>FR990015.1:15305617-20388302 GCA_905404135.1 Hesperia comma | reverse complement strand
ATTACAAAGGACACGGTTTTGTAAATGGTCGCATGGTCTGCTACGACGATTTAATGACAGACTTTAGTGACAGCAGAGAAGACGAACCTCTTTATTTACATACTCTGTCGTATGGAATTGCAAACCTGTAGCATACGTTCCGTGAAGGCCAACTTATTATTTTTGTCATGCGGACTTCTGCACCTACCCGCACTACTTCTGCTACCCTATCGTTTCACCAAAATAATTCTATCCTTTCACGTATTTTCAAGTGGCTCCCTATTCGTCTTCGCCGGAATACACAGATTATTTCTACTTTGTACTGCGTGCTATTAAGTCCTAAGTCCTATTAATGGAGTAGAGTCTCCTGGAGCACAAATGACTATGGGTGTGCCCCAGGGATCGATATTAGGCTTACAAGTGATCCTATAGATGTTTCACATCAAAAACTAAATATTTTTTTTCTCTAACGTGGGGTTACTCAAGGCTCCTACATTTTAGTATCGTATGTAGGAGAGGTGTCCTCACACATTCCAACTTTTTTTTTAGTAAATTTCAGACATTGGGTTTCTATGACTATGGAGCTCAAATTCGAGACCACTGTGCGTCGCCACGGGCGAAACGTCGCCCACGCCTACAATTCGGTTTACAAGTGATCTTAATAGATGTTTCACATCAATAACGACATTTTTGTGCCTTACTATATATTCTCATTTGCAATGGGGTCCTCATATCGAAACCTTGTCGGGGAGACTAAGTTCTGCTGTCTACGCTGTTAAGAAAGGAAGACTCTTGACTAATGTAGAAACAGCAAGATTAGTTTATTTTAGCTACTTTCATAGTGTAATGTCCTGCTGTCTGGTCTGCTGTTGTGGGGCTCAGCTGCAGATATAGAATCAATATTCACATTACAGAAAAGAGCAGTACGTGCCATTTACAGCCTCAGGCCAAGGGATTCACTCAGACAATTGTTTAAAGAAAGTAATATATTAACTGTAGTATCACAGTATATTTTAGATAATATTATGTACCTATGTAAAAAAATACTATGACAGTCTTTTTTATGACGAAAGGTTATTACAAACTTGATGAATATGTTAATGATAAAACAGCTTGGACATGAGTTTCGTATTTTAGCCGTAATTAGTAGTAAGTGCAACTGTAACTGTGAGTAGAGAAAGAGAAAAAAATGACTCCTTGGGAGTTTCTTGCCGCTTCTTCTTCCAAAACCACTCACCGTAGGGATTTGTTGAAGTGATGGCGTAAAAACCTACTTCGAAGAAATAAATAATTTGAATTTGAATCTGAGAAGAGACCCGTGCTCAATAGTGGGCCATGGTGGATTGAGATGATGATGATGATTTAACGTGAATGATTTAATGCAATTATTATATTAAATAGTTAATTAATACGAATAATCACAATATTAAGAACCAATAAAAATATTTAAAGTGTATCAAATGACTCTTCTCGAAAATTGTTATGTAATGACGGCACAGCCATCTTGATGATTATTGGGGTAAAAGGAGTCGTCGATCTGAGCTATCTTTTTATTTTTATTATTTCGAATACGTCGTAATACTACATGGGTTGAATTGAGCGTCACTGTTGAAGTCGGTATTTTTTTTAAAGTTACTGTTAAATGAGAACACATAGTTGCTGATAAATTTTATGTTTATCTAATTGTAAGAAGTAGTTTTAGTTCAAATAAATACTTACTTTTTTTCTTCTTAATGATGCGTTTTACTAAAACCCTTATTTAAATATCTTCCTTTATAACGTCTTTGACGAAATTAAATGAATATTGGTTACTAATGACTGTTTACATACAATCAAATGTTATAATTATTTATACACGCGATAGCGTGTAGCGATACCTGTGTCCCTTGTAACTGTCTAATAACAGCTAGTTACGAGTTCTGTCGTATGGAATTCCTAATGCTGATATTGAAAATGTAAAGGTTAAGAAATAACAGCACAGAAATGTAATTAGATTTTTACAAAACTGAGTTAGTTATTTTCCTATTCTGGAATCATGGTTACCCTACAAAATTTCTTCCTATTAAAAATGTAAAGTTAATTTTCTCATAAAATATGGCATTTTGAAGAAAAACCCGTATGTAGAATTTTAGTTAAGAATTTCTTACAACTTTTCAGCTCATTTATTTCAAAGTAAGAGGTTGCACCTAGTCGATAAAGCCAAAAATATTGGGCCCTCAGATCAGACGTTTTCCGAAAATTCGAATCCGTTTTACGATTCAGCCGTTACTTTTTTTTCACTATTTGTTTTTTTTACTAATTCATAGGGATGTTATCTAGGCGGTGTTCAAGGAAAATTTGTGTATTTCTTCTTTTAAACCTATGTTTCGCCTGGGCCCTCAGTTCATAAACGTCTGGATTGAGGGCCCAAGTAAAACGTGTGATAGATCTGTAATGTTGTTCTCTAGTCAGTTGAGAATTACATAAATCGTTTTAAGAAATTCTTAACTAAATTCAGGAATAAAAATTATTGACACAGAGGTAGTACTTTCTGAGATTTACACCATGCCACTTTCTGTAGGCATCTGAACTGAGGGCCCAAAACATTTGCCCATAACATCTTTAATTTACGTTTAAGAAATTTATGAGTGTTTGCTTTAAGTTTTAACTAATTTTAAGTAATTCCCTTATCAATTTCAATTCGCTACGCCAAGAAAAAAAAAAATGGGCCCTCAATCCAGATGCACACCAGGTTAGTTGATAAAAGTCGATAACAGCTGTCGACGTTATTCGATTGTTGTTAACAACGCTATCTCAGTTAGCGCTCTGCAAATTGTATAATGTAAAGCCGCCCATTACAGGTACGTTTGTAATCCAAAAGAGGTTTTTAAATCCGTGAGACACCCGCCATTCTGACACTCACGCTATTTTTGTAAATACAAACTAAAGTTCATGTTTCGTACAAGTTGCAACGTCGTCATACCAAAGCCTGCATAGGCCTACATCGCGACTACCCGCAAAAAGACGATTTCGTTACGCAAACGTGAATAGTAATTTTAGTACAAAGACATACTAGAACGATTAAAATTTTATTTTACAATCATGCTATACAATACACGTACGTACATACTTAGGGTACAATATTCAGGCTGAATTCAGAAGGGTCAGGTCAGGTCAGGGATCACTTAGAGTAAGTAAAACGTGAGTATCAGAATGGCGGGTGTACCTCAGGGATTCAAATAACTCTTTTGGATTACAAACGTACCTACCTGATGTGTACCTCAGTGTGCCTATCCTAAAAGTCTGTGTACCTCCTTCTATGCATATAATATTTTAAATAAAATAGGTACACCCGCCATCCTGACGTCAGGACCGCGGGTGTACTTCTAGTCAGCATAATGTAGCGAAGGTGTGTGGCAAAGGCGAGGTACACTGAGGTACACACCAGGTACGTTTATAATCCAAAAGAGATATTTAAATCCCTGAGATACACCCGCCATTCTGACACTCACGCAAATTGGATAATGTAATGCCCGCTTAAGACTTAGGTCATAGAGCTAGACTAACTTATCTAGGATTTATAGACAGAATATCAAAAACGGGTGATATTGGCTGGTGGACGGGCAGAGTTTATCAGCAGATATAATATCAAAAACGGGTGGTGTTGGCTGTTGGAGGCCTGGAGGTGGAGGACTGAAGGTGGAAGCCTGGAGGTGGGTGACGTGGTGTCAGGGCCTGGGATCGCTGCTGCACTTGCTGCAGTCGGGACAGCGCTTCACCTTCCGCCCGCGCCGGTGCACCTTGTAGTCGTGGTAGCTGGCCGACCGAGACCTCGAGCGGGACCTACGCACATTGTGGAATCATAGGATGATTAATTTAGCTTGACCTATATAATGTATGAATGAATGTAACAATCTCTCAGCATAATTTTCACTGATTTCAAGAAGTTTTCTTCATTTGCTCAAAAGTCGAGGGCCAATGACAATACGATTATATCACACGTATTTTCTAGCTTAAAAAGGGCTGACGAGGAAGCAGTCGAGGCCTATACCTAATGGTGAGTGGTCATCGTTGGATACGAGCAACATCATGGCAGAAGCTATTTTCGCTCGTATGCTGGCTTTTGAATACAACCGGTAACCTGTGCTAACGGGAATAACCATCCTAGCCCGTAGCCCCTATTAGTCTTGTTCTGTGTGAGTCACAGTAGCCATAGGCAGCAGAGGAAGGGTGGTGCTGCTCGTTTGCTATTTTGGTACGTGGTGCTGCCAGTTTGGTTTCGCCAGCCACCTCAGAATGCACGCCAGGCGTTAGGGTAGAGTGGAGCGAGGCTGCGTAGCGGAGAAAGGGAGAAATATCAACCAATAGCTTGCACGCAATCCCTGTCCACTGGCGCTGTGCGGAGATTTTAGGGCGCATTCAAGTAGAACGCTGGTTACCGGCGCCGATCTGCTAGCGCTTATCGGTACTGGTCCGTTGACATAACCTCGGTCGTGTGACAGGTCGGAACTTGTCGGCGCTTATCGGCGCTTATCGGCGCTGGTTCGGCACAAAGTATAGAGACTACCTGCGCCGACTACCTGCGTGGATAAGCGCCGATAAGCGCTGGCAGATCGGCGCCGGTAACCAGCGTTCTACTTGAATGCGCCCTTATGCAATCTTATTGGTTAATTTCCTCCGGTTCTCCGCTCCGCTCCGGTGGACTGGCAGCGTTAGCAGCGGGCCGCCGTAGACGGATACGAGGAGATCACCAACATCTATACTTCTATACTAATATTATAAATGTGACAGTGTGTTTGTTAGTTTGTTTGTTTGTTGCGCTTTCACGTCGAAACCTAGCTATTATAGGGTATAGTTTATGTGTATGGAGATAGTTAGGAAGGCCAAGAGTGACGCAGGCTACTTTTTACCGCAATATAACATCTCATTCCCATGAAAAATCGACGTTTTTAGATATTTAGTTCCGAAAGCTGTTAATAGATGGCGTTAAACGTATATATGGTGTTAGCTAAACAACTAATTGTTATATTCCTTTGACCATGCGGGAGTAGCCGCGGGTAAGAGATAGTAATACGATAAAGCGCAGTGACCTGGACTTGGAGCGCGAGATGCGGCGGGAGCGGCGGGGCTCCTCGCACTCGTCCTGCAACCCCTTGAAGAGCACGTCGCGGTACTGGTACACCAGGTACAGCGCCGTCACCAGTGCTGCCACCTGGCGGACGTGCCATATATCAATGTTCGTGGAACTTGGTGAAAATTATTATACCTGGTACTTAAACGGGCTTTACACTATCCAGTTTGCAGAGCGCTAATTGAGCTAGCGTGCTAAAATCGCATAGTGTAAAGGCAGTTAGACAGAAACTAGTGCAGTGTAATGTATGATAACGCTCGTTAGTGCACTGAGTTAGCGCTCTGCAAATTGCATAGTGTAAAGCCCGTTTTATTGATGCAAAACGACAATTATGCATACATACATATTAGGTACCTACCTACAAATTTTTAAACGACACAAACACAACTACACATACAAAGTGATTAACTGTAATTGCGGTACATAATAGTATAATTCGTTGACTGAAAGTTGCCGTTGTATTTAACACAAAGAACCAAAACGTCAGAAATGTTGATCGCCTAATGGGTTTCATTCGACAAGCGTTTCTCAAACTGTAGCCGAGCGATTTTTTATATTACATTCTCCTGCGTGACCGTGCCGTGTATTTATTATTTATTGACCCCGCAAAAGTTTATGATTTAAATATTTAAGTAAAATAGTATATAGAGACATATTATTAGCCTTATCTGATTTATGCGTATAATTAAATTTTTCATGTGCATTACGAGCATAAATGAGTGTCCCATTTGGTAAAGAATTGAACCATTGATTAATCATCAACACTCAATTATAAGTCATGTTAAAGAAGACTTTAAGGTTGTTAAACGCAACTTTTGTAATGTTATAAGTAATAAGATGATGAACCGAATGATGATGTGGTATGGCGGATGCTAAGATATTAGCCACCCTTACCCCCCGAACATCAGTAATAGTGCCAATGGTTAAGCTAGCGAAAAACGGAGAAAAAATCAAAATTGTAACAGGTATTTATTTTTGAAGGAGAAATATTTGAGAAACGCTGAAGTTTGTCTAAATAACATTGTGATTTTACCGTTGTAAATGGCTTAGATTTATTTAACTTTTGATCGACTTACACGGAGTTGGTGTCTGTAGATAAAGTGTAGCAGATAGCTAACCAATACATCCCATTTTTTCCGATTAAATACAATGCCAACATCCCTATATCAAACAGCTTATTAAAATATTCGGGTACAATATTACGCATGAACCCTTCCATTAAGGCTGATTTAATAAACCTTTAACCATATCTAAATTAAACTTTTTTTAAACACGTCTTACAGGAGTTTAAAAAATATATAAAAATACCTACCGCTATGTTCAACTGCCGGACTTTTATAAACTCGATAATGGAATCCGTGAGGGTCTCCATATCGTGCCTGTGGGGCGTCTACTCCAAGTTCTGCAACGAGACGACCCTACATGGCCTCAAGCACACTGTCGCCGAAAACCTGCACTTTTTCGAAAGGTTCGTTCTTCGATTAATTACTGCATTCACTAAAATTTAATTAATCATTACAGCGAACTTCAAATAACGCGAAATTTTACATTACTAATAATGAGTGACAAATGACACGATGATAAGCATTCGCATTTTGAATTTGGTTCTTTATTTGATCGCCAGTTAAATGTTTTAGATATCACTGACCTCTTTTACTCTGACCTAAGTAACTATATGGAATTTGTGACTGCAGAGTATTCTTGGAGTTTATTATACTTAATAATTATTCGTATATTTATTACATTCGATTATGACAACAATAATGATGATAATAATTATTGATGACACATTGAGACGAGCATATTTTCCCCCAACTTGACGCAATTTTATGAACCTCACATCCTAATGGGCCGTTCTAAAGTCACAGAATTCTTTGTCAACAGAATAATATGGTTCATGTTGACAATGGGAGCGTTCGCGGGGGCCGTGTACTGTGGTCTGAGCCAGCTGACGAGGTACAACTCGGAGCCGGTGGTGGTCTCGCTGCAGAGGGACTACCGTGGCTGGTGGACAGCCTTCCCCGCCGTCACTGCCTGCTTCTACCAGCGAGTGCACAAGGATAAAGTCAAGGAGGTTATCCAGAGGTACGTCACTTAGAGGTCTTCAATCCATTCGATTTGAAATTGCTAACCGAAATTGCTTGAGATTTGAATTAACTATGTTTGCCCGCGGTTTGGCCCACGTAGAATTGTTTATGTACATGTTTTACTGATTTTGAAACTTACTTTCGTCCCATTAGTTTATCCTCTTAGAGGTGAAATATTAGGTCCTAAAGTAAAAAGAGTTCTCCTTCAGGGCCGGCGTAGCACTGGTGACTCCCCTGGTGTTGCTCGTGTCTATAGGCGACGATGACCACTTACCTCAGGTGGCTCGTCTGCTTTTACGTCAGCCCTTCAGGCTATATATAAAAATTAAAGTCACTTTTTGTACCTACTTATACAGGTTCACCACTTTTTACGACTGGAAGTCACTGCTTGGACTGGAAGCATATTTTCGAATTACTTGCTAGGAACTTTTCAAAGTAGACGTCCAGATTTAAATAAACTTCAGGTTCTGGAACATCACCCCCGAAGAAGACCAGGAGAAATACACGTACTACCAGGAGTTTATCGAGCTGGTGGCAGACGTGTCGTTCCGGACCAACCTGCAGACCTTCTGGAAGTACCAGAGTGACGCCACAGTCCAAGGCATCGACCTGCTGCAACTGGCTTTAGATGTTCATCCCAACTCGCTGGTCAATGTCACGCTCTCAGATCCCAATTTGGAGGTAGGGGGGTTGGGTTCAAACCAGAATTTAGAATTTAATTTTGACTTGGCTCAGTGAAACATCCCCTCACATGGAGAGGAGACCTGTGCCCAGGATTGGGGCGGTTATGGAGTGCATGATGACTCTGAAAAAATACTTGGTACCTACTAAAATAACTAGATGTTACTACTAAAGAATTTTGTGAAACAGGAACAAACTATATTTTTGTTTTACCGGTGACGACATCGCACACACGTCACATGATGACGTCACGAAGCCTGAATCACGTTATCGAAGATTTCTACACCTCTCGCTCGCAGTTACAACCCTGAGAGCATTTATTTCTAGCTCGGCCGCTTCGAGGCATATCGTCTCGCCTGGTGGAGATCTCCCTTTGCCAAACTGTTGAGTAGGTAGTAGGTTGCCTTGTCTTAATATTAGAGTTACCTAAATATGAGTTTTCTTTCTCAACAATGACATTGCAGTTTCGAATAGGTACTTATTCTTGCAGGTAAAATGGTATCGAGTAATGACTGAAGAGGGACTCTGCCAGACCTTCAATTCAGAGTACGCAGAATTCCAGCTGATACCAGGAGAGGCGTGGAAGAAGCCACGTCTCATGATGTGCCACTACAACAGTCCAGAGTGTTTCGTCAGCATCGAGTCTCTGGATGGTGGTGTGAGGGTAAGGACGGTATTTCTCCGAGAGCATCCGACTGTAGTATTACAGCACAGCATTTCGTCTGGGATGAGAGGGGTTTTTCATTGCACACAATGACTTTTTAATATAACATTATTGATTGCACACCTGTAAAGATATAACTAAGTTCATGTGATATTCGCGTAATGGTACGCCTTTAGGTCAAGAATAAAAGAAGGCGAAAGAAAATACCCATCTTGTGCTATTTTCAATATTTTTTATAAAGGGGTATGGGGGATTTTGTATGAGCCCCGTCCCCAACTTAAAATATTCTTTATGTTGCAGTATTTCGTCCATTCTCCCCTAGATATCGCCACCGCTATATCTAATCCCACCGGCGAAGTTATGCAAGGCGAAGAACTGCTCATCAACTACAAGGTGCGTTTTATTATTAGCAATTACCTACTATTTTTTATTGCAACAAATAAGCAGTCCCTTGTTAGTGGTATAGTGGTTGACGACCCGGATGGCGCAATGGTTAAAACGCCGGATCGCTGTTCCGAGGGTCCTGGGTTTGATTCCCAGCAAGGCGGAAATTCTTGGTCTGGGTGTGTATCCTCGTCTTGTGTGTTGTCCATGGCACCCACGACACAGGGAATCCTAGTGTGGGGCTATTATTATAGCTTACAGCGGGAACATCACAGTCCACGCGTCATTTTGCGGCTGAAGCAAGCAAACGTCTTTGTGTGCATATTTTCATAGGTTATACTGCTAAATAATCGCAAAGAAACATGTTATCGGGATAAAAACTATCCTATGTGCTTTCCCGAATCTCACATTATTTCCACACTCATTTTTATTGAAAGGTAAGTTTGCCTGTACAACATATTGAGCCGGTTACACTTTTTTAGAGGCGACCATCTCAGTCCTCAGGGGTAGCAACGCATCTGTGACCGAATTAGAACGAGACTCATTGAGTCTAGTTTTGGGTCGGTCACAGTTGTCATGGGCGGCAGCGGAGGGTGGTGCTGCATGCTCGTTTGCTATCTTAAATCCATAAAAAAAATGTAATGTGGCAGGCAGTGGAGATCGAGGCGGCGGCGCGGGTGAAGTCGCTGCGGCCGGAGCAGCGCCGCTGCCGGTACCCCGACGAGTGGATCGGCTCCTCCATCACGGTAACTGTGTCCGTGACGACACCCAGGAACGGACAGATAATTGTCTTATAGTGTTACAGTGCAACAAACTTATCTGACCCGGCAAGAGGTGCGCTACTGTCTTGGTCTTTGTCTGACAACAGTGTAACTTTGCATTAGTTCCAATTTTGGCCACCGGGTCAGATAAGTTTGTGGCACTGTACCTACGGCTGGGGACTACACTCCATCTCTGTGGGCCGTAGCTATCTACGGACTCATTTTTTATTACTGAACACCCTCGCTATGCATCGTAAACATAAATCCATACTATATACTATAATATTATAAATGCGAAAGTCTGTCTGTCTGTCTGTCTGTCTGTCTGTCTGTCTGTCTGTGACGTTTTCACGGCTAAACCACCGGTCCGATTTGGATGAAATTCGGAATGAACATAGTTGAAGACCCAGAGTCACACATAGGCTACTCTTTTTTTTCAAAAATCGACCCCTAAAGGCTTGAAATAGGGGATGAAAGTTTGTATGAAAACAACGATTTTGATGATTTTTTCCAGGAAGATAGTTGATGACGTACCCCCTCCCCCACTTCCCCGGTTCGCGATATAAACGAATTTTACGCGGGCGAAGCCGCGGGCAAAAGCTAGTCATCAATAAATATAGAAGTCATCTAAGTACTATCATCCTGGGAAAATTCATCGAAATCGGTCAAGTGATTTAGATTTTTCAGACGATCTTTCTTTAGTATGATCTTTAGATCCCCAGACATAATATAATAAAATCCCAAATTTAACTATAGCATTATGCTCTTGCAGGCTTACAGTTTTGGTTTATGCCAAATGAACTGCCGAAGTAAAATGGCAGCAATGTTTTGTGGATGTCGACCATACTTTATCGTCAAAGGAGGTAGGTGGTGTGGGGGCTTTACGAGTTTTACGTGACATAACGCGTTCGCTACGTAAATGCGAGTAGGCTATTTGTATGGGTTCGAAGCAGAGCCATGTACGTCCGCTAGGTGGCTCTGCCTCGACCCCATACAAATTTGTGTTCGCTTTTCAAGATGGCGACGTATGCGACGCGCACGGCATGGCGTGTATCGGGCGAAATGTCGAGATACTCATCAACATGCCCAAGAATCTTGCAAAATGCCCCTGCCTTCCTCAGTGTACCGAAATCAACTACTATTCACATACCAAAAAGAACTTTGCTTGGTAAGTAAATAAATTTACAATATAGTAGGTAGGTACGATGTCACAGTTTTGTCTTAATGACGCGGTGTCCGCTCCTTTAATGGTTCATGGTAGGTACCACGGAATACAGTAGGTACCCACTGTTACGTTGTATTGTAGCCTGGACAGACTAATTTTATAAGTTGTAGGTACTTAGGTACCTTCATTAAAATTCAAAATTAAATTTTATGTAAATTTTGAAAATCTTGTTCTATATCGTCGGATTTAAATATACAAGTTTTATATAAAGAGCTTAGTTTCATAAATTTTTTAAGCTTGTACCTAATACTACCTAAATACTTAATTGTTAAACGTTTTTGTGCCTCATTTAAATAAGGTACATAGTGGTCATAATGGTGATAATGGTCTCAGAATTGGTAGTGATAATGGATTCCTCTACGTTTCTATCTAATGGAACCTTATCAAACAATCCCCGAACACGAAACTATTGACCAGAACACAGATTACGATAAAAAACTCGTAACGTAGGCGCATTATAGAATACAAAACTGTAGATACAGATTATATTTGTATAACATTTTATTGTATCCTTAGATTCCTTGGGCGAAGATGATTTTCGTCCGTTATGGGCTGATTTAGATAATTCTTTTTTATGTGATATTATTTAATTATTTAATTTCGTCAGTGAATATCAGCAGGGTACTATATAAAATTGAGTGTATATTGTTTGATATTTGCCAACATGAACGAGACGCTGATCGGCGAGGGGCCGTCGAGGGTGCGCTTCGACCTGATGCCGCCCACCTTCAGGCTGCACCGGGACATCATATTCAGTCTCGAGGATTTATTCGGTTCGTTGATATACTCTCAGTTTTCAGCGTGATTTTTAAACTCTTGGGCTTAGTTAATTTTTAATTTAGGTACCTATCGCTTGCGCAACCTCCGCACCTTGGAATTTTCTACAATGTTCTCAAAGAAGTGTGAGACTGACGTCGCGTTTAGATATTCAACCGAATATTCGGTACTGTAACGAATATGACTGTAGACGCGTTCACGAATATAGTCGATTAAACGAAAACGAGTGATCGTCTCCAACCATGTAAAAAAATGTGGTCCAGACAACCTGACGTCAGAATATTAGACCACTTTCTTTTCCTGTTTTTTCACTGCTCGTCGAGGTACTAAATAATTTAATTTAGGTACCAAATAGTACCAAAAAGGTACTAAATCTTGACAGTCTCCAAACAAAGAATTTCGCACTTGATCCAGGGGTTCTGACGCTAACGTGATATTGTAGTGAATTGGAAAGTTTCACAGATAGGTGGCTAAGCCATTCACGCTGGGCTGTACCTGAAAGCTTCATTGGCATGTAAAATTAGCAACAATTTATTATTGATTTTATTAGCTCTTTTTCATTTATTTGCCGAGTGTATCTAACACGCAGTGAAATTTGATAATTTGCACTTGGTAAGATTGGCCAACATTACTTGTACCTAGGTACGTTCGTATTGCTCAGCTTGTTATGAAATGGCCTTTACTAGGTATGTACTAGGCTTAGAATGGGTTTCGTACTCCACAATTATTGAAGTATGTAGGCATGATTTTGCTGTTTTTGATTATCTTACTTATTACTGTACCTGAATGTATATTTTTCTATTTCCGATAGCTTCCCTTGGCGGTACGACGGCGTTATTCGTTGGCGCCAGCGTTCTGACTGTGGTCGAGACATTCCTCTTCGTTTTACGACACATCGTCGAATTTATAGCAGAAAAGATTCAAAATTATCATTAAATTACACTCGACCATTTAAAACGTAGCGTTTTTATTTATCTACTTATGTATATGTATAGGTGACATAATGTTCTAAAGGATTACAGACAGATAATTACTACACAATTTCTGATCTTCTAGTTTTGAGGAGATATTAGTAAGTGGCTAGGTAACAACGAATGTATTTGAACCTAATGTAGGTATATAAAATCCTTAAGGTAACTAAGGTTATAATCATTAAATACATACATAGGTACTCTATCCGTTTAAAATATGTTTGTAGAATTTACAATCAACAATAGCAGGCTATAAATTAATAGTAGAACCTAGGGTTCTTAAAGTTTACTACAAGTAATTTTTAATTTGCCTCTGAAATTCGATCTGAGCTTGGATCGGGAATTCAGGAAGATTACCAACCCTCCCCTCCCTGGGATCAAAAGACGATTACCTATACCCATTGGTGAGGGTAATTAACAAAGTACTTTACAAATTTAAACTTATTATTGATCTAAGAATAAAGAACTTCTTTGTTCGGTGATGACGTCACAGTTGGACCACGAGGAATAGGTCGTCCTCGTGGTCCTACTGCCAAATCTTCTATTTCGTTCTTTAATATAGATCGATGCTTATTACTAGGGGCGCCGTAAGCGGGCATGCGAGGTGTGCATCGCAGGTGGGCGGCCGGCATGCATGGGGCGACGGCAAATAAGTAAGCCACGTTGGGTTGGCATAATAGTACCTAAACCTGTAAGATTGACATTGAACGACGAAGGGGGGAGGGTTAAACTGGATAATCACGCGGTCACCGATACAGCTAACGGCGCCCCTGCTTAATACTAATAAACGT
This sequence comes from Hesperia comma, assembly GCA_905404135.1. Classification (NCBI taxonomy): domain Eukaryota; kingdom Metazoa; phylum Arthropoda; class Insecta; order Lepidoptera; family Hesperiidae; genus Hesperia; species Hesperia comma. The sequence goes on along the minus strand of FR990015.1, from coordinate 20,374,872 downwards.
AGTTTAAAGTTATTCCATGTTTTAAATAATTTGTGCCTGTCTTAATTTATTGATTCTCTGAAGTCAAGTAAGTAAAAGATAAATTAAACATTGAATAACTTTATACCGCGTTTATAAGTAAGACAATAAGAAAATATCAAGTATGTAATTATTGAAAATTATTTGTATTTTTGTATTGGCTAGTCATCATCATCAAAGTCAAATCCGTCGTTCTCCGGAACCCACACACGATCGTCTTGCTGCACGAGGTACTGTGGCGGACAACAGACATCTTCGGGATTGCATGTCCTGTGAATACATTGCCGTTTTAGTAATAAGTACCTGGTTGACCGAGCTTTGCTCGGTTGAAAATTATATTTAGTATGAATCGCATACTGATAAAATATGAATAATGTTCTTCGATCTTTCCGACATAATATGAGTTTAAAAAGAATTGCGTGTACTTATGTACGCACGTAAGAAGTTATACTTCTTTGGCATCATTAATAATAAATATTCAACGTTAATAATTTTGACAGCTGTCATTGGAAATGTAGGTCTCAACCAGACCTACAACTTTCCCAAAGACACCAGTGCTCCAGGAGCAGCCGTTGCCGGGATATCTCCGTTCGAAGTTTGACAGCTGTCATTGGAAATGTAGGTCTTGACGAGACCTACAACTTTCCCAAAGACACCAGTGCTCCAGGAGCAGCCGTTGCCGGGATATCTCGGTTCGAAGTTTGACAGCTGTCATTGGAAATGTAGGTCTTGACGAGACCTACAACTTTCCCAAAGACACCAGTGCTCCAGGAGCAGCCGTTGCCGGGATATCTCGGTTCGAAGTTTGACAGCTGTCATTGGAAATGTAGGTCTCAACCAGACCTACAACTTTCCCAAAGACACCAGTGCTCCAGGAGCAGCCGTTGCCGGGATATCTCGGTTCGAAGTTTGACAGCTGTCATTGGAAATGTAGGTCTTGACGAGACCTACAACTTTCCCAAAGACACCAGTGCTCCAGGAGCAGCCGTTGCCGGGATATCTCGGTTCGAAGTTTGACAGCTGTCATTGGAAATGTAGGTCTCAACCAGACCTACAACTTTCCCAAAGACACCAGTGCTCCAGGAGCAGCCGTTGCCGGGATATCTCGGTTCGAAGTTTGACAGCTGTCATTGGAAATGTAGGTCTCAACCAGACCTACAACTTTCCCAAAGACACCAGTGCTCCAGGTCAGTATGATGTTTACAAACAGTACCTCAAAGAAGTTATCCTAATGTTTCATAGATGGCGTCAGTATGATGTTTTTAAAATCTCTTTATCTCGGGAACCGAGCTTTTCTCGAACCTGGGACCTTGATAAATCGATTCCTTGAGCCGAAAACCCCCTAATCTGTAACTTTCATGAAAATCTTTGCAGCCGTTTCCGAGATCGTGAAAATAAATAAATAAATATACAAGAATTGCTCGTTTAAAGATATTAGATTACCGATTATTTCCTTCCCACCAACTAGATTACAAAACCAAAACCAAAGAATAATTTTCTGTGGTCAATCCGTCGGCTGTATGGTATTCGATCTCTATGGGTATTCGTAGTATTTGCATAGTCTGTGGTTATCAGGACTGACAGCTGTCAATAATCGGACATGACAGTTGATACGACACACATGTCAAACCGGTTCGGCGTAAACTTGTTTTTAATTAAATCTTCCGTGGTTTATAATTGGTTTTGTATGAAATACATCATAGTTTTATGGGGGCAAAATAGCACAAGAACAGTGTACTAAAGCTGATATATTGGTAAAACGCTATGGAGGACGAATCATCAAATGATGTTATTGCGATGGAGTCCGGAGATTCTCGAGGGACCTCAGCGTCGGCGAATGGGAATAAGACGGAGATACTAGCAGGTAATGAGTTAGTTTGTTATAATTATCATACAAGAGTACTAAAATAACATAGAAATTCTTTGCATTTTAGTCGTCGATACGGTTTATTGTAACTTTTACGGCTCATTCACACGAGGACGAATCGTCTTTTTTCACGAATCGTCTTTTTTCACGATTCGTTATTTTTTTTGACGGCGGCAATGCTTTTTAAATACTCATGTTCACACGCTTGACGAATCGTGAAAAAAGACGAATACGGATACGTCTTTTACAAATCACGAATCGTGAATGTTTTATGATTATGACGGATACGTCTTTTAGAAATCACGAATCGTGAATGTTTCTGAACCAATCTGAACTGAGGTAAATCACGAAATAAATGTGAACTTCAATGCGGATATTTTGACGAATCGTGAAAAAACACGATTCCGTATTCAATGTGAACGTCCATCCGTCAAGACGTATCGTGTTTTTTGACGAATCGTCAAAGACGTATGCCGTGGGAATGTTGTTACATTTTGTTAATATAATATATATAGCAACCACAAAAGCGTACGAAGTATCATACTTTAATCAATATCTTATCTACATCAATTGCCACTTATTTAAACAATGAGTCACATGCTATGGTTAAGTTCCCTGAGTAATAGGCATAACCAACGCGTTGCTGACTGAAAGCGTCCGTCATTATACCATCATCATAGGGGCTTTCATCATACTATGTCTCCGACATTAAAGTTTAAGAATTTTAACTATTGATTTCAGATAGAAGGTGTTAGTTATGATGATAAAATACTCAATAATATACCCTGCAACTATGTCAATCTTGTCATCATTGCAGTGGTGAATTATCCCTTAGGACATGTTAAGCATGTGCCTAGAGGCACAAGTTATTATTGTAACATTATAATAAATGAATAATCAAAGTTTTGTTAATTCTTTAGACATGTAGGTTGTCGTAGAGGTAGTGTAGAGTAGCCTTAGACACCCTTGATATTTGATCCACCTCTGCATGATTGTCTTGTCTATTTAGTGCACTATTAGTTAACTAACAGGACTAACTATCACTAACAGTCCCTGTCCTCACACTTATTAATAAACTAACCAACTAACATTGTAACACCATCTACTAATTGGACTAACCACCCTAGTCCCTAAATTGGGTCTTGTTCTAAGTCGGTCACAATTGCCATGGGCGGCAGCGGAAGGGTGGTGCTGCATGCTCGTTTGCTATCTTAATTCAATAAAAAAAAAAAAACAAGGAGGTGCGTGGAGACAAACATGAAAAAAAGATCCAAGTTCTGTTGTGTCCTCCTTTTCCATAAAGGGCCCTAATTATACTCTTAAAATTGTCCACATGCAGATTACGACATTATAATGTAATAAATTGTTTCAGATAGACCGCTAATGCAATTCTTCAAACGTCTCACTTTCAACAAGCATTTGCAAAATACTGTGTTAACCAATGCTCAACTCGAAGATATACTCAATAAAGAATTCAATTTTGACTTACTAACGCTACATCCTTTGCAAGTGGAAATATATGTGACGATATTGAAAAAGTATCTAAAGGAATGGCCGTTGTGGGATGACTTTGAAACAACGACCAAAGGCCTATCGGAAAACTATGACGAGACATGTTTTGTGAATGTGATGGGAAAGAAATACAATAACCTGAAGATTTACCTGAAAGATAATTTAGAAATGGCGAAGGAACTATCTTCTGACCTCGTGAAGAAAGTGAAAAACTCTGAGAAGAGCAAACTAAAACCGATTTCTGTGGGCGAGGAAACGAAAAGTGCTGATCCTTCAGGTGTCGTCTTAGAAATTAAGGCGACGAGAGACCAGTTGAATAAATTAATCTATCGACAACCGCACACAGGATTCAACAATACGATATTCAATGTAGACGATAAAACTCCGAGCCACATAAGAGTCAACACACTCAGTCTAGAATCAATACTCAATTGGTGGTCGGTGAGGATCAAAATTAGTTTACAAGCGAATAATGTGTTCCTGACTCGGGAAACGACGCACGAATTACAACATCTACTTGTCAATCGTAAAGGAAAAAGGAAAAGTAATGCATCTCAAGTGGTTCCCTTGAATGAGGAGATACAGATAAAAGACACAAAGAAAGCTAAGCAGGTACCGAATAGTCAAATATTGGAATGCCTGGATCTTTTGAGCATGAACCATGACGCGGCGATGGAAGGTGCGGACAAGATAATTGACTGCGTTAGACACGACTTTCCGTTCATGAAGGTGGTTGCCGCTCCGGCTCAGTACAGACGGTACCTGAGCAAGTATCCGTATGAAAGATACTTGTATTCGGAAGTTCAGGCTGTGAACAAAAAAGACAAGGGGAATTATGATCTTCAGTTGAAGGAGACGATATCGCCCATGCATCAGTTCTCCGTGGGTCGTCTGGACGTGAACCTTGACAAAGCGCTGCCAGCTCAGTGGCTGGAGGTGGAGTGCGTGGCCTGCAACGTGGTGTGCTCCGGCGAGGACTTGGCCTCAGAGTTGGTACAGCATTTCGATGTGTACCACCAATTGGAGCCGGACTGGTCTTGCACCAATTGCAACAAGGTCTTCCCGATGGCTTACTTGGCTGCGAGCTGGTGGAATCATGTTTGTGAGTCATGACTTGAAAAGGTCAAAGTGGTAAATGTTTTTTTCAATGATATCCGTTAATGATTTGAGCTAAGTGTGTAAGTAAGATGTAAGGCTACGGCCCGTAACCCACATGAAGAGGTCACCCGTGTCCAGCAGTGGGGCAATTATGTGTTGTGATAATGATTTATCTAATATAAACGAACAAATTTTTAAGACTCATATCCAGTGTACTTTATTATCGAATTCAACCATCATTTAACCGTAATGCGCCTTCAAAATTACTAAACCATTTTTAGTGTTCCTTTATCAGTGGGTGATAATATTTTATCGGTATAATTATAATTTAATATACTTATAATACCTATTAACTGTCTGTCTGTTCTTAAACGGAAATAGTACGCCTGAAGTTTATAAAATTGGATCCTTAACAAGGTTCTTGTAAAAGTTATTAAAACTATGAGGTTTTTGTGGAATTAAGGTAGCAAATGATGACTTCTAGATCAGTAGTTGGTAAGTTTGTTAGTAATAATGTTGACTTGGGCAGGAACTGTTAGTGATAGTTTGTTCTATTTTGTTAGAGCATTTAGAATCAATACCGGTTTGTAGTAAGAAACCCAAAGCATGCAAGTGCGACTCGCACTTGACTGATTTAGAGGTGTACAGTCTGTTTTTTTTCGCTACGGACTAAATTGACATAAGCTGTGTTGCTACTTTTTTGCAAATCATTATTAGTGATGTGCCACGACCGTAACCTTACGTAATTTACAATCTAGTATAGTTTTTCAGTAATAATTACAAAAATGTGTCTTTAAAATTTTAACAATGTGGTGACAACTGTAATGTATTGTTATTGTTGTTAAATGTAGGTATGTTATTACGTATTCTTCAATTATAAATAAATAATCGACGTATTTACTTAGTGAAATAAGTTGTTAAAATCAATAAATATATTTTTTTATCTATGATGCTCCATATTCACCACGACTTTTAAAAGGTTTGTCTATTGTCACATAATAATAAAATGATTATGGTAAGAGTAAAAAGTTACGATTCATGAAACTGGTATCGTAATACAACACTATATCTAAAAAGCTGGTAACATTATTTCGAAATTTGACATTTGCATGTGTCAATTTAGTCCGTAGCGAAAAAAAACTGACTATAGTTAGGTACTTACAGTTTGTATCCCCGCGGCCGGTAGAGTGAGAAGTCGATAGCGGCTGTCCCGTACTCGCATTTCTCCCTCTTCACGCAAGTTCCTTCCTCCCGCTTCCCTGTCACACAGGGCTGAGGAGTACCTACTGAAATGAGAATATGAAACGTTTATTTACAAACACTTTTCGAAAGTGAAAGTTGAAACTACGCCATCGCTGCAGTGAGTAGTCTTGAAAGAAGCGGCAAGGAACTCCCAAGGAGCTTCTTTTCCTAGTCACAGTACAGATAAAGTTACTACTACTTATGGCTAGAATACGAAACTCACGTCCAAGCTGTTTATATTATTATGTAGGTAAAAAAACAGATTATGTAGGTACCTACCTTTTTTTTGTTAACGAGGGGGAAACCTTCAAAAGGTACCCTGTGTCGCTCTCACGGCGTGGGGTTTTTACTCACTAAAACCCCCCCGCTGGCCGTCTTCGACGCTATGTGGAGCACTCTGGGATCTCCAACGGAACGCAACCGGTGCCCCACGAGCGCAGTGCCTTCCGGCTCCTCCAGCGCGAGTAGTAGTAGTATCCCACGCGGCACCTTTTGTTTATGATGATATGCAGCCAACCTCATACCGTCATCCTTCCCGGGACTGCTGATTGGCGGTTCAAGCTCCCACTCTTACCGCCTGCAGACCCGAAAGCTCCCTTTTAGTCGCCTCTTACGATCAGGCAGGGGATACCGTAGCTCCAATTCTGTTCCCGAGCTACAGGGACGATGTAGGTACCTACCTACTGCGTTCGCATTGGATATGAAATTCGCTTTAATTGCATCTCAAATACCAGCTCTGCCCCTGTGATTATGGTAGACTAGTAAATCCGCCCTCGCTTCGCTTCGGGAAACCAGTCCCTTCAAAAATCTCTATAAATTTTAACAAATTATGTTATTCCGATGTCTAAGCTATATTACTGCAAAGTTTCATGAAAATCCGTTCAGTAGTTTTTGCGTGAAAGAGCAACAAACACACACACACACACATACATCCTTACAAACTTTCGCATTTATAATATTAGTAGGATATTAGTAGGATTTCAGAATGACGGCGACTATTTAAAATGCCGTAACTATAATTAGATTACAAGTTATCCATTTTGTTTACCCTCTGTGCAATAACTACTCAATGGTTCCTTACCTGTTGCTACCGTGACATCAGTTACGGGATCCGCGCCATCTTGTGCAAGCGTGCATGTTATGTCGATTGCAAGCGCTGTTAAAATCAGGAGTACTCTGGAAGACGGACAGTGGTAATTAAAAAATTGTAGGTTAAGTCCGTTTACGGACGAAAATTTTACGTGATTCAACTCAACGGTTAGGCCGATCGCGCCTCTATTGTTTGTTACGCGCTCTCGCCTGCGCGCGCGGTTTAGGCTGAACGTGACACTTTTTCGTGCATGTACCTCGAGCTACCCGTCTGCTCCATAGTCTTGATCTTGCTCGTAGTCCGATTGCAAACCAAAAATTGGTAGCCCAAAAGGCTATAGGCTAGGGGATGAAAGTTTGTATGAAAAATCTAAACCGCCTGACTGATTTCGATGAATTTTCCCCCTTCCCCACTTCCTCGATTCGCGATATAAATGAATTCCACGTGGACGAAGCCGCGGGCAAAAGCTAGTAGGTTTTATAAATGTTACACAACTTTAACAAATAATGGTTTTCATTTTATTTACGTGAAAATTAATAGGCACTCACCGAGGATGAAACATCTCGTCGGTGACTCGGTGACGATTGCACTGATAACTTAATTGATATAACTATTACCACAAATCAGTATAGTCCGTTATACTACGTACCGTACCATGTCGCAGGCAGGAATGTTTTAACTAAAGTACCTACTCAGTTTTTAGGTGGTAGGGCCTAGAGCTCACCCGGGGAAGTACCTACCACCGCCCGCCACGGTACTTAGTAGTCTTAGTACCATTCCTACCGTGTAATAATTGCTTTAAGAACATTTGTGTTCAGGATAGGAAGGCGTGGAGCCGGTTACACTTTTTTAGAGGCGACCATCTCAGTCCTCAGGGGTAGCAACGCATCTGTGACCGAATTAGAACGAGACTCATTGAGTCTAGTTCTGGGTCGGTCACAGTTGTCATGGGCGGCAGCGGAAGGTGATGCTGCATGCTCATTTGCTATCTTAATTCCATAAAAAAAAGTATTAAAATGTGTAAAATTTCGTGAACTTTAGATACCTATATAATAATAACATACTGCCTTACTTATGTTTTTTTTTTAATTTAAGCTTTATGCACACTTCACTACAGACACAAAGAAGTACCATTATAAAAATTTACCTCGTAAACATGACTACACGTAAATAACATACCTACTACAATGTGGCATGTCTGACCTGATCGGGACTCGAACCCCGAACCATCGCTCAGTAAATCACCATCACAAGTAGTGAAAGTTCTTAAGTTCTATCGATTAGATCAATACCAGTTATGTACTCTAATGGTGTTCAGTCATTAGATATGAAATCTATTGCCGTAGATATACATATAAAGTTTACATCTGTTTAAAGGACATATTTGGAAAAAAATGTGTGCAGGGTCTTCATATGGCGAATAAAAGCCAAAAGTAATATTCTTCGAATGTTTGTCCTATGAAATTTTATAAGATTTTCTCATGAAACATGTCGCTGAAAACCTGGATACCTATGAATAACTGAATATTGCAGGACAACTTCTGCCGGGTCAACTAGTTTTTTTTTAAATATATGTATCTTTTTATCCATACAAATATTATAATTGCGAATGTAACTCTACATAATTGGATCCTTATCACGCTACCGATTACCTTTTATGGAATTAAGATAGCAAACGAGCATGCAGTACCACCCTTCCCCTGCCGCCCATAACAACTGTGACCGACCTAGAACTAGACTCAAAGGGACTAGGATGGTTAGTCCAGTTAGTAGATGGTGTTAGAATATTAGTTGGTTAGTTTGTTAATAAGTGCGAGGACAGGGTATGTTAGTGATAATTAGTCCTGTTAGTTAATGTTAGTAATAGTCCAATTAGTTATTGTTAGTATGAGTCTTGTTCCAATTCGGTCACAGATGCGTTGCTACCCCTGAAATTTTGTTTTTTTATGAAAAAGTTCAAATAAATAGGTATACTTACTGTAAAAACTGAAATTCTACACTCAGAAATAGGTACCTAATATTAATAAAAGATGTGCCAAGGAGTTTCTTACACCTCTTCTCCCCCAAAATTTAAAATTCCACTTTTACGTAGCTAAATGCAATAAATAAAGTTTTTAACGGAATTGTTATACATCTACATGACATAAATTGAGTTCGAACTTATTGATACTTAGACATTACAAATAATGCTTTATTTCGTTACGTTCCCTTACGTCGTTATCAATGCAACGCAATATGATTGACCGCACATTATCATTCAATAATTACTATCGAATATAAATTAAAATAGACGTATATGAGCTCGAAGTTGTACGTAAGCACAGAGTATTGTTTAAGTTCTAACGAATAGAACATTTTGTAAAGAGAAAGCGTTGTTTAAATTCGTATTTATTTATTTAATACACATTTATCCATTACAATATGTTCACATTATAAAAAGCTGGTAAACAAATAATTGCTTATAGCTAAAACACCATAATTAATGTAAATGTTTTAATTTAAGGTAACTATTGAAAGAAAATAAATAGTTGTATTTAAGTAATTTAAATATTTAGACATTGCTACAATTATTACGTCATACGACTGAAAATAACAACACTTATAAAAAAAAGTATTGGGCTATCGATAAATTATGTCACAGAATTTTTAAGGATTTTTAACCCCACCCCCTGTCAGCTTTATTTTTAGAAATAATGAAATAAAACATTTTATAGTACTAAAACTTTACCAACCTATTAAAATATTTGAAACGTTTTATATTATGTAAAATTTGAAAGTTTTTCGGCGAATGACGTAATTTATGGATGGCCCCAAACAACAAAATAATATAGTTAATATAGTTACAACTAGCTACTAGCTGAGATTGTAAGAATAATATTTTGATTTATTAGGTCCAACTGAAATTATGTGCACTATGTGTTTACGAACACATATTTTTTTCTAGTTTAATACTTATTTAAAAATAAATTTATTTTCTCTGTAATTGCACGAAAAATAAAATACTAGATTTTATTAAATGCAAATAAGTTTAACACCTGTTTGACTATAACTATAATGGATTCCTTCATAGCAGCAAATAAGAAAATATACCAACAAAATGTATGAAAAAATATAAATATCCCCAGTAATACAGAATGATAATATTGGAAGACATTATGTAGGAAAACAAGTCACAAGCTATGAGTAATTAAATAAATTAAGAGATCAACGCAAACCATAATAATAACCCTACATGTCTATTGTGACATTAATAATGACATTTTGACAGTTACAGTAACATTTTGACATTGAGTACGAGCTTCAGAAACTACTCTGGAACATTGAAGTTACCTATTGTGACATAGATAATGACATTTTGACAGTTACAGTAACATTTTGACATTGACTACGAGCTTCACAAACTACTCTGGACTATTGAAGTTACAGTAAGGTCATTTTAACTCGGCTGAAATAAAGTTGGCTACGAGTGGCTGCGTAGATGTCGAGTTTAAGGCCAAAATGGTGGTAGGAGGCGGGGAGTGCGGGCGGTAAGAAAGTTAGCCAATACCATGGACGTAAATACGTCCATGGCCAATACGAAGTAGCGCATCACAAAACACTGTCATGGCCGCCGTGTTTTGATTGGTAAGTTACTGTACCTGCGCAAACATCTTGGAAAACGAAGTTCACTCAGACTAGTCAAAATGACCTTACTGTACATATCTATTGTGACATTGATAATGACATTTTGACTGTTACAGTAACATTTTGACATTGACTACGGGCTTCACAAACTACTCTGGAATATTGAAATTAACTGCACCAACACTGTTAAAACTTAGTTGCATACATTTATATCACTACTTAACATACAATAACACTCAATAACATTATAACATTATCCAGTATTTAAGTATGTATTGACTAGATCATAATACATGTCACTACACACTAAGTAGTGCAACAGGGTGATTGCTAGAGGTCACATTGTCACATGATAAAATTATCTAAATAAGATCGCTAATTAAATATTTCTAAACACTTAATCAAATGTTAAGTATAACATATTTCTATGGAAATGGTTGAATTGTTATAAATAATAATTATTGAATCAGGGGCCCAAGTGTGCTTTTTGTTTTATTAATTAAAAGTTAATGCTTAGTTACAATCCCACCTGATGGTAAGTGAAGTTTTGGGTGGCAAAGCGCACTAACTTAGCAAACTTAGTCCACTCTAAATGTGAAGACACCAAACACCGACGCTGGAAATTTATTCCGCTCGCGCTACACATACATAACTCAGACCAATAAACTATAGACGGAAAGCCGGGAACAAAAGAATGAAGCCAGAAAAAGTGAGCCTAGCCTTGTAATACACACGGCGGCACTCGCACCAAAACGACTTTTGTGTTCTAAATAATAAAAAATGAATGAAGCTTTGTGTTCCAAAAAATAAAGTTTAAATTTGTTCTATTTCAAACTGTCAACATAGGGCATTCCATTGTTTTCGATTAGCGTTTTAGGCTGACTTTTGCTTGCTTCATTCTTTTGTTCCCGGCTTTCCGTCTATAGTTTATTGGTCTGAGATACATAATTTATATAATCTTTGATTATATACTCTCTAGATCCGTGGTGAAGTTTGTGAAGAAGCGACGGGAGGGGAAAGGAGAATGTGAGCGAAACGGTATTGGACTCTATTGCATATATGCATAGAGTTCACTTTTCTGGCCAAGGGCGGTGAAGACTACTGCTTCAATTGGACAATCGCGCTTACACCGATACAAGAAATGTTTCCTAAGGGTGCGTACAGATTATGTAACATGTTATATAACTTCTGTTTTATAACACGTCCACACTATCTAACATTGTTGTCTAACAATGAAACATGTAACAAGACCGTACACATTAAAATAACATTGTTATATAACAGTGTTTTATAACAATTCAATGCGTGTCATTTCTTAAAATATAGCATATAACATTGCTGCAAAAAACTAATAACATGTTATATAACTTGTTTTTGTAACACATATCGTCCACATTAAAAAAACATGTTATTTAACTATGTTTTATAACATGTTTTGTTATATAGTCTGTACGCACCATAACCAATACAACCTAGGGTTTGTAAAGCGCGTGACGTCATTTATCGGTAAACAGTCAGTTGTAATTTTTTCATATCTTTTAGTAACGGTCTACGTCTACAGAGTATATTATCAAAGGTTGATATCTTCGTTACTTTTATTTTACATAAGTCTACCCGAGCTTCGATTCGAAGAACGTGAATTGCCCACACTTGGAAAAAGTGTTGAGATGAGATGATCGTAATTTATAATAAAAATAACTTCCTAAAATCAAAAATAGAACAGTAGAAACTGCATCTAATTGGGGTAAGCTGTGTCTGAAATTAGCGGATACAAGCTCAGAAACACACGAACAAACAGAACAACGAAGCCAGCTACTAGAATTTTTAACGGATTGAGTTCTCATTCTATTGTGACCATTATTAATTTTTATTTTTTTCACTACAGTATATTTTTAAACACCATTCTACACATTATATAATGTTTATGATAGTAATATCACTACGTTTCAAACATAATATTACAATATAGGAAGTACTACATGATATGTTGTGAAAACTACTTCAAAAAAGAATATTTATGAGCAATTTTATATGTTTTATCGTTTCTCCCAGAGTATATTGACTTACACGTTATTCAATATCATATCTTTTACTCATTTGTGCCCTTTAACACAATGATTAATAATGAATAATGAATTATTTCACTACAAGTGATTATCATTAAAAATTTAAATAATTTATGTCCCTTACAGGGCACTGCTCTTAGCTGAGACAAGCTTGAGAACAGCACAACCGAAAAAAATATGGAGATGTTTGACTAACTCGCAAATTCCAACACAGCTGCAATATTCAATCACTCCCATTCTAAATTCTTCATGAAAGATATGCAATTCGTCCCTTCTTTAGTAAGATCAAATCTTTTCCTATCTTTAATAAAGTTACCCTTTATTTTTGGATTTATATGTCATCAAGTTTATCATAAGGGCACATACCGTGACGAATTTCCTTCATCCAGTATACCAAATATTATACACATACTTCCAAAAAAACTACCAAACCCGAGTACACGTTTACACAACATACTCGGTATAGTGTATATGGAAATATAAATTCTCAACATCCTATCCACCCAGAATGACACAATTTTCTCAAAAAATTCACTCCTCTCCGCTGTTCCCACTGTCATCAGATACTTCTCCATCCCCAACAAACACCTCTTCCTGTGCCATGGTCGGAATCTTGCCGGAACTGTTGCCTTGCAGCACAGACGCCATGGCCATTCCTGTGCCAAATCTGTACTCTATAGGCCTCAGACTCTCATCGTCTGCACCATCCCCAGCATAACACTGTCTTACATCTCTATGTTTCCTTGCATTGTCGAGTAACGACAGTTTTACTCTCAATTCGTCTTCAGAAGAAGACGGGGACAGTTCCAAATCGTTCTTCGAGTATTTGAAGTTATTTTTCTCGTGTCTGACTAGAGCATCTGGCATCACATGTTGATCAGCTTCGGAGCCAATGCTTTCTTCGTACACATCTGACAGTCCACTGGAGTAGCCGCCGTCCGATACGCGCCATTTTGTCACAATGATAGTGTTCTTATCTCTCAGTACGGTTATCAGCTCAGTGTTAGCGTTCAGCGTTGCGTTGGCTTCATACAACTCATCCTTGATATCGCTGTACCGCACATGCGAAATCACAGCAAATACATATTTGTCGCCTTTCTTAAAAATCTCTTTTGCTTTCTCGCGTCCAATCTTATAGTGTTTAAACAATTTCTTAGGTTTCTGTTTCAATATTTTCTTACAAAACCCCTTTCTCTCCACAAATTCTTCAAACTCTATCTGCCTTGGAAACTCCGGGACATTGTCCTTGTATTGCGGCATCGTTTTTTTCAACGCTTGTCTCTCTCGCTCTCGCATTATGTCCTCTCGCTTGCCCAGCTTCCGTTTCAGCTCGTTCATCACCACTTTTGAATTCTCCTTCTCTTTCGCGCCGGGGCCGGTTACCACATCTGCCGCCTGTGGAGTTGCTTCATCTTCTTCGGTCTTCACGAAGTAGAAAACCTCGTCTTTCGCTTCGGGAACTTTATCATCTATCTTCACGACATTATCTTCTTCTATAACGTCTTCAGCTGTATTCTGTTCCTTAGGACTCACTTTGCCTTGCAGTTTCTTCAGCCGGATCTGAGAGCTCTGCGCTGTCGACAAGCATTTCGTGATGTTATCGATCAGGGTGTCGATGTCCTTGTTCAAGATATCCAGATCTACTTCTGTCCTGTTCACGCCACAGGAGTCTAGGAACATATCGATGCTATTGCATTTATTGTGAGCTATCTTGAGCTCCAAGCAAGTTTTGGCTACGTCGGTGTGGACTTCGGAGTAGAGCCAACTATCGCTGATAGCGGAACCGGGTTTCTTGTGTCCATTTTGGGTGTCCACGTTCGCGCAATTCTTAAGGAGCCTGTACATTCGCTCCAGGGCTTCGAAGTTGTCCTTGTACTCGGCGATGAGGTACTTGATCACGACGTTGTGAAGCCAGTAGATGCGCTCGTTGTGGTTCTTGTACACTTTCCGTCCGTTCTGCGACAAGTAATGCGCCATCGCGACATGTTTCAGCAACAGAGACTGCACCACTAGGAAGGTGTGATGGATTTTCTGAAATAAAACATTTTATTAGATTAATATTTTGTACATTGAAATTTTGTACCATGTCTACATAATGTGTTTTGGTAGCAACACATCTGTGACCGTATTAGAACAAACAAATAAGCTTGCGTTGATCTTTACTGATCCAACAAGTTAAGCACCAGTTGAATGGATGACTGCTGGCTCCTGTTTGGCCACTAATCCCTTCACCAATCTGCACTAGAGCAGCGTGATGGAGAATTCTCTAAGGCGCTTTAGTATAAGGAGGGAACTTTGCTCAATAGTGACCAATGATGTGTTGAAACCAACCCAGCTATGGATAGAAGAGGTGTGTTCTTTTAGTGAAATTAACATAGTAAACAAGCATGCTACTCTACACTTCTGATGTCATCCACACACAGCAACTGTGATCGTCCTAAAATAAGATTTTAATAGAGACTAGTAATCGCATAGAGTTACTTAACAGCATAATTACCTCAACAGCATAATCACTCAATGCCACAACTACTCAACACCACAATTACTCAGCACCACAATTACTCAGCACCACAATTACCCAACCGCACAATCACTCAGCGACACAATTACTCAGCACAATCGACCAGCGGTTACCATGAGGCTGTCGCCGGGGCGGCAGACGGCCTCCCAGGCGACGTCGCCGCGCAGCCAGGGCGCGGTGCCCAACACGGCCAATTACTCAACACCACAATTACTCAGCACCACAATCACTCAGCACCACAATTACCCAGCACCACAATTACTCAGCACAATCGACCAGTTACCATGAGGCTGTCGCCGGGGCGGCAGACGGCCTCCCAGGCGACGTCGCCGCGCAGCCAGGGCGCGGTGCCCAGCACGGCGGAGGACGCGCGCGACAGCAGGTTCACCATGTCCGCCTGCTGGCGCACCAGCAGCGTCTGCATCGACGCCACCACTGACACCACCGACTCGCTGTGGACGGGAGAGATTGTTATGGTAAAGGTACTATCTGCGAGCAGACTCGTATGTATGGTGGATGTAAGATTCATATAACCAAATAGATTATACTCGTACTCAGGCTAGATACAGCATGTGGACTCATAAAATAAGACAACAATAACTACGCCGAATTATATTAGTATTGTCTTTGAGAGTTGCCCACGGCACTTTAGCGAAGGGGAATGTCGCGCCCGGTGAGGGCACAAGCCTAGGGAGTGGCCGAGCGACTGTTCAGTTTATTTGGCCGGCAACGCATTGGTGACGCCCCGTTTCCAAAGCGGCGATGGTCATTTACCACGACATATTCAATCTTTAATCTGACAATTTTGGAATGTGGCACAAAACTTATTGTGTGTATCAGAATCAGGGTTCGAAAATATCCGATATTTATAGTAAATATCAAAATATCGGATATTTTTGATATATATCCGATATATATCAAAATGTTGATATATATCCGGTATTTTGTATTAAAGCCATATTAAAATTTTACTTTTTACTGAGTATTCAGATTTTGATGATTCTTCTTTTATTCGCAAAATAAAACTTGTTGTGTAATGCCATTTCAATTTGAGCAACATTTGACGAGTAGTTTTTAGTAATCTTTATTCGTCGATTTTGATTCAATCCATAATTCAATAAACATTAAGTATTACGGATAATATCGTCATCAAATCAGAACATTCAGTAACATTTTACGAGGTAGCAACCATAAATAAACTTTATTATGGATAACTCAGAAACTACTCCTCAGATTTCGCTCAAATTTATATGAGACCAACCAAAAAGTACCAGCTTTCAAATAAAAAAAATTTAAACAATCATTAAAAGATTATGAGGTAACAACCATTAGACATCCCTACACATTATTAAAGATAATTTAAAAACCACTTGCTAGATGTCGCTTCAATTTATAAGGTACCACATGACAAGCACTACCTTTCAAACAAGAAAAGAATCATCAAAATCGGAACACCCAGTCAAATGCAGTGTTCGAAAATATTCGATATAGCTTCTGCCAGCGGTTTCACCCGCGTCCCGTGAGAACTACTTCGCCTACTTCAGGTAAAAAGCAGTCTGCCTCGATATAGTCTTCCTCGATAAATGAGCTATCTAACACTGAAAGAATTTTTCAAATTGGAAAAGTAGTTCCTGAGATTAGCACGAGTGTATGAGTGTAGCTTTCCAACAGTGACATAATTTTTCAAATCAGTTTAGTAGTTCGGAACAAACAATCTAATCTTTTCTCTGTATACTATTAGTATAGAAGTATAGATACATATAAATATATAAATATCAAAATATCTGATATTTTTGATATGATATTATATAATATTCGATATCATTTCAAAATTGTGTTATAGAGTTATGAATACATTTCAAAACTTTATAGTCGACAGATGATTGGATTGACGGACTTACTGGATTCCGAGGTATCAAGCTTACTGCACTTCACTATTAGGTACTAAAGGATTATAGGACTTCACTATTACCTACTATGGGAGTATGTTTCAACTCTACTACAATCTGCAACGCCATGCACATTTGAGAAGTAGAAATACAGTAACAAAAGCCAAAAATTACATAACATTATAAAAATTTGTAAACCAATTTTGTATTGATATATATCACAAAAAATCACTTGATATATATCGGATATATATCAGATATATATCGTGATATATATCATTGATATATATCCTTCGAACCCTGATCAGAATGGCGGGTGTACCTCACGGATTTTAATATTTCTTTCGGAATACAAACGTACCTGATGTGTACCTCAGTGTACCTGTCCTAAAAATCTGTGTACCTCCTTCTATGCAAAGATTTTAAATAAAATAGGTACACCCGCCATCCTGACGTCAGGACCGCGGGTGTACTTCTAATCGGCATAAGTAGCGAAGTAAACTGTTTATGTAGAATTGGTACCTCTTGTGTACCTGCGCAGAAACCAATATTAAATAAATAAAAAATAGTAAGATTGCTGAGAAATTTAAAAAATGTTTCATTTATACAGGGTGATTTCAAAAACTGTCCCAATATTTAAACTACACCTTCAGAGAGTACAACTGAGTCATAATTATTAATGTATAATTGACGGACGGACGGACGGACGGACGGACGGACTGCGAAGTCTCAGTAAGCGCCGCCTCACCGCCTCACCGCCGCGCCATCACAACCAATTCAAATTCCGAACACAGCACCCCCCCTCCACACTCACATGTTAGCGTGCAGCGCGGCGTACTCCCTCGCGCAGGCGGCGGCGCGGCGCGCGAGCCCCAGGTAGTCGCACATGAGCGCGAGCAGCGCGCGCACGCCGCCGCCGGAGCGCCAGCGGTGCGCCGCGCGGACCGCGACCGGCGCCGCCGCGTAGCACGCGAGCCGGAGCGCCGCGCCGCGGTTCACGCTGCACACGAAATGCTCTTTATTAACCTTTGGGTATGTTACCTCATATTAGTTTGTTACCTCATTTCTTTCAAATGGGCGAAAGCTAGTCGTTCATCTAGCCTAGTCTGATCCCATATAGATCTGAGGTATTACATCTGAAAAGTACTTTTTGAGTTATCTCTACGTATATATTTGAATTAGTATCAAGTGGAATTAAGCACTTCTAAATACAAAAAAAAACCCGCAATAGTTCCGTCGTAATACATTATTCTATGTCTATGTCAAAGCAGGACAGCCGAGCCAATCACCTCAAAGCAGAACACTTCCACCCAAAGCGAGATCAGTATAGGCACTAGCCATGGCCTCACCTCCTGATCGGGCACAGCGCGAACATGGCGCTGACGGCGACGGCGGACAGCACCTTCTCGCCGGCGGTGAGCCAGGCGCCGCCGTAGCCCTCCTCCGTCCAGTACGGCGCCTCCTGGTCGATCTCGATACTGTCCTCGCGGAACAGCAGCCCGCTCTCCATTATCGCCACTACATGGTCTTGGCAGTAGATCAGCTGGGGATGTCAATGATAAGGGTTAAGCATGGATTTTTTTAATTTGTAAAATGAAGCATGGAAAATGTTTTAAGGTTGAAGATTTATTTGTAAAAAAAATCTACGGGGCCACTGCAAAATTTTTATGATTTATTATAGCTATGTACCCAGGCTATGGTCAGAATAGAGAATTTCTTTGTGTTCCAGATCATTTATTTGGTCATCACATCAGGTTTAATCAAGTAACAAAATTGTAAAATAAATTTAATAAATACAAACAATTACTGTACTTTTTTTTGTAAAATAGTACAATAAATAAAAAACATTACCATGTTTGGCCGTAGCTGTATGGCCAACCATCTCCGAGAGAGCACCGGTGGAGTAAAATCCTGTTTCTGAAATAGCGCCATCTACAAATACAAAACACTCATGTGAATTATACAATTGTGGCAACATCATACACATTACACAGTAATGTCACAAGCCTGAATGATCCTATTGAAGATGTCTACAATGCATGCTAGATTGCTATCTACACATAGAATTAATCATAGACATCCCAAAGTTTGTATCCTTGATTACATCCGGTTTGATTGGATTACCACCCAACATGTGACTTCTACAATTAATTATCATCTAATAATTGCAGAGGAAGTGGATCCAAATCTACTTGTTAAAATATTGCTTAGACTTATGACTAAATTGACTTTTGCGATTTTGAGCCTGCTAGGTACCGGACTCTGTTAACAGTTGTGTCTTGGATTGGTTAAAGTTGGCAATTTGTTTTAATATCCTTGTGGATCACCAGCGGTGAAGGTTTTGGAATATCTTGGTCCAAGTCCTTTCTACCACAGCTTCCTGACGCAGCCCTGGCTTAGATGCTCATATTGATAAGAATTTGTTAACTTATATTTTAATTAAATGAGAGACTTACTCTGATGATACATAATTTCAGTGGTCAGTTATATACCATCGTATATAAGTGAGCATAATTAGTGAAATCCAAAAATTTTGTTTTAAAATCCTACAATTCCACAGTTACCTATCGCAAAAATGATATGTCACTGTTTACTACAAGTACTTGAAGTCAGAAAAGCATAGGATAACAGTAGCAACGAAGAAAATAATGTAAATATTTTACACAATTCTAAATATCGAAGGATAACTTAGACCTTAGGTACTTATTTGTTATTAACATCGACTTATATACACTCAGTCGAACTTTATTGATTGCTCTCCCTAAACACCGGTTGTTAAACATCAGCTGATTTCAAATGATAGGTACACGCATTTCGATTGATTAGATAATACTTCATTTAACATTGGAAAACTTGTGATAATGATACTCACGTTAAATTAAGGTATTTTCTGATTTTCAAAACATTTTCCAGGATTTTGCACTTTTTCATCAAAAATAAAAATAGAGACTAGTAGACTACTCATTCACGAAGATAATTATGACACCTGTTGATTTCACCAACTGTCATAATCGTAAGTCATAATAATAACAAGGACAGATGTTGAAATTTTTATTCAATAATTTGGTGAATAATATAAAATATTACAATTTCAGATTATTATTACATAAAAAGTTGCAGTAATTTAATAAGAAAATGTCTTATTGGTACTTACTTTTCGAGTCCATTAACTATCTTCGTAAATGTAACAAATCTTCATAATCATTAAATTGAGTGTTGCCAGCTGTAAATTCGTGAAAGTCTGAATAGTAACTGTTATTTTTTTATCATCATTAAAATCCAGATATTTGAAGAATATGTAACTTCTAAGTTATTTTTTTCATATTCCCGTAATCTATTGAATTCATTTAATGATCGGGAAATCTCTTATTAGAGATTGGCAAAAAGTTTTGATACTTTTATTTCGATGTCGAGTACTTTTGATCCGATACTTGTGAGGTATCGATACTTTGCACACGTTACGGTACTTACTGCGAGTTGTTGACCTTTTTAATGGTTACTTGGGTGGGGGAAACTATCAGGGGCCATAAAGCCTTTTGTTTCACCGTCTCTAGTAGGCACGACCTTAGTTTTTACAAGTTTTTTAATTTATTGATCGATATTTTTGATACGATACTTTTGGGATCGATTTTTACATACGATACCAGTATCGAGTTAAGTATCGATACTTTTCAAATTTAATTTTAAAATAAAATACTACAGAACGTACGAGAAAAATAGGAGAAAATTACGACAGATAAATCCGAATACTTACTTCTTTTTTACGGGTATTACCTACCCGTGATATTCAACTGTCCAAAATAGTAGGTATAGTAAACCCAACTTAAGACTGAAACGAAAGAGGCGCTGTCGGACGCATTTGACATTCATTTGACCAATCATTGCACACTAGTAACTGAAAGATGAATGACCACAACGTACTTATGAATGACTTTTCGTTAGTTCCAATTTTTGCCATTTCAGAGATAAGTTGGGCGCACTGTACAGTGAGTGTCAGTTACTAGTGTGCAATGATTGGTCATATGAATGTCAAATGCGTCCGACAGCGCCTCTTTCGTTTCAATCTTTACTATACCTAATAAGTCCAGGCAGGGGAGTCAATAATACCTATTATTCTTCGCTGCCTTAATAGCCTTCGCTGCGGGAAACTTAATATTTTGCAATTTTGCAACTTGTTTCCGACTTGCTTCTTGTTTCTTGTTTTTCCCCTACAAACCTTTGGACCAACGAAAATGTACGGCATGTAAAAAAATATTTTCTATGCATAAAATACTTTCAAAAAAATTAATTTTATGTTGTTTCAAAACACCCCTCGGACCACGGAAAGAGAGGGGGTTGCAACCCTCGATTTTTTCCCCTTGTCGCATGATTTTTGTACTTATTATTTTGTGCTCTTATATCATCCTATATACATCACCTGGTGGTTCATATGACCCATCCATTTTTGACATGGGCCTACAGTCTATTATTATTTCACACTAAACGTATTCGAGCATTCCTCGAGCATCCTGATGACAAAATAGGTGCACTTACAAAAATAAACTTAATACAATTACTTAATTACTTAGAACTCTTATTTCCATCGTGATAAAAATCTGCTCTGCTCTCCGAGCCGGTCTGTCTGAACGGACCCTATGTCGCTGACGGCCCTAATATACAGGTAACAATACCGAAAACTATGAACTGTAGGTACGTTCGGACTATTAAAACGATAAATAAAACAAGTAATTGAAAATTACAAAACTTTATATACAGTCATTTACAAATACTTATGAAAAATACTTTATTACACCAGTAATCACGCAATAAATACTGATCATATTTCAAATTAATTATATAACAATAGAATAAATGCATATAACACTTAAAATGTTCCATTAAATTTGTAACAACCCTAGTCCTGGTAAAAACGATTAACTGAATACAATACAAAATAACATCAAGTCAATAAAATGGGTCCTTTCTAACTCACTCCAGGATAAATTCATGGGAAACCATAGGAATATGAGCTATACATCATAAAATTTTTTAATAATAATAACATGACACTATCCTCTTATCAAAAATGAAACTTAACAAAAATTGAACCATGTGTGGTATAAAAATTTAAACTCTAAAAAAATTAAAAACAGTATCACTTCTTTTTCCAATATTAAGTATTTCCACCTGCACTTGCCCAGCGTGGAAATAACCCTAGGCCTGTCAATAGGAGTCCATATGGTGCAAGAGCTCGCACCAATTTTGGGTAGGTATTTGAGGCAAGCTGAAAACTTGTCACATAGCTCTCATATACCCCAACACAGTAGCGCAGACCTGGTTGGTCAGTAGCGGGGCTTCAGCCGGCCGCGAATTTTTTTTTTTTCAT
The DNA here is from genome assembly GCA_905404135.1 of Hesperia comma. Taxonomy (NCBI): domain Eukaryota; kingdom Metazoa; phylum Arthropoda; class Insecta; order Lepidoptera; family Hesperiidae; genus Hesperia; species Hesperia comma. The sequence continues at coordinate 20,352,580 of FR990015.1, read as the reverse complement.
AAAAATGTATTTGAGGCAGGATAGGGTATGATAGGAGAGCTATGTGACAAGTTTTCAGCTTACCTCAAATACCTACCCAAAATCGGCGCCAGCTCTCTTACTTATGCCAGATTCACACATATCAGTGAAGTCACCGTTCCGTCACAATTCCGGCAAATCTTTCATACATTCTCGGCATTGTCAGCACTGACACTGCACTGACAATGCCGAGAATGTATGAAAGATTTGCCGGTACTGTGACGGAACGGTGACTTCACTGATATGTGTGAATCCGGCACAATAACCAACTATAACTTGGCCTTGGCGTCCAGCCCCGGTACGCCATGAAGCAAGAACTGTGCCACAGCGGTGACCACTGTGTCCGGAGCGCTCAAGTGCACATCATGATGGGTGTCCACTTGCCTCGCTCGCAGGTTGGTGGTATCTTCCAGCAGGAACTGGGAGCGGGAGTACTTCCCCCGCCGCAGGGAGTAGCTGGTGACGAACACCAGGATCTGGGCTTTGCTGTGCTGACACAGACCTCTCAGCTGGTCAGCCGTGAACGGCGTGGCTGGTATCAGGTTGTAACGTTGGTCGGCTGTGAACCTGTAAACGACATATCTGCATTATATCTATACATACAATTTTATTTTTGTACATTATGTACATCTGTAAATTTACATCTCTGTTTGGTTCCGTTGGTCAGTGCTACTTTCAGAATCAGCTAGACTTATTTGAATGCGGTTTTCGGGTTTTTGAACTGATTTGGATTGGATTTGGATTTGGAACCCGAAGGAAAACGAAGAAAAAACTCTTCCGCTTTTTATTGTTAGTATAGATATATTATAGATTCGTAGGATAGTATAGAGCAGCTATACTCAACCTGAGGCACGCGGGCCGCATGTGGCCCGCCGGGCCCTTTAGAATGGCCCACCTCAATACAAATTATTATTGTAAACCTTTGATTTAATAATTTAGACCTAAATATTTTTTACTTGCGGCCCGGGATCGCTCGGTTGAAACATGTTTGTGGCCCCTATAAAGCGGTTGAGGACCGCTGGTATAGGGTATAGGTGATGATGATTATATACACATTATAATCTTTTATACTTTTACTTTTGTATATGCTTCATTTTCCATTCCTTAAATTATTTTATTTATACCGCTCGTCGTGTTTCTCTGTTTGGCCTAATGGTTAGCTGGTAGAGAATGCACCTAGCATTAAGCTCGCCATTTTGTACCGTAATATGCGTTTATTGTGGTCAATAAAGTTTTTAAATAAATAATCTGTAGACTCCATACCTGACCCTGCCCCGACCGACGTCCTCGGTGAGGCGCGCGAGGTGCTCGCCCGCCAGCTCCGCCGACACGCCGTCTATCTTCAGCAGCTTCTTCAGCGCCTGCAACAAGTCAATAGGTTCACTTTTATCACAACAATAACCGACTTCAAAATAGATAAGTATGTAAACTGTAATGTCACCCATATTTAGATTACATTCAGATTAGATGCATCCGAATAAATAACATTTTACCAAAATAATTACGGACTTGGACATCGATAAGTAGGATAACTCAAAAACTAGTAACTAAGAGACCACACGAACGAATTTACGTTGTTACAACCATAAATTAAATACACGGCATTGAATAACTCAAAAACTACGCACCAGATGTTTCTTAAATTCTTATGGGACCATTCTACAAACGTACGTATACGTATTGTAATACGTATTGTTTAAAAAAATATAAAAAAACGGTTCACCCTGTAAAAAGTTTACATTATGGAGACATGCAAATGCCTCTGCCAAACTCTTAACTTCACTCTCACTACATCCTCTCGAAATCCGCTCGCAGAAGTACTTCCAACCCTCTTAGATTGTAATTTGTAATTGTAATGTATGAAATACTAGTAAATCCGCCCTCGCTTCGCTTCGGGAAACCAGTCCCTTCAAAAATCTCTATAAATTTTAACAAATTATGTTACTCCGATGTCTAAGCTACATTACTGCAAAGTTTCATGAAAATCCGTTCAGTAGTTTTTGCGTGAAAGAGCAACAAACACACACACACACTCACTCACTCACTCACTCACATACATCCTTACAAACTTTCGCATTTATAATATTAGTAGGATAACATAATATTCATACCTCTTCTCTAATATACACACGTCGCTTTTCCTTCTGGTTGTTGTAGTAATCATAGTCGTCAAACAGCGCTTGATAAGAACCTTTGTACCTGAAATATTTTATTAAAATTTGATTTTCAAGTATCATGAAAAATAATATTTCTTACGCACAAAACAAAGGAAATTAAGTATCGTATTTTTATTTGATATAGCTTTCGTGGTTGATCGAGGCATTAAACTTTACTTATATCTAACAACAAGTGATTAATTGAAGAATGATAATTTTAATTACACAATGTACTTAAAGTAAAACGATTTAATGAGTGATAAATTAATATGACAGTAATGCAATTATTCACTCGGACCAATATAAGTTTAATTGGTCTGAGACTACTCAAAATTCGAGGTAGCAATTAGTTACGCTAAGTCGAAGCAATAAAAACCGAGATAATCCGAAAAAACTTTATTCCATTTTAATATTATGTTACTGTAAAAGCCCGAACCACGGTAAATGTACTCGGTACTTTTTATCCCGGAATTCCCGCGGGATTGAGATTCACGCGGGAAGAAATTTAGCTCGAGTTTGCTACAATGACTGCAAAAATGACCGCTGAAAATATAACTTTATTTCATTTACAAAAAGAGTTGTTCCTGTGATCGCAAAGTGGAACGGGCCTTTAGTATATAATTAATATAATTAAAAACAACGGACCACTTAGGGAAGTCCTCTGGGTCCATGGGCCGCGGCACGGGGTCCAGTAGGATCAGTCTGGATACTTTGCCGGGGAGGCAGAAATCGTACAGCAAACCTAAAAACATAAGTATATACCATATAATATATGGGCTAATATATAGTTGTTTTTAATATTTTTCAGTCCACCGACCCGTAGAAAATAAATCATTTTTGAATTGAATTTTTTTTTTTTAATTAAAAATAGTGTGTTAGGTAATTTGTGTTAAGTAAATCTAGGGATGACGAAACTTGCTTTCATTTATTCATTTAATTTCAAGTCCATTAGTAAGACAGTGGACATTGTAGGTATATATGGCCCGTGGGCCCCTGGAACGCTAGGGGTCCATAGGTTGAGAAACACTGGAGTAACGCATAGCCTGTTTCTAGTCTGCTGTTATCATTATTATATTGACAAATACCGTAATTGCATTGTCCTATCGTATTCCGATTGTATGTTTTACAAATCTAATTTTAGTGAGTAATTTTATTAATGTACTTATTTATCAATGTTATACTAAATGATTTATAAGCGTTCTCCTTAAACCATCATTCCCAATAACACTCCCTACTCACTTGACTAACCAACTCAGTCCCTGTGTCAGTCTGTTCTTTACTATCATAATTCCAGATACAAAACCACTCTGTCCTCAAACCACCTAACAGATCTGACGAGGGGTCATAGATAGGCATGGGTTAGAATCTTACCAACGTATGCGCCGGCGGAATGCCCCAGGTAGGCGAAGGTCTGCCAGCGGAAGTGCTTCGCCACCACCTCCACGCAGTACACCAGGTCGTAGAAGTTCATCAGCAGCCCCGGCGGAAACGGGTCCGACTTGCCGTTCCCCGGGAGCTCCACGCCTGGAGTTTATAAGATGAAAATTTAAAATAATCTATTTTTAACCAACTTCAAAAAAGAAGGAGGTTCTCAATTCGTCTGTATGTTTTTTTTGTCTTATGTGTACCTATTACCTCATAACTTCATACCGGGTGAACCGATTTCGATAATTTATTCGACATTCGACAGCTAATGACTGCCTTTTTGAATAGATATTCCGATTTTGATGATTCTTTTTTGGTTCGAAAAGTAGTGCTTGTCGTGTAGACCCTTATAAATTGGAGCGGCATCTAGCGAGTGGTTTTTGAGTTATCTGTTATTTTTGAGTTGGTAGTTTGAGGTATTTTTTTGTAAAAAGTTAGTTGTTCGTAAAAAGACATGCTTCCGATCTAGGCAACTACTGAGAGATAACTGGTGATAACTTTGATGTCAATGATGGCTCGTTTGGTTATTTATTTGTCACCTATAAAAGCGTCTAATTTGTCTGTTTAACCTGCATAAAAATCATCATTAAAATACAACACAACTTCTACTTTCCATAAAAACTATACAGTAAACATATATGTTTAATATACAAAAGTTCATACGAACCTATGTAATAAAAGTCCTGTGGCAGTTGTTTGATGAGGGACCTGAAGGACACTATGGAATCCATCAATCCATGGCACACCAGCACCGGCGGCTTGAAGCAGTGGCCCCATGCTACTACTGCAAATAAATAAACAAGAAAACTTTAACATTCACAATATGAGCAACTAGTAAACCCGCCCTCGCTTCGCTTCGGGGAACCAGTCCCATTAAAAATCTCTATAAATTTTAACAAATTATGTTATTCCGATGTCTAAGCTATATTACTGCAAAGATTCATGAAAATCTATTGAGTCGTTTTTGCGTGAAAGAGTAACAAACCCACACACACACACACACACTCACTCACTCACTCACATACTTACATCCTTACAAACTTTCGCATTTATAATATAAGTAGGAAGGAAGTAGGAAGTAGGATCTATTGGCCAGGTTGAATGTAGCTATGCCTACGAATGGCTGCATAGGTGTAGTTTAGAGGGATTAAATATAGGCTGTATCAGTGCCTACTTGCAAAACTGCTTTACACCCCCTCCTTCGTCGTTGTTCAATAATAATCTCACTTTTTATCAGGTTTACTTTTATGCCGCCCCGCCGTGGTCCATTGGCCGCCGAACATGCATGCCGCCCGCGTGCTCGCACGCCTTGCACGCCCTCTTACGATGCCCCTAACTATGGTGGCAAGAAGCGGGGACCGCGGGCGGTAGGATAGTGATTACAATGAAATAATTAAAAGTTGACGAATAACGATTTTAATGGTACTACCCTGGGCAAAATCTATGGAATTTAAAAAGTTTTATAAATATGTTATTGTCCTTTTGTAATGAATTATTTGTGTTAGCTTTATGGTTTTCCCCAACGACTCGAAGGTCATTTGTTATTATTGTTATTTATTAAAATCATCCACTAATCTCAAGTCAATGACTACACAATGATAAAAAAGTGATGTATTACCTTCTAATTGATTCAGAAATAATATTATGTTAATCCAATTTAAAAACTGCCTGGAATCCATCTAGTAATTATGTTTAATGAATTGGTATCTATCATAATTATGTCAGAATTGAAGTCTCCTATGATAACAATGCTACTGTGTATAATATTCTTATTTACATAACATCCCTTGTTACCGATAATGTGAAGTTTTTGACACATTCATGGTTTTCATATGCTGTCAAAGTTTGATGTTTTTGGGTCAACTATCAAAGCAACCGCACCTCCACCCTTTGAAGGGTTGCCTACACAATTGCTGAAACATTCTACACTGCACATATGTTTGTCGGCATGTGAATGACTGCGGTAAGAAAGAAGTCATCATCATTATAACCCATAGCTTTGTGAGGGCTGCAAGCTTTTGCTTTATTATTTTTTTTTTTATTTTGATTATGTAGCAACAAAGTTGTAAAATATTTAAACTTTAACACAGATAAAATATTTATTTGTCCTTGTGTCTTGTATACAATGTGTCCCAAAATTCAACGATAAGCGGGAACTGGAGGGTGGACTTGCTCATGACTACTTCAGGAAAAATAAGAAAAAAAATCCAGCGCTTTGTGTTTTCATAAAAAAAAATTTCGAAAATTTACACCCTTTGTGTCACTAGCTACCACAACCACAATAATTTTTCAAATATCTCAGATTTGTTTTTGAATCGGCAACCTAAGAAGTCCTACTATTCATCACAATTCTTAAAAATCCCAGAAAGCCTGCAGTTTTTCCACAAAACTCAAACAAACACCAAAATTCCCTTAAAATCTTGCAAGATTTTTACTTTCAGTATATTTTGAATCATCATTGTGTAAAAAAAAAGTATGAACACTACTGCGGCCAGTTTTTTCAAATGGATAATTTTTGGCTGGATATTTTTTCTTATTTTTCCTGAAGTACTCATGAGCAAGTCCACCCTCCAGTTCCCGCTTATCGTTGAATTTTGGGACACGTTGTATAGGTATTGAGTTAATGACTTATTTGAATCACCAATGCCATGCTTGTGGAATACCTACTAGTTCGTAAATAGAACTTTATTTATTTTAATTTAAAAAATGTATTCCCGAAATATGCCACTTATCGATATGAAGCTTACTTATAGATCCTTGAAGTAGTGATATATTAAGATAAAAATTACATTTGATTCCATTTCCACATTACGTGGACTTTGATCGGAACAGGTAAAACTTTACTAACTTCCTTGAAAACAAGAATTTTCCTACAATAAAATTAATAAATACTTACTGCACAGTCTTCCCCAGGGCGCCTCTATGTACCATTCCTTTTCTGTGATAGTCATTTTAAATTTTCCCCAAATATATTTATAAAAAATTCACTGTTGAAACTATCGGCAGTAAATAGGTATGTATATTTGTGAAGGGAAAATATATTCTGGTGGTATTATGGTTATATTTTAGTAAAAACAGTTTAATTTGATAATCACGTCTTTACACGACATCACTGCAAGAATAAAATATGATGAATAATTTATTATATAAAAATGAAAAAAATAAAATTCAACAAAACATACCTAACTCAAATTGTAAACCTTATCAAATTTGACACAAACAGGCTGTCACAATGACATTTGGTATTTGATAACCATTTGATAACACTTGTCACGTGCTCGACACAGACAGAAAACAGAAAATCAGAAAATAAAAAGACGAATAAAAATATTATCATTAAAATTATTTACCAACCAAGTCTCAATGTACTCAAAGTTACAACAAGAAAATTTTGTTTCTTAAAATATCGGTATATGATTAAAATACGAGTTTGAATCGCTTTTTGTAATGTAATGGTAATGCCATGCGCTTGTGCATGCGCTGTATCAGTAATAATATAATATGTATAATTCTAATGTGTTGCCAGATGAAACTATGACATTATTCTAGGTACTTTCTAATTTTCTATCAAATCTTATTTCGAGATTTGCCTCAACTTACTTTCATACAAGTAATATTTTAAGTGAGTTTATATTTATCATAACTGCTCAAAGTTTAAACACAGTAACACAGCTGATATAATAAATTATCTAGTAAGTAGGCTAGTAGGTAAGTAGGTAAAACAGTAAGTAGTGAATTACAACTTTCTGACTTCTACTACGGCCTAATAAAATATTTAGCTACCTTATCCATAACTGCATAATCTTTCTACAATCAACTACGTACATACTTACGTTGAAAATCATCATAAATCATATCTAATCCATGATCTAATCATATAAGTATGTACCTACTTGAATTTGACGTAATATTGTAGCAGCATCGAAAGGATTAAGTAGGTACCTAGCTAGATTTATCAGTGAGTATAAATAAAAAACTTAAACTTTGAACATTTGTTTACATTGGTAGGTATCGCAGAAGAAATTAACTATCTCGTGATGGTACATTGACTGGTTCACCACATTCCTTACTCATCAAGGCGTGGAGAAAGTTGCCAGGATTTTAACTGACTTCAAAAAAGGTCTGGAGGTCTGGAGTCGATGTCGATCTGATGAAGCGAAAGACAGTCGAGGGAACTTCTCAACGTTTACAGGAGTTATCTTGTGTTTGGGCTTGATTAATTTGGAAGTTTGAAGCTTTGAATTGAGCGACATCTGACGGTCGATTTTTGAGTTATTCTCATTAATGTGAATTTAAAATATGCTTTTATCTTTGGACTGGGTGTTCCGATTTTGATGATTCTTTTTTTGTTCGAAGGGTATAGTGCTTGTTGTGTGGTCCCTTAAAAGAGCGTACAGTAAAAAGTCAAAGTCTCCGTACAAAGTCTCATTAAAAGCTCAGCGAATTTACCGTTAAAAGGTCGCAGACAGATAGAAGGGTTACTTTGGAATTTATAACATTACACTACAGACACATTCGATACGGAATTCGTTTTTATTGCATCCCACACAAATGCGTGTTTTCCGCCTCTGTGATGAAGATACATTGCAGATTGACGACGAAAATTTAAAATGCCGTAATTATTTTGTCTTACAAAACACGTAATTAATTAATTTGTTTTGAGTGTCACATTTCGTATCGGACGCAACCGCAATTATAATATTTCTTGGTCGACATTGTACTTAAATAATAAATATTAGTACCTGGTTGACCGAGCTTTGCTCGGTTGAAAATTATATTTAGTATGAATCGCATACTGATAAAATATGAATAATGTTCTTCGATCTTTCCGACATAATATGAGTTTAAAAAGAATTGCGTGTACTTATGTACGCACGTAAGAAGTTATACTTCTTTGGCATCATTAATAATAAATATTCAACGTTAATAATTTTGACAGCTGTCATCCGAAATGTAGGTCTCAACCAGACCTACAACTTTCCCAAAGACACCAGTGCTCCAGGAGCAGCCGTTGCCGGGATATCTCCGTTCGAAGTTTGACAGCTGTCATTGGAAATGTAGGTCTTGACGAGACCTACAACTTTCACAAAGACACCAGTGCTCCAGGAGCAGCCGTTGCCGGGATATCTCGGTTCGAAGTTTGACAGCTGTCATTGGAAATGTAGGTCTTGACGAGACCTACAACTTTCCCAAAGACACCAGTGCTCCAGGAGCAGCCGTTGCCGGGATATCTCGGTTCGAAGTTTGACAGCTGTCATTGGAAATGTAGGTCTCAACCAGACCTACAACTTTCCCAAAGACACCAGTGATCCAGGAGCAGCCGTTGCCGGGATATCTCGGTTCGAAGTTTGACAGCTGTCATTGGAAATGTAGATCTTGACGAGACCTACAACTTTCCCAAAGACACCAGTGCTCCAGGAGCAGCCGTTGCCGGGATATCTCGGTTCGAAGTTTGACAGCTGTCATTGGAAATGTAGGTCTCAACCAGACCTACAACTTTCCCAAAGACACCAGTGCTCCAGGAGCAGCCGTTGCCGGGATATCTCGGTTCGAAGTTTGACAGCTGTCATTGGAAATGTAGGTCTTGACGAGACCTACAACTTTCCCAAAGACACCAGTGCTCCAGGAGCAGCCGTTGCCGGGATATCTCGGTTCGAAGTTTGACAGCTGTCATCCGAAATGTAGATCTCAACCAGACCTACAACTTTCCCAAAGACACCAGTGCTCCAGAAGCAGCCGTTGCCGGGATATCTCGGTTCGAAGTTTGACAGCTGTCATTGGAAATGTAGGTCCCAACCAGACCTACAACTTTCCCAAAGACACCAGTGCTCCAGGAGCAGCCGTTGCCGGGATATCTCGGTTCGAAGTTTGACAGCTGTCATTGGAAATGTAGGTCTTGACGAGACCTACAACTTTCCCAAAGACACCAGTGCTCCAGGAGCAGCCGTTGCCGGGAACAGTACCTCAAAGAAGTTATCCTAATGTTTCATAGATGGCGTCAGTATGATGTTTTTAAAATCTCTTTATCTCGGGAACCGAGCTTTTCTCGAACCTGGGACCTTGATAAATCGATTCCTTGAGCCGAAAACCCCCTAATCTGTAACTTTCATGAAAATCTTTGCAGCCGTTTCCGAGATCGTGAAAATAAATAAATAAATATACAAGAATTGCTCGTTTAAAGATATTAGATACATGATGACCTTGGTGCTATTGTATACTGGCAACTAGTAGGGTAGTAGCTGGCATAATAAGTATGTCTGTCTGCTCAATTGGAGACTATTTAGAGTATTTACATAAAAATGTTCTGCTCCAGCGTTGGAAACTCTCTACACAACCATCTTCGAAATAGTTAATATTCGCACATCTCTCCATCGAAAACTCTTATCAGTACACATGTGACATGTTATATCAGAGTAATAATAGTTATAAATGGAGAGATAATAAATACAGTACGACGTATCATACGTGCGTATGTTATGCGATTTCCTTATGGACTAGTTATTATATCGTACGAGTTACGTTACGACTCGTAGATAAAATTGGAAAACGAGAATGGTTTGTTGATTAGGTACGAAGATATGGTGGATGCGACGTTTTCCTGAGTAGTGGGGTGGTTAGTGAGTTAGATGAGGTTTTCAGTTGTGTTGAATTACAAGACGTAAGTTCATTGTACTACTTACTCATTATTCTAATCAAGCGCTACTTAGTGAGTCAATAAACTATTGTTACGTATTTTGTATTATTTCTTATCTAATTGTAGATACATGAGAGTGCAGAAAGTTTGATGTTTAATCAATAATTCTTTTGTTAGTTTTTTTTATTGAATAAATCAATTTATCTTTTTAAAGAAAACTCGGTCAGTCTTCGTTTTGTTTTTAATTACACGACCAATCCAATTAAACATTTATTTTTGTAGGGTAATGGGTGTTTTAAAAACAACGGAAAAACAAATAACAATACGAGCACCGTGGGGTAAAATCGAAGGTAAGTAAACAAACAGTATATTATTAGGGTTGCAACGATATATCGGAAAATCGATAATATCGATAATATCGAAGGGGAAATATCGATATTTTTATCGATATTTGCGCTATAACGATACGATAATATCGATATCATGGCCGAAGAAAAATATCGATAATTCACGACCTTAGATAAGGCTGTTTGGGCTTCGAATATTAGCCTTTTCTTACAATATAAACAAATAAAAAAACACCCTCTACTTGTTTTATGTCTCTATTTTCTCTGGCTGTATGGGTTTAGCCCCTTTGCCTGTCCGTAAGGACTAATGAAACAAAAAAATCTCTATGAACTTCATATTTTTTATTTAAATTTAAATAAATTCGATATTATCGATATTATCGACCTAAATATCGATATTATCAATTATCGATAATTTCAATGCCTCGATATAATTATCGATATTTTTATCGATATTACAACAACCTTGCATCCCTATATATTATTATAATCCTATTTCCTATCCTACTTCCTTCCTACTAATCCTACTAATATTATAAATGCGAAAGTTTGTAAGGATGTATGTGAGTGAGTGAGTGAGTGTGTGTGTGTGTTTGTTGCTCTTTCACGCAAAAACTACTGAACGGATTTTCATGAAATTTTGCAGTAATATAGCTTAGACATCGGAATAACATAATTTGTTAAAATTTATAGAGATTTTTGAAGGGACTGGTTTCCCGAAGCGAAGCGAGGGCGGATTTACTAGTCTATCATAACCGGGAAATGTCATTATGACTTGCGAAAATATAAAATTAAGTTTGTAGCCAGCGTGAGTACCTATTTCGCTATCGCTTGTGCATACCTACAATGACCTACATGATTATAAAATGCTTAGTAATCGCATAGAGTAGGTAGGTACCTATTTTCACTGAATTTTATAATTACCTATTGGAGTATCAAATACTTTCGTGTGACAAAACTACAATATTACCTAAACAAAAATATAGAAGTTTATTGGTCGACGACCCGGATGGCGCAATGGTTAACACCGGCACGCTGTTCCGAAGGTCCTGGGTTCGATTCCCAGCGAGTCGGCAATTTGAATGACGAGTTTAAATTTCCGTTCTCGGTCTGGGTGTATGACTGTATGTCCTTGTCTTGTGTGTTGTCCATGGCTCCCACGACACAGGGAATCCTAGTGTGGGGCTTTGAGTGTGAAGCGTTATTATTATTATTGGTTTGAGGGTATGCCAAGAACAAGACTAGAGGTTGAGAAAAGATGGTCTCATTTTTGTCTATGTTAAGCAGTTCGAGGATTCGCCTTGGCTTAGAACTGAACCAAATCCAATGCCGATAGAACAAGCTCTTGTAAGAGACAATAGAAACAAGTCTCTGCTTGGTGACAGGGTTTTACCCATAGAGATATTACACTAGAGTGGGTGAACCATACGGCTGCCCATATAGGTATTGCAATCGCTCCCGGTTAGAAAGAGAAACAACGATAACGGTAATCTCTAATCTAACGGTAAACGAGTATCTGTCAGATTCCGATGAGCCAGAAAGAGAAAGGTGATTACTAAAGATTTCGTCTCTTTTTATTCGAGGTACGCTCTGAAGCCTGGCTTCTGCCCTCTAGTGTGTAATATCTCTATGGTTTTACTCGATTGGCAACCTTCCACCATCTTGCTTAACTACCAACATAGCCGCATCATGGAAGTACAGCCACCACGGAAATAAATTGGACTTTCTACCATCTTGCTTGACCACCCACCAACATGCATCATGGAATTACGCCCTACTTAATTTCCAGGCCTAACATGGGGTGACCCCAGAAACCCTCCCGTCCTGCTGTGTCCAGGGCGGATGGAGCCGTGCTCGGGCTTCCGACCGCTGGTCCAGCTACTCCCCCCTTCGTTGTTCTACGTGGCAGTAGACCTGCCCGGCTGCGGGCGGTCCGACCACCTGCCGAAGGGCGTCAAGTTCACCTCGTACGACCTGGTGCCCACCATCGCGAGGGTCATGGACCATTACAAGTGGGACAGGTTTTTGTGTATCGGCCACTCTTTGGGCACTGTTGTTGGTGAGTTTTCGACGCTTTAGGGTCGGGCCACATTGATCGACGGCGATCGACGGTTTGTCCATACAAAAAGAGCGTAAAGTATGAAAAGCCGTTCGGCTCGTCGATGCGAAAGGACGCGTACGGCTTTCCATACTTTACGCTCTTTTTGTATGGACAAACCGTCGATCGCCGTCGATCAATGTGGCCCGACCCTTATGTATTATGTTTTAACACGTTAGGACTTAGGATAGATCACTTTTACAGAGGGTGCTTGTAGATTCCATTTAAGAACAAAAAACAATACACGAATGCATTTCAATAAATAAGGATTGTTTTTTTTTGTGAGCAAAAGTCGCAAGCGGCCTCCCTAATCTTTTTTTTTATAGCCTAAGCAGGCAAACGAGCAGACGGGTCACCTGATGGTAAGTGATCACCGTCGCCCATGGACATTGGCAACACCAGGGGCGCCACCAACGCGTTGCCGGCCTCGAAGGAAGCAATATACCCGCCTCTTGAAGGACCCCATGTCATAGCACTGTGGGAATACTGAGGGATGAAGTTCGTTCCACAGTTTACACGTACGCGGTAGAAAATGACGTGAAAAGCGAACTGTGGACGACGAGCGAATCTGACTGGCGCGCATATAAACAAGCCTCATTGTACACCAATATTTTATGTAAATAGCGTTCAAACAAGCAGCCGAGATACCTGATGATGTTTAAGTAGCCACTGTAGCTCAGCCAACAAAGGCAAGGCAAAATAAAGAACAGACTTGTGTTAAAATTACGTACTGCTCTTCATGTACGAGTAGAGTTGCCTATCAATAGTCGACTATCGATAGAATATCGATAGACTATCGATAGTTGACGTCATTTAAATAGTATCGATAGTCTATCGATAGTATCGATAGTTTCGATACTATTGATAGTATGATGTGCGGCAATAGTTTGTTATACAAAAATAGTATCGATAGTATCGAAAGTATTAGCTTCAATAGTATCAATACTATCGATTGTATCGATACTATCGAAGACCGATATACGTTTAAGAGTAATACTATCGATAGTATCGATAGTATCAATAGTTCACACTATCGATTGTTTAATAATAGTTTACATACTATCGATAGTATCGATGATATCGATAGTATTATATAAAAATAGTCGATACTATCGATACTATTGATAGTATTATCAAGTAATATTATCGATAGTATCGATACTATTGCATCCCGTCAATAGTATTAGTTAGTTTGTGATATTAATAGTATCGATACTATCAGTAATATCGATAGTATCGATAGTACTATCGATATTGTTACTTGTTTTCAAGGTCAACTATCGATAGCGCAACTATCGATAGTTGGGCAACTCTATGTACGAGTACCTACGTTGGTGAATTTCTTTAATGAGATCAACAATGCTACGGCTACAGCTGCTTCTTAACGCTTTCATTAACACATTAATGTGGTGAAACTATTATAATTCCTAATATACGAAAACGAGAGTATACGGCAATTTTAATTTCTTCTTAATTCACCACTGTACCGCGTTAATTAACGCGTTAACATGCAGGTACTGTACAGTAAAATAAAAATTTACAGTAACTTATTTCAACATGGCGTACCCGGGCCGCATAACCCGCATGGTGTACCTCGACCCCGTGCCGCTGTTCTACTCCAGCCGCGCCGACCTCATGGGCGCCTGGTATCACCACTTCTACGGCCAGTTCTACACCGACGACAAGTACGCTAAGCAGAACGGCGGCGCCGATACTGCGCCCACCTACACTTATGAGCAGGTGTGTACGGACTGAGGCAGCTTCAACCTATTACCTAATTGCCCCTAGACTCAAATAATAGCTGACACAAAGAATACCTACTTGAATTACTAATTTTGTACAGTTTTTTAGTGGAACTGGTCTTGGATGTCTATTATCAAGGGTTGTCATAAATATACTCTTCATTAAATTTATAATTCCTTTTCCAGATCCGTCAAATGTTGATAAAGGCGCAAGGTCTGACGGAAGACGCAGTGGAACACAAGCTGGAGCGGTCCATAGAGCCCGCTGGGAATGGTTTATTTAGGTATCCAGCAACATATATGATTATTAGTTGTTTTATAGAACTCTTCCGTTACTGAGTGACTTGAACTAAAGCGGAAATTGTGCATTTCCATGTCAATTAATCGAATTTTAATCTATGAGGAAATTATATGAAGGAAACAAGTCTTATTCTTATTTGTAATTAAGCGCGTTAATTAACGCATTAAGACGCAGGTGTACACGTAATATTTTTTTTATTTGAAGTACATTCTAGAGTTCGGTTGTTAAACGTTCAACCAACTTTGTTTCAAATACAGATTTTAAGTTACAGGTTCACATACGACCAACGCTTCAAGCAAATACCTGAAATGCCGTACCCTCCCAGCTATCTCAAAGAGATGTACACCTTGACGGATATACCTATACTGAATATTCTGGCAAAGGAAATGATTGATAAGGGCTTTTACGACAAAGTGCCGTTCGTGAGAGACGAGAGTGCCTGGCCGAATAACAATTATAAATTCAAAATAGTCGAAGGAAACCACGACGTACATGTGAATTACCCGGAGCGCATCGCTGAAGATATATCCAAGTTTCTGCTGGCTGATGTGAAAGCTAAACTTTGAAATTCGAATCAAATCGTAATAAAGACTATGTTTATGACCACGTTCCACATACACTTTTTCTATAGTGAAAACAAAGCGACAGATTCTACAAGAGTTCGCTTAAATCAATAGATCAATGGGTTAAATATTCAAATAAGTCTATGCTCTAGCTAGAGGTCTAAAGCAAATGAATGTATGAATGAGATATTTGTTAATTCTAAAGTATTTTAATTTTAACATGAAGTTTAAAACTTAAGTAGGTAGTGGTTTTTAAAACTGTAGGTATTTTATTGAAATGCATTATTAAATACTTGTGTATTGTTGTTGTGGTTGGGTATGTGCTGTAAATTAAATAATTGCTAAATATATTATCGTTTCAATTTAAGAAACTATGCTACTTATTTTGATATTTCTCAAAAAAATAATATAATGTTCTTACAATGTACTGTATTTTTATAGATTACCTACTTACATACTTTTCCAAACATACGCTAGCGTAAGCAAGCGTTTATAATTTCTAAGTAGCCAACTTAGTGAAATCATTGTAACTTTATAAATTACACACTAAAGAGATTATTAATTTATTTTATGAAAAAAAAACAAATTCAATCAATAATCCAAATCCTTCCAATTATAATATTACAACAATTATGTTTAACACACACGTTATAATAAATATTAAAAATCCATAATAATACCATAAACTATAATCACATAATTTTTTATCGCTGTTTCGCAACGTTGCTTCGTAATGGATGAGAAGAAACGACGAAAGAAACTCCTCAGCTCATAAAATACATACAATATAGTTTTTTTTATATACCGAGCTATACACTAACCTTAGCAGAACTGGTTGCAGAGTTGGTCTTTTCAATATATCACAATACTATGCATCACAGAAAAATTTACCCCCATCTGGATTGAACCCTGGCCCTCTCACTTCACAGGCAATCACTACCATCGAGACGCCGAAGTAATCGACATATTATTATGTTGGCTCAGACCAATAAACTATAGACTGCGCGCCGTGAACAAAAGCGTGAAGCCGGCAAAAGTGCGCCTAAAACACACATCGGAACCAATAGAATGCCCTATGTTGACAGTTTGAACTAGAACAAATTTAAACTTTATTTTTTGGAACACAAAGCTTCATTTATTTTTTATTATTTAGAACACAAAAGTCGTTTTGGTGTGAGTGCCGCCGTGTGTATTACAAGGCGAGGCGTACTTTTTGCCGGCTTCACGATTTTATGCACGGCACGCCGTCTATAGTTTATTTATTGGTCTGTGTATGTTGGCATGTTGCTATAACTTTGATTTACTATCAAAACTCCTATCCAAGAACGCACAGACGTCTTTAGCCACCCTCTCTGGATATGTGAAGTGCACGTCATGTCCCCCATTCACATCCACCATCCAGACACGCCCACGGCTCTCCAAAGCCGCGCATATTCTATCCACCGCCTCCTTGCCTTCGGGGTAGAACTGGTCACCAGGGTCCTTAGCGTTGATGTACAGAGATGGTGGCATATTCTTGGTAAATATGTCTATGTAAAACTCCAGTGGAAAGTTTAACGGCGCGACGATCTTTTGCCGCCTGTCCCATGATAGTCTGAAAAATAAATAAAATAATAATCCAAACATATAAATAAAATGAGGGTAACCGTTTTTGTGCTCACCAGTTGGCGCCACTGCAGAGGGCGGTCATGCTGTCAAAGCCCGCCCATACATAAACAGTGACAAATGAAATTCAGACAAGCGAAAAGTGACAGACAGACCTTCCTTTTCACTAGCGCCTCTAGCGGAAAATTCACACGCGGTTACCCTCATTGAAGTGACTGTGTGATTTAAAATGTGAAAACTGTGTTGCATGTGATTATTTACACGAAAATAAAACGTGAAAAGTATAATTAAAATTTTTGTCTTTCTTTTTTTGGGCTAATCTCTGTAAAGGCTGATTCGATTTTATTGGGACTTTCACTGGAAGATAGACAAAAGTACTAGGGCAACATACAAGCTATTTTCGAGGTACTTAACATGTTTATTTTATTTCAATCGATTCTCAAACAACAAATAACAAGATATTTTAAAAGTCACGTCTAAACATTTTTTCCACAGTAAATACTGCCTCTAGGAATCCTTTGACACCCACTTACTTGAACTTATTCTCTCCAGTATCTATCAAGTTCCTCTCCAATATGACCTTGGCTTGCTTCCTGGTCAATCCCCTGGCCTTCATCACGGCTCGCAGCGCATCCGCCTCAGTATACCTCCTGTCATCTGTATTGTACTTTTCATAGTTCCCATAATATTCCTCGTAGAAGCTCTTGAAGTATTGAGGTAAGTCCGTCATCTGCAACCGCTGAAGACCTGGCTTCGCATCCAGTAGAATTATTCTCGACACTTTTCCAGGGTATATCGCGTTGTAGAAAAGCCCTGTAATGTCATAATAATATATATTTGGCATTAATAAGAATGTAAAGTTCCTCTCACAAATTACAACAAACTTAACTCCATCTCTGCTCTGTGCCTCTATTATGAGTTGTTGTAGTAAACGTAAAGGACGTTACTATTGCAGTTGACGTTTAGAATTTGTATGAGAATTGTAGTTCAGTATCGTAACCGCTAGAGGCGCTGTACGGATTCTCATA
Organism: Hesperia comma; assembly: GCA_905404135.1. Lineage (NCBI taxonomy): Eukaryota > Metazoa > Arthropoda > Insecta > Lepidoptera > Hesperiidae > Hesperia > Hesperia comma. Next base: position 20,334,663 of record FR990015.1, on the reverse strand, counting down.
CAAATTCTAAACGGTAACTGCAATAGTAACAGTTTGACGTTTACTACAACAACTCATAATAGAGGCACTGATATTCTTGTCACATCGTAATGATCACTGAATTATGGCAGAATCGGAACTGATGCAGGAAAAAGTTCCACGTGCGAGCGAAGTCGCGAGCACAGCTATTAAGTAAAATGAGCACTTACACACATGCACATTCAAAGCCTCTCAAAGATAGGACTCTCTTTGTCGTGGGTAGTATGCAACACGGAACTACCAAACTATCCTACCTCGATACAGAGGAAGAGAACCAATTACTTCTCTCCCTACTTTCTTCGCCCTTGATCGTTCTCTGCCTTTACTGTACTAACTGGACTACGGGTCATGCCCTATAGATGACTGATTGATGATAAATCAATGCATATTACCTAACTCCGCGCCCATTGAATGCCCGATGTACGTAAGCCTTTCCCACTTCAAGTGTGTTATGACTGCATCAATGGCTGTGACTGATACCAATCTTGTCAAGGTTACACCTGAAAACATTCATAAATAAAAAGTAACTCATCGTTAAAAGAATCATGTAAAACATTTTGAGTGTGGGTATTAGGATTTTTTTAAGCAAAGCAAGGTTCGGTTTACTAGTAATCAGAAATGGAATAAATGTAATCATGATTATAATTACATCTGGAGGCCTGGAAATGCCCCCAAGAGTGCCTTACAAGGAACCTTATTTAGAGCGTCTTTGGCAAGCCCATTGATGTTCATCCAGATGTCATCATAATCCAAAGTCATCATTATGTTTCGGACAAACACCAGATGAAATTTATTTGCCCATCTCTTCTTGTAATCAACAAATTATTTACCAGACGCAACTCTCACCTGTAGGAAAGGCATCAGACTTGCCATTGCCAGGTAGATCCATTGCCACATAATAATACCTTGCCGGTAGATACTCCAGCAAGGGTATGAAGGTAGACATGCTGTCCTGTCTGCCATGCACCAGCAGCACCGGATCCCCTAGCGGATCGCCCCATGATGCCACTGGAATTGGAAAAAAGGATAAGGTTTCCATTAACAGATATGTGCACTGAAGCTTGAGGTTTAAAGTTAGGAGACTATTTCAGGGTGAGCCAACCATAACCTTTTTTTTTATGGAATTAAGATAGCAAACAAGCATGCAGCACCACCTTCTGCTGCCGCCCATTACAACTGTGACCGACCCAGAACTAGACTCAATGAGTCTCGTTCTAATTCATTCACAGATGTGTTGCTACCCCTGAGGACTGAGATGGTCGCCTCTAAAAAAGTATAACCTATGGTTATGTGGTAGTGGTCGTCAGGCTCCAGCAGCTATTTTGATGTCAACAATTGTTGTGGGCTATGTGTGTGACTCAGAAATTGTGGAAGTGATTTAATTCATTAAACTAACCACGAGTTTTAACATGCTTATGTACATAAGTTTAACATGATAATAAATTTGAAAATTTTAAAATATCATAATCATAAAACACAAATGACTAAATTTGAAATAAAGAAAATATTATTTATTTATTTCTTTATTTACCATACAAACATATAGAAACAAAGGTAGACTTAATGCTAAAAGCATTCTCTGCAAGTCGACCTTCGGGAAGTAATAAAACACAATATAACATTTAATATGAAGCATGCTCTTACCAACATAATCCAGACTCTTTTATAATAATCAAGCTAGTGTTAATTCTATCTTTTGTACCACTTATTAAGTTATTATACGGGTCAGTAAAGCATAAATAAATATATATTTTTTCTTTTAGCCAGTAACACGCAAGACTTTCTTTTCCATCATTGCATTTCAGTGACACTGTTGGTGAAACTTATGCTTAGGACATTAAATAATGACCATTAAAATATACTTCATATAAACTTGTTGTCTGAATCAATGGTTTTTAGTAACATCATCCAGGTCCAAATATCCCTGATCAAATCAGAAATCTGGAACTCAACAAGTTCCTTCGTTTCTGATAATTTGATAATAATAATATAATTATATGAAAAGCTCACATGCTATATTTCCCCAAGGTGCTTTTGTATACCATTCCTGTAATTTCTTCATCTTTGTGTGATTGTAGGCATCAAGTAAGGTTATGTATTTTTACTTAAATCCTGTAAGTATTTGGTTTGTTAATTTAATTAACATCCCTAAATTACCTTCCACTTTATTTTAGTTTACTCGCAAAATAAAAATAACCATCTTGTTTCACTCAAATTATAGTGATAAGAAATCATTAAGAATTAAGAACCATAGTTGACAGCTGATCAGTGTTGCCAACTATAATTTTGAAATTCCGTTAAACCTGTGGGTAAATTCCGTCAAAAATCCGTCAAATTTTTTTTGTGTCCGTCAAAAAAATCCGTTAAATAAAAAATACGTTTTATAAATGCGAAAGTTTGTAAGGATGTATTTGTATATTATGTGTTTGTTACACTTTCACGCAAAAACTATTGAACGGATTTTCATGAAACTTTGCAGTAAAATAGCTTAGACCTCGGAATAACGTAATAAGTTAAAATTTATAGAGATTTTTTTATCATTTGGTCATACTACAATTATAACTGTAAAGTCGAAACCAGTCAAAACAAAATCCACCTTCTGGGAGCTATATTCTACTAAGTGGCTGGCTCCCTGAAGCGAAACGAGAGCGGGTTTACTAGTCAATATATAAAAAAGTTTTAAAGAAACAATCCCAATCGTCATCAGGCACAGAAAACATAAAAATAACTTTATAACAAAAAATCACAAGCATCATCATCGCTTCCAGTTGATGTTATTATACTCGCTATGGGAGCAGCTGTTAAGGTGGATGGCTGATTTTTAATTTTATGTTTAGCATTGATCCTAGCATAGCAATAAGAGGTAAATCAAAAGTAACATGTCTTGCCATTTCTTTTTAATGCAGAACGAATATTGAAAATTGCTTTGATCATTTTTTCATTCATTTTATTTCTCAATTTTGATTTTACTCCATTTAATTCACTAAAAACTCTTTCTACCTCCGCGTTTGAACAAGGTAGCAATAACATTTAAAAGCAAAATAACAATATAAGTGTTGGAATGGATTAATGTTTGTTGCACCTTCAGATTTCTTACCTCTGACCAAAATTCTACAGTTCGTTACTAGAACACTAGAACTAAATTCTTGATTTTTTTTCAACTATTTTCCCGTCAAAAAATCCTTTAACCGTTAAAATATATTTTCTCCCGTTAATACCTGACCCTAATCCGTTAAATCTAACGGGAAATCCGTTAAGTTGGCAACACTGCAGCAGATTGACAAAACAAAATGTCAAATATTATATTTGCTACAAGCTACAAGCCACTTGTTGCTCATAGCGATGTCTGATTTTCGTGTTCCATTAGCTAGTGTTACAATCTTACACTCAAGTGAAACGGATTTTAGCGTTGATGGAATATCGTAAACATTACGATAATTATAAACGTCAATAATTGGCAAACTTCATGTGCATTTAAAATACACAATTTTTTCTGCATTTATTTTTACTACACCGTTAACACAAATAATTATTTAAGTATAAAAATGTCTTTGTTTCATGGTAACAGTTCATCATATCATTGAGCACGGGTCTCTTCTCAGAATGAGAAGTTCAAGCCATAATAGTCCACCAAGTGCGGATTGGCGGACTTCACACACCTTTTGAGTTTTGCAAACTCTCCGGCATGCAGGGTTGCAAAACGAGATATAAGAAATTCGGTAGGATTGCCATAAAAAAATCGGTAGATTTCGGTAGATCTTTTAATATAATTATATTGTTTATAGGTATAATTGCATGAAATTCATATAATAATAAACTTATTTATATGTACCACTTTTCCGAGGACATCAATCACTGAAAGTATGAACAAAATTCATACTTTCAGTGATTTTAAAATCATAACAATTATCACTACCTATATACCTAATGCTTTGTGTGCAATAGTCCTACAATTGCCTCCATTAAGAGGCGGTTGCAAGTTTTGGTTTTTATTAAATTAACTAGTGGACCCGGCAGACGTCGTCCTGCAACATATTATGTACTAGTAAATCCGCCCTCGCTTCGCTTCGGGCTTCGGGAAACCAGTCCCTTCAAAAATCTCTATAAATTTTAACAAATTATGTTATTCCGATGTTTAAGCTATATTACTGCAAAGTTTCATGAAAATCCGTTCAGTAGTTTTTGCCTGAAAGAGCAACAAACACACACACACTCACTCACTCACATCCTTACAAACTTTCGCATTTATAATATTAGTAGGAAGGAAGTAGGATATTATTATTTGATTTATTAACACTTGTTGCTCCGCTACTTTACTTCCTCAATAAATGAACTATTCAAAACAAAAAGTTTTTTTTTATCGGAACAATACTTCCTGAGATTTGTGCGTTCAAACGAACAAACAAAAAACTCTTCCGCTTTATATTATTAGTTTATAAGTACAGATTTTTTAATTAATTTCGGAGAAAATTCTTTCAACATTAATTGCGGACGAATAACGCAATGATAGAATTTTAAACACGAATGAAGTCTTCAATTTCAAGTTTATCTTCAAACGTAATTTACAAAATAAAATCGAACTGTGCAATAAAATTCAAACTGCAATTCATTGCACAATATTAAACCAAACGGGGAAATCCCTTATGCTCAGTACTGCCAACGCATGTTAAGATCAAACAAAAATTGCACTTTTCTAAAAATCGGGAGATTTTACTTCCAAATCGGTATTTCGGTAAAAGGTAGTCATTTTCGGTAGATCTACCGAAAAATCGGTAGGTTTTGCAACCCTGCCGGCATGCAGGTTTTCTCACGATGTTTTCCTTCACCGTTTATAACAAGTGACATAATTCTTAAAACGCAAATAACTCCGAAAAGTCAGAGCTGCGTGCCCTGGGATTCGAACCCGGACCCCTGCTGCTTGCTGAATCCCTGAGGAATTACTTCATGAATTACGTCTTTCTCAGCATGTTATTAAAATATTTTTTCCGTTGCTATTTTTATACCACTTACACGTGGCCGTGGCCCGTGCATGTGAGCCCGTGGGTCATTGAGAGCTAAAATGATGACGTCGTCAATGACTTCCTTATGTTTATCATAACGATTATAAGCACTAAACGGAACGCGAGCGACAACCGACAATGGGAATATTGGGATTTGGGAATGTTTTGATTTTGACTTCTGATCTGACTTTTGACTTCTCCGACCTAATATACAGTAATCTGTGTTTTGAGTGTTTGGATCGCTAATTGTTGTTGGACAGAACGTCTTTTTTTCTTTATTTATTTACAATATTGTAATAATTGTAAGATGTAAGATTATTGTAATTGTACATTGAAAGATCTAATACTAAAATGTATAATGATAAGGAGTCTGATAACAGAAATCACGTGTATAAACTACTTAAAATGATAAATTAATATATATTTGACATCAATTTGATAAAAATACACAATACGTGAGTATCGTGTTTTAACATTACCTATCTTACAATAAGAGCGATGCTTAGACTTAGCAGGGCATGCCTGTACCACATCTCGTTGTAATGACAAAAACAAGGAAAATAATTTTACCGCGTAAGGTTCATACTAATAGCTAACAGTAAAAATAATTATGGTGCAAAGTTCATAGTTATTTCGCGAACTCATAGTCATAGTTTAGAAACTTGTAACTTGTAATACTTACTTAACAAGACAATAATTTTTTCAAATCTTTTTATACAATGCCAATAAAAGATTCCAAAGAGTGGTTTTTGCAATTGCCTTGGGGAAAACTTGCATGTGAGTATTTTGTAAATTATATTATGTAGATATAAGATTGTTTTTATTAATTTTCAGATCGTTTTTTTTTCAAATCGCATTTAACTATGGTCCGTACGCTCTGTACCCTTCACAATGAGAGACGAGCCATGCCCAGTAGTGGGTTGCGATGATGATGTTTATTTATTATTTTGTTTTTTTTTTTATTTCAGTTGGTTCACAACTCCCGCAACTCCGCTTTACTAAGATGTTTAGTATTGTAAATGTGTTCTGATGAAATTAGAGCAGTGGCAAGGGGGGCGTGGACAAGGGTAGCCAGTGATAGAGACGAGTGGAGACGGTTGGAGGAGGCCTTTGTCAATTGTGACACACAGACGGGAAACTGATAATTACATGCATATAGACAAAAATAAAAAAAAACTGAATAAAAGGCTATATCTATCAAAATGATGTGTATGTGACATTACGATAAGTAGTGTTTGTTTTACTCGGCAGTGGTGTCATGGGGAGACGCGGCCAAGCCACCCGTGCTGATGGTTCATGGGTACATGGACAGTGCCGCCACATTCATACGTCTGGTGGAGTGCCTCCCTGACACACATTATTACGTGGCTTTTGACATGCCTGGTATGTATAGTATACCAAACACAAGGTTCACTCCAATGATGTTTTAAATATCTAGATGGAACATCGAATCCGCGAAAACGTGTCAAAAAATTGTGGCCAACTGTTAGCCACAATTTTTATATCATTACGCACAGATTACGCACACATAGACAATAAATGAACGCGAAAAACATCGCCTGCACGCACACATGCTTGATGATGTTGCCTTGTTTTTTTTGTTTTCATTGTAGGGCGACGCTCAATCTAGATATTTAAAACATCATTGGTTCACTCACAATTTGAAGCTTTATTTTTGAAGTGCTTCATTACTTCAACACTAGCTAATAAAGAAGCTGTAAAATTAAAAAACTTAAAGTAAGTAAATAGTAAATGAAGGAAATTTAAAAAAGAATACTGGTGTTTTAAATCAATTATTTCTAAATGTAAAATTTAGTCACGTGACTTGAAACCAAAGGAGAGGTAGTTTTACAAATATGACCACCGGTGACAAAGGCAGGGTGGGGGGGCTTAAAAATCATACAATAATTAAAATATAATGTCATAAAGTATTTTGGAGCCCATAACAGGAATGTTTTTAATTTCATTTTTACCCCATTCCATTGATTAATTGTTTGCTTACATAATTGCAGGCCATGGTAAATCGGAGCCGTTCCCCAAGGGGCTCCTGGTGTCCACGGCTGAGCAAGTGCAGGTGGTCCGGCACGTGGTGGACGCCATGCAGTGGGACAGTGTGGTGCTGATCACACATTCTGTGGGATTCATTACGGGTGAGTGAGCTAGTGTCGTGTATGTAAAGGTCTTTGTAATCCAATCTCATTACGAAATAACTTTTTTAAAATTTATATTATACTTAAGAATAAACAAACAATTAAAAAAAATGTCTGTTGGTCTTTCTGTTTTTCTGGGCTCGTCTCTGGAACGACTTTAAAAAAATTGTATGGGACTTTCACCAGGCGATAGAGGTTGCTAAGCAACTTACAGGCTACCTTCTATCCCAGGATTCCCGTAGGATGGGGATTTACAAGGGACAAACTTCCATGCTGGAACCAAGTTCGTGAACAACTTATAGTTACTTATATTCCATTCGTGTTCAATCTGAAATTCATTATAATTCCATGGCACACAGATGCCAGCTTTAGGGTGCGGTTCCACTGAGGCGGAGCGGAGCGGAGCAGTGCGCGATTCACCAATCACATGGCTTGAAATCCGCACGAGGCGCAATGAGCTGGGATTTCAAGCCATGTGATTGGTGAATCGCGCACTGCTCCGCTCCGCTCCGCCTCAATGAAACCGCACCCTTACAATGCGATTAAGGTACATTTAAGAATGACGACGAGATCTAAAATTGCCCTTAGTAAATGCTTACAAGCTAAATTGTACTGTGAGCGCATGTCACAAGGTTGATTTTGGTAGGGAGAAACAATTCGATATGTTCGGCAACTCAAGTATAAATGCCGTTGCAGGCATAGATTTACTATATAACTATAGATTGGCAACTGTCTCACTTGGACGAAACCAAAAATGAATCGCCCGCCGTCGGTGCCGAGCGCGACGCCTGGGGGTTTTTATATTTATAGGAGTCACATCCAGGTACCGCACAAGTAACCATCACTAATTAAGACTACAAAGGACGTTTATTCCACACAGAAATGTAAAAAAATAATTAAGTATTTTGAGAAAATTGAGGAACATTTTTTGACAAGTGCCCGCTAAGCCCGCTATGCCGTCTAAAAATTGGTTTCGTCTATCTCGCTCTGCCATACGTATATCATATGTTTTGCTCTTTTGCATTGCCAATCTATCTAAACGTCAGTGTATTCTACATCTATGGTTCCAGGAGTGGTATACAACAGCGTGTATCCAGGTAAAGTGAGTCGGATGGTGAACATCGACCCAGGGCCACCGCTGGCCACCTACTGCTTCAACCAGTACGACATGCCGCTCTGGTACCAGTACGTCTACCAGGAGTTCTACGAGGATTATGACAGGTATTGTTGACTTTCTTAAAGTATTTGTAGAAATGAAGCGCTCATAGTCCGGCGGCTTGTGTCTTTTTTTTAATGGAATTAAGATAGCAAACGAGCATGCAGCACCACCTTCCGCTGCCGCCCATGACAACTGTGACCGACCCAGAACTAGACTCAATGAGTCACGTTCTAATTCGGTCACAGATGCGTTGCTACCCCTGAGGACTGAGATGGTCGCCTCTAAAAAAGTGTAACATGAATTTTATTGTTTTTGAACACCTAACCCGAATTTGCGAGTTACCGGTACTTCCATTTTGATGACACTTTTAGTTTTAAATACATATTCGAAAGCTGATATGTGTGTAGTGTGGTGCCATTCAGCCGAGTAATAAAATGAGCCGTGACATAGATAATGGGCATGATGAGTGATTACAAAACAAGTTTACAAAACAAGTGATTTTATTATTTTTAGTTATATTAATTAACGTTTTCATAAAATAAAACTAAAAAATCGTAAGTCACATAGAAACAAATTTCGAATTCATGAAAGTGAATTTTGATGTAACTATTAAAATAATATGCCCTATTGGAACTAAAAGTCATCGCGTCATTAATCTTATCAATATGCACCAAAGCTAATTTTGTATGAACATTCCACATTGATATTATAACATGTACTCCGTTTGAATAATTGCATGACATACAAATGCCAGCGTTCTGCCAATTCGATTAAGGTACATTTAAGATTAACAACATTATCTATAAAAGGTCCTTAGTAAATTTTCCTGACAAGCTAAATTGAACTGTGAGAAGAGATAATAAGTATGGTTTTGGCGGAGAGAGGCAATACCATTTATGCTTGACTCAACTATAGCTGCTAAACGACCCGGATAGCGCAATGGTTGACACGCCGGCTCGCTGTTTCGAGGGTCCTGGGTTCGATTCCCAGCGAGGCGGCAATTTGAATGATAAGTTTAAAGGAGACGGTCCAAAATTGTATGGAGTCTGGGCCTGGTTTTGTACCAGTGATAAAATAAAATAAAATAGAAAAATAAACCATTTTTGACTAATCAAATCCACAAACTCATCTTTATTTCAGTGCAAAAATTATTTATTAACTCCACGTGACGCAATTATTCTACATAATGGCGGGCAGCTGACCAGAGGATTCATGATTTTTGACGTATGACGTTAGCTGTCAATATGCCTTCTCTATGCTTGAACAATGGCTCGAACTCAGAGTGAAGGACGCCATCTTGCAAGTGTTGCAAGTAGTACCTACCGAATAACTCGAAATTAATTTTATTTTAGCCAGTCATTTATTGCGATTTGTGAATTTATTATATTTTTAATGAACTTTCTGTATTTTTTGGTGTTTCATGGTTTAGTGTACAAGATCACGCCCAAAATGGACCATCTCCTTTCCGTTGTCGGTCTGGGTGTGTGTCCTTGTCTTGTGTGTTGTCCAAGGCACCCACGACACAGGGAATCCTAGTGTTGGGCTATGAGTGTGAAGCGTTATCATTATTATTATAAACATAAACCGAAGCGCCCTGTCCCCACAGATGGCACCAGGGCTGGCCGAAGCAGTATACCTACGAGGAAGCCATCAGCTCGGTGGTGAGGAACCGGAAGCTGACGCGGGACCAGGCCGCCACCGTGCTCTCCAGGGTACTGGTGCCGCAGGGGGACGGCAAGTACAAGTGAGTGATAGTTTTGAGGAAAAAGCTGATGAATTGGCGTACAATTTTTAATTGACTGAATGGCACATCGCTCTAGACAAAGACTTCATTGGTGACCGATTTTTTAGGGTTTCGTAGCCAAATGGCAAAAAACGGAACCCTTGTAGGTTCGTCATATCTGTCTGTCTGCCCGTCCATATGTCACAGCCACTTTTTTCCGAAACTAGCAGAACTTTTTTTTTATGGAATTAAGGTAGCAAACGAGCATGCAGCACCACCCTTCCGCTGCCGCCCATGACAACTGTGACCGACTTAGAACAAGACCCAACTTAGGGACTAGGGTGGTTAGTCCAGTTAGTAGATGGTGTTAGAATATTAGTTGGTTAGTTTGTTAATAAGTGTGAGGACAGGTACTGTTAGTGATAGTTAGTCCTGTTATTGAAACTTGGTAAGTAGATGTATTAAGTGAACCGCTTTAAGATTTTCACACAAAAATAGAAAAAAACTATTTATGGATAGGTTCAAAAATGATATTGAGGTTTCCAATATTATTTTATTCTATACTGAATAGTTTGCGCAAGAGATACTTCCAAAGTGGTAAAATGTGCCCCCCCCCCTTGTAACTTCTCAAATAAGAGAATGATAAAACTAAAAAAAAATATATGATATACCATGTTAACTTCCACCCAAAATTGGTTTGAACGAGATCTAGTAAGTTGCAGTTTTTTAATATGTTAATCCAATCAACTCATTTTTTTATATCATGTTACTTGCTGCTACGGAACCCTTAATGACTTGATGAATGATTTTGACGGCCCTGTAGCCTAGTGCGACGCGAGGGGTCCCGGGTTCGATTCCCGGCCGGGGCAGATATTTATGTGACAGATAAATATTTGTACTCGGGTCATGGGTGTAATTGTAATGTGTTATATGTGTAGTCCATGCCACCCGCGACACAGGTATCTAGTAACCTACTGCGGGGGTATGAGTGTGTTAGCGTTTATTTATTATTATTATTATGAGAGAATCCGACTCGCACTTGGCCAATTTTTTTGTTCTCGGTCTGGTTGTTCCTTTATTTTGTCTTTTCCGTGGCACCTTCGACTACGGGAGTCCTAGTGTGGGCCTATGAGTCATTGATCATTGATGAACTTTTTTTGGTTAGTGGTAAAGTAACTTTCCGCGCGCACGCTCTCAGGACACTTCGCTGCCTCACTATTACAAGGTTCTATGTTAAAATTGTATCACTTATTTAGTTAAAAATACTACAAGGTTCTATGTGGTTTTAACTATTTTGCAAAAATCAACTGCAAAATATCATATACTACACGGTCCTATGAAGTTTTTATCAACTAAAAGAAATAACGGAGTTCTACGGCTTATTACAAAACTTCATCAAAAATAAAATAGAACCATGTAATAGTGAGCATGATAGTGAGCCAGCGACTTGCCTACTCTGCCTTAAGGAGAATCCACCACTGTGTAGCGAGGGTGTGGGTGGTAGGATAGTTTCGAATTATTACAAACTTGATGAATATTTTAATGATAAAACAGCTTGGACATAAGTTTAGTATTTTAGCCGTAATTAGTAGTAAGTGCAACTGTAACTGTGAGTGGAGGAAGAGAAAAAAATGACTCCTTGGGAGTTTCTTGCCGCTTCTTCTTCCAAGACCACTCACCGTAGGGATTTGTTGAAGCGATGGCGTAGCTTGACGTTCGGAAAGTGTTTGTAAAAACCTACTTCGAAGAAATAAATAATTTGAATTTGAATATGCATAAGCATGATTACAAAAAAAAACTTTATCTACCTTTTTATTTTTCAGATTGTCGTGGGAGGCGAGATGCAAAAAGCTTCCTTCGCTGCCAATATCAGAAGACGTTCTTTACGGAATCATTTCTAGAAATCCTCCGCCTATGCTCAACATCTTGGCTTCGGAAGACGACACCCTTGAGATGTTCAAGAAGAATGGCCGCAGACTGCTAAAGAAATTTCAAGAGAACATTCCTAATTATACAGTATTAAATGTGACGGGTCCACACGATGTACATATTACAAATCCAGATAGTTTTACGAAAGATATTGTTGATTTTTTGAATAAGGATTTTGGTAAGGTTAAAGCAAGGTTGTGAATAAAGGTTGTTGGGAAAGATCTGTTTTTATTTGATTGCGGTTTTTGATAAGAGATGGCGCTAGTTCTGTGCACGGTCACAGATTAGAAATTAGGCACGGTCGAGGTGTTGGGCTTACCCTCGGCTTATTTAAATACAAAATTATTGTACGGCCCTAAGTTGGGTCTTGTTCTAAGTCGATCACAATGAGGGTAACCGTTTTTGTGCTCACCAGTTGGCGCCACTGCAGACGGCGGTCATGCTGTCAAAGCCCGCCCATATATAAACATTGACAAGTGACACTTGTCTGAATACTATTCAGTGAATAGACAAGAGAGAAGTGACAGGCAGACCACCCTCTACACTAGCGGCCTCTAGCGGCGAATCCACACGCGGTTACCCTCATTGCCATGGGCGGCAGCGGAAGGGTGGTGCTGCATGCTCGTTTGCTACCTTAATTCCATAAAAAATATATCAGAAGGGTTCACTCATTATGAGAAATTTGCAATGCAACCTGTAACAACACTTCCGCCGTTGTTAGAAAAATATAGAACATTGTATACGCAATGACATAACTTTAATTTTAATTTTGTTTCACAAAACGTGCCCAGTACGATTATTATGTATTCTCGGCGTGGACTCTCCGGTCCCGCCCACACATCCGCGAAGGCCATTAGGGCTAAGAGCAACTATCCTTTCGAAAAAAACGTGCAATTTTTATATCCCCGCTTAACCATTCACTGTTTCGATATAGAAGTAAATATATAACACGTTTAATATGAATACGAAAAATGCACAGTGCCACATACTTATCTGACCCGGACGTGGCGGCGGCGCTATTTTCTTATAATGTGTTGCCAGAAAATCAAATATCCCTATTTTCAGTCTAAAAATAAATACGATTCATGACTGATTATAATGTAGCACAGCATTTAATACTAATTTTTGACGTGACAACGTTACGTTTTATAATTCGATATCGGCTGCACGCACGAAAAACATGACGTTTATGACTTTATGTGCCGTTATCTGACGTCATGCGTCGTTACCGTGTGCAAGCGAGAACGCGGAACGAGCGACAAAGAAGCACAATCGGCCTTTGTCAATGTAACTCTGACGTCTCTATAGTTTTGCTTTTTATCGAAATTAGGTACCTATTTATGTATAACCAGCCAGGTTTGTTTTGACTTGTTTGTAGCACATTGACATGACGTAATATGCACAGACTAGCTAAAGATTAATGTTTCGTTTCGTTATACGGTATGCAACGACTAGTCTTTTTGGTAAAATATTTAATAAAGGTTTTTAACTGCAATATAACAGTAAATAAATTATAACTAAGTATTCAAAGATAGTTTAGGATGACTATTAGTGATTAAGCTACCATTCTATCAGTATTTTCTTAAGACGTTGTCACGTTCAACTATCGTCAGTAAACCGACTTTACAGACAACCAATTTTTTTCAAATACAAAACATCAAAAAACCAACATGTCAGTACCACTGACAACAGAATGACATTTAAAGATGGCGGCATTAGTTCATATTTTTGCCACCGGGTCAGATAAGTTTGTGGCGCTATATGGTTGTAACAAGTTGCACCTGCTCTCTAACTTGGTACAACGCCATCTAGCGACAAGAAGTTAAATTGGTATTATAGTGTTATAAACCTGTAAAACAACATCTAGTTACTCAAACAAATGAATTAATTGATTAAAATTAATTGAAGTAATGTATTTAGAAACCTTTACGTGAACGTGTTAAATCTCTGAAGTAAAGACAGTATCTTTTTACTTGCCTTTAGTAAGTTTGCACTTAGTTTTCGCTAGAGGGCGGTAGTGTAAACTTCGTCATACTTCGTGTCATTCAACAAAATACTGAATTATTGTATGAAATAAATGATTTATTGTTTTTTTATCATATTTCCGCTGTAATAAATATCAACTTATCACTTGTTGTTAGTATAATAAGAGCGATGTGGTTCTGTTTTACAAAACTTTTGTTGCCAACGTCCATACCACGTTGAAAACACCGGTTCTCGTCCGATCACCGAAGTTAAGCAACGTCGGGCGCGTTCAGTACTTGGATGGGTGACCGCCTGGGAACACCGCGTGATGTTGGCTTTTTGATGTCTTGCTTTTGCTCATCTATAACTAAATGTTTTCTTTCAAGTTTCCTTTTAGTAAAATCAATGAAATGAAAATAAGACTTTTTTTATCTTACACAATTTATTTTACTGCATGTACCTATACTATGTCTCGAAAGAATTGAGCATCGTTTTCGCTGAAAGCTTCCAGGCGGCCTGATTTTTTCCGACATATAAACTATTACTATCATCATATTATTATTTCAACCCATTTACTCAAAACCTTCACAAATTATAAGCTCTACTTCTCTCATGCATTCCTCGTTCTATTGGTGAAAACCGCATGGAAATCGTTTCAGTAGTTTTTGTGTTCACCGTGAACAAACAGGCAGACAGACTTAGCAAGGGGATTGTTTTATAACGCTTTTCTGCTTATTACGAGTACCTATGTTAAGATGAATAAACAATTATTTTTAAATAGGAACAATAAAAGAAAAACGAAAAAAAAGTTTCGATCTTGTATTAAATTTTCTTACAACAATATTTTTTTCATTAATTAACCTCAGAATTACACCGTCATAACTTACAGCCTGATCACCTTGCTTGTTGAAAACATTTAAAAAATATAATAAGTCACTTTTTAACTCGTCGTTCGTCGACTTCAAGGTAACTACACCGTCTACTAGCAAACACTTTAGTGACAAAACGTCTGCTATTTGATGATTGATATAGGTTTGTTTCATCGATTGTGGTCTAGTATCGCACGTGATTGAATTTCTGTCCACAGAGTAGGAAATCCTGAAAAAAAGTAACATAAATGTAAAGGTGTGAAATACCAAGCTCAGGGATATAATTTATGAGATATCAGAGGTGCAATGGTCAGGGATATTATTGCCCCCTCAAAAGCACTAGAAATGGCATAAAGAATATCTACATCGACTGGGAATCGAACCCTTCGTTTCGCAGGAAGCGCGATGTGGTCGTCGATATTTTATATTGTTGGATTTTAATCTAAGTCAATTTAAATTTTTACAATCGTTGCAAAAATCCACTTGCCGTAGATAAGCTGTCAGTTCCTTAGGCTAAATAAATTACTTGAATTTTAATATACACCTTTATTATCAATAGGTATTCACCTTTATTAGACCTTTAGTCGAATATCTGAATTATACAACGTGCCTACAACTTACGATTTTCAACAGTTTTATTGTTATAAATGACGGTTATTGTAGGTAATGTAAGTTAATATGTTACCTTTCGATACTGTACTTGTTGAATCTATACACCCAGTCGTCGAAGTCTGTCATCATGTGTTGAAGACCGCTAATATTTTGAGCACCCTTGTCTGAAAATAAAATAAAATTAGAATGAAAAGGGCGTATCAGTAATATCACAGGTAATAAATAAGCGATTTTGAACCCTGAGTCCCTGAGTCAAGTTTTAAGTAACAAACTGAAAGTGCAATTTTTTATGATAGTACTAGAGAACCGCCCGCGCTTCGCTTCGGGACCCGTAGGTAACAGCCGCGTAGGTCCCGCTCCCGTAGGAATTTAGGCTAAAAGTAGCCTACTACTCGCTCTCTTCACTCCACCCTGTCTGAAGTGTGTGGAGCCCTCGGGACCGTTAGTTCCCCTTTGGGGGTATCTCTCGCGGCCCGTTAAAACGGGCCGGTTCTTGGGCTGGGCCCTAAGGCCCTTGGTTGTCCATCTGTGGTTAACCAATAGGTCAAGTCCGGTGAGTGGCGGCCTTTTTACAGGCCACAGAGTCTTAAACGGGATGGGGTTCATCTTTACGCCGCCCAGGCTATCGAGGCCCTACCGGGTGAATCCCGCTGGTGGGAAGCCCAGCAGGAGCCGATCAGCGCCGGGCGACGACTTACGAAGCCCCAGTATCAGTCAGTGCTAGGCCCGTCCCGCGCAACCAGCAAGTCGCGCGGGAAGGCCCAGCGGTCCGGTGGACGGGTGTGGAGCGGCGCCAGGTCCTGCAGATGCGGGAACCGCGACGCGTCGACCCGCCCGAACATGTTGCGTGCCAATCTCTCGATGAAGTCGTTCAGGCTCTCGACTCCAAGGTCCCTCTGGTCCGCTGGCACTATCCTGTTGGCTGAGCAACTTGCGGACATCAGTCAACAGGATAGTGCCAGCGGGCGGGCGGTACACTGAATACAGCCGGAGCGGGGAGTAGCCTATTACATTTGCCTATGACTTAAGTAAATTACATGTAGTATTTGACAGCGTAATTCAGAACTTGCAAATGAATTTTATTACTGCCATCTATTAACAACTCCGAAAATGAATATCTAGCAACTAACAAAACATCGATCTTCCCATGGGAATGGGATGTTTTTCCGCGGTAAAAAGTAGCCTACGTCACTCTCCACCCTCCTAACTATCCCCACACACATAAACCTTACCATATAATAGCTTTGTTGCGACGTGAAAGCGTCACAAACAAACAAACAAACAAACAAACACACTTTCACATTTATAATATTAGTAAGGATTCGACAATCAGGCGGACACGTCACTTGATAGTAAGTGGTCAATTTTGTTAAATTCGAATAAAGACGATTTATATTTTAACTTATATGCTGGCTTTAACAATGCACGTACTCGTAGGTAGGTCGTTAGGTTATCTAAAGGAATAAGTAGTAGGTTTCGAGATTTTTGATATTTCCCAGGAATTTTTATTTGATTTGGCTCTAACTGTTTCATTATATGTAGCATTTCCCTGGAATTGTTAATAAAAAGAAATTTATTTATTTATTTATACATTGTGTATACGACTAAATCTAGCTAGGAATTTCATGTCGGCTTAGTTATAGATTACCACGGCATCGGGCATGCACAGTGGTCGAGCTGGATAATAATTAGGTTTCCCAAATCGTTGCTGTGTTTTATCCCATTTATTTTAATCTGTATTTTAAAGTGTTACTACATCAATAAGTCACAACACTCACAACTCACACCGCACACGGATACCTTTGCGTTTTACTAAACAGGGACGCGCACTCTGTGGGCGTGCTCCGGCAAGCGACCAAAACGCTCAAAACGACACTTTTTCTATAGAAAATTGAGCGTTTTTAATGTTTCGGTCGGTTAGTGGAACGCGCCTTGTGTGTAAATGTAAACCATGGAGGATAGTAGTTCTATCCTCCATGATGTAAACATAACTCAAAATATCAGCTAACACTTCTATTTTAGTTTGGCATCTCATCGCTAGATGGCGCTGTAGCTATTTCTGAATCACGCTAACGATTTATGCTTGTAATGCACATAAGATGGGGTTCTTTTGTATTATTGTTAGTGAAAACCGTAAATCGGTCCAGTAGTTTTTGTGAGTTTTTGAATTGCTGCCTTATGTGCCTTTGGGTGCTAATGGTCAGCATAAGAAGTTACAAGTAGGGCTGTTGATATTTTTTAAAATATCGGATTTTCGATATATCGATATTTTTAAATATATCAATATCGGAGTTCGATATATCGAAAAAAAATATCGATATATCGATATATCGGCTTTATTTTAAAAAAATCGTAAGTCGGCTCAAAAATGATTACACAATTTATAGTCCAGTAGATTTATTATGAATGTACAATGTACATGAGTATCAGGTTATAAGTACATTACGTTAACCAATGTTAGCGTAGTGTATTACAGAAAGTCATAACCTAATTGTTATAATGAGACATTAGTGAAATATTTTTAAATGGGCAAAATGATTCTTTTCGTAAAAAATTTGGAAATCAAAGGGACCCCAGTGCTAGAGATGCCCCAAAAAGCATTTGAGTTTTTCCGTATTTTACTGGCTATATTACTCCCCCTCCGAGGAGGTTGAATCAAACAACGAATGTCTCATTATCTACCTAATTTTTACAAAATCAAGTTCGCAAGTAAATAAAAACCACATTGGTCATTAAAATATCAATAATAATCATAAAAGGTTGACAATCCCTGGCAAAATTACGATAATGACTTACCTAGAAATCTATTTCCAGCCATAATTCCAAGTTGAACAATTATGTATACCAATATTTTTCATTAAGAGTTTTTAAAAATACTCTTTGTTTTATGTGCTCAGCTGTTTGGCTACTACGATTGTTAGGCACTAAAAGACTGATTGTAGATGCAACTCGTTCAGATGCTACAGATGTAGCAGAAGAAATTAAATATTTAATTGCTATTTCTGATAGGACAGGAGTAAAATGCCTACTATCAATCCAAAATTTCAGGGCGTTTGAAGATCTTGAAATATTTGGCTGATCTAAATACTGCTTTAATTCAGCAGGTATTGTACCAAAACTTCTGCCAGAAATTTCAATGGCATTAGCCATATTTTTCAAGAGCATATCTTCATGTCGATCCCACAATGATGAAGTTATTTCTTTTTCTGTATGTGGACGTGGAGAAGCGCCTACTGTAGGTGAAGAACGATTTCCTCTTATTTTCTGCTCTGCAATTATTTCTTTTGATAGATCGGATATTGCAGTAGCACCAGCCAATGCTGACATAAAATGTAATTTCTTGAAGCGGGGATCTAAGATAGTTGCTTTGGCCAAAAAAGGGTTATCTTGTAAAGGCACTAATCTACTTTGAATACCATTTAATAAATCATTTTGTACTGACGCTCCAATAGCAGTTGATGTTTTAGTCTGTTCGATTTCTTGTTTTAATAAATTCGTTAGTGGTATAACTAAACTAGCTGTGACATATTTCTCGGCACTCAAATCTTCTGTTACTGTTTTAAATGGATTAAGAAGCGTTACTAAATCACGCAAAATCGTTAATTGCGAAGTAGCTACCATATCAGGTACATTATTCTTAGTTCTGGATGCCAATACTTTTGCGACAATTGAAGACAATTTGAGGAATCTTTCCATCATGTCCAGACAAGAGTTCCAGCGAGTACTAACTGCTTGAATGAGCATCAATATTTGGCCTTCTTTCTTTCCTTCTGCTAGTTGCTCAGATCTTAATTGATCAGAAGCACTAACTGAGTGTTTAAAATAGGTCACAATAGATTTTATTTGATCAGCTAAGTTTGAAAAGCTATCATTTTTCTTTAAAACCCCATCTATGATCAAATTTATAGTGTGCGCAACACAAGGAATCCTCTTCTTCGCTCCCAAAAATAAGTTTACAGCAGCAACCATGTTGCTACCACTGTCGGTTGAAAAATTTACAATTTGCGATTTATCAATAGAAAACTCGCTCATTATATTTTCGAAACAATCTTTAATATATTCTCCTGTATGTCCCTGAAAAGTAACAGTATAGTAATAGTAAACATACTTGATGTAATATATCTTAATACCTAAAAAAAAAACTCGAAAAGAGATTCAAAAATATTTTACCCCTGTCATGTAATGGGCAGTAAGACAACAGCAGTTGAGACTCGCATCAGCAACATTCAGGAAGTGAACTGTAACGATTAGAAAACTTCTCGTGGAGTTTGTTATTGTAACTATGTCACTACTCATGGTAAGGTACCTTGTTTCTTGTAAATGATTAACTAGTATAGCTTTTGTTGTACTATATCTTTGTTCTATTAAATCAGTTACCTAAAAATAAACAATTGTTTGTAATAAGCATTAAATTTCAAAAGCATATTATACGATTTTTAGGAATCAAAACTATAGAGAGATCTAACATATTTACTTTAAATCTTGATGGTAATTTATACCGAGGACATGCTGTATGAACAAATTGTTGTAGTCCCTCTTTCTCAACACAAGAAAGGGGTAAATTATCCTTAATAATCATGTAGACTAAACTTCGGGTAATTGCAATATGGCGCTCGCCTCCATCTAAAATTTAAAAAAATATTAATAAAAAAGTTCAAGTATAAAATTTATATTTACAATAACAAATTCAAATATATTACCATCATAACTTGCATTTTTTTCAAACAATTGCAAAACAGTTTGTTGTTTTAATTTCGATGATCGAAAGACCGAAATATTATCTAAGCTTTGAGTATCCTTATCCTCCTCGTGGTGGTTAACCTAATACGTAAATTTAGAGATTTTAGACTTTATAGAACATGATTGTAAATTTACAGTATTTACACTAATACATTGCAAAAAAAGATATTACCTGATTAACTAGACCCTCTTGGTCTTGGTTGTCAGAGAAGCTATTACTCTCAGTGAGTCCAGTATGTGTATGTGGTCTCGATAATGGTAACAACGCTACCGACATATTATTATTAATGTTTTCGATTTCGTCTGCTTTATTAATCGTGGCTGTCTTAATATTTGTCTTTTTTTTTATAGTTAGTTGGGCATATGCATGATGATGTTTCGTTTTTAAGTGGGTTGCTAAATTGGTTGTATTTCCGCTGCTTTTATAATTTTTCCCGCATAAGTTGCAGGAAACATTTCTTGCATCAACTTTTTTAAAATACGTCCATACAATGGAAGAATTGGCCGAAGAAGACATTTTTCAGCACTTAAATTAATATGAGTTATATGAATAAACAATTAATATGAATAAACACTTGCTTTAACCGCTACATTACAATAAAACAGTAATTTTTCCTAACCTCTAAACCTCTATTTTTAACTTCGCTCTATTAACTATTAATATTAACCACAGAGTCTGTGGTTCACAGACACAGAGTACAGACTAATCTACGGGTGCGTTCCACTAAGCGTTCACAACGCCTAAAATACTCATTCAGGCGTTCCACTGGTTCCACATGGCGACCGCGATTGTTGTGGTCGCGTTGAAAACTTAATTAATTATCAAGAAAAATCTATTTGTCAAAAGAAACTTATTTTGATTTCAGAGTCTTTAAAAAAATATCGACCATCGATATTGACATTTCAATATCGAACTATCGATATATCGTCCAAAAAAATATTAGTAATAAATATCGATATTTCGAAATAATAATATCGATATTTCGATATATCGATATTTTATCAACAGTCCTAGTTACAAGTATCAAGTATGTGACATTGGGGCAATATCCAATATCACATGACTACTTGGGGATCTGGGGATGACGATGAGGAATCAAATTGAAAACAATAAAGAACTTTGATTGATGTATTGTGATTGTGATGAAACTGATGAACATGAACATGAAAATTCATGAAATCTCTATTCTGTTTCTTAATCTACACACATCAAAAGTGTCTAGGGATCAAGCATTTTTATGCGGATTTCTTGAGATTGAGATGTGGCGTTTCGTGTGCTTTTCTGATGAGTCTCGTTTTGTGTATGAGACCGGATACAAGACGTATACGACACTGGAGAACCCCTGGACGCCAACAGCGATTAAAATCCTGCCAGGAAGTCCATCCTTATAGTGGTGGAACCATCATGGTATGGGCGGGTATTTGGATCGGCGGAAGAACTGAGTTGATTTGGATCAGAGGCAACCTCAACGCTCAAATTTATGCTGAGACGATTGTATCAGACGTCATCGTTCCTCTACAAGTGCAAATCGGTCCCTTATTTCACTTAATGCATGATAATGCACGACCGCACACCGCAAGAGTTGTAAGTCAGACTCTCGCCGCAGCTAACATCAATGTCCTGCCCTGGCCTGCTCAGTCGCCAGACTTGAACCCGATTGAGCATGCATGGGATATGCTACAGAGAAGAGCTCTGCCGAATATGGAGGGTATCCAGATCCAGTGGCAAGAAGACCTTTTTTTGTTGTTGCAACGAACATGGGCGGCCATTCCACAGCGTGATTTGGATGAACTCATTTTGAGTATGCCAAACCGATGTTCTTGTGTTGTTAGTGTTCGCGGTAGAAACACGGATTATTAATTGTTTAAGTTACCCAATAAAATTTTAAAGAAAACTGTTATTTCAGTCTTTTTTTCGAACTTTAATGTTAGTGGTTCAAATGTCAAAAATCCCTTTATTAGGAAAATGGCAAATTTCTTTATTAATGCAAAGGTGACTTGGTTTATCGTTACTGTGACAAACGAAAACACTTTATTTGATGAATCCTTAAAGAAAATTTTAATTAATATCAATCAGGAGAAAAGTTATTGCAAAAATATATGTTGATCCCTAGACACTTTTGATGTGTGTATTTCTGTATTCATACTCTCCTCTATGTACGTGGCCTCATTTCGGATAACCGGAATTTAATCACTTTGGAAAACTGTTGAGATAAACTTCATATAACATGGAATTTTCCCAAAAATCCACAAAAATGCAATAGCTTGCCCTATATATAAAAGAGGAGATAAAAATCTTATAACGAACTAGAGACCAATTTCTCTACTTAGCGCAGTATCAAAAGTTATAGAAAAAATCACCAATAAAAGACTACTTAGAAGAAAAACAGCTCCTTAGTAATAGGCAATTTGGGTTTCGTTCCTCGAAATCGACTGAAGATGCAGTGTTACAACTAACCAATAATATCTCAGCATATCTTGAGAATAACAAGAAGTGTGTGGGTATATTTTTGGACTTGTAAAAAGCCTTTGACACTGTATCAATCCCCATCTTACTTACCCGCATGGAGAACCTTGGAATCAGAGGTATTGCTTTACAGTGGTTTCAGGATTACCTTACTGACAGAGAGCAGTGTGTCAAAGTTGGCGATTGGTACAGTGAGAGGTCTAAAACCACATACGGTATTCCCCAAGGAGGTACCCTCAGTCCTTCCCTGTTCCTGATATATTATGTTAATGAGCTATGCGACTTTGAGTTGGAAGGCGCTGACATTCAATTGTTTGCTGACGATACAGTCATACTATTCCACGGAGAAACATGGGATGAAGTCCGTAGTTTGGCCGAAAAAGGAATGCAAAGTTATAACTAAATGGCTAGAGAGTAGTTTCTAGTTAGTTAGTTGCTTACATTAAATGTTAGTAAAAGTAAACTTCTATGCTTCCATAAAGACTAAAGTGTCGTCTCCAAGTTCCTTTGACATGCGTATTCACACCACCCACTGTTTAGGTATAGGCCTAAATTTACAACACAGACGGCATGTGATTGTCCAATTTTAATAAGGACAACTGAAATAAAATACTTAGGTGTCGTAATTGACGACAAATTAAATTGGCGCAAACACATCTCATACCAAGGAACACGTCTAAGGAAATTAATATACGTCTTCAAAGAACTACGTACCAACAGTTGCAAACAAATCCTTACTAAAACAAACATACTTACAAGGCACTTGCAGAATCTGTACCTTCCTATTGTATCAGTATATCCTAGTGTATTGTATTGGATCAGCGGCAAAAACTTACCTATTAGAATTAGAACGAGCACAGAGAGCTGTTATAAAAGTCATGTTTTACCTACCCTTTCGGCATTCAACTCGTGAAGTATACGAAACAGCTGGCGTACTTTTTGATGAATGAAACTGAGAAACATAATGGGATCTAAACGATTTACCATAATAGCAGTTTCAGCAATGTTTCAGCGGTAGATTTAGCATTTGTGTCCCAAAGTAGGACATGGTAAGAACGTTATACTCGTGACTTTTGGAGATATAGAGTAAAATTCCTCAGCCGATCATTTTTAATATTTCATTTAATAATAGTTAATTTGTTTTTATTATCATTAAAAGAGTTCATATTTTATATTTTCAATAAATGTTTAATTCGTGTTATGTCAATGAAATGAACCGCTACTTTTATGTCCATAATTTTTTTTTAGTTTTGACTTCCGGCACAAAGGTTAGCCACTAATTCAAAGCCGAACTGGAGCAGCGTGGTGTAGTATTCTTTAGACCTTATCATTAATTCTAAGGGGAGATATAAGATAGCTTTCGAGGGCCATAATAGTCGTACTCATTATCAGATGAGACCCTGCCGTATTGGACCATAACTTTATCGTGGTAGATAACTGTTTTACTGTTTATAAAACAACTTGACGACCTCGCAGAGACCTGTCTGCCAAGACTTGGCTAGCAAGAACTTCTGATTTCCGGCTTTGCAGATTGTCTGTCTGTTCACCGACCTCACGCTCTCGGAGGTTCTTATTTATCATCACCACAGTTTATTTATACAAAATTCTTCCATTACCAAGTGACTGATAGACAACGCACAGCTGAAACTACTAAACGCAAGAAGCTGAAATTAAGACGCGCATGTTCCTTCTGATAAAAAAATGATAAACTTTTATCAACCTCAGAAAATGAATATCTGCTTTCACATATAATCGAACCAGGAACCTTTCAGTTCAGACAGCCACCACCTCGACCACAGCCGTGGCTACTATATTAGGTATATTTAGGTAAATAAGTAAATTAGACTTTCCGTTAAATAGACTAGCGAATCATTTCACCAGCCGGTCTTATAGGAATTTAAATGAATCTAACAGGAAAATGGTCGTATCTTGTATACCTTCGTGTGGGTATTTCTCAATCGTGTAGGTCATCAATACTAAATGCCCGGGCCACAGGTAAATCCGTGAGTCGTTGTCTTGAGAATCCACCTCGCTTGAGATAGGTACGTCTTTCAGACCAATGACTGAATTAGAGTTTGCACTGGTTCTAATGTATTTTATTAAAATTAAACAATTTACTTTAACATCATTGAAACTATGTAAATTATTGTACATTTAATGAGTAGTAATTATCGTACTTCATGCAATTCAAACAGAAATACCTATTGACCCTTATCACCTACATCCTACATGGTTAATTAGAGCATAATTTAGCAGGTGCAGACTACAATGTATTGGAGAAATACCGAACAGAGAGTATAGACTGGATGCATATATCGCACTCACACAAGAAAATAAACTAATTACGCTAATAACACGGAAA
Organism: Hesperia comma; assembly: GCA_905404135.1. Lineage (NCBI taxonomy): Eukaryota > Metazoa > Arthropoda > Insecta > Lepidoptera > Hesperiidae > Hesperia > Hesperia comma. Next base: position 20,309,669 of record FR990015.1, on the reverse strand, counting down.
AATCGAGACAGAACATTTTATTTCTCTTTGCGTGCCTCTCTCTCTTTTCTGTTGTGTTGTTGTCATGGGACTTGATGAGCAGTTTCAGCTAAGAAAATAAATTTTGAAGATCTGGAACATGGATCTGGACATGGTACCTACTCCTGCTTTGGCATGATTGAAACTACGCGAACGAATATAGAGGCACAAGCTAGTGGAAAATAATATGCACAGAATTTTCTTTCATCGCTTCTCAAAAAAACCGGCCAAGTGCGAGTTGGACTCGCGCACGAAGGGTTCCGTACCATTATGTATAAAAACGCCAAAAAAATCTGGTCTGTTGTATAAAAGCCTCACTTACATATTTAATTGTTTTATTGTAGCCACATATTACGCCCAACGCCATCTCTTGGACCGAATGGTAACTAAACTTACGTCGAATGCATGGGCACCCACTTAAATATTTATTTTATTCTGTTTTTTAGTATTTGTTGTTGTAGCGGCAACAAAAATACATCATCTGTGAAAATTTCAACTGTGTAACTATTACGGTTCATGAGATACAGCCTGGTGACAGACGGACAGACGGACGGACGGACAGCGAATTCTCAGTAATAGGGTCCCGTTTTACCCTTTGGGTACGGAACCCTAATTAGAGCATCTTTCCGAAAAATTGCACCTAAGACAAAAAATAAGGCCGAGTTTATTGATAAAATGTTTTTTAATTTAAATTAACGACGTAATAATAAAATATGGGCGACCAAAACTAAGTTTAAAATCGCTCAACCAAAATAACATTTTATTTTTTATTGAACAAATGCCCACTATATACTTGTCGTTCTGTAGGTACTATGGACTTTACGTGTGTGTCATACACAAACAAGACTCAACTCGGCAGAATATTTACTTGAAGTTTATTGGCACAAACGACGGGTTCAAGACTCAATGTTCTTTACCAGCTACGCAACTGAGAATCGAATCCGAGGCAGTACCTACTTAGTTTTCCTATAGAAACCTCTGATAGAAACATTTTGCAATTATTCCTGAACTTAATTGAGAATCAAACCCGAGTCAATTCCATTCCTAGTTTTCCAAAAGTCATATTTTACAATAATTCCCTATTAAAGAAACAAAAAATGTAAGGAAACGCTCTGTCCTGAGTCTCTAGAAAAAAAATCACATATTTACCCGTATTTATCTCCATTGTATTTCCACAGATAAAAAAATAGTAACATCAATTAAGATTTCGAACAAACACCAAAAGTGTAGTCCTAATCTGTTCCTCTTTCAAAATATTTCGCGCCACAACGTTCCGGTCCGATTTGTCGTTCTATTATTATTTTTAAATACTAGGTATCACTGTCGAATGTTGTTGTTCTCACTGTATGTAAACAAACACTGGACGGTGAACGAACGCGCGCCAGTGATTACGTCGCGTCGCTGCGACTTGCCTTGTCGATAAATCATACGTGATTATTTTAAAATTCTTTTATAAACATATACTGTAATCTGTAATCCTCATCGGAGATTAAAAAAATAGATAAGCCCTGCGCTTCCGATAATTAACTCTACGTGCGTGAAGTTTGAACACAATCGAATTTGGTTGTCTGTTGGTGTAGCTACACCACACAGTACTCTGTAGCACATCTGTCCAGGAGAAGGTAAAAAAAAACGGATACAAAAAATATCTGCTTTTGTAGTCCTGCACGGCTATTCTGTAAGAAACAAATTCGATATCGAAGCTCACTCAGGTGAGTTGTGTCACTTCCATTGCGAGCTTGATTGGCGCTGCCGTCGGTTTTAATTTTAACAGAAAGCGATGTACGTCAAAATCAAAATCTCACCGCGGATTTAGCTATCGAGGTGTCAAAGATGTCCCTTACAGAATAGCGTAGCTGGGGCCAAAAAGAGTGGCGAAGGGGAATATAATAATATTAAAATTTCGAAAATGTCGAACAATCGAATATCTTGGAAACGGAAGGACTTTTACTGCGTATAACATTTATAGCAATCTAAAATTTCTTAGTGCCCTATGCTATATTCTCCATTCATTACGCCTCACCTGTATGTCATATACAATTATGTAATTTGTCATGATGATTAATAATTATAAAATCACTCTGAGCATGATAAGCACTCTGATCCATGTGTAGCATTCGGCGGTTCCCGCCAATTTAATTCCGCCATCCGTATCACAGATGCTACAAATTATTTAATTTTTATTTATAGAGGCATCACTAGCGCCAAAATTGTCATTTAGCTACACCAAATTTTCCCGCGTGAATTATGTACATCTGCAACGAAAATATCGATACATTTGAATAAGCACAGCCCTACGTCTACGCCTACCTACATACTGCGACCGGTTTTACTTTTACAGGCAATTATTAAATCGTATTAAAATGGCACTACGATTGTAAATCTTTCGCCTTCTCTTCTAACGCAATCGGTTTCTGTAAGGTACGGCGTTACGACAGTGCGGTCGCTGGGCCAAATGTGGACAAGCTGGGCACGTAGGCACTGCTGTCGTAATCTTGGCGCCTCAGTTAGGCATTTAGGCATCCTGCCAGAATTAAAAGGTGGTAGTGATTTTCACGCGTTTGTATTTTGAAAACTGAGAGTTGCAGATTCCCACAATTTCGGTATACTTACTCGTATTTCAATTTACAATGAACTAATCACAGGGGTGGAAAGCTGGCATTTGTATGGGTTGCCATTAAAACGAATACCATATCGAAAGCGAACGGAACATACCTTGGTAGGTGCCCAGTATTTTTGGCCGGACAATGCAAGATAAAGTTCCGCACAACGAAGTAGACGCCAATAATAAAAACAAGTTCCTAATCCTATGGGTCATCTCAACCCATCTTGGATCACTATTGATCACGGGTCTCTTCTCAAACTGAGAAGGTTAAGGCTATAGTCCACCATGCTGGCCAAGTGCGCATTTGCGGACTTCACAAACATTTGAGTTGTGTGGATTCTCCAGCATGCAGGTTTCCTTGCAATGTTTTTATTTTTACCGTTTGTAGCAAGTGACTTTTAAATGTTTAAATTGCACATAACCCTGAAAAGTCAGAGACACCTCTGCGATAGGATTCGAACCCGGAACGTCTGAATAGGTGGCCCGAATTCTTAACCACTAGGCTATCACCCTATGGGTAATCAGCGGTATTCATCAGTATTCAGCGGTCAGAACAAACTTTATACCGCTTTCCCAATTTCCATTGACAGCCCCTTAACACGTACGAACAGATAATAATTTTGTTTATACCGACATCACTTAACTAGTGAAGCTGACGCATTTCTGTGACCCTGGACGTCTTAAGGTCAAAGTCCTTAAGACCAACTCGCCACCTTATGTCGGTATTGTACCCATTTAGTTAATTTGTTATCGTGAATTCGTACGATTTAGGTACGTCCAATGATATTAGGAAAAGTCACTAATGCGTAAGTGTGCATATTTAGCTAATTGTCAACATCATCATCATCTCAACCCATCATGGCCCACTATTGAGCACGGGTCTCTTCTCAGAATGAGAAGGTTAAGGCCACAGATAGTCCACCACGCTGGCCAAGTGCGGATTGGCAGACTTCACACACCTTTGAGTTTTTGCAAACTCTCCGGCATCGGCATGCAGGTTTCCTCACGATGTTTTCCTTCACCGTTTGAAGCAAGAGACATTTAATTCCTTAAAACGCCCTGGGATTCGAACCCTCCGAGTAGGAGGCCAAATTCTTAGCCACTAGGTTATCACCGCTACAATAGCTAATTGTAGTAATCTTCATTTCGCCAATTTTTTTACAGCATTCAAAAAAGGAGGATTCCAATCGACTGTATTATTTTTGTTTTGTTACTTACCTCCTTACTTTTTCTTGGTGAATCGGCTTTGATAATTCTTTTTAAATTCTAAAGCTGGTCCTTATCGTGTGGTCCCATATAAGAGCTACATCTGACGAGTAGTTTTTGAGTTATCTTGATCGGCGTACGCAGCTGATCCAGGTCCTACCTGGGGTCAAGGGTCAAGAATTCATGATCCAATACCTAACCGATTTCCATGGGGAGGAGAGGGGTAGCCGTCTGCCCCTACTTGTGTACGCATGGTTATCTCTGATAATGTGTATTTAATTGATTTCAAATAAGTTAATTTGTTCTCATTTTACGGCTTGTCGATTTAGAAGTCGACAGTCAAAAGTTATATTCTAGATCGGTTCGTAAACAACTCGTTCTAATACATTTATTTCTTAATCCGTAAAAATACTTTTTCAATTTCGTCCTATTATTTACAAAGTACCTAATCCCTCCTAACTATTCCCGTTCCGCGAGCGGCAACGCCACGAAATAATTTCGTTCACGTCCCTAGTTCGATGTTACATTGAATTTAGTGTTGTAAGGTTTGTAATCGAGTTGTAAGGTTGTAACATACATACAGATCTTGTAACGTGGCGCAATCGGTTGCGTGTTCGCTGTGGTATGGTCTGTGCAGTCACCGTAAGGTACCGCTCTATGTGGTAACCATTAATTAATAGATATAACATTCTAAGTGGTCGATGTCTTAGGAACATAAAAAATTTTTTAAACCAGACATATTTCAGATTTTTAGATTGTGAAATTGTGAAAATCCCTGCAATGTAAATTTCTCAAACAATAATGAAAATTTTTAATGGAGATTAATTACAAATATTGGGTATTTTTCTCTAATTATACAATTTTCACAATGGCCCGATAAGTCTGATGATCCCACAAAATCGAATCTGGAACGTTCGGCTACTGTGTAGTAGCATGGTAAAGACGAAGGTTATAGCTGTAATAGTCGTATTACCGTCGTAACATGGTCGTATCACGGTCGTGTCACGGTCGTATCGTGGCCGTATCACGGTCTTATCAAGATAGTATTGCCTATCACGGACAGCAGAGGAAAGCTGCGTAGAGGTCACGAGCTACATAAAAAATTGTTATGATGATAATATTTAAATAATATAGCGATATCACTACTCTCAATCCTTTATCGGAGCTATCGGTCAGTGGAGGTGAAAATTTTGTTTTCGCGATAATTTTGTCGGTGGCTGCGTGACAGATAAAGTTGTTTACGATGCAGCGAGTATTTTGTACTAATGACCGGACTCTTCACTTTTCTAAGCCTTTTCGATAACTTTGTTGTATTATTATTATTATTTGGTGATGCAGGGCACAGGAAACAAGTACCTATTCCCGTGAGGCCACTGCGACCATTTCTGATCTATTCTGGCCATCCCATTGAAATTAGATCCTTGTTCTTCTTATACATTGTTGTAACAGTAGGTATTTAATTTATTCGTGACAACTTTTAACACAGATATTTAACGAATATTTTTCGAAGGCCTTACGAGTATTATCTAAATAGCGTTAATAATTATGGCCCTTTGTTCTGTAAGATGGTTATTAGTGTTATTAAATTCACGCGGAAGGCTATAAATCAATAATGGCATTACCTGTATAAAAAATGTTACCCCATTACTACTTCAACGAAAATCGCACCTACACTATTAAGAACAAATAAAAACGGACAAAATTTTATTATAAGATCTATCGTGTTAAAAATATCACTGATATAGTTATTCTCACATGTCTTTTATTAACAAAAATACGAAAATGCGAATGAAATATGACAACAACCCCTGACAATACCGGTCAATGTTGCATTCTGTTAAATTGTGGTCCCATCGTGTCCGGATTGACTTCCAATTGCCGACGCTAACTAAAGTCCATTCACCGCAGCGTAAGGACGTTTCGTGCAAAAATATCCACTACCCGATATGTCTACTTTTGAGCCGCCCCACCATGGTCTATTTGCCTCCCCCCCCCATGGGCCGCCCGCGTGCGCTGCATGCTTTGTACGCTAGCTGCTGGCCCTGACCTACTGATCCCTCTTCCGTTCTGTTACTAATCCGTTCTCTATCACTTAGGATCGCCGCAAACCTTGCTATGCGAGCTATAAACTAAGTACGTATTCACAATGTCTCTAGCTTATTACTATAACCGGTTAATTATCGGTTTGAGTCAAGACGCGGTCGTAGCGTGTTGACCGCAATTACATTGATCGCTCACGGTAATCACGGTTATCGTTGGTACTAACATCAATAGAACCTTGCTCATACTGACGAAGAAACTTTTCTGTTTGTTATAATTATGGTAATATTTTTAATAGACTTCAAAAAAAGTATGAGGTTTTCAATTCAACTGTATTATATTCTTATGTGTTACCCCATAACTTTGCACTAGATGAACCGATTTTGAAATTATTTTTTCGATTTTGAAAAAACCCAATCAAAAGATGATTTTAAAAATTTAAAGATTTATTAAATGGGAATCATAAAATGGGGTCACCAGTTAAACGTCACAAGGCTATTTGGCCAAAGAATTGAAAAATTGCCAATACCTCTAAATACAGAGGTTTAGAAACTGCTGGTCAGTTTCTAAGTGGTAAGGTCTAAGTGGTAATTATATACCTACAAAATATCTGGACAACATACTGACCAAGTCGACGCGCAAAATAATAAAACAAGTCTTACAAAATTCTATTTATTGTATATCATACTGACTAGACAATCATATTTAATTATGTAGATAATAAACAGAATACAGACAAGTAATATGGTGTACATCAATGCTAAGTATAATGAAATTTACAAGTCCCAGTTCAAAATATTCTCATAAAACACTTTAATAGTCGCTTGCCTATGATTAGGGTTACCAGATGAAAGAACGAAATATCACAATTAATTGAATTCTGATAAAATTTATTTTTTTATTCAAATTTCAAAAGGTTAATAAACGCTCACACATTTAACAAATATCAGTAAATACCTATTAATATTATAAATTTATTTAAAGAAGTTATTTCCTGTCCTATTATTTAGTTGCGTCGATTTAACGATATATCTGAAATTGAAACAATTTTTTTTACCCAACCTATACGTGCGAGTAATTTATAACATAAAAAATCTGAAAAAAATTACTTACGAAGTATCTCTAAACGTTAATCGTGCTAGAAAAAATACTATCAGACATTCAAAATTTCGAGAGAGGCAGCGACGAAAAGAAAACATGAAGAGCATTAGGGTACTGTTAAAAAAATATAATACATGCATGTTTTGTACCTGTTATACGGTATAATTATAGTACAATAGTTGTAATAGGTATAAACGCAGGAGGGTACTAGTACTAGGTATCGACGCACGGTTAAGCTGAAATTTAAATTAATAGAAAAATTAAGTTAAAAGAAATTAATCGATTTTGGGGTCTAGTGGGACGGGTAAGAACGGGAATTGGAGCCAACGGAAATAAAAATAACCCGGTTACGTACCTGTGCGAGTGATGCAGATTTTTTCCGCATCCACAGATTAATTTTAGTGTCTTTAATCCAGAATTGATTAATAACTTATCAACTCAAATAAATTGTAAATACAATAAAATGATTACCAAACCATTCACAACGGAGAAAACTAATATTTTTGTAGCTAAGAGATGATAAAGTTTTGAATAACCTTGTACACCTTACAATTACAACCGAAAAAACTTTTTAAAATGTTAATTCCAAATTATTCGGCAGGGAGTTTTTGCATAACGTACATATTTATCTTTGAATAAAGTGAGGTCAATCCTGCAAAAAGAGGATTAATAACTTAAATAATACTACTAATAATAATAAGTACATACCTAATAATATTCCAATATAAATTAATGAATACCTAATAATTTACAATAGGTAATAATTAAGTGCTTTAACTATCAACCCTAATTAATCTAATCGTATATGGAGATGTAAATCTATATTTTACATAAAATAATTCTCCTAAGTTAGGTAATTAATTTTTTTGCCATTATAATATTTACAATCTCCGTTTCACTTAAATATTTAATACTGTCTTACTGACAGCCAGCATTGCTCGATCTCTGAAATGCGTACACAATAAAGTTACACTTTTATATTGTTATAAAACACACCATACATGAACGTTATTGTGCATCAAAAACAATACAAAAACAATATAGAACCGAGAGACATCTATATTAAGTGGTGTGGTGTTATTGGTGTTAGTTCTACAACTAATCGCAAATAATTATTATTCATATTAGATATCTGTGTAAGCATAAGGTAGGTAATATTAATGTATTTCCCGTGCATTCTAAAAAGGAACTTTATAAGACAACAAAAACTAAGATAAAAATATTTAACGTAATTGAAATAATTTATATAAAAACATAATCATATAAGAACCACTAAATAATTGCAACATAAAAAAACCTTGTCGTTTTTTAAAACATAATAAGATCGACAAATCGAATGTACCCTTGCTTTAATTTATGTAAATTCCTTTACAATAAATATTCAATTATTTTTAACCACACACCGCCAAAACTAATGACGAACACAGCTGTAACGGGAACTTAAGTTTAGCTGACGTTAATAGCGCCATCTTTTATCAGATAGCAAAACATTGTCGTCTTTATTATATACTGAAATAACGCCATCTAGCGAAGTCTAAAGTATACTGCATTAATTTAATTGATAAAGTAAAAATCGAAAATCTTTTTACACATCGTCCTCTTGTTCGGGCCTGTGCCTCTGTAACACTGCCAACCGCTGCTGGGTGACTTCCAGGTGGTGCTTCCGCCATTTGATCCGGCGGTTCTGGAACCATACTTTCACCTGGAACAAGCAATGTTATAATTATGTCATGCCAGTATGACAACCGAGAAATGCCCATCAAGTGGGAACGTCCAATGTTTTTAAGATTCAGTGTAAATGAGGATTCAATTAAAAAGCAGGAACTCTTGCTTTTATATTAAGAGAAGAAATTTAATAATACCATAGCTGTTATACTTTGGTCGTATTTGTGCTGTGGAACTTAATGTATTAACTGCTGAAGAATTTATCTTGGGAACCAAAACGACGCTATAATAACTATTGCTACACACACCCCACACACACACGCACACGCACACACACACACACACACACACACACACACATATACACACAGACACACACCAGTACCTGCGCCTCGGTGAGCTGCAGAGCGTGCGCCAGGTAGAGCCGCTCGGGGCCCACCATGTACTGCTGGCGCTCGAACTCCGCCTCCAGCCGCTCCAGCTGCTCCGGCGTGAAGATCGTGCGGATCCGCTTGCTCCTGCCCGACCTGCGGATAGCGTAGCTTAGTTACAGTATGGTAATTTTGACTAGGCTGATGTGAACTTCGTTTTCCGAGATGTTTGCGCAGGTACAGTAACTGACCAATCAAAACACGGCGGCCATGACAGTGTTTTGTAATGCGTTATCTACTTCGTATTGGCCATGGACGTTTTTACGTTCATATTATTGGCTAAGCTAACTATCCTACCGCCCGCACTTCCCGCCCCCTACCACCATTTTGGCCTTAAAATCAACATCTGCGCAGCCACTTGTAGCCAACTTCATATCAGCCGAGTTAAAATGACCATACTGTACCTATATCGGACTATTACCGCAAATCATACACTATAGGTACTCCGTTCGCGTTCCATCTGAAATTCGTTATAATTGCATGACACATAAATGCCAGCGATCCGCCTATACGATGCTTGGCGATGAAGTAAAAAGTATAAAAATTGTGTCTAACTGTTAGCCACAATTTTTATATCATTACGTTACGCACACATAGACAATAGGATGAACGGGTAAAACATCGCCTGCACGCACACATGCTTGATAATGTGGGTTATTCCGGTTTGATACTTGAAAATAGATCCCGAGAGTGGATCGATATACTTTTAATTATTTTTTATTCCGGTTTGATACCTAACGAGTAATACCTACGTGGATCATAATATTTTAAATTATTTTCTATTCCGGTCTGGTCCATTGACTATCTGTTATCACATTTTAGTACAGTCAGCAAGAAATATGCATACAGGTTTTATTATTCATTTATTATTCATTGATTTAAGGGCCAAACAGTATTATTGTTATTGTTTTCATAATTTGATGTTCTAAAGTAGGGCCATTTTAATAGGCCACAATTGACAACTGTTTGTCTTTGCTTCATAGTGAGGATAACCTGCTGAAAAACATCGATTAAATTGAATAAATCGATAAGGACTTCAAACATCTGTAAATTGAATGCGATTGTTATTAAAAGTATTAATAATATGCGCACAGTCGGCACAGTTCACACAACGACTAAAAAAATTACTTACAAAAATAATGCGTCAAATAATGGCGCGAAATGAAATTATGTCTTTTTTGTAACATTTCACGTTTCTAGATACTGACTTTTGAGCCAGACGTTATTATATAAATGAATGATTACATATTTTTTGGCCTAAAATGTAATAAAATTAATTTTGTTTGTATTAAAATACATTTTATTTTGTAATCGTGAAATACTTTTTGACGATTACTTCAACTTCTCGAATTCAACTTATCTACTCATCTGTTTCTTTCGGTACCATCCCTGATATTTAAAAAGAAAAAGAGTTCACTGACGTAACTTTGTAACGACGTCAGTTCCTTACTTTTAAGTGTAAAAAGTTTAACAATATCTAGTATGGAATGTATTAGATACTATGGGGTGCCTCCCTTACAAGGTTACTTTGGAAAATTTTGACGAACTGTCAAATGTGACCTATTAAAATGGCCCAACTATATTTTACGGTTTATTTTTATAATAATAATTATGATTTATCTGTGGTTAAATATCTAAATATTTTTTTTATTATTTATTAATCTAAGGACCAAGCATAAATCAGTATGATTGTTTTACTGTGATAATTTGACATTGTAATTTTAGTTTTTTTTTGTTATTTGAATAATTATCTTCAGTCACTTATTTACAAATTTAATTGTTTCTTTCATACTTAATTAAGATTTTTCCAAATCCAAGGAGCAAATATAACTCAATGTAATTGTGAATACTATGACAATTTTAAAATTGTGTTTTAAATTTTATTTTCATAATTTCATTAATCTTTAGTCTCTTACAAATTGTTGTTTTTATTATTTAGATTTATCCAAATCCAAGGACTAAATATAATTTAACATAACTATGAAAAGATGATTTCAAATGACTTAGGTAGCGTAACATAAGTATGTGATGATTCTTATACGAATAAAAAGTACATATTTTTATTTCATCAACTGTTTTTTGTTTGACTGTACTTACCCATTATAAACAGGAAATGGATCGATCCGGAATGGTCAAATTACAATGGATCTAACCGGACAAAATACCTATCATGGATCTTGTAGTGTGGATCATACCGGAATAACTCGATAATGTTGCCTTGTTTTTTTTGTTTTCATTGTAGGGCGACGCTCAATCTAGATATTTAAAACATCAAAAGTTTGGAGCTTTACATCTGCACTAATGTAATAAAATAGGTTATAGGCATCTTAGATAAAACCTCATTTTTAAGTTGATTAAAAACGCTTACAACTTTACAAAGCAATTTGTTAGTGTTGTATTAAGAAGATTCTGTCAGGAGAGGTCAACTGGAACATAAAATGAGATTCTGTTATCTTCAAAAATGTCTATATCTTACCCGGTGGAACAGGACATGGAATGTGCCCTCTGCGGCTTCACGTGCCCTCCGACTGGAGGCCTCAGCTCTGGCCTGGGACTGTCTGTAACAACACAATCAATAACTTTATTCCGTAAGCACCACTTAACAACAGCGTTGCGATTTTTTTATGGAAGCTATCTGCTGCGTCTATATCTACACAAATTGAAAAAGAAAGAAATGATTTTTAGTAAAGCTACATACTCTGAACCCTACTACTTACTTTGGGGTAACAGTGTGGAAGCGAAGTGAATCAAGTTTTTACCCTACAGAAAAAATGTATCCGCATATTATTTAATATTAAGGACCGAGACAGCTGTAAACCACATTTTGTTAAAAATAACATGCTAACATTAACCGCATTATATATATTAGAAGCATGTACATTTATAAAGCATTATCCACAATATTTTAAAACAAGATCTGACATAGTAGAACGTTATAAAAGCCGTAATAATAATAAAAATAAATTAATAATACCACAGTGCAAACTAAAAATGTTTAGTTCCGGGCCAAATTTTATGTGCGTAAAAATATATAATAAATTACCAGTTGACATAAGATCAATAAATAATGACAAGGAATTCTCTGCAACTCTCAAAAACTTCTTGATAAAAAAATGTTATTATAATTTAAATGAATTTTTTGACAATTAAGATAATCAGAATTAATAAAACAAAGATATTTAGATATACCTACGTGACAATAAATTATTGATTCTATAATAAATCGGTTCGCTCCCGCTATCATTGCTACACCCATGGAGCAAATATAGAGGCTACACCCTAACGTCAGGGTTATATGTGACACTAATATGTATATAATATAAATGTAACATCTAAATTTGTACCACATATATTGCAATAAATACTGAATACTGAATACTCTAGGATTATCCGTTTTGTGGGTGCCGTGGACAACATGCTTAGGTATATTGCTTATACAAGAACACATATCTAGACCCCAGATGCATAAGGGCGGATGTGTAGATCTGGCAAAAAGTTTTTATTGTTCCACAAAGAAAAGCTCTTCTTCCTCTTTCTATACAACTAACAATGGTATTTCTATCCCTTTCCTGGCCTGAGATAATTTAGTGCATAATGTCGGTTCTAACAGCTTTTCAAAAATCATTGGAAGTAAAAGGTTTTTTTTTCACTTCCGTCTCTCTGCGTATACATTGCTCCATGTTTCATTTGATGGATTGTAAATTTGGCCCTTATGCCCCAAACTTTTATTCGCGCCAGAACTACGTAACAGGAGTTACGCCTTTATGGCCCAAACAGTTATATAAAATATTCTTCTTAATTAAACTTCCGACATAATGCATCTAAGATCCCTTTGAATAATATCAGAACAGATACAGAGATACGATTTTATGCCTTTTATTTCAATAACTTTGTAAATGTAACGGTGGGCCGATGTGAAAATAAATCGTTATGTATGTGAACTATTTAAAATTTTGCGCGCAAAAGTTAGCGACATCGGGCATTATCATTGGTGATGGCTTGACGAAAACATGAGTTCAACGTGCACTGAAATTTTATTTTTTAGTAATAATACTATGTTAAAATCGACAGAACAACATAATCACATTTCGTGGAGCTTCGTCATCAATTTCCATTTCTACTTCTTCTTCAACTTCTAGTACTTATTCTGTAACTAATAACTGTAAAGCTTCTGGAAAAATACTTGATGAATTCACATTGGTATATTTGGGTTTCAGATGAGATATATAGGGATCTGAAGATATCAAAAAATTGTGCATAATGTCTTCATTATTTTGCAATCTTCCTGTTTTCCTCGTGTGCCGCTCTCTGATATTTCGGAAGTCCTTATTTCTTGCTTCTGCTGCTTCTTCTGACAAAATTTCGATGGGTATTTTGTGTTTTGTGTACGATGAAAGGCACGTTTTACCAGGGGGAGTGATATAAAAAGAGCACAGCGGTCTCCCTGTAGTATCCATGGAATCCATCGATATTGACAGACTGCACCATGTTCTTTCGAAACTTCTTCAGGTTCTTGTTTTCATTTCGTGCACTCCACTCGAATCCACGTATGGAGTGTTGACAATCGCATAGGTCTTCAAAACATTTGAGGGAGATTATTTATCTGTAGCTGCAGATGGAGTATCTGTGACTCAGTTTATGAGTAACTTCCAAGTTTCCGCAACTTGAAATAGGTAAATTTCGTATTTCTTGCTTAAAAAAGTCAGTAGTTTCCTTCACAAACTGAAATTTTATAGGTCTGCAATAAAATTTTGAATTTTAAAGATGAAGATCGCTTTGGATGATTCCAAATAACAACATTTCCAGCCTCTAGCTTCAGAAGAACGAGGCTCGTCATGAACACAGAGGAATCGTCGAAGTCTGCCATTTCACATCTTTAATTATAGTTTCTCTGTGCTGAAGACTTATCGAATACCCATTTGCTTGTCAGCTTCAGGTTACCACTGGAAATATTTTCATCATCTCCAACGACTTGCAAAATCCTTCGAGTTGTGACATATAAAAGTACTTGTAGTTTCACCTTCACTCCATTTTCTGATATTACAATACCTCTGGCACCTGGATAACCTTTTCTTAGCTGCTAACAACTTGTAGTAAGACGGAAGCTTCAACTTAGGTAGTATGTACTTCCACTTTGACAGATCCAATGAAGTAGTAAGTAGGAAGATCAAGTATCTTCCTGAATAATCTCCTTCTTTTCATTCTTAAATAAAAATAATTCTACATCTTCAACCTTTCAAGTTTCTTCATAACGTGATCAATGATGCGAGCAAGAACTTTTTCGCCATTAGATCCAAGCTTTGTGACAAAAACAAAAGCCAGTTCCTCTTCCAGAAAGTCGAATAATGTATCCAATTGCCTTTTCTGCTGCTTGTTTCCCAAATCTTCAAATGGCTTCCTTGATGTGATGTCTGTAGAAGTGCCAGTTTCCATTTTGTATGTTCAATATACATGTATATTTTTTTATTATTCTTGTTTTCGTACTATTACTAATGTAAAATTTAAAAAAATGTATTAAATTTAATTAAAAAAGTAAACCTACCTACTGTAAAGAATTCTGCAGTTTTTTCAATGATTAAGTTGTTTTGTCATGTGATATCTGTGTTGATATGAACAATTACTTAATAGACGAAAAAGTAGTGATTTCGTGTTTTTTTATCACATATTTAAGTTAAACTGCGCATAAACTCTTAAGCTGCAAGTGCATACAAAAGATTTACTTAGTTCATATGCGCGCAACTACAAGAGTCATTATATAGTCGCAAATAGTTGGAATAAAAATATTGAAGTTATTACGGCCAAGGCTGCAAGTGAATGCGAAAAATTTCTTTGTGGAATTATCAAAAAAATGTAAAACAATAATTTAAAAAAGGTTTCATTACTAACAGTTTCGAAAATTTCGAGACAAAAGCATATTTCAGTTTTGCTCCATACATTTTTTTCTTCAATATTTTTTTTTCGCGAATCTATACATTTCCTAAAAAAACGTCTGGGATAAAAGATGTTCAGCGTTCACTCCTCTGTCCACACGATTTTTTTCATAAATACAATTATCTAATGAGTCTTTTGACATGGGTTCCTCAGGAATTTCATGCCTACTATAAAAATCTTCCTCATAACGGAAATGTCCCAGACTTTCCAGCAAGTGACTAATTAAAATATTAATATTTTAATGTTTTTAACGTTTATTTAAATTACTGTCACTATTATTCTAATTATTATAATTGATTTTAAAAGAATAGTAATTTTGTTGTTATGGGATATCCGACTTTTTGATGAAAATAATATAACAAAATTACGTCGCATTTACAATTACGTCTGATTCAGTTTCAATAAAACGTTTACTTTTTATTGTGGCATAACGTTGTATTTGGAAAAACAAATCTCATTTAATTACGAAAATTGGGGGCATTAAGTCGTATGTGCACATAAAAATACTGTTGAACAAATAATATACGTTTTTTTTGTCATAAAATCGGATGTCATCATTTAAAAAAAAAAATCATTTTTAACAAATTTAGAGACTTTGTTTCATAATTTTAATAATTAAGTTAAGAAAGTACTCACTTGTGCTAAATATAGGCAATGACATAATTAACGTTTTGTTTGTAGTTATTAAAATATCTGCCGATTAAATTTCAATTTTATTTTAGTCTCTCCTGTAAAGTTGGCAAAATGGACTTCCGCCCTTATGCATCTAGGGTCTAGATATTATCTAGACTAAAGATAAAAACCGGCCAAGTGCGAGTTGGACTCGCGCACGAAGAGTTCCTTACCATTATGTATAAAACGCCAAAAAAAATGGGCTATGGTCGCTTTCCCAAACATGCTTGAAATATCTAGGTATAACAAGACCAGCGAAACATGTTTAGATCTAAGATCCCAAAAGGATAAACATATTGAATTGGTAATCACAGTACGAGATATTTTGAATAGTTGTAAAACTATAGTTAAAATGATGATTCTATAATAGCTGTAACTTTGACCTAGAGCGCAATCTTCGCCTTCCATACTTAAATACAGGAGAAGTCAAGACTTAAGACCACTCCAGATGCTCAATTTTGAAATAAATCATGCTTACCAGCTAACTTAAAGGAAAAAGTACCTGGTTGACCGAGCTTTGCTCGGTTGAAAATTATATTTAGTATGAATCGCAAGAAATACGAGGAATTCCGCCATCTATTCAGGAGTCAAATCATACAACTGTTCACTGAGCACAAAATTCATTTTACTTATGTTACGGCCAAAGGATCTCAACAGCGTGTTTCACAAAGTTGTACAGCGCCATCTAGTTTCATACTACTGAAATTTCAACACGTTACAAACAGTACCTCATAGAAGTTAACTGTGTGAGCGAATTAATTGCATTTTAAATAGGTACATACTTAATTAGATAAATTCATTGAACTTTCCTTCGTACTTTTCGCAGGCTTAGGCAGTCCCCGACTGAAATTTTTATTTGCGATAAAATGTATTGAATGTTTATGATAATTAAACAACATAAATAAATATACTTTTAGTTTAATGAGCAAGTTGTTAGGCGTACTTAAAATTTTATTGATTCTATTTACAACAATAGTAATTTCATCGATCTGACCATTATTTATTTAAAACTTTATTAAAATATATTATTAAATCGATAATAACAAAACTAACATTTATTTACAAATATTCTCGTAAATATCACAAACGCACGTTAAACTATCACTACGCGTCCTGCGAGGTCAAGCGAGATAATCGCACTGATTTTTAATTTTATTCAAACAGAAAATAGGTAGGTATAACGCAAAAATAGCGCTTCAACGTAAGAATAGAGAGTTTTACCAAAAAATAAAACTTACCTATTATTTTTTCTTCAATATCCGGAATCCATCTTGAGTCAAGCCCCCCCTCTTTGTGTCATGAGTCAGCGTTTCCTTTACCTCTCCGATGGTGGCGCCCTCTATCGTAATGTTTAGGTACTACTTACGAGGCTCCTGAGCACCGGGTGAAGATTCGTCATTATGGCACTCATGATGCACCAGGTAGGCCTTACCTGGATTCCGGATATTGAAGAAAAAATAATAGGTAAGTTTTATTTTTTGGTAAAACTCTCTATTATTTGTTTCGTAACAATATCCGGAATCCATCTTGAGTGATTTGTTTGTTATCACCTGGTGTGAAGCTATGTCTTATGCACATAGCTTGTAATAGACGCTATAATGTGTACATATTAAAAATTAAAAATTAACCATGAAAGTTTATGACTCAATTTATTTATTTATATTTAACAATGACCAAATAATCTTTAATTATACTTAAACGGGATCAAAATAATTAGACAATGACACTGATTTGTTACAATTAGACCCATTATATTCAATCAGTTCCTTTTGGTAATAATTTTGGAAAGTATGTATCGTCTTCCAATTACCAGTTTCAAGAATTTTATCAAGAGAAAAATTTTCTACCCAATTTAAAGAAGCTACAGCAGATCTTACAGAACCTGGAGATGCCTCGATGCCAGCATCTTTCAAAAGGGATTTTATCCAGCCGCCAATAACAGTTCTAGATGCAGGCTTAGATTCACCTCTAGCTGTGATGAAAAGATGATTAATGTTGTTTCTACGCTCTACTGTTATTTTTAATAATTGCCTTATCCAAAAAATCACATTTAAGTTCCTAACAGGGTGTTCTCTAAGTCTCCACCCTGACTGTCTATGATTAATGCTATCCGTTTTAGAACCAAAAGCTGGCCAGAATACAATGGAATCATTTTCGTCTACCAAACTGTCACTATCAATACGAAGTAAGGTAAGATCATGCACTCTACGACCTGAGGCTAGTAATAATAATGTAGATGTAATTCTAGAAACCTGATAAATATTATTTTCATCTATACTATTTGAAGAAATATAATCTAGCAACAACTTTGGATTCCAAATAGGGGGTTTCACAGGTTTATTACGAGCAACAGATATGGCTTTTAACATGTGTTTTATGAAAAAATTTGATGACATGTCAATATTAGTAGCAATATTAGTAAATGTTGAAATTACTGATTTGTGTACTAATATAGTTCTGTAGGCTAACCCAACATCGCAATGCAAATGCGCCAGGTATCGCGAGACCTGAACGGCACTCGGACATTTAAAATTAATAAAATGTGACTCACACCATTTCTTCCATCTCACCCATGCTGATTTGTAGGTATTCAATGTTGAGCTTCGCCAACTAGACATTAAAAGCTTTTGTTCTTGTTCCGTCCATCCTGCTAATAGTTCTTGCCACCCGAAATCAGCCATGCTTCTAATTGCAGGTCCTCTACTTTCGGTGGATGCACACCTGTTGTCGTGTCGATTAATACTTGTGCTAGATCTGGAATTAGGTAAGGACGATCCAGCGACCTCCGTTGTACATCTGCCCGCCAATACGCTTTGTTCCATTTGGGGGCAATCAGGATGTACCTCCCTGTCGCTTCGTTCAGGTGATATAGGACTGTTGGGATGAGATTTGGCGGGGGAAACAGCCATCCTAGACTGTAATTCCACTGGTGACAGAAGGCGTTGTAATGCTGCGCCATGGGGTCTTGCAAGTCCACTGTCACATAGCTTGGGATCACATGGGCTGACATTGACGCAAAGAGATCCATTACTGGAGTTCCCCACCTTCGAAATATTTTTGTCGTTGCTGGTGGTAGCAGATGCCATTCGGGACCAAGTTTTTGGCGAGATAGAGCGTCCACCTCGGCGTTGTATCTGCCTGGGAAATATTTCGCTTGAAGATGAATGTTGAGCTTGTCCAGAATCGCCAGAAGCTGTCGAGTAAGTTTTAGGAGTTTCTTTGACTTCGTTCCTCCTTCTTTGTTTACGTATGCGACAACTGTTCGATTGTCCGTTTGCAGAAGAATATGAGCATTTGCTAGCTGGTTCTGTTCCTGTAAAATTGCTGCATACACCGCGAACATCTCTTTTTGATTGGCATGCCATGCTAGTTGACGCACTGTCCAGGGACCAAACATGTTTTTGTCTCCCAGACATGCCCCCCAACCGATATCCGAGGCATCCGTAGTTAAAAGATGGGTTATTGCAGGTGGATGAATGGGCGAGCTTGTCCCGATTGCGTTCTTCCACCATACCAGGTCCTCCATCACTCTTTGCGGGACTTGAACCTTGCGATAAGGATGGTTCGTTGGCAGCTGCCGACTGTAACACTGTAGCGATCGGCAGTGAAGCCGCCCTCTTGGAACTACGAATGCGGCAAAATTGAGTCTCCCCATTAAGGATTGATATTGTTTGAGGGACCAACTGCCTATTTCCATCTGTTTTTGAAGTGCTTTGCGTAGCGTGTAGCACTTCGGCACCGACAGGGACTTTGCGTTGAGCGTTGTATCCCAAGTTATGCCGAGAAACTCGAGGCATTGCGTCGGTACCAAAACAGATTTTTCGAAATTTATATTCCAGCCCAGTAGCGACATGATCTTTATTGTTTGAGCTATGTCGTCGGCCAGCTGATGCTTGGACTGACTTGCTAGAAGATAATCGTCCAAATAGACTACACATCTGATGCCTTTGCTCCTGAGAAACTCCGCCACCCAATTGGTCAACGTGGCAAAGGTTCTTGGTGCCGAAGAGAGACCGAAGGGTAGACAAGTCATTTGCAACAATTGTTGCTGACTGGGATCGTGGTGATAACTGAGCCTTAAGAACCTGCGATGATGTTGACTCATAGGTACATGAAAATACGCTTGGCTCAGGTCTAGCTTCGCCATCCAATCGGAGCTCTGTAGAAACGCTGGCACGCGAAAATGGCTGAATAGTTGAAACGGCTTTGTTTTGATGTAGAAATTTAACCTTTTCAAATTGAAAATTGGACGGTGGCTGCCATCTGATTTTGGTATCAAAAAGAAAGTCGAAAGGTAACTTGGAGTTCGTTCTGCTGGTTCTATTATTCCTGATTCCAACATATCTTGAATTTGTAAAGTCATGTCGGGAGATGTTCGTGTTCGATATTTTTCCATCACAATATAATTTGGAAATATTAGAGGCGGTTTTCGAGTAAAGGGAATGCGTGTTCCACTTAGTAGTTTGCAGATTTGTTTCGGTGCACCTAAATTGCTCCAGACATAATGAAATTGTTTGAGACAGCCGCCGTAAAATATTTGATAGTCATTCGCGATTTTTATTTTTAAACGAAGGCCGCGATCCTTTTTCTTTTTGTTTATAATTAACTGATTTGTTTCTATTTGTGTGCTTTTGTTGCCTAGATGTACGTTTACTCTTTTTTGATGATGATGAGTTATGTCGAAAAAAATTTTCATTCGATTGTGTGCTTGTTGATGGTTTAGATTGATTTTGCTGAATACGGTAGAAATTATCCTTCAATTGAGGTCCTGATCGAGGTAACGTTATTAGTTTTTCGGCCCCCCCAATTTTTTGAAGGTAGTTTTGTACTGACTCGTCATTAAATAAAGTTGTCGCACTTGGAGGTATTTTAAATAAAACGTCGCGGTGAAATTCCTCCGGAATTTGTCGAAGTAATGTCTCACGGCGTAAACTAATACAATCTGCTCGTCTTCCGCAAACTATTTGTAATGCATCCTCCGTAACTTTACTGTATGCAGATTCTTTGGAAAATAACGATTCTACTTTATTAAACAACGAATTCGGAGTCAACAACTCTTTTTCTTGCCCAGCCCAATCTACTAATGATTGCAAAGTTTTTTGTAGTTCGTCTTTTTGGCACAATATAGCATTAGTCAAGGCTGCAAAGGACCGTTCAATTAAATAAGAACGAGGGTCCTCGCGAAGCATACCCGATTCATACCGTTTTAAAGAATCATTTACACTCAATTCCACAAAACCGGGTGTAGACAAATATTTCTTTTGTACATCAGCAAAACGGATAGCGTACCAATCATCGCGGTTAAATCTTTGTAAATTGTGCAATTTATTTAGATAAATTTCACTTGATTGCGCATAAACAGGATCTTTGACGGTAGTTTGTAATTCGGATAATTTAAGTTGAGAAATAGACGGGCCTTCCGTACGTAACGTAGGTGGACGTAAATTTAAATCGTTATTCGCAGAAAGCACATTTTCAACGTTCTGATTAGCATGAATACCGTTAGAAAACGCGGCATTTTTGGTAATTAAATCCGTTAGACACGCAACTTGGTATGATAATATGTTCAAATGTTCAAGACTTACTGTTTGTTCTTCTTTACCCGCCTTTTTTAACCTTTTTGGATGCCCACGCGTTTCATGCGAATCGCTGCTACTGCTTGAGGAAGAGCTTTCACCATCCGAACTCGGTGAAGGAGACCTGCGACGTTTTCGAGAAACCGGCTCCTCACTCGGCCCCTCCTCGTGCTCGTTGTCTTGCTTCTCCATAATTATCAAACGGAGAGGTTGCACTTTACACTTGATAGTTTAAATTTAATTTTAAAATTTTAAACGTTTTAATTGCAAAGTACACTCGTAGCTGACTTGTGCACGGCACAAAGAACGACGCTATAATGACGAATCTTCACCCGGTGCTCAGGAGCCTCGTAAGTAGTACCTAAACATTACGATAGAGGGCGCCACCATCGGAGAGGTAAAGGAAACGCTGACTCATGACACAAAGAGGGGGGGCTTGACTCAAGATGGATTCCGGATATTGTTACGAAACAAATAATGAATATTAAAAATATATTCGAGCGCCATCTAGTTTCATACTACTGAAACAAACAAACCGTATCTCATAGAAGTTATCCTAATGTTTCATAGATGGCGTCAGTTCAACACGTTACAAACAGTACCTCATAGAAGTTATCCTAATGTTTCATAGATGACGTCAGTATGATGTTTTTAAAATCTCTTTATCTCGGGAACCGAGCTTTTCTCGAACCTGGGACCTTGATAAATCGATTCCTTGAGCCGAAAACCCCCTAATCTGTAACTTTCATGAAAATCTTTGCAGCCGTTTCCGAGATCGTGATTATATATAAATAAATAAATATACAAGAATTGCTCGTTTAAAGATATTAGATAATATGATAGTACATTACGATACGGTGTGTAAAGTTGGCAAGTGCAGGCATACATGCATGGTGACTATTATTTTCTAATCTGTGGTGCGGGTTTGCGTCACTCAATGTTATAAAGTAGGCATCCTCATGTTAATATATTTTTTAATTTCTACCTTCGCAATTCTCAATAATTCATTTTTGAACGGCGTGAAGTTGGCGTCATTTGCCATGTAAAAATGAACTACTTACGCCACGGAAAACTGTGACTTAAGTGCGGGTTCAAGCCACGCTGTGCTATAAAAAATATTATAAACATGTGGCCGCAGCATGTGGGGCAAGGGGCTCCCAGGAAATAATGTCCTCCCTCTATTACTTCGTGGGAATTCTGTACCAGATACAACCAAAACACTATGTTTTTTTAGTGACTGCTGTTCGAGGCAAAACTGTAACTGGAATATTTTACATTTCATTATGTATTTGGTCAATATCAATCAATCAATCAATTTATTTAATTGCTGGATAAGGTTTACAATGGTGTTATTAGTTATTCTATTGAAATTTCTCTTATCCTAACCCATAGGGCATGCAAATGATTACAAAATTTATTTACCTAATATAATTAATTAATTTATCATGCAGAATATAATATAATTTATATATAATTTACAATCAAATAAAATAATCTATAACTTAAAATTGTCAGGTTTTTTAACAGTACATGGACCTTTGTCATTAAAAAATTCTTCAAGACTATAATAACATTTGTCAATTAAATAATTTTTAAACTCTTTTTTAAATTTAACTGTACTCTCCAAACATCTAAACATCATAGGCACTTTGTTATATATTTTTGTTGACATACATATTATGCTTTTCTTAAGTAAGGCTGATTTTGAAGCTCTTGTCCGTAGCTGATCTCTATGCCTGGAGCTGGCCAGAAAGTCATTAAATATTGAGGGATTTGATTTAACAAATGCCGCAACTTCGAGTATATACAGAGATGGAAATGTCAATAATTTTAAATTTATAAAGTGCGGCTTGCAAGATGTTGTCGTTGGTATTCTTGTTATTGCTCGAATGCATTTTTTTTGAGCTCTGAAGATTTCTTCACGTATTACGGAATTTCCCCAGAAAATGATTCCATATCTTAGTGTAGAGCTCACAAATCCGTTATAAGCTATACGCAAAGCGTTTAGGCTTACCACTTTTGATATTACATATAAGGCATACGAGAATTGATTAAGCTTTTTACATATATACTCTGAATGAGTTTTAAATTTTAAGTCGCTGTCTATATGCAAGCCTAAGAATTTAGTTGTTTTTGTTTCATTAATGGTTTTACTCATGTAGTTAATATTTATTTGTTTTAATTTTGAATAATGATGGTAAAAATTTATAATTTGAGTTTTATTAAGATTAATTAAAAGATTATTTCGATAAAGCCATTGAATAATATTATTTAAATTTGTATTTATATCGTTTTCAAACTCGTCAACATTTTTACATGGAAATACTACAGTGCAATCATCTGCAAATAATGTCATAGGAAATTTTACACATTGAGGAATGTCATTTATGTAAATTAAAAAGAGTAGCGGACCGAGAACACTTCCCTGTGGGACACCATAATGCGTATTTTGAGGTTCAGATGTGAATACATATTCGGTTTTTGTTTTTAAGCAGAGTCGTGAAATCTGGGTCACAATACGTCTATTTGTTAGGTACGATTTTAATAATTCTAGTACTCTACCTCTTACTCCATATACATATAATTTGTTTATCAGTATGTCATGATTAACAAAATCAAAAGCCCTGGAAATATCCATGAGCAGTGCAGTCACTGATATATTTCTGTCAACGTTTGTTAATACTCTATCTAAGAATTCGTAAATTGCCATATTTATTGAAACATTTTTGCGAAAACCTTTTTGTTCCTTAGATAAGATATTGAATTTTTCCAAGTAGCTATACAGATTATTATAAATTACTTTTTCGATAATTTTTGAAAAAACAGAGATTAATGCTATTGGACGATAACAGCTCATATCCTCTCTATCTCCCTTTTTAAATAATGGCTTGATAATGGATGTTTTTAGATCATCTGGAAATGCACCATACTCAACACATAAATTAACTATGTAGCATAACACTGGAGATATTATTTCTGCAATGGACTTAATAACTTTCGTTGATATTTCATCTATTCCGACGCTATTCGTATTTTTTAACGATTTTATAACTAATAAAATGTCTTTGGTTGAGATAAAGCTAAAGAAAATAGAATTATATTTATTATATGTCAAAGTTTCTTGATATGTCATATTATTATTTATATTATTTATTTGGTAAGCTTGGTCAATGTAATGGTCATTAAAAGCTTGTGCGATTGCCATTGGATGAGTTAAAAGTTGATTATTTTTTCTTATCTGCCTAATGCTGTGATTTGGTCCATTATTTCTGTACGAATTTAAAATTTTCCACGTTGCTTGAGATTTATTTTTCGCTGAATTTATGTAATGGTTATTTCTAGCCCTTCTGGTCAATTTGATTATTTTTTTAAGTCTGCTTGCGTAGGTCCGTAAGTTATTTTTATTATAATTATTAGGGGCTTTCCGGTAAATCCAAAGAAGATGTCGCTTACGTTTACAGCAGAGCCTTATGCCCTTCGTTATCCATTTTTGCTTTTTGTTTGTGGAGATCCTTATTTTAATGAAGGGAAAACATAAGTCATAGAATAGCTTAAATTCGCTTATGAAATTATTATACGCCTCATTAGGAGTAGAGCTGGTATAAACTTGATTAAAACTAATACATTTAATATAGTATTTAAATTTGTTCATGTTTTCTAAAGAATAGTCACGTCGCTTAATATACCAATATTTAATGATACAAGTGGCTTTTACAGGGAAACTAAAGAGCTGTGCTGTGTGGTCTGAAAGTCCCAAGTCTAGAATTTTGCTTTTTCTTTTTTTAAAGTTATGAATAATATTATCAATGCAGGTTCCACTACACAGTCTAGTTGGTTGTTCCAGTTCGACTTTTAAATTATAACTCTGTATCATTTGTAAAAACTGTTTGGAGTGCTTATTACGTTTGCAGATGTCAATATTAAAGTCACCCACGATTATGATTTTCTTTTTCGTATTTGTACATATTTGGTTTAATAATAAGTATAGTCTATTAAAAAATATTTCAAATTGACAAGAATTGGTTTTTGGACTTCGATATATACATACAATAATGACTTGATGTTCAGTAAGCTCGATAGCACAGCACTCAATTATGTTGTTTACGGATTGCCTAGTAATGTCATTTAATACCTTATATGTAAGATTATTTTTGATTAATATACAACATCCTCCGTACCGGTTATTTCGTGCATAATGCGATGCTAATTTGTAAGCGGGCAGATTTAGTAGTTCTATATCGGAATCTATCATATTGTGTTCTGTAATGCACAGAATATCTATTGAGGTGTTATTAGATAGAAAATCATTTAAGTGAACAGTTAATAAGTC
This sequence comes from Hesperia comma, assembly GCA_905404135.1. NCBI lineage: Eukaryota > Metazoa > Arthropoda > Insecta > Lepidoptera > Hesperiidae > Hesperia > Hesperia comma. Next base: position 20,284,094 of record FR990015.1, on the reverse strand, counting down.
AGCCTTGCTTAAGAGCCCATTAATGTTTTGATGAAGCAAAGTCATATTGTTATACGAGAAAAAACTCATTGTCAGGCAGGTTAATGTTTAGATTTTTAGGAGATGCAGTATTTACGTCGTCGGAAGGAATACTCGTAGTACATATTTCATCTATAGTTTGCGTAGATTTGTCACACATCTGTTTTGGTTCCATACAAGAATCACAGTGTTTATTTTTAGGTAACTCAGAATTGTACTTCAAAATACCTCGTTGATATTCGCTACGTAAAATATTTTTAAGTATAGACCGGGTTACGAATGTTGAGAAAAATGATCTGCGTGGTATATATTTATCAAAATCCAGGTCTAGAAACACAGAGTGCTCATGCCGTCCACATATGTATCGAAGGTTATAATTTAGTTTCATAACATTTAAATACTTATTAAATGGTATCTGACACACTATTACATTTGTATTTTTTAACGAGTTTAACCAAGACTCTATGCTACAGTTAAATACAAAGGGGTTGTTTTCATTTACTCCTCCAATAAGTATTATATAATCATTTTTTGTCAGGGATGATAGTTCTTGTTTATATGTTGAGAGCATATCATACATTTGTGCACCCGGTTTACGCATACATGTAACTAAAAACTTATTTCCTAATAGATTTTGTAGATATGGACGTATACCCTTCGCCAATTGATCTCCGATGATTATACATTTTTTCTCCAGGTTTACATTTCGGTGTTCCACTTTATCGTAGGATTTATGAATATTCGAGGTGTCGTTTGTCTTGTCTGAAGACTGTGGTGCGATGCTTTGTATTTTATTAATAGTAAGGGACATTTTTTGGATTTCGGTATTAGCATGCTCTAGTTCTTCTTCTAGTGATTTAATTTGTTTTTCCAGTTCAAATATTCTAGCCAATTGCTTCTCAGGAGATTTAGAGTTCAATTTCGTAGGAGTTTCATTTATCATCCTTTGTATTCTTTTTATTTTAGGAGTTGTAGCATTTTGAACTGAAAGTTCAGATATACCTATTTTTTTATACAGACTTAGTGTTTTTTCATGTCGCGTTATGATCTTTTTTTGTTCTGAGTTTTCCATACACAGTTTGTGAATTTCCTCGTGGGCCGACTCTAGTTGGAGTTTCTGATTAGATATCTCGTCTTGAAGGGTTTTTATGTAGTCATTTTCAACAATTGATGTGTTTGGTAGGCTTTGCGTAGACATGTCTAAAGTGTTAGATCGACATAAACTATTGTCCATAATTATCGAGAGGTCTGTTGTTGATTTTGATATACACTTTCGCATAGTAACATTCTCGTTGTCCATTGTTTAGCTTTTATATCAATTAATGTAATAAGGTTTATTTCATCGATCAACGTAATGCCATCTATTATTTAACGTTGAATTTACTATCTAACATCAGTCCCTTTAGTGTGCAGTATCTAGTTGTATTAAGTCTATTCGATCGATTTACATAGAGCCATCTGTTGACAGTTATTGCTTTTAATTATGACTTTAATGAAAATCAGCGCCATCTGTCGTTGACTGGCAGGAACACTTTTATCTTTGAAATGGTTTGTCTTGAAAGAAATAAAGAATCTGCGTCATCTATTGTGCAGTAGCGGCAGTAAAATGCGTTAACGGATGATTTTGAATCTTGGAAATTTTCACTATATTTTTTTACAATTGCAAAGAAGTTATTATGGCACTTTTAACAGTTTATACACAAAATATTTTATTGTAATCGCACTAAATATGCATTATACTGTGTAATATAGTTAAAACTCAATTTATAATTGTTTCATTCACATTAGTCAGTCCGATCACTTTTTTGAGTATTTTTGGCATATTTATGATTGTTTTTCAAGGATAACACTCTCACTGCTTATTTGTAACTTTAGACACAGAATACACTTAGTTTTACTTTAAAATTCGCACTTTTTATATTTTTTCGAATAAAGAGATACGTAAGTGTTTGTTTACTTATCAGCGCCCTCTAGCGTAGTTTCAATAAATCGTTGCACCTCGTTAATATTATCATACACTATCTCGTGAGTGGTCATACATATATCTTCCCAATGATACTGAGTTTTCTTTCATAAGCAAACAACAAAAAAAGAGGACTGACATTTTCACGCCTTAGGCATGGATGGATCTCGTACATTGCCCGAAACACAACCCATTCATAGTTCGGGAAATGAATAGCAAGTTTCTCCACAATTTTACTAGAAGGCGCAAAAATATCTAAAATGAGAAAAATTTGATTCAGTAAAGGATCAAGCTTAATGAGTTACAATAATGACTACTCTGAAAATTATGAAGAGCTAGATCTCAAACCAAATAATATGGCCGGCCATGATTTTTGGAGGCATTTTTGGTTAACATCAGAAACTATAGGTATACCAAGAAAAGCTACAGAGGTAAGGCCTATCGCATTATAAAAAGATGCAAGATGTCAGAAAGATTCTTAAGTACATTCCACCAATACCTACGTCATGCTTTCTACCTATCAATCCCACATGTTCCCCGAAGAGATACAGGTGAGCAGCCACAAGATGAAGATATTCTACCTGCCACGTTAAGTGATGATTCGTTTGGGTTACGCTTAGGTTTATCATTTATTTATATGCTAGTGGACCCGGCCATGAAGCAAATTGAAGCAAATCTATATTTGCTTCATGGACTTCATGAAAAGCGATTAAGACAAAATTCCTTTAAAATCGGCGGAGCACCGCCGCGTGTTCATGGTCGAAAGTTGTACATACGCGATCTATGTTCTAAGTACTTCTTGTATAGAACAACGTCACAGGTCACAGCTTAGACTGCTTTTGAAAGTGTGGATCGTATAATTTTTGCCCATGATATATATGAATGGCATGAGAAATGTCACCATTACCTTGTTCGGATAGGAAATAGCACATACATAAGCTATCGCACTGATCATTAATCCCTATTTTTAGTTTTCGACCGAAATTCGATAAGTACTTTTCGAATTCTTTATTTTTCCCAGTCACCTCGTCAAACTATGGGTAAGTCTTGACTTCCAGCAGCATTGATTATGTAATGTGGAGGTATTCATGAACTTTGAGTTGTCTCCAGTCCTGGAATCCGCCTGTGCTTGTAATAATGGTAGACAGCTGAAGGTAAGGTTCCAAAACTTGGTGAAATTTGTGTCACATGACATTGGACTGCCTCTCTTACATTTTTGTACTAGATGCCACATATCGGACACATCGTTTAGGATTTAGCTGCTGTAATATCGTTCCTTTCTCCATGGGTCAGGGTCAGGCATTATTCGTCGTAGACTGTTATGAACTCTATTAAACAAGTAAAACTATAAAATGTGACATCTGTTTCGTCGAGTTGATCTAACAACCGGATAGCAATCCAATGATATTTAAGTAAATATATAATATCATTGGCATCGTCGGTGTCGGTAATCATGTTTCCAAATTCTCCTTGCTTATTTATACATGTCACTCATTTGGTGCAACAATGGAGTGATTCGACGTTATTACACTAAGATTTTTTTTGCAGGAGACTCAGTCAAAGATTATTGGATTATGGAATTTCAGTAGACTTATTATAATTGAAAAGAATTTAAAAGTTAGCTTAAGTACATAATATTGTTGTGTAGTTTTTATTATAGTACCGATGCGTGATTTAAATTATACGTATTAATGTATTTTTGCATAAAACTGTAATTACGAAATTGTTGCACATTACGAGCGATATCAATATAAAATACAATACAATACAATACAATACAATACAATACAATATACTTTATTGTGCACACAGTAAAAACAATTATACAATATGGTGTCGATTATTATTAACACAATGGGCGGTCTTATCGCTGTAGTAGCGATTTCTTCCAGACAACCTTGAGGCAGAGGACACAGACATTAAAAAATCGTTGGTAGAGGTGCAAAACTTATGTATTTAAAAGTCAAAAGCTTATATAAATAGTATTAAAGTTACAACTATATATATAGATATTTAATAATATACAATATATCATTATATAATATAGCACAATATACATACATATGAATAAATATATATGTCGGAGAAGTAAAATAAATAATGGACTTGTTTATGTTTACGTACTGGTAACGCCATCTGTTATCGATTCAGCCTATTCATTGAGTCAGTAGTTCTAGTCAAATTTGTCTTAGAGATGTCGCGTGTCACTGTGATGTTTGGCAGATATGTCAAAATGACAAGGTGACATTGGATGCAGTGGCATGAGATGACACACTAGACAATCGAGACTTGACCGCGCCGGTTGTTGCGCACTGATTCCAATCTGTGTTTCGAGACGTAGAACATGGCGGACGCCAGATATCCACAATAGAAATATTAGAAATCCTTTTAATCTCTGAAAGCAGCGGTGGGATCGGCACAGCATTTACCCAACGTGCTTACCCAACCTCCTGTGGCAACGGAAAGTGAATATTTTTGTGGTGATAATTATAATGAGGCGTAAACAGTGAGTTGCTATGATACTATGTAAGATGGAATCTGGCGTAGAAGTTTGGTATAACTTAAGGATTGTGCAGAAAAATGGCAAGTACCTATCGGTATGGAGGATTTTCGCGAGTATTGGGTATGACATATTTTTAATTTCATTACATTTGGTAACAGACTTTAATTTTGCCCAAGGGCCAAGTACCATTTGAAGTATTGTGATATAAGAAGTGATGAATCTTAGTTAAGCTGGTCGGGTCTTGAAGAGACCGTGGAAGAGTCCGTCCGTAAGGTTTGTTGGTGTAATATTCCTGGTTTGGGCTAATTTCGGGATATTAACAAAGAGGCATATTAATCTTCCAATAATTTATTATTAGAATGACAACGTCACTTCTTACAACATACTTGCTCATCGAATGGCCGTTCTTGTAAGTGGCCATACCTCATACATCACACTGTTAATTAAATGAAAATGTTTTCGATTTAAAATTAAAAATCTACGTTTACAAAATTGTTAAAGATAATGGAGGTAGTTTACTATAAAGTCGTACCTAAAAAGAAAATAAAATAATTCGATGTGAGGTATTTGGTTATGCATTCAATGTTGATACATTTTTAAATTGATAACGAGATAATATGACGTATAGTGCAGTGACCTTTTCGACAAGTGTTTTATTTTGTCGCATGTTAAATTTTTAAAATTATTTCTTGAATACTTTTTATTTGTATGCAGTAACTGACACCACTGATACTGAAAGTAAAGGTCAGGTAGCGGTGAATAACGAAGGTATTCTTTTAATTGTCTTGGTGTTTGGTGATTTGGTACTCCGCTTATAGCTAAAAGGATTAATTAAAAAAGAAAGACACACACAAAGGGGGTTGCTTTATTTGTGCTCAACTTGGCGAAGTATTCCATTTGTCTAGTACCTACAACAATAATTGGCTTACGCTTTTAAAAAGTGAACGGTTTGGTTTTTCATTGGCGACGTCGATCGAATGAGGGTCGCCGTTTTTGTGCTCACCAGTTGGCGCCACCGTCGAGGTGAGGTCTTGCTGTCGAAGCCCGCCCATACATAAACAGTGACAAATGACATTCAGACAAGCGAAAAGTGAGCACCTCACTTTTCACTGGCGCCTCTAGCGGGAAATTCACACGTGGTTACCCTCATTGGTTACTCATTAGTTCACGTTGTTTTAAAAGTGAAACACAATACAATTTTCATAGGTTTTATTTATTATGTGACAGGGTGTTTTCGAGTGGTCTCACTATAATGACGTCTTGCGGTTTGGTTGAACTTGCTTATAATTCTGGTAACGAGTATTCAGTATGAGATAGATGTTATGTTCAGTAAAGAATAATCACTCTAATGTTGTTGCACATTTGCCAACTTATGTCAAGATAGGTCATCAAATTTTTAATGACTATTAATATTACAGCGATTTAATTTACAAACAAAGTTCTTGGCTTAAATTCTAATCTGAAATGTCACTACTGACAGGATGGATATAAATGAAGAAATATGCTGCAATTATTGAACTGGAACGTAATAATGAAGTAAAGCACATTTTATTGTTTTGTATAGTATTCTAAATGCCCGCGTGGTTCATTGTTAATTTTGAATATTGTCTAAGCGTTATCTAATGATCCAAAGCATTGTTATTGGAGTTATTACGGACGAATTGGTTGGGTTCTTGCCCGCTTTAGTCGCTATATTTTCGAAGTGAATGAAGTCGACGTAGGTGTTTACGTCGGATTTGAGCTGCGTTTGGGAAGCGATTCTGGGTTTTAAGGAGCTGGAGACCGGGACCTTGTCTGGTACCTGTCTGGAGCCAGGGGTGGCATCGCCTTGTTTTGGTAACATGAAACAGGGTGAGGATTCATGGCGTGCAATATTAGATTTTCAAAACCGTAATATGGCTCAATTAGTCGAGATTATTAGTACGCCTAATATCCCTGCGCCTGTAATACGATTGCCCGAATTTATTACTTTTTATTCTTGAATTTGCATAATTCTAATGTGATATACACCAAATAAATTTTAAGTTTGATTGACGGTTACCACTTAGAGATAAGTATTTTTCATATTGTAATACCGGATGAGTTTTTAGTTGCAATTATTATGATTTGCCGTGAGATTTTAAGTCTAGGATTTAGTGTTCTTATAACCGAAAGTAGTTTCAGTATTTAGAAAGTTAAAATAACTGAGACAGTGGACTTTATTCAATACTACTGATATTCCATCTGAATTCGAACCACAATTAATAGAACTCCTTGAGCAATATTATTGTCATGCCTTTGTGAAGGGAATTACCATAATTTATACCCGAGTTAATAATAGGTGAACTTAAGGATAGGTACGTCTTGTCGATCCACATGAGACTGTCCATCAGCGATTATTATCATCAGTTATTCCCCATTTGCTAGTCCTATTTTGTTAGTCAAGAAACGTAATAGTTCCGATAAGATATGTGTGGAATACCATGAACTTAATAGCAATACACAAACATGAGTCAATAATGCATTTAGGTTGAGAAAAGACACTGGAAAGATTTATGAACACTATTCGTTTGATGGAATGTCTGCGGGACAACACATAAACTGAATTAGAGTTTTAAAAGTTTGTTATAATAACACATGGTAGGATTGCAACTAAAATACTTCATTAAGTTATTACTCGAGTCTTCATTAGGTAAAGGACCCATTGTTGGAACATAAAAGAAATATTGTGTTACTAAACAAAAGTAGTGAATATGCAGTCAATTTAATAATGAGATAATCTGGTTACCATTATTTTGTTAATTATTGAGATTTTTGAATTGTTTAAGTCTGATTATTATTATCTTATTATTCAGATCGAAGTATTAAGATTAGAAAGTTACTATTTGTTTTCATGATTTTGAAACAATAAGTTACTAGGTATTTAACATTTAAGGTACCTATCTATGGTATTGTCAGATCGGTTTTTGCTCTCATGCTTTGCAGATGTAAGTTATTTTTGGACTAATTGATAATGACGCACTAAATGAAATTTGATACAAACTTCATGTAAAAAGTTGTAAGTAAAAATTTACGCGGTACCAAATTCACTTTTGATAAATGGCTTAAATTACTGATTTGCTTTTATGCACTGAATAATTAATGTCAGTTGACGGTATAGACAGCATTATATCTAGTTATATAGTGATTAACTAATAAAACTTCATAATTTTATTGAGAGATTTATTAAATTTCAGTGAACTTGTTCTGAGTAGTGATAACTTGTTTGAGAAAAATAACTTTTCTGAGAAATGTAAAATTTGTTTTGGATTAAACTTTGGCGATCAGTTAATTTATTTTGGGTACTAAGCAAAGTAATGATGTTTATGATTTGAAAAGTTATATGATGATGATGTTGAGTTAATGACCTTCAGCCATTTCAGTTCATGGGTAAACTGTGACAATTTGGTGTTGGATTTGGGTTTGGATTACAGCTTTAAAGCGGTGTAAGTGCTGGTTTGGTAGTGGCTCATTGTTTTGGAATACTGGTTGACAGGGTAAGAAACTAGACCGGGTCGGACGGAGACGAGATTTTTGAGAGTGATTTTAGGTAGACCAGGATGGACGAGCAAGCTCTGGTGATAACTGGACATTGAAAGCTCCGCGCTTTGTGCTCCCAACGCTTGAGTATTGAAAGCTCCGCGCTTTGTACTTCTGACGCCTGGACACTGAAAGCTTTTTCGCTTTGTGTAGTGTGTTACTGAAAGCTTAACGCTTTGTAAACTTGTGAACTGAAAGCTTTAACGCTTTGTGTGGTGTTACTGAAAGCTTGACGCTTTGTAAACCTGTAAACTGAAAGCTTTTACGCTTTGTGTGGTGTTACTGAAAGCTTGACGCTTTGTAAACCTGTAAACTGAAAGCTTTTACGCTTTGTGTGGTGTTACTGAAAGCTTGACGCTTTGTAAACCTGTAAACTGAAAGCTTTTACGCTTTGTGTGGTGTTACTGAAAGCTTGACGCTTTGTAAACCTGTAAACTGAGAGCTTTTACGCTTTGTGTGGTGTTACTGAAAGCTTGACGCTTTGTAAACCTGTAAACTGAAAGCTTTTACGCTTTGTGTGGTGTTACTGAAAGCTTGACGCTTTGTAAACCTGTAAACTGAAAGCTTTTACGCTTTGTGTGGTGTTACTGAAAGCTTGACGCTTTGTAAACCTGTAAACTGAAAGCTTTAACGCTTTGTGTGGTGTTACTGAAAGCTTGACGCTTTGTAAACCTGTAAACTGAAAGCTTTAACGCTTTGTGTGGTGTTACTGAAAGCTTAACGCTTTGTAAACCTGTAAACTGAAAGCTTTAACGCTTTGTGTGATGTATTGCTGAAAGCTTAACGCTTTGTAAACGTGTAATTGAAAGCTCTATCGCTTTGTGTGTTGTATTGCTGAAAGCTTAGCGCTTTGTAGACGTGTAAATTGAAAGCTTAACGCTTTGTACACATGTAACTGAAAGCTATATCGCTTTGTCCAGTGTATTACTGACTGTTTGGCGTTTTATAAAGTTATAGTGCTCAACGCGAGAGCGCGTTGTTTGTCAGTATGGCCGTGTCGGAGAAGTAAAATAAATAATGGACTTGTTTATGTTTACGTACTGGTAACGCCATCTGTTATCGATTCAGCCTATTCATTGAGTCAGTAGTTCTAGTCAAATTTGTCTTAGAGATGTCGCGTGTCACTGTGATGTTTGGCAGATATGTCAAAATGACAAGGTGACATTGGATGCAGTGGCATGAGATGACACACTAGACAATCGAGACTTGACCGCGCCGGTTGTTGCGCACTGATTCCAATCTGTGTTTCGAGACGTAGAACATGGCGGACGCCAGATATCCACAATAGAAATATTAGAAATCCTTTTAATCTCTGAAATATATATACATATATATATACATATAAGTCAAGTGAAAGGCATTGAGACTTATGTCATCCAAGCAATCTCAGATAAAGGAGGAACCATTACTGTGTCAGATAGTATTCTTTTACTTTGTTTTTAAAGGATAGAAGAGACTTAGAGCGGCGGATAGGTAGAGGGAGATTATTCCACAAGTGTACAGAGTACACCGTAAATGATTTTTTATAAAAGATAGTAGAGCTAAATGGTGTGCTAAGGAACAAGTTTTCAGAAGAGCGAAGATTTAAGTCGTGTGTATCGCACCGGAATTTAAACCGCTCCTTTAAATATGACGGAGATGTTGGATTGAAAAGAACGCAGTAGAGAGCAGAAAGTATATGAGCATCCCGGCGAAGGCGGATAGGGAGCCACTTGAGCATAAAACGAAACTCTGAGACATGGTCATATTTGCGTAGTCCAAATATAAACCTTATGCAAATATTTTGAAGTCGCTCAAGTTTATTCAGTTGCTCCACTGTTAGGTCAAGATAGCAAATATCAGCATAGTCAAGGATTGGCCAGAGGAGAGATTGAACGAGCTGTATCTTTGTGGAAATAGGAAGAAGATACTGAAGCCTGCGAAGTGATCGAAGTGCTGCAAAAAGTTTCCTGCTCACGTTGTTAATTTGCGGAGTCCATGATAAATTTCGATCCATTACAATGCCTAAGTTCCTAACTGTGTTGCTGTAAGGAATGATGATCCCGTTAAAGAGAATCGGTGGCAGTATTGATAAGTCAATGCGAGCGCTTAACCTTTGACTACCTATCACAATGACTTGCGTTTTTGTAGGATTAACAGTCAGTCCAAAGGTCTTGCTCCAATTTAAAATGATGTCCAAGGTGTTATTAATATTAGCTATTGCTAATTATAAATACTTAAATAAATGTAATATAATTCTTGTATCTGTTACGGCTAGTACCCGAAGTGCGGCTACACCTAGTTCTAGCCGGCTACAACTAGGTGTAGCCGGCCACGTGCGGTAAGAACTAGGTGTATCCTATTTGTCGTCGGCTAGAACTAGATATAGCCGTACACCGGTGGTTATCTTTTTATCGAATGTTCAAATGCGCTAATTTTAATTAAAGTAATTAGGTTAGCGAGGAGCGAAGCGACGAGCGTGTTAGGTTAACAGGAACCATCGCACGAGCCGAGCGAGCGAAGCGAGCGTGCCGCGGAAGCGGCCGGCGAGTGCCAGAACCGACTTTAGGGCGTTTATAACCTGAACATTTCATGAAATGAACATTGTATAAAATAATATTCGATCAAATGAACATTATGTCAATCAATATTACACAAAATGAATATTCGATCAAATGAAAATTATGTCAAACGATAATAAACAAACTGATTAAATATGATACACCTAGTTCTAACAACACGTGGCCGGCTACACCTAGCTGTAGCCGGCTAGAACTAGGTGTAGCCGCACTTCGGGTATTAGCCGTAACATCTCAATATAATAATATGGTATACCTATCACCCACGCGCCAAGAGATGCTTTTAGGAATGTAGTTGCTTAATTAAGTAGGTATGTCATCAAACATGCATGAGATCAAGGATACACTGTTATCATAAGTGTTACAGAATACAGATATTGCAATAAAGTTAGGAGTTTCTGTAAGAAGTAATTTCATTAATTGCCTTAATTTCATTTCAACTAAAGTTATTTTTATAGTCGAAAAATAAATAATGAGATACTGAGGCTGAAAACTAATTTTACCACTTCAAAAATAATGCCAATATAATTTTATTACCATTGTTAGTAGTTTCTTTACTATAGGTACATACCTAAATTAATATAAGTAAGTACATATATTATTGAATATTTTTGATAGTTTTATTATTTTTAGAGAAACACTGTTTACCTTATGGCTTCAACGTTGGGATGAATCTGAAAATGTAAACGAACAAAAAAAAATCAGGCCGCCCCAGAAGGACATCACGTCACGAAGATCAGACATTGATAAGAACTGTCCTAAATAACAGTTTTATTCATCGTCCTGTAATAGCCCTCAATATTAATTTGTCCGTTAACACGGTTAGACGCCGCCTAAGTGAAGGTGATGGTGACGTTGATGAACGCCTGTCATCACCGTATAGCCGCTAGAAAACCATTATTAGGTAACACCGCGGTTGTCCCTGTGGCTCGAGACCAGAATACGAGCTTCGGTATCCCCTGCCTGTCGTAAGAGGCGACTAAAAGGGAGCGTTCGGGGTTGCGGGCGGCTAGAGTGGGAGCTCGAACCGCCCAATGGCAACCCCGGGAAGAACTGCTCTGTGTGTGGCCGCTCAGAGCCGTTGAGATGGGTCCGTACGGGACATCGCGCTTGGAGGGCACCGGTCGCGTTCCTTTGGAGATCCCGGAGTCCTCCACAAGCGTTGAGGCAGGCCACCGGGGGGGTTTTAGTGGGTAAAAGTCCCACATAACCCTGTGTCGCTCCCACGGCACCGGGTACCCTTTGAAGGTTTCCCCCTCGATAAAAAAAAAAAAGGTAACACCGCGGCATCACAGCTCATGAGCAGCACCAACGCTATCCTCGGCATCGGTCCTCTCTGGAGATGCTGAAATGGTGCACACACCGTTGTTGGCTAGGCAATAGCACACAATAATAAGTTTAAGTAGATTAGTTTTTTAAGGACTATCATAGGTTTAAGAAGCAATTGTTTACTAACATCTTATTGTGTGGATCATGTCTGATATAAAAGTTATTATTATTTTATATCAGTAACTACGATTAGAATTAGCTCAAAATTATTTAAACTTTGATGTTTCCAACCTCATATTTTCCGATGAAAAGACATTTCATTCTGAAACTGGTCGTAAATCTTTCTGGCGTGTTAACAACACCAGATACAGTGAAAATAACATATCAATTGATGAACAGTGGCAGAATATCTGTAGGTTTTTGGGGATGATGAGTTCCAGCGGTCCAGGAGAATTAATAAGCATAGGGGGCGCCTAAAACGTGAGGGTTACCGCGATATTCTTAATTATGTGTCATTGCCAACAAGGTTTAAAGAAATTTATTCTCATAAAAGATAAATTATATCACTTAAGTACATGAGACTTACAACGAATATTGTTTTTCCAGAAGAGAGACCTATGTACATGACAATATTGCCCTACCCATAGGTTACGAGTTTGTAGAGCGTGGTTTCAGGAAAATGGAGAACGGGTTTTAGAAATTAATTTTCCACCAAAAAGTCCTTACTTAGATCTTAACCCTATAGAAAATTTATGGGCTCTCATGGTGCAGGCATGGGACAATGAAACTCCACGAGATCGAGAAGCGGTGATAAAATAAAAATAAAATAAAACAAAAATCCGTAACCTCTCTACCTTCTCCAAGCCGGCCGGTCACCGAGGAGAAGTCAGACCAGTCCTAGTCCTAAGTAGTAGTCCTAAACCGCACTCAAAACCAAATAACCAGAATTAACAAAACCACAAATAACACAACAACATCGCAATGCCTCTACATAGCAGGCTTTAATGTATGAACACTACTATCAGACAGTAGAATAGAAGAGCTAAGAGTGCTAAGACACGCTGTCAGGTCAATAAAATAGGAAATTATAGGATTATGTGAGATAAGAAATGTGAGTCAAGGTACCTATTCTCAGCGATCTTATCGAGGGCATTTCTGTGCCTCTAAGGGTCCCCGCAAACTGGCTACAACCACCGGCGGCTGTGGCGCTGTGACGCTTCTTTTAGAAGCGCGTTCCGGCCGACAGCCGCTTCGGCTGCATAACCCGCTCACTGTTATTGGAGCTGTTGGAGCGCTAAAAGAAGCGCCAGAACGCCACAACCACCGGTGGTCGGTAGCCTTGGCCGGTTTGCGGAAACCCCAATTCTAATCCGTAATCACGATTATATTTTTCCCAACTATACACTCCGCGCTACACTTCGAACAAACACGAACGGGTGTTGGTGATTTCGCGAACCTTTCAAGTAGCCCTGCACTAAGTATCTTAACACTCGGTACCTTGCCTCAAAGCCGGCGGCACGCCGACCATGGTGCGGCAGAAGCCGTCATTCAGCCGCTGCATGTCGTGGCCGGCGTACAGGTAGCTGTGCAGCTGCCGCTGGTTCTGCTGCAGCCGCTCCTGCACGCTCAGGTTCATCGCATCCTCCTCGGCGTTCGTCAGGCCCAGAATCGCCGCTATCGTGAACGACTTGCCGCCCAAATTCGTCGTCTTCCCCGTCAAGTCCACCCCGAAAGCCGACTGGCTATCCGCATCGTCCAGCGTCGACACGGGAGACGCCGACGACCTGTCCTGATTGTCCATAAACCGCTCGTTTTTCCCAAAACCTTCCCCATTGAACTTGTCCTCGGTGTCCGTTATGATCCGGTCTATGTTCTGCTGATAGCTCAGCAGGTCCGTGAGGTTCGAGTAAATCGGGGTCTGGCGCTGATCCATCATTTCTCTTAGTGTACACTGAACGCCATGGATTCACACTTGAGCATCTTCCACGCACATGAACACTGTCACAACCGACCGGATGAGGAGAGCTTTAATTAATGATCTGCAAATGAGGTGGTAATTGAGTCGCGGAGGCCACGCGAGCTGATGGGCCGATAGCTTTGCGGTTTATGATTAAAAAGCGGGGTTTTAAAATCGCGAGGGCGGGGCCAGACGTGGAGCGATCGGTACTGTCGAAAAAAAATGACATCGCATGAACCGGTCAATTGAGGGTGCATGATAGCTCGCTTGGGGTGGAACGGGGTGGCTGGCGCCGTGATTGGCCCGGGGGGCGCATGCGCGGGTGAGGGCGGAGTCTCGCCCGGGGGAGTGGTTCAGCTCTGATTTGCGGTCGGCGAAGCCTTTGATTGAGACAGGACCGGCTCAGAACTTGAGATATTCAATGAGGAAAATGTCTCTTGCAATGGATATATCTGTATTCCATTTGTCTCGGAGACAATATGTTAAATCGACGCTACGAGTTTCGCAGTGCATGTTGGAATTGTTCCGGCTAAAGTTAAATTTCGATCAAGATTTCAATGGACTTATAATACCTACCAGATAATAAAATAAAAGCAGGGACCAAAGTAGTTTAAGCGTTGATAATATTGTCGAAAGAAAATATTAAGAGGAAACCTTTACAACTAAAATTCTTCATAATGTCCTCTATAAGGCGTGTGTACTCTACCAACCGCACTGGGCCAGGTTGGTCGACTATGACCTGTACTCATGAGCGTGCTACCCGCTGTGTAGTATCTACCACGTAGACACGTGCCCAGCATTGATAATGCTGTAATGATGATGATTGTAATAACTAGATACATCATACAAATCATAAAACTATACTGATTGTGGTGACGCCGCACACACAACTTACGTGGTGACGACATGTCAAGTGCGGTTCCACTGAGGCGGAGCGGAGCGGAGCTGTGGGCGATTCACCAATCACATGGCATAGCAGAGTAGGGCTGCAGATATATTAAATAAATATGACGGCGCAGTGAAAAGGAGGTCCTTATATCTGGACGAGTTTGACAACTGACGTAACACCGCGTGCTAAAGAACCATTCACGACATGGCGACAGCAAGAAGAGGAGCTGTCATCAGGTGGTGGAGGCTCCTTACGTGTGCTGGTGGAACGTCGTGATATGAAGATACAATCCGTGATATTCTGTTAAATCCGTTATTATAGTTGTTGAATGGAATTATAAAATGTACTAAGCAGATCTAAAGGACTTCGTTTGTATTCAAGACCTGGTCTCCTTATCGATACCTCATGTATTTGTACTCAAGATAGCCGGCATCCTTTCTACAAATATAATATTACTTATAATGTTTAGTAAACATTAGCGTGGCAGTGGCAGCCAAGTCCGGTCCTGGCGCGACCCTCCTTGTGCTCAAACAATTTAATATCATAATCGAGCGCACAACGACGGCGGAGAATTACAGACGACAATATTACCGATAAATTTATATATACCTACCTAACATTACTACATGCTAAAGTAACTCTGTTCTTACACTATTAATGCTTTTATCGAACTTGCTAGGCCTATTGGCAACAAGTAGATTATGAACACTTTTTGGAAACGAGGCTTTGTTCGCCGCTACGCGTCTTGAAGGTACTTGTTTACACTATGAAATGCAAACTTAATACAGTCGTACAAGGATCTTTTGGCGCGTGGGTGACAGAGACAGCGCCTTACAGGTAAGGCAAACTATAAGGCACTGTCTCTGTCACCCACACGCCAAAAGATCCTTGTGAGGCTATACTTACTTAATATTTAATAGGGTCTAATCCTCCAATAAAAATCATTGTGTGAATACTTTATCATGAGCCAGCGGCGCACACAGTATCAAGCATCGTAGGCATATTTCTTAGAAGATAGATTAATCATAATTTATTTAAAGAAAAGATATTATTAACAAATTAGATCTAAATAAGTCCGTTCTCATTTATAAGCAACCACAATTTTATCAAAAAATATTGAGCACTATAGGTAACTTCGTAGCCTCCTGACGCCCACTGACCTTAGACTAGGACATAATGTCATACATGACTGCCGCCCAGGTCTATATGATAGTACGAAGTCCTTTCCGCCCAATGGTCTTACACGAGAACAAAATAGTTATCGTCCATTTATTTCAAATTTTGCCGCGAGCGGCCATACTTTTATGGTGGTTTCTGATTGGTGGATAGTTACAGAACTGTGATCATACGATTGTTAGCTGATCCAATCGGATATCACTTGTCAAAACACATCGGACTGGCAAACATGCAACGTACGCGCGGTAAGGGTAAGTTTAAATCTCTAATTATTCAAGTAATCTATCAAGTTATTTCTCTAAATCGTAGTTAATTTTATAGAATAAACACTAAAGTGTAAGCACGTTGTAATATTATTGGCAAATTCGTTTTTTTAGTGGTTTTATTTCACTTTGTAATAATATGTTCTTGTATGAGAACAACGAGCGTCTATTCCAAAAACTGTCTCTTACTTTTTGTTCTTATGGAAGTACATTGAGCGTTAATACATACTGTGTTTTTTAGGGCTACGAGAACAGGACATCGAAAAATTGCTGGCCAATTCTGATTTAGAAGATTTTTTGCCATCCGACGAAGATTTGGACGATCCCCCTTATGTGGCTCCGCAGGAGAGGATTTCATCCAGCTCAAGTGAAGACGACAGCGAAGATGAAGACACACATAATAGTGCGCACGATGTAGCAAGTCATGAAAGATCTGGAGGTCGGGGCAAACTTGGAACTCTGGGTAATGGAAGTGGTCCTGTCCTATCAATTAAAACTGACAAAAATTTAAATCAATTATAGAACAATGCCCACTTCACATAATTTGAAAACCTGGAATGAAAATTAATGTATACATGTAATGAATAGTACAAGGACTACCTATTGGAGTAATAAATATTGTCTCATAGTCATTTTTAAGATTTGAACGCAGCAAAGTTAAAAAAATATAAATAAGTATTGATGATTGTGAAGTCCTTGCAATCATTAACAAAGATAGTTTCGTACCTACCTACTACCGAAAAATTAATCGACTTATCAGATGTTTAGCGACATTTTCTATTATAATAGTTCTCTTATTTTCAAAGATTTATAACACATTTCGTTGGCTTATTGTAGCATAATATAATGTTCTCTTCGGTCATGGTGGCGTCCCACTCCCGTGGTGGCAAATGTCAATAAAAGACCTTTCAACTTTCAGTGTCATTCAGTTGGGTACTCAAAATATTGCATGAATGGATTCATTGTGTTGTGTTGCGTTCAAAACATGTAATTCTTTTAACCTTTACTTAACAAAGTAATGTAGAAATAATCAAATAATTTTATTTCCTGCGTTTCTTTTAATTTAGTAGGTAATAAGCGTGTTTAATGTGCATATATGTAAGCTGAATTTTAAGATTTTTTTCATCTCTATACATGATCAGGTCAAAATTAGTCATCCTTCTTTTTGTCAGCTTTAATTGATATATTTACAAAAGAAATATTTTGTGTTCCTTTAATGTGATCTCAGATTACTTTAAATAGTTTGTGTTTACTAGAATTATAATAGTGTTTTTGTTAATTTTGTATTACATTTTTTAAGTTAAGCAAAAATTTTTTATTTTGTGTTATTATTTTTTAAATCTTGATTTGTACTTAATAAAACAAACAATTTGGTCTCTGTGTCTGTGACTAATAATGACTCTGTGTCTAATATTCACAATAAATATTACAATTTACATTCAGTGTTTTCAATATATTACAGCCCAATGTGCTCACCAGAACACATAAAATCAATACCTTCATTAGGTATAGCAGCCCAATGTTCTTCCACAAGAACTTTTTTTTTGAAGTTCTGACAAACGAAATAATATTCTCTTTCATGTCACTAAAGCACATAAAAAATATCTCGTTAAGTAAATCATTGTATCATAGTTTTTCAGACGCTTTTACGTTTGGGCGTCAAGCACTATAACTGCTTATGTACTTGTCTAAGGACATTAGGCGTTTTAGACATCTACCAAAAATTTGGGTTGGGCGCCAGGAGGGTAGTAATTTTTCAACCCAATAAAATATGTCCCCTCTTTGCATGGAAGCTGGGCTTTTATCTAAATATTTAATTCAAACCAGAGACAAACTACAGTGAAATGAAAAGCGAAAAATAAAGAAAATAGAAATCGCAAATAATTTCTATAGGAGTTATGTGCGTTTTAAGTATTTAACACTCGCCATGACGATGAAGCGCTCATAGCCCGGCGGCTTGCGTCAATCCTAAGCGATCGATAAAGTTAAAAGTTAAGCAACAGCGGGTGCGATCGGTAGTCGGATGGGTGACCGCTGTGCCAAAATATCTTGAGCGCTTCCGTGCTTCGGAGGGCACGTAAAGCCGTCGGTCCCGGTTGTTATCGATTGATAGCAGTCGTTAAGCCATGTCGGAGGCCTTCGGGCGGCTTCAAAACTATCGACACTGGGTTGGCCACTAACCCCTCCACCAATCCGCATTGGAGCAGCGTGGTGGATTATGCTCTAGGCCTTCTCAGTAATGAGGAGAGACCCGTGCTCAGTAGTGGGCCATTAGTGGGTTGTAGCTTAGCTTTTAGCTTATGATGGTGAAGGAAAAATCGTGAGGAAACCTGCATACCGGAGAGTTCACAAAACTCAAAGGTGTGTGAAGTCCGCCAATCCGCACTTGGCCAGCGTGGTGGCTTAGAGTCTTCTTCGTTCTGAGAAGAGACCGGTCCCCAACAGTAAGACAGTTACGGGTTGCGATGATCATGATGATGAAAATTTCTGTTTTTTTTTTATAAGTTAATGCTTGACTACACCTGCTACCTGATGGAAAGCAGCAATACAGTCATGGGTGGTAAAGCTCACTAACTTAGAAATTAAAAGTTTAGAAATGGTTCAGATTATTTTGAAATTTATTGGCTTATAACTCCATAAAACCTTTAAACAACAAAAAGCATTTCATTTTATTGTTCAAGGATAAAGGATGAATTTGAAGCTAAGGGAGTGCGGTAGAACCCGCGCCAAGTCGAGGTTATTCTAAAATTATTATTTTAAATTAATTGTATTGTTTTTTTCGGATTTTATATTTATAGGTAATTATTTGAACTCAGTTAAGTATATTTTGGAATTATAGTTGTATTCGATTTGAAACTTTAAAACAATAGCGCCTACGTTTCTCTTCATATTCGCTAATGCCACAAGTTAACGTTAAAATCATTTGTTAATAGGTGTCAAAAATATCAAAAAATATTCAAAATTATTAAGAGTAAAATGTGTAAAAAAAATTGTTTGCGTTATCTGTAAAATAATATTTTTCGAAAGGAAATCATTACACTTCATTGTAGATAAAAGTACCTTCTCGTACCTAATAGATGACAACTTCATTCTTCTTAATTGTAACAATCTCCTTTTATTACATTTATAATGTAGGTATGGAACTGGAATGTAATTAAAGCAATCTCAATATTTATATCAATTACTTCATATTTTTTGTGTTTTGTAGCCGTCGGGTGTGGCCGCTATACGTACCCTTTGAAGCACGGAAGTGCTCAAGAAATGCTATTGCCACTAGCGGTCATTAGGTACCATAATAGTAACTCGTAATGTATCTCAGATTAAACAACTTTTTTATTTCATGTTTTGTTGCGTTAATAAACACCCCTTATATTAGTTTTAGTTTTTCACAAAATATAAATGCACAGAACAGACACCGATAAATTACAGTTTTGTTATATGTTCCAATAGCGGAAGATCCAATAGAATCGTACAAAGATTATCTACTAACAGATTGTTCATTTTAAATACAGAATGTCATTAGGGACGCGTCGCCGCTGCAAGTGCACTCGCAATAAAAACAGGGACAGGGTTGTCAGCGTCAATTACCAGCTAATGTATGACCGACGATATTAGATCGAGGAATTTTAATCACCGGACAACCCTAGCTAGTTGACGTCACGGCTGTAGGGCTGTGCGTGGAGAATTATTTTAAATATTGCGGGTTGCCCCACGGCATACGGTTTCTAAAAGGAAACATAATATTTTAAATTAATTATCTAAGATACCTCATTATGTTCCATAGTATAGATAATTGTAATTATATTATTTTTATGCCAGTTATTGATTATGTTAACCACCGATAACAAGCAGATATTTCTACTTCATAATAAAATTACAGATTATGATTACACCTGGTAGCACAAAATGCACTTGCTAAGACTGCAGTACCTACCGTTCCACTTTACCTATTTCGTCTTTAAGTTAGGCCTGAATTATGCCAGAGGGGTTAATTTTATTCTTTCTTTCTATTCCTTCTTCCATTAATAAACGATAGCCAGATAGACGGAAATCCTGGTGCTTAGTGGTCATCGCCTCCCGTCATCGTCGCACCAAGAATAAAATCAGAACTTTCAGAACCAGTGCTTTTTCAAATCCGAAGGAAACAGAAAATTCCATTAATATTGCACCTTTAAATTCCCACACCGTGCACATTCTACTGAAAATTATTACATCTTGCAAAAAATACAAAAAGTATAACTGGCAGCCCTGCGCGGAAGGCAGGGGTGCTCAAAGCATCAAAAGCGCATCACACGATTGCGGAGCGCCCGGGCGCCCCTGGCCAATCTGCACTCCGCCCGCTGCCCTCGCGTCACGGATTCATTATATCCACTTGATATTACAACAAGGGTAGGGGAGCCATCCTACTATTATCTTGGCGGACATTTGTTTTTAATTCTTTTTTTGCAAACGAAGTTAAAGATATTTTAGAATTTTAGCACTAACCTACCAGTGAGCAGGAGTCTCTCGTCATATCTGGAGAGACCCCTGCTCAGAAGTAAGCCATTAATGGGTTGTAGCTTGTAGCCATTGTCAAAATAAATAAATTACTAAAAACGTCTAACCCAGTATAGTTTAGAGTCTATCTAGACTCAATCTGGACCTGCAGGTATAGCTGACACGGGATAGCAGGTAGATAGCAGTCGTTAGTCGTTAGGCTTTGTCGAAAGGCTAGTGGGATATGTTGCCCAGCGTTTGGTTTGATAACTCTCTTCATTGAAACAAGAGCAATTCAAGTACTCTACCAAAAGAGACACAAGCTTCTTCCTACAGACAGGTAATAATGTGTGCAATATAAATACTTGTCCTTAAACAAATACACACAAGGTCACCCTACCGTCCGTTATTTAATTTTGTTTTCCTCTTAAATGTCATCGCGGCAATATTGTTCGCAGATGAATATTAAACGAACCGGCGGTAAATTACAAAACTTTTGTAATTAATTGTTTTCGGTATTAATTTAACGAGCGGTTATGGCGAATTATTAATTGCCGTTCAAACTGTATTTTTGGATGCCTCGGTGCCTGTTGTCAATACGCACTGTGGAGTTATTGGACTTCATGACCGTTAGTCTAGGATCTGGTGAAATATTGGCGACTGGTATGGCGTTGTGGTTATCATACTGCCGTTCTCAGGGTCCTGGGTTCAGTTCCCAGTGAGGCAGAAATTAGGTGTGTCTGTTCTTAGTTCGGAAGTATTTCTTACCTTTGTGTGTGGTTAATTGTTTCATTTTAAGTATCCGATGTCCTCATGTTTTTAGCTGTTACGTCAGTTTTGGCATCGGAGTGTCAAGAACTATTCAATTAATACTCGTAAGTGCATTATCATAAAAATACCGTTGAATTTTCTTTCCTCAGACTTAGGAGCCTTTTAACGCCAGTCTGATGATAAACATAACTCGGCGTCAGACGTTCTAATTACGTATATTTAAGTTTTTAATAACGTTCTATAGTCATAACTTGGCGTTGCTGGCAGCTAATAATGTCGCGATCGCCGCGCCGCAATATTACGGCGCTCATTATGTGCCGCCATCTACTGAACCGCGCGCCGGACTGGGAAACTGTGGGGTAGCTGTTTTTAAAGGGTAGGTAGCGAAATTTTTATATCGGTACTTATTTTTGTGGTTTTGTAACAGTGAATTCTCTTATATATTCTTTTCGCGTTCGATATAGATTTCTTTTCAATGGCAACCCACTCAATGTCATGTCAGCTTTATGTGATTAAGGTAAATTAAAGAGAGATTTTAGTTGTGTGATTGTGTGCTACATAGTTCGAATCTATGATAATTTGAACCTCATAGACCTCTAAACATTGTTTGCTTAATGCATTTCTAGAAAATAATACCAATAATACTAATAACTAAATAAGTATTCCTTAAAAACAAAGCTACCCGAGTAAAAAAGAACGATTCTGGCTCCAAATCTACTCCACCGATTCCTTTGTTCGCGAAGCTCGTCAAGCACCCTCATACGTTGCCCAATAAAGTTTATTCCTTTGTCAACTATCAATTTGTCATCCATTGTTACGCTCGGCTTCGCGCTCCACTCAAGTGATGCCACGCGCCAGAAAAAACAATTAAATATTGTCTGTCTGTGGCACAAGTGTCGTTCCTTTGTGTTTGAATAATCTGTATTTCTATTCTGTAATGTTTAGTAGATATTGTTTTCATTTTGTAGTTAAATTATTACATGATATTAACACTATCTGTGATTTTCGATGTTGAATTTCGTTTCAAAGATATTTATTTTAACGAAATAACACTTACCTAAATGAGAATAATGTAATTAACTATAAATTTGAATTTAATACCTACCATATATTTCCTAATTACTTAAAGCCGGTGAGTGGCTCTTTTCAGCAGCTAAATGAGTAGGTACTTACGTCGATGTATCCATAAAGGAGATGTTTCAAAATGTATGGAGCCCCGGCCACCACTTTGTACACCATACTCAAAAATGGAGAAACACAATTAAAACAGTTTTCAATCATCCAATTCCTTTAAATTGCTTTAGTTTTGTGGTATAACACAAAAATGTACACTTAAAATTGCAACACAAAAACAAAAGTCTGTCATGGCGGTAAGCTGTCATCACACGTGATGTTGGTTAATTTGATAGAAGTTTGACATATGTACCTACAATTCTGTCATTTAAAGTGACAGTAGACAGTTCGCGATCTATGATCAATGACAACTTGGCAAGACGCCATGTTGAAAATTGATAAACATGAATTATAAATACAAAATTTGTACCAGAAAAGTATGCATTTAAGCAATTTATCTTTATTTTTCCCAAATTCCATGAATTTTTCTCGATTTTTCGAGGTACTGTACATATTGTGGGCCGGATTTGAAACATCTCCTTTTACCTGTAGCCCAAAATTACTCGTGCTTAATTGAAATTCATTCACCGCCGGAGAATTGCCGCATAAATTCATAGATTCTAAACTAATTATTTCCCACAAAGGCTGAGCTTGTCTATGGCCATTCAGCCAATAAGCGCGCGCAAAACCAATTACGGTGGTTATTAATCTGTGAACAACATTATAATTAATCAGAGCAACATGGCCGCCGCCGCATTAACTGGAATTTGGCGGGAGATAGTAAATGAAATCAAGGACGTCTAAAAATGGATGAGGTAGTTAGATCTTTGAAAATTAATTTAATATGGCTTAAATATGATTATAGGAAGATAGATAAACAAATAAACTTTAAATCTTTTAGATTATTACAGCTTTCCTCGCGATATTTTTCATCGCAGAAGAAAGTCAAAATATTTAATAATTAAGTATGTAGGTACTTAATAGCCGACCAACCAGCAGACGAGCCATATCAAGCACTAAAATGCACTGTTATACTACTTATTTCGTTAAATCTGTTATTAATGTCATTCGGAACCACATTTAAATTTAAGTACCTCCCGTAGCAATGGCCCCTCCGGCCGGGTTATTCGGTTATTCGCAACAAATCATACGGCGTGGTATGCGCTAATTACCCGCGAAGCGCCACCGCGATGTTGCCACTCGTAAAATATTATAAGATTCATTCGTTAAAAAATTGATTAATTGTTTGTATTTGTATCTTTGGATGCATTTATTATAGCAAACGTGTATGCAGTATGCAGCATCCATCACTATGAGAACCGTGACCGACGTAAAACGGAAATCGGCAGACTAGAATCTAAACAGTTATTCTATTTAGCAGTGGATGTTGGTCACTTCGTTAGCAGGTATGACGACTGGGAAAGGGTAATGTGCGTTCAAAGCCTATAAATGTCACTTGCTACAAACGGTGAAGGAAGACATCTTGAGGAAACCAGCATGCCGGAGAGTTCGCAAACTCAAAGGTGTGTGTAGTCCGCCAATCCGCACTTGGCCAGCGAAGTGGACTATGGCCTTAACGGCTTAACCTTCTCATTCTGAGAAGAGACCCGTGCTCAATAGTGGGCCGTGACGGGTTGAGATGAGACTTGTTAGTTATTGTTACTAAATATGTTAATTACTAAAATCATGAAGTCATGACGGAAGGTGGATATATTAGCAATAGCAGTCCATCCTCATGATAAAAATTAATTAGGACAGTCAATTTATTACTTGATTTTAAGGTGCTGTATGACTACATTCTTTATATTATAGTAATTAGTAAGTATAACGTGCATTGAAACATTAAATTCGCAATTTGTGTAGGTATTTCTTTACCTACACTCGATTGAAAACCTAATGAATTACAATGGGCGAGCTTAACGCCTAAGGTAATGATACTAACGTAGAATAATTATCTGCGGTTAATTAGATTGTAACGAACAAAGCTACAAAAAGTAGTTAGTTAACTAAAACCAATTTCTGTTCGGCTTTAAATAAAGGTTCACCTTAAAACCTTAAACCTTAAAACCTTTGGTTGTACAAGAGAATATCCTAACACAGAAATTATATTGTTTTACACTGGAACCGATTACAAACAGCTTAATACTACAGCGATATGAAAACACACAAATTTATGGGTGAATAAATTCTAAAGCTGGCAACCCCGCCGCGGAATGCTTTGTGTCGATGTTATTGAATATTTTTATTATTAATGGCCGACATCAAAGGCAAAGGTTTATGGAAATATTCAGCCAACCGTTTGATGTCGATCTAACTTCGCGATAACTATTTTGAAAATGAAAATATCATGCGAGGGTTGGTTTGGGGTTTAAAACAATTTTTTAATTTTATTTCACCAGTGCAACTAATAAAAATCTTTTGCGTACATATTACTTTTTGTTTTTCATAATTGGAATATTGAAACTTTTTTGTCGTGTATCCACAGCAAGTGACTTTAAAAAAGTATGTAGAAAACAACTGCAAGCAAACATGTTGTTCTGGAGCCCAATCAGTAACTGAGCAGCCCGAAAGTGGTTTGAATTTGGACTTCCGGACAAGGCGGCTTGGAGTCGAATCCTTCACGTCACGCATCTTCAAAATATTTGTGGCTATTAGAAATTAATCATCACTTAGGTAGTTTGGTGAAGGAACTTTACAACAAAATACCCTCAGTTGTAAAAAAAATAACAAAGTGGAAAGATTTCAAAAGACAATTAAGTCAGTACATTATTGAGAATCATGCTTAAATTAT
Source organism: Hesperia comma (assembly GCA_905404135.1). NCBI lineage: Eukaryota > Metazoa > Arthropoda > Insecta > Lepidoptera > Hesperiidae > Hesperia > Hesperia comma. Next base: position 20,258,789 of record FR990015.1, on the reverse strand, counting down.
CTTTACGGGTGTATTCATTAAAATGTTTTATGTATTATGTTTGCGAACGATTGTATAAGTGCTTTATGTTATATTAAGTTCTCATGTAAGTGACTGTAGTCTTTATGAGAATAAATTCTTTAAACACAAGGAAAACTTGTTTAGGAAATCTTTTGTTACACCTGCAAATTCTCCATGTCTTTAAATATGAGTGAATTCTGTTAATTCGTAGGTACTTAGTTTAGTTGGCCCAACAACAGCAGGCAAATCCCCCTCCCCCCTCGCATCGTCACTTCAACTACCAAACTGATATGGGTTTATTTTTATTGGGCCATTTGCCCTCCATCCTGAATTTGCCGTCCATGTGCGATACACGCGTTGAACGGCCGTTTACGGCGACCCTGGGTTCTCAAATGCGAATGAGTTTTGTCAATCCGTACTTTGCCAGTGTGATTGGTCCAGCCTCAAGATCTAGCAATGTAAAGTAAGGAATCCATAACTGAACCATTTTTTTACTTTAGGAAATGCAGTTACGCATACCGTCCGCTCCGGAGGAAACGAACAGTTATGTGGGACTCTCACTGCCGTAAGAACGGCGGTGACCTACCCACTAAAACCTGAAGGTGCCGACGCTGCCGCATAGTGCCGGGACTGTGTGCTACTCTCATTCCACACTCCGTGACTTTTTAACGAGGTTTTCTTAATCCTCAATTTTTTAACGAGGTTTTCTTCCTCAAGGCGTAATCGCCTCCATCCACAGTGCTCTTTGCAATCAGAGGGACACGTGGAGGATCACGCGGCCTGCTGGCAGCTGGGCCGTCGCCGGCCCCCCCACCCCTACATGAGCGGAGGCCCAAACTGGCTCTCCACTCCCTCATTTGGGAGTCTCTTGGCTTTACCAGGCACTGGGCACTGGCTACAAGCACCACGACAAGGTGGACTGGACTCCCCCGGCGGGGCCCATAACTGAACCAAAGTGAACCGCAACCAAGATTTTCCTTGTTGCAGCTGGTCTGCTTAGTCAAATCGACCAGTAAGTAGTTACTTACTTATTCCCTCAGTCAGCCACCACACTTGTTGTTTCGTTTGACAATTGGAGAATACTTAATTATTACTTTCTTTAGAATGATTCCCACTGGTTCTACTATACCCTCTACCTTCTCAATGCAATGCATCGATAATGCATTAATTAATGTTACTAAATTTACTAATGTGACTACAAAAAAAATATGCGGTAGGTAACTAGATAACTACAACTTCAGTCAAAAGTCTTGTTTACTATATTGAGATTTGTGAGTCAAATAAAATATAACAAACTATAGGTAAACTATAAATATTATTAGAAGTTTGTTACAATAGGTAAGTAAGTAAAAACCAGTTTGAAGGGTTAAGCCACTTCTAAGATAAGCAAGAACAAAATCACTTTTATGATCAGTGATCTCTTAGAGGTGCTGTTATACGAGTACGATATAATGATGGTGATGGTGACCTATCACCAGTACCAGTAACGAAGCAGCATAGCGCGGCCCGCTGAACCCTGAATCCGATAAGAGATGTTCGATCGAAGGGGCCGCCGGGCCCTCCGTTACAATTGTTATAAATTTCTGTCTCTTTTTACACAGAGACGAACTTGGCCCTTTGTATAGATTGGTATAGTTGGTATGGTACACACATTTTACTTTTATTTGTTATTAGCTTGGCAATCGAACTAATTTATGAAAGTCTAATTAGCTTCTAATCTTCTTGTCTTAACACACACAAGTTTTAACTCTAACAGTCTGTGAGCATAACATTATGTAGGTAATTACAGGTATATATAGATGATGAGACGAAAAGCTCGTTCTTATGTTACACATCTTTTAGCTTCGGAAAATAGGTTTTATTTTATATGCACATGGTGCAAATAGGTACATACCTACTGCTTAGCTTGCATACAAAGCACTAAGTAATTACGTGAGTGAGTACGAAGTACGAACTTCATGTTACGGTAATTTAAACAAAAACCGGAGAAGTGAGTGCTCGAATCGCACGCATAGGGGTTCACTCTGATTATTCGGTCAATTACAATATTATAGTCTGTAAAAACTGATGTTTTTAAGGTTAAACGGGGGCCCTCTTTTTTATTATTTGATGTGATAGCGGCCACTGTAAAAGCCTGTATAAATTTCAGATGTCTATTTCCTATATAAGACTAAATAAGAGCCCTGACAATAGTAACAGACAAACAGCGGGATATATTAATAAGTATTATACCTATTGTTTAAACTTTAAAGGGTTCGCAGGTGGCATGGACAAGAGCCGCGCCATAGAGTCTTAACGTCATAATTATGTCACTAATGTTAGTAAACTCTAAACTTTAGTAAGTTCCAAATCCGTCCCTGTGCGGTCGGAATTCGCGGTATTTAAATTAATCCGTGCAGCAGAGGGGACGCACCGCCGGCGACGCGGCGACGAGACGGAGACGACACGGGACACGACGCGTCGTACGACCACGTGTGATACTGTTCAGGTTTTGAGGCTGCATTGATTAGTGCGTGAAGGGCTCACGAAAAAGCAGAGGCCACCTGATGATAAATAGTATCTATGGACAGGCCATGTGCAACATTAGAGTCGAGTCTCCATTGCCACCGCCTGAATTGAAGGGTTACTTTCTTTACGTTTTTTTTCAATTGAGAATGCAGCATCACACTTTCGCTGCTGTCCACAAACTAGAAGACTCAAATAGGGACTTGGATGTTATTAATAATGTTAGTTGGTCCGGTTGGTCGGTTCGTTAGGACATAATATACTTAGGTATAAGGACTGGGCCAGGAATTGTTAGTGACAGTTACTTGTTAATATTCTACAAGTTGCTGTCCACACCTTCTTACGTAAATAATAATAATAGTTTATGTCTATGGCTTTGATGTTTTGAATATCTAGATTGAGCGTCGTCCTACAATGAAAACAAAAAACCGGCCAAGTGCGAGTTGGACTCGCGCACGAAGGGTTCCGTACCATTATGTATAAAACGCCAAAAAAATCTGGCCTTTTGTATGAAAGCCTCACTTAAATATTTACATTTACATCAGTAGCCACATATTAGCCACAAGCAACGCCATCTCTTGGACCGGCAGGTAACTAAATGCATGGGAATACATATTAGCCACAAGCAACGCCATCTCTTGGAGCGAAAGATTATCGCTATAGCGTCGAAGCCATATTTCGACTTAAATATTTATTTTATTCAGTGTTTTAGTATTTGTTGTTGTAGCGGCAACAGAAATACATCATCTGTGAAAATTTCAACTGTGTAACTATTACGGTTCATGAGATACAGCCTGGTGACAGACGGACGGACGGACGGACGGACGGACAGCGAAGTCTCAGCAATAGGGTCCCGTTTTACCCTTTGGGTACGGAACACTAAAAAACAAGGCAACATTATCAAGCATGTGTGCGTGCAGGCGATGTTTTTCACGTTCATTTATTGTCTATGTGTGCGTAATGATGTATAAATTTTTTGACACGTTTTCGCGGATTCGATATTCCATCTAGACATTTAAAACATCAAAGGTCTATGGCTAGTTTATTAGCGGGATTTATATTCATCGATGGTTTCAGGTTTCAGGCCCGCCGTAAGCGGGCGTGCAAGGAGTGCATCGCACGCGGCACGCAGCGAGGAGGCAACAAAGAGCCACGTATAGATTACTAGTAAATCCGCCCTCGCTTCGCTTCGGGAAACCAGTCCCTTCAAAAATCTCTATAGATTTTAACAAATTATGTTATTCCGATGTCTAAGCTATATTACTGCAAAGTTTCATGAAAATCCGTTCAGTAGTTTTTGCGTGAAAGAGCAACAAACACACACACACACACACACATACATCCTTACAAACTTTCGCATTTATAATATTAGTAGGATTATAATTGTAATAAATAATAATAATAAATAATAAATAACGCTTCACACTCAAAGCCCCACACTAGGATTCCCTGTGTCGTGGGTGCCTTGGACAACACACAAGACAAGGACAAGGACACACACCCAGACCGAGAACGGAAATTTAAACTCATCATTCAAATTGCCGCCTCGCTGTAATTTAATGTAAATTGTAATAAATCAATATAATATTATTTGACGACCCGAATGGCGCAATGGTTAACACGCCGGATCGCAGTTCCGAGGGTCCTGGGTTCGATTCCCAGCGAGGCGGAGATTTGAATGATGAGTTTAGGTTTCCGTTCTCGGTCTGGATGTGTCCTTGTCTAGTGAAACCCATGGCACCCACGACACAGGGAATCCTAGTTTATTTATTTATTACCTCAACTTTAATAAATTTTTATATTCATAAAATTCACAAAACTGTTACAGGTAACAGCAATCCTGGATGGTTTTACTAATACCAAAAGTTTTAATTATAAGAAGCAAAAAGTGACAGTTACCTAATCCTCTTGATTCAGTTCCTGGATTTAATTAACGTTAGTTTCACTAACGAAGGCTTTATTATCTGATTGGATTAAGTGACTTTTACGAAGTTGAGGTTATTATGGACGTAAATTGACGTAATCCTCATACATTTATAGTCGTTGATCCTTTTGAGGTTTGACATTGAGGGGATTATTCGTTGGTCTAATTATTGCGAGTTAATATTTCTATTATGCTTGATCGATCTCCGGATACTCCAAAACCATTAAATAAATTACTACAAATTCTTGTTTGCAATATGTGCCTATCATGCAAAGGGGAATAATATTTTCTTGCTTTCAAAAAGCTATACCAAAGTAAGAAATATGCCTACTTCCTTACCCAATTTTTTGTTTAGGTAAGTACCTACTTGCGTAATTTTAAAAGTCAATTTATTATTATTCATTAATTTTTTATTTATTTCGTTCTAAAGTACTAACTTAACAGCAAAGATGTTTTAAATATCTAGATGGAACATCGAATGCGCGCAAACGTGTCAAAAAATTGTGGCCAACTGTTGGCCATAATTTTTATATCATTACGCACACATAGACAATAAACGAAGGTGAAAAACATCGCCTGCACGCACACATGCTTGATAATGATGCCTTGTTTTTTTTATTTTCATTGTACGGCGACGCTCAATCTAGATATTTAAAACATCAAAGCTTAACAGCTTCGAGGCAAGGCAATACTATCGCTTCAGTTGTTAAGAAATTTAAAAATGCGCCAACTATAAGTGCCTTTTCACACGAACCGGTTGCCGGGTAGCCGGCAGCGAAGTGTATGGTAATTGCGCCGATACGTGTGAAAGCTAACGTGGCCATACACTTCGCCGCCGGGTCGTGTGAAAAGGCACGAACTGTTAACGTCGAGAGTCGATGTGTTTTGACTTTGATTTGTTTCAATAAAACAACAGTTACTTGTAAGTATTTATTAGGTGTGACCAACCAGCCACTGAACCGTTATTACATTATGATTACACCAAGAGCCATGGTTTCACAAACACCAGTTTTACCGGTCACATTGAACCAACCATAGTCTAATCTAACCTAACCTCACCTCTACAATGACTACAGTTTGCAAATAGGTAATCTTACCCTGAGGCCGCCGTCACATCCAAGCGGGTGCGCAAGGCGAGCAACTCACGCGGGCGGCTCGCTCGGGGCAAAGGGTCTGATCACTTATATTTTTTTTTATATTTATAAAAATAAAGCAATGACAGCTTATTTGAAAAGACGAGGAGGGGCGCTCAAACAACTTGCAGCGGGCCTACGTCAGATTTGATTACAAAAAAAGATCTTTGCCACTAATTTAATAAAATAACTTTAAAAACAAAGACATTTCAATAATTATTTTGATTAAGTACTAAAGACAAGCTGTACCGTCAGCAAAACTATAGGAATGTTAAATAAACATGTGTATATAATACAAGCAATAAAATAAATATGTACAGAGACATGTGTTATTTATTAATATATTATTATTTATCCGCAATTTAAAGTACAATCAACAAAACATCAGCTACAGGTACTTCACTCCGCGACCGTACCACTGCATATTCATTAGGTAGGTGAAGTCGGGGCCAAGGTATGTGCTCCGTAATAAGTGGGTGAAGTCGGGGCCGCGGGAGCTATCGTCCGCAGCCGCCGCCGCCGCACGCGGAGCGCTTGGGCGGGCGGTACGACGACGACGAGTGCCCGCGGCTCAGCGGCATGTCCTCTGCAACAATACCGACAATATTAATATTATTAATCCTACTATCCTACTTCCAACTATCCTAATCCTAATCCCTATCCTTCCTATCCTATCCTATCCTAATATCCTAATCCTAATCCTAATAATATTATAAATGCGAAAGTTTGTAAGAATGTATGTGAGTGTGTGTGTATGTTTGTTGCTCTTTCACGCAAAAACTACTGAACGGATTTTCATGAAACTTTGCAGTAATATAGCTTAGACATCGGAATAACATAATTTGTTAAAATTTATAGAGATTATTGAAGGGACTGGTTTCCCGAAGCGAAGCGAGGGCGGATTTACTAGTAAACTATAGACGGAAGACCGGGAACAAAAGAGTGAAGCCGGCAAAAAGTCAGCTTAGCCTTGTAATACGCACGGCGGCACTCACACCAAAACGACTTTTGCGTTCTAAATAATAAAAAACTAGAAAATCCGCGCTCGCTTCGCTTCGGGAAACCAGTCCCTTCAAAAATCTCTATAAAATTTAACAAATTATGTTATTCCGATGTCTAAGCTATATTACTGCAAAGTTTCATGAAAATCCGTTCAGTGGTTTTTGCGTGAAAGAGTAACAAACACACACACACACTCACATACATCCCTTACAAACTTTCGCATTTATAATATTAGTAGGATTACACCTGTATACGACATATGCTATAACACTTTTTCATGTCTATGCCCCACATGTTTTACTTTACCACTTTTTTATACCTATTCAAGGAATTTTTATCAGCGATTTCGATTCAGCGAAATTGAAGTAAAGAACATATTATGTACTTTCATGCATGTTTTTTAAAAATATCTCCATGATTGCATTATTCTTAATTTGAATTTTATATCGACCATTGTCACTTTCTTTATGTGTTGTTATGATTTCTTTCGTCCCAGCGATTAACTTTAGTTCTCACAAGGTGGCTTATCGTCGACTTTGATAAACGTACGACATATTGCACTAACTTGTAAGCTATATATATATTCTCTACAACACTTCACGTTCAAAACCTATAAGTATGGAGGTGGTGTAGAAAACTTCAATATCGTGATTCAGGTTAGTGACGTCACTGAGACATGGCTGGCATTGTCTCCATAGGTGTGGTGTGTGTGGTATGGTCTGTACGCACCGTCGTCGAGCGCGCCGAGCTTCTGGCTCGCGGAGCCCGCGCCGTACTTCTCCAGTCGCTCTAGTGCCTCTGCGCGCTTGCGCTCCTCGCGCTGCAACAACACATACTAATATTGTACCAATCATGCCTAATACAAAAAAGATGTGGTGTCGTGGGACACCAGGTAGGTACGAAGTTCCTTCGGCTAATGTAGAATCGACACAATTTGCAAAAAAAAACTTGCTCAATTTTATGTAGGTTTTCTTGATTTTTCTCTTAAATTTTGCTGATTAGTTTTTATTTAAGTACAGCAAAGTATTTAGGAAATTCAGTATTTTAGGAAATTAATAAATTACGTAAATTAAAAAAAAATATCAACTAAAATAACAAAAACACAATAACAATAACAAAATAACGAAAAGAAAGAGGGAGAAAGAGAAAAGTATTATACACTACTCGCTTGTGTATACAACTGTAGCGCCTGCGCACGTCTCATTTAACGGTTTTATTCCACGCACTTTTTCTTACGGTTTTACTATCACATAATATATTTTTCAGTTCGGTCGCGCAGCAAAATCCCGATCTCCTCCAAGCCTGCCGTAAGGAACTTCGTTCCAAAAACAACAACAACATTAACCATTAACAACGATTTTATTAGTAAATGGCAATTTCTTCCAGATATCCTACATTCTACAGGATCACACTGAATATTTACGAGTAAGTGTTAAAGTTTACTTATTAATTTAAAATAAAATTACTATTACGAGATATATACTGATATCAATCATCAAGTAAGACCTCTCTTGCTCTCTTCATTCTAGATATACAACACATAATATCATATCTTTATATTAACTGACTGACTGAAAAACGACTGTCCAATAACCACTGAATAGCTCGACTACTTCGTCGACAGGTATTATTATACATTACATTACATTATTATTCAACAGGTATAATTAGATATATGTGTATGTATTAATATTTATTTATATATTGTACATATTTACCTGTGTCTGTATGTATTCTTGACTTATATATGTATAGTATGTACGTATTTAAAATTGATACGTCAGATGTAACCGCTCTTCGTGTATTTCTGTTTGGCCCAATGGTTAGCTGGTAGAGAATGCAGTTTGGCATTAGCTCGCCATTTGTACCGTAATATGTTGTGATTTTGGTCAATAAAGTTTCAATAAATAAATAAATAAATATTATCATAATAAATAACGAAGCAAGGTGGTACCTCCTTCTGTTCCTCACGAGCCCTGCGCGAGGCCTCCTCCAGGCGGCGCTGCTGTTCCTCCCGCGCGCGCTGGATGGCCTCCATGCGCGCCAGGCTCTTGTCCGGGTCTGGACACATTATCATACAGGGGAAACTGAGGTGTTAGCGGCCAAAGTTTAAATAAATAAATAACGCTTCACACTCATAGCCCCACACTAGGATTCCCTGTGTCGTGGGTACCTTAGACAACACACAAGACAAGGAGACACACCCAGACCGAGAACGGAAATTTAAACTCATCATTCAAATTGCCGCCTCGCTGGGGATCGAACCCAGGACCCTCGGAACAGCGATCGGCGTGTTAACCATTGCGCCATTCGGGTCGTTAAATGAGTGGCCACTTGGAATTACAGTGCGTTTTAATAAAAAAAAAATGTATTAATGTGAGCGGCAATGTAACTATCATGCAATTCTTATTTACATTCATTCTTAGTCAAAGTCACGAATCACGAAATATTAAGGGTATATCAAAAAGTACTCATTAGATCTCGCTCAAATTTAGATGCGACCACCATAACAAAATATCTATTATAAATATTATAAAGACTACAAAACTACAACCAAATAGAAAACATTCTTAATATTTTCAAATCAGTGGAAATCGTTGAAAACTATACTTTAAAATTACCAAAAAAAAGCAAATAAATCTACCTTTATGATACTCAGCATCCTCCTGCTGTTGTCGAAGCTGCTTATAATACTTGAGCAGCTTGTCGCCGGCGTACACCGCGGCTATGCTGCCGAACAGAACCAGCCAGCCATGTGTCGCCAGGAACTCCAGCACTGCGGGGAGAGAATCATTCCGTCTGACTATTTTATGAACGTGCCATGGGTTCTTAAGATAAGGCATGTTATTGTTAACAGCTAGTGTTAAAGTACTATTATGAATGGACAAATAATAATAAGTAAATAAATGTAATAGTATAAAAGTTTAAGCTCCGTCATATAGATCAAAGTGCAAAAGGGGCATCCTTGTAAGATACAATGAGATCATTATAGTGAGAGTAGAAACGGTATAGGTTTATTGTCAGCTAGCAGTGAATTTTTTAAATAAAGTAGTATTCATTTGGAAGCACTCTCACATTTTTTTTATATGCGCAGAAAATCTTCAAAAGATTCTTGAGGGTTTTGTAAGGATTATAGTCACTATAAAACCCCTTGAATTTATAAATGGAACTCACTGACTAGACATCTAATGCTACAATAGAAGTCCTGCAACAGAGCTCTTTATTAGAGCAACATTAAATATGTTACTGTTTTCTGCATAGTTCCTTCCTGATAAACAATTCAATTTTAAACAAATGTGTTTATATTGTAATTATTACATGCTCTACATTGTGTCGTAAAACTCGACAAATAGCTATCTGTTATGACCTCATAATCATTGACCTATATCCATTATGAAGTTATCCTACCTACAATCCTATTTATTTTTGGAAGTATGTGAGAGGCTACTGACCAATACTTAATGACATTAAACTGACCAATGTCCCATACTAGCAGACTGGCAGTCATAAGAGGCGAAAGAAGTTGGTTGATTTTAGTGATGCCAATCACTGGTTTGACCACTAACAATAATAGCTTGTATGTGTATTTATAATCTGCTTCGGAAAACTATTTTAAATCATATGTAACGTTTTATTAAACATAAAGATCATAGTTGATGATAAAGTTATGACAAATAGATGGAAAGTTCTAGACTCTTCAGTTCATTGCAACATTAGTTTTCTAAATCAACAGCTCTGATTAATTAAGTTAATTGATGTGGTTAATTTGGCTCTACTTTACTTTAAATACCACCTCAGCTCAGACCAATAAACTATAGACGGCATGCCGTGAACAAAATCGTGAAGCCAGCAAAAGTGCGCCTAAACCACACATCAGAACCAATAGAATGCCCTATGTTGACAGTTTGAACTAGAACAAATTTAAACTTTATTTTTTGGAACACAAAGCTTCATTCATTTTTTATTATTTAGAACACAAAAGTCGTTTTGGTGCGAGTGCCATCGTGTGTATTACAAGGCGAGGCGTACTTTTTGCCGGCTTCACGCTTTTGTTCACGGCACGCCGTGTATAGTTTATTGGTCTTGAGCACCTCAGATTGTTTTATGTTATATAGTAAATAAAGATGCTTACTGTGGTCCACAAACAACATTGGATTAAGCATTTTGTAAGACCACGTCGGGATTGCCGCAGCTTCGTCTACGTACGGGGAGCCCTCCTCTTCAACTAGCATGTCTTCGGGGTAATATGTGTCCATTTTACTGATAGGATAGGAGATTCACACTCCAACGGCCTCGAACGATGTTTGATACCGACTGTTTCCTGCTCAACAGATAGATATGTTGCGAAATAGTTGTAATTGTAAATTCAAATCAAAAGCTCCTCGGCTACTTAAACGGTAAGTAAATGTTAAGGTTCTTTATTTAGTAATCTCTTACCTTTATAAATCCAATTAGTTTCTCACTCCTTATTTTTCGATAAACATGACGTGTTGTTAATTGTTATTTTTATAAACTCAACATCAACAGCTGTCAGTTTAGACCACAGAGCGTATAGAATATTAAAATGTTGAAGGAAAGTGATACAACCATAGAGATAGGAATATAGATCAATGGATAAAACATCGTCATAATATCGACATTTTTATTAAATTCAATATCGACCTCGATTTCAGAAGAATTGAAATGAAAATATCGATGTTTCAAAAAGCCCATACAGATAGCAGACACAACACGATTACTACGATTAGGATAACTCAGAACTCTCCTTTTCACAGTCGGGTTGTTCTTCTGTGAATATGAAATTATTTTTACCGGCATTTTTCTTCAACCCTCATTTTTCCTAATATTCTACATTTTGTAAAGTCGGAAATGCTTAGCACCAGCAGCAAGCGCTCATGAGAAGCATCTTAATTAACACTTAATACTGACCTTTGATTCTTGTAAACACATGTGTTTAATCCATTTTGAATATCAATTTTCGGTCTTTATAAATGTAAAAAGATAATCGGCCTATTCTAAGACAGCGCCCTTTACCATCTAAGGGTTATACCTATAGCTAGTAGCTAACTAACCAGTGGGATCGTATTCAAGCAAAACTTTGGTAAGTATACAAAGAAGATAAAAACAACAATTATCTTTAAACAAGCATTTATTTATAATAAAATTACACGATAACGTTATAGTAAGTACTTAGGTAAGTAACACACCAACGCAGTTTCGACCAATCTGCTTTAGCATAAGAGCTAAAGTGGCGTGCGTCAGTCGTTAGTGTATTCAGTTTTACTTTACTCAATATATACAAATACTATTACAAAACAATATAATATACAAGCAAGGGGCAACATGACGTTCAGATCAGATTTTTGAAAATGTGACGTCATTAAATAAATTGACCGTTTAAATACATTCATTTTCTTATAATAAAGATGTAAAAGAGTATCTCACAACTCCAACACAATCCTCGAGTAATGATTCTCAATTTTAAGGAAGATTAAAGGCCTTTTTGTTTATTATGATTTATTACTTCAGAGAAATGATTATCACAAACAATATGGACGAACATATAAAAAAAAATTTGAAGGATACTAAAAGAGGAGTTCAATTCGTATTTGACACTCGTTGGAAATTGTCATAAGATCTCAAAATACTAAACAGCTACGCTATTTTTGAAGAAACTTTGTCAACATCAATCTACGAACAGCAAACTAACAAATTAACTTTAACAGTGATATAATTAAAATACATTTTCAAGCAATGTATCCTATACTGGTTGTCCTGGCGAACTTCATATCGCAATAAATAAAATATGTTGTATTATGTTATGTAAGTAGCTGAGGTTCGGAGCCTATTCTCTTTCCAAATGTCTAGGCTTTGACGTCACCGATATTGGTACGACATAGCCTAGTGAACACGAAATAATGTTATAAAAAAAACTATTCATTTTACCGTAAATATCTTGTATCGAGAAATAACCATTAAAGATGCTGCCTTCAATAAACACCAGTTGGTCTTGGCAGGTTAATGGACTACTTAACTATTAAGTAAATATACCTAGTTTAACTACTACTATATTAAAGTATACGCTGTGGAACGAAATGGGTGTTCATTGTCAATATCTATTCAATGTACTTAATTTTAATTCTGTGCCTCCTGTGACAAGTGATCAGTGGCGCCCCGGATCTTCATTTTTTTTTAGGCGGGGCAAAAACTGAAAAATGCCGCCCCGCCTAAGTACTTATGTTTATTTTCATCTTTATCATCCATATTATAATTCCAGCTATCAGATGTCCACAAATTGCTTGAAATTTGGACAAAGCCTACTTAGGCCTTCCGGAAACAATGCATCCATCATTGTTCATAGTTTCTGATAAATCTTGGATCACGCACAAAAAATTGCATTTTTTGTCTTAGAAAATAAAAGCCAAGATCTTTTAACCCTTTCGCAATTAGCCAATTTTGTACCACATAGGGTCAACTCACACCGAGACGAGACGCGACGCGACGCTGCGCGCAGTCTTTCAAAGAGCGGCTCAAAAAAGAACTTTATTTTCTACACGAAAAGATACACATTTCATTGTGAGAATTCAGAATACGTTGCTTCATGCAGCGCTGCGTCTCGTGACGCCTCGCGGCGTAGCGTGGTGCATCGCTACGCAGCCGTGCATCGTCGGTACGCGTGGCGTGCAAGAGCCGCGCTGCGCCTCCCAACGCCGCGCAACGCCGCGAGGCGCAGCCGAGGCCGCCGCCTTCCGTCCAGACTTCGTGGTGAATTGATGCGGTTCGGTCGAGTGTGCGAGTGAAAAAATGAAAATATAATGATAGACTGGGATCTTGGTATAATCTGACTTCCTGTAGAAGAGAAAGAGCACGTGGCGAATGAAGACACATTCCGCTGCGCCGCACGTCTTCTCGCTGCGTCGCGCGCGCGACGTCTCGCTGCGCAGCGAGGCGTCGTGTTGCCAACGATTTTACGATGCACCTCGCGCCATTGAGATGCGTCTCGCGGCGGCGCGCGGCGCAGCGCGAAATCACTGGCCTGGCTCAGGTTGCTCTTCGCACATCGATAAAGATGGTGAAGTTGGCACTGTAAAATCTTGATCCATTTGATCGAGTAAAGTGCCAGAAACATCCTCTAACTCAATATCAACTTCGGAAGTTGCAGCAGATACTGACGGGTTACCCCTCTGCGAAGCCAATTTTTCATATTATCTGCACATTGTTTTCCCTGCAACTCCTTATATTTAGCCTTTTTCCACTCCTTATAGATTTTTTCTTGGCACACTCATAATTACAACCTGTAAACAAAAATACCTAATGATACAGAAGACCGAGGATTATAATCAGCCGCTATGTGTTGCCTTTGTGGACTATGAGAAAGCCTTCGATTCTATCGAGACCTGGGCGGTACTAAATTCTCTCCAGTGGTGCCGAATCGACTACCGGTATATCGAGGTGTTGAAGTATTTATACACATCAGCCACCATATCCGTCAGAGTACACGACACAGCAACGAACCCCATTCAGCTGCAGAGAGGTGTCAGACAAGGGGACATTATATCCCCAAAACTGTTCACCACTGCGCTGGAAGACATGTTCAAGCTGATGGAGTGGAAACGACGTGGCATTAATATCAATGGCGAATACATCACATACCTGCGGTATGCCGACGATATAGTAATTTTGGCGAGATTCATGGAAGAACTTAGTACAATGCTCGGGGACTTGAATAGCGCCTTACAACGGGTGGGTCTTAAGATGAACATGGACAAGACGAAAATCATGTCGAATGCCCATGTCACGCCCGTACCGGTCGTTGTTGATGGCGCTGCACTCGAAGTTGTAGACGAATATATTTACCTGGGACAAGTGATCCAAATGGGTAAGTCAAACTTCGAGAAAGAAGTCACTCGTAGAATGCAACTCGGATGGGCTGCGTTCGGGAAATTACGTCACATCTTGTCGTCCAAAATACCTCAGTGCCTGAAGTCGAAGATGTTCGAGCAGTGTGTGTTGCCAGTGATGACATACAGCTCCGAGACGTGGTGCTTTACGATTGGTCTAATCCACAAGCTCAAAGTCGCGCAGCGGGCTATGGTGAGAGCTATGCTTGGTATTTCTCTACGTGATCGAATCAGAAATGGGGAGATCCGTAGACGAACGAGGGTAACCAACATAGCTCAAATAATTAGCCGGCTGAAGTGGCAATGGGCCGGCCATATAGCTGGAAGGACCGATAACCGTTGGGGAAGAAAGGCCCTCGAGTGGAGGCCCTGTCTCGGAAAAAGGAGCGTAGGACGCCCCCCGACCAGGTCTGACGACCTGAAGAGGACAGCGGGCATCCGCTGGCTTCAGAAGGCGCAGGACCGGTTAGAGTGACGCAAATTAGGGGAGGGCTATGTCCAGCAGTGGACGCAAAAACGCTGATGGATGGATGGGTGGATGGATTTAGGCATATTGTTTGGCTGAACCGATTTTGATACGGTTTTCAGTATCGTGTTTATCAGACTAAGGAGAAGGATTTAGGAATATTAACCGCGTTTAACTGAACCGATTTTTACTTTTCGGCGTTAAAGTCGGTTCTATTTTGCTAAAAGTTATGAACTATGCCTATGCGCGTCGCGAATAATAAAATGTTCGTGCAGCATGTCTCACTCCACGCTCAGGGTGTCGGTCAAGTTGATATGGGCATGAAATTCCTGTGCTTGTACTATTATTTATTCCGTGGTCAAAGTTAAATAAATGAAGAGTTGTCCATTGGTCCGTGAAGTGTGAATTTGGCCGCCCCCTGAATTTGCCGCCCGGGGCATGGGCCCCGGCTTGCCCCCCCCTAGATCCGGCCCTGAGTGGCGTGCACAGGATTATGACACAGGGTATGCGGCGAAGTACTCGGTCACAAAAACATTTTCTTTTATAGATTTTAGGCATAGGCACAGCCACGCTAAGGATCTCTAAGTCGGAAACCGTTCCAATAGAAGAAGTTTATGTAATACTAATCATGTACTTACATCTTCTACGGCAACGCAGACAAAACAGCGATCGGTCGTCGCAGCGGAAGAAATTCTGATAAATAAAATAATAAGCTAAAATATTATAATTACTCACCTAGTCAGCTTCAATTTTCATATATTCAAGGTTCTGGTTACTTGAGATTACTAAAAATCCCGATGTAAATTAATGCAATTATTTATTTAAATCTGAATATCCTGAATCAGTCCACACTGTACTAGAATTACTAAACAATATGCAAGGAAAACAATATAATTTAGTCGTGTGTACACAACTACACAGCCAGTTATACGTTTCATAACTTTTGACATGAAACTTTCGAGTTACATTCCCTTTTTGCTGGTTTAAATTTTGTAACTCGGGTACACACCTACCTTTAGACACAATTTGATTCTCTTCACTGAATGACAATAGTGAGAACTTGTTATTTTTAAGTTTTAGTAAACACACATTATCCACACAAACTTCACAATCCAACATTTTAAAAAATTCAACAGACTAGCACTAGTAAAAGCAAATCACTACAATTATTATAGTAACTCAGTAATAAACTATTAAATGTACGCACTTTCAAATGTTAAAATGAAAAAATCTTATATGAAAACTATATTAATAACTCGCAATTCGCAAACAATTATGTAATACGTAAGCTCGTCACATGAAAAGTAACATGGCTGGCGCGAAATATAACCCTACTAAACAAAAATGCGTAATGTGCATACCTGATTTCCTCGGATTATAAGCACGAAAATGTCCGATTACTTCCGAGGACGTGTTCGGCACTGTTCGGTTCGAAAGCCTGCAGCATGCCTTGCTATAGATATTATATGAATGTGTGCGTTTGCGAACTGTGTACGGACACCAAAATTACTACACACATGCAAACAAATCTCCTGCCGACCGCGGTGGCAGGCATTAGTTCATAGATAATACATAATAAATTAGTTGTTGCTATCATCAAACGGCAGGCGTTTGTGTTTACAAATAGGTGTTATTTATAAAATATTAGGAGTTTTTAAGTTATTATATTTTGTATATTCATTTATTTACTGTTAATTAAAGTCATCTAAAACGTACAAACGTTATATTAAAATATCGTAAATGGCAAGTAATGCACTGCATTTATGCCTACAAGGACCGCACGCCCCTGCAAGTGATACAAGTGAAAAATCATCATTTTACAGGAGAGCGAAAAAAAGTTTAAAAAAATTCTAGTTCATAAACTAAGAGGGCTAGATGTAATATGAATACCTTATTTTGTAGACAAAAACATTTACTGTCACCGTACATTTAGTTTCTTGTAATAAAAGTAATTTATCAAAATTCTGTGAGTTGTACCTACCTTTTTTATTTCAAATGTGAGCGAATATTATATGTTAAACGATACAAGTAGAGTTATATTATTTTGCACCTATAAAAATTGTCTTTGTGTAAACTGATATGACATGAAGTAAAGACTTGTATCAGTAGGCACATAATATAGAAAGTACCCTAGTCAGTATTGAAACAAATCGGTTCAAACTGATATAACTCCAAATAGATCAATATTCACGATTAATATGTTGAAAAATAAAATGTGAAAATTAATATAGTCGCAGTTATAGCACGAAGCACAAAAAACAATCCATTGTGCAATTATTTGTAGGGGTACAACTTTAGATATATCTATACTCACGGTTTTTTGCCAAACATCGGTTTGCACAAAATTATCTCCGAAACTATAGCAGACAGAAGAATGTGAGTTAGACCAAAAATCGTAATTTTTTTTTATAAACTTCTATGTTAAAATCACAAAAAGGGTACAACTCGACTTATATCACTCGTCACTTGAGGCACAGAATTAATCTCAAATAAACTTTCATTCTTTACCCATCGTGGTGGAATATCAGAATTCCGGTCCAATCAAATTTAAATTCAGAGAAAATCTTCTTTACTTTTATTTTAAATACATAGATGAATAATTGGTAAATTATGTATACAGACCACCAAATTACTTCCACAGCGTATAAATATTACGATCGCACCATTAGACATTTACGAAACAAAAATATACTTTCAAAACAATTTTAGAAACCGGAATATTTAATAAAAAACGAAAAACAATACAACTATACCATGTTTTTTAACATCTAAATATAATTTATTTAAATACTTTAATCCTATTATTCTATTTATTTATATTTAAGTTAATATAATAAATTACACATGACGGATGTATTACAATAGAAATAATGAATAAAATACCGTTTTAAGTTTTAAGCGTAATTAAATATTAGGTATAGAAGCTTGTGAATATCAGTTACAACCAACATGTTTAAACAACCATACGCCGACGCGTTGCCAACTGAAACGAAGAAACGAAGTAGGCAACTCCTTTTAATTAATCTCTTTACAGTCTCCAATCAAAGAAATGAGTAGCTCATAATATTTTCATCGCCGTAATAGAAATCGATTTAATACAATTTAAGTAAACAAATATGAGGAGATTTTGACATCCTTTTCATTTATCCGCAGTTCTCAATATTCTATCCATCCGTAACCATTCGATGACTTTGTTGTTAAAAAGTTAATCCGGTTACACTATAGCGGCAACTAGCATAGTCTTGAGGAGAATAACGACACATCTGTGTCTGATTTTCAACGAGAGAGGACCAACTATCACTCAAAGTCCCTATCCTAAACCTCAAACCAATTGATTTATCAAGTAACAATAACATCCTCTGTAAACCAGCCTGACCAATAGTCGATGACCATCGTAGTCGCGATTCGAATCATGTTCTTTGTCAGCCATAGTTGTTATGGGCGGCAGCCGAATCATATCGCTTCTTGTTTGTATCCATAAAAGAAAAAGAAAAAGAACATCTAACAGTAAAAGAGAAAACTTCCATAGTCAGTAAATAACTGATGACTACGGATGGACAGTATATTGCTCAGGGACCAGAGTGACGTCACCAGGTGGCGCACACGGTGACGTCACCAGGCGACGCACACTGTGACGTCACTAGGCGGCGCACACGGTGACGTCACCAGACAGCCCGTCGGTGACGTCACCAGGCGGCGCACACGGTGACGTCACCAGGCGACGCACACGGTGACGTCACTAGGCGACGCACACGTTGACGTCACCAGGCGACGGACACGGTGACATGACCAGGCGGCGCACACTATGACGTCACCAGGCCTCCTACACGGTGACGTCACCAGACAGCCCGTACGGTGACGTCACCAGCCCTCCTACACGGTGACGTCACCAGACAGCCCGTACGGTGACGTCACCAGGCCTCCAACACGGTGACGTCACTAGGCGGCGCACACGGTGCCCTCCAGCGGCTGCAGGTCCAGCTTGATGTCGTCCGACTGCAGCTCCGCCACCAGCTCGCGCAGCCTGCCACACAACCGAGTATTAGAAAGAAGGGAGGAGAAGGAAAGAAGATTTTTTTTCTGTACAGACGGTTCACGGTCAATTAGTTCTTTATAATTATGTCAAACAGCTGACCTTGAAAAACAAGTTCAAGCAGAATGTGACACTTTTTTAAACATCCCACTAATATTATAAATGCGAAAGTTTGTAAGGATGTATGTGTGTGTGTGTGTGTTTGTTGCTCTTTCACGCAAAAACTACTGAACGGATTTTCATGAAACTTTGCAGTAATATAGCTTAGACATCGGAATAACATAATTTGTTAAAACTTATATTTTTGAAGGGACTGGTTTCCCGAAGCGAAGCGAGGGCGGATTTACTATTATCAAAATCACATGTTATCATATCAAAAAACAGAAAGAGAGAAAAATGTTTGTCTGTGATGTTTATTAGCCCATATCGACAGCTCGACATAAAGAATCTAACTGCAGGCATAAAGGTGTGTGAGCGTACATTTTTTCAAACCATAATTATGATGATACCTGGCGAGTTGCGTGGGCGTGACGAAGATGGTGTCGTCTGGCGAGACGTCACCGGCCGCCGGGTACTGGATGGTGCCGACGTCCACCGCCTTCGAAGACAACGCCTGCAAGACAAGTTACATACAGTACCCGGCAAGAAATAATGCACATCGGTATTCAGAAAGAGATAATCGGTTAGTTTCGGCTTTGTAGAGCGTTGTCCTTACTACACAGTCCTTACCGCTGACTTGTCACTTTCCTTTCGAATTCGGTAGAAGACGGTCGCGTTCACTCATAAATAAATATAAAAAGTTGTTAAAACCTCCAATGGAACATCAAGTTATTATTACTATAAGTACTTGATAGGGTGCTTTATCAGCTCTTCATAGATATTGCAAAATTAGTGCTATGTGCGAGAGAAACAACGCTCCAAACGCTCTACAAAGCCGTAACTAACCGATGGTTTCTTTTGAATACCGATGTGCATTATTTTTTGCCAGGTACTGTATTTATTAGCACATCTGCAATTTACTTCCGAGTTCACTTTAATTAGACTATATTTGTCTCATGGCCAACAGTGGATTTTCAAATGGTTAGTAATTAGTATGTTATAATGTATGTCTTCGATGTACAGTCGTAAATCGAGTAGACAAGTCACGCGATGATGAATAAAAGAAATAAAGATGTGGTGTCGTGGGACACCAGGTAGGAACGAAGTTCCTTCGGCTAATGTAGAATCGACACAATTTGCAAAAAAAATCGTGCGCAATTTTATGTAGGTTTTCTTGATTTTTCTCTTAAATTTTGCTGATTAGTTTTTATTTAAGTACAGGAAAGTATTTAGGAAATTCAGTATTTTAGGAAATTAATAAATTACGTAAAATAAAATAAAATCGTAATTCAAATTATCAACTAAAATAACAAAAACACAGTAACAATAACAAAATAACGAAAAGAAAGAGGGAGAAAGAGAAAGGTATTATACACTACTCGCTTGTGTATACGACTGTCGCGCCTGCGCACGTCTCATTTAACGGTTTTATTTCACGCGTATTTTCTTACGGTTTTACTATCACATTTTATTCAGTTCGGTCGCGCAGCAAAATCCCTCTCCTCCAAGCGTGCCGTAAGGAACTTCGTTCCAATTATAAAATCCCCTGTAGCCTAGTTGGTAGCGACCCTGCCTGCGACGCGAGGGGTCCCGGGTTCGTTTCCCGGCCGGGGCAGATATTTATGTGCCAGATAAATATTTGTACTCGGGTCATGGGTGTAATTGTAATGTGTTATATGTGTAGTCCATGCCACCCGCGACACAGGTACCTAGTAACCTACTGCGGGGGTATGAGTGTGTTAGCGTTTATTTTTTATTTTTTTATTTTTAAAATTTTATTATTATAGTACGTACGGCAGCGAGGTCGGTGGCGGGGAAGTGCGCGAAGTCTGCCTCCACGCAGCGCCACGGCCGGTGCAGCAGCAGCAGCCGCCGCGCCTCCGCCTGCAGCGCCGCCAGCCGCTCCTGCAAGCGTGCACACAACGTCACACACCGTCACTCACCAATACATACTGTCACACATCGTCACAAATTAACAACTATTACATCATACTAATTTTTTATGACGATATATTTATCATAATATTACATCTGTCAACAACTTTGCACTAATGAAAATTTATGTCGTGTAACATTGAGATACAATATCGCACAAAAACCTCAAAATTCAGCAAGTAGGTAAACAACTGCACAGTACCTATTTATTACTCATACGCTAGCATAACCCGGCTGTATATATCTCAGATTGAGATAGGCTAAATGTAATCATAATGCCCCCACTAAGATCACCCTAATTAGCGTATCTCTATGCCGCCGCTAAAAGCCGCGCTCTACAGCCACTATCAAGGTAAGCCATCCGTCCCCCGCGGGGCGCAGTACCTCTAGCTGGCGGCGCAGCTCGCGCTGCCTGTCGCGGTGCTGCGCCAGCGCCGCGGCGTAGCGCCCGGGCTCCGCGGGGAACCGCACCAGCCCCGACCGCGCCACGAACAGCGTCCACTCCTGCCACACAATGTATTCCGAATTATAATTAATAACTTATAAATAAATAAACGCTTTTAATCTTATACTTGGGTGTCACTCGGCGCGGTCGCCATGGTGTCGTCTATAGTGAACGCAGCTGACGATACACAATCGCTACAACCACTAAGCCAATATTTTCCAACTGCCTTTTATGTACGTTACTTTACGTAGATTTGTACTTTTGAACTTTTCTGACTCATAAACGGAAAAATCTACTAGACCCACTTCAATAATTGTTTCAATAAGTATTAGAATGCTACATCCTGCCTCTGAGTGATTTTTATTTATTTATAATGAATAAACATGTATCTGTCATAAAATATCTGCACCTCCAAGTTCCTTCTTCTACCAGTTACATCATGCGACACTCATACCTCAAATTACAAGCCCACACAACGCATCACCAATCACCACCATCAACAATATTACTATTTATAACCATCCAATAGTATCTCATACCGTGTGCAGCTTGGCGAGGTCCCGCTCGAGCTGCGCGGCGGCCGCGCGGCGCGCGCGCGCGTCCGGCGCGGCGGGGTGCTCCAGCGGCCGCAGCGCCCGCAGCGCCGCGCGCTCCGCCCGCCGCGCCGCCGCCAGCCGCGCCGCGCGCTCGCGCTCCACCGTCCTACAGATACAAGTGACTTGATTTAGAGTTTAGAGGATAAACAACCACCGTCCTACAGACATGAATAGGTCAATTTAGGGGATGAGCGATTAGGGCAATTTGGTGGCAGCGGGGGGATTCAATCATGTGGTATCGTATGAACCAGACGGAAAGAACAGGTCAAAGACTTGGTGGACATCACATGTGTAAATCTCAAATGCTAGAGTTTTTAACTAGAGTTCGAAGTACAACATTAAAGTTTTATTACATTTAATATGTGTGACATCAAGAAAAGCTCCTCGTTTCACACTGCTGACTACGCATGACAAGGAGAAAGAAGAATCTCGTAAAATTGGCGCCTCCATTGTTTCATTAAAATTAATGTTGTTCAATTATTATAATTAAATACACAGGAAAAAGAATTAATATACTAAAATTTTACTGCATGGAGCAAGCGCGATTCGCACCACTCGTGTGCTCCGCCTGACACTATAGGTCGCACTCAAAATCGGCTATTCCACGCCGAGTGTGACCTAATTTTCCACATATGGCACTGCCATCCCACATTCTGATAATGCGTTTGTTAATGCATATATAGGTATTATGTTACTATATTATAAATTGTATACTTACATAATTTTTGTAAACTGTGCCATTTATTGTGGGAAATAAAAGGATTTTCTTTCTTTCTTTCTTTCTAAAATCTTAAAACAATGCAATCATTACAAACTAAAGATCCTTAAGCCAGAGAGTACAATAACAGAAGATTACTAAAGAAGACTCACCAAGTCAAGACCTTGAGCTGATGCTGCAGAGCCTCGTTGACCTCCCCGGCGACGACGCCGGCCGACACCTTCACAGGCGCCTCCTCTACACACACACACGCACACGTACAGTCACAGTTGTATAACATCCTACCACCTGCACCGGCGGTTAGCCAGCCACCACACATACAGCGGCTCATGATGTTCTTGACGGAACAATAATTTATATTTGAGGGGAGGGTTTCTTGTGGTATAGTTTTCTATAGTTTCTATACCGTATGAAACTTTTTTAATTGATTTTTTATATAACTAGTCGACAACGAGCTGACAAGCGGCAACACTTAGTTATCAATCGTCCATAGACATTAGCAATTTGAAATGTATCACCGACGCATTGTCGATCAAGGGAAAAACAAATTGGAAAAGAAATCATAAAAGAACGTATACTGCCAGTATTCTTATGGTAGAAGTACAAGGATAATGGCAGTAACTAACTATTAAGTTAACAAACAATGTCCCCTTCCCATTACAACTTTACTCCTTCCACTTCCCCGTGACTTCCATACAACACCATCATTGAACCGCTGTAAGTAGTTACTTTACGCTTATATTAGTTACTGGACAAGAAATTCATGACAGTTAAATTTTTTGAAGAATTGTAGGAAATTAGGAAAAATGATGACATTAAATAGTTAACACTGATAATGTATAATATTAAAAAATGTGTTAAGCATTTCTATCAAAATTCAATGTATTTATTATCAATTTACGTATTGTTTTTATACAATAACAAAAATTAAAATAGGGATGGTAGAAATAATATTTTAAACGACTATAAGGGAGTCTTCATATTTACTACAGTAGTGACACTGTGTCACACACATAGTGATTTTGTATAACACATGTCACCAATACGCACTTAGCGTGGTGGACTTGGGGCCTGTATCCCACGCTTTATCAAAGAGATTGAAGTACATTATATAATGAGGCATTTGTGGATTACGAAGATACAGAATTATTATATATTTCACTATCAATTGGACATAGTTTGTGAAAAACTTTTCAATCCACACCCAGGTTCATATTGTGTTAATTTTACAACTCTGATGCAACACATAATACATATTTTTAATCTTATAATTTTATGTTCCTAGGAAACAAATATCATGAAAAATAAATATTGAATTATTTTTTTCTATTTTGATTATCGCGATCTAATAACAATATCTAATAATTTTATTGTATTTAAATATTCTTAACACCACTAACTATAAACATCAGTACAATAAATAGATATAAAAATATGAAGACCCCTTTATTGTTCACTTCAGAGAATGACAACGGAGTCACTAGAAGCATTCGTTTAAAATAAAAATTAAATGTTAAAAGCCACATCAGGTAGTGTTCTGACAGAAGGCATAGCTGACGGTAAAACAAATCTACATGACCCCTTTTAACCCTTAATTGGGCGCGCCTAAAAAGTTGCATAAGTGGTCGCGAGGGGTGTCTAGCACCCCAGAATTAGAAAATTAAAAAAATACGAAATACATGCAAAATCAGATTTTTATTAATTAGAACATTTGAACTTACATATTTATCAATTTTTAAACGTATTTTTAACATAAATCAACTTTTTATTTAATATGAAAAATATTTTTTACATATCCTAGTTTTAATCATCACAATTTTAACAGACTATATTCATATGGTCATTGCACACATGTTTTTGGCATTTCGAACATACAGTTTTTGTTTTTCTGTCCTTATTTCTTGGACATACATGGCACCTTTTGTATGATTGCGATCGGCCTGCTTCAGAAATAGATTCTTGGTCCTGAATTCCATGTTGTGTTTTTAGTCGTTTTTGCAGCGGTCGTGGTAGTGTGGGTATGTTGGCTCTTGATATTTGGTGAGGTTTGACTAAATCAACAGCCAGTCGCTTTAAAAATACTCTTCGGGATATATTATGATCAATTTTAGATTAGTATATAACATAGGAATTGATACCTGTGATATTGAAAATACCTCCATTACCTCGAAATTTAGACCACACAAACAGTCACCTGGGGTGTCGTGCACCCCAAAAACGCTCTCCGAGCCCAACCGTTGACAACAGAGCGCCGCTCGCAACTGAATCATGTACGTTTTACGTGTTTACGAAGCTACCTAGAAGAACAGCGCGCTAAATTCAAATTTTATAAAGTTGTGAGCCTGGAAACCTGCTCTGGGGTGTATGACACCCCACGCGACCAATTAAGGGTTAATAATTTAAAGGTATGTAGAAAATTATATGAACAAATTGAAATAAATAAATATTTACATTACAATACTATTTCATTATCCTGAATGCCACGTCAATCATATAGCAGAATAATATGAGTGATTTTCTACAATAAACGTAGCTTTAGACAGACCGCAAAACCGGGTCATTAGCACTATTATTAAACTAGTCGTTAGTGCAATTAAACTCGGGTCATTATCATAACTTTACTCGGGTCATTAGCGCTACTAAACTCGGGTCGTTAGCACAACTAAACCATAGAGATATTACACTAGAGGGCAGAAGCCAGGCTTCAGAGTGTACCTCGGATAAAAAGAGACGAAATCTTTAGTAATCACCTTTCTCTTTCTGGCTCATCGGGATCGGAGAGAGATAGGTAGTTACCGTTATAGTTGTTTCTCTTTCTAACCGGGGGCGATTGCAATGTACGGGCAGCCGTATGGCTCACCCACTCTAGTGTAATATCTCTATGAACTAAACTCGGGACACTAGCGCCGTCATGAATGCCACCTGTCAGAACCGAATATATCGACGTCACCACACGGACATGCGCATTCAAATGAACGAACATCATCACAGAACATTATTAAATTAGTCATTCCTCTCCTGTAAAAAAAAGCGCGAGTGTGTTATACACAGGTTACAGAACTGCCTTCCCTTTCACACCAATGGTATCGAACGGGGATAGTTTTATTTTTCAGTGAAGACTATTATATTTTTTTTTACATTAACTATATTTCCAAAAAAAAATTAAAAAAAAAATTAAAATATGGCTATAGTACTAGAAAACTAACGTATGATCTCTTCAAGGGATTATGCAACAAAAAAATATCACAATGCAAAATAAAAGGGAGTATACATCCATGCTGAGACAATTTTGATGCAACATTTATAAAACAATAGAGGACGCTTACGCGGCACTTCTTTTTGTGGCGTTGCTGGCATCACCGCTATGTGTAGCACAATATAAACACATTATTTTAATATCAAGTTCAATTACATTCGAATAAAAAATACCTAAAAGAAGATCACTTATGACATACATTTCATATGTAATTATTACTTAAATTGAAATATAACCAATATAATACACATACATCATGCTAAAATAAAGAATCGAATAACTAATAAATAGTATCGATACTGCAAGCGAATACTCGGACGGACAATGAATCGAGCGATTATTTTATATCAGAAAGCAAGGCGAATCTATTAATTTTGATAAATTAAATATTTCATCTAATGCAGGATATATTTCAGGACAGGTATAAAAGTTGGTCTAGCATTTAATATCACATGAAGCTGCGAACTGGCTGGGGCTTCAAATATAATATGTATGTAAAGCATACAATAGAAAATATTTAGCACATTTTACAAATGGTAGCAAAAAGGTGGTTCACCTAATTTCTAAGCTATTCTGATTCTTGCCTTTGGTAGCACTAAAAATGTACTAGATCAGTTAGTCAGTAGAGTCAGCCTTAAGACTCAAATAAAAACTAAGCAATCAGGATTTTCCGTACTACTTAGTTAATTAAACTTAAGTCTCTACATTAAACATGTCTAATAGAATCTATACAAGTAATAAAACTTTAACTTTAATATCTGTACAAAGAGATATTTCAGAAAAAGTATTAGGAAGGGTGTTTATTATTATAATATTATAATGCATCATAAATGGTAAGGATTTTAAGTATTTCTTGTTTGTCAGTTTGTCTGTGTGATTGTTAACGGCATCAAGAACAGTTGTTTTGGGTGCTATAACAAGGGACCACAATGGATGAGCATTAGTCACGATTAACTTGTTTATAATTATGATTCAATGTACAATCGATTAATGTATTATATTTTAGTCTTTTCTTCTTAGTATATGATGAATGATAATTATATAAAGTTAATAGGGTAAATATAGCGGATAGCGGGCGGGCACATGCGGGTTAGAGGCGTGGCCTTACGTGAATAGTCCCGCGGAGACACGGCAGGCGGCGCGGGCGCTGTTCAAACAACTCGGTTACCTCACTAGTACACACAGTTGCGATTGACAATGACTCAATGACTATTATTATAGTAAACCCAACTTAAGATTGAAACGAAAGAGGCGCTGTCGGGCGCATTTGACATTCATTTGACCAATCATTGTACACTAGTAACTGACAGATGAATGACCACAACGTACTTATGAATGAGTTTTTAACATGGCGGCGTTAGTTCCAATTTTTGCCATTTCAGAGATAAGTTGGGCGCACTGTAACGATAGCGATAATCGTGCCGTGTTGACATGTGGCGTTCCAACTCACCAACCAAATGTGTTTTAACAATCTAAGGCACTTCTCACATTACGCTATTCATTAGCCACGCGACTGCAACGCAATCCCAAAATTCTATGGATCTGACACTTTTGACTGACAGGAGCCGCATCGTAGACGCGTCTCCTGTCAGTGAAAAGTGTCAGATACATACAAATTTTGAATTGCATTGCAGTCGCGTACCTCATAAATAGCGTTGTGTGAGAAGTGCCTAAGATTCGTGTGCACTGCGTTACCGCGCTCCCTCACATTCGCACGAATCTTTGTACATTGTACGAACTGTCACAGCTCCGAGCTCTATTAATACCAAGAGTTTATCAAAAACTTGGCATAATCATTTGCGTGGGTTCGTTCTACACTTGTGGTTTTCGGTATTCACGCGAATGTGAGTGAGCGTCATAACGATCATAACTTCTGTTATGGTGCGTACAGACTATATAACAAAACATGTTATAAAACATAGTTAAATAACATGTTTTTTTAATGTGGACGATGTGTTACAAAAACAAGTTATATAACATGTTATTCGTTTTTGCAACAATGTTATATGCTATATTTTAAGAAATGACACGCATTGAATTGTTATATAACACTGTTATATTACAATGTTATTTTAATGTGTACGGTCTTGTAACATGTTTCATTGTTAGACAACAATGTTAGATAGTGTGGACGTGTTATAAAACAGAAGTTATATAACATGTTACATAATCTGTACGCACCCTTATAGACGGTAATACGATCGTGTCGTGTTTGACATTGTGTGGTGTTCCGATTCACTAACCAAATGTGTTTTAACCAAAGTGATTTACATCTAAACACGTGGATAAAACCTAATCTAAGGGCGGCCACATACAGTCGGAATTCCGAAACGGAATCCCGAATAGGGTTGCAACCTTGCAAAGATATATCGGAAAACCGATAATATTATAAGAAAACCGATAATATTATATTGTAAGAAAAAGCTAATGTTCAAAGCCCATACAGCCTTATCTAAGGTCGTGAATTATCGATTTTTTTCTTCGGATATGATATCGATATTATCATATCGTTATAACGCAAACATCGATAAAAATATCGATGTGTCCTCTTCGATATTATCGGTTTTCCGATATATCGTTACAACCCTATTCGGGATTCCGTTTCGGAATTCCGCATGTATGTGGCCGCCCTAATAGTCCAAGATTCATGTGCATTGTTAATTCGTTACTGTACTGTCACTGAGCGACGAGCATTCGTCTGTGTAACATCTGGTATCACAAATCTGATGTTACAAAGGCACGAACGCTACTATAGCCCTAATTCGTCTATTGTAACAAGTAAAATGTTTTTTTTTTTGCAAATAGTTGAGTCCTATTTCCAAAATGTGTCAAAATGTAGATACAATTAAAATAGACTTTACAATACACCTTCTATCGACCGCATAATTTTGATGTATTAAGAAGACAAAGAAAATTTTCTTACTTTTCTGTTACTTCTTGGTTTGTTAAAATAGTTTGTACATTTTGATTTATTTTACATATTTCGAAGTGAGATATGGAAAGCGACATCTGTGCAGCAACCCCAATATACCAGAATATAACTATGTCAACCGCAACTGATCGTGACAACGCCGCTTACAACTTGAAAGCGAACTTAATTTTTCACTCACAACACACTCACACACGCAGCAAATTTTGCATGACGTATTCGCGATCGATAAATTAATCAATCGTGAGCACATAATACAACAAATCATAGGCGATACTTATAAAATTACTTCTATATAGTCATCTCGATGGATAGGGGTCACCTTGGTGACCCCGTTCGTAATACAAAAGCCGGTAGATGCAAGATTCCTTTTACGTTCGTTGAACAGATTATTTATATAGTAGGGCCATTGTAATGGGTCACATTTGACAGTTCGTCAAAATTTTAGAAAGTAACCTTGTAAGGGTTTAATATTTCCTACTAGATATTGTTAAACTTTTTACACTTAAAAGTAAAGAACTGACGTCGCGACAAAGTTACGTCAGGGATTTTTTTTCTTTTTAAATATTAGGGATGGTACCAAAAGAAACAGATCAGTGGATAAGTTGAAGTCGGGAAGTCGAACTAGCCGTCAAAATAAAATATATAGTAATACGAACTAAATTAATTTTGTTACATTTTAGGCCAAAAAATATGTAATCATTTATTTATACATATAACGTCTGGCTCAAAAGCCAGTATCCAGAAACGTGATATGTTAGAAAAAAATCATGATTTCATTTCGATTGACGCATTATTTTTGTGGTTTTTTTAGTCATTGTGCGAACTGTGCACTTATTAATACTTTTCATAACAATCGCATTCAATTTACTGATGTTTGAAGTCCTTATCGATTAATTAAATTTAATCGATGTTTTTCAGCAAGTTACCCTCACTATGAAGCAAAGACAAACAGTTGTCAAATGTAATGTGACCTATTAAAATGGCCCTACTTTAACCGCAAATTGAAGAGAGAAGTAGTATTCACTATAAATATTAAAACAAACGCACGAACTCACTTTAATATTATAAATTTCTTACATTAACAATAGAATATCTTAGATATGGCACTGTATCAAATCGCCGTGTATGCATACTGTTATGTAAATGTAATAATATAATAATTCCAGGCCTGACCCTTTAATTAAAATCTTCTTAAACACACCAAGAGATATGCTTTGCAACAATCATGCTAGGGTTGCCCCTGTGGCGTATTCTACACACACGCACAAACATACTCATACATACATTCATAATACATAATATACATCCACATCTAAACATTCATCCATCTAGCATACATACGCAGACTTAAATAATTACATTACATTTACGTTCCTACTCACCCGGCGAGATTTTATGTGTATGTGTTTGCGTGTATGTATATCTGTGCGTAAGGTGTGTGTGTGTATGTTTGTGTGCGTGTGTGTAGAATACGCCACACCCCCATGGACTTTACAACCAATATTACACCCAAACGATGAGCAGTAAAGGCACGTACCGTGCGAGGCGCCGCCGCGCTTGGCGTACACCTTGAGCTTGTTCCGCAGCGCGCCGCGCTCGTTCTCCAGCGAGTCGATGTCCTGCTGCAGGTGGTCCATCGTCTCCTCGAACTCCTTCTCCTTCCTGACAACACCAACACACCCGTCAATGGATGCTTAACACTTTGTATTCGCTATTACCAATTGCGAAGTATGAAATTGTCGAGGAAGCATCCGATCGGAACAGAACCGTCAATGGATGCTTAAAGCCTAGTTTACACGAAGCCAACACTGGCTGCCAATAAGACTGGCAGCCAGCGCTGGCTTGATATTTCCCTTGTGTAAACAGTTTTTCAAGCCAAGCCAGCGCTGGCTGCCAACGCTGGCGAGAATAGAGCGCCCGTCTATTTTTCTAGCCAGTGACCTCCGCCCGCATACCCCTCAAACCCCGCGCCAGCGTTGCGGACAGGTGTAGACGCATCTCGCCAGTCACTGGCTAACGTCGGTACGGTGTACTTATCTTTGTTTTTTTTTGTTTGGAATTTCTGCGACAACATGCCAAAAAGTCAAATAGTGAAGAGATATTCCTAAAAAATTTATTTTTCAACAGACTTTGCCGAGAATTCATTATTTTTAAACTTGAAACGTGTGCACACCCAAAGAAAAATCCGTGAATTAATGGCCTCGTCTAAACAACAGGGGCCAGGCCAACGCTGGCTTGTCTGCAGGACTGGCGCCAGCATTACTGGCTTCGTATAAACTCTGCTTAACACTTTGTATTCGCTCTTACCAATGAGGGTAAAAGCGTGTGAATTCGCCGCTAGAGGCGCTAGTGTAGACTGAGGTCTGGCTGTCAGTGCCACAAACTTATCTGATCCGGTAAGAGGGGCGCTACTGTCTTTGTCTTTGTTTGACAACAGTTAACATTTGCATTAGTTCCAATTTAGGCCACCGGATCAGATAAGTTTGTGGCACTGTCACTTCTCAATTGTCTGAATATCACTTGTCACTGTTTATGTATGGCCGGGTTTTGACAGCAGGACCTCACTCGCCGGTGGCGCCAACTGGTGAGCACAAAAACGGCGACCCTCATTGCGAAGTATGGAATTGTCGAGTGCGCATTCAACTGCTGAGGTCACTAAGTTTGAGGAGAGTAGTATACGTTATTGTACGTACATTGACCGTGCGTCCGTATAACATACACATACCTATGCATTATATCTTACATACTTTGCTTATCAATCGTTCGCCTTTATAAGCGGCCGTTCAGCTATAACACTATTAACGTTTTGTTAGAAGCGCACTTCGATCACTGTCCCAATAATATACATAGACTAGAGGAGCCCAATCGTCCTTCACTTGGGAACCTTAGGGTGCCTTTCCACCAGAGATGTGCTATGCTACGTTGCTAAGGATGTGTTTGCCACCCACCAATCACATTCAGCCCTCAGGCGGTTGCTAGGCGGGCCAATGTATGTGATTGGTGGATGGCAAACACATCCTTAGCAACGTAGCATAGCACATCTCTGGTGGAAAAGCACCCTTATACTCGGCTCTATACTGCTAGTGTGGTTGTGTTACCGCTTGAGCTGGTTGACGGCGTCGTCGAGGCGGCGCTGCAGCGTGTCGGTGGCGGCTCTGTACTGCTAGTGTGGTTGTGTTACCGCTTGAGCTGGTTGACGGCGTCGTCGAGGCGGCGCTGCAGCGTGTCGGCGCGCAGCTCGGCGTCGCGCGTGGCGGTGGCGGCTCTGTACTGCTAGTGTGGTTGTGTTACCGCTTGAGCTGGTTGACGGCGTCGTCGAGGCGGCGCTGCAGCGTGTCGGCGCGCAGCTCGGCGTCGCGCGTGGCGGTGGCGGCTCTGTACTGCTAGTGTGGTTGTGTTACCGCTTGAGCTGGTTGACGGCGTCGTCGAGGCGGCGCTGCAGCGTGTCGGTGGCGGCTCTGTACTGCTAGTGTGGTTGTGTTACCGCTTGAGCTGGTTGACGGCGTCGTCGAGGCGGCGCTGCAGCGTGTCGGCGCGCAGCTCGGCGTCGCGCGTGGCGGTGGCGGCTCTGTACTGCTAGTGTGGTTGTGTTACCGCTTGAGCTGGTTGACGGCGTCGTCGAGGCGGCGCTGCAGCGTGTCGGCGCGCAGCTCGGCGTCGCGCGTGGCGGTGGCGGCTCTGTACTGCTAGTGTGGTTGTGTTACCGCTTGAGCTGGTTGACGGCGTCGTCGAGGCGGCGCTGCAGCGTGTCGGCGCGCAGCTCGGCGTCGCGCGTGGCGGTGGCGGCTCTGTACTGCTAGTGTGGTTGTGTTACCGCTTGAGCTGGTTGACGGCGTCGTCGAGGCGGCGCTGCAGCGTGTCGGTGGCGGCTCTGTACTGCTAGTGTGGTTGTGTTACCGCTTGAGCTGGTTGACGGCGTCGTCGAGGCGGCGCTGCAGCGTGTCGGTGGCGGCTCTGTACTGCTAGTGTGGTTGTGTTACCGCTTGAGCTGGTTGACGGCGTCGTCGAGGCGGCGCTGCAGCGTGTCGGTGGCGGCTCTGTACTGCTAGTGTGGTTGTGTTACCGCTTGAGCTGGTTGACGGCGTCGTCGAGGCGGCGCTGCAGCGTGTCGGCGCGCAGCTCGGCGTCGCGCGTGGCGGTGGCGGCTCTGTACTGCTAGTGTGGTTGTGTTACCGCTTGAGCTGGTTGACGGCGTCGTCGAGGCGGCGCTGCAGCGTGTCGGCGCGCAGCTCGGCGTCGCGCGTGGCGGTGGCGGCTCTGTACTGCTAGTGTGGTTGTGTTACCGCTTGAGCTGGTTGACGGCGTCGTCGAGGCGGCGCTGCAGCGTGTCGGCGCGCAGCTCGGCGTCGCGCGTGGCGGTGGCGGCTCTGTACTGCTAGTGTGGTTGTGTTACCGCTTGAGCTGGTTGACGGCGTCGTCGAGGCGGCGCTGCAGCGTGTCGGCGCGCAGCTCGGCGTCGCGCGTGGCGGTGGCGGCTCTGTACTGCTAGTGTGGTTGTGTTACCGCTTGAGCTGGTTGACGGCGTCGTCGAGGCGGCGCTGCAGCGTGTCGGCGCGCAGCTCGGCGTCGCGCGTGGCGGTGGCGGCTCTGTACTGCTAGTGTGGTTGTGTTACCGCTTGAGCTGGTTGACGGCGTCGTCGAGGCGGCGCTGCAGCGTGTCGGCGCGCAGCTCGGCGTCGCGCGTGGCGGTGGCGGCTCTGTACTGCTAGTGTGGTTGTGTTACCGCTTGAGCTGGTTGACGGCGTCGTCGAGGCGGCGCTGCAGCGTGTCGGCGCGCAGCTCGGCGTCGCGCGTGGCGGTGGCGGCTCTGTACTGCTAGTGTGGTTGTGTTACCGCTTGAGCTGGTTGACGGCGTCGTCGAGGCGGCGCTGCAGCGTGTCGGCGCGCAGCTCGGCGTCGCGCGTGGCGGTGGCGGCTCTGTACTGCTAGTGTGGTTGTGTTACCGCTTGAGCTGGTTGACGGCGTCGTCGAGGCGGCGCTGCAGCGTGTCGGTGGCGGCTCTGTACTGCTAGTGTGGTTGTGTTACCGCTTGAGCTGGTTGACGGCGTCGTCGAGGCGGCGCTGCAGCGTGTCGGTGGCGGCTCTGTACTGCTAGTGTGGTTGTGTTACCGCTTGAGCTGGTTGACGGCGTCGTCGAGGCGGCGCTGCAGCGTGTCGGTGGCGGCTCTGTACTGCTAGTGTGGTTGTGTTACCGCTTGAGCTGGTTGACGGCGTCGTCGAGGCGGCGCTGCAGCGTGTCGGTGGCGGCTCTGTACTGCTAGTGTGGTTGTGTTACCGCTTGAGCTGGTTGACGGCGTCGTCGAGGCGGCGCTGCAGCGTGTCGGCGCGCAGCTCGGCGTCGCGCGTGTCGGTGGCGGCTCTGTACTGCTAGTGTGGTTGTGTTACCGCTTGAGCTGGTTGACGGCGTCGTCGAGGCGGCGCTGCAGCGTGTCGGCGCGCAGCTCGGCGTCGCGCGTGGCGGTGGCGGCTCTGTACTGCTAGTGTGGTTGTGTTACCGCTTGAGCTGGTTGACGGCGTCGTCGAGGCGGCGCTGCAGCGTGTCGGCGCGCAGCTCGGCGTCGCGCGTGTCGGTGGCGGCTCTGTACTGCTAGTGTGGTTGTGTTACCGCTTGAGCTGGTTGACGGCGTCGTCGAGGCGGCGCTGCAGCGTGTCGGCGCGCAGCTCGGCGTCGCGCGTGGCGGTGGCGGCTCTGTACTGCTAGTGTGGTTGTGTTACCGCTTGAGCTGGTTGACGGCGTCGTCGAGGCGGCGCTGCAGCGTGTCGGCGCGCAGCTCGGCGTCGCGCGTGGCGGTGGCGGCTCTGTACTGCTAGTGTGGTTGTGTTACCGCTTGAGCTGGTTGACGGCGTCGTCGAGGCGGCGCTGCAGCGTGTCGGCGCGCAGCTCGGCGTCGCGCGTGTCGGTGGCGGCTCTGTACTGCTAGTGTGGTTGTGTTACCGCTTGAGCTGGTTGACGGCGTCGTCGAGGCGGCGCTGCAGCGTGTCGGCGCGCAGCTCGGCGTCGCGCGTGGCGGTGGCGGCTCTGTACTGCTAGTGTGGTTGTGTTACCGCTTGAGCTGGTTGACGGCGTCGTCGAGGCGGCGCTGCAGCGTGTCGGCGCGCAGCTCGGCGTCGCGCGTGGCGGTGGCGGCGGCCGCCAGCTTGCGCTCGCCCAGCTCGCGCCGGATCTGCATCTCAGACAGCTCCTCCTGCTTCGCCTGCAACCACCACCGCGTCACATCGCCACACACATCCAGCGTTTGTCGTCCCTAACGTGCCACTAAAACCTTTGTCATCCCTTTTGATTCAGGGAAATCTTCCGCCAGGCGACATGACGTGCCTGGGGAGCCTGGGGAGGCTTTTATATACGAGTTGTATATAAATATTAAAATTCTTTGACGTTATTGTGTAACGGCACACCCTAACGTGCCGATACGGCATTTCACAATTTAGATCATATTTAAAAAATCATATCAGTTTCATTTTTTTGTGAATTCAACAATTTCTTATATGCTTCGTTATATAAAATCAGAAAATTACTTATGAGTCACTAATTTTATGAAAATAACCATTGTAACCTAAGAAATCCTCTCTCGCTCTCATGGCTTAGCCCACATTAGTTAAAAGTGAAAACACAAGGGGACCAAAGACCCCGCCCTGCAACAACCCAAACCCTCGTTACCTTGAGCGCCTTCCTCAGCTCCTTGATGTCGGCCTCCTTGTTCTCCAGCCGGATGGTCAGCGTCTTGGTCTCCTCCAGCTGCTTCTTCACCAGCTGCGCGCGCAGCACCACCGGCGGCGTCGGCTGCGGACACAGACATATCGGTCATTCATGCATCACTACATAGTATAAAACAAAGTCGCTTTCTCTGTCCCTTTGTGTCCTTAAATCTTTAAAACTACGCAACGGATTTTGATGCGGTTTTTTTTAATAGATAGAGTGATTCAAGAGGAAGGTTTATATGTATTATAACATCCATTAAATAGTTATTGCACCCGTGCGAAGCCGGGGCGGGTCGCTAGTTGTAGGATATCGACATGATATAGCACTGCTATACTAACGCAGCCTTTGTATAGGTATGAGGTCGCCTGTCGGTCGGGGACACACAACACACATTGGTCGTGCATTGTAAGATGTCGACATTACATAGCACTACTGTACAAACGCAGAAAATGAAGATGAAAAGAAGGGATGAAAAGTAGAGTGTATCACTCGGGAGCAAATATTTTTGGCTCGGGCGACGTACTTTGAATCCCTCGCTACGTTCAGGATTCTACTCTAGAATCCCTCACTTCGCTCTGGATTCAAAAAAGCGCCCTCGCCGTAAAAATATTACTTTGCTCCATTGTTATACAATCTACTATTGTATTGCAATGTGTCATGACAGTCCCCATCACCGGGGCTCTGTCCACCTCCCCCCGTACCGGGGGTTCCCGCAGTAAACGTTGTGTACGAGTACGTACATTGGCGCGACCTCAATCTTTACGCCTTACTTAGCATATACGAGTTTACTTTATACCTAAGAGATAAATAAAATCTAATGCAATACACAGCAGCATACGAGTTGGTCGGTTGTTTTATTCCTAACTACGTGATATACCTCCGGCCACGCTGCCCCCGCACTCACCCTTACTGAATGTACGAGATACTCCCGTACACGTTACCTTGTCGGCGGGCGCGTTGGCGAGCGACATCATGTCGTACTCGCGGTCGTGCGCGAACGCCGCCAGCTTGCCCACGTCCGCGGCCACCGTCGCCAGCGCGTGCTTCATCGTGCGCACCGCGCCGTGGTCGTCCTGCGACATAGCGTATCAACTCGTTAACAAGACGAATAGCACTTCTTTAGGTATACCTTTACATGAAAAAAATAATGAATTGTTAATGAGATTGGTTTTTAAACATACACGAATTTCAAACTACCTCAACAAATACTTGCAGCGACTTCAAAAAAGGGGAAGGTTTTCAATTTCTTTGTATTTTTATACTAGTATACCTCACAAATTTGTACTGGGTGAACCGAATTTGATCATGCTCGTTCATTCGAAGGGTAGAGTTTATCGTGTGCACCATTTAAATTTGCATTTCGTTTAAATCTGGCGAGTAGTTTTCGGGTTATGCCTACATGGTGTTATAGAATGACTTCTCGTTTTGTTCGTTAAAGCTATAACCATCCAGTGGAGCATACCTTTTTTTTTGTTATCGAGGGGGGGAAACCTTCAAAAGGTAGCCGGTGCCGTGGGAGCGACACAGGGTTATGTGGGATTTTTACTCACTAAAACCCCCCCGGTGGCCTACCTCAGCGCTTGTGGAGAACTCCGGGATCTCCAAAGGAACACAACCGGCTGTTACCTACCTGCTGGTAGGTCTTGTCGACGGCGGCGGCCCAGATGGCGAGCAGCGCGGCGTGCGGCAGCGGCGCGCCGTCGCCGCGCTCGCCGGCGGTGGCGGCGCACGCGCACGCCGCGCGCAGCGCCAGCGACGTCGCGCGGGACGCGCGCCACAGCGCCACCGCGCTCTCGCCGCGGAGACGCTCCAGCAGCTGCGGAGGGTTGGGAGGAGGTAGATTAGAAATATTCGCCGGAATTGTCTTTAAATTTTTCGAATTAAAACATTAATGTTTAAAATATTTCAACATCACAACAATAACAATAACAACAAAAACAGGTGTATGAGACCTATGTTTTTTTTCTACAAAGCCATGTAATAGAGTTGAGTTGGGCACAACGTTGAGGCGCACGTCGGGCGGCAGGCGGCGGCGGATGGCCTTCAGCTGCTGCTGCAGCGCGCCCGCGAACACGGTTACCATGGCAACCCGTACCTGCATGTCGAGCGGCAGCGCGTTGAGGCGCACGCCGGGCGGCAGGCGGCGGCGGATGGCCTTCAGCTGCTGCTGCAGCGCGCCCGCGCTCGTGCGGATCGCCTCGTGCAGCTGCCCCAGCTCCAGGCCCTGCTCCGACGGCTGCAGCGAATATACTCGTTACAACAGATACACGCGTACGTACGCGCGCACGCATACGTACACAGGCACGAACGCAGTCAACAAAGCAAGTTTGACATGTAAATAGAATTATTTTAATTGATAGCTATTTAGTAACATTTCCGAAGACCCTAAGTGAATTTGATATTTTACCATTTGAAATTGACTTATAATTTGCCACAGTCAATATGTCCCTCACCTGCAGTATAACCTGCAGCGCGGCAGCATCAGCCGCGAGCGCGCGCGCGAGCGCATCCAACGCTGCGCAGGCGCAGGCGACGCCCGCGCGGCCGCCGCCCGCGCCCTCCACGCCGCCCAGCGACAGCGCCGACCACATCGCCGACAGGTACGTCCAGCAACGCTCGATGCCTGCGACGGTGGGAATTATGGATTAACTATGAGTAGGTATCATGTTGTGATATATTATACTTACTTTTTTATTATACTATTGAAAATAGATTCAATTTTAAATCCATAAAAA
Source organism: Hesperia comma (assembly GCA_905404135.1). Taxonomy (NCBI): domain Eukaryota; kingdom Metazoa; phylum Arthropoda; class Insecta; order Lepidoptera; family Hesperiidae; genus Hesperia; species Hesperia comma. The sequence continues at coordinate 20,220,409 of FR990015.1, read as the reverse complement.
ATTGCATACAATAAGAACACATATAGGCATAATGTGATCACGATTACAGATTACAATTACTTCTGGAGACACAAAAACAATCCCACGAGCACCTTTCGAGAAAAGACATATCGTTGCGAACATTTCCGGGTCTATCCATAACCACGACAACGTTTGTCAGCCCATGCACTACCACCGTTACCATGGCAACGGTTGTTACACTGACCGTCGAGCGCGCAGTTCTCGTCGAGCTCGTTGTGCTTGAGCAGGTGCGCGGCGGCGTCGAGCGCGCGCTCCTGCGCCGCGGCGTCGGGCAGCGCGCCCGCCGCGCGCAGCAGCAGCTCCGGCGAGCACGTCTCCAGCGCCTCGCTCCACATCGACACCATGCACTGCACACACAGACGGACATATAGACGTTGTTTACTGGTTACCCACACTAGCTTTGCTTGGCAGTCTTCTCAAAGTATACGTTGACCAAGGATATAGAAAACCTCGCCATAATGCGGTAACCTCATGGAACTAATGTGTTTTACTGACAAAGCTTACTTTCTAAACATCACTCGTAAATTGCTGGTCAGTGAGTTGAATGTCATGGTTTGTTTTGTTATTTTAAGTGATTATTTTGTGCTTAAATGCCAAACTTATTTCACTAATAAACACCGTGACACCGCATAGACAAACATACAAAAATTGTGACACTGTTGTTCTAGGTTCTGTTTTATTAATAAAGACCTCATGAGAACTACGACTAGACACATAGAAAAGTATTGAAATACGAGCTTCGTATCACGTCCATTAAATCAATAATCCACATGAAAACGCAACCAATTGAGTCACAGGGCCGTCAAGTTGCATCGTGTGAACATTGTGCAATATATTTCCAAGTATTCTTACTAATCCTTACTTAATATTATAAAAGTGAAAGTGTGTTTGTTTGTTTGTGGTTCTTTCACGTCGCAACGTGGCTATTATATGGTATGGTTTATATGTGTGGGGATAGTAAGGGGGGTGGGGAGTGACGTAGGCTACGTTTTACCGCGGAAAAACATCTCATTCCCATGGGAAGATCGATGTTTTGTTAGTTGCTAGATGTTTAGTTCCGGAGTTGTTAATAGATGGCGTTAGTAAAGTTCATTTGCAAGTTCTGAATAATGCTATCAAATACTACATGTAATTTACTTAAGTCATAGGCAAATGTTATAGGCTACATTTTAGCCGAGATTCCTGCGGAAGCGGGACCTACGCGGCTGTTACCTACGGGTCCCGAAGCGAAGCGAGGGCGGTTTGCTAGTATCTAATATAAGCGAACCTGTATCATGAGCAGCTGGTACTCGAGCTGGCAGCGGAAGCTGTACTGCACGGCCGCGTGGCCCTTGGTCACCGCCTCGCGGTCCAGCGACCCCACCGCCGGGAACCTGCGCACGAGTTGCACACCGAGTTACAAACGATTAGGAAACAGGTACTTGAGAATTAGAATACATCATAGATTTATTATATAACTAAAGATCGGCAATTGTATCACTTGGACAAACCAAAAATGAATCGCCCGCTGTCAATGTCACCGCCGAGCGCGACGCCTTCCTGGTGGTTTTTATATCTAGAGGAGTCACATCCAGGTACCGGACAAGTAACCATCACTAATTAACACTACAAAGGACGTTATTCCACACAGAAATGTAAAAACTAAATCAAGTATTTTGAGAAAAATGAGGAACAATTTTTGACAAGTGCCCGCTAAGCCCGCTATGCCGTCTAAAAATTGGTTTCGTCTATCTATCTCGCTCTGCCATACGTGTATCATATGTTTTACTCTTTCGCATTTCCAATCTATCTAAACGTCAGTGTATGCTACATCTATGGAATACATAATGCTTAACTCCTAAAGTTATAAATTATTAAAGTGCGTGAGACTTCAAGAGGAGTGAATAGGCTTTTATAATGTAGTGCGCACATCTTCTTAGACTTCATCGCATTTTACAATCAGGTGCAATCGTTTTCAAGCGTTAACTAATTTTAGGTGAAAATAAATTACATATAACACAATGATATCTGTATATTCTGTATACCCAGGCTACATGACGTACCGTTCTCTAATCTGCCCCAGGATGATGTCGGCCTTGGTGTTGAGCCGCTGCAGCAGCAGGATCAGCAGGATGGCGTCGTGGTCGCCTGCACATATACAGTTACCATGTTTAATGGATTTACCACCATTGATCGTATTGAAATTATATCCTCTATTGGAATAATTGATAACACAGAAGAAAAGACAATGTATAATTAAGTATTCATTTGTAATTGATAAACGTACCTAAACTATTTATAGTAAAAATTTTATACTGTCTACCACTTATATAAGAGGTGTCCTCAGAAATAAGATTGTAAGATTTGGTATAGTTAAATTTTAGTTATATATAGTATAAAGGAAAAAACACAGAATTTTATTTTTTTTTAAATTCAGAATTATGGTAAGATTCGTAATATTTACATAGTTAATTTGTTGGTTCAACAAGACTGATCCATTCGCCGTCACGCACTTTGCGTTGCGTGGCGAAAGAAGTATGTGTAAATCGATCGCAGGATTACCTTGGACTCGAGAAAATTAACGTCTTTCGAGGGCAGAGTGGACCTACTGCTGAGCAGAGCACAACTAGTCGCCGTAGTCAGAAGATGGTCAAGGGGCTCGTTTAGGTCTAAAAAACTGTGACATACCGGCGGTGGCCATGAAGTGGTCGGGCAGGCAGGCGGCGAGCATGTCGGCGCGCGCGCGCGCCTGCGCCAGCTCGAGCGCGCGCAGCTGCAGGTCGATGGAGCGCGTGCTCGCGCGCGCCGCCGCCACCAGCGGCGCCAGCTCCGCCGGGGAGCCCGCGCGCTCCGCCCCACCAGCCGTGCCCGCCGCGCCCGCCGCCGGGGGCGTAGCGCCCGCGCCGCCCGCAGCGGCCTCCGCGTCTGGCGACACGTGCAATATAGATCATATGCTAGTGCAGATTTAATGCTTAATACAATGCGCGTTCGAGATACGCACACATATACGCAGTCGCGTTGCCGTGCGCGTTGCTCGAGCGCGCAGTGTATGCTCGTGCTATTGTAGAATATTTTTTTATAGCTAGAAGGGTTGACATCAAAGCACCTGATGGAAAGTGACCATTGTGCCTATAGACATAGGCAACATACTTATACTACATGGTAGAAACTTCAATCTTCAACATAATGATGACGATACAAAAGTGAAGTAGACAACAAATCGAAAAATACTTTTTCATTTGGTCGTGTAAACGAACCACACCAGTGTGCGCACCTTGCTTGGAGTGGAGCTGCGCGCGCAGCTCGCTGTGCTGGTCGGCCATGCGCTGCACCAGCTCGCGGAACTTCACGATGGTGCCGTCGCGGTCCGCGATCGTCTCCACCCACACTGTCACTACACGGTACTCACCTTGCTTGGAGTGGAGCTGCGCGCGCAGCTCGCTGTGCTGGTCGGCCATGCGCTGCACCAGCTCGCGGAACTTCACGATGGTGCCGTCGCGGTCCGCGATCGTCTCCACCCACACTGTCACTACACGGTACTCACCTTGCTTGGAGTGGAGCTGCGCGCGCAGCTCGCTGTGCTGGTCGGCCATGCGCTGCACCAGCTCGCGGAACTTCACGATGGTGCCGTCGCGGTCCGCGATCGTCTCCACCCACACTGTCACTACACGGTACTCACCTTGCTTGGAGTGGAGCTGCGCGCGCAGCTCGCTGTGCTGGTCGGCCATGCGCTGCACCAGCTCGCGGAACTTCACGATGGTGCCGTCGCGGTCCGCGATCGTCTCCACCCACACTGTCACTACACGGTACTCACCTTGCTTGGAGTGGAGCTGCGCGCGCAGCTCGCTGTGCTGGTCGGCCATGCGCTGCACCAGCTCGCGGAACTTCACGATGGTGCCGTCGCGGTCCGCGATCGTCTCCAGCGCCGCCTCGCGCTCGCGCACCGCCTGCCCAACACACAGACACGCAGTTACTGCAGTACATTGTGTGGCGACACGCATGTCACACGGTGACGATACGAATCCTGAATCACTCTATTCAAGACTTTTACCATGTTCACATATATATGTACCAGGCCGGCACGGCCAGGATTCGACTAACCTTTATTTGTAAAGTTGGTAAATCTACCTGAGGCAGTACACCTGATAGTCATGTGGGACAACGTTGGGACACCCAAACCAGAGGCTCCAGTTCAAGTTCCTCTACGTTACTGTCGGAGTTGATATACATGCAACCGGAATGAAAATCTTCCATAGCGTGATTCAGGTTTTCAAGTCGTCACTGTAACGTGTGTGGGATGTCATCACAAGAGGAAAACCATTCCCACCAGGGGGCAAATTATTAGTATTAGTTCAATAGTCAATAGACTCAATAGACGACCCTGTAGCCTAGTTGGTAGCGACCCTGCCTGCGACGCGAGGGGTCCCGGGTTCGATTCCCGGCCGGGGCAGATATTTATGTGGCAGATAAATATTTGTACTCGGGTCATGGGTGTAATTGTGATGTGTTATATGTGTAGTCCATGCCACCCGCGACACAGGTACTTAAGTAACCTACTGCGGGGGTATGAGTGTGTTAGCGTTTATTGTTTGTTTATTGTTGTTTATAATAGTCAAGTGCAGCGGTTACCTCCCTGGTGGCGGCGTGCGCCAGCTCGAGCTCCTCGCGCAGGTCCATCTCGAGCTCCCGGTTGGACTCCACCAGCTGCTCGTGCACCTCCTGCAGCGCCTCCAGCTCCGCCACGTCCTGCTTCAGCTGCTCCACCTGCAACACACCACCATACGTCTTATATAGCTATGGAAACTTTACAATTATACATATACAGGTTATTGGTCTCGGGGGATATATCACAACGGGTGTTGATCAGCTATGGAAACTTTGCAATAGTATACAGGTTATTGGTCACACAGGCCAATTTATAAAATCTCGTTTTCATCAGATCTTTCACGTTTTGAGGTCGTTGGAAGGTACTCTTGACTGTGTATGTGTATGCGGGTGTGTAAGCCACACACACACGCACACGCACACGCAAACGCACACGCACACACACACGCACGAACACACACACACACACGTGTAAGTGAGTAAACTTCCCATAACTTTTGAGTGGATTCATCAAAACACGGTTGACGGATTTCAAAAGACAGGACGGCCGACCTCAACATGTAAAGATGTATTTGTAGCTAATTCTGAGCGTACCATTTTGGCATGTTTATCAAGCATTGCATTGCCGTCGGCTTTACACCGCAGTAGAAATTCCCAAAGTAACCAAACCTCTCCACCTCTCCACCTGTCCACCACACCACCACCAGCAGCACCCACCTGGTCTTCCAGCGCCATCTTGCGGCTGGCCAGCTGCTCCACCATCTCCTCGGCGCCCAGCGCGGCGTCCACCTGCTCGCGCAGGTCGGCTCCACCCGCCCCCCACACCGCCAGCACCCACCTGGTCTTCCAGCGCCATCTTGCGGCTGGCCAGCTGCTCCACCATCTCCTCGGCGCCCAGCGCGGCGTCCACCTGCTCGCGCAGGTCGGCTCCACCCGCCCCCCACACCGCCAGCACCCACCTGGTCCTCGAGCGCCATCTTGCGGCTGGCCAGCTGCTCCACCATCTCCTCGGCGCCCAGCGCGGCGTCCACCTGCTCGCGCAGGTCGGCTCCACCCGCCCCCCACACCGCCAGCACCCACCTGGTCCTCGAGCGCCATCTTGCGGCTGGCCAGCTGCTCCACCATCTCCTCGGCGCCCAGCGCGGCGTCCACCTGCTCGCGCAGGTCGGCTCCACCCGCCCCCCACACCGCCAGCACCCACCTGGTCCTCGAGCGCCATCTTGCGGCTGGCCAGCTGCTCCACCATCTCCTCGGCGCCCAGCGCGGCGTCCACCTGCTCGCGCAGGTCGGCCACCTGCGCCTCCAGCTCGTCCGCGCGCGCCGACAGCTTCTGCTTGGTGCGGCTCAGCTCCGCGATCTCCGACCGGTACTGCTCTATGTCCTGGAACCATAGAGATATTACACTAGAGTGGGCGAGCCATACGGCGGCCCATACATTGCAATCGCCCCCGGTTAGAAAGAGAAACAACGATAATGGTAATTACCTATCTCTCTCCGATCCCGAGGAGCCAGAAAGAGAAAGGTGATTACTAAAGATTTCGTCTCTTTTTATCCTAGGTACGCTCTGAAGCCTCGCCAGAAAGAGAAAGGGGATTACTAAAGATTTCGTCTCTTTTATCAGAGGTACGCTCTGAAGCCTGGCTTCTGCCCTCTAGTGTAATATCTCTATGCCTGGAACACACCAAACACACCACGTCAACCATGTGTAGCAAAAAGACAACGGTGTCTCCGAGGACGCTTGGGACGTGACCTTGCTATAGTTTGTTAGGTGTCTCTGAAGACGCCCGGACGACCCCATGCCTTTAATAAGTTGTAGGTTACTAGAGAACAGTCATCTCCGAGTTATTATAGTTTACTTTAATACTACAAGACACGGGTGTCTCTGAGGACGCCCGGAAGATTCCATATCTTCAACCATAGCTCGCTAAAGGACAGTCGTCTCTGAGGATTGAAGCCTAAAGGAAACGAAAACATTAAATTATGATTTTTACTTTATGTCTTGAAGTTTACAGTTGAATTTCCATTCCATACTTCCATACTTGATAGTAATTGCAGATTGCGGAAAAATTCCTGATTAATTTTATTTGCAAGCTAAATTGAACTTTAAGCATAAATAACAAGCTCGTTTTTATCAACTCACCAGTATCACCATACATACCTTGTGCATCTTCTGCATCTCGTGCTTGTCGTGCGCGGAGAGGTCGCGCAGGCGCACGAGCGTGTCGCGCAGGCGCACGTTCTGCTGCTGCAGCTGGCGCAGCTCGTAGCCGGTGGCCGCCGGCGCCTCGCTCGCTGCGTACGGGTGCTCTGTCATACGCCGCCGCTTTACACCACCCGCCAGTGCCCGCCAATACACGCCCCCCCGCGCCGCCCCGGACCGTACGTGTGCGTGTGTACGTGCGCGTGATCGTAAGTACGGGTGCGTGTGTACGTGTGCGTGTGTATGTGTGCATGTATACGTGTGTGTGATCGTAAGTACGGGTGCGTGCGTATGTTTGCGTATACGTTTACGTGTTTTTGTATGTTTGCATGTGTGCGTGGGTAACTGTGTACGTGTGCGTGCGTAGGTATGCATATATGCTCACGTGTATGTAGACACATGTTTACGCACACATTATATGTTTGTAGCTATTTACTCGTTGGCGTGTTGGCGTGTGCGAGTAGATATTATTGTATTTTGTGAGTTATTTAAAAGTGTAGGTGTGTGTCAACGCATGAAATGAGATCTTTGTAAAATATATTCTAAATGTACGGAAAGAATGTTTCTATTACACGAATTGGGGTCTAATAATATCTGCGCCGCGTTCTTGTGTATACTCCTGATTACTAATAAATATAAAAAAAAATATGTATGTGCGTGTGTAAAAGTCCGGGGAGGCGTTTAAGGTTAAACACAAATACAAAAAAAATACAAAACAAAACACATGCTTAAAAAGAACAACACAAAAATAACAAAAAGAAAAGAAAACACGTATAACTTGAAATTTTTGCATGGGATTTGAGTTCAATTGGCCATAGACGACCACGAAGGTACTATCGTGGAGAAGCGTGGAGCTTAATGGCTCAGGCCCACTCGTCAAAATGAGCTCTGGCCTTTTTGTAGTTATACATACATGCCAATACAAAACAATGAATGATGATACTACACGATATTTTTGTTTACAACTAGGATGTATATTAAGATATGATATATAAACCACTCGTATAAATAAATATATTTACGTACATTTTGTTGCCGTGTATGTACTTCTACAAAACATATTATATTAGATAAATATATAAAATACACATTAAACATATTAATATTGTAGAATAATAACATATATTATTTATCATTATCTAAAACAATATCAGTAGATAAATATGTAAAAATATATAAAAAAGAGTTTAAAATATTTTTAGCTTTACTCAATTAAGTCTTATGTCAGATGTGAGCTTACAATTTTACCAAATTATACAGAAATATAGCAACACTGAATTATCAGAACACATTGATACTAGTTGAAGATATCTTATATGGTGTGTATGTTGGTATGTCTACATCTATATAAACTGTAGGAAATTCCAGAAGTAGTTATAGAAAACATTTATCTTTGGATTTCGGACAACAAACGAGCATGCAGCAATATCCTGTGGCACGAGTCACACGAGTTAAAATCATGACATGAGTCAAATAATAATTTGGGACTACGTTTGACACTTTGACAGTGAGGCACTTCTCAGACAACGCTATTTATATGCTACGCGACTGCAACGCAATCCAAAATTTGTATGTATCTGACACTTTGCCACTCTGACACGATGCGACTCCTGTCAGTGAAAAGTGTCAGATACATACAAATTTTGGATTGCGTTGCAGTCGCGTAGCTCATAAATAGCGTTGTGTGAGAAGTGCCTTAGGCTAGGTTGAACAGAAGAGGGGGTTATAATTCAAAACGTTAATTGGTCAATTCGTTAGAAAAAATACGTTACCTACGTGTTAAGCCTAATTCATGGAAAACTGGCGTACATTATGATAAAGAAACTGAGAGACTGATGTTTAAATTTAAATTTACATTACGTTAAACACAAACCGCGACTGTTATATTGAAAATGATTTTAAGGTTTTGACATGGAATCATAATGGTGCGTACAGACTATGTAACAAAACATGTTATAAAACATAGTTAAATAACATGTTTTACAAATGTGGACGCTACGTGTTACAAAAACAAGTTAAACTTACAACATGTTATTAGTTTTTGCAACAATGTTATAAATATGCTATATTTTAAGAAATGACACGCATTGAATTGTTATATAACATTGTTGTACAACAATGTTGTTTTAATGTGTACGGTATTGTTACATGTTTCATTGTTATACAACAATGTTAGATAGTGTGGACGTGTTATAAAACAGAAGTTATATAACATGTTGCATAATCTGTACGCACCATAATGAGAAACAGTGCATGCACGTTGTGTTAGTTCCACATGTTACTCAACTTCACTAACCGTCTATAATCGGCTCGTCTGCAATATTTTTACCTGTAGTATATAATATTGGAATAATAATAAATTCACACAACACCTCATACATTGACCTGACCCGTGGTACGTAGCTAAGCGCTTGTGTTACGGATGTCAGGCAACAGAGGAAACACAAATATAATACTTAAATACATATATTACACCCAGACACAGAACAAACACAAATGTTCATCACATAAATGTTTGTCCTGAGCGGGAATCGAACCCACGACTCTTGGCGTGCATGGTAGGGTCACTACCAATTGCGCCATCGAGCCCATCAAATATATTTTAATTATATAATGTATTTTAAAATATTTGTATTCAATAACATGAAAATTTCATGAACACTTCCGTGTTTTCGAGGAATATTGAGATTATAAGATACAATAAAATAATTAAACTCATACATATTATAGGATAATCATAATAAAGAAATGAAAATAAATGAATTAAAAACGAAAATGAAAGTCAGCAAGCGGTTTCAGTGTAAAGTGCGGAGTTTTTAGCAAATAGAAGATAGCATAATATTCAAATAAAAATCTAGAACATAGTATGATAACAGTACTATATTATTAGTATAGTCATATTTGTATTTATTAATTATTATTAATAAGAGCTAGAACATAATCATGATTAAAATTTCTAAACTAACTTTTTTTTTTTTTTTAACTTAATGAAGGAAGTCTCAAATCAATCATCTTCCCGGCTTCGCGCCAGTGGACATATATTTTTATTTTTGGATAAATTAACATAGCTTAAATGTTAAATCAGAGAATTATCAGAAATAGAGAATAAGAGAATATTTCTTTTTTGGAATCAGTCCAGTACTTTCCGAATGTATTGGGGTATATAAATTGTTTTTCTTTACAATATAATTATTTGTATGCTTTTAAACTGACATTTTCGTGGAGACGAAACATTTTAAATGCAAACGGGTCCTCACGATTTTGTATTGTTGTAAAAAAATTTTTAAACATAGTATAATAGTCTGTAATTTTATTTATTTTTTTTACACTCTATAGTATAATTTAAAAATAGGTAGTTACATAACTGTACAGTAGTACGCTTTTTGTCTTCTGCCGTAGGCAAAACTGAGGACAGTTAAACTGTAGATACTAGGTTCTTCAGTATTAACTGTACACTTACATCGATCTAATAGTGTAGGTACAGCTAAATCTGAAGTTCTGTAGCCTGCCTAACGGACGATTCACACATATCAGTGAAGTCACCATTCCGTCACAATACCGGCTAATCTTTCATTGTCAGCACTGACACTTCTCAGTGTCAATGCTGACACTTCTCAGTGTCAGTGCTGACAATGCCGAAAATGTATGAAAAATTTGCCAGTACTGTGTCGGAACTGAGACTTCACTGATATGTGTGATTCGAGCATTAATCGACGACGTTACTGTGCACGAAAGTTTGTAGTGTACATTAACCGATGACGTAGCTGTATACTCACGGATGTTCCCGGCGGCCTCCATCTCGGCGCGCATGAGCTGCAGGTCGAGCGTGGCCTCCTCCAGCTTGTCCCGCGTGGTCTCCAGCTCGAGCTGCAGCGCCTCGGCGCGCTCCTCCGCCATCTCGCGGTCCAGCGCCGCCATCTCCGCCGCCTCCGCCAGCTCCGCCGTCTCGTCGCTGTGCGCCTCCAGCGCCTCGCGCGCCTCCCGCGTCTGTGAGCGCGTCCGATTTCGGTGGTTAGTGCTCGTTCATACTGACTCGCGGACGCGGTGGCGGGCGCGGTCACGAAATAACAAACGCATGAGTGTTCAGTATGAACAAGCACTTAGACGTCTTGGGTTGTGAGGGGGTTAGTGGACGTGTGTCGTATACGGGGCTGATATTGCATCTGTTAATCTTCTTATACAAGGTTACTGGTAATTCGACCTTTTCCCGCTTAGTGCGGCCGCACACCAGAAATACATTTGTATTACATTAATTGTAGCGCCGCATTTGAAACGCGACATATATATCGCCCCCCTATATTTGCATGTAAACCCGCACATCAAGGACACATTTGTAGTAGGTGCAGTTGGTGGCGAGGCATTTTTCGCGCTACAAGAATTCAAGATCGAACACGTTCGTTTTATGTGGCACCGTGCTTCAAAAATGTCAACAATGACGTTACGAAAATGAAAGACAATACAACTAGACGCTACAATTGTGCTTCCGATGTGCATATACTCAATACGTTTGTCGCAGCGTAAATGTATAGCAATAATTTTGACGCTGTAAATATATGTTGCGAGTAATATGTGGTGCCGGTCTGCGGCCTCACTAAAGGGTTGTAGAGCAGGTCATTTGCGATGGATTTGACCAAATAATACCCTATCCGAAAATTAAACATTTTTGAGATATATTGAATTTTCTATTTTTTTAATAAAAACTACAGATTAACAAAACTTTAAACCCGAATTATGAAAAAAGTACTCAAGCTATATTTTTTTCTTTTATTCCCCTAATTAGTAGACATATTGGTAGTTAATATCCACGCAGGTTCACGCATTCCCCCTGGACCTTGGAAAAACTACCTATTACCTATTAATCTGCCTCGAAAAGTAACAAGCAACCTTGCCCCCCCGCTTCCCCCCCTCTCACCTCCTGCCTGGCGCGCTGCAGGTCGCGCTGCAGCTGCGCCTGCGACTCCATGATGCGCGCCTTGAACTCGTTGGCCTGCTCCAGCTGCAGCCGCAGCCGCTCCAGCTCGCGCAGCCGCTCGCGGTCCTCAGCGCGCCGCAGCTTCAGCGTCTCCAGCTTCTCCTTCAGGTCCTCCACTTCAGACTTCAGGTTCACGATCTGGGAACGTGGAATTGAAAGAAAGAAAAAAAGAAAAAACATTTATTCGCTGTTTAGATACTGCAGCACACGAACACATAAATAACATTAACTATTACAACACTTAAAACATCTAACCTAAAACATCCAACATTATTAAGTAGGTACATACATATGTCATTTACCTAAATGTTAAGTCACTTAAAAATTAAAAAAAAGCACGATAAAAAACAACTCAATATATAATATCTGCGCTGCAGCATGCCCAAACGGCGAATGGGGTCTAGACTCAGCTAATGCCGCGCGTGAGCACAGCGCTGATATTTCAGTCTAGGCCCCGCCTTCCGTGATGAATGTATGGTATGTTACTTACATTTTTGTTTAAATATGAAATTATTTTAGAATATCATCTTACAGGAATTGGACAGTACATGTGGATATTTATGTAATGTAATCTATTTTTTTATGTGTGTAATGACATCTAAGACATCACAGATACTTTGTCCTCCACTGCTGACTTCAACGAGAGGATAGTAGCCTCATGGCACCCAAGCTTCTCGGAAAAATTTTAACCAGTAACAATATTCATGACAATCACAATACCTTTATTAGCATAATACCTTTGACTAGTCTGCTGGCATGACATGGCATAGACCTTCCTTTATTCTACCAAAATATTACATAGCTGCTCACAATTATGTACACATATTTGCTTTTAAGTATTGTTGTCTACCGACACAAATGATTCTCGCCGTAGGTACCTCCTGTTGCGCCTGCATGTTAGCCAGCTTGTCTTCCGCCGAGGAGCCGATCTGGGGGGACGTGATGCTCTGCCCCGGCGTGTACTGCGGCGTTAGCGTCTCCACGAACCCCGTCTGAAAATTTACAATAAATCATCTCAATCATTCAGTATTCGAGTCCCATCCAACCTTGCATACTTCCAATCTTATATTTTTCCATTGTGCCAGATGGCTCGAAGGACCAAAATTTAATATGTACTAAACTAAGTAGCTAACTTATGCTTAGTTCATTTCTTGTCTTATATTTGGCCTGAATAGCTGCCTCACAAAAGTAGACGAGCCACCTGATAGTAAGTGGTCATCGTCGCCTATGGACAGGAGCAACACCAGGGAAGTCACCAGTGTAACGCAGGCTTCGTATAAGAACTTTTTTTACACCTTTCTTGTAGAACCCCATTTCATGGCACTCTGGGAAAATTTTCTCGTACAATCCAAAATGTACGTGGCCACATATTATCGTAGACTTCAACCAAGCTATAGTTTACCTCACCAGCTCATTTCCAATTATTCAACAAAATCTATCTAAATTACACTGGTAGGTATCTAGTAACTAACTGATTCTGGATGTAAGGGGAGTGACTAGCCACCCACGACACAGGGTATCCTAATAGTGTGTGGACTAGAGCTCACCAAAATACTGGATTATATACTGAACCACTGTATATGATACTTTATTATTATTATTGTAACCATTGTTTTATGTGAGAAATAAAGTATTATTATTATTATTCACATAAAAAGTATAACATAACCGCTATTTCGTGTTTCTCTGCTTAGAATAATGGTTAGCTGGTAGAGAATGCAACTTGCATTAAGCTCGCCATTTGTACCTTAATATATATCTATATATTGTGGTCAATAAAGTTTAAATAAATAAATAAATAAAACATACAGACCTCGACAAAAGACGCCCGTTTGACGAGGTCGGGCGAGGAGGCGCGCTCGGCCGTCGGCGACACGTACGAGGTGAGCGACTGGCGGCTGCTGGCCAGCGACGTGCGCGAGCTGCGAGCCAACCGCTACTGTTACAACCTTACAACCACTTTACAGTACCCGGCAAGAAATAATGCACATCGGTATTCAGAAAGTGATAATCGGTTAGTTTCGGCTTTGTAGAGCGTTGTCCTTACTGCACAGTCCTTACGCTGATTTGTCACTTTTCTTTCGAATTCGGTAGAAATCGGTCGCGTTCACTCATAAATAAATATAAAGAGTTGTTAAAACCTCCAATGGAACGTCAAAATAATATTACTCTAAGTACTTGATAGGGTGCTTTATCAGCTCTTAATAGATATTGCAAAATTAGTGCAATGTGCGAGAGAGACAACGCTCTACAAAGCCGTAACTAACCGATTGTCTCTTTTTGAATATCGATGTGCATTATTTCTTGCCGGGTACTGTACACAGAGCCCTTGGCATTGAAGCGACATTTGTACAGGCCGTGGAAGGAAGCGGGTGTGTGCGGCGAAGTAAGAATTAACACTGAACTATTTGAATAGGTTTTTATTGCGTGAATGTAGGAGAGCCGTAGTGAGAAAGGTCAGAGAAAATTTTCATTGAAAAAAGAGCAAAACGTAGCAGCTTTTCGGTACAAAATAATACCGAGTTTGGACCTTACTTTCTAATACGGTAAGTTCAAATTCATTTGTAATTGAATAGATGCAACGCGACACCACGCTACTAGGTTTCCGCGCGCGCAACGTCCATTTCGTTTCGTGTCACATAAACTGGAACTTAATCATTAAAGTGATTACGAAGCATTTTGCGCTGAGAGCCGCTAAGCGTCACTGCAACCCCCTCTTTTCTCAGTGAAAATTGACCCTTATGGACTATGATAAAAAAATTGTATATCCGAAATCGGTCGAAAAAAATACCCTCGCACCAGCGCTTCCAAGTTCTATATCAACAAAGCGTTTACTTAGGTGGAGATTTTATCTAAACTACCAACGTGCCATATTCAAATTCGTTCAATGTGGCTCGTATTTCCGTCCCAGAAAGAAAACACCTTTATACATAATAAAGGTCGTCACTCATTCATCATCCCGGGAGCAGAACAGTTTCGCCATTTTCCGTGCATTATCAAAACGTGGAATAATGACCGCTAATGTTCATTCGACTCCATTCAAGGTGCCATCATCAAAAAATAATGCTAAATCTCGCTAATAACGCTTGAATTAGAAAATCCTACCAAATACTGGAAAATTCGTTCTTTCATTGAAAATTGACGACCCTGTAGCCCTAGTTGGTAGCGACCCTGCCTGCGACGCGAGGGGTCCCGGGTTCGATTCCCGGCCGGGGCAGATATTTATGTGGCAGATAAATATTTGTACTCGGGTCATGGGTGTAATTGTAATGTGTTATATGTGTAGTCCATGCCACCCGCGACACAGGTACCTAGTAACCTACGGCGAGGGTATGAGTGTGTTAGCGTTTAAAACGCCGGGCTGATCGGGCTCCAGGTTGATAATAATAATAACGCTTCACTCATAGCCCCACACCAGGATTCCCTGTGTCGTGGGTGCCATGGACAACACACTAGACAAGGACACACACCCAGACCGAGAACGGAAATTCAAACTCAGCATTCAAATTTCCGCCTCGCTGGGAGTCGAACCCAGGACCTTCGGAACAGCGATCCGGCGTGTTAACCATTGCGCCATCCGGGTTGTCATAAATGAGTAACGACCTTTAGAATCGCTTAGGAACTGGCTTAAGAAAGTATAACTAGGCAATAGGGAACTGCTAAGGTGCAGTGTACACAGTAGACTGGATGCAGCATACCGTATGCATACCTACTTATATTTCTAGAAGCACTTTTGCGAACAGCATAATATTCATGAACTACGTTGCCATGGCAATTGTACCTCATTTATAAGAATACAGGGTGACTTTTTAAGCGGTACTTAAAATTGAACATGTTGCAATCTGATTATATTGAATTAATTTGATTATTTTATTATTAGACGAATAATATTTCATTTCTCGGGAATTAATTGGACTGATTATGTACACGTTACCAGGTGAAACACCCAATCTGTGCATAAATGGTGACAACAAAGTATCCCACCGACGTGCAACTCCTAACAATATTCAATACAAGTACAGTACCCGGTAAGAAATAATGCACATCGGTATTCAGAAAGAGATAATCGGTTAGGATCTGCTTTGTAGAGCGTTGTCCTTACTACACAGTCCTTACCGCTGACTTGTCACTTTTCTTTCGAATTCGGTAGAAGACGGTCGCGTTCACTCATAAATAAATATAAAGAGTTGTTAAAACCTCCAATGGAATATTAATATTATTATTATAAAAGTACTTGATAGGGTGCTTTATCAGCTCTTAATAGATATTGCATTATTAGTGCAATGTGCAAGAGAGACAACGCTCTACAAAGCCGTAACTAACCGATTATTTTTTTCTGAATACCGATGTGCATTATTTCTTGCCGGGTACTGTATCTCACGTGTGCATATATAACAATTTTATTAATAATTTTTTCCTATAATCATAACACGATCAAGTCGGGGTCACCAATATGCTATTGTTTACGTAAAAATTATTTGTTGAAGAAAAAGCAATAACATAAAATTGGTGCATAAAAGAATAGTGATAAGCAGCGGATTACATATCTATCTCATATAATGTTATACGTACATCACCTAAGCAGGTACTTACCATAATGAAAAAACTTAAGAAACAATATAACTATTCTTGTCTATTTTACACTACAATATTGAACTATTACATTTAACAATTTAATACTAAAATATTTACAATCACAACTACAAGAATACTAGAAAACTTTATACAGGGTTGCCAAGTCCTGTGACGCGAGATGAAACAACATATTTTTTTTAATATTTAATAATAACAATATTTTTTTAAACGCATTCCACAAAATAAGGTTTTTTTCTTTTTCCTGCTTACTAAATTTTATATTTTCCTTACATCAGTTTTCTAAGTCTCAACTGAATAGCTAAAATCTTCCCAGAGAAACGATTTTCAACACCACAAATCTTAACTATAATCTTTAATCAAAGAAAGTAGAAATTCAACAATTCTTATATCGCTGTAATATATGCATATGTGGCGACATCGCACAACATCACACGGTGACGTCACCGAAGCCTGAAACGCGCTATCGAAGATTTCTACATCGCTGGCATATATTATACCACGCCTCGAGTACACTCACTTGTGGCCCGGCCGCCCCCCAGGCATGTCGTCTCGCCTGGCGGGAGATCTCCCTATTGCTATTGCTCAAAAAGTAGTTAGTTACGCTATCTATGCTTTCAAACTTTTTTTTCGCCGTTTTTTTCTCCTCAAGCACTTTTCCAAAACGGTGGTAGAATCAAAAAATTGACGTTCATAAGTGAATTTGTAAATTCCTAGATGAAATAAACAGTTTGACTTTGACTTTGAAAAACACTTATGAGGAAAAAAAATTTTTATACGTGACAACCCTGACAACACACTGGCAACCCTGTAGCCAAAATCAAATACTATATCACAAGTTACCTCGACATCGACAACGTGCCGGCTTTCGTCTGCGCGGGCGACGCCTTCCGTCGGACCCTTCATTGAATTACAGTGTTAGTACGTATCGTGTTAGAGCTCACAATCGTCTGCACGACGCACACGTAACATCGCATCGCCCACCGATGGTTTTAAAACAGTTTGTAATGAACTAGGCGTTGTAAGTAACACAGCTTTTTGTGATCTTTAGAAAAATGTATGTCGAAACCTATTTATTTAACGAGTGTTGAATGTTCCATATGAATATAAAACTCCACAAAGAAAGAAATAGTAATTAACATTAATTTCCAGTTTATTCTGGTCTTATCCACATTATAATTCTGGTCCTTCGAGCAGGATTTATTGAGAAAAAGGAATTATTGTCGTAAAAGATCATTATTGTTTGTATCGTCATTTGTAATTCAATATTCAAGGTAAAGTAGGGCCATTTTAATAGGCCACATTTGACAACTGTTTGTCTTTGCTTCATAGTGAGGGTAACCTGCTGAAAAACATCGATTAATTTAATTAATCGATAAGGACTTCAAACATCTGTAAATTGAATGCGATTGTTATAAAAAGTATTAATAAGCGCACAGTTCACACAACGACTAAAATAATGACAAAAATAATGCGTCAAATAATGGCGCGACATGAAATCATGACTTTTTTGTAACATTTCACGTTTCTAGATACTGACTTGTGAGCCAGACGTTATTATATAAATGAATGATTACATGTTTTTTGGCCTAAAATTTAATAAAATAAATTTTGTTTGTATTAAAATACATTTTATTTTGTAATCGTAAAATACTTTTTGACGATTAGTTCGACTTCTCGAATTCAACTTATCTACTCATCATTTTCTTTCGGTACCATCCCTGATATTTAAAAAGAAAAAGAGTTCACTGACGTAACTTTGTAACGACGTCAGTTCCTTACTTTTAAGTGTAAAAAGTTTAACAATATCTAGTATGGAATGTATTAGATACTATGGGGTGCCTCCCTTACAAGGTTACTTTGTAAAATTTTGACGAACTGTCAAATGTGGCCTATTAAAATGGCCCTACTATATATATCATAGAAATTAAGAGACATTATATCCACTGACTTTACTTATTTGTATTTTTCATTTTTAAGTTCAAAAGGCTGCGTTACTTTATCAAGTCAACATAAATAAGTCAATGTTTCACCGTCAAATCGCCAACTGGCTATATCTATACCAATTAGAACACGGCCTAACAAAAATAAGTGTAAACCTGTCCCCTAAACAACATATCCGATATTAGGAATTCAACATTCTTTCATCATAATAAGTAGACGACAATCTTGACAAGTGTAATTTCTTCCTAATTCGCCACATTAGCGCGTTAATTAAAGCTTTAAGACGCAGATGCAGCCATAGAGTTTAAAATTATGTTTGTTTCCTAATATCGTACGTAGGTCGGAGATATTGTTGTCAGACATAATGAATTTTACGATTTAAAATTTGAGGTTTGGCCAGTCTGTGGTTTTTGCGGTTTTATTTGTCGTGTGACAGTAGCTGTCAGTTCATGTTAGCAGTACCGCAGGCCACGACAAAAGCTAGAAGCACAGAAGCCAATTACTATTCTCCGTCACCAAAATTTTAGCAAAAATAGTACATAATTATATAAAAAGAATTTGGATTTAACAAGAATATAAAAAAGCCAATTAACCGCTACAACTGATAAGAAGGTTTGACAGCACATGTCTGAATTCATATATTATCTTACCAATTTTACCAACACTTTAATTGACATCAAAATACCAAGTGAACAGATTTTGATAAATCTTCTTATATTCGAAATCTGGTGCGTGTGGTGTCATTTAACGACTTTTGGGCGACATCTAGCGCGAAGTATTTTCGTTATCCAAAATAATGCTTCGACTATTTTGATGATGTACTCATTATATTACTGGTCAATGTTGAAGTCAGTTTTTAACTTTTTTTTAATTTAACAATCAGCTAATCCTTTCATATTACCGACTTGACGCGTTCTGCTCAGCCACTTAACCAACACGGGAGGATAGTATGCTAATTTATAACCTCTTAACTTGCGCCGTATCAAAATAGTTTAACACGATTCTAATGCCAAATGTATTAAATCTCGGCAAATCGGTAATTATAACATTATCAAACTTTGGACTCTTCGTGGTTATGACGAGATGGGATGTTTGTTCATATTACATAGTGTGCACACAACGACATGGGAAATCCTTCTACGCTATTATTGAATTCGGACGATTTTCAGTGAAACAATGACTTAAAATATTAATAATCTGACTTATACAAGTTAATTACATTAAATTATCACAAGAAAATAATTAATTAAAAAGTAACCGACATCACTTATTTAATTTACTGTGCTCGAAATTAGAATTTTCAATACATGTAGGTAAGTAATCATTCTGTTTATATATTTCAAAATAAGGTTTTATAATTTTTCGCCGGTTTGACTTTTTCTTTTTAGGCTCTATTATCAAATGCCCCCAATAATAGCTTTTCTTTTATCTTCCATTACAACAACTCTTTACATTTTTTAATATATAATTGAATAAGAACAAGTAGACATCGGTTACTTCAGATACAATCAGTTTTAATAACAACACTGATTACAAGTTAATTTTACCTTACGCCTGAGACACAACTTCGGAGAGAAGCTTTTACCTGTGCTGCCAATTGGAAATGCAAATTTTTTATTTCAAAAATAATAGATAAATATGAATTAATAATAGTGTAAATAAAAAAATATTTTATTTAAAAAAAGCGTGGGGTGCTTTTTAAGATATTATCAATATGACACCATGCACCCCACGCTTTTTTTAAATAAAATATTTTTTTATTTACACTATTATTAATTCATATTTATTGAAATTTTCAACACTATTCTTAATTTAAATTTATTAAAACTTATTTTCTTTTTTTTAGTTCGGTTTTCTATAAAAAGCGTGTTTTTTAGTTTTTTTAAACTATTATTTATTTTCTACTTTTTAGTTTGGTTTATTCATAATAGCTTGTTTTTGTAATTTTAAACTATTACTTGGTCTCTATCTATGGTGATAATTTAGAATTCAAATAAACAGAAGAACAACGCCATTTAGTAAAACGTAATGTACGCAGTCAAACTGAATACGGAGTTACAGCTAGTTGCCCGTAAATATGGGTAGATGGCAGTAGCAAATGGGTAGATGGCAGTAGTGTGAGAGTAAAAAAAATAAAAATCTTATTTTGCAAATTGAAAATTGGAATAATTTTATCAAATTAGTGTAATGTCATCGGAACTCGATAAATCTACAAAGTTTGAACGAAATCTGGCCGTTTAAAGTGGGTCAAAATCGCGCCCAAAGAAGTCGGTTACAAACAAACATACAAACATACAAGTGAAGCTAATATAAATCGTGTAAAATAAACTTGATATGACTATGACAGCCTATTAATCTATAGTTTATATAAAGTGTGGACAAACTCTCCTGTTACCATATTATACAGAATAATTTCCATTAGTTTTATTTAAAACATGATTACTTTTGGTTACTTTTACACATCTTCAAAAAGGATATTATATGTTTCAAACCTGAACGGCTGTAATATCCCATTTTTATGGCAATTTATGAACAAAAATTATACAAAACTAGCAAACCCGGCGAACTCCGTTTCGCCACCAGATGGCTTCGTTTTTTGTAACATTTCGTTTGGGGATTAAAGAATTTTTTTTTTGTTTTATATTTGAAAAGGTGATAGAGAAAACAGAGATCAAAACAGCATAGGAAAAATAATTTATTAGACAGTAAAACGTAACATAACAACATAATATCCTAGGTAACCAATACGCCAATGCAACCAAATTACGTATGTATGTACAATACACTTACAAATTGTTCGGTTTATATATTTCTAACACCTGCCCTTAAACTAAACAATTTGTAAACCAAATCGGACAGATACTCTTATATAATTAATCAGTATCTTCTACAACCCATCTCACATATTGGTTCTTTATATCGAAGTAACTGACCCTTTTACATTAGAATTTACTTTCGAACTTTTCCCCAACAAATATTACATTTAGTTTCATTATAATGTACCTCAAGCCCTTTTGAAGTCATCTTTCCAACCGATAACAAATTCGTTGACAAACCCGGCACGTAAATAACTTCTGTTAATTTTGTAGTCTTAGTGTGCCCTTTTAACAACAGCTCTTCTTCACCATGTACTTCGCTATGCATCTTTTCTCTATTAGCCACTGTCACCAACCGCGGAGTATCCACAACATAATTTTGCAATAAAGCTTTGTTGTTCGTCATGTGGCAAGTTGCGCCGGAATCCACATACCAGGCATTCGAATTTACACCTATAGCTAATGCCGATAATAATGTTCCTCTCCACGTATTTTCACATGTTTCTCCTCCTTTTCCATTTTTGTTGGTTTTTGTCGGACAGTTCTTTGCATAATGATCCTGTTTCTTACATATGAAGCATTTGCCTTTCATAAAAGGTTTATTCGCTGTTTTTGCATTTCATTTTGCAAACATTGCGCCTTCTTCGCTCTTATCAAAGCCTCTACGCAATTCTTCTTGTAATAGTTTGCTCTTTACTGTCTCGCTGCATAATTTAATATTAGAATTTTCCAATGTCAGGATAAGCGGGTCATAATCTGATGATAGACCGCTCAGTATCAACACTGACAGGAAATCATCATCTAATGGAGCATTAATATCTCGTGGTTGTTGATCCAACTCCGTGATCCTTAAGAGATACGCTTCCATATCATTAAATTGTTCTAACTTCAATCCGAACATTGTACGTAAAAGTCCAAGACGTCTACACAGTCCTTTGTCTTCATAGGCCATTTTTAAATTATTCCAAGCCTCAAAGCCAGTGGTAGCATTTCGTACATGCGAAAACGACGATGGCTGCACCATCAAACATATTTTGGCAAGAGCCCGTCGTTGCTAGCGTTCGTCATTGTCCCTAGGGACACCCGACTCAGCCTCAACGATGCAGTCCCATAAGTCCTCATGTATCAAATACATCCGCATCAAAAACTTCCAATTGCCGTAATTGGATATACCACTAAGCTTCTCAAAATTGACAGTTATTCCAGAACTCGAAGCTGTAGACAACCATTGAGATACTATGTACTAAAGTAGACAACAATGATGCCGGCATCGCCGATGGCGATCGAACATTCCTTTTGTTCTGCATCTCGTTTTAAAAACAAAATTTAATACGTACAATTCTTTTTATTAATCTTGGTTAATAACTGGGAAGTGTGGAATACCTCCTGGGGTATCTGGGCCCATAATCTGATAGAAAAACAGAGATTTACACAGCATAGGAAAAATATTTTATTAGACAGTAGAAGGTAACAACGTGGTATCCAAGGCAACCATATGACAATCCTACCAAATTACATATGTACAACACCTACTTAAATTGTTTGGTTTACAATGATTTTCCCTGTTTTCCTCCTTTTCTGTTGAAAATTTCCCGAATTTTGTTTGCTACAAACCTCACGGAACTCGAGACCTTTCCAACGAATGCAAAACCGTGGAAATCGGTTTGTGCGTTCTGGAGTTATAGAATCAGGAAGGAAAACCCGACTTATTTTTATATATAAGATGTACTATATAAAAATACGTACTTGAATAAACTATTTCAAGATTTACAAGTCATTTTAATTAAACTTTTTCAATCCAATATTTTTTTAAGTGTTTCGAAGCCACTATTAAGTATTTTTTATTTATATATATTTTTTTCAACGAAAACCGTCAACAAACGTCAACTGTTTTGGCGCCATTTTCCAACTGACAGCACAGATAATTAAATTACAATTAGAACATACATTTTAACAGTGCAAAAGCTATGAAGCAGTGCGACTACATGTTGTATCTAGTACTCACGTGGTCGGTCTAGACCTCTGGGCCACTGTTATACTAGCGAGAAAAAAACACTATCAGTTAGGACACTATCGTTTTGTTAGTCTGTGCATACATAATATTACTGTTGAGCATTCATGAAGACATTTATGTACTGTATAGGTATTTATGTATGCACTTACTTGAGAGATTATTGTAAAGAGAATTGAAAAATGCTTGCATCTTTTATGTTTTTCTGTAATTACATAATATAATTTTCTATTTTATCTATGAGGTATAGAGAAATCTTTGTATTAATAATGCATGGTAATACAAGTTTGAAATTTGACACACCATTAGAAATTTTTAGGAACAGTATTAACAATTTTTCAATAAAATTTTCCCTAAAGGAAGTGAAAAAACATTATTTTCCACGTTTTTGAAAGAAGAAAGAAGTGCATTGGTTTCATTCACAGCTGATTCCTCAAAAACTTTTATTACGATGTTATAAAAAGTATGGATTTAGTTTTAATTAAAGAAATATCATTTTTAGACAAATTTGTTATTGATAACACTTCATGCGGATTTTTCAACTCTCTTTCAACTGAGGTCAATGCAAAGATCCAATAGATTAAAAATGACACAGTACAAAAATTACTGTTTTACTATGTGCCCAAAAAAAATTAAGCACACTCCCATTTTCACACATGTATAGACTTGGAGCGAGTGCATAGACCTCGGATCGTGAAAAAAAAAACAATTGTCAGGAGAAACGTCAATAAATGTCAGTGATAACTACAGATAAGTTATTAAATTATTATTAATGTTAAGACTGTTGCTGTTAAAGTGAATCTATGTTCTGTGTTAGCTCGGCCAATGTTGAAATCACACAACTATACTAAAATAGCATGGAACACTTGCAGATTACAAATTCAATTATGGATTATATTTACAAAAAAGCTGAGTATATTTTTAACATTAAATGCACGATTTTTACTAGCAAAAATAGTATTTTCATGTATCTACCCTACAAATTTGTTTATTTATAACCTTAAAATCAAGTCATTTAAAATTGAAATGTAATAAGGACAAACAATAAATGCACATTTAATTAGTATTATCCTTGACAAACTTTAAATTTTAGCAAAATTACATAACACACAAAATCAAAAACACATATTACTTGGAACCTAGCCTTTAACCCACTGATAGCAATAAAAATACCCTTTATTTCTGGTAGAAACTCTTTCCGGTGTGATCTCGGACAGTGACAGCTTCGGTGTTATGCTTCTGAATACACATCATTTAATAACATCATAATAATATGTACTTCAATGCAGTATTTATAACAAAATAGTACAGTAATTTAATCTATTTTTTTCAACGATCTACCAAGAGGTAACTTAACCTCTTGATTATAATAAAATCATCATAATTAATTATGATCATTATTTAATATCTATTTAGTATTTTTTAAGTCTAATTGTATGCCCACAATAGTAATTTCGACCGATGCTTATTTATTTGTTATTACCTATTTGAAAACATTTTGCAAAATGAACATTAAAAATCTATAACTATTTAATAAATCTTCAACTATTAACAATAATTCCTATGATGATAGTACCTATAGTGAAATATTACAACAACAGTATGTAACAGTGATTTTGGAATTAAATATTACAACATGTATCTTTGGGACCGTGATCTAACCTAACTAGGACCAAAGTTCGGCAAGAAATATAAAACTTGGGCCGAGAGCGCCACCTACCGACCACCTACAATATTTTGAAATAACATACATTTTACTAGATTATAAAAAAGTTGAAAATTCCTCACATATTAAGTAACTATTCATGTATTTTAGACTTTATTGCAACTCCAATTAAGGTAACTTTTGTTAGAATGCATGATGAATAACCCTATTACTGTACAATAATTACTGTAGCCAATTATTTTTAATAAGCAGAAAATCAATTAGATCCTATAATATGTGCTCAATGGCCAAGATTTTATTTTCCTTATCAAACCTGTAATCAACACAATCAAACGAGGTAAGGATTTTAACATCCAACAATGCATTAATTACGAACAAATGTAAATTTACCTGCTGAGCCTCCGGTTGGTCGGAGCCGGCCTGGACTCCTCAGTGGAGGTGGTCATAGATGTCTCCATGGGGTTGTCCTCCGCATCCAACAGTTGTATTTGGGTTTGACGGACGAACACTCCATAATTCTCTTCACACTGGAATCATGGTGTTTCTATGTTAACTGTCAGGTCACCTTGATTTTTTTTAATTCATATTCAGCTTTAAGCCCATGTAGAAGCAGTTATAATTTAAATGTAGAGAAACACTAAATTCAAGTGATCATTTAATTTTATCAACCTGATTTAATTTTTTACTGTAACTACACAAAAGTGAGTTAATAACTTGTAAATCAATCATTTTTTGAGAAAATAATAAAAGAAAGAAAACCATTTATTATTACTATGTACCAACAAAAAAAAAAAGTAAACAGAGAGTACAGTCAAAAAACTGATGTGCTTAAATTTATCAGTGATAACTAAATGAATAATTAATGAAATAACTTAATGAACGAACGAAGTGATTTTGAATTTGTATATGAAACAAATAATAAAGTGTACACATAAAAAGTAAAATAACATAAGAAACGAAAGTTCTCTAGGACATAACAGTTTTTTTTGTTTACTTTTAAAGCTGCTTTCTGCTTTCTTTTCTGCTGTGGTAAATTATACACCCATGTTAATTTAAAATTGTAGTCTCACAGCTTAATTCCCCCCTCCCCAATCCACTATTAAATGTTCTGACACATCCATCCGTTCAAACATCCTCTCGATTGCATAGTTAATTTAATAATTTACTGCACTCTGCTATGTGAGACTAATCACCACTTACCATCAGGTGAGATGGTAAATAAGCATTAATTCATTGAATTAATAAAAAAAAGTTAGAATAGTATTTCCTGTTCAAGAAAAATTATGTGCACTTGACGAATATTTTTATTCTGAGATCTTTTCATTCTGAGGAAAATTTCGCGCGAGTACATGCATGTACCTACTCTACTTTCACTACATTTATAAATTACTAGCGAACCGCCCTCGCTTCGCTTCGGGACCCGTAAGTATCAACCGCGTAGGTCCCGCTCCCGTAGGAAGTTCGGGAAGATAATAAACTATCACCAAAATTAATTCAGGTTAAATTAAATTAAACTTAGAAATAAAGCTTACGACAAAACAATAGCAAAGTAGCAAAGGATCACAGCAAGATTAATGCAGATTAAACTTGGAAACGCGGCAAGTTTGGTATGGCAGTGGGTTCGACCAAATTTGATTACCATAAAACCGGTTCTAGTTCTAGTGTGTTAATCTTAAAAGATAGATATATACTGTCGTGGACATTTTTTTAGATCATTTCAAGAGGAATAATTCTTTCATAGATATATTTTTGGTATCTTGAATCGTTTTCGCAACGCATGCAACGAAAGCCCTCGAGAATGAATAATTTTCCCCGTTTTTTCCACATTTTCCATTATTTCTTCGCTCCTAATTGTTGCAGCGTGATGTTATATAGCCTATAGCCTTCCTCGATAAAAGGTCTATTCAACACAAAAAAAAATTTTCAATTCGAACCAGTAGTTCCTGAGATTAGCGCGTTCAACCAAACAAACAAACAAACTCTTTAGCTTTATAATATTAGTATAGAATAAACATTAAAAGTCCATACCGTAAAATAAGCATGACCACGAACAGTCCCGTTGTTCTTCCCCTTGGGCTCGTCCAGGATGATCCCGATCCACTTGCCGCTGGCGAACGTGGGGTGGCCCACGTACGCCACCGACCCCTTCACGTCCTTCCCGACCACCATCACCCGCTGACCCAGGGTGAGCGATTTGTTAGACATGGCTGCAGGCTGTACAGCTGGAACGCAACAAATTTATATCTATACTAGTAAACCCGCCCTCGCTTCGCTTCGGGAAACAAATCCCTTCAAAAATCTCTATAAATTTTAACAAATTATGTTATTCCGATGTCTAAGCTATATTACTGCAAAGTTTCATGAAAATCCGTTCAGTAGTTTTTGCGTGAAAGAGCAACAAACACACACACACACACACACACACATACATCCTTACAAACTTTCGCATTTATAATATTAGTAGGATTAACAGATACAAATACAAGAGTATCTTGTAATATTCTTACTGCTACGACTCTGTAGCCTAGTTGGTAGCGACCCTGCCTGCGACGCGAGGGGTCCCGGGTTTGATTCCCGGCCGGGCAGATAAATATTTGTACTCGGGTCATGGGTGTAATTGTGATGTGTTATATGTGTAGTCCATGCCACCCGCGACACAGGTACCTAGTAACTTACTGCGGGGGTATGAGTGTGTTAGCGTTTATTTGTTTGTATTGTTTCTCACCGTTTTCTTTTTTATGACAGCAACGAACCGGCGATGCCAAACTTAATATCCATGGGCGACAGAATACCACTTACTATAAGGTGGCTTGTGAGCTCATTTCCTGACTATTAACATAAAAATATGATTTTTAAAAATAGATTTTTTTGCAATGTGCTTCAATCAATTCGAATAATCTGCTGTATAATAAAAAGACGGTTGAGTTTAATACCAACTTCTTGAACTCCAGATTTTAGATAACCTCTATTGCCAACGTATATCTTAGGACAAATAATGAGTCCAAACTCAATACAGTGGCACTGCATCTTTCAAAAGATCTAATAATGTTGCAACCTTGCAACTCCATCATTACACCATTTCTATGACATGAATATATTGCAATCTCTTGTGATTTACATCTAATTATGTAGGAAAATAAAATTATAATACAATTAAACACCCAGAACGGATCTTATTTGACTTACAACAAAAGAGAACACTAACTAAAAGTTAAAAATAACCATTCTGTATGGAGTCACCAAGCTTTTTCACTCAGCTAAACATGACAACACCTGTGAAATGTTGCATGTTGTATTCGCTTCTAAAATGCACTTGAAAATATTTTATTTCAATATTAATGGTTGCATTATTGTTGCATTAAATATAAGTTAGTTTCCTGTCCTCTTTATCTTCCAACATAAAAGGGGGTCTGTGGCACCACAGCTCTCGACTGAATGAACTTCTTTGAGTGATTTTTTTAATTGACAGCCATTTTATTTGTGGTGGTTTTTAACTATACTACATTGTACCTCTGAACACAAATCCATTTAGAAAGAAGAAAGAAAGAAAAAATATTTATTTCACCTCATAACAATGTTTAGAACCTTAAAACTATGACATAATGCTATACAGGAGGGTGAAAAGGGCTCACTCTTAGCATTTTTGGTCGTGGAGAAACCACAGCCGCTGGTTTTCAGAGTGACCCACTAGTCCAGTTCAGTTTGGATGATTGAAACAGGCACATACGTCTCTAACCTAAATAGTAACATATATTACTAACAACAATGTACAGTTGCAAAAAATAATAAATGAAAATGTAAATGCCACAAAAATGTAGATTGCGTGTGCGTGTGTATATGTGTGGTGTGCATATGTGTGTGCGTGTGTTATAAAATTGACTATATGGCTCTTGTGTCATGCTGTAGTGTTTCCTCCCCTTTCTAGTGTTCAAATAAATACGCTTTTAATTTAACACGGAAATCATATCATCATAAATCATATCCTTCACTGAATCACTCCTATTGAGATGTGTTTGTTTCATCTTTTTTCCATCTCGAAAACATTTAATTGATGTATGTGACAATAAAAAGCATACCCTCAAGTTACAGACAAGCTGTATGCTGCAATCTGCAATAGATACCATGCTGGACTGCTGTTCAAAGGATCTTGGTAAAGATTTCTAGTGAGGTGGAAATTTTGATGATGAGTTTAAATTGCTATTCAGTCTTGGTTTATAAGTTCTTATCATTTGCATTTTCTATAGCACCCAAGACAGGGAATCCTTGTATGGGGCTATGAGTGCATAACGTTATCTATTAATAGTAATATTCAATTATAATAAAGGCATAGTACTGGACAAGTAAACATCCAAATAAGACACCATAAAAATGAGAAAGTTCCAGATTTTGTTGAATTCTAAACAACTAAGGCTCGGGAGCTAACTGGTGCGCACAGGAGCGCTGTGTATGCACCGGTATCTCCCCAGTGAGTTACTCGTAACTGCGGCGATTATTTTGCTGCATAGACAATATGGTATGCGTGTTTTCAAACTTATTTATACACATATTATTAAGGAACCCCCACGAACGATCAATTTCATGTACGCTATGTCTACCACATCATCCTGCCTACTCCTTTTTTGGTCGGGGAATATGAAAGCTACAATGAAAGGGATTGATTATTCATTTATCAATAGTTACCTTAGCAAAACGTAATCTAGCCAACACACTACCACCTATATCTCTTGCTTGTTTAAAAACGCATTTCGTAACAGAATTAAAGCACTCGCTATTCAAGTAATTTAAAATAAAACCATATAACAGCAAAATATTTTCTGTGCTAAAATAAAACTAGACTTTTTAAAATGTCAAAGGTGACAAATGTCACTTTGACAGTATCTCGGATGAGTCAACTTTTTTCATAGATATTATCAAGATTTTTATATTTTTTTATCAGTTGTATTGTACGTTGTCTATGATACTACGTAGTGGTATTACTATCATCATCTGCTATTTAAGTTTAAAATTTATAATACAGAAAGAAAGACAAAGGAATATCTTGTAAATAGTGTTCAAATTCAAACTTAATTAGAAGCTTAAAAAACCAATTGAGATATTATGTAGCTCAGATTATGTAGTTATACTAAAATTCCATAATGTTTAAAACACCTTCGTATGAATTGCATTTAATAATTTAAAGATGATTGTTGAAAATAAAATAATAGTTATTTCAGAATTGTTTTATCATCACGTTCTAAAAAGCGAAAATCATGAAAGTGATTAGGTCTGTACTGAACGTTTCGTCATTTACGTATTCTCAAGACCTCGAGCTTTCTTGATATGCCCTCGACCTTGGTATTGAATTAACTGCTCATTGCCAAGAACATAGCATTTATAGAAGGTATTAACATCATGAATGATAAGCAAGTAGTGACGAAACAATTTAAAACAAATTGAAAGACAATATTTCCATACTAAATGATAATTACAGACTTGAAACTTGAATGTGGGAGACACTGAAAATATTCCTTGGCGGCTTAGAAAGGAGTGTGCATTTTTTTGTGTATTTTGAAAAACGAAACTGATTTATTTAACCCTTTCGATTCCAGGTATATAATAGATACTATGCATTCTTGACATGCATGCATGTCGTTGGAGTTTATTGAAACAGGTATCAGAAACACTCTGAAAGTCAAACTACGCCACCACATCGACAAATTCCTACCGGAAGCAATAAGATACTATCATTGTAGGTACCTCAATGACCGGAAGTGGTCCCGGAAGAAGATTTGTCAAGAAACTGCCACTGTATTTTCCTACTCAGTCACAATGTCACAAACTACATTTTAATAATTAACTATTGACTACTATTTTCCGCGGGATTTCTGGGATAAAAATAAGCGTATAATTACATAAGTTGCTCCACAACCTCTTTTGTATTCAACAAGCTTTTTTTAGTGTTCTATTATTATTTCTTAACTACATAACTTTTTTACACTTTTAATATAAGTATTATAGGTCCATGATAAGTATAGATAGATAAGTATAGATTAATTTAGATTATAACTTACTAGTAAATCTGCCCTCGCTTCGCTTCGGGAAACCAGTTCCTTCAAAAATCTCTATAAATTTTAACAAATTATATTATTCCGATGTCTAAGCTATATTACTGCAAAGTTTCATGAAAATCCGTTCAGTCGTTTTTGCGTGAAAGAGCAACAAACACACACACACACACACACACATACATCCTTACAAACTTTCGCATTTATAATATTAGTAGGATAGTAGGAAGGAAGGATAGGATAGGATAGGATAGTAGGAAGTAGGATAACCCATCCTCCCAATCGAGGTATTTATGACTAAGTGACCCGCTCGTAAGTCGTAATTAATTATAGTAAACGCCCTCGCTTTGCTTGTGTTTTCCAAAGTGATGTAATTTATATAGCCTATTAGCCTTCCTCAATAAATCAGTCGAATGTAGAACCTCCTCCTTTTTAATCGACTTCAAAAAAGGAGGAGATTCGTCTGCATGTTTTTATTTTATTCTTGTGTGTTACCTTACCTCATAACTTCGTACTGGTAAACTTATTTCGATATTTTTTTCGACATTCGTAAGATAATGACTGCCATGTGGTCCCATTTTAATTTGAGCGACATCTGACTTCATTTAATGAGTTATTTTCAATAATGTGAATTTAATTTATGCTAACTTTTGAGTTTGACTGGTTGATCCGATTTTGATTCTTTTTTGTTCGAAAGAAAGCGCTTTTCGTGTGGTTCCTTAGAAATTGGAGCGAAATCTGGCGAATGATTTTTGAGTTAGCAAGAAATTATTTATATGACCGCATAAAAAATATTATGCTAGAGAACAAGGAAGACTGATGCTAAATAAATAATGTCTTTGCTGTTCTATCGTCTGGTTTATCAGTAATCAGACGGGCGTGGACCGTTTCTTAGTCTTCAACCATCGTCATCAACATAAAAAATCCTCAAATTAGCCAGCAACAGATTTCAAAATGTTATAAATTATAACTTTTTATTCTACCCCTATATTTTTATGTATCATTGGTCACCCGGGAAATCATCTAAAGCCTTATATGGTTGTACTCTTTGATGTTTTAAATGTCGGTTGTACTATAAATAATTTCAAGATTAAGGGTCACAGCATTTTTGTTTAGTCATAGTCAGAAATGTCAAGAATAAAATACCTACTAAGCACTTGCGTACACAAACCCCTTCTTTTTACTTTTATTAACATTGTACCTGCATTTTGTATTAAATAATGTGATATTAATTTGACCGAATTTGGAGAATGATGTCTATTAGGTAGATGATTAGATACCAATTATAGGAGATAAGAATTTTATTAATAAAGAAAATATAGGAAGGTATCATGTATTTCCTTATTTATAAAAGTATTCATATATATTTATCCATCAATAATGCACACCTTTTATGCAATTAGGTACCTAAGATAAGTCACAATCACAAACAATACCAGTAATATACCTACATAATATATGCACCTAAGGCAAGTAGGTACCGTTTAAACATACATATTATTAATCTATGAGTAGGTATAGGAAAATGTAATGACCTCAGCATTGCGTCGTGTCGTCGAGTCGGCTCATAAATGGAACATGAGTCATTTATCTGTATTATTACTTATATACTTGTGGCCAAGTACGATGACGAACGCCAAGGTAAGATAAAGAGGTAGAAGGAAATAGGTTTGTTTAGAAGTCTACTTGTTACTACACGGAAATCTTTTGTAGTTATTTTCATGTTTAACTGAGTAAATTATGCAGAAAACGAGAATATTGTTCGTAGGTTTGTTCTTGTTGTCCTGATAAAAAAATGATGATCTACATTTAAGAACAATATAATAAATTGCATACAATGACTTTTATAATACCGAGAAGGATAGGGGTAGGATTAAAATGAGTAGGAAGATAACCTAAAAATTCCTTATCTGACATTATAATTCATTATCAATTATCATTCTTGCCAGTTTCCTTTGTAGAACAAAGTCAATGACGCGTTTGCTTGCGTGACGAATCCTTGTTCAGATTGCCGACTGCTCATGCCTCATTTAGTGGAAATTTACCACTGCAAGAGCAAGACACACTGATACTTTCACTGACTTACTTGGCGGCAATAAAGTGATACCGTTAGCGGACCTACAGCTGGCAGACTTGCCACGGGGCGAACACGAAAAATACCAAATACAAAAACATGTTTATTTATAATTGAGACACATCATATCAATACAGCAATTTATAATTATGTCGTAAAAAACAAAAAAATGTTTATTGACTATTTCGTTCGGCGTATTGCGACTAAGCTGTCCAAGACGTTGAGACGGCGTCGAAGATTAAAAAATATTTAAATTTTTTATATTACATTACGGATGACTGCAAGGCACGGGGCGCGGGCGAAGGCCCAGCTCACGATTCTCTGTATACGTCGGTGCTTTCTAAATACATATTTATATATTCGATAGGGTTATAACGCGAACGCTCTCATTACAACTATGATGATGTCACGATGGGGTGAACATGTTCCTTGTCGATGTAGCTAAGCGCGGCTTAGAAGCCGTGCACCTTCAGTTGCTCGGGTTTCACGAGCCCCGACTTCGTGAGCCACTGGCAAATGTTCTCGCGCTGGTCGCCCTGAAGCTGAAGCACCTCGCCGTATTCTGGGTGCTCCACCACGGTACCGTTGCACGCGAACTCCTTCTTGCATGCCCGCACGATCTTCTTCAAGTCATATTCCGACGAGAGCCCTTGCACCGTTGTCAGCGTCTTACGCCCGTTCCGTTGTTGGATTCGGACGTGGACTAGACCATCTTGAACATCGTCTTCCGAGCTTTTGATAGCATCGGCGAATGGGTCGAATGTGTTGAGATTCTGGATGGACATACGATTGAACGTAACTACTCTTTGTTCCAACGAAACGCTGCGATACTACGCACGAACACCAAATAACTGTCACTGATAACGTTCCGTGATATATGCGTGCAGACCAAGCAACGACTAATTTACGCAAACTCTAGAATGTAATGGCGGAATAAATGGCGACTTGACCAAAAAAATGAGATTGTCACGCGGAGGCGGAAATAATTATCGATCGGTACCATAGACAAGATGATGTCAGGTTTTAAAAATATAAAACACGCTATTCACTGGCAAGATTTTATCGCTCCTTTTTAACAGTTTCAACATTAATATAAATTAACCTTTCAATTTTGCATATAATTTTGGGACGTAATCATCGTACTTCGCTACGTAGAAATTTCCAGCAATAGGCATACCCAATTTGAATTGTTGAGCAAATTTTGCAATAGAGAATTTGCCTCTCTTATCACCAGAGTTATTAGGTAATTTGGGTACCTTCGAAAAATCACATTTTTCAGGCTGCTTGTAAACTACAAAAACATATCTATGAAGGCCGGTTCCTTTTGGTGGACCAGATCCAATGTAATCTGACAAAGTTTCGCCTTTACTCAAATCTCCGCCGTAGATATTTCCTACCAACCAGTGATGCCATTCTCTAAACTTTGGGTTTTCGCGACTTGGAGCGTCAGGGTCTACCATTGCCAAGGTGTAATATTCCGTATCTTTACTCGCCCATTTCACATTGGGTTTGTCTTTTACTTGCGTTGGAGTTAGTTCTTTACTAATATCAACTTTAAGCCCACCTGGATATTGTATTTCCACAATTTCCGATGGTGCTGCTGAAAGTACATCTGGTACAACACAATGTTGTTTAAAAAGGCTTTGAATATCAGCCATAATCACAGATTTCTCACAGCTATAAAAAATCCACAGCAATCTTTGATGTACGTATTTCAATTCCGCGAAAGTCTTGTAAACAAGTATCCTAGCAACACCATGGCAACTAAAGCTATCCATACACGAACCAGTACATTGACTAAAACGATTGAAAGAAAATAATTATCCGTAAATGAAATAATAACGACAATGAAGAGACAAATTTTAATTTATTAATTTAGCAAATCAGACAAACTGAGATAAAATTCTGTATTAAAATATAAACTAATGGTTTAAGCAACTTCTATATCTATGCTCATGTCACAGATTATGCATAGAGGAGCACTTGTAGTTCAAGTTCAATAACCTTGAATATCTATAGTCTATGACTGTTACGATCACAATTAAGAAACTACAGTGCAACAACGTTATTTGGCCCGGTGGCGTAAATTAGAACTAATGCAAATATCATACTACAGTCAGACAAAGAGAAAGACAGGAGCGCTTCCCTTTCCGGGTCAGATAATAATAATTTTGTTAACGGCACGCCGTTTATAGTTTTTTGGTCTGAGGTTGCGGCCATGTGCCTAATGGCCGACACTACACAATATACACCCAATAATACACCCGACTTTTTAGGACCTCTAGGTGTATATCTTGAGCTTGGAGTATATTTTATATAAATAACAAATGCATGTAAGTTCTGTGAGTGTCAGAATAGCGGGTGTACTCACGGATTTAAAAATCCCTTTTTGATTACAAACGTACCTCATGTGTACTCAGTGTGCTTATCCTAAAAGTCTGTGTACCTCCTTCTATGCATATATAGATTTTAAATAAAATAGGTACACCCGCCATCCTGACGTCAGAACCGCGGGTGTACTTCTAGTCAGCATATATTATGTAGCTAAGTAAACTGTATATATTATGTAGAATTGGTACCTCTTGTGTACCTGCAGAAACAAATATTATATAAATAAAAAATAGTAAGATTGCCGAGAAAATAAAATAAAAGTTTTATTTCTTTTTACTGTTTACTACAAAAGTTTTAATAATTATTTGATGAAAATATTTTTGAAACATAGTAAATAATCAAAGCTAAGTTTTCATAAGAATGAAAAACTCAAAAACCGAAATAGTTTTCAAAGAAAAAAAATGCAATTGGCACTTACGTCAATAATATTAGAGCTAAAATAAAACATTGCTATCTCACTATTTTGCCTTTAAATGAAATCATTCCATCTCTGTTTTTGAGCTCCGCTCATTCGGTTTTACGTATTATTAGCCCCTTAATCAGTAAGTTATAGTCGTACAAGGATCTTTTGGCGTGTGGGTGACAGAGACAGCCTTACAGGTAAAGCAAATTGTAACGCGTTGTCTCTGTCACCCACGCGCCAAAAGATGCTTGTAGAACTATACATAATAGCATTAGGTATATTTTATTCTCAACTTGGGGAGAGATTAGGATTTTGTAAAAAAAACAAAATGACAGTCGATAAAACAATAGAGAATGAGGGTCGCCGTTTTTGTACTCATCAGTTGGCGTCACCGGCGAGTGCGGTCCTGCTGTCAAAGCCCACCCACCCATACATAAATAGTGACAAGTGATATTCAGACAAGTGAGAAGCGACAGTGTCACAAACTTATCTGACCCGGTGGCCAAAATTGGAACTAATGCAAATGTTATACTAGGTATTGTCAGACAAAGACAGTAGCGCCTTTCTTACCGGGTCAGATAAGTTTGTGGCACTGACAGCCAGACCTCACTCTACGCTAGCGCCTCTAGCGGCGAATTCACACGCCTTTACCCTCATTGGGTAGTCATCAGTGACAGTTAATAAGAAAAAATTAAAATGTGGTGTCGTGGGACACCAGGTAGGAACGAAGTTCCTTCGGCTAATGTAGAATCGACACAATTTGCAAAAAAAATCGTGCTCAATTTTATGTAGGTTTTCTTGATTTTTCTCTTAAAGTTTGCTGATTAGTTTTTATTTAAGTACAGGAAAGTATTAAGAAAATTCAGTATTTTAGGAAATAATAAATTACGTAAAATAATAATGTTAGGGCACAGTAATAAATGCCCATTAAAACTGTCTCAAGGAAATAACGCTTTTATACTAGGTACGCACTACAGCTACTACTAGTACTAGGTAACTAGGTAAGGTAGGTACTAGGTAACGCGTATTTTCTTACGGTTTTACTATATCCCTATCTCCTCCAAGCCTGCCGTAAGGAACTTCGTTCCAATAAAAAATAATTGCAAACGATTGGGAGGGGAACCAACAGCACTGACAAACCAGTATGACCACCGAGAATCACCGGACAAATCCAGATGGAGCCCCTCATGTTCTGAAGGGAACCACTAGCACTTATAAGTCCTCATGGACCCACTAGGGGAACTGAAAAGGGAAACCAACAGACCTCAACCAAGAATTCTTGGTCTTCAATACCTATTAGGGATGTTGACTAATTTTAGGAAAGTATCGAACATTAACAAATGTAAAATGTGTTTCTGGTTCTTGAATAAATCTTTAATTTAAATCGACGTATAATTACTTAATCCAAAATATTGATATTTTTTATAGTCAGTTTTTTTAGAATAGAGTTAACTATTATTGGCCATATTTGTTTTGTAAAGTGTGGCCTATTAAAATGGCCTTACTTTAGTTAAGTCTATTCTAAAAAAACGGACTATAGAATAAATAATTTTTCAAACCACTAATTAAATTAAAAAAAAAAATTAAAATATCATTTAGAATTTCGCGCCAAAACACCGATTTCGATATCGTGCCCTCGATGACGTCACTCATTACCAATTTTTTTCTTTAGAAATATTTGCCGCAATTTATTGAAATTGCTCCTGATTGGTCTATTCGTGTCGCCGAGCAATTATTGCTCTCGTGTAACCGCACCTTTACGGAACGCGGCCTATGTGATGTATGGTCTATGGTTTTGGTAACAAGTGACGTCATGCAATTTCTTTAGCATTTTCTGTTACGTGACTTGAGAGCAAATTCTCTTAGGACATGTTCCAATAATAATATTCTGCATTTATATTTACGGCATGATTATAATACACTCAACATCCCTGTTAGCACACTCAATGTTACTCGTAGATTTTGATATTAAATCTCTTAGGAGATTTTCCAATGATAATATTCTGCGTTTATATCTATGGCATTTTTGTTGTAAGCTTTTTAATTTTTTAAGACGAGACACAGACAACTTTACTTGTTTTGCAAAAAAATTCTTCAGCTTTTTCTTTCTTGCAGTGTCACCAACAGAGGGCTCACACAGAGTAGCTAGTTCTTTGCACACTTCTTTTGAAGTTGAAAGTTTCTTTTGAAGGCGTAAGGCTGGTTGTGTTTCCCTTACTAAGCAGCTTGTTAATCTTCTTAAATTTGTGATATTGTCTCTAGCCAGTTTTGTAGATTCCTATAAAATAAAATAAGTTTTCAATAACCGGATCACTAGAAATATTATAATCATGTTTAAATCAGATATTTCCATATTTATTCATTAGGCAAATGGAAGCATTAAATTTAATAATAATTAAAACAAAAACCTTCTGTATATATGTAGGGTAATTTTTAAATACTGTTGGTATTGCAGTTCTTCGAAGAACTCTTTTTTTACTATCTTCCACATAACATTTGTTGGTGAAATGCTTTGAACAAATGCGGGAGTACTGTGTTGGCGTCCAATTTTTCCTGTGTACAGCCTTTACCCAAAGATTTTTAAAGTGTTCATCCTGTGGAAATCTGTAATCAAGAAATAATCACAAATTTGAGAACTCATTTCTTCTCTGTGGAGTAATTGCGAGCTCATTTTACATTAACCTCAGTCTTTCAGTTCCCTATTTGAGTCAACTTTGGAGAAATGTCGAAGAAGTTAGTTTACTGAGTTTCATTGAAAAGTTGTAATGTAATTAATTTAGCTAACATATGCTGGCCATGGACTATTGCAGCTATAATTAATAGGTATAGTTATGTTCGTAAGGATCTCCATATACAAGGTACAAATGTAGTGAAGTTTTGAAAAGGCTTAATAGTTGATTCATGTTATAACAATGTTCTGTCGTTCTGTAATAATGCAATTTGAGCCCTGTTTATTTTTACATTAACACGCATCCCACAAACGTAATGACAAATTGTTTACATTTAGCAAATAATTATTACGTTTCAATGTATCCTCACTCAGCAATGTATCGATTTTGAACATGGCTGTCTACAACACTTAGAACACAAGTATTAGTAAAATTTTCGAAAAACAAGACGAAATAGGGTGTCTTATCTGGTCAGTAAGATTTTATTTACACAACAATTAGTCATATTATGGTTCTTTCCCCAAAATAACTCTTATAATCAGAGAAAAGTAGTCAAAAAGAGAACCTGTGAAACGACAACCCCTGGTCATCCTCGGATTTCTTCGAACTATGGCTTTTACACCCATAAACTACACACGCCATGACTTCTTGATTGTAATTATATCGTGTCGTGTTAGTTAATCCGTCTGCAAATACTAAATAGAAAGATTTACTCAAAAATTGCCTCAAACTCAAAAGTTTATATGCCAGTTACAGTTTGTTTTTTTTCGCTACGGACTACGCCTAGGGTTGCAACGATATATCGAAAAACCGATAATATCGATAATATCGAAGGGGGCACATCGATATTTTATCGATATTTGCGCTATAACGATACGATAATGTCGATATCATATCCGAAGAAAAAAATCGATAATTCACGACCTTAGATAAGGCTGTCTGGGCTTTGAACATTAGCCTTTTCTTACAATATAAACAAATAAAAAAACATCCTCTACTTGTTTTATGTCTCTATTTTCTCTGGCTGTATGGGCTTAGCCCCTTTGCCTGTCCGTAAGGACTAATGAAACAAAAAAATCTCTATGAACTTCATATTTTTTATTTAAATTTAAATAAATTCGATATTATCGATATTATCGACCTAAATATCGATATTATCAATTATCGATAATTTCAATGCCTCGATATAATTATCGATATTACAACAACCTTGCATCCCTAACTACGCCTACGGTACGGTACGGTACCTAGGTACGGATATTTAGTCCGTACTAATTGCAATGCATTAAATTAATAAATATATTTTTTATCTGAGATACTCCATAGTTACAATGATTTGTAAAAGATTCGTCTATTATCAAATAAAAATAAAATTATCTGATAAAAGTAAAAAGTTACGATTCATAAAACCGGTATCGTAGAACAACACTACTAATAAAAAGCTGGTATAGTAAACCCAACTTAAGACTGAAACGAAAGAGGCGCTGTCGGACGCATTTGACATTCATTTGACCAATTATTGCACACTAGTACTTGACAGATGAATGAACACAACGTACTTATGAATGACTTTTCGTTAGTTCCAATTTTTGCCATTTCAGAGATAAGTTGGGCGCACTATAGGTATCATTATTTCGAAAATTGACATTTGCATGTGTTAATTTAGTTAGGGATGCAAGGTTTTGTGTAATATCGATAAAAATATCGATAATTATATCGAGGTAATGAAATTATCGATAGTTGATAATATCGATGATTTTGGTCGATAATATCGAAATTATTTAAAGGAGATGTTTCACAAATGTATGGCGCCTGGGCGGGTACACTGTACATTCAATAGGAAGTAGCTCATATTATTTGAAAGCTTTCCATATCATCCAAATTCTTGATTTCACATTAGTTTGGCGACAATAATTCAATTTATGGATAATATATTGTAACACTGAGACAGTATGGTGGACAAATCGCCTGCTGATGACGTTGATAAACTTGATTTATTCTAATGTCATATTAAGAGTGTCAACATGAGTCAATGTCAAATGCATAAAGTAGGGCCATTTTAATAGGCCACATTTGACAACTGTTTGTCTTTGCTTTATAGTGAGGGTAACCTGCTGAAAAACATCGATTAATTTAATTAATCGATGAGGACTTCAAACATCTGTAAATTGAATGTGATTGTTATAAAAACTATTTTAATAACCGCACAGTTCAAACAATGACTAAAAAAACAACAAAAATAATGCGTCTAATAATGGCGCGAAATGAAATCATAACTTTTTTGTAACATTTCACGTTTCTGGATACTGGCTTTTGAGCCAGACGTTATATATTTAAATGAATAATTACATATTTTTTGCCTAAAATGTAAGAAAATTAATTCTGTTCCCATTAAAATATATTTTATTTTGTAATCGTGAAATACATTTTGACGATTAGTTCGACTTCTCGAATTCAACTTATCTACTGATCTGTTTCTTTTGGTACCATCCCTCATGTTTAAAAAGAAAAGGAGTTCACTGACGTAACTTTGTAACGACGACAGTTCTTTACTTAAAAGTGTAAAAATTTTAACAATATCTAGTTGGGAATATTAAATAATATGGAGTGCCTCCCTTACAAGGTTACTTTGTAAAATTTTGACGAACTGTCAAATGTGGCCTATTAAAATGGCCCTACTATAGTCAAATATAAATTCGACCCCGACGATCTTTTTGGATTTGTTTTTTTGGATCTATCTTCTATAATTAACATTATTAAGCGTATCTACAAAGTAGGCACCTTTTATAGTAACAGAAAAGTATAACTAAATAAAGCCGAGTGCTGTATCGGTAGAAGGTATAGAAGCATGATAAAATAAAAATTGTTTGCAGAAATCAACGAAACACTATCAGCAGAAGGCAAATGAGCATCTTAACAGACGTCGTCTTAACAGACCCAACGCATTTGCAATTTCTGTATTTTAATATTTTGGATATGAAAAAAGTAAATAAAAACAGCGTTTTATTTATTCTCATTTAATTTTTTTCATTTCAATCATCTTCTCTTAACAATATGCCATCCAGGACTGAAGCCGGTGCCTCAATATTTGTCTGATACCGAACCCAACCCAGATACCATACAAGGGTGCACACAGCATCATCATCCCAGCATTCCAATCACAACCAAAATCGAGGTCCATAAAACGAAAGCTGGGTAAACAAGTATTGCGAGATCCAGGAGTCCAAAAAACAAAGCCACTAGATATGCACTTGATCACTATAACACTGATGTTGTTCACTCCAAAGAAACACTCGGAATACCGAAAAATGTCACTTCTGTCCTTACGGACAGGCAAAGGGTCTAATGGGTCCCCGAGACGATCAAGTGCGCTTGACAAGTCTACGTGATTGAAGCGAATATTGATCGTTTACGGCGTTGACTTGACGCATTCCTTCAAGCGATCTACGGCTTGACAAGAATTGACAGAAATTTTGATTGACGCCGCTTGATGCACCTACGCTTGATGCGACTTGACAGGACTTGACAAGCTTTTTTCATTAGCAGCCGAAACTTCGAAGATGGCGGACATGGCGGATGACGAAAACTACCGAGACGTGGCCTTGGCAACAAGCGCTGACATAATTACCGAGCGCGATTTTGTGCTATTGCTAATATCCCTTTATAGGGATTATCCTGTACTTTGGAAAATTAAAAGTAAGGAGTATGCTGACAAAAATAAACCTATAAAAAAATAAAAATACCCCATCGCCTCTTTCTTGTTTTTTTTCCTTAATAGATACCGCTAGAGCTATAGCAAGGAATGCCATATCTGCGTTAGAAACCATTTTTGTTTTTGCGACCACAACTTTCATGGGCACAGGGCTGCATGCGACTAAGGCACACGCACTTGACGGGACTTGATGGCACCCTCAATAGGTGTCAAGTCCCTCGTCAAGTGAAACCGTCAATCACGTGAGACTTGTCCAGTGCGCTTGATCGTCTCGGGGACCCATAAGTCCATTCAGCCTGAGATAATAGAGAAATAAAACAAGTAGAGGATGTTTTTTATTTGGTTATATTGCAAGAAACGATTAACTAATGTTCCAAGCCCATACAGCTTTATCTAAGGTCTTGAATGATCGATTTTTTTCTTCGGATATGATATCGATATTATCGTATCGTTATAGTGCAAATATCGATGTATCCCCTTCGATATTATCGGTTTTCCGATATATTGTTTCAACCCTAAATTTAGTCCGTCCGTAGCGAAAAAAAAACGGTACCTACTAACCTACTTATGAATGACTTTTCGTTAGTTCCAATTTTTGCCATTTCAGAGATAAGTTGGGCGCACTGTACTTATGAATGACTTTTTAACATGGCGTTTGGCGGCATTAGTTCCAATTTTTGCCATTTCAACGAATAAGTTGGGCGCATTAAATATACTGATGACTCGTGTCGAGCATGAAAAATTGGCGACATCGGCGTCATAAGCCGCTTGATGTTTTGGGAACAGGGACCATTATAAGAGTTTTATGTGACAACGCGCTCACTACGTAACTTCGAGTTACCTCAAGCATAGGACAAAGAGTTCAATAGGTATCTCGCTTCAAGTCGTTAAATAAAATTTTTACTTTCATATAATTTTATGCATCGCTATGGTATCACCTCGACTCGGACATGGAGAGCAAGCTTACAGCTGAAAGTGAGCGGATACCAAATCTCTTCAGAGTTAATAAGTGTACACCAACCTTTATTTCTTTATAGAACTGACTGCCTTATATACTCGGAACATATTTTTTATTGACATACTTTTAGGTATATAAACAACACATCCAATAGTAAAATAAAATTAATTAAGATTCACAAACAGTTTTTATTTTTAGCACTAACAAGCATAGCTTCCGTAGTTAACGGCCTCTGCAATCTCCGTCCAATCTCATCCTTCTTTAGCTGTAGAACAACACTCTGTGTGCTCCGTATGTTCTTCTTCAAGTCCTCAATTCTTTTGCTCCACTCAGTAATTTCAACATTTACATCTTCTATGTCTTTGTACATAGTTTCTACGTCAACATCGGGTAGATGTTGCTTCGACTTAAACCTATAGTTTGTTATCGTTTCCAGTTGTAAGTTTAGCATCTTGTTCTCCATCAAGGAGGTTTTCTGTTCGTACTCTATACACATCTTGCCGAATCTCTTCCGAGACTCCACTACTATATTCATGAGATGTTCGCATTTCTCTTGTAACGTCACGTTTTCATCATCTGCAATATTGACAAATAATATTATTTATTCAAAGGCTAGTTTTAAATTGGCTCCCCAACAGTAGTAGTTTTGGTTTGCATGTAGTCATCACTATTTTATTTTATGGTAAGTATTTATTTGTAATCACTCACTTTTAGTAAAATAATGTATTCTATCTTCTTCTATCTATACTTATAATAAATCTGTAGAGAGGTCAATTCTGTACATTAAATATATTTCCAAAATAAATATCAGGGGGTGATTAGGGATCGATACTGATGCCAAAAATGCAATCAGTAAAATTTTTGTCTGTCTGTCTGATGTATAACCATTATAGAAACAAAAACTACTCGACGGATTTTAACGAAACTTGGTACAATTATTTTTCATACTCCCGTGCTGGTTATAGTATACTTTTCATCACGCTACAATCAATAGGAGCAGAGCAGTGAAGGGAGATGTTGGGGAAACGGGAGAAGTTACTCCATTTTTTAAGCTTCCGTTGCG
The DNA here is from genome assembly GCA_905404135.1 of Hesperia comma. NCBI lineage: Eukaryota > Metazoa > Arthropoda > Insecta > Lepidoptera > Hesperiidae > Hesperia > Hesperia comma. Next base: position 20,176,288 of record FR990015.1, on the reverse strand, counting down.
TGTGCAACCTTAATGGTTAAAGCTACACAGAAACATGATTCTTGTGATTTCTGTGTGACGGAAATGTTCTCCTTAAAATATAATTTAATTTAATTAAAAAATATTCCACGACAGCATATGTCTATCTTTTATGGTTGACTCACAATAACACGTGTAACTCCCGATAGCTTAGCAGTTCGAAGCTTTCTGATTAAGTATACCTATATTTTATCTACTCTTACGTTTATGACACTTAAGTGGGTGAAATAAAGGGGTGAAGTTTAAACGAAATTCACGCGGGCGAAGCCGCTGGCAAAAGCTAGTAAACAAATAATGCTGTGGAAATTAGTGCCTTGCTGGGAATCAAACGGAAACATCAGATCATTGTACAATACAATCAAAACAATAATACACAAATATATGGGGTTAATGAATGAATGAACTGAAGTTTATTTGACATAGGATTTTTACACTTTTTGAAAGTCAAACTACATCATCACTTTGACAAATCCCTACAGTGAATAGTTTTGGAAGAAGAAACGGCAAAAAACTCGTAAGAAGCTTATTTTCCTTTTCATGGTTGAATATATTTAATACATTCAAATAAACATTATTTAACAGAAAATATAGATTCTTTTGTGAAGTCACAATGTGAGGGGATTAGGGCATATTCCACCACTTTGAACTAGTGCATTGGAAGACTTCGCACATCATGAAGGACACTCAAGGGTGCAAGTTTTGTAATGTATACATGTATGTATGTACAGTAGTATGTATACACTTACTTTTTTACTACAGAGATGTAGCCACAACTCACAGTGAATAGATATTGGCAGTAAGCAGTATGTAATAGATAAACTGGCCACCAGTTTATATTAATATACAGATAGTAAATAATAATTAGGGATCTCTCAAAGGCAAAAAACACGTCGTAACATCGTAACATATACAAACACTGCAAGTAAGAGGATATGATAGATAAGATTTCTTTGTTTTCAATGAAAAACTGTATGAGAACAATGCAGTAGTATGTGTAAATTAACAGATTAGATAGTTACAGCGAATGTATCGCTTTATTACTTTATGAAACATTTAATTGAAAACGCTTTGTAATATCTCACCCATGTTTCCAAACAAGCAGTTAACATCCAATAGGATTAAAACCTTGTTTACCGACTAGTATTCTAGTCAGGATTCAGGAATTAAATTACTTCATCGATTAGTTTTGTCTTTCTGTTACTTATTAGAAATTTCTCCCGTTGTTTGTTGTAAAATAATTCAAACACATTTCAGTTTATTTTTGAAATTCAAATGACTTTATTTTGACAAATGACAACACAAATTACACAAACAATGACAAACAACATAACCATAAACTATAGTTCGGAATCACAGACTATAAATCATAGTCAAACTAAAGGATATTACAGACAGGTTAGTGAATTACAGAATCAACGAAGTTGCACAGTTAAAGAGTTGAAAAAGAGCCGTTTGATAAGGATTTTTTAAAAGTAAGTATGCCTTAAAAATCATCATCATCATCATGATATGCTTTAAATACTCAAACGAAAATATAATTGAATAGTAACGTTTACGGTGTGACGATATTTACTGAATTTTTGATCATCCTCATAAATTCTTGAACTGAAATCTGAAAAAAAATTGAGCGTGAGTATTTAGCTTCCAATTAACTTTCAATATTTTTGGCAGTCAGCAGGATATGAAGTAATTATAATAATGGAGGATATGGTAAGTCAAAATGTGCAGTGCAGTGCCCATGTTATACATTATTGAAGAAAGCCTATTTTTGTCTTGGTGAGTAAGGGCCGAAAGCTGCACATAAAAAAATCGGTTATAGTCTCATTTTGAGAAGCTCCAGCAGTAGATGTGCAGAAAAATAAAGAGGATTCTTGAAACTATCCTATTTGCCAATATTAAGTTTGTTAAGTGAAAACAATATTACTCTGAATAAAATAAAATATTTACAAAGCCATCAAAATCTTTGTCAGCATCATCGATCATCTCCTCGATTTCCTCATCAGTCAAATACGTCCCCAAGATTTCAGTTACTCGTTTTAAGTTTTCAAAACTTATGAAACCTGCGAAGAAAAAAGCAATTATAATCAAATAATACGCTCGATATAATTTGAGTGCTAATAATTAATGCTATTGCGTATAACATCATAAGATCTTAAGAGTTTGAAAAGACTGAACCTTGCAGCTTTGGAAATTGTGTAGTCAGTCACACTTAGGAAGAGCAAACTTCAACTTTGAACAAAGGAGACAGCCAGTTTATGTTTTAACATATCAAGATTGATATAATCCGCTTAACTAATACGTTCCACCACCGCAGTGTGACTTTCATCTCTACTGGCCTGCGGAAATAAATAGATGAAAATGATTGTAGATGTTTACAATCATTATTCACATACCAGTATCATTCATATCGAACAGCCTAAAACTCTTCATGATATCTCCATCTGTGTCCTGCGCAATCACCTTACGCATTATTGCTGTCTCGAAGTTTTCAAAGCTTAATTTGCCAGTCTGAGCTTTGTCCACACCTGATATCATTTTCTGCAACTCTTCGTTTGTTGGTTCATAACCTGACATGATAAAAGAAATTGGCACCTAATTTTACAATATCTAATCAGGAATTTGATCGAATCCATGGATTAAGCAGCAGCACATGTCCGTAGGTGATTATAACCACCTATATTAGCTGATCCGTCTGCTTTTTCGCCAGCTCCTCAAGCAATAAAAAAAGAGTCTTTGGTGGTTGGCGTAGCTAAATAGGTCAGTGATAAATTTTACGATTCTTACTCGCGTTGCAAGCAGGGATAATCTAAGTATCCGCAGTTTAAGAACTTATTGGCTGACATTTTCCTATAAACTATGCTAGCGAATTTAACGTAATTTTTCTAATGTTCTCAAGTTTAAATTATTTAAGAGCTCAAAGGAGGAGATTTAGCATTTTATTGTTAAAACATGTCCTATACTCTCTTCTCATCTAATGTTTACAAAGTGATTTATTTGATAGAATGTCGTAATCGTTGAATAAAAATTAGCAAAGATAATAATATGATTCTCAATATACTAGGCATATTCAGTTAATAAATTCTACCAGTCTCCTCCTGTTGCATGTCTTGGCTGGGCGCCGTTCGTTCATATGTTACACTAAACTAAATTATGTTTTGTTTAGTGAGTAAATTAAGCGATAAGGAGATATTTCAAAAAGTTCCTTCGGAAATAAAACCGCACAATTATTAGCTACTTTGATTATTTAGATTATGCTTTGGAATATGGAAACATTTTAATTTTTCATGTCGAAAGCATTTCATTGTGCGCAAGAAATAATCATTGTGTTTACCTAGTGCTTTGATGGCCACACGAAAATCTTCCGCCTTTATTTTGCCTTCTCCTGTATAGTCAAGAAGATTGAATGCTTTTCGCAAATCAGCCGCCTTAAATTGTAAAAATATGATTGTATTAATAATATATGGAGCACTTATAAAAATATTGATTATCTACACTTGAAATGTTTAGTAACTACCTGTTCATCTGTTAACGTAAATTTTGGTTTAATATCTGATTGTTGCGACAAAGTTTTAAATTGATCGTGTTCCTCGCGTTCTTTATCAGAAAATTGAGCAGTTATAGATAAATCTACTATCTCGTTTTCCATGTTGTTCAAGATGGAGCAGAATGTTCCTATTGTTAGTTATTGATCAATCAACGTTACCAACTCGATTAATCGTTTACTTTTTAAATTGTAAGAGTGCTATAGGTAGCATTCAGTCCTAAATGACACCATAAAATACAAGAAAACCAATTTAATATTTAAATAACTAGCCAAACCATTTGATGCTAAATATGAACCAAGGAGAGACCTACGAAGGTAACATGATTTAAGTATTGCTTCAAAATAAAAATTAGTCCTTTTAACTATTATTTTCATAAAAATAAATATTTTTAAACCTGTTCTTTTGTTAAAACCAGATTTGCACATATAGTTTTCTCTTTTTCCTCCTGTTGTGGTTCTACGGATATATGAATGTCTCCAAAACTCTCGTCTAGATTCATATTTTAGCTAACGATTATTTTTTCTCCGAATGAAACAATTTCAAATATTCTGTAGATTAATATCCGTTGAAAATGGATTTTTAGTTCTTCCTGTCCATAGAGATAGGGTCCTGTCCATTGTCATATTAGATTATTAGAAACATCAACATGTCAGCTTACCCTGGTATTAAATAGTTCTATTATGTTAATGTTCTTTAGAATTATTGTTTTAGTTTAGTTTTGGTTACATTCAATAAAACGTCGTGATTAAGTGCTGTGAATATTTTTAATAACTTTTTATTTCATTATATTAGCATTTTAACCACATTTTAACAAAACACAGAGTACTATGTGGCATTATTATACCAAAAGCAATAGAGTATAGAAGGTGTTTTGTTTATTTTTTAAAAGTGCAAGCAATGCCGCCATGTTTTGTTTTTTAAGACTGACAGATCCGAAGTTCCGAACGCTACAGTCGAATAATTTCAGGTTGAGGTTATAATTCTGGGAACAATATCCAAGGCGCCTTTTTAGTTTTCGTGAAATATATAAACAAAATACAAGAATCATGAAGCTTGTGAGGTTTCTGATGAAGCTTAGCCACGAAACAGTGACAATCGAACTCAAAAACGGCTCTGTCGTGCACGGAACAATAACCGGTGTCGATGTCGCTATGAACACACATTTGAAAGCGGTAAAAGTAACGTTGAAAAATAAAGAAGAATTGCAGTTGGAGACTTTGAGTATACGCGGGAATAACATCAGATACTATCTGTTGCCGGATAGCTTGCCGCTCGAGACCCTTTTGATCGACGATGCGCCGAAAGGAAGAGGCAAGCGCGAAGGATTCCCTAGAGGTGGAACGAGAGGCGGCAGGGGCAGAGGCCGCGGCGGCCGGGGAGGCCCGAGAGGAGGCCGTGGCGGTCGCGGTCGTGGCCGGCGTTAACATATACTATATACTATTAGTTTTATAAATTTGTGATCATCCGTGTTCTACCAAATTGTCAGACCGGTGCGTTTGCCGGTAACAACATAGTTATAAGCCGTATTCCAGTGTAACGTAAGGTTATTTCTTAAAATACAGTAATTTCCAGAATTTGAATGTTTTACTTTAAGCTACCCAGCCTGTTGTCTTACAATGACTACTTTTGTACAACTTGTTTTGAAATGTGAATTAAGCGAAGGTACCCAGTCCATGTGAGTCTTGATTTAGGTTGGGCACAGTTGTCATGGGCAGCAGCGGAAGGGTGGTGCTGCATGCTCATTTATTTGCTAAGTTAAAAAATGCATAAAAAGTTTAAAAATGCATCATAGCTGCATAATTACTATTTTGGAATATAATGATGATTTGATGATGTTTCCGGAAATGAAGGGAGTAATTGTGTGTAGTGCTTTTTTGTTAGTGGGATTACAACAATTATATTACAATAATAACCAATGTTAACATTAGTTTACCAAAACAAAATATAAATGAAATTCGTTGCAGCTTACCACCACGTGAGATCATTGTCGGGTATTGGACTTATTTTAGAGCATAAAAATCTTTTTTTATTAATGAATACTCGCTGTTGGCTTGAGTGGCCTTCACAGCCTCACATGGAGGGTAAAAAAATACTAGGGTGTTTGTATGTCAAAAGAATATGTAAAATATTGTAAGAAGCTCTACAGAAGTTGGCTTCCTCCATAGTAAGGCTTATATTTGGTTTCAGAAATTTAAAAACAAGTTGGTAATCAAATTCAAATTATTTATTTTATAATATTGCATTTTTTTACACTTGGCAAATATTATTATAAGTGGTTTATTTTATTGCTGATAGGTGCTTATAGGTAGGAAGTTTCTTTGAAAACTAGTTACTAACATGAAAATTTGAAAATGCAGAGCATACTTATACTTTTGCTTTATGATTATGTTGCACATCTGGGTATACCGACATACTTTGAAATTCTGCTGATTAAATGCATACTTCAAAAGTGAAAACTGTATGCAAATTGGTTCAGGAATTTTTCAAACATTCCAAATGGGAAATAATAAAAAACTCCACTATTCTCAAAGTAGAAGCATAACTTAGGTATAATTTTTATGATTTGAATGAATGAATAATGCTTAGAATGCATAAAGTATAATATGTACAGTGCCACAAACTTATCTGACCCGGTGGCCAAAATTGGAACTAATGCAAATGTAATACTGTTGTCAGAAAAATACCAAGACAGTAGCGCCACCCTTACCGGGTCAAATAAGTTTGTGGACTTTGTGGCACTGTACATAACAATGATGGCAACATAGAGACATAGAGAGAATATTTAAATGAGGAATATAGAGATGGCAAGCAGAAAGCAGAAACTATAGAGTATAGAATAGAACACCATTTTAAAATTTCAAGTCTCAAGTCATTACATTTCAAATTCTATAAATTAAAATAAATTAAAATAATTCGAAAAAAATATGAATGCTAAATGTTAATAATTACAGACAAAAATTCGTCTTATCAACAATGTAAGTTCAATTTCTTTAGTATGATATTTTTAAACATGAATATGAAATGAGATTTACATGTGTAGCAGTGGCAGTGAAGTAGAATGGAAATAGGTAGGGAAGAATCACTTCAGACCTAAGCTTCAGACTCTGTGAGGATGAGAGGGTACTTTTGAAGATAAAATTTAGCAAAGCCAATGTGTTAAAAACCCTTTGCTGTAAGCCAGCCCTCCAACTGGCAACTATTTAAATAATTTACCAGTACCATTGAGATGTACTAAAGTAGCATGGATGTAGAAAGTAAAGTAGTACCTCAATGACCAGTACCTACTAATTCTACGATTCAATAACAACACCTGCAAGTTAAGATCATATTACAAGGAAATTGTCTAATTACACTTTCGTTACTTAGAATGCCGTCTTCCGAAGCAAAGTTCCAACACCAAGAATGCACGAGTGTTACGGGTAATGACGACGGACCGCAGCCCATGAGGGATTGTAAGCCTTCTAAGGTATCACAGTCTTAATCTTTAGTGTGCATTTAATATAACACCTCAACCTAATCGATTTAGTTCGGGCAGAAGGGTCACCTGATGGTAAGTGATCACCGTCGCCCATGGACGTTGGCAACACCAACGCGTTGCCGGCCAAGAAGGATGCGATGCACAGACTGATAAAAAAAATAAGCCGACCCAACATATAGGAGAAAAAAGCGTGCCAGTTACAACTACATGGAAATACTGCACTTGACAATCAGCATAGAAAATTATGCTTGGTCTTCTTATTTATTTTACAAATATTAAACTCTTGCGTTACTGAGTGATTGACTGACAGACAACGCACAGCCGAAACTACTGAACGAAAAAAGCTGAAATTTGGCATGTACGTGCCTTGGGGAGTGTAGGGGAGCACTAAGAGAGGATTTTTGGAAATTCCATCCCGAAGGGGGTGAAAGAGGGGGGTGAAGTTTAAACGACGCCACGCGGGCGAGGCTTGCGGGCGGAAGCTAGTTTTTTATAAGTCTGTGATGCGATGGACCCGAATCTTGATGGATCGGTTTTACCCCTCCTACCTTTACCCCTCCTATTGTAAGAGAAGGTCCGAACCTATGGGACAGCTGTGAGATGCGATGATAATAACGATGACCCTGGTAAAACGATACATCATACAATCCAGCATTTCCTCCAGACGATACCGAACAGCGCCGACCAGTTCCGCGAAGCGCACCAGGCGGCGTACGAGGCCAGGGGCCGGCGTAGCACTGATGACGTGGAGCGGGTGAAAGACCACTATACCGCCTACCCTGCTCTGAGAGACGAGCTTGATAAACGACGGTCCACCGCCAGGGTTAGGGTTTGAAAATATTCTATGTATAAGCTCTGAATGGTATTTTAGTCAGAAGAATCTTTGAAGTTAAGCTATCTTTAAGATATAAGCAAGGTTCTTCACAAGGGATTGTCTATACGAATTGGACCTTTTTCAGGTCTTTCTCCATGGCAAAAATTACTTGTTTAGAACTTTAGCGGGTCTATTTTTTGATAGCCTAAGCAGGCAAACGAGCAGACGGGTCACCTGATGGTAAGTGATCACCGTCGTCCATGGTCATTGGCAGCACCAGGGGCGCCACCAATGCGTTGCCGGCCTCGAAGGAAGCGATAGACCCGCTTCTTGAAGGACCCCATGTCATAGCACTGTGGGAATACTGAGGGATGAAGTTCGTTCCACAGTTTACACGTACGTGGCAGAAAATGACGTGAAAACTGAGCTCGGTGGTGGTCTACCAAATTAAGTATGTAAATTAATTTAATAACTGCGCCATTTCTGCCATGTGCAACAGATCAAAAGGAAGGATACACGTACTTTTACATGAAGATCTACATTACATTACAATAACACTGCACTTGTACCCACAGTATAAGTTACTTTACAGGTAAAGGCAGTTCAAACCAGAAGGGCCGTGCCAACCGACAGCATATTGTGTAGTGCATGCTTAAAATTGAGGAGAAGAAAAATGAGAAAAAACATTTTAAGATCCCGACGTCAACGTAGAAGAAATAGACGGTACAGGTCGAATGATAGGGCGCATAGATCAAGCAGACCAGTACGAGAGGTTTATCGAAATAAAAGGGCTGTAAATAAACGGGGTAGTCGAGCAAGAGGAGTAGCGAGTCCACGGGAAGGAAGCGTCTCTGTGAAAGGGAACAAGTCCAGATCTGATGTTGGGTCGTTGAAGAACCCCTCCACCCCTGAACGCTCCGTCTCCAGCTATAACAGCTACCCGTCTTTGGACCACGAACCTATGGTTTCCTAGTAATTTTTTTTTGTGATGATTTTACGTCTTATTTTTTGTCAAATAAAAGATGTAATATTAACAATGTTTTATCTACTTATACTTCTATACTCACGGAATTTGACCATTAAGTGTCTATATCTATACTAATATAAAGAGGATTGAAAAATTCTTTTACTGTTGGAAAGCTAGGTACACTATTCCCGGTTGACATAGGCTATATTCAGGCTATTATACTTACTTATATTTTCAAAAAATTAAGTAAGTGTAAAAAAACTAAATAATGTAAGTGTAAAAAAACTAAAGAATGTTTGAACCCAAAACTCAGGAACTACTGGGGCCTTATTAAGAACTACTACTACTATAGACAGTTCACGTTCATGCCGTGTGGGTGACAGAGACAGCGCCTTATTACCTGTAAGGCGGTGTCTCTGTCACCCACACGTTGTGAACGTAAACTGTCTGGAATTAAGGGCGGCCACATACAGTCGGAATTCCGAAACGGAATCCCGAATAGGGTTGTAACCTTGCAACGATATATCGGAAAACCGATAATATTATCAGAAAACCGATAATATTATATTGTAAGAAAAAGCTAATGTTCAAAGCCGTGAATTATCGATTTTTTTCTTCGGATATGATATCGATATTATCATATCGTTATAACGCAAATATCGATAAAAATATCGATGTGTCCTCTTCGATATTATCGGTTTTCCGATATATCGTTACAACCCTATTCGGGATTCCGTTTCGGAATTCCGCATGTATGTGGCCGCCCTAAGAGTTAATAATAAGGGGGCTGGTCTAATTTGAAAAATTCTTTATCAGGAATCATTTATCAGGCTCATTTATCGAGGAAGACTACCTATAGGCTGCTTTTTATCTGAAGTACGCGAAGTAGTTCCCACGGAACGCGGGTGACACCGCTGGCAGAAGCTTATAGTAAACCCAACTTAAGACTGAAACGAAAGAGGCGCTGTCGGACGCATTTGACATTCATTTGACCAATCATTGCACACTAGTAACTGATAGATGAATGAACACAACGTACTTATGAATGACTTTTCGTTAGTTCCAATTTTTGCCATTTCAGAGATAAGTTGGGCGGACTGTAGGTAGGTATATAAGTTAACATAACACAATTTTGATTACCTTTTATACCTATTCGCATGTGGACCTTTTGTAACAAAGTGAAGACGTTTCGGGTTTCCATTGCGCAACAAATGTTGTGAAACCAGTTTTCCACAGACCTCTAACTACATAATTAATTAAATTAATACGAAATTGAAATAGGTACATACCTGAATACATTAACCAAATGCAAGTTTGACTAGGTTAGTGTTTTTTGTTTCGTCAATACCTAAACAAAAATAATTAGAAACTCTTTGAAAATTGGGAAATCCATAACCATTGCTTTTTTTACGTAATAATTCAAACTATTCTACACATCTGACCAGTGGGAATAACCATTAGTACCTCTGAGTTAGTACCTATGTTAAAAAGTTGTCATGTTTTTTCTTTCTCTTCTTTTCCTTCTTACTCTAATTGTCTGGCATTTTAAATAATTGTAAATTAAAAATAATTTCCCGAAGCGAATCGAGGTCTGTTTATTTGTACCTACCTATTACCTAAACCGGTTGATATGTTGGCCACGATTGAAATAAAACAGCATGGATGGGTTGCTTTTTTATTTTTGTAAACAGGCTGTGTTTTGCTTCCACTTCCATTATTCAAAGGTTGTACCAAGTTTGTAGGTTGTATATCTTGCACAGCAATATTAAAAATAACTCATCAGCGTCAGGTCAGTCAGTTGGCGCGCGTTTGATTCGCACATAAGACGCTTTTGGTCGTATGCGAAGAAACCGCGCGCAAATCGAGATTATCCAGTAGAATCAAAAAAGTTCAGCATTGTGTTGTGAAGTAAAGTACCTACAGACAAAAAAAATTCGCGGGAAACCGATGGGTGTCATTTACTAATTTTTTTATCTGAACACGTAGATAATTAATTAAAAAAATGAGAACATTAAGTGTCCACCTTTTGTTTATTGTGGGTCTAAAGTTCGTTAATCTACAAGGCACTGGATCAGGCGATAATGGAAATTGTAAGTAGCTTTAGCTTTATTAAAATAAAAATTATGTAAAATTTTTGGGACAAATATAATTTTCAATCCTTAATTGTTTCATGAGTTAAGCGAAATGTTTAAAATTGTTATTTAAATATGTAAATTAAACATTACAGTTAAAAGTGTACCTGAAATAAGTGCTAATTTTTTTCCATATTACTGTTGAGTCTAGTCTGGTCTGGAGTAACATTAAATCCTGTACGCTTATTACAATTCAGCACTATACACGACCCGAATGGCGCAATGGTTATCACACCGGATCGCTGTTCCGAGGGTCCTGGGTTCGATTCCCAGCGAGGCGGCAATTTGAATGATGAGTTTAAATTTCCGTTCTCGGTCTGGGTGTGTGTCCTTGTCTTGTGTGTTGACCATGGCACCCACGACACAGGGAATCCTAGTGTGGGGTTTTGAGTGTGTAGCGTTATTTATTTATTTATTATACAAAAATATATTATATCATAAAATGATATTAACTATAATTTTTGGCTATCAACTAAACAATTTTGTACCTGTAACCAGCCTATAACCACAGTACTATAATGCGCCTTTGCAACACTATTGTCTGGCCCATTTCTAGCGAGAATCAGGTGGGACTTGGCGGCTCTTATAATACGAGGGTACAATACGGTTACAATGTCGGAGGCCTTCGGACGGCCTGAAAACTTCTGACCAAAGATGTATTAAATATCTAGATGGAACATCGAATCCGCGAAAACGTGTCAAAAATTTGTGGCCAACTGTTGGCCACAACTTTTATATCATTACGCACAGATTACGCACACATAGACAATAAATGAACGCGAAAAATATCGCCTACACGCAGACATGCTTGATAATGTTGCCTTGTTTTTTTTGTTTTGATTGTAGGGCGACGCTCAATCTAGATATTTAAAACATCATTGCTTCTGACACTGGGTTGGCCACTAACCCCTCCACCAATCCGCAGTGGAGCAGCGTGGCGGAGTATGCTCTAGGCCTCCTCAATAATGAGAAGAGGCCCGTGCTCAGTAGTCCATTAATGAGTTACAGCCACAGTACGGTTACCTTAGTAGTACAGGGTTTTTTTGGAAACCTTTAAACTTTTTTGGGTACATTTTAGCGCCTTAAGTGTACAGTTTTGGTTTTTCCTTTACTGAGGCAAGTGATAATTTTTAACACGTAACACGTATTACATACTTTGTGAATTGGACAATTTGTAAATCAGTTGGAAGCGGAGGAAACTTCCGAAGTAGCACGGGGTCTAGGTTCGATTTCTGACCGGGCCGGTATTTTATATAGGTGAAAGTTTCAAGGAACTAGGGTCAAGCGTGTGAGGGATATTATTTGTATTAATTTTGTGTTGTCTGTGACATTCTCATCGCAGGGATGCTCACTGCAAGGGTTGTTATTTATTTAAAATGAGATAAATCTGTGTCTGTGCCTTTAGCGAAATGTGTTTATCTAGATGTTTATAACGTAATGTGGTATGTGTTATATTCAATAACGTACATTTTTGTATATCCTGAGAGCACTCTTTGCGTATGGTCTACTTACATAAAAATGCTCTGAGCGCTCAGTCACATGAATAACTAAATGCTCAGTTTCACATTTGCGGGATTAGGTACATAATTATAGATAAACCAAGATCTACCAAATCAAATAAACGGTTAAAAATTAACAATTAATAATACATTAGTAAGTAGGTATAACGTATAACTTTTAACAAAATAGAACAGACTTTGACGCCGAAAAGTAAAAATCGGTTCAGTTAAACGCGGTTAAGGTAATAAGTAGGTATTCCTAAATCCTTCTCCTAAGTATGACAAATACTATGATGAAAACCGCATCAAAATCGATTCAACCAAACGCGAGATAATCACACACAAATATACATACATACATACAGGTCAAATTGAGAACCTTCTTTTTTGAAGTCTGTTAAAAAGCAAATTTCAATCGACCAATCGCATGTGCATCTTAACGATTAGGGTTAATTAATCGCGGTTAACTGTTAGCTAAGCTAAGTGTACTTAGTGTACACAACCGCGACCGAACTCTTTAATCTCTGAAACACGGAAGACCCTTGACATTTCGCTAATAACCTGATGGACCACACGGACTGGGGTCATTGCTTACGTCACAACTCACCATTTGGTCGAAAATTAACTATTTGAGATAATATGCATAAATCCGTATTATAATATCACTACATAGTATAAAACAAAGTCGCTATTTTTGTCCGTCTGTTTGTCTGTTTGTCTGTATGCTTAAATCTTTAAAATTACGCAACGGATTTTGATGCGGTTTTTTGTAATAGGTAGAGTGATTCAAGAGGAAGGTTTTTATGTATAATACATGCATATATTCCCACGAGAACGGGATCCACGCGGGTGAAACCGCGGGCGGGCCGCTAGTTATAAATAAATGCCATAGTAAGTAACTCTGCCTGACTACTACGCTGTCACGTTAACTAATTCGCTGAACCAAGGCGGAAATACATATGAATGATGAGTTTATCTTGGTGGTCTGGGTGTGTGTGACTTGTCTTTGTAATGTCCATGGTACTACAATAATTATGACGTACATACTTTTTTATGAAACAATCATGCTCTTCCTGTTTTAAATTTAAACATATTTCAAGGTAAAAACTTTTTGCATGACTATACTTTTAGTAAAACTCGAATAAATTTTATGTTCTCTTGTTACCATAGACGGATATTACTTATGTAAATAAATTTTATTATCCAAACTGTATGATTTTCCTTCTGAGGTAGGTACCTATTGAAAAAAGTGTAATACTTAATTAACTCATTATAAAAAAAAGGAGCTACAACCGTAATACCGTAAAACCGAATGAGCGGAGCTCAAAAACAGAGATGGAAAGATTTTATTTATAGGCAAAATATAGTGAGATAGCAATTTTTTAATTTTAGCTTTAATATTATTGACGTAAGTGCCAATTGAATTTTAATTTTTTCTTTGAAAACTGTTTTGGTTTTTGAGTTTTTCGTTCTTATGAAAACTTAGCTTTGATTATTTACTATGTTTCATAATATTTTCATCAACTAATTATTAAAACTTTTGTAGTAAACTTGAAAAACAAACCTAGGTATATGGACCTAACTTTAAATTTTTTTCTATCGAGGAAACTTCTCATTCTACTGGTTTTGCTCTTATGAGATTGTTTATTTATTTATTGAAGATACCTACATACTTATATCTAAATATCGGAGATATAGACAGTAAGCTTTAAAAATAATCTTAGATTTAAAACTACCATATTTCGGACGTATCTTCTTAAATCGATAAGTAGAGATAACTCAAAAACGCCAGATGATGTTCAAATGATATGGGACCACGGCGACAAGCACTACCTTTTGAATACAAAAGAATTAGTTATCTATCAATATGGGTTCACCTAATACAAAGTTTTAAGGGAAGACATAAAAACCAACAAAATTTGCAAAAGGCCCACGAATGGGTTCAATCCTTTACCGTCAGGTGGTTAATGAGAGCCTAGTGGTTAAGAATTCGGCCTCCTATTATTCGGAGTCGGAGAGTTCGGGTTCGAATCCCAGGCCATGATGGGTTGAGATGATGGTTCGTCTGCACTTCGCCAGCCTTTCAGGTTATATCTAAAAAAAGTTTGAAAACTGCACGAGTATGACTTTATTTAAAAACAACTAACGAGTTTATTATACAAGAATCGTAAACACGAAACGATTAAAAATCGATTTAGATAGTGACATGGAGCTTATCGGTACTAACCACTTATGGTTTTATGTTTGCCGTTTAGTTCCGCCACATAGAACAATGCTTCAATACTCATTACACTAACACTAACACCTAGGCTAGGGCTCAGACCAATAAACGCTAAACGCTATACGCTAACACACTCATACCCCCGCAGTAGATTATAAGGTAACCTGTGTCGCGGGTGGCATGGACTACACATATAACACATTACAATTACACCCATGACCCGAGTACAAATATTTATCTGCCACATAAATATCTGCCCCGGCCGGGAATCGAACCCGGGACCCCTCGCGTCGCAGACAGGGTCGCTACCAACTAGGCTACAGGGTCGTCAAATAAACAATAGACGGCGTGCCGTGAACAAAAGCGTGAAGCCGGCAAAAAGTACGCCTCGCCTTGTAATACACACGGCGGCACTCACACCAAAACGACTTTTGTGTTCTAAATGATAAAAAAATAAATGAAGCTTTGTGTTCTAAAAAAGAAAGTTTAAATTTGTTCTAGTTCAAACTGTCAACGTAGGGCATTCTATTGATTCCGATGTGTGTTTTAGGCACACTTTTGCCGGCTTCACGCTTTTGTTCACGGCACGCCGTCTATAGTTTATTGGTCTGTGGGCTAGGGTATATCGGGAGAAAAGGCTTGTGACGTCGACGGTTACTTACCACTTTTTTGTTGGATATGCATTGGAGAAAGGCTTTTATAAAATTTCATGTGAAGGATACCCGTTCTTGGACATAACTATGAGCCTGATCCAGGGGCGAGGAGAGTTTTTGTTCTATCCACACTTCCAGTTTCATGAAAAACCGTTCAGTGGTTTTTGCGTGAAAGAGTAACAACCACACACACACACATTTATAATAGGGTAGTAGCATAGTAGGATACCCAAAGATAGGTACCTATTTTTTAAAGGCCGAACGGCTAGGAATCTACGGCCGCGTGATAAATTGTTGATAAATAAAATTCATACCTATGTACCTACTAATTTTAAGGGCAAGTAAATGTAATCCACAATTATTATAGCTCCTTAAAAAAAATAACCGGTGTCATTTACTCGTCATATTCAACATTCAACAGCTTATTAAAATATTCGTTCAATCGAACCACCTCATTGACTCGTGCTCTCTTAGCATTTCATCACAGTTTTCATTGCAATACTATGAAAATGCTAAGCAAAGAATATAGGTACTGTCTCTGAATCTCTCCTCGTTCTCTTATTCTACTATACTAATCATGTTTTCTCAAATAGGTATGTATTTTCCATTATAGGCACTTGAGTCGCCGAGAACGTGGAATTGCCACTCCCCACTAAAAATAAATTTATTACGTGTGCTCACAGTTCAATTTAGCTTGTAGGCAAAATTTACTTATTGCATTTTTGATTTTGAATTCTTGCCGTCAATCTATTATACAATTTTTCATAAGTACCTAAGTAATTATGTATCTTCTAATATGTCCTACTCGCTGGCCAAGTACTTTATTGATAATTATATTGGTGTATTTTAGTAGAACAACTGACACTTAAAACCTCCTGTCTTAACACAGTCATCTCTCCTCTCCTATCCTCTAAAGTACCTCTCCATTCCACATCTCGCCTCACCAGCTCACCAAACGTCACCTCATCTCACCACCTCCTGCTTGATCTTGCTCCTCAGTTATTTTATAGCTATAATATTCCTACGTTATCTACATAATAGTAATGTACCTACAACCACAGCTACAACCTAAGTCAACCTACATGAATAGACCTGAAAAAAAATGAGTTAACACTTGAGTTGATTATATTATGCTGGTCTTACCTACCTTGTGAATTCTTGTCGATGACGATAACGAATAAAATAAATCAAGAGATATAAAACTGGAAACAATTTTAAAGAAATATATCGGCAACAAATACCTGGTTCTCCTTGACACGATATAATACTAATAACTGTAAACAAGCTGCTAAAATAGTCAAATTTAATTTATTTCAAAGGTCGACTCCGTACAATGTAAGGTGTTTATTGTATTCTCGGAATCTAAGCATAGCGCAGTGGTAGAATCCTGCATGATAAAAAATTCTTATTGTTTTTAATTAATATCTAGCTTGCGGAAGGACAATGTCGTGAGGAAATCGTGACACGACATGTAACATCGCAACGATAAAATTAATGTAGTGCACCATGTTGTTGGGTAAAATTTTGTAAAAGGGCAAATTTTATCTCAATTTGATAAGAAAAAGTATGATGAGATGTATATCCCTTCTACTTTATCATTTAAGGGAGGATTTCCAGAATAATATCCTTTGTCCTTTCCCGAGTTTTAATATTTTATCATACAAAAATCATCTAAATAGAAGGTCAACAAACAGACAGAAATATTTACCCTTGCCTTTAAAATATTATTAGATTTAAAAACATGCAATGTTTCCCATAGCTTATGCGGCATGCGGGCATCCTTTTTAAACACATGATTAAGTACTGAAGCACTTTATAAGGAAGCGAAGCTTAGTATGTACTTATCTACTGTTATTACCGTGGGTACAAAAACAGATACTTTTGGTGACCAACATCATAGACATATCCACAATTTTGATCGTAAACTGACTGAATATTCTAACACCATCTACTAATAACTGGACTAACCATCCTAGCTCCGTTGAGTCTAGCTAGTTCTAGGTCGGTCACAGTGGGCGGCAGCGGAAGGGTGGTGCTGCATGCTCGTTTGCTATCTTAATTCCATTAAAAAAAACTTATTTCGTGATCCATAATTGGTACTTACTTATTTCTTGTCCGTAATGACGATATACTCGTAATACGGTTTCATCATTCAAGATCATTGTTCGCGTAACGTAAATTACGTAAATAATACAAATTACGGAGTGTGCAGTTAAGTAGTCATTATTGACGGGTGTTGGGTGTGAGGAATTCCCCGGCGCTGTTTCTCAACGAAATGCATTTACCTGTACCTCAAGGTAATGCAATTGACACCTAGGTATCGAGAATTTCTTGGAACATTTCCTGAATGCGACTTACAACGCTTGTGAACTTTTTTACTACTATTTTACTTTTTTACTACTGAAGCGCTACCTACCTACTCTTCCGCCGCCGCTCATTACTATCACGGTAATATTTATGCATAATATTACCGTGTTACTGTGACCGACATAGAACAAAACTCAGATTTAGACTATAAGTAATAGGATGGTTAGTGCTTAGTGCCGTTACCAGTAGTTAGTTTAGCACAAAGATGTATTAAATATCTAGATGGAACATCGAATCCGCGAAAACGTGTCAAAAAGTTGTGGCCAACTGTTGAATGAAATAAATAAATAAATGAACGCGAAAAACATCGCCTACACGCACACATGCTTGATAATGTTGCCTTGTTTTTTTTGTTTTCATTGTAGGGCGACGCTCAATCTAGTCTAGATATTTAAAACATCATTGGTTTAGCAGTATCGGTCGCAATTTTCATGGGCAGCGGCAGGCTGTTGCATGCTCGTTTGCTGCCATAATTCTATAAAAAAATTATATAAGTATATGGTTATCTCAATTTTGTACAACAAAAAAATCAGTAAACCAGACTCGAACATGTTTAAAACCGCTTCAGATAAAAAAGGCGCGTAAACTTTTTACATCACAACTACCTAGTTGATATTGCAGCCGAATCCACAGAGTAAAAAAACCGAGACGACAGCCGGCCGACCTTGGGGCCCGAGATGAACCTTGTCTCGAGTGCTCAGGCAAAGATGTTTTAAATATCTAGATGGAACATCGAATCCGCGAAAACGTGTCAAAAAATTGTGGCTAACTGTTAGCCACAATTTTTATATCATTACGCACAGATTACGCACACATAGACAATAAATGAACGTGAAAAACATCGCCTGCACTCACACATGCTTGATAATGTTGCCTTGTTTTTTTTTTTTGTTTTCATTGTAGGGCGACGCTCAATCTAGATATTTAAAACATCATTGATCATAACCTACCTGTCGAGGGTTTTGCCTCCTAACTGGCATTAGTGACCTTAAGGTGGCCCTTGAATCCATACTAATATTATAAATGCGAAAGTCTGTCTGTCTGTCTGTCTGTCTGTCTGTCTGTCTGTCTGTCTGTGACGTTTTCACGGCTAAACCACCGGTGCGATTTGGATGAAATTCGGAATGAAAATAGTTGAAGACCCAGAGTCACATATAGGCTACTTTTTTTTTCAAAAATCAACCCCTAAATGCTTGAAATAGGGGATGAAAGTTTGTATGAAAAATCTAAACCGCCTGACCGATTTCGATGAATTTTCCCAGGAAGATAGTTGATGACGTATCTTCTTCCCCACTTCCCCGGTTCGCGATATAAACGAATTCCACGCGGGCGAAGCCGCGGGCAAAAGCTAGTATGCTATAAAGCTTCAGTTTAGTCGTATTGATAATATATAGTTTGATTTGAATAAGCATGTAAAGGTAGCAGACACGCACAGACAGAAATATTACTTACTTCAGTAGATAATTATTTGGTAAAGAATCGGCGCCCAATATAATGGTACATATTTACATTTCGTCACAGCATTCGGGGAAGCCATAAGACATTTCAAAGGTGAATTAGTAATGACATCATACACTTGTGATATTCGTAAATTGCCTTGATCTGGGGAAGTGTTGAATCCCCAATCGTAACCGGTTTTAAACCAGTTAGGAGGCAAAACCCTCCACAGGTAGGTTATGATCAATGATGTTTTAAATATTTAGATTGAATGTCGCCCTACAATGAAAACAAAAAAATAAGGCAACATTATCAAGCATGTGTGCGTGCAGGCGATGTTTTTCACGTTCATTTATTGTCTATGTGTGCGTAATCTGTGCGTAATTATATAAAAATTGTGGCTAACAGGTGGCCACAATTTTTTGACACGTTTTCGCGGATTCGATGTTCCATCTAGATATTTAAAACATCAAAGGTTATGATAAATGTACTTTTGCTAATTTCAATACTAGGTATTGCCCGAGCTTGGCCTGCGTGGAAATATTTTTGACCTATTTTCGAACATTCATCCTTAGGTAATAATTACCAGAAACGGTAAAAATTATTTGTAATCGTAATCCAAGATCTATTTAATACTAGTAAATCCGCCCTCGCTTCGCTTTGGGGAACCGGGGGAACCAGTCCCTTCAAAAATCTCTATAAATTTTAACAAATTACGTTATTCCGATGTCTAAGCTATATTACTGCAGTTGCATGAAAATCCGTTCAGTAGTTTTTGCGTGAAAGGGTAACAAACCCACACACACACACTCACTCACATACATCCTTACAAACTTTCGCATTTATAATATTAGTAGGAGTAGGAAGGAAGGAAGTAGGATCTGCACAGCCTGCTATAAGGTTCATTATCGCTAGCTTTTGTCCGCGACTTCGTCTCCCTTCGATTGTTTGATGAATCTAAAACATTAATGCGTAGGAAGTAGGTACCTATGCATACAATTTTGCGATGCTAAAATTACTAGCAATTATTATCCTTAAGCACGGTTTAATCACTCCCATCCGTTAAGGAGTTGCATATTTGTATCAAAGACACATCATTAGTTCCTTAGATGGTAAGTGATGGAAATGGTGGAATGGAATGGTAATAGTTAGATATTTTCCGGGATCATGACGGATGATGCTAAGCTAAGCTAAGCCAAGCTACAACCCACTAATGGCCCACTACTGAGCACGGGTCTCTCCTCATGACTGAGGAGGCCTAGAGCATACTCCACCACGCTGCTCCAATGCGGATTGGTGGAGGGGTTAGTGGCCAACCCAGTGTCGAAAGTTTTCAAGCCGTCCGAAGGCCTCCGACATTGCTTAACGACTGCTATCAATCGATAACAACCGGGACCGACGGTCGTGCCCTCCGAAGCACGGAAGCGCTCAAGATATTTTGCCACTAGCGGTCACCCATCAGACTACCGCCCGCGCCCGCTGTTGCTTAACTTTGTCGATCGCTTAGGATCGACGCAAGGCCGCCGGGCTATGAGCGCTTCATGATGACGGATGATGACAGTCTTTTTATTATTATATTGTATGGATTACGTACGACATAGTTGCTGAACAGTAATAAAATACGTACTGGACAGCTGCATTGATTGACCGGAAAATAATTAGCCGCCTTTGTCCATAAATCATTAATGCAATGCGTAATGCTGTACTTGATGCTTGGCCAATCATGTTGTCACAGTATGGGACCAGCGGAAGATAAGTAAGTAGTAAATGTTGTATGGTCTCATAACCTATTTAAAGAGCGACATCTGAGAGCGATTCCTTCGATCAAGAACACCAACCGAAGCGAAGTGATATTCCCAGTGTTACAAGTTGATGTTGAAATCGGTTTTTCTGTTTTTAATTTTAATTTTTATAGACTTTTGATAGCTCATATAAGACAACTGTGACACATTCAAATTGGGACTAGGATCACTAGGATCACAGCTAGGATCACAGCTCGAACTTCGTACGTTGTTCGTAGTTCGGATTTCGTAGTAGCCCTCCTGATTTAGATGACTAAATTTAGGAAGGTGTAATAAGCCTATAAATGTACCTAAATCGTGGGTTGGTATTGACGCTAATAGTTACATGTGAATGCAGAAATACTTTCGTTTCTACCGTTAAAAAAAATAACGCCACACACCTAAGTAGGTATCCTTCACGAAATCATAGATCAGGGTGGTCTTAGGTGCCAACTGAGTGAGCATACACTAACTGATATATATATCTCACGTTTTATCTTTTTACAAATTGTGAGATTGCTTTTACAATTGTTTTTATACTTTTACTAAATAACTAGCATAATATGATTCATTTTATTTAGGGTGCTCACTCAATCCACACACACAGTATAGCCCCACACTTCCTTGATCGGATTCCTTGTGTCGTGGGTGCCATGGACAGGGACAAGGCAAGGACATAGATCTAGGACATATCCAGACCGAGAACGAAAATTTAAACTCATCATTCAACAATCTTAAAAAGTCCAGGCTTCGTCCGTGGAAGGAAGGTTTTACACTGTACACGCAAATTGTTGCAAAGTAAACTAATAGTACCTAAATCAGTAACTGTGAGGATCTATAAAATAACTAATATTACGTCAGGGTATGAAGTTAACTCGAATACTTAGAATTTCGCATCTCTTTACATTGTTTACTGACAATCAAGGACCGTAGCGCGTAGTATTAAAGTTACACGATGAGTAAGTAAGTTGACGTGCTAAGTGACTAGCCTATAGCTCCTCATACATATTTTAAGTATGTTTCTACTTAAAAGTTATGTAATAGCATAGTAAAATAAGAAGTAGTAGTACTTATGATATAGGCAATTATTTACCATGTAGCGGTAATAGCCTAGTGGTTAAGAATTCCGCCTCCTATTCGGAGGGTCCGGGTTCGAATCCCAGGGCCAGACACGCACCTCTGACTTTTCGGAGTTATGTGCGTTTTAAGCATTTAAATGTCACTTGCTACAAACGGTGAAGGAAAACATCGTGAGGAAACCTGCATGTCGGAGAGTTCGCAAAACTCAAAGGTGTGAAGTCCGCCAATCCGCACTTGGCCAGCGCGGTGGACTATGGCCTTAACCTTCTCATTCTGAGAAGAGAAGAGACCCGTGCTCAAGAGTGGGCCGTGATGGGTTGAGATGATGATGATGACATGCCCTCACTTCGTTTTGGGATTCTTATTGCTCCGCTCTTATTGGCCATAGCGTGATGTTATACAGCCTTTTACCCTATCTCCAAACCGAAGCGATATAAAAATATTTCTAGAACTAGCGGACCGCCCGCGGTTTCACCCGCGTGGATCCCGTTCTCGTGGGAATATATGCATGTATTATACATAAAAACCTTCCTCTTGAATCACTCTACCTATTACAAAAAACCGCATCAAAATCCGTTGCGTAATTTTAAAGATTTAAGCATACAGACAAACAGACAAACAGACAAACAAACAAACAGACGGACAAAAATAGCGACTTTGTTTTATACTATGTAGTGATGTAGATACACAATAAATATTTGATCAGAACGCACAGATTTACCTGCGAGTGGTAATTGACCGGAGGCGGTTGTTTTCCTTGTACATTTTCCTGGTTGTGACACAAAAACCGCCGGCTGTTTCACATGCAAATGTTGCAAATACAATGGTCATTACATTGAGATATTATGTACTAAAGACCTCAATGGGTCATTATTACTTATCTTTTGCCGGCCAAGAAGTAAGGCCTATTCAGAGTGGTATGCGCTGCCGCTGTGTAGCTGGGTAGCGAAATCAAAGTGAGCTACGGTATCAAGAAACAAAATAGCTGTGGCTGTGGCTGTGGGTAGTAAAATGGGACTGCGGTATCAAGAAAAAAACAATAAAATCGGCCAAGTGCGAGTTGGACTCGCGCACGAAGGGTTCCGAACCATTATGTATAAAAACGCCAAAAAAATCTGGTCTGTTGTATGAAAGCCTCACTACCCATTGGCTTCCAACGGCAGTCGAAGCTGTCATGATTTCACAGTACGTTCACTTCGCTGGAAGTCAATGGATTTAGTTTTTTGTAGCCACAAGCAACGCCATCTCTTGGACCGAAAGGTAATTAATTTATCGCTGAAGCGTCGAAGCCATATTTCGACTTAAATATTTATTTTATTCAGTGTTTTAGTATTTGTTGTTGTAGCGGCAACAGAAATACATCATCTGTGAAAATTTCGACTGTGTAACTATTACGGTTCATGTGATACAGCCTGGTGACAGACGGACGGACGGCGAAGTCTCAGTAATAGGGTCCCGTTTTACCCTTTGGGTACGGAACCCTAAAAAATAGAGTACTTTGTAGGGAGTCATAGCTCTCGTAGTACATTTTATTTTGATAATTTTAGACCATGGATTTTAGATGAGGGGTCCGATACTCTGATGTGACTTTTATATAATTTTTTTTCGCAATTGATGCCTGATCTGAACATTATGGGAGCTTAAGCATAAGCAATCAGCGTCAACGCATAAAAGTTTAATGCCTTTGTGTAGAAATACGTGACGGCCTTATTGTTCATTGGTAAAGTGTCATTTTTACACGCTTTATATTAGCTTCACTTGTATGTTTGTAACCGACTTCTTTGGAAGCGATTTTGACCCACTTTAAACGGCCAGATTTCGTTCAAACTTTGTAGATTTATCGAGGACCGATGACATTACACTAATTTGATAAAATTATTCCATTTTTCAATTTGCAAAATAAGATTTTTTTTGTCATAATGTTATGATGTTACTACATACTTTCATGGGTTATATTCAGGTATTTTGTGGAAGTGCAGTGTTTATCTCCTTCTAATGTCTTGTGTCTAAGTAGCTCAGTGGTAGTGGCATATTCTCGTTTTATTGTCTACAAAATCATTTAATTTTGTGTAGGTACTTATTTGAGTACCAACCATGGAACGATGTAATTTATTTTATTATGCACTGAGTAAATTATCTGTTCTTACACTACCGCTGATTTACGATTAAATAATTACCTCAATCAATGAATGAGATTACATTAATGGATCAATTCATTATTTCTTCATTACTTAACCGTTTAGTTAAGGCTTACTACCATTAGGTATGTTGCCACTTGCCACTAGCTAAGCTAAGCTACAACCCACTAATGCCCACTACTGAGCACGGGTCTCTCCTCATTACTGAAGAGGCCTAGACCATACTCCACCACGCTGCTCCAATGCGGATTGGTGGAGGGGTTAGTGGCCAACCCAGTGTCGAAAGTTTTCAAGCCGCCCGAAGGCCTACGACATGGCTTAACGATAGGACATCCTTATCACTTTTGATGATGAACAAAATGATTATTTTAAAGAATTCTTCTTATGTTTCAGTGCGCCTTTGTGTGGTGGAAGGCAGGGGGACCTACAAACGCGGGGTCAAATATTGCCCCATTCTCGACGCGGAAAACTCTGGGGTCGAGTGTGTGCTAGGTACTGATCGGTGAGTAACAGGATTAAATCTGTAAAATGGATATATTTTTGGAATGCTAAGGCTATATCTGGGAGTAGTAACTAGTACCTAAGCCTTGCGCAGTGTGCAGTCAATTCAACTGTGTACAATTTGGTTTGGATAAATAATTTTAGGTGCCATACACTCTAATTAACAATACCAAAAATTTCTCTTTGATTTGAGACTGTCACTGTCTGTCTCATGGATTTGCTCCATGGTCTGTCTGTTTCAATAGGTCAATATGTTGGCCACATTTGTAATGCCGCCATTGGAAAAAAATCATGTAGAATGGTTATAGCTCAGCAAAGGAGAACCCTCGCAAACCCTCTGCAATGTGTAAGCAACACCTTAGAGCTTCGACCTTAATATACCCTAATAACAATCCGTTCTTAGCACGAGGTACAATATAATAAATCATTAACTCATTACTCCTTGATTTTACTCTCAACTTGTCATTCCGTGCCAAGATCTCGACACCCGGCGGGTGTGACAGCGGGTGTCACCCGCTGTCACACTATTTTATAGCCAGAACTAGAGTTTTCTAGATGGTGATAACAGATGGCGATACTAGCGGTTGTCAACAAACTGTCGCGGTATTTGACTGTTTTACCCACTAAGACTAAATACCGCTAACACGGCCATCCTGAAAAAACGCGCCTGCCCCCAGGCGCCCCTCGACATCCACAGGATACAGTTAACACACACGCATACATTACCCTAAACATGAGAGAATACATAACATTTCACTGTTCGGCCATCCACACATTCACTCTCGGTCTCAGACCAGGACACAAAAATTAATGTGAATGATTGATATAGAATCCGTCAGCAGAATGACTTAGCGCTGGTTTGACCATGAACCAAATTACCACCCGATGCATGGGTCGACCATTTTATAACCCATTCTTCATCAGCACAGGGCGATGGTGTAGACCTCTTGTTGTACAATCACCAAACCGGCCATCATGCATGGTGCCTGCCCCAGGCACTCTGGGAGTCCATATGCAATGATAAACACGAAATGTTAATAGGTTATTATGATATCCACATAAATGGGAATAATACACGTCTTGCATAAATGTTTTTCATGTTAGTAAAGCCGCCTGCACTTTCCAGGATGTAATCCTCCTGTAAGTGTTCCAGGTTCGCTTGATAACCCGAGGCCGCCTGCACTGTTCAAAGATGTTATCCTCTTGTAAGTGTTCCAGGTTCGCCTCATATACCGTGGGTAGTTTTTGATGCTTAAAGGGCATAGCCTTACTTAAGCGTAACAAATTCTACCCGTACATCCAACATTATGCAAAACGTTAAAGGTTACATGAAGCTTTGTATATTAAAAACGATTTCACAAAACTACTATGACGTAATAACCCTATTATTATTATTTCTTTTTGTTTTTTTCTGTCGCCCTTTTTTTTATTTTACTCAAATTTTGTTTTTGTTTTTATTTAGTTTTTTTTTTACTTTATTTTTAAGTTGTGTTTAGATTTAAGCTTTATGTTTTACAATTATGCTAGATTTAAGGTTTAAATTTATTCGGAATAGTTGCATTATTTCTTTAGATGTGAAATAAATTATTTTTCTTTCTTTCTTTCTTAATAGGTATATCACTTTTAACGCAATATGCCTGTCTGATTATAACCTCTTAGGCATGTGAAAACAAGTAGCGCAACGTTATTTTGCAAATAGTTAATGTCACAAGGAATAAAATAAACTGAACAATACAAACGTTAAACGTTACATGACGCTTTGTATATTAAAAAGCGATTTCACAAAAACTGCTGTGACGTAGTAGGTATATCACTTTTAACGCAATATGCCTGTCTGTTTATATCCTCTTAGGCATTTCAAAGTTATTTTGCAAATAGCTTATGTCACAAGGAATAAAATAAACTGAACAATACGGGTCACCTGTGATACGAGGTTATACCATCAATCATGATCAATCCATAATGCTAGAGTGGTTGGTTACCAGTGCCTCACTCGCCAAACGCATTCCAGGAATCGCGCAGGCGCAGCCGTCGATTATGTTATAGCCAACAAGCAGGTTATATCGCTGCCTTTGTTCACAAACGCCGTTTCATAGGAACGACTCGTAGGTATATCTTCGAAACTTTACTGAAACAGATCGAGATGCGCGTTGCCTCGAAATACGTGAGATAGGTAACCTCAAAACAGCGCGTCACACAGTAAATAGAAATAACGAAAATTATAATATGTTTCACTTTTAAAACAAAGTTAACCAATAAACTACAAATAAACGAACTCTTTTTCAATAGCACTTGACCGACATCACATCATTAAAACCAATTTTCAAAATGCAAATTGTTCCTTCTACTTATACTGAGGTTCCAACCATTTATGATTATAATTGATTAAACATACCATACTCGCCGTTTTACTTAGAAATCCTTACGGCTTACCCGAGTTGTATTCAAACTTGCCAATTACATGAAAGTCCTTTAATTTCACCATGGAGTAGTGATTACCCCTTTTTACTATTTGTGGATCACATTAACCTAAAATGTTCTGAAAACCTTAAATAGTTTAACCAGCAACGTGTGGGACGTTAGGTTAAAACACACTTCTGATGTAAGCAACACCTTAGAGCTTCGACCTTAATATACCCTAATAACAATCCGTTCTTAGCACGAGGTACAATATAATAAATCATTAACTCATTACTCCTTGATTTTACTCTCAACTTGTCATTCCGTGCCAAGATCTCGACACCCGGCGGGTGTGACAGCGGGTGTCACCCGCTGTCACACTATTTTATAGCCAGAACTAGAGTTTTCTAGATGGTGATAACAGATGGCGATACTAGCGGTTGTCAACAAACTGTCGCGGTATTTGACTGTTTTACCCACTAAGACTAAATACCGCTAACAAATGATACACAATCTGCTCTCGTCGAAGGGTTTTGTCGTTCTGAAGAAGACAACGGATATCCGCCGAGTTCTGAAGGGTTAGAATTGCGCGGCACAACGGCACAAGTTAGAGGTGCCAATATCCAGCAGCAGATTTCTGAAGGGTCATGGAAGTTGGAAAAGGTTTTTTTAGGTTACAGCTCCACAATCCTCTGTCCAAGCAATCGCTTATCTAGTCATGGTTCACCGTGCTGAACAATCGGCGATACAGGTCTCTGATGTTACGAGGAATCTGAATTCTGATTAAATATATTTCTCTCTTTCCAGCCTGGACTGCCTCCGGAGAATAGGAAAAGGAACAGTGGACTTCGGTGTGTTCAGCCCCGAAGACCTGATCGCAGCGCAATGGGCCGATGTAGACGTCCTCGTCACCAACGAGCTGAGGGACCGACAGAGTAAGTTATGTTTTTATGGCAAAGATTTATAAATGTTAGATACGCCCTGCGCTTATTAAGTGTCCACGATTTCCGCGCAAAGTAATTGTAATAGTTCGTTCAGACAAATACGGGATGAATAAACTCACTCATCTCAACGATTTCGTGCGTCTACAGTATGGTAAGGTCGTGTCTAATGTTTTATATCTGTTTTATGGAAGTATAGATTACTTTTGGATTGTAAGAGTTCCCGACTCGGAATTTAAGTCGGCTCCCATATCTGTGGTGCATCCTGCTGAACAACACTAATAACAGGAAGAAGTCACAGCACCCATTTCTCTTCTTCAGAGACCGCTGAACTCTGTAGTATCACAGAATTAAATTCTGAATATCATGAGCGTAGTCGCTCCTGATCCAGGAAGAGGCAAATCGAATTTTCGAGGCAAATGATGACTGCTTACTGCTTAGATACTATCGGGGAGCACATCTGCTGTTTCTCGATTAATTAAATACTTGAAAAAATTAAAGTTTGAAGGTAATTGTTGGAGCTGCGGTTTGAATGTCGGTTTTACCTACTTAAAAGCGATGGGATCATAACTTGCACGCGTCTCTGATTTTATTTACGTAATTAATGCATTATATTTTATTAAATTGCATACCGGAGAGTTCTCTATAATTGTGTTAAGTATGAATAATTTATTATATTTTTTATCCTTATTTTGTTCTCGTTCGAAAGTTGTCAGGTTTGCCGTGACCATGACGTCACTACAATGTGTAGTGCGATGAAAGATGGATAAAAACGTAGAGAGCGTCGTTAGACACGTGTAAAGTTTGATTTAGGGATAATTCTTTTATGAGTGCGATGTCATCGTAATTCACTGCGATCGCAGTGATAAGGAATTCGTTCCAATTGCATGCCTCACAAATGCCAGCCCCTATGATTAAGGTATATTGCAGACTGACGCATGACGGCGAGAATTTGAAATGCCCTAAGTAGGCTGACTGAAGGTTTAAAATTAAAATGTCGTAAGTAACTTTTGCTTGCAAGCTAAACAGAACTGTGCGCACCGACAATAAACTCGTCTTTAGCGTGGCCGGTACTGAGGTAGTTGTGTCCAGGGCCGTTCGAGCGCAGCGTGGTGGCGGTGGTGAACCGGCGCGTGCTGGCGGCGACCACGTCGTCGGCGGCGGCCGTGCTGCGCAACACCTCGCTGTGCCACCCCGGCGTGGGCGTCGACAACCTGCGCCCGCTCAGCGACACGCTCTCGGGGGTGAGTGGACGCTCATGGCATTACATACGTACGAGTAGAAGAAGACTCTGGTGAGGGTGACCAAAATGACGTAGCGTGAAAAAGTACGATTGTGTGTGGCACACAAATTCAACGGTCAGCGGACTGTTGCTTGTTTTGTTTGCTAGCATTTCTAGGCATCCGCAGATGGACGCCTGGATGGCTACGCCACGCTACCTATGTGGACGTGAAATTACTCTCCTTTGCATAGCGCAGTCAGGTAATAAATACCTAAAGGAAGACCTAGCAAGAATGTCTAGAACCTTAAAGTACAATACAATAGCTTCTTCCATAAGCTTTTGTCGCCATAATTTTCTCCTCCATTATAAGGCACCTTTGCAGTATGGCGAAAGCATTAACAAATTGACGTTAAGTGTATCGATGAAACTTATATGAATAAATGATTCTGAACTTGAATTAATCGGAAGTCATGTTCCATTCCAGTACCTGGAGTCGCTGGTGATCGCGCGGTCGTGCGTGCCGTCGCTGAGTCTGAGCGAGAACCGGATCCGCGCGCTGGCGCGCTTCTTCAACCGCGCCTGCAAGGCCGGGCCCTGGCTGCCCGACCCCGCGCGGGACGCTGAGCTCAGTGAGTTATGACTCTATCGTTGTCTCTCAAATCATACCGCAAATACGAAGTGGAATGGGAATTAGGTACTCTTCGTACCTCATACACCAGCTCGTACCACTGGTGAGTTGGTATGACACCACTATGGTGGAGTTATGACAAGGACCAACAACATGCTGTTCACCACATGTTGTATGGTCCATATCGACACAATGAGCCAGTGATCAGTGAGCTCGTAAGAGTTGGCGTCTACCTATCAACACTCTTTCTTTCTGTATGTGTCACATAGCGTCTTAGCGTCTAACTGGTAACTCTCTTTCTGTATGTGCCCAAATGTTTGTCATACTCCATACCAGTTTTTATTTGTTATAACCATAGAGATATTACACTAGAGGGCAGAAGCCAGGCTTCAGAGGGGTACTTCGGATAAACAGAGACGAAATCTTTAGTTATCACCTTTCTCTTTCTGGCGAGGCTTCAGAGCGTACCTAGGATAAACAGAGACGAAATCTTTAGTAATCACCTTTCTCTTTCTGGCTCATCGGGATCGGAGAGAGATAGGTAATTACCGTTATCGTTGTTTCTCTTTCTAACCGGGGGCGATTGCAATGTATGGGCAGCTGTACGGCTCACCCACTCTAGTATAATATCTCTATGGTTATAACCAAACACCCCCCACCCCCAGAGTCCCGCTACCCGTCGCTGTGCGCGGCGTGCGCGGCGCCGGGCTGCGCGCGCTCCGACCGCTACTGGGGCGACGCGGGCGCGCTGGCCTGCCTGGCCGACGGCGCGGGCGACGCGCTCTGGGCCAACCTGGACGACGTCAGCGCTTACTTCGGGGTCAGTTTAGTGTTCTATGTCTTCGGCCCATTAATGAGTTTAAGGCTGCGTCCACAGTAGGCAAACTGTTCGCCGCCGACTAAGTGAGCCGCAAAGAAATTCGAGTCAGCTGCGAACTCAGATCAATTTGCAGACGTCTCAAGCATACTGTTCTGAGCTCTGCTACTGTCTGCCGCTCACTGAGATAGTCGGCGCGCGTAACGCTGCAAACTGCGAAGAGTGAGCGCAAAAGTAGCAAACTGTGAACACTCCATTTCAAATATGTGAAGTGCGTACTAAACCGATACGCAGCTAAATCAGTCGGCGGCAAACAGTTTGCCTACAGTTACTGTGGACGCAGCCTAAAGACCCACGGCTCCCGCACTGAGGAGGCCTGGAGCCTCAACCAAGTGCTCCGATTAGGATTTTTGGAGGGGTTAACACTTGGATGATTTCGCTGCCTACTTCAGGGTCGGTATCATCTCAACCCACCAGGGACCACTAATAAGAGCTCGTTTTCAACCGTAGCACCGATCCTGTTCTCAGAACGAGAAGGCTTAGGTCATAGTCCACCACGATAGTGCGGATTGGCAGAGCACCTTTAAGTGAATTCTCGGGTTCTCACAATTTTTTTAATGGAATTAAGATAGCAAACGAGCATGCAGCACCACCTTCCGCTGCCGCCCATAACAGCTGTGACCGACCCAGAACTAGACTCAATGAGTCTCGTTCTAATTCGGTCACAGATGCGTTACTATACCTGAGGACTGAGATGGTCGCCTCTAAAAAATGTTCCTTAACCAATATTATGACTGAAATTAAATGCTCGAAACGCACATAACTTCTGAAAGTGCTACGTGCTCTGGGGCTTAAAACACGGATCTTCCTGGTGTGTGCAGTGTGCCCAAATTCTTGACGACTGTAATGTATCCTGCAGCTGAGCGGGCGCGGCGCGGTGACGTCGCCGGCGCCGTTCGCGCTGCTATGCCGCGACGGCTCGTTCGAGCCGCTGGAGCACAACGCGGAGCCCTGCGTCTGGCTGCAGCGGCCCTGGCCCGTCGTCGTCGCCAAGAGGTTCGCTCCCTGCTCTTGACAGACCTTTAAGTAAGCTAAAAACTCATGTTAAGGACATTCTTATGACGAAGGGTTATTATAAACTGGATGAATATTTTCAAGATGAAACAGCCTGGACATGAGTTTGAAATATAGCCTTAAGTAGCGATAAGTTTTCTCTGTAACTGTGAGTGGGGAAGAAAAAAGAAACTCCTTGGGAGTTTCTTGCCGCTTCTTCTACCAAGGCCACTCATCGTAGGGATTTGTGGAAGCGATGGCGTAGATGACATTCGAAAAGTGTTTGTAAAAACCAAGTTCGAAATAAATCATTTCATTTCATTTCATTTCATTTATTAACCGACTTCAAAAAAGGAGGTTCTCAGTTTGACCTGTATGTAATGTATGCATATTTGTGCGCGATTATCTCGCGTTTGGTTAAACCGATTTTGATGCGGTTTTCAGCATAGTATTTGTCAGACTTAGGAGAAGGTTTTAGGCATATTGTTTGGCTGAACTGATTTTGATACGGTTTTCAGCATCATGTTTATCAGACTTAGGAGAAGGATTTGGGTATATTAACCACGTTTAACTGAACCGATTTTTACTTTTCGGCGTTAAAGTCGATTATATGTATTTTGTTAAAAGTTATTTAGTACTAGTAAGTAGTAAAACCGATCTCGCTTTGGCAAACCTGTCTATTTCTTTTTCACCGACTGTATTTTTGTACGTTTCTCGAACGAGAACTCGCTAGTTACTCGCTTACTCGCCGGCGGAGTGTCGCCTGCCAAAAGTAGGGAGCAATACAGTAGACGTATGTATTTTTTGTACGAGTATTATCATTTTAGTCGAATGTTACCAAAACAAAAATTATTTAAGTATGTGGTTTTCTCAAAAGCTTAGCATACCTGTGATATACTGCCAGATGCGACTTTTTTTTGGGTACTGCGAAGACCGATGTGGATTATGTTTCCCAAAGCGAAGTATAGCCAAGTTACTAGTTGAAATAAATACTGAAAAATGAAAGTGGAAAGTGACGCTACATGTGTAACGTGATGTGAGTCACTGGGTGTGTGTGTGTGTGTGTTAGAAGGGTTGAAAAGCTTTTGAAATATACAAGCGAGATGGCACTTAAAACAAAGGAAAGACGTAAAACTTTAGTATTACATAGTATCTCAATGACCTAAAAGAGGAAAGACGCGATAGTCTCCTCTCGTTCTGAGCATCACATTACCAGATTCTATCCCTACATACTTAACATTTCTGATACCTTAGTACTTCAGTCTCTCGGGAGTCAAATGATCACTAGGACAAGTGGGATTACGCCATGATTACGCACAGGTTAAGTCGCCCCGCCCCTCAAGATGCTTTGTCTAGGCGATCTCGTATTTTATTTATATACCAAAAGAATTCAATTTTATTTCCCAATTCTCTTTGGTGCCGATTCCAAAGTTTTCTTCAATTTGTTTGGTGATTTGATTTGATCTGTAATCTGCAACGCGCATGCGTGCAAAGATAGAGACGGAAGCATGATATACGACATCCCGTTCTTACCTGACGTCACATACATAAAATCAAAGCCCCTTTGGTTGCTGTTGCCCTAGTACACTAGCCCCTCGCGAGTGAAACGTTCACGTATTGAAAGTGAAGTTTACGTTGGCATAGGATAGTACAAGAAAAGTAGATAAAAACAAAAGAACGTTCGGTAATGCATTTTACCACAGAAGAAACAAAAATTACATGTTGTCTCTTTTTTGGAGTTGTCTGTTACAAAAAATAAATTGCTCAGTCCTCCATTATTCTAATGGGGGCTTTACATTATACAATTTGCAGAGCGCTAACTGAGCTAGCGTGCTAAAATCGCATAGTGTAAAGGCAGTTAGACAGTAACTAGTGCAGCGTAATGTATGAAAACACTAGTTAGTGCACTGAGTTAGCGCTCTGCAAATTGTTTATTGTACCTAAAGCCCCCATAAATACTTACTTCTTTTTTATTAAACCTCTTTATTGAGTGCAAAGGTACTCGCGAGAAATTTTGGATAGGATGAGTTTGTTAGGTATAATAGTATATTATAAAAAAGAATCATCACTCTTTTTATAAACATTTATCTTTGATCGTATGTCTTATTAGTTTTGTGTGCGTTCCACTAGCGATCAAAATGCTCAAACACATTTAATTATCTGTAGACTTGCTTGCAGCGTTCTAATCGCTTACTGGAAAGCGTCCCTTACGTCTTCGATTTTCAAATTCGAATCTCGCACCACAGAAAAGCAGCAGAAGCGGTGTCCAAAGTGGTGAGCTCGTTATCAGGCGCGAGCATGACGGACGGGCGCTGGCGCGGCGCGCTCACGGCGCTGCTGGAGCTGCGCAAGCCGGCGACGGCCGTGCAGCCCGCGCGCACGCCGCTCGACCACCTGGCCGCCGCGCGCGGCTTCCGCGAGGCCTACAGCCAGAGCGGCTGCGACCCGCCCAGGTAACCCTTTTCTTATGCATCTAAATAAAATTGGTATGACTGTTATATTAAAACAATCGCTTTTTACTAGGTACATGCATATGCATACGGTACATATATCAAAATCTTATTTTACAATTTTTGTCTGTCTGGTAACTGTCTGGTTGTTCCGGCTAATCTCTGAAACGGCTGGACTGATTTTGATGGGACTTTCGCTGGAAAGTCGGCTATACTTTGTATCCCGGAATTTCCACGGGATTGGGATTTACGCTGGAAAAACTCTCGCGGATGAAGTCGCGGGCACAGCCTGTACAGTAAGGTCATTTTGACTAGGCTGATGTGAACTTCGTTTTCCGAGATGTTTGCGCAGGTACAGAAACTGACCAATCAAAACACGGCGGCCATGACAGTGTTTTGTGATGCGCTACTTCGTATTGGCCATGGACGTATGTACTACCACCATTTTGGCCTTAAAATCGACATCTGCGCAGCCATTCGTAGCCAACTTCATATCAGCCGAGTTAAAATGACCTCACTCTACTATTAATATATAAAGCTGAAGAGTTTGTTTTACCGGGCTAATTTCAGGAACTACTGGTTCGATTTGAACAATTCTTTATTAGTACTGATAAAGGGTAATGTAAGGTAAGGGTAACATGTAAAAGTGAAGACATGTAGCGGTTGGGGCTTGTTGTTTCCATCTTGGCAAAGGCTGAAGGAGGTTGCGTATTTAAATTACGTTGACGTCAACTCTTCCTGTTTCGTCAGTTGTTTTCATTGACAAACTCTTCCAGACATATAACCCTGTGCACGACGTCGTTTCTGGAGAAGAACAAGTGCGAGTGGCTGAGCGAGGCGGGCGCGGTGTACGGCGTGACGCCGCCGCTGCAGTGCGTCGTGCGCTCCGGCGCGCGCGCCTGCCTGGCCGCCGTGCGCGACGGCGAATGTGACGTCACCGCCGCCAGAGATCTGCTCATACCTGCTATTAGGTGAACTATTACGATTCCTTCTATGCTTTTGTATTAATATATGAGTAGTTTTATAATAAGCAACATGTTCATTTATACCATTCTTTGAAACCGATAAATAATTGTTTTTTTTATACTTAGGTACTAAATATGATAATATTTCCACAGGGATTATGATCTGGAACCAGTTTTATACGAGGCAACACCAATCGTTGAGAAAATGAACTCGGTCGTGGCATATGTCAGAAAGGACAGCACAATTAAAAAGATTTCGGATTTGCGCGGGAAACGCGCGGCCTTCCCGCGCTACGACGGTATAGCTTGGCATGCCGTAGCAAACTTGTTAAAAATAATGGATGTTACTTGTGAAGATACTCACACCTATTTCAGCCAAATATGTGCTCCTGGCTTTGAAAATTCTGTGAATGTTTCGAAGGAAGTCATAGAAAAGTATACGAGCAGCTGTTACAAAGAAGGAGATACTGTTCTGGATGGAGAGCTTTCGGCCTTGAGGTCGTTAGTGGAAGGCAATAGTGATGTAGTGTTTATAAGTATGGGAACCTATAATAAATATATAGGTGAGTTTTTGATATAATTTCCTGATATGATTCCGATGGTACTGTGGCGACACCGCGCACACGTCACACGGTGACGTCACCGAAGCCTGAAACGCGCTATCGAAGATTAGTCGATCGCCCGCATATATACCAGCTGCCCCCCAGGCATGTCGTCTCGCCTGGCGGGAGATCTCCCTTTGACAAAGTACCCACACCTCATACTAGGTTTTTAACACCTTGCGTAGCTATCGTGCTACATGTAAAATATTATTTTTATTTTTACAATTAGTGTTAATGAGATTAAACCGATATCCTAGTAAAATTTATTATTAATTCTATTACCATTTTCTTGCAGCAAATCAGATCAGTGACGTCTGGGCAAGCCAAGAAGTGGAGTTAGAACCGATATGTCCAGAAGAAAACAAGAAGTACTGCTTCATCAGCTGGTCCTATATCGGCCATATTTTTGCCGCGAAAAATCTTACTGATATGCGCCGACACGAAGTTATAAATGTTTTCACCAAACTCGACCAGCTTTTCGGGAAACAGCAGCCATTCCACAGTGCCATGTTTTCCATGTATGGACCATTCAATCATCAACAGGATATAATATTCCACAATAACACAAAAAGTTTAGCGACCCTGGAAATGCTAACGGGTCACCCATACGCTACGATCCCGTTCAATTTCGAACGCGGAATAGGCACTATTGACAGCTGTCAGTTGATAAGTACGGGGGCGGCCGTTTTGGCGACGCCCGCTTTCATTTTGTTGCTAGCATCTCTAGTCGTGAATTTTATTTTTATGTGAATAGTTGCGTAAATAGTGTCGTTTTTGCCATAGAAGATAATGCATGCATTGTTTTATTTACTTATTATACTTTTAGATGCCTGCCTAACACTAATAAGTGTCATTGGAAATTATCCGTAATATTTCTGACTCTATATTGTTATTTGAATTGGTTCAGATGACGCCATTTTCTGCCACGTATGTGTAAAATGTGGAATGAACTTCATCCCAAGGTATTCCCACAGTGCTATGACATAGGATCCTTCAAGAAGCATCGATCGGTCCATCGCTCCCTTCGTGGTTGGCAACGAGTTGGTGATTCCCTTAGGTGTTGCCAATGTCCATGGGCAACGGTGAATACATTTTACCATCAGATGACCCGCCTGCTCTATTATGTATAAAATATCAAATATTTAGCAAAGTTACACAAAGCTAAGAGTTGTTTCATTCATCATCATTAGAATCCGTAGTTGTATTGCTTGCGTTCTTGAAACATAAAGACACAATCATCAACGCTGTTATGAAATATTTACCAATTTGGCAGACTTTATACGGCTATGAAAACACTGCAGAAATATTACAAGTTAATGGGGTGATATTTTCCGTTGTTATGAGGGATACTTATTTAATTTTTTTAATCGAATATGAATGACGCTTTAGGCTAAGGCTAAGCGTCCACCAGTCGGTATCGTACGCATCGGACGCATCGCATTAAACGGATTTTAGTATTCTTTGTATAGAAAGTCATACAAGTGCGTCCACTGATCCGCATCGTACGGATCGCACATCGGCAATGCCGACGCCGATTCTCCGAGAGGCAACTTTTGCGATGCGTGCTGATGACGTCATACGGAATGCCGATCTGTGGACGCACCCCGCGCGCTCGCTCGGTCCGCATCATCCACCGGATCATCTATGTAACGGATCTAGCGGATGCCCACACCATCGTGGCTATCTATGTGGTGATTGGCATAATATACCTACGTATTTTAAGAAGATATTGCATGTAATGTTATATGTCAGTATGTCACCTAAATTTTTGCTAAATAAAGCCTAATATTTCGGGTTATGATTGTTATTTGCTCTATAACAATCTGCATGCCAAAGGAGGATGGGCACAAATGTATGGAATCTGGTACCGGCACCAATCGAAGTAAATGATACGTCGTTGGAAAGGTATTTTTATATAGATTCTGAATATACATGTCGCTACCAACCGGTGGACGCTTAGCCTTACGCGGCGGCATCGTGTACATAAAAATAAGAGTAGGTAACTGACAATTTTGATTTTTTATTAAGGCTAATTTTCCTAATACATATATATGCGCATAATTAACACGTTAAAGTAGCCGTAAAGTATGCAAAGGGCGCAAGCCTAAGGGGGAAGGGGGCACAAATTAATATACTTTGCCACCGATCAAAGAAAAATGTCGACAATGGTCAATAGGTCTCCCTCTTTACATCTACCATCTATTATACCCATGGATACTTGTAGCTAGCTACAAAAATACCTAGGTACCTGATTATATTATTATTATCTTCGAAAAAGACGTGTACAGTGCCACAAACTTATCTGACCCGGTAAGAGGGGCGCCACTGTCTTTGTCTTTGTCTGACAACAGGATAGCATTGGCCATACCGGTTCAGATAAGTTTGTAGCACTGTACCATACCACCACAAATACACATACGTTATCCTACATTGTCTGTAACGTTAAAAATAGGTAGTAACAGCGCTACATAGTCTGTGACGCGCATTTAAAATTGACATTGACAGTTGTCAGTGGCAATGGCATCCATCACTTCGACTTCAATCAGTGTTTCTGTTTAGTTTATATAAATTTCAATTTGTTATGTTTTCGCGGTTTTAGATAAAATATAGATTAGTGGATAAAGTAAATTTCTATTTCATTATAACAAAAATGTCGACACCACAACTTGGACCATTTTTAAAAGCACTCGACACCCTAAAAGAAGACTATACTTGTGGGTTTTGTGGAGAATTATGCAAAGATCCGGTTACTCTGAGTGCTTGCTTCCACCTCGTATGTTCGGAACATTCCGAGGAGTTAAGTAATTGTCCCACGTGCAAAATACCTATGCCCCTGGAGGGCTGCAAGTTTTATAAAGACGACCGTTTACAGACCTGTATAGATTCCGCTAAAGAATTAGATAAAATGTGTGAAGGTTTTCGGACCACTTCTAGCACGTTACAAATATCGAATGTAGATTCTAACAGCGCTCGAAAGCGCGTGAACCAGCCTAAAACAGTTCAGAAAGCTAGCAGTATGGAGCAAAGCGATAAAGAAAATAAAAATGTATCTATCAGGTCTAACAGAATAAAGAGAGGTAGCAAAACAGATAACTTGAACTCGACCATGGCTTCTAACGTTAGTTCAGTGAATAAAGCGATCGAAAAGCGGAATAATAAAGGTGAGACTGCACTGCATGTTGCGTGCCGACTGGGAAAAGTTGATACAGTGAGAGAGCTTTTGAATCAAGGCGCTAATACAAATACTAAGGACAATGCTGGATGGACACCTCTCCATGAGGTTGTCCAAAATGGTCGTCTAGACCTGGTGAAGCTGCTACTCCAGTTCAATACTCTTGTCAATGTTCCTGGTCTGAAGAACGAGACTCCGTTACATGAAGCGATAAGGTATAGGCATAAAGAAATCATTGAGGAATTGGTCAGAAATGGTGCAGACATCTATGCAAGGAATTGTAAGGGGGAGACGCCAGCTGAACTAGCGACTGGTGAATTGAAGGAGATTTTGGAAGATGCTGCCGAGAATGTAATTCAAACCCAAGGTGTAAATGAAACTCTAATCGCCGACATGCATACGGAGCTGGATGTTGAGGATATACGAGTGTATTGTGTATCCAGTTTCCGTACCGTGCACAACAAGTTGAAATCCCTCTGCAAACATCACAGTAACTTGAACATAGAGAGTAAATACACTAAAAAAGTAACTCATTTAATCGTCGACACTGAAACTGAGAATGACGTTCTAGTTTGTCCATCGTCCTTAGATGTTCTACAAGGAATTGTGTACGGCAATTGGATACTTTCATCACAATGGATCATTGACAGTTTTGAAGATACGCTAGCGCCTTTCAAAAGCTACGAGGTGGGAGGAGTCAACCGTGTAACGCACAACGGTCCCAAAAATGCTCGATACAACAAATACAAGCAGCTGCCTGGCATTTTTGACGGTTGTCACTTCTATTTACACAACTTCAACACCAAGTACGAGATTTCTACGAAAGTCGTGCTGACTAAAGCTATTTTGAGCAAGCTGATCACTGATGCTGGAGGCATAGTTCTCCGACGGGTCCCAAATCCGGAATTAATTCCAGAGGCGGAGAAATTAGTGCCTTATCATGCAAAGAAGGGCAGTAAGCTGGAGATATGTTCGCATTACATTATATTTAAAGATTATTACGAACCCATGTATAATATGCAACATTTTAAGGCATTACCACTAGGATGGCTGATTGATTGTATCGAGCAGTATAAATTATGTGATCCGTAGCTTTAAACTCGTATTGATATATATGTTCACTTTATAATTATAGGTTGAGATTTCTATAAATCTAAATATATTTTTCCATGTATTAATATTGTAAATGGTGGTTAAAAATAAATACATCTGTATCAAGAAGTAATAATTTTGTTGCCAGGGTGGATGCGTTTCATTTCAAGAATTTGCACTAAAATGTGTGAAGAATGTGGTTGTATTTTTGATATAACTGGAAATATTATGATTTTTACAATTTAATTGTTTTTTATTATCAAAGTCCAGTGTCCCATAATTAAGACATTGTCATATTATAATTCATTGTTTCAATAAATAAAACAATTTTTATAGAAGAATATTTAATCTTTTATTCAACAATTAACATTAGGATAATATCTTAATTAAAACTAATATTCACCTTCATTAATTAAATTAAATATAAATTAAAATTTTCAATTAAACACTAGAAAAATATAGTAAACATGACTAATAACACTTCTCATATTAATTTCTTCCATCTGTCGCAAACATTTTTTATTATAATAATATTATAGACAAGTTAACTAGGAGACCAAATGAAGTGTTGCCATTTACCGGCGATAATGAAGCTCGAATTCACGAGACGACTGCGAAAAATTCTTTTGTTAAATCTCCAAATATTTTACTACTTAATTGGGACACATAAGAACGCTAGTAGCAGCAAGACATGGAGTTTTTATTTGACAAAATTTTTAAATTATTTAAATTATAATTCAATATGTATTCAAAATGATAAAACAATAAGTTGATGGCAATAAACGTTGACGTCACGCCTGAATCTCGCTATCGAAGTTATTTACGCCAATCACATACATAATTTAAATAAGGTCTGAGTCTGACCGTCAACAGTCGGATCTCGGCCGCTCTTCTGGATACTTAAATGGGCCATTAACCCAATGACCCGTGTATACAATGTTTTGTGTTGGTGTTATTATGTACCCTTCCAGCCACGTTTCGAGCCGGCTGGTTTTCTCTCGATTTCCAACCCTTCTGCTTGAGTCATTTGCTCTATTATGGCTGCTTTCATTTTCTCCATAATTGTCCCCACACGAGAGTCCTTCCCAGAGACCACCATTGTTGATCTCAGACTCGCATGTCGCCACCAATCCTGCTTCTGGTTCCGTGCACAAGCTCTGTAGGGATATATGTCGAACTTGATCACCCACTTTCCAGACGTTCCCGGCGACTTCAATGTAATGCAATCGTCGCGTTCCTGTACTGAGATAAACTGTGAGACTTTGGAAGTACCGGCTATCGACGAATGCGCTTGGACAATGTCGTCGAGCAAGCAATTGAAGTCTTTCGACTCTTCCTCCGACTCGCTGTGCTCGCTGTCCAGAAACGCAACTTTTTTCTTTTTCAGCATTGGCCTCTCCTCGTCCGACGAACTGTCTGCTTCCGATTCCAAGAGTCTCTTTTTCAAGTTCACTTGCTTGGGTTTCGAGCTCAATTTCTCTGCTAATAATTTCTTCTCGTTCTGGATTTTCTTGGTACTCCGTTTCGTATTCCCTGAAGAAGTCGAGGGCTCGACATCTACATGTAGAGTTGGAGTATGCACAGTCGTGGATGACATGTAAGTGGGTAGAATGCTCACCGATGACAAAGAGCCCTCTTTTAACTCCTCTTCCTCCTTCTCGAACTCGGTCACTACTTTCGACAAGGCGCAAAAGAATACCTCTTCGAAATCTTTCTCCACAACCATCTGAAGGAGACTCGAAGATGTCGTGGATAATCCTTCGTTTAAGGCCCACTGCACGAATTGCTCGAGCGAAACATTCGTCAAGTCTTGGCTGCCATTGTCCGAAACGAATGCTTTCAGTATTTGACTCAACGCTTGCACTACCAGGAACAGTTCGCGGTTCGCTGTTGACATTGCCTGCTTCTTCAACTCTTTTATCAGGTCGTTCATGATGATCATCATTTGATTTGCGATCCAGTAGTTTGATAACCATTGCATAAGCGGACTCTTCTTCACTTTCTCCTGAACTTTCTTCTTTTCTTCGCTTGCTTTGTTCTTTTTGACTTCCTTCAAATTTTCTTTTTTTAGAGACAGTTTCTTCTTGTATATTTTTTTCGGCGCACTCAGAATCGCTTGGGTATTCTCCTCTTCTATCTTTCGGCGCATCTCTTCGTTGAACAGTGTACCAGGTTGATAGTTTTCGTTGTCGCTCAACTGGATGGTTTCGTTGCACTCCAGTTGTGTCTGATTTTCGTTTTCGGTGTTGACTTCCATTTTTTAACAATACTTTTTTCACTACTCCGTACTTTAATAATTCGTCCAGCTTGACCGAAGACTCGCGGCTGAATGATTACTAAACTTGTAAACCTCCGGTTTATATAACCCCAATACCCCCGCCACCTCGACCTCGTAATCGCTATTCTTATCTCATTGTCCATTAATGTTAACATTAAAGTTAACGCGCTTCGCGCGTACTTATGTACATACGCCTCGCCTCGCGGGGCCTCTCTTTATACCAAAAACATATCAGCTAAATAAGTACCTAAATTTTCGACCACTACTGCCAACAAATTTTTGAGTTTCCGTGCCTTGAAGAGCACGTAAAACTGTTGGTCCCGGTTGTCATCGTACTGGTTATCAACTTGTATAATTATTATTACTTGCAACCATTTCAATCTGAGAAGTGCTCCGTGCACCCTAGGTTAGCTGTTATGGATTGCGACAATTTTTTTTGATTTCTGTCACTACTTTATTTATTTTGTGACTTCGATTCCATACTAAGTTAGTGCTTTGAGTAAATAATTTCAAATGCTACGAACTGTAAATAAAACCGAGTGAAACTGAACTTAACAAAACGAAAAAGGCAAATAAAAACTACAACTATAAATGAAAAAGTCTGGAAAAAAAACCGAAAATACTTCTTCACAAACAAATGCATAAAATACTTCATAGAATCAAACGAAAAACTACCAGTTAATGACTACCTAACTATCTAGTTAACTACATCATACAGCATTTTCCTTTTCACAGTAATTATCATCACAAGATGGCGCCACCATATAATCCGAACCATAGTAAAAAACATTCCTTCTGCTACATATCACAGAACTTACAACTAGCCTAACACAATAATAGTATACTAGTGAACAGTGTAAATATAAAAATACAATGAACTCAATATCTCTACTAATACTAGGTCACAACTAAATGCCGTCTGTAGGAGCCGTCCGTGCCCGCTAGGGGTCGCCCGCCGGCGACTGCCAATATCAAGTGTCGAAAGCGCGCGGCATGTATCTGGGAATAAATAAATTTATTTCAAACTCGGTTAATTTTGACACAGTACATTTGTGTAATTTTATTTCAAACATATATTTCATTTGATCATTAGTTAAATTTTGATTTGACTCGGTAAAACAAATAAATAACATCTAATGACATTCAAAACTAATAATCAAATTCAATCTGTCATATGTTCAGTCTCATGCAATTTGAAACTTGTTTTACTGAAATTGGAGGACATTAATTTGACTCTCAGTTAATTATTTTCAAACTTATTTTCAACTCCTAAATTCACAAATCAACTCTGAAACTCACAAATCAACTTCGAAACTCACAAATCAACTTCGAAACTCACAAATCAACTCTGAAACTCATGAATCACCTCTGAAACTCGCTTAATTAACTTGAAACTCAGTTCGACCACTAACCGTACACTGATGTCGTGTATCCGGAACACGGCGTAGTGGTCATTCCGAAACACGGGGTAGAAGTGGTCGACGGGCTCGGTGAGCAGGCGGTGGCACAGCCGCGGGCGCGCCGCCAGCGCCGGCGCTTCTACGTCCCAGATCTCCTCGAATGAACAGCCCGTGCTGAGGATGAGAGGGATAAATCTATACTAATATTATAAATGTGAAAGTGTGTTTGTTAGTTTGTTTGTTTGTTGCGCTTTCACGTCGAAACCTA
Source organism: Hesperia comma (assembly GCA_905404135.1). Lineage (NCBI taxonomy): Eukaryota > Metazoa > Arthropoda > Insecta > Lepidoptera > Hesperiidae > Hesperia > Hesperia comma. The sequence continues at coordinate 20,132,369 of FR990015.1, read as the reverse complement.
GCTATTATAGGGTATAGTTTGTGTGTGGAGATAGTTAGGAATGCCAAGAGTGACTCAGGCTACTTTTTACCGCAATAAAACATCTCATTCCCATGAAAAATCGACATTTTTAGATATTTAGTTCCGAAAGCTGTTAATAGATGACGTTAAACGTATATATTTTATTTTTTTATTTTTTTTATTTTATTTTATTTTTTATTTGGGAAACAAACGGCATATATAATACAGAATTACATGAGATAAATACAACATACATTAAGCGAAATAGTTTCCACAGATATGGTGTTAGTTAAACAACTAATTGTTATATTCGTTTGACCATGCGGGCGTAGCCGCGGGTAAGAGCTAGTAAATAAATAAACGCTAACACACTCATACCCCCGCAGTAGGTTACTAGGTACCTGTGTCGCGGGTGGCACGGACTACACATATAACACATCACAATTACACCCATGACCCGAGTACAAATATTTTATCTGTAACATAAATATCTGCCCCGGCCGGGAATCCAACCCGGGAACCCTCGCGTCCAGCAGGGTCGCTACCAACTAGGCTACAGGATCGTCTACAGGTATGTTAGGGCAGGGAATACGTTGTCTTGGGCGCAGGTTATAATTTCATATCTGGAGATCGGGAAGTGCCCCTGTATCGACAGGGGCCTTTCGAATAAAGTTTACAGTGATATTCTACGGCTACATCTGCGTCTTAATGCGTTAATCAACGCGCTAATGTTAAGAGATTAGACTAAAAAAATTTCAAAATTTGCGTTCTTGGCAAGGACAATATACATTGCGCATTTCAAATCTGTATAATCCACGACGGCTAAGTTTAATATTATAGAACATCGATGGTTCCAATTTTAAAATTTAAACTGAACACTTCGTCGCGGTACTTTAGAATCACACAACTGACAGTTCCAATTTTAAAATGTAAACAAAACGCGCTACTCCATAGATGTAGCATACACTGACGTTTAGATAGATTGGAAATGCGAAAGAGCAAAACATATGATACACGTATGGCAGAGCGAGATAGATAGACGAAACCAATTTTTAGACGGCATAGCGGGCTTAGCGGGCACTTGTCAAAAATTGTTCCTCAATTTTCTCAAAATACTTAATTTAGTTTTTACATTTCTGTGTGGAATAATGTCTTTTGTAGTCTTAATTAGTGATGGTTAGTTGTGCGGTACCTGGATGTGACTCCTCTAGATATAAAAACCACCAGGAAGGCGTCGCGCTCGGCGGTGACATTGACAGCGGGCGATTCATTTTTGGTTTCGTCCAAGTGATACAATTGCCGATCTTTAGTTATATAATAAATCTATGCTACTCACTGACTGCGGCCGTAGCAGTAGTTGGTCTCGAGCACGAGGAAGGTGGCCTTCAGCCGGCTGAGCTCGTGGTACAACTCGTGCGCGGGGAACCGCCCGTACACCTTGTACACGGTGTACGCGCGCTGCCTGCAACAACATTGCTCTGTGTTACTTGTACACCAAAGTATGAACTTCTAAGTAAGCGGACAGAGAATAGTACTTATATCTGTTGTAATCACATATAAAAAAAATTAGGAGAGGATCAATTGATATGATTAAAAACAAGACAGAATTGTATTATGTTTTGATTCGCATTGCGTGCCGGTTTTATCAAAGTGCGAAAATTTATAGTTGGCTCGTGGGTTTGGTTGGCCAGTGAGTATAGTTAACCAGTGCGTAAGTCAGACAGTGGGTACAGTGACCAATGGGTCCAGTGACCAGCGGGTCCAGTGACCAGTTGGCACAGTGACCAGTGGGTCCAGTGACCAGTGTTTCCAGCGACCAGCGGGTCCAACAACCAGCGGATACAGCCACCACTGTTTCCACCAACTAGCGACCACCACCACTGTAGCAGCTGCTCCAGAGGGTAGCAACCCGTGGCTCCACCAGCACAGCAACCAGTGGCTCCACCAGCACAGCAACCAGTGGCTCCACCAGCACAGCAACCAGTGGCTCCACCAGCACACCGCCCGTACCTGGCCTCCCGGCTCTCGTAGTGCGGGTGCGCGAGCACGGGGCGGCGCTGCAGCAGCAGCGCGGCGGACAGCGGCAGCGCGCCGGCCGCCGCGCCCGCGCCCGCGCCCCGGAACCACGCCACCAGCTCCTCCAGCGGGTAGTCGCTGAACTCGCCTGGAACACCACCACATACAGCTACACCACAAATCATATAACAGTACACATGTAAAGCTTCATACACCATTGCATGTCTGGTCAAAGGAGAAGAGAAAATTATAAAAAACACAGGTATTATTCCTAGACTAATATGAAATCAACAGGTGGTAGAGCCTAGAGTTCGCCCGGGGTAGTACCACCGCCCGTCAAGGTACTCAGTACCATTCCTACCGTCATAATAATTGTTTTTAAGAGCAATTGTGTTCCGGATAGGAAGGTGTGGAGCCGGTTCACTTTTTTAGAGGCGACCGTCTCAGTCCTCAGTGGTAGCAACGCATCTGTGACCGAATTAGAACGAGACTCATACTAACAATAACTAACTGGACTATTACTAACATCAACTAACAGGACTAATTATCACTAACAGTCCCTGTCCTCACACTTATTAACAAACTAATTAACTAACCAACTAATATTTTAACACCATCTACTAACTGGACTAACCATCCTAGTCCCTTTGAGTCTAGTTCTACGCCGGTCACAGTTGTCATGGGCGGCAGCGGAAGGGTGGTGCTGCATGCTCGTTTGCTATTTTAATTCCATAAAAAAAATGTTCGAGCAACGCAAACATAAACACCATTAATGGACACAAAATATTGTTCAAAAGTGGTTCTAAGTGGTTCTATTTTTCGTATCCATGAACGGTGTATAAGTATGTTGCTCGAGCGCGCAATGTTCGGGGCTTTGCTTTGTGCCTATACATAGGTACTTGTCAAGTTATAACCTCAAAAATGAATTAATTGAGCGGTGTATAATGCTATAACAAACGCAAATGATGTTACATCAAGACTAAGTCACACATTCCATAGGAATGACTCCTCGTCTTGCAGGAGATTAATAATAAATAAATAATAATAATAAACGCTAACACACTCATACACCCGCAGTAGGTTACCAGGTACCTGTGTCGCGGGTGGCACGGACTACACATATAACACATTACAATTACACCCATGACCCGAGTGCAGATATTTATCTGCCACATAAATGTCTGCCCCGGCCGGGAATCGAACCCAGGACCCCTCGCGTCGCAGGCAGGGTCGCCACCAACTAGGCTACAGGGTCGTCAAAGATTAACTGCACTCATTAATGAGTCATTAGCTCAGAAGTGGGTCATTAATAATGACCCACTTCTGAGCATGGGTCGCTCCTTATCATTGAGGGGTAAAGCCATACTCCACTCTAGTGGCGAGATATCACCCTTAACCAAACCCATAACACTCACCCACATGGGACATTTCATGAGACACATTCTGCACCAGCTGATGCAGCACCGGAATCATGCAGACCACCCAGAACACCGGCAGGTATCTCTTCCAGGCCTTTGGGATACTGAAAATGGTCAGACAATAAAATATTATTGACTGTCCTGCAGTTGAAAGAAAACCTTATTTCATGTTGTGTAAGAGTCATTTGACGTTGACACCAAAGTAACGTTTTCTTTTCTTTTTATCAGCTGCTTAAGGACTGACAATAATGTTTACTGTCGTCTCAGAGTTAGTACTTACCTTGTTCTCTGCCTTTTTGGCTTTTAGCACAAAGAAATAAATGACCATAGGTGACAATGGCCATTTACTATCAGGTTGTATGTTTACATAAAAAATACATAAACTTTAACTTGGCCATTCTTACTAGCAAAACTGCAGCTGGTCAGTCAGTATGTGGAAAATACTCGGGAATATTTTTTAATAAAAGTATTAATTTCATGGCAATAACCAAGATATTAGGATTATAATTGAATGCTGTGTTTTAGTAGGTTCGATAACGCGCTGTTGTAATGTGCGTAGTGCTTAATGTTAGCAAAGCAATAGAGTCATTAGGCCAATTTAAGAAAAAAGTCAATGCTGTGTTAAATACCTCGGACATCTTGTATTCATTTATAACTTTTATCTTATTACAGTGTCCTTGTAAAAATGTTGTGCATACCTTTAATTTAAGTGCATAAAAATGTGATTGCTTGTGTTGTGAATTATCTTTTGTATAAACCTAACTTATGTACTTAGTTGGGATGCCTTTAATAAAAAAAAAATTAGAAAAAAAAACATCACAGACTTACCCATAGTACTCCTTGTTGAATATCAATCCTGACAGCAGACACAGCTGCGTGCCGAAGAGTAGTTTCAACCGCATGACCAGCGCTGCCATCACCCCGTACACTACCAGCTGCGATATGTTGTAGAAGATAGCCGGCTCCACTTGCAAATGGCTCAAGAACTCCACCAGCTCATCCGTTTCCTCCTTATCCTCCAATTTAGACCTTATCGCCTTATCCAGAACGTCCAAATCAGTCTTCGGTTTCCTTCTCCTGACCTTAGACTCGTTGTTCTCTATCCCGCTGTCCTCATCATCCTCTCGCTCTAACTCCACCGGCGGCTCTTCCTTCTCTTTCTCTCGCCGCGTCCGTTCCGCTGTCTTCATCCAATAATCGACAACATTCAAGATGCTTATAACAACGAACGGAATCAAGAAGGATTTGGTCAAGTTTTTGATCGTACTGAACGGCAGGAAGTCGAACACTTTGGAGCACGTGTATATCATTGTGTGGAATGTTTTGTAGTCAGTCAATTTGGAGTACAGGATGGCCCACACGTGGGCGTCGTCTTGCACCTCTAGAAAGTCACTGATCAGTTTCTTCAGATAAATGGACGCGAAGATCACTATCAACACCCTCAAGACAACGAGCCAGGCTTCGACGAACAGGTCCACTCGATTTTGGACCTTAACGCGCAGCGAGCTGAAGAACAGGCAATAGGCCGAGACGACCAGAAAGAACGAGGCGTATAAGGACGATTTCAGCATGTCGTTCCCCTGCAGGAGCAACACGGCCATGTGAAGGCCGCAGAAGTGAGAATGGAGGAAGATGGACAGCGCTTTGATGTCGATGATCTTCAGCTGCTCCATGACGAAGAATATGGCGGTCTGCGTGAGGAATATGAACTGGGAGAACTGCCAGAACAGGAGGCAGAGGCAGTTCAGAATGAAGATGGATACCTGTAAGCACAAGCACACTTTAAGGGTAACCGTACATAATAATTTTTGAGGTATGGAAAGTGTAAATTTCTGCCCCAACTGATGGATATCCTACTAATCCTACTAATATTATAAATGCGAAAGTTTGTAAGGATGTATGTGTGTGTGTTTGTTGCTCTTTCACGCAAAAACTAGGTACTGAACGGATTTTCATGTAACTTTGCAGTAATATACCTTAGACATCAGAATAACATAATTTGTTAAAATTTTACAGATTTTTGAAGGGACTGGTTTCCCGAAGCGAAGCGAGGGCGGATTTACTAGTTTTTTTATATATTCGACCCATTAATGGCCCACTGCTAGCAAGGGTCTCTATTCATAACTGATAATGCCTACAGAATACTACGTGGAGATACTGAAGATATTTTCCCTATCAACTATCTATGCCAGTGTTTCCCAACCTTTTTTGTGTCACGCCTCACTTTATTACTTTCAAAATATCTATGCCCCCTTCAAAGTATTGTAGAATAAAATTGCTTTTCACTGATTACTTAATTTTTCACTTTTTCACTGATTTGGGCGCTCCCCCTCGTCATCAGGTATGTATATCTAACTAGCTGGCATTGATGACTTAGTAGGTCGATCGGCTTTTTTACCCAATGAGGGTAAAAGCGTGTGAATTCGCCGCTAGAGGCGCTAGTGGAGAGTGAGGTCTGGCTGTCAGTGCCACAAACTTATCTGACCCGGTAAGAGGGGCGCTACTGTCTTTGTCTTTGTCTGACAACAGTTTAACAATTGCATTATTTCCAATTTTGGCCACCGGGTCAGTTAAGTTTGTGGCACTGTCACTTCTCACTTGTCTGAATGTCACTTGTCACTGTTTATGTATGGGCGGGCTTTGACAGCAGGACCTCACTCGACAGTAGCGCCAACTGGTGAGCACAAAAACGGTGACCCTCATTGGCGGCCTCAGCGGCCTGGCAACTCTACGTCAGAGTAAAGCATATCATATCATTATTTAAATCATTTTATTTGGGGCGTAGGCCCCACGTTGGGAAACACTGATCTATCCTCTCTAACCTATTTAAAATATTTATTTTTGTTGATTTGAATTTAATGAAGATTGATTTGTCACGTTATTAACGATCAGTAAAACTTTATTTTAAGCGGCTAAGTATAATATTATCAGATTATCACGTAAGCCGTGACTACCTATAAGAGGAAAGGCACATCAACGAGGTTACTATGGTTGAGAATTGTAATAAAATTGTATGCGTACTTTCTGATGGCATTCCAAATAAAAAAATAAAAAAAAACCTGCAGCTGCAGCGCGGCGGGCGAGCGGCGCGCGCGCAGCCGCCGCGTCAGCAGCCAGCCCTGCAGCAGCAGCAGCGGCAGCGCGAGGTTCTCGCGCTCGTTGGGCGCCCACTGCACGCGCGTGCACTCCGCGTGGTTCGCTATGTACTGCACCGCCGCCATGAGTCCACCGAGCACGCTCTCGCTGGGAACGAGCAATGGAAGTGGGTCACTATTCTAACTCAACCGTGAAAGTTGTTTGGTAGTGTTCGTTATGCACTGCACCGTGGCTATCGGACCGCCGAGCACGCTCTCACTGCCCACCAGCAATGGATGTTTCATTATTCAATTCAAACTAGCGGGAAACTCGCTTGGTAGTGACAGGTAGTGGTTATCGGTGACAGTAACACTGCTCCAGATATTTGTGTGACAAATGAAAGTTGATTATGAGGGTGTAAGCATTTGTTTTGTAGGTATCAATGTATCATGACCAGTGTAGGAATGAATTACTAAATGATTTATTTCTACATAGACATATTTATGTCTAATTACAGTAATCATGCACAGATTCAGCACTTGAATTTCAAGTAGCAATGCTTAGATATTTTACCATGTTCCTGTTGACCTTGTAATGACCATTAAAAATATCTTAGTTTGTGTGTCCATTTTCCAACAAAACACGAAGAAAAATAATATTTACCTCAGCGCAGTGGCATGTATGAACAGAACAGCGACAGTAAGCCCGGCCAACCACCAGACCGCCTCCAGGTAGAAGAACATGGGGTGGCCCAGCCCCACGCAGCTCTCCACCGGGGAGATTCCGTCCCCTCGGTGCACCATGTGGCACTCCAGGTACGCCGAGGTATTCAGCCACGGCTCGAAGTACCGGTACACTGCTCCGATCATTACCTGGAATGGTATTGGTAATTTCATATTAGTCTGGGAATAATACCTGTGTTTTTATAATTCTCTCTTCTCTTTTGACCAGAAATGCAATGGTGATGTCTTATGGCATTTACCAAGACATTTCTATATCTCTATTTTTTGTGGTTGCCTATAATTGGGAAGGCACTTGTTTAAGTTTTTATAATTGCTATCTAGATTTAAGATGCAGTGTACTTTCGTGTATAAAAAAAATAAAAATAAAAAAATTCTCATCTGCTTCTTTATTAGTAATTTCTTTACAGATCTACAATGGTAAAATGGCAGTACAACCCTTCTGCTACTGCCCATGACAAACCAAATCTTAAATTGGTATTATGATGGTCAATCCAGTTAACAGAAGGTATTATTACATGAAATACTCACCTCAGGATATATATTAAATCTGTTGAAAGCGTTAACTTCATTAGGGTACTCCACTAGCTTATCATACATCACTTTAGTAATGCCTGCTATGAACGGCCTTTCTTCCACCACAGTCTTGTAGTACGAGTAGTAGAACCCCATTTCTGTGCGGAAAGACATCTCTCTCTCCAAGTCGGAGAGGTAAGAGAAATTTCTGTCATTCTCAAAGAGGTATGACACATACTTGTAATGAATGTAGCCTACTGAAAATGCTGAAAATGCAGTTTTGATTAGTGGACGGTGGTTGGTTTCATATAAAACAAAACTAAGACTTACACTATCTTGTTAATTCCTTCACAATATTTGTATGTATGTTCAAGCCACATACTACAATTTGATTGAGGCTCACTTCCTCTTTACTCAACATACTATCCACACCAATTCATGGCCCGTGACGCACCTAGCGCGTCATGAAGAAACCTTCAGGGAGGCCCATGACGCGATAGGCGCGTCATTAGAAAATTATCGAAATAAACATTTTTATTCAATTTAAACAAAAAATCCTTATATCCTTATATTTTATATAAAAATGAACACAGTAGAGAAAGTAATAACGAGAGCGTCATTTAATTTTGTATGGGGCCGGGGCGTAAAGGCTCTAGAAATGAAGGTGGCAAGGAAACGGTTAAGCTAAGCAGGACTTTAAGCTCGAGATTAGCTCAAGAAAAGGGAGCTTTCCAACAGTTAACTGCATCATGACTAAAACTACTTTGTTTTTATTGCAAAAGCGCAATATTTTTGCATATAAAGGTGTGAAAAGTCTGTCAAATTATGTAATGTCTGCATAATCCTATTTCCATATTCAAAAGGAGACTCTCTGCTCAGTTTTTTTCATTTAACCCTAGTCTAAACCAGAGTCCATTTAGGGCACAAATTCACCAAATTTTCAGAGAGATCTTTGGCAACCCATAGTCATAATCTCATATAGCCTGAGCAATCATAGCCTGAGCTTTTCTGTATAAAAAATATAATTTCAATACTTTCACTGATTTTTGTCAGTATGACCGTTGAGAATTTTGTTGTTGGAATAAATTGACTAATGTAGGGTTTCATTCAGTGCCATGAGAAATCAATTACGGGCACACAATGGCACTACAGTGTGGCTCTTAATTACTCTTAATTAATTATGACAATCTAATTAATACCGAACTGAGCCAAGTGCAACAGGCCTTTTAGTGACTTTAAAATGTGGTCAATACATTTTCTCTTTAATCGCCGAAGAAACCTCATTCCACACAATTATCTTAAAACGTTAAAAGTGCTTCTATACATAAAATGTAAATAAATAGGGATCATTACCAAGTAACGACAATATTGCTCCCTGTACAATCCGTTTTAGAACAAGTTTTCGCGGTTTACATTCAGTGTTCGTTTCCTCTGTATTTTCTGTCATGTTTATATTGTTGTTTTATTTGCACATTACATTATTCTGTACAAGTTGTAATGAATTATTAATACAAAAAAAGTTCACTGACTTTGTTTGCTGCGAACTGACTTCAAAATTCAGTTTTAATTTTAATAATAATAATCAATCAAAGTCACGGAACAATAACTGTCAAATTGGTTTATCAAACGTCAATCAGTGTCAATGAAACGTCAAATGTAACTAATATAGACTATGAAGGTATTAGGTATTAGTGTCACAGACAAAAATGTTCTGAAGGCGAGGTCACAAAATAAGGACACGTTAAATCCTTACTGGGTGTGCGCCAACCCAAAAAAAAATACATTGCGCATTACTTCGGTTACTTCCGTTCCGTTGAAACTTCGCGCCAGAAAACTTGTACACTTGTACCTAATACTTTTTACACTTAAAAAAATCATTATTCATTTCCCTAAATTAAGAAAATGTTTGGTTACAATTTTATTAAGCTGGTGAGAGTTCTTACAAAAAGATCTTAAGAGATTTTAAAAAAAGATGGCCAATTCTTCGCAAAACAATTATTTTTCGACGACAACGCGTTGGTGTTTTTATACAACGTTTTCCATAGCAGGCGGTAGAAATATTTTATTAGGTATTCGTGTGCTTGTTAACGTAAAAAAATGTTGTAACACCAATAAACCGGTGTCATTAGTGAGTTCTATTTTGTATAAGCATCGTTTAAATGTAATAAAGATTGAGACAACTATACTTATTGATGTAGTATGTTCTGAACTGAACCATGGGCATATCGATGTGATGTTATTAATTGATAGACGAAGTTTCGATTCACTGTGTCATGTAGTTTGTATAAAATTGTAACCTGTTAAAACTGTATCTTGTACAAGTGATTATGATGTGGAGTTTGGTGCTTACGTTTTTTCTTTGTAAGTAGCCAGAGATACTTAATTTTAAAGGAACCATAACTTGGCTTAAATCTCTACCGCGTGCCTGGATCATCATCATCATCATCATCGCAACCCATCATGGCCCACTATTGAGCACGGGTCTCTTCTCAGACTGAGAAGGTTAAGGCCATAGTCCACCACGCTGGCCAAGTGCGGATTGGCGGACTTCACACACCTTTGAGTTTTGCGAACTCTCTGGCATGCAGGTTTCCTCACGATGTTTTCCTTCATCGTTTGTAGCAAGTGACAATTAAATACTTAAAACGCGATCGATTTCGAATTATCAAAATCGGTTCATCCAATGCAAAGTTGTGAGGTAACAAACATTAAGAATAAAACGTGCGTTTTCGCGTTTTCGTGTCCTCCTTTTTTGAAGTCGGTTAAAAATTAAATATCTGTAGGTGCTTAACTGTTTATTTTGTAAAACAATGTCCAATTTAAAATCTAACGCAATTAAAAACCAATTAGTTTCTATAGTTATTATTAAATGTGAAAATTAATTAATGTGATGAGCGTTATGCAATGTATCTAAACATATGACACAGAAATCAAATTATTTATCTTATATCTCATATTCTATGAACACTCACGTTGTAGAATAAACAAAAACCCGAATGGCGCAATGGTTAACACACCGGAACGCTGTTTCGAGAGTCCTGAGTTCGATTTCCAGTGAGGCGGTGATGAGTTTAAACCGTGCTTGATCTGGGTGTGTGTTCATTGTCTGTTGTGTTGTCCATGGTACCCACGTCACAGGGAACATTACGTACCATCACAACCCATATAATATGCGCCCTGCTGATGTCTGCTGAGGTTAATTTATACTATAAATTTTATAGTATTTATACCCCTTATAAATATAGGTAGGTATTCTTTCAATAAAATTGAAGGGTCTGATTGTGTTTTCAAAATAACTGACAATTCGATTATCTCATGCGGATTATTCATTTGTGTGCTCGTAATTTTTTACTTATTTTAAGTGTTCGACCGAAACGAGTCAAGCCGAAACCGTATTTTTGGCCTTGCTCTCAGTTTCGGCCGAAACTAAACTTTTGGCCGAAAGCGAAACTAAGGCCTAAACTAGAATTTTCGCTGAAACTGTCCGAAACCGAAATTTTCGTTCGGTCATTATTTTTAAATAAAGTAAATAAAATAACCCATCTTTGAAAGCTGCTGGTAAAGTGATCCATCCAGCCATGGTGTGGTGAAATAACAAATTGCCTAAAGACTTACGTTCCATTACAGCATTGAGACTTTTCAAGCAGAAGCTTCAAGGGCTACTAATCAATAAATGTTATTACTCAATAAAAGAATTTTTAGAGGTGACCTAGATTAATTATGATTATTATTTTTCTTATCTGCCTGATTTATGCATTGGTTCGTCCTTAATTTTAATTTATTTTATTTTAAATTTGTTGATTATATTTTATTTTTACTTCATACAATTGATTTTAATAATGTTAATATGATAATTTTTTGTTCTTTTATTATTATTATTTTGTGTTTTTTTCATTAATTCAATCATTGTACGCCGAAAGGCAGAACATAGAGATCAAACATTTTAATACTGTACCAGCTTATAACCTATGTGCACAATAAAGATTCATTTGATTTGATTTGATTTTGAATAATATAGTTACTTATAATATTCCAGGCAATGTCTTCTTGAGGGCAGGAGCTGTATACCAAGGATCTCAGCGCTGCAGGTAATTAAACCAACGAGTTATAAATATTTCGATCGTCTTTTTAATGTAAATAGTCGAGAGACGTACAAGTGAATCACCTGACGGTAAATGATCGGCCTCGCCATTAAATACCACTACTGTAAGCCAAGGAGGAAGAGGAAGAAAGTAAACAGAAAACACTCATACTCTCAAGTTAATTTCAAATATGAGTTCATAGCTGTTTCACAATCACATTAAGTCCCAGTCAAGCGGCTGACAAAGCAAAACCCCAACCCCTACAATTTTCGAAAGTTACTGTCGATTTCTCTGGGATGCCATTCTCAGATCCTGGTGTCCTTATCAGCGGACCACTCTTGGAATATGTACTTTCCAACAAAAAAAGAAATATCAAAATCGGTGCAAACGACGAAAAAACCGCTGAACAAACATAAAAAAACATGCATTGAGAACATATCTTTCTTTTTTGATGTCGATTAAAAAGGACCGCTTCTGGGCCCTCTTACGACACCTCGGTGTATCGAAAAGGAATTGTTCAGTATTATATTTCACTGATCAAGAAGGCAGAAATCGGCATTGGTCATCAAGTATCCGTACCATAATTTCAATTACAACTTTTTAAATACCATCATTTCACCAGGGGAGACCAATGGCAGTGCGGCGACGGTAGCTGCATCAGCTTCTACGGCCGCTGCGACGGAGCCGTGGACTGCCCGGACGGCAGTGACGAGACACATGCAGTGTGCAGGAATAGCCCGTGAGCATTATTCTCTTACTTCACTTCATGATCATTATCATCATCGTCATCATCATCATGACCACTGTCATCAGTATCATTATCTTCGTCGTCTTCATCATCATCATCATTGTCGTCATCATTATCATCATTACCATCGTCATCATCGTCATCGTCAACGTCATCATCATCCTCATCGTCATCATCATCGTCATCATCGACATCGTCATTATCGTCATTATCGTCATCGTTATCGTCATCGACATCGTCATCGTCATCATCTCAATCCATCATGGCCCACTATGAGTTAATCTTTTACATGGGATCTACAGTGACAATATTCTCCAGGTGTCAGGACAATCTGTTCCGCTGCGCTTACGGCGCCTGCGTGGACGGCACGGCTCCCTGCAACGGCGTTCAGGAGTGCGCTGACAACTCCGATGAACTGCTCCTGAGATGTCGAAACGAGACGAGGATTCAGGAGTAAGTTGGCTTTCAAATGTCTTTCAGCTTTTACTTGCAGTTGGACTCATAGTATGGATGGTATTACACACTTAACTATGACATGTTGATTTGCATGAAACTTTATAATATTCGTATCGTTAATATAAGGCATTATCATAAGATCAGCTCGTGGCATTTTTTTTAAATTTATTACAATCTAGCACAGACAAGCCATGTGATGGTAAACAAGGGATCGCAGTCGATCATGGACACCAGTAAAACTTAAAGCATCACCGACTCTTAAACGCTTGTAGGCAGCTGGGCTTCAGCGCTACCACCAAGCAGGGGCCGGCTGTTACTTCCTGGTCATCCATAGGACCGCTGTCATTATTCCATTCCACTCGAACATAAAGCGAAAACATCCTTGTCTCCAGCGGCAAGTTCCAATGCGACGACGGGTTCACGATATCGGTGACGGAGGCGTGCGACGGCGCGCCGGACTGCGCCGACGGCTCGGACGAGACGGTGGGGGTCTGCGCGGGCGTGCCCTGCGAGCCCTACCTCTTCCAATGCGCGTACGGCGCCTGCGTCGACCAGGGAGCCATGTGCGATGATGTACGTGACCTCGTCCAGTTATTTAAATTGACTTCATCCATCTTGAGACCAAGCCAACCGTAACCAAGTTAATCGTATGTGAGCTAAGGTAGCGGTTGTCTTCTGTTCCTTTTTTTGAGCGACATATGGCAAGTAGTTTTTGAATTATCTCGACTTTGAAGTTAGTTATTTTTGAAAAATGTTAGTTATGAGTAGTAAACTGTTGTCTCGGGATTGCCGGGGTTGTGATGAGTTTCCTTGGATGACCCACTCGTTTCAGTAAAACGAACGGACCGATTTACGTTGTTTTGTCACAAATACGTTGTATTCCAGACACAGCACTGCATGGACGGCTCGGACGAGTCTGATGAGCTGTGTAACCGCACCTCGCCGTTCATCCCGACCTCCGTGTCTCCGGGGTTGACCAGGATGCCCGGGTCGACCAGGACACCCGGGTCTAACCGCCCCGACGGTCGCGTTAGGTAATGTCCAATGTACTACCTATTTGCTTTATTACATACATGGGCCAGGGGGGGTAAATTACCAACGGTTGTCGTACCATTTAAATCAGGAATTCGGGAGCCTTGCCCTTCCATGGATTAGAAACTGACTACGCTCATGATAACATAATCAAAGTCAGCTTTCATGTCTACGTTCAGATCTTGTAAACTAAACAGAGTTAGGGGCTAATCTAAGTATCTGAAGGCTTCCGATATTGTTAACGTAATCCTTAATGTGCCATAACTTACCCATTCAAAAACCGATGGCGCAGGCTGTAGCTTAACTAGGCCGATCAGCCGATCACTTAGGGTGGACGAAAAGCGCTAAGCTATAAACATTTGCTTTTTAAATTTTGATACTGACACACGCCGGATCGCTGTTCCGAGGGTCCTGGGTTCGATTCCCAGCGAGGCGGAAATTTGAATGATGAGTTTTTTCCGTTCTCGGTCTGGGCGTGTCCTTGTCTTGTGTGTTGTCCATGGCACCCACGACACAGGGAATCCTAGTGTGGGGCTATGAGTGTGTAGCGTTATTTATTTAATGATGCCTTGGACATTGCAGCCAAGGCTTCGGCAAGTGCGTGCTGCCGCCGTACCCCGCCAATGGACAGTACGAGGTGCTGGGCGGAGGCGCGCTGCCCGGAGACCGGCTGCCCACCGCCATCATCCTGATCTCCTGCGACCCCGGCTACGCGGTCGACGGCACCGACAACGCCACCTGCATCAACGGCTTCGGCTTCGAGAACATTCCCCAGTGCACGCGTGAGTTTCCCAAGACTAATTTACTAGAAATGAATAAATGAATGAATGAGATGGAAAATTTGGTTCGCAATTGACTAAAGCTGAGTTAATGGTTTCGGTTTTGATCATGAATCTGACGAGTCTTGGCTTGGTCAAAACATAGTTTACTAACTCTCAGCTCAGGGGCCTTGTTATGAATTCTTAATTCCAGGCAGTTCACGTTCACAGCGTGTGGGTGACAGAGACAGCGCCTTACAGGTAATAAGGCGCTGTCTCTGTCACACACTGAACTGAACGTAAACTATCTGGAATAAGGGGGCAGGGTCGATGTTTCCATGGTTGGCTTACGATGCCTTGGACTCAATAAAATTGTTTCAATAAAATTGTTCCCAGTTTATTCGGCTTTTTCCACGCGGTCCTACAATTTTGTCCTACAATGACGTGGTCGTGGTCCTACTGCAAAATATTTCAATGCTGGCCTTGGTTTAACATTGATGATTTTCTAAGTTTTTCGCGCGCTGTTTATTTGTCAAAATCAATTTGACAGTTTACGTTTTTTAATAGTTAAAGACACATGGTGCTTTAACTCCACATTTTAAGCTACGGACAATGAAAAGTTCTTTAAGCAAGACAAAGATATCTAAATAAATTCTTTCTAACTATGCAGGTATGTTCCCTGTGACTTCAAGTGTTTCACTGCTCTTAGTACATTCTTAAGTTTCTGTTTATCAAGTTATTTATTGCTGATCGAAATAAGAAGTTTTGTCGACAGATGGCGCGGAGTGTCGGAATTGCAAGATGCGTCGAAAATGTCCCAAAAGTTGCAACATCACCATCAATGTTAGACCTCTCAAATGTCCTTGTGACGACATCGCCGAAACTGCATCAGAAAATGACCCAAATTCTGGTACAGATACTGCAAAGAGCGGCACTGAGGCATTTGAAACCAGAATTCTCCGCGAATTACGTCTACTAAGAACAGAAATGTCTTCTGTATCCAAGGAGATGAAAAGCTTCATGCGAGAGATGGCAAAATTGAATAGTAACATGGCAGAATTAAAGCACCAGCTACATATAGTAGGAGAAAAGGTCAAAAGAATAGAGATGAGATTGTCGGAGACGGACCCTGGTTCTGATGATTGGTGACAATGGACTTTGGATGAGTGAAATAAATAAATAAAATCTTAATTTATTACAAAATTGCTATGTGTTTTTGTTTTCATACGTTAGATGGCGTTTAAATTTTGATTTTATACGCTAAATGGTCTTGCCTCCGTATTGAGGGGTACAAATATTTATGTGACATACATATCTATTGTTAATATATATTTACCTAATTTGTCGTCTTACCATAATAATATATAGTTAATTGTGTTATCATAATTCATGTATGTACACCTTCACCCACTCCTTCCTACTAGCTACTGTCTTCTACCAAAAGGTTGTCTGGAAGAGATCGCTACCTGAGCGATAAGACCGCCTTTTGTACATTTTAAACTGTGTTCATTTTGTAATGCTTTGTTATGTGGTGTACAATAAAGAATATATAATAATAATAATAATAATAATAATAATATGTATACGCTCTCGGGTCATGAGTGTTACATGGTTTACCGACTAATGCCCAGGGAATCCTAGTGCGGGGGTGCAGAAGTATGAGTGTGTCAGCGTTTAGCATTTAGATGTATTATGTAGTGTTGTTAGTAGTCCCGATTTTGAGGGGTCTTTGGACGCGTCCTGGATTTACCCATCAGGATGTCAATTGTCCAGACATTTCACACACCTTAGATTTTAAATAGATCCATGAGGCATAATATTACTTCTTAATGTTAGCCCAAGAGTCAATGATAATTAAAATCTGTCGAACCCTAGTTGAAAGGGAGCACACAGAGCCGCAACAATCAATGATGTTAATAAGACCTGCCAACACTTTGATCCATTGTAGAGACCGACTGAAAGTTTCAGTTTCAGTCAAATAATGGCCGAAACTTTCGGCCGCGCTGAATCTCAAGTGTTCGTGATAGTGATCGACCGAAACTTTCGACCAAAATTCTAAATCCGACTATAGTTTCCGTGTCGGTCGAAACTGAACTGCAAAGACGAAAGTTCGCTTTCGGTCGAACCCTAATTCAATGTTTGCCTGAACCACTCATCGTAGGGATTTGTGGAAGCGATGGCGTAGAGTGACGTTCGAAAAGCGTTTGTAAAAACCAAGTTCGAAATAAATCATTTCATTTCATTACCACAAACATCCCCAGGCTACTGCGTGCTGAAGCCGCACGCGAGCGTGGACTACAAGTGCGTGCTGGACGACAACGCGGGCTCGGTGCAGACGTGGCGCTGCCGCGAACGGGAGTTCCCCGGGACAGAGGTCGAGCCAACCTGCCGCGACAACTACCGCGGCTCGCCCTCGCACATGACCTGTCTAGCTGATGGCACCTGGACGCACATCGCTAAGTGCAAGCCAGGTACAAACACTTCCTTATTTATTGCATAAAGTTCTTAGACCCATATCGCTAAATGCAATGTTAGAGCTCTTCCATTTATAGCATGGGTTTTTTACCTAAAATAAGTTAATGCTTGACACCACCCACCTGATGGCAAGTGGCGATGAAGTCCAAGACGATTAAGGGAACCCCTTGAGAACCGAGCGCTTTCATGAAAGCTCTCCGCGGGAGGTAATCAAGGGTTTTTAAGAAAGGTGTAAAAAGTGTTTTCCTCCAGGGCCGGTATTGAACTGGTGGATACCCTGGTGTTACTCGTGTCTATAGATGACGATGACCGCTTACCATCTGGCTCGTCTGCTTTTACGTCTACCCTTCAGGATATAAAAAATAGTGTTTGAGAATATTTCTGTTGAAGTATTTGTATGGCTACAACTTAATAGCCTACTACTGAACACGGGTCTCTCCTCATTATTGAGGAGGCCTGGAGCATACTCCACCATGCTGCTCCAGTGCGGATTGGTGGAAGGCCTCTGACATGGCTTAACGACTGCTATCTATCAAAAACAACCGACCGACGGCTTTAAGTGCCCTCCGAAGCCGCCGGACTGTGATCGCTTTTATTTCTCTTAGCGCAATTGAACGAGATCAAATAAGCCGTTTCCATACTATCTTCTTCGTGTTCGACTTTTCTCCCCGTGTACCTAACCGTGAAGGTGAAGCGCTCATAGCCCGGCGGCTTGCGTCGATCCTAAGCGATCGATAAAGTTAAGCAACAGCGGGCGCGGTCGGTACTCGGATGGGTGACCACTAGTACTAATTCTTGAGCGCTTCCGTGCTTCGGAGGGCACGTAAAGCCGTCGGTTGCAATTGTTATCGATAGATAGCAGTCGTTAAGCCATGTCGGAGGCCTTCGGGCGGCGTGAAAACTTTCGACACTGCGTTGGCCACTAACCCCTCCACCGATCCGCATTTGGGCAGCGTGGTGGAGTATAGGAGCTCTAGGCCTCCTCAGTAATGAGGAGAGACCCGTGTTCAGTAGTGGGCCATTAGTGGGTTGTAGCTTAGCTTTTTTCCCAGAATGCGGCACGATCACGCCGACGGGGCAGCAGTACGTGATCGGCGGCGAGACGGCCAAGCACGGCGAGCTGCCGTGGCACGCCGGCATCTACGAGCGCACCGCCACCCCGCAGCTCTACAAGCAGATCTGCGGCGGCTCACTCGCCACCACCACCGCCGTTATCAGTGGTATGATATTGTTACGTGTCAGGAGTACTGGGTTCGAGAAAATGCCAAAATGTACCACAAAGACTTTATTGTAATCGTCGAAACACAATCACACGACGTACACACCAAATGAAACACTATATAAACACGCACTCGTAAACACACTCGTCGATCTTATATCGCCCGTAGAAATCACTTCACTTCTCGCTGGTTTCGCTTCCGAAACTAGAATGCCACGCAGTCGACCGAGTGCCCTGTTTATACCACTCACGCACCAGACATGCCATTTCTAGAATGTTCCGGCTAATTCCGGTCCCGGTTGGAATAAGGTTCGAGTATGTTTCTTGCAATCGACTTTCGACCTTATGACTATTGCCGTAAGCTGGAAGCGTCGTGCGCATTGTTCCATTGTTCTCTTGACATGTTTATGGCCCTTATTGTTTAGCGACAACTAGTTACTTGGTCTGAGGTCGTAGCGTCATTTTATAAAGCCTAAAGCCTTTCTTGATAAATTCACTATTCAACACAAAATACTTTTTATAGAGCCAGTAGTTTCTGAGAACATGACTCCCTTAAAAGTATGAATGTTTGGGTTGATTTCGTGCCGAATGCAATGATGATGAAGAAACATTGATTATCCAGCTGCCCACTGCTTCTACAAAGACAAGCTGAACCCGGCAGAGGACTACGCCGTGGCGCTGGGCAAGATCTACCGGCCCTGGAACGACAAGCAGGACAACAAGTACACGCAGAAATCAAATGTACGTATAGATATAACTTTATTATAAATAGGACACCGAAATATGCAGTTTCAAGTGTAGTGGAAGAAAATGAAGTTACAGTATATCCCTTTTTTATGTTCTTAGGGAGGGACTTTCTCAAAATCTTCTCTTAGTGCTCCCGTACCCTCCCCAAGGAATATACTTGCCAAATTTTAGCTTCTGGCGTTCCGGCTGGGCGTTGTCTGTCAATCAGTCTCTCTCCCTCAATCACGTAACAGTTTTATATCTATTGACTAGCTGTGTTCGCGGCTTAATACATGGAGTAACATATACGCTACTTTTTGTCCCAAGTCCCAGAGGATCGGGATTTTAGCGGAAATTATTGCGTAACTTAGTAGTTTATCTTATCATGATTCCAGGTGTCGGAGATCCACATACCCCCGAAGTTCAAGGGGCAGGCCAACAACTTCCAGGCGGACATCGCGATTGTCATCCTCGAGACTGAGATCGTTCTCCAGACCTTCATCCGTCCCGTGTGCGTGGATTTCGAGGAGAAATTAGAAAAACTACAGCTCCAGGCTGGAAATATGGGAAAAGTAAGTGGAAATACTAGCAATTTTGATAAAACTCTAACACTTGCACTACACTTGCATCTGAAACACTGAAGTGCTTAAGGAATTTAGCCACCAACGGTCATCCATCCAACTACCGACTACTACAGCTGCTTAACTTTGTCGATCACTTAGGATCAGTGCAAGCCACTAGACTATGAGCGCTTTTAGGTTCTTGAAGCATGGCAGCTTGAAGACTTCACAACTTGGATATAATAATCCAAAGTCCAACAGACCGTCTGTCTGTCAGGGAGATCTGATATCCTGGTATGATTGCAGATCGCAGGGTGGGGTCTGACGGCTCCCGACGGCAGATCCTCGCAAAAACTGCTGGTGGTGCAGCTGCCGTACGTGACGTACGAGCAGTGCTACAACGACTCGCCGCCCAGCTTCCACGAGTACATCACTATGGATAAGTTCTGCGCAGGATATTTGAATGGTAATTACTAATGACTGTTCAATTCTGTAGGTGGTCATCTGTTTCAATATTCGCTTTAAATAGTTACATTTGATGTGGAGCCTAAACGTCATTATAATTCCGGAATACGCCTCTGGAGGCCCGTAAATGCCGGCACCAAGTTTTTTTAGCTTCCATCTCTCGGACTCTTGCGGATATCACGTATTAACTGGATATAAGAGCAATTATTTAATTGAAGCGCTCATAGCCCGGCGGCTTGCGTCGATCCTAAGCGATCGACAAAGTTAAGCAACAGCGGGCGCGGTCGGTAGTCGGATGTGTGACCGCTAGTGGCAAAAATTTCTTGAGCGCTTCCGTGCTTCGGAGGGCACGTAAAGCCGTCGGTCCCGGTTGTTATCGATTGATAGCAGTCGTTAAGCCATGTCGGAGGCCTTCGGGCGGCTTGAAAACTTTCGACACTGGGTTGGCCACTAACCCCTCCACCAATCCGCATTGGAGCAGCGTGGTGGAGTATGCTCTAGGCCTCTTCAGTAATGAGGAGAGACCCGTGCTCAGTAGTGGGCCATTAGTGGGTTGTAGCTTAGCTTAGCTTAAGAGCAATTAATAATCGTGGTAACATTTTATCCCATTCTCGTGGACTGAGACCTCTGGGGCTTCCAGGTATCAGAGCAATCTACAATCACAACATTTTCCCCTAGGCACATCGGCGCTGTGCCAGGGCGACAGCGGCGGCGGGCTGGCGTTCCCGGAGACGGAGAAGGGCGTGCAGCGGTTCTACCTGCGCGGCATCGTGTCCACCGCGCCGCGCAACGACCAGGCCTGCGACCCCAACGCGCGGACCACCTTCACCTCGATCATGGAACACCAGCGGCTCATCAACAAATACATCAACTTTAATGCCTAATAAATTATTGGGGATAAGGATAATGTTGGTTTTCTTTTGGGTCTGTGTTGACGAGACTGTGCCTTTTCCTCCTACTCTGTGGCTTCCAGATATAGGAGCAGTCTGTAGCAACGACCAGCTGTGCGACCCCAACGCGCGGACCACCTTCACCTCGATCATGGAACACCAGCGGCTCATCAACAGATACATCAACTTTAATGCCTAAGTAATAAATGTTCGGGGATGAGGATAATGTTGGTTTTCTTTTGGGTCTGTGTTGACGAGATTGTGTTTTCCTACTCTGTGGCTTCCAGATATAGGAGCAGTCTGTAGCAACGACCAGCTGTGCGACCCCAACGCGCGGACCACCTTCACCTCGATCATGGAACACCAGCGGCTCATCAACAAATACATCAACTTTAATGCCTAATAAACGATTGGAAATGAGGATAATGTTGGTTTTCTTTTTGTACCCGAGTGGACGAGACTGTGCGTTTTTCTACTCTGGGTTATTTTGATAAGACTGTCCATTTTTTTTCATTTATATCTGGAGGCATGGAAAACTCCCGCCAAGTCCCTCTTTTTTCGGACTTAAGAGTAGTTATTTGGATGAAATCACTTTTAATAAAAGGAGCGTCCGTTTATTTTTATTTATATAAACTTAGACGAAGGTGAAATTTAGAGACTATACAAATCGCACGATGTCAATGTCGCTATGACTATGACAATAACAAACTAAAGTTTGAAAAAAGCCTAATTTCACCCAAGTGTTGTGAAATGGTTACCAATTCTTATAAAACTACCTTATAAGCACCGCAATGAACTAAATTATCGATTATTGTAGCAAAAAGCCTTCCTTAACCGTAGAGCGTGGTCCCTGAGGACTTCCGTAATTAGTTTGACCCAGATCCCACCCTTTTTACAGTCACGCTAATGCACAAACCTTCATTATTCGCCCGCGCTTATTAACTGCTTGTAGTTTAAGTTTAAGTGCGAGTTTTCTGTACGAATCCAGAAAAACCGGGGAGCCGGGGACACATATACTTATTATCACTTATTATCTATTCTTCTATCTTCTATATCTATACCAAAGATGTTTTAAATATCTAGATGGAACATCGAATCCGTGCAAACGTGTCAAAAAATTGTGGCTAACTGTTAGCCACAATTTTTATATCATTACGCACAAATTAAGCACACATAGACAATAGACGAACGGGTAAAACATCGCCTGCACGCACAATGACGCACATGCTTGATAATGTTGCCTTGTTTTTTTTTTGTTTTCATTGTAGGATGACGCTCAATCTATATATTTAAAACATCAAAGATCTATACATATAATAAAGCTGTTAATAATTAACTGATCACTATTTGTGTACGCTAATCTCAGAAACATCTGAACGAAATTTTTACGGAACTTTCATTAGGAGATAGAGAATGCAGTGGAGCAACTTATAAGCTACTTTTTATCTCGGAGTTCCCATGGGATCGGGATTCACGCGGGAACAACTACTATGTACGAAGTCGCGGGCACCAGCTAGTTTTAAATAAATTACTGGGGAAATAAGTATGTAAATCATTTCGTTACAAGTTATTCCACATTGACACTTCGAATGTACACATTTCAAATGACGTGTCAAAAGCATGGTAGTGTGTACAGTGCGCCCAACTTATCTCTGAAATGGCAAAAATTGGAACTAACGAAAGGTCATTCATAAGTACGTTGTGGTCATTCATCTGTCAGTTACTAGTGTGCAATGATTGGTCAAATGAATGTCAAATGCGTCCGACAGCGCCTCTTTCGTTTCAATCTTAAGTTGGGTTTACTATAATATTTAATTGACCAGTGCGGCGGGCTATGGCTTGTATCCTTCACATTGTAAGAAAAGATCTATGCCCAGCATTGAGACATTTAATGCGAACTACTTAAACACTACGAATAATTAATTTTAAGTTTGAAGACGTAATTTCCTGAATTCATATCATATTTTTATAGAAAAAAAATATTAGTTATATAGCATTATTTTTAACTTTAATTCGCACATTTTTCCAACAGCAATAGAAAATTACAAAAAACTTAAAAATCTTTAGGTTTTTTCCACCCAACCGAGCCGCGCTCGGCCAACTACTAACATTAGCACGTCCTCGGTCCCGGGTTCGATCGCCGGCGAGACACGCGCTCCACGCCTTGCCTTGTACGGTGACGGGGTTCCTGAAACGTAATTTAAATATTCTTTACACAAGCAATTGCCGATAACAGACTTCATTCTGCACTTATATTTAATTTGTATTGACATGTTAAATAGTAATAACAAGGTGACCCGGCAGACGAAATCCTCAAATCTATTACAGTATTATGTTAGTAGACAACCGCGCGTCGCTTCGGGAAACTTGTTGCTCCGCTCCGTTTGGTCGTAGCGTAAAAGATTTTTTCAATTCGACCCAGTAGTTCTTGAGATAAGCGTCTATGTATATGAATTATTAGTATAGATTTAGATTTATTATTATTTTAAATTTGCACACCTGAGATTTTTTTTAAACTCGAGCAACTAAGAGCTATGAGTTAAAAACTCATTAATTACTGCACTGCGCTTATAAATTAAATTGACACACGGTAGTGGATCAGGCAAGTTTCAAATGTCGTTCTTATAATTAAGTTAGTTAGTAGTTTAGGTGTAGTAACCGTCTCGGCCCCGGCGCTGTGGTCGCTAGGTGTGCGGGCGAGACGCACTATAGGCGCGGCGTACGATGGAGCAGGACGACAATACCACGTGGAACACGGCGAGGCTCACGTATATTGAGATTACGTATGTATCCAGCCATTTTGTAAAAGTTTGTTGACAGTCCTGAAAATATATTTTTTGTTTTTAATTAACCTTGGGCCTTATATTTATTAAAGATTAAAGAAAATAAGAGGGAAATTAAAGGGTTATTAGATTTCGTACTATTTTATGAAATATAAAATTGAATTTATTTACGTATACCCAGGATTTTTTTACCAGTTCGCTTTTCGAAGAAAGTATGTACCTATGTATGTTGTACATACCTACTTCGATTTAGATTAACACATGATTTTGTTTTTAACTTACGTTTTTGAAGGAATTAGAAATAGTGCAGTTGCTTGGATATCCCCCAACACCGCAACAGGACCAGGGCAAAGTGAAACTAATGTTCTGAGACCTGGAAAATATCCAGTGAAAGTTAACTTCTTCTTTGACTTTAAAACTTACACACATTTTTTTATGTAATTAACTTAATCCGTATAGAGTATTATTACCATTTCGATAAGTTTAAAAGGTAAACGAGTATAAAACACTATGATTTGACAAATAAAAGTGTAAAAAGAAAAAAGGTGTTACTTTTTTTTCTAAAACAATTTATATTATCGTCAATAGAAAATTCAACCGAAGTAGGTGCTGTGTGCAGAATACAATTAATTAATTAAATATATTTCAGTTATTGTTCTGAAGCGAAAGCTACACTTACGTCGTGTTATGTTCACAGCATTGGTAGATAAGTCGAAGTATGTGTCCCCACTCTCCGTCTTGCTCACTAATACCTTTCTGAAATGAGACAGCGATATTAAATAACTTTCTACAAATAAATAACCAACTTCAAAATCGATAAGTAGGAATTACTAAAATTACCCGTCAGAAGTCGCTCAAAAATTTATGGGACCAGACTGAAGTACAAGCTTTCGAATAAAGAAAGGATTATCAAAATCGGTTCACCCAGTTCAAAGATTTTTATACGGATAAATTTTCTCAAATGTCTTCCATAATTACAAAGATAGTTACCAGGTAAAAATTTACTTTAATGTTTAATTTCTTGCCGTTGCTGTACCTTCTTGTTACCGCATCAAAAACTTGGCAAGAATGTAGTCGTGTTCCAAAAATGTGTCAATTAATTAGAGTATATCCTACTAGTCCTACTAATATTATAAATGCGAAAGTTTGTAAGGATGTATGTGAGTGAGAGTGTGTGTGTGTTTGTTGCTCTTTCACGCAAAAACTACTGAACGGATTTTCATGAAACTTTGCAGTAATATAGCTTAGACATTGGAATAACATAATTTGTTAAAATTTATAGAGATTTTTGAAGGGACTGGTTCCCCGAAGCGAAGCGAGGGCGGATTTACAAGTAATTAATTAAAGAATATAAACGTATAAAAAAAATGTATTACCTCTACAATATTTGATGAGAAATAGAAGATGAGAGCACATTCTAGAAGTAGCAGAAGAAGAACCAACGTGGAGTACTGAAAAAGAAGAAATATTTATTCTACTCAGAATAGCTGTATATAAGATACAAAAATAAAACGTACTAAGCGTTTAGCGTTCTAAAAGACGTTCACGCATGTAATTCTAAAAGCTGATTTACATCGATATATTAGCTGGCGCCAGCACCACCGGACTGGAGGGTCCTGGGTTCGATTCAGGGCGGACATTTTAATGATGATTTAAAATTTTCGATACCGATCTGTTTTTCTCTTATGTGTTGTCTAAGACACCCACGACACAGGAAATCCTAGTTTATGGGTTAGCGTTTTATTTATTAACAGCTGTTGTCCGCGAATTCGTTAGTGCATAGAAGTTTTGCGCGCGCAAACAGCGATCAGTTACAAATTTATTATAATTATGTATCGATAGATATAGACTGATTTATTTATTCATACCATAAACAAGAGGAACTGTGAGCTGCCGAGGGCGCCATAGAACCCCAGGAAGGACGTGAAGAATATGCAGGCTGCTACGACGGCTAGAATTATGCCCAGTTGGAGATCTAATGTGTCTTCCGTGAGGAAGACCTAGAACAAAAAAATAATCGTATGAAGATAAATGGAAGATAATTAATTATTGTACTAGCTATGATATACGTTATTAGATATTACGCTAAAATTCTACATTTTCTACTTTTCCATTCTGCCGCGAGTACCGTAGAACCTTACGAGATTGCTCAATTAATTTGAGATTGCCCAGTTTGGTACAAATGACAAATACAAGTAATCAGATAAACATAGCTTGCGTTTATAACTTATGGAATAACTTATAATTTATAGAAACATTTTTGAATAGGTATCATGTCTTTGCCAAAATTGCACAATCTAGACACGCGGTAGTGTGTCAAGCCAAGTCAATACATTTTCAAGAAATCTGGGCAAAGTTATACGAGTTGACGGTATCTTAGATTTTAAGCGAAGGGACACTACTCAAATTAAATTAAAAAAGAAAAATTATATCATTACGATTGATGGACAGATTAAACGGAACTAAACTGTCGTGACGAGTTTGACCGGGTTATGATAATACGTATTGTCCTACAAGCATCTTTTGGCGCGTGGGTGACAGAGACAGCGCCTTACAGTTTGCCTTACCTGTAACGCACTGTCTCTGTCACCCACACGGCAAAATATCCTTGTACGACTATATGAGAGGCATTGTCTCGTGTCCCGCTTCGATTAGATAATTGTGGCTATCGCGTGACATCGCTCATGTAGCTGTCACGTCATGACTCGTTTTGTTTTATTGCTATAAAGGAAGTAGGCATATTAAAGGTAGAGTTAAGCCCATCATGTCAAACCGTAGCATTAGTTGCCTGCGATACGGATGGTCTCGGGTTTGACTCTTGGTAGAGATTTCACTTTGATTCTCCTGAGAAAGGTGTTTGAGAATCTCGTCTTAAGTCTGCCTGAGTATGTATGTCTGTCTGCGTCAGTATGTATGCTTGTTATTTGTCCACGATATTTGTACACCAATGTCGGAATTAACCTTTCTTACTTGATTCGTCACAGCTTTGACAGCTTAGAAAATCCCGAATGCGTCAAAAACTTTGCCTAATCATTTACAAAGATTGCCCTACCTACATTGTATGTTCACGTAACCACGCGAATATGTGACCAGGCAAATAAAAAAGAATCCTACTGCCACCTTACTTTGATGATATTCTAATGTTATTACTTCTAGATTTTGAAATCGTTTAGTTTAAAAATATTATGCTATTACATCCAGTTGTATGCTAAACAATAAAATGCCACGTCACAGTAGAGCTCGGTGCTCATCGCTGGACGGTACCGGTGGTAGTGGTAGGTGGTAGTAGGGCAGATCGGGGTCAGGTTGGGGCCGGCGCTGCAATACTTTGATCTATATTGTTTGAATTTTTCACCTGCTGTCGTCGTTGTAGTTCGCGAATCAGTGCTTATTTATATGAATTTGCACTTTTGTTCTAAGTATAATATGCATATTGATTTAGTTCTGATGCCTATGCAATTTTATGACAAGCACGACCGGATAGTACCTACCTACCTACGCTCAGGATTGGCTCCAGACAAGGGAACTCCTGAATGGTTAAGAGCAGTAATAAAATGATTACCTTGTATTTATAATGCGTTTAGAATTACTGCAGTACCTACTTACCTAATCAAATTGCTACTTTGTAAATATTTTATAATGCGCTATAATTAATTGAGACTTTTTAGTTTCTTACAATAATTCGTACCTACACAGTACATAATATCTCAATGACCTACACCACAAAATTTTGCAAGGTTACGTCTATGCCAATGCCCTTTTATCTAATTTTCAAACAAACTTTCATCACTTGTTTTGTCTAATTTCAGTTGTCTACTTATTTCCGTTCCAGCCAGTTCCAGCTAAAGACCTTTGTAACAGGCGGTGGAGGCGTAATAACAGGTTTTCGTTCGTCATTCATTCAATCATTCACTGTGAATATCGATTTTATTGGTCGGCGATGATGGGTTAATTTTTAATATCGCACACGGCGAGTGAGCAGCTATATAATTTATTAAAACCCTCCGCGTGACGCGTCGCGAATATTAAAAATACACGAAGAAAAAATAAGCCTCAGGTAATAGACAGCTAATAGAGCTGTCGCGAAGCGCGCATTCATAAATTCGCTCCTTTTCTGGTTCTGGTATCCTTCTCTGCAGAATAGATCAATGATATACGGTTCATCTGTTCGCTTGTTGATTAAGTATCCATACTTCCGTACTATCCATATCCATACTTCCATATCCATACTAATATTATAAATGTGAAAGTGTGTTTGTTTGTGACTCTTTCACGTCGCAACATGGCTATTATATGGTATGGTTTATGTGTGTGGGGATAGTTAAGAGGGTGGAGAGTGACGTAGGCTACTTTTTACTGCGGAAAAACATCTCATTCCCATGGGAAGATCGATGTTTTGTTAGTTGCTAGATAATTAGTTTCGGATGTTGTTAATAGATGGCGTTAGTAAAATTCATTTGCAAGTTCTGAATGACGCTATCAAATACTTACTAAGTACATGTAATTTACTTACGTCATAGGCAAATGTTATATCTGATGTTTCAGTATATCATTTATAATAGCCTACTGTTTAGCCGAGATTCCTACGGGAGCGGGACCTGCGTGGCTGTTACCTTCGGGTCCCAAAGCGAAGCGCGGGCGGTTCTCTAGTTTTTCATAAAAATTACAAGCCATAAAGCATAACTAGGTACGTTACCTTCATGGGAGCAGTACCGAATGTTTGCACCGCGAACACCAGCGTGTCGGGAGATGCGATCAGCCACAGACTCGTTGCAAACAGAACCGCGGCAAAAACCTATAAACAAAAATACGTCTATACACTGTGTCCCATAATTTGTACAACGACGACCAGGATGGCGCAATGGTTAACACGTCGGATCGCTGTTCCGAGGGTCCTATGTTCGATTCCCAGCGAAGCGGAAGTTTGAATGATGGGTTTAAATTCCGTTCTCGGTCTGGGTGTGTGTCCTTGTCTTGTGTGTTGGCACCCACGATGCTATGGCACGGGCTATGAGTGTGCAGCGTTATTATCTACTTTACATCTACATAACAAACTGAAATGGAAGATAGCTTGAGAAGGGACCTACCAGATGTAAAAGAATCGTTTTAGTATGATACTAGTAAATCCGCCCTCGCTTCGCTTCGGGAAACCAGTCCCTTCAAAAATCTGTATAAATTTTAACAAATTATGTTATTCCGATGTCTAAGCTATATTACTGCAGTTTCATGAAAATCCGTTCAGTAGTTTTTGCGTGAAAGAGCAACAAACACACACATACATCCTTACAAACTTTCGCATTTATAATATTAGTAGGATATTCGTGTATATTTATAAAAAGTTAAAAAATTACACATACCATACTAATCGAGTTCACAATAATCAGCACAAATGCCGCTATTTTAGCTGCCGCTTTTGTACGACGGACAAGCATTCTGTAAAAAAAAAAACAATCGGTTGACTTGCACGCCATCTCTAAACTTCGCCGCTAAACTGATACATATATGTCACAAAAAAGTTTTAAAAGTTTTTTTCAAAAAAAATACTTTTTGTTTTTAATTTTTCGTCAACGATAAGTATCTCAATATTTTTAAGCGCTTAGCTTAGCGGCATTCCAACCCGTTGAAATCGAAAGTGATTTGGAAAAAAAAAATGATTTAAGGATAGAATAGTGTACGACAATAACACGGAATACGCTCTGGGAATACGAGTTCAATTGCACTTCATAAGTGAATGGCCTGTAAAAGTGGCCCTGAATAATTAACTCACCATTGGCTATTTCCCAAGGGACTGCGACAGGTGGTTTGAAGAACCAAGAAAATAACCGGTAAATGAGTAAATGAGCCCCCTGATGGTCATTCACCAGCGGAGACATTTACACCAAAAAGAAATTTATTACCTGTACTCACAGATCAATTTAGCTTGTAAACAAATTTTACTTCAGGCATTTTAAATTCTCGTCATCAATTTGCAATAGGTACATACTTTCATAAAAAAATATTTCTTTTTACCAATAATATCTTTAGTTGCCAAGCACAGGGAAGAAAGAAGAATCTCGACTAAGTACTTACTTTAATGCTCCTTACTACCTTTCACGTGTAAAGTTCGAAAACTGTTTATCTCTAAACAACGCTTATACTTAAAATTCTACTTAGCGCCAAAACAAAATCCGGCACGAGTCCATACGAAATCGCTGCCGGACCAACTTAAAAAAAAAACTATACTACCGACCTTCCGTGGCGGTCGCAACTTACAGACTGTGAGGTAAATACTGTCTGAATTTGAAATAACTTGGCGTTACGACTCGCGCACGATACAGCTCTGCCTCGTTTAGACACCCGCTCGAATATTCGGTCAGGTTAGATTCGGCCCGAATAGTTCCTCGCTGAATATTCTAACAATACCGCAACGTCAAATACCCTTCTTTCCACATTCGTGACTATTCATATTATCACCCTTGTTAATCGATTTCAAAAAAGGAGGAGGTTCTTAATTCGTATGCGTTTTTTGTATTGTATTTTCGCCTGGTCCTTTTTACTTTTATTACTTCGTCTGGTCATTACTTCGGTGAGGGAAAACACCGTGAAACCTACATACCTACCCCAGTGTAGTCCATAAAGCTCACAAAGGTATGTGAAGTCCGCCAACCCGCACTTAGCCAGGGTGGTTGGCTGTGGATTGTATCCCTCATTGTGCGAGGCGACCCGTGCCCAAAGTAGGACAGTTGTGGGTTCCGATTACTATAATCATATTCGGCCGTGCTCGCGTCTTCTCATCGAGCGTCTAGATGGAGCGTAACACATCCTTTGCACGCGAGCTTACAGATATCATTCATAATATCATATCGCATACATGTATTGACATCATTTCAACCCATTAATGATGGTGCCCTATTAGGGTTGCCACCCGTACTTTATAATAAAGTATTGTACGTTATTTCAAGCAATTGTACTCTGTACTTTATTAGAGCAATAAAGTACACGAAAATACTTTATTTCGCATGATTTGATTTCTTTGTAATAAAAAATGAATTACTTATTAATTTTAATTTAAATATAGATTGTAAAGATGCTGTGCAATTGTTTAGTCGTGATCCTACTTTGATACAAAGTGCAAAAAGCAATAAAAATATGTTTTTAAATATAATAATAAAGAAAAATAAATTGTACTGTATTTTGATACTATGTACTTTTTTTTCTCAGCTATAATAACCAATGTACTTTATTTGCAACAAAAAAAGGTGGCAACCCTATGCCCTATACATAATACTCTCGAAGGAAAAAGGGATCATAAAAAACGCATTTTACTCGTAGTCAATGTATATTGTTCTGATGGCATCAAATTACAGAATACTTACTATTTAAATATACACACATCAAAAGTGTCTAGGGATCAAGCATTTTTATGCGGATTTCGGCAGAAGAACAATGGCGTTTCGTGTGCTTTTCTGATGAGTCTCGTTTTGGTATGAGACCGGATACAAGACGTATACGACACTGGAGAACCCCTGGACGCCAACAGCGATTAAAATCCTGCCAGGAAGTCCATCCTTATAGTGGTGGAACCATCATGGTATGGGCGGGTATTTGGATCGGCGGAAGAACTGAGTTGATTTGGATCAGAGGCAACCTCAACGCTCAAATTTATGCTGAGACGATTGTATCAGACGTCATCGTTCCTCTACAAGTGCAAATCGGTCCCTTATTTCAGTTAATGCATGATAATGCACGACCGCACACCGCAAGAGTTGTAAGACAGACTCTCGCCGCAGCTAACATCAATGTCCTGCCCTGGCCTGCTCAGTCACCAGACTTGAACCCGATTGAGCATGCATGGGATATGCTACAGAGAAGAGCTCTGCCGAATATGGAGGGTATCCAGTGGCAAGAAGACCTTTTTTTGTTGTTGCAACGAACATGGGCGGCCATTCCACAGCGTGATTTGGATGAACTCATTTTGAGTATGCCAAACCGATGTTCTTGTGTTGTTAGTGTTCGCGGTAGAAACACGGATTATTAATTGTTTAAGTTACCCAATAAAATTTTAAAGAAAACTGTTATTTCAGTCTTTTTTTCGAACTTTAATGTTAGTGGTTCAAATGTCAAAAATCCCTTTATTAGGAAAATGGCAAATTTCTTTATTAATGCAAAGGTGACTTGGTTTATCGTTACTGTGACAAACGAAAACACTTTATTTGATGAATCCTTAAAGAAAATTTTAATTAATATCAATCAGGAGAAAAGTTATTGCAAAAATATATGTTGATCCCTAGACACTTTTGATGTGTGTATTATGACTCAAATTATACGAAATATTATATAATATAATAATTAAAAAAAATTAAAAAAAAAACAACTCAAATCTCAATGGTATTTAAAATTAATATCTAATCCACTTCGTTTTACGCCTTAAATTTACAAATAGCACCTGAAAACGAACTAACACATTGTAGGAGCACGGCAGCGCC
Source organism: Hesperia comma (assembly GCA_905404135.1). NCBI lineage: Eukaryota > Metazoa > Arthropoda > Insecta > Lepidoptera > Hesperiidae > Hesperia > Hesperia comma. Next base: position 20,099,945 of record FR990015.1, on the reverse strand, counting down.
CCGCCAAGTGCATTTTTTTGTGAGTAAAGTAAGAAGACATCTACAAAACGGTGGCAAGATTACTTTTTTTCTCTCCTCTTCACTCTTTCGTGGCTGGGAACGCTTCGGTAATGCTATTGTCTTTAGGGTCCGTTCACACAGACCGGCTCGCATTTTTCTTTTCACATAGACCGTATGGAAAAGATCTTAAAGCGGAGCGAGCGAGAAAGAGCACGCAATCGGAGCCGTTCGGCTCCTCTTATTATTTCATACTAAACGCGTTCGAGCATTCCTCGAGATTCCTGATGACAAAATAGGTGCACATACAAAAATAAACCTTAATACAAGTATTCAAAACTCTATTTCCATCGTGATAAAAATCAGCTGTGCTCTCTGAGCTGGTCTGTCTGAATGGTCATTAGACGCTGGTGACCACTCAAAAGCAGGGGCCCATCTTTGCTTATTTATAAATGCTTCAATTGCGTCGTGTTTGAATAGTTTTCTATTATACATTATTATTACAAAAAAAAAAAACACTTCAACATCAATGTGTTTCAAGCAAAGCCATACTGAGGTCCCAATCCTATCCTATTATATAATATTATAAATGTGAAAGTTTGTGTATTTGTTTGTTTGTTTGTTTGTTACTCCTTCACGCAAAAACTACTGAACCGATTTTCATGAAATTTGGCACACACATAGAGGGCAACTTAGATTAACATATAGGATATTTTTTATCCCAGAAATCCCGCGGGATCGGAATTTACGCGGGAAAACCTTCTTCGCGTATGGGGTACTGAACCGATTTTCATGAAATTTGGCACACACATAGAGGGCAACTTAGATTAACATATAGGATATTTTTATCCCAGAAATCCCGCGGGATCGGAATTTACGCGGGAAAACCTTCTTCGCGTATGGGGTATAAATAGCTTCTAAATATAAAACTAACAAGTCTGTCTTCCCGGAAATCCCGCGGGATCTGGAGTTACGTGGAATAAACTCCTGCGCGTAGTTGCGGGCTTAAATTTTTATGCGACCTTTACTAGGAGATTGAGGAAGTTTTGAAGCAACATATAGGGTACTGTTTATCCCTGAATTCCCGCGGGATTAGGATTCACGCGGTAAAAACTCATACCCGGGAATGAGGTCGTGGGTTCAGATGTTTATGGGACTTTCAGTGGGAGGTAGAGGAGGTTATGGAGCATTATATAAGCTACTTTTTGTTCCGGACTTCCCGCGGGATCGAGATTTACGCGGGAAAAGCTTCCATGAGCGAATGAAGTCGCGGGCTCATTAATATCTATATATCGGGATATCTATACATAATATATCGGGAATCGAACCGGCTTTTTTTCTCATGATCAACTTTATGTTGCTTTTTCGAGGGTCAGCATCGCTTTAGCTGGTCTTTATGTTTTGGCACCCGAATGAAAAACTACCAATGTAGTTTAAAAATATAATAGTTTGGAATGAAAAAACCCCGACGTTTATATCTTAAAGTCTTTTTATCGATTTTCTCAAGATCTACATAACGGATTTTTGTACGGTATGATGTACGGTATGACTAAAACGTAGTAAAAAATCAACTGTTCTTAAGATGTGTGGAGTGTGTCTTAATATGTGTGGGGTCGGGATTAACGCAGGAATAACTTTGTGACACACTGAATTCCACGCGGGCGGAGCCGCGGGCAACAGCTAGTTTATAACATAATAATCAATTTACCCAAATCACCAATATTTTATATACAGTTTACAAAGTATCTTTCGTAGTATTTCTATATGTCACTATCAATGTTTTCATGCTGTTTTATGACTATTTACATTAACTGACAAGCTATTATAAATTATATACCTATCTATCTATTACTTTAGGAAGTACATAATCTATATTGGAAGATTACAAAAACCTAAATCTATTCTCATTTATTTTCATAATTCGGTTTTAAGTCGTAAAAGTAACGGTATACTTTTATGTACATAATATGCTATCATAATTTTCAATTTTATTTTAATTATTATTTACCCGTTATAATTTTTTGTTGGTACAATCCGCCTCTAGATTGTATCCCTTTTTACCCTAAGGGTGTCTGGAAGAAATCGTTCTTTAGCGATTACACCTACCTGTGGTATTACAATTTATTCCCATACCTCTTACTATGTTCTTGCTGTGAAATACAATAAAGAGTATTTTTTTTAATTTCATGATTTTCATACGAAATACTTTTTAGTTTTGCTACTCATAGTTCTATAAATAATTAGTACTTATGTTATAATTATCTATACTTATAATAAATCTGTAGAGAGGTCAATTCTGTACATTAAATATATTTCCAAAATAACTATCAGGGGGTGATTAGGGATCGATACTGATGCCAAAAATGCAATCAGTAAAATTTTTGTCTGTCTGTCTGTCTGTCTGTCTGATGTATAACCGTTATAGAAACAAAAACTACTCGACGGATTTTAACGAAACTTGGTACAATTATTTTTCATACTCCCGCGCTGGTTATAGTATACTTTTCATCACGCTACAATCAATAGGAGCAGAGCAGTGAAGGGAAATGTTGGGGAAACGGGAGAAGTTACTCCATTTTTTAAGCTTCCGTCGCGTGTGCAACCTTAATGGTTAAAGACTAATGGTTACACTTAATGGTTACACAGAAATCATGTATGACGGAAATGTTCTCCTTAAAATTATATAAAAAATATTCCACGACAGCATATTATGTCTATCTTTTATGGTTGACTCACAATAACACGTGTAACTCCCGATAGCTTAGCAGTTCGAAGCTTTCTGATTAAGTATACCTATATTTTATCTACTCTTACGTTTATGACACTTAAGTGGGTGAAATAAAGGGGTGAAGTTTAAACGAAATTCACGCGGGCGAAGCCGCTGGCAAAAGCTAGTTATGTAATAAATGCGATTTTCCTGTGTAAATCTCAAACCTTGGAATTTCTCGGATAAAAGTTGCCTATACTTTTCCCTATAACATCCTTTCTATCTCGGAGCCCGAATAAAATCGGTACGGTCAATCCAGAGTCTAGTCTGAACAACCCGACCAATTTTTTTTTGTTTGCGTTAAAATACTTATGTAATAAGTACCTATTTGTATTCCTATCGTATCCTTTAACACTGGAGAAAACACAGTTGTTTTAAAATCACGGACAGACACTTCAATTGTATTTTTTGTATTTTTAGATCTTTTTTTTTTATTGAATTAAGGTAGCAAACGAGCATGCAGCACCACCCTTCCGCTGCCGCCCATGGCAATTGTGACCGACTTAGAACAAGACCCAATTTAGGGATTAGGGTGGTTAGTCCAATTAGTAGATGGTGTTAGAATGTTAGTTGGTTAGTTTGTTAATAAGTGTGAGGATAGGGACTGTTAGTGATAGTTAGTCCTGTTAGTTAATATTAGTATTGTCCAGTTAGTAATGATTAGTGTGAGTCTTGTTCCAATTCGGTCACAGATGCGTTGCTACCCCTGAGGACTGAGATGGTCGCCTCTAAAAAAGTGAACCGGCTCCACACCTTCCTATCCGGAACACAATTGCTCTTAAAAACAATTATTATGACGGTAGGAATGGTACTGAGTACCGTGGCGGGCGGTGGTACTTCCCCGGGTGAGCTCTAGGCCCTACCACCTACAGATTAACAAGAGAACAATACCACAGAAGTATTTTTAAATCGTCAATAGCAGTAGTATTTTTGTCTTTTCACATCACAAATCACTGTAGGCCCTCAATAAACACGTTGTTCTTGATGAAGTGTTCGTGGTTCAGTATCTTGGTGAAGGTGGTCCGTTGGAAGGGGTCGCAGACCTGGTCGTTGCGGGGCGCCGTGGACACGATGCCCTGGAGGTAGTACCGCTGGACGCCCCGGTCCATCTCCGGGAACGCGAGGCCTCCGCCGCTGTCGCCTTGGCATAGTGCGGTACCTGGAACACAATTTTTATTATGGAATTTAGATAGCAAACGAGTATGCAGCACCACCTTCCGCTGCCGCCCATGACAACTGTGACCGACCCAGAACTAGACTCAATGAGTCTCGTTCTAATTCGGTCACAGATGCGTTGCTACTCCTGAGGACTGAGATGGTCGCCTCTAAAATTTGGGGATTGGCTTTACACATTAGGGCGTGCTACTTGGCTTTACATTTTTTACACATTAGGGCGTGCGTCTCTCCCAAAGAGTTCAAAACTAGAGTGGGCGAGCCATACGGCTGCCGATACATTGCAATCGCCCCCGGTTAGAAAGAGAAACAACGATAACGGTAATTACCTATCTCTCTCCGATCCCGATGAATGACAATGATTGAAGGGAAACGCCAGAAAGAGAAAGGTGATTACTAAAGATTTCGTCTCTTTTTATCCGAGGTACGCTCTGAAGCCTGGCTTCTGAGCTCTAGTTTTGAACTCTTTGGTCTCTCCTCATCGTAAAGGAGGCCTAGAGCATACCTACTCTACATCTTGCTCCTGCTCTTATCGATTGTTTCAATCACTTAGAATTGACTTAATACACTGAACGGACATAATTAAGTTAAATCATTTACTCGTATTACTGAGAAACTTTAAATTCGTAAAATACTTAATTCAGCTCAAGAATTCTCTTTTTCTCACTCGATGGAATTCCAGAAAACCAACGTAAGGATACAGCCTTCCTCAATGACATAAATACCCACCATTGCGAAACCCTGCACAGAACTTGTCACCAGTGATGTATTCCCTGAAGTCTTCCGGTGCTTCCTCGTAGCATTGGTTGAAGGTGACGAATGGTAGTTCGACCACCTGCAGAACGGGGGCAGCCTTACCATTCGCAGCAGTTAAGCCCCAGCCGGCAATCTGAAGAATGAACGAAACCGGTTAGGAATCATATATGGATACGGATAGAAGTTACCATCTAAGTCCTCAAGGCATGGAATTAAAGCTGGATGGACGGATGGATGGGAAAATGGAATTATTACTAAAAATTACTAATTGGACTTAGCTATACTCCGTTTGAATTAGATCTGGAATCCATACTAATATTATAAATGCGAAAGTCTGTCTGTCTGTCTGTCTGTCTGTCTGTCTGTGACGTTTTCACGGCTAAACCACCGGTCCGATTTGGATGAAATTCGGAATGAAAATAGTTGAAGGCCCAGAGTCACACATAGGCTACTTTTTTTTTCAAAAATCAACCCCTAAAGGCTTGAAATAGGGGATGAAAGTTTGTATGAAAAATCTAAACCGCCTGACCGATTTCGATGAATTTTCCCAGGAAGATAGTTGATGACGTACCCCCTTCCCCACTTCCCCGGTTCGCGATATAAACGAATTCCACGCGGGCGAAGCCGCGGGCAAAAGCTAGTTCGTTATAATTGCATGACATACAAATGCCAGCGTTCCGCCAATGCATTATCAATTAAGGTACATTTAGGATTACGGCGTTATCTAAAAATGTCCTTAGTAAAATTTTCTGACAAGCTAAATTGAATTGTGAGCATACGTAATAAGTTCGTTTTGACGGAGAGTGGTAAACCATTTATGCTCGTCGACTCAACTATAGTATCACTGTTAACTGAGTGACCGTCCTACTCCCGTAGCACCTACCTTTCCCAAGTTCCCCTCATGCAACAGCCTGTTGGTCGTGGTCAGTTCGAAGCTGAGACACACTGGACGAATGAAAGTCTTGTATTCTATCTCCTTTTTCAGTATAACGATCGCAATGTCGAACTGAAAGTTGATTTCGGAGCCGCGAAACTGCTCCGGGATGTAGATGCCCGCGATCTGCAATCAAAAAACAACATTAAGTTCTCATGATCAAAGATCAGTAATATAATTTAAGTCGTAACTGACATGAGCGCGAACAAAACAATAAAAAAAATCTAAAAACCGGCCAAGTGCGAGTCGGACTCGCGCACGAAGGGTTCCGTACCATTATGTATAAAAACGCCAAAAAATCTGGTCTGTTGTATAAAAGCCTCACTTAAATATTTAATTGTTTTACTGTAGCCACATATTACACACAACGCCATCTCTTGGACCGAAAGTTAACTAAACTCTCGTCGAATGTATGGGCACCCACTTAAATATTTATTTTATTCTGTTTTTTAGTATTTGTTGTTGTAGCGGCAACAGAAATACATAATCTGTGAAAATTTCAACTGTGTAACTATTACGGTTCATGAGATACAGCCTGGTGACAGACGGACGGACGGACGGACGGACATCGAAGTCTCAGTAATAGGGTCCCGTTTTACCCTTTGGGTACGGAACCCTAAAAGTTATTGTTTTGGGCTCACTGCGTTTATAAAGACACTTTGCAATTGTTTTTTTTTTACATATTTTCTTCCGTGTACACACATGCGATCAATAATCAATTAAAGATTTACTATACTGACGAACTTGGCTTGACACGCTTCCGCGTCTAAATGTATGGATGAAAGGCACTTGTTTTTTTTATGGAAGTAAGATAGCAAACGAGCATGCAGCACCACCTTCCGCTACCGTCCATGACAACTGTGACCGACCCAGAACTAGACTCAATGAGTCTCGTTCTAATTCGGTCACAGATGCGTTGCTACCTCTGAGGACTGAGATGGTCGCCTCTAAAAAAGTGTAACCGGCTCCACACCTTCCTATCCGGATCACAATTGTTCTTAAAACAATTATTACACGGTAGGAATGGTACTAAGTACCGTGGCGGGCGGTGGTACTTCCCCGGGTGAGCTCTAGGCCCTACCACCTTTTGTATTGTTCGTGGGGCAATTGACTTACATCAGAGAACTGGGCCGACTTGTCGTTGGGGTCGGCGTAGGGCCGGTAGATCTTGCCGAGCGCCACCGTGAATTTGTCTTCGGGTTGCTTCTTGCCATCCGCCCAGAAACAGTGGGCAGCTGGAATATAGTTTCACGTAAGTAACCCTCACAGCAATGACAGCTTTCCGCCCTTGTGCTAAGGTTAATTTTACAAAAAGCAACATTTGCAATGCCTAGATGTAAATCCTTAAGTCTTGGTCTCGCGATCGAAACGCACAGCGCTGCGGTATGCGGCATGCGGTGCCGGACACTTAAACATATATGAAAAACGTCGAGAATGGTCTCTTGTTCCGTCTAACGGGGTGTCCTACGTGAGTGACGAATACGACGCGACGCTACGCAACTCGACGCGATGCTACACGCGACAATGACTACGTCGCGTATTGTCGCAGAATGTCACATAAGACGCAAGTAGGGATATAGTAAACCCAACTTAAGAATGAAACGAAAGAGGTGCTGTCGGACGCATTTGACATTCATTTGACCTTCATTGAACACTAGTAACTGACAGATGAATGACCACAACGTACTTATGAATGACTTTTCGTTAGTTCCAATTTTTGCCATTTCAGAGATAAGTTGGGCGCACTGTACCGTTGATTTGATCGCTTACGTCAAAATCGCAACGTCGCGTCGCGTCGTTTTCGTCGCTCACGTAGGACAGCGCCTTAGTCTCCGTCGCCACGTCGGCGGCTTCATATGTTAAGTGTCCGGCGCCGCATGCCGCATACCGCAGCGCTGTGCGTTGCGATCAATTGATGATAAACTCGCCGGGACACCCGCCTATAGCGTTGAAGCATACCAGAGATAACGCCGGCCTTGGAGACCAGGGACCCGCCGCAGATCTGCTTGACGGGCGTGAACATCCGGCTGTAGATGCCGGCGTGCCACGGGATCTCGCCGTGCTTGGCTCGCTGCCCGCCGATCACGTACTCCTGGCCCGACGGCGTCACCCTTCCACACTCTGGAACCAAATCACGAGATCATGGTTTTATTTATTTATTTATTGATGTGAAACATCTATACGATCACTTGTAAACTGAATTGTTGGCGTGGCCGACGCTTCGCCCGTGACGCTCGTTCTATCTCACAATGCCTCATCTTTTATCTCACTCACTCGATCGGTTTGTTTTGATTCGCGGGCGCACGATAGTGTTTGGAGCCAAGTTCGATTAAATATTGTCTTGCGTTTAATTTTTTTATGTTTACAAAATCCACAGCTCTTAGAAGTAAAGATGGTTATGAAGTTCCGACACTTTGAAATAGTTTTTGACGTGATGACGCCTTGTAAATCGATGTGTGCGATTGTGTTCCGGATAGGAAGGTGTGGAGCCAGTTACACTTTTTAGAGGCGACCATCTCAGTCCTCAGGGGTAGCAACGCATCTGTGACTCATTGAGTCTAGTTCTGGGTCGGTCACAGTTGTCTGGGCGGCAGCGGCAGCGGCAGGCAGGCAGAAGGTGGTGCTGCATGCTCGTTTGCTATCTTAATTCCATAAAAAAAAAACTATTGTAAATCGGTGCAAGAAGAAGTGTCACGTTGTCTGAACCAACGTGCGCAAGCGAGAGCGCGGCAAGTAGGCTTAGCCGTAAGCTTGTGTTGTGACTCTTTCACTCGATCGGCCGATGTGATAATGCAATTATGTTCATAAAAGTACTCATGCAATTTTTCGTCCAAGTTTTCTTAAATGGCGTTATTATGTAAAATTCCTTAAACCGACTTTATCAATATTTTTTATGGAACCAAGGCAGTAAACGAGCGTGCTGTGCCATTCTGCTACCGCTCATACACAGAACAATACTTATACATATAGGGACTAGGGGAAGGTTAGTCCAATGAGGGTAAAAGCGTGTGAATTCGCCGCTAGAGGCGCTAGTGGAGAGTGAGGTCTATCTGTCAGTGCCACAAACTTATCTGACCCGGTAAGAGGGGCACTACTGTCTTTGTCTTTGTCTGACAACGGTTTAATATTTGCATTAGTTCCAATTTTGGCCACCGGGTCAGTTAAGTTTGTGGCACCGTCACTTCTCAATTGTCTGAATGTCACTTGTCACTGTTTATGTATGGGCGGGCTTTGACAGCAGGACCTCACTCGCCGGTGACGCCAACTGGTGAGTACAAAAACTTCGACCCTCATTGGCAGATGGTGTTACAATATTCGTTGATAAGTATGGGGTCGGCGGCAGGGACTGTTAGTGACAGCCCTGAATTAGTTGTTGTTGGTAACAGTCCAGTAAGATCTGGTTGTAATTTGGATTTTGGTCGCGGTGTAATTGTAACTTGATTTGGTTGGCTTGTTCTTCTTGAGGACTGTCTCAGTCCTCGAGACAACGCGCCTACGATGCGACTGTCAGTGAACTGTGGGCTGAGTGCGAGTGCGAGTTTTAAGTGACAAAACGCGCTCGCTACGTAACGGCGAGTTAGCTAAAATTTGTATGGGATCCAAGCTGAGCCATTTACGTCCCGCTAGGTGGCTCTGATTCCATACAAATTTTAGGTAACTCGCAGTTATGTAGCGAGTGCGTTTTGTCACTTAAAACTCGCACTCAGCCCACAGTGTCAGGTGTCAGTGTCGGCTGTGGATTACGTCGGAGTCGCGTAGCTAAGGCATTGTTCATACCAAACGTATTGTTGGTCGCTAACTGTGAGCGCGCGTTACGCGGTTTATTGTTCTTCCATATATATTCAACTTCTCGTTCACACCGAACCGATCACACGCAAACTGAGTATGTACACGTTCATATTGGGGCTGACAGTAAGCATACTCACAGTCGGCGGCGGACAATACGTTGGTGTGAACGATGCCTAATAAATAGCGTAGTGTGAGATGAGTGAGATGTTTCGCAACAACCTCAAGGTCGGTCCTCACATGAAGTAACGCATGGCACTTCCATGGTTGACCGTATCTATTGAGACCTCTTCCAAGACCACTCACCGTAGGGATTAGTTGAAGCGATGGCGTAACTTGACATTCGAAATGAGTTTGTAAAAACCTACTTCGAAGAAATAAAGATTTCAATTTGAATTTGAGGTTTTGGGTCGGCTCGTCTATATGTATCGCATATCGTCTATTGTCATATGTTGTGAAGTTGTAATATCAGTAAGAGTTGACTCAAGTACTGTGTATATTACCAGTGGACGCCCTCACTTTGCTTCGGACACTTTGTTACGTTTATAAAAATATATTTTGTAATTTCCATGCTCAACCGTAGGTACCTCCGCTCCTAGCAAGAATATATCTATTATATGGACTATCCAGCACAAAAATATTTTTTAATTCGCTTCAGTTGTTCATGAGAATAGCCCGTTCAAACAAACAAACTGTTCAGCTTTATAATATTAGTATAGAATCTGAAATGAAATAATATAAAAAGAAACCTATAACTAACTATATTATTGAAGTTATACTTCTTTAGGCGCGTTATGGAAATTTGATGAGAGTGAAACTTTACGATGCGCGCGCATCTGTAACACCAAAAATTATTAACAGTATGAAGTTAGGCGCGTGAAATTTTACGATGCGCGCGCAGCAGTATGAAGTTGCCGGCTAACCACTCAAACTCATTGGCCTTTGTCAATGTAACTTTGACGTCTCTTTTGCTTTTTATCGAAATTATTTATAACCAGCCAGGTTTGTTTTGACTTGTTTGTGGCACATTGACATGACATAATATGCACAGACTAGCTAAAGATTAATGTTTCGTTATACGGTATGCAACGACTAGTCTTTTTGGTAAACAGATTCTATTACAGTTTTTGCTCGAAGTTTTTATTCAGGTTAAAAATAGTATCTAAAATTGAAAGGATATAGGGGAGGTTGTTCGTTAAATAAAAGATAATAATTTGCAAATAAATATATTGAATAAAATCAATCCTTTCAAAATTACATACAAATATTAGGAAAAGGCTTAGAAACTAATTTTAATTTATAGCAACTATGTTAGCTTCGCTTCGGCGATTATTTAAATTAACATAACATTGTGGATCGGTTTGGACAAAACCAACACTTTGTACCCCAAGCTTATTAGAATCTCAGACCAATAAACTATAGACGGAGCGCCGGGAATAAAAAATTTTAGCCGGAAAAAAGTAAGCCTAGTCTTGTATACACACGGTAGAACTCACACATCGAAAAACAAAGTAAGCCGAAGTTGACAGTTCGAACTGTCATCCGGACGGAATAGACGTACAATTATTTGCTTAACAATTATTTAATTTTATCGCGAATATGCCAACTTACACTATAAAAGGATGCAAACATCAATTTGCTAATGAAACTGTTTTATTTTTGTTGTAATCCAATCCTTACTCTAAACCAACAATTGCCAAAAAGTATACTACTTTGAGTAATAGAAATCCATATTGCCTTAAGTACCTACACTTAAGGCAATACTGACATTCGCACACATGCAAAGTGGGCCTGCCTCACTTCTGATTCCGTGACGCTCCGTCTATAGTGTATTGGTCTGAGATTAATAATAGTAACACTTCACACTCAAAGCCCCACACTAGGATTCCCTATGTTGTGGGTGCCATGGACAACACACAAGACAAGGACACACACCCAGCCAGAGAACGGAAATTTAAACTCATCATTCAAATTGCCGCCTCGCTGGGAATCGAACCCAGGACCCTCGGAATAGCGATCGGCGTGTTAACCATTGCGCCATTCGGGTCGCCGAAATTACAATACGTCAGTGAAAACCGCTTCAATTGATCTCAAACGGGATGAGAAATTAATATTTTAAAAATCCACTTTTTTGATATAAAATAAAATATACCAGCGAACAATAAATGCATGAAATTTATGAAAACTACCTATAATATATAAAAATATATATAATAAAATATATTATATTTCCAAGCTTCTCAAGCAATGAATCTAAAAATATAATATCTTTGGTGATATAGTAAAATCAATGATGTTTTAAATATCTAGATGGAACATCGAATCCGCGAAAACGTGTCAAAAAATTTTGGCCAACTGTTAGCCACAATTTTTATATCATTACGCACAGATCACGCACACATAGACAATAAATGAACGTGAAAAACATCGCCTGCACGCACACATGCTTGATAATGTTGCCTTGTTTTTTTTTGTTTTCATTGTAGGGCGACGCTCAATCTAGATATTTAAAACATCATTGGGTATAATATGTCATGTATAAACATACAGACATCTAGTTTTCAATATACTTATATAGTAGTAGCAACCTTAACAGTTTGTTTGTATGAAAACAATAAATTGTATTTATATTTTATATCTTTCTTTATAAAATCAAGCGACCCCAGAGAAAAAACATTATACCTATTAGCTCTGTTTTTAAATTGTTTTGCTAAAATGTAAATGCACTGTATAGCTACAAAGATCTTATCTGCAGTAAGAGCGCCTAGTAGATAAATAGCTAAACGGGTTGAAAAATTATAAATAAACAACAACATTGTACTAACAATTTGATTTAGTTACTAAAGATTAATTAGAAGAATAATTGAATTACCCGTGATATGTACTAGCTACACTCGCCTACGCATCGGCAACGGTAACCATAGCAACGGAAGCAACAGCTATATTACAATACTAGCTTTTGCCCGCGGCTTCGCCCGCGGAAGGGGGAACTATCAACTATCTTCCTGAGAAAATTCATTGAAATCGTTCATGCGGTGTAGATTTTTCATACAAACTTCCATCCCCTATTTCAACCCTTTAGGAGTTGATTTTGGAAAAAAGTAGCCTATGCGTGACTCTGGGTCTTCAACTATTTTCATACCGAATTTCATCCAAATCGGACCGGTGGTTTAGTCGTGAAAATGTCACAGACAGACAGACTTTCGCATTTATAATATCAGTATGGATAACATCAGTAAATCATCAAATAATTCATAGTCAGTAAGACTAACTATCACTAACAGTATCCGTTTATTCTATCTCAGTCTAAATACCTACTGACGGACCGACCGAATACCCTCTACTAACTGCTTTAACCATCATAGGATTAGATTCATGTCCTGTATCGATTGTTGTCATGGGTGGCTTCGGAATTAGCAGATTTGGGCTGCCACTGGTCTTTTCCTTGTAGCTAGTTTAAAAGCTTATTCAAAACCTATCTAAGGCCGTTCGCACATAACGCAATTTGCAAACGCCTAGAATCTTGTCCATGGGTCGCTCGTGAGTCGACGCCCTATATTTATATTTACCAAGTTCCGCACACGAGGCGACGCGTCTACAATGCGTGTCCTGTCAGTGAACAGTGTCGGCGGTGAGCGACGAATACGACGCGACGCGACGTTGCGAACGCGACGAACGCGATCAAATCAACGGTATATCTACTTGCGTCCTATGTGACAGTCTGCGGCAACACGCGACGTTGTCATTGTCGCGTGTAGCATCGAGTCGTGTTGCGTAGCGTCGCGTCGTATTCGTCGCTCACGTAGGACACCCCGTCAGTGTCGGCGAACTGTCCTAAATCAAATCAATGCCTGACACTTAAAACCGTATCACCAACTGTTATTTTCACTTTACCATTTTCTACTTTTATAACAACATTTACCGTCTCATTATTAATCACAAATTCATTTCCTGCAGTAAATACGTGAGTAACAGGACGTTTCCTTTTACCCTCATCGTTACGGAACCGCCAGTCTATTTCACCAGTCCTTTTACCCTCATCCTCATCCTCAGGAAACCGCCAGGCCATTTCATCAATATCAGACGTCCGTACCGTACTAGGAGCTGGCAAATCGCTGCCATATTCGAAATTGCCGATATACAATTCAATTTTATCCTTAACCAGTATAGTTATGTTAGTGCCGTTCTTAACCAAACCTGGGTTGCATTTGGCGATATAGTTCCAGCCTATTTCGCTGCAGGTCATGTACGCTGGCGAGCCGCGGTAGTTGGGGGCTCTGCAGGTAGGGACCACCACTGTACCGACGAACTCTCTCGTGTTGCAGAGCCGCAGCGCACTCTCTTTGGAACTCGTCTTGCAGTTGTACTCCACGCTAGGGTCCGGATCCAGCTTGCAGTAGCCTGAAATGGATTTGGTTCTGTATTGCTTTCGGTAGTAGACGGGATGAAGGGACAGGAAGGAACGATTCGTCCAGAGTTCGGTTTCAAAGTCATTTCATACGTTAGTGTAAACTGTGGAATGAACTTCAGGAACAATTCCATCGCATTGTTCTAGGCCAGAAAAGCGTTGGTGATGCCCTTTATATTGCTTATGTCCTTAGACCACAGTGTGATCAATTACTATTAGGCAACTCGCAATGGCATTAAAATTGTGCCGCTCTGTATAGAACCATTTGAAACTTAGCATTTTATTACAGCATTAAAGTTCCTATGTCATCCCAAATTGCGAGGGGATAAATAAAGGATTTGATAAATAAACAAATCTTGGTATCGGGAATTATCAACCGTATGTCCTGTTGAAAAAGAATTATCACTTGCTTCATTCAAGGAAAACGTCGAGAGGAAACCTGCACAATCAAGAGTTCTTCATATTATTCTCAAAGACATTTGAAGTATACTAATCCACACTGATCCAGCGTAGTGGACTATAGCAAGTGACCCTTATGTTGCGAGAGAGAAAAAAAGACTTAAGCCACTCACGTTCGCACTTCGGGATGAAGTTTGCCACGTCTATTCCGGGGCTACAGTATATAAATGCGGAGTTGTTGCCGTTGACTGCGTATCCTGGGTCGCAGTGGACGTGGACGACGTGCACCTTGTCGAACGGCTGGTCTGGCCGGGCGGCCGGCCGGTTCTGGACTTCGTAACGACCGTTCAGAGGATACGGAGGCAGTCGACAATCAGAGCTGTAATTTACACCAGGACTTAAGAATATCTGCTTCTAATATGAATTATTAATATTCTGATGATTATCTTTCCATGGAACCTGCTTTGCTAGCCACCTCACTCTTGTCTGATTCCATATTTTGCGCCGCTGTACCTTTTTGCCGCTTTTGTCGAAAGACATTCACTGTCCAAAAATAAAATCAAAACTTTTATAACTATATAGTTTTGTTTTCTCGTAACTACTATTAAAATCTTTTACATGTTTTTTATACAGTATCAATAGGTACTTAATTACCTTGTTGGCTTTGTAACCTGACACAGGCTTTGCCGAGTCCTAGGAATAGGATTCCACGGAGTACACTTTGAGTAGGTATTGCTACTGAGATTACGAGATTTTGTTCCTTAAAAACGGTAGATACTCGTCTATAACTTAGGCGAAAGAAGGATATTTGGTTAAATAGTCCAGTTACCTCGCAAGTGGTGGCGTGGTGAAGACGGGTGGTGCAAAAGTGACCACCGCTGTGGAGGTGCGGTTGCACAGATCGTCGGCCTCGTCCGAGCCGTCAGCGCACTCCTGTCTCTGGAATTATGAGTTGATCTTATAACATGAGACTGAAGGTTGGGCGCATTATTACATTAACTTGACTCCATTTCCATTCATATTCAGCTCATAGGAAAAAATGTGAGCTTATAGAGCCTCGGTTTTTATTTCACACGAATAAGAGGCTCTGTAAATATATAAAACAACTAACGTTTTCATTTTTAATTTCCTTAAGTCAAAACGTCAGGGGGTTTACAGGTGGTTATAAAATTGACTTATTGTACATACCCCATTGCAATCGGAGTTGCCGTCCACACACGCGCCATAGGCGCACTGGAACAGATAGGTGGGGCAGGTCTTGCCGGCGCAGACTTCGATCTTCTCATCGGACCCATCCTGGCAGTTCGGTTCACCGTCACACAGCTCCACGGCGGATATCTGCTGGCCGTTGTCACACTTAAACTGCCCTCTGTAAAGGATGTTCATATCTGTTCATTTATTCGGCACCGGCGTTGTTGTGAAGAATGGTTCTTACGTGCTGGATTTACGAGAATTTTACGAGTATACAAAGAGATTATGCTGCAATCTGGGATATAAATTGGTGGCCTGGCGGCAAGTCTCTGCCTACCGTTTGGGAAACGCCGCTTAATTTTATTCACTCATTCCACCACCTGAAAGTGACAGGGTCTTGTTACTCACTTAAAGACTCTGGTTTCGTTCCGGCATTTGGGCTGCAGCTCGTCAGAATTGTCGGCACACTCCTGGACGCCGTTGCAGGGAGCCGTGCCGTCCACGCAGGCGCCGTAAGCGCAGCGGAACAGATTGTCCTGGCATCTGGAATGAGTGTGGTATTATGTATGACATTGTACACTTACGTCACAAGAGACCTAAATTTTGCGGTCGAAGTTTTTTTTATTACTATTCAGTGGCTGATGGTAAGTTACCAATCATTAACTAACAGTATCATCAGCGTTGTTTTCCAGACCATTGCAGACTAAGGCGTTTTTCTTGGGTTGGGCATTTTCACTAAGTCGGGAATCTTCACATTGCACCCTGCACTTACTCGAAGTTCCTGCAAAGCGCGTGGGTTTCGTCACTGCCGTCGGGGCAGTCGACGCCGCCGTCACATTTCAAGAAGAACTGGATGCAGGAGCCGTCTCGGCATCTCCATTCACCTCTTCTGGAACACAAACAGAGTGAATGAATGAATGTGCCCTTATAAGGAAGTAGTGCGTAACTTTGACGTATGACTTGTTTCGGTTGTGGCGACACCGCACACACGTCACACGGCGACGTCACCGAAGCCTGAAACGCGCAATCGAAGATTTCTACATCGCTGGCATATATACCACGCCTCGAGTACATTCACTCGGGGCCTCGGCCGCCCCCAGGCATGTCATCTCGCCTGGCGGGAGATCTCCCTATTGCCAAACGGTCGTAGTACATCACCTCGACTTCTTTAATTTGCAAGGAACTTTTAATGCCTTAAGTAGGCCGACGACCATACGGGTCACCTGCATCATACCTGCATAGCATACCGATGGAAAAGCTGCCAACTCTCATGTAAAACACTTGTAGGGTTTTGCTCGACAGGGGACAGTCATTTGAAGTAAGGTCTTGATTTATCATAGAATGCTACATAACTTAATTCTTATTGTCTTACCGACAGTCTGTCTGCCGCTTAGCTCTGCTGAAGACGTCCCCTGGTACTAAAGATTTGTTGCTGAAAATCATATATAAAAAAAATTAAACTTAACTCATCACGGATTGTACAAATTTTTCTATGATATGGGTATACACGATATGTATTCGTGGTTCGTGGTCACGATGACCACGATCCATGCAACTGACCACGACCCATATCGGCGGACAAAATATTATCGTGTAGGTACGAGTATACCCGTATCATACTAATATCAACTCCAACTAATCCTCGTCTGGACGAGGACGACATATGAGATAAACTTACACAAAAGAATCCAAAACAATGTTTCTTAATTTAGTCTCTATTTATGTATGTGCATTTGTTCTCGCTAATTTCAGAAACGTCTCTTCTTCATTAAACTTTTAGTTAGTATACTTAAAACTTAGCTATCGCCTTTCAGCACTTCTATCCTACTTCCTACTAATATTATAAATGCGAAAGTTTGTAAGGATGTATGTGAGTGAGTGAGTGAGTGAGTGTGTTGTGTGTTGAGTGTGTGTTGTTGTGAGTGGGTTTGTTACTCTTTCACGCAAAAACTACTGAACGGATTTTCATGAAATTTTGCAGTAATATAGCTTAGACATCGGAATAACATAATTTGTTAAAATTTGTAGAGATTTTTGAAGGGACTGGTTCCCCGAAGCGAAGCGAGGGCGGGTTTACTAGTCACTACATAGTATAAAACAAAGTAGCTATTTTTGTCCGTCTGTTTGTTTGTTTGTCTGTTTGTCTGTATGCTTAAATCTTTAAAATTACGCAACGGATTTTGATGCGGTTTTTTGTAATAGGTAGAGTGATTCAAGAGGAAGGTTTTTATGTATAATACATGCATATATTCCCACGAGAACGGGATCCACGCGGGTGAAACCGCGGGCGGTCCGCTAGTTTCATATAAACATTAACAATATCAAATCAGAAATTCTGGCATGCAAGCATTATTGTTAAAAAGAGAACAAAAATATTATCTTTATGTACTTATATCTATTAAATAGGTTCCATAAGCGACATCCAACCTTTAACCTCATATCGTCAACTTAAGAGATAAGAGTATACAGCGTGTAAGGGAACTGCTCACGAATATGAAAGCAGGTGATAGTGATGATGATACCTTTGATGATGAGTGAGAAAAAAATCGATTTGGATGAAAAAAAAATGAATTTTTCGCCTTTTTCATGTTTTATCATCTTAGTAAAGCTAAACGAAACGATAATTTCATATAACAAACATCATTTTTTTAACCCCCGACGCAAAAAGAGGGGTGTTATAAGTTTGACGTGTCTGTGTGTGTGTGTGTCTGTGTGTCTGTCTGTCTGTCTGTGGCATCGTAGCTCCCGAACGGATGAAGCGATTTCAATTTAGTTTTCTTTGTATTAAAGGGGACTTACGGGCGCGTGTTTTTAGATATGTTTGATGAAAATCGATTGAGCCGTTTAAAAGTTGTTGGGGTTGAAAGTGGGGAAGAATTTTCACTTTGTCTCTTTGTGGCATCATAGCTCCCGAACGGATGAAGCGATTTCAATTTAGTTTTTTTTTATTAAAGGGAACTTACGGGCGCATGATTTAAAATATGTTTGATGAAAATCGGTTGAGCCGTTTAGTAGTTGTGGGGGGTAAAAGCGGGGAAGAATAGCCGTATGTATGCAAATATATTCGTGTGGGGTCTCAAATGATAGCGTACAGTAATAGAATATTTATAACTTAATCCAGAATATTCTTACTATAAAAAGTATAAAATAAAAAATTAAATTAAAAATTAAAAAAAACCCCGACACAAACATTTAAAAAGTAAAAAATAATATCTTTAAAAATAATACGTTGCGTTGGGGGACCGCTCCATTTACTTCTTACTTTAACACAAAAAAATATTGATAAAATTGTCTTGGGTAAAAGACTAACGTGATACTTATGAAAAAAATCGTAGATAATGCATAGTTAGGAGCGGTCCCCCAACGCGACGTATTATTTTTAAAGATATTATTTTTTACTTTTTAAATGTTTGTGTCGGGGGTTTTTTTAATTTTTAATTTAATTTTTTATTTAAAGAAATTGTATACTCGCTATACCTAACTTACAGCCAACTCCTAAACGCCGTAATAACCTATTATTTTACTACCTACTGTAAATAAATAAATAACCTATCCAATAAAACGAAACTTAAGTTTAGCGTCACGTAACCACTTCAATAACAATAAATGACAAAATGAATTGACAACCCCTTTATTTTCGTTCGCATTGGATATGGAATTTTAAATTTAATGTAATTAATGAAATTTAATTACATCCCAAACAAATTCCAGCTTTGCGCCCCTGTAATTAGGTACATTGAATATTGACGGCGATTTTTACAAGCTAATAAGTTTGTTTTAGCGGGAACTGGGAATTCCATATTCTCGGTGACTCAAGCATAGTTGGTTGGTAGGAACTACCACTTCCCACTTAAAACAAAATTATTACTTCATCTCATAATTTATTTTTTTGTTGCTTGCGAAGCGAGGGGTTACGTTTGATTCCCGGTCGGGGCATACATTTCTGTTAGTTAATCTAGTTAGTAGTAGTATTGTTCTAATAAGATCACAGGTTTTGCAACTGTGATCCGTGTCGTGGGTGCCATGGACAACACACAAGATAAGGACACACACCCAGACCGAGAACGGAAATTCAAAATCATCATTCAAATTTTCGCCTCGCTGGGAATCGAACCTAGGACCCTCGGAATAGCGATCCGGCGTGTTAACCATTGCGCCATCCGGGTCGTCGACTCTCGACTACCCGGACTAATATTTATGTTCTTCTCTAGAAAGTGTAACCGGATAGAAGTATGTAGGTACTGTTTAGTAGAAAATTAAAAAAGTAGAAATAATAGTTATCGAAGGAACTTACGCTCCAGGAAGACAGACAGCTTCATCAGAGCCTTCCGGACAATCGGACACGCCGTCGCAGACGCGTTGCAGACTGACGCACGTCCCGTCCTGACATGGCACCTCACTTAAACTAAACATACAAATGTAAATAAACATATACCTATAAAATCTCTTTACACTCCTACCCCCATGATTCAAAACACCGGAATCTGAAGCCGGGCCATCACGCTTTGCAAACATGGTATCAAAGTCAAAGTCAAACTGTTTATTTCATCTGGGAATTTACAAATTCACTTATGAACGTCAATTTTTTGATTCTACCGCCGTTTTGGAAAAGTGCTTGAGGAGAAAAAAACGGCAAAAAAACTCCTCCGCATCTTTTAAAATAAAAATTACAATATTACTTAATTGATACAGGTAAGCACTAACCTAGCGGAGCTGGTTGCAGAGCTGGTAATTTCCATGCCTTTTTGTCATTTAAATATTCCTGTATACTATAGGAGCTTTTGTCTACGAGTTGTATCGAATATGCTATAGGCCAGCGGTCCTCAAACTTTCTGGCTAAGGGCCGCATAAAGAACTGTCTGGCCTACTTGTATGAGCGCCCGTGTAATACCTACGTAAAATTGACACCGAGTATAAGATAATTGAATGAAATCACTTTCATTCGATTGTACCAGGAGTGTACGCTATCGTACCGTATTTATAATTATTTGTACTTTATAAGGTTGAATATACGAGTACAAGGATAGCAAAGTATGAGTAGCTCAAAAGATATTATAAAAGTTTTACGTGAAATCATGCAGAATTGTATCAGAATTTATCAACAAGTTCCGTCCAAATTACTACCGTCCTGATTTTGCTATTAATTTTATCAGGTTGGCAAAACTTTCCCTCTGTAGACTGCCATAATGGCACAAGAGAAGTCATGCGTCGTTACATCTTCATAAATAGCGAAGAAAGGTATTCGAGAAGTGAAAGCAGCTCGTTTTGAAAAAAATCAGCTATCCGTGTCGACAAATTTTTGGTCATACATATGAGAACAATAGCATTAACGACAAAAATCCTTCATGTTTTTCATCAGAATAAGAACGACATGCTGTACACGGGCAAAAAGAAGAGGAAATTTAATGAAAAAAAGATCACTGAAAGCGTATTAGAGTTATTTAGCACGTGGACGAGGAGTCTTCAAAACAATAGTGATAAGCGAATTAATTTGGCCGAAAATGAAAACTATGTCACGTGAAGTGAGGTCAAGTCATAGAAATAGCAAGGACATAATTACGGACAAGTGCAGGAAAAAAAGGACAAACTAATCCGAAGTGGTGTAGTAAATAGAGTGGATAATATTGTAGGGGCCAAAAAATTTGTTCTAACATTGATGTTGATCCAGCCAATCACTATAATAGATTCGAGGATTGGATTCGAGACTGAACTCAAGACCCTGGAAACAATGAAGTTCAAGCTGATAAAAGTAATGTAAAAAATTATAACAACTTAAATAAACATCTTAATGAGCAGGAAATTTAAGACGGCAAAAGCCGCGATAGAAAAAGGCGTGGTAAATTTTTACGCCCATGCCCCGACATACAACATTTCTATGGATGACCAAAGTGCATAACGTATGCTGTTACTTATCATTATTGAAAAACATATTGCTTCTTGTGCCCGTTAAATTGAGAAATAAAGACGTTATGGTCCGTAACAGATTCCCAATTGATTCCGTATTTCAATCAATGTTCGTCGCATGTCGGTATTGGGCCAGTTAACGAGTCTACGAGAAATCGTTTTTTTCGATTTTATACAACTACTCGATAGATACGTCAAACTGCACCTTAAAACTTTATAAGGAAAGGGCATACATCAGATTAAAGACATGATGGTGGAGTTTTGGATTGTATGATGAACGTGAGCAACTTAACAAAACATCTATTAAAGGACGAATCATCATACACGATCGAAGTATTGTAGTCGAAATGGATGTAAAGCCATTTTATATACACGGAATACAATGTTTGAACAAAGTTTTAAACGATCAACTGTATAAAAGTAGGAAGATATCACGCCAAAAATAACAATAACAATGTGCAATCACATTATCATTGACATTGAGTGCCTTCAATGGACCCGATTTGCCAAAAATATTGGCCATTCTGCTTGGCCAGGGACACTTTGCATAGGCGGTATTGCAGAAAAAAAATTGAAATCGCGAAAGTGACTTAGGTACACCATCCAGGCAATAATTGAATATGTTGGTGACTTACAATCAGCTGAGTCCTGCAAAAGTTAATCTAAATTATCGATAGGTCATAACAATTCGTCGCACATGGGCGATGTTAAGCCGAAACTAACCGATTATCTCTTTCTAAATACCGATGTTCATTATTTCTTACCCGGCAAGAAACTTGGTTGTCAACACAAGCTTGTTGCGGAGCATTTGATTCCTCCATATTTCAACCCCGGAGGGTACAAACGCTTTCAAATACGGTATTTCAATTACGGTATTATTTGAAATCATTTGTACCCTACAAACGATTTCAAATACGGTACAGTCGAGTACATTCCTGGTACAATAGAGTGAAAGTAATTTCTTTCAATAATTTTATACTTAGTTGTCAACTTCACAACTGTGTACCCGTAGCTATCTACTATTTTGCACACTCTTCACCCCCCTCGATTCAAACCGACCGCTTGCCGCATAGATACCGAGCGGGCCAGAGTTTGACGAGCACGGATAAAGATGGCCTACCGACAGAAATGAAAATTGTTAGGGTGCGTACAGATTATGTTAGGTACATGTTATATAACTTCTGTTTTATAACACGTCCACACTAACTAACATTGTTGTCTAACAATGAAACATGTAACAAAACACAATGTGTTTTTAATGACATATCGTCCACATTTATAAAACATGTTATATATAACTGTGTTTTATAACATGTTTTGTTATATAGTCTGTACGCACCATAAGACGTGTGTAAAAATCAAGAGAAATTCAACAGATTAGTTGATTTTGTTGATTTTCACCGAGAATATGGAATGAGGGTAACCGCGTGTGGATTCGCCGCTAGAGGCCGCTAGTGTAGAGGGTGGTCTGCCTGTCACTTCTCTCTTGTCTATTCACTGAATAGTATTCAGACAAGTGTCACTTGTCAATGTTTATGTATGGGCGGGCTTTGACAGCATGACCGCCGTCTGCAGTGGCGCCAACTGGTGAGCACAAAAACGGTTACCCTCATTGAATGGAATTATTAAATATGAGCGTAACATTTACCTGCAGTTTGGAAGTACGTTTTTGACGACTCCGGAAAGCACTATGTCAATAGCTGTAAAGAAAAAAAAAACAAAGATTTTACGCAAAATTATGAGCATCTCAACGCATGAGTAACATAAGGATGAATGTAATTTTAGATGAAGCTATAGCTATAGAGAACATTTGACGAGTAGGTATCCAGTATGAATGTCCATTTTATGTTTCATGTACCTATCATTTAGTGCGTATTCATTGCAGAGAAAATGATGTGAGTAGATAATTATATTAAGTTTAAAATTACGTACCTATATTAACAATAATATTTGCAGAAAAGTACGTGACTCATGACTGGAAATCGTGTATTTTCGACGATTTTCAGCTTTTTTTTTACATTTTCAACTCCCGAATATTCAAAGGTAACGCAAATCACTTTATTCCAAAAATACGGGACATTTTGGCGACCATCTTAGTCCTCAGAGGTAGCAACGCATCTGTGACCGAATTAGAACGAAACTCATTGAGTTTAGTTCTGGATCGGTCACAGTTGTCATGGGCGGCAGCGGAAGGTGGTGCTGCATGCTCGTTTGCTATCTTAATTCCATAAAAAAATAATTTTGCACCCCGAGGCTATCCTTGGAGATATCGGGATAAACAGCCGGTAAATAGGAATGTCCCTTTATAGATATACGTTCTGTGGTTGCGTTAGGTAGGTTTGCTTTAGGTCATTGACGAGTAGAGACCCGTGCTTAGTGAGTTTTTATCGACTTGAGTCGAATTAAGTATACTAATATATTGTAGGTGTAGCTCAACAAGCAATCCTAGTAACACTGATAGAACTTGGCTTGACACACTCCCGCGTGTCTAGATAACTTCTAATAACGTCGCGGGGTTTTCCTCACTACACTGTAATGTGTGACGTACGTACGTACACCATCGTACACTATTGCATCGCTGTCACCTAAAGGAAATCTGAGGAAACCCCCCGAGCCGCACAGCGCCGATTCTCACATCAATGACAGTTAGTCTAAACATTCAAAAACAATTTAACATTCGACATGAGCCGGTTACACTTTTTTAGACGCGACCATCTCAGTCCTCAGGGGTAGCAAGTAGCAACGCATCTGTGACCGAATTAGAACGAGACTTATTGAGCCTAGTTCTGGGTCGGTCACAGTTGTCATGGGCGGCAGCGGAAGGTGGTGCTGCATACTCGTTTGCTATCTTAATTCTATAAAAAAAAACAATTCGAACCCAGGCCCCCTCTGTTCGTTTTAACCAACTGACAATCACTGTCAGTAGCATCATTATAATATCATATAATTGCTTTTTACAAAAAAAATAACCGACTTCAATCTTGATAAGTAGAGATAACTCAAAAACTACTCGCCAGATGGCGCTCAATTCAACATGTAAGTGTAAAGTTCTCGTCACTACAAATTAATCAAGCCCAAACACTAGATAACTGCAGTAAATCGTTGAGGAGTTCCCTCGACTGTCTTTCGGCTTCATCAGATCGACTCCAGATTTTCATGAGATGGTAGCGCTTTAATGTACTTATGATAACATGAAGAAACACACTAGTTGTCCATACAATTTTCGAAAGTTCCCCTCGATTTCTCTGAGATGCCATCATCAGATCCTGGTGTCCTTATCAGGGGACCCCACTGCGCATATCTACTTTACAACAAAAAAAGAATTATCAAAATCGGCCCATAAACGACGAAATAATCGCTGAACGTACATAAAAAAAAAAGCATATATACGGTCGAATTGAGAACCTCCTTCTTTTTTGAAGTCGGTTAAAAATAATAATTAATCTCACAAATAAATGTTTTGCATGAATATGTTATCCGCCATGGAATAATACTACTTAGGTATAGTCGGGGATTACCTAGAATTTTATGTTATGTAATTTGAAATGAGCGCAAAATCTTGCGCGCGCGCAGAGCATCTACGTCACGAATGTTAGTGACCTCAGGATGGGTTTCTGGTGTGTTAAATGATACCAAACAATCTACTAATATCCATCCATCCAGTGCAATAGAGGTAAATTTTACGTTATACCTATCAGCCAATTGAAAACATTTTCAAAAAACATGATTTTTATACAGTAATAATATCGCGTAAAACGATAAATGATAAACTTAAGTAAACAATGCACGAATGTCAATTACGTTAAAATAATAAGGAAAACATGTTATTATTATTACGGTACTCACCAAGACTCGCTATTAAGATGTTCCGAAACATGTTTTAAAACTTGTCAAACCACATACATCGATCCTGTATAACGCTAATGACTAGATAAATATAGCCGTTCATTAAAAAAACTAGACTTAAATAGGTTCATGTATCACATAATTTCGTGATTTGATAAGAAATTGTTATTGTCGAAGATATGTGTTTCCCCTTCGACATTTATAGCATAACTGACCACAGAGTATACTAACTATAAATACAACGAATAGGTACATAATTTTATTGTTGACTAGCTTTTGCCAGCGGCTTCGCCCGCGTGAATTTCGTTTAAACTTCACCCCTTTATTTCACCCACTTAAGTGTCATAAACGTAAGAGTAGATAAAATATAGGTATACTTAATCAGAAAGCTTCGAACTGCTAAGCTATCGGGAGTTTTTTTTTTTTTTTATGGAATTAAGATAGCAAACGAGCATGCAGTACCACCCTTCCCCTGCCGCCCATAACAACTGTGACCGACCCAGAACTAGACTCAAAGGGACTAGGATGGTTAGTCCAGTTAGTAGATGGTGTTAGAATATTAGTTGGTTAGTTTGATAAGTGCGAGGACAGGGTATGTTAGTGATAATTAGTCCTGTTAGTTAATGTTAGTAATAGTCCAGTTAGTTATTGTTAGTATGAGTCTTGTTCCAATTCGGTCACAGATGCGTTGCTACCCCTGAGGTCTGAGATGGTCGCCTCTAAAAAAGTGAAACCGGCTCCTCAAACCTTCCTATCCGGAACACAATTGCTCTCAAAAACAATTATTATGACGGTAGGAATGATACTGAGTACCTTGGCGGGCGGTGGTACTACCCCGGGCGAACTCTAGGCTCTACCACCTGTAAAGGAGTTACACGTGTTATTGTGAGTCAACCATAAAAGATAGACATATGCTGTCGTGGAATATTTTTTATATAATTTTAAGGAGAACATTTCCGTCATACATGATTTCTGCGTAGCTTTAACCATTAAGGTTGCACACGCGATGGAAGCTTAATAAATGGAGTAACTTCTCCCGTTTCTCCAACATTTCCCTTCACTGCTCTGCTCCTATTGATTGTAGCGTGATGAAAAGTATACTATAACCAGCGCGGGAGTATGAAAAATAATTGTACCAAGTTTCGTTAAAATCCGTCGAGTAGTTTTTGTTTCTATAACGGTTATACATCAGACAGACAGACAGACAGACAGACAGACAGACAAAAATTTGACTGATTGCATTTTTGGCATCAGTATCGATCCCTAATCACCCCCTGATAGTTATTTTGGAAATATATTTAATGTACAGAATTGACCTCTCTACAGATTTATTATAAGTATAGATATAGATTTGGTGAATATTTGAAGCGCTCATAGCCCGGCGGCTTGCGTCGATCCTAAGCGATCGACAAAGTTAAGCAACAGCGGGCGCGGTCGGTAGTCGGATGGGTGACCGCTAGTGGCAAAATATCTTGAGCGCTTCCGTGTTTCAGAGGGCACGTAAAGCCGTCGGTCCCGGTTGTTATCGATTGATAGCAGTCGTTACTTAAGCCATGTCGGAGGCCTTCGGGCGGCTTGAAAACTATCGACACTGGGTTGGCCACTAACCCCTCCACCAATCCGCATTGGAGCAGCGTGGTGGAGTATGCTCTAGGCCTCCTCAGTAATGAGGAGAGACCCGTGCTCAGTAGTGGGCCATTAGTGGGTTGTAGCTTAGCTTTTTTTTTTGGTGAATAAAAATCACTGCGCGTACGCGCGAATTATGAATAGTTATGTAGGTATCGTTAAGACCTTAGAATAATTATAATATTATTATAGTATAGAAACCAAGTCAGCGCGGCTGTTTTGTAGCACCTTCATTGGAGCCAGGCTCCAAACACCGTTCCGCTCCGTAGTATTCGCGTATTATAGTCTCGCGAAAAAAAAATACTGACGATTTGTGCTGTTAAATGTTGTCGCAAAACTTCCGAAAAGTAAAAGAAATAATATGAGTCGGACTCGCGCACGAAAGGTTCCGTACCATTATGTATAAAAACGCCAAAAAAATCTGGTCTGTTGTATGAAAGCCTCACTTAAATATTTAATTGTATTATTGTAGCCACATATTACCCACAACGCCATCTCTTGGACCGAAAGGTAACTAAACTATCGCTGAGACGTCGGATGTATGGGCGCCCATTTAAATATTTATTTTATTCTGTTTTTTTTTTATATTTATTGTTGTAGCGGCAACAGAAATACATCATCTGTGAAAATTTCAACTGTGTAACTATTACGGTTTATGAGATACAGCCTGGTGACAGACGGACGGACGGACAGCGAAGTCTCAGTAATAGGGTCCAGTTTTACGCTTTGGGTACGGAACCCTAAAAAAGTAACAAGAATGTGATACCACATTGTGTCATTTACATTAAGAACACTTCTTTGTAAGCATATTAATCTATGTTTGTAAGTAAATAATATAGATTTCACTGATAAAGTTTATTTGTATCCTATCCTAAGATTAACAAAAGGATTAACATTATTTATTACTCATTCTCTAACAGGTTTCTACAGATAGGTATAACTTTTCCAACGCATCATTTGCAATTTTAATTTAGCAGGCGTTCAAGGTTTCGTAAACCGTTTTTGTTAATAACTTTTTATCCTTAAAAGCTACGGAATCCAGACTGCTTAAATACAATCAATAACACAAGATTTAATAGTTATAAGGTTTTTAATGAAAACTTAAGAAATGCAATGAAGCGTTTCATGCAGCATCATTTTAATTAAATCTTTCAAATTGTCATGAAATTCACTTTTCTGTTATAAATATGCATCTCACAATTTCGTTTGTTGTGCACTCCCTCTATATATTTTTTGTGTGTAAGTAGCCTTACGATTTTGAATTTTAATATGCAGTACCTAGCTGTTGCCCGCGACTTCGTTCGTGATGATGTTACTGTGCCTATGGATGTTAAGTACAGGTAATTTATTATACTCCGTTTGAATTAGATTCATTAAAATTGCATGACACACAGATGGTACATTAGGTTTTGGCGCAGAGTGGCAATTCCAATGTTTGATGACTCAACTATAGGGAATAATTTACGAGTCAGAAAGACAGATACTTACCTACATGAAAAGTCATTAAAAGTAGAACAAATTATGAGGAAAAGAGAATACCGTATTTGGGCTACCTTCTTCTCTTGCCCCCGTTTAAATTTATAGTAAACCCAACTTAAGATTGAAACGAAACAGGCGCTGTCGGACGCATTTGACATTCATTTGACCAATCATTGCACACTAGTAACTGACAGATGAATGACCACAACGTACTTATGAATGACTTTTCGTTAGTTCCAATTTTTGCCATTTCAGAGATAAGTTGGGCGCACTGTATAGGGAATATAATTATTACGAGTCAGAAAGACAGATGAAAAGTCATTAAAAGTAGAACAAATTATGAGGAAAAGAGAATACCGTATTTGGGCTACCTTCTTCTCTTGCCCCCGTTTAAATTTAAATGTGTTCTTATTTCAGGGTACATGTTTTTAAGCATAGAAGCCAAAAGAAACCAGCCAGTTAAAGCAACGCGATCTTCAGATGAAAATAGATTTTTAAAAGTGATCAATGCTAACCGGCGATCATATATACTGTCAAAGCCTGCAGTGAAAGCCTTACGACCCAAAGCAATGAGAAGCGGTTATGTTAATTTCAAGCACTTTCCTTCTTTAGTTAAATAAAGTGTAATTCACAGTAACGTGAAGTTTTATTTAAAAGTATGTACTTATCTTTCGTAGCAGACGGGAAATTACCTAAGGCAGTTGTTATAAGTGTGACAAAGCAAGTGTTTATTTTACCAGTATAGGTTGTTATGAGGTTTCGTGCTTCGGAGGGCACGTAAAGCCGTCGGTCCCGGTTGTTATCGATTGATAGCAGTCGTTAAGCCATGTCGGAGGCCTTCGGGCGGCTTGAAAACTTTCGACACTGGGTTGGCCACTAAGTAACCCCTCCACCAATCCGCATTGGAGCAGCGTGGTGGAGTATGCTCTAGGCCTCCTCAGTAATGAGGAGAGACCCGTGCTCAGTAGTGATTCGTGGGTTGTAGCTTAGCTTTTTTATTCTTATATATTATGCTTTATTAATTCATTCTTATTTATTAAAATGCCTCAAGTGGCCAATTACTCAATAGCGGCCAATTACTGTTCAGTTTCCCCTACGTATACTCCGACTTTTAATTTGATGCAGTAAAATAAAATGACTTTTCCAATGTTACCGCATTTTATTATCTCAAAAAATAGTGATGTTACTTAGACGAAAATAATTCGATTTGAAAGAAATATTAATCGGATTAAAATCGTTTCATATAATAAAATTAAGTAAGTCACTAAAATACTTTAGAACACCGCCAGGCTATGAGTGCTTTATGATTTATGAATAACAACAATGACACAATTCTGTACTGCACACTTTTCTGAGGTAGCGCCAGTATCATACAATTCTTATCAATTATTCGAGCATTGAAATAATTTCAAGTGGTCAATTACTAACAGTTATCCTACTCTATGGTCAGTCCGTGTGACATTTATGCAATCTGTGGTTCTGTTTTGGTTTAACCATAGAGATATTACACTAGAGTGGGTGAGCCATACGACTGCCCATACATTGCAATCGCCCCCGGTTAGAAAGAGAAACAACGATAACGGTAATTACCTATTTCTCTCCGATCCCGATGAGCCAGAAAGAGAAAGGTGGTTACTAAAGATGTCGTCTCTTTTTATCCTAGGTACGCTCTGAAGCCTCGCCAGAAAGAGAAAGGTGATTACTAAAGATTTCGTCTCTTTTTATCCGAGGTACGCTCTGAAATCTGGCTTCTGCCCTCTAGTGTAATATCTCTATGGGTTTAAACTCATGGGATTAATCCGCGGATAATGCGATGGTTCCTGTTAACCTAACACGCTCGTCGCTTTGCTCCTCGCTAACCTAATTACTTTAATTAAAATTAGCGCATTTGAACATTCGATAAAAAGATATTATTCGAAACAAATGATGTTAAGAAATAAAATTATGGCAATCAAATATTCGATCAAATGAATAATTATGTGAAATGACTTTATTCCAACTAAAATTAGTCGAAGCGATTTTCGACGAAAAGTTGTTATACCAAACAAGAGGCACCCGGTATATATAAATACACTCTACGTACAAAGAACTTCCTACGTCCTACATTGACTTGTGTTTAGTAACGAATCATTGAATTACTTACAAGCAAGTAAGGACTTATTGTACCTTTGTGTAGCAACCAATGATATTATACTTAAATATCATTGGTAGCAACTAGATGCCTAAAAAATGTTAATTTGCAATTTAACGTCGAATAAAAAAATCACTTCGATAATAATTATAATAATTCCATTTCTTATCCATTTTTTAGGGAAATTATCTTATTTGTGTATTATAAATGTCATATTGCTGGAAATAACAACCGCGGTCCAAGTGGTCCGATATGTTCCGATTTTTGGTGTATGTGAACGGTGACTATGTGTAAGTTGTTTTTGGGCACTTTGTATGAAGCTTAAAATCTGTATTATCTAATTTGTGTTAAAATTGAGCTTCTTATAGCTTAACAAAATGGTGGGAGTGCTTCAACTCCATTTTGTCTATGTGTGCGTGAGTGTTGCAACAACAAAAATAAAACGAGGTTGACTTTGTACGTGTTATGGGAGAGAAGGAGATGAAACTATTGCTCACATACGTCTATGTAGTGGTGACAATTATGTTAGGTCTGCTTATTTCTTTTTTTTTATAAGTCTGTGGGTTTAATAAGTCCATGGTGTGTCCATGTCATAGATATCTCTATGGTCCATGTCCATGTTCTGTCAACTTCTGTTCGAGTTCGAGTTCGAGCCCTCTAGTCATAGAGATAGGAATAGGTAGTGACTTGACTTCCTTCTGTCATTTTGTCATTAAAAAATGTTAGAATTGTTGGTTACCTAATTTAAATCAAGTTTTTTAATATGTAGTATTGCATAGTCGCCATGGTTATTAATCAAAGTAGTTAATGTGTAGTGTTTCGGTATTCCAATAATTGCATCCATTCTAATTATTGTTGTTAAACTAACTGGCTCGTTCAAAGGAAAAAATTCTAAATGTCTTTTCATACTTACGATAAAACTCAATCTAATTTACAATAATTATTGCTCCGGACAGTTTGAAATCTGTTAAATAACATGATCATTGTAGTTTATTCAGGATTATTTTTATTTTGGAGAACAGAAAACGGTAGGTTAAGGTATTTCCATTTATTGTAATACCTTCTTGTATTTAGAACTAAAGGTTGGTAAAATAAGTGCATTTTGCCCAAAATGTAGGTAAGTAATCATTATTATAAATATTTTTGATTACATGATTACATCCATGGAGATGTCCCCACAATGAACGCCTTATTTATTTACTTTACAAGATTTAATTGTAATCTGAAATTATGATAATATTTTCCCCATCATATACTTTATTTGGTATCTATAATATGTTCGATTTTACTTTATTACAATAGTTCAACATTTAACATTCAACATTTGCTGCTTGACAACAACTTTAATTGGTGGTAACAGATAATCAAGTCCTTGATGTGTTTCTGCTGTATTTCCTGACTCTGAAATCATTCCATCAAATTATTGTTTTGATAATAATGAGTAGGTTCAATCACTTAACAGTGTTAAACAATAGCTAGTAGATTTAAGTGCATTTTCTAGCACATTAATGATCATAAAATTGTTTGGTTGCAACAGAAAATCACTATAAATCCACAGTAACATAATAAATTGCTTCCCTCAGTAAGCTAAGTAATTAAAAGAAAGTAATTAAATTTTATCTGCACACTAGCTTCCGCCCGCAGGCTTTACCCCGGTGGTATTCGTTTTAACTTCACCCCCCTATTTCACCCCCTAAGGGTCTGTCAGTCGATCACTCAGTAACACAAGAGTTATATATCGTCGGTTCAAAGGTAAAAGTCATTTTGTGGCATAATTGACTAATGGAGATAATTAAGATATTGCGTTTTTTTAGTCTGAAAAATCAGAAGAAGGATATTATGTACTGAAACTTTCTGTGAACATGTGATGGTATGTATTTTATACTAGTATTATTATATTTTTGTCTAAAATCTATTGGTTTGTATGTAAATAAGCAAAATGTACTTAATGATATTTTCCTCTTTCTTTTTGGCTAAAATAGTGTATTTAACACCCTCAGCGCCATGTGTATCGTTTAGGATACACACTGTCATAAGCAGTGTGTATCGTTTATGATACACCATTTCAGTTAAAGCAGTGTGTATCCAAATCGCACACGCTTTCTATACATTTTGTATGGGTAATAAAAAGCTGTGGCCTAGGCGATTTTCCCAGTAGTTTTGGGTTGGGAATCGAACAATTAGTTAAGGAGATAAAGAAAAATAAAAACACCTTGAAATTATTGTTAGATAGATTTATTGAAAAAACAAAAGTTACATGGAAACTAAATAATCAATTTATCAAAATAATGAAAATAAATCAGTGAATACTATTGAAACAGTTTTGACACAAAAAACTTTCACATCCAGAACATTTTGTAGTGGTTTGAGCTGCTCTGAAAGTCTTGCCATCAATAATTTTCCCATTCCTGCCATATTTTTTATAGCATTCTGCACATCTTCCGCGTACTATTTTCTCTCCAACTTTGTTCTTTATGAGATAATGTTTTATATTAGAGGGTCTTCTTGTCATAGTAGGGGCTGATGGCGCTTCATCTCCGGCTAATTGTGCCGATCGTTCTAGTAAACCTTCAATTACCTGCTCCCTGAATTGAGTGATAGTAAGTTTCTTGAGATTTGAGTATTGGATGAATAAAAAATGTGCATTCACGAGAGAGGTTCCCCATAAAATTTCTATGAACAACTTACGGTACCATTTTGTGCAGCGCCTCAGTGCAGACCCATATGTTGCCATTTGATCACTGATGTCTATTGACGATTTGCCGTTATTGTAGTCGACAATACACTCCGGTTTCATTATGGCTTGTCTGTTCCTGGTTTGG
Source organism: Hesperia comma (assembly GCA_905404135.1). Taxonomy (NCBI): domain Eukaryota; kingdom Metazoa; phylum Arthropoda; class Insecta; order Lepidoptera; family Hesperiidae; genus Hesperia; species Hesperia comma. Next base: position 20,066,726 of record FR990015.1, on the reverse strand, counting down.
CCAATGGTAGTCTTGAGTGCAGATGTTTTCGTAGACAGCATTCTCACATCACGCTTGTCACGCCACTTCAAGACTACGATTCCATCATTGCACTGTTGTGCACAAATCTCACCTCTTTTCAATTTGGTACTCATGACCTCTTTTGGAAGATGCTTTCTATTGGATCTAAGGGTCCCAACAAGATGTGTCTTTCTACGTCTCAATCGAAGAGCCAGAGGAACGCTTGTGTAGTAATTATCAGTGTATAGAGTCCTTCCCTCATCAAGCAGACCTTCAGCAAGTGACATGACCGTTTTCTCAGACACTTCAGTTTCTCCGTCCCTTGATCTACCGCAGTAAATTACCAAATTCCAGGTATAACCTTTATCTGTACACAACTTGAAAACTTTTATACCATATTTGGCAGCCTTGTTTGGTATATATTGGCGAAATATCAATCGACCTCTCCAAGGTATTAGAGATTCGTCAACACAAATTTTATCTCCAGGAGTAAATACTTTTTGATAATTCCCAACGAATTTCTCGATGACTGCTCTTACTTTGTACAACCTGTCTTCTGTATTAGCAGTGGTGTTATCAGCGAAATGAATAAATTTTAGTATCAACTCGAATCTGTTTCTGGGCATTACCCTTCGTGCCAATGGAAGCCCATAAAGTTGATGATTCCTCCAGTAATCTTTGATTGCAGGCAGTTTCACTAACCCCATCCAACCAATGAGTGCTATAAACTTTGATATTTCAGCAATCGTGACAGGAGACCAAGCATGATGTCGGGAATTAGGAGCGGTATCATTACTTAGTAAATATTGAGTGGCGTATAAATTAGTCTGCTCTACAATTAGCTGTAAAATATCATTTGTGAGAAATAAATCAAAATATTCGATAGGTTTCGCATATGCTAATATACCAGAGTAAATATCTTTCAATCCAGAAAATGGAACGCTGCATTCAATTGGATTTGGATCTGCATGTGTTGGCATTTCCCATTCGATGTTTGCCAGTTTTTGACGTAACCATTCGATTTCCGTCATTTCGGTAGAAGTAGTACCAGAAGTGCTTGGAACCTCAACATTGTCATGGGCCATAGACAATCGTGGAGCTCTACGTCTTTGAACAGCGGGTAACGCAGGCATCATATCTTCGCTGAATGTAGATAATCTTCTTGATGAAACGGGTGGGTTCCATGTTCCTGCCGAGTCAGAATCACTTTCGCTTTCCTCATCAGTAGGATCATAATTCGGGTCATCAATGGAATCGTCACTACTATAGTCCATTTTTATATTATTCTCAGTTATTCACACACTATTTATTCTGTAGTATTATAACTATTTATTCACTATTTTTCTGAAACAAATGAGAAAAAAAATTCAAAACCATGAAATAGCAATTTTGAAATTTGAATTTTGGCTTTTGAAATTTTTCTTCTCATTTCGTGTCTCTTGCGCAGCTGAAACAAATATAAATAAAATTACGAAACGTGTATCGTTATTGATACACATGGCCTAGGAAATAGTTTTTCTAAATAAAATATTTCCCAGGCCTCGTGTATCAAAAAAGATACACAGTGATAAAAAAGGGAGGGATGATGGGGGAGGGGGTATGATTATTTTCTGTGCTATTTTAACACCTTACAACACTAAAAAACTAAAAATTTAAGGTTATGAAAATTTGGTGGTATTTGCATATAGGGCTTGGCGTTGAGCGTGTTAATGTCAAACTGTTTCAAATCATATAGAAATATATTGAATAAAAGTTAATATCTTGCATTTTGTTATGAATCTGGGTTCAGGTTTAATGTTCATCTCCACTTTCATTTTCATCTGGTTCGGGCAAGCGCTCCGGACCGTTAATTTCGATTGCAGGTAAGTTCTTATACCATAGATGAAGTTCCTCTGGTATGTGACCAGCATTCACAAGTTTAACCAAGTCTGCTTTCTTTGCATTAGATATTGGCAGTGGGTCAGAATAGGCAGGGTTCAAGGGTGGAGTTGCAACTATTCTTCTGCAACCTCTACCAATTATGTTTACCTTCTTGTATTCCGAAGAATGATCATACCGACAAAACAGTATCTCTGGTGACCCTTTTTCAACCTTTATAGCATGGTTGCACAGACTTATGAAGACTAGGGGCCACTTGGGCAAATCATGAACTGATGGCGGGCCGGCCGCCAGAAGTATAGGTAATTAAAGACAATAAAGAATTGATAATAATTTATTAAAATTCAAAAAGAATTTATTAATTTGAAGCGTGGCACTGCATAGTGCTTACAATCTTTTTTATATTTGGCTCAAATTTACTTGTAGCAACACGTAAAACTGCTTCCAAACTTTCATTTGCAAGGCAATTACGATTTTTTGTTTTATTATTATTTAGTATTGAAAAAGTTTGTTCACATAATTATATAGGTAGAACCAAATAAGCTGGCACATTTCAGAGCGTTATGCGCAACTTTTCGTACATATTTTTATCAATGCAGCAGTAAAAGTTCAGCAAGTCTCCTTCGTTGAATTTGTTGCGTAAATCTTGATCGTTTTGAATGTCGATAATTTCCAACTGCATTGACTCTGGCGCATTTTCAACTGAAATCGTGAAAGGATTGCTGAATATGCCCAACAGAGGTTTCACTTTTTTAAACTTCGAAAATCAGTCTTGAAAAGATTGAATCAAAATATCTAGCTTTTCTACATAACTGAAATTAATCGCAGTTTTGTTGAATTTTTCAGCCATTTTCTTATAATTCGGAAAATGATTGTAATTTCCAGAATTCAATTGTGATCTGAAAAGTATCAGCTTGCATTGAAAGGATGATACATGAGCGTAGAGCTGGGATATCAGTTGATTTTTGCCTTGAAGCTGTGTGTTCAAGACATTCAAATGATTTGTAATGTCAACAAAAAAAGCCAAATCACACAACCAATCAGGATTTTTAAGTTCCGGGACATCCCTTTGCTTTTCCGCCAGAAATATTCCAATTTCTTCTATTAAATTTAGAAATCGTTCCAGTGTCAATCCACGGCTTAGCCACCTTAATTCTGTATAATACAGTAAATCTCCGTATTCGCTTTCGATGTCATCAAGAAATTGTTTGAATTGTCTGTGATTGAGTCCTCGTGATTTTATGAAATTTACAGTCGAAACTACCACTTTCATGACATTTTGAAATTCAATTTTTTTAGAACAGAGGGTTTCTTGGTGTATAATGCAGTGAAACTGCATGAGATCTTCAGCGTTTATGTTTTTTCCTTGCAGATGCTTTTTCAGCAAAGTAACTAGCCCGGAATTGACACCAATTATCGAAGGAGCACCGTCAGTCGCAACTCCTGATAATTTTGATAAGTCCAAATCAGTTTTTGAACACTCATCCAAAAGTACATTGAGTATATCAACTCCTTTGGTTTGACCTTTCAATGAACACAAGACTAAAGGGTAACATCAGGTAGACCAGCTACAAAACTGTCCGATCAGCAAAAACATAATTATTAATACTTCATTATTGATTAATAATCTTCATTATTGAGTCCTTCTGGATCAAAAGATTGACTGACTGACGTTATATTAATATCCCCTGGTTGAACATTTTCCGTGTTGCACTTTTGAACATTTTCAGTTTGTTCCTGTAATTATAATTATTATTTTGTCCCATGTTCATATTAATGCATTAGGTAAGTATAGGGTGTCCCAAAATTCACGCAAGAAGTAATTTTGATAGAAAACACAGGTTTATAATTAAAAATTGTAATTTTTTTATTGTTTTATATAATACTAGCGACCCGCCCCGGCTTCGCACGGGTGCAATGCTGATACTAAATACACTACAAAAAACTGTGAACGTTGTATATAAAAACATAGCGGCCCGCTCTGGGTTCGCACGGGTACATAACATAATTTATGGCCTTTGTCACTCGCCCCGGCCGGCCAGTACCGCCGCAAGCGCCACGTCCCGCAATTTTAAATCTGTAATATCTTCGAAAATGTTCAATTAAATCTTGTGCTGTAAAGGACCATATAGATCTATATTAAATCAAATAGACTTTATAACTTACTATTCTAGGTGCTGCCTGTTGCTGTACTAAGTGGAGGATATTTCCATCACTTAAAATGTGTCTTCTCATTCTGAGTAAATCAATGCTACAATTAGCACATCTTAATGAACTTCTTGACGTTGAAGTCCCCCTTGATGTTGATGGTATTGAATAATGCTTCGCAGCTCGATCAGCTCTTTGCCAACAGGGATGGCATATAATATGGGCTGCACGAACCTAAAATAAAAAAAAAGAATTATCCATCATTATTAAAAAATTAAATATATACACTATAGATGCAGTAAACACAATATAACAGTGACTATGAAAAGTAATGTATTACCTGTACAGGCATAAGTCGCTCCAATATAATATTTCTAATAATAATAATAATAATAATAAACGCTTCACACTCAAAGCCCCACACTAGGATTCCCTGTGTCGTGGGTACCTTGGACAACACACAAGACAAGGACACACACCCAGACCGAGAACGGAAATTTAAACTCATCATTCAAATTGCCGCCTCGCTGGGAATCGAACCCAGGACCCTCAGAACAGCGATCGGCGTGTTAACCATTGCGCCATTCGGGTCGTCATGGGTAATGTTCACATGATGTTGTGTGTCCGTCCTTAGAGCCATTACTTGATGTGAACGTGTACGCACTGGCAATATGTGGTTGCAAAGAGCACAGCTCGGTGTAATATTAGAAGTATTAAGCAATGAATTATTTGCTTCGTTCCAACAAACTGTACAGACAAGTTCACGGCTTTGCACCTGAAAAAAAAATAATTAGCCAATGTTTTGAGATGAACTTAGTGTTGATCAATTACAGACAAAGAAATAAAACGATTAATGTAAGAGAAGTAATTAGGTTGTAGAGCCTATAAAACATACCAGTCGTGGAGCGGTCCATTGGCGTATACAGTGAAGAATCCGCTCATCATGCAATGCAATCGAGCCGCTTGCCGAGCCACAATTTACGCAGATTTCAGAGTCCGATTCCATGCCAGAGTAGTCGTTTAAAGCGTTCACAAAGTCCGTAAGTAAAGCCAGGGTCAATCAAGGGATGCAGGTATCGGAGTCCGTTGTTCAAAGCAGTCGTTAAAACCAAACCAAATGGTAAATCACCTTCACACGTAACCTTCACGTAAACACGTAGGTAAATCACCTTCGCACATGAAACCACGAAACGAAAGTGAATTATGAATTCTCCAATCCAATGGCCGAAATTGTGTGAAAGTGACAGCTGTCACAGTATCAAAGACACATGAACATAGAGGCCGCGTTCCGTAACTCGACCAAAACGACACTTTTTCATAGTAATTTGAACGTTTTGGGCGTTTTGGTCGAGTTACGGAACGCAGCCAGAGACGTAGGTAAGACATATTATTAAGGTCGACGGATGTTGTAAAATCAAGTAAACGTTTATTTATTTTTATTTTATTTGTGAGAAGTGTCCGTGGAAATCTGGTAAATGTAATCAATACCATAAAATAAATTGAGAATTATGATTTATGTGAAATGTATGCAATTTTTTAGGCGAAATTTGGCGATGTCCTTTGTACATCCCAAAAGGAGTTATAAAGGCAGTTTTTGCCTGATCTTCCGTTTTCACTTTGATTTGCCAATAGCCGAAACATAGATCTATCGTACTCATATAGAGTCGATTTTGCGTTATGGAGTAAATCATCGATTCGTGGCAATGGATACACATCAGGACTTGTGATCGCATTGAGCTGACGATAGTCGATGCAGACTCGTGTGCCACCATCCTTTTTGGGCACTAAGACAACAGGTGCAGACCAAGGAGACACACATGGTGTAATAACTTCTTGTTCGAGCATCTTTTCTATCTCTGTCTTCAAAATTTGCGTTCTAGCTGGTGACAACCTATACGGCGGGACCGAAATGGGCTTCGATTCTCCTGTGTCAATACAGTGTTCAATTTCGGTAGTCGGTCTACCACGAGATACAAATACAATGTTATTATTTTCAAGAAGAATTTTACCTGCTCTTTCTCTTTATTGCTCAGTGGACTTTCTTGGTTACTTAAATCAACAGAAGAAATATTGGTAGATGGGAACAGATCTGTAGAAAACGGCGACAGTGTAATTTCGGCCTCATCAATGCTCTGTCTAGCGTCTTCATACAACCGGTCTAAAATTGGTGAGTCCATTGAAATACTCGTTACCGTGTGCCTTTTTTGGAGTACTTAGTTGAACTGGTATCAACGGACCATATGGGCGGTCTAGGGATAGTTCAGTATCACCTAGGCCATCATTTCTAGGTGAATGTGGGGGTGGTAATAAAGGCGACACATTTGAGGGTCGTTCCTGTGGCTTCCAGTCATCCTCACACGACTTTGATACTGAACTTTGACTATCGTCTTTCAACGGACTTGGCGTATTTACCAATGGCGAAAGACATGTTGGTAAATAAGTATTTGTCAGAATTTCAGCAATGTCCGTCTGAGTTACTTCACATTCTAAATTGTATATAGCATCGGGTGCATCCAAGAAGTAACAAGTCAATTGTGGAAGATTCAGGACAAGTCTTGCGTCTTCTATGAAACCCACACCTAGGAGAGTTCGGTTTTCTTTCGCTTCAGGAAATACTATGAAAGATGTCGGCACATCTCGGCCATAGAGTAAGACGTTGGCTTTAACTGTGAGCACATTTTGTCGCTTAGGGATTCCATCGGCTAATGTCACAAACATAACTTCCTCGCTGAACATGTAGCCATTCTGTCTGAGGCATGTATATAATTGTAAAGAAGCAACGCTCGTCTTGGCGCATGTGTCCAAATATGCTACGCCTTTACAATCACCAATTGTGATGGGTACTATTGGGCGAGCTCGGACGTCAGCGTTTACATTGACGGCACAAAAACTTAAGTCGTTTGCGAATGTTTTGGGTCTACTCAGACTACATTTGGGGCAGCGGCTGCGAACCACGCCGGGCTCTCCACATCCGTAACAATTTAATTTAGGTTTGCCATCTTCAACCGTAGTTATTGCCATTTCCGCCTTTTTTATCTCTCCATCTGCTTCCTTTTGCATTCCCTCTTTGCGTTTTCTGCATGTTTCTGCTGTATGTCCAAAATATCGACAATCACTGCATCGTATCCTATTTTTATTATTTTTTTCTGTGTGTGCTTTTTGTTGTCTTTGTTGTTGTATTTTGTAGCTTTCTTTAGTAAGTCATCGAATGTTTTTATGGTATCTCTTGTTATTTTCTCCCTTATTTCCAATCTCAACTGTCCAAAAACAAGATCGATTTATTGTTCCTCTGTATGTGAAGGCTCAGGGAGTTCATCAATCAGTGCTCGCTTTTTTGAGACAAAGATCTCTGTAGAAGTATGCATATCCTGCTTCACTTCGATAATCTCTTGGTAGATTTAGTAAGGCAGCCTTTTGGGTGAGAATGCGTGGCGTAGTTGCGTCGTGAACTCATTCCACGTGGTTATTTGTCCCTTGACTCCCTGCCACCATATAGCCGCATCTCCCATTAGCACAAAGGGGAGGCCTGCCAAGGCGCTCTTGTCCGATACCGATTCGACCTCCTTAAACACACAGATGGCCGCCAGGAAGACTTCCACTTCAGCCTTGGCTCCTGTGAATCTCGACGTGCATTGGGCAAATGTACTCCTTTCCCTGCCACTGGGAGACACAGTCGACAGAAGTTCCTTAAACTGTGCGTCTGACAGAATAATTGACGTCATCTTCTTTTCTTTACTTGCTGCTTGGATTGGTTCTTCACTTGCTTCAGATATCATTCTATCTGGTCTACGAGTTAGCCGTGGCCTTACGGTGATGTTCTGATAAGGCTCCACGATGCGCGCCACTTGTAATACGGGTTTTTAAAGGACAACTCGCTCCAGAGATGATAAAATATTTATTCGAGGAAGAAGTTTATGACAAGTATATAAAAGAAAAGATGATCTAATGTACGTAGGGTACGTGCTTAGCGCGTAGCGCGGGAGGCAGCGACAGTTCGGAAAGTTCCACGAGTGGATGCAAGCCGTTGTCTGGTCGTGCCTATTGCGTTCAGCTGCCCGAGACCGTTCCGAAGGACGCGTGTCCGTGCGAGCCGAACTGCCCGACTGAAGTGCTGCAGGCGCTTATATACCCTCTCCGGGGAGCGGGAGCGCGGCGCGGGGCCGGCGGCTCACCTAACGGTGCTTACACACGGCTCGGACGGCAGCCTCTTAACGTTCGCACTGTTCTATCGTATTACAACAGAATATACGGAATTGCCTTAATTGTACGAAACGAAATGAAATACATATTTTAAATACCTTCAAAAAGATTTAATTTATTTATTTTTTGCCTCTGATAGTTTTTGTAATTTGGGGTTATGTTTATGCGTGGAATAGAGACGAATATTTGTATATTGATGAATTATGGCTTTAATCAGATGTACGCGATGATTGAGAATGGGTGCCTGATGTTTTGAATGTTCGAAAAGTGAGTCAAAAACATTAGAATTTAAGAAGGTTATTAGGTTTTTAAGAAGGTATTTTAAAAATACGACACTTTAATTTTTCTACGTCTTCATTGCTAGGAAAATGTACTCCTTTTTCATTTAAATGAGATTTTATGACAAACTCGGCTTTTAAACACACGCTAAATAGATTTTCTGACGCATAGCATAGGACACCCATATCTCTAATTGTAACTAATTTGTGGAACCATAATTTTTGATTAGTAAACAACGCGTCAACACAGATTTGAAACTTAATAGCTTTTGACAATTTTCGTGCGATCCAACCTGATATAATTATATATCCAGTTATTTGTTTAATAGATTCTGAACAATTTTCGTTATTGAGGATTTCGGCTAGAATAGTAACATTATTCTCAGAACTTTTATCACTAGGTGTAGAAATATCTGTATTTTCATCTTCGCCGATAGCACGACGACCTGAAGAAGAGTTAATATTTAAAATTCCAAAAGATGAGCAAGTGAGAATGGGAATATGTTCTAAAGGAATACAATTGCCACTAAAGGAACTCCGTAATTCTAAATGACTGAAAATTCGTTTGTACAATGCTTTGAATTGTATGGTATTCGGGTTATTATTATATCCACCTTTACGACGAATAATACCAAATAAACTTTTTAAATGATCTTGACTCAATCTGTAAATCGCGATGTAGCTTAATGCGGGTGTTGTTGAAATAACATAAGTTATAAAAAGGTGTTTTAAACTCTGAATGCTAATTAAAAAACCCAAAAATCCAGTTTTAGATTTACATTGAACTATTGCTTTTTTTGATATATTAAATACAATTCTATTTTGTTTGATACGTCTTGTCTTACTATAAATCCGTAACGACAAAATATAATTTTTGCTTTTTCTAAAAAATCTAAAATCTGTGTAGCGTTTCTTGGAGAGATGGGCTTTTTAAAATCTTATAGTCCTGAGGATCTGGAGTTAAAAATGTCAAACAAATCATTGAAGATGGATATAAACTCTACTATTGGTACTGTGTTATTAATTTTTGATGAAATTTTTAATTGATCACAGAGTTCTAACGCACGGGATGTACTTCTGCTCAACAGCTGTGTAGGTAATTTGACTTTCATAATCTAGTTTCGGAAGTCTTTATGTCGCTTAGTAAGTTTATTAGCGAAGTTTAAACCTTGACTGTTTTGAAGCTGACTTAAAGCAATAATTAGGTTCCATCTTATTTCTTTATTGTTATTGTCAAATGTAACTTTTTTTGCTTCGAAGGTGTTACGAACCAATTTGATCATATGGCATGGGTCCATAATAAAAGCTACATCTAAGCCACACTCCAGATCTAAAAAGGTAGTTTTTAAATTATTTGGTGTATTAAGTATGTGATCTTACTTTAACGAGAATCGCAAATAACTAATACATCGAATTAGAATATCGATTTCTTATCTTAACAATTAAGCAATTTAGATAGGAAATAAGGTTTAATCGATTTTAAAACGGTTGCAGTTCCAAAGTACCGACAAATTTACTTATTTATATTTATTTTTTTTCCACAGCTTTCCACACATGAGGTTCTAATTTTCTAACCCGGATTATAGCTGGTGTTTCTAGAGTCCTTCCACCAAAAATTACAGCAACCAAAGTTCCATCGACAGTTTCACAGCGACTGGCTTCATAACATTTGGATGCTGTAATCCTTCTATACCGAAGCTCGTGCCATAAGCCATTGTTCTGTTGAGCTGGAGTATATCTTTCTGCATTTTTTATAGTTATACTATATATAGTTGAACTCTTGTGAGATTTTTATTAAAAATCTATCTCAGTTTTCAACGCTGTATTATATTATTTAATGACGCAATGACAAAATTATTCCTCTTGCAATAAAATCAGGTTCATGCTTTATGAACTGGCATGTATGTAGTTATTTGTCTTTTCTGACTCTACTCTGAATTCATCCATCAGCCCGGTATCTGGTACAAATTCTTTGGGTTTCCGTTTTGCCATTTCTTTTGTCCTTAATATTTAAAAGGATGTCCCAACTTTAGCAAGATTGGACTTTTTCCAGTAACATGCTACAGATGTGCTGGATGAAGTCCAATCAAAAATGCTACGCCGTGTTTACAGCCACCTTCAGATGCAGGACAATCATGGCATTGCACACTTGTCACCACTTCTTCTTTTTATTTAATATATTTGTTGCTGTATACGGTTTATTTCGCACTTTTGTGTTCTGGACAAACTGTACATTTGACAATATAGAGATTTTGTGCCCTCTTCAACTGTACATAACCTGTAGCGTCTTCGCCGTAAGACTCCCTTGCAGATCTGAAAATAATGTATGAATTCTAAGCACTATTTATTGTTATCAAATAGCTTTTACTAAATACATCTAATAATATAAATCATCTAATAAATCGCGATTTGCAGCAAAGAATTCAACAAAGCCCTTTATTCGTGGTAAAGAACATTGGTCACTGTCCATACATGCCATGACCTGACTACAAAATCACGCGACCATAAAAGATGTATGTGTTAATTGGTTACTCTATAGGCTATCAATCTAATACTCAAATGGAAATATTTTTTAAAAGCGGAGCAACATAGCAAATTAGAAGTTTGCATCTGTATTTTTTAAGGTTATGATTCGCATTACGTGTAGCTATAACAACTAGGTATCCTTACTAATTCAATTAAATCCATATTAATAATATGTAATTTTTGATTTAGTGTTTATAAGTTGCTACAATTTATATATAAACTAGCTTTTGCCCGCGGCTTCACTCGCGTTAAGAAGTATTATTGTTCATTAGGTATAGTTTTTGCGGCTTATCTTTTGTTTAGCGTGTGTGATAAATTAGGCCTACAAAACTTTTTTGTACACAATATTCTTAACTAATCTGTCATTAGGCGCTAAAACTATCAAGCTGTTGGGTGAACTTACTCTTGAGCAAGCAACATAAAACTGTCCATGAGAGAAGCAATGTTTTCTCAAGTCAATACCCGCAAATTTGAGAGTTTGCCCATGAGACTTGTTAATTGTCATGGCAAAGCAGACTTTTAGGGGAAACTGTAATCGTTTAAATTCGAACGGCATATCGTTAGGTATTAATGGGATTCGTGGTATAAATACAGTTTCCCCTTTCGCACACCCAGTTAATATAGTGGATTCCACTATATTGTTATGTAACGCTTTCACTTGCAGTCTCGTACCATTACAAAGTTTTGGTTGTTTTAAATTTCGCAACAACATAATTGGAGTGCCCACACGCAGAATAAGCTTATGATAAGGCAAACCTGACGGTTTCAAGGAATTTAAAAATTCTACAGGGTAATTGGTAGCGTCATCTGTATTAACCACAGTATCAATCGAAGTATCGACCTTTTCTTCGCCCTCAAACGACATGAGCAGGATATCGTTGATAGCTGCTGCTTGATCGTTCCTTGGAGTAAGTATGGCACGCTCACATAACCATTCAATAGGCTTGTCATGTATATGAATAATGTCTGGATAAACTTTAGATAACAATGCTTGAACCGTAGTCACAACTGTGCACAATTCTTCCGGGATGGTTATCATTCCATCAAACGATGGAAAATCACCGTTACCGATTTTAAGAAGGAGATCTGAAAATCTACCAGCAGACTTATCCCCGCCCAAATGTGCTCTCATATTTTTAGAGAGCTTAAGAATATAAACCTGGGGCCATAAATGAAGATTTTTTAATGCACGACTTTACTTCGTCAGCTCTCGTTCCTTTTGGCACCACTGGTAGAGTCTGCCGAAAGTCTCCGGCCAGCAGAACTGTTACGCCACCCATTCAAACTCAAACTCAAACTCGTTTATTTCACGTAGGTATTTACAAATACGCTTGTGAATGTCATTATTTGATTCTACCGCCATTTTTGCAAAGGTGCCTTATATTCTTTTGTAATGGAGGAGAAAAAAAATGGCGAAAAAAAAACTCCTCGGCGTCTTTTAAAAGATCACTTACATCTACCTACAGTTTTATACGTACTAACAGGAGCGGAACTGGTCGCGGATGGCTACTTCCAAGCATCCTTGTCATTTAAATATTCATCGACTGTGTAATACCCTTTTTGTATAAGTCGCGTTTTAACATGTTTCTTAAATATTTGTATGGGCAAATCAGTAATGGACTTTGGCAATTTATTATAAAAGCGTACACCGAGCCCCACAAAAGACCGCTGTACCTTACGCAGGCGGTACGAGGAAGTTACTAAATGGTGCATATTTCGTGTTTGCCGATTGGTAATATCGCTTTTTTGTTTGTAAAGACCTAAATTTTTCTTAATAAAAATTAAATTGGTGTATATGTATTGGGAAGCTACGGTTAGTACATCTATTTCTTTAAATTTGTCACGCAGTGATTCACGTGATTTTAGTTTATATATTGCTCTAATAGCACGTTTCTGTAATACAAAAACTGTATCGATGTCCGCAGACTTACCCCAAAGTAATATACCATAGGACATAATACTATGAAAGTAGGCAAAATAAACAAGCTTTGCTGTTTCCACGTCTGTAAATTGTCGTATTTTTCTTATAGCATAAACAGCCTTACTTAGCTTACCCGCAAGTGTCGCTATATGGATTCCCCACTGGAGTTTACAGTCTAGGGTTATTCCTAAAAATACTGCTGAACTTTCAAAGTTTAATAGCTCATTATTCAATCTAATGTCCTTAATGCCGACTTTTACATTAGGCAAAACAAATTCTACACATTTAGTTTTATTGGCGTTAAGAACTAAGTTATTAATGGAAAACTAGTATGAAATATGGGCAAGAGTACTGTTCACATCGTCAAAATTTATTTTATCTCTATTAGTTTTAAATATTAAAGATGTATCATCTGCAAACAGTACAACATTAGCATAATTACTAACATGGAATGGGAGATCGTTTATATAAACTAAAAAAAGAAATGGACCTAAAATTGAGCCCTGAGGGACACCAATCGTAACTGGTGAGCCTGATGATTTAGCTCCGTTTATACAGACACTTTGAATTCTATGATTTAAGTAAGATGATATTAGATTAAGTGCCTTATTTTTTAGGCCATAATGACCCAGTTTCAAAAGTAATGTTTCATGTTGTACACAATCAAACGCCTTCGAAAGATCACAAAATACACCTATAGCATTCTGAGATGCTTCCCAGGCTTCAAAAATATGTTTTAAGAGCCTAGCACCCGCATCGATTGTACTACGACCTTTAATAAACCCGTACTGCTCATTATGAAGTAGGTTGTTGACAGAGAAATGAGTGATCATTTGATTCAACATAATTTTTTCAAAGACCTTGCTGAATGTTGGTAAAATTGCAACTGGTCTGTAGTTATTAACGTCTGTTTTATCTCCGGACTTAAAAAGAGGTATAATTTTGCTACATTTCATCAGATCGGGAAGAGTACCCAGATCTACACAATTATTAAAAATTACTGCTAGGTGAGGGGCTACAACATCTATGATATTGTTTATCACTTTCACAGATAACCCCCATAAATCACCTGTTTTTTTATTTTTTAAAGACTGGAATGTTTTAATTATCTCTGCTGTCGTAGTATGCTTAAATTCGAACACAACACTAGACTTACTAACGAGCCCTTCTAAAAGAGTATATGCTGTTGCCGGAGAAGATTGTAAAGAGTTCGTAAGTGTGATTGGTATATTACGAAAGTAATCTTCAAAAGCGTTTGCTACTTCGTTATTTTAGGTTATTTTGTTTTCGTTAATAATTAGTTCTAGATTGTGGTCCCGTGCTTTCTTAGTACCGGTTTCATAAGTAATAACATCCCAAGTAGCTTTAATTTTGTTATCCGAGTTTAAAATTTTGTCTTTAATGTATAGCGACTTTGCATGTTTGCAAACGGCTTTAAATATTTTAGAATAAGTTCTCACATGTTCCAAGAAAGCCGCACTATGGTTATATTGTTTTTCATCATATAAGTCGTATAACTTGTTCCTACTTTTGAAAATGCCCTTAGTAGCCCAATCGCTAAATTTACTTTCTTTATTTATCTGAATAGACTTATATTTAAAGATTTTATTAAATTCCTCATTGACATGTTTGAACAAAATGTTATAGTGATTCGATGGGTCTTTTTTAGTAAAAGCAAGCGAATTAGCAATCTTTGATGAAATTCTGTCTCTAAAAGTTAACAATTTATTTTTAGTTATAGGTCTACATTTAATCAATTTCTTACTTTTAATAATCTGATGTAAAACAGTGGTCGGAACTTAAACTGCTAAAAATTTCTCTTTCTAAAATTGGACAATTGCAGAAAATATTGTCGAGACAGGTAGCTGATGTCGCAGTTATTCTAGTTGGTTTATGAAAAAGTGGTATTAAATTAAAACACTTGAATAAATCTAACAACCTAACAGTCGATGAAGTTTGATTTAAAATATCAACATTGAAATCACCGCATACTATTAATCCTTTTTTTGATGTGCACAATCGCTTAAGTACATCCTCTAGCGAATCTTCAAAATAGTTAAAGTCACTGGATGGGGGCCGGTATACACAGACTATTATATATCGCTCCAGTTCCACACAGGCCAGTTCAATAGTGCGTTCAACGGAAAGACTTACTATATCTTTTCGATTTTTACATGATATATCTTTGTGAACTAATATAAGTGATCCACCGCGAATTGCAGTCCCTCTACAGAACGCACTTGACAAATTATAATTACATAACTTAAATCTAGTTTGGGAGCTCGACAGCCAATGCTCACTGATACATAAAATATGTATATTAAATTTCTTAACAAATAATTCAAGTTCTAATTCTTTGCCGGATATACCCTGTATATTTTGATGTACAATATTCATATTGTGAGGCATATCCGTTGTCTGTATGTCTAGTTTAAATTATTAACTGTACTTGTATTAGTACATGAGTCAGCTATACAAATGGTGGTACTTATACCACAATCAATAAATGTGTCAATAGACTGAGTTACCCCACAGGTAACTGTATCATTAATTTTGTATTACCCTTTATATCCCTTAGTGATCTGTTTAGGGCTTCAATACCACCTTTATGATCCATCGTTATTTCGTCCCATACGATTATTTTCGTACTCTTTAAAACTTCAGCAAAATTACTTTGTTTGGAGATGTTGCAAATGGGAGTCTCGGCAGTGATTAAATTCAGGGGTAATTTAAAAGTAGCATGAGCAGTTCGACCACCTTCGAGTAATGTAGCAGCTATGCCGGACGACGCCACAGCCAGTGCAATGCCGTGATTACTTCGTACTTTCGCCAAAAGTAAATTAATAAGGAAGGTTTTACCAGTTCCGCCTTGAGCGTCTAAAAAGAATATTCGACCGTCATTTGCATCTACACTTGTCATAATTTTATTGTAAACTTCCTGTTGCTCGTCATTCAAGGATGATTCATTTTTTCTTACTGCGTCTTCTAAGGCCACTGTATCGTAACTGGTCTCCTTCACGTACTCTCTATTTTCAAAATGTATTGATGTTATAGGCTTAGGTAATCCATACTCCTTAAGAGGACGGCCGCCTAATGATAATACGGCATCCTCTAATACCGACAGGCATTTGTTAAATATCAGTTCCGATGAGTTCATCATTTAATTATCATGAGTTAATAATGTCAAGATTTAGAACTAAAAATTATTTTGTTCGTTTTAATTTATTCGTTCCATTAGGTACTGATAGGTTCAAACTAATACATTTACATCCTCCATCATCCCTTATTTTATCCCAAGGGGGGTTGAATTTATCAAAATCGTCTAAGCGGACGTCTTTATCATAATAGCTCCAATCTTTAATTTCAGTTAAATCAGTCGAAAATCACAAACTTTCATTCCCTATTTTATCCCTTCGGGGGTTAATTGATCAAAAGCGGATGCTTACGTCATAACATCTACCTGCATGCCAAGCTTCAGCTCGATCCGTCCAGTGGTTTGGGCTGTACGTTCAGTTCAATCAGTCGAAAATCATAAACGTTCATCCCCTATTTTATCCCCTTGGGGGTAGAATTGATCAAAATCCTTTCTTAGCGGTTGTCTACGTCATAATATCTACCTGCATGCCAAATTTCAGCCCGATCCGTTCAGTGGTTTGGGCTGTGCGTTGATAGATCACTATACAAGTCAGTCAGTCAGTCAGTCAGTCACCTTTGAGTTTTATATATATAGACTGATCTGTATAAACAGTTACTTACCAACTACTTACTGCTATTACTTACCGATCAAGTAGGTACAACAAGCCTAAAATATGTAATATCTTGAGACAGATCCATAGAGCCTGCTGATTTGATAGGGCTTTTAATATAAATAATTTAATATAAATAATAATAAAGCCTTAATAGGAAATGAAGAAAGTAAAGGGATAAATAAAAATGCTGATTTTGACATTACTATTTCTTTATTCTATATCTTCCCTTACTACTACATCATCTAAATATTCAGCACAACATCCAACTGTGCGACTACCTACTAAACAATTACAACAATACTCTGCTATACCCTCTCTACCTGATCTATCATTATAAACCAAAATATACACATAATATTATTTTCCAGATATGTGTCTAGATTTTATTTTACCACGTACCAGAGTATTGTTGTCACTTCCTCTCATATTGTATCCAGTAAAATCAATATTTTCACTCGCCACTTCAATCCTATAGTGTCCATGAAATCTAATATGTTCCCCATAGTATGAACGTGCTTGCCTTATCTGATAAGTGCCTAAGGCAAAAAGTATTAAATCATTTATTTCCATTCTAGGGGATGTAATCAAATTGTCTATATCAGCTGTTATGTTAATGAAGTTAGAAGACCGTCCATTCATATTATTACTTTCCACAAAAGCAGCCAAGTTATTTTCAAATGTATTTTATTATTGTCTTTCTCTTATTATTGTCATCATCTGGTCTGCATCATCTCTGTTTCGAAGGGGAACACCAAACCTATTTATTAGGCTGGCTGCGATTGAGAAGTTTTGCATCATGTGTGGCACAGACTTATTAAAATATTCATGGCGTAATATTTTGAAATCTCTCTTAAAGTAGCCATTTACAACTTCTACAACCCATCTGCACATTGTGACGCATCTACTTCTATTAGCTTGCTGAGTAGTTAGTTGATGTTCGCCTTATAAAAGAGATTCTGGCATATAGGCTTTGTAATGACAGTCTTCTAACAACAGTCTACAGTCCCTGAACCCTCTATCTAAAATGAAAATATCATTTTCTTGGAAATACAATCTGAGAGTAGAATTTTCATCACTAAATAGTGACATCATTATTTGAGCATCTGATGTGGTAGCCTTGTATGGGCCAATACAGTCAATTATATCATCGCATGACACAATCAGAAATGGTTTAAGAAGATTTCGATATTTATGTAACGAATAAGTATCTTTTTCGAACATATAATTTGAACTTTTATTAATGTATATGTAAGTACCATCACAGATCACTATGGCCTTTTGATTGTTTTCATTGTTATAAATGCCATTTGGCAAAGTCATATTATGTTCCAGCAAATTGTCTCTGGATATGTGATTAATTCCAAGGTTATTTGGAACAAAATCCTGTACAAGTATTTCCCTAATACTGTCCATTAATCTTTCAAGTGTCCTTCGTGGGACATCAAAAAGTTTTGACAACCTGTCATCAGATTCCCCAGTCCTTAATTTCATTAATAGAGCAGCCAAACCTATTATGCCTCTATGTGCTTCTTGGATCCTGGGAATTTCATTTAATAATGATATAAATTGTTCTTTGGATCTGCCAATCCAATAATAAAATAAATTGTGATCCATATCTTGAATACGTTGAATACTCTCAAAGTCTAAAAAAGGTCTATATTTATTAACGAAAGAGAACACATGTTCAATTTGTTGTGCAGTAAAAGTAGAAATACTGCTGGGTGAACTATATAGGTCATCCCAGTTATTTCCATATAAATGTTCCACACAAATACGAGCTAGTGGTGGTATATAATAATTATTATTATTCAAGACTGTTGCCCTTAATGAGTCCGATATGGTATGCAAACCATCATTAGTACAGCCAGTGAATAAACAGTGAGATACTGTATTTGCAGCCCTCCAATAATTTGGTAGACTAATTTGAGCTATTTGTTGAGCAGGAGGCGAATTTTGAATTTCAGGTGTTTCTTCCACAGCTTCCACTCTTTGATCTATGAGGTCTGGTTCTTGCACTGAAGCTCTGTCTGAATTTACAGATCTCAAATCCTCAACTTGCTGGGCTTGTTGGGCGGACCTTCTGCATCTCAGCCAGCATGAATGGCAAACACGATCGGATGATGAAATCTACGAACAAATTACACTAGTGTCAAACAAAATGCTATAAATAGAAAACAAATAGGTTGACAGTTGCTAATGAATGAAGAACTGTGGGAGTAACTAGAAGCTTAAAAGTTGCAAGAAGTTAGATTGGATTTAAAGATTTAAGATCATATTATATACATCTCAAATAAAATATTACATGAACAACTTTATTACTGACCTGCCGTGGTGCAATCCTGGATTCAATAATATTGGCAATGTTTCTGTCAAAATCTGAGCCATTTTGTTTTAAAATGAGGTCACTTCGACGCCTTAGTATGGATAACCCACAGAGAAGACAAACATGTCTATGGCCTTGGTTTGAGCTCCCTGGTGTTTGATCAGAACTATTGTCATCAGCTAATGCAACATTCACCCTATTCATTGCAATATCCCGGCAAGCTTCACAGATGTAATCTGTAAATAAGAAAATAATATTTATACCCATGGTACCAAATTCAGAATACCAAAGAGATCATGTTTAACCCTTAACTGTAGTCGTGGGTCCAATGGACCCATGTTCAATTTTTGAACGCGTGTAAAAACCACGGTGTATGTCTCAGCACTTCCCACTCCTAGGTACCTTCCTAAAATCCAGCGAAGCACACTGAGGGGAAAGGGCATGCTTCCCTCGCTAGTAGAAAGGTGAGTATTAGTGTGCGTATGGGTCCATTGGACCCACGACTATAGTTACGTAACTTTTTAAATTTTTGCTAAATTTTAATTTCACATTTTTTCAGTTATTTATGAAGGCGAATCTAAGCAATATGTTTACTAATAGCGTTGAAGTAGGTAAGCAACAGTGGTTGAACGAATCAGATAGTAATAAAAGATGAAATTGGTAAAAATTCGCCCACATCTCGAAATAATGCTACGACCCACTCAAAAAATGAGTTTTCTTACAATATTGCGGAATTTGTGATTACGTGTGATCAGGATCACCAAGATGAAGATATGGATGTACAGAAGAGTTCTACTGGACATCTTATGCTTGCAAGGCGTCGCAAAAACAGTACGAAATTCATGCACATAAATTAATCACCATTGTATGATGTCAAAACTTTTTTGGAAGAAGTTTTTAAATTTTTGTTTTAACTCTCTCAAAAAGCATTATTTATTGTTTGTGAAACGAGTTGCATTCAATTTTTCATTGCGTTTTTTCTATTTTATATGAATTTTTTTTCCAAAGCATGTTTTTAAGTTAAGTAAATAACGCTGATTAAAAGAAGTGCCATTATAGATAAAAATAAACGTTACTTTTGTTGATTTCATTTAATATTACGATTGTTAATGTTTCAATTTAAATTTTTAGCAAAATAATAACGTAAAATTGATATGCATTTTTTTTGTATTTTAAATAAAACATAGGCGGGTCCAATGGACCCACGACTATAGAAGTGTGACTTTTTTTCACCACTACAGTTAAGGGTTAAGAGCATCAGGCATCAAGGAATAGTGAGATGTTATGAGATTTCCTTAACACTGTCCAGCCAAGTTTGATTTTTTTTTATTGATAATAAGTTAATGCTTGACTACAACCCCACCTGATGGTAAGCGGCGATACAGTCTTGGATGGTAAAGCGCATTAACTTAGTAAAAGCCTATTCACTATTGATTTGAAGACGCCCACATTATAAATAGATTCGGCAATTAAGCTCTTTCTTGAAGTTGGTCCCACATATTTGGTTTGTTTGTCTCAGGTATACACATGTGTATTCGAGATATGAGCGGAAGAAAGGGTGGGGTAGAGGATTTAAGTCTCGTAAAGCATTTTTGTTACACCTATTACTATCTTAAAGCAGAAAATCAAAAATTGTACTTACGACTATTGGTGATATCCAATCGCTGATTAAAGTAAAGGTTCGGCCAAACATGAGCGTCAGCAACGCGGGAAGCGGGACGCGATGCGGGAGCGTCTGCAACGCGAAACTTAACGTGCACACCTACGCGACTGCGGCGCGAACCGCGAACTTCATTTGCTAATTGACATTCACTAAAGCTGCTCGTCTTAATCCAGTATAACATAACTATTTAATTTTTGTGGTGATGACATCCTCGTACTTAACATCAGAATCTGACTCCGATGAGGAAGACCTTTTATTGCTTGCTCTTGCGGAACAAACCACACGGTAAGTAAGTACTGACGACGCCCTCTCTGATTCTTACCTATTTATTTAATACATAATACAATTTATATGACATAAAAGCTTTTATGTCATATAACTTGTGTATTAAATTGACAGTAAGAGTTTTTTTCTTTTTAGTGCATTTAAATAAAAGCTTGTTTTTAAAAAGGTTTTTTACTTTTATTTTTTTAACATAATTATATTATTTACAGAAAAAGGGAATGGATACACGAAATTAATAAGGATAGAACAAAATATGGAGAATATCATACACTAATGAAATATTTACGGAATAGCGCAGAACGTTTTTTTATTTACTTCCGAATGCCAGAAGAATGCTTCTATGAAATTTTAGAATTGATTGTCGAAGACATAAGAAAACAAGATACAAAATACCGTGAAGCAATTTCTGCAGAGGAACGTTTAGCAATAACTATAAGGTTAGTAAAGGAGTATGGGCATTTGCGGTTTCCAATTGTTCGTCAATTGTTCGTCAAATAAAAATAAACCAAAATTTAAGATTTTAATTTTCACACAACTTTTCAAAATATGTGACCATAACTTCGCCGGATGAAAATCTTCTAGATAAAAAGGATTTTATTTGTTTTCCTATGCACTGCACTGTCTACATCCATTATTATGTTCCGGGTAGGGTTGCCCGTTTATGAATTCCTTAAATTATTCGATTAGATTTTTCCTCGCCAAGATATAAATAATTACGTTATGTAACATGCTAAATAAATAACGAAAATATCGTAATAATAACTCACATAAATAATATTAAATTATAATGCTTAATCGATAAATCAATAATCTATTCATGGGGTTAAAATCTGACGTGACATAACTGGCAGCACTGAAATAACTGAAATAGTCTGAACTCTGAACAGTGTTGCCAACTTAACGGATTTCCCGTCAGATATAACGGATTTACAGTCGTACAAGGATCTTTTGACGCGTGGATGAGAGACAGAGCGTTACAGTTTGTCTTAACTGTAAGGCGCTGTCTCTGTCACCCATACGTCATGTACGCGCCACAAGTCTTGTACGACTATATGTCAAGCATTAACAGGAGAAAAAATATTTCGACGGTTAACGGATTTTTTGACGGCAAAAACGGTTAAAGAAATCAAGAATTTAGTTCTAGTGTTCTAGTAACCAACTGTAGGATTTTGATCAGAGGTGAAGAAATACACACATCAAAAGTGTCTAGGGATCAACATATATTTTTGCAATAACTTTTCTCCTGATTGATATTAATTAAAATTTTCTTTAAGGATTCATCAAATAAAGTGTTTTCGTTTGTCACAGTAACGATAAACCAAGTCACCTTTGCATTAATAAAGAAATTTGCCATTTTCCTAATAAAGGGATTTTTGACATTTGAACCACTAACATTAAAGTTCGAAAAAAAGACTGAAATAACAGTTTTCTTTAAAATTTTATTGGGTAACTTAAACAATTAATAATCCGTGTTTCTACCGCGAACACTAACAAGTCTAACAACACAAGAACATCGGTTTGGCATACTCAAAATGAGTTCATCCAAATCACGCTGTGGAATGGCCGCCCATGTTCGTTGCAACGACAAAAAAAGGTCTTCTTGCCACTGGATACCCTCCATATTCGGCAGAGCTCTTCTCTGTAGCATATCCCATGCATGCTCAATCGGGTTCAAGTCTGGCGACTGAGCAGGCCAGGGCAGGACATTGATGTTAGCTGCGGCGAGAGTCTGTCTTACAACTCTTGCGGTGTGCGGTCGTGCATTATCATGCATTAACTGAAATAAGGGACCGATTTGCACTTGTAGAGGAACGATGACGTCTGATACAATCGTCTCAGCATAAATTTGAGCGTTGAGGTTGCCTCTGATCCAAATCAACTCAGTTCTTCCGCCGATCCAAATACCCGCCCATACCATGATGGTTCCACCACTATAAGGATGGACTTCCTGGCAGGATTTTAATCGCTGTTGGCGTCCAGGGGTTCTCCAGTGTCGTATACGTCTTGTATCCGGTCTCATACCAAAACGAGACTCATCAGAAAAGCACACGAAACGCCATTGTTCTTCTGCCCAATTTCTGTGTTCAAGAGCCCATTGATATCGAATCCTACGATTGTGCATTGCTATAGGTGGTACCCGTAGCGGTCTTCGGGAATGAAGGTTCACTTCATGCAAGCGGTTTCTGACTGTTTGGTCGCTAATTAAGTTCCCTGAAGAGTGATGAAGCCTCACGGCTAACATCATGGCGGTTATTGTTGGAGCTCTTCGAGTTAAGATTTGAATGTATCGGTCTTGTCTCCGTGTGGTGCAGCGATACCGTCCTCCATGGCGCTCAGCCACGGTACCAGTGCTTCGGTAACGTGTCCAAAGTCGACTGATAACACTCTGACTTGTATTCAGAGCTAAAGCCACAGTACGTTGCCGGGAACCAGCTTCTATCATTCCCACGGCTCTGAGCATTTCTTCCCTGCTTAAATGACGTCGCCGCTCCATAATAACGTTGGTTTTAATCAGTAGTAGGGAAACAGTAGCACTAATAATGTCTTCAATGCGTTGTATGTTTTTATAGGGAAAATATTGACAGCTGATTTTCATCTTTTACTCGAATTTGATTGACAGTTCCTGATTCAAATTATGAAATGCACCAAAAAGGATCCATATAAATTTATAAAATCATAAATTTATTACAAAGCCACATCTCAATCTCAAGAAATCCGCATAAAAATGCTTGATCCCTAGACACTTTTGATGTGTGTATGAAGATGCAACAAACACTAATCCATTCCAACAACTATATGATTTTGCATTTACATTTTTATACCTTATTTAAATGCGGACGCAATTTTAAATATTCGTTTTGGATTAAAAACAAATGGCAAGGCATGTTACTCTTATGACTAACTGCTAACTGAGCTAGCGTGGCTAAATTCGCATAGTGTAACAGGTAGTTAGACAGTAACTAGTGCAGCGTAATATATGATGACACTAGTTAGTGCACTGAGTTAGCGCTCTGCATTTTTATAATGTATAGCCCCCATTAGCGGAATTCGAAAATTATAGTTGGCAACACTGACTCTGAATTGAATGACTAATGACGTTTTTCTTTTTCTCACTACTCACATTCGCGCTTTCGTGCTTGAAAAGGGAAAAGATCGCCTAAAAAGCTTTGGTTTTAAAATAAAACTAGTGGTAGATAATAGGTACTTATGTATATGTTACGTTCTTACGTTAAGTATTCTTCACGGAAAAAGTTGCGACCATACATTTGATAGATTTTGATCCTCATTGTTTTTGAATTGATACCTACCCAGTAATATCATCCCACTTTACAAAATACGTGATACAAAAGTTTGTGTAGCCGGTTCTGCATCCAATTCAGATTCATTATGAGTATTTTCAACTGCAACATTTTGAGTAGCGATTTGATCAATACTTTCGTTTTCAGATGGACTATTCATATTATGTATTGTTTTAGCAAATGTTAAATGTGGTTTTAGAAATTTCATTTGTTCGGCCCACTGCCAGTTGCCGTAGTTTTTCTTTGCTGCTTGCCCTGTAGTGGTTTTCATACTCTTAAGATATTTTGCGTATGTACCTATCACGGAGATTTTTCCATTTTTTTTTTCGCAGCGTCACCTAAAAGTATAATACTATTATTTATATAAAAAATATTATAATATAATTAATTATTATTTATATAGAAAGGATGATAATTTTTATTATTTTGTTTTAGATTTCTTGCTACCGGGGATAGCTACAAAACCATTGCCCACAGCTACAGGGTTGGATTTTCTACAGTAGCACACATAGTAAAACATGTATGTTATCATATTTGCATGAAACTACAATCCACTTACATGCCCGAGCCTACATTACCCCAACAACGACAGAAGATGAAATATTTATTTTCTAATCTTTGCTCTGCAAAGAAGAAGATGAAAAAGTACATCGAAAATGAAACCAGACAACCTGATGAAGACCGTGAAGGTTCCCGCAACATTTTCGTTCCAGAAGTAACTCAAATAGTTGCTGGTCTTCGGGAGGAAGGTGTTACGTATCCCTAACATAATTTATTTAAAATACATAAGAAATCCAAAATATATGAAGAAATAATAAGGAAAGCAGACATCGCCGCATCCCGAACTTGTACAGTCAGGATATCATGTGACGGTTCGCGGAAACGAGCCTGGGAACCAAATCGCGTCAGCATTCCATACTAATCATTGCGGTACAAGCATCGACCGTAATCACCCTAGTTTTAGCTAATTTTAAGTATTTTAAGAATGTAATTTCTAACATTGAAATTAAATCGATTAATTAGTTAAATTACTAGTTTTCGTTCGCCCCCTGCTGCACCACTTCGTAACTTGTGTCCATTATGCCAACTGTAACCTTTGCGAGTTGCATTGTTGACACGACCCTGGTAACCAGTTATAAAATAAGCCCACATGCACACTATACATACATATTACATACATACATACATACACACACACACACACATACATACACACACACATACATACACACACACAAACACTACACATACATACTTATGAACAATTGCAGCTTTTTTGGTTAGTACTACAATATGGATGGATACATACCAACATACTCATAAGTTTTCAAAAGTATCTTGAACACTAATGCCCAAATGTGTGTGTGTGTGTGTGTGATTTTTTTACAGAAAGTGCCTGTCCGTTTTTTGCAGACGACGCAAGTGTGTTTCTGTCGGTCTGACGTTCCGGTAGACACTTTCTGATACTGTCCCGGTGGGTGTAATTGTGAGACGTTAATGTTTGATGAGGTGGGTGAAGGTGTTTTGTGTGCTTAACACCTTTCGGAATTTCCGGTGTGTTAAAGACGGATTATTTAGCAGAAGGGAAGAGTTTAGGACACTAGCGTTCAAGAGCCTTTTGAAGAACTTCTTGTACCAGACACTAGTACGCCTCCTCGCAACAGGGTACATAGCGAGCTGTTGATCCTTTCGGTCCACTCCGCCCATACAAATGTTGTAGTTGGCGACAACAGTCGGCTTGAATTTATCGCCACACCTGGTAGCTGCGATCCCATGGTATGTTGAGATGAAAGCCACGCGGTTTCTATCCCTCCAAACCATGAGATCCACATCTCCCGAGGTGCAACCAAACAGAAGCTCTGAAAAATTCAAAAGGATAAATATTGTAGTTAACGCTAATAATAAAATTACCATATATAATAGGTGGTACACTGAGGTGAACTTACAGACAGGGACGCCTATCTCCCCTTGCTTCGCCAACCGGAAGATCTCTGAAAAATAAAACAAATACTTAATATCATACAAACTTGACAACACACAAACACTACACATACATACTTATGAACAATTGCAGCTTTTTTGTCTAGTACTACAATATGGATGGATACATACCAACATACTCATAAGTTTTCAAAATTATCTTGAACACTAATGCCCAAATGTGTGTGTGTGTGTGATTTTTTACATAAAGTGCCTGTCCGTTTTTTGCAGACGACGCAAGTGCGTTTCTGTCGGTCTGACGTTCCGGTAGACACTTTCTGATACTGTCCCGGTGGGTGTAATTGTGAGACGTTAATGTTTGATGAGGTGGGTGAAGGTGTTTTGTGTGCTGCTAATAAATCTGTGATTAACACCTTCCGGAATTTCCGGTGTGTTAAAGACGGATTATTTAGCAGAAGGGAAGAGTTTAGGACACTAGCGTTCAAGAGCCTTTTGAAGAACTTCTTGTACCAGACACTAGTACGCCTCCTCGCAACAGGGTACATAGCGAGCTGTTGATCCTTTCGGTCCACTCCGCCCATACAAATGTTGTAGTTGGCGACAACAGTCGGCTTGAATTTATCGCCACACCTGGTAGATGCGATCCCATGGTATGTTGAGATGAAAGCCACGCGGTTTCTATCCCTCCAAACCATGAGATCAATATCTCCCGAGGTGCAACCAAACAGAAGCTCTGAAAAATTCAAAAGGATATTGTAGTTAACGCTAATAATAAAATTACCATATATAA
This sequence comes from Hesperia comma, assembly GCA_905404135.1. Taxonomy (NCBI): domain Eukaryota; kingdom Metazoa; phylum Arthropoda; class Insecta; order Lepidoptera; family Hesperiidae; genus Hesperia; species Hesperia comma. Next base: position 20,039,725 of record FR990015.1, on the reverse strand, counting down.
TAGGTGGTAACTGAGGTGAACTTACAGACAGGGACGCCTATCTCCCCTTGCTTCGCCAACCGGAAGATCTCTGAAAAATAAAACAAATACTTAATATCATACAAACTTGACAAAAAGTACATGTATGAAATAACATGTTTGGTAAATACATACACAGGTGGATTGGTCAATTCTTGCCCAGCTTGCCCACTTGTCCCAGGCAGAGACGGGGGCGTGGGTGGCCTGAGCGGCGAGGTCTCCATTGGAGACGAAGGACATCCGAGGACGAATGGTTCGCAGTGATGAGGTCCATAGACGACCACAATGATTCTGATCTGAAAACAAAGTCATATTATAATATAACTAGCTCCGCTCTTTTTGGTCCCAGTATAATTAGTGTAGGAGGAATCGGCGCATTCGTACCGAAAACTATTCCACCTCAATTTTTTTATGCGATCCTCTTCAAATTGCCCTCTTAATGATATAAATGCATGTTGCCAGGGCGCAACCCGGTGCCTTTTTTTTTAAACCGAAATTTTTTTATCAATTGCAAGGAATTGTTATTTTTCAACCGGACAATTTTTTTTATATTCTTCATTGAAATACCAATAAAAAAGGTCCTATGACTTTTAACGATAAAGTTAATATTTTTAAAGATATGAATTTTTAAAGGTTCGAAAAATCTCAAATTTGGGTACTTTCGTCCCATGAAAAATATATTAAAACAAAAACATAATGTCTAAGTAATATTTTTTTTTTTATTCTCTATACAATTGTTAATAATATTGTTAAAAGAGATTTTAAAAAATTTCATTGTTTATATCTTTTTTTTAATTGTTAATTCCGCGCGCTCACAAGTATGCGTCGCTTACCTTTAAGTATCGCTGTCTGTCTCTGACTCATGCGTTGCATCGGCCTCTCTGTGTCTTGAATCATTAATTATCATTTATCTTAAAAACTATCAACTTTATCAAGATTGTTAAAGAGAGCAATGTTATTAATAATTAAATTGTCTACAATTTGTTTTTAATAAAAAAAATTCTGAAATCAATTTTTCAAAAGTTATTCAAGCATAAATCGAAACATGTAATTAAAATTACTTTTTTATCAGTTTATATTACTTTTTTGTTATTATCATAGTAATTTTTGCATTTATATCAACAATAATAAGATATATGGTATTTGACTATTTTTTGAAATCACAATTATTTATAAATAATAGAAATATATTGGGTACGCACTTGAATGTTTAGAAAAAACATTCAAATGAATTAAATAAAAATAATTTTACGTATATGTATCATAGTGTGTGTATGATTGTGTCTAAGTAAGAAAAAGATTCTTTTCTTTGTTTTTTATTCTTTCAAGGTTACTCTTTCTATAAAACCTCGAGATCGTTGTTTGTTATTGTGACAAAATTATTGATTATGTCGGATCAGGAGGCAAGCCAAGCTAAAAGAGCGGTATGTCAGGGTTAGGAGATCCCATGTTGCAGGGATTAAGTAGTCACGAAATAACAATGAAGGTTTATTTTACACACGTAAGAGATATTACAGAGATTAGGTATTATTAAGAGATTATTTTAAGAGATATTACAAAGTTATTACAAAAGATTAATTTACGCACTAATCACCCTAGTTACAATTAATTATAATTCCCAAAATAATAAAACAATATTGAAATTGTGACGAACAGAACCGTAGTTCTCTACGTTCGTTTCGTATAGTGGTAACACAACCACCCGAAAACAGTATTAAACTGTGGACGAACAGAACCGTAGTTCTCTATGTTCGTATAGTGGTATCACAACCACCCGATTACAGCATTACACTGCAGACGAACAGAACCTTAGTTCTACACGTTCGTATAGTGGTATCACAACCACCCGAATAGCTTATTTCTAAGCTAGAGCATAGGGTATCGCGTTAGCAATTCCGCACTATGCAATATACCTACAGTGCTAGACTGTACCAGGTAAGCGACGCATACTTGTGAGCGCGCGGAATTAACAATTAAAAAAAAGATATAAACAATGAAATTTTTTAAAATCTCTTTTAACAATATTATTAACAATTGTATAGAGAATTAAAAAAAAATATTACTTAGACATTATGTTTTTGTTTTAATATATTTTTCATGGGACGAAAGTACCCAAATTTGAGATTTTTCGAACCTTTAAAAATTCATATCTTTAAAAATATTAACTTTATCGTTAAAAGTCATAGGACCTTTTTTATTGGTATTTCAATGAAGAATATAAAAAAAAATTGTCCGGTTGAAAAATAACAATTCCTTGCAATTGATAAAAAAATTTCGGTTTAAAAAAAAAGGCACCGGGTTGCGCCCTGGCAACATGCATTTATATCATTAAGAGGGCAATTTGAAGAGGATCGCATAAAAAAATTGAGGTGGAATAGTTTTCGGTACGAATGCGCCGATTCCTCCTACACTAAATAGCATAAGTCTTCCTCAATGAATGGGCTATTTAAAACAAAAAGAATTTTTCATTTCGAACCAGTAGTTCTTGAGATTAGCATGTTAAAACAAACAAACTTTTTAACCGACTTCAAAAAAGAAGGAGGTTCTCAATTCGACCGTATATATGCTTTTTTTTATGTACGTTCAGCGATTATTTCGTCGTTTATGGGCCGATTTTGATAATTATTTTTTTGTTGTAAAGTAGATATGCGCAGTGGGGTCCCCTGATAAGGACACCAGGATTTGATGATGGCAGGGGAACTTTCGAAAATTGTATGGACAACTAGTGTGTTTGTTCATGTTATCATAAGTACATTAAAGCGCTACCATTTCATGAAAATCTGGAGTCGATCTGATGAAGCCGAAAGACAGTCGAGGGAACTCCTCAACGATTTACTGCAGTTATGTAGTGTTTGGGCTTGATTAGTTTGTAGTGACGAGAACTTTACACTTACATGTTGAATTGAGCGCCATCTGGCGAGTAGTTTTTGAGTTATCTCTACTTATCAAGATTGAAGTCGGTTATTTTTTTTGTAAAAAGCAATTATCTGCTTTACATTATTAGTATAGACGCATAGATTTGTCACATTAGTTTTGCTGCTATAAAAATAAATATTTAAAGCATCGGAGTACTAACCTTGTGTTCCTGGCAACTGGGACAGGGAGGACCCTTGCTCTTTTAGGGTGAGCCGCTGTTTCGTAATGGGGGCCCTCTGGCAGGTCCTCAATGGCGCCAAAGAACACACTAAAATATTAATTGGCATTAAAATAATGTAAAAATTAAAAGAAATGAGAATAAATAAAGTAAAAGCAAGATAAATAAGTATAAATATAACATTGTTTTAGTATTAAAATGTTATTACGATTCAGAAACTGAAGGCCTTTGAACCCCATGCGGTGGCCCTCCGCGCGATTGCCCTCTGGTCCTCACACCACGTGTACCCCTTCGCCCACGGCTGCGACCACGGCCTTCTTCATTGTTAGTACTATTTGATGCAAAGCAAAGCCAAACATAAACTGCATGCAAATTGAAAATGTCAACCTTTAGGCTCCATGCAACAAACATGCAGCACTTGACCTGCTTTATATGTCTAGTAAGGGCTCACCAAAACCAGGCCACTGACAACTATCATTAGAAAGTTATAAATGCAATCCACATTTCAGAGTCGGACACAGTTGTCAAGGTGGCATCGGAAAGATGGTGCTGCATGCTATGTAAATTCCATAATAAATATCAAATCAATATATACATAATTATATATCGATGGTATATATGTATATATATGCGTAAACATATACACACAACACACATAAATATACTTTTATGTACAAGTCGACCACCTCAATCAAGCAGTTATTTTTGTGCCCTGATGAAAATGCCTTTATTTGATTATGTTATCAAAGTAAATTACACATACCAACTTTTTTCAATATTCATATTAGAAGTTATGAGATATTCAACATAATAAGTTTGTTTTTAGGTTATAATAGACCCAGTAATATGGACTCTATGCAGGTGTATTAGAAGTAGTAAGATTTACGTCACTTTTTTCATGTAATTGAAACCTGTGTTCAACCTGTACTCCATGATCAGTAAACGAATCCCATACGTATTGTTCCAAATAGGCTGACATATTTCTTATTCTAAATATTTAGTTTTTTTCATGACTTTTCTTGCATGACAGCATCTGCATCGGCTGATCGTTGTGGAACCAAAGACCTCGCAAACATATATGTATTTTTCTTATGGAAATAGCCGACAGACGAGCTAATGATCCAGCTGAAGGTAACCGACTATCGCCGCCCATGGACATCAGCAACTGATGCGTTGCTGGCCAAGACAGAGAAGAAAATGAAAGAAAGAACTGGCTCTCGAGCTCTCAGCCGGAACACGACGAGTCGTTTGGCGGCTGACGGCAAGAGGGTGGCAACTATCCAGGTGAACCCCCATGGGGAAATAACAATAGTAATAATGGATATAGACATACATGGAACAAATAAAAAACTTCATGTCATGTGAATTATTTTATTAATCGAATATTGTTTCAAAGCTGAGCTGGCACCCTTACATCGTTATAACGGGCCCAACTTAAATACCACACTACACACATTACGTGCGCACAACAACCAACTGTTCTTCTTCCAACTAGACAAGATTAGAGATATGGCGTCTAATGTATCTCTTACATTTTCATTCGTATTTATTAGCAAGTAAGTATAGTATAACTTTGCTGCATACATGTCTCGATTTTATTCTTCCCTGAACTAAGTAATTATTGACTCCTAATATCAAAGGCAAGTCTTCTTCAATTTATTCAGACACTTCTATCTGATATGTGCCATTTTTCCTCATATGCTCACCATAATAGGATCTGGCTTGTTTTATTTGGTATGCCCCTAGGGCAAACCGCTTCAAAGTACTAATATCAAACTTGGGAAAGTTACTTAAGTGTTCAATGTTACCACAAACAGAGGTAAAAATAACCCTCCTTCTATTATTCTCCCTTGTAATGAAATCGCCTAAATGATTTGGTAAGTTCTTCCTTCTTTTGGCAACATATTCTAGGTCTTCAGGGCGATCTGATGGGTGGCATGCGTGAATTGCACCTGTTGGAGTCCTTTCATTAAGAGTGGATGATCGCGTTTCCGTGGAAATATCATCATTGGGGGCACATATGTACCACTTGCAGTTATGCACATGATACACGTTACTGTTGAACCTCTTTCAGCTGAGGTCGTTGCAGCAATCTGCCTTTTCCCTTCTTGGCCAATAATTCGGGCATTTTAGCAGGCACAACTGAAATTTCTGACTCATCTACATTGTAGATGTTATTGGCAGGGTAATGCTTTTGGTCCATTGCTGTTTCAAGTAATGTGAAAAAATTATTTATTTTAACACTTTGTTTTCACACCATAAAATATTACATTCAAAAGCACAAACAAGGAGTGTAAAACAATGGGCGGTCTTATCTCTTTAAAGAGATTTCTTCCAGATAACCCGGTATTACAAATAGGAACAGTACAAAAAGTAAATGGGTAGAGGCGTTAAACAACAAACAACACAAAACGGAAAATTAAATAAAAACAATAATAAAATAACACACATCAACATACCTACCAATAATACGTAGTGACAGGACGTGAGTAATCAAGAACAACATCTTCCTTGTTTAAACCTCTAAATCACGCAATGAACGTTCCCGTGGGATGACGGAAGGACACTTCTGGATGTCTTCGGAGAAACAAACGCAGCCACGTCTTACCCGCAAATTGTTTTTCATTTGTTTTATTTTTTTCAGCTAACTGATAGGCTAACTTCATGATATCGTGCCGTGTCAAACCAAACCCTGAAGCCTCCATTACAAGTAGATATTCCACCAAATCGGTCTCAAATACATCAGAAAAAGTAGATTTTCGACCGAGTTTTGTAACCTCCGCTAGTGGCTTGTTTTTTGTTGACATAAACGTAAACGTAAACATAAACTAGACTTGGTTCGTAGTCATGTGTATTCAGTTCTTGTACAGTGGACCAAGAAAGAGGTGTACCATTCCTAGTCATCAAAAATTACATCAAAGTTCATAGTAAATATCACTGAAATAGACGCATAATAATGACGTAAATCTAATTGTTAAGAATACGTACATCATAGTTCACAAAGTTCAAGACATTTTAATCTTTATTAGAAAAGAATAATGCATTCATTTGTGCAAAGATTTAAATATTCTGAACAAAAGCATAAGAACAATTTCAGTTGACAAAATTGGCTAAGTGCGAGTCGGACTCGCCCATGAATGGTTCCGTAGCAGCAAGTAACATAATATAAAAAAAATGTGAGGGTTGAATTACTTTCTGATACTTAATTGCGGGGCCTCAATGGCAATACTTCTGTCGCTTCAGGTCGTTCCTTCTCGGGTGTATGAGCCAAAGCTTCAAAAATTTCAAGGCGTAAGTCGAGCAAGTCAAGTGTTTTATGTCTGGGATAGTTGCTACCAGAGCAGCTAGTTTGTAGGCACGCCATGAATTGACTAATGCCAAATCAAAAAAATGATTCAGGACTTTTAAAGTCCATTTTTTCGTCTTTATAAAGGTGCGGTAATATTCCATTTGCTAGTCTACTAAATCTACTCCTCCCATAAATTTATTGTATTGGAGAATTATCTGTGGACATGATACATCAATATAAGATCGTGTTTTCTTGTCCCATCGTTTCACAAGTGTTGTGTTCTGTGCCGAAGTACAGTTTGAAGTTATAAGAACATTTTTACTATCTTTCCACTTGACGAGTACTGCTGAACGCCTCACCATCTGTTGGTTGGTGCTCTCCTCGTTTCATTCTTTCCTGTCTGTCCCTGGGAACGTATATGTTCTCCATAATAGGAGCGAGCTTGCTTAATATGGTATGTTCCCAAAACAAATAGTATAAGGTCTCTGTACTCCAGGGTAGGGAAGCATAAAATATTAATATCTGCAGTGATATTTTGATAAGAGGATGATCGTCTATTAATATTTAAAGCATCAACCATATTTGCCAGATTGTTTTCTAAGCCATTTTTTGATCGATAATTTCTAGTATGTCGTTTGCATATATATTATCCTGGAAGCGAATTCCAAAGTTATTTAAAAGAGCCGCTGCTATTTTAAAGTTTTGCATCATGTGTGGTAGAGCACGGTGAAAGTACGATTGTATTGTTAGCGTGTTTACACATTACACCGCGGCGGCTGCGTTTTCCGCCGCCGCGGCACCGCAGTGTCGGCGGTGTTTCACCGCAGAACTAGCGGCACTAAAGCGGGCTACGCGGCGCGAACATAGACTAGTCACTCGTGATCCGTCGTACAGAATGGACAGTACCGAGGTTATTGCGACGCTTCTTTGTGTTCTGCGTCATCGTCGTAAAAAGAAAAAAACAAGAACTGTTTGGATCCATCCATTTATATCTACCAGAAAAACTACCGGAAAGTTTTATTGTGACTATGAAAGTTTGAGAAGAAATCCTAAAAAATTTCGCAATTGTTTTCGTATGAGTCTTGATACATTCGACCAAATCTTAGGACGCGTTCACAACGGTTTGCAAAAAAATTGTACGAAAATGAGGGAATGTATTTCACCTCCTGAAATGTTAATGGTGACTTTAACGTAAGTAAGAAAAACTACAAATTTAATTAACGAATCAAGTTTTATTAAATTCTCATTAAGGCACAAGGTTAAGCAGTGAGGTAATATTAATTAAAATCGGGTAATGATTCCTCAGATATTGGTGATGCGATCTGTGATAGAGTACTCGAAGAAGATGTGTTCTGATAATTATCGTATGTCGATGTATATCCAGTCTGATAGCCATAATTTTGTGTGTTTTGCCATACTGATGTAGGATACTGAATTTCTGTTACAATTTGTAGTACTCTACTCTGAAACTGCAATACTTGTTGGTCATTAAATTTTTCTAGACTTGGCAAAATACTTTTAAAAAAAGATAAATGTCTATTATCCTGTCCTTTTTTTAAAATATTCAAAACTTCTGTTTCAAACTCATCTAATTTACGTTTGCGATGCGATGTCTTTGAAGTACTCGGTTCATTGGTTTGTAATGACGCTTGCTGTGTATTAGGAGATTCCTCAGGTAGTTGTTGAGTCGGTTCTTCCTGATTTTGAGTTGGGCTTTTTATTGCAATACTCGACTGTGTCTCGGATGGAGCAATTTTTTTCAAAAAAGATAATTGCTCAAACAAATGATATTTTTTGGCAGCACTTGCAGCTGATCCTGATCTCTTTATTTTTATCTTTGTTAGGTATTTAAAAAAATTGTCCTTAACATTCTTCCATTTATTAAAGACAGATTTACCTGAAAAAATAATAGTCACCGTTAATTATTTTTTTATATTTGTTTTTCAGATATTTGGCTAAGGGACATACATTCACTGACCTGCACGAAAATTTTAAGCTTGGAATATCTACTATAGCTGGAATAGTAAGACGTACATGTAAAGTGATTTGGAATGAACTATCACAAGAATGTTTTCCAGAATTAACAGAACAGCGATTAAAAGAAATCGCAAAGCATTTCGAGTCCAAGGCTAACTTCCCTCACTGCATTGGTGCCATGGATGGCAAACATATCAGAATGATTAAACCAAACAATAGTGGGTCACTTTATTTCAATTACAAAGAGTTTTTCTCTATAGTATTATTTGCTGCAGTTGACGCAGACTACAAGTTTATTTATATAGACGTGGGTGTGTATGGAAAAGAGTGTGACTCAACGATTTTTCAAAATTCTACATTATTTGAGCATCTAGAACTAAACCAGATGCAAGTACCCCGCCCAGAACCTATATCAAGCACTAGAAGTGAAGATATGCCTTATGTTTTCGTTGCCGACGAGGCATTTGGTTTGAGTCCATATATTATGCGTCCTTATAGTGGAAGAAACTTGCCTACACCAAAACGTGTATTTAATTATCGTCTATCAAGAGCCAGGCGGTACGTAGAATGTGCTTTTGGTTTATTGTCCAATAAATGGAGAATTTTCCATCGACCCTTAAACGTGAAAACAGATTTATCAATCGACATTGTTAAATGTTGCTGCGCTTTGCATAATTTCGTCAGATCCAGAGATGGAGGTAATTCTAGGGATTTAATGGCGACAATAGACCATGAAGACGTGATCACAGATATTACACAATCACAAGCTGTAAGAAGAGTTCCAGCAGCCAATGTAATACGTGATATGTTCTCAGACTATTTTATGAGCGAAGAAGGGGCATTATCTTGGCAATTAAATGTAATTTAATACCTATGTAACTGTAATCCATAACTTATCTACGTGTAATACCAATGATGTTTTAAATATCTAGATTGAGCGTCGCCCTGCAATGAAAACAAAAAAAAACAAGGCAACATTGTCAAGCATGTGTGCGTGCAGGCGATGTTTTTCACGTTCATTTATTGTCTATGTGTGCGTAATCTGTGCGTAATGATATAAAAGTTGTGGCCAACAGTTGGCCACAACTTTTTGACACGTTTTCGCGGATTCGATGTTCCATCTAGATATTTAATACATCTTTGTGTTATACAAACAATAAGCAAATAAATCTTACCGAATATATCCTTGTCTTTATCACTGAGCGCCTCGAAATCGGAATACAATATTATGCAAATATCTTTCCATGCTGCATTCGAAATGTTCTTATATTTAAACTCTTCTAAAGTATTATCCCACAAGACTGGCCTTTCGCGAACCAGTGAGATTAATTGATCTATGTCTATGTTCTTAACAAAATCGGGGATGTCCATTCTGCAAAATACTCTTTGATAGGCACTGCGCGCGGCGTCTTTCCTCTTCGTGTGTAAGCGACCAACTAAACTCGTACGTCAGTTAAGATGTACGGTACCGCTCGCCGCTACCGCCGCGGCACAAAGAAACGCCGCCGCCGCGGTGTCGTATGTGAAAGGCTCCATCTAAATCCAAGGTGGACTATTGCAGCGGCGCCGCGGCGGCGACGGTGCCGCTGCCGCTGCGGCATAATGTGTAATCTCCCTTACCTCGTATTGTTACCTAAATAATTTAAAATCTCTTTTAAAATGTCCATTAATTGCCTCTACCACCCATCTGCATATTGTAACACAGCGACTTCGATTAGCTGGGGCTGTCGTTAATTGCTTTTCACCTTGTAATTGTGATTCTGGCATATAGGGTAGATAACGACATATTTCTAACATACGTTTGCTGCCCCTGAAACCCCTGTCTAAAATGAACACATCATCATTTCTGAAGTAAGATCTTAAATCAGAGCCCTCACGAAACAGACCAGATATTATCTGAACATCAGACGTAGTTGCTTTATATGGTCCAAAACAATCAACAATGTATCCATCACAGGCCACTATCATGAAAGGTTTTATCAAGTTTCTATAATTATGCAAAGAATAACTTTGATTTCAAACATATAGTTTGAGCTCTTATGTAAATATATGTAAGTATCATCAAAAATGACTCAAAAAATGATAGCATTGCTGCAAACAAATTATGTTGCAATAAGTCATGCCTACTTAAATAATTAATTCCTAGATATCTAGGAACAAAATCTTCTATTAAAATCATTCTTACTTAATTTAATAAGCCTTCAAGTGTTCTACGAGGGACTTGAATTAATGTAGAAATTCTACTATCAGAATCTCCAGTCCAGTTCCCATTTTTAACAGAAATGTCGCTAATGCTAACTCCCCTCTTCGCATTTCTGTTAATCGAGGGATTTCATTATATAAAGACATGCAAATTATATTAAGGCATGCAAAGTTATAGATTTAAAATTTAAAATTATCAGTTGTTAAAAATTACATTAATTAAAATCAATAAAAAAACATGTCATTAAAAGAAAAAACTAGACTAAATATAAATGTAGTCAAATTGTAATCTTACTTAAAAATTTAAAATTGTCATATTATTAATTATCCATAACATTACTTAATTTTATCATCTTTTTCACACGTAATATGACTAGGTAGCGCATTATAAATTCTTGGTCCCATACAGAAAACAGTGTTATGATACAAATTGGTCCTTGAGTAAATATTTTTTAGCCTATTTTTATGTCCACTTAATGTCATAGTGTCGTAATTGTTTATGTCATTTTTTATCAATAATGCAGCCTCATAAATATGATACTTACAATGCTCAATACAATCAATGACATCAGCGCTGTACAAAATGAATAGTAGTGGTCCCAATATAGACCCTTGCGGGACACCCCGGTTCAGAAGTTTAACTGTGGATATATCCTTACCTCCATTACCACTTAAATTAATTTAAAATTGCTGGGACCGATTAGCAAAATAGCTGTCAAACCATCTAACCGTTTCAACGCTTAATCCATTATAAGAAAGCTTGGATAATAGTAAATTTATATTTACCGTGTCAAATGCCCGGGAAAAGTCTAGCAGGGTAAGAATAGTGCCCTCACCTTTATCCTGCGCTGTTATTATGTCGTCCACCACTTCGATTAGCGCAGTAGTTGTGCTGTGACGCTTTCGGAACCCAGATTGCTTAGCTGGTAAAATACTATTATCGTCAAAGTAAGCGACAAGTTGCTGGCAAACTGCTTTCTCAATTACCTTTGAAAGACACGGTAAAATGCTAATGGGCCGCAAATCGGCTGGCCCGACAGGGTTACTTATTTTAGGTATTGGCCGGACGGATTGTTGTGGATTAGGAATGGTTTCAGTATACACATATGGTGCCTATGAGGGAGTATGTGGATTGGGGCTCTGGTAGACCGGCAACTGCGATGAAGACGATGGTGAATCCTGTGGAGAATGGTAGGGGCTCAAGGGTCGCAGAGGTCTGATGGCAGTCGCTCCAGTGTAATAACTTGGTTGATGAAATGTTGTTCTTTTTCTCGTCGTTTCAGATTAAACACTAAATTGTCTATTTCTAACATGGCTACTTCTCGTGTGTCGTCCTGTAGACCCCTTAATTTTTCTGCTAATAAATCACAATACAAGGAAGATACATCTTTTCGTGGCATTTGGCCTAAATTTTTGAGATAAGTGTATGCTTCATCCATACGATTTTGAGCCTCATCTAGTTTCCTTTTTTTCTTTGGGATTATTTTTGGTGTTTTGAAAGCAATGTCCTGTTCTTCACTACTTTCTAAATTTTGGATTGATTCATTACATTCGTCCTTACTATAATCTTCACTTGCATCTGATATCTGAAAGTAATCGAGAACGAAATATTATTATTATGAGACATTTTTTGTGCACCTTGTTGTCTAACTTTTTACCTTTTGCTATAGCTTTCAAACTTGTCACTTGAAAAATAAACCTTTCATATGAAGTGTCTGAAATCGAATGCAAAAGATAAAAAATTTGACAATTATGCCCTTACTTTTTTTGTTACAGCTGCCACGGTCATCACATGAATGGTTGGAGATTGCAGAAAAATTTAACCGCAAATGGAATTTCCCTCATTGTTTAGTGGCACTAGATGGAAAGCATGTCGTGATGCAAAGTCCTATTCACAGTGGAACAGAATATATCAACTATAAAGGAACATTCAGCATTGTACTTTTAGCTTTAGTTGACGCTGACTACAACTTTATTTTTGTGGATTGTGGTTGCCAGGGAAGAACAAGCGATGGTGGTGTGTACAGAAACACGCAGTTCTACAAAAAATTATGTCGTTCTGAATTGGATTTACCGCAACCAGATTTTTTACCATTAGAAGAAAAAAGATGCCCTACGTTTTCGTAGCTGATAGTGCATTTGCCCCAACTGTTAACATGATGAAGCCATATCCTGGGAATCATAACAAAGAAACAAAAGAAAGAGTCTTCAACTATCGTCTGTCAAGAGCTCGGCGAATAGTGGAAAACGCTTTCGGAATCATGTCTTCTGTTTTCAGAGTACTAAGGAAACCTATTCTGGTACAACCCAACAAGGTGACGGACATAGTTATGACTCGTGTCTTATTACACAACTTTCTAAGGAGATCTAAAAAATCACGGCAAATATACACACTAGTGGGTATTTTTGACACTGATCATGAAGGTGTTATTCAACCTGGCTCTTGGCGAAATGACCAAGAAGGAATGAGTTCCTTACTACCACTGAGATCTTTACCAAGAAGAGCTGCCGTTACTGCCAAGAGCGTCAGAGATAAATTTGCCGAATACTTTGTAACTAATGGCGCAGTTTCATGGCAGAATAACTATTCATAAGTTAATCTACGCATACGCGATTCGTCCTTTGTACAGTCAGCCACAGGTCAACCCACCCATTTCCGGTCGTCTATTCTGACGTCTATTCTGACTGGTAGGAATGGTACTAAGTACCGTGGGGGCGGTGATACTTCCCCGGGTGAGCTCTAGGCCCTACCACCTTACTGAAATTACTTTTCTAGGTATTTATTCACAGCTTTACTCACGATTGAGAGAAATTGGTTAAACAAATCTTGCCACCTTGCTTGTTGTTGCAACTCAATTTCTCTCAATCTGAGCTTCTCCTTCTCTAATTCGATTTTATTTTTTTCCTCTTTGCGAAGGGTTCTCCACTCAGAATCCGATTTCAAAAATTGAATCCTTGTCAATTCGGCCTGAGTAGAGGAACGTGATTTCTTAGGTGAGGTTGGTGGCGTCATGAACACCCGTCGCCGTCGTCGCGGAGAAGCATGCTGTGGTGGTGCTGGTGGAGTGGTAGGTGCAGGTGGGGCAGGACTGGCAGGTCGCAAAATAGCAGCCTGTGCGCTTGTGCTGGGCTGACTCCAATCTGGTGAAGCTGAAGTAAGGTTTTTAAAGTTAGGTAAGGTATTTGGTTTTAGTGTGGTGTGGTTTGTTAATAAATTGTCCCCCCTACAAAGTTTTGTCACTTCAAATGGGTTTATCATAGATAAATGAGTCTTGATAAAACTTAAAACATTATACGAGATAAATGAAATTTTATATTCTATAAGTATGATCAAGGGAAGTTGATTCGAGATCTAAGGGTATGTACGCACTATGCGGATAGCCGGAATGCGGTCAACCGTCCGGTTAGCCGCAGGACGCGGTTGCAACTGCGGTTAACCGGGCGGCGGCTAGCCGTAACCGCAACCGGAAAGTGCGGATAGGATAACGTTGCGGTTTCATCGAACCATTTCGAAGATGGACGCTGAAGAAGTCGCAGCTATTTATTATATTTACTTGCGCTATATAAAGAAAAAGAAACAAAGAAAAAGGTACTGGGTTCATCCTTACGAGTATTTGCAAACTCGAGATGAGACTAAACATTTTGAAATATTTTTCGGAGAGCTCAAAAAGTATGAAGGCAAGTTTTTTCGATACACTAGAATGAGTCTAAAATCATTTGAAGAACTTTTAAGCATTCTGAGAACCTGTATAACAAAGCAAGATACACAGTTTCGGATTAGCATTAAGCCGGAATTAAAGTTAACGATAGTGCTAAGGTAAGTGAAATAAAATAATTTATATTTAATTTGTTATTTATTTATTCATCAAAAGAAAGGCTATTGTCAAACATTTTAATCATCCTCAGTATCATTAATAGAATTAAAAAGTTCAATATAAGACGAGTGTTTACTGTTCTGAGACTGGTGACTGTGAGTCGATAATGGCGATTGTACCTCAAAATTTTGAGAAGGTGGTCGTCCAACGTCCAATGATTGCGTAAGCTCAGTGTGGGGATTATTTCTTGAATAATGTGCCGTTTGATATCCACGATAGGTATTATTAGCCCTTGAAAAACTCCATGACGCGTTTGAATAATCACAGAACTGCTGTGCATCCTTTATTACTTTTAAAATATCTAACTTTGTCTGCATTTGCATATGCTCAGGTATTTTCTTAAAATCCTTTACCAATGACAAGAAAAAAAAGGCGATCGTCGTCATCATCCATATTCTTTCTTTCTAAATTTTTACTTTTATTATTATTTTATTATTTAACACTCCAACTAACTGTGCACCGACTTCATTATCATCGTTGTTTTTCTTACGTCTTTTTGGCGGCAATGAAGACATTGACGGAACATTGTCTTCATTCTGTATACTCGTGTTTTCATCGTCATTTCCTGTAGCATTACCATCTGTGCGGTTAACCGTTACTGTATCTTTTATAAATAAAAGATTATCATAGAATACATATGGGACCTTCTTTTTTGCTGCAGACCCACTCTTGCTTTCTTTTGCTTTATGGGCCTTTACAAAAGCGTCGCGAATGTTTCTCCACCTTTTTTGAAGATCCAGACCTGTAATAAAACATTTTTTTTTCAGATATTTGACAACAGGATGCTCATTCGCCGAATTGCATTATGTATTTAGAGTTGGAGTGAGCACTGTCGCCGAAATAGTTCGAGAAGTATGTGCCGCTATATGGATTTGTTTGAAAGAGATGTGCCTACCAGAACCGACAAAAGAAAAGTGGCTTCAAATTGAAAATGGTTTTTCGAAGAGAGCTTATTTTTCCCACTGTATCGGTGCTTGCGATGGTAAACATATTAGAGTTGTAGCACCTAACAATAGTGGATCAATGTGTTTCAACTACAAGGGCTTTTTTCCCCTAGTTTTAATGGAAATTTGTGACAGCAGCTTCAAGTTCGTATTGATTGACGTTGGAGCCTACGGTAGATTCGGTGACTCGGCAGTATTTCAAAATTCTAACTTTTATAAAAAGATACAACAGAATCGCATGAACATCCCTGAACCAGCGCCAATTTCAGTGTCTCTATTATGAGTTTTTAATACTATAGTTTACTATACACGCTAGCGACTATCGTTTAGAATTTGTATGACAATCCGTACAACGCCTCTAGCGGTTACGATACTGAACTACAATTCTCATACAAATTCTAAACGTCAACTGCAATAGTAACGTCCTTTACGTTTACTACAATAACTCATAATAGAGGCACAGAATCCAACAGCACTGCTTTTCCCTATGTCTTTGTAGGAGATGAAGCTTTTGCCTTAAGTGCAACTATGATACGCCCATATCCAAGACGTAATTTAAATGTGACCAGAAGAACGTTTAACTATAGACTTTGTGTGGCTAGACGTTACATTGAATGTACTTTTGGGATAACCGTTAACCGGACGGTTAACCGCAATCAATTTTCCTTTGGCCAACACACTACATTGTTTCGAATTGAGATTTTTGAGATCTTGATGTCTTGCACCATTGGTAAGGCTATTTCCGACTGATGATTAGATATAAAAATTAGTTAGATCTTACATTAATTTTAGTTTCCTGTAATCCCTGCAATAAACGTTTCATAGGCAAATAAGTCAGTGAGAGATAAAGACAAAAACAATCCTTTGTTTAACTGAAATTGTGTTTAAAAATTTTTATGAATAATATGGTAAACTATGTCGCAACTTGAAAAATAATTAATGATATCAAATCTCTGGATTAAACTTTTAAATACTTCGATAAACTACCTATTGTAAGAGGGTTTTGTGTGTGGAGTCAATTCCAAACTCACAATAGGCCAAAATAAATATTTATTGCATATAAAGAAATTAACAAGGTACAAACTACTAATTAATTAAAAGAAAAACAAAGTGATTGCTAGCTACTCTAACCAAAACCCTACCTACAGTCGTCAAGTATCATACGTGAGAAGTGAGGTCCGCTAGCGAAGCCACCACAACAAACATACGATACTCAACTAGCATCTGGATACGGCAAGCGGCGGGTTAAGCTGACCGACCTAAGTCGATGCGTGCGTTACTCGGAGCGTGCCGTGCCGAGAGCTGCTTTTCTGGCCTTGGATCAGCTCTTTTATAGGCGTTCGCGGCCACGGCGATGGCGTCGTGGTGGGGGCGCGCCCGGTGATTCAGCCGGCGCTGACGCCGGCTGATTCACCGGGCGCCGGTGATGACGCGTTGTTGTTGCTTTGCTTGACGCGTTACAGTCTCCCCCTCTGGTCCCGAAGACGCCCCGGCGAGGAGACCAGTGGCTGCTGCGGGTTCTGCCTGCTGCTTCCTTGGCCTGCCGCGTCTGCGCAAGGGTCTTTCAGGATTAGGTAAATTTAAAGCTGAGCCTTGATACGGGCTCAGCGCAGAGGAGTGATAAATACCCAAACAGGTTTTGAGGTCAGACGGATGTGCTACTTCGTAAGAGCACGGCCCGTGCTGTTGCATGATGACGTAGGGCCCGTCACGACGTGGTGCCAGCTTCGCCGTGTGATAGCGAGCTGCGTTGCTCAGGACGTTGGCCGAGACCATGACGAGGTCTCCCGGCTGGTAGGCAGGAGCAGGACGTCGGTGTTCATCTGTTGACCTCATCGTATCTGCTAATAAAAGGAGTTAGGGGTTATTTTGGGTATGAAATTTTCTGATAGGATCGTCTGTCGAAGATTTCATGTCGTCATAAATCCTCCCCCTGCACCAAAACTGCGCCGATGGCATAGTCGCTAGCATCCGTTTAAAGTTTAAGTTATTACGCTATCAGTTATTGTGACCGTAGCAATGTCAATATTAGGGCCAAACAATTGACTACTGTGAGGCGAGAGGGTTACTTCCGTGTTATTCACAGCTGATTGTGCATCTCGAAACAGTGATGCAACAAACCTCGGAGAATAGCCTTTGAACCTGGGTTCTTCTCGTGTCGGCGAGGCTGGTGGCGTCTGCAGCTCAATCAACATTGGTGGTCCATATGAATCAGCCATATTAACCTCATCACCACAAGGTCGCGGCGACGGAGTCATGAGCATCGGGCTGATCATCGGTTCCAGTGATGTGATTCTGGTTAATTTTGAAAACACTGACACACTCTTCTCAGGCTCTGTATGCACCGTGGACACGGATGCATCAAATTCTTCCTCGTTATAAAGGTCATACTTCTTACTGGGTTCATCCAAAAAGTGGAACACCATCTGCGGTAGGTTAAGCACCATACCCGAATCTTGGATGAAATCTACTCCTAGGAGCGTTCGGTTATCGTGGGATTCCGGCAACACGATAAACGTTGTGTGGATTGTCCGACCACAAATTGTGACTGGTACTGCAGCCGTCTTAATTGGTTGTCTCCGTCGTAAGCCATCTGCAAGGGTAACCGTTGCACGCTCAGTTTGGAAATCAACTCCTTTGCGCTTTAACACTTCATACAGTGAAGTTGAGGCCACACTCAACTTTGCTCCCGTGTCTACATGAGCTTGTCCATTGACACCGGCGATACATAGTTTAACAGTCGGCCTAAGTCGGGATGCCGACGCTGCCGCTGAATTGAGTGCGGAAAATCCAACCTCCACTGCGCCAACTTTATTCTGGTTGCACTTCGTACACTTACTCCTGACAATTCCAGGCTCACCGCACCCATAACAGGCAATCTTATGACTCGGTGTGGGCTTGGATCTTGTTGAAGTCGGTGTTTCTATACTTTGGGTCTTGCCTTTCAAAGTTTTCTTGCGACACTCCTGTTCACTGTGGCCAAAGGCACGGCAATAGCTACATCTTGACCGTTTGCCTGCGTGAGTGGTAAAGGTGTCAGCTCCCGTTCTTGTAGCGACAACTTCTTCAATTTGGCGAACTTTTATCAGGAACTCATCAAAAGTTGTAACAGATTCCCTAGGTATCCTGTCTCTTATTATTGGGTGTAGGGATGTATACAGGAGATCCAATCCCTGCGATGGTGTAGGAGATGGTTTGGGCAACTCTGCCATGAGAGCTCTCTTCTTGGCAACAAACAATTCAGTGCTTACGGGGCTCTTCTGTTTATCCCCAACGATCTCATCATATACCAAATAAGCAGGTCTCTTTGGCGCAAATGTCGTCCTTATTAAGGACACCGCTTCTGTCCAGTTACCAATACCTTCTTTCACACCTAACCACCAGGTAGATGCATCTCCGGTCAGCAACAGTGTTAGCCCCTCTATGGCGTTATCATCATTGATTGACTCAATCTTCTTATAAGTGCAGACAGTCGCTATAAATGCCTCCACTACGGCGTTGTTGCGAGAACCGTCAAAGCGAGCGGTGCATGCCGCGAAACTGCCTGACTTTTGCGAGACTTGAGGACTATCTCGTTTGGCTAAGATCTTTAGGAGATCACGAAATTGATCATCAGAGAAGCTGACGTTTGCCATATTGGGTCTATTCCTACGACTACGTCTAGGTAAAATATTATAAAGCTCAATGTTTATTGTACTAGATAGAACTAACAATTAAAGATAAATCTGCCTATGCAGAAAGGAACCTAACGTAATTGAAATCAATAACTAAACAAAACTAAATAACTAGACTGAAATTAATAACTAATCAAAACTAAAAAAACTAGACTGAAATGAATAACTAACTAAACAAAACTAAATAACTGACTGAAATAATAAAAAATAACTAATTGCATGAAAACAACGTGAATAAAACTAAAATACCTTTATAAACAAAAATGAATTAACTATACATATACATACTTATAGTGGGTAGAAAAAAAAACTAAATAATTAATGCTCCACGTTGGGCTGCCAATTGTAAGAGGGTTTTGTGTGTGGAGTCAATTCCAAACTCACAATAGGCCAAAATAAATATTTATTGCATATAAAGAAATTAACAAGGTACAAACTACTAATTAATTAAAAGAAAAACAAAGTGATTGCTAGCTACTCTAACCAAAACCCTACCTACAGTCGTCAAGTATCATACGTGAGAAGTGAGGTCCGCTAGCGAAGCCACCACAACAAACATACGATACTCAACTAGCATCTGGATACGGCAAGCGGCGGGTTAAGCTGACCGACCTAAGTCGATGCGTGCGTTACTCGGAGCGTGCCGTGCCGAGAGCTGCTTTTCTGGCCTTGGATCAGCTCTTTTATAGGCGTTCGCGGCCACGGCGATGGCGTCGTGGTGGGGGCGCGCCCGGTGAATCAGCCGGCGCGGTGATGAGGCGTTGTTGTTGCTTTGCTTGACGCGTTACACTATTACATTTAAATAAGTAACATAATGAGTGTAGTAAAAAACTAAACACCTCATCCAACCCTATTTCTACCACCTCCGCTATGCCTGTCGCTGCTTGTGGTCCGATTATATTTAAGACTCGTTGTTCCAAGTCCGACAGTTTAATTTTCGACCAGCCAGCAGGCCTGTCACAGTGTCACAGGCAGTGCTTTACTCTGATTTTTAACTTTGGAACTAAACGTTTTCCTTTGTAGCCAGGAGCTCTCCTATAAAAATCAATTATGTGCTGCCACTTTGCAGTACTCTTTGTTTTTTAAAAATCTAAGATATTATCTTAAATTTTTATTTAATAAATTATTTCTGACATTAAATGAGGTGGATCATAAATAGGCACAATTTTTTTGACCTGATTCCAAAAATTCCACCTTTCCACTGTATGCCTTTTTTTAAGTAATCTCTTTTGTTATATTCAACAATATATGTATTTAAGGCCGACATATTTGTAGACCCTTGGTCACAAACTGTGGCTATTACGAGTATTTCAAGACTCTATCTCTTGCAACTTTTTAATTATGTCTTTTATTTGACGCACCAAGTCCCACGCATTTGTTGTACTCTTACAAAATGAGTACGCAACAGGCTGCTTGTACTTTTTTATTATTCCACTTACCATAAAAACTAGAACATGGTGGCAAAATTCATTTTTCTTTTCCATGCCATTATTGGTGAAACCCACTATTTCATCCTGTTTGTGGTTATAAGTAGGTAACTCCTGCTGCAATTGACATTTCGTCAAAGACTAATGTGCAGTGCCTATGATGTAACGGTAGTTTATCTACCCTCCTCTTCATATCAAAAATTAACATATCATTAATTCCAGGTTGTAATGGAATCTTTTGTAAAAGATTATTAAGGGTATTGCGCAGCGGTAAAATGCATATCTCGCTTAATACACGATATGCCTTTGGGCTCGGCTTATACAACGTGGTTACCACCATACAACAATAAATTTAATTTTATGTACCTAATGATTACCTAAGCCTCCAAAAAAATTTTCATTCAAATACCTCCTTTACTTTAGCCACAGCAATAATTTTTTCAATATTCAAAATTTCAACACGCTGTATCTACTTATTATTGTAATAGCAGAGGATTTTTGCCGCTCTTGTCAAAGGCACATGTCAAATGTAGTGACCGATGTTTAGATAGGCTGTTCTATTTTTTCCTGTATTATTGTGCTATTTAATTTGTTTGAAAAAACATTTTTGTAAATAAGATGTTAGGCGTTTTTTTCTTAATGAAATATGTTCCTTGCATGAAGCAGGTCTCGTGGTTTCATTTATTGTTGAATGGCGGTGTCCACCTTGTATATTGATAAAGCAAGTATTTTTTCTTTTAATGTAAACCTTTTTACCAGCGCCTTTAACTTGCATTTCGATGAAAGTTTTTGTTGCGTTACTCATTTTTGCCCTAATGTGTTACATTGCATCATTTTTCATGGTTTTCCTTGTCATAATAAGTCACTGTTTAAAAGAACTTTTGGCGATTTTATTTCTCCTGACTTGCTGTTTCAGGGAAACTATCGAGTTCTTCAATTTAACTTCACGCTGAGGCGTTGAAACTACAATAAACAACACAAGTATACAAAAAATGTGTTGTATACATTCATCTCATCATCATATCAAACTATCATGGCCCACTATTGAATTTGAGTGTTTTCTCATAATGAGAAAGTAAAGGCCATAGCCGGGTCAATCAGCTAAGCGAAAGTAATATTGCAATAAGTTGTGGCATTTTGAAAAAAAAAACTATGATATTTTATATTTTTATACAATGCATTGACTTTGTCAAAAATATTTTCCGTTGAAGGTACACGTTGATTGATAGTAATTAAAATTTTATATTTAAATTAAATAATTATACAATGTAGGGAATGACTCCCTATGTTTGGGAATGATAGTACAAAAAGAAATACAATTTAGAGCAACTTTTGAATCATAATGTTTATTTATCAATATACAAGCAAACTCGGCGAACTCCGTTTCGCCACCAGATGGCTTCGTTTTTTGTAACATTTCGTTTGGGGATTCTATCTATCTATCAGCCTATCGAAGTCCACTGCTGGACATAGACCTCCCCTAATTGGCGCCACTCCGACCGGTCCTGAGCCCTCTGAATCCAACGGTTTCCCGCTATCTTCTTCAGGTCATCAGTCCACCTTGTCGGGGGGCGTCCTATGCCCCTTTAACCAAGACGTGGTCGCCATTCTTGGACCTTTCTGCACCATCGGCCATCCGTCCTTCGAACGATGTGGCCTGCCCATTGCCACTTCAGCCGGCTAACTCTGAAAGCTATGTCGGTAACCTTCGTTCGACTACGAATTTCATCGTTGCGAATCCTATCTCGTAGCGAAATACCTAACATAGCCCTCTCCATAGCGCGCTGTGTGACTTTGAGCCTTTTAATGAGGCCAACTGTAAAAATCCACGTCTCAGATCCTGTTCACGCAAGTATTGCTTTACGTCGCAATGAGAGGGTAATCTGCAAACTGAGGCGGCGGGCGGGCGTGGGGGGGGAGCGCACACGCCGCCGAACCGCGAGCCGCCCCGGCGGACAGCCCAGTCCACAGCGGAACACGGGAAAGGACAGTTATCGCGCTCGCAAGCGGTTCTTACCGACGCCACGGCCACGGCGGTTATTGTTCAAATTTTCGGTTCGGTCTTCCAAATACCATATTCGGATCCGGCGGCACCATAACACCAGCAAGGAGATCTCCAGGGAGAGGACTACTCCAGCCTGCCCAGCTAAGCCGAGGTGAGTGGACACTCTTTCTTGCGTGTGGGGCTTTTACTTGCGTTGAACAAAAAAAACGGGGTAGAAGACTAAGACCAGCCCAGCTCGGCCAACTGGCCTATCGAAGGTTTTAATATACAGTCCACCACATATCCAATACATATTCTTGGTCCATCTCGCGGATTAGTTTTCGTCAGAAACCTTGTTTTTTCAACGCCAACTCGGTCGGCGTCGGCGGCGGCCATTTTGTTATCTATCTTTGAGGTTCGGTTTTCGGGTTAAAAAATGGCTAAAGTATTCGAAAATAAATTTAAAATTAAGTACGACTGGTTTGAAAATACACTTGAATTGTTAAATGACAAAAGTATGCAATCGTCTATTCTGTCGGTGCGGTCCCGTAAAGTAGAAGATTATTATTTAAAATTAACGGAGGCATACGAACATATTTTAAACGTTTACTCTGAAGATACTGATCTCATTAGCGACTATGATAAAAAATATAAATTTGCCACTAGTATTTACGACCAGGTAATGGCATTTTCGGCGGCTTCCCCGGGCTCGGATGGTGGTACTTGTACCACCACCGAAAGTACTTCTGCACCACGTCTACCCCGCATTAATTTAACGACGTATGATGGTGACGTTTTTTCGTGGACCAGTTTCATTAGCTTGTTTTCTTCTTTGGTTTTAAGTCGAAAGGATATTTCAAAAACGGAAAAATTTCATTATTTAATTTCCCATGTAGAAAACGAACCACGGACTTTAATAAAACACCTACCTATGGTCGACGGATCTTTAGATACGGCTTTGGAAATACTTAAAAGTCGCTATGAGAATAAACGGTTGATAGCGGATTCTCATATATCACGGATTTTACACTTGCCGGTTTTAAATAAGGTCGTGGGCTTACGGTCCCAAATACTAAACCCGTTATTAGAATCCACTAGGGCTCTAAAAAATCTTGGTTTGCCTACGGACGAATGGAGCTACATATTGTTGTACATTGGTTTAACTAAATTACCTGTAGAAATTAAAACTCGTTTCGAACAACAATACGGCGGTAATAATTCTAATTTACCTACATTTGATCAGCTGACGGAATTCCTCCAGAACGAGTGTAGGTTAATAGATACGGCTACGACGGGAGATATTATCGGCTACGGCGTAACTCGAAAGCCTACGCGGAATGTACACGTCGTAGACACATTTAACTCTAATTCAGATTTTAAAAATAATAGTAATCGGTGTTGTTATTGCAATATTTCGGGTCATTCGGTTAAAGATTGTTACAAATTTATTAAATTAACAGTAAACGATCGTAAGGATTTTATTAAGAACAACGGTTTATGCTTTAGATGTTTCGGGAAGCATGTAGCTTCATCTTGTAAACATAACCTACCACGTATACACTGCAATAACACGGGTCATAATAGATTGATTTGTACAAAGTACGTTGACCGTCCTAACTCGCCTGCTTATACTCGGTCGGATACTCGGCAAGCAATGATTGCTACTTCACGCGATAACCTTTCGCCCGGCAATGGAAGGCGTTCTCCTATTACAACTCGACCTGTGCGCACGAGTTCTAAACAGAAAAGGTACTCGCCGGTTCGTTCGGATCGCGACAGCCACTGCCCTGCGCCACGCGGTAGGCATGAATCTAGTACCTATTCACAACGTTCGGGACTACGTGATAATCGGATGCGGCCGGCCAGCCCCGCGCATTCTCGACAGTCACAATAGCAATTAAATAATAATGTCGTTTCCTTACCACGTTTAGCGGATAATGTAATTTTGCCTACGGTTATTATTGATATCAAATCATTGCACGGTGTATTTTTAAAGGCACGGGCCTTATTAGATCTCGGTTCACAAATTACACTCATACGGAGTGATCTAGTTACGAGGTTAGGTTTGAAACGACATTACTCTCACACACCAATAGTAGGTATCGGCGGCGTGCAAAATAATAATTGTCGACATATAGTTACCTTTTATTTTAAACCGGAACATTCAGATCAACCTCTTTTATCGGTTACGGCGGCGGTTATGAAAAACCTTACAAATTATTTAACTAAAAATTTAGATTCATTTAATAATAATAATGTAAAACTTAAATTAGCGGATGACGGGTTGTATCGAAGTCAAGTAGATATAATTTTCGGTTGTGACGTTCTTGGTCAAATAATTAACGGAAATAAAATTGAATTGGGTACGGGCGGGCCCTATGCCATGGGTACGATATTTAATTTCGCAATTTTTGGTCCGATGCCATCACATGACACAGATGTATCGGTAAAAAATGAAAATTTTTCGGGTGTCACATTAATAGAAGCGGTTGAACGGTTTTGGCGAGCGGAGGAACCACCGTCGAAAATTAAGGATCCGGCGGATATCGAGTGCGAAAACCTTTTTGCTTCTACTACTACACGCGGTTTGGATGGCAAGTACACGGTGCGGTTGCCTTTGATTCCGGATCACCAACGTCTCGGTGACTCCAGACAAATTGCATTAAAAAGATTTATGTCTATTGAGCGTAGAATGCAACTACAGCCGGATTTTAAAGAAAAATATGTAGAATTTATGTCACAATATATTAGTCTCGGTCACATGAAACTTTCTGAATTTGATTTTAATTCTTCCGCGGAACATTATTTTCTTGCTCATCACGGGGTTTTTAAGAAATCGGGGGACGTAAATAAAATACGGGTGGTTTTCGATGGCAGTGTACAGACGAGTAGCGGTGTGTCTCTTAATGACTGTCTGTATTCCGGTGAACGACTACAAAATGACATTACACAAATAATAATTGCCTTTCGGTGTCCGCGTATTGTTTTTACAACGGATGTGAAAATGATGTTTCGGCAAACGTGGATACATCCGGATGATCGGAGATACCAACTTATATTTTGGAGATCCTCACCATCGGAACCCTTGTGCGTTTACGAGTTGACTACTAATACTTACGGGTTAAAGTCGAGTCCATTTGTGGCAATTCGGTGTTTGCATCAACTGGCCGACGACGAACAGGCCAATTATCCCAAAGCTAGTCGAATGTTACGTCAAAACAGTTACGTGGACGATCTCACGGGTGGCGCGGATATGTTCGGTGAGGCGCAGGAGCTAAAAAATGAGTTGATCGCACTCATGGGTACAGCGGGTTATGAGTTACGGAAGTGGTCGTCCAACGCGCCGGAACTTCTGACGGATTTACCTTCGGATTACATTGAAACACCTCGGACATTCGAACAATCAGACGGTCCGTCGTTTATTAAAGTGTTAGGCATTCAATGGAACCCTCAAACGGACAGTTTTACATACCGGATAAACCTATCTAACGATACGGACGGCACGATCACACGGAGGTCTATTCTATCTATAGCGGCTCGGTTATATGACCCTCTCGGCTGGGTGTGTCCGGTTGTATTCAGAATTAAACTTTTACTTCAAAGGTTATTAACTAGTAACGGCGACTCGCGAAAAATTGAGTGGGATACACCTGCACCTGTTGATATTGTGAACGAATGGAATAACATTTTATCGGACTTACCTATTTTACAACGGTTATCTATACCTAGGTGTTTGAAAACTATCGGTTCGGGACGTTATTCACTGCACGGGTTCTGTGACGGTTCCTCGGTTGGGTATGCCGCGGCGGTGTACATTCGGTCGGACGACGGCAACGGCGATGTGTCGGTGCGGCTGCTCATGGCTAAGTCGCGCGTCGCTGGCTTGAAGACGAAGCAAACTATCCCAAAATTGGAATTAAACAGCGCGGCGTTGCTCTGCACCCTGGTTAATCACGTGGTTGCTTCGATGCAAGACGATATAACCTTAGATAATATAATTTGTTGGTGCGATAGTACAATCGTGTTGGCGTGGTTACGGACGCCACCACACCGATTGCAGGTTTTTGAAGGGAATCGGGTTTCCCAAATAAATTCTTCGGCGGTTTCTATAACATGGCGGCACGTTCCTAGCGGTATGAATTGCGCAGATGTGGCGTCCCGCGGCGCAAGCGCTACGGAGTTGCTTGAGCATCGGTTATGGTGGGGACCACAGTGGCTGCGCGACCCGCACAGCTGGCCTCAGGAATGCAAGGACTTACCGGTGCACGCTGATTTACTACCTGGATTACGGGTTAAGATTTGCAACATTAATATTTCGGATTCGGATTTCAATTTATTAGATCGGTTTAGTTCGTTTGAAAAATTAGTAAACGTTACGGCATATATTTTACGGTTCATTCATTATTTAAGAAATAAAACTCGGTCGATCGGCGACCTCACGGTATCGGAACGTCGTAATGCTATTTCATATTTGATTCGGCTCATACAGGCTTCTCATTTTGCTGAAGAGATCGCGGCTATTAAATCTAAGCAACCTATTAAGTCTTCGTTACGGAGGTTAAATTTATTCATCGACAATGATAACTTGTTACGCGTAGGCGGTCGAATACGCGCTTCAGAATTGCCATATGATGCACGGCATCCTATTTTGATTCCGGGTAAAAGTCATTTTACGGAGTTGTTGGTAACTCATTACCACAAGGTATATTGCCACGTCGGGGCAAACACCTTAGCAGCGATCCTCTCGCGGTCGTATTGGATTGTGTCGGCGCGACGCATTACACGTCACGTTACTTTTCGATGTGTGCAGTGCTATCGGTCAAGGCGCGGCCCACACAACCCTTCATGGCGGACTTACCTTTAGATCGCGTGCGGTGTGCGCGACCATTTGTTGGTGTCGGTACGGATTTCGCGGGACCGTTTTTCATTAAATCCGGATCATATCGGAGTGCTAAAATAACCAAATGTTATCTGTGCATTTTTGTTTGCCTGGCCACTAAGGCCGTTCATTTAGAGATAGTGGCGGACCTGTCGGTTGAAGCCTTCATTGCTTGTTTCACTCGGTTTATTTCACGGCGCGGACTCCCGTCACTTATTAGGTCGGATTGCGGTACTAATTATACAGGGGCTAACAAATACTTAAAGGAGTTATACATCTTTATCCGTGACAATCAGTCAGATATTAGTAAAAAAATGACTAAGGAGAACATAACGTGGTTATTCAACGCACCATCTAGTCCGAATCACGGCGGTTTATTTGAAGCGGCGGTTAAGTCTGCTAAGACTCACGCTCGACGCGTGCTCGGTGAAGCTCGGCTCACTTTTGAGGAGCTAGCTACGTTTTTTACTAAGGTGGAAGCCGTTATGAATTCAAGGCCTCTGTGCCCCCTGAGTTCGGATCCATCCGACTTAGAAGTTTTGACTCCAGGGCATTTTCTCATCGGTCAGCCTTTAGTGGCATTACCTGAGTATCCCTATGCGGACGTCAATATAACTCGGTTATCTCGGTACCAACAAATTCAAAAATTGACACAACATTTTTGGTCTCGGTGGAAAACGGAGTATCTCCATACTCTTCAGCAACGGTATAAATGGACTTCGAAGACGGAACCTCCTAAGATAGATGACCTTGTTTTAATAAAGGAAGATAATTTCTCTCCACTTCATTGGAGACGCGGTCGGATAGTTAAATTATTGCCCGGTAAAGATGGTATCGTTCGGATAGTTGAGGTTAGGACACAAAATGGGACCCTGCTTAGGCCCATTTCTAAATTATGTAGACTACCCTTAGGAAATTAGGAACCAAGGTAGGCCTTGGTTAGGCGGGGGGATGTTCACGCAAGTATTGCTTTACGTCGCAATGAGAGGGTAGTCTGCAAACTGAGGCGGCGGGCGGGCGTGGGGGGGGAGCGCACACGCCGCCGAACCGCGAGCCGCCCCGGCGGACAGCCCAGTCCACAGCGGAACACGGGAAAGGACAGTTATCGCGCTCGCAAGCGGTTCTTACCGACGCCACGGCCACGGCGGTTATTGTTCAAATTTTCGGTTCGGTCTTCCAAATACCATATTCGGATCCGGCGGCACCATAACACCAGCAAGGAGATCTCCAGGGAGAGGACTACTCCAGCCTGCCCAGCTAAGCCGAGGTGAGTGGACACTTTTTCTTGCGTGTGGGGCTTTTACTTGCGTTGAACAAAAAAAACGGGGTAGAAGACTAAGACCAGCCCAGCTCGGCCAACTGGCCTATCGAAGGTTTTAATATACAGTCCACCACATATCCAATACAGATCCGTATGTTAACACTGGCAACACACATTGCTCGAACACTTTCGACTTCAGGCACTGAGGAAGATTAGAAGATTGGATGACATGATATGCCGGAGTTTCCCGAACGCCGCCAAACCGAGTTGGATTCTTCGAGTGACCTCTTTCTCGAAGTTGGACTTACCCATCTGGATCATTTGTCCCAGGTAAATGTACTCGTCGACAACTTCGAGAGCAGCGCCATCCACAACAACTGGTACGGGTGGGACATGGACATTCGACATGATTTTTGTCTTGTCCATGTTCATCTTAAGACCCACCCGTTGTGAGGTGCTGTTCAGGTCCCCCAGTATGGTACTGAGGTCCTCCAGCATTTCCGCCAAGATTATATCGTCGGCAAATCGAAGGTGTGTGAGGTGTTCGCCATTGATAATAATGCCGAGCCCTTTCCACTCCATTAGCTTGAACACATCTTCCAATGCAGCAATGAACAGTTTCGGGGAGATAACGTCCCCTTGCCTGACACCCCGCTGCAATTGGATTGGGTTCGTGCTTCTGTCGTGTAATCGGAATGACATGGTGGCCGATTTGTATAAACACTTCAACACCTCGATGTGCCGATAGTCGATCTGGCACCGCTGAAGAGACTCCAGAACCGCCCAGGTCTCGATAGAATCGAAGGGTTTCTCATAGTCCACTTTCGCAACACATAACGGCCGGTTGTACTCTTCGGTCTTCTGTATAACCTGCCTGAGTGTATGTATGTGGTCCATGGTACTATAGCCCTTTCGGAAACCGGCTTGTTCGGGTGGCTGGAAGTCGTCAAGTCTGCGAGCGATCTGATTAGTGAGTACCCTTGAAAACAGCTTATAAACGTGGCTCAGAAGTGCAATGGGCCTATAGTTCTTCAAAAGGGTTTTGTCTCCCTTTTTGAAGAACAGTGTCATCAGACTTCTGCTCCACGCTTCCGGGGTTGTTCCACTGCTGATAACGGAATCAAAAAACAACTTGTGCAGCACGATTTGGGGATTAAAGAAAAATTATTATTTTTTGTTTTATATTTGAAAAGGAATAAAATTTTGGTTTGTAGTACATGCTATGTATCAGAGATGGCGCTGTATGTGAAAAATGATTTTCCCTGTTTTCCTCCTTTTCTGTTGAAATTTTCCCTGAATTTTGTTTGCTACAAACCTCACGGAGCCCGAGACCTTTCCAACGAATGCAAAACCGTGGAAATCGGTTCGTGCGTTATAGCGTCAGGAAAGAAAACCCGACTTATTTTTATATTATTGTTAGGACTGCAGCTGGATGGTAGGTGCTGGTAGTAGTAAGGCGTTGGGCATGGTAAAAGAATAAAACTTGGAGAGCTTCACTGGGACACATTTAATCGCCACTTTCACGTAGGAGGAAGAGAGAGAGAGTGTTGCCATAACACAGACAATTTTAAATTAATTTTAGTGTTGCTACGCAACATGCTGCGCCCTCACAAGAAAGATTAAGTTATATAAAGCAAATGGGCCTTTTGAAGTTATGGCAAGGTATATTAATAGTTTACATTTTTTACTTAAATTAAAATTATGTGCTATAGTACAAGTTAAGCTTATAAGTTAATCCTAATAACTATTTACAAGTTAACATTAACAACTTATTATGTATTTAATATGAATTGTTTAATATTCAGTTGTGTTAAAGTGTTATAATAATAAAATAAGTTGTTGTATACAATGTCATACTAGTTATTATCAATGGGCAAAATACAAAGGAGAATGGCGGTTTTCGGCCTCAAGCCCTACAGAAATAAGACTTATGTATAAAAATACATTATTTTTTTCTGAATTAGATTGTCGTGTTAGCATTTTCGTAGAACTTGTCTGTTTTTTGTAAACTTTGTTTTAAAATTCAGTAAATCGATATATTTCGCGAATCGATTTATACAGAAACACTAGTTAATCGTTATACGGTTGTTGTTCAGAATTAAAACAAATTTGAACCCCGATAGATATTCTGATAGATTTATCACTTAATAATTAATAAAAACACATTTCATGAGCATGAAATGAAAAATATCGTTTTTTAATAAATAATTCGACGGACGAATGATCGATCGATGCGTTAATGTCATATCGTGTCTGTGGTTGTGTTATCGTATATTTATGGCGCACTGTAAAATAAAAATAATGTCACTAATGTCATGTCACTATCATTCCGTTGTTTCTTCTGTTACTTCGTTTAAACGTGTTGTCGTGTTGTTGTGTGATTACCCGTGATTTATTAGACTTTGGCTTTTGTATTTCGGACCCTGTATACCTTGCATAAAAGTTGACTTGGCGAGCTTGATTGGACTTTGATATTTATAACGATTTGGACTAAGACATTATGGAACGTAACGAACGTATGCGTTGTGCTAATTGCACTGTATCGTTATTACGACTGCGCCGGCATGCTTTGTCAGACTCAGAAAATAATGAAATACTGTCTTTGCTAAGGCAATGGCATCATCATCGATCGGTAAGTTTTATAAGTAATCATTGTAACACCTATCAAACAACTCATTGTGATGTGAAGTATTAAGCATGTTCTATTCTGTAATGTTTTGAAAATTCTATGATTCCAAAAATTAACGCTCCTATGCTATGCTATTCTATTTATGTAAAGCATAATACTTAATACATGAATATTTATTTGCAGATTGATACTGCAGATCACATCTGTCATCATTGTCGGTCATTGATAAGCACTGCTCTGCACAGAAGAGAAGATTTACAGTCCCCTATTTTTGGCCATCAAAATGTGTGTGTGAATTGTGGTCGATCACTTCTCAAAGCCCGCTGTCATACATTGACACAAACCACTGTGCGGGAAAGACACATTTATAATGTTATTGCAGAATGGATTTTACCAAATCAAGTAAGTATTACAAGACGAATAGCATTTATATTTAACTAATGACTGATGCTCTGTAAAAGTAGGTTTTTTACACCTATTGTATTTTTTTTTCATGCTTTGTGATATATATCCTCCCTGTAGCAAAATCAGTATTAAAAGTTACCACAGTATACATTATATTATACACTATATAATATAATATAATTAACTAACATCTATAAATATTTTTCTTCTAGGTTCAGAGAAACAGCCAAATATGTCATCCTTTTTGGATGCGAGCTGATCAACATCAGTATTCTGCTCCATCAACATCGCAAGCAACGGCTTCAACAGTCGAGCAAGAAGTTGATGATGATGAAGATGAGGTGTTGCCACCACAACCAGATTTAGAAATCCCATGACCTGATATTTCTACCGAACATGAAACTATTACATTGCCTAACTACCTACGAGCGTCTAGCACGGAAAACCGGTGTATTTTTCTAAATTGTCAAGACCAACATCGCTTTGTTGTACCCATATCTGTAAGGAAACATTTACTTGTACGATTCAATTTTTATGTGCCACCAAATGGTCGCATTTGTAGAGAACACTTGATTGGAGATTGGGAATCAGTATTAACGACTGGTATTCAGTTGTTCACTGCAGAACATATTGAAGATATGTTTTCAGTTTTAAAATTAACCCATACATTCCTGGATTTCAATAACTTGGAGGAAATGCCAGATTATTTAGTCTATTACTGGATAGGGTTTTCAAGGGAACAATTTGCAGAAATAATGTTAGAACTTCCACAATTATCTAACCTTAAAAGGGGAAACATTGGCTTGGCAGCTTATTTAATAAAACTCCGTACTGGTGACTCAGATGAAAGAATTTCTAGTTTATTAAATATTCCCAGACGAACTTTAGAAGACCTACTGACAAAAGTTCGCAATATTTTGAGGCAACACTTTGTACCTAATCATGTAGGCTTAGGTCATCTAAATAGACGTAATGTCACAGAACGAAATCTGTTGATTCCAAATGGGTTGTATGGAAACCCTAACAGTGATCCAAATGACAGGAACCTTTAGGTCCATTAAGTTGAATTCTCATTAAGTTGAATTCTCTGAATGTTGAATTCCCGTTAAGTTGAATCCCATTACATTGAATCCCATTAAGTTGAATCCCATTAAGTTGAATTCCCGTTAAGTTGAATCCCATTAAGTTGAATTCCCGTTAAGTTGAATTCCCATTAAGTTGAATCCCATTAAGTTGAATTCTTGTTAAGTTGCAATCTCTAAATATGCAGACGATATAGATGTTACAGTTAAAACCCGTTCTTAGTTAAAACTAGTTTTGACTACTCAAAACGCGTTTCAACTGACTGCGTTTGTTAAAACTAGAATTAACGGCTGCTCAAAATAAATATCAGTAAAGACTAGTTCTAACGTCAAGTTTGGGCTTTATAGATTCGTATTGACGGATGCTTTTGTGCCACATGGTAACCAGGGTCTGATGATGGAGCTGGAAGGTGTCAATAGGAACTTAGTAATTCATCAACCCAACCACGTCGAGTTTGGGCTCGTTTGATTTATCTTGACGAATACTTTGGTGCTAGATGGTAACCTGAAGCCCAAAAAATGAAGGTTTTGGGCATGGCAGCAACCAGTTCAGGCCCTGGGGCCCCGAAAGGAGATCCGCCAAAGTGGTACCAGAATGTACAGTAATAAATTTTATATGAGTTCATTAGTCATCTTATTTGCTTTATTATGATACGTAAATAAGAGTTGTAGCACATCGGAAAGTATTTTTTATTTTATTTTACAATTTACTTTCCTTAAACCTTCGCTGTAATAGTTTGCGTGAAAAGGAACGTACCCGACATAGTGAAATGTATGCAAAAAATGAATATATCGATATTTTAAAAATAGATATCAATATTAGAGTTTGATATATATCGGAAAAATATCGATATTTTGATATGTCGATATTTTTTCGATAGATGTAAAAGTATAGATTCTACAACGGCGATGGAACCATAGAGATATTACAATAGAGTGGGTGAGCCATACGGCTGCCCATAGATTGCATTCGCCCCCGGTTAGAAAGAGAAACAACGATAACGGTAATTACCTATCTCTCTCCGATCCCGATGAGCCAGAAAGAGAAAGGTGATTACTAAAGATTTCGTCTCTTTTTATCCGAGGTACGCTCTGAAGCCTGGCTTCTGCCCTTTAGTATAATATCTCTATGGATGGAACCTCTAATAATGTATGAGCGAGAGAGGAACCGGACTGAACGTGTCCTACAGTCCCTACAGATAAGGTAATAATAAATGTGTGGTCTTAGGGTAGTGAGGTAGTAGGATAGTAGGGTAGTAGGTTTCGATGGTCAGATCAGACAAATTCAGACAACAGAATCGGTCAACTATCGATTCGAACGTGTATTGTGTATATACAAAATGTATGGCACGAGGGCCTTCCGACTGTCTGATCCGGAACCGACCGACCGGATATCGGAACCGACTATCGGAGAAAAAAATCGGACGTCTTTATTGTAGCCCTTATAGTATGGATAAAACTGAAGTTTTACAGTATAGAAGCAGTATTTTATGTCGAGAGTACATAACAATACAAACATGTCAGTACACGCTTAGTAGCTGTCATAATATATTGTTTTAAAGAATAATTCTCTGTTTCAATCCACGGCTGATCAACATTTTCTACAATAAAATCTTCCGTATGTCTTGCAATAAACAATAAATAATCATAAATGAAAATAACGTAAGCTCTTATGTCAGTTTCTTGACCTATAACACTGCGGTGTTGCCAAGTCAAAAAATCTTTAAACTAGTATATCTTATAAACCCCGTGTGCTAGCGAAATGAAATAAATTTCATCTAAGAACTTATAAATTAGATAAAAATCTGACAAAGTTTTATTACTGTACAATTTGGTACCAATTCCCATAGTAAAGTGGCGGGTCTCCTTTAAGGTCCCAACTTATGGACCCTGGAGTATGTACTTCGCTAAACCGGAAGCAATAAACAATAGGGGCCATAAACATGTCACGCGAACAATGGAACAATGGAGCGCGGCCATCTCGAAGAACGCGCATGATGCTTCGACCTTACGACAACAGTCTTAAGGTCGAAAGTCGATTGCAAGGAACATACTAGAGCTTCATTCTAATAACTACCGGAATATTCTGGATTGGCATGAATGGTGCGTGAGTGGTATAAAAAGGGGCACTCGGTCAACTGCGGGCATTCTAGTTTCGGAAGCGAAACCAGGAAGATACCAGCGATACCTACGAGCGATACCAGTGAGAAGTGGAGTGATTTCTACGGGCGATACAGAGTTCGACGAGTGTGTTTACGAGTACCTACGTGCATAGTGTTTTGGTGTGTGTACATAGTGTAATTGTGTATCTACGAGTACAATAAAGTCTTTGTTTTACATTTTGGCATTTTCTCGAACCCAGTACTCCTGACTCGTAACAATATTATTGTATTATTGATAAACTTATTTTACTTGAGTGACAAGAGACAGATGACAACATTATGTTTTACAATCTATAAGTGACCAGGAGGTGATGACAATAAATAGGTGCTGTATACTAATATTATAAATTGTATAGTATGTTTTAACCGACTTCAGAAAAGGAGGATGTTCTCAATTCGTCTGTACGTTTTCTTTGTCTTATGTGTGTCACTTCATTACTTCGCACTGGGCGAACCAATTTCTATAATTCTTTCTATAATTCTTTCTTTAATTTTTTTCTTTAATTTAATTTGAGCGACATCCGATGGACAGTTTTTGAGTTATTCTCAATAAAGTGAATTTAATTGAAACTTTTCACTGGGTGTTCCGATTTTGATGATTATTTTTTGTTCGAAAGGTAGTGTTTGCCATGTGAACCCATATAAATTAGAGCGACATTTGGCGAGTGGTTTTTGAGTCATCTCTAGTTAACTTTTAGAGCATTCAACTTAATGGAAATCCAACATTCAGAGAATTCAACTTAATGGGAATTCAACTTAATGGGAATTCAACTTAACGGGAATTCAACTTAATGGGATTCAACTTAACGGGAATTCAACATTCAGAGAATTCAACTTAACGGGAATTCAACATTCAGAGAATTCAACTTAATGGGAATTCAACTTAATGGACCTGAAGGGACAGGAAAGCTATAGTTATTTTAGATGGTACATATGTTTACATACAAAAAAGTTCAAATTATTTTTATCAAAAAAAAACATATTCTTTGCACAAATATAGCAACCTTGTAAAGCCCTTATTAATTGTAACAACTGATGGATATATCATTGATGTATTAGGTCCCTATTCCGCGACAACTTCTGATGCACAAATAATTATGAAAGAATTTGAAAGACCTGACAGTCCGTTAAGGACGTTTTTCCGTGCAGGGGATGTGTTTATATTGGACAGGGGTTTCCGAGATGCAATTCCTTTATTACAGCAGTGTAATTATTGCCCATATAGCCCTTCCTGTCGGCAACAACATGAGACACAATTATCAACATTAGAAGCAAATAAAACTAGAGCAGTCACTATTACCCGATGGGTAGTTGAAGTAGTGAATGGTAGATATAAAAGAGACTTCAAAATATTCAGACAAGAGTATTTCAATGTAGCTTCTCGCCATCTAATGACAGATTTCTTATGTGCTAGTGCACTTATAAATAAGTTCCACAAATTAATTACAGACAGAGAGGATGCAAGAGACATATTGGCAATAATTAATGAAAAAATGTATGTTGATAATCTATTAGCATATGTAGTATTGGAAAATAATTTAAATAGGAGGAGAGCACATTTTGAAAGTATAAATGTAGAAAATAACCTCCAAGATTTTCCTCGTCTCACATTATCCGATTTGTCATTGATATCTTTAGGCAGTTATCAAATAAAACAAGCTCGCTCATATTATGGTGAGCACATCAGGGCTAATGGGCGTTACACCATTGAAGTGTGCCGTGAGGTCCATAACTTAGGTTTATGCAATAACGAAAATGAGTGGTTGTTGAGAGGCAGAATCCTCAGCAGGCATGTGAGTCGTATAATATATTTTATATATATATTAATAAATGGTAGCTTTTCAGGAAGAGAAGCCATTACGCAATATTATTGCACCTGTGTATCTGGTAGGCGTACAGTAGGTTGCTGTGCGAATGTTATGTCCATAGTTTGGTACCTAGGCTGGGCTAGATATGAGGACAACATCAGACCTCCGGCACAATTCTTGGACGATATTTTATTGTGCTATGATAGTGAATAAAGTTATATTTGTAAAAGAAAACATTTTTATTTTATACTCCCAATATTACCTATGTAAGTACCTATTTAATGTACTTTTATGAAAATTAAATAAAGGTCGATTGACAAGTTCTCTATATAAACATTGATATAGTATCTCAATGATTTATAATAAGAAAATCAAGTAACATTCCATAGTACCATTCATTTCGTATTAATCAAGTCCTGTGTCAGTTTTACAATCAGCTGTCAATGTTTACTTTGACAGTTAAGTGTCAACTAGCTAGCTAAAAAGTATAGTAATCTGTGGTGTCAACTACATGTCAACTATCAAATAAGATGTCTACTCTGTAAATTAAAATAATTATTTTAGCTACACAGACAAGTTCTCTGAAGAAATTACAAATACCTATTAGTTTCTAATAATATACGCTGTGAGAATACATAAAAATTATCCATGTAGGTGACCAGGCCGGACGCTCCTTGAAAACCCGCCAGTCTCCTTTTATGAATAGAACGGATATGTGTCTTATTATTAGGTGTTCTAACTTCTACAGCTCTTATTTTATTATCATGACCTGGAATTAATCTAACAATTCTGGCCATTGGCCAGGACATAGATGGCAGATTGTCCTCTTTTAAAATGACTAGGCTACCTAAGTTTACATTACAATAATCATTTTTCCACTTAGGTCTGTTTTGTAACACATTTAAATAATATTTATGCCAGGTTTTCCAAAATCTAATATCTTTAAACGAGCAATTCTTGTATATTTATTTATTTATTTATTTATACCTATATATATAATCACGATCTCGGAAACGGCTGCAAAGATTTTCATGAAAGTTACAGATTAGGGGGTTTTCGGCTGAAGGAATCGATTTATCAAGGTCCCAGGTTCGAGAAAAGCTCGGTTCCCGAGATAAAGAGATTTTAAAAACATCATACTGACGTCATCTATGAAACATTAGGATAACTTCTATGAGGTACTGTTTGTAACGTGTTGAACTGACGCCATCTATGAAACATTAGGATAACTTCTATGAGATACGGTTTGTTTGTTTCAGTAGTATGAAACTAGATGGCGCTCGAATATATTTTTGTTCGGCTAATACTATTCATTCTTACGTTGAAGCGCTATTTTTGCGTTATACCTACCTATTTTCTGTTTGAATAAAATTAAAAATCAGTGCGATTATCTCGCTTGACCTCGCAGGACGCGTAGTGATAGTTTAACGTGCGTTTGTGATATTTACGAGAATATTTGTAAATAAATGTTAGTTTTGTTATTATCGATTTAATAATATATTTTAATAAAGTTTTAAATAAATAATGGTCAGATCGATGAAATTACTATTGTTGTAAATAGAATCAATAAAATTTTAAGTACGCCTAACAACTTGCTCATTAAACTAAAAGTATATTTATTTATGTTGTTTAATTATCATAAACATTCAATACATTTTATCGCAAATAAAAATTTCAGTCGGGGACTGCCTAAGCCTGCGAAAAGTACGAAGGAAAGTTCAATGAATTTATCTAATTAAGTATGTACCTATTTAAAATGCAATTAATTCGCTCACACAGTTAACTTCTATGAGGTACTGTTTGTAACGTGTTGAAATTTCAGTAGTATGAAACTAGATGGCGCTGTACAACTTTGTGAAACACGCTGTTGAGATCCTTTGGCCGTAACATAAGTAAAATGAATTTTGTGCTCAGTGAACAGTTGTATGATTTGACTCCTGAATAGATGGCGGAATTCCTCGTATTTCTTGCGATTCATACTAAATATAATTTTCAACCGAGCAAAGCTCGGTCAACCAGGTACTGATTGCTTTACATTAGTACATAATTGCCAAAACTTTAATCTATTTTGAGGGATGTCACATACATTGTGCTCTGGATACATAGTTAATGGACTCCCTATTATGAAGTGACCTGGCGTTAAATAACAATAATCATTAGGATCTGAGGACATAGGAATTAACGGTCTAGAGTTAAGTACAGCTTCAATTTCAGTAAGTATGGTATTAAGTTGTTCATAAGTTAATACAGTGTTTTGCAATATTCTCTTTAAATGATACTTAGTGCTCTTCACAGCGGCCTCCCAGAGTCCTCCAAACGGGTGATTCTCGGTGGTCATACTGGGTTGTCCTACTGGTATGGCCAGTGAGAATGTGTGTGTTGAGATTTTCTCACTGGTCATACTACCTATTAACACCAGAAATTTATCATTTTCTTTCATCCTGTATATATCTGCAGTGGTACAGTCAAGCTAAAAGTGAGCTATACAAGTCTATAAGGACAATAAACATATGAAATAAATATGCTCTAGGAATGTTTTTGAACAGTTTTTATGGAATAAGAATATCATTAAATATCTTGATTAATTTAAAAAACTGCCTTCAAAGAAGTAATTTAAAATAACTTAATTAGTAATATATATAACACTAGCTGTGTCACAAAGTTTTTCGTGAATCCCGACCCCGCGAGAATTCTTGGATAAATAGTAGCCTATATATTACTCCATACATAGATGTAGCATACACTGACGTTTAGATAGATTGGAAATGCGAAAGAGCAAAACATATGATACACGTATGGCAGAGCGAGATAGATTAATAGACGAAACCAATTTTTAGACGGCATAGCGGGCTTAGCGGGCACTTGTCAAAAATTGTTCCTCAATTTTCTCAAAATACTTAATTTAGTTTTTACATTTCTGTGTGGAATAACGTTCTTTGTAGTGTTAATTAGTGATAGTTACTTGTGCGGTACCTGGATGTGACTCCTCTAAATATAAAAACCACCAGGAAGGCGTCGCGCTCTGCGGTGACATTGACAGAGGGCGATTCATTTTTGGTTTCGTCCAAGTGATACAATTGCCGATCTTTAGTTATACATATAATAAATCTATGGCTCCATATGAATAACAGTTGATTTTTAGGGTTCCGTACCCAAAGGGTAAAACGGGACCCTATTACTGAGACTTCGCTGTCCGTCCGTCCGTCCGTCCGTCTGTCACCAGGCTGTATCTCATGAACCGTAATAGTTACACAGTTGAAATTTTCACAGATGATGTATTTCTGGTGCCGCTACAACAACAAATACTAAAACACTAAAACACTGAATAGTTTTTGCGTGAAAGAGCAACAAACACACACACATACATCCTTACAAACTTTCGCATTTATAATATTAGTAGGAAGGAAGGATTAGTAGGATACACATATTTTCCTTCACATTTAATTATATAAAACCCATTTTCAAAAAATGTTTTAAGAACATGATTATTTATTTATCACAAAATGAAATATTCACATTTGACTTTTAGCTTGACGGTACCGCCACAGCTATACACCGCTAGTTTTTAATTACCGGGAAAAAAAAATCCACTATATCTACTGGTGAAACTGAACACGTCTGTGTAAAAAAAAATTTTAAAACGAATGACGTAAATTTATCCTTCAAAACAAGTGAATTCTGGTCAAAGAAAAACACCAATTCGTTTCATTCATGAATACAAAATTCTCCTAGACAAAATACGATAACGATTTCATTCATAAACTACCTCAAGGCTGTCGCATTATTTTAAAGGATTGTGTTATCTTGATACTTGATTTTAATAAATCGTATTCTGCGATTATACCTACGTACGTAATTTATTTTCGTGCATAATGTCTACAACAATAAAATTAATGACTTGAATTGACCTACGACATGAAACTGCTAGACAGAAGTTGTGATAGAATTTAATAATGACAATTTTATTATTAATTGCCACATGGCATTGCAAATGTATTAGTTTTGTACATTGACAGAATGCAGGTTGGCAGTAAGTACCTCCCTACATTAATAAAAAAGATTATACCTACCAATAGCGAATTATCATACCTACATCAAATAGAGAAAATACTGAATTACATCAGTATTAAAGGATTCGTCCATAATAATCTGAAGTATTAGAAATGAAAGATAACACCTACATAACTGCACTTCTAATAAAATAATACTAAATAGGTAATTGTACATCGAAATATCAAAATCGTTTGGTCGCGACTCGCGGTACAAGTTTAAAAATAAAAACATGGCAAAAACCAATACAGACACAAACTCACACACACACTCAATGTATTGTACATAACGTCTATGTTGCGTAGATACCCACAAAGAAGCCGCGCCGGCGCATACGCCGCCGCCGCGCCGGCCGCCATTATTCGCTTCGCGCCCCTCCCTTGCGATATAGGAAAAGCGCTTCCTAGTTCCCGAGCGTTTGTTGTAATCGATAAATTTATTTTCATTTTTCATGATGTAAGTAATCAATTAATCGATAACTTAATAAACATGTTTAGTAATAATAGTACACAACCTATTTACGATTAGGTTACGAGAAATGGGATACCTACGAGGGACGAGCAACGTTACCTACGAAATAAACTACACACATCAAAAGTGTCTAGGGATCAACATATATTTTTGCAATAACTTTTCTCCTGATTGATATTAATTAAAATTTTCTTTAAGGATTCATCAAATAAAGTGTTTTCGTTTGTCACAGTAACGATAAACCAAGTCACCTTTGCATTAATAAAGAAATTTGCCATTTTCCTAATAAAGGGATTTTTGACATTTGAACCACTAACATTAAAGTTCGAAAAAAAGACTGAAATAACAGTTTTCTTTAAAATTTTATTGGGTAACTTAAACAATTAATAATCCGTGTTTCTACCGCGAACACTAACAACACAAGAACATCGGTTTGGCATACTCAAAATGAGTTCATCCAAATCACGCTGTGGAATGGCCGCCCATGTTCGTTGCAACAACAAAAAAAGGTCTTCTTGCCACTGGATACCCTCCATATTCGGCAGAGCTCTTCTCTGTAGCATATCCCATGCATGCTCAATCGGGTTCAAGTCTGGCGACTGAGCAGGCCAGGGCAGGACATTGATGTTAGCTGCGGCGAGAGTCTGTCTTACAACTCTTGCGGTGTGCGGTCGTGCATTATCATGCATTAACTGAAATAAAGGACCGATTTGCACTTGTAGAGGAACGATGACGTCTGATACAATCGTCTCAGCATAAATTTGAGCGTTGAGGTTGCCTCTGATCCAAATCAACTCAGTTCTTCCGCCGATCCAAATACCCGCCCATACCATGATGGTTCCACCACTATAAGGATGGACTTCCTGGCAGGATTTTAATCGCTGTTGGCGTCCAGGGGTTCTCCAGTGTCGTATACGTCTTGTATCCGGTCTCATAAATTTATTACAAAGCCACATCTCAATCTCAAGAAATCCGCATAAAAATGCTTGATCCCTAGACACTTTTGATGTGTGTACTCTAACAAAGTATCAAATTCAGTAGGTACTAGTGGATGTTTATTAGATATTTGTTATTGAATACCTAATTAAATAAATAGTCATTTAATATTGGAGCAATTTTATTATCCACCTATGTTATGAAATGTAATTTAAAAATCTTGTCATTTAATATTTTAAAACCATCTGGACTAACCATCCTCGTCCCTAATTTGAGTCTTGTTCAAAGTCGGTCACAGTTGTCATGGGCAGCAGTGAAAGGGTGATGCTGCATGCTGGTTTGCTTTATTATTTTCCATAAAAAGTATTTTTATTTTTTAGTAGTTTATCGCATTTACGTAAGCCGCCGTAAATTTGCAGTACCTCATACTACTTAATACATCAATAAATTGTTTGTACTTTGGAACTGAAAATGTTACATAATCGATTCTTCCATCTGAAATGTTTAATTTTTTATTTAATCGATATGCTAACTAAGAGCTGATTATCAGTCGCTGATACGATGCATCAGATACCTACTTGCGATTCTCGCCAACATAAGGAAGGTCATATTATACCTACTTATTTATTGAGATATTTAAAATCAAACCAAAGTACGGATTTGAAAGAAAATAATCGATTCTTAAGATTGAAAATCGATGGAATTAAAGACTGTGGAGCCAACACTAGCCGTGCCCTGTGCTGTCCGTGGCGGCTCCTTTGATGTCGCACGCGCTAGGCGAAATTGGAAAAAATACACAGTTGCATCGGAGCTTTCGTAATAAAAAGTATCTCGTGTTTTCGTATTACGTGTGCCGCTCGCAATTAAATTATAATTAAATTAAATTCTTTTTCTTTGAGGGTCATTTATAACTTCCGTACGCATTTAACGACATTTGTGTTAACTGTGTGTTACCCTTTTCTTTACTGTGACTTTACATTTCTATCTGCCACCTTAATTGTTATCAAACATCGTGTGTCCGTGAGAGTGATCCAAAAGACCGTAAAACTTTTTGTAAAGTGAAACATGTGCTGCTGTCGCTTATAAAAAAAATGTTATGTGCTTGAAGGTGGATTAGTGACTCTGCTGGAACACAGATCCTCATTGTAAGTAAAATTTAAATAACTAAGTAGGTTAAATTTTAATAATTAACCTCATAGTGAAAGTAAAAATAACCACAAGTCGTCGATTTAAATGTTTTAAAGAGGTACGCGTCAGTATTTTACATTTATTAAAATCACTCTTCTTTCCAATTGGTAAATGCAATTATTATTAATAAGGAATATGTCGGTCCTAAGCCCATAAAAATATGAAAGAAAAACAATAAATAAGTAAATTATGTTTAAGTAAAACATCCGATGTAGGTTATTAGTAACAGCTGATCACAGGCCGACAACCGCTCGCGTAGTGGTGCGCGGTGGCAAGCGAACTTAGACGCTACGCGCTTTCATTGATGAACTGAACGGGTCGTAGTAAAGTAGTATCGGTGTCCATGATTTTATGCAGGACTTCATGAAACTTTAACTTGTAATAACTTCGTTATTTAGAAGTAAAAAAAAATCTGATTGAACATTTATGATACCTTACCTATTCTTTATCGCCCGTTAAATTTTTTTCGGTAGTTAATGTATAACCGTGTATATAGGATGAAAGAAAATGCTACATTTCTGGTGTTAATAGGTAGTATGACCAGTGAGAAAATCTCAACACACACATTCTCACTGGCCATACCAGTAGGACAACCCAGTATGAC
Source organism: Hesperia comma (assembly GCA_905404135.1). Lineage (NCBI taxonomy): Eukaryota > Metazoa > Arthropoda > Insecta > Lepidoptera > Hesperiidae > Hesperia > Hesperia comma. Next base: position 19,995,766 of record FR990015.1, on the reverse strand, counting down.
CACCGAGAATCACCGCTCCAAACGTTGGGGAATAACTCGGTATGTGGTGAAAGCTAATAGCATGCTCTGAGGCAAACTGGTGTACTTTACATTGATGGCTCTGTGAGGCCAGCAGTGAGTAGAGCTCAACTAACTGGCTCCTTGCACATTTAAAGGTACTAGCATTATCACAGTGGATTTCTGTGGGCAACCCTCGTCTCGATATAAATCGTCTCAAGCACGCCAGAAAGGTTTCTGTGGTTAAATCTGAAGCCAATTCCAAATGAATGGCCTTCGTCGTAAAACAGACAAATAAGCAAATATAACCCTTACCAATTAATGACCGTCTAACGCGTGAGAGTTTTACTTGAATTGGCCCAGCAAAATCCACTCCGATTTTTTCAAATGGTCTGCTGGTAGCAATGACTCGACTGGCCGGCAAGGAGCCCATCAGCTGTTTGGCCACAGTGGCCTTTTGTCTGAAACATGTGATACATTTATGTGTTATTTTCTTAACTTCTAACAAGCCGTTCACAAGCCAGAATCTTTGATTTAAACTTGAAAGTAAAAGCTTAGGTCCTGCATGCAATAACCTTTTGTGTTCACTCCTTATTAACAAGGTAGTAATGTGAGAGCCTCTGGGAAGGATGACAGGGTGTTTTTGTGCATCATGTATATTAGCATGATGGAGCCTACCACCCACACACAAGAGACCTGACTCATTTATAAATGGATGCAAGTTAGCTATATTGCCCCGCAAATTGTAGCCTTTGCTAAGTGCATTTATTTTATTTTTAAAGTATATACTTTGTTCATATTTAATTAAAAGCATAAGTGCATTATCAAGCTCTGAGCCACTCAAAAATTTTGAGTGTTTAACATTCTTTTTATTAATATTATTCAAAAATCTCAATATATATGCTAACAGCCTTTTAATTTTTTGAATATCAGAATAGTTAAGCAAGCGCTTGAATACATACTCAAGTGGTTGGTCCGGTTGCACTGTGCTGGAGAGCGCCAAGCGTTGTCGTACCTCTGGCAGTTCTTGCAGAGTATCAACATTAGAGTGATTAAATTTGTACGTACCATCCTGCAGAAACAATGGTCCATGCCACCATAACTCGCTGCCGTGCAGCTCTAGAGGGTTGACTCCTCTACTAATGAGATCGGCAGGATTGTCCTTTGTATTAACATATAGCCATTTATAACTATTAGTATTCTGGCGAATGACACTTACTCTGTTCGCTACATATGCTTGAAGCTTTATTATTTCGGTATTTAGCCATGCAAGTACTATTTGTGAGTCGCTGAATAAATAGACATTTTTATATGAATTATAAGCTTCAGTGTTTCATATGTTTTTACAACCAATTTGGACAAAAGAAGAGAAGCATTCAATTCGAGTCGGGCAATGGTCATGCCTTTCTTGTTAATAGGATTGATCCGCGATTTGGAACAGAGTAAGTATACATTTATTTTACCTTTTTGCTAAGCAACAATTATAGATTAATACTTGCAACACAAATTAGATTAATAAAACTGGTTTCCGTAGGAACATAATTCTAACTCAGCAAGAGTGAGTTTGGAGTCCACAAAATGTAATTTTCATACAAATCAAATATGAGTATAATTTTTTATGTTTAGATGTAACCGTACACTAGTTAAGCCCCATTTCTGTGGTATCATTTTCAAAGCCATATTTTTAGGTAATAATTTTAAGTATAATAACAATAGTCACAACAAACAATTTTAAGAAGAAAGCAACTATGATGATAGACATTCTATTAATTTCTTAGATATAATTGTATAGATACCGGCATCATGTAAATGGGGCTGTGTCATATCTATACTTAAGAAACGAATCAACTAATTATAAAAAATCAGAAGTAGCTCAATTTGTTTTGTTAGATTTTGATGTAATTAAAAAATGTTTGGCATCTTTCCCAGACATTCTGATAATGCCTTGGGACGTCGATGGTACATAACTATTGGTAATGTCAGTAAGAGTGACTAATTTTGGACCCTTCTTTTTAGTCGATGCTAAAGGAACCACAGCAGTTTGCAATTCTACATTTGTAGGATTTGCTTCAGGAACAGAAATTTTATTAATTTTCGCAAATTTTATATGTTTTCCATGGGAGCATACTTCTCCCAGTGCTCAACTAAAACAACTGGTTTTCCTAAAAGTAAGCTTGTCGCATTGTTTCGACCAGAGAACTTGGTGCAACAAAAGGGTGCCACTGATAGGTTTTAAATTTTTCGGCATGCTGTTGTCTCTTTCAGTTATTTCTTTTTCTTCGACTTTCATGATTAGAATGTTGTCCACAAACCTTTCCACTACATTGAAAAATTGTTCAAATGTTCCTATATCGTATCCAAATGTAACTAATTTGTCAGCTGTTCTTTTTAAAACTGCGCCAACAAGTAAGTAAGTAAAGCTAATGTTACAACTGAATTTAAGAAAGTGATGATTTAATATACGTTACTTACTTTGTTATACTTATGGTTTGATATGGTACCTATATGATATTTTTTTAAATATTGACCTTGTTAATATGTAGTATTGTTAACTACTGTGTGTCATGCTAGGTGCCTGAATGTTTTTGTGTGTCAGGTATTTGGAACATTTTGATTTAAGGGGAAGTGTTAGAAAAGTAAACCAAAAATGTTCCAGATTTGAATATATTGTCATATTTGTATTCACTCAAAAACTTACGTTAAGATTGTAATCTCGTGTCTTCTCTTGCAAATAAATCCATAAGAATTACTGCTATTCGACGTATATTATTATCACAACCCTTCAGTTCCTATAATACACAGAATAGGGACGGTGCCCATTATTCACGAAACTCAGGTCCAAATGATACAACTTAAGTTCAAGAAAAAATTGATAATTTTATAAATAAAAATATAATAAATATAAGGTTTTATTCGTGCATCGAGCACACATTATTCTATTCTAGACATAGACATAATTATTAGGTAATATAGGTAATGAAAAATGAACAAAAAAGTTTACAGTTATTAATCAATAGGAAGTTAAATTAAAACTCAGAGAATAATTAAAAAATTAAATAAAATGGGTATTTAAAAAAAAAAAGAAACTGTAAAAAATTTTTTATAACAAGAAATATATTTATGATCTTTACAAACTTACATAATCCCCAATAATTCCTGTCATATAAAATCCTAATTCCTCCCGATACGATTTTAGTACTGAATTAAAAGGCTTATCTGTGCATAGAGGCTGAATGCCCGAAGTAAAAGTCATTAGTATGTAGGTGTCAAAGTATGTAAGTGATGATAAAATAAAATTTGGACAATTCCTGACTACACAAAAAGCCATATTAATCAAAAACCTAAACTCTGGTGAAGGAGAAGATCAGGTCAAAGACCACCTAAAATCTAATAAAGAGGAGAAGACATTTTTGGATACGCTGAATTAAATACATTGCAAGGAAAAGTTCGAACGGTAGACATTTTCTTGCTACAGAAGAACTACTGTTACTTGTCCAGTTGCAGAAAACGAAGGAACTCGAGACAGCCGTCACCATCAGCAACTTTTTCGTTCAACATTCTCAAATAGTTGCTGGTCTACGGGAGGGAGGAGTTACATATCGATGGGTGCAAAGTGAATAAAGTTATCTGCAATTTTGCGATTATTGCGGTAATATACTTAAAATATCATATTCCACAATATGGTAAAAAGAAAAATCGAAATATCTCCTTATTTTTCGTACTTTTGTCACGTATAAGAAAACAACTACGCCTATTTTGTAAAATTGCACGACGTCAATGCGGTTACCTACCGCTGGCCGTTTTTACAACAGGATTTTTTTATTACGAAAAGATGCATAAACCGCCATCTGCCATATATGTCTTTTTCTACGTCGAGATTATTTATGCAGTTTACATAACTCAATTAGTATATTTTTGGTATGTTAGTGGGTATCTAACTATGTGAATTCTTATTGTAAGCTATAATAATTGACTTGTAATTAAATAATATTTACTTAATGATATTTTCACTACTGTTTCACGTTCAGAAAGTCCGAAATCACCTTTCTTTTAGCTTGAATGGCTGACGTAAAAGCAGATGAGCCACCTGATGGTAAGTGGTCATCGTCGCCTATGGACACGAGCAACACCAGGGGAGTCACCAGTGGAACGCCGGCCCTGAAGGAGAGCTCTTTTTACACCTTTCTTGAAGAACCCTGTTGTGTACCTACTACGGAGCGAGGAGGAAGAGCGCGTGAATCAAAGTCGCTAGTCAGTAGCACACTGGTTTATTTCGCGAGGAGCAAATAACAAAATGGCGGCGCGGCGGCGCAGCGCTCGCGCACGTAGGTACATATACAACATTCCTTCCCCTTAAGCTAGAAACTACACATAATACTCTTATTGACTAAACCAATTAGCTATTGTTACAGGTAGGTACTAATTATCTGTTGGTTCATTATAATCGTCGTCGCTGTGCTGGTCCCCGATCGGTGTCGAGAAGATAGGGCTTACTGCTCGACGACGCCTTGTTATGACGGCGGCTCTCGTGGCTGGCGGAGTCACTGCAGGTGGTGATGTCTCCTCCTGACTTGGACTCGTTGCTACGCCTCCTTCCCCCACCGACTGTGCCATCAGGTGGGAGTGAGACTGTGCGCCAGTAACCGGGCCCACATCGGGCACTAGGTCCAGGTCATCTTCGAGTTCGTTACTCGGGGAAGAGTATCCGTTTCCTAATTTGGTCTACGTGCCTAGTAATTTCACGGTTTATCTCTGGCACATATACTGAGTACATACTTCTTCCAATTTTTCTCTTAATGATACCTTGAACCCAACAGAATTTTTTATTTGTGGCATTTTTTGTTATCCACACGTTTTCGTTTTCTTTAAAGTCTGGTCTATGTTTCCCTCGGTAGTATTTAGCCTGTAAGGACTGATTACGTTCGACGGTTCGAGTGAGATCTGTGGACGAGGGTGACGGCACGACAGGAAGCAACAAATCCAACCTTGAGCGCAAAGAACGCCCAAACACTATCTCCGCAGGTGACTTTTCGGTGGTACTATTTTTAGAGTTCCTATAGTCGAATAAAAATTTATTTATTTTATCGTGCATTGTCCTTTTATTTAACCCCTCTAACAGTATAATTTTAAGCCCTTTCTTTATAATTCTTACAAAACTCTCGGCTTGACCATTACTGGCCGGGTGATAGACCGGGGAGAGGACATGAACGATACCATTACGTACACAAAAGTCCTTAAATTCTACGGAGGTAAACGATGTGCCATTGTCACTCACTAACGTGTGTGGAATGCCGAACCGAGACATAAACTCGTATAATTTGCCTATAACCGCTTTCGAATTGTAAGTTAAGGACATCTCGTAACATTCAACCCATTTACTATAGGCATCCACGACAATTAAAAATGTGTACCCTTGAAACGGGCCCAGGAAATCTACGTGAATTCGGTAGAATGCATGTGGCGGTAAGGGCCACGGTATGAGGGTGGAGTGCGGCGGGGCGGGGCGGAGCAAAGCGCTCCGGGAATATCTCATAGGGAAGCTCATTCCACAGCTTGCAAGTTCGTGGTACAAACGATCGTGAAAAACGGACGTTCTCGTTCGCCACGAATCCAAGCGATGTGGATGATACTTCAATCTTTGGCAAGTGGTGCGATGATGGAAGGGTGAAGTTGGCACCAAATCGAACAATTCCTCTGAGTACTCACCGTTGTAAAGTCGGCTAAAAACTAAAAAGCTTGGTGTCCTAAACCGGGCGAAGCAGTACTTCAATGCGAGGGACCTACTGATGCTTTATAAAGCACAGGTCAGGCCTCACATGGAGTACTGCTCTCATCTCTGGGCAGGGGCGCTACAATACCAGCTTAGTCCATTTGACACTGTACAAAAGCGCGCGAATTGTCAACGACCCACGAGTCACTAACAGGTTAGAACACCTAAGTCTAAGGAGAGACATGGGATGCCTCTGCATGTTCTACCGGCTTTGCAACGGTGAGTGCTCCGAGGAATTATTCGATTTGGTGCCAACTTCACCCTTCCATCATCACATCACTCGCCGAAGATTGAAGTTTCATCCGCATCGCTTGGACTCGTGGCGAACGACTACGGTCCGTTTTTCACGTTCATTTTTGCCACGAACGTGCAAGATGTGGAATGAGCTTCCTTCTGAGGTATTCCCGGAGCGCTATTACATGGGGTTCTTCAAGAAAGGTGTAAAAAGAGTTCAGCAGAAGAGTTCAAGAGTTCAGGGCCGGCGGGCGTTGCACTGGTTGGTGACTTCTCTGGTGTTGCCTGTGTCTATAGGCGACGATGACCATTTACCATCAGGTGGCTCGTCTGCTTTTACGTAAGCCCTTCAGGCAATAAAAAAAACTACAACACGCACCAATTTGCTTTCAGAGTCTTATAAATCTAACAATAACCCTAAAATAGGGCTTCATCATTACAAAACTTTTAAAACATTGGAATGCAAATAACTCTTTACCTGCATTCAGTAATTAATTTTGTATACATATCATATAATAGTCTCTTGACAACATGTTTATACAAGTCCCAACTTGTTACAAGGGTTGGGACGCACCCCATACAAAAGTGCCCATTCTCCTTTAAAATCTTTATCATAAATGTTGTTGTAACTTTCTTAAATAATTAAAGTGATATCATTCATCGTTTTTGTTGAGCCCTGCTGCCCCACATCGTAACTACTTATTCTGTGGAAAGATCCATAATATGACTAAATGTTGTGTAAATAAAATCTTATTGACCAGATTAGACACCCTATTTCGTCTTGTTTTTCGAAAATTTTACAAATTATGTGTTTTAAGTGTTGTAGACAGCCATGTGTACATCGATATTATCGATACATTGCTGTGGATAGTGGATACACTCTCATGGATTCTTCTCAGTTCGTAGCGTCAATACGTATTTGTGTGAACTGCTATTTGAATACTACAATAACTAGATAAATCAACTGTGTCTAATTGAAAATTAGTGGAATTGTAACGAGACCTAAGTGGAATAAAGTTAAAATATAAACTTAAATAAGTTTTTAAAATTTAGCTAAAATAAGTTTTTTCGAATAATTGTCAAACTGTCAGTGCGACTATTGTTGTGGTGTTGAGGTTAAGATTTCTATTAATTCAAATTCAAATCTTTATTTCTTCGAAGTAGGTTTTTACAAACTCATTTCGAAAGTCAAGTTACGCCATCGCTTCAACAAATCCCTACGATGAGTGGTCTTGGGAGAAGAAGCGGCAAGAAACTCCCAAGGAGTCGCTTTTTTCTCTTTCACCACTCACAGTACAGGTATCACTTACTACTAATTATGGCTAAACACAAAAAAAAAAACTAATTCTAGTCTAAGTGGAACCGGTCGCGGCATTATCACACCCAGGCACCCTTATCATTAACATATTCATCTATAGTATAATATCCTTTACTAACAAGTTGTGATTTTACACGTCGCTTGAACGTTTCAATAGGTAAATCACGTATCTTTTTGGGTATCTTATTGTAAAATTTAATACCAAGCCCCATAAAAGATCGCTGCACCTTACGCAGGCGAAATGAAGACGTAACCAAATTGTGTCTCCTTCTCGTTAGATGATTATGCGTATCACTGTTGACTTTATATGTGCCTAAATTTTCTCTTACGTATAACAAGTTACTATAAATATACTGTGAGGCTACAGTTAATATGCCTATTTCTTTAAACTTTTCTCGCAGAGAAACGCGCGTTTTCAACCTATAAATAGCCCTAACCGCTCGTTTTTGCAGTACAAATATGGAGTCTATGTCAGCTGCTTTGCCCCACATTACAATGCCGTAAGACAAAAGACTATGAAAATAGGCAAAATAGACAAGTCTAGCAGTTTCCACGTCAGTAAACTGCCTTATCTATCTAATTGCATATACCGCTCTACTTAGTTTAGCTGATAGTGCTGATATATGAGAGCCCCACTGAAGTTTAAAGTCCAAAGTGACACCCAGGAAAACTGTGGACTGTTCCATTATTAAATTTTCATTATTTAATTTAAGAGTTTTCTCAATTTTTTGGACATTTGGGAGGATAAATTCTACACATTTTGTTTTTTTAGTATTTAAAAGTAAGTTATTTTTAGTAAACCAATGAGATAAGCGTGACAGAGCACTGTTTACGTCGTCAAAGTTTGTCTTATTTCTATTTGTCTTAAATATAAGTGATGTGTCATCAGCAAACAGTACGATGTCCGCATGGTTTTTAATGTAATATGGCAAATCATTTATGTATACAAGAAAAAGGAAGGGACCTAGAATTGAGCCTTGAGGAACACCCAGAATACACTTTGATCCCGTCGATTTGACATCATTAATGCTAACACATTGAGTCCTATCCTTTATGTAAGATGCGATCAAGTTAAGCGAAGTATTCTTGATGCCATAGTGATTAAGCTTAATTAATAGGGTTTCATGCTCTACACAATCAAACGCTTTAGATAAATCACAAAAGACACCTATAGCGTTTTGAGAAGTCTCCCAGGCTTCAAAGATGTGTTTCAGAAGCCTGGTACCTGCCTCAGTAGTACTACGGCCCTTAGTGAAACCATATTGTTCAGGGTGAAGTATGTTATGGGCGTTAAAATGGTTGAGCATTTGATTTAATAAAATCTTTTCAAAGACCTTACTAAGAGTTGGCAAAATAGACACAGGTCTGTAATTATTCAAGTCTGTTTTATTACCAGATTTAAAAATGGGTATGATTTTGCTAAATTTCATTAGATCTGGAAATACGCCCACATCTACACAATTATTAAAAATAGTAGCTAAATAGGGGGCTATAATTTGTATTATTTCATTCAAAATTTTCACCGACATTCCCCATAAGTCACCTGTATTTTTCATGTTCAAAGATCGAAAAGTTTTAATTATTTCAAAAGTTGTTGTATATTTAAATTCAAACAAAACACTACATTCACCAACAGATTCCTTTAGTAAAGACTGTGCCGCTGTCGGTGAGGAAGCAAGAGAATGAGTAAGCTTAATTGGAATATTCTTAAAGAACGATTCAAATGCATTTGCTACGCTTACATCAGAGGTAATTTTATTGTCATCAACTATAAGTTCAAATTTACTATCGCGGGGTTTATTTCTACCAGTTTCACTACTGATAATACCCCAGGTGGTTTGTATTATATTATTTGACTTTAATATTTTATTCTTAATATGCATTGACTTTGCCTGAATGCACACGGCTTTAAAAGTTTTTGAATAAAGTTTAACATGCTGAAGGAATGCCGGAGACTTATTAAATTGTTTTTCTTCATATAACTCATATAATCTATTCCTGCTTTTAAAAATACCTACTGTGGCCCAATCACTAAACCTAAACTTTTTATTGGGATCTATGTATTTATATTTAAATATTTTCTGGAATTCAGAGTTTATAGTATTAAATAAAGTTTTAAATTGACTATCGGGATCAGGCTGTTCCGGAGGTTTAGGCTCTAAAATTTTAGAGGATACACTAGCTTTAAATAGTGAAATTTTATTTTGCGTTATAGGCCTATATTTTATTAATTGTTTTTTTGACATAAAACCGTTAGTTAACGATATACATTGACCGCAATGATCCGAACTAAGTTTATTAATTAATTTCTTGTCTAAAATTTCACAATTACAGAATATATTATCAATACAAGTAGCTGATGTTCCTGATATCCTAGTTGGTTCTGTAAATAACGGATTTAAATTGAAACATCTAAACAAGTCTATCAGCCTAGTAGTCTTTTGAGTATTTAATAATATATCCACATTGAAGTCTCCACAAACAATTAATTTCTTTTTTGTTACACACAAACGACCAAGTACATCTTCCAGCGTATCTTCAAAAATATTTATATCCCCAGAGGGGGGTCGATATACACATACTATAATAAACCGCTCCAGCTCCACACAGGCTAGCTCTATAATGCGTTCAATAGAAAGACTGACGATATCTGACCTATCCTTACATGACACATCATTGTGAACTAATATTAACGAACCACCATGAATAGCAGTCTTTCTGTAGAATGCACTTGACAATTTGAAGTTAACAAAATCTTGATAACACTGTGCATTTGATAGCCAATGCTCGGTTAAACATAAAACATGAATATTAAAATGTTGAATGAATAGTTCAATTTCAATTTCTTTGCCAGATAAGCCCTGTATATTTTGGTGTACAATGTTCATATTAAAGGGCCTTTCTGTTGTCCTTACATTTAGTTTAAATTAAGATTATCTGTACTTAAACTAGTACTTATGTCAGCAGTATCAATATTACAACTAGTGGTACTAATACCACAATCAATAAATGGGTCAATAGACTTTGTTACACCACAGGTAACAGTATCATTTATATTATAAGCTAGCAATGTAGCAACATGTTTTTTATATTTTAATGGCAGATACATAGTATCCTCTGTCAATCTAAAAGATTTTATAAATTTATTAATGTCAAAATAAAATATGGCATCACTATGGCATTACTTCTAAAATTTATTGACTTATACTTAATTATTTGTTATTTTTCACAATAAAATTTAATGATATGTATATTTAATACATTTAATAATGATATCTACTTAGAATTAAATCAATTAAGATTATTGTACACCCGTTAAGGGTTCCTGTTGAGAACTGTTAACTCTGTCCGTAGAACATCTTGTGTATCATACCAACAGCAACAATAAAGTATATTTCTATTTCTATTTCTATTTCTATGATGAATTGTCAAGTTATATAATAATAAGTTCAATTTATATATGTGCTCATTTTGTTTTTTACTTAGACTATTAGAATATGGAAAAGCACATATAACAAACTTGCATCTAGTACTGCTGTGTAAATAAACTAATTTTTGTATACATTTCACAATTTGTTGCTTATTTATGTTCAAACTGTCACCAATCATTAAAATCACATTTGTATTGAGATTCAAATCTTTAGGGTCTATTTGACTAATCAAATAATCAAAGGAGGCTCCCGGTGAGCACCTGTTCATGACAGAATGGGTTACATAAGGAGTCATAATAGACCCAAAGTCTTTCCCCAATTTATCAGAGATTATTATAGTATTTTTATTTTTATTTAACTGACCCGATGGGGAGGCAGATGAAATAGTCTCCAGTACGACACTGTCATCCTGTAAGTTTGGCAAAGATGTACTGATTGAATTAATTGAACTAATTTTGCCCTGTGACAGCTGGTACTTATTAGTTAATGACTCAAACCTATCCATGTTATTGTTACACATCTCTAGCAGGCTATCAAATGCAGAGATATGCTCCTTGATTTGATCCTGCGCATTCATATAAAGTTTTGTGATATCCTGCAAAGACTTCTCCAAGCCCTCAATTTTGTTTTGTAAGACTTGGGATTCAGCGTCATATTGGAAACTATTCTGCTCTAATTTGAGTTGTAATTCTTTAAGATTATTACTTAAATACTGACATTTTTTCCTTGATTGACTTAATTTTTGACTACAATTTTTAGTTTTAATCATCTTTCTAGTTTTATTTATAAATTTATTTATCTTAATATATTTTTTTAGTTGTCTATTACTACCAAACTTTATTTTACTTTTTAAGGTCTCATCACCAGTGAGATCAATAATTGATGAGTTTATATTATTATGAGAATCACACTCGACTAGCTCATTGAAAAGACTCTGAGTCGCAGTCCAATTTTGAGTTTCCCGCAGTTGTTCCAGTTGGCAAACAGTCTTATTGGCATTATTCAAACTGACTTCTAACTCATTAATGCGACTCAAAGCCCTCTCATGCTCATTACTACATTGGTGGAAGGAGTCAACGATGTCTTGAAGCTGGTCCCTTTGGTTTATACATTCCATATACTTGATATGGAGCTCTGTTAGTTGTTGTTTATACTCCGAGTTGGACTGGATGATTTTTGTTATCTCAGCTTCACTTTCATCACGCTCTTGCAGTAGTTGAGAGTTCAGGTCTTTGGAGATTTTCAGTTCCTGAAGAGCCAGTTTGAGTTTGGATTCCATATCTTTTAAAGTGGCTTGACGGGTCATCATCTTGGCCATTTAATTGTAACAATATGCTGCAAAAATAAAGCAATATGAGAGGCCTATACAGATTAATAGTTTAATTATTTATTTAATGTACCCTGTTAATATATGGACAAAGTTAGACACTTTTTATTATTATGTAGGTACTATGAATGTTCCAACAATGCAACTAGTATACTTATATGGCTAAAAATACTTATTTTTATCAAGTAGCTTAATCTATTGTGTAGTGTAAAAGAGTAATGTGTCTGGGCCAAAGAAAGTATTTGTCGTCAAGTTTTACTTCCACAAATAGTCAAGTAAAACGAGACAAATAAATGGGCCGGTGTGTAATTTGACGTCTCTCAAGCTTTTGAGATTATGTAAAGTATGATAGTGTTTGTAAATTCTTAAAGGAATATGAATAAAGCAAGTAAATAATACTCCCCAGGTTTAATTTCCTTGCGAATTCAAATATCGAGGATGACAGTTGAGGCCGGCGCGACTAAGCGCAGAACTTCTGTGATTTTAATACGTGTTCACGTCGTAGAATTCCTTATGTTACATATAACTCCAATACAACACTTCTTAATCAACAATAATTACAAGTTTATAGCGAAATTTAACATGTAAAAATTAAATAAATTGCAATTTTAACACAGCAGTCTAGTACAAGACGTTTAGCTGGCAGTGTTGCCAGACGCAATTATTAGTTTTGCTTAGTGGACAATTACGTTCAACGACATACTTAGTATCGTCATTAAAGTCCAGAGAAAGTGATTTATAACTTCTGTGAATCATAAATATCTTTACTTCAGTATCTACACAAATAGAAAACCTTACATGCCAAAAACAAAACGTACGCCGCCAAGTACACCGACCCCAACTACCCGGGAACAGATACGGGAAGAATCCCCTAATAGGGTAGGGACCGGTAACCTTCCGTGTACCGTTCTACGGATAATGATGACAGTTCAACTACTTCTTCTAACGTTACCACCAGGAACAAAAGGAAGAGGCAAGAATGTTCCTGTGAAAAAATATGTAGGGAGTTGAAGAATGAGTTATGTGTTTAGAGAACTAAAAGCTGAGCAACAGAAAAACTATTCTTCCCTAAGGACCGCCGAGAATAAATTCTAAGCATCTCTTGAATTTTCCTGTGCCAGGTATGATGAGATCTATTTGAAAGTGAACCAGTTGGAAAATGAGAAAGTGGCGAACTCCAAGCATGAGCTCTGGAAGATAAAATTGACAATTTGGAAAGGCAAACCCGTGCTGCCACCATTAAATTACGCAATGTGTCACGACAGGAAAAAGAGGTAAGAGAGAATTTAAAATAAATTAAATTACGTGTACATGTACGCGCGTAAGAAGTTATACTTCTTTGGCATCATTAAATAATAAATATTCAACGTTAATAATTTCATAATATTTAGTATTAATTATACTAAAAACAAGTCAAAACAAACCTGGCTGGTTATAAATAAAAAATTTTAGGCTCTTAACGCCATCTATCGGTGTGCACGTTGCAACTCTGAATCTTTCAGTCTCAACGTCGCTGGTATCGTTCGGTTTAGAGAAATTTTATTTAGTCGAGTAGGTATTTAGCGATAACTTTGATAGTGTTATGGCATTAATCTTTAGCTAGTCTGTGCATATTATGTCATGTCAATGTGTCACAAACAAGTCAAAACAAACCTGGCTGGTTATAAATAAAAAATTTTAGGCTCCTAACGCCATCTATCGGTGTGCACGTTGCAACTCTGAATCTTTCAGTCTCAACGTCGCTGGTATCGTTCGGTTTAGAGAAATTTTATTTAGTCGAGTAGGTATTTAGGGATAACTTTGATAGTGTTATGGCATTAATCTTTAGCTAGTCTGTGCATATTATGTCATGTCAATGTGTCACAAACAAGTCAAAACAAACCTGGCTGGTTATAAATAAAAAATTTTAGGCTCCTAACGCCATCTATCGGTGTGCACGTTGCAACTTTACATTGACAAAGGCCAATGAGTATGAGTGGTTAGCCGGCAACTTCATACTGCTGCGCGCGCATCGTAAAATTTCAAGCGCCTAACTTCATGCTGTTAAATTTAGGCGTCGGAGTGCGCGCGCATCGTAAAAATTCACTCTCATCATTTTTCTCCATCGCGCCAAAAGAAGTATAACTTCAAAAAAGCTGGGCAATACAACCGGACAGCAGATTGAAACTTCAGATATAAGGGATATTTTTCGAATAAACTCGAGCTCTAAGAGTAAGAACTCCCTGATTGTTGAATTTACCTCTGTGCTTAAAAAGGAACAAATTTTGAAAAGCGTAAGGCTATTTAATAAACAGAATAGGAGTGAAAAGTTACATGCTGGTCATCTTGGGTTTAAAGGCAGTAGCTCACCAATTTATATTTCTGAAAACCTAACGTCCAAAGGGAAAAGATTATTTTACCTAGCACGTGAGTTTGTGACTCAACATAAGTATAAGTACTGCTGGAGTTCCAATGGAAAAATATATATCAGGAAGGAAGACCAAACAGCTCGGATACACATTGACACTGAGGACACATTACATAAATTGATATTAACGGATTGACTTATTTTTACACTATTTTGGGATTATACTATGTATTGTGAACTTTGTTTATACAGCCAATTATTATGTCTGAATATCTTGCTGGTAGTACATAGTGTGATTTGCAGGTCAACTTCTCTTTGCATTATTTCTGGAAAAATGCTTGCTTTTTTATTACAACCATTTATTTCTGTTTCTGTTTTCTTCATTCAACCATTCATTTCAACCATTCAACCATTTAAATACACGAGATATTTGACTTCACATAAGATAAATAGCTTGATACCAAATCTATTACGCTTTTTGGGTAAATATTGTTTTATAGATAGACGACCTTTAAAAGGCACAATGCTTTCATCAATGCACAACTTTTGACCAGGGATAAATGTATTTTTGAACATTTCACGTGCGTTTCAATTTTTTGTTTGTGTCTTAATAATTTTACTTCTTTGGATAGCTTATAAAACAAGAAAGTTTTTCATGTAGTTTGTACGCTTGATGTGTACTAGATTTTTTAAAATAAATCTAGTTTTCTATCGACCACATTCGTACAAAAATATTTTTTAAGCTATTGCATAGCTTCTATCGCGGGCCTTGGCGTGGAGACCGAATCGAGAAATTTCGTAACGAAAACACCTAACACCCCCCACTCGTGACATCTATCGATAAATATCAGAACTTTTAACTGTGTTAACTAACTTTTACTTTATTATAACGGCTAAACCGATTTGGCTAATTTTAGTCCTGAAATATTCGTGGAAGTTCAGGGAAGGTTGCAGCGATGAGAAAATATGGAAAAATTGCGAGGAAAATACTAAAAATGAAAATTTTAATTTCCCATACAAATCTTACCTGTCAAACATTTGATTTTCGCCCCGTCGGTTCGGTATTTTAAGAATAATTACATGTAGATCTGGATTAAATAAGGCGTTGGAATCGACAACATGTATTCATAATAGTCGAATTATCGCGTATTTAGATTTAAAACATGCCAAATAACATAGACATACATGACATAAAATAATGACACTATAATGACATTTGGTTGTTGTATTGCGTGCGTTCAGAAATATATTTTGTATAGTTTGCTTTACAGTTTGCTTTACTCTTCATCATATTATGTCAAATCGCCCCGTGAGATATCCGCCCATTATGACGTAACAATTTTCTGTTATCAAACTGGTTCCTTTTTTTAGTTTTAAGCTTATAAAATTGTCAAATCCTCAAAATAATCCGTAGAAATATTTTAACGATTATATTAGAAAATCACATTGAAATGAAAAACAAAATGCAGCCACAAGAGAAATAACGAAACGAAGATTCATCAAATAGGTTAACAAATAGGTTAAAAATTATAGCAGTCTTTACACTTATTTTTCGAAATAGATTTTTCCACGGGACGCAGCAATACATTGGAGGGAGCTGAAGATAACTCCATTTGTGTCTGTTTTAATTAATGACCTATTATAATGGAGGAATTTTATGCCTCTACTAAAACAAGTGTGAGGAGCAAGATCAGCAGGAGGTGGTGATAAGAGATCTGCAGAAGCGAGGTAGTTAGGCCGAAACTGAAAGCTCTTTCCATTAAAAGGAAGATTTCAAATAATATAATGACATTATGTGTCAGAAAAAATGTATGTGGATGTCCGAGCAAGAGAAACATTGTGGTAGAAGGGTTTCGTACTCCAGTTCGAATGACGTTAGATCGACGGTCGATACCAATATGGATTAAACGTGTATACCGGGCGTCCCACGGCTATGCCACATGAATGGAAAGTACCTTAAATATTAAAGATTTTACTGAAAGAAGACATCGTTTTATTTTTAATAATAAGTAGAACTGCATTCACAGATTTTTTAAAAATCGCCTACCTCAACCGGGAATCGAACCCGCCAAATGTGATAGAAAAATTACATGTATTTTGTAATAGCGATAGTATTTTATAATATTTACGAAGGAACTCTGAACACAGAAAGATATCTAGAAATACTTGAGATTTTAAGAAATGAGATTAATAATCTTCCTGATGCAGATCGACGAAATCTCATATTCCAGCAAGATGGTGCTCCGGCTCATAACAGTAGGAGAACAGCAGAGTCTCAGATGAAATGACTACTTACTTCAGATGAAAATTACTTCAGATGAAAATGTTGTAGATAAACTACCTTAAATGTGTTTGGCATAATAATTGATAAATCTCAGACTGCCAACACAGCGTTATAGGAAATATGTTCTACGTACCTTATATTAATCACATTGCCAGTCATTGATTTGTATCCAAGGTTTCATATTTTCTGCATATTGCTGCGACTGTCGCCATGTATCGTTTATTGCTCCTCTCACTCCCTCTCATATCAGTAACAATATAATCTATCATTGCCTAGTGCTGTTTTCACTTGAAGCGCTTTGAAGACAGGCAGTAAGTTTTTGCTCTGTCCATCATTACTTTGGCTTAAAATTTTAGCAAGCACCAAGTGTTGTGTAGGCTGACAACATTAAATGTTGTTACAATACTCTGTGCCAGGTGTGGCAACACTGATAAAATGGATAATTGGATTATTGCTAATTGCTAATAAAGCATCATGGTGGAACATCTCGTATGCGATGTATACGAGATGTTCCATATTATTCGCCATAACATATCCTATATGTATAAAACATGGTGTCAGGTGTAAAACTAAAAGGAACAGTATCAACCAATGAGCATCAAAACTTTAATATTTACCTTTGTGGAAACTATTAACTACGAGCAACGGACGGAGAAACGTGAAACCATGCGTGAAACTTACAAGATGGAGGGACTCCGTCCGCCAAAAAATTTAATTATCTCAGGTGAACACGAAAACTTTGAAAAATTTAAAAAGAGTTCTGAATTATATAGAAGCCGCTGGGTTAGATGAAAAACCAGAACAGCGAAAGATTGCATTATTCTTAAATTTAGCGGGCGAAGACGCTATGGACGTGTACACCACGTGTCTGGAAAAACTTAATATAGGGACATTAGACAAACTGTAAAAAGAGTTCCAAAAACATATAAAACCGGCTAAAAATATAATTAATTGCAAACAGCTACAAATTTTTTAATATGGCTCAAGGTGAAAATGAGACATTAGAGCATTTCGTTATTGAGCTCAAGAAGCAATCAGCTTTGTGTGAGTTTAAAGAAGCCGACAGGATGGTGAGAGACATGATTGTGATTGGTATTAGGGATAAAAATGCACAAGAAAAGCTGTTACGAGAAAGTGACCTGTCATTGGAACAGGCAATTCAGTTTGGAAGAGCAGCAGAGATAGGAAAAACTCAACATGAAGCGATAAATATCAAAAAAGAAATACATTTCATAAAAAAGGAAAAATACAAGGAGGCAGGCAAAGAAGGAAAGAAATACAATAGGGGAGATTGCACAAGGTGTGGAAGGTGTGGAAATTTGCTTCATTCATTTGTATGCTGCCGCCATGTAGAAGAATGAAATAAATGATCGTTGGAAATGGAAACTTTACTGTTTGAAGAACACAACAAATATTACTTAATACACAGTCCACACGTCCGCCATGTCCCAGGGTAAATTTCAAACAAAGCTGAAAATATTGTTAACAACTTTCCAACGTTTGTGAAATTGGTATTGTTTTTTTTGTTATATTATGGTGTTCATCTAACTTTTTACGTTCCAAAACGAAAGTATACCCAAATACATTCTTCAATACATTTCTCCCTTTCTGTATGCGATGAAAATCGATAGTTACATTCTGGGTGTCGGAAGCATGATAAACTGCAATATTAGCTTTAAATTATTTTCAGTTCTTATATTTCCAGTGTCGCTTAGTATTAGTGTAGCTAGCTAGGGTTTAGTGGTTGTTATTTATGAAATTGTCATTTTTAGGACAATATTCCGAATAAGGAAAGAATGAGTAAAGATGAGTTAGAAAGAAGAAGAGTAGCAAGAAAAGAAATATATAGACTAATTTAAACATGGCCCTGAAAAATATGCCGCTGAAAAAAAGAGAAGATTATCTAAAACGAAAGGAAAGTAAAAAAGTGAAAAAGAAAAAAGGAGAGGTAAAATACAAAACGGTACGTTCAGAAGAAATTGAATATGAAAAAAAATCAAGAAGTGATAGTCACACAAGGAATCGAAATTGATTCAAAAGCTTATGTTAACACTAACGACCCATTAAATGCACCTACCTGATACAAGCCAAAAATAATAAGTTAAAAAGCAAACAAAACTAATGGAACAAAATTAAAACATTAAAACGAAAGCACCTTTTAGAAAAGAAATAAATGTTGTATGTTTAATAAAAAAATACATCAAAATAGATGCCGACCCAATCGAAGACTTTTTATTCTGCAAAAGCATTACCGGAAGTGCGAAAACTCAAGACTTGTATGAAATTTTAGACAAGTTTATTACAGAAAATTGTTTGGATTGGAAAAAGTGTATCGGTGTATGTACTGATGGTGCTCGATCGATGTCTGGCGAGTATGGTCGAATACAAGCGCTTATTCGTAAAAAAGCACCGAAAGCTATGTGGACCCATTGCATCATCCATAGTCCATAGGTAAGCTCTGCCATCAAAATCAGTGAGCTCTGAACTGAACCAAGTACTGGAATGTGTAATTAGTTCGGTAAACTACATAAAAACTAGGCCTCTAAAGGCCAGACTTTAAAAAAACTATGCATAGACATATGAGTTGAACATACAGCCTTGCTGTACTTCAGTAATTCACGATGGCTTTCACGTGGAAATCTTTTATTTCGTATGTTTGAATATGTTTGTGACCACTAAGAATAAATCGGTTACAGTTTTAATATGATAAGGAGATGACAAAGAAGCTTATCATTTATTATAAAAAAATAAAGATTATTATTATTTTAAGAGATTTAAAACGGAAGAAAATGATGTTTAGTCATGAGAAAGTGAACATCAATCAAAAAGCATTACGTCATACAGTGCGCCCGCCATCGTTGTTATTGACGTTTAGTAGTAAATACGCTAGTGACGTAGTGACACGAGTAATTTTTGCATAGAGCTTTTAAAATTGACAAGTTTATCGATTATTTCAAAAGTTTAAGATAATTCGTGATGGAGACTGGATTTAGTAAGTCTACACTAGCGGCACGCTATGATGGCCGGTTTGACACATTACAACAGTGATGTGGAATGTCAATTTATTCTCGAACAAAAAACAATTAAGTTTTGTTTTTGTACCTGATTAAATAGGTTTAATAAAACAAAAATGTAAATGTTTATTTAATTTATTTGAACGAACTGAATATTTGAATGAAAATGAATATACATACTTTATATGCACACAAGAAACATATGAATACAAAAGATACCAAAAAAGGTGCCACAAAAGGCCATAATTAATCAGATTCGTCCATACTACTATTTTCACTGTCGTCACTGCTATCATCACCTACATTAATAATTATTTTCAATTTAGAAAACCAAATGCCGAGTTGTGGTATATATCATATAAAAGTAAAAATTTTACCTTTTGTATGAAACAGCTGATATTTTTTTGCGATTTCAGAGGTTTGTCCACATAGTGAAAATTGTTCATATTCACAAGTACATTCACCCCTTAAATGGTGCAAACTGATTTTTCTACACTTGTATACATTTTAGAAATCAATTTAATAAATAAATTTTGAGTCCTAAACCTAAAACTACATTCGATAAAATTTATGAATCTCTGCACATCACTATCGTCAATAAAGTAATACAATTATTTCCTTCAAAGTCGTTATCAATTAATACGGAACTTCATGAGCGGACAAACGTCAAACCGGCCATCATAGCGTGCCGCTAGTGTAATTCAATCTACCGAAAATTGACGCTGTTATGCTCGGAATATTTTTCGCAAAAAACGGCAATTTTTGCTCTTCAGAATTTCGCAATGTTAAAACTTCAATGTAAGTAAACAAAAGTACAAACATTATTTATTAGTTTGCAATAATTCAGATTCTTTTATAAAAAGGTTTGAATTGACTTGAAGACTTTTGATTTTGAACCATATTATATTTTGTGAAGTATTTAATTTTAAAGAATGGCTAAATAGATACAACATTCATTTTCAGGTCTTCTCGAGCTTCATACGGAGACGACGCTGTAAGCTACGTGAAGCTTAAGCGTGACGCCAAATTATGTACAGTTAAATGTAAAATGAGTCCTGAACACAAATTGTATGGATGCATATAAGTTGTTAACGAAGAGGAGATGAAATTGTTTCCGTAGATTGAGACGATTGTGTTGCATCACAAGGCAAGGTGGTTGCAAACACGCAATCGCTTTTTTAGTTTGGGTTCACCGTCGTAGCGAGGAGCCATCATGCACTTTAACTGAGTGCTACTGGAAAAAGTCGAAATTATCCAGAGTTGAAGCTCTTTAAAATCGATCACAGCAAAAGAGTTGACTAAGAGCTCATTCCCACTTGTCGGGTGTCGGATCTGTATATTAATCGGGTGTCGGCGCAGGTTGTTCACACACACGACTAATAATCGGTTGACGGCCACGGTCGAAGCTAGTGCCAATTTTAAGCAGTCTACGCGAGGCTACTGTGCACGATGGACGACGACGAAGCTCTTGTTGTGATGTATTATTATTTAAGAAGAAAACGAAGAAAGACAGACAAGGAAAGAAAATATTGGGTGCACCCAATCCTGAGGGAAAGATTTAGTTTGGGAACATTTCAGAACTTAATAACAGAATAATTGAGAAGTGACGAAATTAAGTTTTTCAATTATTTTAGAATGTCGATAACTACATTCAACCATCTATTGGCTCAAATATCAGTGAGCATAAACTACCAAAATACAAGATTTAGAGACTGCATTTGTACTGAAGAAAGGTTGTCCATATTTCTAAGGTAAGAAAAGTAAAGTAATTATACCTATTAAGAGGCCGTACACGAAATCGAAATGACAAGAATTAGGTATTTAGCCGGCATTTACTTTTTGTCATGTACGGCCTCTTAAGTTGTATAAAGGAAGAGATAAAATAGTCACTTTTAGTTCACACCTATTTATTTAAAGAAATAACTTATTTTTTTTTATAATTTCGAAAACAAATTAGTGACTTTTAAATATTACTAAAATCTAAATCCGAATCTTGTGTTAAACTTGAATGTTGACCAAGTAGGTGATGCTGGTTCGACGGGTTGGCGTGTGAATATCCATATCCACCTGTAGGGAGGATATTCTGGTTTAATGGAGGGTGCATATTCTGGTTTTGTGACGAATATACAGATTGTTGCATGTGATCTCTTGACTGTGAATTCCAACAATAATTTAATGAATATAAACGACTTTCACGCTGCTTTTTAATGTTTTGGATCAGTGACAGCACGCCTGATTGGAACTCTAAAGTTTCATTATCATCAAAAGACGTAACACACGGCAGAACACCTTTAAAAAAAGAGAGCATTGGATGTTCTTGACTTGTGTTTGGCTGTAGCCTGCTATCTAAAAACTGGCTCATTTTGTCATCGAGGGTCTTGGGCTTTTTGGAAGTACTTGGTAATAGCAGCTCTGAATTTATATCTATTGCATTGGCCGCTGGTGCCTCTGGACATGTATCTGTTGGACGCTTCTTGACAGAATCATGAGTGCGATTAGGCTCAGCAACTTTTTGCAAAAAACTCATCTGTTCCTTATATATAATGGCTTTGAAAATTTAGCCCCTGCTCCGGATTTTTTGACTTCATTTTTATTTGCTCGCATCCAGGCATCTCGTAGATTCGACCACTTTGTAGATACTAGTTTACCTGCAATTAAATAGGTACATAATATAGAAATGTTTATATCTTACCTACCTTATTATTTTACAGATATTGCGCATCGGGATGTTCCTTCAAAGAATTGCACTATAGTTACAGAGTTGGTGTGTCAACTATTAGTAAAATCTGCAAAGAAATTAGTTCTACTATCTGGGATGTATTAAGAGACGAGTTCATGAAAATTCCTGATATTGAGAGTAAATGGTTGGAAATTGCAAAAAGTTTCAATATTAAAGCCAATTTTCCACACTGTCTTGTAGCAGTTGATGGTAAGCACATAAAAGTGGTGAAGCCAATTTCATCGGCCGCTGGATGTCCACCCAGACACGGCTATCGAAATTGTAAAAGCGTGTACAGTGTTACACAATTTTGTAAGAGAAAAGGACCGTCTGAACTTTGAAGATATTCAGTATGCGGCAAGAAATCCGATGCAAGAACAAGTACAACAGCAAAACTGTAATTCACGTGGTGGTCCTATTGCAAATGATATACGGTCTGAATTTGCAAAGTACTTCATTTCAACAATAGGCTCGGTGCCTTGGCAACCAGAAGCGCATGATTAATATTTTTATGTTTTGGATTTAATGTATATTTTTAAATAAAATACTGTAAACACTTACCACATCATTGTCTTTCTTTTTCGTCCAAATTGACAAAATTAGGTATGAGTATGCAGCAAACTTCCCGCCAAGCAGATATTTTCAGTTGCTTATCTTTATAATCATTTAGAGTTTTGTCCCAAAGGACACCTCTTTCCTGAACTAGTGTAATCAATTCTTCGGGGTTAATATTTGTTTCCATTACTACGTGCGTAAACGTGCGTACAATAAAAACACAACAGCTCTGCTTGAGCGCCGCGATGTGTATGTGATGTGCGCGGTCGCAGCGACGTACCCACGGACGGAACGAGGGGTAGCGGGGAGAGGGTTATCGGCCCTGACATCCGACAAATGTGAACAGCGCCATTCTTAATCATAGGCGAGTGAGATCCGACACGATTTTTTCCGGGCGTAGAGGGCTGGCAAAACACCCGACATTTCTTGTCGGAGCCGACACAAAATCGGTTTCCGATAAGTGTGAATAGCTTCATATTTAATGCTCTGCCACTGGAACCTCCGATTAATATACGGAGCCGACACCCGACAAATGGGAACGAGCTCTAAGGCCGCGGTCTCGAATCTTGCGGGCAGCGGCGCGGCGGCGGCGGCGGCGCGGGCGCGGCAAGATGTTTTGCGTGTTATCAAATGGACCGACCCTCGAAAACAGCGGCGCGGCGGCGGTGTGGGAGCGGGTAACGAGCGGTGGTTGACAACGTCAAGCGGTGACCGCTCTCGCGTCGTGTGCGTCAGAATGGCGGGTCTGCTCATATTTAACGTTGATGTAGATTTAGAAAAAAAAATCCTAAGTATATTCGAACACAAAAAGTTCTTTTATTTATACCGTGTATAATTCAAAATCACAGATAACTTTCCATTTAAAATTTAAGACCTGATATCGACTACGATACTCTATAGTACTCTATACCGTACGCTAAATGTACTCGTATATAAGGATACTAGTAAACCCGCCCTCGCTTCGCTTCGGGGAACCAGTCCATTCAAAAATCTCTATAAATTTTAACAAATTATGTTATTCCAATGTCTAAGCTATATTACTGCAAAGTTTCGTGAAAATCCGTTCAGTAGTTTTTGCGTGAAAGAGCAACAAACACACACACACACACACACTCACTCACTCACTCACATACATCCTTACAAACTTTCGCATTTATAATATTAGTAGGAGTAGGATAGGATTTTATTTTGATAGTTCATATCCCTCTCGCTGTTCTTGCTAGGGTAACGCACACGGTGACAGCCCGCGCAATCGCATTGTAGTGTTGTGCAATTTATTTAGGTGTCGTATACGTAATATTTATTTTATTTACTTCTTTACTCCTTGTCTGTCATCTTTATCCTCTTTATCTTCTTCCTTGTTCACTTCCTTTTAATATCCTTGCCTTTCTTTATGACTTGTTCTTTTATGTTATTTTACAATTGTTAATACTTTTACTTTCTCTTTTAACTGAAATTGTAAATGTTTTAAGATTATATTGATTACTTTGGAGTTAGGTATTTTGATAATTAATCTAATTATTACTTTGTTATTTATTTGTCGGGACATTGTCTCTGTTCTTCACAATTTCGATAAAACTCGCCTTTTATTTTTCTTGTCCTATAGTAGGTATTCACTTCTTCATTTGCCCACAATAAAACGAGTGTAAGAAATAAATTTGAATCGAAAAGATGTTGTCTCCGTTGTTCAGACATTTCGTTCGCGAATAAAACAAATATCTCAGCGACACAACACTGCGCCGCTATAGCGCCGCCGCGAGTTTCGAGAACTAGCCTGCGTTGCCCGCGCCGCCGCCGCCGCCGCCCCGCTGCCCGCAAAATTCGAGGCCGCGGCCTAAGGGCAGTCCATTATTGCCAGCAAATAATACAGTGTAGCGGAGCTACTTTTATTTGTTGTAATTAGATTTACATATTTAATGTTAAAACTTAACTTTTACATTTAAAACTTATATCTAAAATTACAGCTAAACTTAATACTAAAATTGTAACTTATAACTAAACACTTTAAATTATAAACAATAATATAGCATTACATTGATTAATAACATATTCTTGTATTAATTATTACTAAAGTTCAACACACAGCGGACAAGCAAGACATTATTCAGTATAGTTATTTGCATGCACCATCCCTTGGCATTTGTTACACTCTAGTCCAGGCACTTTTTTAGTAATCGATTTACTACAAACTTCGCACTTTTTCATTTTGAGAGTTGTCGTCACACACACGTACTGATAAAATAATAAAAAACTGATAAAATAATAAAAAAGAACTATTAATGTGGTGTACAAGCATGAATATGTGGAAAAAATTAATTACCTGGTGTAGGTAGCTTTACCTTTGTGGTACATTTTGGCATTTTCTCGAATCCAGTACTCCTGATAAGTAACATTACTACTGAAGCACCAAGACAAATAGTAATTACTCAAATATGAGCATGGAGAGCCTGAATATACCTTCCACAAGTTTTTTTACAGGTGTTGATCAATCTACCCTCGCTGAAAAGCTTGTCAGAGCTATAGTTGTATCAGGAGCTCCACTATCACTGATAGAGCATCCCCTTTGGATGGAATTTTTGGCCGTCTTCAGCTATCGTTTAAGTTGCCTTCCAGAAAAGCCTTATTAACCAAACATTTGAATCAAATCTACAACGAAATAAAGAGAAGAACTTGCTACCGTTAACTATATGCATCTCCAGTTTGACGTGAGATGTATCATGTTTACACATATTAATTGTTTGCAATGCTTTTGTGAGGTTAGTATTAAACATGAATTAATCGGCAACAGTCGTTTCTTTTACCCGAGCTCCTCACCTTACATGGCGACCCTGCGCAAGTGGTCGGCTCGGGTTCGGTCGCGTCGCGAGCGGTGCGCGTCTCACGTATCAAAGGAATCAAAAGAAATCGCCGGACTATTACGAGTAAATTAACAATGTGCAGATCAACAGTTTAAAAAAGAAGATGTGTTCATTAATCAAAATTCGCAAGGGGGTTCGAATTCAGCAACGGCGGACCTCATTAAACAGCATCTTTCCGGTATCAGCATAATACTGATCATCATTTGCACACTTCTGGGCATCGCCGGTCTGTTCGTCATTTACAAGCTCTATAAGAAATGTCACGTGAACTGGATGCATAACGAACTTCTGCGGGAGAGCCTTCGTCGTTCATTCTGGAGAGCGCCGACACCGGGTCACCGGGTACACTACGAGCGCCGCACCGACCCTCGCCAGAAGCCGACTGGACCAGTGCTGGATCGACAGGTTTAAAAATGAATTTTAAAATCCTGGTATCAAATTGTTTTTCTAATATAATTTTACTGATTAGGTATATAATGTATTAATGATTTATTAGTACATAAAAATAGAACAAGACCATTTGTGAAAAATTTATATTAAGTTACTAATTGTATGACTTAATTTAATATTTTTTTTATGTTTTGAAGAGTAATTAAAATTGAAACTGTCATTTCAAATTTCTTTAAAAAAATCAATGTTTTACTTTAATTTTTTCTTTTTTTTTTTGGATGGGCGTGTGATGTATCATGTTTTTACACATATTAATTGTTTGCAATGCTTTTGTGAGGTTAGTATTAAACATGAATTAATCGGCAACAGTCGTTTCTTTTACCCGAGCTCCTCACCTTACAGACGCATAGAGTAATTAATATAAACAATGAAGGAGTCATTAATTTTATTACATCAAAACCAAAACCATTCTTTGTTGAGAGCTTAAATACGGATCTTGAATATCTACCTACTACTACTACTTTCCAAATGGGCTGATTACAGTTACCCGAAGATGCAAGATGGATCTAATAAGTCAGGAATAGACATGTTATCCGAGTTCCTTTACGAATAAGCACTCAAAACAGTAAGCTACAAGCAATATAATAGCAACCAGAAATTACTACAATTCAAACAAACATAAAATGACAAAATCATTCTCATATAGTTTTAATTCAGTATCCCGATAACACAAGTGAAAAATTAAATGCAAAATGTAAATATTGCAATGAAAACAAACACAAACTGACTAGTTGCAAACAATTCATAAAAAGCATTATGCAATGATCGCTGGCGCTGGTACGGCCTGTGTTATAAATGCCTACGATCCCGGCACAGGAGAGGCTCCTGTACAAGGACAACTGCGGCGGGGCGCACTATCGCCTCCCTGCATTACCCCCCGCGCGCAGAGGACCGCGCGACACCATCTGCGAAGTCCGAGCCCGCGCCGACGAGCACGCCGACGGAGACAATCACACATATTAGTGAAACGGATAAAAAAGTGTTGTATAAAGTGGTTCCGGTCAGTGTTCACGGACTTAATAATGTTATAAGTGCAAGTGCGTTGTTGGACGACGGATCGTCTGTATCGATGATCAGCGGCGCCCTGGCCGCGCGCGCGGGGCTCCGCGGCCGGCCCGAGCGCCTGCGGGCGCGCGGCGCGTGGGGCGACGGCGCGCTGGAGTGCGTCACCGCCGCCGTCACCCTGGACTTTCTAGTGAGGAAAGTACTCATAATAATCAACTATTTACAATTAATGTACGAAGTGTAAACGAGTTAAATTTGCCTATCCAAGATGTTTGTTGGGTTGGCTTTAGTATCCTGCTGCACGATTTCCTGGATAAATTTGGCTTTAATCAATAGGTATTGATGCCCCGAATCATAATCTAATTGCTTTTTGTGCGGAAATGCATAGTTTTTTTTATCTTAATTTAAAGTTTTTAAGGTTATTTATAAAATTTGAAGACAAATGTTGAGCGTATTTGGGTGATTTTGGCTTTAATTGATAGATATTGATGGCTCCAATCATAATCTAATCGCATTTTGTGCGGAAATGCGTCGTTTTGTTTTAATTTTTATTTTTTAGTTGTGATTTTCAAAACATAACACAAATATTGAGCAGTTTACAGATCTACCTTCAAAGTTTAAAAATAAAACTTAAAAACGAGGGTATCCGTGATTTTTACGTTGTGTTATGTCAACTATCAATAATTGTGCCGGCAAGCGATCCTTATTATTCGTATTTTTATTTTGTTTTGTGCATTTAAACAATAAAAATAATGGCGCCCAGTTTGGCGAATTCCGTTCTATTCGAGGATAACGCCACCGATGCGTCAGCACTGTTATTTAATAACAGATATAGACAACACGTAGACAGACATTTATACGTGGAAGAAATAGCCAGGATGTGGAATATTAGCAGACTTGTGCGTGAGCTAGGTACACGGGAGCAATGTGTTCAGTTTGCCATAAGGAATGAACTGGTACCTGCCGAAAAAATCTGTCGTGTACACAGAAAACCGATGAGTGTGCAATATGGGCAAAACCAAAATGTTGGTTCCTTTGTTTGCAACAGAGCGTCAATCAATGCGTCTATACTAATAATATAAAGCAGAAAAGTTTGTTTGTTTTAAAACGCTAATCTCAAGAACTACTGGTTCGAAATGAAAAATTCTTTTTGTTTTAAATAGCCCATTCATTGAGGAAGACTTATGCTATTATACTGGGACCAAAAAGAGCAGAGCTAGTTATATTATAATATGACTTTGTTTTCAGATCAGAATCATTGTGGTCTTCAATGGACTTCATCACCGTGAACCCTTCGTCCTCGGATGTCCTTCATCCTTCATCTCCAATGGAGACCTCGCCGCTCAGGCCACCCACGCCCCCGTCTCTGCCTGGGACAAGTGGGCAAGCTGGGTCAGAATTGACCTATCCACCTGTGTATGTATTTACCAAACAGTTGTTTGGTGTTTTAGTTTTTATGTAATATTTGTACGGTATGAAAACAATAGTGTTAAAATAAGTAATAAATAAATAATGGACTTGCTGTGAGATCCATTTAATTTAATAATTTAAGTAGTAATAAGTGTTGTCTGTAACTGAGTAAAAAATACTCCTTAGGAGTTACTTGCCGTTTCTTCTTCCAAGACCACTCACCAAATGAATTTGTGGAAGTGATGGCGTAGATTGATTCCCGAAAAGTGTTTGTGAAAACAGGGTTCCAATAAATTAATTTCATTTTTATAAATTACGAGATGGGTGGGGAGGGGGGGGGGGGTGATTATTAATAAGAAAAAAAATTATTGAACATAACAATAATTAAATAAAAATAAGTTAAAAAAAACAAATCAATATCATCATTAAAGGACATCATTCATTTCGTACCCAAAAATGAAAGTGCCGGCCAGAAAAAAAAATTACTGGATTCTGAAGCGCAACAATGTCCTGAAGATTTTTTACTATGACAAGGAACGTCTACGATTAACCCCCCGGCTGCTATTTGAGTTTGAAAATACAAAATATAATTATTTTCCTACCATTTTTGGAGTATCACATTATGCTTATAAGTTGACAAACAACCTAGGTAAGTAATAATAACAATAGCTAAGTAGCTACCTGCTATCACATTACACTGAAAAGTCGACAAACAAAGTAGGTAAACAAGCTAAGTAATAATAATAGCTAATTAGTTACCTACAACCACACTAGGCTTAAAAGTTGACAAACAACTGAAGTAAATAAGCTAAGTGATAATAATAATAGCTAATTAGCTACCTGCTACTATGTGCACCTTCGCCCTTTGACCGCGTACCCCCTCCACCCCGTGCCTGTACGGTGATAATGCACAAAACGAAAAACCAAAATTAGTTAGTTATGCATGCGACTTAAGTTACATCGGACAACTACCAATCATTTTACTTGTGTTCTTATTTACTTCTTCTCTGGTTAAGTGATCAAAGCCCAAGTGCAGCGGAACAAAATCTTGCATCAGGGCAATACGACCAGTTTTAAGCATGCGGGCAAAAGAAGATTCACTTGTTCTAAATATTGTAGCTAGTCTCGCATTTGAATCTCCTGTCCTCAGTTTCACAAGTACAGCCGCCAATATTACATTTTTATTACGTTTATCGTTGAGACTAGGAGTTTTTGCCAATAAATCTGTATATTGATCATGTGTAAGGTCCGTCCAGGTATGAAACTCATTTGGACTTATTGTCTGGTATTCGGTGAAGTTCAAAACATCAGTTGTTACATGCGTGGTTAATATCGATAAAGCTCGTACTATTTGGTTAGCTGTAAATTCCGAAATATTGTTTTCTTGTACGGCCAGCTCATGCCATAAGTTTTGCTGCAGATGTTCACTACAAACCCGACTGTTTTCTGATATAAGAAGGTTACATCGGCCTATCATCCTAAGTACAATATTATTCGGTATTTGGTTCCTTGTACTGTTTTTGCAATATTGGAAAACACACGAGCGCCTAGAGTCCGGAGTCCGCACGTAACCAGGCAAAGTCATCTAAACTGGTTCTTCGCTTGCAACTGGCTCCGTAGGAAGACCATCATCGGCGTCATCTTCTTGACATGCTTCTCGTATGTTTCGATGGTACGTTCTTTCTGCCCTTTGCCAACAAGGTCGACAAATGTATTCCGTAGGCTAAGTCTGAAAGGTAAAGTAAACTTGTAAGACGATTTACATTCAGAATTCGTTCTAAAAAGAGATATAAGTGAGTGTCATTCTCTTGTGAAATAGAAATAATACTACAACAAAATATATTTGTTACATCTAATAGATATGTATTACATACCTGAGCTGCTCCAATATTTCTTGAATAACGATCTGAGCTATTTCAATATGCTGCTCCTCTCGGGAAGCCCAGGAGTATTTCCTTCTATTCATAACAGATTCATGACATCGAGTACACAGTAATTCCGCCATAATGATAACAGAAAAATAAGAACACAGGTAAAATGATTGGTAGTTGTCCGATGTAACTTAAGTCGCATGCATAACTAACTAATTTTGGTTTTTCGTTTTGTGCATTATCACCGTACAGGCACGGGGTGGAGGGGGTACGCGGTCAAAGGGCGAAGGTGCACATAGTAGCAGGTAGCTAATTAGCTATTATTATTATCACTTAGCTTATTTACTTCAGTTGTTTGTCAACTTTTAAGCCTAGTGTGGTTGTAGGTAACTAATTAGCTATTATTATTACTTAGCTTGTTTACCTACTTTGTTTGTCGACTTTTCAGTGTAATGTGATAGCAGGTAGCTACTTAGCTATTATTATTATTACTTACCTAGGTTGTCAACTTATAAGCATAATGTGATGCTCCAAAAATTGTAGAAAAATAATTATATTTTGTATTTTCAAACTCAAATAGCAGCCGGGGGGTTAATTGTAGACGTTCCTTGTCATAGTAAAAAATCTTCAGGACATTGTTGCGCTTCAGAATCTAGCAATTTTTTTTTCTGGCCGGCACTTTCATTTTTGGGTACAAAATGTTCGAGACTTGAATGATCTCCTTTATTATTTATCATTAAATCTATTATTTATCCATACAATTGTACATTATGTAGTGAAAATGCTAATTTTTTCAAAATGTTTATGTACATAGTTTTTGGTATTTCTCTTCCAAATAAATTGGTATTTTCATTGCAAATGATACCTAGTTTCATGTTAATCTTGAAACTGTCATTAATTTAATAATTGTAAAATACAGATTCTGACAAATCTTGGTTTGTAAAGGACAGTGTTTTTTGTACCAATTTTGAGACTCATATTTGATAGCTTCATACGCAAGATATGTTTAGTATAACAACGTGCCGTTGTTTAAACTAGTTGGGCGATAAGCTTAAATTATTGTATACAAAAGCGCTCCGACCCTAACGCCGAGAGTATGTTTTTATGTACTGATTTATGAGACCCACTTGAGTGACATTTGAAGTGGCGCGATAACGGTCGAATGTTTATAAACTGGCACACTGTAAAAAAGTTGTATGGGAACACATGCCGTTTGGCTTTTATTTTAATAAAAATATGTAATACTATAATAAAAATACAACATTAGACCAAACAATTGTTTTATTTTGATACAAATCGGAATATAAAAGTAAGTTTTAGGTAACCCATATTGTCTATGCAAAAAAAAATATATTTGTCTATGCTCTTGTCAATGTTGACAATTCGTGTGTGTGTCGAGAAAATGTAGAGAAATAAAACGTGCAGTGCGGTTACAAATTGAGTTTTCTTTTCAAAGCCTATGGAGTATTTGAGTTCAAAAACAAGACAAACATTTGGTCCAAAACGAGCCGGACGGATTAACTTTGTTCGTAGTAATTTTATCAACGAGTTGCGAGTTGTGAGAACAAATACATAACCTACCATTATTACGAGGCAAAGTATTGAGATCAATCAAAATGGAGAAGATTTCAAGTACCGTTTCAGTACAACATGAGTTATTGGATAACATAAAAAAGCGGAGAAAAACTTCAGAAAAACGCCAAAAGAACGGCTAACTCACGGATATATTGAAACGCGCTTACAAATAACAGAGCAACTATGGAATGATTTCCGTGCCGGGCATAAGGAAATAATAATGGCGGCAACAAAAAAAGATAAGGAATCCAATAGTTACTTCACAAACGACATGTATCAGGAATTCGAAGAGTGTTACGTGCAATATAAATCAATAATACTGGATGCATTACGTGTTTTTACGTCGGGAAAACAGGCTACAAAATGTTCCGGAGAAGTTTCTTCACAACCAACAAATACGTGTGAGGTTAAGTTACCATGTGTACAGCTACCTACATTCACGGGGAAATATGAAAAATGACAAACATTCTACGATATGTTTGTTTCGTTAATACATGACAATAAATTATTATCCTCTGTGCAGAAATTGCAATATTTAAAAGGCAATATCTCGGGTGAACCTCAACAATTGTTACGCAATTTTGCAACGACAGAATGCAACTATGAAGAAGCGTGGAACCAACTGGTCCGTAGA
Organism: Hesperia comma; assembly: GCA_905404135.1. NCBI lineage: Eukaryota > Metazoa > Arthropoda > Insecta > Lepidoptera > Hesperiidae > Hesperia > Hesperia comma. The sequence goes on along the minus strand of FR990015.1, from coordinate 19,962,967 downwards.
TATAACAACAAGAGATACAATTGTAATGCAATTTTAAAAAACTTGTTTTCTCAAAAGAAAATACAATCAGAAACAGCAAGTTCGGTGAAGCAGTTGTTGGATACCACATCTTCATGTTTAATGTCTTTAACAAACATGGGAATAGATACTAGCAGTTGGGATATTATTATCATTCATATCGTGCTATCAAAATTAGACAATGAATCTATTAAACAATGGGAACATAAAATCAGTGGCCATAATGAAAAACTTCCTACTTGGTCAGAGCTGAGGGATTTTTTAGAATCCAGATTCAGATCTTTGGAGATGATAGATTCCAATTCTATGAGGTCGTTAGCCCAGGTGAAACCTACAACAAAACCTAAAGTGTTTCATGTTTCCAACGAGTTCAAAGTTAAATGTGCAATGTGTCAAGGTGATCACTTTATCTATCAGTGTAAACAATTTGTGTTACTTTCAGTAAAAGAAAGGCAAGAGTTTGTTCAACATAATAAATTATGCTTTAATTGTCTTGCTCCTACGTATGCGGTTATAAAGTGTCGACAGCCAGTGAGTTGTAAAAAGTGTGGCCGGAGGCATCATACTTTGCTTCACTTTGACAAGGTAATGTAACTCCTGTGGAGACTGCCCAGCCAAGTAAGTCACATTCACAATTACTACCTAATCAGGTTGAGGAATCTCATGTAGTAGTTAACTTGTCAAGGAAAAATTTTGAAAGTGTTTTGTTAGCGACTGCTAAAGTTATGGCTCATTTTCATTGGTCGATAACTCGGTCGATAAACAGCATGCGGGGAGTCCCCGAATACGGTATAACAACTAGTGAAAGTGCGTCGTCATTATGTAGTCGATATACAGCATGCGGGGACTCCCCGCATGCGGGCTCAACAACCAATGAAATTCGTCGGTTGGTGTAAAGCAAGCTTTGATTATATACACGTCTAGATACGGTTACCGCAGTCGGGCCCTACGGCATGCTTTACAGAAATCTCCCGTACCCCGCATCCGAGTTCCATCGACTTATGAAAACGGTTACCGCATTCGGGCCCTACGGCATGCTTTACAGAAATCTCCCGTACCCCGAACGCGGGCCCTAACGAACAATGAAAATGCGCCATTAAAGCATATGGTAGGAATAATTGTAAACATGTAATTAGAGCATTGATTGATCAGGGCTCTCAAGCCTCATTTGTCACTGAAGCAACTGTGCAACTGTTAGGTCTTACCCGTCAACCAGTAAGTGGCTGGGTGTCAGGTCTAGGCGATGGTCGAACTAAAGTTAAATATATGGTATCGTTTCCCATACAGTCATATTATGATCCTACTATTTCTATTAATGTTTGTTAATATTTAATATTATAATATTTGTTAATATTATAATATTTGTTTTACATTCTTTAACAACAATACTGCCGGCAACTGACCTTGATCCTCCTGAGTGGCTAGAGCTCTCTAATCTTCCTTTAGCGGACAACACATACAGCACCTCAGGTAAAATTGACATTTTATTGGGTGCAGAGGTTTATAGTGAGATTTTACTTGATGGATTAATTAAACATCCTTCCAGAAATATTATTGCACAAAATACATTACTTGGATGGATTCTGTCTGGTAGGGTATCACGTAAACCAGAGTTAAATAAGGTCAGGTGGGGTAAGAGGGACGCTGGGGGAAGAGTAACAGTCACTCGTAAAAAGAAAACTATAATGCCCAGCTCTATGGTCACTACGTCGATAAAACAATATTAGGCGTAGTTCAAATATTCTTGGATAGATTGCGCTGGAACACAGCAACTAAGCGAGCAAAAGAGAAAAAAAATATCAGTTGTCAAGCTAAAGAAACCAAGACCTAACGGCGTTCCTTGTTTAAGTTAATTTTAGTATTAAAAACATCAGTGTTGCGGTTTATTGCTATGGTAAGTGTATATATTACGTTTAATCTTTATTTTCTACGTATTACATTGTTTGTAACGTGTGTTTTTAGTGCTTTTTCGATGTCAATAATAACATAACCTTCAAAATGGCAAGCTGGGAAAGAGGAACGGCTATACCAGGTTAAGAGAAACATATGTTCCTCTTTTCCTATTTCAGGGGTAACAAACATATTTAAAATCCGCTAAAATATAACACGTTCCGAAAATAGCCATGATTTGCTTTACTATTTATTTGTTACAGAAAAAAAGCAAAATGCCTCGAGCTTACGTAAGAAAGACCGATAGAAGTTCTTACCCGAAAGAAAAACTATTAGAAGCAGTTAGGGCCGTTAAAAGTGGCGCCATTCATTTCTATTTTTAACCGACTTCAAAAAAAAGGAGGTTCTGAGTTTGATCTGTATGTATGTATGTGTATGATTTTGATGCAGTTTTCAGCATAGTATTTTTCAGACTTAGGAGAAGGTTTTAGGTATATTAGACGACTTAAAAAATGGAGTTTTGCACTTTAAAACGTGTTTTACGTATTGTCCGCCATAAGTTCGCATTTGGCTGAACCGATCTTAAAGTGGATTTCAGTACAGTAATTTTTAGAATTAGGAAAAGGTTTTTGGTAGCTTTACCGACTTAAAAAAATGGCGGTTCTTCTTTTTATTAATACAATCATTTAATAGCACAAAGAGTTTAGTACCTCTGACCTTACCTATATGTTCCTCTTACCTCAAATTTCGTTTTTGTTTGCTGTCGTCCTAAAGAAGACCTTATTTAAAACGAGGCGAGGCTTAATTAATTTTACTCAAAAAAATGTTTAAAACATGCTATGTTATACACTTAAAAACATAAGTTATTACTTAAAAATATCGAGTGTTCCTCTTACTCCAAATCTCGGGAAAGAGGAACATTTATAAGACCTATGTTTGTTGCTAAATTGTGCCGTAATTACACGAAGAATTTAGTTCTGTGTCAAAAAAAATGTAAGTATATTTCAAAACAGAAGATTTGTTTCTATTATTATCAAAGTAAATGTATAATTTTGATAGCTGAAGGCCAAAATATGAAAATACCAGTAAAGTATGTTTCTCTTACCCCACTTGACCTTACAAACATTATAAGCACACACATATACAATTTGTTCGGTCATGACCTAGCGATAATTTAGGGTTAGAAAATATACCTAAATTCATCGACAAAAACACCGATATATGGGGGTCTACTCCCCTTCCTGTCGGAATGGCTGACATTTCAATTTTTTTTATTCGTGTAGATAACTCTGCCAAAAAAATGTCGATTTCTTTGAAAAGGTCTGTGTGACAAGGACGGAAAATAATTAGTATTACTGTTGGGGCGGTGAATGAGAAGGACAAAAATTATGTTTAACTACAGCAGGTATCGAAGATTAATGTTTGTTACTTGTTAGATCAGTTGTCCTGCGCTCTGCGTTGCGATCGCTACTATTCCGTTCCATTGTGTGTGCTATTCCTTGATCGAGATATCTTGCTGCGTTTGTTGTAGTTTACAGTTACTACGCACTTTTTAGGCAAAATAATGTCTAACTATTCGTCTCATCACATAGCTGATATGCATTTCGTGTACGGCAGATGTAATGGAAGTGCTGCTGCCGCCGTGCGAATGTATCGTCAGATGTATCCCGACCGACCTACACCCAGTCGACAAACTTTTGTTGACATTCATTTAAGATTGTCGCAATATGGCATCCAAAGGCCGCCAAATGAACGCTCCCGCATAGTGTCAGTGCAACAAGAGGAAGAAGTTCTTCAACTTATTTACCGAGATCCCAGGCTCAGTGTAAGACGCATAGCAGTGATGCTCCATTTGTCAAAATGGGTTGTGTGGAAAATTTTAAAACGTGAAGGCATGCATCCGTACCATTTTCGTCGCGTGCAAGATATTCATGAACCAGACTATGCTGTGCGAGTCACATTTTGCTCGTGGCTCAACGGTTGTGTGCGACGTCAACCAACATTTTGTAAAAAAATCATGTGGACTGATGAAGCGACTTTTACAAGAGCTGGTATTACAAATCATAGAAACCAGCATTTATGGATGCAAGAAAATCCAAACGCAGTAAGACCGAGCAGATTTCAACGTGAATTTTCAATAAATGTCTGGGCGGCTATGATTGACGATAAATTAATCGGACCTATTGAATTACCAAATACAATGAATGGCCCAAGATTTTTAGATTTTCTAAGGAACAAATTTAGAGAAATCATGGATGATTTACCAGTAATCAACCGAAGGCGCATGTGGTTACAGTTGGATGGTGCACCAGCTCACTACGCACGTGCTGTGAGAGATTTTCTTAATGAAAATTATTCACCATGGATAGGACGTGGTGGAACCGTTGCTTGGCCTCCTCGCTCTCCGGATTTAACACCGCTAGACTATTTTTTATGGGGATGGATGAAGCAGAGGGTTTATGCCACAGTTTCAAATAGCAGACAAGAACTGCTCGACAAAATAATGACGATTGCAGATGATATACGATCTGACACAGCCTTAATATCTAGGGCCACACGACAAATGGCTGTAAGGTCAGTGGCCTGTCTTCAGAACAGAGGAGGACATTTTGAACAATTATTAAATTAATAATCAAACTTTATGTCATTAAAAGTTTCATAAAAGTTTACACTGTATTTTTATTTTACCGAAATTCCAAATTTAATAGCGTTTATATGAAACTCTACATGCATGACCCTCGCAAAAGGGTCATATTCAAACAGCGCTAACTCTCGAATTATGCAACTAAGAACAACAATTTTAGTGTCAATTTGTAAGTAATTATATTGTTAAGTATTAGGACAGTATTAAAAATGTTTGTATCAATGTGCTAGTTTTTGAGGTATGGTAAGAAAAATAAAAAAATTGTCAACTTTTTAAACTTAAGTTGCATAATAAATTTTTTAAAGATATTTTCTAGCAAAAACTTTCCGTGATGTTTATTTTTATTAGATAGATGCTATGTTTACCTTTTAAATAACAACTTTTTCACATATGTAGAACTTTTCTGGCCAGAGAAATCGACATTTTTTTGGCAGAGTTATTTACACGAATAAAAAAAATTGAAATGGCAGCCATTCCGACAGGAAGGGGAGTAGACCCCCATATATCGGTGTTTTTGTCGATGAATTTAGGTATATTTTCTAACCCTAAATTATCGCTAGGTCATGACCGAACACATTGTATATAACTAGAGAAGATGAGATACTAAAACAATTTTGGGAAATGGAAAATGAGCCAAATTCCTTAAAGAGAGAATTTACAAAGTGTGAGAAAAAGTGTGAAGATTTATATGATAGAACTACAAAGAGAGACATGCACGGTAGGTATATTGTTAGATTAGTAGTGTATAATGGGGGGTCCTTGATCTTTCGATCTAGGACCCCGCCATTATACATAGTATATTCTGTGCGTATACTGCCTGAATAATGAATGTTCGATCATTCTGAATAATGAATGTTCGATCATTCTGAATAGTGAATGTTCGTCAATATTCGTAAACTCAATCCATTATACACAGTATATTCTGTGCGTATACTGCTTGAATGATCATCTGTATTCAAAATCAAACTACTGAAACTTTTAAACTGAGTTTATCGGATGTAGAATGAATGTTCATTCATTAGTTCAGGATTCTGTGCGTATACTTACTGCTTGAATAATCATCTGTATTCAAAAATGAAACTATTGAAACTTTTAAATTGAGTTTATCGAAAGTCGAATGAATGTTCATTCATAGCCATTCGCCTTACCTACTTACTGCGATTGACATTTATTTATTATCTAACATTCAAATTAGAATGATATTGTTAGTCACAGTACCATTAATATATAGGTAATTGTTTTCGTTCATCTAAGACTAAATATTATCAGATCAGCATGGGATCGTTTTAATTTTGTAAGTTGTAACGTGAAGCGAATATTTGAATCATCTGATTCTGTTTATTATGACTAAAGACGTAGCACATCAGGAGCTATGCTATAATATTAGGTATATTTGAATACGGGTAAGTGTAAGAGGTACATTTTATTTACTTTGAATTGAACTGCCCTCTATTTATCACAGATCTTTGTATAATAAAACATATTAACTACATGGAGTATACTTGAGCACTGTGATTGCGTATGCCGTAGGACTCATCTTAAGATATTGAGGTTATCGAGCTTATTAGGTAAGTACACCTAAATTGAATATTGTCAGATCAGCATTGGATAGATATAATTTTATGACGTGAAGTGAATATTTGAATTATCTGTATAATATTATTATGACTAAAGACTTATGCACATCATGAGCTATGCTAATTATATTTGGAACTGCCCTTTCTTTATCGCAAATCTTCGTATAATAAAACATTAACATTGTAGTTGAGTATGCTGTAAGATTCATCTTATGATATTGATTTTGTTGAGTTTATTAGGTACACCTATCTAATAAATAGATTTATAAATAAAACTAAATGTTATGAATTATATATAATTTATATTTTGCATAAAAGAAAAAAACTACATTTCAATACAATCACAAACATATTTTCGCTTGCTAATAATATTATAAACTTATAGCACCAATATCACCATATCAATTATCTAATAATATTATTTGTATCTAATGATAAAACAATATCTTTCACCTGTGAATAAACATGATCATTTGCTATATCCTTCACTACGTGCTGCAAGCAAAGTTCCGCGTTACAATTACATACGGACTTTTCTTTATTTTCAAATTGATGCGCATCATAAATTTCGATCCTTATTAGCTTGGCACCTCTCGTTGTATATTTGAGGCTCGTCGTTAAATCTTTTGTTCCGTGATTTGGTTGAGAATACTGGCCACCGTTAAACGGATTCATGTATGGATCCTGATTGATTATCAATGGTGGAGAGACTGGAGAATACACCCAGCTTGGTACTTCCTGAAATAAATAGTAGAGATTAATGATATTTTAATATACATTATTTAGTGAAGTAAACAAATGATAAGGTCGTTGAACACTTTGAAATTTTTGAATAATACAAATCAAAAAAATAATTATACTTACATCCGTCGATGCCATATTTTATAGTATGTAGAGATGCTCAGTAAACTTTGCTTAGCCAATTGCTTGAGCAGGTGAACCGATAAGATAAATTTTTCAGACAAGAATGAAAATTGTTAGCTAATTTATAAATATTTATAGACAATTTTTTGCTTACCGCTGCACTATCGAAATATATAGATGTTGTGAATTGAGCCGAGTCAGCAGTTAAACTTGTTACGTTATGAGCATTTTCATAAATTATGCGGAAATAGATTATGGATACAAAACGCTAATCGCTAATCTTATGGTAATGAGATCACATCTTAATCGTTTCTATAAGGATAATATGCTGATACAGCTGAAATTAAATCATCAAAGTGTGCAGGGTTTGATTCGCAAAGACCGATACATCTTACGCTGCGTTTTTAATTGCGCCGGCGCCGTTCCCAAATAAGGAACACTGTGACGTAGATTTTGCAACTATATAAGAGACTCCTTGAGGAGCCCGGATCACAAAATACTTTCTGGACTGACCAGCAGAACATTAGCAGCAGCAAACTCATCGAGAATTTGGAAAATGTAAGTACGCAAATATTATTATTGAAATTTTAAAGATCATTTAAATGTAGACTCAATTAGATGGTAGGATCATTTAAATAGAATAGTTTCAGGATCATATTTTATTGCCTCATTTTACTTAATGTTCATTATTAAAATGATAACCTATTAATAAATAATTGATTAATTAATTAATTTCAGTATTCATATATTATAATGAAAGTGTACTTAATCATAACTAATAAATGTATCAATGATTGAGTTTACGAATATTGACGAACATTCATTATTCAGAATGATCGAGCATTCATTATTCAGAATGATAACTTATTCATTAATTTAAATATTCATCTAATCAAATTGTAATTCTAAGTAATGAATAAAATAATGATTGAATGTATGAATAAATAACGCCACATTTATCTGTCACATAAATGTTAGCCGTTTGGGAATCGAATTTAGGACATGGCGTTTCTTAACATCAGACTACAGTCGTTTAAGTTACATACTCTATGTTAAATGCATATATTTCTTCTTTTCAGGTCGAAAACACTTGCCGAAGATTTGTTTCTATCCAACGGTGCCGACAGTTCAACATCGGAGGCACCGGTGGTGAAGAAAATCGAGGAGAAGAACAGGAAGCGGAAGAGCGAGCCGCCGAAGCCTTCCACATCCAAGAAAACCAAGCCCCACGTCTCACCCGCAGCAGTTCCCCGGACTTCGGCCAGAGACCTGTTCGGCACTGACTCCGACGACGAGTGCTTCGAAGCGGGTAACAAACCTTTACACTCACCGTTATATTCGTACTTTACTCGTCGTTTAGCCAACGGTTTCTCGAGACAGATCGACACGGATAAGACCGGGGAGTATTACATAGAACTTAAAGTTTACAAACATAGCGAAATAAAAAATGTTCCGCCAGTTAATCGCTGGCGGCAATCAATATTAACCATTAAAAACAGCGTGAATGAGGATGCGGTCTCGTGGGGGCACTTACAAAAATTTATTAAATGTACGAAAAAAGAATTTAAGACCAAGCCACCCACCTTTATAGGGTCGTATTAACATAGAATAGAATGATATTTTACGTGTATTCTTTTATGTTTAATGTGTCTGTGTAATCTGTTTTGCGTATAATCACTTCTTATAATTATGTATATTTTATTAATGCAACATTCTTTTCGTGTAATGTGTTTTTTGTGTAATCTGTTTTGCGTATATTCTCTTTTTAAGTATGTTTTATAAATTTAATTTTTTATATAATAAATTATATGCAAATTTGTTATCTTTCAGTTTTACCACCCCAGTCAGCATCGACTTCAAATACATACTGTAAAAATTGTAAAATTGAGATACCTATGAATGAATACAGATATCATAAAAGAACAAATATTCACAAGTCAAACAGTCTTATTAAGTCAACATTTAAAAACATTGATATTATAGCAACTGCATTTAAGAACAGAATTATGACATTTCGTTTAAATCCAGCCATAGAAGACGAGTGTCTTATACCAGAGGCTTTCTTGGATGAAAAACGAAATGATATTATAAAATTGCTGAAATTATCACTAAGTCAAAATATTTGTGTCAAAGTTAACTTTGAGCTTTTCGCTTACTTTGCTTTGCCTAAATCAGGTGAGCAAAAGCTTAAGTCATTTAATTCCAAATATGAATCTTTGTATAACAGTTCAGATTTGAATGAGACATACTTAAATTTATGGTTTAGGTCTGGTGGTTCCCCTTTTCAGTTCCCCCAGGGGGTCCATGAGGACATATATGTCCTAGTGGTTCCCCTTCAGAACATGAGGGGGTCCATCTGGATTTGTGAATCCTGTTGGTTCCCCTCCTATTAGAAAAAATGCTGGCCATCCACATATATTATTTTGACATACCACATTGAGATGACATTGTTGACGATACATGTAAGTAAAAAAGTGCTTTGTTCACATTTCATATCCTGCAAGTAAACGCCTCTTATGTTATAAATATTATGTACGTAAAAAATATTACGATAGCTTTCTTATGGTGCGTACAGACTATGTAACAAAACATGTTATAAAACATTGTTTAATAACATGTTTTACAAATGTGGACGCTATGTGTTACAAAACAAAGTTATACAACATGTTACTAGTTTTTGCAACAATGTTATAATTATGCTATATTTTAAGAAATGACACGCATTGAATTGTTTTATAACATTGTTATACAACAATGTTGTTCTAATGTGTACGGTCTTGTAACATATTTCATTGTTAGACAACAATGTTAGATAGTGTGGACGTGTTATAAAACAAAAGTTATATAGCATGTTGCATAATGTGTACGCACCATTAAAAAGCGCGATGTTCACAATGTTACCTAATACTAGGAATAATTGAATAGGATTGTACAAAATTTCACACGAAAAGACAAAACAGCTTGGACATGAGTTTTGTATTTAAGCCATAAGTAGTAGTAAGTGCAATTTGTAGCTGTGAGTAGGAAAAAAAACTCCTCGGGAGTTTCTTGCGAAAGTCGAAAAATTTGTATTGGAACATCGTAGGCTAAAGAAGAAACAGTTTTCAGAAATGGTTGGAGTATCGGATACAACCATTTTCAAACTTCTGCATGATCATCTAGGCAGAGATGTGCAAAATCTGTATATATAAATATCTTGCGTTACTGAGTGACTGACTGACAGACAACGCACAGCCGAAACTACTGAACGGAAGAAGCTAAAATTTGGCATATGTATAATTATGTTCCTTTGGGTGTGTAGGGGAGCACTAGTGAGGATTTTACCCGAAGTGGGTAAAGTAGGGGAGTGAAGTTTAAACGAATTCCACGCGGGCGAAGCCTGCGGGCGGAAGCTAGTATACTATAAAACGTTTTTAAATACAAAACTTGTCATTTTTTTTTCAAATACAAAATACAAAATAGTTTTTCAGCTAATATTTAAAATACAAAATATTTAGTTCCAAAATACTTTATTAAAATAAAATACATTTAATTTTAAACTTTGTTTATTTTATTCATGTTATTTAAACACGTAATCAAAATTTTAACAAAAACAAAATTGTTAAAATAATAAGGATCGTTTAACATTTTTGCACCTGCCATTACATAAATTTCATGGCATTGACATGTCAACATTTTATAAGTAGGTACTATGGAGGTTTTATTTTATTTGCGGTGGGGGGGACAAAACGACCTTAAATTTATTAATTTAACTAGGTTTCTTGGCTCCCCCATCTAAGTGGGTCCATTAGGACATTTTTATATCCTGCTGGTTCCCCTGGGGATCTCGGAGGGGAACAAACAGACCTAAACCTTACATACTTTTAAAAGAAAACTAGCAGAGTTTGAACATAATGAATCTGGATGGTCATTTATTTCTGTAAGTCATATAGAAATTAATATCAATAAATATTGTCCGCTGCATTGGTTCATACTTAGAGCTACCAGCAGTAATTAAAAACACAAAGAGTTGTATAAATATACAAAATAATGATGAGTACTGTTTTTTATGGAGCGTTATAGCATCGTTAGTGCCTGCAAAAAACAATGTATGCAAAACGAGTTCGTATCCGCATTACAGTTCGGTAGTTAACATACGAGAAATGTCATTCCCACCTACTTCAAAAGATATTAGATTGTTTGAAAGAAATAATCCTACAATAAGTATAAATGTATATGGGTTAGATGAGAAATGTAATGTAACAGGCCCTCTTTATAGAAGTAACTGTAGAAAAAATAAACATATTAATTTATTGTATTTTGAGAAACATAATAAGGGTCATTATTGTTTAATCAAAGATTTGCTTCGCTTAGTGCGAAGACAAGTGACTCATCATAAAGGTCGAATGTACTTATGTGAGACATGCTTGCAATTTTTCAGAAGTGATTTAAAATATGAGTCGCATATTTGTTCTAATGTTCTTACAATTTTACCAGATAAAAACAGTATTTTAGCATTTAAAAACTTTGAAAGGCAGCAAAAAATACATTTTGTTATATATGCCGACTTTGAAAGTATATTACTGAATTTTGAAGAAAAAGATTGTAACAAAAGTACCATAAAAAATAAATTGCACCAGGCTTCGTGTTTTGCATTCTATGTATGTTGTTCTCATGACAGTACGCTGAACAAATTTATTACATATAGGGGGCCAGACTGTGTTCAAGTGTTTATAGCAAAGTTAATAGAAGAAGTAAAAATAATTGATAAAATTTTAAAATCAAAGAGATCTATGAAAACTCTCACTCGGGAACAAATTAAGAGTTATCGTAATGCGACTACCTGCCATATTTGCAAGCAATTGCTGTTTGAGGATAAAGTGCGTGATCATGATCATATCACATCCGAATACAGAGGTGCAGCACACTCGCATTGTAACTTGATGTACAGAGTATGTTCTTTTATTCCGGTCTTCTTTCATAACTTATCCGGTTATGATTCACATTTATTTATAACAGAATTATCGAAATATAAAGGAACAATCAAAGTTATTGCGAAGACAAAAGAAAACTATCTAACCTTTACAAAGTTTATTGAAATGGGGGATGGCTGTAAGCCTATACAAATTAAATTTTTAGATTCTTTTCAATTTCTAAGTTCAAGCCTAGATAATTTGAGTAAAAGTTTAACTGAGAAAGATTTTATTCATTTGTTTACATACTTTCCTAATAAAAATCAATTCGATTTAATACGAAGAAAAGGGATATATCCTTATGAATATGTTGATTCTTGGCAGAAATATCATGAAACACAACTTCCTCCGAAACATGAATTTTACAATTCTTTAAAAATGAAACATATATCAGACAATGAATATAAACATGCTAAAAGTGTGTGGAAACATTTTAATATTAAAACTCTCGGTGAATATACAGATCTTTATTTAAAAAGTGATGTGTTATTGCTATGTGATATATTTGAAAATTTTAGAAAATTAAGTTTAATTCATTATAAACTAGACCCCGCGTATTATATAACTGCACCTAGTCTAAGTTGGGATGCGATGCTTCTCTATACTAATGTTAAATTAGAGCTAATCTCTGATATGGAAATTTATGAAATGATTGAAAAAGGAATACGAGGAGGTTTGGCACAATGTTCATATCGATATGCTAAAGCTAATAATATTTATTTACCTAATTATGATCGTACTGAACCATCCACCTTTTTAATATATTTAGATTGTAACAATCTTTATGGCTATGCTATGACTATGAAATTACCGATATCTGATTTCGAATTCATGTCAACAAAAGAAATCGAAAAGTTCAACGTATTTGACATTCATGATGATGCTGATTATGGTTACATATTAGAAGTGGATATGTTGTATCCAGATCACTTGCATAATTTACATGGAGATCTACCATTTGCTCCCGAAAAATTCATTCCTATAGGGGGTAAGACTCCTAAGCTAATTGCCAATTTATATGATAAGTTCCACTATGTCATTCATTACGTTCATTTGAAAGAATGTATTAAAAAAGGATTACTACTCAGAAAAATTCATAGAATAATCAAATTTAGACAAGAAAGCTTTTTAAAAAAGTATATAGACCTAAATACTAGTTTAAGACAAGCAGCATCAACATCATTTGAAAGAGATTTTTTCAAACTTTTGAACAACTCAATATTTGGTAATACTATTGAAAATAAACGTAAGCATGTTGATGTAAAATTAGTAACAAAATGGAGTGATCATGAAAATAAGACAAACAAAATATTGGGTGCCGAGAAACTCATTTTAAAACCGAATTTAAAAAGTATCTCTGTATTCACTGAGAATTTTATAGCAATACAATTAAGCCCGGAAAAAAATTATCTTGATAAACCGATATATATAGGATTCTCTGTACTAGAATATGCAAGACATCATTTATATAAGTTTCATTATGATTTTGTTAAAAACAAATATGAAGACAACGCTAAATTATGTTATACTGATACGGACAGTTTGTTATATTTAATACAATCGGATAACTTCTATAAAGATATGTATAATAACTTATCAAAGTTTGATACAAGTAATTTTGAAACCAATAATCTCTATCACATTCCTAGAGTAAATGAAAAAGTTCCTGGCTTATTTAAAGATGAATTAGGAGGTGAAATAATTACAGAATTTATAGGTTTAAGAGCAAAATTGTATTGTATTAAAACGTTGAACTCACAAATAAATAAAGCTAAAGGTGTATCAAAACCAGTAACAAAAGAACTACAGTTATTGAATTATAAGGAGACTCTATTTGAAAATATTCCTTTGAATTTATTCGCAACAAATCAATAAAGAAGTACTTAACAGATTAGATGATAAAAGACAAGTTTTATCAAACCAAATAGATACTTTACCATGGGGTCACTGCGATACAATATTTTGATAGAGTGTATATTAGAAATTATGTAGAATAAAACAGTTAATATATTAAGCTTAATAATCTATATTATGTATCATTAATGTTAATGTTTCATGTGTAATTTGATCAATAAATATTTTGATGGATACATTGACTTTTATTTCTGTATTAATTTTATATAAATACTAAGACAAGTGAATTACATACTCAGATAAAAACATGAAATTGATCAAGCAGCCAGTATCACTAGAAGTCAAAAAAATTACTTTTTATGAAAAAAATCGAGAAAAAAGACATGGAAACCTGCTCCCTAATAATATTAGATGTTTGATATGTGGTCCGTCTAACTGTGGAAAAACGAATGTCATGATTACCTTACTTATCCATGAAAACGGTGTTAGGTTTGAGAATATTTATTTGTATTCTAAAACTAGCTATCAGCCTAAGTATCAGTATTTAAAAAAAATATTAGATAAAATTCCAGAAGCCCAGTTTTTTATTTATAATGATGATGAAGATGTTATTCATCCTGATGATGCCCTACCAAATTCTATAATTATCTTTGACGATGTCATTACTGAGAAGCAATCGAACATAAGAAATTATTTCACAATGGGGCGACATAAAGGAATTGATTGTTTTTATTTATCACAAACATATTCTAAAATACCGAAACAATTAATACGCGACAATGCCAACGTTTTGATACTATTTAAACAAGATGATATAAATTTAAAACATGTATACGATGAACATGTCGGTTCTGATATGCGGTGGTCCAAGTTTAAAACTCTTTGTTCTAAGATCTTTATCGAGTCTCATGATTTTTTAGTTATAAACAAAGATTGCAATATAGACGAGGGACGATATAGAAAGTCATTTGATACATTTATAGAATTTCGTGACGTTATATAATATGAGTGTATAAACATTTGTTTCTCATTTAAGTCTTACGATTCATTGAATTCAGTTGAATCAATTATGAATGAAACAATTACTAAGGAAATTATTAAGTCTGCGGACTCGATTAAAAATAAAATTAAACAATTGAAGGATGACGAATTCAATACTAATATTCATCTAAATCAGTTTTTTAAACCTATTGCAACGCCTCTCAATGCTATGGTATCTTCTAACAAACAAAGTGATATCACCAGTAACGAAAACAGTTATGATAATCAACATCATTCCGTATGTGGTAGTTCAAAAATATTATTACCTAATAAATATGATACAGGAAAATCGAATGAATCGAACAATGAAAGTGATGCTTCAGAAATATATTATTCAGAAGATGAAGAGATAAGTTTAGATAAGGCTAATGACATGTCATTAAGAAAAGATGATATTCTAGAAATATATAATGATATGAATATACCATTTGGGGTGCGAAGTGAGAATAATAAAATGATGATAGGAAATAACGTTGTTAATATTTCAAAATCTTACGATAATCATACCAATCATAAAATGTATTACTTAACTATTGATGATAAAAAATATTTATTGACTCCTGGACTTAAAGAGTTACTGTTTCACAAAAAGCCTAATTTATCTTTAGTTAGTGACAACGACAGGTTTATTTATAAAAGTATTCTTATAAAAACGAATGCCCACAGAAAATACTATAACCCAGACGGTCAGGTAAAAGGTGATAAGGGAATAAAATATCGACAAATTATAAAACCGTTACTGCAGGAAATACATACAAATCCCTTGCAAGGACTCGAAGAAACCAATTCATCACATAAACGTGGGTCAGGTTTACCGAAGATGAAGACATATGTTAAGGACACGGAATTGATTTATTGGGATGATCCAAATGAACTAATAGAGCGGCTTAAATTATTATACGCATCAAAAAATGCTAGTAACACTGGCCTTGATAATGAAATTATATCAATAATTGAAGAGTTAAAAGAAGCTGGTATTATAAAAGGATATAAAAATTTATAACCACTATTATTATTTTAGTATTGTTTGAATTGTCCTAAACATAAACGCACTTCAAACGCATAACTATGAGCAAAATAAAACAAGATATAATTAATGAAATACACAGAAACGCTAGAAAGAATTTTCCTAGAAGAAATGTAATTTTAAAAGATATAGACGAACTTTGGCAAGCAGATTTAGTAGATATGCAAAAGCTTTCAAAATACAATCATAATTATAAATACATATTAGTTGCGATTGATACATTTTCTAAATATGCTTGGGCATTTCCGCTCAAGCAAAAAAATAAGGAATCAGTGTGTGACGCCTTTCAAACTTTATTTACCACAGAAAGACGTCAACCTAAAAACTTACAGACAGACTTTGGTACAGAGTTTTACAATAGTAGATTCAAAAAACTCACAAGAAAGTATTCTATTAATCATTATTCCACATACTCGAACAAAAAAGCTTCTATAGTTGAAAGGTTTATTAGAACTTTAAAAAGTAATCTGTACAAAGTATTTCATATGCAAGGTAATTATAAATGGATTACAGGGGCTCTTTCTGATATGATAAATAAATATAATAATACAAAACATAGAACAATCGGAATCTCGCCAGCTAGTGTGAATAATACCAACAAAAGAATTGTTTTAAAAAGAATTATTGACAATATAAATTTTACTTCAAAGAAAAGTAACATTAAAGTTGATGACTTTGTTCGAATAAGCAAATACAAAAGCTGTTTTGATAAAGGATATACACCAAACTGGTCTACAGAAATATTTAAAGTTGTTGCAGTTCAGAATACTAACCCAATTACGTATTTGTTACAAGATGTGAACAAACAACCCATCTTAGGCACCTTTTATGCTGAAGAACTCCAAAAAACTAAACACCCGAATTATTACCTTGTTGAAAAAGTACTGAAACGAAAAGGAAATAAAGTTTATGTAAAATGGTTAGGTTTATCTTCAAAAGAGAATAGTTGGATAGATAATACTAACCTGGTTTGAAATATACCTCAATATAATAAATAAATCTTTCTTATTTTATCCATTCGTTTTAAGTATATGGAAGGAAAAGGACTTGTGAATTGTTTAATCAACAATTTACCTTTTGAATTTCATCTCCCAGGATATAACTATTGCGGGCCTGGAACAAAGTTACAGGAGAGATTGTCTCGTGGTGATAAAGGTGTGAATAAATTAGACGAATATTGTCGAGATCACGATATTTCATACAATATTTCAAATAACTTAAAGGATCGTCATAAGGCAGATATAATATTGTTAAAAATGGCTAAAAAAAGAGCTACAGCGTCTGATGCTAGTACGGGAGAAAAATTAGCTGCAAATTTAGTCAATTAAGTAATGTTAGCAAAAGCTGTTTCTGGTGCTGGTTTAAAAAAAGATTTTAAACATATAGTCTCCCACACAAAGAAATTGATAAAGAAGATTAAACCAAAGACTACGACAAAAGCTTTAAAGTTGGCTTACCGAGCTGCTAAAGAATTAAGCCAAGATTTTTCTGTAAAGGTCCCTCGCATAATACCCCTTCCTAAATCCGGTGGTGTCTTACCATTGATTCCAATATTTGCTGGGTTATCAGCAGCTGGAAGCATAGCTGGTGGAATCTCAGCAATCGTTAAAACTATAAACGAACATAAAGCTGGCAAAAAACATCTTAAAGAACAAGAAAGACACAATAAAGCAATGGAAGCTGTACATTTGGGGAACGGATTGCAGCTAAACCGATACAAAAATGGTCTTGGTATATTTGTATGTCAAAAAAAAAACTAAAATTTCAGCTACCTAATCGACCTTTAACGAACATAGATATAATGAAATACTCCAACAACATTCCTTATTTTCGTGGAGTGTATATGAGAGATGAATTACCTAAAACTCCGTTTTTCAAGGAATGTGGAATAATTAATTTGGATAACTCTAAAAACTCTGGCACACATTGGGTGGCTTACGCAAAATTTAATAATTATGTTGAATATTTCGATAGTTATGGTAACTTAAAACCTCCTGTAGAGTTTATTAGATATGTGGGATCTAATATAAATTATAACTATGACAACATACAAAAAAATAATACTTTCAACTGTGGGCACTTGTGTATAAAATTTCTTGAAAACTTTTGGAAAGAAAGGGAACACTCATTGATGAGCATAAATTAATGTATCCTGCTTGCTAAAAACCATTTGAATTGTGTCTTTGCTGGAGTTAAGCGTGAATACATTGCATTCTTAAAATGATCATCTTTAATAACAATATATTATATCAAAACAGAGCTAATAAATCTAGTTCAACTGCATCATTCAAGCGAAATAGACATCAGTCTAAAATAAAGAAAATATCTAAACAAAACAAATTATTTTTACAGTCATTGGGTTTTAAATATGAATATCCTTGAAATAAGTGAACCAGCGCGATTCGATAATTCAATCGTCGCATACGAAATACACACGTACAATCCTTACAGCAATAGCTTCAATGAAAATGATGAAATACGAATCCCTATTAATCAGCAAGATATTTACATCTTACCCTCAGACAGCTACATTTACGTTGAAGGACGTGCTAGTGTATTTTCACAAGATGTTGCAGGAAAGAAAACTAAAAAAACTGTAAAGTTTACAAACAATCCTATATTATGTCTTTTCCAAGACATACGATATGAAATCAATGGTGTTGAAATTGATCGAATTAAAAATGTTGGAATACCTTAAAATCTTATGTTGCTTTAAGTGCTGGTGATAGTATGGTATGGTGCAGCCCTATTATAAGTTGCATTGTATGTAAGTTACATTTACGAATATAAGTTCTGAATATGATTGTGGAAATGGAGTAATAAACGGGGTTTTGCTAAAGATGCACGTCTTTTAATTTGCTCCTTGACGACAACAGCATATGGCGACCCTGCCGAAGCAAGTTGCATCCCACGCGTAACCCGAGTCGATGCAGGTGCACTATTCGCAGTGTCAGCTAATTCGCGTGAAATGGACTGATAATTTGTGTCATTGTGCATCGTTTTAAGTCGTTTAATAATTATGAGTTATAAAACGAGTCGTCGTCTTTGCAACATCGCGGTTACTCGCAGTTACCAAGTTACTCAAAATAATCAAGATGGGGAATAAGCAGGCCGTGCAGAAAGAGCAAGTTATCGTGGCACAGACGGCAGCCGGTGTAGGAACAAACTCAGCGACCGTCGACCAGCTTCGGGACCACGCTGCTACCACAAACTATATTCTTGCTGCAATTTGTACCTTGATGGGTGCAGTGATGCTGGTGATTCTATACAAATTGTACCGCAAATGTCATCGTGATTGGATGGACCAACATCTACGTGAGTTCGCCTTGAAGCGGTCTGCGAGCTATTTCCGAAAACTGCAGTCCAAACCAATAACCGAGGAAACCGTTTAAAAAGATTTTTTTTTCTTCCTCTTCGCCGTCGGTCGCCGTCGTCTCGTTAAAAAGTGTTGTGTGGTGTTATGTGAAAAAAGTGCGTGATCGTGATGTTAACCGGCTAGATAGGTAACTAAATTTTAACATATAATTCGGGCGTGCGTACCAGGAAGAAAACATGTCTCCCTCTTTTAATAGTTTATTATTTTAATTTTATTTTTTGAGGCAAAACCCCTAGTATCGTTTTTCATTTAATTTAGCGTAATAATTAATCATTCAGGGAGATATGTATATAATATTTTTTTATTAGAATAAGTGTGTAATTGTGTTTCTGTATTTTGTTGAGTAAAGCAGGTGAAGTGTGGGGTTGGAAGTTAGATGGATTTGAAATTGATAGTAATGGGATATTTAGTGCTCTTATTCCATTAAGAAATGTTTTAGGATTTGCAGAAGATTACAAAAAGATTATAATAAATAATAAACATGAACTTATACTAACTAGAAGCAATACAAACCTCAATAGCGTGAAAATTAATGAAGATGATTCCATTTTAATACATTTAGAAAAAGTGCAATGGCGCATACCTCATATTAAAGTTTCAGACCGAGAAAGATTAAAATTACTTAAGTATTTAGAGAAGGATCGACCTATTCAAATAGCGTTCAGAAATTGGGACTTGTATGAGTATCCATTACTACCAAAAACTACTAAGCATTCATGGACTGTTAAGACTGCTTCACAGCTTGAGAAGCCTCGGTATGTGATATTTGGCTTACAAACTAATAGAAAAAATGTCAAATCAAAAGATTATTCTATTTTTGATCACTGTAAGCTAACTAACGTGACTCTTTTTCTAAATTCTGAATATTACCCGTATGAATCAGTAAATTCTAAATTTGGTGAAAATAAATATCACATATTATATGACATGTATTTAAAGTTTCGTCAGTCTTATTATAACTCTCCTTGCGAACCGACGCTTGACTTCGCTAAATTTAAAGAAAAGGCTCCACTTTTTGTAATAGACTGCTCAAGACAGAACGAGGCATTAAAGTCAGGAGCTATTGATGTAAGATTAGAGATAGAAAGTTCTGAGGATTTTCCAGAAAAAACTTCTGCGTATTGTCTTATAATTAACGATCGTCTATTAGAATATAGACCCTTAAGTAATATTGTAAAAAAGATAATATGAACGCAATAGTTGATTTGCAAGGATTCAAGAAAGATAATAATGAGTTTATTTTAAAAGAAATAGCAATATTATGCGATCGTCAGACGATAGTTCTATTGATTAAACCACCATTTCCATTTTATGAACTGTCAAAGACCGAACGACGAACCGTAAGCTGGATAGAAAGAAATAAAAAAATATTATGGAATGAAGGATTTATACCATACAGTCATATCTCACAATATATCTCGAATTATCTAAAAAACAAGGTTATATATGTTAAAGGAAGTGAGAAAGTGTTATGGTTAAAAAAATTAATACAAAAGTGATCAAATTCATAATATAGAATGTTATAATTGTCCTAATTTCCAAACATTGTATAAAACTTATTTAAATTGTAGTTATGTATTTAGCTGTATTTTTCATTCAAATGTGTGTGCTTTAAGAAATGTTACATGTTTAAATATGTGGCTTGATCATAAAGGTGTTCTTGGATGAATCTACTTTTTTTAACAACCCCATTATAATTAGTTATCCCTGTTATATGTCATAACGTATAAGTTATCAATCTTAGACCCCAAACTGAATAATTTGGTTCCTGAACTAATGAATGAACATTCATTCTACATCCGATAAACTCAGTTACATCAGTTATAGAATACAGATGATTATTCAAGCAGTATACGCACAGAATCCTGAACTAATGAATGAACATTCATTCTACATGAACATTCATTCTACTGAACTAATGAATGAACGAATACAGATTATTCAAGCAGTATACGCACAGAAATATACTGTGTATAATGGATTGAGTTTACGAATATTGACGAACATTCACTATTCAGAATGATCGAACATTCATTATTCAGGCAGTATACGCACAGAATATACTGTGTATAATGGCGGGGTCCTAGATCGAAAGATCTAGGACCCCCCATTATACACTACTTAGATTACCATTTTCTACAGACAATCCTCAGTGTAGGTATAATAATTCCAGGGAAATAGCGATTGCAAACAGTAGTTGACGATCCTACTTCTTCGATTCGTATAATAGCGGCTCGATCGGGAATGTCCCAATATAAAGTATGGTCGATAGTTCACGTTACCGGACTCTACCCATACCATTATACGCCTGTGCAGGTGTTGGAAGAAGGGAATCCAGTACGGCAATTGGAATATTGTAGGTTTATGCTGAATGCCGACGCTGAGGATCCAAACTTTCTTAGACGAATATTATGGACGGATGAGAGCAAATTCGACCAGGACGGTATTAACAACTTTCACAACATCCATTACTGGTCACAAAAAAAATTAAATTAAAAATTTAAAAAACCCCCGACACAAACATTTAAAAAGTAAAAAATAATATCTCTAAAAATAATACGTCGCGTTGGGGGACCGCTCCTAACTACTCATTATCTACGATTTTTTTCATAAGTATCACATGCCTACCTACTTAGTCCTTTACCCAAGACTTATCATATTTTATCAATATTTTATCAATATTTTTTTGTGTTAAAGTTAGAAGTAAATGGAGCGGTCCCCCAACGCGACGTATTATTTTTAGAGATATTATTTTTTACTTTTTAAATGTTTGTGTCGGGGGTTTTTTAAATTTTTAATTTAATTTTTATTTTATACTTTTTATAGGTAAGAATATTCTCGATTAAGTCATAAATATTCTCTTACTGTGCCCTTTCATTTGAGACCCCACACGAGTATACTTGCATACATTCGGCTATTCTTCCCCGCTTTTACCCCCCATAACTTTTAAACGGCTCAACCGATTTTCATAAAACATATTTTAAAATATGCGCCCGTAAGTTCCCTTTAATACAAAAAAAACTAAATTGAAATCGCTTCATCCGTTTGGGAGCTATGATGCCACAAAGAGACAGAATGAAAATTCTTCCCCCCTTTCAGCCCCAATAACTTTTAAACGGCTCAACCGATTTTCATCAAACATATCTAAAAATACGCGCCCGTAAGTCCCCTTTAATACAAAGAAAACTAAATTGAAATCGCTTCATCCGTTCGGGAGCTATGATGCCACAGACAGACAGACAGACACACAGACACACACACACACAGACACGTCAAACTTATAACACCCCTCTTTTTGCGTCGGGGGTTAAAAAGGTTAGGAAATCCAGGAAAAGTGCAACCAACAGGTTCACAAAGACGTTTTTCATTAAATGTTTGGATGGGCGTCATAAATAATCATTTGATTGGACCCCACTTTTTGCCCAATAATTTGAATGGTGAAACTTATGAGGAATTTTTAAGAAATGAGCTAGTGCCATTGCTTGAAGATGTAGAATTGAATACAAGGAGGCGCATGGTATTTCAACACGATGGTTGTCCTGCTCACTATCGTATAACTTATTATTAATTTATTGTACTACTTATATTATTGTAACTATTAATTTATTGTATCTAAAATATTTTATAAAATATTTTAAAGTATCCGTTTTCTGTTAACGTTAATTCCATAGTTCCTACTGTAAAGATTATAATCTTCGTAGTTAAGTTGTTATAACTGTAATTAAATTTGTACTGATTAGTAAGTAGGAAGAACAAGATTTTAATAATTTGTTTAAGGTTTGCTATGACAAAATGTGTTAATTCTTAAGTTTTTGTTATTTTGATAATACATTTTTTTATAATCAGACGGACGTCTCGTTTATGAGTGTTTAGGGTAGTTTTGATATAAAACTGTGAGCGTGTGCCAAATAAATAGTATTCCAAATAATAGTACGCAATTATTTTGTTTTATTTCTCCTTTTTTTTCATCACAATGTAGATAAAATAACAACTTACGGGACATTAAGCAAAAAGTTTTGAATGGCTATGAAACTGTAACCGGCACTATACAAATATTGTTTTTAAATGCTTCTGCATTGATCAAATATTTAATAATTTTAATCTATGTTACTGGATACCGAAAGAACGTTAAGTAAACTATTTTTTTTAAACCAATTGCAAATTGCAAAGTCTTATTTATATATTTTTAGTTCTGTATTGACTATTCAATATTTGAAAAAACTTAAAATGCCCATACTGAAAAATTAACAATTTCCTATACCTAGTGCCATTTATGTTTTAAAGGTGCGACATGTTGTTTTGTGTACGCTTCAGGAGGCGGTCTGTGTATGGTGGGGCTATACCTGCGCTGGGGCTATACGCTGCTACACGGCGGTGACTGCATCTCCGGGTGGCTGGTGGGCTTACCAGTTCCGGGTGTGAGCTGGTTCCGGCTGCGGCTTTGGCTGAGCTTACTTATCTTTAATTTTCTTTTGTTTCTATTAGTCCTTTATTTTGGGGTGTTGGTTAAAGCCGAAGGTCAGCAACCAGGAGCAAAGCACTGCCTAGGGTTACTGTAATAGAGCCATTCTCTCCTAGCTTCCCTCAACTCTACCAGCTTTCCTTAACTCTAGTCTCCTATCTCTACCTATTTCTCTCTTAGCTTTCCTTAACTCTACCAGCTTTCCTTAACTCTATTTACTCTCCTATCTCTACCTATTTCTCTCTTAGCTTTCCTCAACTCTACCTGCTCTCCTTAACGCTATATGCTATCCTTAGCTCTACTTATTTCTCTCCTAGCTTCCCTTAACTCTACCAGCTCTCCTTAACTCTATATACTCTCCTTAGCTCTACCTAGTACTTTCCTGGCTTCCATTGCCTCTACCTTACCTTGCTGAGATCGAGTATCCTACCCCTCTCCCTGAACTGATCCTAAACTACGCTACTCCCTTTCCATACTAATCCCTAACTGACTCTACTCGCTTAGACCACACTAACCCTTAACCCCTCTTTACCTTTACTAACCAGTAACCGGCTCCGCCGTCAACTCTCCCCTTTCTCTCTCTTATATCCCGCGACCCTGCTTCCCTCTTACCTTATTGGTCCTCGATTACTCCCCTCCCCTCTCCTATCGCATTGGTCAAGCCACCTTATCCCCTATCCTACACCCTAGCATTTTCTCTTAGCTTAATTATTAGAATTAATTAATTACTTACCATGTATATTGTTAAAGTCAACAAACGAGCCAATGGTCAAAATTTCTTATCGTATCCAGGTGTACTGATGTGTCCCTAAGTCTTAATCTAAATCTTAATTTAAGTCTTAACCTAAATCAAAATGTTAATCTAAATCTTAATCTAGATCTAAATCTAAATTTAGATCTACCTTTATAGCTTCCGAAATTTTAAATATTATCATCCTATTTGGTTAATAAAACCTGTAACTACCATTCAACTGTAATCCAATAAACATATTGAATAAGGTATTACTTCTTTTTTTTATTGATACACCCAAATTGATAGGGATAAAGTAAATATTATTACATGGCGACCGTGACAGGACGTTAGTAGTACCTAAAGTTTTTTTATTACAGTATCAGGGACATCATGGTTAATTTTGTTGGAAATTGGTTGTATTACCACATCCCAAGAGGAATACGTCAAGTTACAAATCACCCTGTAGTTTACCTGAAACGTTGAAACACAGACGAGAGTTTCTCTTAAAGCTTGACGTTTCCCAATATAGGTATAACGCCAGTTCTCAAATAAAAATTCAAATGGATTTTAATAGCAATGACTCTCGTTTACATGTCAATATGGGTCATACTACTACATTTATATTGACTTATTATTCATTATCTAATGTCATAGGAAAACAAAACATATCAAAACATGCTGAAGCCAAGGATAAACAATTATTATAAAAACAAAAAACCCGACTGCTTACAAAATAACTCAAAAGAAAAAACAAGTGTCACAATATCAACATAAAATACTTCATGCTGCCGCATGCGGTGACAAACGTAGTACTGTACTTGTGATAAGTCTTTTTTACCCGTAGGTAACAGTATTGTTAGTCCCCGCCTGCAGCACCATGAAGTATTTTATGTTGATATTGTGACACTTGTTTTTTTCTTTTGAGTTATTTTCTAAGCAGTCGGGTTTTTTGTTTTTATAATAATATTTTTATTTCTCAAGATTATCCCCTCTTTTTCTTCCACTTTCGGGCGCCATTTTGAAAATTCATATAGCCTGTGACACTTCCACAGTTCTGACGAATTCAACGATACCTCATATGTCGAAATCCGTTCAACCGTTTGGGCTGTGGGGCCTCACAATTAAATGGACATACATACCCTCCTTCTGACGCAGTCGGTTAAAAAATAGGCATATTGTTGCACCATAGAGGTAATAATTGTCAAGATGTTTACGAAACGTTTGAAAAAGATGATGAAAGCGAGATGTCATTTCATACCGAAAAGCTACATAAACTACGAAAGGTATAAAAAAGTGTGTGTCAGCTACGACGCACGATTGGAGTTTACTCCTTACGAACGATAATTATGATATATATCGAATAGAAAAAAAGGGTAAATGAACGCATCTGCTAAAATGATAAGAGAAACAAACATATATCTGTAATTATTCGGATTATTTATATTACTTCAATAAAGCGTATTACATAAAGTATGTTACAAAATAATATAAATAAAACTTTATTTAAAATTTCGAACTTGGCGAGGTGCACTGCCGTGCACCAAGTATTATAAGAAATAGGAAACGAAAAAATAATTTTAATGAACAAAACAAAAGGGGTATTTTTTGTGGAACTTGGCTTAGACACTACCGTGTCTCTAATGAAGCTAATATTCGAATTTGAAATATGTATATTTTTTTTATCAATTGTATTTCATATAAACTTGGATTGAACACTGCCGTGCACCCTATTAACCAACGACCAAATAAATAATAAACGAAATAAAACTTTATTTAAAATTTCGAACTTGGCGAGGTGCACTGCCGTGCACCAAGTATTATAAGAAATAGGAAACAAATAATTTTAATGAACAAATAATAATAATAAATGCTACTATAATTATGCATTTATTATACAGCATGCATACCCTGTACTCGGCAGCAGTATACAAGTTGTGGCAGAACTTCGTAATACGTAGGCGCGCAACACACACGTACAAACATACGCACAGTACAACTATACAGTGAGACTACGAAGCATCGCGCAAAGAGGAGACCCCGAGAATGAGATACGCTGTGTAATGTATTCCATCTCATTCTTTTACACGTTCAATCCTACAGATTTATATGTTTGTCTCTTTCTACATAACGCCTCAACTTTTGTTAACACTTGATTTTACTCCTCATAAAATTCCCGTACCGGGCCTTATAACTCAAATCGTTTCTTAAGGAGTAAACTCCAAAAATTCTCGGAAACAAGAAGATGGAGAGACATTTGAGTAATATAAAACTGCCTTAAACGATTCAATCTTACAATTTTGGAATTCTTCAAAATGAGTTGGGTACGAGATTTGTTAATTTGTGGAATCAACGAAACAGGATTGAAGCGACAGCTTTTAGGTATGATAAACACGACTTTCGAAAAGGCGTTGTCGGCATGAAAGAATTATGCATTTGTGAACAGGTATGTGGAATGGCAAAAAGAAGTGAAGTGTGAAGTGATTGTACCAGGAATGTACCCGATTATTCCGTATTTGAAATCACTTGTACTCTTGGGTTGAAATACCTACATAAGGGTAACAAATTTTGCTAATATTGTAATATTAAGGTACAAATGAAAAGATTAACAAACTAAGAAACAGAAATGGGTACAAACGATGGGAAGCCGAACCCAACCCTAGTATTCGCATTTCGACGTTACTGTAATAATATAAACATCACCGAAGCATAAGTCAGGCATCAAAACTTTATTTGCCGCCGTAATCTCATTAATATTCGTGTTTTCAGAAGTATTACGAATATTGTTTACATTTGATATTACATGCACGCTTGCTCCGAAATTCAGATACCAATCGTTCTTGCTGAAGTTTCCACTTAAAAATACTGCAGAAAACAGGAAAGGGTTGCAGATCAAATGGTTCACTTTGGTTGAAATGTTGGAGACTTCGATCAATTTTACAAAATTATGGAATCAAGTTTAGGAAATAGGTATTATAATTGAGAGTTTCGAGGAAGACATTATTCACAGGGAGAGATTGGTACCTGAGCATATAAGCTCTTAAAAAGCACCCTCTTCATGCACCAAATTATTTGGAACCTTTTAAAACGCAAAACCACTATGAGAAATATAAGTTGTTTTCTATGTGACACATCATCAACTGTGTGGAATGCGATTCGGCGCTGCCGGGAGACGGGATCTTTCACATGCAGGCCTGGGGCCTAATTCACGTAATTTAAGACGCATCGATTAAGTTGCAGTTACGCTTTGGTGACGCTGCGCTGCAATCAAGTTGAAGTTTACAAAGATCTTTTTGCGCGCGGGCGACGCCTAGATGACAGAAACAGTGCCTTATAATTTGCCGTACTTGTAACGCGCTGTCTCTGTCCCCCACACGCCACCCACGCGCCCAACGATCCTTGTACGACATATTCACGTAATTTTTGAACTGCGCGTCAACTGCGCGTGAACTTCACGTCGCCTGCAAGCCAGCCAAACTTCTCCGGCTGTTTAGTACTCTGTGTCAGTGTTGTTATGTGAGAGAACAAAATAAACCTACCTATTTTTAATGAAATACAATTTATGTATTATGTTTTCATTAAAAAGCGTTGAAAAATGTTTATTTAATATGGCAACAGTGATTTAATGATATTTCATATAGTAAAATCACATGACTTGTGCTTCAATTATGTATGAAAAATCCAAATTTCAAGTTCCCGATCCGATAAGGCGAGCCTTCATGTTCGCGCTGTAGCCTGGCGATTTCGTTCCTCCATCCGAGGCGCAAACTCATTTTCACTAGAAACAATTAAAATGGTATTGTTTTCAAAAACTCGATAATTAATAATTAATAATGATAAACGTCTGTTAAATAATTAATCTTTTACTTACGAAATATAATTTTACTTCCACATACTTCGATTATCCACAATTACCACACGTGTCATCGACAAAAGTAAGTAAATAGTAACTTAAAGAAAGCGTCAACAAAACTGCATAAAAACTGATAAAAACGCACCGAAATGTCATTTGAAACGTCAAAAGTTTAAGAGAATACCATCAACCTGCGTTTGGAAACACGCTTTCTTGACGCGCAATTGACGCGCATCAGTAGAATACCGTTTTCATAGAGATTTTTGCGCTCGCGTGACGCGAGCTTGACGCGAGCGTGTTTGACAGCGGTCGCCAAAGCTAAGAGAATACGGAAAGTGTTCTTTTGATCGGAACTGCACTGCAACTGCACTGCAATCAAACTTGTTAACTTACGTGAATTAGGGTGCTGGACAGGGGCATCACAATTGCATTTCAGCTCGAGATAACAGGTTTATTGTGAGCATCATCTTACGAGATCGCTCCTCTACAGCTGTTGAAACAAGAAGTCGTCTGTTCGAGTTGCGTAACGTGAGTGTCAGTGAAAGAATAGTAAGAATAGTAGACTGGCAGAAAAATGTCTGACTGCTTTCCGCCCATTAAAAGCCCCACAATTACTGAGCCACCATAAAATGGACGATTGGAGTAAAGTTCTGTTTTGTGATAAATATTTAGTCCAGGGCATTGAATCAGCTGAATGAAGAAACGTCACATCATGAAGGACAAGAAACTCCCGGCATGAGCAGTGAAGATTCACATGACAACGTTCAAATTATGAGCTCAGAATATAATCAAATGGAAATTACCGAAAAAAAACTCACTTTCTTATGTGTGTTGTTATCTTTTGAAAAAATGCGGCGAACGTCACAACTGTCAAATCCTGAAATCATATAACAGACCAGATCAAACCAACCATAACTTTAGGTCAGAAAGTCAATACATGAGATACAGAGAATATAGCAACGAGACCAACCAATTTTTCGCTGTTGCTTTAAAATAGAACACATACTTACTGCCTTACTTATAAAAATCTACTGATCATCTTCTTAGCAACAAATTA
Organism: Hesperia comma; assembly: GCA_905404135.1. Classification (NCBI taxonomy): domain Eukaryota; kingdom Metazoa; phylum Arthropoda; class Insecta; order Lepidoptera; family Hesperiidae; genus Hesperia; species Hesperia comma. Next base: position 19,933,622 of record FR990015.1, on the reverse strand, counting down.
GTTAATTAGTAATTAAGTCCTTAAGTAATGATTAAATGTTTTCTACTCATAAACGTCACATAAGCGTAACTTAACTAATGAACCGTTAGGGTCGATTCAGACATATCAGTGAAGTCACCGTTCCGTCACAGTTCCGGCAAATCTTTCATACATTCTCGGCATTGTCAGTGCAGTGTCAGACCCTTAAGATCCCAAAATTTATTTTACCCTGTAAACACTCAAATGTTGACAGTATAAAATTTTTATGTTTGCTACAAAAATGTACAAATGTCAACGCTAACGTTTATAATAGCAACAATCCATCAACTTCCATCCATTGATCTATAAGGACTATGGATTAGACACTAAAGCAAAAATAGCGAGCCTGACAATGCCTGTCAAAATTTTAGTGAAAGAAAACATGGCTGCTTCTACTAGTGTTGTGCGCACTACGTGTACGGAAACAGTATCGATATTTAGTATAATGACTTACGTTACAACAGCAAAAATACATGTCGTTCGTCTTTTTTTTAATTTCTTTAAAAACTGACTCTGAATTTTGGATGTAACAATTTGGGTTTTGTAGGAATGTCTTTAGGAAGAATTAAAAATTAAATTGTTACAAACACAATAACTTCTGCTGTGTAATAATCTCTCTAAACAAAATGGCTGCCATTTTATCATGGAGGGGATAAGAGAAAATTTTGATAGTGATTTGTCGATAAAAAATACCATATTTTATCACCCTTAAGTCTCCAACACCGGTGACCAGACACATTGTATATTAATGATATACAAACTTTTAATTCGTTCTTACTTATCATGACTACAAAAAGGTATTCATGCGATTCGCACTTGACCATATTTTTATCGATACTAAATAAACATATTTACGTCACTACTGTAATGTTTGACACGAGATGACATGTACAGTGCGCCCAACTTATCTCTGAAATGGAACTAATGAAAAGTCATTCATAAGTACGTTGTGGTCATTCATCTGTCAGTTACTAGTGTGCAATGATTGGTCAAATGAATGTCAAATGCGTCCGACAGCGCCTCTTTCGTTTCAATCTTAAGTGGGGTTTACTATATTTGAGCGGTGGAGAAAATGGCCGGCCTACCACACTTTTGCCAGCTAATTTTATATGACGTTTAGGATTAGGGCGTCTCTATCTAAGTATATTCCTATCTCTATGCTTCCATCACTAAAAAAAATTCAGCTGTCATAAAGACGTTTTAGCGGCTAACGGTGGTTACTTTTAATGAATACACCTTTTTAAGTATAGTAGAGTGCGCTTTATTACTCTCTTCATTACATTTTTACTTGTCTCTCAACACATCATAACGCCATGTTATTTTCTTATTGAATGTGACATAGAATGCAATAACTATTTTGCTCATCATAGGTGAGCACTTGTGACTAGCCAGTTCAGACATTGCATTAGATACTCTATGTAGTACGTACCTATATTTAACAGTTACAGCATCTTGAAAGTTTTATCGTGTAGTTTATTTATCGTGACATTATATTAAATCATCTAAAATGGAAAATGCAATAAAAAAAAGATTGCGATCTGCTAACTGGGATGAACAAGAAAAGGTATGTTTAAATATATTAGTACATGCAGGTTTTTACCTATTTTCGTAGGCTACACCGTGTTTTATTTTGTGACGGAATAAAAATAAAATGGTTTAAGTAAAATAGTATCGTTTTTCCCTTAATAATCTACGATATTTTGTTGCAGAGATTGTTAACACAACTAATTACGGAAAGGTTACACATAATAGAAAAAAAGAAGCTTGGCAAGAGGTCTTGTCGTGGTAAGCTGATAGATTGTTGCACCATTAATAAAAATCAATTATCCAACCCATTATTGTCCCACTAAAGTGCACTAAACTATCATCTTATTAATTACTATCTTTTACAGTTTCAACAGTTTTATTAAAAATAAAAAAGACATAACACAATTAATGACTCAGTGGAGGAATACGAAGGGAAAAGTGCAAGGCTATTAACAGGCGGAGGACCTCCACCACCAAGCCCTCAGCGGATGATTTAGCGATCATTCAATCCTTGCCGAATGAATTTACTGTCAATAGCAATAATTTAGACAGTGACAGTGTGTATACAAAAACTATAAAACAGGTACATATTTTACTTAACCTTGACATTCAACAATTGCATTCAGGTAGTGATGTATCATGTGGATGTTGTTGTAAAAAGACTAAATTTCATATTTCTTAAAATTCATTACATGTCTGAGATAGAATATTTACTATGCTTTCTAGATTTTAAAAGCTTTATAATTTTATTGTAACTTGATTTTGATATTTCAGTCTCAACCGGAAAGCCCAAGTATTGTGGTGGATAGCATTGACCCCATTGCTCCAACGCTGCCCACTAGTGAGAAACCCAGTTGTTCCTAAGATGTTATTGAGGCATACTCATGTCAATATGATATTTAATTTTTTTTTGTCAATTTATGTATCATTTGTGTATTCATTTAATTTATGTTTTAGTTACAAGAGGACCAACCTAACATTTTATTGGCAACAACACCAAAAGCACTGGGTTCAAGGAAGAGATGCCGACCAATAAAAAAGGTGAGCTTTCCTGGGTTCTATTGATTTTTCAGGAGAAACTTTCAAATGGAGTACCTGTCACTCATAAATAAAGAGTCATCAAAAATAAAGAGGGTTTAACTTACACCAACAAAATACTCGTGAGCACAAAAATCGACTCAGCCGCCACACCTGCAGTCGGAAGTCATTGACAATATAACTGTACGCGAAAATATTTTTTTCTAAGCAAAATCTTAAAGCTGCTAGAGTAAGCTTCAAAATTATGTAAAATATTGTATTGTTTCTCGCTCACACAACCCAATAATATGTTGTAATCAGTAACTACCCGTTTAACGAGTGTGTACTAATAGCGCTTACTACGGGTTACTAACCCTTATAAAAGCTTTTCTACCTGACCCACCCTTATCATCGATATCAGCATATTGGTCCCGTAGAAAAAGTTGTTCATTTTGACGGGCTGCATTTAGGGTTTGACGGTTATTTGTAGTTACCAATAACCTTGTATAAGTATTTAAAATTGGGTTATTTTTTATTTATTTCATTTCGACAGGCCCGTTAGCTCAGGGTTAGTGACCCTGCTTTCTGAGCCAAAGGTCGCGGGTTCGATTCCCGCCCTAAACCATCATTTGTATGCATGAGCATGTCTGTTAACTTTCATGTTTGGGTGTCATATCTATATGTTTATGTATGTTTATCAGTCGTTTAGTACCCATAGTACAAGCATTGCTTAGTTTGAGGCTAAACGATCGTGTGTGGATTGTCCCGTAATATTATTATTTTTATTATTTCAAAAACAATGGAATAGCAAAATCTAGGCTGAAACAAAGAAAAAGACGTCAGTGTCTTTGGGCCCGTGAATATAAAAACTGCAGCCAAGAAATGCTTCAACTGGCAGTTGAGTTAGTAGCAAATGATCAGTTGTCGGCACGAGCAGCTGCACGACAGTTTTCCATACCGAAACAGACCATATTGAACAAAATCCACGATAAACATAACAAATCTGTTGGGTGTCCGACGCGTCTAACGGCAGAAGAAGAATCCAAATTAGTAAAAGTCCTGATTGCCGGCACTACATTTGGTTGTCCACTCACAAAATTAGACCTACGTTTCGTGGTATTCGAATATTTAAAAAAAATGGCCGACAAGACTTGTTTGAAGGTCAACTTCCTGGAAAAGCTTGGGTAGATAATTTTCTGTTGCGAAATGCTGCCGATTTGACCGTCCGCAGTACGCAAAATATTAAAACAGCCCGAGCTGAAAAAGGTGTCGATGAATTTATGACATACATATTTTGAAAATTTAAGGGAGACCATTAAAGATGTTCCGGCAACAAATATAATGAATTTTGACGAGACCAACTTAAGTGACAATCCGGGAAATTCCAAATGCATATTCAGGAGAGGGGTAAAATATCCCGAAAGAATCCTCAACTCCACAAAGGGAGGCATATCACTCATGTTCTCTGGAACAGCGACTGGTGAAATCTTACCAGTCTATGTTGTTTATAAAGCCGACAACTTATACTCAGAGTGGATTCAGGGCGGGCCTCGTGATGCCAGATATAATCACACCAAGTCAGGCTAGTTTGATTCTCAAACTTTTGAGGATTACTTCAAACGAATCGTCCTGGATTGGGCGAGTTACCTGGGAAAAAAGTTGTTATTTGTGACAATTTATCAAGCCATTTAAGTGTGGATGTTATTGAGCTCTGCGAAAGTCATGACATTCATTTCGTTTTCCGTCTCGCAAACTCAACACATTTGACGCAGCCACTCGATGTGGCTTTTTTTGGACCGCTTAAGAAACTATGGAGAAAAACTTTACTCCAATATAAAATCGAGAATCCCAATCAAACTACAACACAAAAGCAAGATGTGTGATAATTCGGAGCTGTGCGTTAGTGTGATAATTCAGATGAGCTAGGTGATGATTCAGATCAATCAGATTGTGAAACAATGGAAGAAAGTAAACTTAGGAAAGCTGGACGAAATAACTAAAAGGACACGGCCCAAAAATGTATGGGACTATGTCCCAGAGTGTACACGATTTAAAGGAGTTGTCCACTTTTTGTATGGAGGCTGGGCTTGGCTTCTAACCAGCATCAAACCACTGTGAGATGTAAGGCAAAAAAAAGAAAACCAAAATTGCAAATAAACACAGTATCTGCAATATCCACACTTAATAATATTTACTTAAAATTGGCAAATATTTTTTATTTACACTGTTTACATAATATGTATGTAGGTGCATTTTTGTTTTCTGTTTGCAAGTAGGAAGTACTCTGAAGTATATAAGAACTAAAAAAATTACTCTTTAAAAACACCAGCTACCTAGAGTTGGAAATAACCAAATGGTTCTTGAAGTTTTTATCCGAAGCAAGGCAACAAAAGCTTGATAACTGCCAACTTCTCAAACACTAGCCTGAATACTAGCCTAGTGAAGCAAAACAGTTCTCCATGCATTATTTTTTCATTAATTATGATAAACAAAATTATTGCAATATCTTTTTGAATGCAATAAAAAATATTATTACTGAAGACCATATAAAAAAGTTGAAAATGATAAGGACCAAAGTGAGAATGATTTTTGGTATGAATTAAGATATGGAAGAATAAGTGCATCCATAACATACGAAGTAACAAAATGCAACATTCTCAAGGGTACATTAGAATCAAAAATAATGGGAGGATAAACTCCAGATATGCCAGAAATGCAGAGGTCGAAATTTGGAGAGAGGTGAGGTGAGGTGAGAGACGAGGTGGGAAAAATATTAAAAAGAAAAATAAAGAAATGTGGATTGTTTCTATTCAAAGATAATTGAATGTTGGCTGCATCACCAGATTGTATAATTAATGATGAAACATTAATAGAAATTAAATGCCCCACTAGCAACCAGACAGAAACTATATTCAGGAAGGAAAAGTGTTTTAAATATCAGCGCGAACCTAGACACTTGGGTTGAGACGGATGTGCCCGAGATGTACAGATATTTTGCAGTACTCACGTATATGTCACTCATTTCTCGAGGGCATAATATATACCTGAGTACTGGGCGACCAACATCTTGGGCTTGCCGGAGTTTCGACTCCTTATGTCCAGGAACAGGTTTCAAATGATTACACGTTTCCTCCATTTTGTGGATAATGATCATTTTTCCAATAACACGCGGAGTTACGATAGAAAGGTGTTAAAAATAACCCCACTTATTGAACACTGCAATAAAAAGTTTTGCACCTTATATACGCCAAATAAGCACCTAAGCATAGACAATTCGTTACTTTTGTGGAAGGGCCGCCATAGCTGGGTACAGTGCATACGCACTAGGGCGGCTCGCTTTGAAATCAAAAGTTTCGAAGTCTGCGAAGCAACGACTGGATATATGCTTAGGTGCATCATATATGCCGGAAAGAATTCATCTATGCACGAGGGACCTATATGCCGGGAAGAATTCATCTATGCACGAGGGACCTATCCATGGGTTTGCAGCCCCTACTGAGAAAGTAGTACTGAAACTTATCGAGGGGTTCCTGGATGCTGGTCACTGCCTGGTAATGGATAACTGGTATAACCAGTTACCCCTTACCAGGTATTTGAAGCAACGCAGCGCAGACCTTATTGGCACGATAAACAGGCGGCGTCGCCATGTCCCCGCTCTCATCAAAAATGTCAGAGAGGATGTGGCGCGTGGTCATCAGGTAAGTTGTCATTGTGGTGACATGAGTCTCACAGTCTGGAAAGACGTGAAACTGGTAACCACAATTTCAATGTACCATGATGATCAACTTGTAGCCGGCAGGCGTGCAGGAGAGGATGTAAACAAGCCAGTCTCCATTTCATAATACAACAAGTACATGGGCCGTGTCGATCTTAAGGATCAGAAGCTGTCCATGTACTTGTTAGAAAGGGAAAGGGGACTGAAGTGGTATATAAAAGTGTTCAGAAGACTGCTTAACATCAGTATTCTGAACACTTTTATAATGTACCAGAAACATCCAACCACATCACGCACAGGCAATATCGCTATGCGTTAGCGGATGGACTGTGCAAGCGGTTCCCCAGGGCCGGGCCAGCATACCCAATACGGCAAATGCCATCGGCTTTAGTCCGGCTGGATAGTGCTTCGGCCCATTATCCGGTGCACACAGAACCGATTCTTGGGAAACTTACACAGCACGAGCGTCAACGTTGCGTGCGATGCACAGCACGTCAGATTGGCACCTAAGTGACGGTTATGTGGTAGAAGTCCGTTATGCATTGGGAAGTGCTAGATCGACTACCACACACTCAATGACCTTTAGATTTATTTTATATTTATATATTATTTAGTTATTTTGTGCTTTTGTATTGTGTAGATTATTTTTGAATTTGAATAAAACTAACAAGTGTAAAAAATTGGTTTCATTGTCCCTATACAGATAAGACTGAGCAAGCATCTACATACAAAATATCAAAATCAATGCATTTCATGTATGATTTTGTAACAAATACATATAATATATGTGCTGTCAACATATTTTTATTATTTTAACCACAAGTACTTACCCAAAGGGAGCGCATCTCAGTAATAGCCCATACATAAAACACGTAGGTATGTGTGTAGAAGAAATATCATCCTGTATACAGCACAGTTTGCAACTATGAACTCCCGTTGACGCGATATCGCACGGATCGAACGAGCGATTAAATTCCGCGGACGCGATATCGTGCCGAGCGTGATATACCGGTTATCGACGGCGGGCAAACCTCAGGATGCATTGCACTTTGTCATTTTGATATATATATTACATAAATAATATTCTGGATCAACTGCGTGATTGTCGTTATCTATCTTCTATTGATTTGAAAGCTGTATTCTGAGAGATCCCGTTGGCTCCTTCTACTAAAGAGAAGCTGGCGTTCACTGTCCCGTCCCGTGGTCTGTTTCAATTTGAAGTAATATGTTTTGGTCTGACGTCCGCCCCGGTGCGGCGACACAGCAGCGTTTGATGGATAAACTGTTTGGCCCAGAGTTTGATGGGCATGTATTTATTTATTTAGATGATATTGTAGTGTAAGACCTTCGAGGAACATATTGATCTTCTCAAACAAGTTTTTGAACGCTTGAGGTCACTTACTGTCAGTCTGTCTAAGTATAGTCCGTTTCGGAAGCAGCTGAAGTACTTAGGTTACGTCGTGGATGAGTTAAGGTTAAGGACTGATCCCGAAAAGGTTAAGGCCATCACGGATTTTCCGATTTCAACTACCGCAAACAAACAAAACGTGAAGAGATTCCTGAGTACGGCGTCTTACTATAGGCGATTCATTCGTGGTTTCAGTACAATCGCGGCTCCTTTGAATGCCCCTTCCTCTACTAAAAAGGATAGGCCTCCGTACGTTTGGTCTCCTGAAGCAGAATATGCGTTTCTACAATTGAAGAGTGCTTTGACATCTGCAGTGTTGGCTTGTCCAGATTTTTCTTTGCCGTTTCTTGTGCATGCTGATGCTTCTGAGGTAGTAATCGATGGGATGTTGACACAGATTTTTGACGGGGAAGAGCACCCCATAGCATATTGCAGTTGTTCATTGTATAAGCCGGAGCGCAAATATTCCGCGACACAGAGAGAGGCGTTGGCGGTGGTACAAGAAGTGGAGTATTTTCGGCTTTACCTTGAAGTCTCTGCACCATTTAAAATATTACTGATCACGCTAGCTTAAAATGGATTCTCAATCTTTGAAATCCGACCGGGCGTTTGGAGCGTTGGGGTCGTAGGTTGTCTCCTTATAATTTTAGTATCGAGCATCGACGTGGCAAGGAGCATTTGATCCTAGATTCTTTGTATCATTCCATCCGGAATCCATCAAAACCTCCATTAACGACCCTTGGTTGAAAATCTTTATGACCGTTGTCTTTGTAGGCCTCAAACCTGCCCTAACTCCCAAATCGTTGAAGGGAAGTTGTATCGCCATACTAAAAGTAATTCTACGTTTACTGGAGATTTTGACTGGAAGTAGGTTGTTCCGGTGGGGGAACGTCGAGGTCTCCTCTCGGAATGCCATAATTCTCCTATAGGTGCTCACTTAGGGGTGGATAAAACCTATAAACGACTGGGGCTGCGTTACTTCTGGCCCAGCATATGAGCAGAGACGTGGAGGAATATGTGCTGAAATGTGCTGTAGTAAGGCGTATAAACACCCGAACCGAAGTACCCCTGAGGGCTTAGACAAAGTAACTTCGCTATGTAGCGAAAAGATAACGAAGTTCGTCATCGTCTTTGAGATAACGATAACAATTTCCTAGCCAATGTACCACCGTTGTCGCGATCGTTATGTCGATGTGTTTATTCGTTAGAAAAAAAAAAATTGGCTATGGTATCGATAATTTTGCTGTCACAGTGTCAGTCAAGAAGTGTCAAACCGAATAAACAAACCGCGTAATTGAAAATTTCTTCTTAGAGTATTGTGAACAGTGAGTGTTGCGGGTTGTGTTTTGTTTTTAAAAATTACGGGACCATTATTTATAATAAAAATAATATTTTGTGAGTTTCTCAGTGGTAAGTAAATAAAGCATTATAACATAAAAGTGGTCTACAATGTATAGTGGCATTCAAAATAGATTGATTTTTATAAGCAGAGGAAGTTCCAACGATGATGAAGTTATCTTGTTAATTTTAGTGGCAAAAAATGGATTCAAGAGTGCGAGCAAGTCCTGAACAATTGTCAACACTCCTCGAGTATATGGAAACGTAAGTAAATACAAGTTATATTCATTAATTAAGATTTGATTCAAACAAAAATTTGGTACCGGCGTACCGGTATGTTACGTATCTAATGACGCGATCGAACACTTAAAGTTGAACACACGTTCCATTGTACTGTATACTTATAATTGAATCTTTGTTTGTTTATATTACAGTCATTGTGACCTGGCTAGGCCACTTATTGGGGCACAAGGCAGGGTAAGGTCAGACAGACTTTGGACTGACCTCACAAACATTTTAAATTCTGTTGGTGGCGGTGTCACTAAAACTACAGAAAAATGGAAAAAAGTAAGTACCTAATGAATATTTTTGGAATGACTGTCTGGTTGGAACAGTGGCTAGCAGTCCTTACAATGGTTCTGAGTATTTGATTCCCAACTGAGACAAACATTTATAATAATAGACAAATGTGTTCGTCTCTGGACAAGAGGACACACTTGCAGTTCGCAGTACTTATTGAAGGTTTGCTGGTAATAGCTTCACTAGACTCACCAACTAGGATCTTAGTTAGCGAACCCATTTACCTAACCCAGCAATTATCACTACGATGATATGATGCTGATAATGCTTTATTTGGGGTCAGATGGAAGTGTAATGTAAAGTAATTTATTCAAATCTTCCAAGTACTTACCAAATTTTTGACTTTTTAAATTCATAATTATGACTGATCTATATTCAATAAAGGTGTGGGCAGATTGGAAGTCCAAGACAAAGAAAAAAGGATTGGTCATAAGCCAGCACTCAAGAGGGACTGGAGGTGGGCCAGCAAGCCGGCAAACCTTGTCGGCTATGGATGAAAGAGTGCTGGCTATAATAGGGGCTTTAGCAGTGGAAGGACAAGCCTCTGTAGAAGAGATTGGATTTACTGTAAGTAATATACATGTTCAGGCTCTTGAAGCAGATATTTTATTAAAATATTTAAGTTGCTATTAATATTTACAATTGAAAGATAAAATTATATTATTATGTATTACCTTAGTAATAAATTTCAACAAAAGTTACTAGTTGTCATGAAGACTGGGGTCTTTATTTTTATATTTAGATAAATCAGTTTAATTAAAAAATATTAGAACATATCTTAGAACATCACATTTTTTGTGTATCTGGGTCATTGCTCTCCCATTTTCTCTAGTATTTTTCTATAAAACTTATTATAGCATTGAAAATGCAAACTTAAAAATAATAAATCGGTTTAAATTTCTCTAAGTAGTTATTAATATTTGTAATGTATTTTAATAAACCGACCATAACAAATATTTTTATATTTTTCAGAGATCTCAATCTCCTGCACAAGAAGATTCACTCATTTTGCAAATTGTACTTAGACGGTATGTCTTCTTTATAGCTTTTTTCAGTCATTGAAAAAATAAAAAAAAATATATTAAACCTTTTATTTGATATAAATTAAATTATAAATTAATTATTTTTGTAGTGAATTATGTAATGAACTTTATTGTGGTAATGTAAATTCAATTCTATAATTTGAATTCATTCCTCCAATTCCACTGGGGTCATCTAGATGTCTATTTTTATATTATTAATAACATGGAAGAAAAATATTTAAACAAGATAATTATCCCTTTTTAATATAGAACTCCAAATTGTCCAAAATGATACTAATTTTTATTTGCAGAAACTTCACACCTGCCTTCACCAGAAGAACCACAACCATCCACTTCACAGCTTCTGCCACCTCCATCTTCCACCACATTCATCCCCACACACACTCCCCGTCCTTCCCCGGCGGCCCCAGCATCCCCAGCTGCCCCGGCAGCGCCAGCCCCACCGGCCCCAGCAGCACCCACTACTCCGAGGCGGCGGCGCCCACCTGCTACTCCCCCGTCAGCCAGGCGTCGGGTGCGGCTAATATCGCCGGCGGAGGCAGGCCCTGACCCCCTTCGAGAGAGCGGCAAACGAGTTCGCGGCCGTGGAATCACGAAGACTGGAGATGGAGGACAGGCATAGGAGTCGTGAACACGAGCGCGACATGCGAGCGTTAGAAGTGGAGCACGAGCGGAACGAAGTTTTCCGTGCCGTCGTTAATATCGCTCAGGCTTGGCTCGATTATTATCGCAGCAGGGACAACACAGAACCGCTGAACATTGAGTAGTTATTACTGCGTATTGTTTTCTCTATTGCGATAGTATTTAAATTTATTAATTTTGATAACATTGTGACAACCCTGGCGCATTTACTTCGGAAACAATAAACAATAGGGACCATAAACATGTCGAGCCGACAATAGGAACAATAGAACAATAGTCGTCTCGAAAGTACGCACGACGCTTCGACCTTACGGCAATAGTCATACGGGCGAAAGTCGGTTGCAAGGAACATACTCGAACTTTATTCGAAGCGACTTTATCGAAGGACTATTCTAGAAATGGCATGAATGGTGCGTGAGTGGTATAAAAGGAGCACTCGGTCGAGTGGTTGGCATTCTAGTTTCGGAAGCGAAACCAGGAAGATACCAGCGATACCTACGAGCGATACCAGTGAGAGGTGAAGTGATTTCTACGAGCGATACAGTGTTCAACGAGTGTGTTTACGAGTACCTACGTACAGAGTGTTATCTACGAGTACAATAAAGTCTTTGTGGTACATTTTGGCATTTTCTCGAACCCAAGAATATCATTCTTTGTTTTGTTACATTGATTTTATTATGTTTAATTGTATATACCTACTTTTTATTTTGTTTATTGTTAAGTTTAACTAATCTATCTTAAATGTTGCCTAATTTTTTCTGATAAAATTTAAGACTGCGATAAGACTGTATGATCAACTGTAACTAAGACTGCTTGTAAGTACATAGTTGGTAGTATTATTTTTTTTGTTAAAAATATTTAAGTTTTAATTTTTATTACTAACATTGTAAAATTTTGTTTGCTTTAAATTTTAATTTTATTTACTCGTTTCCATTTATACTTGTTTTTTTATTACAATTACTTTAGTTTAGTTTCTACTTTAAAATTATTAGTGCCAAAGTTTGATATTTTAATTAGTACATAATAGACATAGGCAAGAAGTCAATAAAAAACATATAGGCTGTGATTACCAGTTATTATAAAAACAGTTGAATAGTACACATACAACCAAATTTGTATTTTAGAATTCAAGTGCCATATTTTATGTTGGTAATCCATAATAAATAAATTATGGACAGCAATTGTTCTTTAAATATTAATTTTTGTTTATTGATCCGGCTAGTAAGACCAAAATATTGATTGATCCAGCTAGTAACGGACCAATTTTGAGTGGACTGTATATTTGGGGGTGTACAAGACTGTCGTCTACCAAATCTGATGAATGCACGGGTGTGAATAAACTATCTGTATACTCACCGATGGCTCCTCGAAGATTGGTTAGGAATGGATTATCTGATGCTGCGCAGACTTACACAGAGCCCGATTCCTACCTTCTTGATAATAGCTCCCACAATTCCGCCCGTGCAACCCGATGCTGGCGCGATCAGTCTTATACCGAAGTTTGTTATGCAACACGAGAATTTAATCCTAGTGGATTCGATGAATGTAACTATAGGCTCCTGGCCGATGGACCGGCTCGCCACGATAAATTCGATAAATACGATAAAACGACAAAATTAGATTAACAAAATTGGCGCGCAACGTGCTAACGCCACGACAACGAGAGAACGACTCTATAGACAACGAAAAAGCATAGACAATTTTAATAGTTTATCTAAAATCTAAACCATCGACAATAAAACATCGACAAAAGTGAACATTCCGCCCACCTAAATACTAGTATTTACTAAGAATTCGACAAAATATAACGACAAGACGAGTTTATACTCACGACAAGGTTTTATGCTTAAACTGACGAGAAAGCTCAGTCTAAACTAACGAGAAAACTAATTTTATTTGAATAAGAACTATAGCGACAACGACAAAATTAACGACAACAAAAGTTAAGATACCATTGGTAAAGGGCAGAGCTTTACCAGTGGCCTTTTGAATAGCCCACCGGCTGGTTTGACGGTAGCTACACGAGAAATTTTATCCGAACCGGGATGTAGAGCCACAATTCGACCTAAGTTCCACTTAAGCGGACTTGTTTGTTCATTAATGATTAACACTAACGAACCGACAGATACGTTTCTTTGGTGGGTATTCCATTTCTGTCGTTGTTGAAGCGTATGAATGTATTCGTGGTGCCAACGACGCCAAAAATCCTGGTGCATTTTCTGTATCAACTTCCAACGATGGAGAAGACTAATCTGTTGATCGACAAAATCCTCTGCTGGAAGAATCGACAGCGGTTCTTGAGTCAGAAAATGACCCGGAGTCAAGGCCGAGAAATCATTGGGATCAGAACTAAAAGGTGTTATGGGACGAGAATTTAACATCGCTTCTATTTGTATGAGAACCGTTAAAAGTTCTTCGAATGTGAGGCGCTGATTTCCGATGACACGCGTGAGGTGAGTTTTAACCGATTTAATGCCAGCTTCAGCAAGTCCGTTGAAGTGCGGGCTACCAGGTGGATTAAAGGAAAACTTAATCTCCTGAGACTCCGCAGCTTTTTGCATAATGCCTTGAAGATAGTTATGGGCACCGACAAAATTTCTCCCTTGATCGGAAATTATGTGTCCACATCTACCGCGACGCGCAATAAATCGCCCCAACGCAGCTAAGAAAGCCTCAGTTGACAGCTCAGAAGCGAGTTCCAAATGAATCGCTTTAGTACTAGTACACACGAATACACAAATATAACCCTTAAAGGTTTTAACGCCTCTACCACGACCGAGAGATATATCGAAAGGTCCACCAAAATCGATGACGACAGACGAGAAAGGTTTAATTTGGTTCACTCGATAAGATGGTAAATTCCCCATTAAAGGAGCAGGAGCAGGTTTAGGATGTGCTCGAAAACATTTAATGCACTTAGATGTTACTTCTCTAATTGCTCGCTTAGGCGAAAGAATCCAAAACTCTTGTGAAAGTAAATTTTGTAGAGTTTGAGCGCCAGGATGCATGAATTTTCTATGATACTCATTAATAATTAAGGATGTTAATTTGTGAATGCGGGGCAAAAGAATCGGATGTTTAATATTAAACTCTATATTGGCTCTAGCCAAACGACCGCCCACCCTGAGAATACCCGCACTATCTATAAAAGGTGACAACTTACGGAATACTTTCGGTAGCGAATTAGGTAACTCCTTACCTAGACTCTCCATTTCCTGAGGAAACGAAACGAGTTGAGTATGTTTTACCAAAAACATGAAAGCTTTATTGAGCTCACATGGCTGTAATGAACCAACAATTCTACCTTTACGACAAGACTTTTTGGAATTGTGAGCAAAACGAAAACAATACGACAAAATGCGCTTTAATTTCGAGAGTGACGAAAATTTATTTAATAATTCAACGACAACATTTAAGTTTTGAGTTTTCACTACACAACGAAAATATGTGACTGCACAATAGCCATGTTCTGAAGCATCACAGAAACCATGTAACTGCAATGAAACGATAGAGTTTACCATACGACGAGGAATATTTATGCTAACTAACAACGACAATTGAGATCTAAAACGCGACCACTCATCCGCTATATGAGAAGGCACCTGATCATCCCACGCCACGCCCGATGTCCAAAGAAGTTGTAAGAGATATTTAATATAAAACGTGACTGGGGCGAGAAATCCTAAAGGGTCGTAAATCCTTGCAATATTCGAAAGGATGATACGTTTTGTGCACCTGGACTCATGATTGCAATTGACACGAAAACGAAAGCTGTCAGATTGTGGATGCCATAATAGTCCCAATATTTTCAACGACAAATCAGAAATTTCTTCGAAAGGTTTAAAATCCTCTGAATATAAGTCAGCCGATGGAAGATCCACAAAGAATTCATTGTGGTTAGAAGTCCACTTCCTTAGGTGAAAGCCAGCAGATGACAAAATACTGGTGAGCTCGGACCGTAGTTGGAGTGCTAGCTCCACTGAATCAGCACCGGAGACAATATCGTCAACATAGATGTTTCTACTAAGGACGGCTGAGCCCAATGGAAACTCATTAGTAGAGTCCGCAGATAATTGAGCAATCGTGCGAAGAGCTTGAAACGGGGCTGATGTTACGCCATAGGTTACCGTGCAAAGCCGGTAATCCCTTATAGAGTCATTAGGAGAGGGGCGCCAAAGGATGCGCTGATAATCGGCATCTTCGCTGCGAACCAATATTTGCCTATACATCTGTTTCACGTCGCCAGTAAAAACGACAGAATGCCAACGGAAACGTACAAGCAAGTCGAAAATGTTAGTTTGCAGCTTAGGGCCTACATGTAGAGTCTCATTTAATGATAAATTTCGCGCGTCTCTACAACTTGCGTCAAATACCGTGCGAAGAGGAGTGCTTACAGAATCAGGTCGCAAAATACCATGATGTGGTATATAATAAAACTGCCCAAAATCCGTAGCAGGTGGTTCGACTTCTTCCATATGACCACTTGTTTCATACTCTGTCATAAAGTTGACGTAAGCTTTCCTATACTCAGAATTCGAATTAAGCTTCCGCTCTAACGACAAAAATCTTTTTAACGCAATTTCACGCGAATTCAAAAAGGTAGGTTTATTTGTAGGTTCACGAAAGGGTAATGGTGTTACAAATCGACCATCATTATTACGATAGTAATTTTCGACAAAATAAGTTTCACATGCTTGCTCCTCCGCCGACAAAATTTTATTATTTGGAGGAGAAACATCCTCAACTTCCCAAAACCTTTTTAAAGAATTTTCCAACGACAAGTTCGACAAAGGCAAAACGAAAAAACAGTTTTTATTCTTTTTGTTTGGATTACAAGTTTCAAGAGGGTCGTCAACACTTCCCATTAATATCCAGCCGAAAACTGTGTTCAATGCATTTGGTTGACCCCGCCCACCATGCTTAAGACCAGGTAGCAACGACGACGAGAAAATATGTGCATTCAATAACATGTCTATGGGACCAGGAGTAGCGAAATCAGGATCAGCGAGAGGTAAATTTTGTATGTGTGACCACTGCGAGAAATCAATTATATCAACAGGTTGATTGGCACATATTGATGGCAGAACTAAAGCTTCAAAACTAAATTTATTATTGGAATGGGAATTCACTGGTTTTATGGTACACAATACTGAACCCAAATGCTCTGTGACTGAATGGCCAACCCCATTGACAGTAAGCAAGTTTTGTTTTATAGGTAACCCTAACAATTCTGCGCATGATTCAGTAATAAAATTGCATGCACTAGCACAATCCAGTAATACCCTAATAGGTCGATAAACACCTTTAAAATCCAAAATTAAAACTTTAGCGGTTGAAAATAAAATATTATTTGTGGAATGTGCCACCGAAGTTAAGGCAATACTATTTTTATGAGGTTCCTGATTTTCATCCTGACTGGGAGAAGTTTTACCAAAATGCAACAAACTGTTATGCGAGAAGTTACAACTATTACAACGAGAGAGTAAGCGACAATTTTTGACACGATGACTAGGAGAGAAACAAAGGATACAAAGGTTTTTCTTTTTAACAAAATCAAAACGAGAACGAGAATCCAATTTAATAAAATCTTCACAAGTGGCAAGGTTATGTTGTCCCGAACAATAATGACACAATAATTTAGGTTGAGATACTACGAGAGGTTTAATTTTATTTTTGTTTGCTAAACTACCATGGTTATTTGTCAATTTATTGCTTTCCATGGCTCGATAATGCTTTTCAATAAAATTTTGAACATCTCCATATTCTGGTATTTCATCCGAATTGAACTCTAATTGAAAAGACTCCCTAGTTGCCCTATCTAGCTTTGACCACAGTAATTGAAATAACATGAAGTTCTTATCAGGTAAACTATATTTTTCCAAGACAGCCAAATTATCCGAGAAGGTACGATAGACTCTTTCTAGTTCTGAACGAGACTTGGTTTTAATTGGTTCACAACACAACAACTTTTCATAATAAATTATAGCCATTTGACGCTTATTATTATAATATTTCGACAAAGTGTTATAAGCATCAAGATAACTGTCATCGGTTAGTGGGAAGTTTTTAATTAAATGATATGCCTTACCTTGTACACTGGATAGTAAATAATGTAATTTTTCTACATTTGAAATATTTCTCTTATGTATTAAAGAGTCATATAATTGAATGAAAGATACCCAGTTTTCAAAACATCCATCGAAAGGTTTTATATTAATTTTAGGTAACTTGGCCGAAGAAGAAGTCTCCCCAATAACTGGTTTTGCATCCACAACCGAAACATGCAGTCTATTTTTTATATCCCTAACCTTTTTATCAAAGTCGACAGTAACCGAAAGTTCCATCTTTCGTTGGTGTTGCGAACTGATTGATAATAACAACCTCTTTTGAGCACAATGAAATTCTTCCGATATTTCAACAAGATTACTTTCACTGCACCCAAGCAAATCACTTTGTTCAATTAACTCCAATCTAAATAACGCATAATCCCTGGCAATACGATTGGCATCAGCCCCATCATTACCACTATCTATTGACATTTTACGAAAACAATACGAAAATAAGTAAGTAACCCAACAAACATTTAACTGGTCGCCACAACGTGCCAGCGATAACTTTTGGTTCTATAAGCTTGTCGCCGTTACGTCGCTATAACGTCGACATCACCAAGAAAAGGCCCATTTTATACGACTCAGAGTCCTATAAAAGTCATATAGCAGTCGCGTAAGTTACTTTTTGGTCGCATAATGGTCGTATAGAGGTCGTGCAGGGCACTTTTTGTCGCCTTAAGGTGTTCATTACCGCTGCTTTACGACATTTAATCGAATAAGAGTATTCAGCGCGACTCTTATACCGCAGATTATTATTTTTAATTGTAATTGAATTTGAAAGCTAGCTGTCACGGAAAAACTTATAAATTAGTTGTCAAATATTATTACTATTGAAAGTGAGTGTGAGTAAAGGCAATTTTCAAGTTCAAGGACTGTTGATCTGATGGGAAATTAATTTCATCGAGTTTTATGCGCTAGTTTTAACTATATAATAAACGCGCCAGTGTAATTCGTTAGATAAATAATATTTTGCAGTCATTTTTTAAAGAAAGTGTTTACAATTACCTTTATACGATTCAAAGTGTTGGACAAGACCGTTAAACGACTTCTATACGACGTTTCAATAAATGTTACTTTGGATTTGTAAACATTCCGCCATTATTGAATCTATTTAGGGTTCAGTCTCGTAATTGTCAAGTGAATAAAACCTTCATAATCAAGATATAATTATTGAGTTATTTATTAGTTGAGCAGTGAATAAAAAATGATGCGCGATACAATGGATATCGATAAGTTTTTAACTAAATTAGATTTTACTAATTTGATACTTATGTGCTTAAAATGGCCATGGAAATCTACACATTTTGTACGCGCTAATCGTTGTTACGGTTGCGGATTTAATACTCGTAACGAAACCGAACCTCCACATTTTATACTAACAGAAGAGACTGTTCAATATATGATAAATTTTAATTTTTTCTGGTGTCCACAAGTTGCGCTTTTTTTGCCATATACCACCATTACCCGGAAGATGAACGTGAATTTTGTAATTAGAAATGCGTGTTTTAAAATTAAATATTTTTCTTGTAATTTGTATAGTATTACTTATATAAATAGGATATATTATATTTTATTATGTTTTTGAGGTCGTTTTAAGACAAAGTTTAGTTTACGTGATATTTCTCTCTCACACATCGTCGCTGTCTCTTTCATCTCTTTCTACTTGTCGAAGCGTGACCCTGGCAAGCAGCACATTTTGTTTTGAACAGACGCGCAGTGAGGCCAGTGAGTAGTTGTTTGATACACGTCGCCCGCGCCGCTCGCTTGTGTTACTTAGGCTGACCCCACATTAGGCGTGCGCGTTCCTTGGACGTGTGCTAAACGTAGGCGCCGCGTGCGCGTCGCGAGCGCGCTGCGTGAGCGTCGCGTTTAACTGCCCTGCGGCGTGTGTGGAAAGTACACGCGGCGCTCGCGTCGCGTAGCAACGACGCGAGCGCCGCGTTCTTATCCCTTCGACCGCTATCCCCGCCAACACGCCACGCTTAAGCAGCGCGCTCGCGACGCGCACGCGGCGCCCGCGTCGCTCACACGGCCGAGGAACGCGCACGCCTAATGTGGGGCAACCCTTATATTATTATACATACCTAATAGGTGCGTTGTCGGGCGAGAACGGGGAACGGTTGCTATTACAATCGGTAAATACGTAATATATTTTTAATCAACATACGTACCTGCTTCCATTTTAGGTTTTTTTAAGAAAAAAATATGCCATTTAAAATAATAGAGACTATTGAACGTGGTAGAAGATTAATCGCCACAGTTCCATCACTATGGGAGAGCGATGGTAATTTGTACTGGCCAAAGAAAAATGCAAATAAATTTAAGAAAATTGAAAATTCCGCACCTCAGTGCGACTGGAAATTAATGCCTTGTATATTGGTGCGGGATAATTTAATAGATTATAAAACCGCAGAGGAGGAGATTGCTTTGATGTCTGATGCCACAGACACAGAGAACAAAGAAAACAGGCATGTAAACAGAACAACTTTAGATATATTGAATTTAAATAACCTCGCTAACGATTGTATACAGGTTAGTTGGTTTAACTTTATATGTAAATTAATAAGTACGTTTTTAATTTTTTAAAGCAAATCTGTTAATAATGTATGTTTACTGTTACGTATTTTTAGCTAAACAAAGGGACAGAAGAGGTATCCCCGGCGGTGGTTGAAGACTACTCTGTAATAGTAGCCGAAGATCCATCCTCATTAACCACAGATGCAGGCCACATTTTGATCCAAGATCTGGCACAGGTTACTTCACAGGTATTTCTATTTATATTATCCTTTACAAGATGCTACTTTTCTGTGTGAATTTTTGTTTGTGATACTTATGATTGATATGGCTTGACCTGATATATATATATCTCGGAAGCACTAGTCAGGATGGTGGTATAATGCTCCGATCATCAGGTTGTAAGGTGAAAATAAAACACAGTGGGCGTTCAATACGTGTCTTCATGATTTAAATTGGGTTTACAGAGTTTAACTTAATTTGATTAAAGCTTTTAGGTTATGTTAAAACGTGATACGACTGAAATACACTTAGAGAAACGTTATGCCGTCGGGCATAGGTACGACGCAGTATAGGATTTTATTACAAAGTACACTAGTTAACTTAATGCGACCGTTCAGCTCGACGTCTGCCCGAGAAGTCAGAAAAGTAAGCGTGTAGACTAGATTGAGTGGCCTTTTATAACACATGTCCAAACAGAAAACACATAGGTGGCTCTACTGTGCTCAACTGAAAGTCAGTATAACAACTAGAATAATTTCTGCACACGGAAATAAAATAAACCAAAACGGATTTACGTTTTATTCTAAGTTTAATGATTTATTTACTTTGATTTTAATCTAATTTTATTTCCGTCTCCGACATATATATATATATATATAATGATCCGCGTTTAACGGAACCGATATATATAATTAATGATTATATATATATATATACGATAAAACATAGTATCTACTAATGCATATGCATTATTAAGCCCAGATTTTTGGTCACTACAAACTATAGATAATTCTTCAAAATATATCTTTTCCATCAATGGATCCTTTAATTGTTCCTTAATATTTGAAAGTTCCTCTATATTATTGATTGCTTTGAAATGCAATGAGTTCTCACATCCTTCATGTTGACATGTTATATATATATAATGCCTATATATACATATAAAATACAAAATTAAATTAAAGGGTTATTCCATTTATTTTTCAGGAAAATGCTAGCAATTCTGAATTTGATGCCGATGTACAAAATATTAATATATCACAGCCTGATAAGAATTTGACTATACCGGATCTGGAACATCTTGAACCTCAAGTAGCAGATGTATATTCATCGGTTACACCTGTTGGAGTTGCTCAACAAGTTGGATTTCTTATAGAATTGGTTTCAGCAGTTCAGGAAAACCAAAAACTACTGTTTGACAATCAACAAAAAATTCTTAAGGGCCTTGCTTTAATAAATACTAAAATTGAAGAAGTCGCCACAAGGTCACAGGGAACATGTCAACAAGAAGGACGTGAGAACTCATTGCGTTTCAAAGCAATCACAAATATAGAGGAACTTTCAAATATTGAGGAACAATTAAACGATCCATTGATGGAAAAGAAATATTTTGAAGAATTATCTATAATTTGTAGTGACCAAAAATCTGGTATTAATAATGCATATGCATTAGTAGATACTATGTTTGATCGTGAATTCCTGACGCACTGTTCTTGGGGAGGAGGTTCAAAAGGGGACCCTAAACATTGCTTCAAGGCTTTTCCAAAAACAATAGCCTTATTTCTTAAGGTTGTTCACGAAAGTGACAAAACTTTTAGTAAACCAATTTGTGAGAATTTTTTCAAAAATGTCATGCGTCATTCCATCAAAAGAAATACTGCTAAACGTCAAAGAAATTCTGCCATGAAAAATAAAACTAAGAAAGTGAAGTCTCCAGCATCTGAGTCTCTAACCTAGAAAATCATCAGCATTTAGGACCATTCAATTCATTTTAGTGAAAAGACATAAATAGGTAAATTAAAAATAGTAATATAGGTAAATTTAAAATAATAGTTCATATAGGTAAATTAAAAGTAGTAAATTAAGTAAAGAAATTATCTTACTTGTTATGACTTTTCATCAGTTGCATTCTGTGTTATTAAAATTAGTTTTAAGCCACGCCCTAAAGGTAATCTTACATTGTGAAGTCTTCTTTATATTTTAAAATGGTAATGAGTGAGATACACTTGCAATTATGTTTTTTTTTACAAGTACCTGTCTAATTATGTAAAAGGGTTGTCATTACTTACTCTGTTTTAAATACTTATGATTGTATTTTTTTATATATATCTTATATTTTATTAGTTTTAAGTCGCGCTCCAAAGATAAAGAGGCTGATAAATAAATGTTATGTTGTGCTGTTTCATGTTCAAATGAGTATGCATGTTAAGTCTATTTATATTTTTATGTTTTAAAATAATAATGAGTGAGATATACTTGCAATTATGTTTTGTTTTAAAATACCTGTCTAATTATGTAAAAGGGTTCTTGTTACTTACTCTGTTTGAAATACTTATGATTGGAATTTGTTAATATATCTTATATTTTATTAGTTTTAAGTCAGGCTCCAAAGATAAAGAGGCTGATAAATAAATAAGTGTTATGTTGTGCTGTTTCATGTTCAAATGCATGTTAATTAATGACAATTGCGATTTTGATTTGTTTTAAATAAATGAAACCAATTCTTTGATTTTTCTATTTTATTTGCGCCCATTAGTTCAGAGTATGAATAAGTGGTATAAAATAAATATATGAACCGTATTCTATAACAACTAACTTACACTTTATATCTGTAATGTTTACTGTAGCTTCCAATTTTCTAATATTGTTACAATTTGTCCTAAAATATTCAGGTATGATGACATAATTGGCTTATCAAAAGCATTGGTGATATTTTGAATAATAAATCCATTTAAAGTTATAATATGGTTATCGTTAACATTAATAGATATAAGCTCGAAAACACTATTGCTTCCAATTAGTAACCACTTATTTTGGCTATCAGTGGAGAGAACAAATGAGTCCAGTTGAATCAATTTAACTGTAGTTCTTTTATACACAGGTTTGTTAACACTGTTATTGTCATGATTTAATCGTTCAATTTCTATGATGTTTCTTTCGTTCAGGCGGTTAGCGATTTGCTCAAGAGGTTTATTACCTTTTCTTATTGTGCGTTTAATAGAATTTAATTTATTTTCGAAAGGATATGCGTTGAATGTTTGCAGTGGACCAAATCTTTTAACTTCATGTACAATATGAATTAAGTTATGAACATTACTTGTTATATATTCTTTACCATAGTAGTCTCCATAATGTTCAACAAAATGCAACAACATTTTTTCTGCAAGTGGTAAAAACTTAAAATGATGGTGACTTGAGCAAATCGTGACAGCACAAAAGAAACTCAAAAAGTGTTGGTATGGATCATCTGACAAAACATCCTTTAGTATTACAAAACTAGCATAGAGAAGAAATGTGCGATATTCAGAAGCTTTCCAATGTGATAAATCTTGTAAACCTCTTAAGCTCCTATGAATTTCCTGAGGCATACGACAACTCAGGATAAATTGAGTCACTCTTATTATATCTGCAGAGGACCATTTGGTAATACGTTTCCCCAAATTACCATCCCTCCATCCAAACAGTAATCGCTTCATAATTCCTAAATCAATCAGATGAAGGGAATCTCCAACCGGAAAATCTTCTATCATGTCTATGGGTAATTGGAGGAAAGGAGAATCACGCTTGTGGTGTTCACCATATTTTTTTGCACGAAAGTCTGCATCGTTTCTTCTTGCGCTATCAGTTCTTTGAAACGTGACAGTATGAGATACGTGTGAGTATTCGCCAACTACATTACATTTCAGACATCCGTGTTTCGCGTTAAAATTGCATACTCCTGAAAATTCAAGAATAGATATAAATCATTGATCATGCAACCGTCAGTTAACAAAATCATGTGCATGAAATGAGTTTTGCGTATGCAATAGGCTGAGTTTCACTGAGGATAAATTATATTATTATACTAAAATCAAGCAAATATTAAATAATTATTATACCTTTAACAAAAGCTCTTGCAGGAGAATCGCATATAATAGCTCTCACTTTTACTGAGGTTGTTTTATCAATTCCCTCTCGTGTAGTATATCTTAAATTATTAGCATAAAGCTCTTTCAATTCTTCAATAAACGGTTGTAAAAACGCGCTTAAGTCTGCTGGCTTATTTATGCCCTCATATACACCCACGACCAAAGGTGGAATATTAGGATATTCATGAATATTACACAATACTGGCCAAACTTGGTGTTTGGAACTTTTGTATAATGGTAAGCCGTCAATGTTAACATTAAGAGATATACAGTTTGGAGCAGTTTCTAAACTTAATAAAATCATTTTTAACATATAAATAAGTCCATTATGCCAATAATGACCAGAGTCAACTGGAATTATAGATAAATGTATATTTTTATTATACAAAAGTGTTCGTGGATCTTTTGGAACTGAACCGGGTAACCTTTCGTTCAAAATTTTTTTAAGTTCCCTCAAAGCAGTTTGTGAAATGTTGTAATTAATTGCCCATTTTTTTAGATTATCACGAAGTATATCATTTTCATTAGCTTCATTTGTACTATCACAATCGGAACTATCAGTAACACACAAATTATCAAACATTTCATCTAATTCGTCTTCTTTTGAATCTACTGTTACAGAACCACTATATGCACTTTCTGCGCTTCGATCAATATTACGTTGTTCAGAACTAGTCTGCACAGGACTCATTAATTTTTGTACGGAACCATCTCCAGTTGGACAACAGTTAACTTGTCGCGTACTTGTATTTGACACAATACACTTGGAGGAAAGCAATGATACATAGTTTTTTTTTACTTTCCTCTTAAAGTGACCACTTTTTTTTACGTTTGCCCAGCTTTTTCTATCCATTTCAACCACGGTTAATTATTTTACAAAGATGCAAATGAATGGCGGTGATTGTAATCTTTGGTGAATTTTAAACCTCTTATTCGACATTCAGTCATATAAAGGTCACAAAAAAGTGTTCGAAGCGACTTAAAGTCGCATAGGAGTTTTATAAACCACTCTTATACGAACGTCGTGTAATGGTAGTTTTCGGAACTCTAATACGACTAAAGTCGGTATAAAAGTCGCATAGACGTTTCTACTGCTACAACACTGCTTACACGACTGAATGTCGTGTAATAGTCGTATAGAGCGTCGTTTAGACGTTTCTACGACGTTTTTACACGACTAGAAGTCGAATAACTACAGGGGGCGCTAAGTCGTATAACAGAATGAAACTACTTCTATACAACTATGAGTCGCGTAATTCCTTCTTATTCGACTAAAATGTTTGTTGGGAAGTTTAACACTCAAATCAAATTTAAACGAAAATAAATATTATTGTTAATGTTAACTTCTATAAGTCTAACAATGACAACCAAACGAAAACAACTTTGACTTTGACGTAAACTACAAACTTTATTAACAACGAATGACAGTGATTATGTCAATCACAAAACCATCAAAACTGACTTGTCATTTGACATTTGACATAGACAAAGTAGCTTTACTAACCAACTGTAATGGCGGAATTATGTTGCAAATTGCAAACGAGAAACTTCGACGAGCGTTATATTAATTTACCCTCAAGTTTTTGATATTCACGTATTTAATTTTTACATGAAAATTATGGTAAATTACGATAAAATTTACTACGAAAAACGTTAAAATTATGTATATGACGATAAAAACTAACGAAATTGTATCACTTCAGTGTGAATCGACAATTAATGCGTACAGCAAATACGAACGAAAGTTGTTACCTAAACCCAAACTTCCAAAGGACCGCCTATCAAAGTATGCGGCTCGAAGACCAAAATGTTTATTGATCCGGCTAGAAAGACCAAAATATTGATTGATCCAGCTAGTAACGGACCAATTTTGAGTGGACTGTATATTTGGGGGTGTACAAGACTGTCGTCTACCAAATCTGATGAATGCACGGGTGTGAATAAACTATCTGTATACTCACCGATGGCTCCTCGAAGATTGGTTAGGAATGGATTATCTGATGCTGCGCAGACTTACACAGAGCCCGATTCCTACCTTCTTGATAATAGCTCCCACAATTCCGCCCGTGCAACCCGATGCTGGCGCGATCAGTCTTATACCGAAGTTTGTTATGCAACACGAAAATTTAATCCTAGTGGATTCGATGAATGTAACTATAGGCTCCTGGCCGATGGACCGGCTCGCCACGATAAATTCGATAAATACGATAAAACGACAAAATTAGATTAACAAAATTGGCGCGCAACGTGCTAACGCCACGACAACGAGAGAACGACTCTATAGACAACGAAAAAGCATAGACAATTTTAATAGTTTATCTAAAATCTAAACCATCGACAATAAAACATCGACAAAAGTGAACAATTTTATTTACTTGTTTTCGTTTATACTTGTTTCTTTCTTACAATTAGTTATTAATTAAAATTATGATTGTCAAATCATCATACAAGTACAAAGATACATCATAAAAGTAAAAAGATGCATTCTATTACTAAGGGTGGAGTTCGCCAAGTATTACTTAACCGTTGTTTAGATAATCAGCTGGTTAATTCCTAAACATCGTTTAAACAACCGTTTAAATATTTACTGTTCACGACGTTATTTTCAACGACGTTCAACAAATCGGGCGAAAACCGGTTGGTTTCACAGCAAATAGACCTGAACTGAACGAATGATACAACCCAACACATTTGCGTAGTCACATTGTCTTAACTATTCACCCTGACGCACTGTGAAGTTCGTATTTAGTAGCATAAAATAAAATGCTATCAACTTGAAAAGTACATCGACACGATAAGGAAGGATTGACTACGCCGTAGTTTTAAATTTAGGCAGGTAATAGTGTGTCATGGCCGCTTACGCTATTGTTTTAAGTTTTTCATACACACCCAGATGTTAAAGTAGGATGTATTGTAGATGTTTTGTATTGTGTTATACCAGATGTGGTGTTTTGAATTAAGATACAGACGCAAGACGCAGTGAGACGCAGTTTCATCAGTGAAGTGTACCCAGTTCGTTAAAATTTTGTGAATATGATGATGAAGGCCAAAAGAAGCGTACTCCTAATTTCACAAGCGACGAGAAGCGCATTATTTCAGAATTGGTATTAAAATACCAAACTGTTGTAGAAAACAAGCGCACTGACGCTACGACCAATTCAGAAAAATTGAGAGGGTGGATCAGTATTGCTGAGGAATTTAATTCCATCAGCACCTATTGCCATCGAACCCATATGGCATTAAAAGGTTGTTGGGAAAACATAAAACGGCAGACCAAGAAAGATCGAGTAGACAGGAAGAAAAAGCTATTTATGACTGGTATGTATACTATCATGATTCACGTGGTGTATCGCTCAATGTTAATTTCTTTACGTCAATAACTAGTACCTTCATGTATCATCATTTTTACCTTTTTTCAGGTGGTGGAAAACCACCATCGCCGCCACCGTCAAATCAAGGCTCCGAAACAATCGTCGAGGCCATATTCTTGTGACGAAGACTCCGATAGCGATAGTACAGACAATGAATTACGAATCGTATGACGTTTCTCCAACAATCGCCTATTTGGAAACTCGCTTGCCATTACACTTAAGGTGCGCTTCACATACTTTGAGTCTTTGTGCCACTGATGCTAATAAAATACTCTAAAGCCAAGAAACAGAGTTATCAAAAATGCATGACCAAACAATTAAAAAATGTAACACATTGTGGAAAGCAGCAAATAGGCCAAAATCTGCAGAAATATTACAAAATATTCTTGGCTATACCCTAAATAGGCCGGTAGAAACTAGATGGAACAGCCTTTATGATGCCTTAAAAAATTCGCTACCATAAAAGATAAATCTGAAGCACTTCACAGAGCGTTAAATATAAAAAATCCACTACGTGAATGTGAATTTACCTATATAAAAGAATACCTGTCATGTACTCAACCAATCGCCGATGCGCTTGATATTCTTCAAGGTGAAAACGCAACCTATTATGGGAGATTTTTACCCACTATACTCTCGTTGAAGAAAAAGTTGACAAATCTAGCTGCCGAAACAAGCGCCCATGAATACTGCAGTATTCTGGCTGAAACTTACCTCAAAAGTGTGCAAACCAGATTTAAAGATTTTCTGAGCATTTCGGGATCTCAAGCTGAAAATGCTGCTTTAGCAGCCATTTCTCATCCCAAATATAAGAAATTAAAATGGGCATCATTGATCGGCCAGTCAGGATATGGTAAAATGAAAAATTTACTAGTAAAGGAAATAATAAGAATTATACCAAATACATTATCTCGAGAAAGACCATCAACAAAGTCAAGAGAGGATGAGTTGTTTGAAATAGATTCAAGTTTCGATTCAGACAACCAAAACGGTGAGCCAAGATCCAAAGCTGAGCTTATAGTTACTCATTTTTGGCAGACGAGAGCAGATAACTTCAAATATTAAATACCTATAAGGAAATGAAACAAGTATTTTTAAAATTTAATACCCCTTTGCCGTCTTCCGCGCCTGTGGAACGTATGTTTTCATACACGACAATGGTTAATTGTCCGAAAGCAAACCGCCTATCAGATGGAATATTTGAGAAAAGAGTAATATTAAAATTTAATTTAAATTATAAATCACAAAATACTAGTTTGCAAAATGATTCGAACGTGATACTTGTAACCAAAAAAAGCTTGTGAAATTTTACATCGTTGGAAAGATGATTAAAAAATATTGTATACTAATGTGTTTAATTTTCGATTTCGTCGAATATTTAACAAAGAGATTTTTTCTGTTAAGTGCAGACGTTCCACTACTAATATAAATATTAAATACCGTTGCAACAGATAACTTATGCTATATGTTAATTAGATTAGAATTAGTGTAATTAGATTGACTTGTAATTAAATTACTTTGTAATTTTAGCACTGAATGATTCGTGAGTGTTTGAATACATTTTACGTATATCACACGGCTTACCTCACGTTACTATTTTGTCGGATTCGCCCGACTATACTCCGTTCAGATTGGAGCTGGACAAATGGTAAATATTGCGTTGCCCAGCAACAGTAAACAACCATGTAACACAAACTTTTCGTCGTATTATCACTATAATTATTATTTTGTATGGTAAGCGAAAAACTTAACGAAAACACGTAACACTCACTACACTAGCAATATTAACAAAACTAATATGGCTAAACACAAATTTAAACTTAAACAAACAATAAAATTAAAGAATTAAGTGCAAATAATGAATATTGAATGCGAGGGCCGCTCAATTATGAACATGTAAACAAACAATAGCCAATGGCGACCTGCCGGCCACAGACTGCCACTGTCATACACAGACTGCCACAGACTGTCAAAGATAACTTAAACTGAAGTTCTTGTTTTTGTTTTGTCGTTTAAGATCGATTTTAATTATTTTACACTATATTTACAGTGCAAATTAACACGGATTAGTTATTTAAAAGAGTCCAAAACGTAAATAAAATTATTATCGTGTTTAAAAAAATATTGTAGTTCATTTTAATTTTACACATTACTGCGTGGAATGAATCGAATATAAGACGACCAAGTTGCAAAGTCAGCTGGCGTCATTATTATGGTAAGGATTTGGTAGACATTTTCTTTTATAGGTATAGACAGGCTTTTCAAAATTTACATCATTAGGAAGAAGGTTTCAAATCGCTCGACGTTTTTAAGGTTGTGGCTGCATGAGTAATTTAGTAACGAAAGTGTTAAATGATATTAGTTTTACCGCATTTTCTCGCAGTTTGAAGTATTTATCGATCGTTCCATAGTTAAATATGGACTCAGAAAATTTTTTGTGAGCAATCTAGTTTTACAATAACGCGTTTGATTCAGAAATACATGTTGGTTAGTGACAGTTAGTGAAAACCCTACAGAAGAATTTTAATGATTTGTTTTGGTTTTGTCCAGCTCCAATCTGAACGGAGTATAGTTTAAACTGTATCAGTCACAAGCGAGCTCTCGTCGCCGGTGGCTCCTGATGACGAACCTCTGAATTGGTTCGAAACTAGTCGGGCGAATCCGACAAAATAGTAACGTGAGGTAAGCCGTGTGATATACGTAAAATGTACTTTGTAATTAATTACAGTTAGTACTTATTGTAATTAGTTACCTATGTAATCTGTTAAGAAATACTTTGACTACTAATTACAATGCAACTGTAATTTGTTATTGTTAATTTAATTACTTTTTGCCCATCACTGCCATAAACTAAATGATAAATGGAGCCCTGAGGTAGATGGTATAAAATCAAACTAAGTTTGCATTTATATTTTATAATTTATTCATTTTGTGTAGTGGTGACCGCAGCACGAAGAGATTTTTCCAAATTCTTAAGTGCCGGCGTTATACTGCTGCCCAGGTCTTCAACTACACTCGACAGGTACACTATAGACAAATTGACATGTTTTAGACCTACACTGAGTCATCATAACAATTATCACTAATTTTATCCATCTCAGAGCCGACGTTTAATTTCTCTGGTGTTAACTTACCGATATCAGTGAGACAGCGCTTTGTGCCGAGGGCGTCCATATTGCGGATGTTGAGAATCTTCTCCGCGTACACTTCGCACGTGTGCGTGCATACCTGCGCAAGCGCACGTTTAAATATTATTTTGTTTTATTCATTTAACAAAATCGGACGGATATACCAGTCACGTTAACCATTAAAATATGATGATTGCATCATCCGCAATGCCTTTTAAATATGATACAGAAAGAAATGGAAATAGGAAACGACACTCTTTTACGATTCTCACTTATTCTATTTTAAATAAGTACCTATTCATAATGTTATATTATCTCCTTTTATATATTGTTATTTATAATTTCGGATGAAGGCAATAAGTCGCCTTTATTTTCTCCCTAGTTTAAGGGAATATTTGGAAACACCTATTTTATCACTACCAATATTTTTGCGAAAGTAACACTTACGTGAAACATACTCTACGTTTCTCAGAAATATCCAATTGATCCTCAAACATAATGAGTCAGTGAAACATGGCACTTGTAAGGTAGAACAACGATTGTTAATGTGACAAATAATACGTACATCGTTGAGGTACTGCCACGGCGCCTGCTTCTCTGATAGATGCATTTCCAGGTGTTGAGGTAGAGTCATCAGGTATTGCCCGATCTGGTCGCACAAATAAAATCTTTACAACTATATTTATATTTACACTTATTCGTATATCATTATAATAATTATAATAATAAAAACTATATTATATGGTAATATAAACTCCTTCATAACCATACACTAGGATTCCCTGTGTCGTGGGTGCCATGGACAACACACAAGACAAGGACACATACCCAGACCGCGAACGTAAATTTAAACTCATCATTTCTGCCTCATAAAAATATATAGGTGACTGCTAGTAGCAAAATTCTTAAGCATTTCCGTGCTTCGAAGGAAACGTAAAGCCATCGGAGCCGGTTGTTATCGATAGATAACAGTTCAACCAACAGTAAATATAATTCACTAAAATTTTCATGACACGCATAAACCGTTTTGAATTCATTTTCATCGATACCAATTACCTCAGTGATGTACTCCTGCGGTGAGAGCGCGAAGTCCGGCAGGTCGGTCGACAGGGCGTCGTTGTTGCACCACACATTCAACTGCGGTATCGTATCTGCAACGTACAGTTAACAGCAAATGTTTAACGTCAAAGGTATCAGTGCTTTGCGGCTGCTGTTGTGTCATATAACACGAAAAGGCCATTGTTTAACCTTCAAAGGTCCATTTCGGGCAAAAATTCGCATTTTAAAATCATAAAATTTCAAAACAAACTAATTAAAAGAAATTACTTTAAAAACAACAGAAAATGGAAACGCTTCAACGAAAAACCAACGGTAGGTAATAGTAGGCGACCAAAATTATGGAATCGACAGTTGCTAAAAACTCGATATGGTGTGGGCTCGCCAGCTCACCACATAAAAACATTCATACACATACACACACACTCATATACAAAATACAATACTTATATAAATAAATATACACAAACATACATACATATACACACAAACATTTACATACACGAACATAAACAAACACTTAGATACATACACAATAGTAAAATTACATTACACATAAAACACACAATAAACGTCGCCGGTCAAATACCGTTGCAATTTACAACCGATCGCCGGATGCATTGGAAACAGGCCCGAGTTCCGTTAGATCTTTACCTGCGCTCGCGCAGGTCCGCCGCGGCTCGGTACCGGTCGGTAACTCGGTACGTCAGTCGACCACAACCCCTTCACCGCGAAGCCCGTGCGCTTGGCTACCTACGTTTACCGCTTTCCGCTTGCTATTGTGACGCGCTTTAACTATCTTTCTTTCTGTATCTCTTCGCGTGTGACTTCTGCATGTAATCTATTGTGCTTGTGCTTGTAACTACTCCTTCTGTACTTTCTGTTCTGTGTACTTGCCGCTGTATATTGTGTGCTAACCGTTAAGTAAACGAATAGTTCAACTGTGCGTACGTGTTTGTTTGCCTACAACGCACCTCAACCCCGCACACTGCTGTACGCTGGTAACGTAGACACTCATCTTATTTCTACAATGGAAAGGGATGCTTACGAGATTTCAAAAAAGCTTTGTTAAAAAATTTGGAAAAAACGGATATTGAAAGATGTCATATTGAAAGAACGACTTGTTTCAAATCCGGCCCACAATATGTACAGCACCTCGAAAAATCGAGAAAAATCCATGGAATTCGAGAAAAATAAAGATAAACTGCTTAAATGCATACTTTTCTGGTACAAAAATTGTATTTATCATTCACTTTTATCACGTTTCAACATGGCGTCTTGCCAATTTGTCATTGATCATAGATCACAAACTGTCTACTGTCACCTCAACATGACAGAAATGTAGGTACATATGTCAAACTTCAATCAAATCAACCAACGTGACATGTGATGACAGCTTACCGCCATGACGGATTTTAGTTTTTGTGTTGCAATTTTACGTGTACATTTTTGTGTTGTACCACCAAACTAAAGCAATTTAAAGGAATTGGATGATTGAAAACTGTTTTAATTGTTTCTCCATTTTTGAGTATGGTGTACAAAGTCGTGGCCGGGGCTCCATACATTTTGAAACATCTCCTTTAAAAATTAAAACAAATAATTTAACAGAAACCAAGTACATTTATTGCGTTAAACTATTATAATTATCACTTGAATTTTTACAGTTACCACTGTTGTCCGCATTCAGTATTTATTAATTTACTGTAATGCTGTATTTTCTTATATCACGTTCAAATTGTTTTACAATTATTTAATATTCTTATCGACTTATCGAACTTATCAACCTTAATTCCGGGTAGCATTCGTTCTGTTAGCGACGTCTGGTGAGAACCTGCGATGAGGCACACATCTGGTGCGAACATTTAGTGTTTCGGACAATTCTTTAACGATAGGGGTGCGTAATAAAACAATTGTAGATTTCTGTTAGTTAAGTTTTGAAATGTGTTTTAATATAAGTGTTCAATTTTATGTTTATTGTTTAAGTATGGGTTTCGTATTGTTCAGAGAGATTCTTTATTTGTAAATTATTTTTGTTAGAGAATACTGTAGCGCACGTGCAGTCGGGCAGATTTAGAAAGCCGCTGTTAAAATAGGCAATTACTTTTTATGTGTAGAATGAGTACAATAAGTTGTTATTTTTGAAGCCCTTTCGAGAAAATTCTAGGCGGACCCACCTCTCCCGACGGCCGACGCCATGGGGCCTTTAAATAGCCCGGTAAGGCACATAGAGATAACACAGATCAGAGAGATCATATCGCATTCACAGTCGGATACGAAGAACATTGAGATCAGATCGGATCTTACGACAGTGTCAGATGGACACAAGATATTAAGTCAGATCGACATAGTACGGTAGGGCAGTAGTCAGTAACGGCTAGTTGGTTAATTAATAAGGTATGTCTGGCAGAAAAAGAAGTATTATCTGGAACCACTTCCAAGACGAAGGCGGGAAAAAGGCAAAATGTTCGTATTGCTCGCTTGTGTTGTCTCTTCCAAATGGAAATATAGGAAATTTGGGTAGGCATATGAAAACTAGACATCCCACTGTGCCGATTGTCCCGGAGAGACAAGAACCAGCTGCAATAGCTCCTGTTCAAAAAGTGGATCCGAGCCAAGATAACGCTGAAGGCCCTGTACCATCGCCACTGCACCCGTTACCACCGGTACAAGGACCATGCGTGCGACTACCAAACCTGCAGCCGTCAATGAGGGATTTTACCATAAAACCTCTGGCACCCCGCCGTACAGACAAAATTGATAGCCAGTTGGTTATTATGATAGCGAAAGAGTACCATCCTCTACGATTGGTAGAGGAAGAAGAGTTCCGTAAGTTTGTGGGTCTCTTAAATCCCAGTTACTCGTTGCCCAGTAGAAAAACACTATCAGCAAGTCTACTGCCAAAACAATATGAAAAACTGCGTGAAGTGACAAGAATCAAAATTCAAGAAACTTCAGCTGTGTGTCTTTCTACTGATGGTTGGACATCGATAAACAACGAGAGTTTCATTGCGGTTACTGCTCATTATGTGTCGCACAATGAAACCAGCATACACTTAAGAGACAATGTTACTTGGCTGCATTCAGTATAGCTTCTTCTTCCAAGACCACTCGCCGTAGGGATTTGTTGAAGCGATGGCGTAACTTGACGTTTGATAAGTGTTTGTAAAAACCTACTTCGAAGAAATAAATATTTGAATTTGAATTTTGAATTTGAATAGCGAGAGGCATACTACCGAAAACTTGCGCGATTTTTTACGAGGAATAATTGACGAATGGAAATTGACCAATAAAGTATCAGCTATTGCCAGTGACAACGCAAACAACATCGTTGCGGCAATTCGGGCCGGAAACTGGCGCCACATAGCCTGCTTCGCACACAGTATTAACAGGGTTGTAGGGGCAGCGCTCATCCATATTAATGAGACTGTGGTAAAAGTTAAACATGTAGTAGAATTCTTCAAGCGCAGTTCACAGGCCCAGACCAAACTTAAAGAGATAATGAAGCAATTAAACGTACCTGACCTGAAATTAAAACAAGAAGTCCAGACGCGCTGGAATTCGACATACGATATGCTGAAAAGAATCGCAGACATAAAAGACGCTGTCGTGACTACCTTAGCGCTTATTAGAAGCGATTTGGCGCTTACGTCAGAAGACTGGCAAATAATTGAAGAAGTTATTCCCATTTTAAAAATATTTTATGACGTGACAATGGAAATAAGCGCGGAAAAAAATGTCACATTATCCAAAGTAATGCCAATGTACAAAATAATGTCAAATTTTGTAAGAGGCTTGTTGCGCGCTCATCCTGACTCTTCTCACCTACCACTAATTAATAGTTTGCTCCAAACTTTGGATCAGCAGCTTGATAGGCGATTCCGGCACCTGGAAACAAACGAAATGTACGTAGAGGCCACTATCCTGGACCCAAGATTTAAACGCCCCAGTTTTAAAAACGACGAAAATTTTGTAACGGC
Organism: Hesperia comma; assembly: GCA_905404135.1. NCBI lineage: Eukaryota > Metazoa > Arthropoda > Insecta > Lepidoptera > Hesperiidae > Hesperia > Hesperia comma. The sequence continues at coordinate 19,898,049 of FR990015.1, read as the reverse complement.
GCTGAGCGCATTAAAGCAAAAAGTGGGGAGAATATTGCCCCAACAAGGCCAAGGCTCTCAGACAGGAATGTCATGCGAAGCTGTAGTTCAGCCAGGAACATCCCGCGAAGCTGCAGTCTCGCAAGCAGCGACACAAGGTTCTTCCAACATTTGGGATGAATTTGATCGTGAGGTTGCTTCGATGTATCCTGTAAACACGACTGCTGCAGGGATCGTAGAGCTGGACCGGTACATGCAAGAACCAATGTTACCACGGCAGGAGAACCCATTGGTATGGTGGCATCAGAGACGAAATGTCTATCCACTGCTGTTCGGCTATATGCTAAAGAGGCTAAATTTATTAGCGACGTCCGTGCCATGTGAGCGCGTATTTTCTAAAGCCGGACAAACGCTTACTGATCGGAGATCACGACTTTCAGCTAAGAAAGTAGAACAATTGCTGTTCATAAGTTCAAATATGCATTTGTCTTGAAGAAGTCACACTTGTCTCTACATATTAGAACCTTGTAAATAATAGTGTACATTATAAAAAGAAAAAAAGAAAATAGTGTCAATACCTAATACATAATGTCAATACCTAATAAATAAATGTAAATATTATGATTATGTTCAAATTTTATTTTGCGTCCCTGAGTTCTAATGGGGGCTTTACATTATACAATTTGCAGAGCGCTAACTCAGTACACTAGTTACTGTCTAACCGCCTTTACACTATGCGATTTTAGCACGCTAGCTCAGTTAGCGCTCTGCAAATTGTATAATGTAAAGCCCCCATAAATCGAGCTAAAAGAGCCAAAGATATAAAGGATAGATATATTTTTAGTCTTACTTAGATGCCTTATTCTCTCTCTGAGTCGTACTGAGCTAAATGAGTTAAAGATATAAAAGAGTGATATATATCTCAAGATCGAAAAGATATAAATCATTCTTTTCTTGTCAGGGATATATTTTGCCCATCTCTACTGCGAAATATGCCCTAATACACCATCAAAAGAACCAAACTATGATAATATTCCTTCATTATCTTCCGTAATATCACTTCCTTCAGAGATAGCAGCAGCAACTCCCGTTTCATCTATTTCCCGAAAAACTCGAGCCAAAAAACAGATTACCCCAGTAGCGAAGAGATGCAAAATTTACTCTTACGTACAAGTGGAAGATAGCCGTATATCGTCACCGAGCTGTTGTCGAAGAAAGTAATGATGGTTCTGTTATTTTGCCAGATAATGACCCCCTAGATTATTTCTATTTATTTTTTTCTTCAGACAGATTATTTCTGACATAGTAGACTAGACCAATCATTATAGTGTAGAAAAAACCTGAAAATCCATACAAGTTTCAACAGATGAAATGCAGGATTTCATTAGTATTCACATTTTAATGGGGATAGTTGAAATGCCTTGTTATCTGGATTATTGGAGCAATAGGATTCGATTTGGGCACATAGCAGATATAATGCCATTAAAACGTAACCAACAAATCCGTAGATTTTTACACTTTGCAGAGAATAATTTACAGGACTCTGACCGATATTATAAAATAAGACCTTTAGTTGAAAAAAATCCGAGAAACTGTTTACAGCAAGAAAATAGATTTAGTATAGATGAGATGATGATTCCTTACAAGGGCAAGAAAGCAGGAAACCGAAAGTAATACATGAGAGAAAAACTCAATAAGTGGGGATTCGAGAATTATGTACGAGCTGGTGTAAGTGGAATGATTTACGATTTTATTTTATACGCAGAAGATACTTTTCGGTCACACAAATTCATAGAACAAGAAGCTTCGATTGGATTCAGAGCACAAATAGCATTGAGTCAATCCATTGGAAAAAAGCCAGCCACTATCTTCTGTGATAATTTCTTTTCTTAAACGGAACTATTTTACACAATGTCGCCTATCGGCAAGTGACCGCCCGAAATTTTCCGAATATTCATGAAAAATGATCGAAAATAAACTTCAAAAGTTACTTTAACGGATTTACTAACATTTCTTTCAAAACTCAACAATAACATGTCTTTTTTTGGAACATCAAAACTAATTCCATAAAATATGCCCGCATAAGAAGACTTTTTTAATCATTAATTATAATCGACTACATAGCAGCTATAAATTCACGGAACATTATTAATACCTAACTTTTAAAAAAGTCCAAACGGCAACAATTTGTCGCAGATGTGAAATCTTTGTGGAACTTAACCTTTAACTATGGACGTGCGGTCTCACAGGCCGCTTGCAGTTTGCGATTCTCATGCCCCTCTCCTCCCGCGTATCCCACGCGTATGCCGGCCTCAGTAGCTTCGGTTTTAGTGGCGAAACGACCGTTGAGAGTGAAGGTAACGTCGCTGGCTGAATGTTGCGTAAGTAATTTCGCTTTGTATTTTGAGTGCGGCCTGTGAGACCGCGCATCCACATTTGTGTTATAAATTAACGCTGACGGTGATTTTGTTTGTTTTAGAGTTTGTAAATTAAAATGTCAAAAATCGATCAACCAACGACTGCCAACAAATAACAACCAATAAAACGAAAGACGACTCACTCGTGTGTAGGCTGTAAGCAGCCAATATGCCTACAATGTTCTAAGCCGTTATGCAGACTGCCAATAAATATGACCAAGTTGGGCCCTTGTCGAAATTTTTATGTTTAGTTTTGAGAAGATTATGATAAGATTTTTATGTTCTTTGTTCCTTATATTTTATTGTAAAAGAAGTTGAACTGATTAAAAAAGTCATTTTCCTGTGTTGATATACCTATAAAGTGATCTCAAGCTAAAAAGTCTGAAAAGTGCCTTTGATTGTTATATCGTTAGATTTAGTTTAAAATAAATATATTTTTCATTAAAATCACATCTTTTATTTATATTTAGTAACTCTTGCAAGGGATAAAAACAAAAAATTATACAATACTTACTCATCAAGATAGAAACCAGCCCGTAAATATAGCGGTCTGTGAGGCCGCACCTCCATAGTAGTGTAACAAAAATGGAACGCCCATAGTTAAAGGTTAATGAAGATGATAATGCGAGACTAAACTGTATCGTTTACTGAAGAGTAGGAATTAATTGAAAAACAAATGTCATCGTATCACAAGAAAGTAATGACCATTTTAAATAATATATATTATTTATACGCCTCCGAGGAGGAAAGTTCCGGAAGAAAACAAAGTAAGCCGAGCAAAAAACACATGGTATTTTACCTTATGTATGCATATACAAATAAGTGGCCATATGGTATGACCATTAAAGAGAATTTCAATTCTGAAGAGCAGTGCTTATCAAAGTCGACTGTAAACGATTAGTTTACGTACCGTAGAGAGGCCATGGTGTTGAGAACGATCCTTTTGTGGCTGCAGAGGCACGCACACACAGAGAATAGAAACGCAGCGGGGAGTCGTCAAGCGTTTCTTTCAAAAAGACAATTTCAATAATAGAAAAAAGTTCAGTGATATTATATATAAATATTTATGGAAACGGAACAATGAGAATCAAAGAAAAGATCCGTTTGAAGAATTAATTAGTTGTAAAATATGTTTAAATAAAAGATATCAAACCCAACTTCAAAAAGCCGGCGGACGGGGATGGAAGAGTCCTCTGGAAAGGATCCGGGGGCCGAGCCCCCCCCCCCCTCTATTAAAACTAACATGCAAATAAACTGGTGGAAAGATGGGTTAGGTAATGGTTATCTGTAATTATTTACGCGGAAACAAATAAGTCTCTTTCAAGAACAGAAATAGATAAAGAAATTGCAAGCAATAATTTCAAAGTTACATACGATTTACAGGCAGTAATGCCCTGCCCAGGTGTAGATATATCTAGTTTCAACTACATTTCCAAAATTCAATTTTACCATTACAGAGCGGGGCTCTAAAAATACTTACAACATGTTTTGTTTGGCACGAAGGAGAAGGAGCTAGAGGAGTCAATGTATCTCATTGATCATGTGTTTTTACGTATTTGTGTGATTTAAATGAAAAAGCTATTGAGGAATTCGATGTAGTATTTTATATACCGATAATTGCTGTGGACAGCAGACAATAAATTTGTGGTATGAATACCTTGCCAAATTTGAGAAGTATTACTCACAAGTTTCTGATAAAAGGTCACACACAGAATGACGGCGACGCAGTTCATTCGACCAGTCAAAGAAATATTTCAAGGGCCCTAAAATGTAGCCGAACAAAACATAACTTTCATAAAGACAGCAAAAAAGACTAGTTCACCCTACTCAGTGAAAGTACTTACGCATGAAAAATTTTATGATTTAAAACCTTTAGCTATTAGTTGAAAACAAATTGAATTAGGCCGGTAGCAGCAACACTAAATCTAAGCGCATAAAAAATGTGGTCTGTTCTTCATGCCAATGGAATGCATCCTTTTCGTTAAGAGCAAAGTCTCCAAGAAAATGATTACCAAAGACGGGTTCAGTTTTGCCGCCTCTTGCTACATATGAAAGTTGACAACCGCGACTTCTTAAAAAGTATCCTGTGGACGGATGAATCAAAATTCACAAGGCAAGGCATTGTCAATATTCATAATTTTCATCATTGGGCTCCAAAACAAAAAAGAAAAGAGCGGTGACACTCTAAAGAATGTTTTCGGTAAACGTTTGGGCAGGACTAATTGGCAATATCATTATTGGTCCACATTCTTTACCAGACAATTTGAATGTAGATAATTACCTAAATTTTTTAATAAATGATTTGCCCGAACTTATGGGTTGAGTTCCAAATATTGAATTCTCTGTTCAAATAGATCACGAAGAAATGCTCAAAAACCTAGACGAAACCAGGTTCCGTTTTCACAAGGCTGACTACGAAAATATTAACAATGATTTAAACAAAATTGCGTGGGAAAAAGAATTAGCAAATTGTTCCGGCGTTAACGAAATGGTGGAAAGGTTTTATAAAATTCTTAAAATTATTATTACAAAACATGTCCCAAAATCCAAGCCACGTTCCAGTAAATACCCAATTTGGTTTTCTGCAGCATTAGTTAAGGTTATAAACGAGAAACTTAAATATCGAATTAGGTATCGCAAATATGGCAATCCTAGGGATTCTCTTACCTTCGAGTTACTAAGAGAGAGATGTACAAAACTGCTTAACGTTTGCTATAAATTATATCTGAAACGGCTTGAATCATCATTAGCTTCGAACCCTAAACTCATATGGAGCTTTATTAAGCATAAAAAAGGGAGAAATAGTTCATATCCAGCCCAGATGTCTCTCGGGAACAAAGTCGCTACTTCAGGCTTTGATATATGTGAACTTTTTGCGTCACAGTTTTCATCTGTTTATAGCACAGACAAGTTACCCATTCCAGATCAGTCCTACGTACTACCAGGTCACCACCATTTAACAACCATATCCGTAACTAGAGACCAAGTTTTCAGAGTCTTAAAAAGACTTGACCCTACTAAGGGCGCCGGCTACGATGGGATACCTTCCATTTTCGCGAAAAATTGTGCTGATGCACTAGCACTTCCACTTTGTGTTATTATCAATAAATCTCTATCTTCAGGTATATTCCCAACAGCTTGGAAAAGTGCCCTTGTGATACCGTTATTTAAGAGCGGCGATACGTCATCAGTGAAAAACTATAGGCCAATATCTATACTTTCGACCTTCGCGAAAACGTTCGAATCTCTTTTGTGCCCAATAATATCAAGTCATTTCCAAAACCTTATCACGCCTGAACAGCATGGCTTCACAAAAGCTCGCTCTACTTTGACCAACTTGGTTTCCTTCGTCGAAGACCTTGCTGAGGGGGTCGATAGTGGGCGATCGTACGATGCAATATATACCGATTTCAGCAAGGCCTTCGACAGGGTAAGTCACGAAATGCTGCTCCACAAACTCTCCTCTATTGGAATAGCCGGTTCGTTCTTAAAATGGTGTAGGTCATACTTATCAGACAGGCAATCCATAGTTGTAGCTGGTGGGCATAAGTCCAAGGAGTTCAGAGCCTTATCAGGAGTACCTCAAGGTTCTCATTTGGGGCCTATTTTCTTTAACATTTTTATCAACGATGTCGGAAAATGCATTAACAACTCCAAATTCTTAATGTTCGCCGATGACTTAAAAATCTATAGGATTGTTAACTCATCTGAGGATGCAGCGTTACTGCAAAACGATCTGTACAATCTGGTATTGTGGTGTAAGGAAAATGGGATGAGCCTAAATCCCAGTAAATGCCATGTAGTTCGGTTCAGCAGGAAGAAAAATGCACCACACAGAGTATATTACATCAATCAGGAGCCACTAAACGAAGTAAGCCATACTCGCGATTTAGGAGTCATTTTAGATAATAAACTGCGTTTTAACATACATATCGACAACATCGCAACTAAGGCCTTCAGAATGTTAGGATTCATTCTTCGCATCTGTAAGGATTTTAAGAACCCCAAAACCAAAATTACGATCTTTTCCTGCCTTGTACGCAGCATTCTTGAGTATTGCAGTACTGTGTGGAACCCACACTACTCTGTCTACATAAAGCGTTTAGAGAGCGTTCAAAAGCGGTTTTTGTGGCATTTGACCTACAGCTCTAACTTAGGTCATAGACTCACTAGCTACAGTGATCGTCTATCACATTTTAATGTTAAATCGCTGCGGCATCGGAGAGAACTACTTGACATCATGTTCCTGTACAAATTAATAAACGGAAATTTGGACACCCCTGATCTATTGTCTAGAATTAATATTTATATACCTAAACAGCTACAGAGACTTCAGAAACCTCCTTTTATTACTCATACGTCTAAAACAAATCTGGGTCATTATGCTCCATTAAACAGATCACTAAGGAGCTATAATGTAATTCACAATGGAACTACCAATGTCCAGGAACTACATGGGACTAAACAATTTATCTTGACATTTTCTCAAACTCCCAAAGCAAGTTTAAAAAAATGTTAGTCAAGTAATAGGAGAATAAAATGTATAATTTTTAGTTTTTAAGTACAATATTATGTTAAGTAGGTATATGAATTCATAAAAAAAAAAATATGGGAACCCTAATGAAATATTTTTAATTTGTTTCACATTGTAATTATTGATGTTTATTAATTGTTAATTTTAATTTTAATTATTGTAATCTAATGCTTTATTAATTTTAATTTAATTTAATTTAATTTAATTTAATTTGATTTAATTTAATATAATTTAATTGTATTTAAACATTTTACTTTTTATGTACGCGCCAAAGAAGCTTTACCACGCTATTTGCGCCTATAATTGAAGTAGCACTTTTATTGTATTCTATGCATGTGTGAATAATTATGTACAGTGTTTACTTTGTTGGTGCAATTTTTAATAAATAAATAAATAAATAAATAAATATCGAAAATGAAGAACCCGTTGTTCTCCAACAAGTTGGTTGCCCGGCGCACTGGACATTCAGTCCGGGAACACCTCGACAATTCATTTCCCACCTCTTGGATTGGCAGAAATGGCCCTATCCCATGGCCTGCAAGATCGCAGGATTTGACATCGCTTGATTTTTATATCTGGAACCGTGCTAAAGCTCTGATGTATACGGAAACAATCAACACAAGAGAGCAATTAATAGAAAAAAATTGATAGTGCATTTGTAATAACGAAGCAAGAAATAAGACTAAATCAGACCACAACAAAATAAGAAAGAGATGTTACGCATGTATTAGAAATAATGGGCTTCAATGTGAACAAGATTCACAATAAATTATTTAAAAAATAATTTTATTTTTTTATCACAAAAAGACAAAGTCACCTGATTTTGCTAAGTCACCTGATTATTTATGGTACATGCTACATACCGATCAGAAGAGTATTAACTAGAGAAGTTTTTAAACAGTGATTTCTGGAAGTTTAACACGTAATTGTTATATCTTTTTGAATTATTTGTATGAAATAATGAATAAATAAGATTCAGACAACGCTAGACTAAGAATTTAAATAATTTTTTGGCATTTTAATTAATAAAAAAACTATTGAAGACTTTATAAAAAAAATGGGGATTTTGTAGAAAAAAGTGAAAAGAGGATTACTCTTTCTATAGCTACTTACCTTCCAAACACCCTGTACGATCCATGGTACAGGGAACCTGTTAAGGTTCATTGCAGATTGACGGCCAAAATTTAAAGTGCTTGTCAATTTTGCTCACAACCTAAACTGCACTGTGAGCACACGCAGTAAAGGAGATGTTTCAGAAATGTATGGCGCCTGGGCGGGTACACTGTACATTCAATAGGAAGTAGCTCATATTATTTGAAAGCGTTCCATATCATCCAAATTCTTGATTTCACCTTAGTTTGGCGACAATAATTCAATTTATGGATAATATATTGTAACACTGAGACAGTATGGTGGACAAATCGACTGCTGATGACGTTGATAAACTTGATTTATTCTAATGTCATATTAGGCGTGTCAACATGTGTCAATGTCCAATGCATGATAAAATATAAAATATAAGCCCGACGATCTTTTTGGATTTGGTTTGTTGGATCTGTCTTTTATTATTAACATTATTAAGCGTATCTTATCTAATTAAACGGTGCAATCCGTCGTTTCGATTAATCCGAACAAAATCGTGACGATAGATCTCCAATAGACTACGGGCCCATGTCGAATATGGGGGGGTCATACGAACCACCAGGTGATATATATAGGACGATATAAGAGCACAAAATAATAAGATTCAGCACTATGCCGTCACTTGTAAGCTGTCCAACTGAGTGCTGGTGAGAATTCAAAAGTGCAGGTAGAGGGAGTACATTTTGGTCATATGATTCTGTACGGCATTTTCACCATCGATAGATCCATGAAAAATAATAAGAAAGCGCGCAGTCCCGTAAAAAAATGGTGAGCCACAAAGTCGGTAAATTTGTTTGATTTTTTGAAAATTCCAGGGTAAATTTGGTCATTTGATCCTGTACGGCATCAGTTTCATGCTGTTTCAATACAGCTTCTAATCCATTATTCCGCAACGCCGTACAAAAATCATGCGACAAGGGGAAAAAATCGAGGGTTGAAACCCCCTCTATTTCCGTGGTCTGGGGGGTGATTTGAAAAAGTACGGCTTCGGTTCCAAAACATTATCTAGCACTCAAAAGTACTATTAAAAATAATGCCGTCAAAAAGTTATTGTTCATTTGAATGTATATTAATAATTACCTTAATTTCATGGTATACTTGATTTATAAAGCTGTAATGTCATTTGACACTGTACGGCAACTTTTTTTTTAACATGATATTGTAAAATATAATTGTTGCATAGTATTGCCGTTCAAAAGAAACTGTTCTAAAAAAAGTTATAGAGAAATACAAAAACTGAAATTTGTTAAATTATTGCAGAAGTTTAAATATTCATAGATTAATAGAATATAGCAATTTCCTACATTTTTCTCTTGTTCTAAATAGTATTAAGATACATAAATTAGGAAAAAATGATGCCGTACATTTTAATGCAGACTATATTTTTCATACATTTCGTTCTATGGATTTTTCCTTGAATTTTTTTTTCCCTACAAACCTTTGGACCAACGAAAATGTACGGCATGTAAAAAAATATTATCTGTGCATAAAATACTTTCAAAATAAATTAATTTTATGTTGTTTCAAATCACCCCCCAGACCACGGAAATAGAGGGGGTTGAAACCCTCGATTTTTTCCCCTTGTCGCATGATTTTTGTACGGCGTTGCGGAATAATGGATTAGAAGCTGTATTGAAACAGTATGAAACTGATGCCGTACAGGATCAAATGACCAAATTTACCCTGGAATTTTCAAAAAATCAAAAAAATTTACCGACTTTGTGGCTCACCATTTTTTTACGGGACTGCGCGCTTTCTTATTATTTTTCATGGATCTATCGATGGTGAAAATGCCGTACAGAAACATATGACCAAAATGTACTCCCTCTACCTGCACTTTTGAATTCTCACCAGCACTCAGTTGGACAGCTTACAAGTGACGGCATAGTGCTGAATCTTATTATTTTGTGCTCTTATATCGTCCTATATACATCACCTGGTGGTTCGTATGACCCCCCCATTTTCGACATGGGCCCGTAGTCTACAAGAGCTATACTGCTAATGTATAGCAGTCGATTTAATGTCACGATATTCACGTTTGCATGGGTTTTTGTTGAGATCTCAGACTCCGATATATAATGTAATATTATATCGTCAACGATATCGACATAGGTAACGATCGGTCTGAATCGACGCTGAAAGCAGTTTGGAAACGCCAACTACTAAAACGCGCATATGACATATTACTTTATGCCAATGAATACTTAAATAAGTATGAACCTAAAGTGAAGCTGGATAATTGTATGGCAGTTGCAATTTCTGTATTTAAATATTTTAGATACGACAGAAGTAAATAAAAACAGCATTTTATTTATTCATATTTTATTTTTTCATTTCAACCATCTTCTATTAATAATATGCCATCCAGGACTGAAGCCGGTGCCTCAATATTTGTCTGTCTTATAATGAGACGATCTACAAACCTTAAAAAGTATGCGCAAAAGCTATTGAACGGAAACAACAAAAAACCAAATCACAAGCAAAATCGAGGTCCATAAAACGAAAGCCGCGTAAACAAGTACTGCGAGATCCAGGAGTCCAAAAAACAAAGCCGTAGGTAGATATTCACTTGATCACTATAAATAGCACTAATGTTGTTCACTTCAAAGAAACACTTGGAATGTCGAAAAATGTCACTGGCATTCTAAACTTCAGAGCTCAATAACTAATCACAGACAACAGACACGTTTATATTTATTTTTATTTTGATAGTTCTCTATTTCGGAGTCATGGAACCGCCATGTTGTTGTGCGTAAAAATATTTTATTGAAAATAATTTCTCTGCAGAGAACGGCTAATCTAATAAATTTTTTGATATTTTTCTGTGAATCAGTATATTTTTCTCTTTTTGTGGTGAAATGTACAAAGTCGCCGCCCAAAATGAAACATCTCCTTTGTTCTTAGCGGGGAATAGCAGTTTCATATTCTCGGACACTCGAGTGAAGTATGATTTGAGGATGATTGCATAGTCAAGCTAGTGCATAGTATAGCTAGCATAGTGAGGGGAGAGACTGGTCACCCACGACACAGGGAATCCTAGTGTGGGGACTAGTGTCCATCCAAAACTATTTGTAAACCTTTTTGGAGAAATAAATCACTTTTTATTGTTATTGTTATTAAAGCTTACGGCCAGCGCGGTTGACCAGCGCGCGGGTCACAAGCTACAAGTCTCTTGTACCGTTTTATTGTGAAAAGAGACCCGCGCCGACGAACCGCGCGCGCCGTACGTCACATGACGTACATTTTTAGCGCGATTCATCGCCGCGGGTCAACCGCGCTGGCGGTAAACTTGACTATGCAATCACCCTGACCTAGCAATAAGTGACGTACCTAGATGTCGATGCGGCGGCGCTCGCAGTATGTTCCGCGCGAGCGAGCGCAGCTGCTCCACGGCGTGCCGCGCGCCCGCGCCCCACGTAGCCTCCTCGCCCTCGCCCAGAGGCCTGCCCTCCAGCAGCAGGGAGGCCATGTCGTCCAACGGGTGGACCGGACCTTGTGTTCGCGAAATGTACTAACTTGTACTCAATCTGTATTTGAATAGGCTTGAAGGTGTCTTTATGTTTATCTTTTATTTCACATTAAAAATGGTGTCAATGTGAAAATTACAAAAATAAAATGCTTTTTTATATCTTAAGTCCGAAAACTAATTAAGACGTATTATCTTGATAAAAATGTCTGTCAATTAGCAGACAATCAGATGCTGTCAATGGAGCATTTCCAAACCTCCAAATAGTGTTATCTGTAATCATGATTACATTTGGCTTCTATTTTAACTGACTTCAAAAGAGGAAGAAGGAAAGGAGGAGGTTTTTAATTCGACTATATTTTTATTATGGGTTAACGCATAACGTTTTACTGTGTGAACCAATTTAGATTTTTATTCGAGAGCTAGCGAAACCCATATTAAACCTTTACCTTACCTTTTGTTACTTTTCGATTTGGAATCTTAATTTTAATTTTTGTTAAAAGTTAAATTACAAACCTGAAGAATCCTGCGCGGCAGTGGCGAGTCGCTGCATGACCGGCAGTAGTGCTCCGGCGGCGTCCTGCAGCACCAGCGCGGCCGGGAACGTCTCGCTGAGCACACCGCCGCCGCCGCCCCGGGCTTCGCCCTCGTTAAACGCGGCCTCGATACGGCGCGTGTGCGACGACACTAGCGACAGTATCGCCGCTATGAATGCCTGGGATTCAAGAAACAATATGCGAGTGTCGTGGATCACTCAGTTCAAATGAAGTTATATTCCTCCTACCTAGACGTACAATATAGTAGCATAAACTTTATTTTTTGAACTTCGTATTTGAACTGTTTTTATTCTCGCAAATTCGCAGCTATAAATCTAAAAATAGGTAAAAAGGGATCTATCGATTGAAACTCATGCATTTATTATTAGTCTTCAAAATTAAATTGCATTAATCAAGGCAAAAGTAATCGGAACTGGAAATTAACGTGTAGAAATATGCATCCACCAAGAGACTCCGGGATAAAAAAACATTCAGGACGGAGTAGAAAAATTACACCTGCTGAAGATAAATATATTGTACCTCTATTGTACTCACCTGCTGGCTGACATACTTGGGCCACGATTCTGCTAATTTATAAATGGATATATTGGATCTCAATTGAATAGTTTGACACATTTTGTATGGGGTATGTGTCAAAAATGTGTCAAATTATTCAATCGAGCTGCAATTGAAGCATTTATAAATTAGCAGAATCGGGGCCCTAACATCTGGTACAACCTGATTTATTTCTTTATACGGAGTATGATGTATTTCTTTATGCGGAGTATCTAAAGAGTCTATTAAAGACACTTCTTTTAGATTGTTACGACTATGGATACTTTACTTACCTAACTATACTAACTTACCTCCGCCGCAGGGGCATAGTAAGTGTAGGCAGCCTGGCCCGCGATGGCCTTGGCCTTCTCGTAAGCCGCAGTGCACCAGCCCTCGCAACGCTCCGTTATCGAGAGCACTGCACGCGAATACTCCAGGAGACCTTCCTGAATGGCATTGACATCATTACGCGTTTCGCATGTTGTACTTGACACATCAAGTGAACTCAAGAAGACGAACCACTTTGATTCTACGAATAAGTGGTCAAATGAAAGATAATATAATCGATAGATTCTCAGAATATGCAAGTAGAAAATGCTCAGGAGCGACTATGGAAGTTTCTCCTCGACGATTAATATCTAAAAAAATTATGGCGCCTGTGCAAAGCATTCGTAAATGAAAATAAGTCGTTCGTAAATGTATTTGCAGACTTTCCACCCCTGTGGTTAAAGTACATTGCAGGCTGACGACGTGAATTTGGAATGTCGAAAGTAAATTTTGCTTACAAGGCAAATTGAACTGAGAATGCCGATAATTTTGTTTTAACGGGTACAATCAAGTTTAGATTTTCAATACCTGCAGCAACTGCGGTTGCTTCAGGTTCGCCAGAAACAGTTGAGTCTGAAGTTCCGTGTACTCTGGGAGCAAGGCCCGGAGAGGAGCGTACGCCGCGCGGCCAAATTCACGCAGAGTAGTAGAAGGTACTATTTCTGTGACAGAAAGCCCGATGGAAGATAGCAAGCAATATCACAAATCATACACTAGTACAGACGTATGTAAATGTTGTGCGCTCTAGCAATGCACACATACACATCGTACATGTTCACCATTCACCAAATATGGGATCACTTTGAAATACTATTGAAAAAAAATGTGCATGTTTCGTATCCGTACAAGGTGTCGTGTGCCTTGCTCGAATCATCATCGTCATCATTGCAACCAATAACTGTCTGTATAAAAAAATTGTATTTATTACAACTTTAATCAGCGCGCTTGCAACTTCAGTTCAGAAACTAGATATACGCATAGCTGGGCATTAACTCGTTAATCCGTTAATCGTTAATTAACGATCGTTAATCGAATCGAATTATCGTTAGTTAACATTTCCACTACGGATTACTTTTGTTATGATATGTGTTAGTCTGTGTCAATGTCAATAAGTAATATTTTGTTATCTGTCTTCGTGCATCCTTCCGTCTGTCACCTATGTAGTTCCGTCTGTCACTTTATGTCTATGTCTTGTCTTGCTCTCGATATTACAATGTCCGTTCTGTGTCTAAAAGTAAAATAATAAATCCTCAAATATCTCAATGATCAAACCTTTTAATGAAGGCCTAAACCAATACAACTTTTAAGTTAATTTAAAAAAAATGTTAACTGACTCGTTAACTTCCGTTAATTTTTTCCAATTCCGTTAATCCGCCGTCAAAAACCGCGTTTTGCGTTCTGACAAGTTTAATCAGATCGGTCGACAAGCACGGCGTGTTCCGCGACTGAAATGAAACTTAATGTGTGTGGCCGGCGCGTATGAGTGCGAAAAAAATTACTACGAAGAATTTCATCCATTTCACCAGGGTGACCATTTTTGGTAGATTTCTTATTTTTTGGTAGATTTGGGACGACGAGAACTATGATTTGGTAATGCAAAACAGTTGAGTAGATTTAAGTAAATGGATAGATGATGGAGGAAAATCGTAGATTTTGAAAAAATGCAAGTAGCCGCAAAAGAGTAAAGCTCAAAATCTCGTCAAAATATGGCTAGACATAAAATCAAAAGACTCATTCAGACGATGCGGCATTTCTCGGGGAACAGATATTCACAAATCTGTTTAGAATATATAGACTGCTATACCCTCAAGCGCTGCATTTGGACGTCTTTTTTCCACGGGCAAAGATAGTTTAACACCAAAACAAGCTGCAAGATATAAATTTCATTAAAATCTGGGTGTTGTGAAGGGGAAAAGTTAAGAAGTAATAACCATTTGGTAGGATGGCATTCTAGAATTAATCGTTTTGTGGGAATTAAATAAAAACCCATCCATTGCAAAAGTGTTGAACATTCTAATTAAGGAAACAAAAATTAAATCAATTAATTCGGCAGCTAAAAAGACGAATTGAAACTGAAATAAATGCTATAGGGCAATTAAAAAATAAAGAAAATACAGTGGGACATTGTTTGGAGCTAATTTTCACCTTTTGAGATTTAAATCAGGTTTCTCTAATATAATTTCTTTGTTATTTATACTGATAAGTGTATTAATCCAGTAAGTACGAAAAGGTATCAATAAATGCTAATGTTTTCTTTTTTAATAAATGTTAAATGTTCTAAAAGTGACATAAAAATCAGTAGTTAGATCCTCGGAAAAACAGTCTTAGTAACTAATGAATGGATAAGTTTACTTACCAAAGTGGACGAAGGGATGGAAATAACTTGATCTACGAAAATGGAAAAATAATTCTCTTCCCAAGCTCCTTCAAGCAGTAATAAATAATGAAAACAACATACTTCCGATTACTCTTTCAATGTGGATGCTTAAGCTCGCAATTTGTTTAGTTCTATGAGCATCTTGCTTAGTTAATTTAGCATCTTGAACGACACTAGGGGGTCTCAACTCATTACATTTCTTTTGGAGTATTAGTTGTTCAATATGCTTGAATCCACGCCACGGTCAGCCAAGACACAAATTATTGGAACATTTTTTTATTGATTGGATAGCATATATGATGTAGATATTTGAAATTCATCAGTTGAGAGAATGTTGTAGAGAACCTAATTTTTCAAGCATAATAAAATATGGTCACTAGGTATCCCAGTGTTTCAATGTATCAAGTCCATTAAAATGTAACATTAACTAGGTATGCCTAAGTAATATTTACGATTCGCTCAGCCTCTCTTTCTTCTTCCATTTTTCCATTTTTTTATCGTTTTAGATATTTGTGATAATTTAAAACTTACCCTTGTTAGTTTTCGGTGCATCCACAACGCTCCTCACGCCCCGCACAAATTCGTCTATCTCCGTGCGCACGTCCAGCAATAGATTGACACCCTCTTCTGCGCTTTGGCAAAGCTTGAATTTTGCTGTCACTACCTGCCCGTACATATTATTACTAGCTTTCGCCCGCGGCTTCGCCGTAACTGATCTTAAATACTCCATATTCTATAACTGCCATCAGTGGTCCAGTATTACGTCAACAGTTTATTCTGTCACCGTGTATCAGCCTAGCATCCTTATTTCTACATTATAATTTGAGACATTTATATTTTATGCCCATCGGTCATAAAGCTCTCTTTAAAATCACTGCCCATTTTTGACAAAATTTCTATCGATAGACTTCTCGGCTTCACGAACATGGGAAACGAATACTTACTTTAGTGGGCGTAGGGTCGAAGGAATGCAATAAGTCGGTGTAAAGGGTGACCAGCTCAGTCAAAGGCGTGTCTGCTTGCAGCACGTTCGTGAGCCACTCCAACTGTAACAAGTCAAGTTATTAAATAAAATTAAATTGAACAAATATCGTGTCACGGTTAGCATAGAGTCCATGGAATGTACAGAAGTAATAAATGGCTCGAAAGTGAAAAAAAGAAAATGGAATGGAAAATATCTCGTGAAACAGACGGGGCTTGAAGTTCACATTAATTATGGGGTGTTTAGTAAATCGATGGTTTCAGTTACCTGCTGCTGGTGCGGTGGAGTGAGTGGGGGCGCGGCGGCGGCGTGGCGGCGCCAGGCCGGCGCGGCGCGGGCCGCCGCGGCGCGCCGCCAGCAACGACATGCCGACACACCACGCGACATGCCCCGCAATACCGAAACGTAAGGAGACGTGCGCTCTGATGACAAATAGATAAAATCAGACGTGACCACAATCCATGCAGTTGGATTGTAGACGAATTTCCGATTGACTTTGAACTTTGACTCAAATTTGCGTAAAGTTGAGTTATATGACATAATTAAAAAACATAAAAGTAATTTCATTACCTACAAAATCGATGACTACATAAAAAGTAAAGGGTTTGAATTATTACGCCTGCTCCCTTATCATCCTGAGCTTAATGCCATAGAGAACATCTAGATCTAGAGGGTCCTTAAAAACTACATTGCTCTACGAAACGTTGAGGAAAATATGACCAACATGGAAAAACTAATTGAAGAGAGTATTACAAAAATAACGAGTGAGACATGGCGTAATACTTGCAATAGTATAATTAAAAAAGAAACTGAATATATGAAATATTTTGACACACTTCAATTTAATAATAAATTTACAAGATGACAGTGACGACGAAACTGACTCTGAAGAGGCTAGTTACGATTATGATTAATAATTTAAATAAGCTTTTTTTTATTTTTCAATTAATAATATTGTCACTAGAAAAACATATCGCAGGACCAAATATAAATTTAATTAAAATTCACTTTCATTTGTAATATAAAATCAGCGTCAATTTAATGTTAAAAATAAATATTTCTTGAATATCAGTTTGTTTTTTTACCATTCTTATCTTGAATTAGCAAAAATCTAATAACTTTATTATTTTGTTATAAGCGATGAGCTTGCTAACGCTACTTGTAGTTACGCACACAATAGCGCGTGTCTGTACGCAATACAACTACAAGTATGGCTCACTCGCTTTCGTGAAATAAAACATCTGTAGCACTACTAAACCACCCAAGGTCCTGTCTATTAGAGGAAAGAAACAAGTCGGTGTCATAAGCAGTTTAGAAAGGGGGTCAGATATAACTATTTTCATATGCTGCTGTAACGCAGCAGGAACATTTATACCACCTTTTTTATTCGCACGTAAACGAATGCAGGAAAGACTACTTAATGGTGCCCCCCCCCCAGATTCACAAGCCACCGTCACAGATAACGGCTGGATCCACGGAGAAGCATTTTTAAACTGGTTACAATTTTTTGCCGAAAATGTTCGCCCAACTGAGGATAGAAAAGTGCTGCTTTTGCTTGATAATCACGAATCTCACAAGTTTTATGCAGCTTTAGATTTTGCGTCAAAAAACAACATCACATTTTAATCTTTCGCACCACACACTACAGACCGGATGCAACCGTTAGACGTCGCTGTTTCTGGTCCATTGAAAAGGTATTTTGAACAAGAGTTGAACACATTTCAAAAAAGCCATACCGGCAGAATCGTAAATCAGTATGACATGGCAAAACTATTCGGTGGAGCGTACGTCAAAAGTGCTTCAGTTCAGAATGCAATAAGTGGATTTAATTAACCAATTAACCGGGAATACGGTCTTATAATCCACATTTATTTGGGGATACAGATTTTGCTCCTACGATGACTGATCAAACTATAAATATAGCGCATCATCTAACACTACTGATACTCAGTCAACACTGACTGACCACCATCCACTTCAAGGCATAGTAAGTATATTTTCTGGATGTGAAAATGTTGAACGCTTGTTGGTGCCAGTCAGAATCAAGGATATGTTATTATGCCGATACAAGTTTTATGTTCCACCCTCTGCTCGCATATGCAGATACCATTTACAAAATGATTGCTGGGATCAATTGCGCAATGACATTAGAGACTTCACTGCCATTCTGCCATTTTATCTGAAATACCTACCAACTTTTATCTGAAATACCTAGTTTATCAGAACAAGTACAGTCTGCAAGTGTTGCCTTAAGCATTTACTTGGTGAAACTGCGTACTGGTGACAGTGATGAGAGATTGGCCAGTTTATTTGAAATGTCGTCGCACCTTGGAACGCAATATGACAAAGGTAAGAAATTGCATGAGTCAGCAGATGGATCCTGAACATTTGGGTATAAACCACATGTCCATTGAAGAAGTTGCTTCAAGAAATAAAATAGTTCCTGAAGGTTTATTTGGGAATTCAAATCTTCCTAACGAGATTAAGCCTGCATTGCGACATATGCCTGCATTGCGATATGTTTATGTACATAGTAGCAGTAACTACTTGTTTCAAAAAGACACATTTAGCTCACACAAACACCTGAACTTGGTAAAACCATTCATGATGGTATGTTGTGGTGACCATATTCTAGATTATTTAGGTCCATACAGAGCGACAGTTAATGACGCTACTATTATGATTAATGAATTTAGTGATTCCAATGAACCAATGAGAAAGTATTTTCGTCAGGGTGACGTTTTTATACTTGATTGGGGGTTTAGGGATGTGATACCACAACCATTAGAATATGGCTATCAAGCTCATATGCATGAGTCTTTGATAGAGGGCGAACATCAACTAACAACACTACAAGCAAACAAATCGAGATGTATAACAATGTGTAGGTGGGTGGTTGAAGTAGTCAATGATCGTCTCAAACGTGACTTCAAATTATTCAGGCAAGAGTTTTTTAATAAAGCTGCCAAGCACTTAATGATTGATTTTTGTAATTGCTGTCCTTTGATAAATAATTTCCATCCTCTTATTAAAGATAATCCACAAGCATCAGCATATTTGGCAAAGGCTACACAAAGATTAAATCTAGATAATGTTCTTGTCAATACTGTCAGAACAGGACACTTTAATAGACGTCTATTAAAGTGACGTCGTCGTCATCGTCGACGTCTATTAGAGTCAATACTCTAGCCAGCCACATTTGAATTTGATGCATATAAAATCTGTCGCCTTCATATTACTGTGCCAATATATTTATCTGTGTCAACTATCTATGATGACTCTATGATTGCTCTATGTTCTATGTGTAACTTCCTATTCTGTCATGTCGCTTAACCTAGCTATTGTTATATCTACCTAATTAATTAAATAAATTCATTCAAGCATCTTAAGCAGTTATTTATTAAAAGTACAACAGGTTATGGGCCCAGTATAGCCCGAAAAGTGAATAGTGCTCAAAGTCATATGCGCCGGTAAAACATAACCTCTGTGAAAACGTGGTTGTGAGTTTGTGACATTGTTCCAAATTTCCGACTTCTTCGTAGTTGAATAGTACAGTTTCCGTGAAAATGGCAGGAAATAATTCATTGGCATTAATCAAAAAGTTAACTGGCCGTGAAAACTATGCAACATGGCAATTTGCCGTTAAGACTTACAACATGAAGAGTTGTGGGATTGTGCTGAAAACTCTATTGTAACCGATCCAAAAAGGGATACAAAAGCTAGAAGTAAAATAATTATTTTAGTTGATCCTATTAACTACGTTCACATACAAGAAGCAACTTCCGCAAAAGAAGTTTGGGACAAGTTATCAGCCGCATTCGATGACTCCGGGCTTACACGTAGGGTTGGCCTGCTGCGAGAGTTGTGTACTACCTCACTCACTGAATGCAATGGAGTGAAGGAGTATGTAAGCAAAATTATTACGACTGCACACAAGCTACGAAACATTGGCTTTAAAGTGGACGACGAGTGGTTGGGCACAATATTACTCTCCGGTCTATCTGATACTTATCAGCCAATGATTATAGCGATTGAAAGCTCAGGAATGAAAATTACTGCCGACTCAGTAAAAGCAAAACTACTGCAAGACGTAAGATCTTCTGAGAATTGTTCTTCAGCATTTGCCACACAACACAAGAAGTATCAGAAAAAGAAATATTCTAAAGGTCCTCGATGTTACACATGTAATAAGTACGGACATAAAAGTCCAGATTGTAAGTCAAAACCAAGGAAACAAATTGAGAAACACTCTTCATGTAATGCAAACACTTCGACTTACGCTGCTGTATTTATAGCTGCAAATAGTCATGATGATGCTTGGTTTTTGGACTCTGGTGCTTCTGCACATATGACAAAACACAAAGAGTTACTACAATGTGAAACAATTTCAACAATCAAAACCATTAAAGAAGCAAATAATAAGATATTATCAGTGAAAAGCTCTGGACAAGTAAATAGTACGATCCGGAGTCAAAACAATCAATGCAGTGGATAGAAAAGGGAGAAAAGCCGCCACGGAAGTTCAAAGTGGAAAGATCGGCATCCAAGCTCATGGCCCCTGTTTTTTGGGATTGCGAAGGAATTTTGTTCATCGATTACCTTCCTAAAAATATCACAATGAACGGAGACTATTATGCCGCATTGTTGACAAAAGTGCGCCAAGTGGTTGTGGCGTGCCTTCGCTGAGACAGGATTCGAAGAAATTAATCACCCACCCTACAGTCCAGACCTGGCTCCTAGCGATTACCTCCTCTTTTCAAATTTGAAAAAAGACCTCCGAGTACGGAAATTTTCCAGCGATAATGAAATGAAGGAGGCCGTAAACTAACATTTCGAAGAGAATGTTGAAAGAGAACGTGGGAATATCTATCATTAATAAACTGAAAAGTGGCTTAGAGCAACGATTCGCCGGTGTGGAAAACAGTGCCACATTTTCTACATGTACCTTTCTAGATCCTAGGTACAAACTGTCTATATTTTCGGATGAAAAGGCAGCGCGAAATGCGAGACAAAGAGTCCAACTTATGCTGATTGATCTCATCGCCAGAGACGACCAGCGTCACTCATCAACTATGCCGCGGACTGATGACGAAAATTTAAATCAAAATGAAGGGGGACATTCCACGGGGGTAGCTAAAGATGCATTCTCACCCTGGTCTATTTTACAAAATAGGATTGGCACACAACAACCCACCGGTACTCCAACATCAAAGGCTATCAAAGAAATAGACACATACTTAAATGATAATAATTTACCAATCTTTGCGACCGATGGATCCTTCAACTGTCCGTTGAAGTGGTGGCGGAATCACCAATTTACATACCCGTATCTCTCGAGATTATTTAAGAAATATGGCAACATTATGGAAACGTCAGTTCCGTGTGAGAGAGTATTCAGTAAAACAGGCCTAATCATTACTGACCGTCGTACTCGACTGACATCAGGAAAGGTCAGTCAGCTGACTTTCCTGAATGTAAATATGGACCCAGCTCGGTTTAAACTGTAAATAATGTACCTAAAGAATTTAAATATGATTTGTATATACAATACTGTAAATAAAATCAATGAACTTCGAAATACGCCTGTAAATCGTTATAATTTTTAAAATCAAACATTAAATTTTAAGAAATATTGCATTTACAGCCAGTCCTAAGCCTGGACAGGTATGAAGGGAGGTTCATTGATAAATTAGGAATTTAGTAAGATACGATACCATTTATAAAGATAACTGTTTTTTGAGTATCATTGAGTAACAAGGTTATCCATAAAAGCTGCTACTAGAAATAAATAGTTTCAAAAGCCGCTATTAAAATTCAAAAGCTGTTACTGCTTCGGTTTAGGAAAAACACGCTACTACCCATTACTACTAAGAAGTCTATCAAATGCCCTTAACTTATACCATAATATACCGTAATCCGGGGTGTAAAACAACTGAGGGGTGAATAACAATACTTTTGGGGAAAAAAACACACGAAGATGTTGCTTTTTTAATACTGTCTAATTAAAAAGTATTTTACGTTAGTTTTTGAACGAATTTTATTTTTTTATGTTGGCAACATTTCGTTTTGACAGTTCACTCTATTCCCGCCGGTTTTTACGTAGAAAGAAGTCGATTTGATCGTTGCTAGTTGCATTGTTTAAAAACTTTGTTGTTATCAGTGTTAAAAAGTTACGCTTTATGACTTAAAAGTAATTCCTTAATGTAATGATACTATTTTGATAAAAATACACCGAAAGGTAAGTGAAATCCGCATTTGTTTCTAAGTAATATGAGATTTAACTTTTAGGTTAGATTTACGGCCGAAATTAATAATGTATCTCCAGATGGAGATCAAAAGCTATCTGAGATTACCTATCGATGGATCGATCTCCAATCTGCGTGCTAATATCGATTTCTAGCAATCCGGATCGTTGGCAATCGGCAGATACCAAGCAATCCGTTCCCTCTTTACCGTTTCGTTTCAAGCATAATATCGTTTGTACGATAGAATTATCTGGCATTTTATGAGAACAAAACGAACATTTAAAAGTGATCAATATTTCACAACAAATAAAAATCTACCAATTCGATTGGCAGAAATTGCAATTTATCAGTATTTAACAGTAAAATTGAGCATTTTAAAAATGCTTACTTTAACCACAAACTTTAACATCGGACGAAACGGAACGACAGCGATGACGCGTTTATGGTGACATGACATTTGTTTGACTGACGCTTGACAGTCACGTAAGAAAACATCAAGAATAAATTTTAAATTAAGGTTTTTTTTGGTCAGATCAATAGAACTTATTTTGTATAAAATGGAGTGTGAAATCGTAAGTACATAATATTCATTTATTTGTTGGGATGATTTTACTTCACGTGTAGCGTCCCTGTGGTGACGTGTGACGTAGACTAAAGTATACCGCGAAAATAATTACAATGAATATGTTTTGTTTTAGATCAAAGGCAAGCCCTCTTACAAAGGAAGAGACTAAAGTTTTGCTGGATTTGGTAGAGGCTAGCAAAATCATAACTAGCAAAACAACTAATGCAACCAACAATAAATTAAAAACTGCGGAGTGGAAGCGTTTGACAGAGCGTTTTAACGCCACTGCAGCGAATTGTCCCAGGACCCCAGCGCAGCTGCGTTTGAAATGGGAAAATTTAAAAAAGAATGCTCGCGGTATCGGTGTCCCAGTCGGATAATAATGCAAGAACCTCCATATCACTATCGTCACTGTCACTTGAAAATAACGATAAGGCCATTTCTGTTATAAATTACTGTTAATTCACGTTATGTACAATTCAATCCCCGAAATTCCTTGGATTGCAATAGCCGATTGCTTACACCGATCGAATGAAACGTCAAAATGGACGGATAGCTTATTAACATGCCAATACTGTCATTTTCAAACAGATGTCAATCCATAATCTGTGATCCGTCCTCCCAAAGATAGATTGATTCTAAAGATAGTAAAATCAATCCGAGGATCGGTTATTGATATCCTTCACCACAAAAATAGATTGAAATTGCAATCTTAGATAGCGAAATTTGGATTAGGATTGATTATTAATTTCGGCCGTTAATGTCGGAAAAGGGGTGACTCACAACAACTCGTGGGGTTATTCACAACGAGTTATGGGGTTATTCACAACGAGTTATGGGGTTACTAACAACGCTAATATTAACAACGTCATTTGCAGTTGTTATTAGAAAAAGTGCTTTCTAACATTTATTGCTATAATTTACGTATTGTTTCAGTTTTCTTAAAATGCCTCGACAGTATAAACCTGATCCTCGAAGTAAAAGACATTTATCATATAAAAAAGAAGATATAGAAAATGCTTTAGAAGATAAGAGGCTCAATAATATGTCATACAGAGTAGCAGCAGCTAAATATAATATAGATCATACGGTACTTTACAGGTATGCTACTCGAACACATGTGAGAAAAATGGGCGGGCAGACAGTGCTCGGACCAGAAGTTGAAGATATGATCATCGAAAATATAAATTTATGCTCAGAATGGGGATATCCGATGGACCAATATGATCTAAGGTTACTAGTAAAGATGTTTTTAGATAGAAAAGGGGTTAACTGTAAAAGGTTTAAGAACAATATGCCTGGAGTTGATTTTGCCTCAGGTTTTTTAAAAAGGCACAAGAGCAAAATCTCGGAAAGATATGCGCAAAATATTAAAAGGGCTCGTGCTAATGTAACTCCTGAAGTTATAAACAATTATTTTGACGAGTTAGAAAGAACTTTAAAGGATGTCCCAGCTACCAACATTATAAATTACGACGAGTCAAATTTAACCGATGACCCAGGTAGTAAAAAAGTTTTAGTAAAAAGGGGATCGAAATATCCTGAACGGGCCATGAACACTACAAAATGTTTAATTTCGTTGATGATGGCTGGCACAGCAGATGGATTTTTATTCCCGCCCTATGTTATATACAAAGCCCAGCATCGCTATGATTTATGGAAAACAGGAGGGCCGAAAGGAACGAGATATAATAGAACATTATCTGGGTGGATTGATATCATAACCTTTGAAGACTGGATACAGACTATCATTATTCCCTATGCTAAAAAAACAGAGGGAAAAATTTACTTGATTGGAGATAATATTTCATGCCATCTATCTGTAGATGCTATAAAAGTTTGCAAGGAGAATAATATCAATTTAGTGTTCCTCCCACCTAATACCACACATCTGACACAACCGTTACATGTGGCGTTTTTCGTCCTCTAAAAATGGCATGGAGAGACATATTGCTTCTTTGGAAGAAAAAAGAAGGGCATAAAGAGAAATCTCTTCCTAAATCTACAGGGTTACTGGTAATTCGACCTTTTCCCGCTAAGAGGTTGTAGAGCAGGTCATTTGCGATGGATTTGACCAAATAATACCCTATCCGAAAATTAACCATTTTTGAGATATTTTGAATTTTCTATTTTTGATTAAAACTACAGATTAACAACTTTAGACCCGAATTATGAAAAAAGTACTCAAGCTATCATTTTTTCTTTTATTCCCCTAATTAGTGGACATATTGGTAGTTAATATCCAAGTCATAAATTCAGCGTAGCTGAATGTGTTTAAAAATAGGAGCTGCAAACACCAAACAAAACGTTTATTTCCAATACGTATTTCGTCACAAAATGTAAGATTACTAAAAAAATCACTAGTAATAATTTTGTGCAAATTATCAAAAAAACATCTGCAACTCACTAGCTATCCACCAAGGTATAAAAGTTTATGATAAGTCATAAATCTCTGTTACAATACGTAAATGAAGTGGTTGAATTCCCGAATAGCGGCTACCTGTGTTGCGGCTGTATCAATGGCTATAAAGGATTGGTAAATAATGAGTTATTTGTAATTTTTTTATTCTTAGAGGTTCATTACTTCTGCTCGTGCATTTCGTAATGTTCAGATGTACTTTTATTTGCATTTATCTTTCGACTTGGCTTTTTACTGGACTACTGGATACTGCTTTCTGTTTCTGTGACTCGGCTCGTATACTGGACTCTGATTGATTGTTTACCCGATTAGTTATGGCTTTTACGAGCGAAGAATATGCCGATATCCTTTACCTCCATGGATATTGCGACGGAGACTGCTGCTGCTCGTCGAGAATATCTGGCTCGATTCCCTCAACGCCGTGAACCGGACGTTTCTGTTTAAGGGGAGTATATCGCAACTAATAATAATATAATTTGCAACAAGGTATATTTTATCAAAAATATTCTTAGAGACTCATTTAACTGCTCTTGGGGTGTCAAAAAACAATAAAATAACCACTAACTCATGAAAATTTAAACAAATATTTGTATTAACAATAGAAATAGCCAAGAAATGAACGATTGAATTTCAAAACTGTTGCTACTCACCCCATTTTACGGTACGAAATTGATGGGTGGTGTCGACCGTTTCGACCAAAAGAGAACACATTAAGCAGTAGGTAGAATTCGCAAATGGTGGACTCGCATATTTTATTTTTTGATAGATGCTGCTATAACTAATGCTTATATATTACACAAGACGAATACCCGAGTGCCCAATGTGATGACCCATAAAGAATTTAGAATTGCTCTTTCAAGAGAGTTGGTCGATAATCAAACCTTTAGAAAAAGATCATTCCAAACTATTCCAAGATAATCACAAAAAAGAAACGAGAAGAAGAGTGTTGAAAGGCGGAAAAAAGTTTTTGGGGTGCCAGAGGAAATAAGATTTCAAACATTAGGATATAGAAAGAAAGAAAGAAAGAAAGAAAGAAAATGTTTATTTCTGAAATTACCTTCAATCATAACACTATGACAACAACAAGAAAGTGTTAGTACAGCTAAACAGGAGACCATTGGCCTATAGAAATTGATACCTATAAGAGATGTCGCTATTGCAGCACTAAAGTAAAAAATAAGAGGTCAAAAATAGAATGCGAACGGTGTAAATTAGCACTATTTATATTATTCACTATATTCAGCACTATTTATATATTTCAAATTATTTCACCAACTACAAGGAGGAAATCAATGAAAACTACCAGATCCTAGACTGGTGTTGGCAAGAATATTGCCACCATGTTTTTTTCTTTCGCTGAATATTTATAATTTATTTTCTTGTCTAAAAGTTATTTAACTACTAAAATAATTATCCCGTAACACGTGTTTTTATTGCACTATCATAAAAAATGCCTCTACCAGTTAAAGGGTTAACCCATATTTTTGCTGTGGTATAAGCATCAAAACTTCTATTACTGAAACGTGTACTAATTCAAATACAGCTATACATATACATAGACATCGAATATGTCTTACAATATGAATCTTAATATAAAAAACTCTTGCGTTACTGAGTGATTGTCTGACAGACAACGCACAGCCGAAACTACTGAACGGAAGAAGCTGAAAGGAGACTGGCGGGTTTTCAAGGGGGGTCCGGCCTGGTCACCTACATGGCTAATTTTTATATATTCTCGCAGCGTATATTATTAGAAACTAATAGGTATTTATAATTTCTTCAGAGAACTTGTCTGTGTAGCTTAAATAATTATTTTAATTTACCTAAGAGTAGACATCTTATTTGATAGTTGTCACTTAACTGTCAAAGTAAACATTGACAGTTGAAGTAACAGAAGCAACAACGGAATGATAGTGACATTTTACAATGCGCCATAATCCTACTGATGTGAGGGTGACAGAGACAGCGCCTTACAGTATGCCTTCCCTAAAAGGCGCTGTCTCTGTCACCCTCACATCAGTCATCGGCCAAAAGATCGTTGCACTAAATGGCGCTATACGACTAGATGTCAAACCAAACCACAGATACTATATGACATTAACGCATTGATCGATCATTCGTCTGTCGAATGATTTACTAAAAAATCGATATTTTTCATTTCATGCTCATGAATCATGCTCATGAAATGTGTTTTTATTAATTAATAAGTGATAAATCTATCAGAATATCTATTGGGGTACAAATCTGTTTTAATTCTGACCAACAACCGTATAAGGATTAACTAGTTTTTCTGTATAAATCGATTCACGAAATATATCGATTTACTGAATTTAAAAAACAAAGTTTACTTTAAACAGACAAGTTCTACGAAAATGCTAATACGACAATCTAATTCAGAAAAAAATAATGTATTTTTATACATAAGTCTTATTTCTGTAGGACTTGAGGCCGAAAACCGCCATTCTCCTTTGGCATGTATGTTCCTTACGGACTGTAGGGGAGCACTAAGAGAGGATTTTATTTTTAGAGGAAAATTACACTCGGAAGGGGGTGAAATAGGGGGGCGAAATTTAAATTAATTCCACGCGGGCGAAGCCTGCGGTCGGAAGCTAGTATTGTATAAAATAGTACTCGTCCGTCAAATTAACCCTATCGCGAGCATCGGCAATATTTTTGCCAACCTGGATTTTTAAGGTCCAGTTAAAAATCGTTTGTGATTTGGCATTACAATAATTGAAACATCTAGCGCCATCTCTTGGCAAACTACAACAACAATTTTTAAGTTCATTCAATCGAATGACAGTAGTGAAATTTGACATTTTGCGACGGGAGGTGAAATGTGAGGCCGTTTTTTAGGTTATCTCTTAGAAATCCAAAAATATCAAGAAATTCACCGTGTGAAAAGTGAGTAGCTTTATATTTCTTGTGCCTAATGTCTATTCTATCGACTTACGGTAATATTTTGTCGAATTATGTTTTACGAAAGTATTTACAAGACTAAATGTTTGACATTGCCACGGCCCACTACCCGTGGCAAAATAATTGCCTATGCCACGTAATTATTTTATTTCGACTATATAGTTGCCAATGCCCGATTATATTTTTTTTCAGATGCCACCGCGAAAGCGTACCCCACTAAAATATTCGGAATTAGTAGTACCTAATCCATTCACCGAGACAAAAAAATTAGTCAAATGAAATTCCGCGAAAGATTGGCCTATGGTCTGATTGATGGCTACACATCAAGGAAAAGGTCAGCTGATCTCAACTGGAAGAGATCCATCTCTGCCTGATGACGATGTCTCTTCTAGCAAAAGTAGTGTACCCCGGGAGATTCGATATGCTCAGCTTGGTTTACACTGGCCTCAAGAGCTGCCAACTTTCAGGAGATGTTACCTATGCAGCACAAGAACAAAAAATAAAAGATCTCGTATCAGGTGTTCAAAATGCCTCGTAACACTTTGCGTTACGCCTTGCTTCTACAAGTTTCATCATTGATGAAACAATATAATTTATATTCTTCGATACCAAAGTCTGATTTTGTTATACTTTTACTAAAAGTTAATTTTTTAGTAATTTAGACATGATTACATGACCTATTTAGATATGATTTATCTAATTTACTTCTCGATCTCGATATTTCGTATTTGATTTGTGATAATAATAAGACTTAGATTATTCAATTGCATTGAGGCTGATCTATAAAAATATTGACTAAAAGTCAACTTATTAGAATGTTCTAGTATTCAATGTAGGTACCTTGTTGGTTTGACCATCCTTATTCAATGTTGATTATGAAAAACTTTAATTTGTTAAAAAATATATACTATTATATAAAAAAATCTTTTATTTACGTAAACCTCCTAATATCAATAAAGTAATAAAATGTATAATATAATAATATACGCAATCAATGCATGTTTATGTCTTAGCAAGGCATTGGCAAGATGAAATACTAAAGATAAAGTCGTGCAATGGCAACTATTTTGCCACAAAACACAGTCCCAACGGGTATTGGCAAGCATTTTGCCATGCCTCATTAAAATAGTGGGGGGTGATTGGGGTGGGAAAATCGGTCTTAAATATTATAATAATAATTAATAGCAACGTTTAAAATAGTCAAACCTGGAATTGGGTACGAAATGAGTACTGCTCGCGAAAGGGTTAATAGATAATACTCACCAGCATCCATCTGCGTGAGCGCTTCTATCAACGGCGGGCTGATGGCGGCCTCCAGCCTGTTGTACAATGTCTCCAACTGAACTCTCTTCTTGTCGTAGTCAGGAGCATCCACCAGTACCTGAGTATAATTGATCACTCGTCTATGAATTTATACGTACCTATATGCCGTTACCAATCATGAAACGTTTAAATAGAACGCAGATGCAAGGCGAATATACATATTTTGGTTAAACACAATACTTTTAACAAAAATTAACCAACGTCGAACGACAACCCATATAAACCGATAACCTCAAGAGAGAGACAACTCGGCCATCTCAATGTTTGTTACGGCTGTGGTAGATCAGTATATTAATTCAATTTAAGAGGAAAGCTTTGTAGCTCTAATTGTTGCATCAACATAGCATGACACGTAAGTCAAGTTTTCGAATGGACTTAAAAACCTTATAATATTTCAAAATATTCTAATATTTTAAAAGGTTGGTTTGTTATAAATTGATTTGAAATTATAAATGGTCATTGGAATCGAATGTATGGAGGGTATTATAAACCATCATATGGCAACATGCTTGTTTGTTAGCAAAAAAAGTATAGACAAAATCATGGACGTATAAAGAGAAGGACGGAGCCTCGCTAAACAACAAGCTGTGTCGGTCAGGTCGGCCAGGTCGCTATCCGTACAAGCCAGCATGACACACATTGACACACTGGTCGGCCATTACGAGTTCAAACGTCAACGCAGCCGATACGTTACGTGGTGACTTTAATAATTCAAAAAAAATGTCTTGCATGGTGAAATCGTGTAAAAACCGCAGTGACCAAAGGAAAAAAAATCCTGAAATCACGTTTCATAGGTAATTTATTGATTTATTCTCTTTATCTATTTAAAAAATATCGAAATAAAATTTCATTTTCGACGATCATAAAGACAATTAAAGTTCAGTGTTGTCAGTATTCACGTAAGCATATTACCGAGATTGTGGGAAATTTGGTCGCTTTGCTTTGAGTCATTTATTTAATAAATTCTGTTGTATGTTATTTATTTTTTACCAGATTTCCTAAGGCAAATATAACATGGAGAAACGAGTGGGTAAAAATAATTAGACAAAACTATACATGTATGTGATATTCTATTTACTGCCCATAGTTCTCTCTAGCATGGTAATTCCGAATCACATAACCAGATCTCTGAAAAAAAAAGATTTTTTTGTTACCTGGGGTTATTTAAAAATTGATTTTGTTAAATTTTTAACTGAATTCAAAAATAAGAAGGTTCTCAATTCGACAGTATTTATGTTATGCTTCTTCTTACGTTTGTTAAACAATTTTTCGTCGTTTATGAGCCGATTTTGATAATTCTGTTTTTGTTGGAAAGTAAATATTGAGTGTAGTCTCGTCATAAGGCCACCAGGACCTGGTGATGGCATCTTAGAGAAATCGAGGGGAAGTTTTGAAAATTTTAGAGGCGACCAGTGTTATTGCTAATGTTTTCATTAGGTTTATTAAAGCTCAACAATTTAATGATGGCCTGGAGTCGATCTGATGAAGCCGAAAGACAGTCGAGGGAACTGTTTAACGATTAAAGCAGTTGCCTTATGTTTAATTTTAATTTGTAGCAACGAGAACTTTACACCTTGATGGGTTGAATTGAGCGCCATCTGGCGATAGTTTTTGAGTTATCTCTGCTGGTCGATGTTGAAGTCGGTCTCTTTTTTTGTAAAAATAAATTTTTAACAATTAAAATATTTTCACCTTTTTTACTGCGTTTTATTGGTAAAATATTTTGCTAACCTGACAACCCCATGATTAGGGATGCAACGATATATCGGAAAACCGATAATATCGATAATATCGAAGGGGACATATCGATATTTTTATCAATATTCGTGCTATAACGATACGATAATATCGATATTATATCCGAAGAAAATATCGATAATTCTCGACCATAGATAAGGCTGTATGGGCTTTGAAAATTAACCTTTTCTTACAATATAAACAAATAAAAAACATCCTCTACTTGTTTTATTTCTCTATTGTCTTTGGTTGTATGGACTTAGACCCTTTGCCTATCCATAAGGGTTAATAAAACAAAAAAATCTCTATTACATAATTACTCTATGGTCTTGTCACTTGTGTCACTTGCTTGTGGTGGACAATCACAAATTACTTCATTGTATTTTCGATCACTGCGCATTATTTTAATTTAAGATGAAAAGAAGTAAAAGTAAGCTATGGAGTTACTTCCAAAAAGAAGGCAGTATTGCTGTATGTACGATATGTAAAAAACAAGTGAAAACTTCTGGTAACACAAGTAATCTTGCTGCTCACATGAAACATCATAAAATCGAAGAAGATCCGTCGCAAAGATAAACATTAGATTATATATTTTTATTACTGATTATACTTAACTGGACTTGTTATCTATATTTTGATTACATTATAAGTGCAAGAGATCAATGTAGGTCTGTACTTACAGAGTATTGTATTTTAAGGTTATGTCTTGATTGCCGCCGCCGCGCCGTTTATTAAAATATTGTTTGCAATGACAGCTTTGTAGGTACATTAGTGTAATTTCACATATTCCCGCAGAAGATTATAATACCAACACGAAAAAATGTAAAACTCGAGTACCTATATGAGTTTAGTGTTGTACATTACATGTCGATAAACAATACTATAACGATATGTATATTTATTTTACAGTAAAATCATGTGTTCTTCCAAACCATCGACATCGACGTCTGCTGCTGGAACCGCATCAGTAGAAGATACTTTTGAACATGTAGAAGAAAACCAAGAACTTCAAAGTCAAGGACTTGAAAAACAAGATGATTTAAAAGAGACTAAACCATCTAAAACACCAAACATAAATACAGTTTTTGATAATATTAGTCAATACTCAAAAGGTGGATCTAAATATGACCGAATAACTGATGCTTTAGCTTATTTCATTTGTGTTGACAACAGACCTTTTAATACAGTAGAAGGTAAGGGATTTAAATATCTGATGAAGCAGGTGGCTCCTTTATACAACGTACCTTCTCGCGAAACTATTAAAACCAAAATAGATAAGAAGTTTGAGAAAATATCCAAAATTGTTAAGGAAAAATTTAAAAGTGTTCAACATTTTTGTATAACTACAGATATTTGGACGGAGACTATGACTAATACAGGATTTTTAGGGGTTACTGTACATTTTCTGTTAGAAAACAATTTGCAAGCACTCACAATCGGCGTATTTGAGTTGGATGAGAGACACACAGGGGAATATATAGGTCAGCAATTGACGGAAATTTTAAAAAATTGGAGCATTGACTCAGAAAAGGTTGTGGCTTTTGTAACCGACTCCGGCGCCAACATGGTAAAAGGTGTACGAGAAAAATTTGGTGCAGGCAAGCATTTTCCATGCTTTGCGCACATGATCAATCTTGTTGCTGAAAATGCATTAAAAAAACACCAGAGTTGAGTGACATCTTGGACCAAGTCCGGAATATCGTCAAATATATTAAGAAGAGACAAGAAGCGACAACCGAGTTAAAAAAAAACAAATAGAAAATAAAGTTGCAGAAGCTAAGATTTAAAAAGTAATTCTAGACGTAAAGACGCGGTGGAACTCCACTTACTATATGGTTACAAGATTCCTTGAACTAGCACCCTACATAAGTGAAATTATTTTCGCGAAAATTGATGCGCCCATAATGTTGACCGCAGTTCAGCTTTCTACTATTAAAGATGTTGCCCATGTCATGCGGCCACTTGAAGCGATGACAAAAGAATCATCAGCTGATCAGTACGTAACCATATCAAAGGTTGTTCCAATGATAAGTTGCGCGATAGATCAATATAAAATAATGACGATTACGTCTAGCACTGCAGATGCGTTGAAGAGAAACATTACTAACGAAATGGAAAAACGATTTGGCCAACTCGAATATTCATCATTATTAGCAGTGTCGACGTTGTTGGATCCACGATTTAAGAACTTACATTTCAAAAAACCAGATGCATGTGCAAAGGCTATGACAAAGACACAAAAAATGATAACCGAAATCATGCAAGTAGCTTCTGTGTCGTCCACTTCATCTGAAGATGAAGGTTCGGAATTTGATTTTTGGCAATATCACAAATCCTTAGCTCATACACAAATAAAAAGGAAAAAACTGACGGCGATGATGAGCTCACACTTTATTTGGCAGCTCCAGTCGCTACTTTAAAGACGAATGTTTTAGAAACATGGCAAGAAATGCAGGGGTCTTACCCGAATTTATACAAAATCGCCATGAGATATTTTCCTGTTGTGGCCACATCAGTGCCATCCGAGAGACTATTTTCAAAGGCAGGGGCTACAGTTACCCAAGCACGCAATAGGCTTCATGGGAAAAGGTTAGCCAGGCTTCTATTTTTAGGATCAATTGACGCCAAGTACTGGCAGCTATAATGTAATGAGGTATGCAACGTTAAGAAATATTTTTGGATTTTATCTGGACATTGTATATTTTCTATATTATTATTATAATTTCTAGCTGTTTTGATTCGATGAAAAAGTGATTATGTAAAAAACTACTGATATACAATAAAACACTTATTCAGTGAACTGCATATTTTTTATTTAAATTTAAATAAATTCGATATTATCGATATTATCGACCAAAATCTTCGATATAATTATCGATATTTTTATTGATATTACAACAACCTTGCATCCCTACCCATGATTCACTCACTCATAACTAACCGCCGCCATTAAGGTGTCACAGTTTTGTCTTAATGACGCGGGGTCCATCTCTTTATACGTCCATGGACAAAATCTTAACTTGCGACGGATACTGCAATTGTGTGTCCTCGCTCAACATGCTCGCAAAGAGTACATAAGACGCTATCCCGGCCGTCGAGTGCCAGATGTGAGTGTGTTCAATGAAGTTTATCGAAGACTTCCAGAAACTGGCTCCGTTTCAAGACAACATACAGACTTTCATTTCATTTCATTTATTTATTGCGTTCCATGATAGGTACATATGACTTGGGAATACCACGTGTGATTGACGACGACGAAGAACAAAATAATGAGATAGTGGAACGATTTCGGTTGGTTCCAACCATTTCCACTAATATTGTTGCCCATGATCTGGGACGGAAAGTTTGGTTTACCGTTCATACAGCGGGCCTATACCCACACCTTCAGGTCCAGAAAGTTGAATTCTTATTAAGTTGGAATCTCTGAATGTTAAAATCACGTTAAGTTGGATCACAATATGTTTAATCCCATTACGTTGAATCCCATTACGTTGCATTTTCATTATGTTGGAATTTTTGAATGCTTTATTCCCGTTAAGTTAAATCACTATATGTTGCATCCCGTTAAGTTGAATTCTCGTGAATCTAATTTGCACAGATGCTCCTATCTCCCACATAATGGTGGATCACGTGGTCGATCTTAGTAGTCATGCGTTTATATCTTGCCAATTGAACGTACCTAAAATACGTTAACGTTCTAAACTGTTAATTTATAGACCAGTTAATGATATAGACCTCGATCAATTTAATCGCGATTTGATATCTGTTGATTGGGCAGGTCTCCAGTACCTGTCTGACGTGAATGAGATGACTGCTCAGTTCACTACAATTCTCATGACCCTCTTCGATCTACACGCAGACGCACCTCTTAAAACAATTCTCGTTACAGACGGCCAGCACCCCTGGGTCCCGTATAATGTCAGACTTATGATGCAGACGCGTAACGAGGCCCACCGCCGTGCACGCAGAACCAACCTGGATGCGCCTAAGGATTATTATAGGGACCTTAAAAATGTGGTTATAACAGCCATAAATGCCGAAAAAAGAGCCTATTTTAAGCATTATATTGACTGTAAGAAAACTAATCCCAGTCTCATGTGGAAGCATTTAAAACAGCATATTATTGCTAAACCAAAACATGAGATAAATCGTCCACCTACCCTGAATAATGATGATGTAATAAACAAATATTTTCTGTCTGTCCCTGGCAAAAGTTCCGTTCCACTGTCGTCTTTAACGTACATATTTCGAATTCCACAGATTTGGTACTTCTTCATTTGATTTTCGGCTGGTAACTGAGGCTGAAGTCGGAATTTTTTTTTATGGAATCAAGATAGCAAACGAGCATGCAGCACCACCTTCCGCTGCCGCCCATGACAACTGTGACCGACCCAGAACTAGACTCAATGAGTCTCGTTCTAATTCGGTCACAGATGCGTTGCTACCCCTGAGGACTGAGATGGTCGCCTCTAAAAAAGTGTAACCGGCTCCACACCTTCCTATCCGGAACACAATTGTCCTTAAAACAATTATTACACGGTAGGAATGGTACTAAGTACCGTGGCGGGCGGTGGTACTTCCCCGGATGAGCTCTAGGCCCTACCACCTGCAAAGAATTAATATTGAAGTAATTATTTAATTACCAATGGCGTTGCATTCCAACGCCATTGGTACAGATGGATTGTCGCTTCAAATTCCTAAAACTGCCAATCCTACCTGTCTGAAGGACCTCAGACCAATTAGCATTTTACCATGTCTGTCGAAGGTTCTAGAAAAAACACACCTCTTTCTCCGCCAATAAGTTGTTAAAAAATATGTATTCATGTACTTCCTAGATATTCACTTAATCTTTCTCGTGTTATCATTATTATTATTATTTTTTAAGATCATATACATACATATTTCCTTTTATTAACATAAAACAGGCAGTAATTGCCAATGACACTGGCCGGAACTACAGCGACCTAGGTTTCGCACTGAAAATCAGTGACCGTTGGTTCGCTTTCGCGTCACCACGGTATAGGCTGAGTGCAGCCTTTTTCATCGGTTCTCGCTGCGGTATCTTTACGTCATTATTGTTGTCACGAATGTTTTTGTGTAAACATAATCTCGGTCTAATGCGTGTAAGTAGTTACTGCAGCGATTGTCTATGAAATAAATTTCTTTCTTTCTTTCTTTCTTTCTTTCTTTCTTTCTTTTATGCAACAGTCATGGATCGCTTAAAAGAAGCCATCAAAAAAAAGAGGAAAATTAAACAGAGTTGTCCTGCTATTGCACCACAATGCGCCCTTACACAAAAGCCGTATTGCACTGGCTGCTCTGCATAAGGTGGGCTTTGATATTTTAAATCACCCACCCTATAGTCCAGACCTAGCTCCGAGTGATTATTGTCTCTTTCCAAAAATGAAAAAAGAGCTTCGTGGAAAAAAGTTTTACACAAATGAAGAAGTTAAGGACGCAACTTCCTCGTATTTCTTCGACAAGGACAAAACACTTTTCTATGAGGGTTTAAATAAGTTAATAGAAAGATCAGGAAAATGTTTTCGTATTGCAGGAGAATATATTATATAGAAAAAGAAAACTTATTTTGATATTTTATTTTCCCTCCTTGTCCCTTATACCGCGGACATAATAAAGCCACCTCGTAGTTTATTATGAGGCATGAAACCAAATGCGACTAAATGGAACTCTACTTACAATGCTCTTATGCTCTTGTCAGTAAATACCTGCTCTTTGTAAGGAGTTAATAAACTATTGCACGTGTGTGTGTTTAGTAAGTTTTCTCATGATATAAAATGCATTGTACTAAGATTTACAATATAGTATTCCAACAGACACGGACTTGTTTGATTGTCTTCTGCCTCCTCACATGGCGACCGTGCCAGGATAGTGTCAAATTCGACCGCGCTTTAAACGCTTGCCGCCCGCGGCGAATTATACTTATCGCTGTAGTGCAACAGTAGGTACAATCATTTAATTTGTGAAAACCAAAAATGTGTAATTCAAGAGTTGAAAAAGAGAACGTGATCGTGGCGCAGACGGGCTCAACAAATTCTGTGGCCGTGGACCACACAATCAACACGCACCTGTCGATGATGAGCATCGTCTTAATCGTAATGTGTACTTTTTTTGGATTGGGAGGATTATACGTACCCTTTATACCTAATCTATCGACTCTACATGAAGTGTCATAACTCTTGGACCAACGATCTGATCGTGCAATATTGGCTATGAAGGTCCAATCGCCGTTTGCCTGCGCTCCCGCCGCACAGTGGACCGAAAATGGGCCTCCATAGACATAGGAATGAAAAGTTTCAAGAGTCGTTTTTCTTGTTGGATATGGCTTCTATTTACTATTATTATCCTCAAAAATGTCAAAAAAGTTAATTTAGCACATAAACGGACGAATTAATTTTTTTTTGCGAAAAATTTGTATGGAGCTCACATGAAAAATCCAATTATCTTTGGAACAGCAAGTCAAACCGTAATATCCTCGCAGGGGCTATTAGTACCATTTTTTTGTGATTTTTTGACATACAACATATAACGGGCACTGCTGCAGAATTATAAAAAAAATCAGAGAAATATAAAATATTTTTTTTATTTTGTTTATGTTTCATTTTAATGCATTAAGTGAAAATACTAAGTACCAATTAGCTAATTATCGCTCCCTAGTCTCGTACCAAATGATAATTAATCATGGTCATTAAGTATAACAACACAAATCACAAACTATTGTGTTATTCTGAGAAGTTACTAATTAGGATTATGAGTTCCTGTAAATAATTATCATATCTGATAACCGTATTTTGCTAGCAAAACTAATTACCCCTTATTAGAAATATAGAAATATTAAAGATAATTAAGAAATATTAATTTGCTAATTACTCACCATTTTGTTTATTATTTAAAAGCTATAAATATACAAGTTTTTTAGTTCAAACCTCAGTTTATTCAAAACTTTTCGACTGCTCTCATTACATTTTTACGCTGCAATCGTAAAATATTTATAATGGAAAGTCTGAAAACCAATTTAGACTTATTTGTGGCTCTGAAAAGGGAGGGTACATCATTTAATCATGAAGTTTTGTTCAGAGTAGTGGTAGATCGGTTAGGTGATCGCGTTTCTGAGGAAGATTGTGTTACGCTTAAAGAATTTTGTCGCAGGTTCACCCGAG
The DNA here is from genome assembly GCA_905404135.1 of Hesperia comma. Lineage (NCBI taxonomy): Eukaryota > Metazoa > Arthropoda > Insecta > Lepidoptera > Hesperiidae > Hesperia > Hesperia comma. Next base: position 19,859,347 of record FR990015.1, on the reverse strand, counting down.
CTGCTTCACAAAGATGGCAGAAATCACACCGCATACTTGATACGTTCAGGAAACAGTATGAAGATTGGCTTCAGGCTAATATCGATTGGCCAAGTTGCGTGTCAACCAGTTTCCTATTGCCACAATCAAATGTAGAGGAACATCAGGGATCCAGTGCACATTTGATCTGTCCAGAACCATCGACATCGTCAACTGGTACAATGACCAAAAGACACAGAAAAACGTTCGAAGATTTAGGTAGCAAAAAAAAAGAAGAGAAGGTCTGATGATTTTAAAAACCGCGATTCAAATGAATTAGTATATTCAGCTGAGTTACGTTTAAAAGAAGAAGGTCATGAGGATCTCGCCTTTGTTATCGAAATAATGATGAAAAATCCAGAAGCGGCTACAAAAATTAAGGAAATCCTAAATAAACCAGCGAAGACTGTTTTATTTACGCGGAAAAAGCGCTAGGGTTGCCTCTGTCATTAAAACTGTGTAAGTGGCAATACATCACGCTGCGAGAAACAGCGAGAAACGTACGCGGTAAAAACGAACTGTGGACGAACGCCAGGTATCCAGGTGGTGTTGGTGGAACCTGGCTTTATCCCGTGAAGTGCGGTGGCGGAAGTTAACCGCAGGTATTAAGTCAAACAGTTCCTCGGAACATTCCCCGTTATACAGACGGTAGAAGACACTATCTTGTAAATGTAAGTAACTTAAAGCTGTTTTGTTAAGTTGTAAAATATAATAAAATAAATAAATTTAAATGGCTTACGTAGCCTAATTGGTAATGGCCCTGCCTTCAAATCGAGGGAATTCTGAGACAGATAAATGTTTCTTCTCGGGTCGTGAGTGTGTTTGTAATTTGTTATTCATGTTGACCATGCTAACCGCAACAGAGAATCCTAGTGCGGGGTAACAATGTGATAGCGTGTGTTTTATTTTGTTATTAGCATGGAAAGAAGAACTTATCCGTCAGGGTCGCAAAAGCGGAGGCTTTATGCCTTATTAGAAGCGGATGTAGAGTTGCGCTCGGGAAAATTTTCTTCGACATTTTCTAAGAAAGAAGCCGAGCGCCGGTGGAATGTTATTTCGCAGGAAATAAATGGCATTGGAGGGGCGGTGAAGACTGGAAAGGAATGGAAAAAAGTAAGTATTAAATGAAACTAACTTTTCCAAAATGAAATTTCCTATCAATCATCTGTCGTGTGTCATCTGTAGCCTGTAGGTACAGTCAGCGTCATATAGTACGTAGCAGTCATGTTTACCAAATACTTGGAAACATTCATTATGACCATTAAGAACGGCTCAACCAAAGCGATCAAATTGTTCAGACCATCTACCGTGTACAAATATATCGGAGCACTCACAACACCGAATACTTGATAACACCCAAGTCGGCATTAATACCGTGACAACCACAACGCCACTGGTTGCCTAACAGCCAAAGTATTCAAAAGTATGAAGCAACCAAAGTATTCAAAAATATGTAGCACCCAAGTAGCCAAAATTATAGCAACACATAATAAAAATGGACTTTAAATGACATGCGATAAAGTTCATTGTGCATCATTTCTTCCGATAAGTAAATTGATTAATTCAATGTCAAGTGCAACTCATGTATGTCAAATGAAGTGGTGCTTCAATGCTTGCTTTGATATATTTAATACAAAAGCCATCACATCCATAGAGATATTACAATAGAGTGGGTGAGCCATACCCATACATTGCAATCGCCCCCGGTTAGAAAGAGAAACAACGATAACGGTAATTACCTATCTCTCTCCAATCCCGATGATCCAGAAAGAGAAAGGTGATTACTAAAGATTTCGTCTCTTTTTATCCAAAAGACGCTGTGAAGCCTGGCTTCTGCCCTCTATTGTAATATCTCTATGATCACATCGGATACAGTTATGCATCAATAGATATTATTTCAAACTTGCCTTAGTATTAAACTTGACATTGATTTGAATTATAGATATTGACATACAATGATAGATAATAGAACGACATGCCAATAACATTAGGTTTAGTTTATTGTAGTTTATTTTTCTAATGTTCCATATTTTTGAACGCTTTGAATGCTTGGATACCATTGACGAGATGACTGTAACTATGTTTATGGTGTTATGACTGACCCGATGTATATGACATTTTAAACGTCTCGGCCATTTGAGCGACTATATTGTTGTCAACAATAAGGAAACTGCTTGTACCGATATTATCGACTTTTTGGTTGCGTCTATTTATTTGAATACCCTGATTGTCTCTAACTATTTGACGCTGACTGTACCTACCTAATGAATATATTTGCTCAACCATTTTAAATAACTGTTAAATTCCTTGAGTTAATGTACTATGTCCTCAATATTAAATTAAAGTAAGTATGTACTCGTATGTTTGCGATTTCTTGGAAGGCAACTAACTTGATGTTATTATTTTCAGACTTGGCAAGACATGAAAAGCAAGGCTAAGAAAAAACAAAGCGCTCTTAATAGAGCAGCGAATGCAACAGGAGGAGGTCCTCCTCCTCCTTCTTTAACTGAGGAGGAGAGCATTGTCCTCAGGACCATGTACAGGAGTACAATAAGTGGGCATAGTGATTCTCAGGAGTCAGTGGTGGAGTTCATTGGTAATTGCAAACTTTATATAATCTTTAATGTCAATTATCCCTATAACAATGACAGTTAATATGAATTATTAATTTACAGATCTCCTATCCCCCTCATCATTCATCCCCCCTCATCGTTCTCATGCCCCTACTGCCTCCATGGCAAGTGAAACAGGATTTCAAGGTATCTCATAGTATAAATTAATTACATAAATTAATTACAATACATTCTTAAAACAGTTACTTTATAATTAAAATATTTTTTATTTTTATTTAATAGATATTCAAGACATTATTCTGCCACCTCCAGAGCAGTTTCTCCCCATTCAAAATGAAAATACTCCTCCTGTCCTCCAAAAAGGTGGGTAACTACACACATCAAAAGTGTCTAGGGATCAAGCATTTTTATGCGGATTTCTTGAGATTGAGATGTGGCTTTGTAATAAATTTATGATTTTATAAATTTATATGGATCCTTTTTGGTGCATTTCATAATTTGAATCAGGAACTGTCAATCAAATTCGAGTAAAAGATGAAAATCAGCTGTCAATATTTTCCCTATAAAAACATACAACGCATTGAAGACATTATTAGTGCTACTGTTTCCCTACTACTGATTAAAACCAACGTTATTATGGAGCGGCGACGTCATTTAAGCAGGGAAGAAATGCTCAGAGCCGTGGGAATGATAGAAGCTGGTTCCCGGCAACGTACTGTAGCTTTAGCTCTGAATACAAGTCAGTGTTATCAGTCGACTTTGGACACGTTACCGAAGCACTGGTACCGTGGCTGAGCGCCATGGAGGACGGTATCGCTGCACCACACGGAGACAAGACCGATACATTCAAATCTTAACTCGAAGAGCTCCAACAATAACCGCCATGATGTTAGCCGTGAGGCTTCATCACTCTTCAGGGAACTTAATTAGCGACCAAACAGTCAGAAACCGCTTGCATGAAGTGAACCTTCATTCCCGAAGACCGCTACGGGTACCACCTATAGCAATGCACAATCGTAGGATTCGATATCAATGGGCTCTTGAACACAGAAATTGGGCAGAAGAACAATGGCGTTTCGTGTGCTTTTCTGATGAGTCTCGTTTTGGTATGAGACCGGATACAAGACGTATACGACACTGGAGAACCCCTGGACGCCAACAGCGATTAAAATCCTGCCAGGAAGTCCATCCTTATAGTGGTGGAACCATCATGGTATGGGCGGGTATTTGGATCGGCGGAAGAACTGAGTTGATTTGGATCAGAGGCAACCTCAACGCTCAAATTTATGCTGAGACGATTGTATCAGACGTCATCGTTCCTCTACAAGTGCAAATCGGTCCCTTATTTCAGTTAATGCATGATAATGCACGACCGCACACCGCAAGAGTTGTAAGACAGACTCTCGCCGCAGCTAACATCAATGTCCTGCCCTGGCCTGCTCAGTCGCCACACTTGAACCCGATTGAGCATGCATGGGATATGCTACAGAGAAGAGCTCTGCCGAATATGGAGGGTATCCAGCGGCAAGAAGACCTTTTTTTGTTGTTGCAACGAACATGGGCGGCCATTCCACAGCGTGATTTGGATGAACTCATTTTGAGTATGCCAAACCGATGTTCTTGTGTTTTTAGTGTTCGCGGTAGAAACACGGATTATTAATTGTTTAAGTTACCCAATAAAATTTTAAAGAAAACTGTTATTTCAGTCTTTTTTTCGAACTTTAATGTTAGTGGTTCAAATGTCAAAAATCCCTTTATTAGGAAAATGGCAAATTTCTTTATTAATGCAAAGGTGACTTGGTTTATCGTTACTGTGACAAACGAAAACACTTTATTTGATGAATCCTTAAAGAAAAAAGTTATTGCAAAAATATATGTTGATCCCTAGACACTTTTGATGTGTGTAGATTAAAAACTTATAAATTATTTTATTTAGTTATTCACTATAATTATTTACTGTCTTTTACTCCTTACCCTAAGGTAAGGTAATAACTGTTTTAAGGACAATTGTGTTCCGGATAGGAATGTGTGGAGCCGGTTACACTTTTTTAGAGGTGACCATCTCAGTCCTCGGGGGTAGCAACGAATCTGTGACCAGGGACTGATTAAGAGTTCTGACCGCCCTAGGCTAATTATCAGGACCCGCCCCCGCCATATAAAGGGTGTCCGGCTTCGGTCTATCCAAACTTATAGGGCGTGTAGTATGAGTTATTTTATGAATAAAATTCTTCTACATACGAGGTCTAAACCCGACTCCCCTCGATCTACAGCCATTTTAATTTTTTAATAATTTTTTTTGGACCATGCACAGTAAAAGTACTATAACTTAAAAAGTTTAGGTCCAATCTTCTACAAAACTAAATTAGTTTTTACTCACTGGTAGGGGCCATCGATTTAACAGCTAAAATAATTCAAAAACTGGGTTCTACATCTTAAAAAATTAATTAATTGACAAAATAGTAATTTTTACAAAGTAGTAATATAGTAGACCTGAGCCCATCGGTGAGTAAGAAATGGTAAAAGATCGCCAGCTGAACGGCCGTGACGAAACCCATACTGCCGGTCACTGATCAGCTGGCGATCCTCCAGATATTGTAGGAGCTGTTCATTTATAATACACTCCATCACTTTAGCAAGCAGGGAAGTTATCGTCATATGCCTGTCATTGGTAGGGTCACTAAGATTGCCCTTTTTGGGGATAGGATAGACTTGGGCTACTTTCCACAAAAACGGTAGGTACTATTCCAGTGGTGTAGGATAGCGAAAATTTATAACGGGAATATTAAAGCGAAGCTTTATATTAAAGCGAAGCGTTATAACGGGAGTCAACTCGGGAGCACACGTTTTAAGCACACTCATTCTTTGTATCGAGGGACAGTAGAGCACGTCTGACCGACTTTTGAGTAAGAAGTATATCGTTCAACGACTCTCACACCACGGGCTGTTAGGCGGTGTGGTCTCTCCTCTCCATCGTCCAAACCAAAGTCGAATTGAAGGCAAAGAGGGTACCAAGAATTTCGGCTTTCTCCTTTGCCATTTCACAAAGGATTTATCTGGTAATCCAGTAGCGGCAGAGCAGACCGACAGAAGATGCCCTCGACAACCTTAGCCAGCGACCAGAATTCTCGAGACCTGGAGGGGTGACCGAATAGCCGCTCGTCAATTCTGCCGTTGAATTGGGCCTTCGCATCGGAATGGATATGTACCAGTTGTGTATTTATTGAGTGGTAATTCTTCCTGTTCACATAACTTCTCTCGTCAAAGGTTGTAGCATTTGGGGGCACAATTGCAACATGTGTGCAATCTATGCACCCTACAATCCCCGGAAAATTATACATCCTGTAGAACCTTGAAAAGAAAATTTAAATTGTTTTAACTTATATTACACATGCATTTGAATTGAATGCTTTGTTTAGAGTATTTAGTGATAAAAATCCTTACTGCGATGCTATTTTATCAAGCTCATCAAATGTACTGGGGAAACGGACCCACTGCCCAAAAACAGTTGGGTGGTTGAGTGCCTCTACCACCTCAGTAATGCACCTTGAAACTGAAGATTGGGACATGTGATGCATATATGTTGCCCAACCGGGGTCTGGTACGAACCATGCCCCAAGAAGTGCAATGCACACAAAACCTAAAAAGAAAGTTTATTTTTGAAGATATCATAACAACATCAAGGCATTGTTGCTCTGTAGGTAGGTATTTAGGTGATTAAGATATTTGATGCATTTTGCTCTAAAAGGAACTTACTTTGGTGTGTATGTCATATTGCGTCCTGTTATTTATTACTGGTTGCAAAATATGCACCAAGTCCTCAGTCAAAGCCCTCGAAAGGCGGAAATTTTTGATAAATGAGGCTTCGCTCAACTCCTCTGTATTTCGCTGTAATCGCTAAAGGTTTTGACGACGAGGAACAGCGAGTGCGTCCGTTGCCGCAGCCACTACATTGCTAACAAATTCCACAATAAAGTTATCCTCCATTTTGAGAAACACATAGGTATTCGCCAAAAACACGAGCACTTAGAAATAGTTTTTGTATTTAATTAAGCTTATTAACCGAGAGAACTATGAGAGAACCAAGAAAATATCCAGAATTCCAGTGGGGAAAAGAGGAAACACCACCGACTATGTCGATGTCTCTCAATATGGGCTTACTCCAGTTCACCACATTTTGCTTGAAGGCGCCACATACAAACCCGAGAGAAGATCTGCAATGGCTCAAACCTTAGGACCATTAACAGCTGTGATTGCCGCATACAAATCCAGAGATCCATTTAGGGCAAAGTGGATAGAGGCAGTCAAAAGAGATTTGACGCATATCCCTAACGCTGTTAACCTTTGTAATGCCATGCAAGGGAAAAGGGCTGAGGAAATAGCGCCTGCATTGAGTGCATTTGCTGATGTCATTTTGATAGCAGGGTCCAGAAATGCTCAGAGGGCATTCTTTCCTCTCAATTTCCTGATAAGGTTGCTGGCTGATAAAGAGATGTTACAGCACCCTTATTCACGTACGCTAACAAGTTCGATTGCAGTGCAGTTGCAATGACGTTCCGATCAAAAGAACACTTTCCGTATTCTCTTAGCTTTGGCGACCGCTGTCAAACACGCTCGCGTCAAGCTCGCGTCACGCCAGCGCAAAATTCTCTATGAAAACGGTATTCTACTGATGCGCGTCAAGAAAGCGTGTTTCCAAACGCAGGTTGATGGGTATTCTCTTAAACTTTTGACGTTTCAAATGACATTTCGGTGCGTTTTTATCAGTTTTTATGCAGTTTTGTTGACGCTTTCTTTAAGTTACTATTTACTTACTTTTGTCGATGACACGTGTGGTAATTGTGGATAATCGAAGTATGTGGAAGTAAAATTATAATTCGTAAGTAAAAGATTAATTATTTAACAGACGTTTATCATTTTTAATTATTAATTATCGAGTTTTTGAAAACAATATCTACCTCATTTTAATTGTTTCTAGTGAAAATGAGTTTGCGCCTCGGATGGAGGAACGAAATCGCGAGGCTACAGCGCGAACATGAAGGCTCGCCTTATCGGATCGGGAACTTGAAGTTTGGATTTTTCATACATAATTGAACCACAAGTCATGTGATTTTACTATAAGAATTTATCATTAAATCACTGTAGCCATATTAAATAAACATTTTTCAACGTTTTTTAATGAAAACATAATACATAAATCGTATTTCATTAAAAATAGGTAGGTTTATTTTGTTCTCTCACATAACAACACTGAAACAGAGTACTAAACAGCCGGAGAATTTTGGCTGGCGTGCAGGCGACGTGAAGTTCACGCGCAGTTGACGCGCAGTTCAAAAATTACGTGAATATCTCGTACAAGGATCGTTGGGCACGTGGATGACGTGTGGGGGACAGAGACAGCGCCTTACAAGTACGGCAAATTATAAGGCACTGTTTCTGTCATCTAGACGTCACCCACGCGCAAAAAGATCTTTGTAAACTTCAACTTGATTACAGCGCAGCGTCACCAAAGCGTAACTGCAACTTAATCGATGCGTCTTAAATTACGTGAATTAGGCCCCAGGAGTGTGGGATATCAGACAGTGGTTTTAATCCAATACCACCATCAAAAGTGGATTTCTCAGGCAAAGGAATGTGGTTGATATACAAGGAATGCCAGAAGCTACAATGGACCATTGAGACTGCGATGGACGATGTCTCAGCAGCTCAAGTAGTCTATCACGCGATTTTCGGAACTCAAAATGAGGATTTGGGTCTGCTGCAAGACATTACGGACATGAAATCCCCATGGAAAGTGCGTGCGGAAATAGCTGACAAGTTTAGGAGCGAAGGAAAGAGTTTAAAGGCCATACGTTTGCCACAGCAGAGGCTATATGCAAAACTAGCTCAGGCAAATATGACAGGACTTTTAACGGAGTCTTCATTTCAAATAAGGTGCAAACAAGTGTTTGCAGGAAAGAGGATCGTAAACTATATAGAGGCGTTTTACAAACACATGAATGCAGAGACGCCTAATGCAGTACAAGGTGGATTGACTCTCCCAGCATTAGCAGCTTTCTACCGCAGCTTAAAGGCAGAACTTATGACAAAGAAAGATTCTCATCTTGTCCACGGGACTGTTGAATGGAGGGAGATTTCCGGGTTGACAGCTGACACTCACGGACCTGTAACCACACAGTCACTTAGGGAGTCTGGTCGTTACTTCTGTGGTCGAGTTTAGCATTTAGATGTATAGATAGAAGTAAACTTATTTTCTTTGTGACCTCACTATAAAGAGGAGTTTTTTTGTTAAAAATGGCTTTTTTGTTTGTTTATTTAGTGGTTTTTGGGCTGTAGAAAGCGCGCAATACGAAAACGAACAGTCAATCAATCAATATTGTCAACAAATTGTGAAAATGTCAATGTCGAAGTCGAACGCTTTACAATTACAACGCTGTGATTGGCCAAAATTCACGATATTTCAATCTCGAACGCCTCGGACCAAACGTTGCATGTCGAACGAAAAGTTTAGAGATATTATCTAATGTGACATCCCGAGAATACGGAAATTAGGTTTTAATAGAGATCCGCCATGTTTTTCAGATATATATCTGTTAGAGATGTATGTCTAAGAAATGAGAATTGGGCTCCAGGTACGACAACTCACGCGCTCTCACAGATACGTATCTAGATCGTATCATGACTTGCCAACAAACTTTTTGAGCCGATATCCGATAATCCTATACGCCGCCAGTGCGTGGCCTCCTGCGGCCTGAAAACTTACGTCGAGGTTTGTGCCCTTTGGGGACAGAGCACACCCTGCTGATCACTTGCGACTGGGTTACCAGTCCGTGGTGGTCACGCCGTGCCGCTAAAAAGTCAAAAAATCGGTTTAAGTGGTAAAAACAGCTCGGATTGCAGTGAAAAAAGTGTTGAACGGTGTGTTATAGTGTCTTCTTCAGTGTGTAAAAGTTTTGTGACAAACCCTAGAGGATAAGACCTAAAATCAGTGTCCAAACAAAAATTTTACTGACGAAAACAACATTTTTCAACTTTAGACGGGTTTTTCTCGTGAAAACGATAAGTGATCTACCAGTTTTTTGGTGCCACCAGACGAGCCCTTCTAAGGGCTACAAATAGACATATCTCACCGATATTTCCAGCCGGGAAATCGGGAGATAATCTCCAAAAACAAAAAACCACGAGTTCACGAGTTGGGCAAAAACACACACAGTCTGGAAGAGGACAAAAATGCTATCCTGGAGTAGTTTTTTTCCTCCCGAAAATGTCCGAAAATCGGGAGATATTGAGTTTTGTGATTAAGAAATAACCGAAACTTCCAGGGGGCATAACTTGGAAAATCGATCATTGAGGTACCTAACAATTTATTAAACCGAGTAGGGAATTTCATCCCCTATCCAGTGACACCTTTTTTGGAATTATATGCCTAGAGAGGACCAAGAATTTGACAAATTACTGGAACATAATCAAACTTAGTGACAACGTTTAATAAAAAACAGGAAATTGGGAGTTGCAAACGGTATGGTTGCATGTAGTAGGAACAAACTAAAAAAGTATGTTAAAATTAATAGGTATATTAATAAGACTAAGAAGCTTATAAATCACATTAAAAATACACACATCAAAAGTGTCTAGGGATCAAGCATTTTTATGCGGATTTCTTGAGATTGAGATGTGGCTTTGTAATAAATTTATGATTTTATAAATTTATATGGATCCTTTTTGGTGCATTTCATAATTTGAATCAGGAACTGTCAATCAAATTCGAGTAAAAGATGAAAATCAGCTGTCAATATTTTCCCTATAAAAACATACAACGCATTGAAGACATTATTAGTGCTACTGTTTCCCTACTACTGATTAAAACCAACGTTATTATGGAGCGGCGACGTCATTTAAGCAGGGAAGAAATGCTCAGAGCCGTGGGAATGATAGAAGCTGGTTCCCGGCAACGTACTGTAGCTTTAGCTCTGAATACAAGTCAGTGTTATCAGTCGACTTTGGACACGTTACCGAAGCACTGGTACCGTGGCTGAGCGCCATGGAGGACGGTATCGCTGCACCACACGGAGACAAGACCGATACATTCAAATCTTAACTCGAAGAGCTCCAACAATAACCGCCATGATGTTAGCCGTGAGGCTTCATCACTCTTCAGGGAACTTAATTAGCGACCAAACAGTCAGAAACCGCTTGCATGAAGTGAACCTTCATTCCCGAAGACCGCTACGGGTACCACCTATAGCAATGCACAATCGTAGGATTCGATATCAATGGGCTCTTGAACACAGAAATTGGGCAGAAGAACAATGGCGTTTCGTGTGCTTTTCTGATGAGTCTCGTTTTGGTATGAGACCGGATACAAGACGTATACGACACTGGAGAACCCCTGGACGCCAACAGCGATTAAAATCCTGCCAGGAAGTCCATCCTTATAGTGGTGGAACCATCATGGTATGGGCGGGTATTTGGATCGGCGGAAGAACTGAGTTGATTTGGATCAGAGGCAACCTCAACGCTCAAAACACCTTAGGCAACTGTACATTGCTATTATTCGCAGTAGACTTGACTTTGGTAGCTTTTTATACGATGTAAGCGTTAAAACTCATTTAAATAAACTTAACACAGTTCAGAATCAAGCAATGCGTGTCATCGGTGGTTTTGTGAGAAGTACCCCTATCCACGTGATGGAAAGTGAGCTAGGTCTCGTCCCATTACATATCCGTAGAATGTACTTAGCAGGCAAGTTTTTGTTAAAGTCAATGTCTTATAAGAATGATCTTAATGTAAAAATAATACAACAATTGAGCGAGGTAACTCATTGCGCATACTGGACTAGAAAAAAGCTCCCTTTATTAGTTAAAATGCATGAAATGTACAAAGACCATTATATTTATTCTTCTGACAAACTAGAAATTTATAATTTAAATAGCTGGATAAGTAGTTTCAATTTGACGGACAATATCTGTTTAAATATAGACGGCGTAGAATTTACTAAAAAGAAGATTAAAACGTCGGAGTTAAAAAGAAAATGTGATGACTTAATACACAATAGATATAATAAATATTATCAGTTGTTTACAGATGGGTCTAAAGCTGCTATAGGATCAGGTGCGGCATTCTTTGACCCTCAGATAGGCCTAAATGCAAAATTTATGGTGGGACCTGATATTACAATTATGCACACGGAACTTATAGCTATAGCTGAATCACTCTCGTATGCTTTAACTGTTAATAGTGACAAATTTGTAATTCTTACGGATTCAAAAAGCGCACTTTTACATTTGGCTTCGTTAACCTCGAACTTTCGAGGTTTCCCGATAGCCTACAGCATATTGGATACCATCAGTAAATTTCAAAAGTCCAAGAAAAATCTAGTGTTGCAATGGGTCCCCTCGCACATTGGTATTGTGGGTAACGAGGAAGCTGACAAAACAGCAAAAGAAGCCATAAATGAGGGAATACCATATATCTGTCCACCAATGTTTAGCGAAATACTTATAAAAGTAAGATCACATTGTACATACTGTTGGAAGGAGTACTTTGACGAACGCTCGTTGAATAAAGGTATATGGTATAAGACTATACAATGTGAGCTTCCCCGGTACCCATGGTTTCAAACCATAAACATGAAACGTGAACATATTGTGGCACTACTCAGGCTTCGTTCCGGGCACATTCCATCAAACAAGTTGAAATGTATGATGAGAGTAACAAATTCTCCTAACTGCGTAGACTGTGGAGTAGTTGAAGATGTCCAACATGTGTTGATGGAGTGTGTGCGGAGTGAGGAAGTGCGCCGTAAGTTGAAATATATAAAAAGTCAAGTTGGTATTTGTAACAGTGTTTTGGCCTCTCCTGGTTCAGAAGAGGCCAAGACACTGATCGAGATGTATATTTCATGTTTGTTTTAAATATGATTATGATACTTACGAGGGTGACATAGTCAAATAAATGACTAAACCCTCTATAAATAAATTAAGAATAAAAAAAAAAACCTGTCAATCAAATTCGAGTAAAAGATGAAAATCAGCTGTCAATATTTTCCCTATAAAAACATACAACGCATTGAAGACATTATTAGTGCTACTGTTTCCCTACTACTGATTAAAACCAACGTTATTATGGAGCGGCGACGTCATTTAAGCAGGGAAGAAATGCTCAGAGCCGTGGGAATGATAGAAGCTGGTTCCCGGCAACGTACTGTGGCTTTAGCTCTGAATACAAGTCAGAGTGTTATCAGTCGACTTTGGACACGTTACCGAAGCACTGGTACCGTGGCTGAGCGCCATGGAGGACGGTATCGCTGCACCACACGGAGACAAGACCGATACATTCAAATCTTAACTCGAAGAGCTCCAACAATAACCGCCATGATGTTAGCCGTGAGGCTTCATCACTCTTCAGGGAACTTAATTAGCGACCAAACAGTCAGAAACCGCTTGCATGAAGTGAACCTTCATTCCCGAAGACCGCTACGGGTACCACCTATAGCAATGCACAATCGTAGGATTCGATATCAATGGGCTCTTGAACACAGAAATTGGGCAGAAGAACAATGGCGTTTCGTGTGCTTTTCTGATGAGTCTCGTTTTGGTATGAGACCGGATACAAGACGTATACGACACTGGAGAACCCCTGGACGCCAACAGCGATTAAAATCCTGCCAGGAAGTCCATCCTTATAGTGGTGGAACCATCATGGTATGGGCGGGTATTTGGATCGGCGGAAGAACTGAGTTGATTTGGATCAGAGGCAACATCAACGCTCAAATTTATGCTGAGACGATTGTATCAGACGTCATCGTTCCTCTACAAGTGCAAATCGGTCCCTTATTTCAGTTAATGCATGATAATGCACGACCGCACACCGCAAGAGTTGTAAGACAGACTCTCGCCGCAGCTAACATCAATGTCCTGCCCTGGCCTGCTCAGTCGCCACACTTGAACCCGATTGAGCATGCATGGGATATGCTACAGAGAAGAGCTCTGCCGAATATGGAGGGTATCCAGTGGCAAGAAGACCTTTTTTTGTTGTTGCAACGAACATGGGCGGCCATTCCACAGCGTGATTTGGATGAACTCATTTTGAGTATGCCAAACCGATGTTCTTGTGTTGTTAGTGTTCGCGGTAGAAACACGGATTATTAATTGTTTAAGTTACCCAATAAAATTTTAAAGAAAACTGTTATTTCAGTCTTTTTTTCGAACTTTAATGTTAGTGGTTCAAATGTCAAAAATCCCTTTATTAGGAAAATGGCAAATTTCTTTATTAATGCAAAGGTGACTTGGTTTATCGTTACTGTGACAAACGAAAACACTTTATTTGATGAATCCTTAAAGAAAATTTTAATTAATATCAATCAGAAGAAAAGTTATTGCAAAAATATATGTTGATCCCTAGACACTTTTGATGTGTGTAGGTCAAATACACACACTGTGTAAAAGATAGAATGCATTTCATAGAAAAATAACGGATATGTTCCTTAATTATAGAAGAAAATATGCACATATTATCAATATCACTAAAAGATATTCCCTGGCATCGGGCCTGGGTGCCTCGGAACCTGTACCACACCAGCCGGTGTGTGAGCCACTAGTCTCAAAACCTTGTAATAGCGTTGACACACATGAAAATAATTCCTTTATGCAAAATCAATGTAATAAATATGTGAGGTTTAGAAAAGGGTTTTTAGAAGTAACTGCAAAATATGTAAGGCCCACGAAACGCCGCCTAAACACTGCTAAGGATTGATTTTCTTGAGAAAGCGGGTTTTAGTCTATACCTACCACAACGGGCGTGGTCTTTTATTGACAAACCGGATGAAACCTATCATTTATTGCAATTGCGCCAACAAGACATTGTAATATTGAAAGCTGCATTAAAACTTGATTTTAAGAAAAATGAAGGAACTTCTGAATTTTTACAATGGGCTAGAGAGTTGAAAATGATATCGCCACTTCCCAATACACCATCACCACTCAGAGAAGATGACATTGATGAGAATAATGTCTCTACGTAAACGATGCTGGCAGTTAGTAAAATTGGATACACCACCGCATCCATCCCGTCCGAGTGAGCCAGCTGATCCAAACAGTGTTTGCATTAAGTATTTACCAATAAACCCAATGAATTTGTACACTTTTTTTCTCTGTGGCAACACTCGCGGTAACAGCTGATTGTCATAGCTCCGAATAATTTTATTTTATTTATTCAATAACTAAATATTTTTCGGCCTCTTTCCAATAAATAAGTAAATAGATTTAATATTAAGTGTGTAATGTAAGTTGTGATTGTATCGGCAAAAGTGGAACCCCTTAATAGGGCAAAGGACAATTATTTACCACCTCAGCTTTTTGACCATAGAGCATGAGAAGTTCTATGTACACTTTCATAAATACGATATTTTTAATGCGAGCATATCCCTAAAACTTTTATTAGTACTGGCAACTAAGCTAACTGTCAAAGTTTGCAAACTATCATCATTCAAAAACAGATATTGAAGAATTTTGGAACTCCGAGGTGTTTGGCGTCATTTAAATTAAAATTTTGCTAAAACAAGATTCCGGTAAGTGGTTTTGTGATATTTGATAGGATAATTGATTATATTATCCTGTATGACTCGTAGAATAATTTTTGAAGTGAAACTTGTACTAATTAGAAAATTGTCGTAAACTCGGTGGTAAAACTCTTACCATTGCCCGGTTACGAAAACTTAGTAGTTTTTGGTGGTAATATAGTTACCTTTATCCATTAGTGTTCTTGTTATTTCAGGAGAATGTCGAAGAAAAAGCAGTTATCTGACAGTATTATCGCCAGTATTCTCGAAGAGGATCTGTCTGCTATTGAAAGTAGCGACGAAAGCGTTTCAGAAGAACCACTTTTGGGTGATTGCGTACTGGATTACGACGATGAAGTTTCGGGAGGTCTATCAAAGATATTTGGGGAAGAGCCTATGTTAGAATTAGAAAATTTTCAAGACCCTCCCGGGCCACGTGTTTCAGTAGAATATTTAGAAAGCGTTGAACCAGAAGTGACTGAAGAACTCGTGAGGGAAGAGAGTACGCGAAATGAAGATGATTGCGACGTCTCTTTTAGCGCTCTTTCTGAATCAAACCACCCGACTCCGGTTCAGTCTGACTTAGTGCCTAATGAAACGCCGATCACAAATATAGTAAGTAGGCCTATTCGTGTAGCACAAATCTGGTCAGATAAGGTTTCAAAGCATAGCATACCAAAGTTTGATAAACGGCTGACTGTAAACATGCGCGTCACTCATAAAACACCCCCTATTGAATTTTTCGACAATTACTTCCCTCGTGATCTCGTAGAGTTGCTGATAGAACAAACAAATATTTATGCGGCACAAAGGCAAACGCTTCACTGGAGTCCAACATTTGAAGCTGAAATGCGTGCATATCTTGGTGTCTTGATCATGATGGGTCTTCACCCCTTACCTGATGTCAATCTGTACTGGTCAACTGATACTTTTTATAGAAATCCTGATATTGCCCAAACTTTCACTCAAAAGAGTTTCAAGAAACTGACTGAAAACATTCACTTAAATGATAATACCAAAGAACCCGCAAGAGATACGCCAGATCATGATAAGCTTTATAAAATACGTCCTATGATAACAAGAATAAACGAAGTGTTCCAGACCCAATGTTCACAATCAAGCTCTCAATCAGTGGACGAAAGCATGGTAAAATTTAAAGGTAAAAGCACACTAAAACAATATATGCCGAAAAAACCAATAAAAAGAGGTTATAAGGTATGGGCCCAGTGTGATGCTAAGACCGGGTATACGTATGTCTTTGATATCTACATCGGCAAAGCAGATGAAAATGCATCAAGCGAGGAAGGCTTAGAGTATAATGTCATAATGAAATTATGTCAAGGTGTTCCACGCAATACTCTAGTAGCGTTCGACAATTTCTTTACTGGCATTCCTCTAATGATAGATTTGCTGATAAAGAAAGGAATATATGCCGTCGGTACCGTACGTTTGAACCGAAAAGGCTTACCAGAAAAGTTGTTGCCCAAAAATAAACTCAAGGAGAAACTTGAAAAGCACGAGTTCATGTATAAAACCAAAGCTCCCGTTTCTGCTATACAGTGGATGGATACTCAACTGGTGAACGTTTTAACAACAGCACACAACCCAAAATCGGTGTCTACGATCAAACGAACACAGAAGGATGGCTCCAAAAAAGATATTACCATCCCAACTGCTATTGCCGAATATACTGTGAACATGGGAGGTGTGGATCATTTTGATCACTTCCGTGCCTCGTATCCAATCGGCCGAAAATCGAGGCGCAACTGGTTGCGCCTATTTTATTTCTTGTTTGATGCAGCTATCATCAACGCGTACATAGCTTACATACAAATTCACAAGCAAACGGTTCACACACATCGAGATTTCCGACTTCGTTTGGCTCGCAGTCTTATAGATGGATTTACAGGGAAAAAAAGAACCACTAGTATTATTTTCAGAAACAAGCAAGGTGGAAATTTCGGGGTACCCGCTGAAATCAGACGCTCTTCTGTCCCTCTTACCCACAAGACCAAGGGAAATTTACTAGATGCCGATTTTGCAGCACGAAAAATACTCAAAAACGATCAAGAATCATTTGCGATGTCTGCAAAGTAGCTTTATGTGCCACACCATGCTTCAAAAGCTTTCATATTGCTTCAGAAGAAGGAGAGGCTATGGATTGTAGCAGCTCTACTTCTAGTACCTTAACGGGCTAAGGTCAAATAATTACCACCAACACCTTACCGTAAACGGGCGATGGTAAAATGATTACCACCGAGTATTCGCGTACTTGTGATTATATATTTTTAGATTTTTATAAATAATGTTAAAAAAGGTCCTAATAAACGTATAAATAATACCACAAAACCTAGTTTTTCAATCATTCTTTTCTCCGCCCTATTAAGGGTTAACTTGCGTATTTTTAACCGGTTCTAACATAACCAAAGTCGGTACTAAGTGTCAGTGAATAATTTGAATTGTGATTCGTTGTATCTCCTTTCATGTAAGTTTCTTGCAATTATCTAATTTATTTGGTGGTAAATTTAACAATCGGAACTAGCTATCCACAAGCATTATTATTTTAATAAAGCGAAGTGTTAAGTAAGTAGGCTGTCCATCTGATAAGCTTACCGTAGTTGGTTTAAACAGCTTCTTGGCTCGACTACATTCATACTCAGTTGCTTTAATTTACATAACACGTTAAAATGATGACCCGTAAGGCCTTCGCTCGCCAGGAGGAGTCCCAACTCCAACTGGCTCTGCAGGAATTTAAGGCCTCCAAGGGGGTTATTAAGCAACTACATCGGGAAAGAGAGGACAGCAATAAGGAAATATTGGATGTGTTAGATAGAAATAATACATTAAAAAAGGAACTATGTGACCTACATACTCAATTACTGATTACCTCAGACGAACGGGACAGACTTCAATCAGTACTTAATGTGTTCGACCAGTGCGGGGATGTGTATGAACAGGCCCTCATGCTTATTGCTGCACTGGAAAACCAGCTACATGAAGCTAACAATCATATTTGCCAATACAAAATTCATTAGAGGATATGACCAAAAACTATGAAAGGTCAAAAAATGAGACCAGGAGTACATACTGGCATTACAATGTCTTTTTAATATCTCTGAAAACAATGAGACAGCTCCCACTAAAAGACATTCCCTGGCACCGGGTCTGGGTGCTTCGAAACGATCATTATTGACACCAGTGTGTGATCCAGTGGTCTCAAATTGTAAAAATTGTAAAAATTGTAAAAATCAAAGTATAAAATTAACACATGACAATAATTCCTATACTAATAATTGTAATAAAAAAGGTAATATTTAGTGATGACATTGGAAAGAATTTTGGCCACCTTATTAAACACATATTGGGAGCTCAGCTATGTTAAGCATTGCTACCAAGGACTGTCATTACCTGAAATATTTGAGAGAAAGTGAATTTTGAATCGTAAATTGGACTGTAATAAAAATTTAATTATATTTGCTGGAAATTAGGGTAAAATAAACAAAAAAATCTTTACATATTATTATAACAAACTACATTAATTGAATTTAAAAAGTGTTGTAATGTTTAATTTACCCTATAGTAAGAGTCTGTCACAGAGGGAAAATAATATAAGATACGCATTGAATTTAGCACTGGACATTATTATCTTTAGATAGTAATAAATATTTAAACGTAAGTGACATTAATAAATTAAATAATAATTTTTATGTGACTCAAGACAAATATTATCTGCTAAATTATTATAAGTAAATAAGCATATAGAAAATAAATGAATATAAAGTATTTCAGATATATATTTTTATTGATATAGATATAAATTGTAGACGAAAAAAAATTAAAATTCACGAACATAAACCTACAGTATAAATTAATAAAACAAGAAAACGATTGCTGTTAATATTTACAAATATATTAAGCGGTCTAGCCACACGTATCCGAAAAAAGGAGAGATTTGTAAAACAACGGCACAAATTATGGGCACTTCTAAAACAACAGTGTCAAGAATTCTGAGCGAATATAAAAGGACAGGGCAAGTGTCTTCAGCAAATCGGTCTTTTCCTAAACGTATTGGTATAGAAGAATTAGACGAGGTTACGCTGTCCGCTATAAAGAGTAAAGTTCATAAATTTTATTTTGATAATGAATTGTCAATTAACTGCTGACAAATTATCCAACATGGATGAGACAGGTTTAAGTACCGTGCATAGGCCATCTAAAGATTTGGCTCACAAAGGGAAACGCCAGATAGGAGTTGCATGGTGGTTAGTCTTCATTCAAAAATTCGTCGCCAATTGTCTATGGTTCATTTAATGAACATGACAGTTGATGACAGCTTCCCCCTCCATGCTTCCTCGTACTTCTTTCCGCGGTGACAACTGACATGTTTTTATTATAACCGCCATTGCAGTTTCAAAGTTGACCGAGTGAAGTTTTGCGTCGATTAATTTCCATAACTTATCCTCTCAATTCAGTAACTGTGATAATCCAGATATCAACGCGTGCAAGATGTTTAACTTGTGTTGTTTTGTAGGTTGTGATAGTAGGCGAAAGGACGTCAAGCTTTTTTGTTTTCCGAAGGACGAGAAAAGACTCGAAGTGTGGTTACAGCTTATTAAATGCGAAACTTTGCGAAGCCTGAGTGTGGAGGAGCTCCGGAAGCGTTTCGTATGCGAAAAGCATTTTGAGAAGCGATTTTTCGCTTCTACAGCCTTGAGGGCTCGACTCCGAGTTAATGCTATTCCAACTCTTTTTTCGCAGAGCGAAATTTGTAGTGGTATTCCTCAGACAATTATCCGTACTGAAACTGGCCACATGCGTGAGTAATTCCAGTTTGTAAATAATTTTTTATCTTATAGTATTTTATACAAGTATTACATACCTACTACTACTACGAGGGGTGATCATTAAGTAATGATAATCGAGTATTCCTAGAACGCATAAAAACCCAAACTATTATTATTTAGCTTGCTTATACATCCACTAGTTTAGCCCCAAAAATTTGTATAAATAGGTCATCATTATCGGGAGATTCATTTGAATACGAACTGTCGAAGAGAAAACATCAAAATGGAGAAAAATGAAATAAGAGCTGTCATCTAGTACCTCTGCCTGAAAAAAATGTCTACCAAAGACATACACAGGGACTTAGTGGAAACATTGGGGGATTCTGCTCCTCCATATTCCACAGTCGCACGTTGGGCAAAGGAATTTAAGCTGGGTAGAACCTCCACTGAAGATGAACATCGCGAGGGACGCCCAGCCACGTCCCTTACCGGAGAAAACGTGAAAAAAGTGGAAGACATCGTGTTGGCCGATCGAAGGGTGACCGTAAGGCATGTAGCTGAGGTCACAGGGATCTCATATGGCAGCGTTAAAAAAATCATTGTCGACGAGTTGCATATGAAAAAGGTCTCTGCGCGTTGGGTGCCGAGAATGTTGGGTGCCAATCTTTCCACCTGCCACAATGTCTCACCTTCACCATGGGTTGACTGGTAGAGAATGCCACTACGCATTAAGTCCGCCCATTGTAAAAAACCTGTTTTCAGGTGTTACAAAAAAATTAAATAAATAAAATAAATGTTAACCGACGAGCAAAAAAAGAAACGAGTCGACATTTCAAGGGTCAAACCTCAAAAGTTCCAGGACGATAAGGAAATTTTTTTGTTGCGTTTTGTGACCATGGACGAGACCTGGATCCACCACTTTGATCCCGAAACCAAGCAACAATCGATGACTTGAAAACGAGCCTCCTCACCAAGTCCGAAGAAATTCAAAGTGTCAAGTTCAGCGGGAAAGGTTATGGCGTCTGTTTTCTGGGATGCTGAAGGAATTATTATGGTAGAATATTTAGAAAAGGGGGCCACTATAACAGGCTCTTACTACGCAGACCAAATAACAAGATTGCGAGAGGCTATTAAGTCAAAAGACGCGGTAAACTGCGCGCTGGAGTTCTGTTTCACCAAGACAACGCTCCGGCTCACAAAGCCGCAGTTGCGATGGCTGCCATTCAAGAAACGGGGTTCGAACTCCTCGAACACCCTCTCTATTCGCCAGATCTAGCTCCCAGTGACTTCTACCTCTTTCCTCGGCTCAAACAACACCTCCGGGGTAACAAATTTGAGGACGACAGTGAAGTGATGGCTGCAGTAGAGGCGTTTTGGGAGGGTCAAGACAATTTTTTTCTAAGGGAATCATGGGTTTAGAAAAAAGATACATTAAATGTATTAACTTGTTAGGAGACTACGTTGAAAAATAGATTTTTCTTTATCTAAGTGTTCTGTTTCATATCGATTATCATTACTTATTGATCACTCCTCGTTGTAAATAACATTTGTTAAAAGAATTATTAATGCTAAAAGTAAATGACTCAAAATATCACAGACCATTTAACAAAATACTAATTATTTTATTTGTCAAGTATATGTATCCGCTATCTGGGATCTCTTTCTTTGTAAGCATAGCATCAAACTTTCCATACGGAGGGATTATTAACATAAAATTTTCCTGTTTTTAACCGACTTCAAAAAAGAAGGAGGTTCTCAATTCGACCGTACATATGCTTTTTTTATGGGTGTTCAGCGATTTTTTCGTCGTTTATGGGCCGATTTTGATATTTCTTCTTTTGTTGTAAAGTAGATATGCGCAGTGGGGTCCCCTAATAAGGACACAGGATCTGATGATGGCATCTTAGAGAAATCGAGGGGAACTTTCGAAAATTGTATCGACAACTAGTATGTTCGTGTTATCATAAGTACATTAAAGCGTTACTATTTCATGAAGGTCTGGAGTCGATCTTATGAAGCCGAAAGACAGTCGAGGGAACTCCTCAACGATTTACTGCAGTTATCTAGTGTTTGGGCTTGATTAATTTGTAGTGACGAGAACTTTACACTTCCATGTTGAATAGAGCGCCATCTGGCGAGTAGTTTTTGAGTTATCTCTGCTTATCAAGGTTGAAGTCGGTTATATTTTTTGTAAAACTGATGCAATGGAACCATTTTGCGAAGCCGCTGTGCCTTCAACTTCAAGCTATGAAACAGTACCCACAATAGAACCAATAATAACAGGTAAATAACATTTGTTAAAAGAACTACAGTGAATTAATTTTTATATTGACCTGTTCCATTTAACAAACTTAAGTTGTGGTTTTTGCCGATATTTCAATTTCAACTCAGCATTCATTGAAAAGGAAAGCATTTAAGAAGAAAAGAATTGCTTTAACAAAAAACTATGTGTCTTCTGGTATCAACAAAGAATTTTTAAAATCAAAGAAGCAACTTCAGTATATAAAAAGAGCACGTAGATATAAAACAGATTGCAACCATGCAGAAACGAGGCTACTACACAAGCTTAGCGATGAACATGTCATTCCGGAAAAAAATAAAAAATGAAGGTATGTTTTGAGTCATTGTTCATATTGAGAATTTAACATATGCTTAGATATTGTATCCATATTATTATTAGAGCGCAAGTGATAAGGGGCACCAACCATTATCAACCGTTAACGCTCGTCCGAGTAGGTAGAGCAGTATTATTGTTACCAATAATAATCACTTGGACTGCAACATTACATATATACTGGGCAGCGCTGGATAATTGTGCATGCTGGAGGTGACAATAGCTTTATCCAAAACGCAGAGCTAATGTATAAATGCAAAAGTAAAAGTGGAGATTACCACGATGAAATGGATAACAGAAATTTCACCAAATGGTTAAAAGAGAAACTCTTGCCAAATCAGCCGCCTAATATGATTATTGTTCTCGGCAATGCACCATATCATAGTAAGCAGAGTGACAGACTGCCAAACTCAAATTCCTTAAAGGAGACTATGTAAGATTGGTTACACGAAAGCAACATTGACTTCCAAGAAAATCTTACTAAACCTGAGCTGTACTGTCTTAAACGGAACGCGCCACCTAAAAAATATGAGATAGACGAAATAATTAAAAATCATGGTCACGAAGTATTGCGGCTACCGCCGTATCAATGCGACTTGAATCCAATAGAGTATATTTGGAATATTATGAAACAGCGAGTGGCCGAAAAAACCGTATCACAATCAGAAAAAGAAATAGAAAAATTAACACGCGATGCTATAAGAAGCATATCTGCAGATGATTGGAAGAGAGAAATCAACCATGTTGATAGATTAAGACAACAATATTGGGAAAGTGATCGACTGCATGAGTTAAACCAGAGAGAACTCATAATTTCAGTGGGGGCAGATTCAGAGTGATACGGACTCAATTTTTAGTTTTTTAGTGACAGTGAGAGTGAAATATCTGGTGTTGAATGTATGGACGTTAGTGATTAAACGCAATTAATCTGTCTAATTTTACCCAAAACACATTTTTTTATAATTTTTATAATAATAAATATAAAATATTTTAAATATAGTTTCTTTTTTTACTGACGCTACCCTTCGAGTGACGTCATTTCGCCTACGGCAAACTTAGCGCGAACGGGTTGTAAATGTATGCTGATTTTGTAATAAAAAATCTAAAACTTATTAGTTTTTTATTTTATTAAAAAACAATAAATTATAAAGATACATACTTAATAAAGTAAAACTTAAAACAAATATGTATTTACTTACAATAAACTTAAAGGAGATGTTTCAGAAATGTATGGCGCCTGGGCGGGTACACTGTACATTCAATAGGAAGTAGCTCATATTATTTGAAAGCGTTCCATATCATCCAAATTCTTGATTTCACCTTAGTTTGGCGACAATAATTCAATTTATGGATAATATATTGTAACACTGAGACAGTATTGGTGGACAAATCGACTGCTGATGACGTTGATAAACTTGATTTATTCTAATGTCATATTAGGCGTGTCAACATGTGTCAATGTCCAATGCATGATAAAATATAAAATATAAGCCCGACGATCTTTTTGGATTTGGTTTGTTGGATCTGTCTTTTATTATTAACATTATTAAGCGTATCTTATCTAATTAAACGGTGCAATCCGTCGCTTCGATTAATCCGAACAAAATCGTGACGATAGATCTCCAAGAGCTATACTGCTAATGTATAGCAGTCGATTTAATGATTTAATGTCACGATATTCACGTTTGCATGGGTTTTTGTTGAGATCTCAGACTCCGATGTAATTATAATGTAATATTCGATCGTCAACGATATCGACATAGGTAACGATCGGTCTGAATCGACGCTGAAAGCAGTTTGGAAACGCCAACGAGGTACTAAAACGCGCATATTACTTTATGCCAATGAATACTTAAATAAGTAGATATGAACCTAAAGTGAAGCTGGATAATTGTATGGCAGTTGCAATTTCTGTATTTAAATATTTTAGATACGACAGAAGTAAATAAAAAACAGCATTTTATTTATTCATATTTTATTTTTTCATTTCAACCATCTTCTATTAATAATATGCCATCCAGGACTGAAGCCGGTGCCTCAATATTTGTCTGTCTTATAATGAGACGATCTACAAACCTTAAAAAGTATGCGCAAAAGCTATTGAACGGAAACAACAAAAAACCAAATCACAAGCAAAATCGAGGTCCATAAAACGAAAGCCGTGTAAACAAGTACTGCGAGATCCAGGAGTCCAAAAAACAAAGCCGTAGGTAGATATTCACTTGATCACTATAAATAGCACTAATGTTGTTCACTTCAAAGAAACACTCAGAATGTCGAAAAATGTCACTGGCATTCTAAACTTCAGAGCTCATCATTCTAAGTAAAAGTATAGTAAACCCATAGAGATAGGAATATACCTACTAGTAAACCCAACTGAAACGAAAGAGGCGCTGTCGGACGCATATGACATTCATTTGACCAATCATTGCACACTAGTAACTGACAGATGAATGAACACAACGTACTTATGAATGACTTTTCGTTAGTTCCAATTTTTGCCATTTCAGAGATAAGTTGGGCGGACATTACAAATAACTAATCACAGACAACAGACACGTTTATATTTATTTTTATTTTGATAGTTCTCTATTTCGGAGTCATGGAACCGCCAATGTTGTTGTGCGTAAAAATATTTTATTGAAAATAATTTATCTGCAGAGAACGGCTAATCTAAGAAATTTTTTGATATTTTTCTGTGAATCAGTATATTTTTCTCTTTTTGTGGTGAAATGTATAAAGTCGCCGCCCAAAATGAAACATCTCTTTTAAAAGAATAATATTTACAAAACAAAAAAAAATAGTCATTTAATGTTGCATATTCTGTCAGTTTTCGTGCATATTTCAAGCATTTTTCATGCATATTTGCATGCATATTTCAAGCTTTTTATGTTGCATATAATCTGGTCTTTAGTTATTAGTAATAAACAGCTAGAATACATCTGTGATTTGGATTCGCCGTACCAAATCTTCAAAAAATTTAATGAAATGTATCTAAAAGAATCAACTGCTTTGCAAATAGTTTGTAGAAATAACCTGGAGAATATTAAATTAAAGAACTACTCTGAAATTAACCTGTTCTTTGATGACTTTGAAAAGTGTGTTTTAAAGCAGACAGGGGCTAAATTAACCGAAATGGAAAAATTAAATTACATGTTACACATGTTACAACTTTGCCCTCCAATTTTAGTCATATTGGTGACTTTATTGATGTCCTGCCAGAAAAGGAAAAACAGTTGATTACCTAAAAAGTAAATTAAGTTAAAATTTATTGAAGAAAAATCTCAAATGTCTCAGTCATTAAAGGAGCTGCCGACGGAGAGGTCAACTGCCTTCAAGGCAGAATGTATGTACACCTCAACAAACAAAATACAACTGCTACACTTGTGGTAAACCTGGCCACTTAAAAAGGGACTGCCGTTACAACATGAAGAATCGCGGCCGAGGATTTGTAAAATACAGAATACGAGGATGTGGAAATAGTTATAATAAAATGAACAAACTTGAAGCGGGTCAGTGTAGTAATACTTTAAGTGGTAGCAATTTTTACCACCAGTCAAAGTTAAAATTGGAGATGGAAGGACATTGGAAGCAACTAAAGTTTGTACAATAAAATTATATTTCTTAATATACGGCAAAAAATCAAATGTAACGCTCCAAAATGTATTCTATGTGAAAGAAATGAAAGCAAATCTATCAAGCTATTCTAAAATCACAGATAGTGTTCTCATGGTTTCTAGAGGAACGACAAGCAAAATATAATGGCACAACAATAACGAAAAATATTAACAATATTAACTATCGGTATGTTTTTTTATATAGAAATTATATAACTATTGTAATTATATAATTATTTTTTTAAGTCATAGAGTTATATTTATATTTTTCTTTTCTAAATGAGCACCTACTTTCTGCCTTTTCTACACTCATCACCGTGGCCAAGTCAACGAAGTTACAGCATCGGGCCGTCATCAAATTCCTCGCAAAAAAGGGGAAAACGGCAAAATAACTTTTCAAATAAATTTTTACTGTACACAGGATTAGACCGTCATCAGCCGCCATGAAACTATGGACACGCCTATTCCACCAAAGCAGAGACTGGAAGATGACCCCGCTCGGGTCGACCAAACAACGCATCACTGATGAAAACATCGAAAAAATAAAAACTTGACGATCGCCGAATAAAATTGTTAGCAGATAGCAAAAGAGCTGGGCGTCAGTAAGGATCAATCAGAAAACAGCACAATCGTCGTCTAGGTCTCATTTCATAATTGAAAAGGAACTAATGTGGAGAGTTCTCTAGACTCTAAAGAACTCTCCACTATACCTTTCCAATACTAAGTATATAAGGTATGGCGTAAGAGAAAGTGACCAACCAAAATATAGAAATATTTAAAATAATATCACGTGTATGTGTGTGTGTATGTATATTTTTATTTTAGTAAGGAAAATAATAATATGACATGACGGACAAAGATTAAATGTAGCAAAATTTATCTATACCAATAATATATAGCGGAAGTTTGTTTGTTGTGCTGTTTGTTGTCTGTGTTGTGAAATTTCTATTTTGTTGTGCTCTTTCTGTGTGTGTTTTTTGGTTTTTTCCTTGCATTTGTATACGTATGCTGTTTTTCTTTCTTTTTGCGACGAATGCGACGAAGCGGACGAGCAGGTAGAGGAGAAGGCAGAAGAGGTGGCGGCACGAGGGGTGGTGGAGTACGCACGAGGGGTGGTAGAGGGGGGCAGGGGTGCTGGGGCTGGAGGAGCCCAAAACCGGCCGCATGCTTTACACGAGTACTTTTTTTACTAACATGCATTCATTATTTCGTTTTGCTTTTTTTCACTTTCATTCAAATTGTAGCATCATGCTACATTTAAATTGTAGCATCAATTATAGCCACATTTCGGAGCAACCGGAAGTCGCCCCCCTCGAAACCCCTATCCACACTAAAAGGCGTCGAACACTCGTGTTCGACGACTACCCCTCATTGTAAGTCGAAGTTTCTCCAGTAGGTACGTGTTATTGTTAGTATGCGTGTGCCATTATTAACATATTTTTTATCTTTAGTGCTTGGTCAACTATGCCGTTGAACGGCAATCCCTCCACCTCGAGTGCCCAAAGTGAAAACTGGTCTTGTCAACCGTAAGTAACTGACATAATTTTGTACATGTATGCAGGTAGATGTTTTTTATTTTGGTTATGTAACTATAAAATGTTTATATTTGTGTTTTAGATCGCAGTCTCCTGCTGCAAGCGATGTGCCAAGTCCTGCTCCTGCTGCAAGCGATGTGCCAAGTCCTGCTCCTGCTGCAAGCCATGTGCCAAGTCCTGCTCCTGCTGCAAGCCATGTGGCAAGTCCTGCGCTGTAAGTTTAATTGCTATGAACTTATTATGTTGCATTTTTTTCTAACTAGCATTGATTTAAAATTAAACCGTGCGTATAAACACAGATTCGTGCAAACTCCTACGGGAAGACCAGCCCAGTCTCGTCCGTTACGTGATCAGGAGATTTGGGAGGCTCTTAATGAAGGTAAGATCTAAGGAATCATCAATACTTATAAGAAATCTGTAGCTGCTCGCTGTCAGTACATAGAAGAAAATCATAAAAAGTCAGTACAGTGCTGCGAGATTCACCATTCACGAGGGCCCTGCGAGCGCTCAACTTTGTAGGCTGTCAGATCGATCTGTTCAGTTGTACATTAGACGAGTTCATAAATATTTGTAGTAAATTTTAAGTTCTCGTTTAATTCAAATTCAATTCAATTCAAATTGACGAAACACAGATTCGTCGAATGCTGCGAGCAAACTCCCACGGGAAGACCAGCCCAGTCTCGTCCATTACGTGATCAGGAGATTTGGGAGGCCCTAAATGAAGGTAAGATCTAAGGAATCATCAATACTTATAATAAATCTGTAGCTGCTCGCTGTCAGTACATAGAAGAAAATCATAAAAAGTCAGTACAGTGCTGCGAGATTCACCATTCACGAGGGCCCTGCGAGCGCTCAACTTTGTATCCTGTCAGATCGATCTGTTCAGTTGTACATTAGACGAGTTCATAAATATTTGTAGTAAATTTTAAGTTCTCGTTTAATTCAAATTCAATTCAATTCAAATTGACGAAACACAGATTCGTCGAATGCTGCGAGCAAACTCCCACGGGAAGACCAGCCCAGTCTCGTCCATTACGTGATCAGGAGATTTGGGAGGCCCTAAATGAAGGTAAGATCTAAGGAATCATCAATACTTATAATAAATCTGTAGCTGCTCGCTGTCAGTACATAGAAGAAAATCATAAAAAGTCAGTACAGTGCTGCGAGATTCACCATTCACGAGGGCCCTGCGAGCGCTCAACTTTGTAGCCTGTCAGATCGATCTGTTCAGTTGTACATTGGACGAGTTCATAAATATTTGTAGTAAATTTTAAGTTCTCGTTTAAGACTGTTGTAGTAAGCATTTATTATTATTATATAATTGTAGTAAATTGTCCTCGTTTTATTTGAGTTAAGCATTTATTATCATTATATAATTTTCTTATGCAAGTTAATTTTATATTTAAATCTTAATTCTCGTAACTTATGTTTAAACCATGTGTATGTACCTAAATCTAATTGTACAATTAATTATAAGTACCATATTTAGCTGACTAACGAATTAGGCACGCCTGTAATGTTAGATTAAGCTTTTGATTTTAATAAATAAATAAACAAATAAGATATGAGAAACACTTTTACTGGGGGTCGTTATTAAAACAAACGAACCCATAACAATGATTTTTAGAATTTTTGTCTGTTTATCTGCGCGTATTTTTACTGCGACTTCGGTTACCTTCGAAACGACTTATCCGATTTGGGTGCGGTTTTGACTAATAAATTGAGCTTAGCTTCACGTAATATTCATTGTATGAAATGTTTGTTTTATTTCAATCGGTCGTTGTTGTTAAAATAAGAATTCGAAAAAGGAAAAAGAGAAGATTAAATTGATTAACCAGTAAATTAACGTTTGTTGTATATTTTTTAGGAAGTGAAGGAGACGAGCCTCCATCCGATGACGACGAGATTGGGTCAGCCCCTCCATCGAGGAGTGCCCTGGTCTTTCTGCAGCCCAAAGAAGACACCCAGCAGGAAGCCGCAGTAGCAGGGCGAATTTCCGAGGAGGGTTACGGATTTGATGAGACTGAGGGACCCAGGGGCTTATTCGAGTTCAAGTCAATCCAATTAAATTGATTATATTGAAACGTGGTGGAATTTCAATATAATCAATTTAATGGAACGTAACTTACCAAAACACCTTTTATCGATTAAAAATAATAAAATTACATATTTATGTTTGTAATTGTATTGAATGTAATTGTAATTGTAATTGCAATGAAAAAATATAATATGCCGAATCGAAAACATTATTCTTATTCATGAATTTACAAAATGCCACATTCAGTACAAACATTCAGAGCTCTTTGTACTCAAAAATAATAAAATTGTAGATTTTTGTGTACTTATTTTTAAATATTCTTGTATGGTAGGTATAAAATATTTTTCTTTATTATATTGGACCTTTTATTCAATTGTCCACAAAACAAGCAATCTATGAGAAATTGTGAATACTTTTTGTTTTATCGACTATAACTTGAAGTCACTACTTTACTAGGACATTTCATTTCAGCTTCATTTTATCGCTTGGGATTCGAAAATAAACAACGCTATTCGTCTGGCACTGTTATTAAAACAAGTTCGTAACCCAACCTAATAGCTGGTTTACACTCTCGCGCGAGCCACGAGACGATCCGCGAAACGCGCCGCGAGTCGAGAATGTAAACACTAGCTCGCAGCACCGCTCGCGGCGCGTCTCGCGTCTCGCGGCGCTCGCGTCGGTAGCGGTTTTTTGGGCACGACTCAAAGGAGCTCGCAGGGGACGCGAGCGGGGTGTTTACACTCGCGTTCGCGTTTCATTCAAATTACAAACGTTTGGACCGTTCGGTCGTGTTGCGCTGCGATTGTAGCAAGTGATATTGCAGTGGATTGGTCTCAAGACGACACATTACGGTTCATTGAACTGTTTCAAAGGGAAGAGATTAGAGATCATATGGAATCCGAAGCATAAATTGCACAAAAATAATCAAAAAATTAACGATGCATGGTCTAGATTATGTGATGAAATGCATCAACCCGTGGTAGATGTTAAAGCGAAAAAAAATTAACTCATGGCAACTTTTCGGAAGCATCTCCGGATGAAAAAACAGTCCATGAAATCTGGCGCAGTAAATGGCTCATGTAAATGGCTTACGTAGTAGTAAAAGCTCACTAAACTTAGAGTTGCTGCTGTTAATATTTCGATGTCCGCCATCGTAGAAAGATCGAAAGCAAGTGAGCACACCGCGAGAGTGTAAACATAAGCTCGTCTCGTGATCGGCTCGCGCGAGCATGGAGCCAATCCACGAGACGAGCCGCGAGAAGCGAGTGTAAATGAGCAATAAATGTAAACACATAAATCAAGCCACTTGAGTCGTTTGCTCGCCGCCCGGACCACTTCAAAGTTCGTGTTTACTTTATGAGATGCGATAACGTGGACACGTTCGCTCTTATTTTAAAATGGTTCGTTTGTAAATTTTTTGTATGACAACATGGTATTTTATAGTTTTATATTGTAAATGATAGAATTAAGTTTATAATACACCAAAGAAATCAAATAAATATTCCATTTTACAATTTATTACTTCACGTGAATTGTTTTTTTACTTTCCCTTAGATTGTCATTAACCTCAATAACTGCCTAATGTTATATATCTGATTACGTAAATACAGTTTTATAGGAAATTTAATGGAGATTCCAAATATGTACACATTTATTAGGGAATCTTGGATTAATATGGATGAAATCGGCGAAAGAATGTCGCGGGGGTGAATCCGGGGGGGGGGGGGGTGGTTTTTTTGATGCGCCAGCGGTTTGACATAAAAAATTATGACACCAAAAAGTGGAGTAGTTGTGAGTACCAAAAAGTAGAGAGGTTAAAAACCTGAAATATGGTTATAAATTTGTTTCAAATGAGCTACTAAGCTCATATAAATATTATTTTGATAACATAAGTATGGATTAACAAAAAAAATTCGATTGATTTTAATCCGTCACGGTAAGTCCTTGCGCCATTGAGATGTGCTTTTTATGAATTCATTTCCAAATCGAATTCTCGTATCAATTAGTGTTGTTCTATTACAGGCTTCCGAATTAATTGTATTTCTGCGATATTTGATGGAAATTTGACCCATTTTTCTTGGAAAACACCGGTTCCTCCGGGTGAGTTACTTGACGTATTTAACTTTTCGTAAATTTTGAACATAGATTTGGACAAGTGAAATTAATTAGGTTTTCTCTTTTGTCCACAGTGTTTTTCAACCCGTTTTTCTACCAGTTTTTCTACCGTTTTTCCCCAGTTTTTCTACCGTTTTTCAACTAGTTTTTTTCTTTTTTATATAACTTTTTCTACTAATTTTTGTTAATTCAATTTCACTTTCGATTTTGTTGGACTTGGAACAAATCGACAATTCAACTTTCATCGGACACTGTAGCTGTTGTGTGAAGAATCACCGTTTGCGTTCGAAACTTTTGTTAAAATTTAAATTCCTACTTAATATTGAATCGCAACATTCTGGTATTCGGTCATTCTGGTCGGTGTGTAAATAAGAAGGGTCTACCCCTTCTTATTTACACACCGACGAATCTGGCATTCAAGTTTATATTTTGTGTACGAACCTAGCATTAGATTTAATTTTAAGGCTAGTAAAGTTTGTAATAATTTATGATATAACTAGGGATGCAAACGATACCTCGACGTTTTTAAAACATCGAGGTATCGTTTGCATCCCTAGTTATATCATAAATTATTACAACCTCGATGTTTTTAAAACATCGAGGTATCGTTCATAAACATCTATGTTAACATCGATGTTTTTATCAGCGATATATCGCCGATACACCTACGCCGGTTTCACTTTTTTAGAGGCCACCATCTCAGACCTCAGGGGTAGCAACGCATCTGTGACCGAATTGGAACAAGACTCATACTAACAATAACTAATTGGACTATTACTAACATTAACTAACAGGACTAATTATCACTAACATACCCTGTCCTCGCACTTATTAACAAACTAACCAACTAATATTCTAACACCATCTACTAACTGGACTAACCATCCTAGTCCCTTTGAGTCTAGTTCTAGGTCGGTCACAGTTGTTATGGGCGGCAGGGAAGGGTGGTACTGCATGCTCGTTTGCTATCTTAATTCCATAAAAAAAAAAAAAAAAAAAAAATACATCGTTCATGTTCGCCATAAACATTGACATCGTTGATCGTTGTCTTTTCAGTCGGCTCGCGAACGTAACGCTGATAACAAGTGTTTTGTGCGCATACTTCGATTTGTTCTGTTTTTGAGTTCATACATTACTTTGGATTTCCTTTTCGGTAAGTTTAAACTGTTATCGTTTTATTCCTTATTAACTATTTATTTGAGGATCAAATTAATTAGAAGGTTACGAAATGTCGCTTCTTGCGACTTGTGCTTTGGCTTCCCCTGCCGCCCCTTGCCGCCCGCAACGATGGGTTGGTTGTTATTGGTACTTATGTTTAGCGTGCAAACGCGCGGGACATAACGGAAGTTTTGAAATTTAAAAATAAAGCCAATTTGTAAGGAAAAAATATATTTATAAAATTGGGTTTGTATGGTATTTAACGTACTAATAAAGTGTCCTACAAATGTTGTATAACA
The DNA here is from genome assembly GCA_905404135.1 of Hesperia comma. Lineage (NCBI taxonomy): Eukaryota > Metazoa > Arthropoda > Insecta > Lepidoptera > Hesperiidae > Hesperia > Hesperia comma. The sequence continues at coordinate 19,826,040 of FR990015.1, read as the reverse complement.
CTATATTAATTTTTATTTTTTGTATTAATTCTATTTCTTACACAATTTTGAACATTTTTCTTATTTTCTTAAAATATCAGCATCTATTCGTCCGTGTGACAATCTGTCCCGCTCTCTGTCCATGTGTCTGCTCGTCTGTATGTCTGTTCAGTGTGTAGGTTTGGTATAGTGTAAATTCATACGTTCTAAATTAAGATTTTGCTTTATTGCAGGTTACAATGCCACCTAATAAATTAAAAAGTAAGATTTGGAACTATTTTAAAAGAACTGGCGACAAAGAAGCTATTTGCAAAATATGCAACAAGAGTCTAAAAACTTCAGGCAATACAACTAATCTGCGTGGGCATTTAGAAAATGTGCATTGGCAGCAACTAGAAGATTTTGGTGTTCCCTGCAAAAAGAAAAAAACCAATTCCCTAACTGATTTTATGTCCGTAAATGATGCAACATAAGGATGAGCGTTGAATGAACGAACTGTTTTATTAAACTGTTTATTGTGCATCAACCGATAAACTAGTTTATGGTCTTTAGATAAACTGGTTTATGCGTGAACGTGAACGCTTGCTGCCCGAACGGAATAATCGTCAACGTCGAGCGACTCGCGATGCGACGAACGGGCGGGCAGCGAGCAATACGTCTATCTCTGTTCTTCACAACCGACGACGTGCCCTCGTCTCGCTCGCTCGAACATCCATACTAATATTATAAATGCGAAAGTCTGTCTGTCTGTCTGTCTGTCTGTCTGTCTGTGACGTTTTCACGGCTAAACCACCGGTGCGATTTCGATGAAATTCGGAATGAAAATAGTTGAAGACCCAGAGTCACATATAGGCTACTTTTTTTTTCAAAAATCAACCCCTAAATGCTTGAAATAGGGGATGAAAGTTTGTATGAAAAATCTAAACCGCCTGACCGATTTAGATGAATTTTCCCAGGAAGATAGTTGATGACGTATCTTATTCCCCACTTCCCCGGTTCGCGATATAAACGAATTCCACGCGGGCGAAGCCGCGGGCAAAAGCTAGTATGTCATAATGACACTCGTTGAGTGGGCGGTGTTTGAACAAAATGAACTTTAAAGTAAGCGTAATAAGATGCAAATCTAATTCCATTTTAAACTATAACGACTAAAATAATAATATGTTCAATAGAGAATCATCTAGCTGTTGGGGACTCTAGTCACCGTGGACGGTTTATTGGATGGTTACATGACAGTAAACATTGTAAACAAACAGTCTTGTTTACTTTCAGTTTGGAATCTTACTAGTTCATTTCCTAATTTCCTTTGTTGGTGTTAAATATAATAGTTATTAATTGGACTGGCAGGACGATTTGGTAAAAGAAAAGTGTAAATAAATAGTGTGTAGTATAGAGTAGTGAAGTATTGTACTGTATATAAAATAACTGTGTCGAGTTGTAGAGTAGGCGTGTATATTCGTGTAAATATAACTTAACTTTGGACATTTGATTGAGTGAAAATTAGTTATAGGTAAATTTTAATTATGTCGGTGGTACGTAAAAATTCCAGTATTATTTGGCACCACTTTGAAAAAGATAATCAAACCGGGAAAGCTACGTGTAATGAATGCCACGATGTCTTAAGCTATAAGTCATCCACCGCCAATTTAAAAAGCCATTTAAAGCGGAAACATCCTGCAGTTTATTTGACGGTGTTCGGAAGTGATGACCAATCCGGGCATACATCACAACAAGCTCGTACTCATAATGAATCGCAAGGCGAACCAACTGAACCAAGTACGTCTTCAAGTTCGGAAAAACGTCCGCCGCTCCTGCCACCAACCAAACGGCAAAAGGTTATGGACTCATTTATAAGTAAAAAAATTAGTGTTGAACAGAAAGCACAAATTGACAAGGATTTACTTGATTTATGCATAGATTCATTCCACCCTTTTTCAATAGTAGAAGAGAGAGCATTTAAGAAATTCTGTAGATGGATCCCCGGCTATAAATTGCCAGCCAGGAAAACGTTGTCCGAGTCATTGTTACAGGAATGCTATAAAAAAGTAGAGACGGATATTATGACTCGAGTAGCTCAAGAAGTGCAAACCATTTGCATTACTACTGACCTATGGACGTCAAGAGTGACTGAAAGTTATATTGCTGTCACGGGTCATTACTTAACTCAAGAATTAGAATTCAAAACCGTTTTGTTAGGTTGCTGCCATTTTTCTGGGAGCCACACAGCGTCCAACATTGCATCCGAGTTGGAAAAAATTCTTTCCAAATGGAATTTAAAAGAGAGGGTAAATTTTGCTGTTACTGACAATGCCCCTAATATGTTAAAAGCAATAAGAGAACACCTCGAAATAAAACATTTTGGTTGTTTTGCGCATACGCTAAATTTATTAGTGGATGATGCACTTAAATTGCTAGAAGATTTGATAAATAAAATAAAAAAAATTGTAGCGTATTACAAAAGAAGTACATTATCTTCGGAGAGACTGGCAAAATATCAAATACAACAAAATCAACAACCGAAGCGTCTTATCCAACAAGTCGAAACACGATGGAATTCCGTGTTTTACATGGTCGAAAGAATGGTCGAGTTGCAAGAAGCAGTGCGGTCAACATTAGCACTTGTTGACAAAGACTTACCCCATCTTTCGAGTGAAGAGTGGACTATTTGTGCTCAGCTTTGCCAAGTTTTACGCCCATTTGAGGAAATGACAAGAGCAATGAGTGGAGAACAATATTTAACGGGCAGTTCAGTTATTGTTATGATACGCTGCCTAAAAGAATCATGCAAAATAATGATTGAGAAAGCTGAATTTACGAAACAGGTACAAGACGTAGCTTTACTACTGATGTCGGGCCTTAGAGAGAGATTTCGTGGAGTAGAAAATAGTGGTTCACTAGCCCTGAACACCTTCCTTGATCCTCGTTTCAAAATGCAAGCGTTTTCAGATGCCAATGAAGCTACCAAAACGAAAGAAAAAGTGAGGAGACTAGTAGCTGCATGCATTTCAGAAAACGACCGAACAGCCACGTCAACGTCAACTGTGTCGTCAATTAATGAAGAACCAAAAAAAGATGGTTGCAGCGCCGGGACATATTTGACAACTTAATCCAACAAAGCACATCCAGTGGCATAACACCTTCAGCTAGGGCGATTAAAGAAGTTGATATGTATTTAGCAGACGACATTCTGCCAAGAAAAAACAAAAAGGGAGAATGGAACAGCCCACTACAATGGTGGAAGAACCATAGGCATGTTTATCCCAATTTGCTAAAATTATACATAAAAAATTGCAACATAGTCGCAACATCCGTTCCATGTGAACGTATGTTCTCCAAATCGGGACTTATATTAAATCAAAGGAGAACTAGGTTATCTACAAGTAAAGTAGAACAATTAATGTTCTTAAACGTAAATCTCGATCAAGATCGATTCGAGATTTAAATGTAAATAGTTATAGATATATAAAATTCGCCCTGTAAATATGTAAAACTGTATATAAGGTTGATTATGTACATACAATGAACTTTTAAATACGCCAGGCATATTAAAATTAAATTTAAATCATATAAGTTTAAATTAAGTAAATATCAAATTTAATTAATAAGCCTGCCTGCCAGTCCTAAGCCTGGAAAAAGTATGAAGGAAAGTTCATTTCCACCGCTTACAAACTGAACCGTCGTCGTCGCATCAATTATCATACGACAAGAACGTTGTTTAAACAGTTTATTCTGAAAGACGTTTAATAAACACAGTTGTTACTGTTAGTAACACTTTCTTGAGAAGACGTAAACTAGTCGAAAAAAAAACTGTTTATTCGACTAGTTTATGGTAAACGATAAACGGTCGCGTTTCGTTCATCGAAAAAGCGTCGACGACCCACCACCAATGCAACACCTGCCCATGCCAGTAGTACCAATCAAGATAATATTGAACTTTCAACAACGTCAAACAGTGATGTCAATGTCAATGCTTCAACTAGTTCCAGTGCTGTTAAAGTTATATCATATAACTTAGTAACTTTAAAACTTAAAATTTTCTTTGTTTTGAATGGAATTTCTTTTTCAAATAACCTGGCGCCCGAGATAATTAATTAATTAATTTGTTTTTTTCATATAAAAGTTATAGCTTGACAAAATTGGACGTCTAAATTCAAAAATATTAAAGTTTTGGCTAACCGTGTAAGAATAAAATCTAGAGTAATAAAATATAGAGTTTGGATATAAGGTTAAAATTAGTAATGTTGGAAAGTTAGTAGATAAATGTATTTTGGCAATAAATAATATTTATTTTTCAATTTAAAGCGGTTTCTTTTTCCGAGATACCCCTTTGTAATATAAATAAAAAGCCTTTTTGTTATAGTCCAATGTCTCTAGCTATTCCGGTGCAACTTTTGTTTGTGTAACCCTTCCCATTACACAACACATCAACATACCACATATTTTTAATTTATTATTTTTATTTATATTACAAATCATCAAGTTTGTATTAACCTTTCGTTATAAGAATGCTTTTGACATGAGTTTTAAATTAACAGTATGGCATTTCTGTCCATTGTGACGGAATTTTATTATAGATTTTAATACAGCTACCCATGAATGAGTCACCAGTTTTGCTAAATCTGAATGTTGGTACAACCATTTTAGCCTTATTCCTAGTATTCCTAGTATTGTGATCATCGCTCTTTTTAAGGAAATATGACAAGGGACTATGACAAGTATGAGCCGTTCCATTAGTTTCCTGGAAAATAAATAACATTTTTTTATGGAATTAAGATAGCAAACGAGCATGCAGCAACACCTTCCGCTGCCGTCCATGACAACTGAAACCGACCCAGAACTAGACTCAATGAGTCTCGTTCTAATTCGGTCACAGATGCGTTGCTAACCCTGAGGACTGAGATGGTCGCCTCTAAAACATACCTCAAGGCTGGCAGTCATCGCGGTGACCTGGTCTGCGAGCTCTGCCAGCTTGTCCGGCTGCGTGGGCACACCGGTGTCCAACATGTCCTCCAGTGAGGACACCAGTGCAGCCCACTTGTCAGCTTCGCGGAGCGCTGTCGCTGCATTCTGTGCACATTTATTTATATATTTTTACAGGAAATAAACAGCTAAATCCTATCCTACTAATATTATCCTTCCTACTATCCTACTTCCTACTATCCTACTAATATTATAAATGCGAAAGTTTGTAAGGATGTATGTGTGTTTGTTGCTCTTTCACGCAAAAACTACTGAACGGATTTTCATGAAACTTTGCAGTAATATAGCTTAGACATCGGAATAACATAATTTGTTAAAATTTATAGAGATTTTTGAAGGGACTGGTTTCCCGAAGCAAAGCGAGGGCGGATTTACTAGTATACTTATAGTTAAACAATAATACTAAAATACTAAATTAACTGTTAAAAACCTGTTCGGTTTGTTATCATATCAGGAAGTTAACATCCAGTTTTCAGGTCCTATTCTTATGTAAATTAATATTTATTTGCTTTAGTTGTGGTTACAAAAGTTCTTATATTAAAGATTCTTATATTTGTTCTATACAATCAGCCATAATATCCTGTGATAGCTTGCAAAATATAAAAATTAGAATAAACAGATGAAAACTATGTAGAAGATCCACCTGATATAACTATGCAACTAGATAATAATTAATCACATATTTAAAGGTACAAACAGATTTAACATTAAAAAGAAAAAATTAGAAACTTTCACCGGTATGGGTAAATGGCTTCATCACATTAATGACCTACTACTAAGTACAGGCTTATCACTAGCTAGCAACTAGCTTCCGTCCGCAGTCAATTAATCAATCAATGTCAGTCAGTCAGTCAGTCACCTTTGCTTTATGTATTATATTTAGATATGATTTAACTATTACTGTCTAACCGTATCAACCAGGACTTATGACTTAACATGCCCTTTGACGCATGGCAACACTCAAGAAATTTTTCCCAGTGGCCATCATGGATATGAGTTTTTTTTACCTACATTAATGCTTGACAACGATCCCACCTGCTGGTAAGTGGTGATGAAGTTCAAGATGATATATGCACTATCTTAAATGTTGACATAATGTTTAATTTTAAAATTATTTAATGTAAACATAATGTAATGTATTTATTATTATTATATTCTCATGAGACTTCAATGTATCCAAATTCTACAATAAACTGGTTCTTATTCTGAATCTGCCACCCACCTATCAACCACACCCACAGCTGTAATCTAATCAACACAAGCAGTCAAGGTACAAGTATTTTTAAAATTACATAACCATGGTACACTGAAATCACTAAAAAGCTATAACAATACCTCTAGTCGGCTCTTCAGCTGGTCTATTCGTTGCAGACTCTCTATGGAGTGACCGGTTTCCTGTTGCACTCCTTGGACTTGCTGTTCCAACGCAAATAACTTCTGCTGCAACAACGCACTTTCCATCTGCAGAGTAGACGCATCTTGCAGAATGCGGGGTACCGAAGTCACTATCTGCAAGTTTAATAGTAGTTTATTTCAAAGCCCAAATTATCACCAATGAATGTACGCATAAGTATTTCCATGCAGAATGTCATCTCTTAAGTATGCGTAGTATATATGAGGATTGGGGCTATACCACTAATAATGACATCACTAGCGTGTCAGCCAAGAATGAAGACAACAGAAAAGTACTAAGTATGTGGGTGGCAGCTAGCCATGTAGGCTCTATAATTTTCTTTCACAAAAGCCACCACATTCTCCTTACGAATGAATGAGTAATTGAGTAGTGAAAGTTAAAAAAATAATTATTATTGCTTGCTTTAGACTCTAAACAATTGACAGTGAGTGCAGAGTGTTTCAGTCAAAATGGGAGATTGCATATTTTTTCATAGAATGGAAAGGTAAACCACTGTGTTTGATTTGCAATCAAACAGTTGCTGTTTGTAAAGAGTTTAACGTGAAGAGACACTATGAGACGAATCATAAATCAAAATTTGATTGTTACACCGAAAAGATAAGAGTGGACAAATTATTATCTTTAAAATCTAAACTTCAAGGTCAACAATCGATGTTTACTAAAGCTAATACTGACAGCGAAGACGCCTTGAAATCGAGTTTCATTATTGCATTAGAAATCGCGAAGAGATCCAAACCTTTTACTGATGGTGATTTTATTAAAGACTGTATGTTAAAAGTTGCCGATGTTTCATTTCCATCTCAAAAGTCAATCATTCAAAATATTTCGCTGTCAAGAAACACTATTGCATCAAGAATAAGTGATTTATCTCAAAATTTGGTTATTCAACTGAAAGAGAAAATTAAGGAATTTATAAACTTTTCGCTGGCTGTTGACGAGAGCACTGACACTGTTGAAACACCTCAACTTGCTGTCTTTATACGAGGTATTAATAGTAACTTTGAAATAACTGAAGAACTATTAAAGTGCGTTCCATTGACAGGTACTACAACAGCAAATGATATTTATACTGCAAAGGAGCATTTGATAGTAGAATATGAACTCGACTTGAATATATTTAGCAGCATAACTACGGATGGCGCTCCTGCCATGATTGGCAAACATTCGGGCGTTGTGACTAAATTAAAACAGAAAATACAAGAGAATTTTGTCGGATTTCACTGTATCATTCACCAGGAATCATTAGCATCCAAACATTTAAAAATGGATCATGTTATGCAACCTGTAATAAAAATAGTAAATTTTATAAGGAGCAGAGGACTAAATCACCGACAGTTCAGGCAGTTTTTACAAGAATTGGATGAAAAATATTCCGATGTGCCTTATTTCACCGAAGTTCGTTGGCTCAGCCGAGGGGCAGTTTTAGAAAGATTTTTTTGCATTACGTGACCCTATTCAAGCTTTTATATTAGAAAAAGCCAAGCCAATTAATTATGACACTGACTGGTGGCTTGATTGTGCCTTTTTGGTAGATATAAATAAACACTTGACTGATCTGAACGTAAAGTTACAGGGTAAAAATTTGATTGTCACTCAAATGTATTCATATATACAGGCATTTGAAACAAAGTTAAGACTATGGGAAAAATCAGGTAAAAAATCAAACTTTGGATCATTTCCCTCATTTGAAATCGTTTGGCACAGTGAACCAGAAAAAATTGGATGAATATTCGCAACTTCTACAAAATTTGATTATGGACTTTAACGCACGTTTTGAAGATTTCCACAAAATGAATGAAATAGAATTCCCAATTTTCAACAATCCATTCACTTTTGAAGCTTCACAGGCACCAGTTCATTTGCAAATGGAGTTGATAGATCTTCAATCTGACAGCATTTTGAAGGAAAAATTTAAGGAAGTTAACACTCCTACATTTTATACACATTGTTTCAAGAGTTTGAATAACTACCCGGAAATAAAAAAGCATGCAGCACGCATTCTATGTATGTTTGGTAGTACTTATTTATGTGAGCAAATGTTTTCCGTCATGAAAATAAATAAGAACAAACATCGCACAAGACTTACGAATGAACATCTGCAATCAATTCTGAAAATATCTTCCACGAATATGGTACCTGACATCAATGAACTTGTCAAAAACAAGAGATGTCAAGTATCTGGATCCTCGAGCTCAAAATGAATTACCCTTTGTCTTACCTACTTCTTTTTTTAAGTCGGTTATTAAATAAAGATGTTATATTTAGTATGTTTTATTTTTTTTATTTGTGCCTGGCCCGCCTACACATTCTAAATCTAATTATATGGCCCTCTGAAAAATTGAGTTTTACACCCCTGCTTTAGAGGAACCTGCACTCTTGAGTTCTCTATAATTTTCAAAAAGGTATGAGTAGTCTGCCGAACTTCCCTTGGCCTGCATGGTGAACCCACTGTTTGATGGCCTTTACCCCTCAAGGAGCAGAGACCGTTCCCAGCAGTGGAATGATTATGGATTGGCATGACGAAAATGGGTTAGCTTCCGTCTCTTCACAAAACACAATGAACTGCTAGTATGAGATCTGGCTCAATACTCTATGCTGCTCAACATGGTCAAAACATTTGGAAAGTAGTGGGTTGAAACCGGTTTTACCTGTGTAGTTGTTTCATCCAAGGAGTTACTGAGCTGCTTCATGTACAGTTGTAGCCTTGCAACTGTGTTGGCCACAAACACCTGGTTGTAAAAAGTTATAACAATCAATACCAGTTATTTAAATCAAAATGAAACTTATTGTCTCCTTAACACAAGATCCTAAATGTAAATTGACTCTTTGGCAAAAAGACCTACAAGAGCAAAATGTCATATAATTATTACCAAAACAACCTCTGAGTTCAAGTGCATACTGCTCATAGGTTGCTAAGCTAATATGACATTATGCTCAATGGGTTGTTGTGATAAAAGGACTTAGCTAAAAGGTCTATTTGCTTAAGCAGCGTAGCAGAATATGGTGGCGCTACCATGGGCTTACTGGTTAGGCTCAACCACCATTAAAAAGATGAAAAAAGTATTAAGCCTGCGTTGCCCGAAATATGGAATTTCCACTCCCCGCTAAAAGCAACTTTATTACCTATGCCCTGTTAGTTGTTTCTGAGATTTTTGGCACATTAAACAAAAACATTCACTTTTAAAACCAATGTAATAATGACCTTACTGTACATACCTCCTTCTCATGGGTCCCACTTGTGTTCCAAGCTCTGTTAATCCAATTTTTTGGATCAAAATCGTTTTCCCCAAATGTCTTCAAATCCTAAAATAGAAATGGCATTGGGTTAATTTCTTCAATGTTCAGCAAAACGTAGCATCGCCGAAAGTACATGAGGTACCATTGTCATTTAATTTTGTTATCAGATGAAATCTCTATTAATGTCAACTAATTTCAAGTACGACCTCCTGCTATCGTATTCAAGACTCAACACTTATTTATTTAATTATATACCAAGAGACGAACTCCCGGAATTTAACTAACATATAAAACCGGGTTCATCAAAGTTTAGAATTCATTTCCAAAAGTATATTATTAAATACCAAAGTACTAATAAACATGTTACTATACGTAGTTTTACTTTATATAATTACCATATTCTTAAACTAAAGTTTACGATTTACTCTGTATTTAAAGAAATAAACCGAAATATCCGAAATTGAAAAACTGCAGAATCAATCAAACGGTTCCAGAAAAAGGTAAAAAAAAATTGATTAACTGGAAACCATAGAGATATAGTCCTTATAGATCAATGCTGGAAACAGATAATAAATACGTCAACGTCAACAAAGGCATAGACAATATTAGACAGATAATATACCTAGACTTGATAGAGTCTCAAGTTCTCAACTCTAAGATCGTAGGTAGTAGGTACTACAAATTTAATATTTTGTGGTGTGTTAAAGGCCCCATATACGATACGATTCGTCTAAACGATCGATCTGATGAAAATCGTGACAATTGATTGCATCAAAAATGTCCCTCACACACGAAACGATTGGTCGTAACGATCGATCACATATTTGTTTGAAACTGAAGGATAAGGACGTGTTCAAATAATTAAATACGTGCCCTATAAAATTGAAAATGAACTTCTTTTCGTTACCTATGTGGCGTTATGGATTAGCGTTAGCGTTAATGGATTTTAGCGAAATCGTCAGAGTGAGACAAAATCGAATCGGTGATCGTAAAGAGCCATACACTGTCGATTCATCGTTACGATATTCATGATTGTATGAGTTTTTGTTGCGATCTCCGACATCGTCTTCGATTAAGTAAATAGTTAACGATCTTGCTTGACATACACCATCGATTCGTCGTTTCGACCAGTTTGATGCGCCGGCCGCCGGATCGTATAGATAAATCGTACCGTGTATGGGGCCTATTAAAGTTTAAAGTACATCTATAGTCTGTGTAATAACAATTACGACTTACAACAATGACATGACAACAAATGTCAGTGAGATCAAAATGTAAAAAATAATGGAAAATTGTAAACGCACGCATGAAAAATGTCATTAATTCTTTTTATTTTAAATTATTTATATTTAAATGTATCCAGACTAGGAATTAGAATGTAAATTATAATTCAATTATTTATTTAAAATATTATTTATTTGAAATATTACTGCGAAGACATCACAAATATAATATTTATCGGAATATTTCGGTAAGTTTGTCAATAAAGTGTTTACTGGGAAAGAATATAAATTATGGTTCTCTTCTAATTGTAAATAATAACATATATGATTTTAAGTGCAGAGTTCACTTAACGTTATTTTATAAGCACATTAAAGTTAGGCGCACTATTCTGGTGTAAGTAAACCAAGGGCTTAATAATTCTGCTGGTTTGTAAAAGCTTGGAATTGCGTCGTATTTAAATAGTAATTACATGTTTTGTATGCCACATGTGTCAAATAATTCCGATACGATGCAACTGAAGTAATAAGTTTGCAGGTTTTACCCCCCAGCAAGCAACATTAAAAAAGCAAGTTACAGTAAACCCTATGTATTTTGCTCTCTGCCAGTGGCTGGTGGCAGAGAGGGTAACTGGTGGTAATGAATAAACAACCAGTTTTGATATAACTTAGATCCTCAATATCCTTAGTATTGCACTGCTAATTAATTTTGTTTAAATAAATTTATTTCAATATTTACAGCACAATGAAGAGAACTCGCAATAAATCTGCTGATAGTGATGACGATATGGACAATTTGCCGCTCAAATATATCTCTGCTGATCATAAGAAGTTCCTATCCATAAAAGAACTTAAAATGTACAGTCTACATGCATGTGAATTTTGTGAGGCGAGTTTTAAAAATAGGTGAAAACATATTTTTTATTTAATACTCTAATCAGGAAAATGAGAATGGGTTATCTGATGGTAAGTGTTCACCGTCACCATGGACAATAGAGAGACCAAGAGAGTGTCACCAAAGTGTGACCAAATTGGATGCAATAGACCCACTTCTTGCAGGACCATTGTCACTTAGTTATTTATTCTTATTGTGCTAAATTTTCTGATAGAAATTACACATTTCCTTTTAACACACTGATATCTCTTTTTAAGTAATAACTAGTAATGTGAAACATTAATTTTGTCTTTGAATGTTATTCTTATATTTTGTATTAATATCTTTTATGTAACATATAACTACTACCAATATAGCAGCTATTATTGACTGAAATAAATGTTTGTTATCAATATAACACAATATTGTTTACATTTTCAGGTATGATTTTCTAATTCATAATGCGAAACACATAATAATACCGCTGATTAAAATGTTGCCCCACCCCTGCGCTGAGTGTGGATTGTACTGCATATCTGAGGAGGAAATGAATGAACACTTGTCTGTTAAACATAATATTATTGTCAAATCCAAACCTCTTCATAATAATGACTGTAAAACAAAGATATCAGATAGGTTACAGTTGGAATGTGACAATGTAAAGGAAGAATCAAATGAAGATGAAAGACCATTGAAATGGTTAATTAAGAAAGAGAACAATATAGTCAAGGAAGAAAATGTCAAGAAAGAAGCAGATAACATTTTACAAAACTTTATGACACATTGCAAGGTTGATGTAGAAAAGTTTTTACCACCCATGCTATGTCAATCTGATGATGATAAAACTGATATACAGGAGACATGTGAAAGTGATTATAAAAATCATGTGGCTGCTTTTGAAAATTCTATAACGCACAATCACATAACTCCAATTAATGAAGCTAGTCTTAAAGACGAATTAGATTTAAAAACTCAGACTTACAATAATGCAATGAAAATTGAGGTCGATGATTTTGAAAATACTGTAGCCAATGTTGATTCTTCATCAGAATTCTCAGACGTAGATGAAGACCCTATAGTTATATTAGCTCCTGTAAAAGAACAGGTAGAGACTGAATCTGTGAATGATAGTGTTCATTTTGATGATCTCATGAAACCAGGAATATTTTATTGTAAGCGATGTTTTAGAAGATTTCCTACCAGGTAAGTTTATGTTTAATTACAAGTAATAATGGGGTTTGAAGTGCCCAAATAGTGGCTTTATTTGGCTTAAGTCTCCAATAAAAAATTACCACTTTATACAAAATACAAATTATTAATAAAATATTACAACGTAAAGCGACAGCGCCTTATTAACTGTAAGGCGCTGTCTCTGTCACCCACACGTTGTGAATGTATACTGTCTGGAATTAAAAGCTCATAATATGGCCCCTGACTGGTAATTTGACCCATTTTTTTTCTTTTCGTTTTCATGTCATCAGTATGGAAATATGTAACACGACCCTGCTACTCAATGTCCTTTAATGATGACAGCATTGTTACTGATTTACAATATAAGTTGAATGTTGCACAATAAATGAGGGTTTATTATATATTATACAATTAATGAAAAAATATGCAATAGAGTTCCTTCAAATTTTTATTTCATTGTGTATGGGATTACGTTCTATCTGACCAAAACAGAAAAGTGATCTTAGAATTATTATGGTTTTATATAACAAATGGAAGAAAATAAAATATAAATGAATTAAGACTCTTTATTTACAGTGGTAACAAATGCTCTAACTGTACTGGGCAGTGTTTCCTATTTTGTAGCGTTGCCTTTTGATATTTCACTTACTTTGATTGCTTACTTCATTTCAGATTTGAAGTAATAGTACACGAGGCATCACACTTAGACCTGTCCAAGACAGCTCCCACAGGCTATAGGGAGGCCTATAAGCATTCCAAAAGCACCGTTCCCCTCTCCTCAGGTCCGTCCAAACAAGTTACAACATGTAAACGTTGCAACGAAGAGGTATCTAATCAGAAATTGCATGATAAGAGATGTTACCCATTGTACTGTGCTTCTTGTGGTAAAGGTTTCAAAACTACGTTTTATCTGATGGCTCACGAAGAGAAGTGTAATAGAGAAGCAGTCGTGAACATGTGCGATAATTGCTTATACGTGAGAAAGAGACCGAAACATATTAAATATTACAGTATAATGAAGTATAATAATAAGAATAATGTGAATAGAACTTGTCATTGGTGTGCTGAGAAAAGTGAATCAGTGTCATTAGTGACAATTATTACCAAGAAGAAGACATTAAAGGATCAGATTAGCTTTGAGGGTGAGGACAATGAAACAATAGACCCTCTTATCAAGAGCAGAAAGAATTGGACCAACGAACGGGGTCCTGGACGACCGCCCAAATTCCTATCTAATCGGGAAAGATTAAAATTGATACAGCAGCGACTTAAATCAATGAAGAAATAAACGTTTTTAGCCACTTTTGTTTTTTATTACATAATATTGTCTTTTATAACATAGTGTGATCATTATTGTTAACGTTTTACACAATAAACGTCATGTGATTGATAACGATAATTGATAAACAATCACGTTTATTCCCACTTCAAGGAATATTTGAACTAACTTTAAAACAACTAATTATTTATTTATGTTATACATAATTATGTATAACACCTATATTTATAACTTTGATGTTTTAAATGTCCAGATGGAACATCGAATCCGCGCAAACGTGTCAAAAAATTGTGGCTAACTGTTAGCCACATAGACAATAGACGAAGGTGTAAAACATCGCTCGCACGCACACGTGCTTAATAATGTTGCCTGGTTTTTTTTTGTTTTCATTGTAGGGCGACGCTCAATCTAGACATTTAAAACATAGATTTATAAGTACATATTGCATCTATATTTTATAATTAAGTACATTATAGTGATGATTTAACGAGTGTAATTTGCGGTGTAGGTAGGTATGTAATATATGTTCTAATCAAAATTGAGTAGCTTCCAATGCCACGCTGTCTTCTGGTACTTATAATAAAGTAGATAAAATAATAACAGACTGTCCACTTCTGTTTACTAGTACTGCCTACGCTATTATTTTATTGTCTCTGCGGTTTTTATTATGTGTCCTGTCCTTTCATCTACAGATTTAAATGTTTTCTGGCTCAATATGAAACCACGATACATTTCTTTGTAAGTGTAGGTAGGTACACCACTAGCACAGTCAAATGATAATGTTACGACATCCCTTTGATTATTCATTGGAAATACAAAATCTTAGTGGAACAAATTAGTCCATAGTAGGTAACAACTAAAGCACTGCACACATAATATAAGTACATACAGTGCGCCCAACTTATCTCTGAAATGGCAAAAATTGAAATTGAAACTAACGAAAAGTCATTCAAAAGTACGTTGTGGTCATTCATCTGTCAGTTACTAGTGTGCAATGATTGGTCAAATGAATGTCAAATGCGTCCGACAGCGTCTCTTTGTTTCAATCTTAAGTTGGATATAACAAACCCGGAAACGGACCAATTAAACGACAGCATTCAATTATTATGCCACAAACTTATCTGACCCGGTAAGGGGGGCGTTACTGTCTTTGTCTGGCAACAGTATAACTTTTATAACATTTGCATTAGTTCCAATTTTGGCCACCGAGTTAGATAAGTTTGTGGCATTGTACAATCTTTGTTATAGTTGTCACTAGAAGACGTACCTACTACTCGCCACTCCTCCACTGAACCGACACCAAGTATAGAATCGGAATTCAATCGTAACAACCAAGACATAAATATCATAATTGATTGCTTTCGTTTTAGTCGGTCCGTTACCGGGTTGTTATGTGAGCGCTGTCCCGATGCAAACTCATGCTAAACGGTATTGCGGGTTGCGGGCACTCATGTTCTGACACCAATTGTTACGGGTCAGGAGTACTGGGTTCGAGAAAAATGCCAAAATGTACCACAAAGACTTTATTGTACTCGTAGATACACAAATTACACTTTGTGGGTACACAGTACACACCAAAACACTCTGCACGTAGGTACTCGTAAACACACTCGTCGAATACTGTATCGCCCGTAGAAATCACTTCACTTCGCACTGGTATCGCTCGTAGGTATCGCTGGTATCTTCCTGGTTTCGCAGGAGTATATTGTTCTATGCTCATGCTGCTCCGGCGCTGGGCCGCTGCCTAACCCTCGAAGCAGTGAAACAACGTGGATCGGACGGCCGATGCAGATCTCACCCGCGATCTGACGACCTGGATGGCGCAATGGTTAACACGCCGGATCGCTGTTCCGAGGGTCCTGGGTTCGATTCCCAGCGAGGCGGAAATTTGAATGATGAATTTGAATTGCCGTTCTCGGTCTGAATGTGTGTCCTTGTCTTGTGTGTTGTCCATGGCACCCACGACACAGGGAAGCCTAGTGTGGGGCTATGAGTGTGAAACGTTATCTTCTATAAAAACCATTAATGCATTGAACGACCGGGTGCAACAGATGTGCTCATAGCCCGTCTGCTTGCGCCGATTTAAGTGATCGACAAAGTTAAGCAACCACGGGCGCGGTCGGTATTTGGATGGGTGACCGCTAGTGGCAAAATTTCTTGAGCGTTTCCGTGTTCCGTGCTTCGGAGGGCGCGTAGAGCTGGCGGTCCCGGTTGTTATCGATAGATAGCAGCCGTTAAGCCATGTCGGAGACCTTCAGGCGGCTTGAAAACTTCAGATACTTGGTTGGCCTCTAACCCACCAATCCGCACTGGAGCATCGTGCTGGAGTATGCTCTAGCCCTCCTCAATGATGAGAGATCCGTGCTCAGTAGTGGGCCATTAATACACTGAACTGATTGATCACTGAAGGCAATCACGCGTTATATCTTCATTAGGTGTTATTACTAATTCTAATTAGGCATAAATTACCTAATTGCTGATCTGCTGCTAATTATACAGCCACCATAATTGCCGTCTTGGCTTGTTTCTGCACTCTAAATGTGATTTACGTTACGTTCCAAAGCAGATGTCGCGAATCGCGATGCATCACGCGGCTATGACGTCTTCGTAGTAGGTACTTTTTCACCAAGAAAGGACTACTTAATACATGAATTCTCATAAGTCATAACGCAATTTTTAACAATTTATTAGTTCTGATTTAGTATTTAAAACTTAAAAATACAATAATTATAACTGGTATGAGACACCTGTATGATATGCATGTGACTAGTGCTCCGCCAATCCGCACTGGAGTCTGGAGCACCGCGGTGGAGTATGCTCTACTTCAGGCTTCCTCAATGAAGAGGAGAGACCCATACTCGGTAATGGGCCATTAGTGGGTTCTAGCCATGACTAGTGCGTCGAGAATAACGCGGACATTTTCCCAATTATTGTAATTTTCTTAATTATCTTCCACTGTCATGGTTAAAAACGTCATCTATGAATGTAACGCATCTATACTCTTTTCTTTGCGTGCGTAGGATAAAATTTTCAAACTTTTCTATTCACCTAACCTTGGAGTAGATGTTGCTACATCCACCAAGGTCAGGTTTATACATTTCGAATTCTTTCGGCCCTACATTGTTACGAGCTTCCAGCTACAAGACAGTAGGTCCGTGAGATATAATTAACGCGTTGAAAGCGCCGCGGTCGTTCCGTTGATGCGGCATTGGACGAGCTGGCAGCGATGAGCGAATGCATTTCTTTTACACTCCTCGTTCGATCTAGGATTCGTTGTAATGGCATGGCACACAAATGCCAGCTTTCTGCCTATGAGAACAAGGTAGATTTAAGATTGACGGGAGGATCTAAAAAGAGTCTTAGTAAATTTTCTGTGCAGGCTGAATTGAACTGTGAGAACAGCCTAGGTGATTAGTTTGGTTTTAGTGGAGTGTGGCAATTCCGTTATTATGCTCGGTGACTAAAGTATTTAGTATAATCTGATTTAAGGGCGAGCAATGGCCTATAGATACTTGAGTCGCCGAGAAAATGAAATTGTCACTAGCCGCTAGAAACATATTCAACACCATCTACTAACTGGACTAACCATCCTAGTCCCGTTGAGTCTAGTTCTAGGTCGGTCACAGTTGTTATGGGCGGCAGCGGAAGGTCGGTGCTGCATACTCGTTTGCTATCTTAATTCCATAAAAAAAAATAGCTTGTAAACAAAATTTTGGTACTTACGGCATTTTAAAGTTCTCAGCGTCAATCTACAATGAAACCTAATCACTGGGAGGGAAAGCAGGTATATGTGAGTTGGCATTCAAACAAATTCCATACCAAACTCGAAGAGTATAGGAGTATTGTCTTTTTTTGTTAACGAGTCGGAAACCTTCAAAAGGTACCCGGTGCCGTGGGAGCGACACAGGGTTATGTGGGGTTTTTACCTACTAAAACCCCCCCGGTGGCCTTTCCTCAGCGCTTGTTGAGGAACTCGAATCCGGGATCTCCAATAGAAACGCAAGGTCCTCCAAGCGCGGTGCCCTTGTATTCGGGCTCTGCCCGCGAGGGACTAAAGGCCCCCTTGCTACAACGTACAACGTTACGCGGCCACACCAGGGTCCTTCCCAGGGTTGCTGGGTGACGGTACGAGCTGCCTACTCTAGCCGCCCGCAACCCCGAAAGCCCCCTTTAAGTCGCCTCTTACGACAGGCAGGGGATACCGAAGCTCGTATTCTGGTCCCGAGCCACAGGGACTCCGAGCCGGGTCTGCGCGTTCTCTGGCCCGTTCGGCTTCCTCATTTTGGGTCATAACATAGATGATTGTCGTGGCCTCAACCACAGGAGATCTGGGTTCAAATCTTGCATGCAGTTATGAAGACTCGTATGACGCAATGATTACAATTTTAATACTCTCACCATATATTTTAAAATTATAGCATAATACCGCTCCTCGTGAATATCAGTTTGGCCTAATGGTTAGCTGGTAGAGAATGCTTTAGCATTAAGCTCGCCATAATGTACCTCATTTGTTTTTGTGGTCATTAAAGTTTTAAATAAATAAATAAATAATTTACAATGCCGAATCACCGTTCACAGGATTAGATTCCCAGCGAAGGGAATTTGAAAAACTATTTACATTTTCGTTCTCAATCTTGGTGTGTTAAGGCTATGAGTGTTCAGCATTATTTATTTATTTTATAACTTGAAAAACGAGTTCAATATTAACAAATGGTAAAATGAGATTTTGCGGTGACAGTCTAGTGGTAAAATTCAGCTTCTTATTCGGAGGGTCCGGGTTTGAATGCCAGGACACGCACCTCTGACTTTTCGGAGTTATGTGCGTTTTAAGCATCTAAATGTCACTTGCTACAAACGGCGGAGAAAAACATCGTCAAGAAACCTGCACACCGGAGAGTTGGTAAAACTCAAAGGTGTGTGAAGTCCGCCAATCCGCAGTTGGCCAGCGTGATGTTCTATGGCCTTAACATTCTCATTTTGAGAGCAGACCCGTGCTCAATAGCGGGCCAGGATGGGTTGCGATGATGATGATGATGATGAAAATGAGAACAGCATCACAATTCAAAAACTACTCTTCAGGTGTCCAAATGACGTAAAATCATGATGTCTTACTGACGGTGACAATGTGGTCACTCTCAGGTGGTTTGGAGAACTTCCTACTTTCCGTACGCCTGCCCACGCGAGAATAGACTGAAGGGGACAACGGAGACCATGGAGTCGCATTCCTACCTGGTCGTTGTTTATCTATGATGACATAATATTTGGACATAATTAGTGCCATAGTCAGGGACCTCATATTATAGTTCTGACTAAATAAGAAACCTATTGTTATGCTGCCACGTTCATCCATCCATCATCCATCCATCAGCCTTTCGATGTCCACTGTTTAACGTAGGCCTCACCTAACTGGCGCCACTCTAACCGGTCCTGAGCCCTCTGAATCCAGCGGATGCCCGCCGTCTTCTTCAGGTCGTCAGTCCACCTGGTCGGGGGGCGCCCTACGCTCCTTTTTCCAAGACGCGGTCTCTCGCTGCCACGCTACTAAATGGAAAAACTTCTTACTTTCCTAATAGCAATTTGTTTACCTACCTAGATATAATAAAATTAATTATTATTGTCTCAACGCAATTTATAGGAATAACAGAGATTTCAAAGTAGTATAAAAATCTTTACAATATTTAAGTAACGAACATTGTTAGTAAATTGTGCTCCAAGCATTCCCTGTTCTTCCTAGTTAACAGAGTGACTTCAGTTTAGTAACAGCAATACAAGCAACGGGTCGGTTTTATTACATCTTAAATTAAGTGAATTAAACAAAAAGAAATTCGAGAAAAAGTAACAACAAAAAATAAAAATAAAATCGCTATGAAATTGTGCTAAAACGTACCTACCTAGTCAAAAAATCAAAAGTGATTTTAACAATGTTGTTCATA
Organism: Hesperia comma; assembly: GCA_905404135.1. Taxonomy (NCBI): domain Eukaryota; kingdom Metazoa; phylum Arthropoda; class Insecta; order Lepidoptera; family Hesperiidae; genus Hesperia; species Hesperia comma. The sequence continues at coordinate 19,805,933 of FR990015.1, read as the reverse complement.
GCCTGATTGTGTCATGTCTTGCGGGTTTTATCAAACGTAAGTCTTCAAAATTATCTTAGCATTGCCGAACGTGGTCAGATATTGTATGACTGACCGCTGGAGCCTACCGCTTCGCTATTACAGCAAATAATAAGCTTTATATTTAGGATAGTCCAGAACATTCCAGTTTTTGGTAATCTATTCTCCTTTGATTAACCATCCTAGTCCCGATTTGAGTCTTGTTCTATGTCGGATACAGTTATCATAGACGACAGCGGAAGGGTGACGCTGCATGCTTGTTTGCTACCTTACTCCCATAAAAGATAATCTCTAAGTCTAAACAAAGCAAGCAAGCAATCTAAGCGGCAAGAACAGTATCTACATTATTTTAAACTTAAAACATCATCGTATATAATAATGATTTCCCCCCTTAATGAAATTGCAATTATCGGACATATTGTAAGGACAATAAAATTAAAAGATAATGAATACCTACTTAAGGATATGTATTCTGTACCAATCCACCGTTGATATACTGATCCACATGTATATCAACGGCTACTTTATAAAGAAACCATGCCTAATTGCCTACAATGTACTTCTGATGGGGAATGGCGATTGGATTAAAACTACCAGTGACGTGAGGACGTCAAGCCGGCCTTAGGTATAGTCTTACAACGCCTACGATCTTTTGGCGTGTGGGTGACAGAGGCAGCGCCTTACAGGTAAGGCAAACTGTAAGGCACTGTCTCTGTCACCCACGCGCCAAAAGATCCTTGTACGACTGTACTTAATCCTTGATCAGGTTAAACTTCTATGGGTTAGGTAAACACATACGAAGTGTGCCCATGTCTACTCATTTTTGAACTTCATAATTGCTATACGTAATATTTCAAGCTATTCCGTTACGATGGAATTTAATTTAAGCATTAATAAATAAGAAAACTTGGGCACATAGACGTAGAAAAAAGTGTAAACTAGAGGTCTACAATTTTATCAGTGTTATCATTATCAACTAGAGATAGCACGAAGGTAAGCTGTAGGTACGTGGAAAATAGTTAATTTTTTTCCAGCAAAATCTTTACTATCATATAAAAAAAACCGTTACGCAAGGCGAGACAGAACATAAAATCATTCTGTTTTCTGTTTATTCTTTTCATGTTTTTTGACGTGATAACGTCTTATAAATTGGTTTGCCGGGTGGCACTTCAAGAAACTGCGTTAGTAGCTCCGCTCACGTTATGCGCTTACAATGAGAGCGAGTGAGAGGCACGCGTCCCTTCCACTCGGGCATGGTTAGCCCGCCTAAGAGCGAGAGAGACAGACATAAAAAGTGAAAGGCACGCGCCCCTTCCTCCTTAACATTACTTATGGTAGCTACGGCGTACACACGTTGGCGTGTTTCAGAAAATGGTACAGCGCCATCTCTGGAGAAGTAATCTCGTTTGTTACCTCACTTAGTTGTGACTAATGGTTAATGGTCTAACGGTTAGCAGCGCTAGATGGCGGATGGTGTTACAATGTTTTAAATATAATTCTTTGTATAAATAAATGTTTTAAATTGTTACTATTATTTCATCCTTCTTCCTACTATACGAATGAATATTCACATTAAAATTATTTTACCACTCAAAGTCGTTGTCACGTAAAACTTTCGCCCGTATACCGACTTTACAGGCAACCAATTTTCTTTTTTTTTTATTGAATTAAGGTAGCAAACGAGCATGCAGCACCACCCTTCCGCTGCTGCCCATGGAAATTGTGACCGACTTAGAACAAGACCCAATTTAGGGACTAGGGTGGTTAGTCCAATTAGTAGATGGTGTTAGAATGTTAGTTAGTTTGTTAATAAGTGTGAGGACAGGGAATGTTAGTGATAGTTAGTCCTGTTAGTTAATATTAGTAGATAGTATTGTCCAGTTAGTAATGATTAGTGTGAGTCTTGTTCCAATTCGGTCACAGATGCGTTGCTACCCCTGAGGACTGAGATGGTCGCCTCTAAAAAAGTGAACCGGCTCCACAGGCTATTAGCGAAGTTGCTACTTTTCTAATGCGAGTGCGATAAAGGCGATAAATGACATCCATAGCTCTTGTTCTCTTTTAAGTGTTCATATTATAACTTTTATAATACCAAAGTCAAGCAAATCAAAGTTAGGTAGGTAAATTTTTGATGAAGATAATAGGAAATACAAAATACAAAAAGCATGTTTACGTACACAAATGTGTTCTACTGTTTCACAAATTAGTGTCAGTAGGAAAATATTTTAGCCAAATTTCACAGCTGGCCGACCCGACACGCGACAGACACATCCATTCTGCCAAGTGCTTTAAACCTGCCCTAGTTCGTTCACTTTCGAGTTAAATGTAACACAATACGCGATCAAAACATTCTATAACCATTATCTCACTCCCTGGCACAGTCGTCAGTATGACATTTGCACCAGTACGGTACCGCCCGCCAACACTCCGGTGCAAACGGAGAACCATTTATTTATAATGACCCAAATCTATTCGGGTCGTATAGATCGATTATTCGCTTCCTAGTTCCTTCACATTAAAAGTAAATTAAAAAAGAAAAAAGTGACATTTTTTCATTCAAACGCGCCAAATAATTTGAAAAAAGAATTCACAGATAGTAAAATTGAAGGTCAGTAGAATAAAAAAGAAATTGGAAAGTGGATAAAAGTGTTTCAGTTTAAAAACTTTTTAAACGTCAGAATAGTAACGGTTTGAAATCGCGCGTGCAATGAGTGGTCGTGATACGGACTCTGACAGTGTTTCTAGTTCCGAAGAAGATTTGGATTCGGGGATCGTTGACGAACCATCTATCGAAAGGAGAAGAGACGTCGACTGCATGGATTTGTCGGAGTTTTTTAGTTATTGGTAAGCGATTTTATACTAACATTGCTTGGAAGGGTTCCAATTAGACAGGTGTTTTTTCTTGTGCGTAGTAATTATGACTTGCAATTGTAGCGCTTTGTTCACCTGTGGTGTCGGTACCAACAACAAAATTATTCCGATTACGTCACATTTTACTATGCTATTATATTTTTATAAAAATGGAACGCACGAGGTTTTTGTTATTGAAGTATCGATTTTATTATTGACATATCGATACACAACTGTTCTTGTTAAGTCAATTGACGTATTTTTGGCAGCTGTCAAACCTACTTTTCGACTGAATTTATAACTCTATAATCGTAATATCACAGATTACAATAATAATATTTATTCATGTGGTAACATCGTGTGCTAGATGACGTCATAATCATAAGTCATGTCACAGAAACATGATCAACTGACTGATTTATTATCATCTCTAAACATATGTAACAGGATATAAAATACTTGTGCAACATATTCAAGACTATTTTATTCTATGACAATATTAAGCCATCTTCCCTTGTTTTTACCCGACTGCGCTACGCAAAGAAGGGTGATCGTTTGTCTATTCTAAAAGTCAGTTGGTTGACACTGGCCAGAAACTTTTGGAACATATCTCCTCTCTCCCCCTCTCTTTCTTCACCGCACCTGGTCATTCCTCTCCTCACCTCGCTCCACCATTAATCTTGCCACTCAATGTTCTTTTAGTAGGGCTATAAAGACCCTTCTTTATTCATAATAAATATTTTACCAAAGAAATGAAGAACATTGTCTATCAGTAAATGCAGAGATTGATCAAATCGCCAGTTGCAATCCAACTTGACCACTTCTAAGTACTATACTTCGTTTGAATTCGATCTGGAATTCGCTTTGATGTTTTAAATGTCTAGATGGATAGGATGGATGTTTTTTCAGAGTGACATTATAATAACTAAGTAGGTATGTGTATGCCTAGAAAATCCAAATTCACTTGAATCCTAATCCCGAGGTTTTATTTCTTTATTTAAATAAAGATAGTAGGTACGTTATTTAATGAACAATAACACTGTCATGTCATTCTTTACATCTTTGTAGTTGCACTGACGACTGAAATTTTAAACAGCTGTGCGTCAGATATGTGCTTCAAAATACTGGACTATGAGCGTTTATTGAATACAATACTTAATTAACCTAGTTTTAACCGACTACGTGCACTTCACTCCCATCTCCGTCAACCACATGTACGCCACTACCATCTCCGTCAACAACATGTACGCCACTCCCATCTCCGTCGACAACATGTACGCCACTCCCGTCTCCGTCAACGACATGTACGCCACTCCCGTCTCCGTCAACGACATGTACGCCACTCCCATCTCCGTCGACGACGTGTACGCCGCTCCCATCTCCATCTACAACGTGCACATGACTCCCATCTCCGTCGACGACGTGTACGCCGCTCCCATCTCCGTCGACGACGTGTACGCCACTTCCATCTCCGTCTACAACATGTACTCCACTACCACCATCCTGAAAATAAAATTAGCGGATTTTGCTACAATGTTGGTTACAATAATAATGTCAAATGATCCCAACTGTAAAACTATATAAATAGTCCTACAAGGATCTTTTGGCCGATGAATGACGTGAGGGTGACAGAGACAGCGCCTTTTGGGAAGGCACACTGTAAGGCGCTGTCTCTGTCACCCTCACGTCAGTCATCAGCCAAAAGATCGTTGTAGGACTCTATTTCAATTGTTGTTGAATTAAAAAAATCTTCTCTGACTGAAGTACTTGTGTATATGAAATAACAAAAAGTGCTCACCCATCCAGACATATTGACGTTACAATTTACCTGCTGTTTAATACGAACTGGGGCTGTGTCCGTGTCTATCTACGATAAACTTTAAATACCGATAACGACAATCGCAAAATAAACACTAATACACAGGTGGTTTAAAGACGTACTTCATTGTCAAAAATTATCGATAGTGAAGCTAATTATCAAGGCATTAAGATAGATTCAACGTTTAACTTATCGAATTATCACGTCATGTCGGTTAACTAGAATATCTACTTCCTCAATTAATCTGTTATTGATTTCTAGTGTGCTAAATCTACGATGATTTGTTGCGCTGCTTTCATATTTAGTATATGTACCTACCGGTATTTTTTTAATAGTTTCAAGCTATCTAACACACTAGCTACCAAAAGCTTTTCAATGTGCCGTTCAATGTGCGTCTAAGCTTAACCGCAAACGAAGATGTAAAACAACAAGGTGTTTGTAAAAGAAACCCAGAAAAATCATAAAATATTTTGATGAATAAAATTATCTTAATCTTTAGTAATCGTTATGCCAGCGTACACGCTATTTTATAATCGCAGATTAGAAATAGATCAATATTAGCACTTACCAGAATTACGCGCGCAGTCTTTATCTATCACATTGACATAAGCTGTGTTGCCAGATCAAAAGATTTATTACGTAAAAAAATATTCAATTTCATTAAATTTTTATAATAAGATAACTTATTCCAATTTGTCCTTGTTGTCGAGACGTAATTAATTTACAACAATTCATTAAATTTGTAACATTTTAATTAAGTCCCATTCATTGTATATTATTATTATATATGTTATAAGTACGTGAATTAAAGTAATTATCTGTTGCTTTATTAACAAAAACTTTATAATAATATTATTATGCTTGTGAAGTCTACTTTCTCGTCTACGCACAATATGCCCAGCGTTGCGATTTCCTTTTTACTGTGATTTAATGACAAGTTAACAACATAGCCTGCTATTGCTACTGCTGGTCCTAAATCCTAGTTCGGAGATATGAGTACAGTCGTACAAGGATCTTTTGGGGCGTGGGTGACAGAGACAGCGCCTTACAGGTAAGGCAAACTGTAACTGTAAACGCCAAAAGATCCTTGTAAGACAATATATTATGTAAGCGTTTAAAAATGCGATTACAGTTTAAGTTACGTGTTGTGACACTTAATATTTGTGTAAAAATGTATGAAAAAGCAAGTTGCCAACCTTATTTATTGTTTAAACATTAATAGTAAAAGTGTCGTTAGTAAAACACCGTTTACAAATAAATATTTATTTACTATGTAAACAGAAGATCCTCAATTGTGTAGGTACCTGTTGACAAAAACATAATATATTGAAATATAATTAAATTAATATAAAATGAAATGTAATAAGGGCAAGTAGTTTCAGTTTGAATAACTTTTTACAAAAAATAACTGACTTCAACTTCGACAAATACAGATAAAACCAAAAACTACTCGCCAGATGTCACTCAGATTCATTGGGACCACACGACAAGCGCCAGTTTTTGAATAAACAAAGAATCATCAAAATCTGTTCACCCAGTCGAAAGTTAATACTCGTAGTATCATTCAATCAATCTATACCCCCAGCGACATCTACAGAATAATATTAAAACTTTGGATGCGTTCTTTCACACAACACGAGTTGCACTTGCACTTGATCCGCTTTGATGACATTATTAAACATAACTAAGTATGTAATGCGAAAAAATAATAAGGAATCTATAAATGAAAAAGAGATATATGTACCTTTTGTTTATTGTGGTTCGAAGAAAGCTATGTGGATTTAAATATGAAACGTTTTGGCGGTATTTTAAATTATCTTTAATTAAATTATAATTTTCGATACATAAAAGTGTTTGTATAATTAAAGTCAAAAATAGTCAAAAATCAGAAATACGAAGGCGTGTCGCAATGTCGAAGAACGCTATGTCCCAGCTTGAGAGAATCTGGAGAAATCGTAAGATCACTATAAACACAAAGAAGATGCTTGTCTCTACACTCGTGTTCTCCATTTTCTTATATGGTGCGGAAACGTGGACATTGAAAGCTGCCGACCGGAAGCGCATTGATGCATTTGAGATGTGGTGCTGGAGGAAAATGCTCAAAATCCCATGGACAGCGCATCGAACCAATAAGTCAATACTACAACAACTCCAGATAGAAAAAAGACCTCGTCTATCAAATATATGCCTCCGCCGTATCTTCGAGTTTTTCGGTCACATCGCACGCAAAACCGATAACAACCTTGAGAAACTAATTGTGACTGGAAAGGTTGACGGCAAAAGACCTAGAGGCAGAAGTCCGATGCGCTGGTCAGATCAGATCCGCACCACTCTCGACACAAAGGTTGCTGATGCTATACACATCGCACAAGACCGGGGAAGATGGAGGTCTATAATAAAGAAGAGGCTTCTCTCTAATACCCAGTGATGAGGTCACGACCCCCAGCATTGGGGAATCGATTCAAGGAGGAGGAGGATAATTAAAGTGACATTTTTATGGTTATCTGCAGCCGTTAAGGTTGATTTCAAATACCTTTTTAAGAAAGTGCCCTATCTCCTATTAAAACCAAACTCACCTGAGCCCCGCTAGTTCCCTCCGGAGGCGCCACTGTCGCCGCCCCTGGACACGCCGCCGTCATCACCTACCACGTGGACGCCGCTACCATCGTCTCCTACCACGTGGACGCCACTACCACCATCGTCTCCTACCACATGGACGCCGCCGCCGCCGTCATCGTCTACCACGTCAACCATGCCCTATAATTGTACAATCATAAATGTTTTTTTTAATGGAATTATGATAGCAAACGAGCATGCAGCACCACCCTTCCGCTGCCGCCCATGACAACTGTGACCGACGTAGAACTAGACTCAAAGGGACTAGGATGGTTAGTCCAGTTATTGTTAGTATGAGTCTCGTTCTAATTCGGTCACAGATGCGTTGCTACCTCTGAGGACTGAGATGGTCGCCTCTAAAAAAGTGTAACCGGCTCCACGCCTTCCTATCCGGAACACAATTGTTCTTAAAACAATTATTACACGGTAGGAATGGTACTAGGTACCGTGGCGGGCGGTGATACTTCCCCGGGTACCTACTGAATGACTGACGGAAGATGCACAGGCGAAACTACTGCACGCAAGAAGCTGAAAGGCATGTATGTTCCGTGGGGAATGTAGGGTCGCACTAATACAGGACACCCACTAAATAGATACAAGAGGTGATAAACTGACACTTTTTATTTTTTCAATTGATTCACATAAAACTTTATATTTATGATAGGTTACTCTAGTCGTAAATATCGGCGATTGCAAACATTCACACGATTTTGATCGTACCCGGCTCTGATAGGCCTTTCAACGTCCAAAATCTTAAAACTTAAAATCTTTAATCCACCACACCACTCACAAAATGCACCAATTAAATCAAAACCCATCACTGTAAACCGCATTAACCTTCTACGACCCCTCTGCTTTTAGACATAAAGACTAAAATATGGTCGTCAAAAACATAAGAATACTGGATACATAAGAATAGCGGAGATTTTCTAGTGTATGATTGTACATTTTTTAACGAAGGGATAGGATGTCTGTGGGCTGGACTCTACCAGTGGTTTTGGAGATAAATGGTAAGATTTGTTCGCATACACATACATCCTCTCACCCCAAACGCATATATGCATCCGCATATCTCCGTTCCGTGTGTAAAAATAAAAAGTTACTGACCCCTTCGCCTCTCCTTGTGCCCGACATGTTGATATTAGACGATGTAAAAACCTAAATTACTGAAATGCGAACTCCGAAAGTCATTCGATTTACTATCACAAGATAAGGATAATACAGACGACCACAAATGCTTCGGACTTCAGTACAATAGCTACCTACTTTAAAAACAGTTTTGACGTTGTTGTAATGAAATTTTCATTCATATTCTCATAGTTGACAAAGAAATTCAGGACACCAAATAAACAACATTTCAACTCAACTCTTCAACTCAACATAAAATTTCGTGATTTAAGTATAAGAACATTTATAGATTTATATTTACGAATTTATGCCTAACTTTTGCTGAATAACTTCGTAGACAATAAATATAAATTGCTTTCTTCGTTTCTCTAGTATTTTCCAGACTCTACTATTCTCTAGTACCTATTATCTATTTCTTCAGTCTAAGACTGAAGAAATAGCCACTTCTTATTTTTTTCTTTTCTTTGTTTATGAATTCTCCTAATATAATATGTTTATTTGAAATATTTCCTGTAAGAATGTATGTTATTTCTTACTGTTTGTCGTGCACCCTTCCTCTTTCTTACTTTTTATTGTGTCCTCTGCCCAAAGGTTGTCTGGAAGAGCTCTTCAGCGATAAGACCGCCTTTTGTACTATGACTCAAAATTTTTATAATTGTAAATGTTACCTTTTAGTGTGTGCAATAAAGAGTATTCTATCTATCTATCCACCCTACATTAAATTAAGTCTAAAGTTTACGTGCTCGCACTCGCTGTCACGCCTCTTATCAAAAATACTAAATAACTTGTACTCATATCACTACAAATGACTCACAGATAGTAACTGATAAGCCATAAAAATCTGTTCTGCAATACTAATTGTAGAATACTTAAGTTTGATTTAATTTTATGTTTTGTTGATTTTATAATAAATTGGTCTTAGCTCTTTATACTCGTAGCATCTACATTTTAAGTGCATGCAACCCATAAGAACTCCCAGTAGGTGCGATAGTCTACGTGTCTAAATATTAAAAAAAAACCGACTTCAAAGGGCTGTCAACTGAAAAGGAAGAAATATTTTTAAAATGTACCTATTTTCTGTACAAAGATAATAAAAAAATATAGTGTCGGTGTGCGCACAGACTTATAAAAAAATAAATAAGCAGACCTAACATACAACTACATAGACATGCTGCAAACAACAGCAACAACAAAAATAAAACGAGATAGACTTTGTACGTGTCATGGAAGAGAAAGAGATGAAACTATTGCTTTCTATTGTTATTGTCTTTGTAGTGGTGAAAATTGTGTTTGGTCTGCTTATTTTTTTTTTATAAGTCTGTACGAATGTGTCTACCTAATCTCGGTGTATGTACGAATGTGTCTACCTAATTTCTACACTGTACACACACCGACATTTATTTAAGTCGCTGATAACTATATTGCAGATACGATGATAATAATCCAACAATATCACTTAAGTATAGTAAACCCAACTTAAGACTGAAACGAAAGAGGCGCTGTCGGACGCATTTGACATTCATTTGACCAATCATTGCACACTAGTAACTGACAGATGAATGACCACAACGTACTAATGAATGACTTTTCGTTAGTTCCAATTTTTGCCATTTCAGAGATAAGTTGGGCGCACTGTACTGACATTTTAAGTCTGTTAAAATAAAAATAAAAAAGTTAATTTCTTTCACTGGAATTATGCCTTCATGTCTTTAACCCTACAATGACCCTCTACAAGGCCAAGGCAAGGTTAGGCAAGGTGCAAGGCAGAGGTTTCTCCTCAACATCGAGCAGAACCAGCATATTCCACCTCGCTGCTACGTGGATCGGTGGAAAGATCTGAATTCGACTGTCAGATAAAAATATTAATCAAGAACGATGAGATTTAACATCTTATTATTCTTAGATTTATCGATAAATTGATTAGAACGTGTTAATCCTTACGAATCGATATTTTTCTAATAACGACCCGAACGATCGCTTTTCCGAGGGTCCTGGGTTCGATTCCCAGCGAGGCGGCGATTTGAATGATGAATTTGAATTTCCGTTCTCGGTCTGGGTGTGTGTCCTTGTCTTGTGTGTTGTCCAAGGCACCCACGACACAGGGAATCCTAGTGTGGGGCTTTGAGTGTGTAGCGTTATTTATTTATTTGCTGACACTTCCGCATTATCTTATCTTAGGCTTCAACCCATTGATGGGCCACTCCCGATCGCGGGTTTCTCTTGTTTCTGTTGTTCGACCCTCATGTTGCCCAACCTATGATTGGAAAATAGACTGGAGAACAGAAGAGGTTACAGGGCAACCTACATAGGATACTTTATTCCCGGAATTCCCACTGGATTGGGACTTACGGGAACCTACTCATCTTCAAGAACATTACGAAGAATTCACAGGTTTACTACCAGATATTTTCCTTCACTGAGGCAAGTCATCATTGTAAAATAGAAATATCCACAATTTGAATGGTAACTCGAATTTTAAATTATTTATAGCTTCGTTGGCTACGGCCAATGCTAGCTCCAATAAATAGCAGACTACAATAAATTAATTACAATTTTGTTGTTGCCCTGGCTGAACATTATATTTAACATTGCTGCGTTCAGCTTTTTAGAATATACACTGAGTATTTTCGAATATATGTATAATTATGTTTGTATTAACATTTACATCATCTAAGTACCTACTGCATGGAGACTGGAGACTGGAAACAAAGAAAAACCGTCTCACGTGGAAACTTGAAAAAGTGTCCAACCGCACAATGGCGCCGCAGAAGCGCTTTAGAAGATGCGTGGTAGCTAGTCAGTCGTATTAAGCCCTTCCACCAGCGAGAAGTAACTAAGGAATTAAACCAGTTGTTATAATATTATATTCTTTTGGCACGTGAGTGACAGAGACAGCGCCTTACAGTTTGCCTTACCTGTAAGGCGCTATCTCTGTCACCCACACGCCATAAGATCCTTGTACGACTTTACGTAATTATCGCGCGCAATTATCGAGTGACAGAGGCCTGCCTTTACACTTACACCCTAAATACACCCCCAATACTGAGATGGTTCTTGTGTCTAGACTCCATGATGTGCTTATTTAAGATTTCTGAAGTTTCTAAACAATGTAGGTACATGACTATTAGACAGGTGTCGCACCGCCGGCGAGTGAATTCCAGCTATTTATTCTCTCAAGGCACGTATAGTGCGCCCAACTTATCTCTGAAATGGCAAAAATTGGAACTAATGCCGCCATATAAAGTCATTCATAAGTGCGTTGTGGTCATTCATCTGTCAGTTACTAGTGTGCAATGATTGGTCCAATGCTCAGGTACAAAAGATTTGACATTCTGTAGGTATAAACAAAAGAGACGCATATGTTAGCGAGAACTCGCTGATTGTTCACACCGCCGGCGAATACTCGTTCGCATATGCATCTCTTGTTTACACGGAATGTCATATTGAAGTCCCTTTCTTGGGCGACGAAATAGTCCATAGCTACTCGCTGCTCGCCGGCGGTCGGACACCTGCCTTAACGGCATTCACCAGTTAACACTTACCGTCGCACCTACTCGTTTGTGGCGGGTGTCATAAACAACATTATCACTTTAAATCTGTCTATCCAGATTATTATAGGTACTTCTGAGTGCCAATTTTTTCACGTCCAAGGCACAAAGCTTTCGCGCAAAATTATAAATGATTTTAAAATGGGCCGTGTCACTCTGGAGAAATAAATTTCTGAAAATACGTGTTTTTTATAAGATGAGGATGAGATATGAAATTGAGTTCACTGAAACGTAATGACTTGTTTTTTTTGTTTTTACTTCTATGAATTAAACTTTGATGATCTAATGTCTAGAATGTCTAGATTGAGCGTTGCCCTACAATGAAAACTAAAAAAAAAACAAGTCAACATTATCAAGCATGTGTGCGTGCAGGCGATGTTATACACGTTCGTCTATTGTCCATGTGTACGTGATCAATGATAAAATGATACAATGATATAAAAATTGTGGCAAACAGATGGCCATGGCCACAATATTAATTTTTTGACACGTTTGCGCGGATTCGATGTTCCATCTAGACATTAGATCATCAAAGGGTTTAATTATATAAAAATAATAATATTTAAATAATATATTTAGAAGCAGAAAATATATTTTTAACTAATAAATCGAGCTATTTACTTAGAACAGGATTCGTCATGTTATTTATTCATGAATCATGCACTAATAAATAACCAACGGGTTAGTAACGTTTCAATTTCAGTTGCAGAACGAGTTGGTATGAGTATGAGTCGTGTTCAGTTATAGAACTTTCAAGTATGCATGAAACAATAAGAAAAACCTAGTAGGTTCAAGAACCACCAATTGAATCACATGCCATTTAAACCGGGTCCGAAATGCAAAACGTAACATATAACGCGACGAACGCAGCGCAAATAATTTTCTATTTACAAATCGTAACGCGAGTCGACCAGTCTCTCGATGGCTGACGGACGCGCGCACACCTCGCGACGATTTAAAAATAAAACTTTCATTAACCGAAAGAAAGTAGTGTGGTCGCTCGATGCGACAATCCAATACAAAAAAATCAATTCATAGAAATTGGCGCGTAATTGACAATATGGCGGCGTAGCTGTCAAAATTTCCCGCGTCTGTTTACAAACACAGTTTCGCGCGTGCTTGTGATTTGTTTATTTTTTATTTTTATGTAATTTTAAGACGTTATCGTGTGATGTGTGAACCCTGTAAATAATGGTAATCTAAGATTTGTTCATCTTCATTTTTAAGACGTTTGCGATATTATTCTTTTATTTACCTACCTGCAAAAATATTTAAATTGGGTACGCTTTGGATTGAAATTTATTTTATTGCATTTTTTTTTCTTACAAATTAAATGTCATATACTGGCTTACCATCTAACAAATTCTCTATGAAAAACTGTTTACAGCGGATGTCTATTACATAATATTTTATTAGGCAGACTACCTATTCTCACATTTCCTTTTCTTCTATGAGCAGACACAGAGGTAATAATTGACAGGTCTCCATACATCTCTTTGGTCTAAGATATTGGTGGAATTAGAACCAAGCTGGCTTAGTAGCACCCTATTACTTGAGTCCGCCTGGGGCCTACTGTTACACTGCGTTTGCCGTCGATATGGAAATGGATTCTTCAGGTGGTAGGGCCTAGAGCTCACCCGGGGAAGTACCACCGCCGCCACGGTACTTAGTACCATTCCTACCGTGTAATAATTGTTTTAAGATCAATTGTGTTTCGGATAGGAAGGTGTGGAGCCAGTTACACTTTTTTAGAGGCGACCATCTCAGTCCTCAGGGGTAGCAACGCATCTGTGACCGAATTAGAACGAGACTCATTGAGTCTAGTTCTAGGTCGGTCACAGTTGTCATGGGCGGCAGCGGAAGATGGTGCTGCATGCTCGTTTGCTATCTTAATTCCATAAAAAAAATCATTTAGATTATAGCCCACACAATGACAGCTTTCTGACGCTATGATTAAGTTACATTGCAAATAAGAGAATTCAGAATTTAGGCAGAATTTAAAAATGCCGTAATTTTTTCTTTACGATTTCAATTCCATATTCTCGGCGACTCGGGTATAGAGTCAACTAGTAAATCCGCCCTCGCTTCGCTTCGGGAAACCAGTCCCTTCAAAAATATCTATAAATTTTAACAAATTATGTTATTCCGATGTCTAAGCTATATTACTGCAAAGTTTCATGAAAATCCGTTCAGTAGTTTTTGCGTTAAAGAGCAACAAACACACACACACACACATTCACTCACCCACTCACTCACATACATCCTTACAAACTTTGGCATTTATAATATAAGTAGGAAGTAGGAAAGTAGGATTAAGCAAGGGCCTGTACTCATCATTGAGAAAGCCTAGTCTAAAACATACTCCACCACGTTGCTCCAGTACGAATTAGTAGAGAATATTGGGAAACTCACTTATAAGAATTTTTTATTGCCGACTGAATGCCTCCAAAGCAGATTAACGATTTTATGATGATTGAGTACTTACAACGAGTAAAATCTAAGAGTGAAATTCATTAAATACCTAAATAAAAAATATTATTAAAGTAAGTTGCATGTCAAAAAAAAGATTTATCAACAAGAACTCAAAAAGCTTTGATCTCAAAACTTTAAAAGTAAAATATTCTGTAAACAAGATTATTTAGAGCACTTTTGACTCATAAAGTATAATGCACAGAATTTTCTGACCATAAACACATCAGTTTTGTAAACACGACGTTGCATATTGCGGCCGTACCATAAATAAATATTTAGAATATAAGTACTCAATAACAGTAAATGATTTGCACATTGAGAAACACACGCTTGTTCTCCAAAATTCGAATTCAGAAAACCAGAGAAGCAAGCAAAAGAGTTCAATAGGGTTGTTAAGATTGAAGCCCACCAGAGGCCTTTTGTCAATATTGAAGGATCGGCCTAGTTACGAATGAGGGTAAAGGCGTGTGAATTCTCCGCTAGAGGCGCTAGTGTAGAGTGAGGTCTGGCTGTCAGTACCACAAACTTATCTGACCCGGTAACAAGGGCGCTACTGTCTTAGTCTTTGTCTGATAACAGTATAACATTTGCATTAGTTCTAATTTTGGCCACCGGGTCAGAAAAGTTTGTAGCACTGTCACTTCTTACTTGTCTGAATATCACTTATCACTGTTTATGTATGGACGGGCTTTGACAGCAGGACCTCACTCGCCGGTGACGCCAACTGGTGAGTACAAAAACGGCGACCCTCATTGTGCAAGGTGCACACTTACCAACTCTATAAGGATTTAGTGCCTCCTCGGTTAGAGCCGGCTTGGCCCAAACGGAGGAACTATTTCCTTTATTGACAGTAACAGTAATAGTCCCTCAGTTACACTTGGCATCGATGCGATACCCACCAAGGGAGATGAGAAAGGGTAATACTGACCCTCCTAAAACTTCCAGCTGAAAAATGGCTGAAAAAAAAGAAGAGAAAAAGAATAAATATTAAAATACTAGTAAATCCGCCCTCGCTTCGCTTCGGGGAACCAGACCCTTCAAAAATCTCTATAAATTTTAACAAATTATGTTATTCCGATGTCTAAGCTATATTACTGCAATGTTTCATGAAAATCCGTTCAGTACTTTTTGCGTGAAAGAGCAACAAACCCACACACACACACTCACTCACATACCTACATCCTTACAAACTTTCGCATTTATAATATTAGTAGGATAGTAGGATAGGATAGTAGGAAGGACTACTATGCACATTCGCCTTTACGGTAATCTTTAAAATACTAACTTATTAAAAAAATAACTACAGTAAGAATAAATGCCATTTATAGGTAATATTATTAATAACTTAGGTATGATTACGTGATCTCAAACCTATGTGCCGGTACCCGTTTGTACAGTTAAGGAAATTAACATTTTAATCTCACATATCTGAATAACATTAAGTTTCACCGCGACTAGGTGCTCTATGATTGGTAATTAAAGTTCATTTTCGAAAAGACTCTAATTAGAGAGATTTTTATGGTTATACAACCATTCAATGGGGCTTTTTGGATGATCGATTGTTTATTTATCTTATCCGACTTAAAAAAATAAGTTTCTCAATTCGACTGTATGTGTTTTACTGTATGCCTTCTAATGTTTTAGTGGATGTAATAAATATTTTAATGATTATGTATTTTCGAAAGCTGGTGTTAATCGTGTGTATGTTTTGAGTGTTGTTCTCATTTTATTACTTGTCAATGTTGATATCACTTTTTAAATTATAAATGTTACTAGTAAATCCGCGCTTCGCTTCGGGGAACCAGTCCCTTCAAAAATCTCTATAAATTTTAACAAATTATGTTATTCCAATATCTAAGCTATATTACTGCAAAGTTTCATGAAAATCCGTTCAGTAGTTTTTGCGTGAAAGAGTAACAAACACACACACACACTCACTCACTCACTCACTCACATACATCCTTACAAGCTTTCGCATTTATAATATTAGTAGGATAGTAGGATTAGCCGATAAACGAGCAGGAAATCCACTTGATGAATGGATCTTTTGTCGTAGCACTGTAGAAACACCGACGTAGGAAGTTCGTTCCACAGTTTACACGCAGGTACGTGGGGAGAAATGAATGACATGAAAACCGTGGACGTGAATAATATACCAAAAGTCCATCAGAATATTTTCCATTATGCGGATGGAATTAATATTCTAACACCATCTACTAACTGGATCCTAGTCCCTTTGAGTCTAGTTCTGGTTCGGTCACAGTTGTTATGGGCAGCAGCGGAAGGGTGGTGCTGCATGCTCGTTTGCTATCTCCATAAAAAAAGAAAAAAAAAGAAAATAACCTCTCTAAAAATATACATGTATCCACAAACTAGCTGTAGGCCCACTCATTTAGTGTTCCGGTATACCACACCTCGCTATTCTTAAAACTAACTCATTCAAATCGAGACATCCGTTCACGATCGATTTATTTGAACTGCAGGAATAAATCCTTTTCCAACAATCTAATTGAAACATCCCTTTTGATGTCCCATCCGTTTGCTTTCGGAAATAAAACTAAAAACTACGGATTAAGGTCTCCGCACATTGCATCAACTCAATTCCGACTAGATTCGGATTCGACATACGCTACGGACACCCGAGCCTTAACGCGTTAATTGAGGCACTAAATTACACAACACATATGTAGTCAACATGATTTGTTGATTGATGACGCGTTGATTTGTATACGGGATTACCTACTAATGGCATTAAATGCTAAGCGATATCTGGAGTGCCGAGTTTTTTAATACAACAAACAGTATCATTTAGTGCACTAAATGATAGAGGTGACGCGACGATAAAGCATGGCAAGGATGTAACCCTACTTTGTTCCTGGTGATCCGAATTGTTTGTTTTATATGGGAACGGGCGATTAGTTACCTACGCATAGTTGGACATTAACAGTAACATTAATGCTATTGCGGCAATTAATAAGTATCATTAGAGTGAATTAGTTTAAGAGAAAAACAACACCGAAATAGCTTTAAAATGGGAACTTCTCACCAAAAATCCATATAATATGCTCTTACAGGTCATGGTCTACCCAAGAGTCAAACTTTATCAATCTAGACGTATAGATCCCTAGGCCCCTATAATAGGTTATATTTGGTAAAGGCAATAATTTTTGTTGAGTTGAATTCTAATCAAGTCGGAGTTGATGTAACGTAATGTGCCTAGACCTTAGACTTATGAAAGTTATATTTTTTTTTTATTTTTTTGTTGGAAACTTATGCTGCGACGTGTGTTCCGATTCGTAGGAAAAATGGTTCGTGTGTTTTAGTAGGTAGCTTTTTAGCCTCATCAGGGCGGTCTGAAGAATATACCAATAGATACGTGTAGAAGATTTGGCTTGACTTCAACCCGTTAATAGCCAATTACTGAGCACAGGTCTTCTCATCATTAACGAAGCCTAGTTGTCCAGCACACTGCTTTAATACGGATTGGTGGAGACAAGGAAAAATATGACGAATAAAAATAAAAAAGCCAATACGATTATTATACTTACGAGGGTGACATAGTCAAATAAATGACTAAACCCTCTATAAATAAATTAAGAATAAAAAATAAAAAAAATAAGAATAATGGCGGATTATCCCTATGGTAAACTGGCCACATGCTAAGCGACGCCAGGTTTTGTGACTGATTTAGAACAAGACTCAATTTAGGGACCGCGATGGTTAGTCCATTTAGTAGATGGTATTACTATATTAGTTGATTAGTTTATTAATAAGTAAAAAAACCGGCCAAGTGCGAGTCAGACTCGCGCACGATGGGTTCCGTACCATTATGTATAAAAACGCCAAAAAAATCTGGTCTGTATGGTCGCTTTGCCAAAGGCCACTGTGACCATTGTTTTATTGTAGCAATATGTTAGCCACAACGCCATCTCTTGGACCGAAAGGTAACTAAACTATCGCTGAGGCGTCGAAAGTATGGGCGCCAACTTAAATAATTATTCTATTCTGTTTTTTAGTATTTGTTATTGTAGCGGCAACAGAAATACATCATCTGTGAAAATTTCAACTGTGTAACTATTACGGTTCGTGAGATACAGCCTGGTGACAGACGGACAGACAGACGGACGGACAGTGAAGTCTCAGTAATAGGGTCCCGTTTTACCCTTTGTGTACGGAACCCTAAAAAGTACATTGCTCAACACAAGCAAAACCGTGTCAGCCCACTAGTAGTCAATAAAGTTTCAACTGCGTTCCTCGGTAAATATTACTTATATGAAGCCAAAGTAAACCATCAACGATTTTATACAGATGAGCAAATGGACTCATGAATTGATGGACTCAAAATCGATCCATCGCGAAAGGGTCCCCGCAGACTGACCGCAGCCACCGGCGGCTGTGGCGCTTCTTTTTAGAAGCGTGATCCGGCCAACAGCCAACAGCTCCAATAACAGTGAGCAGGACTCAGCCGAAGCGGCCGTTGGCCGGACCGCGCTTGGAAAAATAAGCGCCACAGCGCCTCAGCCGCCGGTGGCTGCAGTCAGTCTGCGGGGCCCTTAGCTTGGACAAGCGCCAAATCCTTTCAGCTATCCAGTTTAGATAACCAATTGAACCACTCGACGTATTTTAAACTAGCCTTCAAAATCTAATAACAACTATCTTTGAATCTTCTGGGACTACGAACTTGTAAAACATTGACTAACCAATTTGCTTGAATTTAAGACGAGAGCTTGATGGATGGCAAAACTATGAGAGGATGTTTTCCAAATTTTAAACCAAACCTATTAAACTAACCAATTTAATTCAATTATAAGAAGAGAACTTAATGGATAATGAAAGGATGAGAGGAAATTTTTCAAATTTTAAACCACATTTTTTTCTTTTCATCTTCCTTCTTAGCCAACATCGCATCAGTAATGCCTTTCGTTTTACTGATATCCATGAAATGACGATGAAATGGCCGATGAAAACCATTTCAACCATGGAGAAGAAGCGTCAATAATTTCCTCAAATTAAAAATAACGATCTTGTCGGTGTCAATGATATGGAATGAACCGGACGTGACGTCAGTCACAAAAATGTTATCAAAATGGCTGCCGTGCTGACTGATCGCCGGTTTACGAGTAACATTGAGATGGTATTTTAAGAACAGGCGAAATATGTAATGTTTTGATTCAAATGTTGTTTGTTTCATGATATTGAGTTGGTTGTTACGAAAACCCTAATAGTTTTAAAAAAAATATTTTTGCATGTTTTTGCAAAGCACCGAAACATCGTTAAACATATTTTTTTATATATTTTCGGTCACAATATACTTAGGTTTTATTTAAGTACTTTCAATATTTAGTTAACTAGTAAATCCGCCCTCGCTTCGCTTCGGGAATCCAGTCCCTTCAAAATTAACAAATTATGTTATTCCGATGTCTAAGCTATATTACTGCAGTTTCGTGAAAATCCGTTCAGTAGTTTTTGCGTTAAAGAGCAACAAACACACATACATCCTTACAAACTTTCACATTTATAATATTAGTAGGATTTTATATAACAATAACAGCAAACGCATTATCGGGAACGAACGAAATTATAACTAGCTGTCCTAGCGCCAAAGATCCGCCCTTGACTTGTAAGTTGATTTCCTCTATTTTCTTTTCCTCAAGTGCGAAATAATTTCCCGACGAACGCGCACAAAACAATTAAGAAAAGTAAACAGCGCATGACACAGGTCCTTGTGCTTAAAATACACGCACTAGGGAAGTCCGCTTCCCTAGGGATGTCGATATTATTCATAATTGTCGATAAACAATTTTATTTACTTAAACTCGTATTTTTTTTACTTTGACGCAAAATATCATACTTTTTGTTAGCCTCTTGCTGGTTGACTTACCGAAGATATTGAGTATTGACACAGACAATTAATTTATGTCCTCCCTTAGGGGTGGAATATCACAAAATCCATTTTTAGTTGACGTCTCAAAACTACCTCTCCACCATTTCGTCAATTATTTTTTTGATTTTGTGTTAATTGTGTATCGACCAAAAAAAACATATAAATCGCATCAGAAATATCGAGTAATCGGTGTACAGTACATACATGAAAAGCAAATACCAACAGATTTAAGAATTTTCTCCTTTGAAGCGAGTTAATAAATATTTCGTCCAACAAAATTAAACGCGAATAAGTGCGCGGATAAAAGACTTTCTTTCTTTCCCGTTCCTTCTTTCTTGGTCGAAAACAATATAATGACTATGGTGTTGCTGGCGTCCACGGGCTATACATAAAGTATTATTTTATAAACTTCATTTTTTAATTCACAATTACAGGTCAATGCAATTACAACGAAATGTTCGTTGATTGGCTAGAAGTTTAAATTATATCATAAAATCAACAAAATAAAACTTTCAACGGCTTCCTATGACATTTTATCGATAGACAGATCTGTTCAACACTCTGTTTGAAAAAATAAGCGTGTTTTATCCACGCAAATCAATCTCGCCCCTCATCAATCTATCATCAGCGTCACTCCATTTAATACGCACCAGAGTATCTGCGCGTGCCAAATTCGATCTATTTTTTCACCGTCACACGCTTTACGCTGGTATAACGTAGTAAATACTACCACTACCACTGTGACGTAACTGTGATTGATAGTGAAATTATTGTGCAAATAGACAATAGGTGTCTTTATTTAGATGTTAATAACCTTTAAATACGTCGATTATTACGACTTAAACCTTCTGGCGACTGTGTTGCATAAGTTTTGTAAGATTTCTGAAAGATGCGTGGAGGAGTTTCTATCGCCTTTTCTTCCCCTCAATCTTTAATACCTTCAAAAAACAGTGTGAAAAGAAAATATTTGAAATTCTTAACTGTAACTATAAATACCTGAATGAAGTAAGTTATTTGAGATTAAGTTTTATTTTAGGTAATTTATTCCCGTTGACCACCGATTGTTTGGGTATGATTTTAACGAACCAAATAATAAGTGACAATGAGATAATTAACAATTACCCTAGTAAATATTACTATTATGTCATGCTGAAAAAAATATTAGTCTAAATTTTTTCTGCTTATGGCGCCTCTCCAACGTTTTTTTGGAAAGTGATAATTAGTCTGACAGACTCTTGAGTCAGTTCTAACAATGTGCTTATAAAACTGGATTAACTAGCAACTAACAATATCATGTAGGAATTTAAGTATTTTAAAATTTAATCAATGATTATTGGCGGTTACTTTACGTAATATTTTGAGGTTAAAAAGATAAAATTTATCCAAAAGGTAAGTAACTTTTGGATAAACTTAATCTATTTTTAATTAAATATCCTCACAAATAGAGACAGTTGATAACAGTACGCTGAAAAACACAGTATTGGTAGCTTAAGCTGACAAAATACCGAGGAGACTTGAAGTAATTATAGTAACACTTCATAGTTTTTTTAAATATTTTGTGGATGATTACTCCATATTCACGATGAAGGCTATCTATTACGACACAGTCTTCTACAATCACTTTCACAGTTTACTAGTAAATAACAAACAGAGTATCGACAAGTTCCGACGCACATCACTATACAATCCGAGTTAGCGCTTCGCTATGGATGAATACTTAGTCATAAGTATTCGAAATTATATCTAGAATTGAATCAAACAATTGAAACAAATGGTCATGATAAAGCTATTAAAACAATAAAAAGTTTATAACCGTGGGAACATGCGGCGCTTCTTAACTACGAGTAAGTACCACGATAGCATGAGCTTGACGGTGGCATTTTGAAGGCGGTGTATTGGATTAATTATGAAAAATCCGACGTACCACGAGCATCCACACTTACGTCGCAGTCGTAAATATCCCGCTGATACGAACGACAAGAATTTAACAACAAGATTCAGACAACGACCAAAGGAAAACATCAGATTTGGGCCTGGAGCGAACAGCTTGTTCAATACCCTCAAATAATCTTGCATATTTTAATACATCCATTTCATACTTAAAAATCTAGTTACATCATATCATTAAAACATTATAATTTCAAGCCTATAATATGTGTGCGCGGTGCGTAAGACGACTATATTTCATTATTCCCATCATTTTCCGCAAAAACGATCTTCGATCCAAAAAGCGATATCTCATGCATGTTCATATTCCAGGCCCAGGTCCTTAAGAAAGTTGCTGGTCCTTTGCGTCGTTCATTGTGCGTACTGCGAAGGACTGAAAGTTAGCACCCTTTCACTGCATACGTAATTAGATATAGTTATTAAATTATTGATGTAATCACACTTGATAATTACATTTATTACCAGTAAATTCAAGTCATTAAAACAAATTGTATCGGAAATATTACTGCCAGATAGGGTTGTTGATAAAAAGTAAAATTTTCCGTAGTGACCTTTAAGTATATGGCATCTGCATTGTAGTTGCGGAATCTGTTGGTAGATAACGATCAAAACTTATCATCCAGGAAACCACCTCCTTCGTGAATCTATGCTCAAAAATATATAAATGCAAATAGTATTCAGTTCACAATATAATTATATATAATTATATTTTTTTTGAAATTAACAAGGCTTAAATAACAATAAAATAAATAAGTAGATAAAATAACCAACGCAACACTCTGACATTAGGATTCCCCCATTGTGGACACCAGGAATCCTATCCTTACTAATATTATAAATGTGAAAGTGTGTTTGTTTGTTTGTTTGTTTGTTTGTTTGTGACGCTTTCACGTCGCAACAAAGCTATTATATGGTAAGGTTTATGTGTGTGGGGATAGTTAGGAGGGTGGAGAGTGACGTAGGCTACTTTTTACCGCGGAAAAACATCCCATTCCCATGGGAAGATCGATGTTTTGTTAGTTGCTAGATATTTATTTTCGGAGTTGCTAATAGATGGCGGTAATAAAATTCATTTGCAAGTTCTGAATTACGCTATCAAATACTACATGTAATTTACTTAAGTCATAGGCAAATGTAATAGGCTACTTTAGCTCTGCCTCGAGAACTCCCCGCTCCGGCTGTATTCAGTGTACCGCCCGCCCGCTGGCACTATCCTGTTGACTGATGTCCGCAAGTTGCTCAGCCAACAGGATAGTGCCAGCGGACCAGAGGGACCTTCGAGTCGAGAGCCTGGACGACTTCATCGAGAGATTGGCACGCAACATGTTCGGGCGTGTCGACGCGTCGCGGTTCCCGCATCTGCAGGACCTGGCGCCGTTCCACGCCCGTCCACCGGACCGCTGGGCCTTCCCGCGCGACTTGCTGGTTGCGCGGGACGGGCCTAGCACTGACTGATACTGGGGCTTCGTAAGTCGTCGCCTGGCGCTGATCGGCTCCTGCTGGGCTTCCCACCAGCGGGATTCACCCGGTAGGGCCTCGATCGCCTGGGCGGCGCGAAGATGAACCCCATCCTGTTTAAGACTCTGTGGCCTGTAAAAAGGCCACCACTCACCGCACTTGACCTATTGGTTAACCACAGATGGACAACCAAGGGCCTTAGGGCCCAACCCAAGGACCGGCCCGTTTTAACGGGCCGCGAGAGACACCCCCAAAGGGGAGCTAACTGTCCCGAGGGCTCCACACACCTCAGACAGGGCGGAGTGAAGAGAGCGAGTAGTAGGCTACTTTTTAGCCTAAATTCCTACGAGAGCGGGACCTACGGGTCCCGAAGCGAAGCGCGGGCGGTTCTCTAGTTAATATTATAAATGTGAAAGTTTGTGTATTTGTTTGTTTGTTTGTTTGTTACTCCTTCACGCAAAAACTACTGAACCGATTTTCATGAAATTTGGCACACACATAGAGGGCAACTTAGATTAACATATAGGATATTTTTTATCCCAGAAATCCCGCGGGATCGGAATTTACGCGGGAAAACCTTCTTCACGTATGGGGTATAAATAGCTTTGTTACTCCTTCACGCAAAAACTACTGAACCGATTTTCATGAAATTTGGCACACACATAGAGGGCAACTTAGATTAACATATAGGATATTTTTTATCCCAGAAATCCCGCGGGATCGGAATTTACGCGGGAAAACCTTCTTCACGTATGGGGTATAAATAGCTTCTAAACAAACATTAATATAAAACTAACAAACATTAATATAAAACTAACAAGTCTGTCTTCCCGGAAATCCCGCGGGATCTGGAGTTACGCGGAATAAACTCCTGCGCGTACGAAGTAGCGGGCACACGCATAGAGGGCAACTTAGATTAACATATAGGATATTTTTTATCCCAGAAATCCCGCGGGATCGGAATTTACGCGGGAAAACCTTCTTCGCGTATGGGGTATAAATAGCTTCTAAACAAACATTAATATAAAACTAACAAGTCTGACTTCCTGGAAATCCCGCGGGATCTGGAGTTACGCGGAATAAACTCCTGCGCGTACGAAGTAGCGGGCACACACATATAGTATTATAAATGCGAAAGTCTGTCTGTGACGTTTTCACGACTAAACCACCAGTCCGATTTGGATGAAATTCGGAATGAAAATATTTGAAGACCCAGAGTCACACATAGGCTAAATTTTTTTTTTTAAATCAACCCCTAAAGGCTTGAAATAGGGGATGAAAGTTTGTATGAAAACAACGATTTTGATGAATTTTCCCAGGAAGATAGTTGATGACGTACTTTCTCCCCCACTTCCCCGGTTCGCGATATAAACGAATTCCACGCGGGCGAAGCCGCGGGCAAAAGCTAGTAACACATAAAATATACAGAAGTCAAAACTCATCATTCAAATTTCCATCTTGAGAATCGAACCCGGGCCCTTGTAGACCAGCAAGGTGACCATGATGCCACAGAGGTCGTCGCGTTGTCGTGAATCACTACATAGTATAAAACAAAGTCGCTTTCTCTGTCCCTTTGTGTCCTTAAATCTTTAAAACTACGCAACGGATTTTGTTGCGGTTTTTTTTAATAGATAGAGTGATTCAAGAGGAAGGTTTATATCTATACTAATATTATAAAGCTGAAGAGTTTGTTTGTTTGTTTGGTTGAACGCGCTAATCTCAGGAACTACTGGTTCGAATTGAAAATTTTTTTTTGTGTTGAATAGACCTTTTATCGAGGAAGGCTTTAGGCTATATAATATCACGCTGCAACAATTAGGAGCGAAGAAATAATGGAAAATGTGGAAAAAACGGGTAAATTATTCATTCTCGAGGGCTTTCGTTGCATGCGTTGCGAAAACGATTCAAGATACCAAAAATATATGTATGAAAGAATTATTCCTCTTGAAATGATCTACAAAAATGTCCACGACAGTATATGTCTATCTTTTAAGATTAACACACTAGAACCGTTTTTATGGTAATCAAATTTGCCGCGTTTCCAAGTTTAATCTGAATTAATCTTGCTGTGATCCTTTGCTACTTTGCTATTATTTTGTCG
The DNA here is from genome assembly GCA_905404135.1 of Hesperia comma. Taxonomy (NCBI): domain Eukaryota; kingdom Metazoa; phylum Arthropoda; class Insecta; order Lepidoptera; family Hesperiidae; genus Hesperia; species Hesperia comma. Next base: position 19,780,092 of record FR990015.1, on the reverse strand, counting down.
TAAGCTTTATTTCTAAATTTAATTTAATTTAACCTCAATTAATTTTGGTGATAGTTTATTATCTTCCCGAAATTCCTACGGGAGCGGGACCTACGCGGTTGATACTTACGGGTCCCGAAGCGAAGCGAGGGCGGTTCGCTAGTGTATAATAACATCAATTAAATAGTTATTGCACCCGTGCAAAGCCGGGGCGGGTCGCTACGTCGCTAGTAAGTAAATAAATATCTATACTAATATTATAAAGCTGAAGAGTTTGTTTGTTTGTTTGGTTGAACGCGCTAATCTCAGGAACTACTGGTTCGAATTGAAAATTTTTTTTTGTGTTGAATAGACCTTTTATCGAGGAAGGCTATAGGCTATATAACATCACGCTGCAACAATTAGGAGCGAAGAAATAATGGAAAATGTGGAAAAAACGGGGAAAATTATTCATTCTCGAGGGCTTTCGTTGCATGCGTTGCGAAAACGATTCAAGATACCAAAAATATATGTATGAAAGAATTATTCCTCTTGAAATGATCTAAAAAAATGTCCTCGACAGTATATGTCTATCTTTTAAGATTAACACACTAGAACCGTTTTTATGGTAATCAAATTTGGTCGAACCCACTGTCATACCAAACTTGCCGCGTTTCCAAGTTTAATCTGAATTAATCTTGCTGTGATCCTTTGCTACTTTGCTATTATTTTGTCGTAAGCTTTATTTCTAAGTTTAATTTAATTTAACCTGAATTAATTTTGGTGATAGTTTATTATCTTCCCGAAATTCCTACGGGAGCGGGACCTACGCGGTTGATACTTACGGGTCCCGAAGCGAAGCGAGGGCGGTTCGCTAGTACTTAATATTAACGTTAAAGCGACAACCCTACAACGCTATAATGAACGCGGGCTGCCACAGAAAAAATATGAAAACGATTTGTTGAATATATGAATACAAGATGTGGATTCACGAGTGCTTCCGACGTTTTGTGCAATCGGTGGAAATTATTTACAACGTAGCTGATTTAGTAATAAAACGCGCATGCTCAGACCATAGACGGAGCGCCGTGAACAAAAGAGTGAAGCCGGCAAAAGTCAGCCGAAAGCACACATCGAAACCAATAGAATGCCCTATGTTGACAGTTTGAACTAGAACAAATTTAAACTTTAATTTTTGGAACACAAAGCTTCATTCATTTTTTATTATTTAGAACACAAAAGTCGTTTTGGTGTGAGTGCCGCCGTGTGTATTACAAGGCTAGGCTGACTTTTTGCTGGCTTCACTCTTTTGTTCCCGGCGTTCCGTCTATAGTTCATTGGTCTGAGCGCGCTTGTATATTTGAGACGCCGAGTACATGGAATCGCCACTCCCCGCTAAAAACAAACTTATTGCACACGTTTATAGTTCAATTCAGCTTGTAAGCAAAAATTGCTTAAAGCATTTTAAATTCTTGGTGTCAATCTGAAATGTACCTTAATCACAGGTGCGAAAAGCTGATAATTCTATGGGATTCGATGTCGAACGTGAACGCATAGAAGTTTACATGAATTTACATTGGTGGCTATCACACATGAATTTACATGCGTTCTGCATCCTTAACGTACACACAACATCTCTGGTGGAAAGGCATTCTGAGGGTGTTATTATCGCATCAGCGATTTGCGAGCGTTTTCCAAGCTGAGCGGACGCGGAATCCCAGCTGCGGCGGCACAAATAAAATTCCATGACCACGTACCTTTTTAAACCACTATATCCAAAATAGTAACGTATAATCACGGCTACTGATGGCTGCATGCATGAGCATCGCTTGAACTACGAGTAATAAAATGATATCGATTTACTTTTATTAAAATCATCTAAATAGAAAAACTATTCAAGTAGGTAAAATAGGTACGTAGGACTTTCTGTTAAATATTTAATTCCCTGACATGACAGCTTACTAGGGTTGACAATATTTTTGGCTTTAATAATTAATTTTATTTTTACGGGGTATTTTGTAAAACGTTATGTAAATGTTGTGGCACCTACCACATTCTCTCGGTATCATTCCAGGGTTGACTGGTAGAGAATGCCCCTAGGCATAAATCCGCCGATTGTACATCCCTATTTTAAGGTTTTCCAATAAAGATTAAATAAATAAATGAATAAAATATCTCATACCGCCCCTCCGCGGTCCATTTGCCGCATAGGACGTGCCGCCCGCGTGCAGTATACGCCTTGCATACTTGCTTACGGCGGCCTTGGGTCTAGACTCCCATGTGGGTAACGCTACCAGCAAACAATAGTTTTATAATGGTGTTTTTAAATGTAACGGCTGCACACTCGCATAACTTAAGCGTAAACTAAACTAACTAAGAAACTCGACATGCGATATATTCAACTTGAATATGGGTGGGATTTCACTGACTCATAGAAACTAAAGTGGATTTTAAAGTCAAGAAAAACTGTGTTAAAAAATAACAAAAATAAATTACTGACTCTCAAAGCCGGGGAACGATTCTGGTGTGTTTGTGTAATAAATTGTAAACATATGTGGTAAACTTAATAAAATAATGTATTTTAGGTTAACTGAAAATTTTGCATTGATGTTTGCAGTAGAATAAAGAAGTCACACAAGAAAAGGAGCAATTTATGCCAATGACACGGAATAAAACAAGATTGAATGGTATTACGTTTTATTTCGCTTTGCGTGCCAGTTTTTTGATAAGACAGCGTTAGTAACTTACAATTTACTTACCTAAACAAACTTCAACTGACCATCGAATTTTATGTTGTTTCGTGTGTTCAAACATGTGTTCTCTGTATATGCATAAAAGTAATTTGAGAAGAAGTGTATCTATTTTCCCACATGATGGTTATCTAAAGAAAATCTACTCCACAAAATGGTCATTATTTAAAGAACCTACATACTTGTTGACTACGGCGTCAATTCTAACGCCATGAAAAACTTACGGTTTGTTTCCAATTTTATTGTTTAGTGGATAATATAAGGATTCCTTCTAAGCGGAACGCCAATCCTGACTGACCAAGGTATCTATCATCATACACCACACCACAATAAAGAAAAACTAAACTACGACAAAAATACACAAACAAAAATTATGTGTAGATCAGCTTCTGAATAGATTTTTATAATATCAATCGACCAACATGTATCGAGTCATAAAATGTATCGCATGTACGTAGTCGACCCCAATGACTAGTAGCGCCGTTGGCAGCGAGTCAAGCTTCGAGTAGGCAGCGTCCTTCGCGAACGATTGTAAACAAAACGGTGCCATGATCGCGAGATCATACATTGAGCGCCACTACTACAGACCTACCAGCTCTTGCCAGCTCTCGCCAGCTCTTGCTAGCTCTTGCTAACTCTCGTTAGCTCTTGCTAGCTCTGACCAGCTCTTGCAGCTCCTACTAGCTCCTAATGATTAGGCGTTCTGTCTCGTTCATTTTATTATGGTGTAAGTAGAACTTGATAGTTTCAGACGGTTGCGTAGCCCTTTTACCGACCGGAGATTCCTTCTACCTTCAGATGCTTTACCCACAACCTAAAACTACTCCACTCATGGGATCGGGTTCAAAGAATCCAGTGGCACATTTCAACCACTTTTGAGAGCCTAATAAAAACATAATAAGGACATAAATGTGCTATGAATCTTTTTGTTCGCGCGATGTTTACGTCTCGTGGCTGGAAAATAATAAAACTGACGGACAGAGAGTTAAAAGAAATTTATTGTCCAACACATCACAGTATAACATTTCAAACGGTAGAAATAGGTCGAACATTCGTCACTGAGATCTGGGTAAAAATATCGAAAAATTAGAATAAAGCCGACAGATATCATAACTAACTAAATAAAGAATTCAGTCATGATATTCAAGTTATATCATAGCGGACACTAAACATTGAAATGCAAACGGGTACTCACGATTGTAATTTATTTTACGATGAGACTGCGGTGGTCACTCTTGGACATGTGACATTTAACATACATACATTAAATAACAAATAAGCTTGTCAACTTTCCGTCTAGATAGTTTTTCTTTCTTTTTAGGGTTCCTTACCCAAAGGGTAAAACGGGACCCTGTTACTGAGACTTCGCTGTCCGTCCGTCCGTCCGTCCGTCCGTCCGTCCGTCTGTCACCAGGCTGTATCTCATGAACCGTAATAGTTACACAGTTGAAATTTTCACAGATGATGTATTTCTGTTGCCGCTACAACAACAAATACTAAAACACTGAATAAAATAAATATTTAAATCGAAAATGGCTTCGATGCCTCAGAGATAATTTAGTTACCTTTCGGTCCAAGAGATGGCGTTGCTTGTGGCTAATATGTGGCTACAAAAAACTAAAGTAAATATTTAAGTGAAGCTTTCATACAACAGACCAGATTTTTTTGGCGTTTTTATACATAATGGTACGGAACCCTTCGTGCGCGAGTCCAACTCGCACTTGGCCGATTTTATTTCCTTTTATTTCTTTCTTGGCCAGCAACTCACTGATGACACCTATGAGCGACGGTGACTACTTACAAAAAGAGGCTCGTTTGTCCATTAGTTGATTATATTTACTTAAAAACATAACTTTTTAAAATTACTTCCTTTACTTATGTAGATACTGATGAAAAGTGAAAACAACTAAATGAGAAATTACTTATAAAATTTCATCCTTACATATTTGTAGGGTTGTTGTTGTTGTCAATGTCAATTTTGGTATCTGATTTTAAATGGAATTCGCGAGAAACAGGTATGTTTCACTTTTTGTAGTAGAATTGTTGACCTTTTTATTCTATTAGTTATATCCTAAAGCCTGCAAACACTAAAATTATATACAGCTACATTGGCTATAACCCATTAATGGCCCACTACTGAACACGGGTCTCTCCTCATTATTGAGCAGGCCTTTAGCCATTATGGAGCAGAGCATACCACCACGCTGCTCCAGCGCGGATCGTGGACGGGTAGTGGCCAACCCAGTGTCAGAAGTTATCGGGCCGCCCAAAGGCCTCCGACATGGTTTAACGATCTATCGATAACAACCGGGCCCGACGGCTTTACGTGCCCTCCGAAGCACGGAAGAAATCTTGCCACTAGCGATCACCACACCTATACTATTTTTTAATCACTTTAGGAACGGTTTTTTCGCAGTACAACTGTTAATACTATGATGTCATGTGTTTTTATTTATGTTATATCTAAGATATTTATTACGAAGTTGCTTGCCAAAGTTACAGGTATTACAGAACTATGTATAATTATTTACAGCATCTGTCTGTCATTGCTACCTACATTTTATTTTGTTTCAAATAAAGTGTTCCCAATTTGAAAATAATTCTGCACACAAGATTCCGCAAAACTCGAATTAGGCAAATGTTCTGATTTTGTAATATATTAGTATCTACCATTAAAAAGTAACTTAATATCACTATTATAATATCACTATAACCGATATTCCTAGCGTTAGCGGTAGAGTTTGGCCAATCAAAATTGAACCTAGGGTTTTTTGTAGCGACCACCCTGTGATAAATGTCAACAATCAACATGGCTGCGTACAGATTATGCAACATGTTATATAACTTCTGTTTTATAACACGTCCACACTATCTAACATTGTTCTCTAACAATGAAACATGTTACAAGACCGTACACATTAAAACAACATTGTTATATAACAGTGTTTTATAACAAGGCACAAGTAGGTAACTCGTGCGCAAAAGTTATATAATATTGTTGCACAAACTAATAACATGTTGTATAACTTGTTTTGTAACACATAGCGTCCACATTTAAAACATGTTATTTAACTATGTTTTATAACATGTTTTGTTACATAGTCTGTACGCACCATTAGACACTTTGATCTTTTGACATTTTGAAGAATCCGAAATTTTTCTTTTTTACTAGTAGATACAATCGTATTTTTCGTCAGAGCGATTGACAGCAGTGAATTTCATATACTCTTTAATTAATTAATTCCTTCTTCAGAGTGTATTGTTTTTTGTAAATTTTAAAAAGTATCAAATCTTTTTTTTCCTGGTTATGTCTGTGTTACCATATGCATATTTTTTTAATATGCCGCGCTTTGTTGGGCTCAGCTTTGGATAGCCAGACTCTATATCGCAACAGCCTTTTTGATAGGTGGTAGGGCCTAGAGCTCACACGGGGAAGTACCACCGCCCGCCACGGTACTTAGTACCATTCCTACCGTGTAATAATTGTTTTAAGAACAATTGTGTTCCGGATAGGAAGGTGTGGAGCCGGTTACACTTTTTTAGAGGCGACCATCTCAGTCCTCAGGGGTAGCAACGCATCTGTGACCGAATTAGAACGAGACTCATTGAGTCTAGTTCTGGGTCGGTCACAGTTGTCATGGGCGGCAGCGGAAAGTGGTGCTGCATGCTCGTTTGCTATCTTAATTCCATAAAAAAAAGCCTAAAGGTCTGTCCTCACATGTAACCGTATCTGTCGAGTGTTCGGGACGGGTTACTCCGGACAGTTACGTCATGACGCTGGTTCGTAACGTACCTACGCCGTCAACACTTCTAGTATTGTACGTGTAATGTTGCAGTTACTCTGGTTATATTTTTTACCGACTTCAAAAAAGAAGAAGGTTCTCAATTCGACCGTGTATATGTTTTTTTATGTACGTTCAGCGATTATTTCGTCGTGTCGTTATGGGCCGGTTTTGATAATTCTTTTTTTGTTGTAAAGTAGATATGCGCAGTATGGAAAACTAGTGTGTTTGTTCATGTTATCATAAGTACATTAAAGCGCTACCATTTCATGAAGATCTGGAGTCGATCTGATGAAGCCGAAAGACAGTCGAGGGAACTCCTCAACGATTTACTGCAGTTATCTAGTGTTTGGGCTTGATTAATTTGTAGTGACGAGAACTTTACACTTACATGTTGAATTGAGCGCCATCTGGCGAGTAGTTTTTGAGTTACCTCTACTTATCAAGATTGAAGTCGGTTATTTTTTTTGTAAAAAGCAATTATATTATAATGTTGTTCGTTGAAAAAGTTTAAATGGTGTATTTTTCTTGGAACTTGTAATTTTGTTTTCGAAATTTTACTAATTGATTTGTGTTCTTAGGACTTAGGTATAAAATCTTAATTGAGTGCGACTGACGAGTCATCATTAACTAAATAACAAACAGACAGATAAAAATGTTATAAATATATTGGTTTCCATCAGCCCTACAAAAACCGTTCGCAGTTTTAGCATAAGTATTGGTACACATGTTGAAGCGCTCATAGGCGGCTTGCGGCGATCCTAAGCGATCGACAAAGTTAAGCAACAGCGGGCGCGGTCGGTAGTCGGATGGGTGACCGCTAGTGGCAAAATCTCTTGAGCGCTTCCGTGCTTCGTTCGGAGGGCACGTAAAGCCGTCGGTCCCGGTTGTTATCGATTGATAGCAGTCGTTTAGCCATGTCGGAGGACTTCGGGCGGCTTGAAAATTTTCGACACTGGGTTGGCCCCTAACCCCTCCACCAATCCGCATTGGAGCAGCGTGGTGGAGTATCCTCTAGGCCTCCTCGGTAAAGAGGAGAGACCCGTGCTCAGTAGTGGGCCATTAGTGGGTTGTATTGTAGCTTAGCTTGGTACACATGTTCAACCCTACACGTCGAAGTAGTTTTGCAAACATCAGTCATTAGTCGTATGTCTTTAGCGAGCCACTACACAGAAGACGCCTTTTCGACTTGTTCTATTTCAAAAGAAGTGCTGGCACCAGCCTCTCAAGCGAAAAGCACTCATGTGTCTTTTAAGTTTACGTTGCATTTTCTTTTAATCGTATTTTGATATCGAACTCGAATATTCAGGCCACTTTGTTGGAACTAACTTAGTAAGACTTGTCCTTGAAATTCAGATCTTTGTATACAATAATGCATGGTAGCAAAAATGCTGCAACTTTGACACTATCCAAACCGCTTTGTGTTAGGACGGAGTTCAAGTTTAAACCTCACAGCTTTATAGTTTTCGCGTTAAAAGACAACAAAATAAAATATTGACTTCAATTCGGATTATGTGTTTGTTTCGTGATTTTTAATATTCTATATGAAAACATCAGTCGTTAGTGTCGTACAATGATGTTTTAAATATCTAGATTGAGCGTCGCCCTACAATGAAAACAAAAAAAAACAAGGCAACATTATTAAGCATGTGTGCGTGTAGGCGATGTTGTAAAAGTTGTGGCCAACTGTTGGCCACAACCTTTTGACACGTTTTCGCGGATTCGATGTTCCATCTAGATATTTAATACATCTTTGGTATCGTATTAATCGTAAGTAAAAATGTAATGTAATATGATTTAATACTTTTATAAACATACTCAAGAGATATTTGACCCAATTGCGTCGATCTGGAGAAATAAAGTGTGGTGGCCGGGAGATTGTTATATTAGCAACTGCTTAAATGAGAACGGTTAATAAAATTACAACTGTTTTTAAAAATTTAAAGAGTGTAACCGTCATAATAGTTATTACAAATTATCAGCAAGTGTGTTCCGGATAAAAAGGTTTGAGGCCGGTAACTGTTTTAGATACAACCACCTCAATCCTAGAGAGTAGCAACGCATCTGTGACCAAATTACAACGAGACTAACTACTTGAGTTTTGTTCTGGATCATTTACGGTTCACGTTGTCATCACTATCACTACATAGTATAAAACAAAGTCGCTTTCTCTGTCCCTTTGTGTCCTTAAATCTTTAAAACTACGCAACGGATTTTGATGCGGTTTTTTTAATAGATAGAGTGATTCAAGAGGAAGGTTTATATGTATAATAACATCCATTCAATAGTTATTGCACCCGTGCGAAGCCGGGGCGGGTCGCTAGTATATCAATAAGAGCTCTCTTGAATCTTGCTCCGTCTCTAAGAAGACTCAAATCTGATTCTCAAGTCTTTTCTAAGAAGACTAAAAGACTCAAATCGGGACTAGGACAGTCTAGTTAGCACAGGGTGTTCATTTTGTTACTTTTCAGATCGTTTATAGACGCAATTATTGTTATTTGTTGTTAAACAGTTCAGTGTTATGGATGGTGATGGACTATAGTCTTATGATCTCAACTAAAGCTTTCTCTTAACTATTTTTTATCATAAAGTACCTTCTCAGTTTCATCACTATGAAAGAAAAAAATTTTGGCAATCATAATAACCACAATTTCAAGTGGAAATTATCTAGCATTTTGTAACAAGACAAGTGATGTATCGGTTTTAAAGATTTGTTTTAATTTACTAACTGTAGATAATGTGCGCAAGAGATTCTCTCATAGCATTTAATTCGTAAAATGTGTTGGCATCACATAGAAACTAGTTCATAACAATTGTAATACATCGCAAACGTCTTAAAAACACTTTGATTTAGTGAGAACATTTCAAGCCACTTAATATTTCCGCTTCGCACCACAGATTATTTACGGGCCAGTGTAGCGAGAAACGCCGGGCGGCGCGGTCATGGTTTCTGATCGACTTTGACAACCCGCCATGTTTAACTTTTTCAAGAAAAAAGGCGGGAAGGCCGAGGCCACGAAGATGCCCGAGACCGGCCGGAGACAGCCGAGCGGTGTCACCAGCAACCCGTCCTCAGTCGAACCGCGCGCGCCGCGACACGAGATTAACGAAAACGAAAAATCTGGCACCTTGCGGAAGGATGTAGTGAACTTGCTGCTACCCGAAACCGATTACAACCAGAAGACCGGCGTCGGGGCGCTGCTTCAAATAATGGCCGGGAAGAGAAGAAAGAACCGTCGGAAAGCCCGAGCGGACTCCTGCCGCGTGAGTCCCCAGAAAGAGACACCGAATTTGAAGCGCTGCAACTCGAACGCCGAGCGCTCGAAGCGGGAGAGTGAGCCCGCGCGCGATGACGTCCCACCCACACCCGCCAAAAATACACGAGACGCGGCGCACGCGCCAGCCGATCCGGCCGACTTTGTAAAAGCTCTTGTACTGCAAAAATACGCGAACAAGCCGCCCGAGCCCAAACAACAACACGTGTCGCTCGTCTACGTTTCGAACGAACCCGATTTGGACGAGAAACGCCACACAGAGGCACTGCTTCGCGAGATCGCGAGGAGCATCGACTGCACCATAGACGGGATAAATGAAAAGGAACAAATGGGAGCCGCGGATAGCAAATCCAACGAGCTTAATAAGGAACCGGTGTATGAAAAAATTCAAGATAAAACCATCGCCTCATACAAAAATGATCTTAAAGGCGAGCTGCATAAATTACTTCAAAATGAAGATGAAAATGGAAACACGACTGAAAGGGTCAATAGGGTAGATAGATTGGACACGGAAAGTTTGGAATCGCCTGCATTTACTAAAAAGTCTAACCTGAAGCCACCTCGCTCAGACAACGAGGGTTGTTCGGATGACGACAGGTCAGACAATGGAAAGAAACGCGTCACGTTCAGAAAGCACATTGTTTTCGACGATGGTGAGCAGCAGACCGACGAAGAAGTCGACTCTTCCTTCGAATCGCTTACTTCTGAAGAAGAAGAAGCTGAATATCTAGAAGATGCGATGCCGGATAACGACGAGATGCTCGGCGGCTTCGTCGTGTCCAGAACTGAGGAGAATAAAACTGTAATTAATGTGAATGAAGTAGAAAATGAACCTATTCAGATTAAAGTAGAATGCGTGGACCATGATGACGGTCTGAAAAGGATCTCAAGTGATAATAGTGACAGTGGTTTTATAGAAATTAGTGATAAGCAGGAGTCTGGTGATGAAGCGACGAGTAATGTTAAGAGTATAGGGAGTGGAAGTGACGTGAGTGAAAGTGAGACTGAGGAGGAAATAATAGAGGAGGTTGTCGAGGAAGAAGAAGAAGCAGAAATTGAAGAGATCGAAGAAGAGATTGAGGAAGAAGTTGAGGAGGAGGAAGTTGGTGCGGAGATCGTAAACAACAACGCGACTGACAAGTAAGTTGTTTATTTATTAGTAATGGACATTGACATTGTTTGTAAACAAATGCCATGTACTTTGATTTTCCTTGCAATATATTATTAGATAAAAAGCATCTGTAAATTAGTATAAAATAAAGCAACAAGCCAATGTCTAATTATACCTAATTATACTTATTTATTTATTAAATTTAAACTTTCAGTTGAAAATATTTTAGCAGCAATAAACAAACTTCTCAAACATTTGATTTGGAGGCAATTTACATTATTACTTTCAAATTAATTAAATATTTATATTATTACGAAGATTCATAAGGCGCAGCCCTAATTTAGTTGATAAAAAGAGGGTTAAACGTTATTTTTTTTTCAGTCCTAGCTTAGGGTTTGACTTTTTCAATAAAAGTAGCCTTTGTGTAACCCTGGGTCTTGAATTATTTTCATTTCGAATTTCATTACAATCCGGCCAGTGCGGTGGTTAAGCCGTGAAAGCGTCACAGACAAACGGACAAACTTTCGCATTTATTTATAATATTAGTATAGACAGATTTACATAGATCTATAAAGAGTTAAAAGATAAAGGCATAAAGTGTAATGTACTTAGAGCATTAAGAGGTATATGCCAATAGGTGAATCACCGTAAACCTTCGATATAATATTCTAGTATAATCGACCTGTACTTGGCTTGTGTTACCTTTCGTCACTCGACACGTTTAATAATAGTGCGTCAATTTAGTTACGGGATCACAGCGAACTATACAACGTGTCAATCTTGATAATGGTGCTCATTACAAAATAATCAGCTTCGTAATTGAGATTTATGTTTGATAATCAATTAAAAACATCTCCTTAGGTTAGGTTAGATAAGCTAATTTTTGTGATGCAACGCAACGCCTCTGTGACCGAATTGGAACGAGACTCATAAATTACTAACAATTACTAACCGAACTATTACATACTAACATCAAAACAGAACTATCACTAACAGTCGCTGTCCTCACGCTTATTGACAAACTAATCAACTAATATTCTAACACCGTCTACTAACACCATCCTAGTCCTTAAATTGAGTCTTTTTCTAGGTCGGTCACAGATGTCATGGGCGGCGGCGGAAAGATGGAGCTGTATGCTCGTTTGCTAGGTACCTTAATTACAAAAAAAGGGATCAAACTTTCTTCCTTACTTGATACTTAAAGCTGGGTTATAATGTATTTATTTATTTCTCATCTCATCTCAAACCATCATGGCCCACTATTGAAGAACGGGTCTCTTCTCACATGAGAAGGTTAAGGCCGTAATTCACCACGGCGCTGGCCAAGTGCGGATTGGCGGACTTCACACATCTTTGAGTTCGGAATCGGAGCAGAGCCACCTAGCGGGACGTAAATGGCTCAGCTTGGATTCCATACAAATTTTAGCTAACTCGCAGTTACGTAGCGAGCGCGTTTTGTCACTTAAAACTCGCACTTAGCCCACAGGTTACCTCTGTTACTCACGCTACCTTCACCGTTAAAGCGAGTGACCTTTTAAAGCTTAAAACGCACATTAACTCTGAAAAGTTAGAGGTTCGTGATTTTGGAATCGAACCCGGACCTCCCGAGTAGGAGACCGAATTCTTAACCACTAGGCTAATCGCCGCTCACAAATATTTATCTTGCAGGTATTTACTATAAATAAAAACAAATAAGGATACCTACACCCTCATACCCTCATAACCCCAAACTAGGATTCGCTATAATCGTGGGTCGTGGGCACTATGGACAACACACAAGACAAGGGCACGCCCAAACCAACAATGGAAAACTCATTATTCTGTCCGCCTCGCTCGGAATCGATTCCTGCATGTTGGTCTGTATGTCCTTTATAGAATCGTAAACTATGCATTTTATATCTTTAACAAAGTTGTTATGCATGCGCCTACAAAAGTGTCTCAGTTGGTATGATAAACTTTCGACATTATGAAGCAACTAACATTCCAATTTTTTCTGTGTATTGTCTTTAAAATATAAACGTAAAATAAGTATCTTTCATCTCGATCCTTTACCATTTCGTTAAGGTATAAATTCAAATTCAAATTCAAATATTTATTTCTTCGAAGTAGGTTTTTACAAACGCATTTCGAAAGTCAAGTTACGCATACTGTAAAGAAGAAAAAAACATAGTTACGTATACTGTAAAGAAGAAAAAAAATGCGGAATAAAAACATACATAGGTACTCATCTCTACTCCCTGTATGCCGACAAGCTAAAGTCTAGATAGACGGTTGGTAGGTAGTAGGTACTTTCTTTAAACAGTAGAATTTGAACCTTCTCCTATTCTGAAGTCGGTTAAAAATTCATGAAGGCTGTAATACATAGATATTATAACATTGGGTGGTTCAGTGCCTCTATTATGAGTTGTTGTAGTAAACGTAAAGGACGTTACTATTGCAGTTGACGTTTAGAATTTGTATGAGAATTGTAGTTCAGTATCGTAACCGCTAGAGGCGCTGTACGGATTCTCATACAAATTCTAAACGTTAACTGCAATAGTAACAGTTTGACGTTTACTATAACAACTCATAATAGAGGCACAGGATTCAATGATGTCCGAGTTCCGACATAAGCAACCTGGTTCTACATTCAGTTGACGTCATACCAGTCTTTCAAGCTGTATTTTGTTGTCTTAATTAGGTATATTGTGCTAAAAGAGTAGGTATTATTTAGTCCAAAATTTATGACAACGTATTTTTGGAGTTCAAGAAATGGACTTGTTAATTATAGTTAATATAGTTATTGCCACAGTGTCATAATCTTTGTATTTAATTGTTTAGTAAATAGAATTGGCACGAGTAAGTAATATTCCCTTTTTATGGGCAATAAGATAGCAAACGAGCATGCAGTTACTCCATTATCTATGCTCACAGTTCAATTTAGGTTGGAAGCAAAATTTAAGGCATTTTAAATTCTCGCCTCATCTACAATGACCTTAATCAGGGGTGGAAAACTGACATTTGTGTGGCTTGCCATTAAAACCAGTTAGTCCAGAGTCAAAGTCAAAGTCAAACTGTTTATTTCATCTAGGAATTTACAAATTCACTTATGAACGTCAATTTTTTGATTCTACCACCGTTTTGGAAAAGTGCTTGAGGAGAAAAAAACGGCGAAAAAAAACTCCTCCGCATCTTTTAAAATAAAAATTACAATATTACTTAATTGATACAGGTAAGCACTAACCTAGCGGAGCTGGTTGCAGAGCTGGTAGTTTCCATGCCTTTTTGTCATCTAAATATTCCTGTATACTATAGTAGCTCTTGTCTACGAGTTGTGCTTTTACATGCTTCTTAAACAACTCTGAAGGCAGATCACGGATTGCCTTAGGGACTTTATTATAGAACTGTACACCAAGCCCCATAAAAGAACGCTGCACTTTACCTAGCCGATATGAAAGCGTCGCCAAATCATGCATCTTTCTTGTTAAGCGATTATGATAGTCGCTGTTTTTTTTATATGCATTTATGTTGTTTCTTACAAAAACTATATTACTATATATGTACTGTGAGGCTACTGTAAGTATACCTAATTCTTTGAATTTATCACGGCAAGATTCCCGATACCGTAGTTTATGAATAGCTCTAATGGCCCTCTTTTGCAATACAAAGATTTGTTGTATATCGCTTGCTTTACCCCACAGTAATATGCCATAAGACATAACACTATGAAAGTATGCTAAGTAAACAAGCCTAGCAGTTTCTACGTCAGTAAGCTGTCTTATTTTTCTAACCGCTTAAGTAGCCCTACTAAGTTTCGTCGCAAGAGTTGCTAAATGCGCGCCCCATTGTAGTTTACTATCCAGGGTTATTCCTATTCCAGTTATTTAGGATGATAATAAGAATGTCAGACAATCAGTTCATTAGTACCTTGTATTTGGATCTAGATTCTAGTAATTCTAGCACGTCTAGGCGATCCTCGCCAAACATGCATGAATCGTTTGTTAAAACATCGTCTAATTACAAATAAATCATGATTCATGTCTATAAGCGGTGCTCGTGCCGCTCGTGCGTCAATGGCTGCGCCCTTGCGTGTCGAACACCAATGATTCTTATTTGTTCATGTCTGCCTGGTACTTTGTATTTCCACGTCAAGCATTTTTTATGAAGACCAGCTTCAGTCAAGCAGATCATAGCTGACACGGCTAGTGGTTTGAAAGTCTGTCTCCTGAGACACAGGTTTGACTTTGACTCAGCCATGCCTTTAAAATTGGTGCGGTTAAAAATTGGTTGTACGGAACTATAAGGCTGTTCACACACAACGCTATTTGCAAGCGCCTAGGATCTTGTCAATCTTAAAGCAACTTGCAGCAGCTTGTAAAGCAACACTTCTGTTACCGCATTACAAAGAGATTCTTACCAACATTTACTAACTGGCCTTTTACTAAGAACAACTAACAGGACTAATTATATCCATCAATCTCCATTAGAAATCTCCGCCCCTGTCTAAGAAGAGCAAACATTATTTTAAAGTAGAGCAAACATTCGATGGTACGAGGAGGAATACACCGTCTTAATAACCTACTGCTATCCTTCTACGGATATGAATCTGTTAGCATGTGTCTTTTATATGAATTACCTACAATAACATTTAATAAACAAGCTTGTTATTCAATTGAACGAAAACAATTTCATTCACAGAACACAGCGGCACGGAAATCTACTTAGTAAATAATTGTGAAGGTCGTTTGTGTAACGTTCTCACGAATATATCGTTGCGTTCAGAAATAATGTTGTTACGTTGCGCTAGGAGCGTTGAATAGTCTTCCTGTGACATCATAATAGATGTTAAAGCAACTTGGTTTTACAATTTTACAAGTTTGATATTTTAAGCGACATCTGACACGTAAGTTTTTAGTTATATTTAATCATGCGTACTTAATTTATGGACATTACTTCATCATTTTCACATTTCACCAGGTGTTCCGATTTTTATGACTCATTTTTTATTCGAAAGCTGATGCCTGTGGTGTAGTTTAGTATAAATTTGAGAGACATCTGACGAGTGGTTTTTGAGTTATCTCTTACTTGTCCATTTTGAATTAATTTTGTTTATGAGTTACCTGCTGTCTGTTAAGTAATTATCGGTTGCTCCCAGCCGGGCGTCAGTCCTACGACCAATGATGGCAGAGTTTTCACCCACTTCACTAGCTACCCTCCCTGCACCTTAAAATAGCGTGAAGCGGACATGTTAATCTGTGTTTCGATGGCAGTATCGAAGCAGCAGATAGGATGCCAAATCACGGATAGATAGGTGCCCAAAATCACGGATTCTCACGCGAAAACCTAATGGAACAAAGTAGGTAAACCAATTATCGTGATTTGTATGGCAGCTGACTTATCAGCCTACGTCTGCGTTTTTGGCGGTTTAATGCCCTGGCTGTCAACCCACGGCCCGCAGTCAATAGGGAATATAACGCAAAGCTCGGAGTAGATGGCGCCTTCAGCACATACAGTAAACAAATCATAAGCCGCGTTGTAAGTTGACCAAAACGTTCAAATTTCTGTCAAAAAGTGTCGTTTTGGGCGTTTTCGTCCTGTTACGGAACGCGGGGTGTGTGCTAGTGCTGCACTCTGGCGCCAAAATTTGGCAGTTATATCTCCTATTTCTGTGCGATCCGTAGGAGCTAACCACGCGGGCCGCTTATCAAATAAACAACAATGCAACAAAACACAACAACTAACAAATGCACAAATATACATACATACATACATACAGGTCAAACTGAGAACCTCCTTTTTAAAGTCGGTTAAAAAATAATCCACTCTGCTATTATAATTACTGTTACAGCAATGCTATTTCCATCTCAAGTGCCGTTTGAGTACAAAGAACATCTGCTTTGATTTGTTGCTCAATCGCCACTATTACCGGATCTAAATGTACTTGAGTTTGATTTTCGCCACGGAAACTAGAGACAAGGGACCATCTTGCATGGTACAATATGCCCAAAACCTTCTTCTAAGTCTGACAAATACTATACTGAAATCCGCATCAAAATCGGTTTAAACAAACGCGAGATAATCGCGCACAAAATATACATACATACATACATACATACATACATACAGGTCAAACTGAGCACCTCCTTTTTTGAAGTCTGTTAAAAATAGATGAGAAGTTTCCAGCTGAGCAGACAAATAACAGTTTAAAACCATTCCTACAAGCGCTAGTCGCTAGAGAGTATGAAAGAACTTAGGGTCGGGCCACATTGATCGACGGCGATCGACGGTTTGCCCATACAAAAAGAGCGTAAAGTATGGAAAGCCGTACGCGTCCTTTCGCATCGACCAGCCGAACGGCTTTCCATACTTTACGCTCTTTTTGTATGGACAAACCGTCGATCGCCGTCGATCAATGTGGCCCGACCCTTATTCGTTGTCGACGGAGTGAAGGAGTAGGTAAATTTGTCTATTGGAATAATTTTATTTCTGACTAGTAAATCCGCCCTCGCTTCGCTTCGGGAAACCAGTCCCTTCAAAAATCTCTATAAATTTTAACAAATTATGTTATTCCGATGTCTAAGCTATATTACTGCAAAGTTTCAAGAAAATCCGTTCAGTAGTTTTTGCGTGAAAGAGCAACAAACACACACACACACTCACTCACATACATCCTTACAAACTTTCGCATTTATAATATTAGTAGGAAGTAGGATAGTAGGATAGGATAGGAAGTAGGATAGGAAGTAGGATAACTTGATTGGTAGGTACTCCATGAAACTCGAGTGTACCTGCAACGGCTGCTATTCATATAGCCTTCATTAATTAAGTAAGAGAATTACCCTCCAGCTTCAGTGGCGTTTTGCTTCGGACACTTTTTGGAACGAATCCTTAGTACGGTGCGGATGGAGAAAAATTGTTTCAAGTATTTTCCGTCACCGTCTTTTCCAAATTAAAGTGCAGCAATAACAATTTTCTACCAACCGACCGAGTGTTCACGACATCCACGTATTTTGTTATTGATGGTTTTAATAAATAAAAAATTTAAATCTTTATAAACCTCGTTAAGTTGACTGGACTATACTTTCGCTATCGCACTAAGTATGCTGTGTTCAGGGCAAAACTTAATCATTTCATTACGTCTCTTGAAATAGAAAATGCCTTCCGTTTTTTGCTATTTAGCCACGTCGATAGTAAAAGCGCATGGTGTAATGAGTTCCCTTGCTTTATATAACAGTAATTACTTATGCTTTCAGTGTTTATTGCAACACTAGCTATCACTTATTCACTTCTCTAGACACCATTGACTAGATAGATATACATTATGTCGTGGCCACATCGTAGATTTGCTCACATCATGAAATGATCGACCATATCTTAAAATGGTCGCATTTCATGAAATATGGTCAACTGTCTATTGGCCACATCATGATGTAGTTTGAGCAAATCAATGATAAGAAATCGTTTCTCGATATGGGCAACCAAACGCCCGGCTTTTTCATGAAATGGTCAAAATTATTTGATCATATCCTAAATGTTGTTATTAAATGAAAATTGGGCAGATTTACTTTGCAATACTTTCTTTTAATTTAAAATATGAAATTACACTTTTGTACTAGTGAAGTCACAGAGCAGAGAGTCGGAAAACATGCATAGACTAATAACATTATTGACATTATGATGAGCACAGATTAGGCATAAATTTATAATATTACAACACTCCTCCTAAATTAATGCCTACTAACCAAACAAAAATAGCAGAAACAATAAAATACAAAATTAAACAATTAAGTATGCTCTACTACATGGCAAGATTTAACTCCAATTTTATCTCTTAAATAACAAAATTTAATTTTACACAGAGGTTTGGTAAAAATATCTGCATACTGCTCATCACTGCACACATAGTTCAGATCAATAATTTTAGCATAATATTTTTCTTTAATAAAATGAAACTTAATATCTATATGTTTGCACCGCTTGTGAAAATTAAAGTTTTTAATAACACTGATAGCACTTTGGTTATCCAAGTTCAAACACACAGATTTCTGCTTAAACACACCAATATCAGATAACAATTGTTTTATCCACATAGCCTCTTTGGTGGCAGCACAGGCCGCCATAAATTCTGCTTCAGTGGTAGAGAGGGCCACTGTTTGTTGTCTTTGACTGGCCCAGGTCACTGCTGCTCCATTTTTGGTAAAAACATACCCTGTCACTGATCTCCTTGTACTAGGGTCATTGGCAAAGTCTGCATCACTATAGCCTGTTACTATGTTAGGTTCAGACACTGATGAGTAGCAAAGACCAAACTCCTTTGTGTCTTTTAAATATTTAAAAATCTTCTTGACAGCTTTCCAGTGACTCTCATTGTAAGAATTTAAAAATCGACTCACCAGGCTTACTGCATAAGATATATCTGGTCGGCTTACTGTAGCTAGGTGCATCAATGAACCCACTGCCTCTCGGTAAGGAATGTTCTTTTCAGTCTCTCCTCCTTCTTTTTCCAATTTAGTGTGGAGGTCAACTGGAATGCTGTTAGGGTTACAATCAGTAAGATTAAATTTATATAATAACTTTTCAATATAAGTTGACTGGTGAATAAAAATATATTTATCACATTTGTCTATCTCCATACCAACAAAATTTCTGAGTGGACAAGTTTTCACTTCAAAGACTGTCTGTAAATCATTAATTAGCTCCTGTAATGATGAAGTATCTTGTGAAAATATAAGTCCATCGTCAACATATAGACACAGGTAACATTTAGCTCCATTTATAGTGCCAACATACACACATTGATCAGCTTTACTATTTACCAACCCAAACTTCTTTAAAACAGCATCAAATTTAGAGTTCCAACATCGGGGAGCCTGTTTTAAACCATATAATGATTTATTGAGTTTACATACCTTATTAGTTTCACAGGTTAAACCCTCAGGTATTGTCATGTATATGTCTTCCTCAAGCTCGCTGTACAGAAAAGCTGTTTTAATATATAATTGAATTATTTGAAGATTGCTTTGGGCAGCCTCTGAAAGTAAAAGACGTATGGAGTCATACCTGACTGTTGGAGCAATATGTCTCTTGGTAATCAATACCCTTTGTTTGTGAGTAGCCTTTCGCACAAAGCCGAGACTTGTAATGTGGACCTGAAGGACCTTCTTTTATGCGAAACACCCACTTACAACCAATGACTTGCATATTGGGAGTTTTATCAATTACTGTCCAAGTGTTATTTTGTTGATGAGCATCCAGCTCTTCTTGTATGGATTTTATCCATTTTGGGGCATCAACAGAGTTAACTGCTTCTTCATAGCTTTCAGGTACATGACTTCCTAATAATTGTTCATCAAAGCACAGGTAAGAACTTTCTTGTTTTTGAGTATTCATGCACTGTCTTCTTGTTCTAACTGTTATTTTTGTTTCAGGTGAAGAATCTATGCTTTCATCAGGGATATACTCATTATCTGATTGTGACATACTTCCAACTACGGTGTCAAATGAGTCATCACTAGAAATTTCTTCCACCTTTTTAATTTCCTTACTGTTGTCATGTGTGGTTAATTCAATAGGCACATAATCTCTTTTCACCGTTGACTCTAAAAATACTGCATCTCTGCTTTTTATACCTTTTCTTGAATTAGGTATGATGAATCGATAGCCTTTTGAGTTTTCACAATAACCAATGAAAATTAATTTTTGTGATTTTGAATCTAATTTCTTTCTCTTTTCTTTTGGTAAATGAACCATCGCCTCACAGCCAAATGTGCGCATGTGACTTACATTGGGTTTCCTACCAGTCCACATTTCTTCTGGAGTTTTATAAGATAGAGATCTAGTAGGGGAGCGATTTATAATGTAAGCAGCTGTATGGATAGCTTCAGCCCAATATATTTTCGGTAAGTTAGCATTTAACATCATACATCTTGCTCTTTCTATCAGGGTTCTATTCATACGTTCAGCTGTTCCGTTTTGCTCTGGTGTGTAGGGCGTGGTC
Source organism: Hesperia comma (assembly GCA_905404135.1). Lineage (NCBI taxonomy): Eukaryota > Metazoa > Arthropoda > Insecta > Lepidoptera > Hesperiidae > Hesperia > Hesperia comma. The sequence continues at coordinate 19,759,240 of FR990015.1, read as the reverse complement.
GTTTGATGTATTATTCCAGCATCTTTGAGAAAGTTTGAAAAATGTTCATTCACATATTCCAGTCCATTATCAGATCTGAGAATTTTGATACTTCTGTCCAACTGATTCTCAACTTGTTTCTTGAATTCTTTGAACTTCTCTAGGACTTCAGATTTGTTATACATAGTATACACAAATACTTTCTTTGAGTAATCATCGAGAAACGTTACAAAATATCTGGCTTTGCCTAAAGATTGAGTCTCCATCGGTCCGCAAACATCAGAGTGTATCAATTCAAGTAAGTCATTACTCTGAGATCCTTGACTCTTGAATGGCAGACGTGTTTGTTTTCCTTCCTGACACGTAATACACTTTACATTATCTTTAACTTGCTTTAAGTTTAGATCTGCGGTATTCTCAGTTAATTTCTTCATACTTTGGAAATTAAGATGACCCATCCTCTGGTGCCACAGGTAAGTATCTTGCTCAATAACATCTGATATGCATGCATAGCCAGTAGGCATGTTCAGCCTGTACATATTATTTATTAAGCTTGCGGTTGCCACTATGACATTCTTTCTATTGAGTATAACACAACCATTCTTATTAAACTTTACTTGGCCACCATTATTAATAATTTGACTTACTGATAGCAAGTTTGTAGCGAGTTCAGGTACATGCAATACATTTGTAAATAATATTTCACTTTGTTGGCCTCTATCATCACAAACACATAAGCTTATTTTTCCTGAGCTTTTAACATGCATTGTTTTGTTATTTGCAACCTTAATGCTTTTTATATCTGAAGCTTTTTCTTCCAGAAACAAATTGCTGTGCTTGGTCATATGTACAGAAGCGCCGGAATCAACATACCATGCATCTGAGTATTCAGGAGAAGCAATAAAGACAGCGGCATAGGATGAACTGTTGTATTTATTTGTATTCTTCTGATCCTTACTTGATTTTGTCGATTTACACTCAGGACTCTTATGACCATATTTGTTGCAGGTATAGCAGCGAGGGCCTTTAGTGTTTCTTTTATATTTATTGTTAAACTTCTGACTTGCAGCAAAAGCCGATGAATCTGATTGCTTAACATCTTGTAACAATTTAGACTTAACTGCATCGGAAGTTATCTTCATGCCTGAACTTTCTATTGCTATTATCATAGGCTGGTAACTTTCAGGCAGACCGGAGAGCAAAAGCGTTCCTAGCCACTCATCATCTACATGAAAGCCTATGTTCCTCAACTTGTGAGCTGTACTTATTATTTTACTCACGTACTCCTCTATGCTTAGACTTCCAGCTAGTGTAGTATTGCATAAGTCTCGCAGTAGACCAACTCGGCGTGTTAGCCCGGAGTCATCAAAAGCGCGAGATAAATTATCCCAGACTTCTTTCGCAGTACTCGCTTCCTGTATATGAATATAATTCACGGGATCTACAAGAAGTATTATCTTCGATCTGGCTTTAGTGTCACGCTTTTTGTCAATTAAGCTTGAATCTTTGCATTCCACACAGTCCCATAACTCCTCATGCTGTAAATATGTTTTAACAGCAAAGCGCCATGTAGCATAATTATCACGGCCCGTTAATTTCTCAATTAATGCCAGTGTATTATTTGACGACATGTTGTATAATTATATCGGAGAACAACTTCAATTTGCTTCTTCAAACTGAGCACGTTGCGTTCGGAGGTTAGGTCTATATGACAGTTGCCTTTTACGTAAAGTTTGTCGAAGTTATGCACTGATTTCATTTATCGAACTATCTGGGCCCATAACCTGTTGTTATTAAATGAAAATTGGGCAGATTTACTTTGCAATACTTTCTTTTAATTTAAAATATGAAATTACACTTTTGTACTAGTGAAGTCACAGAGCAGAGAGTCGGAAAACATGCATAGACTAATAACATTATTGACATTATGATGAGCACAGATTAGGCATAAATTTATATTACAACACTAAAGTAGGTAGTTACATTAATTACCGATAGAGGCACTGCAAGCGCTTTATGTTTATATTGACAACCCGAATGGCGCAATGGTTAACACGCCGATCGCTGTTCCGAGGGTCCTGGGTTCGATTCCCAGCGAGGCGGCAATTTGAATGATGAGTTTAAATTTCCGTTCTCGGTCTGGGTGTATGTCCTTGTCTTGTGTGTTGTCCAAGGCACCCACGACACAGGGAATCCTAGTGTGGGGCTTTGAGTGTGAAGCGTTATTATTATTATTATTATTATTATTATTATGTGTGAAGATGACGGCCGCTGGCGAAAATGTTGTTTCTTTATTCAATTTGGCCTGAAGTAACAAAAATTGCGAATTGCAGAAGACAATTCACGTCAATTGTTAAAAAGTAACATTGAACGGAAGCATAAAAATTTAGTTGATTTTGGATATAAAACAATGAATACTCATTTCCATTAACTACTTAGTCAAATTCTTTAAGGTGTAGGTAGGTCGAATTGGTAACAGAACCGAATTAGCCTACCCCTACTCCACGTAGTCTTGTATGCCCTACCCCTAGAGTGTTTTTTAGAACCTGGAGGCACGGAGGGAGGGCAGCCCCCGCTTGTTGTAACAAACACATACGTGGGTGTATGTGCTTTGTTACGCAAGGGCGGAGGGGCTGCACCTTCTGCAGCGCCGAAGACGTCACGGTTCGAAATGATGCCCTATATTCCGCGTTTTTACGATTCGGCCAAACGTGGACGACCAAATCGTGAAACGTAGACGATTTTACGATCTGGCCAAACTGAGTTGACCATTTCAAGATGTGAGCAAATCTACGATGTGGCCACGACATCTATTACTATAATAATTACATAATATGTATTGACGTTTTAAAATGCGTGAGTACCGAGGAACACTTCATCATCATCAGCATCATCTCAACCCATCATGGCTTACTATTGAGCACGGGTCTCTTCTCAGGATAAGAAGTGCGGATTTTAGGACTTCACCCAGCTTTGAGTTGCAAACTCTCTGGCATGCCGATTTCCTCACGATATTTTTCTTCACCATTTGTAGCAAGTGACATTTAAATGCTTAAACCGCACAATAACTCCAAAAAGTCTGAGATGCGTACCTTGGGGTTCGAACCCGGACTCTGCGAATTGGAGGCCGAATTCTTAACCACTAGGCTATCACAGCTACCAACGCTATCACCTCTACCTCATTGTTAAAACACAAAATTTTGTTAATCACAAAAATTTTGGAACATTATAAAAACTTGCTCGAGAAATGGTTTTACATTGGAACCGTTTCTGAGGTTGCTCGTTTAAATATATACGATATCCAAAATAAAATTATACAACAATTGCGATGTGGTCAGATTCTAGCCTATAATATACCGACCTATACATACATACTTGTTTACTGAAAAATACAAGCGGGAAACATTAAAATTTATAGTTTCCTTCAAGTTTCAGAACGCAGTTTATAAAATGGTTCAGAGAATATTTTTGGCAAATAAAAAAATAAACGTTGGACTTGTGGCCCGCCCCTCGGACCTGCATAATGGCCGACAAGTAAATAATACTAACCACAAGAATAAAACTCAAAAACTACGCGTCGGATGTTGCTCAAACTTATATTATGGGACCAGAAGCGACGTAGAAGGTTCTCAATTCGTCTGTATGTTTTTTATTATGTGTATAACTTTGCACTGGATGAACTTTTGACCGATTTTGATAATTCTTATTGGAAAACTAGTGCTACCAGAAGTGTCTGGTGAGCGACAACTTATGGGTTATTTTTTAGTTATCTCTGAAGTTGAGTTGAAGTCAGATATTTTCTTTTGCATAAAGTTAATTATTTAAGATTGCTTTATATACTTTTTTATTAGACTGATGCTAGATGCACCTAGGTCCGTTCAAGAGAGAGTACCCTATGAGAGACATAACACTCAAAAAAACAGCCTGGAGGCAAATGAATTCCAGTCTCCCTTCAGTTACGAACTTACGAAATCCTAAAACGATAACATCATATTATAAGTGTTAAAATAAAATTCCATGTGCAAAACAGTTCTGGAGAGTTACTTCACATTCCAAACAAATCGAAATTTATTTACATTAAAATTTCTAGACTATTACATGCAAAAACAGCTTCAGTTCCAGCGATTCGGATCGTACAGTATTTAGAAATAGATAACCCACTTGAAACGTGAAACGAAATAAATTCGCGCAAACATTTTAACGTTCTATAATAAACTACTTAAACTAGGTTTGTGTACTAAACTGAACTTTAAGTATAAAAATAAAGGATCAATCTGTACAATGTACTCGCAATATCATGAGCGTAATCAAATGGTTTTCAAGTAAGGGAAGAGGTACCTAACTGTCCTCCTCCTAACCTCACTCTAACTTCAGAGGACACAACTATCGTTGTTGCAACCTTTAAAATTCTGCCTGGTAAATCGGATCGACGATTTTCCAGGCAGATTTTTAAACGATGACGATTTTGATTTTTGATTTGATTTTGATTTAAAGATTAATGAAGAAAATAAGTTTATTCAGATAATTATTATAAAAACAGAAAACCCGACTGCTTACAAAAGAACTCAAAAGAAAAAAATAAGTGTCACAATATCAACACAAAATACTTCATGGTGCTGCAGGCGGGGCAGTATTGTTTGTCCCCGCCTGCAGCACCATGAAGTATTTTATGTTGATATTGTGACACTTGTTTTTTTCTTTTGAGTTCTTTTGTAAGCAGTCGGGTTTTTTGTTTTTATAATAATATTTTTATTTCAGACTTTTTAGTGTTTTCATCGAAAAATTCTACTTTTTGGGATGGTTACTGTCAATTTGTGTTAAAACGTGTGCCTAAACGTTATATGATATTGTTACGTGTCAGGAGTAATGGGTTCGAGAAAATGCCAAAATGTACCACAAAGACTTTATTGAACTCGTAGAAACACAATTACACACTGTACACAGTACACACCACAACACTATGCACGTAGGTACTCGTAAACACACTCGACGAACACTGTATCGCTCGTAGAAATCACTTAACTTCTCACTGGTATCGCTCGTAGGTATCGCTGGTATCTTCCTGGTTCCGCTTCCGAAACTAGAATGTCCGCGGTTGAACGATCGCCCCTTTTTATACCACTCACGCACCATTCACGACAATCGAGAATATTCCCGCGAAGTCCTGACCCGCGTCGAAATAAAGTTCGAGAACGTTCCTTGCAACCGACTTTCGCCCGTATGACTATTGCCGTAATGGTCGAAGCGTCGTGCGTCCTTTTGAGAGAGCCGCGCTCCTATTGTTTCTATTGTTGCGCGACATGTTTATGGCCCCTATTGTTTATTGTTTTCGGCGTAGCGAAGTCGATGCGCCAGGGTTGTCACATTGCCCCCCTCTTAGTCATGCTCGTCCCGAGCATTATTCGATCCATGAAATGGTGCCAATCTGTCCACGTGCACGATCTTCGGCTTTCTTCTGTCCCCCTGTCTGATCCGGTAGGTCACGTCGTTAATCCTCGTGACAACTGTGTAAGGGCCTTCCCATCGTGCTTGTAGTTTCGGAGACTTCCCTTTCTTCCGCAGTGGATTGTGCAACCATACAGAATCTCCCTCCTTGAAACCATGTTTCCGAGCATCGCGATCGTAGCGGGTTTTCATCTTTTCGCTGGTCTTCAAACATTGCTCTCTTACAAGATCATGTGTCTCGTCCAATTGTTTCCGTAAGTCCGCGATGTATTCAACGGTTGGTTTCGGGGCATCTGGCGGTGTTCCGGTAAGCAAATCCAACGGCAGACGCATTTCTCTTCCGAAGTTAACTTTAGCCGGTGTAAATCCCGTAGACTCGTGTATGGCAGACCGATATGACATCAGGAACAGAGGAATGTACCGATCCCAGTCTCGCTGATGTTCCTCGACGACCTTGGCCAAGTGATTTTCCAACGTTTGGTTGAATCTCTCCACCATGCCGTCAGATTGAGGATGCGCCGGTGTGGTACGTGTCTTATTTATTCCCAAAAGTTCACACATCTCCTGGAATAACGTCGACTCGAAGTTCCTGCCTTGGTCGCTGTGTAACTCCAATGGTACACCAAAGCGGCATACTACCTCCTGGACAAGTTTCTTGGCCACGGTCTTCGCCTCTTGGTTCGGAGTTGCAAACGCTTCCGGCCATTTACTGAAGTAGTCTTGAACCACTATGATGAATCTATTCCCGTCTTCCGTCTGAGGGAATGGCCCAGCAACGTCTATGGCGATTCTTTCCCAAGGGGCTCCGACGTTGTACAGCTGTAGTTTCCCTTTCGATCTAGTGCGGGGCCCTTTTACTGAAGCGCACACTGTACACTTTCTGCACCAATCTTCAACGTCCTCTCGACACCGCACCCAATAAAAGCGTTCTCGTATCTTTACGAGGGTCTTTTTGATGCCGAGGTGCCCACCAGAAGTGCCATCATGTACAAGCTTCAGCAAATCAGCCACTTTACTCCTGGGGATAACCATTTGCAGGGTTCTTTCCTTTCCGTTGAGTGATTCCCAGCTCCGGTAAAGCACGCCATTCTCTAGTGTAAGGCTGTCCCACTGAGCCCAGTATGCCTTAGTCGTCGCGCTTGATGTTGACACGTCACTCCACAGGGGCCTCTGTCCTTTGGCTTTCCATTCCATGATCAAGCTGAGGTCTTTGTCTTCCTTCTGAGCTTGGCTTACTTGCTCCGTTCCCCAAGACTCGTCTAGGTCCTGCATCCTTATCACCCTGACCTCTTCTTTGGCCTCATGCTTGATGCAATGTCGACATTCTTCGGAGCATGGGCGTCGTGACAGGGCGTCGGCATTCGAATGAGCTCTTCCGTTGCGATGCTCTATTACGAAGTTGAACTCTTGAAGCTGTTCGATCCACCTCGCGACCTGGCCTTCCGAGTTCTTGAATTGCAGAAGCCACCTCAGAGCAGCGTGGTCCGTCCTTATTGTGAACTCGCGTCCCAACAAATACTTGTTGAAGTGCTGAAGGGTCTTCACCACAGCCAGTAATTCTCGCCGAGTCACACAATAATTTCTTTCCGGTTTCGAAAGGGTCTTGCTAAAGTACGCAATGACCACCTGCTGGCCGTCCTGGTCTTGGGATAATACTCCTCCGATGCCAGTATTGCTAGCGTCCGTGTCCACTATGAATCTCCCTTCCCTTCTGGGATAGCCAAGAATCGGAGCCGAGCACAGACGTTCCTTTAAGCGAACAAACGCATCTTCGCAATCGGAATCCCAACTGAAGATTCTCTTGTCCTCCGTGAGACGGTGTAATTTAGGCTTGGCTATCTCTGAGAAGTTCTTCACAAACCGACGGTAATAGGCACATAACCCCAAGAACGCTCTTACATCGGTCTTGTTCTTTGGTGTCGGCCATTCTTGAACAGCTCTTATCTTGTCTGGATCAGTTCGAACACCTTCGTCCGATATGATGTGTCCCAAAAATGATACTTCCTTCTTGAAGAAGTCACATTTCTTCGGATTGAGCTTTAGGTTGGACTCACGGAATCGTCTGAATACCTTCTCCAGATTTCGCTTGTGTTCCACGAAGTTTCGTCCCATGACTATGACGTCATCGAGGTATACCAGACAAGCGTCCCCCAAAAGTCCCACCAACACTCGCTCCATGAGACGCTCAAAAGTGGCAGGAGCGTTACATAATCCAAAAGGCATTACGCGAAACTGCCACAAGCCGTTTCCGGTTCCGGTGGTAAAGGCGGTCTTCTCTTTGTCTTCTGGCCGGACTTCTACTTGCCAGTAACCACTCTTCAGGTCGACCGTCGAAAACCACTTCATGCCACCAAGCATATCCAACGTGTCGTCAATCCGAGGCAGAGGGTAGCTATCCTTCTTGGTAACGGTGTTAAGCATCCTGTAGTCGACACAGAATCTAGTACTGCCATCCTTCTTCTTCACGAGTACCACAGGTGAACACCAAGGGCTAGTTGACGGCTCGATCACCTTGCTGCGCACCATGTCCTCGATCATTTCTGCAACTTCGTGTTCCTTTGCCAATGGTACTCGTCTCGGTCTTTGCTTGATTGGTGAAGTATTGCCGGTATCTATTGGGTGAGTGACAAGATTTGTTCTTCCAAGGTCGCTATCTCCTCTGGTAAAGATGTCCTTGTAGTCCATCAACAACTTTGCTGCCTGAGTATATTCTTCAGAGCTCAAATTCCTCCTTGTCGCCTCCAGCAAAGATGTCATGTGATCCGTTGATCCAGGTGTGTCCGAGTATTCTTGGACCTTCCTCAAGCTGTCCACGGCTTCACATCGCCCGATAACCGTATTCTTCGCGAGATATATCGGCGTGCTACTAAGATTGATGACCTTTAACTTGGCGTCACGTTTGGTCATGAGCAGTGTCCTTGCCGTGATCCAACTAGGATGATCTCCGTAGTCTTCTACTACGACACATCGATCCAGCTTCATCTCTTCTGGAAACCTAATCTGGACCAAGGTTTCCGATCTGGGTGCCAGCTTCACTGTCTTCAAACAGTACACTGCTCCTGAAGATGAACCTTCCAAGAAGACTTCTTGATCCTGGAAGCTTAACACTCCTTTCGCTATGTCAACTATACAGTGATGTGTCCGTAGGAAGTCCAGTCCGATAATGCAGTCGTCAGTTATATTCGCTACTAAAACAGACTGCGTGTAAATGTCATTTCCGAGTTTCAGTCTTGCTTCCGTAACACCTAGGACGGTCACTGGCTGGCCTGTCGCTGTCTGCAGATTGCATGATGGTCGTCCATTTTCCCACATGATAGTCCGCTTGAGTAGTTCCGGTCGAACGATGGATTTCGATGCTCCCGTGTCAATTGTAAAGCGACAGGGTATGCCATTTATTTCTCCAGTAGTTACGAGGCTGTTCCCGTCACAAGCTTGTGACACTATAACAGTAGGGGCTCGACGAAGTCCAGCCGCTGCCCGTCCCGTGGCGCTGACGCCTTTTAATTTCAGCAGCTCCTGGGTGTCAACTTGGGTAGCCGTCGAGGTCTTCGTAGGAGGCTTGGCAGTCTTCTTAGCGGCGGCGGCGGCTTCTAGCTCTTGCACTTGCGTAGCCCTCCACACCGATTTCGGTTGTTTCCGTGTCCGGCAGCTAAGCTTAATATGACCTCGTTCACCGCATCCGTAGCAGATAGGCCCAGTATGAGGTTGAATAGTCGCTACGACTTCGCGCACCTTATAACCTTTACAGTCGCTTTGTACCGCTTCTACTTCAAGGGCATGCGCTAAAGCTGCTTCCAATGTGGCGTGATGTCCCAAGCGCACCGTTGCTCTCACTTCGGGGTCCCGTATACCACTGACAAACGCCTCTAATACTTTGTCTTCAACCGGTGTGGAACTCGAAGCATAGGCTCGACGTACGAGGCGCTCGATCTCTGTAGCCCACTGCTGCAGTCCTTCACTGGACTTCTGTGACCGGTCTTTAAGTTGAGCGCGGTACACGTGCTCAAGGTGCTTTTCCCCGTATCGAACTTCCAAGGCCTTAAATAACGACTCCAAGGTGCGTCGCTCGACGGGCAGGTTCTCAAGCACCAGCAGTGCCTCTCCTCGTAGAGCTAGGGTGAGTGCCGCCAACGAGTGCTCGTCCTCCCAGCCGTTCCCATTAGCTACTACTTCGAACTGGTGCTTAAACGCCGTCCACGAGGTCGTGCCGTCGAAAGTTGGGACCTTAAATTTCGGGGCCCCAGGGCCGGAACTGGTTGCTGCCGTGCCCAAAACCCTTATTTTCTGCAGCTTATTGTCCAAATCTCCGAGCCTAGTTTCATAGGAGTTCATTGACGCACTGAGGCTGTTGATTGACGCGTCGTGGCTTTTGAGGGCTTGGTCGTGCTCGGATGTACGCGCTTTTACCAATTCCAGGTCCTCCTTCACGACGTTCAAATCTCCCTGGAAACCATCCAGCTTTGCGTCGATTGTCCCTAGGCCCGCCTCCATGGTTTTGCGCTGGCTTTCCAGTTTACTTTCCAGGCTCTCCATTGCTTCGCGCTGGCTCCGCTGTATGGCTTCGCGCTGGCTCTCCATGACTTCGCGCTGGCTCTCCAATTTACTTTCCAGGCTCTTCATGGCTTCGCGCTGGCTCTCCATTGCTTCGCGCTGGCTCCGTTGCATGGCTTCCATCGCCTCGCGCTGGCTCCGCTGTATGGCTTCTAATAAAGAGGCCATATCGAATGCACTCGGTGTCGGTACTGATGCAGCTGATGTAGTCGAAGGTCCAGCGGTGGTCTCCGTTACCGTGCGGTCACGACCCGGCGACTCCATCCGCGCGGCATCCAATGCCGTCTGCCGTCGCGTACGAATCCCTTCTTCACTTTGCGGTACTACAGGCATTCCGCTTCTGTCACCAATTGTTACGTGTCAGGAGTAATGGGTTCGAGAAAATGCCAAAATGTACCACAAAGACTTTATTGAACTCGTAGAAACACAATTACACACTGTACACAGTACACACCACAACACTATGCACGTAGGTACTCGTAAACACACTCGACGAACACTGTATCGCTCGTAGAAATCACTTAACTTCTCACTGGTATCGCTCGTAGGTATCGCTGGTATCTTCCTGGTTCCGCTTCCGAAACTAGAATGTCCGCGGTTGAACGATCGCCCCTTTTTATACCACTCACGCACCATTCACGACAATCGAGAATATTCCCGCGAAGTCCTGACCCGTGTCGAAATAAAGTTCGAGAACGTTCCTTGCAACCGACTTTCGCCCGTATGACTATTGCCGTAATGGTCGAAGCGTCGTGCGTCCTTTTGAGAGAGCCGCGCTCCTATTGTTTCTATTGTTGCGCGACATGTTTATGGCCCCTATTGTTTATTGTTTTCGGCGTAGCGAAGTCGATGCGCCAGGGTTGTCACAATATATATATTTTTGAAAAGGTCTTTTCACTGTCTTTCATTTGATACCCATATTGCTAAGATAACAAAAAACTCAAGGTTATCCCCTCTTTTTCTTCCACTTTCGGGCGCCATTTTGAAAATTCATATAGCCTGTGACACTTCCACAGTTCTAACGAATTCAACGATACCTCATATGTCGAAACCCGTTCAACCGTTTGGGCTGTGGGGCGGCACAAATAAATGGACATACATACGAGTACATACATACACTCGAAAAACATAACCCTCCTTCTGACGCAGTCGGGTAAAAAATAGGCGAAACTTCTTTGAACTTTTATGAGTTATTTACTTTCTTTTGCTGATAGTTACAATCTCTGACCAATAAACTATAGACAGCGTGCCGTGAACAAAAGCTTGAAGCCGGCAAAAGTGTGCCTAAAACACACATCGAAACCAATAGAATGCCCTATGTTGACAGTTTGAACTAGAACAAATCTAAACTTTATTTTTTGGAACACAAAGCTTCATTCATTTTTTATTATTTAGAACACAAAATTCGTTTTGGTGTGAGTGCCGCCGTGTGTATTACAAGGCAAGGCAGACTTTTTGCCGCCTTCACGCTTTTGTTCACGGCACGCCGTCTATAGTTTATTGGTCTGAGGTTACAATATTTTTTAATGTCAATTTAAGTGTGGAAATATAATCACGGAACGCATGATCAGACAGAGATAGCTACGAGAAAAATTTGACAATCAGCAGAAGTTAACGCACTTTTCACAACTACCTAACATTACGTACTTCTTTTTAGGGTTCCGTACCCAAAGGGTAAAACGGGACCCTATTACTGAGACTTCGCTGTCCGTCCGTCCGTCCGTCCGTCCGTCTGTCACCAGGCTGTATCTCATGAACCGTAATAGTTACACAGTTGAAATTTTCACAGATGATGTATTTCTGTTGCCGCTACAACAACAAATACTAAAAAACAGAATAAAATAAATGGCGTTGTCGGTAATATGTGGCTAAATTAAACAATTAAATATTTAAGTGAGGCTTTCATACAACAGACCAGATTTTTTTGGCGTTTTTCTACATAATGGTACGGAACCCTTCGTGCGCGAGTCCAACTCGCACTTGGCCGGTTTTTTACTTATATTTAAAGTGAGTTTTCGTTCGTTCCAGGAAGACCCTTGTATCGCAAGAGGGCAAGTTCCAATCGCAAGTGGCTGCCCTGACAGAGCTCGCAGACACCCGGTGCGGCGAGGCGGACCGCGCGCGTGAGCTAGTCGCCGCCTTCCGGAAGGACATCGAGGCGAAGGACCTCGAGATATCACGTAAGTCTGTCCCGCTTGCATTAAGGACGTTAGAGAGAGCGCGCTGCGTTTGGAACGTTCCCGCTTAGTTTGACTTGTTCGACACTTATGTCGCCCTGGTACTTTCGGGACTCTCATTTGAATACGACGTCATTTTTCTGATTAATTTAGACTTATAATGTCCTGATACTTTTGTTTTAATTTGACCTCTCTTTCTGTTCGTTGCCTCGGTCTGCAAGGCGTCGCTGAAAAAATAACTCGTTTGTGAATAGACAGTTGCCACATTTACCGTCAATAGGATTAGGTGCTCACTTGTAGGTTGTTAACTTAAAAAGTCGTGATACTGAATATTCGTTTTTCAGAGATGGAATTAAGAGAGAATGTTCTGTTTAAAAAATACAAACGTTTAAAACTGGAAATAAATCGCGACAAGCTGTCAATTAGATACTTATCCGAAATCTGAAGTGAATCCAAACTGATTCAGAGAAAGCAAAGAATATTAACAAACATACTAATACGGTCATTGACTGTGCGAAACGAAGGTCAGAAATATCCAAGACTTATTTAAATCGAATATTTATTTAATGAAATAAAAAATAAGCCGTATGGTATGAAGCATTCGGAAATATAGAGTTACATACCGTCGACTTTCAAAATTCCTGTGGGAATGTGATAAAATAATTTAAACCTAAATTCTGAATACATCTAATATCTTTAAACGAGCAATTCTTGTATATTTATTTATTTATAATCACGATCTCGGAAACGGCTGCAAAGATTTTCATGAAAGTTACAGATTAGGGGGTTTTCGGCTCAAGGAATCGATTTATCAAGGTCCCAGGTTCCGAGTTCCCGAGATAAAGAGATTTTAAAAACATCATACTGACGCCATATATGAAACATTAGGATAACTTCTTTGAGGTACTGTTTGTAAACATCATACTGACGCCATCTATGAAACATTAGGATAACTTCTATGAGGTACTGTTTGTAACGTGTTGAAATTTCAGTAGTATGAAACTAGATGGCGCTGTAATCTCTATGTGGGCAAATGGATATTTATCGTATCGATATTTTTCAAATGTATCGATATATATCACCCAAGAAATATCGATATTTTTTAATGTATCATTTCGATTTGGGAAAGTTGTAGGTCTCGTCAAGACCTACATTTCCAATGACAGCTGTCAAACTTCGAACCGAGATATCCCGGCAACGGCTGCTCCTGGAGCACTGGTGTCTTTGGGAAAGTTGTAGGTCTCGTCAAGATCTACATTTCCAATGACAGCTGTCAAACTTCGAACCGAGATATCCCGGCAACGGCTGCTCCTGGAGCACTGGTGTCTTTGGGAAAGTTGTAGGTCTCGTCAAGACCTACATTTCCAATGACAGCTGTCAAACTTCGAACCGAGATATCCCGGCAACGGCTGCTCCTGGAGCACTGGTGTCTTTGGGAAAGTTGTAGGTCTCGTCAAGACCTACATTTCCAATGACAGCTGTCAAACTTCGAACCGAGATATCCCGGCAACGGCTGCTCCTGGAGCACTGGTGTCTTTGGGAAAGTTGTAGGTCTGGTTGAGACCTACATTTCCAATGACAGCTGTCAAACTTCGAACCGAGATATCCCGGCAACGGCTGCTCCTGGAGCACTGGTGTCTTTGGGAAAGTTGTAGGTCTCGTCAAGATCTACATTTCCAATGACAGCTGTCAAACTTCGAACCGAGATATCCCGGCAACGGCTGCTCCTGGAGCACTGGTGTCTTTGGGAAAGTTGTAGGTCTCGTCAAGACCTACATTTCCAATGACAGCTGTCAAACTTCGAACCGAGATATCCCGGCAACGGCTGCTCCTGGAGCACTGGTGTCTTTAGGAAAGTTGTAGGTCTGGTTGAGACCTACATTTCCAATGACAGCTGTCAAACTTCGAACCGAGATATCCCGGCAACGGCTGCTCCTGGAGCACTGGTGTCTTTGGGAAAGTTGTAGGTCTCGTTCCAATGACAGCTGTCAAACTTCGAACCGAGATATCCCGGCAACGGCTGCTCCTGGAGCACTGGTGTCTTTGGGAAAGTTGTAGGTCTGGTTGAGACCTACATTTCCAATGACAGCTGTCAAACTTCGAACCGAGATATCCCGGCAACGGCTGCTCCTGGAGCACTGGTGTCTTTGGGAAAGTTGTAGGTCTCGTCAAGACCTACATTTCCAATGACAGCTGTCAAACTTCGAACCGAGATATCCCGGCAACGGCTGCTCCTGGAGCACTGGTGTCTTTGGGAAAGTTGTAGGTCTCGTCAAGACCTACATTTCCAATGACAGCTGTCAAACTTCGAACGGAGATATCCCGGCAACGGCTGCTCCTGGAGCACTGGTGTCTTTGGGAAAGTTGTAGGTCTGGTTGAGACCTACATTTCGGATGACAGCTGTCAAAATTATTAACGTTGAATATTTATTATTAATGATGCCAAAGAAGTATAACTTCTTACGTGCGTACATAAGTACACGCAATTCTTTTTATACTCATATTATGTCGGAAAGATCGAAGAACATTATTCATATTTTATCAGTATGCGATTCATACTAAATATAATTTTCAACCGAGCAAAGCTCGGTCAACCAGGTACTATTAACTTTATATTTTACTTACCAGTCCGGTTTTACGAATTGCGCTAAAACAAAAACCCTTACCTAATTTGCAATTATCTCGAGAAAGGATAGACAAGTAAGTGTTTGCCAGGTTGTATTTAAGCTTATTTTTACCCCTACATCCTACATCACATAAATAATAATATACATCATATACAGTACCTCACAACAAAGACACATACTTACCACACCACTCTCTGGACAAAGATTGATTCTTGGCGTAACTCCAAACCGTCATTACGGCTATAACGTTACTGTTACCGAGGGAGACATACAATACTGGAACAGAATATTTGACTGAAGGTAGAAATGAGCACAATGATATTGATTATGAGGCAAGGAAACCCCGCTAAAAACGCTGTTACTACATTTTCTTGAAAGGCGCTCGAAGGGGCTTTACCAAACCTCCAGAAATGATTGTTATTTGTAATGATAATTACATTTTCCCTAACTCTGGCTGAAAGTATTCCTTATGGCAATGTCATGGACAAAAACACGTAGGTACCTATAATATCCATCCGTCACATAAATGCCTTAGCCAAGAATCTAAGCCAGGGCTCCTCGCTTGCAATACCTCTACCAACCAGGTCATGCCATCGTAAGAAAGATGATGTCTAGCGTATTTGATACAGAATGATGATTTATTCAGCGTATAAATAACGTCAGTACACCGCCACCGAACAAAGAACTGTACAAAGTCATCTCCTGGCGTGTCTCCAACGTCACGTCGTGACTCGTGACCCACGCTGCGTGACGTACTCGGCAAAGGTCTTCGCCTGCGCATATTACATCAGTATTTTGCATCTGAAACTTTTGACAATGAGATAGTGTAAGCGCTGGTGAAGTAGGATACATCGTCGAACCCATAGCTGTCCTCCTGCTAGGCACGGGTCTCTTCTCAGACTAAGAAGGTTAAAAAGACTATTAATAAGCAATGAAATTTCCCCTACAGTAACTACACTGGCTAACTACACAACTTTTTAATGTATCCCGGTGGAGTCAGTAGATTGATAATCAACTCAACGTGATTCAAGTCCAACTGAACTCCTATTATACTTATAAAAAAGCAATATTATTAAGTCTTATATCGAGTTTCCTATAGTTGAATCTTCAACATTTACCATATTGCAATGCTTTTCTTTTCTATGAAATGACTTGAAGTGGAGTTGAAGTCATAGTAATCCATCGAATCTCTTAATTTAAGAAAGTAGAAATACAAAACCTTTCAAGAAAGAAAGAAAAATATTCAGATAGTTCAAGGATGCCCAAAAACGCAGTCAAAATAGCGCTGTAAATATCCTCGACTCGGATGCGAGCGACGACTCATCCGTAATGTCATAGCTTCCTCCAGTGAAAGTGATGAATGAGCGGCGGGAAAACGACGAAGCTGATAGCCTCTCGGTATTCAATCACGTGTTGAAAAATGATTGAATACAGGAACAACGGACTCATCGAGCTTGTTTTATTTTATTTATCGTCTGAAAACGGCCAGGAAGTTGGGAAATAGCCATGATACTTTTATGTCTTTCCTTCTATATTTTGGTTCATTCGTTTAGTATAAAGAGAGTTTTCGCAAAATAAACAAATTTAAACGTCTACCTTACCTACTTTTAAACGAAAATATTTCCTTGACTGTGATGAAGTCATGAATAGTGGATTAGGTAGGAAAAACCAGTGAAGTGCGAAACGGACACGCGAGTTTTCAGTAACACAAAGCAATTCAAAGATGGTAAAATATAGAAAACATTTTTTTAAAGACCCGCTTAGGGATCTAACTTTTTTATTTATGGTGATACTTACTGATCATAAGTTAAGTAGGTACACGCATTCTATGAAAATGTTAACAACCTATTTCTATACAAAAGAGCTCTTGGACAAACCGACAGACAGTAAGTATAAGTATGCATACGCCATACCAATGGAGTTTATCTTGTCACCTTTTAGAAATGGATCCACGAATGGATCCCTAAAAATGTTAGGTCCATACATGGTTATCTTCTACGGTAAAAAACCTCAACTGGAAAGAACTAATACCACAACTTTCTTCAAGGGCAAGAGATTATTATTTATTAGACATTATTATTGCCAAAGCCCTTCATCTTGAATGTAAAGAAAATATTTTTGCTACAAAAACTCTGAAAAGATATTGGAAACGCAAACCGACGAGTATTTTGCAAGAGGCAGTGACCGTGCCAGAAAGAATGTGGATATTTCAATATTCACGCAACAATCGTATAGTTCGCTTACATAAGTCATCTATTTACAGAAATTAACCTGCATATTTGTCAGGCAACTGACACCATAACTTCTTTATATTTAGATCTAAGGATTGGAGTACATCGGGCGTTTCTTCAACAATGTCATTATTATGATTGAACTAAATATTGTGAACACTAAACAATTTTAATGAAACCTACATATAGCTCAAGATTCTTGGTAAATATCAACGTTAGAAATTTCCGATGACATCGTAAAAATATTATAAAATCCACCAAATAAAATAATTTGAGTATCCGTATTTATTCCCTTTTGAAATTGAATATTATTACGATTAAAATATTATTCATCGTATCGTAAAAACCTGCGAAGAACACAATTGAAAATTACTTGTAATGAATTTTCACAGAGTCTGTTGAACATATTCAGACATTTATTAACGACAAGTATTTGTGTTTAGTACTTACCTAAATAATGACAGTAGGCCAACTTATTGTAAGGTGACCTACACACATGTCGGTCACTTTCGTGGCAATAAATCTCCGGGTATAGGTCAGCGTGCTTCTAGGTATTTACGACTTGTAGCCCAGAAAATTAAGCTGTTTTAGTGAAATTTTACACTGACAAGCTATTTTCTCTGCACTATTTTCTTGAAAACAAATTTTATCCATCATCATTGTGGATCTTGGCCACGACAGGACTACAGAGCAGAGGCGACAGAAAACTTTTTTTTTTAATTGAATTAAGATAGCAAACGAGCATGCAGCACCACCTTCCGCTGCCGCCCATGACAACTGTGACCGACCCAGAACTAGACTGAGTCTCGTTCTAATTTGGTCACAGATGCGTTGCTACCCCTGAGGACTGAGATTGTCGCCTCTAAAAAAGTGTAACCGGCTCCACGCCTTCCTATCCGGAACACAATTGTTCTTAAAACAATTATTACACGGTAGGAATGGTACTAAGTACCGTGGCGGGCGGTGGTACTTCCCCGGGTGAGCTCTAGGCCCTACCACCTAAAAAAATTGTTGATATAAGCCTGACAAAATCTGATTTTAAACTTGTATTATCGCGAATTATACACAATTTTTTCTATACGGGTACTCACGATATGTATTTTGATATGCTGATATTTCGACCCAGTTGCATGAGTCGTGGTCACGGCTGAACTGTTCAGCCGTCAGCAACGCAATCTGTATTACGTGCCCTTCTCAAAGAATATTTAGAATACTAACATTTATCGTAGCCTATAGGAAGCCTCTACGAACATTCAGGTTGATGATTGATCATATTTTTTCTATTTCGAACATTTCTTGTCTTCAATTGCTTCCAAAAGTCTTCGTACAAATTCATTTCTTTGCTATTAGTCATCAAACACCAAAAACGCGCATGATTGACACAAGTTCCAAACGGTCCACGTACATCAAGCTTTTACAATCATTGCCTAAAATAAATCGTAGTAATTACCAGTAAACGACCGCGGTGTATTAATATCTGTCTTTGTTCTGCTATGTATGTTCAGCTGTCATTTGTTTTGGACGTATTTTATAGCGTCAGCTGTATATGTTTCAGACAAAGGAAATAAAAAGCCACACTGTTGTTGGGACTGTGGTACTTTTTAGGACAAGAATTCTAGCAATCATGGTTTTGGGTTTTATTACATCCTTCCTACTAATATTATAAATGCGAAAGTTTGTAAGGATGTAAGTGAGTGAGTGAGTGAGTGTGTGTGTGTGTTTGTTGCTCTTTCACACAAAAACTACTGAACGGATTTTCATGAAACTTTGCAGTAATATAGCTTAGACATTGGAATAACATAATTTGTTAAAATTTATAGAGATTTTTGAAGGGACTGGTTCCCCGAAGCGAAGCGAGGGCGGGTTTACTAGTTAAAAATAAAGGCCTCATTAGTAATTTAATTACATGTACAGATGTGGGAACGCTAGTAAAACTGTGGCAAAAAATGGATCATTTTCTCGTTAGCTTCTTTTATTTGACCATCCAAATTAACACACATTAGGAGTAATATGAAATCTATGACGATTTATCAGCATCATAATTATATACCAGTCAACACACAGCAACATTAGGAAAAAACTGACTAGATACCACATAATATTATTGCGAGATAGTGATACTGATGATTACCTACATAACACTGCACAATTAAAATTGCGTACGTGTAATTCCAGAACTAAAATGCGACCTAGAAGCGGCGTACAAAGCCTATAAAATAATTAAAATTGCGTACGTGTAATTCCAGAACTAAAATGCGACCTTTAAGCGGCGTACAAAGCCTATAAAATAATTAAAATTGCGTACGTGTAATTCCAGAACTAAAATGCGACCTAGAAGCGGCGTACAAAGCCTATAAAATAATTAAAATTGCGTACGTGTAATTCCAGAACTAAAATGCGACCTTTAAGCGGCGTACAAAGCCTATCAAATAATTAAAATTGCGTACGTGTAATTCCAGAACTAAAATGCGACCTAGAAGCGGCGTACAAAGCCTATCAAATAATTAAAACTGCATACAGTGCCACAAACTTATCTGGCCCGATGCCCAAAATTGGAACTAATGCAAATGTTATACTGTTGTCAGACAAACATAAAGACAGAAACGCCCCCCTTAGCGACTCAGATAAGTTTGTGGCACTGTACGTGTATTTGCAGAAATAAAATGCGACCTAGAAGCAGCATACAAAATACAAAGCCTATAAAATTGCATACGTGTATTTCCAGAACTAAAATGCGACCTAGAAGCGGCGTACAAGGAGTCGGAGCTGGTGCGGCAGCGCAGCCGGTCGCTGGAGGAGGAGCTGGCGGCGGCGCGCGGCTGCTCCGTGCACCTCGCTGACCAGCTGCAGCGGCAGAACGGTGAGTGCCAGGGACCCAGTAGACATAGCTACATGAGGAGGCAGAACGGTGAGTGCCAGGGACCCAGTAGACATAGCTACATGAGGAGGCAGAACGGTGAGTGCCAGGGACCCAGTAGACATAGCTACATGACGAGGCAGAACGATGAGTGCCAGGGACCAGTAGACATAGCTACATGAGGAGGCAGAACGGTGAGTGCCAGGGACCCAGTAGACATAGCTACATGACGAGGCAGAACGGTGAGTGCCAGGGACCCAGTAGACATAGCTACATACATGAGGAGGCAGAACTAACGGTGAGTGCCAGGGACCCAGTAGACATAGCTACATACATGAGGAGGCAGAACTAACGGTGAGTGCCAGGGACCCAGTAGACATAGCTACATGAGGAGGCAGAACTAACGGTGAGTGCCAGGGACCCAGTAGACATAGCTACATGAGGAGGCAGAACGGTGAGTGCCAGGGACCCAGTAGACATAGCTACATGAGGAGGCAGAACGGTGAGTGCCAGGGACCCAGTAGACATAGCTACATGAGGAGGCAGAACGGTGAGTGCCAGGGACCCAGTAGACCTAGCTAGGGCACTTTGATGTTTTAAATATCTAGATGGAACATAAATCCGCGAAAACGTGTCAAAAAATTGTGGCTAACTGTTAGCCACAATTTTTCTATCATTACGCACACATTACGCACACATAGACAATAGACGAACGTGAGAAACATCACCTGCACGCACACATGCTTGATAATGTTGCCTTGTTTTTTTTTTTGTTTTCGTTGTAGGGCGACGCTCAATCTAGATATTTAAAACATCAAAGCTAGGGCACTAGCTACATGAGTACCCGCGTGCTATACTGTTTTTGCTATCATCATCATGTTAATGTAACTTATCGACAAAAGAGTAGTCGAGTTACTTGATAATGAGGTGAATGTGTTTATGTGTCCCATGGACACCAGAATAATAAAGGTTTCACCTATGTGCAGCCAAGAAAGAAGTAAGAAGAAAGAAAAAGTATCTATCACAGTCATGACATTATAGCTCTAACTTAGAATAATAACGCCTAGAAGCCGCGTCTGAACCAAAACATAGGCACAAACGCGTGCCATCTTCATTATCCTTGTGTGCGTGAGCGGTATGTATCTACGATCTTTTCACCCACAGAGATACGGCTTCAGTAATACCATTATCGTGCGTTTACCCACAAAAAACACTTTTTTTGTGGTATAAATATCCTTTTTGTGAAAATGCATTGAACAGATCTTTGTATTTTTAGTAGGCTTATACCAATTTTCTTTGCGGTTACGTCTAACTATTTCAATCCATCGATTGGCTATGACAGGGTCAACTGGAAAGCTAAAAAAAGAATATGAGACGCTATCAAAACAACTAACTAGTTAGTAGACTTTAATATGAAATGAAAGAGAAAAAACGAATAAACGATCGAATAAAAT
The DNA here is from genome assembly GCA_905404135.1 of Hesperia comma. Taxonomy (NCBI): domain Eukaryota; kingdom Metazoa; phylum Arthropoda; class Insecta; order Lepidoptera; family Hesperiidae; genus Hesperia; species Hesperia comma. The sequence continues at coordinate 19,737,919 of FR990015.1, read as the reverse complement.
AAATGCTAAGTAAATTATTTTCATAGAACTTATAACACCAACATTTAGACTCTAAAAAGTTTAACAGTTTAACTTTTAACGTTAAAGTAAGTAACTTTAAAAGTTAAACAGATATGGTAAATATTATATTTAATTTTTAACATTAAGAACCAACTTAAACCATGTTGGCACTTTCTTCCCTGCAACTGGCAACACTTGTTTAGTGATTACGTAATGTATTTCAAATGATTTATAATTCGTCATATTTGTACAGAAAATGTATAAAAAGCAGTAATTACGCGTGAAATGAAATATTATCACTTTTATTTTGTTTGTCTGATGTACTAAAACACTTCTTTATAGTGCAGACAGTCATTTTTAATTATTTCTCGGGAGCTGTGTTCGACTTAACGTGACGTTGAGCACTGACAGCGCGCGGAACGAACTTAGCCGGATATGGCTAAGTTTTAGTTGCGCGTTTTTCGAGCTTGCAATAGGTTTCTAGGCGTTATTATTCTAAGAGCTCTAATTATTATTACTTTGCCTACTAAATTATGTAGAATTAGTTATAAACACTTGTTGAACTACCTTCATTTAAATTATGTTAGATTGCTTAGTTTTGTAGAAAAATAGTATTTTGAACGCATTTTAGAAAAATCACCATCGATAAAAATACAAAAATATAAATATTACTGGACCCAGATTATAACAATTTATTGCTAACAGCTCATATTGACCAAATTTTCAGATGAAGTAATACGGCAGCTAAAAGCAGAACTAGAAGACGCGCTCAACCATAGATTAGAACTGGAATCTAGAGTCGAAGCGCTAGAGCGAGACAAAACGAGGCTAGAGCAGGAGAAGCTTATTGAAGAACAGAAGGCCAAAGAGGTAAGTAGTAGTACTTAACTTATAGTTGTGTGTTAGAATAAAATACAGAAGAATATGTTAGAGAGTAGAAGATAGAAAAGTGAGATTCATAATAGTTGAAAATTAAGTCGTAATCATTATTTTATAGAACTAAAATCAACTGAAGTAATAAAAATTTAATGTCTATATAAAAAACCGACATGTAAACTCACGTACTGGACGTAATTGAAGTCAATTAAATACGCATTATTTGGGATAAGATAACTCAAAAAATATCCGACAGATGCCACTTAAATTAAAATATTAATTAGATAACAAACAGATACAGGAGCTAAAGACACGTCATCTGAATAGCTGACAAGCATAAAGATAATTAAATTTTGTTACAATGAGTTTTTTTAGAATCAGATCAAAACATATTTATGGCTATAATGTAGGAACTAATATCAATTAACGAAATTAACGAGTCGCCCGATTTTAATGAAAAACCGGGAATGTGTGTAACATTTAGATTTATGCTTCCGGTTTTAATCGCGGACGACGTCAGTCATAAAACATCCTTTCATTACGACGCACGCGTTGGTGACGTGCATCAGCGAAACTCCAACGCCGAAGGTTAGACATTTTGTAGACTAAAGTGTTTACGTTAATTCTAATTGAAGTTGTTTGTTCTTCTTTAAATGAAATTTTTAATTCTCAAAACAAGTTAAAAAGAAAAGCCGTATAACTTGTTATAGAAGTATATCATGACTTAAACATTTCTATTTTTATTCTCCTCTATAAGGGACTCCTTCTAATTATCTCGTCAATGAGGGTCGCCGTTTTTGTGCTCACCAGTTGGCGCCACCGGCGAGGTGAGGTCCTGCTGTCAAAGCCCGCCCATACATAAACAGTGACAAATGACATTCAGACAAGCGAAAAGTGACAGACAGACCTCACTTTTCACTAGCGCCTCTAGCGGAAAATTCACACGCGGTTACCCTCATTAGAGATTGTTAATAGCTGCTTACACTACCGTGTGATATCTCATTTAACACTGTAATTCCTGCTATAAGGGCGTGTGTGAGAGTTTTCTTATATTGAAATATTCCCAGGCGTTGGCAGCAGCAGAAGCGAACACAGAGAAATGGCGCGCGGCGCACGAGGCGGCGCGGTCGCAGGCGGCGGCGCGGGCCGAACGCATGCTGGCCGACTGCGAGTGGAAGATGCGCGAGCTGGAGAAACGGGCGAGAGACGCCGAGCGCGACAACAGAGAGGTGAGGCATTGGGATATGGACACCAGCAATAGAACGTGCATGTGTTGAGTTGACCCTGAATGGAAAAGGAATGGTAAATCACAATATATAGATATACGAGTAGTAGGGGAATTTCGAATCGTTAATGCGAAATGGCTTGCAAAGGGAGCATACTTTTTCTACCTAAATAGGTATTTTGAGAAGTTTTCTGATGACAAAAGCAAGACCTTACGGCCTTCGAAAGTGACTGTTTGGAGTCACGCTTTAATTTTCTTCTCCAGTCACGACAGAGTAGCCCCGTCTAAAATCCGCTATAAACCATTTAATGACAGAATTTCTTAACTCATGTCTGTGTAATTAAAATCATCCGCAGCTTGTCACAACGGTACAGAAGCTCAAAGAATCGCCCCCCACACCCTCTCACGTTGTGGAGCTGACGCAGCTACGAGGTCTGGTGTCGGAGCAGCAGCGCTCGGTGCAGTCCCTGACGCTGCAGCTGCAGCGCGTGGAGACCAGGGAAGAAGCGCTCAAACTGGAAGTGCACAGACTGAAGGATCTCCTGGAGAAAGATGCCAGGATCTTGAAGGACAAGGAGGAACTGCATTTGCAAGTAAGTTGATGATCGAAAACGCAAATTTAATTACACTTATGAATGAATAGGCACAAATTATTAAGTTTTATTGGTCCTTCAAGCACTACCTTTTGGGGATAAAACATTTACTTGTGATATTGGCATTTAAGACCAGTAAGCTTAAGCTTTCTATACATAACCTATCTTCTATACAGTACCTACCTACACGCCAATATGGGAATATAGCCAAGCAACAAATGAGCACAAAATATTCCACAAATGAAATGAGCACAACATTATTCTGAATTTCAGCTAATCTTACCACTTCCAGGATATCAAGCGACTAGAGCAACAGCACTCAGATCACATAGCGGCGCTGAAGGCGGAGCACGCGGAGGCGACGGCCATCGCGGCGTCCGCCCGCGCGGCGCTGGACCGCGCGCACGCCGAGCGCACGCGCACCGCCATCGGCAACCTTCGGGCTGAGGCCGAGAGGGACGCCAAGAATGCCGAGCGGAAACTACGCGAGGTCACCCAACGAGTGAGTGTTTGGCTGACTTTAGCTCTGGCTTTTGCTTATGATCTTTGATAGTGACAGCGTCTTTTTGAAACAGCAGTTTCCTGATTGGCTCCATGGCTTCCATCATTGGTGCATTAGGGAGCATGGGCCTCTCCCCATAACTAAAATAGCCTTGACCTAGAGCACACTCCACCTTACTTCTGCCGTGCGCCTCATTTGCATATTATATATTATTAATTACAGATGACAGAAAACAATAGGGTTTTTGCCATAAAAATCCTTGTTAACCCACCCCACTGGATCGGATTGTAGAATGTCTTTATATGGTCCAACAGTTTGAGAACCTGAAAGAAGTGCTGGCGAGCAAGGAGGCGCAGTTCGAGCACGCACTGTGCGAGGCGCACAGCAAGGCGGACTGGGACATGATGCAGCTGCGCCATCTGCTGGACAAGGCAGACATCGCGTACGCTAACAACGTCGAGATGATGAACGAGCGCTTCGAGCAGGAGCGCGGTGAGTTCATGTTGGTTGGAGAGTGAGTGGCGATGTTATGACCCTGTCAAGTGGCAATGACTACTTACATATGTAGGTGAATGTTAGCAGACGATAAAGTAACGAAATGGTGATCAAATCAGTTGGTCAGCAAGAGTGTCTACACATACGAATACGGTGCCTAACCGTCTTTTGCTAATAGATCAAGATGTAACGTTCTGTTCCGTTATGTCCACTGCAAAATCCTTGCTAGTGAAAGTTGGTGTTTAGTTGACAAATAACAATCATGTTGTGAAACTTTTCCAGAGCGTCTGACACAAGAGTGGTCGGAGAAGGTGCAGAGCATTGAACAGCAAGCGGCGACGGCGGCGGAGGACGCGCGGCGGCTGCTGGAGACGACGCGCGCGCAGCTCGTCGCTGAGAAGGTCGACCAGATCAACAAGTTGAAAGAGAAACATCGACAGGAGATGGGTGAGTTTGAGGTTTGGCCAAACCTAATTGCGCATTCAAGTAGAACGCTTGTTACCGGCGCCGATCTGCCAGCGCTCAAGGTCGGAACTTGTCGGCGCTTATTGGCGCTTATCGGCGCTGGTTCGGCACAAAGGATAGAGACTACCTGTGCCGATAAGCGCTGGCAGATCGGCGCCGGTAACCAGCGTTCTATTTGAATGCGCCCTAATGCGGCTTTAGGCAACGCATTCGATGATATCGCAAGAGATTGGTGAGTTTCTGGGGTTTGGCGTAATGCAGCTTTAGACAACGCATTCGGTGTTATAGGCAACCGGTTTCGCTGGCAAAGTCAGGTCAGGTAAGGTAAGGTCAGGGTCTCCTCCCATAATTTGAAGAGTAGAGGCTTCTAATACAAGAGCATGCTGTATGGTACAGGTGACATTCCAGCAGTCATGAGCAGATTGGTAGACCGCGCCAAGCTTTAAAAATATTGTCGAGAACTTGAAGTACGCAGGTTTCCACATGATGTTTTACAGTGCGCCCAACTTATCTCTGTAATGGCAAAAATTGAAACTAATGCCGCCATTTTAAAAAGTCGTATAAGTCGTATAAGTACGTTGTGGTCATTCATCTGTTAGTTACTGGTGTGCAACGATTGATCCAATGCGTCCGACAGCGCCTCTATTTTTTCAATCTTAAGTTGGGTTTACTATACGTAAAACTGACAAACAATTTTAATGCTTTGATAATTACAAGTACTCGTATAATGAAGGTTTCAAGTTTAAAAGCGACCTATGCGGGGCACCAGAATTAAAGCTACAAAATGCGATAGCGTAATTTAAATGCAATTGTTTTCAGACGAGCAATGGGAGCAGTTCATGACGGATAAGGAGAACTGCCTCGCGCGGATGAAGATGGAATGCAGACAAGAGGGAGAGGAAGAGAGGGTCAAGAGGGAGAAAGAGCTTTTAGAGGAGATTGCAGGTGAGTGGAAAGTAGAAATTCTATGTCAACGCTAATGGAAACTTTGTTTCGTGTGATAAAAAATACACTTACTTGAAATTTTAAAGTAATTGAATCTAATGTGTACACTAGTGATATATTTATGTAAGAACTGATGAAACTGCAGTGGATAGCTATTCAAACTTTTTCATATAAGGTTTTACATAATATATGTCTTATTAGAAAAGTTACGCTATTTAGTAAAAATGGCGAAAGAACATCCACATCACTTTTTTTGTTGAGAGCTGCTTCTAAGCTACGAGGAATTCCTTTCATCATTATTTTTCATAATTTTTATCATACCTCTGTGTCCTGTCGATCCACAGAATTAAAATCGCAGATCCACGAGAAGTCGTCGGATTACGACAGCCTGGCGGCGCGCGCGGCCGCGTGTGGACGCACCCTGGCCGTCACCGAGCAGGAACTGAGGTCAGTGCTCGATGTGCATGCGGCCTATGTTAATACTCAGTGGGCTGAGTGCGAGTTTTAAGTGACAAAACGCGCTCGCTACGTAACTGCAAGTTACCTAAAATTTGTATGGAATCGGAGCAGAGCCACCTAGCGGGACGTAAATGGCTCAACTTGGATCCCATACAAATTTTAGCTAACTCGCAGTTACGTAGCGAGCGCGTTTTGTCACTTAAAACTCGCACTCAGCCCACAGGTCTCGCAGATTAGACACGAAGTTTACGTTCATAAAGACGTCTTGCAGACGGAAATTCTTATTTCCTGGGAGAATATTGATATTAAACTAAGTACTGCTTCTTCGAGTTCTTTTACTTCAAGTCCTGATTATTAATAAGTCTGGAATGTACGTGAACATTCCATTGTCGTTTTAAATACCCGCTTTTTATCATTATGCCAAAGTCTGAAGTGTCAGTTTGTTGAAAATGTTGAAATAGATTGGAGTAAAATATTTCATGTTTTATTTCTCCATAATAAAAATGTGTTGACATTCACATAATACAAGATTATTACATTGTAACATTCTGATTCTTTGGTGCTGAGTTTTAGATGCATGTACTTATGTTTCAAAGCTCTGACCTCTGATATGCTTACTTTATTAACAAGTAGGTACAATAGAGGTTGGCGTGCTAACGCTTGCCATGGAAATCGCACAATACCATTACGTTGTCATTGTGTATTACAAATCATGTTTCTTTTTTTAATGATTTTTTATAATATTCTTAAAAACAAATTCAACATCCGTAACCAACACCATATTAAAGGGTAGTTTCGACAAATAGATAGACGATAGATTTTAAATTTGGTAATTTTAAAAAAATGTTGTGTCGATTTTCGTGTATTTCCATAATAAATCATAACAGTTCTAACAGAGTTCCAAATTCCAAATAAAATTGGTAGCAAAATTATGTCCTAAACTCGTCCCTACCAGGATTTATATTTAAGTACGATTTAATTATTTAATGCACCCGTTTGAAACTAATTCAGTTATATCTAAAATATTGTCTTTTGGACGAATTTGGCTACCACGCTCGCATGCTGTCACATCCAGCCGTCACTAAACTCTTTGTATGAAGCCATATATGCACTGTGGTAGAAATAAGAACTTTTCATTTTCTATTTTTCAATTAATAGAGATAAAATATAACAATTATACCTCGGGTAATTGCCTATAAAAATATTTTTTAAACGAAAAATACATTATTTATCCTCATTTTTACTTATTTAAATTATGTTCAGCCAACTTTTTCTAAAATAGTACCTATTTTTTTTAAGTTTTCTTGCTACAGTTGATTTTTAACTTATAGATCGAAATTATGAACTTGCACTACTTGCACTACAGAGTCACTGCATTTTTTATTATACTTACTCCAAATATGAGTATCTGACGTTACGTCTAACTTCAAGGACATTTATTTTAATTTAAGGAGAAAATTTTGTCTATACAATATTAAGTATATCTAGAAAAAAATATTGGTATTATCGTAATTGTATCGTACTTAACTTAATGTTGTATGTATGGCTCCATTATACTAATTCCAGTAACTGTCTATATAAATCCATACATGTCATATATAACTGTCATCACTCATCCGATCACACATAAATCATTCGTCATCAGATACCACATCATTGCTTCATAATTCGTAAAAGACAAATTCATAAATTCAAGTCCAAAAGGCAGTATTTACATTTCAAACAAAATTTTATCTCCTTAGTTATTATTTTAATTTAGGTATGTTGGCAGAGGCACTTATCAGTAAGCGATATACCTTTATAATTTTAATTGATGTCTTACCAAAGTGGGTGTGTGATGAAAGTTTTGAGAACGATAATAAAATTCGCATGCAAAAAAAACATTCAATAAAATAATACATTCTCGTGGGAGATAACGAATAGGTACGGGTTATAGATTATAGAGTAATTTTTGTCGTACTTTGTAAATTTTCTTACCGGAAATCCTTTATATTTTTCAAAATTCTTAGTATGTAATACATGAAATGTAAACGATATTTTACGTGAAATATCGATACGCCAATCGATCAACGTTTTATACTTTGTTTATAGGGTTCCGTACCCAAAGGGTAAAACGGGACCCTATTACTGAGACTTCGCTGTCCGTCCGTCCGTCCGTCTGTCACCAGACTGTATCTCATGAACCGTAATAGTTACACAATTGAAATTTTCACAGATGATGCATTTCTGTTGCCGCTACAACAACAAATACTAAAAAACAGAATAAAATAAATATTTAAGTGGACGCCCATACAATCGACGCATCAGCGATAGTTAGTTACCTTTCGGTCCAAGAGGTGGCGTTGTGGGTATATATGTCTACAATAAAACAATTAAATATTTAAGTGAGGCTTTCATACAACAGACCAGATTTTTTTGGCGTTTTTATACATAATGGTACGGAACCCTCCGTGCGCGAGTCCGACTCGCACTTGGCCGATTTTTTTATTATAATTCATAATATTATTTTGGATGAGAAAAATTCTACCCATAATTAGCGTCAGAAAAAACTGACACTGTTTAGTGTTTCTAATAATTTTTACTACCTACTCTCCGGTCGCTTCTGCCAGCGAAATTGTTCTTAATTTAAAATATAAGTTCGTTCCGCGACACGTCTTTATTTAAAAGAAAAAATATCTTGTAAAGACAATGAGAAGAAAGGAGAGCGTAAAAGATAAAATTGTCGACAGCCTGCGGTGGGTAGGCGCGCTAGCTGCCGCCTGCGTGTGCGTGTGCGCCGGCTCGCTGCGTCTCGCTCTAGCCACCTTCCTCCTCTCGCTCGCACTCCTCTTCTATATCAGAATGAAGAGTGGAAAACTCCTCTCAAATGGAAATGAAAATAAAACTAAAAAACTTAATTAAATTAGCTAGTAAAACAGAATCAATTACACGGCCCTATTATTATATTATAATGTTGTAGCTCTAATATGATTTCAGACTTTTCACAAATCATTTAGGATGATACGTGTTATGAAGTTTATAGGAACATGCCTAAGTAAAATATTAAAGGGCCTTAATCTTGACAAATATATTTTTAAGTATGTAGTTCTTGTATACTAATAGGTTTAATGGATTGCATAAATATGAAAGTACCTACTAGAGCACAGTGCGCGCCTAAATTAGGTGGATACGTTTCGAAATATTTGTAAATTAAAAAGTGTTATTTTTAAAGTATTTGCTACACAGAAATTTAATTGATATTATGGTACGTATTTGAAATGTAACTGCCGAATTGGACTGAAAACTTATATCATTAATGTCATTTCAAATCATTAATTAGTATAAAATAGCTAGATTTTTTTTCGAATCATTTGAAAATATTGCATTCCTTCTTATTAAAATTTTTATGGAGTTACATCATCATCATCAGTTAAATCATCGCTGGTGGTAATATTTGACGTAAAAATTCAGACTACTTACCTAGTTTACATTTCCAACAATTTACTTCATTGTCATATTTAGTATGATATTTTGTAGACTTATTCTATGAAGCTTCTGGATTCATTCATAGATCATTCTAAATAAAAGTTATGAATTATGGATAAAAACTAATATTGTATTCATTTATTGAAATGAAATAAATCATTTTGTGCTCATTAATTTATCATATACATACACATATTATTATATTATGTAAATTTTATTAGTGTTATATGTTTCATCTAGTCATAATATGTTAGCGTTGGCTAATAAAATTATATGTCACAAGGGTGTAGGCTGTGTATTCAAGTTAACTGCGTGCATTAAGCAATAGCTCAGTGTTTTTGATTGTGTCGTAGTGCAATCGTAAAATTGGCTATTTCTTTAAGTGATCGATTGTTTTATTTAATATTAAACATTTTATTTGTGCTATAGCCTTTGTATGACAAACAATTTTTAAAGTTTTTATAACTGAGTTTTTTCATGCAGCAGTCGATAATTTAATGATTAGTCAATTTAAAAGTAAAGCAGGATAATTGCATTAATGCTTGTTTTTTGTAAGTTTTTACTGTTTTTCACAAATTTTATTAACGACAATTTTGTAATAAAACCAAGTTTATTCCAAAATGACTATTTATTTCATCTTAATCGTCATAAAAAAAATTGAAAATGTACATAGGTGAATGAATTATAACTATCTAATGAAACTAATACATTACAAATATGTATCTGCTTCCAATAGAAGTAATATAAAACCGTATATACAATATACCTTATTTAGCGGAAGCATTACAAACAAATTTTAAGAAACATTTTTATTCATAGGTATAAATAACATTTAGAAATAACTGAAAAAAGTACAGTGTAGCTAAAAGTAGATATTTTGATATTACACACGTACTATTGCAATAAAATAAACACTTAAGGCAAATGATAACCGTACACTTTAGAACTTTTAATCATCAACTATCATCAAGACACCTCGAACATACATAAATCTCAGAACAATTTAACGGTTTTACCCTAACTAACGCAATCAGAGAGGCTCTGGAGAGAGAGAGGGAGATGCGCGAGAAGAGATCAGAAGATGCCACCAAGTTAAAGCAGATGGAGAAGTCTTCGCGGGAACAAATTGAACATCTGGGCAGAAAGTGTGCTTGTTTGAGGAAACTGTAAGTAAAAAATAATATTATGTGAGTCAAGTGTGTTACTTTTCCCCTGAAATCTAATTTTATTGTTTTGCTTCAACAAGCATATTCAAGTACACTTTGTGGTATTTAATCTCGACAAATTGAAAAAGATTCACATGCAACGTTCAATGTTCATTCTTATAATTTTATTACTAGTTTATAAGTATTACGAGATCTGTTAAATATCGCAGGATAACCTTCTTCCGATCGCAGCACATAATATTATCGTTAGGCTTTCAATTGTATTTGAGACCCGAGACGTCTCGTGTCTCTAAGTCTCGGGACTTTCAGGTCAAGACTCGAGAAGATAAAATTGTCGAATTTGTTTTTAATAACGTAAAGTTATTAAAATAAGACTTACTTACTTAACAAATGCAACAAAAATACCGTAAATTTTTACGTTAATATTACTCAGTTGTCTTCTCTGGAGGTGTAGTTTAAATATTGAGACAGTTTTTGGAATCATCCTGTATATATCCCGAAAGTTTGATGATGGGCTCTCGTGTCCCGGATCTATGAAATCGCTGGGAATTCCCAAACCTTAGCTGGCACAGACTAGGAACTATAACCACTTTTCACCTGATGCAGTCCGTGTTTGGTTGAATACTTCTTAATCTTGATAAATCCATCCACAGCTTCGACGACATGCGCGCTAAGTTAGCAGCGAGAGAGAGAGCGTCGGAGCAGGAGGCACGTGCGAGAGAGAAGGAACTTCACCAGCTACGGGCTGAGGTCACCCGGCTCACCAAAATTTTGATGGAGGAGAGGTAAACTTCTTACCATAAAACATTTTGCTTAGACATATATTAAACATTAAACCCACTGTAGTGACTTCACACACACGACAGACAGTTATGCAAGTAAACAAGTTTCTCACAAAACAGTCTGAGTTCAGCCGTAACGACCCGGTTGATGGAATATCTCTTATTGCCAAACCGCCAATCTTTTCGTACTGCATTAAGCAGCTTTGTGCTGTAGAAATAAAAATGTTTATTATCATCGCTATTTTGTATTTATTATAAAAAACGTATTTCTTATCTTTCAGTTCACCAAAACTCGGCGCTAGAACAAGAGCAGATGGCTGTGAAAATGCCATCAAAACTGAAGAGCTGCCGAAGACCGAAGCGCCAAGTGCACCGCGACGGAAGGGTATATAACTTTATATTGAGTACGTACAGTTTTATTAATTGCCCCTTCCCCAGGACACGCCATTTATGGTAACTCTCTGAAGCACACTAACGCTTTATGTGTTGTCTGTGTTGAGCTTTCAGAGGCCTCTTATTTATGAAGTACAAAATTATAATGAAAATTTTCATCTGAAATAATTGACTGAAAATAATCAACTGAAACAATTTGTTTCGTGATTCTGTTCGAAATTCATTCATTCATTGTAGATAAGTCGATTGATCGCTTATTTAGTGAGCAATCTTTTAATTATTCGCTTTAAAACTTATTTTTTATTTTATATTTTGGAGAAGTATACTTATTTCTAAAATTAATAGGTATGTTTAAATTTTTTATTTCGACATTAACTAAGTGAAACTTGCTTTACTACAAATACAAACTTAAATTATTTTTTATACTTACGTAAAAAACTATGGCTAGTTTTTAATTCGGGAAGTGTTTTCGATAATAATGTAATTATAAAAAGAGGCCTTAAGACATGCGCATATTGTGAACTTAACTCTACATAATATTTACAACTACACTATAACGGTGTAGACATGGCACATTAAAATTGACAAGACTCAGATATTAAAACACTAGTAAGTACCTACTGTACACTGCCATACAGACATACTACATGGTCAGTCCATGAGACATACATTTATAATATAAGTCATCAAATTCATTGTGTTTTAAAATATTGAACATACTTACAAAATATGTTACTTACTCTGTGTTAGACCATTGCTCTCAGATTGCTCTACACAGCTATAACTATGAATTCGTCGAGGATATTTAGGATACTTGTCATATTTGTTTTCAAATTAAAATTGACACTGACTACTTTGTAGCTTAATCCGTGAAAATATTAAATTTTATACAGTAAGTAATGGGGTTGAAATTTTGTATTGAACGACAAATAATAAATAAAAATGGGCAAAAGAAGAATGAAAATTTTTACTCTGATTAATTACAATCTTTACATGCTTGAAAATCAACACAGATATTCGACATGATACAAATCCCAGAATGCATTGTTGAAATTTTTTTTAAAGTTTGAATGGGTAAAATCGGGAAAGAGTAAACTAATAAATAACGTTTATTCCCACTTGTCCTGTTGAGTAGTCCTTTCCAAACGTAGGTAGGAGCAATATATTGCGATTCATTCATCATACTATTAACTTGCACTTTATAAAATTACGTAATCAAATGTAGTTTCGCCTAACTGACATCCGTCATCAGTTCAAGTCATAACATTACAGTTTCAGTCCTGAAAACTTTAGGTACCTATAGGACCTTATACTCGTACTACAAATGCAAACTTTTTAGTTTTACTGCACAAAACATTGAAACGATAAAACTACAAACCATTGTGTTGTGTTAGATTTATTCATTGTTAGTTTTCAAATTCTTTTCAGTGTAAATATAAAATTAATACAGTGTAAACTTATAGCAATTGTATCTATAAATAGTCTGTATAAATAGCTTCACTCGTTTTCTTACTAAACCATTTTAAATAGGTAGGTGGACAAGTTTTAATGAGAGATATGCGTGTACAGGTGGAACGCTTCGTACGCCAGAACTCGGACGGAGACGGCCGACACTGCCCGAACTCCAGCCGCTTCCGCCCGAGGCGCGGCGGCTGTCGTACGACGTAGACAGCACGCGGCGCCGCTCCGGGAGCGTCGACCTCCCAGCTGTACAGGTTCCTGTTAGAATCAAACAGCTGGAAGAAAAGTATAAGGAGTAAGACGTAATGTACTCCTTCCGATTTTAGGAAACATGTGGTTATCTCCTGTAACAATAAATCAATATGAAAACCTTTGTTTATATTCATTACATTTGAACGGTTACATCTCGTTACAACCAAAACCAACTGGACTAAAAGTATTTGTTTTAAAAGTGTTACAGAAACAGAACTACTTCAACATCGAATGTTTCCTAAAATTGAATCTAAATCAGAAGATGTAGATGCTTTTATCGTCTATACAAGTTTTGTATGTTCCCTCCCGTTATAATTAAAATAAAATGCAAATACATGTCAAAGTTATAACTTAAATAAATAATTTAATAGTTTTAGATTAGTAAATTGATGTATTTATTCTGGTTTAGAGTGTTTTTGTTTGTTTGTGACTCTTTCACGTCGCAACATGGCTATTATATGGTATGGTTTATGTGTGTGGGGATAGTTAGGAGGGTGGAGAGTGACGTAGGCTACTTTTTACCGCGGAAAAACATCTCATTCCCATGGGAAGATCGATGTTTTGTTAGTTGCTAGATATTTATTTCCGGAGTTGTTAACAGATGGCGTTAGTATAATTCATTTGCAAGTTTTGAATCACGCTATCAAATAATACATGTAATTTACTTAAGTCATAGGCAAAGGTTACAGGCTACTTTTTAGCAGAGATTCCTACGGGAGTGGGACCTACGCGGCTGTTACCTACGGTCACCGAAGCGAAGCGCGGGCGGTTCTCTAGTAATGTAATACATGCCAAAATATACGGTTAAGTCAATATGTGGATATTACTTATATTTTATTTGAGTTTTATTCTGATTGCATTAAAGTGACTGCGGTATTATAATTTTGCAGTTAAGTGTAAGGAATACGTAAAATAATAAAGATCTCTCTCCACTAAACATGTTGTATGTGTTCCAATCATTGAGTTTTACTAAGTAACTTAACTTAAGTTTTACTAAGTATGTTGTATGTTATGTTTTGTGCAATGTTGCTAAGTCAATATGCTTCATATTCTTTGTTATTCACGATATCAGTGAAGATAAAGGACATGGAAGTAGTGCAATATTATTTTATTTATTTAGCTTTTAAAATATTAAATAAAAATCAAATCAGAGATTTTTTGGGTTTTTTACAATGTAGATTCCACTAACGCAATTTAAATTAATCTATAAATTATAATTTAAATACTTTGAATACTATAAACGACGATTTGCGTGCGTTAGTAGTTAACGCATTTTCCTAATTTAACAACCCTTATTCAATGTATCCAACAACATGTAGAGACAAATAAACGTTTTCTGATCAGACCCATCTATTGGTTGTCGTTGCATCTATATTCTATAAAATCGGCTTACAGGCTACCTTGGATGAGCCAGTGATTTCCTTACCAGAATCGATTAAACCCGAAAAAATATGCTTGCACCATTTTTATGTATATTACACATATTATTACGCATTCATAAAATATTTATTTGACGTTCAAATGACGTGTACTTACTTGTAAGATAAAGTTGTATTTACTTGTTCTGTAAATATTACATTTTTCTAAATAAATGTATGGAAAATTACGTTTCGAGGGCTATTATTTTCACCACCGTCCGTCTAAACTCAAATTGTCTCGAATGTTGAGCCTTATTGATTTCATACCAATTTCCTTAATTATAATCTTACCAGTTCCCGAATTCCATTTCAAACTGGAGCAGACTAGACAGGTATCTTTAGGTATACAATTCAAGAATTATCAAGTATATTTTAATATGGAATTTCTTTTTTAGCGAGCCATTTTTTTATAAATATACGAAAAAAAAATGTAAATGAAACCCTCTAATTAGCTTCATATCTACTCTTAACAATAACTAGAATGAGTTTTTTAAGATGACACATGAAATAAATTAATGATAAAGCAATTTTTCAAAACGTGACCGATTCATGAAAAAACCGATTTAGAATTATTGAGTTGGGGTGCAACATTACGGCCTATATAATTTAATAGAGCTATGTCTCTATGGTTGTGACTTCAGACCAGTTGACGCACATCTATCACCTTGGAAATAGATTGGCATTACCTAGCCGTTGCCAAAATGCTTTGGCTTAGGCGCTTTGCCCACGGTGCAACTATTGCAGCAACTGGCAATTTGCAATTAACTTGCAACTGGGTGTTTACATACATTTCAATTGGATTGCGCACACACAGCAATTCGAGTTTCTAATTTAATTGCTAATTTTCGAAACTCGAGTTGCTGTGTGTGTGCAATCCAATTGAAATGTATGTAAACACCTAGTTGCAAGTTAATTGCAAATTGCCAGTTGCTGCAATAGTTGCACCGTGGGCAAAGCGCCTTAAACTAGACATCATTCATTCGTTCATATGCAAGCTCAAAAGAATTAAAGAAATATTATACTACTGTAGAAGAGACAAATGGTTACTTGGTGGAAATTATGTATTACGTTCCTACTTAAGTATAATATCTCTATGATGGACGACTAGTGGTAGTACATCTGCAGAAGTATCCTTCGACGTCTGCGGATGCATCTGTCGACGAGTAGCGGAAGCAATAGGCAATGTCGATTAATTTCTGGGTCGAAAGGTGTGCATCAACCCTAAAGTACTGCAACTGCAATAGTTTGACTTTATTAGTGATTTGACAAACCAAACGTCAATGTCAAATGCCAGTTATGCCAGTACGTACATAACATAACCTAAAACTTGCGACTGAAGACTTAATAATATTGGCTTTATTTGCTATTTTTGTCTAAAAGGATGTCAAATAGTAACCTATTCCTGAAATCGGGCTTTGTCCGAGCTCCCTTGCAAAATGGTGTGGGTCGTTACGTATGTCAATTGCAGCGAATTGTATTCAAATTCTGTAAAAGTCACGGCGGTAGCAAAGGAATGAGGTATGTTACTCGGGAGCTTCATTAAACAGTATTCTTGATTTTATCCTCAGTTCTCCCTATAACAAATTAAATACATGCACTCAAAATAATCTCATGTTACTATCAAGCCAAACCTAAAAAGTATCATTTATTTCAGAGAGTTTATAGAACAAAATCTGGTAGAATTTGCATCAGAGAACCCCGGCATTGTGGTGTACCTGAAGCCGCGTCGCCATCGCAGTCCAGTCGTAGCCGCTGAATACTGTAAGAAAATTATTCATTAAGGCACATCTAATTCAAAACAATTGATTTCTCTTATTAGATTTGTCTTTTTGTATTCCCATAACATCCAAATGATTCAATAACATCACTGGATCCTGTACTGTAATTTGACCTATTTTAAACTTGAGAAATTAATACTATAAAATTAGACATCTAAAATCCAGATTGCCAACTGATACTTATTGTCAATATTTCAGTAAACGGTGACAGAGTATGGATGAGTATGCATGGCAAGTCACTTGACGAAATAACCAAGTGGGTGGAAGTTCTCCGCACCCAGCAAGGTGATATCGCTGCCACCAGGCTAAGGAAATACCAGTATACAGACCACCCTTCAGTACAGGGCCCGTGGACACCCTTCACATTCAAAGACCCTGAGCTCAATGTGGCTACCCTCCCAGATCCTAAATTTGGAGCCAACAACAGATTACCAATGTCTGCTACGGAAATGTTGAAGATAATGTTTGAAAAACAGAAACTTGGAGAAAGTATGGAACAAGCAAAAAAGGAAGAATAATGTTCCAGTATTTGAGTGATAAAAATCAATATAGGACTACCCTCATAGTTAAAGGCCTATCCTGGTAGTAGAATGGCCCCAGGAGTGTACAAAGTGAATTTTAAGTATTAATCAGTTGTATAGATAATAAAATTATAGTTCTAAAACCAAAATACTTGCATTTATCATTGCTCAATCCAATTGAAAAATATTGATAGCATTCATAGCTTCCTGAACAGATTTACTATGTATTTAATTTGCTATAGCTAATTTCTTATCAGTAGTAAAATAAATATTTTAAATTGTAATCAGAACTGCTATTCACCTGAATAACAATTGAATTATAAATACTTGTACCAAATAATACTCATTATGTTATATAGAATATAATTATATTACATAAACAAGTAACACAAACAAAGTACTTTGGCAAAGGGAGATCTCCCGCCAGGCGAGACGACATGCCTGGGGGGCGGCCGGGCCCCGAGTGAATGTACTCGAGGCGTGGTATATATGCCGGCGATCGACAATTCTTCGATAGCGCGATTCAGGCTTCGGTGACGTCACCGTGTGACGTGTGTGCGGTGTCGCCACATCACCCCCCTGCTCAGACCGGAGGTCGATCCGATGTTGCAGCCCATGCTCTTCGACGTTGGTGACCCGTTGATGTTTTTGCCCCGAAGATTCCCTCTATCCGCGGTGAGTCGGGATGGGAGGGCGAGACGACAGATGCGGAGGGCGAGTGGTGCACTCCAGCCGTCCGTGGAGTCGTCGTAGGGGCAGCCGGCACGGGCTCAGGAAGCGGAACACCATACGCTGCGATGAACCCGGCGAGCTTGGCTGAGTGTCGGGGAGACGCGCTGCAGTGTCCGTCGGGTGTGAGCGGTGAGGTGAGGTGGGAGGTGAGGCCTGAAGCGCTACCGGTACCAGAGGGGACGTGTTCTTGTCCGGAAGTCACCAGTTTGGCAAAGGGAGATCTCCCGCCAGGCGAGACGACATGCCTGGGGGGCGGCCGGGCCCCGAGTGAATGTACTCGAGGCGTGGTATATATGCCGGCGATCGACAATTCTTCGATAGCGCGATTCAGGCTTCGGTGACGTCACCGTGTGACGTGTGTGCGGTGTCGCCACAGTACAAAGTAACATCATAGGCCCTAAACTAATGGACCAAATTAGGTGCACTTTTTTGTCTGCTGACATGATTGAGATGGTTCTTTGCTATAAATGAAGATCTGTTGAGGTGTTTGATGATTAACAGCTCATTAGAGATTTTTCTTAGTCAGGGGGTTTAATTAAAACAAAAAATAGAAACAATCTTGAGTGATATTAAGACTAATATTAAGACTTCATCAAAGTACAAATATTCCAACTGCACTCTAAGGCACTTCTCACACAACGCTATTTAGGAGCTACGCCACTGCAATGCAATCCAAAATTCGCTGTATCTGACACTGTTCACTGACAGCAGACGCATTGTAGACGCGTCGCTTTCATACATTGACAAGATCCGAGTCGCTTGCAAATAGTGTTGTGTGAGAAGAGCCTAAATCTCTTATCTTTGTTGATATGTTCTCAATGTATTTCTTTGAATCAGTCAATTGATGTCTCTTTCCATTACAGTAACATGTGCAAAACCATAAATAAAATTAATAACCGCTCCCTTGAAAGTTCTTAAATAACTGAGTCTGTTATAGATGAATCATTAGACTCTTCAGGGTATTTCCGACGTCGATCAGGCTTTTTACTCTTAACTTTGACACCATGAGTGTTCTTCTTGTGGATGTTCAAGTATCTTGGAGATCTGAACACTTTAAAACATATGCTGCATTTGTGTTGTTTGCCATCATTGTAATGCACCCTCTTCATGTGCGTTAACAAATAAGATTTTGATTTTAGCTTTGAATGACACACTGTACACTCAACTCCAGTGCTGTGGCAGTTTCTTAAGTGAGTTTTGTATGAACCTCTATTTTGAAACGTACTTGGACATAGCTCACATTTAAATTCTTGTACCGGATCAACTTTTTTATGAAATCTCCAACCAGGCCTTAAATTCTCATGGACGTATAGCAAATGCCGACGTAGGTAACTAAGGCACTTAAAAGTTACTTTACAATCAACACATCTCAATTCCTCGGTCCCGTGGACTTCCTTCATATGGGCATTCCATAGTTTATTTGAAATCATTTTCTTACAAATCAAACACTGATGTTCCTGACGAGATGCAAAGCCGGGATCTCTTGTCTTCACTAAATGTTTGTCTTGTATGTGTTCTCTGCTCTGCACCTTGCTTGTGAAATAACATAAACAGTAATTACATTTGTACACGCTTGGCATGCTCACATCTACCACCATGTGTGTTAAATTGTGCCGATAAAGAGAGTAGCTGAAAATAATAAGAAAGTTATACTTTTTATGCAATCAAATAATATTGTTGAAGGGATGGTATGGAGCACTGTAACTGTTACCTAAACTATCAGATATTCAAAATGAAAATTTAGCTGTAACCGAATCCTTTGGACAAGTTATGGTTAATTTTGGATGTGCATGGAACCTAAATAAGTCATGTTATGGCAGGTTTTAGTTTCTGCCCAGCCGAGCCACTGGCCGAACGCGATCCTTTCATCCTAGATCCGAAATTTCATATCAATTCTTAACATCCCTGATGTATAAACATAATATAAGTATTTAAATAAGCTAAGATGTACATAGAATGACAAAATTCTAAAACCTAAAAGTTCTAAATTCTAATACCTGTTTGCAAACACCTTGAAGCAAATAAAACAGGTGTTTTCATCGCATTCAGTCTTTACCGCCTCACACTCTATGGACTCCTGGTATTTCGTGTTCTGTACACACCAATCGTCGAAAACCGGCGAGTCGTTCTCTACTTTTACGCCTATTTCAAAGTCTAATTTGAAATAGTTTTCGTTTGGGTCCTCAGTTTCCAAATTTTCTTCCTCTTTCTTTATGTTTATTTTGTGTAAATCCATATTTTCCAGTGTCACTTACTACGTAAAGCTTACATGTGTTATTACAGCTTTGCAGTTTCGTAACAGAAAAGCCGAAAAGGATAGATATAGATATTTCTTCATGTGAGAAGTATAATAAGTTTTTTGAAAATCTTACCCACACATCAAGGTTTTTAATTAAAACTTTGTTTGTCTTGTGACTCTTGTGAGTCTTGTCCTTGTCTTGTCAATCTTGTCATTATTTTTCTATTCTGACAATGACATGACATAGTATTTCAAAATGACATATATTGGCTGCGTTCCGTAACTCGACCAAAACGCCCAAAACGTTCAAATTACTATGAAAAAGTGTCGTTTTGGGCGTTTTGGTCGAGTTACGGAACACGGCCAAGTATATTCCTATCTCTATGGCCGTGTTCCGTAACTCGACCAAAACGCCCAAAACGACACTTTTTCATAGTAATTTGAACGTTTTGGGCGTTTTGGTCGAGTTACGGAACGCAGCCTATGTATATTTCACATGTCAACTGTCACAAGCTCAGTCACAAGACTATCACCGTTTTTATCTAAATCACAGATTACATAAACACAACGTAATTAAATTTGTTACATAAACACATTGATCTATAAAGGTAGGTATATTCCTATCTCTATGCATAAACACAATGTAACGCACAGATTGTTTTATACTCCAACTTTTAATTCGATGCAGTAAAATGACGTTTGCTAATGTCACTTTTTGAAATAATGTTGCCAGATTTTCAATAATAGTGATAACTTACACGATTAACGAACGATGTTTTGATTATTCGATTATTCTTTTCTCAATATGTCTATTGTCTATTATAATGTGTGTTAATAAAATAAAATTCAAATTCAGAAAACAATACGGAAAGGTTATTACTTTTAAATTATATAGTAAACGAAAAATAATAAACACCGATGCATGCATGCTTTTAGTACATACATGCACTAAAAGGGCTTAATAATTAAAAATCTAGGATATTATTGATATCAATCGTATTTTTATATGTAGTTATTGATCCTGTAATAAGTTCATACAGTATTTTAGTAGTTTGCTAAATTATGCGAAACGATTATAATCCGATTAATATTTTCATCAAATCGAATAATTTGTGTCCAGGTTACATCACTATTTTGGTGATAATAAAAAACGGTAACACTGGAAATGTCATTTTACTGCATCGAATTAAAAGTCGGAGTATACACCTTACAATAAAAATGGTTATTTTGTCCAATAACTCCGGCGAGTTGCCACAAACCACAACATTTTAAAAGTTTGACTTTGAAAGATTAGTTATATTAAGCTAAGAGGTAATCTAATGAATAATAAATTTAATAATATATTCTACATTCTACATTTACTTATATTTAGGTGAAATACAACAATTTAATCTGCCATTAATTGGGCATCCAAAAGGGCACTCGTTCAAAACCCAACAATCTTTGTTAACCAACATTTTATTTCATGTAGGTATTTACGAAAACACAGGATAGAAAAAGTGGCATGGTGTATTACTAAAGTGGAAAAGAAACGACGGAAGAAACTCCTCGGCAGATCTTTTAAAATTCTCGTTGGTAGGAAAATGCTTAATTAAAACAGAAGTATGTAAACAACAGATTTATTTACAACATATTGGAGTGAAATACATTACTTAATATTATAAATAAACTATAACACTCAGAACACCACAACAAAATGAAATAAAAATATATTCATCCTGTCACGTGAATTTTACAAAATTATTTATTAATAATAAAAGCACCATAAACTGGAAATAGCTTATTTGTGTATTAGGTAGATAATTTGAATGTATAATACACTATTTGCCACATCATAATAAAAGTTCTAGGTAGGTATATATTTAAATTTCAAGTCATTCAACTAAACGTCTAACAAAACATCTGTTACATATTTCTGTAAATATTTACTTATTTGTAGCTGCCAATAAAATTATAATATCAAAGATGTTTTAAATGCATAATTATGTTTTGTTATACCCAACTGTCACTAGCGCGCGTAAAATGGACCAGTCAAATTCGACTAATTGTTCTACTTCTCATGTGGCTATCTTTTTGTGCCCCAAACGTATAATTTCATGGTGGTGTAAAAAAAAATACGATAGCATGTCCCTTTATAGCAACCGCTTGCATTTAAAATCTTTAGCGTCCCCGATGATATAAGTTTAAAACACAAGACTAGCCAACGCTACAACACAATTTATCGTCAGATAAAATTATAGGCAAGCATTACATTATAATAAAAAATACAGCAACCTTCATGAAAAATACCCATTTTCACATAAATCAACATTCTTAAATAAAAATATTACATATTATATTATCATATTACATAAATATATTTGACAATTATGTATTTTAAAATATTAGGACAACGTAAATGCAATAGCGTCTCTTTTATTTATGAATTACTAATTGCAATAATTTAATCATTATAGTGAATGTTACATTTATTCATAATTCATAACTACAAAATATAACTTCTACAAACAAAATATATAACCGTCTCGGCTATTTCAGAGGCCATTATTGGGTTTGGACTTGTTACATCGATCAAAAGAAGTATAACAATTGACTCCACAGTCTTCATAATAATTGAACTACACTACAATTCCCCGTTACAGGTAAAACGAGGACCAAAAAATTGATTACTGCTCGTAATATCTACGAAATTTGTTTTTCAACCGTAAGAAATATTAATTGTAATTCTTTAATAGTGGCGTGCAATTTATTTGAATTAAATTTTTGTTACATAAGTTACATTAAGGGTTAAACTAGATAACAAACTTAAATACCAACTTCTCCATTTGTAATTATTTTTAACAATTAGACCCTATAAATACTATGATTTATATTTATACAAATATAAGTATTAAGAGTTCTGGACTAAACAGAAAAGAAAATAGGGGACGTAATAAATGAAAATTATTTTGTCTGTCTGTCTGCTTCGTAACTGATTCATCTGCTGAACCGATAATAATAATAATGTATAAGAAAGTTGGTATGGCGATAACAAATATCCGACCCTGAAGGGACTTAGGATATAATGTGGATATAATAGTCCGTTTTTTTAGAAGAGAGTTAACTACAAAACAAATAGGTATGGTCAATAATAATTGTCAAAGTCATATTAGTCAATAAGACACTGACAAATGTCAAACATATCAAGTTCTTGTTGAAATAGTAACATTGTGGAAATGTGATGTTTCGGAAACTCAGTGATTTGTTTTGTAGTTAACTCTATTCTAAAAAACGGATTATAGGATATAGGATGGTTTTTATTTCAATATTCCGTTCCAATGGTACCATTTTAACACTTCGTAGTTCTTTAACTACTACACGGGCAAAGCCGCGAGAGAGAACTAGTAAAATATAAAAATTTTGAGCTATATCTACTACCTATGCTTACATCTAAACATTGATATTCTAACGTTAAAATGCTAATGATAGGTATACCTATTAGATAAGCCACTAACTACCTTTAGCCAAAGGTCACATTGTGATTGTAAGGAATGTAATAATATAAAACTTTTTCATCCCGATTGGCCATGACGGAAGTACACTCAGCCAACGTCATATAAATTAATTTAAATAAAATAAAACCGGCCAAATGCGAGTCGGACTCGCGTACGAAGGGTTCCGTACCATTATGTATAAAAACGCCAAAAAAATCTGGTCTGTTTTATAAAAGCTGTTTTTTAAAAAATTGTTTTATTGTAGCCACATATTACGCCCAACGCCATCTCTTGGACCGAATGGTAACTAAACTTACGTCGAATGTATGGGCACCCACTTAAATATTTATTTTATTCTGTTTTTTAGTATTTGTTGTTGTAGCGGCAACAGAAATACATCATCTGTGAAAATTTCAACTGTGGAACTATTACGGTTCATGAGATACAGCCTGGTGACAGACGGACGGACGGACGGACGGACGGACGGACAGCGAAGTCTCAGTAATAGGGTCCCGTTTTACCCTTTGGGTACGGAACCCTAAAAAGATCGATTACACACTCATACCCCCGCACTAGTATACCCTGTGTCGAGGTAGACATGGACAACACAAATAGCACATCACTTAAACCCACAATCTGACAACAAACATTAAACTGTCACGTACTTATCTACCAAGAAACAAACTCGGGACATAAGTACTCGTATTTACATAGGTAGTTAAGTTAAGGACATAGTCAATTAATATAATGTTAAATTCATCTTCCTGCCCTGGTTTCTTCCTGCGGCCAGGAGTGAAATCCGAGACATCTAGTATTTTAACAACATTATTCAACAACTATATAATATGTACCTGAAGAAAGTCAAATACCGTCAATATTAAATTCATCTCGATTTAAGTCTATAGCGATAGAAACATACTATCCTCATCCTATCCATCTTCTATATACCTCGCAAATCCGGATGGCCGTACCTCCCCCCCCCCCAAACCTAGCTGCCACCAGCTCACGCAGTCCATACCTCTCCCCTCACACCTGACACCTCATTAGTGATGCAGAACTATTGATAGTTAAAAAAAACTATCGATTGTTGACCTCGAAAATCAGTTAAGATATCGATAGGACTATCGATATTCTCACTATTGCCACACTATCGATAGTGTATCGATATTTCTTTTTTTTTATAAGGCACTTCTCACACAACGCTGTTTATGAGCTACGCGACTGCAACGCAATCCAAAATTTGTATGTACCTGACACTTTTCACTGACAGGAGACGCGTTTACGATGCGACTCCTGTCAGTCAAAAGTGTCAGATACATAGAATTTTGGGATTGCGTCGCAGTCGCGTAGCTTATAAATACCGTAATGTGAGAAGTGCCTAAGTCTGTGCTCATATACCCCCCCTCTCCCCCTTCCCCCCCGGCACCAGGCTAGTACTCGTCAGCCATGACGAGCGGCAGCAACGCAGTCCAGCCGGTGAAGGGGCGCGCGCCCGCGCCGCGCCCGTCCGCGCCCGAGTACTGCTCCCACAGGTAGCCCGTGCGCTTGTACTCCGATATTATGTTGCCTGTCGACCAGTTACACCGATGTAAACTTGTAAGGACTAAGGACTGCGCACATATAACAACCCGGTAACGAACCAACTATAACGAAAACATTCAATTATCATATTACGAGTATAATAATCAATTCCCCCACTAAAAAGTTGTGAAGAAATACAAACAAAAAATCAAGTTTCATTCAAGTTTCATCAATCCTTTTAGAAATCAACTAAATAAGAAAAACTTCTCAATTCAGTTTTTTAATATCTATGTAACTTTTGATTGTATACTTAAGTAGTGGATCCCATTACATCCAAAACACACACACACTCACCGACGACGTTGTCCCGCAACTGCGCGTGCAGGCGGGCGGCGCGCGCGGCGTGCGGCCCGCCCGCGGCGGCGTAGTGGCTCCCATTACATCCAACACACACACACACACACACTCACCGACGACGTTGTCCCGCAGCTGCGCGTGCAGGCGGGCGGCGCGCGCGGCGTGCGGCCCGCCCGCGGCGGCGTAGTGGCTCCCATTACATCCAACACACACACACACACACACTCACCGACGACGTTGTCCCGCAGCTGCGCGTGCAGGCGGGCGGCGCGCGCGGCGTGCGGCCCGCCCGCGGCGGCGTAGTGGCTCCCATTACATCCAACACACACACACACACACACTCACCGACGACGTTGTCCCGCAGCTGCGCGTGCAGGCGGGCGGCGCGCGCGGCGTGCGGCCCGCCCGCGGCGGCGTAGTGGCTCCCATTACATCCAACACACACACACACACACACTCACCGACGACGTTGTCCCGCAGCTGCGCGTGCAGGCGGGCGGCGCGCGCGGCGTGCGGCCCGCCCGCGGCGGCGTAGTGGCTCCCATTACATCCAACACACACACACACACACACACTCACCGACGACGTTGTCCCGCAGCTGCGCGTGCAGGCGGGCGGCGCGCGCGGCGTGCGGCCCGCCCGCGGCGGCGTAGTGGCTCCCATTACATCCAACACACACACACACACACACACACACTCACCGACGACGTTGTCCCGCAGCTGCGCGTGCAGGCGGGCGGCGCGCGCGGCGTGCGGCCCGCCCGCGGCGGCGTAGTGGCTCCCATTACATCCAACACACACACACACACACACACTCACCGACGACGTTGTCCCGCAGCTGCGCGTGCAGGCGGGCGGCGCGCGCGGCGTGCGGCCCGCCCGCGGCGGCGTAGTGGATCCCATTACATCCAACACACACACACACTCACCGTCGACGTTGTCCCGCAGCTGCGCGTGCAGGCGGGCGGCGCGCGCGGCGTGCGGCCCGCCCGCGGCGGCGTAGTGGCTCCCATTACATCCAACACACACACACACACACACACTCACCGACGACGTTGTCCCGCAGCTGCGCGTGCAGGCGGGCGGCGCGCGCGGCGTGCGGCCCGCCCGCGGCGGCGTAGTGGCTCCCATTACATCCAACACACACACACACTCACCGTCGACGTTGTCCCGCAGCTGCGCGTGCAGGCGGGCGGCGCGCGCGGCGTGCGGCCCGCCCGCGGCGGCGTAGTGGCTCCCATTACATCCAACACACACACACACACACACACTCACCGACGACGTTGTCCCGCAGCTGCGCGTGCAGGCGGGCGGCGCGCGCGGCGTGCGGCCCGCCCGCGGCGGCGTAGTGGCTCCCATTACATCCAACACACACACACACACACTCACCGACGACGTTGTCCCGCAGCTGCGCGTGCAGGCGGGCGGCGCGCGCGGCGTGCGGCCCGCCCGCGGCGGCGTAGTGGCTCCCATTACATCCAACACACACACACACACACACACACTCACCGACGACGTTGTCCCGCAGCTGCGCGTGCAGGCGGGCGGCGCGCGCGGCGTGCGGCCCGCCCGCGGCGGCGTAGTGGCTCCCATTACATCCAACACACACACACACACACACACTCACCGACGACGTTGTCCCGCAGCTGCGCGTGCAGGCGGGCGGCGCGCGCGGCGTGCGGCCCGCCCGCAGCGGCGTAGTGGCTCCCATTACATCCAACACACACACACACACACAAACACACACACACACACACACACACACACTCACCGACGACGTTGTCCCGCAGCTGCGCGTGCAGGCGGGCGGCGCGCGCGGCGTGCGGCCCGCCCGCGGCGGCGTAGTGGCTCCCATTACATCCAACACACACACACACACACTCACCGACGACGTTGTCCCGCAGCTGCGCGTGCAGGCGGGCGGCGCGTGCGGCGTGCGGCCCGCCCGCGGCGGCGTAGTGGCTCCCATTACATCCAACACACACACACACACACACTCACCGACGACGTTGTCCCGCAGCTGCGCGTGCAGGCGGGCGGCGCGTGCGGCGTGCGGCCCGCCCGCGGCGGCGTAGTGGCTCCCATTACATCCAACACACACACACACACACACTCACCGACGACGTTGTCCCGCAGCTGCGCGTGCAGGCGGGCGGCGCGCGCGGCGTGCGGCCCGCCCGCGGCGGCGTAGTGGCTCCCATTACATCCAACACACACACACACACACTCACCGACGACGTTGTCCCGCAGCTGCGCGTGCAGGCGGGCGGCGCGTGCGGCGTGCGGCCCGCCCGCGGCGGCGTAGTGGCTCCCATTACATCCAACACACACACACACACACACTCACCGACGACGTTGTCCCGCAGCTGCGCGTGCAGGCGGGCGGCGCGCGCGGCGTGCGGCCCGCCCGCGGCGGCGTAGTGGCTCCCATTACATCCAACACACACACACACACACTCACCGACGACGTTGTCCCGCAGCTGCGCGTGCAGGCGGGCGGCGCGCGCGGCGTGCGGCCCGCCCGCGGCGGCGTAGTGGCGCAGCGCCGCCAGCGCCAGGTAGTTGATGTTGATCCACACCTGGCCGCGCCAGTACGGCGGGTCGTGCTCCGTGTTGCGCTTCATGTATAGTGGCGAGGATTTTGATAACGATCTGGAATAGGTAACATAAGTTTTTATTTTATCATTATTATCATTATCATTTATTTTAAAAATAGAAATGCGTTTATTCATAAGTCATGGTCACACGTTCACGCTGACATCATGACGAGCTTGAAGCAAACTATCTATTGATGGGAATGACGCTATATACAGGAGCGACTCCTATATAATTATAAAAGTTCCAGTGAGTCCAGGCGGGAGATCTAATAGCGGAGAAATCCTTTGTTAAACCGGTGAGTCACCAGTTAGGTGTATAAACCACCACTGGTGACCCCGGCGTACTGCTGCTACATGTTATACCAGGATTTAAGATATAGAAGACGATTAAATCAAAATTACTGGATTACCTAAGACTAAGGGTTGAAAACCCCTGTTTCATTTATACAGAGATTTTACAAGAATTGTACTTTAAATTTGAAATAAAATTGCTGTAAAATCTCTTCAAGTTTTCCCTTCTGCCTTCCGTCATAGCAGTACCAACCTGAGTCCATACGGCGACCACAGCAGGTCAGGCTTGTCCAGGTCCTCCAATATCTTGCCCAGCTTGTCGCTGGTCGGCTGCAGCACCTTCAGCAGCATCGGGAACAGCGACACGTAGCCTGCAACCACCACTACTGGTCAGTACACTGAGGTTTACCACTGTAGTGTAGTTATTTGAAGGATGGCTCAGTTGTGCGGTAAAATACGTGTTGAAGGTGTTACATACTACCTGACCACAATAATTAGGCGCATGTCAGATAGCAGTCACGCGGGCCCCCCACCCCGCTCTAGCCCCGCGCGTCCCCTAGTGAGGCGCAGTCGTGTACAATTGTACATTAAGGTCATTTAGACTAGGCTGATGTGAACTTCGTTTTCCGAGATGTTTGCGCAGGTACAGTAACTGACCAAGTACAGGTGGTAGGGCTTAGAGCTCACCCGGGGAAGTACCACCGCCCGCCACGGTACTTTGTACCATTCCTACCGTGTAATAATTGTTTTAAGAACAATTGTGTTCCGGATAGGAAGGTGTGGTGCCGGTTACACTTTTTAGAGGCGACCATCTTAGTCCTCAGGGGTAGCAACGCATGTGTGACCGAATTAGAACGAGACTCATTGAGTCTAGTTCTGGGTCGGTCACAGTTGTTATGGGCGGCAGCGGAAGGTGGTGCTGCATGCTCGTTTGCTATCTTAATTCCATAAAAAAAATTGTACCTCCATTAAACATTCACCATGGTACTTTTGGTACTACTGCAGAATGTACTACGTATTCCCATCCCTATTTCCAATGACGTCTTAACTGACATGCGCCTAATTATCGTGGTCGGCTAGTATATATGTCGATGAGGAGGGCAGTTGTTGCATGAAAACATACACTGTTATACATACATACTTTGGTCGCGTATAATTGCAAAATAAACTATTCTTTAATCCATCAATTGTTTTTTTTTTTGTTGAAGTGAAAACACCAAAAACCGTAGGTACTTCATTGAAAGTCCAGGAGACGACAGCAGCAAGTATCAACTGTATTTAGCTGGGTGATACCTACCCTTGAGATTTCAGTTAGTCCAATGATCATTAAACTATGCCTAGTTTAAGAATGTTTAAAGTGCACAGCGTGCACACACGCAATATTAGTGTCAATAATTGACACGCAATATCATAGCATTATTGTCGTACTAATCACGATATTTATTTGCATGTTTACAGTGATAATGTATGTGTGCGCATGTGCGTGCATGCATACGTATGCGTGTGCACGTGTGAGTGCGCGTCGTCTTGTTGCACGTGTTTGTGTGCGTATCTCTGCGTGTGTGCGTGTATGCATTCGTGCGAGCGTGCGCGTGTGCTTGTATTTCCGTGAGTACGTATGTACGTGTGTGTGCGTATACGAGCCACTAGAGTACGCGTCTTCGTGTCGTACGCGTGCGTACATGCAAGCTGACATGTCTGAGTGTATGTGAATGAATGAATGAATGAAAGCTTTATTCAAGGATCAGCACACACAGTACAAGATGTAAAAGAATTAAAGATAATACAAGCAACGGTAAAATAAAATAAAAAAGGTACTTAAATTAATAATTTGCATGTCTTAACTAAGTGCCTGTGCTGAAGTGTGACCCCTGAACAGGCCCAGACTCAGCATAAGCCATGCTGCATAGATTAAGCCATGCAAGCACAGAGCTGATATTTCAGTCTGGCCTGTTTTTTTTCGTGAAGGCAACTCGATCTGACCAAGTGTAGGAAAATCAGTTGAAGGTATATTGTATGTGTATGCGTGTATATCCGTGTGTGTAGTCATACCGAAGGCGGAGGTGACGAGCGCGGGCTGCGGCGGCGTGGAGACGCTGCGCACCACCTGCGCGGGCTCGCCGGGCGCCTTGCCCGCGCGCCGCACCAGCCGCACGCCGTCCGTGTGCAGCCCTGCCGACGTAACGTACACCACGATTACATGAAATATCTCAGGAGAGCTAGATGGCCAATTACTAAAGTGGCTAATAACTCCTCAGTTTACAATATTGAACACTGTATTGTTGGGGAACAATAAACTATTTCAACTTGATTTTTTATATATTTTTTGACTATATTAACGACATGCTATAATGATAAACAAGTACTAAATGCTAAACAAATAAGATAGGGATTTTAACTTACTGCCATAAGAAATAAAAAAAAATGATTTAATCGTCTTCTATGTCTGAAGTCTGTTTTGTTTCTCCTCGCTGTTATATGAAACGAAAACGCATCAATATAATTATGTAGTAAACGACCTTTTTTCAAAACGATTGTTTCTTAATTTTTTAACATTCATTTGTCAACATGAAATAACGATAAACTCAATATGCATCAGTGTGGTAATGGCTAAAATTACTTCTTAAAAGAATACCAAAGAAATTAAGAAAGTCTCCATTCAATGTTACCAGGGCAGCATAAACTGACCATAGTCGGCGTAGGTCTGCGTGTTCGGCGACCAATGCAGGTCGTTCAGTAGTTCTTCATCCCCAAGCTGGTCGCGGGTGGCTTCGAACCTGAAATGGTTACCACATACCATTTATAGAACATATCTCTCTTCATATTATGTATAAGACATACTTACCTATACTCGAGTCACCGCGGATACGAAATTGTCACTGCTAAAAACAACTTTATTAACTTTGCTCAAAACCCAATTTATAAAATTATAGCTTATAGCTCATATAATTATGTTTATTATATAATTATAACTTGCAAGCAAAATTCACTTACGTCAATTCAAACCAACCCCGCCAACGTACAATGAACCTTATTCCCAGGGCCGTAAAGCCGACATTCCCGTGTCACACCAGTATACTCACTTGGAGGCGTCGCGGCCGAGCACCGTGGCCACGGCGGCCAGCGCGTCGGCGGCCGCGAACATCCAGCAGCGCAGGTCCACGTGCCGCTCGATGTCCGACGGGTGGGACGCCCTGTTGACATAAATAACGCTTCTTAGGATCAGCTCACACCGAGACGCGACGCGACGCAACGATACTGGAAGAGGCCAGTGATTTCGCGCTGCGCCGCGCGTCGCCGCGAGACGCATCTCAGTGCCGCGAGGTGCATCGTAAAAGTAGGCAATCTTGCACGCCGCGCGTACCGACGATGCACGGCTGCGTAGCGATGCACCGCGCTACGCCGCGAGGGGTCACGAGACGCAGCGCTGCATGAAGCAACGTATTCCGAATTCTCACAATGAAATGTGTATCTTTTCGTGTAGAAAATAAAGTTCTATTTTGAGCTGCGCGCAGCGTCGCGTCGCGTTTCGTCTCGGTGTGATTTGACCCTTAGGCGGTGTCCTACGTGAGCGACGAATACGACGCGACGCGACGTTGCGAACGCGACGAACGCGATCAAATCAACGGTATCCCTACTTGTGTCCTATGTGACAGTCTGCGGCAACACGCGACGTTGTCATTGTCGCGTGTAGCATCGCGTCGTGTTGCGTAGCGTCGCGTCGTATTCGTCGCTCACGTAGGACGCCCCGTTACTTATGGGGGGACGGGCAGACCTCCCAACAGGCAACGTCGCTGCTTGCGGACCGCGGCCCGTAAGCGGACGTGCAAGCCGTGCACCACACGCGAGCGATAAATGGACCACGGAGGGACGGCAGAAAAGTAAATCTGTGTGAGATTGGTATTGAACAAGGTGCGAGGGCGAAGTTACAAGGTACGTTTCTCCTGGACCGCGGTCCCAATGATAACTTCAGACAATTTCTATAATTATCATACAGTTTGATTCTCTTGAAATTTACAATTTGATGGTACGTCCGCTGATTGGCCAGTCTCAGTATGACGCGTGTGACGTTCTGTACTGTTTACTATACTCGCTGCTTGAGGTGTTTTGCTTGATCGGCATTTCATGTGAGGCGCATGCTCATACACATTCATAGCTCCATAACTTAACTTTGTCAATCACAAAGTACCAGGCTACGAGCGCTACATAATTTTTAATTTTTCTTATAGCCTAAGCAGGCAAACGAGCAGACGGGTCACCTGATGTTAAGTGATTCCCGTCGCCCATGGACATTGGCCACACCAGGGGCGCCACCAACGCGTTGCCGGCCTCGAGAGAAGCGATAGACCCGCTTCTTGAAGGACCCCATGTCGTAGCACTGTGGGAATACTGAGGGATGAAGTATAATAGAAACCTGGGGTAGTCGTCGAGGCCGGAGGTGAGCGTCTTGGGGTTGAGCTGGCGGCCGTCGTCCACGCGCCCGCGCCAGCGGTACGCCGTGGGCTCCGCGCCGCGCTGCGAGCTCTGGAACCACTGGTACCACGCCTGGCAACACAATAACACATTACTTTTTAACCGACTTCAAAAAAAGAGGTTCTCAGTTTGACCTGTATGGTATGTATGTAAGTATATTCAAGTATTCAATTCTAAGTTTAACATCCACAATAACAGACCATCTAGACAAAGGCAAAAAGTGTCTGGCAGTATTCTTAGATATAAAAAAGGCCTTTGATTCTGTTTCCCATCCCCTACTTCTGAACGAGATGGAATACATCGGGATTAGAGGTACGCCGCTTAAACTACTAAAAGACTATTTATTTGGACGTAATCAAAAAGTTAAAATCGATGATTTTATCAGTAGCGAATCTGAAATTACTTTTGGCGTACCTCAAGGTAGCGTATTAGGACCTACGTTGTTTCTTATATACATCAACGAATTGACAAAGTTGGATGTGATGGGGGGTAAGGTTATCTCTTATGCTGATGACACCGTTATACTTTTTGAAGGAACAAATTGGAAATCTGTTCATGAACTAGCAGATCTTGGACTACGTAAAGTATGCAATTGGCTTGAATGTAACTTACTAACACTAAACATATCAAAAACTAACTATATATGTTTTTCTAATTACAAAAGAACTCAGCCGAGTAATGATCTCCACCTAAAAATACACAAATGCGGTAATCTCAGTAACACAAACTGTAATTGTAATGTACTAGACAAGGTAGTATCCACAAAATATTTAGGAGTAATTATAGACCAACATTTGTCCTGGCACCAACATGTATCATACATAAATAACCGCGTAAGAAAACTATTTTGGATCTTCAAAATGCTTCGTAACGTTGCTAACAAAAGATTACTAAATCAGATTTATACATCTTTAGTGCAATCAGTGATAGGATACTGTATCCCAATTTGGGGTGGATCCACCAAATCTAAATTCCTAGAACTAGAAAGAGCTCAACGCTGTTTAATTAAAGTTATGCATTTTAAACCCTTTAGATTCCCCACTGCTGAACTTTATAAAGAATGCAAATTGTTGACTGTAAGGAAACTATACATTCTACACGCCACCCTAAAATTACATAGCTCATTACCCTTTGATCCTACATTACTCTTAAATAGAAGAAAAAACAAAGTTGCTCCAATACCTTTTGTTAAAACTGAACTAGCTAAAAGACAGTATTCTTCCCAATCAGCCGTAATCTATAATAACATTAATAAACA
Organism: Hesperia comma; assembly: GCA_905404135.1. Taxonomy (NCBI): domain Eukaryota; kingdom Metazoa; phylum Arthropoda; class Insecta; order Lepidoptera; family Hesperiidae; genus Hesperia; species Hesperia comma. The sequence goes on along the minus strand of FR990015.1, from coordinate 19,704,182 downwards.
TCACACTATTTACAATCTAAAACAATGTACATGCAAAAAGGTCTTATCGGACTGGCTTTATGCACTAAGTTATACTGACACTGAAAAGCTATTAAAGTAAATAAATATTACTGTATAACGAGTATTACTTACTCTATAACACACACACACACACACACACACACACACACACACACACACACATACACACACACACACACACACACAAACACATACATGCATATAGATTTTAATTATTGTATTTATAAGTTTCATAAAAGGAATAGCGAGGTCACCTGCCACAAACATAAACTGTTTATGTTTAATAGGTGCCCTCAACCACAGCTTATAATGTGTTGTAATCCTTATAGACAAATAAAGATATTTTGATTTTGATTTTTTTTGATTTTGATATTTGTGCGCGATTATCTCGCGTTTGGTTGAACCGATTTTGATACGGATTTCAGCATAGTATTTGTCAGACTTAGGAGAAGGTTTTAGGTATATTGTTTGACTGAACCGATTTTGATACGGTTTTCAGCATCGTGTTTATCAGACTTAGGAGAAAGATTTAGGAATAGTAACCGCGTTTAACTGAACCGATTTTTACTTTTCGGCGTTAAAGTCGGTTCTATTGTGTTAAAAGTAATGTTAACTGTCGATATCAGCTTTGGCAAGGTAGCTCTGGAACCATCGGTACCATACCTACCACAAAGAGTTTTAGTTACTTCAATTAAATATCGAAATTAAGTCGTATACGTTTGGTACAGGACATGCCTGGGGAGCGGCCGAGTCCCACACGGGATCGAATAGGCCCTAACCTGTTCGACACCCGGTCGAGTCGATCCTTATCCTGATCAATGCTATTATGAGTATACTTACCATAATTATGTCTCGTTTCGGCAGTAGCGGCATAGAATGTCTTGCTGTAGCTCAAAACATAAAGCAGGCAGAAGGGGTGGCGAAAATAAAAACTTTGCCACAGCGTTTACCTACTCAACATATAGATGTGTAAAAATGTATGATCTCCTGTACGCGATTCCGTGGGAGCCTGCTTTGACACGAAACATTAATGGTCAGTTTCAATATGAGTGAGTTTGCTGGGCATCGAGTGGCACCGACCCACAACCACGACCCACATACCCAACCCTCACTCGCTCCAACCCACACCTGCAGCCTATTAAACAGCGGGTTGGCCGCCGCGTTGCTCTGCACCACGAACTCCTTCGGCACTCTTGCTAACGCCTGCGCTCCTGGTAGCTCGAACACCAAGCGGCACCAAACCACAACTTATTGGAGCCAAGTACTCGCACCAAGGACCAACCAGGCCTCACCCACCATGGGTGGTGAACCAAAACCAACCCCTCACCCACCCTAACCCTCACCTGCAGCCGGTTAAACATCCGGTCGAGCTGGTCGCGCTGCGCGGGCGTCAGGTGGGAACTCTTGCTAACGCCTGCGCTCCTGGTAGCTCGAACACCAAGCGGCACCAACCCACAACTTATCGGAGCCGAGTACTCGCACCAAGGACCAACCAGGCCTCACCCAGCATGGGTGGTGAACCAAAACCAACCCCTCACCCACCCTAACCCTCACCTGCAGCCGGTTAAACATCCGGTCGAGCTGGTCGCGCTGCGCGGGCGTCAGCTGGGCCGGCGGTCGCACCAGCCGCGCCAGCGTCAGCGCCAGCATCGGCGGGTTGGCCGCCGCGTTGCTCTGCACCACGAACTCCTTAGGAACTCTTGCTAACGCCTCCGCTCCTGGTAGGACACGATGTTTTGGTTGAGATTTTGTCGGTTTGATTTTATCTCGATAATTTTCCACACTAAGTATGGGTCTCCGTTAACGTCTGCGATCCTGGTATGTCACACTCACACGATATTTAGTTTCGATACAAAATATGTTGGTTTCGACTTCAGCTAGGTCTCTTTTTACAAAGATGGACAAAATGTAACATAACGGAAATCCCCTCACAATCACCGATCGAGAAAACATAGGTCAAGCGTAATTCGTGAAGGAGATTTTTCCGTACAATACCTGCAGATGTAATCATAATTTGCAATCATGATTACATTTTACCCATCTCTCTCTTCATAACTAAGGAAACCGCTATATGGCGGGTGTCCTAGCACAGCCGAGTGACCGTGAAACTATCGGCTACTTTCTCGCCGAAGAAACGTACACTGTATGTGACATTACGCGTAAACAAAAAAAATGCATGTATTTACAGTTGATGAATCAAATGACCAATGGTATAATAGGACTATATATCAGAAACTTAGAATAATTATAGTATAGAAGGACAGTAGTCATACAAGCGCTCGGTCCAAAATGAAGCACTAACCGATTTTTTTTATAAGGCGTTGGCGCCAAAACGTGTGGAGTCCGCCATGCTATCATAGCATGCTATGAAATGAAATATTGAAAGCTAACCTGTGAAAAGTGATGTTATTACATTTCTTTTGCTTTTCGGAAGTGTTGTGACAAAATTTAACAACACATTTCGTCAAAATTATTTTTTTCGCGAGACACGTTTGGCGCGCATTGACATTGAATACTACGGTGACGGAGCGAAACGGCGGGAACGATGTTTGGAGCCTGGCTCCAAATGAAGGTACTACAAAAGGGCCGCGCTGACTCGGTTTCTAAGTTTCTATACTATAATTATTCTAAGATCAGAGAACAAAGTTCTAGAAGGTTCTGCCACTGACCGAGGATCTGCTCGCGCGGGATCCAGCCCTCGACGTTGAGCAGGTCGAGCCAGTGCGCCGCCACGTCCAGCTGCAGGTCCAGCGACCAGCGCCCCACCAGCAGCCCGTGGAAACCCTCGTCCCACAGGAACCCGCGCGGGAAGAACGATCTGGAACGTTCCAGCAACTTCGTTAGCTTTGGGTAGTTTTTTTTATGGAATTAAGATAGTAAACGAGCATGCAGCACCACCTTCCGCTGCCGCCCATGACAACTGTGACCGACCCAGAACTAGACTCATGAGTCTCGTTCTAATTCGGTCACAGATGCGTTGCTACCCCTGAGGACTGAGATGGTCGCCTCTAAAAAGTGTAACCGGCTCCACACCTAGCTATCCGGAACACAATTGTTCTTAAAACAATGATTACACGGTAGGAATGGTTCTAAGTACCGTGGCGGGCGGTGGTACTTCCCCGGGTGAGCTCTAGGCCCTACCACCTATGAACGTTGTTCTAGAATATTGTGATTTGTGGCCGAATCGAAACCACGTGCAATGGGTTCTTTGAATAATATGACGGCTACGACCAGTACCCAAAGATGGGCTAAATATTATGATTAAGGATTATGATTACATCTGGAGGCACGGTCGAGTCAAATGCCCCCACCAACAATGCCCTTACCGAGCCAGCGGATTAAATTATTGTAATCTCTAATCATGATTAAATATTCTCTATGTATGCTAAGGAATCGATTTAAATATGGGGAAAAATACAAATAACGTGGGTTACCGTCAATACACCATAAGAACTAACTCGCCCGCTGCCTTGCAAAGCTCAACTGTCAATCCAATATGCACCCTAACCCGTACACCATAGAGCTCACCGGCTGGGCACGGCGGTGTAGAGCGCGGCCTTCCAGTAGGGCACGGGCTCGCGCGTGTACTGCGACTGCACGCGCCCGGTGCCGTAGAAGTAGCCGATGCCGCCCACCATGTTGGACATCGCCGCGCGCGCTATCGACACCTCGTCTTCTGCGTACCTGGTACATTACGTCTGTTACATTAATAATTATATGCGTTACCGGGAATCAATCCCAGGACTCTTCGATTCACAGTTAAGGCACCTCGTCTTCTGCGTACCTGGTACAATATTTGTCCTTTATATTAGGGTTCCCTACGTGAACATTACATTCGACAAAATGATTAGTCGGTCAATGATTAGTTGGTTCTAATAAGGTCAAAGATCAATAGAGCAATCGATCAATGGTGTTCGTCGAAATGAAAATCGATAATTAGTGTTTCGAATTCATGTAGGGAACCCTATATATTAGTATCTGAGCTTGCCGGGAATCGAACCCAGGATAGTTCGATTCACAGTTAAGTTCGTTACTATCAATTTATCGACTATCCAAAATAAAAGAATAGTACAAATGGAATGAGTAGTTCCTGAAAAGTTTGTTTGTTTGAACGGGATGTGCAAAGAAACAAATTCTTCAGCTTTATGTATTTAGTATAATAATATGATATGTCATATGCTCAATGTACCGCAATGTTCTGCACTACACGCATTAATAAACCATAAGGCATACGAAATAAAACTCTTATTCTAACGCTGTTTAAGTTCCAAAACCTTTCCAAACGCTACCTACCTGTTTACTAAATAAAACAACATGTTTGCACTCACCCCTTCCGCGCCAACTGGAACACCTCCTCGAACCTCTCATCGAACGCCCGTTTCTTCCCGTCCAGCACCCTGGTGTACTCGTCCCCCCGCAGCGGGGGGGTGGGCAGGTCCTCCGGCGTGTACACCACGTCCAGCACGAACGGCGTCTCCACTAACATCTGGACCGGGATGAAGTTTACCTCCTTGCCCTGGAATGTTGTGTTACAATGTGTTCACTTTCTATCTAGTGATATAGTTAAATGATGACAATAATTATTATTAATTACTAGCGACCCGCCCCGGCTTCGCACGGGTGCAATAACTATTTAATGGATGTCATTATACATATAAACCTTTCTCTTGAATCACTCTATCTATTAAAAAAACCGAATCAAAATCCGTTGCGTAGTTTTAAAGATTTAAGGACACAAAGGGACAGAGAAAGCGACTTTGTTTTATACTATGTAGTGATATGGTATTGTCCTTAATTTGTATATGATATAGTTGGTGCGGCGCAACTTGTGTAGCAGTCTCGGGATAGATTTCTGGATGAACAAAAGAAAACCTTAATCATTCCTTATTTATGTTCAAAGGCCTTGATTTGATTAATTTAATTCATTGATTCAATATTTCTTTTAATCTTTACATATCAATCAAAACTACAAAGCGTACATAACATGTAATTATTAGCAGTTCAATTCCTAACAATAATCATGTTTAAACAGCTTCATCAAAAGTTAAATAGTTGTGTCAATAAATGAAAATTTACTTAGTACTAACAGAATATACAATCACCTCTTTAACGTCGGCATCGGGTCCCATGACAGCCATTTTACCGAAGCCGGGGTAGTCCTTTATTCTGAGCAGCGAGTAGTATTTCTCCTTCAGGACATGCAGCCCTGGTGCGTGCGCTTCGGAGTACGAAGTGTGGAGAAGTTTTCCTGAAATTACAATGAGAAAAATATGTAACTGTGGGTAGAGAAAAAGGAATACCGAAAAGGAAAGGGGTCCCGGGTTCGATTCCCGGCCGGGGCAGATATTTATGTGGCAGATAAATATTTGTACTCGGGTCATGGGTGTAATTGTAATGTGTTATATGTGTAGTCCATGCCACCCGCGACACAGGTACCTGGTAACCTACTGCGGGGGTATGAGTGTGTTAGCGTTTATTATTTATTTATTTATAATACTCTCTTTTTTTTCACTTGTACAGTATACACTGAAAATTCATATTCCATAATTAAATGTCTAGGTCAAGTCCTTGCTCTATTATGACTTGAAAGATGGACAAAGTAACATATAGTCAAATTTTTAATATTTATGTAATAATTAAGCCCTGCACTACTTTGCACTAGAGCTACTAAATAAGCATAAAAGCCTTCCTTAGTTTTGACGAGAAAAACTGTAATCATTCACACAGCCACCTCAAAACCCAACCCACCTTTATGCGTCAAAAACTGTATCCTAAAGTTGGCCAACTGCGGCGTATGCCCTCGGATCGTTTCAGCCTGGTACCGCAGGCCTTAGTCCGGGGCCGCAATACATTATCGACCTTACAATATTAGTATTGGCAAGGAGTCGCTACTTTGCACGTGAGCTACTACATAAGCATTTCCCTCCTCTAATCTGTCTTGAAACGCTATTATCATTCACACAGCAACATCAAAACTCACCTTTATGAGTCAAAAATTGTATCCTAAAGTTGGCCAACTGCGGCGTATGCCCTCGGATCGTCTCAGCCTGGTACCGCAGGCCGGAGCCCGGCGCCGCGTCGTCGAGCGCCGCGTACCAGATCAGCACGAAGGGGGCGTTGCGGCGCGCGTTCTGGAAGCGGAACGCCTCCCGCGCTGTAGGCAGCTGCTCCTAGTGGACACGGCTCATGTGGGGGACTGGTCGGTTAGTTGGTTAGTCGTGTTACGGTAAATAACATGTGGCAATAAGATGTGGCAGGGGGCTGGTAGCCTGGTAGTTCATTAGTCTTGTTAAGGTAAATAAGTTTGGCGATTGATTGCACGAGGCTCTAATTTTAATGGCAAGAGGTTCACAAGTTCATAGGCGAACAGAAACATTCAAGAGAAGGAAAGAAGGGAAGGAAAGAAAATGCAAGGGATTGTTAATTAGTAATGTAACGAAAAATTTTAATTTATTGTATGAGGATATAAATTTCACAGTCACAGGCGAACAGAATCATGCATGGGATTAGTTAGTCTTTTAACACAGTAAGAAATGAGCAAGGAATAAATTAAATTGAAACAGAACATATAAAAGTTAGTTTAATTACGTTACACCGGAAAAAAGGTTTACCAAATTAGTGAGATTCATTTAGATACTTTATTCTAGTGTACAAGACAATGGAGTCATGCAGATGTACAACAACAATTACATAATAATTAATGTGAAAAATCATTCATCAGTGTAGAAGTAGAGGTTGATTGTGGAATTGGTGAACCGAGGCGTGCAAAATACAACCATAAAATATTGACTTATCAGGAAAACAGAAACATGCGTCCACATGAGCACTTGCATCACAATATTATAGCTATGATACAAAACAAATAATGCTGAAAATAATCTAATTAAAAAATATATTAAAAGGTGCAGCAACAAATTCTCACTCCACAATAATATTTTATGCAATGACAACCATAAAATATAATTAGTCATACTAAGTAATTAGCCAAATAAAAAGCCAAAGTGAATTTTTAATAGCCTGGGGCCTTGTGTCGATCTTACTTGATTGATTGAATTGATGTGACTGCTAGTAGCAAAATTTTATTAAGCAGTTCCGTGCTTCGGAAGACATAAATGAAAGTATTGGTCCTAGTCATTATCATCAGATAACGGCCATAAGGCCATGTCAGGGGCGCTTTTTGATTTCCAGTTAACTACTAACCCCTCCAACAAATCGCACTGGACCCAGTGGCCATTAATGACTTGAAGCCATACATTTAGTTAACAGTTTACCCTGGTTTCTTACCAAAACAAGTTTTTCAACCAAAACCAAAACAAAAACCGAACTTTTGGCCTTGCTCTCCATTTCGGCCAAAACCGAAACTAAAATTTTCGGCGAAACTTGCCGAAACCAAAACTACGTTCACTAGTTAACCATGCATACCACTGCAGTGACGTTTATCCGGGCCGTCCATTGACCACCGTGGGAGCCACCGGGAGTCTTTATGAAGGAGGTGTATATCATGTGCGGAGGGTCAGCAATCAATTGCTCGCCGAATGTAACTCCGTCATGACGTAGCCACCCGTAAGAAGCCAGGTTGTCTTCTTGACTACACCAATGTCTGAAATTAATCAATTTAATTTATTAGAAGAATGGTAGTGTATGTTGAAGGGAGCTAGTCTGACAGAAGAAATATGAAAATGTTATGATGATTATGGCTTATGATTACATCTGGAGGCACAGAAATGACCCCACAAAGTATGTTTTCATAATGAATCATCTTTCAGATGCTTGTTAATATATTCAGCCAGAAATCCCAATCATTGTTAGGTATTTATAGAGAATTTCTGACAAATACTTTTCCACAAAGTACCAATTTCCAGCAGAGCATAATTGATAACTAACAATAAAATTAGAGAAAACAAGGAAGAGTTTCCAGTGTCCACACACCTTATGCCTTTATGAGCCTCCAAAGCCATTTCGTACCACATCAGCCCAAACACAGGAGACTTTGGCTCCCGAGCTTTCATGCCAAAGTAGACGCCTGGACGATATGACCCCCAGTACCGCTCCGGCACATCTAGACCTGTTGCTTGGACAGCCTGTAAAATTAAGATTTTTTTATCATATTTATGACAGCTTCAATGCCGTCTCGAGTAAAATATGATTCCTATATCAGCCATACATTTGGTCCACTACATAGGATATTTTTGTTTATTTTTAACTATACAAATAAATAAAATTAAATTGTGACAATCTTAGAATACTACAAAATGAACATTGTATATGTATTAAAACATAATATTTATCATCCAGTTGACTAAAAATAAGTCCAAACGTGTTCTAATTTGAATAAATTTACAATTTCCATTGTGAGAAAAGCCGGCACTAACAAGGTAAAGAACTTACCTTTTCACCATCGAATGGGGTGTTCACGCGCGTTTCAAAGTACCCCAACATGCTGATGTACGCAGCTATCACTAGACAAACAACCCCGATGATGGTCTTCCACATCGGGCGGACGCTGAAACGATTAACAGTCGAGGATTCACTAGCCCCCGAACTACTGCTCGTCTCGTTGTTATTCCCATGTTTATAGTGCACCGAAGCCAATTTCCTATGCTTAACCATACTGATATGACTTTGAACTAAGCCTTAAAGAAGTGACTTCTTCTGTAATCTAATCTAAAGAATTATGGACTTTTCTCCATTGATATTATTTGTAATTTTTACTAAGAATAAGATAGGTACAACGAGCCAGGGGGGATTCGAGGCAACGAAACAAACGTCAAATGACAAATCAGTGATATGTCACTAATGTCAGGAGTTGACAGCTACGTGACAAAAATGTGACGTTCCGAAATTTAATTAGAAATGTCATTGTTAAAAATAGCTGCATAAATGTATAATCTTCATCTTCATTTTTTATATTTCTCGACTAGTGTTTTTTTTTCATAACCTAAGTGTGCGGTTCCACTGAGGCGGAGCGGAGCGGAGCTGTGCGCGATTCACCAATCACATATTGTATGAAATCCACATCTCATTGTGCCTCGTGTGGATTTCAAGCCATGTGATTGATGAATCGCGCACAGCTCCACTCCGCTCCGCCTCAGTGGAACCGTACCCTAAGCAGGCAAACTAGCAGACGGATCACCTGACGGTAAATGATCACCGACGCTCATGGACTTTGGCAACACCTGGGGCGCCAGCGCCACCAACGTATTGCCGGCCTCGAAGGAAGCGACAAACTCGCTTCTTGAAGGACCCCATGTCATAGCACTGTGGAAATAAAAAACGCTAACACACTCATACCCCCGCAGTAGGCCACTAGGTACCTGTGTCGTGTGTATACTTAGGAAATATCGAGGGATGAAGTTCGTTCCACAATTTACAAGTACTCGGTAGAAAATGACGTGAAAACCGAACTGTGGACCATGAATCTATATTTGCTTCATGCTGTGGACGAACGCCAGGTATGCGATGGTGCTGGTGGAACCTTTGCTTTATCCCGATTATTTAAATAATAAATCAATACCTAATGCATCAGAAATACAACAATTAATACATAATTGCAAGAGTGCAAATCTTTAAAAGAGGGTCATTCATTTAATTTTGAATAGACTAAAAAAAGACATTCTAATTATGTCATCAATAATATAAAACGCAAAAGTTTCAGCAACTAGTAAAATTAGATTTCTGTCTTCTGGTTCCTTCATCTTTGATCTCGTCTGCACTGCCGCGTTTCTCCATCTCTCATGTCTTCTAGCAAATTAAGTTTTTTGGTGCACTTTAGTGGCATAATAATAATAAATGGCATAATAAATAAGGTCCTTCAGAAGTCATAGTGGACATTGTGAGTGTCGGATCGCTTGATCGCTACTGAATTGCTGTAGATATGATGGAATGGGTAGGTAATTTAAAAAAGAATTACGTTTATATTTGCTTCTATAATTATAATTTACGAAATTCATTTAAGTATTAAAACTCGCTACCTTATCAGCATTCGATTTTTTTCAATTAAAATGTACACGTCATCACTCGATGCATTTTAAGTCGATTTTCACTAATAATAATTATTAGTTTTTGTATCGTTATATCATAATGCTTAAGGTTCAAAATCGAGCTACAATGAGTTATTGACAAGGATGCGTTAATAATATAAGGACCTTTTTACCTCATCACAGTACCAGGCTAACATAATGATTTATTAATTTTAAGTGGTCTTAAACATAAGCAATAATAAGGGTTGTATTACCCGTACGATATTCTAAAATTCAAAAAGCTCTACCAATATTTTCTCGGGCTTATAAGAAAGCGCTCTAAGCACTGTTATTGCTTCACGAAATCATGAGGAGATGACACAAAACCAGCCGCGCCACCTGTCCGCCGCGTCGGTAAAGCAGGCAAGCGCTGCGTCGGTAGGCAGGCGGGCCGGCTGTCCCCCGCGGCGCGCCCCGCGAGCCGCGACGCTCGACTTCGTTCGACAAACTCGACAGTACATCGCCATCGAGCGAGCGCGTAGTGCGTGTTCGCCCGTCCCTCGCAAATAATGCACGACGCTTCGCGGCTGTCATGAGACGAACGCTACATTCTCTCAAACTAATCAGTGAAATAATGTAAAACTCTCAAAAAGGCACCGCCTGGACGCGCCGTGGCGGCTCCTACCTGCGTGTGCGCTTTTTCCCTCCCGCCGGCCGGCAGACGCGGCACGCGACAACGCCACCAAAAAAAAAAACTAAATCTTCGATGTCAGTGAGCGAGTGGATTGTAGTGTCAGTGTAGTGTAGTTAAAATAGTTAAATGGATAAACGGCGTGCGATGTTCGTATGAGGAAGAAAGGCACCCGGAACATCGTAAGTGGCGAGCCTGAGCTCAGTGTTATTACTGTTGTGTGCAGAAATGCGGGGTAACCCGCCCCAAAGCCCGGAGATATTTAAAGTGCGGGGCGGCCGCTGATCGAACCACGGAGGTACGGAGGTCTATCCCTCGTATTCTCGATGTTTTTTTCTATCCCGAGCAGGTCCCTAACCCCTTTTTTGTACGGCGCGTTTTTGGAGGGAATGTTTACCAATCGATCTCTTGATAGGTTATGAGAGCCCGGTAACTTGTCGGCGTACGCGCAGTGTAATAAATTGATAATTTTTGTTTGTTTACACGTTTGTTCGTAAGATATGTCGTTGTCGACCGCTGACTTAGTTAACGAACTTCTAAAGTAATCTCAATAAACTATTGTTAAAAGTTTAAATTGAAAGAGTACGACGAAAACAAAAAATGTAAGTTCGTTATACGGCGAATCAATTGGCCACAGGTAATCGAAAAAAACTGGAACGCTGGCTGTTTAGCTAACCTAAAAACTTGTTTAGCCATACCGACCGAGCGGCGTAATGACGAAACTAAAATTATATTTGCGTCGTCTATAATAATTACTGATTACACAATAATGAACGTATATCTACGTGATTAATTTGTGAATACTCAGTACATTTTATATTTTAAAACGTAATTTAAAATTTCCCAACGAAGTGTGTTTCACCTATCGTAAAACAGACCTTTCGTAATCCGCATAACCTTTTCACTTGAGACTTGTCTCACACATATCCTATTTAATTTAGACAACCCCTGACTGATAGAATAATATTCACGATTAGTACCTACCTACATATACTTACCCACAATTCACTTCACAATTCACAAAACATGGTTACGCTATACCTACTCACAATTCACTTCACAAGACATGGCTACGCGGCGTGACTGGCGTCAAAACTGGCAATTCTAACATCCGATGATCCGATGCACATTTTCAAATGTTAAAATCATGTTAAATGTTAATGATGTTAAAAGATTAATAATTGTAATTTTTTATTTATTTACCTTGGTACAATTAAAATGACCCTCTATTCAAAGTTGCTGAATTAGCTGGACTCTTCATCTTTTTTGAAAAAAATCTTAAATTTTCAAATGTTAAAATCATGTTAAATGTTAATGATGTTAAAAGATTAATAATTGTAATTTTTTATTTATTTACCTTGGTACAATTAAAATGACCCTCTATTCAAAGTTGCTGAATTAGCTGGACTCTTCATCTTTTTTGAAAAAAATCTTAAGGATGACTTACCGGTTTGATACAGTCTATCTAGTGACTAAGCGAACGTCGTGTGTATTTGTGTGAGAGAGAGAACGAGAGAGATCTCCGAAGCCACCTCGAGCGTAAGGAATGCACTGGATCTCGTACGAAGGCATCAATCGCATGCCACAGTAGCGCAATGCTCTGGTACTCCCGGGATAAATTATCTTACTGCGTCTACTAAACCTATTCTCCCTATACGACATCACTGACGTTTGACAAGGAGATAAGTTAACTCTTATCTCTGTTCTCAAACTCCAAACCCAGCGCTTCTCAATCTTTGTAGAAAAAACGGTATTTTTTTTACCAAAAACATAAACGCCTATGATGGACCAGTTTTTCGAATATGTAGTGCTTTCCGACATCAAATACACGAGTCACCATAAACACTCACCACATTCCACAGTTTCCCATCATCAGATTGTAACTTTTGACCATGGAACCACCTAGGAAGGAACCACCATACCCTTTATGCAAAAAAATATTTTTCATCACACCTATTCGAAAAAGACGACTTGGTTCGGACTTACGGGGTTCCAAAGTTGCTGTTTTCTATTCAGCGGGCGGGAATGAATTTTCATACAACTTTTCCTGCCGGCTAGATCTTTTCCGTCCTATTTTGAATTTAGAACATTTTAGTATTTTGCGCTAAAGAAATCGAACGCAAATATTGTTTGAATAAAGAATGTCTGGTACGACGCGAGGGCCCCGCCAGCTGAATAATAAAAAAAGAAATCAAATTAAGATTTCGTTTTCAAATTAAAATTAAGTTTTCGTGCATTTTTACGTATTATTTTCTATTATATATATATACTATATTATATACTAGCTTTTGCCAGCGGCTTCGCCCGCGTGAATTTCGTTTAAACTTCACCCCTTTATTTCACCCACTTAAGTGTCATAAACGTAAGAGTAGATAAAATATAGGTATACTTAATCAGAAAGCTTCGAACTGCTAAGCTATCGGGAGTTACACGTGTTATTGTGAGTCAACCATAAAAGATAGACATAATATGCTGTCGTGGAATATTTTTTATATAATTTTAAGGAGAACATTTCCGTCATACATGATTTCTGTGTAGCTTTAACCATTAAGGTTGCACACGCGACGGAAGCTTAAAAAATGGAGTAACTTCTCCCGTTTCCCCAACATTTCCCTTCACTGCTCTGCTCCTCTTGATTGTAGCGTGATGAAAAGTATACTATAACCAGCGCGGGAGTATGAAAAATAATTGTACCAAGTTTCGTTAAAATCCGTCGAGTAGTTTTTGTTTCTATAACGGTTATACATCCGACAGACAGACAGACAGACAGACAGACAGACAGACAGACAAAAAATTTACTGATTGCATTTTTGGCATCAGTATCGATCCCTAATCACCCCCTGATAGTTATTTTGGAAATATATTTAATGTACAGAATTGACCTCTCTACAGTTTTATTATAAGTATAGATAGATTATTTTCTCATAGTGGGTGATGAAAAGTAGAGTGTATCACTTGGGTGCAAGTATATTTTTGGCTCGGGCGACGTACTTTGAATCCCTCGCTTGCACCCTTGTCATACAATCTACTATTCCAAATCCAGACATATTAGAGTACCTACCTAATCGGGAAACATAAATGAAAAAAAAACCAGATTGGTTGAAAAAATTGAGAAACTCCGCTTTTTGAAGTCGGTTTATAAAACTACTTTTGATTGTAAAGGTGCCTTTAAAATGGCACTGCCATCGAAAGAAACCAGATGGATGGTCTTTGATGTTTTGACTATTGCTAAGTATTCAATCATGTGTGGATTATCAATAGAAATACATAATAATATTTGGGAACCATCGATACAGAACACGAGACCTAGAAAAGGTAAAAAAGGTAACTCTGGTATCAACTTGAAGACAACCTTACTTGACGTATATTTCTTACCAATCGATGGGGCGACAGCCCCATGTACTTTACTACAGGACTAGTAAAGAAAAAAAATCTAGACTTTTAAACATCATAAACAGTTTCTTCCCCAGTCCTAAGGGCGCATTCAAGTAGAACGCTGGTTACCGGCGCCGATCTGACCAGCGCTTATCGGTACTGGTCCGTTGACATAACCTCGGTCGTGTGACAGGTCGGAACTTGTCGGCGCTTATCGGTGCTTACCGGCGGCCCGGCGCTGGTTCAGCACAAAGTATAGAGACTACCTGCGCCGACTACCTGCGCGGATAAGCCGCGCCGATAAGTGCTGGCAGATCGGCGCCGGTAACCAGCGTTCTACTTGAATGCGCCCTAATACAACACACCAACTGACCTACTAACGTTGTTGATAACACCCTACTAACTGGACTTACCATCCTTATCCGATACGAGTCTTGTTCGGCTCGGGTATCGGCGACATTGTCATGGCCAGCAGCGGGAAACTGATGCTGCATGCTCGTTGGCTATGATAAGGCCATAAAAACTCTCGCATATCTCAAGGTCTCAGGATCCGATCATAGTAATAATATTAGACTCTGTCTTCCACTTCTCTCGGTCTTACAGCGTATTTCGACATCAGGCTTTAAAACGTCGCTTTTCTTAGGCCAATCCTGCAAAAGGAATCCAGTCAGGTTTTTCTTAAAATTACATTATCATCGAAATCGAAGCAATATGCTAAATTATGTCTGTAAAGTAAGAGGCAGTACTTCCAATTCAGCCTGCATGGTCTAACATAATTAAAAACATAGCGAGATAACTTTTAACAAAATAGAACCAACTTTAACGCCTTAAAGTAAAAATCGGTTCAGTTAAACGCGGTTAATATTCCTAAATCCTTCTCCTAAGTCTGATAAACACGATGCTGAAAACCGTATCAAAATCGGCTCAGCCAAACAATATGCCTAAACATTCTCCTAAGTCTGACAAATACTATGCTGAAAACCGCATCAAAATCGGTTCAACCAAACGCAAGATAATCGCGCACAAATATACATATATACCTACAGGTCAAACTGAGAACCTCCATTCTTGAAGTCGGTTAATAAAAACTTGTAAAACGTCTGCCACCATAATAGCCAGCTGCCATAATAGCCAACTGCCAGCATAATATCGAACTCGTCGAACTAGAGAGGGTCCAAACTCCAAACCAAACCCTCCAACAGGAGAGACCAGATGCGATTAACCGACTTCAAAAAAGGAGGTTCTCAGTTTGACCTGTATATGTATGTATGTATGTATATTTGTGCGCGATTATCTCGCGTTTGGTTAAACCGATTTTGATGCGGTTTTTAGCATAGTATTTGTCAGACTTAGGAGAAGGTTTTGATACGGTTTTCAGCTTCGTGTTTATCAGACTTAGGAGAGGGATTTAGGAATATTAACCGCGTTTAACTGATCCGATTTTTACTTTTCGGCGTAAAAGTCGGTTCTATTTTGTTAAAAGTTATGCCGAACCTCATAGATTGATTCATAGCAAACACATCAAATTCATCATCTTCTAGCTTATAAGAGAAGTTAGTGAAAACCGCATTCAAATCGGTCAAGCCGTTTCTATGGGTCAAGGACAAACGGAAGAAACTTGTTTCGGGTTCAATTACGATAATACGGCCCCCCAACAATAGTTTTTCATGTTTTTAGTATGTATGCGAAGAACACGATGCATATATTATGTATATGTGGATTTATTAATTTTATATCTTTTTTAATACGTCCATGATATATATAATGTATCTCCACCAATCCGCACTGGAGCAGCGTGGTGGAGTATGCTCTAGGCCTCCTCAGTAATGAGGAGAGACCCGTGCTCTGTAGTGGGCCATTAATGGCTTGTAGCCATATCTAATGTATCTATAATAATCTATAGACTGCGCTGAGTTGCTATGATGAAAGAATTAAAATTCCCTCAAATCATCTTTACGAGTAAATATTATTCATACCACGATCCCTGTCTTACTAAGGTTGCGCTCTTCTGCTGAGGGGTCTAAGCTCTACTTCTAACCTATATTAATACTGTAAGTAAATGGGCGAGTCTGTCTATCTGCTACATTTTGACATTTATTCCGCTAGACCTATCGCGCACAGCTCCGCTCCGCTCCGCCTCAGTGGAACCGCTCCCATGCAATAGTATGGAGATAGTTTAGAACCTTTGTTTTTATCCCTAATATCAATTCTTATGGGAGTGATAAGAAGGGATGGATGGTGAATCTATAATTTCAAAGTAAGGGACATAGGTAAAACTCATTATAAGTATGTCATACTAGTAAATCCGCCCTCGCTTCGCTTCGCTTCGTTACATATAACGAAATCCAGATGGAATTCAAACGGAGGTAGCATACAAAGACAGTATTCGAATGGATCGCACGGCCGGCGTCAGCTTCTCTGAAGATTAAAAATAATAAAAATATTACTTTAAAAACAAAAAAACCCGACTGCTTACAAAAGAACTCAAAAGAAAAAAACAAGTGTCACATATCAACATAAAATACTTCATGGTGCCGCATGCGGTGACAAACGTAGTACTTGAATGCATAGAGATAGGAATATAGGAATATACTTAGACTTGAATGTGATAAATCTTTTTTCACCCCTAGGTTCTGACTTCTGACGCAGTCGGGTAAAAATTAACGATTGAATTACTGGGCAAAGGGATGGCCAGCATGACGTTCGTTGTAATTCTGCACAAGATTTGTACTTCCTTCAATCTTCTCTTATAGTACTTAGTTAATTTAATTTGAGTCCCTTATTACGAATAGTAATTTTATCACAAATCTGTCAAGCTCTCAGGATTAAGGTGATCGCAACTAAAAAATCGTAACCATAATATGAATCCATCATAGTATCCATACTGATATTAAAAATGCATCTGTGACGCTTCCACGGCTAAACCACAGGCCCGATTTGGATGAAATTCTGATTAGATATAGTTCAAGACCCTGGGTCACATAAAGGTTCCTTATTCTGTCAAAAAACCAACCTCTAAGAGGCTGTAATAGGGACTGAAAATGAAACAAAAATTCCACGCAGGTGAAGCCGCGGAAGGATTGCTACATTGCTAGTTATAGTAAAGTAATAAGGCTCAAATTGAAGGATTACATTGAATTCTAAGCCAGTTACACACACCTGACTAATGTTAAAAATGCAATTAGGTATATTTTTTTGTCTGGTAGCGATGTATTGTATAGCGTTGACATTGTCGACGAGAGCTATAGCGCTGCCACAAAATATTTCGACATCTTGCTCAACAGATTGTTATCGGCCATTATTGAAATATAGTTTTATTCCTAGACAGATCACAGATTGGCGTTTCTTGTTTAGGTATTATAAAAATCTTTTGTCCATAGCTACCTCATGATAAGCATCTCTTTATGTGTAGTGAATTACTTACTATGCTATAATACTTCGTTTATTTTCTATGTCTATATAATTCAAACAATATATTAAATTAAATACGTTTTAGATTTCCTCCTGTTATATGTATTTTACAAGATCGAACTATCTCTAATCTCAATAGCGATTTGAGTGTTATTTTGTGACGGTCAGTGGTGTCAAGTGTGGTCCTGCCTACTCGTTTATTATCTTTCTAATCTAAAGGTAACTTATCGTCTGGTCCCATATAAATTTGAACGACATCTGACTATTCGTTTTTGAGTTATCCCTACTTTTTGATGTTGAATTTGGTTAATTTTTTTGTGAAGTGACTCTTCTATGACCATCACTGAAGGCTCGTGAACTCCTGAAGCCTCCCGCAACGTTACTACCATATTTCCACATGCTCAGTGTGTTTTAGGCTCAATTTACATTGCCGCGGAATGGAACGGAACGGAAGCGTCAATTTCGCCTCATTGCGCGAGAAAGCGCGCGAATTCGCGAGAATGCTCGAGAATTCTCGCGTTTGCGCCTTGAGGGACGTTCAGTTGTTAGTCTAGATCTTTTACTTGATGAGAATGGTTGACTTGGATCTTATTTTTATATCGCTTATTTGTGAGGCAGAAGAAGAAGAAAATGACGAGGAAAGAAAGACTATCAGAAAAAGGAAAAGAAATATTTGGGTCCATGATTTATGGAAGAAACGAAAACTCCCCCTTCGCGCCACTTCCCGTGGATTCCACAGACGGCACCGACGGTAGCTACGGGAATTCTCGAGAATGCGCGGGGATTCCCCGGAAGACGCGCGACCTCTTTTTCGGCTCGTCTTTAGTTTGTACCTTACACAATTGATATAAAGTTCATTATGCTATGTAGAATTTCGTTGCAAAAATTCGCTTCCATTCCATTCCGCGGCAATGTAAATTGAGCCTTAGTGCTGTGGAATTTTTTAATCGTACTCCCGGTTCCTTATCACCGGAACCTTGACCTTGGCGGCCGGTTTATGACGGGCATACTGGTTTCCGACTCCGCCCTGATTAACCTCACACCTGAACTTCATGGGCCAGGAAACTGGACTTGCGATGATTATTAAATTTAGTTTTGACAAAGGTGTACAGGAAACTGAACTTGCGTTGATTATTTAGTTTTGACAAAGGTGTAATGAGTTTTACTTGTTTAAAGTTTAAACTAACTAGCTTTTTATCGTGGCTTCTTTCGTTGACTACAACTATGATTTATTAGACTGCTATGACTACAGAATTTAGATGGACTTTCTCTATGATCCTTTAATCGATTTTGCTTCAAAACAACCAGGCGGTATTTTGTAATACAAAATGTACCCCTCCTCTCTCCTCTTTTTACGCTCTAAAGCTGATATAAATATTATAATATATAATACGTTGCTTGCAGAACTATGTCTGCCAGGCAGCTAGTCGTATAATGAAAAACGAAGTAAACATGATAATTGAATAGTTAATTACAAGCCTGAAGTAACTGGGCAGCACAGCAATATGTCGAGTGCATGTACTTGTAGTTAAGTGTAGGTTAACCGCAGTAAAGCGAGGGTTCTACTTTACCAGTAGAAAATACATTATCAACAGTAACCTACATAAACAATACTGAAATAACTAGGCACTGGACAGCAATATGTCGAGTGCATGTACTTGTAGTTAGTGTAGGTTAACCGCAGTAAAGCGAGGGTTCTACTTTACCAGTAGAAAATACATTATCAACAGTAACCTACGTAAACAATAATAACCAACTTTTATCAAAAATACCGGCTTCAACTTCGATAAGTACAGTTAACTCAAAAACTGAAGTTTTTGATTCTTACGTCGTCGTCGTCGCACGAAATGGTGGTCAGTTTTAAGGATCACGTGTAACAGACAGTATTATAACTTTTAACAAAATAGAACCGACTTTAACGCCGAAAAGTAAAAATCGGTTCAGTTAAACGCGGTTAATATTCCTAAATCCTTCTCCTAAGTCTGATAAACACGACGCTGAAAACCGTATCAAAATCGGTTCAGCCAAGCAATATGCCTCATACCTTCTCCTAAGTCTGACAAATACTATGCTGAAAACCGCATCAAAATCGGTTCAACCAAACGCGAGATAACGCACAAATACACATACATACCTACAGGTCAAACTGAGAACCTCCTTTTTTGAAGTCGGTTAAAAACCGTTCACGTTTTATCCGAAAACACCTTTACTATCGACCAAAGGCCACACTCAGCCATAGAGAGCATAAAGGACTGCGCACATTACAACGACTCCACGCCAACGCGGTTACGGAGCAACTCAAATGTAAGCATTCAATTATGATCCTTATATCTTAGGCGTCACGGTTGAATTTCGAGTGTGAACGGCGTCGGTGAGCAGAGGGTGGGGAGTAGTCCACGTTTTCTAAGTGTACACTCGAAATTCAACCGTAACGCCTAAGATATAAGGATCATAATTGAATGCTTACATTTGAGTTGCTCCGTAACCGCGTTGGCGTGGAGTCGTTGTAATGTGCGAAGTCCTTTAGGCTCAATTTACATTGCCGCGGAATGGAATGGAAGCGAATTTTTGCAACGAAATTCTACATAGCATAATGAACTTTATATCAATTGTGTAAGGTACAAACTAAAGACGAGCCGAAAAAGAGGGAATTCTCGAGAATGCGCGGGGATTCCCCGGAAGACGCGCGACCTCTTTTTCGGCTCGTCTTTAGTTTGTACCTTACACAATTGATATAAAGTTCATTATGCTATGTAGAATTTCGTTGCAAAAATTCGCTTCCATTCCATTCCACGGCAATGTAAATTGAGCATTACGAGACTTCCGCAAGATGTTTTCGGTTTCGCACAGTTGGCGGGCTTCGCCCCGGTTCTACGCACTTGGCACGCCCGCGCTGTTGTCTCCATAGAGATATTACACTAGAGTGGGTGAGCCATACGGCTGCCCATACATTGCAGTCGCCCCCGGTTAGAAAGAGAAACAACGATAACGGTAATTACCTATCTCTCTCCGATCCCGATGAGCCAGAAAGAGAAAGGTGATCACACTAAAGATTTCGTCTCTTTTTATCCTAGGTACGCTCTGAAGCCTCGCCAGAAAGAGAAAGGTGATTACTAAAGATTTCGTCTCTTTTTATCCGAGGTACACTCTGAAGCCTGGCTTCTGCCCTCTAGTGTAATATCTCTATGGTTGTCTCGGTGGTATGGTTCACTCTGCGAATTAAAATGCGCAATGTGTGATTACTGATCTACTATACTGATCAAGTGCGAGGATTCGTACACGTAAACAAAAATTATCTTTTAATTTTTTGAACGATAAGTTTAAATTACAGTTCTCGGTCTGGGTGTGTGTCCTTGTCTTGTGTTGTCAAAGGCGCGCACGACACAGGGAATACAAGTGTGGGGCTGTGAGTGTGGACCATTTAGCAATAACAATTCCAATTGTTTGCTGTGATAGTTTTATAGTAGTTAGTCTCCGTGAAAATTTCAGGAAAAACATTTAAATTTTAAATTTCAAAGGGGATCCGCCATCTCCTTTTTGAAGTCGGTAAAAGACTAGCAAACGCCCTCGCTCCGTTCGGGAAACCAGTGTCTCAGTAGCCACATTCGGTAATTATTCAATCTGACATAACTTTTTTTATTTACGAATCGATTGAAAAAAGATTTGTTAAATAAAGCTTACCACAATGTATTTGTGAAAGCCATACCTTAATGAGCGAAGCCATTTTAAAGAACAAAATCACAGGTAATCAGACAGAAATTCTTAAAATCATTGTTTTGGGTTTAATTGCATTAAAAGCTCCGTGCGGTAGATTTCTCCTATATCTTTTACGGTATAGTACTAACAGATGTATTATATCTATAGATTAAAAGTACATATTTGTTTGGTAGGCACGATAACTGCAGCTTTTGATTATTTCTTGAATAAAGATTTCCCGTGTGAACATCGCATTGTGTATTATAAAATCGTGTACGTCAAAAAGTGTCATGCAACGCCGTGAGAACCCAGTATTCATGTGCTTTGTCGGATGCCATCAACTGATACTTCGACATTGGGAAGGTCTCAAGTCAAATCCAACTCGACTTTATTTCAACTGACAGGATAGCATTGAAAAATGAGCCTTACCTCATGTATTACGATTGAATTTTCAATATTGACTGGAGAAACTAATTCACGCGCGATTGAGGCATAGTAAATACCATTCATCCCTCCATCCATCATCCTGTGTGCGTTCGCTGCTGGACATAGACTTTTTTATAGCCGGAAGGGTTAAGGAAAATGCAGCCATCTGATGGTAAGTTGTTATCATCGCCTATGGACACGAGCAACACCAGGAGATTCACCATTGCAATTTCTGCTAACTTGCAGTTCTTACACCATGCTGACGGGTTTTGAGTCTTCTGGATTACTGGAAATTCACTTTGCGCAACTCCGATTCAGCCGAAAATTCGACCGTAAAGATAACAAAATAGAGCTCACATTCCAATACTTTCAGATGACTTGTATATGAGTAGACTTTCAGTTAGGTAAGTTAATGTCGGACTCGGAACCGTGACCTTTTGCACCAATCTGCACATGACAGGTGGACAGGCGAGTGAGTGCGAGGCTTTAGATATGAGGTAATATCCGCGCACTAAGGCACTTCTCACACTACGCTGTTGTTACGCTACGCGACTGCAACGCAATCCAAAATTCGCTGTATCTGACACTGTCACTGACAGGAGACGCATCGTAGACGTGTCGCTTTCATACATTGACAAGATCCTAGTCGCTTGCAAATATTTATTTATTTATTTAATCTTTATTATACCATTATACAAAAGTGGTACAAAAGGTGGACTTAATGCTAAAAGCATTCTCTGCCAGTCGACCTTTGGATCAAACAGAGAATATCACAGGCGGTATGAATACATATATAAAAAGTTATAAATAGAAGGAGAGTAGTAATAGAGTTAGAATAGTAAATATTATAAAATACAGAAAATAGATAAACAAGATAACATGAAAAACATACATACATACAATATTATATAGGAATACAAGCACGCACATGAGAATATGAACGATGAGAAGCTAGTACTTACCCTGATCCTTCAATATCGTTGTGAGAAGTGCCTTAGTCTAGTCTATATGAACATGTCAAGTCCAAACAAGGTTAGCATAACAAAAAACCTCTTATCTTTTTGGTTACCTGCTCATACCTGGGAATAAGGTCGAAAATCGCCTGCAGGTAAACGGCAACTTGTTTACGTTGGCGTGTATTTAATTGTGAATGATGTACGCGACATTGCACCCTAGGGGAGCGCTTCCCCGAAGTGGCTGGCCGGTTCCCGGAATGCCACTGGGATGTGTCCCTTCCGCCATTTTTTGTTTCTTATGCAAATAGCTAGATTTAGTGCTTCAAAAGTCGCTAGTTTATAGTTAGTACGCAATTATAATTATAGTTCTGTTTATTTTTCGATTGCAATTAGAGTAAAATTTAGTAATTTTTATAAAGACTTCAGCAATGAACGGATCCTTTTTGCTGGCATCGCGTTTGTAATTCCATTTATAATAATGTTCATCACAATGGCTCTACTGCCTACGTTATACCAAAGATAGCGTAATTCCGAGATGTGAACGATCCTGTGTCTCTTTAGGATATTAAACTATTTTCTTAACAAATTTTATCTTATCCAGTTCAAAGGCTTAAGCGTGAAAAGGCGCAAATAGACAAAGTTACAACAACAACAACAACAAAATCCTCTTTATTGTACACCAAAACAGATTACATGATCATATTATCACACGGAGATAAGTACAATAGGCGGTCTTATCACTAAATAGCGATCTCTTCCAGACAACCTATTAGTTACTTTCGCATTTAAAACATTAGTAAGCACGAACGTCCCGTTCGTTCGTCCGTCGGCTAATCGCGGAGTTCTGTACAACCAGCACAACATAAATTAGGACGACCTTGCTAAGACCTAGCTAATAATACGGTTATCCTTGTCCCTCGTTGCCGCCACTCGGACTTCTCACTTTAATTGTTTATTTACTGCGCACACACTGTGAATCATAACTATTATGTACTAGGTAAACCCGCCCTCGCTTCGCTTCGGGTAACCAGTCCCTTCAAAAATCTCTATAAATTTTAACAAATTATGTTATTCCGATGTGTTAGCTATATTACTGTAAAGTTTCATGAAAATCCATTCAGTAGTTTTTGCGTGAAAGAGCAACAAACACACACACACACTCACATACATCCTTACAAACTTTCGAATTTATAATATTAGTAGGATTAATCAATACTTGCGGACGGGATTTTGTGTTGGGGAAGAATCATCATCATCTCAACCCATCATGGCCCAATATTGAGCACGGGTCTCTTCTCAGAATATGAAGGTTAAGGCCTTAATCCACTACGCTGGCCTTTTTATATGGAATTAAAATAGCAAACGAGCATGCAGCACCACCCTTCCGCTGCCGCCCATAACAACTCTGACCGACCTAGAACTAGACTCAAAGGGACTAGGATGGTTATGGTTAGTCCAGTTAGTAGATGGTGTAGAATATTAGTTGGTTAGTTTGTTAATAAGTGTCAAGACAGGGACATCATCATCTCAACCCATCATGACCCCATATTGAGCACGGGTCTCTTAGAATATGAAGGTTAAGGCCATAATCCACTACGCTAGCCAAGAGCGGTTTGGTGGAAAACTGAGGAAACCTCCACGGATGCACGGATGCACGGATGGATTTTAGCCATGACTTACAAAAGAAACGAGTGCAAGCACGCCTGCTTTATGATAAAGGTTTGAAACCACTTATTGAAATAAAATATGAGTATAAATACTACCATTGACACACAAAGAAAGGTCTGAGAATTGCTTTTGCCTCTGCGATCCATATTGACTATTAGTAAATGTAAATATACGCTCAAATTTGACACTGATTAAACAAAACGTCATTGTGTCCATTGGACACTTCTGGGTTGATGAATCGCAATTTTAGTTTATTAAAAATAATAATTAAACTGTTTATGTCACAAGTCTTTTCTTTGCATATTTCTGTGCTTAACATAGTGAAGATCAATTAGATAAAAGGTGGATCCATAGAAATAAATACTTTTGGTTTAATAGGGAAGAGAACGCAAAAATGTGTCCGCGAGACACTTGTGGGTTGTTAAGGGTTAATCAGACTTCTTGCAGTTGGTGACAATTAGGCTGAATGTTCCTCTTGATAACGTACATGCCAAGGTGTTGAAAATTAAAAAAAGTGAAGAACCACCATTATTACGTCTGCATCTGCGTTATTCCGAATTAGGCCCAAAGTCCAGACTGTCCAGAAAGAAAAGTGTTTAATAAATAAAAGAGTAACGAATTTCAAATATGTAATATGTAAATTTGTAATCATAAATCCCTAAAAAAGAGTTTCCTAGTTCCATAGATATGTAATTACTCCGGTTAGTGGTTGTCAGTAACAGAATGACAGATGCAATTACTTTTTCTTACCCATGACCTGATCTAACTACCACACTACAAGGAACGACCCTCACCTACCATTCAGTGGGCAGTAATGGCCACCAGGGGGCTCCACGACGCAGTTTATTCCACCGTCGGTCGATACCGTGTATGATCACTACATAGTATAAAACAAAATCGCTTTCTCTGTCCCTTTGTGTCCTTAAATCTTTAAAACTACGCAACGGATTTTGATGCGGTTTTTTTTAATAGATAGAGTGATTCAAGAGGAAGGTTTATATGTATAATAACATCCATTAAATAGTTATTGCACCCGTGCGAAGCCGGGGCGGGTCGCTAGTAAGTAATAAACACAAGTGCTCGACCTTCACGTCTCCGACGACTGCCCGCTAAATTGGAACTATTTCCACTAGAAATTATGAAAATACATAGTAACGCCAAATATAACGAGAATTACATGTACCTACGAGTATATCGAAACTAATTTTACTAATGCGAATGTATATATAATGTCTGTCTGCGACCTGTGACCTTTTTATTCTTAATCTGCTGAACCGATTTAGATGAAATTTTGTATGGAGATAGTTTGAGAACGCGAAAGGGTGAACGATAATTTTATCCAGATAATAAGTTTTCTTGTGATAATTTTGTTTGACGCAAATCGCGAAGTAAAAAACGTGATTACTGGGTGCTCCAATATTGTCTGGGCTATGAATTTTCTGCAATCGACAATAAAAATACCAAAGACTAGCTGTTGCCTGCGAGTTAGTTCGCACTTCGCACATAGAAGTCTTTTCCCGCGTGAATCCCGATCCAGCGGGAACTCCGGGATAAAAAGTAGCCTGTATGTTGCTCCACAGCCTTCTCTATCTCCCACTGAAAGCCCCATAAAATCCGTTCAGCAGTTTCTGAGATTAGCGTGAACAAACAGCGATCACTTACATTTTTATTATATATGTACCAGATGTTTGTAAAAAATTAAAGCTTTTGATAATTTTTCAAGCTAAAAATTGGTTTGTAATTTGTATGTCACGATCATATTACTGTGTAGCTCGCTAACTTAGCAGCAGAAACCTTTATCACCGGTAGCGTCTGACCTCGTCCAAACCTTGGCTGCACTGGCACCGGCCAATTCCAGGGTTGTCTGTTCTATATACTACTTAACATTAAATCTAAACTTTGAAACTTATTATAAATCTGAATGTGTCTTTCTGTGTGTTTGTCACGCTTTACCCGCTGAATCGATTCCGATGAAATTTTGTACGGAGACAGTTCGAGAGTCGAGACCCGCGGAAGGATATGGAGATATTTTCAATTTAAATCCCATGTTTACTGACCCCACCAGAATAACCGCTAATACAGCTACTTGTATAGACAATATATTTTGTAATTGTGAGATACTTGAAAAGGAGATATTTAGCAAGCTGAGGTCAGACCACTGTGGTCAAAGAATTTCAGTCAATAATCCTGTCGCTAATAAAAAGCACTTAATTAAATGTAGGCCTATAACGCAACATAAATTGTCACTTTTCAAAGAAAACATTTACTCCAAAATAGGTAAACCAACTATTGAACATAATGATCCTATTAATCTTTATAATAAATTACATAAAAGTATCAACGACGAATTTAATAGAATATTTAAGTGTAGGTACATAAATAAAAACAAAAATTGTAAATTCAGTGATTGGGCTACTGTAGGTATTTTTAAAAGTAGAAATAAATTGTATGAGCTCTATGGCGAAAGACAATATAATTTCTGTCCAAGCTTCCAAAACTATGTAAAAAATTATTCGAAAACTTTTAAAAAGGTTTGTATTCAGGCGAAGTCAATGTACGTTAAGGATAAAATTGTTAATTCAGAAAATAAAATACAAGCTACCTGGAGGATTATCAGCAGCGAGACAGGTAACGTCGAGTCCCGCGATTTCAGTTATGAAATATTAGATGATGGAAATAAAATCACTTCCGACACAGAAGTAGCAAGCGTTTTTGAAAATCATTTTAGTAATATACCTATAAAATTAACCAATTCATTAGCTTCTTCGCCGATGGAAGCACTTTCTATTTTAAAAAGTAATGTCAGTGAATGTAATGTTGTTTTTGAATTTAAGTATACTACCGCAAGAGAAATAATTAAGACCTTTCAGTCGCTTAAAATAAAGAATACAGGTGATTTATGGGGCATTTCAACAAAAATAATACAACATATAATAGATATCATAGCTCCAACTTTGGCCGTAGTTTTTAATAAATGTGTCGATTTAGGCACTTTTCCAGATCTAATGAAATGCAGTAAAATTATTCCACTTTTTAAGACTGGTGACAAAACCGATGTTAATAATTATAGGCCAGTTTCTATATTGCCAGCACTCAGTAAGATCTTTGAAAAGATTATTTTAAATCAAGTGCTTGCCCATTTTAACAGCAACAACCTACTACACCCCGAACAATACGGTTTCACAAAAGGTCGTAGTACTACTGATGCTGGGGCTAGACTTTTAAAACATATCTTCGATGCATGGGAGGGATCACAGAATGCCATTGGTGTATTTTGTGATTTATCTAAAGCTTTTGACTGTGTTGAGCATGAAATATTACTATTAAAACTTAATTACTATGGGGTAAAAAACAAGTCGCTTAGCCTGATAAGGTCATACTTAAGTGATAGAGTCCAAAAAGTTAGTATAAATGATATTAAATCATCAGGGTCTAAGGCTGTGATGGGTGTTCCACAGGGCTCAATTTTAGGTCCTTTTCTTTTCTTAGTATATATAAATGATTTACCATATTATGTAAAAAAACATGCGGACATTGTGTTGTTTGCTGATGACACATCATTATTATTTAAGACGGACAGAAATAAACGTAATTTTGACGATGTGAACAATGCTTTGTCGCATATATCAAAGTGGTTTACAATTAATAATTTACTCCTAAATGCAAGCAAAACTAAATGTATAGAGTTTACCCTACCAAATGTAAAGAATGTCGATAAGACACTTAAATTAAATAATGAAGCATTAAAAATGGAACAATCAACAGTATTTTTAGGAATTACCCTGGATAGTAAACTACAATGGGGCGCGCATTTAGCAACTCTTGCGACGAAACTTAGTAGGGCTACTTATGCGGTTAGAAAAATAAGACAGCTTACTGACGTAGAAACTGCTAGGCTTGTTTACTTCGCATACTTTCATAGTGTTATGTCTTATGGCATATTACTGTGGGGTAAAGCAAGCGATATACAACAAATCTTTGTATTGCAGAAGAGGGCCATTAGAGCTATTCATAAACTACGGTATCGGGAATCGTGCCGTGATAAATTCAAAGAATTAGGTATACTTACAGTAGCCTCACAGTACATATATAGTAATATAGTTTTTGTAAGAAACAACATAAATGCATATAAAAAAAACAGCGACTATCATAATCGCTTAACAAGAAAGATGCATGATTTGGCGACGCTTTCATATCGGCTAGGTAAAGTGCAGCGTTCTTTTATGGGGCTTGGTGTACAGTTCTATAATAAAGTCCCTAAGGCAATCCGTGACCTGCCTTCAGAGTTGTTTAAGAAGTATGTAAAAGCACAACTCATAGACAAGAGCTACTATAGTATAAAGGAATATTTAGATGACAAAAAGGCATGGAAATTACCAGCTCTGCAACCAGCTCCGCTAGGTTAGTGCTTACCTGTATCAATTAAGTAATATTGTAATTTTTATTTTAAAAGATGCGGAGGAGTTTTTTTTCGCCGTTTTTTTCTCCTCAAGCACTTTTCCAAAACGGTGGTAGAATCAAAAAATTGACGTTCATAAGTGAATTTATAAATTCCTAGATGAAATAAACAGTTTGACTTTGACTTTGACTTTGATATTTTATCCCTATGCATTATAACGTTCTCGATGGTATGTTATCGTTGTTTGTCTGTTACGAATAACCGACTTTAAAATTATTATCAAAATCGGTTCTCCCAGTACAAAGTTACGAGGTAACGCACATAAAAATACAGGCATATTGAGAACCTCCTTATTTTGAAACCAGTTCAAAATTTACTTCAGGTTCGCAGGACCAGAGCCCTTTTTCTTCTTATTGATAAACTAGTAAATCCGCCCTCGCTTCGCTTCGGGAAACCAGTCCCTTCAAAAATCTCTATAAATTTTAACAAATTATGTTATTCCGATGTCTAAGCTATATTACTGCAAAGTTTCATGAAAATCCGTTCAGTAGTTTTTGCGTGAAAGAGCAACAAACCCACACACACACTCACTCACATAGTCACATACATCCTTACAAACTTTCGCATTTATAATATTAGTAGGATTAGTAAGTATTAGTATTAGTATATTAGTATTAGTTAGTAGTAGGATTATAGTAGGAAGTAGGATAGGATACTTCATTGATTGGATAGTTTGACACATTCCGTATTATACATCAAGTATATCAGACTATTCAATCGAGAATTCGAGACCGAATATATGCATTTATAAATTAGAAAGAAGAAAGAATCTTTCTTTCTTTCATTTATAAATTAGCGGAATTGGGGCTCTGAGGTACCCAAGGATAGGAACCTCGTCCTGCAACAGCGTACCAAGTGCAGTAGCACCGTAGATTATCTAGGAATGCGGTCGCGTACGGTGGTCGCGTGTTCGAATCCGTCGTGACCTGTGGGCTGAGTGCGAGTTTTATGTGACAAAACGCGCTCGCTACGTAACTGCGAGTTAGCTAAAATTTGTATGGGATCAAGCTGAGCCATTTACGTCCCGCTAGGTGGCTCTGCTCCGATTCCATACAAATTTTAGCTAACTCGCAGCTACGTAGCGAGCGCGTTATGTCACGTAAAACTCGCACTAAGCCCCCTGAGCAGGTGTACTCTTGTCACTGACTGTACTTTGGCATTATTCGGCCTTTTATTAAATTATTTTATGTTATATCCCATGTTTTGGTTTTTGCAACTGAATGCTATGACGAAATTGAAATTAGAAATGAAATAAAGCTTTGCAAGATAATTGTATATTATGTAGTTTACGCAGAAAAAAAACATAGATTTCAGAATACATTCTTAAATTTTTATTTATTCATCTTTTAAACACATAACCCAAAGTGTTCTGGCGCTGGGGCTACGCATTTAGTTTAATGTTATTTTCTTTCGTTCTGCTTCTTTCTGTTTCCTTTCTTTCTTGCCGGTAATCACCATCAGGTAGTTCGATCGTTCGTTTGGTCGTACCTTAAAATAAAAAAATCAAATACCCTATACAAATTGCGTCTTATCCTCCCAAGGCTGATTGGTATATTAGTTCTTACACAATTCACGATAACAGCGAATACGTTTATTTACAAGTAATTAATAATAGCGTAGATAACGCCGCTATCTGTGAGATACGGGGGTCAGGACTCGAACCATGGACCGTTCAGTCAGCTGACGATTGTAGTCTGTTTTCAATCAATACCACTAATTTTTTCAATCGATTACTTAGGTGTCATGTTTTCTTATTAATGCCTTCAAAGTTCAATATTTATAATATTACAGTGGCCAAAGGAGTTATCGAATTTTTACTAACTTCCGAAACAGATTAGGGATTATACTGAGTATAAGAACAATAGCTTAACAAAAAACGAATATACTTTAGAAATCGCGTAGAAACTCAGTCCCAGGTTCGACTCTGGAGGCACGGTCGTACCCCGACAAGACGTGCTGAGCGAAGCGCAAGGGCATCTGTAGCGACACTCACATACGTCACACGGTGACGTCACCGAAGCCTGAATCACGCTATCGAAGGATTGTCGATCGCCGGCATATATACAACGCCCCGTGAGCATTCACTCGGTTGCTCACTTGTTCAGCAGAACCATTATTATGGTTCCGTTGTCGACCAAGAATATAACCAGCTCACAAGCCAAAACTTTATAAAATTACACCTCCGATCCCAGGAGCAGGATACCATGACATGACAGATGTTTGGAACGGCGATACCACCAAGGTTACAACGCAAACGATTTCGAAGGCACCAGGATATCAGAGACGAAAACGACCTCGCTCGAACCCGGTGATAGATTCTTCGATATTGCTATAATAGTCCATTGATCCCTTTACAATGTAATTGATAAACTGTAGGCTGCAGCGTATACCTACATACTAGGAGTACATAAACATCTAAGTATATAGCCTACCTAAATTGCATGTCATGTTTGATTTGGTGGAGGCTATTAAAAGTAAACTTAGTCTTCTACTTTACAACTTGTTCCTCTATTGTATGATCTGTGATTTTGCTACATAACTTGGCAGGTAGGAGTTAAAGGGGGGGGGGGATCAAGTAGCTGAAGTATTGAACTAAAACAATCTGTAGCGAAAATCAGATTTTCCCCAAACGACCAGGAATCCAGGAACGTTTAAAGTGAAAATTAAAATTCAGCAGTTCATCAGGGTCATGTCATGCAGTACCATTCTAATGCCTTGTCATAGATAGACTCATAGCGGTAGAGCTACCCTGTGAGGCTGTGACAGATTTCGCGCGCGGTCTCGCCGACAGTCGGCCGACCCAATAATATTGCTGCGTTCGTCAGTATTACGCGCGATGTACGTAACACGCTACATTTGTTACTAATTGCACAGAGTAATGACACTTATAGTTTTCTAACGTTATTTTTTTTCGTCGCCAGTAATTAGGTAAAGGATTATCTACACTGCTTATCTACGAATATCTTCTTGAGTTTCTGTTTAGCTCTGTCTGCTTGGAAGACTTGCTGCTACATTTCTAGGGCTGGGCAAATGTTTTCATTTCCATTTTCTTTACATGCTGGTGTAGATAATGAGAGAGGTGCTACTCGACAGCAATTCCACAAGACCAGGTTTATTTTTAACCTATTCAAACTCCTTTGGAAGACTCCCACATCAGAGGTCGACAGGAACACCGAGGTCTGCAAGCTTTTCTAATATCTACTTCACCAATGTTTTAGGAACAATAATCTTCAAGGAATAGCATCACCTGAACTTATTCTTCATCTCTGTTTAACCCACTTTGGTAAACAGCTCACAATATTCATCCTATTTGATGAAATGTCTATAGACATTATTTAAATACATATTTATAAAATTTATTCGGAATTCCCTGAGCAACAGTACGTTGACTTAATGGCAATTTAAATAAAATTTGCATATTACTGAAACAAGAAAGGTTATCGGTAACGTTGACACAAATTTTATTAAGACAATTCAATAGGACGTGGCGTTACGATCAGGAGGCAAAGACGAACCTTCTAGAAACTTTTTTTTCTTTGTATTTTTTTGTGTTATGTGAATATCACTTCCCTTCAAGTGACCTGTCTCTTCGCTTGGCGGTTAGAAAAAGTTCTTCGTCTTAAGCAAACTATTTACTTAATCTGTATCTATCTATCTATACATTTAATAAAACTGTAACTGATCGTATGTTTGTGCACGCTAATCTCAGAAATGGCTGAACGGATTTTTATGGGACTTTCACTGGGAGATAGAAGAGGTTTTGGAGCAAAATATAGGCTACTTTTGTCGCGGGCACAACCAGTTAAAAATGGAAGCAGATAGGCCACATGCACAAATCCCAATAGAGAGGCAGGATTTTTTTTACTTTATTTTAGGGAATTTGTCGCCGGGCGACCACATCATCCCGTTTAGAAAAAACAATAAGTACATGAATAATATAACATTATAGGTACTTCACAAACTAATATTATAAAAAAAACATACATACCTATTTTACACTTTCGCAAGACCCAAAACCCAAAACAGCTAACCTGCACAGTACTTTAGCCTCCTCAGAGAGAGGCAAGATTGGATACAGTCACACATCTTTCTGAGTAGTAAGATGCATTGGGTTGAATTTTTTTTTATGGAATTAAGATAGCAAACGAGCATGCAGCACCACCTTCCGCTGCCGCTCATAACAACCGTGACCGACCCAGAACTAGACTCAATGAGTCTCGTTCTAACTCGGTCACAGATGCGTTGCTACCCCTGAGGACTGAGATGGTTGCCTCTAAAAAAGTGTAACCGGCTCCACACCTTCCTATCCGGAACACAATTGTTCTTAAAACAATTATTACACGGTAGGAATGGTACTAAGTACCGTGGCGGGTGGTGGTACTTCCCCGGGTGAGCTCTAGGCCCTACCACCTGTCTAAACTGAACTGAACCTACTTTAGGTATTTTCGATCTGTTTCAACATCGCTTGTCATACGACTGAATCGTTAAAGTTTTTGTTCGACGTACAACAGACTACACTCGCCTTGGCGCCGCCCGTGACAGGCACTTCGGAGGTTCGGAGACCTATTGTCGAGCCATTGTAACAAATTATATAATACGTAGGAAGTCATTGCAACTTTGAACAACTACTAGAATTGCATGCAAAAAAGGGCCCGAGAAATACGCCCAACGGTGAAGTTATCAATATTTGCTGGAAAATGTGTTACGAATGTAAAACTTCTGCGATTTTTAGTTGAGTATTTTTTTACTTTTATTAAAGTGATATATTTAATATTTCAGTCGATTGCTTTTGAATAAATAAATAAATAACGCTTCACACTCATAGCCCCACACTAGGATTCCCTATATCGTGGGTGCCATGGACAACACATAAGACAAGGACACACACCCAGACCGAGAACGGCAATTCGAATTCATCATTAAAATTTCCTCGCTGGGAATCGAACCCAGGACCCTCGGAACAGCGATCCGGCGTGTTAACCATTGCGCCATCCGGGTCGTCAAGATCTATCTTACGTTAATCCGCAAGGTCTGCCTGTATATTGTAGATACATAATGATTATCTACGTACCGCAATGATCTAACCAACCCCGCTTTCAAGCATAATCAAGCGGCTTTAGACATACAGAAAAATTGTAATTCCTACATTAAAAATATATATGGCATTGGGCTAACATTTATTTGAAGATATATTTGTTGTAAAAATATGAACAAAATTTCATTTAGTACTAAATTGAAATATAATTTAAGGTCAGTTTATGGAAGGTGGACATTCTATCATTTCATCTTCATAAAGCCTCTTTAGCTTGCATTGCGTTATCCATAGGTGGTTAAATAAAGTATTTTTAGCTGACAATCGAGCACGTCGCAATCGACGTCTTGCCTGATGTTAATTTCGCCGATAGGCATTACTAACCCATTAAATCGCCGATGCGTTGTTGATTACCTGCTTTATCAACTCTCTGACATTGCGACCGAAACACATAAACATAATTCTTAAAATTATGTTTGTTATTTCTATGTTTATGTATAATCCGTGAAATAAAAAAAAATCTTTTTGCACTGTATTGTATTCCCGATCGATAGCAGGTTAGCTATCCAACATGCAAATAATTCTCTGGGACCACATTGCTCTGTAGCAAGAATTTCTCGTATTACGATACGATGGAGCGTGCAATGTGCATTGGGCAACCGGCTATTGAAATAGACTGGCAGGTACGCTACGCGGGCATCTGTAACCGGCTTACTCTATACCTATCCACTGTGTTGTTATTATTATTACGACACGCCATTATTTTGGTGGTAACACCACGGAGTTGGGAGTAAGAAGTAAGGAACACAGTCTCATATGGTAAACGAGTTATATATGATGTGTAAAATGTAATAATGATTACAGCTAATTGCATTTGGAAGCACGGAAGTGACCCCGAGGGCATCGCTCGCGATAGCAAACTTTATATTATAGATTCCATATCTACAACAAAAAAATTAACCGTCAGATGTCGCTCAAATTTATGTGGGAACAGACGTGAGTAAAAAATGAATTATCAGAATCGGTTCACTGCAGTGGGCCTATTCCGATCTAATACCAAAAAACTAATACCAAATTGGTATTAGTTTATTATCCCAGTGAATTTTTATTCCGAACGAATACCATTCAAAAGAAGTACCTAATCTATTCCGAACGAATACCAAAACATAACTCTTAGTACAGTCACAGAAAACGTTTCTTTTGCTATTTAATAATTAACCGACTTCAAAAAAGAAGGAGGATCTCAATTCAACCGTATACATATATGCTTTTTTTATGTTTGTTCAGCGATTTTTTCGTCGTTTGTGGGCCGATTTTGATAATTCTTTTTTTGTTGTAAAGTAGATATGCGCAGTGGGGTCCTTTTAAAAGGATCACCAGGATCTGATGATAGCATCTTGGAGAAATCGAGGGCAACTTTCGAAAATTGTAGGGACGACTAGTGTGTTTGTTAATGTTTTCATAAGTACATGAACGCGCTACAATTTCATGAAGGTCTGGAGTCGATCTGATGAAGCCGAAAGACAGTCGAGGGAACTCCTCAACGGTTTACTGTAGTTATCTAGTGTTTGGGCTTGATTAATTTGTAGTGACGAGAACTTTACACCTACATGTTGAATTAAGCGCCATCTGGCGAGTAGTTTTTGAGTTATCTCTGCTTATCGAGGTTGAAGTCGGTTATTTTTTTTGTAAAAAGCAATTATCATTATTTATTATAATGATCGTAATTCAATCCTAAATTTTTATACACACATTTTTACTTATGAAGAATCACTTGCCAATTTTTTTTAACTGCAAAAAAGGTGAGCTCGTTCCTATTGTTTAAAAATCCAAACCAACCAATCACAGTCAAGGGTTGAGCAAACGAAGCCCCTTTAGCGTTTTGATATTTTGCTTAATGAACGTTAAGACAATAAAATAAGGTCTGTTTTTATACAAATCGTTGTTGATTGAAATTTTTACTATACATATAATTATTCTTGTAAGTATTTAATTGTAATTTTAATTTTTTGTGATAGTTTTTATTTCCTATTTTAAAGTTGAAAATTATGCCTACTTAGTGATTTGTTGGAAAAACTTTATTTTTATTCTTTAGGTATTTGTGCAATTGTTTGTTACTACACTTGAACATGTTTAATAAGACTGATTTTGATTGAAATATACATTACTTAATATCACATTTCACAGCATTTTTATTACTGACTGTACCTTCATACCATTTTAATAATTTTGGGATTCGTTTATGACTGGTATTCGTTCGGAATAGAAATTCACTGGGGTAATAAACTAATACCAATGGTATTAGTTTTTTGGTATTGGATCGGAATAGGCCCTGCAGTGCAGTTAGGTACACCTCATAACTGCACACAACGAAAAAAAAATACGTCAAATTCACAACCTTCCCTTTTTAAACCGACTTCAAAGAAGGACGCTCTCAATTTGACTGTTTTTTTTCCGTGTGTTACCTACCTCATAACTTTGCACTGGATGAATCGATTTTGGTAAAATTAAACTACGGTATGAAACTTTGTTTGTAAATCTTAGGTACTTCTACGCAGACCTAGCCGGGGGTCACAGCTAGTAGTAATACTGATTGTACCCGCTCAAGGAATGACTTTCAACATCTTTGTTAGAAAAATGTACACCGGTTTCGAGGCGGAGCATTGTGTGTTTGTCCGTAAGTCAGTCTGAACTGGTTGCTGGCTAGCCGCGCCACCCGGCGTCGTCCGCATGCGTATGATAGGGCTGTCATCAAATAAATGGACGACCTGGACATAGGCTTTAAAAACACGGATACTTCAGGTATTTTTCCTGGATGCACCTGAAAAGTTTTACAAAAAATTGTGTGCGTGGATTTATAGTTGTACACGTATGGAATGACACTTCTTTATAATGATACTCCTTCACAACTTCCGTACAAGTAATTGTATAACTATGTTTAATTTTTTTATTTTGACTCCCAACTTTTGCAAAAACAATAACTTACATGTAATCTGATAATTCCCACGACGGACGGATCTCACTCCGTACCTCCGTACAGTAGGTACTTTGTTGATCCAGTAAATTATTCTGACATGACGGTTCAAAACATAAAAGTATACTCCACACACAACATACAGTTTAAGAGAGAGGTATATAATTTATTTCGTAACTTCCGTTTCAGAATAACAGTAACGAGATGATTCCGTTTCAAAATACAGTACCCCATCTGTTTTTTCGTTTTACAAAATACAGAACAATATTTCTTAAATCAACATTATTATCTTATACTTACACTAATATTTTAACGCAGAACAATTCGTTTGTTTGTAAGGGATAATTTTAGAACTACCTACAGCTTGAATTGAAAAACTATGTTTGTGATCAATAAATGAATTAATTAATTTTTATCAAGGAAGGCTTTTGCCTATAAAGCAAACAAACCGAAGCTAAGCTACAACCCACTAATGTCCCACTACTGAGCACGGGTCTCTCCTCATTACTGAGGAGGCCTAGCGCATACTGCACCACGCTGCTCCAATGCGGGTTGGTGGAGGGGTTAGTGGTAACAAACCGAAGGACACCCTCAAATTCTATAGGCACTTTGTGTTTCATATAATATCACTTGTCGATATTCTAGTCCGTTTTAATTTTTATTAAAAATTAAAATCATTCAAATATTACATAAAAAGTTATTCATGCTTCCTTTTACTGAAAAATGCTACAGTTTTCAACAAAACGTGCGGCCCCGCTACAAGCCCTCGAGTCGACCTCTAAACTAGGACAAATCCGGGGAATTCCGGACGTATGACAGCCCTATACAATACAATAGATAATATATGTATATACGTTGATAAGATATATAATTATTGTTGTTACATGCAGTTTAATTTAATGACATCTTATGTTTGTTTATTCAGTGCCGACGCGTAAATTGATTTTATTTATATCAATTAAAAATAGGAAATCGCGTTAATGACGTGTACCAGGCTCTCATAATTACAAAGGAACTCAATTATTTACCCATCGATGATCGAATACAATATATATGTACCCTACTGACCTAAGCACAGGACCTAAGGTAACGTTTTGTTTTCGTAGAAAGAGGCAGTTAATAATTATATATTATGTATGTACTTAGCAATAATTTCATTATGAAAATGATAAGAATAATATTATAGGTCAAAAACTCATACGATGAGTAATATTATTATTAGCTTGTTTCTTTCTCATCTCCGTTATTAAAATGTAACCTTGATAAAAAAACATTTTCAATGATTAATTTTGATAGGTAGGTGGCTAGGTACCTGCTGCACTTTCTCTACCTTCTTCTAGACAAACATCAAAACGGCAAAATAAGCTAGTGGTGACAGACTGATCCAACCAAGAGTATCTCAAGAGTATCCACTAATATGAGACCAATAATAAATCTGGAGTATTATTAATTTGAATCATCCAAAACATTTTGTGATCGTAGGACGAAAAAAATACGTACCTACCTAGTTTTTGCCTTGTTATTAAATTCACACAGGGCGTAATTATCGCTACCGCGACAGAGCCAGTTTTCTTTAATAAAAAAATAAAACTTCCAGTTAAATACCAGGCTCGCAGCGGGTAGTAGAAGGTGTGGCAGTGGTACCTATCAACATTGAAACAGTACCGTGAAATCGTGTATCTACGCGTAAACCTTCGCCGCTGCCATCACCCGGGCGGGCCGAGGTGAAGGCAGTTGCTTCAGGCTAGTTTGAATTGAGCAAGTTGATAATAGACAATAGTAAATACAGGGACCGAATCAAATTCAGATGTGTGTATTACGAAGTAATGTTGTAATTATGTACGAAGTAGATTAAGTTATACACTTTTGCCCTTGCTTCTAACGCGTGAAACATGATGGCAGCTGAAACATAATGAACCCTCTCAATCCCTACAAATTCCGGGAGATTGCAACACATACACTGTGTGCACTCCCAATCAAATGTTTTTTAATTCAGCGCTCAGTTGAAAGGTTAGTTGGTGACAGTTGGTGCAGAGACAGGGCAGTGACGTTGGTCGCGTTGCAGATGTCGGTGGGCCTGCAGCGGCGCGTGCCGGCGCTGGAGGAGGCGGGCGGCGGCGTCCCGGCCGCGTGGAAGGCCTCCGAGCCGTTCCCGTCCTTCGCGCCGCCCGCCGGCTCGCCCGCGGGCCCGGCCTTCGCCGCCTCCCCCGCGCCCTCCACGCCCGGCCCCGGCCCGGCGTTCGCGGGGCCCTACGCCGCCGCGGGCCCCTTCGGCAGCCCCTCCGCGCGGCCCGGCTCCGGCGGCGGCTTCCCGCCCGGCCCGCCGCCCCAGCAGGGCCACTTCCCCGCGCCGGGCTTCGCCCCGCCGGGGTCTCCCTTCCACCCGCACCCGCCGCATCCGCCTATGGCGCCGCACCCTCACATGATGGCGCCGCTGCCGCCGCCTGTTGACAGGTATGTTATTTTACTCCGGGCTATGGAGATAACTCTAAACTACACCTAAGAACACGTAAGCCCACCTTTCAAGTCTTGACAGGTATGTTATTTTACTTCGGGCTATGGAGATAACTCTAAACTACATCTAAGAACACCTAGGCCCATCTATCAAGGCCTTTTAAAGCAACTACAAAATATTTCTCGTCTGTATTCTCGTTCGACGCCCTAAGCCGCGTGTCTGTGGGCTCTATGGCCTTCGATGTCACTGACGCCTATGGGCAATAGTGACCAATTATCATCAGCTGATCTGGCTGTGTGTATGCCTCGTACTTTAATGATCTAAGCCTCGTAGTCATTGAAATGATCTGTTGACCAATGGACAGTTAGTTGCCAATTTTTATTTAGGAAAACTACAGCGGTAGGCTCTTCATGATTCTTTCTGAATAGTTGTAAAAAGGGCAACAGTTCGGAAACTTGTTATTTTCTAATGCTATTCGCTATGTGCAAAGCGGGTGGCAGGTGTACAAAAACGATCGCAGCGCACAACGTGACAAAAAATGGAAACTATTGCGGCTGTGTGTAATACTTTCGAACGCGGTTTTTATGATTATATCCATTGTACACATACACTATTCAATAAATTGCACTCAAATAAAGTCAACAAGTATCATTTACTGTTTATTTTGGTTTTTAATTGCAAAAATACTAACAATGTTTACTTGTCATATTTGACAGTAGCCGTAAAAGTTGCGCGTTGCCACCGTCGTGCACGTTCCCAATAATGA
The DNA here is from genome assembly GCA_905404135.1 of Hesperia comma. Classification (NCBI taxonomy): domain Eukaryota; kingdom Metazoa; phylum Arthropoda; class Insecta; order Lepidoptera; family Hesperiidae; genus Hesperia; species Hesperia comma. The sequence continues at coordinate 19,664,293 of FR990015.1, read as the reverse complement.
GCTAATAAACTATTGTGACCGTCCTCCACCATATCACCACCAAAAGGCACCACATAAAATTATTTTCTAATTCGTGATTTTTAATACCCTTGTGTTAATCATGAAAAATTGTACACATACTCGTAAATGGTACCCATGCGTATCTTATTTTTCGCCAGAAAACTCATATTAAAACTCAAACTCAAAATCGTTTATTTCACGTAGGTATTTACAAATACGCTTGTGAATGTCATTATTTGATTCTACCGCCATTTTTGCAAAAAACGGAAGATTGTGTGTGTGAGCTTGTGACAGATAGACAAACACAATTGTGTCAGTAGACCTCCGATAAATAGCGGCATGACCTGATGATGATGAATATAACGAACTCCAGGTCGATATTTGAATGATTGATCTAAGTTTCTTCTGTGCTTCAAAACGCACATCATATCATGCCAGGTCGTATCGATAGGATTCCATTCGTCACCAATCGTGGTCACGGTAGGTACCCTACAAAACCGCACTGGACCAACGTTAAGGGTGCGGTTCCACTGAGGCGGAGCGGAGCGGAGCTGTGCGCGATTCACCAATCACATGCCTTGAAAATCACGCTAGGCACAATGAGACGTGGATTTCAAGCCATGTGATTGGTGAATCGCGCACAGCTCCGCTCCGCTCCGCCTCAGTGGAACCGCACCCTTACTCTCTTTGAGTAAATTAAGTGCTCTGAATTGAATTTTTTTATTTAGCTGATAGATAAAAAGTCCAGACATCGCATTGACAGCTGATTCATTTTCCACGACTTTTGTACTGATTTCATGCTCATTGTTTCTGACTTACGTTGATTGAAACCTTCGTATTTTGGTACTGTCAGTTTTTTTTACATATTTCTAAACTGTAAGGAAAAAATGTGCGCTTTGGAGATGGTTGCGTTAAACATTTAACGCTGCTATGAGGAAACGTCGTCGTTTAGGCGAATCTCTATAACCTTCATCTATAAGTACAGACTCCACGTACCATTTTTAACCGATTTCAAAAAAGGAGGTCCTCAGTTTGACCTGCATGTACGAGTATGTATGTATATTTGTGCGCGATTATCTCGTGTTTCGTTGAACCGATTTTGATGCGGTTTTCAGCATCGTATTTGTCAGACTTAGGAGAAGGTTTTAGGCATATTGTTTGGCTGAACCGATTTTGATACGATTTTTAGCATTTTAGGGATATTAACCGCGTTTAACTGAATCGATTTTTACTTTTCGGCAAGGTAAGAGCTGATAAAGCACCCTATCAAGTACTTTTATAATAATAATATTGATGTTCCATTGGAGGTTTTAACAACTCTTTATATTTATTTATGAGTGAAGGCGACCGTCTTCTACCGAATTCGAAAGAAAAGTGACAAGTCAATCGTAAGACTGTGTAGTAAGGACAACGCTCTACGAAGCCGAAACTAACCGATTATCGCTTTCTGAAAACCGATGTGCATTATTTCTTACCGGGTACTGTATGTGTAAATGCCTGCCCCGGCCGGGATACAAACTCGGACTCGCTTTGCAGATAGGGACCACTAGGCAATGGGGTCATAAAACAATCATTGATTATTAAATACTAGTCGTTGCCCGCGGCTTGGCCCGCTTAGAAGTACCTGCTTTTCGCTGATTTTCAAACAATTTTTCGTCCAAAAGTCTCAATCTCTATTTTACTCCTTTATGGGTAGATTATGGCAATATCCGCTCTTAGCGGCTGTTGTTCACGAACTGTCATCTATCTCCCAGCCAAACTTCATCTTCGCCCATCATATAATATCGATTTACGCTAATTCGTGAGTGACCTTTTTATTAGGGTTCCGTACCCAAAGGGTAAAACGGGACCCTATTATTGAAACTTCGCTGTCCGTCCGTCCGTCCGTCCGTCTGTCACCAGGCTGTAATCTCATGAACCGTAATAGTTACTCTGTTGAAATTTTCACAGATTATGTATTTCTGTTGCCGCTACAACAACAAATACTAAAAAACAGAATAAAATAAATATTTAAGTGTTTAGATAGTTTAGTTACCTTTCGATCCAAGAGATGGCGTTGTGGCTAATATGTGGCTACAATTAGACAATTAAATATTTAATTTTAAGTGAGTCTTTCATACAACAGACCAGATTTTTTTGGCGTTTTTATACATAATGGTACGGAACCCTTCGTGCGCGAGTCCGACTCGCACTTGGCCGGTTTTGTTTTATAAACATTTTTAGAAGTCCTTAAAATTTAAGGCTTTAATGATCCATGCCACGATGCTAACAAAGTGTAGTAGGCGGGGCAAGGCGGCAAGGACAGGACTATTACTACCAACCACCAACAATTAACAGGACTAACCGTCAACTACAGTCCTCGTCCAAGTCCTCACATTTGCTAACAAATTAACCAACCAACTTTCTAAAACCTCCTAACTGGACTAACCTAGTCCTTAAATTGAGCCTGATTCTGTGTCTGTGTCGGTTACACTGTTGTCATGGGCGGCAGCGAAAGGGTACACCATGCTCGTTTGTTACTTTGTTCCATAAAAATGTCAGAGATGGACAAAATGCACCAGGTAACACTGTAATCCATAATTATAATTATATTTTGTCTCACTCTGAGGACAGAAAATATGGACAAGTCAAACGTTCAGATTTCGTTACATTGAGGTATCAAGTATGTTAAGTTATAATAGTTAACTATATCCTTTAGTAAATAGTAATTAGCTTATCTCAATGTTTCGTCAATAATTTTTCTTTCACTGGTGTCTGAATATTTTCCCATAATTCAATGGTTTTGGTAATGAGTAAGTGATGTTAGGGGTAAGGGGCCATGGGCGTAGGTGCCCAACTTCTGACTCAACTCAAAGGGCAAAGCTCATGGTTCGTTCATGATGCATTCAAGTCGGATTGTCGAAACATGTAGGTAATTCATCCGAGGTTCAGGAAGGATAAGCTACAAGGCTACAACCCACTAATGGCCCACTACTGAGCACGGGTCTCTCCTCATTACTGAGGAGGCCTAGAGCATACTCCACCACACTGCTCCAATGCGGATTGGTGGAGGGGTTAGTGGCCAACCCAGTGTCGAAAGTTTTCAAGCCGCCCGCAGGCCTTCGACATGGCTTAACGACTGCTATCAATCGATAACAACCGGGACCGACGGCTTTACGTGCCCTCCGAAGCACGGAAGCGCTCAAGATATTTTACCACTAGCGGTCACCCATCCGACTACCGACCGCGCCCGCTGTTGCTTAACTTTGTCGATCGCTTAGGATCGACGCAAGCCGCCGGGCTATGAGCGCTTTCAGGAAGGATAGGTGCCTCTGTACTCCTTCCTGGTTACTTCCATGAGAGAGATCGTCATCTTGTAGGAATGGTTCTGGATCAATGTGGCAATCATCAGATCAAGCTGCAGTTGTCAGCCAGAGAGAAACATCGTTCAGGATATGAAAAACTCGAGGTTGTCGACTCCAAGTATTTTGTATTCCCTTACGTTGTCTAGAAAAGATAATTGTCAGTCTGTTGAGATGTTGTCATATCAATCTTTCTTAAACTGCTCATTAGTCGGGAATTAATTCTATTTGTATTGTTATTTTAAGTAAGGCGATCCCCGGACACGTGAGGGCGAGAGGCATTTGTGGCATGTTGGGATTGACATAGGTACTTGCCCTATAATAAACCTTATTTTGATTGCGCCAAAGTTGATTTTCTTTTCTTAAATAAACACAAAAGTCTATTAGGTTAAAGTTTCAAGAGTTATTATAATGATTGCTAATATCTCAGAGAAACAGAATATCAACGGTTTTAATATAAATCCGTCTGCTAACATTTAATTCACCAAAACCGTATTCCTGGCACAAAATACCTGTAATAGCGAAAAAAAATACTGTCTCTGGCGGTAAAAATCGCAAAATTATCCTCACAGAGTCAAATAAAATATTGCGCCTGTGTGCGCGGTAAAGCTCGTTGGTGTACCCGCGTGTGTGCGTGAGCCATAAACCGCGCCTGTGTGGGTGTACAAATAAATGTAGGTGAACGGTACGTAGCTATATATTTGTGTTGGAGCGGTACCGTGCGCAGGAAAAATGTTTTATTTGTGGTTATCAATTTTTAATCATGGTTGCCTGGTATGAAGGAAAATATGTCATTTGGTGTGTAATACAATTATAAGCTAATTTAATAATTTAATAATAATTTAAGTAATTATTGAACTCAGTTTCAACAAGGAAACGAACAAAATTAAAACATCGAAATTACTCAACGAAATTTGAGGTTTGAAAACAGTGCGATACAGACAAAATCATAAAATCACAAAAAGAAATCAATATATGTGATGGGACTACACACTTATTTATAAAAATATAAGCTAGACGTAAACACACCAATCTGTGACAAAGATTACCATGACGATCGAAAGTAGAAATAACGACTTACAACAATATTGTGTAAAAAAAGTATTGTTTAAAATTTTATGTCGTGCTATTTACCTTATTTTTTTTTCCGGGGAAAAACATTGGGCTACATTGATGGGGTGGACAACATAAATCAATTACAAAAACATTTCCGTTGAAATATTATAGCGTTTATAAAGCCGTCCAGATATGATTGATGCCGCAGTGGTTCAATTACACATTAAGTGACAGAAAAGACAAAACTATAAGTAGGAATGTAAAATAAATAAATGTCATATAATCAAAAAAAGCGAACATGTTTATAAATAATATTCTCCTAATTATTATAGTTCAGTGTAAATATGACTAATCTATACTAATATTATAAAGCTGAAGAGTTTGTTTGTTTGTTTGTTTGGTTGAACGCGCTAATCTCAGGAACTACTGGTTCGAATTGAAATTTTTTTTTTGTGTTGAATAGACCTTTTATCGAGGAAGGCTTTAGGCTATATAACATCACGCTGTAACAATTAGGAGCGAAGAAATAATGGAAAATGTGGAAAAAACGGGGAAAATTATTCATTCTCGAGTGCTTTCGTTGCATGCGTTGCGAAAACGATTCAAGATACCAAAAATATATGTATGAAAGAATTATTCCTCTTGAAATGATCTAAAAAAATGTCCACGACAGTATATGTCTATCTTTTAAGATTAACACACTAGAACCGTTTTTATGGCAATCAAATTTGGTCGAACCCACTGCCATACCAAACTTGCCGCGTTTCCAAGTTTAATCTGAATTAATCTTGCTGTGATCCTTTGCTACTTTGCTATTATTTTGTCGTAAGCTTTATTTCTAAGTTTAATTTAATTTAACCTGAATTAATTTTGGTGATAGTTTATTATCTTCCCGAAATTCCTACGGGAGCGGGACCTACGCGGTTGATACTTACGGGTCCCGAAGCGAAGCGAGGGCGGTTCGCTAGTAGTGTAATATTACAAAAATACCTCAGTATCTACGAATTTATTCACCGTACGATATAACATGAAAATGGCTTTTAGTTGATGTGCTCACCGTAAACATTCTTTGATGTTATAGAGTAACAAATGATAGCACAATTTGGGTTTCTCATGTTGCTAATGCCACGCATGACTGCCATCTGCAGAGTTTAAAATTTTCTTGAAGAATGGTGGCTCTGAATTGTGCGATAATTTGGTGCGATACACTGTCTTGGTGTATCTAACCAAAGTAAATATTATATTAAACCTAGAAATATTTCATGTATTGAAACCCATTACACTTAAGATGATTTCGAACATAAGTGATTTTATTTTTTAACGTCATAAATTGTAAATAACACTTAACACATACCTCAATATCTGTATGCCTAAGGTTATATCAGCCGTTGGTTGGTTTACTAGGAAAACGTCGAGAACCTTTAAGATATATCATTAGGTAAGCTACTATGTACCTAGTTCTCTAGTATAGGTTACAACTCACGCGTATACTGACTTCTTAATTATAAATTGTAAATTGTACTTAAATGTCCCTTTTATCCTTGTTTCCTTACATCATCACCAACGCGTTGCAGTGCAAGGAGGCGAGGATCATATTTCAAATTTGCTTCATCTATGCACTTGCTTTAAAGGTGGAATCTCCCCAGTAATGATAAGATAATAATAATATGATTGTATGCTCAGACCAATAAACTATAGACGGCGTGCCGTGAACAAAAGCGTGAAGCCGGCAAAAGTGTGCCTAAAACACACATCGGAACCAATAGAATGCCCTATGTTGACAGTTTGAATTAGAACAAATTTAAAATTTATTTTTTGGAACACAAAGCTTCATTCATTTTTTATTGTTTAGAACACATAATTCGTTTTGGTGTGAGTGCCGCCGTATGTATTACAAGGCGAGGCGTACTTTTTGCCGGCTTCACGCTTTTGTTCACGGCACGCCGTCTATAGTTTATTGGTCTGAGATTGTATGTTTATGAAAATAATAAGTGATAAGTTAAGAATGTTAACAACGTATTTAAAATTAAATTGTTGTTACTGAATTGATACGTAGGTCGAGGTCAATTATTTATTGTGTTTTATAATAAAACTTCATTAGTAATTAAAAATAATATCTTTTAAATATTATTATATCTGCGAACCGTACTCGCCCACCCCGCTACCTACTACGTACATACATCTATGTATTGTCGGTACCGTTTCGCCCAGCACGCGCTGACCTCCCGCATCCCCCGCAGTTGGTTCACTCCACACGAACTCCACGGGCCCGGGGTGACATTACAGGGGTCAGTGCCAGCCGGTCGGTGCTACATAAGTAAAGACGCCACTCGCTTCGAGTGTCGTCTGCCTCGCTAGTCGCTCCCCGATCAAAATCATTCGACTATTTTGACGTTTTTGAATTTCGAACTGTTAAAGAACGCCGTTCAGTTTTGCTGTTGTTGGTAGCGTTATTTTTTATTTTGTAATAATAAGTAGGTGCGTCCCAAGACAATTTTTGATACTGTTCTAATTTCAAAATGCCTGTACAAAAATGTACTTATTGATTTTTTAAAGTCGTTCGCAGTTTAATAGTAGGTATGCAATGTATGCAAAGCTCAATCGAATTCCTCAATGTGTTTTAAATATTTTTTTTAAAACCAGTGTATCTCATCACAGTTTATAAGGCAGTTTTTCAGACAAGTCTTCGTTAAAACAGTTCAATAGAGATTCGTTTTGTTTAGCTCAAGATATTACCGTTATAACAGGCCTGTTACTGTTATTTTAATTACTATAGTATTTCCCACCTAACACCTGCATAATAGATCCTAAAGAAAAAAAAACTAGTGAAGTAAAACAGAACAGTTGTGAGTGAAGGAGTGTGGTGTGGTTCATAGTGAATATAGGGACGGACACCTGCACATCGTAAAGAACTAACGTTAAGATGAAAATTTATGCATTCATTCATTCATTCATTCGCTCAGTGACTCAGAAATAAGTCTGTATGCTGAATGATTCACTTCTAATGACGTCATGAGGACGAAAGGTTAAGAAAAAATCATCTTAACATTTTTTTAATACTTAGTCACAAAATTAAAAAAAATAAGTACCAATATGACGTTTTTTTCGAAGTTCGTCTGAGCCTAGATTTAAAATTGGTTACGATTATTGGTTCAGTTACCGGATATCGGCTATGAACAATAATCTTATTAAAATTCTCGTGTCACAGTGTTAGTTACCTTACTCCTCCGAAACGGCTTTACCGATTTTTACCAAATTTTATATGCATATTCAGTAGGTCTGAGAATCGGCTACTATCTATTTTTCATACCCCTAAGTGATAAGGTTTGTTCACCCTTAACATTTTTTGGCAAAACAACGTTTGCCGGGTCAGCTAGTATAATATGAAATTTGTAAGAATCCACCTGTCAAAGATGGATAAGATAGACTACAGGCCCATGTCGAAAATGGATGGGTCATATGAACCACCAGGTGGTGTATATAGGACGACTAGCGAACCGCCCTCGCTTCGCTTCGGGACCCGTAAGTATCAACCGCGTAGGTCCCGCTCCCGTAGGAATTTCGGGAAGATAATAAACTATCACCAAAATTAATTCAGGTTAAATTAAATTAAACTTAGAAATAAAGCTTACGACAAAATAGTAGCAAAGTAGCAAAGGATCACAGCAAGATTAATTCAGATTAAACTTGGAAACGCGGCAAGTTTCGTATGGCAGTGGGTTCGACCAAATTTGATTACCATAAAAACGGTTCTAGTGTGTTAATCTTAAAAGATAGACATATACTGTCGTGGACATTTTTTTAGATCATTTCAAGAGGAATAATTCTTTCATACATATATTTTTGGTATCTTGAATCGTTTTCGCAACGCATGCAACGAAAGCCCTCGAGAATAATTTTCCCCGTTTTTTCCACATTTTCCATTATTTCTTCGCTCCTAATTGTTGCAGCGTGATGTTATATAGCCTAAAGCCTTCCTCGATAAAAGGTCTATTCAACACAAAAAAAAAAATTCAATTCGAACCAGTAGTTCCTGAGATTAGCGCGTTCAACCAAACAAACAAACAAACAAACTCTTCAGCTTTATAATATTAGTATAGATATATGAGCACAAAATAATAAGATTCAGTACTATGACGCCACTTGTAAGCTGTCCAACTGAGTGCTGGTGAGAATTCAAAAGTTTAACCCTCGATTTTTTCCCCTTGTCGCATGATTTTTGTACGGCATTTTCACCATCGATAGATCCATAAAAAATAATAAGAAAGCGCGCAATCCCGTAAAAAATGGTGCGCCACAAAGTCGGTAATTTTTTTTGATTTTTTGACAATTCCAGGGTAAATTTGGTCATTTGATTCTGTACGGCATCAGTTTCATACTGTTTCAATACAGCTTCTAATCCATTATTCCGCAACGCCGTACAAAAATCATGCGACAAGGGGAAAAATCGAGGGTTAAACTTTTGAATTCTCACCAGCACTCAGTTGGACAGCTTACAAGTGGTGTCATAGTGCTGAATCTTATTATTTTGTGCTCTTATATCGTCCTATATACATCACCTGGTGGTTCATATGACCCATCCATTTTCGACATGGGCCTGTAGTCTAAGATGTAATCATGAGGCCCAGGAATGACCCTGCGAAGAGACAGCGCAAGAAAACGTAGTTATACGAGTATTACCTTCTCGTTCGAACTGGAATTGCTTACAATGGCACGGCACACAAATGCCAGCTTTCCGCCTATGCGATTAAGGTACATTTAAGATTGACGGTGGGATCTAAAATGTCCTTAGTAAATTTTGCTTACGAGCTGAATTGAACTGTGAGCGCAGGTTATAAGTTTGGTTTTGGTGGAGAGTGGCAATTCCATATGTTCGGCGTTGCTCGGCGACTCAAGTAAGTACAGTACCCGGCAAGAAATAATGCACATCGGTGTTCAGAAAGAGATAATCGGTTAGTTTCGGCTTTGTAGAGCGTTGTCCTTACTACACAGTCCTTAACTCCTTACCGCTCACTTGTCACTTTTCTTTCGAATTCGGTAGAAGACGGTCGCGTTCACCCATAAATAAATATAGAGTTGTTAAAACCTCCAATAGAACATCAAGTTATTATTATTATTATTAGTACTTTCAGCTCTTAAAGAGATTGCACTATTAGTGCAATGTGCGAGAGAGACAACGATCTACAAAGCCGTAACTAACCGATTATCTCTTTCTAATCTAAATACCGATGTGCATTATTTCTTGCCGGGTTCTGTAGGTATAGAGCGTTCTTTTGGCGAGGGATTTTCGAGTAATATAATGTAATCGTAATCTGTAATCATGATTGTATTTGGCCTATTTCTCCAATGTCCAATATCCTATAGTCTAAAGAGAATGCTTCGCTTAATTTACTAGGAAGACATGGTGACCAAAGCGGCTGTACAGCAAGTAAGTACACCTGACCTTGTTTCGTACTCGAATCCACAGATTCAACTATCGGATACTCTGTGCACACTTGCCTTTCTCTAAAACTACCAAAGATGCGGCCCTATATTGTTGGTAGACATTAAAAACATAAGAAAATCGTATAGAACCTCTCTTCATATCCCAATGGTTAGTTGGTAGTCGCCACTTGTACCGTAATGGTTTATTGTGGTCAATTTAAATATATTAAAACAATAAATAGTTACATACGCATTTAAAATATACAAACAACTGTCACATTTTTCGAAGGAATCGACTCAAGCCGATTATAAAAAGCCTTATTTCTATCAGAATAAAGGAGATAATTGTACCGCCTCGGCGCCGGTGGTCGACCGACCTAATAAGTAAGTAAATAAATAAATAAGTAGTCGTTTTCGTTTAACCAGAGTTTTTAAATAAATTCTGGTGCCTGATTCTGCTATAAGTATGGGAAGACAGTAAAGTAATATTTTGTTTTCATTAAACTCCAACGACATGAATTCATGTCATGAAACCCATAGTACGTACGCTTCGCTGGAAAAACGCGCTCTGTATCAACAAAAATAATCAATGATTTTAAAACCTCATGCAGGGTCGTACTACTTTATACTCCTTTCGAAGTGGAGTTCGTTTTAACGGCGATCACACAAATACCAGCCCTCTGCCCCTGTGATTAAGGCTCTTTATAAAATGACAGCAAAAATTTAAAATGCCTTCAGAAAATTTTGCTTACAAGCTGAAGTGCACCGTGAGCACTTGTAATAAAGTTGTTTTTAGCGGGGAAAGGCAATTACATGTCCTCGGCGACTTAGGCTCTTCTCACACTACGCTGTTGTTGAGCTACGCGACTGCAACGCAATCCAAAATTCGCTGTATCTGACATTTCTCACTGACAGGAGACGCATCGCAGACGCAGCGTAGACGTAGATCTCAGATACAGCGAATTTTGGGTTGCGTTGCAGTCGAGCACTCCATAAATAGCGTTGTGTGATAGATAGATAGATAGATAGATATCTCTTTATTTGTAACATAAAGTACATACAGCCAAAAAGTAAAACAAAACATGTGAGAACAAAAAATGTGAGAATAGCCTTAAGTGTAAATTACCTGATAAGTAGGTACTTATTACTACATAACACTCTAATCACTTGTCAACCGTCACCTTAATGTTATTTCTTACGGCTTCGCCTTTCGCCACGTCAAACGTAAACAAATTGCCCGCGTCGGTGTTCAGGCAAATCAAAAATGAATGAAATAAACTTTTACTTCAACACATCGCCACATCGTCTACATTCATCGCCAGTCGCCACTCATAGTAAAACGGTGACTTAAAATTAAATAGCAGAATATAATAAGATTGTTCTTTGATTATAAATAATATTGATCCGTGAGCATAAATTCAGCGTCATTATAATAGTTTATTTAAGTACTTCATATGATTAACACGTTTCTTATTGTAAAAAAACCTGCCCACGTCCTCTCATCGGACCGGGAATCGAATCCGGGACCCCAAGCTTGGCAGATTTTTCTGACAAAGTTACATCCTCTATCTCGATCCTTTAGTTAGGGGTTGAATTTTGAAAAAGGTAGCGTGTGGCCCTCGGCCTTCATTCGAACTTTTCATTTCGAATTTCATCCAAGTCAGGACTTTCGCATTCATAATATTAGTATGGATTTTGGCAAATAAATTAAATAATTATCGAAGTTTGAATTCATTATAAATAATTGAATATGTACCATAGAATTACCAGGAGCACAGAAATATAGAAGCGCAACGCTGACAGACCACGTAACCTATATTTAAGTATCGGCGCGGGGCACGTGACGGGGTGGCTCACGGCGCGGCGGCGGCGCGGGGGAGGGCTTAACATAAAAAAATATTTTAGGGGTAGGTTCCGATGCCGACTTTCATGGCTTAAGTAATTCGTAATTATATAGTCTTGGTTAACTTTTTAATAATTGAATCGATAGACACGTGATAATGGAGTTTTAATTGTAACGGGCACTCACGTTTCTATTGTTTCGTCTCAATGAGGGTCGCCGTTTTTGTTCTCACCAGTTGGCGTCACCGGCGAGTGAGGTCCTGCTGTCAAAGCCCACCCATACATAAACAGTGACAAGTGACATTCAGACAAGTGAGAAGCGACAGTGCCACAAACTTATCTGACCCGGTGGCCAAAATTGGAACTAATGCAAATGTTATACTGTTGTCAGACAAAGACAAAGACAGTAGCGCCCTTCTTACCGGGTCAGATAAGTTTGTGGCACTGACAGCCAGACCTCACTCTACACTAGCGCCTCTAGCGGCGAATTCACACGCCTTTACGTGCCTTCACCTTCATATATATAATATGATTCATGATTATGGCAAGACTGTAACGGCGCGGCGGCGGGGTGAATCTATGGACAAGACAAACACTTATGGCAGATAAGGCTGTCAACTTAACATCTTTGTTTTACGCGTCTCGGCTTAGTTAATAAACATTGTGTTTAGTGTCCGCGTGTCCACTGTTATCATACAGTTAAGAAGCATAATGTTTTTGTAATCGTACAATAATCGATCGTTGAGTCCGAAGTCCGAACCTACCTCCTGCTGAACGACTGCTCGGTAATGTAGAGGTCGCTGGGCTTTTTACCATGGCATTTAATCCCGAAAGACTTCTTCATTTTATGACACCCTGGTGCGCCGATTGAATCGCCGCTGAAATTGGCTGAAATTTAGGTGGTAGGGCCTAGAGCTCACCCGGGGAAGTACCACCGCCCGCCACGGTACTTAGTACCATTCCTACCGTGTAATAATTGTTTTATTAACAATTGTGTTCCGGATAGGAAGGTGTGGAGCCGGTTTCACTTTTTTAGAGGCGACCATCTCAGTCCTCAGGGGTAGCAACGCATCTGAGACCGAATTAGAACGAGACTCATTGAGTCTAGTTCTGGGTTGGTCACAGTTGTCATGGGCGGCAGCGGAAGGTGGTGCTGCATGCTCGTTTGCTACCTTAATTCCATAAAAAAAAAGTACTTTAAGGCTGCCTGAATTATGGCGAGAAAACAAATAACAATATGGACAATAAATGACACTCGTTAAAAAGATGCAGGAGAAACCATCGTGAGGAAACCTGCATGCCGGAGAGTTCCCAAACTCAAAGGTGTGTGAAGTCCGCCAATCCGCACTTGGCCAGCGTGGTGGACTATCTGTGGCCTTAAACCTTTTATTCTGAGAAGAGACCCATGCTCAATAGTGGGCCGTGATGTGTTGAAATGATGAATCGAGTCTGTAATCTAATAATTTCTCGAACATTCCGCATTGGAGCAGCGTGGTGGAGTATGCTTTATACTGCGTTCGGATTCGATCTGGAATCCGTCTTAATTGCATGACACACAAATGCTAGCTTTCCGCCCATGCTATTGTGTCAAGTGACATTGCAGTTGGTACATTTGTGACTGACAATAAAATCTAAAAATGTCCTTAGTAAATTTTGCCAACAAGCTAAATTCAACTAAGAGTACAGGTAATAAGTGTCGTTTTGGCGTGGCAATTTCATACGCTCAGAGATTCAACTATAGGGAGTTTGCAAAGTTTATTGTATTGAAGTAGGTATGTATGTTAGATCTGCGCGACTTTAAGGGCGGCCACATACAGTCGGAATTCCGAAACGGAATCCCGAATAGGGTTGTAACGATATATCGGAAAACCGATAATATCGAAGAGGACACATCGATATTTTTATCGATATTTGCGTTATAACGATATGATAATATCGATATCATATCCGAAGAAAAAAATCGATAATTCACGACCTTAGATAAGGCTGTATGGGCTTTGAACATTAGTTTTTTCTTACAATATAATATTATCGGTTTTCTTATAATATTATCGGTTTTCCGATATATCGTTGCAAGGTTGCAACCCTATTCGGGATTCCGTTTCGGAATTCCGCATGTATGTGGCCGCCCTTATGCCCTAGGACACGCCACACTTCAGTGGAAGGACGTTGTTCACAATGAACAGCGGTTAATTATGACGAGCCGAATGGCCGGCGCCGTTCACACGCCGGATCGCTATTCCGAGAGCCCGGGTTCGATTCCAGATTCCAGACCAAATCACTATGCATTTCTTACGCGTGTTACCTCAGAACTTCGTACTGGGTGAACCGATTTCCATGATTTTTTCGCCATTCGAAAGGTAATGACTACCGTATGACATCTGACGTTTACTTAATGAGTTATTCTCAATAATGTGAATTTAATGTATGCATAACTTTTGACTGAGTGTTCCCGATTTTGATGATTCTTTTTTTGTTAGAAAGTTGGTGCTTGTCGTGTAGTTCCTTGTTAATCTGACGAATGATTTTGAGTTACCTCGACTTTGAATTTTATGTAAAAAGTTATTTTTTACTTGACAACCCGTATAGCGCAAGGAAGAGTCCTGGGTTCGATTTCCAGTGGCTCGGAAATTTAAACAACAGACAATAGTGTAATAAAAGCTTTATTACGGTAGAATTTTCAAAGCCCGCTCTATACGCCTGCGGGCAACTTCAATTCGGCCGAAAATTGGCCTTATGGTACACAAAATAAAAATCATATTACAATTTCACCATCCCAGGTATCGTAGTTCGTGTTAAAAAAACAAGCTTATGCTTATGTAGTGTCTTTTTTTTAAATGGAATTAAGGTAGCAAAGGAGCATGCAGCACCACCCTTCCGCTGCCGCCCATGGCAATTGTGACAGACTTAGAGCAAGACCCAATTTAGGGACTAAGGTAGTTAGTAGTTAGTCCAGTTAGTACTTAGATGGTGTTAGAATAGGTATTAGTTAGTTTGTTAATAAGTGTGAGGACAGGTACTGTTAGTGATAGTTATTCCTGTTAGTTAATATTAGTAATTGTCCAGTTAGTAATGATTAGTATGAGTCTTGTTCCAATTCGGTCACAGATGCGTTGCTACCCCTGAGGACTGAGATGGTCGCCTCTAAAAAAGTGTAACCGGCTCCACACGTTCCTATCCGGAACACAATTGCTCTTAAAAACAATTATTATGACGGTAGAAATGGTAGAAATGGTATGGATTGTTGGATTGTTGAAAATTTTCAATGTTTTTGTTGATTATGAGTTGATGTAATGCAGGTATACCCTAAAGTCCCTTAACTACACAGAGAAGCAATCAAACCGCAAAAAAATGTCATCAAAATTGGTCCAACCGTTTACGAGAAGTTCAATGACATACATGCGGACAAAATAAAGATTTATATAAAAGGTGTCGCCTACCTTTTAATTTTAGGTACTCAATAAATACCCGCAAAACCTACAAATAAAAATACATTTGGTATACAAGACAGATCGAAAATTAAAAAAAGTAAGAGCTAAGGCTAACCTTTGTTCAATAAAAAACATCGTCAGAGACGACAAAATAATCGTATTTACCATTTAAATGATTAACCAGCAAGTTACATCCAAACTTCCCGATCTTGGTTACATCGCAAAGTCAGCTAGGGTGGTCGCACCCCTATTTATAATAACTTTTGCGTCTCGCTCGCACCCCGCAGCCCGTCCTATCGCCGTCTCAAGTGGCATGCAAATGAAAAATCAATGGTGCACTTGTCTCGTTAAAACTAATATTTTGAAGGACGTAGCGCTTTAACCGCTGTGTGACAGCTGATGCTTGTAAACTTCTCGTTATTTGTGTCCTACAGGGTACAGAACTGGTCTAAGAGGAAGGCTTAAAGCGTATCTAGAGATTTTGACTCTACAAAAGGCCTACTGTTGACATGGACATAAAAGGCGCATAACATAACTGAAGTCGGTCGTCTTATTTGGTGATAGAGCATGGCGCAAGGATTATATTATTAACATTTATTATTACTTTTAATAAATTACCATTAATGCTGGTATAGTTATTATTCTTGAAGCTAAGGATTTTTTTTATGGAATTAAGATAGCAAACGAGCATGCAGCACCTCCTTCCGCTGCCGCCCATGACAACTGTGACCAACCCAGAACTAGACTCAATGAGTCTCGTTCTAATTCGGTCACAGATGCGTTGCTACCCCTGAGGACTGAGATGGTCGCCTCTAAAAAAGTGTAACCGGCTCCACACCTTCCTATCCGGAACACAATTGTTCATAAAACAATTATTACACGGTAGGAATGGTACTAAGTACCGTGGCGGGCGGTGGTACTTCCCCGGGTGAGCTCTAGGCCCTACCACCTGCTGGTTGGAGAATAAGAACTTTTTTCACAATTTTTTGATGACAAAACATCGATGATGTTTGGCTTATTACTAATGTCCACGTACGACCACCACTTACAAACAAGTGGCTTGTCAGATCATTTTTGGCTAGATAAAAACAATAAGAAATCCATACGTATTTTCCAAAACCTAAACTTTCATTAAAACACCGCAGATATTATCCTACTTCCTACTAATATTATAAATGCGAAAGTTTGTAAGGATGTATGTATGTGTGTTTGTTGCTCTTTCACGCAAAAACTATTGAACGGATTTTCATGAAACTTTGCAGTAATATAGCTTAGACATCGGCATATCATAATTTGTTAAAATTTATAGAAATTTTTGAACGGACTGGTTTCCCGAAGCGAAGCGAGGGCGGATTTACTAGTATTATATAAGTACTAGTAAATCCGCCCTCGCTTCGCTTCGGGAAACCAGTAGTTTTTGCGTGAAAGAGTAAAAACCCACACACACACTCACTCACATACATCCTTACAAACTTTCGCATTTATAATAATTATTAGTAGGATAGGTATACTTTTCTCTAGCCAGTAAGTAGTAAAAATAGGTACTAGGTAATACCAAATTGTATAATTGTCTGTCTGCATGTACTTATGTTATGACCTTATCGGGTGGGAAACGTGTTCTTTACGTTTACAAACATTTAATTATTAATTTTCTAATTTTGTAAAAAAATATTAATAAATTTTTCGATGGTATAAGTATAGAATAAAGCTACCCCATAACAGTTAATGATTTTTCTGCGTCTAAAGTCCTTGTCTAGGAACCGACAACAACGCGTTGCCGCTGCGTGTGTCGTCGCAGTTCTTCACCCGTGGTGACCACTTTTGACCACGAATCCTTCCAACTATTTGACTACACAGAAGATAAAGCTTGAAATTGAATGACTCACTTTTCACAGCTTCTTTTTCGAAATATTTATTGAATTTTAAAATTATATGCAAAATGGGACTCTATTTACAACATAACAGGGTTTAATTTTTAGATGAGTATAATATATGAATTGACCAGAATAGAGGAAGTTTTCGACTTCTTCAGTGATATTCCTTTTTCAAAATGATACGTAAATGTCCGATCCATATAAGTTTAAAACAAAAACAATACGGAATTGTCAAATTTAAATTCTGTAAACTCGTCCTTACGTACACGATAATTGTGGTTATCCGTGTGTGCCGGTCGAGTGTGTGTGTGTGTGTGTTGTGCTGCGTTCGCATAGCGGGATTGAGTGAAGTTGACGGATTTCATTGGGTTTTATTGAATTTTTATTTTTAATTTGTGCACATATTTTGTGGCTTTAATTTTTTTTTAAGATGACTCTTATTTTTTAACCGACTTCAAAAAAGAAGGAGGTTCTCAATTCGACCGTATATATGCTTTTTTTTTATGTACGTTCAGCGATTATTTCGTCGTTTATGGGCCGATTTTGATAATTATTTTTTTGTTGTAAAGTAGATATGCGCAGTGGGGTCCCCTGATAAGGAAACCAGGATCTGATGATGGCATCTCAGAGAAATCGAGGGGAACTTTCGAAAATTGTATGGACAACTAGTGTGTTTGTTCATGTTATCATAAGTACATTAAAGCGCTACCATTTCATGAAGATCTGGAGTCGATCTGATGAAGCCGAAAGACAGTCGAGGGAACTCCTCAACGATTTACTGCAGTTATCTAGTGTTTGGGCTTCATTAACTTGTAGTGACAAGAACTTTACACTTACATGTTGAATTGAGCGCCATCTGGCGAGTAGTTTTTGAGTTATCTCTACTTATCAAGATTGAAGTCGGTTATTTTTTTTTTTTGTAAAAAGCAATTATAGAAAACATAATAACTGTAAGATATGCTTCTTTGCTACATAATTCTGTTGTCTACTTTCAAAACCCGCTAATACACTTTTAACAAAATGTAACCAAAGTTAACAAAAAATAAATGTATACTTCATAAAACTAACCAAATGCCTTATTAGTCGTTTACAAATACATAAAACGCTGAATATAATTCAAAACAGCTATAATGATGAAAAAATAACATGATTTTGTTTTAGTGAGTATTGGTGTGAACTTTGGTTTTGGCGGGTTTTGGGGTTTAACTGAATTATTCAGAACTACAGGCAAGAAAAAATAGAAAAACGTAATAAAGTATCATCAACACTTTTTTGCATATTTTAGCATTATTTAACCTTTGTTATCACCTTTAATATTTTTAACTTTGTATAGTACCCGTGTGGCGAGGGTGGGACGTCCATCCACGGTACAGTAGGTACTTGAAGCACATCCTGAAGTGTCATTGTGGGTTATGGGCAAGTGGCCGAAGGTATACTAAGTCGGTAGTCGGCAGGTATATGTATCTACTTACGATTGTATAGGAGTAATCGAACAATACAGTCCGTAAAAAATAGAATAAACCATTATTGTTCACTAATAAGTTTCCTCAGTTTATTCTGTATTGTTTATTCTTTAACGATCGGTTATTGGAATTACCCTTGTATAAACATTTTTACCTCGATAATGATATGGTCATTTTACATTAAATATGTATAAGGTAATTAGTTGTAAACATGGCCTCAAACACGTAAGGTATATGTGGTTACAATAATTATGTCTTCATCACCTTTGCAATACTAAAAAACTCATTTGAATCCGAAACAACAATTTTAGAATATACAGGCCACAAAAGAGGCCCTCGAAAGTGAAAAAAAAAAACAAAATTTAAATTGTGAAATACATGTCAAGCACACACCATAGCCATACCTGTAGCAAGTATCATAACTACGCGATCTAGCTATACGACGTCTAGCGCGCACACACGCGCGGTTTATTGTCTTTACGCACACGGGAGCGCGCGCTAGTGTGCGTGGGTTCAACACGCCTGGCTGGCGCATCGGGTGATGGCAACAACTGAGTTTTCTATTTTGGTTATTATTTTCATTTTGTTCTTCATTTGAATTATGTTTTTTAATTTTTAGTAAATTTTTATTCGATTGGTAATTTTTCATGATTCGTTTCTGTTCCTTTGATATGAGGTAAGGTTAATTTAAAAATGCCAATGTCTGTATTGGGAGTTGGGACGGCCTCGTATATTGAACTAGTGATGTAACGAATATTTATTCGCATTCGCATTCGCGAATATTCGCATGTTTTTACCATATTCGCATTCGCATTCGCAAAATTTATGCGAATGTTGTGCGAATATTGACACTAGAAAAAATAAAATTGAAAGTAATGTAAAAAAGCCATTCATTTATTTTTTACCAAGATAAATTCACTTTCAACTATACATATTTCCAAATTCACTTGTTGATTTTCTACATGCAGACCGGATTAGTATATCAGTGCCGATAGCTTTTAAAACGAAAAAAAAATAACAGGATAAAACCCATTGGGAAAGGAAGAAAATATTATGACAGAAATAAAAGGAAAAATAATTTACGCGCAATCAGAGGTTGGGAAGGGGTTTAGGGGTGAGGGTTAAGGGGTTAAGGGTAAAAAACGGTTTATCGCAATTTCCAGAAAAACTACAAGCCCTATGAAAAAAAGTTAAATGGCAAAGTTATAGGTAATAAAAAGATCTACAACTTTTGTATTCACACTTTTTTGCTAACTCGAATATATGCGAAAATTCAAATAGCTGGTTTTTGGTACTTTTTTATTTTTATCATCTACAAAAACTATATAAATTTCACGAAAGTTAGTGAAAACTTACCTTTTTATGTCCCAAATACACCTAAATATTTTTGATTTGAAAAATTAATTTTATCCCCATGTTTTAATTGAATTGCGAAAAAGCACCCTAGCTATGTCTAATTTTTGATTATTTTTATACTAAACAAATTTCGTGAAAATAATATATTTTTTGTACAAGGTAACAATAAAAACCAAAACATCAGATATTTGAATTACTTGCATCAATTTGAGTTTATGTGAAAAAAGTTTGGATACAAAAGATGTAGATCTTTTTACTATCTACAATTTTGCCGTTTTTTTTACCCTTAAAAACCCCCCTCACTCAACCTCTCATCGCCCGTAAATTATTTTTCCATTTATTTTTTATTTTCTTCCTTTTCCTATGGGTTTTATCTGTATTTTTTTTTACTTTTAACCAAATTTTAAAGGCTTCAGCACTGGTCTATAGGGATATTACGTAAGCACTATGGGGGGAGAAAGGGAGGCAGGAATGTTTGCTTCACTTATTTTTTGATTACATGAGAGATGGGCGGATATCGTCGGTAGGTAGAGTATTTTTGTCTACATCTAATTAAACGTATAGCGCAAACACACTTTGTCTATGCTCGAACCAAACGCTTTCCGGACGTTTCCTAAGTTGCAAATAGATATGAAGATATGATCAAGAATCGGACATCAAAAATAATGAATTTTAAGTGAGTAAACGCTTTAAACGATTTTGAGATTTCTACAGTCAATTTACTGTTTCGTTTCGTGTGTTATTTTTTATAAATGTGAATATTTAAAAAAATCCTTAAGAAATTAATACTTGAACGGCCCTTTAGTAGGGTGATACTTTAGTCGGGCGAGTTCGGATCCACTTGGTAGTTTTCGGAGCAAGATGCAAATGAAACACGCAAAGAAAATTGGTTTCAAATAAAAAAAAACTGAATATTCGCATTCGCATTCGCGAATATCGGAACGAGATATTCGCATTCGCATTCGCGAATGTTCAAAAAATGACATTCGTTACATCACTATACTGAACCCATTTCATGCCGGCTGAGCAGGGTATCAGGAGATTAGAGAAGTTGGCCTCTGCTTAGTGGTAGAGCTGAAACCTGGTCAGCTGTCACCTGTCACCCACTTGAGTCAGCCGTCAAATGACCTGTCGCTTGAGGACCAGTATTTTTTTCTTTGTCGGTGTTCATAATACACAGACCATAGTTATGAAGACCAAGGCCAAGGCTTTGATAATCCACCAGTTAAAGATCATAAGTCTCTCTTCGAAGTGGAGTACTTCACCACACAGTTACTAAATATCGCAAATTCTTCAACCTGAAAGACTGATCTGTAATATTTGTATCGACCACGACACGTGCGTCACGTGTCTGTGAAGCATGTCTCCAAGTCTCCATTCAACTCCTGAAGATCTGACTACACCCGCCCTAAGATGCTTTAAGTATGCCATAAGAGTTCGAAAATATAAACATAGTTTTAAATGAATTTAAATTTTCTTTTTTCAAACAAATTTCAATGAATAACAAATAACAAACATTGTTAATTTATGCTTATCTGACCTTTTAGATATTTTCTTGGCTAAGCCCAAAACGATGAAATATTTCCATATTTTTATAATATTATTAGTTTAAAATTACGTTCCTCCTCGTAACTCGTGACCTTGGATCCTGAACGTGAGATCTAAAATAAGTTTTGTTTTTTATCTAATCAGCCTGCTTTTTGGATCCAGTGGGCAGAACGGGTTTTGACGTTTATAACAAAACATTAACTTCGTACAGTTTTTTACTGTTGTAAGTTTGTACTAAACAGAAAATTTTCACTTACCGCCTTCTCATATACGTCGCGTATACTAATAATAATAAGTTCTGGTTGTGTGTGTGAAGCTTGCGGCTGTGTGGGTGCACTGCTGGCCCGTTCACTGCCTACTTACCTGGCCCTCGGTACTCGACAATGAATATTTTTATTCAAATTTTATTGATAACCAAACAATTTCAGTAATATTATGATTGGTCTCTGAAAGAGATAAATAAAGGTTAAAGGACTTATGGTTCTTTTTACTTTGGAGATTAGTCAGTTACCTTCATAATAAATTAATAATCATAATTATATGAATTATTAATTTGCAAACGTAGGTACTTTTCCAGCGAGAAAAATATAACTAACGATCTACCTACAACTTCAAAACAAAAATATGCCTATATGTAAAATTGTAAATTTCACAGTTCTGTGATTCTGTCCTCAGAAATTCTACAAATACTTAAGTAGGTATAATTATTCTACCGTTAACGTAACGTCCAGTTACGTTATTTGGAACACTTCATGAAGTATTTTTATATACCTACACCTACATGTGCCAAGAAAAAGTATAATTTTAATAAAAACTTCAAACTTTCACATTTACTCCTATTATTACTCTTTTAATAAAAATTATTCAACTCACGTGGTCTATAATATAATCGTAATCTTTTATAAACCGGCGAGTAAACTTGCCCTTTCGAACGCGCACAAAACTGCTGATAGCCCCTTATCTCATCTACTACAACGTCAACAGACTGACGCTATCTCTTTTCTCCGCTCCCAATTTCGTATCCCGCGTCTCTGTCTAACGCCGGTCGCACCGTCTCGTTCCCGCTAATGAATTAAATCAACAACCTCTCGCTCGCTCCCTTCGATGAAGAGATGATCAGCGCTCCCTATTTGAATTTATTTCGAATTTGGAATTCGATTTTACTACAGATGCAACAATTAAAATTGTGATCGTATCTTTTGGAAAGTGTAATCATAGGTGTAATAAAGGAAACTGGCTGAAGGTGTCAAGGTCACGCGAATGAGTTCCTTTTTTGAACTTTGCTTTCAGTAAAACGTCAGGCACACGCTGCGTACTCTCAAGGTACTCTGTGCTCAAGTATTCCGAACGGGGCTTCCAAGGAATACACGTGACCACGTGACGCGTGTCGGACCAACGGAGGGCAATGTTTACTTGTAATAAGTACCTGCAACCGTTTTACTTTGAACCCAATTCATTACGCAATGATACTTTCAAGTTTGAATATAATTACCACTGAAATAAAATAGTGAAAATTAAATTAATAGTTAGATATTTCTTTTCTAATTCAGTTAATTAATAATTATCGCAGTGTAATTTTCGCAGTGGTCATAAGAACTTACTGTATTTATCTGATGCATCCACTGCATAAAATAAAAAAAAAATAGTGGACACGCCTCGTTTGCTGTGGGGATCTTGGTCTCTACATTCAATAATATTGAATATTTTTCCTATTTATGCGTCATTTCATTCTAAGTTTGTCAGCACAATTTGCTTAAAGTATGTGCTACACGGTTTCAAACGGTGGTTTGAAACCGAAACAGCACGAGTTGCGCTTTGCCGGCTACACGGTTTCAAACCAATCAGTTTTGGTTTGAAACATCAGTGTAAAAAGACCGTCGCGCGACTATCACGTCTCTACGCTCGACCTATATAAGACTAGTAAACCCGCCCTCGCTTCGTTTCGGGGAACCAGTCCCTTCAAAAATCTCTATAAATTTTAACAAATTATGTTATTCCGATGTCTACGCTATATTACTGCAAAGTTTCATGAAAATCCATTCAGTAGTTTTTGTGTGAAAGAGCAACAAACACACACACACACACACACATACATCATTACAAACTTTCGCATTTATAATATTAGTAGGACTAGTAGGTAGGAAGTAGGAAGTAGGATAAGGATAGGATATCCTTAGATTGTCAATTTTTTTTTGGCAGACGCGGCGTTGGCCCTTGGGTCAATTTCTTTTAATTTGTCGGCTAAAATATTCCACGCATTTTTTTAATACAATCTTTATAGGACTCTGATGTGAGGTCCCAAAGGCAGGGCAAGTCTCTATACATTTCTATAAATTCACTCAACACTTCCCGCTCTTTCTGCTCTCGTGACATTTCGTCGTAATTGTCGTTGAATTGATTTGATGCGTGCGTCCGCGCTCGCCGCTGCAGGCAGACTGCGTTCGCTTGGTTTGAAACAGACGGCTACACGGTTTCAAACCAACGCTTCTGCCAGTGGTTTGAAGCACAAGCCTTTCTACCAAGGGCGTTTGAAGGTCAAGCGAAATTTGGTTTGAAACTACTGTCTACACGGTTTTAAACCTCGGTTTCAAACCACGGTTTGAAACCGTGTAGCGCATGCTTAAGGCATTAAAAAATGCTCGTCGTCAATGTACAATGAACCTTATTAACAGGGGGGGGGAGCTAACACATGTGTGAGTTGCCATTAAAACGAATTCCACACAGGTATAAACTTAAATAAAGCTCGATTGGTCAGCATTGCAGATTGTGATGAATGTTACCTCAAGGTATGGATTCTCCTGTTGGAAGTAGCTGGGCTTACATCACTCTGTATCGGTAACGAGTCTTTTGATGAAGTAAATTTTTTCCACGGGTCACAATGACCACTTTAGCACCAGTTACATTATTATTTTGATGGTCTTGCGCATTTTCTGATAATACTTATTAAAATCAAAACTTCTTTCCTATACTATCAAAACCAAAAATTCAGTTTAGTGTCTTTCTGTAGTTCAGTAACTATTTCAAAATAAATAAAATGACTAAAAATACTGTAGTGGGTATTGGAAGGAACGCTGCTCCGGCGATACACATTCGGCTTTCACCCACTTTCTCCTTGACAATGGTCTAACGCAGCCAACATGGCCGCCGAAATGTTTTAAATGCACGTCTATATTACCTCCACTTCATTCAATCTAATATTTTGCAGGATTAGAGAAGGTACGTCATATTATGAATGACTAAATCTTGTCCGCGGTTTCGCTTCAGGAAACTTGTTGCTCCGCTCCTATTGGTTATACCGTCACGTTAACTCACGTTATGTAGCCCACGCCTTCCTAGATAAATCAACTATCCAATACAACAATAATTGTTCAAATCGAACCAGTACATCATGAGATTAGCCCGTTCAAACAAACAAAACAAACTTTTCAGCTTTATTATACATTATTAGGATAAAATAGAGTCTTGTTTCGATAGTTTGTCACGTATTGTAAACGGAATGTTGTGTCAAACTATTCAATCAAGCTGCAATCAAAGCATTTATAAATTAGTAGACTAGGGGTCCATAACCAAACCTGAGCGTGAGCCGCTGCTAAAAACAAAGGTGCGATCACAGTAATTTAGTTTGTAAGCAAAATATACTGTCGTCATTATAAATTCTCGCTGTCAAACGCAGTGTAGGGTGGTTATGTATCTGTCATTAATATTAGGACTGTCTTGCTGACAAGCCTTGCTGGCTCTCCACTAGTTTTGGTCTATACTCCTTTCGCTTTGATATGGATTTCGTCCTAATTGCATGCCACACAAACGACTACTGTCCGCCCCTGTGATTAAGGTTCATTGTGAATTGACGGCGAAAATTTAAAATACCTTAAGTAAATTTTGCTTACAAGCAAAATTGATCTGTGAACACGGGTAATAAATCTGTTTTTAGCGACAAGTGGCAATTTCACGACTCGAGTATAGTAGATTAGTAGCAGTATTGTCGTACTAGGATCTTATGGCGCGTGGGTGACGTATGGGTGACAGAAACAGTGCCTTACAGTTTGCCTTACCTGTGAGGCGCTGTCTCTGTCACCCACACATCATCCACGCGCCAAAAGATCCTTGCACGACTGTAAGTAGTTCGGTTTTATTTTCTTCTGCTGACTGACCGCACTGCGTTCCAGCAAGTGATCACAATGCGTAACCTTTTTTTGTAGAAAAAGCAACGTTTGTTATGGTCGCTTAGTGGAACGTGCCCTTGGTGTCCCCTTTGATATTCCTGACCATGAGGCACGGTGACCACTGATGATGGCTCATCCTTCGTTTGTCGACTATTTACATAGAAAATGGATGTCGTGGAACATGTTGAAATTGAAACGTTGTTTAATTGTTGAACTGTTTCTAAGCCACTGCCAATATTATATTGATAAATTAACAATAACAAGACTTGTTATTGTCCATTACTAACTTTTACAAAAAAAAATAACCGACTTCAAAGTCGACATGACTGTCGACTTAAAAACCCACTTGCCAAATGTCGCTCCAATTTATAAGGGACCACACAAAAATCACTACTTTTCGAACAAAAAAGAATCATCAAATCAGAACATCCAGTCAAAAGTTAGCATAATTATTTAATTCACATTACATTTCGAATGTCGAAAGAATTATCGAAATCGGTTCACGAAGTTATAAGGTAACTCACATAAGACAAAAAACATACTTTATCTGAATCTGGGCCTTATAAGCAAAATGGGTACTAACTAACACAAAGATCTCTTTCGTAATAGAGAAAAAAATATATCTATTTCTAACGATCGATAGCGCCCAACCACCCAAAACATACAGCTGTTGCGGTGTCATTCCGGTTCTAGGATCCTCAGTCAACTATTTCCTGTCGAGTTCGTAATTATTCTCAAACTAATAACAGTCTTCGGTATTTAAGAAAATTTGCGAATGATCATTGTCTTATATGTTCAACTGGCATACCTACGAGTAGTATAGAGAATCAGCAAGTCTTTCAGCATTACCATTTATCATCCGATTATTGTAGTCGATCAATAAAATAATAGATGCACAAATCCTTACTTATGCTCGATTCACAGTTATGTGTGAATCCGGCATTACTTATAATAATGCCCTGCGTAAAACGTCGCCGGAAGCTAATTGTGAATCTACTTTTTGTTAATGATCGATGATAATTATTATTTTGCCAAATGCAAATTATTTTGAAAGAATCGTGTTCTCTATCTTTTCTTCCAGTCCTATTTTAACTATTAAAAATACAAAAAAAACATCAATTAATCGTTCCCTCTCTTTGTGTGTGTGTGTGTGTGCGTGTGCGTGTGTGTGTGTTTTTACCTCCATATTGTATTTTACTGGTTAATAATAATATAAAGGGTTAATCATGAAGTTATAAATGTATACTAATACAAAGATTCATTCCTACCGCGTAGGACGAGATTTGTATCGTATTTTATCATAGGATCCAGTCATTAGAATTTTAGAATAGATGTAATAAACCCACTCTAACTACCAACTGAAATCAAACGGCAACTCTGTAAATCACTTAGATAAAGCGTTATTAAATAACAGCGACTGAAGGCACCGCGTCCTTTGAAACACGGAAACGCTCATGAAACTGTATCACTGCGGTTATCTATCCAGAGACGACCTCGCTGATATACCTATCAGCGAATGACCCTGACGACTTGAAATTCAGGTTTATTCAGATCCTTGACGTTTATGTGGCGCAATGGTTACGCTGATCGCCGTTCGTCCTAGCTTCGATTCCCAGCGAGGCTGAAAGAAAAATGGGCATAGATGAATAAAATATCCAGACCTATTTATAAGTGCCGTAATTTTTTATTACTGCCAATTAATCACTTCTGATAATAAAAGTTTGAAAATTGTCTCTATGCAGTCCTGTCACTCGATAAAGCTTGAGTTTGGATCTCGTAGAAATAGTAAAAAATCTCATTATTCTTATCAAATAAATTACATTCATATTTTATTTTCAATTATGATTCTAGGCAGCTGCAAAATGATAATTTTCGTTTTAGAAAAATATTGCAGATTAATTTATTATAGTAAGTAGGTGACTCTGACGAATACTAGTATCAATGGATAGTTAAAATAATAAAGTAATATTACGACTTTGTGGCCGAATAATTTTGAAGCAAACAAAAATAAATATAAAAAATTTAAATATCCTTTCCGTGACCATTTTGTTTTTGGCTCAAAACCTCACCGCTAAAATATTGCCGCTTCTTCCAAGACCATTCACCGTAGGGTTTTGTCGAAGAGATGACGTAGTTTGACTATCCAAAAGTGTTTGTAAAAACTTACTTCATTCATTTATTCGATATCGTCTTCTGGTTTCGTCAATTTCCTGGTTTTGTGAACATTGAAAACTATATGAAATACCTGCGTGCAGTACCGATTTGGATTTCGAAAATACGGAACATTCTTGCATCATCTTTAGGGACATCGGGGGCAGATAAACGGAAAACGGGACTGTCCCATTAAATACGGAATGTCTGGTCACCTTACACTTACACTGCTAGTTTTAGCTAGCTCCAAGAAACATTTCATTCATTATACATTTAACGAAATCTTTATTGTAACATTAGTTACTAGGAGTGCATAAGCGCGCTTAATGATATCATTAAACCGCGGCGACACTGCGATATTGACCAATGGAGATGAAAGAAAATGAACATCGCCCCGCAGTTACTACAAAACGAGTAGAGAATTTTACCTATTATTACTACAAATAGCTATATACGTCACCTGACTGATAACGATGGATGCATTCCGTCCGCGGCCGCTCTCCTCGGCCGAGCGCGCCCGACGGCAGCCGAGCGCTGACATCTCGTCACTGGCCGTCACAGCGGCACACTTCTGCTATGTACTCGATTACATTACATAGGTGCAACGCGCCGCGGTGGTAGCTAGCTTTGCATTCTCCAAATTCGTGAATCGATTACTATCGGATGCGCGGCGTATACTTTTTTCGATATATCGATTCGTCCTCCGTTTGTATTTACGCGGTTTCAGTGTCGGCCGCGCGCGTCGCCCGCCGGACGTTACGGTAATTGTCGACGCAAGCGATTCTCACCCGAAAAGTTTGCGGGATAAGCGCGTCGCTCGAGAGCGCTTCCGTGAAATGTATCGAATTAGCGGACGATTTTCACGGGCCAGTTTTCCGTGCACGTGTACCCTAGGCCGCACTGTTTACGCCGGTACATCGTGCCGCCGGAGTCAATGACTCGCCGGCGTGACATACATTCCGGTGACGGCGATCTAACACGTCGCTTCGCCGATTTTTCGCGACCGACGGCCGAATAATACGTTAGTGTTATCTGTGCCGAGTGCCGTGTAAATCGCCAGTGGCGCCGGCACGCATTGTTTGGCCGCGTTATCGGCTGATAAGCCGCGGTATCGCATATTTCCGGTGGTTCTGTGTTTTCTGTGACAGCAACAAGTTCCCGCGGCCGCCGGGGGCCCGCACGTCGGGTCGGCACAAGTGTAACAGCGATGCGTGTGATGTGATCACTGATATTGATTTTGCCACGACCATCCGTAAGCTAATTGCCGATGCCAATTGGAACAATATAATCCACGTTCCGTTCCGGATTCTGATTGGATTCTTAACTGCGGAGTTTACTAATCCGTAAAAAACGCAAAACGTTAGTTCGTTTTCCCGCGCAAATCCAATAGGGCACAGGTACGAGCTATCGGTATTTTATCGATTTGTTTTTTCTCGTCACGGACGTCACTGACGTTAATGCAATTGGCCATGCTGCCGCGAGCAGTTTTCAATTAAAAAACAACGAATTTGTCTGTGAAAAACTTTCTTATTTTGAATGTTGGTTTGTGGGAAAACTTTATGAGAAAGTGGTAACGAGGTAGACCTCGGTTCGCGTGTTTTTCGGCCATTACAGTGATTTGGGTAGTCTAGATCTATCCACGTTAGGTCGAATGACGCGTGAAATTTTCACGGACACGTCTCCTGAGTTATTTATAGACGTAGTGTTTGATTTGTGCGCCGCGTCGTAGCTCACCTACATACCTAACGTAGCTCGGAATGTACATAATGTACATCTTGCACTATGTGGAGCGCATGTACCAGTGTACGGCGCGGCGTACGGCGCGGATATAACAATATCAGGCGCGCCGCTGTGTGCGTGCGGCGTAATGAGCGCTCTATGTGCTAAGAAACAGTAAAAAGTATGGCGCGAGCGCACGAAGCGGCAACGCCGCGCGCTCGAGGCCTTGCCGCCGTGAAAACAATAGTCTTTTTATTACATATTTTCGAATAAATTTACGTCAAACATAGTTATTCATCTTACCGAGTTGCCGTATTTTGCCCTAAAAGACCTACTTTACGCAGAAAGTCAAGCGGACGGTTTCATCGTGCACTTTCATTTTAGAAATTGCACTCTGCAGTTTCTAACGGTGCAACGGTGCTCGTAAAAATACATTCACTATTTCGTATTTGAGACCGGGCGTAAGCGTAACTTAATATTTTAACTCAATGGAGTAAGCGAGCCCCGACAAAATTTCGAACGGACAAAAAGGAATATATCAATTGGAAAAAACAAACTTCCACAAAAATAGCCCGTGGAATAAAAAAAATAGTAACCGATGTTGACCTTTCCGAACGCGCCTCGTTACTAGCGCGGGCCAGCTGACGCGACGTTGCCGCTTCGACATGTACGCGGGTATCTCCGAGCTTATCGCCCCTGCGGAGTCGAAATAGCGGCGACAGTCGCGTGGCACGGCTCGGTACATAAAGGATGTAGGACGTTTCTCAACTGCGGGATGACACTTCCCGCGCGAAAAATTCGAAATGCTTTTTATCAGTCGCGTTCGGTTCGTAGATTTTGTCGCCTGTGCAGTTCGTGACGTGACGTGACTCATCCGCGGATCATTCGTAATTTTTCTTCGTCATTCATTATAATAAATTACAATTCAATTTGAATCTCATTCGTCTGTCTGCAGTGACGGACGCGTATTTTTTGCCACTTTATCGCTGTTAAAACTTGTGTCGACTCGGTAAACGATAGTGATTTTTCTATTGTAGTATATTTTCCAAGTGCAATATTAAAAGTGAAATTACCAAAGCATCCAAAGACTTATCCGTAGTTGTAAATGGATTATATTTTACTAAGTTATTTGTTGACTAATAATATTTATTTACATACAAATCGTGAAATATTTACGTTTTACGTAAAACAAAGTACTAGGCGCTCATAGAAGCGCAGCGGGTTCGTTCGGCGCGGGAGATGGCGCGGTGACAAAGTGGCCTACATGCCGGTGGCGCTGGGCTCGCTAGGCGGCGAGGGCGAGT
This sequence comes from Hesperia comma, assembly GCA_905404135.1. Taxonomy (NCBI): domain Eukaryota; kingdom Metazoa; phylum Arthropoda; class Insecta; order Lepidoptera; family Hesperiidae; genus Hesperia; species Hesperia comma. Next base: position 19,633,621 of record FR990015.1, on the reverse strand, counting down.
ACCGCGAGTACCACCACCTCTCGCCGCACCATCCGCCGCACCACCACCAGCAGCTGCAGTACCATGAGTACGCGCCGCCGCCGCCGCCCATATACCATCCGATACATCCGGACCCCTACCTCAGGTAAACTGGCTGGTCGCTAATCCTTTGATATTAAAAATAATATTTCGGGTCACAAGTTTCTAGTTCATTGAACTACGTAATTCTTTGTACTTATGTTGATCTAGTAAGCGACATAATATATTATATAGGTTTTAAATTGTAAAGCTTACGCTGATTGAGATAGATATTTGACCTTGGTAACTAACACAATAATATTTAAATTCAAAAATAAATAGTAAATAAATACCTTATATTATGTGTCAACACAATCAAAATAAATTGATGAAATATTCGTATTTAATACAATATTCTTTACCATTTAAATGGTGTGTTGGCCTTCCGAACATAGCTGAATGAAGCTTTGTTGTATTATCTGTTTCTTGCATATCATTGCAGTGTTGCTCCATGAATTATTTATTTCATGTAATTTAAATTTCGCATAATATATGACCACTCAGTTATGTAATAAATAAAATCTAATAAAGTGAAGTAAAGGAATTGTTATTATACACATATGATATGACCTCACATCTACGTAAACTGAAGGAAACTCGCTATGTATTTTATACCTCTAAAATTAGAATGCATCTCGTCAAATAACCATAAAATTGATACAGATACACAGACAAGCTTTCTCTTTTAAAATATTAGTATGGATGTTAAAAAAAACTCTACTTCGCATAACATAACGTCTGCCAGCGCCTTGCATTGAAATCTTCGACACCTACTTGGATGACAAATGGCGACGCTCAATACTGGAAGGGAAGCCATAATAATATAACCGGGGTCTTCACTTCAATTTATTACATCCACTACCCACGCGTGCCAATACTTTTGTTGACACATGTTCCAACTTCCACCCATTTAACAATGTTTGATCTTTGAACACTTCCGTGCCTTGAAGAGCACGTTCTTTCCGACTGTTATTGTTGTCATGTGTCGTTAGTGTTACGGGCAACACACAAGACAAGAACATAGACACCCATATAGAGAACAGATTTAAACTCATGTCATTCAAAATTCCGTCTCGCTGGGAATCGAACCCAAGACCCTTGGAACGGAGTTGCGGCCGTGCGTTGCGCTTGCGTCGTACGGGTCTTGATCAGTCCCTGCCTCTTTTTTGACATACATACTGACGAACCATTGCGATATGTAATAAGCCAGCAGAGGGACCTTGGGTCAAAGCCTCGTCCAGGGGTCAGGGGAGCAAGAGATGACCCCACATCCCAAAAAGGCTCTCTTACCATGCAACTGAAATGCGTAAAAGATATTTCATTTCCGTGGTTAGTACTTAAAAATAATTTAATATTAGCAGCACCGTTGACACTGATCCGGCCTGCAGTGCCCAGGAGTTTGATTCTCGGCTGAGGTGCCTTTTATGTAATGTTTATGGGACAGATAATAGTTTGTAAACAACGGTGTTATTTTCTTAGTTAGTCTTTTACTTTGCGCGGCCAGTATGAATGTGAGATTTTTAATTATGATTGAAATATATGAGGATATATTTATGATTATCAATAACAATACAATGATAGTGGCGTTATAAGGTACATAAGACAAAATTTATTTCCATATTTTATTTTACTTAGGTCAAGTTTAACCTTGCAAAATAGGTACTTAAGTATATCGCAGAATTTTGACGGAATTAAAACATTGCTATGAATAAAATTATAGTTATTTATTTGGTTTGTATCCATATAGTTACGGTTTGTGGCACTGCTTACCTATGAACTTTGTAATTACGTACTTGCTTGCTTATAAATGCTTGCTACGCTGTGGTGAATTTGGAAACCAAAAATATTACATATTACATAAAAATAGTAACTTGGTACAAAAATATACTACACCCTCTTTATTCCCCATCCTGCGGGAATACGAAACATCCCGAAAAATCTTACTGTTGTCTTGTAATATAACGCTTTTGAATATTAGTATTGATTTTATAGATGATTATTGTAATTTAATTTGCATATATTATGCATTAGGTCACACTGTATGTTAGGCATGGCTATTGTATACGTTATTAATTGCCCTCGACAGTCTTCGTATTTCTTCGTGTTTTGAGTGGTGTATGAGAAATGTGATCTAGATGGCACGTGCCTGAAAACACGTGTAACCTCGTAAGGAAAACGATAAACGCGCCTAAAATACGCCCAGCAAAGTACCCGGCTCATAGTTATAACAGTTATAACCTAGAAGGAAAAATAAGCCAATGCAACTCACTGCTGGTTTCGCGTCTTTCACATTGTTTGGGGTCTGGAGTACAGGCAAGCGGCTCCCTGATGGTGGCTTTATAAGCCTACGCGTTACGTAGCCCTGGGCCAATAAAGTATGACAATCCTTGCGGCACAGTCCAATACACTGGCCAAGTGTAAATGTCATTTTTCACGTTTGAGACAGATTGAGAACTCTCTGATGAGTATGGGATTCTTCACGATGGTTTTTTCAAAAAAGTGAATGATAGTTTCTTTTTAACGCGCTCTATTTTCCTTATTTTTTAAATTAGAGGTGTGTGCAGGGTTTGAACCCAGACCCTACACCCTACTATCAGGAGACTTAACGTTCAAACCATTTATTTGGCTTTCAGTGCTGTGGAAAAATTAATATAGCTAATAAATTCACTTAGATTAAAATGAAGATATTAAAATCCGAGTTAACTTTTTCGCTTTTGCTTATAACTTTTTGTACTTATTACCTTTTTTTCTTGTTTTCAGGAGGCACGGGCCATACTTCGGTCAGCCCGATTACAGAGTTTATGAACTCAATAAACGGTTACAACAGAGAACAGAGGTAATTATGATATAATCTTACATAGTATTTAATTAGAAAATGAAAAAATTACGACACTTTTGGAGAAAACAACGATTGATTTCTAATGAAGGATATAAACATAAGTGCTTACTAACGCCATCTCTTATCAAGCAAATACAACTGTTTTTAGGATTCGTTTATGTATTTTTTTCTTTGATAATACCCTCAAGCTATTTACTGGAACTTGATAAACATAATAATATTTATGTTTACATCGGAGCATTAATATTTCTATTGCGTATAATTAACATTTCTTCACATTTTATGGACACCAGCGACATCTACATTTTTAATGTATGCAATGGAAGAAAGCGCCATCTACAAACCATGACATTTATTTACTGCGGCGTAAAGCGCTGGATTTATGTTGCTTGGCAAATATATTATTTAAAAACGAATATTTTCGTTTTAATTCAACCATAAGGTGTCACCGTAAAGTGTAGTCCATATACACTGTGTGTCCACTGTAAAGGTCTTGTAGTAAGATAAGAGTAGTCAAGACTCAAGTTAACTCAAGTTAGCTAACTTATGTGCTTGTAGTACGTTGCATCTCATAAGTCATAAGTTGTCTCACACTGCTGGGCTTGGGGGGAACTGAAAAGGGGAACCAACAGACCTAAACCGATCTTACAATGTGAGGTGTACAGGTCAGTTCACCAGGTTGGCAATGTTCAAACAATTTTAAAAGCATTATGAGAACTCTCAGGAGTGTGTAGGTTCACTCTTCTCTCGTTTTCTCTTCAGTGGAGCAAATGATAATTACTTTTCATATTTTTTTGTAAGCTAGAGAGCTTCAGGTGTCCAACATTCAAACTGATTGGCTATTACTATTAGATCACTAAATTACGTTTTTTATTTAATTATGATAGCAAACGAGCATACTGCCTTACGCTGCCGCCCATTACAACTGTGACCGACCTAAAGAGAACTAGACTCAATTAAGGAACTATGATGGTTAGGTTAGTCCAGTTAGTAAGTAGATTAAAGTTTATTAGTTGGTTTGCTAATAAGTGTGAGGACAGGGTTTACAAAATTACTTGTATGGCATAGCCCAAACCAAGAATGTTTTATTTGTAAATAATATAAATAATAATTTAATATTAATTAATGTCTATTTCCTTAATAATGAAGTGTACAAGTACCAGGCCAACATAAACTCAAGGACGTGTTCTCTAAATTTCAGGAATCAGATAATCTATGGTGGGACGCGTTCGCGACAGAGTTCTTCGAGGACGACGCGACGCTCACACTTTCGTTTTGTTTAGAAGATGGACCTAAGAGATATAGTAAGTAACGGTCTATTCTGGTTAATTCTACTATATTCATGAATATAACTCCTAAATGGCTTTTATTCCTATCAAAGTAATTATGGTCACGTATACAACTATACAGTTGGTTATATATTTGATTTCAAAAACTACCTATTTATGCTGTCTGAAGTTCTCTTACATGGCTCAACGACTGTTATCTTATGATAACAACCAAGGACCACAGATTAACATACCTTCCTAAGCTCGGTAGTACTCTTTAGCCACTAGCGGTCACCATCCAACTACCGACTGCACCCACAGTCGCTCGATCACTAAAGAATCTAAGGTTCGAAGCCCGGACTATCATCATTCATCATACCTCATCACGAAACCAAGTGATGAGGTTGATTCAATAACTTGCTACAGATTTATCTAGTCTGATCTGTTCTGTAGGCACTGGTGAAGTATAATAAATAATATTTATTTTTTAACACATTTTTTCTATTAATAGCCGACAAACAAGGGGACGTGCCATCTTTGGTAAATGATCACCGTTCACACATGAACATTAGAAACGCTAGAAGGAACAGAACAGAAAACAATTTCTCTCTCTCAATCACCTAACTGAAACACGACAAGGTCGACAAGTCGTTCCTATAAACATTATTTTTTTGAATGTAATAATTTTCCGTCTTGCTCCATCAGTAACTAATGATATAATTTATCTCGTTCCAGCAATAGGAAGGACACTCATACCGCGGTACTTCCGCAGTATATACGAGGGCGGGGTGTCGGAGCTGTACTACACGATGCGCCAGCCGAAAGAGTCCTTCCACAACACGAGTATCACGCTAGACTGCGACCACTGTACGATGGTCACGCACCACGGCAAGCCTATGTTCACTAAAGTAAGCGCCTGCTTGTTTATGCTAGCCTGGTATTGTGTTTATTTTTTCAAAATAAATAATGATACTGTGATATTTTATTAAGTAGTTTATAGCGGTGACAGCCTAGTGGTTAAGAACTCCGCCTCCTATTCGGAGGTTCCGGGTTCGAATCCCAGGGCACGCTGACTTTTCGGAGTTATGTGCGTTTTAAGCATTTGAATGTCACTTGCTATAAACGGTGAAGGAAAACATCGTGAGGAAACCTGCATGCCGGAGAGTTCGCAAAATTCAAAGGTGTGTGAAGTCCGCCAATCCACACTTGGCCAGCGTGAGGGACTATGGCCTTAAACTTCTCATTCTGAGAAGAGACCCGTGTTCAATAGTGGGCCATGATGGATTGAGATGATGATGATGAAATAATGATACAAGAAATAAGTAAAGTTATATCTCTATCTTTTCGCGTCGCCACGTTGGCTGCAACCCATTAGTAGTATCACATTACTGAGAACGAGTCTTCTCATCACTGAGGAGGCCTAGAGCATACTCCATCACGCTGCTCCAGTACGGATTGGAAGGGCTAGTGGTCAATCCAGTACGGAAGTTTTGATGCCGTCTGAAGGCCTCCGCGACTCTGCTTAACAACTGCAATTACGCTATCCTAAGCTATGCTTGCGAAGGCTCTACGTGCCCTCCGAAGCACGGAAGCGCTCAAGAAATTTAGCCTCTAGCGGTCACCCATCCGACTACCGACCGCGCCCACTGTTGCTTAACTTTGTCGATCTTTTAACATTGACGCAAGCCGCCAGGCTATGAGCGCTTCGCCGCGTTAAATATGGATAAAAAATAAGGCGTACGAGTAGCAGTTGCCGATGTATTAATTACCGCTTAAAACAAAGTATATAATGTTATGTACCATGTGATATTAAGTAGTTTGTAAAACTTTTGAATGAATTTGTCATTCAATGATTAATAAGTGTAATATGAATTGCATTAGTACCATGAAGCAAATATAGAGAGGAGACGGCCTAAGCAAATGTGCACTGTGACTCAACTAGATCCTGACGTCATCACAGTATGCGTGACCGTGACCTAAAGTCAGTCTACCGTCGGCGCCCGTCCTGTGCACAGCGTTATGGACATTCACATTTTCAAAGAAAAGGATGAAGTCCTGTCTACTTGACATATTTTGAGTATGTCCCTGTTAAATCCTACATTTATTGACATCTAGTGTGAGATAGATAAACAACATAGTAAAATCGATATAGAACGAAGCGAGTAGTTTTGCTATTGACCGTTAGATGGAAAATAAAGAAGTGGGCGGGATATAACACCTCCTCGCCCCGCAAAATATCACGCGTTCTTTCTTAGGGAAATCTACATACAACGTCTCTTCTCTATATTTGCTTCATGATTAGTACCCAGTAAGTAAATAATTATTAAGTTACAAATAATTTATGGAATTTTTCTAGTACATTTTTGTCTTTATTAGTCACAAAACCACCTTTTATAATATTACCATAGAGTATAGACATATTGCGTCACAAGCTGGATAAACGCTATCGCTTCACTCTACAACCATATTCACCTAACGTTTTACATTGCAGGTGTGCACAGAGGGCCGGCTGATCCTGGAGTTCACGTTCGACGACCTGATGCGCATCAAGTCGTGGCACCTGGCCGTGCGCGCGCACCGCGAGCTCATCCCGCGGCAGGCGGTGCACCCGCCCGACCACGCCGCGCTCGACCAGCTCGCCAAGAACATCACGCGCCAGGGCATCACCAACTCCACGCTCAACTATCTCAGGGTAACTGCTCACTGCTGTCTATGTGCGCCTGGTAGTTCGCGAGCTCGTCCCGCGGCAGGCCGTGCACCCGCCCGACCACGCCGCGCTCGACTAGCTCGCCAAGAACATCACGCGCCAGGGCATCACCAACTCCACGCTCAACTATCTCAGGGTAACTGCTCACTGCTGTCTATGTGCGCCTGGTAGTTCGCGAGCTCGTCCCGCGGCAGGCCGTGCACCCGCCCGACCACGCCGCGCTCGACCAGCTCGCCAAGAACATCACGCGCCAGGGCATCACCAACTCCACGCTCAACTATCTCAGGGTAACTGCTCACTGCTGTTCATGTGCGCCTGGTAGTTCGCGAGCTCGTCCCGCGGCAGGCCGTGCACCCGCCCGACCACGCCGCGCTCGACCAGCTCGCCAAGAACATCACGCGCCAGGGCATCACCAACTCCACGCTCAACTATCTCAGGGTAACTGCTCACTGCTGTCTATGTGCGCCTGGTAGTTCGCGAGCTCGTCCCGCGGCAGGCCGTGCACCCGCCCGACCACGCCGCGCTCGACCAGCTCGCCAAGAACATCACGCGCCAGGGCATCACCAACTCCACGCTCAACTATCTCAGGGTAACTGCTCACTGCTGTCTATGTGCGCCTGGTAGTTCGCGAGCTCGTCCCGCGGCAGGCCGTGCACCCGCCCGACCACGCCGCGCTCGACCAGCTCGCCAAGAACATCACGCGCCAGGGCATCACCAACTCCACGCTCAACTATCTCAGGGTAACTGCTCACTGCTGTTTATGTGCGCCTGGTAGTTCGCGAGCTCGTCCCGCGGCAGGCCGTGCACCCGCCCGACCACGCCGCGCTCGACCAGCTCGCCAAGGACATCACGCGCCAGGGCATCACCAACTCCACGCTCAACTATCTCAGGGTAACTTGATGCTGCGTTATGTGTTCCTAGTAGGTCGTGCGGTGAGATCGCCAACGCTCAACTATCTCAGGGTAACTGCTCTTTATGTGCGCCTAGTAGTTCACGAGTTGAAATCACCAACCTCTACGTTCAATTTTGAGTATACCTATCTATATAACCTTTATGGCCTATCTAATAATATGGGCTGTCTGTGAATCTGTAATCGCTTTTGTAGAGTGGCCCAACCTATCTCTGAAATGGCAAAAATTGGAACTAATGCCACCATGTTAAAAGGTCATTCATAAGTACGTTGTGGTCATTCGACTGTCAGTTACGCGTGGAATGATTGGTCCGATGCATCCGACAGCGCCTCTCTTTATTTCAAGGTCAAGTTGGTTTTACTATATACCCAATTTTTGTGTATTTGTAATGATGCTGTAGTCTTAAATCACTGCATGCAATAACTTTAAAATTGAGGTACCGCGCTCACCGTTAGTAAAAGTGTTGGGATTCTGGGTGTCATCTGGAAGCTAAGGCCAAACTGGCCTCCAAATAGCTTGGCGTCCTGAACCGGGCGAAGCAGTACTTCACTGCGAAGGGCCTACTGATCCTTTATAAAGCTCAGGTTAGACCTCACATGGAGCACTGTTCTCATTTCTGGGCAGGGAGGGGCGCCTCAATACCAGCTAACAAAAATTGAAGTATCATCCACATCGCTTGGATTCGTGGCGAACGAGAACGGTCCGTTTTTCACGATCGTTTTTATCACGAACTTGCAAGCTGTGGAATGAGCTTCCTTCTGAGGTATTTCCGGAGCGCTTTGGACATGGGGTTCTTCAAGAAAGGTGTAAAAAGAGCTTTCCTTCAGGGCCGGCGTTGCACTGGTGACTCCCCTGGTGATGCTCGTGTCGATAGGCGACGATGACCACTTACCATCAGGTGGCTCGTCTGCTTTTACGTCTGCCCTTTAGGCTATAAAAAAAAGTTCCGACCGTGATCCTGGTTTTTTAGCTTAGCTATTCATAATATTCTTGTACAATATTATACTATTAAAATATGTTTTAATGTTGATGTGTGTTGTGTTCCAGTTGTGCGTGATCTTGGAGCCGATGCAGGAGCTGATGTCGCGGCACAAGGCGTACGCGCTGTCGCCGCGCGACTGCCTCAAGACCACGCTCTTCCAGAAATGGCAGCGGATGGTGGCGCCCCCTGGTCAGTTACTTCCTCTTGTCTCTTCTCATAGATGGCTAGTTCCCACCTGGAATTTCTTAAGCAAGCAGTCTACTAGTCTACTAATTCCTTACCAGGGGTGAATAAATTGATAAGTTGACTTGCATATTTTTTTTAATGCTTAAAATAGGCATTAGGATTGTTTAATTCATAGGGTTAATCAATGACAAGTTCATTGGTCTATTTTACCGCTCATAGCAAACATATGAATCTCATATGTTTGCTATGAGCAAACATATGACCTCTATTTCTAAAGGGTACAATGTGACGTCTTGAAAAAATTATGCAAGTCGACTTTTCAACTTATTCACGCCTGGTACGGAATTATTCTATGAAGTCGTCTACTTGAAAGAGTAAGGCGAATGCAATAATCCTAATAGAAAAGGTGATTTGATGAGAGTTGCGGGAAAAAGATTTCATTCTGATTTTTGCTAGTAAGTAAAACTGTCACAGGCCCATCGATGAGCTGGAGATGCCTAAATTAAATACCGTGTAGGGCAACCGCAAGTATAGGCATGTTAAGGAATACATTTTTAAAAATAGTACGCTTTATGACTTATAGAAAGAAACAAAAAAAAAATTATATCATCAAAAATTGTTGCAACTTAACAGTCTATAACTTGGACCACCACCCATAGAAATCTTCCGATGGACTCGCATCTCCTAATACCCGCAAAATGTGTTTTTTAAGTAACTACCGTCACCGGGTTTACTGTCAAATATTGTTTTATTGTATGTTTCTCATGTAAGTGACGATTAGTCTTTTTTGAGAAAATAAAGTTCATAAACCTACATTCGGTTGCAGAGTCTCAGCGGCCGGCCAGCAAGCGGCGCAAGCGCAAGGGCAGCGCGGGCGCCAACGCGGCGCCGCCCGCGCCCACCAAGAAGCGCTCGCCCGGACCCAACTTCAGCCTCGCCTCACAGGTACACCACCACCTGACGTGTCTATGATAATCTATCTATATATACATATAAACTCAGACCAATAAACTATAGACTGCGCGCCGTGAACAAAGGCGTGAAGCCGGCAAAAAGTCAGCTTAGCTTTGTAATACACACGGCGGCACTCACACCAAAACGACTTTTGTGTTCTAAATATTAAAAAATAAATGAAGCTTTGTGTTCCAAAAAATAAAGTTTAAATTTGTTCTAGTTCAAACTGTCAACATAAGGCCGGCTTCACGCTTTTGTTCACGGCGCGCAGTCTATTTGTACGACGAAATTAAGAGTTTTGTACAAGCAATCCTTTTCGACACATCAATGTGTGTGCGGCAATCTTGGCATAGAGTAAAGAGGATGTGCCGGATGTTTTTGTGAAATCAAGTTAATGTTTATTTATTTTTATTTCATTTGTAAGAAGTGTCCGTTGAAGTCTGGTAACTGTAATCAATACCATAAAATAAATTGAGAATTATGATTTATGTGAAATGTATGCAATTTTTTAGACGAGATTTGGCGATGTCCTTTCATGTTTATTGATCAAGCGGTTTTCGCGATTAGTGAAAGATCTTTTTCTTTTATTTTGAAAAAGAATTAAAGCAGTGAAAAATTACCAAGTAAACAGTAAACTATCTAAATTCGACTCCAGTTTCCCCTTGTCGTTCCAGCACCAATGTCTCACAGATTACTTTTATGCCTCCCCGACTACCCATTAGCCACCGCTCGCATTCAGTGCACGCTTTGCACGACCGCTTACATCAGCCCTCAGTTTACCCTTGCACAACAAGTTACTAAAAACCAGTTCTAACCCCAACGCTGTCCACAGGACGTGATTACTCATCTATAACAAGTTATCATTTCAAAATCCTATTTATCTCTGTATATTAGAAATAGTATTATTTCTATCCTACTTCCTATCCTACTATCCTTCCTACTAATATTATAAATGCAAAAGTTTGTAAGGATGTATGTGAGTGAGTGAGTGTGTGTGTGGGTTTGTTACTCTTTCACGCAAAAACTACTGAACGGACTTTCATGAAACTTTGCAGTAATATAGCTTAGACATCGGAATAACATAATTTGTTAAAATTTATAGAGATTTTTGAAGGGACTGGTTTCCCGAAGCGAAGCGAGGGCGGATTTACTAGTTATTCTATAAATCTAATTGTAACCCCAACACCACCCACAGGACGTGATGGTAGTAGGCGAGCCGTCGCTCATGGGCGGCGAGTTCGGCGACGAGGACGAGCGGCTGATCACGCGGCTCGAGAACACGCAGTACGAGGGTTCGCCCGCCGACTGGAGCGCCCCGCCCGCCTCGCCCGCCAAGACGCCGCCCGCGCACTGACCGCCCCTGCCCACCCGCACAATACACGCTACGACGACACGATCACGACTTTTATTTACCCCCTCATCCTTTACTTGATTCGCGCTGAGGGCACGACGTCGGTACGATATCGGTACGATGTCGGTACGACGCCGGTACGACATCGGCACGACGTTAGTGTGAACTATGAAATTGGTCAACGATATCTACATGCCGTTGTTGGCAGGTCTTCCTTGACGAACACCTTTAAAATGTATGTACATACGCAAAAAAGATTATTATGGACATCGTAAACCAGTGGTGCCCAAACTTTTTGCTGTGAAGATCGACTTGAGAAAAAGTTAAGGGTTTAAGATCGACAGATTTATTTTTATGTATTTTTTTATTATCTATTATTTTATGTTGTAATAATAAGTAATTATTAATGATTAGATTTATAATATGATTATAATCAAACAGTTTTACATAGTTTCTTACTCTGTACACACATTTGTACATAAAAAATATTATTAGGAAAGAAAATAAATACAGGTCAAGTTAAGTATATTTTTCTTGTGGCGGAAAATTAACGAGATGTAGATGCATGCTCAGTAAGTAGGTAATTTATAAATTTTCGAAAATAAAATCTTGTACTGGCTTAACTTCTAAGATCGACCGTGAAACCTCTCGCGATCGACCGGTCGATCGCGATCGACCGTTTGGGCACCACTGTCGTAAACGAATGTAGCTGCCGATGTCGTGTCGTGAGTTCGGTCGTGTCGGCCCTCGAAAGCGCCCGTTACCGTCCCGGGGGTCTAAGCTGCCGTTTCGCTCGCGGAAGACGTCACCTATGTAACTAATGGACTTGGAATACATGTTTCGTAGCGATTCTCAAGTGTTAATAAAATTGGATATTCAAAACAGTGTAAAATTTATTTGTGTATGTACAGTGTTGTACAACTGCATGAAGTGTAACTACTGCATGCATATTGTTTTCGCGTCTAGGATTAAGTAAATCAGTGTATATGTGAGGGGCATATCAATGACGGGAGCAAGTGTAGGTGTGTATTAATACAATTTTAGTATTTTAGACCTTAAATAGATATAACAAAACTTGAATTTTATTGTAGAGCTTACATGAAAATTAAATAAATTAATATACATAGTTCAGACTGTTTTTGTCCTGGGTTCGGATCCGGCCGTACAATTCTAATTCTTATTATGTGCAGGTCATTTGAAACCTTGAAGAAGCCATTTTTTCCTACTGTATCTTCCCAGTGAAATTGCTATGATATGTGGTACCTTGCCAATGACTCCTAAAATAACCGACAATTAACACTAAATATATCAAGAAAGAAATTTATTCAAAAGTGTATGTAGTGTGTGTATATGTATGAGTAGTGAATGTATATTAGTGGTTACCGACTACTCACTAAACCTGATACCTTTACATACACCTTTACAAGCAAACAAGTGGAAATACTGTATCCCACATAACAGAAAAATCGGCGACAATAATAAATTGTTGAGACACTAATAAAATAGAGATACTATGTACTATGGCGACAGTCTAAATCAAGTTGCATCATTGAAGTATCAATTACACATTCACACTCAGAAATTTCGTAAAACCTTGATCTGCAACTGGGCTTAGAAATTTTGATCGATAAACCAGGCAGTGATAAAAATGGCGATTTATATCTAACTACCCGTATTCGATGTGTTTATGAAATTAGAAGCATTATCTTGCTAGTTTTATCATATGAGCCGAATTTGACATGTTTAATGCCGCCTCTACACATAGGCCAGCGCATTCGCCAACGCGCTGGCGGTGCGCTTGCCAACGTGCTTGTGAGTTAATCCACAAATTGGAAGGTCGTTCACTATGCTTTGGTGAGGGCCAATGTGCGGACGGATTCAAAAAATGGATGTTGAGTTGGTAACAGCTGCAGCTGTATACTTATTTATTCACAGCTTATAATTACTACGTAAATGTGTACAAGAAAAGGGTGATAAATTTTATTTTTATGGTACTTATTTTTTGGATTCCATAGGCAATTTTCACTCTGATAGAGCTCAATAAATTTAAAAGTTTCCTCATTACTCATATTATACGACATTTTGTTAGGTTAGGTGTTAATACGCCGCAAGAAGAAAATATGCACTCTTGATCGCTGCTCCGGGCAAACTGATCGCGCGGCCAATGTGTGGATGGTGCGCCAAGCTTGCGACAAGTGTTCTTTGATGATACCGACACCGCGCGGCAAGCTCGCAAGCGCGCCGGCCAACGTTCAAATGCTTACCGCCAATGCGCCAACGCCCGTTCTACACATTGGACCAGTGGCTGGGCCAGCGCACTTGCCAACGTGTTGGCCTATGTGTGGAGGCGGCATAAAATAGATTTTAATCATTAGGGGTTGAAACATGGCGCCAAATAATCTAATACACGGTGCTGCTCGCTAGTATGTACTATTTAAGTAAACTTGGCTTGACACGCTACCTCTTGTAGATCCAACTATGTGGCTAGAAAATCTTGGTAAGTAAACTTGAACAAGGACATCTTAATACGCCTTACAATGAGACTGTAACCCCATCCAGAAAAAACAATTTCACGCTGAGTTATTTTTGCATTCACATTCGTGTGGTTATAGTGGTCATCATCATCATCATCATCATCTCAACCCATCATGGCCCACTATTGAGCAGAGCACGGGTCTTTTCTCAAACTGAGAAGGGTAAAGCCATAGTCCACCACGCTGGCCAAATGCGGAATGGCGGACTTCACACACCTTTTTGTTTCGCGAACTCTCCGGCATGCAGGTTTCCTCACAATACATATTTTCCTTCACCGTTTGATATAAAAAAATGACATTTCAATGCTCGCACATAACTCCCAAAAGTCAGAGGTGCGTGCCCTGGGCCCTGGGATTCGAACCCTGAGCGCTAATAGAACGCATCTATTATCCTACTAATATTATAAATGTGAGTTAGTATTTTTGTAAGTTTGTATGTTTGGTCCTCAATCACGCAAAAACGGATGAATGGATTTAGATGGGTAGGTACAAGGATAGTTTATAAACCAGAATAACGCATAGCATAGGATACTTTTTATCCCGGGAACTTGACTTATGCCTATGCATATTAATATAAAACTAACAAATATGTTTTCCCGGGAAATTCTGCGGGATCGAGAGTTTATACCGAGATTCCTACGGAAGCGGGACTTACGCCGGCGCCGCTGATTCTTACGGGTCCTAAGCGAAGCGAGGGCGGTTCGCTAGTAGGTACTTATAATAAGCTCACTCAGTCCTTTCGACTCAAGTAATGTTTTGCTTAGTCCACCAGTCAACTCCAGTGTGAATTTGTGGTGGTGTTGGTGGCTAACACAAGGGTCTGTTCACAAGTTCACACTACACTTGACATGGCATAATGACTGCGATGGTAAGATAAATACCGAAACGCAAGCCGAGACGGTTTTGTGCTTTTTTGAAAGTACTTTTTCGTTTTTCATTAGCTTATTAGTCATCTATCCACCTACCGACGCGGTTAGTGTATAATATATATTAAGAATATGATCATTAAAAGTTGCAGGGCTATGCTATGACTTGAAAATACGCGCGTAAATCTCGCGCGACGAATGATAAATATTGCGAGTATAAATTTTAACCGAGTACCAACATTTTATTTAACATTAGTAACTACCCTATTAATCAAATCATCATAAAAATAAATCTTAAGTTAAATATTTTTTGTTAAATACTTGTTATCAAATATCCAAAAATCATTCACTGATATTTTTGAGCGCAGTCGACAAATGTCAACGTCACACACGTCATCGGCGTCATCAATGATGTTAGAGGTCTGTTCAAAACTTCGATCTAGTTTTCTTAATGGCCTTAATGCACAGTGTATAAAGTGTAAATTATATATTTTTTCAGTATCGGATTCGACTCATTTTAAAATATGTAAAATAATTATTAATTGATTAGTGAAAAAATTATGATTTTCAAATTTTAAATGTGTCCAAATAATTTTCTTGAAAAATAGACTTTCACTGGGTAATCACATTTCGCATGAACTAGATATTTGAACGTCAGTTTGCGTGTTTGCCTTCATTCAATTTGTTGGTTGCAATTGCAAATAGTAATACGTTACGTGGACGGCAAAGGTGGCAGAGAAATAGTAAATTCACAAACTTAATTTTAATAAGACTGCAAAATGGTCACAAAATTCTTGGCTTGTATCTTTGCCGTGGGCTTTATAAACGGCGCGTTTGCGGAGAGCTGCAAGAACCCGCAGGTCGACGCTGTATCCTTCACAAGCTTAGATGCAACAATCGTCACACACATCGCATATATTACAGAATTTACGTTAAAATGTGATAACCCTATGCCGGAAAATTATGCTTTGTACGCCGAAGTCGAAGGAAAGTCCTTGTCCGCTGCACGAATTGGAGAAAACCGATATCAGGTTAGTAACCTCTAGTTTCTTTGGAGCGCTTGCAGCCTGAAGGTTCCTGTCTACGCGAGAGTTATGGGCATGTTACGATTAGCTACATTTCGATAGCGATGTCGGTGGCCTCAGTGTGACATGAGTACTTGCAATACTTTGTTATGGTGGCAGCCTTTCACTTGTTGCCAATCCATACCAGAGTAAAACATTTCATCAATTACCAGCATTAAATAGTGTCAAATGGTTGATACAGTAGAAAAATGAGAATTTCATAGTCATCATAATATTGAGTAAAGACTTCAATGTTGTAACTGTTGCAGGTGTCATGGACTGAGGAGCCAGCGAAGGCTCGTTCTGGAATCCATGAGGTGCACATCTTAGACGAGGAAGGTTGGGCGTCTCTGCGCCGCGCTCGCCGCTCCGACCCTAATGCCTCTGTAGCCCCGTTACTTGCTATCCAGCTCAACCACCCAGGAAGTGAGTATTGGTCTATATAAAGATATTAAATTACATTACAGTTTTACAAATGCTGCGGACTGTAGGCCTCGGAGAGGAAGAGCAGGAGACTGTGACAAGTACATAATATATGTATTTCTGGCAAAAAATTGTTTTGCATATTAATAAGTGGTGAAGTTATTTATTCAATATTAAGTAGGTTGAAATGTGGTCATTCAATATGACATGTATTAGGTAGGTATCATTATTATGGTAAAAAGATCGAAAACTAATTTTCCTAACAAAACACATCTTGTTACTGAACGACATTGTAATGTAAATGAACAAGCTGCTTATTTACAATTCAAGGCTTCATAATTATTTAATTTATGGTTGTTAAGTTGGTGCTTGTTGTGTAGTCTCCTCTAAATTAGTCTGAGGAGTACTATTTTAAATAATCTCTATATTATGTCATCGTTGTAGATTTTTTTAGTTAGTTCTTAACAAAAATATTTTTTTACTTTTTCATACCTAGTGTTTATACTATCATTTTTGTATGTATATTTTTAATCAAGGAGGGTTTTCTATGTCATTATTTTTAATTAAAACTGATGTGTTTTTCACTTATTTGTGTTTACTCTCACCAGGTTACTCCGGCCCCTGGGTGAACTCTGAGGTCTTGGCTACAGTGCTCTCTCTTCTCATTGCATACACTGCACTTCGCAACAAGAGCAAAATTTTAGCTTAGTTTTGTTATTTAAATTTGTTATTTAGAAATAAATGATTTAATAATTTATTAAATTTGTATTATTTTAAACTATTCCATCTTGTACACAAGATGTGAGAGAGAAATTCAGCTAGGAGTGTAGTGTTCTATGGAAAGAACTAGGATTCTAGGATTTAATAAAAAAATTGGTGTTTTCTAAATGGCCTTAAAGTTTGCTACACAGAGTACTTTATAATATACGGAAAGTTTGCTAGTTGAAAATAAACAACAAAATTGTATTTATTTTATTTAATAGTTTATGTACACGAACATGTTACCTCTATTTTTTTTTTGTAGAAAGGTGTTTATTATTGATGGTAATAATTACCAAATAAAATATTATTAATTTATTGATGATAACAAAATATTTTATCTGTGTTCTGTATTTAACCTTTATCTCAATCAGCTGATTGTTAAACGTGACAGTGCGTGACATTGACAGTGACATAAGATATAAGATAAGCCTTTGCCAATTTCTGTGAGCCGGTCACCTTTAATACTTACCTACATTACAGACAGACAGAAACAGAAAATATAAAATAGCGATTGTTCATAAGTATTGAATCCGTAATTAATTAATTTTGCTGCACGTATATTCTGAAGAAAAATGACGGTAACTCCTCGCGAGCGCCCTGCGGATCCTGACGACGACCCCGTGGAGTCCATGCTCAAAAAAGCTGGCTGCTTGGAGCTGCATTATAAAATACAGGTGTTTTCTGCTTTTCCATACGCCACAATGTGGCAAATTATTAAAAGTCTGATCCATTGTAAACCTATCTTTCATTCAAATTTTTGCTGTACTTTTTTCCCTGAACTTAAGTTTATCTTACTTAGTTTAGTTGACTTTTCTTTGTACCCTTCTGCAAACACAGATTTAATTACTATGGATTATGGAACTATTTCACTGAACCTGACTGATAAAGCTGGACTTAAGTACATATATGAATAAAATTAGGTAGCCAGGGGTGCAACCTCACCACCATACTGAACCAATTTTCTGGGCAGAAACCTTCACAAAATATACTTACTTGCCACTTTGGATACTTGGCAGCTCTGCCTCTTCATCCATTGGCAGGATACTTACACTACAAGTTGGGGGTGTTACTGTTAGCTTAAATTTTACAATATGGCTTATACACCAAAACTTTCCTTGTTGTCCACCTGTTTAATGGTTATCACTACATAGTATAAAACAAAGTCGCTATTTTTGTCCGTCTGTTTGTTTGTCTGTTTGTCTGTATGCTTAAATCTTTAAAATTACGCAACGGATTTTGATGCGGTTTTTTGTAATAGGTAGAGTGATTCAAGAGGAAGGTTTTTATGTATAATACATGCATATATTCCCACGAGAACGGGATCCACGCGGGTGAAACCGCGGGCGGGCCGCTAGTTGTTAATAATTTAAACTGTATATAGGTTCATATAATCTAACATCTAACTTCACAAGAATAAAGCAGCTACAGGTACCCAAGCAGTTGTAATTTGTTTGTTAATCTTTAGATTAATTATTTTATTTTCATTCTATTGCTAACTGTAGTTTTTGTATATGTTACCGGAAATGTATGAAATCTAGGAATTGTATACATTTCCTAGGAAATGTATACAATTCCTAAGCTCTTTAGGCAATGTGTAAAATATTGTTTTAAAAATTATTTAATTCATACATTTCCTAGGAAATGTACACATTTCCTAGGAATTGTATACAATTCCGATATCGTATTAGGAAATGTGTATGTCGTGACCACATCGTAGATTTGTTAACTTCAAATGGTCGCATTTCATGAAATGGGCAACTCAGTTTGTCCAGACCGTTAAATCGTCTACGTTTGGTTATCCACGTTTGGCCAAATCGTAAAAACGCAGAATATAGGGCATAATTTCGAACCGTGACGTCTCCGGCGCTGCGGAAGGTGCAGCCCCTTCGCCCTTGCGTAACAAAGCACAGACACCCACGCTCGCCTGCGCAGCTTCGGCTTGCTGGTCGCCTTCGGCGACCAGCCTCAGCCGCTCCGGCTCGCCCGGGTGTCTGCGTTTTGTTACAGCGGGCGGGGGCTGCCCTCCCTCCGCGCCTCCGGGTTCTAAAAAAAACTCTAGGGGTAGGGCATACAAGACTACGTGGAGTAGGGGTAGGCTAATTCGGTTCTGTAACCAATTCGACCTACCTACACCTTGAAGAATTTGACTGAGTAGTAATGGAAATGAGTATTCATTGTTTTACACAATAATATTTTTGATTAAGGCACTCGGTGAGACAATCTGGTAAAAATCATAACGTAAAATAAAATATCTTCATATTATCTATCCCGCGTACCCATTAAAATCTTGATCTATAATCTTAATGTACTACATTTCCGATTGCTGTTCAGGAAATGTATAAATTTCCTAGGAAATGTGTCCAATATAATTAATTTCACACATTGCCTGGCGATTTTAGGCATTGTATACATTTCCTAGGAATTGTATACAATGACGGATTTAACACATTTCCGTTAACATATATACAAACATAATGCTTTTTAAGTGGGTGAACTAATTTTGATAATTCTTATTATATTCAAAAGCTGGTGATTGTTTTTTGGTCTGACTTAAATGTGACGAACCTCTGACAAATACATTTTGAGTTAACAGTGAGTAATTGCATTTTGGTGTTCGGATATTATTACTTGATGCTGTTGAAGGTTTGTTTTGTTTAGTTAAACTTGTGTTTTGTTACAGGAATGTATAGCTACTACAAAAGACTGGAGGAAATGCCAGAATGAAGTAAATGATTTCAGAGAGTGTATTGACAAACATAAGCAGCAGGAAAACACACGAATAGTAAAGAGCTAATGCATTTTCTATGATATAAATAGTAATTAGTTTAAATTTGTTATTGTAATAAAATATTTATTCTTAAATTTGACTCCGTTTATTTATAGTTAAGTTAAATAAGATGAAGTTTGAACAGATAAGATAAGATACAGTATGGTCAGTTAGAAAATATATTGGATTAGAACAAGGAAGAAGTTTGGTAAGAATAGATTGAATGGTGATGTGATGATTCTATTTTATTTTATATCTTGATAATAATAATATAATTTTTATTGCCACATACTAGAGATATATGTTACAAAGTTACAAAATATAGGTACTATAATTATACAAAATGTTAGAAATTAAAAAACATATTATTATTGACTTAATAGGTTAGATAACATATGTGCGCAAAAGGAGATGGCTCAGCTTTAAGTAAAGTAAGATATAAGGTAACATACATACAAAAAAGTTATTAAGGATAATTCAAAAACTACTAATCAGATGCCGCTCAAATTTATATGAGACTACAATGCAAGTATCAGCTTTCAAATAAAACGAGAATCATCAAAATCTAAATACTCAGTAAAAAGTAATTAGAAAAAAACCATAAGTACACAATACAAAACATCCTTACACATTATTCAAGTTAATTCGAAACTACTCGTCAGATGTCGCTCAAAATATGGGACCGTACCAAAAGCACCAGCTTTCAAGGAAATAAAGAATCATCAAAATCGGTTTACGCAATACGAAGTTATGGGGTCACAAACTTACCAACAAAGATAAAAAAATAAATAAAAAAAAGATCGATTAATTTTTTTTTAACTTTTCTATTTGTGCATTTCGAAATACAGTCCAACAGTTTTTATGAAGATTCATTCATAGTCCCTGGATTCCGAGGTTTAAAGCTTACGGCACTCCACTATTTGTCTTGATACTATTTATCCTGTACTATTGTTCCTGTAAGGTCCTGGTTGGCAGTCAATGTTGAGTGTCCTAAGTTATCTTTAAATAGAGTTACTAGCTTGTATATTTTGTAAATAAGTATTCACCAAAAATATTCAAGCTAATAACATTAATAATCTGTGATAGCTACAATAATTACTCTGTTGTTTTCATAGACATGACAAGTTTGACATTACCATAGATAAAAGACACATTACGCTGGAACTGGAAATGTCAGTCAGTCTGTGATGTCGATGTCCGATGTCGAAATTTTAGGTTATGTTATGTTGTTTTGTTGTGGACATAGTGTTGATTGTGGATTGCCGAATTGTTGAAAAAACACTGAATAACGACTACGATTTAAAGTTTTCTATTCTTATACTTTTCTAGTATAACTAATTAACAGGATAAGTAGTCATGTTGCGGAAGCTGAAATTATATCAGTTATCCTCTATTTATGCGAATTACTCCACTAGACTTGAAATAGATGCTAGTTTGCGGGAGAGTT
Source organism: Hesperia comma (assembly GCA_905404135.1). Lineage (NCBI taxonomy): Eukaryota > Metazoa > Arthropoda > Insecta > Lepidoptera > Hesperiidae > Hesperia > Hesperia comma. Next base: position 19,612,503 of record FR990015.1, on the reverse strand, counting down.
TTGACAAAAATGACATGAAACCAAGGAAACATCCTGGCCGAACTCAGGTTAGGATAGCTGCCATTCCACCAGACATTCAAAAAGCTATCAAACTTATTCTTGAAGATACTAAGGCTAAATCATTTTATCAGGAAAGCATAGACTTAGGTAACTATCTAAATTCACGTCATTTACCTCCAGAAGAAGGGGAGATTGACGAAAAAGCCAGAAAAATATACCAAAGCGTATCTAAAAAAGTCTATTCGAATGTTGGTGATGATTTGACCCCGGAGGAAATAGAAAAATACGATGCGAAAATACGCACCTCTGTATTTAATGTATTAAAGAAAAATGTGTACAGATGGGGTAATATTGCATACGACAAACCAACTTCGTTGCAGTATTTAATGCGTCGAGCTGCTCCAGATTACGCTGTTCTGGTCCGTATTTTAGACGAAATTAAGCGACGCTTGCCCAACTACAAACCGAGGAGCTTTTTCGACTTTGGTTCCGGCGTCGGCACTGGTACATGGGCTGTTAACACTTACTGGAAGAAAGATATATTTGAATACTTTTGTGTTGATACATCATCCCACATGAATGATCTCGCTAGGCTAATTCTTTGTCAGGGAAGAGATAACGTCCCAATGCCCTTCAAAGCCTATTTTCAAAGACAGTTTCTTCCTGCTTCAGCAGATTTAAAATATGACATAGTGCTGTCTGCTTACACATTATTTGAGATGCCGAGCATGAAGAGTAGATTGGAGACAATTCAAAAGTTATGGAATAAGACCGAAGATTTTTTAATAATAGTTGAACACGGCACTAATGCCGGTTTCCAGGTGATTAATGAGGCCAGAGAATTTGTTTTAAATTCTTCAAATTCTAAGGGTTACGCATTCGCCCCCTGCCCCAATGATAATGTCTGTCCCAGGTATTTGGAGCACCAAACGCCTTGTAACTTTTTGATGAAATATGAATCGTTACCATTTCCATCCAAATCTGAGATAGGAGCTGAATTGTTCTCGTATGTGATTCTACGTAAAGGCGAGAGACCAACAGATGATCCACAGTGGCCGAGGATTGTTCGTGCTCCCATTGTCAGGTCTGGCCATACAATATGTAGGATGTGTACTGCTCAGGGAGAGCTCAAAGAGGTAATATTTTCTAAAGCGAAGTACGATCAGACTACATACAGGTGTGCGAGGTCCAGTATATGGGGTGATGAGTTGCCAATGAAATGAGCGAGTAGTGAAAAACACAACTTCTCGTGTAATATCTTGTCAACATGGTAGCATGTTATACATTTTAAATGCAAGTGGATGCTTTTGATTTTAAATTGTTTAACTAATATTTTGACCCCGTACAGTTTCAACATAACCGTGTTCCATGCACCTGGATCAAAATATGTATTGCTAAAATAACTCAAAATCGTGAGTACCCATTTGTATTTAAAACATATATTATTGAGAAGAAACAGCAAAAGTAGTTATAAAGTCAATTAGTAGTTTGTATAGATTTGTACAGTTTTGTAAAAGTACAGTAATTTGTAAATAATTAGTTTAAATGTTTTACGTAATGTAAAAATATATAAAGAATAAATAGATGTTAGCTAGTCAATGAAAGTACCACATTTGAATCAATCTTTAAGAGCAATATGAAATAGTGTATGCTTGAATGTATTGCATTGGGAGAACTGGGATACAAATAAAAATACACACATACTGTTTTTGTTCGCTAATAGAATATTTTTTTATAAATTAATAAATGAATTTATTTAACACATTTAATTTTAACACATTTTAATTTAATACTTACATTAAAATGATTGTTTATGAAATAAAAAATTTATATTAAGTAGAAAAGATATTACCATAGACCATAAAAGGATTAAGTACACAAAAATGTTTAATAATTCTGAATAGTTTTGTATAAACAATTATAATTTTGTTCAATTGCATCTTGGTGAGACTCTGAATCAGAATCATGGCTCAATGGCCTGTAAATACAATGAAATAGGACTTACTTCTGTATCACCTTGAAAAGTGAGTATACATTTTATGACTACCCTCCAAAACATAAACATTTAGACTATTACCCACAATCTAACATTATAAATAGACCAATAAATTATTAGAACAGGCCAACTATAAATAGACATATAAATTAATAGAACAGTCCTGTGACATCAAGTTTAGGCAAGCTATTGACTTCACGAACAAACTGTTGATACTCGCAGCAGAAGCTGTGCGTAGCATCGTTGGCGCGCCATCTCAGCCACGAGTAGCGCTGGTCTCCCTCACATATGTCGCTGCAGAAAGACAGCTTGTCTATGGCACTGTTGTTGTAGTATGGCAAGTTGACTGAAATGAACGCCACTGCTGCTTTGTTATTCGGATCGTACACCAACTGGAAAGAAATGATTACATTACAGTAACGAAACATTATTTGATTGAATAATACATTATCTTATTTGTAAAAGAGTATAACACTTAAATAAATAAATAAATAAATAACGCTTCACACTCAAAGCCCCACTAGGATTCCCTGTGTCGTGGGTGCCTTGGACAACACACAAGACAAGGACACACACCCAGACCGAGAACGGAAATTTAAACTCATCATTCAAATTGCCGCCTCGCTGGGAATCGAACCCAGGACCCTCGGAACAGCGATCGGCGTGTTAACCATTGCGCCATTCGGGTCGTCAAGTATAGAAGTACAGAATAGTAACAATATATTTCGTTAATTTTGGTTATGATGGAATAGTGGATTGTATAACGAGGGAGCAAAGTAATATTTTTACGGCGAGGGCGCTTTTTTGAATCCAGAGCGAAGTGAGGGATTCTAGAGTAGAATCCTGAACGTAGCGAGGGATTCAAAGTACGTCGCCCGAGCCAATAATATTTGCTCCCGAGTGATACACTTTACTTTTCATCCCCCCCTATCCATACTAATATTATAAATGTGGAAAGTGTGTTTGTTTGTGGCACTTTCACGTCGCAACGTGGCTATCTATTATATGATATGGTTTATGTGTGTGGAGATAGTTGGGAGGATGGAGAGTGCAGTAGGCTACTTTTTACCGGGGTAAAACATCTCATTACCACGGAAATATCGATGTTTTGTTAGTTGCTAAATATTTTGTTTTGGATGTTATTAATAGATGGCGTTAGTAGTTAGTAAAATTCATTTGCAACTTCTGCATTACGCATCAAATGCTACAGGTAATTTGCTGAAGTTATAGATACCTAATACTAATATTTCAATTTCAATATTTCATAGATATTAATACATCCTAATAAATTCAATTGTATTTTGAATTCGCGCTGGATAATTTGTTGTTTCGATTTAACCCAGTATGTTTTTAAATACTACTATTAGACTTCCTAACAAATACTGAAAAAAATTAAATTGCGTGTACTTATGTACGCGCGTAAGAAGTTATACTTCTTTGGCATCATTAAATAATAAATATTCAACGTTAATAATTTCATAATATTTAGTATTAATTATACTAAAAAGACGTGTGGCACTCGGAGACTGCCGCGGTAAAGCTATTGCAATAGCATTATATACATCAATGAGCATCCTTATCCTTACTAATATTATAAATGTGAAAGTGTGTTTGTTTGTTTGTTTGTTTGTTTGTTTGTTGGTTTGTTTGTTTGTGACGCTTTCACGTCGCAACAAAGCTATTATATGGTAAGGTTTATGTGTGTGGGGATAGTTAGGAGGGTGGAGAGTGACGTAGGCTACTTTTTACCGCGGAAAAACATCCCATTCCCATGGGAAGATCGATGTTTTGTTAGTTGCTAGATATTTATTTTCGGAGTTGTCAATAGATGGCGTTAATAAAATTCATTTGCAAGTTCTGAATTACGCTATCAAATACTACATGTAATTTACTTAAGTCATAGGCAAATGTAATAGGCTACTTTAGCTCTGCCTCGAGAACTCCCCGCTCCGGCTGTATTCAGTGTACCGCCCGCCCGCTGGCACTATCCTGTTGGCTGATGTCCGCAAGTTGCTGGACTCGCCGACACCGGTGGTGGGCGCGGGCGACTGGAACATTCTGGAACATTCTGGACATAGCGGTGTACCAAGGCCTCCATTGCCAGCCACGATTGGAGACGCTACAGGACAGAATGGGGTCCGACCATGTTCCTGTCCTGTTAGTCCTGGCGAAGGAGCCCAGCAGAGTCTTGCCAAGGCCCCGTCGCCTTATGGCCTGGACAACCTTCGAGAAGCAACTGTAGATCACCACGCCAACTCAGCCTATCCGCACGGATGCGGACGTTGACCAGTTAGCGGTCGAGCTCACTGTCAGCGAGCAAAATGCACTGCAGGCTGCAAGCAGAGAGCAGAAGGCTCCGGGGAAACTTCCACCTCTCCCCTATCACCTCAGCAGCCTGCAGAAACGCTGGCAGGAGTCCGGGTGTCCGCAGCTGAAGAACCAGCTCAACCGGACCGCAGCCCGACTCAAGGCCGAGTTAGATGCACACGCGACTGAGAGCTGGGAGGAACAGCTGGACGAAGCGTGCGACGACTGGGCGGCACTACACCGCATATGTCATCTCTCCCGGCTTGGTGCAGCGCACCATCAAGAAGCTCCCTCCCAACAAGGCCCCCGGTGCTGACGGGATCACGAACAGAGCGCTGCGGCACCTCCCTCAGAGGACGATCGGAGCAGCCGCGCGCCTGTTTAACGGGATCCTTCGCACCGGGATCTTCCCGCAGGCCTGGAAGTCGGGGAGTGTCATAATGCTGCCCAAACAGGGGAAAAACAGGCTGAAGCCGGAGAGCTATAGGCCAATCACCCTGCTTCCCACCCTATCTAAGGTGTTCGAAAAGCTCCTGCTGCGACACCTAGCGCCGCATATTGCCCCCAGACCGGAGCAATTCGGGTTCCGGCCGGAACACAGTACGACTCTTCAGTTGTCGAGGGTGTTGCACACCGTTACCACGGCTCTGAATAAGAGAGAACGCGTGTGTGCTGTATTCCTCGACATGGAAAAGGCGTTCAACCGTGTTTGGCATGACGGCTTTCTCTACAAGATCTCGCAGTCGTCGGCGCCCCGGAGTGCCGTTAAGGTGATCTTCAGTTTCCTCGAAAATAGAAGCTTCAGAGTAGTGGTTGAAGACGCCGAATCCACCAAGCGTCCGATCACAGCCGGCGTCCCGCAAGGGAGTTGCCTGACCCCGGTCTGCTACGCCTGCTACACCGACGACATCCCGGCGGCAGGGGGGGCGTCGCTTGCCCTGTATGCCGATGACGTGGCGTACATCACCACGTCGCTGAATAGAACCCACGCCATCGTCAAGATGCAGCGTGCGCTTGATGCCCTCCCCGAATGGCTCGCCGCGTGGAGACTGTCGGTGAATGTCGGGAAGACGCAGGCCGTGAACATAGGAGGATACCTCAACAAGCGGGATCCTACTCTGGAGCTTCACGGACAAGATATCCAATGGGCCCCACAGGCCAAATACCTGGGGGCAAAATTGACGGAAGACTCTCGATGAAGCAACAGGTTACGGAAGCCGTCGCGAATTCCAGAAGCGCGATGGCAGAAACCAGTGCTCTCCTCGAGCCTCCCTCTCGGACTGAAGCTCGGGGTCTACAAGACCTACATCAGATCCCGCCTCACGTACGCGGCACCGGCGTCGTACGCGCTCGCCAGCGAACCGCAGCGCAAGAGGATGCGTGCGGTTCAGGCGATTGCGCTCCGCCGGCTGACTGGTGCACCGAGGTACGTCAGGAACGCCGTCATCCAGTGGGACCTTCGAGTCGAGAGCCTGGACGACTTCATCGAGAGATTGGCACGCAACATGTTCGGGTGTGTTCGGTTCCCGCATCTGCAGGACCTGGCACCGCTCCACACCCGTCCACTGGACCGCTGGGCCTTCCCGCGCGACTTGCTGGTTGCGCGGGACGGGCCTAGCACTGACTGATACTGGGGCTTCGTAAGTCGTCGCCCGGCGCTGATCGGCTCCTGCTGGGCTTCCCACCAGCGGGATTCACCCGGTAGGGCCTCGATCGCCTGGGCGGCGCGAAGATGAACTGTGGCCTGTAAATAGGCCACCACTCACCGGACTTGACCTATTGGTTAGCCACAGATGGACAACCAAGGGCCTTAGGGCCCAACCCAAGGACCGGCCCGTTTTAACGGGCCGCGAGACGAAACACCCCCAAAGGGGAACTAACTGTCCCGAGGGCTCCACACACCTCAGACAGGGTGGAGTGAAGAGAGCGAGTAGTAGGCTACTTTTTAGCCTAAATTCCTACGGGAGCGGGACCTACGCGGCTGTTACCTACGGGTCCCGAAGCGAAGCGCGGGCGGTTCTCTAGTTATATATAAATTAACAAAACAAAAAAGTGTGTGTCAGCTACGAGTTACGACGCACGATTGGAGTTTACTCCTTACGAACGATAATTATGATGTATATCGAATAGAAATATAAATTAACAAAACAAAAAAGTGTGTGTCAGCTACGAGTTACGACGCACGATTGGAGTTTACTCCTTACGAACGATAATTATGATGTATATCGAATAGAAAAAAAGGGTAAATGAACGCATCTGCTAAAATGATAAGAGAAACAAACATATATCTGTAATTATTCGGATTATTTAACTTCAATATATAACTTCAATATTTAACTTCAATAAAGCGTATTACATAAAGTATGTTACAAAATAATATAAATAAAACTTTATTTAAAATTTCGAACTTGGCGAGGTGCACTGCCGTGCACCAAGTATTATAAGAAACTAGAGAACCGCCCGCGCTTCGCTTCGGGACCCGTAGGTAACAGCCGCGTAGGTCCCGCTCCCGTAGGAATTTAGGCTAAAAAGTAGCCTACTACTCGCTCTCTTCACTCCACCCTGTCTGAGGTGTGTGGAGCCCTCGGGACAGTTAGTTCCCCTTTGGGGGTGTTTCGTCTCGCGGCCCGTTAAAACGGGCCGGTCCTTGGGTTGGGCCCTAAGGCCCTTGGTTGTCCATCTGTGGCTAACCAATAGGTCAAGTCCGGTGAGTGGTGGCCTATTTACAGGCCACAGTTCATCTTCGCGCCGCCCAGGCGATCGAGGCCCTACCGGGTGAATCCCGCTGGTGGGAAGCCCAGCAGGAGCCGATCAGCGCCGGGCGACGACTTACGAAGCCCCAGTATCAGTCAGTGCTAGGCCCGTCCCGCGCAACCAGCAAGTCGCGCGGGAAGGCCCAGCGGTCCAGTGGACGGGTGTGGAGCGGTGCCAGGTCCTGCAGATGCGGGAACCGAACACACCCGAACATGTTGCGTGCCAATCTCTCGATGAAGTCGTCCAGGCTCTCGACTCGAAGGTCCCACTGGATGACGGCGTTCCTGACGTACCTCGGTGCACCAGTCAGCCGGCGGAGCGCAATCGCCTGAACCGCACGCATCCTCTTGCGCTGCGGTTCGCTGGCGAGCGCGTACGACGCCGGTGCCGCGTACGTGAGGCGGGATCTGATGTAGGTCTTGTAGACCCCGAGCTTCAGTCCGAGAGGGAGGCTCGAGGAGAGCACTGGTTTCTGCCATCGCGCTTCTGGAATTCGCGACGGCTTCCGTAACCTGTTGCTTCATCGAGAGTCTTCCGTCAATTTTGCCCCCAGGTATTTGGCCTGTGGGGCCCATTGGATATCTTGTCCGTGAAGCTCCAGAGTAGGATCCCGCTTGTTGAGGTATCCTCCTATGTTCACGGCCTGCGTCTTCCCGACATTCACCGACAGTCTCCACGCGGCGAGCCATTCGGGGAGGGCATCAAGCGTACGCTGCATCTTGACGATGGCGTGGGTTCTATTCAGCGACGTGGTGATGTACGCCACGTCATCGGCATACAGGGCAAGCGACGCCCCCCCTGCCGCCGGGATGTCGTCGGTGTAGCAGGCGTAGCAGACCGGGGTCAGGCAACTCCCTTGCGGGACGCCGGCTGTGATCGGACGCTTGGTGGATTCGGCGTCTTCAACCACTACTCTGAAGCTTCTATTTTCGAGGAAACTGAAGATCACCTTAACGGCACTCCGGGGCGCCGACGACTGCGAGATCTTGTAGAGAAAGCCGTCATGCCAAACACGGTTGAACGCCTTTTCCATGTCGAGGAATACAGCACACACGCGTTCTCTCTTATTCAGAGCCGTGGTAACGGTGTGCAACACCCTCGACAACTGAAGAGTCGTACTGTGTTCCGGCCGGAACCCGAATTGCTCCGGTCTGGGGGCAATATGCGGCGCTAGGTGTCGCAGCAGGAGCTTTTCGAACACCTTAGATAGGGTGGGAAGCAGGGTGATTGGCCTATAGCTCTCCGGCTTCAGCCTGTTTTTCCCCTGTTTGGGCAGCATTATGACACTCCCCGACTTCCAGGCCTGCGGGAAGATCCCGGTGCGAAGGATCCCGTTAAACAGGCGCGCGGCTGCTCCGATCGTCCTCTGAGGGAGGTGCCGCAGCGCTCTGTTCGTGATCCCGTCAGCACCGGGGGCCTTGTTGGGAGGGAGCTTCTTGATGGTGCGCTGCACCAAGCCGGGAGAGATGACATATGCGGTGTAGTGCCGCCCAGTCGTCGCACGCTTCGTCCAGCTGTTCCTCCCAGCTCTCAGTCGCGTGTGCATCTAACTCGGCCTTGAGTCGGGCTGCGGTCCGGTTGAGCTGGTTCTTCAGCTGCGGACACCCGGACTCCTGCCAGCGTTTCTGTAGGCTGCTGAGGTGATAGGGGAGAGGTGGAAGTTTCCCCGGAGCCTTCTGCTCTCTGCTTGCAGCCTGCAGTGCATTTTGCTCGCTGACAGTGAGCTCGACCGCTAACTGGTCAACGTCCGCATCCGTGCGGATAGGCTGAGTTGGCGTGGTGATCTACAGTTGCTTCTCGAAGGTTGTCCAGGCCATAACGCGACGGGGCCTTGGCAAGACTCTGCTGGGCTCCTTCGCCAGGACTAACAGGACAGGAACATGGTCGGACCCCATTCTGTCCTGTAGCGTCTCCAATCGTGGCTGGCAATGGAGGCCTTGGTACACCGCTATGTCCAGAATGTTCCAGAATGTTCCAGTCGCCCGCGCCCACCACCGGTGTCGGCGAGTCCAGCAACTTGCGGACATCAGCCAACAGGATAGTGCCAGCGGGCGGGCGGTACACTGAATACAGCCGGAGCGGGGAGTTCTCGAGGCAGAGCTAAAGTAGCCTATTACATTTGCCTATGACTTAAGTAAATTACATGTAGTATTTGATAGCGTAATTCAGAACTTGCAAATGAATTTTATTAACGCCATCTATTGACAACTCCGAAAATAAATATCTAGCAACTAACAAAACATCGATCTTCCCATGGGAATGGGATGTTTTTCCGCGGTAAAAAGTAGCCTACGTCACTCTCCACCCTCCTAACTATCCCCACACACATAAACCTTACCATATAATAGCTTTGTTGCGACGTGAAAGCGTCACAAACAAACAAACAAACAAACAAACAAACAAACACACTTTCACATTTATAATATTAGTAAGGATAGGAAACGAAAAAATAATTTTAATGACCAAACCAAAAGGGGTATTTTTTGTGGAACTTGGCTTAGACACTACCGTGTCTCTAATGAAGCTAATATTCGAATTTGAAATATGTATATTTTTTTTATCAATTGTATTTCATATAAACTTGGCTTGAACACTGCCGTGCACCCTATTAACCAACGACCAAATAAATAATAATAAACGAAATAAAACTTTATTTAAAATTTCGAACTTGGCGAGGTGCACTGCCGTGCACCAAGTATTATAAGAAATAGGAAACAAATAATTTTAATGAACAACAAAACAAAAGGGGTATTTTTTGTGGAACTTGGCTTAGACACTACCGTGTCTCTAATGAAGCTAATATTCGAATTTGAAATATGTATATTTTTTTTATCAATTGTATTTCATATAAACTTGGCTTGAACACTGCCGTGCACCCTATTAACCAACGACCAAATAAATAATAATAATAAATGCTACTATATGCATTTATTATACAGCATGCATTCCCTGTACTCTTCAGCAGTATACAAGTTGTGGCAGAACTTCGTAATACGCAGGCGCGCAACACACACGTACAAACATACGCACAGTACAACTATACAGTGAGACTACGAAGTATCGCGCAAAGAGGAGACTCCGAGAATGAGATACGCTGTATAATGTATTCCATCTCATTCTTTTACACGTTCAATCCTACAGATTTATATGTTTGTCTCGTTCTACATAACGCCTCAACTTTTGTTAACACTTGATTTTACTCGTCATACAATTCCCGTACCGGGCCTTATAACTCAAATCGTTTCTTATGGAGTAAACTCCAAAAATAATACTGCATTTGTGATAATAATAAAATTGTTACGTCATAATGGGCGGACATCTCACGGGGCGATTTGACATAATATGATGAAGAGTAAAGCAAACTATACAAAATATATTTCTGAACGCACGCAATACAACAACCAAATGTCATTATTTATAGTGTCATTATTTTATGTCATGTATGATTTATGTCTATGTTATTTTGCATGTTTTAAATCTAAATACGCGATAATTCGACTATTATGAATATATGTTGTCGATTCCAACGCCTTATTTAATCCAGATCTACATGTAATTATTCTTAAAATACCGAACCGACGGGGCGAAAATCAAATGTTTGACCATTGAGTTACTATGTAAACTAGAGAAGCTACGTCAAACAAAAGTCATGTTCCTTTTCTCGGTTTAAAGCTATCCGTCGCTGCAGCGCTACAAAAAATCATTCTGTCTAATCTATCATTTTAAACCGCAGCGCTTAATACGCTTAATAAGATACTTAATAGTCCTACAAGCATCTTTTGGCGCGTGGGTGACAAAGACAGCGCCTTACAGTTTACCTTACCTGTATGACGCTGTCTCTGTCACGCACGCGTCAAAAGATGCTTGTAGGACTGTAGGTCGTTTCATTCATTACTCGGTCACTATGACGACGGAATATAGATTATGACATTTATGACACAGAACGGTCAGTGTGGGGTTTTTACATGTTTTTTACCTATCTGGTTCATCAGTTTGAATGAAACAAAAAATTAAAATTAAGTATTATTGTGAATATTTTATCCCCCAAAACTCAGTTCTACTGTAAAGTGTACACGTTCTACATTTATTAAGTACAAACATCAATAAATTTCTTTATTTTACAAAAAGTCTAAACAAGTAACTAATTAAAATTTGGGGTGTCTGTTTATAACATTGAAATAACCACTTTTTACTAAATGCATGGATAAACATTAGTATAGACCGTCTATTTGTATACAAAAAAAAAAACATTTTTTGCAATAACAATAATTATTTAGGACCCGTCAAACTAATTTTGGAGATACACAATAATAACCAATAATAATAATAACGAATTGAAAAAGGGCTCACTTACAAGAGAGGATACAAGAATTAATTAAAACAAAATATATTTTTATAAATTTTTAATAAATAAACAAAAACAAATGTTTTAATTATAAAAAAAACAAGAAAAACAAAACAAAAAAGAATTATTTAAGTATAGTAAAACACGAAATTAAAATGTCATCCTCAATCCTCAGTCCTTTATACAGTACTAGTTTTTCGTCCGTGGCTTTTCCCGCGTGGAATTTGGTTATATCGCGCATTTTTACTGAACTTGACAGTGCTTTTTTTGATCCACTCTTTTTAATTTTGTTTGGTATTAGACAGAACGTGTACTGTGAATGGAGTAGTAACTACAGTCCTAATATTTTGTGAGATATTCGCTTGTCAATTAGTTTTGAACTATGGGGTGAAAAATATTGATTATGATTATGCTAGGCAGACGGAACCGCGGACAAAGTATAGTCTTTTAAGAATTAAAACATTACAGAGACATGAATGTCAGCGTGTAAAACTGATAATATTGTGTTTAATGTGATGTCAACAAATTGTACCTACTATCACTACTGGACGTTGTTAGTCTATGAGAAGGACACAATATGGCAGACGTTAAATAATTTTTCGTATTTATTTGAAACTAGTGAAATATGGTTACTAACCGATGAAAAGTTACTCCTGTGCATTTATTTGAGTTCCTGGAGTTATTGCGGCAATTACTTAATACACAATTGGGCATTGTTCACGCTAGTTTTAAAGATTCACTGACAGGTCTCAGACGTTTTACGCGCATGCGAGCTGGCAAGCGAATGAGAGAGTTGAGGTGCATTCACCGCAACTGACTGGCGAATAAAATTTCTTTGCGGTGTCTTCTCTAGTACTTTAGTACATAATATCTCAATGTGTTTGACAGGTAAGATTTGTATGGGAAATTAAAATTTTTATTTTTAGTATTTTCCTCGCAATTTTTCCATATTTTCTCATCGCTGCAACCTTCCCTGAACTTCCACGAATATTTCAAGACTAAAATTAGCCAAATCGGTTTAGCCGTTATAAAGTAAAAGTTAGTTAACTCAGTTAAAAGTTCTGTTACATTGAAAAAGGCCAATGAGTGGTTTAGCAATGGGTTTAGCCGGCAACTTCATACTGTTACGCGCGCATCGTACTGTTGCGCGCGCATCGTAAAATTTCACGCGCCTAACTTCATACTGTTAATTTTTTTGGTGTTACGTGTTACAGATGCGCGCGCATCGTAAAATTTCACCCTCATGAAATTTCCATAACGCGCCTAAAGAAGTATAACTTCAAAAATCGTAGCCTTCCGGAAAAGCCGGAAAATGGGCGGTAGGATAATCCACTACTATTGAGTAATACCATAGAGTTATGTTTTGTTCTCGTAAAATAATGCAAAATGGTGAAATTTTAATCACAGTATTTATTTCATTTCTAAAAACTTTAAATAAGTGTATGAAATTGGTGAAAATCTTACATTTTTCGAAAATGTTAGTTTTTTCTTGCATATTTTACGAGTCATTTTGGCGTCCTTGATCTCGATCAAATAATTGATTTTGTCATAATGGGATATTTTTCCAAAGTTTTTGGGAGTAGAGCATGGCCATAAATTAGCTCATACCTTCGAAAACCCAGCTATCACGTTCAGAAGCGTCGATCAGCTTGTACAGCTGTCAGGCGTAAAATGTATGGGTATTGGCGTTTTCCCGCTACAAAATGGTGATGAATTAGTTAAGGAGCTTCATATTCAAGTTAATTTAGTGCCACTATCATGTATAGGTAGGTAGTAAGTTGTTATTATAGTTTCCAGGGGTGGCGTAAAAAAAATACATCACTAAATTAGACGCCCATTATACTACCAGGTGTTATAACACCTACGATATTCTATTGAGGAAAACATCATAAAAAATAGTTAGAAATGATAGCAGACAGGGTAAAACACATAACTGAAGATCTGTAGTTTTAAATTAATGATACCCGATAAAGTTATAAACAATAAGTTTTAGTGTCATAAAAACTCGCGCTTTGGAGCACATCCTATAAATTATTATCACTGTTCAATTCAAAATCCTATACCTAATAACCAAAAACACCAACAAACCAAAAGTGTTTACTTACATAAATCAAGGCATCATTAAGGCGAGAAAGCGTGTTTATTTTGCCGAAATATATTTTTTGTTGCTTTTTATTAGAAAAATAAAGTTTATTTTTTACTAGCGAAAGTACCCTATTCGACGATTAAAGCAGGTTGTTCGTCCGTCCTATCAAATTCGTTGTTTTGGCCACATTTTGGCTATAGAGGTATAAACCTCTATGGTTTTGGCACAATGTTTTATTACACTGTGGCACAGATAAGAAAATAGTTACTAGGTACGCTGTGGTTTTGACATGTCACTTGCACTTGTCATTGTCATTGTCAACGACTGTGTTTTGTCAGGGTGTCAGGTGTCAGGTCAGCAACCGTACGGTATTTTAATTTTTATTTTATCAAGATTGGAGAGCTGCTGGGGAGTTGTTGTGTTGTCCGTTGTATTGTTGCATTCATGTTTCATGTGTTGTTTGATTCCAAGATTTATCTTTTTGATTTCTTGATTTGAAATATGGATTTGTACAGAGCATCAGGTAGGTATTTGACATAGTTGAATCCATGTTGAATCGGATACTGGAATTTTTATAAATAAATTGTGGATCACAATAGCATATGAGGAAATCAGGATGTAAGAATCCGTAAAATGTACACGACAATGAATTGCTCCACGTTTGGTCCAAAAATGGACTTTTGTATTTAATTAATTAATAATCTGAGCTTAGGCTTGGAATTGTGCCACCTCAACATTGGGTTGGGGACGTAGCGAGGTCGAGCTGGTTTAAAAATCAAAAATCAGTTAACTCTTTAAGAGGTGTCTCTCTATAAATTGGTTGCAGCTGCTTTTGATGTGGCAAGAAGGCAAGGTTAATTTTGAAAAAAAAACTGATAGAATCTTTCTATAATCAAGGGACGGTAGGTAAATTATATCCACTTTTTATTGATATTATGTCACAGGATAGAAATGTATTCAGATGAGAGTCAACTTTAGCAATTAACTATTGTAGTTTTACCAGGATAGTAACACTACAATAGGTAATTGCTGTCTTGTTTTAGGGTGACGCATATGTTTGTGTGTGTGTGTGTATTTTCTTTATTTCATTCTGTAATGTAGTTGTGTGATACAGAAATGTAGCGTCTGTAGTCAGAAATAGTGTGGTTTGTTTCCAAAAGGGGCTAACATGAAAAATTTTACTGTTTAATCAAGGGTGAAAAAATAAAAGTAATTTTGGTTTAACATTACTTAAGTATAACAAAAAATGAAAAAGTAATTAAATTAAAAATAAGTTCAGAAGATATTGTGCCTAGTTTCATGGCCACCAAGTCTGATTGAAGTCAATGGATGTGTTGTTACTTATTGCATATGAAGCGCAGTAAAGCATTTAATGTTTAAAGGCAATTCTACATCTTGAGCTCTTTAAGTTTGACTCTTCACCATTCACTGGGCAACACACTGCATGCATATTGACCCCAAACTTGATTTACTGAATTCTTTTGGCAATAACATGCAAGGACTTCTCTTAGTCCTCTGATAGATGAGAATATTTGGGTTTATAATAATAATAAACCCCTTTATTCCTAACATTTTTTTTACATAAGATTCACATTACATCTCGTAGTTTGGTGTGCGTATTGGAAAATGCCTCTTCCAACAATTTCCACTGTTTCGTGAGTAATCTTCTCCAGTGGAGTTCTGCTGTCAATTTTATTTTGTCTTCCCACCTGTTACGCTGTCTTCCTGGTCTTCTTTTACTGTCTCTTGGATGCCATTCTGTGATTCTTTTGCTCCACTTCTAAATTTTATCGTGCATCATAATGGTAGTTGGGTTTAGAATCTATCAAATCAAATATATATCGGAGACACTAGTCAGGATGGTGGTATAATGCTCCGATTATCAGGTTGTAAGGTGAAAATAAAACACAGTGGGCGTTCAATACTTTTCTTCATGATTTAAATTTGGTTTCAGGTTACACAGTTCGATTTAATTTGATTAAAGCCTTTAGGTTAAGTTAAAACGTGGCACAACTGAAATACACTTAGAGAAACGTTATGCCGTCGGGCATAGGTACAACGCAGTATAGGATTTTATTACAAAGTACACTAGTTAACTTAATGCGACCGTTCAGCTCGACGTCTGCTCGAGAAGTCCCCGCTGTTCGTAAGTGACTGCAGAGCTGCCCTCTGTTGGGTTCCCCCTCTCCGATATCCCATCGAGTGACGTTTACAATTCGCACAGAGTTGCCATTTAAATTACAGTTTCCGGATTTACGTTTTATTCAAAGTTCTCGGAGACACTTGTCAGGATGGTGGTATAATGCTCCGAGATATATATTTTCACTGAGACCATTGTCAATTTTAACAAACACTTCTCCTGTCTAATTACTATTTGGTCAGGTCAAAATATACTTTTATCCAAAGGCATCAGCGATTACACCATACCTTAGATCAAACCAAAGACTGCTATTTGCTTGTTCCCTTGTTTCTTCTTCCACTTTCTTTGTCAAAGATGGTGTTTTATCAACTGCTTT
The DNA here is from genome assembly GCA_905404135.1 of Hesperia comma. NCBI lineage: Eukaryota > Metazoa > Arthropoda > Insecta > Lepidoptera > Hesperiidae > Hesperia > Hesperia comma. The sequence continues at coordinate 19,596,499 of FR990015.1, read as the reverse complement.
CAAAACTATCGGAATCCCGATTTGCGGCCATTTTGCATAGAAAGAGATAGTTTATTGTGTACATATATAAAATAGTTTTGATTTGATTTTTAAATAATGAAAACACTTCATGGAAGTATAAATTAAACAAAACCTCGTTTTATTTGGTGGCAAAGAGCTGTACATAAAAAATGTTTTTGATTAAATCGTGTCAAAACCAGTTTTTATGCACCAGTGTTGTGGTATCTCTTACTAGGGATGTACGGCAGTTCAAGTATAATTACCTTGTAGAAATACAACGGGACTGGCAAGATGTTGTTGTTGTTTTCATCAGAGTGCAAGAACAGTTCCCGTGGAGTGGAGCCGCTGTCCATCAGAGTGGATACGCCGTGCGTGCCTGTGTACACCACCACCGGGGCCTTGTACGTCTTGAGTCTGCGACGTAGACCCTGCAATTTTGATAATTAAAAGGCTTTTGCAGTAAGGTGGTATAATAAAACTTCAATGATCCAAATAAATTGATTACTTGTAATTTGTAACTACGGACAGTACATACTCGTACATCAGCGGAGCGGTGAACAAGAGAGAGGTAAGAAACAGGAAGTACATTTGACGAAAGCAGACCACAGATAAAAATGTCACATATTTTAACTAAACAGTACAGATTAATAATAAAAATAATTATTTTATTTGTTAGGTTCCAAATAAAAAGTACTGAAAGCGGCTGCCGTGCAGTCGAAAGCCGTACCCTCGACTCCATGAGGGCACAAGAATATTAAAATTACGTCACGGTGACGTTGCCGGAAACGTACAAGGGAATTGTTTCTTCCTCGTCAATGGCTTCGACGTCCATCCATTTCATGCTTTCATCCATGACACACAGGACCTTATGCAGTGAACAGTGTTAAACGTCGTGCGCAATATTTGAAGATAGCTCGAAAAAGCTGGAGATTTCTCTAAAAGATATAATCTTAAAAGGTAGTAAAGTCGAAGTAACCCAGGCTCTATTTTACCTCTTCCAAAGCAGCCCAATCGCCAGAATTGCCCCTCCTCCATTGTGGTGCGGTGTTTATGTACTGGAAGGTGGCTCTCTGTAAAGCTGCCATTGAGAAGTCAGCTTTAGCTGCGAGGTGGCCCCTGGTCAATTGCTGTGGAATACGATAAATTATTTTAACTTAAATATCCATGAGACTGTGAAATTGCTGAAAGACTTGAAGCTGTAAAGTCTGTTGATATTATACTTAGGGTTGCCAACTGTACAGTTAAAAACAGTATTATACTGTTTTTCGCTACATTATACTTTTTACTGTTGAACAACAAAAAAGTATACAAAATACTGTTTTCAGCATCTCAAATGTAGCCGCCCCGTTGGTATTTCCCGAGGGCGACTATACTCTTATCCAAATTAATGGATTAAAATGAGTTATTACAACTTATGTAAGACTTTATTATTGTAAGAAACTACCAATAAATGCTACAACTAAAGATATTAAGATACTACAAACAACAGATATTAACAAAACAATGAGCTTTACGAGACAATAGTGAGAGGTCAGATGTTCATGCATAACACTGTAAGTATTCAACTTAGACGCTCATATATTTTCAATTCAAAGGTACAAACAATTCACAATAATGGTGTATAAAATGAAAAAAAAGATTGAATTAATAAGTTGTGCGAGAAGCTCTAAAAATATTGATTCAAAACATTAAATGAATAAAATACTATTCACTTTTCTAAAATATTGTTTATGATAACTTCTCAGACCTAAATATACTTTTTTTTTTGTAAAAAGAGTTCATCATCCTCCTGCCCATTTCCCAACTCTATTTGGGGTCGGCGCAATATGTTTTTCTCTTCCATTCTTCCCTATTAGCCGTCACTTCCACGCTTACTTCCTTATCTTTCATATCGTCTCTCACATAATCCATCCATCTTTTCTTAGGACGTCCTCGTCCTCTTCGTCCATCCACATTCATATCAATCAATTTTTTGTAAAAGGAGTTGGTAACCCTAATTATACTACTTAAACTATAGGGATGCTATCGCCAGTAATTGTCATTATTTACAAACACGACAACATTGTCATTTGTTACAAGATTAAGGATGCCTGTCCACCGAAGCGGGGAAACGGAGAAAATTAACCAAAGATTGTATAAAATATCCACTCATTGCCAGTGGACAGGGATTGCGTGCTAAATATTGGTTAATATTTCTCCGTTTCTCCGCTCCGCTGCCTCGCTCCGCTCTGGTGGACAGGTTAAACTTTCTATTATATAGGGTGCACCAATGGATGTGCCGTGTCGTCTTACTTTATCGTCTTGTCATTCGGTTACTCGTCAGATGCTGAAAGGTCCTAATGACCTTGTGTAGATGAAATGAAACTGGGCGATAGTGACCAATCAGCATCTGGCAGCTCGGCGGCTTGTTTGTCGACTATTTACATGAACTAAAATTATATTACCTGTTTCTTAGTGATGTAGTGGCTATCCATGCCAGGTCCCATCAGCTGATTGATTTGCTTCCTCTGATGAGCCTCCTTGTATACCTCCGACATGCGCACCTTTCCGAATACACCGCCCTCTGTTAGAAAAAAAGATTAAATGTAAACAGTACTTAAACGTGCTACACGGTTCTAATCAGGGACGAAAATTGTCAATGAAGGGCTTATAGCCCGGCGATTTGAGTTGAACCTTAGTGATTCACCGAATTAAACAAAAGCAGAGGTGGTCGATCCAAACCAACTACCCGACCGACCCAACGAAGGGTAGGTGACTGTTAAAAGACAAAAAATCTTGAACGTTGCCGTTATTCAGAGCGCACGTTAAAAAGTCGGTCCCTGTTGTTATTTTTGCATAGTAATCGTTAAGCCATTTCGGAAGGCTTCGGGGAGCATTTTTAATGCAACTTCCGATTGCTTCTGATTCTTGGATTGCCATTAACCCTTGCACCAATCCTCACCGGAGTAGTGCGGTAGAGCGTACTCTATCAAGGTACTAGGCCTCAACAGGGTTGCAAAACGAGATATAACAAATTCGGTAGGGTTGCCATAAAAAAATCGGTAGATTTCGGTAGATTTTTTAAACATATTATTTAAATATATTTTACCATATTTACCTGTGCACCTATATTCCACAATAAATAACATTGATTGATTGATTAAAGGCATATTAAATAAAATTCATATAATAAAAAACATATTTATTTACACCATTTTGCCGAGGACATTTTTTTGATCATATTATTAGTGATTTTAAAATCATAACAATTATTTGTACCTATATATTGTTTTGTGTGTAATAGACCTCCAATTGCCTCCGTTGAAAGACGGTTGCGACTTTTGGTTTTTATTAAATTAATTTCTGAGAAAATCCTTTCTACGTTTGCTGATGAATGAGGTAATGATAAAATTTTAAAAACGAATGAAGTCAACATATCAAACATCACCCATGTTTTCCGTCGCCATATTTCATGAGGGCCACATTTGCCCAGAAAACCTCAAGATTAGCACAGAACAGAACAGAACACTATACTCCTCCGGAGTCGAGCTTATATATCGAGCTCGACAATAAACATGGAACTTTAATAAGGTCTTATCGCATTCTTATTTACAAAATGAAAACAACCTTATTACTGTGCAATAAAATTCAAACTACAACTATTCAAACAATCTTAAATTAGACCAAGCGGGGAAATCCCGAAATCCCTATTGGGGGCTTTACATTACATTGTACAATTTGCACTCAAATCGGCTGCGTTCCGTAGCTCGACCAAGTCGCCTAAAATGACACTTTTTCATAGAAATTTGAATGTTTTGGGCGTTTTGGTCGAGTTACGAAACGCGGCCATTGTATAATGCAAAGCCCCCATACTATTGCTCAGTGCTGCCAGCGCATGTTACGATCAAACTACGAGTATTTTGTTGATTTTCAGAAAATTATGCACTTTTCTAAAAATCGGGAGATAAGTATTCGTTCAAAATCGGTATTTCGGTAGACAGTAGTCATTTTCGGTAGATCTACCGAAAAATAGGTAGGTTTTGCAACCCTGCTCCTCAATGAAGAGTTAACTTGCTAGTGGTCTCTCTTTTCCTCTGTACTACTTCTCTTTGAGCTTGACGCACCTATGAACTGCGGTCTTGCGGAGGTCTGGGAGTAGGCGCTGGCGTTGGAGAGCTCGTGCTTCACGTACCGCGTGCTCAGCAGTGCACTGTCGAAACACGCCTCGTAGAGCGTGAAGAACACGTTCTGGATTTTATATCCTACCCTGGGTGGAACAGAATATCTTTTTTGACTAAAATGCGAAATCGGTGTAATTATTATAATGTTATCTTGAAGGTTAATCTTGATCTTCTCGATAAAAAAAGTTTTATTTGATATTTCTGCCTTTCATGCCTTTTATTAAGTACTTACTATCGTTCCGAAAATGTGTTTAAGGCAACTGTCCCACTGTAAGTGTGTAGCAAGTAAATATTGCTATTTTTTGCTCAATAAACAAACATAGATATGACATTGCAAGCGCATCCTCGACGGCAGTGTAAACAGTCAGCGAGCGACTATTTGGCTCTTCTCACACAACGCTATTTATGAGCTACGCGACTGTTGATTGAATTTTCGATTGATTTCGATCGACTGATTCGCTGTATCTGACACTGTTTCAAAGTCAAAGTCAAACATATTTATTGTTCACTGTTATGAGAAGCGTCTACGATACGTAGCTCATAAATAGCGTTGTGTGTGAAGAGCCTTAATATATATGTGCATCTTTTTTGTTTACACGGATGCTTTGTATGATTCTTTCTAACTCGCCGGCAGTAGGACACCTGCCTTAACAAGGGGTTTGATAGTTCTCCAAATTACCTGTAGATATGATGTCTTCCGTCGCAGATGGTTGCAGTTTTTTCCACGGTGGACCACGGTGGTGCGTTACAGTGGACCTCTTTTAACCGGCCCACCCATTGCGGTTTCTTAGAGCTGAAGGTGGAATTCGACACGCATTTGATATTCTGCAAATCAGTGTGAGATTTTAAGTTTATATAAGCTGACCCCTCGATTAAGTTGCCTTCAACTCACAAAGAAATTAATGATACGCGTGTAAGTACTTGAACTGTAAAGTATTCATAATGTTATGATGTTGCATTTGGGCTTCCAAACAAGTAAATAAAATTTAAGAAGTCATTGACACTAATATGTACAGTCACCGAGTGGTCACTTTCGTAATCATGTATTTAGTTTTGAATATAAAACAGACTTCAAATAAGGAAAAATACCCTAATTAATTCGTAAATGCATCAGTACGAGTACCTACGTTTTAATAATATACCAGTAATGCTGTGATAGCCAATTTCTCTATAAAGTTCTCAAAAGTGTTTGAAGTCCGTTAATCCGCACTTGACCAGGGTCGTAGACTGAGACCTATACCCTTACAATGCGACTGGTCTGTGTCTAGCAGTGCGACCGTGATCGCTAAGATAATATGACTCCTATTCGTTCGTGAACATTGTGCTCGTAATTACAATTAATCTTTCTGAGATGTCGTTGTACTCCTCATGCCCACTGACGATAGACGATTTCTACCTCATATTAACTAGATAACCTGATAGTTGATACTTACAACCACATCTGAAACTTTGGTATCATTGTCTAGCTTAACAAACTTGTTGTTGCCGGGACACGCTACTTGCAAAGTTTCACCGCGTCGCAACAGTATACCGTCTGCGGTTTTTGGCGTCAATAACCTGCCGTTGTGTAAAAATACCGGAGAGGGGCTTCCAAAATCGTCCTTCAGTGATAAATTGCAACCTGAAATATGAAGTTTAACATCCGATTAAAATTAATATAATTCCAATAAATCATGGGGCTCGCCTTCATATAATTTGCGAGTCCTGGTTAACATGATTATAAATTTAAATGGTCGTGGACACTTTTTCAATGCAAAACACGGTCTTAGACCATGATTCATACAAGTGGGTCGGAATATCGGTAAAATAATAAAAAATATTAAGTACTAGTTTCAATTTAAAAGGGCTGGACTAGACTAGATGTACACATTAAATGGTACTGAAACTTTCAATGGCTGTAGCTGGGAGATGAGTAGGGCACATTATGAAGTCGTTTTAGAGTGGGGATGGCATGAACAATCCTGAATAAAATTATCGCTGCATCCAACCCGGATATTAGTCCATATAGTAATACTTTGTCAGTCTCATTCTAATTCGGTAGCATAAATATGTGTGCATGTGGGATAAAATTCAAGGACAAATTACCCTAAAAAGGTGTAAACGGATACAAATAACTTCAAAAAAGGGGGGTTATCAGTTGTTATCAGTGTGTTGTCACACTGATAACAACTGATAACCCCCCTTTTTTACGTTTACATATTATTACGAAATTGGTTAAACATTTATTACGAAATTACTATTTATTACGAAATTGGTTAAACATAAGTACTTTGCGCGTTAGTGGTTAGTAAGATATGATTTGTTTTGCAATTAGGGTTCCGTGCCTAAAGAGTGAAAAACTGGAGCCTATCAATATGCCTCATGTTTGTTACAAATCTCTTGATCTTGAATAGGTAGACGTTTGAAACAGAATGAATGTAACATGAATGAATGAAACAGAATGTACCCGCGCCGCGGGCGGCATGGACAACACAACAAGACCATCCGAATCACCGCTTCGCTTCTAACTAAATTGCATATTTACAATCCTTTACCAAGTGGGATTGAAATAGCATTAATAAAAAATATGCTATTAACTGCTCTCGAACCCGAGACCGGCTAAAGACTAGTAAGAAATATATCGAAGGTACTTACTCCCGCGGGCTCTATCAACTGTTTTGATCAAAAACACTAAAAATATAAACACTAATCTCCACTCCATCGCACTGTTTGATAACCGTTATTAATTATCTTAAAAATCTATGAAAAAACCTTCAAAAAATCTGATTATTCACGAATTCTTCCTACAGAATAGCTGTTATCACCACATTAGGTATTAGGAATACATAAAGAGTGAGAGTCAAGTTAATAATATGTTTCGATACGTATTAGTCTTGCAGTGGCCGTAACGGTACTGTGTTACGTCGCACCGCACGGTCTTGCGCTCAGCTGATTCGAGTGACTGGAGGTTTCCTCGTATCGCGTGAACCGCCACCGATCGAGTGGATAATTGCTCGCGACCTCATTAGTAGTCATTAGTGTCTGATTAGAGGTGCGACAATGACGCGACATTTTGACAAACCAACAACCATTTAAGATATGAAAATGAAAAAAAGAATATTTCCACGCGGGCGTACCCGCGAGCGGATAGCTGGGTATCATATAATTTTATTTTATTCACTATTTGTTCTTAACCGAGATCTTTTCGCTGTATTTGTTAACCCAGGTAATGCTGAATAAACGAAGAAATTAAATAGGTTCTCGTCGTATTTGTCATACCTATAAGCAAAATGTTCCAATGTTCTCACCATCCCTTTGGGTCGACTGTTAGTGACTAATAATGTTTATTTTGTACAGAAACATCAAAGTTAACATTTAACTTACGATCGAGTAAGTCTGAAGTGTTATGTATCGCATGACGTAAACACGGGGAAATTTTCATTGGATTAATAACGAAATAATTCCATGCGTACTTTACCATACCTACATAATATTATCGAGTAAGGAAAACCGTTCTGGTAGCATGGCCGACAAGAATTCTGTCGTCTAGTTTCAAAACCCGCTAAAACACTTTTAACAAAACGTCACCAAAGCAACTTAAAATAGATGTATACTTCATATATTACTTCTAATTTATACAAAACTAACCATTTTTATGCCTTATTAGACGTTTACAAATACTTAAAACACTGAATTATAATTCGGAACAAGTTTAATGATGAAAAAATAACATGATTTGTTTTAGTGGGCATTGGTGTAAACTTTTGGTTTTGGCGGGTTTTGAAACTAGACGACAGAATTAATGAATGACAAAGTTGGTTTGAAAAAAGAAAATGTTTTTGTAATTATTATCCTATCCTACTTCCTACTATCCTACTAATATTATAAATGCGAAAGTTTGTAAGGATATGTGAGTGAGTGTGTGTGTGGGTTTGTTGCTCTTTCACGCAAAAACTACTGAACGGATTTTCATGAAACTTTGTAATAATATAGCTTAGACATCGGAATAACATAATTTGTTAAAATTTATAGAGATTTTTGAAGGGTCTGGTTCCCCGAAGCGAAGCGAGGGCGGATTTACTAGTAATATATAATCTGACATCCTTCAAAGGACATTTGTCAGTTCTATTATTGCGTGCTGTTCTCGTCATAAAAACATTTTCTTCCTTCATTTCAGTAATCATTGGTAATCCTGTGAAAAAATTGTCGATATAAATGGAGAACTTTGTATCTTGATAGACAGCTTTGATCTCATTCATAAGTTTTATGTACGACATGTTGACCTAATCCGGTCTTGACTCTTTCAAATTTTACCTTGGTAAAGATCAGCATGTAAGCAGTATCCCAATCGCAAAGCTGCTACCCACGGCCACGTTTTAAACCCGAATCGTGTAGGTTTTCCTCTTATGTGCTGCTTACAGCTATGTCTACCATAGTAAAGCCGAACGTCCACCGCCAGCTAAAATAATTAGGAACTAAGCTCAGTGAGCTAAGCTAAGCTAAACTAGGAAATAGTTGTTCGTCCACCGAAAAATAAGCTACGACTACGTTAGTGATGACCACTTTGCGCTGGAGTGTCGAGTTAATCAGACGTAATGGATGAAAAAGAGAGGAGTTATGACGAGAGTTCAGAGGAAGATTACATTTGTCATAGGAAAAGAAGATTATTGCATATTATACAAAGAAAAAACGCAAACATAGATATTGGATAAGCAAGCACATTCAGCATTGAAAACCAAGTGGAGAATTTAACACGTTGTATAATGAAGTAGACGATGAAAATTTTAAGTTGTATTATCGTGTATCTAGAGAACAGTTTAATGAGTTATTAACAATAATTGCCAAAGATATCACTAAGATTGATTATCGAAAAGCTGTGTCACCCGAAGAAAGATTAGCAATTTGTTTGAGGTAAGTGTATAAACATTTAAAATCAATCAATCAATCAATTCTTTATTGTGGAATATAGGTACATAGAAGGTATAAAATACGATACAATTATAGATCCTCCATATTCCCGCCATGGTAGGCACACAATAATAAAACTTAGCCAAATAAGGGAAATAAAAATAACAGTCAATTAAAATTATTTTAGCTTAATAAATATAACTTATTTCTAATAAATGGACGAATGAATTTATTATTATGGAATGTCTATATCTTTGTCAATTAAGTATTCATTAACTGTGTAATAGAATTTATTGAGGAAAAAGTTACGAAGACTATTTGTAAACATTTTAACATCAACAGCGATGCTACGCATAGATTTTGGCAGCTTATTATAAATTAAAGGTGCTCTGCCGAATATGCTCTGATTAAATAGCTGGATCTTGCACGGTAAGGAACATAATTTATCTGAAGAATACGTAATAACATACATTTCACAGCAATAACAATACATTACGGTTGTCGCCACATTGTTAAAATTTTAAAGACACACTAGAGAACCGCCCGCGCTTCGCTTCGGGACCCGTAGGTAACAGCCGCGTAGGTCCCGCTCCCGTAGGAATTTAGGCTAAAAAGTAGCCTACTACTCGCTCTCTTCACTCCACCCTCTCTGAGGTGTGTGGAGCCCTCGGGACAGTTAGTTCCCCTTTGGGGGTGTCTCTCGCGGCCCGTTAAAACGGGCCGGTTCTTGGGCTGGGCCCTAAGGCCCTTGGTTGTCCATCTGTGGTTAACCAATAGGTCAAGTCCGGTGTGTGGTGGCCTTTTTACAGGCCACAGAGTCTTAAACGGGATGGGGTTCATCTTCGCGCCGCCCAGGCGATCGAGGCCCTACCAGGTGAATCCCGCTGGTGGGAAGCCCAGCAGGAGCCGATCAGCGCCGGGCGATGACTTACGAAGCCCCAGTATCAGTCAGTGCTAGGCCCGTCAACCGATGTGCGCAACCAGCAAGTCGCGCGGGAAGGCCCAGCGGTCCGGTGGACGGGTGTGGAGCGGCGCCAGGTCCTGCAGATGCGGGAACCGCGACGCGTCGACACGCCCGAACATGTTGCGTGAAAATCTCTCGATGAAGTCGTCCAGGCTCTCGACTCGAAGGTCCCTCTGGTCCGCTGGCACTATCCTGTTGGCTGAGCAACTTGCGGACATCAGTCAACAGGATAGTGCCAGCGGGCGGGCGGTACACTGAATACAGCCGGAGCGGGGAGTTCTCGAGGCAGAGCTAAAGTAGCCTATTACATTTGCCTATGACTTAAGTAAATTACATGTAGTATTTGATAGCGTAATTCAGAACTTGCAAATGAATTTTATTACCGCCATCTATTAACAACTCCGAAAATGAATATCTAGCAACTAACAAAACATCGATCTTCCCATGGGAATGGGATGTTTTTCCGCGGTAAAAAGTAGCCTACGTCACTCTCCACCCTCCTGACTATCCCCACACACATAAACCTTACCATATAATAGCTTTGTTGCGACGTGAAAGCGTCACAAACAAACAAACAAACAAACAAACACACTTTCACATTTATAATATTAGTAAGGATATTAGTAAGGATTTTTGTAATTATTACTGGAAAACGATACTAGATTGTAAATTACGTAAGGTTACGGTCATGAAGCAAATATAGAGAGGAGACGGCCTAAGCAGCTGTGCACTGTAACTCAACTGGGTCCTGACGTCTTAAGTATCTAATACCATAAGACTATAAAGATAAATTTTAATATAATACAAAAAGTTTTTTTTTTCTACACAAAAAAGTAATAAAAAGCAACAATCCCACCAGATGATATGAGTGGTCAGTGAATGGTATGTTTAATTAAATAAACATGTAGGTAACTGATTTCTTACTTCAAATGGGTTTGAGGCCAAGTGTCTATCCCCCGTGGCAAAGCTTTCGCCGCCCATTAGAGCTAATATTCTCTTCTCGAGTACAGACAATTCTATAATTGATTAGACCACCACCAGTCGTATTTCGTGCGCGATAGCGCTGTTCGACTTTTTTCTTCACCGCACTTTTTTTGTCAGCCAAATACTGAAAAATTAAGCTTCATAAGCTCCATGCATAGAATAAAATATAGCTTGGAAAAATACATTGTAGCGTTCTTGATAATAATTTTATTAGGAATGTCACAGTATAGTTATAACAGTGTAAACCTTTGTCCACTGCTTCGATGTCTTCGTACATCCTCCCAAAGAATTTAATTTAATTGCAACTGACTCCCACAGTTTGCGCGCCGCATCTCTTGCACTAGGTTGTTTTGAAAACCCCTTTGCAAGACTCGAATTTTTTTCGAGAAAATTTAAGAGGCATTCAATTTGCGCCCGAGAAGGGTGCGACGCTCTCTCTGTAGTGCTAAAATTTAAAACAATTTATTAGTAAATCTTTATGTATTTTGCTTTTATATTTTGAGTAATCAAGGAGATATTATACTCGTAGTAGTACTTACTTCATGTTTACTGCAGTATACTGCAGATTAAGTTCGGTTCAATTTATTCGTTTATTTATATTAGTGTCCTCAATATTAGTTTAGTTTTTCGCAAAACACCAACAAAACAAACGGCTTATTCCACAAATCCCCTTCGAAGATCCCCTTCGAAGGGGAATACATCATCGGTCACTAAGAATAAATTATAAAATTAATCTTAATCCACAGATGAGGTAGGTACGTAGGTAGATGTCAATTTACATTCAACCGGCAAAGGCTAAATACCATAGAGCCACGGCGAGTCGAAATATTAATAATTTATGATATTAAATATGTTTTTACTAAAGAAATATGTTAAAAATTATTTTAGAAACAATAAACCATAAAGATTATTAAAATTCGATAGTTATTTTGTTAAAAAATTGAAGAAAAAATAAACCGATATAAAAAAACCGATAAGTTTTTTACATCAACCCATCCCTGCCAAAGCGAGGCTCGAATCGTGCGTTTTATAGTTAAGAGAATATCAATTCAACGTCAATCGAGCTCGCGATGAGTTCGCTGTCGAAGTGAGTAAACTCACCTGAGTGAGCTTCGATATCGAATTCTTTTCTTACAGAATAGCCTTGCACGTCATGGTAGTACGCGTAGGCGCTTCTTAGGTAGCGTCTTGGATACGAACTTGTCGCAATCCGTGTTCGTGTCGTATTCTTGTTCCACTAGTGCTAGATAACCTGCCGCGTCCGCAGTGAACTTCTTCATGGCCTCTTCACTTGTCAGGCCACGTCTATCCTCATTGATCGTAGCGACTTCCCAAAGTGGGTCGTTCGTGAGTGGTGTTGGTTTTCAATACTTAAATGTCTTGGCTTCGGTAGCTCTCTCGATGTGAGTTCAGGACGTCTTCGCGGAAATGGCTTATTCTTCGTGCCTGGCTTAGCAGCATTTGGCTTCGGAGCAGCGGCGTTGGATTGTTCTGCCATCGTGGCTTTAACACCTTTAGAGTATAATCCTAAAGTGCTCCTGTGTGATCCTAAGTGATCGACAAAGTTAAGCAACTGCGGGCGCGGTCGGTAGTCGGATGGGTGACCGCTAGTGGCAAAATATCTTGAGCGCTTCCGTGCTTCGGAGTACCATGGACCAGCATGGTGTTCCCCAGATTCTTGCAAAAGTTCTTTATATACTGTGACATTTGTCGGATTTTGGTCACAAATTGTTGCAACAACTTTTAAACCATTCTCAGTTACTTTTTTGATGACTTACAAAAAAAAAATTTAAAAGGTCCTTTTTACACGACTCTTTGAAAAAACAAAACATATTGGCAACTTCATTTTACTTTTTACACTTTTTATCATAAAAACTAAACCATGGTCTGCAATCGTGTTAGTTTTCTGTGAACCATCATCTTCAAAACCAAACCATCAAAAAGAAGATTGTCAATTTTTTTTCCTCAGGCATCTTTTCCACTATTTCTTTTAAATTCTCAAATATATTCAAGTTTATTCCTGGTTTAAGTGTAAATGTACTTAAATTTTTTTGTAAACGCCTTTTGAAAGGCAAATATTTTTTTTAAATAAAGAATATGCCTTCGGGCTTTGCTTTGCGTTAATGCCATTATTTTTTCCTCATTGGTAAACCGTCTTCCTTTTGGTTTATTTGCCCATAAGCTGAAGTTTTAGAAATACTTGAGCTGTGTTTGGTAATTGTTCTATTGTTGATAGGAATGACTTGGGCATTGATAAATATGCCTTTCGGACTGTTGGTTCCACTGCTAGGTTCCACTAATGGGTCCAGGAGGATTTTCAAGTACTCATGGACCCATTTAAGTCGTGGAACTAACAGTACTAATTTAAAAAAATAATTAATTGTATTAATAGTCCCACTAGCCATAATTGACTGAAACCTCTGTGGTGGTTTTTTTTTAATTAACAGCTAGAAAATGTCAAGTGACCCTGTCAATTCATTTTATGTACTTAAGTACTATTAGATACAAAAACGTGATTTTCTTGAAGCTGATTTTTTTTTGATAATTAAAAACACTGTTTTTGTAAATAATAAAAAACAAAATTTTATTTTTATACATTAACCTTACGAAAAAAACTTAGGAATAACTGCGGATCTGAAATTATAGTAACAAATATCAGTATAGTCTAAAATTGGACAAAGTAGGGAATTAACAAGATTAATTTTAGTTTTGTGGCCATATAGGGGCGAGGTGGCCATATAGGGGCGAGGTGGCCATATAGGGGTGAGGTGGTCATATAAGACGAGGTGTCCGTATAAAGGCGAGGTGGCCATTGAAAGGTGAGGTGGCCATTGTAACACCGTTAATAATAATTAGCGGCAGTGTCTCCGATATTGGTCAGGTAGCCGGTCAATAACAAAGGTATTCTTTTTATTTTGGTTTTTGGTAATTTGGTGCACCGCTTATCGCTGAAGAGGATTAATTGAAAAAAAAATTTAATTGCGTGTACTTATGTACGCGCGTAAGAAGTTATACTTCTTTGGCATCATTAAATAATAAATATTCAACGTTAATAATTTCATAATATTTAGTATTAATTATACTAAAAAAAATTGGTTGCCTGTAAAGTCGGTTTACTGACGATAGTTGAACGTGACAACGTCTTAAGAAAATACTGATGGAATGGTAGCATAATCACTAATAGTCATCCTAAACTATCTTTGAATACTTAGTTATAATTTATTTACTGTTATATTGCAGTTAAAAACCTTTATTAAATATTTTACCAAAAAGACTAGTCGTTGCATACCTTATAACGAAACATTAATCTTTAGCTAGTCTGTGCATATTATGTCATGTCAATGTGCCACAAACAAGTCAAAACAAACCTGGCTGGTTATAAATAATTTCGATAAAAAGCAAAAGAGACGTCAGAGTTACATTGACAAAGGCCAATGAGTGGTTTAGCCATTGATCTATAAAGGACTATGGATTAGACACTAAAGCAAAAATAGCGTGCCTGACCACGTGACAGGAACTGCCTGTCAAAATTTTAGTGAAACAAGATGGCCGATTCTACTAGTGTTGTGCGCACTACGTGGACGGAAACTATAGATATTTAGTTTAATGACTTACGATATAACAGCAATAATACATGTCGTTCGTGTTCTCAGCGATATTAATATTAATTTTGATACCTACTGCGATGAACTTGTCATAGCAACCAAAATTTTTTTGTAAAAACCAGCTATCATGATGATCTGCTAAACAACAAACGAGGACACAACGACTGCTCCCCCTTTTTAGATGATCTCAGCGATAGTATTTTAAACTCTGCCAGTTAATTAGGTACCACTCTCTTGCTTAACACAGCCGCCAAACTATTTGTCTTGTTCCAGTCAGGAAATTTAGGTAGTTAAGGCCTTTATTTATTATATGCATAATGTAAAATTATCAAAATAGAGTTCCATAACCGAAGTTTAACCATCGACAGCAAAATACTTATATCTCTATTTGGCTGTAATGTATATAACTAGGTCCAAATACAGGCTTGAAGTTATGTTAAGTTTTATATCCAATATTAAAAATCAATCCTTTCACCACCAAAAACCAGTCCGCCTACTCCTAAACAATGCCACTTTTACTGATTCTCAATGTACCCGCTGAATCCAGAAAAATCACGATAGATACTTACATAAATAAATAAGTCATAATTATGTACCACTACGATAAATTTAATTTTAGAGTTTATTCAATAAAAGATAAGGGTGAAGATAGTACTGCTGTGTGATATGACTGACAATTTTCATCTGATCACCCATGATTGTGTTATAACCCTTAGTGCATTAATATTGTGAAAATGGGATCGAAATGTAAATAAAAAACATGTGTCTATGTACACAAATTTTAATTTATTTGTTTAAGACTAACCCTATAACGTACAGCATAATTACAAAAATACAAATAAAATTATTACAGCATATTTATTAATTGGGCACAAAAAGCGATCGTATCGCTAACTAGCGAATTCTTCAAGAGAAGCTTTGGGCAGATAAGATAACAGAGGAATAATTATAATTACTTTTTACAAAAGAAAGACTTCAAAATCGACAAGCAGACATTAAATAAGGGGCCACTTGAAATTCCAAATCTTTGTGATAAAAAATATAATTATGATAATTATGCTACCTCTGAGAAGTTAACAGAATCATTCTGTCATATTAAATTAAATTCCTTACTAAAAACATTGAAATTTCAAGGGTTCAATAATTACTAAACGGTGCCGCGGTGGCCAACTTCCCCTCAGTTTAGGGTTCGTGTACTCTATTAACTTAGTTCAATTAAATAACATACAGACCTAATTTTAAACTTGTATGAGACTCTCTTGTTCTATAAAAAGTAAGAAAAGCTCACCAAAATAGAAGGAACAGCGCCGTCGTGTAACCTTACCACATTAAGCGTTCTGTTGAAACTTGCTTCAACAAAATGTAAAGAACACACAAACAAATTTTTAAGGCCCGGGTTTATGTTTTCTGGGCCAATTATTTCTAGCCACTTCTTTCTTAATGATTTATTTGAAGGGAATCTATTGAATAAAAACAATTATTTCAACTTTCTTCAGCGTCATTTTAATTATCGATATATCGAATATCGATATTTTAACACTTTCCTACCCTAAGTGTCATTGAAATGTAAACAAACCGGCTACTCAAATATATAAAATAATGATGTAAAACCCAACAAAATATTAACAGTCCTACGTAACCCTCGCACAGATCTTCATGCAGCAAAAACATATATCAATATCATTCAGATATACAACGAAAACTGATACTTACCTGTGTAAAGTTAATTTTGGGTGTAATTTGTTTTTCCTTGCTCCGCATTGTAGTATAAAACACCTCATTGTGTTTCAATGTGTTTTTCTTACTTTAAAGGACACCACAACACCTATCAATGCCTATTTTATTAATATAATGGGTTTTTTACTATTTGTTTCACATAAGATGACATTTGTCAACTGTTACTATAAATGGCCGGCCTGCTATAACGTCAACCAGCTAATTTCATATGAGGTTAAGGATTAGGGCGTCTCTATCTAAGTAGGTATATTCGTATATTCCTATCTCTATGGGTTTAGCCGGCAACTTCATACTGTTGCGCGCGCATCGTAAAATTTCACGCGCCTATCTTCATACTGTTAATTTTTGGTGTTACAGATGCGCGCGCATCGTAAAATTTCACTCTCATGAAATTTCCATAACGCGCCTAAAGAAGTATAACTTCAATAAACACACACAAAATAGTTTACTTTATTGGTACTCAACTTGAAGAAGAATATAGCGAGCATATAGCATTAGAGTTATATAACGAATTTCGCTTGCGCTTTGAAAAAAAAACTAATTTGTTTTAATGAGGTGACGTTTATCGAGCCATTAATAGGTGGTCGATTTCAGCTTATTTTGTTGTGTCGTGTTAAAAGTATAGCACATTTTATTGTTTTGTGTCGTATTCTAAATACCCGTGTAGTTCATTGTTAATTTTAAATATTGTATAAGGGTTATCTAATGATCCAAAACATTGTCATTAGAGGTATTACAGACGAATTAGTTGGATTCTTACCCGCTTTAGTCACTATATTTTTGAAATAAATATAGTCGCCATAAGTGCACACGTCGTATTTATGCTACGTTTAGGCGCTGTCTCCACGAGCGAGAGAATCGCGACGAGTCTGCGCTTCTATCGTCGGCTATCTCCACGAACGAGTGATTATTCCGCCAGCGTATCGTAACGAATCGTGACGGAATCACAGCGTGTCCGCGACGACTCGCAACGGAATCGCCGCATTTTCTTGACAATGCGTTGTGCTTTCATTTGTTGAAATAATTCAAAGGTGCCGGACGAGCGCGAAATAAATATTGCCTCAGTCAATAAATTAATTCTTTATTATGGATGTATTATTATTGGGTGCTTGTGCAAGTAAACTAGTGAATATGCAGTTCTTATTATTAAGAAAAGAAAAAAAGCGCCGTTGGTGGACACATCCTATGTTACTACGTCGTGAAAGTCATGGACATTTCCATGTGAATTATCAAGAATATCGAAATCATCCAGATTGGTTTGAAGATGAATATTTAATGCCAATTCCTGTTTTCGATGAACTGTTAAGTTTATTGTCAAGCAAATTGTCAAAGCAAAATACTAATATGAGGAAAAGTATCGGGCCATGTGAAAGATTAGCAGTAACACTACAGTAAGTTTTAAGATTTTTTATTTTAGTTAAACGCTTACATCAATTATTATAAAACAGAGTTTACATTCCATCAAAGTGTTGTAACATTTGAGCAATATCGCTTTCATCGCTTGTTGGTGTGGACGTACGAGAATATAGTTCTAGTGTTGATGGTATGAATTTCTTAATTACAGCCATAATCTCAGTTCTGGCATCAATTAAATAATCCTCTTTTATTTTATCCATAAGTGGTAGCATCGAACGGAAAAATGCCTCATTTCCACACTCGTCTTTATATTGTTGTTGAACATTATTTCTTTGCATATCAATACTCTCGCGCATAACATTCGATATCTCTTTATTCGATTCCAGAAACATTTGGACTAATGTTTTCTTTTTATTAGACGTGGATAGTTCAGAAACACTGGAGGTGGTATTAACAGAACTCTCGTCATCCTCAGAAATATCTTGACTGTCCTCATTGAGCAAGTTTGATGATGTTGAAGCGTGTTCTGTGTGCTTCTTATAGTATATATATATGTCGGAGATAGGATACTTGTTTGATGCTATTTTATCTGTGGTAGACGAGGTGGTCGATGGTGAATTGATACTCTGTGGCGCGCGGGAGAATTGTCATTAATGGAGAAATATGGAAAGAAATTAATGTCGCGTGCGATCGGAATATTGTTCTCGTAAAAAGTCCTTATTAATTTTAATGCCGTGAATCTCTAATAATAATAAATAAAGTGTATCCGCGAGTGCTAGTGGTTCGATCAATAAATCAATATCGTAATATCGCAAAGCAAATCCAATCAATACCAAAGTAAACCCAAACCGAATATTCATAATGAGCCATACATGAGCATTGAATAAAGTAGCTGGTTGTGTGTTGTTGTTGGCTCGGAACTCTTGTTTTATTTGACATCCTGACAAGTGCCCCCGTCATCAGAAGTGGGATAAAGAACCTCTGTCCACGTTTTCAGAACATTTTAGGTTGTTTCAGGATTTCTAGATTGTGAGGCGTTGATGGAAAGTGAAGAGATGTGATCACCGTGCCATAGTAAAACTAACTAACTAGATTTTGAAATAAAATGGCAAGTATCGTTATGAAGGATTTTTAAGTAAGTCAGCGAGTATTGGTATGACATTTTAATTTCATTACATGTGGTAACAGAATTTCATTGCTTAAATTTTATTTCTCACTTTATGCGAGACAATAAAGGGCCGCGTGGCCTACTCGATTTGACAAACAAATGAAGTTCGTCTCAGTGCGAATCTAGTGGGCCATGGCTTCGGTCTTCGAAAATCGAGTTGGCCGCGCCCGCTGAGGGCCCATTCTGTTTAGCAAAATTAGACTTTATGCACATAGCAATAAGAGTTATGAAAGTGAAAATCACATTATTGACCAGCGGGTTATGATGAAATTCAATAGAACATTATAACCCGGCTAAAGCCAAGAGGTATAATGTCTTGCTTTCGGTAAGGTTTACATGACATATAATTCGGCATTGTCGAGCATGTAGTGTGAAAATTTTATTTTTTGTGTAAAGTATTTTGTGTGTGTGTGTGTGTGTGTGTGTAATAGTTTGTTTTATAATCGTGAGTGGAAAAAAATCCGGTAATAAAATCAATTGAGACAGATACGTAATTAAAACGAATTGATACTCATTGTAATCTTATCCCTGATAAAGAGAAGTTGCTTTAATTATGAACGTTTGTAACATCGGAAGACATTATTAACTTGCGTTCACTTTGTTGAAATTTTATGTGGGTAGATTTGGGGTTAGGCTTAGTAAAAAGCCACAGGCCACGAATAAGATTCATGCTTTGTTTTCTGATGCCAATGGCGCAATGGTTAACACGCCGATCGCTGTTCCGAGGGTCCTGGGTTCGATTCCCGGCGAGGCGGCAATTTGAATGATGAGTTTAAATTTTCGTTCCCGGTCTGGGTAAGGGCGAGGTGGCCATATAAAGGCGAGGTGGCCATATAAGGGCGAGGTGGCCATATAAGGGCGAGGTGGCCGTATAGGGGCGAGGTGGCCGTATAGGGGCGAGGTGGCCGTATAGGGGCGAGGTGGCCGTATAGGGGCGAGGTGGCCGTATAGGGGCGAGGTGGCCGTATAGGGGCGAGGTGGCCGTATAGGGGCGAGGTGGCCGTATAGGGGCGAGGTGGCCATATAAGGCGAGGTGTCTGTATAAAAGCGAGGTGGCCAATGTAACACCGTTCATAATAATTAGCGGCAGTGTCTCCGATACTGGTCAGGTAGCTGGTCAATAACAAAGGTACTCTTTTAGTTGATTTGGTTTTTTGTAATTTGGTGCACCGCTTATCGCTGAAGAGGATTAATTGAAAAAAAATAAACACACAAAATACATAGTTTGCTTTATTGGTACTCAACTTGAAGAAGAATATAGCGAGTATATAGCATTTGTTACGGACGAGAGTCTTTTAGGTTGTAAAATAGTAAATTTTGTATAAGAATATAAGTTTTCATGTTAGAATCTAGTTAGAATAATTTTGAACGCCGTGCAATGTATGTAGCACTTAGATGGCGTGGAGGAGCGAGTATTGTGTATTCATGTTGCTGTCTCATGTTGTGTCTCGCTCACTCCTGTAGAATGTAAATTGTTTGTTTTCATATAGTAATTAGTTAGGTATCATCTTGCCACTTATGTAAAGGGCAGATGTTAGTTTTATCCGTAGATTAAGAGAGTTTCTATGTAAATGTCATATGTGTAAGTACCAGAAATTAGTGCATTTCGTATCAGAATCTTATAAGTCCGATAACTCTTATAAGAGTGATGTCAGGTCATTGAAATTGTTATTACGAATAGAAAACGCATAACAGAATAACGTTATGTACGTAAAACGGCCCAGGATTGTAAAGAGTGGTCGTTAAGGCAAAGTTTAGATCGCAACTTTATATCTCAATTGTTAAGGAAGATATTACGTTATGAAATATGTAACACCTGCGGGCTTGTATTATTAGGGGTTAGTAATCCAATACCCATATGTAGATGATAATACATTAATGTTATATACTTGAAATAAAGGATAATATATTCGATGAGAGAGATAGCCTTATGTTACATGAGACAAAGCTAGTCCTGCGCGGCTAGAGCGAGATAGGTAGATTAGAAAGAGACGGCAAATGTCGAGTTCTCTGATTGGCTAGAGCCTAATGTATCTAATTGTAGACCGGTGGTGGGGAGGTATCGGGAAGGATATAAAATAAGCGCACAGCGCCGTAGAATTCACTGCTCCAAGAAGCTCGCTCCCGATACCTCTTCAAGAAACTGGAACTCTCTGTCTACGGAACCAATCCTCTTCGCATTGTACCGAAGAGCAATGCACTGTATGAACCTATGAAAAAGGAATAAAGAAAAATTATCGTCATCGTGACTTTCATTCAAGTCTTCGGCTAGTAAGCTGTGGGCGAACCCTACAGTTTTTCCTGGTCCTTCGGCGTCGGATTGAAGACAGAAGAGCGAAGCCAGGCGGAATTAACCGAAGAGGGTCGGGGGCGAGTGGGGCAGTCCGGCCCCTTTAACCTGACGGGGGGTCGTTACGCGGAATACGCGGAACTTATAGAAGAAAGAAGCTACTTTTTAGAAGAAAGAAGCTACTTATAGAAGAAAGAAGCTACTTATAGAAGAAGGAAGCTACTTATAGAAGAAAGAAGCTCCTTATAGAAGACGACCAGGCGACGCTAGGACTCGGGCGACGCTAGGACTCCAAGCTGCCGGGCGGTGGTCACTGGGGGACCACGCTAGGAGCTGGACGGCGTGCGCTGCAAGGAACAGGACGCGTCAATTGAAGCCTTGGTCGCCTTGACGGCGTGGTATAGCCTTTTTCAAGGTTGCCGTACGTGGTGTACCCACGGCTCACCGACATTAGCAACCTAACGGTGCCAACTGCTTTGTCGTGTGAGTTAACGCTATATGCGGTTTGACGTTTTGTGTGACGTCATCGGTTACTCAAGAAACGCACAAGAGCGTGTAACCGAAAGTAGCACATCCACGCCAGTACGGGCTAATACGCTGCGGGGGCCCCACTGTAGGCACTGCTGACAGAACCGGACATTCCAGCCGGCTTCTTAGCACCCCGTATCGTACTACTCCCTCTGCTGGGTGGGACCTACCCCTTACCCCATACCTATATCCTATCCCTGTCCGGTTGTTGTTCGGCCTTGAGCCGCGCCTTCCGGCAGGACAGTTAGGGACCTGATAGGGTGGTAGCATTGAAGAGCTACCTGTTAGGGAACCGATAGGTATTAGGGAACCGATAGGTATTAGGGGCTTGAAGAGCTGAAGATGACGACTCCGAGGAGTCCGCCAGTAACTAGGGCTAGGTCGACGGCACTCCGGGTACACGAAGACTACCCGGCGTCGCCCTCCGAGCACTGCGTACAGCCCGTGGGGGAATCTACAACCGCGCCGCGATCGGAACAAGAAACCGCGATGCGTCCCGATAACGTAGGAACCGCGATTAATGTAACGGCCCGCGCGCCGTCAGTTTGTTCGCGTCGCTCAACAGCGAGTTATCTCGCTCGGGTTAGGCGCACCGAGTACGAAGCGGAGGAACAGCTGATGGCGATCCGCAAGGAAGAATTACGTTTGCAAGCGGAGCTTATTAAAAAACGTTTACACGCGGAGATCGCGACGATCCGGGACGAAACCGACCGCGATAGTGTAGTCGACCCCGTCGAGACCGACCGGCGGGTCAATACGTGGTTAGAAGATAGTCGCCCACGGGGGGAACAGGTTCCGGTACAGATCGGGAACGTTAATAATTATGACGTATCGGAATCTCGCGATAAATCGTTCGACCGCGCGCAACCGAACCAAACCGAACCGCGCGTAACTTTTGAGTCTGAGCCACGACGCGATCCGATCGATAGGCTTACCGAAGCACTCGAGGCAGCGGTATTACGCCAGCGACCCACTGAGCGGGTGTACGATCTGCCCCTGTTCAGTGGGAACCCGCAGGAGTGGTTACCGTTTCGAGCGGCTTGGCGGGACTCGGTAGAACGGCAACGATTATCGCCCGCGGAACATTTAGCTAAGCTCAGGAATTGTTTACGGGGGGAAGCGAGACAGGCTGTATCTGCTCTCCTTTTCGCTGCGACCGATCCGTCGGAAATTATTAGGACACTCGAACAGTGTTACGGTCGCCCCGAAATGATTATAGATCAAGCATTAGAGGAAATAAAACGTTTGCCTCGGATAGGCAGTACAGCCGCGGAGCTAAATTCATTCGCGATTAAGTTACAGAACGTTGTAACAGTTGTTAATTGCGTAGATGAACGCGGTTATTTAATGAACCCCATGTTAACGCGATCCGTTACAGATAAGCTCAGTCCGCATTTGAAAGCGCGCTGGTGCGATTACGCAGACGAACACTGCGATAGGGGTACCTCGGAAATCGTATTGTTGTCGCGATTTTTAATGAAGGAGGCAGATAAGGCCATGAGGCATGCCTTCACTTATACAACCACACCGGCGCCACGGCCGACCGTGCCGCCGCCGCCGCCACCGCCGTCAGTTCGCCCGCGACCGAACGTCATGCGAGGGAATGAAAAGATCGCACGCAAGCCAGTTTATACCGCCGCGATATCACCCGCGAACCGGGATGATATAGATACGTGTATGTGTTGCGGGGATAAACACCGAACGACGGATTGCGCGCGTCTCGCAGGGATGAAAGTAGACCAGCGGTGGGAGTGGGCCAAGGAAAATCGCGTTTGTTTTCAATGTTTGAGTAGTAAACACGCTCGAGCAAAATGTAGATCAAAACGTTGTAGTGTTGATGATTGCCAGCGGGCACATCACTCGTTGCTGCATAGCGCACCCGCGAACCGGGTAGAGTCCGCGACGACCGCGTCGGCTCACAGCGTAGACGAGCCGTCGCGTGTGTTATTAAAAATATGTCCGGTTACTGTTAGAGGCGCGAACGGTAAGACGATCGACACCTACGCGCTACTGGACGAGGGCTCCACCATTTCTTTGATCGACGAGGGCACAGCGTCCTCGGTGGGAGCCCACGGGCCACGGCGGGCGCTTAATATTGTAGGTGCGACGTCAAGCCAGCAAGAAAGTAACAGTAGGATCGTAGATATTAGTGTACGCGGACAAGATGGTCGTTACCATCCGATTACGGCACGAACGGTTGCCAATTTGACGTTAGGCAGTCAGTCTATCGAATCCGATGCCTTGCACTACCGTCACCTGCGGAATTTGCCGGCCCGGTCAGTTTGTTACGCAAACGCGCGACCCCGCCTCCTTCTTGGTGCGGATAACTGGTCGCTGATAGTTAGCCGTAAATTACTGACCGGGAGCCGACGACAACCTGCCGCGTCACTTACACAGCTAGGGTGGGTGGTGCACGGTTCGGTGCCGAGCAGAGTAATCGTGAACGATGGTAGGGTATTGCACGTACGCACGGAACAGAGTGCGAGCGAGATAGCGCGAGAAAGGGACGACGATCTCGATCGGCTAGTAAGATCTCACTATGACATCGACGCGTTAGGTATAACCGCGAAACGGAAGGTTAATCCTAAGGATGAGCGCGCGATCGAGATAGTAAATAGCACGGCGAAACGCGTCGACGGAAGGTTCGAAGTAGGACTTCCGTGGGTAAGCGACGATGTTACGTTGCCGCCGAGCTATCAGTCCGCGTTTAATAGGTTGAGAGGAATCGAACGCAAAATGGATAGGTCGCCGGAATTTAGACAACGCTATACGGAACAAGTAGAGGCATTAGTGGCCAAGGGGTACGCGAGGCTGAGTGCCACAGACGGTTCCCCAGGCCGCCTGTGGTATTTACCTCACTTCGCGGTAACCAATCCGAACAAGCCGGGCAAGATGCGTTTAGTTTTTGACGCAGCGGCTAAGTCGTGCGGTCGCTGCTTAAACGATGTTTTGTTAGACGGCCCGGACTTATTGCAATCGTTGTGTAAGATACTACACGGTTTTAGACTGCATAGAGTAGCGGTAACGGCGGACATCCGCGAGATGTTCTTGCGGGTTAGGATTCGCTGTGAGGACCGTGTAGCGCAACATTTTTTGTGGCGCGGGGATGATCGTACCCACCCGCCACAAAAATACGTAATGGAGTCAATGATATTCGGAGCCCGGAGTTCTCCGTTTTTAGCTCATAGCGTTAGAGATAAAAACGCGCTAGAGTTTAAAAATAGTCACCCGCTAGCGTATAGGGCGATTACGTGTCACCATTACATGGACGATTGGATCGAAAGTTTCGAAACCGAGGACGAGGCCGCACGCGCAATCTCAGAAACCGTGTACGTGCATGGGCAGGCCGGTTTTGAATTAGCGGGGTGGAGCACCAACCGACCGGGGCTTTTATGTAGTATTGCACCTGGTGGCCGCGCGGAGCGCCCCAAAGAATTAACAACCAATGCACACGCGTATGAGAAAGCGCTTGGGATCTTGTGGTTATCGAATAGCGACGAACTCGCATTTAATACAAACCTTAGTCGGGTACCACCGGAGGTACGAAACCTAAGCCGGACGCCTACAAAGAGGGAGGCGTTAGGGGTGGTTATGTCGATTTTTGACCCGCTAGGTTTACTTAGTCCGTATACGATTACAGGGAAAATCGTGTTACAGCAACTATGGCGTAAGCACGTTGGTTGGGACGAACCTCTACCGGAAGAGGAGGCGATCGCGTTCGCTGAGTGGCAGCAACAAATATGTAATATAGCCGACATTAGAATCGACCGGTGTTACGATATTAGGCAAGAAATCGTAGATAGGCAGTTACACGTTTTTTGCGATGCTAGCGAGCAGGCGTACGCGACGGCCGCGTATTTTAGGTTCACCGACGTGCATGGTGAAGTTCGCGTATCCATGGTAGGAGGCAAGGCAAAAGTCGCGGGACTCAAGTTACAGAGCATACCGCGTATGGAATTGCAAGCTAGTTTAGTAGGGGCCCGGCTGGCCGCCACTATTAAAGAGACACACCCGTGGAAGTTCGATAAAGTAGTGTATTGGACCGACTCGTCTACGGTGTTGCAATGGATACGCAACGATGCAACGCGATATACGCCATATGTAGCGCACCGCCTGAGCGAGATAGCGGATCTCACTCACACGTCTGAGTGGCGGTGGGTGCCGACGGCACTTAACGTAGCTGACGACGCAACTAGGGCAGGTTACGTATTAAATAACGATTCTCGGTGGTTCTCGGGCCCGGCCTTTTTATACGAATTGGAACGGAATTGGCCGGCGGAGAAAGCCGTACGCGCCGCGGACACGGAGGTGGCGGTGGCACACGCCAGAATCGAACCCGGACTCATCGACGTAGGACGGTTCTCGTCGTTTGAGCGCTTGGTGCGATCGGTCGCGTACGTTTTGTTATTTGTAGATATTTGTAAAAAGTTAATTAGTAAAAATAGTGTTTTAAGCTTAGATTATTTACGTAAAGCGGAATTATTAGTTGTTAGGCAAGCGCAGCGGGAAAGCTTCGCGAACGAAATAGAGCAACTACGGAACCATAGGGGTGTCGATCGCACTAGTCGATTATTGAATTTGGATCCTGTATATGGGGAAGATAAAATATTGCGACTTAACAGTAGAACGAACGCGGTCGACATACCTACCGTAGCTAAGAACCCTCCGATCCTCGATGGACGGAGTCACGTCGCGCGATTATTAATACGTCGCGAACACGTTGGGAGTTGTCACGCGGGACGCGAACAGATAGTCAATAACCTTAGACAGCGGAACTGGATTTTGCATCTGCGACCGGCGGTTCGCGCGGTGGTGAGGGCGTGCGTGCCCTGTAGGATACGCAAGGCAGCACCGAAACGGCCGGTGAAGGGTGATCTGCCCGCGGCGCGTCTGCAGGCGTACGCACGACCTTTCACTAATTGCGGGATCGACGCGTATGGTCCGATGTGGATCACGATCGGGCGAAGGCGCGAGAAGCGCTGGGGACTGCTGTTTACGTGTTTAGTTACGCGCGCGATACATATTGAACTTCTCGCTAGCCTGAGTACGGACTCGGCGATCATGGCCATCCGACGCATGGCGGCTAGGCGGGGGGTACTCCCAGCGTGATCTTTAGTGATAACGGAACGAACTTCCGAGGCGCGGACGTCGAATTAAGACAAGCGTATGAAGAATGGAAACCCGCGATCCGGGAATATAGTTTAGGTAAACGTATCGATTGGCGTTTTACCGATCCAGGGGCGCCCAATCAAGGCGGCGCTTGGGAGCGTATGATACGTTCAGTTAAGAGCGCGTTGTCAGTCGTGTTAAATGACCGCGCTCCGAAGGAGGAGGTCCTTCAGACCCTCACTGCGGAAGTAGAACACACCGTGAACTCGCGCCCATTAACTCATGTAACCGTCGATAGTGGGGAAGCGGAAGCGTTGACTCCGAACCACTTCTTGCTAGGTTCCAGCGCAGGGTTGCCATACGTTGGGGAGTGTAGTGCCGCTGACAGCAGAACGTGGCGGGCCGCACAAGCTCTCGCGAACTCGTTTTGGGCTCGTTGGGTGAACGAATACCTGCCAACGTTGGCACCGCGTGGAGATAAAAGACGAGATTTACCGAACGTAAAACTTGGGGACCTAGTAATCATCGCCGACGGGTTACTACCGCGTAACGTATGGCCGCGAGGGAAAGTTGAACGTATTTTCCCAGGACCGGACGGCGTTGTACGCAGTGTGGAGGTGCGCACCAAGGGTGGTGTGTTTCGTAGGCCTGTTAGAAGACTCATCGTCCTCCCGTGTAATTAAGAAGCTCGAGGGCTCGCTTGGGGGGAAGTTGTTACGGACGAGAGTCTTTTAGGTTGTAAAATAGTAAATTTTGTATAAGAATATAAGTTTTCATGTTAGAATCTAGTTAGAATAATTTTGAACGCCGTGCAATGTATGTAGCACTTAGATGGCGTGGAGGAGCGAGTATTGTGTATTCATGTTGCTGTCTCATGTTGTGTCTCGCTCACTCCTGTAGAATGTAAATTGTTTGTTTTCATATAGTAATTAGTTAGGTATCATCTTGCCACTTATGTAAAGGGCAGATGTTAGTTTTATCCGTAGATTAAGAGAGTTTCTATGTAAATGTCATATGTGTAAGTACCAGAAATTAGTGCATTTCGTATCAGAATCTTATAAGTCCGATAACTCTTATAAGAGTGATGTCAGGTCATTGAAATTGTTATTACGAATAGAAAACGCATAACAGAATAACGTTATGTACGTAAAACGGCCCAGGATTGTAAAGAGTGGTCGTTAAGGCAAAGTTTAGATCGCAACTTTATATCTCAATTGTTAAGGAAGATATTACGTTATGAAATATGTAACACCTGCGGGCTTGTATTATTAGGGGTTAGTAATCCAATACCCATATGTAGATGATAATACATTAATGTTATATACTTGAAATAAAGGATAATATATTCGATGAGAGAGATAGCCTTATGTTACATGAGACAAAGCTAGTCCTGCGCGGCTAGAGCGAGATAGGTAGATTAGAAAGAGACGGCAAATGTCGAGTTCTCTGATTGGCTAGAGCCTAATGTATCTAATTGTAGACCGGTGGTGGGGAGGTATCGGGAAGGATATAAAATAAGCGCACAGCGCCGTAGAATTCACTGCTCCAAGAAGCTCGCTCCCGATACCTCTTCAAGAAACTGGAACTCTCTGTCTACGGAACCAATCCTCTTCGCATTGTACCGAAGAGCAATGCACTGTATGAACCTATGAAAAAGGAATAAAGAAAAATTATCGTCATCGTGACTTTCATTCAAGTCTTCGGCTAGTAAGCTGTGGGCGAACCCTACAGCATTAGAGTTATATAACGAATTTCGCTTGCGCTTTGAAAAAAAAACAATAGCAGTTTGTGGAAGTTCAGTGAAATTTTTAATTAAAGTAGCAGTTGGATACAATCAGTTCCCTAATTATTTTATTTACAAGTACAGCACACTTCGATTGGTTTTAATTTACCTTGTGAAACCAATGTGTTTTGAAGTTATCTCACAACTGGCGATGCAATGTGCATCGATTCCTGGTTTTCCAGTTAAGTTTTGAAGATGCACAGGACATTTCTTTGGCGATCGGGAACAAAGGCAGCACAGGCTGGTTACACGCATGTTATCTGGAACCGCATCGACAGCTGCGTGCTTGCACTCGCGCGCTCTATGGAGTTCATTCGTGTGACATTGAAGGAGGAAGCTCTGGCAAACCATAATTCTTCGCACCTCTTCTGAGGGTTACTGCCTCGGATCGGACGCAACGTAACAGGTGATCTGTATCAACGTATCAGGTTGTTCAGTATGTTTTGTGATAGCTTGAAGAAGTAGTAAATTAAAACTTTTCTTTTCGAGACGTACTTAGTTTATTTAATAAGATTCTCTATCTTTGAGAGATTTAGTTTTCGGTCAACTTATCGAACGGAACTTTTAAAATTGCATTTGAACGGTTTTGTTACTTTGAAAAATGTATAGTCCTTATATGAACACTGGAGATAGGTGTTCTCTGCTTTACTGGAGGGTGCCAATAGACAGTTTTGCATCAGGATGGACCTTGCAATGCAGATCAGAGCTATGTATACGGTTTGAATTTTATTTCTGGACAGAAGTACTTGAGTACCGTTCGATAAATCAATTTATTTGAGAAATGATAACTTTTTAAGAAAAGTAGCTTTTATGAGAAATGTAGAGTTTGTTATGGATTAATCTTTGGTGACCAGTTAATTTATTTTGAGCACAAGCTATTATGTTTTGAGCTGACGAAAATTAAAAGTTATGATAACTTGATATAGGAGATATTGTTTAACCAGTATGTTTGACATTGTTTATTACCTGGTAGAGTTTAATGGTGGCTTTTGATAACCGTGACATTGCGATGGTTAGTGCCTGAAGGTCAATTTGTTAAATCTGATGTGACGATCAGTAATGAGGAAGTTTAGGTCAGGAAGGGCCGAGCGTGGAGAGATACTCGCGTATGTATTTGGTTGTTACAGGTAATCTTCAATGCCTTATACGTGTTGCCGATGGTAGAGCGTGCTTGAGGATGGATCACGGGAAGATGCTGAACGCATACGGTTTTATGACGATGATGTATCGAGTAAAAGTTAAAACTAATCGCGCAAATAATGAATTGGTAATTTTGTTCTAAACAAGTGTTATGTTATGGAGTTTCTTCCGCTTGCTTCTTCTCCATAGCGAAGACACTTAGCGAAGCAGCGGTAAAAACGGTAGTTAGGGTTAAAAAATGCAAACAAAGTTTTTGAAATCCACTCGCAGTAACAGCAGTAGTCATTTTTGATGTTAAAGATTTTGAGTTTTGTTTTGGTTTGAATTAATTGAAAATTGTGGATCGAGCAATTGAGATGGTGATAATAACGGAATGGAGCATCACCCAGGGACGGGTGACATGTCAGCGATGGCCGTGTCGGAGATAGGATACTTGTTTGATGCTATTTTATCTGTGGTAGACGAGGTGGTCGATGGTGAATTGATACTCTGTGGCGCGCGGGAGAATTGTCATTAATGGAGAAATATGGAAAGAAATTAATGTCGCGTGCGATCGGAATATTGTTCTCGTAAAAAGTCCTTATTAATTTTAATGCCGTGAATCTCTAATAATAATAAATAAAGTGTATCCGCGAGTGCTAGTGGTTCGATCAATAAATCAATATCGTAATATCGCAAAGCAAATCCAATCAATACCAAAGTAAACCCAAACCGAATATTCATAATGAGCCATACATGAGCATTGAATAAAGTAGCTGGTTGTGTGTTGTTGTTGGCTCGGAACTCTTGTTTTATTTGACATCCTGACAAGTGCCCCCGTCATATATACAGGGTGTCCCGTAACGAATGGATAATACGGCACCTACGTGTAGAGGGCACCATGCCAGTTCAGATAAACAAATGTTATGTTCAGTAAAAGTCCTTCCGTTTCCGAGATATTCGACATTTTCAACATTTTCAAAATTGTTCCACCCTTCGCCATTCTTTTTGGCGCCAGGACTATAAATGAAGACATTTTTTGGATCTGTTTTTTGGATAGTATTCCTGGATAGATGTGCTATCGAATGTCTTCAATTATTTTTATAACCAAAGCAAAGTTTTTTTATAAATTAAGATTTAATACCAACTTAACGTTTTTTCATATTTCATTCTTGACTTTTACTCTGCCGTGGTTAAAAAAAAATGTATGGTGGCTTGAATACCAATTCCAAAAAAAACTAGCCCGTTTCACCCAGATTCTGAAATGGTATGTTACAGGGTATAATCTACCTTTAGATTTGAAATTATTTTCTTTTAAAACGAGGTAGAGCCCATTTTTATGATACTACAATTTAATTCCAAAATTTGGTTTGTTACCTTAATGAGCTTCAAAATCATCCAAATTCACTTGATTCACGATTATTGGTCAAAATAATAATTTTGAAGCCTTATACCACTAGAATATGACTAAGTCTGGTAACTCTGGTACCACCAGAATAAAGAGAGCAAATAGCCTCTTACCCTCTAATAGCGAAAAGAGTAAATAACCTTTGAACACTCATTAAAAATAACTATTAACTAAAAAATAACCGAAATAATTTAAAATCGAGATAACTCAAAAACCACTCGCCAGGTGGCGCTCAAATTTATAACGGACCACATGACAGGCACTAGGTACCAGGGATCAGACAGCAGTCTCTATTTTTCGAATGGCAAAAGAATTATCGAAATCGGTTCACTCAGTACGAAGTTCTGAGGTAACACACATAAGAAAAAACACATGATACGAATTGAAAACCTCCTCCTGTTTTTGAAGTCAGTTAAAAATACTTATCAACGGAAAATATCATTTGATTGCTTTATTTTTTTGCTGAAAGTAACATTTCAAGGGGTTTTAGTATTAAGTAGGTAATGAAGTAAAATAAGCTCAAACCTCTTAAATTAGAGCACATGTTTTGCTCTCTTGACAAATAAGGGACAGTCAAGTGAATTTGGATGATTTTGAAGCTCATTAAGGTAACAAACCAAATTTTGGAATTAAATTGTAGTATCATAAAAATGGGCTCTACCTCGTTTTAAAAGAAAATAATTTCAAATCTAAAGGTAGATTATACCCTGTAACATACCATTTCAGAATCTGGGTGAAACGGGCTAGTTTTTTTTGAAATTGGTATTCAAGCCACCATACATTTTTTTTTAACCACGGCAGAGTAAAAGTCAAGAATGAAATATGAAAAAACGTTAAGTTGGTATTAAATCTTAATTTATAAAAAAACTTTGCTTTGGTTATAAAAATAATTGAAGACATTCGATAGCACATCTATCCAGGAATACTATTCAAAAAACAGATCCAAAAAATGTCTTCATTTATAGTCCTGGCGCCAAAAAGAATGGCGAAGGGTGGAACAATTTTGAAAATGTTGAAAATGTCGAATATCTCGGAAACGGAAGGACTTTTACTGAACATAACATTTGTTTATCTGAACCGGCATGGTGCCCTCTACACGTAGGTGCCGTATTATCCATTCGTTACGGGACACCCTGTATATATATATATATTAATAATAAGTATATTTATATTAATTATAAGTGTATTTATATTAATAATAGTAATTATTTACATTACAACACTGATTAATATAAACAGAAGCTTTGGTGGAGTCTTTGTTCTTTAAACGATTTCAAATAATATTGTCATTTTTCAGATATCTCGCTACTGGAATAAGTTATAAACGCCTTCAGAATAAGTACAACATATCGAAAAAAACGTTAGCTAAAGTAATAAAAGAAACATGTGGAATCATTTGGAAAGTGCTAGCACCTATAGAAATGGCAACCCCAAACAAAGAATCGTGGAAAAGAATCTCAGAGGGATTTAAAATTAATGCAAATTTCCCACATTGCTTAGGAGCGCTAGACGGAAAACATATTCGAATTCAAAGCCCCAGGATTTCCGACTCACTATACTTTAATTATAAAAAGTACAACTCAATCGTTTTGTTAGCCTTGGTGGATTCAAATTATTTGTTTACTGTTATTGATGTAGGATCTTATGGCCGTGAAAATGATTCTACTATTTTTCAATCATGGAGGAAATATAGAGAGGAGACGTTGTATGTCTATTTTTCTATGAAAGATCGCGTGACGATTTGCGGGGCGAGGGGGATAAAGAAATGGGCGGGATATCGACTTTACTACGTAGTTCAACTATCTCACACTAGATGGATTCTAAATACGGCCCTGTATTTTTGTTGTTGTAAGTAGTTGTCGATAGATGGCGCTGTTTACAAAATGATTATAAAAACTAGAAAAATAATATTTTGGTGGCAAAAAATTCTTTAGGAATTAATGTAGGACGAATTTCAGTACGTATGATTATCAAGATATAGTAATTGTTAGCTCTACGCACCTATGCATTTTTATTTCCCTTGATACAAAGTGTCGCCATCTAACGTCAAGTAGAAATTTATTTGGCGAGCACCGTCAGTAGACTGACTTAAGGCCACGCCCACTGTGATGACGTCAGGACCTAGTTGAGTTACAGTGCACAGTTGCTTAGGCCGTCTCCTCTCTATATTTGCTCCATGTTTTCAATCTTCAATTCTAGGTCAAAAGCTGCAAGAAGAAGCTCTTGATTTGCCGGAAGAAGAAGAATTAGTATTTGATGGACCCAAAATGCCGTATGTTATTGTAGCCGATGAAGCCTTCGGTATTCATCGAAATTTAATGCGACCGTATCCAGGTCGATGTCTTCCTACAAATAAAAAAATTTTCAACTACAGACTGTCTCGTGCGAGACGTTACGTGGAATGTGTCTTTGGACAACTCACATCAAAATTTCGCATATTCCATACTACAATAAATCTTCAACCGGACACTGCAATTCTTATAATAAAAGCAGCTTGTGTTTTGCACAATTTTATAAAGCGTCGAGCATTAAATGCCAATTATGGGGAAAATGAACATAATGCTACTGATAACAACATATCCAATCTTCAAAATATGACACCCGTAATTCAAAGGACAAGGAATTCGGGGTTGCAAATTCGAAATTTATTTAAAGATTATTTTAACACAGTGGGAGCAGTTCCTTGGCAAAACGACTACATCATTTAAATAAAATTACATTTCTTGTAATTATAATAATAAATAATAAAATATAATAATAAATAATATTTATGCTTACCTTTTTCTTTTTTTTCTTTAGAGGTTAGGTCATCCCATTCCATAAACATAGCACTCCCCACATCATACCAATACTTTGCTTTAATTTCTCTGTTCCGATACTCGGGCAATTGAACATCGTAAAGGGCAGGTCTCTCTTTCACTTCAAGTATAAACTTTTCAATGTCAAACATTGAACTTATTATCTTCTAATATCGTTATAAAATCTTGTCGATACGTCCTGTCCTTGCCGAGAGGCAACGCTGAAATGACCCCGCACTGCGTTTGACAGCCCCCCGCCGCGCGCTTGCGGCGAGTACACCGCGTTCTGCGGCGAGCGCGCGGCGGAAGCGCGCCGGGCGCGCCACCAGTAGCGACGTTATCGCGGAGATACGCCGACGTTACGCGCGCACATTGCCACTCGTCGCATCGCCGCGATAATATCGCCGTGTGGAGACGCGTTAATAGAAATTAATAATAGATTTTAGAAAATACGTGGCACGACGATAATATCGTCGCGATTCTTTCGCTCGTGGAGACAGCGCCATAGGAAGCGTTTCTAGGTTAAAAGGAACTGGAGACCAAGACCTTTTCTGGTACCTGTCTGCAACCAAGGGTGACATCACCTAGATGTTGTAAGGGCTAGACGAGGTAAAAGTGAAACGGCGTTTTCGGTATGACAAACTTTTATTTTATTACAGATGTACATATTGTACACACACCAGATGGTGTGTTGGAGTTTTATAACTTCCATTTTATTTCGTTTTCTAAGACTATGAAACGTTTTATTTTTATTTTTGGTTGCCCGTAACTAAATTGTACCTTAATACCTATCTTTAATAAAATTCATTATTTTCAAAGTTAATTTAAAAAGATTAAAAGTGAACTTGTAATTAAATAATAAAATTGTAATTGTTAATTGTTCATTCACTTATTCACGCGTCATTCATCTCGAATGTTCATATTGTTCACTTTGTCGTAAACAACTTCTATCGTCTTAGATCGTAGCGATAACGATTCTTTTGTGCAAAGTTGTCATACGCTCGAGCACACAAGTGTTACCTATTAATATCTTGTTGTTATTATTTTAATAATTAGATTTAGTTAGATTAATTTAGTTGCAATTGTTTAAAGCTTTTTTTATTATTTTTGTGTACGTTATTTTTTTCCTTTTTATTTTGCCGCTTATTTTTTTGCCAACCATAACGTTGCGTAGTTTGATTTGTAACAGGACGGACTAGGGACCTCAAACCTTGTTCAACACTTACTTTATTTTGGTGCGTTAGATATTTTTTTTCTTTTCGGATTTTTTTTTACAATGACTTACGAAATAAAATTTTTGTCTTTGCAAAAGTCGGAATTGGAGTACGAAGTGCTTATTAGGGGTGCCACACCAGGCACTACGGTTCAGGAATTAAGAAAACAAATTTCTAAATTAGGGCCACTCTTTCCCTCGGAAGACGTTCTCGAGAGTCCGCTTTCTGCTAGTGACGACTTGATTGGCGTTAGTGACGTACTCACTAAAATTAAAAATCTGCTCGAATTTACTGATAAAAACTCATTGTCGCGCGCCGAAAATTACTTTAATCACCTGTATCATAGAATTAATAGAATACATAAAGAGGACAAAACACGATCCGTCTATGATACATGTGTATCAGAATTTCAAGCACTTTTTGCTAAATTTAATTCAGTGCGAGATAGTATTTTCGACCCTTTAATAGGGAATATGCATGTAATTCAAATTTAAGTAAATATTTTTTGTACAGTCGTTATCGCTAAAATAATGATATCCGTCACATTATTTTCTATTTAATCTTTTTAAAATCACTAAAATAAATTTATAAAAAGTGCAATTTTTACGAGGCAAATTTAAAATGTCGAAACGCAACGCCATTGGTTAGACATCGGCGTGACGTCATCCTTCGTGATGGACATGTCAAAAACATACTAGAACTAGCTGTTTTCATTTATATTTCAGTTATTTTGATTGCTTCTTGTATACTTCTTGCGTGATTTTTGTTTGTTAGTGGTGTGTTGAATGACTAACAATGACTGAAAGTGGATTTCAAAAGGCGCAGTCGGATAATCTTCCGAAAATTGATGCTTTCATGATGAGTTCGTACTTCGCCTCAAATAATGATTTTACATCAGCTGAAATCAGGGGAGTCAAAGCTGCAAGGTGAGGAAGTGATAGATATTTAAGTTATCATAATAACATGGTTAATAACATGGTTCTCGTACAGTTTTTCTATGTAATTCGTAAAAGTCTAACATAACCTGTAAAGATTTAGCCATTTACCTTCTACATACAAATTATACTTCCTTCATATCACATTTTAGGAATAAATGTGGTTGTTAATAAATAAATCCATGTTTGGGAATACTTTATAATCAAATCTTATTTTTATCCCAGATCTGAACGAGAATCTTATGGAGATGCAGCAGTGGGATATGTCCAAGTTAAACGGGACAATGACATATGTGTAGTAAAGGGAAGAATTACTCCTGAGCACAACGTCCGAAATAAATGTTACAATGTGACAGTTACATGTAATGAAACGGAGGAAATAATAATATCCGTGCAATGTGAAGGTTGTGCAGCACACTTAGGTGAGACTTTAATATACTTGTAACATTTAATGCCAAAATACAATGCTTGTGTTATGGGTAATGTTAGAGTAGGAATGCATTTATGAAAAGTACACAGCTTACTTAAATTTATATTGTATTTGAAAATTATGTTCTGATAGATGTCAGAATATTAACTCAAGAATTGAAATAGATGATAGTTTTTAATTATGTTACATTTAACTGTAATTATGTATTTTATACTTAGTAATGAGCTGTCATAGTTCATCAAGGTTTTTGTGTTAGTCTTTATGTGCTTATTTTAATAAAATGTTTTTTTTTCTTTAAGGAGGTTGTAAGCATGCCATCGCCTTTTTAGCTTGGCTGCACCGGCGCAGTGAGGATCCACCCTCCACCAGTGTGGAGTGCTATTGGAAAAAGCCAAAATTATCATCAGTGGGCACAAGTATTCAATTTATAAAAGCGAAAGACATGTATAATGGTCCTGAAAAAATGTTGCTCCAGAACAGCTACAAGATGGTCAAAGTTTTTTAGATCTAGTGATAAGTCATAGTAAAGCAGTGGGCGATATGGAGAACCAGCTCACAAAGTATTATAGAGAACCGAAAAGTGTTGAAAAGTTATCAATTCACCATTTGGTTAGTTTACAAAGAAATAAACCCACAAATGCATTGGAGTTTATTACATTTTGTCAAAGAAGCATGGACCCAAGTGATTGTGAGGAAGCTGCACTTCTAACTGTCAACCAAAATGATTGCCCTCTGTGGCATGAGCTCAGATATGCCCGCATTACTGCTTCTAAGGCTTATGAGGCGGCCCATTGTAAAACTGTAGATGGAGCCTTAGTAGAAAGTATAATGGGGTCAAGAAAATTAAAAGACTCTGAAGCAATGAAAAGAGGGCGATTTTTGGAGGAAAAGGTAAAAAAGGAAGTGGAAAAAATTAAAAAAATTAAGATCAAAAATTGTGGATTGATGTTAAATCCATGTTACCCTGTAATGGGTGCTACCCCAGATGGTATTAGTGAGGACTATTTAATTGAGATAAAGTGTCCATCAACTGAAAAAGCAATGAAACAATATATTACAAATGATAATACAGTATCTGCTAAATATATGGTACAGATACAACTACAAATGTATTTTTATAAAAAATTAAAAGGTCTCTTCTGTGTGGCTTCACATAGCTTCGAAACAAATAATCATGTTAGTATTATAGAAGTTTGTTATGATAAGGACCTTTGTGAAAACATATTTGAAAAATGTACTTCATTTTGGACTAATGCTATTTTTCCCATTTTATTTAAATGAGGGTGTGAATAAAACACTAAGTATATTTAATAAACATATTTTTAATAACTTATTTTTTTATTAAGACATCCTGTAAATTAATTAAACTGCAAGCTACAATTATTACATAATCTATAATAGGAATAAGGTTGTGATCAACACACACATGTGGTAGCAACATATGGAATTCTCGTAGTCTGCTTATAACACGCTCCACATGAATTCTTAGAGCTGCAATTCTTTTAGACTGCTTCACATCTTCTTTGGTACTAAAGGTGGATTTCAACAGTGAAGGTGGCCATATAAGAGTACATTTCTTATTTTGTAATAAACAGGATATATCCTTAAACCCTCTGTCTGCCATCACAGCTTTATTAGTAGGCAAACATTCTAGGTATCCACAGTCTTTTACAATCATGACATCGGTAGCCCTACCTCCATATCCCTCTGAAATAAAACTAACTAATCCGTCTGGTGTGCATGAAATCAAATATTTTAATGTGTTGCATTTCTTATACTGTGACCATGTTAATGATTGGTGAACAACATTAGTTGGTTTTTCTATTTGTATTTCAAAACAGTCTATAATGGATACAACATTGTTGTATCTAGCTCTGAAACTAATAGGCAAATTTTTTTGTATTTCTGGTGGTGTCGGCCACACAATCAAGTCTTTCATTTTCATCCCTATGGTTTTTATACTTTTAGAAAATATACGACTGACTGTGCTTTGTGTATAGCCAAATTGTAATGCTAATATACAGAATGACTCATTTAACTTAATTTTTTTCAATGTTATTAATATATCTATGGTGGGGAGAGGAATATTTTCAGTTAAAAGCTTAATTAAATAAAAAGATCTTTTTGGCAAACCCAACAACATTTTAGGTTCCCTTTCTATTGCACTTAATGTGCTACTACGCATGGAATTTTTAAACTGTTTGTCAGACTCTAAATTATCTTCCTCTATAAGCCAACTTGATTCAGATGAAATAACTTCTAATTCATAATCTGTTGATAATGATGATGATTGAGAAACAATTGAACAAACTTCAGCAGAGTTGTCACCAAATAATTTCTTTTTTGCATTTAAAATATGGGTAGATTTTAAAGATGTTGCTATATTTTTGTTTTGAACAGAGAATGGAGATAAAGCTACATTATTTTTCTTTACAATAACATTTACACCTTTACTTCTATATGGAGTTTTTATGTTAACTTGAACAGCCTTATCATTATGCATTTTTATATCATCCATAGGCACATTTACGGAAGGAGTACAAAGATTAGCATCGGGTTCAGTATTTATGATGTCTACACGAGATGATGGACCTGGAACAACTTCACAATAATTGCCAAGTGAAGATTGACTTGGTTCTTGAGTAGAACATTGTTTAAGAGCATATTCAGAGAGTGCCTCTTCAACTAAAGCTTGTCTTTTTCTCTTGAGTATGACCTTCCTCTCCTTTGGTGGTGGCTTCAACGTCTGGCACTGGAATATATGTGGGACAATACCTTTTTTCAAACGGAGTATAGTCTTTTGTCCACCTAAAGCCTTAATCTTATACTCTGTATAGTTTTCTGTATCCTCTTCTATCTGAAAGCAATACTATTACTTTACACCATAGTAGTAAAAAAATAGATACCTAATACAATGTAAAACA
Organism: Hesperia comma; assembly: GCA_905404135.1. NCBI lineage: Eukaryota > Metazoa > Arthropoda > Insecta > Lepidoptera > Hesperiidae > Hesperia > Hesperia comma. The sequence goes on along the minus strand of FR990015.1, from coordinate 19,557,100 downwards.
ATTAATCATCAAGGCATGACTCTTAAATCAAAGCATTCTGACAAGTAGTAGTAGACTAGTAGTTTTTATTTGTTATGTTACAACCACTGAAAAACAACAACTTTTCAGGGTTTGTACTTTTGTAGCCAAATTAAACCAAAACTATTAATATTTGGGAGAAATAATTATTTTCTACATACGTTAAAATGATCTTCGCAACAGTATGCAGTGCTTTTTGTAGATATAATATCTCTTTTAACAATTTTACACCACTTTTTTCTTATATGAGCGTCCCGTGGAACATGAAAAAATACTTTGTCCGGCGCGTTCCATCTCGTATTCTTGCACATAGGTACAATACAGTACTTAAAATAAGGTCTTCGGTTTCCATCCATACTTCCGTTTATGAAATTAAACTAGAAAACGTAAATTTAATACTTTAAAATACTCTTTTTCAACCTCGCTCATAACCACTTGTTAGTAAACAACTCAAACCTGAAGAACGATGACGTCACCATAGAACGCGCCAAAATGGCGGCGTTTGAATCGGCCTTATGTCATTGCAATTTTCATTAATTAATTTCAAATAAATTTGGACTTTCCCATGACTCGTATATTTTTTTACGGTATTATATTAACTTAAATGAGCTATAGAAACAATAAAAAAAAATCATGCATGTTCCCTATTCCGACGGCTCCTAAGACTGAGCCAGAAATAAGTGCTGCTCCGATTAATGTTAATGTAACTTGTGATCGTAACATCACCAGCGAATTGTTTAAAATCAAGTATGACGGCAAAACTTGCGTTCGCTCATTCATACAGCGCATTACAGAAATTAGCAAGGCTAAGGAAATTCCACACACTAAATTATTTGCTATGGCTACTGAAATTTTTACTGGAGATGCACTCCACTGGTTCCGTAGTGTGAGTCATAAAGTTACAGATTGGAATCACCTTCTGTCACTTCTTACGTTAGATTTTGATCAAACTGATTATGACTATCGACTTCTTTCGGAAATTCGAGCAAGGACACAAGGTGAATCTGAAAATATCACAGTCTACCTTTCTGTAATGCACGGTTTATTCTCTCGCTTAGCAAAGAGCCTGTCTGATGAGGATAAGCTGGAAATTATTCTCCATAATATTAGACCATGCTATGCAAGTACTTTGGCTGCATTTCCAGATATCCCAGATATTGACACATTAAAATCCATTTGCCGTAACTATGAAAACGTACAAACACGTTTTTCTGGATTTAGAGAACCTCCCAAAAAGACTACGGACACTTTAGCACCTGATTTTGCTTACACAGGTCCTAGTCACAATACATTTTCAAATAAAACTTACAACAATTTTAAATAAAAATATTATCAACACACTTTTAATAATAATAATAACAAATATAAAACTTATCCTAATAATAACAATAATAATAAAATAATAGATACAAAAATTGTTAAACCAGAAAGTAATAATAAATATGTACATGCAATGCAACAGAGCCCTCCAAAAACGTTATATTGTAATAGGTGTCGTGATAACACCCACAATTTACGTCAGTGCAAAGGAGATAAGACTAACATTTTTTGCTTCATTTGCGGACATGAGGGTGTGAAAAGTCCGGAATGTCCTAATTGCAACAAGTCCAAGCCAGGTTGTTCAAAAAACTAGTTACTGGGCAGAATTGTACTACCTGTCAACAAAAATTTAACATCGAAGATTGGAATAAATGGCTTCAAACTATTAAATTTTATTTTAGTACATATAAAATTGACACAATTCTGCCAAATAATAATGATTCTAGGCCTTATGCCTCTATAAAAATTAATGATTTAAATATGTTCGGACTTTTAGATTCTGGATCAGCGGTCACTGTTGTTGGTAATAATATTCATAAAATATTTGAGTCTCGAGGTTTAAAATTACTTACAGACCACAACATCACTATAACAGCTGCTGGTGGTCAGACAATGTCAAGTATAGGATATATGAACCTACCAATTTCTTTTGAAAATGAATTTCACATTATCACAGGTTTTGTCGTGCCTGAAGTTAATATAGATCTCATTTTGGGCATGGGTTTTTGGGCATAAATTTAAAATTTTTCCAAAACATCACACATGTATTACTTTTTCTAATACAAATATTTCTAATGCAAGTCTTGATGTAGATCGTACTTCCTTCATTTAAGCTTACGATAATTTAAGTAATCAGGAACAATTAATAGCTAACAATATAATCGCTCAGTTTAATGATATCTCTGCCGAATCTAAGGGTTTAGGTAAGACCAACTTAATCACTCACCGCATTGACACTGGAGATGCACAACCCATTCGACAACGTTATTATCGATTATCGCCTGAGAAACAACGTATTCTTGTGGATCAGGTCGACGAAATGCTAGGTCTCGACGTTATTGAGCCTTGCGAGAGTGCTTGGTCTTCACCAGTCCTTATTGTCACCAAAAAGAATGGCCAACCCCGTTTTTGTCTCGACAGCCGCAAATTGAACTCGGTTACAAAACGCGATGCATACAACCTGCCTTACGTGTCAGAAATTTTGTACAATCTTCGCGATGCTCGCTACTTATCCAGCATTGATTTGTCCAAGGCGTTTTGGCAAATTCCCATAGCTACCGAAGACCGAGACAAAACGGCGTTCTACGTGCCTGGACGTGGTACTTTTCGTTTTAAACGTACTGCGTTTGGACTTACAAATGCTCCTGCAACCCAGCAGAGATTGGTTGACCTGCTTTTTCGTGAATTTGACCTTAAAGTCTTCGCGTATCTAGACGACATTATTATTGTCTCGAATGACTTCAATTCTCACGTTTCCACCTTACTTAGAGTGCTGGAAAAATTAAAGCAGGCAAACCTTACTGTTAATTTAGAGAAGTGTCAGTTTTTTCGTAGTCAACTTAGGTACTTAGGCTATGTTGTCGATAGTTGTGGATTACGTACCGATCCAGAGAAAGTTCAAGCTATTCTCAATTACCCGACACCTAAATGTCGGAAGGACATCAAGCGCTTTCTTGGAACGGCAACCTGGTATCGTCGTTTCGTGCCTAACTTCAGCACCATAGCCGGTCCTCTTAATAAGTTGACCTCTAAAAAGAAGGGTGGACCACCATTTGTCTGGTCTCCGGAGGCTGACGCAGCTTTTAATAAGCTAAAGGAATGCTTAGTTTCCGCTCCCGTTCTCTCCTGTCCTGACTATGACAAGCCATTTGAGGTGCACACCGATGCCAGCAACTATGGCGTGGGTGCTATGTTAACCCAAACCATAGACGGTAAGGAGCACCCCATCGCTTATATGAGCAAGTCATTGTCAGCGGCGGAGAAGAACTACAGCATAACGGAGCGTGAAACTTTAGCAGTCCTTGTAGCTCTGGAATACTGGAGGTGTTACTTGGAGAACGGTAACCCTTTCACCGTTTACACGGATCACAGTGCCCTGAAATGGTTCTTGTCGTTAAGTAACCCTACCGGTAGATTGGCACGCTGGGGTGTTCGACTGTCTACGTTTAATTTTGAGAGTAAATTTTGAGTTAAAGCGTCGACAACGTCATCCCAGATGCACTTTCAAGAGCTGTTCCCGTTAATATTTTAAATTCACCAACCTCTCAATTAAGCACCACAGATTCTTGGTATAAAATATTTATAATTCTTGCCTTACAAAACCTCAACATTTTCCAAATTTTATAATTAAAAATAACAAACTTTATAGATTATCTAAAAATAAATGTAACAACCTAACTTCAGAGTTTTCGTGGAAAGAAGTAGTTCCAGAAGAATTAAGACAGCAAGTAATTACTGAAAATCACTCGGACCCTAAAGCAGGACACATCTAGGCGTTTTTAAAACGTATAATCGTCTTACCTTGTGCTACTTCTGGCCAGGGATGCATCAAGACGTTGTAAAATTTGTTGGCTCGTGTAGTAAATGTCTCGAATACAAAGCACAAAACCATCAAAGGAGATGGTCCATTTTGGGCCTGTTCTTGTACACTAAACCATGAAAAACCAAAAAATACAGAAAGTTCATTAAAAATATAACAAATTCACAAATCGCAATAAATGACTTGCTAAAATAAAATTAATTTCGAGTTATTCGGTAGGTACTACTTGCAACACTTGCAAGATGGCGTCCTTCACTCTGAGTTCAAGCCATTGATCTATAAAGGACTAAGTAAGTATATTCCTATCTCTATGGTTCAAGCCATTGTTCAAGCATAGAGAAGGCATATTGACAGCTAACGTCTTACGTCAAAAATTATGAATCCTCCAATGATTAAAGAAAAAAAGAGGATAAGCCCTTATTTACCTATATAATTTTACGTTATACAAATATCATGTAAATATGGTCCACAATACCAAATATATATTTGTCTCATTCTTACACATTACAATTTGCGTTTGAAGAAAAAGTACAGTATATGTCGCACGTTTCATTCAACTGGTAACATTTTTAGAAATATCTCCGAAGCCCCGCCTTGAAGCAAGGGACGCCATTTTAGGGTCGCTTAGGTTGACAGTTTTGACAATGACCATACAGATATAGTGATGATCTGTCATCTGTAACGTAAACTTTTATATTTAAAAAACAGTGAGACTTGTGACTTAAAAAACTTTCTGTTTTATTATTAATTAACATACCTATTTATCAAAAACTAACATGGTGAAGTGTTGTATTAGAGGGTGTACTTCAAGTTCTCTGAAAAAAGACGAAGCATTATCATTCATCAGGTTAGTTGTAATTATCTTTTATTTTCGCGTACATTTTTAAGTTTATTGAGTTTTTTGTAGTGGCAACAGTGAACATGAGAGTTCACATAAATTACTATTGGTCAAATCAGTAATTTTGTGTTACTTAGACATAAGATACAAATACTACGGTAAAAAACAAAATGAACAAGGTAGTATGGATTTTATCTTTGAACGTTAAATCGATGTCGATATAAAATAACATCCCTGTTTTGTGGGCGGAGTCGGCGCCATATTAGGGTAATTGTGATGTATGTACCGGTCGCGCGGGAGCGCATTTGTAATAACGAGTCAGTAATAAACTGCCTTCACAGTGATTGGTTGTGTTTCATTGCGCGTGCGATCCTTAAGTATAGTCTATCTGGCGACGTGTGGGATTTCAAATTTATATCAAAATGTCCGTCATTGGAAATATATCCAGTTTTGATTACAACAATAGTGACTGGTCGATATTTATATCACGTTTAGAACAGTTTTTAAAGATTAATAAGTTAACGGACGAGTCGGATAAAAAAGGCGTGTTGTTGACGCATCTCGAAGATTCTACATACCTGCTATTGAAAAATTTAATATATCCCTTGGAGGTGACAGCGGCGGAATGTACATTTATTAAAATTGTGGTAGAAAATAGTAAGGTTAACCTATCAGATCATAATAATATCGATGAAAAATTGTTAGATGTCCTTTTCGAATATCGTAATAATATCCATATTAAAACCGGAAAAACTCCTGCGATGCTAATGTTAGGTAGAAATCTAAGATGTAAATTAGATTTAATTTTACCGAATAAACATAATCACTATAGTAATAATAATAATAATAACAGTTTAAAAAAGTCTCGGATGTTTGAAATTGGCCAAACAGTATGGGCCCGTTGGTACGTGGCTAGAAAACCAACTTGGAAAATTGGCACAATATTAAATAAAATTGGTAACAGAATGTATGTAATTTCAATAGATAATTACGGAACGTGTGTAAGGCACGTAGATCAGATGTTGCGCTATTCCGACGGTGTTGAACAAAGTGATCCATATATATACCTGTAACTATACAATCATTACCACAAGTAACCTCACTACCTTTTCCATCTGCTGCGACGGATGATTCATTGTTGGAAGCATCGGATGACAATGTAAATACTATAAGGGACGAAGGAATTAATAAATGGGGGGAAATGTTATGTGTACATAATGATGCTCCCAACAATGAAGTCGAGGAAGGAACGGTAATGATAGACTCGGCACGGGACGATACGGTGAAAGGTGATATTTTATTGAGCGATCGGGGCTGTGTATCTGAATCTACATCGAATGCACTTATAACGGAGATCGCGGCTAATGCTACAAAAGCGGCCGGCAGCGGTGACAGCCCTACGGCGGCGACCCGGGCCTCACCGCCCGCACCGCCCACCCCGCCGGCTAAGAGAGCACCGCGCGCGCCACCGTTGACACGACCTCACCCTATTGTCCTAAGACCGCGTACAAAGAAACTTTAGTTATACCTAGCTTACTATATTAAATGATATTTAAGTCTGTTTGTTTCTTTTTTTTAAGGTTTCATAATTAAGAAGGAAGGAGTGTGATGTATGTACCGGTCGCACGGGAGCGCATTTGTAATAACGAGTCAGTAATAAACTGCCTTCACAGTGAATTGCTAGCCATACACGCACGGATGTGCCCGGCGGACGCCTCTCAGATCTGATCCGTTACTTCGCCACACACGGTCTCATGTTGGTCTCGGGCATCAGTTGTAAACACGACTTTGTTAAAAGCGGACGTCATGTCTCAGGAGCTAAATATAGCTTTAATATGTGGTGGATTAATCTGCCTTGAAGAAAGAAAGCGTAGAAGAGTTTGGGTGAAGGACTGGCTAAAAAAACGACAAAGATATAGCCACATGAATCTACTTAGAGATTTGTCAGTCCATGAGCCTGTCGATCTGTTTAATTTTTTAAGAATGAATAAATGTGCCTTTGAAGGTCTACTTAAAAAGGTGAACCCATTGATCAAGAAAAAAGACACAGTAATGAGATATGCTGTTAGTCCAAGAGAACGGCTTACAATTACGTTACGTTACCTGGCAACTGGAAATTCATATGAAGATTTAAAGTTTTTAAGCGCCATTTCACCTCAACTGCTTGGAAAAATCATACCGGAGACCTGCTGGGCAATTTTCAACACAATGAAACAAGAATTTCTTAAGGTAAATGTTACATTTATTAAATTAAAATCAGTAATTATTGTATGTAAGAATAGTTTCATTATCAAGTTCTGGGTCTGTGACAAAATTTTGATCAACATTTCGCGGACGAAGTATAACTTGCGACGCCGTAGGATGAATTATTTGTGATGGTGTAAAGTTTCCAGAATGTTGAAATAAACTTTGAGATGCTGGCGTAGACTGTACAATGCGTGTTTGTGATGGTGATTGAATTGAAGATGCAGGATATAAGCTTTGAGCTAATATTTCTTGTTGAAGTATTGTATTTGTAGGTAAAGAAAAAGAACAGTTCTCGTTTAATTTGCCCAGTTTTCCATAATACAAAATGTCACTTATTAGTTTTTGCGCTATAATACTTTGCATATTGGTCATACTATTTAAATCTTTAGCAACTGTTTCTCCAAATCCCTCAAATCCAGTCCTAACTTCCTTTTTTGATCCTGTGGTTAGTGCAGCAGTGGCAACATCAAGAAATTTGGCTTTCTTTGCATTAAAAGACAAAGATTTTTTATTTGTCGTTTTGTTGGCGTCACTACTAGCGCTGCTTGGTATAGATTCTGGTGTCTGCGGTGTGTGAGGTGGAGAATCGAGCTGAAAGAAAAATTAACTTGGTAAATTAAAAGGCGACTTTACATTAACTTAAATATTTTTGTTTTGTTTCAGTTTCCAAGCAGACCTGAAGACTGGATTGAAATTTCAAGGGATTTTGAAGAGTTATGGGATTTCCCCTTTTGTGTGGGTGCTATGGATGGAAAGCATGTAGCTATCAATGAACCTCCGAATAGTGGTGCACACTGCTTTAATTACAAGGGATTTTACAGTATTGTATTATTTGCCATAGCAAATGCAAAATACGAGTTTATCTACGTGAACGTCGGGACTAACGGCAGAGTTTCAGACGGCGGAATATTACAAGAAACAGACTTTTACGATATGTTAGAAAATGAAACATTAAATTTGCCAGACCGACAAAGATTAATAGATGTTGACGTGTCCTATGTGTTTTTGGGTGATTCTGCATTTCAGTTAAGCGAGCATATTATGAAACCATATCCTTACAGTACTACAAACCGGGGCGAGCGAATTTTTAATTATCGCTTGAGCAGAGCAAGAAGAGTGATAGAAAACTCCTTTGGAATTTTGTCTGCAAAATTCAGAGTACTGTTAACTACAATATCACTGACTAAATTAAAAAATATTGATGGTGTGATTCTAGCTTGTTGCACACTTCATAATTACTTAAAAAAAACCTGTACTAACTACATTACAGCAAGAAATATTGACCATGAAGATGAAAATAATTATTTGATGCATGGCGATTGGCGTCAAAATATTAATCAGTTACAAGATTTACAAGTAAATCGCACATATAACAATTCCACCGGAAGGGAAGTTCGTGATGCATTCAAAAATTATTTTAACTCATCTGGCGCTGTATCTTATCAAAATAATATTTAATAATTTGGCTGTTGCCACTGATTTGTAATGAAACCGAAAACTTGTTGTAGATACTCGTAATCTACTAACTGACGGACCTGTGTTGCAGTTTTTAAACTGATCCCAAGATAAAAAATATCGTAGGGCAACACGGGTCAGTTGGACGGAACACTTGGATTAACGCATTCACACACGCACACATACATACACACGCACACACACGTGCACACACACACACACACGCACTCTCACACACACACACACATATGCGCGCACGCACACACACACACGCACTCTCACACACGCACACACACTCTCACACACGCGCACACACGCACGCACACACACACACGCACACACACACACGCTCTCACATTAACACAACATAAACAAAATGCATGCGTCATTTATACAGTTCTGTTAGGTTTTGTAACTTGTAAGTATAATGATTAACTACTTATATAATTAAGTTATCGTAAGTCTATTTTCTAAGTCCACGAATTTTGCTTATGTCGCCTCTACACGTTAGCCAACATGTTGGCGAAGGTTATGGCTAATAGGTAATGGCCATCGTGTAGAAGGGGTGTTTGTGATTACTTTGGTAGGTATTGGGCCGTTGGCCCACAACTTCGCGCAAGATCCGTGAGGTGTCGGTTTTTCAACGCGGATCAAAGGGTTGTGGCGTGATTGTGGCACAGTTATCGGCGCAGCGTCCACACGTTGGCCACGATTTCAGTTAGAAACGAGCGCCCACGCTGAGCGCACGCACTTTATTCACACGTCGATATCTAAATTATGTCTACAATATGGCAACTATGAGTAATATACAGGGTGGAAGGGGACTGCTCACGAATATTAAAGCAGGTGATAGTCTTGATGATACCTTTGATGATGAGTGAGAAAAAAAATCGATTTGGATGAAAAAAAAATGAAAATTTTTTAACGTTTTTTTCACCTTTTTCATGTTTTATCATCTTAGTAAAGCTAAACGAAACGATAATTTCATAAAAAAACATCACTTTTTTTTAAAAAGAAAAACCAGCAATGTATACAATAGATCGCGCGCAGTCGCTCGCGGTTCAATGACCCGCGCGCGCCCTCCCGCCTCCCGTGCGGGGCCTCGCGCCTCGCTATACCTAGCCTACTACTAAACGCCGTATACTACCTACTGTAAATAAATAAATAACGCTTTACACTCATAGCCCCAAACTAGGATTCCCTGTGTCGTGGGTGCCATGGACAACACACAAGACAAGGACACACACCCAGACCAAGAACGGAAATTCAAACTCATCATTCATATCTCCGCCTTGCTGGAAATCGAACCCAGGACCCTCTAAACAGCGATCCGGCGTGTTAACTAACCACTGCGCCGTCCGGGTCGTCAAATAAATTTTTAACATGTACATCATCATCTTAACCCATCTTGGCCCACTATTGAGCACGGGTCTCTTCTCAAAATGCGAAGTTTAAAACCATAGTCCACCACGCTGGCCAAGTGCGGATTAGCAAACTTCACACACCTTTGAGTTTTGCGAACTCTCCGGCATGCAGGTTTCCTCACGATGTTTTCCTTCACCGTTTGTAGCGAGTGACATAAATGCTTAAAACGCACATAACTCCGAATAGATCGCGCGCAGTCGCTCGCGGTTCAATGACCCGCGCCTTCCCGCCTCCCGCGCCGCACCGTCACGCCTCGCTATACCTAACAGTCTACTCCTAAACGCCGTAATAACCTATTATTTTACTACCTACTGTAAATAATAAATAACGCTTTACACTCATAGCTCCAAACTAGGATTCCCTGTGTCGTGGGTGCCATGGACAACACACAAGACAAGGACACACACCCAGACTAAGAATGGAAATTCAAACTCATCATTCAAATCTCCGCCTCGCTGGAAATCGAACCCAGGACCCTCTAAACAGCGATCCGGCGTGTTAACCATTGCGCCGTCCGGGACGGCAAATAAATTTTTAACATGTACATCATCATCTTAACCCATCATGACCCACTATTGAGCACGGGTTTCTTCTCAAAATGAGAAGGTTAAAACCATAGTCCACCACGCTGGCCAAGTGCGGATTAGCAAACCTCACACACCTTTGAGTTTTGCGAACTCTCCGGCATGTAGGTTTCCTCACGATGTTTTCCTTAAAACGCACATAACTCCGAAAAGTCTGAGGTGCGTGCCCTGTAATTTGAACCCGGACCCTCCGAATAGGAAGCCGAATTCTTAACCACTAGGCTATCACCGCTACAACAACATGTACAACAACAAGCTTTTTCATCCATGTATGTGTACGTTCGTATGTTTATTATTTTAGGTATTAAGTTATGTACATTTTTAAAGCAATTTAGTAATAACGTAGTAAGTTATCACCGCCACCGCCGGGCTGCGCCTACTGCCAAAGACCGAAGCCGACAAGCGACAAAGAAGCCGACAAACAAGCCGACACGCGCCGGTCGCCGACCGCCAAACGAAGCCGACAGCTTATGAACGTTTAGGGTCCGTTCACACCGACCTACTCGGAGAGCAGAGCAGATTTTTATCACGATGAAAATTAGAGTTTTGAATAATTGTATTAAGGTTTATTTTTGCACGAGCACTATTTTGTCATCAGGATGCTCGAGGAATTATTGAACGCGTTTAGTGTGAAATAAAAAGAGGAGCCGATCGGCTCCGATTAAGTGCTTTTTCTCGCTCGCTCGACTTTAAGATCTTTTCCATACGGTCTATGTACCTACCATGTACCATGGTCTTGTCTCCTTGGCGGCTCTGCTCCGATTCGGTCTGAGTGAACAGAAAATGCGAGCTGATGCTCTTTGAGCCGGTCGCTGTGAGCGAACCCTTACTTGTCGCTCGTTGTAAAAAAATTTGCAGGCGAGAGGTGACGTAAGAATTAGAGGCGGCAATCACAATAAATGTTCGGAGATTTTTGATACTCTAGTCCAGCGTTTCCCATTTGACAGGTCGCGACCCAGTCCCGGGTCATCAAAATAAAACATCGGATCGCAACATTCCCGCCTTGGATTATTTAGTAAAAAATAAGCCGCAGCTTCATACTTCGCACTTAAGTTTTGTGACTGAATAGGCGATACTAAGCTGTTGCATTTTTGAAACTTTGTTACTATTAACGTGTTTTATACCAAATGGAATTAGCTTGGATTCAAAATTATTAAGTGTTACATTCAATAAGAAGCAGATAAATAAAGCTTATAAAATAAAAGTTAAGAATATCGTATCGATTTATCGGTCTATGGAACAGGAATAATACCTACAATTCTTTGACGGTATGTCTAATGATGCAAGGTTGTTGTAATATCGATAAAAATATCGATAATTATATCGATAATATCGAATCAATTTAAATTTAAATAAAAAATATGAAGTTCATAGAGATTCTTTTGTTTCATTAGTCCTTACGGACAGGCAAAGGGGCTAAGCCCATACAGCCAGATAGAGAAATAAAACAAGTGGAGGATGTTTTTTATTTGTTTATGTAAGAAAAGGCTAATGTTCGAAGCCCAAACAGCCTTATCTAAGGTCGTCAATTATCGATTTTTTTCTTCGGATATGAACTCGATATTATCGTATCGTTATAGCGCAAATATCGATAAATATCGATATTATCCATTATCGATTTTCCGATATATCGTTGCAACCCTAGCATTTCTTTGAAAATATCACTATTTTGGATATTACCTACGTTAACCACCAGTCAGTTCCGTGTCGAACTGTTGATCGCGCGTTACGCGTGATACGCGCGTGAGCGAAAATACCTACGTTTTGTTAATTAAATTTGTTGATATTGCGTTTTTAAGTTTGCTGTTGTTAAGTTTGTTTTGTTTGTAGTTTTGTTTAAAATAATGCCTAACGCGTTCTTTTAGTGCTCGTGAATACGGAAACATGTTAATGTGCCTTGGAGAAGCTCGTGGAAATGCTTCACGTGCGTTACGAATCTACCGAGATTCCCGACCGCCCGACATCCAGCTGACTCTCGCCTGATAACGGCAGAATTCCAGCGAGTCTTGGAAAATCGGCCAATTGCTCCAGTAGCAAGAGGAGGTGGAAGTCAAGTCGCTGTTCAGCCCTTGTAGGCCATTTTAGATGTTGTTCGCCGTAATCCAAACCTGGGTACAAGAAGTATCGCCAAATTGTTAAGGCGTCAGGATGGAACAATGGTGTCACACTGAATAGTCCACAAAGTATTAAAGCGTAATCGAATCCGTCCATACAAAGTGCATAAAGTGCAAGCTTTAGTACCAGTCGATTACGAGCGCCGGCGAGTTTTCTGCCGATGGTTATTAGACCAGCAGCAACGAGTACCTGGTTTCATTTCGAATGTCATCTGGACGGACGAATCAACATTTACCAGAAATGGAATGTGGAACCGAAGAAATACACACGTGTATTCTGAGGTAAACCCGCGCGCTGTTCTACAAACCGAATGTTTTAATCGTGAATGTGAAAGTGCTAACGACATGCGCCAAAGAATAATAAGTGTCTTTGACAAACTCAGGACGAGCTGTGTCGAAGACCCCACGCTGATGCCCCGTCTGCATGAGGAAACATCGAGCCCAAGTTTGCCTCGAAATGAACGGAGCACATTTTGAGCCGCATCTCATAAGACCGCGGAGGATTTAGATCGGTAAGCTATTTTATACCTTTTTTAAATAACTTATTACTGAATTTATTGGTTTAAAAAGGTACATAACGTAATCCCTAGAAATAATAAACATACCGACCTACACATTGGATGAAAAAGCTGGTTGTTGTACATGTTAAAAATTCATTTATTCATTTTTCATAGTAGGTAGTAAAATAATAGGTTATTACGGCGTTTAGGAGTAGGCTATAAGTTAGGTATAGCGAGGCGCGAGGCCCCGCGCGGGAGGCGGGAGGGCGCGCGCGGGTCATTGAACCGCGAGCGACTGCGCGCGATCTATTGTATACATTGCTGGTTTTTCTTTTAAAAAAAAGTGATGTTTTTTTATGAAATTATCGTTTCGTTTAGCTTTACTAAGATGATAAAACATGAAAAAGGTGAAAAAAACGTTAAAAAATTTTCATTTTTTTTTCATCCAAATCGATTTTTTTTCTCACTCATCATCAAAGGTATCATCAAGACTATCACCTGCTTTAATATTCGTGAGCAGTCCCCTTCCACCCTGTAGATGTATAATAATGTGTATTATAATGAAATAAATGTGTATAATAATTTTTATACACATTTTTATTGTATTGTATGCTGAGAATAATTAAACCGCAGCAGCCGTTAGAACCTCAATATTCATTTTAAGAAAATATTAATATCGTCCGCACATTGGCCCGAACCGACGCAGACTGATCGACCTTCCAACGTGTGGACGCCGTCACAATCTCTTGGCAATCATCTTCGCCACAACATTGGCTAACATGTTGGCTATCGTGTAGAGGCGCCATTAGGAAGAGCGGGGTCTCCCAACACGAGCAATAAAACGCTCAAAGGATAGTCCCAACCACTCATTGTAAACCATAAATTATGTAGACGCAAATAAAAACTTTTTTTTTTAACTTTTTTTTGATAATAACTTTCGATACCTACCTGCTAGGAAATAATAATAAAAATATTTGAAGTACTCACATCTTCTGTGTCTTCTTCATCTTGTCCTTGACCAATACTTGAAATTCCAGATCGAATCTCCTCTTGATCCAATGAAAACAACATTAAGTCATAATACCACAACGTGGGTTCATATACGTTCTCAGCACTAGAACCTGCAGCCTTACTCCCGACGCTTTCGAGTTCTAAATCAATCGAGTTTGTTTCGATTTTGTTTGAATTCGTACTCTTGAAAGTCTACGCTAGCGCACAATCGAGCGGTGGTTCAAATTGGAACTAAAAATCCGTTAGAATCGAGTTGAAATCGAAAAAGGTGTACTCCGGACGCTTTCGAACGACTTTCAATCGAGGAGCAAGATCGAAATTAAACGTCAAATTTAACGATAACTAAAAAGGTCCCGAGTTACGATCGAGTTCAGTGTTTTATATTAAATTTGGATTGTTTTATCATCTTAATTGACCAATTATGGCTCGCCTCGCATTATTTTTTAATGTTTTGGAAGCAGCGCACCGTATGGACATTCAAGAAAGGAGAAACATTCAAAGGATGCGTCGATACAACTCTCGGGCACTCGCAATGGATGCTGAAGAATTTCAAAGGAACTACCTTTGTCCAAAGAGTTATTCGACCTCTTAGTAGATGACCTTTCTCCTATAATGAAGAGACCCACGCGACGAAGTGATATTTCGATAAAATGCAAGGTTAGTTCCCGCATTAAGTATGTACTGATGAAATTATAATAACAATGAATGAATTAATGTACCATCACTGCGTATCTATATTTTTCAGATTTTGATAGCGGGAGCTACCAAAGGATAGTGGGCAGAGCATGTGGTACAACAATGTTTCAGCAGTCTGTGTCCAGATGTATAAGGGATGTAGTTAATGCCTTAAACCACAACAGTATTTTGGCAAAGTATATAAGGTTTCCACAATCACTAGAAGAAAGGAACATCATAACTGAACTTGGAACGCAGATAAGTAGCCCTTGTATAGTAAGAAATATGTTATGTAACATTGAAAATATTAAATAGGTAACCTTTATTTTCACTTGCAGTTAAATAATGAGACATAAAATGACTTGTCTACTACATCAATTGCATCAAACCACCTTACCCAGCTGCACACATTGAAGCCGATGGTGTATTACAAAGCATTATGACATTCAGCGGCAACTATCCAAGAAAAACTAAATATTTAGATTAAGGATTAAGTCTATTTGGAACAGATTATTATTGATTTCAATGTGAGGAGAACTAGAAATATATCATGGAGTGAAGTAAAAGGAATATTGTTTGATAACCATAGAAGTGCCTCGTCTACATACACACATAATTATATTGTGTATAAAATGTTTAATTTATTTGCAATAAATATTAAGAAAGTTAATAATATCATTTTTGTTTTTGTAAATATTTATGCCCTTTTTCTTATTATTAATTTATAAGGTTTATTTAAGCTTTTAGATTGTTGTTAATTAAAATAATAGTTTCATAAATTAATTCATTAGTTCATTAAATATTTTAAAATTAAAGTAATACATAAATAGTATTTTTTATTAATACTTTAGTTTGTTTTGTATCTATTAATATTTTAATTCATAAGATTATTCATAGGATTTTGGTTTATTAAAAGAATTGTTTTACAATAATAGATTAATTCATAAGGTTTAGTTCTTAAAGCTTTTAGATTGTTAATTAAAAGAATAGTTTCACGTAAGTTTCTTTATGGGCAATTAATTAAATATTTTATACACTTACAACAAATCTGAATATTTTATTAACACCTAAGTAATTTACTGACTAAATATTAAAACAATTCTTTCAATTAACCAAAATCCCTTAAATAACTAATACAACACAATACAAATTTAATCCTCTTTATTGTACACCATAAAAATTCACAGAAATATAAAATAGTTATGTAAAAGTACAACAGGCAGTCTTATCACTAATTAGCGATCCCTTCCAGACAACCTTTAAATATTGCTAAGCTAAACACAGCTACAGGGTAGGGGTGCACAAACAATCTAATTAGAAGAACTAAATAGATATTAAACAAACTTAATTTATGATTCTCTTATGGCATCTGCTATCTTCTCTACCTCAGAAGTACAAGCATGACTGAAATTATTGATGGCATCAATAATACCCTGCCGACCTGCTGCATTGGCTAATTCAGCTTCCACTCTTTTCTCTTCTATTCTTATAAGGCGTTCCCGCTCAGTCTGCAGATGGGTCGTTCTGGCCATCCACCGCCTGTGTCAAGCTCTTGTTGGAGCTACAACAATATAATATTAAAGTGAGGTAGTTACATAAATAGAGCAATATTTACTTATGATCCATAAAACATTTTAATCATTCGGCATAGTTAGAATTGTCAAATGTGATATTTATGTCTTAATAATTACAGATGTGCCCCATAATACTGAGGTCCCTTGCTACTAGATCATGGTGTAATTATGTAAGTTAAATTATGGATTACATGACTTCTTTTATACTTTTCAATTTACTGTATTAGGTACTGAGTTATTTTATATTAATGAATATTTAAATGTTAAATTAATAACAGGAACACTTACTTGAAGGAAGAGGTGGTTGACTACTTGATGGTGGTTGGGTAGGCAAGGCCTCTTGTGAGGTGGAAGGAGTGGGTACCATGTGAATTTGGTATATCACCTCTTCTTGTGTTTCCCCACCCTGTCGTTCTTGGGACAGTAAAGCATCAATTTCTCCTTCCTATTGATAAAAGAAATAACTATAGTCACAGTATTATCAACAGAATATCTAATAAACAAATATGAAAGCAAAAAGCTTACTGGTATATTCCATGGAACACTGAATTCCTGGTGGCCTTCTGCAAAGCTGAGTCCTCCCATCAGGCTTAACAACCTCTCATCCTGCAAAACATTAATGATATACGAGTGGACCGAAATTGTTTGAAAGCAAAGTTCGATAAAGTACTTACCTTAAAGTAAAACACTAAAAACTTAGACTTATTGAAACTATGTTTTAATTTGCAACTTTTGAACTTTTCGTAATATCCAAAGCTATTGCCCGTTTCCCGGTCTTTTCCCGAATGCGCTCCCAGTTTTCGGGTCCGTGTATATAAATACACTCTTTGCTTTCGGGCAACAAACATGATGAACTAAAAACTCTTAGTTTTTGTACTCATAAAATTAAGAAAATATAACCCTGTCACTTCACCAAATATTTTTGCCACTTGATCGAAGCCGTGGGAAACGTGGGATATTTATAAGTGGCTACAGCGCAAAGTAAAGTTCCAAAACAATGGACCTTCGCCGAAATATTATACAAGTGGTTGATAAATCTTCCCATAGAACTTAGCGTTTTTTGAAATTTGACGCCGAACTTACAGTGACATGACACTGACTTAATCATAAGCACAGAATATTTAGTAGCAAATGTCACGATAAAGATAAATTCAAGCAAATAAAAGTGATTTTCACAATCGAAAATACAATTTATACTAATTTCGGCATTAAGATGAATGTACGTAAACAATAAATCCAGGGATTTTTGAAAAAAATGTGTTAAACTAAGTACGTTTAACGTCATCTATAAATCAACATCTATGTACTTCTCGCACTTGACTGTGACGTCAGCTACCGGATACGCTTAACGACGCTGATAACGTTCGATCGAAACTCGATCTCGTTATTCGATTCGATTTGGTTCGGGAGTACGCCTTCATGATCGAGTACGAATCGAATTCGAGTTCGAATCAGAAACAAAATCAAATTCGAATCGGTTTCAAGAGTAAGGCTGCAGTTCGTTTTGATTTTCTGACCAGGCGAAGTTCACGGCGAAATCCATTTTTCAATGATTCGATTTTTGTTTTGACGTACTTTACATCTGCTTCTGGATTTATTTCCTTACATTTTTCAACTAACTTATCGTAAGCTTGTTGTTTCAGATCTTTATTTAAATATAATTTCTTATCTTTAATCTTCCATAGGCAAGGTAACGATTTATAAAGTTCAATAAATGTAGTCCAGAATAATTTATTGTCGCTAAATGCCATTTCGATGACGACATCGGTAACATCAGTAAAATGTACGTGTTTACTATTCGAGCGCTAGCGCGCAACTGTGGTCAATCCGGCGGGCACATCTGATGCGCACATATACGCACGGTTACAGTTCGGATTTGACCGCCCCGTGCCCGATCCGTTCGTTTTGAGCACGGGCAGCGGGCAGGCGACAGGCAGACACATCCGTGCCTTTTTTCGCCAATAGACACACAGATTTACCCGTCGGTACCCGTTCAGGCAGATCTGCCGGGCATATCTGCGCGTGTATGGCTAGCAATTGGTTGTGTTTCATTGCGCGTGCGATCCTTAAGTATAGTCTAGTAATACTTGGCTTCACGTCACGTGACCTTAGGGCATATCCTTTTACTTCTTTTATCTATGGAATCCTCTGGTCTGCTGCCCGCCATTATGTAGAATAATTGCGTCACGTGGAGTTAATAAATAATTTTTGCACTGAAATAAAGATGAGTTCGTGGATTTGATTAGTCAAAAATGGTTTATTTTTCTTTTTTATTTTATTTTATCACTGGTACAAAAACCAGGCCCAGACTCCATACAATTGTGGACCGTCTCCTTTTAGGTGAAATGGGTCGCTCTAAACAGTGCAGTCGCCCGTTCCAAATGATTTCTATCGACCTTATGGGCCCTCTTCCCGTAACTAGAAAGCAAAATAGCTATATTTTAGTAGTTACATGCTGCTTTTCAAAATTTTACCTTATTTTTCCCCTTAGAGCCGCTACTTCTACAGCAGTTGATAAGAACCTAGAAGATTCCGTATTCTTAGTTCATGGAGTTCCTCAAACCATTTTCTTAGATAATGGTAGCCAATTTATAAGTAAAATCACAGTCTCAATAATAATCTAATGTTATCTTGATTTATGAACAATAGAAAGAATGTACGATGCAGGTGCGTGGCTCGTTGCAGCGAAGTTCATATGAAAAAAAAAGAGTGTGTGTACTTATGTACACGCGTTAGAAGTTATACTTCTTTAGCGTATGGAAACTAACGCCATCTATGAAACATTAGGATAACTTCTACGAGGTACTGTTTGTAACGTGTTGAAATAGCCGTGAACTCATGAAAATGTTTCATACTAACGCCATCTATGAAACATTAGGATAACTTCTACGAGGTACTGTTTGTAACGTGTTGAAATAGTACTTCTATTTAATTTTGTTGTCAGATGACGCTACTTTACATTGAAAATGCCAATAGGCCAATCAGTATGAGTGGTTAGCCGGCAACTTCATACAGCTGCGCGCGCATCGCAAAACGAATTTCATGCTGTTAAAATTAGGAGTCGGAGAGCGCAAATTCACCCTCATCAAATTTCCATAACGCGCCAAAAGAAGTATAACTTCAAAAATTGTTTACTCCAAACGTGAATCAGTTGCCGGGTCGCCGCCTCGTCCCGTAGCATCCGCTCGAATATGTACCAACATATATTGTAATAAGGGTTGTTATGGACTGTATGTTTTTTACTATCGCACGAGTACTGTTTGAAATAATAAGACACACCCGTTCACTGCTGATGGTTTATTGCAACTAAAAAAATTATGCATCTACAATGTAGACGAGCGAACTGGACACAGAGATTTGCTCGATCTATTCATTGACGACATGTAGCCATTTAGTATGGTAGACGATAAGGGATTCCAAAAGTTATTATCATGGATACCAGGTTACACACCGCCATCAAGAAAGACCATTTCCAACTCATTAATACCGGCATTACATGAAAGGACTTATCATGAATGCCAAGAAATATTAAATGCGGAAGTGATATCTGCGTGTATTACTACTGATTGTTGGACTTCAAATAACAATGAAAGTTTCATCGCAGTCACTGCCCACTATATTTCGCCAAAGTTTAATTTTAAATCTATTTTATTAGAATGTAAAGGATGTCCCGGGAGTCACACAAGTGAACTCCTTGCCCAGCAAATTAAGGGCATTATACTACAGTGGAACATACAAGACAAAGTAAATTTCGCAGTGTCTGATAATGCATATAATATTTGCAATGCCATAATAAATCAACTTAAGTGGAAGCATTATGGCTGTTTCGCACATTCACTTAATTTGATTGTAAAAGAAGCCATCATACCCATACAAGTTACAATCGAAAAGGTAAAAAAAATTGTCGCACATTTCAAAAGAAGCGCCCAAGCTACCGAGAGGCTTATGAAGTACCAGTGTAACCACATGGGAACAGGAAATCCAAAAAGACTAGTTCTCGAAGTAGCCACAAGGTGGAATTCTACTTACCTCATGATAAAAAGGTTCGTTGAGCTTAGTGAGGCCGTCAAAGCCACTATAGCAGTTATAAATAGAGAGTGGCCAAACGTGACGGAAGAAGAGTGGACAAACCTTCAGTTGCTGGTAAATGTTTTGGCACCATTTGAAGAAGTTACTTCTAGTCTGAGCGGGCAAAATTATGTGACTGGGGGATTAGCTATAGTTTTAAGTAATAGCCTGCAAGATATTTGCCAAGATATGCTTCAAAACAGATTTTATATAGATGCTGTGGTGATACAAAATGTTTTATTAAAATTGAAAAGTGGCCTTGACACACGTTTCCAGAATATTGAACAAAGCAAATCCTTGGCCTTGTGCACGTTATTGGACCCTCGCTTTAAATTAGAGATGTTTAAATCTGATAGTAACAAAAATGCAATTAAAGAACATTGCCATGATTTAAGGGCAGGCATTTTGTCAAGACAGGTACCAACTACAATGCAAGGAGCCCCTAATCCCACCACTTCTGGATTGAGTTTGTGGAATAAAATAGATACTCAAATAAGCAAGGCCAAAGTGCCAGGTACGCCATTATCCAAAGCAATCAGGGAGATGCGGTCGTACTTGGAAGATGAAATGTTACCTCGGCAAGGGGTTGACGGGAAGTGGAACGATCCTACCGAATGGTGGTTCCGTCATTCCAAAATATACCCGACTTTGGCAGAAATATACCGTTCGAGGTGCAATATTGTAATAACTTCTGTACCATGCGAACGGATATTCTCCAAAGCCGGATATATTTTGAATGAAAGAAGAACTCGTCTATCAAGTTCCAAATTAGAAAAATTGGTTTTTCTGAATGTCAACTCTTATTTTGTTAAAAATAAGGACTAGTGTTTATTGTTAACTATGTTTATTTTTTGGCCCTTACATTAAAAAAAGTTATATAATTTTAAAAAATACAAATGTATACTTATACTTATATTATAAAAAGATTTGATATTTTTTGTTTGTTTTGATTTAAATCTAATCTTATTCGACCGACTAAAAAAATTTTCACCATTACAAAACTACATCTTTACTGAGTAACATACCATACCATACATACATACATACCATAGGTTAAAATTATTCAATATAAAAAAATAGAGATCCTTACCTAAAATGGATCAATGTAAATGTTGTTTAAATTATTAAGTTTAAATACGGGTGGAATCGAATAGTTTTGATATTGATATCATGATATTAATCTTCATTAAAATATCGCCATTTTTTGAGGGTCTACCTTGAACCTATAGTACACCAAATATAAATATACATATTCATAAACAACAAAGTATTTATTTAACTTTAAAAGAACATAAACAATTCTGCTCACTTTGATGTTTTAAATGTCTAGATACTCTAGATGGTACATCGAATCCGCGCAAACGTGTCAAAAAATTGTGGCTAACTGTTAGCCACAATTTTTATATCATTACGCACACATTGACAATAGACGAACGTGTAGAACATCGCCTGCACGCACATACGCTTGATAATATTGTCTTGTTTTTTTTTGTTTTCATTATAGGGCGACGCTCAATCCAGATATTATTAAAACATCAAAGTCTGCTCATCATTTCCTCATGTGGAAGGTCCTCATCCGATCTTCACATTTTATTAACAGTATAGGTGTAGTGTTACATTATATTTTTATATACTGAATCTAATGTAAAAATAATAATTAAAATCGGTTCATAAACAAAGAAGTTATGCTAAAACCTAAAACATACCTACATAAAAATACAGTCGAATTGATAACCATCCCCTTTTTGAAGTCGGTTAAAAAGTAAAAGTCGTAAACTCGTAACGTTAAATACCTACGCAACGCAACCAATAATGTTATCATTATGGCACCGTTACCGAGCATCACATCTAAACGCCGCGCCGCAGCGCCGCGCCGGTGTGTATATCAGCCGGCACCTAAAGCCCCGTATTCATGGTAAACATTTGTTTAGCAACAGTTGCTAAACATTGTTGGTGAGCGGCGAGAATGTTGCTAGCAACTATGTTTAAATCAATACAGGTTGTCCACACGCCAGTCTGCGTTAAAATGTTGCCCGAGGAGGTAGTGTTGTTGTGTTCTCTGTATCAGATGTATAGAATCTCTAATAAAAAAAAGAGAAAAAGATGGTGGATTCGAAATTATCTTTTGCAAAGAGAAAATTTGATGAGTGACCTCAGAATGACAGATGGATCATTTTGTAACTTTACGAGAATGTCGAAAAGTGATTTCGAACATCTTCTAGAAATGATTGGTCCATCAATAGCCAAAAGGGAAACAAATATTCGTCAGCCAGTTTCACCTCAAACGAGGCTGGCTATTACATTACGGTATCTTGCAACTGGAGATTCATACAGTTCTCTTTCATACACATTCAGAGTATCAAAACAATTGATTAGCAAAATTATACCAGATGTATGTCAAGAACTAATTAACTCACTAGCAGGATATGTCAAGGTACAAGAACACTATTTGTGTAATCAAGTATTTTATTAATTAAAAAACACAAAAAAACAGTGTATGCTATTGCGTTGATTCATCACTGAGATAGTTAACTAAGTTTAGTATAGCCGAATCTTCTGTTTCGTCTCGTAATGCATCTAGTCTATTTGTTTCGTGTCTCTCAATTTCCCTTATTTCAGTTTCCTGAACATTATTTGGTGTTGATGATGGATGAGAAGATGCCGTTTGATATCCATATGTATTATATAGTCCCATTTTTAATTCATACAGTATATTATTAATATGGTACTTTGCCTGTGTCACGGCTTGGTCATCTTTAACACTTCTTAATTCAGCAGCAATATATTCACCATATATATCAAATGGATCCTTCTTCTCCCTTTCATCCATCTTTTTTTTAGCACTTTTCAAAACCTCTAATATTTCATTTGATTCATCTGTCTTATTTCTTTTCCTCGAAGATGTAGATGTTGTAGCATTCGGCCTTGGTGATTGAGATGGCTCTGACTCCATACCACTTTCAAGTGCATTGTTTTCATCTACCTGTAAATTATTATCTTATTATATATTTATTTATTTTTTAGGTTCCAAGTTCGGAACAAGAATGGAAACAAATAAGTCGTGAATTCGAAATACGATGGAATTTTCCACATTGCATTGGGGCCATTGATGGGAAACACGTTATGATTGTGGCGCCAAATAATTCTGGAAGTGAATACTACAATTATAAAAATCAGTTCAGCATGGTACTTATGGCAATTGCAGATGGCAATTACAACTTTATTTACGCAAATTATGGAGCTAAGGGTCGGTCGTCCGACAGTGGAATATTTCAAGAAACACCGTTTTATAATGCATTGTTAGAAAACTCACTTAAACTGCCACGGCCTGAACCAATAACACAAGGCGGAACAGAAATGCCGTATGTAATTGTAGGTGACAGTGCTTTCGCGCTAACGGAGAACATCATGAAACCATATCCTGGCATTCATGAACGTGGGAACAAAAAGCGTATATTCAATTACAGACTATCAAGAGCTAGGAGGATTATAGAAAATGTTTTTGGCATTTTATGTGTGGTGTTCCGTGTATTCACTAAACCTATTCCGTTAAAACCAGCCAATTGTGAACTCGTGGTAATTGCTTGTGTATATTTACATAACTTCTTAAGACGTAACTCAGTTTCCAGATCCATATATACACCTCCACAAACTTTTGATTTTGAAGACTCTGAAGGTAACCTATTAGAAGGTTCTTGGCGAAGGGAACTAAGTTCGTTTCCTATGATTGATTTGCAAAGACGGGGCAGGCCTGCATCACAATCAGCTCTTTGTATTAGAGAACAGTTTGCCGATTACTTTATAACTCCAGAGGGAAGAGTTCCATGGCAATATAATGTAGCGTAATTGTAATAATTTTACAGACAATAGTATAAAACAATTATATACAAAAACAACTTACTGTTTTATTCATAGTATCCGTTTCACCAGAAGTAGTTGCACCACATAACAAAAATTCCAATGGCTCGTAATAAATCCATTTACATTTTTCTATTGCGCCGCTGCCTGTAGCTTTTTTTGCCGACATCTTTTTTTTCTCTCTAGTAAATTGAGTACGCAGTACATGTATTTTAGTTTCTACGTCTTTTTTGGGTATATTTAGGACTTGAGAAATTTATTATCGATGACTAAATATAGCGAAAACGCCCATCTCTACTTATAATGTTATAAAAAGGTAGATACGCGAAATTGAAACTATATTAAAGAGAAGAAAACAATTATTTATTCATACAAAAAACAAACGTAACGGCACTTTTCTATCTCTAATCTTATCTTGAATTTTAATCGTCAAAAATTAAATTATTATAAAACTCGTGGCAATCATTTTCAGCTCTTGTAGATGATTAAATTTAGTTTTAGTTATCCGCATCATCCATCCGAATGGAGCTGTGGAGGTTCGAGCAAGAGAGATTCTATTGGTTTCGCTCGCCGGGGTAGACGAATGTATTCATCAGAGTACAATAATTTATAGTCAATAGTACCATTCGTACTGTACCTAAGCACCCTTATATCTGTTACACATCTGTCACCAGCAACTCGTCCCGGTCTTATAGAGTCATAAACGAGATAGTCTTTCCGGCTGTAATCTTTAAAGAAAGTATAATCAGGGATCACCACGTCGTATGGGAAAGGTTTTGAAGAAACATGACAAGCCAAGATTGTAATAACAAAGAGAAAATCACGCACACACCTCAGGAAAGCCAGCTTCAACTACATTAGTGAACCCAGTAGCAGCCTGGGATCCAGTGCCAGATGCAGCTTTATTAATTCGAGCAGCCTTTTTTGTGTTATTTTTTAGGTCACTCCACACCTTTAACCATGAAATTAAATAAGTAACAAATACATAGTCAAGCAAAATAGGTGTACTTACACATTGCAGATTATATGCTAAGCTAATAGGCTATTTTACCTTTTTCCATTTTTCTGTTAATTTACCTTCTCCTGTGGGATCACTATTTAATAAGTTTGCCAGTTCTTCCCATTTTTTTATATTTACAACTCGCCGTCCAGGAGTTTTACAAGGCTTACTTAATTCTCCATTCCTGAGAAATAATAAAAGTGTGTGTCAGCTACGACGCACGATTGGAGTTTACTCCTTACGAACGACAATTATGATATATATCGAATAGAAAACAACTGTGAGGAGCAATGACTGCAGGAGGTGGTGATATGAGATGTGCTGAAACGAGGGCAGTTTTGGCATACTGGTGTTGCCAGATGTGGAGTGGAGAGGTGCTATTGAGAGGAGCGGTGCTTTTGAACAGAGTAGTGTTTTAGTGGACTTGAGAGGAGAGAAGTGGAGTCAGATCTTTCTTTTCAGGTTTTCTATTAAAATGTTACTGGCCAGCGACCTGGCCGGTACCTATTTGAAAATGGAACGACGACAGCAAAGGAAGATTTGTTGTTGTCAATACATTCATCATTCAATAAATTGTAACTGAAGTTGTAACACGAGTCGTATTATTTTGCCCTTTTATAATATATTTGAGGTTCAAATTTGTTATAGAGATTGAGATTTAAGATTTAAGATTTGAGATTTGAGATTTGAGATTTGAAATTTAAGTTATATGTTTGTCTCTTTCTACATAACGCCTCAACTTTTGTTAACACTTGATTTTACTCCTCATAAAATCTCATACCGAGCCTTATAACTCAAATCGTTTCTTAAGGAGTAAACTCCAAAAAGAAAATTAACATCTTATTCTGCTACATAAAACAACTTTAAGTACATAAAATAATACTTACTGTTCCATATAGTTCACTAACATTTCAAACTGTGTATTACTTGTTTTCATGTTTGTTTCCTACTCTTTGTTTTCTCCTTAAACTTAACTAACAGCTTAAACGAAAATAATGAAAGTCACTAAATAAAGCGTCGATTGTTGGCGTCATCATAACGACATGACGCTATTGTTTTGTCTTTAAGTTTAAAGCGAAATAGCGATAACTCATTCATAAAAAATCGAATGCGCCTAAAATAAATTGCGCATGAGTCCCTATGCTCGCTTGGAGATAGTGAACTTTTAAAATAAATTGTGTTATAGGGGCGACTACCAACATAAAGAATTGAACTTAACTACTAACAAAGAAGCAAACTATCAACTCTACGTTTTCGTTTGAGAAACTTACACTCGCACACTTTACGCGTACTAAAAAGTATGAGTTAACTCCATTAACTAGATAGTAGCGTATCGCTGTTTTATGTTTGAAACTCACACTCGGGCTACTGATCTCCACGTTCCAAGATTTACAGTGAAAGAATCATGGCAAGTTTCATACATTGAATTGTACAAAAAAAAATTAAAAACTCGAGAGCCTGGAATGAGTTGTAATATTTATTTCTTATTTTTAGCAACACTTGTATATATATAAAATATTTTTAAACCTCGGGGTTATATAATCAAAAATGATATAATTTTCTACACTTTCTTGCCATTACAAAAATACGCCATTTGTACGCTAACTGTCCAAGTGACATAAGAATTGTAATAATGACATAACAATCATAATCAAAACCAATCAAAACGCTCGCAGTCCAATGACAATCTGACATGTGACAATGACAATGTCTACGACACAGAGTAAGTAATTGTTCCAACAGATTGCAAATCAATCGAAATCACAGATTAAACGCTGATATAACAAGACAGAATCTACTTCAAAATGTTCGTCCAGAAATGGTAAACTATGTAAATAAGAAAATGATTTTAGGATCCCCGGGTTTCAAAAATATTTTGAATGGTTCAGGATAATACTTGAAGTCTAATTAAACAATTAAAAGTTATTTCAAATTCTCGAGAATTATTATTTTTTATGTACAAAATCTGCCATGATTCTTTACAATATCTTCATAATCTACACTACCAGGTGGAGTGTAGGTGTGTGGTGAAGATTTCTTTAACCAGTTGTGCAGTACACATGTAGTTCGAATATTTTTTATTATGGTGCTAAAATATGTGAGATGCTAAAATACCAAAACCATTTTCTACTATCCTTCTTGCTCTAGAGAATCTGTAATTGTACGTTTTTTAGCAGTAGTGGGATAACGTTTCAATAAGTATGTCTTAAGCGGAAAAGCGTCATCTCCCACTAGTAATCCACCTTGTTGCAATAATGATCCATTTTCCAACAATGGATACAACGAGGATGCTTGGTAAACACCACCGTCGGAATTACGCCCATATGAGCCTATGTCCACATATTTAAAGCAGTAGTCATGATCCACGAGAGTAGGGCAGGATATCCGGATATCCGTATTATCCGGATATCCGCCCGAAAATACTATCCGGATAATAGAAGACCTATTATCCGGATAAAACGGATAGTAAAAATTTTATACTATTTTGACCATTTGGAGACATTTTGTTTGCTTAATTATTACGAAAATATAATATTTTATGTTTTATTTGGTTTTTTGGAGATTGCCTCTGCAACTTCTACCACATTTTTATGGTATATGACCCAAAAAATAGTATGACTGAATTTTCAACTACCATTTTATCTTAGCCTACGTCTCGGAAGCATTGCTTAGTTTACGTGCTCGACAGACAACGACAGTTCATAAGAACCGCCCAATGTTGAGGTGCGACGTAACTATAATTCCCAATAACTAAAGGCGGTCAGAGCATTTAATTGTTATATTTTAAAAGCAGAAAGCCATAATGAATGAGCACTTCTTGGTGGTAAACTGATACGTCTGTTTTTATGGCTTTAAATCTCACACGATTCAGAAGATTCAGTATCGTCCCATTGAAACACTACCCGTAATATGGAGCTCTCGTTCAGATAGTTTTTCATCCCTACCGGCCGGATATTTGTAGTAGAAATAGAGTGGCGGCCAGAGTCTTCAAGGAACAACAACCTGGAGGAAAGGTTGCTCAAGAATTCCGATAGGGGAATAAACAAAGCGGGAGCTTCCTTAAAATGCCAAGTAAGCCTATGTTTATTAGTCCCGAAGAAGGTAGTTTGGTTTTGGCATTCAATAAGACACAAGTTTAATATACCCTCCATAAGCTTACAAAGTGGTGGGGTTATTGAAATTGGCTAATAATGACAAAGATCGACACAGCTGCCTTATTTGAAAACGAGCGGCGCGCTAGCAAGCTTCCCGGATTTTGATAATAATCCAATTTTGGAAGTAAGGCGGAATAGACGTATCAAGTATACAGGCTTTTAGTACATTCATTGGAACACCCTCAAGACCACTGGCTTTTTTCACGTCTAGACACTGTAAGGATTTGAGAACCTTTAACAGTCCCTGTCCAATCTTCACAGTTACCGACTAACATTCTATCATCATTTCTAACTGGACTTACCATCCTAGTCCCTTAATTTAATCTTTGTTCGGTCACAATTATCATGGATGACAGCGTGAGGGTGGTGCTGTTTGCTCATTTGCTACCTTGATATCTTTAAAAATCTCTTTCTTAGTAAACCAAATCTCTCAGAGGTACCCTAATGAGGTATTAGTGGAGGTACATTCGTTTTAGATTTTTGAATGTGACGGGGAAATAAAGGCTTTCTGCTTCACACTTATATCGGACACTTTGCAAACTCATGCATCAACCCGGAAAAATATATGACACGAAGTCTCGCAGTTATGTTTAAAAACAGTTTTAAAAATTTTAAGCATTTTAAGCAACGTTACAGTATTTTGGAAGTTATTAGACATAAACATCACTTTAACAATTCATTTTCGATTCAATACAATTTGTAGAAAATCTAAGATCAGTGGAGATCTTTCAAATGGCATCAACCGCAATTCAATTGGTCAAGCCATCAAAAAATAATTATGAGAGGTTGACATAAATAGACACACACAATATATAGACCATCGCGGGGATAGTCACAATAGTGTCCTATGATCCCAAAACGTGGATATCTGAAGAAAACTCGATTTCCGGAAGTTTAAGTGAGACAAATAACTTTCAATTTTAGATAATTTTGAATTTTCTTAGGAGGAAGTCAAAAATATGCAAAGGTTTATGATTCGTTCCACTATAGGTAACAGAAAAAGTGAAATTAATACATACTATGGTTGATTTTTTTAGAAAAACATTAACTATCCGTATTATCCGTTTTATCCGGATAATATCCGGATAGTAAAATGAACTATCCGTATTATCCGGATAGTAAATTCGGGCCGATAATTGCATGCCCTACACGAGAGCTAGAAGCACCAAACTGTTAGTTCCTTTATTGTTGTAGTATTCACTACCACTATTGGGGGGAGCTTGAATCATCACATGTTTGCCATCGATGGCTCCACAACATCCTGGAAAGATCCACCTGTGGGGAAATCCTACTTGTATGTTTTCCCATTCCTTTCTATTCGGTACCTGAAAAATATACAAAATTTTAATTCTAATTGCAGAAGGAAAACACTGGCGGGTTTAGAAAAACCTGTCAGTCAAGATATTGATGATAATATATAAATATATGGATGATAAAACGGATGATAGAACGGACAATCAAACGGATGATAAATCTGATGACAAATCATACAAATCCAGTGATGGCACATCGACAAAGAAAAAAAAAACACGGTTAAAGCTAAAAAATCACATATTGCCTAAGAAACGAGTGGAATTGCAGCAACTATTAATGAGCTGAAACAACTAAATAGTACTATAGAATCTTCCAGTTGTTCTCAGCTAGATGACGAGTATGATCTTGTTGGAAATTCGTCGCTATTCAATTGAGACAGCTCCCATTACACGATTTTATACAGTAACAGTAACAGAATAAACGCACTTCCTGAGACTACTTTATTCAGAATCGGTAACTGAATCGATTCCACGCATTTTTAATATAGGTTATAATTTTTTCCAAAAATATTTTAAAATTAAGAAAAATATGTCACCCCATTCGAAACAGATGAAACAAGCAAAAATAAAACTTAAGTCAAAGCCATAAGGTTCAAACGCTATTACAATCGTCCGACCGCCATAAATGCATGCTACCGGAAAAATATGCACACTACCGGAAAAATACGCACACACAGTATTTTTATTACGCTTTCTCTTTCCCGCATATTCCTAAACAATCGGAGAGAGCGAGACGTAAAGATTTCTATTGTCCGGCTCCCACGCAGCGCGGGCGGCTTCTTTGATGTAAGTAAAGACACAAATCGGAAATATCTATCACTCAGTCTTGTAGCACGCGTGATTAGAAATGTACCTATCATCGTTTCGTAATTAGTGAGTGAGTTGACGTAATTTGCAAGTGTTGACAATGGCTTTTCGGTATTCGAATGTTGAGTATACTGTAATGCAGTGGTGGGGTGTAATGGGGGGCCACAAAGTTTAAGAAATTCTAGAGGAGGGCCAGAATTACAGAAAAAATGCATTTTGTGTTAAAGTTTTTAATCATAATATTATAAAAACATTACAGCATTCACAACTTCACAACAGCATGCACACTGCATTGCAGTGCATTACACACAAATGTTAAAAATTACTTTATAGCACAGCGTGACTTAGGCGGCCCCTAGACCTACAATAACATTGTACAATACTTTTATTGTACAATAAGATTGAAAGGCGCTCTGAATCCAAACGAGCAATTATATTGCACAATAATACGAACTGCACAATGTTTTCGTGTTCAGTCGGAGAATAGTATTGATCCCGTGTGCACCGTGCGGCAACATGTCCGAACAAGATTTAGCTGCAGCTGTAGTGTTGTTGCTTGTGGCTAAACGTAAACGGAAACGAACACGTCGCTGGTCGAAAGATTGGTACAAGAAAAGGCAGATATATACTCACGAAAATCTTTTAAAAGACTTGATGTTAACTGAGGAAGCAGACTTCAAAAATTTTGTACGACTTAACTCTGAACAGTTTCAAAAGCTACTAGAATTGGTCACGCCATTGATTGAGAAAAAAAATACAAACATGAGGGAAGCAATACCACCTTTTCAACGTCTTTCAATAACATTACGGTATCTAGCGACTGGAAATACTCTAGAAGATTTAAAGTTTCACAGTGCTATTTCTCCACAAAGTCTTTCCTTAATAATTATGGAAACATGCGATGCGATAATACATGTTTTGAAGGAATTTATCAAGGT
This sequence comes from Hesperia comma, assembly GCA_905404135.1. Lineage (NCBI taxonomy): Eukaryota > Metazoa > Arthropoda > Insecta > Lepidoptera > Hesperiidae > Hesperia > Hesperia comma. The sequence goes on along the minus strand of FR990015.1, from coordinate 19,525,661 downwards.
AAATAAAGATTATAATTTTTTCATTTATTTATGAAATTTTATATATTGAGAAAATGAATCTTCGTCCGCGTCATATGTCGGAGATGGAGTAATCATAACCGTTGGAGCATTTATTGTTACGGAATTGCGGTGTAAAAGCCCCAATTGTCCCTCCATGATAATGGCAGCAATAGCATTTTTAGCAAAGATTTGTTGCATTGGTTCCATTTTCTTTAAATCTGCAGCACAAGACAAAGCCCAATTTTGATATTCGTCTGGTTTCTCTCTAAGACGGATTGCTCCCAATTCCATAAGGTCATCATCAAATTTTCTCTTTAAATTTTTAGCTTTAGTCTTCGGAACTGCATACGATGTAGATGATGCTTGACTCGCTCCAACAGTTGTAGTATCCTCCTAAAAAGATAAATAATTTGTTTTTATTTTATTTTCAGTTACCGCAAACAGCCGAGGAATGGCGACAAGTTGCGAAGGATTTTGAGAGCCAGTGGAATGCCCCTCATGTAATCGGTGCTATAGATGGCAAACACGTGGAAATAAAGAAACCTCCTGGTTCTGGATCATACTACTACAACTACAAAAAAACATTCAGTATTGTGTTGATGGCGGTTGTAAATGCAAACTACGAGTTCATTATGGTTGATGTTGGGACTAATGGTCGTGTATCAGATGGAGGTGTGCTACAGAATACAGCATTTGGACAGCAATTAAGAAATAATGCTTTAAATATTCCACCACCTGCATTGTTGCCAGGAAGTTCCCGAAAACTCCCATACTTTTTTGTTGGGGACGATGCTTTTCCAATGTCTCAAAATTTAATGAAACCATATAGCCAAACTGGATTAACAAAAGAGAAAAGAATATGCAACTATCGAATATCGCGAGCTAGAAGAATGGTTGAAAGTGTTTTTGGTATACTAGCTACTCGTTTTGGAGTATTTCAAAGGGCATTTCCTTTTGATCCAATAAAAGCAAGGAAAATTGTTTTAACTTGTTGTTTTCTACACAATTTTTTGATAAAATCGCGTTCGTATTTATCTCCATCATTCATGTTTCGTGAAGATAACGAATCAGGAATAATACACCCGCCATCTCAGGAAGTATTCCAGTTGACAACATTGGAAAATATCAATAAGAAAAATTCGCTGAATATCGCGAAGCAAGCACGGGACGAATACAGTGGATTTTGTAACAACGAAGGTGCAGTTCCCTGGCAAGATAAAATGGTCTCGTAAAACACAATTTTGTATTTCTTTAAATTAAATAAATTAAAATTTACCTGTGTGTTAGTATTGTCCAAAGCAAAACGTTTACTCTCTCCTCCCGGACTACCTATAGTAGACTGAATATCCATACTAGACTGTGAATCCGATGCGGATTCCAGATCTTTTAAAAATAACATTTCTTTAAAATACCATAAAGTAGGTTCGTAAACGTCGTCTGTACTAGATCCCGATTTCATCGACTGGAGGTGTTTCTTGAGCTCCTTCCGGTAGTTAGTTCTTAAAGAATTGAATTTTTTCTTCACATCATCTTTGCTTGCCTGTGAAAACATCTCTTTGTATTTAGACAACAATGTTTCGTAAGCATTGTTTTTTTTATCACGGTCATGATATTCTTTGCACTTGACATTCCACAGAGACGGCAATTCTCTGTACAATTGGATACATTCGCATATAAACTCTCTTTCCTTAAGTTTTGGATTCTCTTTTTCCGCCATTTTGAATGCGCGCGTGTACCTACTCCTCGTGACGACGAACCACAGACTGAAAAATATTGTGCAATACTGACCCTACACGATGCAATGGAAAAATATGGTGCAATAAAAATTAAACTCGCTCAAACTTTCGAACAATAATTGCGCAATCCTCAATATTAACCCTAAACGGTCAATTATATTGCACAATTTGCAATATTGTACAATATAATTGACCGTCTAGGGGCCGCCTTAAACCCGCATTTAAGTCACAGTTTTCAGTGGCGTAAGTAGTTCATTTTTACATGGCAAATGACGCCAACTTCACGCCGTTCAAAAATAAATTATTGACAATTGCGAAGGTAGAAATTAAAAAATATATAACATGAGGGTACTTTATGACATTGAGTGACGCAAACGCGAAGGTAGAACTTAAAAAATATATAACATGAGGGTACTTTATGACATTGAGTGACGCAAACCCGCGTCAAATCCGCACCACAGGTTAGCAAATAGTCACCATGTAAGCCTGCACTTATAATTATCCATACTGTGCTTTAGTCATATTTATCTTTACTGCTTTTTAAACTTATTCAGTTGAAGTATGTTTTGTGTATTGTAGGTGAACCTATGTGTGAAATTGTTGGTGAAAACTGTTACTTTATCATATTTTAATGGGAAATATTATTGAGTAAACAAATAACCTACTTACTTAACATATTATGGGTAAGTACACATAAAGGGTAAAGGACACTGTTTGGTGAAATCAGCGAAAAAATATTTCATAATTAGTTTATAATTACTTCATAATTACTTCTCAAATTGTTGGTTCAGTATACTAAACTAGTGCTTAATACGGGTTATGCAAGAATTTACATAGGTTAGAGATTCTCCTAAATACAGTTTTATGTTGTACAAAACTTGAATATAAACATTAACAACTTCGTAATAATTCCTTTCAGGAGGCTTTGTCGTTATTTTTTTATCTGTCTCTTCATGTTTCGAACACTTTGTAATTCTCTTTCGCACAATAAAATTACATTATCATCATCGCAACTCAAAAATCTTTATGAAATTAAAGCATCAAATTATAACTTTTATTTATTATAACTACAATAAAGCGGGTTTATGTCACTCGTGCTATAAAATAATATACGATACTCGTTCGTAAAGTTGCATTTTTGAACGGCGTATATCGCACTCGCTTCGCTCGTGCGCTAACTTCACGCCGTTCAAAAATGGGCTACTTTACGCACCGTATCGTAATGTACTATTTTACCTTATATAATAATTAAGTAGGTAATTTAACTTTTATTCGAAGGCCCTGCCATGGTAGGCGTGTGAGACATATGGAATTGTTTTTGATTTTCCATAATATTTTCGAAAGCAGGTTCCAGCTGTGATGAAGTAACTTTCAGCAGTGCGAAAAGGTGTTCATCAGTCAATCGGTTTCTGATTGAGTTTTTCCGCAATTTCATGGTCGAAAAAGTCTGTTCGCACACATAAGACGACGCAAACATCGCCATAATTTTCTGGGCGTGAGCAATTATCTTTGGGAATTCAGCTTTCGGTAGTGCTCTATAAAAATCTAGTTTTGTGGAATTCAAGAACAATTGCTTTAAATGGGTACTGCACTGCATTTCAATAATTTCCAATTGCAATTCTGCAGATACATTTTCCGGATCTACATTAAACGGCATCGAGAAAACATCTAGCGATGATTGAATGTTCTTAAAATCTTGAAACCTAGTTTCAAATTCCGTGTGAAGGTTTTTCAACACCTGACTGAATTCTTTTAGTTTGTTCTCACTCACTGGTGAAATGGATTTTAAACGCGGAAAGTGAGTTAAATCGTTCTTCACCATGCAGTTATAAAACAGCAAAAGCTGAGTTTTAAATGATTTCAGACAACCCCAAGTCTTATCTATAAATTGGTTCTTTCCTTGCAATTTTTTATTTAATTTGTTATAGTGTTCGAGCAAATCGGTAAAAAATGCAAAATCGGTACGCCAATCTTCTTCTTCGAAGATTTGGAAATCAGACCATTTGTCTGTTTTATTCTTTAAGAAATCCTTTATTTCCTCTTTTAAATTCCAAACCCGTTCAAATGCATATCCACAACTTAACCATCTTACTTTCGTGTGGTAAAGAAGGTCCGAATAATCTGCGTCGACTTCAATCAGAAATTCTTGGAATTGTCGGTGTACCAAGCCCCGAGATCGAATCGTATTAATTAGTTTTACAACCACATTAAGTACATGAGTAATATCTATTGCATGTTTACAAAGGACGTCCTGGTGAATTATACAATGTAAAAATACAACATCATGATTAGGATTCTGATTCCGAAAAATACCTGAAAATCCCGCCCGCGCCTCGCGCTTTGCGCCCCGTATTACGCAAAACATGAACTACGCGGCTAGTTTAGCTTCACCTATGGGTTATGCATTTATTATTCTACTATGTAGAATCTACTTTATACTTCTCGACCGTCAAAACGTTATTATAGCGGGCCATATACTATACATGGCGATGGACCCTCGGCGGGCCGGATTATATACTTTCGCGGGCCGGAGTTGGCCCGCGGGCCGTACTTTGCCCATCACTGCTGTAATGGTAAGAACCTTGGCACAGTGTGGTGACAATGTGACATTAGCGTGCAGAACTTATAATAGCAGGTTTGGTACGAATGTAGACCGCAGGACCATGCTATCCGCTACGCAACGGCTCCGAGACCACGGAACATTTCGACCGAACACTGCCATCGACAGAGGAGACAATGTACACGTACCTACTCGTTCAAAATTTGCGAGAAGTATTCTATCAACACGACGGTGCCCCAGCGCATTTCACATGGACTGTCAGGCAACACCTGGATGCTGAATATGGAGAGCGATGGACAGGTCGTGGCGGCCCGGTTCAATGGCCTCCAAGGTCACCTGATTTGACACCGTTAGATTTTTTTCTGTGAAGACGTGTTAAATCTTTAGTTTATTTTAAAGATCCAACTAGCATAAAATAGTAGCTGCATTTGACATAGTGAAAAGTGGTACTGTTGTGTGTTACATAATTTAAATCGTCAATTGCACCAACGTGCATTATTGTGCATTCAACAAGGCGGAGGACATTTTGAAAATATCATGGAAAAACGACGCCGCCGGAGATTATGGGAGAAGGAAGACGAAAAAACTATCAAACCTGTAAGTTACTTTTACTAAATTTTATTACATGTTTGATATTTTATATCATTCATAACTTTTAAATACGCCGCCTGCGACTACCTTATTGTAATAACTTACCTACAGTTCTATTTTAAAACGATTAAGTAGTATGATACAATAACAATTGCCATCATCAAAGTAGAAACATAATTTAACTAAGTACGATTTGGCTACTATGTTAGGCACAACTCGTTTTCGAATTTTGCAGCTGTTTTCATTCGCAAGAAAGCATGAGTGAGTACCTATGTGCATGTGTGCGAATGGATGTTATGATATGAACGTAGTCGTCAATCTAAATAAGTAAAAGTAGTTGCTTAAATAAATATGAATGAAAGTAATGAAAAAACCGGCCGAATGCGAGTTGGACTCGCGCACGTAGGGTTCCGTACCATTATGTCTAAAAACGCCAAAAAAATCTGGTCTGTTGTATGAAAGCCTCACTTAAATAATTATTTAATTGTTTTATTGTAGCCACATACTACCCACCACGCCATCTCTTGGACCGAAAGGTAACTAAACTATCGCTGAGGCGTCGAGAGTATGGGCGCCCACTCAAATATTTATCTTATTCTGTTTTTTAGCATTTGTTGTTGTAGCGGCAACAGACATACATCATCTGTGAAAATTTCAACTAACTATGTATTACGGTTCATGAGCCTGGTGACAGACGGACGGACGGACGGACAGCAAAGTCTCAACAATAGGGTCCCGTTTTACCCTTTGGGTACGGAACCCTAAAAAATATTGCCGCAGTATGATTTAATAAGAATAGCTAATTTATGCTATTTTATGGTGCAATGGTTAACACGCCGGATCGCTGTTCCGAGGATCCTGGGTTCGATTCCCAGCGAGGCGGAAATTTGAATGATGAGTTTAAAGAACAATGGCCAAAGGAGATGTTTCAAAATGTATGGAGCCCCGGCCACGACTTTGTACACCATACTCAAAAATGGAGAAACATAATTAAAACAGTTTTCAATCATCCAATTCCTTTAAATTGCTTTAGTTTGGTGGTACAACACAAAAATGTACACGTAAAATTGCAACACAAAAACTAAAATCCGTCATGGCCGTAAGCTGTCATCACATGTCACGTTGGTTGATTTGATTGAAGTTTGACATATGTACCTACATTTCTGTCATGTTGAGGTGACAGTAGACAGTTCGTGATCTATGATCAATGATAAATTGGCAAGACGCCATGTTGAAACGTGATAAAAGTGAATGATAAATACAATTTTTGTACCAGAAAAGTATGCATTTAAGCAGTTTATCTTTATTTTTCTCGAATTCCATGGATTTTTCTCGATTTTTCGAGGTACTGTACATATTGTGGGCCGGATTTGAAACATCTCCTTTCTATAGGAGCTGGACCTGACTTTTTTTTCATGTCCCAAAATAAGCTATAGTTAGATTGGTTTGTTTTTATGTAATAAACATAATCTTGTTTGAAAATTATACCTAAATAGCCACGATTTTTTATAATACCGTCAACATTACTTTTGAGGTTAGAATACATAACTACCTTTTACCTGATTGTGGCGTAGCCTAAAAGTGTAGTTAGCGATAAGCGAGGAGGGTTATTAGCGATCTCGTTTTATTTATTTTGATTTCCCTCAAGAGAATTACCGAAAGAATCGTTTGACCTCATCAATTATGTCTGAAGAGAGAGTTAGTCGCTAGATATTACTGTCTATCAGTCTTCAGTGCAAGTTGCATATAATTATATTGACAAATCGAGTAAGGGTAGCTTACAGGAATAAATAAAGTGTTAAGTTAGGGTTTAGGAGTAGGTACTTAAAATGAAAGAAATAGGCTTGACAAAAATGGTTTTTATTCATCATCCTCTCTTACAACTACAGCATCGAGGAATGCTGCTGGTTCTAATATTGTGGGCTGATGCCTGACCCACCCAAGGTACCACACAAGTGTCATAACATGTGCACAGCACCCAACCGTTCTTCTACCAACGAGACAATTACAGCAATATTCTGTTATAGCTTCCCTTCCAGACACATTATTTTCAATTAATATATAAACATAATATATTTTTCTCGAAATGTGTCTGGATTTAATTTTGCCCTTTATAAGAGAATTATTTCCACTTCCTCTCAAACGATACTCAGTTACATTTATATTTTCTCTGCTTATTTCAATTCGATACCCTCCATGAAACCTGACATGTTCACTATAATAGGACCTAGCCTGTCGAATCTGATATGTTCCGAGGGCAAATAAAATAACATCATTATATCCTAAACGGGGGAATATAATATTAGTACTAGAATGAGCTGTTATACTAGTAAAATCTGATGTTCGTCTATTCATATTCATAGCATTTATAAAATCTGACAAATTATTATTTAATGGAAATCGTTCCCTAATCACATTTATAATTTGCTCAGCATCATTTCTATTTTTAAACGAACACCGAATTTATTTAAAAGGCTTGCAGCTATGGAAAACATTTGCATCATATGGGGAACAGTTTTATTAAAAAAATCTTGCCGGAATATTTTAAAATCTCGTTTGAAGTACCCGTTAACAACTTCCACCACCCAACGGCATATCGTAACACAGCGACTTCTATTAGCTTGTGGGGTGGTGAGCTGATGTTCACCCTCAAGCAGGGATTCTGGCATATATGTTTTGTAGCTGCAAGCCTCTAACAAACTAATTGAATCTCTAAATCCCCTGTCCAGAATAAAAATATAATTATTTTGAAAGTATTGCCTGAGAGGAGAGGTTTCATCTCTGAAAAGAGACTTCATTATATTTGCATCAGATGTGGTAGCTTTGTATGGGCCAAAGCAGTCTACAATATAGCCATCAGGTGTCACCAGCAAAAACGGTTTTAACAAGTTTTTATACTTATGTAGGCAATATGTGTCCTTTTGGAACATATAATTGGAACTTTTGTTTATATAAATGTCCCATCACATATAATTATTGTATTTTCATTATTTTGATTGTAAAGCATTTAACATTGGAGCACTTAGCATTTAGCATTGGAGGATGCCGAGCCTGCTGTACGAGGGCCTCAACTGCAGCTGCACAATGCGCTGCCTGGGTCACAGCGGCACAAGTCTTCAACTGCGAGCAACGTAGCTACAAGCACTGCTTCTTGTATATTATGTAAGTTGAACCATAAACTGTATAATTGTCCTCAATTTAAAATGATGCATTCAGTTGAGCGAGTAAAATTTGCCACTGACAATAAATTATGCAACATTTGTTTAAATAAACATTCAAAAAAGTGTCGATTTCACTTTAAGTGCAAAATATGCAAAGGATCACATAACACGGCCTCGATTCTCACACACAGGTTTTGCTACCAACAGTGCGTGTCAAGCTGAGTATGAGTAATGGCACTGAAGTATTTGTCAAGGCACTTCTGGACAGTGGCTCACAAAGTTCCTTTGTGGCAACGGAACTTGTGAGGGTATTGAATTTAAAGCCTAGAAAAATAAGTACAGGTACTGTTGGTATAGGCAATGCACACACGAATATTACCCAATGCGTTCAGTTGGAGGTTCACTCTACAATGTCCGAATTTAAAATAACTAAGTATTTCTTGCTATGTCATTAATCAAATAACATTCAAACTTCCACAACAACAACTTTATAGAAGGGATATTGTAGTGCCTCCCAACATAAGACTGGCTGATCCTACATTTGATGTGCCAAGTAATATTCACATTCTATTGGCCGCTGACGTGTTTTTCCAGGTGTTGCTGCCTCCGGTTGAAGGGTGTAGCAGCACAGATTCAGCTGTAAGCACCAGCCAGCCATCAACATCATGTAGCAGCCAGCAGCAACCATACTTCTTAAATACCAAGTTTGGACATGTAATAGCAGGTACCATATCAAACCAATGTCATTCTCAACAGCAAAGGGTTAACTTGTTTTGTAGGCAATGTGACTCAGACATTAGTGCTGCTGTCTCAAATCTTTGGAAGACCGAAAGTGTGCCTGAAATATTTCCTGAAAGTACTTCAGAGTTTGATCAATGTGAACAAATTTTTCAAAATTCCTTTGTATTAAAAAAAAAATTCAAGTTGCTTTGCCACTAAAGGTGCCATTAAATAAGGTAAATGAGACTTTAGGTGACTCATTTAACTTAGCACTGCAAAGATTCTATAACTTGGAAAAACGATTCAAAAAAGAACCGCACTTGTTTGAACAATATAAACAGTTCATACATCAATATGTGCAATTAGGTCATGGTTCATTTATTAATATCAATAAATACGATCTCAAAAATGATGCAGTGTTCTTCTTACCACACCATGCTGTGATAAGACAAGATATAAAGACCTCTAAGTGTCGAGTCGTATTCGATGGTTCAATGACTTCAATGTTAACCAAATTAAATCGTTCTCTTAATGACATATTATTAAATGGCAAAGTCGTACAGAGGGACCTATTTGATATTTTATTGCTGTTTAGAATAGGTGCTTATACCTTCAATACAGATTTAAAAAATATGTTCCGTTCAATTGACCTCGATCCTAAATATAGGTCTTTGCAACTTGTTTTGTGGAGAGATTCTCCAAAGGAACATATGAAATGCATAGAATTAAATACAGTTACATATGGACTTAAATGTTCCACATTTTTGGCCACTAGATGTTTACTTGAGTTAGCAATGCAATATCAAGTTGAGTTTCCTGCTGCACCATTTATTCTCCGCAACCAGGCTTACTGTTGTAGTATATGTAATATATTTACTTTATTTATTTCTTAACTTCCTTGTCTATCTTCCTTGTTCTCTTTATCATCTTTATTTCCTTCCTTTTGTATCCTTTCCTTTGTCTAGTCCTTGTAATCCTTTTATCTTGCTTTCTTTTATAATACTTGTAATGTTTTATTAGCTGAAATTGAATGATATTATGTACTACTTTGGAGTTAGGAATTTTGATAATGTAACTTTGTTTATAACTTCTAGGACTATTTATACATTGTAAATGTTACCTTCTCTAATGTTTTAGTTCTAATTCCTGCTTTATTTTGATGAATTCCTGTAACTTTAAATATGATTTTTATGTTTGTTTACGTTGGTGACATTATTGTCAATGTAATTCTGACGTCTCTTTGGTCTTTGCTTTTTAACAACATTATCACCACATGTAACCTTTTAAGACTTACTTATTATTTTAAAAATTCAAATACTGAACAGATTTAGAAAAGGAACGCCGGCTCTAGAAGATTGAAGGAATCGGGTCAATAGGGCAGTGTGGAGACAGACGTTGAAGTGTTCGGAGGACTTCTTCGGGCGAGGTCCCTCTGATTCGGTGGAGCGCACAGAGCCGACCCGTGTCTCTCTTTCGCGGACGCGTGCGTGTGAACCTTGACTCCCACATCGTTCCGGTCGGGCGCGTTGTCTGGAGCGCCCCGGGACCTGCCGCCGTGTACCACGTCGGGAGGCTTGCCGCGCGGGACGCATCTGCGCGCAGTGCTGCGCGCCAGGGTCGCGCTACCGTTTTGTGCGCTTGGTAGCGCGCCATCCCCTACGCCTCCCGACCTCTTATTCGAGAGACGCACCGGCCTCCGCCTTCCGAGTCGGTGCTTCGGACCTCCGCCTCCGCCTGTAAGAACACTCCAGGTCGTCTCCCCTCTCATATAAGTGACTTTTCTTTAGTGTCTGTGCCTTTGTTTAACTCGCTTATTTTTTATACAGTGTTTTGTGACCCACTAGGAAAGATAAGTACATCTTTTATTTCCTTCAAAATTCTTTTTATTTATTCTTCCCTTTATAACGTTACACTGTGATGACATCTTAAGGTGGTGATAGACGTACGAACTTAAAGTCTGCGGTTTTTAAGATCGCGAACTTACTTGGCTCGACGTCGGCGATACACGCGCCAACTTACTCATACCGTATCGCGATGTCGTCCACTGAAGAAGCTTTGTGTTATTTAGGAATTATATCGTATTACATTTCAAAAATTAAAAACAATAGACGAAGGCGAAAAGTGTGGGTTAAGAACTGGCTTACAAAAAGAGAGCGTTTATCACATGTGAATTTAGTAAGAGAGTTACGTGAAGAGAAGGAAGATTTCCAGAATTATTTCAGAATGCCTGAGCCTGTGTATGAAGAACTTTTGTGTTTAGTCACACCAATTATAGCTAAACAGGATACTTGCATGAGAGAAGCTATTTCACCGCATGAACGTTTAAGTGCAACATTACGATTTTTGATAACTGGTGGAACATATAAAGATGTAATGTATTCGTCAGCGATATCAAGACAGTCATTGGGGTACATAATTCCTGAGACATGTGACGCAATCTACTCTGCACTGTTAACATATTTGAAGGCATGTATCATTTATTACATACTTTATAAATAAAATAACTCAGTACAAATAATCAGACTTTATTTTGCAATGGCACATTAACATTAATGCTTAACAAATAAATTTACTCTTGAACATATACAAATGTAACGTACTATTTTATTTATTTTTAGTTATTATTATTAAAGTTTAAATATTCAACCAGGGTGTCCGGGATACTAATAGTTTGCGAGTCTTGTGTCAAGTTAAATGCTTGTGTTTCTTGCAGCTGGACTGGAACAGCTGGCATGTGTATCAATGGTCTTTGGGGTACCTGGACTGGAACTGGATTATGTATACTTGTATTGAATGTTAATTTTTCAAACCGTCCCAAAAAAATAACTTCATTGATGAGCTTTTCAGCTATGCCTTGTTGAATAGCAGTCATGTTGCGGAGTTTAATTGCGACATTTTTTCCTATAGCATCATATTCATCATCTGGGTTTTGTAATCTTTTACCTATTAACGATATTGTGTCTTCAATGGCGGCATTGCCGTGTCGCTTACGACGTGCAGATGAAGCAGCAGATGTTGCAGGTGTCGCGGGTGATGACACGTTGCAAATGGTACTCTGTAAATAAAAATGATATCATTTATACTGAATTATGGGTTTTTTTGTTACAGTTCCCGAGTTCAGAAGAAGAATGGCTAGCAATTGCTGAAGAGTTTGAGCGTACATGGCAATTTCCAAATTGTTTAGGAGCCGTCGATGGGAAACATGTAGCTATAGTCCCTCCTGCAGGAGCCGGCTCACTTTTTTTTAATTATAAAGGGTATCACAGTATTGTACTTATGGGAATTGCAAATGCAAATTATGAATTTATTTATGTAGATATTGGAACAAATGGACGTATTTCTGATGGAGGTGTATTACATAAAACTACATTCTTTCAAAGATTGAATTCCAAGCGCTTAAATCTTCCTAGCCCCAGAAAACCAAGTGGACATTCAGAAGAATTGCCTTATGTATTTATTGGCGACGAGGCTTTTGTTTGAGGACAGATTTTATGAAACCGTACCCACAAAGGCAATCACAGGCTAGCTCAAGTAAGAGGATATACAATTATAGAGTATGCAGGGCTAGAAGAATTATAGAAAATGTTTTTGGAATTCTGGCGGCAAGATTCCACATTTTTCGATCGCCTATAAATACCAGTGTGCACAATATTAACAAAATAGTTTTGGCATGTTGTGTATTGCACAATTTTTTAAGGAAAAAAGTAAGACAAGTTTACAGTCCACATCAGCACTTTGATAGTGAAAATCACGAAAATGGAACTATTGAATTGGGGCTGAGACCACAAAATGGAGAATTACAGTCACTACAACAAACACATTGTCGTAACCCCACTCAAAATGCAAAAATTATCAGAGAAAAGTATGAAACCTACTTTAATACTAGTGGTGCAGTGTCATGGCAACAAAGAATGATATAGGTAATAATAGTATTTTTACCTGGGTATCATTTTCACTATGTTCAGCATCAAATGTATTTTCATTATCATTAGCTGTCTCCTGTTCGCTGCTGTCTATATTGTCAGTTGATTGTTCACCTGTAATTAAATAAAAACCCTCTAAATTAACTTTTGGTTTTAATGTTCAACATCACAATGTCATTATTGTAATGAAACAAAGTGCTATAATAGGTACTCTATTTTAGGCACAGGCATAACAAAGAATACGCACGTATAATATAATAGTGTATAGAGAAATTCTTTAATAAATAATTAAACTTACCTTGGCCTTGATCTTTGAGAAATTCAAGCTGACTGTAATACCATAATTTTGGCACGTATACCTGGTCAGTTCCTGAACCTGTCTTCTTGCTATCTTGCACTTTTTTATGTTCTTTTCGGAACCCAGCCCTTAATGAATTAATTTTTTTCTTGACGTTCTCAATCGTAGCATCTCTTTCTACCTTCCGTATAATTTCTAATAAATTATTGTATGCTTGAAGCTTCAAATTTTTGTCTTTGTAGTCGTTACTTCTAATTTTCCAAAGACAAGGGTTATTTCGGAAAGCTTCTATAAATTCGGTTAGCAGTTCATGCGAATAAGTTCGAAAATCACACATTTTGAGAAATTTCTGAATCAAAATTAACAAAAATTGCAATTTAAACAAGCGTGCGCGTCCACGGACTGGCGAAACAAAATGGCGGCTCGCGGCTCGCAGTGCTGCCACACGTACGAGCCAAGACGAGCTACGAGTAAGATTTCAAACCGGTTGGATCGCCGGTTGGAGCGAAAAAGGTCGTCGAGCCATAAGTACGCGTACTTGCTCGCCCGTCTATCACCCACTTTAGTCTCCAGTAGCTCCTTGGAATCATTAATTGAAATGAAAAAACAATTAATTCAATTATTGCATTTAGGAGGATTTGAGGCACATAAATGGGCTTCCAATATATGAATAAGCAAACCAGATAGATGGGTTTATATATTTCTTCAGCTCCAGCCCCAGAGTGACTTGAATCTCATACCTACAATCAATCAATATTCTTTATTGCACCACAAGAACATTTTCAGCCTACATTAAAAAGGGATACTTACACAAAAAAAATTACACTACATTATTTTATACTTATTATGCATAAGTATATACTTATTATTACTTATAACTAAAATAATTCATTTTACAAACCTTTTTTCGATAAAAGCGATAACTGGACAGTAAAGAGTCTTTTTTCTTTTTTAATTGATTGATTTCTATATCCATTAGAGTACTAATCCGCCTCCAGGCATCATGATGCTTGTTTTTGTCCTTATGATGAGGGTGTTTTGCATCCCACAGTATAGAAGAAGAATGGTAATGCTCTAAAAAGAGCATTTCAGTTTCGTTGTTCCAAACGTGTTCGCGCGACTCCATAGCGCGCGCGCAGACACTGCAAACGTCCGTACGCCTTTATAGTCCGGAGTAAACTGCGCCGGGACCGTGAATGTGTATGTGTATGCGTGAACGCCGCGTGAAGGAGGCGCGAACCCTTTGTTACGGGACAAAATACCGACTCTGATCGGGGAACAGGCTGAACGCGCGTGAACCCCGTGAAAACCGTCCACATTCACGTTAGCGTCTGTTTACAGAGCTTCACGGCACTAATGTGGCGGCTCCATTACTAGTTTTTCGCTCGTCCCGATCCTTTTCTCTTGATTGCGAACGTGACCTCTTTTTTGGCATGGTTTATAAACACAATTAAACACAATCGTAACACTTTTAACAATATTATTTTGTTTACAAAATCTCAAACGTTGAAAGTTGATCGCACAACAAAACAATATGACAGCCGCTAGAGGCGCGCGTGAGGTGCAAGACTACTAGCACTGACCCGCGCGCGGGAACTGTTTTTAAATTTAAATCTCTAAAAGTTGTGAAGCATCGAGAACGAGACGCGTAGTATAATTGAAATTAAATTGGACAAAAACTAAAATGCTTGTATGTTTCTTCCTACTCAAACATAAACAAATTGAAAAATTTTGTAAAATAAAATTAACCTTTCAAAACAAAAACAGTCACTTCAAATACAAATAACAAAATAAACTATTTATTCTTAAACATTTATACAAAATAAACTTTCCAAAATAAAATACAATAATATATTTGATCAGTCAATTACTCTTTCTGTTTAATTAGAGAAACAGAAAAAGAAAATTAGAAATTAGTCAATTGCACAGTAATATTTGTGGCCACTTCAGGACCCTACGTAAAAAAAAACATTTGTATTTAGCTTTAATCAGTCTAAAAATCACATTGAAATAAGAATAAGTATGAGTATACAAATCACAATAGTAATACTTTTTATTTACTTTAATCAGTCAAATTCCTATAGTAAGTATCGCGATAATTTCTGGGTATTATATTTTTGTCGAGTAATTCTTTTATGTCCCTTTTCTTATTTTGAGTTAATGGTATCTTGCATGTGTATTCTTGTCTCAAACCATTAGCAAATAATGAAGTTTGTGTTCTATATCCAGTTCGACGTAAGTTACGAACGAAAACTCTTTGGTAATCTTCATCTTCGTAAGAATTTTTGTAAAGAAAAGTGAATGGATGTTCTTTTTCAAGACGAAACACCTTAACGTCGTGCCATTTTACTTGTTTTTTATTTGCATTCACATTAAAATTATTACCCCACTCTTCTTGAAGCAATTTAATAATATAAAATTTGTCATAGTGACCTATATATTCAGTTACTCTATAAGGTTTTCCTGTCTTTTTAGCTGTCTGAATTAATATGGCATATTGTTGAGGGACATACACTGGACCAGATTTAATGAAACGTCTGACGTGCTTTTCAATAACGCTATGCACATTGTCACCCTCATTTTGAGAGTGACCGCGAATTAGATATTTATGGGTTATACTTTTTATATTAATATAGATAGATACCCGTTGCCTCTAATAGACGATCACATTGATCGATTGGGTAACTACACGTACTTTTCTAGTCTTGACATGGCAACGGGGTTCCACCAAATACCAATAAATAAACAATGCACTCACTACACTGGTTTCGTAACTCCAGAAAACCACTACGAATACCTTAAGATGCCGTTTGCATTATCCAATAGCCCAGTAGTATATCAGCGGCTTCCTTCTGAGGTATTCCCAGAGCGCTCGTCCGCTTTTTCGTCAGTCCTTCAGGCTATAAAAAAAAATCTTGCTGCCATTTTTAACCTTAATTTTTTTATGTACCTTTTTCTTTTTTATATTATAATCCTTACATGTCACAAAAAAACTGCGTTTCAAACACTCCAAGATTCTTGAATCGCAACATAATTTAGTCAAAACCTCGTAACTACTTTTTTCTTTTATTATGGATGCTTTATGTAGAGATTGTATCAATAACTCCATGTTACCATGAACTGAGCATTGGCAAGTGTCCCTAATTGTTACCTATGGAAAAACCACCCAAAAGCGCCGAACTTTACAAAAAAACGAGAAACTTACTGCTATCTTAGTTTCCAGTAAAAAGGGGAATGCCCATCCCTCATAGAGTTTGGCCATAATTGCATAACAAAAAAAATATGCTAGATTGTTAGTATTTTTGCATGAGCATGCAGCACCACCTTCCGCTGCCGCCCATGACAACTGTGACCGACCCAGAACTAGACTCAATGAGTCTCGTTCTAATTCGGTCACAGATGCGTTGCTACCCCTGAGGACTGAGATGGTCGCCTCTAAAAACGTGTAACCGGCTCCACACCTTCCTATCCGGAACTAATTACCGTGGCGAGCGGTGGTACTTCCCCGGGTGAGCTCTAAACCCTACCACCTATAAATGTAGTATATAAATAAATTAATAAACTATTATATATTAAAAAAATTACAAGACAAGTTAACATTTTATTAGTACTGAATTTGTCTACGATAATATTTTATCGGGCAGAATATTTTTATGATGGCAACTTTGGCGTTTGTGTTCGCCAATTTATGTGTCGCGATGCTATGTCGCTAGTTACTGTATTTACTGGGAAGAGGTAAATAACACACAAGTCGTTGTTAGCGCTGCGAGTATAATAAATAAAGACTTTAATTACTCGTACATAAGATTCATACACAATAATGTTGCAGTACAATAATGTATGTGGCGGCATCATCATGTTACGGTTAAGTTCTGTTGCCTGTCTCGCCGTGGGTGCGTTATCTCCCATATTTACGATTTAGGTAAGTAGGTAGATATGTGTAAATTATTCAAAGTCTTTGTGGATAATGATGGTCTAGGTGCAATTAAATCGAACGCCGCGTCGGCGAGATCTTGTTACCGGCGCAGGTGGCTTCATGGAATCGGTCGCTCGAAAGGGGATAGCATTGTCTGATGTCCCGCGAACTGTTGTTATGGTGAACGCTGGCTGCGATCTATGCTTATGTACTGTTCTTTGTCACCAAGTGCTATCTTAAAGTATTTGTTATTGCGTTCCATCACCTTAGGGTCACCTTAGGGTAGGGTAATACGGCCCTAAATAAGGAGGTGTGAGCGATTTTTGCATTACCTCTGTTCTGACGAAAACGTGAGAGGTATTTTTGAGTTTAGGGTGAACGAATATTTTTCCTTGCGTTAATTCTTTTTTAAAAATTGATGTCAATTTGAAAAGTTTATTTCGAAGCTCTCTCAAAAATGTTACATCCTCATAGATTTCTCGCTTTAGCGGCTCTAAGAAATCTCCGGGGAGTCGAATAACCTCTCCATACACAATTTCAGCGGCGCTCGTTTTCGTATCATCTCGTAAGGTCGTTCTAAGCCCTAGCAACACGGTTGGTAGTTCGTCAAGCCAATGATCTGTATTACCTCTGCACATAAGGGTTGTTTTTAATGAACGATGCCATCGTTCTATGGCTCCATTGGCTTGCGGGTGATAGGCAGACGTTCTAAGTTTTTCGATACCCATTCTTTTTGAAAGATTATGAAATAGGTTTGATTCGAATTGCCGACCTTGATCTGTCGTAATTTTGCAAAGGACAACCGAAGCTTACGATCCATTCTGTGTATACTATTTCTGAAATTTTTGCTGCTGTAATTTCTTTTACGGGGTGCGCCTCAGGCCAACCTGTTTTCCGATCGATCATTGTCACTATGAATCGATATCCTTTACAATGTGTGAGGGGACCGACTATGTCGATATGCAGATGTTCAAAACGCTCGCTTTTCGTAAATCTTCCTAGCGGTTTAGTATGTCTTCCTAGCGGTCTTCCTAGCGGTATAGTATGTCGTAGTATTTTTGCAGTCTGACATTTCATACAAGCTCTTGTCCACTCTGTAATATCCTTCTTCATTGACTTCCAGAAATATCGCATATCATTCGCTTTGTTGTGCGTATGCTAGGATGACTAATTTCGTGAGTAGCTTTATAGGCTGACGCTCGAAATTCCTTTGGTAGGTAAGGTCGTGCCGCGTTACCTGATATCTCGCAATAGATAGGAATATTACTGTATGGTGTACATATTTTTTTAAATTGTAGATTTTCCGACCGTCTTAAGGATTTAAGTTCCTCGTCCTTTTCTTGCGATTCCGCAAACTTTTGATAGTCGATAGGAGAAGGAGTATCGATGACTGAAATTCTTGAGAAACTATCACCCACGATGTTATCTGAACCGCTTATATGCTCTATAGCAGTGGTGCCCAAACGGTCGATCGCGATCGACCGGTCGATCGCAAGAGGTTTCACGGTCGATCTTAGAGGATTAAGCAAATACAAGATTTTATTTTCGCAAATTTATAAATTACCTACTGAGCATTCCGATCATTTTTGTTTCAATTCATTTATTTCTGTGACGGACTGACGGACGATGTCGACAGGCGACGCTATGACCGCGTGCGTAGAGTAGTGCCCAAAGTTACGATAGCGTAAGAGAGTGCTTTCTTTTTTAATATTATTTTTTATGTACAAATGTGTGTACAGAGTAAGAAACTATGTAAAACTGTTTGATTGTAAACATATTAGGTATAAATCTAATCATTAATAATTAGGTACTTATTATTACAACATAAAAATAAATGATAAAAAAATTACATAAAAATAAAGCAGTCGATCTTAAACCCTTAATTTTTTCTTAAGTCGATCTTCATAGCAAAAAGTATGGGCACCTCTGCTCTATAGAGTTGCAGAATGAAAACTAAGCGACGAATCTTCGTGTCATTTGGTCCAATTGCATTTTTTTTGAAAGCGTAGACCAAAGGTTTGCGGTCCGTGTATACAGGGTGTCCAGCTTCGGTCTGTACAAACTTATAGGGCGTGTAGTATGAGTTATTTTATGAATAAAATTCTTCTACATAGGTCTAAACCCGACTCCCCTCGATTAGCCATTTTAATTGTTTAATAATTTTTTTTGGACCATGCACAGTAAAAGTACTTTAACTTAAAAGTTTAGGTCCACTCTTCTTCAAAACTAAATTAGTTTTCACTCACTGATAGGGGCTATCGATTTAACAGCTAAAATAATTCTAAAAGTGGCTTCGTTTTAAGAATTTATGATAAAAATGATATAGATTTTTTAATTTTTTAAGATTTTTTGTTGTTGTTATTGTTAAGCTAAAATACGAAGCGACATTGATCAGTACCCTCGCCGAAGATTCACCCTACTACGAGTAGATCGTTATTGTGGTTCTCGGAATGTTTTTAAATTAACGATCGTTGTTCTTCGTTGACGGTATTGATCCCGCCAAGTCGACTGTTTTATTTTCGTGGTTTCAACATTTTGTATTTGCTTGTTTTAGATACCGTGAAACTAATCCACTGGTGGCCATGTTCGCACAATTCCGATAAGCTTCAATGCAAAAGGATATCTGTCCGTTATATCTTTTAAAATAGGCAAAATTTTTATCGTGTGGGAGATAAAATCAATCAGGATATCTTGACGACTTATTATTAACTCACTAACATGTAACAACAAACTGATAAAAATGTAAATTGCAGTAGGTCTTATAACATTCATTGATTGAGTTTTCAAAGATGAATGTGACACATTTAGACTGAAGATAGAATGACACATTTAGATTCTAAACTAATATTATAAAGAGGTAATATTTTTTTGTTTGTTTGTTTGTTTGTATGTATTGAATAGGCTCAATAACTACTGGACCGATTTCAAAAATTCTTTCACCATTATGAATGTACATCTTTCCGAAGTAACATAGGCTATATTTTATTTTGAAAAAAATTAGGGATCCTTGCGAAAACTTCAATAACATAAACCACCGTCGATAAAAATCACTATTGAAATACCTTAAATCGCGTGCGCTGCAATAACTATTGATGATGGAGCAAAATAATGTACTACGATTTTGTAGACCACATTATTATCTACAGAAAAGTCCGCGGTAGGGTATATCTAAGTATTATAGTTGCGCCAATATAAAGACTTTTATAGTTTAACAAACTATTTAAATCGGCAACGAAAATAAGATATCGATATTCATACTATGGTATTTATACTTATCTAAATAACTTACTTTTTATTTATCAGTAGTTCAATACCTTTACAATGCTGTTTAAATTATTTTAATCGGACACTCCATTCAAACGATATAGCGAGTTTAAAAATTTGGGTAAATTTGCTTAAAAATAACTAAGCGCTTCGCTGCATCGCGTCGCGATGTTGATTGAGCGTAGCTGAAGAGCGCATGTGCATGCAATGTCTATGAGGATTGAGGAAGGTAACCGCGCGGCTCAGTCGCGCGGTCGGCTCCATACGTAGCAGACGTGAGCAATATTGCATTGGAAGTTTAGCATAATATTTGTTTAGATTTCTCAAAAAGTTCTTTTAAGGACTACACCTAATTAGAACAATTCTTTTTAGAACTACACTCGATTGATAATTTTATTTTGTGAAATTCATCCAATTTAATTTATTTTCACCATAATAGCTGGTTGTTTTCTCATATTACACAACTTCTTAAGATATTTGACGCTACATTATATTTTCGCAGTACACTTAACTATATTTTTTAAAATTGAATTTATCCTCATTGAACTCATTGAATTTAGGTTTCTCTGAACAGTTTAGATATCTCTGAACTACATCTGCATTGATTTCATAACTTTGTATTACAACAACTTATTTCATTTATTCTGTTCTTATGCCTAAAAGAGGAAGATCACAACTTTCAAAACATACGTCTCAGGCGAGGACAGCCAAAATAAATCGTATTTGAGAGTCTTCGATAGAAAATGAAAATCGCCTCGCAAGGCAAAGGGAGTATGCTTCGTAATCACGTGCTAGAGAATCGAGCACTGAGCGCTCCCAGCGTCTTGACGATCAAAACGTTAGAACCTCCCAAGCTCGCGCGAGAGAATCGAGCACTGAGCGCTCCCAGCGCCTTGACGATCAAAATTTTATTACCTCCCAAGCTCGCGCGAGAGAATCTAGCACTGAGCGCTCCCAACGCCTTGAAGATCAAAACGTTAGAACCTCCCAAGCTCGCGCGAGAGAATCGAGCACTGAGCGCTCCCAGCGCTTTGACGATCAAAACGTTAGAACCTCCCAAGCTCGCGCGAGAGAATCTAACACTGAACGGTCACTACGACTTACCGAACAAAATGCTAGAACCTTGCAGTTATACGCTTCCCAAACTGAAACTGAACGTGTACAAAGACTAATATCACAGAGAGAGAGACAGCAAGTATCAACGACTAGGGTGCGTAATCGAAATTTAGCTATCAGTAGTAGATCGGCTTTCAATTACAATCCACAGATTGATTATGCTCATCAAACAACTATTCAAATAGGAGCAATGAGTAAAACCTGCTCTCATTGTTTTGCCAAAAAGTGGAGTGATGAACCGAACGGTATGTGTTGTGCTTCTGGGAAAGTTATTTTGCCCAATATTCAAGAGCCTCCACAACCAATTAAAGATTTGTTAACGAATAACCATCCATTGTCTGCACATTTCTTAACCAATACACGTAGATACAATAGCCTGTTTCAAATGACATCTTTTGGCGCAAAAGAAATCAGAGAGGCGAATTTTATGCCTACATTTAAAGTTGAAGGACAGGTCTACCATCTCATAGGTAGCCTTCTTTCGCCATCAGGTCAAAGTCCGCAATTTTTGCAAATATATTTTATTTCGGAGGCAGACCAGCTCTCTCTGCGCTCAAACATGTTACCAACGCTAAAAATTGATCTAATCAATGAATTACAATCTGTTTTAAATAGTCATAACGTATACGTACAAAGTTTTAAAAATAATCTCGAGCGTAACTCTTCAGAGAATTTAAAGTTAATAATTCACTCAGATCGAACACCACAGACCGAACACCCAGGCAGATATAATGCTCCAACGATAAACGAGGTAGCTGTTCTTTTAATTGATGACGAAAAGGGTCCAAGGGATATAGTGCTGCATGGTAGAGATGGCCAACTAAAAAGAGTATCCGAATTGCACCGTGCCTATGATCCGTTACAGTATCCTGTAATGTTTATAACTGGAGAAGACGGTTACTATCTGACTATTCCACAGCAAAATTCTGCTAGAAATAAGACTGTTTCCTGTATGCAATTCTATGCGTACAGATTAATGATTAGAGCTGTTTTAATTCATTACATTATTACAGAGACTTATTTAATCAGTACTGCGTTGATATGATGGCTGAGATGATATCAGAAAGGTTGAATTTTATTTCTCACAACCAATCGAAACTTAGAGCGGATGATTACATCCATTTAAGGGATGCTCTAAATCAAGACACTAATGTTAATGCAGCAAATATAGGTCAGCATGTCATTTTACCATCATCTTTCACGGGCTCTCCTAGATATCTTCATGAAAAAACGCAGGACGCCATGACATATGTGCGGATTTGTTTGTGACCTTCATGGCGCATTTACATTAGTCGGTTAGACCGTATTCGGCTGCAGGCCGTATTCGGTCACCGACTAATATAAACAGGTATTCGTTTGGCCGTATTCGGTTTGGTCGTATTCGGTCGGCCCGTTGTCGGCGTCGAGTGCCGTGCCCCGCCCGTCGCCCGCCGCCCGCAGCCCGCAGCTCAGTTGGAAGAGCGCGAGCCAGTCCGCCGCACGCGCACGATTGTGCATATTAAAATGGCCTCTCGAAAATTAAGTGACTCGGAAATGACGCACTTGGTAGAATTGTATCGGGAAAACGAAGTTCTATGGAAAGTTACACATAAGTCGTACAGAAGTCGAGAAGCAAGAGATAACGCTTATGCAAGAATCAGAGACTCGTTGAATACGCCATCACTTTCATTGCAAGACATAAGCAAGAAAATAAAAAATTTACGGTCTACCTACATAAAAGAAAGAAAAAAAATTGACGCTAGCTTCCGATCTGGTGCCAGTACACAATCTGTTTATAAACCAAAGATGCCGTGGTTTGAATTGGCTGATGGATTTTTGAGGACATATACAAGTAAAAGACATACAAATACAAATATGGTAAGCAAGTTTATTAACTTAAATTAACACAGTAATTACATATTATTTATTTATTTATTGTAGACAATTTGCTTGCCAAGAAACAGCGCCAGTATCACTGTTAAAATAATCACGCAAAGCATTTCGTTTTTGTCTTGCTTCATTACAGTCCATATTGTTTTCTTCAACAAATGATAGAAAATTAGATCTCCAGGTATTTGAATATGCAAAGTGTGCATGTGCAGGGGATGTTTTACGTAGCCAATTATGAAGATAGCAGCATGTTTTCACGACTTTCTCCGTATTTTTAATATTTAAATTGATATGTTTTCCAAATATTTGAAATCGCGAAGCCAATATACCAAAGGCGTTTTCGACAATCCTCCGAGCCCTCGATAGTCGATAGTTGTATATTTTTTCAGCAACAGTAAGATCATGACCCGGGTAAGGTTTCATTAAGTAATTTTTGAGTGGGAATGCAGCATCAGCTACGAACACGTATCTTTCAGGAATATTAAGAGCATTGTTATCAATTGCCGTTTTCAAGGGAGAGTGATCAAAAACACCGCCGTCTGAATCTCTGCCTTTTGCACCAATGTCAATATACGTAAAACAATAATCGTGATCTACACAAGCTAATAATATTATACAGTAATTTTTTTTATAATTAAAGAAATCTGACCCAGTGTTTGGTGGCGCCTTAATCACAATATGTTTACCATCAAGTGCTCCAATACAAATTGGGAAATTCCATTTCAATTCGAAACCTTTAGCGATTTTAAGCCAATCTTCTTCTGTTTTCGGGATCTGAAATGAAAAAAATAAAAATTACCTATTTTGACTTACCTATTTAACAACAATGATGATCCAGTACCTAATTTAAATGTTTTATATTTCAGGATGAAAATTTTGATTGTGCTTCAACAATCAGCGATACAGGCAGTGATGTCACGCAAACTCCCACATTAACGGAAGATACCTTTTTAAGTACATCGCAACATACAACTGATTTTTCTGATGATTCTCGAAACTTACCTGAAAAACCTAAACGCAAAAGAAACCATGTGGTGGGAAATAAAGGTAACGAGAACTCTGAAGACGTGATTGCTGTGGCATTGGAGAAATTGGACAACTTAAGAAAAGAAGTTGGAACTATGAAGGAAGATGAATATGATATATTTGGCAAATACACACATCAAAAGTGTCTAGGGATCAACATATATTTTTGCAATAACTTTTCTCCTGATTGATATTAATTAAAATTTTCTTTAAGGATTCATCAAATAAAGTGTTTTCGTTTGTCACAGTAACGATAAACCAAGTCACCTTTGCATTAATAAAGAAATTTGCCATTTTCCTAATAAAGGGATTTTTGACATTTGAACCACTAACATTAAAGTTCGAAAAAAAGACTGAAATAACAGTTTTCTTTAAAATTTTATTGGGTAACTTAAACAATTAATAATCCGTGTTTCTACCGCGAACACTAACAACACAAGAACATCGGTTTGGCATACTCAAAATGAGTTCATCCAAATCACGCTGTGGAATGGCCGCCCATGTTCGTTGCTACAACAAAAAAAGGTCTTCTTGCCACTGGATACCCTCCATATTCGGCAGAGCTCTTCTCTGTAGCATATCCCATGCATGCTCAATCGGGTTCAAGTCTGGCGACTGAGCAGGCCAGGGCAGGACATTGATGTTAGCTGCGGCGAGAGTCTGTCTTACAACTCTTGCGGTGTGCGGTCGTGCATTATCATGCATTAACTGAAATAAGGGACCGATTTGCACTTGTAGAGGAACGATGACGTCTGATACAATCGTCTCAGCATAAATTTGAGCGTTGAGGTTGCCTCTGATCCAAATCAACTCAGTTCTTCCGCCGATCCAAATACCCGCCCATACCATGATGGTTCCACCACTATAAGGATGGACTTCCTGGCAGGATTTTAATCGCTGTTGGCGTCCAGGGGTTCTCCAGTGTCGTATACGTCTTGTATCCGGTCTCATACCAAAACGAGACTCATCAGAAAAGCACACGAAACGCCATTGTTCTTCTGCCGAAATCCGCATAAAAATGCTTGATCCCTAGACACTTTTGATGTGTGTACATTGCGTCTTCGTTGGGACAAATGCCGAAAAAACACTTTATTTCAGCAAAATCAATAATCCAACAAACTATTACAGAATTTGAGTTGAGGATTTTATCTGAGGAATGTACAACATCACATCACATACTACAAGTAATTATCCAGCACATGAATATTTCACACCCAATTATACTACGATTACTAGTAGCCAAAGTAACATAGCAGTAGAAAACATAGAGCTAAATACAACCAACGATTCTATCTCAAATGTGATTGGTGTTCTTTCGAACCTAGAAGATTCTCAAAATGCATGATCAATTAGCTTTAAGATCATTTCTGGAAACGATCCAACATTCATAATACCTATGTTTCGTAATTTTGAAATTATATTGATTGTAAAAAAAAATTTGTTTTACTTACATTAACTACATTAAACTAATTACTACATAAACCACTTACCTCGATAAATGACTTTAACGTCTCAGAAATGGCATCGCATACTTCTGGAATAAATAAACTTATAGCACTGTCAGAAACTCTAAAAAAGAACTCAAGACTTTTGTAAGAATCGCCTGTTGCTAAAAAACGTAAAGTTATTTGTAGTTTTATTTTAGCGTTTAAATACTCTCTGAATGTACTGTCTTGTTTTTCGATAATCGGAGATATTTTATTCAATAACCATTCGAATTGGTTTTTATCTATTCTAAAAAATAATTAAAAATCATCGTCAGTTTTGAATTCATTACACAACAACACTGAAGCTCCTAACAAAGACCGTTGACTTAATAGAGGTGTTATCCACACTCTCTTTCTCTTTGTACTCCTATTTTTCAGTTTTTTCCTCAAAACTTCTTATATTACATCGCACACAGTTAAAAATCCTTCTAACACAAGACTGTTCATGACGATGCTTGCAACCCGACTGTTCAATATACAATCGCCGCATCAATCAAGTCGCCGAATTCGGTTAACCGACCAATGTAAACAACTCAATTTAGGTAAGCGTTTCAGTTAAACCGAATGCGGCCGCCGCCTTCGGTGACCGACCTAATGTAAATGCGCCATCACGTGCAACCCTGAGTGGGAAGAAATTAAGCAAGAGCTCTTCCCCGGCCAGCGTTCCTTCGACCGTCACGATATTATTGCCCGCGTTTTTCATTTGAAAATGAAAAAACTAATTAAATTAATTACTAAAGACGAGGTTTTTGGCAAAGTAATATGTCACATGCTAAGTGTAGAGTGGCAGAAACGAGGGTTGCCACACTGCCACATTTTGTTTTGGTTAGAACGAAAAATACAACCCGATACAATCGATGACGTGATAGTTGCCGAACTACCCAATAAAGAGCATGATCCAGCGCTGTTCGAAATAGTAACAAAAAATATGATACATGGGCCATGCGGGGAAGTAAACGTCACGTCACCGTGTATGAAAAACGGCATTTGCTCCAAAAAATATCCACGGAGATTCATCAATGAAACGCAAACCGGTGACGACGGATATCCCGTCTATCGACGCCGTGATATTGATAACGGTGGACAAGTAGCGACCTTGAATATTCGAGGAAGAGTGGTTACAATAGACAATAGATGGGTAGTTCCATATTCCCCATTATTATGTCGCTCTTTTAATGCCCATATTAACTTGGAGTATTGTCATTCCGTTCAAGCCATCAAATATATCTGTAAGTACACACATCAAAAGTGTCTAGGGATCAAGCATTTTTATGCGGATTTCTTGAGATTGAGATGTGGCTTTGTAATAAATTTATGATTTTATAAATTTATATGGATCCTTTTTGGTGCATTTCATAATTTGAATCAGGAACTGTCAATCAAATTCGAGTAAAAGATTTATTTTATTTTTTATTTTATTTATTTGTTTATTCCATAACTTACTACTAACATTACAGGTAGCATCCCAATACGTTAGTGTAATAGTATTAGCATATCTTACATTGAAATTACAATAAATAACAATCCCTTAATATTATTTTCTCGAATAAAAAAAAATAAGAAAATAAAATATCATTAGAATTCGTCAAAAAAAAAAATCAAAAATAAAATTAAAAATTCATTTTACAATCATTATATAAATCTACAAACCTAAGTAATATAATCCTAAGCTAAGTAACATCAATGGTCAATTAATTCCATTTGTAATTACATTACTAGCGACCCTCGCAAACTCATTCAGTGAGCAAGTAAACAAGTCCAGACTTTCAGCTACCGAGTTGAGCGTGTGCAGCGCTCTAGTGAACGGCGCGCGCTGCAGCAGATTGGTGCGAGCGCACGGCAATGCCAGCAGTTGGGGCCGTCGTCGCCGCTCAACGCTGTTGCCCGGCGCGCACAGCTTTAGCTCTTCTAGGACACCTGGATTATCCTTTTTACCTCTCAATATCAGAAGCAGATATTTCGCTAGTGCGACCTCTCTATTTGTTTCCAGTTTGCTGTATCCCACCATACCCAGCACGAACAATGTGGGATACAGCAAAGGATAGCCCGGGTGCACACCATACATCCTCATGTAGAGGTACCTCGCAAACTTATTTTGGATTTTCTCCAGCATCTGCTTGTACTTGATCTCATGTGGAGCCCATATAACCGAATTATGCTCCAGGCAACTCTTTACCAAGGCTTCGTATAGGGCTCTCAGGGCAGTAAAGTTGGTGAAACCCTGCGATTGCCTCAATATGAAGCCGAGGTTCCGGTACGCCTTTTTGCATATCTCGGTAATATGTCTCCGAAAATTGAGGTCTGTGGTAAAATGCACCCCCAAATCCCGAATCTCCGTGACGCGTCGCATCGGCTCACCCTCGATGGAGTACAAGTGTAGATGTGGGGTGCGCGCGCGACTGTATGACATTATTGCGCACTTTGCCACGTTAAAAAATAACTTGTTCGCGTGGCCCCACTCAACGACACGATCTATGTCTGCCTGCAGCCTAGCGTGGTCGGAGATGTCACCTATCTCGCATACCAATTTCAGGTCGTCAGCAAACAGAAGGCAGGTCGAGTTCAGGACTACCTCCGGTAGATCATTGACCATAATTATAAATTGGAGAGGTCCCAAATTACTACCCTGGCTGACCCCTGATCTTGTCCAGTACTCGTCCGAAAGGCCTCCACCACAGTCGACATATTGACGTCTGTCTCGAAGATAGCTGGCGAAGAAGGTCAGCGTGTGCGGTGTGCAGCCCACGCCCGCCAGCTTCGCGAGCAGGATGTCGTTATCGACCGTGTCGAACGCCTTCCGGAAATCGAAATAGGCGACATCTACCTGACGACCGGCATCCACCGCCGGTACCACCTGCGTCATCAGATGCAGCAGGTTTCCCGTGGTTCCCCGACCCGCACGAAAACCGTGCTGCGCGTCGGACAACTGGGATCTCACCTGCGCATACATAGAGTGGTGAATGGCTGATTCGAAAATCTTTGCCGGCGCCGACAGGAGCGCCACTGGTCTATAATCTCCTGGTTCCTGACCGCCGCTCCCTTTCGGTACAGGCACCACCCGAGTGAGTTTCCATCTTTCTGGAAATGTCGCAGTCGACAGACATATATTATACAGATGCAGCAGCGGTTTTTCCAACACGAAACGACAGTCTTTCAAAATGAACGGCGGGATTCCGTCCGGTCCTACCGAGCGCTTCGCTGGCATCCTGGCGAGCGCGCCACGTACGTCAGCCGGCGATAGGTGCGTCAGATGTATATGCGCGTTAGCTCCTGACGTGGATGGCGCCACCGCACTTGCTGCTGCAACGTTTAGTCTCGCTGGTTCCGAGGCGTACACGGATTGGAAGAACTGAGCCAACTTCTCTGCACACTCTAGTTCCGATAGTGTTTTTCCGTTTTGCACTAATTTACATACCTTGGAATTGTCCTTCTTTGATTTTATATAATGCCAAAATGCTTTTGGTTCCGAAGCGAGGTGAGTCTGTACACGGTCCCTGTATTGTTCGTGCGCGAGCGAAGACTTTACCTTTACCCTTGCCCTGTAGCGAGAAAATTCCGCGTAATCAAGCGGAGATTTACTACTTTTGTATTTTTTGTGTAGTTCTGACTTTATCTGTATATCTTTAATTATATCCAATGTATACCATACTGGGTAAATGTACCGTTTGTTAATGGGTTTTTGTGTTTTTTGCGGAACACAGTCATCGAAAATGTCATAAATTATTCTATAAAAATATGTCAAAACCGAATTAGGATCGTTTAAATTATAAATTTCGCCCCAATCAACTGACATAATTGAACCGTATAATCGGTTAAAATTAGCTTTATTAAAGTTCCACTGCTTATAAAACGGTTTATTCGATCTACGTTGATGACAAGAACGGCCGAACATTCCCGTGCGAGCGGCAGCACCGGCGACCCGGGCGGCGACTGCAAGCGGGGGATGGTAAGCATCGACGGGCCGCAGTGCCTCGTCGGCCTTCGCCACTGTCACACTGTCCTCATTGAACGCGCTTAGCACTAGGTCTAGCTGCCTGCCAATACAGTTCGGAACTTTATTACACTGAATGAGTCCGCAGAATGTCATAAAATATTCATAATAATTACTTACATCGTTATTCGTCGAGAACAAATTAAAATCTCCTAAAATTATTACATTATTCTCATATTTTAAACACATTTTTTCTAATAAACCGAACATTAGCATGTAGTCATTGACATCTGACTGCGGCGCAATATATACGACACAACAGGTAAACAAATAACTATTTTGTTTAAACACGGAGGCGCAAACCAGTTCAAAATTGCTCCTGTTCACTAAATCAATATCCTCGGGTACTAGTAGTTGCCGCAACGCAAACCGCGGCGCGGCCACCAGCATTGCACCGCCCTGCTTGCGGCCGTCGGCCCGGTCGCAGCGTAGCACGGAGTAGCCTGGCACGATGAACTCAGCGTCCTGGATTGACTCGGTACAGCCCGTCTCAGTGATAGCAAATAGGTCAGAACCAGACGATTCTAGTAAAGTCTGAAACTGGGTGATCTTCGTTCTGATGCCTCTAACATTTTGATACAAAATTGTTATCATTGTGTTACCTTCTCTGGTGCTTTGTGTGTCCTTGAAGCTGTCCGAAAAAACACCCATTCGCTATACTCCGCATCCATTGGCCAGACCTTGGGATCACATAGCTTCTCGAAGTCCCTTTCTAACACACAAATTCTAAATGATGAGTAGTCCCTCTGGATTTTTGGGTTTATCTTATCTACTTGTACGTAACTATCCTTGCCTAATATTTCCCGTACGTAATCCGTCACATCGTTTTCCGTCGTAGTACTTACAAGTCGCCAAACATGTAAGTATTTCTTACGCTCCACTGCCTTCAGGCGTAGTGCCGAGGACGTATTGTTTCCTTTATTAATCGGCGTAATTTTCCCGGATTTCTTGGCCAATACATTAGTATTTTTCCCATTCTCACTCAGTTCTTGTTGACGCTCGTTCGTATTTACACTGGTAGTTGCCTCTGCCGTTCGACGTTGGCGTCTGGATTTCACGTTGATCCAATCTGAGTGTTGTGTGTGAGTGGTATAGGCGGAATTCTCATTTACAACTTTACGCGCGTTGAGCGGTGTTGCCGCCGGCGCTGTCGCAGTCTTCACTCGGTCGGGTTCGGCCGCTGTGACGCGTACCGATTGTTCCGACTCCTGGTTGGTGCTCCGAGCCGATGCGATAGTCGCCGACTTCGTCCGATCGGTGTCTTTGCGCACTGGTAGTTGGCGTTGTATTGCGGGCTGCATACCCTCGATCTTGTTTACTTGATTGTCCGTTGCACCATTTTTGTCACAGACATTAATCAACTTTTTGATTGTGTTGTTTTGGTCCAAAATTACTGCTTCCAGCGACGAAACTTTACACTGCAGATCCGCCACAGACTTAATAAGACTTTGGATAGCTTTTTCTGTCGATATTGTTGATATTTCTAATTCACCTTCCGGGGCATCGCTGTCATATGCTGTTGTTAGATTTTTAATTTCTTCGTGTCCCTCGGTACAGTGGGAGCTTGCTTCTGAGGTTTCGGAGGTAAACCTGGCACGAATTAATCTCCTAGGCCTTTGCTTATATTTATAGTGGGAGCGATGTTACCTTGGGCATTCAGCCCCTGGCCTTGAATTTGTTCAAGAACTCTGTGACGGCATCACTGCGATTCTCCAGTGATGTTGAAAAAGGCAGCCATTCAAATAGGCCCCGGTTGCCTCTAACCAGATAGGTGTTTCGGTTCGCGGCCCAGGCATCTGGCACGTTCCTATAACCATTCCAGTGCAGGCAGGCCCATGTGTGACGGTCTTCATCGCCTTGCTCGTTTCGGATGATTCGGTAGCACATAACTCGTGCCGCCGTGACAATCCTGGTTGGCACGTTAGTCCTAGAAAGAACTTTACCTTGGCCAGCAATGTAGTGGCTGTTCCTGCTGAGAATTGCCTCTTCTGGGGCCCAAGCAAGTTGTTGAGCTATAGAGCCTACTGTTGTTTTTGGCAACGGCAATAACTTATAGCGCTTGGCCTCTCGAAGTTTATTGTAAACAAACTCGAATATTCGTGGATGTATGCGGTAGCGTTCGTTGGTAAAGTGAACATCGTCAAGATCTTCAATGATGTTCATTATATTAGAATACTGATTCTTGTTCAAAACGCACGGCATCCTCCAACCCAGAAGGTTTACTGTTGGCTGGTGTGCTGGTGGAGCTGGGATGTCTTCGTCAGCCTCCTCATCGTCGCTGTGTTCTACTCCTTCAACGGCCGGTGCCTGATCAGCAGGCGGTCCACCGATTGGCGCGTTGATTAGCCGAGCTAGTTCGCCCCGGCGCTGGCGGCCTCTCCCTCCTCTTCCTGCCGCAGGTCGTGGCGGCGCGCGGGCTGGTGGTTGGGCTGGTGCCGGCGGGTTGGGAAGGACGCCTGGTGGCATCCTAAATTCAGCGGCGTCGCGGTCTCCCGTTATGGCAGCGTCAGAAAGAATCCTATTGAATGAAACCGCTGGTGAGATCCTTGTTTCATAATCTCTGTGCGTTCTTTCAGTTATGAGGCCGAAATGGCCTGCATTGTTGGGTTCCTCTGCTGTCATGAAGTGGTTAACCCCAGTCACGTCCTGATAATCGCCCATGCCCGCAAGGTAGGTGGCAGCTCCTGCCCCTAACACAATGTCGTAACCATTCACGAAATCGATCAATCGATCCTGCTCGTGTGTTGCTTCGCCTCTCCGCTTAGCCATCAAGGCCACGCGATACCACCACAACGTGTGATGGTAGTAAGCGAAAGCGCTGGCTGGCAGCTCTTTGGTTACGAACTTATCGCAATCTCCTATAGCGGCGTATTCGCGCTCTACAAGCTCAACAAAAACTGTGGCGTCCGCGCTGAATACTTTAGTTCCTTCGGCATTAGCCAACCCTCTTTCACCTTCGTTAACGAAAGATTGCTGCCAAAGTGGATCATTTGTAAGTGGTGTTGGTGTCTTTGATAAAAATTGTGGCTTTGGCATCTCTCTGGAAGTGAGTTTAGGTCGTGGCCTCTGAAACGGTTTCTTCGGCTTGGGTGCCGGTGGCGCAGTTGGAGCTGGTTCACTGGTTGATTGCGTTGCCTCCATGGCTTCGCACCTTTTCACATAAAGTTAAAAAGGGATGAAATGATGAAGATGAAAATCAGCTGTCAATATTTTCCCTATAAAAACATACAACGCATTGAAGACATTATTAGTGCTACTGTTTCCCTACTACTGATTAAAACCAACGTTATTATGGAGCGGCGACGTCATTTAAGCAGGGAAGAAATGCTCAGAGCCGTGGGAATGATAGAAGCTGGTTCCCGGCAACGTACTGTGGCTTTAGCTCTGAATACAAGTCAGAGTGTTATCAGTCGACTTTGGACACGTTACCGAAGCACTGGTACCGTGGCTGAGCGCCATGGAGGACGGTATCGCTGCACCACACGGAGACAAGACCGATACATTCAAATCTTAACTCGAAGAGCTCCAACAATAACCGCCATGATGTTAGCCGTGAGGCTTCATCACTCTTCAGGGAACTTAATTAGCGACCAAACAGTCAGAAACCGCTTGCATGAAGTGAACCTTCATTCCCGAAGACCGCTACGGGTACCACC
Organism: Hesperia comma; assembly: GCA_905404135.1. NCBI lineage: Eukaryota > Metazoa > Arthropoda > Insecta > Lepidoptera > Hesperiidae > Hesperia > Hesperia comma. Next base: position 19,492,347 of record FR990015.1, on the reverse strand, counting down.
TATAGCAATGCACAATCGTAGGATTCGATATCAATGGGCTCTTGAACACAGAAATTGGGCAGAAGAACAATGGCGTTTCGTGTGCTTTTCTGATGAGTCTCGTTTTGGTATGAGACCGGATACAAGACGTATACGACACTGGAGAACCCCTGGACGCCAACAGCGATTAAAATCCTGCCAGGAAGTCCATCCTTATAGTGGTGGAACCATCATGGTATGGGCGGGTATTTGGATCGGCGGAAGAACTGAGTTGATTTGGATCAGAGGCAACCTCAACGCTCAAATTTATGCTGAGACGATTGTATCAGACGTCATCGTTCCTCTACAAGTGCAAATCGGTCCCTTATTTCAGTTAATGCATGATAATGCACGACCGCACACCGCAAGAGTTGTAAGACAGACTCTCGCCGCAGCTAACATCAATGTCCTGCCCTGGCCTGCTCAGTCGCCAGACTTGAACCCGATTGAGCATGCATGGTATATGCTACAGAGAAGAGCTCTGCCGAATATGGAGGGTATCCAGTGGCAAGAAGACCTTTTTTTGTTGTTGCAACGAACATGGGCGGCCATTCCACAGCGTGATTTGGATGAACTCATTTTGAGTATGCCAAACCGATGTTCTTGTGTTGTTAGTGTTCGCGGTAGAAACACGGATTATTAATTGTTTAAGTTACCCAATAAAATTTTAAAGAAAACTGTTATTTCAGTCTTTTTTTCGAACTTTAATGTTAGTGGTTCAAATGTCAAAAATCCCTTTATTAGGAAAATGGCAAATTTCTTTATTAATGCAAAGGTGACTTGGTTTATCGTTACTGTGACAAACGAAAACACTTTATTTGATGAATCCTTAAAGAAAATTTTAATTAATATCAATCAGGAGAAAAGTTATTGCAAAAATATATGTTGATCCCTAGACACTTTTGATGTGTGTATATCAATAAAGGTACGGATCAAGCAACTTTTAGTGTTCGAAATGTTCATGATGAGGTTGAAAATTATGTGAATGGCCGCTACATCAGCACATCAGAGGCCATATGGAGAATTTTCGAATTTCCCATACACGATAGGAATCCCACCGTCGTCCATTTAGCTGTTCATCTCGAGAATGGACAGCGTGTCTACTTTTCAGCCGGAAATGTACAACGAATCGTCGATAACCCTCCAAAAACAACCCTAACAGCATTTTTCGATCTATGTAATAGTGAAGAATTCGCTAGGACTTTACTATATCATGAAGTTCCTCACTATTATACATGGTCAAACAACAAATTTTCGAGAAGAAAGCGGGGACAAGATGTTGAGGGCCACCCTGGTATAAAAAAAGATTCAGCATTGGGAAGGGTCTATAGTATTCATCCTTCTCAGTCAGAATGCTTCTATCTAAGAATACTTCTGCACCATATCCGCGGTACAACTTCATTCCAGGATTTAAAAACTGTCGATGGAGTTATAAAAGAAACTTACCAAGCTGCATGTCGAGACCGTGGTTAATTGGAAAATGATGATCAGTGGGAACTCACTTTAAGGGAAGCATCGATTTCCCAATGCCCGACGAAACTGAGAGATTTATTTGTTGTGTTATTACTGTTTTGTTTTCCTTCAGAACCTATTAAATTATAGGAAGAGTTCAAAAACGATTTATGCCAAGATATAATACACAGAGCACAGCAGCGAGAAGAAGACTGTGATGTATATAATGAAGGCTTGATTCAAATTGAAAACAAACTTTTAGAACTCAACGATAAATACCTGAAAGACTTTGGTTTACCTTCTCCAAATCGCTCACAAACTGCTGTACATCCTACACAATTACAGTCACATAATTTTAACGACTTATCTGAATTTGTAGAATCAAATATATCAAAATTGGTAGCTGACCAAAAAATCGCGTATGATTCGATAATTGACAGTGTAGAAAATAACAGAGGAAACATATTTTTTTTAGACGCCCCTGGTGGCACAGGCAAAACCTTCCTTTCCAATTTGATATTAGCCAAAGTACGGCAATCCGGAAAAACTGCATTAGCAGTTGCTTCGTCCGGAATCGCCGCAACTCTTTTACACAACGGAAAAACTCTTTAGAGCAACAGTCAGTGTGTTCATTCGCAAAAATGGTCCTTTGGGGAAGCTATTACAGGATACTTCACTAATTATTTGTGATGAATGCACTATGAGCCATAGAGCTCATATAGAAGCAGTGGACCGATCACTAAAGGACATTAGAAATTCAAGCGCTGCGATGGGAGGCGTAACATTAGTTTTCGTCGGAGACTTTAGACAAACCCTCCCAGTTATAGCAAAAGGAACACGTGCCGATATTATTAAAGCATGTCTCAAATCTTCTCCTTTATGGCAATCGATTCAATTACTTAATTTGCGCACAAATATGAGAGCCCACTTGGTAAATAATAATGATAATAATTTCCCGGAGATGCTACTAAAACTTGGAGAAGGAAAATTGCCATCTGTAAATTCAAATAGTTCTCAAATATTGTTGGATAACAAATTAGGCCAAATTGTTCATAGTTTAGATATTCTTATAAGTTCAGTATACCCCGAAATTGAAAATATTACACAAAGAAACTTCTCTTGGCTTTGTTCGCGAGCAATAGTGTCACCTACTAATGAATCTACTAATGAAATAAACGGTATTATAATGGAAAAAGTTCCCGGTGATTTTAAACAATATAAATCTATTGATAACGTATGTAACATTGAAGATACAGTACATTATCCGCAAGAGTTTTTAAACTCTCTTAATCCTGCTGGCTTGCCACCACATGTTTTACAATTAAAAGTAGGCACACCAATTATGTTACTAAGAAATTTGAGCCCACCCAATATGTGCAATGGTACTAGACTCCTGGTTAAAGAACTAAGGGAACATTTAATAGTGGCAACAATCATCACTGGCCCTGCATCCGGACAAATTGCTCACATACCGCGAATACCCATGATACCAACAGATTTACCAATATCTTTTAAAAGGCTGCAGTTCCCCGTGAAAATATCATTCGCCCTTACCATAAATAAGTCACAGGGGCAGACGTTTTCGACAGTAGGCATCGACTTTAGAAAAGAGTGTTTTTCCCATGGCCAGTTGTACGTAGGCCTTTCTCGAGTAGGATCTCCCGAAAACCAGTACATATTTCTGCCACAAACCAATTGCACTGCTAACGTAGTATATAGTGAAGCTTTAAGGTGATGTGTAACGAATTTATCATTTTATCTATGTTTTTCATGATTTTTAAAATATTTTTTAGTAACCAATATGTATCATTACATTACTATTCTATTAGCCAATAAATAAGTACGTTAATGTACTACAACTGAAGGTAGGTACTAATAAATAGTTTGGAAATATATATGTGTAATTTAAGGTAGTAGGTACCTATTTCTTTAATGGCCCCTATTGTTTATTGTTTCCGAAGTAGCTGCGCTAGGGTTGTCACATTATAATGAAATGGATTACTACGATGATATATTTTGGCAAAATAATTATCGTTTACAAAAAAAACTTATACATATAAGGGATGTTGAAAATCCTTTCGGATTGCAATCCAATAATTTTGTGAAAATGTCCAAGAACAGTTTTCTTTTCAGGGCACTGAATACATTTTTTTGAGGTTATTTCTCTCGCATTAAACACATAACTTTATTTATTTAAACTAGATTAGTAAGACATCACAGACAACAACCGGCAAAGCATAGAGATCGGTAAAGAAAATGTCAATGACATGTCATCTGATTTTTTTTGCAGATTACTTCTACGTTCCATTTCATCTATCGTAAAGATATTTTATAAAAAAAAATATGAAGTAACCATTTATTTACAGTCTTATAAACACAATGAAAATTCTTTCTTTTCATATTTTAGTATCAAATGCATTTTAATGACTTTTAAAATCATAAAATATTAATCTTTATATCATTTTAAAATAATAAGTTTAAGTGCTTACGGAACGTTGTCATCACTCGGCTAATCGTGGGTCGATTCCATCAAAAACTTGAGTTCGCGCTCTTGAGATCGCTATCAGTTGATGCGCGTGATGAATTATGTAAATGAGTAATAAAGTTATTATACAATTATAGAACACATTTTTCTTTCAAACACCATTAACTTGTGTCACTAATTGTAATGATCGCCATCTGTCGGTTCCAGATAATACTTTTTAGCAAAATCTAATTGTGGCGCTAGTTGTACCTATTGCCACTATCAATTATAATACTGTTAAAATAAATAAATAAATAAAAAATACATGTTATGATAATTAAAAGGCCCTTTAAAATGAATTTCTAATTTGTTTGTTCTTTATTACGATATTATTAGGAATTTATATTCAGTTTTGTACTGCGACGTTTATTAAATGAACTGAGTGTAAAATTTATCAATTAAAAACAAGAAAATGGATAAGGGACGAATAAAAACTTACTTTAAAATTATTTTAAAATTGTTTAGATTTAATCACAAAATAATTAGTATAAAATTGTACCGTTGGTTGTTATTGGTGTGAACGTCAACTGACTTGGTCGGTTGACAGTTTGAAGGACATAAATACAACGACTTGGGCATGGTTGGGTTAATGCTTGGTTGACTTTGGAAGAGAGCAGACCACCAGCACAAGTTAAGTAGATTTCTTTTTATTATAATTATTACGTATTACGTATTTTAGTTATGGTTTTAATTATTAAGTAATAATTATAATATTATTATTATATTGTATTGCTATTGCTATTTTATCTTACGATTGAAATGAAATTGAAAAGGAGTAATTTTAATGTAAATATATCGTTATTCTGCCAGTTATTTACATAAGTTATTATTTATACATGAGGTGTATTTGCATTTTTCATTTCACTAATATTACCTTTGATAAAATTATGGTTAAAATGTTTTTGAAATATAAGTTATTACAAGCTTTTATTGAATTTTTACCTACACACACAATACTTTCTCTAGATTATTAATTTTATACAATTTAAATACAATATTTCTATCAATAATCTATAATATTTTTATCCTAAATCTCACACGCGCTTAATATTTGTTTATTAATAAGTGGCGATCTTGAGATGCTGATTACAACTTGAGAGAGTAGCAACTGAGATCACTGTTGAGATCGGTATTGAGAGTGATTTATTAATACGGCCCTAAGGCCCGTATTAATAAATCGCACTTAGCTTTGAGAGCGATCTTAAGATACATCTTAAGATGCCGTGCTAATTAATAAAAGAGACTTGTGTGCGCTATTAAGTTCTAGGATTCAACTGAGTGACGCGCATATTAATAAATCAAACTCGGCACACACACAGTTCATCAAAATCCCTATGGGAGAGGAGGCTTCCACAAACAGAAAACTTTTTAAGCAATTATCAAAACATGGACAATGGCCTGTCCGGAATTGATGGAGCCATCGATTGTACTCATGTCAAAAGTGTATACACACCTGGATACCAGCATCACGAAGTATACCGGAATCGAAAATCAGACTTCTCCATCAATGTGCAGGTTATTGTTGGACCTAGGACAGAAATTTTAGATATTGTGGCAAAATGGGCAGGTAGCATGCATGATTCCCGAATTTTCCAAATGTCATCAGTCTTTACAAAATACACCCAAAGAATATTAACCGGAAGACTAGTAGGAGGCAATGTAGGATATCCACTATCCTACATTGCCATTTTAATTAACACCCATTAGACCATCCCCTGAAGATGCTCCTTCAATAAGATATAATAGAGCGCAAATAAAAACGCGTAATATAGTTGAGAGAACTTTCGGGATTTGGAAACGCAGGTTTCCATGTTTATCAAGAGGCCTTGGAAACAAGTTCGCAGTTCTCGTGGATCATGCGCCCGCATCGGACGTATCCTTGGGCTGCGCGTGATAGTTTAATTGAGTGATAAAGAAGGAACTATAGTTTAAAACAGGACAAATATATAGTGCACAATTCTCCCTGCAGTACGAGCGCAGGTAGCCCCGCCTCCACTCCCCACCTAGGGACCGCCCAAGTGTTGTGACTCATTCAATCGGCGTGGACGGCAAGCGGACCATCGCTTATAGGCCTATTTGAAACGCTATACAAAATAAAGCGTACGCCGAATAAGATGTTGAGCTATGGGTCTGACCCGAATGTGGCCAAGCCAAGGAATGAAGGCCAAACTGTCATTGAGGATTGGATCGATATTCGACGAAGGAAGAAGAAACGTAGAGAAGAAGACACAGATAGTGATTCTCACTCGAAGTCGGAAGAGAAAAAATGTCAAGTATCTTGCTGTAATACTGATGTTATCAATGAAACGCTTGTGATCTTAAGTCAGCAAATGGATAATATGACAAAGCTGTTAAACGCTATGAAAGAAGAGCAAAACGTTCGTTTTCACGAAATAAAAAACGAAATAAATGATATTAGAAAGCAAAATAATGAAAATGAACGAGCCCTGGATTATCTTGGTATTAAGTACAAGGAACTGGAGGAACAGAAAATAGAAATTAGAGAAAGCGTGCAGAAACAAGAAAATCGAGTAAAGGATATAATTCAAAGAAATGTATATCTGGATAAATGCAATAAAGCATTAGAAGAGAGAATAATGAGACTAGAGCAGAAAGAAATCGAATTGCAAATAGAAATACATAATGTGCAAATGATAGAAGGAGAGAACCTTGCAGAAACGGTTAGTAACATTGCTGAAGAATTAAAACTAAAGACCGCGGATATACAAAAAGTATGGAGATTGCCTGGTGATAACAGCAAAACCCCACGACCTCTAGTGGTTTCACTGTCCTCTCGTCATGCTCGATCGGAATGGTTAAAGTGTAAAAAGAATATTGTTACAAACGATACCCTGTTTAAAAATGGAAATACCTCCCGCATATACATAAATGAACATGTAACCCGTCATGTACGACAAATCTTCTGGAGTGCCAAAAACAGACTGAAAGATACTTATAAATATATATGGATACAGAACGGAAGGGTATTAGTTAAGAAAAATGAAATAGACAAAGTGGTTTATCGTATTAATTTTGAGTCTGATATTGAAGTTATTTTACAAAAAAAGACAGAGTAATTAAATTAAAAAAAATAGTATTTTCCTTTATTATATAGCACTAATAAACATTTCTACTATATAAATTCATATCTTTTATTCTCGTAAACTACTTATTGGACAATAACATATACCATATACATAAATATATATTATAATATATATACTAAAATAACACTCCCACGTCATCTAAATTTATACCACAGCAAAATGTAACAGATGTCGAATACCGGAGATACTTAGATTTGCAAACTTGGCAAACCGCAATAAATAAACAAACAAATAACTTACAAATAATACACATAAACGTCTGCTCTTTACGAAAGCATTTTGCAGAATTACTAGTTTCAATTAAGGCATGCTTGTATAATTTAGACATCATATGCTTGACAGAAATTAATATAAAGCACGACGAGATATACAGATATGAAATACCACAATTTAACATGTTTAGTTGGACGAGAGACGAGAGGCGTGGTGGCGGTATTATGCTGTATATAAGAAATGACCATACATTCATACCCAAGGAGGTGCACGCAATACACTGTGAGATAATGGTCGGTGAACTGCAGCTCGCCAACAACATCTTAAATGTATTAGTTGTATATAGGCCACCCGACACGAATAAAACGAGTTTTACAGCGGAAATAAGGAATATAGTGTGCAGTGTGCCAAGAAAAAGTGACTTAATTATCATTGGAGATATAAATATTAACTTATTAGAACAAGTTTTAGATGGTACTACAAGTAACTATCTTAATGTTATGAGTGAGTTGGGAATGCAGTGTTGTTTTCGTGACATCACGCGTGAAAGTGTAACGGCTGGTCGGCGCACGGCGTCATGCATCGACCACATCTTTGTGCGGACTGAGAGTGCTAGTACGCTTCAAGCATATACGGTGGCGAGTAGGATCGCTGACCATTATATAATCGGTTACTCAGCTGACTTACAGATAAACGCGGCAAACAGTAGACCTCGAACAGTATATAATAACAAACTTATCGTTAAAACATTACAACGCTTTGAGTGGCAAAATTTATTAAACCTCCAGGACCCAACTAATATATATATTAAAATAGTACAAGCATTTCAAGATACTTATAAAGCATGTACTTTTCAAGGCACGGGTACTGATAAACGCGACACGCAGCCATGGGTAAACAAACAGTTGCAAGATATGATTTTAAAAAAGGATTCTTTGTTTAGGAAGTGGAAGTCGAATCCGAACAATAATAATTATAGACTTGAGTACACTAAACATAGGAATTACACACATAAAATAATAAATCGTATGAGAAACAACGACCGAAAAACAACCTTAAAAAACTGTAATGGTGACATGCGCAAAATTTGGAAAAATGTAAATAACTGGCTAGGACGAAATAAATTATCAGTGGATGACGTGGTGGAAAGGTACATGCTAAAAACTAAACAAAAGGCAGAAATAAGTGACGCATTTTGTGATACCTTTACAAGAGAAATAGAAAACATTAAAACTCAGCACTGCTGCCAGACAATGCTCTTGGACAGAAATACCTATGTACAGGAGAGTAACGTCACTCTTCATTTTACTAAAGTAGTACCACGTGACGTGGAAAAAGTTATAGACAACATGGATTGTAGTAAGGCACCGGGATCGGATGGTATCAGAGTCAGGGATATTAAAGCAATAAAAACCTATATTGCCCCAGTCATAGCCCATTTTATTAATTTGAGTATTCAAACGGGAACCTACCCGGATGAATTGAAGCTCGCCATAATAAGACCCATCTACAAGCAAGGCTCTCATGATGAATACACAAATTATAGGCCGATTGCCATTCTAAATGTATTAAATAAAATGGTAGAAAAGATAGTAGTTGGGCAAATTACAGCATTCCTGGAAAACTTTAAAATAATTAGTGACGTTCAACATGGGTTTAGACCTAAGAGGAGCACAACAACAGCACTTACTGAGTTTGTAGATACTATAAATGAATCACTAAATGAAAAAAAATATGTATGTGTTATATATATAGACTTCAAAAAAGCCTTTGAAACTCTTGATCACGGCGGCTTACTGCAGTCCATGTACGAGTGTGGAATAAGGGGTCCATTGAATAAATGGTTTAGAGAGTATTTAAGAGACCGACTTTTAAAAGTACGCATATGCGGCACTGACAGCAAGCTGGGTCATATTAACTATGGGGTCCCTACTGGCTCAGTGTATGGTCCTGTCGGGTATATTATGCATGTGAACTCGATGGCAAATGTTATTAAAAACTGTACGTCGATTATGTACGCAGATGACACATGCATCATATACAGCGGCAAGGACCAGGACATAGTCCAAGAGGCTTTGCAGGAGGACTTCGACAATGTGATAAGATGGGCGCATGACAATGGAATTATAATAAATTTTCAAAAAACTAAACTTATGACCATAATGTCCCCTTTTAGAAAATATAAAACTTTTAATGTCAAAATTACGGGACACTCTTACGATTGCTTGCATAACAATAAACATGACTGTATATGTGCCCACATTGAGACAGTGTCGACCTATAAATACTTAGGGCTTGTTATTGATAAACATTTTAGATGGAATATGCATGTTGATAAGGTTTGCCATAAACTGAGGTCAATTTTATGTAATATGACAAACCTACAGTTTTCTGTCAGTCGTGGCCTAATGTATATACTGTACTATGCACTGGCTGATGCAGTAATATGTTACGGGTTGGCTGCCTATGGTCTTACCTTTCCTGTCCATCTTAATAAGATAAAAAATATACAAACAAGATTTTTAAAATTACTAGTAGATGAAAACACAAAAAAACGAACAAACAAGGAGTATGATAAATTATTTAAAATATGTAATATTTTACCTGTTGAGCTTAAAGTAAAAAGTACCTGGTTGACCGAGCTTTGCTCGGTTGAAAATTATATTTAGTATGAATCGCATACTGATAAAATATGAATAATGTTCTTCGATCTTTCCGACATAATATGAGTTTAAAAAGAATTGCGTGTACTTATGTACGCACGTAAGAAGTTATACTTCTTTGGCATCATTAATAATAAATATTCAACGTTAATAATTTTGACAGCTGTCATCCGAAATGTAGGTCTCAACCAGACCTACAACTTTCCCAAAGACACCAGTGCTCCAGGAGCAGCCGTTGCCGGGATATCTCGGTTCGAAGTTTGACAGCTGTCATTGGAAATGTAGGTCTTGACGAGACCTACAACTTTCCCAAAGACACCAGTGCTCCAGGAGCAGCCGTTGCCGGGATATCTCGGTTCGAAGTTTGACAGCTGTCATTGGAAATGTAGGTCTCAACCAGACCTACAACTTTCCCAAAGACACCAGTGCTCCAGGAGCAGCCGTTGCCGGGATATCTCGGTTCGAAGTTTGACAGCTGTCATTGGAAATGTAGGTCTTGACGAGACCTACAACTTTCCCAAAGACACCAGTGCTCCAGGAGCAGCCGTTGCCGGGATATCTCGGTTCGAAGTTTGACAGCTGTCATCCGAAATGTAGATCTCAACCAGACCTACAACTTTCCCAAAGACACCAGTGCTCCAGGAGCAGCCGTTGCCGGGATATCTCGGTTCGAAGTTTGACAGCTGTCATTGGAAATGTAGGTCTTGACGAGACCTACAACTTTCCCAAAGACACCAGTGCTCCAGGAGCAGCCGTTGCCGGGATATCTCGGTTCGAAGTTTGACAGCTGTCATTGGAAATGTAGGTCTTGACGAGACCTACAACTTTCCCGAAGACACCAGTGCTCCAGGAGCAGCCGTTGCCGGGATATCTCGGTTCGAAGTTTGACAGCTGTCATTGGAAATGTAGATCTTGACGAGACCTACAACTTTCCCAAAGACACCAGTGCTCCAGGAGCAGCCGTTGCCGGGATATCTCGGTTCGAAGTTTGACAGCTGTCATTGGAAATGTAGGTCTTGACGAGACCTACAACTTTCCCAAAGACACCAGTGCTCCAGGAGCAGCCGTTGCCGGGATATCTCGGTTCGAAGTTTGACAGCTGTCATTGGAAATGTAGGTCTCAACCAGACCTACAACTTTCCCAAAGACACCAGTGCTCCAGGAGCAGCCGTTGCCGGGATATCTCGGTTCGAAGTTTGACAGCTGTCATTGGAAATGTAGGTCTCGACGAGACCTACAACTTTCCCAAAGACACCAGTGCTCCAGGAGCAGCCGTTGCCGGGATATCTCGGTTCGAAGTTTGACAGCTGTCATTGGAAATGTAGGTCTCAACCAGACCTACAACTTTCCCAAAGACACCAGTGCTCCAGGAGCAGCCGTTGCCGGGATATCTCGGTTCGAAGTTTGACAGCTGTCATTGGAAATGTAGGTCTTGACGAGACCTACAACTTTCCCAAAGACACCAGTGCTCCAGGAGCAGCCGTTGCCGGGATATCTCGGTTCGAAGTTTGACAGCTGTCATCCGAAATGTAGATCTCAACCAGACCTACAACTTTCCCAAAGACACCAGTGCTCCAGAAGCAGCCGTTGCCGGGATATCTCGGTTCGAAGTTTGACAGCTGTCATTGGAAATGTAGGTCTCAACCAGACCTACAACTTTCCCAAAGACACCAGTGCTCCAGGAGCAGCCGTTGCCGGGATATCTCGGTTCGAAGTTTGACAGCTGTCATTGGAAATGTAGGTCTTGACGAGACCTACAACTTTCCCAAAGACACCAGTGCTCCAGGAGCAGCCGTTGCCGGGATATCTCGGTTCGAAGTTTGACAGCTGTCATTGGAAATGTAGATCTTGACGAGACCTACAACTTTCCCAAAGACACCAGTGCTCCAGGAGCAGCCGTTGCCGGGATATCTCGGTTCGAAGTTTGACAGCTGTCATTGGAAATGTAGGTCTTGACGAGACCTACAACTTTCCCGAAGACACCAGTGCTCCAGGAGCAGCCGTTGCCGGGATATCTCGGTTTTAAGTTTGACAGCTGTCATTGGAAATGTAGATCTTGACGAGACCTACAACTTTCCCAAAGACACCAGTGCTCCAGGAGCAGCCGTTGCCGGGATATCTCGGTTCGAAGTTTGACAGCTGTCATTGGAAATGTAGGTCTTGACGAGACCTACAACTTTCCCAAATCGAAATGATACATTAAAAAATATCGATATTTCTTGGGTGATATATATCGATACATTTGAAAAATATCGATACGATAAATATCCATTTGCCCACATAGAGATTACAGCGCCATCTAGTTTCATACTACTGAAATTTCAACACGTTACAGTTACAGTACCTCATAGAAGTTATCCTAATGTTTCATAGATGGCGTCAGTATGATGTTTTTAAAATCTCTAAAATTAAAATTTTAATTAAAATTTTTAAAAGCTTTTCTCGAACCTGGGACCTTGATAAATCGATTCCTTGAGCCGAAAACCCCCTAATCTGTAACTTTCATGAAAATCTTTGCAGCCGTTTCCGAGATCGTGATTATATATATAGGTATAAATAAATAAATAAATATACAAGAATTGCTCGTTTAAAGATATTAGATGAATATAATAATGGAACAACATAATAGATATAATTATAAGCAAAAAAGAGACCACATGTACCCAACCCGCGCATCAAAAAACCCAAAATTAATTGTACCCAAAGTTAACAACTATTATGGTAAGCGTCAAAGACGGTGGTTAACACCGGTATTAATTAATGAACTGCCACAGGACATATTCAACACGCAAATAACAAAAACAAATACAACGAAAACAAAACTTAAAAAAATGTTGAGGAAACACTATATGTCCCTATGTCCATAGCTAACGGGGTGATTAGATGTGGATAATGAACACGACTAAGCATGCCGACAGACCAACACATGCACAAAGAAACACATACACACACACGCACATACACACACGCAAATACACACACACGCACATACACACACACACACACATACACATACACACACACACACACACACACGTAATCCTGTGTTGCAGTAACTGAACTGATCCCAAGATTTATTTATCGTAGGGCAACACAGGATATAAGCACACAATCTAGAGTAAGAATTATTATAATAATAGGAATAAGTTATTTGTAAAAATGTATTAGGCTTAGGCTTACCAGATCTACGAGAACTACACTGCCGACAAACTGTGCTGCAGTTTGGCAGAAATTTTGTACTAGACTATGTCCTAAGTTGGTGAATAAATAAATAAATCATTAAATAAATCATTAAAAACAAATTGATCACGGTTTCATACATCATAGTAGCTTGTGCTGTTTTACACAATTTGTCTTTGATTTTAAGTGATGATATGAATTTTCCTGATAATGAGGATCTAGAACTACCTAACGAAGATAGTGTAGAAGAAGCAAGCTCTCAATCAAGTGCAGGATTTCTTCTCAGAAATACAATAGTTGAAAATTACTTTACAAGACAGGCATAATATTTACTGATTAAAACTACCAAGAAATTACTTATCCACTATTTTAGTTATTAAAAATGACATCAAATTTCTTAAAGCTAGTTTCGCTCTTTTTGAAGCAAAACCTCTTCTCTATCGGCTTTTGCTTTTGCCTCCCTAATTTTGTGTAATAATCATTATTTTTCCAACGCATGAAGTTCATCCGCACGTTTCTTTCTGTCCTAGTATTCCTTTTCTAATATTGAATTTTTGAGGCGTTGAAAAGTGGTGGAAGAGGTTGTAGGCTGTAAATTTGGATGGCGAGGAGTTATTGCAGGTGGTGATGGCGGAGAAGATGGCACAATGGAAGTAGGCATCACAATAGGCTCAGAGACAGAAGGCGCACCTCTTAAGTTATCTTCATGCTAGTCACTCACAACACTGTTGGATAGGGTCTGCTCCATGATCATGTTTATAGCCACGTGAGGAGTAGCATACGCTGACTCTGTAAAAGTATATTATGCCATTGTAATACTAGTAATGCATTGCTGGTAATGAAAGAATGGAAATTAATCAATAACATTTTAACTAGCGGATGCCCGCAAGCTTCATTTCGCCCAAAAACAGTACCCTCTTTCTATCATACTCAGGTAAAAATATAGCCTATAAAACTCCTCAATAGTGTAGCTTTCCGAATGTGAAAGATTTTTTTATAATATAGATAGTTACTATAGTAACTTAACTATGATATAGTATATATAGTAGCTTTCTGTCTGGGCGACATATAAAGGTCGTTGTCGACGGTTGTTGCTCAGATTTGAAACCCATAAACGCTGGTGTTCTCCAAGGGTCTGTGCTGTCTCCTACTCTGTTCATTCTGCATATCAATGATATGCTTGAGCGTGCAAACGGCATTCATTGCTATGCGGATGACAGCACGGGAGATGCCTATTATACAGGCCCTGCAAATGCCTCTCGGTCACAAGTGGAGGATAGCAGAATCAAACTTGTGTCTGAAGTAGAGAACTCTCTGGAGCAAGTCTCGGAATGGGGTCGACTTAATTTAGTCGAGTTCAACCCCACGAAGACACAAGTTTGCGCGTTTTCCGCTAAGAAAACCCCACTTGTCATAGCGGCTCAATTCCAGGGTACCGAGCTCACCGTTGGTAAAAGTGTTGGGATTCAGGGCGTTGACATTTCGAGCGACGTACAGTATCGGAGTCATCTGGAAGCTAAGGCCAAATTGGCCTCCAAAAAGCTTGGTGTCCTAAACCGGGCGAAGCAGTACTTCACTGCGAGGGACTTACTGATGCTTTATAAAGCACAGGTCAGGCCTCACATGGAGTACTGTTCTCATCTCTGGGCAGGGGCGCCACAATACCAGCTTAGTCCATTTGACGCCGTACAAAAGCGCGCGGTTCGAATTGTCAACGACCCACGAGTCACTAACAGGTTAGAACACCTAAGTCTGAGGAGAGACATAGGATGCCTCTATGTGTTCTATCGGCTTTACAACGGTGAGTGTTTCGAGGAATTGTTCGATTTGGTGCCAACTTCACCCTTCCATCATCACACCACTCGCCGACGATTGAGGTTCCATCCACATCGCTTGGACTCGTGGCGAACGACTACGGTCCGTTTTTCACGATCGTTTTTGCCGCGGACATGCAAGATGTGGAATGAGCTTCCTTCTGAGGTATTCCCGGAGCGCTATGACATGGGGTTCTTCAAGAAAGGTGTAAAAAGAGTTCTCCTTCAGGGCCGGCGTTGCACTGGTGACTCCCCTGGTGTTGCTCGTGTCTATAGGCGACGATGACCACTTACCATCAGGTGGCTCGTCTGCTTTTACGTCAGCCCTTCAGGTTATAAAAAAAAAAACTAATCATAGTTATATCGCAGTAACGGCGCATTTTATAGACACCAAAGGGCACTTGTCGTCAGCCCTGCTAGGATGCATTAATTTTAATGAGCGGCATACCAGCACTAATTTGGTCGTTTTTATGAAGGTGGTAGAGCCTAGAGTTCGCCCGGGGTAGGACCACCGCCCGCCAAGGTACTCAGTACCATTCCTACCGTCATAATAATTGTTTTTAAGAGCAATTGTGTTCCGGATAGGAAGGTTTGTGGAGCCGGTTTCACATTTTTAGAGGCGACCATCTCAGACCTCAGGGGTAGCAACGCATCTGTGACCGAATTGGAACAAGACTCATACTAACAATAACTAATTGGACTATTACTAACATTAACTAACAGGACTAATTATCACTAACATACCCTGTCCTCGCACTTATTAACAAACTAACCAACTAATATTCTAACACCATCTACTAACTGGACTAACCATCCTAGTCCCTTTGAGTCTAGTTCTAGGTCGGTCACAGTTGTTATGGGCGGCAGGGGAGGGGTGGTACTGCATGCTCGTTTGCTATCTTAATTCCATAAAAAAAAAAAAAAAAAAATCAATGATTAGCAAATAGTTAATAAAGTTGTCTGTATTGTTAGCGATAACGCAGCAAATATGTATATTAGCAGCTATCAGACTGGGTGAGTGAAGATCGATCAGTTGTTTTGCTCACTCCCTTAACCTTGTAGTCAAACAAGCAATTGACCAACAGTGAACAAGGTAAAAAGTATTGTCCAATATTTAAAAAAAAACACGGCTGGTTTCTCTAAGCTGCAGGACATACAAAAGCAAATGGGATTGCCACATTTAAAACTGAAACAAGAATGCCCCACTAGATGGAACTCGTGCTACGATATGTTAGATCGAATTTCACAAGTTAAAGATGCCGTAATAAGCACTTTGGCTCTATTAAGAAATGACTTGTCTTTATAACCACAGGAATGGGTCATCATATAGACGGTTATACCAATTTTACAGCCATTTTACGAAATTACAAATGAGCTGAGCGGAGAAAAATATGTCTCTCTGTCAAAAGTTTTAATTTTTGTACAATTGCTGTCAAGACTTATGACGAAGACAATTCTTGAGACACAGGAGCGAGATTTAACAAATTTCATCGAAGTTCTAAATTAACAGATTCGTGTCAGATTCCATGATCTCGAAAAGCAACCACTATACTCAGAGAGCCCAGTTTTAGACCCACGTTTCAAAAAGAGAGGCTTCCGAACACAAGAAGCATTTAATAAAGCTTGTGGAAGCTTAAGGCAAAGAGTGGGATAGATTAGATTACCGAACGAAACCCCACACCCAACGTACACACCTAACACCGAAGCAGCAACATCTGCAACCGCAACCGCAACCGAAAAAAAGTATTTGGGATGACTACGACACAGAAATGTCTATGATGATGACCCGAAAATCCTATTGCCGCCGGAATCCGTCAATTTGATAAATATATTAATGAAGAATACATCCACAGGCTTGAAGACCCGCTGCAGTGGTGGAATAGCAGAAAAAATGTACACCTGTATAAATATAATATGTTAAAAAGGTTATGCATACAGGCAACTTCAGTGTCCTGTGAGAGGGTTTTTTCCAATGCGGGACAAGTGTTAAATCAACGCAGAACACTTTTAAAGCCTGATAAGGTATAACAATTGGTCTTTTTGCATGGCAATTTGTAATGTACTTAAATATACAGATTTGTAAATATGTATCGTACTCCTGGATAGATGTGCTATCGAATATCATCAATTATTTTTATATCAAAAGCACAGATTCTTTTTAAATTAAGATTTAACACCAATTTAACGTTTTTTCATATTCCATTCCTGGCTTTTACTCTGCCGTGGTTCAAAAAAAATGTAAGGTGGCTTGAATGCCAAATTAAAAAAAAAAACTAGCCCATTTCACCCAGATTCCGAAATGGTATGTTACAGGGTATGGTTCACCTTTAGATTTTAAATTATTTCCTTGTGAAATAAGGTAGACCCCATTTTTATGTTATTACAAATTAATTCCAAAATTTGGTTTGTTACCTTAATCAGTTTTAAAACCATCCAAATTCACTTGACTGTCCCTTATTTGCCAAGAGAGCTAAATTTGTACCCTAATTTAAGAGATTTAAGCCAAAAATACTTCACTACCTACTGAATACGTAAATCCCTTAAAATGTTAGTTTCAGTAACCAAATAAAACAATCAAATGATAATTTCCATTGATAAGTATTTTTACCGACTTCAAAAAGGAGGAGGTTTTCAATTTGTATCATGTGTTTTTTCCTATGTGTGTTACCTCAGAACTTCGAACTGGGTTAACCGATGTCGATAATTCTTTCGCCATTCGAAAGGTAGAGACTGCTGTCTGGTCCCATAAAGGTACCTAGTACCTATCATTTAGTCGGTTATAAATTTGAGCGCCACCTGTCAAGTGGTTTTTGTGTTATATCGATTTTGGTAAAAGTTAGTTATTTCGAATAAGTTTTCAAAGAGGCTATTTGCTCTCTTTAATCTGGTGGTGCCAGACTAACCACCAGTCTTATTCTAGTGGTATCAGGCTTAAAAATTAATTTATTTACCAATAATGGTGAATCAAGAGAATTTGGATGGTTTTGAAGCTAATTAAGGTAACAAACCAAATTTTGGAATTAACTTGTAATATCATAAAAATGGGGTCGACCTCGTTTTAAAAGGAAATAATTTAAAATTGATAGGTGGACCATATCCTGTAACATACTATTTCGGAATCTGGGTGAAATGGGCTAGTTTTTTTTAAATTTGGCATTCAAGCCACAATACCTTTTTTTTTAACCAGGGCAGAGTAAAAGCCAAGAATGAAATATGAAAAAACGTTAAATTGGTGTTAAATCTTAATTTAAAAAGAATCTGTGCTTTTGTTATAAAAATAATTGATGACATTCGATAGCACATCTATCCAGGAGTACGATACAAAAAACAGATACAAAAAATGTCTTCATTTATAGTCCTGGCGCCAAAAAGAATGGCGAAGGGTGGAACAATTTTGAACATGTTGAAAATGTCGAATATCTCGGAAACGGAAGGACTTTTACTGAACGTAATATTTATTCATCTGAACCGGCATGATGCCCTCTACACGTAGGTTCCGTATTATCCATTCGTTACGGGACACCCTGTATATTAACGTGGATTATTAATACTGATAATATTAATCATGAAATGGTCGCATTTCATGATATGGTCAACTGTCTATTGGCCACATCATGATGTGATTTAGGCAGATCAATGTTAAGAAATCGTTTCTCAATATGGGCAACTAAACGCGCGGCTTTTTCATGAAATGGTGAAGATTATTTTGATCATATCGTAAAGTAGTTACATTAATGCAAACAAAATAATAATAAATAAACTTGTGTCACATCACTACTGTTGTATTTATACAACTCTGGCGGTACAGGTTAAGGTCACACCTGTATTTTGCGGTGGGGTTTTCCTATTTTTTTACCATTAATTTGGCGCTTTGCGTAAGTGATTTTAGGGAAAACAAAAGAAATTCCTTGAATGGCAAAGGTGGCCTTTAAGATTATTATAAAATTGCTGCTACGCAAGTAAAAAAACGATTGAAAATCATTACGTAAACTTTAGGTTGCGAATATACAACTGCGGCGCCAGGGGCTCGAAAATGTTAAGTTGCTTATGTACAGCTGCGGCGGTTAATGGGTTAACCTTTGGTATGCCGGAACGTGGATCTGCGCAATCACCTTGTACTGCCGGAACGCGGATCCACGCTGAAACGACCCATCGCAACTTTTTCCAATTTTCTATAGTATTTTCAAAGGAATTAGGTCGAAAATAGCTTGATTGTATTCCTATTGAGTGAAGTTATCATCCGATCGAATCAATTCACTAACTTTCGTTCATAATGTGTGACAATCTCTTGAAACATTCAGTGTTCTTCTGTGCGACAAGTTCTGTGTGAGGTGCGAGTAAATTTTTCAAATTATGAAGATAAATCTCGACAAAAGTAAGTAAATCTTTGTTTTTTCTTTATCTAGATCAGTGTTGTATAGAATTGAATAAAAATATTACTAATAAGTATGTAAAATCTTTTGATAAATCGGTATAAACTTTGATACTAACCGTTAGCCCCAACAAGTGTGAATTTGAATAATTTATATCTTGGTATTATTATTTTACTATGAATGCGTTTTAGATATAGTTTTGAAGTTAGTTTTATAAACATTTCATAGAAATATAACATCGGCAGTAAACACGCACGGTTTTGTCTAAATTCTTGTTGAAACTTGTACGAACCGATTTGAGCGCGGATCCGCGTTCCGGCTTTCAGAATATTTGTGTACAGGATGTTTAAAATTATTTTGAGCCTCGTATGCCGGAACGCAGATCCGCGAATTACTTATTAAAAAAAAGTATTTGAATTATGTTTTTAAAAGGTATTCAAGATAAATTTAGTAGTATTCAAGATCTCTGTCTAGTTCAAGATGATAAAATTATTTTTATTATTATCTATTATATTAGGTTTATAAAAGCACATATAATTTGTTTTAGGCTATCAAACAATGGTGATTTACCTGGACGTTGATGATTATCTAAATAAAGAACACTACCGCTTGTGCATTCGTGATTTTAAATGGCCGTGGAAGGAAACGCACTTAGTGAAACGAAATGACTGTTTCATGTGTCGCTTGCCTACTGATCCAAGACTGCCTCGTCATTTTTTTTGTCGCACTGATATAAATATTACTTTTCAAATGCTATGTAACACTATCCATTTTGGTGCCTAAATTGTGCGTTTGCCATTTATGAGCATTACTCGAGTGATGAGTGCGAATTTTGTTCTGTATAGACAGTTGCTTCAAATACACACATCAAAAGTGTCTAGGGATCAACATATATTTTTGCAATAACTTTTCTCCTGATTGATATTAATTAAAATTTTCTTTAAGGATTCATCAAATAAAGTGTTTTCGTTTGTCACAGTAACGATAAACCAAGTCACCTTTGCATTAATAAAGAAATTTGCCATTTTCCTAATAAAGGGATTTTTGACATTTGAACCACTAACATTAAAGTTCGAAAAAAAGACTGAAATAACAGTTTTCTTTAAAATTTTATTGGGTAACTTAAACAATTAATAATCCGTGTTTCTACCGCGAACACTAACAACACAAGAACATCGGTTTGGCATACTCAAAATGAGTTCATCCAAATCACGCTGTGGAATGGCCGCCCATGTTCGTTGCAACAACAAAAAAAGGTCTTCTTGCCACTGGATACCCTCCATATTCGGCAGAGCTCTTCTCTGTAGCATATCCCATGCATGCTCAATCGGGTTCAAGTCTGGCGACTGAGCAGGCCAGGGCAGGACATTGATGTTAGCTGCGGCGAGAGTCTGTCTTACAACTCTTGCGGTGTGCGGTCGTGCATTATCATGCATTAACTGAAATAAGGGACCGATTTGCACTTGTAGAGGAACGATGACGTCTGATACAATCGTCTCAGCATAAATTTGAGCGTTGAGGTTGCCTCTGATCCAAATCAACTCAGTTCTTCCGCCGATCCAAATACCCGCCCATACCATGATGGTTCCACCACTATAAGGATGGACTTCCTGGCAGGATTTTAATCGCTGTTGGCGTCCAGGGGTTCTCCAGTGTCGTATACGTCTTGTATCCGGTCTCATACCAAAACGAGACTCATCAGAAAAGCACACGAAACGCCATTGTTCTTCAAGAAATCCGCATAAAAATGCTTGATCCCTAGACACTTTTGATGTGTGTATATTAAATTGATGATGTTGTCATAAATTCTAAAAAATTGTTTCAATAAATCTATATAATATAATTATAAAAGAAAGTCGTGTTAGTTACTTACACCATTTATAATTCGTGAACGACTGGACCGATTATTATGATTTTTGTGTTTCTGAATTTATTTTCTTATTGGGACCTTTGGGTATGGGATATATCCTTTTGGGTATAGGATATTTTTTACTTCACTTCGTCAGTCGCGGCTTACCAAAGGTTAATGCCAACTTAATTTTATTCAAAATACTATACAAATAAAATAGGCATTCAAAATTAGAAAGTAATTCAATGCTTGTTGCTGTTTAATTCCATCATCTAAAACTTCACATGATTTATGGTATATTCATATTATATTTGCATAGACGGTTTTCATCAGATTGTATTTTAGTAACAACCCTAGCACTTTAATGTTATCAAAGGAGTCCAGCGCCGGAGTTGTACATATGCAACCGCTTGTGACGTCATAAGCGAACTCATAATGATAATAGTGAGGGTACATCTGTTTTATTCGTTTTATATTTTTATTAGTATAACGACTGTGTTTAAATCGCAAAATGTCGAGTGCAGAGGATATAATAAGGATTTTAGAAGATTACGAGGGAGATTTAGAAGAATTTCTGACAGATAATGAGTTACAAGAGCAGGAGGTATATACACTTTGATTTATTCTTCAATTATAAAAATAGGTATCTATTGGTTTTTTCCGACTCACCACATGTTGTTTTTTTATTTTTTTGGGAAAGTCATGACAGTGAATTCCTTTGGACTGCAGAGGAAACGTCGCCAATCATACAACCATTTAATGATTTTCTCGCTGGTTTTTCACCAGAAATAAACCTTTCGACCGATTCTAGTGAACTAGATTTTTTTGAATACTTTGTCGATGATGGTTTGGTGGCTGAGATAGTCAGGTGTACCAACAGATATTACCAATTTTACGTTCGACGTGTCGATATACGAGAACATTCGAAAACCCATGGTTGGCGTGATGTTAATGCGAAAGACATTTATTTGTTCTTTGCGTAACAATGTTATTTACCAGAAACAAAAGGATATCCATTGAAGAACATTGGTCCACGGATCCACTACTTAGTTCCCCAATCTTTCAAAAGACCATGAACAGAAACAAATATTGTTTAATTTTGGCTATGATTCATTTTACTGATGTTTTTTCCGTCGGCGCCGGATTGCTAAGATTACATAAACTGCAATTTGTAATAAATCATGCACGGGACAAATTTAAAAGCGGTTTAATACCGCACCAGAAATTATGTATCGATGAGAGTATTGTCCCTTTCAAAGGCCGTCTTGTACTCAAGCAATACATGCCTAAAAAGAGAAATCGCTTTGGAATAAAACTATTCGTATTGTGCGATGTCAAAACAGGATATACCGGGCGTCCCACGGCTATGCCACATGAATGGAAAGTACCTTAAATATTAAAGATAGGATATTTTACTGAAAGAAGACATCGTTTTATTTTTAATAATAAGTAGAACTGCATTCACAGATTTTTTAAAAATCGCCTACCTCAACCGGGAATCGAACCCGCCAAATGTGATAGAAAAATTACATGTATTTTATAATAGCGTTTGAAAGGGCTACTCATAAGCATTATTTTTTCCTAAATAACTAGCATATTAAATGAAACTAAGATCATAAAATTTGACATTTTATTTAAAAAAAAAATAATTTATCAAATGCTCAAAATGTGATCCGTTCTGTTGTATACAAATTCTCACTCTTTTAATAATTTCTCTCCCTGTCGATTTACTTATTTTTGCATGGTGGATGTTTGAAATAATACGTCTAAGTTCATTTTGTAACTCCTGCACACTGTTGTATCGGTTCCTGTAAACTAAATCTTTTACATATCCCCATAAAAAAAATCAAGTGGGGTTAGATCTGGAGATCTCGGTGGCCATCTAATTTGTCCAAAAGTGCCGATCCAGGAAAGAAAATTTTCATTAAGAAACTCGGCTGTTCTCCTACTGTTATGAGCCGGAGCACCATCTTGCTGGAATATGAGATTTCGTCGATCTGCATCAGGAAGATTATTAATCTCATTTCTTAAAATCTCAAGTATTTCTAGTTCTAGATATCTTTCTGTGTTCAGAGCTCCTTCGTAAAAATGTATTAAGAGAACCCGGTTACTTACAATCCCACACCAACAGTTGAAAGAAAAACGCACTTGATCATTAGTCTCGTGGATTCGTAATGCCTCATACATACGTAACGATTTATCGTAGCGATAAATCTGTACAGACCAGTTTGCGCAGTTTTATCGATCGTGTGTATGAAAAATCGTTGTCGATAATCGTTCGTCGGTGGCAGTTGCAATTTCTATCAGATAAATCGTTGTCGATTACATTTGCACAGTTTTATCGTTGCGTGTGGACGGCGATCGCTCAGTTCGGCAGTACTTCACGGAGCTTGCTCGTGTGCGCACGTGCACATCGCTTTCACAGAAACATGTCGGAAGACGAAAGAGTTGGACACCGCGAACTACTTCAAAATTTTATAGAAAGCTACAGAAACGAAACTTGCCTTTGGAAGACTACATGTAAGGATTACCACGACCGCAACAAAAAAAATGCCGCCTACGACAGGCTAATCGAAAAATACAAACCCATAGATCCAAATGCCACCAGGGATACAGTGGTTAAGAAGATTAATAATCTTCGAACTACATATAAAAAAGAGCTCAATAAAATAAAAAAATCGTGTAAATCTGGAGCAGGGACTGACGAGATTTATAAACCTCGTTTATGGTACTTTGAGTTATTGAGTTTTTTATACGATCAAGAAGTACCGAGACCATCTACATCGAATATAGATGATGACGAAAATGAGGTAAGTTTTTATTTCTGATAAAATATTTATTGCTTAATTATATTACTCGAATACAAGTCCTGTATTTTGACATTAATGAACAAAATTGTCTTGCCAAGGAACTTTCCCTTCAGTTACAAAATACGTCATAAATTGACTTCTTATCTGATTTGCTGTTTGAATTGTACGGCCTTGTGTAGTTCTTTGTAATGGTTCAAGTGTTGAGTCCTTTGTTGTGAATCCTGACGTTATCGTACCTTCCTCATAATGTTCACTATCGAAACATTCTGAAGGAGCGTATGAATTAAGCGATGATGACATCAAATAATTATGCAAAGCACAGATTGCTCTTACGACTGACCCAATAGCTTCAGGCGACATATTCATTTGTGTTCTGTTAATTCTGAACCTCGCCGCTAGTATACCAAAAGCGTTTTCGACTATACGGCGTGCTCGCGATGTCCGATAATTATATATCTTCTTAATTCTACTATCTAAGTCATTTTGCCGAAATGGCTTCATCATGTCCTTTTTTAGAGGAAACGCGTCATCAGCTACAAATACATATGGCAGTATTCGAGGACTATTATGTAACCTTTCTTCTGTAGGAATATTTAACGCCTTTTTTTCAAGTTTTTCATAAAATTTTGTATTCAACAATACTCCGCCATCGGAAACCCTTCCATTTGTCCCAAAATCAACTAACAGGAATCTGTATTTTGCATCAACGATTGCTAGTAATACCATACTGTGTCTATGTTTATAGTTATAATAAAACGAGCCACTGTTACTTGGGGGCACGATTTCAACGTGCTTGCCATCAATAGCACCTAAACAGTGAGGAAAGTTCCACCTCTGCTCAAATTCTCTCGCTATTATTCTCCACTCTTCTTCTGTTTTTGGAAACTGTAACAAAATGAGTACATGATTAGTATAGTAATTTCAGGAATAAAATAGTTCTTCTATTTTACAGACGCAGTCAACCACCGGCATCGGCTCAACGAGCTACGATTGTCCAGACAGCGATCGAGACACACCAACACTGGCCTATTCCGACAACGAATCAGACACACCGACCCCGGCAAACCGTTCTGACAGCGAACGAGCTACATCAATCTCGGGTCGTGTTCGGCCAAGACCTAAAAAAAAATACATTAACTGAAGACGTACTTAAGTCCGTAAATGATCATTTTAAAAGACCTAAACAACCCGATAATCGTTTTGAGGTTTTTGGCAAAAATGTTGGGATGAAACTACAAGAGTTACCAAAAGAACAGAGAATTATAGCAGAAAAAATAATTAATGAAACTCTGTTCTTGGCTGAAATGGGTAGCTTAACTATATCACATACTGTAAGAAAATATGATGACTTTGCAAATACTAGTTTTTCCACACAGCCACACATTCAAAACTTTTCCTCTCAGCCACACATACAAAACCTTTCCACTCAGCCACAAATTCAAAACCTTTCCACTAAGTCACACACTCAGTCACACACTCAAGTCATTTACACTCAACCACACAATCATTTACACTCAACCATACACTCAATCATCAATGGAACTTACATCACCAGTAGAGCCAGACCATACACAATCTGATAATACAATTACTTCCTATTTACGTAATTTTAATGATGAATAAAAAAGTAACTTATTCGTAAAATGTTCTTCAATACGTCCTAAAAGTTTAATTAATAAATAATTTGTTGATTAATACAGTATTTTTCATTCCTTACCTTTAAGTAATCTTTCCGTAGAACCTCGTACAGAGCATCACAGGTTTCAGGGATTATTTGGCTAAGAGCTTGCGGTGATATTATTGTAGAAAACTTCATACATTGGTAGGAACGTCCTGTAGCTAGAAATCGCAGTGTAGCAGTTAATCTTTCATGAGGACTTATAGCTTCTCTCATTACAGTGTCTTGTTTCTTTATTAGTGGAGAAACTAAAGCCAGCAGATTTAAATATGCCTCTTCATTCATCCTTAAATAGTTATGCCAATCTTGCGGAGCGAATTTCAACTCACATAACAAGTTGGTATGAGAAAATTGCTTCCTTTTCATGAGCCAGTCTTTACACCATAGACTCCGCTTCTTTTTTTTCTTTAAACACATAACCAGGCCTAATATAGCAAGTGCGTCATAATCTTCCATTGTTAACATGTATCTTGCGCGAGCTTCTGCGGAGAACTGCCCGATCGACGTCGATATCGGAGGCGTCTGGAGGCACTAGGAACGTTCGATTTATCTACTGTTACAAGTTCTACTTCCGGCACCCCGATATAACCCAACATTAATTACTAATTACAATAATTATATTATTGTGTGTATAATAATTCTATGTATAATAGTTTATTCCTACGATTTATTAATAAATTCGTTTATTGTTTGAGATTATATAAGTGTTGTTAACTTCCGATTTAATTGTAAAGTGGGGTTGAAGGTAGGATATAAATATGGCGAACTAAGGTTGTGGAGGTCATTAATTTTGTAACGGTTCTAAGGGGAAGTTCTGCCCGAATGTATACTTGTAAAGATAATTGGTAGTTAAATGTAATAATGTACAAAGTGTAGAGAATAATGTGTATATGCTGTAATAAACTACGTGAAAAGATGTTGCTGAAGTTTATTTTTGTGAAATAACTCATCGATAGGGAAGTTCATCGTCCTTGCTGCAGCCAGTGTGATAGCCATCATCACACCTCAGAAGTGGGTATATTTTCCTTTACAGCCCATATTATCTTGGTCAAAGGAACGGAGATTTTTTTTTGACACGCCATCCATATCTACCAAAGTACTCGCTGGCATGCGGCGGGGACTTCTTGTGATCCAAGGAACAAAGAAACGAACAGGTACGTCATATTCATTTTGTCTTAATCGAAGGAAGTGGTGTCTTTCTTAGGTTATAAAACCTTATGACAGTTCTTAAATATTGAATGTTTTGGTTAGTGGTTGCTGAACCGTTTCAGATTATTATTTCACAAAACTTTAAGATAACATTACCTAACGATAGGTATATCTACACGACAACACAAAGCACTTATACAATCGTTCGCAAACATAATAC
This sequence comes from Hesperia comma, assembly GCA_905404135.1. Lineage (NCBI taxonomy): Eukaryota > Metazoa > Arthropoda > Insecta > Lepidoptera > Hesperiidae > Hesperia > Hesperia comma. The sequence goes on along the minus strand of FR990015.1, from coordinate 19,465,297 downwards.
TTAAAACATTATAATGAATACAGTATACATATTACCCGTAAAGATAATTTAAACATGATTCTTAATAATGTACTGACTTAATTGTCTTTTGGAATCTTTCCACTTTGTTATTTTTTTTTACAACTGAGGGTATTTTGTTGTAAAGTTGTGCTCCTTCAAAAGTAATTGTTTTTTTGCCGTAGTTTGTTCTTATTCGGGGTAGAACTAAATAACTCAATATCACACAGAGATTAGTGCAACAGGCGGCCTTATCACTAAATAGCGATCTCTTCTAGACAACCTATTAAGCTGAATACATAAATAACTTTGGAAACAGGGTAGGGTGTACAATTGAGCTATAGAAATTTGTTTGTCAACATTAGAACTGAATAGTATTTTCAAAAGTAAATGCAAAAAGGAAATAAATAGCAAAATAACAATAAGACTGTGTGGTTAGAATAAAAGCAATCGATCTAATAATATGAAGCCGTTATCTTGCATAATAAATAAATCTGTGTGACTACTATATAAAAAAAAGTGACTACATGGCAGATCTGTGTGACCACTATGAAAATTCTGTGCGTCTACTTGGCAGATTTTTACGGCTACTATAAAAATACTGTGTGTTTACATGGTGAATCTGTGTGGCTAGTATGAAAATGCTGTAGAACTGCATGGAGATCTATGTGGCTACTAAAGAAATGCTGTGTGTCCCCATAGTTAGGTTGTAGGACTATTGGCAGATCTGTGTGACTTCTAGAGAATTCTGTGCGTCTACTTGGCAAATTTGTATGGCTACTATGAAAATACTGTGTGCTTACATAGTGGATCTGTGTGGCTACTATGAAAATGCTGTAGAACTGCATGATAGATCAATGAGGTTACTAAAGAAATGCTGTGTGTCCCCACAACCAGGTTGTAGGGCTATTATGAAATAGTAGTAAAACCTTTATCATGTTCCCAAAGGCACTCTGGAAGAAATCGCAATTTTGCTATAGCATTTTCTGCACAAGTAATATAAATTGAAATATTTTTATTCCAATTTGTTGTTATGGTGTGCAATAAATTGTAATAAATAAACCAATAAAAATAAAATGCGAAATAGATTAACCTAAGTAGGTATAAAGGAATTAAAAGAAACAAGCGCTCAATAGTAAGTTGCAATAAGTTTATATTGAACATGCGATAATGTTTTTGTTTGTTATAATGATTTTGCGAATTAGATTGGACCTCTTTCAACATACATTCTGGTGTGACAACATACCTACATAATACATTTTTGACATAAGCATGATCTGGTAACACGCTCAGGATTGACTGCAGCCAAATCCTCATTTACCGACTTGCTTTACAATAACATATACGCTGAGTATTGTAAATAAGTTATAGGTCAATATCATCACTGTTGTAGAGTGATATGTTTAACGTATCTATTTATTATACGTACATATGTATCTTATATTTAATATTTGGTATCTATTGACGAAAGCCAGAGCATAGCTATATAGCATAGCTATAGCTATGGCTAATTGACTCTTTCTCATGAAAGAGGGAATTTGACAAAATAGTCCATATTATTTATTGTTACATGGGTCATGAATACTTACCGAGTAATTCAAATCAAATAATTACGTAACAGCGTGCTATGTGTGCCGAAATAAAATTAATAGACTGTATATTTCATGGTCTTAATTACAGTCACCATATTTATTGAAGGAAATTTTGGGTTCAATCCAATTATGCTCTTGATTTATTAATTTATGTATCGTTATTCACAATAATATACAATACGCAAACTCGAGCCACCTAATACATTTATTTTGTGATATACCTACCTACTTACATTACATTTTCAATTAATTGGTATATTACTTACAACGCATGTTAAATTATTCAACACAATTATTTTCATCACGTACATATTCTCTTAAATTATACCAATTAATAATTTTGTCAAGTAAATACGTCAATTCGTTTTGTCATAATCATTCTATAATGTTTATTAAGAAATTTATATGAAATACACTTAATGCATTAGGACGTAGCACCTGTAATGTTAATGATAATAATTTGTAATAAATAAAAAGTAAGTAATTATATACGCAATTGAAGGTGTTACTTTATGTGTTAATGCTGTAAACATTATTTCAATAAAATAATTGCTTAAGTTCCTATATTCATTCAAACATTATATTTACAACACAATGAAACGAAAATTTAAAACAAACAAGATTTATTTTAGCTTTATTTTCAATAGATATTAAGTACTGGTTATTTACTCCACTTATATTCACCTTCTTATGTTATTCATTTGTTAAGGTTCTTCAACAATACATATATTATTAGAATTTAATTTATAGGATGTCCCTTACCTACAGCAGTACACATCACTCATTAGTCATAAATAAAATTATTACATGTATATGGAATAAATAGATGCTGCTATTTATGCTTATTAAACATACGTAACACAAAAAAAAAACAAATAAATATAATATAATCAGTTCTTGACGATTTCATTATTACTATAAGACACCAAGGATAAAAAAAAATACTTCCTCATGGGCATTTATTAATCAATTATTACTTATCATAAGAGAAAAAAAAACCAACTCCAATTTTATAATTTTATTTGATAAGGCCTTTACGCCTTGTTATACCATTAAACTCCATAATTATATTTGCCATAGGATTATAGTATAAATATCTTTCACCAATCATCACATGACCAACCACACGTTCACATTTATTACACACCCGTTAATATTTACTATTATTACTAGTTCACATATATAGTACAGCCATCGTATATAACGTCACAGATATGTGTTCTTGTATATGTTTGTGCCCTTTGACGTCCTAGTATTTATGAGAAAACGGAGTCGGTTCGCATAAGAGTTTGAATTTGCCTCTAAAATGGTCGCTCCCAGTTTTTAACCTACGTGTTATTGCATAAAGCAACTCACAATATTACATAACAAAATTAAAACATTACATACTTTCGTCTGTAACAACAAGAATAAAATACTTATCATGTACCTATGTATATGTACCATAATTTAAATAAAAAGAAAGCACTTCAACACACTTCAAATATTTATTTTGTAATCTGTAGTGTAAAGCGAATTATTTTTTTTGTTATTTATTTTGTTAATCTACCCTCAAAAGTTAGTGGAATTATTTAACGAGAAACAACCGCTCTCTTGATAAGTCCATGTTAGAAGAGTATATTTAGACATTTTTATTTTATGGTGTTCGTTTAAAATTGGTAATTGTGGCTGATTGCTGTGTGTGTGTGTGATTGCTACTCTGATTCGTGATGGACAAGCATAGGGCAAAATTCATTGATGAAATACAACTCTTTAGGTAGTGCTATTACTATTCTTTGCGCGACCCAGATTATAAACTAAAAATTACACAAAGGGCATTCAGTTGCTAAGTGCGAGCTCTCTAATCTGGTGCTTAATTCTTGTACAATTACGATATAGATTAACTGGGTTTCACTAATACTTATAGTATTTGTAATAATATATGTACTCTTTAAAGTCATACATGGAAATAATAAGTTTTAGAAAAAAAACAGGATACATTGAAAACAATGTTAGATATTAAGAGCTGTGTGAATGAACTGTGTGAATGAAATTAAAAGCTGTGTGAATGGAATTAAAAGCTGTGTGAATAGAAATAAAAGCTGTGTGAATAGAATTAAAATCTGTGTGAATGGAATTAGAATCTGTGTGAATGGAATTAAAAGCTGTGTGAATGGAATTAAAATCTGTGTGAATGGAATTAGAATCTGTGTGAATGGAATTAAAAGCTGTGTGAATAGAATTAAAAGCTGTGTGAATGGAATTTAAACCTGTGTGAATGGAATTAAAAGCTGTGTGAATTAAAATAAAAGTTTTGTGAATTAAATAAAAGGCTGTATGAATAAATTAAAAATCTGTGTAAATTAAATTGAAAGCTGTGTGAATCAATCAAAGCTGTGTGAAATAAAATTAAATTTGTGTAAGTTATAATTAATAGCAATGGAATAAAATAAATAAATACAGTTTGATCGGTGTCAGTTACGAGCGGCTGCAGGCGGAGGTAAATAAAGGAGACGAGACGAAGAAATTTTATAGAATTTATTGATTAAATTCAGTTTACAATTAAAGAAATATGTACCTAATCTAAAATACGTAAAGCTCACGCGATGCTAACTATGAGTCTCGCCCTTGGGAACGCTACGCGACACCGCGACGATTCCCGGAGTCTTGCGTTGTCAGCACAGGTGCATAACATGTTTGTCTGTACGCGGCAACAAATTTAAAAATTTATGAGGTCTTTATTTAATCAAGAGAACCCAATGTTTAACCATTTTGTCTATTTGACTGTAGGTTTTTGCACACTAATCCTCTAGAATTGCTTATTCGATTTGAATGCACTTTTCAGATTTCTACTTTGATGGGCTTCACTTAACATTAGATTGTAAAAGAAAAAAAAAATCAAGTTCTGTGTTGGAAGAAAATATAAACAGTAAATAAAAGTTATATAAACAGAAAAAAAATATGCGATTGAGGAAAATACAAACGTCACCAAAGAAAAATAAATTTTATTTTATTTAACTTTTTTTGACAAAAAAGTCTATTACTTAGTACAAATGGCGAGCTTCTATGTGACAAGATGTTCATTCTATCTCCATTAAATTTGCAGTAATTACAAGAACCAGTTACTCGTTCGGTGTTTCAATTTCAGATGCCGCCGTAGACCAGTGACAAATGGGGACGCGAACAGACTAGCAATGATGACCTAATGATGACCGCCGTGAGACACGACAGTTGCAGGATGGCCGAGTGTTACAAGTTCTACTTCCGGCACCCCGATATAACCCAACATTAATTACTAATTACAATAATTATATTATTGTGTGTATAATAATTCTATGTATAATAGTTTATTCCTACGATTTATTAATAAATTCGTTTATTGTTTGAGATTATATAAGTGTTGTTAACTTCCGATTTAATTGTAAAGTGGGGTTGAAGGTAGGATATAAATATGGCGAACTAAGGTTGTGGAGGTCATTAATTTTGTAACGGTTCTAAGGGGAAGTTCTGCCCGAATGTATACTTGTAAAGATAATTGGTAGTTAAATGTAATAATGTACAAAGTGTAGAGAATAATGTGTATATGCTGTAATAAACTACGTGAAAAGATGTTGCTGAAGTTTATTTTTGTGAAATAACTCATCGATAGGGAAGTTCATCGTCCTTGCTGCAGCCAGTGTGATAGCCATCATCACACTACACAGTCTGAAATCGCTACGATAAATCGTTACGTATGTATGAGGCATAAGGGATTCTGTCTGGACCAAATGCGATTATTACGCCGGTTGTACATACCGTTGTTACTAAAGTTTGACTCGTCTGACCAAATGATAGTGTTCAAAAAATTTTGATCCTCAAGGATGAGTCTCTCGATATGTTGACAGAAATTAAGTCGTCTTTCAGCATCTCCCGGCCGTAATTTTTGCACTAATCGCCCTTCAACATAACTTTTAAACTTGTATTTTTTCAGAACGCGATGTATTCTACTCTTTGAAAGTCCAATTTCTTCTTCAGCTTCCCTCACTGAACTCTTCGGGTACGCTTTAACCCATTGACTGCCGAAATTTTTATACTCACAAAGTTGGTGGCCACCATACATTCCTCACTTTACGTATATATTCGTATATGGCACCAGCGATAAATACGTATACGTATAACTACGTACATGCGGCATCACAGGTATAACTAATCACCCCGGGTGCCAACTACGTATAAATACGAATCATTCGTTACATTTCATTTAAGCGTAACTGTGACATAACTGTATGTAAGTGGAAGGATAAAGTGTCTCGAGTTTCTCCAGATAATTTTCATTACTTGGAAAAATACCTTCCTTTGAAAAAAGAAGATCCCAGGAAACCCGTGTAGAGTTTTTACAGAAGAAAAAAACGAAAAGAAACCTCTTATTTTTGCCCTGTGTGCCCAGAAAAACCAGCGTTGTGTATTCTCAATTGCTTCAAAATATATCACACAGATCCCAGATTTGTTTCATAGGCTGATTTTATATATATTTTTTAGTTGTATGAATGACAAAAATTACTACACTGATAAAAATTATTACTTTTCAGTTACTAATATATGTGACTGATTTCATTTAATTTTGATAGAAATAATGTTCGTTTTTGTTTTTAATTAGTTAATTTTTATTTAAAAAATAGATTTAAATGTAAAAGATTGTGATTTATAAACGTCAGATAAATGTTATAGGCTGTTTGATATTTGTGATTTTTTTTTGTTTAGAGTCAATAAAGTTACTTTTTTCATAATGCCTATTTTATTTAAGATGCCAAACTATAAAAAGACGTTCTTTCTAGGAGGCCAGCTAACATACGTTTCATATAAAATGTCGTGAAAGTCTTACGGACATATCCGTAGCCGGCCTCCTGCAAGGCAAAAATATACGTATATATACGTATTCGGCACTCAATGGGTTAAAGTAAATCAGAATGTTGAGTTCATCATCGCTGACGTTTATTAAAAAGTATGCTTCTATTAAATCCAAATTATTTTGGTACGCCATTGTAAGTAAATTAACACAAAAATTGCTAATAAACGAAAATGAAACTCACAATAAACAAAAGAACAGACGGTTGTAAATTTACGTGTTCCATTTTCGAATTATTTATTTTTACTAATATCAGCCAGTTTCATGGTAATTGGCTATTTGACAGATATTACAATAAATTATGAAATGTATTAGATATGATAGCTTATATAGTTACAATAATTGTCCATATTTTTTGCCCCCCAAAATATTATCGTAAATATTTTATTTTTGTAAAAGAAATCCGCGATTATTTATCTGTGGATCACCTGATCCAAAACGGTGGCTGCCATCTTGACGCGAGATGTGACGTCACATTTCTATAAACTGTAAACACATTTGAGAGTTCGAGTACCATACCATTGTATGCTTGCTTTGTGTAATAAAAGGAAATTGTTTTATTATCAGATAATATGGAGCAAGGATTTCTAAAAGCCGATAGTGTAAATTTACCCAGAGTGGATTCATTTATGGTCGCAAATTTTTTTGCGTGTAATCCTGACTTTTGCAGGGCAGAGTTTCGAAATGTAAAGACTGCCATGTAAGTATCTTTTTCTTTCAAAAAAGTACCTAATAAATATCAGAAATTATAAGTATTTTATGAATGGTCAAAACTTTTATGTGAAATAGTTACATAGGTTATTCTATTTCTCATTTCAGATCTTCGCGACAATCATATGGTGATGACGCCGTAGGCTATGTACAGCTAAAGAGAGAAGGAAACTTTTGTATTGTCAAATGTAAAATTTGCCCCGAACACAAGGTTCGTCAACAGCCATACTCGGTGTCCATGGTGATTGATGAAAAGGAAGGAGTCGTACAAAGTGTCCAGTGCAATGACTGTCCTGCATCTCAAGGGAGCTGCAAACATGCTGTTGCTTTTCTTATGTGGACTCATAGACGAAGTGAGGAACCATCTTGCACTGCAACAGAATGTTATTGGAAGAAATCAAAACTTTCTAAAGTAGGTAGCTCACTTAAGTTCATTAAAATTGAAGAGATGGTTCCTAGTAATAGTCCCTGTACTCAAACAGATGAAGGTGTACTATTTGACTTTTTACAAGAAAGCAGGAAAAGTAAACTTTTAAATTGTCAAATCCTGAAACATCAGCCTGAGTATGAATGTGATGTAGTGCAACTGCTGTCATTGCACTACTTGAGTTGCAAATTTAATACAGAAAATGACTGTGATAAATTTATAACCAAAATAAGTCCCATTTTTACGGTAAAAATATTGGTGAAGTGGAAAAACTAACACGTGAGCAGCATAAAAGTTCAGCATGGTATGAGCTTCGCTATGCAAGAATAACTGCATCAAAGGCATTTGAAGCTACTCGTTGCAAAACTACAGACGGTTCATTAATTGCAATATTAATGGGTGCAAAAGTGCCCGATACATTTGCCATGAAAAGAGGTCGACGTTTAGAAGATAGTGTAAAAATGGAAGTACAAAAACAACTTGGTATCTGAATGTGGCTTATTCATTTGTCAAGAGTACCCTATTTTAGCAGCATCACCTGATGGGATCTTGAATAGTGATACTGTTGTAGAAATAAAGTGTCCAATTAATGAAAAAACAGCAAAAAAATATTTATCAAAGGATCAGATTTCTGCAAAGTATTTTGCGCAAGTTCAACTGCAGATGCATGTAACAAAAATGAAAAAATGTTTATTCTGTGTGGCATCTTGGAACTTCGAATCTAATAAGGAAGTGAACATTGTGCCGGTAAAATATGATGCTCATTATGTAGAAGACTTACTGTGTCAATTAGTAAATTTTTGGAAAAAAGATGTTTATCCATTGCTGTACAACAGTACTAAATAAAACAAGTTAAATAATTGAAAATCATGTATTTTTTGTTATACTTCCCTGCAGGTTAATAAGTGCATATGCAATGATAACACAATTATTGTCTAAATGTCTTAATAATTTCTGATTCACTACAGAGTGGGGTTTTAACATTGAAAATTCTCTCACACGTCTTATTACCCTCTCAATATGTATTCTCAAACTTGCAATTTGTTTAGTTTTTATAACATCATGTTTTGGTAATTTAGAATTCGAGGAAACACTTGGAGGTTTTATTAAATTAATACCTTTTTTCAACAGGAGCTCTTCTATATGTTTAAACCCTCTGTCTGCAAGTATAGACATACCAAGTTCTAAAGAATCTAAAAATTTGCAATCTTGAAGCAACATTACATCAGTGACTCTGCCACTATATCCAGGTGAAACATAATTAATGATACCATCGGGGGTACTACTAATTAAGTATTTGGCAGTGTTTGCTTTTTTATATTCTGACCATGTTAAAGCTTGTTCTACAGATTTTGATGGTTTTTGTATTTCTATTTCAAGGCAATCTATGATACAATGAATATTATGGTACTTATGTCTGAATGCTATAGGCAGGTTTTGTGTTACTGCACTTTTACTTGAATTAATGATAAAAGGTTTTAAAACGCATGCTATAAGAGGTATTGATGACATAAAAATTTTACTTGCATATGACAGAGATATGCCAAATTGGTCTCCAAGCTCAGAAAATGGTGTATTTAATCTTATTTTTTTAAACATAGTAAAATTTGTTTTTTAGGAAGCTTTATGTGTTTTTGTATAATATCTATAAGAAAAATAACATTCCTTTGAAATGCCAATGTAGTATCTAGGATTATTCTCGATTAAGCATAGAGTATTTTCACATGACATTTTGTTGAGATCTTCTGCCTCAATTTTCCTTTTTATTTCAGACAGTTCAGACTGAGTCTCTTGGTTACTGCTAGTAGATTCTGATCTTATTGTAAATAAGGAATGGACAGATTGTGAAGTGTCAGTACTTTGTTGTGAATGTTTAGATGGTGTCGAACTGTTTGAAGATGACACTTTTAACTCACTACCGAATAATAGTTCTCTTCTGCTTTTTTTCCCAAACCTTGTTAATGTAACTCCAGAGTCTGTGATTTTAAAAGGTGATGTTGCAACACATGTTGTATTAGTGTTTATAGGAGAAGTATTCGCGTCCTTTGTTTGTCCAGTAGTTTGTACAGCCTTGCTTCTAAACTTTGATGTTAAACATACTTGAATTAATTTATTTAATGTTTCTGGACATATTTGTGTTGCTTTATCTTGGTAATTAATGGAACAGTCACCGATTTCAGTAGTGGACTGAAACTCTGAAACAATCAGAATATATATTATTTAAGAAATAAGTAGGTTGTTAAATATATTAAGGTTGAAAATTATGAAGATGTTTCTACTGTAAAAATCTCTTTTAACTCACCACTATTATTTGGCATGCCAGATGTTGCTGGCATTTCAGTTTCTACGGACAACATAATATCCTGAATTACTTCCATACGTCGCCTTTTGCTTACGGCTGATCGAGGGTGTGGAGGTGCGGTACGTTTCATTCTATCTGGTTGACATTCATATTTCAATGGTAAGCAGTCTGGTCTCATTCTAATTTTGCCCACAGAACCCATTATGCTATATTCTGTGTAATTTTCCATATCATTAGGGAGCTGTAAAGTAAGTAATACATATAATTATTTGTTTAATATCTCGAATACAAAAAGTTTGGTTAGGTTCAGTAAAGGCACTCTGGTAATCAAAACAATAAGTTGATTTCTTACTTACATCAAAATGGTCTTCACAAAAGAAAATTACAGATTTATCAGACGTCTTCTTTGGATCTCGGCGTGCCAATTGCAACCACTGTTGTCTACGTTTCGGACATTTAGGAACGTGTATAAACAATTTGTCAGGACATTTAATGGTCGTATTTCTACACATTGGAACGGCACACGTCTTGTAATTTGACATTTCAACAATTTCAAGCGAATTCAAATGAAAAAACTAGAAACTTTTCAGCTAAAATCCTCAGTTGCACTTGTATCTCACACCTGTTTTTTGAGTTGTGACGTCACAGCAAGGAAAGGTCACGTGACCGACTGTTTTCGCGGGATTTTTAAATGATTATAGAAAAAACACGGATTTTCTATTGAATACCTTCTTTTTTAAGAATAATTATATTTGTTATAGGTATAAAATAATATTTAAAAAAATATGCAATACTTTTCCAAAAATTGTCAAATAGCGAATTGTGAGCTCATGAAGAAATGCATACAAGTACCTACTACACTTCATGTATCGCTTTATTATTATCATGTACTTATACCACGGAAATCTCGTATCTCAAGTGGGTAGGTCTTTGAAATGATAATGTTAATTGTTGGAAGCATACATGTAATTTTTCTATCACATTTGGCGGGTTCGATTCCCGGTTGAGGTAGGCGATTTTTAAAAAATCTGTGAATGCAGTTCTACTTATTATTAAAAATAAAACGATGTCTTCTTTCAGTAAAATATCCTATCTTTAATATTTAAGGTACTTTCCATTCATGTGGCATAGCCGTGGGATGCCCTAAATACACAGCCACTCGTGCTCTTGCAGTCGGTTCTGTCAGCAGCCCAATCAGCATCTGAGTAAGCGTCAAGTTTACAGATATTACCTGATTTGGTATACTGGGTGGAACAGGACTACTCCCGAAAACTGAAAGGGGGCATTCAGACAACCCTTCTGAACATTCCTGTGTAGAAATTTTGTTAAAAAAAAATTCAATGACGTCACCATGTTTTTTTTACTTTTGCAACTAGGTATGTGTAGTATGACACAACAGCAAAGTATTTTTGTGATTATTTATTTAAATTAAGCTGAAAACGAAATAATGATAAAAAACAGCAATGTATCGCGACGCCTAATTTCGCCTCCTGATCGACCTCGAGCGGGCCGTTCAATGTCACCGAGCGGCGCGCGGGCATTGCTCCCTACATTGCTTCCCGCCCCCACCCTCCCGCACACTACATCAAATTGGCAAATGCGATGTTCGCCCGCGCCGACAATGGCCCACACGAATCACTGAGAGGTATCGCGCCTCTGCACGCTCGTCCTCCCGAGGGCTACCCGCTTCCACGGGAGCTCTTAGAGTCAGGCGACTCCCCCGACCATCTGGGGGAAGTCTGACTTTGACCCAGCTAGTCTAACTTGACGCTGATAGGACCCCCTCCGCCGGGAGACACTTAGTTCTCGTTCACGCCCTGGTAAAAAGGTGATCCTTGAGACCGCAATCCCCCTCGCCAAGTTCCCGTAGAAAGCGCGGAGGCGATGTACGACTGTGCTGCTGTTGCACACTACATCATTTGCACATAAGGTTCAGCTGTGTGGTCACGCTGTGCATACAAAATTTAAACCTTCATGTAGGTAGAACAATCCTAACTACCCAACAATTAATCATTATGTTTACTTTTGTACGTAAAGATACCTACCACAAATCATGTCATACCCGAGTCATCGATGAAAACCACGGTCTAAATTTACCTACTTAAGTATGTGCCTACCTACCTGAAGTAATAATTACACTCCACAAAAGTAGTCGGTTAACCACCGTAAAAGTACCTACCTACCTACTAACTACAAAATACGGTACACAAAAGTAGTCGGTTAACCACGGTAAAAGTACCTACCTACTAACTACAAAATACGGTACACAAAAAGCCTGAAACGGCCTGAAAGCGCCAAAACTCCTCGATTCAACCAGGGTAGCGTCGATCGACCCTGGCCCTTGACCTGCCAGTGTTTATAAGCACCGACTAGCGCGACTGGTAGGCGGGCACAGGTAATCAGCTTTCTACTTGATTATGCTCTTATCAGCGCTGGTAGGTAGACGCAGGTTAGCGCTGATAACAAGCATTCATTGAATGCGGCCTTCCATCATTACATTCCCCAATGTACCTATTTCGTTAGTTGCTTAGGTAAAATAAAAGTACTTACTACAAACTAAAGTACCCATAAAGCACTGTATTTCGATTACAGCTGCCCACCTACCAAGTACCTACTAGCGCCAATACCGATATGGCGTTAAACGCCGATCGGCACGTCAAGAATGTCCACTAAGTACCTAATCTACTGGGTAAACATAATGCAAACGTAAACTAAATTACATTGAAACAAAGAAATGTTTTAAATTTGATTCTGTAAATACTAAAAATACCTACAACATCAAACTTAAATACGTAACTGCGACAGTACCTACAATAATCAATGTAGGTAAATGACACACACGACTAGCCGCCACACCGTCGTCGCGCCAAATTCGGTACCTTCTCCGCTCCGCCGTTCGCCGCCGCTTGTTCTTAGCCGACAAAGGCCTCCCGAAAAATTTAGGTTTCGTTTGGCGCTCGCCGCCCTAAGGCCCGTTTCACATGCACACGGTCACGGCACGGTCACCGTGCTGCGGAAAGCAGTAACGTATGAGCTACTATGACTTGCGCCAAGTCAGGAACATGACATACCAGGAGTAGGCAATTTGAGCTGTTCTGTGAGACGGTTCGCAGCTCTCACTCACTCACTTGAACCGTGAGCTGATTGGCAACTCGACCGTTTCAGTCGAGTTACCCATGTCTAACGATCACCCTTTGCCAACGTTTGGGCTACCGTACGTGAGTAAACCGTGCACATGTGAAAGATTTTGCGCTGTGCCGTTTAGACGGCAACCGGATGCATGTGAAAAGGGCCTAACACGTGTAGCAGATTTAGGTAAATAAATAACCCTTTAATGTCTAATATCTTGGGTCATCATTTTTGTTTTGAACTTAGAAAAACAAGCAAAACCATTTTAATGAAACTTTAAATAATTTAGTTTAATTATTTTATTTAGTGATCATTTAAATTTGTAGAGGCCGCCATCGCCATTTTCACCAAAGGGGGCGTCCATAAATTACGTGAGGTGTTTTTTTTTAAATTTTCTGTCCCTCCCTCCCCCCCTGGTGAGATGTCGTGAGATTTTATCCAACCTCCTCCCCCATCCCCCAATCTCACGTGAGATTTTTCAAAATGTGGTTTTCTTAGGTAAACGCGTTGGATTGTTATTGTAAAAAATAAAAAAAATGCTTCGTGAATTATCTTAATCGTATTACGATTACGTCTTACGATTAAATCTTAAGCATGTACAATCTGGATTAAATGGACCAAAATAGTTTTTTTGTTTTAATCAGAAAAAAAATTGCGTGATATTTGCCCGGGACCCCCCCTCTCTCCAACGTAAGATTAGATGAGATTTGACTCGACTCCCTCCCCCTTTAAAAACCTCACGTAATTTATGGACGCCCCCAAATGCAAAATGAAATCTGTTCTAAGTTTGAAGTTAATGTTTGTTGTCTCCAGGCAGAATGCAAATTTGTATGTCTGTTTGTAGTGTCCCAAACAAGTTGCAGTTTCAATTACACCTTAATTAGAATAAATAATTACTTTTTTCACTTAATTGTGATTAATTCCTGTATCTTATTCTGATTATTATCCTTTATTTAATTTGGTACTTACATTTATTATTTTAAATTAATCAAATGTATCGTATCGAAAAAAAGGTAATGTGGTGAAGGGTTAAATGTTTTCCGTGCGCAACGGATTTTTCAAACAAAGGAAACCGACAAGCCGCCGCTCGTCTTTCGGCAAGTTTGTGCGTGTGTGCGTGTGTTGGCGGCTTATTTTAGGAAAAATAAATTTTAGTTTAGTCGTTATTGCAACGTGCTAGATTACGCGTCCTGCTCGCAAATTAATTACGAGTTTCGATTTGCTTCCAGGTTTTAAGTGCTTTCTGTGACGTGATTATTAAATTCGTTTGGTGATTAGTTTAGAAAAATCGTTTGAAGTATTTTTCTTGACTTTTCACGTGTTTTAGTACAATCGTTTTGTAGGTTTAGTTTTGTAAAAATGTTCAGTGCTCGTGAATACGGACAAATGTTGATGTGTTATGGAGAAGCACGAGGGAATGCTTCACGAGCGTTACGCATTTATCGACAGCGTTACCCGAATCATGCGCACCCTTCAGATCCTCGCGTCATTACGGCTGCGTACCAAAGAGTTTTGGACAACCAGCCTATTGTGCCCCAAAGGCGCGGAGGTGGCCGGGAGATCGCAAACCGCACGGAACAACAAGTGTTGGACGTTATGAGGCGAAATCCACGGCTGGGTATTCGTACAGCGGCACGTGAAATTAGAGCTCGTGGCTTTAGGGTGTCGCACAAAACAGTACACAAAATACTCAAAAAAGACCGTCAGCGCCCCTACACTGTCCACAAAGTTCAGGCACTACTACTGCCTGACAAAACCCGACGAGTGCAGTTTTGCAGGTGGCTTTTAAGTCAGCCAAACCCCACTGCTTTCGCTGCCAACGTTTTGTGGACGGACGAGTCCACTTTTACAAGAAATGGCATGTGGAATCGTCGTAACAGCCATATTTGGGCACGCGAGAACCCACGGGCTACTCAACAAACGGGGCATCAGGTGCGGTGGTCTGTGAATGTGTGGGCAGGTATTCACGGCCGAAAAATTTATGGTCCAGTGTTCCTGCAATCACGCATGAATGGGGAGTCTTACTTGGACCTAATACGAGGTCCGATTGCTAGGTACCTCGAGGACGTCCCATTGGCCTTGGAAAGGGAGATGTGGTTTCAGCACGACGGCGCTCCCCCTCACATCGTCCTCCCCGTCCGAGCGCAGTTGAACCAGGATTTCCCAGGCCGGTGGATAGGCCGCTTCGGACCTCAGGATTGGCCACCCCGCTCCCCGGATCTGACTCCGCTGGATTTTTTCCTCTGGGGATACGTTAAGGACAGAGTGTTTGCTAGTGAGTGTGATACCGCGGAGGAAATGAAATCCCGGATTCGGGACGTGTTTGCGGACCTGAACAGCAGGGGCGCCGATGACCCGCTGTGGGATAGCATCCACCGAGAGGTAGTCCGAAGAGCCGAGCTGTGTGTGGAGATGGGAGGAGCGCAGTTCGAGCCGTTCCTCATACGTCACCGAAATTAGGTAAGTACTAGATACATAAAGCTTTTATTGTAAATCTTTCAAATTATTTAATTATGAGGTACCTACCTAAGTACTAAACTCCTAACTAAGTCGGAAATGACCACGTATGATTTATTATTCTAGTTTGTGTTGTGTTAAAGGTATGTTTAGTTATGTTAAAGTAGAAAGCGTAATAAGGTGGCTAGGTATTTTGTCAAGGAAAAACGATAAGTAATCGTCAGTTACTGTCGGCGTCTAAATTGATTTCAAGGCAGTAACTGACGCGCCGCGTGGATGGATATTGGCTATTTTTACGTGGAGGCGTTGACGCGTCAGTAACTGACTTCAGTTATTGACTCCATGTAACTACCATAAGATCTCTTGTTCGCCGCCGCGTCCGAACGCCGTGCGACGGAGTGGGATTTTCGCGTTGTTCGTGTTACATTGCTGGCTGATGATAGTGATAAAAACTTTCAAAAGAACATTTTGTTTAACAAATTGCTGTCCTCGGCTATACCACGTTTATTTACGGTAACAATTTGGTTTCTTCTACCCCCCCCTTCAGTTTTGGGGAGTTGTCCTTTTCCACCCTGTATAGCAGCCCCTGAGTGGAAGTTCCCTTCAGGTAAAGTAATACCCTCTTACCTGCTAATCATAATTCCCGTGATGGTTTGTCTAAAAATCTACTTAAATAAGAGAGCAAAAGTGATATCATGTCGACTGTTCATGGCAATGTATAATAAGGAGCCTATTAATTCTTTAAATGGTAGTTCAATTACATCTGATGGTGATGGAATGCTTGCATTAAAATTCACTTCCATTGGAGTCTTACTGCTTTTACAATCTTGCATATGAAACTTTTCTAACAGTCGCTTAATCACTTCTGTTTGTCTTATTTCTAAAGTATCCTTTTTTTTGTTATTTCTAATCCTAAGTATTTTCTTAATTCTCCTAAATTCTTCATCTAAAATTCAATTTGTAATGCTTTTATAACTTCCTCGTCCTCTCCAAGATATAAAATGTCATCTACATAATATAGTAATAACCATGTCTTTTCTTTTCCATATAAGCACAAATCATGTGTAGATTGTATGAATCCTTTCTTAGTTATGAAATCATGAAATCTTTGATTCGAGCACTTAGGAGCTTGTTTTAATCCATATAAAGCTTTTCTGAGTTTTAGAACTTTATCTTCTTTTATTTTCATACCTTTTGGATATTTAATGTAAACATCGGTATCCAATTTTCCAAATAAATTAAGTGTTTTTCTTTAAGAGAGAAGTCAAGGGTTTTGCAGTCCTTGAGAAGTCTGGTATAAATTTTCGATAGTATGACATGAGGCCTAGAAACGATTTGACATCTTTTGGGCATTTAGGACTGGAAAGTTTGATACAGCGTTAATCTTTTCGGGGTCAGGTTTAACACCTTTATCAGTAATAATATGCCCGAGACACGAGACTTCTTTACGAAGGAATTCACACTTGTCTGGCTGTAGCTTAAGGTTATATTCCCTGAGACGTTTAAATATTGACTCGAGATTTTTGATGTGTGAATCGAGGTCATATGAGTAAATTACAATATCGTCGAGATAGACCAAACATCTTGTGCCTTGTAGGCCGGTAAGTACTGTGTTCATCAACCTTTGGAAGGTTGAAGGGGCGTTTTTAAGCCCAAAAGGCATGCGTTTAAACTCAAAATTCTTTTAATTGCTCCCAGTTATTAAATTCTTTGACTGAGCAGGCAACTTCCGCTTTACCCCTTAATTGACTAAGGATGTATTTGAAAACGATAGGTTTTTGAACATCGGTTGCAAGTTCACAAACATTATTACAGTTTACAACGAATGAGTTCAGTGATTCTCGGCTGCCATCATAGGTGTTTATAAATTTGAACAAAATACCAAGGTCCATTTCTATTGTTGGTGTAGATTTTGATTGGATTATTTTTGGCGACAATACAGGTGATGTTTTACCGCCACCTTGTTCGGGTATATCCAATTGTTGTTTTTCCTCTCTCACTCTGGCTTCGAGTGATTTGGACATGGTGTGTATATCAATCAGTTCCAGGAAAGATGTACAACAGTAAGGGCGCTTTTAGTGTCATGCGGATTTGCTCACGCACGCGGGATTGCTCCGCATGCGTAGCACCCGCAAAGAACAATTTCATATATGAATTTACTGTAAAGCGTGAAATACGCACGCGGGAAGCGGAACGCTGTGCGGGGCGTCATCCCGCAGCGGGGCATCCGCATGCGTGATCGTCCCTACAACTTCAGTGCCCATTTTAGAGTCATGCGGGGCGCACGCACCGTATTGTACTAATCGTCTACGCAACCCGCACGTCAACCCGCAGAAGACTGAAACTTAAACTGCGTATGATACGCAGCGTGAAATTTCACGCATGCGGAGCAATCCCGCGTGCGTGAGCAAATCCGCATGACACTAAAAGCGCCCTTAAACAAGACTCACTGCAGGTGTGCGTAGGCGGCGAATGCGGCGATAAGCATGTTGTGACACTATTAGACACTGAATTGAACACTGGTTTGTTAACTACTCGTAGATAATAATTATTATTTGATTTAGTTATAATTTTATTTTTAACACTTATTTAACACTTATTCACACTTAAGTCACTTCCGAACACTTTTCACGACATTTACTTTCACTGTTTACTTTCGTTTCACAGGAGACGTTTCCGAGGGACTTTTAAAATCCCCTTGAGCTGCCACCAAATGTTATATGGGGTTTGGGATTTGCCTTTTTAAAAAAAATATTTTTTAAGGCACAGGGGTTTATTGAATGAAATAGTAACAAAATTAGAGAAACAGCGATTAAAGAAAAGGTGTGGCTTTCGCGACAGATCAGACCCAACTGGCTCTCCTGGAGACAGTAGCTTAGGGCTGGAAAGTGCGGGTCAGCACTTTCCGGCCCTGATTTTGCATAACTCTTTCATTTCAGGGTTATATCAGTTCGCAATGAATCTGTCCACCACCTTGAAATGAAACAATGCTGCAATATTGCAATAATGTGTGCATTAAAAAAGCAAGGGCCTTACACGGAAGTAGATACTGGCAAAATAGAAGCTGACTTAAAAACTTTGATTCAACTTATTGAATCAAATTGGAAATATGATGAGTCTACACAAGCTGCAACAGATTTAAACAAGAAAAGCGGAATAAGATAACTATTGTGCCTTTAGCAAATTATTTAAAACTTCTTAAAGAATACCTAAATAAAAAAAAAGTGTGTGTCAGCTACGACGCACGATTGGAGTTTACTCCTTACGAACGATAATTATGATATATATATCGAATAGAAAATAAAAACACTAAATAAAAGATCTAGCTGTTCGTATTTAAAATGTATATTATTCATAAATGTAAACGATAAGCTTACCAATTAACCGCATCCATGTGTTTTTTGGATTCTTCTTCATTATCATCTAAATCAATTTCTTGCATATTTTCAAATATTTTTTCAACTTTAATCACTTGATGATTTGTTTAATAGTACATTGATGACAAAGTTATTCGAACATGCAGAAAATATGACATTGTATGACAAATTCGTTGTTGTGTAAACAGCTGGGGAAACAAATTGTTGCTAGGCAACGGTGGCGTCAAAAATAAAAACAAAACACTGGCAATTTAATACGAGATCAAATTTAATGAGATAAGCTGTGTAATGTATTCCATCTCATTCTTTTACACGTTCAATCCTACAGATATATATGTTTGTCTCTTTCTACGTAACGCCTCAACTTTTCGTGTTTCTAAACTTGATTTTACTCCTCATAAAATCTCATACCGGGCCTTATAACTCAAATCGTTTCTTAAGGAGTAAACTCCAAAAATCCTTGGATGCTGCTATAAAAATTAAAGAAGGCTTACAAACTACTGAAACATACACACAACTTTTAGAGACTGTGTATTGTAGGGTTTTATTATTAAATAGGCTCAGGCCTGGAGAACTTCAAAGAATTATAGTGCACGATTATTTAGAAAGCGACAATAATGATAATAATAAGTACGAAGAGTTTGATCGTGCGCTTACTGCCTCAGAAAGGATCCTGGTGTGTTGTCATATGAGGTAAACGCGGCCGCAATTAATTAATATTATCGATAATTAAATTATTATTATCGATTAGGCATATTTTTTGCTTCGACAACAAATCAATTTTTGTTTGGTAATCCCGGTTATAACAATACAATTTATGGCTACAAAGTTTTGGAAAAGCATGCCAAATTATCAGGGGCGAAACAGCCTAAAGAAATATCCTCTACAAGGCTAAGAAAACATTTAGCCACCTTATCACAAATTTTTAGCATGTCTGAAAATGATATGGAGCAGCTGGCTACATTCATGGGCCATACTAATGTAGTACATAAAAAGTCTTACAGGTTGCCAGATGACGTATACCAAACTGCTAAGATATCAAAGCTTCTCATTCTTATGGAAGATGGAAAAGCAGACGCTTACAAAGGAAAATCTCTCGTAGAGATTGATTTAGATTTGAATGAGGAGCTACTTGAAGAGCCCGTGGACAACAACGAAATTATAGACTATGATCCTGAATCTACTTTAGATGCTAATTCTGATTAAGTACAAATATATTGTAATTTAAATGAATTATCTCAGGCTGGACCATCTGGTATGCAAAATGATTCTCAACAACTTATTAATGAACCCGTTTCTCAATTAGGTAACGAAAACAAAATACGAAAAGGAAAAAAAGGACGTTGGTACCTTGGACAAAGGAACAAAAGGACGTAGTTACAAAATACTTTAAATTTCACATAAAAAATCACCAACCGCCTAAAAGAAATGAATGTGAGAAACTAAAAGAACAACATGTAGATTTACTTAAGAATAAAGACTGGCTAAAAATAAAGGTATTCGTCCAAAATATTTACTCTAAGGCTAAGAAATGAAAGAAGAAAATTCATGTTTTAAAATAGTATGTTTTGTTTCAAATATTTTTACTTTGTTAATGCATACCAATGATTAAGATACTGATGTGATGTTTGAATTGATAATTAATACCCGGGTTCTAAGGTCCGTATCAGCTGCGTAAACGTAACTGAAAACGGTTGACATGCCTCTAACGTAGCTTATCGATATTAATATAACGGCGCTAAGGTCCGAGCGGTCGATATAATTTGGGTTATACGTGGCTGGATATAAGAAATAATAGTCTGTACACTGAGTTTAAACGTCTATTACAACACTTCAATACAGTTTTATAACAAATAATAAACTTTTACCAAAATTAATTCAGATTACATTAAATTAAACTTAGAAATAAAGCTTACGACAATATAATAGCAAAGTAGGAAAGGATCAGCAACATTAATTCTGATTAAACTTGGAAACGCGGCAAGTTTGGTATGGCAGTGGGTTCTACACGTCTACTCGGTCTAAGCGCTCAATTCCGAAAAAAGCCCCCCCTCATAACAGCTCTGGTTCTTTACAATGTCATCTCTAACCCCCACTCCATGCCAACCATGCCCAAACAATAACTGTTTGACGTTTCCACAAATAGTTAAAGGGATTCTCCACAGATGGCGTTGAAAGATCAGCACAGGACTTTACTGCACTCCGACAAGTAGTTCCAGCGATTCTCCACAGATGGCGCTGAGAGACCAGCGCAGGACTTGAGTGCGCTCCGACAAATATAACTAACAACGGCTATCAGATATTATCTATCTATATAAACTGACAGCCAACGGAACTGCCAACCTGCCTAAGCTATTCACATTCACAATTCAGCGATCGAACAAACAATACTCGTAATAACCAAAATAATTATGCCTTCTCTCTCTTTCTAAGTCATTCCTGACGTGCAAAACAGAGAAGGAGCGAATATTAACTCTAGTTCAGCTAGCCGCTTATAACCAGAACCAGCAACATTTTTACGACTACAAAGTACAAACCAAAGACAACCTTATTTCTATGAGATGAAGGCTTAACTGTAGTAAGCTTTGAGAGATCAAAGTATAATGGACATTGGTTGCGCCAAACACCGTCCATCATTGTTTGACCTATGAAACGTTATCATAGCTATTTAGTTAAACTCTGAGTTAATAGACATAAGAATGTAATTGCTTTACGAAGTTCGCGATATTCACAACACATAAAATTGGTTTTTGTGAAAATTGCGCGCGCAGTATCGTGTACATTGTTTGACGGTTTTTTGTTTTGTCTAATTTAAATTAGAAAGAAAGTTTGTTTTGTTTGCGACGTTGGCGTGTTATGTGTTATCAAGTTTTTTTTTTGTTTTAAATGTTATTTGGAGTAGACTAGACAGTCATCGATTGTGTTAATAGTGTGTGTTAATAGATAGTGTAAATATTGAAGATTGACTAAATTGTAAGTGTGTAAAGTGAAAATAAATAACAATATCAAAAAACAGTTTTAGTAGTTTTAGGTTAATACATAATATTAGTGCTGTACAAAACTTTAATATTAAACGTTTGTGTAAGTAAAAATGTCTGGCAGAAAGGGTATTGTGTGGACTCATTTTGAGAAAAAAGACAATGTTTTCGCTATTTGTAAATATTGTAAACAAACGTTATCATACAAAACTTCAACCGGGAATTTGAATTCTCACTTAAAAAAAGCTCACGCGTCTGTTTTTTTGGCGCAACAAACTGACGTCAGGCAACCATCAAATATTGAGGTTGACCTGCTTCAGCAAACAAACGCGGTGAGAACAGCAGCAGCTGCCACCACGTCTTCCACTGCGGCGACAGTTAGCGGTAACTGTGATTTGGAACCTTCCCGGAAACGTCAAAGAACCATGCAACTTTACGTAACAAAAAAAATAATCGAAGAAGAACGTAAGCGTATTGACCGTGACTTATTGGAGTTATTTATAACTGACTATCAGCCATTTAGTGTGGTAGAAGATAAAGGGTTCAAAAAATTCGCTAAAAACATACCCGGATATACTCTCCCCGGCAGAAAAGCCATTTCGGCTGCCATGATACCGGCTCTCTATGAGAAATGTTTAGCTGAAGTTAAAGAAACTGTTGCTCAGGATGTACGTTCCGTTTGCATAACAACAGACTGTTGGACATCAACTCAAACCGAAAGCTATATAGCAGTAACAGCCCATTATATTGACAAAGATTTTGAACCTCGCCAAATTTTACTTGAGTGCAAAAATATCAAAGAACGTCATACTAGCGCTAATTTATCGCAAGAATTAAAAAGAGTAACGGACGACTACAATTTGACCACAAAAGTAATTTTTGCAATATCTGACAATGCTAGAAATATAGAAAAAGCCATTGAAGATCTAAATTGGAAAAGATATGGGTGCTATGCACATACTCTAAACCTGATAGTCACGCATGCGTTTAATCGTGTACATGGACGTATAAAGAGAAGGACGGAGCCTCGCTAAACAACAAGCTGTGTCGGTCAGGTCGGCCAGGTCGCTATCCGTACAAGCCAGCATGACACACATTGACACACTGGTCGGCCATTACGAGTTCAAACGTCAACGCAGCCGATACGTTACGTGGTGACTTTAATAATTCAAAAAAATGTCTTGCGTGGTGAAATCGTGTAAAAACCGCAGTGACCAAAGGAAAAAAAAATCTGGAATCACGTTTCATAGGTAATTTATTGATTTATTCTCTTTATCTATTTAAAAAATATCGAAATAAAAGGAGATGTTTCAAAATGTATGGAGCCCCGGCCACCACTTTGTACACCATACTCAAAAATGGAGAAACACAATTAAAACAGTTTTCAATCATCCAATTCCTTTAAATTGCTTTAGTTTTGTGGTATAACACAAAAATGTACACTTAAAATTGCAACACAAAAACAAAAGTCTGTCATGGCGGTAAGCTGTCATCACACGTCATGTTGGTTAATTTGATAGAAGTTTGACATATGTACCTACAAATCTGTCATTTAAAGTGACAGTAGACAGTTCGCGATCTATGATCAATGACAACTTGGCAAGACGCCATGTTGAAAATTGATAAAAATGAATTATAAATACATGTACCAGAAAAGTATGCATTTAAGCAATTTATCTTTATTTTTCCCAAATTCCATGAATTTTTCTCGATTTTTGGAGGTACTGTACATATTGTGGGCCGGATTTGAAACATCTCCTTTCATTTTCGACGATCATAAAGACAATTAAAGTTCAGTGTTGTCAGTATTCACGTAAGCATATTACCGAGATTGTGGGAAATTTGGTCGCTTTGCTTTGAGTCATTTATTTAATAAATTCTGTTGTATGTTATTTATTTTTTACCAGATTTCCTAAGGCAAATATAACATGGAGAAACGAGTGGGTAAAAATAATTAGACAAAACTATACATGTATGTGATATTCTATTTACTGCCCATAGTTCTCTCTAGCATGGTAATTCCGAATCACATAACCAGATCTCTGAAAAAAAAGATTTTTTTGTTACCTGGGGTTATTTAAAAATTGATTTTGTTAAATTTTTAACTGAATTAAAAAATAAGAAGGTTCTCAATTCGACAGTATTTATGTTATGCTTCTTCTTACGTTTGTTAAACAATTTTTCGTCGTTTATGAGCCGATTTTGATAATTCTGTTTTTGTTGGAAAGTAAATATTGAGTGTAGTCTCGTCATAAGGCCACCAGGACCTGGTGATGGCATCTTAGAGAAATCGAGGGGAAGTTTTGAAAATTTTAGGGGCGACCAGTGTTATTGCTAATGTTTTCATTAGGTTTATTAAAGCTCAACAATTTAATGATGGCCTGGAGTCGATCTGATGAAGCCGAAAGACAGTCGAGGGAACTGTTTAACGATTTACAGCATTTGCCTTATGTTTAATTTTAATTTGTAGCAACGAGAACTTTACACCTTGATGGGTTGAATTGAGCGCCATCTGGCGATAGTTTTTGAGTTATCTCTGCTGGTCGATGTTGAAGTCGGTCTCTTTTTTTGTAAAAATAAATTTTTAACAATTAAAATATTTTCACCTTTTTTACTGCGTTTTATTGGTAAAATATTTTGCTAACCTGACAACCCCATGATTCACTCACTCATAACTAACCGCCGCCATTAAGGTGTCACAGTTTTGTCTTAATGACGCGGGGTCCATCTCTTTATACGTCCATGATCGTGTAGATATATTAATTGAAAATATTAAAAAATTGTAGCACATTTTAACCTTTAATTAGGCGCGCGGGGTCGCCGCGACCCCAAGTGATCTTCAAGTCGTTATTTTTTTAGCTAACAACGCTGGCAACCCGAATTTTTTGTTAGCTTCCTAACTCTTTAGTCTCCACTCGATTCAGAGTCGCTCGCGCCGCGGAGTTGATCGCACGTGCTGCACGGAGGGGCTTGGGGTCGCGGCGACCCCGCGCGACTAATAGTGTAGTTCAAATTTAGGTAACTAAATATTTTTATATTATGACTAGCTGTCCCGGCGAACTTCATTCCGCCAAACAGTCAATGACGGAGCAAATTTACAATAAAATTATTATTATTATCTTTCCATTTGCCATTCTCTACCAATATGGAGTACTACTTAATTCTAAACTTCCTTCAGGAATAAGTAGGTATATGTTACTTCTATTGAGTTTTGCGTAAAAAACAAAAACATATAAGTACCTTGAAAGTATGGATTAAATCCTGGTTCTTCAATAATGTCTGACCCATATGAAGTGATTTGGAAACAACCATTGCATTTTTGGGTGTTGGCTAGAAAATGTCGTGATTCGGGTGGTTCGGTACTTTAGTACATAGTATCTCAATGGTGGTTCGCCGCGAAGCAGTGAATGCAATGGTTCAGGTGGTGGTGTCAATAATGGTAGGTAACTTCACTTTGCCAATCGAGCCGTTCCACAGGCCGCCTCACTTTGCTCTTGGGACTGGTCACTTGGTCACAGCATTTTTAGTTAGTAATAATACACACATCAAAAGTGTCTAGGGATCAACATATATTTTTGCAATAACTTTTCTCCTGATTGATATTAATTAAAAATTTCTTTAAGGATTCATCAAATAAAGTGTTTTCGTTTGTCACAGTAACGATAAACCAAGTCACCTTTGCATTAATAAAGAAATTTGCCATTTTCCTAATAAAGGGATTTTTGACATTTGAACCACTAACATTAAAGTTCGAAAAAAAGACTGAAATAACAGTTTTCTTTAAAATTTTATTGGGTAACTTAAACAATTAATAATCCGTGTTTCTACCGCGAACACTAACAACACAAGAACATCGGTTTGGCATACTCAAAATGAGTTCATCCAAATCACGCTGTGGAATGGCCGCCCATGTTCGTTGCAACAACAAAAAAAGGTCTTCTTGCCACTGGATACCCTCCATATTCGGCAGAGCTCTTCTCTGTAGCATATCCCATGCATGCTCAATCGGGTTCAAGTCTGGCGACTGAGCAGGCCAGGGCAGGACATTGATGTTAGCTGCGGCGAGAGTCTGTCTTACAACTCTTGCGGTGTGCGGTCGTGCATTATCATGCATTAACTGAAATAAGGGACCGATTTGCACTTGTAGAGGAACGATGACGTCTGATACAATCGTCTCAGCATAAATTTGAGCGTTGAGGTTGCCTCTGATCCAAATCAACTCAGTTCTTCCGCCGATCCAAATACCCGCCCATACCATGATGGTTCCACCACTATAAGGATGGACTTCCTGGCAGGATTTTAATCGCTGTTGGCGTCCAGGGGTTCTCCAGTGTCGTATACGTCTTGTATCCGGTCTCATACCAAAACGAGACTCATCAAAAAAGCACACGAAACGCCATTGTTCTTCTGCCCAATTTGTGTTCAAGAGCCCATTGATATCGAATCCTACGATTGTGCATTGCTATAGGTGGTACCCGTAGCGGTCTTCGGGAATGAAGGTTCACTTCATGCAAGCGGTTTCTGACTGTTTGGTCGCTAATTAAGTTCCCTGAAGAGTGATGAAGCCTCACGGCTAACTTCATGGCGGTTATTGTTGGAGCTCTTCGAGTTAAGATTTGAATGTATCGGTCTTGTCTCCGTGTGGTGCAGCGATACCGTCCTCCATGGCGCTCAGCCACGGTACCAGTGTTTCGGTAACGTGTCCAAAGTCGACTGATAACACTCTGACTTGTATTCAGAGCTAAAGCCACAGTACGTTGCCGGGAACCAGCTTCTATCATTCCCACGGCTCTGAGCATTTCTTCCCTGCTTAAATGACGTCGCCACTCCATAATAACGTTGGTTTTAATCAGTAGTAGGGAAACAGTAGCACTAATAATGTCTTCAATGCGTTGTATGTTTTTATAGGGAAAATATTGACAGCTGTTTTCATCTTTTACTCGAATTTGATTGACAGTTCCTGATTCAAATTATGAAATGCACCAAAAAGGATCCATATAAATTTATAAAATCATAAATTTATTACAAAGCCACATCTCAATCTCAAGAAATCCGCATAAAAATGCTTGATCCCTAGACACTTTTGATGTGTGTATATCAATGCAAAAAGACTTGTTCTATTAGTACACACAAATCAATGTTTTTTGTTTTGTTATTTTCAAACAAAACAAACCATAGTTGACATGACGTGCGTTGTCAGTTGTGTTTCGCTAAAGTAAACAATCTTGGTTGTCATGACAATTTTGTAAACAGTGTTGGTTGCCATGCCAACGCTGTCACTGTACGTCAAAAATGTCGTGGATTTAATATCTAATAATCTCGATTTTTTGCGATAAATTGTATATTTTAATACCTATTATGTCCTTCCTGACTAATAGGATTCCAAAAAATCAAACATCAAAAAGATTGGTCCAGCCGTTCTCGAGTTATAAATGTTGTAACTGACACGACTTTCTTTTATATATATAGATTTTAAGCATTTTTTTCACCTTATATTGTCAATTTTAAAAATATATAACGTTAATTACCCTTCTTTAGACAATTATAGATTCATGTAAAATAAAAAATTGTATTTTTTATGTGTTTGCTTGGTAAACACTCGCTATTACGTTTTGCTTTTTCTCTATGCGTATAAACTACGACTACTTGTTTAGTTCACTAAGTTTTTATCAACAGTTACCTATTTACCTTTCGCAGAATTATTTCATCATGGCCCAAAATAGGCAGAGTCTTCGACCAGAACAAATAAGTGCAATTCTTGAAGAGGAAGAAGAAGCTTTCGATGAGACTGACAATGAGTTGTACTTAGAAGGAGACGCAGATACACTTTGGGAATCAGAGCATGAATCGGATTCAGATTTATGTGATACTGAAGAACCAACCACATCAACCTACTCCCAAACACCATCTGATTCATCTACGTATTTTTTAGGTAAAGATAAGAGTACTAAATGGAACAAATCTGTTCCCAGCCAAAGAGTAAGACAAAGATCTCATAATATTGTTACTCATTTGCCAGGCTCTAAAGGAGCAGCAAGAGATGCCAAAAGTAAGACTGATTGTTTTTTGTTATTTTTTGATAAAAGTATTATAGAATTGATAATGAAACATACAAATGAATATATATCTTCAGTTCGTCATAAATTCCAAAGGGAACGTGATGCCAAAGATATATCTTATGAAGAAATGTTGGCTTTTTTTGGATTGTTGGCAATGTCCGGAGTTCTACGTTCGTCGCATTTAAATTTTTTAGATTTGTGGGCAAATGATGGGACTGGGATAGAATTTTTTTCAGACACAATGTCAGCAAAACGTTTTTTATTTATTCTACGTTGCTTGCGTTTTGATGATGCTCGTTCTCGGCAATCTAGGCTAACCCGATGCCAATATGATAATAGGATAACGACCCGGATGGCGCAACGGTTAACACGCCGGATCGCTTTTCCGAGGGTCCTGGGTTCGATTCCCAGCGAGGCGGAAATTTGAATGATGAATTCGAATTGCCGTTCTCGGTCTGGGTGTGTGTCCTTGTCTTGTGTGTTGTCCATGGCACCCACGACACAGGGAATCCTAGTGTGGGGCTATGAGTGTGAAGCGTTATTATTATTATTATTATTATTATTGTAGATAAACTAGCCCCGATTCGTCAATTTTGTGACATTCTAAATGAAAATTTTAAAAAGCACTACACGGCGTCGGAGTATGTCACTGTGGATGAACAACTGCCTGCGTTTAGAGGAAGGTTTTCAGGATTGGTATATATGCCGAGTAAGCCGAATAAATATGGAATAAAGCATTATGCAATGGTTGATGCTAAGACTGCCTATCTTCAGAAATTTGAAGTTTACGTAGGAAAACAGCCAGACAGGCCCTACAATATCCCTAATGACACAAAAAGTCTCGTCAAACGATTGACGGAAACAATCAAGAATACAGGACGTAATATTACTATAGATAATGATTTCACTAGTGTTGATTTAGCTAAATACCTTTTGAAAGACAAATTGACAATAGTAGGTACGTTGAGAAAAAATAAAAAAGAAATACCACAAGCATTTTTGCCTGACAGACGTCGTGAAGTACACTCAACGTTATTTGGTTTTCATGACGAACTGACTTTGTGCTCCTATGTCTCAAAAAAATCTAAAGCTGTTGTATTATTGTCGTCTATGCATCATGATGACATCATAGACGAGGGAGAATTGAAGAAGCCGGAGATGATTTTATTTTATAACAAAACAAAGGGTGGCGTAGACACTAATGACAAGCTGTGTTCCACATATAACGTTGCTCGGCGGACGAAGAGATGGCCTATGGTTATCTTTTTTCATTTATTCAATGTGTCTGCTATAAATGCATTCGTTATTTATAACTTCAACAACAATGAGGCTACCATAAACAGACGAATTTTTCTAAAGTTATTAGCAACAGAATTAGTAAAAGCACATAGATTAGCGCGAGCAATAGTTCCGTCCTTGCCTAGTGCTTTGAAAAAGCGATTGTCAGAACCTGAAGTTGCTACTCCTTCAAAGTCTACAACTGGATTGCACTCAACAAAAAGAGGAAGGTGCTACATCTGTCCACGAAAAGGCGACAGGAAAACGACCGCAAAGTGCAATAATTGCAGCAAATTTATCTGTGGCGATCATACAAAGAAAATTTGTGATAACTGTTGAATTTTATAAGTACTTACGAAAAACATATTTTTTATTGTTTTAAAGACCTTGTTAAGATTTTTTTTATTTTTCTAAAAATTCAATAAGAAGTAAGTAGATTAAAAACAATTAAAGTTGATTACAAATTTAAATGTTTCTTATTTCATACCTAACAATTTGGGGTAACTGCAGACCCCGCGCGACTAACAATGTTAGTTTATTGGCGCGCCTAATTAAAGGTTAAGCGAAGCACATCTGCCTTAGATATGCTTCTCAGCTACCAAATCCGAAATATGGTAGACAACGGAGAACCAAAACGATTAGTACAACAGGTTCCAACTCGCTGGAACTCAACATATTTCATGTTACGAAGATTTAGCCAGCATAAAGAAGCTGTAAAACATTGCATGGCGATGATAGACAAAGACTGGCTTTTAATTTCCATAGACGATTGGGAAACAGTGAACCAATTTTGTGATGTTTTGAAGCCTTTTGAAGAGGTGACTTCGTCAATTAGTGGCGACCAATATCTAACCGGCAGTTTAGTAATAGTTATGACAAACTGCCTAAAAACTATTTGCAAAGACTTCTTGGAAAAGACTGATTATAACTATTTTCAACCTGTCGTAAAAGAAATCTTAGAAGCCTTAAATGATGGTCTTACTGAAAGATTTCCCCGAATAGAGTTTAGCAAAACTTTTGCATTATGCACTTTACTAGACCCTAGGTTTAAGAATTATGGCTTCCAAAATGATATTGCGTACTCTGACATTAAAAACACACCCATAACCTAATCATTGGTCTGATAGCCCGCGATAAGGAATCAAGCCCGTCCGAAGTCGTAGTCAATACTTCCGAAGAAAAAGGCGTTAGTGCTTGGGCAATATTCGATGAACAAGTAAAAAAAAACCTCAAGGGAATGCCACTGAAATAGCCATTAGAGAACTACAAATGTATTTGGATGATGATCTGCTTTCAAGAAAAAATCCAGCAGGTCTATGGACCAATTCGTCTCAATGGTGGCGAGATCATAAAGTGATTTACCCGCATTTGTCTGAGATCTATCGGACGAAATGCAACATAGTCGCAACGTCTGTTCCGTGTGAACGCCTTTTTTCAAAAACAGGAATGTTGATTAACCAAAGAAGGTGCAATTTAAAAACTCACAAAGTGGAACAACTCGCTTTTATAAATGCGAATTTAAGTGCTAAGAGTAAATATTATGGATTAGGCTTTGAGCGTGGGGACCGAATCGAGAAATTTCGTAACGAAAACACCTAACACCCCCCACTCGTGACATCTATCGATAAATACCAGAACTTTTAACTGAGTTAACTCACTTTTACTTTATAACGGCTAAACCGATTTGGCTAATTTTAGTCTTGAAATATTCGTGGAAGTTCAGGGAAGGTTGCAGCGATGAGAAAATATGGAAAAATTGCGAGGAAAATACTAAAAATGAAAATTTTAATTTCCCATACAAATCTTACCTGTCAAACATTTGATTTTCGCCCCGTCGGTTCGGTATTTTAAGAATAATTACATGTAGATCTGGATTAAATAAGGCGTTGGAATCGACAACATGTATATAATAGTCGAATATATAATAGTCGAATTATCGCGTATTTAGATTTAAAACATGCAAAATAACATAGACATATAGACATACATGACATAAAATAATGACACTATAATGACATTTGGTTGTTGTATTGCGTGCGTTCAGAAATATATTTTGTATAGTTTGCTTTACTCTTCATCATATTATGTCAAATCGCCCCGTGAGATGTCCGCCCACTATGACGTAACAATTTTCTGTTATCAAACTGGTTCCTTTTTTTAGTTTTAAGCTTATAAAATTGTCAAATCCTCAAAATAATCCGTAGAAATGTTTTAACGATTATATTAGAAAATCACATTGAAATGAAAAACAAAATACAGCCACAAGAGAAATAACGAAACGAAGATTCATCAAATAGGTTAAAAACTTATAGCAGTCTTTACACTTATTTTTCGAAATAGATTTTTCTACGGGACGCAGCAATACATTGGAGGGAGCTGAAGATAACTCCATTTGTGTCTGTTTTAATTAATGACCTATTATAATGGAGGAATTTTATGCCTCTACTAAAACAAGTGTGAGGAGCAAGATCAGCAGGAGGTGATGATAAGAGATCTGCAGAAGCGAGGTAGTTAGGCCGAAACTGAAAGCTCTTTCCATTAAAAGGAAGATTTCAAATAATATAATGACATTATGTGTCAGAAAAAATTTATGTGGATGTCCGAGCAAGAGAAACATTGTGGTAGAATATGGATTAACAGTGTATATAATCAAAGGGATTAATGATGTTATGATGAATCAAGACGAATATTAATAACAGCACTATATAAGAATTGATTTGTGATATAATAAATAAAATAAATATATAATTATAGCGCCCATAATTTCCGAACGTACTCGAACCTCCCGAGTACGACGTGTTCCCGCGCGCCTGCTCGAATAGAGCGTCTAATGGAGTGACGTTCGCCTCCCTAATGTGACGGCACGTCCCTACGCCTACGCAGTAGTTGAGGGAGTCCGACGACGCAAGCGCTGCTAATACGCGCCTTTTCTCGTATTTGCATAACTCCGGGACTCCTGCGAGAGCCTGAGTAAAAGTTCTGTGATAATTAATGTGTTAAGTGCCAAATACACCGATTTTGCGAACTATAGTCTTGTTATTATCAGCGAACCCCTGATCGAAGACTATATAATTGTAATTGCTTAAGTTGATAAAAAATGCTATGCAATAGCTTTACCGCGGCAGTCTCCGAGTGCCACACGTCTTTTTCTTTTTCACAGATTCTACATGGTTGATCTTTAAAGTTCTGTGATAATTAATGTGTGAAGTGCCAAATACACCGATTTTGCGAACTATAGTCTTGTTATTATCAGCGAACCCCTGATCGAAGACTATTATAATTGTAATTGCTTAAGTTGATAAAAAATGCTATGCAATAGCTTTACCGCGGCAGTCTCCGAGTGCCACACGTCTTTTTCTTTTTCACAGATTCTACATGGTTGATCTTTAAAATTTTTCTGTTTTAATTTACTGTCCAAATTTAATACCTGTTTTTCCTCAATCCTTTTATTCAATAAATGCTCTAAGCCCCGGATACTACTAAATAAATCCTCAGTGTCTTTTAATTTATTTCTATCAATTTCATCGGCTATAAAATTTGGTAGTCCTATTGTAATTAAATCAATTAAAGTTGGTTTATCTATTAATTTGTTTATCTCTAACAAAAGTCTTTCTTTTTTTAAAGCATATTCCAGTAATGAACCCTGTCTATACTTATATGAAAAAGCATACCTGATCGGTGTCCAGCCCTTATTTATATATGTTTCACAAAAGTTTTTTTTTTCAAATACACCACTCTGAATTTATTGTATATTTTATAAGCATAGAATTATACCAGTCTTGACTAGAGTCATCCAAAAACAATCGAAAAATTTGAATTTTTTGAATATCTATATATATAAAACTCAAAGGTGACTGACTGACTGACTGACTGACTGACTGACTTATATAGTGATCTATCAACGCACAGCCCAAACCACTGAACGGATCGGGCTGAAATTTGGCATGCAGGTAGATATTATGACGTAGACAACCGCTAAGAAAGGAT
Organism: Hesperia comma; assembly: GCA_905404135.1. Classification (NCBI taxonomy): domain Eukaryota; kingdom Metazoa; phylum Arthropoda; class Insecta; order Lepidoptera; family Hesperiidae; genus Hesperia; species Hesperia comma. The sequence continues at coordinate 19,432,139 of FR990015.1, read as the reverse complement.
TTTGATCAATTCTACCCCCAAGGGGATAAAATAGGGGATGAAAGTTTATGATTTTCGACTGATTGAACTGAACGTACAGCCCAAACCACTGGACGGATCGAGCTGAAACTTGGCATGCAGGTAGATGTTATGACGTAGACATCCGCTAAGAAAGGATTTTGATCAATTCAACCCCTAAGGGGATAAAATAAGGGATGAAAGTTTGTGATTTTCGACTGATTGAACTGAACGCACAGCCCAAACCACTGGATGGATCGGGCTGAAATTTGGCATGCAGGTTGATGTTATAACGTAGGCATCCGCTTTTGATCAATTAACCCCGAAGGGATAAAATAGGGAATGAAAGTTTGTGATTTTCGACTGATTAACTGAAATTAAAGATTGGAGCTACTATGATAAAGACGTCCGCTTAGACGATTTTGATAAATTCAACCCCCCTTGGGATAAAATAAGGGATGATGGAGGATGTAAATGTATTAGTTTGAACCTATCAGTACCTAATGGAACGAATAAATTAAAACGAACAAAATAATTTTTAGTTCTAAATCTTGACAATAGATGTCGTTAGTAGTATTCTAAAACGCGCGATCGTTGTGTTTTCACTGAGTTACTTAAACCCGATGATGAGTGGCCACCGTATCTAATAGTTCATACTATACCTAAGTATTTCTAGCAGATTATTGGCATATAATAAATTAAAACGAACAAAATAATTTTTAGTTCTAAATCTTGACAATAGATGTCGTTAGTAGTATTCTAAAACGCGCGATCGTTGTGTTTTCACTGAGTTACTTAAACCCGATGATGAGTGGCCACCGTATCTAATAGTTCATACTATACCTAAGTATTTCTAGCAGATTATTGGCATATTTTAGATATTTTGGATTTGGGGATGAAAGTTTATGATTTTCGACTGATTGAACTGAATGTACAGCCCAAACCACGGGACGGATCGGGCTGAAATTTGGCATGCAGGTAGATATTATGACGTAGACAACCGCTAAGAAAGGATTTTGATCAATTCTACCCCCAAGGGGATAAAATAGGGGATGAAAGTTTATGATTTTCGACTGATTGAACTGAATGTACAGCCCAAACCACTGGACGGATCGGGCTGAAATTTGGCATGCAGGTAGATATTATGACGTAGACAACCGCTAAGAAAGGATTTTGATCAATTCTACCCCCAAGGGGATAAAATAGGGGATGAAAGTTTATGATTTTCGACTGATTGAACTGAACGTACAGCCCAAACCACTGGACGGATCGAGCTGAAACTTGGCATGCAGGTAGATGTTATGACGTAGACATCCGCTAAGAAAGGATTTTGATCAATTCAACCCCTAAGGGGATAAAATAAGGGATGAAAGTTTGTGATTTTCGACTGATTGAACTGAACGCACAGCCCAAACCACTGGACGGATCGGGCTGAAAATTGGCATGCAGATAGCCACCATGATGTAGACATTCGCTAAGAAAGGATTTTTCAAAATTCATCACCTAGAGGGGTTAAATAGGGGGGGGTGAAGTTTAAACGAATTCCACGCGGGCGTAACGAAGTAACTTTAGAGAATTAGCTCAGGCACTTTTTGTAGAGTTATACCTAAGTAATCTAAATGTTTCGACCACTTTTGTACACAGTAAAGATAGCTATCTAAATATATATATATATATATATAACTCAAAGGTGACTGACTGACATAGTGATCTATCAACGCACAGCCCAAACTACTGGACCGATCGGGCTGAAATTTGGCATGCAGATAGCCACTACGATGTAGACATCCGCTAAGAAAGGATTTTTCAAAATTCATCCCCTAAAGGAGTGAAATAGGGGGTGAAGCTTAAACGAATTCCACGCGGGCGAAGCTGCGGGCATAAGCTAGTCTTCATCTATATCTAAACGAGTACATTCAGCTTCAAAGATCGTCATCCATTGAGTTACACTTGATGTTCTTCTTGAGAATTTTTCTATTACAAACTTCTCAGATAATTTCTTCAGATTGGAATGTTTGGGTTTATTCTTCAAAGCATATTCCAAGATTTTTGATAGAGCTTCCGTTGTTGACATATCATGTGTAAAAACCTGCTGTTCCGCTTTAGATATCCTCTCCTTCAGTAAATATCCTTTGAACTGCATATTTCCATCTGCATCCAAATAACTATCACGTACTTCTGGTGTAACTGACAGCCATACCTGTCGTGTTTCATGTCTTCTTTGTAGTGTAGACTTTACTTTTTGAAAAGTTTGGGTTCTTATCACCGCATCATGTAGTTTCACCGGTTGTAAGTGATCCGGAATTAAAAACACATTTTTATCTTCGTTCATAATTGAGGTTATGCAGATCACGTTTGCTTTCGGATCTTCACTCGATTTCACAACAAATTCAAATTTCAACTTTTATTTGTTTACAACATCTAGAATTAATGTTGTTTTGTAATACGTTGGATAAATTGGATATTGAAATCGAAACAAACACTATTAAGTTGTTGGTCTGAAAAGAGAAATTATTTTATTAACAAAAATCACAAATAAAATTTACAGACATAAATAACATCTACAATTACTACAAATCAATACCATTTACTTACCTGAAAAGAGAAACAACATTAAAAGCTATTGCTTCTAATTATTTTTACAAACAAAACAGGTGGAGAACCTAGGTAGAGCACGGGTCCGGACCCAATATTTTAAAATAAGTTAACGTTTCTCCCATCAACCGGAAAAAATATCTTTTTTAAAATTATAGACAAGCACAGACAAGGTAGGTATAGTGTAGAATAAACAAAAATGACAAGTGCCGACACCACAGATAATGCTTATGCAGATTAATAACATACCTCTACGAAGTAAAGATTTAAATTTAATGAAGAGCCAAAAGAGTCTCTTCATTTACATATACATATATATGGATCATTATACATATATAACGTTTTGTTTCATATTGGTCAATAACTTTGACCGTGTATATAATCAAAGATAACTTTATTGAATTTTAAAAACTTCGAATTCCAAAGAAACATACAAGTGGACGAATTGCATTATTTTTGATTATACTATCTCTGACAAACTGCCGTCGAAGATGAGTGATTATTCAGAAACCTAATTTCTAAGTAACTAATTAACAAGAACTTACAATCACTATAATTATTCATATTATTTTATAAAAAATATCATGTAATACGTTTATTTGGTACTCATTTTGATATTTCTCATAAAAAATTTGAGTTAACACTTAATTTAAGCATATGATATGTAAAAAATAAGAAATCGTAAAGTTACCGATTAATTTGTAATGAAGTTTTTTAATGTTGTCAACACAAAACAGCCAGAGACAAACCATCCAGCCAAAAGCCGTCCAGAATTAGACACCTCATAATACCAAAAAGATCAAGCCAGTTTAAGCCCGAGAAATGAATTGCCTGGAATTTGCATGGTTTTTAAAAAGTTCATAATAGGCCCGCAGGACGCTAAGCTTTTTGGAGGCCAATTTGGCCTTAGCTTCCAGATGACACCCATACTGCACGTCGCTCGAAATGTCAACACCCAGAATCCCAACACTTTTATTAACAGTGAATGCTAAGCTAAAGCTAAGCTACAACTCACTAATGGCCCACTACTGAGCACGGGTCTCTTGTCATTACTGAGGAGGCCTAGAGCATTCTCAACCACGCTGCTCCAATGCGGGTTGGTGGAGGGGTTAGTGGCCAACCCAGTGTCGAAACTTTTCAAGCCGCCCGAAGGCCTCCAACACGCCTTAACGACTGCTATCAATCGATAACAACCGGGACCGACGGCTTTACGTGCCCTCCGAAGCACGGAAGCGCTCAAGAAATTTTTCCCACTAGCGGTCACCCATCGCTACCAACCGCGCCCACTGTTGCTTAACTTTGTCGATCGCTTAGAATTGACGCAACCCGCCGGGCTATGAGCGCTTCAGTGAACAGTGAGTGCGGTACCCTGGAATTGAGGCGCCATGACAAATGGGGTTTTCTTACCGGAAAACGCGCAATGAGACAATATTGTCCAGGCAAACCTCACCCCACAGGGTTAAAAGCTTTTATTTTACCTAATCCAAATGGATTGGCCTGTGATATGATTACTTACCAGGGCAAAAATACCTACTTACTGCTTCTGGATTACAACTGCGAGAGAGCGTAGTTCTGTGTGATTCATTAGTTGCACAGTCACATAGTATATTGTGATCGTTTTTTTACATCTATAAAACTAATTGATGAACTATCCAAAAGAGGTATTAAATGCGCCGGAACGGTCATGAAGAACCGAATTCTCAGATACGTAAAAGATGATATCGATAGCGACATTTGCTTGAAACGTCGAGGTAGAGGAAGTTATGACGTTTTAGTGCGAGAGATGGAGGTATTGCTGTGACGAAATGGTTCGACAACAAACCTGTAACCTTGTTATCAAGCATTTATGCTGCGGAAGAAGTCGATGAGTGTTAAAGATATGATCGGAAACTTAAACCATTCATACAAGTTCAGACACCACAAGTTATCAAAGAGTATAAACTCAAACATGGTAATTCAAACATGGGAAGAGTTGATCTCACAGATAGGCTTCTGGCTGTCTGCCCAGCAAAAGCTCGCACAAAAAAATGGACGGTTAGGTTCTTTTTGCATATGATAGATCTGGCTATTGTGAATTCTTGGACAAGATACAAAGAAGATAATAAGAGACTAGGCAAGCCTGCTCATCGAATTTTGAAACGTAAGACAATTCAAACAAGAAATTGCTAAAAAATGATATTAGATAACATTTATCGAGATGAAAACGAGCATGAGGATCAGGAAAATGATAATTTGAATAAAAAGCGAGGGAGTCCAAGTGGAGTACCTCTTCCACCCGATGCGAAACGATTTCATGCAGGAGGATCATTTGCCCGACATGGAGACTAAGCAGAACAGATACAGAAACTCTGGATGTAGTAAAAAGACGACTATAACTTGCGTTTACTGTAACATACCTTTATGCATAACACCAATAAAAATATCATTATAAAAACAAAAAACCCGACTGCTTACAAAAGAACTCAAAAGAAAAAAACAAGTGTAACAATATCAACATAAAATACTTCATGCTGCCGCATGCGGTAACAAACGTTGTGAAAAATCTTTATTTACCCGTAGGTAACAGTATTGCTTGTCCCCGCCTGCAGCACCATGAAGTATTTTATGTTGATATTGTGACACTTGCTTTTTTTCTTTTGAGTTCTTTTGTAAGCAGTCGGGTTTTTTGTTTTTATAATAATATTTTTATTTCAGACTTTCTAGTGTTTTCGCCCAAAAATTCTACTTTTTGACAATTTGTGTTAAAACTTGTGGCTTAACGTTATATGATATACATGTATATATTTTTGAAAAGGTCTTTTCACAATCTTTCATTTGATACCCATATTGCTAAGATAAGAAAAAACTCAAGATTATCCCCTCTTTTTCTTCCACTTTCGGGCGCCATTTTGAAAATTCATATGACACTAACACAGTTCTGACGAATTCAACGATACCTCATATATAGAAATCCGTTCAACCGTTTGGGCTGTAGGGCCCGACAAATAAATGAACATACATACATACATACAAACAAACATACATACATACGTACATACATACATACATACACACGAAAAACATAACCTTCCTTCTGACGCAGTTGGGTAAAAAGAAACTGTTTCGTAAAATTCCATAAGAAATAAGACTATGACTTGAACCCTATTGAGCACGCCTGGGACGAACTGGGACGACGACGTGTATGTTACGTAAGTTTTTGAGTTGTCCATACTTCTCGATTTTGAAGTCGGTTATTGTTCTATCAGATGTTAAGTTTACCTAAACAACGACACCAAAAACGCAATTCTGAGATAATGCCTAACCGAGCAATCGTTGTTTGAACATAGCGCTCTCTAAGGTGATTTATGACTCATACTACACGCCCTATAAGTTAGTACTGACCGAAGCCGGACACTCTGTATATTCCAAAGCCTCAAGAGTATGGTGGCAAGACGTTTTCTCCATTTCTTCTGCGTCGGGTCTCTTGAAATTACTCCAACGTATACAGGCTTCAATAAGGTGATTTAGGACTTGTATTGTCCTAGCCTGCAGAAGGATCGGCAGATACTTTTAGAAAGGACATGGCAGCGGTGTGCATTGTACTTCTGTACAAAGAAAAAAACTAAGGCACATGTGGATTTTTGTTACAAGCAATATAATAGACCAGAGATACACAATGTTCGTCCTCCCCGCATCCTCACGCGACGTTCGAACGGCAGATCGAGAGAGATTCTCTGCGAAGTGCGCGAAAATGATGACGCCGAGTGGCTTGATGAAACCGATGTTGATCTTCAACAAAGCACTATTGGTGTTGAAGAAAGTCTTGCTAATCCGTGGTCCGAAAATACTGTACATTAAATAATGTTCACGTATAAGTACAAAAAACTTTTTCGCATTTCTTTCATTATTTTTATGTTGGTAAAAATAAACTGCAACCTTTCTATCTCTGAACGTTATTGTAGTAGTATATACGAGCCCCGATGCAAAATAGTTTGTCTAGTACGAAAAACGTAGAGAAAGATTTTTCTAACTTAATTACTTTTGTCCAGTTACGTAAACATAAAAACTATTCTACCACCTCATGTAAGTCACTCAGTAAGTGCATTATATTAACTCTGACAAATTGCCGCCGAAAATGAGTGATTGTTCAGAAACCTAACCCTTTCGGACTGTTCCAATACAATTGTGCGGGTCACAAAGTCGAGTATAGCTCATTAGTATTACGTTGGAAGTGGACGGGCCCGGTATCGTATGATTGTGTGGGAAGCGAACTTTCAATGCTCGCGCAATTTTTTTCCGAAACTCATTCGCCGAGCAGGTGTCAACCTGTACAATTCGTAGCTGATTGCGCTCTCCGACTTGGCGAAAGTAAGTACCTACTTGTGGCGACACACTGCACTGGCATATTGACACTGGCAACACCTCACGACGCCAGTCAGTGAACTGTCAATATGTCAGTGAGTTGTCAACCGCCACTACCGTACAGACAGTGACAGTGCTAACTGTGCAATTCGAATCCTGTATTCCTGTGGAGACTTGTTGTACTGCCGACTTGTAAAGTTGTGACTTGACTGTGCTCTTCCATACAAATAAACGACTACCGAAGAGACTCAAGACTTTTAATGGATAGCCCAAACATCCATAAATGGTGACCCGACTTTAAGAACAAGAGTCTACGTGAATATTTGTCTTCGCCACAAACTTGCCACCCTTCGATCTAGTGAAGAGATCGCTGGCAAGCCTGGCAAAGAGCCCGAGCATCGTGTATGGTGCCCAGGAGGTCGCACTGAGGACCTGCACCGCCTGCACGAAGCAGTCAATGCGAATATTCATCGTTTCGTCAATTTTCGTCGCAACTTCGGCCGCGCGATCCCCTGTACAGATCGCCGGCACGGAACCTATTCGGCGCGCAAGGAGCCCCGAGGTCATACATGCGACCTACATACAGCTCACAGTGTGTATTGTGTGATTAGTGTGTGTGAAAGTGCGTTTTTTTCAAACAAATTCAATTTTTTTAACATAAATCGTCGAACAACGACATCAGCGCCACCAAGTGTTTTTTTCATCGGAACTAAAATTTGCGGGAAGCTAACGGCCATACTTTGACAACGTACCTACGTCACGTATCATAGTGACGTGACACGTCAAAGTAACAGTGACGTCCGTCAAAACGTCAAGTCTTATTGCGTTCCGTTCCTGCAAGGTTGGTTTTACGTCAGAACTGTACGTAAGTCTTTGAACATTCTAAGACATTCTTACGATAACTAAAATAACTAACTGCATAACGTGTTCTACAATTTCTACAATTTGTGTTTTGTGTGTTTCTCAACAATTAATATCCTGGATTGTATTATTAATAGTTTAAATTTTTATTTTTTATTATATTACATTGTTGCATGATATTCATGCCTACTCATGTGAATGCCAAATGCTGATTAGTGGAAGGTTATAATATCATCTTTTATTTACAATTACTGATTATTTTACCACTAATTATTAATTTTACTTTGCACTTAACTATTTTGAACTCTATTATTGTTATACATTTTGCTTTACTGGTGTTTGTGTCTTTATATTTACTAACATGTCTCAGGATGAGGTACAAAAGCAAGTTATTGAGCTTCAAGCTCAACTTGCAGCTCTCACTAAACCCGAAGCAAATATCATGGGTGTAGCAGTAAAGTTGAGCAATTTTTGGCCGGAGAAACCAAAAATGTGGTTTGCTATGGCCGAGGCACAGTTTGAGATCGCAAACATAACACAGGACGCTACTAAGTATGGATATGTGCTTGCTATGCTGGATGCAAGACTGGCAGACCAGGTTGAGGACATTATTTCCAATCCTCCCTCTAAAGACAAATATGAGTACCTCAAAACAGAGTTAATTAAGCGGTTCTCAGTATCCAGCGAACAGCGTGTACGGCAATTACTCAGTGAGGAAATGTTGGGGGATAGGAAACCTTCATTAGAAAACTAGTTATACCTATGATGTTTTTATGACAACAGTGACTGTGGGCAAGCAAACGCTTTGTCGTTACTGCTCAACGAACTTTGTTGACACAATTGTATCAACGTGGGCCCTACATAACCTCATGCGTATTTGAAGTTTCTAATGGTTATTTATTTTACTTGGTTTTAGCACCTAGTTTCCAGGTTTAAACGAAGCGGAAATCGCAGAGATACTCAATGGCTCCGGGGACGAGGGCGACAACAACGTTGAAATCGATTTGGACATTGAATATTGGAGAAAACCCCGATGATACCTACAAGTTCCTCTTCATCTGACGAAGGCGAAGAAAGTGATGACGATAACATACCTCTGAGTATGCTAGCAGGATGGCAGAAAAAGCCCTTCAATAGCAAACCACTTCCACAAGATGCTTGTCGTACGAATATTTCGAGAACTATTTTACTGTGGAGCTCATGTAACAGATGTCTTTGACCCCAAATCAATATTATATGGCCGATACCGGTATACAATTTAATTTTCATTTAATAAAACCTGTTTTTTCTTTACTACATATGTTATAAAGAAGTTTTTCGGAATACACTTTTTTAACAGTTTTTTGTGACCCTCACAATTGTGCGTAAGAAATGTAGGACCCACTTTGATACAATTGTTGGTATATGAATTTTCCAAGATGGCGGCGGAAAATTATAATACACACATCAAAAGTGTCTAGGGATCAAGCATTTTTATGCGGATTTCGGCAGAAGAACAATGGCGTTTCGTGTGCTTTTCTGATGAGTCTCGTTTTGGTATGAGACCGGATACAAGACGTTTACGATACTGGAGAACCCCTGGACGCCAACAGCGATTAAAATCCTGCCAGGAAGTCCATCCTTATAGTGGTGGAACCATCATGGTATGGGCGGGTATTTGGATCGGCGGAAAAACTGAGTTGATTTGGATCAGAGGCAACCTCAACGCTCAAATTTATGCTGAGACGATTGTATCAGACGTCATCGTTCCTCTACAAGTGCAAATCGGTCCCTTATTTCAGTTAATGCATGATAATGCACGACCGCACACCGCAAGAGTTGTAAGAGAGACTCTCGCCGCAGCTAACATCAATGTCCTGCCCTGGCCTGCTCAGTCGCCAGACTTGAACCCGATTGAGCATGCATGGGATATGCTACAGAGAAGAGCTCTGCCGAATATGGAGGGTATCCAGTGGCAAGAAGACCTTTTTTTGTTGTTGCAACGAACATGGGCGGCCATTCCACAGCGTGATTTGGATGAACTCATTTTGAGTATGCCAAACCGATGTTCTTGTGTTGTTAGTGTTCGCGGTAGAAACACGGATTATTAATTGTTTAAGTTACCCAATAAAATTTTAAAGAAAACTGTTATTTCAGTCTTTTTTTCGAACTTTAATCTTAGTGGTTCAAATGTCAAAAATCCCTTTATTAGGAAAATGGCAAATTTCTTTATTAATGTAAAGGTGACTTGGTTTATCGTTACTGTGACAAACGAAAACACTTTATTTGATGAATCCTTAAAGAAAATTTTAATTAATATCAATCAGGAGAAAAGTTATTGCAAAAATATATGTTGATCCCTAGACACTTTTGATGTGTGTATATTAGTAATCTGTGGTCCCACATTAGTTAAGGTACGAGTTCAAAGCAACAAATTTCTTTATAGTTTAAGCGTGGGTCCGAAAGGGCTAATTTCAGAGTAACTAATTAACAAGAACTTACAATCACTTTAATTATTCCTATTATTTTATAAAAATATTATGTAATACGTGTACTTACTACTCATTTTGATATTTCTCATAAAACATTAAAGTTAACACTTAATGTAAGCCTAAAATATGTAAATAATTTTTTTTAGCTTTTTTTTATAAGCGTAAAATATGTAAATAATAAGAAACCTAAACAGTTACCGGTTAATTTGAAATGAAGTTTTTGAACGTTTCGCTTGTCAACACAAAACAGCCAGAGACAAACTCATAAGCCGTCCAGAATTAGGCAGCTCATAATACCAAATATATCCAGCCAGTTTAAGCCCGAAAATTGAATTGTCTGGAACTTGCATGGTTTTTTAAAAGTTCATGATGGGCCCGCGGGAGTCTCTCAAACTTTGTGAAAAATGTGGTGTAATTCTTTGCTACCATAAGAAAAAGATTTGCTTCAAAGAGTTCCACATCACGTCATAGAAGAATATCTCAATATTTGCTCAATGTCAGAGATATGTCACTGTCCCCATTTTGCTAAATAAATAAATACTAAAAACATTGATTTTCTCAAAAATCAAAATAAAATCGGGTTACAAGGTCGTAAAATGGGTTACAAGGGGATATAGATAAAATAAAAGTCCATTATAAAAGAGCGATGCGACGCGGATCCCACTGACGTGGTAGAGAAAAGAGCATTTCTAGGCATATTATATGTCGTGGGAGTGTCTCGATATGGACGGCTTAACATAAAAGATTTTTGGAATAACTCTCAGGGTACTCTCAGGGTTTGGAAATTGTATATGCCGCAATGTCAATAGATTCCGATTTATGATACGTGCCCTAATATTTCACGACATTACCGATAGGGAACAACGTAGAGAACTTCATAAAATGGCACCAATTCGACAAGTTGTAGATTTGGTCACCAAAATTGTCGCAATAACTACGTTCCTAGCGATTATTTGAAGTCCGACGAACAACTTGTCGGTTTTTGAAGACGTTTATTTATTTATTTATTTAGGCTTTATTGACCACCATAACATAAATACGAGGGGAGGTCCAAAAGTTCGCGGAATGGAGGGGATGGAGTGGGGATAGGTGAACTCGCTTAACGTCATACTAATTAGTGACTAATAATTAGTATATATGCTAAGTTTCAGCCCTATTGCGTCATTCATTTACGAACAGTCACCTGCTAAACAAGTAAATCCGGAAGAAAACTGAAACTATGGAAAAAATTGAACACCGTGCCGTGATAAAGTTCCTTAACAAGCAAGGAAAAAACGCTCAGACCATTTTGAATGAAATGGAAATCGTTTATGGGAAACACTGCCCTAGTAAAACAATGGTTTACAAGTGGCATGGACTTTTTAAACATGGTCGGGACTCGATTGAAGACGATTCCCGCTCAGGAAGGCCAGTTGAGGCCACCACATCAGACATCGTCGAAAAAGTGGAAAAATTTGTATTGGAGGACACCCGATTGAAAAAAAATCAGTTATCTGCATTAGTTGTAGTATCAGATACCACCATTTTGCGCATCCTCCACGACCACTTGGGTATGACAAAAGTCAGTGCAAGATGGGTACCGAGAATGCTCACGCCGCTGCAAAAACAACAGCGCGTCGATGCGTCAAAGCTGTTTTTGGAGTTGTGTGGAGACGAACCTGCACCGATTTTGAAACGGATTTTTACTGGAGATGAAACCTGGGTTCATCACTTTGAGCCTGAGTCAAAACAAGAGTCCATGCAATGGCATAGAAAGGGGACACCGCCGCCAAAGAAGTTCAAAGTGTCGGAGTCGGCCGGAAAGTTGATGGCTACTGTTTTTTGGGATTGTGAGGGAATATTTCTCATTGATTACAAAGAAAAGGGAAGAACCATAACTGGGGAATACTACGCAACGGTATTAGAAAAATTAAAGGAGGCTGTCAAGGAAAAACGTCGAGGAAAATTGACTAAAGGTGTATTGCTCTTGCAAGACAACGCGCCGGTTCACCAGAGCAAAGTTGCGATGGCCGCTCTGCACAAACATGGCTTTGAATCACTTGTCCACCCACCCTATAGTCCAGATCTAGCCCCAAGTGATTTTTATTTGTTTCCCAATTTAAAAAAAGACCTAAGGGGAAAGAAATTTTCCGACGACAATGAGGTGCAGGAGGCAATTTTGGCTCATTTTGAAGCAAAAGATAAAAAATATTTTTACGATGGCTTAGAAAAGTTAATACATAGATTTAATAAATGTATTCAGCTTAAGGGAGACTATATTGAAAAGGAAAAATGGATTTATAGTTTTATTTTATTCAAAACCCCTTCATTCCGCGAACTTTTGGACCTCCCCTCGTATTACGGCACAAATGGCGAGCTTAATGCTGTAGCATTCTCTACCAGCTAACCATTAGGCTAAACTGATAAGCACGAATAGCGGTTTTGTAACGCCTTTTTTTTTGTAATTAGGTGTAGCCTCTAGGTGCCCTAAGTAATTAAAAAGATTAAGTAAACACCGACCTGGTAACCTCATATGTTGGTTCGCAATTTCCGATAACACTGCTGCAACGCTATTGTTAATTAGTTTACCCATCTCTTTGCATTCTTTTTGGCATAGTAGGATTTCACTTACACTGTTTTATCTTGTTTATATACAAGTTTTCACATATTTTTAACCTCCAAATTAGATAAACAAACATTGTAATTGTCAAATCAATCTGATGTAATTGTCAAATCAATATCTGTCAAATGACTCTGTTCAGTGACGCTGAGTGGCGCTAGGGTCGGGATTGATTGTCGATGGTGTTAAACTAAGTATTCATTCAGTTGAAATATTATTATTCCAGAATAATTGTAGAAATTTCTGTCCTAACTAATTACCTTGTAGGCGATCTTATTTTAATTAGTTTTCATTTTTTCGGAGGTCTAAGGATTTAAACCTTTTAGTGGATTAATTGAGGTTCCTCTAGGTCTATGTGAGGGTCTATGGAACTAGGTTTTAATTTTCGGACGAATGACCTTGAACTTGACAGCTGGTTCTGTGTACAGCGAGATTAAGAGATTCGGGTGCTTAATTGGAAGAAAGTGGAAATGTTTTGGTCAAGAAAGCTGGACTTGACTGATTCCTGCTGTCTGTGTACAGTGACCCATCGAGTGCGTTTTTTGTGTTTTTTATCTGTAACCCGTCGGAGCAAGTGAATGAATGTGTTAATATGTACTGGGAGTGGGGTCTTGGTTCAGCGACTGGTTTTGAACGTGAAGAGCGTGGCTTCGGTCTTTCCATTTTCGAGCGGCGAGCGAAGCGGACCTCAGAGCTGGGAGAAGCCTGGGACCTACCTAAGTGTGCTGAGTACCGAGTCTGGGAAACCGGGAATACTCTGCGGGCAACGCCGCGGGCCTTGGCTGCGAAATTTCTGGGCGGTGCTTGCAAATTGCGTGCGAATTGCGCGTCCAGTTGGCCGCTCCAAGCGGGCTGTCGGAGGTCGACCACGTAAGTAGTTGATGTCTTGTTTCGTGGCAATTTTACCTATCGGTATTTAGTGAATTCGAGGTTATGTAGTAAATCGTTCCTTGCAGTTGGGATTGGCTGAACGAATTAGAAACCGGCAGGCGGGACCTCGCTCCTCGTGCCGGCCACGTGCTTTCGTGCCTCCAGTAGGGTATGTTTCCATGCCTTCACTTATTTCATAACCTCTCGTTTTATTATCACTCTCTCTTACTGTAGATTTTAAATATCACATGGGGAAATTATTGAAAACGTAGAATTTCACGTATAACCTAAGCCGTTGAACTGTTAGGTCCCCCGGCTTTGTACTTTTAACCTTTTGTTAGACAGCGAGAGAGTATTAATTAATTTATTCATTCTTTTCATTGTCAAATTAACCTTAAATTATCGAAATTGAACTCAGACCTAGTAAATTCACTCCGCTCCGAGATTTATTGTGGGATTCTTGGTGAATTGATGCTGATTAGTTATTCCATAATGTGTAACCTCTAACTTAACTATATACTATTGTCTTTAATACATTATACCTAACGGTTACTAGGTATTGGAATATAAATGAACTTAACTATATACTATTGTCTTTAATACATTATACCTAACGGCTGCTAGGTATTGGAATATAAATGTTTAAGTTTTGCCGGTGTTTGTGTTCTTAAATGCATAATCATTTAAATAATTATTATCATGAACCATAAACTTCTTAATGCTATATACAAGTGTAAGCGGTGTCTGCCTAATTAGGTATTATCATTTTTTTTAAATATAAGGTGTAACTTAGACTGAATATCCCTATTCAGCTGTGCATTAATTATTTGTAAACACTTGAGGTGACACATGTTGTTTTGTGTACGCTTCAGGAGGCGGTTCTGTACGGGTGCTGTACGGGTTCTGTACGGGTTCTGTACGGGTTCTGTACGGGTTCTGTACGAGTTCTGTACGGGTGCTGTACGGGTTCTGTGCGGGCTGTGCACCTCCTGGTGGCTGGTGGACTGATTGGTTACTGGTTAAGCTGGCTCCTGCGGCGGCTTTGGCTGAGCAGACTTTTATTTTAATTTTATTTAATATAAATTCTTTATTTTTGGGTGTTGGTTAAAAGCCGAGGGCCAGTAACCGAGAGCCAAGCGCAGCCTAGAGTTACTATCCTAGAGTCTTACTCTCCTATCTCTACCTATCTTTCTCTCCTCTTCCCTATAGCTCCACCTATACCTACTATCTTATACCTACACCTATACCTACTATCTTATACCTACACCTATACCTACTATATTATACCTACACCTATACCTACTATCTTATACCTACACCTATACCTACTATCTTATACCTACACCTATACCTACTATCTTATACCTATACCTATACCCACTATCTTATACCTATACCTATACCTACTATCTTATACCTTACTTATTATTAACTTATTATTATATTAACCTAACTTAATTACTTAAATATTAATTACTTACCGTATACATATTGTTAAAGTCAACAAGCGAGCCAATGGTCAAATCTTTATCTTACCCGGGTGTACTGTTGTCCCCAAAGAAACTAAATCTTGTTATTAACTTAAACATTAATCTAAGTATTAACCTAACTTTTTTGTCAACCTTAATCTAAGTCTTGGTCTTTAATCTCGTCTGGAATTTCCTTATTTGGCTAATACAACGTGTAACCACTATATTACACTATAGTAAAATAAACATTTTGAATAAGGTCTTATATTTGTTCTTTATTGTTACACCCAACTCGATAGGGACTTAAATTTTTTAATTACAATGGCGACCTTGACAGGACGCTAAGTGGAACTTGAAATTCATTATTACAATGGCGACCGTGACAGGACGCTAAGTAGGACTTAAATTTAATTATTACAGTTTACTTATTGTCACAAATATATCACAAATAAATACATATAAACAAACTTACATACAAATATACATGCGTAATTTAATATCTATATATATACATAATATATATACACCTACATATATATATACACATACAGGGCGCTCCGTTATGAATGGATAATACAGCACCTGCGTGTAGAGGGCATCATGCCGGTTCAGATAAATAAATGTTATGTTCAGTAAAAGTCCCTCCGTTTCTGAGATATTCGACATTTTCGAAATCTTAAAATTATTCCACCCTTCGCCATTCTTCCTGACGCCAGGACCACAAATGAAGACATCCCCTGCATCTGTTTTTTGGATAGTATTCCTGGATAGATGTGCTATCGAATGTTATCAATTATTTTATAACAAAAGCACGGATTCTTTTTAAATTAAGATTCAATACCAACTTAAGGCCCTTTCATATTTCATTCATGACTTTTACTCTGCCGTGGCTAAAAAAAATGTATGGTGGCCTGAATGCCAATTTCAAAAAGAACTTGCCCATTTCACTCAGATTCCGAAATCTCCGACGTTGCGGCTTCATAATGTACATGCCTAATAAGCCCGACATTCACATTCATACATAATCAAAATGTTCATGGTGGTCGATACGAAATTTCTAGAAGGTCCCTATCAAAAGTCCAACACTCTGTTGGACAATGTTTTCCATGGAGTGCTGGAACTACTTTATGGATCAGGGTGCAATATATCAATGGATAATTATTTCACAAATGTATAATCTGGCTAAAAAAGCCGCTGCAGAAGCAAATCACGATCGTTGATACCATGAAAGCAAATAGACCCGAAATTCCTAAGGAGTTCAAAGCTTCGAAATCGAGGGCTAGAAAAAGTTCCAAAAAGAAACAAAGTAGTCAACTTACAATCTACAATCCATTATGATGTATCTATCGATGCTGATACAAATGAAGAACACAAACCGGGAATCATTACTTTTTCTTTTAATTTAGGATAGAAGCATTAGAAGCACTTTTGGTTTGGTCGATGTGCACTCTCCTCGAGAGCCCAAATTCGATCAACAAAAAAGTGGTGCCAAACTTGCAATAAATGGATATGTTCTGATCACCAAGCAGTAACTTGTCCTGAAGTATATGAAAGCAAAGAAAATATTAATAAGTTAAAAAATACTTTGATATTTACTAAATTGTTGATTGTTCAATATTCTTAATCATTTTTGTCTAAAAATTAAGGTTGTAAATGTATGTAAAATAAATATCTTTCCTTTTACATATGTTGTTTCATTTAGATAATTAAAAATATAAAAGTTATTTACATTTTGAAATTTGAACTCGTATAGTATAGCAGGTAGGGATGCAATCGATACATCAATGTTTTTCAAACAACGATATACCGTTAATAAACATCGATGTAACATCGTTCCTCTTGAACGATGTTTTATGAACGATTTCAGCAACACATACAAACATATAGGTAAAAGCCGGATAGTTGCCACACTTTTTAAAAAAGCTCTTTTATTAAAAATGTGTACCAATAATTTTTTTATTCAAAGTGTATTCTTAAACATAGTTTATTAATCTTCTAACATAGCCTATTTTTTCAAATATAAATATTATTAGTTTTGAGTAAATCCTGTTTTATGAGACCTCTAAAAAAGGGGATAGTTGCCTACTATGGCGGATAGTAGCCTAACGTTAAAAATGGTTCGGGGGATACTTGCCTAATGTGAGGATAGTTGCCTATTTGTTTTTTTTTTTGAAATAGAAATGAACTTATATTAATTTAAGTAATCAGTTTTTATTATTGAATACAATCTTTTATTAAGTATTAATTAAAGTTAAATTATAACATAAAATTACAACAAAAATAGACTCAAAAATGGTAATTAGGTATCCAAAATAATATTGAAACATTATTATTTATTTTAAAGATAGAACAATAAACAAAATAAGAATTAACTTTGGCATTAGCATCTGTTAAGTAAGTATTCAGTCCTTATTACTTACTGAGATCCTTTATTAAGTACTAAGAGAAGTTAAATTATTACCTAATCAATACTTAAAAATACTAAGGTTTTTTTATCTTAAATATTAAAAATATGGTAATCAACTTTGGCCTTAGCATTGATTATCACCAGAAGCCAAGGTTTTCAACTTGCCACATCTCAGGCAATGGTTTTTGAATGTTGTACAAGTTTCATGCAACCACATTCGACACATGTCACATTTAATCCAATCTGATTTCGATTTAGTTAATTTATAATTTTCAAAACATTCTGCACAATAATTATCAACTGAAACTTCTTTATTGGTATTTAATATTTTTGAATTAGCATTTTTTACTTTTAATATATTTTCAGTGTCTCTAATAGACGTTTTGTTTTTTTTTGCCTTTGATTGGTAGCCCTTTAGTTGCTTTTCCTTTAGATGTTTTTGAACTTGTAACATTTTCTTCATTTTCACTGTTAGAACTGTAGATACGAATTTTTCTTTTCTTTAAAGCCCGTCCTTTAGTTAGATCAATAAAATCTGTGCTATCTGATTCTGATTCACTGCTGGTAATATCTCTATATTGTTTTGATTTTTTATCTTTTTGTGGTCGCCCTCTTTTCTTCGTCATCCTTTCTTTGCTACCAACTGGTTTGGTTTTTGTTTCTTTCGTTTGTTTCATTATGCTTCTTTCCTTTGCTTTTTCAGTTTTATTCTTCTTCTCGATTATTTTATCATTCGAGTTTAAAATTTCTGCTGATTGTTTAGCCCTTTTAGACATACTCAGCGGAATTTTTGGTATAGGAGATGATTGATGTAAAAATTTCGATGGTGTTTCTTTTTGTAGATCTTTGTTCTGTGACTCATTTAAAGATATCAGCGATGGTAATGATAGTTCAGTATTATCTAAAATGTAATTTTCAATTTCGCCATCTCCTAGGGCTAAACAATCATGAGAAAGAGCCAAAAGACTCGAGGACGGCCTAGGTGGCGTGTAATTTTGGTTCACGCTATTCTTCTCAGTTTCATTTACGATAGTTCCTGGATTATGTTTATCACAGTAGCTTGGGACTTGATCGTCTTGTAGAGTCACTTCGTTCTGTCGACTTAGTACATTACCTCGGTCATATTCAGATTCCTGTATGCGCTCACGTAACGCTAGTTCTCCAGAAGCGCCTGGTACTTGATCATTTATAGTTTCAGACTCTTGTTCCTGCGTAAGCTCCTCCAATGCAATATCTGATATAGCAAATTCAGCATCAGACAGAGCATTTGGATTGACTGGATAGATTCCGCTGCCGCGAAAACCACTTATTGCATTGGCAGGTGTAGTTGCTCGAATCCACGCCCTTGCTATCAGTTGACCAGAATTGTACCGGTTCAGTTTTTTTTGTGGATTGGTGCGAATAAAATTGTTTGTCTCCGCATAATAGTATTTTTTAAACGGTCCGAATACAGATACGTCTAAAGGTTGTAAAGCAGAAGTAGTATGACTAGGTAAACAAAGCAGTATCACATCATTGTCACGAGAAGTTTCTAGCATATTGACAGCACTGGAATGTGATGAATGACCATCTAAAATTAGTAATACCTTTCCTGGAGGCTTGTGGGGTATAAAATGTTCAGTCAGCCACTTGTAAAAAAGTTCTGAGGAAATATATGCTGATTTCTTTTGCATATAAACTTTGGAACCAAGAGGAAGTCCTTCTTCAAATTCTGGCTTTTTATTTACCCCCTTGATAATCAGAACAAGTGGGAGAAAATTGCCGATAGCGTTGCAACAAGCAATAACGGTAATTGTTTCACCTTTTTCACCGGAAGTAAGTGATTTCACTGCTCTAGTACCTTTCTTGGCTAATACCTTGCCAGGTTTATTGTTAAGTTGGACACCGCATTCATCCATATTGAAAATTCGCTCCGGCTTATCCAGTAAATCATTATCAGTTAAGACGGTTATGAGCAGATCAAAAAATTTGGCTACTTCGGCCCTGCTTAGACCCTTCGCTCTTTGAATTGATAAGCCCTCAGCTTGCCTCACAACTATTTCGGGATTTCTTTCAAGGAAACTTTTCAACCATTGCGGTCCAGCCATCTTAGTTTCATTATTAAAATTGTGCTTCAATCCTAGTTTTTCGGCAAACTGATAGGCTAATTGGCGAATTAAACTCCTTTCAGGAGGAAATCCTGCGTCTCCGAGCTTCAGTATATGGGATACTAGTCTTTTTTCATTTTCAAAGCCAAGGACCGGGTATTTTCCTAAAAATGTTAAAAATACAATTAGATAAGTAGGTAGGTATGTAAATAGATTATTTTATTTATAAGCTAAATATAGAATTTTAAATCCTTGACATACCTTGGGTTACCAGTAGCTGGTTTCTCTTTTCATACCGTCTTCTTAAGGTTCGAGAGGATATGCCATAAATCCGGGATATTTCGTTGATACTTTTTTGTTTTTTATTTAGTTCTTCGAACGCAAGTGCTAAACTATCTTCTGTCCAGTTGATGTGGCGCGGCACCACGCCTGACTTTCGTTTATACTTGCGAGGCATTTTGCTGTTGAATATTTATTTTATTTAATATAAACTTTAATGAAAACAAATAAAAAAAAAAGACGTGTGGCACTCGGAGACTGCCGCGGTAAAGCTATTGCATATCATTATATATAAATTAACAAAACAAAAAATAATACTGCATTTGTGATAATAATAATAAAATGAATGTATATAGAGTAATAACTCATTTTCTTTCACAATTTTTTCGTGACTTTCTTCATTAATAAATGCACTTTGTTTATTCATATTTAAAACACTTTGTACACAAATTATACGAGTACAGATATTCACAGTTTTACAGTGGGCCAAGAAAGTGGTGTACCAGTTTTCATTTAGTTGCCTACTGGTTGCCTAGTTATCAAAAGTTACATCAAAGTTCATAGGCAATATCACTGAAAGAGACGCATAATAATGACGTAAGCCTAATTGTTAAGAATACGTACATCATAACGACACATTATAGGTGCAAGACATTTTAATCTTTATTAGAAACGGATAATGCATTAATTTGTGCAAAGAAGATTTAAATATTCTGAACAAAAGCATAAGAACTACTTATTTCAGTTGACAAAATAATTCTTTTTAAAAAGAAAATTGACATTTGACATTTAAGTCCTACAACGATCTTTTGGCGCGTGAATGACGTGTGGGTGACAGAGACAGTGCCTTACAGTTTGCCTTGCCTGTATGGCACTGTCTCTATCACCCTCAAGTCATTAATATAGTGTCATTATTTTATGTCATGTTATTATTTTGTATGTTTTAAATCTAAATACGCGATAATTCGACTATTATGAATACATGTTGTCGATTCCAACGCCTTATTTAATCCAGATCTACATGTAATTATTCTTAAAACACCGAACCGACGGGGCGAAAATCAAATGTTTGACAGGTAAGATTTGTATGGGAAATTAAACTTTTCATTTTTATTAGTATTTTCCTCGCAATTTTTCATATTTTCTCATCGCTGCAACCTTCCCTGAACTTCCACGAATATTTCAAGACTAAAATTAGCCAAATCGGTTTAGCCGTTATAAAGTAAAAGTTAGTTAACTCAGTTAAAAGTTCTGGTATTTATCGATGTGTGGGTGCATAGACATAGTAACTATGTCTGTGTGTAGGGTGTAATAAATTTTCGTTACGAAATTTTTGCATTCGGTCCCCGCGCCCAAGGCCCGCGATAAAAGCTATGCAATAGCTTAAAAATCACCAAGAAAAAATAGTAAAACCAAATGAAAAAATAACTAAGAAAAAAATCTGTCTTTGCTCGTTAAAAATGTATAGTTACGGATAGTTGCCCTAGGGCAACTATCCGCAAAAGACAGATAGGCAACTATCCTTTTTGATACGGATACTTGCCCTTTTTATTTTTTATTTTAGCGTAAACTTTAAAGCTGCGAATATAAAAGTACCACTATTTATATCTAATGTGGATAAGGAGGTGTCGGAACAAGACATTATTAACTACGTGTACGAAAAAACCAAGGAAAATATAACGTTAGTGAAAATTAATATGAAACGACAGAAGGACTATAACGCCTACAAAATTTTTGTAAATAAAGATAAGATAGATATATTTTTGGACCCTAAGCTTTGGCCAGCGGGCGTGTCATTTCGGCGCTTTGTAAATTTTTATGAGCGACGGAAAGACAGACAGACGGACGAAATTGTAAATAATAATAATATTAGTATTAGTAAAACAAAATAAAAATAATATTTAATTTTAATTTTGACTACAGAAATAGAATAATTTAATAATTTGATAATTTGACAATTTGACAATTTGACAATTTGACAATTTGACAATTTGACAATTTGACAATTTGACAATTTGACAATTTGACAATTTGATAATTTGATAATTTAATAATTTAATTATTTAGTAAATTAATAATTTAATATATTATTTTTATTTTATTTATATGGATAAACATAGTAAGGTAATAAGCTTTAACTGTAAATCTGTCAAAAGGTCGATTGAGGGTATCAGAGAGATGTGCCAGTCAGCTGACGTGATAGCCCTACAGGAGACATGGTTGCTTCCTCATGACCTACCGTTCCTATGTACAATAAACAATGAATTTGGTACTACGGGCACTTCAGCGGTTGATACAAGTGCAGGTCTAGTAAGTGGAAGACCATATGGTGGCGTAGCGTTATTATGGCGTAAAAGTGCTTTCGAGTCAGTGAAAGTGATAGAGTGCAATAACGTGCGTGTCTCTGCTATCAGAATAACTGTAAGTTGTAGATCCATAGTCTTTTTTAGTGTCTATATGCCTACAAACTGTTATGACAATTTACCGGAGTTTAGTGCATGCCTTGGTACCATAAGATCGGTCATAGAATCGGAAGAAAATAAAGGTATTGAAGCATTTTACATATTAGGAGACTTCAATGCTCATCCTGGTGAACTGTTTTATAGCGAAATGTTAGAATTTTGTTTGGATCATAGTTTGTTATGTATGGATGTAAACTTGTGTGGCAAAAATACATTTACCTTTCACAGTGAGGCTCACGGCTGCAACAGGTGGTTAGACCACTGCATCGTCACTGAATCCGCGGCGGAAACAGTTGTTAGCATATCGGTGAAATATGACGTGTATTGGTCCGACCACTATCCACTTGTAACCATCGTTGATCTAAATAAACTTAAGCCCAAGATCTCCGATTCAGCAGCAGCGAGACCTATAAACCGTGTTTTATGGGGCGAAAGGCATGCACAGCAGATAAAACAATACCATGATATCTGTAACTCAGATTTAAGGATGATAGGTTTACCACATGAACTTAATGGGTGTTGCGATGGCCTATGTAATAACAAAGAACATCATGTAGTCTTAGATAGTATGTTTTGTAATATAATTCATATTTTAAAACAGGCAGCAATAAAAACATATCGGGAGAAATGTAGAAAGAAAGGAGGCTATGTCACAGGATGGAATAGGTACGTCGCGGGCCCTCACCGGGAGGCGAGGTTGAAATTTCAAATGTGGGTATTGGCTGGGCAACCGACTAGTGGCCGCATTTTTGATGAGATGTCGGAAGCTAGGAGGAGGTTTAAAGCTAAATTGAAGTGGTGTCAAAACAGACAAGAACAACTAAAAATGGACCTTCTCGCTAATGATCACTCTTCCAAAGACTTCAAAAGTTTCTGGAAGAATACAAATAAAATGAATGTGAAGCCTAGTCTTCCGGTGAGTGTTGGCGGAGCCTGTGACCACACGGACATAGCCAATGCATTTCGGAGTCATTTTATTGTGCGTGCGCCTCTGGGTGACGTGTCGAGCTCAAGCAGCGATGTTGAGACTGTCGAGACTAAGTCGTATGAAAAAATTACAGCAAAGATCGTTGGAAAAATAATAAGTGAAATGAAGCGTGGAAAATCACCTGGTCACGATGGTCTCAGTATCGAGCATTTTAAACATGCGGGGGTTCACCTTCCGCGTATCCTTGCGCTGTTTTTCAATCTGTGTTTGAGTCATTCGTATTTACCAGAGCCACTGATACGGACAATCGTAGTTCCGATTGTCAAAAATAAGACAGGGGACACGTCCGATATGAGTAATTACCGTCCCATCTCGCTTGCTACCACCGCTGCTAAGATATTTGACAGTGTGTTAAATAGCTGCCTCAGTAAATATATTACCATCCATGACGCACAATTCGGGTTCCGAGCAAGTCTGTCAACTGAGAGCGCAATTCTTACACTAAAACACACTGTTAAGTACTACACGGCAAGGAGGACGTCGGTTTACGCGTGCTTTCTCGACCTATCAAAAGCCTTTGACCTGGTCAAGTACGATGTGCTGTGGGGAAAGTTGAGGAACACGGGTGTACCGACGGAATATACATCACTCCTCAAATACTGGTATACTAACCAGAAAAACCAAGTGAGGTGGGTCGGTGCTCTCTCGGAGGAATACGGGTTGGAATGCGGCGTGAGGCAAGGAGGGCTGAGCTCGCCGTTGCTCTTCAATTTATACGTCAACCAGCTCATCGATCGGCTGAGCAGCATGCATGTCGGCTGCCACATTGATGACACATGTGTCAATAACATAAGCTACGCAGATGACATGGTGCTGCTCAGTCCATCGATTAGGGGGCTACGCGAGCTGCTATCAACCTGCGAGACATATGCGGAGGCACATGGATTAAAATATAACTCTAAAAAGAGTGAAATTATTGTATTTAGGGCACACAAACAACAGTCCCGCCATGTGCCGCCCGTATGTCTCGACGGTGTAGCACTAAAGGAAGTGACGAAGCTGAAATACCTCGGCCACGTCGTCACGAGTGATCTACGGGATGACGAGGATATCGAGAGAGAACGCAGGGCGTTGGCAGTCCGGGGCAATATGCTTGCCCGCAGGTTCACTAGGTGCACTGCAGACGTAAAAGTTACCCTGTTTAAAGCGTTCTGCCAGTCCTTTTATTCCAGCGGGCTGTGGGTGACATATACGCGTCGGACTTACAACGCTCTGCGTGTCCAATATAACAACACCTTCAGGATGCTGTTGGGGCTGCCGTGGCGCTGTAGCGCCTCTAAGATGTTTGCAGACGCACGAACCGACGGGTTCCACGCAATAATGCGTAAAAAAGCAGCATCATTACTACAGCGGTTACGTTACAGCAGCAACGGCATCCTGAAGATGATTGCTGCCAGGCCGGACGATCCCATCCAAAAACATTGGATGGGGTTAGTCATAGGCCTTATAAAATAAGCTAAATAGGTATACTTTGTTCCCATTATGTCTCTGTTATACTAACCCTACTAACATAGTTTTAGGCACCATTGTTACTAACACACTACTAACAATATATGGATCTCGACATCTGAAATAAAGATTTATTATTATTATTATTATTTACGAAATAAATAAAAAATATTTAACAATAAAACGTAATAAACAGTGCAATTTGAACTCTAATGCATTCAAAGAAATATTTTTTTTACGAAAATCGCAATCAGTTATAAAAATATTTAACAGAGATTACTTACCAATATAATTCTGACGCTCGTCGAAGTATCGCCGCGGAAGATTTTTACTCACACGGACAAAACACGTGCGCCTACTTCAACGGCTTACGCGGCACTGAGGCCTGCGCGGGGGCCGCTTTCAATTATAACCGATAAGAAACACTGTCAATACGTCTAACATAGAGCATTTGAAACTGAGGCATGTATCCGTCCGAGGCAACTATCCGGCTTTTACCTATTAGTCACAAGCGTAGATTTCTATTTAGTGTCTCGTTCACTCTGCAATACAAACGAGCGCAAAACGAAGCAGTTGTTGTGTTGGGAACACTGGCTAGCTCACATTGAAGGCCATTGTTTTGTTTGTTGTTTGACGTTCACCATATCATACAAGTCACAATCAAATTAAGCAAATTAAGTGCAATGATTGTTAACTGTGATAGGATAGATAACTCAACGGTGTTAAGCTAAAGTATGTATCTATTATTTCAATAACATAATAGTCTATTTCATTGGTTTAGTTTAAATAGTCAACTTAAAAAGGTAAACGTTTATTAATAGGTTATGTGTCTAAGTTGTTGTTGCTTATTATATAACTCAAACGACTATAATATTATATAGTCTATAATATAATATTATATATATAATATTATATAATATTATATAGTATATACTATAATATTATAATATTATTAATTCAAACGACTATAATATTATAGTCGTTTGAAGATATTATCTATGAATATTACTAATGGCGCCTCTACACGTTAGCCAACATGTTGGCGAATGTTATGGCCAATACGTAATGGCCATCGTGTAGAGCGGGGGTTTGTGATTACTTTGGTAGGTATTGGACCGTTGGCCCACAAATTGGCACAAGATCCGTGAGGTGTCGGTGTTTCAACGCAGATCAAAGGGTTGTGGCGTGATTGTGGCATAGTTATGGGCGCAGCGTCCACACGTTGGCCACGGGTTCAGTAAGCGACGAGCACCCACTCTGAGCGCATGCACTTTATTCACACGTCGATATCTAAATTATGTCTACGATATGGCAACTATGAGTAATATAGTGTGTATAATATGTATAATAATGTGTATAATAATACTTATACACATTTGTGTAGTACCGGTATGCTGAGAATAAATAAACCGCAGCAGCCGTTAGAACCTCAATATTCATTTTAAGAAAATATTAATATCGTCCGCACATTGGCCCGAACCGACGCAAACTGATCCACCTTCCAACGTGTGGACGCCATCACAATCTCTTGGCAAACATCTTTGCCACAACATTCGCCAACATGTTGGCTATCGTGTAGAGGCGCCATAACAGTAGGTCTCTCGATTTCTAGTTGTGTCTTATTTTTACAATAATTTGGTCAGTGGTTACGAAAATAGTGATGGGATGTTTTTCTGATATTCGATTATTTGTACTTTACTAAGTAATATAATTTTTTTTTCATCTGCAATATTTCTATAGATAGGTAATTTAATTTATTACCTTTTATTACAATGTGAATTTTTTTCATATCCAAGTGTGGAACAGCAAAAAATATTAATCAAATAATAATACACAGGGTGTCCCGTAAGTTGTACGACAAACTGAAATGGAAGATATCTTAGAGAGAGACCTATCAGATGTCAAAAAATCATTTTAGTAAAAGTCTCACCGTTTTCGAGATTTTGACCTTTGTTTGATTTTTCAGAAATGGCGCTCTCTTACCTTACTTTTATTTACTGACTACGCAAATGAGCACATATTGTAATATTTTTTTTCACGTACGACGAGATAGTTGGTCTACTATCCCAAGCTATGATTGAGTTCAAATTATTACGTGATTCCTAGAAATTTGTTTAATAAATGGTAACCCCAATGTCATGTCAACTGTCATACGTCACTGTAACTCTCTCTATGTTCTTGCTCCGTAAATCCTGTACCGGCAAATAATAACCTCACTCATTATTGTGTAAAACATAATTGTAATATCAGTGTGCATTGAAAATAAATGTTGTCAAGAATACCACTAAGTACGAGATTTATTATTTCAAACATTCAAAGGACATAAGGTTTGGTATACGCAGATTCCACTGGATTGGACGTCTTGTGATCTCATGTCGTTACGTTCAATAGTTTTAACAGGTTATGGGCCCAGTTACCCAAGCCGTGATGTTGAAAATATAAATTTTGGATGAATCTGTGTGGATCTCAAAACGGATATTGTGGTTTCTTGTGAGTTGCAATCTTGCAATGGAGGCGGATCGGAATACAATATTACCGAGCCACGCCACATGGGTCATAACGATTCTGAGCGAGCTTCTCCCCTGAGTGCTTCTAATACGACGGATAACTCAAGAGGCTTTTATGTGAACGTTCCTTTTGAAAAGTTGGACGGTGTGAGTAACTATTCCATATGGAAATTTAATATGAAAATGACGCTTGTGATGTAAGACTTATGGTGCTCTATAGGACATCCTGAATCAGTCGACAAAACTAGAGATATGCGTTCAGTTATAGTGAGGCCGCGTTGAGAATGCATTCCTGACAGATCAAGATCGACTGAGCGATGTAACTTTGAACTGGCGTACAATTAATTAACAATTTTTTCTTATCTTTTAATAGCCTTATTAACGAGTGATAACATTAAAATTAAACATTAAATCGAATAATTATGCCTACTTACAATAAATGTATTAATCTTGGGCTAAAATTATTACAATTACTTAAATAACCAATATAAAAAACCGGCCAAGTGCGAGTTGGACTCGCGCACGAAGGGTTCCGTACCATTATGTATAAAACGCCAAAAAAATCTGGCCGGTTGTATGAAAGCCTCACTTAAATATTTACTTTAGTTTTTGTAGCCACATATTAGCCACAAGCAACGCCATCTCTTGGACCGACAAGTAACTAAAAGCATTGAATGCGTCGTAGCTACATATTAGCCACAAGCAACGCCATCTCTTGGAGCGAAAGGTATCGCTGAAGCGTCGAAGCCATATTTCGACTTAAATATTTATTTTATTCAGTGTTTTAGTATTTGTTGTTGTAGCGGCAACAGAAATACATCATCTGTGAAAATTTCAACTGTGTAACTATTACGGTTCATGAGATACAGCCTGGTGACGGACGGACGGACGGACAGCGAAGTCTCAGCAATAGGGTCCCGTTTTACCCTTTGGGTACGGAACCCTAAAACAATACCTTTTAAAAGTAAAACCACGTCAAACGGCGCTCTTTCAAGGTTATATCCATGTTATATCAACTTTTTGTTTTTGTAGTGATGTGACGTAATCTTAATACAATGTCGGTAAAATATAAAATAAAACGTTATAATTTTATAATATATTATATAATGTACTAAGTATTCAATAAAGTTAATAATATTATTATAATAAAGGTAGGCCCAAACATAGCTTAGGAAAATTGGTGTTATAATATCATTCAAATGAATCAAATGAAAATAAAATAAATAAATAAAACATTTTTATTTTTTTCTCTTGATTGCATTCAGAAATTATGATTCAATTCAATTAATTGATTCATTAAAATTTTATTTACATAACGATTTTTTATCCTACTATCCTACTAATATTATAAATGTGAAAGTTTGTGTATTTGTTTGTTTGTTTGTTACTCCTTCACGCAAAAACTACTGAACCGATTTTCATGAAATTTGGCACACACATAGAGGGCAACTTAGATTAACATATAGGATATTTTTTATCCCAGAAATCCCGCGGGATCGGAATTTACGCGGGAAAACCTTCTTCGCGTATGGGGTATAAATAGCTTCTAAACAAACATTAATATAAAACTAACAAGTCTGTCTTCCCGGAAATCCCGCGGGATCTGGAGTTACGCGGAATAAACTCCTGCGCGTACGAAGTAGCGGGTTCAGCTATTGGACAATATTTTTATGTGTAACACATAGGTTACTTTTTATCCCGAGATTCAGACGGGAGCGGGACCTACGTGGCTGATATCTACGGGTCCCGAAGCGAAGCGAGGGCGGTCCTCTAGTTGAATATATTGAAATACTAGTAAATCCGCCCTCGCTTCGCTTCGGGAAACCAGTCCCTTCAAAAATCTCTATAAATTTTAACAAATTATGTTATTCCGATGTCTAAGCTATATTACTGCAAAGTTTCATGGAAATCCGTTAAATGGAAAAGAGTAACAAACCCACACACACACTCACTCACTCACTCACATACATCCTTACAAACTTTCGCATTTATAATATTAGTAGGATAATGCCTATAAAAAATAACAACATATAAATTGAATAAATATTATGCATAATGAATCCATGTGCCGCTCGGTGTAATAAAATTTGCAGGGAGGCGGCAATCATAATAAATGTTCAGAAAATTTTGATAATCTAGTCCAGCGCCTAGACAGGTCGCGACCCGGTCCCGGGTCATCAAAATAAAATATCGGATCGCAACATTCCCGCCTTGGATTATTTAGTAAAAAATAAGCCGCAGCTCCATACTTCACACTAAAGTTTTGTGACTGAATAGGCGATACTAAACTGTTGTATTTTTAAAACTTTGTTGCTATTAACGTGTTTTTATACCAAATGGAATTAGCATGGGTTCAAAATTATTAAGTGGGTCACAAAGGGTTAACTTGTCGGTACCTTTAACGTCAGTTGCCGGCAAGCAGCGCCGGAGAGTGGACGCGTCTCTGTGATAGTGCTGGGGTCGACCTGACCCCACGCGAGCGTAAACGTAAGTTTTTTAAAACGATTCCTTATTTCAAAACACATTTTTTTAGTTTTATTTAAATGTCTATGTATACTATCACCTATTAGTCTTGTATACTGTTATTCTTCAATTCGTGTGCAATAAAATATTTGTTTTACATTATTACCAGTTCCATATTATTACATTTATGTTCACTTTTACTTACAGACAATGAGTCGGCTCCAAGATAATGATATTCTTCAATTATTAGAAGACGAGGAAAGTAACAACTCTGGCAATTGTAGCTGCTCCGATGAAGATGTAGACTTGCAGCAAATTGAACAAAATGTCCAAGCTTCGAGCAGCAGTGAGTCATCATCCGATACAAGCGATATTGAACCAGAACCAGAGGTATCAACTAATTATTTTATAGGTAAAGATAAAATAACGAAATGGTCAAAAGAGCCAGCGCGCCAAACAGTTCGTACGCGCACTCATAATATTATTACTCATTTGCCGAGTACCAAAGGAACTGCCAAAGATGTGACTGATATTTTAGAATCATTTTTGATATTTTTTGATGCTGAAGTTACTAATTTGATTTTGAATAACACCATTGACTATGTACAGAGTGTCAAAACTAAATTCAGCCGGGAAAGAGATGCCAAAGACATAGACTATGACGAACTTCTAGCTTTCTTTGGTCTGCTGATGATGGCTGGTGTATTGCGATCTTCTCACTTGAATTATAAAGATTTGTGGGCACAAGATGGAACTGGAGTAGACTTTTTCTCAGATACTATGAGCTTCAATAGATTCTTCTTTATATTACGCTGTCTGAGGTTCGATAATAGGTTGACTAGAGGAGAAAGACTGTCAAAAGATAAATTAGCTCCTATAAGAGAATTTTGTACTCTCATGAGTGATCGGTTCAAGAAACACTATACAGTTTCCGAATTTGTCACAATTGACGAACAACTCCCGGCTTTTCGAGGAAGATTTTCTGGAGTCGTCTACATGCCTGATAAGCCCAGTAAATATGGCATCAAATTTTATTCTATGGTAGACGCTAAAACCTATTATTTACAAAGTTTTGAGGTATATGTAGGTAGTCAACCAGAAGGAGAATACAAACTTCCAAATGACACTCAAAGTATCGTACTTCGTCTAACAGAACCGATTCAAGGAACGGGAAGAAACGTCACCACAGATAATTTTTACAGTAGCATTCCACTGGCACCTACTTTATTGTCAAAAAAATTGACTCTAGTGGGTACACTTCGTAAGAACAAAAAAGAAATTCCTTCAAAGGAGATGTTTCAAATCCGGCCCACAATATGTACAGTACCTTTCTTATAACTTCGTTTGGATCAGAGCAGGGCGCATATTTATGAGAAAATCAGATACGTCGCCGCCAATATTTATAAAAGATTTTGAAACTCTATCTAAATTAATTTAATTTTAAGTCTGTGTGTAGTTAACTTAAAACGTATGTCTTATATTAATTTGTATTACCAAAATGCGAGAGGGTTAAACACAAAGATATCGGAATTTAGTTTGACAAGGCATCCTAGACAAGGCACGGCCGTCGCGGGGTCTCCGGGACGAAGATATTTTAAACCTCTTAAACTATGGTGAACTTTATCAATTAGCATTATGTGGTATATTTATGACCCTATGTGGGCATAATGTGTAACTTTTGTTTTTCAGGCAGTGAAGATGAACATTTTATGTCCGATGACGACGAGGAATCAGTGGCGATGCGGCCGAGTCGGAAGATAGGGGGGGGGGACCTCGAATGCCTATCTTTCGTCTCGATTGGAGGGTTCAGAGCTGCTGCAGGTAGATTCTGTGTCTACCCCGGCAGCACTGGACACATCCCAAGCAGCGCCAGTTCCCTCCCCGTCGTCACCCGTTTTGGCTGCACCTGAGAATGTAAGCTCAGCAGATTCTCGTGAATATATTTGGCGTGTCTGCCCAGACCCGCCCATCGACCCAGCTTCAAGGCGATGTGCATTCGAAGGCGGTGCTAGTGGTGCAGTCCAAGAATTCTCCGATCCCTATGACGCTTTTACCGCCATATGAGATCGAGAAATCTTGGACTTAATAGCGGTGGAAACCAATAAGTACGCCCAAGAATGCACAGCTTTGATGGCTAGTGAAGGCACTCTATGCCATAGTAGTCGCATAACGGGTTGGCAGGATACAAACGCAGATGAGCTGTATTTATTTTTTTCGGTCATTATTGCTATGGGCGTAGTAGTCAAATCGAGAGTCGAGGAGTACTGGAACCAGGGTGAGGACATGTTCAGCACTCCTGGCTACAAAAATGTTATGTCATACAACAGATTCGTACTTCTCTGCCGTTGTCTCCATTTTAGAGACAACGCAGGTTTAAGTGCTTCGGGCATGTCAAGGACGGAAGCCAAATTGTTCAAGTTGGCTCCAATATTGGACCACTTGAACAATAAGTTCCAAAGCCTGTACAGGTTGCCTCAAAACATATCGTTAGACGAAAGACTAACGATGTGGAAGGGCTGGTTGGAGATCAACCAATTTATCTCCAACAAGGCGGCGACAGTAGGTATAAAAACATACGAAATTTGTGATTCCGAAACGGGATATTTGTGGAGATTTGCGGTCCATGCCGGACATGATACTGCCCAAACCGCAAATCTGCCCGACAACAATCCCGTGTCGGGAGTAATTCCATCTCTTGTACTTCGGCTATTAAATGGCCTGGAGTACAAGGGTCACACCGTGTGGATGGATAATTTCTATAACTCCCCAGCTTTAGCTCGGGAGATGAAAAGCCGAGGTTTTGATTGTGTGGGGACACTAAGACTGCAACGTCAGTTCGTCCCCATTGAACTGGCGACGCTGACGAAGCGGGACTAAGTCCAGGTGAACTTTGCGGTGTCACCTCAGGGGATGTATCATTTATGGTGGAGAGGATACTTTCAGATACCATTCTTTTACTGAAAAAGAAAGAATTATGGGGCTTGGAGCGAAAGTTGTAATAGCTTTGGCCAAATCCATCAAGCATAAACCATGCACCGTACTATATTTTGATTACTTTCTTACTTCAATTGAATTGATACATTATTTGAGAAATGAGTACGGCATATTCTCCTTATGCGGGGTTTACACGGGTGACTAAAGCCGCACGATTTTTGCCGCGCGGCGAATATCGACCGTTTAAATGTCAATTCGGCTAAGTCGCAAGTGACTAAAGCCGCAAGCCCCAAAGTTGGGTAGCATCCGACTTTGGCCGCACGGCGACCGGCCGCATGCGGCTGGTGACTAAAATCGACCATGTAATCGATCAGTTGCAGGCGATCGCCCACCGCATGAAGTTGTGCTTCGCGCATGTTTTGTTCTACGTACAGATCATTTCGTTAAACGACCATGAATAAAAACAATACCATACAGTTTTTGGAATGCTATGAAAGACATCCATGCTTATGGAACCCAAGAGAACAAGATTACAGGAACAATAATGTACGTTTAGCGGCTCTCAAATCTATTATTCAAGAAATGGGTTTGACCTTAACAGTTGAAGAGCTTAAATCGAAAATAAAAAATATACGAACCACATATAATAGAGAGGCCAGTAAGGTAACAAAGTCAAAAAAGAGTGGTGCGGGCACGGATGATCTATACACACCTCAATTAATTTGGTTTTCTGTAGCTGACCGCTTTTTAAAGCCAGTGATAGAAGGAAGAAACAGTAAAGATAACATTTACCATGTTATTATTATTATTTATTAAATAAGTTAATATTATTATTTATTAAGTATTCTTGTTTGTGTTTTATAATATTACGTAAACAGGGCTTTTTTTATCTATTATTAAACGTACAACATTTACACAATCATTCTATCTTGCCATAGAACTTTTCCAGGTCCTACAAAATAGTCAGCAAATCTATCGCGTAGATCTTTCGCATTTCGTGAATAGTTGTTAGAAGACAACGGTGTCGTTAATTCGACTACTCCTTCCGCGGGGATGCTTCTCCAACTTCACTGTCTGATTGTTCCTGAACTGAAGTCCTCTTCGTCAATTAATTCAGGAGTATTCATGTTTATGCGATTAGTCTGAAGCCAGTTATGTAGCGCACATGTCACTTTAATAATAGAATGAGTTTTATCCAATGAAACAGATATAGGTTTTCTGTATACTCTGAATCGGGAAGCCATTATACCAAAGGCATTCTCTACGATTCGGCGTGCTCTCGATAGTCTATAATTAACGGCTTTTTGTTTGTGTTCCAAACCTTCATGTCTTGAATAGGGTTTCATTAGATTGGTTGTCAAAGGGAAAGCGTCATCACAAACGAAAACTGCTTTATTAGGTAGTTCCAAATTATTACTTTCAAGGGCATTGTAGAAAGTTGTCTTTTTCCAAATAAGCGAATCATTCATGCGTCCGTTAGTTCCGACATCTATATACACACATCAAAAGTGTCTAGGGATCAAGCATTTTTATGCGGATTTCTTGAGATTGAGATGTGGCTTTGTAATAAATTTATGATTTTATAAATTTATATGGATCCTTTTTGGTGCATTTCATAATTTGAATCAGGAACTGTCAATCAAATTCGAGTAAAAGATGAAAATCAGCTGTCAATATTTTCCCTATAAAAACATACAACGCATTGAAGACATTATTAGTGCTACTGTTTCCCTACTACTGATTAAAACCAACGTTATTATGGAGCGGCGACGTCATTTAAGCAGGGAAGAAATGCTCAGAGCCGTGGGAATGATAGAAGCTGGTTCCCGGCAACGTACTGTGGCTTTAGCTCTGAATACAAGTCAGAGTGTTATCAGTCGACTTTGGACACGTTACCGAAGCACTGGTACCGTGGCTGAGCGCCATGGAGGACGGTATCGCTGCACCACATGGAGACAAGACCGATACATTCAAATCTTAACTCGAAGAGCTCCAACAATAACCGCCATGATGTTAGCCGTGAGGCTTCATCACTCTTCAGGGAACTTAATTAGCGACCAAACAGTCAGAAACCGCTTGCATGAAGTGAACCTTCATTCCCGTAGACCGCTACGGGTACCACCTATAGCAATGCACAATCGTAGGATTCGATATCAATGGGCTCTTGAACACAGAAATTGGGCAGAAGAACAATGGCGTTACGTGTGCTTTTCTGATGAGTCTCGTTTTGGTATGAGACCGGATACAAGACGTATACGACACTGGAGAACCCCTGGACGCCAACAGCGATTAAAATCCTGCCAGGAAGTCCATCCTTATAGTGGTGGAACCATCATGGTATGGGCGGGTATTTGGATCGGCGGAAGAACTGAGTTGATTTGGATCAGAGGCAACCTCAACGCTCAAATTTATGCTGAGACGATTGTATCAGACGTCATCGTTCCTCTACAAGTGCAAATCGGTCCCTTATTTCAGTTTAATGCATGATAATGCACGACCGCACACCGCAAGAGTTGTAAGACAGACTCTCGCCGCAGCTAACATCAATGTCCTGCCCTGGCCTGCTCAGTCGCCAGACTTGAACCCGATTGAGCATGCATTGAATATGAAGTCATTAAAGTTATGAGAA
The DNA here is from genome assembly GCA_905404135.1 of Hesperia comma. Lineage (NCBI taxonomy): Eukaryota > Metazoa > Arthropoda > Insecta > Lepidoptera > Hesperiidae > Hesperia > Hesperia comma. Next base: position 19,396,731 of record FR990015.1, on the reverse strand, counting down.
ATTTAACTCGGAGATATCAAGCGTCCATGAAGCAGCAAAATTACAATTACAATATTAATCGAGGCTACACTACGGCTACACCCGACTACAGGATACACGAATATCAACCAACACAACCCATTCCATCAACATCCAGGATGCCCTATGAATATCAGCCAACACAACTCATTCCATCCACATCCAGGATGCCTCAAGAACTCATGCAGCAAGATGATTCCCAATCTTCAATTATTACTGAATTAAGTTCAATCACATCGCCTGATTACGATTTCGATTTTTCTAAAACTCCTTAATTTATTTTTTGAGTATAATAAAACCATTACTACCTACTAAATTTTGTTTTAATTAATACAGGTAATCAATCCCCTTTTCTATAATTTGAAATTGAACATCTCTTTAACATACCTTATCGTAACGGCTAATCTCTCTGCCGGGGAAATAGATTTACGCATGTCAGTATCCTCGTGTCTTATTTTATCATATATGGCTGTTAATAATAGTTGAAAGGTTTCTTTCTTCATCCGAAAATAATGTATCCTCGTGTCTTATTTTATCATATATGGCTGTTAATAATAGTTGAAAGGTTTCTTTCTTCATCCGAAAATAATTGTAAAATTTAGTTTCATCTTCTTCCAACTGCGTAAAAAGAGTTTGAAATGCACCATATTTTTCCCTTTCCAATAATATAGGATGCACCCACGATGACCTTTTACGTTTTTCTATTTCTTTTTGTTTCTTCTTGTACAAATAGTAGGCCAATACGAGTTTTTTTTTTCCTATTATTCGACATTTCACACGTGTGTAATCTCTGACTACCAGTTCAAAACTAACGCATATAGACGGCACTCCATCTATCCGGTAAAAAAAATATGTATACAAGGATAGCCGTTTATTGACGGTCCGTTATCCGGTGAAAAAAACGGACGTCTACAAACGCTCTAAAAGTTACTGTATGGTGTGGCATCTGTGTTGACAGAGTAATCGGACCCTATTTTTTTGAAGACGCTGGAGGCAATGCGATAACTGTCATTGGAGAACGCTACAGAACCATGTTACGTGAGTTTTTGATACCCAGTTTGGACGAATTGGGGCTAGAGCAGATCTGGTTTCAACAAGACGGCGCTACGGCACACACAGCGCGCGACACTATGGACTTACTGAGGGACGCTTTTCCAGGTCGAGTTATCTCTCGTTTTGGCGATTTGCCTTGGCCTGCAAGATCACCCGATCTGACCAGTCCAGACTTCTTTCTTTGGGGTTTTTTGAAATCTCGGGTGTATGTGAACAAGCCACAGACTCTCGCAGCTCTAAAAGAAAACATTTATCAAGAAATAAGGAACATATCGCAGGAAGTGTTACGGCTAGTTATGCAAAATGTCATAAATAGGGCTCAGATGTGCATCAACTCTAGAGGTCACCATTTAAAAGACATCATCTTTAAATCCTAATGTAACGAAATTTATTGGCACAAATATACATTTAAAATTACCTGAATCAAGTTTTCTAATTTAGAATTTTTTTTATAACTGAATCAAATTGAGTCTTTACTTTTGCGCCACCCAGTAAAAGTATCTGAATATTCGGAAAAAAACTGGTTGTGCTACCCCACAAAGGAAACATTTAACTTTTTTGTGCTGGTAGAAAATATCACAAGAGAAATTATAATTAATTACTGCAAAAAAAATACTAGATTATATAAAATTCATATGTTTTAAAACATGTCGTTTGTCCAGTGTCATCAACATAAAGAAAGCATCATTGTCTTTTTAGTAAATAAAGCTCTGTCATTTAATATAATGACATGGTGCAAGCATGTAAACAAAATATTATCAGGAAAAGAAATTAATTGTGATCTGGATGACCACATTCAAAAGGCGGCCCTAGACCATCATGAAAAAAGAAAAAATAGGTTAAAAAACCAGGCTATGTAGTATTAGAATAAGTTACTTAGTATTTTTATTTTAAAAACTAGATTAACAGAGACAGGTAAACTCCGTTTGTCAACGTCGTACGATTCAGTTTGCGATCTCGTCAGTCATGAGTAAACACTTATATCAAAAAAATCGTATACTGCTTTGCATTCTCAGTTAATTCAGTGTTCACAAAAACGAAAAAGTATCGATAACTTTGGCAAGGAATTGGAACAATTGTTCACCGATCTGACAATATCGCAGGCTGATGGTAATAACGAAAACTATAAAATATTATTGCCTTTGAATGAAAATTTAGTTATGAAAAGATTTTGTGACGGATTATCTAACCCAAGGCTAAGCACCATTATTGCCGCCCGCAAATAGCCGTCCTTGAAAGATGCTATTAGGGGAGCCAAAGACGAGGAGCTGAGTGCTCTCCCGTCCACATCTTTCATGGAGCCAGCTATGTTGCCACTCCGCAGAGGATATCGTAGACCAGGTAGGTCATCATCTTACCGCCCTACTAATGTTACGGCTCAGCGTAACAAGAATCACGGTAAGTTCTATTATAATAATAATATGCCTGCCCGTCCCATGTCGAATTCCAACAGAGGAATTATCAGAGATCCATGCGAGGCCATCGAGCATATCGTGGTATGCATCATGCAAGTATTTATCCCAGTTGTAGTTCCCGTGTAAGAATTTCGTGGAGACACCCAGGACGAGTAAACGCAATGACGTCAGACAATAAGGTGACTTATGTGCTTTTGATAAACCATGTGTGAATTCCGATAGAGTCAAAAAACTATTATCCGAATTGAATCTTAACTACTTGAGCAGTGAAGAAAGTATAGCAATTACGAATATTTGTGCAAAATTTCCCGACGTTTTCTATTTAGAAGGAGATAAATTATCAGTTACAAACATTTATAAACACAGTATTCAATTAAAGCCTAACACTTCACCAGTTTATGCTAAACCTTATCTATTACCGCAATCTCAAAAATTTGAAATTGAGTAACAAGTTACAAAAATGCTAAATAGCGATATAATTGAGGAAGGTTGCAGCGAATGGTCGAGTCAATTGCTTTTAGTACCCAAAAAGATGGATTCATCAGAGAATAAAAATTGGCGCGTTGTTATCGACTATTGAAATTTAAACAAAAACCTACAAGACAATAGATTTCCTTTACCAGATATTACAACAATATTAGATTCCTTATCAGGAGCGATCTATTTTAGCCATTTAGATCTCTATCAAGGATTTTTTCAGCTCGAACTTGAACCGGACAGTAGGAAATATACAGCTTTTACTACTAGTTCAAATCAATATCAACTAAAAAGACTTCCAATGGGATTAAAAACTAGTCCTAGTGCTTTCTCAAGAATGATGACAATAGCTTTATCAGGTCTAAACTACGAAAAATGTTGTGTTTATCAAGATGACCTTGTAATTTTTGGTAGAAATTTAGCACATAATCAAAATTTAGTGGACGTTTTAGTTCGATTACGTTTAATTTCGTATTCAAATCGACCATAGACCATTAATATACTTACTTAATATACGCAATCCTTCCAGCAGACTCTTAAAATTTAGATTATGCCTCAAAGAGTACGATTATGTAGTAGAATATACAGGGTGTCCCGTAACGAATGGATAATACGGAACCTACGTGTAGAGGGCATCATGCCGGTTCAGATGAATAAATATTATGTTCAGTAAAAGTCCTTCCGTTTCCGAGATATTCGACATTTTCAACATTTTCAAAATTGTTCCACCCTTCGCCATTCTTTTTGGCGCCAGGACTATAAATAAAGACATTTTTTGAATCTGTTTTTTGTATCGTACTCCTGGATAGATGTGCTATCGAATGTTATCAATTATTTTTATAACAAAAGCACGGATTCTTTTTAAATTAAGATTTAATACCAACTTAACGTTTTTTCATATTTCATTCTTGACTTTTACTCTGCCGTGGTTAAAAAAAAATGTATGGTGGCTTGAATGCCAATTTCAAAAAAAACTTGCCCATTTCACCCAGATTCTGAAATGGTATGTTACAGGGTATAATCCACCTTTAGATTTTAAATTATTTTCTTTTAAAACGAGATAGATCCCATTTTTATGATACTACAAGTTAATACCAAAATTTGGTTTGTTAGCTTAATAAGCTTCAAAACCATCCAAATTCTCTTGATTCATCATTATTGGTCAAAACAATAAGTTTGAAGCCTTATACCACTAGAATATTACTAAGTCTCGTTACTCTGGTACCACCAAAATAAAGAGAGCAAATAGCCTCTTACCCTCTAATAGCGAAGAGAGCAAATAACCTTTGAACACTCATTAAAAATAATTATTAACTAAAAAATAACCAAAATAATTCAAAATCGAGATAACTCAAAAACCACTCGCCAGGTGGCGCTCAAATGTATAACGGACCACATGACAGGCACTAAGTACCAGGGACCAGTCAGCAGTCTCTATTTTTCAAATGGCGAAAGAATTATCGAAATCGGTTCACCCAGTACGAAGTTCTGAGGTAACACACATAAGAAAAAACACATGATACGAATTGAAAACCTCCTCCTGTTTTTGAAGTCAGTTAAAAATACTTATCAACGGAAATTATCATTTGATTGCTTTATTTAGTTGCTGAAACTAACAATTTCAAGGGGTTTAAGTATTAAGTAGGTAATGAAGTAAAACAAGCTCAAATCTCTTAAATTAGAGCACATGTTTTGCTCTCTTGACAAATAAGGGACAGTCAAGTGAATTTGGATGGTTTTGAAGCTTATTAAGCTAACAAACCAAATTTTGGTATTAACTTGTAGTATCATAAAAATGGGATCTATCTCGTTTTAAAAGAAAATAATTTAAAATCTAAAGGTGGATTATACCCTGTAACATACCATTTCAGAATCTGGGTGAAATGGGCAAGTTTTTTTTGAAATTGGCATTCAAGCCACCATACATTTTTTTTAACCACGGCAGAGTAAAAGTCAAGAATGAATTATGAAAAAACGTTAAGTTGGTATTAAATCTTAATTTAAAAAGAATCCGTGCTTTTGTTATAAAAATAATTGATAACATTCGATAGCACATCTATCCAGGAGTACGATACAAAAAACAGATTCAAAAAATGTCTTCATTTATAGTCCTGGCGCCAAAAAGAATGGCGAAGGGTGGAACAATTTTGAAAATGTTGAAAATGTCGAATATCTCGGAAACGGAAGGACTTTTACTGAACATAATATTTATTCATCTGAACCGGCATGATGCCCTCTACACGTAGGTTCCGTATTATCCATTCGTTACGGGACACCCTGTATAAAAGGATGCAACAACGTTGCTGCAGATGCACTTTAGCGGATATCTTGAACATCAGAACAATTATGTGATATGAACCGAAATATTATGAGCGTTGTGACACGAGCTCAAACGCGGATGCTGATTGTCTCTCAGCTGATAATGATATAACAAAATCGGGTAACCTAACACCTGTTGATAGCTCGAGGACTGATCATCCGAGAGCTGTTGAAATTCTAAAGAAAACCCCGAATTTAACTGAATTAACGTGCACAGATAATAAAACATTTATATCTTTACAAAGAAATGACCAAATTGCGGATGAATCATATTATTTTGGTTATGTACCCGCGAAAAATATTATTTACATGACCCCATCTACTCGATCATTACCTTTTTTTTTTGTTAACGAGGGGGAAACCTTCAAAAGGTACCCTGTGCCGTGGGAGCGACACAGGGTTATGTGGGGTTCTTACTCACTAAAACCCCCCCGGTGGCCGTCTTCGACGCTATGTGGAGGACTCCGGGATCTAGTGACCCCCAAGATTATACGGCAGAGTTACTCATACCGAAAGTCGCGGGGCGAAGGACCAGACTAAGAGCAGCCACAGGAAGGACGAAAAGAGAAGGGAGTTTAAAACTCGAAGGCCATTCGGTGGTAAAGAGGTAGGGTTTTGGTTCGGACATCCGGAACCGGGAAGTCTTGTGTGGAGGGCTCGTCAACCACGGTGTCGTGGCTGTCGGGTAGGCATTCGCCACCTTCGCGCAAACCTGTTGTCCCTTGTTCGCAAGGGTCCAGGGGGGCTTGCCTTCATTGGCCGGCCCTGAGAGGAGAAAACCTCAATAAAAAACCTCCAAAGTCCCGTCCTTGGGCTACGCGACGACGGGGCGCCCGTGTGGTGGCGGACTGAGTTTAAGTCCGTCCTTTAGCGCCAACCCGGGGTACCTCCCGACCCCCCGGTGTATTAGGGTTACCCAGGTGCAGGGGGCACCGCCTGGATGGACCGTTTATCCCCCATACTCGTGGGAACAGTATGGAAATTGATAATAAAACAAAAAAACGCGAGACGTGCTAGTGAGAGATTTAGGGTATTTATGTAATAAATTAAACAAATATCAAAGAACTATGCATAGTTAAGAATGAAAAAAATAAAATATTAATAAACGAGTTAACTCAATATTTAAAACAAGGTCTGACGAGACCTCCAGGACCACAAAGTTCCCTTGGATTAGGAAGTCCACAAGGACATTAGGATTTTCCTAGATTAATTTTTATTAAAGGAGTACAAAGAGTTGATAATGTTGATGATAGGCGAGTAATACTTAACGACTTCCACTTATTACCAACTAGTGGACACACAGGCATGAGACGTATGTATAATAATATAAAGAAGTGTTACTTTTGGCCTTCAATGCTTAAGGACATTAAGGATTTTATTTCAAAATGCAAGGACTGTCAAGTTCAAAAATATAGCAAAATTACTAAACAGCCAATGGTTATAACAACAACAGCAGTCTCAGCATTCGATAAAGTATATCTAGATATTGTAGGTCCGATCCACAAAGACCATTGCGATAATAAATACATACATCCTTACATTACAATGCGAGCTTACTAAATATATAGAAGCATATCCCTTACAAACAAAAGAAGCAGACACCGTGGCAAGAACCTTCGTAGAACAGTTTATTTTAAGGTATGGTATTCCCGAAGAGATAGCGACAGATCGCGGCACAGAGTTTATAGCCAGCACGATGCAGGAGGTGTGCAGCCTGCTGAAGATCGAGCACACCACCTCCACTGCATACCATCACGAAAGCATTGGCGCTTTGTAAAACTCCCACAAAACCATGGGTGCGTATCTCAGAATTCAATCCGAAAACTACACTAATTCTTGGAGTAATTGGTTGCCATACTGGTGTTTTGTCTATAATAAAACCGTTCACATAGAAACTAAATATCCTTCTGCCCACCACCCACCCTGGTACGAGTGTAAAAAACTTGCAAGTATCTATGATAGTAAAACTTGCAAACCCCAGATAATAAAATACTTGCATAGGAAAATAGTCCGTACAGTATTGTATATAAAGAGCACACTCGTATTCATAAATAAAAACTTTCAAGAATTTTTTCATGTATAAGATTGTGCTCCTTATATTGCATAAAAATACGGCTCGATTTCCTATGCGAGTATTTTCAACTGGATCGATACTGTAGCTTTTCGCGTTGGCGCGTTGGCGCGAGGAACGTGCGCGTCATAAATTACCAAATATGTACTTTCAAGTATTTAAAAATCTGGTTTTCAACCCTGCTATTTTCACGTCCTCGTACTTTGAAGCCCTGGTATTGAATTTTGCAAGTATATCTCATCTCTGGATTCGATAAAATGCCAATATGTACCACAAAGAAACTGCTAGGCTTGTTTACTTCGCATATTTTCATAGTGTTATGTCTTATGGCATATTACTGTGGGGTAAAGCAAGCGATATACAACAAATCTTTGTATTGCAGAAGAGGGCCATTAGAGCTATTCATAAACTACGGTATCGGGAATCGTGCCGTGATAAATTCAAAGAATTAGGTATACTTACAGTAGCCTCACAGTACATATATAGTAATATAGTTTTTGTAAGAAACAACATAAATGCGTATAAAAAAACAGCGACTATCATAATCGCTTAAAAAGAAAGATGCATGATTTGGCGACGCTTTCATATCGGCTAGGTAAAGTGCAGCGTTCTTTTATGGGGCTTGGTGTACAGTTCTATAATAAAGTCCCTAAGGCAATCCGTGACCTCCCTTCAGAGTTGTTTAAGAAGCATGTAAAAGCACAACTCACAGACAAGAGCTACTATAGTATACAGGAATATTTAGATGACAAAAAGGCATGGAAATTACCAGCTCTGCAACCACCTCCGCTACGTTAGTGCTTACCTGTATCAATTAAGTAATATTGTAATTTTTATTTTAAAAGATACGGAGGAGTTTTTTTTCGCCGTTTTTTTCTCCTCAAGCACTTTTCCAAAACGGTGGTAGAATCAAAAAATTGATGTTCATAAGTGAATTTGTAAATTCCTAGATGAAATAAACAGTTTGACTTTGACTTTGAAAGACTTTATTGTAATCATCAATCCGCAATTACACACTACGTACACACCCAAACACTATGCACGTGAAAAGTGTTTGGTTGTGCACGTACGTGCATAGTTTTTGTACATAGTGTATAAAGTCATTTGTATAAAGTCTTTGTGGTACATTTTGACATTTTATCGAACTCAGTATTCCTGACACTTAACAATATATATGGTTTTGTTTTTAGATCTGAAAACTTGTGGTCATCGTTAGATATCATCGCACCCTCAATGTCTCACGGGCAGGGAACCTCGCCGCTCGTGCATAATACACCTCAGCACGAGCTTTCGGCACCTGGACCCTCAGTCCAGTAAGTATTGAATTGTTTTTCTTGTATTTTTCTCCTTTTTCATGTCATATCCATTTTTAAAAATACCGTGTTTTGCAGATCCGTTGAGTGTGGTGCGGGCAATACGGAAATATCTGTGCCTATTGCCACTAGCCCAAGGTTAGTTTTTCGATTGTTTTAAAAATACATGTACATAACAAGCAAAGAAAAAAAATTATATGGCTTTTGTTTTCAGATCAGAAAATTTGAGGTCGTTGGACGTGATCGCTCCATCGACCTCTCCCGGAGAGGTAACATGGCCGCCGCCGCCGCTCGTGCTTACCACCGAAAATTTGCACGAGCTTTCGGCACCTGGGCCCTCAGTCCAGTAAGTATTGAATTGTTTTTCTTGTATTTTTCTCCTTTTTTCATGTCAAACATCATATTTTTATACCTCTAGTTGTTGTTACGTTTCTTTGTTATTAAGTATTTGTTTTATTTTTTAGAAGTACGGGCGTTGGGGAGCCTAGTGGGAGCGTTGGGGAGCCTAGCGGGAAAAGGCGACGATGTCTGTAAGTTCACTTTGGTATCCGAATCATTATATGATGGAGCAATTTATTAGCATTGGTTACTCATGTCCTTTTGAATTTTTCAGATTTCCTCCGTCCCGAGCGAGACCATCACCAACTTAATTAACTATGGTGGGTGTATTTTACGTACAGCCTTAATTTTTTAGAAATTGCGGAAATAAAATATTCATTACAATCGTAACGTAAACTTTATATTTTTTTCTTTCAGGCAGCGAGGAGGAGTCTGACGACGAGGAAGACGAGACTGCTGGCGAGGATGCGATGGATGGCCGAAGATGACGAGGACGTTGAGGAAGGTTGCGTCCAAATTTCTTTAGAGTGGCCTCCTCAACCGCTTTGTCGGTCCAGTACCACCCAGCACCACCTCGTCCATACGGACGGAACGGGCAGTATACAGGGTGTCCCGTAACGAATGGATAATACGGCACCTACGTGTAGAGGGCACCATGCCGGTTCAGATAAACAAATGTTATGTTCAGTAAAAGTCTTTCCGTTTCCGAGATATTCGACATTTTCAACATTTTCAAAATTGTTCCACCCTTCGCCATTCTTTTTGGCGCCAGGACTATAAATGAAGACATTTTTTGGATCTGTTTTTTGGATAGTATTCCTGGATAGATGTGCTATCGAATGTCTTCAATTATTTTTATAAACAAAGCAAAGTTTTTTTATAAATTAAGATTTAATACCAACTTAACGTTTTTTCATATTTCATTCTTGACTTTTACTCTGCCGTGGTTAAAAAAAAATGTATGGTGGCTTGAATACCAATTTCAAAAAAAACTAGCCCATTTAACCCAGATTTCGAAATAGTATGTTACAGGGTATAATCCACCTTTAGATTTTGAATTATTTTCTTTGAAAAGGAGGTAGACCCCATTTTATGATACTACAAGTTTATTGGTTTGTTACCTTAAGAAAGCTTCAAAACCATTCAAATTCTCTTGATTCACGATTATTGGTCAAAATAATAATTTTGAAGCCTTATACCACTAGAATATGACTAAGTCTGGTAACTCTGGTACCACCAGAATAAAGAGAGCAAATAGCCTCTTACCCTCTAATAGCGAAAAGAGCAAATAACCTTTAAAAATAACTCTCATTAAAAATAACTATTAACTAAAAAATAACCGAAATAATTTAAAATCGAGATAACTCAAAAACCACTCGCCAGGTGGCGCTCAAATTTATAACGGACCACATGACAGGCACTAGGTACCAGGGATCAGACAACAGTCTCTATTTTTCGAATGGCAAAAGAATTATCGAAATCGGTTCACTCAGTACGAAGTTCTGAGGTAACACACATAAGAAAAAACACATGATACGAATTGAAAACCTCCTCCTGTTTTTGAAGTCAGTTAAAAATACTTATCAACGGAAATTATCATTTGATTGCTTTATTTATTTGCTGAAAGTAACATTTCAAGGGGTTTTAGTATTAAGTAGGTAATGAAGTAAAATAAGCTCAAACCTCTTAAATTAGAGCACATGTTTTGCTCTCTTGACAAATAAGGGACAGTCAAGTGAATTTGGATGATTTTGAAGCTCATTAAGGTAACAAACCAAATTTTGGAATTAAATTGTAGTATCATAAAAATGGGCTCTACCTCGTTTTAAAAGAAAATAATTTCAAATCTAAAGGTAGATTATACCCTGTAACATACCATTTCAGAATCTGGGTGAAACGGGCTAGTTTTTTTTGAAATTGGTATTCAAGCCACCATACATTTTTTTTTAACCACGGCAGAGTAAAAGTCGAGAATGAAATATGAAAAAACGTTAAGTTGGTATTAAATCTTAGTTTATAAAAAAACTTTGCTTTGGTTATAAAAATAATTGAAGACATTCGATAGCACATCTATCCAGGAATACTATCCAAAAAACAGATCCAAAAAATGTCTTCATTTATAGTCCTGGCGCCAAAAAGAATGGCGAAGGGTGGAACAATTTTGAAAATGTTGAAAATGTCGAATATCTCGGAAACGGAAGGACTTTTACTGAACATAACATTTGTTTATCTGAACCGGCATGGTGCCCTCTACACGTAGGTGCCGTATTATCCATTCGTTACGGGACACCCTGTATATTAGGACAACGAAAAGGAATTATTGGAATTAAAGGAATTATTGGATGTGTTAGACAGAAATAATTCATTAAAAAAGAACTATCAGACATACACATTCAGTTGCTAGTTACATCGGATGAACGGGACAGACTTCAGCCAATACTTGATGGGTTCGACCAGTGCAGGGATGAGTATGAACAGGCCCTGAGGCTCAACACTGCATTGGAAAAACAGCTACATGAAGCTAATAATCATATTTACCAACTGGAGATAAATCTCAAGTTACAGCTCACAGAACCAAAGTTTGTTCGAGGAATTGGTACTGAGTGCACCCAGCTTAGTGTCTGCTTCATGCAGTGTGCCAGTTGCAACAATTGACTTGACAACAGAAGACTCTTCTAGCAATACAGTTGCAATGGGCACAGTTGTGTGTGTGGCAGGAATAAGTTAAGAAAATATGTAAAAATAAATAAAACATCAATAGGACTGAGAAACTTGTACTTACATCAAAATAAAAAATTCATGAAATATACACAATGCGTAAAGGAGATAATAACTATTAATTTCCTCATTTTACTTGACTGAAGATAAATATTATCTGCCAATTTACTATAAAAGACAAATAGCATTATCGCTATCATATTTTTTGACAATTAAGCCAAGAATTCAGCTTGCAACACTGCCTCTATTGGGCAGTCATGTACTGACATTCAGCATGAGTCCTTGAAATACATTCCAAATAATTTAAATTAAATTCTAAGACAACAGAGAATAACTCTAGCCGCATATTGACAAAGGAAAAGTATACTTACTAATTTAAAAATAATGCATCAAAATATACAAGGCTTTTCTAGCAAAGAGTTAGAATTAGATTTATTTTTGAATCAAATCAATATAGACATTTTTTGTGTAACAGAGCACTGGCTAAAAAAACCATGAGTTAATTATATCCATAGATAACTACAGTATAGGCAGTTCATTTTGTAGATCAAACATGCTAAGAGGGTCACTTATTATGGTTCATAATAATTTGATTTTTAAGGAACTTAAAGACATAGTTTCTCTTTCTATTGAACATAATATCATAGAGCTTTCATGTATAGAACTTAAGAAGCCACCTTCTTGGGGTACAACAACCACTTGTTGGGGTAGGGGTCTGCAAGATCGCGCTGTGTGCAAGAGTGCGCATCGCGATTTATCCAATCAGGAAACAGTATTCGGCAGCCATCTTTAGTTGACAACTATCTACTGACGCTTTAAGTGTACCGGCACGAGTGCTTACGTTTTTAAAAGTTTTTTTGAGGAATTATCAACAAAAAACTAATTTAGGTTTCTGTGTTATAATATTTAACCAACTGGGAAACGTGGTAGCTATAAAGTTAAGCAAGGTAAGCTGTTTTTATTTGTTTATTTCTATCAATTATCTATCGTAGTTCGATTCACTTTAGCTAGTACAGTGTCTTATTCAAGAGATGGCAGTAGTGGCTTATCAAATCTCTTTAGTGCCCTGCGTGCAAGATCGCGCATAGACGTTGTGTACAAGATCGCGCGCGCACTCTTGTACGCGTTATTTATTATTTTAATAATCACCTGTTGGTTTACTGGTTAGTGACCAGGACAGGTAATCTAGGATCGTAGGTTCGATTTCAACCCGAATATATATATATATGTGTGTGTGTAATGAGGAAATACATGATTATTTATTTATTTTGTCTTTTCAATGTCCCAATGCCTAATTTATTGTTTTATACATTTTAGAATGTCAAGAAGAGAAAGAAAAACAAATAGAAAAAATGTGGAAAAAAGAAGCTCGGAAATTGATTGCGGAGGGGAAAAGCAAGCGTCAGGTAGCAGCGCAACTTGATATGCCCGAGTCTAGTCTTCGAACTAGATTAAAACAACAGCACATGCCTCAGTCATTAGGTAGGTACAAGTGTACCTTTACACTGCAAAAATAATATTTCTCATCAGTTTAACAAACACTTGAAACTTGCTGGAAGAGATTGGCTCAGAGGGTTTATGAGGAGACATCCTGCTTTAGCCCTAAGACAACCAACATCAACTAGCGTGGCAAGAGTCATGGGTTTTAATAAACCACAAGTTGACCGCTTTTATAATAATTTGAAAGAGCTTTATGACAAATACCACTTTCCACCACACAAAATATATAACATGGATGAATCTGGTTTTTCTACTGTATCCAATAAACCCCCTAAAATTATATCCACCAAGGGCAAACGATGTGTAAATAAGATCTGAAGTGCAGAAAGAGGCCAGAATATTACAGTGGTTTGCGCAATGAATGCCGGTGGACAGTTTATTCCTCCTGCATTCATATTTAAAAGAAAGAGAATGAAAGCAGAACTTATGGATAATGCTCCCCCGTCAGCCATCGGAATGATTTCTGACAGCAGTTTCATTAACAGTGATCTATTTCTTAACTGGCTACAACATTTTAAAGATTTCACTATGCCAACCCAAGAGCAGCCGCTGCTTTTAATACTCGACAATCACTCATCACATTGCACGCTTGCAGCGATTGATTTCTGTCGAAAAAATCATATTATGCTTCTTTCTTTGCCTCCTCATAGCAGTCATAGAATTCAACCACTGGACAGATGTTTTTTTAGCCCACTGAAAAGATATTACGCTGCTGAGTGTGAGGACTGGTTGAGGAACCACCCAGGTCGAACCATTAAGCACGTTTCAGGTAGCTTCAATATTTGCCCCTGCTTATTAGGGTTGCCAGACGGTCGGGAATTGGCGGGATTCTCCCGAATTTTTGTATGTCCTCCCGACTCCCGACAAAGCAAATAATCTCCCGAAAAACAAGTTCGATAATTTTAAGTTCACATTTTCGTCAAACGAAACTTGCAAACAACTTGGGCGCTTGGCGCAGAGCGAAAAAACATTGCTGATAAAAATGATAAGCTATGGGCATATTTTATAAGAAACTGCGTTGAAATTAAAAATTTAACCAAAATTGTATGTTTTATATTTACAATTCCAGTAAGTAACGTTTACTGCGAACGCGTTTTTAGTATACTTAATAATTTATACTCAAAAGAAAGGAAACGAATGAGCATGGATTTAGTAAAGGCGGAATTAATAATTCGTTTGAATTTTGACGAAAATTGTTTAAATTTTAAGACCTTTTTGAATAGCGATAAAGCTCAAAAGTTGTTAAACGCGGTAAAAATAATGACAAATACTTATGGCAAGAACAAAAACAATAAACATGCCCATTCGGTTCGTATCTTATGTGTCACAAGTACCTACTATGTTTTTTTTCTTATATCTACAGTGCAATGCAAAAATATGTTTTTTTACTTAATATATTATGTTATGTATAATTAATACTTATTATTAACTTACTTTTTTATTTCTCCCGACCAAAGCCCTAAAATCCCGAAAAATCGGTTATTGATCCCGATAACAGGAAGAATCGATCTGGCAACCCTACTGCTTATGCTAAAACTGCAACTATAGCTAATGCAACTGAAGGATTTAGACTTTAGAGTAACGGGAATATGGCCTTTTAACGATGACATTTTTTCAGAAGTTGACTTTTTAGCTAGCAGTGTCACTGAAAGACCACTAGGTTACGAAAATACTGAGCCGGTTTCTGCATTGTCGACTGTAGGAGACCTTGATTATGTACGTTAAGTGAACGCCATTTGCCCTGCTTACCCTAAATATTGATTTTCTTAATTCTCTACTCTTTCTTATAGAAGAAAGATGATGATTATCAATGAGAATTATTTTTATTGGCAAAACAATCGAAGGAGGGAAATAGAACGGACTAAGGAGATACACCAACAAAAAATGTTAATTTTAATTTTAAAGAAATTAAACAAAGAATTTTGGGATGGTTATTGACAATTTCTGTTAAAACGTGTGCTTAAACGTTATATGATGTATATGTATATTTTTGAAAAGGCCTTTTCACGATCTTTCATTTGATACCCACATTGCTAAGATAAGAAAAAACTCAAGATTATCGCTCTTTTTCTTCCACTTTCGGGCGCCATTTTGAAAATTCATATAGCCTGTGACACTTCCACAGTTCTGACGAATTCAACGATACCTCATATGTCGAAATCCGTTCAACCGTTTGGGCTGTGGGGCCGCACAAATAAATGGACATACATAAAACATACATACATACATACACTCTAAAAACATAACCCTCCTTCTGACGCAGTCGGGTAAAAATAAGGTCGTTTACAGCCAGCACAATACGGACGGCGGACCTAGTGACGCATGCACCATCACGTCCATCAGAAGAATGGCTTTGGAGTTCGTCTGTCTTCTAATTCCGCCAAATCCAATAAAACGAACTCAAGTCCAGACGAATCCAAGTGCGCTCAGTTCTATTTAATTTTTGTATTAATTTATATTATTCAAGTTAACAACGAAATTGTTAAAAAAACGCTTCGAATATCTCCAATACAAATGAACTTACGATCAACGACTCTAGGATCAAATTGGATGATTGACGTTTTGTCGCTAGCAACCTATCGAAATTTATAAGTCACAAACAAGAATACCATAAGGAACAAGTTAAGAACCCATTGAGAAACTATTTACATTCGTGAATACACTTCAACGACAATGACATGTCGATAAGTCGATCGAACGACTTCAGAATCGTTGCCGTTAAGCGTCAATTGACGCAAGAGAATATCAAAAGTGTTTCAACGACAAATTCGCTACGATATCACTACGACTTTTGTCATTATAATCGGACTGCTGTAACATACAGGGGCGCTGTAAACTGTATCGGCACCCACGTGCAAAACCGAGCCCTTCACGACGTATTTTAGAGGAATTGAGACCTATATTACAAAATCACAAAAGAAAATAAAAAAAAACAGAGACGTGTTAAAAACAGCACTCTATTGGCCTTAATCGTCATCTCGCCCGACAAAAACTTGCGACTTGGCACCTTTCGAATCTACCTAAAAATTCCGTCATCAACTCGCACGCTCGTACAAAGTACAGCCAGGTAAAAAATATTTAAATAAAATTTTTAAAAAGACTTCAATAAAAAGACCTTGTATTAAATCTTAAAATAAAGCTACTGACTAATTATTGTTTGTTTTATATCCGAAATATATACACTGCCGAGCTAAGCAGATTCATTCATACTCACAAAAGGATAGCGCTATCTCTTTCTTTTTATTTCAGACTTTTTTTCAGACCCTTTATCTCCATCGAAATCGTCCTGCATGGTGACGTCAGTCAGTCTTCCATTAAACGTACTGTTAAGATAATACGAAGCGACGACGTGAGCTCCATCAGTGTCAAATTATGTGTACTAAACTATATATGCGTGTGAGAGTGTCGCGTCTCGAGCTCAGAGCACATAAGATTGTCTCCCGATATATTTACGTATTTAAAAATAAATACATTGCTATAAAGGCCTGTTTTTATTCATAACCCTTCACGTACTTTACGTACTTTTGAAAAAAGTAAGGAGTAAACCGAAAAGCTTTGCTCATTTTTTGACTATCTTACAACGAGAAGATAATTATTATTATCAAACTTTATTCTTAAAAGGATCAAATATTACGACAAAATAGAAAGAAACTTGTGCCATTGATAAACATATTGCTACCACAATTACCGAACTCAGACTCGTAAACATAAGTATTGAATTATGTATCGAAAGTCTTGTATTATATTTTTGTGAATATTTCGATTTGACAATTAATAAGAACAAAAATCGTGATCTGGCATAATACTGACAACTATTGTATTTTGTAAGAAGTACCTAGTTATAACAAGCCAAATACTCTTGTGATAATATATTATTGATTTATATACCTAGAATGCTTTAGTGATATTGTAGATTAAGTATATTTTGATACTGTTTGGTGTAACATAATGGTGTAACATGCTTTTATTTTTTATGGTGTGAAATATACCTAAAATTATGATATAATAACATTTTGTTTTATTTTAAAGTCCCAACTATAAAACTTTATTCGTTTTTAAAAAGGATTTTTGTAGTTGACTGTACAAATTTACCTCATATTTTTTGGCGAGACAGAAATATCAGTTGAAAGGTGCCAAGTCGCCCGATCGTGCGAGTTTTTGTCGGAAGAGATGACGATTAAGCCCTCCATTGTTCTCGCATCAACACCATTAAAGGCGCGGTTAGAGGAAAAAGAACGAAAACGACAAATTAAGATGGTAAAAGAAAAGAATACTGCAGAGAAGACAGTTGAGGAAAAGAAACAAATTAAAGGAATATCTGTCAAGAGAAAAGTTTTGAGCAAAGTTTTGAGAAAAGTTTTGAGAAAAGTAGCGCAAGTAGTGAAAGGAAAAAAGAAAGGCAAAGGGAAGATTATAATGTATCGACAGCAGCAGTGAAGATAGTATGGACGATGCGCCCCTAACTCAACTGTGTTATGATGATGAAGATGACGACATAGAGAATCGTGCTATTTGTGCTGTATGACAAGAAAGTATGTTGTAATGGAGAAATTTGGTTCCATTGCTGTAGATGCACGAATTGGATACATAAGGAATATAATATAGCAGAAAAGCTTTTTATATGATTTTTGCTGCGATTAATATAACTTGCTGTCTAATAGTTAATATGAGTGTATATGTATAGTTAGTATGAGTGTGTAATATGAGTGTGTTAGCATTTATTTATTATTGTTATTTATTATTTATATTAGTTAATAAATATTGGGTATTTTAAGACTGACTATTCCACATGTAATTCAAAGACAAGAAAAGAAAGAAAAAAACAAGTGTCACAATATCAACATAAAATACTTCATGGAGCTGCAGGCGGGGACAAACGTAGTATACTTGTGATAAATCTTTTTTTACCAGTAGGCAACAGTAATCAAAATCAACGTGAATTTGGGAGATCGCGTTGGTAGCCAGAAACAAAACACTGCTGCTGTTTAATTTTCATTTTAAATGATCAAGTGGGTCTAATAGACAAACGACAATAACAACTAAAAAGTTTGCAACTCAGGAACTTATACCGCGGTACGATAACAAAGGGTTTTACGTCGCACGTGCTCTACATACGTCTTTTTCGTAAATGTTTTGTTTGTGTCTTAATAATTTTACTTGTTTGGATAGCTAATAAAACAAGGATGTTTTTATGTAGTTTGTACGCTTGATGTATACTAGATTTTTTTAATAAATTTACTTTTCTATCGACCACATTCGTAAGAAAATATTTTTTTTTACAAGAATTCACTTGTTATTTTAAAATGTGTAACACTTGTGCCTGCATTAGTATTAATAAATGATTGTTGATGTATTGGTCACTGATAGAAATGCACACAACTCAATTCAAACCACTACTTTTTTATTTATTGATTTTTTTGTAGTCAAATTCGGTGTTCTTTGACCAAAACCAAAAATAAGGAATATCTCGATAACCAGCTGACTTTGTATTAGGGACATTATGGTTAATTTTGTTGGAAATTGGTTGTATTACAACATCCCAAGAGGAATACGTCGAGTTACAAATCACCCTATATGTATATATTTTTGAAAAGGTCTTTTTACGATCTTTCATTTGATACCCATATTGCTGAGATAACAAAAAAACTCAAGCTTATCCCCTCTTTTTCTTCCACTTTCGGGCGCCAAATGCTGTGGGGCGACACAAATAAATGGACATACAAACATACATACACTCGAAAAACATAACCCTCCTTCTGATGCAGTCAGGTAAAAAAATATTTACATTTTGTTGTCATTAAAAATTTAAGCTTTTTGTTAATACTTATTACATAAGTGTGTTGTGTAATACCTATTGCGCAGTTGGATGGGTGACCCGCTAGTGGAACAAATTCTTGAGCCGTTCTGTGTATCAGAAGGCATGTAAAGCCAGTGGTCCCCGTTATTATTGATAGATAGTAGTCGTTAGCACGGAAGGATGCTTCCGTGCTTGACTTACGTATGTGAAACATGGGCACTCACAAAATCTCTAAGAGATAAACTTGCCATGTGCCAAAGAGCAATGGAGAGTAGTATAGTAGGATCAAAACTTCAAGACAGAGTCAGAAGTGCCGGCATCAGAATGAAAACCAAACTGACCGATGTCCTGATACATATTGATCAGCAAAAGTGGAGATGGACTGGCCACATGATGCGAGACAAACAGGGAAAATGGTGCAAGGCAGTTACTGAGTGGTATCCAAGAGATGGGAAAAGGAGCTGCGGTAGACAGTGTCTAAGATGGGAGGACGACTTGAAATTTACTGCTGGCCCAAGGTGGAGACGAGTAGCCCAGGATAGACCGAGTGGAAAATGTTACAGGAGGCCTATGCCAAGAGGCACACTGAGATTAGGGACATTTTATAAGTTGTGTTATTTAATTCAAACTAATGTATTCAAACCTAATCACAGAATAAGGGTGCAGGTCCACTGAGGCGGAGCGGAGCTGTGCGCGATTCACCAATCACATGGCTTGAAATCCACACGAGGCACAATGAGCGGAGATTTCAAGCCATGTGATTGGTGAATCGCGCACAGCTCCGCTCCGCTCTGCCTCAGTGGAACCGCACCCTAAAGGGCTTATTATTATTATTATAACAGTCATTAAGCCATGTCAGAGGCCTTTGGGTGGTTTGAAAATTTCCGATACTGTTAGTCACTAACCCCTCCACCCGCATAACCAATCTGCACTGGAGCAGCGTGGAGACCCATGCTCAATTGTACGCCATTAATGGGTTGTAGCCAAACACTTAAAGGTGATCTGAAACCAGAGTATTCAACCATATTATAATAGTTATGATAGCATCTCACTGTCTGACAAGCTATATTGTCAGTAATACACCAAACTGTTACAAATGCTAGGATCAGAGTTGTGACAATTATAATTGATTGAATTGAAAGAGCACATAATCGCAAAATAGTCATAACTTTTTTACTTTAATGATAATGAAAGTAAAGTTTCCCTATCTGAATTGATACAAGCTTCTGCCAGCTTTGAGTTGTTTAAACTTGACCACCGCATAACTTCATATTTCGTTAACACTAAATGTTAGCTGCAACCCATTAACATTATAGTTTTATTATATGTGCAGTTTGAATGTCAATAACGTATGAAAAGGAATGATAATTGTAACTCACATTTAACTTTAATTAAAATAATCTTATAAATTACCAAGTCAACTTTAATCATCCCACATCTCATGGTTAGGGTCCGTCTCAGGTAGGTATTCGTTCTGGTATATCTTCTTTGGTTTGCATATAGAAGCTATAGCTGTAGGTGGCTTTTCTTGAGGAAATACTGCATCCTTTGACGGACAGTTTTGCACATGCTCTTTTATTGCGGACTTCGGAAAACGGTGTGTAGCATTGAATGGGCAAATCTCGATTTTGGGATACTTCGCCTGGCATTTCGCTATGTGATACTGGATCCGTAAGCGCGGGACCCGGTGCTCTGGGTTGTACGGACACACAGTGAAGCCGCCGATATCCATGTTTTGCTGAAACAGAAGTGTGTTTAAATATTGTTGTTTTTTGGAAGCCTGCTTGAAGATCCAACAAATAATATACACAACACACTATCTAAAAATTGTTACAAAGTTGCAAAGAAAGTATTACCTTATTTTATGCGTCCAGTTTAGTATATTTGAAATAAATAAACAATAGGTAATCAGCAATTGTTAACACCGCAGCTCAATAAAATGTTTTAAAATTAAAAATTAATGAAAACTGAAAAGAAAGAATAAAGACATAGACAACCATAGACCTTCTTATAATGTCAAGCCATAGACCACTGAGACCACAGACTGAATAGAGAATTATAGGCCGCGTTCCGTAACTGGCTCATATCAATCCCGTCCCGCCCTCAACGCTTATATTTTGAGTTCCATTAATTGGGCTTTGACCACAAAATAAGACAGCGCCACTGTAAGGAAGGCAAACTGTAAACTGTAAGGCGCCACAAGACAGCGCCTTCCAGGTTGCCTTCCCTGTAAGGCGCTGTCTCTGTCACCCATACGCCAAAAGGTCCGGGTACGACTTTACCTCGATTTAGTTTACGCATGTGTGCGTAAGCCTTAGGGTTTACGACTTCACAATGGTCTTGGATTGGATAGTGTTATTTAATTTATTGATATGGATTAAACGGGAAAATAAAAATAAAAATGTATGATTAGAATCCTTAAAATTTATACTTTATTGTAAACTAAGATCACGGGAGTCCGTATGATGACAAATTCAATTACATAGTTAGTTCAGATTATCTGTATAGTTATATAATTTTTATACGAAATGATAATACGTACCTACAATAATTTTGCACTTACTCGTGGAGAGAAGGTACTAGAGATATAGAATAGAATGGAACCCTTTCCGATTAATATAGTCCACAGAATTTGATTTGGAGCATTTATTCTTGTATGTGTTCCATCAATTATTGTCATCTAAACTAATAAAATAAGATGTAAACATTCAATAGGTAATTATTATTTTTTAAGTTAGTTACAAATCGTTTTAAGTTCCCGCCTAATTCGTTCGTTCAGTGTTGCCAATTTAGCACATTTTATGCCAGACTGTTTTTGAAGTTATACTTCTTTAGGCGCGTTATGGAAATTTCATGAGAGTGAAATTTTACGATGCGCGCGCATCTGTAACACCAAAAAATTAACAGCATGAAGTTAGGCGCGTGAAATTTTACGATGCGCGCGCAACAGTATGAAGTTGCCGGCTAAACCCATTGCTAAACCACTCATTGGCCTTTGTCAATGTAACAGAACTTTTAAGTGAGTTAACTAACTTTTACTTTATAACGGCTAAACCGATTTGGCTAATTTTAGTCTTGAAATATTCGTGAAAGTTCAGGGAAGGTTGCAGCGATGAGAAAATATGGAAAAATTGCGAGGAAAATACTAAAAATGAAAATTTTAATTTCTCATACAAATCTTACCTGTAAAACATTTGATTTTCGCCCCATCGGTTCGGTATTTTAAGAATAATTACATGTAGATCTGGATTAAATATGGCGTTGGAATCGACAACATGTATTCATAATAGTCGAATTATCGCGTATTTAGATTTAAAACATGCAAAATAACATAGACATATATACATACATCATACATGACATAAAATAATGACACTATAAATAATGACATTTGGTTGTTGTATTGCGTGCGTTCAGAAATATATTTTGTATAGTTTGCTTTACTCTTCATCATATTATGTCAAATCGCCCCGTGAGATGTCCGCCCATTATGACGTAACAATTTTATTATTATCACAAATGCAGTATTATTTTTTGTTTTGTTAATTTATATATAATGCTATTGCAATAGCTTTACCGCGGCAGTCTCCGAGTGCCACACGTCTTTTTAGTATAATTAATACTAAATATTATGAAATTATTAACGTTGAATATTTATTATTTAATGATGCCAAAGAAGTATAACTTCTTACGCGCGTACATAAGTACACGCAATTTAATTTTTTTATTTGTTATTTATAGCATAATATAAAATAAAATAGTTATTAAACTACTCATCTGTGTGTTTTAGTCAAATGTCGGTAAAAACTTTAAATGCCATTCTGTACATTAGATTAACGCCAAAGCGGATAGAGAAGTGCTACTATACATTCACAATTTCGGATAACGGACTGCGCACGCATTAAAGGCACCAAGGAAATATTATAGCCTTGGGCTTGGCAATGAATCTTCCATGTCTACAAGTCTACAAGCACAGTGGCTGGTGGCTGCTCATGATGACCAAGATGTTATTTTTTATTTGAATAATATACTTATGCACGATAATAACAAAACATGAACTGTTTTTAATAAATACTTATTTATTAATAATGCAAATAAAATAATTTATATTAATATCCGTCATCGGAAATTTTTAGCATCATTTTTAGCTATAGCCTTTGCGTAACTTAGTTAGATTTTTTAAAAGCTCTAAAAATTTTATGTCAGTCGTGTTAGTCCGCCATTTTTGTTAACATCAACGCTCAAATCCGTTCCATTACGAAACAACACTCTGAACGTCAAAACCAAATGGAACTCAAAATACGGGCGTTTTGGGCGAGATTGTTATGGGCTAGTTACGGAACGCACCTCATAATGCCTATAATCCCTAATGGAACGTTTTTTTGAGATGTTACGTGGGCTAGTTAATCTCAATAGGCCTCAGAGTAATGATATAAAACACATTACTCTGAGCAATAGGCCATCAATAGGCTAGTTACGGAACGCGCTGTCTGTCAATGTCAAATACTGTCAGGTCCAGGTCAGTATTTTTATTTGTTGTTTCTTTTCTCAATCTTGTTCTTGTCTTGAATGAGTTGAGTTGAATAAAAATATCAGCAGCTGTTTCATCTTGGATTGCGAAGACGATTTGAAATCAAATATGTGGTAAATTATCACATATCAAGAAAGTATTGTTAGTTTTTCGGAGAAGCAGATAAAATCAAACTATGAGCACAAACAAACGCTTAAGTGCAATGGATGGTAAGACTAAGTTTATTTAGTCAAAATGATTTTGATAAAAATAAATCCATATAGTTGAGGGTACATCCTTCTTAGTAGGTAGTCATTAGCTTCTGCCCGCGACTTCGTTCCTACATAGAAGTTTTCCCCGCGTGAATACCGAACCCGCTGAAACTCCGGGAGCCTATAAGTTGCTCCACAGCCTCCCCTATTTCCCAGTGAAAGTTCCACAAAAATCCGTTCAGTTTCTGAGATAAGCGTGGACAAGCAGTGAACAGATACAATTTTATTATACGCATAAAATAGATAGGTAGAGGAGATTGTAGAGCAACATTTATAAGGTAATTTTTGTACCAGAGTTTCCGCGGGACCGAGATTCACGCCAAAACTTCTTTTCATGAATGAACAGCTAGTACTTACATAAGTATGTTATCCATGAATGAACATGAGACCTACAACCAGCACAATTTTTTTTATAGAATTAAAATCGCAAACAAGCATGCAGCACCACCCTTCCGCTGCCGCCCATAACAACTGTGACAGGCCTAGAACTAGACTCAAAGGGACTAGGATGGTTAGTCCAGTTAGTAGATGGTGTTAGAATATTAGTTGGTTAGTTTGTTAATAAGTGTGAGGACAGGAACTGTTAATAATTAGTCCTGTTAGTTAATGTTGTTAACTGTAGTTAACTGTACTGTAGTTAACTGTAGTAAAACATTGTTAAAATTCAGGTTGGCAACAATAGTACAAGTAATCCTAAGGACATAGCACAGGCATTTAACAATTATTTTATTGATGAAATTGAAAGAAATGACATAAATAAAGCATATAAAATGACATCTAATTTAATTACTAATAATAATAAATCAATTTTTATGCCACCTATTATTCCTAATGACATAGTACAAATAATTAAACAGCTAAAAAATACCCACAGCACGGGATATGATGACATCTCGACGAAAATTATTAAGGATGTTTCATTACATATCGCACCAATACTGAGTCACATTATCAATAAGTGTATCGAACAAAGTATTTTCCCTGAAAAATTAAAAACTTCCATAATAAAACCATTATTCAAAAAAGGTGATAAAAAATGTATGAAATGCTATCGCCCTATAGCATTAGTACCAATCTTTTCAAAAATTATTGAGCGTGTTATATTCAACTGTATAAATAGTTACTTTGAGAAGAATAATTTATTCGCGAGAGAACAAATGGGCTTTAGACAAAATAAGGGCATAAATCTAGCTGTTTATGATCTGATTCAAAGCATCATAGTCCATAGAAATAACAAAATACCCGTGTCTGCTCTATACCTTGATATGACACGTGCTTTTGACTATGTAGAACATTCAACTTTACTAGACAAACTTGAAGCATATGGTGTTAGGGGAAATGTACTAGATTTAATAAAGTCATATCTATCAAATAGAATACACGTAACACAAATCTCCCACCTGTGTATCGAAAATAAATCTGAAATTTCGTACTTCTCTGATCCCCGAAAAGTTGAATTCGGTGTGCCACAGGGTAGTGTGCTGGGACCTTTACTATTCCTTATTTATATAAACGATCTTCCAAAGGTTACCAATCACCAAATGGTATTGTTCGCTGATGACAGCACCGTAATATTTACAGGTGAAACCATCGATACATTTGAAACTGATGCAAACAAAACATTACACTCAATAATAGACTGGCTTGACAAAAATAACCTAAAAATAAACATCAGTAAAACTAACATCATGCATTTTAGGCAACGAGTTAACCAACCAAATATCACATTGCGCTATGAGTCTAGTGTCGTTAACACAACTGACAAAGCCAAATTCCTGGGACTATGGGTTGATGAAAAATTAAATTGGACGCCACAAGTTGATACTGTTTGTAAGAAAATATGTAAATTTGCGTATGCACTAAGAATGCTAACAAAGAGGATAAGTAATATTAAAGTTATATTAACAGCTTATCATGCCTACGTATCGGCGACACTAAGATATGGAATAATTTTTTGGGGAAACTCAACAAATAAGGACAGGGTTTTTAAGGCACAAAAAAAATGCATACGAGCCATAGCTAATATTGACCGTAGAGTCAGTTGTGTCCCATATTTTAAAAAATTTAAAATCTTGACTTTTCCTTGTACCTATATATTTGAATTAGCTGTTTTCGTTAGGTCAAATATTAAATCATACCAAACATTTCATAGTGCGCGCCTGGGTCATAAAATATGTGCACCCGCCTCAAGTACTGCACTACTTAGAAAGAGTATGCTTGGCATGGCACCCAAAATTTACAATAAACTCCCAACTGTAATAAGAAGTGAGGACATTAATATTTCTCAGTTCAAGCATAAACTCCGGGATATATTGATTGACAAAGCCTATTATTCCATAAATGACTTTCTGAACGATAAATTTACCTGACCATTAATGATTATTATTAATTATGTGACTAGATTAATTTAGATAATTATGTATAAAGTAGATAAGGTACCTATTAATCAAATGACTGAATAAAGTAATAATAATATACTAATAAATATAGCTGTATTTTTAGAATTTAATTTAGAATATTTGCACGCCAATAGGCAGAATTTAGCGGAAGGCAAATATAATGTATTGTAACATGTTTTATACCTAAATTCAGCAAATTAATAAATGATTATGATTATGATTATGATTATGTTAGTAATAGTCCAGTTATTGTTAGTATGAGTCTCGTTCTAATTCGGTCACAGATGCGTTGCTACCCCTGAGGACTGAGTTGGTCGCCTCTAAAAAAGTGTAACCGGCTCCACACCTTCCTATCCGGAAAACAATTGTTCTTAAAACAATTAATACACGGTAGGAATGGTACTAAGTACCGTGGCGGGTGGTGGTACTTCCCCGGGTGAGCTCTGGGCCCTTACCACCTGTACTAAAACTAAAACATGAACATGAGACCTACAACCAGCACAATAAATTGTCCTCAGGCGCACAAGCACCAAAGCGAGTCAAGAGGGAATGCAGTTACGGTGAAAAGTGCTACAGATTGAATCCAGCACATTTCAGGGAGTTCGGCCATGCACACTGTGAGTTACTTTCATTTTCTTTACCTACTTCTTTGTCTACTTTTTACTACTTAAGCATTCCATGTTTTATTCAATTTAAATAGATTAACTTAATAGTATTTACACTTGTCCTATAAAACAACCATAACGTATGTTATGTATGTGTAAGTACTGTGTATATAATGTGTGTGTGTTTATGTAGTAATCAAAATGATAAATCCTTAATCATTGTTGATAACAGGTTCAATCCAGTAATTCAACATACTTGTAGCTTGGCAATGTTACTAACGGAGTGTCCTACGTGAGCGACGAATACGACGCGACGCTACGCAACACGACGCGATGCTACACGCGACAATGACAACGTCACGTATTGTCACAGACTGTCATATAGGACACAAGTGGGGATACCGTTGACTTGATCGCTTACGTCACGATCGCAACGTCGCGTCGCGTCGTATTCGTCGCTCACGTAGGACATCACCTTAACGATTTACAGTTTATTTTTCACAGTGGAGTCCATTCTAGACAACTACAGTGGATCAGGGGAATACCCAATACCAGATAGTCTTACGTTGCAGCGAAGTATGATCAAAGATCAGTTGGAGGTTATAGTTGAGAAGGACTTGTATGTACCTAAGAGTAAGCAACAAGAACAACAAGATGTGATATATCTTGATGGACCTGGGAACTCTGAAAGGGAGGAGCAGAAGTAAGTCCTTGTTTTATGTTTGTGGTTGTAAAAAGTCTATTCAATAAGCATTGGTTGGTTATGTAATATAGGCTGGGCTTATTTAGATTATTAAATTTAAATTAGGACTCTCAGAAGTTAATTTTATGTTATTAGCTGATACACTAACCACAATAATTGAATGCTACGAGGTCACTGATGTATTTATTGTCAGCCAAAGAGAGACTTTGACAACCATATTCAGTGCAAATATTTAACATTTAAACTATAAACGTGGAAACGGCATTAAACTTTATGATCATTTCTGAATTTTTCCTTTTCAGGATCAAGAGAGAAAACCAATCTCCAAGATTGGAAAAAAAAACTGGCCCACAGAGTACAAATAACAATATCATAAGAGAAACTAGTTCACAGAATTCAAATTATAATGATAAAAAAAATACAATTTTGACAGTAAATTCCAACTCACAGAGTACAAATTCCAGTGATAAAAATGAGTCAATTTTGGCGGCAAATTCTAGCTCACAGAATATAAATCGCAATGTTCAGAGAGATGAGTCAGTATCCTCAAAGGATACCAGTTCACAGGATATGAATAGCAATAGCAAAAAGGATAACTCAGAACCATTGAAAACAACAGCTAGTGGGAGTAAACCAAAAGGTATTTGTATTTTTGTGTAAAACTAAAAACAACTTTGAGTAACAATCATAGACAATATTGGTATGGTGTAATTTTTGGTTATGAGAAAGTAATAAAACTTGTGGAAACTTAATTCTTACATTTGCAAAGGTTTTTACTGTTGTATATGGAATAATAGGTCGTACTTCTTTGCCTTATTTTAAAAAATAAGATAAATGTTAGTGCTATATGTGGGTACATAGGAATATGCAATGTAGGTAGATTGATATGTCAATGAATAATGGCCACCTAGCTCATTAAACGTAATTACCGAATTCTCGCTGTTTTATTAAACACATTATTTACCTATTCAGAATCACTTCTCACACCATATTGTGTTTGTAACGCCATCTATGTCGACTATTTGATTACAACAATCGGTTTCTCATTGAAAAATTAAGGTGTGTTTTGTTTTGCTGTGTAAGACAAAAAATTAATCTTTTTAATAATTGCATCATAAGTACTAGTATTTAGTATAAATGATATTATATGGATTATATTTTATTCATTGTCGTCTTAAAATTTATTCTAGATTCGGACTACCGACCGATAGTGCCACCCACGCGCCGCGCTACTGACTATTTCAAAGTGGTGCTGCCCCCTGGCGGCATGGCTGCGAAGCACGCTGCCAGAGCTCCTTACTACATATTCTACACAACCATAGACAGCTCGAGGGAGACGCATCGACAACCATACTCTATCACGTTCTTGGGTAAGGTATAATCATCTTTATATTCAGCTAAAGTACCTTTAAATTAAAATAGGCAATATTAGGCAAGACACTGGTCCCTAAGGTGTCCCACCAACGGTGAATAAGCGAGTAACTATTGGCTATTTACTTGCTCAAGAAACGTACAAAATAACGTAGTTTCTCGTTGACAGTTCACACCGCCGGCAAGGACTCGCTCGTATATGCATCTCTTTTATTTTGTGGAAAAGTCTCTGTACGTTTCTTGACCAAGACAATAGCCGATAGTTACTCGCTACTCGCCACCGGTGGGGCCTCTAGGTATGGCTCCAACTAAAAAAAAATATTCAGAATTGCTGTTTAAAAATGGAGATACAAACTATATAAAAGTACAAAATGGAATTGAATGATACATAGGTAACAGAAGAATTTCAAATTTTCATTGCAAAATGCCAAAAAAATTGTAAAAATCGGTCACATAGTGTGTGTTTCCTTAGGCACTTCTCACACAACGCTATTTGCAAGCGACTCGGATCTTGTCAATGTATGAAAGCGACGCGTCTACGATGCGTCTCCTGTCAGTGAGAAGTGTCAGATACAGCGAATTTTGGATTGCGTTGCAGTCGCGTAGCTCATAAATAGCATTGTGTGAGAAGTGCCTTATTTGAATCACATTATATTTACAGAACTACTAGATCCGAGTCTGGGAGAGTTGAAGTGCTCATTGCAGATAAACTTTATGGTGGAGTTGGGCTGGCTACTCTCTCAGTACTACTTCGCTGGCTACAGGTGAGATAAGTTTGGTCATAATCTGTGTAATATTTGTGGTTTAGGATAACTTCAACAGAGTTCTACCGAAAGTGGTTGGAAGTTGGAAGAAGCGGCAAGAAACTTCCAGGGAGTAATAGAAATACTTTATTTGCGTTCGATCTGAAATTCGGTTCAATTTTTACTCATACAAATGGAAGTTCGACCCCCCGCCCTATGATTAAGGTTCAGTGTCAGATTGACGCCGAGAATTTATAATGCATTGAGTAAATTTTGCTTACAGGCTACATTGAATTGTAACCATTCGTAATTAAAAATAGTGTTTAAATATTTGGTGTCCCTGGACATTATCACTTTAAACATTTATCATCAGGATGATATATGATAAATGTTTAAAGTGATAAATTCGCTAGTACTGTTTAATGTAGCAGCGCCATCTCTTATCTAATTCCGAAAAGTGGCTTTGTAGATATATTTTTCTTGTTGGCAGCGCGAAGAAGCTGACCATATTGTACGGGGACGACACAATGCCGGAGATTAAGACCATCAATAAGAAGAAGCCGAACGTAGACGCGCACTTCGTTACCATGGCAACGCCTTTTGGGAAGCATCATACGTAAGTCAACGTTTTGAGCTTTATACAAATTCACATTGACTGTGAATCGAACTTTAGATCCTTCAAAGGGTAGTCCGAGGCGGTATCAACTGCGATTATCGTCAAACATATCATAATGCTTCAACTAGGACTTTTAGATAATACTAGAGAACCGCCCTCGCTTCGCTTCGGAACCCGTAGGTAAAAGCCGCGTAGGTCCCGCTCCCGTAGGATTCTCGGGATAAAAAGTAGCCTATATTATGTTATACTGGAACATAAGTTATGACATTTACCTATGACAAGTAAATTAACGATACATGTAGTATTTGATAGCGTGATTCAGAACTTGCAAATAAATTTTACTAACGCCATCTATTAACAGCATCCGGAACTAAATATCTAGCAAATATCATAACATCGATCTTCCCATGGGAATGAGATATTTTGCAGCAGTAAAAAGTAGCCTACGTCACTCTCCACCCTCCTAACTATCTCTACACACAAACTATATCATATAATAGCCATGTTGCGACGTGAAAGAGGCACAAACAAACAAACAAACACACTTTCACATTTATAATATTAGTATGGATTTTGTTGTTCCTTAACCCCAACGCAGAAACCGTTCTTTAAGTATCTATACTAATATTATAAAGCTGAAGAGTTTGTTTGTTTGTTTGTTTGGTTGAACGCGCTAATCTCAGGAACTACTGGTTCGAATTGAAATTTTTTTTTTGTGTTGAATAGACCTTTTATCGAGGAAGGCTTTAGGCTATATAACATCACGCTGCAACAATTAGGAGCGAAGAAATAATGGAAAATGTGGAAAAAACGGGGAAAATTATTCATTCTCGAGGGCTTTCGTTGCATGCGTTGCGAAAACGATTCAAGATACCAAAAATATATGTATGAAAGAATTATTCCTCTTGAAATGATCTAAAAAAATGTCCACGACAGTATATGTCTATCTTTTAAGATTAACACACTAGAACCGTTTTTATGGTAATCAAATTTGGTCGAACCCACTGCCATACCAAACTTGCCGCGTTTCCAAGTTTAATCTGAATTAATCTTGCTGTGATCCTTTGCTACTTTGCTATTATTTTGTCGTAAGCTTTATTTCTAAGTTTAATTTAATTTAACCTGAATTAATTTTGTGATAGTTTATTATCTTCCCGAAATTCCTACGGGAGCGGGACCTACGCGGTTGATACTTACGGGTCCCGAAGCGAAGCGAGGGCGGTTCGCTAGTAATATATAAAGTAAAGAACTAGCATGGTATAAATACGTTGATCTGATTGCAGTAAAATGATGATCCTATGCTACGAAGACGGCTCCCTACGCGTGGTTGTGTCTACCGCCAACCTCTACCAAGACGATTGGGAGGACAGGACGCAAGGGTAAGTGAATTTCATGGCCCTATACAATGTTTCACATGTACTAGTGCTTAGTGGAAGGGATATGAAATGAAATGAAATGATTTATTTCGAACTTGGTTTTTACAAACACTTTTCGAATGTCATTCTACGCCATCGCTTCCACAATCCCTACGATGAGTGGCCTTGGTAGAAGAAGCGGCAAGAAACTCCCAAGGAGTTTATTTTTTTTTCCCCACTCACAGTTACAGAGAACACTTATCACTACTTAAGGCTATATTTCAAACTCATGGAAGGGAGTATAGTTGTCTTACGTCAGTTACGTCAATCCTGTGACAGACACGGAGGTGCAGAGACTGTTCTCATATAGATATAAATCACCTTATAAATAACTTTTTTAGATTGCAGGTGTAAAAAAGTGTCAAATGGGACGTCTAGTTTTATTGGTCACTAGTAAATCCGCCCTCGCTTCGCTTCGGGAAACCAGTCCCTTCAAAAATCTCTATAAATTTTAACAAATTATGTTATTCCGATGTCTAAGCTATATTACTGCAAAGTTTCATGAAAATCCGTTCAGTAGTTTTTGCGTGAAAGAGCAACAAACACACACACACACATCCTTACAAACTTTCGCATTTATAATATTAGTAGGATGATTAACAGAGAAACCTCCTATTTGTAATATTTTAATAGTGTATTTTCCCAATCCCATAGATTATGGTTCAGCCCACGTTGCCCAGAGCTGGGCGCGGAGGCGATGCCTCACGACGGTGAGTCGCCCACGCAGTTCAAGCGGTCGTTATTGAAGTATCTCAACCACTACCACATGCCGCAGCTAGCTTACTACATCGAGCGGGTCAAGAGATGCGACTTTAGTCATATCAAGTGAGTTTGTGTGTATAATATATGTAGCTATCTGTCTGTGGATCGTAGAGGAGTAACATGTTAGCAATATGTATCAGTGTATCCCACCGCTGCCACTAAAAATTTTGTACGCGGTGATAGTTTAGTTACTTTTGGTAGATTTTGGTAATTATGACAAATGTATTGGATGAGTAAATACTAACAGGTCTATACTAACATGACTATGTATCACTAATCACTTACAGTCCTTTTCCATAAACTAAGCAACTCATATTCTAACACTGCTGACTGTGGTTAGTGCAGTGGAGTCCTGAGTTACAAAATTGAGTCCTAGGTCGGTCACAGTTGTCATGGGCGGCAGCGCATGGCTGGTGCTGCATGCTCGTTTGCTACCTTAATTCCATACAAAATCGGCGAAGTGCGAGTCGGACTCGCGCACGAAGGGTTCCGTACCATTATGTATAAAAACGCCAAAAAAATCTGGTCTGTTGTATGAAAGCCTCACTTAAATATTTAATTGTTTTATTGTAGCCACATATTACGCACAACGCCATCTCTTGGACTGAAAGGTAACTAAACTATCGCATATCGTATGGGCGCCCACTTAAATATTTCGGACGGACGGACGGACAGCGAAGTCTCTGTAAATAGGGTCCCGTTTTACCCTTTGGGTACGGAACCCTAAAAAAAGCTGGTCACTGAAGTTAATGTACATGGGTTTTGATGTAAGGGATATGGGTTGTTTGACGTTAAGTATTTTCTTTCTCTATCTCGTTCAATTTCCAGTTAAAATGTAATGTTGCAGCGTGTTTCTGGTGGCGTCGGTCCCGGGTTCGCACTTCGACTCGGAGTGGGGCATGCTTCGGGTGGCCACGTTGTTAAGGCAACATTGTCGTATACCGCGGGACCAGGCCTCCGCGTGGCCTCTGTTGGCCCAGGCCAGCAGCTTGGGCAGCTACGGGAAGGAACCCAAGGTACTGTGTTACTAAAGTACCTAGTAACTTTTTAAACTAACAAATTAATTCTTATCATGAACCTATGGTCCTAATGCAAATGACCTATGATTTTTTGACTCAATGACAAATTTAGCAAAGTGAATTATTGACTTCAGTATCGAATGTAATAAGCAACGTAGTCAAAGTTCTTTAAATATTATTAGAGGTAACTCAAAAACTACTCGTTAGATGTTGCAATATAAATGTAAATTACAGTATCATATTTCATTTTTCCAGCTATGGCTGACCGGCGACTTCCTTCACAACTTCACGAAGATAAAGGATTCACCGCAAGTGCTCACAGCGCCGCCGGAATTGAAACTAATCTACCCTTCCCTAGGTAAGCACCGCACAATACAATACATTCCTTTTCGTATCACAATTATACCTGCGGTCACTAACAGCACTGATTCACATGCGCGCGAACCTTTGCTTTGTACAGTAAAAATAACTTATCTCTGAAATGAAGAGAGGCGCTGTCGGGCGCATTGGGCCAATCATTGCACGCAATTCGAGAGGTAGTAATTGACAGATAAATGACCACAACGTACTTATGAATGACTTTTTAAAATGGCGGCATTAGTTCCAATTTTTGCCATTTCAGAGATAAGTTGGTGGCACTTGTACAGTGTACATTGCACGAATTGTCACAGCTTTGACAGCCAAGAACACAACGAATGTGTCAAAAACTGCATAATCATTAGTAAAGGTCCAAGGCGAATAGGCCAAGCCAAAAGTGTTCCTACACTTGCGCGAATGTCAGTGAGCGCCATATGCGCGCGAACGATTGTACATTGTTCGGGGCAGGGCCGCAGTAAGTAGGATTTCAAAGCGCGCACAGCACGCGGGCGGTATAGCCGGGGGGGAGGGGTGTGGCGACACCGCGCACACGTCACATGGTGACGTCACCGAAGCCTGAAACGCGCTATCGAAGATTTCTACATCGCTGGCATATATACCACGCCTCGAGTACATTCACTCGGGGCCTCGGCCGCCCCCCAGGCATGTCATCTCGCCTGGCGGGAGATCTCCCTTTGCCAAAGGGGCATAATTATGGACCACGGAGGGGCGGTACGAAATACTATTTGCGGCCCTGGTTCGAGGTTCGCGCTTTGATCCTCATAGTTCCCACAACAACCTCACAACCGACCCGCCATGCTCCATTTGCCGCCCTCCATCCATGCCGCACGCGTGCGGCGCAGGCCTTGCACGCCCGCTAACGGCGGCCCTGTTACGAGTATATGTGTCATATGATTTTAAATTTAACTCATCGCGGATTGTTCACATTTTACTACGGCGCACAAAATACATATCGTGTGTATCCGTATCATAGTAAAATGAGTATAATGTATCCATGAAGCAAATATAGAGAGACGTTGTATGTAGATTTTCCTTAGAAATAACGCGTGACACTTTGCGGGGCGAGGGGTGTTAGATCCCGCCCACCATCTGCCCACTTGTTTATTTTCCATCTAACGGTCAATAGCAAAACTATTCGCTTCGTTCTATATCGATTTTACTACGTAGTTTAACTATCTCACACTAGATGTCATTAAAAGTAGGATATAACAGGGACATACTCAAAATATAAGGAAAGTGTCTCCATCTAATGTCGAGTAGACAGCACTTCATCCTTTTCTTTGAAAATGTGAACGTCCATAACGCTGTGCACAGGGCGGGCGCCGACGGTAGACTGACTTTAGGCCACGCCTACTGTGACGACGTCAGGACCTAGTTGAGTCACAGTGCACAGTTGCTTAGGCCGTCTCCTCTCTATATTTGCTTCATGATATGAAAATGAAAATGAAATGATTTATTTCGAACTTGGTTTTTACACTTTTCGAATGTCACTCTACGCCATCGCTTCCACAAATCCCTACGATGAGTGGCCTTGATAGAAGAAGCGGCAAGAAACTCCCAAGGAGTTTCTTTTTTCCCCACTCACAGTTACAGAGAACACTTATCACTACTTAAGGCTATATTTCAAACTCATGTCCAAGCTGTATCATCTTGAAAATATTCATCCAGTTTATAATAACCCTTCGTCTTAAGAATGTTCTTAACATGAGATTTTAGCTTACAGTATGGCATTTCCGTCAATTCTAACGGAATTTTATTATAAATTTTTACGCATCTACCCATGAACGAGCCACCAGTTTTACGTATTATGTATCGTTGCAGAGAACGTGAAGCAATCGCACCTGGGTTTGCTCGGCGGCGGTTGTCTGCCGTACGCCGCGGCCGTGCACACCAAACAGACGTGGCTACTCAACTACCTATAGTGAGTATGGATGCCTTAAGCTACAACCCACTAATGGCCCACTACTTAGCACGGGTCTCTCATTACCGAGGAGGCCTAGAGCATACTCCACCACGCTGCTCCAATGCGGGTTGGTGGAGGGGTTAGTGGCCAACCCAGTGTCGAAAGTTTTCAAGCCGCCCGAAGGCCTCCGACATGGCTTAACGACTGCTATCAATCGATAACAACCGGGACCGACGGCTTTACGTGCCCTCCGAAGCACGAAAGCGCTCAAGAAATTTTTGCCAGTAGCAGTCACCCAATGGATGCCTTAGTGTTTCATTATTTTCTGGACATAGTGAGTTGCCAGCAGAATTAATGAGACATCTACAGTGCCAGTGTAAAGTAATCTAAATAAGTAAAGTAATAGGTAATGTTAATAAAACAACACACACAATGCTTCAAGGAGTGCTTATGCTGTAGCATTATAATATACTAGTAAATCCGCCCTCGCTTCGCTTCGGGGAACCATTCCCTTCAAAAATCCCTATAAAGGAGATGTTTCAAAATGTATGGAGCCCCGGCCACCACTTTGTACGCTATACTCAAAAATGGAGAAACACAATTAAAACAGTTTTCAATTATCCAATTCCTTTAAATTGCTTTAGTTTTGTGGTATAACACAAAAATGTACACTTAAAATTGCAACACAAAAACAAAAGTCCGTCATGGCGGTCAAGTTGTCATCACGCGCCATGTTGGTTAATTTGATAGAAGTTTGACATATGTACCTACAATTCTGTCATTTAAAATGACAGTAGACAGTTCGCGATCTATGATCAATGACAACTTGGCAAGACGCCATGTTGAAAATTGATAAAAATGAATTATAAATACTAAATTTGTACCAGAAAAGTATGCATTTAAGCAATTTATCTTTATTTTTCCCAAATTCCATGAATTTTTCTCGATTTTTCGAGGTACTGTACATATTGTGGGCCGGATTTGAAACATCTCCTTTTAACAAATTATGTTATTCCGATGTCTAAGCTATATTACTGCAAGTTTCATGAAAATCAGTTCAGTAGTTTTTGCGTGAAAGAGCAACAAACCCACACACACTCACTCACTCACATACATCCTTACAAACTTTCGCATTTATAATATTAGTATGATGATAGTAGGATAGTAGGATGCTTGTAATGATGATGATATAAATGAATGTATTCACGATAATTTTTCACCATTAAAATAAAACCTTCCTCCTTATTTAATGTTTCTGTTACAAATTATATTTATTTATGTTATAAATTTATAATTACGACCCGAATGACGCAATGGTTAACAGCGAGGCGGTGATTTGAATGATGAATTTGAATTTCCGTTCTCGGTCTGGGTGTGTGTCCTTGTCTTGTGTGTTGTCCAAGGCACCCACGACACAGGGAATCCTAGTGTGGGGCTATGAGTGTGAAGCGTTTTTTTATAGCCTGAAGGGCTGACGAAAAAGCGGACGAGCCACCTGATGGTAAGTGGTCATCGTCGCCTATCGACACGAGCAACACCAGGGGAGTCACCAGTGCAACGCCGGCCCTGAAGGAGAGCTCTTTTTACACCTTTCTTGAAGAACCCCATGTCATAGCGCTCCGGGAATACCTCCGGGACCTCTACCGGGAATAGCGTTATTTATTATTTATATTTTGGCCATCCCTGACAGCCAATGGCGAGCGTCATCCTCGCACCGGGACAAAGCGATGCCGCACATCAAGAGCTACACCCGGACATCGCCGGACCAATCCGAAGCCGGCTACTACCTGCTGACGTCGGCCAACGTGAGCAAGGCGGCGTGGGGCGCGCGCAACGCCGGCAACGGCGCGCTGCGCGTGCTCAGCTACGAGGCCGGCGTGCTGCTGCTGCCTCCGTTCGTTGTGAGTGTTTGTGTTGGTGTGTGTGTGTGTGTGTGTGTGTCAGTGTGAGCAAGGCGGCGTGGGGCGCGCGCAACGCCGGCAACGGCGCGCTGCGCGTGCTCAGCTACGAGGCCGGCGTGCTGCTGCTGCCTCCGTTCGTTGTGAGTGTTTGTGTTGGTGTGTGTGTGTGTGTGTGTCAGTGTGAGCAAGGCGGCGTGGGGCGCGCGCAACGCCGGCAACGGCGCGCTGCGCGTGCTCAGCTACGAGGCCGGCGTGCTGCTGCTGCCGCCGTTCGTTGTGAGTGTTTGTGT
Source organism: Hesperia comma (assembly GCA_905404135.1). Taxonomy (NCBI): domain Eukaryota; kingdom Metazoa; phylum Arthropoda; class Insecta; order Lepidoptera; family Hesperiidae; genus Hesperia; species Hesperia comma. Next base: position 19,358,824 of record FR990015.1, on the reverse strand, counting down.
TGGTGTGTGTGTGTCTGTGTGTGGTTGTGTCGGTGTGAGCAAGGCGGCGTGGGGCGCGCGCAACGCCAGCAACGGCGCGCTGCGCGTGCTCAGCTACGAGGCCGGCGTGCTGCTGCTGCCGCCGTTCGTTGTGAGTGTTTGTGTTGGTGTGTGTGTCTGTGTGTGGTTGTGTCGGTGTGAGCAAGGCGGCGTGGGGCGCGCGCAACGCCGGCAACGGCGCGCTGCGCGTGCTCAGCTACGAGGCCGGCGTGCTGCTGCTGCCGCCGTTCGTTGTGAGTGTTTGTGTTGGTTGGTGTGTGTGTCTGTGTGTGTGTGTGTGTGTTGGTGTGTGTGTCGGTGTGAGCAAGGCGGCGTGGGGCGCGCGCAACGCCGGCAACGGCACGCTGCGCGTGCTCAGCTGCGAGGCCGGCGTGCTGCTGCTGCCGCCGTTCGTTGTGAGTGTTTGTGTTGGTTGGTGTGTGTGTATGTGTGTGTGTGTGTGTGTGTGTGTGTGTGTGTGTGTGTGTGTCTGTGTGTAGTTGTGTTGGTGTGAGTGTGGTTGTGGTTGTGTTGTTGTGAGTGAGAGTGTGGTTGTTGTGAGTGAGATTGTTCTGGAGTTTTTGTATGTGTGCTTGAGTTGTTGTCAGTGTGCTTAAGGTTTTATGAGTGAGAATGTGAACCTTCTCCTTTATTTTGAAGCCGGTTAAAATTGTACCACAGAAAAGAGGTGAATATCCCGCCATGTTTTTAAATGAATGGTGACATGTATTGTTATTTCAGATCAACGAAGACTTCTTCCCGTTGGAGCAGGGAGCCGCGAACCGTCTGATCATTCCGTACGACATTCCACCCACCAAGTACACGCAGTCTATGTCGCCGTGGGTGTCCGATTATCTGTGCTGACACGCTTGGGGATTCTGCTTGCCTGGTACCAGTTACAATGCCACAAACTTATCTGACCCGATAAGGGGGGCGCTACTGTCTTTGTCTTTGCCTGACAACAGTATAACATTTGCATTAGTTCCAATTTTGGCCACCGGGCCAGATAAGTTTGTGGCACTGTACAATGGCGAAGGCATGGAGGGGGATAGTGAAAGGATCCCCGGACAAGTGGGATTCATATTTATGAGTGTGGAGTTCACAGTCAAGGGGCTTTGAAAGCCCTAGAGATTCCCCGTAGAACTAAAAGTTGATTTAATCTGTAATTACTGTTGTAAACACAGATTTGGAGTAAGATAGATACAGCTTGGTTACTTACGTGCGAAATTAATGATGTATTTTAAAACTTGGAATATTGCATCTAAATTATGAAGCACGTATCTTCAACCGACTGGGCTATAATTTCGTATACACAATATTTAGATTGGATGAGTTGGATGACATCATTCAAAATTCAAGATGGCGCATGGCGGGACACCCAAGATGGCAGATAAAATTGTTGTATTGTCAAAAACTTAAATCTTTATTTATTTTACAAAAATAAATATTTTTTCCACTAGCCCATTTAAATGACGCTGAGGTTAATTATCTTATTACTAATTATTAATAATCTTTGAGTCTTGCGATCGGAAAGCATCGGTGGTTTAAAAACCTAAGTATAGGTAAGTAGGTGCATAGCACAAACTTTGCGCGCGCTAGTATTATCGGCTTGCGGCGTTTATCTTACTCCTTGTCTGTGATTGTAAATTCTGTATGTTTGTAAGTGTTGATCAAGGCTGTTTTTATACTGATTATGAATGTAAATAAATAAATTAGTATTGAGCAGTAATTTCATTTGTCCATGTGATTGTTTTCTTTCGGTGATTGGCTTCCAACGGCAGTCGAAGCTGTCATGATTTCATAGTACGTTCACTTCGCTGGAAGTCAATGGATTAACACTATAGAATCCATACTTTCCTACTATGTTATAGTAATAGTACTAATATCATTCAGAAATCGCTAACGATCTGCAAACTATGAAATCAAAGGATATTGTTTTAATTTTACGCCATAAAGTCGAGGAACAATGAAACGGAAACTATTCAAAATTTTTGATGTGAGTTTCTCGTTTTTTTTAATTAAGCATATTTTTTTCATTGATCTTTATATTCCTATCTCTATGATTTTTTTGGTATTTTCCAAATATAAGATTTGGCATTTAATATTTTTGAAGCTGGCAACTCTATTTACGGTGATCAAAATAATGTGATCTGTGATTGCTCTATAATCATGTTTTTGTTTAATCTAACCTATGCTGATTAGATATAGGTAATAAAATATAATAAATAGACAAATTATACTAACTCTATGCAAATCATCGACCAATAATGGAACAGATTCAAAACGATATTGTCGATATCCTTTCGTCAATATCAATATTTATATGTTTCGATATTTTTATCCCAAGGCACAATTACCGAATAAAATACCGTAATATTTGAATAAAATATATGTTATGTATTTGTGTATGGCATATTTATATGTATTTGGCATTTTTGGTCTAGGATGTTTTATGCGGTGATTGATATCCCGGCATTAAATAAAATTTTACACATTCTTAAAGTAATATCTGTTATATGTTAATATCACAGATAGGTATCAAAAACAAAGAGCCTATTAAGTTTGTAGATACCGTACTTGATCTTTACAGACATCACTTAAAATAAAACTCACACCTTCTGGTTTATATTTATTACATAATTAATGATTTTAAATAAATAAATCTCTTAAAACTCTTCAATGAATATCGAATTTGCTGCGTGGAAGTAAATATCGATTTTCCATATAAACGGAATGAATATATCGACGATATTTTTTAAATCGATAACAATATTTTGATTTTTCAATTATTTTGTGCACTTCCCTAGAGTTGAGTTGTACTGTGATGTCAGCTGTCAAAACAAAACAAAAGCCGGCTGTTGTTTTCATTTAAATTTAAATCAAAATTAAAAGAAAGTTCGGTAAGTACTCTTTTGTTTCAATCTAAAAATTAAAAACAAGAATGGAGGAAGAAGAAGTCTTTGAAGGTTGTATTTGTTGCATGAGTACAAACGATTTGGTAAACCTATTTGCTGTAAATGCCGACCATGAAGAAACATACGCTCAAATGTTTCAAACATGTTTTGAAGTGAAGGTTGTATATCTTTATATATTGTGACGTTACTAAATAAATAAACCAATTCTTATTTACTTTTTAAACTTTATATTTTCTCACTAAAAGTGATAAGAACCAGACCGTTCATATATTATGTATGTTCATTTCTATATTCTATTCCAGTGATTGTTATGATATGATATATTATGTGTAATTTACTCCGCAAACCAGTAAGCCATCGTTTAAAATGAACGGTAGCATTACATCGTGTATAAAGAGTATTGATATTTAAGTCCCTTTACCAATTAATTTGTAATTGTTTTTCCAACGAGCTGTGCCACCGCGAATATGTTCGTGCGCAGAAGATTTCGCGATAAAATTTAGCCTGTGTATTACTCCATAACCTCTTCTATCTTTCAGTGAAAGTCCCATTAAAATTGCTTCAGCTATTCCGGTGATTAGCCTGGACGAAAGAAAGACAGACAGATAAAAATTTAAATTGTTTGTTTGTGTTTTAGTATTGTGTAAATAACTAAGGGCAATTGAAAACATATAGTTATTTTGAAATCACAGACAGACCCTTCAATTTTATTTATATGTCTAGATGTATAAACTAACTTCCTTTACTGTATTTAATGAAGTACATGATGAGACTGCATATTATCTGCCTAGCAGCACTGACAAGTAATAGCAAATACAAACAAATATCTTTTAGTTCACCATTCATATTGACTGATTGTTGAAGCAAAACTGTTACTTGCAGGTTACAAATGAATTCAAATATATTTGTATTCAATGCGTGGAAAGATTGGAGCTGGCTTCCGTCTTCAAGAACCAGACTCTTCAGAGCATTGCTATGCTGCAGAACATCAGAGGTAACTTCATGGTATCAAGTCATGGTGGTTACACCCAGCTGGTTATAATGTTTGTGGTTTTCAGATGAAGAATACTTGGACGAGTCCATATTAGCTGAAGCAGATGGGACGGCTGAGTCGTCACACCAGTCAAGTGGCCGTGGTGGGAATACTGATGGTAGGTGGCAGTTTTTGTTGATACTTATTGACTTAAACATTTTTAGCCAAAACACCCACCCATGCCTCTCATAAATGTAATTTTATATCTAGCTTTTGGCAGCGGCTTCGCCCGCGTTATATTCGTTTAAACTTCACCCCTCTATTTCACCCACTTAGGGGATGAATTTTGAAAAATCCTCTCTTAGTGCTCCCCTACACTCCCCAAGGAACATGCCAAATTTCAGCTTCTTCCCTTCAGTAGTTTCGGCTGTGTGTTGTCTGTCAGTCAATCACCAGTAATGCAAGAGTTTATATATTAAGATTTTCAAACAGAAAGTTTAAAAAACTTCACCAAACATTATTATCACTGGTACAAATTGGTGTTGTCAAATTGCATTTATATTAAAGTAAGCAACACAGTTGAGGTTGTGAACAAAACAATTTTTTATTTATACAATTCAATTTAAATCAGCTGATTTGCGATCAATGAATCAACAATTAAGACTGCTCTAAAGGCTATGTGATTATGTATTAAGATACTACGAATTTACTACTAATACTTATTTAAGTTGTAATATTACAGAGAGGTACCCTGTGGAGTGTCTGGATGATATGACCTGCATGTACTGCAATGTCCAGCTGTCTACTGCAGAGCAAGCCGAACGGCATATGAATAGGTGTGTATAAGAGATAAGGAAACATACTATGTGACGTGACCAATCCAAGGGGGGAGAGGGTCTTCCGAAATACCATGTATGGTCACGCGGGGGCAGCTAGTCTAAGGGATTTGTCACATAGTCAATATATTTTAGAAAAATCTCGCGCTTTTTCAAGCAATCGAATATATTTGTGTAACTTTTCGTATGCGAAACATATTTAAAATTAATGTCGTAGACATATCCAATTATCCACCTCTGCTGGCAATTCTTTACATTTCTTTATAGGTGCCGCTCGCGTGCAGTGCATGCATTTGACGCTCGCTTGCGGCTGCCCTGGTTAGAGGTAGTTAGTAGAGGTTTATAGGTGGTAGGGCCTAGAGCTCACCCGGGGAAGTACTACCGCCCGCCACGGTACTTAGTACCATTCCTACCGTGTAATAATTGTTTTAAGAATAGGAAGGTGTGGAGCCGGTTACACTTTTTTAGAGGCGACCATCTCAGTCCTCAGGGGTAGCAACGCATCTGTGACCGAATGTGGGCGGCAGCGGAAGGTGGTGCTGCATGCTCGTTTGCTATCTTAATTCCATAAAAAAAAGTTAACAGCAGTATAATTGCAGATGCCACAGCGACCCGGCAGACAGCCGTCAGTTTGAATGTCATTTCTGCGAGAATGTGTACGCTAGCAGAAAGGCCTGCTTCACGCATCTCCGGATGAAGCATGGATGTGAGATTTTTTATATTACATCCGATGAATGAGTTTTATTTACGCGAAGTGAAAGTATATCTATTGTGAGTTTCTTCAGGGAGATATTAGCATATAACTAGTCGCTCACTCACTGGTGGTGGGTCGACTGACTTGTACATGTCTATTTTTAACAAAACACATGCGCGATTCGTCCAACATCCAATAGCTCCAATAGTAGTAAGCAGAATTCAGCCGAAGCGGCTGTTGGCCGGACCGCGCTTCTAAAAAGAAGCGCCACAGCCGCCGGTGGCTGCAGTCAGTCTGCGGGGACCTTAACTTCAATTTTAATTGCTTGGAAACGCTTTTGTTGGTTAGTAACAATTCTTGTTATTGGTAATATGATTGCAACCCAGTGATGGCGCCCTACTAAGCACGGGTCTCCTTATTATTGGGGAGGACACTAACCCCTCCACCAATCCGCACTGGAGCAGCGCGGTGGAGTATGCTCTAGGCCTCCTCAATAATAAGCAGACTCTTGCTTAGTAGTGGGCCATTAATGGGCTGTAGCCAGCCAGTCAGAGCTGTGGTAATCTTTTCTTTCTGTCCAGTGAAGCTATGCAACGAGCAGCTACCGCAGCGAACGCGGCGCGAGCGGGCGGCCTGCCACGTGTGCGGCCGCGACTTCAGCCAGAAGCAGATACTCAACAACCATCTGTGGAAGGCGCACGGGCTCGAGGTAACCGTAGCTCTTCAGGTCTTCTCTGACGTACTTCATCGTCGTGACATTGACACAGTAAAATGAGAATATTGAGGTCATTTTTAACGTGGTAATCTAATATCTTTAAACGAGCAATTCTTGTATATTTATTTATTTATTTATATATAATCACGATCTCGGAAACGGCTGCAAAGATTTTCATGAAAGTTACAGATTAGGGGGTTTTCGGCTCAAGGAATCGATTTATCAAGGTCCCAGGTTCGAGAAAAGCTCGGTTCCCGAGATAAAGAGATTTTAAAAACATCATACTGACGTCATCTATGAAACATTAGGATAACTTCTATGAGGTACTGTTTGTAACGTGTTGAACTGACGCCATCTATGAAACATTAGGATAACTTCTATGAGATACGGTTTGTTTGTTTCAGTAGTATGAAACTAGATGGCGCTCGAATATATTTTTAATATTCATTCTTACGTTGAAGCGCTATTTTTGCGTTATACCTACCTATTTTCTGTTTGAATAAAATTAAAAATCAGTGCGATTATCTCGCTTGACCTCGCAGGACGCGTAGTGATAGTTTAACGTGCGTTTGTGATATTTACGAGAATATTTGTAAATAAATGTTAGTTTTGTTATTATCGATTTAATAATATATTTTAATAAAGTTTTAAATAAATAATGGTCAGATCGATGAAATTACTATTGTTGTAAATAGAATCAATAAAATTTTAACACGTTGAACGCCAGACTAAAAATCGATGTCTTGCCCAATGGGCCGCGGCGGACAATGTTGTCCGCCAACATGTCTGGTCCAGGGGGCCGCGTCGGACAACGTTGTCCGCGTGCACTCGCTCACTTTGGAAGCCTCTAATCGGCCGACGGACGGCTTTTCTTGTCTGTTTACTAAGGCAATAGACCCGCGCGGCCCCAAGGAACATCCTAGCAACTTGGCCCGAAAAAAACTGCAAAGACTTAGAACTTATGGGCTTTGAAACAAGCGGTTCATAAAAGCGTTGTAGGTCCATACATTAAGTGATCAATTAAGTGATGTTTTAGGTAAATATACATTAATTTTTACTCTTTATAAGATACTAGAAAGTCGTTAGAATTATAATTAATTTCAACCAAGTACGTATTAAGTATAAAATTATGGGTTCAGTAGGTTAATAATATAAATAAGCTGCCTTTATACGAAAGTTTATGGTAAAATACAAAAACAGAACTAGATAATCAAGTATTTTAAAGATATTTCTTATGGATAACAACCATAAATGATATAAATAATAAAAATAACTTCTAAATTATGATCCCCATTCATTCCTAGACCAAAAAATTATTGCTGATCTCCACGATGGATTTTAATTTTTTAGTATTTCTCTACATACTTTGATGGTGTGCTATAGAATTGGATATTGGAGAAAAGTAGATAATTTTTTTACACTTCTACCTACTAACTACCATGCATATTTTTTGGATATTCGATAAATTACATACTTTATTTCAATAAACTTATTTTGCTAACAATGAAGCCTTTAATGTGAAGTACCTACCTATATATTGCACAGTGACTTGGGATTCTGAATATGATTATTATATAACCCATTTATCTACTTTTAAATACCCTACAAAATTTGAATAAATTGCATAATTTTGAGACAAGAAATCTTAACGCATCTAGCTAGACCATCAAGCAAAACCTATTACTTAAAAACAGACAGACAGACTGGTTGTTTCAGGACAAAATATGTCACAAATGATGTATACTGTCACCTCCTCCCGGGTCTAGATCGATTTAACCAGTAATCCTATATAATAATGAAAAATAAGCTTCAACAAAAATTATTTTCAGGGTCTGCGATAGGTGTCAAATTTAAAAATGTTTACAATAAACATTTGAATTAAGGTGGGCCAATCCAAAGCTGATTGAGTCAATACAAAATTTACAAAATCGTCAATTTTTTCCTACGTGTGAAACTTATACGGAATCCTAATTTTTACAAATCACGGCATTCGTCTACGCGAGCGCAAAATCGTAAGGATGACCGACAGTGGGACCCGCGCGGCGTCTGCGGAAGGAAACACGGTTTTTCATTCTCGGAGGCCGCGACGGACAATGGTGTCTGCCATTTGATATCTCGGAAAATAATGGGAACATAGCTGTTTCCATAAGGCGCCCGTTATTTTTATTTCCTGACAAAATATACAAAAAAACACCTCGACGTTTTTGGGCCATTTCTCGAAATATTGGTATGGCCCCGGGGGAAAGTCTGCTGTCGGACAACATTGTCCGTCATGGCAGTCAACGTGTTAAGTACGCCTAACAACTTGCTCATTAAACTAAAAGTATATTTATTTATGTTGTTTAATTATCATAAACATTCAATACATTTTATCGCAAATAAAAATTTCAGTCGGGGACTGCCTAAGCCTGCGAAAAGTACGAAGGAAAGTTCAATGAATTTATCTAATTAAGTATGTACCTATTTAAAATGCAATTAATTCGCTCACACAGTTAACTTCTATGAGGTACTGTTTGTAACGTGTTGAAATTTCAGTAGTATGAAACTAGATGGCACTGTACAACTTTGTGAAACACGCTGTTGAGATCCTTTGGCCGTAACATAAGTAAAATGAATTTTGTGCTCAGTGAACAGTTGTATGATTTGACTCCTGAATAGATGGCGGAATTCCTCGTATTTCTTGCGATTCATACTAAATATAATTTTCAACCGAGCAAAGCTCGGTCAACCAGGTACTAGTCAATTAAATGTGCATTGTTAGAGATAGCTCAGAAACTACTAGGCATGGGCGTTTTTCGTTTTTATCGCAAACGGATATATATCCGATTTCAAGTTTCGAAAACGATTTCAAAATCCGATTTTAGAAATCCGATTTCTGTTGCGCCTTGGCTCATGAATGAAATCGCTTGCGTAGATTATTTAATACCAAATTCGCTTTTTCTCTTTTCATTCAATGGGCGAGAATGAGAGGAAGCGAATTTTTAATACGAAATTCGCCCTTTCTCTCTTCATCCAATGGGCGAGAATGAGAGGAAGCGAATTTTTACAAACAAATTCGCTCTTTCTCTCTTTAATCAATGGGCGAGAATGAGATGAAGCGAATTTATATTTATCAATGAAATATTCGCTTCCTTTCTTTCTAACCTACTAGTAAGAAAGAGAAAAACTGGATTCTGGATTTGGATTTCAGATACACAAACGATTCGTTTGGTGAAATCCATTATCCAGTGATGATATTTGTCGTTTGTCGGAATCCGAATCGATCTCTACAGATCGTAGCGTTTGGTTCGGTGAAGTAGATTTTTGAAATCGGATTTTCAGATTGTGAAATCGGTTTGAAACGATTTGTGTTTGAAATCGGATTTTAGATACGATTTGATATATCGGACGCATGCCTAGAAACTACTCGTCAGATGTCGAATTTAAATGGGTCCAGACGGTAAGCACTAGCTGAGCCACCGCTAGCGTTAGAGCGGTTGCGTGAAAAACCACTTTGTATCCCCGCCATTTTATTTTTATGTTGTTCCGCCCCTCGTGCATGCCGTGGCCGTGTGGTGCACGCCTTGCACGCTTGCTTACGCGGCTCTGAGCACCAGTATTTGAATATAAAAAGAATAATCAAAATCAGAGTCCACTCACAAAAAAATGAAGTAGAATTGAGCACCTATTTTTTTGCAGTCGATTAAAAGTATGCATAGAGTGTTGTCACATGTCTGTATTGTCGCGTCGTGTGGTCAGGTGGAGAAGCGCAAGGCGTTCGTGTGCCCGCTGTGCCCGGAGCGCGTGAGCTACGGCGCGCAGCTGAGCGGCCACCTGCGCGCGCGCCACGGCCTGGCCGAGCGCGTGCGCCGCCTCGCCTTCCGCTGCATGGACGGTGAGAGCCACTAGCGCCACTACACCCGCCCGCCTCGCCTTCCGCTGCGTGGACGGTGAGAGCCACTAGCGCCACTACACCCGCCCGCCTCGCCTTCCGCTGCATGGACGGTGAGAGCCACTAGCGCCACTACACCCGCCCGCCTCGCCTTCCGCTGCGTGGACGGTGAGAGCCACTAGCGCCACTACACCCGCCCGCCTCGCCTTCCGCTGCGTGGACGGTGAGAGCCACTAGCGCCACTACACCCGCCCGCCTCGCCTTCCGCTGCGTGGACGGTGAGAGCCACTAGCGCCACTACACCCGCCATCCTCGCCTTCCGCTGCGTGGACGGTGAGAGCCACTAGCGCCACTACACCCGCCCGCCTCGCCTTCCGCTGCGTGGACGGTGAGAGCCACTAGCGCCACTACACCCGCCCGCCTCGCCTTCCGCTGCATGGACGGTGAGAGCCACTAGCGCCACTACACCCGCCCGCCTCGCCTTCCGCCGCATGGACGGTGAGAGCCACTAGCGCCACTACACCCGCCCGTCTCGCCTTCCGCCGCATGGACGGTGAGAGCCACTAGCGCCACTACACCCGCCCGCCTCGCCTTCCGCTGCATGGACGGTGAGAGTCACTAGCGCCACTACACCCGCCCGCCTCGCCTTCCGCTGCATGGACGGTGAGAGCCACTAGCGCCACTACACCCGCCCGCCTCGCCTTCCGCTGCGTGGACGGTGAGAGCCACTAGCGCCACTACACCCGCCCGCCTCGCCTTCCGCTGCGTGGACGGTGAGAGCCACTAGCGCCACTACACCCGCCCGCCTCGCCTTCCGCTGCGTGGACGATGAGAGCCACTAGCGCCACTACACCCGCCCGCCTCGCCTTCCGCTGCGTGGACGGTGAGAGCCACTAGCGCCACTATACCCGCCCGCCTCGCCTTCCGCTGCGTGGACGGTGAGAGCCACCAGCGCCACTACACCCGCCCGCCTCGCCTTCCGCTGCATATAGGGTGGTACGCCGATACGAAGTAGTGCATCACAAAACACTGTCATGGCCGCCGTGTTTTGATTGGTCAGTTACTGTACCTGCGCAAACATCTCGGAAAACGAAGTTCAGACCAGCCACCTTACTGTACTATCCTATTATCCTACCCTCTTGTCATACAATCGACAATCTCCTTCCCCCTTAACGTGTAACGCAATAGGGTACTTTCGGTAGTGAAAAAGAAACTGGATTTTCCCAATAAAAAGCAACACAAAAAATATTTGAGCAAAATAAACACGCTTTCTCGCCTTAAAATAAAATAAAATATTAATTCTTTTTTATTTCCGGAAAAATGCTGTCAGCACTTGTCAGCCATTTTGATGACGTAATAATGGCAACCACAAACTTAACTGACCCGGTGGCCAAAATTGGAACTAATGCAAATGTTATACTGTTGTCAGAAAAATACCAAGACAGTAGCGCCACCCTTACCGGGTGAAATAAGTTTGTGGCACTGTATGTAAGACCGGCATTCATTCAAGTTGTTTAGTACGAAACTGAACTGACAGTTTGTTCTTGGAGGAATAGGTTTGCCTTCATGACGTCACACCAATTCCTCTCGTGTTTTAGGTCACGTGACATACCGATTAAAAATTTCGAATTTTAATATTGTTTATTAAAATAATTATGTGCTTTTATGACTCAAAATCAGAATATTAAAATATATTTCTACATAAATTTTAATTTTTATCAAATTTCATTGTTTATTTTTCATTACGGAAAGTACCCTATTGATGGATGTCTAAGATACGAGACTCACATTCAAGATATTTTACGAATCTGGTCCCACCTACCATATAATATATTTGTTGCAGACTTCCTGGTGTTCAAGAGCGCGGTGCAGCAGCAGACGCGCGCGCGCTTCCGCAAGACTACGGCCAGCAAGCGCACGGTGGAGGGCGTGCGCTCGCACTACATGTGCAGCCAGTCCGGCATGTACGTGTACCAGGTGGGTACTCCCACAGACTAGGATAGCAGGACTATACGGAGGTTGTTGCAGACCTCCTGGTGATCAAGACGACGGCCAGCAAGCGCACGGTGGAGGGCGTGCGCTCGCACTACATGTGCAGCCAGTCCGGCATGTACGTGTACCAGGTGGGTACTCCCACAGACTAGGGTAGCAGGACTATACGGGGGTTGTTGCAGACCTCCTGGTGATCAAGACGACGGCCAGCAAGCGCACGGTGGAGGGCGTGCGCTCGCACTACATGTGCAGCCAGTCCGGCATGTACGTGTACCAGGTGGGTACTCCCACAGACTAGGATAGCAGGACTATACGGAGGTTGTTGCAGACCTCCTGGTGATCAAGACGACGGCCAGCAAGCGCACGGTGGAGGGCGTGCGCTCGCACTACATGTGCAGCCAGTCCGGCATGTACGTGTACCAGGTGGGTACTCCCACAGACTAGGATAGCAGGATTATACGGAGGTTGTTGCAGACCTCCTGGTGATCAAGACGACGGCCAGCAAGCGCACGGTGGAGGGCGTGCGCTCGCACTACATGTGCAGCCAGTGCGGCATGTACGTGTACCAGGAGGGTACTCCCACAGACTAGGATAGGACTATAGGAGGAAGTTTTCCAACCCTTTAGGGGATGAACATGCAAAAAATAATTATCAGAATAACTAACTTTTTACAAAAAAAAAAAACCGACTTTAAAGTTGAGATAAAATGTTCTGTTTGCGCCTATCTATTTCACCAGCACCCAGGGCTGACTGGTAGAGAATGCCATTAGGCATTAAGTTTTTGCCCTTGTATACCCTAGATTAAGGTGTTGCAAAAATAAATAAATAAATAAAATAAATAACTCAAACACCACTCGCCAGATGTTGCTCTAATTTATAAGGGACCACACAACAAGCACTACCTTTCGAACAAAAAAAGAATCAAAATCGGAACACCCAGTGAAAAGTTAGCATTAAATTAAATTCACCTTAATCACGTTGTGCGCAGGGCAAGGGCAAGCGCGCGGCGCCCGAGCGGCAGATCTACAAGACGGGGCGCGCGTGCCCCGCGCACATGATCGTCACCGAGACCGCCGACCGCGTGCTGCTCACCTTCTACACCACGCACGTCGGCCACGGCGGTGAGTGGCGACGGAGACGGTCCCGCTTATTTTTCTCCTCTTCTCTCCTCCTTTCTCCGCTTTTCTCCTTTTCTCTCCCCTTTTCTCTTTACGCTCTCTTAATTCTCTCTGCTGTCCCCTTCTCTACGTCTCTTCTCCACTCTCGCTCTTTCGCTCTCCTTACAATAGAATGAAGTTTGGATTGGATGACTATTACATACACACAACAAACGACGAAAAGATGTTAGCACCTTTGCTCACGTAGTTATGCTTCCAGATATGGCCTTTCTTCATATTTATATAAAGATTTATTAACTAAGTAGATCAAGTATTAGTAATTTCAAAGAAAAGTAGTCAATAAACGAAGAGATCAGAAGAAGAATTGAAATGTTTATAGGTAATTACGACTGTTTCAGATTGTCCGTACTACGAGCCGCGCGAGCCGAAGCGCATCAAATTGGAGCCGTCGACGTCGAACGCCGACATAACCAACGCCGACATCGCGATCGCCGACACACTGAACGCCGACATCGCGAATGCCGACACGAATGCCGACAGCGACGCGCCGTTGCTCGTGTGCGACGCGTGCGGCGCGGGAGTCGCTGACGTGGAGCAGTTTAGGGCGCACGTCGCTGGCCACGGCCTGCCGTTGTATCCTTGTCGGCATTGCAGCGATGTGAGTTCGATTTTTGAACGATTTTGAAAAAGGAAGAGGTTGACAATAGGGAATACATATGGTTAATTGGGCGAAACCTGCCAATATCGTGTTTTCGTTCCATTGCTCATTTGAAAAAAATGTTTATGCTAATAATTTGCACAAGCAACAATAATAATATAAGCTACACAATACAACAATTATCTTTGTTGTATTGTGTAGCTGTTATTGTTAACCCCCTAAATGACGTCACGAATCCTAAAATAAATAAAAAATAAAGTTGTGTACAAAAATGGAATTTTTTACGTTTGTGGTCATTAATTTAGTTTTTTGTGGTGTTCTTTTTCAGCTGTTCCAGAATGTGGATGCCTGGGAGCGCCACACTCAGCTGGAACACGATGTACCCACCGCATGACTTCGTCCATGCTATCACATTGCCATTACTGCATTTTGCAGTTTTTTGGGACTCGCCTCGAAGGACCAACTTTTGTGATTGCGAATGTGATGTAAAACTGATTTATTTTAAGGTTTAATAAAAAATATAAGGTACACAATGTTTCAATATTCCTATTTAATCAATTTAATTTAAATCCCCTATTTTTATGCAAATTATTTATTAATGAAAACTGCGTAATTAATTGATTTCGACTTTGTTGATGATGTTATTGAATTACTTATGGACAATGACGTTATATGTATGTAAGTATAGTAAAAAAGTATGTTGTGGATGTGTGTACAAACGAGCAGACAAGAGCAAGACACATTTTGCCCATTGACATCAGGATCTACCGATGCTTTCATCGGCTAAGAAGCTGATTCTTCGTGGCTCTACTCTTTGTCCTACATGGAGGAAGAGAGGGAAAATTAATTTTCAAGTCAGCTCCAAGTCATAGTCATCACAGGAAAGCAGCTGACTCAAGCAAGAGGGTGGTAGCTGATAGTAGACAAACCGGGTCTGGTTTGTGTCACCTCTTAAAACTATCTTGATCTGTGTGGGATCATTCCAGTACTCTAAACTACCTATGGCGTCTATAGATTTCGGCTGAGGCAGATATTATAGATAATTTATATTCTCAGATAAAACCGCTGACGCAACTGCTTTTATGCATAAAATTAATTGCTTTTTTATCAACATGTTCAGTAAATGTTACTTAAACGACTTACTGATTAGTAATATAATTACATAACTGTGTCATTGTCTGCTAGTCTTATTTTGTAGTAAATATAGGTACTAGCTTTCGCCCGCATGGAATTCGTTTAAGTACTTAGGTATATCGCGAACCGGGGAAGTGGGGGAGGGAGTACGTCCTGGGAAAATTTATCGAAATCGTTAATGCGGTGCAGATTTTTCATACAAACTTTCATCCCCTATTTCAAGCCTTTAGGGTTTGATTTTTGAAAAAAAGTAGCCTATGTGACTCTGGGTCTTCAACTATTTTCATTCCGAATTTCATCCAAATCGGACCGGTGGTTTAGCCGTGTAAACGTCACAGACCTCAGAGTAATGATAAATATCATTACTCTGAGTCACAGACAGACAGACTTTCGCATTTATAATAATTAGTATGGATTATGTAAAAACTTTACACTTCAGACTTATAGTTATACTTTATTGATAGTAGTAATACTCTATTTACACGAAAATGGAGCAAGCAGTTAAACCTATTATTAGTTCGCGAAGCAGTACCTACTTAAAGCACAGTTATTATCGATGTATTCATGTCTCTGAAGTTATTGTTTCGCTAAATGTGCGTTTTGCGGAGTGCTTATTTCGTGACATGCTCAATGCTTCAGGGCTGCCGTAAGCAGGCGTTCAAGGCGTGCACTGCACGCGGGCGGCATGTCTGGGGGGCGGAAAAAGGACCACGGAGGGGGCGGCACGAGATATTATTTAAATAAAAGTAAACCAATATTAGCTCGGCAGTTAAAGCGACATGCAAAACGTTATAGCACGCGGGCCCTCATGCAGCTAGCTAGCGGCGCCCGTGATTGCTTCAAACCCGTTAATAACTCAAAAATGCATCTATAAGTATATCTCGTACTTGCCCATTACCACTAAGATGGGCAGTCGACGGCTATCGTTAATACAATACCCAATTAATACAATAACCAATTTATATATTATACAATAACCAATTTATATATATTAGTGTGATACGCGAGCCAGTTGTGTGAGCAGTGCGAGTCGATTAGTGTGGCAGTGCCGTTAGAATGTATCGTGCAACATATTTTCTGCTTTTAACGTGTGCTGTGCAAATCAAAGGATTTCAATATGAGGGTAAGTAGATAGAGGACAGTGGGGTAAAAACCGTTTTTAAAATATAACTTGTGCTGTTTTTAGGGTTCCGTACCCAAAGGGTAAAACGGGACCCTATTACTGAGACTTCGCTGTCCGTCCGTCCGTCCGTCTGTCACTAGTAGATCTACTAGATTCTAAAACTTCTTAAAACCACTTAAATATTTATTTTATTCTGTTTTTTAGTATTTGTTGTTGTAGCGGCAACAGAAATACATCATCTGTGAAAATTTCAACTGTGTAACTATTACGGTTCATGAGATACAGCCTGGTGACAGACGGACGGACGGACGGACGGACGGACAGCGAAGTCTCAGTAATAGGGTCCCGTTTTACCTTTTGGGTACGGAACCCTAAAAAATAACGAAATAAAAAATAATTCTAGGCGATAGATGTACGGCGAACACCGGAAGAGCGGGCATTTGCAAGAATATAAACTTTTGCCCTTCGGCGATTGAGGACATCAGGAACAGAAGAATTCCAGAGGTATTGTTTTTTTTTTTTGATAAATGAACAAAAAGATGTTATATTTTCGATGGGACAGCGTGACAAGTACCAGATTTCAAATAAATTTATTATTTAATACGTATTATTAAGGATTAGGTAGGTACTGAAAGCTACGCGTGAGATGTCGGTGAAATTTATGTAGGCATATGAGTGGGGCCAGACCAGACACGAAGCACTAGCTTCTTATAAAAAAGAGTTATCAAAATCTGTTAACCAAATAAAAAGTAATGAGGTAACACATAAAAAGCTACATACTGTCTGACCCGTACATACTTTTTAGGGTTCCGTACCCAAAGGGTAAAACGGGACCCTATTACTGAGACTTCGCTGTCCGTCCGTCCTTCCGTCTGTCACCAGGCAGGCTGTATCTCATGAACCGTAATAGTTACTCAGTTGAAATTTTCACAGATTATGTATTTCTGTTGCCGCTACAACAACAAAAGATTCGGCCCAAGAGATGGCGTTGTGACTAATATGTGGCTACAATAAAACAATTAAATATTTAATTTTATGTGAGTCTTTCATACAACAGACCAGATTTTTTGGCGTTTTTATACATAATGGCACGGAACCCTTCGTGCGCGAGTCCGACTCGCACTTGGCCGGTTTTTGAGTTTTGCCATGTCTGCTCATTTGCTTGCAGCCCTGCGGCTACAAAGGGAACGTCGCCATCGTGTGCTGTGCCCTGGAGTATGTATGTTTCAATAATAAAGTCCCACCACAAACACACGATAATCTGAATCGGGCGCTACTTAGCGGAACTCGATATACCTAACAGATTAAGTACCTAAAAGTTAATCTACTTTGCAATAATGCGCGAGAAATCTCTTATGGTTGATGTTTACTTTCAAACAAGTAGCACCTCCCTCCTTCCACAAATGAATTAAGTAACCACCGAGTCCACTGGCTGTGATGATGCTCTGTTTTGGGGCAAAACACGTATTGGTGGTGTTATAATAATTATAATTATTATGATTCTTTGTCTCATTACATGTTCCTATGTGTGACAATAGTAGATTGTATAGGGTGTTTCAACAAGAACTTTGTTTTTCAATTGCAACAAACACCGACAACATGATAGTTTTGACATTTACTTAGTTTTTCGACGTATTGTTACAATGAATTCTATATCAATATCGCTAGAAATTCCCATTAAAATAATCAAAATCCACTATGAAAATGGTGTTTCTGATAGAGTTACAATTTCGTAAAATTCATGATATTTTCGGACAACATAGTCGTCCATCTGAGACCGCTATTAAGAATGTGGTCGTTAAATTTAAGTCGACACATTTTGTATCGAGCCTGTCTACCCAAATTTCGGTCTAACCTACCCGTTTCATATTAATTTATAACTCCAGCCGTAATAAGTATAATTATCTACTTACCTATTTCGCAATGAGTGAGTGACCTTTGTTGTTTTGATATATTTTTATCTCGTAGGTAATAATTGATACGTTTATACATTACTAGCGACCCGCCCCGGCTTCGCACGGGTGCAATGCTGATACTAAATACACTACAGAAAAACTGTGAACGTTGTACATATACTTACATATAAAAACATAGCGGCCCGCTCTGGGTTCGCACGGGTATAACATTTAAGTATGGTCTATGTCACTCGCCCCGGCCGGCCAGTACCGCCGCAAGCGCTACATCCCGCAATTTTAAATCTGTAATATCTTCGAAAATATTCGATTAAATCTTGTGCTGTAAAGGACCATATAGATCTATATTAAATCAACAATGTATTTAAGCTATTTAATTGGATAAGGATTAATGCTGTATTGGTTAAAATCGCTTCGAAAATTAGCCATTATTCGTCGTAAAAAGTAAATGACAAAAAATGTTATTGTGGGATATCCATAAGAGATAGACATATACCATCGGGGACTTTTTTGTAGACCTTTTCAAGGTGTACAATACTTAGTACATTATTTTTATAAATCCTGTAAGGTTAAGCCTGCGTACGCAATGTAAGCGGCAAGAAATGTAAGAATTTACGACACCACATTAGAAACCCTGAAAATAACAGTATTTCTCCATTATTTAATAGATGTTATTATACATAAAAACCTTCCTCTTGAATCACTCTACCTATTACAAAAAACCGCATCAAAATCCGTTGCGTAATTTTAAAGATTTAAGCATACAGACAAACAAACAGACAAAAATAGCGACTTTGTTTTATACTATGTAGTGATGTAGGTAATACGTAAGTTAATTTCAGAGCGACTACAACGACGACGACGACCAGAACAACGACAACGACGGAGTACGAACCTGAGTACTACGACTACGAGTACGACGAGCCCGAGGCCACCTGTCCTCCCATCAAGCCCGAGTTTACTGCGCCCAAGACCGGTCAAAAAGCTTGGGATAGTACGTATCTTTGTCCAACAATGGATTGCGCACATACAGTAAGGTCATTTTGACTAAGCTGATATGAACTTCGTTTTCCGAGATGTTTGCGCAGCAACAGTAACTGACCAATCAAAACACGGCGGCCATGACAGTGTTTTGTGATGCACTACTTCGTATTGGCTAACTATCCTACCGCTTCACCGCACTTCACGCCTCCAGCCGCCTCCTACCACCATTTTGGCCGTGAAATCGATATTTGCGCAGCCACTCGTAGCCAACTTCATATCAGCCGAGTATAAATAACCATACTGTATAATATTATATTGTTGTCGTGTCTGTCAGAATGTATCGAGTACCAGGAGCAGCTGGTGTTCCCGTGCGCGCGCAGCATGGCGCTCGCAGGCGGGGGGTTCGAGCGCGTCAACCGCTGCAAGCGCAAGGCCAACGCGCTCATCGTCAACGGGGAGGACGCCGCGGTGGATGAGTTCCCGCATATGGTACGTTACACACACACGTACACACACACGAAGACGCGTACGGCACATACACACACACGTGCGCACGCACGCTTGCACTCACACGTATACGCGCGCACGCTTGCACTCACACGTACACGCGCGCACGATTGCACTCACACGTACACACGCGCACGCATGCACTCACACGTACACACACACATACACACACGTGCGCGCGCGCGCGCGCGCACGCATGCACTCACACGGACACACAAACACAAAAATATATGCACGGGCGTAAGCAGATAGGGCAGGGAGGGTGTTGCCGCATATGGTAACTGTTTCTTACACACAGGTACAAACGCACACACACAGAAACATCGCACGGATTTTTTAATTAAATTAAATTAAAACTTTTTTATTTGTCAACTGATTTAATTGAAAAAAAAGCAATAAATGTTAAGTGAAGCCCACACGATATAATCCTGAAAACTGTATTCAAGAGGGATAAGCCGTTTCTAAGATAAGCGTGCACAAACATACAGAAAAATAATTATTGTTCTTATATTGCACACAGGCGCTTCTAGGTTACATGCCGAGCGGTGAAGACCAGATTAGATTCTCCTGCGGTGGCTCCATCATCAGCGACCAGTTTATCCTGACCGCCGGCCACTGCATTCACGGTGGCCGTCAGCTGTGAGTATTCATATTTTATCATACAACGTGATTACATCGATTTGGCCAAGGCCATTTTGGATCAAAAAAACATGTGAGCATCAAAACATCAATTTGACTCAAAACTCTGATCCCATTTACCTAAAATTCACAGAATAGGTACCTACTTATGCACGAATTATAATTCAACCCATAAAAAAACACCATTTGAGCCTTTTTGACCTTACATTAATAATTTTATTTTATGCAAATAAATACAACATTACCATAAACTTTTACAGAGGACCAGTAGCATACGCGCTTCTGGGTGTCCTCAAGAGATCGGAGAAATACGATCAGAGCAAACTGTACGGCATTAAAGAAATCATAAAACATCCTAAATATGCATCACCGATAAAGTACAACGACATTGCGTTGTTGAAGACGGACAGACGGTGAGTTTTTATGCTGATTGTAGAAGAAGTATTAGTAGTAGTAGATAGTAGAAGCACGTAATAGTTAGCGATTACGTTGCCCAAGGGTATCAGAAACGCCAAAAATTTTGCCAAGAAAGAAGAATGGAGTCGAAAATTGTGATGGCTTAAGCTTCCAACCGAAACACGATAAAGGATTACACACGTTATTACGATCCGGCAACAGAACAATTGAAACGAAAGCATTCAATTATGGCTTTCTTGAGTGCTTCAACGTAGTAGAGCGTGCACTAGGCCTCTTCAATAATGAGGAGAAACGCGTGCTCAGAAGTGGGCCATTGATGGGTTGTAGCCACCTGCCTTAGCTACTACGTTAACTACGTTAGTTAAGCCTAGTTCTGAAACTGAACGGCCTTAGGCCGCTACCAATCCCGAATAATATGAAGCTCTTGTATCGTATGCACCTTAGTCGCTTCCAATGATCCCGAACATAGATGTAGCATACACTGACGTTTAGATAGATTGGTAATGCAAAAGAGCAAAACATAATGATACACGTATGGCAGAGCGAGATAGATAGACAAAACCAATTTTTAGACGGCATAGCGGGCTTAGCGGGCACTTGTCAAAAATTGTTCCTCAATTTTCTCAAAATACTTAATTTATTTTTTACATTTCTGTGTGGAATAACGTCCTTTGTAGTGTTAATTAGTGATTGTTACTTGTGCGGTACCTGAATGTGACTGCTATAAATATAAATAAATATAAAAACCCCCAGGCGTCGCGCTCGGCGGTGACAGCGGGCGTTTCATTTTTGGTTTCATTCAAATGAGACAGTTGCCAATCTATAGTTATATACTAAATCTATGATCCCGAATAATACTTGGCTGTTGTTGTATGCAGTATAAGCCTGTCGTCGTCGGTAGTGCCCGCGTGTCTGGACGTGGGCAGGCAGGCGGCGCCGAAGGCCGTGGCCACCGGCTGGGGCGCCACCAGCTACGCCGGCTCCAACGCTGATACGCTGCAGAAGGTCAGCTAGCCCCATTACAATTTAGAGGCCACCATCTCAGTCCTCATGGGTAGTGTAGTGTATAGGCAACATGTACCTATTGTTATTGTAATAAAGATATGCACGCTACTGGCGCCACAGTTTCCGATCAGACGTTGGGCCAGTTGGTGGTGTAGTGAAAGTAATTTGTTTATTATTGGCACAATAATCGAACCAGTACAGGTAGCAACGAGACTTATACTAACCAGCGCTTACAGTCCCTGTCCTAACACTTATGAATAAACTAACCAACTAATATTTTAATACCATCTAAGTACCTACAGAGTGACCTAACCATCCTACTCCCTAAATTGCTAGTTCTGTGTCGGTCACAGTTGTGATGGGCGGCAACGGAATGGTGGTGCTGCACGCTCGTTTGCTGCCTTAATTTGTTAAAAAAATAATCGACAAATAACATACGTGTTTGGATGATATTTTATTTTTATTTTATTTATTCATAATAACACACCAATAGCATTTGATCTTCAGGTCCGAGATTGTAAGTAACACTTTTGTCCAAGAAATTTCGGCACGCGCTCAGTTTCTAGGCGTAAGTCTGCTGAAAGAACTGGCTAGTGATCCAATAAAGGGCTCAGCCCAATCAAGTTACGTAGCGATAAGTTGTCACTTCACTACAGTACATTAGCATCGCGATTAAAACTTGTTACCGAATTGGTTTCCATATTTTTATCCTAATACACTACATAAAAGGCCCTTCTCACACTACGCTATTTATAAGCTACGCGACTCCGACGCAATCCACATTTCGCTGAAAATGACACTGGTCACTGACAGGACACGCGTCGTAAATGCGTCGCCTGCATACATTGACAAGATCCTAGTCGCTTGCAAATAGCGTTGTGTGAGAAAGGCCTAAATTGTATTCTTCGAAGAATACCTGTACATTATCTGTATTAGTGAGGCCGCAGACCGGCACCACATATTACTCGCAACATATTATATTTACGGCGTCATTATTATTGCGATACATTTAAGCGGCGACAAATGTATTGTGTATACGCACATCGGAAGCACAGTTGTAGCGTCTAGTTGTATTGTCTTTCATTTTCGTAAAGTCATTGTTGTCATTTTTGAAGCACAGCGCCACATAACGAACGTGTTCGATCTTCAATTCTTGTGGCGCGACAAACGCCTCGCCACAAACTGCACCTACTACTAATGTGTCCTTGATGTGCGGGTTTACATACAAATATAGGGGGGCGATATATATGTCGCGTTTCAAATGTTGCGCTACAATTATTGTAATACAAATGTATCTCTGGTGTGTGGCCGCACTTAATGCTATATTTGTCTACAGGTGGTGCTATCGAAGTTCACGGACGACGACTGTCGCGCGTGGCATCGGCCGGCGCGACACTTCACCGCGGGCTTCGACCCGCGCACGCAGCTCTGCTACGGCGACAAGACCGTGTCCAAGGACACTTGCGGGGTATAACTTGAGCTTAATAACTCAGACCAATAAACTACAGACGGCACACCGGGAACAAAACATCATCATTTCATCCGCATCGCTTGGATTCGTGGCGAACGACTACGGTCCGTTTTTCTCGATCGTTTTTGCCGCGAACTTGCAAGCTGTGGAATGGGCTTCCTTCTGAGGTATTCCCAGAGCGCTTTGACATGGGGCTCTTCAAGAAAGGTGTAAAAAGAGTTCTCCTTCAGGGCCGGCGTTGCACTGGTGATTCCCCTGGTGTTGCTCGTGTCGATAGGCGACGATGACCACTTACAATCAGGTGGCTCGTCTGCTTTTACGTCTGCCCTTCAGGCTATAAAAAAAAAAAACAGTGAAGCCAGCAAAAATTCAGCCTAGCCTTGTAATACACACGGCGGCACTCACACCAAAACGACTTTTGTGTTCTAAATAATAAAATATGAATGAAGCTTTGTGTTCCAAAAAATAAAGTTTAAATTTAATTTGTTCCAGTTCAAACTGTCAACATAGGGCATTCTATTGGTTTCGATGTGTGCTTTCGGCTAACTTTTGCCGGCTTCACGCTTTTGTTCACGGCGCGCCGTCTATAGTTTATTGGTCTGAGATTAATAAATAATTATTTGTAACCAAGAAATAATGTATGTTCGAAGCCTATCGATCCTGAGTCCTGAGTAATCTGAGAACGGAGTATCCGTTCGCGTTCGATCTGGAATCCTACTTCCTACTATCCTACTTCCTACTAATATTATAAATGCGAAAGTTTGTAAGGATGTGTGTGTGTGTGTGGGTTTGTTTACTCTTTCTCGCAAAAACTACTGAACGGACTTCCATGAAACTTTGCAATAATACAGCTAAGATATCGGAATAACATAATAACTTAGAATTTATAGAGATATTTTTTATTTTTATAATTGGTCATAATAATATATAAAGATAACTCTCAAGTAAAGCCTTGAACCACTTAGAACCACTATCAATACTTCTTTTCCGTGAACGGTGTCTATGTTTGCGTAGCGCGCTACGTATGAATCTGTTACTCTATAAAAGTACGACTTATACCCTAACAATGTTATCCAGGGCGACAGCGGCGGCCCCATCCAGGTGGAGAGCAAGATCAAATGCATGTACGTGGTAGTGGGGGTCACGTCGTTCGGCCAGCAGTGCGGCAACGTGGGGCAGCCCGGCGTCTACACGCGGGTCCAGGAGTACGTGCCCTGGATCGAGAGCGTCGTGTGGCCCTGAGGAACTGGGAGAGCGGCGTGGGGCCCTGAGGTATTGGGAGAGCGTCGTGAGGCCCTGAGGGGACTGTGGCATCTGTGGTATGCTCGGGTTTTATGAACGATTTGTAAATATAGAAGTAGAATGTAACTGTGTTGTTTTATTCAGTGGACTAAGAACTCAAGAAGACTAATATTTGTCATACAAGGAAACGTACGTTGTAAATTATTAAAAACCCTATATTTAATCTAGATGGCGCTAATATTTAACCTGGAAGTAAAGATTGCCATCTATTGATGATATAAAAAGTTTTTGTCGTTTGGAAAAAAGTAAGTTGTCCAGATAGAACTAAAACGATAATAAGGATATGCTTATGAACGTATTTCTGTTTCTACCTCCTTTTGATTAACTGACTTTATCATTGAGAAGAAGATATGGAGTAAGAGACTTCTCAGCACATCTTATAAATGGAAGAAACTGCGAAATTGCCGAACTGCAAACTAGTATTATGTTCGACAACATAATTAGCCCACTTCTGAATATAAACGGCAAATAAAAGACAAGTGCAACGTCTTCTGAACTCTTTTATTCAACGACCTTAGTGACACCAAATCGGATGCCCCTTGCCCATTGTGTTGGGCACGGGTCTCCTCTCACACAGTGAGGGGTAAGTATGTACATACTAAGGCGGCCCCTAGACGGTCAATTATATTGTACAATATTGCAAATTGTGCAATATAATTGACCGTTTAGGGTTAATATTGAGGATTGCGCAATTATTGTTCGAAAGTTTGAGCGAGTTTAATTTTTATTGCACCATATTTTTCCATTGCATCGTGTAGGGTCAGTATTGCACAATATTTTTCAGTCTGTGGTTCGTCGTCACGAGGAGTAGGTACACGCGCGCATTCAAAATGGCGGAAAAAGAGAATCCAAAACTTAAGGAAAGAGAGTTTATATGCGAATGTATCCAATTGTACAGAGAATTGCCGTCTCTGTGGAATGTCAAGTGCAAAGAATATCATGTTGCCGCACGGTGCACACGGGATCAATACTATTCTCCGACTGAACACGAAAACATTGTGCAGTTCGTATTATTGTGCAATATAATTGCTCGTTTGGATTCAGAGCGCCTTTCAATCTTATTGTACAATAAAAGTATTG
Source organism: Hesperia comma (assembly GCA_905404135.1). NCBI lineage: Eukaryota > Metazoa > Arthropoda > Insecta > Lepidoptera > Hesperiidae > Hesperia > Hesperia comma. Next base: position 19,333,459 of record FR990015.1, on the reverse strand, counting down.
TACAATGTTATTGTAGGTCTAGGGGCCGCCTAAGATCAACATACCAACAATATAACGACTCACCTACAAAATTAAAGCTAAAATCTTTCCACGTCCATAAGATCCCATCTACAGTTTTATCTGTTTACTAACATAAAGTTAAACTACTAATTTCAGACATTTCTAGCTACAAAGTAACAAATATTAAAATACTAGCTGACCCGGCAGACGTCGTTCTGCAACACATTTTTAAACGCACACACAGCAATATCTATCTAGATTCCAGTACTTCTCCTGTCCAGTAGTAGTTTTTTGTATCTTTAGACAAATTTACGCGATCGAACAAACAAAATCCTTCACCACGTACATAGGTATGCTTTATTGATTGGCGAACCTCAGACAGTTGATATTACAAGTAGATTACAACGATTATAGTACAACGATTTTTTAATACATAATGTCTGTGTCCTCTGCCTTAAGGTTGTCTGCAAGAAATCGCTACTACAGCGATAAGACCGCCCATTGTGTTAATAATAATCTACAATATATTGTATAAATGTTCTGTGTGCACAATTAAGTATATTGTAATGTATTGTAGATATAAAACAAGCTTCAAAAAAATAAAACGCTACTTTTATTTCAAGCAAATAAAATAATTAAATACAAATAAAATTCATCATTTTATTAAAGCTTTTATCTCGGCTCGTGACAACAATGATACAATGTCTCTACAATAAACACCTTAATATTAAACGCAGAATAAAGTTAGATATTCCGTATTTAAAATTATATTATTTGTCCCTGTCTTATGATTCTCTGAAATCAGAGGCAACAGAGGTCAGAAAAAGAAACGAATCACTTTAGACTGCGTTAATAAACGACTACGAGAACTTTATATCTTACTTCAACAAACAGGCAGCAGTTTGAGAGATTAATATAACAAGCCATTTAGATTTTTTTAAAGAAACCAACCTACTCGTCGGGCCACACCACGCTCTCGATCCAGGGCACGAAGGGTCTCACGCGGGTGTACATGCCGGGCCTGCCGACCACGCCGCACTGTCTGCCGAACGACGTCACGCCGATGATAGAGTACATGCACTTCACTGCCCGCAGCTTCACCACTAGAGGCCCGCCGCTGTCGCCCTGCGTGGACAAATATTTATTTATTTATTATTATAACAGGGAATGCCTAATGCGATAGAGTGGCAGTCTAACTTAATGAGGGTAAAAGCGTGTGAATTCGCCGCTAGAGGCGCTAGTGGAGAGTGAGGTCTGGCTGTCAGAGCCACAAACTTATCTGAGCCGGTAAGAGGGGCGCTACTGTCTTTGTCTTGGTCTGACAACAGTGTAACATTTGCATTAGTTCCAATTTTGGCCACCGGGTAAGATAAGTTTGTGGCACTGTCACTTTTCACTTGGCTGAATGTCACTTGTCACTGTTTATGTATGGGCGGGCTTTGACAGCAGGACCTCACTCGCCAGTGGAGCCAACTGGTGAACACAAAAACGGCTACCCTCATTACTTACAAATAGGTACAAGAAGAACATACAACAATACTTAGATACACATTACACACGTATTAAGTAGAACAATAACATAACAAAATATAATGTCACTTTTGCGAACTCACCCAACTGACATGAGAATATAATTATCAAGCCTATCGTGCACCAGGTTCAGTGTCTTAATCGCTCTGGTAATATACTACCTTGCCAGTTACGGCGGGTTCCCACTATGCCGGACCGGCAGATCTGCCGACTCGGTAAAACTCCCGGAAGGCCTAGTGGCTGTACAAATTGTATGAAGCTATTCACATTATCCCGGGTCCGGCGTTTTCGCCGAGCCCGGCATTTTTACCGAGCGTTTTGTCACTATAAAATGCCGGTAAAATCACCGGACCGGAGTAATGTGAACCAGTTCCGGCCTGTGTTCCCCGCCCCGCCCGTGCAGCCCGTGCTCCCCGCACTTCATTCGGCTCGCATTTTCTGACTAAAGTAGACGCTACACGTCATGAACGATATCCAAATCGAAAAATAGGCGTCCATTGTGGGCACAGGTCCAAATTCAACTGAGGTGCTTGGCCGATTTTCTTGTGGGATCCGGTGTAATGTGAACACTCTGTCCGGTGTCCGGTTTCCGGCAGATCTGCCGGTCCGGCTTAATGGGAACCCAGCCTTACAGAGCCTTATAGAGCCCGCTAGCTGTATGGGCGTAAGTTGGCGAATTTTGTACGAATTATTAACTTCCATAGCTAGCCTTACCGCGCAGGTATCCTTGGATTCTCTCGTGTCACCATAACACATCTGCGTGTCGTGATTGACGCCATTTGGTAGTCTTCTGTCATCCGTGAAATATCGGGGGCACTCTTCATTCGGAAACTTTTGTAGGATTACCTGCAATAAGTGTAGGAATGGTTAAGCACCGTGGATGTCATATTGCGGCCCGCATTTAGGTGGCTGGTTTTCCCCAGAGATAGGGAAAGTGTGATCCATAAAGCAAATATAGAGAGGAGACGTTATATGTAGATTTCCCAAAGAACGCGTAACGTAACACTTTGCGGGGCGAGGGGGTGTTAGATCCCGCCCACTTCTTTATTTTACATCTAACGGTCAATAGCAAAACTACTCGGTTCGTTCTATATTGATTTTACTATGTACATAGTTTAACTATCTCACACTAGATGTCAAGTAGGATATAACAGAACATAAATATAAGAATAGTGTCGCCATCTAATGTCGAGAAGACGTCCTTTTCTTTGAAAATGTGAACGTCCATAACGCTGTGCACAGGACGGGCGCCGACGGTAGACTGACTTTAGGCCACGCCTACTGTGATGACGTCAGGACCTAGTTGAGTCACAGTGCACAGTTGCTTAGGCCGTCTCCTCTCTATATTTGCTTCATGGTGTGATCATGATTACAGATAACATCCTTACTAATATTATAAATGTGAAAGTGTGTTTGTTTGTTTGTTTGTTTGTTTGTGACGCTTTCACGTCGCAACAAAGCTATTATATGGTAAGGTTTATGTGTGTGGGGATAGTTAGGAGGGTGGAGAGTGACGTAGGCTACTTTTTACCGCGGAAAAACATCCCATTCCCATGGGAAGATCGATGTTTTGTTAGTTACTAGATATTTATTTTCGGAGTTGCCAATAGATGGCGTTAACAAAATTCATTTGCAAGTTCTGAATTACGCTATCAAATACTACATGTAATTTACTTAAGTCATAGGCAAATGTAATAGGCTACTTTAGCTCTGCCTCGAGAACTCCCCGCTCTGGCTGTGTTCAGTGTACCGCCCGCCCGCTGTCACTATCCTGTTGGCTGATGTCCGCAAGTTGCTGGACTCGCCGACACCGGTGGTGGGCGCGGGCGACTGGAACTGTAAGCATCCGGGGTGGAATAGCCTAGCTGCCAACAGAAGTGGAAGGCTACTTTTTGATGCCGCTGAACAGCACGGCTACACTGTCGAGTGTGTTGCACACCGTTACCGCGGATCTGAATAAGAGAGAACGCGTGTGTGCAGTATTCCTCGACATGGAAAAGGCGTTCGACCGTGTTTGGCACGACGGCTTTCTCTACAAGATCTCGCAGCCGTCGGCGCCCCGGAGTGCCGGTAAGATGATCTCCAGTTTCCTCGAAAATAGAAGCTTCAGAGTAGTGGTTGAAGACGCCGAATCCACCGAGCGTCCGATCGCAGCCGGCGTCCCGCAAGGGAGTTGCCTGTCCCCGGTCTGCTACGCCTGCTACACCGACGACATCCCGGCGGCAGGGGGGGCGTCGCTTGCCCTGTATGCCGATGACGTGGCGTACATCACCACGTCGCTGAATAGAACCCACGCCATTGTCAAGATGCAGCGTGCGCTTGATGCCCTCCCCGAATGGCTCGCCGCGTGGAGACTGTCGGTGAATGTCGGGAAGACGCCGGCTGTGAACATAGGAGGATACCTCAACAGGTGGGACCCTACTCTGGAGCTTCATGGACAACATATCCAATGGGCCCCACAGCCCAAATACTTGGGCAAAATCGACGGAAGACTCTCGATGAAGCCACAGGTTACGAAAGCCGTCGCGAATTCCAGAAGTGCGATGGCAGAAACCAGTGCTCTCCTCGAGCCTCCCTCTCGGACTGAAGCTCGGGGTCTACAAGACCTACATCAGACCCCGCCTCACGTACGCGGCAACGGCGTGGTACGCGCTCGCCAGCGAACCGCAGCGCAAGAGGATGCGCGCAGTTCAGGCGATTGCGCTCCGCCGGCTGACTGGTGCGCCGAGGTACGTCAGGAACGCCGTCATCCAGAGGGACCTTCGAGTCGAGAGCCTGGACGACTTCATCGAGCGATTGGCACGCAACATGTTCGGGCGTGTCGACGCGTCGCGGTTCCCGCATCTGCAGGACCTGGCGCCGCTCCACACCCGTCCACCGGACCGCTGGGCCTTCCCGCGCGACTTGCTGGTTGCGCGGGAAGGGCCTAGCACTGACTGATACTGGGGCTTCGTAAGTCGTCGCCCGACGCTGATCGGCTCCTGCTGGGCTTCCCACCAGCGGGATTCACCCGGTAGGGGCTCGATCGCCTGGGCGGCGCGAAGATGAACCCCATCCCGTTTAAGACTCTGTGGCCTGTAAAAAGGTCACCACTCACCGGACTTGACCTATAGGTTAACCACAGATGGACAACCAAGGGCCTTAGGGCCCAACCCAAGGACTGGCCCGTTTTAACGGGCCGCGAGAGACATCCCCAAAGGGGAACTAACTGTCCCGAGGGCTCCACACACCTCAGACAGGGTGGAGTGAAGAGAGCGAGTAGTAGGCTACTTTTTAGCCTAAATTCCTACGGGAGCGGGACCTACGCGGGTGTTACCTACGGGTCCCGAAGCGAAGCGCGGGCGGTTCTCTAGTTCATAATACCGCGCGCTGCCCGCGAGCGATGCACGATCTTACCGTCCGCTTTCGACACAGCAATATGTCCATATGTAATCATAATCCGTAAAAAAAAAACCAAACACATACATACAAACATATACACACACACAAACAAACATACACACACACGCACACACACACACACAGGTACTTAGTATACTTTATGTTGTAACAATTTTACTCTTGTAATTTTTCGCTGTATTTTTTATTTACCTAGTTTTTACTTCATTTTTATTCCATTTTTACTTTTGATACAGTGTTAAGTTGTATGCCTAACCCTAATTAGGATATCCATCTGTGGAAGCGCGAGGCATTCCTAACACAAGTGTCGTCGACTACTTAACAGGAAGCCACGTCTACTACTTTTAAGGACTTTTCTAAATAAATGCATTTTTATTTTATTTATTTTAAAAAAACGCTACACACTCATAGCCCCACACGTCTGTCTTGTGTCGTGGGTGCCGTGGACAACACACCGGACAAGGACACACACCCAGATCAAAAAAAAGGTTAAGTGTTCATGTAAGCCAGAGAATAAAACTGGTCGTTACCTTCTGCAGTGTGTCAGCCCGTTCTCCCTTGTAGTTGACAGTTCCCCAGCCCGTGGCTAGTGCCTCGGAATCCGACACGTCGTTACCGAGGTCCAGACACGCGGGTACCGCGAACATGTTCAGCGTCATCCTGGAAGACCAGACCTTCAGTTACAGTTGAGCTTAAGGAATTACCACTCTCCAAAGCCAAACTTATTATCTGTGCTCAGAGTTCAATTCAGCTTGTCAGAAAAAAGTATCTACCAAAGACTTACTACTTCCTAATATCCTACTAATCCTACTTCCTTCCTACTATCCTACTTCCTACTAATATTTAAATGCGAAAGTTTGTAAGGATGTGAGTGAGGGTGTGTGTGTGTGTGTGTGTGTGTGTGTGTGTGTGTGTGTGTGTGTGAGTGTGTGTGTGTGTGTGTGTGAGTGTGTGTGTGTGTGTGTGTGTGTGTGTGTGTGTGTTTGTTACTCTTTCACGCAAAAACTACTGAACGGATTTTCATGAAACTTTGCAGTAATAAAGCTTAGACATCGGAATAACATAATAAGTTAAAATTAATAGATATCTTTTTATAATTTGGTCTAAGGGGCGTGTTCCCCCAAGCGAAGCGAGGGCAGGTTTACTAGTTTTTAGATAACGCCGTCAATCTTAAATGTACCTTAATCACATCGGCGAAACGCTGGTATTTGTGTGCCATGCAATTATAACGAATTCCAGATCGAATTCAAACGGAGAATAGTACCTACATTTTGTCCTTGTCCCACCGCCCTACCTAGCCGAATCATTGCAACTCATAACTGTCCCAATGGCTTGGGTCTCTTCTCGAACTGAGAAGGTTAAGGTAGTCCAAAAAGCTGGCCCAGTGCGGATTGGCGGACTTCACACACATTTAAGTTTAGCTAACTCGAGTATGCAGGTTTCCTCACGATGTTGATGTGACATTTAAATGCAGATAACTCCGAAAAGTCAGAAGTGTGATGCGAACATAGATAAAGGTTTATATAGAGAAAGGTCAAGCTAATACCTAGAAGCTTATTAAAAAGAAGAAGATTTACCTGGTCTCGGTCTTCAGAAGGGCGATGTCATAGTAGTGCCAGTTAGGGACATATCGCGGGTACTTCAGGCGCTCGGCTATCTTGTAGATCCGTTCCCGGTACAGTTGGGACTGCCTCAGCGCGCTCGTGGCAGCGTACTGGACTTCACCTCTGGAATTTTGGCATTGTCATAAGTAGACGCTATGCTGTATTAGTGCGCATTCAAGTAGAACGCTGGTTACCGGCGCCGATCGGCCAGCGCTTATCGGCGCTTATCCGCGCAGGTAGTCGGCGCAGGTAGTCTCTATAAAGTGTGCCGAACCAGCGCCGATAAGCGCCGACAAGTTCCGACCTGTCACACGACCGAAGTTATGTCAACGGACCAGTACCGATAAGCGCTGGCAGATCGGCGCCGGTAACCACAGCGTTCTACTTGAATGCGCCCTTAAAGACGAGCTGTGCCCGCGACTTCGTTCACGCATAGAAGTTTTTCCCGCCTGAATCCCAATCCTTCTTCTATCTTCCAGTGAAATTCCCATACAAATCTGGTCAGCCGTTTCGGAAATTAGCCCGGAGTGGCCCGGACAAACAGACAGACAGACAAACAGAATAAAAAATGTGTGCGACTCGGGACGTTGAACTATTTAATATTGAAATTTTTAACTTGAAAAAGCCTATGTTATAACATTAATGCGTCTTTCCAAAATACGGCTAGCGCTAGGGTAGAGTGAGAGAGGAGGAGCATGCCTTCCGCTGCCTTATCATGAGAAAAAGGAAAGCCAGACAACTGGCGTCTTAACGCGTTACGTAACGAAGCGTACTCTCCCCTAAGAAGTTATCACTTTAAAACTAAAGCTACGAAGAGGCTTACACATATTTCTTGTAAGTACAATGCGCAGCCGTCAGGATGTACCAGTCGCTGACGAGGGAGCCGCCGCAGCCAGCCTCGAACGAGTCTATATCCTTCTTGTAACTCAACATCACCTGCAATCAGCACTACATACTTTGTAATAAAACAAAGTCGCTTCCCACTGTCTGTCCTTATGTATGCTTAGATCTTTAAACTACGCAACGGATTTTGATGCGGGTTTTGCGGGTTAGGGCGCATCAGCGCCGGTAACCAGCGTTCTACTTGAATGCGCCCTTAAGACTGCATGTGTTACTTATTTTCTCACAAAGCAAACTTTTGGCCCCGCTAATGCTAGAGAGGTTTAAATTTTCTGCAGACCAATTTCAGCATCTATTCACAAAATGCACAGTCGATACTTTTTAAGCACTGCACAACTGCACACATTACAACGACTAGAGAACGGACCAACTATAACAAAAGCATCCAATTATGATCTTTATATCTTGGTAATACGGTTGTTGTTGTTAGTAAAGACGTTCAATCGCCAGCCACTCCTGCGCAACTCCGAATCGACACCAAGTATGGAATCCAAATTCAACTGTGTAAACCAAGACATAAAGATCATTGAATCTCGATCTTGAATGCTTCCATGTAAATTGGTCCATTCAAATATTGTATGCTATTGTTACCATGTGGGGAAACTCTGCTTCTTCGGCGTCGACTCCTCCAAAGATGAGCTGGTTGGCAGCATGCTTGCAGTTGTTCACCCGCACCCTGTTGTGCAGCGGGTCGAATTGACACGGATACACCAACTCCTCTTGGTACTGCAGACACTCTGGAAATATCCGGTTAAAACTGTCAGGTCAGGTCTTTGGCAGAGGGAGATCTCCTGCCAAGCGATGTATCTTATCCGGGCCATCCGGGGAGTGGTTGTGCTACTGTTCCGTTTGTGTTCGCCCGCGTGAAACCCTTTATTGTCATCCCTTATTTTAGTCCATTAGAGGTTGGTTTTAAAAAAATAGCCTATTATGAATCGTCTTTCATTCCGAATTTCATCTTAATCGGGTCGGTGGTTTAGCCGTGAAAGCGTCACAGACAGACAGACAGACTTTCGCATTTACAATATTAGGTTCTTAGTGGTTATCGGTCAGGTTGTTATGATTTTTTAAATAAATAATTTTATACTTCTTGGAAGTCGGTTAAAAGGGTAAGGGTGATTGCATAGTAAAGCTTACCGCCAGCGCGGTTGACCGACGCGCGGGTCACGAGCTACAAAGTCTCTTGTACTTACCGTTTTATAATAAAAAGAGACCCGCGCCGAAGAACCGCGCGTGCCGTACGTACGTACACATCACATGACGTACATTTGTAATGACATTCATCGGCGCGGCGCGAGTCAACCGCGCTGGCGGTAAGCTTGACTACACAACCCTAAGGGTAAAAAACTTACTTCTCCAAGAGATCCTGTCACCAGGCCTGGCGGTGAAGTTCCGTATGGGCGCGCAGCCGCCGGCCTGCTCCACTGGCTGGTATTCCTCATCTGGTGGCGTGTACTCCGTCGTCGTGGTCGGCCTTCTCCAACACAGTCAATGCTTATTGGTTTCATCATTTTAACCCTTAAATGGTAAGTAGGCACGGGTCTCCAGAGTTGCCAGATATGTTAATAATTCCGGGACAACTGTACTAAGTTAAGTTGGGCTGTATATATTTTCCGGGACCATTCTATTAGGGTAAGCGAGCTGTATCAATAATTATGAAAATAAAAGATATTTATCTTAATTTTACGCTTGCCACTCATTCATTCACTTATGAAAAACGAAATCAATAAAACAAATATTAGGTACCTGCTAAAAACAAGTAAGGTAAGCTTTCGAAATCTGGGTCAAGGAAGTGTCATTATTGAACATGGGACAAGTTGCAAACCGGGACAATCCCAGATTTAGCTTGCAAATAAAATTTACTAAGGGCATTTTTAAATCGTGCCGTCATTAAAAGCTGGCATTTGCTTGTCATGAAATTATAACCAATTCTAGAAGTAACGCCAACGGAGTATAAGTAGATAAAGATATGGCGAATTGTTGACATGTTACCTCGGCGCAGGTGTAGCCGTCGGCTGGCCCGAATTACAGCAAACAAGGGGTTCCGCTCCAATAAAGCCACATAGTGGATTCTGAAACCAAATACCTGGTTGAAAATGCGGTTATACCAATTTTTGCATGTATTGTTTTGTAGGTTCAATGAATGCACGACTTATGTTTTGTTACTTACTTATTAACCGACTTCAAAAGAAGGAGAAAGGAAATTCCCAATTTAACTCTATTTCTGGTGAGGTAACACCTCATAACTTTGACTTCGGAGAAGTTCCATTGCTAACCGATTTTGATGATTCTTTCTGTATTCGAAAACCTAGTACTTAGTTCAGTATAAGTGATACAAACTGGAAGCGCTCATAGCCCGGCGCCTTGCGTCGATCCTAAGTGATAATCCTAAGTGACAAGTCAACTGGCAAAAGTTTCTTGAGCGGGTGAATTTCTCTGGCGTGTTTTTTACGCGGCGCAAGTGAAAACGGCAGTGAAAGATGCTTTATTATCATACATATATTTTTTTGGAGTTTACTCCTTAAGAAACGATTTGAGTTATAAGGCCCGGTACGGGAATTTTATGAGGAGTAAAATCAAGTGCAACACGAAAGTTGAGGCGTTATGTAGAAAGAGACAAACATATAAATCTGTAGGATTGAACGTGTAAAAGAATGAGATGGAATACATTACACAGCGTATCTCATTCTCGGGGTCTCCTCTTTGCGCGATACTTCGTAATCTCACTGTATAGTTGCACTGTGCGTATGTTTGTACGTGTGTGTTGCGCGCCTGCGTATTACGAAGTTCTGCCACAACTTGTATACTGCTGCCGAGTACAGGGTATGCATGCTGTATAATAAATGCATATAGTAGCATTTATTTTATTTACTTTAAGTAGTTACCTATATCAGGCAAAAATATTTTTTATGTAGGTTTACTCTTACGTTAAAATAAAAAATGTTGAACCTCAGATTTTTCATCCTCGGTGGTTGTCCCTGTTCCAGTTTTTATTGTTATATCCTGATTAATAGAAAATGTATTGACCAATTATGCTTACAAACTATTTCATTCAATATATGAATAATCATTAATACAGCAATACAATTTGGTAAATGGTAAGGCAAAACACAAGTGTCCCAAGATTTTTTTTTCATTTCGGTGATTGAAAGAGAAACAAGGATAGTTTTGGAACGAAGAGTTCTAGAACATTGCCACTCCACATGAACTCAGCGGCAGCCACGTGCAAGCTTTTGTCGGTAGAGGTGGTCTGCTGCGTCGTTCCGTGTTCCCGCTAGAAACGTCATTATTTCACGGTGTCTCAGGTATTGATTCTTTTCATTTCCACGAATGGGTTTATTTTATGTCTCAAAATGCTAAAACTAATAAATTTGTATTCTTAACAACGCTTTAAGTAGAACGTTTATCGGAGTAGAATTTATTCAATCCTAACAATTAGATTCTTTTAAATTTTAAATTTTTTGACCCGTATTTTAATTTCGGTGTTTTCATTCCGGTGAATTCGGTGACCTATACGGGTCACCGAAGTGAAAAAAATTCACCGTAATGAAAAAAATTTCATTTCGGTGAATTTCGGTGCTCAGTTGTTTCATCTCGGTGGACACTCATTTCATTTCGGTGATAGTAACGGTATTTTGATACAGGATGATTGTGTGATAATGAACATTATCTATTGCAAGTGTTCAATTTACGATTATCAAAATTTATAATTAATTCTGTCAAAAATCGTTCGTAGATAAATTGAATATTGATACCGATCGTAAGTAGATTTATAACTACAAATCATTTCATTTAATAATTTAGGTAAGTAATATGATCGAAGTTACCATTTCGGTATAGATGTTACTATTACTACTTGCTCCACAAATGCTTCTGTTATCGCGGAATTATTTTTTTGTATTAAAGATTCCAAAACTGTCAATTACTTCGAAAGTACAAGTATTTTTCTACTATAGTTTAGGTACTATTTCAATAAACTTGTACTCTGTCAATAATTTCAAATTTTGAAATATTAAATAGTGTAGTGTGGGATGAGAATGTCTGTGTGCGTGAGGTGTGTAGCGGAGGCGCCCGAGCAATAAGGTTAACTACAAAATGAAGTTAATCGTTTATTGAACGGAAAACACAAGAAATTAAAGTACATCTACACAGCACTAGATATATCCACAAATAACAGAAGGAGAAGAGAGTGACAGGCACAGAATGTAAGCACAAGCAAGAGTCTTAATAATAGGTACACGAAATAACAGTTAGAGCACAGCGTAAGCACTAGGTACATGAGAGGTAGTCGAGCGATCGAGCGACGCGGGTTTGCGTAAGGACGTATCGATGCTGACTGCCGGTGTCGGCCGACCGAATGAGCTGCGTCCGCGCAGTGCCCCGCTAGGGACGCGGGGAAGCGGCAGTGAAACTTCGGCCGACGCCGGCAATGATCGGCTCGCCTCGGTGGTCAGGCGAGAGCGCGATTGCGTTCGGAACTCCACAACGCTCCAGGTTCGATTCTGTGGAGTGTCGCTGTCCGTGCTCGTGTGAGATGTATGTATGTAGTATGTATGTGTGTGATGAATAATATAAACATAATATAATACATAAGTGTATGTGTAAGTGTATACGTGTGATATATAATAAACTACATATACATAGTGCAAATGTGGAACGTAGGTTCCCACATAGGTAACTCCTTGATAAAATAATATTTTAATAATTAATAATTAATAACTAGTAAATCTGCCCTCGCTTCGCTTCGGGAAACCAGTCCCTTCAAAAATCTCTATAAATTTTAACTAAGCTATATTACTGCAAAGTTTCATGAAAATCCGTTCAGTAGTTTTTGCGTGAAAGAGCAACAAACACACACACATACATCCTTACAAACTTTCGCATTTACAGTGAAACCTGGTTAAGTGAGACATCAAGGGACCTGCAATGTCGTTTCACTTATAGAGGTATTCCACTTACCCAGTGTCTCAGATATACAGGTATAAATAAATATCTGTCTCATTTACAGAGGGTTTTTCAAATAAACATCTGTATGATAGTAAAGCGAAACTAAAACTGAAGGTAATTGAAGCTCAAAATTTGTACTTACGTACTTGGAATTACGTGTGGAATTTGTGGGTAGAATAAGAATGAGTAAACAAACAATGTTATCTCAGTTACAGAGGTTTATGCATATAAAATTTACTCGCTGTCTCAGTTATAGAGGTAACTATGATGATAAATCGAAAGAACAAATCCCAGATATAGAGGTTTACCTCGTCCCACTAACAGAGGTAATTCAGTGCCAAAGTGTTGGGACCTCCGCATGAGTTCCAGTTATGGAGGTTTCTCACTTATCCAGGTCCCACTTAACCAAGTTTCACTGTATAATATTATAGTAGGAAGGATAAAGGAGATGTTTCAAATCCGGCCCACAATATGTACAGTACCTCGAAAAATCGAGAAAAATCCATGGAATTCGGGAAAAATAAAGATAAATTACCAAAATGCATACTTTTCTGGTACAAAAATTGTATCTATCATTTAATTTTATCAAGTTTCAACATGGCGTCTTACCAATTTGTCATTGATCTCAGATCACGAACTGTCTACTGTCACTTTAATATGACAGAAATGTACGTACATATGTCAAACTTCAATCAAATCAACCAACGTGACATGTGATGACAGCTTACCGCCATGACGGATTTTTGTTTTTGTGTTGCAATTTCAATTGTATATTTTTGTGTTGTACCAAAAAACTAAACCAATTTGAAGTGATTGGATAGTTAAAAACTGTTTGAATTGCGATTCTCCATATTTTAGTATGGTGTACAAAGTGGTGGCCGGGGCTCCATACATTTTGAAACAACTCCTTTAAAATACTGTTTTTTATAAAGTTTTTCTACTGCTACCGGCCATTGTTATTGACTTTAAACTTTAAAAAAATTAAGTACTTATCTTGTTTTATTACACTACTTTTATTTGAAAATTGTCCTTCATGGGGGATTTTATATTTATTTTTTATAGAAAGTTACCTACGAAGTAGATACTAAGTAAAACACCTACCTATCTCTTGAGTCGGTTGATGTTTAGGCATTGCTTTATTTATCATTTTTAGATCACGCTGTATAATATTTCGGTGGATTTTCATTTCAGTGAATATCGTTTTCATTTCGGTGAACGGCGGTTTCATTTCGGTGACATCGAAAATTGAAACTCTTGTCATTCATTTATTTTTCAAATTATTTTGTTTCCACTACTCTTCTATATTATATAAGTTCACGATGAACAATAATGTGCAAAATAAATTCACAAAAACTCATAAATAAAAATATTCACCGAAATGAAAAAAAATATCGGCTTGTTGAAATTCACTCGAGCGCTTCCGTGTTGCGGCATAAAAAGCCGTCCATCCCAGTTGTTATCGATATATGTAGCAGTCGTTAGCTATAGCCTTCGGGCGGCATGAAAACTTCCGATACTGGGTTGGCCACGAACCCCTCCACCAATCCGCATTGGAGCAGCGTGGCTCTGTATATATAGTATGCTCTAGACCTGCTCAATAATGAGGAGAGACGCGTGCTCAGAAGTGGGCCATTAATGAGTTGTAGCAGTGATGCTAACTTACTTTTGGTAGTTGACCACTTTGCAAGGCTCGTAAGGATTCTGCACACTTCAGAATATCTGTGCAGACTCCTCTTTGACCGTTGTTGAGAGTACAGGAGTCACCTGGAACGTATAAATGGTAAAACTTTAGCACAGAATGGTACGCCGTGCCGCATAGAGCAAGGGCCCTTCTGCACACAATTTGGGGCCTCTGTTCTCTGGCCAAGTGCGGATTGCCGGACTTCACACAATCATCTTTGAGTTTTGCGAACTCTCCGATGCACATTGACACAATTTATTTGGATGAAATGCCGGTTCCGAGATTAAAGTATTGGTATGTATTTACGTAATTTGAATATTTTAACAATTGTGGTAGAAGTTAAAAAACAAAAGTACCTAATGTACTTATTTTTAGCTCATTTCAAAAAGCTTGTTTTAAATTTTTTTTCTTTTTATTTATTTAGAACAATTAAAATATGAAAGCTCAGCGACTTCCATTTAAATCAAAACACTGACCTAAAGTCGAAATATGTGCTATATAATCAAACTAAACTGATCAATAAAAATTCACTTTGCATTATGCGACTAGAATCAACGGAATCAACCTATGCCTTTAACTATTTATAGTGAACCAGGAACCAAGTTTTATTTATTTATTTATTTACATACACACACATAACATTATCAGGCCAGTAACCTAATTAACCGACTTCAAAAAAGAAGCGAGGTTCTCAATTCGACCGTATATATGCTTTTTTATGTTTGTTCAGCGATTTTTTCGTCATTTATGGGCCGATTTTTGATAATTCTTTTTTTGTTGTAAAGTAGATATGCGCAGTGGGGTACGCTGATAAAGGACACCAGGATCTGATGATGGCATCTCAGAGAAATCAAGAGGAAATTAGTTTTTTACAAAATTACAATCCTGTTGTAAAACTAAATTGGCCTTCCATCTCATAAAAAGTAAATTATACTGTTTTAGTGTTTTTAGCTGTAAGTTTTCCAAAGATTGCAATAAATTAATAAAACAATTTTAAATTTGGCGCCATTTTTAATGTCATTGTAGTTCCTTACACTTTTTATAATCTATGGCTATTAAAGTTCTGTGTCACTACCTCTACAAGAACTGTACATTATTATACAGTTTCATAACATAAGTAAATACATAGATTAGTTTCGGAGTTAAATCGTCTTCCCCACATTGAATTTAACAAATCCGATTAAATACAATAATATCATACTTGTGAGTCATAATAATAAATTTAATTAACTTAGTACTTACTAAGTTAGGTTCTATTAGTACTGGTGTATAATAAACTAGTAAATCCGCCCTCGCTTCGCTTCGGGAAACCAGTCCCTTCAAAAATCTCTATAAATTTTGACAAATTATGTTATTCCAATGTCTAAGCTATATAACTGCAAAGTTTCATGAAAATCCGTTCAGTAGTTTTTGCGTGAAAGAGCAACAAACACACACACACACTCACTCACTCACTCACTCACATACATCCTTACAAACTTTCGCATTTATAATATTAGTAGGATAGGAAGTAGGATAATTATTAAACTTACCTTCATTATCAGCTCCCACACAAACCAAAATACCCAAAAACATACGTAAACTTGGGCGCATTTTATCACAAACCTTGGATTCACAAGAGGTTATCAAGCTAAGAATTTACTACAGTTTTTCCTTAACGGAAGATCTTTGACCCCTCGTTGGATCGAGTACCCGTCTACATTCGCGTGTTTTCTTAACGAGCGTAGACTAAATACTAATGTTTTTCTCGATGACACACGGACATATGTACTTTATAATACATTTGTAACAGATCGCTACCAGTACGTAGAAATTATATGAGAAAATACTATTATGGGGGTCGTTAGTAACGCAGAACCCGAGTGTTTTTAACCGACTTCAAAAAAGGAAGTTCTCAGTTTGACCTGTATGTACATACATATGTATGTATACCTATTTGTGCGCGATTATCTCGCGTTTGGTTGAACCAATTTTGATTTTGATTATGCGGATTTCAGCATAGTATTTGTCAGACTTAGGAGAAGGTTTTAGGCATATTGTTTGGCTGAACCGATTTTGATACGATTTTCAGCATCGTGTTTATCAGACTTAAGAGAAAGATTTAGGAATAGTAACCGCGTTTAACTGAAATGATTTTTACTTTTCGGAGTTAATGTCGGTTCTATTTTGTTAAAAGTTAGATATTTATTTAAATTTCATTTGCTAATGAAAATGAATCGAACCCATGAACTGACTTTGATAATTATTTTTTAATAAGGTAAGAAGCATCAGTATGCCCATTTACTAACTTATACAGAAACATGTTGTCGAGCAGCCTCCGGCGGTTAAAAAGACTGTCGAGATTAAAATGATCCAAACGATGTTTATAACTGGACAGACAACTGTATTGTAGTACCTATAGTTATACATGACTGTATCAATCGATGCATCTTTGATATTGAGGCAGTAATAAATGGTTACTCAAGGAGATTCAAATTCAAAAATTCAAAAAATTATTTATTTTGTCCAAAAATTATAAATAACATACAGTGGTTGGGACCCACCCGTTAAGCTTTAAATAAATGCCTGTGTTGGGGGGCCCCGCTCTTCCCTATCGTTGTTGACAGTGGACAATAAAATAATTTAAGTACAAACTACAAGTATTATAGATAGGCACTTAAATCTAATATCATAATAAGTTTGTGTGTGTATGTGAGTGTGTATGTGTGTGGGTGTAAGTGTGTGTATGTGTCTGTGTGTGTGTGTGTTCTGTATATATGTGAAAGAGACTGAATATACGTAAATGCTTTAATGCGGATATACTTCTGACCCGTGTTGCCCTACGATAAATATGTATCTTGGGATCAGTTAAAGAACTGCAACACGGGTCAGAGAGAATGTATATATTGTTGATACTTACAATACACAAATAACTATAAGTATACATCATACCTATGCTACCATGAACCCCTATAAATTTTAATATATAATTTATGGTACTTGTATAAGAGCTTCTACTTGCTCGCAGAAGCTCTTATACAAGTCGAAGTCTTATACAATTCGTCGTTGCTCGAGATATGTAGTTTCTATTAACACCGCGAACACCCAACCTTATATGGCGACCCTGCCATGTACGGCGTCGGGTTGAGTTCGGTCGTGTCGCGTTAGGGTCAGCTCACACCGAGACGCGACGCGACGCAACGATACTGGAAGAGGCCAGTGATTTCGCGCTGCGCCGCGCGTCGCCGCGAGACGCATCTCAATGCCGCGAGGTGCATCGTAAAAGTAGGCAATCTTGCACGCCGCGCGTACCGACGATGCACGGCTGCGTAGCGATGCACCGATCTACGCCGCGAGGCGTCACGAGACGCAGCGCTGCATGAAGCAACGTATTCTGAATTCTCACAATGAAATGTGTATCTTTTCGTGTAGAAAATAAAGTTCTATTTTGAGCCGCTCTTTGAAAGACTGCGCGCAGCGTCGCGTCGCGTCTCGTCTCGGTGTGATTTGACCCTTACGCGTGATATTATGGACTAAGTAGTGAATTTATTTCGAATCTCGCCTGTAAAAAAAAAGTGAAATATGTTTCGCTCTACCGTTGAGAAAGAGGATGTCTTTATTACCCAAAATGCGTTGGGTTCAAACACAGCTACCGATTTAAAATTTCATCTGTCTACTATAAGTGTTGCACATCGTAATTTGCGCAATTCTGGGAATTGGAGTACTGTACGCAGTTTATAAAATGTATAAAAGATGTCATATGGCGTGGATAAGGGAGGAAACTATGGTGCAAAATTTGAGACGCTCCTTCAGAAGATCGAACCCAGGACCTCGGGAACCTACAGTTTACTACGATGGTCATCGAGAGGACCCAGCGACCGAGACGTCGAGAAAGTGTTAAGTGAGTGAGTGAGCGTAAAAAAGTGCATAGTGAGAACGAAGTGAAATACGTATGTACGTATGCTACACATGATGCAGCGGGGTATCCAATTTTTATATTTTTATATTTTTTTATCAAGTGCTACTATTATTACTATTAGATAAAAGAAATGTCTCTATGTCTCTCCTATTATCATTATTTGTTTAAACAGGTCTAACTTTTGTTGTAATAGTTCTGTCTATCGTTAAAATAATTTTATTAATTAAATTTTGCAATGGCTAGTGATTTAAAAAATATATACGAAGGTCTTAAGCGTATTAAAGACAGTATAGTTAAATTAAGCTATGCTAAAAGGACAAAGGACATATTACAACAAAAATTAAGCGAAGCTTGTAAATTGCAAAAAGATTTTTGTGTGTTCAAATATCCTAAGTAAGCAGATTGAAAATAAAGAAATTAAAGGTCAAGCAGCCTATGATAATTCACAAAAACCGAACTAGACCTTATGTAAAAACAGGTACTTGATACTGCATTATTATTTTAAGTTTTCAATGATATTGACCTACCATTGCCAATTTTATTATAATTTTTGTCGCAGTGAAGAAAAATAATAATGTGAAATTTGATAAGAAAAAAAAATATCATTAAATAAAAACTATGTTACATCCATACTAATATTATAAATGTGAAAGTCTGTCTGTCTGTCTGTCTGTCTGTCTGTCTGTGACGGCTTTCACGGCTAAACCACCGGTGCGATTTGGATGAAATTCGGAATGAAAATAGTTGAAGACCCAGAGTCACATATAGGCTACTTTTTTTTTCAAAAATCAACCCCTAAAAACTTGAAATAGGGGATGAAAGTTTGTATGAAAAATCTAAACCGCCTGACCGATTTCGATGAATTTTCCCAGGAAGATAGTTGATGATGTACCTTCTTCCCCACTTCCCCGGTTCGCGATATAAACGAATTCCACGCGGGCGAAGCCGCGGGCAAAAGCTAGTTTCTTATATACTAATTATTAGGAAAGGTATGTTATAGAGTATATAAAAATAATTGAATAAGTAATTAAGAAATATAATTTTCTATATAATTACTAGCTACCCGCCCCGGCTTCGCACGGGTGCAAGTTAGATTTACCATAGCAGCGCCATCTATTGATTACTTACTCAACCCAGTCGAAAGGTATCGACATCTGTTACATATAATTGTGACTGTCAAATAATAACACTCTTAATTTAGTTCTCTTGTGTGGCGCTAGGTGTCTGTTCATCTGTGAATAAGACTGCCATGTCAATTATTGTCATTACTTCAAATAATAAGAGACAAATAATTAGAAATAAATTAAAATTGCGACTATAATTTGAGATTTAAAGTATCCTATCTCTCAAGTTGGATCGAACTGCACATGGTGTGCGAATTTTATTATAATCGGTTAAGTGGTTTAGGAGTCCATCGCGGACCAACATTGGGACACGAGATTTATATAGATTAAGATAAAATTCCTATGTAATTTTTTATACTATAGATACTTTTTTACTATAGATATAATAAACATGTAATCGGAAAAAAAATGTATTTTAGTTTTACATTTTTTTTATATTTGTTGGATGGGCATGTAGTACCTATAGTTATACATGACTGTATCAATCGATGCATCTTTGATATTGAGGCAGTAATAAATGGTTACTCAAGGAGATATGTAGTTTCTATTAACACCGCAAACACCCAACCTTATAGTATGATAGATGTAATAGGAATTTCTTTTGAATGCCTTCCAGACGTGTACTGTACGTATCGTAGTGAGGGTTCCACGCCACACTGCAATATTCCAAATTGCTTCGAACAAGGGCAATGTAAAATTGTAAATAGCGATTTTAGTTTTTGGGTTTTGGAACTCTTTGCAATTCTGTAACACAAATCCCAAAGTTTGAAATCCCTTCTTGACGATATGATCAATGTGGAGATTACAGTCCGCCCAACTTAACTCTGAAATGGCAAAAATTGGAACTAACGAAAAGTCATTCATAAGTACGTTGTGTTCATTCATCTGTCAGTTACTAGTGTGCAATGATTGGTCAAATGAATGTCAAATGCGTCCGACAGCGCCTCTTTCGTTTCAGTCTTAAGTTGGTTGGGTTTACTATAAAGCTTAATTTGCTGTCAAGAATGACACCCTACATCGCGAATGAAGCTGACTTCCGTCAACGGCGCGCTATTAATATGATACGATCTGTGTGCTTAGTACGAGTTTTATTTGACATAACGTGCTCGCTACGTAAACTAAAATTTGTATGGGATCGAAGCAGAGACATCTAGCGGAAACGTGAAGGAATCAAAATAGCGAGTACGAGTTTACGCGATCACGTTTACGAAAGTAAAGTCAACTGTCAGTGATAAACGTCACGTTTACGTATGGTTTCTCGAACATTGCGCGAGTACGAGTGGCGTATTTGACAGTTCGTATACTTAACTTGCGAAAACTCAGGGAACACGTTGTCGAAAAGTTATCACGTGTAATTTACTAGTGAAATCATATAAAAGATGGTCTATTATTTTAATTACACTTTTGTTTTGATTGTTGAAAATTATGTCTGGATATTTATATTTGCTGGGAGCATAATTACGGCCACAAATCTCAAAGTGAATGAAATTATAGAAAAGTGGTATTTGTGTTGTTCGCGTTCCGGTGAATACTTTTTATGATAGACAATATATTTTTTTCTGGATATGGCGTTGGTGTATTTACACTCAGCCAAAAACAAGTGAAATATGGGATAAAATGAATATTTACATTTTCTAACCTACAAAAACATCTAATCAAGAAATACTTAAAACAAAGACAATAATGTACTTATTACAATATTTATGAATTATTTTTTCTATATCATCATAGATATAGGTACATTATTGACTTAAAATAGTTAAAATTATTGTGCTTTAATGGCTGAAATTGTTGGAATGTTGTATTAAAAGTCTAGTTTATAGCTATAACGTGGTTTTATTATTCCGTTTTACACAATGTAATATAAACGATATAGAACAAAATCACAATTTTGCTGACAGTTTAATACAAAAACTTATTCTTTTTTTATCCTACCAGTTGCCAGTCTCACTATTTAAAACTTTACATGCATAAGAGGTATTTATTATTATTAATAAAGTAAGTATTGCATTGTATTTGGACAGAAATGTTTTAATCTTTTTCCTTAGAAATTGTTTATGGCTGCTGCTCAAGATGAGCGGGATTATAATCTGGCGATATCGCCATAATAGGGAATATGCATGTCATTCAAATTTAAGTAAATATTTTTTGTACAGTCGTTATCGCTAAAATAATGATATCTGTCACATTATTTTCAATTTAATGTTTTTAAAATCACTAAAATAAATTTATAAAAAGTGCAAATTTTACGAGGCAAATTTAAAATGTCGAAACGCAACGCTATTGGTTAGACATCGGCGTGACGTCATCCTTCGCGATGGACATGTCAAAAACATACTAGAACTAGCTGTTTTCATTTATATTTCAGTTAATTTGATTGCTTTCAGAGTTTATCGTATACTTCTTGCGTGATTTTTGTTTGTTAGTGGTGTGTTGAATGACTAACAATGTCTGAAAGTGGATTTCAAAAGGTGCAGTCGGATAATCTTCCGAAAATTGATGCTTTCATGATAAGTTCGTACTTCGCCTCAAATAATGATTTTACATCAGCTGGCAGCTAATCAGGGGAGTCAAAGCTGCAAGGTGAGGAAGTGATAGTGATATATTTAATTTAGGTACATGGTTCTCGTACAGTTTTTCTATGTAATTCATAAAAGTCTTTAACATAACCTGTAAAGATATAGCCATTTACCTTCTACATACAAATTATACTATATCCTTCATATCACATTTTAGGAATAAATGGTTGTTAATAAATAAATCCGTGTTTGGGAATACTTTATAATCAAATCTGTTTTTATCCCAGATCTGAACGAGAATCTTACAACAACTTTTCAGGGTTTGTACTTTTGTAAGCCAAATTAAACCAAAACTATTAATATTTGGTAGAAATAATTATTTTCTTCTTACGTTAAAATGATCTTCGCAACAGTATGCAGTGCTTTTTGTAGGTATAATATCTCTTTTCACAATTTTACCGATTTTACAAATACTTTGTCCGGTGCGTTCCATCTCGTATTCTTGCACATAGGTACAATACAGTACTTAAAATAAGGTCTTCGGTTTCCATCCATACTTCCGTTTATGAAATTAAACTAGAAAACGTAAATTTAATACTATAAAATACTCTTTCTCAACCTCGCTCATAACCACTTGTTAGTAAACAACTCCAATCTGACGAACGATGACGTCACCATAGAACGCGCCATAATGGCGGCGTTTGAATCGACCTTATGTCATTGCAATTTTCATTAATTAATTTAAAATAAATTTGGACTTTCCCATGACTCGTATATTTTTTTACGGTATTATATTAACATAAATGATCTATAAAAACGATAAAAAAAAATCATGCATATTCCCTATTAAAGAAAACACCTTATGAGTTTTTTAATTTTGGTGAAAAGAATTGCGGCGCGGCAAACAAATGAAGCCGGGCTCCTTATTTTATTTAATAAAATTTCTATTCACTAATCACATTTATCTATGTTCCTATTAAAATTAAAACATTAGCTTTTCTCTATGGCAATATAACAAACGTTTATCTATTTAAAAATGGCGATATAAGCATTACAGTTTGAATAGTAACTTTTCATCAATACTTTAGTAAGAAAGGAATAACCTTCTTTATTTGGTAGGATTCTGTCACGACGTTTTGTTGCCAACATAACAATAAATGGTTTCTGCGAATGAACGTGTGAATAAACGTGCCGATACGCGATCGATTTGGTTATGACGTTTGACACTCGTACTCGCAACTTTTCGATTGTCACCGTCACTCACGTTTTGACGGATGGCGTGTCGGTGAAGTTTTCGATGCAACTCGTACTAAGCACACTGGGGCCTAATTCACGTATTTTAAGACGCATCGATTAAGTTGCAGTTACGCTTTGGTGACGCTGCGCTGCAATCAAGTTGAAGTTTACAAAGATCTTTTTGCGCGTGGGTGACGTCTAGATGACAGAAACAGTGCCTTATAATTTGCCGTACTTGTAAGGCGCTGTCTCTGTCCCCCACACGTCATCCACGTGCCCAACGATCCTTGTACGACATATTCACGTAATTTTTGAACTGCGCGTCAACTGCGCGTGAACTTCACGTCGCCTGCACGCCAGCCAAACTTCTCCGGCTGTTTAGTACTCTGTGTCAGTGTTGTTATGTGAGAGAACAAAATAAACCTACCTATTTTTAATGAAATACGATTTATGTATTATGTTTTCATTAAAAAACGTTGAAAAATGTTTATTTATGATTACAGTGATTTAATGATATTTCTTATAGTAAAATCACATGACTTGTGCTTCAATTATGTATGAAAAATCCAAACTTCAAGTTCCCGATCCGATAAGGCGAGCCTTCATGTTCGCGCTGTAGCCTGGCGATTTCGTTCCTCCATCCGAGGCGCAAACTCATTTTCACTAGAAACAATTAAAATGAGGTAGATATTGTTTTCAAAAACTCGATAATTAATAATTAAAAATGATAAACGTCTGTTAAATAATTAATCTTTTACTTACGAATTATAATTTTACTTCCACATACTTCGATTATCCACAATTACCACACGTGTCATCGACAAAAGTAAGTAAATAGTAACTTAAAGAAAGCGTCAACAAAACTGCATAAAAACTGATAAAAACGCACCGAAATGTCATTTGAAACGTCAAAAGTTTAAGAGAATACCCATCAACCTGCGTTTGGAAACACGCTTTCTTGACGCGCATCAGTAGAATACCGTTTTCATAGAGATTTTTGCGCTCGCGTGACGCGAGCTTGACGCGAGCTTGACGCGAGCGTGTTTGACAGCGCTCGCCAAAGCTAAGAGAATACGGAAAGTGTTCTTTTGATCGGAACGTCATTGCAACTGCACTGCAATCGAACTTGTTAGCGTACGTGAATAAGGGTGCTGGAAGGTGTTGTTTTCTTTCTAGTAAAGCGCATTGTGAAGCATTTTTTGGTGTTGAGAGTCATGCCGTTTGAGTTACACCACGATACTGGTGTAGATAGGTCGTTTTGAAGTAGCCAACTTTCTTTGACTAAGTGGACTTTTCTGAAAATTTTTAAATCGTGAGCGAATAGGTAGAATTTTGAATGTTGAAAACATTTTGCAACGTCATTAATAAAGATGTTAAACAGAATAGGTCCTAGATGAGATCCTTGAGGAACGCCTGAGAGGACTGTAAAAGGCTTGGATCTATGACCTTGGGTACTTAGTTACAAATTAATATGGGAAAATACACTTAGGTACCGTTATTTGGAGTCTGAAACTGAGTCATTTGGATTGTCCTGTTTGTTATGTATCATGAGTCCCGATAACGTTCGTATTCTGCGCGAAATTTCAATTTAAACTTTAGCCGCCGAGAAAATGAAATTGCCCGTTTCCGCGAAAAACTAATACCTTAGTCAATGTGGCCACAATTTATTGACACGTTTGCGCAGATTCGATGTTCTATCTAGACTTTACATCATCAAATTATTCAAACATTATTTATGTAATATAAATTGTATACTATTATGCACCTATTTAGAATTGTAGATGCCAAGCGAGGGCGGGTCGCTAGTCTATACTAATATTATAAAGCTGAAGAGTGAGTTTGTTTGTTTGTTTGTTTGTTTGGTTGAACGCGCTAATCTCAGGAACTACTGGTTCGAATTGAATTTTTTTTTGTGTTGAATAGACCTTTTATCGAGGAAGGCTATAGGCTATATAACATCACGCTGCAACAATTAGGAGCGAAGAAATAATGGAAAATGTGGAAAAAACGGGGAAAATTATTCATTCTCGAGGGCTTTCGTTGCATGCGTTGCGAAAACGATTCAAGATACCAAAAATATATGTATGAAAGAATTATTCCTCTTGAAATGATCTAAAAAAATGTCCACGACAGTATATGTCTATCTTTTAAGATTAACACACTAGAACCGTTTTTATGGTAATCAAATTTGGTCGAACCCACTGCCATACCAAACTTGCCGCGTTTCCAAGTTTAATATGAATTAATCTTGCTGTGATCCTTTGCTACTTTGCTATTATTTTGTTGTAAGCTTTATTTCTAAGTTTAATTTAATTTAACCTGAATTAATTTTGGTGATAGTTTATTATCTTCCCGAAATTCCTACGGGAGCGGGACCTACGCGGTTGATACTTACGGGTCCCGAAGCGAAGCGAGGGCGGTTCGCTAGTTAAATAATAAAATCGTTTTGAAAGCTGGCACGTAATAATGATTTGAATAGATGTAGAGACCTATATATTTAAATATACCTTAACCTACGTATCGCTAACATGTAATCGACTGTCTGTGCAAAATTCTACAAAGATCTTTTGGCGCGTGGATGACGTTTGGGTGATAGAGACAGCGCCTTATTATGTGCCTTCCCTGTGCTCTCACGTCAGCCACGCGCTAAAAGATCCTTGTACGATTATATTTTAGGTTTGAATATAATTCCACGTTGTTTTAGTGCGTTATCACAGCATGAAACTGATGTTTTAAATGTTAATAATAAACGATAAGTTTATAATGATAGGTACATTACTCGCGGATATCAAAGTGTTTATAATTAAATGTAAAGAAATATAATAGTGATGTAATAATAATTGGGTCGGGGAAAATCCAGTTGCTTCGATCTCGGCTTCAGTTTATGTTCGTTGTTGAATCTTAACGAACGCTGTTATATTATAACTCAAAAGTTTAAGTTAAGAGGAAAATTGTTTAGAAGATATATTAAGGGAAGATAAAACAACTTGAATACTTAAAAGTAAGTACATATTAGTTTGTGTTTCAGTAGGTAACTGTTTAGATTTTTCTTAGATATGAATTTCAAGCGTATGTTTCAGTGTATGTATGTATATTTGTATGTATGGCCATATCTTTGTCACCTGCCCTACAGCCCAAACGGCTAGACGGATTTTGACATAGGTACGAGGTGTCACTGATACAAAAATATAACTTACTGATTTGCGAAAACAATTTTGGCTTCTATTGACCCTTTGGAGTCCCGTAATTATTTTTTCTCAAATTTCTCCTAGGGATTTACAGACATAAGCTAGTCACATTGTAGTATATAGGATAAGATAATATAAATAAATACATTATTTAATTCCAGACCAACCGCATTTAAAGCTAAAAAGAGTTTTGAAGAGTCAAACATTTGATGTCAGCATGATTAAGTGAGTATTACTTGAATAACTATATTTCAGAGATTAAAGGATTTCTAATATTTCTATTGTGGATATCTGGCGTCCGCCATGTTCTACGTCTCGAAACACAGATTGGAATCAGTGCGCACACCCGGCGCGGTCAAGTCTCAATTGTCTAGTGTGTCATCTCATGCCACTGCATCCAATCCACCTTGTCATTTTGACATATCTGCCAAACATCACAGTGACACGCGACATCTCTAAGACAAATTTGACTAGAACTACTGACTCAATGAATAGGCTGAATCGATAACAGATGGCGTTACCAGTACGTAAACATAAACAAGTCCATTATTTATTTTACTTCTCCGACACGGCCATACTGACAAACAACGCGCTCTCGCGTTGAGCACTATAACTTTATAAAACGCCAAACAGTCAGTAATACACTGGACAAAGCGATATAGCTTTCAGTTACATGTGTACAAAGCGTTAAGCTTTCAATTTACACGTCTACAAAGCGCTAAGCTTTCAGCAATACAACACACAAAGCGATAGAGCTTTCAATTACACGTTTACAAAGCGTTAAGCTTTCAGTAACACATCACACAAAGCGTTAAAGCTTTCAGTTTACAGGTTTACAAAGCGTTAAGCTTTCAGTAACACCACACAAAGCGTTAAAGCTTTCAGTTTACAGGTTTACAAAGCGTCAAGCTTTCAGTAACACCACACAAAGCGTTAAAGCTTTCAGTTTACAGGTTTACAAAGCGTCAAGCTTTCAGTAACACCACACAAAGCGTAAAAGCTTTCAGTTTACAGGTTTACAAAGCGTCAAGCTTTCAGTAACACCACACAAAGCGTAAAAGCTTTCAGTTTACAGGTTTACAAAGCGTCAAGCTTTCAGTAACACCACACAAAGCGTAAAAGCTTTCAGTTTACAGGTTTACAAAGCGTCAAGCTTTCAGTAACACCACACAAAGCGTAAAAGCTTTCAGTTTACAGGTTTACAAAGCGTCAAGCTTTCAGTAACACCACACAAAGCGTTAAAGCTTTCAGTTCACAAGTTTACAAAGCGTTAAGCTTTCAGTAACACACTACACAAAGCGAAAAAGCTTTCAGTGTCCAGGCGTCAGAAGTACAAAGCGCGGAGCTTTCAATACTCAAGCGTTGGGAGCACAAAGCGCGGAGCTTTCAATGTCCAGTTATCACCAGAGCTTGCTCGTCCATCCTGGTCTACCTAAAATCACTCTCAAAAATCTCGTCTCCGTCCGACCCGGTCTAGTTTCTTACCCTGTCAACCAGTATTCCAAAACAATGAGCCACTACCAAACCAGCACTTACACCGCTTTAAAGCTGTAATCCAAACCCAAATCCAACACCAAATTGTCACAGTTTACCCATGAACTGAAATGGCTGAAGGTCATTAACTCAACATCATCATCATATAACTTTTCAAATCATAAACATCATTACTTTGCTTAGTACCCAAAATAAATTAACTGATCGCCAAAGTTTAATCCAACACAAATTTTACATTTCTCAGAAAAGTTATTTTTCTCAAACAAGTTATCACTACTCAAAACAAGTTCACTGAAATTTAATAAATCTCTCAATAAAATTATGAAGTTTTATTAGTTAATCACTATATAACTAGATATAATGCTGTCTATACCGTCAACTGACATTAATTATTCAGTGCATAAAAGCAAATCAGTAACTTAAGCCATTTATCAAAAGTGAATTTGGTACCGCGTAAATTTTTACTTACAACTTTTTACATGAAGTTTGTATCAAATTTCATTTAGTGCGTCATTATCAATTAGTCCAAAAATAACTTACATCTGCAAAGCATGAGAGCAAAAACCGATCTGACAATACCATAGATAGGTACCTTAAATGTTAAATACCTAGTAACTTATTGTTTCAAAATCATGAAAACAAATAGTAACTTTCTAATCTTAATACTTCGATCTGAATAATAAGATAATAATAATCAGACTTAAACAATTCAAAAATCTCAATAATTAACAAAATAATGGTAACCAGATTATCTCATTATTAAATTGACTGCATATTCACTACTTTTGTTTAGTAACACAATATTTCTTTTATGTTCCAACAATGGGTCCTTTACCTAATGAAGACTCGAGTAATAACTTAATGAAGTATTTTAGTTGCAATCCTACCATGTGTTATTATAACAAACTTTTAAAACTCTAATTCAGTTTATGTGTTGTCCCGCAGACATTCCATCAAACGAATAGTGTTCATAAATCTTTCCAGTGTCTTTTCTCAACCTAAATGCATTATTGACTCATGTTTGTGTATTGCTATTAAGTTCATGGTATTCCACACATATCTTATCGGAACTATTACGTTTCTTGACTAACAAAATAGGACTAGCAAATGGGGAATAACTGATGATAATAATCGCTGATGGACAGTCTCATGTGGATCGACAAGACGTACCTATCCTTAAGTTCACCTATTATTAACTCGGGTATAAATTATGGTAATTCCCTTCACAAAGGCATGACAATAATATTGCTCAAGGAGTTCTATTAATTGTGGTTCGAATTCAGATGGAATATCAGTAGTATTGAATAAAGTCCACTGTCTCAGTTATTTTAATTTTCTAAATACTGAAACTACTTTCGGTTATAAGAACACTAAATCCTAGACTTAAAATCTCACGGCAAATCATAATAATTGCAACTAAAAACTCATCCGGTATTACAATATGAAAAATACTTATCTCTAAGTGGTAACCGTCAATCAAACTTAAAATTTATTTGGTGTATATCACATTAGAATTATGCAAATTCAAGAATAAAAAGTAATAAATTCGGGCAATCGTATTACAGGCGCAGGGATATTAGGCGTACTAATAATCTCGACTAATTGAGCCATATTACGGTTTTGAAAATCTAATATTGCACGCCATGAATCCTCACCCTGTTTCATGTTACCAAAACAAGGCGATGTCACCCTTGGTTCCAGACAGGTACCAGACAAGGTCCCGGTCTCCAGCTCCTTAAAACCCAGAATCGCTTCCCAAACGCAGCTCAAATCCGACGTAAACGCCCACGCCGACCTCATTCACTTCGAAAATATAGCGACTAAAGCGGGCAAGAACCCAACCAATTCGTCCGTAATAACTCCAATAACAATGCTTTGAATCATTAGATAACGCTTAGACAATATTCAAAATTAACAATGAACCACGCGGGCATTTAGAATACTATACAAAACAATAAAATGTGCTTTACTTCATTATTACGTTCCAGTTCAATAATTGCAGCATATTTCTTCATTTATATCCATCCTGTCAGTAGTGACATTTCAGATTAGAATTTAAGCCAAGAACTTTGTTTGTAAATTAAATCGCTGTAATATTAATAGTCATTAAAAATTTGATGACCTATCTTGACATAAGTTGGCAAATGTGCAACAACATTAGAGTGATTATTCTTTACTGAACATAACATCTATCTCATACTGAATACTCTTTACCAGAATTATAAGCAAGTTCAACCAAACCGCAAGACGTCATTATAGTGAGACCACTCGAAAACACCCTGTCACATAATAAATAAAACCTATGAAAATTGTATTGTGTTTCACTTTTAAAACAACGTGAACTAATGAGTAACCAATGAGGGTAACCACGCGCGAATTCCCCGCCAGAGGCGCCAGTGAAAAGTGAGGTGCTCACTTTTCGCTTGTCTGAATGTCATTTGTCACTGTTTATGTATGGGCGGGCTTCGACAGCAAGACCTCACCTCGACGGTGGCGCCAACCGGTGAGCACAAAAACGGCGACCCTCATTCGATCGACGTCGCCAATGAAAAACCAAACCGTTCACTTTTTAAAAGCGTAAGCCAATTATTGTTGTAGGTACTAGACAAATGGAATACTTCGCCAAGTTGAGCACAAATAAAGCAACCCCCTTTGTGTGTGTCTTTCTTTTTTAATTAATCCTTTTAGCTATAAGCGGAGTACCAAATCACCAAACACCAAGACAATTAAAAGAATACCTTCGTTATTCACCGCTACCTGACCTTTACTTTCAGTATCAGTGGTGTCAGTTACTGCATACAAATAAAAAGTATTCAAGAAATAATTTTAAAAATTTAACATGCGACAAAATAAAACACTTGTCGAAAAGGTCACTGCACTATACGTCATATTATCTCGTTATCAATTTAAAAATGTATCAACATTGAATACATAACCAAATACCTCACATCGAATTATTTTATTTTCTTTTTAGGTACGACCTTATAGTAAACTACCTCCATTATCTTTAACAATTTTGTAAACGTAGATTTTTAATTTTAAATCGAAAACATTTTCATTTAATTAACAGTGTGATGTATGAGGTATGGCCACTTACAAGAACGGCCATTCGATGAGCAAGTATGTTGTAAGAAGTGACATTGTCATTCTAATAATAAATTATTGGAAGAATAATATGCCTCTTTGTTAATATCCCGAAATTAGCCCAAACCAGGAATATTACACCAACAAACCTTACGGACGGACTCTTCCACGGTCTCTTCAAGACCCGACCAGCTTAACTAAGATTCATCACTTCTTATATCACAATACTTCAAATGGTACTTGGCCCTTGGGCAAAATTAAAGTCTGTTACCAAATGTAATGAAATTAAAAATATGTCATACCCAATACTCGCGAAAATCCTCCATACCGATAGGTACTTGCCATTTTTCTGCACAATCCTTAAGTTATACCAAAATTCTACGCCAGATTCCATCTTACATAGTATCATAGCAACTCACTGTTTACGCCACTTTACGCCTCATTATAATTATCACCACAAAAATATTCACTTTCCGTTGCCACAGGAGGTTGGGTAAGCACGTTGGGTAAATGCTGTGCCGATCCCACCGCTGCTTTCAGAGATTAAAGGATTTCTAATATTTCTATTGTGGATATCTGGCGTCCGCCATGTTCTACGTCTCGAAACACAGATTGGAATCAGTGCGCACACCCGGCGCGGTCAAGTCTCAATTGTCTAGTGTGTCATCTCATGCCACTGCATCCAATCCACCTTGTCATTTTGACATATCTGCCAAACATCACAGTGACACGCGACATCTCTAAGACAAATTTGACTAGAACTACTGACTCAATGAATAGGCTGAATCGATAACAGATGGCGTTACCAGTACGTAAACATAAACAAGTCCATTATTTATTTTACTTCTCCGACATATATGTATATTTAATTAATATCTCACATTAAGTAAATATACATAAGGGTGGAAAAGGACAAATTGTGACCGTAAATAAACGTGGTATAGCCGAGGACAGCAATTTGTTAAACAAAATGTTCTTTTGAAAGTTTTTATCACTATCATCAGCCAGCAATGACATCAGCCAGAAGACAGTAACTGACGCTTACTTATCGTTTTTCCTTGACAAAATACCTAGCCACCTTATTACGCTTTCTACTTTAACATAACTAAACATACCTTTAACACAACACAAACTAGAATAATAAATCATACGTGGTCATTTCCGACTTAGTTAGGAGTTTAGTACTTAGGTAGGTACCTCATAATTAAATAATTTGAAAGATTTACAATAAAAGCTTTATGTATCTAGTACTTACCTAATTTCGGTGACGTATGAGGAACGGCTCGAACTGCGCTCCTCCCATCTCCACACACAGCTCGGCTCTTCGGACTACCTCTCGGTGGATGCTATCCCACAGCGGGTCATCGGCGCCCCTGCTGTTCAGGTCCGCAAACACGTCCCGAATCCGGGATTTCATTTCCTCCGCGGTATCACACTCACTAGCAAACACTCTGTCCTTAACGTATCCCCAGAGGAAAAAATCCAGCGGAGTCAGATCCGGGGAGCGGGGTGGCCAATCCTGAGGTCCGAAGCGGCCTATCCACCGGCCTGGGAAATCCTGGTTCAACTGCGCTCGGACGGGGAGGACGATGTGAGGGGGAGCGCCGTCGTGCTGAAACCACATCTCCCTTTCCAAGGCCAATGGGACGTCCTCGAGGTACCTAGCAATCGGACCTCGTATTAGTTCCAAGTAAGACTCCCCATTCATGCGTGATTGCAGGAACACTGGACCATAAATTTTTCGGCCGTGAATACCTGCCCACACATTCACAGACCACCGCACCTGATGCCCCGTTCGTTGAGTAGCCCGTGGGTTCTCGCGTGCCCAAATATGGCTGTTACGACGATTCCACATGCCATTTCTTGTAAAAGTGGACTCTTCCGTCCACAAAACGTTGGCAGCGAAAGCAGTGGGGTTTGGCTGACTTAAAAGCCACCTGCAAAACTGCACTCGTCGGGTTTTGTCAGGCAGTAGTAGTGCCTGAACTTTGTGGACAGTGTAGGGGCGCTGACGGTCTTTTTTGAGTATTTTGTGTACTGTTTTGTGCGACACCCTAAAGCCACGAGCTCTAAATTCACGTGCCGCTGTACGAATACCCAGCCGTGGATTTCGCCTCATAACGTCCAACACTTGTTGTTCCGTGCGGTTTGCGATCTCCCGGCCACCTCCGCGCCTTTGGGGCACAATAGGCTGGTTGTCCAAAACTCTTTGGTACGCAGCCGTAATGACGCGAGGATCTGAAGGGTGCGCATGATTCGGGTAACGCTGTCGATAAATGCGTAACGCTCGTGAAGCATTCCCTCGTGCTTCTCCATAACACATCAACATTTGTCCGTATTCACGAGCACTGAACATTTTTACAAAACTAAACCTACAAAACGATTGTACTAAAACACGTGAAAAGTCAAGAAAAACACTTCAAACGATTTTTCTAAACTAATCACCAAACGAATTTATTAATCACGTCACAGAAACAGAAAGCACTTAAAACCTGGAAGCAAATCGAAACTCGTAATTAATTTGCGAGCAGGACGCGTAATCTAGCACGTTGCAATAACGACCGACAACGACTAACTATCTAACTAAAAGGTCTAAAGTAACTAACGACTGAACTAAAATTTATTTTTTTATTTTTCCTAATGCTGCATTGCTGCCTCTACACATAGGCCAACACGTTGGCAAGTGCGTTGGCTCCCAATGTGTAGAACGGGCGTTGGAACGTTGGCGGTATGCTGCCTCTACACATAGGCCAACACGTTGGCAAGTGCGTTGGCTCCCAATGTGTAGAACGGGCGTTGGAACGTTGGCGGTAGGCATTTGAACGTTGGCCGGCGCGCTTGCGAGCTTGCCGCGCGGTGTCGGTATCATCAAAGAACACTTGTCGCAAGCTTGGCGCACCATCCACACACTGGCCGCGCGATCAGTTTGCCCGGAGCAGCGATCAAGAGTGCATATTTTCTTCTTGCGGCGTATTAACACCTAACCTAACAAAATGGCGTATAATATGAGTAATGAGGAAACTTTTAAATTTATTGAGCTCTATCAGAGTGAAAATTGCCTATGGAATCCAAAAAATAAGTACCATAAAAATAAAAATGTTGTAAGTATTAAAAATGCTAAATAAATAATGTTCTTGGACATTCCGTTTTCCTTACGATATTTTTCTTCAAAGTAAGAGCATCGTACTTTATTATTATTTTAATATTTTTTCTTTTCCCTTTTCTTGTACACATTTACGTAGTAATTATAAGCTGTGAATAAATATACAGCTGCAGCTGTTACCAACTCAACATCCATTTTTTGAATCCGTCCGCACATTGGCCCGAACCAAAGCATACTGAACGACCTTCCAATTTGTGGATTAACTCACAAGCACGTTGGCAAGCGCACCGCCAGCGCGTTGGCGAATGCGCTGGCCTATGTGTAGAGGCAGCATATGGCCGGCTCCACACGTTGGCGCCAACGTTCGCGCCAACGCTACTCGCCCAACGTGTGGAGCTAGAAAATCGTCGTTGGGGCGAGCGTTGGGAGTTGGCAGGCGCTACTCGGCCAACGTGTGGAGCTAGAAAATGGCGTTGGCGCCAACGTTGGCGCGAACGTTGGCGCCAACGTTCGCGCCAACGCTACTCGCCCAACGTGTGGAGCTAGAAAATGGCGTTGGCGCCAACGTTGGGGCGAGCGTTGGGAGTTGGCGGGCGCGTGTTCGCTCAGTATTTTGTTACAGCAGGTAACGATACACACGTCTAGAAATCGGGCGACAATGGCGTCCCGTCCATATCAACAAAATCCGCATGGACAAATCAAAAACTTAGAATTTTTAGAAATATACCAGGCACATCCAATATTATGAACCGCAAGTCGGAATGACCACAAAAATAAAAACTTAATAGCTAATACATGGCGCACTATTCAAATTGAATTTTAAGTTATAGTTATTATTATTCCTGTTCATTATTATCTGTAATATTTAACTGATATTTCTGGGGTAGTGCACATCTATTAGCCAAAGGACATTAGATTTTGTTTTATTAATAAAATAGTTATTCGTCCAAGTTTTAAAAAATCTTACTACATATTCCGCAAGTGTTAACTATTGTCGCCTTTTACAGAAGAATGTATGTACGTTGAAGGATGATTGTATAATATTTTTAGACTGTCCTGTACTAAGTATTCGAGGTGTTATATTTATTATTATTGGTTATTATTATTAAGTATTATAGTTTCAACATGTGTCAACATCCACCACGTTCTCTGACGTGGCCGTTTCATTTTTTCATAAAACATAAGGTATTATAATTATGCAGTCAGTACTGCAAAAGCGCTAACGGCAATTTCGATCTCTGTATCAGACATCTTTACATTGGCTCTGACGGGACAGAACTGGCATAATAGCCAACGTGTGGATGCCTCACGAAAAAACTGCCCCAACGTTGGGGCCGACGTTGGCGCCAACGTTCGCGCCAATGCTACTCGCCCAACGTGTGGAGCTAGAAAATGGGTGTGGCGCCAACGTTGGGGCGAGCGTTGGGAGTTGGCGCCGGCTCCACACGTTGGCGCCGGTGTCGGTTTTATCAAAGGAATCTGCGCCAACGTTCGCGATCCATCCACACGTTGGCTCATTCATTTCATTTGCTCAGTCAGTCTTCTTGTTGCAGCAGGTAACAAGTACGCACGTCAAGAAATCGAGCGACAATGGCGTCCATATCAACAAAATCCACATAGACAAATGAAAAAGTTTTAGAATTCTTAGAAATTTACCAAGCACATCCATTATTATGGAACGCAAGTCGGAATGACCATAAAAATAAAAACTTAATAGCTCTTATATAGGCGTACTCTTCAAAATGATATGGGCATGATTTACACAATTGAATTAAATGTTATAGTTATTATTATTAGTTTTCATTATAATTATTATTTTTAATTTATTCATAGATATTCTGTGGATTTACCAGGTACTTATACTCAAATAACACGGGCATATGCCAATTCATTTTTTTTCATGTAACATTAATTAATAATAAATTAATAATAATCAATAGTTGAAGGCCTAGATAGACTTTCGAAGTGTTTGTAAGAAACCTACTTCGAATAAACATTTCATTCATTCATTCCTTGATTCATTGTATAATACCTAATGCTACTTTAAACATTTAAATGCCACTTGCTGTAACGGTGAAAGAAAACATCGTGAGGAGACCTGCATGAGAGTTCGCAAAACCCAAAGGTGTGTGAAGACCACCAATCCGCACTTGGCCAGCGTGGTGGACTATGGCCTTAACCTTCTCATTCTGAGAAGAGACCCGTTCTCAATAGGGGGACATAAAGGGTTGAAATGATGATGATGATGGTTATACCTAATGGTAATTTCAATTTTTTAGGTGGACGGTAGTGGCAGCTGTATTAGCTGCGTGTGCTGTGGCTCAAACACCCCAGTTGACGACTAACGCCAATATGCCCGCTTTCTTCAAAGACCATTACAGTGAGTTAACCCTCTGTTACTTGAGTAGCCGAGCAATGGAATGAGGGTCGCCGTTTTTGTACTCACCAGTTGGCGTCACCGGCGAGTGAGGTCCTGCTGTCAAAGCCCACCCATACATAAACAGTGACAAGTGATATTCAGACAAGTGAGAAGCGACAGTGCCACAAACTTATCTGACCCGGTGGCCAAAATTGGAACTAATGCAAATGTTATACTATTGTCAGACAAAGACAAAGACAGTAGCGCCCTTCTTACCGGGTCAGATAAGTTTGTGGCACTGACAGCCAGACCTCACTCTACACTAGCGCTTCTAGCGGCGAATTCACACGCCTTTACCTTCATTGCCATTCCCCGCCAAAACGAACAGAATTACCTATTAAAAATTACCGCGGCCGTTAAATCCAGCCGTTAATCTTAAACGTACCATTAGCATAGACCTCAAGCTGGCATTTGGGTGTCATCCAGTTTCAACCAGCGTTAGGGTGCCTTTCCACCAGAGATGTGCTATGCTACGTTGCTAACGATTCGTTTGCCATCCACCAATCACATTCAGCCCATACGGGGTTTCTAGGCGGGCCAATGAATGTGATTGGTAGATCTCAAACGCATCTTTAGCACCGTAGCATAGCACATCTCTAGTGGAAAGGCACCCTTGTAACTGAGTATAATATGTTAAGTCAGTTTTCACGTAGCTCACCGAGCATCCGCCAGTCTTAAATAAAAAACCAATTATTCAAATCGGCTTGCCCAGTATGAAATTATGAGGTAACACATAAAAAATACAGTCGAATTCAGAACATCTTCCTTTTTGAAATCAGTTAAAAACCGATACGTAGTTTAACGCTTCTTAACACAACATATATAAGATAAAAACTTTGGCATAAGTTGCTCCCTTTCTTGTGTTTTACTGTTTACATTCATGGATGGGTCTACGCTCTTCTACGTCTATGATAATAGATATATTATACAATTTATTTCAGCTACAAATACGCCGAGCGGCATAAAATGCTCTAGACTGGAAGGCACGGCTTCAGACTGTTTGGCATGTTACGGCTGCAACCATGACAAAATAAAGAAGGCGAAGAAACCAATCCAATATCTGTAGTGAGTTACCATAGCACTCAACTTACCACTTTGATGACCTCGGCATTTCCCTCGTAATAATAACACAAGCGCTCATAGCCCGGCGGCTTGCGCCGATCCTAAGTGATCGACAAAGTTAAGCAACAGCGGGTGCGGTCGGTAGTCGGGTGGGTGACCGCTAGTGGCAAAATTTCTTGAGCGCTTCCGTGTTTCGGAGGGCACGTTAAGCCGTCGGTCCCGGTTGTTGTTGTTCTTGTGTCGGAGGCCTTCGAGCGGCTTAAAAACTTTCGACACTGGGTTGGACACTAATCCCTCCAAATCCGCACTGGAGCAGCGTGGTGGAATATGCTCTAGGCCTCCTCAATAATGAGAAGAGACCCGTGCTCAGTAGTGGGCCATTAATGGGTTGAAGCCAATCACACAAGGGCTGATTTACGTTGATGCAGTAGCTGACGCCAGCATCACTGGCTTCCGGAGCTGAATCAGCACTGTATCCGTGTAAACATGTTACAATCCAGTACAGCATATACGATACATAGTGGTGATAATCCAGTGATGCTGGCGCCAGGTACTGTATCAATGTAAATCAGCCTCTATAAAATATTGACGTTTATACGAAACGGTCAGGTTTAGGGCTCCGGCACATTATCGCAACATCGTGTCGTGACTACTCGTGACGCGAGAATGGACGGTGCAAACACTTAGCTCACACTTGGTGACAATATTTATTGTGGTCCGCTCTGAGACAGAATGTTAGCGAGTGTAGTGTGGTAACCTGAGCAAAACTTTGTGGTACGAAATTGCTTCGTGCTGTAGGTTGCTGCAGGTTTCTGCGGCACAGCATTATGCTGCAGTTATGTGTAGGAGCCCTTAACTGGCCATATCATGAAATACGTCCATTTAATGAAATTGTTGAACCGATTTCAATAAAATTTAGCACCAACATAGAGATCACCTTGGGAAGAAACATCTAAATTCTAATAGATTCTAATTCAACTAAACATCAAAATTTTTTAGTCACCTAAAAATTAATGATAAAATAGTTGTAAACAATCAAATGAGGAATTCGATTTTTTTATTAATTTAAAAATAATTAGGTACCCTTTTCTTTTTCAGCTTTTCGTACAGTAACTGCACTAAGATCCAAGCATGTTGCATTCACAGCGCGGACCTTAGCGGTAGGTCAGTAATCAATATCAGTTTTAAAACAATATCAGGTGACCGTCATAGACGAGACGTCAAGACCTTTGTTAGCCTGAGTCCTGACCACTGTTCCGTGGTCCTGACCAACATGCACGATAAGATACGTCAATTTTTCCTGCAAAGTTCTTTGAATCATTCTGTCTCTTCGTAAATTGCCCCTTTTCTTAGTTGAAACTTATTTTACTCTTTTGCAGTTGGTTAAAAATATGCAAGGTCTTCCATAGCAGTGGACCGATTTAAAAATATAGATACGACTTTACCATACTTCAGACGCGGGAAAATGGGTCAATGTCGGGATGAGCGAATGGCTCATTCTCTGCTCGTTATTGATTTTTGTAATTACATTCGCAAAACCGTAAAATGAAACGTAACGTGTTAGAATAATTCAAGAAACTCAAAATAAGTCCAATCGAGTCACATTTTGTATCTAAATATTTTGTATTATTATCGATTATTTTCACTATTCCTAAAACAACAACTCTGTTTAAATGGCTTGTCAGTACGACAATGAGGAAATGACCACAATTAAAGTACGCCAAAGCGAGATACCGCTTTATTTATATTATTATTTATATACACACTTATAAATGAGTTACAGAAAGATTAAAAAGTTGGAAGTAAAGGTACATTTTGTAACCTCAAAGGCACAGCAAAAGTTAGAGAAGCATACTATGTTTTTAAATCTCTTAGTGAATTCTACATATACATATTTTCAGAGTTTTCGTCTCTTTTTAACCCCCGACGCAAAAAGAGGGGTGTTATAAGTTTGACGTGTCTGTGTGTGTGTGTCTGTGTGTCTGTCTGTCTGTCTGTGGCATCATAGCTCCCGAACGGATGAAGCGATTTCAATTTAGTTTTCTTTGTATTAAAGGGGACTTACGGGCGCGTGTTTTTAGATATGTTTGATGAAAATCGGTTGAGCCGTTTAAAAGTTGTTGGGGTTGAAAGCGGGGAAGAATTTTCACTCTGTCTCTTTGTGGCATCATACCTCCCGAACGGATGAAGCGATTTCAATTTAGTTTTTTTTTGTATTAAAGGGAACTTACGGGCGCATATTTTAAAATATGTTTGATGAAAATCGGTTGAGCCGTTTAATAGTTGTGGGGGGTGAAAGCGGGGAAGAATAACCGTATGTATGCAAATATATTCGTGTGGGGTCTCAAATGAAAGCGTACAGTAAGAGAATATTTATAACTTAATCCAAAATATTTTTACCTATAAAAAGTATGAAATAAAAAATTAAATTAAAAATTAAAAAAACCCCCGACACAAACATTTAAAAAGTAAAAAATAATATCTTTAAAAATAATACGTCGCGTTGGGGGACCGCTCCATTTACTTCTAACTTTAACACAAAAAAATATTGATAAATGATAAGTCTTGGGTAAAAGACCTAAGTAGGTAAGCAAGTGATACTTATGAATAAAATCGTACTTAGATAATGAATAGTTAGAAGCGGTCCCCCAACGCGACGTATTATTTTTAAAGATATTATTTTTTACTTTTTAAATGTTTGTGTCGGGGGTTTTTTTAATTTTTAATTTATATAAATTTTTCCTCAGAATTGAAAAATGAAAAATAATCATGAAAAATACCATTTATTGAATAAATTCCATTGTATCAATTTTATTTTTGTTTTTATCGACTTTTGGCATACTACTTACTGTACCTTTTTATAACTATTGTTATTATAGGTCTAACGGCGAGGGTTGTGGTAAAATTAACCCTGAAGGAGATCCTCGTGTCCAACGACCAAGTCTCCGCGCTGTGCTGGAGCGGGAGTACCCCTGGCGAGCCTGGGTATACAGGTAAATCGTGAAAATGCTTCTTCACATTAGAAATCTGTAACTTGTTAGCGCTAAGATAAAAAAGAGGGGGCTTAAGCTGGGAAAAATTAAGTTTCATCCGCAATTAAAGTGCACTTGCCTTATGGTGCGTACAGACTATATAACAAAACATGTTATAAAACACAGTTATATAACATGTTTTATAAATGTGGACGATATGTCATTAAAAAACACATTGTGTCTTGTTATATGTTTCATTGTTAGACAACAATGTTAGATAGTGTGGACGTGTTATAAAACAGAAGTTATAATTATAACATGTTACATAATCTGTACGCACCCTTACAAATGTAATCTGTTGGTGCTGAAATGCCGAATGCCTTACAAAATTTTGGAAAAGAGCCGATATTTTGTGATTTTCCACCTGCGCTTAAACTGACTTCGCCACTAAATTAAATACCATGGTTTCAGTCACGATAAGCCGGAGCCCCTGTGTGCTGCATCCTACATCTTCTTCAGGGTGAGAGCCTTGCTGACCACAGCATCTTGTGTTAGTGGCTACCAGCCCTCAGATCTTCGCATCAGGTTCACCAGGACACAAGAGCCTCCTTATCGTGTTAATGATATCGTAATTCACAATAACTTCTCCAACAGTACAGGTAAGATTAAAAAATTGTATTTATATGACCATAGGTACTACCAAAATAAAGTCTTAGGTATAAATAGGTATACAAGGAATATAAAAAACCTCACCACATTATTGTAGTTAACTCATGGAATTAATTTGTTTTACTGGCAGCACTTACTTCTTAAACGTCACTCGTAAATTGCTTATCAGTGAGTTATTTGTCGTGGTTTATTTTGTTGCTTTCAGTGATTATTTTGTGCCTAAAATGCCAAAAACTATCCATAGTCGTGATAAGTCGTGAAAGAAAAGTGGTTTTCTGTGTGCTAAAACAACAATTTTTAAAGAATATTTGTTCCCATAAATAACATTTCCGACTTAGTTGTCGAATTTTAACGAAGAATTTTAACAGTGTGTTTCTTCAAGGTGGTAACAAACAGGACATAGCGTTCCTGGTCCTCGCGGAGAAGCCAGAGAGACGTGTGCAGCCGGTATGCATACAGTCCAAGCCGGCGCCCACCGCCACGCCGTGTGTCGTCGTGTCCGACACCGAGACTTCTGTAAGTTTAGGCACTTCTCACACAACGCTATTTACGAGCTACGCGACTGCAACGCAATCCAAAAGGAGATGTTTCAAATCCGGCCCACAATATGTACAGTACCTCGAAAAATCGAGAAAAATCCATGGAATTCGAGAATAATAAATATAAACTGCTTAAATGTATACTTTTCTGGTACAAAAATTGTATTTATCATTTACTTTTATCACGTTTCAACATGGCATCTTGCCAATTTGTCATTGATCATAGATCACGAACTGTCTACTGTCACCTCAACATGACAGAAATGTAGGTACATTATGTCAAACTTCAATCAAATCAACCAACGTGACATGTGATGACAGCTTACCGCCATGACGGATTTTAGTTTTTGTGTTGCAATTTTACGTGTACATTTTTGTGTTGTACCACCAAACTAAAGCAATTTAAAGGAATTGGATGATTGAAAACTGTTTTGATTGTGTTTCTCCATTTTTGAGTATGGTGTACAAAGTCGTGGCCGGGGCTCCATACATTTTGAAACATCTCCTTTGTATGTATCTGACAGTTTTCACTGACAGGAGTCACATCGATGCGAATCCTATCAGTGTCAGATACATACAAATTTTGGATTGCGTTGCAGTCGCGTAGCTCGTAAATAGCGTTGTGTGAGAAGTACCTAAATCAAGCAATACGCGCAAGTTATGCCGGATCGCTGTTCCAAGGGTCCTAGGTTCGAATCCCTGCGAGGCGAGTTTAAATTTTTTTCTCGGTCTGAGTGTGTCCTTTTCACTACACAGGGAACCGTAGTTTGGGGCTATGAGTGTGTAGTGTTATTTATTTATTTATTTATAGTCACCGGCCAATGAAAATACAAGCCACGTCAGATATGAACCATAATTCCCAACCTGTTTAGTATGTTTACAATTCCTCTAATATTTTTTTACTTTTTTTAGATAAAAGTAGTAGTGCCGCCATTGCAAAAGTGCGATCTTTATAACGTGACGACCACGAACGATGTCATGTGCACCTTCATACGGCCTGGCGACTACATCCCTGAGCGTGGAGCGGGGCTGTACTGCTTGAGTGAGGTCAGTATCAACCATAGAGATATTACACTAGAAGGCAAAAACCAGGCTTCAGAGCGTACCTCGGATAAAAAGAGACGAAATCTTCAGTAATCAACTTTCTCTTTCTGGCGAGGCTTCAGAGCGTACCTCAGATAAAAAGAGACGAAATCTTTAGTAATCACCTTTCTCTTTCTGGCTCTTCGGGATCGGAGAGAGATAGGTAATTACCGTTATCGTTGTTTCTCTTTCTAACCGGGGGCGATTGCAATGTATGGGCAGCCGTATGGCTCACCCACTCTAGTGTAATCTCTCTATGGTATCAACAGCCACATCATCGTCTGATCTCTACTTCATCAATTAAAACAAATAAAAGGGCAGAATAAAATACGACTCCTGTTACGTCTCAATGGATGTTTTGATAACCGCAATCTTCCTTTGCTGTCGTCGTTCTGTTTTCAAGCAGGAACCGGCCAGGTCGCTGGCCAGAATCATTTTAATAAAAAACCTGAAAATAAAACCTTTCTCCTTATCATCTCTCCTCTCCACTCCTCTAAAACACCCCTCCTCTCCACTTAAGCATCGCTGCTCTCTATAGCACCTCTCCACTCCACATCTCGCTTCAACAATTGGGGTTCGGATAGGAAGGTGTGGAGCCGGTTACACTTTTTTAGAGGCGACCATCTCAGTCCTCGGGGGTAGCAACGCATCTGTGACCGAATTAGAACGAGACTCATTGAATCTAGTTCTGGATCGGTCACAGTTGTCATGGGCGGTAGCGGAAGGTGGTGCTGCATGCTCGTTTGCTATCTTAATTCCATAAAAAAAAACCAGCACGCCCAATCTGACCTTGCTTCACAACATTTCATATCACCACCTGCTGCTCATCTTGCTCCTCACAGTTTTTATAATAGAAATTTAAAACTCCTCCGTTACATAATATAATCAATAAAGCTTTGGTTTCCTAGGAAAGCGGTGCCGTCATATAGCGGCCGTAATATTACGGACGCAAACAGACGGCCGTCTTTACGGTGATGACATGTGGCGCTTTCCTAGGAAACCAAAGCTTAAGCGGTGCGCCCATGTTGTATA
The DNA here is from genome assembly GCA_905404135.1 of Hesperia comma. Classification (NCBI taxonomy): domain Eukaryota; kingdom Metazoa; phylum Arthropoda; class Insecta; order Lepidoptera; family Hesperiidae; genus Hesperia; species Hesperia comma. Next base: position 19,289,976 of record FR990015.1, on the reverse strand, counting down.
AAGGACAAAAGGACTGCGCACATTATAACGATCCGGCAACGGACCTCCTTAAATGAAAGCATTCAAACAAGATCTTCATGTCTTGGTTCGTCTCTTGGTCAGCCTCATTTTGTAAAATTGTTCCTAAACGACACTGAAAGCCTGCAGCTATGTCTCAAATAACCAGATAATATAATTATTTCAGCACTTCGAACCACCGGCGTACATCCTTGAAGGCATCTTCCAGAGCTATAATAAATCAGTCGCCATTTACACCAGCGTAAGCAAATTCTCAAGTTGGATCTCTGACATCGGCGGAAGGTTTAGAAAGTCGCATCACTTACATTATTAGATATAGATATACATTTTTATTTTTTAAATCAATAAAACATTTAAAGATGTGTTTTAGTTTTGTTTGTTTGTTTATTTGGATTACCAACGTAAGATAAAGCACAAACATAAGTCTAATACAGATTTGAATATAGGATACTGGTCTAGCTAATCTCACAATTATAGGTAATCACAGCATGCTTATAAAAATAAAACTGTATTACATTTTTACATTTTTACACATATATATTATAGTAAACCCTTCATCATCGCAACCCGTAGCTGTTCCATGCTTAAAACGCAGCTTTCGGAGTTATGACTCTGAAAATTCAAAAGTGCGTACACTGGGATTCGAAACCAGTTATTTAGATTAATTTGAGTCTCGCTTATGTAGATTGTCTGAAGGTGCCATCACTCAAGTTACGGTTCTGTTCCTGATAGGAAGGTGTGGAGCCGGTTACACTTTTTTAGAGGCGACCATCTCAGTCCTCGGGGGTAGCAACGCATCTGTGACCGAATTAGAATGAGACTCATTGAGTCTAGTTCTGGGTCGGTCACAGTTGTCATGGGCGGCAGCGGAAGGTGATGCTGCAGGCTCGTTTGCTATCTTCCTAGCTTCCTACTAATATTATAAATGCGTAAGTTTGTAAGGATGTATGTGAGTGAGTGAGTGTATGTGTGTGGGTTTGTTACTCTTTCACGCAAAAAGTACTGATGGATTTTCATGAAACTTTGCAGTAATATAGCTTAGACATCGGAATAACATAATTTGTTAAAATTTATAAAGATTTTTTAAGTGACTGGTTCCCCGAAGCGAAGCGAGGGCGGGTTTACTAGTAATTCCATAAAAAAAATTACTGATTTGGTACATGAAAAACTCTTCTTAGATTTTGCCAAAGCTTTTTACACCATTTCTCGGCCTAAGCTGTACAAAATCTTGAAGCTGTTGGGATTCGATTACTTCCATAAGAATGGTTTGAATCGTATTTATCTAATCGGGAACAGAGGGTAAATGTTGAAGAATTTGTAAGTAACTTTTTGAGATTAAGTTGGCGTACCTGCGGGAAGTGTTCTTAGTCCTCGCTAGTTCGCTCGGTCACAGATTAGAAAATAGTTACTTCGTAACAGATAAATCACTCCATACCAAATTTTTGTTACCTACCGCGTTAATTAATAGCCTACTATTTTTGCCGCACGCTAAAATGAACCTACATCTTTGAGTGTAAAGTCACTATTCCTTCGCAGCTGGACGAGACTACGTCACCCCCGAGTCGCACAAGGGTTGTACCATTCGACAACCATAAAAAATATTATTTCTAAAATTAAAATCATATCTAAATGATTATACATGTTTTATTTTAATATAGTAAAGTGTTTTACAAATTTATTTCCTGTGCAACGTTCTCGGTTGATTCCTATATTATACAAGGTGGATACCACCATACAACAATAAATGAAACCACGAGCTATGCTTCATGCAAGGAACATATCACATTTAGTAAAAAACGCCTAATGTTGCGTACAGATTATGCAACATGTTATATAACTTCTGTTTTATAACACGTCCACGCTAACATTGTTGTCTAACAATGAAACATGTTACAAGACCGTACACATTAAAACAACATTGTTGTATAACAATGTTATATAACAATTCAATGCGTGTCATTTCTTAAAATATAGCATTTAACATTGTTGCAAAAACGAATAACATGTTGTATAACTTGTTTTTGTAACACATAGCATCCACATTTGTAAAACATGTTATTTAACTATGTTTTATAACATGTTTTGTTACATAGTCTGTACGCACCATTACAAACTAAATAGCACAAAAATATAGGAAAAAATAGAACAGCCTATCTAAACATCGGTCATTCAAATTTGACAAGAGTGACAACAATCTTCTGCTATTACAATAATAATAGATACAGCGTGTGGAAATTTAAGTCTAGTTAATAGTTGGTGTTAGAATATTAGTTGGTAAGTTAGATAATAAGTATGAGGACAGGGACTGTTAGTGATAGTTAGTCATGTTAGTTGATGTTAGTATTTTTAGTAATAGTCCACCTAGTAATTTTTTGTATGAGTATTGTTCTAATTCAGTCACAGATGTGTTGCCATCCCTTAGGACTGAGATGGTCGCCTCTAATAGGCTTATTACACCTTCCTAAAAGTCATCTAAATCAGGAGGCTACTACGAAATCCGAACTACGAACAATTCGATTTCGAAACGTCACACGTCAGTCGTTTCGGAACATTTCCTACTATGAAAATTGTATTGTATGAAACTGACGTGTGACGTTTCGAAATCGAACTTCGTACGTTGTTAGTAGTTCGGATTTCGTAGTAGCCTCCTGATTTAGACGACTAAATTTAGGAAGGTGTAATAAGCCTATAAAACGTGTAACCGTAGCTTTGACAGCTGTCAAAGCAGTGACAATCCGTGCCATGTATAGTCGTACAAGGATATTTTGGCGTGTGGGCGCCAAAAGATGCTTGTAGGACTATACAAAGTTTCGCGTGGTTTCGCACTCATACTGACATATTACTGACTAACAACTTTATTATAGATAATACGGTCAATCGGCTTGCAGCTCAGTCATTTGATAACCAGCAGTGAACGTAACTTGTCATGATAATCAACTAAATTTTATGTTATTGATAAACATTTAATTTAAATATAATTTTAAAAATGTGCAGAAAGCTATTAACTTTGTTTATAATAAGCGTTATCTTTGGGGTAAACGGGCAGTGGGATGTGGGTACGTATACCTAGTTATTATTTATTGAAAATATGTATCCGGATAATTCGACCCGTGCAGACCTTAGATCGTGCAGATCTTACCAGACAAAATAATATTGTCAAACAATAAGGTACGTTGGGGTAAGATCGGTGGTGGGGTAAGACCGTTGGAATCAAATAACTCACTATTTTGGCTTTATTTTTCAATGTTAGCCACACTGCGCGAAAGATAATTTTGTTACGCCCCACCCAGCAGTGGTCGCCAGTCGCTCCTGCAAGACGCACGTATGCTACATGCTTTTAAAGTTAACAAGGTAAATTTTCCAAAATTTTTGTCCATCCGGTCTTCCCCCTCAATTTTTTATTGAATATTGTAGCGAAAGTATAATGTATTTTATTATTATTTTGCCTAAATACTAAAATTTAAGCAGTGGTAATTAGATAGAACTAATTGATATCCGTCTAGTATCTCTGCAGGCTGAAATCCGGTGTTATCCTCCTCAGGTGAAGATCGGATAAAAATATCCGATCAGCGCCAAGTGATGAAATTTGTAGTGGTTGTCAAACTTTTATAATATATGATTAAAAACCAAGATAGATTATAATAACAAAAAATCTGATTATAGAATAAGCAACGTAACTTGAAGTATCATATTAGATTAAATGCATACATCGCTAACAAAATATATAATTTAGAACATTAAGAAAAAATTAACAGCTATAATTATTAAATGTATGTGCTTATTAATAATAATAAAAATAATTCTTAAAGCTTAATAAATCTAATTTTATACTAATGTACACGCTTATTATTTTAAAAACTATTCTACCAATTCATAATTTGGCTCTAGTCTCCTTGGCTTCCCTTTATCACTCTCTCATATCCATAGTTTTACTTATATTTAAACACATAAATTTGCTTGAAATTACTACTTGTACCTATACGTACATAAAGAAGTAAGTAGTAAGTGAAGGTCATTCACTTGTAGCAATTTAACGACAATTCTATTAGAGACAAATGTCGAGAGAACCTAAACTTTGGGAACCATTAAATCGCCTAAGTTTAAAATAAGGGGTAAGATCGGACATCCCGAACGAAAAAAAGAGCGAAAAAAAAGTAATCATCTGGAACATCTATGTTCGTAGCCTTATATAGATTTCATTGATATCATATTAAAGCACAGAAAAGATCGGATATATCCTTGTCATACACCTTGTGTTCTTTGCAATAGAAACAGTTTTAAATTACTGTCCGAACTTCCCCCTTAATGACCAAATTGTGATTATACTCATAAAAAAGTATATCGAGTTTTTCTAAGCGTATAAATAATAAAATATTGAGTGTACGAAGAGAAATGTTATTTTAAATTATGCTATGTTTATTCATCATCCGTTTGCACTATACTTCATTGACATAGCACTTACTGAACTCACAAAATTTAAGTTTTTACAACATCCTTCGAATTTGTCGTAAATCCGTCCGGTATTACCCCAACGTACCTTATATTTTATTTTATTTTATTTTTAAGGTCGTGTGTATAATGTGATCAGAAATAACCAGTTTTCTTTTCTATTCTAATATGTATGCAATTCCGTGCGTACAGTCCGATTAAAAAATAATTATTCAAAAATACATAAATTGAAGATAATTATGATAGTATAATTGAAAGTAAAACTTTTATCTTAGTTCGTTAGTAAACAAAATTATAGTGTAACTATAGGTGAGATAATTAACGTAGACAATTTTATTTTCGATAGTGTAGGTGAGGTGTAGGTGTTTTCCCGTGGTCCCGGTGGGTTCACTCATTACCGGGTCCATGAGTAATTGTGATTACCCGTGGTCCCATGGCTCTATAGATTACACTTTTATCGACTTCTACATCGATATAAAATTTATTACCGCCATGAACTTTCTTAGATAATATGTCGATAGAAAATGAAATAAAATCAGTTGCATACAATAAAGTTTACTCAATTTTTAGGAAATGACAATGAAATTAATTTTATTTGAAATAAGCTCGACAAATATCTTCAACAAATACCTACGGTGAGTGATTTTAGAAGAAGCGGCAAGAAATTCCCAAGGAGTTTTTTCACTAAGTCATATTCACAGACAACACTTATTATCACTTAAAGTCTTAAAGCTATATTTTAAACTCATATCCAAGCTCTTAGAAGCCCTAAGCCATATTCCTCACAGTCCTATTGCTGTATTTTAGATTTGACGTGTAGGAATTTAATCCTACGGTCAATCAAAGAAATGAAATCAAAGAACTGAAACCACGTATCACAATATCTACATAAAATACTTCATGATGCAGCAGGCGGGGACAAACAATACTGTTACCTACGGAAAAAAATATTTATCACAAGTAGGTACCTACGTTTTATTTCAGACTTTTTAGTGTTTTCGCCAACAAGTTCTACTTTTTGATACGCTTTTTGACAATTTGTGTTAAAACGTGTGCCTAAACGTTATAATTATGACATATATTTTTGAAGAGGTCTTTTTACGAACTTTCATTTGGTACCCATATTGCCAAGACAAGAAAAATAAAACCAAGATTAGCCCCTCTTTTTTCCACTTTCGGGCGCCATTCTGAAATTTCATATAGCCTATGATACGAGTACTAACACAGGAAGAATTCAACGACACCTCACATGTCAAAATCCGTTCAACTGTTTAGGCTGTAGGGTCCGACAAAGAAATGGATGCACACATACATACACTGGAAAAACATTTCCCTCCTGCTGCAGTCGGGTAAAAAAGCCGACTTCGACAAGTACAGTACCACAAACTTATCTGACCCAGTGGCCAAAATTGGAACTAATGCAAATGTTATACTGTTGTCAGACAACGACAAAGACAGTAGCGCCCCTCTCACGGGGTCAGATAAGTTTGTGGCAGTATACAGATGACTTAAAATGATGATCACAAACCATCTATACTTGCGTCGCCTGGGATAAGGAATTGCCACTCCCCGCCAAATCCAAACTAATTACCTGTACTTACAGTTCAATTCAGCTTGTAAGCAAAATTTACTAAGGGCATTTTTAGATCCCACCGTCAATCTTAAATCTACCTTAATCGTATAGGCGGAAAGCTGGCATTTGTGTGCCGTGTAATAATAACGAATTCTAGATCGAAAACGAACGAAGTAGGTGTACATAAGTAGGTGTAAAGTTCGCATCATTATTGATGAAGTCCAAATACAAGGTAACTGCTGTAAATCGTAGGATTAAATTTCATACATGAGACATCTAAAGTAAGGGAAACATTCAGTGCTATAAGGTACCTACGTCACCATGTCTTTTAGGGATTTTCTGAGACACGTTAGTTCTAAAAAATCCACTTTGCAAAAAACTGCTGGATCAAGGAGTAAAGTGTACATAAGTGTGCAAAAAGATCTATCAATGGATCTTTGCCATGGATTTAAGTGGATCAAGCAGCCAAAATCTTTTTGCGCGCTTCCGTGTTTCGCAGGGCACATAATGCCGTCCGTCCCGATTGTTATGGATAAAGAGCAGTCGTTAAGCCATTTCCGAGGCATTCGTGCGGCATGATAACTTCCGATACATGGGTTGGCCACTAAACCCTCCACTAATACGCACTAGAGCAGCGTGGTGGAGTGTACTCTAGGGCCCAGACCTCAATGTTGAGAAAGGACCCGTGCTCAGCAGTGGGCCATAATTGGATTGAAGCCAATTTACTACTAGTTCCCAATGAGTCCATTTATGGCAACATGATTAATACAAGAAAAATACCCTCCAATATGTGATATCTTTTGACATATCTACTAAACATACTTTTATTATGGATTTGTATTTTATATTAAGGAGCTTCAAGGCGGTAACTAACTTTAAATCCATATCAGTCATCGTCAAAATTACCCGTGGACCCAGTAATGGATCAGCCCACCGGGACCACGGGTAAATACCCCAGCCGTGATCTAGTTAGTATTATTGATCGAAGCGTATGACCTAAGTGAAGAGTGGACCTTGGTAGACTTACGACATTTCGGGTCTCATTCTAAAGATAACGAAATCAAGTAAAATTTTTAGTTGGTAATACTTAGTAGGTGTAATGATAACCTCCGCAGCTGGGGAATTACAATGAGGAAAAAAATAACCTCTTGAGTATTAAATTATTACAACAACTAATAAATGATGACGTGTTATTTATAAATATACTAGGTACAGTGCCACAAACTTATCTGACCCGGTATGAGGGGCGCTACTGTCTTGGTCTTTGTCTAACAACAGTAGGTACCTATAACATTTGCATTAATTCCAATTTTCGCCACCGGAAAAAATGGAATATTAAAATCGAAGATGTTAAATATGACGTAATAAATGTTTTTGGTCATTTTTATGCGGCGTTTGTTATAATTAATATTAATTAATTAACCCTTTAGCTTCAAATAAACACCCCTCGACAATAAAATGCCAATAACTTTTATATTTTCCTCTTAAAGTAGCCAATGATTCATGATTTTAAAATCTCCATTTACCAAGCAAGTTTGTATTATTTCCACCAACCACCGTCAAAGTTGAATACTTACTTATAAGAAATTGAAAACATAAAAAGTCCTAAATATACCCGAATTTCTCCGAATCATGTAATAATTTGAACTCAATCATAGTTTGGAATTACAGACTACTGACACATCTAAGGGCTCATTCCCACGGAATACGTCTTTGACGATTCGACAAAAAACACGATACGTCTTGACGGATGGACGTTCACATTGAATACGGAATCGTGTTTTTTCACGATTCTTCAAAATATCCGCATTGAAGTTCACATTTATTTCGTGATTTAGATTTAGCTCAGTTCAGATTGGTTCAGAAACACAAAGGACGTGAATACTATGTACAACGGATCTGTCATAATCATAAAACATTCACGATTCGTGATTTCTAAAAGACGTATCCGTATTCGTCTTTTTTCACGATTCGTCAAGCGTGTGAACATGAGTATTTAAAAAGCATTGCCGCCGTCAAAAAAAATAACGAATCGTGAAAAAAGACGATTCGTGAAAAAAGACGATTCGTCCTCGTGTGAATGAGCCCTAAGAGTAGGTAAACAAGTGAAAGAAATGTTTAAAATATCACTGCTCATTTGTGTAGTCAGCGAATGAAAGTAGGGTGAGAGAGCTCGATTTCCGAAAAATCATACAAAGGTCAAAATCCTTAAAACGGCGACACTTTTACTAAAACGACTTTTTGACATGGGACACCTTGTGTAAACGCCAAATTGCGTTCTTGCATTCAATAGTTTCTGCTGTGCGTTGTTTCTCCTTGCACGGGCGCCGTAACCGGGCGTGCAAGGCGTGCGGCGCACGCGGGCGCCACGCATGGGGGGGCGGCAAATTGACCAAAATTGGGCGGCATAAACATAAGCCTGTATGAGATTGGCATTGAACGACGAGGGGGGGGGGGGGGGTGTAAATCAGTTTCGCACGCGGGCGCCGATGCAGCTTACGGCGCCCCTGTCTCCTTGCAAAGTAATCATCTTGTACACCCCTATGGGTAAGATGATCCCCCAGGTAGAGTTAAGATGATCCCTTTGATGAATATTTTTATGAAAAAAAGGGTTATAATTGTTTTGTTACAAAAAAAACCGACTTCAACATCGACAAGCCCAGATAACTCAAAAACTACTCGCCAGGTGGCACTCAATTCAACCTATATAGGTAAAGTTCTCGTCACTACAAATTAATCAAGCCTAAACACAAAATCGTTGAAGAGTTTCCTCAACTGTGTTTCGCCTTCATCAGATCGACTTTATACCTTCATTAAATTGTAGTGCTTTAATATGCATACTTGATGAAACCATAAATCAGAAACTAATCATCATCATAAACATAAACTCAGAATTACTGAATACAGACAAACCTCCATGAAGACAGACAAAATCACAGAGAGACTGACAAATCATACTATTGTTTACAATAAACGAGTATGGGCGCCCACTTAAATATTTATTTTATTCTGTTTTTTAGTATTTGTTGTTGTAGCGGCAACAGAATTACATCATCTGTGAAAATTTCAACTGTGTAACTATTACGGTTCATGAGATACAGCCTGGTGACAGACGGACGGACGGACGGACGGACAGCGAAGTCTCAGGGTCCCGTTTTACCCTTTGGGTACGGAACCCTAAAAAAATGAAACTAAAACTTCATTTAAAAAATCTATATGTATAGGTAAACCAACTTATCTCTGAAGAGAAGCGCTGTCGGACGCATTGGACCAATCATCGAGAGGTAGTAACTGACAGATGAATGACCACAACGTACTTACATGAATGACTTTTTAACATGGCGGCATTAGTTCCAATTTTTGCCATTTCAGAGATAAGTTGGGAACACTATATGAGATAAGCGAAGTGACGGCGGGTTTACTAGTTTTAAAATATTTTGACAACTAAAATTACAGATGTAGAAACGAAAAGTGGGCCTTTGTCTAGGGCGCTCTTGACCTATAATACGCCTTTGATAGAATAGTATTTAATTTTCTTCGAGATTCTTACTTTGTCACGCGCAATTTCTAAACATTTTATTATCGTATTACAGGGGATATATGTGAGACCAACGAGGGACAAATAGGGACATGTCAATATGAGAATAATTGCAAATTTGCGATGGAAATAAGGTCTCAACAAATACATCCTACGGTGAGTATCTCATTTATAATCTATAAGACACATCCTTAAGAACTGCGCACGTTACTGGTACCCTTCCGGTACCATACCGGACCAACTACAACGAAAACATTTAATTGTATTTTCAAATGAACTGCTCATTTTGATCATTATGTTGATTAAATAAGGAATAATACATATTCTTCCAATTACAATATACGTTTACTATCTATACATATATAGGGGAAATACGTACCTACAAAATGGCAGGGTATTAGGTTTTTGAATCATATTTATTTTTTAACGTGATTATAATCACCATCATCATCATCTTAGGTTCAATGATTACCAGTAACACAGCATTTAAATTAAGTAGTTTATAATAACATTTTGTTCATATAGTAGGTAGGTACCTATACAACGGACAAAATGACGTACGCACAAAAATAATAAGAACACAAGTCTCAAATAAATAAATTGTTTGGTCTTTGGGACATCAGCACATGAAGCATGAGCCCAAAGAAAACATGTCGGGGCACTTTAATAAATATGAATTATTGTCTTTAAAAAACGTGCCAATAAGTTTCTTTCGCCGTTTATTTTAGTTTAAAATTATAATATTGTGACAACCCTGGCGCATCGACTTCGCTACGCCGAAAACAATAAACAATAGGGGCCATAAACATGTCGCGCAACAATAGAAACAATAGGAGCGCGGCTCTCTCAAAAGGACGCACGACGCTTCGACCATTACGGCAATAGTCATACGGGCGGAAGTCGGTTGCAAGGAACGTTCTCGAACTTTATTTCGACGCGGGTCCGGACTTCGCGGGAATATTCTCGATTGTCGTGAATGGTGCGTGAGTGGTATAAAAAGGGGCGATCGTTCAACCGCGGACATTCTCGTTTCGGAAGCGAAACCAGGAAGATACCAGCGATACCTACGAGCGATACCAGTGCGAAGTGAAGTGATTTCTACGAGCGATACAGTGTTCGACGAGTGTGTTTACTAGTATCTACGTGCAGAGTGTTTTAGTGTGTACTGTGTACATCGTGTAATTTGTGTATCTACGAGTACAAATAAAGTCTTTGTGGTACATTTTGGCATTTTCTCGAGCCCATTACTCCTGACACGTAACAATTGGTGACAGAAGCGGAATGCCTGTAGTACCGCAAAGTGAAGACGGGATTCGCACGCGACGGCAGACTGCATTGGATGCCGCACGGATGGAGTCGCCTGGGCGCGACCGCACGGAAACGGAGACCACCGCTGAACGTACGACTACGTCAGCTGCATCAGCGACGACACCGGGCGCATTTGATTTGGCCTCCTTATTAACCGTCTTACAACGCCTGGAAAGTAAACTGGAGAGCAAACTGGAAAGCCAGCGCGAAGCCATGGAAAGCCAGCGCGAAGCCATACAGCGGAGCCAGCGCGAAGCAATGGAGAGCCAGCGCGAAGCAATGGAGAGCCTGCGCGAAGACATGAAGAGCCAGCGCAAAACCATGGAGGCGGGCCTAGGGACAATCGATGCAAAGCTGGACGGTTTCCAGGGGGATTTAAACGTCGTGAAGGAGGATCTAGAATTGGTCAAGGTGCGAACATCCGAGCACGACCAAGCCCTCAAGACCCATGACGCGTTACTCAACTCCCACGAAACTAGGCTCGTGGATTTGGACAAGAAGCTGCAAAAAATGAAGGTTTTGGGCACGGCAGCAACCAGCCCATGTCCTGGGGCCCCGAAATTTAAGGTCCCAAGTTTCGACGGCACGACCTCGTGGACAGCGTTCAGGCACCAGTTCGAGGTAGTTGCAAATGGGAATGGCTGGGAAGACGAGCACTCATTGGCAGCACTTACCTTAGCTCTTCGAGGGGAGGCACTGCTGGTCCTTGAGAACCTGCCCGCCGAGCGACGCACCTTGGAGTCGTTATTTAAGGCCTTGGAAGCTCGATACGGGGAAAAGCACCTGGAGCACGTGTACCGCGCGCAACTTAAAGACCGAGTACAGAAGTCGAGCGAAGGACTGCAGCAATGGGCTACGGAGATCGAGCGCCTCGTACGCCGAGCCTATGCGTCGAGTTCCACACCCGTCGAGGACAAAGTGTTAGAGGCCTTCGTCAGCGGTATACGGGACCCCGAAGTGAGAGCAACGGTGCGCTTGGGTCATCACGCCACATTGGAAGCAGCTTTAGCGCACGCCCTTGAAGTAGAAGCGGTACGAAGCGACTGTAAAGGTTATAAGGTGCGCGAAGTCGTAGCGACTATTCAACCTTATACTGGGCCTATCTGCTACGGATGCGGTGAACGAGGTCATATTAAGCTTAGCTGCCGGACACGGAAACAACCGAAATCGGTGTGGAGGGCTACGCAAGTGCAAGAGCTAGAAGCCGCCGCCGCCGCTAAGAAGACTGCCAAGCCTCCTACGAAGACCTCGACGGCTACCCAAGTTGACACCCAGGAGCTGCTGAAATTAAAAGGCGTCAGCGCCACGGGACGGGCAGCGGCTGGACTTCGTCGAGCCCCTACTGTTATAGTGTCACAAGCTTGTGACGGGAACAGCCTGGTAGCTACTGGTGAAATAAATGGCATACCCTGTCGCTTTACGATTGACACGGGAGCATCGAAATCCATCGTTCGACCGGAACTACTGAAGCGGACAATCATGTGGGAAAATGGACGACCATCATGCAATCTGCAGACAGCGACAGGCCAGCCAGTGACCATCCTAGGAGTTACGGAAGCAAGACTGAAACTCGGAAGTGACATTTATACGCAGTCTGTGTTGGTAGCGAATATAACTGACGACTGCATTATCGGACTGGACTTTCTGCGGACACATCACTGCATAGTTGACATAGCGAAAGGAGTGTTAAGCTTCCCGGATCAAGAAGTCTTCTTGGAGGGTTCATCTTCAGGAGCAGTGTACTGTTTGAGGACAGTGAAGCTGGCACCCAGATCGGAAACCTTGGTCCAGATTAGGTTTCCAGAAGAGATAAAGCTGGATCGATGTGTCATAGTAGAAGACTACGGAGATCACCCCAGTTGGATCACGGCAAGGACACTGCTCATGACCAAACGCGACGCTAAGTTAAAGGTCATCAATCTTAGTAGCACGCCGATACATCTCGCGAAGAATACGGTTATCGGCCGATGTGAAGCCGTAGACAGCTTGAGGAAGGTCCAAGAATACTCGGACAAACCTGGATCAACGCATCACATGACATCTTTGCTGAAGGCGACCAGGAGGAATTTGAGCTCTGAGGAATATACTCAGGCAGCAAAGTTGTTGACGGACTACAAGGACATCTTTACCAGAGGAGATAGCGACCTTGGAAGAACAAATCTTGTCACTCACCCAATAGATACCGGCAATACTTCACCGATCAAGCAAAGACCGAGACGAGTACCACTGGCAAAGGAACACGAAGTTGCAGAAATGATCGAGGACATGGTGCGCAGCAAGGTGATCGAGCCGTCAACTAGCCCTTGGTGTTCACCTGTGGTACTCGTGAAGAAGAAAGATGGCAGTACTAGATTCTGTGTCGACTACAGGATGCTTAACACCGTTACCAAGAAGGACAGCTACCCTCTGCCTCGGATTGACGACACCTTGGATATGCTTGGTGGCATGAAGTGGTTTTCGACGGTCGACCTCAAGAGTGGTTACTGGCAAGTAGAAGTCCGGCCAGAAGACAAAGAGAAGACCGCCTTTACCACCGGAACCGGAAATGGCTTGTGGCAGTTTCGCGTAATGCCTTTTGGGTTATGTAACGCTCCTGCCACTTTTGAGCGTCTCATGGAGCGAGTGTTGGTGGGACTTTTGGGCGACGCTTGTCTGGTGTACCTCGATGACGTCATAGTCATGGGACGAAACTTCGTGGAACACAAACGAAATCTGGAGAAGGTATTCAGACGATTCCGTGAGTCCAACCTAAAGCTCAATCCGAAGAAATGTGACTTCTTCAAGAAGGAAGTATCATTTTTGGGACACATCATATCGGACGAAGGTGTTCGCACTGATCCAGATAAGATAAGAGCTGTTCAAGAATGGCCGACACCAAAGAACAAGACCGATGTAAGAGCGTTCTTGGGGCTATGTGCCTATTACCGTCGGTTTGTGAAGAACTTCTCAGAGATAGCCAAGCCATTACACCGTCTCACAGAGGACAAGAGAATCTTCAGTTGGGATTCCGATTGCGAAGATGCGTTTGTTCGCTTAAAGGAACGTCTGTGCTCGGCTCCGATTCTTGGCTATCCCAGAAGGGAAGGGAGATTCATAGTGGACACGGACGCTAGCAATACTGGCATCGGAGGAGTATTATCCCAAGACCAGGACGGCCAGCAGGTGGTCATTGCGTACTTCAGCAAGACCCTGTCGAAACCTGAAAGGAACTATTGCGTGACTCGGCGTGAATTACTGGCTGTGGTGAAGACCCTTCAGCACTTCAGCAAATATTTGCTGGGACGCGAGTTCACAATAAGAACGGACCACGCCGCTCTTAGGTGGCTGCTGCAATTCAAGAACCCGGAAGGCCAGGTTGCGAGGTGGATCGAACAGCTTCAGGAGTTTAACTTCGTGATAGAGCATCGTAACGGAAGAGCTCATTCGAATGCCGACGCCCTATCACGACGCCCATGCTCCGAAGAATGTCGACATTGCATCAAGCATGAGGCTAAAGAAGAGGTCAGGGTAATAAGGATGCAGGACCTAGACGAGTCTTGGGGAACGGAGCAAGTAAGCCAAGCTCAGAAGGAAGACAAAGACCTCAGCTTGATCATGGAATGGAAAGCCAAAGGACAGAGGCCCCTGTGGAGTGACGTGTCAACATCAAGCGCGACGACTAAGGCATACTGGGCTCAGTGGGACAGCCTTACACTAGAGAATGGCGTGCTTTACCGGATCTGGGAGTCACTCAACGGAAGGGAACGAACCCTGCAAATGGTTATCCCTAGAAGTAAAGTGGCTGATTTGCTGAAGCTCGTACACGATGGCACTTCTGGCGGGCACCTCGGCATCAAGAAGACCCTCGTAAAGATACGAGAACGCTTTTATTGGGTGCGGTGTCGAGAGGACGTTGAAGATTGGTGCAGGAAGTGTACCGTGTGCGCTTCAGTGAAAGGGCCCCGCACTAGAACCAAGGGAAAACTACAGCTGTATAACGTCGGAGCCCCTTGGGAAAGAATCGCCATAGACGTTGCTGGCCCATTCCCTCAGTCTGAAGACGGGAATAGATTCATCATCGTGGTTCAAGACTACTTCAGCAAATGGCCGGAAGCGTTTGCAACTCCGAACCAAGAGGCGAAGACCGTGGCCAAGAAACTTGTCGAGGAGGTAGTATGCCGCTTTGGTGTACCATTGGAGTTACACAGCGACCAAGGCAGGAACTTCGAGTCGACGTTATTCCAGGAGATGTGTGATCTTTTGGGAATAAATAAGACACGTACCACACCGGCGCATCCTCAATCTGACGGCATGGTGGAGAGATTCAACCAAACGTTGGAACATCACTTGGCTAAGGTCGTCGAGGAACATCAGCGAGACTGGGATCGGTACATTCCTCTGTTCCTGATGTCATATCGCTCTGCCATACACGAATCCACGGGATTTACACCCGCTAAAGTTAACTTCGGAAGAGAAATGCGTCTGCCATTGGATTTGCTTACCGGAACACCGCCAGATGCCCCGAAACCAACCGTTGAATACATCGCGGACTTACGGAAACAATTGGACGAGACACATGACCTTGTAAGGGAGCAATGTTTGAAGACCAGCGAAAAGATGAAAACCCGGTACGATCGCGATGCTCGGAAACATGGTTTCAAGGAGGGAGATTCTGTATGGTTGCACAATCCACTGCGGAAGAAAGGGAAGTCTCCGAAGCTACAAGCACGATGGGAAGGCCCTTACACAGTTGTCACGAGGATTAACGACGTGACCTACCGGATCAGACAGGGGGACAGAAGAAAGCCGAAGATCGTGCACGTGGACAGATTGGCACCATTTCATGGATCGAATAATGCTCGGGACGAGCATGACTAAGAGGGGGGCAATGTGACAACCCTGGCGCATCGACTTCGCTACGCCGAAAACAATAAACAATAGGGGCCATAAACATGTCGCGCAACAATAGAAACAATAGGAGCGCGGCTCTCTCAAAAGGACGCACGACGCTTCGACCATTACGGCAATAGTCATACGGGCGGAAGTCGGTTGCAAGGAACGTTCTCGAACTTTATTTCGACGCGGGTCCGGACTTCGCGGGAATATTCTCGATTGTCGTGAATGGTGCGTGAGTGGTATAAAAAGGGGCGATCGTTCAACCGCGGACATTCTCGTTTCGGAAGCGAAACCAGGAAGATACCAGCGATACCTACGAGCGATACCAGTGCGAAGTGAAGTGATTTCTACGAGCGATACAGTGTTCGACGAGTGTGTTTACTAGTATCTACGTGCAGAGTGTTTTAGTGTGTACTGTGTACATCGTGTAATTTGTGTATCTACGAGTACAAATAAAGTCTTTGTGGTACATTTTGGCATTTTCTCGAGCCCATTACTCCTGACACGTAACAATATTTAAAAAGTCAACATTTAAAGGCACCATTGCACCATAGCGAAACGGTGGTACCTAAATGCAAAAAATTACGCTTATAAATAGATTTATTCATAATTACCTACACGAAATATGTGATTAGTGTTTGAGTTTGATTATTCCAGGAATGCAGTTATGAAGGTTTGACACTGATAGCCTGTTGCCCGAGTGACGTCTTCACTGGGGTTCTGGGAAGGATGATAGAAGATACTGAAGGAGTTATAGTCAACGATAATTTGGTAAGCAATACTCTAACCCCACGCAAAAAGAGAGTTTTATAAGTTTCACCTGTCTCTCTCGTGGCATCGTAGCTCTCAAACGGATTCACCGATTTTAATATTACTTTATAAAAGATTTTCTTCTGAAGCCTCTCAAACTCAACAGATTTTTGTTTTTCTCCGTAGATATGTAATTACGATGGCTATGAGCCATGGACGTGCTGTCCCAAAACCAGGAAAGCTGAGCCCAAGGAGCCTGCTGGATGCCCACCTCTTCCCCACGTCGAGACTCCGACCTTCCAAAATCCTCGTTACCGATTCGCATGGGAACGTAATAACTAATATTTTTACATTAACTTTATTCCTAGATACCTTTGACGACGCGAATGGTGCAACGGTTAACACGCCGGATCACTGTTTCAAGGGTCCTGGGTTTGCCCAGCGAGACGGAATTTGAATGATGTTTAAAGTTTAAATTTCCGTTCTCGGTTTGAGTGTGTGTCCATGTTTTGTGTGTTGTCCATGGTAACGACCAAGGGAATCCTGGTGTGGGGCTATGAGTGTGTAGCGTTATGACTCATAACTTGTGAGTATTATGTATTTGGTTGGATCGAAACACGTGAAACGAAATTTCTTAGTGGCTTCACTCCCAACGGTTAGTGAGGAGAGGTCAGACAAATAATTGTAAATGTTTCATGTTGTCGTCACCTTAGTTCATGGACATCAGAATTGAAAAGGCATCAGTGACCGTGTTGACGCTTGCAGAAATTACGAACACCCGCATTATTATAGCTCGCCGACACTGCGACCGATATACATATAACATGTTTCACAGTCGAGGTAGGATGGAGGATGGTACTTAGGCAGATGATATACTCTACCACCATAAACCTACAGAGTATCCTATGGATTAAATTGCGTGGTACAGAATCCAACTGTAAAACAGAACAGAAAACAAATATAATATTTTTACAGAGAAATCATTTCATGCTGTCGCGTCTAATCGCCCTCAAAACAAGTACGCGTTACGTCGCCTGTCGTCGCAGACTGTCACATAGGACGCCAGTAGGGATACCGTTGATTTGATCTCGTTCGTCGCTTTCGCAAAGTCGCGACGCGTCGTATTCGTCGCTCACGTAGGACACCGCGTTAGGCTCATAGACGAACGAAGCTCTTTACATCCCATTTTTTATTTACAGAATGTGTCGCGAACGAAAAGTACGTGAACGTGTGTGAACTAAATGGGTTTTGGGGGTACAAGAGAACCTATAGTTGTCCTGTACCTTATAACTCACAGAGAATAATCGGCGGAGAGCCCGCTCCACCCATGAAATACGCTCACATGGTATGTTGTACAGCTCAACTCAAACGGTAAGCTACGAAGTAATAGCCTAGTGGTTTACACCTTAGCCCGAAGACTCCCTGGTAGTACCCTTACCTGGGACCCTGGGTACGACTCCTACAACAACAGTGATCACTAGCTTCGGTGTAAAATAATCGCGAGGGTACCTGCACTTTTGACTGTTTGACTTGGCCACGCGACTGCATCTCCGACATTGTTAGAGTCCAGCAGCAAAAATGTCATGGATTGCGAAGAACTTAACCTGATCATTGGAGCGATATATTTACCCACTGGCGCCACTGCGTCATTTCTTCGCAACACCAACAAGAGCTACCAAGTGGTCCTTTACCTTTACCTTGTTTATTGAAAACAAAAACGGAAACAAACATTCCTATTATATAATCTTTGTTTAGACTAAAAGTACATAATGTTATTATATTGGCTTACCTAAGATTTAGCACAGTAATTTTGATTTTTTTTCGATAAATTCTTTCACACTGTCTGACGCCATGACACTAACACATACTGTAAGACTTGACAAGAGGAGCACGAATTTCACTGAAAAGTTGCTAGATTGGCGTTACAAGTCGGTATGACGGCAGGGGATCGTTTTACCTCGAGGGATCATTTTGTACCACCTTCCCCTACTAAAATCTATGACATCCTCGACGTGGCGTAGGCCAAAAAGACTAGGTGGAACGTGATTATGAGCTTGTTTTGGGCTTGGCTTGGTAAGTCACAAGTTGATCAGGTATTGTCATTGTCTGCTGCAGGCTGTGCTGGGGGTCGACGGCATGGAGACCGATATCCAATGGATCGGAGGCGGGTCCCTCATCAGCCCCAAGTTTATTCTCACTGCTGCACATGTCTTAGTAAGCAAAGAGTAAGTATCCTTTTCTTCATAGCACAGCGTGACTTAAACCCGCACTTAAGCCACGGTTTTCCATGAGTTAATTAACCGATTTTTGCATTGTAGGTAAATGACGCTAACTTCACACCGTTCAAAAATGAATTTTTAATCATAATTTCGTGCAGTTCGTACCTGAATAATAAAACGTAAAAAAACAAAGATTTTGAGTCGACAACATAATATCCGCAAAATTCGGATTGTCCAGTTTTGTTAAATTGTAATGGTTCTGAGCATTGAGATACTAACGGTTCTGAGCGTGGTTCTGAGAGACAAATTGCAGTCGCCAGTCGCCATAATGGACACTCTAGCGAAACGTCACTGACACGGGACACCTGATTGCGGTGTTGCCAACTTAGCGCTAACTGCTTATTTTGTGTTGTAGAAGACTTTAACATTAATAAGTTCGTAATAATTCCTTTCGTAATTTTTTATCTGATTCTTCATGTTACACTTTGTAATTCTCTTTCGCACCATAAAACAACAATAACATCATCGCAACTTAAAAAGTGTAACAACTTAAAAAGATATATTATCTAAATGAAATTAAAGCATTAAATTATAACTATTATTTATTACAATTAAGCGGGGCAGTCACTCGTGCTATAATAGTAGATTGTATGACAAGGGTGCAAAGTAATATTTTTTCGGCGAGGGCGTTTTTTGAATCCAGAGCGAAGTGAGGGATTCTAGAGTAGAATCCCGAGCGTAGCGAGGGATTCTTTAGTAGAATCCCGAACGTAGCGAGGGATTCAAAGTACGTCGCCCGAGCCAAAAATATACTTGCACCCGAGTGATACACTCTACTTTTCATCACCCACTATGAGAAAATAATATATATATATAATAGAAAATAATAGAAAATAATACGTAAAAATGCACGAAAACTTAATTTTAATTTGAAAACGAAATCTTAATTTGATTTCTTTTTTTATTATTCAGCTGGCGGGGTCCTCGCGTCGTACCAGACATTCTTTATTCAAACAATATTTGCGTTCGATTTCTTTAGCGCAAAATACTAAAATGTTCTAAATTCAAAATAGGACGGAAAAGATCTAGTCGGGCAGGAAAGTTGTATGAAAATTCATTCCCGCCCGCTGAATAGAAAACAGCAACTTTGGAACCCCGTAAGTCCGAACCAAGTCGTCTTTTTCGAATAGGTGTGATGAAAAATAATATACGATACTCGTTCGTAAAGTTGCACTTTTTAACGGCGTATATCGCTCTCGCTTCGCTCGTGCGCTAACTTCACGCACCGTAACGTAATGTACTATTTTTGTTTAGTAAGCCAATTATTATGGAAGGTTATAGGCAATATAACATCACGCTACGACCAATAGGAGCGGAGCAACAAGTTTTTACTTATTATATGTTGCAGAACGTCGTCCGGGTCAGCTAGATAATATGTGAAAATTAAATGATGATACGCACAAACGGATAAACAGACAAACAGACAAAATTTGTTCTTAGTTAGTTTCGTGTTCTGTTACTGTTTCTTAGAAACCCCTTTCAATTTAAAAATTCAATGTCCAGACAACTTTTAATGATTTTATTATAAGTATGATTATATTTCAGGGGCAGAGCTCGACACGCCTTACTTGGGAGTTTGGATAAAACAAAGATAAAAGAAGGCGAAATTTTTTCTGCAATTCGGCTGATACCTCACAAACTATACAATCCTAAAGATAAACCCCACGACATCGGCTTAATGGAACTAAACAGAGAGTTAGTTTTGATTTCATTGCCATTCAATATCTTACCCGTCATGGCCCACTATTGAGCACGGGTTCTCCTCTCAGACGGTGAAGACTCTTGACTCTTGAAGTCTCAAACAGTGAAGACTTCAGATGAAATTCCCTTTTTAACCGACTTCAAAACATAATAAGGAGGCTCTCAATTCGAACGTATATAAGATGTACCTACTTGTTTTTTATGTTTGTTCACCGATTTTTTCGTCGTTCATGGGCCGGTTTTGAGAATTCTTTTTTGACGTGTAAACGTTACGTCTTATAATTCGATATCGGCTGCACGCACGAAAAACATGACGTTTATGTGCCGTTATCTGACGTCATGAGGCGTTATCTGACGTCATGCGGCGTTACCGTGTGCAAGCGAGAACGCGGAACGAGCGACAAAGAAGCACAATCGGCCTTTGTCAATGTAACTCTGACGTCTCTTTAGTTTTGCTTTTTATCGAAATTATTTATAACCAGCCAGGTTTGTTTTGACTTGTTTGTGGCACATTGACATGACATAATATGTACAGACTAGCTAAAGATTAATGTTTCGTTATACGGTATGCAACGACTAGTCTTTTTGGTAAAATATTTAATAAAGGTTTTTAACTGCAATATAACAGTAAATAAATTATAACTAAGTATTCAAAGATAGTTTGAATGACTATTAGTGATTATGCTACCATTCCATCAGTATTTTCTTAAGACGTTGTCACGTTCAACTATCGTCAGTAAACCGACTTTACAGACAACCAATTTTTGTTAGAAAGTAGATATTCCCAGGGTGATCCGCTGATAATAACACCAGGTTCTTATGTGGCATCTCAGAGAAATCCAGGGGAACTTTCGAAAATTGTAGGGACGACTAGTTTGTTTGTTAATATTTTGATTATGGAATTCAAATTGGAATTCAAAGGTTAAGTATATCAAAGCACTATAATTTCAAGAAGGTCAATCTGATGAAGCCAAAAGACGGTCGAGGGAACTCTTCAATGATTTAAGAGTGCTTAAATATTTTTTTTGCCATTGTAGTGACGAAATTATTACACTTAGATGGCTTGAATTGAGCGCCACCTGGCGAGTAGTTTTTGAATTATCTCACCTTGTTTATGTTGAAGTCGGTTATATTTGTGTAAAAATCAATAATAACGTCACATTTTACTATTTTGAGATCATTTCTGATCTTAAAACAAGAATTCATACCATGACTCACAAGGATCATGACTAATACAAATATATTTCAGGGTGACATTGTCGAAGTTCATCCGGCCCATCTGTCTGCCACTGCCGGGTATAGACCCCGAGCATGAGATGAGGAACATCGCCGGCTGGGGAGAGATCGAATACAAGACGCGATCGACGAACACATTGCAAGAGGTATGACGTTTACTTTATACGGCAATTTTTATACAACGGCAATATTTATACGGCGATATTTTTTATTGATCCGGACAACACAAAGTATTTGCACTACTAATAACTTATTTAATTATGATTTAAATAATAGATAAATTTAAGCAACGACTAACATTCCCGACGTCTCACACGCCACTCCGGCTTCTTTATAATAATGCTGAATTACAATGGTTTGTTGTTAACCATTTTGTTAACTGAATTTACCATCCCGGTACTCCCAGTCCCTAAATTGAGTGTTGCTCTAAGTCGGTCCCAGTTGCCCTGGGCGGCAGCAGAAGAT
Organism: Hesperia comma; assembly: GCA_905404135.1. NCBI lineage: Eukaryota > Metazoa > Arthropoda > Insecta > Lepidoptera > Hesperiidae > Hesperia > Hesperia comma. Next base: position 19,267,784 of record FR990015.1, on the reverse strand, counting down.
TGGTGCATGCTCCTTTGCTACCTTAATTCCATAAAAAGGAAGAGAGCTTCTCTTCTTCTTCTTCTTTGTTTTATAGTATGTAGTGATAAGCTCTGAAAATATTTCTCTTACAGGGGATTATTTCTGTAACCGATGGCCGCAAATGCGAGGAATATTTAAAAGAAGTCGGTTTCGTCTGGAACTCCACGACAATGATTTGTGCCGCAGACCTACTACAACACAAAACCAAAAATACAGACAGCTGTCAGGTAAGATTAATTATTTAGAATAGTTCAAAATATACCTACCCATGTACCTAAATGAAATTTTGTTTATGTTTAAAAATCTATTTTTTGGTACTTAAATGTTGGTTTTAGAAATAAAACAATGGTTTGGCCTTATGCAATAACATATGGATTACAGTCGTGCAAGAATCTTTTGGCGCGTAGATGACGTGTGGGTGACAGAGACAGCGTCTTACAGTTTGCTTGCCTGTAAGGCGCTGTTTTTGTCACCCATGTCATTTACGCGCCAAAAGATCCTTGCACGACTATACATAATTGTACTGTCATTCCAGGGCGACAGCGGCGGGCCGCTCATGTACAAGGTGACGAACAGGAACTTCGACTGCAACTACGTGGTGGAAGGGGTGGTCTCGTGGGGCGGCGTGTGCGCCGGGGGGCCCGCCTCCTACACCAGGGTGTCCGCGTATCTGGACTGGATCGTCGACACCGTGTGGCCCGACCCAGCCACCTCCTCACAAACTGATTACGACTTTGGTCTATAGACAGGTTGCCAGATGACCGGAATTCCGGGATTGTTCCAAAAGTTTGCAAGTTGTCTCGTGTTATATTACACTTCTCTGCCTGTACTCCGAAAGCATACTTGTTTTGTCATTAGTATTTAAAGCGTTTTTATTTCGTTTTTATTAATTGAACGAGTGGTAAATGTGAAATTAAGTTCAAGATCTTTTATTTTCATAATTATTACTATGGCACACTTACTCTAGTAGAATTGTCCCGGAAATTATAAAGGGCTCTACTTACACTAATACTTATATGTAATTGTCAGGGAATTTATAAACTATATCTGGCAACCCAGTCTATAGGCTGCAAGACTGCAACTGTAGGTACTGAAAGTGACGTCACTGAGAAGATATTTTACTGGCATCAGTACAAAGCGAAGTTATCAATACGATTTGAGCTCCAATATAAAGTAGGTACTACTTCCAATATAAATGTAATGTTTAATTAAGTACATTTGTAGAACAAAAATGCCCTCGCGAGAGCCTTTCGAGGGAATGTCGCTAAAATGTTCTTGGGTAGGGAATTTATACCTATATTAAAATTATTGTTATCCCACTTCTGATAATTCGTTCGCCTCATTCTATTGCTGCTTAGTTTTATAAAGATTTATTGTATAGCAAAATATACCTACTGTTTCCTACTGTAATGTTTAATTGTTACTTGAATCACAATAAATAAACTTAAAATGCTGCACCAAAATAGTGTAAGAAAACAAAAAGTGTGACATAGCTAAAATAGAATAAATAATAAAAGAAAAAAATAGTTATTGGAGTAAAGTCGATAATTAAGTAAATTTATACACTTGGGTTGTATTAAAATGTTTTGCAGAATTTATAAATATTTTTGAAGTAAGTACATTTTTGGTCTCTTTTATTTTAAGAATGAATTATCATCATCATCAACAATCAATTACGATCATAGCAAATATGAGTGGCTTCCGCATACTGCGCCTCTCAAATGAAATGAGTTTTCACAGGTTTCTATACTGAACGGCTGAACCTCATTATGTGACTTTCACTGGAAAATACAAGAGACAGTAGCGAACATTTAAGCTACTTTTTATCCTGGAATTCTCGTGGGATCGAGATAACGCGGGAAAAGTGATGAATATAACAGAAAACAAAAATACCGTTTCATCAAATTTATTGACTCCATAAATGGTTACCTCTTAATATTAACATCGAAGATATTTAGATCACATTTCAGTAAATGATTATCTAATAAATGCATACAAAGATTAAAAGGACCAAAATTTCATAGGTACACAAACCGGCGGATTCAGTGATGAAAAAATGTTTTAATTCAGATTAACATAATTATAGGATACCATTTTTATTTCATAGTTTGATTTGATGAGTCTAAACGCCACTACAAAGTTCTTGGCTCCTTAAATACATATAATATCGGTAGTACACAATTAATATAATTTATAATATTTACAAGTCAGTGTCTTATTGTATTGTGACAGCCCTGGCGTATCTGCCTCGCTAAACAATAAACAATAGGGGCCATAAACATGTCGCGCAAACAATAGGAGCGCGGCAATCTCGAAACTACGCGCACGACGCTTCGCCTTACGGCAATAGTCATAAGGGCGAACGTCGGTTGCAAGGAACATACTAGAATTTTAGACGAATCTGGTCCGTCCGGAATTAGCGAGAAAGTTCTGGATTGGCGTGAATGGTGCGTGAGTGGTATAAAAAGGGGCGATCCGTCAACCGCGGACATTCTAGTTTCGGAAGCGAAGCCAGGAAGATACCAGCGATACCTACGAGCGATACTAGTGAGAAGTGAAGTGATTTCTACGAGCGATACAGTGTTCGACGAGTGTGTTTACGAGTACCTACGTGCATAGTGTTGTGGTGTGTACTGTGTACAGTGTGTAATTGTGTATCAACGAGTACAATAAAGTCTTTGTGGTACATTTTGGCATTTTCTCGAACCCCATACTCCTGACACGTAACAGTATCATCAATTCCAGAATTTTCCTGTTAAAATGAACAATTATTGCAAATTGCAGCTGTTTTACACTGCATTTTAATCGAATTCGTTTCGTTGATTTTTACAACTACAATTAACAAAACTAATGAAAACTCGAATTGCGATAATCACAACGTTAACTTATTTTATTTTATAGGATTTCCGTTAAACAAATTCTGAAACAAACCTTTCGAAGCAGTCGTTAAGTACAAATAAGTACTATTTATAAAGTCCTTAGAATAGATAGATATACGAGAAGTAGAATTATATTCTTATTATTTACAAATTACATTGATAACAACATTGATGTAGGTACCTACATTTACAATTAGGTATTTCTATAAATACTGGTACTTATATGACAAAGAGATAAACCCTAAAAAAACTGTACTTATCAACTGGTAGGCCTTGATGTACGTATATCAGGCCATCCACATTACTTAAAAGTATGTTTTTAATAATATTGAGCCTTCGATGCGCGTCCATAAGGTCGCTTCTCTTTTCGTTGAATTTAAGGGTGCGTACAGATTATGTAACATTTTATATAACTTCTGTTTTATAACACGTCCACACTATCTAACATTGTTGTCTAACAATGAAACATATAACAAGTTTTTTAATGACATATCGTCCACATTTATAAAACATGTTATATAACTGTGTTTTATAACGTTTTGTTATATAGTCTGTACGCACCATAAGAAACTTTGAAATTAAATTCGTACGTTTTTCACACCTTTTACCATCGACGAACAGTTGTGTTTGGTCTGTGCACTAATGATTGCATTAACTACAAATTGCTTGACCTATTTTGATACGGCGTTCCACATAGGATTTTTGTGCTAGAGAGGCTAGAGAGCGCTGTAATGTTTGATTTTTTTTTATTTACATGTTTGCCCTGTAGGGACGGCATATTTTATTAAAAATTTGATACAGAAATGTTACCGCCGTCATGGCGATTTTTTCGGCTTCAAAAATCTTGGGATTACAATATTTCCATCGATCGTGGGAAATTTATGAAATTTTGTTTTTACATATTTCGCTCTTACCAAAATGCATGCATTCATCATGTTTTCTTTGTGCTACATTTTATATATTAATCATCTAATTAAATTAAATTGTACATATTATAATTACGACACGAAATGAACTTACACAGTAAATAGTAAGTATGAAGCATAACATCTATTTTGGCATTTCGAAATCTACGTAGCATCATTCGTAATAAGATTATGACGCAGCTGAACGATTCTTTCTAATACAATCCTGCCAACCAATGTCAATAAATATATATTGGCCTATCGAGAAATTATTACAATCAGACTACTACAGACTTCGTCTAAGTTAAAGATATACTTATTATGTTAAGGCTGTTGTATGTGCAATGCAACGATATTTTAATTTTAATTAATAGATACAACGAAAACTTTAATTAATAGATCAACGTTAATCAGAAGTGGGATAGGTTCTTAGGTAAGAAAAGGTAGGTAGAAAAAATAAATCACAATAAATAACTATAATGAATGTACTGTTCTATCGAAAATTTATATAAAATTTATTTTAACACACTTATGTAGACAATCATTTTGGTAGATACGACTTAATAAGTATGAAATAGTAAAATCTATGATATTGAGCCTTCACAAAATATCAACCTATATATATATATGTTTAGGTTCGGCTAGGAAGACCAAAATATTGATTGATCCAGCTAGTAACGGACCAACTTTGAGTGGACTGTATATTTGGGGTGTACAAGACTGTCGTCTACCAAATCTGATGAATGCACGGGTGTGAATAAACTATCTGTATACTCACCGATGGCTCCTCGAAGATTGGTTAGGAATGGATTATCTGATGCTGCGCAGACTTACACAGAGCCCGATTCCTACCTCCTTGATAGTAGCTCCCACAATTCCTTCCGTGCAACCCGATGCTGGCGCGATCAGTCTTATACCGAAATTTGTTATGCAACACGAGAATTTAATCCTACTGGATTCGATGAATGTAACTATAGGCTCCTGGCCGATGGACCGGCTCGCCACGATAAATTCGATAAATACGACAAACTTAGATTAACAAATTGGCGCGCAACGTGCTAACGCCACGAGAACGAGAGAACGACTCTATAGACAACGAAAAAGGCATAGACAATTTTAATAGTTTAACTAAAATCTAAACCATCGACAACAAAACATCGACAAAAGTGAACATTCCGCCCACCTAAATACTAGTATTTACTAATAAGTCGATAACATATAACGACAAGACGAGTTTATAACTCACGACAAGGTTTTATGCTTAAACTGACGAGAAAGCTCAGTCTAAACTAACGAGAAAACTAATTTTATTTGAGTAAGAACTATAGCGAAAACGACAAAATTAACGATAACGAAAGTTACGCTACCATTGGTAAAGGGCAAAGCTTTACCAGTGGCCTTTTGAATAGCCCACCGGCTGTTTTGACGGTAGCTACACGAGAAATTCCATCCGAACCGGGATGTAGAGCCACAATTCGACCTAAGTTCCACTTAAGCGGACTTGTTTGTTCGTTAATGATTAACACTAACGAACCGACAGATACGTTTCTTTGATGGGTATTCCATTTCTGTCGTTGTTGAAGCGTGTGAATGTATTCGTGGTGCCAACGACGCCAAAAATCCTGGTGCATTTTCTGTATCAACTTCCAACGATGGAGAAGACTAATCTGTTGATCGACAAAATTCTCTGCTGGAAGAATCGACAGCGGTTCTTGAGTCAGAAAATGACCCGGAGTCAAGGCCGAGAAATCGTTGGGATCAGAACTAACAGGTGTTATGGGACGAGAATTTAACATCGCTTCTATTTGTGTGAGAACCGTTAAAAGTTCTTCGAATGTGAGGCGCTGATTTCCGATGACACGGGTGAGGTGAGTTTTAACCGATTTAATGCCAGCTTCAGCAAGTCCGTTGAAGTGCGGGCTACCAGGTGGATTAAAGGAAAACTTAATCTCCTGAGACTCCGCAGCTTTTTGCATAATGCCTTGAAGATAGTTATGGGCACCGACAAAATTTCTCCCTTGATCGGAAATAATGTGTCCACATCTACCGCGACGCGCAATAAATCGCCTCAACGCAGCTAAGAAAGCCTCAGTTGACAGCTCAGAAGCGAGTTCCAAGTGAATCGCTTTAGTACTAGTACACACGAATACGCAAATATAACCCTTAAAGGTTTTAACGCCTCTACCACGACCGAGAGATATATCGAAAGGTCCACCAAAATCGATGACGACAGACGAGAAAGGTTTAATTTGGTTCACTCGATAAGATGGTAAATTCCCCATTAAAGGAGCAGGATCAGGTTTAGGATGTGCTCGAAAACATTTAATGCACTTAGATGTTACCTCTCTAATTGCTCGCTTAGGCGAAAGAATCCAAAACTCCTGTGAGAGTAAATTTTGTAGAGTTTGAGCGCCAGGATGCATGAATTTTCTATGATACTCATTAATAATTAAGGATGTTAATTTGTGAGTGCGGGGCAAAAGAATCGGATGTTTAATATTAAACTCTATATTGGCTCTAGCCAAGCGACCGCCCACCCTGAGAATACCTGCGCTATCTATAAAAGGTGACAATTTACGGAATACTTTCGGTAGCGAATTAGGTAACTCCTTACCTAGACTCTCCATTTCCTGAGGAAACGAAACGAGTTGAGTGTGTTTTACCAGAAGCATGAAAGCTTTATTAAGCTCACATGGCTGTAATGAACCAACAATTCTATTTTTACGACAAGACTTTCTCGAATTGTGAGCAAAACGAAAACAATACGACAAAATGCGTTTTAATTTCGAGAGCGACGAAAATTTATTTAATAGTTCAACGACAACATTTGAGTTTTGAGTTGCCACAAGGCTATATATCCGTTGTTCTTCCTCAATAGAGTCCATATCCTGTGGGGGTGGCGAGAAAGAATGCGGCCATTTTTCTTCAGGCTCTACAAGCCATGAAGGACCTTTCCACCAGATGTCACAACCTGGTAAGTCGGAGGGAAGCATGCCACGAGAGCCGCAGTCAGCAGCGTTCGAAGTAGAATTGACATGGTGCCAATACTCGGGAGCTATCTTGCCTTGAATGTGGCTGACTCTATTTGCGACAAAAGTTTTCCATTTCGAGGGACAAGACTTGATCCACGCTAACGCAACAGTAGAGTCAGACCAAGCAAAAAGATCTTGGATTGCGTAAAAAGGCTTTAGTGCAACCATCACCGACTCTATCAGACTGGACAACAAAACAGCTGATAAAAGCTCTAATCTAGGAACCGACAATCTGCGTAAAGGCGCTACCTTTGTCTTGGCAGAGCAAAACTGAACGGATACATTGCCGTTGGCATCTACACAACGAAAATATGTGACTGCACAATAGCCACGTTCTGAAGCATCACAGAAACCATGTAACTGCAATGAAACGATAGAGTTGACCATACGACGAGGAATATTTATGTTTGCTAACGACGACAATTGAGATCTAAAACGCGACCACTCATCTGCTATATGAGCAGGCACCTGATCATCCCACGCCACGCCCGATGTCCAAAGAAGTTGTAAAAGATATTTCATATAAAACGTGACTGGGGCGAGAAATCCTAAAGGATCGTAAATCCTTGCAATATTCGAAAGGATGATACGTTTTGTGCACCTTGACTCATGATTGCTATTGACACGAAAACGAAAACTGTCAGATTGTGGATGCCATAATAATCCCAATATTTTTAACGACAAATCAGAAATTTCTTCGAAAGGTTTAAAATCTTCTGAATATAAGTCAGCTGATGGAAGATCCACAAAGAATTCATTGTGGTTAGAAGTCCATTTCCTTAGGTGAAAGCCAGCAGACGACAAAATACTGGTGAGCTCGGACCGTAGTTGGAGTGCTTGCTCCACTGAATCAGCACCGGAGACAATATCGTCAACGTAGATGTCTCTACCAAGGACGGCTGAGCCCAATGGAAACTCATTAGTAGAGTCCGCAGATAATTGAGCAATCGTGCGAAGAGCTTGAAAAGGGGCTGATGTTACGCCATAGGTTACCGTGCAAAGCCGGTAATCCTTTATAGAGTCGTTAGGAGAGGGGCGCCAAAGGATGCGCTGATAATCGGCATCTTCGCTGCGAACCAATATTTGCCTATACATCTGTTTCACGTCGCCAGTAAAAACGACAGAATGCCAACGGAAACGTACAAGCAAGTCGAAAATGTTTGTTTGCAGCTTAGGGCCCACATGTAGAGTCTCATTTAACGATAAATTTCGTGCGTCTCTACAACTTGCGTCAAATACCGTGCGAAGAGGAGTGCTTACAGAATCAGGTCGCAAAATACCATGATGTGGTATATAATAAAAATGCCCAAAATCCGTAGCAGGTGGTTCGACTTCTTCCATATGACCACTTGTTTCATACTCTGTCATAAAGTTGACGTAAGCTTTCCTATATTCAGAATTCGAATTAAGCTTTCGCTCTAACGACAAAAATCTCTTTAACGCAATTTCACGCGAATTCGAGAAGGTAGGTTTATTTGTAGGCTCACGAAAGGGTAACGGTACTACAAATCGACCATCATTATTACGACAATAATTTTCGACAAAATAAGTTTCACATGCTTGCTCCTCCGTCGACAAAATTTTATTATTTGGAGGAGAAACATCCTCAACTTCCCAAAATCTTTTTAAAGAATTTTCCAACGACAAATTCGACAAAGGCGAAACGAAAAAACAATTTTTATTCTTTTTGTTGGAATTACAAGTTTCAAGAGGGTCGTCTACACTTCCCATTAATATCCAACCGAAAACTGTGTTTAATGCATTTGGTTGACCCCGCCCACCATGCTTAAGACCAGGCAGCAACGACGACGAGAAAATTTCTGCGTTCAGTAACATGTCTATGGGACCAGGAGTAGCGAAATCAGGATCAGCGAGAGGTAAATTCTGTATGTGTGACCACTGCGAGAAATCAATTATATCGACAGGTTGATTGGCACATATTGATGGCAGAACTAAAGCTTCAAAACTAAATTTTTTATTGGAATGGGAATTCACTGGTTTTATGGTACACGATACTGAACCCAAATGCTCTGTGACTGAATGGCCAACCCCATTGACTGTAAGCAAGTTTTGTTTTATAGGTAACCCTAACAATTCTGCGCATGATTCAGTAATAAAATTGCATGCACTAGCACAATCCAGTAATACCCTAATAGGTCGATAAACACCTTTTAAATCCAAAATTAAAACTTTAGCGGTTGAAAATAAAATATTATTTGTGGAGTGTGCCACCGAAGTTAAGGCAATACTATTTTTATGAGGTTCCTGATTTTCATCCTGACTGGGCGAAGTTTTACCAAAATGCAACAAACTGTTATGCGAGAAGTTACAAATATTACAACGAGAGGGTAAGCGACAATTTTTGACACGATGACTCGGAGAGAAACAAAGGATACAAAGGTTTTTCTTTTTAACAAAATCAAAACGAGAACGAGAATCCAATTTAATAAAATCTTCACAAGTGGCAAGGTTATGTTGTCCCGAACAATAATGACACAATAATTTAGGTTGAGATACTACGAGAGAAGGCTTAATTTTATTTTTGTTTGCTAAACTACCATGGTTATTTGTCAATTTATTGCTTTCCATAGCTCGATAATGCTTTTCGATAAAATTTTGAACATCTCCATATTCTGGTATTTCATCCGAATTAAACTCTAATTGAAAAGACTCCCTAGTTGCCCTATCTAGCTTTGACCACAGTAATTGAAATAACATGAAGTTCTTATCAGGTAAACTATATTTTTCCAAGACAGCCAAATTATCCGAGAAGGTACGATAGACTCTTTCTAGTTCTGAACGAGACTTGGTTTTAATTGGTTCACAACACAACAACTTTTCATAATAAATCATAGCCATATGACGCTTATTATTATAATATTTCGACAAAGTGTTATAAGCATCAAGATAGCTGTCATCGGTTAGTGGGAAGTTTTTAATTAAATGATATGCCTTACCTTGTACACTGGATAGTAAATAATGTAATTTTTCTACATTTGAAATATTTCTCTTATGTATTAAAGAGTCATATAATTGAATGAAAGATACCCAGTTTTCAAAACATCCATCGAAAGGTTTTATATTAATTTTAGGTAACTTGGCCGAAGAAGAAGTCTCCCCAATAACTGGTTTTGCATCCACAACCGAAACATGCAGTCTATTTTTTATATCCCTAACCTTTTTATCAAAGTCGACAGTAACCGAAAGTTCCATCTTTCGTTGGTGTTGCGAACTGAGTGATAATAACAACCTCTTTTGAGCACAATGAAATTCTTCCGATATTTCAACAAGATTACTTTCACTGCACCCAAGCAAATCACTTTGTTCAATTAACTCCAATCTAAATAACGCATAATCCCTCGCAATACGATTGGCATCAGCCCCATCATTACCACTATCTGTTGACATTTTACGAAAACAATACGAAAATAAGTAAGTAAGTTTAACACTCAAATCAAATTTAAACGAAAATAAATATTATTGTTAACTTCTATAAGTAACAATGACAACCAAACGAAAACAACTTTGACTTTGACGTAAACTACAAACTTTATTGACAACGAATGACAGTGATTATGTCAATCACAATACTGACTTGTCATTTGACACTTGACATAGACAAAGTAGCTTTACTAACCAACTGTAATGGCGGAATTATGCTGCAAATTGCAAACGAGAAACTTCGACGAACGTTTATATTAATTTACCCTCAAGTTTTTGATATTCACGTATTTAATTTTTACATGAAAATTATGGTAAATTACGATAAAATTTACTACGAAAAACGTTAAAATTATGTATATGACGATAAAAACTAACGAAATTGAATCACTTTAGTGTGAATCGACAATTAATGCGTACAGCAAATACGAACGAAAGTTGTTACCTAAACCCAAACTTCCAAAGGACCGCCTATCAGAGTATGCGGCTCGAAGACCAAAATGTTTAGGTTCGGCTAGGAAGACCAAAATATTGATTGATCCAGCTAGTAACGGACCAACTTTGAGTGGACTGTATATTTGGGGTGTACAAGACTGTCGTCTACCAAATCTGATGAATGCACGGGTGTGAATAAACTATCTGTATACTCACCGATGGCTCCTCGAAGATTGGTTAGGAATGGATTATCTGATGCTGCGCAGACTTACACAGAGCCCGATTCCTACCTCCTTGATAGTAGCTCCCACAATTCCTTCCGTGCAACCCGATGCTGGCGCGATCAGTCTTATACCGAAATTTGTTATGCAACACGAGAATTTAATCCTACTGGATTCGATGAATGTAACTATAGGCTCCTGGCCGATGGACCGGCTCGCCACGATAAATTCGATAAATACGACAAACTTAGATTAACAAATTGGCGCGCAACGTGCTAACGCCACGAGAACGAGAGAACGACTCTATAGACAACGAAAAAGGCATAGACAATTTTAATAGTTTAACTAAAATCTAAACCATCGACAACAAAACATCGACAAAAGTGAACAATATATATTTATAACATGATTCTAATCATAGTGAACGAAGAATGCTTACACCTGGAATGATTTGATTAGGTTTCTATTTCTCGCCTCTCCCAATATAGGTTCGAAATAAGACTTCCAATTCATTCACCAAATAATTCTTTGAGCCTCTTCAAAATCATCCCACTTCACTTGTTTTGTAAAGAATACCATAAAGTATGCAGCGTTGATGGCAACATACCACAAAAACTCAATGACAGCGACAGCAGTAGGAAGCTTTGGGAATCTCAACCGAGCAATTATGTATGGGATTATGAAATACCGGATCTCAAGAAGCCGTTGGAGACAGAGTCCTGGGACGAGCCACGAAAAATAGGCCAGATAGAATGAAATACAATTCTGGTGGATTAAATTATCAATGAGACTGCAAGCAAGGAAGACGTACGCCGGTATGGTCAAGTACACCGCTTCAGGGTATTTCCCGAACCAGCGATTCCAGATGTAAAAGGAATAGTGCCGGTTATCCGCCAACAAGTATGGATGCACTGCTGTGTTGAAATACACAGCGAGAAACGAAAACAGCACCAGAATCAAGACAACGTCTTTGTTGCGGTGCATGTACACCAAGGTTGATTTTAATCTAAACAAAACGAGTGGCAGTCCAAAAAACCCATAGAATAGCAGAAAGTATAGCAACTGAGGCAAGTTTACAGTCATAGTGTGGGCTTCTTTGTCGCCTACAACGATGGATCCATTGCAGAGTACAAAAATAGCAAAGAGTAAGACTGGTACTAATGTGAAAAACATGTTCTTCAGATCGTGGGCCATGTACCAATTGAAGAAATATTTAAACTCACTCTCCCAATGGAAGTTGGAGGCAACAAGAAAATCATCGCCGTTGTAGTTTCGCTTCAAAGCCTTTGGATCCAACTCATAAGCCATACCAGTGCAACGTCTTTTACCATACTGTATGTGACTGTTTGCATAAACCCTAGACGATTTTAATGCTACCTCCAATGTCTTTTGAGAAAATATCATTAAGATCCACACTGCATTCGTCTGTCTTGTAGCAATACTGCATATACCATAAAATATTATAGAATACTTTGATTTCTCAATGACAGCCAGAGTAAAGAGTAAAAGAAAAGTCAGAGAAAGAACATCAGTGTAAAAGACATGAGCGAAGAAATACAGTGGAGGCAACAAGGCCAGATTCAGTGCTTGCAACGCAATGTTGAAACGACTGCAGCAGAGGCCATACACAAAGTTAAGAAGAACATAGAACAGTCCCAAGTTCACAGTGGACACTAGCAAGTTAAACATTCGCAAGTAGTATGTATTGCATTCAACTACAAAATTTATAAACTTAACAGCTATATATAACCCAGGTAGTGTTGTTATTTTCGGATTCCAAATGTCGTAGCGTCCGTCACAGTAGGCTTGCGCTTGCGGTATGTGGAACATCTCGTCCACAACAACCTTTGATGTGTTGTAAACTTCATTGAATACGGGAACGGAGCAACCGAAGTATAGACCCAAAATTGAAAATAAATAGTATGGGTTCTGCGGCAACTCCATATTGGTTTACACCTGTAAAATAAAAAATATTGGACATAAGAAAAATAATATAAGTCACAATTTCAGAGAACTGTTTTGACATCACAGTGATGATATAGGTGATTGATTAAGAATTTATACAGATAATGAACCAATTTATTAAAATTCTAAAATGTTCAGTGAATGTAACATGTGTGGCCACTATAAAGAATTAGGGCCTGTTTCACCACTTCCTGATAAAGTCCCTGATATCAATTAGGGAGTTATCTGCCAGGTAAACTACAATTTCTGTTTTCACAAGTGCCAGATAGAACTGGCAGAGACACTGCTTGATATGTTATCAGCTGCTTCAAGTTGCTGATATGGACATTATCTGGCAGATAACACTTAATGACACCTGGGTTTAGTTTCTCTGAATCAATTGGTTTTCGAATATGTAGCAAGAGTGCAAATCTTACAATTTTCGTTTTTTCATGGTTAAAATATGCTTGCAAATATAGCAAAAAATTATTTTGAATCAAAAGTATTTATTTGATTAGTTAAGTTTCTATAATTGTTTTCAAGTCACTATAATGTACATAGTAGCATCGAAACGCAACCAAAACGCAACTGACATTGTCACTCCGTCAGCTCTTAATCCTACTATCCTACTAATATTATAAATGCGAAAGTTTGTAAGGATGTATTTGAGTGAGTGAGTGTGTGTGTGGGTTTGTTACTCTTTCACGCAAAAACTACTGAATGGATTTTCATGAAACTTTGTAGTAATATAGCTTAGACATTGGAATAACATAATTTGTGAAAATTTATAGATTTTTGAAGGGACTGGTTCCCCGAAGCGAAGCAAGGGCGGGTTTACTAGTTGACAGATAAATTTATAAGGAGTTTGGTGTTGAAACAGAAACACATTATCAGCAGCCTGCCAGAAACCCTCCCCCTAAAAAGTTCCAATTTCCAACTATTATTGAATGCCTTTGCATTCCTAAAGATGTTTTATTTTTTATACTAGTACTAAGTACCTACTGTATTTTAGTTGCTACATTATTTAAGCCTTGAATAATATACCTAGCAAGTTTCACAAATAATTGCAGAGAATGAGGGTATGTGTCCAATTTTGACCGTGGCACCCAAACATACGGAATCCTAGTGTGGTGCTCTATGTAATTTTTGTTTAATGGATAAGTTAACAAACACGAGCTGCAGGTCTCCTGATAGAAGATGGATATAACGCCTATCATAATTATCTCTTCATTTCTACAACAATTACGAATTGAAGATTTTTGAGTACATGAAAACTGTTTGTTCTCAACTATTTCAACATGTATACAGTACATTTATACTTAGCTGATCTGAACTTCGTTTTCCGACATGTTTGCGCAGGTACAGTAACTGACCAATCAAAACACGGCGACCATGACAGTGTTTTGTGATGTGCTACTTCGTATTGGCCATGGACGTATTTACGTCCATGGAATTGGCTAACTATCCTACCGCCTGCTCTCCCCGCCTCCTACCACCATTTTGGCCTTAAAATCGACACAGCTATGTTCATATCAGCCAAGTTAAAATGAACTTACTGTACCCAACTATTTGTTTAAAGCGTATATATCTATTCTAAGTCGTTTATGATACTCGTAAAGATAAGGTTTAGTTTAGTGTCAAATTGGATCTCTTGAATAGATAACTAATTACATAAAACAATTCATTAACAAATATATCAGTATGCAAATGTATTTTAACACGTATTGTGTAGGTATTTTAATGAACATTTTTAATGACAACATTTATAATGAATATTACATGTTTATGCCACTTACACTTTTATTACACTTTATGTAAAAGAGAATCTAGTGCATATTATCTAATTTAAACATATTAAACACTGGCACAAAACAAAATACTAGCATAAATATGGAGGCAAACATCTTACCCTGTTCAACAATTAAATATTAAACCATTTCTAGCTTTGATTCAAGTTTCACGTTGATATTGCGTTTTTCGCATACATTTATTAGAGAAGATGTTTTTTTTTACTTCATTGAAATCCTTTAGTCGTATGTTTTCTTTTCCACAGCGAGTCAGCAACAGATGGCTCGGCTAAAGCAGAGCTTAGGTACTCCAATAAATAAAATAATCAATAACTTAATATCAGATTCGCCGGGCCAGCCGGCGTGCTATTCGTTTCCACATGTCATTTGCGATGTTTTTGATTTTGGCAGACTTGTCAATGTCAAAGTCAATTTTGATGCCAATGACACCCTAGACAATGGACTTCCTTTTAGGGATGGGCAAATGGGAAAATTATATCGATATATATCGTATCGATATTTTTCAAATGTATCGATATATATCGTCCAAGAAATATCGATATTTCGATATATCGATATTTTTCGCCTATTATGCAATTATTTATAAAAAAATGCCAAAATATTCGAAATTTTAAAGTAAAAACACAATCTGGCTGTTTTAACATCAGTTTTATTATTCCAATAATTGCTTTTTACAAAAAAATAACCGACTTCAATCTTGATAAGTAGAGATAACTCAAAAACTACTCGCCAGATGGCGCTCAATTCAACTTATAAGTGTAAAGTTCTCGTCACTACAAATTAATGAAGCCCAAACACTAGATAACTGCAGTAAATCGTTGAGGAGTTCCCTCGACTGTCTTTCGGCTTCATCAGATCGACTCCAGATCTTCATGAAATGTTAGCGCTTTAATGTACTTACTAGCGGCCCGCCCGCGGTTTCACCCGCGTGGATCCCGTTCTCGTGGGAATATATGCATGTATTATACATAAAAACCTTCCTCTTGAATCACTCTACCTATTACAAAAAACCGCATCAAAATCCGTTGCGTAATTTTAAAGATTTAAGCATACAGACAAACAGACAAACAAACAGACGGACAAAAATAGCGACTTTGTTTTATACTATGTAGTGATGATAACATGGTCAAACACACTAGTTGTCCATACAATTTTCGAAAGTTCCCTTCGATTTCTCTGAGATGCCATCATCAGATCCTGGTATCATTATCAGGGGACCCCACTGCGCATATCTACTTTACAACAAAAAAAGAATTATCAAAATCAGCCCATAAACGACGAAATAATCGCTGAACGTACATAAAAAAAAGCATATATACGGTCGAATTGAGAACCTCCTTCTTTTTTGAAGTCGGTTAAAAATAGGTTTATGTACAGTCAATCGGGGTAACTTTGACAGACCGCTCCCAAAAAAGTTTTTTTTTTATTTTTTACGTGAAAAGCATTTGGCCCATAAAATTTATTTGTTACAATTAATGTACTTAATGAACGTCGTTAACATAATCTTAAATAAAAAGAAGTTTTTAAACAAAGCTAATATAAAAAACTTTCTTTCGAAAACGTGCGAAACTATTTGTTTTTTTCTGACGTAAAACTTTTTAGATATCTCTCAAAATTTTAATGCTATTAAGGTGTGTTATAATTTATAATACAATCTTTTACATGTCTACTTTCGATACATAAACAATTTTTTCAACACACTTGCTCGTAAAGTTGATATTTTTTCTTTAGTCTTACGCCCGGAATGCGGTTTATTACACATTAGTGTGTTTTACTTTTCATTACCGCACTAGTGTTTTTCTTATTCCACTTTTTTTTTAATATCCGTAAAGAGGTTGTTACCAAAAGATTTATTATTTTGTAAATAAATAAACTTGTTGTACTTAGTCAAAATCTGATAAGATAAGATTATACTTCATCTAATTATCTATTAAAGCATTTAAAAAATACAATATTTTAAATCATTAATTACCGTAAATTCCTATTAGAAATACATAATTATTTAGTTTAATATATTGTGGCTGAATGGAATGGTGTTCTTTGCCTCTGGACTTAACCTGCGCGCCTGCGCGCGCATAGTTATTCAACCAAAGATACGGCGCGCGAAAAAATAAAATAAACCTCCGCGCCATTTTGTGCAAACATTTGTTCGTTTATAATTTGCTGATTTGTGACTGAAAATTGTCGATACCTAATTGTTTTTTTCCTCGCAAGTGTGTTGAAAAACGTCGTATGATACGCGTGTGCTTTGTTCATTACAGTCTTGGCTCTATTACAGCCCTCGCCTTGCGGCTCGGGCTGTGCAACCGCCTCGACTGTAATGACCAACTTCGCGCACTTGTATCATAATGTACTATTATTAATTTTCAATTGCATCTTCGTTAAAATTACAAATAATACCGGTAAGTCAGATTTTGAACAAATTCTGGATAACTGTCATAGACAAGCAGGTTATAGACTGTAATTTTTGTATACTGCATACCTACTCTACATAATATATATTTAAGAAATTGGATTGGTCAAATTCATGATGTGAGAGCTTTAAAAATATATCGATTTTGATATCTGAAAATAAATATAGAATATCGATATATCGCGGGAAAAAAATATCGCTGATTTATATCGATATTCGAAATATCGATATTTTGATATATCGATATTTTTTGCCCAAGCCTACTTCCATTCCCTAGAACCTAGAATGGACTTAATAGTTTAGTTTAGTAGGTATATTAAGTCCATTTTCCCTAGACACAAATTAAAATGGACTTAATATAACCAATGGACTTAATATAACTAACAGGACTGATAACTCCGAAAATTTGTATTTACGAAAATGAACCAAATTACAAAATATTAAAGTATATTTTCTATTGCGCCTCACACTATATACATAATCGGAGCCGAGAGAGATAGCCACAACAGGGGTCCCTGTGTCTCGTTCTTTTATATTGCCAGCTTAAAAAATGTTTTGACGTGACAACGTCTTATAAATTGATTTGCCGGGAGGCACTTCAAGAAACTGCGTTAGTAAGCTCCGCTCACGTTCCTTGGTGACAGTGTACAGAAAATGGTACAGCGCCATCTCTGGTTAAGTAGAGTAACTAGTTTGTTACCTCACTTAGTTGTGACTAATGGTTAATGGTCTAACGGTTAGCAGCGCTAGATGGCGGATGGTGTTACAATGTTTTAAATATAATTCTTTGTACAGCTCCACCGAGCTAAGTTTGCACCTCGCTGGAATGCGGCACCCCGCCCCTACTCCCCGTTCACCTCCCCGCAGTCGCCCTGTCGCGTCAGTATGGTTAGCATCTCCGCTAGGAGTAATAGTGTTCTGTGGTTAGCATCTTTGTCACCGATACGCGTCATACCGAGTTTTCGTCTCCCTATCTTTTGAATTTGAAATTTTTGAACTGTTCTTGTTAAGTTTTTTGTTGTTACCACTGTTTTGTTATAGTACTGGACTGTGGACTGGAGTGAGAGCGAAAGCGAAATGTCGGGCATTGAACCTATGAACAGTAGTGATTCTGGTTAATTATAATTATCCATTGAGATATTATGTACTAAAGTACTAGAGAAGACACCGCAAAGAAATTTTATTCGCCAGTCAGTTGCGGTGAATGCACCTCAACTCTCTCATTCGCTTGCCAGCTCGCATGCGCGTAAAACGTCTGAGACCTGTCAGTGAATCTTTAAAACTAGCGTGAACAATGCCCAATTGTGTATTACGTAATTGCCGCAATAACTCCAGGAACTCAAATAAATGCACAGGAGTAACTTTTCATCGGTTAGTAACCATATTTCACTATTTTCAAATAAATACGAAAAATTATTTAACGTCTGCCATATTGTATCCTTCTCATAGACTAACAACGTCCAGTAGTGATAGTAGGTACAATTTGTTGACATCACATTAAACACAATATTATCAGTTTTACACGCTGACATTCATGTCTCTGTAATGTTTTAATTCTTAAAAGACTATACTTTGTCCGCGGTTCCGTCTGCCTAGCATAATCATAAATCTATATTGCGTCATGCTTTATAGGTGTTACAAATATAAAATTTAAAGCAGCATGAGCAACATTACAAAACAAATAATTAATTATTATTATTATACATATTTGGATTAAAGATATATTTTGTTTTATTTATATTAATATGATAATGTAATTGTTATTTTTGGAAAAAAAATTGTGTGTTAGCTATTTTAGGCAGGTCGTTTACGTAGACGTGAAATAAGATGCATCCTATCACACTTACCTGAGGGATATAGCCACAAATTACTCGTAGATAATAAAGATGTTAAGCTTCATACCAAGTACGCAAAAACAACGCACGCAATACACGAAATCTCGGAACATATGGGACCACTCCAAACGCGGTTGTTATTGGTATCAATATGATAGTTATAATACACAAATAAGAAAGTTTTCCTAAAAAATGGAGTTATTATAATTATTATCTTAGTGGTTGTTTTTATTCGATATTAAATTGCATATTATATTTTTTTTGACATCCAGTTGCTACAGAGAGGTACAATAAGTCCTTACTTGCTTGTAATTCAATGATTTGTTGCCTAATACAAGTCAATGTAAGACGAAGGAAGTTTTTTAGGATAGGTTTTATTTTCGCTGTTTTGAAAGTCTCTTGATGTTATGAATTTATTTTATTTAAGTACATTTTTATTTATTTTAGGTTTCCACGTCAAAGCCATGAAAATAGGGAAAATTGGAATAAATTTGTGCAACACAACCGAAACGAAGAGGCTTGGTTGCCAACCGACCATTCTTATTTATTCTGTAAGCTAAGGCCAAATTCGCCTACAAAAACCCAATTTAATTGAGATTTAGTACTCCACATATTTATACCGGACGGGAAATTTGATTAGGACATTTCCACAGGATTGTAAAATGCAAATTCATGAAAAATAATTTCAAAGCCAAGAGCGAATCGGACTTTGTTATGAAGGGGAAGCAGCAAATATTAAACTACATGGCCGATTTTGTTCAAAATTATATTAGTTTGCAGTTTTTGTTGATTTCATATATTCCTTTCCACTTTTTTTCGATTTTTCACCCCATAGTTCAAAACTAATTGACAAATTTTACCATCTTAGAAGCGAATATCTCACAAAATATTAAGACTGTAGTTACTACTCCATTCACAGTACACGTTCTGTCTAATACCAAACAAAATAAAAAAGATTGGATCAAAAAAAGCACTGTCAAATTCAGTAAAAATGCGCGATATAACCAAATTCCACGCGGGAAAAGCCACGGACGAAAAACTAGTACTGTATAAAGGACTGAGGATTACATTTTAATTTCGTGTTTTACTATACTTAAATAATTCTTTTTTGTTTTGTTTTTCTTGTTTTTTTATAATTAAAACATTTGTTTTTGTTTATTTATTAAAAATTTATAAAAATATATTTTGTTTTAATTAATTCTTGTATCCTCTCTTGTAAGTGAGCCCTTTTTCAATTCGTTATTATTATTATTGGTTATTATTGTGTATCTCCAAAATTAGTTTGACGGATCCTAAATAATTATTGTTATTGCAAAAAATGATTTTTTTTTGTATACGAATAGACGGTCTATGTCTATACTAATGTTTATCCATGCATTTAGTAAAAAGTGGTTATTTCAATGTTACAAACAGACACCCCAAATTTTAATTAGTTACTTGTTTAGACTTTTTGTAAAATAAAGAAATTTATTGATGTTTGTACTTAATAAATGTAGAACGTGTACACTTTACAGTAGAACTGAGTTTTGGGGGATAAAATATTCACAATAATAATTTTAATTTTTTGTTTCATTCAAGCTGATGAACCAGATAGGTAAAAACATATAAAAACCCCACACTGACCGTTCTGTGTCATAAATGTCATAATCTATATTCCGTCGTCATAGTGACCGAGTAATGAATGAAACAACTCAAACAACCTACAGTCCTACAAGCTTCTTTTGGCGCGTGCGTGACAGAGACAGCGTCATACAGGTAAGGTAAACTGTAAGGCGCTGTCTTTGTCACCCACGCGCCAAAAGATGCTTGTAGGACTATTATGTATCTTATTAAGCGTATTAAGCGCTGCGGTTTAAAATGATAGATTAGACAGAATGTTTTTTTGTAGCGCTGCAGCGACGGATAGCTTTAAACCGAGAAAAGGAACATGACTTTTGTTTGACGTAGCTTCTCTAGTTTACATAGTAACTCAATGTAATTATCATAACTTTTGTGTATATTTTAATGTACATAAGTATAATATAAAGTTAAAAACAGTAAATGCAAAATAAAATTTAACAAACACTTGTTTAATTTATTAAAGTCATAGCGAATCTTTTTTTGAATACCGTACCTAAGCGTCCGTGTGACGTAATCGACGCGAGGTGCAAACTTAGGTTGGTCGAGTAGTATACGTTTACCCCATGAAGATACGGGAACGCAGGGTCAACTTCACAAATAACCACAACTGCTTGCAAACCCAAAATAGCAGTTTATTATAAAACCAAAGAAGTCGACACATTGCCTTTTACAAATTTTTCTCTTATATAAACTCCACGTTACACTCGTTAGCGCGTTTCACAAATTGGTACAATGCCATCTTGTTTACAAGTGAGGAACTATTTAACAAAAATAAAACATTAAACTTAAATTGCTTCCGCCTTCACATGACGGTTAGACAGTATAAATAAATGTTTTAAATTGTTACTATTATTTCATCCTTCTTCCTACTATACGAATGAATATTCACATTAAAATTATTTTACCACTTAAAGTCGTTGTCACGTAAAACTTTCGCCCGTATACCGACGTTACAGGCAAACAATTTTTTGAACAAAAATTTTGTTTTTCAAAACTTGGTTGAAACACTTCTGTATTTATTGTTAATTTAACAAGCTTAAGCCACCTTATAAATAATATATATGTATATGTGTGCGTTGTTTTTGGGCACTTTGTATAAACACGTATAAAGCGTAAATAAGCGTACGTATAATGTATTATCTAATTTGTGGTTATAGTTGGTTATAGTAGGGCCATTTTAATCAAAGAGTTCAACTTTGTTTTTAATAGTCTACATTTGACAACTGTTTGTCTTTGCTTGATAGTGAGGACTGAAAAACATCGATTAAATTTAATTAATCGATAAGGACTCCAAACATCTGTAAATCGAATGCGATTGTTATAAAAAGTATTAATAAGGGCACAGTTCGCAAAACGACTAAAAACGACAAAAATAATGCGTTAAATAATGGGGCGAAATGAAATCATGACGTTTTTATCACGTTTCTGGATACTGGCTTTTGATCGATTAATTAAATTAATCGATGTTTTTCAGCAGGTTACCCTCACTATAAAGCAAAGACAAACAGTTGTCAAATGTTGCCTATTAAAATGGCCCTACTTTATACTGTACTATTAACGCGGTAGGTATGGAATATTTTCTTTAGAGTTTATGTATCTGTAATAAAGTAACACTTCTGGTGTAGTATTTGGTATCATAGTATTTCCGTACACAAATTAATTAGCATATTTTGTGTTCCGTATTTCTATCTATATAGTCTATGGTAAATAACTATAAATGTTCTGTGGTATCTGTTGTGACGCTGTCATTGGCGTCATTGCTGTCAAGTGTCAAGCCTGTCAACTCAACCATATCTGTAACGGTCGAAGAATATTCAAATTAATTAATTGCAAGTCTGCAACGCTCTAAAAACTTGTAGAAACTGTAGAAAAAATCTGTTAAAACTTAAATGAATTGAGTGCAGTTTTTTATTTGTTATGTGATGAATGAGTAAATAAGAAAAAAATGGACGCAAACGGTTTAATCTCAAAACTGAAAGCAAGCGGGACTGAAAAAGACCTTTGTGATTTGGAAAAAGTTTTTGAAGAATATAAGACTGTTTTTGTGAATTTATCTAGCAAGGATCAGGGATCATTTGCTTTAAATGTGCTTTGTGTATTATGCAGGTATGTATTTGTAATTTCAGTACGTTTCTAAATGAGTTTCTGTTTAGATAAAAGTATTTCATATCTATTTCATAGATTTTATTAATAAGTTAATAGTTATTAAACATTGGCCACATGTATGTATAATATAGTCTACCGCATTATAAATACGTTAAAGGTTTTTATGTTGCGGCCTTCGACATGGATTCACGATTGTTGTTTATGTATTGAAGCTCAGACCAATAAACTATAGACGGCGTGCCGTGAACAAAAGCGTGAAGCCGGCAAAAAGTACGCCTCGCCTTGTAATACACACGGCGGCACTCACACCAAAACGACTTGTGTTCTAAATAATAAAAAATGAATGAAGCTTTGTGTTCCAAAAAATAAAGTTTAAATTTGTTGTAGTTCAAACTGTCAACATAGGGCATTCTATTGGTTCCGATGTGTGTTTTAGGCACACTTTTGCCGGCTTCACGCTTTTGTTCACGGCACGCCGTCTATAGTTTATTGGTCTGAGTATTGAAGTATATTATTTTATTTCAACAATAATCCAAATTCAACAGATAAGTAAATAAAACCTTACTTATATTATGTGCCTTTAAAATTACAGGAACCTAGAGAAAGTCCCACAATGGCGGGACAATGTAGACAACAAGTCACTATTGATACTTGCCATAGAATGTGTGAGAGGCACCAGGAATTTGGTGCAGGAAGACAGAGTGAAGGCCTTGGCTTGCATTTATCACATACATCGACATGTAGTTAGACAGGTATAATAATAATAGTAATAATAACTCCACATTTTAAGCAGGTGGTAGGGCCTAGAGCTCACCCGGGGAAGTACCACCGCCCGCCACGGTACTTAGTACCATTCCTACCGTGTAATAATTGTTTTAAGAACAATTGTGTTCCGGACAGGAAGGTGTGGAGCCGGTTACACTTTTTTAGAGGCGACCATCTCAGTCCTCAGGGGTAGCACCACATCTGTGACCGAATTAAAAAGACTCATTGAGTCTAGTTCTGGGTTGGGTCACAGTTGTCATGGGCGGCAGCGGAAGGTGGTGCTGCATGCTAGTTTGCTATCTTAATTCCAATAAAATAAAAACATAGTAGAACAGTGATGGATCTGCATTTTGTCGAATTTTACCATTAATTTATTTATTTATTTCAAAAAACTTCTATAGTTTTCTGGGCACAATTTTTTCATTACAACCCCTTTCTAATAGATGTTCATTAGAATTCAAGATATGTTTTTTATTGAAAAACTTGTTTGTTTTATTTTCAGAATTCACTAATACCAACAGAGCTGGTCCTCAAATTTTCATATATGCCATTTGAATGTGACGATACTTCTTTATTGAAGGATTATTATAAGACATACTGGAGCATCCTCGCTGAAAGACTGACTTATATAGAAAAATTAAAATCGCTTAGGACAAATATTACCAAATTATTACCAAAGTTTATAGAAGATGTTCTGAGAGTCGTAAAAATGTATGATCCAGTTCAATTTAGTGGGAATTTTCTTGTATTTCTAATGAAAAAGTTACATTCAATGTTTACTGATCGCAACGAAGAGCTGAGTGTTTGTTTTCAGAAGATATTTGATGTTCTTGCTAAGAAAGGTGTAGACAGTTTTAGGAACTTGAAAGAGAGAGATGCACTCAGTCTATATGAGAAGTTCAATGAGTGTTTCGTAGTTGTTGTTGAGAATGGTGTAAAGACAAATTTTAAAGGACTTCATCTGGGTGACATTGTACGGTGTTGTGCAAATATGCTTGGTCATCACTCGGATATATTTCATTGCCTTCAGACCTTCTACTTAAACGCATTCTGCTGCATTTTCAGCGAAAAAGCGTTGAATGATAGTCCATATGTTGACACAATTCTTAGAAATATTATTGTGTCCTGTGAAACTGCAGAGAAGCTGGGATATAAGGCTACTATGTATGCTACATATCCTTACCTGAATCAATTTCTAAGGATATACATAGAAAGTAAAATTACTGAGAGAGATTTCATGAAAAATGATTATAGTGAAAGCATACAGATCAACTGCTTGAAATTCATGTTACTGCTCATGAAAAAGTTGAAATATGCTTCTCAGTTATTGAAATGTGAGAATTGTCCTATCAAAAGTGGTCTGCATGATGCCTTACGCTTGTCATTTCTGGTGAAAAACTTTATATCCCTGTCAGTTACAAAGGGGATTGATTTAAAAAATGTTCTGCCTCGTTATTATAATATTGTCAAAGCACAGTATTTAATGTTAAATGAATTAAGATTGTTGGGGTGTTCCAATTTCAACAAATGCTTTCGTAAACTTCAAACAGATGTGCACAATACTGCTATAACATTAAACAAGGCGCAGTATTATGAGTTTTCTATAAAAATATTTGACATATATCTAGTGAATGAAATTAAGAACTTTAATATTGGCTGTGAGTTAAGAAATTTGACCCGAGGCCTGTATAATAAGAGTATTTGCGAGCTAGACTACAAGTTACACGAGCAAGCACTGAACGACGCGTTTTTGAGCTTGGTGCTTGCTAACTCAGAACCAAGCACCGATAAGTATATGAGCTTGGTTATGGATATTAAAGCCAAGATGCTCAAAAGTGTGACCGAGTCCACAGATGACAATAGCATTGGAGAAGAAAACCAGGACAACTTCCAGATGTTGACTGTGTTAGATGTAACAAAAATGCTTCTGGAAGGCAATTCTTATGGTGATTTAAGACCGTTTGTCAAGAATTTAAAGTTTAGGTATGTTTGTTATTGTAGTTCTGATTTTGAATTTTGTAGCCTTTGTTTGTATATTTAATTTCAGTTTTGTGTGTGTTACACACAAAATCACTTGCTTGACGAGCCGGTCTTATGTGTCTCCATGTGACAAGCTGCCTTAATAGTGAATAATATAAAGTTCGTTATTGATTCCAGTGCATTGTTGAAACACGAGTTCTCGATGTACGTAAAGCTATGGCCGTCCATAGTGCCCATAGCGGGGGTGTGGCGGGCGTTGCGTGACCTGGTAAATGGGAAACACAAGGACTGGCTGCCAGGTGAGTTATATTGACGACCGATGACGATGACGACCCGAATGGCGCAATGGTTAACACGCCGATCGCTGTTCCGAGGGTCCTGGGTTCGATTCCCAGCGAGGCGGCAATTTGAACGATGAGTTTAAATTTCCGTTCTCGGTCTGGGTGTGTGTCCTTGTCTTGTGTGTTGTCCAAGGCACCCACGACACAGGGAATCCTAGTGTGGGGCTTTGAGTGTGAAGCATTATTTATTTATTGATACTAGCTTCTGCCCGCGGTTTCGCCTGCTTGGCATTAGTCAAGCTTACCGCCAGCGCGGTTGACCTGCTATGATGAACCGTGCTAGAAATGTCACCGTCACATCTCCGCGGTTCATCGGCGCGGGTCTCTTTTCACTATAAAACGATACAAGAGACCTGTAAGCTCTTGACCCGCGCGCCGGTCAACCGCGCTGGCAATAAGCTTGACTATGCAATCACCCTTACATCGCCTTGGAGTTGATTTTTACCCGACTGTATCAGGAGGGTAATGTTAAAAACATATTGTTATTATTATGTAAAAAATGGTTAACCTATGTTTGACTTTGCGTCATAAACTATCTTGAAAAAATTCATTGAAAGCGGTTTAGATTTTTCATACAAACTTTCAGACAGACGTACAGACTTTCGCATTTATAATATTAGTATGGATTGATAGTGTGTATAATTATTTTCAGTGGTGGAAAGTACTGAGGTGGTGTTGAAAGTGTTATGCGAAGTGGTATTGGAGACGCCGTCGGCAGTGAGGACCATCCATAGCGATTACTACAAGGAGATCGTTGCAGAGTTGGTGGGGACTCTTGAAGGGAAATCGGTAAGTTTTGGGCGACATCTGACTGGTAATTTTTGAGTTATTCCTACTTATCGATTTGAAGTCGGCTATTTTTTTAAAAAGTTGTTTATTAATAAAGCTGATTTTTGTCGTGTGATCCCATTTGAATTGAAGCGATATCAGTGATCTGACGTTAGTTTATGAGTTACATCATTATTTATTATTATGTATTCTTATTTATTTTACTTTGAGAAAAGCTGAGGTTATTACTTAAATGCGTCTGTCCGAAATACGGCTAGCGGTGCCCATACCCAATGCATGACAAAAAGCGAAGTCTGGCGCCGTAACGCGTTACGTAACGAAGCGGTTTACCCTCCCATAAGAATTTATTACTTTAATGAAAAAATACCGTACCGAGTTTAATGCGTTATTTAAACATTTTCAGAAGAGGAGCTCTGACGAAGATGTGGCTTTCGCTTCACTGTTGCTCTTAAAATCGGAGTACGATATGGCTGACGCTAGTCAGAAATACGCGTGGAAAGCTACAGAACATGTAAGTTTTTATATAGATACTAGCTGACTCGGCAAACGTTGTTTTGCCAAAAAACTGTTAAGGGTGAACAACCCACATCACTATGGGTATGAAAAATACATAGTAGCCGATTCTCAGACCTACTAAATATGCATATAAAATTTGGTAAAAATCGGTAAAGCCGTTTCGGAGGAGTAAGGTAACTAACATTGTGACACGAGAATTTTATATACAAGATACATATGTGATACCACTACTTATGGACAACAATAACGCAAAAGAATAAAGCATGACTTAGAAATAAAATTATTATAAAAACAAAAAACCCGACTGCTTACAAAAGAACTCAAAAGAAAAAAACAAGTGTCACAATATCAACATAAAATACTTCATGGTGCTACAGGCGGGGACAAACGTAGTACTTGTGATAAAACAACTCAAGATTATCCCCTCTTTTTCTTCCACTTTCGGGCGCCATTTTGAAAATTCATATAGCCTATGACACTTTCACAGTTCTGACGAATTCAACGATACCTCATATTATGTCGAAATCCGTTCAACCGTTTGGGCTGTGGGGCGGTCCAAATAAATGGACATACATACAAACATACATACATACATACATACATACACTCGAAAAACATAACCCTCCTTCTGACGCAGTCGGGTAAAAAAGAAAATATTGGATCTTAAACTATCTCACAGATTACGACATAATGATTAAGGAAAAGTACTTTAAAACAAAATTATTTGGTAACGTAATGCTTAGTCTGTTAGTTGAAGCGAATATAAAAATAATGGTGGCAGCGGTGGGATTCGAACCCACGCCTCCGAAGAGACTGGTGCCTTAAACCAGCGCCTTAGACCGCTCGGCCACGCTACCGACGACGAGCAGCCACCGATCTGGCGACCACCGTCTGCCACACACCTACACACGTACGGACAGTCGACGTCTTCCACGACACATCACGTACACACTTCACAGATATCGATTTATAGTTATTATGAGGTTACAGCAGTTTTGTGATCATTAATAGACGCGTAAACTACCGCACGAATAAAATGTTACGTCATCATCATCATCATCTCAACCCATCATGGCCCACTATTGAGCACGAGTCTCTTCTCAGAATGAGAAGGTTAAGGCCATAGTCCACCACGCTGGCCAAGTGCGGATTGGCGGACTTCACACACCTTTGAGTTTTTGCGAACTCTCCGGCTTGCAGGTTTCCTCACGATGTTTTCCTTCACCGTTTGTAGCAAGTGACATTTAAGTGCTTAAAACGCACATAACTCCGAAAAGTCAGAGATGCTTGCCCTGGGATTCGAACCCGGACCCTCCGAATAGAAGGCGGAGTTCTTAACCACTAGGCTATCACCGCTACGTTATGTTACGTACTGTGGCGTAATACACGTACAAATTAAACCTATATGGTTAATCTAGTTAGCAGAAAGTATCATTTCATTGAATAAGTCAGCCCGTTATATATAAAGATTAGCAGGGACTGGCCATCAGTCACGGGTCACGGGGTATGACCCCCCTCAAAATCGAACACGTTAAATTAAAAAAAGTCCAAAACATAAAAAGAAGCGTTTTATGGTCTGCTAATGCAAGTTTATTCCTATATAGGGGCGCTGAAAGCTGTATCGGCGCCCGCGTGTAAAACCGAAAAATCTCATACAGGTTTACTTTTATGCCCCCCACCGTGGTCCATTGGCGCCACGGCCATTTACGTTACGGCGCCATTGTTTTTAAAGCTTTGGTTCGCTATCCTAGGAAACCAAAGCTCAATCTAATCATGACATCTTTGCCTATCTCTGTTATAACAGTCCAATATACTAAGATGTATATTGCGGTGTTTGTTGCAGATAACAGACCCGGACGGGGGCGAAGCGATACGCACGTTCCCTCAGGAGCACCACGCGTCCGCGTGCGCCGTGAGGGCCGTAGAAGTGTGGACGGGGGCTGTGAAGTGTGACCTCAGTAAGTTACATTTTTTATGGAATTAAGGTAGCAAAGGAACAGGCAGCATACTCTTCTGCTGCCACCCATGACAATAGGGTACTTTCGGTAGTGAAAAATAAACTTGATTTTCTTAATAAAAAGCAACAAAAAATATACCTATTTCGGCAAAATAAACACGCTTTCTCGCCTTAAAATAAAATAAAATATTAATTCTTTTTTTATTTCCGGATAAACGCTGTCAGCACTTGTCAGCCATTTTGATGACGTAATAATGGTAATGTGTACAGTGCCACTAACTTATCTGACCCGGTGGCCAAAATTGGAACTAATGCAAATGTTATACTGTTGTCAGAAAAATACCAAGACAGCGCCACCCTTACCGGATCAAATAAGTTTGTAGCACTGTATGTAAGACCGGCATTCATTCAAGTTATTATGCACGAAACTGAAATGACAGTTTGGTTCTTGGAGAAATAGGTTAAGAGGCTGAGCACTGGGTACAAGGTGGCCGACTACTGAATTTTGCACGCTGAGCACTGGAGAAAAAGGACTTGTTTTGGTTTTTATTAATTTTTTCTGATTATTTTTAACAATTTCGAGATTTTATACATTTTCTAAAAAACTTGAATAAATGACGGATTCATTTATTTTGAATACCTTTGTTAGTAAAAAGAACCAAGCGATTCAAATCTGAAAATCCGCTAAAAGGCTGACTACTGGGTCCTTTACCCTATTAAAGATTTTACACGCAATCATGATAAAGACGTAAAAGTCAATAAATGATATTTCTTATTAGTATTATATACAAAACAATGTACCACCAGTAAATAAAAAAGACAAATTTCAAAAAATTATCATGGCAGCGGTGGGATTCGAACCCACGCCTCCGAAGAGACTGGTGCCTTAAACCAGCGCCTTAGACCGCTCGGCCACGCTACCGATATGATATTTGGTAAAAATTCTAATGATCTATATTGTCGGAGAGATTTATTTATTTATTTCCTCTTTATTGAACCTTACAAAACTAATGGAACAAAAGTCAGACTTAATGCTAAAAGCATTATCTATTAGTCAACCTTAGGCCAGTGAGAGAATGATATATATTATATACCTACTTTACTTGAGAAATACTCTACCTAATGGAGAAAACCGCAGCAAAATTCATTGCGTGGTTTAGAAGAAGAAGACACAGACAGACAGACGGAGGCGGAGGGCGACTTTGTTTTATACTATGTATATAAATATTTTCCCTGTTATTTTTTCATAATTTTTCATAGAATCTCCATCGAAATCATCCATCATCATCCATCGAATCTACATCCAATCGAGTCCATAACCGATTACCTATGTACTCTTATGCTTCCAACCCACGCTGGCCCTTCGACGACCCTAGGCCAATACAAGCGTGTACATAGGAAGTACAGTACCCGGCAAGAAATAATGCATATCGGTATTCAGAGAGAGATAATCGGTTAGTTACGGCTTTGTAGAGCGTTGTCTCTCTCGCACATTGCACTGATTGTGCAATATCTATTAAGAGCTGATAAGGGTGCGGTTCCACTGAGGCGGAGCGGAGCGGAGCTGTGCGCGATTCACCAATCACATGGCTTGAAATCCACGCGAGGCACAATGAGACGTGGATTTCAAGCCATGCGATTGGTGAACTCCTCTCCGCTCCGCCTCAGTGGAACCGCACCCTAAGGCTCAATTTACATTGCCGCGGAATGGAATGGAAGCGAATTTTTGCAACGAAATTCTACATTGCATAATGAACTTTATATCAATTGTGTAAGGTACAAACTAAAGACGAGCCGAAAAAGAGGGAATTCTCGAGAATGCGCGGGGATTCCCCGGAAGACGCGCGACCTCTTTTTCGGCTCGTCTTTAGTTTGTACCTTACACAATTGATATAAAGTTCATTATGCTATGTAGAATTTCGTTGCAAAAATTCGCTTCCATTCCATTCCGGAATGGAACGGAACGGAAGCGTCAATATCGCCTCATTGCGCGAGAAAGCGCGCGAATTCGCGAGAATGCTCGAGAATTCTTGCGTTTGCGCCTTGAGGGACGTTCAGTTGTTAGTCTAGATCTTTTACTTGATGAGAATGGTTGGCAGAAGAAGAAGAAAATGACGAGGAAAGAAAGACTATCAGAAAAAGGAAAAGAAATATTTGGGTCCATGATTTATGGAAGAAACGAAAACTCCCCCTTCGCGCCACTTCCCGTGGATTCCACAGACGGCACCGACGGTAGCTACGGGAATTCTCGAGAATGCGCGGGGATTCCCCGGAAGACGCGCGACCTCTTTTTCGGCTCGTGTTTAGTTTGTACCTTACACAATTGATATAAAGTTCATTATGCTATGTAGAATTTCGTTGCAAAAATTCGCTTCCATTCCATTCCGCGGCAATGTAAATTGAGCCTTAAGCACCCTATCAAGTACTTCTATAATAATAATATTGATGTTCCATTGGAGGTTTTAACAACTCTTTATATTTATTTATAAGTGAACGCGACCGTCTTCTACCGAATTCGAAAGAAAAGTGACAAGTCAGCCGTAAGGACTGTGTAGTAAGGACAACGCTCTACAAAGCCGAAACTAACCGATTATCTCTTTCTGAATACCGATGTGCATTACTTCTTGCCGGGTACTGTAAGTAAGGTTTGGCTGGTGTGAGGTCTTACTATACCTTGAGTAGCCGAGCATGAGGAATTGCCACTACGCGCCAAAACCAAACTTATTATCGGTGTTCACAGTTCTATTATTTAGCTTGTAAGCATAATTTACTATTAGCATTTTTAGTTCCTCGCATCAATCTTAAATGTACAGTACCCGGCAAGAAATAATGCACATCGGTATTCAGAAATGGTATCATAAATCGGTATCGGTATTCATAAAGCGGTATTCAATTATTTACTTTTAAGCATAATTTACTAATAGCATTTTTAGTTCCTCGCATCAGTCTTAAATGTACAATGTACATACCTTAATCGCACACGCGGAAAGATGGTATTTGTGTGCCATGCAATTATAACGAATTGCAGATCGGACAAAGTGTATGGGTATGGTAATGGCATTGCATTTTTTAAGCATTTAAATGTCACTTGCTACAAACGGTGAAGGAAAACATCGTGAGGAAACCTGCATACCGGAGAGTTAGCAAAACTCAAAGGTGTGTGAAGTCCGCCAATCCGCTTTTTGCCAGCGTGGTGGACTACGGCCTTAACCTTCTCGATCTGAGAAGAGACCCGTGCTCAATAGTGGGCCATGATGGGTTGAGATGATGATGATGATGATGATGAATGGCATTATCATAACGGGTTAAACACGTTATACTCCGTTTGAATTCGATCTGGGGCCTTATTATGAACTCTTAATTCCACACAGTTTACGTTCACAACGTGTGGGTGACAGAGACAGTGCCTTATTACCTGTAAAGCGTTGTCTCTGTCACCCTCGCGTTGTGAACGTAAACTGTCTGGAATTAAGAGTTCATAATAAGGGGGCTGGAATTCGTTATAATTTCATGACACACAAATGCCAGCGTTCCGCCAATGCGATTAAGGTACATATAAGATTGACGGCGTTATCTAAATCTGTCTGTACGTGATGTGTCGAGGAAGACGTCGTCTGTCCGTGCGTGTGTATGTGTGTGGCAGACGGTGGTCGCCAGATCGGTGGCTGCTCGTCGTCGGTAGCGTGGCCGAGCGGTCTAAGGCGCTGGTTTAAGGCACCAGTCTCTTCGGAGGCGTGGGTTCGAATCCCACCGCTGCCAGCATTATTTTTAAGCCTTGGATATGAATATATAAATACTAGCTATTTACCCCCCTACCGTTGTAATATCTTTTTCATTATATCTAAATACCAATTTAGTATTATTTATTAAAATGTCTGCTTTAAAACGGGAAAATTTCAAGCATACGCTCATCCCCTTTTTTAGCCCCCTTTGATGTGGGACATGATAAAATACGTTCTCAGTGGACCTTTAATAATTATAAACTACCCTCCTGCCATCTTTCATGTCTATACGTCAAGCAGTGTTCGATATTTTGCAATGAGTGAAGGACATTCCGCTTTTACAAGTGATGAGCCGTTTCATTGTGGGTAATATCATAAAACACAGAATCAGTATTTGTATCGATCCCCCTCAATTTATACTTTTTACGGCATGCATCTATATACATATACATATTATAAAAAGAAGTCTTATTTTCTGTCTGTCTGGACGCGATAAACTCGAAAACTACGAAACAGATTTTTAAACGGATTGTCAACAATAGAAAGATTATGTAAATCTTTAGGCAGGTTTATGTATATAATTTATAATATTTTTATGTAAACTTCCTCTATTTTTGAAGTCCGAAATCCACGTGGGCGAAGCTGCGGGCGACATATTTAATAATAATATATGTTTATTTATTTGGGTCACCAACAAGACAAACATTAATTTATTTTTCAATATAAACCTTATCTAAGATATTAAACTAAATGTTGTCTTAATTATAGGTAACCACGGCTTGCAAAGTGGACGTGGTTAGAACTTAAATATACAAAGTTTACCTATAATAAAAAAAAAAATTAAATATAATTATGTTGCAGAACGACGTCTGCCGGGTCAGCTAATAATAATATATAAATTGAAATAACTATCTTGTGAATTAGGAAACGTAAAACATAAAATGTTAACCACTTAGTTTATCGTACAGACCTACTATGTAATACAATTTAAATATCTATTCAGTATTATAACTTTATTCATGTGTAATAAACATAGTGTCATCTGCTATCAATGTTTTCGATGTAGTACGAGTAATAGGAGTGTCACATACAGAAATGTATGAGGATTTCACGGAGTACGTGTCTACCCTGCGGTCGCGTTCGATACGAAATTAGTTTTGATTGCTTGCCACACAAATGCCAGCTTTCCGCCCCTGTGATTAAGGCCTACTGTCCACGTAAGCTGCACCTCATACCCACGCTATCGTCTATGAGGGTCGCCGTTTTTGTGCTCACCAGTTGGCGCATCGGCGAGGTGAGGTCCTGCTGTCAAAGCCCGCCCATACATAAACAGGTACAAATGAAAGTCAGACAAGCGAAAAGTGACAGACAGACCTCCCTTTTCACTAGCGCCTCTAGCGGAAAATTCACACGCGGTTACCCTCATTGCCGATTGCTTGCATCTTTGTAGAAATAATCAAATCTGTGTCCACGGAGCGGCAACGTTGCGTCCGCCGGTCGCCTTGCGCCGCCTTTCTTCATTTTGTAGCTTGCATGCTTCGTCATGCATTCATTGACGCGTCGGTGGACAGTAGCCCTAAGGTACTTTGGCAAAGGGAGATCTCGGGGCGGCCGAGGCCCCGAGTGAATGTACTCGAGGCGTGGTATATATGCCGGCGATGCACAAATCTTCGATAGCGCGATTCAGGCTTCGGTGAGGTCACCGTGTGCGTTTGCGCTGTGTCGCCACAGTACATTGCAGATTCACAGCGAGAATTTAAAATGTCTTAAGTAAAATTTCTTACAAGCTAAATTGAACTGTTAGCACAGGTAATAAAGTTATTAAAACTTCTATATTCTTGGTACTTAACTCAGTAATAGTTTTTACTTGCGATTTAAAGCAGGCAGGATTTTAAGCCGTACTTGTAATTGTATACAAGTTAATACGATTGTTTCAGAAGCCAACCCGCTGCTGCAGCACGCCCTACGTATCGCAGAGGTGTATGTGCATCAATTCCTGTACATGAGCGACGCAGCTAACGGGTTGCAACTGGCCAACGTATGCTGCGACCTAGCGCTGCGTGTGGGTGATAAGTATGTCGATATTTTATTTTGACGTGACAACGTCTTATAAATTGGTTTGCCGGGTGGCACTTCAAGAAACTGCGTTAGTAGCTCCGCTCACGTTATGCGCTTACAATGAGAGCGAGTGAGAGGCACGCGTCCCTTCCACTCGGGCATGGTTAGCCCGCCTAAGAGCGAGAGAGACAGACATAAAAAGTGAAAGGCACGCGTCCCTTCCTCCTTAACATTACTTATGGTAGCTACGGCGTACACACGTTGGCGTGTTTCAGAAAATGGTACAGCGCCATCTCTGGAGAAGTAGAGTAATCTCGTTTGTTACCTCACTTAGTTGTGATTAATGGTTAATGGTCTAACGGTTAGCAGCGCTAGATGGCGGATGGTGTTACAATGTTTTAAATATAATTCTTTGTATAAATAAATGTTTTAAATTGTTACTATTATTTCATCCTTCTTCCTACTATACGAATGAATATTCACATTAAAATTATTTTACCACTCAAAGTCGTTGTCACGTAAAACTTTCGCCCGTATACCGACTTTACAGGCAACCAATTTTTTAAGCAACTTTAAGGCTGCCTGTCCACCGGAGCGGAGCGAGGCTGCGGAGCGGAGAAACGGAGAAATAATAACCAATAGCTAGGAAGCAATCCCTGTCCACTGGCGCTGAGCGGAGATTTTAGGCAATCTTATTGGTTAATATTTCTCCGTTTCTCAGCTCCGCAGCCTGGCAACGCTTCAGTGGACAGGCAGCTTTAAAAACGTCGTGTGGTTCTGCATGTTCGTATCCTACCTTAATAAAAATATATGTTCAACTTCCAGGGAATCCTACCTCCGCAACGCCGGTGTAATCATAAGCCACGCGGAGCGGGAAAGCAAATTCGTGACGAAGTTGATTCGCACGGCGTCGACCTTTGTGACAGAGCTACTGGCGAACGCGCGGACACTAGACCCGTGTTTGGTGTACATATGTGAACTTGCGGTGAGTTTTTGGACATGAAGCAAATATATGTAGAGAGGAGACGTTGTATGTAGATTTCCCTAAGAAAGAACGCGTGACACTTTGCGGGGCGAGGGGGATAAAGAAGATCTTTATTTTCCATCTAACGGTTCTATAACGATTTTACTATGTAGTGTAACTATCTCACACTAGATGTCAATAAATGTAGGATATAACAGGGACTTACTCAAAATATAAGAATAGTGTCGCCATCTAATGTCGCGTAGACAGCACTTCATCGTTTTCCTTGAAAATGTGAACGTCCATAAAGCTGTGCACAGGACGGGCGCCGACGGTAGACTGACTTTAGGCCACGCTTACTGTGATGACGTCAGGACCTAATTGAGTCACAGTGCACAGTTGCTTAGGCCGTCTCCTCTCTATATTTGCTTCATGGTTTTAGATAAGCC
This sequence comes from Hesperia comma, assembly GCA_905404135.1. Classification (NCBI taxonomy): domain Eukaryota; kingdom Metazoa; phylum Arthropoda; class Insecta; order Lepidoptera; family Hesperiidae; genus Hesperia; species Hesperia comma. The sequence continues at coordinate 19,231,583 of FR990015.1, read as the reverse complement.
TAGTAGACAACCTCGCTTCACTTCGGGAAACTTTTTCCTCCGCTCCTATAGCGTAGCTATACCGTAGCTTGATGTTATATAGCCTATAGTCTTCCTGAATAAATAGACTATTTAAATTAAAACAAATAATTTTTCAACAAAAACTTTAGTTTTGTATTATTATATATTTCAGATATTCTACAATAAGCTGGAGCTTTTTGGAGTATCAGCAAAGTTGGTGGGCTTCGTTCAAGCAACGATTTTGGATGCTTTCGAAACACAAGCAAATATTAATTGTTAGTATATTATATCCATATATGATTGAAAAATATAATTGAAAAAACAATATATATTTTTAAATCACAATGGTCCGTGGACAACTGTGACCTTTTACCATCAGATTGCCTGTCTGCTAGTTTATTGGCTATTTAAATTACAAATAGTATGTATTTCTAACCGACTTCAAAAAAGTAGGTTCTCAGTTTGACCTGTGTATATGTATGTATATTTGTGCGCGATTATCTCGCGTTTGGTTGAACCGATTTTGATGCGGTTTTCAGCATAGTATTTGTCAGACTTAGGAGAAGGTTTTAGGCATATTGTTTTGCTGAACCGATTTTGATACAGTTTTCAGCATCGTCTTTTATCAGACTTAGGAGAAGAATTTAGGAAAATTAACCGCGTTTAACTGAACCGATTTTTACATTTCGGCGTTAAAGTCTGTTCTATTTTGTTAAAAGTTATGTGTATGTAATGGTGGTGAGAGGTCCACGTCCACCATTAACTACTCCGAACGGTCTGACTCTTCTGGTGGAGAAATAAAACGACTGGTTCTTGTTACTGCTGTAGGTAGTATCGGATATATGGATCCGAGTATGTGAATATGTGAATGCTTTATTGAGAAACCTTGCCTATATTTATATCACCAGCTGTACAAATCGATAACCAATGAAATCTATTATTATTACAATGACCAATCAAACTTTCTAAATTTCTACCAATCAAATTTTACACAATGGAGATTAATAATTTCGGCAACGTAACTATCTATGAACGAGACAAAAATATATATTTCTTCTTTGCTCTAATTTTGTTAAACTTCGTACAACGACGTGAGTCCATCGTGGCTGCCATGTTGAAATCCGTGATTGACGAAGCATATAAAAAGGCGCACCGGCCGGCGCACTGTTCACTCGGCGGGCGGCAGCGGCGTGGACACAACTCAGGAACAGCGGCAGAAGAAGCGACTACGGCGGCGTGAAGATCAAGCAAACGAAGACGGATGTACTTGCATGCTGCGAGTGAAGACTGTACGGCGCTGATATGATATTGCGGCTGCTTCTTTGTTTCTGAACGGGCGTCAAATTCTATTTAGTTCAGAATAAAATATAATATGCAGCTTGCAGTATCCGGTTGCCGGGGTAGGTTAATAAATAATTTCTATGTAGGTAGGTCTTCGCCTTCTGCGATATGGTAGATAGGTGTAATAATTTAACGTAACTAAAAGGGGTTGTTTAGCGTACCGCTACATGTATATTTAATTGATTGTGGTTATTTCCAGTGGATTTATCGGTCGGTTGTCTGATGGAGGCGCAGTGTGAGTTGGCCGGCGAGAAGTGCGAGCAAACGATTCTGAGCTCTGTGAACAACATACAGAGGCACTATATCGCCGTACCTAACTCAGGTATCTTAATTTTAACATACTATGAAATTAAGTGCTCTGTCGCGTTTGTCTGATCGTGATAAATTCAAATATTACTAAACTGAACGAACTTTCACACGGATTTCTTAAGAAATAAAACGAATACTAATTAGAAAACGGTACGCAAATTGGTTAACCTGTTTCTTAGATTAGCGTTTACCAAATTATCGAGTAAAAGATGGCGCTAATAATAGAAGCAACGTTCACGACGCGTCATAATTATGTATAGTTTTAATTTCATAACTCCCATGTATAGACAACAATCAGTAACAAATGCTCAAAGTAATATGTATAATTAAATACTTATTAAATTAAAACGTTCGTCTACATTTATTACAAATTACAAGTATAGTTACTAAAGTTAAGAAGCGCTCATAGCCCGGCGGCTTGCGTCGATCCTAAGAGATCGACAAAGTTAAGCAACAGCGGGCGCGGTCGGTAGTCGGATGGGTGACCGCTAGTGGCAAAATCCGGAGGGCACGTAAAGCGGTCGGTCCCGATTTTTATCGATAGATAGCAGTCGTTAAGCCACGTCGGAGGCCTTCGGGCGGCTTGAAAACTTTCGACACTGGGTTGGCCACTAACCCCTCCACCGATCCGCATTGGAGCAGCGTGGTGGAGTATGCGCTAGGCCTCCTCAGAAATGAGGAGAGACCCGGCTCAGTAGTGGACCATTAGTGGGTTGTAGCTTCATAGTTAGTAAACCTATATTTTGTTAACTTAGTACTGTAAGCAAGTTCGCCACGTTCCGCACCTACGTGCGCACCGCACGACGCCGTAGGTCACATTGAAAAGCAGCGAGCCTTGCTGAATGTGACCTTTTTCACTTACCATCTGCACGGCACTGCGTTCTTAGTATGTTGTATAGATTTAGGAAACATTATTGTTAATAACCATCTGCAGCAGTGCCTTGTGTAAGAAATAAATGATTTTCTTTCTTTCTTTCTAAACTAAAACATCTCTCGCAGGTTCAACGTTCACAAGCCGTCGTCTCCGCTCGCTGCACCTGCGTCACCGTGCGTCGGTAGCCGGCGTACGCGCAGCGCACGCGGCGTGGTCGCTGCGGCTGTACCGGCGCGCGCGCGCCGCCGCCGCCGGCCTGCCGCGCGCCGCCGCCGCCCGCCAGGCGGCGCTGTACGTACGGGTCACTAATGTGGCGCATGTTGAGGATACGCAGGTATGAAGGTGGTGGTGAAGTCATAGACAGATAAATAGAGCTATAGGCTATTAATTTTTTGAATCTTACAAATTTAAAACCCAATCAAAACTTCTCTGAACACAAATTTTTCGAGTTATTTATTTATTTCAATTTCAGAATTTGTTCAAAATATGTTTTAAGAATTTAAAATTATGATTGTTCGCAGATAAAAATCGACAACAGGCTCAAGCACATACTTGGATTACAACCGTCGAACGAAACTCAACCTTACTGCCTTGCAACACAGTCGATAAAACACGAAACGTTTACACCGAAGACATCAAACGTAGAGACTATGTTAGACAGTATGGCGTTTAAAAAAGTTCAGACGAGTCCCTCTGTGCCTTGTTTACCGACATTTAAAATGCCAGAATTCTTTCAACACGACAAATCATGTAAGAGCTACGCGTGTGAGACGCTACTGTGTGACGTCATAGCGTGCTTGACGTGCGGTCTAGAAGCTTCGATGTATTTTAGAATGAAAGAATTCGATACAGCTCGCAGTTACTACGAGGGAGCCCTGAAAATGTTCGAACTGACGGAGGGTAGATTCAAAAACAGAATGGCGGTTTATAAATCCAAAGGTTTCAATGAAAATGTTCTAGACATAGTTTCGTGTGGATACAGAAAGGATTTTAGGGAGATTTTAATTCAATTTTTAATAGACGCGTCCCTTTTCGAACTTGCACAGAAGTTTTACGACAGATCAGACGATTATATCGTTCGTATACACGAAATTATATCAGAAATGAGAAATATCGACCCGTACATAGAAACTGAGGTGTACAATTTGATGGTTGCTTCGGCACACGTCCGGAAAGTCGTGAAAGTGCCTGAATGCGGTCTAGAAATTGATTTCGAGGGCTTGAAACTTTCAGATCAAAATAACGAAATACTTAAAACACCAGAAACAAAATGCTTGCCGGTGAACGCAACGCCAAAAGTAGTTAAACCAGAAGAGGTTCCCAACGTTAAACTGAAGGTTATAAAACTTAACCTAGATGATAATTCCGATGATGTTGAGAATCAAGACGTTAAAATCAAACCCAAGCGAGATAAGAAGCCGCAATTCAAGGTTCCGATACCAGTGACAGCTAAACCGGATTTGGAAATTATAACTCCGCGACCTAGTAGATCAAAACCTACCATAATGCTCACTCAACCGTCTCTAGACATTGAAAATACACCAAAAGACAACGAGTTTTTCACTCCCAAATCAACACCACACGAAGAAATGTTTTTCACGCCTATGACGTCCGTGAAAACTTACGGCAAAAAGAGTAATATAGTAAAAAAGTTAGAAGCGGAATTTTTGACGCCCAAGTCTGTTAAAAATTCTACAATCGAAGCCAAAGAAAGTAATATAGCTAACAATATAGATAACAAAAAGATAGGGGATGAATCAATGAAGACAGAAATAAAAAATAGGAGTTCAAGACAAGTAGAAAATCAGACAGAAAATAAGAAGAAAGTAGAAACTGGTTCGATGAAGAGTTTGAGGGACAAAAGGTCTTTGAAAAGAGCTACTAGTCCTGGTAAATTGGTTGAAGAAGAGAAGCCAACAACAACTCGTTCTAGAAGAAGACAGCCTCTAGATATAAAATGATGAGAGCTGTTTGGCGTTTTATCATACTTTTATTGATTTTCCAATTATGTCAACCATACATCAATTAGCATTAGATTCATGATTGCATGATTTTTTAACATTAGACTGGGGAGATTATAAGAATTACTGTAATGTTACAATATCTGTCTAATTTTTATTTTTATCATTAACACGACGCCTTATCAATGTTATATCGCTCTTTGTGACGTCATTTGTGAGTAAATTAATCTTTCAGTGGCTAAATTAGGGCCTTTAACTATACTATTTGGTGCCTTGTAATACTCATTTATGTTACAATGTAAAACGTATAACTATGCTATCATTATAATAGATTAATGATAACAGTAAACAATATATTTTATGAAAAAAAACCAAACTTGTATTTTTATCATGAATGATTTTGCGAAGTTAAAATATACCTTTTACGGAGCGAAATTTTAATGTATTAACTGTTTAATATTATATTGGAAATATTACTCGAATTAAATGTCATTTTTGTTATGATTATGAATGTTTATGTTATTCGTTTTTCCCGTAACTACTTTAAACTGTTTAAAGTTTTTTCCAAGACACTATTTTGGTGTAGTATTATTTTATTTGTTGTAATAATAAACTTAAAAAAATCTAACTTAATGCTTGCCTACATTACCATCTGATGGTAATTAGTGATTGTTTTGGATAAAAATAAAACACCTATTCACTCTTCATTTAAAGACACCAACATCATAATGGCTGGCAATTATTCCACGCTTTCGAGTAATGTACATATAATTTTCCAAAAGCTATAAGATCGGCCATTGTTGGAAATTTTGTTCTGAAATACAAATAGGTATTCCAGGGCATCTGCGAGCAAAAGTTAGTCTAACCCTAAGGGAAGTTGGTCATACAACAGAAGCATTATCTACATATACCTAGTTTCCTAACCTATACCTCCCTAATCTATACCTAACTATCTAGCCAATCTCCCTCCAACAAGTCTACAGGGGTTTCAAATGACTTCTTAAATAAAACAAATCTTGAATTAAAAAGACATCCATTTTATAATTCAATTAAACCATTTCAATTATTAACACAATAAAATTGTACATCTCTATTTACTAATAGTTTCAGTATATTTCTAAGTTATAAATATTCAACCTCAGACCAATAAACTATAGACGGAACGCCGGGAAAAAAGAGTACTACTCACGGCGGTACTCACACCAAAACGACTTTTGTGTTCTAAATAATAAAAAATGAATGAAGCTTTGTGTTCAAAAAAATAAAGTTTAAATTTGTTCTAGTTCAAACTGTCAACATAGGGCATTCTATTGGTTTCGATGTGTGCTTTCGACTGACTTTTGCCGGCTTCACTCTTTTGTTCACAGCGCTCCGTCTATAGTTTATTAGTCTGACTATTCAACTATTTTATTAAAAACTGTTTTCTATTAGTCACTACAATAAATATAATTGAAGGTAACATCTAATTATTACATTTTATTTAATGATAAATTAAATTCAAGATGAAAATGCTTTTTTCTAATGTACTTTTTAATCCGTTTTATTTATTTTACATTCTTATAATTTTTAACAAAGTCGTTTAACGACCGAAAAATGGAATGTGTGTATAATAATACATATCTTAAGTAAGTATATATTTTTTCATCCACGTCGAATATTTATATACAAACTATGCAAATTAATTACATTAAATAAATTAAATTGTTCAACATAATACAAATGGAGATTTATGTATAATTCGTATAGAAGTACAAAAATGGAATCAATGTATAATTTGTACATGTTTTGTATAATTTAATTGCTTCGCAATTTAAAATAATAATCACAATCAGGAATGTATATTTTAATGCAACAATGTAAAGATTTAAAAACATAGATAGACCCTCCGCTCAACCTTAAGTTGTTATTATTCTATTTGACAATGAACAAATTACATTACTCGTTTTTACATACAGTCGTACAAGGATCTTTTGGCGTGGGGTGACAGAGACAGCGCCTTACAGGTAAGGCAAACTGTAAGGCGCTGTCTCTGTCACCCCACGCCAAAAGATCCTTGTAAGACTATACTGTAATTGAAGTCATTCCCTCTTAATTCCCTCGTCTAAAGTACGGTAAAGTCGTATCTATGTTTTTAAATCTCTGAACCAATCAATATTACTAAGACCTCTTCGGACAGCATTACCAGATCTATGAAATTAATCGGTTTAAAATCTTATTTCTCATACAGACAAATCACTTACATTAGAAAACGCATTCAATCAAAACAATGTTTTTTTAAGGAATTGGAAATTATGCAAATTTAAATAACATATTTCTTTATTATTAATTTCAATTACCTACCTATGTTTATTATAAAAATAAGGAATGTCATTCAAACAAACTTCTCGAAAAACTGCGATTTCAATTAAAAAAATATCGCGGTATGTTTATATTCAATATTCATTCATTTTTAAATAATATTTAGCTTTTTATTTATTTTATTCACTAATTTTACATTAAGGTACTTTATTAAGAATGACTTGTGTATTTTTAAATAAATAACAAAATAAAAAGCCATTACAATAAATTAAGTACCTTACAACAATTCCGCTATTTAGGAACTTACAATCAATAGATGCTGATTTATCTTTCAACCATATTTCTCTTCATGGTCTAATCACATTGTCTTTTTCTCAAATTGTCCATTAAGTTATTTTATTAGCAAAGGACATTGACTTTTTGCCATTAACTAACATTGCACGAATTGTCTTGTCACAGCTTCGAATACAGTAAAACCAACTTGACCTTGAAATGAAGAGAGGCGCTGTCGGACACATTGGACCAATCATTGCACGCAATTCGAGAGGTTCAACTGACAGATGAATGACCACACGCACTTAGGAATGACTTTTTAAAATGGCGGCGTTAGTTCCAATTTTTGCCATTTCAGCTCGGAGCATTTCTGAGATAAGTTGGTGGCACTGTACCATGAAATTGTCAAAAACTTGGCCGTTCTACACTTGTGGGTTCGCTTAGGCACTTCTCACACAACGCTATTTACGAGCTACGCGACTGCAACGCAATCCGAAATTTGTATGTATCTGACACTTTTCACTGACAAGAGTTGTATCGATGCGACTCCTGTCAGTGTCAGATACATACAAATTTTGGGTTGCATTGCAGTCGCGTAGCTCATAAATAGCGTTGTGTGAGAAGTGCCTTATTCGCGCAAATGCGACTGAGCGCCAATTTTATTAATCATCCCAAATATTGCTTGCTATGTTCTTAACATCCAAATATTTGCACACATTACCATTTCATTTTTATAAAAAATCTAAAATTTAAACATTTTTTGAAAAATAAGTTTACAAACACGATTCAAAATTTAAATAAATATTTTACACAATAAATTGTCAACATTAATTTATGGTAACTTAATATATCACAATTAATTTGTCTAAAAGTATAAATTTAAAAAATCAGGTTGAACACTTTTTTAAGTGTCAATTATTTTAATAAGAACAAATGACCAATAAAATAAAAATCTAAAGTTAAGTACATTTTGGCACTTAAATAAGTAGGAAATTTTAAAAACAATTTAGATAAATCTCTAAACCTCAGCAATATAAAAAATGACTATAAATCTCATGAAAAAAAAGTAAATTTCCTTCTAGGACAAAAATCTTATTTTTTAACAGTATAATTTTTTATAAGTCAATAGAAAATTATTTATAAACACAGTAACAACATAAATATAACAAATTATTATTTTTTCCAATCACTTTCAACAAAACAGTAATATTAATAAATTCTACTCTACCAGCATAATTAAACAAAAAAAACGCAAAAATGTCTAAACTGATGTCTATTTTTCTATTTAATGTGTGGCACATTATGGTGATGTCGTCACCGAACATTTTTACACCGCTCGTATTTATAATTATACTAATTTCAACACCGAGTAGGTTTAAGCTCGACCGCTCCCAGTCTCGCCTGGCGGGACATCTTTGCCAAAAATGTTTGACTATTATTTTGGATGACTACTTATTAGTAAAGAATTCTATTTAAATTCAATGATATCAAGGAGACACTGATGTACATATTTAAGTTTGAAAGTCGCTTGCGAATTCATCTTTTTCTTAATTGTGCTGGTAGAGCGAAACACGTTATATTTGTGTAAAAAAATATTACCTAAAGAAAAAGAAGACTAAAATTTTTCTTCTGCACAATAACTACCTACTAACTAACTAAGTAACACATTTGATATTGCAATTTCAAATTACCATACATCGGCATTACAAGGGATTGTTTAATTTTCTGACAGTGTCAAAACATTAGTTGGTTAGTTCAGTAGTAGGTATAAGGGCGCGTTCAAGTAGAACGCTGGTTACCGGCGCCGATCTGCTAGCGCTTATCGGCGCGGCGGCGCTTATCCGCGCAGGTAGTCGGCGCAGGTAGTCTCTAAGGGCGCATTCATGTAGAACGCTGGTTACCGGCGCTGATCTGCCAGCGCTTATCGGTATAGTCTAAGATCCGAATCTAAATCGACATTCATCGGGTTGATAAGAGAATCAAACACACTAATAGAAACTTTTTTTGATAGTTAAAAATATTTGTTAATATTTAACAAATAATTTATTAGAGACCACTTTTTAGTGCTTAATAAATATTTCTTAGTATTTAAAAAGGTTTATTAATATGTAATAAATGAATATCAGATTTATTAAACACAAAAAAATCATTTTAAATACTAAGAAATATTTGTTTAATACTAAAGAGTGGTATAAACTAATACTTAATATTCTGTCCAGGATTTTTGTTGTCTACCCATTTTTAATACATTTTCTAATATATACGAAATTTATTATTTTATAATTTTGATTCTCTTTTCAACCCGATGAATGTCAATTTAGATTCGGATCTTAGACTATACCGATACGTGCTGACAGATAGGGACAGGGATGGGCAAATGGGAAAAACTTATCGACATTTATCGTATCGATATTTTCCAAATGTATCGATATATACCACCCAAGAAATTTAATATTGATATTTCGATATATCGGTATGTTTTGCCCAATGTGCAATTATTTATAAAAATTGCCAAAATATTCGAAATTTAAAGTACCTAAATACACATCTGGCTGTTATGACATCAGTTTTATTATTAAAAAACATGTTTATGTATCTGTAGCCAAGAAAAAATCAACATACAGTGCCACAAACTTATCTGGTCCGGTTGCCAAAATTGCAACTAATGCAAATGTTTAGGTTCGGCTAGAAAGACCAAAATATTGATTGATCTAGCTAGTAACGGACCAACTCTGAGTGGACTGTATATTTGGGGTGTACAAGACTGTCGTCGACCAAATCTGATGAATGCACGGGTGTGAATAAACTATCTGTATACTCACCGATGGCTCCTCGAAGATTGGTTAGGAATGGATTATCTGATGCTGCGCAGACTTACACAGAGCCCGATTCCTACCTTCTTGATAGTAGCTCCCACAATTCCGCCCGTGCAACCCGATGCTGGCGCGATCAGTCTTATACCGAAGTTTGTTATGCAACACGAGAATTTAATCCTAGTGGATTCGATGAATGTAACTATAGGCTCCTGGCCGATGGACCGGCTCGCCACGATAAATACGACAAAACGACAAACTTGTATTAACAAATTGGCGCGCAACGTGCTAACGCCACGAGAACGAGAGAACGACTCTATAGACAACGACAAAAGCATAGACAATTTTAATAGTTTTAACTAAAATCTAAACCATCGACAACAAAACATCGACAAAAGTGAACATTCCGCCCACCTAAATACTAGTATTTACTAAGAATTCGACAAAATATAACGACAAGACGAGTTTATACTCACGACAAGATTTTATGCTTAAACTGACGAGAAAGCTCAGTCTAAACTAACGAGAAAACTAATTTTATTTGAGTAAGAACTATAGCGAAAACGACAAAATTAACGATAACGAAAGTTAAGATACCATTGGTAAAGGGCAAAGCTTTACCAGTGGCCTTTTGAATAGCCCACCGGCTGTTTTGACGGTAGCTACACGAGAAATTCCATCCGAACCGGGATGTAGAGCCACAATTCGACCTAAGTTCCACTTAAGCGGACTTGTTTGTTCATTAACGATTAACACTAACGAACCGACAGATACGTTTCTTTGATGGGTATTCCATTTCTGTCGTTGTTGAAGCGTATGAATGTATTCGTGGTGCCAGCGACGCCAAAAATCCTGGTGCATTTTCTGTATCAACTTCCAACGATGGAGAAGACTAATCTGTTGATCGACAAAATCCTCTGCTGGAAGAATCGACAGCGGTTCTTGAGTCAGAAAATGACCCGGAGTCAAGGCCGAGAAATCATTGGGATCAGAACTAAAAGGTGTTATGGGACGAGAATTTAACATCGCTTCTATTTGTGTGAGAACCGTTAAAAGTTCTTCGAATGTGAGGCGCTGATTTCCGATGACACGGGTGAGGTGAGTTTTAACCGATTTAATGCCAGCTTCAGCAAGTCCGTTGAAGTGCGGGCTACCAGGTGGATTAAAGGAAAACTTAATCTCCTGAGACTCCGCAGCCTTTTGCATAATGCCTTGAAGATAGTTGTGGGCACCGACAAAATTTCTCCCTTGATCGGAAATAATGTGTCCACATCTACCGCGACGCGCAATAAATCGCCTCAACGCAGCTAAGAAAGCCTCAGTTGACAGCTCAGAAGCGAGTTCCAAATGAATCGCTTTAGTACTAGTACACACGAATACGCAAATATAACCCTTAAAGGTTTTAACGCCTCTACCACGACCGAGAGATATATCGAAAGGTCCACCAAAATCGATGACGACAGACGAGAAAGGTTTAATTTGGTTCACTCGATAAGATGGTAAATTCCCCATTAAAGGAGCAGGAGCAGGTTTAGGATGTGCTCGAAAACATTTAATGCACTTAGATGTTACCTCTCTAATTGCTCGCTTAGGCGAAAGAATCCAAAACTCTTGTGAGAGTAAATTTTGTAGAGTTTGAGCGCCAGGATGCATGAATTTTCGATGATACTCATCAATAATCAAGGATGTTAATTTGTGAGTACGGGGCAAAATAATCGGATGTTTAATATTAAACTCTATATTGGCTCTAGCCAAGCGACCGCCCACCCTGAGAATACCTGCGCTATCTATAAAAGGTGACAATTTACGGAATACTTTCGGTAGCGAATTAGGTAACTCCTTACCTAGACTCTCCATTTCCTGAGGAAACGAAACGAGTTGAGTATGTTTTACCAAAAACATGAAAGCTTTATTAAGCTCACATTGCTGTAATGAACCAACAATTCTATCTTTACGACAAGACTTTTTAGAATTGTGAGCAAAACGAAAACAATACGACAAAATGCGCTTTAATTTCGAGAGTGACGAAAATTTATTTAATAATTCAACGACAACATTTACGTTTTGAGTTGTCACAAGGCTATATATCCGTTGTTCTTCTTCAATAGAGTCCGTATCTTGTGGGGGTGACGAGAAAGAATGCGGCCATTTTTCTTCAGGCTCTACAAGCCATGAAGGACCTTTCCACCAGATGTCACAACCTGGTAGGTCGGAGGGAAGCATGCCACGAGAGCCGCAGTCAGCAGCGTTAGAAGTAGAGTTGACATGCTGCCAATACTCAGGAGCTATCTTGCTTTGAATGTGGCTGACTCTATTTGCGACAAAAGTTTTCCATTTCGAGGGACAAGACTTGATCCACGCTAAAGCAACAGTAGAGTCAGACCATGCAAAGAGATTTTGGATTGCGTAAAAAGGCTTTAGTGCAACCATCACCGACTCTATCAGATTGGACAACAAAACAGCTGATAAAAGCTCTAATCTAGGAACCGACAACCTGCGTAAAGGCGCAACCTTTGTCTTTGCAGAGCAAAACTGAACGGATACATTGCCGTTGGCATCTACGCAACGAAAATATGTGACTGCACAATAGCCACGTTCTGAAGCATCACAGAAACCATGTAACTGCAATGAAACGATAGAGTTTACCATACGACGAGGAATATTTATGTTAACTAACGACGACAATTGAGATCTAAAACGCGACCACTCATCTGCTATATGAGCAGGCACCTGATCATCCCACGCCACACCCGATGTCCAAAGAAGTTGTAAAAGATATTTCATATAAAACGTGACTGGGGCGAGAAATCCTAAAGGATCGTAAATCCTTGCAATATTCGAAAGGATGATACGTTTTGTGCACCTTGACTCATGATTGCTATTGACACGAAAACGAAAACTGTCAGATTGTGGATGCCATAATAGTCCCAATATTTTCAACGACAAATCAGAAATTTCTTCGAAAGGTTTAAAATCCTCTGAATATAAGTCAGCCGATGGAAGATCCACAAAGAATTCATTGTGGTTAGAAGTCCACTTCCTTAGGTGAAAGCCAGCAGATGACAAAATACTGGTGAGCTCGGACCGTAGTTGGAGTGCTAGCTCCACTGAATCAGCACCGGAGACAATATCGTCAACATAGATGTCTCTACCAAGGACGGCTGAGCCCAATGGAAACTCATTAGTAGAGTCCGCAGATAATTGAGCAATCGTGCGAAGAGCTTGAAACGGGGCTGATGTTACGCCATAGGTTACCGTGCAAAGCCGGTAATCTCTTATAGAGTCATTAGGAGAGGGGCGCCACAGGATGCGCTGATAATCGGCATCTTGGCTGCGCACCAATATTTGCCTATACATCTGTTTCACGTCGCCAGTAAAAACGACAGAATGCCAACGGAAACGTACAAGCAAGTCGAAAATGTTAGTTTGCAGCTTAGGGCCTACATGTAGAGTCTCATTTAATGATAAATTTCGCGCGTCTCTACAACTTGCGTCAAATACCGTGCGAAGAGGAGTGCTTACAGAATCAGGTCGCAAGATACCATGATGTGGTATATAATAAAAATGCCCAAAATCCATAGCAGGTGGTTCGACTTCTTCCATATGACCACTTGTTTCATACTCTGTCATAAAGTTGACGTAAGCTTTCCTATACTCAGAATTCGAATTAAGCTTCCGCTCTAACGACAAAAATCTTTTTAACGCAATTTCACGCGAATTCAAAAAGGTAGGTTTATTTGTAGGTTCACGAAAGGGTAATGGTGTTACAAATCGACCATTATTATTACGATAGTAATTTTCGACAAAATAAGTTTCACATGCTTGCTCCTCCGTCGACAAAATTTTATTATTTGGAGGAGAAACATCCTCAACTTCCCAAAATCTTTTTAAAGAATTTTCCAACGACAAATTCGACAAAGACGAAACGAAAAAACAGTTTTTATACTTTTTGTTAGAATTACAAGTTTCAAGAGGGTCGTCTACACTTCCCATTAATATCCAGCCGAAAACTGTGTTCAATGCATTTGGTTGACCCCGCCCACCATGCTTAAGACCAGGCAGCAACGACGACGAGAAAATTTCTGCGTTCAGTAACATGTCTATGGGACCAGGAGTAGCGAAATCAGGATCAGCGAGAGGTAAATTCTGTATGTGTGACCACTGCGAGAAATCAATTATATCGACAGGTTGATTGGCACATATTGATGGCAGAACTAAAGCTTCAAAACTAAATTTATTATTGGATTGGGAATTCACTGGTTTTATGGTACACGATACTGAACCCAAATGCTCTGTAACTGAATGGCCAACCCCATTGACAGTCAGCAAATTCTGTTTTATAGGTAACCCTAACAATTCTGCGCAGGATTCAGTAATAAAGTTGCATGCACTAGCGCAATCCAGCAATACCCTAATAGGTCGATAAACACCTTTAAAATCCAAAATTAAAACTTTAGCGGTTGAAAATAAAATATTATTTGTGGAATGTGCCACCGAAGTTAAAGCAATACTATTTTTATGAGGTTCCTGATTTTCATCCTGGCTGGGATTGGTCTTACCAAAATGCAACAAACTATTATGCGAGAAGTTACAACTATTACAACGAGAGGTTAAGCGACAATTTTTTACACGATGACTAGGAGAAAAACAAAGGATACACAGGTTTTTCCTTTTAACAAAATCAAAACGAGAACGAGAATCTAATTCAATAAAATCTTCACAAGTGGCAAGGTTATGTTGCCCCGAACAATAATGACACAATAATTTAGGTTGAGATACTACGAGAGAAGGTTTAATTTTATTTTTGTTTGCTAAACTACCATGGTTATTTGTCAATTTATTGCTTTCCACGGCTCGATAATGCTTTTCAATAAAATTTTGAACATCTCCATATTCTGGTATTTCATCCGAATTAAACTCTAATTGAAAAGACTCCCTAGTTGCCCTATCTAGCTTTGACCACAATAATTGAAATAACATGAAGTTCTTATCAGGTAAATTATATTTTTCCAAGACAGCCAAATTATCCGAGAAGGTACGATAGACTCTTTCTAGTTCTGAACGAGACTTGGTTTTAATTGGTTCACAACACAACAACTTTTCATAATAAATCATAGCCAGTTGACGCTTATTATTATAATATTTCGACAAAGTGTTATAAGCATCAAGATAACTGTCATCAGTTAGTGGGAAGTTTTTAATTAAATGATATGCCTTACCTTGTACACTGGATAATAAATAATGTAATTTTTCTACATTTGAAATATTTCTCTTATGTATTAAAGAGTCATATAGTTGAATGAAAGATACCCAGTTTTCAAAACATCCATCGAAAGGTTTTATATTAATTTTAGGTAACTTGGCCGAAGAAGAAGTCTCCCCAATAACTGGTTTTGCATCCACAACCGAAACATGCAGTCTATTTTTTATCTCCCTAACCTTTTTATCAAAATCGACAGTAACCGAAAGTTCCATCTTTCGTTGATGTTGCGAACTGAGAGATAATAACAACCTCTTTTGAGCACAATGAAATTCTTCCGATATTTCAACAAGATTACTTTCACTGCACCCAAGCAAATCACTTTGTTCAATTAACTCCAATCTAAATAACGCATAATCCCTCGCAATACGATTGGCATCAGCCCCATCATTACCACTATCTGTTGACATTTTACGAAAACAATACGAAAATAAAGTTTAAAATCACAGTCAAATCAGTTTATACGAAAACAAATACCTATTATTGTTTACTTTTAGAAGTCTAAATGACAACGAAACGAAAGCAACTCTGACTTTGACGTAAACTACAAACCTTATTGACAACGAATGACAGTGATTATGTCAATCACAAAACTGACTTGTCATTTGACAATTGACATAGACAAAGTAGCTTCACTTTCCAACCGTAATGGCGGAATTATGTAGCAAGCAAATTGCAAACGAGAAACTTCGACGAGCGTTATATTAATTTACCCTCACGTTTTTGATATTCACGTATTTAATTTTTACATGAAAATTATGGTAAATTACGATAAAATTTACTACGAAAAACGTTAAAATTATGTATATGACGATAAAAACTAACGAAATTGAATCACTTTAGTGTGAATCGACAATTAATGCGTACAGCAAATACGAACGAAAGTTGTTACCTAAACCCAAATTTCCAAAGGACCGCCTATCAGAGTATGCGGCTCGAAGACCAAAATGTTTAGGTTCGGCTAGAAAGACCAAAATATTGATTGATCTAGCTAGTAACGGACCAACTCTGAGTGGACTGTATATTTGGGGTGTACAAGACTGTCGTCGACCAAATCTGATGAATGCACGGGTGTGAATAAACTATCTGTATACTCACCGATGGCTCCTCGAAGATTGGTTAGGAATGGATTATCTGATGCTGCGCAGACTTACACAGAGCCCGATTCCTACCTTCTTGATAGTAGCTCCCACAATTCCGCCCGTGCAACCCGATGCTGGCGCGATCAGTCTTATACCGAAGTTTGTTATGCAACACGAGAATTTAATCCTAGTGGATTCGATGAATGTAACTATAGGCTCCTGGCCGATGGACCGGCTCGCCACGATAAATACGACAAAACGACAAACTTGTATTAACAAATTGGCGCGCAACGTGCTAACGCCACGAGAACGAGAGAACGACTCTATAGACAACGACAAAAGCATAGACAATTTTAATAGTTTTAACTAAAATCTAAACCATCGACAACAAAACATCGACAAAAGTGAACACAAATGTTATACTGTTCTCAGACAAAGACCAAGACAGTAGCGCCCCTCTTACCGGGTCAGATTAGTTTATTTTTATTTTATATATATTTTTATTTTATAGATATTTTTCTGAAAAAATATCGATATTTTGATATATCGATATTTTTTACCCAAACCTACTGGCAGATCGGCGCCGGTAACCAGCGTTCTTTTCGAATGCGCCCTAATACTTTGTGCCGAACCAGCGCCGATAAGCGCCGACAAGTTCCGACCTGTCACACGACCGAGGTTATGTCAACGGACCAGTACCGATAAGCGCTGGCAGATCGGCGCCGGTAACCAGCGTTCTACTTGAATGCGCCCTAAGACGGGTGCAGTAACTATTAATAAGATAGTCCTGTTAGTTAATGTTAGTAATAGCCCAATTAGTAATTGTAGGACTAGGTTGGTCGCTTCTAAAACAAGAGATATTATATTTGCCTCCAGGGTCTAGAAAAATAATTAAATTCTATCAATGTACATAGCTATTTAACTTTCCATACAGAATTAACAAGCCAATTTGCAGCATACCTTATTTAAATCCACTTATCCTCTTTTTTACCATTTAGCAACGGAGTAGACTCTATTTCCTTGCAGTCCTTTATGGGACTTACATCAGGTTTACCGTTGAAGTATTTTGCCATAGTGCTGTTGGTCACCACATACGGAATGCCAGAGAGGTCGGAGGTCAGAGGGTTATAGTACTGCTGGTAGCAGAGGATCGCTGTGGTGAATCCCAGCGTCGATCCTACTAGGATATCTGGAACGATGAAAGTAGACAAAATTGAGTTTAAGTTTTTTTTATTAAGGCCGTAAACGAGTGTGCACCGCACCAGAGCGATGTACAGCGTGCCCAGCCGCCCACACAGCCAGGCCGAGGCCACGCCCAGGGAGCAGAACGATACCTGTGGGGGCGGGGGTATCCACTACGTACACACCTTGCCAATGATGGTGGTAGTCGCAGGAGCGGGACAGAGCGATGTACAGCGTGCCCAGCCGCCCACACAGCCAGGCCGAGGCCACGCCCAGGGAGCAGAACGATACCTGTGGGGGCGGGGGTATCCACTACGTACACACCTTGCCAATGATGGTGGTAGTCGCAGGAGCGGGACAGAGCGATGTACAGCGTGCCCAGCCGCCCGCACAGCCAGGCCGAGGCCACGCCCAGGGCGCAGAACGATACCTGTGGGGGCGGGGGTATCCACTACGTACACACCTTGCCAATGATGGTGGTAGTCGCAGGAGCGGGACAGAGCGATGTACAGCGTGCCCAGCCGCCCACACAGCCAGGCCGAGGCCACGCCCAGGGCGCAGAACGATACCTGTGGGGGCGGGGGTATCCACTACGTACACACCTTGCCAATGATGGTGGTAGTCGCAGGAGCGGGACAGAGCGATGTACAGCGTGCCCAGCCGCCCGCACAGCCAGGCCGAGGCCACGCCCAGGGCGCAGAACGATACCTGTGGGGGCGGGGGTATCCACTACGTACACACCTTGCCAATGATGGTGGTAGTCGCAGGAGCGGGACAGAGCGATGTACAGCGTGCCCAGCCGCCCGCACAGCCAGGCCGAGGCCACGCCCAGGGCGCAGAACGATACCTGTGGGGGCGGGGGTAACCACTACGTACACACCTTGCCAATGATGGTGGTAGTCGCAGGAGCGGGACAGAGCGATGACCCCCGCGAGCACCAGGGGCGCGAGGGGGGCCAGCACGCGCGCCGCCGCCCCCCGCCGCCGGGATAGTGTTCCCAGCCGCCCGCACAGCCAGGCCGAGGCCACGCCCAGCGAGCAGAATGATACTGGGGACAGACGCTTGACAATAAAAATGGGAAATTGACGGTTGACAACATAAGCTATACTGGGAAATTGACGGTTGACAACATAAGCTATACTGGGAAATTGACGGTTGACAACATAAGCTATACTGGGAAATTGACGGTTGACAACATAAGCTATACTTGAATGAATGAATGAAATGTTTATTCAAAGTAGGTTTTTTTAGAGCCAAGCAAGCCAACGAGCAGACGGGTCACCTGATGGTAAGTGAAAGGCGTCGCCCATGAACTTTGGCTTTGGTAACACCAGAGGCGTCAATGTCGGGCCTCGAAGGAAAAAGGCGATAGAACCGCTTCTTGAAGGAGTTTTATACAAACACTTTTCGAAAGTCAAACTAGGCCATTGCTTCAACAAATCCCTAAGTTGAGTGATCTTAAAAGAAGCCAAAATAATAATAATAATATAATAAATCTTTATTTCAGATTGTTATGTTGATATGTTCAGATTGTTAGTGTGTTAGTAACAATTGAGCTTAATAGTATGTTAGCGTTGTTAGTACAATTATTTATATATGTCCCGTTATTTAATTATGTCATAATATTATTAGTTATTCACATTATTAATTTAATTTAATTATGTCACATTGTCACAAAAGAAACTTCCAAGTAGCTACTACTTATTCTAGTCACTTACAAATTGAACTTACTGCTACGTATGGCTAAAATACAAAACTCATTTCCAAGCTGTTTTATCTTTAAAAGAATCTTACATGTTTGCAATAACCTTTCGTCAGAAAAATGCTTTTAAGATGAATTTTAAAGGAGTTTTAAACTTGAATCGCTGAGCCGCTCATGCCACTCATCGCTAAAACATTTTTTTTTTACTTATGCAAAGATCTAACATTGTCACACCTGATAGCTGACTACCTGAACTTATTGGTTGCAATTAATGAAACAGACTGACCAATAATCACACTTTTATGACTGGACTCAGCCAATAGCATACATTCCCAATTCTGTCGCGCAAAATCTTACACTTTTCATTTTCTATCTTACTTCCATACCATGCAATAAAGAGTTTCATTCCAAAACCATAGATTACTAATAAATCCGCCCTCGCTTCGCTTCGGGGAACCAGTACCTTCAAAAATCTCTATAAATTTTAACAAATTATGTTATTCCAATGTCTAAGCTATATTACTGCTAAGTTTCATGAAAATCCATTCAGTAGTTTTTGCGCGAAAGAGTAACAAGCACACACACACACATACATCCTTACAAACTTTCACATTTATAATATTAGTAGGAAGTAGGATAGGAAGTAGGAAGTAGGATATGGTAGGATAGGAAGTAGGATAGGAAGTAGGAAGTAGGAAAAGTAGGAATAGGAAGTAGGATAGGATAGGACAGGAACAGTACACTCACAGCTGCTATGGCCGCTGGGGAACGACTTCCGGCCCTCCATCACGTCGAAAGCGTCGCCGGTGCACTGCAGGTCGGCCGTCTCGACGCCGTCCGGGAAGCACCGGTAGAAGAAATCTGGACGCGGACGACCTGGAATGAGAGTTTATTGTAACGATTAAAGCTTTATCCATACTAATATTATAATAATATATGTATATATCTGTGAGCGTGTTTGTTTGTTTGTGGCTCTTTCACGTCGCAACATGGCTATTATATGATATGGTTTATGTGTGTAGAGATAGTTGGGAGGGTGGAGAGTGACATAGGCTACTTTTTATCGCGGAAAAACATCTCATTCCCATGGGAAGATCGATGTTTTGTTAGTTGCTAGATATTTAGTTTCGGATGCTGTTAATAGGTGGCGTTAGTAAAATTCATTTGCAAGTTCTGAAACACGCTTTACAATGGGCAGACATAATACCATAAGAGCCTTTTGACATTCTGTTCATGTCAACCCTGGTTGCTAAGGGCAGGATATGATTTTATCTCTGCTCCAACTTTAACTAAATTGGTTTCCAAGATTTGCCTTCACAAATAGAGGTTCGTAAGAATATCGAAAAAAATTTAACTGTTTGTGAGCTAGTTGGCTATCTAAACAAACACTCACCAACAATTAACTTCATGGTGTCAGTCAGGACACCGTTGATGCCGAGGGCAAGGGACCAAGTCAGTAGAATCTGAAATTATTTAATTTCCTTAATTTATAAATCGGATTTATGAGTCGGAGCAAATTGCGGCTGAAGCCTAGCTGTTTATCTACTGGCCTCTTGCTTGACTCAGTCGCTAATTGACTTGTTGTGTTGCGGCTGAAAACTTGAGAGGCAGTAATTTCTTTCTTTCCTTTTCCATGTTTTTGGCAACATATCAATAATGCCTTTATTGTATCCGATGTCTATGAGCGAAGGTAACCACTTATCACCAGGTATCTCGTCTGTTATTTGACGGCTATAGACATAATAAAATGTATGTCATCAAATACATCATCATAGGTAAGGCGTCATCGCACGCACGTCACACAGAGATGCCACCAAATCTAAATCACACTATCGAGAATTTCTACACCGCTCACCTTTCTACACCTGAAGCGTGGCACGAAATACACATAAAATGTATTCAGACATTCATAAACCATTTAATGTCAAGATATTTACTATTCTACAGATAACAGCAACAAAGTTCTAGACCCTAAAAGGTACAACAATGTTACCTCGAGAGCGTCATTACAATCGTTGCACGCAGCCCACGCGAGCAACGACAGGGCACAGGGCACCGACAACACAACGGCCCATAGTGCCCCGCCGGGCACGTAGGACTCCCGCCGAGGATACTTGTACTCGGTCTCAAGCTCTGATGTATGGATCACACGGATGAACGGAGACATTGTCTCCATGTAACTGGAAGATCAGGTTTTATGTATTAAATGAGGGTATCTATAATTGAAATAACCTGCTGTTTGCAGGATCCTGGGTTATATTTCTGATAAAGTGATGAAAGTTGAAGTTTTTGTTTTTGATCTGAGTGTAAAGAATATGGGCGAAAAATTATTTTTACTTTTTGTAGCGTCTTACGTTATTTATACCAAAATAATTTAATATTTTTTCTGTATATTTTATCAATAATGTCTGTACGCGTCTTGCTCAGCGTTAAACAATACTATTAATAAGAAGTGAATTGATTAAAATAACAACGATATCCTTTTCATTGGGTGAAAAATGTTACCATTTAATTATTGTATATTTAATGGCAGAAAATATATTTTGACAGACATAATCATTTTGTAATTTTATTTACTTAATATTTTATAAAGTAAGTAGTTTGGGCAATCTTTAATGAATAATTAACATTTTGCTTGAAAGCTTAAGTTTAGGTATTTTTAAAAATGTGTTTTCTTTATCCTTGTGAAACATCATTTAATCATAGTAGAAATAAGTATAAAAAGAACTGGCCACTTTTGAATTATTTTTCAATTGTTGTTTATGTTTGTGTTTTGCTCTTGTTTCATGAAACTCTCTTCTTGAAACTCTCTTCCTAACTAAGTGTCCAACGGACACTTCCGCATACAGACAGCCATAATATCTTCATTTGTCTATGCTTATAAGAAATTAAATATCAAAATACTCTAGTTCTGGAGTAAGCTTGCGAAAAAATCTTGTATATTTGGGCTCAGACATTAATGGTGGATTTTATAAATATTTTTCATTCCAAGACGCTAAAGTTGAAAATGAAATAAAACTAAGTATGGCAATTTGCCCTTGTTCTTTGTGTCTTTGTGTGCAGACAAATAGACTAACCTACTATGTAATTTATATGTTTATCAACTTGCATCACTAGTTTGAGTAAAAAAAGAAAGGATTTATGTCACTAGGTCAAATATGTAGTAAGCAAATTCACCTGATTGTCGTAATTTTTAATTATCTGTCTCTTACTGCCTCTAATGTCCATTATTGATTTTTATAGACCACTGAACTTGTGAATATTTTTTTATAGCTTTTGAGGATAATTCCGACATAGATCATCATTAACAACACAACACTAGGACTTCGCTTCCATTGACAGAGTTAAAGCAAAGCATAATAACTTTTAAAAATAATGGAATATTGACCACTCTATAGGAAAGTTTAGTAACCATAACCTCGGGTTTGATTCCCTGTCGTGGCACATATTTATGTGACAGACATATTTGTTTTTGGGTATCAGTGATAAATTATAATGAGTATGAGTGTGGTATTAACATTACATATGTATTGAGTCATATCTATATGAAGAATTAACAATCAAATTTGTATATTGTGCAGTACACAAAGTCCTTACACAATGGGTCATTAGTTAATACAGAAAGACCTTGTTATACTGTGCGTGCTATTGAGATTTGAGCCTAATAAGAAACAAACCTTCAGAATCAGAATGAGAAATATAATTAGCAGAACAAACATGATTTCATGCTTGCGTTCGTTAACATTGTGTTAGTATACCAATAAACAATGGCAATCAACACAGCGTAATGATAAAGAGTTATAATTATAATGATCTCATTTTAATTACATGTAGCTATGTACCTAATGATATAATAAATTATTTTGCAATTTTTTTTTTATTATATCACTTATTTAAAACAACAAAGTAGGTTCCTTAAGTATACTGAAAGTTTAACGCGTTAGAAGACAAAAGGATGCACATTAATGCTTTAGAACAATAATTACTAATAAAGATAAGACTAGTGTAATCTAATAACACTATCAAGCCGTGCTTCCATCTAACAGTCTTTTAAAGAATATAACTTGGAGAAAGAACTGCAAATCTAGTTTTAAGCGGTTAGATGGCTCGTTAGAAACACATTTCATTGATGAAATTCGAAATTTTTATGTTATGACCAAAACATATGGTCGCACTTACCAAAACGCCGAGAGAAGGGCAATACGTATAAGAATTTCTACAAAGAGGCTGAAACTAGCTGATCGAATGAGAGGCATTTTGTACACTGATAGATTTAGAAAGAAATAAGTAAGAAATAATATGTTTTTACACGAATATATCAAAACATCGCAACGTAGGTAAAACTTGCGTCCAGTGTTGCCAACTATAATTTCGAAATTCCGTTAAACCTGTTGGTAAATTCCGTCAAAAATCCGTCAAATTTTTTTTTGTGTCCGTCAAAAAATCCGTTATATAAAAAATACGTTTCATAAATGCGAAAGTTTGTAAGGATGTATTTGTATATGTGTTTGTTACACTTTCACGCAAAAAATATTGAACGGATTTTCATGAAACTTTGCAGTAAAATAGATTTTAGACCTCGGAATAACGTAATGAGTAAAATTTATAGAGATTTTTTTATCATTTGGTCATAAGTACTAAAATTTATAACCGTAAAGTCGAAACCAGTCAAAACAAAATCCACCTTCTGAGAGCTATCTTCTACTAAGTGGCTAATCAATACTAATCAATATATAAAAAACTGGTTGTCTGTAAAGTCGGTTTACTGACGATAGTTGAACGTGACAACGTCTTAAGAAAATACTGATGGAATGATTGACAAATAATATCATCAAAGTAAACAAACGTCATGAAATCGTATTTAAAGTTACAGAAATTTATCAATAAAAATAAAGAAGGAATACAGGAAACATTTATAAAAAGGTAACATTTAAAATTTATAAATAGTCCCAGAAGTCAATAACAAAGTAATAATTGGATACATTACCAAAATATCTACCTCCAAAGTAATCAAGCTGCCGAACGCAAAGGCCGACTGTGCTTTTTATGTCTGTCTCTCTCGCTCTTAGGCGGGCTAACCATGCACGCGTGCCTCTCACTCGCTCTCATTGTGAGCGCATAACGTGAGCGGAGCGTAACGCAGTTTCTTGAAGTGTCACCCGGCAAACCAATTTATAAGACGTTGTCACGTCAAAAAAGTTTTAAAGAAACAATCCCAATCGTCATCAGACACAGAAAACATAAAAATAACTTTAGAACAAAAAATCACAATCATCATCATCGCTTCCAGTTGGTGTTATTATACTCGCTATGGGAGCAGCTGTTAAGGTGGATGGCTGATTTTAATTTTATGTTTAGCATTGATCCTAGCATAGCAATAAGAGGTAAATCAAAAGTGTAACATGTCTTGCCATTTCTTTTTAATGCAGAACGAATATTGAAAATTGCGTTGATCATTGTTTCATTAATTTTATTTCTCAATTTTGATTTTACTCCATTTAATATACTAAAAACTCTTTCTACCTCCGCGTTTGAACAAGGAAGCAATAACATTGTAAAAGCAAAATCACAATATAAGTGTTGGAATGGATTAATGTTTGTTGCACCTTCAGATTTCTTACCTCTGACCAAAATTCTACAGTTCGTTACACTAGAACTAAATTCTTGATTTTTTTTTCAACTATTTTTCCCGTCAAAAAATCCGTTAACCGTCAAAATATATTTTCTCCCGTTAATACCTGACCCTAATCCGTTAAATCTAACGGGAAATCCGTTAAGTTGGCAACACTGCTTGCGTCGTTTGAAAATGAAAACACAGCAGCACTTGTTTTGATTGACATTGACAGTGACATTAATGACGTAAGTTGAACGATGTCAGTGTTCGCTCAAAATACTCCTTTTAGGTGCATTCCACTTAGCGATAAAAACGCTGTATTCATATACTATAGAAAAAGAGATAGTGCCAAATGGTTAATGCAACTAGTCTATAAAGAGTCTAGAAAGCCGTCTTTCCAGCTACTATCGTAGTCAGCGAATATCCGGCAACTTTTTATTTTGTATGAATTTCTACCCGTTACCGCTGGTTTTCTTGTCCAAACATCTCACTGAAGACATTATTAATATCTCTCGATTTCGAGTTTTAACGTGGCCATTGCACAGC
The DNA here is from genome assembly GCA_905404135.1 of Hesperia comma. Lineage (NCBI taxonomy): Eukaryota > Metazoa > Arthropoda > Insecta > Lepidoptera > Hesperiidae > Hesperia > Hesperia comma. The sequence goes on along the minus strand of FR990015.1, from coordinate 19,206,328 downwards.
AAAACTAACTTCAATATTTTTTAGATTTTCTGAGATAAACCAACTCCTAATAACATAGAAATAGTCGGATGAATCGTCTGTGATCAGACTTTTTGATTACAGCACCTAAATCCATACTCGGGACTTTCTTGTTAACATGATTAAATATACATGTATATTTGAATAGTAAAGCAAGCGTTAAGGAAATCTTCGAAACCATGATGATCGGCTTAGCCGACTAATCGGCCTCTTTACAACTACCTAATCGGCTAGTTAGCCAAAGTTATGATCGGCACATCTCTAATGATAAATTGACTATAGGGATTTGTTGAAGCGATGAGGTAGGTTGACTCGGAGAAAGAGTTCGTTACCTAATTTTAATTATTTTCACAACTAACAGAAATAACTATCTATCACCAGCAGTCCATAGCTCAGCCCTTCATAGCTGGCAACGAATTGAACAATAATAGAGTTCTTAACAACGCCCTCTGGTGACTGGACTAGCCAACTAGATTTGAGATTTGTTCTGGGTGGACCAAATGTGACCGTGGCATGGGCGCTGACATTGTTAAAAAAAATATCTACAGAAGTTGGAAGGAAGATCTAGGTACTTAAGTCCATTAGTTCTACACACTTTTCGTAATGACATTGACATATAACATACGTTAGTCATCTCAAATATCTCAACCTTTTCTTTAGGTAAGGAAATAATAGAAAAATACAGTTTGAAAAATATATATTCCAGAAAAACTTAATCACGTGGCTGCTTATTGATGAGAATAATTTTGTGTAAAACATCACAGAATGAACAAAGAGTATTGTGCAAAATTTACACATAAAAGATTTTTACAAGTTTAAGAACCATAACAAAATGCAAAACTGTAAAAATGCAAGTTTTGCGCTTTTATTATAAAACAGTTAACTTACACAAAAAACCAAACAAAATAAAAGATCAAAAAATCAGAAATTACCGATCCACGACAATTTTCTAAATCAGATCATGACTTAGATACAACAACGAATAAAGGAAAATGTTTTAAGTAAGTACCTTAAAGTTATTTTAGTATCTCACAAACGAAATCACTATAAATAAGAAATAAATGTAGGTATGTCTATCATATTAGGCGCAAAGTAATCTTATTTTATATTGAGTGACATTATTTTAGTGTGTAATATAGACGTTGCATTATATTGGCCTAAATGTCGACCATTTTTTTCGACCACCTACATTACTGTAACAATGTGTAGTGTAATAGAAGCATTAGAAGCACCTTGCCAAAGGAAGCAATATTTTAAACATCCCATAAAGCCAAACTAAAATATCAGAAATTATGCACATTATATAAATGAATTAGTCGAAAAAAAAACTTTCTAAATGCAATTCATTAAAAAACACGATTATACTAACAGGATAGTAGAAGACAAATTAATCTGTAATATGCAGTATATACTTGGGGTACAAAATATATTACGGTATCTTTTATTTTAATGTAATTGAAGATAGTGTTTATTTGAATTAGTTTAGTGAAGTAGTGTTAAGTTATTATCTTACACTACATTACATTTGTAATAGATCTTGTTAAAATTTTATGTTACGCAATATTACAATTGTGTAAAAGGCACTATAACATTCTAATAACAGTATATTCAAGAGTTAAGAACGTATTAATTAATTGTCTGTATTTTGTCAACTCCAGAGTTATTATACTTACTTACACATAATTATATTTTAATATTATATCTACCTACGTATTTTAACTAATTATGTGAATATTTAAATACAATATATCACATAATATTAAAAAGAGAAGAGATTTGTATTTTTATATGTATAGTATTATATGTATAGTATGAGAGTATCGATTAGGCTCAAAAACTGCTGGACCGATTTTAAAATCCTTATAGTAGAATGCTACAAATTATGGACTGCATTTTATTAAAAAAAGAAATAACTATGAAAATAATGTCACTTGAGCAGCAAAAAAGGCTGAAAGTGTCTTCGTATGCCTGCGACTTTTTCCAGAGTGGATATTTAAGACATTATGTTCCCCTAAGCTAAATGAGAGAAGATTTACTGTTATTGTCTGTCTAACAATCCCGTTGGTGCCAACGCTGAGTTAGTTAGAGATAAATCAACTAAAGTCGTTAAATATTTATAGCATTATTTAATAGCTTAGCTAACATTCCTATTTCAATAAGTTTAAATATATTTTATACTACTCCGTTTCCATACTTAAGTAACATACCTACTTTTGTGTGACATAAATCTCTGTTGATCTACTACCTAGATACCTACCTACCCTTAAATACCTAAAAATAAAGAATAATATTTGATTACACATAAATTTAAAGACTTAGCAATATTGATTGATGTAAATAAACCTACTCCAGTTTTAACAACGACAAAAAGTACATTATATAAAAAGTATAAGACAAAAGTATTTGATACAGCGAAGACTACGAGTTCCTTAAACAAGCAAAAAACAAACAAAAATATAAATAAAACACGTCATCAAAACAGGCACAAACAAGTCACAGTTTTACTTAACAATAACTAAAAATATAAATAAAAATAAATGACAATGACTTATTGCACAATAAATGTTTATATGAGCTCATCTCCATTGGACCTTTACAATCTAGTATTCTGTAATCTCACAGAATAAACTCGCATCATTTATCACACTGCTGTTAAAATAAAATTACTGCGTAATTGTGGAATACACTATGCGCCGCCGCACTGTCACGTTTTATTAAGTAGTCATAACGAACGAAATGACTTTTTTTTTGCAAAAAAACAATGTTTTGAGCGTTTTGCCCCCTTAATAGATCAAGTCCTTTGTCTCTGGCTTGGGTGTGTTCCCGCCAAAACTGATTTCTTAAATAAAAAGCTTAGAAAACAGAGTTCCATGAAATGGGCATTTCGTTTGAAAATTGAACAACACGAACAACTGTCAAAATAGCAAATATTACTCTACCCACACATTAAAACAAATGGAATAACATGTTGCATAATTATAATCTACATTGGGCACGTTCTACTATGCGATAATCGTGTTCAAACCGAAACAAAACTTTTGTTGTATAAAAAAAATTGTTTTGAACGTTTTGATCCTTTAGTGGAATGCTCCCATTAAAGGTTGTGTGATTTGAAAGTGTATCTATGACACCTTTGAATAAATTATTTACTTATAGTCATCTGAACAGTATTTTTATTTGTTATTTTTCTTATTGGAATCTGCAAATTTTGCTGATGACGTCATGTTATCCCAGTCGTATTGTATTGGTAGAGTAGTAGGCACAAAATGTTTTCATACACATTTTTATCACGAACAGAGCAATAGCTTAAACACATTATATAAAAAAATATAAAAATTAGAAAACGTGTAAAGAACGAAATTATATAGCTTTTATATATTTATAAATACAAAAAATACTGAAAATTATACAAAAAATATGACAAACTAAATGGTAACTTTAAAAATATACAAAGTAAAGTTTCTGTGTTTGTTATATCACTATTCTCCAGTACAAAATTTACTGAGTAGGTATAATTTGTAATCGATAATTTATATAGGGAGCGTTCTAGAAGCGATCTTAACTGTCGAAACAATTCCTTTCATATAGAAAATAGAATATTTTGAGCGTTTTGATCGCTTAGTGGAACGCACCAACAATAACATTATTTAAACTGTGTAGCATAGTGATAATTTTCATATTATGTTACCAAATTGATTAACTGCAACTTATAACTTATAAAACTTTTATACAACTTGCAACTTATAAAACTTTTATACCCATAAGGGTAGTGTTCTAATTTGCATTTGACCGAAAGGATAGTGTGCTAATTTGCACTTGACCAGCGTTGACTAATATCATCATAATTATGACTTCTTGTCGATAGATGACTCGAAGACTCATTTATCACCTAAGTATTCCAATAACAAATAAGTATACTCATATAAGCCTATTATTATTATTATTTCTGGGTGACTCTGATTCGCCGAGTATACGGAATTACTACTCTTCGGTAAACCAAATTATTACAGTGCTCACAGTACAATTTTTGCCGTCAATATGCAATGTACATTATGTACTTGAATCTGTATGGATTGGAATTAAAACGAATTCCATGAACACAAACTCAGAGTAAGTTATACTTATTTGTACATCTTGCGTTACTCCCACCTATCAGGTAAAGTGACTAACCAGAAATGTTCAGGATACTAAATGGTCTATAAATAGTAACCCATGGAATGAGCTCTGGCGTTCTTGTAGTAGTCGAAGTATTCAGCCGGAGAATTCGCGTGTTTCTTCACCACTTCGTCAAGCTGCATTTGGTCACCCCAGTCCGCCTGAAATCATAGTGTCATTAGTGTCTATACATAAGACGAAATACATGACGTGGTACATTTTCTGATCTGAGTATAACTATTTATAACCGTTGTGATTGATTGAATTATTGGAAAAGCGGTAGTAAAAAGAGACTAACAAAAAATTTGAAGATAACGTCGTTATCAGAATCGAAATTGGAGTCAAACTTAAGTCAATCAACTTGGAAAACTTGGAAAGGAAATACTTACAAAATTGGGGAACAAAGATCGTTTCTCGTCAAACTTCTTTTCGTTGACGCACCGTAAGAGATACAGCCGCTCCACCCACGGCCATATCATGTAGTCCAGCATCCCCGGTCTATTGCCGCCGAAGTAGTTTGTGCCTACAACAATACGACGGCTTTGAAGTGGGGATCTTTCACCAGGACTGTGATGGGGTGTAAGGAGTTTCATCTATCTTTGAGTCAGTGACAATATCAGACCATGCTAGAATGTGATGGGATGTAAGAGGCTGCTTTAAGGGTCAAATCACACCGAGACGAGACGCGACGCGACGCTGCGCGCAGTCTTTCAAAGAGAGGCTCAAAATAGAACTTTATTTTCTACACGAAAAGATACACATTTCATTGTGAGAATTCAGAATACGTTGCTAAGCAACGTTGCTAAGAATACGTTGCTAAGCAATGAAATGTGTATCTTTTCGTGTAGAAAATAAAGTTCTATTTTGAGCCGCTCTTTGAAAGACTGCGCGCAGCGTCGCGTCGCGTCTCGTCTCGGTGTGATTTGACTCTAATGTTGAAGTCCAAACCGACCTCTCCTGCTCGTTGTTCTGCTAAACTACGGAAGAGAGTATGACCGGTCCCTCTTTCAGAGATCGCAGAACTCTGTACCATTCAGTTTAAAACCGTAGATTCGGTTACGCTGGTGATAGGGTTTTCAATTGGCTAGCTACTATCTTGCTTCAGTCAGCAATTGTCTTATAGTGTTTCAGCTTGGGATTTAAAGCCTTTATCCCCATGACTATAAACGATAAAGGTCAAAGCTCCATTAAAGAAGGGTGAAGAGTAAAAGTGTTAGCAAGATTTAATTTACCTCTTCCTGCCAGTTCCTTCTCGAAAATATCCAGCGTTTGGACAATCTGTTCACTGCCGTACGCGAAGTTTGTGTCAAAACACTCCAAGCTGCCCTTTATCAGCTGGAAAATACAAGATAGACGCATCAATATTTTGTTAACTTATACGATAGCTAACCAGCATGAAGCACCCTTCCACTGACGCCCATGACAACAGTAGGACAGGGACAGCGATAGGCAGTCCTGTTAGTAATTGTTAATAATAGTCCAGTTTCGGTCAAATCTTCTATCTATATATATTATATAATAATGCTGTAACTGATCGCTGTCTGTACATGGCATGACATATACACAAGAGAACCCAAAACAATGTTTTCATTTTTCATCCATTTTGTCTGTATGTAAGTATGTACTTATGTCTGCACTTTTGTGAATGCAAAACTCAGAAATGTCTAAACGCATTTGAATGCAGTTTTAAGAATTATAGGGCTTCACAATATCGGTCGACAAATAAATAAGTTAGGTGGGTGAAGTTTAAATGAAATCTAGGCGCGCGTCGTGGGCGGAAGCTAGTGCTTACATAAAAAGCTCACCTCATTAAACCTCTCGATGAGGAGCCGGTCTTGCGCCTTCACGAAGGGATCCCGCGAGTGCAGCGGGTTCCTGGCGTACTTCTCGTCCAGGTAGTCGCATATCACCACACTCTCGAACAGGAACTTATCGCCCTGCTCCGTGGGGATCTCCAGAACCGGGATTTTCACTGAAACCGATCATTTCCGAATCGATTACTCGTCAAATTTCAAAAATAAACGTCCACATTTAAGTGAACTATTTACAGAATACGCAATAAGATAAAAACACCTTGTTAACGTTATTTTATATTTTTATATTTAAAGGGTGTAAAATCAAAAATATTAATTAATACAAAGTGTTACCTTCATTTACGAGGGAAAGTTAAAACTATTGAAAAGGAAATGACAACACCATTTGTTAAGAAAATTCCCTGTGCTCAGCGACTAAAACACTTTGAAAAACAATTTTGCATTGAAAAATAAATGTTTTGAACGTTTTGGTCGCTAAGTGGAATACACCTTCCATAGTAAGCCGTGATGATGACTTTTTATGCGTAGAAAAATGGCGGCGATTAAATCAATGTTATTTCATTGCAGTTTTAAAATAAATAAACGTTAGTAACAAAAAAATCTAAAATCATACATCGGGTATATATGTATGATCCGAACATTCTCAATAATTAGGCTGATGACGAAAAAATCTTATTTAGTAATTATGAACAGATAAACTTTAGAACGGCTACGGTAACGCGCACCAGCAAAAGCCTACAACCTACAACTCACATCGTGGGTTCTTAACCCTGAACCACTCGGGCAGGTGCAGGGGGTCGAGCCGGCAGACCTCGTACTTGGCCTTCTTGGCCTCCAGGATGAGCAGCACCCGGTGCCCGTACGGGTTCATGTCCACGTGGTACAGCCGCAGCTTGTCTGTCAGCGGCGGCGGCTGCGTCTGACCTGAAGATTCAATGGATAGATAGATACATAAGTCAAATAATAAACTTAAAAAAAATGACCGACTTCCATATTGGCAAGTACCTACCTATACACGTAATGTCTTCAATATTGGCAAGTGCGTTTAACATTAAAACTTATCGCTAGATGTCGCTTAAATTAACGTGCGACTAGACGATAAGCCAGTACAAAGTTATGAGGTTACTTAAAAAAACAACAGTCAATCATAATGAGTCTCTTTTCGTCGGTTAAAAATACGTGGGTATCGTGGCTGGAACACTTAGTTGGAACAAAGTTATATTGTTGCACTTTAACTCTGACACCTACTTCTATCTTTAGTACATAGTATCTCGATGACTTCTATGCCGTCTATGCCAGAATAAAAATGCAAGTGTATTATCTCTATGACACACTCTCACCTCTCTGACATACCTCAATTGATAGCTGACATAAATAACCTAAGAGCTGGCGTAATTTCGCATTCATGAGACGGTAAAAATCTTACACAATTTTTCTTTCAGCCTCCATACGTCATAACGAAGCAAGTGATAATTGAATCGTAGTGAGTATCGTACTTTTGCTATATTTCGGTAGTGTACTTACTGATTACAAAATATAGTCCTATTAATATATACTATGTTTATGGTTCTCAATGAGTTTAATCTGTATCTACAGATTTTACAGACTAGGTATTTATCAAAGGTAGGTTACCAAACATGCATTGTATTTTGTATCGGACCCGTAATTCCAAATTTGGCGCGCAATCATTCACATTCATGGCGAGTTGCAATAACGAAACGCAACATGTCTTGTTTGTAATGTATCGATGTCAAGGCCACCTTTGTTGTAATGCCAATGGGCTTAACCCAACAAACGACATGTTTAATGTCAGACATCACCATTTTAAACAAAACTAGCGAAAGTTTTATACTAGAACCACAATGCAAAAAGTTTGTGTGCGGTTTGTTCTAAATGGTTTTTTAATAAAAACCTTTAGGCGTCTTTTAAGACATTCGACGGTCACGATATTTACCTACATTTTTAATCAGCTTGTAATAAAGCAAACTTATTATGCTAATCCAAAGACATCAATAGAAAAACATACTTAATCGCTTAATAATTAGCTGTCAATTTCTTAACGATCAGAGGTAATAACTATGGCATGCCCTATTAGAATGAAAAATAAGGCCAAATAAATTGTACCTAACTAATAATATTGTTCTGCGATTAAAAACAGAAAATTACAAATGATCGATTTAAGTAAATTAAAATTAAATAATTTTTAATAAAAAAAACATTACTTTGAACATAAATCGAAGTATTTAAAAAATCATCAAAATCGGTACACACGATAAAAAGTTGTGTGGAAACCTGTGGTGGAAACGAACATAAAAAAAGAAAATACAGTCAAATTGAGAACGTCCTTCTCTTTGAAGTCGGTTAAAAACCAGTTACTTGGGGACAAGTTCACTACACAGTACGTAAATATGAATATGTAAATGACACGAAATCAAAGGTGATGTCACGAACCACCATGGACTTCGGACAAGTTGATACACAGTTTATGTTATAGGTTACGGTATACCGTATAAGGTATACCTTCTCCTTAATATTATTGATGATTAGATAATATATTTACTTTTATTTAAACCTTCAAAGGGCCCGTGAAACATTCGGCTCCGGTTGATATCGTTACATAACTGTCGATAAATGATGTCAGTCCTTGGGGCGGCATAAAACCTGAGTTAACCGCTAACCTAATCCGCAATGAAGCAATGCTACCTGCATTGCTGGGGCATGATTTAGTGCCTTTAGTGTAGTAGACCACCTATTTATGTTGAACCTTTTTTTCCAAAAAATAATCACGGACACAAACATGATAATATGAGAACCTTCAGCCACGGAAGAGAGCTTGCGATACCTGGGTTCGATTTCCGCAGGGGGCAAATGTGACAGATAAATATTTGTTCTAGGATCATGGGTGTTATCAGTGAGATATTTGCGGTGTCCATGTCACCTCCGATATAGGGATACTAGTATTGGGTTACTACTTTTAATTACGATTATAGATATGTACATAAAAGAGTCTTATATTTATTCATTATTGTATCTTCTATTGAAACTTTGTACCTCATTGCTGTCGTTGCCGTTAAATCAGAACACGTAAAATTATCACGACAAAATTGCACCGAAAGTTTCGATCCAAACCCACATAACCATTAGCGTGATGTGACCTCGTAGTGTGACGTAAATGTGCACAGCATTAAGAAATATGCAACGTCTGGCTTATCAGACGGCAAACAATGAAAACTCACGTCTGATGGAATAAAAATACCTATTTTTGCGAAAGAATTCTGCGTCTGTGTCAACACTACCAACCTATAACTGCTTCATAAGTAGGTATAATGAATTGAATTCATTTTTAACCTACTTCAAAAAAGAAGGAGGTGCTCAATTCGACCGTATATATGCTTTTTTTTATGGGTGTTCATCGATTTTTTCGTCGTTTGTGGGCCGATTTTTGATAATTCTTTTTTTGTTGTAAAGTAGATAGTTCTCCAAGTTGGTGAATACAAATTAATGCAAATTCAAATATCAAAATATAATCATGTAATTATCCCTCCTACTGAAAATTGTTGTTTTTTTTCTATCTTCAGTTAGTTATCTAATGAACCGATATAAACTGAGATTTTATTAGACAATAATATTTACTAGCTTCCGCCCGCAGGCTTCGCCTGCGTGGAATTCGTTTAAACTTCACCCCCCTATTTAACCCCCTTCGGGGTGGAATTTCAAAAATCCTCTCTTAGTGCTTCCCTACACGCCCTAGGGAACAAACATGCCAAATTTCAGCTTCTTCCGTTCAGTAGTTTCGGCTGTGCCTGTGCGTTGTCTGTCAGTCACCAGTTACGCAAGAGTTTTATATATTAAGATTAGTGTTCGTATTGAATGAACTCTTGACCGGAATGCGAACGTATCTACTATGATTTATAACCACATGAACTGTTGCGTTATCATTCGATATTTAAACATTCCGGATTACAATCTATAAATAACATCGAAATATAGGTTACATCTGCGTAAAATCTCTGGTGGGTTATACTTAAATAAAGAATAGTTTATCTAAACGGAGTTAACTACTGCAGTAGTGTAGGTCTGTACCTACTGTAGTTCTACATTTTCCATCAGGTAGGATTGCAGTCAAGCATTAACTTATTACAAAGTAAAAAAAAATGTTTTCTTTACATTGATCATGATAATATCTAGATTGATGGTGGTACATATTAGATACACATACGATTAAAGTTCATACAGTTGTCAGAGCCCTTAAAAATCTTCCTTATAAATGGGATGGACCCTCTCTGAATCGGGAGCCTCCTCTCCCATGGATGAGAAGCAATGTATGCAAATGTATGATCGTCATTTCTGAGTTGCTGATGAGTTCAAAGGAACTTAGGAAAAGAGAAGAAGATAATATGGATCAGTATTCTTCCCGATAAACATCTGATATTATCAGCAAGGCTTTTATGTAAACAAGAATGGTGGCTATAATTTTAATAAGGTCTTATTGATATTTTTAAATTTGTAGGTAACATTTAATAAGCCTCTATAGGTGATAAGGTAAAGGGCCACAACTTCGTGCTAGTACATTACTTCGTTAGTTTTGCTTCAGGCGCAAAAAATAAGCTACGTACATAATATACATTAAAATTATACATCAGAATAAAATATCTATCTCCTAACCTATCTAAAAAACCAAGTTCCAACATTCTACCTACTAAACTCAATGAAATAAAACGCTTGGAAGTCTCATCGGCCACAAACGTCGGTGAGAGGTGAATATGCTTCCCTATACCGTAAGGCAGGCGCTCAAAGTTCTTAAGCTCATAGAGAAGAAACGGTAAGTCCATTCAAATAAGAACTTAAACAGTGCTTTTATATGTCCCTTAACAATTGATTTGACTCATGAAAAAGTTCCATGCAGCTTGAAATGCTTTTAAAATAGCAATAAACCGACTGACGAAATAGCGGTCATTTTATATTTCGGGTGTCTCCTATTTCGTGACATTCACGAATTAGGGGTTTTATAGATACATTTTCGTTGTTCGTGTTCATATATTATAATTGAAAAAATTGAAATATAAATGAAAAAAACGAATAAGGTATTTAATTTCAGTACTTGTGAGCTAAATTCGGTATATGTTTTGATTACTAGTAAATCCATAATACGAGCTTAAAGATGACCCAATTCTACAATTTTGAACTAAATTCGCATAGGTACTAGCAGCATAATTTTGTTTGTTATTCGATTTGTTTTGTCAATATTCGTATATTTTATTATATAAATAGTGTACTGAATAGTCAATTTATATAATCTAGAAAGAATCTCATTACTTGAGTGTGGTAATTTCGAAAAATCAATAACACGAAACAAAGGACTTATCTTTTGTTCCTTGTCCGTTAGTTCGTTACAAATAATTTTAAAGTAGTTCCAGTCACTGTAGCATAATAATTTTTTTTTATTTAATCATCACTTTAACAATTTATAAACAATTTGGTATTGATTAGCAATAGGAAACCACAGAGGTTTATATATGATCTCATATCATTAATTTATATGAGATGCTATCATTAAACAACCTCGGATGAAAAATACCTAAAAAGCTGATTTTTCGTATAGGTGTTTTTGTATAGGTATAAATTTTGGCAGTCATGTTAGATCTCGGAAGTCTTTAAAAGACGCACAGGACCTAATAGTAACTCAACATCAAATGTGAAAAAGTCTGCTTTTGCGATTATATTGGTTTCTTTTTTGTAGAAATAAGGTAGCAATCGAGCAGGCAGCACCACCTACCTATTAATACTTCTATACTAATCTATACTAATAATATAAAGCGGAAGAGTTTGTTTGTTTGAACGCGCTAATCTCAGGAACAACTGGTCCAATTTAAAAAATTCTTTTTGTTTTGAATAGTCCAATTATTGAGGAAGGCTATAGGATATATATATAACATCACGCCACTACCGAAAGGAGCGGAGCAACAAGTTTCCCGAAGCGAGGGAGTCTACTTAATAATATTTTCTAAGCGTGATGTTGTTATAGCCTTCCTCAATCAATACACTATTCAACATAAAAATATTTTTTGAATTCGAACCAAGTACCTACTTCGTGACATTACCTAGCGCATTAAAACAACCCTTCCCCTTTATATTATTACAAGTGGATGTCGTCCTGCAACATACATAATATATTATATAATTAAGTAGACGCCCTCGTTTCGCTTTCGGAGACTTGTTTCTCCGCTCCTTTTGGTCTTAGCGTAATGTTATGTAAGTAATAACCTTCCTCAAAACAAAAAGAATATTTCACATCGGACCAGTAGTTCCTGAGATTAGCGTGTTCAAACGAACGAACAAACAAACTCTTACGCTTTATATTATTAGTATAGATATAGTATAGACATTAATTATCAAAATATAGTATTTAAATATATATATATTTAGAAATTACCAAAAAAACTTTAACAAACGTTGTCACGAAATAGGGGACACGAATTCACGAACTTAGGAACAGAGCCAAATTTTGTCACGAAATAGGGTTCAAACAAGGGGTCCACAAATAAATTAATAAAAAATTTAATTCTAACTAAAACTGCATAATTCATACCTTAAATTACTAACAAAAGACCATATTCATTACACAAAAACTTTCAGACTGATATCTTATGTAGTTAAATTAAAAAAAAATCTTAAAGTCGGCGGAGGCTTAACATACCGAAATATGGGACACTTACCTTACGTTTCATTAATACAAGTTAGTTATAAACCTATTGGCAATATGTTATGAAAATTGAAAGCAACATTAAATCATACAAATAAATTAATTATAATATAATTATTATTTATCAAAGTAAAATCTATAGTCTGTATTGAAACTTGCATTATCTAAACGCCGCATGATGTCATCAAAAACAGCTGTTCTGCTTCGATTGTTGTGTACCGGTATACAGCATTTTAATTCTAATAATTATTTATACAAAAACTAAGGCTATTAGTACATCTCTAAATTATGAATAAATAAGTATAAATAATTATTTATAGGCCCGTGTCATTTAAAACCTGGAGGAAACTAAGCCATGACTCAAATTATTGATTTAACTAACTATGTTATCTTGCCCCATGGACGTACATGTCTTGCCCTAACATAAGACATGTCGTTTCACTTTTAGACCAAGCGCCTTAGGAAATACATAATTTAAATTTAGAGAAAAAAAAAACTTTTTTACTACTAATAAAATAAGAAAACTTACCGACAGTCCTGTGTTGATAGAACGACATTTTTCCCTTTTTTTAAACAATTTTATGTCACAATACCCTATTTTCGTAACTAGGAGTAACTAAAGCGTGTTATGTCCGTAACCGTGTGGAAATGAATACGTGAATACGTCACTTTTAAATTGAGCTTCTATGACATCATCGTGACCCGATTAAATAAAAACTCGCCAAGTTGAAAATATATAAACATTGGCAACAAAAGTCTTGTTTCTAGGACTCCTTCATTTAGTCGGTTTATAGCATTAGGCGTAGGTCATCATGGAATGGTAGGTACCTTTAAGATGCAGAGGTAACTTCTATTATTTTCTATTGGTTTACCTACATAATTGAGAAATGTTTGAAGACGTTCCATGACATTCAATCGTGTAAGAAGATATTTGCTTGCATTACAATAATATTTTTACCCAGCTTTATAAAATTTTGAATATCATTGATATATTAATTATGATATCATATAAAATTAATTCTAAAAGTGAATCATCACCATCAAATATTTTTGCTTTTTTGTAATTTTATTTTGTCACATGAAAGTGCAAAGCAAAAACAAAACGTTTTAAATGTTGCCATGTATCTTATGTAATTTTCTACCATATTGTAATTTATATCAAAATTTCGGGAGGATCTAAAAATATAGATCCAATGAGGGTCGCCGTTTTTATGCTCACCAGCTGTTGGCGCCACCGTCGAGGTGAGGTCCTGCTGTCAAAGCCCGCCCATACATAAACAGTGACAAATGACATTCAGACAAGCGAAAAGTGACAGACAGACCTCACTTTTCACTAGCGCCTCTAGCGGAAAATTCACACGCGGTTACCCTCATTGAATATCTAATATCAAAACACATTCTACAAAGTGTATTGCATAAAGATTATTTTGGATGAAAAAAACTTTAATCAACGCCTTTGAATGACAAAATGAAACCTAAATACCTACATACATTCAACCCGTCTAGTAATAAAAATTGGTGTTGTAGGTGAAGATAGTTGCTAATCAACTTTAAAGTGTTATATATTCTAAATTACCAATCGTAAAGAAAATTTGTAGGAAAAAATATATAAAAATAACTTTCAGATATCTTTTCAATAATATACTATTAACATTGTGATTTTCACAAGATAACGACGAATCGATTTATCTAAGGAGCACTAAACAAACCACAAATAAGAAACATAACATACCTATAAATAGGCTGTTAAATACATTCAATTTCTCTGCATTGTACGGACAGGTAAAAATATTGGCTTTTGCATACTAAGCCTGGTTTTGGCCAAGATTAGCAATGGTAAAAATGCGTAAGATCGTTATGGCAACATCTTTTTCTATAATTTTAAATCTGTGTTCTGACTTTTCAGCACTATTAACATTTTCGGTTTAATCTATGGAAATTTGTTTTTTTTTGTATGATCAATGACGTTGACGTATTTGACATTGACATTCGTTCATTGACGTGCTGTTTCATTGATTAGGAATATTTTGTTGTTCTTGTAATCTTGTAAGCTTTGGTTTTACAAAGATCTAATGATGTATTTTCACAAGTGAAATTATTTTAGTTTCCTTGCCTTATTAACTTAACATTGTACGTGAAAAGCGCAAGGTGTTTTGATTGGAATAATGTTCAAGTGCCGAATAACAAGTATGCTACGTTAATTAAATTTGTACTTTACCAAGCAAGAGTTAAGTGTCGTTTATTTAGCATAAAAACTTGTTTGGTAAGTTGGTTTTTATGCTTTCGTTTTTATAAGTCTACAGCAGGCTTAGTAAGTTAGGTTATGGTGTTTCATATAAAATGGATATACGAATAGGTGCATCATTCTAGTAGTACACTTAATTTCACACCTGATAACTAGATCTGCTTAAGGTATATTCCACAAAGCTCCAGTGTGAATGAGTGCTTTGGTTTAAGACTACACACTACATGAATAATAACTTCATTTTGGTGGTCTCATGCCTATTAAGGCAAGAAAGACACTACATTCGCTTTTTCTATCAAAATCTTCACCTTGACTTCATTGTACGTATTCAGTAACAACAGATTGCAGGGCTTCGCTGTCCCGGGTAGGGTTTTATTTATCACCTGGCAAGCTACCACCCAACTTATACTTGAGTTGCCGATCATATGGAATTGTCACTCCCTGCTATAAACTTTATTATGTATACTCAGAGTTCAATTTAATTTATCTGTGTTACCCATGCCACTCATATCAGGAAATCCTAGCACAGATGTGTATGTGTTATCATTTGCCACTTAGCTACAACCCACTGATGGCCCACTACTGAGCACGGGTCTCTCCTCATTACTGAGGAGGCCTAGAGCATACTCTACCACGCTGCTCCAATGCGGGTTGGTGGAGGGGTTAGTGGCCAACCCAGTGTCGAAAGTTTTTCAAGCCACTATCAATCGATAACAACCGGGACCGACGGCTTTACGTGCCCTCAGAAGCACGGAAGTGCTCAAGAAATTTTGCCACTAGCGGTCACCCATCCAACTACCGACCGCACCTGCTGTTGCTTAACTTTGTCGATTTTGCCACTTAATTGAATTTTATACCATTTCAGGTCCTCCTTTCATTTGACAGAAGTCAGCGTTGTCATGACAGAGACTGAGTGCATTCAGGAGCAGCTAGCAGCGCAGCCAGTTGAAGAGGTTGTCATCAAATGTGAAGTCATTGAGATCTCTGATGATGACTCAGCGGATCCCAAGCCTAAGTAAGTTTGGTACTTTTATTTCTTTATTTAATGTTCATTTTGACGGCAAACGAGCATGCAGCACCACCTTTGAAAATTGTGCCCTACACAGAAAATTACTTTAGTTGTTTAGTCACATTATAGATCGGTGTTGAAGTTGTAGATGTTTTTATTACCTATAACTTTGTTATTTAACATTTTTTCATAGTACTTGTAGTTTTTCCAGAAATTGAGATAAACCATTTTTTACCCTAATAACCCCCCTCAACCCCTCCCAGACGTCAGGTCGCCTATAAATTGTTTTTTCTTTTATTTTTGCCATATTTCCTTCCTTTCCCAATAGGTTTCATCCTGTTATAATTTTTTTTTTACTTTTGACCATTTTCAAAGGCACTGACTGGTATAATAGTGGATAATGCTAGATATTTTTATTGTATAATACGTTTCAAACATTTAGTATTAGACTAATCACAAACATGCCCCTTTTTCTAATTAACAAGTATGTCAGAGACAGGAATAATCTCTTAAATTAATTCAACTTATTCAGTCACCTGTACTAATCTTATCTTTCAGAAAACGAATTCGTGTACGAAGGCCACCTAACAAAGAACCTGTGGCATGCAGCGAGTGCGGGAAGACCTTCCAAACTGGGTATGAGCTCAAGAAACACAAACGGACACACACCGGGGAACGTCCATACATGTGTACTACTTGTGGAAAGACATACACCCAGCTTGGACACTTGAGCATACACGCGCTCTCTCATAAGGGGATAAAGAACTTTAATTGTACCGAATGTGGGTCTTCCTTCTACCGGAAAGCAGATTTAGACAGACACGAGAAAATACATACAGGCGAAAAACCGTATCAATGTGAGATATGTTCAAAAAGTTTTACACAGAAGAACAATCTGGTAATGCATTTTAAAATGCATATAGGGGACAAACCTCATGAATGTCCGGTGTGTTTAAAACGGTTCTTGACGAGAAGCAAAATGTTGCTGCATGCGAAGAAACACGATAAAGAGAAAAAGAAGAAAGGTACACTTGATGAAGTCACGGAAATACATATTTTATAATTTAAAAAGTTAATATATAAAAAACGTAAGTGATTTGTTGGCATAATAAAAACTGTTTTGTTTCAATTTTAAAATTGGGTTTTAGGTTATTTTTTAATCTTATATTGCAGCGTCACCTTGCTTCGGAAAATCTGTCTTTTAGTACTTGCATTTGGAAATAGTTAGGTGTGATTCTGTTAACTGAGTTATTCATTTATGAACTTATTGAAATGAAGCAAACAAAATGTTTAGTGAGGCTTACTAAAATACTTTAGTTAAATTTGCACCCAAATTGGTTGAGTGTTTTGTGTGTACAAAGGTACAGTCAAACAGAAATGAAATCTAAAAATCTTATATATCATTTTGGATTCTATTGTGTTAGGGAAACCCCCTAATTTTGTTTCTGATATATACTTGTATAGACAGTGATTTTTAACTATACTGTATGTATAAAATTGATGTAGAGGTTACTATTTAAGGATACAACTTGGATGTTGATCACAAACTGTATGTATATTTTGCTGTGTTACACAATTTTTTTACTAGATGAATTTTAATTGTACATATAGTATGATTCACCTGCAAGGAAGGAGTCTAAGGAATAATGGGCAAAGGAGACCAGCAACTTTCTTAAGGACCTTGGGCCTGGAATATGAACATGCATGAAACATCGCTTTTAGATCGAGGATATTGTTACCATATTGTGCATATTCCGTTTTTGCGGAAAATGATGGTAATAATGAAATATAGTCGTCTTACGCACCGCGCACACATAGTAGATGTTGTCGTCGCGACTTAGCGATGCCCAATACGTATCGCCATCGATGTTTTAGTGTACCTATCGATACAGCGGTATATTATTCCGATGCAAACATACGACATTTTGATATATCGTAACGCTTCGCCGATATATCTAATAAAAAATATCGGATGGTGCCTCATATAGGCTTGAAATTATAATGTTTTAATGATATGATGTGACTAGATTTTTAAATAAATATGAAATGGATGTATTAAAATATGCAAGATTATTTGAGGGTATTGAACAAGCTGTTTGCTCCAGGCCCAAATCTGATGTTCTCATTTGTATGAAACCTGTATTTTATGAGTTCCATAAATAGTTGCTCACACCGAATATCGAATTTTTGGGGCAAAATAATTGACTAAGGACCTTTAAATAATTCTATAACATTGTCTGTATCAATTGGAAAAAATATTTTTTTTTAAATAATTATTGTGTTTTAAATATACTATATGTATAGTTTACAAATTCATGGTTTTAAATTTTTTGAATTGATAATAATTTATTCCATAAAAATAATTATTTGGAGTCTGTAAATACTGATTATGTTTAACCAATTATTTGTATAAATTAATTAGGGTTCCGTCCCCAAATTAAAAATGGGCATATTTAGCTCCATCCAAGGTGAGAGGAAGCTGATCTAGGGCGGTTTCTCTGACTGTTTGTTTCAACAAACTAACCTCATAAACTAATTACTGGAAAAATTTAAAAATTCTTCAAAGAATTGCAAAATTCTTTTGATATTGTATTTATATAGTCCCATGTATCCAGGGAGGTTATCAATATATAAGTATTCCGTTATTGACTGGCAGACAACGCACATTTTTTTTTAATTACCCTCCTCCTCCTTCCCCCTTAAAAGGATCCCACCTTTTAACGATGCTACACTTTTCGATATTATATCGAATACCTATGCGACCAATAAGTGAAGCATCAATAAAAAATGTTTAAAAAATGTCAAATTATTTATATAATACTTTGAACGTAAATAACAAGTTTCCTGAAGCGAATCGACTGAACTGAAGCCGAAACTACTGAACGGAAGAAGCTGAAATTTGGCCTTGTTCCTTGGGGAGTGTAGGGGAGCACTAAGAGAGGATTTTTGGAAATTCCACCCCCAAGGGGGTGAAATAGGGGGGTGAAGTTTAAAGGAATTCCACGCGGGCGAAGCCTGCGGGCGGAAGCTAGTCTAGAATAAACCTTATCACAGGGGCTGGCGTGTGGGTTACCGTTTAACCGAATTTCATGTCGAACGTAAACGAAGTCCGATTACACTTTTTTAGAGGCGACCATCTCAGTCCTCGGGGGTAGCAACGCATCTGTGACCGAATTAGAACGAGACTCATTGAGTCTAGTTCTGGGTCGATCACAGTTGTCATGGGCGGCAGCGGAAGGTGGTGCTGCACGCTCGTTTGCTATCTTAATTGCATAAAAAAAGAAGTATAGTTGTTAGTGGCCCTGACTGTGTCGGGTTCGATAGCAGGTCGTGACAAATAAATGTATGTTCTCGGGTCATGGGTACTTGTGATGTGTTATTGTTATTTGTTTAGCCCATGTCTACCCGATGGGAATACTTATGGAGGCATGAATGTGTTAGCGTTTATTATTATTTATTAAATGCTGTGTAGTTAAAAAGGGTTACACAACAAAGATGGACGCGCACCTATAGGACGTAATTTAAGTATTAGATCTAAGGTTTATTAATTTAATTGACGTTAAGATGGGAAATACAAACGTCGAAGTTCTATATGGTTTTATTTCGTATGAATTTTAATTCTGAATTCATATTAATATCTTTATTATTTCTGTGTCTGGTACATAAAGAGGTGCACTAACACATTGTTACCCAGCAAACATAACTTACGTAACGCTAACATGAACAGTTATTTTAAGTTTTAACCAAATATTTTTTTATAAATTTTATTTGTAATAATGATAAGGTGAAGTGGTTAAGCGTGGTTAAGGATTATGGCGTCAATCTAAGTGTGTCATGCATGGTGGGTTGAGATGATGTGTTACAAAAAAACTGATAATTTTTTCAATGTCTTATTTATTAAAAAAATTAAATATACATTTTGATTTCTAAATATCATCAGTTGTTTGACAATCAAGTCTTTGAAGTGACTAAGTAAAAACTTAAAAAAATCGAAGCAATACAAAATTATTTATTACGATTACACAATCCTTATTAGATACTTTTCTAGGTCTAGCTAGGGCCGAAAATGCCTTTTGATATTATTAGTGATCCGGAACACCCACCTATTATAGTTTGCGACACTGGTGTATACGGCAAGAGATCCCTGAGACCGCTGGTAGATGCCTTGAAGGGTGTAAGCCGGTGGAGTGAAGTGCTGAAATAATAACAAAAACGTAGTATTACGCTTTCAGGATTGGGGTGGCTGAAAGACCACCATCCACCCAAACCAGGGAATCGTAAGAGGAAACGGAAGCAAACGCCATTAATCGGAACCCTTCCCCGGCCCACCATCGTTCAATACCAATCTCACACCGTATACTTTTATTTACCGTATCTGTTCTAGACTACAGGCCCATGTCAAAAATGGATGGGTCATATGAACCACCAGGTGATGTTTATAGGACGATATAAGAGCACAAAATAATAAGATTCAGCACTATGACGCCACTTGTAAGCTGTCCAACTGAGTGCTGGTGAGAATTCAAAAGTTCAAACCTCGATTTTTTCCCCTTGTTGCATGATTTTTGTACGGCATTTTCACCATCGATAGATTCATGAAAAATAATAAGAAAGCGCGCAGTCCCGTAAAAAAATGGTGCGCCACAAAGTCGGTATTTTTTTTGATTTTTTGACAATTCCAGGGTTTTGGTCATTTGATTCTGTACGGCATCAGTTTCATACTGTTTCAATACAGCTTCTAATCCATTATTCCGTAACGCCGTACAAAAATCATGCGACAAGGGGAAAAAATCGAGGGTTGAACTTTTGAATTCTCACCAGCACTCAGTTGGACAGCTTACAAGTGGCGTCATAGTGCTGAATCTTATTATTTTGTGCTCTTATATCGTCCTATAGGTATACATCACCTGGTGGTTCATATGACCCATCCATTTTTGACATGGGCCTGTAGTCTATTCACCCGTGGTTCATTTGCCGCCCTCATGCGTGCCACCCGGGTGCGGTGCAGTCTTTAAACGCCCGCTTACGACAGTCCTTACCGCATTGCATCGCGGACATTCATAATGATGTTGTCATAAACAATATTTACCTACCTAATTGTGTAAAAGTGTATATTCACTATTTTTTCACTAGACTGTACCGAACATTTCAGAAGTGGGATAGTTCGAAGCATGTTATAGGAACCGACCCATACCTCTGTCGGTGTTACCAGATTGAGTCATCTTTGGTTATATGTGGGAGATAAAATAATTTTGTGTTCGAATTTATTTTTTTGACGCTGCATATATTTTATTTGGATTTCAAACATTGATTTCCGGTTACAAAAATCAGTTAAAGTATTAACGGAAATAGTACTGCTTCCGGTACAAACGGATACAACTCCCCGCCATTGACGAGCAAGCCTTTATAAACGCTCGGAGCGCCACAGACGGCTCAGAAGTTGTCCGATCGCGGGCACGGCTCCACACGGAGCTCTGAACTGTCAGGTGACTATGTTATTTCTATTTTACGTTTACACTGTAAATTACATTGTTAATAATTAAGGATATTATTATTATGCTATTGTAATGCCGTCATGCTAATGTTGATATTAGATACCTAGTTTACGAACTGCTGAAATAAACATTGCTATATAGTATTAACTGTCATCACTGATATTTATTTGCGTAAATATACTTATTTATGTCTATTTGCGTGTTTAATTAAAATCATCTCCCACATCAGAAGTGGGATAAAGAACTCACTGTGGGTTGTTAGTTTACAATTTCAGGTTTTCATAACTGGATCCATAAATGGCAAGTGAGTTGCCATGTGCCATTTCATCTCACGTAACATAGATGGAATGTGGCGTCGAATTTTGGTAAAGCTAAGCAAGACGGCGAGTATGGGTATGGCATTATTTTTATTCCATTACGTCTGAGGTGATACAATTTCATTGCTTAAATTTTAATTTTTGTGTGAACTATATTGTGTGTGTGTAGTTTATTTGATAATCGTAAGTGATAATAAAGACATCAATTTCCGGTGATAAAATCATTTAACGCAGCTCCGTAATTAAAACAAATCGCTTCTCATTGTAATCTTATTTTGATGTTTAATCGCTGAAAAACAAAAGAAATCGTTTTTATTATGACCTCTATGTTTTCATTATGAAGGGAAAGTTACACCCTTTGATTTTAGTGTAATTTAACCAAGTATTATAACATCGGAACACACTTTTATCATGCGATTATTTTGTTGAAGTTTAACGTGGGTAGAATTGTGGTTAGTTTGCTAGAATGCCCAAGGGCTAAGTATCATTTGAAGTGTTGTGAAATAAAAAGTGAATTTGAGTAGAGTGATAGCGATGAATCTTAGTTCAGCTAGTCGGGTCTTGCAGAGACCGTGGAAGAGTCCGTGTGACTTGTTGACTTTGTTTGTTGGGCTTAGTGAAAAGCCACAGGCCACGAATAAGATTCATCCTTTGTTTTGAGTTTCCTTGATGATATTAGCTGATGAAAGTTATTGGACAATATTGGTACTTGGTTGGGTAAGCATTTTTGTTCAATTAATTTAATTGAAATGTAACGTAACTCGAGTAATTTTAAAGTAAAATTATTATGTTACAATAATAATTAATCTACGTTCATAAAATTCTTAAAGATACCCCCTTTGGTAGATAAGATTTTGTAGTCTGGTCGAAAAAGAAAAACAAACATTTTAAAGTCAGGTATTTTGTTGTGCATTCCTTGTTGGTAATTTTAATTGATAACGAGATATGACGTACAGTGCAGTGACTTTTATCAAACGTGTAATGTTCGTGATAGTTATTTTGGTTTTTGGTAATTTGGTGCACCGCTTATCGCTGAAAAGGATTCATTGAAAAAAAATAACCATACACAAAACAGTTTGCTTTATTTGTTCTTAACCTGACGAAGTATTCCATTTATCGAGTACCTACAACAATAATAAAAGCCTAAAACAATAATAACAATAAAAGCGTAAGCTAGCTTTTAAGAAGTGAACGGTTTGGTTTTTCATTGGTGACGTCGATCGAATTAGTTACTCATTAGTTCACGTTGTTTTAAAAGTGAAACACACTACAATTTTCATAGGTTTTAACTCATTAGTTCACGTTGTTTTAAAAGTGAAACACACTACAATTTTCAAGTTTTTAACTCATTAGTTCACGTTGTTTTAAAAGTGAAACACAATACAATTTTCATAGGTTTTATTTACAAAGTGTTTTCGAGTGGTCTCACTGTGGTGACATTTATCGAGCCATTAATTAAGAAGAGTGTTCGATTTCAGCTTATTTTGTTGCGTCGTTTTGAAAGTGAATCACATTTTTGTTGTTTTGTGTAGTGCTCTAAATACCCGCGTGGTTCATTGTTAATTTTGGATATTATGTGAGCGTTATCTAATGATCCAAAACATTGTCGTTGGTTATTACAGACGAATTAGTTCGATTCTTGCCCGCTTTGGTCACTATATTTTCGAAATAAATAAAGTCGATTTACGTCGGATTTAAGATGCGTTTAGGAAGCGTTTCTAGTTTACAAGGAGCTGGAGACCAAAACCTTGTCTGGTACCCGTCTGGAACCAAGGGTGACATCGCCTTGTTGTGGTAACATGAAACAAGGTAAAAGTGAAACGATGTTTTGGTATGATAAAGTTTTATTTTATTACATCTGGTGTTGGAGTTTTAAAACTTCCATTTTTATTTCGTTCCTTGTGAAAATATAACCTTTTCTTGTGTCTTATAATTAGTGAACAATGACAAAAGATAACAAGTAAGATATCGGATTTCTGTAAAATTAAATTTGTTCATTTTAATCTTTCGTCATTTTCTATTTGCTGAAAAAAAAAACAATAGCAGTTTGTGGAAGTTTAGTGAAATTTTTAATTAAAGTAGCAGTTGGATACAATCAGTTCCCTAATTATTTTATTTTACAAGTGCAGCACACTTCGATTGGTTTTAATTTGCCTTGTGAAACCAATGAGTTTAAAAGTAATCTCACATGTGACGATGCAATGTGCATCGTTCTGTTTTCAGATAAGTTTTCGAGGATGCACAGGCAGCAGCACACGCAGGTTACACATGTGTTGTCTGGAGCCGAATCGACGGCTGCGTGCGTGCACTCGTGGGCTTCCTGGAGTTCATTCGTGTGACATTGAAGGAGAAAGCTCTGGCAACTGGCAGCCGCAGATCGGACGAAACGAAGCAGGTGATCTGTATCGTCATAATATTTGTTTTCTGATAGCTTAAAGGAGAAATGAATTAAAATTTGTTTTCAAGACGTAATGTTCATTCAATTTCAAAGATTTCTTTATTTTTGAGATTTAGTTTTCGGTCAACTTGTCGAACGGAACTTTTGAAATTGTAATTGAATGGTGTTGTTACTTTGAAAAATGTATAGCCCTTAGCTATGTATACGGTTTGAATGTTATTTCTGGACAGAAGTACTGATTGTACTTGAGTACCGTTCGATAAGTCAACTTGTTTGAGAAATGATAACTTTTTAAGAAAAGTAGCTTCTATGAGAAACGTAGAGTTTGTTTTGGATTAATCCTTGGTGACCAGTTAATTTCTTTTGAGTAAAAGCTATTATGTTTTGAGCTGACTAAAAATTAAAAATTATGGGATTAAAACTGGAGAAAGTCCACTAGTTAATGTGATAGGATAAATAAAGCGACATGTCGAACAAACCTTTTTAAGAGTATTTTTGATAAAAGCTGGTTTTATGGATATTTTTGATATCATCTGGGTGGTTACATGCGGAGGTAACTGGATAGAGGTTGCCTATTGGGTTGATACTTATGACTGGATGGAGGTTATAAGTGTGATGATCAGGTGCGGATGGAGGTCAGGGTACGAGCACTGCAATATTTCAATGAGCTACCTATTATTTGAATGAGTATGGGTGTTAATCGACATGTCAGCTTTGGCCTTTGAGAGAAATAATCTGTTATGATTTCATTAAAAGTAAAGACGAAATTTGAGATTTTGAGAATGACTTTATAGTAGGTCAGGAAGGGCCGAGCTTTAAGAGATGCTTTCGTTTATGTTTATTGTTACAGTATCAGGTTACGACGACTGTACTACGACGTATTGCGTTAAAAGTTAAAAGCAAGCCGCGTTAGTGATAAATTTGGTAATTTTGCTCTAAACAAGTGTTGCAATGGTATGAAGTTTGTTCTGCCGTTTCTTCGACACCGCAAGCAGCGCGGTGGGAGTGTAAGAATTAAAATAAAAGCTTGGCGTTCAATCAAAGAAATTTTAAATCTAAAAACTTGTTGTTCAAATTAAATTTGTAGTCTCGTTTAAAATTAGTAGCTTTTGCTGAATAAAATAAAATTGGAGCTTTGTTGTAATCTAAAGTAAAAGGCATCACACGAGGACGCGTGAAGTTGTCAGAATCCAAGTAAATGAAAACGATAGATATACTGTGAAAGTTTATAAGACTGGTCATGAGCTATACGCATTACACGATAACTTGCGTATTGTAACACCCGACTTGGGAAAAGAGCGATTACTGTAGAGTAAGTTTTGTTTTATTATTTTTATTACATTTCTGGTGTATGCATTGTGTCAGCGTAAGCGTCTGGCCAACGAACATCGTTGTCACAAGCAGACACTTAGAAATGTGTTTGGCGAAATAATTTGTTTTAGGGTCATGTAAATTGAACCCATTGTCGTCATGTGATTTGGCGAAATAATTTGTTTTAGGGTCATGTAAATTGAACCCATTGTCGTCATGTGATTTGGCGAAATAATTTGTTTTAGGGTCATGTAAATTGAACCCATTGTCGTCATGCGATTTGACTAAAATTGCTCTTATTATGGTCATGTGATTTGAACCATAGATATGTTTTCCGTGGTCATGTGAATTGAACCACTATTATGGTCATGTGATTTGAACCATAGAGATATTTCCCGTGGTCATGTGAATTGAACCACTATTATGGTCATGTGATTTGAACCATAGAGATATTTCCCGTGGTCATGTGAATTGAACCACTGTTATGGTCATGTGATTTGAACCATAGAAATATTTCCCGTGGTCATGTGAATTGAACCACTATTTGTTATATTAAAATTGATAATTTTGTTCTCTCACATGAGAGGAATTGTACCAAGATATTAATTGTCATTTCCACATGTGACTTTGTTGACTATTATTGTTATTCGCGAGCCATATTGGCTGCTCGTCAGAATGGCCGTGTGGGAGATAAAATAATTTTGTGTTCGAATTTATTTTTTTGACGCTGCATATATTTTATTTGGATTTCAAACATTGATTTCCGGTTACAAAAATCAGTTAAAGTATTAACGGAAATAGTACTGCTTCCGGTACAAACGGATACAACTCCCCGCCATTGACGAGCAAGCCTTTATAAACGCTCGGAGCGCCACAGACGGCTCAGAAGTTGTCCGATCGCGGGCACGGCTCCACACGGAGCTCTGAACTGTCAGGTGACTATGTTATTTCTATTTTACGTTTACACTGTAAATTACATTGTTAATAATTAAGGATATTATTATTATGCTATTGTAATGCCGTCATGCTAATGTTGATATTAGATACCTAGTTTACGAACTGCTGAAATAAACATTGCTATATAGTATTAACTGTCATCACTGATATTTATTTGCGTAAATATACTTATTTATGTCTATTTGCGTGTTTAATTAAAATCATCTCCCACATATATGCATGGGTTGGCGATACTTACCTTACTCAAGCAGTAGAGACCAGCCCCGCGCTCCGGGATGTAGTCGCCTTCGTTCATGTAACTGCACGTCACATTACTTTTCAAGTGTTCTGTAGCGCACTTTGCCCGTTGCGGCATTATTACGTTTATCTAAAAGACAATACCTAACATAAGGAATTGTAAACATGAGGGCATTCATAACGAATTTTAAAAGGATTCTAAATGATAAACATTGTGTAGGAAAGTCTGAAAGTTAACCGTAAGTTCAAACGAGAGCGAAATCTGCTGATTTGTACCTACTTTGCTAGTACGAGCATTGTAAGAGAAAACGAGAATCCAACTATTTGAGGATTGTGTGATTAAGAACTATACAGGATATGCTGTAGATCTTATAATGAATAATGATTATTATATAATGAGCCACTCTTTGGCGGTTGTATGTTGATTTACTTACAGAAGTCTCACTGTCCGACACGATGACACACGAGGAGTCGGCGAGAGCTGGCTTGGATTCTAAGCAAACAGAACGCACACGTCTCTCTGGTTTCTCTTTGAGGATCAGCAAGGCTATATCATTCACATTGCCACCTGAAACACGAATGCATTTGATTAAAACCCAATCCAATGTATTCCAATGTTGGGACCATGAATTTAATGAAGATGTGGATGAGCTCTCGCTTTCAATCATAATTAAGAAGTCGGGAGACCTTGAGGTACTGGAACTTATGCTGCGATAAGGTGATGTCACAGATCGTAGCGAAGCGAAGAATGCTTAAATAATAAGGTCTAGAAGTACCTATCCGTGGTTAAAATAGAAGGTCGCTAGGTATCGCTGACATACAGAAGCTTCTTTGCCCTACTATGGAGCAAAGGTTTACCTGTTGTAATCCAACGATTTCCAACGAAGAGAGATCCCGATAAAGAAAGGAAAATCGGAATGGTTGTAGAATAAGAAGTCAGTCTAAAAGTTGATAAACACATGCCACATCTTTTAAGGTTACCTTGGCTGGCGGAGAATCCTTCATGAATAACGTAGTCGTCGACCAGATAAGGAGTCACTTGTGTCTTGGTGAACTTGACGCGAAGAGTTGAGGGCTGGTAGTCTCTAACACAAGATGCTGTGGTCAAGAGTGCTCTCGTGCTGAAGTCGATGTAACTTGCAGCACACAAGGGTTCCTCAAGACGAGGATTTTGACTGGAAACATGTCATTTAATTTTATAGCAGAATAAGTAATTGGAGGAGAAGAATCACCGAACGCGCGGACGGACGCTCTATTTATTTCGAGATCTGACGAGTAGTTTTTTTAGGGTTCCGTACCCAAAGGGTAAAACGGGACCCTATTACTGAGACTTCGCTGTCCGTCCGTCCGGCCGTCCGTCCGTCCGTCCGTCTGTCACCAGGCTGTATCTCATGAACCATAATAGTAACACAATTGAAATTTTCACAGATGATTTATTTCTGTTGCCGCTACAACAACAAATACTAAAAAACAGAATAAAATAAATATTAAGTGGGCGGCCATACTTCCTAACGCCTCATCGATAGTTTAGTTACCTTTCGGTCCAAGTGATGACGTTGTTCGTAATATGTGGCTACAATAAAACAAATATTTAAGTGAGGCTTTCATACAACAGACAGACCAGATTTTTTTGGCGTTTTTATACATAATGGTACGGAACCCTTCGTGCGCGAGTCCGACTCGCACTTGGCCGATTTTTTTGAGTTATTTTATTCCTTATAATGCATATTTAATTGGGCTACGTTGATGATGTACCTAATCATTTTACTACTTGATGTTGAAGTAAGTAAGTTTTTTCTTCGTTATAGAAGTTAATTGGTATCTTCAGGATTACCTGTATACCCAGGCTCGCCAGGGGTACTCCCGCTCCAGCACAGCGCGAAGACTTGGTCTTTGGACACGAGGATCTCCTTCAGGGTTGTGCACGCCACAGTCGTTATCGGTAGCCCTGGCAAACACCAAAAAAAAAGAAAAACATACATTTTTGTCTATATTTGAGTCATCGAGAAAGAATTACCATTCCCCGGTAAAACGACTTTATTACGTGTGCTCACAATTCAATTTAGCTGTAAGCAAAATTTAGTTAAGGCGTTTTAAATTCTCACCGTCAATCTACAATGAACCTTAATTACAGGATCGGAAAGCTGGTATTTATGTGGGTTACTATTAAAATGTAAGTATTTCCATATCGAACGCAAACGGTGTATAGTTTGTAACGGACGTGACGTAAGCTGATGCACTGCCAGCTAAATTGTGCCTAAAGGAGCTGCCTGCCAACGCATCACGTAGCCTTAGCCTTAGTTAGAGCCAAAGCCAAGCCAAAGCCACCGCCCGCCATATTGATGATTCCCTCCAGCCACAGCCAGGCAGCCGTCACAGCCAGACGGTGGAGCGGAAGGTGTCAATATAAGCCGAAGCCATAACCTTAGCCTTATCTGTAGCCATTGACGATACTTTTTGCATGAACTGATGTTATTTGAAAAAGAAAGATGTGACGTTGACGAATTTGATTTGGTATTCTATTCGATGTATTGTCATTGAGCAGAAAATTATAAAATCCTAAAGTAAAAATAGTCGTATTATTTCCCTTCTTTTACATTCAGAAGTGGGATAATAATGTTAAAAAACATAATACCTACGTCCTAAGACTGGAGAGAGTAAAAAGCAATGGTCGAAATCGAGGGCGATAAAAGTATTATAGAAGGGGAGACTTG
This sequence comes from Hesperia comma, assembly GCA_905404135.1. NCBI lineage: Eukaryota > Metazoa > Arthropoda > Insecta > Lepidoptera > Hesperiidae > Hesperia > Hesperia comma. Next base: position 19,176,955 of record FR990015.1, on the reverse strand, counting down.
GGCATGGAATTGTAATGCTTTGGACGTGGATCAGTGCTTCTGGACATTAGGTGACTTCTGTATTGTTTTTTTACTTTAATGTTTAGCCAGATAAGGTATTACGAGAACCTATAAATGAGATTTGGTAATTTATTAGACTCGGTTGCTATTAAAGAAATACATTGATCAAGTTGGGCAGAGACAGGATTTCTTTTTGGAAATGTCTCATGGTAGGTCTGGAAGGGTCGATCGTGGAGAGATACTCGCGTTTGTATTTTGTTGTTACAGGTGATGTTCAATTCCAAGTGCGTATTGCCGCTAGTAGAGAAATGTTGAAGATAGATCTCGTGGAACAGCTGAACAGAGTTAAATTTTTAAGCCAATGACGAACTGATAAGTATACTTACTACGATATGGAAAATAGTTTTCAAGATGCAATGCCATATTTACTTGAAAAGGAAAAATTGTCAAATCTGTCAGATAAAATTTAGGAAAGCCCTCAATAAGAATCCATAATCAGTCTGACTGAAGAAAAGAGCCTTGTCAAAATGTAAAGAGAAATCAGTGAATGCTTATCAGTTTTATAAAAATGGTCATTACGTGAAGGAGTATATCTCAGCATAAAAGGTGATGTATGCCATTTCATGTCGCTGTCATCATGCTGTGCGAGTACAAGTACAAGTTGTGGTTGATTTTGTTAAACTAATTTTAACACCGTGTGCGTTCCAATTGCGGGACGCAATTGTTGCAGGATGGCCGATTGTAACGGACGTGACGTAAGCTGATGCACTGCCAGCTAAATTGTGCCTAAAGGAGCTGCCTGCCAACGCATCACGTAGCCTTAGCCTTAGTTAGAGCCAAAGCCAAGCCAAAGCCACCGCCCGCCATATTGATGATTCCCTCCAGCCACAGCCAGGCAGCCGTCACAGCCAGACGGTGGAGCGGAAGGTGTCAATATAAGCCGAAGCCATAACCTTAGCCTTATCTGTAGCCATTGACGATACTTTTTGCATGAACTGATGTTATTTGAAAAAGAAAGATGTGACGTTGACGAATTTGATTTGGTATTCTATTCGATGTATTGTCATTGAGCAGAAAATTATAAAATCCTAAAGTAAAAATAGTCGTATTATTTCCCTTCTTTTACAAGTTGGTAGTGCTTAGTTATAGGCAAAATGTAATCATTATTACGGATTAGCATTACATCTGGGGCCCGGCGATTACTCTGAACGGTTTAAAAATGATATTTACTTAGCTGTGAAGGTACTGGTCGGGATGCAACACAGTTGGTCTCTAGTGCAGTTGCTGTACGAAAATCTGAAAAAGAAACATTATTTTTTAATTATTGAAAAAATTAACAAATAAAAAAACCTAGGAATTAAGGTCAAAAGGTGTTACTTAGGGGCTTTTTATCATAAATTCCTAAACACGAAAATAATTGTAATTATTTCTTCTCAATTCCCCACATTAGCTCGTTAGATGTAGCCATAGAGTAACAAACTGTAACCGGCTAACCGGTAACTCACTGTAGCTTGCGAACTCGTTTGTTCTTCACTTCCTCGTGGTCACAGTGGTAGCATGCCAAGCACCCCTTGGACGAGCCCTCCAGTCTAGAGCATTGTAAGCCATTCACAGTCTGAATGCCTGAAACAAAGGACTATATCAACCATGGGCCAATCATTGAGCCACAAAAAAAGTGTAACAGAAGAATTTTGCACCAGGAGGTGGTGAAGCGCTCATAGCCCGGCGGCTTGCGTCGATCCTAAGCGATCGACAAAGTTAAGCAACAGCGGGCGCGGTCGGTAGTCGGATGGGTGACCGCTAGTGGCAAAATATCTTGAGCGCTTCCGTCCTCCGGAGGGCACGTAAAGCGGTCGGTCCCGATTTTTATCGATAGATGGCAGTCGTTAAGCCACGTCGGAGGCCTTCGGGCGGCTTGAAAACTTTCGACACTGGGTTGGCCACTAACCCCTCCACCGATCCGCATTGGAGCAGCGCGGTGGAGTATGCTCTAGGCCTCCTCAGTAATGAGGAGAGACCCGTGCTCAGTAGTGGGCCATTAGTTGTAGCTTAGCTTAGGTGGTGATATGAGATGTAGAGTGGAGAGGTGTTATAGAGAGGAGCGGTGCTTTAGTGGAGAGGAGAGGAGAGATGTGATGAGGAGGAAAGTTTTACGTTTCAGGTGTTCTATCAAAATATTACTGGCCAGCCATATTTGAAAATAGAACATCGAGAGCAAAGGAAAAGGGTTTGCTATTGGTAAATACATTTAACGAATAAAGTGGATTGGAAGAAGTGACACGAGTCTTTTGTCCTTTTAAAGAAGCAAGCAATGCACAGAGGGCTGAATTCTTCGTCGTTCCTCGTACCTATCTGGTTTCCCGCATTCCCCTTGAGACTTAGAACAGATCTTTCCCCTTCTTTAGGAGCTTGGTACGCCTATGTCTGTGGAGTAGGTACAGAAACTAAGGGTTCACTTACTGTTGTGATCCCGTATAAACTCGTCTATGTGGCCTTGGCTCACAGCTAGGTACGCAGCTACGAGTACTGCCACTGCTATCCACCTGGAAATTTAACGTTATTGTTAACAGACTGGTGCTTCTTATGTGCTCCTGGTATTCATTGGCGTGCGCACTGCACGCGGTCACCGCTTCGGGTCGTACTTAGGGTCGACGGGACTATTCTCAAGTAACTGCTGCGATCTTAGGTCGTTACGACGTGTTGACGACGTCGTGTCTGTCGTGTGGTCGTAGCACGTCTGCTATTCGGACACTTAGGGTGCGGTTCCACTGAAGCGGAGCGGAGCGGAGCTGTGCGCGATTCACCAATCGCATGGCTTGAAAATCACTTAGGGTGCGGTTCCACTGAGGCGGAGCGGAGCGGAGCTGTGCGCGATTCACCAATCACATGGCTTGAAATCCACGCGAGGCACAATGAGCTGGGATTTCAAGCCATGTGATTGGTGAATCGCGCACAGCTCCGCTCCGCTCCGCCTCAGTGGAACCGCACCCTTACCGTGGATAGTGGGAGGGTTTTGTTTTTATCAATTTACGATAATTTACGATTTTGTTAACGAACTTTAAAAATAGTTGTCATCTCGCTCGAAAATATTTAGCTTCGCTCCAGAAATGGCTGCACCAATTGGATATGGTTGTTACTGAACTAGGTATTGTAGGTAGGCGCGGTAAGATTTTACATCTAAATAAGTCCAACTTGAAAATATACTAACTTAGTCATGTTTACACCAAATGTTTAAGACACCACAAAGTCTAGGTTTCACTGTGGTTGATCTGAAATTAAATAACAACGTTTTTACGCATTTATAAGAACAAAAATTGTAACTACCTGCTATACCTACTTATATATTAAACTAGCTGTGCCCGCGGCTCCGCCCGCGTGGAACTCAGTGTGTCACAAAGTTTTTCTTTCTCTACCTCCCACTGAAAGTCCCATGAATATCTGAACCCACGACCTTATGAGTATGAGTTTTTACCGCGTGAATCCTGATCCCGCGGGAATTCCGAGATAAACCGTAGCCTATACGATGCTTCACAACTTCCTCTATCTCCCAGTGAAAGTCCCATAAAAATCTAAGCCTGCGATTTGACGCATAGGGGTTTTTCCCGTGTGAATCATGATCTCGCGGGAAGTCCGGAAGAAAAAGTAGCCTATACTCTCCAGAATCTCTTCTACCTCGCAATAAAAGTATCATAAAAATTCAAGCCCGGGCCTTCGCGCATAGGAGTTTTTCCCTCGTGAATCCTGATCCCGCCAGAATTCCGGGATAATAAGTACCCTATGTGTTGCTCCAGAACCTTCTCTATCTCCTAGTGAAAATCCCATATAAATCTAAGTCCGCAACTTCGCGCATAGGAGTTTTTCCCGCGTGAATCCTGACTCCACCAGAATTCCGGGATAAAAAGTAGCCTAAGGCCCGGGGCCCATTATCGGCGTCGGTCAGGATAAGGATTTTAGGTGATTAAAAGCATTATAGGTACATTAACTTCATGGCAATAAAGTAGAAATTTCCATGATATATATGATCGTAGTAACAAAAATCTTCGGTATGCTTAAGACTACTGAATCGGCAGCTTTGAGGATGCTTCGGGATACTTCGGGATCCTTCAGTACGCCGTCGCCCACCGTCGCGTCGTCACCTTCGCCGAAGCAGCACTCGGTGCGGCATGCTTAAGGACGCCTCGTCATCCCTAAGAATGTTGCAGCATGCCAAGGCCATGCCAATTTCCGACAGTGTGCGCTGGCATGTAGGGATGCCGAAAGATCCCTTTCCTTGCCGATGCCGATAATGGGCGCCGGGCCTAAGTGTTGCTCCAGATCCTCCTCTATCTCCCAGTGGAAGTTCCATAAAAATTTAAGTCCGCGACTTCGCGCATAGGATTTTTTCCCGTGCGAATCCTGATCCCGCGGGAATTCCGGGATAAAAATAGCCTAAATGTTGCTCAGGAATCGCCGCTATCTTCCTGTGAAAGTCCCATAAAAATCCGTTCAGCCGAACCGGAGATTAGCGCGTACAAACAGACAAACTTTTTTAATTTTAATTATTTTTTTAGATTGTTGTTCTAGTACTCTTTCTTAACCTCCCTATAGATTTTGTTTTGTCACTTAAGTCAACTTGAATAAACACTGGAGGTACCTCTAATTGAACCAACGTTATCCCCATTTTTGCACCCTTTCCTGGCTTTTTTTTTAAATACTGAATTTACATTGAAGATTACATATTTAACTATAATAATTTAAAAAAATGGGGTTAAAATCATTTTCAGTTTAGTCAGAAAGTTACCTTAAAAAATTACAAATTTCCGCATTCATTTGTGTTTTTTTTCTTTTTCTAACAAAATATCGAAAAACTGAGAAACACGTATTCTATTAATTTAAGTGATAACCCTTTGTTGCAAGTTTGAAGCAAATCGGACGACGTTATAAAAAATTTCCATACAAACTTTAGTCACCTATCCCTAGGGAACCTTAATATTATTCGAAAAAAAAAGTACCCTATAATAGACACCAGTATATAAGTAATAACTTTACTGAGTTTCAATTAAATCCGTCCAGTGGTTTACGCGTGATGATCGGTCAGACAGACAGACAGACAGACAGACAATAAATAAAAAAAATATAATTTTGAGTTCTATCTCGATATGTAAGTGCCCCTTAGTCGAAATTTTAAAAAAATATTCAATGTACAGAACACGTGCTCCTACAGTTTTATTATAGTATAGATAAGTAATAATAAAAATAACCAAATAAAATGCCATCTCTTATCAATTATTGATCAAAGGCGTATAAAATTTATTTTGCAACGAAATAAACATGCACGCAAATAAACCTCCTCCTGTTTTTGAAGTCGGTTAAATAATTGCCGAATTACCTATTTTTAACTTTACTTGGATAAACCATTCCGCTTAAATAAACATCGAACTTTGACAGTCTTCTTTAGCAATACTTAGTTGCTAAATGTTATAAGGAAAACCTTCGAGTATGAATAAAAAGTGGGTTTTCCTCAAGTTTCAACTCTATACGAAACTGGTCCGGTTCTGAACTACTGTGCATAATATATAGCTACTTTACTGTCTCAATACAATAAAGTCTGTGAAATAACTAGGAATATGTTAATATTTAAACGCGATAAAATGAAATTAAAAGAACTTGACAACAAAATAACACGAATTAGATATGTAGGTATGTACCACCTACTTACCTAGTGGTAGTCCACCATCCTACCACCCGCGGTGTCATTTTATTGAAATGGTGTTTGACATTTATTTTTCTCTATCTGACATTAACAGAAAAGATTCAGTCTGACATTAATTGCCTACAAATAAGCAACATCCATCTAAGACATGAGACTATTTGTTTGTTTAACTGTTAATTTGGTATGAGGTACAATTTTAACACCAAATATGTATGTATTATTAAATTAATGTACTTCTATGCTGAGCCTCTATGTAGGTATATTTTAAAATAAATGTAGGTCTAAGTAAGTGTTTTCAAAACAAGGATAAAACTTAAAGATAATAAACTCAAAATACGTTTGCAATAAATGCACCCACGACACAGGGAATCCTAGTGTGGGGCTTTGAGTGTGAAGCGTTATATTATTATTATTATTAATAAATACTTATCTAGGTACTTACGTTCATGTATTTTAGGTGTTCAAACATCGAAAGTGCACTGTGGGATTATTTACCTTGTACTTTGAATTCACAATGATCTTCTAAAACAAGTTTTGCACATACTTTTAATTTTATTAATTTGCGATCATCAGGAACTGACAATGAACTTATACCGAGGCTGACATCGGAGCAACTGGTTTTTACTCGCAAGCAGTTATATTACTTTTTAATAATACACTAGCTGCACACATTGATATTTCTTTATGCTTCCTTAAATGTATATTTCATACTCTATCCCGCCAAAACTAGTTAACGAAACTTGAAACTTTGCAGTCATTTAGCTTATATCTACATCTGAATAACACAAAGGCTACATTTTATCCCGTTATCCTCACAGGATCAGGATTAATGAGGGTAAATCAGTAGAGCGCAGCTAATTATAAAGAGGAAAGATTTATAATTATGTAAATTTAATATTCAAAATCACAAAATACCCAGCGAATCTTGAATAGAGGGGAACTTACTTTACAGTAATGTCATGACATCATCAAAAGTGGAAAACCACAATTTTTAAAACATGCTTTTTAGGGTAGGTATCCATGGTTTTCTTTTGCAGCGTGGGAGAATTCAACTGCTCTTTTTCTGTTTTTGATCGGCAGTTTTTAGGTGATGTCACTACCTATTCCGCGCTGATGTCTTTGACAGTCTTTGGCGTTATTGATGTATTTAGACGACGGGACCAGTTAAAGTCGTACAAGGATCTTTTGGCGCGTGGCTGACGTGAGGGTTTGCCTTCTCTGTAAGGCGCCTCTATCACACGGTCTCTATCACCCACACGTCATCCACGCGCCAAAAGATCGTTGTAGGACTTTACCATCAAGTGGGTCGTTTGCTCGTTGGCAGCTACTAGCATTAAGATGTGGTCTGTTCATGGCTTTTTAACCCTTGACCCAAAAAGAGTGGCGTTATATGTTTCACCTGTCTGTCTGTATCACCGTATGTGATAGCCCAGTGGCCAAGTGGGATAAAGGTTTGACTTCCGCGCAGGAGTTCTAATGTTACGTGCGCCATGCAAACTGTCCAATCTTGCGTGCGTATGTTTGCGTACTTGTTTCGCTGAAGGGAAACACCGTTACACACCTGTGCAGACCCGAGAGTTCTTATTCTCCAAGTTGTGTGAAGTCCACCAATTACTTGGCCAGCGACGTAGATAGCCCACACCGGTCATATCGTGACAGGGATCCTGTGTCCAATAGTGAGACAGTTATGGTTGTGTTAATGACAATGTGGTCTAAGATCCGAATCTAAGTCGACTTTCACCGGCTTGATAATAGAATCAAACTTATTTTATAATAAATTTCGTATCTTAGAAAATATATTAAAAATGGGTTGACAACAAAAATCCTGGACAGAATATTTTTTATTATTTTTTAAAAAATAATTTTTCAAAAATATTGCATGATGAAGATAATAATAAAATTTTATACTGGACTTAAAGTATAGAACATATAGAATGTGCTGACTATTATCAAATCGAGTGAAAAGTAACTAGTATTGACATACCTGTTTATACCTGTCTTCTACCCAGTAGTTCGTCCAGGTAAATAATAGTCTACCCTACGTCTGCACATTCTATATGTTCTATACTTTAAGTCCAGTATAAAATTTTATTATTATCTTCATCATGCAACATTTTTTATGAAAAATATTTTTTTTTAAATAATTAAAAATATTCTGTCCAGGATTTTTGTTGTCAACCCATTTTTAATATATTTTCTAATATACGAAATTTATTATAAAATAAGTTTGATTCTATTATCAACCCGGTGAATGTCGATATAGATTCGGATCTTCTACGTTCTATAAAAATAAGTAGTTATTTTGTTACTGTTTGATTGTAATGTTTAGTATTCTCGCAGATTGCAAATTTAGGAGGACCCCTCCATATTTTGGAGGAAAGTAACAGTGTTTTGGAGGGGTATAACCTGTCCAGTGTTTCGGAAAGGTCTAACCTGTGCAGTCAGGAAACTGTGATCAGAGGGGGAAATTTATCAATAGTAACTGCTTCGGGTGCTAGTAATGAAAAATAATTACCGAAGCGAGGTTGGGTAGGTATCGAAATAAATATTTGCACAAAAATGTTACATTTCATTACTTAGTCTTTTATTTACTAGACTAGCTTTTGCCAGCGGCTTCGCCCGCGTGAATTTCGTTTAAACTTCACCCCTTTACTTCACCCACTTAAGTGTCATAAACGTAAGAGTAGATAAAATATAGATATACTTAATCAGAAAGCTTCGAACTGCTAAGCTATCGGGAGTTACACGTGTTATTGTGAGTCAACCATAAAAGATAGACATATGCTGTCGTGGAATATTTTTTATATAATTTTAAGGAGAACATTTCCGTCATACATGATTTCTGTGTAGCTTTAACCATTAAGGTTGCACACGCGACGGAAGCTTAAAAAATGGAGTAACTTCTCCCGCTTCCCCAACATTTCCCTTCACTGCTCTGCTCCTATTGATTGTAGCGTGATGAAAAGTATACTATAACCAGCGCGGGAGTATGAAAAATAATTGTACCAAGTTTCGTTAAAATCCGTCGAGTAGTTTTTGTTTCTATAACGGTTATACATCCGACAGACAGACAGACAGACAGACAGACAGACAGACAAAAATTTTACTGATTGCATTTTTGGCATCAGTATCGATCCCTAATCACCCCCTGATAGTTATTTTGGAAATATATTTAATGTACAGAATTGACCTCTCTACAGATTTATTATAAGTATAGATAATTCTTAGTTCACATCGAAGATAGTTAAATTAAATGTAGGGGAAGGTTCCTTAAGTCGTTACGTAGGTATCTACGCGTCCCTATAGATGTGAGTACATACTCAATACACCCATACTAATTGTATAAATTTTATTTGTCACATCACGTCTCAACATGCACAATATCTGTAGATACATTTTCATTAAACATTGTTCCATCACTCCAACGACCGATACCCGAATCCGTCTTCCAAAACACCAGGTCTGGTGTTCGCTCTGTCCGAGAACGCATCTTCTACGTGCTCTTGCGGCCACACGGTGTCGACGATCCAGTCCAGGTAAGCGGACACCCTGGTGTAGGCTGCGGGCACCCCGTTGCCACACTTCCCGCCCCAGGAGACCACACCGTCCACCACGTAGTTGCAGTCGAAGTCCTTATTCATCACCTTGTACATGAGCGGTCCGCCGCTGTCGCCCTGGAATGGCAATTTACGTAGGTACAACCAAACTGATTATGTGGGCGTGGATGATATTTGAAGAACATCTCTGTTCTAATCAATAGTGCCACGAAGATGCTTGTAACGTCTTGCATGTTCACCGTAGAGTTGGTTACAAAGCTGTGTGGAGATCTGGAGATATGCGGAGATGTGCGAACGTATGCAGACATGTGCGAAAGTTATTTAAATTTTTAATTTCCTTTTACATTTGGTACAAAAATGGGCAAAGTTGTATCATGATTACAGATTATCATTACAATGCCCCCGTTAACTTTTGTTAAAAAGCGCTCGTGGGAACAATTTCGTGGCTCTAAAAAAAGTAAATGTCTGAAAGTCTGGTTGCTTCTACTAATGACTAGTGGAGTGAGTCTACTTCAGTGGAGACACGTGTGCGCAAACTGTACATCTTACCTGACAGCTATCGGTGATCCCGAAAAGACTTTTCATGCCTCTGGCACAAATCATAGTCTTGTCGTTCCATACGAAATCGGGAAAACTTAAGGCCTTTTTGCATTCGGCCCCGGGAACTATGTTAATGACAGCCTGTAACAGACAATTTGAGATTTCTCAAAAACAAAAACACATTTTACTCGTGCAGTTTCAACTTCACATACAGGTAAGTTCGTTTAATCTTAAGGACCTCGAGGAATAGGTCCTGCTCGTCCTCGTGATCTTACTGCAAAATGACTGTCCGCCATATTATAGTTACCGCACAGCGAAAACTAGTAGGATTAGAAAATAGAAATTTTTCATTATTTTTTGTCGCTATGCGTGTTTACAACCTGTAGGCCTGACGTAAAAGCAGACGATAAGTACCTCTTTCTACACCTTCCTTGAAGAACCCATATTCAAAGCTTCCTTTTATACCTTGAAACTTGAACGCCACGAAAGTATTTGGAAATTCGCCCCTTTCGTGTCGTCAAAGTTGCCATACCTTTTGCAGTAAGTTTGTAGACCGCTGCTTGTATACAGTTTCTCCCCAGCCAGCGATAAGCCGTACATCATTCTCGGGGTTTATGCCGGGTAACGGCAGACAGGCTGGGCGGATGAACTTCGAGAATGTTACTCTGAAAGAGTTTTATCTCGTCAGTTTGAAGTCTTCTTAAGGCTGTTCAATCACATTCGCAGATTGTTTAGTTGAGAGTTTTTTTTTCGTTTTATTTACCTAATTGTGATGAAATTATTTAGATTCTGCGATTATGAATGATAGGAACGTTAAAAGAGTCTTTATGGGTAATTGTGTAAAATTAAATTAAATTAATATAATTTCAGCCTTAAATTCGCAACGAAATGTTGTATTTGCAAAACTATACACAAAAATCAATTACCGACTTTTACAACGAAATTTCAGTTTTACCAAATTTAACCTTACTCTCAAAAAATAAGTGCGATTCAAATTTAACAAAGCACAAATAAGATCTCACGTTTCGTTTTAACAGTTTTGAGTGCTGATCGGGAATCTATTATGAATCGAAGATGTCAAGACGTGATAAAACTTACGGTGAGTTGAGTTTCACTAGGGCGATGTCATGTTTTTTCTCAGCAGGAGTGTATTCGTTGTGGGGTATGAGCTGAGTTACTCCGAACAGATGGCCTTCTCTGATGTTTGTTTTATCCAAACTCCCGAGGAACGCGTATCGAACCTTGCCTCTGAAACATAAGATAATGTGGGTACGTCGAAATATATTGCAGTGGCGCCATCTTATAATGATTACACGCTATTTAAAAGTTGGTGTATTCAACAACTTGGACTTCCACTAATTTTGTAAAAGTTTGTACTCTTTCTTCTTGAATATTTCGACATCAACAGTTGATGAAATCGTCACAACCTTTCACTGGCTAGTGAAAATCATTCCTTTGACGGCTTATATATTGCCTTTTTAAGCAATGAAACGCTAGACATTGTGCCAATGAAATGACACTGCTTCACCCATCAAAAGTAGTCCCGCAATCGATGATTCAAATATTCGCAACCTTCGGCGAATGCCGCTTACAATACTTACATAGGAGTTATCAGGACATGTCCAGCTGTGAGAATAAACTTGGAGCTGATGAGGGAGCCACCTCCGACCCACGAAATTTTATTGTCTGTGCTGATGCCGCTGTCACAACCCAGGATCGCCTGCAGCAGATAGCATATAATCAAGTTGTGTTCCATAAAACCGAAAATAAAAGAGTCACATCACGAGATATTACAAATGCAGCATATCCGTGAGCTACGTATTTTTTCAAATAAGTTGCCATTATGAAGTCGCGTTCCTGGAATCTGATTTAACTACTTATATTGAAAATGTGGGACAAATTTTCACTAATTCAAATTAGGAGTAGTCAAAATCTGACGGGCCTCCAGAGTTTGGGGTTCCCTCGGAACTCACGGTAGCTAAGCCACTGACTCAGTGTTTGAGTTATTATTGAACAACATACCATGTGAGCGAATTCCATGGGTGGAGCGGGCTCTCCGCCAGATATTCTCATAGCGTCTATTGGCACAGAACAGTTATAGGATCTCCTGTATCCTGAGCCAGTTTGTTCACACACGTTCACGTATCTTTCGTTCGCGACACATTCTGAAATACAAAAATTGGTAGAGCTAAACAGGGGGGATAAACTGAAAGGAAAAATTCTTCACGAGCGAAGCCGTGGGGAGAAAGCCAGTGTACAAAAGTGTTATTACGTTCCCATGCGGATTTGTAACCAGGCTTGTCGAAGGTCGGCGTCCGGACGCGGGGGAGAGGTGGACATCCGGCCGGTTCTGGGGGCTGGATATCTTTGGCCGTCGGACAGCACATCATCGGCAAATAGCCGTCGTAGTGGCATGTCTGCGGAGAAAAACAAAACTCTGTGTAGTTTGAGGAACTCGTCTAGAAAATCAGCCTCGTTTTGGTGTCGGTGAACTTTGTCTATGTATGCTTTGCTTGAGCTGTGTGAGTGTGAGAGTGTGTGAAGCTTAACAACTGTACAAGTCCATGATTTGTGTATAGGGGTCGTTAAACGAACTAAAGAAGCGAAGGTCGAAGGGGAGAAGCAACGCGTCTATGAATGATCTTCATGGAGCAACAAGAAGAAATCGACGTGCTGCGCCGTTTACAAGAACAAAATACTTCTACTTACCAAATTAGCGTTGGCTATGACGCCTTCAGTGCCCACGAAGAACCTGCTAATAATACCAGTTGTGTAGTCTTCAGGACAACATGCTATCAGTGTTCGCCCGTCATAGCTGCATTCCTACAACAATCAGAAAACTTTTTTAACCGACTTCAAAAAAGAAGGAGGTTCTCAATTCGACCGTATATATGTGGGAGATGGTTTTAATTAAACACGCAAATAGACATAAATAAGTATATTTACGCAAATAAATATCAGTGATGACAGTCAATACTATATAGCAATGTTTATTTCAGCAGTTCGTAAACTAGGTATCTAATAGCAACATTAGCATGACGGCATTACAATAGCATAATAATAATATCCTTAATTATTAACAATGTAGTTTACAGTGTAAACGTAAAATAGAAATAACATAGTCACCTGACAGTTCAGAGCTCCGTGTGGAGCCGTGCCCGCGATCGGACAACTTCTGAGCCGTCTGTGGCGCTCCGAGCGTTTATAAAGGCTTGCTCGTCAATGGCGGGGAGTTGTATCCGTTTGTACCGGAAGCAGTACTATTTCCGTTAATACTTTAACTGATTTTTGTAACCGGAAATCAATGTTTGAAATCCAAATAAAATATATACAGCGTTAAAAAAATAAATTCGAACACAAAATTATTTTATCTCCCACACGGCCATTCTGACGAGCAGCCAATATGGCTCGCGAATAACAATAATAATAAACAAAGTCACATGTGGAAATGACAATTAATATCTCGGTACAATTCCTCTCATGTGAGAGAACAAAATGATCAATTTTAATATAACAAATAGTGGTTCAATTCACATGACCACGGGAAATATTTCTATGGTTCAAATTACATGACCATAATAGTGGTTCAAATCACATGACCATAATAGTGGTTCAATTCACATGACCACGGGGAATATTTCTATGGTTCAAATCACATGACCATAATAAGAGCAATTTTAGTCAAATCGCATGACGACAATGGGTTCAATTTACATGACCCTAAAACAAATTATTTCGCCAAATCACATGACGACAATGGGTTCAATTTACATGACCCTAAAACAAATTATTTCGCCAAATCACATGACGACAATGGGTTCAATTTACATGACCCTAAAACAAATTATTTCGCCAAATCACATGACGACAATGGGTTCAATTTACATGACCCTAAAACAAATTATTTCGCCAAACACATTTCTAAGTGTCTGCTTGTGACAACGATGTTCGTTGGCCAGACGCTTACGCTGACACAATGCATACACCAGAAATGTAATAAAAATAATAAAAACAAAACTTACTCAAAAGTAATCGCTCTTTTCCCAAGTCGGGTATTACAATACGCAAGTTATCGTGTAATGCGTATAGCTCATGACCAGTCTTATAAACTTTCACAGTATATCTATCGTTTTCATTTACTTGGATTCTGACAACTTCACACGTCCACGTGTAATGCCTTTTACTTTAGGTTACAACAAAGCTCCAATTTTATTTTATTCAGCAAAAGCTACTAATTTTAAACGAGACTACAAATTTAATTTGAACAACAAGTTTTTAGATTTAAAATTTCTTTGATTGAACGCCAAGTTTTTATTTTAATTCCTACACTCCCGCCGCGCTGCTTGCGGTGTCGAAGAAACGGCAGAACAAACTTCATACCATTGCAACACTTGTTTAGAGCAAAATTACCAAATTTATCACTAACGCGGCTTGCTTTTAATTTTTAACGCAATACGCCGTCGTACTACAGTCGTCGTAAAACTGATCGACTCGATCAGCTGTGGTGTCGGAATTTAACTGTAACAATAAACACAAACGAAAGCATCTCTTAAAGCTCGACCCTTCCTGACCTACTATAAAGTCATTCTCAAAATCTCAAATTTCGTCTTTACTTTTAATGAAATCATAACAGATTATTTCTCTCAAAGGCCAAAGCTGACATGTCGATCAACACCCATACTCATTCAAATAATAGGTAGCTCATTGAAATATTGCAGTGCTCGTACCCTGACCTCCATCCGCACCTGATCATCACACTTATAACCTCCATCCAGTCATAAGTATCAACCCAATAGGCAACCTCTATCCAGTTACCTCCGCATGTAACCACCCAGATGATATCAAAAATATCCATAAAACCAGCTTTTATCAAAAATAATCTTAAAAAGGTTTGTTCGACATGTCGCTTTATTTATCCTATCACATTAACTAGTGGACTTTCTCCAGTTTTAATCCCATAATTTTTAATTTTTCGTCAGCTCAAAACATAATAGCTTTTACTCAAAAGAAATTAACTGGTCACCAAGGATTAATCCAAAAAAAACTCTACGTTTCTCATAAAAGCTACGTTTCTTAAAAAGTTATCATTTCTCAAACAAGTTGACTTATCGAACGGTACTCAAGTACAACCAGTACTTCTGTCCAGAAATAACATTCAAACCGTATACATAGCTAAGGGCTATACATTTTTCAAAGTAACAACACCATTCAATTACAATTTCAAAAGTTCCGTTCGACAAGTTGACCGAAAACTAAATCTCAAAAATAAAGAAATCTTTGAAATTGAATGAACATTACGTCTTGAAAACAAATTTTAATTCATTTCTCCTTTAAGCTATCAGAATACAAATATGACAATACAGATCACCCGTTTCGTTGCGTCCGATCTGCGGCTGCCAGTTGCCAGAGCTTCCTCCTTCAATGTCACACGAATGAACTCCAGGAAGCCCACGGGCAGCACGTCGCAGCCGCACCACGCAGCCGTCGATTCGGCTCCAGACAACACATGTGTAACCTGCGTGTGCTGCTGGCTGTGCATCCTCGAAAACTTATCTGAAAACAGAACGATGCACATTGCATCGTCACATGTGAGATTACTTTTAAACTCATTGGTTTCACAAGGCAAATTAAAACCAATCGAAGTGTGCTGCACTTGTAAATAAAATAATTAGGGAACTGATTGTATCCAACTGCTACTTTAATTAAAAATTTCACTAAACTTCCACAAACTGCTATTGTTTTTTTTTTTCAGCAAATAGAAAATGACGAAAGATTTTATTTAACAACAACAACAATTTTACAAAACCTCCGATATCTTAATTGTTATCTTTTGTCATTGTTCACTAATTATAAGACACAAGAAAAGGTTATATTTTCACAAGGAACGAAATAAAAATGGAAGTTTTAAAACTCCAACACCAGATGTAATAAAATAAAACTTTATCATACCAAAACGCCGTTTCACCTTTACCTTGTTTCATGTTACCACAACAAGGCGATGTCACCCTTAGTTCCAGACAGGTACCAGACAAGGTCCCGGTCTCCAGCTCCTTATAACCTAGAAACGCTTCCTAAACGCATCATAAATCCGACGTAAACACTTACGCCGACTTCATTTATTTCGAAAATATAGTGACTAAAGCGGGTAAAAATCCAACTAATTCGTCTGTAATAACTCGAATGACAATGTTTTAGATCATTAGTTAACGCTCACACAATATTTAAAATTAATAATGAACTACGCGGGTATTTAGAGTACTACACAAAACAATAAAATTGTGATTTACTTTTAAAACGACGCAACAAAATAAGCTGAAATCGAACACTTTTTTTTTAATTAATGGCTCGATAAATGTCACTATAGTGAGATTACTCGAAAACATTTTGTCACATAGTAAATAAAACCTATGAAAATTGTATTGTGTTTCACTTTTAAAACAACGTGAACTAATGAGTAACTAATCCGATCGACGTCACCAATGAAAAACCAAACCGTTCACTTTTTAAAATGTAGCTTACGCTTTTATTGTTATTATTGTTGTAGGCTCTTATTATTGTTGTAGGTACTCGATAAATGGAATACTTCGTCAGGTTAAGAACAAATAAAGCAAACTGTTTTGTGTGTGGTTATTTTTTTTTTCAATGAATCCTTTTCAGCGATAAGCGGTGCACCAAAATAACTATCACGAACATTACACGTTTGATAAAAGTCACTGCACTGTACGTCATATCTCGTTATCAATTAAAAATTGTACCAACACGGAATGCATAATTGCTGATGCTCAAAAGGTGGGTCCCAACAACATGTAATTATGTAACATTTTTTGGACAAATAAAAATTATTTAAAAATTCTTTAAATTTAAATTCTTTAAATAATAAAATGCCTGACTTTAAAACGTTTTTCTTTTTCGACCAGGCTACAAAGTCTTATCTACCAAAGGGAGTATCTTTAAGAATTTTATGAACGTAGATTAATTATTATTGTAACATAATAATTTTACTTTAAAATTACTCGTGTTACGTTACATTTCAATTAAATTAATTGAACAAAAATGCTTACCCAACCAAGTACCAATATTATCCAATAACTTTCATCAACTAATATCAAGGAAACTCAAAACAAAGCATGAATCTTATTCGTGGCCTGTGGCTTTTCACTAAGCCCAACAAACAAAGTTAACAAGTCTCACGGACTCTTCCACGGTCTCTGCAAGACCCGACTAGCTGAACTAAGATTCATCGCTATCACTCTACTCAAATTCACTTTTTATATCACAACACTTCAAATGATACTTAGCCCTTGGGCTAATTCTAGCAAACTAACCACAAATCTACCCACGTTAAACTTCAACAAAATGATCGCATGATAAAAGTGTGTTCCGATGTTATAATACTTGGTTAAATTACACTAAAATCAAAGGGTGTAACTTTCCCTTCATAATAAAACAGAGGTCATAGTAAAACGATTTCTTCTTTTTTTTTTCAGCGATTAAACATCAAAATAAGATTACAATGAGGAGCGATTTGTTTTAATTACGGAGCTGCGTTAAACTATTTTATCACCGGAAATTGATGTCTTTATTTTCACTCACAATTATCAAATAAACTACACACACACAATATAGTTCACACAAAAATTAAAATTTAAGCAATGAAATTGTATCACTTCAGACGTAATGGAATAAAAATAATGCCATACCCATACTCGCCGTCTTACTTAGCTTTACCAAAATGCGACGCCACATTCCATCCATGTCATGTGAGATGAAATGGCACATGGCAACTCACTTGCCATTTATGGATCCAGTTGTCTGAAAACCTGAAATTTTAAACTGACAACCCACAGTGAGTTCTTTATCCCAACTTCTGATGTGGGAGATGGTTTTAATTAAACACGCAAATAGACATAAATAAGTATATTTACGCAAATAAATATCAGTGATGACAGTCAATACTATATAGCAATGTTTATTTCAGCAGTTCGTAAACTAGGTATCTAATAGCAACATTAGCATGACGGCATTACAATAGCATAATAATAATATCCTTAATTATTAACAATGTAGTTTACAGTGTAAACGTAAAATAGAAATAACATAGTCACCTGACAGTTCAGAGCTCCGTGTGGAGCCGTGCCCGCGATCGGACAACTTCTGAGCCGTCTGTGGCGCTCCGAGCGTTTATAAAGGCTTGCTCGTCAATGGCGGGGAGTTGTATCCGTTTGTACCGGAAGCAGTACTATTTCCGTTAATACTTTAACTGATTTTTGTAACCGGAAATCAATGTTTGAAATCCAAATAAAATATATACAGCGTTAAAAAAATAAATTCGAACACAAAATTATTTTATCTCCCACATATATGCTTTTTTTTATGTACGTTCAGCGATTATTTCGTCGTTTATGGGCCGATTTTGATAATTCTTTTTTTGTTGTAAAGTAGATATGCGCAGTGGGGTCCCCTGATAAGGAAACCAGGATCTGATGATGGCATCTCAGAGAAATCGAAGGGAACTTTCGAAAATTGTATGGACGACTAGTGTGTTTGTTCATGTTATCATAAGTACATTAAACCGCTACCATTTCATGAAGATCTGGAGTCGATCTGATGAAGCCGAAAGACAGTCGAGGGAACTCCTCAACGATTTACTGCAGTTATCTAGTGTTTGGGCTTGATTAATTTGTAGTGACGGGAACTTTACACTTACATGTTGAATTGAGCGCCATCTGGCGAGTAGTTTTTGAGTTATCTCTACTTATCAAGATTGAAGTCGGTTATTTTTTTTGTAAAAAGCAATTATTTGAGGTCTGCGTTTCATAACCTTGACTCCAATTCTACTCATAGGAAATAATTTAAATAAGTGCTTTATATCAAATTCTTTACTTAAAGTTTCGGACGAAAATAAAAAAAAATGGGTCACGTAGATGGGTATGGCCCCTTACGAGAATTTAAATGAATACCTTACCGTAGGATGTCTTTCTTGGTTCTTCAATTCAATGGCATATTTGCACGTCTGCTCGTATTTACAAATACCTGGTCTTCCGTCTCTGGTCTCACATACGTCCCCTGTAAAACAATGATTGTATTTAGTTATGCGGGAGGCATTTCGGTGCCTCCAGATGTAATCGTAGTCCATAATCTTGAATACATTTTGGGTAAAATGCATAAGGTGAAATTGCTCTTGGCCCATCTCTGGGTATGATGTGAATAACCCTGTGACAACGCTTAAGTTGCTCAAGGCGCTTTGCCCACGGAGCAACTAAAGTTGAGGCAACTATCAATTTTTTTAAATTTTCCTGCAATTTTATAGCAATTTGTGAGCAACTTTTATGCGAGTTGCTGAAAACTGTTGACGATCACCCGAAGTCGAAACTCGAGTTGTGTGTACGCAGTCCAATTGAAATGTATGTAAACTGCTAGTTGGCAGCTAGTTGCCAGGCGCCAGTTGCTGCAATAGTTGCTCTATGTGCAAAGCGCCTTAAGATGGGAGCTAGCGCGAGCGATATCCAACTTGCCCGAGAAACTTTTAAAAAGATTATTCCGAGCGTAATGTTTTAGTAAATAAGACCCTTCGTCCCTGAAGGAACGATTGTCCTTTCCAGGATCACTAACCATCCAAAATATCATGGAAATCGATCGAGTGGATTTAACGTAAAAAGTAGCAGACAGACAGATAGAGTTCCTTTGGCATTTATAATTGGCATGGATTTAGAAACAAATAACGCTTGATCCCGTTTTACAAACTTTTTCCTTATGTACGTGTGTGTTAAAGTTTCTGCTTAAATAGGTATCATGTTATTTAGTCACCTACATTGTTTTTCCTTGTAGGTAAGTGGGGAAACCTGATAGACCACTTCACTTCATGAGATCGTCAAGACTATTTACTTTGAAATTGTTAACTTTCTTCGCTCAGGGAAACAATGCTTCACATCCACATTAAAATACTAGAGATAACTCAAAATCTACGCGTCAGATGTCGCTCAAATTTATGAGGTAATCCTATCCTACTATCCTACTATCCTACTTCCTACTATCCTACTAATATTATAAATGCGAAAGTTTGTAAGGATGTATGTGAGTGAGTGAGTGAGTGTGTGTGTGTGTGTGTTTGTTGCTCTTTCACGCAAAAACTACTGAACGGACTTTCATGAAACTTTGCAGTAATATAGCTTAGACATCGGAATAACATAATTTGTTAAAATTTATAGAGATTTTTGAAGGGACTGGTTTCCCGAAGCGAAGCGAGGGCGGATTTACTAGTACAAAATAAAATACAGTCGAATAGAGAACCTCCGCCTTTTTTTGCAGACTAGAATTTTCTAATGTAGTATACAACGGACAACGCACAGTCAAGAAGACAAACTCAGACTTTTAAATTTGTTTCACTTTTTTTTTACTTGAGCTAATCCTTCTGGGGAGTTCAGTTACCTATTCCTTATTATTTTTACTTTTCGTAAATGACGGCGTTTTGATATCTTTAACCATTTTGAGGATATGTTGTGGTTCCTTACTAACTTCAGACCTTATTTTTTGCAGATAGCATTTTAATAATCTCTAGGTACCTACTCGTTGATCTTTGATCTTTCCGTGCAAATTATTATATACTCAATTCGCCAATTTGAATTTTTTCCAATATTTTTCCTTAACAAAAACCTTGTCCTCACAATTACATACAAAACAAAAATGTAAACCGGTTACGTAGCTCCAAGTTGTGATCTGTCATGCAAGGTGCAAATTATTTTTATTTATAGAAAATACAACTGCAAAACATACCCAAATCGAACTGTGTGTTTACACCGCAAATTACACTTATTAACAAAATTAACCGTTTATTATACATTATTAAAATTACAAAGTCGATTGAGAGATCAGGAATAGAAACAAATAATTAGCTAATAAATATTCATAGCTACAAGCGAGTGCTACACAACGCTATGTAGCTACCGACTGACCGTATCACCATAATGATGATACTGACCACAGAAATATGTTCGAAAACTGGTTTTATTTATGTATTAAGCTACTGCTACATTTGCGTATGCGTTGAATTTAGTGATATATTATGTATGTTCAATTCAACGCGTGGCTTAACGCGCTAATATGCGCGGTAGCTACATCTGCTGCATATTAATGAATTCAATCACTCCATTGTCGTTATTAACTTTGTCCTGTTCCCATCCCAAAAACATAAGTAGGCATACATCTTTGTCCTACTATGTCGTGTCTCTCTATCATTGAGTGCACTAAATTAGGCGTTAAAACCGAAAAACTCTGATTGTATTGGATGTAGCGCTTAACGTTTAATGCCATTACTACCTAATGCCGCATACAAGTTAGCACGCTTACAATATGTTGGCTACATCTGCAATGTAAAATTTAGTGCATTAAGTTAAAGCGCAGGTGTACCTAACCGTAGAGGTACGCTCTGTTCACATCGCAAAGTACATTGATTAAATGTAATCATGATTACAGATTACAATTTGAACAGTCTCGTCTCTGTTGTTCCTGATGTCCATGAAATACGATGAACACTTATTCAACGGCTACGCCCGCGTCTTAATGCGTTATTTAACGCGTTAATGTGGTCAATTTAAATGAAATTAGATTTGTCAAAATTGTCACTTGTTTTTATTTTCATGTATGTATTAGGAATTTATGTTAAATAAAGTTTAAGTAACAGGTTTCTACAACTTTATAACAATTTATTTAACATAATGTAAATTCCTAATACCTACATGAAAATGTTACTTCTTCAGTCGCTCATTGCAATGGCATTTGATGGCAAGTCTGAAATAATAGACACCATTTTATTATTCTTTCACAGCAAAGTGACAATCCCAATAAAAGCTCTCCAGCTAAGTATCGTCAGAGAAAATATGAGAGTTGTATTTGCGGACATGGAAACTATTTTACGCTGTTTCCTTCCTAGCTGAGTTTATTATAAAGTTACAATACAGTAAAAAATAATAATTTAAGGACATCAGGTCGCAAACGAGTAAGCAGCACCACCCTTCTGCTGCCGCCCATGACCATGACCAAATAAGGACTAGGTTGCACGGTGTGGGCCCCCGTAAGCGGGCGTGCAAGGCATGCAGTGCACATGGGCGGCAAATTGACCACGGAGGGGATTCAATAATAGTAAACTGTTATCAGCTTTGTAGTTGAAGCGACGAAATTCAGGACAGTATTGCACTTGGACGCTGATGCGGCTAGCGGCGATAGATAAATTCGAGCGACACCTGACGGGTATTTTTGAGTAAATAGAGAGATTTTCGATTTAGAGACGGATTTTTTTCAATATTGACAGCGATTAAATACCTACTGTCATATGTAACCCCTAATCCAATTTCGAAAAAGTACCTACTATGCTTGACGTCTATACTATTATTTTTTCTGACATAAAAAAGAAGAGGTTCTCAATTCGACTATATTTTTTTATGCGATAAGTAGGTACTTCATAACTTTAACTTTACTATAATAGCTGATGGTTCTCTTCTATTCCCAAATAAATATAATTATTCTACCGAGTAGTTTTTGAGTTCATTTTGCATTAGCGT
This sequence comes from Hesperia comma, assembly GCA_905404135.1. Classification (NCBI taxonomy): domain Eukaryota; kingdom Metazoa; phylum Arthropoda; class Insecta; order Lepidoptera; family Hesperiidae; genus Hesperia; species Hesperia comma. The sequence goes on along the minus strand of FR990015.1, from coordinate 19,154,609 downwards.
TTTTCCGATATGATCACATATCACCAAGTAAGGCGTCTGTTATAGACTTATAGCTGTGCTTATTGGCCACCCTATAGTTAAGAACCTTACCAATTCTACTCTATGAGCTACCTAATTTAATAAACAACCGGTGTACAGATCAGCTTTAACATTTTTATTGAAAAAGTTTCAAACTTTGAAGACCTCTTTCTAGCGAGCTACATAAAAATATCAATCAACAAGTTATTTTTACGGTGAAAACCAGTGTAAACCAAAGCGATTAAAACACCCCTATACTTAAATGATTAATTGATATTAAATTACATTAGTAGGCGAGCAAACAAATAATTCATACATAAATTTTAATCAGGCTAATCGCAGGAACTACTTAAGAGTTGTTTAAAAAAATATTTTTTTTTAGGATAGTTATCTCGACTAGGCTTCAAGCTATATAACATCATCATACAACCATACAACCCTAATACGAACGAAGCATGAGTGAAAATTTTGCCAAATTTGGTTTTTTTTTGATATTTTAAATAAAATTATCATACACCAGGATTCCCATGGACAACACGTAGAAACAACCAATCTAACACCATTTGCTAACTGGACTACCTACTAACTATCTTAGTTGAGTCCTGTCTAGGTAGGTCACAGTAATCATGGGCGGCATGGAAGGGTGGTGCTGCATAAAAAACACGTAAACTATTTGAATTTACCTTTCTTTACTTAAAATATTATTGATTGTTGAACCTACACAGGATACTTGGAACAGGCGAAAAAGAAAGGTTACAATTACAAGCTTTAATTTACCATCTGAAAACTGCCTAACATTTCTGAAATCCTATACTACTACGGTAGGCAATGTAGGCATATTTTAGAGGAATTAGTACTAAAAAATTGTCTAATAAGGAATGAAGACTATGCAATATCTAGACTCTACAATAGAAAAACCACCGGTTTGTTTACTCCATTGATGTATAAGTATCTAGATGGATAATCGAATCCGCGAAGACCTGTCAAAAAAGCTGCGCCAACTATTGGCGCAGAAGTACTTTCCCGCCAATTAGTGCCGATCGCGCCGCTTTCGTGTCACTACGTATTACGCGCGCAATTTAAATAAACAAATAAGAGGGATAACATGACGAAATGTGCTATTAAACTGTGCCGGAATTATAAAGGAAGGGTAAAAAGCTCAAAAAACATCACATATCATAGGCAAGTAACCAATAAACATATTTTTAATTAAATTTCAATTTTGATTTTTATTGTAACCAAATTACGTCATTTTTTTGTCAGTGTTGCTAGTTTCTATTTTTATGCTCCCGACTTAACATCATTTTTGTGGGTATATAAATTGGTTTATGGTTACGTGTATATTATTTAGTTCATGTACTTTTATAAATCGATTAAAGAAAGGTGGTGTTTACCAATACGTTTGTGTTTATTTATAATAATATAACATTAATATTCGTATGTTTATGAGCCCATTTTAATGATTATTTTTGCATTGGGTCGAATAAACCACTTTTAAAGGTACAAGAGTAATGTGAAAAGGAGACGATCCAAAATTGTATGTAGTCTGGGCCTGGTTTTGTACCAGTGATAAAATAAGATAAAAAAGAAAAATAAACCATTTTTGACTAATCAAATCCACGAACTCATCTTTATTTCATTGCAAAAAATATTTATTAACTCCACGTGACGAAATTATTCTACATAATGGCGGGCAGCAGACCAGAGGATTCATAATTTTTGACGTATGACGTTAGCTGTCAATATGCCTTCTCTATGCTTGAACAATGGCTCGAACTCAGAGTGAAGGACGCCATCTTGCAAGTGTTGCAAGTAGTACCTACCGAATAACTCGAAATTAATTTTATTTTAGCAAGTCATTTATTGCGATTTGTGAATTTATTATATTTTTAATGAACTTTCTGTATTTTTTGGTTTTTCATGGTTTAGTGTACAAGATCAGGCCCAAAATGGACCATCTCCTTTATTTATTGAAGTTTTTTTTAATGATATGCATGTAATTAACTTTCCAAGTAATTTTTTTATTAAATTAGATAGGTAACGTAAATAATTGGCTCTTCTTTAATTAAGTTACCACCTCAAATTAAGCTAAAAATTTGAGGGGGGGGAGGGGGCTGACGCTCACATCTTCCCCCCACCATTTTTAAATCTAGGAAATGCATACTTTTTTTATTATAAAAAAATCAAGTTTCCAAAAATTATAAAGTGACTACCTCAAATTAAGCTGAAATTTTTTGGAGGAGAGGTTGGTGACTCCCCCAACTTTCCCCCCAAATTACTTTTTCGCTATTGTTAGTCCTGTTTGCCTGTTTGGCTGCATCTTCCGCAGCGCCGGAGATGTCACGATTCAAAATTAGGCCCAAAAATCAAATTAGATCTACTTAAGTTATTTATTTTTTATAATGTAGTTTAAAACACACACACACACACACACACACACGTCCACACACACATATACATACACTTAAGACTTCGAGCGCTTACACATTAACCAATGAGACCACATAACCTTAAAATTTTTAGAGATTTAGAAAAATAATTTTAAAAAAGTAAGTACTTTATGAGAGCAATATTTAGTTTGGGGGGACGAATGAGAGTGTAGAACCCGTCCTCCCTTCAAATTTTCACCTTAATCTGAGACGGTAACTTTACAATTTTAGAAAAGGAGATGGTCCATTTTGGGCCTGATCTTGTACACTAAACCATGAAAAACCAAAAAATACAGAAAGTTCATTAAAAATATAATAAATTCACAAATCGCAATAAATGACTTGCTAAAATAAAATTAATTTCGAGTTATTCGGTAGGTACTACTTGCAACACTTGCAAGATGGCGTCCTTCACTCTGAGTTCGAGCCATTGTTCAAGCATAGAGAAGGCATATTGACAGCTAACGTCATACGTCAAAAATTATGAATCCTCTGGTCTGCTGCCCGCCATTATGTAGAATAATTGCGTCACGTGGAGTTAATAAATAATTTTTGCACTGAAATATAGATGAGTTCGTGGATTTGATTAGTCAAAAATGGTTTATTTTTCTTTTTTATTTTATTTTATCACTGGTACAAAACCAGGCCCAGACTCCATACAATTTTGGACCGTCTCCTTTCCAACTACAAACTGCGTAAAAAATATTAATTTAATTAACTTAGCTGGTTTATTACAACATTAACATAAACAACTGTAATTAAATTAAGTAGGGTTTTTTATTTATTCATGAAAATAACCACTCCATAAATTAAGTTTAATGTGTGATTTATGGGAAAATTTTAGTAACTGGTATCATTGATCACGCAACATAGACACTAGACGAACGTGAAAAACATCGCCTGCACGCACACATGCTTGATATTGTTGCCGTGTTTTTTTTGTCTTCATTGTAGGGCGACGCTCAATCTACCTATTTATTGCATCATTGGTTTACTCGTTATTCAGCAAATGCACTAAAGTTATGATTCCAAAATGGACGGAAACCGTTATACATTAGTAGGTACTTGATACTTGATACCATAAAGGATTTTTGTGTTTCTCCCTATGATATGTAAATGAATACCGCAAAATAAATATTTCACTCGCGTATCGCCTACGCTGATAAGTAAACTTTCTCTGATATAAAAGAGGGAATATTCTTCCAACCCCACATTCCAACATCAGCTGTTCAGCGACCGCCATCTTGTGGCGCGAAAAACGTCCCGTTTCACATTTTAAAAATGTTTAAACTTACCGCAATTGTATCTTTGTTGCTTATTGGTAAGTGAAGTCAAGTCTTATAATTCTTTATGCTTCATTATTTTTGCTTCATGTTTAATGAAAATGCACAGTGCTATCACATGGGGTCCTTCAAGAAGCGGGACTATCGCTTCCTTCGAGGCCGGCAACGCGTTGGTGGCGCCCCTGGTGTTGCCAATGTCCATGGGCGACGGTGATCACTTACTATCAGGTGACCCGTCTGCTCGTTTGCCTGCTTAGGCTATAAAAAAAATGAAAATAAGTAATTATAATTATGAATTTTACATTGAAGTGGACCAAGACATTCTTTCAATAAAAAGTTAACTGTGCCTGAAAGTGTCATCTTGAATAATGATAGAGTTCGCCTACAATTCCAATATTTTATCGTAGTCATTTTATAATTTGCTTACCTAATAATTTAAATATAAAAAGAAGATCAAAAGAAACCTTCTAAATAATTGACAAGCAGTAAAAATAATCCTGCAATGTATATTCTGTAAATTTAATAATTTCGAAGTACGAATATAATGTTTTGACTGAGGTTAACCTCATTTGTTTGCTATATTCTTATTATTATTTTGTCTTCGATATTTACAATACAAGTGTCACAGTATACTGATTTTTATATAAATATAAATGATAATTTGTAAAGATATTATAAATTTTTACTTGCAGTTGTGCTTCATTGTTACAGTTTTACATACATACAGCTTCATTCATATATTTTGCGGCCTGCACTCAAATAGGATTACTGTTTGAGCTATGCAAGCTAGGCTTAACTTTTATTTTAGCTTGCAACCGGGTTTACTCTGAATTACTGTTAGTGGTAAAATTATTAAGGCAGAATTACATTTGCTGTATTTTTTAAGATAACAGAACTTTACAAAGTAAATTGCAAAATCACTTTAATAAAAAGTAATTACAAAATACGTTCTAGTACCAAGTGAAACAAATTAAATGATGAAATTCATTCAAAATTAACTGAATGATCACCTACTGACCCTTATATAAGAGGCTACCCACTGTATCTTTGCTTCAAACAATTTGAGTTCGATTACAGAAAAGTAATAATAATAATTGTGGTGTTCCGCAAGGTGCCATTTTTGTACCCATTTTATTCCATTTACTGTAATAATAGATTACTTCCTACTGCAGGTTAAAATAATGATTTGCTTATAATTATATTCATATATTTATCATTTTCTATCAGCGACTTGGTCGCATGCCGAAATAAGGAGAAATAGGAAGGACTGGAAGGCTGATGATTTTGATTCAGGTATTTCGTTGTTTGGGAATAATTTGGAATGTGATAAGTAACATCCAAAGTATACGTGTAGAAGTTGCATGTATAACAATGTGCATGGTTAAAATGTCATCTGTATATGATGCATGAGGGGTATTTATAAAATGTTGGTTTGCCTATTGTATTTCCTTCCTGTATCTTATTCATGTCAAACTTATTAGTCATATTACATATTCTCCAAATGGAAATGAACCATTAAATTACTTTGTATTATTGTATTATTTACCGAAATTTTTGAAGTTTGGAATTAAATTTTTCACGTTATGAAACCCAAAAATTGGGTACCTCAGTTATTGAGTAATTTAATCGTCATTATTATTAATTTAATACATTACAGTAATTTCTATTTGAAATAATAATCTGTGCATTTCATACAATTCCAATGTAATGTCCATCTATAATTCGAATATACTTAAAATCCTATCATAGTAAAAAGATACATGTAAAGCTTAATAATTTGATTGATGATTTCAGCATGTATACTTTTTTCCTACTTTCGTCTTCTTCTATCGTCTTTTCCTTGGTCGATAAGGCAAAAGTAACGTTACGCCCTCGCGCCTAGCACGGCGTCTTCTGAGTGATTGTTGATGTTGTGTTATTCTATAGGTAGGTATATTTTAACACCTACCATCTTTCTTTTCTACATCTACCCAGGGCTAACTGGTAGAGAATTCATTAGACATTAAGTGTCGTCCTTGTATATCCTAGTTTTAGGTGTTACAAAATAAAGAAATAAGTGGTTGTGATGCAGGCAGCACCCTCTGGGCAGCCAGTATGACGTGCGACTCCTGCGGGAGCGAGTGCGCTTCGGCCTGCGGGACCAGGCACTTCCGGTCCTGCTGCTTCAACTACCTCAGGAAGAAACGCGGCCAGGATTCCTCCAGGGTAAGATTCTGACATTTTCTGCTCCATGATTTTTGTAGTTTCTTGCGTATGTTGCACCTAAATAAAACATTGATAGTTTAGTGGTCTGAATGTTGTAATGCAGAATGCTCAAAATCGTTTACGTATTGGAAGTGATTTTCATTTAGTTTAGTAAAGGAAAACATCGGAGGAAACCTGCCCAGCGGAGAGTCCTCTACAATGTCATTATAGACTGCTAAACTGCCTTTGGTCTATGCCTAGACCACTCACATTGTGAGAGGAGACCTGTAGGCATATTATGAACTCTTAATGCCAGACAGTACACGTTCACACGTGTGGGTGACAGAGACAGCGCTTTACAGGTAATAAAGCGCCGTCTCTCTCACCCACACGTTGTGAACGTGAACTGCCTGGAATTAAGAGTTCAATAATAAGGCCCCTGGCCCAATCGTAGGTTGTATTTGGAATGATGAATTTGCATTCATTACGAAACTGTTAAAACTGTTGCAGTTTTTGCAGATGATCTGCAAGTTTCATAAGCAACGCTCGAAATGTTCCATTCCTTGGGAACTTCAGCATAAGTTAATAAAACAGTCCTACTTAAATACAATTTTCGATGATAATGATAACTTACATCACAAACTGTTCGAAATTTGGGCCACAAGTTGCAGAAATAGAATTTTATTTCAAAAGATATACTTTTTTAACTTAAGTACGTCTTTTTTTCTGTAGCTCTGGTTCCAAAACCTACACGACATGAAGACTGAAAGCGCTCAAAAACCCAAGGTGCCATCCTTCGGCGACGAAATCCCCGAACTCTGGTCAAACTTCATCCCTAACGAATACAAACCTTACCCCTTCGATGATAATGTAGAAAATCATTTACAACTCGTGTACGATGTTTAATCTGTATCAACAGGCTGCAATACCATATAAGTATTTTATCTGTAGTCAATTGAATTTAGAAAAAATGTATTTTATTATCACATTTATAAAATATGTATTGTTGTAGAAAGGAAATATTGTATTTGAAATGGTTAATATTTATTTTGATCCTTATTTGTATCTAATGGCTGGTTAGATACGATAAATGTAAATAAATAATTAAAATGTTTGATTAATGTGTATTTCAATATTGTATTTTCGGTACATGAAGGTCAATATCATTACTTTCAATAATTAACATAAATTAAAATATTATGTCCTGGGATAACCATACAATTTTATATCTATTTCCATAAATTCTAATGAGCGTAATCTATTTTTTTATATTTTCGTTTATTATAGTTTTTATTAGTGTAAAAGATGGTCTATCACTTTCCCAATCTAAAACTGTCTGGACTTATTTGGACCGCTAATGGTTTTTTTTTGTTAATATTATTTTGTTATTTTTTAATTGATGAACAATAAAGAGTATTTGTACGGTATTTAATTGTTATAATTTCATTGTCGAATCAGGAGTATACCTACCTACTGATCCGTGAGACGAAAGTATTCCCAAGCTCTTTGTTGATGTCAAATGCCTAATGGACTGCTCATTTTATTTAAAAAAATAGTCTGTATATTTTAAGTATTTTAAGATAAAGTCAAATATCAACCATTTCAAATAATTTTAAAGTTAAATAAAATTTAATAAGTGACTTAACCTTATAAAATAAAACGATAAGCTTCGTGAAGTGGTTTTATTACTTCGTATTGATCGAACATTCACAATGTAGGTACTTAAAGTTTAATAAATTATTAATTTTACTAGGTACTTAAAATTATGGACAAATATAGCTCGAAAACTTAATTATGAGAGTGTGAAATACATTAAAGAACCTCGAACCTCGAACGAAGTCATAATAAAAATTTTAAGTAGGTAAGTTACCCGACTAAAGAATTAGCGTGTTAGTTTTGGACATTTAACACTTAAACTGTCAAAAAGTGCGTCAAAGACCAGTTATATATTTTTTACAGTACATATAACTTTTTTCAGTTAAAAGCTGAGAAAATTAAAAAAAAGAAATATTCTTTAATTGTTACATTATTAACACAATAAAATTGATGCACTTAAGTTTCAACGTGCTTTTTCGCCGTATTATGTATAAAACTGTGAAAGGATTACAAAAGTTCTTCATTGACAATTATTTATTCTTTAATGTACACATTGTACACCCACCCTTACGTGATATATTAAAATTAAAAAGATTAAATAGACTAGAATTTTACAACTTTAAAAGTCATTCAAAACCTTATGTACGTAAAATATTATACAAACTAAGTATAAGTATAAATATGTCACCTCCTAGGATTAAATGTAATATTATTATAAAATACGATGATTATAATTTAAGATACAATAATTCGAAAATTAGCGTAATTGTATTTTTTCATGTACAAATTATAAAAAAATTATAAATAAAAAATAATGTCATACTTGTGTTCGTCTGCCAAGTGGTTTTGTATTTCTAGACATTTTTTGTTTCGGTTAAAATATACAATAATAAGTACAAATAACCGCCAAAAACATTACGTTTACCATAAAAATCTTTACGAACATATTTTTATTATAAAAAGCCAATAAGTAATTTTAACTTATATTTATCAAACTATAACCTTATCAAAATCAAACGAAATTTATAAAAAAATATTGAGCTTATAAATGTCAAATTTAAACAACGAACTGTCAACGTATTTTTAAATCGAAACGCTACGGCAATCGCTTTTATTTTTGGTCATACAGCCAGTCATTATCTATCCCTTACTGATTGAAGGTTTCCTTCTGCTTTCTTCTGGCGATTTCTGCGCTCGCTTCTTGAATGGCCTCCCAGAGCTTCGCTTCAGAGAGTATTTGGCGGGAGAGGTCATCAATGGCGTTTTCCGAATCCATCAAAGTATCGTCGTCTACGTACTGGAATCAAATAATTAATTTTTTAATCCTATTGAAATTATAAAAGTCATCAAGTGCTGGGGTGTCCAATTAAAGAAAAATGGCAAAAATTTCTAAAAACACCTACAACAGGGTAGGACCCTGTCTGCTGTTCATCCTACCACATGATAGTCTTACCGGGATGAGGGGAATCATTAAGCTTTGTGTGTGTGAGGTTTATTTAATAGACTAGCGAACCGCCCTCGCTTCGCTTCGGGACCCGTAAGTATCAACCGCGTAGGTCCCGCTCCCGTAGGAATTTCGGGAAGATAATAAACTATCACCAAAATTAATTGAGGTTAAATTAAATTTACAAATAAAGCTTACGACAAAATAATAGCAAAGTAGCAAAGGATCACAGCAAGATTAATTCAGATTAAACTTGGAAACGCGGCAAGTTTGGTATGGCAGTGGGTTCGACCAAATTTGATTACCATAAAAACGGTTCTAGTGTGTTAATCTTAAAAGATAGACATATACTGTCGTGGACATTTTTTTAGATCATTTCAAGAGGAATAATTCTTTCATACATATATTTTTGGTATCTTGAATCGTTTTCGCAACGCATGCAACGAAAGCCCTCGAGAATAAATAATTTTCCCCGTTTTTTCCACATTTTCCATTATTTCTTCGCTCCTAATTGTTGCAGCGTGATGTTATATAGCCTATAGCCTTCCTCGATAAAAGGTCTATTCAACACAAAAAAAAAATTCAATTCGAACCAGTAGTTCCTGAGATTAGCGCGTTCAACCAAACAAACAAACAAACAAACAAACAAACTCTTCAGCTTTATAATATTAGTATAGATTAGAAACTAGCCGTGGAAATCGTTACTAAAACTTATTATTTTAATCTCCGGCCGTGTTAGAAATAGCAAGTTTATTATAAATAAAGATTAAGAAGTTGTTACCTGCCGCTGTCTCATGATCTCCTGAACGGGCATTCCGGGAGATCCTTGTGACCGCTTGCGCCCGCAGCCTGTAACGAATGTTTCGTTCAATTTTGTTTATTTTATTAATAATACACACCCTCAGACCAATAAACTATATAGACGGCGTGCCGTGAAGAAAAGCGTGAAGCCGGCAAAAGTGTGCCTAAAACACACATCGGAACCAATAGAATGCCCTATGTTGACAGTTTGAACTAGAACAAATTTAAACTTTATTTTTTGGAACACAAAGCTTCATTCATTTTTTATTATTTAGAACACAAAAGTCGTTTTGGTGTGAGTGCCGCCGTGTGTATTACAAGGCGAGGCGTACTTTTTGCCGGCTTCATGCTTTTGTTCACGGCACGCCGTCTATAGTTTATTGGTCTGAGTACACACCCTTAAACTCTTCCGCACTAGGCCTCTGCTTGTTTCTTATGGCATAGATAAAACAAATAACGTATTTATTGCGTGTGCTCACAGGTCAATTTAGCTTGTGGGGAAAATTTCACAGTGCCTACATAGTTTAAACGCGTGATTTTAAAACGCCGTATGTAAATTGCGCACGCTCAATAATTAGTGGAATGAATCTGAGATGTTCCCGGAGCGCTATGATATGGATGTGAGGTCTTCAAGAAATACGTAAGAAGAGTTCTCCTTCGTGACTTCCCTGGTGTTACTCTATAGGCGTCGACCACCACTTACCAGGTTGGCTCGTCTGCTTTTACATCAGTCCCTTGCCCAGCAGTGGGACAGTAGATCTATATGATTTGATGTCACCTACAAACTTACCGGTAAACGCGTTGCAGAACGGTCTTTTTTTCGGGGAGAAAATAACGTCATCGCTTAATCGCGAATCAAAGTTCCGCGGGACCTGAAACGAATATTAATTAATTATAATCTGAATTAAACTGCACTTAACTACGTTACAAGGAATGTGGGGGTCCACTAGAGAGAGGGGAGAGAGAAAAAAAGACTCCTTGGGAGTTTCTTGCCGCTTTTTCTTCCAAGACCTCTCACCGTAGGGATTTGTTGAAGCGATTTCGAATTCGAAAAGTGTTTGTAAAAACCTTCTTCGAAGAAATAAATATTTGAATACTGGCACATGAGTTAAATGTAATCATTATTAAAAATTACGATTACTTCTGAGGACACGTATACGGCGTTGCTATCAAGAGCGAACTACCCACCTTTTCGCAAATCAGTTTTTTCGTATTTTTAAACCCTTCAGGGCTATAGCGGGGTAATATCAGAATCGAAAAATTATCTGCGCACCCAACTTCAGTACTAGGACTTCAGAAAACAGCCCAGGTATTTTGACAGGTGTGTAATTCAGTGACTAATTTTGACATAATTTGGATGTTAAATTAAAAGTTAGACAAAATAAATGATTTTGATATCTAACTAATTTGGAAAAAAATGTTGCCAGAAAAGTTTAATCGGCGTTTTTATATATCCATAATGAATGAAAATTACATGATTTTAAATAACTTTTAAACAATGTGTAAACTTCAGTAAGTACCTATATATCTAAATATGACATTAAATACTTACAAAATCAAAAAAAAAATCAAATCAAAACATTTTTTATTATTTGCTCTCACAATCGTTACAGTTACTTCTGTAGGTACAAATACTGAATCGTGCTTTGTGAGAGCCTGGTGCCTGATGTAGGTTAGAATACCTGTGTTACAGGTCACGAGTCCCCCCCGCAGCTTGATTACATATTAGAGTACAAGCTAGATGTAAGCTGATTGAAGTGGTCTCTCTATCTTTAAACATTGATAACAATCAAAATTACAAACAAGAAAAAAAAAATGTAATGAAACATATAAATATTGCAGACACTATGCGGGTGTCAGTGTGTGTGCGTGCATGTGTTCATGTGTGTGAATGTGTGTGTGTGGGTGTGTGTGTGTGTGTGTGTGTGTGTGTGTGTGTGTGTGTGTGTTTATCTCAAGGCAGAATAGAGGAAGACTTACAGTAGCCGAGTAGCAGCCTGCGACCAGCACTACCAACACAACCAGGGACAGGCGGGAAACGGTCGACATGGCGGCGACTGACAGCTAATTCAAGATGGCGGATCTGAAACAATCACAATGTATTAACAACAACAACATGTGACAAAACGCAGTCGGGTAATAAATAATTACGAGTACAACAGGGATATTTAATACACTTATTTGATATTACGATTTCCTTCTTTTTTACTTTTCTACCGATTTATATGAGGAAGACGTTCTCAATTCCATTATTTTTTTGTGTGCCACACATCGATGGTGCCACGTCACATTTTACTTAGTATTTCGATATTCATAATTCATAGTTTTATTCCAAAGCTCATGCTTGTCGTGTCTCATCTAAATTTGAGTGATATCTGACGAGTAGTTTTTGGGTTATCTCTACATGTAGATTTTGAAGTCGGTTATTTTTCTGTTAAAGATTATTGAGTTGAGATTAATGTAGATACCTACACCAGTAAAAATACACCAGTATAACAAATAAATGAAACTTACACTTCTGTGGACAATTCTGAGATATTTCGGGACCACTAAACGCACTGATTGAGACAAAAAAACCGGCCAAGTGCGAGTCGGCACGAAGGGTTCCGTACCATTATCTATGAAAACGCCAAAAAAATCTGGTCTGATGTATGAAAGCCTCACTTAAATATTTAATTGTTCTATTGTAGCCACATATTACCCACAACGCCATCTCTTTGACCGAAAGGTAACTAAACTCGCTGACGCGTCGATTATATGGGCGGCTACTTAAATATTTATTTTATTCTGTTTTGTAGTATTTATTTTGTAGCGGCAACAGAAATACATCATCTGTGAAAATTTCAACCGTGTAACTATTACGGTTAGTGAGATACAGCCTGGTGACAGACGGACGGACGGACGGACAGCGAAGTCTCAGTAATAGGGTCCCGTTTTACCCTTTGGGTACAGAACCCTAAAAATCTAAAATCCTTGCTAAAAGAACTAATACGTCGACACCGTCTTCTTCCTCTACTCTTTTTCGTAAGTATTATGTTCTATCCTAGGGGATAGAGAGTATAGAATTGGGGTTGACCCCCTAAGGCTAAGCGTCCACAGGTCGGTATCGTACGCATCGGACGCATCGCATTAAACGGATCGTAGTATTCTTTGTATAGAAAATCATACAAGTGCGTCCACTGATCCGCATCGTACGGATCGTACTTTCTATACAAACTGCGATACTGCGATGCGTACGATACCGATCTGTGGACGCTTAGCTTAAGGTTGCCTTAAAAAATCGCTTATTTAGCGATAATTATGTCCCCCGTTTGATGATGTGTGGGTAAAGTATGATAAAATCTATTTTTGTAGACATATTTAGACTTCAAGCGATTTTTGATATTTCTGATCTTGACTGAGTGAGTGTGACCCTTGGCGTTTATATCGCATTGACGAATACTTAACTATAAGACCTTTCACACAAAATTCTATTTGCAAGCGACTAGGATCTTATCAATGTATGCAGGCGACGCGTCTACGACGCGTGTCCTGTCAGTGACCAGTGTCAATGACAGCGGAATGTGGATTGCGTTGCAGTCGCGTAGCTAATAAATAGCGTAGTGTGTGAAGGGCCTAAAAGTTTGTCTTAAATATCTTACTTCTATAAACGAACATCAGCTACAGTTTTAGTATATATAGGTACGGTGATGACTTGTCTTACATACGACACGTCCTTAAGCTAAGACCTATTAGACGCCGGATTCGTATTAATCCGGAAGACCGGATACCTTAGTTCCGAAGTACATACTTAATTATTAATTAGAGGGATTAAAGATCAAAGACATTAATCACTAGTTACTTCGGAATACGGAATAAATGTCGGAAGCACCTACCCTAATATATACCTACTGGCTAGGTAGGGATACCTTGATACCTGCCTTTTGTATGAGAAAGCCCTCAAGCCGGCTGAAGACTTAAGAATCAGTACCTATATCCTTCCTTTGTTCTTTCTATTAATTGGAAAATTGATTCGGTAAAGCCTTTGGTGTTACTGATATTATAAGCTAGAGCTAAGCTACAACCCACTGATGGCCCACTACTGAGCACGAGTCTCTCCTCATTACCGAGGAGGCCTAGAGCATACTCCACCACGCTGCTCCAGTGCGGATTGGTGGAAGGATTAGTGGCCAACCCAGTGTCGAAAGTTTTCAAGACGCCCGAAGGCCTCCGACATGGCTTAACGACTGCTATCAATCGATAACAACCGGGACCGACGGCTTTACGTGCCCTCCGAAGCACGGAAGCGCTCAAGAAATTTTGCCACTAGCGTTCACCCATCCGACTACGGCGACCGCGCCCGCTGTTGCTTAACTTTGTCGATCGCTTAGGATCGACGCAAGCCGCCGGGCTATGAGCTATGTCTGTATATATCTAATTTTTTACTGAAGGGGAATAAGCATAAATAATTATTTTCTTAAAACGTTTTTGAACAATTTTTATTCAGGGTCTTGTCTGATCGTTATTCGACTGGGTGCTACGTCGTAGCTAGTGACGTAGCTCTGCTACGACTGATTTAGGATCTATTTAAAAAACGTTAAAGCGAAAGTATTTTATCTGTCCGCCTGATATTATCTTATCATGCTTTCACTGAAACGATTTAAATAAAATTTGATGTTATTCTTTAAAGTTCTTAATCTCGAGATTACACTTTCCAAACTGCCCGTAAGGATATGTTAACAGAAAATGATGAGATGAGGAGAGGCGATGACAATGAATTTTAATTTTCTAGCTCCACCGCCATTTTGCAGTTTCTTTATGATTTTTATGTAATCGGAAGACATTACAGAATAACATAAAAATATGATTATATCGTATATAATTATATCGTATAGAATTTCTATTGACTAGCGGTGTTAGCCTAGTTGATATAAATTCGACCTCTAACTCAGGGGCCCGGGTTCGAATCCCAGAGTATGCATCTCAAAGTTTTCGGAGTAATGTGCGTTTTACACGTTCGCACTTGGCTAACATGGTGGACTATGGACTTAACCTTCTCATTCTAAAACAGACCCGTGTCCAGCAGTGAGACATTATGGGTTCAGATGGTGATGAATTTTATTCTATTAACTTCCCACGCCGCAGGCTAATTCAAAATTGATTGTAAAAATTCGTAAATGCCTCTAATACTACAAATTCTCTCGAAGTTGTCGTGCTCGCTAAGTCGTCGTTAAGTTGTTGTTGGTAACTACATTACCGTAGTTAACGGTAACTCGACACAAGTTCAACTGTCGATCGCAGTTGTGCTAACTGTGTTAGGCCTTTTGTTCAGTTTAAATTGTTTTGTCAGCAGGTATAGAGATATAGACCTACGCAAGTTGTTAAACTAATTGAGACGAATTAAATAAGTAAGATAATTATACAATAGAACGGAGCCATTCGTGGCTATTATTTGAATTAAAATATATTTCATGTACGTATTTATTAGACTTTTGAACGTATCTTTTTATTTACCACTGTATCGCAAAGGTTCTGTATTAAAGGGAAGAAACGGCTCAAAAAACTCTTATAATTGACAGCTCTCATTGTGTGAAATACAATTACTATTACTTATTGAAAGTAAATGAAACGAAATGCAGTTTATTCAAAGTTGATTTTCACAAACAATATTTTAGATTCTGCGTGTCTTTGCTTTGACACAGGAAGCACTTTTAGGAAATAGATAATAAATAATTATTATAATAGGAACAGCTATCACCGACGAGTAATATTGGCACATAGACGAATATTTACGAAATAATGATGTGACGCAGCTCACGCGGCCAACCTACTCGTATGCTGTTACCATTTACAACTCCATTAGGTACGCCCAAACGTAATACAATTGTGTTGTCATCGCAATACTTACCAAATAACATAATAGTGGTTTTACGAAGATTGCTTAGACGGAAATAAGTAATTTGTCCACTTGACACACCATTTACTGGTTATTGCCCGTATGACGCGGGACGCGCCCGTTTTTGTTACCTTGCGTTTTATGCGAGCCTGGTAGCTTGATGAAGAATATTACTTAGTAGTAGCAATTAAGTACCTATACTAGAGTGGCAGAAAATATGGGATTGACACTCCCCCGCTAAAAACAAGTTTATCACGAGTGCTCACAGTTCAATTTAGCTGTAAGCAAAATGTACCTACTTAAGGCATTTTAAATAATCGCTGTTAATCCACGATGAAACTTAATCACGGGAAACGCGGAAACGTGGAAAGCTGGCATTTGTGTGGATTGCCTTTTCAACGAATATAATACGACCGCCCGTGCGTCGTACGACACGCAACGAGAAACGCGCGGCAGTTGTACGACACGAAGCGACTAAAAGAAACGCCGAATGTGTACCAAAATTGACAGTCGCGTGCATGGCAATATTTTTGAAATATTTGACGTGTTTACGACATTAAAGTTATTACAAATGAATAGGTTCAAAAGCATATCGTCAAATCAAAAGCATCCAATCATAAATCATAGTTTTAGCTTATAAAAACGAAATTTTTACCCGGAAAAACCTGCACAGTGCCTCTATTATGAGTTTTTAATACTATAGTTTACTATACACGCTAGCGACTATCGTTTAGAATTTGTATGAGAATCCGTACAGCGCCTCTAGCGGTTACGATACTGAACTACAATTCTCATACAAATTCTAAACGTTAACTGCAATAGTAACGTCCTTTACGTTTATTACAACAACTCATAATAGAGGCACAGTTTGTGACACTTTTTCTGAAGATGAATTACGCTTCATTTAAAGTATTTTATAGCTGTAAACAGCGTAAATCCAGTATACAAAGCTAGTACACAATCTTTTCGTACTACTATTAATCTACGCTGCGCCTCCCGCCGAGAACGACGGGTGGTTACCGCGCAAAATCAGACGCCATCTTTTTTTTTACAGTTGGCAATCATTCAGAAACTGCCATTAAATATGTTATTTGATGATTTATTTATTTTATTTCAGACACGCACGGAGGTTCATAACGCTGTACAGATTATATTATATTATAAGCTGTTGTCCGCGACTTCGTTCGTACATAGGAGGTTTTCCCGCGTGAATCCCGATCCGGCGGCAACTCCGGAATAAAAGTAAGTAGCCTATATGTTGCTCCACACCCTCCTCTATCTCGCAGTGGAAGTCACAGAAAAATCAGTTCAGCCGTTTCTGAGATTAGCGTGCACAAACAGCGATCAGCTAGTCTAGACAAATGGCAAACGCTTCGAATCTATTCTATATCGACAATCGTATGCGCCTTAGCAATATCGTTCTTCAGTATAGTGTTAGTAATGTTAGTATAGAGATAGATAGAGATAGAAGATGAAATCTCTTCCAGCAGACCTGAGACTGAAAAAAGCAGTCTAGCTAAATAGAATGTGTGGTATAATTACACAATCATACTAACGTCCTTTCACACAGACCGGCTCGAAGAGCATCGGCTCGTATTTTTCTTTTCACACAGACCGGATCGTATAGGTATGCTTGGAATTGTTGGCTGGAGAGGAGCCGGCAACTCTTTCACATAGACTGAGAAAGAGCGAGAAAGAGCACGCAATCAGAGCCGATCGGCTCCTCTTATTATTTCACACTAAACGCGCTTAGGCCAGGTTCAGGCATTCCTAATGACAAAATAAGTTCACATAAAAATCTGATTTCTCCGAGCCGGATTGTATGAACGGACCCTAAATTTCGATCCGCTCCAGTGGTGGGTCAATGTAGACTGACCGTAAGAATTTAAAATGCCTTAAGTCAATTCTGTTTACAAGCTAAATTGAACTGTGAGAATACGTAATAAATTTGTTTTAAGTGGAAGTGGCAATTCCATAATTATCTTCGGATGCATGAGTATTAATGTCCTCGCTAGAGACGTAAACTTCATCACTACATAGTATAAAACAAAGTCGCTTTCTCTGTCCCTTTGTGTCCTTAAATCTTTAAAACTACGCAACGGATTTTGATGCGGTTTTTTTTAATAGATAGAGTGATTCAAGACGAAGGTTTATATGTATAATAACATCCATTAAATAGTTATTGCACCCGTGCGAAGCCGGGGCGGGTCGCTAGTTATACCTAAAGTAAGTTTCTTAGCATTCTGAAATGGATAACAATTTGTTCACAGTAATACAAAGTAAATTTATGCGAATGGCAGTAGATAATTGTTTTCTTATATTAAAAACGATATAATCATGTTTTAATATCATTAGTTGTATAAAATGTTATTCTTTGAAATGTTATCTACGCAGGAGACGGTAAGCGGGACATTGTTGAAATTTTGTTATTTTTAACAACTAGGTACTTAATTCTTTTGTGTGACAATTTGTAATAAAAGAAATGAATGAATATCTGTATAGGTATTTAAAATTTTAAAACCCTCCAACGTTTTGTACAGCCCCATCTAGTATACTGCGTGGAAACTATAAAAAATATGTTACAATTTAATTATCTATCCTAGCTAAGAACCACCGCACGTAAACTGTCTTACGATTTAAAAAAACGCAATCAAATCGGTTCATTCACTCAGGAGCTATGGTGCAACAGGCAGGCACACAGACAGATAGACGGGTGAACTTACAACAACCCTCTTTCTAGGTTGGTGGTAAAAAATGAGGAAACAAATACAAATTATAATTTAATTATTGTATTCTACTCAAATGTGAGTGACAGGCCGGCAGGTGTAACACCGCCGGCGAGCAGTGAGTAAAGCTCGGTTACTTTCTCGCCCAAAAAAGGGACTTGAATATGACATACCGTGCAAACAAAAGAGATATGTGAGCGAGTACTCGCCGGTGGTATGAACAGTCAGCGAGCATTTCAGCGAGTACCTACTCGCTGATAATTATATGTATATGCGTCGCTTTTGTTTACACGAAATGTCATAATTATCTTTTGTACGTGTCTTGAGCAGCGAGCAGAAAAAGCAGTCTTGAGGGATAAAATACTTTACTCGTCGACTCGCCGACGCTGGGACACCAGCCTAAAACATTTTGTACGTTTGTAGGACCGTATGTGTCTATTCAAATCCTCCGTTTCTTAGTCTCATAGATTTTTTAACAAGAAACATCATCATCATCCCGCAACGCAATATACAATCCAAAATGTGTCGCAAAATAAGCAGTTTGTACAAAAAAAATACAGTTAGGTAAGGTAGAACCAGAGTGGTCCAAGTGACAATTTTAACTTTTCGAGAAAACGAGGGAAACGCGTTTGTACTTATTGTAGCGAAACTAATAACTTTTAACTTGTAATTCTTTATTGAAATTACAGCTAACAAGTTAGATTAACACGTTCCCTGCGGCACAGATTTTTCTGTACTTTCCATTACTGCGTTACGAGGCGTTTTAAACCTCGTCCTAAACCAGACATTGTGGCGGCACGAGGCATATTAAACCCCACCGCCCGTAGGAGACAAAAATCCTTTTTTTGGCGCCAAATAAAACAAATTGTACGGTTTTTGTCGCGATTATTATTAACAATGAATTGATGAACCTAAATCTGCCGCCGCCCGTGGTTACATAAGTTAGTTTAGATTCTATAGGTAAAATAAAACGTGGGATCTGATGTACCTCGTACCGCACTGAAAAATGGCAGTTTTTCATATTATTTAGTGATGGGAAAATAAATATCGATTTTATATATTGGTATTTTATTTTTAAAATTTATGGGTGTTTCTCATTGAAACAGTTCAAACAATAATATTTTTTGCAACCAGTGCATTCTGTGACAATTTTCTTTACTTTTTTGTCTGCCTCACGACTTGTTAGGTGCGGAGTTTTTCGTAACATCCTACACATCTCCTCTTCTTTGATCCCTTTTCGAGATGATGTACCTATTTTGTTTGCAGTGGGTTCTGAAAAGTAGGGTCGAGCTTAGTAGATTAATTTAAGAGTAAGGAAATGGTGGGTAGACTTGAGTAAAGTTGGTTAGATTAGAATAGAGAAGAGTTGGGTAAAGTTGGTTAGAGTACTGAAGAGTCGAGTACAATTGGGCAAAAGCATTAAATTTTGATGAGCAAAACACCGTTTGCCGGGTCCGCTAGTTAACTCAATAAACAAACATACCATAATTTATCATGATTAACAACCTATTTGAAGAAAGTTACTCAACAAGTCACATTCACGTTTCTATTAACGATATAACAAGTAGTTAGGATGTTTGAAGATTACCTGTATCCACATCCAAGTCGTTCTCTGTAAAAGCTTCGAATGCGTTGCACAACACTAACCGCATGAAGCTAGCGTAGGGTGCGGTACGAGGTGCGCGGAGGTACGAGGCGTTTGCAACCTCGTTCCGCACAGCGTTAGAATTTTATTAGTTCAGTGCGGCACGAGGTCTAAGAAACCCGGTATTAAGGTTGATATACCATAGAACTAGGAATTAATAGCACATCTCAGATATATAGTTATCTTTTTCCTACACTGAACCAGATGGAAGTTATGCCTCCCGCACGAACGAGAAGTTTAAGTTTTTTCTTACCGCTATAACGTCGAGACACGGACGAGGTGTTTTAAGCCTCGTTTCGCACTCAACGTGTTAAAGTAATAAGATATGTATAATCACAATCATTTGTATTTAGTATAACAAATTGATGGTTTTTCACAAAAAAATGCACACAGACCACTCTGGCACAAACAAAAATTTAAAAATTCTTGCACATGGACCACTCTGGCACAAACAAAAATTAAAAACTCTAACAAATTTATCTATATGTCCGTAATCTACTTATGTTTGTGCACGCTAATCTCAGAAACGGCTGAACAGATTTTTATGGAACTTTCACTTGGAGATAGATGAGGTTGTGGAGAATCATATTAGCTACTCTTTATCCCGGAATTCGGGATTCCCGCAGGAAAAACTATTATTCTCAAACGAAGTCGCGGTTTTAGATTTTTATGGGACTTTCGTTGGAGAATAGAGAAGGTTGTGGAGCAACACATAAGTAGGCTACTCTTTATTCGGAATACCCGCCACATCGGGATTCGTGCGGGAAAAAATACTGTTATCGAATGAAGTTGCGGACTTTCACTGGGAGATGGAGGAGGTTGTGGAGCAACATGGAGGCTACTCTTTATCCCGGAATTTTGTGACATACTGAGTTTCACGCGGGCGAAACCTCGGGCACAGCGGCACAGCTAGTATATTAATATGATTCAGAACTAACTTTTTACAAAAAAAATAACCGACTTCAAAGTCAAGATAACTCAAAAACCACCGGCCAGATGTCGCTCCAATGTACAAGGTACCATAATTATGAGTATTATGACAAGCACTACTTTTACTGTACCTTCGAACAAAAAAGAATCTAGTGAAAATTCCATAACGAACCGTTCAGCCGTTTCTGAGATCAGCAAGCACAAACATACTACAAACAAATAGAAAAGTTAAAAAAAAACTTATTCACCGATCCTTTTTTTATTTTTTTTTATCTTTGTTGGTAAGTTTGTGACCCCATAACTTCGTGTTGGGTAAACCGATTTTGATGATTCTTTATATCCTTGAAAGATGGTGCTTGTGGTATGGTCCCATATAAATTTGAGCGACATCTGACGAGTAGATTCGAATTAACTTGAATAATGTGTAAGGATGTTTCGTACTGTGTACTTATGTTTTTTCCTGATAACTTTTTACTGTGTTTAGATTTTTATGATTCTCTTTTTATTTGAAAGCTGGTACAGTGCAAGTGGTTCAATGCAAGTATCATTGTAGTCTCATATGAATTTGAGCGGCATCGGACCAGTAGTTTTTGAGTTACTCTTAATAATGTGTATTTAATTTATGATCGTTACCTCATAATTTGTCACTAGATGCTTCGATTTTGATAATTCCATTTTTTATTCGAAAGCTAGTACCTACTTGACGTGTGGTCATATATAATTTTCAGCGACATCTGACGAGTAGTTTTTGAGTTATCTATACTTCTCGATTTTGAAGTCGGTTATTTTTTTGTAAAAAGTTATTGTATTATTTGAAAGCTGGTACTTGTCGGTGGTCCCGTGTAAATTTGAACAACAACTGACGATTGGTTTTTGAATTATCCTTAATGTGTATTTATGTTTGTTATCTCACAACTTTCTACTGGGTATTTTTGACGATTCTTTTTTTACTTGAAAGCTAAGTGTATGTAACTCAAAAACAACTTGTAAGATGTCACTGAAATTTATATGAGACCCCACGTCAAGGACCTACTTGCTTTTGAATAAAAAAATAATTTAAAAAGTCGAAGCACCCAGTGTTAAGATATGAGGTAACGACCATAAATTAATTACACATTATTAAGAGTAACTCAAACCCTACTGGTTTGATGTAAATCAAATTTAATTTAACGGAACCACACGACAAGCCCAGGCTTTCAATTAAAATAAGAATCGTCAAAATTGGAATACCCAGTACAAAGCTATGAGATAACAAACATAAATACACATTAAGGATAAATCAAAAACTACTCGTCAGTTGCTATTCAAATTTATACGGGACCACCGACAAGTACCAGCTTTCAAATAATACAATAACTTTTTACAAAAAATAACCGACTTCAAAATCGAGGAGTATAGATAACTCAAAAACTACTCGTCAGATGTCGCTGAAAATTATATATGACCACACGTCAAGTAGGTACTAGCTTTCGAATAAATACCGTGTAATAATTGTTTTAAGAACAATTGTGTTCCGGATAGGAAGGTGTGGAGCCGGTTCACTTTTTTAGAGGCGACCATCTCAGACCTCAGGGGTAGCAACGCATCTGTGACCGAATTGGAACAAGACTCACACTAATCATTACTAACTGGACAATACTAATATTAACTAACAGGACTAACTATCACTAACAGTCCCTGTCCTCACACTTATTAACAAACTAACCAACTAACATTCTAACACCATCTACTAATTGGACTAACCACCCTAGTCCCTAAATTGGGTCTTGTTCTAAGTCGGTCACAATTGCCATGGGCGGCAGCGGAAGGGTGGTGCTGCATGCTCGTTTGCTACCTTAATTCAATAAAAAAAAAAAAATATATGACCACACGTCAAGTAGGTACTAGCTTTCGAATAAAAAAAGGAAATATCAAAATCGAAGCATCTAGTGACAAGTTATGAGGTAACGATCATAAATTAAATACACATTATTAAGAGTAACTCAAAAAGTTTATGTAGAGGTTATCTCGACGGACCAGCGCTGGCAGATCAGCGCCGGTAACCAGCTTTCTACTTGAATGCGCCCTTACATTGCACTTTGATCAAATAGTCTTTTCACAAAATTAGAACCATAATCATCCAAGTACAGATTTGTCACTTGGACCAGTCTGGCACACTAAGATTTTCCAAATTCCATTAAGTCCAAATTGAGAGGTTGCGTTTTTTCCTAGACAATGTTTCTGAATGACAATTGAATCAAAGTGGAATAAAAGAATATTGAATTTTGGAGATGTTTTTGCCAAAATCGGGTTTTTTTCAAAAATGTCACTTGGACCACTCTGGTTCTACCTTACACACTGTTAGTTCTTTTTAATTTATTCATTTAGTTCGAATTGACACCTTCAAGTAGGGAATTCACAGAAATAAGTTTAAAGTCAAAGAGTGCCGGTTTTAACTTCATTGTAAATAGTTCGAGCAACGGCGTAATGAAATAACTTTAATTCAAGTTTTATTTAACTTTTTAAGTTATAATTACCTTTATGGGGTCTAAAAGTTTTGTCAAACGCCTAGTGAGCCTGGTAAATACTCTCTAAAGTCTAATCTGGTCTCTATAGTGTAGTCTAGTTATACTCTATTTTTACTCGCGAAATTTTAAAATTATATTTGTGTGTATTTAGGTATTTCTTCAGGCAATTGGGATGCAAAATATCTCAAGTGTTGGACTCCAAACCACTAACTCGTCCATTGAGTAACGACACAAATGAGAACATCAGGTTTGGGCCTGGAGCGAACAGCTTGTTCAATACCCTCAAATAATCTTGCTTATTTTAATACGTCCATTTCATATTTAAAATCTAGTTACATCACACCATTAAAACATTATAATTTCAAGCCTATACGACTATATTTCATTATTCCCATAATTTTCCGCAAAAACGAAATATGCACAATGTGGTAACAATGTCCTCGATCTAAAAAGCGATGTCTCATGCATGTTCATATTCCAGGCCCAAGGTCCTTAAGAAACTTGCTGATCTCCTACAGGAAAACTTGCTCTTCAACTCATGGTTATAGATGATATTGATGTTCCCATTAAATATATTCCCATTATTGTATATGAACAACCTTCGACGTATCTACAATCCGTACCTCGCTGCCGAATTTCTAAGTATTTACTTGATATTAACTTCTTGTTAAATAAACTGAAGCTATTCTAATCATTGTATTTATAGTGTATGTATGTGTGTGCATATATGAAAATCACTCATAAACTTTAAGCAACTAGATCGATTGAAACGAGGCTGATTCAGCCCGGCAGATTTTGAGAAATAAAAAAAAAATCACTCTTATTAGCAGCGTTAAATGCCGCCAAGCGCTTCAAAATAGAGTGATCCGTTTGGGAGATTTCATTAATCAAATACCTATTTTTAAGGAACTGTTTTTTCACCAAACCTTCGTGGTTTCGTGGCATATTTTACCCAGAAGTTCCAGGGATGGCCTGCAGAGTCAACAGATTTTTTATTTGGTATATACAAGTGGGAGTTTGTGCTACCATACACACTAGTTTTTCTTATATAAGTAGGTAAAATATTTTTCATCTTTCGATGTAAGAAATGTTAATCTAGCAACTTTTAAAAACAATAGCTAACCTTATTTTAAGAAAACTGAAAACTTCTTCAAAATCGACAAGTAGAGTCATGTCAAAAGTTAATTAGGTGACACAAATAAAAAAGTCGAATTAAGAACCTCATTTTCTTGAAGTCTGTTAAAAATAACAAGGAATTTGCTAACAAAAGAAAATGATAGAATACCTGAGTACCTATTACCTATTACCTTGTAATTTTTTTTATGGAATTAAGATAGCAAACGAGCATGCAGCACCACCTTCCGCTGCCGCCCATGACAACTGTGACCCAACCCAGAACTAGACTCAATGAGTCTCGTTCTAATTCGGTCACAGATGCGTTGCTACCCCGGAGGACTGAGATGGTCGCCTCGAAAAAAGTGTAACTGGCTCCACACCTTCCTATCCGGAACACAATTGTTCTTAAAACAATTATTACACGGTAGGAATGGTACTAAGTACCGTGGCGGGCGGTGGTACTTCCCCGGGTGAGCTCTAGGCCCTACCACCTATAAAACATTGTAATTTTCCACGGTCCACTGTTATAGCCATTATAAATTATCCTGTCATTGTCTATGCTGCAGCGAGAAGCTATAAAGATAGTTTACGGGCGGAAAATCAAGTTACCTGCTGTACCCAGAACGATAAAACTCGTTTAGGCAACGCATAGTTTTTATGACATATAAAAGCGATATCGGAGGGTCCGCCACACATCCAATGATGGTAGATTTTGCATGGTCCGCTTAACCGCTAAACTATGATGTTTTAAATATCTAGATGGAACATCGAATCCGCGCAAACGTGTCAAAAAATTGTGGCCAACTGTTAGCCACAATTTTTATATCATTACGCACATATAGACAATAGACGAACGTGAAACCATCGCCTGCACACATGCTTGATAACGTTGCCTGGTTTTTTTTGTTTTCATTGTAGGGCGACGCTCAATCTAGACATTTAAAACATCAAAGCTAAGTGGTTAAGAATTTTGTCGCCGACTCGGGGAGTCCGGGTTCGAACAGAACAGGTACCTACAGTAATCGCTTGCAGATTGATTATTATACTAGATGTGTCCGCGACTTTGTTTGTGCATAGGAGTTTTTGAATCCCGTGAATCCCGAGCCCGCGGGAACTCCGGGATAAAAAGTACGTTGCTCCACAGTGAAAGTGCCATAAAAATCCTACAGCCGTTTCTGAGATTAACGTGCACAAACACACAGATATAGAGCATACAGACATACAAACAGACAAAATAATAAAAACATTATTTTGGGTTCCCTTAGAATAGATCGACACATTTTGGTTTTTGGTACATTCTGTGTACAAAATTTAATAGTTTTTGACGCTATTTCGGCACATTCTCTGTACAAAATATGGCAAACTATTCAATCGAGACGCAATTGAAGCGCTATAACTTAGCAGAATTGGGGCTTGGGGCCCAGGCATTTTATCAAGGGCTAGTACGATTTACACGCATAACCGTTCCACGATTGACTACTCAATCGTCCTACGGTGGTAGTCTACACCACCACAAGTCATCTTCCTAATTCCAAGAAGTTGTAAGTACAAAACCTTACTGGTCTTAAGTTATTATAGTATTTCGTGTATAAAATGTGTCAAATTATTCAAACGAGACCCAATTTATGCATTTATAAATTATCAGGTGGCTCGTCTTTTAATATGTCAGCTATAAACATAAATAACTAATTTTTTAACGAAAATATGACATCAACATCTTCAAGCAAATACAACTCAAAAAGTACTAGTCAGATGTCACTTTAATTTCATCCATCGTTTATGACCAAACGTGAAACACTAGCTTCAGATTTAAAAATAAGTGTCCGAATCTGTTCGCCCAGTAAAAAGTTATTGGGTATGTATATTAAAAATACATATATTAAAAAATACAGTCGAATTGAGAACTTAATTTTTTTAAATCGGCTACAGAATTGGCCAACCCTCCAAGCTATCCCTGAAACTTGCAAAATTGATATCCACGAAATTTAATCTAAAAGTTATGTCTCTCAATATGTTATCTGAATGTTGAAAAAATGTTATTATTTTTATTTTTCATCAATGCAAATCTCCCGTTTGGATCAACTGATAAGAAGCGCTGTGCGACATACGACGTCGTTTTTAATTTAAGTTTGAGTAAAAGCTGACTAATTTATAGTGCGCCCAATTTATCTCTGAAATGGCAGAAATTGGAACAAATGCCGCCATGTAAAAAAGTCATTCATATGTACGTTGGGGTCATTCATCTGTCAGTTACTAGTGTGCAATGATTGGTCAAATGCGTCCAACAGCGCTATCTTCATTTCAAGGTTAAGTTGGGTTTACTATAAAGAACTGTTCGATGATGCAGTAGTTTAAAATTTATTCGAAAGAAAACACGGTAATAGCATTTTTTGTTTCGTTTTTTTGTAATCTCTTAAAAACTTCTGGACGACCATTGCAGGAATGGCCAAAATATCTCCTTAGGACATGAAAATGGAAAGAGCTGAAGAAACTTGTTTTCCAAAATTGAGTGAAACCAATTGGCTTCAAATTTTTGATTATTTTTTATTTTTTAAAGATGAGTAAAATTTGAATTCAGTCAATGACTATTTAAGTCTGTTTAGAACCCGTCTCCTAACAGGAGTACCTATACAGAGTGTAAACAGGAAAGGAACTCACCTTCCGAAGGCTGGAGTCTGAATGCAGTGATGAAATGTACCCTCGCCTTATATACAAACTTTTGGTACTAGCACAGAGGTGCGATGGAGACGAATTCATACTAATTCTTAGCGGGTGCCTCTTGTTTGGTATAACAACTTTTCGTCGAAAATCGCTTCGACTAATTTTAGTTGGAATAAAGTCATTTCACATAATTATTCATTTGATCGAATATTTGATTGCCATAATTTTATTTCTTATCATCATTTGTTTCGAATAATATATTTTTATCGAATGTTCAAATGCGCTAATTTTAATTAAAGTAATTAGGTTAGCGATGAGCGAAGCGACGAGCGTGTTAGGTTAACAGGAACCAGAACTGACTTTAGGGCGTTTATAACCTGAACATTTCATGAAATGAACATTGTATAAAATAATATTCGATCAAATGAACATTATGTCAATCAATATTACACAAAATGAATATTCGATCAAATGAAAATTATGTCAAACGATATTATACAAACTGATTATTATCTTAAACGTTTACGAAACAAGGGTAACCCATTCTTAGCTGTGTATTTTTTGGTTACGTAAATGTACAGTTTTATTTATTTATAGTTGAAATTATATTGTATGTATATAATTTTACCTAACCTAAATAATATAAATAACCTATAGCTTATATGGCTAAAGGATTGTATATAATTGAGTCCGAATTAAAAAAAAAGTAGAGCTTAACGTAAACTTTTTCAAAACAGTTACGAGGTAAATCTTATTTTTTATACATTTCCATTACGTTTTCATAATTTGTAAATATTGAAACACATACTGAAAATATCAAATAACGGAATTTCATAAATATGAATGGCTACAATTTTGAAGTATAGTTATTTAGTTGTTTTGTTCAGTCTACGTACAAAATGCTTGTATAATTTTTATAATATCTATAATCTAGTACAATAAACCTGCGATATTAATACATACTATGGTAAAAAGACTATTTTAGGTACCTACCTACTATAAGTATAATTTTCATTTCCTGACAACGAAATCCAAATTTTATTATTAAAGAAAGTTTACATCAAAAACGTTCCGTACTGTTCCTCTCCACCCCACCTGTGTCCAGAGACCTCCTGTGGAGCCAAGCTGAGAACCTATTCTTCACGAATAGCTATTCCATAATAACTACATTATTAACCTATGCAAGTAAACGATCGCGTTCACTTAGCTCTGGTATATTCCGTTATGGTAATCAACTGGTACTTTTATAGGTGCGTAGAGCCATTGCTGGCCTCTTAGGGGGTGCTAAAACTATTATATACTTATATTTCAATGTATTTTATGTAGCAGTTTATTCTAATCTGTACATAAAAAAGTCCTGATATACTCTATCTAAGTAAAATATTGTCTAGAATCTGTTTATTTATACTGTTTTGCAATAAACATATTTTTCCCATTTTCTTTTTGTCAGTAAAGCTACAAAACTATACACTCATAGTCCAACACTAGGATTCCCTGTGTCGTGGGTGCCACGGACAACACACAAAATGAAGGACACACACCCAAACCGAGAACGAAGAATTAAACTCATCATTCAAACCCGAATCGAACCCAGGACCGTCGGAACAGCGACTCGGCGTGTTAACCATTGCGCTATCCGGGTCGTCCGGATAGGATTCTGTTAGAGTTTTTTTATTTATTGAAACGTGCAGAGTAGTAGTAGTAGATGTAGTCACCGGCGACGTCGTGCACGCATGGGTTGCAGGCAGACCAAGACAGAAGGAGTAGACAAGAGACACAGCTGAACCCAAGCCCCCGTTAGCAAATGACGCGTTTAGCGGCTGATACGCAAGTGGGTCGTTACTTATCAGCCGGCTACAGCCACCATCAAATAATTTTAATATTTAAAGATAAATTAGTTACAGGGTATTTATTATAATGTAGGCAGACGTCAGTGTATGCTAACCTATGGCAGTAACCTGTGTTAGCTGAGCTGACAACACGGTGGTCAAATCATTACGTTTCCATTCGATTTCCACGTTACTTCCAACCTTTCGATGTACACTTTGGAAATACCCTGAAGTTACGAGAGATTTCTCAGCAGAAACACGAAGCCCTACATTTCTTTAAAATAGCTATTTGAGAAATATGACGTAATTCTCGCAGAAAAATATTATAATGATATTCTAGATGAGAATTTTCATGTTAAGACGATTAAGAGAACCACAACTTACGAGAAATAATATGTTTTCGACAGCTAAATTTTTTTGCAACTCATTATTTTGCTTGAAAACGTGGGATTTTCTTGAAATTGAAGTAAATAGTGTAGATATCATTATCGCAACCCATAATTATCCCACTGCTGGGCACCGTACTCTTTTCAGAATGACAAGGTTAAGCCCATAGACCACCACGATGACCAAGTGCGGATTGGCGGACTTCACACACACACCGGCATGAACGTTTCCTCACGATTTCGTAAACATTTAAATGCTTAAAACGCACATAACTCCGAAAAGTCAGAAGTGCGTGCCCCGATTTTCGAACCCGGACCCCTGGAGTAGCATGCCGAATTCCTAACCACTGCTATCACCGCATTACATAAAATCAACTTCGCGAATCCATGAACGATAGATGTATTAAATACAAATACAATATATATTCATAGGATTCATAAATAAATACTTAATTGTAGGATGGTACTTAATACTAGTTAGCAGATGGTGTTACTAAGAACGTATGTTATTTAGTTAGTCGTAACGTAAGTAGATAATATGCGGATTTTAGCAGTGACTGTTATAGTTCGTTCAATTTGTTGTTGTGAATTATTACTCAGTGCAGTTAGTAAGTCTTGTTTTTAGGTCACAGATGTGTTACTGACGACTAATATAGTTTATTCTAAACCGTAACCGGGTCTAGACCATTTGATTTTGAATTTCAATTTGATACCTAGTTGTGATTTTTTTTTAGAACAAGACCCAATTTAGGGACTAGGGTGGTTAGTCCAATTAGTAGATGGTGTTAGAATGTTAGTTGGTTAGTTTGTTAATAAGTGTGAGGACAGGGACTGTTAGTGATAGTTAGGCCTGTTAGTTAATATTAGTATTGTCCAGTTAGTAATGATTAGTGTGAGTCTTGTTCCAATTCGGATTATTGAAATCAAAAGGTCAACCCACGGCCAACATCTAGTTTACCATTACCGTAAAAGAAATATTATATCGAAGACCCTAAAGTTCCGGGAACTTTTTGTGTAAACAAAATTAAATCCAATACGACGTCACACGATACTTTTCTAAGTCAAGTCGGACAGAAAAAGGTAGCTTGAATTATTAAAAATATCACATTTGCTGAAACCCCATGGTTTTGAGATCTGATACACATAAATAACTTTTAATATCGGTGGAGGAATCGTTAGGAATTCTGTACATTTTAAGAGTTCTTCATATAATGTTGTTAAGATATGGGCGGCGATGATAATGTGGAGCTATGCCCACTACCACTATATTTTTTTCTTACAAATATATGAATTCATATATCTTCATCAGGTACGCGGAACTTAAGATTTTGCCTTAACTCGTTTCTTAAAATCTTTAACAGTAAGTATAGTCCGGTCAACGAATGCCTCACAAGGGGGTCTAGAGTGCGTGAGCGGGAACCTAAGTGATTTCTTTAGAAATCTATTCAGGGTGCTTAGGTTGAACACATACTAAAAGTCCTGACATCTAGGAGGTGCGGCGGGAGAAGGGAGGGGGTTTAAAGGTGTCAATTTTGGGTTATAATCCAAGAGGAGCCAAGCAGGCTTCACCTCTGACTTGACTGCCAACATTAGATTGGAATTTTTAGGTGGTAGGGCCTAGAGCTCACCCGGGGAAGTACCACCGCCCGCCACGGTACTTAGTACCATTCCTACTGTGTAATAATTGTTTTAAGAACAATTGTGTTCCGGATAGGAAGGTGTGGAGCCGGTTACACTTTTTTAGAGGCGACCATCTCAGTCCTCAGGGGTAGCAACGCATCTGTGACAGAATTAGAACGAGACTCATCTGACTCATTGAGTCTAGTTCTAGGTCGGTCACAGTTGTCATGGGCGGCAGCGGAAGGTGGTGCTGCATGCTCGTTTGCTATCTTAATTCCATAAAAAAAAGAATTTAATTTGAACAGTGCACAGACGCGCGTGCGTAACCCGAATGGTGCAATGGTTAACACGCCGGACAGTACGAGGGTCCTGGGTTCGATTCCCAGCGAGGCGGAAATTTGAATGACGAATTTAAATTCCCGTTCTCGGTCGGGTTTGTGTCCTTGTCACACACAAATTCTCACTGGCCATACCAGTAGGACAACCCAGTATGACCACCGAGAATCACCCTTGTCTTGTGTGTTGTCATAGCATCCACGTCCACGACACAAGGAATCCTAGTGTGGGGCTGTGAGTATAGCGTTTTCTTTTTCTTTTCTGAACTTAGGGAAACGATGCACTTAACACAACACTTTTACCGTGGAATTCATTCCGTTACAAAAAATGTTGTTTGAAAATCTTTGCTTTTAAGGCTTTCGAGATTACACGCTATACTATTCATGGCAAAATGTTCAAGATAATCGTTTGGTTTATAAAATATTAATCGTTCCGACACGAAATAATTACCGCCTGGAGAGATACCGAAATATTTTGGGGATACCTCGAGAAAATAGAAATATCTTGTAAGTAAAGGGAAGAAGAAATCTTGCGGCGAAACACCGGCTTAACTTCCAATCTTTGTTAGTAAATAGTCAACATCAAGCAGTCGAGCTAATGGTAGTAAGTCGCTTCACCTATCGATATCTATACATAGGTATAATAATTATTATTGTATTGACACATTGGATTATGTTATTAGACAGCGGCATTTAAAAATAATGCCGTTGCACATTCAAATACATATAATATTACCTGCGGTAACAAGTGAAACTATTTTTTATTGAATTTACGGGTTCTTTATAGAGACAACATTTTATTGTAACTTCTAGGAACTCATTAAAAACTATATAGCAAGTCGCAACCTCTGCAAACTTCGGACAAATAAGGCAATCAAAGAAGGCGAGGTGTTTGCCTGATCGTGGGCGAGTGGAGATTGTGTGAATGCGAATGGCTATCCCGTAGAGTAGGTACTTAGAGCTAAGTCGTTTCTAATCTTCCCACGTGTACCTATCTAGCAGATTTAACGAATTTAGAAGTCAAGTAGTTTTAACTTGGTCGAAATTATTATGGCATTCAGCTCAAATAATTTATATTATAATACGATACAATAAAGCTAAGCGTCCACAGATCGGTATCGTACGCATCGCAGTATCGCAGTTTTTATAGAAAGTACGATCCGTACGATGCGGATCAGTGGACGCACTTGTATGATTTTCTATACAAAGAATACTACGATCCGTTTAATGCGATGCGTCCGATGCATACGATACCGACCTGTGGACGCTTAGCCTAAAGAATTATTTCAAATAAAAAAATGCGACAAACTTTAAAAGAAATAAACTTGGAAGCAGATAAGTACAGAAATGGCAAATTTGGTTTCGTTTATTTTTCTTTTATGTGAATATTAGAATGCACTAACCAACTGAGCTGATGGCGATGATTAAAACTTAGTAATACCGACCGAAGTCACACCTCTGTGTTGTCGGTCAAAAACAAGGGAAATGTTATAAACAATATCGCGCGTCGCTAGCAGTGAAGCACAAGCTTTTTCTTCATCTAAGTACAACTTCAGCACAGCTAGCTTTTACTAGGATCAGATTATCTTAAATAGGTTTAACAGTTAGTTGGATTTCTTTGCAAATACATGCGAGCGCCTGACTGGAATATATCGTAGTATTTTTGGGTGACTTAACCCATTAGATCGCTGGGAAGTAGGTATGAGTCTTTCTTGGTTGACGAGTCCTAGAATGTGATCTTCCAGACGTTAGTAAATAAAAAAACAGTCCAAAAACCCTCTAGCGTCGCGTCGCTTCAAGGTATTTAGCGGTTGGTGACGAAGGGAAGTATGCCGAGTTGAGGAATTATTATTTGTTGATGACATGATAATTATGATGATAACGACGCCTCTTTAGGTACATAGA
The DNA here is from genome assembly GCA_905404135.1 of Hesperia comma. Lineage (NCBI taxonomy): Eukaryota > Metazoa > Arthropoda > Insecta > Lepidoptera > Hesperiidae > Hesperia > Hesperia comma. Next base: position 19,121,319 of record FR990015.1, on the reverse strand, counting down.
GACGGTGCTGCTTCTGATAAATAAAGGCCTTATTAAATAAACGCGACTCCAAGTTTAAACTTTTTTGTCCCTGTCATGTGATTCTCTAAAGTCAAAGGTTAGAAAAAGACAAAAACATTTAAACTCGGAGTACTTTAAGCCGCGTTTATTAATGAGGGCCTACTACCTACTGGTTCAATATGTTTATTAAAAAAAATCTTGTCACGGTTAATCCTCCTACCTCTAGTCTGGGTACATACCTCTACCTACACAATACCAGTAAATTTTCTAGCATATCGAACGTCTAGAAATAGACTGTAAAAATAAGGCTGTCGGTAAAAATAAATTGAAAAATTTCTTATTCTTGAAAGAACTTGTTAAAATTCTGCGACAGTTTGTATGACGTTGCTGTCGAAATATCCAACAAGGGCCTATCTATTAAACCATCTGAATCGTGAATGAATAATATTTCAATCAATAAAAATGCATGATGAGTCTGGTAATAGGTAACTTGTAAAATTGGATATGTGGGAGGCCGCTTCATTCATGTGTAAAATGTATATGAGTATCAATCAGTCAATATCACCAATAATTTTATCGGATGTAAGCTTCAAAATGAACGTCAAGATATTAATTAATCGCGTGATTTGGGCATACCGATATTTTCTTTATAAGTACTTAAGATAGCAAACGAGCACACAGCACCATTTCCCGTTGGTGCCCATGGCAAGTGTGACCGGCACATAGTGAGACTCAAATCGGGACCACAATGGTAGTCCAAGGATGGTTGGTCGCTTCGTTTGTAAGTTCCTGGTCCTTATGTTTCATTTTTCATTCCTTAAATTATTTTATTTATACCTACCGCTCGTCGTGTATCTCTGTTTGGCCATGGTTAGCTGGTAGAGAATGCACCTAGCATTAAGCTCGCCATTTTGTACCGTAATATGCGTTTATTGTGGTCAATAAAGTTTTAAATAAATAAATCCTACTAATATTATAAATGCGAAAGTTTGTAAGGATGTATGTGAGTGAGTGTGTGTGTGTGTTTGTTGCTCTTTCACGCAAAAACTACTGAACGGATTTTCATGAAACTTTGCAGTAATATAGCTTGGGCATTGGAATAACATAATTTGTTAAAATTTATAGAGATTTTTGAAGGGACTGGTTTCCCGAAGCGAAGCGAGGGCGGATTTACTAGTAAATAAATAAGTTCGTTAGTAACTGGCGCAGGAACTGCTATTGCTGTTAATGCAACTAGTGAGTATAAGTGCTTGAGAATAAACGGAAAGGGAGAGAGAAAGTTCAGTTAACGTTTAATTACAAAAAAAAATCTATCTCGAACGGTAAACTTTATTTTTTGTGAAATGGTTTTGTTTCAACAAAATAAAGGGTTAAATTTAAAATATCAATCTGGTCATTGAATTTGTCTCATCGTGAAATACCTATGAAAAGCTACACAAAATGTGTAGTCACTTCATTATCCGATAAAAGATATTATAAAGATATTTTTTCAGCTCAGAACTTGCGGTTAGTGTACAAGGCAGTTTGTAAATAGTTTCATTTTCTTACTAATAAAATGGTCGTTGGAAGATTTTTATATTAAACTAACTTTTCCCGATTGATCAATGTATGTACCTATGTAATTTCTTTCTCTTCAATAGCCTTAAACGAGTTCGTATTTTATTAATGCTATGGTCTCCATTGCCCTTAAAAACAGCAGCAACACACATCACCAATGTGTTGCCGACCAGAAAAGTAAGAAAATATAGCCTGTCTCAAGGATTCAAGCAAAAGTGATAGCTAGCCAGCCGGGTCTAGAATGTTAACTCCAGAATTAATAAATAAGTATACCTACTTATCGTAATTAATTTATATCAGTGTGCTGTGGTGTGTTCAAACTTCTTTTCTGCTCGTAGCTTTGAAAACGTTAAAAAAGTTGAAATTGTAGATCTCGGTTTTATTTTAATAGTCTGTGTGTAGATCGTTAAAGTAATGTCATGGAAGACAACTTTGATATATTGACTAATGCTTTGTTAAAAGTCAAATATTACATTCGTTACCAGCAATAATGGTAACTCTGGGAACACCATGATAATAAAATGACGGTATACTTGACAAAACATTAAATTCTGGTCACCTCCGATCCCTGCCACCATGGGAAGTTACCAGGACCTGAAGAAATTAGACGAAGAGTCACTCCAACAGCTGCAGGAAGGGTCTGGGCCGAGCGACAAATGCATCTGCAATCTTCTATCACCAGAAAGAAAGAAGAGTTTCGGTACATCCTTGAAAAAGGCGCTCGGAATCTCCAGAAAAAGTGTACCTAATAATACTGGCCAAAGGAGCATTTTTATACCTTTCAACAAGGGTGGTAAAGGTACTGTATCATCAATATTACTCCCTTCTCTTTTTTGTCTCTTTTCTTCTTTCCAAAACGTGCGCAAAAACTTACCATCCATCTACCTACTAATATTTTTTAATATAAAGCGGAACCATCTACATATTAATAATATAAAGGACTTCGCACATTACAACGACTCCACGCCAACGCGGTTACGGAGCAACTCAAATGTAAGCATTCAATTATGATCCTTATATCTTAGGCGTTACGGTTGAATTTCGAGTGTACACTTAGAAAACGTGGACTACTCCCCACCCTCTGCTCACCGACGCCGTTCACACTCGAAATTCAACCGTGACGCCTAAGATATAAGGATCATAATTGAATGCTTACATTTGAGTTGCTCCGTAACCGCGTTGGCGTGGAGTCGTTGTAATGTGCGCAGTCCTTAAAGCGGAAGAGTTTGTTTGTTTGTTTGAACGCGCTAATCTCAGGAACTACCTACTGGTTCAATATGACAAAATATTTTTGTGTTGAGTAGTCAATTTATTAAGGAAGGCTATATAACATCACGATACGAACAATAGGAGCGGAGCAACAAGTTAATTCCCGAAGCGAAACGAGGGCGTTTACTTAATAATATTAGATATTTTGTCTGCCGGGTCAGCTAATCTAAAAATATATACAAGAAATTGTTTTCGAGTGTGGGTAGGCACTAAGAGAGGTTTCCCGAAGCGAAGCGTGGGTGGGTTTATTGTTGTAATAATAATTTATCATCGCCATTTTATACGTGGTAAGAATCTAGAGTACCTACACCCGGGGAAGTTCAACCGCTCACCACCATCTCAGTCCTCAAAGGTAGCAACGCCTCTGTGACCGTATTAGAACTAGACCCTTCCTAGTTCAGCCTTGTTTTAGGTCGGTCACGGTTGTCATGAGCGACAGCAGAAGGGTGATAATGCCGCCTCGTGAGCTACCATAATTCCATATAAAACGGGTATCTACCGTAATTCCATAAAAAAGACGGGTATGAATGTAGTCAAATTACCATCCTCAGACAGGTTTACATTTATGCCGGCTGACCGTGGTCCATTCCCCAATGATAGCCGCCGGCGTGTGATGCACATCTTGCACAATGCTTACGGCGGCCCTGATGTAGGTACAGTAAGGTCATTTTGACTAGGCTAGACTTGACGACTGATGTGAACTTCGTTTTTCGAGATGTTTGCGCAGGTACAGTAACAGACCAATCAAAACACGGCGGCCATGACAGTGTTTTGTGATGCGCTACTTCGTATTGGCCATAGACGTATTTACGTCCATGGTATTGGCTAACTATCCTACCGCCCGCACTCCCCGCCTCCTACCACCATTTTGGCCTTAAAATCGACATCTGCGCAGCCTCTCGTAGCCAACTTCATATCAGCCGAGTTAAAATGACCTTACTGTACCTTTTCTTTTACTCCTAAATGAGTTGACCTAACATCCACCATATTATTCAAGACAGGCTTGCAGTCAACTAAAGAAGTAGTCCAGAGGAAATCCTCGTGCGGCAAATGCGGTTGCGATGACAACAAAATGGTGCTGAGACATTCGTACGCGAACATACGGATCACAAGCCCGGATATCTCGTCCGTCTGTCCGTGTCCAACCGACTGCCTACCTGGTGAGTGTGCTCCATGATTCATATAGTTCTTCTTCATATAGTGGGCCAAAAGACGGATTAGGATAGGTCTACAGTGATGGCCGGGGAAGATCTTTCACAGATACCAGATTATGTTTGGAGAAGAGTTGAGGATAAACCTTTTCTAAGCAGTACATACATTTTTACTTTCAATTTACAAACTCATAGCTCAATTTAAACATGGGGCCTTTCAGTCTTCATGGAATTTCCTGAAGACTTGAAGTCCCATACTGCGAAAATAAGTACCTAAGTGTTAAGATGTGTAATTTTACTTTTTTACAGATAAAGAAAAGCTGAAGAACAATATAAAGGTGATAATAGAACACAGTCAAATTCAACCAACGTTCGTTACGGCATCTGATCAGTCACTTGCGCAGTCTGAGCCACACTCAGAATTCAATGCTCAGTTCGAGCCACGCTCAGAAATCGATGCTCAATCTAGTGATAAATTGTAATAAAATACGTTCAGGAATTTTTATCTGACAAATGATAACATTAGCAATCGCAAGAGATCATGCAAGAGACCTTATTTGACTGAGCGTGATAAAATCGCAACGAGAGAAGAAGTCAGAAATTACTGATAGGTAGCAATCGTTGAAGTAGGTAAGTTTTTGGATTTCAAGCAAATGTTTATGAATAAACTGTATTCTCGAGAAAACCTTAATTGTGACTTGATATTATTATTTATGATGCATTGATCATAGCAGGTAGGCGCCTGTTTTAAATAAAAATTAAATTAAAAATTAAAAAAACCCCCGACACAAACATTTAAAAAGTAAAAAATAATATCTCTAAAAATAATACGTCGCGTTGGGGGACCGCTCCTAACTACTCATTATCTACGATTTTTTTCATAAGTATCACATGCCTATTTACCCAAGACTTATCATATTTTATCAATATTTTTTTGTGTTAAAGTTAGAAGTAAATGGAGCGGTCCCCCAACGCAACGTATTATTTTTAGAGATATTATTTTTTACTTTTTAAATGTTTGTGTCGGGGGTTTTTTAATTTTTAATTTAATTTTTATTTTATACTTTTTATAGGTAAGAATATTCTCGAATCTCGATTAAGTCATAAATATTCTCTTACTGTGCCCTTTCATTTGAGACCCCACACGAGTATATTTGCATACATTCGGCTATTCTTCCCCGCTTTTACCCCCCATAACTTTTAAACGGCTCAACCGATTTTCATAAAACATATTTTAAAATATGCGCCCGTAAGTTCCCTTTAATACAAAAAAAAACTAAATTGAAATCGCTTCATCCGTTTGGGAGCTATGATGCCACAAAAAGACAGAATGAAAATTCTTCCCCCCTTTCAGCCCCAATAACTTTTAAACGGCTCAACCGATTTTCATCAAACATATCTAAAAATACGCGCCCGTAATTCCCCTTTAATACAAAGAAAACTAAATTGAAATCGCTTCATCCGTTCGGGAGCTATGATGCCACAAAAAGACAGAATGAAAATTCTTCCCCCCTTTCAGCCCCAATAACTTTTAAACGGCTCAACCGATTTTCATCAAACATATCTAAAAACACGCGCCCGTAAGTCCCCTTTAATACAAAGAAAATTAAATTGAAATCGCTTCATCCGTTCGGGAGCTATGATGCCACAGACAGACAGACAGACACACAGACACACACACACACACACACACACACACACACACACACACACACACACACACACACACACACACACAGACACGTCAAACTTATAACACCCCTCTTTTTGCGTCGGGGGTTAAAAAGTAAGTCCTAAGAAGAATAAACTTTTACTTAGACAAATAAAAAAATGAGTAAATAAAAATTTGTAAATTTTCACGTTTTTTAAAGGTTTCACTATTTTTTGATGATTGATTTACAATTGAATTGTTAACAGTACATATCGCTTTTACGGACATTCTCATAGTGGCCGATGGCAGTGGTATTAAAATTGGAGATTGTTGGATTTGGTTCCTTCGGACCGATCGGCGATCGAGGCTTTTTAATGGAACTAATGTAAAACGAACATGCACCACCACCATTCAGCTGCAGGCCATGACAACTGTGACCGACACAGAACAAGACTAAATTGAGGAACTAGGATGGTTAACCATAATGATATTGGTTTATTGCAACTGCAGTCGCGTTCGGTAGTTGGATGGCCGACCGCTAGTGGCAATATTTCTTGAGCGCTTCCGTGCTTCGGAGAGCACGTAAAGTCGTCAGTCTCAGTTATGATTGATATGTATGTTGATTGTACTTCATAAAGTTATACTAACTAAATATGTATATTAATTAGGGTAAGGTAGGCATGAACAGGTAACAAAGGATATTTATAGCAAAGGAAAAAATTGAAATAAAATAAAATAATAATTTATTCTGCATAATTATCTATGTTTAATATTTTATTTAGCCATAACATAATGTTAGCTGTGCGGCTAAGTTTTACAATAACCTACATACATAGATTTACGTAAACAATACTGCTGTTCGTAACATTTTGATTATGTATACAGGGTGACCTTTTCAGGCTTTCGATAACAACCAAATTCACAATACACAAACAACCACAAAGCCGATTTAGATAAAAACAAAAAAATTTCACTTTGTTAAATATTCTTCCCATTGTTTAATTAGCGAACACTAGGATTGTGATACAAGATATATTATTTCCACAGATTTTATTCCCGATTACGAAATAAGATTTAAGCAGAAGGCATCGGTTTTTATCTACTTTCAACAGTTTCACACTTTATCGTCCACCCTAAAAAATCAACCTGTATACAGTTCAAGTGACGCGGCAAGAGGGAATATAATTATCAGTTACCAATTTGGAATATAAATTTTTAATGCATACTATTCAATTTCATATTTTACATAACTTCTGGAGACAATGTAGTGCCAATCCCAGCTCTATGCCAAGCTATATACAGTGCAATTTGAATTACAAAAAAAAAAAAACTTTGCCGCCACTTCTACCGCATGACCTTGATGAGTTTGTAAAAACAAACTAGTTTACAAACATAATAAAATAGTTTACAAAACTTTACGAACTACTTCACAAATAAATTACAAGTTACAACACTCTAAACGAGTTACGACGACGCAGAAAATACATTCCGTCATTTCATCTTGTCCAAAGAATTTTGAAAAATTAAGTCGATCACTCAAAGCCTGAAATATCAAAGGAGCTTTTTACAAAAACAAAAAGACTTCAAATTCCATAAGTAGAGATAACTCAAAAACTACAGACGTGAAGCATTATCTTTCGAATGCAATGATTGAGCGTTTCACATCCACATATATAAAACACAGTCTCTGACATAACGCCATATTTGTTTACAATTTTGGACAACACGAAAAAACGTACTATACTTTAACACCGTGCCTTACCAAATAGTTCACGATGAATCCAACACAACACCACATGAATACAAAACACGTACATACGTACAGAATTACAGATAGAGACAGGACTATACTATTCAATAGAGATTGCAACGCTCACACACTGCCAGCACTCTAATGCATCTTGCACACTACTCGTATGTTCTCGTTAGGGAATGATCAGATAATTCTAGAAACTTACGAGTATTTTTCCAGAACTTTGAGTAACTTGGCGAGTAGTGTTCAAGCGGCATAAAAATCTGACCACATTACAACTACTCGACTCTCATTCAACTCAGGAAGACATTGCAATATGAGCTTTATGTGGTATCCCTGATGGTTAATTTTTTTTTAATTTTTCAACATAATATATAATTGAAATAACTGGTTCAAGTTGATGTAATTGCGCAAACGTACGAAGCGATCACACTCTTTAAAAACAGAATCTTTCGTAAACAAAATTGTCTGATTTTTTCTAGACTATGTCGAAACCAAATGATTATGACAGCCCACATAATGTATGTTTTAATAACTTTTTGTCAAAACTGAAATAACTTTAATAAAGCCTCCCTAAATTAAATATCACACCCCTGAGAAGACACTGAGACAATATTATTGTCTCAACTAATAGGATGGATCTGTTGAGTTTTCAACTATTTTGTTAATGCGGCTTTCACGTAGTTATTTCTTAGGCTGTGCAAACGCTTCGTGTTCACATTACAGTTTCAAAAACATACTTTTTCCTGTTCATTTCAAACACTCCTCACAGTAAAGATCAGTTTAAACTATTTACTATCTAACTATAGTTATTCTAATCCTTCCCTAAGTTAGTAAGAACAAGCATGATATAATCTAATATTTAATTAATTATAGTATAATAATAATTTAACTTGACTAAGTTGACTTAAGAGAAAGCATATAACTGGTGATACCATTCAATTACCAATAACCATATAAGGGTCTTTGCACACTAATCAATGAGCCTGTCCTTTATCTTAATGTACAAAATGACATCTTACACTTGTGGGTTCTTGTATATTAAAATAAAAATATTTATTTACATGTACTTATTTATTTATGAACGATACATAATATATCTACGATCCCATCTTGGTATAAGCCAAGATCCATTACTGAGATGAGGTACACTACAAACAAGATAAAAAAAATTTAAAATTCAAATTTATCCTTCATGTCATTCATAAGATTCCGCAAGCAGAAGACACCCAACCACCAATTATATCCTTCCTCCGATGTCTGTACATAATACATATGTATACTATATTTGTTCAGAAAGACATTAAATTGTAACATGCAGACAATTTGTATTGCTGTTGAATCAGACATCTCAAAATGTACACAAAGATTTCATCTGATTGTTGTACTCACAATTTTTTTTACAGTGTACACAATTTAACCAAGGAACTTAAGATGGCGAACGCTGATGAAAATTATGACGAAAACAGAACAAGACTCAAATCGGGAGCGGGGGAATGGTTGATCTAGTTGGCAGAAAGGTTCATAGTGTACATACGATCTGTATTAAGTATTTACCCCATAGTTGTCTAACTATGTCATGGAAATGAACATACAGTAACCTACCGATGCAATTAGTAAGAATTCCTGATTAAATATGTTGCATCGGTGATACATTTGACGTTTCTTTACCACAAGCAACAGTGAAACTTGCTACTTAGCTATTTACAGATAAGACTGGCTGCAAAAAAATTGCATCAAGTTTCATAAATATTTTTATAGCAAAATGACAAATCTTATGAACACATTTTCTAACTTCAAATCGAGTTGATTAATGCACAGTAAATAGTATGTACATGTATGTACTATGTATGATATAAAAAAATCTGTATCTTTAATACAATAGATTACTTATTTGCGATTTATAGCTATACGAGACTACCCTTCAATTCAATGTCTACTACAAACATTTCTTCAACAAACATATTAGTCTGGGAGTAATCAATTGAAATACTCTGATCTTCTGATAAAAAATTATTACATTGAAAACATATTCTAGTACATACAGTATTCGTTCTATCAATATGTTCCACTGTTATAGGTACTCACGATACAAACATCGTGAGAACCCTCACCTTAGAAACAAGTGTACAATCCACAAATGACAAATATCACCTCTCCTCTAGTCTATATATAAACGTAATGTACATCTATGGTTAGTAATATAAACAGTGCTACAATTGCATTTAAAAGTACTTAATAATCATTTAGAATTATAATCTCTTTAACCATAATTATTTTAGACACTAACACTAAAAGAGGTCCATTTATACGATTTCACTCGCGCACTTACGCTGCAATTCGACACAATCTGAAAATAAACAAAAAAGATAACGTGACACACTCGTATGTTTCATAAATGGCATAGACAAAAACACACATACACACACAAATAGAAATCGCGCGCTGGGTATCTCTGAGTTCATCACTTGACGAACTTATATACAAGGGTTCAAGTGACTATGGATGTAAGAAAAATTTTGCGCTGCCATACAGTACCCAAGGATCACACATGCCGACTATTTTATAAAACTGTATTGTATTAATATCGGAACCAAGAAGACCTGCGTTGACGCAACGCACACACGAAGACCTGCGTCGACGCAACGCACACACGACTGATCATTGTCTTCAAGACAACACTAAGGCTTTTCTCACACTAAGCTATCTTGTCCAGGTATGTATGTCCAGGTATGTATCGCTCGGAAGTCGACGCCCTACATATTAACCAAGTTCGGCACGCGGGCGACGCGTCTACTATACGTGCCCTGTCAATGCGTTAACAGTAGTGTCAACGAATTTCGGATTGCGTCGGAATCGCGTAGCTAATAAACACCGTTGTGTAAGGCTAAGCGTCCACAGGTCGGTATCGTACGCATCGGACGCATCCGCATCGCATTAAACGGATCGTAGTATTCTTTGTATAGAAAATCATACAAGTGCGTCCACTAATCCGCATCGTACGGATCGTAGTTTCTATTCGCTATGTGCGAAGCGGGTGGTAGGTGTATCAAAACGATCGCAGCGCACAACGTGACAAAAAATGTAAACTACTTCGGCTGTGTGTAATACTTTCGAACCCGGTTTTTACGATTATATCCATTGTACACATACACTATTCAATAAATTGCACTCAAATAAAGTCAACAGGTATCATTTACTGTTTATTTTGGTTTTTATTTGCAAAAACACTAACAATGTTTACTTGTCATTATTTAACAGTCGCCGAAAAAGTTGCGCGTCGCGACCGTCGTGCACGTTCCCAATACAAACTGCGATACTGCGATGCGTCCGATACGTACGATACCGATTGTGGACGCTTAGTGTAAGAAGGTCATAACAGTCAAGGCGTGGTACTCACGTGACGGTGTGGCAGCGCGGCTCAGTGCGCGGCCCCCGCGGCGCCGGTGGCCAGGTCGACGGCCAGCACGGCGGCGGGGGCGGCGCGCCCTCAGCTGCGCCGGTGCCGCCCGCCGCGGCGGCGGCGCTCGCGTCGCACCTGCCCGCACACATCGTACATTGTTATACAACGTGGTTACCACCATACAACAATGGTTACGTTCGCACAGGCTGGTGGCTTGCTTAGCGCCCAGAGCCTACTGGTTTGTACTCTGGCTACTTGCTAGGACATACGGTGTCCGCACTGATGGTGGTATACGTGGTGAGTCGCTAGGTGTTTTGGTCATTTACTTCTCGACGCGTTGACGAGATGTCACTGTTGGGATGCTTGGGCTTGCTTGGAGTAAAAGTCGAATGCGTGACGAAAAGGAAAAAAACCGGCCAAGTGCGAGTTGGACTCGCGCACGAAGGGTTCCGTACCATTATGTATAAAAACGCCAAAAAATCTGGTATGTTGTATGAAAGTATTTTATTATTGTAGCCACATATTACGTACAACGCCATCTCTTGGACCGAAAGGTAATTAAACTTACGTCAAAAGTACTGCCGCCCACTCAAATATTTATTTTATTCTGTTTTTTAGTATTTGTTGTTGTAGCGGCATCAGAAATACATCATCTGTGAAAATTTCAACTGTGTAACTACTACGGTTCATGAGATACAGCCTGGTGACAGACGGACGGACGGACAGCGAAGTCTCAGTAATAGGGTCCCGTATTACCCTTTGGGTACGGAACCCTAAAAACTCCTTATGGTCAAACTTCTGTAACGAGTCAGGTAACATTATCACTAATAGACGCTTGCGCTTCGCTTCTACAAACTTTTTGCTCTGCTCCTCCTATTGGTTTGTAGCGTGATGTTATATAGCCTAAAGCCTTCCTCGATAAATTGACTATCCAACACAAAAAAATAAATCGAACCAATAGTTCCTAAGATTAGCAAATTCAAACAAACAAACTATGCAGCTTTATACATTAGTGTATTAGATATACCAGTGTAGGCGAACCGAATGCGTGGCGTCGATACATAAATCAACGTGCCACTTTCTCTGTAGAAATGATTAACGAGGTCATTGACGTGCCATCAAATAATTTCGACTTAGAAACGTCATGGTATAGTGTTGAACGTACCGTCCCCACGTCGCCGTCGGCCCAGCGCTCGTAGGCGCGCTCGCGCTTCAGCCACTCCTGGTACTTGTACCACCACTCCTCCCACTTCACGTAGTCGCCCAGCGACAGCCCTGCAACCAGGCAATGTTACGTTCGTCAAACGTACCACAATCATTCACATATTGCTATTTATAGCGGACAATATTCTATTACGTACATTTTCGAAGAGCTAAATTTTTGTATGGATTTTTATTTCAGTATGCCTGCAAAGTACCCTTTCGAACTTTAGAAGCCTAAAAGGGTGTTATGGCATTTTGGTTTATAGCGAATATCTCGAAAAAATATTATAGTTCTCTTTTCATTAGATCTTTTTTTAAAATACAGATAGGTCTAAAAAGTAGTAGAACGCACTAGAATAATAAATTTAAAGGATTAAATGGATAATAAAATAAACAAACCTCTAAGATAGCCCCGCTTCTTGTAGTAGTCGTAGCGGACCCTGACGTCGTCCCACGAGGGCAGCCCGCCGGGCGCCGCGGCCAGGAGCTCCTCGGGGTAGCTGCCCACGGGCGCGGCTTCCAGGCCTCTGTAAACGTATCGAATCGAAATTAGTTGCCGTTAGTTTTTTTTTTAGTTTACGTAGTAAGCAAATGAGGTGCTAACATGAGTTTTCTGCTTTGTTTTGTGTGTGAAAGTTGACAAATCTGTCATTAGTGTATGTCAAGTGTCACTAGTCAAGATATTCTCCCCACCACTGCAGTCTCGTGTATTGTATGTACATCGAAGTGTGGTTCCATATTTGGTGGCCGTAAACGGTGTCTACGTGTGCGTTACTAGAGCGCGCAATGTTTGTAGATTCACATCTTTACTAGAGTATCTGTGATCGAGTGAAGCATGTACACATTTGCAGCTGTACACAGTACTAGGGCACTAGAAGTGCGTACACTGTACACGTCAGTATCTCCACACTGTACGAGGGCACCATACACACGCAGTACTCACGGATAGTCGGCGGCGGGCGCGGGCTCGTGTACCAGGGCACCATAGACACGCAGTACTCACGGATAGTCGGCGGCGGGCGCGGGCTCGTGTACCAGGGCACCATAGACACGCAGTACTCACGGACAGTCGGCGGCGGGCGCGGGCTCGTGTACCAGGGCACCATACACACGCAGTACTCACGGATAGTCGGCGGCGGGCGCGGGCTCGGCGCTCGGTCCGCCACCCACTGTACCAGGGCACCATAGACACGCAGTACTCACGGATAGTCGGCGGCGGGCGCGGGCTCGTGTACCAGGGCACCATAGACGCGCAGTACTCACGGATAGTCGGCGGCGGGCGCGGGCTCGGCGCTGGCGGGCCGGTCGGCGTCGCGCTCGATGCGCACGTGCAGCACGGCCTCGCGCCGCGTGATGCGCATGTTCTCCAGCCGCGCCGACCGGTCCGCCGACCACTGCGCCATCTTGCCGAAACGCTCCGACAGCGTCAGTCTGACGGTATAAAAACAATTTTTGGATAAAGATAAAAGTTAAAATGTTGATAAGGCCGACTTCAATTTCAGCCCTTTAGGTGTTAGTTTTTCAATAAGCTAAAATAAGCAGCTTCTGTTTGACCTTGCGTCATCAACTACCTTCCAGAGAGAAATCATCAAAATCGGTGTAGCTTATTCCTACAAACTTTCAACCAATTTTTTTAAGGCTTTAGAGGTTGATTTTTGAAAAACAAAGTAGCCTATGTGTTACACTGAATCTTTAACTACTTTCATTCCGAATTTCATCCAAATCAGACCGATGGTCTAGTCATAAAAGCTTCACAAACAGGCAAACAAACTTTCGCATAACATTATTCGTGAACTACCTCTGCGGCTGGTGATCGCTGGTGGCGTCGCTCTCGCTGCCGCTGTCGCTGTCGTTGAGCGCGGCGGCGATCGCGGCGGGCGACACGCCGCGTTCGCGCCGCCGCTCGCCCTCGCGCTTGATGCGCGCCGCCGGCAGCGGGCCGCCCGCCGCGGTCGCACCGCCCGCCGCCGCACCACGGACCGCTAGCTGGCTGCGCTGCCACTCTAGTACCTGGCAATACGGAGTTTTATGTTTTCTTTAATCCGTACAATCCGCTAGGGTCCAGGTATGCTAAGTCGTGTCTGATAAGTGACAAATTTTTAAAACATTCTGTACGCGAAATTGAAACACAACACAATTTAAGGATTTATAAATTAGCGGATTTAGGCCTCATAAAATAAGTAATCGAGACAAAGAGAAGTGAAGAAAAATAAAACATGGTTTGTACCACCCTATTTTGTTGTGATATCCAGGCTAATACGCATATTAATTTCTGGCTACGCCAATCACGTTTCTATCCTTAATTAAAGACATGATCAACTAACAATATTAAAAAGCTAAATTGTTACTACTTTACTTACTAACTTATGCAGTCACTACAGATATATTTTGAATGGAATTCAGAAAAATATAATGTGGCCCACCTTCTCCTCGCGGCTGCCCTTGCTGGCCTCGCGCGCCTTGAGCAGCTCCCGCGTGGGCTGCACGGCGCGCGGCGCGCCCGCCACCGGCCGCTTCGCCTTCGCGGCCGGGGGCGACGCGCGGGGGCTAAGGGGAAGTCACCTTTCATTATTTATTCTTACATACATTTCCTCCATAATAATAATAATACACTTTATTGTACACCATAGCAACAAAACAACAGAATAAGACATTTGTACAAAATGTGATACAAAAGGCGGTCTTATCGCTAAAAAGCGATTTCTTCCAGACAACCTTAGGGTAAGAAGTAAAAGACAGTGAGTATAGTAATAGGGGGCAGGGTGTACTGAACTAAAAAGATTTATAACTAATCAAGAATTAAGAAGACATAAAATTAACACTGGATAATAATAATGGAAAATATATAATTGTTCCATACACTTAGTAATAAAGGAAGGTAAACTTAAGCTGAATAGCGGTATAGTTTAAACATTGGAAAACCAAACCCAGGAATCTTCAGTTCAATCCCTCTAATTTTAGTACAATGTACCTATCATTATTTATTCATACATTTCCTCCAGCAAATAATAAAGGAGGGTGAACTAAAGGTAAATGGCTGAGTAGTTTAAACATTGGAATCTTAAACCCAAGGATCCTGAATTAAATCTCTGTAATTTTCAAAAGTTATAAATACCTGTACCTATTAACTTCGAGTGCTGTCCTTATCTTCTATTGGGTTGCCTGGAAGAAATCGCTTTAAAGCGATAAGGCCGCCCATTGTTTGTATTACTTTCTTGCTATTTTGTATGTATATTGTATTTTTGGTGTGCAAACAATAAAGTGTTAAATAAATAAATAAATAAATAATGTTACACACTAACATCCCCTGTGTGTGAGTGCTGTGAGTGCCATGACATGGACAACACTCAAGACAAGAACTCACACTCAGACAGAGAGTGTAAATTTAAACTCATCCAAATGTTTGTCCAGCTGGTACGTATTTTATAGAAATAGACCTATTGCTAAATCCTTAAATAATAATAATATAATAATAAATACTTACGCAGGTTTCTTGGGCGGAGGCGGGCCCTTCTTGACCTTCGCGGAGCAGACAGAGCACGACTCGTCCGAACAACTGCTGGCCGAGGACCCGGAGCCCGACGACTGTGGACAACCGTCACATCATTACATCCATCGAACAACAATACTGTTGGGACACGGCGAAATGATGACTATGTGAAATTTAATCTTCTTCCACTATTCCGGACAGTCGTCATCCTACAGTCGCGATAATAAGCCGTGTATTGTTTTCGTATAAATTAAAGCTGTGTACTTGTCTTATTGTGAAGAGAAATTACATCGGTTACCTTACCCTTTGGACTAGATAGAGGAGAGGTGGGCAAAATATAACCTTGGATACAAATTACAAATATTTCTCAAGATTTGAAATGTTGATTATGGAAATGGAGCATTTCTGCGCTTCCAGATGTAATCATAATCTGTTATCAATATTACGTTTTGCCAATCTGTTTACGAGCACAGCAAACTTAGGTATTGCAAATGAATTACCTTTCTGGTTTTTGCCAATCTGTTTACGAGCACAGCAAACTTAGGTATTGCAAATTAATCACCTTTCTGGGATCGGGCGGACTCGGGGGTCTGACGCCCCTGGGCGGGACCGGGGGCCTGGTTCGACGCGGCCGGGGACTCACTCGACGCCGGGGACTGCGGGCTGGGCTGCGCCTATTGACAAATACCTTTTTCATATTACGTGTCTACGACAAAATCTTTTGTGGCATTAAATGTTAACTATTATACAAATTTTTAATTCCATTAAATAATATGAGATTTTTTTTAATCGGATTTTATGGAGTCAATATTTATACAAAATTCTCATTAAACATATCATTTACCTATCACGTTTTGCCTTAACTTATTAATAAAACCCTAAACAAAATCCATTCCGATACACCACAACATATCAATCCACACAAACTACAAGCAACCAGAGCACCCACCTGACAGGGCTCCGTCGCGGCGTGCGCGAGCGCGACTTGCGGCGCGCGAGCGGCGAGAGAGGGTCGCGCGGCGGAGCGGCGAGCGGGAGCGGGTTCGATACACCACAACATATCAACCCATACAAACTACATGCAAACAGACAACCCCACCTGACAGGGCTCCGTCGCGGCGTGGGTCGCGGCGAGCGCGAGCGCGACTTGCGGCGCGCGAGCGGCGAGAGGGTCGCGCGGCGGAGCGGCGAGCGGGAGCGGGTTCGATACACCACAACATATCAATCCACACAAACTACAAGCAACCGGAGCACCCACCTGACAGGGCTCCGTCGCGGCGTGCGCGAGCGCGACTTGCGGCGCGCGAGCGGCGAGAGGGTCGCGCGGCGGAGCGGCGAGCGGGAGCGGGTTCGATACACCACAACATATCAATCCATACAAATTACAAGCAACCAGAAACTACAAGCGACCAGAGCACCCACCTGACAGGGCTCCGGCGCGGCGTGGGTCGCGGCGACCGCGAGCGCGACTTGCGGCGCGCGAGCGGCGAGCGGGTGGCGCGGCGGAGCGGCGAGCGGGAGCGGCGCGCGAGCGGCGAGCGCGTGCGCCGCGCGACCGGCGACCGCGACCGACGGGAGACCACCGGCGATCTGGTGAGGCGGGACGACACGTTATTGGATTTACCTTCGTAAGCCTGAGGCTACATTAAGCCGCGACGCGAATTGCGACACATGAACGACTAAAACAACTTAACAAATGCCCACGTATACGGCTACACTGTATGTAGAGTATTACTAGCGAACTTTGATTTCTTTACGCGACAGAAACAAAATTATTGGGACCATAGCATCGGCTACATCAACATAATATCAGCGAAATAGAAGCGAACCTATTAGAAAATTTTTCTCTTGCACATTTGTTTCGAAGCATGTATAGTGTAGCCACTTCATCGCCATATTAACGCCATATTTACGTTTATATTGTAGCCACGCCAGGTTTATTTCGTTTCGCTCTTGCAGTCGCATCGCAAGTTGCTGCTTACTGTAGCCTCAGCCTTACCTTCGTAATTATATAGGCCATATTATGTTACGTTTTTAGGTTTTTGAATATTGTCCTGAATAGTGCAAGTCTCCCCCCCCTTTTTCGACTCGCTTTCATCTTAGGCGTTAAGGCAACATGTCTGCTATTGAATAGAAACAAGACTCTTTCGTTCCTAATTCTATTACTAATTGGAGTGTTACTAAACTTACTAATAAACATTACTAACTCTAAAAGTTCCCGTCCCAAACCTCATATTTATAATACTACTACTGCTACCAAATTTATTAATTTATGTTCTTTGTATCACCTCCTACTAGTCACACTAATCCATCCCAGCCCCATTGCTCCTTTCTGTATAGGTCACATCCTACTAATATTATAAATGCGAAAGTTTGTAAAGATGTATGTGTGTGTGTGTGTGTGTGTGTTTGTTGCTCTTTCACGCAAAAACTACTGAACGGATTTTCATGAAACTTTGCAGTAATATAGCTTAGACATCGGAATAACATAATTTGTTAAAATTTATAAAGATTTTTGAAGGGACTGGTTCCCCGAAGCGAAGCGAGGGCGGATTTACTAGTTGGTCATAAACGCATTTATATCAATATCAGCGTGCACCACTACATCGAAACTAAAAACCCAAAACTGCAGAGTATCCACTCTGCCATAAATCATCAAGCTCATTCCTTGTCAACTGGACCATTGCACAACAAAGCATGGGAAGAACTACACACCTAAATATAACGTCATATTTGTTGGCAGGCATTCACGTTTGTTGGCTAGTAACACGCCATACTAGGCAACCGACAATAAAATATATTTACATTGGTCTAACCACATTTATATTAATAGACCTTACTGATACCTATACGTCATATTATAAAGCTCTTATATCTGGTTGGCTTGCGTCGGCTCTTTAACTGATCGACCAAGTTTAAGAGTGTACACAGTCTATCGACTGCATTCCAACTATCGTTGGAAAGCCCTTCTGTACTTCGAAGGAAATTTAACACCGTCAGTTAGATAGCAATCCTTAATCCATATTGGAGGTATTTCAGCTGCATAAACACTTCTGACACATGCACTGGAGTATGCTCCAAGCCTCCTCAGTTATGAGGACACCCGTGCCCTGTAGTGGACAGAGTCACTCACCTGGACCGCCTCCCCACTGGGGATCTGGACCGGCGCGACGACGGCGACCTAGACCCGTCTATATACATCTGCTTGTATCCTGTGTGCCGCCATCTGTTGTAAAAAAATTGAATTAATAATGCTATCAATGCATGCTACACTATTGCAATGAAAATTACCAAATTAAAGGTCAATTTGTATCTCTTAAAAAGAGAAACTAAGCTAAGCATGTTTCTTCGTTGTTTTCCTTCACTGAATCTCTTACTATCGATTAAATTGATCGTTAGTTGGAAACATTCCACTACATTTAAAAATCTATTCATGTCTATAATTGAAGTTAAACCCTTTCATCTTCTGGGCATTCAACAAATTTTTTATAGAAATGTATTCCTGCAGCTACAAAATGTGCTATAGGAATGATAGTATAGAAACTATAGAATTAAAAAATCACAAAGCCAACCTATTAGGATCCTTCTCCTCAACTTCCAAGAGCTTCCGGTCCCAACTGCCCGGTGAAGCCTGCCGGGCCCTCTTCATGACATTGTCAATCTCCTTCCGACGGCCCGCCGGATTCGATGGATCTGTAACAATCATCAATAAATAACACTAAACGGAATAACTTGCCTTCAATTTACAACAGTTAACCAACACCTATGTGCTTTGGAGGGCACGTAAAACCGTCGGTCCAGGTTGTTATCCAGAGATAGCAGATGTTAAGTTGTATCTGAAAGCCTTCGTGCAGCTTGAAAACTTCAGATTCTGGGTTGGTCACTAACCTTTCCACCAAGCCCACTGGAGCAGGGTGTTGGAGTATCCTCTAAGCCTCCTAAATAATTCAATCAGTACAGTACTAATTTAAACAAAAAAAATTCATTTAAAATTACCAGTTATCCTGGAATGCTGTGGATTGCGATCCATATGGAGTCTGTTCTTGGATGCCGCCTCGGCAGCTCTCGAGACGGAGCCGTTGCGCCGAGAAGACATTCTGTAATAACACATTGACTATTGAATTTGGGTTTTGGAATGAATTTTCAAGACTGGATGGTTCTTCCAATAATAAGTGACCAAAACATAACTTCTTCCAAAACTGTTAAAACATCTCATGGCAGAATGTAAATATTTTATTCTTGTTAAAAACATGATACAAGCAAGATTTACACCTGCGATTGTAACAACGTTAAGAGTAATATGTGGCCCTAGTGGTATCCTTTATAACATCGCAGTATCTAAAGACTAAAATAACAGTATTTCTTAAAATTCTAAAATTGTACAATTTGTTTTAAACAGTAAATAAAATTTTATTTTTTTATTATATTTGAATATAACTCTTTAAAAAATTGTTGCCTACTCCTAGAATGTCACTTCGGCAGTGACATTTGTTTGTTTATCATCTGATCGGATTTATTTGTGACTAGCGGACCGCCCGCGGTTTCACCCGCGTGGATCCCGTTCTCGTGGGAATATATGCATGTATTATACATAAAAACCTTCCTCTTGAATCACTCTACCTATTACAAAAACCGCATCAAAATCCGTTGCGTAATTTTAAAGATTTAAGCATACAGACAAACAGACAAACAGACAAACAGACAAACAGACAAACAAACAAACAGACGGACAAAAATAGCGACTTTGTTTTATACTATGTAGTGATGTTATATGTAATCTTAAATACTTTTATTAGGCTACAGACAACTTAGTCATACTAAGGTTGAAACTGTAAAACTGTAACAGTTCAGTTACTTATTAGATCACAATGAACACTAACTGAAATGTTGAAAAAGAGAGGTGCTTCAAACCTCTCATACTTACACAGAAAGTTATAATTCTGTTGAGTATGTGATATCAAGTATTTCATTCTTAAATTGTGACTTACAAATATTTAGATTTTGGGTCGATAACACAAAAGTGAAATTCAACATTAGGACAATGATCTATGAGAAAATGGCTAAGATCGTGATGTCAGCTGTATGACGATTTTACATAATTACTTCGAAATGATGATAAAACAAGTCCTACTTATGCTACTTACGGGTCTCGGATCAATCTATATTTACTTTCACAAGATGGCCGCCTCTTAATTATCGATTTTCCATTGTCACTCACCTGACGAAGTGAGAAAAAGGCTTACCTCTATGGCTCCGATCGCGAGTGAAAGGAGCTAGGGCTCCAACGCGCGCGACGAGACGCGAAGGGGCGAAGCCCCGGGGCGGCGCGCGGTGCCACGCGGAGGCACGCGAACTCCAGCGACGTCGCTGTAAGCCAACCGACATACTTAACATGACGATAAACGCGCGCGGCGCGGACGCGGTGGCCTCTAATGAGGCTGTCGCGGAAACGGTAACCCTCGCGAGGCAAGCATGCAGCCTCCGGGCGCTCGCGGGCGCGATAGCTGCCTACCGAGGCAGCACCAATACGGCGAATCACCTCCATTTTTTCCTTTGTTCCTCCAACTCGATCTTCGCCCAAACGCCGACTGCTGAACATTAAAACATACTAAATCCACCTTAATTAATCACAAAACAAAGTTACGAACCAGTAAACACGGAAACTTTCACTGAAGTTCAATGGTAATGCCGATGTCTCGCTAAACAATTCCGCGACACACCTTTCTCGATGCATCGGCCATTTTGTTTTACGAAGAAATTTTATGATCTGATTTGTGACGTCATGAATGACTACCTACTTTTCTTTACATCGTTTCGGTTCTGCAAGTCTTAAAATAAAAATATTATACGCGTAATCACTGAATATGAAATATATTATGATGCTAATGAATTAAATTGTATATATTTACGAAACATTATCATTTTAATATTTTTAAGGCTTTTACTTTGGCTGATTATTTTTTCAGTTGAATATCAAATCTGACGTACATCTTAAAATCCCTTAATCAGACAAGCAATAATAAAACGCGTACTTAATGTTGCCATACTATCAGTATATTAAATCTACTATACAAAACCTATATTTAAATATTACTAAAGATTAATTTAACTAAATTTACAATCTTTTGTGTGGTATAGTGCTTAAATAATTATTAAAGTATACATATTGTTCACTTATATCCTGCTTCAAGATTTTTATTAATTTGTAACCAAGTTAAACTTACTATTCTACTAAACAGTAATTTATATGGCAATATAGTTTTTGAAAAAAAGTGATAGTGCGGTAACAGCGTCCGGCGTGTGGGGAGTGTTACAAGCACTTTTTAATTTTAAGTTTAGATTATTAATAATTTAGTATAATTATAACATGCATAATATAATAACATATTATTGATTAGTAATTATTAATCATTTTATATTCTTTTTTGAGTTAATATTTTAGTATATGTGTTAGATTATGAAATATTTCCGGAAACGATTTTTAAATAAATCTGGAAGGTAGTTCGGACTCGATAAACTTTATACAGTGTTTATAATTGTGTGTACAAGAATAATCATCTGCAGAAAAACCTCCACAAAATTGACGGTAAGTCATAATGCATAATCTTATTTTTTATAACTCTAAAATTCACTTAAGATGGAACAAAAAGTACAAAGTTGAAGTTAGTACCTACCTACATTATTATTTGTACTATGTAAGGACCACCAACCACAGATACTAGAGGTAGATCTTCTTACGTACCTAATTATAGAAAATAATGAAATTAGTTTTTGAAGAAATCTATTCTATTCATAATGCTATTATGCATTATCATTTGCATTATCATCATTTAATCGAAATTATTATTATTATTTCGCGACATTATGTAAAGCAGATGATATGAAAAAAACTATTTTACCTAACTATAGATCACATAACCGTCTCCATTTTCACCAGCATTTCATGAATTTCATGATACAGTTTGTGTCTTATGACCTCTATAATGGATATTTTATTTTTAGCGATTAAGTACTTGGTCCGACCGTTGGTTGGACCGAGTATTCTGCTCATACATCGAAGGGGTCCCGAGTACTCCCGAGTTTGATTCTCGACTGGGGCAGATATTTATCTGACAGAAATGTTTGTTTTACGTCATAATTGTCACTTGTTTTTGTCATGTATTTATAATGTTATAATAACGTGTAGTAAGATCTTTTGATATTCTGGAGCTAAAGAATCTTCATGGCACACCCATTTGGAACATAGTTCCTCTTGCTATGACTTGCTATAATTTTATTATCAAACTGCGGATCCACATACGAAAAGAGAAAAAATTCCTATGAATTATTTACAAAACGCTTGTTAATACGAATACGAGTACTTAATTATCTTATATATGTAAGTATTTTTTTACATTTACGTATACGGATTATGGATCTCCTTGATTAATTGAAGACAGTTAAAAATTCAGAACTTTCGGCACCGATGAAAATCTTGTATACTCGTATAATGTCTCGTGGGTGTCAGACCGGAAGACAGCTCCTTCAAGTTATCGCCAGTTTCCAAGTAACTTCAATCAATTTTGTTCCGATATTGACAAAGTTGATTGATGAAGTAAAAGTAGTTAGGTAAAACTTTATGACGCATCATTACGGTAGGGTTGTACCTACTTGTGCATTTTTCGAAATAATGAGAGTCAAACGTGCTAAATAATAAATTGTTGGTAGACAGCATGTCTTTATTAACATTGCTAACATAATTAAGTAGTATCTACCTTTGCAAAAACTTTGCAAAAAGCTTAACATCAAACTCTATCATATTCGGCCGATGACAGGATCGGTAAGAAATACAAGCCTCTTGAATAAAACATTGTATACACCGAATTCGCCTGTCAAATATGTACCTTACCTTACCTACTAGTCCTGTCCACGTATCAATTACATGACTGCATGTTACTTAGCATCAATATCACAAAATATCGTTATGACTGACCACCACCGTTTCGGTTCAGAAAACATAATAAGTACTGCGTTCACAAAAAGAACTTGAAACATGTTCGATTTGTTAGACGTAAAATTAAAAGTTATCCCAGCCAATATACATATATTTTCAGGATGACCACTATCCTACGTAAGGACGAAGAAAGGAGTCTCAAACTATCTCTATTACAAATTTAATGTTATTTGATTCAGCGGATTAAGCGTGAATCTAAATCTTCCTTTTAAATTTCACTGTACCTAGATAAATAAAACCCTATTAGAAATCATGCAGTACATTTCAAGATTACGTATAGAAACAGACAGACAGATTGCTATTGCTCACAAATCTAAATATGTATTAATAGTAATCATTACAGCAGAGAGAGCCGAACCCAGCAGAAAGAATTCATTTAAATTTACGACTTGCTCGACCTGCATAATATTGAATTTTCCTCCGCTTACACCGTTGAGTAACAACAGCGATTATTATCTTTGTAAAATGTTCTTTGTTAACGCCTATTCACAAACTAGCTTTTTGTTTGTAGTGAAAATACTTTGCTAAGGTAATTTAATTATCTCTTGCTTCGGTGAAGAAAATAATTGAGAGGAAATCTACGCGTCTGATAGTTCTTGACGTTCACCAACATGACGTGTAAAGTCCGTCGCACTTGGTTGGAATTATGGATGTGGACTATGGTATGTGCCTCTCACATTTTGATTTGGGACAGTTGGGTTAGGGGTGTAATGACACTGCGTGCGCACGGTAGGTAGGTAGGTAGGTACGCTCGATATTTTTGATTTATTGATAGGTTGATATCTCAAAATATGTAATATGTACCTTAAAAAAGTCGTCAGTAATTATTTTTATTTATTAATGTTTAATTGCTTACATTTGTACCTACTATAATAATTAGTAAATATTTGGTTACTAGTTAATACATCTTTTCTATTGGATTTAAATGCATGTGTCTACTATGTGCGATACTATTACGATGTCATATTATTACACCACTTTTACCTTACTTCTCTTTCATGTGACCTGCACCTATACGTGACATATCCTTGGAATTTCACGCTCAGTTTTTTACAGTTTATTAATCGATTGGCCGGCAAGACGTTTCACTTATATGGAAAACATCTTAGACTTTGTTTGTGAATATGGAATACGGGTAATCCTGATCACACTGAGTTTGTAAATCTTTGTATGTGTTCCGTTTGTTATTTTGTATTCCGACATTCCCGAATATTGTTAGTAAAATACTTAAACAGCGAAAGTATAAAAGTCAAGTAGGTATGATATGAAACATCAAGCGAAAGAAAAGAAAACAAATGTCACTTGCGGCAATGTTATATATTTAGGTATATCTTTAATGAAAACATTTACAGTCACTTAATCTATATTGGCATGTTTTTAAAGTCAATGTCATGGCTCATAGTAAATATGAGATGTAAACAATTTGGGTATATCGCGTTTGTTTTAATGTCACGTACCTACCTTACGTTTTATTTTAAGATGATCTTTATTTAAGTCCTACTCATTCTTAGCAGGAATGAAATTGCTCGTTTATTTCTTAGTACGTTTATTTTGTTAAAAATTGTTCCTATGTCTTTGTATATATTGTGTATTTGTATTTTATTGCAACCCATAACTATACCAATGTGGGCACAGGGACAAGGTTTCAGAACTTTGTACTTACATTGTCTCAAATCTTATTAAATTATACCTTGAGATTAGATACACATTTTCATATTCTAAAACATCTCCAAGGACGTTTAAAAATAAAGCCAAAAAATGAGTGGAATATCGAAATACTTACATAGTGCGATTAAAAAGAACTACGAGTATATAACTTTGTTTTGCTAATTCTACAACAGCCAAAAATATAAATATGTGCTAAAATAGGCACCATAACAATCTCTCGAAAAATGTTTGTAAAAACTTACTTCGAATAAAATATTCATTTATCATTTATCTCCGCGTAGTGCTACCCTTATTATAAGGAACATTTTAAAAATATCTCCAAATTCTACTGTTATCGCATGTGTTGTAATATCCGCTCCATTTATCTTTTTTTTCTACATTTCTTATCTTTTTTTGTCACAAGTTGGGTCCGTTTGGGGAAGCTCTGACGACGGATTTGAGTATTTGTAGCTAACGAATAGGAAAAATCTATTCATATTTTAAAATGAATACAGAATGGTCCAATTTAAAGTTGGTAGGGGATTAGCTCTCGACCGTTCTTGTTATAAAACATTTTTCCAAGCCTTTATATAGCTACTTACTTGTTTGAATATTAAAGTAATGAATTGAAAACGAATTATCATTAAATAAAAAATTCCTTAATTTGTTTATGGTAATGCAAAATTGCGTAGTTTTAAACGAAGTTGTTGTCTTTGTTGTCCTTGACGTACTTAGGATAATACATAATTATTTCATGTTAATTAGACCCTGTAACGTAATTGTGTATTTCATATCGGAATCCCTTTAATACCATTGTTGTTTTTAGTATCATTGTAATAGTTTATCTCACAATGTATGTCCCTTCATCTTGTCATTTTGGTCACACATTTTCATACGCCGAGATCACAGATATGTGATCAGTTGAGATGTGGCATTAAAAACGAACCTATCTCAGCTACCAAATCTTTCAAACTTGAAATTTTTCACAGTAAAAATATCAAGCACCCACAGAATCAGCTAAAACGGTCCACACCGAGATTTAAATACTTTGAAATGTTCCTCACAGAAATAGATTGCAATGTAGTCTCCACTGAGTTTTAGTCGACCCTTTCGACTTTTATTTTTACTTGAAATAGCGGAAATAGCTGTGTTGAAACTAACGCGAGAAAATTTCATGAAAGATATTATAGTCTTCTCTTCTTTATCCATAACCTATTCCAGTAATCCCGTAAAAACGTAATCCCAGCAGATTACGTTTCCATTGTCAATGTGAATTACACAGTTGTACACCTAATAGTTAATGTTATTTATGTGTTCGTGTGCTGCAGTATCTAAACAGCGAATAAATGTTTTTCTTTCTTTCTTTCTTTGTAGTTACTATACGTTGGTTAAGTACAGACTACCCAGCTCCCTGTTCAGGAGTACAACGTTCGAACTAATTGGATCATTGTTTGGATTATTACTTTATTTTATGTGTCAATGTTAGGATTTCAATGATCTAAAAATACAACGTGGCTTGATAATCATGTTACGGCGCATTAGAATATAGTATATTTAATTATGTAACCTACAAGACATGACAGGATATAAATCTTCATCTCATGGATTAGGTAATCATTTTGTACTTTACTCGAATAAAATTTATAATTTACTAAGGAACCGCCCGCGCTTCGCTTCGGGACCCGTAGGTAACAGCCGTGTAGGTCCCGCTCCCGTAGGAATCTCAGCTAAAAAGAAGCCCATAACATTTGCATATGACTTCAGTACTAAGGCCAAGGCCACTCATCGTAGGGATTTGTGGAAGCGATGGCGTAGAGTGACATTCGAAAAGTGTTTGTAGGTAATAACCAAGTTCGAAATAAATCATTAAATTTCATTTTCATTTTCAGTAAATTACATGTAGTATTTGACAGCGTGATTCAGAACTTGTAAATGAATTTTACTAACGCCATCTATTAACAGCATCCGGAACTAAATATCTTGCAACTAACAAACATCGATCTTCCCATGGGAATGAGATGTTTTTGCGCGGTAAAAAGTAACCTACGTCACTCTCCACCCTCCTAACTATCCCCACACACATAAACCATACCATATAATAGCCATGTTGCGACGTGAAAGAGTCACAAACAAACAAACACACTTTCACATTTATAATATTAGTAAGGATGGCAGGATAATAGGATAATAATATAATTTTCAATAGGATAACACATTTGGATGATGGTGACATTTCTCAACGAAATATTATGAAAATAGAAGAAAACGCACGTCTAGATACATAAACGAACGCAGAAGGGTTATAATACTTAATGTTATGTAACAAAATGTTATTTGTAATAAAAATATTTCTTACTTAACTACTTCACCCACATTATTATACTTTTACGCTTGACGACGCATACCAACCTGTATTTTCAATCTATACACAAGCAATTACGATAAAAAATAATTGATGGACAAGCGTGGTTCTTTTGTGTTAAATAATGTTTATTTTCAGTACTTTCTCCGTCTCTACATTCAATAAAATTCTGAAGGCACGCCGGACTCTCGAATACCAAACCAATATGTGTGAAGCACTCGAATACGCATGACTTGAAGGTAGGCATCAAAGCATGGCAAAGAAATATTGATGAATTGACCAACTCTTTACATCTTATTAAACAGACAACCTTAGAAACGTAAGCCAAATACAACCAACGTACTTACTAAGTACGTATCTTTATTGATGCCTCATATTATGTTAAAGCGCTTTTGAACGCTTTATTATTGTCGAGGCTAACCTCGTATTGAGGACATAACTGATGCGTTGTGCACCAAAAGAGAAACGGGGATATAATAATAATAATACGCCCTTTAATAACCTCACTGGATAGAGAAATTGACGTGGTTCGCATCGGTGTGACAGTCGGTCGTATTCATGCGCTGAACATGAGGTTAACAACTATTGTCTCGGCCGGTGGTGCGTGCCTGCAGGCGAATCGTTACTCAATAACTTAGGCGGTGTCCTACGTGAGCGACGGAAACGACGCGACGCGACGTTGCGAACGCGACTATCGCGATCAAATCAACGGTATCCCTACTTGCGTCCTATGTGACAGTCTGCGGCAACACGCGACGTTGTCATTGTCGCGTGTAGCATCGCGTCGTGTTGCGTAGCGTCGTCGCGTCGTATTCGTCGCTCACGTAGGACACCCCGTCAGACCTTTTACCCATGTGCTGTATGCATTATACCCAAGCAATCCGAACTGGAGCAGCGTGGTGGAGAATGCTCTAGGAGTCTAGGCCTCCGCAAATAATGAGGAGACCCGTGCTAAGTTAGCTAAAGTCAAAATCATGTAGGTATATTCTCAATACACTACTTGTGTTCTTGGCCCCTGGAAAAGCCGCATCCTTTACAAAACTAAGCCCCCCCCAAAAGTGAGGCACTTGCAAATGCGAATTCGTTATTTGATTTCAAGCCACACCACTGTTCGTGCAAAGAGCCTAATAGACGCAAACTTTCATCAGAATGAATAACATTTTTATTTGTATAAGGTCGTAGACCTTCCATACACTCCTCCGCATAGTGGTGGCATAGTAGTTGCGTGAACATTCGTTTCCGGTACATAGAGAATTAGATTAAAATTCTGCATAAACATATCACGTCCAAATGTATATCAGTTCACACTAAGGCACTTCTCACACTACGCTATTTACGATACGCGACTGCAACGCAATCCAAAATTCGCTGTATCTGAAACTTCTCAATGATAGGAGACGCATCGTAGACGCGTCGCGTCGCTTTCATACATTGACAAGATCCGAGTCGCTTGCAAATAGCGTTGTGTGAAAAGTGCCTAAGAGGGTATGAAGGTTTGTGTATGAGAGCATTTATTTATTTATTATTCACTAGTAAACCCGCCCTCACTTCGCTTCCGTAAATCTGTCCTTATGTGTATCAAAAGTTCGAAGTAATTCTCAATACATTGCATACATTAATCGAAGCAGCATCTAAATCAGTCAAGCATTACTGAGATTGGCTCACAATCTCACAAACGCACAGGCGATCAAACAATAATATTCTTAAAATCATTATTTTGTCTTCTGTTGCGTTAAAGGCCCTCAATAACATTGAGGTACTATATTTAGTACATAGTATCTCAATGCTCAATAATAGTTTTTCTCAAATAAATCCTGTCTACAGAGAGCGATATTTCCAATTTTAATTTAAATAATAATTATCTTCAACTAACACTCGTCGATCTCTCCTTGACAACCATTATACAACCAATATAAATACAGATTATCTTCATTTGTTTGTTCTCAATAACCTGGCTGGCACGCAGCCAGGCCGTGGTCGGTGTAATATTTATTCCTCGAGCGGGACCGGCAGTAAAATCGACTTGACAACACACACCAAACCGGATCGGACATAATCGTCGAGCGACTATTAGCTCAAAAGGCGACGTGGCGATGTATCCAAGGCTCGCCGAATTTCTCGTCAGTTTCATTCCATAAATGTCAAGTTTGTCGTGTAGCATTGCCTCAAATTATCCATGTGATGAAGCGCTTAAAGTTTTGTTCCTAGAGTCATCGAGTCGAGCATATGGAATTATACCTCTATCCGCAAAAACCAAACTAGTAACCTTTGATGTTTTAAATATCTAGATGGAACATCGAATCCGCGCAAACGTGTCAAAAAATTGTGGCTAACTGTTAGCCAAAATTTTTATATCATTACGCACACATAGACAATAGACGAACGGGTAAAACATCGCCTGCACGCAACATGCTTGATATTGTTGCCTTGTTTTTTTTTGTTTTCATTGTAGGGTGACGCTCAATCTAGATATTTAAAACATCAAAGCTAATAACATGTGCTTTCTGTTGCCTGGATAGGTATAGCAGGGCAGTGAGGCTTTTTCATTGCGTGTCCGACCAAAAAATAAAGAAATGGATTGTCTTATAACCAATCAAAAAATTATTTAATCACAAACACGATTTATTTGACTGAATATTTTACAACGGTCAAAAAATAGCAGAATGCATAGTGTTAGACGAAAAATCGTAATAGAAGATAATGTGCAACACTACGGTGATACCGACATGACCCCATCACTAGCGGGACGTGACAGCTAGACTTCCCGCGCTGTGGTCAACGAGAAAGTGGTATAAAATAAAGCCATTATTATAAATACAATATTTAGTGTTTAATAATTCAGAAGTGACATAGAATTCACGTGCCTATATGTATTGTAAAGCTTGGCGAGACGAATAACGTAAAATTCGTGACTTGTGTTGATACCTAAACTCAACTGCGCAAAAGACGCTTGAAAAGTTACAAAGTGCATAATGACTGGCTTTAAAGTTTAAAAGATAAGTTAAGAGTGCTTAAATATGCTCATATTAACATTACTCAGATGCCGTGAGGGGGTGAAATCTGAATTGCCGTGAGGGGCTACACGTTTCAGATGCCGTGAGGGGATAAAATCTGAACTGCCGTGAGGGGCCACATGACTCAGATGCCGTGAGGGGGTGAAATCTGAATTGCCGTGAGGGGCTACACGTTTCAGATGCCGTGAGGGGATAAAATCTGAACTGCCGTGAGGGGCCACATGACTCAGATGCCGTGAGGGGGTGAAATCTGAATTGCCGTGAGGGGCTACACGTTTCAGATGCCGTGAGGGGATAAAATCTGAACTGCCGTGAGGGGCCACATGACTCAGATGCCGTGAGGGGGTGAAATCTGAATTGCCGTGAGGGGCTACACGTTTCAGATGCCGTGAGGGGATAAAATCTGAACTGCCGTGAGGGGCCACATGTCTCAGATGCC
The DNA here is from genome assembly GCA_905404135.1 of Hesperia comma. NCBI lineage: Eukaryota > Metazoa > Arthropoda > Insecta > Lepidoptera > Hesperiidae > Hesperia > Hesperia comma. The sequence continues at coordinate 19,090,387 of FR990015.1, read as the reverse complement.
GTGAGGGGGTGAAATCTGAATTGCCGTGAGGGGCTACACGTTTCAGATGCCGTGAGGGGATAAAATCTGAACTGCCGTGAGGGGCCACATGTCTCAGATGCCGTGAGGGGGTGAAATCTGAATTGCCGTGAGGGGCTACACGTTTCAGATGCCGTGAGGGGATAAAATCTGAACTGCCGTGAGGGGCCACATGTCTCAGATGCCGTGAGGGGCTGAAATCTGAATTGCCGTGAGGGGCTACACGTTCCAGATGCCGTGAGGGGATAAATCTGAACTGCCGTGAGGGGCCACATGTCTCAGATGCCGTGAGGGGCGAATGTCTGCAAATTGCCGTGAGGGGCTGTGTATTTCAGATGCCGTGAGGGGCGAGATATCTGAATTGCCGTTAGGGGCGTAAGTCTGAAATGCCGTGAGGGCGCTATATTTCATTAATCATTAAGGATGGATATCTGAAATGCCATGATAGGCGAATATCTGAATTGATATTTCATCAACCGCTAAAGACGAATATCCGAAATGCCGTAGGGGGGCGAATACCTGAAGTAATATTTTAGTTACCGTTAAGGACGATAGTCCGAAATGCCTTGAAGGCCGAATATCTGAATTAATATTTCATCAACCGCTAAAGACGAATATACGAAATGCCGTGAGGGGCGAATACCTGAATCGATATTTCAGTAACCGTTAAGGATGAATATCCGGAATGCCGTTAGGGGCGCCATATTCGAAATGTCATTAGAATCGAATAGCTGATATTGCCATTGAAGGAACCATGTTCTAGGTATTGCTGGTCCGAAATGCCGAGAGGGGCATCAGATTTGACATGCCGGTTGGGGCACATTACTTATACAGCCGATAGATGCTTTTGTTTCAATTGCTGATTTGGGCGTACGATTATGTTGCCGAGAGAGGAACAAGACTTCGAATATCGTTAAGGATACACACTGAAATAGCCTAGAGGGGCATTTGGCATCAAGTGCTGATAAAGACGCATGCTTATACGTCAGACAGAGATGGGGCATTAAATGCCATTACAGATGTACATTATATTGTTCAGGAGAACCTCTTCATTACAGTGTCATTACAATGTTAAGGGGCTCATGCTTACAGTAAGTGCAAAAAGCTATGGCTTGAATGCCTACAACTAACTAACATATAAGATAATGAAAATAAAAAACCTAAACAACGCACATGTACCATATGAGAATTATATTTATGCTGTGGTAACTAACATAAGAGATAATGAAAATTAAATAATTACTGTAAGAAGCTGAAGTTACAAAATTGAAGCTGTGGTCATGGAGCATATGAGATCCTACAATATTGTTGCTTACATCAATGAGAGTATCCTTCGAGGCCGAAGGATTGGCAGGATGGCCGAACTGTTAGACGAAAAATCGTAATAGAAGATAATGTGCAACACTACGGTGATACCGACATGACCCCATCACTAGCGGGACGTGACAGCTAGACTTCCCGCGCTGTGGTCAACGAGAAAGTGGTATAAAATAAAGCCATTATTATAAATACAATATTTAGTGTTTAATAATAGATACGGCGATTGGCGAAACATTATTGTATTAATTACACTGAGAAAAGATCTTGAAATGTAAAGTCTAAGAAGAAATTACAATAATAGTGAAATGATCCAATTATAGGAACTTATTTAAAGGAATGAAAATGGTGTTTTTCTGCAGTTCGAGCCAATGGACTATCACCGCTATCATAAATAAATAAATACTTAACGCTTCACACTCAAAGCCCCACACTAGGATTCCCTGTGTCGTGGGCGCCTTGGACAACACACAAGACAAGGACACACACCCAGACCGAGAACGGAAATTTAAACTCATCATTCAAATTGCCGCCTCGCTGGGAATCGAACCCAGGACCCTCGGAACAGCGATCGGCGTGTTAACCATTGCGCCATTCAGGTCGTCATATCATAAATTAATCATCAACTTTCTCATTATGTTTGACAACAGGTAGTCGAAGCTTGGGAGGCTCGATATTAGCAACATTGAGATGAGAGCCTCCATTACAGCGTGATGAAATTATCGATTGAATAAAACGAAATATGTGGCGGGTAAATGCATTTTTTTCCAGTTTACTAATCTTATATATAAAACTAGAGAACCGCCCGCGCTTCGCTTCAGGACCCGTAGGTAACACCCGCGTAGGTCCCGCTCCCGTAGGAATTTAGGCTAAAAAGTAGCCTACTACTCGCTCTCTTCACTCCACCCTGTCTGAGGTGTGTGGAGCCCTCGGGACAGTTAGTTCCCCTTTGGGGATGTCTCTCGCGGCCCGTTAAAACGGGCCAGTCCTTGGGTTGGGCCCTTGGTTGTCCATCTGTGGTTAACCAATAGGTCAAGTCCGGTGAGTGGTGACCTTTTTACAGGCCACAGAGTCTTAAACGGGATGGGGTTCATCTTCGCGCCGCCCAGGCGATCGAGCCCCTACCGGGTGAATCCCGCTGGTGGGAAGCCCAGCAGGAGCCGATCAGCGTCGGGCGACGACTTACGAAGCCCCAGTATCAGTCAGTGCTAGGCCCGTCCCGCGCAACCAGCAAGTCGCGCGGGAAGGCCCAGCGGTCCGGTGGACGGGTGTGGAGCGGCGCCAGGTCCTGCAGATGCGGGAACCGCGACGCGTCGACACGCCCGAACATGTTGCGTGCCAATCGCTCGATGAAGTCGTCCAGGCTCTCGACTCGAAGGTCCCTCTGGATGACGGCGTTCCTGACGTACCTCGGCGCACCAGTCAGCCGGCGGAGCGCAATCCCCTGAACTGCGCGCATCCTCTTGCGCTGCGGTTCGCTGGCGAGCGCGTACCACGCCGTTGCCGCGTACGTGAGGCGGGGTCTGATGTAGGTCTTGTAGACCCCGAGCTTCAGTCCGAGAGGGAGGCTCGAGGAGAGCACTGGTTTCTGCCATCGCACTTCTGGAATTCGCGACGGCTTTCATAACCTGTGGCTTCATCGAGAGTCTTCCGTCGATTTTGCCCAAGTATTTGGGCTGTGGGGCCCATTGGATATCTTGTCCATGAAGCTCCAGAGTAGGGTCCCGCCTGTTGAGGTATCCTCCTATGTTCACAGCCGGCGTCTTCCCGACATTCACCGACAGTCTCCACGCGGCGAGCCATTCGGGGAGGGCATCAAGCGCACGCTGCATCTTGACAATGGCGTGGGTTCTATTCAGCGACGTGGTGATGTACGCCACGTCATCGGCATACAGGGCAAGCGACGCCCCCCCTGCCGCCGGGATGTCGTCGGTGTAGCAGGCGTAGCAGACCGGGGACAGGCAACTCCCTTGCGGGACGCCGGCTGCGATCGGACGCTCGGTGGATTCGGCGTCTTCAACCACTACTCTGAAGCTTCTATTTTCGAGGAAACTGGAGATCATCTTAACGGCACTCCGGGGCGCCGACGGCTGCGAGATCTTGTAGAGAAAGCCGTCGTGCCAAACACGGTCGAACGCCTTTTCCATGTCGAGGAATACTGCACACACGCGTTCTCTCTTATTCAGAGCCGCGGTAACGGTGTGCAACACACTCGACAGTGTAGCCGTGCTGTTCAGCGGCATCAAAAAGTAGCCTTCCACTTCTGTTGGCAGCTAGGCTATTCCACCCCGGATGCTTGCAGTTCCAGTCGCCCGCGCCCACCACCGGTGTCGGCGAGTCCAGCAACTTGCGGACATCAGCCAACTTACAGGATAGTGCCAGCGGGCGGGCGGTACACTGAACACAGCCGGAGCGGGGAGTTCTCGAGGCAGAGCTAAAGTAGCCTATTACATTTGCCTATGACTTAAGTAAATTACATGTAGTATTTGATAGCGTAATTCAGAACTTGCAAATGAATTTTGTTAACGCCATCTATTGGCAACTCTGAAAATAAATATCTAGTAACTAACAAAACATCGATCTTCCCATGGGAATGGGATGTTTTTCCGCGGTAAAAAGTAGCCTACGTCACTCTCCACCCTCCTAACTATCCCCACACACATAAACCTTACCATATAATAGCTTTGTTGCGACGTGAAAGCGTCACAAACAAACAAACAAACAAACAAACAAACAAACAAACACACTTTCACATTTATAATATTAGTAAGGATTCTCGTGTCACAATGTTTTACCTTAGTCCTCCGAAACGGCTTTACCGATTTTTACCAAATTTTATATGCATATTCAGTAGGTCTGAGAATCGGCTACTATCTATTTTTCATACCCCTAAGTGATAAGGGTTGTTCACCCTTAACATTTTTAACAACGTTTGCCGGGTCAGGTAGCTATAAGCATTTACTTAGTGCTCATATAGGTACCGGCGACAAGTAAGTCTTTGTAAAAACTTTGTAAAAGCTTATTAAACCTAGTTTACTGCAACACTACGGCCATGACATGGTTAAAAATAGTCAATTACATCGCCTAATTTTGTCAACGATAAAACTGGTAGAGATTGTGGCCACACCGACAATTGATAGGAGACGTTCCGAGTAAAATAATGTTTGCTTTGCTCTGTGGTTCAATGTACAACGAATATTTATCGGTTACTAGGCCGGTATGTAAACGGGACACATGAAATAAAAAAATAGATATTATGTGATAATAATAAATAAATAACGCTACACACTCGTAGCCCCACACTAGGATTCCCTGTGTCGTGGGTGCCATGGACAACACACAAGACTAGGACACACACCCAGACCGAGAACGGAAATTTAAACTCGTCATTCAAATTGCCGCCTCGCTGGGAATCGAACCCAGGCGTGTTAACCCAGGCGCGATCCGGCGTGTTAACCCTTGCGCCATCCGGGTCGTCCGGTACCTATTTCGTTATTTGAGTTGATTCTGTTTTCTTTTGGTCGTGATGAAGCGCTAACTTAATATGATGTAGAAGAATAATTATAAGCTATGAATAACCTACGATATAGTTTGGACGGTAAATCGCACTAACTACATACACACATTAAAAAAAGACTGTAACGAAGTTTATTAGGGTTAGTTAAAATATTAACACTTACCTGTATAGCTGTACCAAAGATTCATAAAAAAATATATGGTCCTTCGAGCCGGATTGAATCCTTACTAGTAATATTATAAATGTGAAAGTGTGTTTGTTTGTTTGTTTGTTTGTTTGTGACGCTTTCACGTCGCAACAAAGCTATTATATGGTAAGGTTTATGTGTGTGGGGATAGTTAGGAGGGTGGAGAGTGACGTAGGCTACTTTTTACCGCGGAAAAACATCCCATTCCCATGGGAAGATCGATGTTTTGTTAGTTGCTAGATATTCATTTTCGGAGTTGTTAATAGATGGCGGTAATAAAATTCATTTGCAAGTTCTGTATTACGCTATCAAATACTACATGTAATTTACTTAAGTCATAGGCAAATGTAATAGGCTACTTTAGCTCTGCCTGGAGAACTCCCCGCTCCGGCTGTATTCAGTGTACTGCCCGCCCGCTGGCACTATCCTGTTGTCTGATGTCCGCAAGTTGCTCAGCCAACAGGATAGTGCCAGCGGACCAGAGGGACCTTCGAGTCGAGAGCCTGGACGACTTCATCGAGAGACTGGCACGCAACATGTTCGGGCGTGTCGACGCGTCGCGGTTCCCGCATCTGCAGGACCTGGCGCCGCTCCACACCCGTCCACCGGACCGCTGAGCCTTCCCGCGCGACTTGCTGGTTGCGCGGGACGGGCCTAGCACTGACTGATACTGGAGCTTCGTAAGTCGTCGCCCGGCGCTGATCGGCTCCTGCTGGGCTTCCCACAAGCGGGATTCACCCGGTAGGGCCTCGATCGCCTGGGCGGCGCGAAGATGAACCCCATCCCGTTTAAGACTCTGTGGCCTGTAAAAAGGCCACCACTCAACGGACTTGACCTATTGGTTAACCACAGATGGACAACCAAGGGCCTTAGGGCCCAGCCCAAGAACCGGCCCGTTTTAACGGGCCGCGAGAGACACCCCCAAAGGGGAACTAACTGTCCCGAGGGCTCCACACACCTCAGACAGGGTGGAGTGAAGAGAGCGAGTAGTAGGCTACTTTTTAGCCTAAATTCCTACGGGAGCGGGACCTACGCGGCTGTTACCTACGGGTCCCGAAGCGAAGCGCGGGCGGTTCTCTAGTATTTATATAAAATCGCTATACGCTTCTACCAGACATACCGTCGCTTGTTGTTAGCACTTACCTGTTCGTGTCTCCTGCACGTGTCTCCTGCGTGTCGGTTTGTGCAAGCTTCTCTCCAAATTGAAAGGTTTTATTTTGCCTGCACTCATGACGATGTATTGAACAAATATTGGCGTTGGATGTCCACACAAACGAGACAAACATGTTATAAAATTTCAAGTGAAGTGACCAATAAAACTACGTAACGTTCCCACTTTGTTTTGAGGTATTACATATTAAGAAACATGTATGTGCTTCATCGATTTAAGATAGTAAACGAGCATGCATGTGACCAGACGTCCCGTATTTTAATGAACAGTCCCATTTTTCGGTCGTCTGTCCCGAAACATAGCCTCGGGACGCAAAGTTGTACCGTTTTTCGTATTTTTAGCTATATCTAAAAATATCAAAATTTAATATCCCTTCCACATCCCCCTTTTCAACCCAGGATGATTTCTTGGATAACTGACCACCAATCTGACCAGTGGGAATAACCCAAAAATATTCCATATTCCTTTTCCGAGGTTCAAACTGTGTCCATAAAAACCTAATTTAACACGTTCGCTGCGTTACGAGATCTATCAGATCTCTTACAGGTTTTCGGAACTGTGCGTCGACTAAAATCGTGTTCTTTCACTCCGTGCGGGTGGCTCTAACTTGTAAAGTTCTTTAAGTATGAGAAAGACAAATATACATATTTGCTTCCTACTTAATGGTGAATTCCAGGACATAAAAAAAAGAATAAGAGATGGTTTAGGTCCCTAACGCACAGTATTATAATTATTTTAATTCCTTGCGTTACGAGGCATGTTGATGCTCGTAAAATCGTAAGCCTCGTAGACGCAAGAGAGGGAAGGTGGGCGGCGCGGGCGCTGCGTGACTCGATTTAATGTTGTCCTAGTATCGATGTGAGCATAGAGAGAGATAGAGAAAAATTATATTGTCTTTCGCCATAGAAAATACCTACAGTAGCCCAATCACTGAATTTACAATTCTTGTTTTTATTTATGTACCTACACTTAAATATTCGATTAAATTCGTCATTGATATTTTTATGTAATTTATTATAAAGATTAATAGGATCATTATGTTCAATAGTAGCCGGTTTAGTCATTTTAGAGTAAATGTTATCTTTAAAAATTGACAATTTATGTTTTGTTATAGGCCTACATTTAATTAAATGCTTTTTGTTTGCGACCATAGTTTATAAATAAACTTTAATAAAACTTTTTCAATCGACAACTGAGATATTATTTTATTCCCATCACTATTTACTACACATATTGAACTATCTTCGGTTGCGGTACGAGATACAATCGATACCTAATTTTATTTTATTATTTGTAGTTTATTCGTTTGTCATAACTGCGTCCGCAGCTAGCAAAATATACAGCAATAGGTTATTTTTGACCCATAAAAATTTCAAAAATATATCATTGGTTTTTTGGAAGATATAAATTATTTTCAAAACTGTATTTTTAGGAGACTGATTAGGTCTCTAACGCACCACAGGCCAGGTTAGTTAGGAGATCTTTTAGGTCTCCAAAGCTACTAGCGGAAAGTTCTTTGAAAATGAAGACGCAGCGAACGTGTTAAATCTATTCAGCAAATTAATCGTGAAAAGTTACCAGACAGAGTTACTTTCACATTTATAATATTAGAGATGGATCACCTTAGTTCCTATCCACAAAACTATCAGATAGTTCCCAGTCTTGCAGGTGGTAGGGCCTAGCTCACCCGGGGAAGTACCACCGCCCGCCACGGTACTTAGTACCATTCCTACCGTGTAATAATTGTTTTAAGAACGACTGTGTTCCGGATAGGAAGGTGTGGAGCCGGTTACACTTTTTTAGAGGCGACCATCTCAGTCTTCAGGGGTAGCAACGCATCTGTGACTGAATTAGAACGAGACTCATTGTTCTGGGTCGGTCACAGTTGTCATGGGCGGCAGCGGAAGGTGGTGCTGCATGCTCGTTTGTTATCTTAAGTCCATAAAAAAGTCCCTATGTGCTACTCATCCTCTAGCCGTCGATCACTTGGGGAGTGTTGTAACGACACTTTGTCTATGGAAAATTGAATTTGAGTTTTTTGGTCGCATACAACGCGCGGTTGGTGACACGATCGTCTGCTCTATAAATAGTAATGGACTTAAATCAAACAATATTTATTTTATTTGAGCTGATCAACACTGACCTTGACAAAGACGCAGCTGTGGTCGCGGTTTCCAATTGCAGAGCTACTATATCTACCTGTCGCATCAAATCGAACGTGAATAATAATTGTAAGAGCTCGTTTTGTCTTATAATATCTGTGGAATATTTGGGTCTATCTATATCTATGCCATGGGAGCGAATCCAAAAGTAGAATTCCCGTTGTATGAACGAAAGTTGTTCATGGTGCTATTTCATCGATGCATAAGTGCATTCTCTTGTTTCTACTCGTAGGTATTTGCAAACATTTCAAAAGAAAATAATACAATCATAATACAATGCACTTTTTACTGGATAGTAGCAAACAAGCATGCAGCATACCCTTCCGCTGCCGCCCATGACAACTGCGACCGACATAGAACAAGATTCAAAGCAGGACTAAGAGTATAATATAAGTCCAGAAATATAATAATATTATTTAAAGGGACTCGACGAACAGTAATTGAAACCCCTGATTCAGTCAATAAAAATCAATTGAATTCTATTTATCACAACTATAATATTTAATTGCAATAATTATTAGACTTATAAACTTTTAATTAATACGAGAAGGTGAATGAACTGCATAGTTATGTTTTGATAACCATGAGGTGACCACTTTTATCAGTAATTGGCGTTTTTTATAATATAAATACATCGAGTACATGTTTTATGGCTGATAAAACTGCACTGAACTTTCACCTATGCAATTTGGGCCTTATAATAATCATATATAATATCATACAGGCTAATTGGGATGTTGACACTAATTGTTATTTCATATAAATTTATGTGTACCCCGGTTATGGTGTCATTTTAATCTTTGATGATCTAATATCTAGATTAAGCGTCGCCCTACAATGAAAACAAAATAAAAGAAAAACCGGCCAAGTGCGAGTTGGACTCGCGCACGAAGGGTTCCGTACCATTATGTATAAAACTGGCCTTTTGTATGAAAGCCTCACTTAAATATTTACTTCAGTTTTTTGTAGCCACATATTAGCCACAAGCAACGCCATCTCTTGGACCGACAGGTAACTAAAAGCATCGGACTACATATTAGCCACAAGCAACGCCATCTCTTGGAGCGAAAGGTAACTAATTTATCGCTAAAGCGTCGAAGCCATATTTCGACTTAAATATTTATTTTATTCAGTGTTTTAGTATTTGTTGTTGTAGCGGCAACAGAAATACATCATCTGTGAAAATTTCAACTGTATAACTATTACGGTTCATGAGATACAGCCTGGTGACAGACGGACGGACGGACGGACGGACGGACAGCGAAGTCTCAGCAATAGGGTCCCGTTTTACCCTTTGGGTACGGAACCCTAAAAAACAAGGCAACAATATCAAGCATGCGTGCGTGCAGGCGATGTTTTACACCTTCGTTTATTGTCTATGTGTGCGTGATCAATGATACAATGATGTAAAAATTGTGGCTAACAGTTGGCCACAATTTTTTGACACGTTTGCGCGGATTCGATGTTCCATCTAGACATTAGATCATCAAAGATTTTAATACCTTAACTCATCTAATCATAATACATTTACTTACCCAGTTACTTACCCGTATTTACTTACCCGTTTCAACAGTATAATTCTTATTCCATTTGTCTACGGAACCCTAAAAACCGTTCAGTCTTGACTTAAAGGCAAAACGTTATAAGTAAACGGAAACACCGACGCAGGCAAGTCAAAGCAAGTCAGGCAACATACAAACTAGCCTCTTCACTGCAATAATAAACTGGTTATTATGTAAATAAAAAACAAATTAACTTATAACGTAACGAACAGATAATCACACATAAACGGATATGTTATCCCAAATGAGACAAATTTTCCAATTATTTTCCAATCACAGACGGCGCCAGAATGGTAGCAAGTGTTGCAAGTAAATACTTAAACGCAACATACTTACACGTTTCGTATTAATATTCATAAGAATATTTAAAAGACAATTATAACGATGCTACCGCGAAGAGCTTACGTAGCTGCCTGTAATTATTTCTCTTAATTTTCTGTCATTGTTATTAATAGGTAGGTAGAGGAAACTGAGATATAACTCGCTACAAAGTAATTGGCCACTTAAAATTTCAATGCTTTATAATAAGACAAATAAATTAATATGGGAGTTAGATAACTACCTAAATCTGTAAACTTCTCAGAGGTAGCGCATGCATCTATCATGCAATCGTTATGATAAAGAATTAAATTTTCAAGTGGCCAGCAATTATGCACTTAATTGTAGGTAAGTCTCTTTATGGTAACACTGTGCCTAGTAAAAAAGTGCTTATTAGAAATTGATTATCGCTTAATTGATTCGATTAAGGAAATCATAGTAAGGAAAAATGTATGTACTGCAACTTCTGTGTTCTCAAAAAAGTAATGAACGCCGATCAACGTGGTCACCTATGGCTTAAACCCCTCACCAGACGTCTGGATAAAGCCGGACAGTGTTAGGCTTTTTGAGTCCGTGTTCGGCGAAAATAAACGGATTCCGGCATGTCCGGCTGTTTTTAGGCTTTTTACATTTTGACTCATAGTTACTATGCAAGTTGCTCGGATACCGCTGGCTTCGAAGCTCATATTTTTATGATTTTGACTATAATAACGATGACATTGATAATAATAAAGGGTGATAATAGGTGTCCGGCCAAATTACTGATCTATCCGGCTTTTAGATTTGGCGACCTGGCAACCCTCACATAATGAGAGGAGAGCTGTGTCCAGTGGGCTGAGTGCGAGTTTTAAGTGACAAACGTGCTCGCGATCCAAGCTGAGCCATTTACGTCCCGCTAGGTGGCTCTGCTTCGATCCCATACAAATTTTAGCTAACTCGCAGCTACGTAGCGAGCGCGTTATGTCACGTAAAACTCGCACTAAGCCCCCAGTTACCGAAATATACCTACCTACCCATTGAGATACTATGTACTAAAGTATGTACCTACCGAATAGTATTTCAATTATTAATATTGATCGATGACATTGGCTGTAATGGCTGGTAGGTGCCTAATTATATAGCTTCCTAAATGTCTCGTAATATGAACATCATGCTGTGTACACGTGAACACAATCTGTACTTATGTAAATTATGTATGATTTCAATGTGTTCAAAAGAATGCTGTTTAGGTATATATCTACATATTTACATATTTTTTCATTAATACCGAATCGTCTGAAAGAAAGATCAGATTAAGAAAAAGATGTTAACATAATAGATGAATAATATAGCAAACGATCATTTAATAACACCCTTCCACTGCCGCCCATGACAACTGTGACCGTAACTTTTTCTGATAGGTAACTGTACTTTTAAGCAATGTTTACTTTTTATTTGACGTTATCTGTAAAATCGGAATTCGGGGTCTAATGGGACGGGTGAGAATGAGTTGGGAGACAACGGGAAAATCCCGTCTATTTATTTCTTATCCCTTCACTATGTCACATTATCATTATTAAAAATAACTAACTTTTTACACAAAAATAACCCACTTCAAAATCGAGATAACTCAAAAACTCCTCACCAAATGTCGTCAATTTTAATGGGACCAGACGGTAGTCATTACCATTCGAATGACTAAAGAATTATCAAATCGGTTTTATTTTTACCATTTTTTTATGTTCAAAAGGTTGCCTAGAAGATATCGTTGCTTTAGAACCTAAGTATGAGGACTTGGGCAGGGGCTGTCAGTGATAGTCCTATGCGTTGTTAATTGTTATTAATTGTTTCTACCTACCTAAATGTTAGTACTTGATTATTGAACCATAGATTTAGAAACCTAAATCTATGGTTGCTACCGTTGCTACCCTTGAGAGCTGAGATATTCTAGAGCGCGCTCCAATCAATTTCACCATCAAACACAGTAGAAATTGAGCACAAGACTGTCGTCGGCCGGTCCGAAGTCCATTCCAACAATTTAACAATCTATACACGCCCTCGCGGGCCCATGGCCCTTCAAATTATAATCTCTCGTGCCACAGATCACGTCAGAACTAGAAATGTCCCACGCTGTTTTACTTTTAAATATGTTGTCACCGAATTGACGTGACGTAATTTTGGATATGTTTCCTTGATGACTTGGTTGATAGTGAATTTACCTCCAAAGCGTGTTTCCACATGCGATTCCAAACTTTAAAAAAAGGCTTGTCTAGGGTTCTGGGTGTTGCTCATGTCTCATTCTCTGCTAATGTTACCCAGAGATGAGCAAATTGTAACCATGATTATAGAAAATAATTACATCTCAAGGCCCGAAAATACAACCGCGAAAGCCACTCGAAGATTATCTCGATCTTGGCCTCGCATTTATGTGATCCAGTTATATACAGTCCCGTTTATATGATCCATTGCATGACTACATTTTACAAATCTCTGATATTACGATTGACACGGGTAATCCGAGGCGTGGAGTGGCGGATTATCACTTAGGTATGGAAGGCTCGTGCCCTAGGGGCGCGATGTTATTTAAGAGGCGCGCGTCCGGACGCGTGAAAATAATTTGTGACTGACCAAAAAAAAGTCGCCAATGACTTATAGTTATAGGTCCACACTAGGATCCCCTGTGCATTAGATGCCTTGATCAAGAAAAATCATACACCTAGACCGAAAACGAGGAAAAAAATTTATGCGACTTTAAGTTTATTAGCACATACAATATCTCATTGTTGTACAGTCTATGGTCGCAACTGGTTCTGAATTCAAACGTTTGACGTTTGGAATGTATATCCACAGATTATTGATGACATTTAAACCGTTCGTTTAGAAACCATTTGTTATAGTTATGAGGTGTTCATTTTAATTTTATCTATGCATTTAAATAAAATTGAAGTGACTGTTGCATTTACTAAAATTGCATTTATTAAGTACTTACTTAACTTAAACACAATACTTGATACTTAAACACAAACGAACGATTTAAAATTTTTCATCAATCTGTCCGTCTTTCCGTTTGTCCGGATTAATCTTTGGAACGGCTGAACCGTTTTATATGGGACTTTTATAGGAAGATAGAGGACGTTGTGTGGCAACATATAGGCTACTTTACAAAATTCTTGCCGGATCGGGATTTACGAGGTATAAGTAATTATATATCCTTCCACGCGCGAACGTAGTCGCGGGCACAACTCGTAAAATGATATTCAATATTGGTAAATATTTTCATCGCCCAAGGTTCCTTTTCACGCCATTTTATCTGTTTGACACTTGTGTTTTTAAATAAACAGGAAAACAAGTTGTTTTATTTTTATTCTGTGTCTCAGTATCAATTAATAACAAGTAAGTATTACCTAGTTGTTGCCGTAAGTATGTTACAAAACACCGGGTTACCTAGTTTGACCTACAATCTCGATTATGTTTACGGTTTACGGTCAACAGATGCCGCATAGGTAATAAGATTTCAACGTACATTCCCATCGTGAAGCCGTATACACTTGTACTAACGCACGTACCGATAGATGAAATTCTATTTGAAATTGAATTTTTTTTAATTTAAAAAAGGAGATTCTTGATATAACTGTTTTTTTTAATGTGTTAAATAATGTACCTCATAATTTTTAGTGCGGAAACCAATAATATGGTAAGCAAATAACTACCTGCTAACAGGTCATTCTTTTTTATTCGAAAACTATTCCTTCCTTGGTCCTGGTCCCATTTTTTAGTTATCTCTAGTTGTCGATGGTGAAGTCAGTTAGTTTTTTTTTTGGAAAAAGTTAGCTATAATACCTACTAAAAATTCCGTGGTCGAATTTCCTATCGTTCCACAATATCGTACTTTCTCGTGCTATCTCATGTTGGTGGGTATATCGTTCTCTGTCTGTGTGTCCTCTATCTGCCCTATACCAACACGAACTCCACAGATAATAGGAGGAACAATTATCAACATCAGGTGCTTTAAAAACGTGACGCCTCGACAACAATATTGTGACCTTTTCTATAAATACCTACTTGTTGATATCCATTTAAAATAATACTTATATCTTAGGTCAAACAGTTTAATATAAAAAATATTTTTCACGGCTTGTTTCCATAATAATTGTATCATCAATGATACCTCTTGTAATATATAATATCATTGTGTATCATGGTAATAACATGTTAGTACTAATCTTTAGTAGTCTGTAAGTAAATAATAAAACTGTAGCTGATTGCGGTCTGTACATGGCAGATCATCATCTCAACCCATCATGGCCCACTATTGAGCACGGGTCCCTTCTAGTCCACCACGCTGGCCAAGTGCGGATAGGCAGACTTCACACACCTTTGAGTTTTGCGAACTCTCCGATATGCAGGTTTCCTCACGATGTTTTCCTTCACCATTTGTAGCAAGTGACATTGAAATGTCTGTTTGTCTGTATGTTAGTGCACGCTTATCTCAGCAACGGCTTATTCGGTCAAAATTAGGCTACAAACTTTTTCAAAAACCCAAGGGTCTGAAAATGAAACAAACGTATTCCACGTGGCAAGGTCGCAAGGACCGCGGGCAGCTAGTATGGCTAGCTAGTAGATAATAAATATAATGTAGGCACGTATGCCCCTGTTATTCCCACGAAGTCGTCGCAGCATTCCAATGTAACACAGAGTATAATTGAAGAAGGAACTTTAAATTACAAAATTGTATCTACTCAACAGTTCCTGCCGCGGTTAATATAATATCGCCTAGACTAGAGTTGACTAGACGATGCAATTATTGGTCCTTGCGTGACGAAATTACAGTTTTCAATATTCGCGGATATATGTATGTATAATAATAATTAAAAAAAACTACACACTCATAGCCCCACACTAGGATTCCCTGTGTCGTGGGTGCCATGGACAACACACAAGACAAGGACACACACCCAGACCGAGAACGGAAATTTAAAATCATCATTAAAATTTCCGCCTCACCCTCGGAACAGCGATCTGGCACGTAAACCATTGCGCCATAGCCATACAACTTTAAAAAATCTATATTGAGTGCACTAGCACGTTGGTTGGTATTCCGGCCTGGGGTCTTATTATGAACTCTTAATTTCAGACAGTTTACGTTCACAACGTGTGGGTGACAGAGACAACGCCCTACGTGGATCAAATTTTTTTTCTATTCCGGTCTGAATCCCCGACTATTTTAAGCCAGCAACAAAATATACGTACCAACAGGTTTTATTATTTAAGTTCTTAAAATATCTATAAAAACAATTTGATGTATAAATAACAGATGGTAGAATCGGCACCTTGAATTCTGTTATCATGAAAACAATAGGTGATAAGGCAGAGAAAGCATACAAGGCCAAAATAACGCCACTAAGTTTTATTTCCTAACATCGACTTTATCCCATTGACATAAGGTTCAGAACCCAACATGGATTTTAACTTGTTGTTACTTCGAAATTGAACTTTAATTACGTAAATTATAAACAATATTATGTCAGAAATGTATTGATTATACTGTTTGCAAAGAAAAATAGTCCTTGCTAAGTTGTTACAAGGTAGGATATGCGTTGCGAAGTGTATTTTTTATCTATGCGTCAATAAACTGTTTTCATGGATTTCCTTTAATAAGGAAAAGATAGTAAGTAGGTAACTTTGGGCGGTGTCTGTAGGTGGATGTGTGACCGCTCTTGGCTAAAATGTCCTCCCTGTTTCATATCGTTAGACAGCATTCGTTCAGCCATATCGGAGGCCTTCGGGAGACAAAACTTGGACTAGCTTGATCCCTCTTCCAATTGTCATTGAAGCAAGGTGGAGTATGCCCTAGGCCTCCTCAATAATGAAGACCCGTGCTCAGTAGCATACCAATGGGTTGAAGGCATAGTAATCCACATAAATAGCATCCATAGCGTTTTCGTTGCGTATCCGCGACGTTAACGCTGCGCACCCGTCGCGTGTTCTTGTGCCGCTAGCTGCATGAATGCCCGAAAACAATTTTGCTTTTATTGAACTAATACTTTATGCCACCCCTCCGTGGTCCATTTGTCATCTATGTCGCCCACGTGCAGTGCGCGCCTTGCACGTCCGCTTGCGGCGGTCTTGTTCATTGCGTATACGTTGCGCGCCCGCTTCGCTTTGAAAACGCTCGCAAACCGCATGAACCCATACAAAGCTGTACAGCTATGACTATGACCACCTACCTTCAACCGGCCTACTTGATCAACCTCGTACTCAAATCCATTGCTACTGCGGAACCTTGGCACTTATCTAATAATAAATATATATACAGACTTACATACAGAAACGCAAGAAGCCAGGAAGATAGTCATGTCTGCGGTCTGTAGCGTGTATCGAGTTACAAATTGTTGTTCGCGAATAGTTTGTGGCGCAAAATGATGCAAGAAAATTAGGAACTTTTGTCAGTTATACTAAAATCGCTGAGCATTATAAAATTGCCAGTTCCCGCCAAAACTAAACTAATTTGCTCACTAAATACATGTGCTCACAGTTCAAATTAGTTTGTAAGCTAAACTTTCTAAGAGCATTTTTAGATTCCGCCGTCATAGTTAAATGTGGTATTTGGAATGTATACAGGTACCTAACTTACAGGTAATAAGGCGCTGACTCTGTCACCCACACGTTGTGATGTGAGCATGAACTGTCTGGAATTAAGAGTTCATAATACGCCTACAGGTTTCCATTCCAAATACTACATTTAACTATTACAGGTACCTTACGGGTAATAAGGCGCTGTCTTTGTCACCCACACGTTGTGAACGTGAACTGTCTTAATCCCGAGGTCTAGTGGGACGGGTGAGAACGGGAATGGGAGCCAACGGGAAAAACCCGGTGCAATTATGCATAACGAATTCCCGATCGAACGCGTGCGGAATAGGTACTCGTAGTCGTAGTTACTCAAATGTTCCAATTTGATAGTTTAACTACTTGTATGTATCTTAGAAATATAATGTTGATCTACTTAATTTTATATACCTAGTATATGTAAATTTTACCTTTGTTTACGAAAATTATTCAGGCAGGGGTGTATGAAATTTGGCGCAGTTGTATAAGAAGTGTACAGGCTATTAATGTGTTTGCTAATAATGCAATTAAATAAATAAATAAAACGTTGTACTTCCCGTCAAATGAACCTAATTACAATTGGTAAATTACAACAAAACAGACATGTAGGTACGGGTGATTCCTCGTGGTCCAACTATTTAGTCAAACTGTAACGTCACAGTTGGACCACGAGGAATAGGTCGTCCTCGTGGTCCAACTGCCAAATTAATGTGATTTGACAGTTGCGAAATTAATATGACGTAATAGTTGGACCACGAGGACGACCTATTCCTCGTGGTCCAACTGCAAAATAATTTTATGTTTTGTGAATTATTTTATGTTTCATCAATTATTTTATAATTTTTTTACTATAATTAGTAGTCCTACTCATTTTATCTCCTACTAGTAGTCCTACTACAGGGATAAATTATTAAATGAAAAATGCCTAGTTCCTAGTAGTTCTACTGCTCTACTCTTGATGTCACTTGCATGAATTCAATCCTGTGGATATATCATCCAACACAGTCACACATCGTCATATAATATTAAAGTACATTGTAAGAATGTAGTGTTGAAATAAACTTAATTTTATTCTATTAACTCCAAGTTGAATTATTATTACTTATTTCACTCTCAACACCGGCAGAATTACAGTCTTACTGATTTTAACATTTAACGGGTGATTCCTCGTGGGTAGGTACTCGCAACAATACTTTAGCCAATTCAAAAGACATCTACTTATTGTTAAACTAGTAGGATACGTGCCAAGTTCTATGTTATTTGGTTTAAAGGACTGATAAAGTCCGTTTTCACATAACCAGAAGATTAACGTACGTTGCACACAAAAGACGCTCGGCAGCGTGACCGCCAAGTTATTTTATTTTTATTTAAATTTCTGTTTTTGTTCACAGATTCGACGCGGTCGTTTGGTGGCGGCTACACTGATGTTGGATTAGCAGTCAACTTTACAAAGTTTTTCTCAGGTAATTTTTTATTTTACCTCTAGTTATAACTGACGATGCTCATATGAATGAAGCGCTCATAGCCCGGCGGCTTGCGTCGATCCTAAGCGATCGACAAAGTTAAGCAACAGCGGGCGCGGTCGGTAGTCGGATGGGTGACCGCTAGTGGCAAAAATTTCTTGAGCGCTTCCGTGCTTCGGAGGGCACGTAAAGCCGTCGGTCCCGGTTGTTATCGATTGATAGCAGTCGTTAAGCCATGTCGGAGGCCTTCGGGCGGCTTGAAAACTTTCGACACTGAGTTGGCCACTAACCCCTCCACCAATCTGCACTGGAGCAGCGTGGTGGATGCTCTAGGCCTCCTCAGTAATGAGGAGAGACCCGTGCTCAGTAGTGGGCCATTAGTGGGTTGTAGCTTAGCTTAGCTTATAACTGACGATGCTATAGCATAGTTGACAGTGACCGTTCCTGCGAAAGTGGGTTCGATGGCCAGTTGGTACAGACGGATGTGACAGATATTTTTTGTTTTTAAGTCGTAATAAACTGTTTCCATGACGGACCGGCGCAGTCCAAAAGTTTAAATTTCCACGTGGACGGAAATTAGAATGATGAGTTTAAATATCTGTTCTTATTTTGGATGTGTGTCTTCTTCTTGTCTTTCGGTATTCACAACACAGGAATTCCAATACAATACAAAAATATCTTATAATCCAATCAAATTAGTTATGGGGCTATGGGTGTGTAATGTTGTTTGTTTGTATATTTGTGTTATCCATGCCACCCGAGACACGAAATCTATTATGGCATGGGCGTGTAAATGTTCGTTATTTAATATTAGTAAGAAAATTAAGAAACCCCGGTAATCATCCATCACCCAGCCCATCATCCAAAGCAATTCTTTATTTCTTAAGATTTCAACATACCAAAACTACAATCAAAAGACTTGAAAACTAAAAGCTGGAAACACTTTAAGCCAGTTGGTAAAATCATTACAATCGCAAATGACTCTGGGTTAAAATAAAGGAAAAGAAAAGTTAACTTTTAAACGTTATTATTCTAAGCTTTTAAATTAGAGCGCGTTGCCACCCAAAACAAGATAACCAAGATAACTTAATATCAGTCAAGATAGTAGTCAAGTGCTTATTTCTAGAGATAACTTATTAGAGACCCACACTACGCTACTAATTCTACCGTAATAATAATATTATATTTTGTGAAAGGTTACTTCAGTATTTTCTATACTTATTTTTGTATGTATTTTATGACAAACATTATTATAAGCCCGAAGTCACTATGATAAGGCGATACTACAATATCGGAATATACTTACCTTACAATTTTCAATGCCTATTTACTAAGTTTACACAAACACAGTACCCTCTCACGTTTGCTCCACATGCCCGGCACGAGGAAACAATTATATGAGAGGCTAATCGTAATCTATGAGGTCAAGCAGTTCCGCTTGTCGCGTAGTAAATAGACCTTTTGATTTTATGGCGTGATAAAAGCTGGCATGGGAGTGCACTCGTTAAGGGAAAATAAAATGGCAACACCCTCTATTTCTATTTTTTTCGATGACCGTCTGGCGTGCGTGAGAGAAAGTTAATTTTACTCTTGATATAGAAACATGGTATGATTTACTTTAACGGAAAATTATTGAGTTTGCGATCAAAAATAACTCTTTGTAAAAATCTGAGTACCCGCTTTCCTCAATCACTAAATCAATAGTTACAAACATATGAAAATGCCATTAAGAAATGGTTGAGTCTAAATTACCTGATTTTGAATGAGGGTAACCGCGTGTGAATTTTCCGCTAGAGGCGCTAGTGAGAAGGGAGGTCTGTCTGTCACTTTTCGCTTGTCTGAATTTCATTTGTCACTGTTTATGTATGGGCGGGCTTTGACAGCATGACCGCCCTCTGCAGTGGCGCCAACTGGTGAGCACAAAAACGGTTACCCTCATTGTACTGATTTAATATCGTGGGATGACAAACCATAACGCCTAAGCAAATCGGGTTTTGTTGCAGCACAGCGTTCGGAGTTACAAAAATGTATGTAATTATGAATTGTGCTGAAAAATGTTACGATATAATTGAATCTATTTGAGAAGAAATTACGTTTGTAGCGAATAAGGCTCACCTATGTTTCATAGCTCAACTGTCAAAAATCAACTGTTCTACAATTCGAACTTGGCGCCCCATTGCTAACTAAACAGCTTATTATTATTCCAACTGGGGTACAGTACAATCTATAGAATATATGCGTGTCATTTCACTATCTATGCAACTCGTATACACAAGTTACCTATAACAGTCACTCTTAATGCATGCTCATACAAACAAGACAGAGGTTATCGAAGACTCATGTCAAAGGTATAAAAGCAAGCTTTATTCAGTCGTAAATATATCTGGAATCTAATTATGTTTAATGAGAGTTTAAGGCCAGTGTTCTAGTGAGTGTTGCGTTTAAGTTTACTTGTGCTGAGTGTGCGTAAAAGTTTAAAAGTCCTTGGCAGGCGCGGGTCGTGTTTACGCCACAGAAGTTGAGGTTTACGCCACGGCAAGCGCGGCTCTTGCGATCGGGACAGGAGATATAAATTGCTTTGTCAAATATACAAATTAGGTACCAAGTGTATGTTACTATACTCCGTTCACGACTTGCGATTTGCAGTTCGTTATTGCACGTCACACAATTTTCAACTTTCCGCCTATGCGATTAAGCTAGATTTAAGATTGACGGTGGGATCTAAAAATGTCCTTAGTAAATTTTGCTTACAAGCTGAATTGAACTGTGAGTAGATAAGATAGACATATACTGTCGTGGACATTTTTTTAGATCATTTCAAGAGGAATAATTCTTTCATACATATATTTTTGGTATCTTGAATCGTTTTCGCAACGCATGCAACGAAAGCCCTCGAGAATGAATAATTTTCCCCGTTTTTTCCACATTTTCCATTATTTCTTCGCTCCTAATTGTTGCAGCGTGATGTTATATAGCCTATAGCCTTCCTCGATAAAAGGTCTATTGAACACAAAAAAAAAAATTCAATTCGAACCAGTAGTTCCTGAGATTAGCGGGTTCAACCAAACAAACAAACAAACAAACTCTTCAGCTTTATAATATTAGTATAGATTGAACGAATGGTTTACATAATCGTGTTATTGCGTTCTGTCCTCTTCTCGCCGAGAGGAGTCATTCTCATTAAAGGGGTGTAGTCATTAAAATTCTTTTAAGTGACGTCACGAGAATTGAGTATCGAATCAAAACAGTGCCAATTTGGCGCGAAATCATGACTTCGTTGCATTTAAAATTGGAACTAATTGTGTCCTTGACATTGGCGCGTATTACCAGATAACATATTTTATAGGTCGTTCACTCCGCCTATCTTATCTGTGTAATACTTACGAATACCATAGGCACAAATTAGATAATACAGATGTTAAGCTTCATACAAAGTGCCCAAAAACAACTCACACATAGACACCGTTCACATACAACAAAAATCGGAACAATCGGACCACTTGGATCGCGGTTGTTAATTCCAGCAATATGACATTTATAATACACAAATAAGATAATTTTCCTTTAAAAATGGATAAGAAATTGAATTATTATAACTATTATCGAAGTGATTTTTGTTATTCGACGTCAAATTGCAAATTAAAATTTTTTAGACATCTAGTTGCTACAGAAAGGTACAATAAGTCCTTACTTGCTTGTAATTCAATGATCCGTTACTAAACACAAGTCAATGTAGGACGTAGGAAGTTCTTTGTACGTTAGAGTGTATACTTATACCTTCGATTTTTAATAAATACGTTAAATGAAGGATT
Source organism: Hesperia comma (assembly GCA_905404135.1). Classification (NCBI taxonomy): domain Eukaryota; kingdom Metazoa; phylum Arthropoda; class Insecta; order Lepidoptera; family Hesperiidae; genus Hesperia; species Hesperia comma. The sequence goes on along the minus strand of FR990015.1, from coordinate 19,068,272 downwards.
ATATTATTGGACATGTAAAATTATTTTCTTAGTGTTAATTTATGTAATAGGATTTTTATTTTGTTTCCAGTACCTAATATAGATACAAAAATATTATATAATACAAATAATATGAAATAAACGGATCATATGAGATCCCATAAATAAACTGCATTATGATATTATTACATAAGTATTACCGGAACTGCCGCAGAACGGAGAACGCGCTGGGTTTAGTTGCAAATATTGAGTTTACATTCACTATACGCAAAACGAAACAATTTTATTTCTATTATGAGTACCTATGTCTCCAAGTACCTCCGCTCCACAAGAATCATCATTGGTTTTTAATCACAAACTTTTATAATATAAGTATATGATTAAAAACCAAGATAGATTATAATAACAAAAATCTGACTATAGAATAAGTAACGTAACTTGAAGTATCATATTAGATTAAATGCATACATCGTTAACAAAATATATAATTTAGAACGTTTAGAAAAAATTAACAGCTATAGTTATTAAATGTATGTGCTTATTAATAATAATAAAAATAATTCTTAAAGCTTAATAAATCTAATTTTCTACTAATGTACACGCTTATTATTTTAAAAACAATTCTACCAATTCATAATTTGGCTCTAGTCTCCTTGGCTTCCCTTTATCACTCTCTCATGTCCATAGTTTTACTTATAAATTTGCTTGAAATTACTACTTGTATAAGTACATAAAGAAGTAAGTAGTTAAAGGTCATTTACTTGTAACAATTTAACGACAATTCTATTAGAGACAAATGATAAAAGACAAATGATAGAACCTAAACTTTGGGAACCATTAAATCGCCTAAGTTTAACATAAGGGGTAAGATCGGACAGCCCGAACGAAAAAAAGAGCGAAAAAAAAGTAATCATCTGGAACATCTATGTTCGTAGCCTTATATAGATTTCAATGATATCATATTAAAGCACAGAAAAGATCGGATATATCCTTGTCATGCACCTTGTGTTCTTTGCAATAGAAACAGTTTTAAATTACTGTCCGAACTTCCCCCTTAATGACCAAATTGTGATTATATTAATAAAAAAATATATCGAGTTTTTCTAAGCGTATAAATAATAAAATATTGAGTGTACGAAGATAAATGCTATTTTAAATTATGCTATGTTTATTCATCATCCGTTTGCACTATATTTCATTGACATAGCACTTACTGAACTCACAAAATTTAAGTTTTTACAACATCCTTCGAACTTGTCGTAAATCCGTCCGGTATTACCCCTACTAATTGTAACTTAGATGATTAATGATGGCCCAAATTATTAGACTTGGGAACCGACGAACTTAAACGAAAGTATTCTATTATGATCTTTATGTCTTTGTTATTACGGTTGTAAGTATACTTGAAAGACCTTTGATGATCTAATGTCTAAATGGAACATGGAATCCACACAAACGTGTCAAAAATTGTGGCTAGCTAACTGTTAGCCACAATTTTTATGTCATTGTATCATTGATCACGCACACATAGACAATAGACGAACGTGTAAAACATCGCCTGCACACATGCTTGATATTGTTGCATTGTTTTTTTTTGTTTTCATTATATGGCGACGCTCAATCTAGACATTAGATCATCAAAGTTGAGTTCTAGGCGCCACCCTTTCCTGGCCAACTCCGAACCGACACCAAGCATAGAATCGAAATTCAACCGTAACAACTAAGACATAAAAATCATAATCGAATCCTGTTTGTCGGTTACCGGGTTGTTTGTTATGTGCAGTCCTTTAAGCAACATCTGACAACGTGACAACATCTGTTAAGCAACATCTGAAAATGGCTCAAATAGAATTAGAAACATCTAGGAATTAAAAAATTATTATAGTGGAATTTGTTTGTAGGTAGATACGTACTAAAATGATACTGAATCGTACCGATTGCTATGAAGCTATTTGAATACTGTGATAAAAAATTATGTGACTAAACGCCAACACACTCATACCGACATAGATAACGCAAATAAAACATCGCTAACTGTATGACTCGAGAACTATCAAGAAAGTTTTTATCTATCGAATTCAAGTCTTTGCCCGGTCGGAAATCAAACCCAGGACCCCTGGCATCGCAACACCATTATCAATAGGCGTTTAAACTGAAATTAAAAGAATAAAAATTCCAATTATATATTTTTACAATTTATATTTCAACAAGGATTTTTATTAGTAACTAAACAGATGTTGAATAATAAACCACAAAAAATGTGTTGGATTTTTAAAACAAAAGACAAAGCAATGTGATTTAAAGACTTTATTTAAATTGAAAGTAGGTAGTAATTGCTGAAAATGTTTAAGTTGTATTTGCCACCTATTACCTATTAGTAGAAATAATATAATATAATAATAATAATATACATAATATAGGTAATATAATACCTATAATATCTATCCTATTCTTATAAAAGCAATTGTCGTAAGAAAGAAAAATAAACGTTTATTTCGCCTGTTTCGTAACGTGTTGACAAGACACGTAGACATCATCCACTTAACATTCAGCCTAATTTATTTGTGAATAGGCATCATGGCCCGCGCACCGGTTTCCCACGTGCTTCGATAAGATAACTGAAGCTAGTGATTTTAATCGTCTAGACATGTTTTTATTTTAAATTCTAAGTTAATGTTTATTAGGGAAAACTTAGGTGTTAAGTAATCGGCCAGTTGAAAGGAGATGTTTCAGAAATGTATGGCGCCTAGGCGGGTACACTGTACATTCAATAGGAAGTAGCTCATATTATTTGAAAGCGTTCCCTAACATCCAAATTCTTGATTTCACCTTAGTTTGGCGACAATAATTCAATTTATGGATAATATATTGTAACACTGAGACAGTATGGTGGACAAATCGACTGCTGATGACGTTGATAAACTTGATTTATTCTAATGTCATATTAGGCGTGTCAACATGTGTCAATGTCCAATGCATGATAAAATATAAAATATAAGCCCGACGATCTTTTTGGATTTGGTTTGTTGGATCTGTCTTTTATTATTAACATTATTAAGCGTATCTTATCTAATTAAACGGTGCAATCCGTCGCTTCGATTAATCCGAACAAAATCGTAACGATAGATCTCCAAGAGCTATACTGCTATGACATGTATAGCAGTCGATTTAATGTCACGATATTCACGTTTGCATCATTGAGATATTATGTACTAAAGTCAATGGTTTGCATGGGTTTTTGTTGAGATCTCAGACTCCGATATATAATGTAATATTCGATCGTCAACGATATCGACATAGGTAACGATCGGTCTGAATCGACGCTGAAAGCAGTTTGGAAACGCCAACTACTAAAACGCGCATATTACTTTATGCCAATCAATGAATACTTAAATAAGTATGAACCTAAAGTGAAGCTGAATAATTGTATGGCAGTTGCAATTTCTGTATTTAAATATTTTAGATACGACAGAAGTAAATAAAAAACAGCATTTTATTTATTCATATTTTATTTTTTCATTTCAACTTTCAACCATCTTCTATTAATAATATGCCATCCAGGACTGAAGCCGGTGCCTCAATATTTGTCTGTCTTATAATGAGACGATCTACAAACCTTAAAAAGTATGCGCAAAAGCTATTGAACGGAAACAACAAAAAACCAAATCACAAGCAAAATCGAGGTCCATAAAACGAAAGCCGGGTAAACAAGCAGGGTTGGATTCAGAGCTTCAGAAAATTATTGTCTATGGAAATTAAAATTACAGTGCGCCCAACTTATCTCTGAAATGGCAAAAATTGGAACTAACGAAAAGTCATTCATAAGTACGTTGTGGTCATTCATCTGTGAGTTACTAGTGTGCAATGATTGGTCAAATGAATGTCAAATGCGTCCGACAGCGCCTCTTTCGTTTCAGTCTTAAGTTGGGTTTACTATATACTACTTTTCAAAAATTATACTACGTTTCTTCTTTTGTGTTTTTGTCTGGGATTTAATAGAAATCTTTTGATAATTATAAATGTTTTATTAAACTTAGGTAGAGTTTGGTTAACCAAAGCTGAACCCAATGTTTTTTGCAGCGGCCACACTGACAAAATGTCAACATGGCTTCTCTCTCTTAGACACTTTGATCCTTTTTGAAGATGGATAAACTCAAAAATTCAAAAATTATCTTTTTTGACTAGTACCAATCGTATTTTTTGTCGGAGTGATTTACTAAAATAATTTTCATACACTCTTTCCTCATTGCCAATATCACGCTTATTAAATTAGTTCTTACTTCCGATTGTATTTTGTTTTTTATAAATTTTAAAAGCATCAAACCTTTTTTTCCTGGTATATTCTGTGTTACCATATGCTTATTCTTTATATATAATGCGCTTTGCTTGGTTCAGCTTTGGATAGCCAGACTCTTACTTACAAATTAACAGAACTCGACTCAGTCAAATTGAGGCAATTGGACGACACTCAGATAATTCGTCGATTGGAATTTCGTCTTTAGCAATAACACGATGGGATTTCCCAGTGGGGAATCACCGCCATTGCTTGATTTGGTATTGCCATAATATTTGTTACAAAAAATCTGATATTGTAGGATAATTATTAACAAAAAAATAAAAGGACCCTCTTTGGTAAAATTATGGTATTTTCGCGTAGTATAATGACCTTACGATACTACATACTACACATCATAAAATAATGGTACAAATAGTATAATTATACTACGAAATCCAACCCTGTAAACAAGTACTGCGAGATCCAGGAGTCCAAAAAACAAAGCCGTAGGTAGATATTCACTTGATCACTATAAATAGCACTAATGTTGTTCACTTCAAAGAAACACTCGGAATGTCGAAAAATGTCACTGGCATTCTAATAGCCCCAACAGACTCACGCGAGAAGTCTCGCCGTGAAATCTTGCCGAGAAATTGCGCGAGAACCGAGAAGGCATCTACACTCATGCGACCTTCTCATTCGCATTCTCGATCGTCATCCGGAATGGACGTCAGTGCAGCGGCTTTGGTTTTGTGTGCATTAATATACCTACTATAATCTTGTGAATACTAAAATAAGAAATAAATTAATATAAGTACTAAAATAATAATAATAATTGGTAACCACAGACAGTAGATTATTTTAACTAGAAATGTAAATTTTAAATACAAAAACACACAACGGTCCCACTGAGACCGAACGAGAATGTGAATACGGTTCTCTTTTCTCGCCCGAGAAACCCTTTGAAGCGGGCAAAAATACCGACACCGATCCGAGAACAGGCGAGCCCGAGAACGAGACTGCGAGAAACCGATCACATTCACGCTTCTCGGGTGTTCTCGGGGGTTCTCGGCGTGAGTCTGTAGCCGCTATAAACTTCAGAGCTCATCATATAACTAATCACAGACAACAGACACGTTTAATATTTATTTTTATTTTGATAGTTCTCTATTTCAGAGTCATGGAACCGCCAATGTTGTTGTGCGTAAAAATATTTTATTGAAAATAATTTCTCTGCAGAGAACGGCTAATCTAATAAATTTTTTGATATTTTTCTGTGAATCAGTATATTTTTCTCTTTTTGTGGTGAAATGTACAAAGTCGCCGCCCAAAATGAAACATCTCCTTTCAATGCTTTATAATCAGGAAAATGAATTATAATCGCAGCTAGATAACTTTACTCGGATTAAGGTACCTACATTTAATACCTACGGCGGCATCTAAAAATGCTCTTAGTTAATTTTGGTTCAAGTTAAAGCACAGCACAGGTAATAAGTTTGGTCTTGGGGAGTAGCAATACCATATTCTGTAAACTTTTCAGATGTAGGTAGCATAAAGGTCTGCGCACATTATAACGTCTCCACGCCAACGCGGTTACGGAGCCACTCAAATGTAAGCATTCAATAAAGATCCTTAATATATCTTGGACATTACGGTTGAATTTCGAGTGTACACTTGAAAAACGTGGACTACTCCCCACCCTCTGCTCACCGACGCCGTTCACACTCGAAATTCAACCGTAACGCCTAAGATATAAGGATCATAATTGAATGCTTACATTTGAGTTGCTCCGTAACCGCGTTGGCGTGGAGTCGTTGTAATGTGCGCAGACCTTAACTATTATAAAGTCGTACAAGGATCTTTTTGGCGTGTAAGCTGTAAGGCGCTGTCTCTGTCACCCACGCGCCAAAAGATGCTAGTAGGACTGTACAATTCTTATTATAAAGCACTGAAATTTCAAATGGCCAATTATAAAGCGGTGGCCAATTACTCCTCAGTTTAACCTATTGAATGTTAGTTAGCTTCTTAAATTGGTAGATTTGCACCTATATTCATCTGTGTTCGTCACTTTGGGCGGTAGCGAAATTGCTGAATCTGTATGGCTTGTTTGCTATTTAAAATCCATAAAAATCTCCCTCCGCTGCCGTAATAAGTATAGTTACAACTTTCTTTTACAATTATGAGAGCAAAGGAGCATGCACCACCCTTCCGCTGTCGCCCATGACAACTGGAACCGACCTAGAACAAGACTTAGAGGCGGACTAGAATGGTTCGTTTAGTTATGTGTTAAAATGTTAGTTGGTTAGAAAGTTTTATCTATATCTATGACGATCCGGATGGCGCAATGCAATTAACACGCCGGATCGCTGTTCCGAGGGTTCGATTCCCAGCGAGGCGGAAATTTGAATGATGAGTTTGAATTTCCGTTCTCGGTCTGGGTGTGTGTCCTTTTTATGTGTTGTCCATGGCATCCACGACACAGGGAATCCTAGTGTGGGGCTATGAGTGTGTAGCGTTATAAAAAAAGGTAGGTATGAACAGTATACGTTCTTCTGTCGCCATGTGCACACAAATAATCGTCCATATCACTAAATTAATTACTAATTGACGTGGTCAGGCGAGCTTATCTTTATGAAAGTACATTTCATTCATCACAGAGTAATTAAAAGAATAAAACATGAGTGGAAGAGACCAACGATCTTATATCTTAACGACCTTGATTAGTCTAGCCTACCTCGTAGCCCTCGTAGGTGCCCTGTGAGGGCCAGGAGTTTGATTTCCGATCGAGGCACCTTAATTTATCATCGATCAATATTGTAACACTTCAGTTATTGAGTGACTGACAGACAACAGCCGAAATTACTGAACGCAAGTAGCTGAAATATTGCATACATGTACGTTCTGTGAAGAGTGTAGGGGAACAATAAAAAAGGATTTTTGGATACTTTCCGTTAAGGGGATAAAAATGGGAATAAACTGTAACTTTTAATTTTTTCAACAGATTCAGTTCAAACTTTCTTTGTAGGGCCATATATCTTTCAAGTGACGTAGGTATGCCCAAATGCCAAATTCCCCTTCCCCTTGGCGCGATATATATAAACGAAACGATAATGAAAACGAAACGACAGTGTAAAGATAAAATAACAACGCTACACACTCATATCTTCACACTAGAAATTTCTGTGTCGTGTGCGTGTGTGCCATGAACACACAAAAACAAGACACGCATTCAGACCAAGAACAAATTTCCACCTCGCTAGGAATCGAACCCAGGACCGGCGGTCTGGCATGCTCCCATTACGTCGGTTTGTACGTTTTCTTTCAGGCTGTCAGTGTCAGTTTTCCATTTATGTGTTACACGTCATGTCCATACCAACCTACGTATTCTTCCCTAAATGGCTTGTGAACAAGGGATACATGTCTATATAGTCTATCTATACATTAGGTTAGGTTAGGTTATCAAACACTTTCACTATTCTCATGTGAAGACACTACAGACGCATTGTGTAAATAGACACAATAATGTGTCTATATTACTCCACTGACGTCCGATATAGAATTTGTTTCAGTGACAACCCACACGAATGCCAGCTTTCCGCCCCCTTAATGAGGTTCATTGTAGATTGATTGCGAGAATTTAAAATGCCTTAAGTGAATTTTCTAACAAAGCTAAAATGAACTGCGAGCACACGTTATCATGGTTTTAGCAATGCCAATTCCATATTTGCGATGACTCTAGTAAAAACAAATGAGCCATTCGATTCGGTATATCACTGTACGAGTGTACTGTACTCTATTAATATCACAGAGTAATAATGAAAGAGGTTTTTAAAAGTAGAAGTCGTTGATCTTATATCTGTAGTGTTGTATGTTGGAATAAACAGGGTGTCGAAATTCGGTGTCGTATTATCACGCGGCGCTGTCGCTACCGGCTGTGAGCGGCGCGTGTTCAGTAGGGTCGCCATGGGTGAGGAGAAAACGGGACAGTCCTTGTTTGTGAATTGGATTGTTTGCTGTATGTTTGGAGTATATTTTTGGTTTGTCAACATGTTGTGAAGTAATGTAGTTGGTGTGTAAATGTTTTTTAACAAATTAGTAAGGGTCATAGATTAATTAATGGTTAATTGTCATGTTGTGATATAGTAAAAGTTGGTGTGTAAATGTTTTTAACAAATAAGGGTCATAGCTAATTTATTTTGATTAAAATATTTCAGAAATTTAATTTTGTATGTTTTTGTCTTCTTTATAATTACTACATGAGAAATGTCGCTTCTTCATTACTTTTTAGCCAGATCAAAAATTATAAGACGTATTTTTTTGGAACCTTCTTATTAAATGTTATTAAAAATAATATTAAATATACCCAGCAAAACTGTAATATATGTACATAGCTTCTTTTATGTAAAATACCTTTTAGTTATAACCAAGAAAAAAAAACAATTATGATGACCAGACTAGTTAGTAGTATGTATACATAAAAATTAAAATTTTTAAGTTTATGATTTATATCGGCTCACATTTACAGAGTAAACTTACAAAACCAATAAAATTTTCGAGAACGATCTGGCTAGGATTCGAAACTGGATTTTTACACTCGTCAAGGTCCATACCAAATCGTTTACAGGGTTATCTAAGAACACCAGTTTAAACTAATTAGGCTGGTGTTTACTACGAGCTCTGAACGACTCACATAATTATAGTTAAATCAATAAAGTACATTATAGGTTCAATGATTAATAAAACGCAAATTATATTATATTATTTATCTAAACTAATATTATAAAGAGGTAATATTTTTTTGTTTGTTTGTTTGTTTGTTTGTTTGTATGTATTGAATAGGCTCAATAACTACTGGACCGATTTCAAAAATTCTTTGACCATTATGAATGTACATCTTTCCGAAGTAACATAGGCTATATTTTATTTTGAAAAAAATTAGGGATCCTTGCGAAAACTTCAATAACATAAACCACCGTCGATAAAAATCACTATTGAAATACCTTAAATCGCGTGCGCTGCAATGACTATTGATGATGGAGCAAAATAATGTACTACGATTTTGTAGACCACATTATTATCTACAGAAAAGTCCGCGGTAGGGTATATCTAAGTATTATAGTTGCGCCAATATAAAGACTTTTATAGTTTAACAAACTATTTAAATCGGCAACGAAAATAAGATGTCGATATTCATACCATGGTATTTATACTTATCTAAATAACTTACTTTTTATTTATCAGTAGTTCAATACCTTTACATTGCTGTTTAAATTATTTTAATCGGACACTCCATTCAAAAGATATAGCGAGTTTAAAAATTTGGGTAAATTTGCTTAAAAATAACTAAGCGCTTCGGCGCATCGCGTCGCGATGTTGATTGAGCGTAGTAGCTTATATTCCAGTATAACATGTAGGCTACTTTTTATCCCGAGATTCTTACGGGAGCGGGACCTATGCGGCTGTTTACTACGAGTCCCGAAGCGACGCGAGGGCGGTTCTCTAGTAGTAAACAACTTGGAAAACTATTATTATTATTAGCTATTGTATCACCAGAAGTCACAAGATCAATTTCTATTGCCATAATAAGATAAAATATTGGAATTTGCATCTGATAATAAGACACTCACTCTATCATGCATTTGACATGATGTTTGAATTGAGTACGTGTCAATTTGCAGTAACCCTTCGATAGAATTAATCACTGCGCCACAATGGCTTAACCACCAACTTAATGATATAAGTTATACATGATAAATGTTAAACAATGCCTTATTTATTAAACTATTTCGATTCTCATTACTTTGGGACTAAAACACATAATTTCTTCTCTTCACACAGTTAATATAAATAAATATAACGAAATAGTTTATCTCCCTACAAAAGGCCTAATTGATTTAGTGCTGAGAACTTAAAACTAGTGCATTATATTTTGTTAACTTTTTCTAAAGAGAGAGCTTGATTAAAATCGTCGTTTAATGGAATATTTAGCTTATATTTTAATGGTAATTTACTATGCAGAATATACCCGGTAGTTAAATGTATGTACATCATTGGTTAAGTTAAAAATAGATTTCCGCAATTAATTATAAATTATGTCAATAACATCAATAAAATAGATCGATTAAAATAGTCCCCGATTATCCAATATTAATTACCACTTTCCAATTAATTAACACAGTTTCATTAGGTGCAACTGTGTTAAAGATAATATAAGAAATATAAGAAATAGGTTAAAGCAATACAAAAGAAAACCAAAAATGTTATTGCACTTAATAATTGTACGAAAGTATTTATTAAGTATTTTTGCTCGTTATATACTTATCGTGTAATATCGCTCAGATCTAATTATGTAGAGCTGTAGTATACCTTTTTTTTTGTTGACGAGGGGGAAACCTTCAAAAGGTACCCGGTGCCGTGGGAGCGACACAGGGTTATATGGGATTTTTACCCACTAAAACCCCCCCGGTGGCCTTCCTCATCGCTTGTGGAGAACTCCAAAAGGAACACAACCAGAGTCCTCCAAGCGCGGCGCCCTTATAGTATAGCTGTAGTGTAGCTGTAGTACCTATACCTAGCTAATATACACCAATGCACAGTGCTCAACGTGTGAATTGTTGCCCCGACAACGCAACGTAATATTTCATATAGTAGACGTCATAACACAGGGTATTGTTCTATATTAAACAATTACACAATTAGTAATATTTATTTACAGAACTTCATCCTAATTCAGACATCACCTTACACCACACCAGATACTTGGTCACGATCCAACTTTCATTTCGAAGGGCGACAGTTTCATATTTAGTTTCATGTGACGTAGTTAACTTCATAGACGCCATCAAAGGTTCCAACGTAGTGCGTTAGTACGCAAGTATTCAAAATAAACTATTAGCTGCCACGTGTATGATATTTGACGTACTTCAGCAATGATTTTTGGTGGGTGTGGATGTTTTTGAACGTCGTACTTAGTCATCATTTGTTTCCTATCTGTAACGGATCGTATTAGTGATACTTTGAAAGTATTTTCTACTGTTTAATGTGGAAAAAGGGTCGAAGTGACGTGATTTTCTTGCATCTGGTTGTATCACTCGTCATCTATGTCAATGCACAAGTGTATAATTATCGTGAATACTAATAAGATTAATCTCAGAAGTTATATCTTTTTTCAACATACTTTCAACAACTGATTTCATTAGTTTTTTTTTTCAATATATGACGTAGTATCTTTGAATGAAACGTAATAAAACGTGCTAAGGTCTTCTTATAGGAAACGTGACAGGTTGTGTTAAACGCTCTGTTTTAGCAACTAATAAATAAACTTATTTCTATTCTATTCTAAATGTAATTATATGAATAAACAAAATTTTAAAATAATTGGTGCACGTTTTATACTTTGTGGTTTAAATAAAACCATCTTGTGTTTTACTAAGGCAGAAACTGAATAATTTTGATAGACTTGGTCAGTGCAATATCGTTATAATGTTGTACTTAATGTATAATTGTTCAGGAAGCTCAAACAATTTATCATTTTACTATTAATTTAATTACGAGTAGTTTCGAGTTCAATCTCGTAACGTGGAGTAGGTAAATAGATATATAAATAGATAATAATTAATTTACTATCTTTATCATGTGTTTGTCTTGTGCTGCAGTGTCAGTTGCGTGGCAATACGGTGACCACGTTGTCCATGAAAGGAAAGGACGTGGTTTAATGAAAACTTTTAATGAAATCACAGACGAGTCGAAGACTTAATCTTTAGCAAATAAATTTGGTAAAAATATCCTATAAGCGCCCACACGAGGAGTTCAAACAATTAATAATGTGCAATAAAAAGTATGACCCTGCCCCGAATACGAAAATAAATAATTATTCCACATATTTCTATAAAAAGCCATCCCCGATATTTCCTTGAGTGAAATTGCTTTCAACGACATCGTAATAATAACAAACAAAATTATTCTGTCAGTTAAGAACAGTTCCGTCCGTACCTTGACCCAATTCCCCAATTACATGGAGTCAATAAACTGGCCCCGCAAATTCTATAAGCGGTGTCACCCTAGCCTTCGCTCGTATCAGCGCGTGGCCGGCGCTTGCGCATCTATAAATAAGCTGAGCGCTATCGATTCCGTTTAGTTTGTCGTCAACCGTGTTACTGTATAGACGTATTTCGTTACAGAATCGCGATGTGCGCTGCGATCGATATGCTGGCTTCGGAACAAGTTTTCTACGCACACAGCCCGCCAGCCGGCTTCCTGACTGACTACTCGCCACCTGTACGAAAACCTTCGAAGCTGACCTCCCGGGGATTCTCGGCTCCGTGTCTATCAGTGCTCAAACCGGTGCAGTTATCATTGAAATCGGCTCCGAGGCCTTGTATACGGCTTTCGACGGAAGACATTCACAAGAAACAGAAAAAGGTAGTGTTCGCCGATGACCGAGGATATGCGTTAGAACAAGTGAAGTTTATGACTGAGCCGTCTCATATCCCTCCGTACTGGGCGCTAAAGATTGTCGCGAGTCCACCTCCCGAGAGAAAACCGCCTACCAAACCGGTCGAGGACAACTGGGAAGTCAGATTCGTGCAGCCCGCGTCAGACTATCTCGAATTCCGACGGAAGATCACAGAAGACTGTGTCGCTTTGGAGAATGTTATCATAAAACAGAACGAGGGTGCTGTGGACGGGACGGTGAAAGTGAAAAACCTGGATTTTTCGAAGGAAGTCTTCTTGCGGACATCGTCAGATGGCTGGAATACGAGCGAGGATACGTACTGCGCGTTCGTGGAGACAGGGCCCTTGTCGCAAGGCGGGGTTTCATCATACGACACGTTTGGCTTCAGATTACAGCTCCCTATTAATTCGAGAAGGCTGGATTTCTGTGTGTGCTTCAGATGCAAAGGCGTGGAGTACTGGGATAGCAAGAATGGTGAGAACTACACAATCGAAAAGTCGTCAGTCCGCAATGCGCCGGCAATATCTTGCGCAAGGATCAAGTACGGTAACTCGTGGGCGTCTCGAGCGGTGCCTAACGGGAACACACCCTATTGGTGATGAAAGTGACTTGTGAACGGTGAAATTGTCAGTCAGGCGACAGCCTCTCTCTGTGATCACTCGATCAGTGCCATAGTGATGCAAAAGCGTCACCGAAGCGTCAGGTTTGAGTTTAAATAGACTGCTTAGTTGATAGTAAATTATTAATTAATTACGAATGAATTATTAATTATTAATTAAAGACATTGATTAATAATTAAAATGTTGAGACTGAATTGATGAATGATTAAGAATTAAGATGTTTTCTTGTCGAGTCCAGACTATATTGATCTTTGCTTTAATTTTTAAAAAATAAAATAACGTCAATAGATTAATATAGTGATAATTTGGTTAGCTAGGGACCAGTTAATAATACCTACTGTACGGTACAGCGCCAAATAATAATATACGGTATATTTTGTGGTCCAGGGTGTTAATAATAAGGTAATAATTAACAATATTATTTTTTATGATATTATACATTATTTATGGATTATAATTAATAATGAATGAAACGAAGAAATGTTAAGACTTTGTTTATTTGCAATACGACTGTCAGACGAAGCAAAAGTTTTTGGAATTGAAAGGTAATTAATATTAGTAATTTTATAAATAGAATTATTATTTATTAAGATATTATAATATAATAATGAAATTGAATTGTATCAATTATTAAATTTACAATAAAATTATTATTGATATTGAATAAATACTTTGTATTATTTAATCCAAACTTGATAAATTATATACCTTTAATATTATAAACCAATTAACGAAAAGATTTCCGGAATTAAACAATCAATTAGTTTTATAAATTTATTTTAATTCAACATAAAAAGTTGAAAGACCTTGTCTGAGTGAACGGTCACCGGTTCGATTCCGGCCGCCCAGACTTCGGTGAAATAACTTTAGTTCTATTTTACTTACAATATAAATGTTCATAATGGAAATCATTTGATTTTTTTTGTTTGTGAATCGATAAAACAATCACAAACTGTTGCAAACAATACTAGTGGGAATCTGGGTACAAAAATGGGTAAAGCTGTTAGTGAGATTAGTGGGAAAGAACTTGTAGGGAATTGAATTAATTTAGTGGTGGCTCTGCCTGCAAGGTGCCCCGGGTTCGACTCCCGGTTGGTTTAGATATTTATCTCATGTGTTATTTCAGTAATTTGTGTAGTACATGCTACTCGTGACACGGAATAATACTGCGGGTATAAGTAATATGACCAAACGTCCCATATTTAATTTGACTCTCTCATTTTTTCGTTTGTCTGTCCTGGTGTCCCTTAGAATAGCCCAGGAAGCCAAAAGGTTTTAAAAAAAGAGTGATTTTTTTGATGTTTTTTGAATTAAGGTAGCAAACGAGCATGCATCACCACCTTCCGCTGCTGCCCATGGCAATTGTGACCGACTTAGAACAAGACCCAATTTAGAGACTAGGATGGTTAGTCCAGTTAATAGATGGTGTTAGAATGTTAGTTGGTTAGTTTGTTAATAAGTATGAGGACAGGGACTGTTAGTGATAGTTAGTCCTGTTAGTTAATATTAGTATTGTCCAGTTAGTAATGATTAGTGTGAGTCTTGTTCCAATTCGGTCACAGATGCGTTGCTACCCCTGAGGACTGAGATGGTCGCCTCTAAAAAAGTGAATCGGTTTAAAGTTGTCAATATTCACAGAACCCGAAAAAGGAAAACAAACAATGTCCCGTTTTGAGCCGGGAACATATGGTCACATTACGTTCACATTATATAAGGGTTTATTTATAACTTTTATGGATAGGTCAAGATTCACATCTTTGCTAAATTTCTATAAATAATTCACCACGTACCTAATCACAACGTAAGAGTGACTAACATACCTATTACTTATAATATTTTATGTAAACTTCACGATCATAGTACCTATGTTTGAGAGATTCATTACTCAACGATATACCACAAATACCACAAATGCCTGTGCAAATAACCACCGTATCAATGGGCTTTCCTTGTAAAGATGTTCTAAATAGTTACGCTGTAACTCGTTGACACGCGTCGATCCTAAGTGATCGACTAATTCAGCTAGGCCCTTTGGTCCGGGTCCTTTGGACCGGTCCACATAAATTCAATTTTTTTTAATGGAATTAAGATATCAAACAAGCATGCAAGACCACCCTTCCGCTGCCGCCCATAACAACTGTGACCGACCTAGAACTAGAATCAAAGGGACTAGGATGGTTAGTCCAGTTAGTAGATGGTGTTAGAATATTAGTTGGTTAGTTTGTTAATAAGTGCGAGGACAGGGACTGTTAGTGATAATTAGTCCTGGGGCCTTATTATGAACTCTTAATTCCAGACAGTTTACGTTCAGTTCAGTGGGTGACAGAGATAGCGCCTTACAGGTAATAAGGCACTGTCTCTGTCACTCACACGTTGTGAACGTAAACTGTCTGGAATTAAGAGTTCATAATAAGGGGGCTGTTATTTAATGTTAGTAATAGTCAGTTAGTTATTGTTAGTATGAGTCTCGTTCTAATTCGGTCACAGGTGCGTTGCTACCCCTGAGGACTGAGATGGTCGCCTCTAAAAAAGTTGTAAACCATTTAAAATTTCGCATCTATCAGATACCGTAAAACAGCGAGTATTGTTCGCTGCCGTAAAAGTAGCTTTTGCTTCCGGCAAGGGTATACTCGGCTGAAGTATGTGTGTAGCCCCTGAAAAAAGGTTGAGTACCGCTGGACTAATTTATGCAATGGCGGACGTGGTACCTAGCTAAGTGGATGCGTGACGACGTGAGAAAAGTTGCAGTGTGGTGAGAAAAGAGAAAAGTGATGTTTCTGAATACTGTACTGATCAACAGAAACCACTTACCACAGGGCTGCCACTAGCTGCATGCAATATTCGCTTCAACTATTAGTTACTTATGGCGTTTTACGCAAGAAATCTATTATTAAAACATTTTAGATTGTTCTTTATTAAATTATAATTATAACTTCATCTTTCCAACGTTATTTATTAACGCTTTAATGACTGCCTCTACAGCTGGAATTAATAACTTAGGTAACATCGAACAAGCTACAAATTGCAAATGAATAACGAAATAATCGTTAATCGATTTAATAAGCAGACATGCAATGACTGTTGTCGTGAAAAAAAGAAAAACGCGCGTTCGTACAAAACATGACTTACACCACGGACTTATACGAATATTTTCGTACGCAATTATAACTCAGCCGGAACATGTTACGAGTAGGTATGTCGTTTTTCGGCTGACTTGAGTCATTTGAGCAAGTTGGTATACAGGCTACTGAAGAGTTGACGCACATGGAAATTCTGTATGTACATTATTAAGCTGAAGAGTTTGTTTGTTTGAACGAGCTAACCTCTGGAACTACTGGCCCGACTTAAAAGGTTTTTGTTTAAGTTCATTTATTGAGGAAGGCTTTAGGCTATACAAAATCACGCTACCACCTGTATATAGGAGCGGAGCATCAATTAATGTTGTAAAAATGCAATAATATTTTTAATACCCATTTGTAAGCGAAGTCATCCGAAGCGATGTGAGGGCAATCACTAGTCATTTTTATGTCTGGCGCAATATCGGAGTTACTTATACGTATGAGCGGTATGAGTAAATTGTACACTTTTTAGATGCGAAAATCTTAGTCTTCTGGGGTAGCAACCTAGCAACATCTACACAAAACACCGGGTAAGAACTCTCACTAACAATCTCTTGACCCTTACCTACTAACAACCACTAATCTTGACAACTAACAGGACTTACAATCCCTAACACCCTGCCGCGTTTAATAACATCTTTAGCTCACTCGACTAACCTTCCTAGTCCCCATTTTGTTCTGTGTCGGTCTGGTCGGTCACAGTTGTCATGGGCGGCAGCGGAAGGGTGGTCCAATGTGCTCGTTTTCTATTTTAAAAACATACTAAGCAATGTAATAGGTAATACACCTCTAGAAAAAAATAATAACTCCCTGTGAACGTTTATTAGTAGGAACCTAAAGTTATTTAAGGCATGTACGCAACTGGTATATCGGTGACTGGATTTAATTTAATATTGCATCATCTTTTGGATGATAAAACTATTTTACTGTGTCATGATTCGAACGCGGTTGAAAATGAATCGGCTTTTTAATCCGAGATCCGAGATATTTTATAAATAAACTAGCTAAACGCTTCTTACGCTACACTCATAACCCTACACTAGGATTCTCTGTGTCGTGGGTGCCATGGACAACACACAAGACAAGGACATACACCCAGAACGAACACGGGGGAATCGAATCTATGGCCCTCGGACAGCGATCCGGCGTGATAACCATTGCGCCGTTTGGTTCGCCAAAATACTCCGCTGTGCGTCATTTCACATTTGCTACTTACTGGTTAATCTAGCTTCGATTTTATTCAATTGAAGGCCTATGGCAGTGTATAAGTAGGTACCTATACCTACAATTAATGCGAAAATACAAATTTTGAAACTTCAATCGAATTATTTTCTAATTTTAGTGATGTTAAGAATGGTTAGTTTTACGAGTTTGCCGGCGCTGGTGTTAGAATAATTCAAGTAAACAGGCAATTTATACAAATAAAAAATCTTGTAGTTTAACATTACAAAAAATTACCATTACTACCTGTGTAAGTAGAATTTAAATCAACAAATTGTTGATCGCCTTGCGTGTAGGTCATTGTCAAGGGACAAAATATAAACTTCCTTGTCATATCAATGCGGAATCGACTTGTACTTAGAGTATTCAAGAATTACCCACTGCGTGGGTTTCATATCCACTCGTATTGTACCCACGAATAGTTTCATTGAAATCAATCAATAGGTAAGTAGGTTCTCCTTAAATAATTCGGTAGTTTCGACTTAACATGCGTCGGCATCTATGGCTTTAGCCCAATAATGACCTTAGTACCTACAATTGAGCGCGGGTTTCTGCTTACTGAGGAGGCCTGAAGCTTTCTTCACCAGCTCAATAGAATTGTTCAAGAGGTTCTAGCGGTCACCTATCCAACTACTGACCGCGCCTGCTGTTGCTAACTCCGCGATCACTTAGGACATTACCTATACCTATATTTACTTTAGGTAGCTACACGAGCCGCCGGGCTATGAGCGCTATTGACATACCTACTTACCTACCTACATGTTTCAAGCAAGCAAATGTTACAATTAAAATCGGCAAGTGCGAGTCGGACTCGCGCACGAAGGGTTCCGTACAATTATGTATAAAAACGCCAAAAAAATCTGGTTTGTTGTATGAAATCCTCACTTAAATATTTGTTTTATTGTAGCCAGATCTTACGCACAACGCCATCTCTTGGACCGAGAGGTAACTAAACTATCTACTAGATACTAAAACTACTTAAAACCACTTAAATATTTATTTTATTCTGTTTTTTAGTATTTGTTGTTGTAGCGGCAACAGAAATACATTATCTGTGAAAATTTCAACTGTGTAACTATTACGGTTCATGAGATACAGCCTGGTGACAGACGAACGGACGGACGGACGGACAGCGAAGTCTCAGTAATAGAGTCCCGTTTTACCCTTTGGGTACGGAACCCTAAAAATTATGCTGCACTGAAGTATGGTTTGTGAATACAGTGGAAGTCCTGGCTGTCTGGCTAACGTAACGTTGCTTGATTACTACAAAGCTACAAACAATAACGCGCTATTTTTTTCTGTCCTGCAATTCTAATTTGGAGCCATAATCATAAAATTGCTGTTATAAAAATCTAAATGCTATTGAAAATTCAAGAGCTATTTCAAAATCCCGCAAATCTTACAAAAAATCAGCTGTTATTTCTTTCTTTCTTATTTGTTATTTTTTTTAATTTATTTCTTTAGAAGTGACAAGGAGATAGGAGAGGAGAAAGAACATGAAGAATATAATTACTAGGAAGCTGGATTATCGCTGCTGAGGTCGTGACACCATGGAGATATCCCCATTGGCACGAACAGATTAAATAGGCGAGTACCTATCAGCTCTAAATCTAAAAGTATGTCAGCGTACTTTTCCAATCATTATGTAGGATGTTGTTTACTTGGTAGTGCGACGGACTGTGTGTGTTATTTTAATAACATTTTATTCATTTATAGCTCTAATTAAATTTAATTACAGATTAATTATAGATCATTTGAGAGAGGTCGACAGTTCACGTTCATTTGTGATCAACCAAATCAAGCCCCTTCGGGCGCGGTCGGCAAAAAATATTTAGGGTCGGGCCACATTGATCGACGGCGATCGACGGTTTGTCCATACAAAAAGAGCGTAAAGTATGGAAAGCCGTACGCGTCCTTTCGCATCGACGAGCCGAACGCGCCGTCGACGGCGATCGACGGCGATCGACGGCGATCGACGGCTGACGCTGACGGCTGACGGCTGTGAGCTATACGGAGGCGTTCGCTTCCGTACGGCATAATGCGTAATAGTGTGTTCCTTTTCAATCGGCAAAATGCGAAAGGCCGTCGATCAATGTGGCCCGACCCTTAAGCGCTTTCTTGACTTGGAGGGCACGTAAAGCTGGCGACTGGCGGCTATTTACCCAGAGGGGAAGGGTCTTAAATTCCTGGTCTGGGGGGAGGGGTGATGGGATTTTATTAGAGTAGGCATATTAAATTTGTATATTGTGTAAGTAGGTTTCGTATAGGTACTGTTTTTTATACTGCCTTGGTCCCACCTTGTTGCAATTGTTAGAAAGCAATTGTCCTGTCAAGCTTCCGAAATTTGCGTTGGCCAGTAACAACGAGAAAAGTATAATAATTTTTGTAAGTACCTACCTTTTTTTTTTGTTGACGAGGGGGAAACCTTCAAAAGGTACCCGGTGCCGTGGGAGCGACACAGGGTGATGTGGGATTTTTACCCACTAAAACCCCCCCGGTGGCCTTCCTCAGCGCTTGTGGAGAACTCCGGGATCTCCAAAAGGAACACAACCGGAGTCCTCCAAGCGCGGCGCCCATATATTCGGGCTCTTCCCGCGAGGGACTAAGGCCCCATCGCTTGCCAGCGCCTTACAACGGTATGCGGCCACACATACCGTCGTCCTTCCCGGGGTTGCTGATGGACGGTCCCACTCTAGCCGCCCGCAACCCCGAAAGTCCCCTTTTAGTCGCCTCTTACAACAGGCAGGGGATACCGAAGCTCGTATTCTGGTCCCGAGCTACAGGGACTGTAAGTACCTACCTACTGCATCGAAGTAATGTGTACAACTCCTGATGAAAATGAATAGCAAATGTTACGGGGTACTATTTATGAGCGTGAAGGTAATACATATTGCAATGTAATAATAATAATAAATAAATAATAAACGCTAACACACTCATACGCCCGCAGTAGGTTACCAGGTACCTGTGTCGCGGGTGGCATGGACTACACATATTATAACACATTACAATTACACCCATGACCCGAGTACAAATATTTATCTGCCACATAAATATCTGCCCCGGCCGGGAATCGAACCCGGGACCCCTCGCGTCGCAGGCAGGGTCTCTACCAACTAGGCTACAGGGTCGTCATAATAAATTAATGATAATTAAAAATATTGATTAATTCGAGGATTCAATCTACTTCCCATTCCAATTCCTTGGATTGTTTAACGACTTCAAAAAAAGGAGGTTCTGTTTTCGATTTCTTCGTCTTTATGATCCTGTTACTTTTTTATTTGAGAAGTCATACATGGGAGGTTGGACAGGATTTGTTAATGGATGGATTGATGGATGAGCGACATTTGACGATTCAAAAAAATTATGTATAGTCAAGTTGAAGTCGGTGTATTGTAAAAAGGTTATTACAATCAAAGAATTTATTTAATTTAGGCTGATTTACAGCCTACATCTACCGCCATCTATTGCCACTTTTGAAAGTGTGTTAAAAGTAAACGGCAAATATCTCATAACTCAATGTCACTACCTTTTAGTGTAAAACAAACTTCCCGCTGTCTGTCCTTATGTATACTTACATCTTTTAAACTAAGCAACGGATATTGATGGGGTATTTTAATAGAGTGGTTCAAGAGGAAATAAGTTTATATGCATAATACATGCATAATATTAATAATATAACTTAAACATAAATTATCATTATCATTATCACTGATAATTTTTGAGGTTTCTAATGTGATTTCGTGAAACTTTTCGTGTCTAAGAGTCAGGATTCCCAAAGCGAACCAAGAAAGGTGTAAAAAGAGCTCTCCTTCTGGGCCGGCGTTGCACTGGTGACTCACCGTGACTCCCCTGGTGTTGCGGGTATCCATAGGCGACGATGACTTACCATCAGGCATCAGGTGGCTCGTCCGCTTTTTCGTCAGCCCTTCTGGCTATAAAAAAAGCGAAGCGAGGGCGGGTTTACTAGTTAAAACACTGTCTGCCGAGATAAGTGGATCATGATGGTCTCACGCCGGCGATAACGCGCGCCCGCCAGACGACACGACAGCGGCCGTGGGCTGTATCTATGTACTTTATAGGCTGGGAGACTGCGAGATAATTTTAATAATTTTTTTGTTTTGTTTTTAGTTTCTTCAAATTAAGTATGCATACCGCCATCGTCGATATCTGCTTAGACCAAAGGTTGACTGGTAGAGAATGCTTCTAGCATTAAGTCCGCCTTTTGTACCACACTAAGTATGTATGGTATAACAAAGTTTAAATAAATAAATAAATAAATAAATAATTCGAGGATACTCTCTGGTCGCGTTCGATCTGGAATTAATTATAATTGCATGGCACACATGCTTTCCGCTTATGCGATTAAGGTACGTTTAAGATTGACGGTGGAATCTAAAAATGCAGTAAAATGCTCTATCGTCTGCGGAAGCGAGTAGGGCAACGTGTGTCACAGGTCGACGAAGGAACCCATGCGGATCTTATCCACCACACGAACTCGCCCATCGTCACCAGGATGCACTGCACTCACCACACCACGATGCCACATTCCTCGCTCTAAATTGGATTCTATAATTATTACATAATCACTTACCTTTTAACTTTGTTCAACATCTGTCCATCTTATTTGTATTCAGTTTGCTCTGCAGTACTCTGCACCATCACTAAAACTCACTGAGCTCCCAGGGTCGCAGAGCTGGCAGGTATACGTCACTTATTGATGTGCATGCGCTAGCGCCGGTCAGACGACCAGATGCCAGCTGTCCCAACCAGCGCGGCAGCGTAAGTGTGGCTTTGATGCGCTCTTGATTTTGTGGGTTATAAAATAAGTATATAATTTGGCTCTGCGTCCCTCACTAAAATTCACTGAACTACTAGTGAGACGAACAAATGTTTGCTGTCTCACCCGGCCGTACGGGTCAATATATTTATTATTATTTTTTTTCAATTACCTACTTAATTTTGACTTAAAATTTTGCAATAAAAATCTCGTAATGACTTTAAATTTACACGTCTATACTCGCGAGGTGGTCCAGGGGAAAATTATAAAGTTGTTAGCTGTTTTTACTACGATATTTTTTATTTTATTTTTTTCATAGATTTATGAAGCCACGTTCAGCGTTCCATTTATAAAATATCATACTGTAGCAAATTAATCACATTACCTAGACATCCCCCGCAGACTCATATACTATATTGTTTGTCATTTTAAAGCAGGTTAATTGGCAAATGATAAGGCTGAATTATTAATGTTTTTTGCTTATTATACCATAAATATTATTACTAAAATTTAGTTCAGCCTATGCTGTAATAGTGTGCTCATTGTTGAATGTTTTTTTAATGTTTTATGAATGTTATAATATTAAGTAGCTTCCGCCCGCAGCGTGTTTCGCCCGCGTGGAATTCGTTTAAATTTCACCCTCTTCGGGGTGGAATGTCCAAAAATCCTCTCTTAGTGCTCCCCTACACTCCCCAAGGAACATACATGCCGAATTTCAGCTTTTTCCGTTCAGTAGTTTCGGCTGTGCGTTGTCTGTCAGTCAATCACTCAGTAACGCAAGAGTTTTATACATACATATTTATAGATTTATTATACGACTTTGTTATCAATATAAACCTTATGATTATATGCCTGGTAGAGGCTTGAAAACCTCAGTGACCAAAGCCAAGATTTTACAATACTGGGTGTTTAATTTGAATTTGACGTGCAAAACC
Source organism: Hesperia comma (assembly GCA_905404135.1). Classification (NCBI taxonomy): domain Eukaryota; kingdom Metazoa; phylum Arthropoda; class Insecta; order Lepidoptera; family Hesperiidae; genus Hesperia; species Hesperia comma. The sequence goes on along the minus strand of FR990015.1, from coordinate 19,044,887 downwards.
GGACTCTATACTTAGGCGACAATGGTTCTACAAATTAATATAACGGGCTATATTTTTTAATTACGCAACTAAAATATTTTATTAAAGTCCAACGAATTGTAAAAGAATACGTACTAAATATTTGATACTTTTCAATACATATATTTTCAAATTATATTTTAATATTTTGCAACGATGACTAAAAAATTAGTCTATATCGATTAATCTTTAGTTTTTAATGAAATTTAATGCGGTTGTTTTGATGGGTAGAAATAAAAACGAAAGGTTTATAAAATTATAATTGTATGAATTACAATTAAATTATACAAACCATCGTTAAAATTATACATCCAGGTTACAACTAAGTGAAACTTAAATTCTAAACTAAATAATATAAATTTACTGGCATATAATCTAAACAATTTTTTTAATAATTCATACTTATTGTATACAAAGGAACTAACAAAAACTACAGAACAATAAATGCGAAAAGCAGATTTTTGATATTATATTATTATACTAGTAATACACAAATTATACAGGTGTGGTGAACTGGACATGACATTTGACTAAACATGTATATTTCGTAAAATAATTACAAATTAGACCTTAATTAAATTTAAACATCTCTATACATCATATTTATATAATACGTAATTTATACTAGTTCAAATAATTTACAGATAAAGGGTTAAATTATACAATTAATAAAGATTCAATAGCATAGCAAAAATATAAGATACTTTAGATTTCTAATATTTTCTTTATAAGATAAGTATATAATATATGTATTATGTTCATAATATGAATAATAATGTGTCAGCAATATGTTTAATTTTTAAATATTTAAAGCGATCGAGGTACTTATCAATGTGAAAAAAGTTACGTATATTATTATTAAAGTTTATAATACCAATAAAATAATATAGATACTTTATTGTAATTATCGGGTACTATATATTTTATTTTGTGCACGTTATTAAATATTCGTAAAAATACGTAAAATGTACTCTTTTTAGTACAGATGCATGTTTTTCTACTACATTTGCAACTTATGTTTTTAACTTTATATCATCACGGACCCCATATTTTTCGATACAAACGGGCACTCACAATAAAATTTTATTTTGATTTTTTTTACTGATCATAGACTGACAATACCTACGTACGTGTAGGTACAAGATTAGAGACCATCTGAAAACATCTCAAAATCGTGAGAACCCACTTGCATTTAAATGTATATTTTCAACAGCTAAGAAGTGGGTTATTTGTGTTTACAATTCGCTGCCCTAGTGCTTGAATGGCCAATCGACCAATTTTATCAAAATCGTTTTTTTATTTCAAACTATAGCAATTTTGATTACGCACCTTACAATATATATTTTTTATTATTATTATTGACCTAACTTCTATTATTTAGCAAAAATAAAATATCCAATCTCTCATATCAAATTTGTTTTTAGTACTTGAGTGGTGTATCTCCTTATTTTGCTCAAATTAACGCATCCAAATATCAGTTTACGTGCTTGTTTGTCCAATCTCCATCGATTGACCAATCACGGCGAAGCATTCCGAAATCACGTGACGCAATTTTGATTTGTTATTTTTTGCTTAGTTTTAGAGTTAGCAGCATTAATTTAACAAAATTAAGCATTTATATTGTTTAAACACAACTTTTTTGTTTCAAAATGTCAGAAAAAAACGGGACAAAGTATATTAAACTAAGTATAGTAAACCCAACTTAAGACTGAAACGAAAGAGGCGCTGTCGGACGCATTTGACATTCATTTGACCAATCATTGCACACTAGTAACTGACAGATGAATGAACACAACGTACTTATGAATGACTTTTCGTTAGTTCCAATTTTTGCCATTTCAGAGTTAAGTTGGGCGGACTGTAAAGTGGATTTTGATAGATACGTTGAGATTTTATCGATTTTCTGTTGTTTTAATTCGTTCATATTTATTGTATTTACTTAGGTGTTGTACACAGGATGATTTTAATATGTAGTATGTGAAGTAATAATAAAAACTAGGACTTGAATTTATGTCGGAGTGTTGGAAGTCGGGGGCACAAGAGTTGTATACTTGTGATAAATCTTTTTTTACCCGTAGGTAACAGTATTGTTTGTCCCCGCCTGCAGTACCATGAAGTATTTTATGTTGATATTGTGACACTTGTTTTTTCTTCTGAGTTCTTTTGTAAGCAGTCGGGTTTTTTGTTTTTATAATAATAATTTTATTTCAGACTTTTTAGTGTTTTCACCGAAAAATTCTACTTTTTGGGATGGTTTTTGACAATTTGTGTTAAAACGTGTGCCTAAACGTTATATGATATATATATTTTTGAAAAGGTCTTTTCACAATCTTTCATTTGATACCCATATTGCTAATATAACAAAAAACTCAAGATTATCCCCTCTTTCTTCCACTTTCGGGCGCCATTTTGAAAATTCATATAGCCTATGACACTTTCACAGTTCTGACGAATTCAGCGATTCCTCACATATGTCGAAATCCGTTCAACCGTTTGGGCTGTGGGGCGTCACAAATAAATGGACATACATACAAACATACATACACTCGAAAAACATAACCCTCCTTCTGACGCAGTCGGGTAATAAATTCTTTAATTACTATGTGTTTTTGTGCGTCTATCTACGTGCAAGTATACCTACACATTTGAATCTATTACTCTAGCTAGACCTCACCCCCCTTCTATACCCCCAAAAGCTTAAAAAACGAAATAGGACTTTATTTCGTAGTAAACATTTTGATTCAATTTATAAAACAACATAATATTATGAAAGGTCTTAGAGCCGCGGGACTCCGGGTCCCCATTATTATTTATACGTTATTATTTATACAATTTTATACACGATTTTATAGTATAAAATATAGCCTAAATTCATGACACTAAACCAAGTCTTGTCGGAGTCAAGTCTTGTATTCATATTGTATAAAATTGAACATACTGTATTGCACCAATGATGGTAGTTTGGACAAATAAGCACAAAACGTGCATGTTATTTTTAGGGCTCTATCTCCATGTCACTGTGCTCAATCTCCATGAACATAATTTTGTTAGAGACGTTTTAGCCAATCTCCAATAATAAAATGAAAAATAGTCATTACTATTATTATTATTTTAAATTACTATTTTAATATACGTAAATAAATGATTCATGTATCTAATTCATAATAGGTTTTAGTAAAATTTTTAATATTAACCTTTACTAATTAAAAAAAACGTCTCCTGTAAAATTTTATAAATGGTCGATTGGCCATTCAAGCACTAGGGCAGCGAATTACAAATAAAACAAATAAGTGAATGAACTTCGTTGGCTTCTGTTAAAAATATTTATAACATGAAAAAATAAATTCCGTAAACTGTTAAAAAATGAAATGTTATTTTCTGATATATTACCTACTAAAATATTTAATAAAATAACAAATAACAAATGAATTATGTTTAAAAATATTTACTAGGTACTTATTCAAAGATACAAATATCAATAATTCACAATATTATATTGTAAATATTAATTATAGGCCTACGTATGTAAATATATTTGAAAATAATTAATGATAAGTACAAAGAATAATACTAATAATAGTATAATAATTGATAAACTTGTTATGAGATTTTGTAACTTTTCCAATATTATACAAACTTAGTAACGTATTTTGCCAGTAATAAACATATTGTTTTTCACGGTTAATAATGTCCCATCATAAGTTATAGACTTTTAATTAATAATCCTTTAAAGCGCCCATATCCCTGATTTTATTTATAAAAATAATCATTCATTCATTTGACATTTTCTGCTCACCTTTGTATTAGAATCCATATTTGAAAAAATGTTTAGACGGGATTTATTAAATTGACATTATTTTTAGTTGTCAACTAATTAAAAAAAACCTAAAATGTTAACCCAAGATTACTACGATCATTATACCGCACCCAAAACGGTTAAACCGTTTCTGAGATTAGCGGCATCAAGCACACAGATAAACAGACAAAATAATAAAGATAGATAATATTATTGTCATATTTATTAACGCAATACATCACATTGGGTTAATAAATATGTCTCCAATCATATTATGCCTCAAATTTTTCCCATGTATCGACCAGTTATAGTTTTCTAGATGATACAGTTTAACTTATAATTTTAAGTGCAAAATTATACATTAAAATTAAAACAATCACCTTATACCTAATTTAGTTATTTAAATAAACATCCATGTGCATATAACTACTACACTCAACTTCATTGAAAGGAAATTAAAAAACAATTTTATTATTAATATAAGTTTTAATAGTATAAAATCTCGTATATTATTATTACGTCGTATTATAAATTTAACTTGTGATAAATATGTTATTTTTTGTCAAAAACACATTATTATACTTACATCTATAATTCTAATTTATAAAATATTATTAAAAATCTCACTATTTTCCCTCGAAATCGAGTTATTAATAATTATACTTTGGCTAAACAACATCTAATAATTTATTAATAATAACTTTTTGTTCAGTTACGATTTTGTAAGAGAATTCCATTTATATTTAGTCAAATTTTACAACATTGAATTGAATTTATGGCTGAATAATGATACCTTAGTTTCTATTGACAGAAAATGATATCGCAATAAGAACATACTATTACAGTGTCACAAACTTATCTGACCCTGTGGCCAAAATTGGAACTAATGCAAATGTTATACTGTTGTCAGACAAAGACAAAGACAGTAGCGCCACCCTTACCGGGTCAGATAAGTTTGTGGCACTGTACCTATATCATATTAATTACTAATGCATGTAAATACATTGATAATTTACAACATTAATTGATTTCCCATCCCTCAAGTGTTCATAACGTGCAATGAAGTTTCTAAAATGTATATTTCGATATGTGTATATTTGTCTTACCACTGTTTTTTAAAGAAATTGATATAATAATGATATTCACAGCGCGGAAGTCATTTGTGCGATATTTTTCTATTATTTTATCATTCTAACATTTTTATAGTGCATCCACAGATTTAAAAAATGTAGAGAGGTACTATTTCATTTATTTTAGATCTATTTTGCATTTCTCCTCATTCTCCGAAAATTGTTGTCGATCACGCTGGCGTAGAGTTAATTAATTTTATTTTGCAGATATAATAAAAAGTTCGCGCTATATTGGCACCAAAGTTAACTTTCCAATGAAATCCAGACTTGTAGCAAACGAAAGATCTTTCGGTGTATAATTTAAAACGCAGGGGTTAGTGCTCATACACACGAACGGCACGATGTCAACGGCAGACAGCGGCAGAGACAACTGCACCGGTTGGCGGCGGCCGTCGACGTGTCGGCGGCGGCCGTAGACATGTCAACATCGAATTGCAATCGTCGACATAGGTAGACGTCTGCCGCCGACACGTCGACGGCCGCCGCCCACCGGTGCAGTTGTCTCTGCCGCTGTCTGCCCTTGACATCGTACCGTTCGTGTGTATGAGCACTTAGAGGTAAATAAAATTTGGTCGGTATTAAGCACCTTAGTGAAAAATAGTCGCATGCGTTATGCATTTTTTTTGTATATTAAAGGAATGTTTAATGTCTTACAATAATAAGGCCAGGCCATTCTCGCGAGTCCTAGTTTTTAAAAGATTAACTCAAGACACTACAGAAATTTTATTTGTGTGTAAACAAAAGATTATATAGAGGTAGATAGGTAGTAAAACCGAATGTAAGATTTTATCGATTTAAGTAATTAATTAATTTGGTGCAAACGATTTAAAAAAATTAAATTACCTTGCTGATAGAAACATTTCCTTGGCTTCAGTTATGGGGAAGAACCGAAATATAGGGCCATTCCAATCAGAGGTGGGCAAAATGTAATTATGATTTCAGATCTGGAGTTGTCTTGACGGGGGCATTAATGTCCTTACACAATAAATGTGTGATTATGTTACGCTATATATGAATCAGATGGAAATTGTTATCTGAAATCCTAAATACATTTTGGCCATCTCGACTTCCAATATAATTTTATTCTGCTGTCAAAATCGAAATTTGTTCGGGCCTTAGTAAATTCTACCAACAAAATGGTACGCAGTCCGGTTCAATAGTAATAATTTGATTTAATATTAGTTATCCTTCAAACAGAACCAAAATCAACTTCTACGTCATTGTCTAGTCTAGATCATTCTGCGTTACTGTTGCATCTTCTGTTAATTTATTATCATCTTTATTTTCACTGTGATTACGGTCGTGTTTACTCTGCTTGTCTTTATCGCTACTCTTTTCAGTACTATCGGGTTTTGTATCATCCTCTTGCAAATCTTCGACGTCGTCTAAGCTCGCCTGACCGCCCTTAAATTCATGTTCCTTTTTAAAGTTCGCAGATTCGAGTTTGGGACTCTTTATTTTTTCCGCATTATCTTCTAAACTCTCATCAATTATCTCCAGTCGGGATCTGGAAAAGAATCTATGCAAAGATTCTATTTTATCTAAAGCTCGTTCGTTTCTTTCCGAGGATGCTGTAGAATCATCCGTCATGCAAGCTGAATCTATTCTTTTCGAAAGATCAGGGTGTGAATCTGAGATATCTGCCGTAGACGTAGATTTATCAACCCTCGTAATTCGGGGCTTGAGGATCATGCTTGGCGGTAAGTCGGGTATGTTTCGTAAGTCAACCAAACTTATCGATCTTACACCTAGGCTTATATCAAATTCTCTGCTTAAGTCTTCAGTTGAAGGACCAGAACTATCTTCGAAGGGATAATTTTGAATTTTCTCTTCAATATATCTTAATATATCTTCAGCGCAATGCCTCGCAAATGATAATCTGTCTTCCTGCGACATCTTTCTATCTAGCCCTCTGGAAGATGGCTCGTCTTCTTCTATTATATCTGATAACTCTACACTATATGGAAAGCCCTGCACATATTGTAACTGTGGAGGTTTAGTATATGCATTAAAATTATCAATATCTTCCTGATCACTCATGGTGTCATCTTCAAACATCATATTTAGTTCGCAAACTCTTAGGATAGCTTCTTCAAAAATATTTTCCAGATCAGATTTGATATGACTCAAGTCCACGACGGTTTCAGATATGCGTCTACTGTTAGTTTTGTCGTTGTCATCTCCTCTATCGATAACTGTGTCTTGTGTATGGGTTAACGTTGAATCTGACTTTGTTTTACTAAAATCGCTATATGTTTCTAGTTTGCTAATTGTCATATCAGATTTAGACTTTTCGGATAAAGATGGGGTCAGCGACTTTGTGTCTTTTGTCTTCTCTTTGCTACCGTAATTATCCATATATTTGAGCAGCATGTCCACGAGGGTTTCATTGCCTTCTTCTACTGGTGTTTCGTCTATGTAAGATAACTTGACATTAACATTCGATTCAGAAAGACTTAAACCTCTCTGTGAGTTTATTTCAATTATTGGTTTCTCAAACCTTTTATTCTCTGGCCCAAAAAGGAACTCCATCAACGTTATCTTTTTGTCATCTTTATTTCCACCGTCTTCTTTTTCCATACACCCTGTAGTCGCTAGAAATTCTATCAGCGTTTCCATTTTTTGTTCCAACTCCGTATTAACCTTAGTAGGTATGTATTTTTCAAGTTCTTCAGGACTGGCTTCACTTTTGAAGCAACTTCCGCCGCTGCTCTTCCTCTCCTCCTTCTGGCTTTTGACTATCGTGAAGAAGAAGTCAATAAGATTGGCGATCCGTCGTTCCCTGCCTTCGTCTTCATCAGAGCTCGTTAGGTCAGATTCTTCTTTAACTAAAGGACATCTTTTCGGACTGTCATCGCATTTCTTAACAAACATCGTGTCCTGGACAACTTGCAGGAGATCCCTGGCGAGTCTCGCTGGGGACCTGGAGTCGGAAATGGGTTCGTAGGTGGTACCTGCTGGTGCTGAACGACGTCTGTCTTTATCTATCCTGATGAAGTCCCAAAGGGATCCGAGTTCTGATGAGAGAGAGGCGCGGTGGCTCGCCAAGCTGTTCCCTAGCCGGCGGAAGGCCTGTGAAAACAAAACTTTGTTTTAGAGTGCGGTTATTTTTGAATGGTCATAGAGTGGGAATTATCTGAACTTTGATTTCAGATAGAGGCACCGTTTGCGGTGGCTGTTAATATCACATATAAACAGCATAGAGACTACTGTAGGACAGAGACATTGGATAGAAGTTACAAGAAGTTGACCTGCCACACTCAGGAGCGCCAAGCCCTCAGTTTCCGTAAAGAGACTCTCTTGAAGCGAGCCATCTGCGCCGCGAGCGCCTCCGCTCCCAGGGAGCTGCCGCCAGTCTCGCCTTCCGAGTGGACCTGAAAGACCAATTCACCAAGACCAATTGAAGACCAATTCTTAACGAGCCATGTTTGTGAGAGAAGTTTAGCTATGTTAGTTATGTCTGGTTGACACCAAAAATATTCTGAATAATACACATAATATATGCCATGTCAGAAACGGTTGAAAAGGTGGTAGTTATGAGAATGTACACTTACCTCTCTAGATCCTGAACGTCTTTGCATATAGGATCTGATGTCCTTGTCAGAATTCCCCTTTGACCGACCTATGCCCTTGCCCAATGCTGAAGTTGAGACTCTTCTGTAAAAATAAATTTAAATTCTTCATAAAATGGATTACTAATCCAAAATTTGTTCGTTATAGAGCTCTGGATTTTGCTGATAGTAAAGTCTTGAAGTAACCTCCCCCCCCTCTTCAAGCTATTAATGGGAGGGGGGGGGGAATTACTTTGTTACGATAACATTGAAATCGATGCCCAGACATGGAAACGCTGAATAAATTTTAGTCACAAGTCTTAACTCTATTAATCACCAGAATCGACACTAACCGCCGAACTATGACCCCCCCCTCGTCCCCCTCTGTTTTTAATAGTAGTGACGTCACCTGCAATGCGTGGGGTCGCTGTAGGCCGTCTGCACCGGCGTCTTCCCTTCGGCCGCCGGACTGTCGCTGGATATGATGCTGCCGACCAGGGGGAATCCGCCACTCCCTGGTGTTAAAAAAATGAATATTTCTTTATGCTGCTATGTAAATAGTTAACAATCGAGAAGAACAACAGAGAAGCCACCTAATGACAACTACTTAACATCATTGATGGACATCAGTGATACCAAAAGCATCACCTATGCACCCTTGGCCTAGAATTTACATACAATCGTACCTGAATCGTACTTTCTCGTGCTACCATTTTGGCCACGCTCACCCGAAGTCTTTTTTTAGCCGACTCAAAATAGAAGGAGGTTCTTAAGTGGACTGTATTTTTTAAAGTGTCATAACTCACAACTTTGTACTGGGTACCTAAACCGATTTTTTTATTCGAAAGCTGGTTTTTGTGGTGTGGACCATATAAAGATGTATTTTTCTTGTCGATGCTGAAGTCTGTTATTTTTAACCGACTTCAAAAAAGAAGGAGGTTCTCAATTCGACCGTATATATGCATTTTTTGTATGTACGTTCAACGATTATTTCGTCGTTTATGGGCCGATTTTGATAATTCTTGTTTTGTTGTAAAGTAGATAGGCGCAGTGGGGTCCCCTGATAAGGACACCAGGATCTGATGATGGCATCTGAGAGAAATCGAGGGGAACTTTCGAAAATTGTATGGACAACTAGTGTGTTTGTTCATGTTATCATAAGTAAATTAAAGCGCTACCATTTCATGAAGATCTGGAGTCGATCTCATGAAGCCGAAAGACAGTCGAGGGAACTCCTCAACGATTTACTGCAGTTATCTAGTGTTTGGGCTTGAATAATTTGAAGTGACGAGAACTTTACACTTACATGTCGAATTGAGCGCCATCTGGCGAGTAGTTTTTGAGTTATCTCTACTTATCAAGATTGAAGTCGGTTATTTTTTTTGTTAAAAGCAATTATTTTTTATTAAGTGTATGTACTTAGTTATGGTCTACGTGTATGTATGGCCTCACCCGTGATGGCCCCGCGCGTCATGCTGAGCCCGCGCTGGATGCGCTGGATGCAGGCGCGGTGGCGCGGCAGCGGCGCGCTGGTGCCGCGCTCCTGCAGCACGAACCGGCCCAGCGTCTTCCAGCTCGCCTGCGGGAATGGTGTGTGTAATGTGGGATACAACTGTGACTAATGGTGTGTAAATCAGCTCCGAACCGGTTCAAATACACAGATCGCATGGTCTTGAACTGTTGAGCTGCGGCTCAAAGGCATCAGCAGCTCATGACTCAACTTATACTGAGATAGAGGCATAGAACTTAAGCATCAAACATCTCAAGTGGCTAAATGTTTACATAAAGCTCCGCTAGATCGCGTCGAGTCATTTGATTCACCGACGAGATAGGTTATTTGATTCATGACGGCTCATTTGAACCGTAGCCGCGTTAGAGTTATTGGCCGACTCGCAGTTTGTAGATCATACGACGAAAATTAAGTTGGCAACTTGAGCTGATCTGCGAGCCGGTTCGCAGCTCTGACTCACATACGCGAACCGCGAGCTGAACCGCAGCTCAAGCGTTTTGGTTGAGTGAGTTACCCATGTTTAACTGTGACTGATGTGTACTTGGAAGATGTTGGAGAAAATATTATTGTTTGCATAAACACTAACATATCTTGCAAATTGTATGCTGTGCTAATTGTATAAAAATTACGAAAATGTCCGTTTGTTTGTCTGTCTATTTGTATGTCTGTTTATTTATATATTTGTTTGTCTGTCTCCTAGCTTTTCACCCTTATTCTGCTGAACGACTTTAACGGCATTAAATCAATTTTCGTCTCCGAGAAAAAGCACAACCACTTGTTTGTTAATAATACTAGAACTGATCTGTGTCTATCTGTTCAGGGAATTACGGCAGGGGGAAAGACGAAAAGAAGAGTATCGAGGATAATAGAATAGAGAAGAAAGTCAACAGATGAAATTGAGAGCAGATAGATGGAGATGGAAGGACACAGAGTGTGGAAATACATTATTCCCAGATGAGAGCACTCACCTGCGCGGTATAGACGACCTCGTCGTCGGCGAGCGCGCGCTGCTGCGGGCCGGCGCCCGCGCGCCCGCCCCACTCCAGCTCCTCCACCAGCACGAACCTGGAACGTTGCTTGTTATCACTACTCCAGGGCCCCAATTCTGCTAATTTATAACGCTTCAATAGTGTCTCCATTGAATTGTTTGCCACATTCTGTATACGACATTGAAGAGTTTGACACATTTTTGGCACATTTCGTTTAAAGCGTCCCCGAGACGATCAAGCGCACTTGACAAGTCTACGTGATTGAAGCAAATATTGATCGTTTACTGCGTTGACTTGACGCGTAAAGGTACGTGTTTTCGGCTTGACCATAATTGACACACGTGAGACTTGTCAAGTGCGCTTGATCGTCTCGGGGACCCATACAGAATTGAATAGATCGACACATTTAAGTACGTTTTATGTACAAAATTTAGTAGTTTTCGACGTTATTTCGGCACATTCTTTATTCAAAATGTGGCAGACAATTCAATCGAGACACTATTGAAGCGTTATAAATTAGCAGAATTGGGGCCCAGTACTGATACACACTAACGAATTAAGCTATTAGAGTCCATTCACACCGACCGGCTCGGAAAGGAGAGCAGATTTTTATCACGATGGAAACAGTTTTGATTAATTGTATTAAGGTTTATTTTTGTATGTGCAATTATTTTGACATTAGGAATGTTTGAACGCGTTTCGTGTGAAATAAGAGGAGCCCACCGGCTCCGATTGCGTGCTCTTTTCCAGCCGGTCTATGTGAAATAGTTGGCGGCTCCGCTCCAGCCAATCCCAAGCGTATACGATCCGGTCTGTGTTAAAAGAATAATGCGAGCCGATGCTATCCGAGCCGGTCTGTGTGAACGGACCCTGAACATTAATAACAATAACAGTAAAGAGAGCATTAATAACAATAACAGTAAAGGATGGGTAGTCCTTATATGATCCTAGTCAATTTGGGTCTTATTCTGGGTCGGTTATAATTGTAATAGGAGGCAGCGGAAGGGTAGTAGTATATGCTCGTTTGCTATTTAAAAAGAAGTTAATCTTTTTGGTAAGAGAGCTAAAGATACCTTTCAAAATATGTAGTCTGAAAGACGGAAAAATGTCGGTTTTGAAGATTATTACCTTTTAGGGTCGTCATGACACCGCGCCTTAGTCAATGCCTGGTAGACCACATAGGATGCTGTTGCGCTCAGAGGAACCTGGAAAATAGGAATAGCAATGGAATTTTAGAACGCGATCGCTTAAAAACCAAGGACACGAAGGCCTACTATAAAGACATATCTTTTTCGTTTCGGATTTTGGTTTCTAGGTGCTAATAATTAATAATAAATGATGGTGTAGAGGAAAAGGGGAGATCTCACGCCAGGCGATGTCACTGCCTGCGGACCGCGGTCCGAATGTTAAATTCGGACCATTTGTATATATCGTTAGATGTTCTGGAAACTTAGCGCGGTTGAGGATACATCTTCTGATTGGCCAGTCTCAGTACGACGCGTGTGACGTAGTGTATTATTTACTGCATTCGTTGCTTGTGGTTGCTTGGTCAGCATCATGTGCGGCGCGCGCTCATGGTACTGTGGGCACGTTCCGTAACTCGACCAGAACGCTCAAAACGTTCAAATTTCTTTAGAAAAAGTTTTGGGCGTTTTGGTACGAGTTTTGGCACGCAGCCTTTAGATAACGCGCCGTTATAATGGTTTATAACAGCAACCAACCTTGAGGATGGCGTAGGGTATCTCCTCCGTGGTGTCCTCGTCTGACGGCTCCGAGCGCTCGCGGCCGCGGTCTGAGGACGCTGATCTGAGGAGTATAATGGTATCTACCAGCACCAACCTTGAGGATGGCGTAGGGTATCTCGTGCGACACGTTGTGCACGCACACCAGGTAGCTGTCGGGCGGCTTGCGCGGCTCCTCCGTGGTGTCCTCGTCTGACGGCTCCGAGCGCTTGCGGCCGCGGTCTGAGGACGCTGATCTGAGGAGTATAATGGTATCTACCAGCACCAACCTTGAGGATGGCGTAGGGTATCTCGTGCGACACGTTGTGCACGCACACCAGGTAGCTGTCGGGCGGCTTGCGCGGCTCCTCCGTGGCCGTGTCCTCGTCCGATGGCTCGGATCTGTCTTTCCCGCGGTCTGAGGAGGCTGATCTGAGGAGTGAGAAGCAGGTCGTTAATGTTTAGTTATGGTAATGTGGAAGCTCAGGAAGTTACTAACAGAGTATGTTTGAGTAAATAGTTTCATTTTCTCACGAAGGTCCCAAGGAGGCCTATTCCCCTGTTTGCACACTTCGTAGAACGCAAACTTTCATCTTCAGGAGTCTGACTCTGATCTTTTCGTGTATTCTACGTATTATGTATGTTAATATAAAAGCGTACTTAGTTCTTGATCTAGGAGGGCCAAATCGGTTGAAAATTTTGCTTGAGAACTTGCAACCGTAGTAGGTACCTCCTCCTGAGGCACCTGGAGTTGGAAAGTAGCTTCTCTTGTTGTCTCTACCTACGTGCATATGGCAGCGCCACTCCCTGGCATCTTCAAACATCAACTTGTCTTTATGTGTTGTTACCAACCTAATGTTCGTCAATCACGCCCGACTGCTGGGGTCGTCTCCGACCCACAAGAACATCAGCCGCCGCACACATACACCTAGCATCTCCTAACACTTCCAAACATCATCACCAACCTGATGTTAGTCAGCCAGGCGCGATTGCTGGGGTCATCCCCGACCCGCTTGGGAAGCAGCCGTCGCACGCAAAAGCTTGGCAAAGGTCACCTACTTTCCTTTTGTCGTCGTTACCAACCTCATGATGGTGAACCAGGCCCGGCTACTAGGATCTTCCCCGATCCGTTTGACTCCGTCGTCCTCCGCCGTCGCACTCAAAAGCCTGATATCTTCAGACTTCCTCCACCAGCATGTAGTCGTTACCAACCTGATGCTAGTCAGCCAGGCCCGACTGCTGGGGTCGTCCCCGACCCGCTTGAGCAGCAGGCGGGCGCCGGGGCGCGCGCGCAGCACGCGCTCGTGCGGCGCCAGCACGCGCTGCGTGGGCGCGCGCGACGGGACCTCCTCCACCAGCACGTAGTTGGCGCGGGAGGACCGGCTGATGTCGGCTTTGGTCAGGCATTGCGCGATTGCCTGGTGGAAGATGATCAAATTATTATTTTTGAATTCCTACTAAGTTTAAGACGACCCAGTAGCCTAGTTGGTAGCGACCCTGCCTGCGATGCGAAGGATCCCGGGTTCGATTCCCGGCCGGGGCAGATATTTACGTGGCAGATAAATATTTGTACTCGGGTCATGGTTGTAATTGTAATGTGTTATATGTGTAGTCCATGCCACCCGAGACACAGGTACCTAGTAACCTACTGCGGGGGTATGAGGTGAGTGTGTGAGGGGTTTTTTTTAAAGTTCCTTTCAAGGTCTGATCAAACAGCGGATGGGGCGGGACAGCTACGCGACGCTAACGGGACGGCATCGCAGCGTGGAAGTGATGATCCCGCTAGCATTGCGTCGGTGGAGCCTTGGCATTCGGCGATTTTCCGACCATTTCCGAGGAAGATGTCGAGCGATTCAGACGTGGACGTTGCGCTACTTTCTTGTGTGTTTATCATCACTACATAGTATAAAACAAAGTCGCTTTCTCTGTCCCTTTGTGTCCTTAAATCTTTAAAACTACGCAACGGATTTTGATGCGGTTTTTTTAATAGATAGAGTGATTCAAGAGGAAGGTTTATATGTATAATAACATCCATTAAATAGTTATTGCACCCGTGCGAAGCCGGGGCGGGTCGCTAGTACATAATATGTGCTCGAATAATTTCGATGAGTTTTGTCCACTTTTTCTTCTAGTCTAACTAATATAATACAAATCTTCTAATCCCGACAGCGTCACGTCGCCATCCCGTTCCGTCCGCTGTTTTGTCGTTGCTGTTACCAGATTTTTGGGATTTCCACCTAGTTAATTAGAAAATCTAGTAGGCGTAATATAAATCCTTATCCTTAACCCTGCGCCTTGTACTGTATTGTACTTGTTGTATTAATCAATTCATTAAGTCACAATAGCATTGGCAGCAGTGGAAGAGTGGTGCTGCTGCATCTTTATTAAGCCCAAAATAAAATAGCCCATAATGACTACAGTCTGTTTTTTTTTCGCTGCGGACTAATTTGACATAAGCTTAATTTTACTTTTTTTCGAATCATTAATAGTGATGTGCCACGACCGTAACTTTACGTAATTTACAATCTAGTATTGTTTTTCAGTAATAGTTACAAAAATGTGTCTTTAAAATTTCAGAATGGAGCGACAACCGTAATGTATTGTTGTTATTGTAAAATGTATGTTAATGCGTATTCTTCAATTACACATCGATAATTGTCGTATTTACTTCGTGAAATAAGTGTTTAAAATCAATAAATGTATATTTTTATCTGTGATGCTCCATATTCATCATGATTTTTAAAAGATTCGTCTATTGTCAAATAATAAAATTATGTGGTAAGAGTAAAAAATTACGATTCATGACACCGGTATCGTAGTACAACACTATAACTAAAAAGCTGGTAACATTATTTCGAAATTTGACATTTGCACGTGTCAATTTAGTCCGTAGCGAAAAAAAACGGACTATACTGAGTAACTTTCAATCGAACCCACCTCATTAGCAGTGGTATCCTGGGTGACCTTGAGTATGGAGTACGGCTCGTGTCTGGCCACGGCGTAGACCACGAGGAAGTGTATCTTGCGGCGCTCGCGCGGCGAGCTGGGCTCCAGGTCCCCGCGGTGGCTCTCCCCCGCCAGCTCCTCGCTGCAGCGCGAGAAAATCAGCAGCGACGCCATGTTCAGAGGCTGGTTGGTCGGGGATCTGTGGAGATTTATAATTTTATAGCCAACTAGAGAACCGCCCGCGCTTCGCTTCGGGACCCGCAGGTAACAGCCGCGTAGGTCCCGCTCCCGTAGGAATCTCGGCTAAAAAGTAGCCTATAACATTTGCCTATGACTTAAGTAAATTACATGTAGTATTTGATAGTGAATCAGAACTTGCAAATGAATTTTACTAACGCCATCTATTAACAACTGCGGAACTAAATATCTAGCAACTAACAAAACATCGATCTTCCCAAGGGAATGAGATGTTTTTCCGCGGTAAAAAGTAGCCTACGTCACTCTTCACCCTCCTAAATATCACTACACACAAACCATACCATATAATAGCCATGTTGCGACGTGAAAGAGCCACAAACAAACAAACACACTTTTACATTTATAATACTAGTAAGGACTAGTAAGGATTAGGTATTAGCAGGGAGGTCATGTTGAGTAGTCAACTGGTTGGGGATCAGCGGGTGAGGGTCTTGGGAAGACTAGGTGAGCGCGAGAAGATGAGCAGCGACGCCATGTTGAGAGGTTGGTTGGTTGGAGATCTGTGGGTGAGTTGAAGAGTTAGGTGGGAGTGCTTCCGAATGGAGGACATCCATATGGAAGTACCTCCAAAGGAAATCTTTGAAATTTTGGAAGCCGTTGACGATACGTCCATTTGCAATGCTTCTAAATGTATGGAGGCACTTCCAACTGGATGTCTTCCATTTGGAGCCATTCCAAATGGACGCATCGTCAATGGCTACCTTGAGGATGGTTGCATTGGCAATCTTACTGCCAGCGCGTTTGACCCGCGCCGATGAACCACGCTGCAAATGTACGTTAAATCTGCGCAAGTCTCTTTTCACTATAAAACGGTACAAGAGACTTGTAAGCTTGTGTCCCTCGCGCCGGTATTTTGGTTGAGAGATACGTGGTCAGGCGTTTTTGTTCAGAGTTGGTTACTTGAAATTTAATGTGGTCCTGGTATATATTTCGATTATAAGGGTCCCCGCAAACTGGCCACAGCCACCGGCGGCTATGTTGCTGTGATACTTCTTTTTAGAAGCGCGTTCCGGCGACAGCCGCTGCGGCTGCATAACACGCTCACCGTTATTGGAGCTGTTGGAGCGCTAAAACAAACGCCATAACGCCACAACCACCGGTGGTCAGTCGCTATGGCCAGTTTGCGGCAACCCTAAGTGTAAAATTCCTTTGATAATTTTTGTTAAGGGCTTTGATCATTTTTGTACGTGGGACGAAAATGACTTTTCCACCTATCTTTTCTAGATTTATTTGCTTCGCTCCGAAATTCTTTTCAAGGTTCGCATTTTTTTTAACAGACAACAAATTTTGAAAATATTCAAGAGACCTTCAAACATAATAATATTTTCAACACACTTGCTCGTAAAGTTGCTATTTTTTCTTTAGTCTTACGCCCGGAATGCGGTTTATTACACAGTAGTGCGTTTTACTTTTCATTGCCGCACTAGTGTTTTTCTTATTCCACTTTTTTTTTAATATCCGTAAAGAGGTTGTTACCAAAAGATTTATTATTTTGTAAATAAATAAACTTGTTGTACTTAGTCAAAATCTGATAAGATAAGATTATACTTCATCTAATTATCTATTAAAGCATTTAAAAAATACAATATTTTAAATCATTAATTACCGTAAATTCCTATTAGAAATACATAATTATTTAGTTTAATATATTGTGGCTGAATAGCGGTGCTCTTTGCCTCTGGACTTAACCTGCGTGCCTGCGCGCGCATAGTTATTCAACCAAAGATACGGCGCGCGAAAAAATAAAATAAACCTCGGCGCCATTTTGTCCAAACATTTGTTCGTTTATAATTTGCTGATTTGTGACTGAAAAATGTCGATACCTAATTGTTTTTTTCCTCGCAAGTGTGTTGAAAAACGTCGTATGATACGCGTGCGCTTTGTTCACTACAGTCTTGGCTCTATTACAGCCCTCGCCTGGCGGCTCGGGCTGTGCAATACCGCCTCGACTGTAATGACCAACTTCGCGCACTTACATCATAATGTACTATTGTATATTATGCAAGTTCAAAAATCACGGCGGTCTCTAATACTCCAATGTTCAAACTACCAGGCTATCATAACAGTACAAGTAGTTGGCCTCACCTCAGCCGCACATGTCGGTAGCCGGGCCGCAGACAGCGCAGCGGTATGACGCGCTGCGACAGCATGTAGTTGGTGTCCGCGTCGTATATCTCGAACCGCACGAACGCCAGCTCGGGGAAGTTTATCTGAGAGAAGAGATCGGTGGTGTTATGTTACCCTGGTACCTCGACTAATGATGCCAGGATATAAATATTATGTTGATTACAGGATATTACGTAACTATAGACTGTGTGTGTGTGTGTGTGTGTGTGTGTGTGTGTGTGTGTGTGTGTGCGTGCGTGCGTACGTGGGTGCGTGCGTGCGTGCGTGCGTGCGTGGGTGCATTCGTGTGTGCGCGCGCGTGTTTGGGTGTGTGTGTGTGTGTGTGTATTGTCATGTCTGTGACTTCGGAATAATATCTTTGTGGCTATGAACTAATGCGATAAAACCAGTATACCTGTAAACACTAGTATTACATTTAGTCACGAAGAGAGCATGTAGTAGATAGATTAAATATTCTTTCTTGACATGAATTATCACGCATTTAAACCCAAAACATTTCGTAAAACAATTAACACATTTGACCACCACGCCAAAACTGAATTTCCTTTACCCATTCTGTCCTACTGACCTTAAAATTAAAAGTCTCATTCCAGATGGGATTGAGCGCATTCTTCCTGGCTACTTTAGTCCTGATCTTCCTGCAGTCGGCCGGCACGCCCAACACCTCTACCTCCACGAAGGCGTTGTAGAACGAGTACACGTTCTCTGCCACGTATTGGCCTGATATCACCGCCAGGGTCAGGTGCGCCGCGTGGATCCCGTCGAATTCTTTGTCCATTGGGTTGAACCTGAAAACAGGATTAGTTAGTTCATGAATTTTGACGAAAGTTACCTTGTGTATCAATCGATCAATATTTCACCTACGATCATTAAAATAATGTAGGTACCTACTTTTGAAGACCGTCAAAGTCCGAAAAAGAATTCTGCACGTCCCAAGCATTTGAAAACTTACGCTGGAACAGAATCCATCACATTTACGATACGCTTTTTCTATTTGAAGATAAACAAAGGTTAGGTTCTGATTCGTGCAACGCAAAATGTGTCAGGTTCATAATTCAGAAGATCTGCAAAATTACCTACATAATCAACCTGCTGAGTGTTGACCGCTGATAGGTATAAGATGACGTTCTGCCATAGGATCCTTATCCTCTTTCTATTAGAGTGTTACCAGACCAATCGATCGATTGTCGATCGACGGCATCCACCGGTGGTGGTGTAGATGAATCGACGACGATCGATCCATTGGTCCACTAGAAACTATCGACCGACAGCGCCAACATAGTTCAGCGCCACCAGCTGCACGCCGCACGACCAGAACAGCACGGGATCTAGGTGGATCTATTGGTCATCTACTCTATTCACCACCACCACACTCACCGTCTGTAAGCAATATGGTTGGGATCCCACATGACCGCCGGTTTCCGCACGTAGCCCGCGCAGCCGTTGCTCTCGTAGAGCGCGGCGTTGACGGCCATGGCGGCGTCCTCCGTCTGGTAGTTCAGCGCCACCAGCTGCACGCCGCACGACCAGAACAGCACGGGATCTAGGTGGATCTATTGGTCATCTACTCTATTCACCACCACCACACTTACCGTCTATACGCAATATGGTTGGGATCCCACATGACCGCCGGTTTCCGCACGTAGCCCGCGCAGCCGTTGCTCTCGTAGAGCGCGGCGTTGACGGCCATGGCGGCGTCCTCCGTCTGGTAGTTCAGCGCCACCAGCTGCACGCCGCACGACCAGAACAGCACGGGATCTAGGTGGATCTATTGGTCATCTACTCTATTCACCACCACCACACTCACCGTCTGTAAGCAATATGGTTGGGATCCCACATGACCGCCGGTTTCCGCACGTAGCCCGCGCAGCCGTTGCTCTCGTAGAGCGCGGCGTTGACGGCCATGGCGGCGTCCTCCGTCTGGTAGTTCAGCGCCACCAGCTGCACGCCGCACGACCAGAACAGCACCGGGTCTAGGTTGGACGAGTCGATGCGTAGGCTGTGGGCAAGGGTTTTGGGTTAGAATTGACCAGAATTATTTACCGAAGTACAGGGTTATAATTGGCCTATGCCAATGGGTTTAGCAAGCCTTTGCGTTAGTTAGTTTCTGTTAATTTTAGAAGGCATTCGTGAGGACTGGTCCTTACTGGAACCTTTCTAGCTTGCTTAGCTACTGAGATCCCTTTTTACCGAGAAATGATTGTAACATGTTGCGTTTCCAGCTTTAGGAAGTTAGTTACAAGAAGATATTTTTCAGAATATTCAAAAATACTGATCTCGAAGAAAACAATAAGAATTACTTTCCTCTTTCCATACACTTGGTTCTGGTTGGCAACACATCGATCATACCTTTGGTGATCCTGATGTCCATGAGCCACAGCGACAACGTACCATCATCTACCTCCTTCACCCCTTACCAACTACACACTCACCCAGCAGGGTAGGTCCGCACGAGCTGCGTCTCGGTGTGCGCCACCAGGGCCACGGGGTGCTTGCGGCAGATCTTGCCGATGGCCTCGTTGACGGAGGAGCAGCTGTCCACGGGTGCCAACCTACCACCAGACACCTCTCCCCCTTACCAACTACACACTCACCCAGCAGGGTAGGTCCGCACGAGCTGCGTCTCGGTGTGCGCCACCAGGGCCACGGGGTGCTTGCGGCAGATCTTCTTGCCGATGGCCTCGTTGACGGAGGAGCAGCGGTAGCAGGGGTGCTGCACCGCCGGTGTGTTGAGGCAGCGCGCGCGCGGCGTGCTCGATTGGGTGAGGGCTAGTTGCTGGGAATGAGGAAGGAGGTTTTTAATGGTAAACGTGAAGCAATTGACTTGGTGAGCGTGTGGTGATAATGTTCGGACGGATAACGGAATGCCGTCCAAAGCGTCCTGGATGCAATCTCGGTGGGTGCGTCTCGGTCTAGATGTGTCCCTGTTTTTACACATTATGATGAGTTTTGAAAAGTAACAACGGCCGTTCATACAATATATCTTTTATCGCGTAGTGTACAAGTAGATCTGCTTATAATTAATGAGATGACGCTGACGTGTTTTAATTTACTTAAGTCATCAAAACTAAGTAATTAAGAAAGGCTCATGACCCGCTGAATTATTCCCTTCTGCGATGGCATGAACGCTGCTGAAGCATGCTCCAAGCCTCCTCAATCACGCGAAGGGTCTCATGCCCTATGTCCCATTTGGCGCGAAGCCACGATACCTAATGTAATAAAACTAAAAAGGTTCTACCGTGGCAGTACTGTCGCTGCTCTCCGATGACTCAAAGCTGCTGCAGGCGGCAGTACTGGAGGTGTCCTTCGGTGCACTGCTGGGTTGCTTCACGGAGTTACGTGGACTCAGCGGATTCAGACTTCGAAATTTTATTGCCTGAAAAAAACACATGCATATTAACTCGGGTTGACTTTGGTGAGCTTCTGGTAGAAATTGGCTATTGTTTCGGGGACGTAACTTAAGTATGCCACACATATTGATCATGATAGGTAAAAACGTTCTTTAATAAGTACCAGAAATAACTATTATCCTTTCTATTAGACACTAGTTAATTTTCGCTTTTAAGTTTATCAAATTTTTACCAATTTAACAGGGGAATTTTCTCAAAGATCCTCTTTTACTGCTACCCTACACTCCCCAAGGAACATTGATGCCTTTTAGCTTCTTGCGTTCATCAATTTGGGTTGTGCGATTTCTGTCACTAAGTCAATAAGTTACGGAAGAGTTTTTGATATAATTGATTGATGATTATGTAAATGACTGCATGCATTTCTTCATCTGCTGGCTTACCTGAACATACGTGACCATATCGCTGAGCTCCTTAGCGATCTGATTGCTCCGTTTCCTGTTGGTCGCGTGTTTCATGCTGCCCGAGGGCCCTTCCCCGTCTCCCTCACTCCTGCGGAAGCTCTGGTACAGCGACAGGGATGTCCGACCGACCTTCTCTTCCATCGAGTTGAGGATTTTGTGCAGTTCCTTCTCTGAAAGATGACGAATGATGATGAAAAGAATATTGGTAAGTGAGTCCTGTCCTGGGTTGATCCACAGACAGCGGTAGTAAGATGGAAATGAATACTCAATCGCCATCTAAGTCCACAAAAAAATTTAGGTTTTTAATAAGATTGACCATCTAGTTAAGTCGTTAATTAATTCATCGGATTCTTCTAGGCATACGTCATTTCCCTCAAACATCATTTTATTATGTGTAATTTATAAATATGCTACCACCCATTATGTGCTACAATATTTTCATTATAACAGAAATGGTTTTATTTCCAATTCCGTGGATCTCTAAAGTACACACTGAATTCTACGACCTCTTGAAAACTCCCGATACCAAGAACATTTATCCACCCGAGCCCCTTACCATCCAACTCCTCGTCATCCTCGTCGTAGTCTTCGTCAGAGAAGTACTCGGTGAGCGAGCTGCCGGCCGACTGGGTGGACAGGATGGAGCTGGCGCGGTTCTGCTCCGGCAGCGACGCGCTCGTGTGCCGGATGCCGCTGGATCTGCTGCGGGGTGGAGATATTTAGCTAGGCCCCTCACCATCCAACTCCTCGTCGTCCTCATCGTAGTCCTCGTCAGAGAAGTACTCGGTGAGCGAGCTGCCGGCCGACTGGGTGGACAGGATGGAGCTGGCGCGGTTCTGCTCCGGCAGCGACGCGCTCGTGTGCCGGATGCCGTTGGATCTGCTGCGGAGGTGGACGATATTGTAAGGAAAGGAGGGAAGATAGAAATGAGAGATGTAGGCGCTTTGCCCACGGAACAACTATTGCAGCAACTGGCAACTAGCTGTATACATACATTTCAATTGGACTGCGCATACACAGCAACTCGAGTTTCGAGTACCGGCAATCGTCAACATTTTTCAGTTGCCTCAACTAGCAACTATTAAATATTATACCCGTTTTTAACCCGTTTCCACAACTGTCAATCGCAAATCAATCAATCAAGTTGCTCACAAATTGCTATAAAATTGCCGCAACCGTAAACGTTGTAGCAACTATCAACTTTTACAGGAAACTTTTAAAGTTTTAAAAAGTTTATAGTTGCCTCAACTTGAGTTGCTCCGTGGGCAAGGCGCCGTAGAGAATAGGACTATCTTATTCAGTACTTTATGGATCCAATTAGGAAAGACAAATATGAGAGACATAGAGAATTACACTTTGGATTTTATTCAGTATTTTGTGAACCTAGTTACAAATTTTAGAGGCGTACTTCTTAGTCGTTGATGGGATGCAACAATCTGTGACTGAATTGAAACGAGAATCCTTTTAACAATTACTAACTGGACTATTAGGATACCGACTACAGAATTTAAGACATTTATCTTTATCTGGTAACTGGACCAACCATCCTAGTCCCGATTTGTGTCGAAGTTGATCATAATTGTCATGGGCGAAGTATTTAAGTCTTACATAAAATATGTGCAATAAAATAACTTAAGCATTTTAAATAAATAAACTTTCTTAAGTCTTTAATAAAATACATATCAAATAAAAAATACATGAAAATGAATATTGTGCAATATTATCTCATACAAAGTGGCGATGAAATCCAAGATGATTAAAGCCACTATATCAGTGAAAACCTGTTCTTGAGTCTTGAACTTCTATTACATTACTCTTGAATGCTGCATATGCATGCTACGTACCTGAATGCAGTGGTGAGAACGCCGCTATACCCCTGGGCGGACGTGGCGCCCGTCAGCCCCACGGTGGGGCTGGACTCAATCGGTGGCAACTTCTTATTCTTTATTAGGACCTGGGAAACATACCAATTTACAACACTGGCAGTTGATTCTATAACATTTATGGAAATGTTCTAAAATTAAATCTGGAGAACATCTTCTAATTGACCTTGTACAAAATTCACAATATTCTAAAAGTAGTGAAGCTTTAGGAATTTGTTTTGGTTCCACGTGGATTTGTCAGTCTCCTATTACTCTGCAGACCCTACACCATGAGCGTAACTAGGTAGAAATACGCAGGCGAGGAGACGCAGTTGCTTTCCCCTTGACTGCGCATAAAGTCCCTATGGTTGTTGTACCCTTTAACGACCTGCCTCGAAAGTCCGATTTTCCCCCTTACCCCCTTTATTAGGTACTGGGTACCAGGTCCGCCGCTAACTGTACTGTACTGCGCGCAAAACTAATCGACACTGCCCCCTCGTCGCTCCAATATCAACCTCACACACGGATATACTTTTATACCGCCCAACCATTGGTCCATTTTCCGCTTCCATGGATGCTGCTTCTGTGCGAAGGGGTTATTCCGCAATTCCCTATTGGAATCCCCAACAATGGCACGCTTTGCTCGCTCGCTTACGGCAGCCCTGCTAAGTAAAAAGCAAATAAAAAAGCGCTTTTTAGAATATATATGTAGGAGCGAGACCAAAGTCCTACGCTGATCTAGTAACGCCACCTATGAGTAATCGATGGAACTAGTTTTAGGAACCTACCGCCATCTATGAATGATGGCCGGAGCTACTTCTGGAAACGAAACAGTTATTGTTTGGGCATGGTTGGTATGGAGTGGGGGTAGAGATGGCGTCGTAGAGAACCATAGCTGTCATGATCATTCTGAATTGAGCGCTTAGACCGAGCGGACGTGTCGAACCCACTGCCATACCAAACTTGCCGCGTTTCCAAGTGTTACTGAATTAATCGTGCTGATCCTTTGCCACTTTGCTATTATTTTGTCGTCAGCTTTATTTCTAAGTTTAATTTAATGTAATCTAAATTAATTTTGGTGATAACTGTATTGAAGTGTTGGAATAGACGTTTAAACTCAGTGTACAGACTATTATTTCTTATCCCCAGTCACGTATAACCCAAAGTATAACAACCGCTCTGACCCTGGCTCCGAGATATAAATAATTTTACACCTACCTTGTATTTAAGCTGCTCCGGGCTCGGCAACCGAGGGTCGTCCGTGTAGTCGGCTTCGAACAAGAACGACGTCACCAATTGCTCTCCAAACACTGCCTGGATGAAAAGGGATCAGTACAGTAAGTGATCTCATAAAGTCTATTCCAGGGCATCTATGACTGGAATATGTATTACCATCATAATAAGCAGGTGTCCGACCACCGGCGAGTTGGCGAGCTCGGGTATTTTCTCGCTCAAGACACGTACAAAAGATTTGACAGTCTATGTAAATAAAAGAGACACCATGTTTCAGCGAGTACACGCTGACTGTTCACACCGCGGCCGAGTACGCGCTCGCATATATTATGCATCTCTTTTGTTTACACGGGATCTCGTATTTAAGTCTTTTTCTTGGGCGAAAAAGTAGCCCATAACTACTCGCCGCATGCCGGCGGTCGAACACCTGCCTAACATAGAAAAACACAGGATTTACATGGCATGAGTTGACATTGCAAACACGTCTGCGGTGACGTCACGTCATGTCTGAATCACGCTATCGAAGTTTTTTTACGCCGTTTTATTATTATATGTGCTTGGAACGGATCAGTTGGAGCTTGGCCACTATTCAGACATGACACCTAGCTTAGTAGTAGATCCCTATTTGCATAAAACAATTAACAACTTTAGTTGGCATTACCAGTAAAGAATGACCGCGTTCCGTAGCTAGCCCATAACACTCATAACGTCTCAAAAAGCGTTCAATTACTGATTATGGGCATTATGGTCGTGGCATTTCGCTGCCCTAGTGCTTGAATTGCCAATCGACCATTTATAAAATTTTACAGGAGACGTTTTTTTAATTAGTAAAGGTTAATATTAAAAATTTTACTAAAACCTTTTATGAATTAGATACATGAATCATTTATTTACGTATATTAAAATAGTAATTTAAAATAATAATAATAGTAATGACTATTTTTCATTTTATTATTGGAGATTGGCTAAAACGTCTCTAACAAAATTATGTTCATGGAGATTGAGCACAGTGACATGGAGATAGAGCCCTAAGAATAACATGCACGTTTTGTGCTTATTTGTCCAAACTACCATCATTGGTGCAATACAGTATGCAGGGCCTGATTAACAGTTCTGACCGCCCTAGGCTAATTATCAGGACGCGCCCCCCCGGGCCCCACAGGCCCCGTAAGGTGTGTTGGCGCCCGCGTGCAAAAGCGATTTGCACCCCCCCCCCCCCCCCGGGTTCAATACGAATTTGTCCATAATATAAGCGTGTTATAGTCGCGCGTTCGGGCTAAAAAGTAGTATATTAATGTTTATAACATGATTCATGGTATGATTCATGGTTGGACCTGGATGGCGCAATGGTTAACATGCCGGACCGCTAAGCCGAGGGTCCTATGGGGTTGATATGACGGACGAACGACAATTAACAAAAAAGAGACAAACAAAATGAAGTGCGACAAACTGTACTAACTACAGACTGCAGTGTCTAAACTAAAGTCACTTTTCTATTAAATACGGGGAGCCCCGCGCGTCGTTGTTTCATTCACAGAGTTACCTTTAGTACGCGAAAGGTAGACATGACACTTTTCTAGTGATGTGGCACGTACTATGTTTATATCGATATTTTTTCCACGGAAAAAAATAAGAGGAACATTAATTAAATAAGGTTTGTTATACCTAAGTAAAGTGAAAATGAATCTGGTTTATTCAGTTTAGGCTATTGTGGTACTAGCACATAAGACTTCATTAAAATTAATATTGTTGATAGACAGACAAGTAAATATTTAAATAATTTTAATGTAGACAAGGAATGAGCTAGTAAAAAGATTTACAATTATGTTGTTATACAATTAGAATATTTTATTCATCACAATAAATATCATATCAGCTCATACTAACATCCCTACAACCTACAAGCACTTAGTGACTCTTCATCACTAGTATTTTCAACTTCTATGATAAAATCTAAAGCTACCGAAGTCATTTTAAAACACAACAACAAACAAAAATGTGAGTGAGATTAAAATCGATAAACGCGGTCGATATAGTGTCGCGCATTACTATTACTAAGGGTGACGTGCGGTATGCGGGGTGTCCCTTCCCCCGCGCCTCACCTCATATGCCGATTGCCATGCGGACCTGTCGCGTACTGTAGGTACCTTTAGCGAGCTGCGATGTTGCCAGCTCGCACTCGCTCATCACCGACCGATTCCAGTGATAAGGCAGCAGCAGCTGGTGTTTGTTTTACGCGCGCAAAATTCAGGGATTCTCAAGCTTTTTTAGTTCACACCGCATTTAGTTTTTGTATTTTGGTCTCGATCTAGTTGAAATATGTAGGGTGCAATGATGCTAGTAGATTAGTAGTGCAAGCGAAGACTCGATTTCGGCGCCCCCCCCCGATCCTCGCGCCCTAGGCTGCAGCCTAATTAGCCTATAGGGTAAATCAGGCCCTGACAGTATGTTCAATTTTATACAATATGAATACAAGACTTGACTCCGACAAGACTTGGTTTAGTGTCATGAATTTAGGCTATATTTTATACTATAAAATCGTGTATAAAATTGTATAAATAATAACTACAGGTCGTGGGGACCCGGAGTCCCGCGGCCCTAAGACCTTTCATAATATTATGTTGTTTTATAAATTGAATCAAAATGTTTACTACGAAATAGTCCTATTTCGTTTTTTAAGCTTTTGGGGGTATAGAAGGGGGGGGGGGGGGGATAAGAGGAATTCTAGTGAGGTCTAGAGTAATAGATTCAAATGTGTAGGTATACTTGCACGTAGATACACGCACAAAAACACATAGTAATTAAAGAATTTATTACCCGACTGCGTCAGAAGGAGGGTTATGTTTTTCGAGTGTATGTATGTTTGTATGTATGTCCATTTATTTGTGACGCCCCACAGCCCAAACGGTTGAACGGATTTCGACATATATGAGGAATCGCTGAATTCGTGAGAACTGTGAAAGTGTCATAGGCTATATTATGAATTTAAAAATGGCGCCCGAAAGTGGAAGAAAGAGGGGATAATCTTGAGTTTTTTGTTATATTAGCAATATGGGTATCAAATGAAAGATCGTGAAAAGACCTTTTCAAAAATATATATATCATATAACGTTTAGGCACACGTTTTAACACAAATTGTCAAAAACCATCCCAAAAAGTAGAATTTTTCGGTGAAAACACTAAAAAGTCTGAAATAAAATTATTATTATAAAAACAAAAAACCCGACTGCTTACAAAAGAACTCAGAAGAAAAAACAAGTGTCACAATATCAACATAAAATACTTCATGGTGCTGCAGGCGGGGACAAACAATACTGTTACCTACGGGTAAAAAAAGATTTATCACAAGTATACAACTCTTGTGCCCCCGACTCCCAACACTCCGACATAAATCCAAGTCCTAGTTTTTATTATTACTTCACATACTACATATTAAAATCATCCTGTGTACAACACCTAAGTAAATACAATAAATATGAACGAATTAAAACAACAGAAAATCGATAAAATCTTAACGTATCTATCAAAATCCACTTTACTTAGTTTAATATACTTTGTCCCGTTTTTTTCTGAAATTTTGAAACAAAAAAATTGTGTTTAAACAATATAAATGCTTAATTTTGTTAAATTAATGTTGCTAACTCTAAAACTAAGCAAAAAATAACAAATCAAAATTGCGTCACGTGATTTCGGAATGCTTCGCCGTGATTGGTCAATCGATGGAGATTGGACAAACAAGCACGTAAACTGATATTTGGATGCGTTCATTTGAGCAAAATAAGGAGATACGCCACTCAAGTACTAAAAACAAATTTGATATGGGAGATTGGATATTTTATTTTTGCTAAATAATAGAAGTTAGGTCAATAATAATAATAAAAAATATATATTGTAAGGTGCGTAATCAAAATTGCTATAGTTTGAAATAAAAAAACGATTTTGATAAAATTGGTCGATTGGCCATTCAAGCACTAGGGCAGCGATTTGGTGTTTGTTTGAGCGGTTGTGACGTAATGGATTGCGTCAGCACTTTCGATCACAACGACCCACCTGTCGGCGGGGCGTTGTAATGTTAACATCAACGCTCAAATCCGTTCCATTAGGGTACAACACTCTGAACGTCAAAACCTAATGGAACTCTAAATACAAACGTTGAGGGCGAGATAGTTATTGGCTAGTTATTAAAGAACGCGGCCAGAATCTGACTCCTAGTTTTATAGTCGATAAACGAGGAAGTGGTAATCTGACGGTAGGGGCCCCGCAAACTGACTGCAACCACCCACGTCTGTGGCGCTGGCGCTGTAGCGCTTCTTTTTAGCTCCAATAACAGTGAGCAGAATTCAGCCGAAGCGGCTGTAGCCCGGACCGCGATTCTAAAAAGAAGCGCCACAGCCGCCGGTGTCTGCAGTCAGTTTGCGGGGACCCTAAGTCAAAATTCTATGTCGTCGTGACACAAAAGGCATTACAATGCCGAGTCTAGGAATTCATTTTGATAAATAAGGAATCTGTTTGATAAATGTTACAAATCCAGCTGACCTCAAAAGTGCTGGCCATGACTTGCTGCTGCGGCAGGCTGCAGTGGTTCTCGATGCTCAGGATCAGAGGATACGGCGACGTGACGAATGCGCTCCTGCCAAATAAATTTAATAATTACACTCGAGCCGTCGAGCATACGAAATTGCCATTTGCCGCCAAAACCAAACTTATTACCTACCAAGTAAAATTTACTAAGGCCATTTTTAGGGTTCCGTACCCAAAGGGTAAAACGGGACCCTATTACTGAGTCCGTCCGTCCGTCCGTCCGTCTGTCACCAGGCTGTATCTCATGAACCGTAATAGTTACACAGTTGAAATTTTCACAGATGATGTATTTCTGTTGCCGCTACAACAACAAATACTAAAAAACAGAATAAAATAAATATTTAAGTGGACGCCCATACTGACGACGCCGACGCTTCAGCGATATTTTAGTTACCTTTCGGTCCAAGAGAGGCTTTCATACAACAATTTTTTGGTGTTTTTATACATAATGGTACGGAACCCTTCGTGCGCGAGCCCGACTCGCACTTGCCCGGTTTTTAGATAACTCCGTCAATTTTAAATGTACGTTAATCGCATAGGCGGAAAGCTGGCATTTGTGTGCCATGCAATTATGTATACTGAATTCGCCGAGTACAGTCCTACTAGTATCTTTTGGCGCGTGGGTGACAGAGACCGCACCTTACAGGTAGGGTTGCCACCTTTTTTTTTGCAAATAAAGTACATTGGTTATTAAAGGTGAGAAAAAATAGTACATAGTATCAAAATAAAGTACAATTTATTTTTCTTTATTATTATACTAGAGAACCGCCCGCGCTTCGGGACCCGTAGGTAACAGCTGCGTAGGTCCCGCTCCCGTATGAATCTCGGCTAAACAGTAGCCTATTAAATGATATACTCAGTACTGGAACATCCAATATAACATTTGCATATGACATAATTAAATAACATGTAGTATTTGATAGCGTGATTCAGAACTTGCAAATGAAATTTACTAACGCCATCTATTAACAGCATCCGGAACTAAATATCTAGCAACTATCAAAACATCGATCTTCCCATGGGAATGAGATGTTTTTCCGCCGTAAAAAGTAGCCTACGTCACTCTCCACCCTCTCAACTATCTCTTAACACATAAACTATATCATATAATAGCCATGTTGCGACGTGAAAGAGTCACAAACACACTTTCACATTTATATTATTAGTGATCTAATTTACACATTTAAACATCTAATTGACAGCACATCGGATTTAAAAACATATTTTTATTGCTTTTTGCAGTTTGTATCAAATTAGGATCTCGACTAAACAATTGCACAGCATCTTTACAATCTATATTTAAATTAAAATTAATAAGTGATTCATTTTTTATTACAAAGAAATCAAGTCATGCGAAATAAAGTATTTTCGTGTACTTTATTGTTCTCATAAAATATAGAGTACAATTGCCTGAAATAACGTACAATACTTTATTATAAAGTACGGGTGGCAACCCTACTTACAGGAAGGCAAACTGTAAGGCGCTGTCTCTGTCACCCTTTTGGCGCGTGGGTGACAGAGACAGCACATCGGATTTTATAGCCGCATAGCTGATAAAGATTTTATTTGACAGATATTGCAAATATATTAAAAAAAACTGGCCAAGTGCGAGTCTGACTCGCGCACGAAGGGTTTCGTACCATTATGTATAAAAAGTCGGTTTACTGACGATAGTTGAACGTGACAACGTCTTAAGAAAATACTGATGGAATGATTGACAAATAATATCATCAAAGTAAACAAACGTCATGAAATCGTATTTAAAGTTACAGAAATTTATCAATAAAAATAAAGAAGGAATACAGGAAACATTTATAAAAAGGTAACATTTAAAATTTATAAATAGTCCCAGAAGTCAATAACAAAGTAATAATTGGATACATTACCAAAATATCTACCTCCAAAGTAATCAAGCTGTCGAACGCAAAGGCCGATTGTGCTTTTTATGTCTGTCTCTCTCGCTCTTAGGCGGGCTAACCATGCCCGAGTGGAAGGGACGCGTGCCTCTCACTCGCTCTCATTGTGAGCGCATAACGTGAGCGGAGCGTAACGCAGTTTCTTGAAGTGTCACCCGGCAAACCAATTTATAAGAAGTTGTCACGTCAAAAACGCCAAAAAAATCTGGTCTGTTGTATGAAAGCCTCACTTAAATATTTAATTGTTTTATTGTAGCCACATATTACGCACAACGCCATCTCTTGGACCGAAAGGTAACTAAACTATCGAAAGTATGGACTGGGCGCCCGTATATATTAATTTTATTCTGTTTTTTAGTATTTGTTGTTGTAGCGGCAACAGAAATACATCATCTGTGAAAATTTCAACTGCGTAACTATTACGGTTCATGAGATACCTACAGCCTGGTGACAGTCGGACGGACGGAAGGACGGACAGCAAAGTCTCAGTAATAGGGTCCCGTTTTACCCTTTGGGTACGGAACCCTAAAAAGATAACTTGAATTATTTTTTACCAAAAATATTTCTTTTTATAATCCTTCTCAGGTGACGATAGTTTACGTGGTAGTAACGAAACGCAACTAAGCGACGTTACCGCTCCGTCAACTCGTTATCAGGGAGTTTGGTGGTGAAACAGAAAAAAGTTATCAGTGGCCTTTATCTGGTGAAACAGGCCCTTAATAGGGCGTCTGACATGTGTAAGTGTGAAAGAGACAGCACGATTAAACTCCGGTACGTGGAAGTGGTCCTTTGAAACCTTGGTTTCTTGTATCACACATGTGATGTGGCGTCTGCCTGGCGCACCCCCCAAAGGGGCCCCCGCCGGACGGGCCCACTTGACATTCTTTCGCTGATTTCATCCATACTCCTAAAATACCCAGCGAAGATACCTACCTATACCTACCCTATTTAAATAATAGTTGGAATCTCCATTAAATTTCCTACAAAATTGTGTTCATGTAATTAGATAGGTACATAAATAATATTAAGCTGTTATTGAGGTTGATGACAATCTAAGGGAAAGTAAAAAAAACAATTCATATGTAATAATAAACAGGTAAAGTAGAATATTTATTTTATTTCTTTGGTTTATTTTGTACTTAATTCTATTATTTACAATTTTTAACTATAAAATACCATGTTTTCATACATAAATTGCTCAAAGGAACCTATTTGAAATCAGAGTGAGTGTCAATGTTATCACATCTCATAAAAACACGAACTTTGAAGTGGTGCTGAGTAGGAATGTTAGATTAAGGGTGCCGTTCCACTGAGACACTACAAAGTAGTGACTTCAAAGTTTTGTCTATACGAAAAACAAAAAGTATTTACAATCTCCAATAAATCGTGTTTTCTCGAAAATTATATAAGTATAAGTAACATAGAAATTTTTTAACAAGAAAATTTAATATTTAGTACACAAAGATCTATTATGTTGCTCGGACCATTACGGAGTACATAATAATATTATACATATACATAATAGATCAATACTGGATGTTCGTACTGGATGTGGCATTTTGTAAATCATGAATACAAGATTATTGTTTTCGATTCGACATGTTTTTTTTTATTTTATTTTGTGAATGCTTTTGTCAGACTTTACACATAAGAAAAAAACATACAGGCGAATTGCTAACCTCCTTTTTTCAGAAACTATTGGACCGATTTTCAAAAATTCTTTCACCATCAGAATGCCGCCAGGGCTACACAATGGAAAGGGTGATTGGATACGTGGGCACGAAATCGAAATACGAAAAATAAATCGCGTCGCTGATGTCCATGGCTGACGTGACTACTTACCATCAAGTGGCTCCTCTTGTCGTTCTGAAAAAACCGCTGTATTTATGATATTTCACATAGCAAGAGAGTTCTTCAAAATCGTAGCATAGAGCCACATTGCACTCCTTACACATAATGTGAGTGCGCTTTAATTTGCACACCACACACAGCCGCCTCAACCTGCGGGGCTTGCCAGACCCTGCTAAAAACGGCAACTGCACGGGGAGGTGGGCAAACACATCGGAATTAAACTTGCTATGTATTGTCAACCGCTTATGTCCGAAATTTTTCAAAATGGCGGCGACAAGCTTCACTCTAAAGTCCCTATGTGATTTTATGTTCCCATATGATTTTAAAATAATGTAGCCATTTAAAACGCTGGCGTTTAATAAACGCCTAAAAAATTTCTTATACCATATCGACGTCTTTATTCGTTCCATGGGGTAGGTTGACAAAAGTTGGTCCTTCCTGTCGACCCCACCCATGCAAAGATTATAGTGGTGTATTACGGAGGGCTTGTCTCCGGACATCGCTACTCCATGGTACGTTGATATCATAGTTACTAGGTTTCGATCCTGCCACACTATGACATCAACGTCCCCGGCCGTAGTTCCGCAAACCCAACTAGCAACCTCCGACCCGGTTTTTTTTAAGGCAACGATTTCTTGCGGTACGAACTGGCGATTGACGCGGAGGGTTCCGACGCAGTCGAAACCACGGGTTTTTAAAACGCGGGCAAGGGCTGGAGAGTTGTAATAATTGTCCATCCAGACAGTGTGCCCACGATTTTCCAACCCTCGCAGCAATCGCAGTACCAGGGTGGGAATACTGCCAGAAATCACCGCCTGCTCACTGAGATCGATTCCGGACCCACCATGCACTTCAAACCGCCATAAATAGCCTGTGTGAGAATCACAGACTTCATAAGTCTTGATTCCCTCGCCAGACGCTTTATTGGGTATGTATTGCTTTATATTCAACTTCCCCTTCCATTTGGTCAAAGACTCATCGAGAGCAATGTTTTGCCCCAACCTATATAGTTGCTGGAATTTTATGTTCAGGTGGTCGATCAACGGTCTTACTTTCGATAACTTTGCTTCGATATAACTCTGGGCACCGCATTTGATGGTGCACTGGTTGTCTACAAAATGAAGACACCGTGAAAGAAGTTGGAACCGCCGGATAGACATTTGTCCCGAAAATCCCGGCGTGGCGAAAATGTCGTCCGCGCGGTTCCAATAGTCCTCTAATTTTGACTTGATTACGATGCTCATACCTATGACCAAAGCAAAGTATACGTAGAGCTCGTTCACGTCGGTATCTTTCCATGTAGCAATTCGACTTCTTGGTGCCATTTCCCCTCTTTCGACAAGATCCGCCGCGTGCTGTTGAGCATATCTGTTCGTTTCGCGAGCAATACGCTCCATGAATGGCCTATCCCAAATCTTAACGAAAATTTCGTATGGATTTAAAGTACGGCCGTCACCAAGCGTAGGACCAGCGTCACCAACAAATACCTCTCTTCTAAAAAGAGGTTGAATTGAATTTTGGGGAAAGGGCGTCCATTGGAACTCGAATAAGCCCTTGGGTCCCTCGGTCTCATCACTACCGTTACCCAAAGCCTCGTCAATGCGTCCTGCAACTAGGGCCTCCTCCTGCGTGTCCTCATGCGGTTGTAAATAAACCAGGGCACTCCTGGATACTGGTGCTGACCCAGTCTCTTCGTCATCAGATAGTCCTTCTTCTTCACTTCCTAAAAAAGATGCAACAAACGTTAATTTGTTGTTTTATCAAATTAATCCTTTCTATTTGTTCTTAGAGTACGTTAATGTTAAGTGAAGCTTAACTCAATAAATTAGTGAAAAATCCAAATCGGATAAGTTGTTTCGGAGATAACCGCACCCGCAGTCATAGACAAACAGATAATATAATTTCTATAAATCATTGTTATGGGTTCTATTGCGTAAATAAAGACCCCAGTAAAAGTTTTAAGTAAAGAAACCACGGGTTTTTAAAACGTGGGCAAAGGCTGGAGAGTTATAGGTTTCGCGAGCAATACACTCCATGATTGGCCTATACCAAATCTTAACGAAAATTTCGTATGGATTTAAAGTACGGCCGTCACCAAGCGTAGGACCAGCGTCACCAACAAATACCTCTCTTCTAAAAAGAGGTCTAATTGGATTTTGGGGGAAGGGCGTCCATTGGAACTCGAATAAACTTGGGTCCCTTGGTCTCATCTCTATCGTTAGATCGTTACCCAAAGCCTCGTCAATCCGTCCTGCAACTAGGGCCTGCTGCTGCGTGTCCTCCTGCGGTTGTAAATACGCCAGGGCACTCCTGGATACTGGTGCTGACTCGGTCTCTTCGGCATAAGATGTTTCGTCTTCTTCACTTCCTAGAAAAGATGCAACAAACGTTAATCTGTTGTTTAATCAATTTAATCCTTTCTTTTTCTTCTTAGAGTTCGTTAATGTTATTTTGAACTAGTTGCTCCGTCCTCGCTTCGCTTCGAGAAACATGTTCCTTAGTACGCACATTCGGAAATTGTTGGCATGATTCTTTAAACGGACACAACTTTTTTATTTCTCAACCGATTGAAAACAAACACTACACACAATAAATATTAAGTGAAGCTAAGCTCAATAAATTAGTGACAACAGCATCCAAATCGGATAAGTCGTTGCGGAGATTACCGTAGCCGCAGTCATAGACAAACAGATATTATTTCTATAAATCATTGTTATGGTTTCTATTGCGTAAATAAAGCCCCAGTAAAAGTTTTTCTCATATTTCTTCTATGTACAGACAGCGACCACGTACAGATTTATTATAAGTATTGATGATCGTTAAGATCTTACCTGCCCTCACGATCTCCATTATTTCCAGATCTTTTACGGAAGGACGTTGAGGCTTCGCTGGTCTTCCCGTGCCCCTTCCCCCCCTCGTGCGTACTCCACCTCTTTTTGCTACTCCTGTCGCTTTTCCACATCCTTTCCCCTTGCTTGCTCGGCTTCGTCGCTTTCCACGTCTGATTGCCATAAAAATGTAAAGAAAAACATAATCATACGTATATATACATGCAATGAAAAAAAACACACACTAACACAGCAAAAGCACAACAAAATAGAAATAAGTATCAAATATTACAAAAAATTGAATTACGTAAATATTCTTTTTATTAATCCTGCTACATTTAGTCTTACTATTTAATGTCATATTATTATTTTCCTTACCAAAATAAAAATATTTAAAATATACACGTGTTCATCTAGACACACATTATGTTATATTGTGTTCACATGAGTCATTTTTGTAAAGTAAAAAAATTGACGCTAACACACCCATAAACGCACCAGGATTCTATGACCTGAGAACAAACGTTTATCTGTCACACAAATATTTGCTCCGGCCGAGAATCGAACCCGAGCCCCCAAGTGTCGCAAGCATAGTCACTACCAACTAGGCTACAGGGTCGTCATGATTTCGACATATAAACGACGCTATAAACATAACGGGTTAAATAAAAGGTCACCATTAAAAAAAATTCACAATCGTATAAAAACGTGAGCCTCAATGCCACATCCATTCATTACTACGCACAGATTATCTATGTTCATGTAATTATTTTTACAATAAATTTATCATAAGATTAATAAACAGAAAAATACTTCATGGATTAAATCAATTTAATAAAATATAAAAGTTCATTATTTTAAACATATTGCAACTTTTCAATGCTCATATTTATTTCATGGGAATAATCACTCATTATTAATTATTTGCTAATTATCTCTTATTTAAAATAAAACTCAATCAAAAATCCACGCATACAGAAAACGCAACTACATCTGCTTAATCCGAGCTTCGATGTGAGATTGCTATGCTTATTGCTAACGCTACGACTACGAGTGACCGGCGAGA
The DNA here is from genome assembly GCA_905404135.1 of Hesperia comma. Lineage (NCBI taxonomy): Eukaryota > Metazoa > Arthropoda > Insecta > Lepidoptera > Hesperiidae > Hesperia > Hesperia comma. Next base: position 19,007,693 of record FR990015.1, on the reverse strand, counting down.
TGTGCGTCTCTCAGTTCCAAAAAGTAATAGATACGAGTATACAACAGTACAACTGTGGTCGCGCACGAATTATAAACATATCTACTCTTTGTTGTAAATAAAAAAATAACTATTCAAGTTTTTTTTCGAAAGTAGGTACCCTCAAATTTTTAAAAGTACGGGGTGAAAATTTGTATGGTTTTTTCGGTAGTTTCCAAATTAGGGACTTGAAAATTAATGTCTAGTCTCTTTGTTGGCATGAAAAATATGTGCATCAGTATTTTTTCATAAACACTCCTTAACTTTCAAATATATTAAAATAAAATTTAAAAAAGCCGCGGGCGGAAAGCTAGTTGCTAGTTTGGTATAAAAATCCATAGGTATCTACTTGTCTTGTCCGCTACCACTAGTAGTCGTGAGCAACACATGACGTATTTCTACTTGAAATCAAAGTAAAATCTACACGAAAACACTAAAATAGGGTTAAATGAATTGGACTTACCCAGGCATGGTTTATTTGTGAATTCTTGCACAAACACTCGTAAACACTAAATAAAAATCCGATATCGAACCGCGTACAAGTCGCGCTCGATGGTTGACCTTGGACTGAGTGAGGCTGAGCCTGACAGCCTGACCTGAGCCTAGCGTAAATAGTAATTCATTCAAATCGGATGTCACTAAACTTTTTCCTTGGCTTGCTAGCTAGCCTGTTCTCGCTTTAGCGGATTCCAATAGGAGTAAAAAGGTGTACCTACATAATTATGGCGCAATTCTTACAGACTGCCATAGAGATAGGAATATACTTAGATAGAGACGCCCTAATCCTAAACGTCATATAAAATTAGCTGGCAAAAGTGTGGCAGGCCGGCTATTTTCTGTACTGCTCAAATACATACATGTCATTTCGTGTCAAACATTACAGTAGTGACGTGAAATATGTTTATTTAGTATCGATAAAAATATGGTCAAGTGCGAATCGCATGAATACCTTTTTGTAGTCATGATAAGTAAGAACGAATTAAAAGTTGGTATAGGTATCATTAATATACAATGTGTCTGGTCACCGGTGTCGGAGACTTAAGGGTGATAGAATATGGTATTTTTTATGAACAAATCACTATCCAAATTTTCTCTTACCCCCTCCATGATAAAATGGCAGCCATTTTGCTTAGAGAGCACACAGCAGAAGTTATTGTGTTTGTAACAATTTAATTTTTAATTCTTCCTAAAGACATTCCTACAAAACCCAAATTGTTACATCCAAAATACAGAGTCAGTTTTTAAAGGAATTAAAAAAAAGAAGAACGACATGTATTTTTGCTGTTGTAACGTAAGTCATTAAACTAAATATCGATACTGTTTCCGTACACGTAGTGCGCACAACACTAGTAGAAGCAGCCATGTTTTCTTTCAATAAAATTTTGACAGGCACCGTCAGGCACGCTATTTTTGCTCTAGTGTCTACATAGAGATATTACACTAGAGGGCAGAAGCCAGGCTTCAGAGCGTCCTTCGGATAAAAAGAGACGAAATCTTTAGTAATCACCTTTCTCTTTCTGGCTCATCGGGATCGGAGAGAAATAGGTACAGTCCGCCCAACTTATCTCTGAAATGGCAAAAATTGGAACTAACGAAAAGTCATTCATAAGTACGTTGTGTTCATTCATCTATCAGTTACTAGTGTGCAATGATTGGTCAAATGAATGTCAAATGCGTCCGACAGCGCCTCTTTCGTTTCAGTCTTAAGTTGGGTTTACTATAATTACCGTTATCGTTGTTTCTCTTTCTAACCGGGGGCGATTGCAATGTATGGGCAGCCGTATAGCTCACCCACTCTAGTGTAATATCTCTATGAGTGTCTAATCCATAGTCCTATAGATCAATGCAGACTGCTGACTGCTGACGCTGACTGACAGGCAATTGACATTGACATTCGCTAATGTCACTGTTCGAAATAATGTTGCCACTTTTTCAATAATAGTTATTACTCAAATGAATAACGAACGATGTTTTGATTATTCTTTTTTCTTAGTATTATGTCTATTATGATATTTTTTATTAAGGTTGTAAATAAAAATTACAGAACAATACGGAAAGGTAATAAATTTCAATTATACAGTAAACGAAAATTATTACACACCGGTGCAAGTATACGTGTAATATTTTGAGATTTTTTTTTATTTTAAAATCTGGTTAGGAACTTAAAAGTAAAGCGGGAAACAGACCTTCAGTGTACAGTCGGACTGTATGGATGAAACTGACGTGTGTAGGCAAAACTGAAAAATACAGTTCTGAAGATCTATTAAAATTTTATCTTTCATTAGATAAAACTGTACAGTAAAAACTGCATAGTTAAACCTGAAGGTCTGTATCATACTTAAGGCTGTTTCCAGCCAGTTACCTGGCAATAGTCTCCACGACTCGTCTGAACGGTATCTTGGTGGTGAAGGTGTGTCCATGATAGATGACCGGGCTGCCGTCGTCCCCGTCCCAGCAGTCCAGCTCCACACACCTGCATCCTGTCAGCAGGACCTGGAGAATAATTGCTTAATCGGTAAATTATGCTAATAATATTTCGTTGTATGAAGTAGCAATTTTCAACAGTGTAAAAGTATTAACATAAATCAAATTTAATTTTAATGAGTAACGCATCTGAATATAGCTGCGCAGATGTCAGTTTTAAGGCCAAAATGGTGGTAGGAAGCGGGGAGTGCGGGCGACGATACGTACGCTAATACGAAGTAGCGCATCACAAAACACTGTCATGGCCGCCGTATTTTGATTGGTCATTTGTTGTACTTGCGCAAACATCTCGGGAACGAAGTTCAGATCGGCCGAGTTATAATGACCTTACTGTTCTATGTTATATGAAATTAAACGTAATAATGCAAGTAAAGGTCTACCTCGAATATAGAAAACCTCGACACATTGCTGTAAGCTCATGGAACTAATTAGTTTTACTAGCAATGCTTACTTGTTAAAGGTCACTCGTAAATTGCTTGTCAGCGAGTTGAATGTCATGGTTTGTTTTATTAATTTGAGTGCTTATTCTGTGCTAAAATGCCAAAAACTGTTTATAATAACGAAAGAAAAAGAGGTTAATATGTGCTTAGTTAACATTATTTAAAAATAATATTTATTCCCTTACGTAACACTTCCAACTTTTTTGACAAAATGACATGAGGGTTACTACTTATACCTAATATTGAAAATTTGAAAGCAACAATATTGCTTTAAAAATGAAAATTTTAGCGCCCTCATGACAGGTTTTCTATATTCCTGGTCAAGATATAACTTTAACTTTATTATTTACATTACTTAAATTAACCTTCTCATTCCCAGAAGAGACCCATGCTCAATAGTGAGCCATGATGGGTTGAGATGATGATACAAGTGATTCTTTGAAAGCATTGTTTATGTCTGAACGGTTGCATGGTTCCGTACCATTATACATGTATAAAAACGCCAAAAAAATCTGTATGAAATCCTGACCGAAACGTAACTAAACTATCACTGAGGCGTCGAAAGTATGGGCGCCCACTTAAATATTTATTTTATTATGTATTTTAGTATTTGTTGGTGTAGCGGCAACAGAAATACATCATCTGTAAAAATTTCAACTGTGTAACTATTACGGTTCATGAGATACAGCTTGGTGACAGACGGACGGACGGACGGACGGACGGACGGATAGCGAAGTCGCAGTAATAGGGTCCCGTTTTACCCTTTGGATACGGAACCCTAAAAAGTAGGTACCCAGGCTCACATATAAGTGCTTGCTATTATTAAAATCCATCCATATTCTAGCGGCCTCTTTCATTACGTTTCATTACCCTATTTATACTTCAGTGAGTACCTAAAACATTACACTTCATTAAAATTTGAACCTCATTAGTCTCAAACGAGATTAACGTTACCCCTCTGAATGTTTCCCGTGTATTTATTGTACCATTATCCTTAATTTTAACGCGCATGCTCTAAAGAGTCTAAAGTATTGATCACGAATTCATTCGCATCACTATTTTACGTCAGTCGAGGATCATCGCAAGACTCGTTACATACATGAAGTTTTTACAGACGTTATCTGTGTGATTTCAATAAGAAAAATAGTAATAATCTGAAAATTGTATTTCAGAATAAATTGTGTAACAGTATTTTTACTATCCTTATTTTGTGGTATTTTTAATAACTGTAATTAGTCTGTGACAAAACGATCTATGATAATCTGTAATTTTTACTGTGAACTGTCATTGTTAATGTCACTTATAAAAGTTTAAGCTGTCAATGGTCAAGTCAACATTGTTTTGTTTGTAGCGGTCGGTGTGTTTATAATTCGATAATTTCCCGGTTTTCTTGTGTTATATTAGAAGTTCTACTTATATATTAGCAAAATGAAGGAAGGTTCAACTGATATCGATACGCGAAACGTTGTCAAGAACCGGGAGCTGTTGTATCGCATGATAATCAGGTAAGAACCAAGTTTCGTTTACATCGGCTGTTCTCGTTTCTAAATAGTAACGGAGTTTCTCAATAAATATAGTGTTAATATTCCTTTCGTCCTGTTTTAAATAACGTTGTTAATGCTTTGTAATTATAGTCGTTATTAGTTGTGAATTTACTCATCAAATATTGGAGGTTATTTCAATCTATTATGATAAGAAGTTGCATTATAGTTATTATGTTCAAAGTATACCCTAATAACCAGATCAAAGTTTATTCATTTGAGGTTATATAGGAAACCAGAGACACTACACACGGGCCCATTGGGATGTGAAGTTCTTAATGCATGTTTTAAAGTTTAGTAGGTAATCAAAGTAATTTATAATTGTACATAGCAACCGTTTGTTACAGCCAGCTCTACTACGATGGCTTCCAAGCTATTGGTGCTACTCTATCTGCCACTGTGCATGCAGATCCTCCGTGCCCACCAAGTGATAGGTGAATCGTAAATGTTTATGTATAATGCAAGATAAACTGCAATAAATTTCATTTGCTTATCATTGTCTGATGCGCAGACAAATACAGACATACAATAATAATTCAATTGAAAAGTCATAAAATTTTATCTTCTACAGACCTCTTTAATACAATAGATTAATATTTTTAATGTACAGCCTTGGACTAGTTCCAATTTTATTATAGGTTGATATTAATATATACAATGTGTCCCAAAATTCAACGATAAGCGGGAACTGGGCGGTGGACTTGCTCATGACTGCTTCAGGAAAAATAAGAAAAAAAATCCAGCGCTTTTTTTTAATAAATAAATAAAGTAGTCATGAGCAAATCCACCCTCCGGTTTCCGTTTATTGTTGAATTTTGGGACACATTGTATAAACGCAATTTACCCAGGCTCCTAAATCTCATGATGGTGGGACTGCAACACGAGCCTGATCGCAAAGACCGTCTGGCAGCATCCAGCGGAGCTGAACATCTTCTTGGGACTACGGGTTTTGGTGAGATTTGGTCTTCTTAATTTTTTGTAGGGACCAACACAAGCTTCACACCTAGTATATCATATTATTTTAGTAATAAATATAGCCTAACTTAGAAACAAAGTACCATTATATTTATTTTATGGTGGTTTTTTAGTTAATTCATTACAAACTTGTAATTTACAACTTTCAAAAATTTTAATTTACACATGTAATTGATAATGTTAGTTCGTCACATTTTTAAGTAGTATTATGTGTATATTTATCTTCAGATCCGCAATTTGGGCTGCTAAACATTTTTCTTTCTTCCGTTCATGAATCTATATAATATATAAAACTCTTGCGTTACTGACAGACAACGCACAGCCGAAACTAGTGTACGGAAGAAGCTGAAATTTGTCATGTATGTTCCTTGGGGCGTATAGGGGAGCACTAAGAGAGGATTCTTGGAAATTCCACCCTGAAGCGGGCGGAAGCTAATCCCCAATATATTGTGCCGTGGTAATGTTATTTGAACATCAGATCTGGAATACGAGATGGACGCGTCGTCGCTGGCGCCGGAGCCGTCGGCGTACGAGACGGCGTACGTGACGTCGCACAAGATGGCGTGCCGCGCCGGGGCCTTCAGCGCCTGCGGGCAGCTCCTGGCCACCGGCAGTGTTGATGCCAGTATCAAGGTACGGTGTCGATAATGGGATAGACGAAAAATAGGTGATATTGTTTAGTTGGGATGTTTGATGAAAGATGAGGGGGTGTTTGAGAAATCTTGTATGATGGTGTATCTGTATATCTTCTTGCAAATAGCACCTATAAATGATAGGTGGTGTATATTTGCTTTGTTTCATTGCATATTTCTATGCTATAATGGCACAGAATCCTGGCACAAATAATATTCTTGGGGTATTGGTTGGATTGATTGAGTTGTTGAGGCTTCTACCATAACAGTATATTTAAAAGAGGTGAAATATCCTTGCAGATCCTAGATGTGGAGAGAATGTTAGCCAAGTCAGCGCCCGAAGAAGTGGACCCTGGGAGAGAGCAGCAGGGGCATCCTGTCATAAGAACTCTGTGAGTAATGCCAATATTTTGGATGAACAGTACAATTTCATTACTGTCGATTAGATTTCGTCCGTCCGTCCGTCGTCGATAATTGTTCACTGAACGCCATCTAGATGGCGTTGAAATGCCAAATTCCTTCATTTTGGAAAAGAGCTGCATTTTTTCATACTTCTGGACCGATTTTCACCAAACATTACTAAAACCACCGCAAATAAACGGGCTTTCGAATGAAAAAATCTCCTAGGAATCGGTGAATCCTTTTGATGTTTACCATAGTTCCAGACAGAGACACATATAGAAAAGTTTGTGGGTTATGATGCTACCAGAAGGGCACATAGATACAGAAATCCACAGACCCACAGGTCAATGTTATAAGCTTATAACACCCCACTTGTTTAAATTTAATGTTTGCACACCACGCTTATCTGGCAGAATTACGCGCAAACGCTGTCGGCCGCATAGAATATCAGAGTGTGAAGACTACCCTCACACAAAATCTGAATGCGGTCGTTTCCGTCAGGAGGGTATGGCGCCGACTTCATCTATGTACTTGTACTTTATTTAAATATCGCTTTTTTCACACTGTAACTCTAAAGCTTTGGTTTCCTAGGAAAGCGGTGCCGTCATGTAGCGTTTTCTTTCTTTCTTTTTTTTTGCGTCGAGGGTTAAAACTATGACATTCCGTCCACCAGCTACGACCACACGGACGAGATCACGGCGCTGGACTTCCACCCGCGCGAGCAAATCCTCGTGTCGGCGTCGCGCGACTGCTGCATCAAACTCTTCGACATCACCAAGGCGTCAGCGAAGAAGGCCTACAAGTCGATCACGGTGAGCTTCTAGAATGTTCTGATTATGTATCTTAGTACATAATTATTGTCTATCATGGTGAGCTTCTAGAATATTCTGAGTTTAACTTGGTGAATGTTTACGTTGATGGTTGAAAAAACTAACTTTACATGTTGTCTGATGCTTGCTGAAAAACAGTGAAAACTGCATATAAATAAGTCAAGCCATTAGGAAGCTGTTTCTCTCTGCTGTTGCTGTTGTTAGTGGAGAGAAACATTCAGATAAAAACCTACTTTAAGAACCGCCAAACCGACATTCTTTATAATTATGGCGCTACAGTTACCATGCCGGACTTTAAAGGTCCTGGGGTTCGAGTTCCAGTGAATTTTAATATCTCAACAACAACCACAAAGACCCAACAGTCCCTTAACGCTTCATTCCACTTCTTCTTCTTCTTAAAATGCCTCTTCACTACTGAATGTTGGGTGTTAGTTCCTGAAACCTCTCTATGTCCATGGCCAGGCGAAATAGTTTTTCGACAGAGATGATGCCAGTCCAATCCCTAATGTTCCTCAGCAACGACTTTTTCCGACGTCTAGCGTGCCCCTTACCTTCGACCTTGCTCATAATAATCATTTATTCCACCACGCGTTCCTAACTCTCTCCCACACCCCCAGGACGCGGAGCAAGTCCTCTGCGTGGCGTTCCACCCGCTGGGCGACCACGTGATAGCGTCCACCACGCACCCGGTGATTCGGCTGTACGACGTCACCACCAGCCAGTGCTTCGTCTGCCCGGTGCCCTCGCACCACCATCTCAAGCAGGTCAACAGCATCAAGTGAGTGGTTTTTAAAGAAGGGTTGGGTTGGGGCGAGGTAATGTTAGATAGATTGGGTTGATAGATTGGGTAAAAGGTAGCTGGGATATAAAGTAGCTCTAGGCTTCCTTAGTGATAAAGAGAGGTCCGCACTCAGTAGTGGGTCTTTTAAGGGCTAAAGCCGGCTAAGCCTGTGATTTACGGAAGCGCAAGGATAGACAAGGTAAAAGACAGTGTGTAGATAGATTAGAAAGCAGCTACATCCAGACTAGATATATTGCACTATGAGTACTACAGAATTAAATTTAAAAATTTTGATTGCAATATTCATTTCTCTGATGTGGTAATGGTAATTATGTTATTTACACGAATTTCCTCTATTTTGTCCCTCTTTTGCTTTATGAGTGAAAGACTTCGATGTGCAAATCACATTTAATGACTTCCATCTCTCACTCTCCATCTCCCCAGATTCTCCCCTAACGGCAAGTACTTCGCAAGCGGCAGCGCGGACGGCTGCGTGAAGCTGTGGGACACAGTGTCCAATAGATGCTTCAACACCTTCGTCAACGCCCACGATGGCTCCGAGGTCTGCTCCGTCACGTTCACCAGGAATAGCAAGGTATGTCCTAAGCTAAAGCTAAGCTACAACCCACTAATGGCCCACTACTGAGCACGGGTCTCTCCTCATTACTGAGGAGGCCTAGAGCATACTCCACCACGCTGCTCCAATGCGGGTTGGTGGAGATATTAAGGTATGTCCAGTGTACGTGATACGGGAATTGCTACTTTATTACGTGTGTTCACAGTTCGATTTGGCTTGTAAATAAGATTTATTTACGGCAATTAAAATTTTTGCAGTCAATACGAAATGTACCTTAATCACAGCAATATCCGAGTCGAATGCTCCCCGCTAAAAACTACTTTCATACGTGCGCTCACAATTCAATTTAGCTTGTAGGCGAAATGTACTTACGACGTTTTAAAATCACGCCGTCAATGTTAAATGTACTTAAATCGCAGCAAACTATGCATTTTAAATGCATAGTTTAAGTGCATTGATAATACATACATTAAGAAATAAATTCCAATGTGAACCTGAATTTTTACTACGCTTTCAATTTATTATCCTAGTTCTTCGAGTACCTAGCGAAACTTTTGAATGAGGAATATTTCTAATTTTCTGTAACAGTATCTCCTAACATCGGGTCTGGACTCGTCGATCAAGCTGTGGGAGCTGGCCAGCAGCAGGTGTCTGATACAGTACACCGGGGCTGGCACCACCGGTAAGAATTTCAACACAATCTTCATGTATCCATACTTATGTTAGAGTTTAGAGATATAAATGTGTCTATTTGTGACTTTGTTTTCGTTGGTGTCAGTGAGAGCATGGAGATTCAAATAATGGTTGAATTGACATGTATAAAATATTTCAGATATGAAATAAATAAATGTCTGATGACATGAAACACAGTATGTTATTTATGTGTAAATTGTGTGTGCGTATTAGTATTAATGTAGGGTGAAAAGGGAATATGACATTAAAATTGTCAACTCAAAAGTCTACAAAGGTCTTCAAATTCGACCAAGATCCCTAACCACCTCGGGGCAAGACCTACAAAAACCCCTATTCACCCCAGGCAAGATCCACAAGGATCCCAATACCCCAGGCAAGATCCACAAGGATCCCAATCCTCCCACTCAAGATCCACAAAGATCCCGAATCTACCCAACAAGATCCACAAAGATCCCAATACCCCAGGCAAGATCCACAAAGATCCCTATTCACCTGAACAAGATCCACAAAGATCCCTAACCACCCCAGCCAAGATCCACAAAGCTAACCCGTCAACCGTCGAGCAGGCAAGCAAGAGCACCACGCGCAGGCGATCTTCAACCACACGGAGGACTACGTGATGTTCCCGGACGAGGCGACCACGTCGCTGTGCACCTGGCACTCGCGCAGCGCCAGTCGCGGGAGTCTCATGTCGCTGGGACACAATGGGGCTGTCAGGTGAGGGATTTGTAATCGAAAGATGGATTTGTAATTAAAATTGTATGCCATTTAACTTTAAGATTTGACTCCCTGGCTTTATCCCATTAAAGGAAATAGAAGTCTAGCGCATACCTGCAACAAGCTGCTCCAGTGTCGAAGTTTTTATACTAGTATCAAACCTCTGATACGGCTTAACCATTGCTAATGATACCGGTATCATTTGTCATTTATTGACGAGCTTGCGAGGTTCGACGGCTTTATATGCCTTGCGAAGCACGGAAGTCGGAAGCACTCAAGAAATTTCACCACAAGCGGCCACTCATCCAACTGCCGACCGCGCAGCAGTTGCATAACTTTGTCGAGCGCTTAGGATTGAAGCAAACCGCTAAACTGTGAACGCTTAATTTAATTGAATTTCTCTGTTTATTGTCGAAATAATTCAGACTTTGGTAATGTTTTCTAAAGTGTTATTTTGGTGTCCTTCCAGACACATCGTACACTCGGGCACGGCCCCGGCGTTCCTCACGTGCAGCGACGACTACCGAGCGAGGTTTTGGTACAGGCGGAACACGCATTAAATATTATATCATATTTTGGTTGTATTTGGATGTTTGTCTGTCTAAAATAAAGGTGTACAAGACGTAATTTTAAATATAAGTTATCCATTTCCTAGGTTATTTTGATAGAACAATAAAAAATAATCAGTATATTGTCTTTTTCTTAGAATGTCGAGATGTATGTGAGACTTTAAAATCTAGTCTAGATGGTGTAGGTTTCTCGTCAATCGTTTATCTGTCGCCGCCTGTATGTTTAAAGCGAGGAGGGTGGAAAGGTTTGCATTTGGTGTTGTATGCGGGCCGTCATACACATAGCGGCGACCTTAAGGGTGCGGTTCCACTTAGGCGGAGCGCGATTCACCAATCACATAGCTTGAAAACCACGCGAGGCACAATGAGATGTGGATTTCAAGCCATGTGATTGGTGAATCGCGCACAGCTCGGCTTCGCTCCGCCTCAGTGGAACCGCACCCTAACGATGCAATTATGGTCCCTTGTGCGACTCAGGCGTGCAAACTGCATTACACCCCCACCCCTCTCATCGTTCAATACAAGTCTCAAACAGGTTTACTTTTATGCCGCCCTGCCATGGTCTATTTGCCGTCCCCCAAGCATTACCTGCGTGTGGGCCACGCCTTGCACACCCGCCTCCGTCGCCTTTGGTACGGCTATTGGCCAAAATAGTGTGACACCCACTGATCTATATGTCTAGGTTCTATCTAGACTGGACAGTAGTTCAACTAAAGCTAAACCTACCTGGCTGTAGAGCTCCACGGACGACTCCCCCTTGAGCTGGTGGCCCGTGAGGTAGGTGTTGTGGCTGCTGGCGATGTAGTACTGGCTCAGCGGGCCCGACATCTCGCGCGACCACTCCTTGTACGCCTCCTCCTCTTCCGCCTCGGATTTGCTGGTTATAGCCAGAAAAACCATTTTAAATGAAACTTTCACAAATAATTCCATGTTTTGGCAAATATATTTTATCTATTTATTATTTAGTGATATTTTTGGATCCGCTCAAATGATATTAGAATGTGTGAATGTGAATGATAATTACGGAATGCATGAGATATCAAGAGTAAGCAGTACAATAAGCAAACCTTACTTACTATAGATTTTTTAAATTCAATCTTAAGTAACACGCTACAAAGGTCATCGCATATTACTGTTACGTGTCAGGAGTACTGGGTTCGAGAAAATGCCAAAATGTACCACAAAGACTTTATTGTACTCGTGGATACACAATTACACACTACACAGTACACACCACAACACTATGCACGTAGGTACTCGTAAACACACTCGTCGAACACTGTATCGCTCGTAGAAATCACTTCACTTCGCACTGGTATCGCTCGTAGGTATCGCTGGTATCTTCCTGGTTTCGCTTCCGAAACTAGAATGTCCGCACTTGATCGATCGCCCCTTTTTATACCACTCACGCACCATTCACGCCAATCCAGAACTTTCTCGCTAATTCCGGACGGACCCGATTCGTATAAAATTCGAGAACGTTCCTTGCAACCGAGTTTCGCCCGTATGACTATTGCCGTAATGGTCGAAGCGTCGTGCGTACGGGCAAGCGCGCTATTGTTCTATTGTTGACTCGACATGTTTATGGCCCCTATTGTTTATTGTTTTGCGAGGTGATACGCCAGGGCTGTCACATTGCCCCCCTCTTAGTCATGCTCGTCCCGAGCATTATTCGATCCATGAAATGGTGCCAATCTGTCCACGTGCACGATCTTCGGCTTTCTTCTGTCCCCCTGTCTGATCCGGTAGGTCACGTCGTTAATCTTCGTGACAACTGTGTAAGGGCCTTCCCATCGTGCTTGTAGCTTCGGAGACTTCCCTTTCCTCCGCAGTGGATTGTGCAACCATACAGAATCTCCCTCCTTGAAACCATGTTTCCGAGCATCGCGATCGTACCGGGTTCTCATCTTTTCGCTGGTCTTCAAACATTGCTCCCTTACAAGATCATGTGTCTCGTCCAATTGTTCCCGTAAGTCCGCGATGTATTCAACGGTTGGTTTCGGGGCATCTGGCGGTGTTCCGGTAAGCAAATCCATCGGCAGACGCATTTCTCTTCCGAAGTTAACTTTAGCCGGTGTAAATCCCGTAGACTCGTGTATGGCAGACCGATACGACATCAGGAACAGAGGAATGTACCGATCCCAGTCTCGCTGATGTTCCTCGACGACCTTGGCCAAGTGATTTTCCAACGTTTGGTTGAATCTCTCCACCATGCCGTCAGATTGAGGATGCGCCGGTGTGGTACGTGTCTTATTTATTCCCAAAAGTTCACACATCTCCTGGAATAACGTCGACTCGAAGTTCCTGCCTTGGTCGCTGTGTAACTCCAATGGTACACCAAAGCGGCATACTACCTCCTGGACAAGTTTCTTGGCCACGGTCTTCGCCTCTTGGTTCGGAGTTGCAAACGCTTCCGTAACTCCTAGGACGGTCACTGGCTGGCCTGTCGCTGTCTGCAGATTGCATGATGGTCGTCCATTTTCCCACATGATAGTCCGCTTGAGTAGTTCCGGTCGAACGATGGATTTCGATGCTCCCGTGTCAATCGTAAAGCGACAGGGTATGCCATTTATTTCTCCAGTAGTTACGAGGCTGTTCCCGTCACAAGCTTGTGATACCAAAACAGTAGGGGCTCGACGAAGTCCAGCCAGTGCCCGCCCCGCGGCGCTGGCGCCTCTTAGTTTAACGGCTCCTGGGTGTCGACTTGGGTAGCGGTCGACACCGATTTCGGTTGCTTCCGAGTCCGGCAGTTAATCCTTATATGGCCACGTTCGCCGCATCCGTAACAGATAGGCCCGGTACGAGGTTGAATCGCTGCTACGACTTCGCGCACCTTACAACCTTTATAGTCGCTTCGTACCGCTTCCACTTCAAGGGCATGCGCTAGAGCTGCTTCCAAGGTGGCATGATGACCCAAGCGTACCGTTGCTCTCACCTCGGGGTCCCGTATTCCGCTGACAAATGCCTCTAGAACTTTGTCTTCGACGGGTGTGGAACTCGACGCATAGGCTCGGCGTACGAGGCGCTCGATCTCCGTAGCCCATTGTTGCAGTCCTTCACTCGACTTCTGCGCCCGGTCTTTCAGTTGCGCACGATACACGTGCTCGAGGTGCTTTTCCCCGTATCGAGCTTCAAGGGCCTTAAATAGCGACTCCAGGGTGCGTCGCTCAGCGGGCAGGTTCTCAAGGACCAGCAGTGCCTCCCCTCGAAGAGCTAAGGTAAGTGCCGCCAACGAGTGCTCGTCCTCCTAGCCATTCCCATTTGCAACTACCTCGAACTGATGCCTGAACGCCGTCCACGAGGTCGTGCCGTCGAAACTTGGGACCTTAAATTTCGGGGCCCCAGAGCATGAACTCGTTGCTGCCGTGCCCATAACCCTTATTTTCTGCAGCTTATGGTCCAAATCCACGAGCCTAGTTTCGTGGGAGTTTAGTAACGCGTCATGGTTTTTGAGGGCTTGGTCGTGCTCGGATGTACGCGATTTTACCAGTTCCAGGTCTTCCTTTACGACGTTTAGTTCTCCCTGGAAACCATCCAGCTTTGCATCGATTGTCCCCAGTTTACTTTCCAGGCTCTCCATTGCTTCGCGCTGGCTCCGCTGTATGGCTTCGCGCTGGCTCTCCATGACTTCGCGCTGGCTCTCTATGACTTCGCGCTGGCTCTCCAATTTACTTTCCAGGCTCTTCATGGCTTCGCGCTGGCTCCGCTGCATGGCTTCCATCGCTGCTAATAGGGCGGCCATATCAAATGCACTCGGTGTCGGCGCTGATGCAGGTGATGTAGTTGAAGGTCCGGTGGTGGCCTCCGTTTCCGTGCGGTCACGCCCGGGTGACTCCATCCGCGCGGCATCCAATGCTGTCTGCCGTCGCGTACGAATCCCGTCTTCACTTTGCGGTACTACAGGCATTCCGCTTCTGTCACCAATTGTTACGTGTCAGGAGTACTGGGTTCGAGAAAATGCCAAAATGTACCACAAAGACTTTATTGTACTCGTTGATACACAATTACACACTGTACACAGTACACACCACAACACTATGCACGTAGGTACTCGTAAACACACTCGTCGAACACTGTATCGCTCGTAGAAATCACTTCACTTCGCACTGGTATCGCTCGTAGGTATCGCTGGTATCTTCCTGGTTTCGCTTCCGAAACTAGAATGTCCGCACTTGATCGATCGCCCCTTTTTATACCACTCACGCACCATTCACGCCAATCCAAAACTTTCTCGCTAATTCCGGACGGACCCGATTCGTATAAAATTCGAGAACGTTCCTTGCAACCGAGTTTCGCCCGTATGACTATTGCCGTAATGGTCGAAGCGTCGTGCGTACGGGCAAGCGCGCTATTGTTCTATTGTTGACTCGACATGTTTATGGCCCCTATTGTTTATTGTTTTGCGAGGTGATACGCCAGGGCTGTCACATTACATTAACTTAATTTCGACTCGACCCCGAATCAACTTATAGGAAATACTTTAAAAATAGGCCTTATATCGTGTTCCTTAGGATTTAATTAAAGTAAAAAGATAAGTGCTTCGGAGGGCACGTAAAGCCGTCGGTCCCGGTTGTTATCGATTGATAGCAGTCGTTAAGCCATGTCGGAGGCCTGCGGGCGGCTTGAAAACTTTCGACACTGGGTTGGCCACTAACCCCTCCACCAACCCGCATTGGAGGAGCGTGGTGGAGTATGCTCTAGGCCTCCTCAGTAATGATGAGGAGAGACCCGTGCTCAGTAGTGGGCCATTAGTAGGTTGTAGCTTAAAAAGATAAAACATAGTCACCCAATAAAGTTGCTAACTCTCCGCTGTTCCGGCACAAAGGCATAGTTGTCCTTGTCAGTCAGGAACCTGACGAAACCCTCGAAGGAGAGGCAGTTGTCCGCGCGCAGGGTGGGGTCCGGTTCGTGCCTCTGGAAAAGAAAAAGGGTTAGATCCATGGTTCTCAACTGTATCAATAACTGAGGCGTGAATGTGGCATTCAGTTTTTGCCCTACCCTACTTTTAATGTTGCAAAATAAATCGTGGACTTAGGCGTAGGTGTCCGACCACCGACGAGTAGCGAGTACCTATGGGCTATTTACTCGGCCAAGAAAGGGACTTAAATATGACATTCTGCATAAACAAAAGAGATATATATGGGAGCGAGTCAGAGAGTGCTTACTGACGTACTTACTAATGCTTCTATATTGTTTACATGGAATGTCATATCTTTTGTACGTGTCTTGAGCGAGTAAATAATAGCCGAGATTCACTCGCCGACTCGTCAACTGTGGGACACCTGCCTTATTGTTGCAAAATAAATCTTGGAGTTAGGTAAAGCAGCTGGTAGCTAATGTAACTTCAAAATGGTTGGAATTTCATCTCATTGTTACCCACATGTATAATATCCCTCAACTGTTGCTCATCTTTCGGCTCATTCTGCCTGGTTTCACAGAACTTCCCCAGGGTGGGCAGAGTCAGCACCCTGCCGCTAAGGTCTGGACAGGCTCCTGAAAATTTAAATTATATTAGCGTCAAATTCAAATTCAAATTATTTATTTCTTCGAAGTAGGTTTTTACAAACTCTTTTCGAATGTCACATTACGCCATCGCTTCAACAAATCCCTACGGTGAGTGGTCTTGGAAGAAGAAGCGGCAAGAAACTCCCAAGGAGTCATTTTTTTCTCTTCCTCCACTCACAACAGCGTCACGTCACATAGCTGGCTGTAGACCCAGTTTCTTTCTTTCCATTTCTTTTTTTTTTGGTCGACAACGCATTTGTGATGGTTTTTTGTTGCTGATGTCCAAGAGCGACGGTATCCACTTAACATCAGGTAGCTCGTCTGCTAATTGTCTGCTATTAACATAAAAACAATTCTATACAAACATAAACACTTCTATAAGTATCTATTTTGGAGACCTGAGTCAAGTTGCTCATAATATTGTTCGTCTGTAGGTACGACAAAAGATTTTATAGAAGGTATATCAAGGTATAACCTGGTAATGCAGCAGCTGCTAGAAGGTCGAATGCCTTCTTCCTGCTGGCTTTGTCGCTGGGCGGCTCCAAATCCAACGAGCCGTTCCTTGTTAGTAGACCTAAAATAACGTTGACTAGTATAATAATTTGTTTAACTTTAACATAAAACTACGAGTACCTATGTGAAGGTAAAATATCGGTTCTTAAATGCTATAGATAGACTTCAATTTACTCGACTAGCTGTAGGTATGCACAGAGAAACCAGAATTTACGAATATGTTGTGACGACATTGCACATACGTCACACGGTGACGTCACCGAAGCCTGAATCACGCTTGCAAAGATTTCTGCATCGCTCAAATATATTCAAAAGCCCTGACTTCTACATTCGGGACCTCGGCCTCCCCCAAGGCATGGTGTCTCGCCTGACGGGAGATCTTCATTTGCCAAAGCGAAACGTAGCTAGACTTACCTGTTCTGAACACAGTTTTACTTCTAAACAGCTCCGGTGAACTTCTGCTCTTCTCTGCTCCGAGGAAAGGACATCTCGTTCTGGGAACTGCTAACTGCTCGAACACGTCTCTGAGTTCTGAGCGCATCACCAAGCTGCGACAACGACAACAATCATAGATAGGTATATCAAAACATCTGTGAATAAGGTAGCTTGGCATTGGAACAAAGTGAGGAGAAACCTTGGATTCTGTGGTATAGAGCCATATAGATTGGCAGATCTCGTAAGGAGTAATCCCATGTGGGTATCCAGAATTTTTTATGAGAACTGTCTTTTCTAATGTGTTTAAGGTTGTTTGCGAATTAAACTTTCAACATTAATTAAGCATTGTCGATGGACCACAAAAAATCAAATACCTTTTCATCTGTATCTAGTGGTAGGTACCTTAATGATTTTTTTGTCAAGAGTTTCGCCTTTAACTCTACGAGATTTCCAAGCCTACTCCTACTCGTTTAGTTATACCTTCGAGTACCTAGTTATCGATAGGTACATACCTGAAACTCCTGAACAATGCTACGAAGTCCATAAAGTCCAGTTGTGTGTCGTACCCCACGGACCCTGTCCGCAGGTGTTTGAGGTTCTCCCAGAATCTCTCGCTGGTTTCCAGTCTTCGTAAACTGTAATCAATTTTAGGACATTAATTGGTGTTATTGAAAGTAACAGTCTAGTAATCTTTTTCTAAATATATACTTAAAAACTGTAACTGATCGCTGTCTGTACATGTCAAATATAGGTACATTTAAAAATTCATTATGAGGATCTTTATGTATACCTACGCAAGAAAACCCAAAACAATATTTTTTTGTCTGTTGTATGTCTGTTCTTGTGAACGTTAATCTCAGAAACAGCTAATCCGATGTAAATACAGTCAGGATAATATTGTGATGGGCTTCACATAACATTTAGTGTTTTTTTCATTTTAACCAGCTAACAAATGATGAAGTTACGTGGGTGAAGTTTAAACGAAATCCACTGAGGCGCAGAAGTGTCCAGCTAGTCTATGGTAAAATCCGAAGCTTACCTACTCCTGTTCGGGGAGCCGGCGATAATGCTGGTGGCGGCGGCGGTGAGGCTGCTGTGTCGCGGCGCGCACGGGTGCTGCTGGCTCGTCGCCGCCGAGTACGAGCTGGGACAGGAGTCGGGATTAAGAGAAGTAGGAGAAAGTTTTTTTTATGGAATTAAGATAGCAAACGAGCGCAGCACCACCCTTCCGCTGCCGCCCATAACAACTGTGACCGACCTAGAACTAGACTCAAAGGGACTAGCATGGTTAGTCCAGTTAGTAGATGGTGTAGAATATTAGTTGGTTAGTTTGTTAATAAGTGTGAGGACAGGGACTGTTAGTGATAATTAGTCCTGTTTGGAAATAACTAAAATTATTTTGGTGACGGTTAAGCATTGTTAAGCTTCTTAGAGCCATTGTAGTCTCAACTTAACCCCTTTCACAAATTCGTAAACAATTAGGTAGTTGTTGAACTCATAAATGTCTTTAAATTACTGACTCTGTCTGGTGATGAGGAGCCTTAGCTGGTTTTTCAGAGAGATAACATAAGCTCTGTTTTCAAAATCAGCTCAGGGGACTACTGGGAAGGAGTAGACAGTTTTCCCATCGTGATACAACAATATATATGCTAATATTTTCCTGAAGCTTCCAACAGATTCCAGTTATAGCAACAATTAGATAACATGTTATTTTGTGTGAATTCTCACCTGTGCCTAGGCGATCCCTGAATCACTTCATCCTCACTTCTCGTCCCAGAATTGTGACTGGACCCGTATCCCTTCGGGGAGCTCTTCAGTTCAGACGTAGACTTGTTCTTCTTAAACTTAATACCGGTACTTCGTATTGACTCTGAATGGGAGTCTGTTAATTTGATTGGTGTTGAGTGAGAGGAACTGCCACATGTAGATTCTCTGCCTCCGAAAACCTTAAACAAAAGAGAGATATTTATGAATATAAAAAAACATGATTCACACATGCTTAGATCCTTTGGTCTTCTAGCTGTAGTCCATAATGTGCTGTTTGCAACGGGTTTCCTCTAATGATCGAGGATCCCAGAGGATTTAGACTAGACCTCGACAGCACAACTGTCTTGCGAATGGTATGCTTTACACTAAACGTAGACCGCTGATGCAGATGCTTACCCGTATAGCGTCGGAGACCAGAGGTTCACAACAGCATCCATCTTCATAGTATAGTGCTGTGTACTTATTCTTCAGCCACGCCAGACTCCTGTCTGCTAGCTTGGTCTGGCTCATGAGCGCCCTTATTACTGCGTGAAGACCTACAGCCCAAACTCTGAAAGAAATTATCATTTAAACACCAAGTATGCCGACATTTCTATATCTTCTAGCACTAATCTACTACTAGGTCGAGGAAATTGGGTCAATTACGATTTAAGACTGACTTTTGGGGTTGTTCTCACTGATAAAAGAGATGAAATCTTACTGGTACCGAGTTTCTTTTCATCAATTGGTTTAACAATGTTACTTCTGCATATTATTGACCGATAAAAAGGTGGCCCTGATGGTGTTTGATACTGCTTTGATTAGCAGTAGACGTGAGACGTGAAGGACAAAACGTAATTCGAACTGTATCATTAAGTCTTCAACGTAGCAGAAATATTACCGTCTCCAAATATCCTCCCTAACCATACCTGTAAGAATACGCGGGCAGCATAAAATGCACGGTTCGGTTGTCGCTGAGCGTCCGTCCGTACACGAGGGAGATGACGTGGGGCCCGTGCGAGCTGGTCTCCAGCCCGTGCCGCTTGGCGCACGCGCTCAGCTCCGCCAGGTCCCGGGGCTCCAGGAGTTTGCCCCCCAGCCGCATGTCTTTTACGCATTGGAGGTCGATGAATCTAGGTGAGACAAGACGTGACTTTAAAATTTCATTAGTACATATGAGGGTTATAAAAGGGAGACCCGACATCAATACCGGCAAAGAAGGAGGAGAGAAGGAATATAGAAGAAAGCAAAATAAAGCTTACCCTTCTTCCCCAACGATGCCTGCTTCATTTTCGTGAGCCAGGTTCGCTGTGTACTTCAATGGAATCACCTCTTCGGGGTTGTACGATAAACTGATTTCAGGTTGCTGTATGTTTTCTGATGGGGTTTCTCCTTTAAAATAAAACAAAATGTTTAACATTATTCTGTGAATAAATATTGAAATTGAAAATATTTGAAGTAGTTATTAATAACCGACTAGTTCTTATCGCGGCTATGCCAACATGAAAGTCGGAAAACGATAAAGAAACCTATTATCTATATAAGATATTAGACTATCTCCGCAGCAAATTTTATCAAAATCGGTTTAGGGGATTAAGCGTGAAAAAGGAGCAGACAGATAGATGGAGTTACTGTGGCATCAATAGCTACTAAAATGTATAAACGTATGGTTCTTATGAGGTAATATTCTTTACCGAGTTAGTTCAACTCAATTGATCATTAATCAATACGAACCATATTGCGCATGCGGTCGGTGCGCAGTCCGGCACCAGGTGAGCAGGGCGCACGCGCGTTCCAGCCGCAGCTGCGCAAACGCGCCGGCCCACTCCGCCTCGCCCACCACGCATGCTGTGCCGTGGTGCATTATCTGTGACAGGGTTTTATTGTGTTCATGTAGACCTGGAGTAAGGCTCCATTCATTCATCTTACAGCTCAAATACTTTAGCAATACCAATAATCGCCGATTGATCGCTTTCGTGGTCAGTAACTTAAGAAAACTTTGGAGGAATAAGGGGATCCAAGACGACCTCTCCTGCTCGGGTGCACCCTGTTGACAAACGGACTTTTGCATTTGCATAACCAGGTAGGGACAGAAGGAGGGAGATACCCTTCCTGGATAAAGGACTTATTCCCCTTACCCGATCAGGAACTACATAGGTATTCCAAAGATCTTCCTTTTATTTTTATTGGCAAACAACGCTTACAATGATATTAATATAAAGAATCTTACTTGTAGCACATGCCTATCCATCCTCTCGCCATTTTGCGGCGCCAGAGGAAACATAGTGACTCCATGGTCGTGGGGCAATGGCTGGACGGGGCAGTAGCCACTGCCTTCAAGCTCGTACAGAGCTTCGTTCTCGAAGTCAGACCCCGTGGTCTTCTGGGCGGGCTGCGCGAAGACTGGGTCCTCGCACGCTGGTATTGCTGCTCTGCCGGGGTTATTGAATGGGTGTTATAAGTATTTAATGCATGTAGTCCAAGGTAGTCCAAGACACATGGAATCCCACTGTGGTGCTACGAGTGTGTAGTGTTACTTAATCATAATGCCGCAATTTACATTTTTAAGCAAGCTGGGTTAACCAAGTATTTTGAGCATTGATTTCCCGAACAGGGAGGCCTGGGGTCGAATCTAATATTGACCTCTAATAAAATAATACCTGGATGTTACCAGTATTGTACAGATAAATAATCGTCACCTCAAGAAGTCTCCGAAAACTGGAGCACTATTCCTCGCTAGGGCGTGTCTGTGTTGGTGGAAGCTGGCTATGTGGTCCATGACAGCCTGGGTCCGGTAGACCTTCTCCAGGTTGAGAAGACCTTCGGGTCCGACCCGCCGCCACCCAGCTTGCTCGCCTTCATCGTCGAATGATGCTATGTACTGGAAAAAAGGCAGTTCAGGTACAAAACCCACTCATAGCTTAGGTATAGGAAACTAAGTAAAGAAGTACTTTTATATAGTATAAGCACCCTTAAAGATAGAATCGCTATATCCTCAAAGATGAAGTATGAAGTTAGTTGGACATTCAGAATCCTTAAAAACTTAAAGAGGAAGTCTCTGCATCTTTAAAGATGGAATCGCAGTGCCTTATTATTAGGCCTTTTATCATTGCTCAGAACTCACCACTTGTTTGCTGGGTTCGCTGACCCGAGGGTCTCGCTTGCAGCTGTCTCGTAGCGGACTGGTTGTGGTACTCTGGTCTATCCGTTTGCCGCTCTCTCGTCTCGTGGGGTCCCTTTTCAACGAGCCTCTAGTGGAGAAAATAATTTATAATTAGTGGCAAGAATTTATGCACGACCTTTTTAATGTATCATCATTATTTTATTTTGACATCTTGGAGAAAAAATGGCGAAACAAACTCCTTAGAACATCGTTAAATAATTATAATTATGGCAGAGAATCATTCCCGGTTGTTATCTTTATTTCCCGCTTGACATTACTCTCACCATCACCACAATTTAATGGTCAAAATTAGGCTCGACGCATTTATTTAAAATCATTTTACATAGAGATAAAATTCAAAAAGGAAACAAACAATCATTCGTCAACAAATCGGAACCTTTACCGTTCATCCTTCATAGACTCTCGTTTGAAGTCCCTTCTATGTGTGGGAGTCGCGGCCACCGAATGACTGCTGGTCAGTGCGGGCGATGCTGCTAGAATTTCTCTGTGGAATAACAAATTAAAGCTTTGTTAGTATTGTCAGTACACGTTTTATAGGTGGTAATAAGAGCCTAGAGTTCACCCGGGGAAATACCACCGCCGGCCACGGTACTTAGTATAACTTCTACCGCCATAATAATTGCTTTAAGTTATTATTGTGTTACGGATAGAATTTGTGGAGCCGGTAACACTTTTTTAGAGATGACTATTTCTGTCCGCAGCGACCATCTTAGTCTTCAGGAGTAGCAACGTATCTGTGACCGGATTACAACGATTTGTTGTTAAGCGATTCTTATCAAGCAATATATAATTTTATTTAAAAAGTCTGCTCAATGATTTGTTTACTACGAAGTGTTTGTATTCTTCGTTATTATGCAAAAATTTAGCAACGACAAGAATATGCCAGAAACGACTTAAAGTTAATAAGTATTTAAGCTGAAAATAAATAAAAGGCTGTAGAAGCACGCCGTTTCGCCCTTAAACAGTTTGCCGTTGGATTTCGTGACGATAACGTCATGGCCGGCCGCTTTCCGCCGGAATTAAAAACTCAAGGAGTGATTAAGCTAATTACTTTCAATTATGAACAATTAGTGTGAAAAATGGGTGTAAATTAAAACGATGACTGTTATATTTAAATAATTTGTCAAAATATTTTGTTTAATGACTGTTGTTAGTGAAGTAAACTAAGTTATTTTTAAATATCGCCATCTATACCTGTACCATGGTTGGGCAATCTTCTTCTTAAGTCTTTCCCATAATGTGAGGGGTACCTACCTTGGTGGGCCACCATCTTTGACAAAATTACGGAAAATTCAGTCATTTCTTATTTACCGAACGATACAATGATTTGACCAATTGATACCTAAATAATTAAATTCTAATACAGCCATAGTTTTTGAAAACTAACGCGCCTGTTTTGCTTTAGTAAAAACTATTTTAATAACGGTTTGAATTTCCAAGCCTAGTAGGTAGACCAGGTAGTCTTACAGACTATGATGCATTTATAGAGGTGTTTACCCGTGGTCCCGGTGAGTTGAACCATTACCGGGTGCATGGGTAATTTTTATTCCCCGTGGTCCCATGACACTAGAACTACATTTTACACTTTGATCCACTCTTCGACTTTTGATATCGATATAAAATTGATTGCCACTATGAACCTCCTTAGAAAAAAATACAAGAGTCCTGGGGTTGAGGGAGAAACGACTGTATTGGTACCAATATCGACAAGTTATCAGAATTCAGTTCGGCATTCGACGGCAGATAGTGGATAGTGTACACACTATAAATAGATTAGTATCGAATTTCCCGTTCTGTTGTGACTTGTGACCCGCCTACCTGAAAACACGTATTTGAGTGTAGGTACACTATACAACAGAAGTTGTGTAACGGATAGTTCGAAAGGTGTGGAGACGGTTACACTTTTTAGAGGCTACCATCTCAATCTTCACGGGTAGCAACGCATCTGTGACCGAATTAAAACGAGACTTATACTAACAATTACTAACTCTCACTAACACTAACTTCCATTAACCCTTTCAGGACCATAAGATATCCATAACTATTTATGAGTGTGCGACTATTTTTTTTAGTTGTTTTGGACGTAAATTAACGATATATTCCCGTAAAAACGTAACAAGACATACAGTTTTTCTGATATTTTATGGTAAATATTTTTCCCTGTGGGCCATAAAGGTAACCAATATATTATATAGGTTTATTTTATAAGTCTTTTAGTTATTGCTTTTTAACATAAAAAAATGAATAATAATTATAAGAAATTATAAATAATTTTAACTAAGGTATTCTGCGCAACAATATGTATATTTTATATGCGTCGCTTACATAATATATCTTTTCATTTTCTCTGCTTTTGCATATTCAGAACTGGCTAGTTGCATTTGTTGCCGATGCGCCGGTTTTCGGAGGAGACTAGAGATGGCCTTGATGGCTGTCTACAGGTATAATAATTTTTTTAGAGCTCGTGCTAAGTGTTGGTGATACTCTAAGAGTCTAGACTGCTCAAAAGTAACCTTTCCATGCGGTGCGCTTCATGCAACTGTACGTATACTAAATACGCGTTATTCATGGCTATATCGACAATAATATATGTATAAAAAATAGCCGGAAGTAATATTTTCTTTTGGCTTTGCTATCAATCTCATGATTTGCAGTGGTCCGTGAGGGTCATACCACCTACATAAACTTATATTCATAATACCATATAATCGGTGCCGGACAGTTTATGTTTATTTTTTGAGTTATGCGTCTTGAATGTCCTGATCCGATTACACTGAAACAGTATCTGCCATAAAAACAACAGTGGTCCAATTTTATACATTTTGACCAATGAACTGATGGTCCTCTTCTCCATTACTATTATCTGCCTCATGGCAACTGGACTATTTCTTTACCTCGAAGAAATTTTTCTGAAGGTTTTAGCCGTTTCCGAAAAATATATAAAAGTAAATGTAAATAAAATGCAAGAAAACAATAAATTATGAGCGCGACTACATATTACACTGATACTACAAAAACAAACCTTTATGGACCACAGGGAAAAATATTTACCCTAAGATGAATCGGTATTTTTAGGTATTTATGCTTATTATCTGCAGTTCAATTCATTATAACATTAAACTGAACTTACCAAAAAATATAAAAACACGCAAGAAAATACAGTAATTTTATTTACACAAGTCCAAAAACTTAAAAATGATACCAAGTTCAGCCCTCGAATGTTTTAGTGTTAGCGCAAAGGAAATTTGATAGTTATTTCCTTTCTACGTGCTCAAGAACGCTTTTACTATATTGAACATACCTTCTATTATGACATTCATTAAAAAAACATATAGATTAAGTTATATTTAACTGTAGATTACGAATTTTAAAAAAGGGAAAAATATTTCCCTTGGTCCTGAAAGGGTTAACAGTCCCTGTCTTCACACTTGTTAGCAAACTAACCACCTAATATTTTAACATCATTTGCTAACTGGACTAACCATCCCAGTCCCTATTTGTTGATTCTTGATCTAGTTCAGTCACAGTTGTCATGGACGGCAGCGGAGGGGTGGTGCTGCATGCTCATTTGCCTTTGAATCTAAACGCCATAAAAAAGTATCTTGTACATATTTATACTAGTTTTATTATTATAAATGAAATTTGTAACTATGAGGAGGAAAAGAAGCTCCTTGGGAGTTTCTTGCCGGTGCTTATAAGCCCAGCCATTAGGTACCCCAGGTAGGGATTTGTTAAATAGCGTAAGTAGTGACTTTTTTAAATAAAATGAGAACAACGAAGTGAAACAATAATAGAATCAAAAATAACGTTCACAAGTGTATCGGCGATATCTACGTGAATAAAGTAAGTTTAATATTGAGTTTGAGTTTGAGTTCGAATATAAAAAGAATAATCACAATATCCAGTAATAAGTTATGAGGTTACATTCATATAAAATAAAATTACATTCGAATTGAGAGCACTCTCATTTTCATTCAGTTAAAAAACAATTTAAAATAAAAATATTATTATAAAAACAAAAAACCCGACTGCTTACAAAATAACTCAAAAGAAAAAAACAAGTACAAACATACATACATACACTCGAAAAACATAGGTAACCCTGATGAAGCTTATTACCCTTCTGACGCAGTCGGATAATAAGCTTTATTTCATATCATTCAAATATCAAAACGGGAGGTTACGCCATTTCGCACGTTTCCTCGTCCTCAAATCCAACACGTTACAAAGTAAATTACCTGAGCCACAGGTCCTAATTTAGCGTACCTACGGACAACGTACGTTGTAATTAAAAAATAACACGTCAGACGAGCGCTGGCAGAGCGTGAATGCTTGCTTGATTAATATCGACACAGAGCTGGTATTACGCTAATCCTGCTTAGAGTTAATGAGGAGTTCATAGAGTTTTAAATTAAAACGTCAAATTATTTATTTAAAGATGTTACGGATATAGGTAACCTTAAATTTTGGATCTGTGTTTAATTTAGAAAGATTTTGAACCACTTTACATAATATATTTAGAAATAATACAACTTTACATGTTTAAGAGAGGAAAAAAGTCAATTTTCAGTTGACGTTTACCATTTCAAAGTTTCGTTTTATGGTAGTGGCCCTGTCTACGAAGCAAGAATTCCTATTTTCGTGATGCACCTGTATTAGCGTCTGTTTATTTATTTTATAGGTTTTCTGTCAAATTCGTTACTTTCACTTAGAATAGTGCAAGAGATTGCTTCCTTTACGATGGGCAACTCATCATGGATGTCTTTGGTGTCAGTTATGTCCGTGGTTGACGTAAATAATTGCTCGTGTATAAATTTCAAAAAAATCAAGGTATTGCAGTGAAAGCAAGGCTGGCAATCGTAGTCGTAGTCACTTTATTAGATACTATATGTTGTCGGAAACAGCGTGTACAAATTGGATCTCACATTAGCTCAGATTTACCTCTTTCTTTTGGTGTTCCTCAAGGTAGCGTACTCGGGCCTACCCTATTCCTTATTTATATCAATGACCTGTGCTGTGCTGTCTGACGTTAAATAATTGTAAAATTATAGCCTATGCTGATGATACGGCCCTTCTTGTTCACGGCACCACTTGGGCCGAAGCTCGCGTCCTCGCAGAAGATGCATTACGAACAGTAATGAATTGGCTAGATCTAAATTTACTAACACTTAACTTAAGTAAAACAATTTTTATGCCATTTGCTAAAAGTGCAGGTTCACTACCACCCGAATCCTTCTCTATTACTGCTCATCGATGTCAATCTACTGATCCATCCTGCTCCTGTTTTAGGCTAACAATTGCTCATAGCGTTAAGTATCTTGGTGTCCAAATTGATTGTTTAATGACCTGGAAGGAACAGATAGAGGCAACTGTTGGTAGATTGCGAAAATTAATCTATGTATTTAAATCCTTGCGAGCTGTTACCGATCAGGAAACTCTAAAAACTGTGTACTACTCCTTGGCACAATCAATCATGACATACTGTATAACAGCTTGGGGTGGATCTGTCAAGACTAGCATTCTTCGTTTGGAGAGAGCACAGCGAGCGATTCTTAAAGTGATGTATTCGAAACCCATTCGTTATCCTACAGCAGATATTTATTCTCTAGCTAAAGTTTTAACGGTTCGGCAGCTATTCGTCCGGCAAATCATATTGCGCAAACATTCAAGTATGCCCTTTATTAATATCAACTCCTCCACTCGCCGAATCGCGCGGATTTGTCAGATACCCTTATGTAACAATGCTCTTGCAAGGCGTCACTATGAGTACATAGCTAGCGTGGTTTATAATAGAATAAATAAATCTATAAATATCTATCCACTCTTATACCATGAATGCAAAATGAAATTAACAACTTTCTTACTTAACTTGTCATATGACGAGACCGAGTCACTCATTACTTCTTATACACTGTAGACCATCCACACACAGCCACGCACTTACTATCTCACACGCACATACACACACACACATACACACACATACATACACACACGCATACACAACACATACACACACACACACACAATACATACTAACTTGCTCAATATTATAACTATTATTTGGATAACTTTGTAATTTTGACGTGACAACGTCTTATAAATTGGTTTGCCGGGTGGCACTTCAAGAAACTGCGTTAGTAGCTCCGCTCACGTTACTTATGGTAGCTACGGCGTACACACGTTGGCGTGTTTCAGAAAATGGTACAGCGCCATCTCTGGAGAAGTAGAGTAATCTCACTTAGTTGTGACTAATGGTTAATGGTCTAACGGTTAGCAGCGCTAGATGGCGGATGGTGTTACAATGTTTTAAATATAATTCTTTGTATAAATAAATGTTTTAAATTGTTACTATTATTTCATCCTTCTTCCTACTATACGAATGAATATTCACATTAAAATTATTTTACCACTCAAAGTCGTTGTCACGTAAAACTTTCGCCCGTATACCGACTTTACAGGCAACCAATATTTTTTTAGTTAAGATATATTCAAAATTGTATTCCGAGGTGGGCGTAACCAGTGGTAACACAGTTAATACTATTTCCACTGTTTACGAACATTAACAAATGTAAAAATTGTTTCTGGTTCTTGAATAAATCTTTAAATCTTTAAATCTTTAAATCTTTAAATCTTTAAATCTTTAAATCTTTAAATCTTTAAATCTTTAAATCTTTAAATCTTTAAATCTTTAAATCTTTAAATCTTTAAATCTTTAAATCTTTAAATCTTTAAATCTTTAAATCTTTAAATCTTTAAATCTTTAAATCTTTAAATCTTTAAATCTTTAAATCTTTAAATCTTTAAATCTTTAAATCTTTAAATCTTTAAATCTTTAAATCTTTAAATCTTTAAATCTTTAAATCTTTAAATCTTTAAATCTTTAAATCTTTAAATCTTTAAATCTTTAAATCTTTAAATCTTTAAATCTTTAAATCTTTAAATCTTTAAATCTTTAAATCTTTAAATCTTTAAATCTTTAAATCTTTAAATCTTTAAATCTTTAAATCTTTAAATCTTTAAATCTTTAAATCTTTAAATCTTTAAATCTTTAAATCTTTAAATCTTTAAATCTTTAAATCTTTAAATCTTTAAATCTTTAAATCTTTAAATCTTTAAATCTTTAAATCTTTAAATCTTTAAATCTTTAAATGTTATTGGTCATTTTTTATTAAATTTAGGTAATAGTAGATTTTCAATAACATCATCATTTCAAATCAACATGGCTCACTATTTAACAAGATGGGCTATAAGAAGGTTAATTATATCCGTACTTGGTCTGCGTAGCAAACTACACCCGGTAGACACCCTTACACTCTGACAGGAGAATTCAGGAGATCTTATCCCAGCAGTGGGATCACAGGACAGTTATTGGAGCGAAGATGCTGACAAGGCCAACACAGCCACTCTATATCATTCCGCTCGACGTTTTATTACGAGCCGAGTCAATGTGTTGTGGCGTGGTATCTTTAAAAAGCTTTTAGCGCGACGTTTAAGTATTTTTCACGTTGAGTTAAATTAAA
This sequence comes from Hesperia comma, assembly GCA_905404135.1. NCBI lineage: Eukaryota > Metazoa > Arthropoda > Insecta > Lepidoptera > Hesperiidae > Hesperia > Hesperia comma. The sequence goes on along the minus strand of FR990015.1, from coordinate 18,978,128 downwards.
TGGGATCTGTGACACATTATGTAAACGTACTATTAATAACACTTTTACGGGGTAAAATCTGTGCATTGAATATTGTTCGGTACGGGTTAAAATCTGGACAACTGGTAACTTATACTTGAGTCGCCGAGCATATCGAATTGTCGTCACTTCCCGCCAAAACCAAACTTATTACCTGTACTTACAGACCTTACAGTTCAATATTCAGGTTGTAAGCAAAATTTACTAAGCGCATTTTTAGATCCCGCCTTCAATCTTACCTTACCTTAACCTATATCTTATCTTACCTTAATCAATATCTTACCTTAATCGCATAGGCGAAAAGCTGGCATTTGTGTGCTATGTAGGTAGGTAATTATAAAAAAATCTAGATAGAACGAGAACGGAGTAGTATAGTCTGTCGTTCAAGAGAAGGGAAGATAGGATCATGAGGAGGGTTTCACCCTTTTGTAATTTACAAAACAACAGAAATTTCCTCCTAAATCGGTAGAAAGAGGTAGGCATAAAAAGTATGTAGTGCCTGAAATAAATGAGGCGCAATGTTTTGGGCCTGCGTATTTACTCGCACGTGTTTATCGAGGCGCAGGGAAGCGGGTTTCAGAAAGTAATCTACATCTTCTATACCTACATAAATAAATCTGTAACTGATCGCTGTTTGGAATGGAATATGTATGAGAAAAGGCTATTAATAGGGGCCTATATTGGCTACGACTACAACCCAATAATGCCCCACCTATATTGGCTAGGCCTATATTGGCTACAACCCATTAATGCCCCACTACTGAGCACGGGTCTCTCATTATTATTGAGGAGGCCTATAGCAAACTCTACCACGCTGATCCAGTGTGGATTGGAGGAGGAGTTAGTGACCAACTCAAATATGGGAAGTCTTCATGCCGCCGCTATCAATCGACCACAACTGTGACCGTCGGCTTTACGTGCCCTCCGAAGCACGGAAGCTCTCAAGGAATTTAGCCACTAGCGGCCACCCATCCAACTACCGACTGCGCTCGCAGTTGCTTAACTTTGTCGATCACCTGGGATTGACGCAAAACGCCGGGCTATGAACGTTTCAGGTTTTCAAAAACAATAGACAGGCTTTGTGCTTTCGATAAATGTTTGATAAATCGAATTTGGCTTTGCGTGAAGTTGGCGCAATGAGAGTAAAGGCGTGTGAATTCGCCGCTAGAGGCGCTAGTGGAGAGTGAGGTCTGTCTGTCAGTGCCACAAACTTATCTGACCCGTTAAGAGGGGCGCTATTGTCTTTCTCTTTTTCTAACAACATTTTAACATTTGCATTAGTTACAATTTTGGCCACCGGTTCATATAAGTTTATGGCACTGTCGCTTCTCACTTGTCTGCATGTCACTTGTCACTGTTTATGTATGGGCGGGCTTTGACAGCCGGACCTCACTCGACAGTGGCGCCAACTGGTGAGCACAAAAACGGCGACCCTCATTGAATTTGGTTATTATATTCGAAAACAAAAAAATAATAGTAATATATCGCTTCCACGCATCATGATTTCTGTCGTTCGTCTCTGTCACACTTACACATGTGATACACCTTTTTATATATTATTATGTTAGTAGAGTTATTGTTTGAGAAATAGTGAAAATAATTAGATACCTATTCATTCTAAATTAATGATTATTATTAATTAGAATGCGGTACTATTGGACTTATTCGTGTTTCTTGAGTTATTATAACACTTCCTGAAGGCACAGACTGATACTTAGGCATAATTTATGGTTTCGCGGAGAAAAAACAATCGACGTGCTCTGTGATTGCTTCATTTGCCGCTTCCATCAAGCTACTGCGACGGGACGAACTTACGAGCTCATCCCAACATTGACTCATCTGAAATATGGTAGGGTCGTATCTATATTTTTAAATCTCTGGTATTACGGATCTATGTTATAATTTTAATATGTAAATAAGGTGACAATATCAAAAATATGAAAATATCAAAACCATTAGGTGGATATTATAAAAATCCGGATATTTTAGTCATAACCATGTTTTAAATTAAGTGTCTTTTAATTTAATTGAAGTGACAAGTCGATAATCTTTAGGCGCTTTGCCCACGGAGCAACTTGAGTTGAGGCAACTATCAAAAGTTTCCAGTAAAAAGTTGATAGTTGCTACAACGTTTACGTTTACGTCAACTTTTATGCGAGTTGCTCAATCTACGCATTTCCGGGTACAGGCCGAGGGAGGGAGGGTGTGAAATCATCCGACACGTTGCGATTGACAGTTGCGGAAACCGGCAACTTTAAAAACCCGTATAATATTTGACAGTTGCTAGTTGCCAGTTAGTTGCCAGTTGCTGCAATAGTTGCTCCTAGGGCAAAGCGCCTTAGATGACACTGAAATAAAATTTAGATTTAATTGTATTTGGTTTTAACGAACACTTTTCTTTGGACTCAAAGTTTTTGAAATTCAAACTACCTACGCTTGAACAAACTCTACCATGAGAGATCTTGGAAAAAGAATTAAGAAACTTCCGGAACTTTTTCGTAGATACTGACAGTTACAGAAAACACATACTTTTAAAGACATGTCCTTATTAGATTTGCCGCCTGTCCTTTCTAGACATGTCCGGAAAATTCCTGATAGTTGGTAACCCTTATATGTCGGTAAAGGACAGACCGAGTCTCTCTGCTAATCCAATTATATACAGCGTTTGATCAAAAAGATTCATGGATGAAGTGCTACTTACTGACTCGATGTAACTTTGTAATTAGTTAAGTCTACTAATTTATACATGTACCTATAAATAATAGGTAAGTATAAATAAAATTGAAGTGCCTGTGATTTCAAAATAACTGTTTTTTAAGAGCATATTTATTTATTTATACGATACTAAAACACAAACAAATGTTTTAATTTTTTTTTACGATTAGGAGATTGGAGATTAAGATTTTTACAGTATACCCGCATTCGTTTAGATTCGTCTATGCTTGGAGCTGTCAGTAGGATTTAAAAAATATATTTTTGTACATTATAGCCATTGACGAAGCAAGTTATTTATGAGCTTTGAAGGAATACGCTACAATTTGTCACCTATCTACATATATTGATTATTGATTTTATCGAAATATTTCCATAGTTAATCAGCCTCTACACGACTTGTACTGTTCAGGCAAGGGGCAGTTTCTTCTTATCTGTTTCATGGCCGGCAACGCATTGCTGACAGTGTTGCTGTCGTCAATGGGCGACGGTGACAGCAAAAATACAATACATACAATAAAAATTGCATTTTGGGTCCACTTCGATGACATTTAATTTGCAACGATAAACATGAACGTGAAAGATAATTATGGAACGCAAGAGAAAGAGATTATGAAAAATAGGCCAATTAGCAAAATTTGATTGCCCTCGTTTCAACACGCTATTGATTTATTCTACTACTTTTTAACATCTCTATAATATTATTGGCTATTACCATAAAGAATGTTAAAGCACTTCGATCACGTAATAAAATATTACAAGTGTTTGAAACAAGGCGAGGACCGTTTATTGCTTTCGAGGGGCGATGAAATCCGTTTATGCTTTTAACGTCACTCTGTGCCCCCGTCTTCGGCTTTCAGCTCTGTTGTGTTTGATTATCGAAATCAGAGTTTAATATCCAACGCTTCCATTAGAAATATGGAAGACAATTTTAATAAAAAAAGAGAACCGACTTCAAGAAATTATACGAAACTCAGGTACGTGTTTTAAAATTTTACCTGGAATTCCGTCATCAGATTCTGACTTGGTAGCCTGCTCACTAATTATCACTAACTGTCCCTGTCCTCATACTTATTAACAAACTAACCAACTAATATTCTAACACCATCGACTAACTGGACTAACCATTCTAGTCCCTTAGAGTCTAGTTCTGGGTCGGTCACAGTTGTCATGGGCGGCAGCGGAAGGTGGTGCTGCATGTTCGTTTGCTATCTTAATTCCATAAAAAAATATTTGCGTGAACACGCGAACACACAAGTGTAGGACGGACCTTCGTAAATTAGCGAATGCGAAGTTTTTGACAATTTCGTGGTATTCCTAGCTGTCAAAGTTGTGAAAATTCGTGTAATGTACAAAGGTTTGCGCGCATGTGAGTGAGAGTGACTATAAGACCACCTTGGAAGTATGTTTTTACAAGTAAAGAATAAATTCAAATTCAAATGAAGCTGCGAGGGGACAGGTAATTATTACAATATAAACTTGTTTGAAAATGGTTAAAATAAAACTATTCGATACTTGTGTTGGCAGCTAACTTTTCAACCAGTCAGCATCTGAGCAGCGTGATGGAATTTCCGCCTTCTAAATTACGCGAAGAAGCTCAGAAGTATGCCACTTTGAAGCCACTACATAAAGTTTACAAAACGTCCCAATTAAAAATAATAGGTATAGCTTTTACAAAAGCGTCGAACTCGTGATTACTCAACTACCCTCTTCATTACAGGATTAAATATCCGGGTCTCACTCTTCCCCTCATCAGAACTTGACCTACATATTTATCGGCTGTTGTTGGCAAGAGATTAGTGCCCCGTATAATCCTGTCAGTGATTTATATTCCGTAATTAATTCACACAATATACTCTGTAGGCTGCGCAAGTTCGGTCTTGGTTTGTTGTGAGAAATATTAGATTTTTCGGAGTACCCTCATTTGTTGTTCCATTTGTGGGTGGCTGTGAATTCACTTGTGCTGGAATTCTATTAACTGTAGAATTTTTAGATTTTGTACCTAAGGACACAAATGGAACCCTATTAGGCGCTTTGCCCACGGAGCAACTATTGCAGCAACTGGCAACTAACTGGCAACTAACTGGCAACTAACTGGCAACTAACTGGCAACTAACTGGCAACTAGCTGTTTACATACATTTCAATTGGACTGCGCACACACAGCAACTCGCGTTTCGAGTTCCGGCAATCGTCAACAGTTTTCAGTTGCCGCTACTAGCAACTGTTAAATATTATACCGGTTTTTAAAGTTGCCGGTTTCCGCAACTGTCAATCGCAAATCAATCGATCAAGTTGCACACAAATTGCTATAAAATTGCCGCAACGGTAAACGTTGTAGCAACTATCAATTTTAACAGGAAAATTTTAAAAAGTTGATAGTTGCCTCAACTTGAGTTGCTCCGTGGGCAAAGCGCCTTAATGTCGCCATTATCTGGCTGTCTGTCACAGAGTTTTGTATGTTAAACGGAAAATATTGAGACACCTGAAACTTTTCAGAATGCAGGGTACTCTGGCTGCTATCATAATAAGTAACAAAAAACTACAAACAAACAAACAAGGTATTTTATTGCCACTCAAAAAATACAAGTATCATTCGAAAATAACAAATTATGCTTAAAATTAAGAGGCAAATGGAGAAGGCTCAGCGTGACCTGACAAAGGGTAGTAATCTCATGCAGCGCTGTTTTTCAGCCAGCTTCTCCCTATGTTGGTTGGCAGGAGTATCAGTGCTCCCCTATTAGTCGCTTATAGCTACACATTAAGGATTAAGGTCTTCAAAGTTAGCCCTTCACATTACATATAATAATTTAATAAACCTAATACTTAATTTGCCTAATACTTAATTCTATAAATATCCTGTGTGTGTGTGTTATGTGTCAATGTGTGTGTGTGTAGGTGGGTGTGTGTGTGTGTGTGTCTCTGTATGTATGTCCAAAATACTTCCTTAGGTCCAGAAACCAGTGGGCGTAGTTTAGATTTTCTGCAGCAACTTGCAAATTAAATTTTGAAAAACTAAAAAATATGTAAAGCTAACGGAATTATAAATGCAGAACAATTTTAATAGATTCACAATGTCGTTAACCGTTCAGAAGTTCCCTTGTCTGAAGCCATTTCTGTACGTATTATTTGGCCGTGTTTATCATAACAATGCTTTGTCCCCGGCCCTTGACGTTTGTGCAAATTTTCAAGTTATCCAGATTTCTTAAAGATGGCGCAAGTTAGACTGAAAGTTTCCATTACATTTATAAATGTGAAGCTAATATAAATTGGTTTGTCTTTATTCTATCTTGTCATTATACTCGCTGATATTTTAATTTTAAATTGTAAATAGGAATGGTATCAACCCAATTAAGAAATGTAAATATGTATAATTATGTGCTATAGTTTTTTCATACGACGTTCCGACTTTAGGCGTTGATGTTTGAAAAAAGTAGCTAATGTGTGAACATGGGCCTTCAACTATTTTCATTCCGAATTTCATTCAAATCGGGTCAGTGGTTTAGCCGTGAAAACGTCACAGACAGACAGGCAGACTTGCGCATTTATAATGTTAGTATTGGTAGTATATCACTACATAGTATAAAACAAAGTCGCTATTTTTGTCCGTCTGTTTGTCTGTATGCTTAAATCTTTAAAATTACGCAACGGATTTTGATGCGGTTTTTTGTAATAGGTAGAGTGATTCAAGAGGAAGGTTTTTATGTATAATACATGCATATATTCCCACGAGAACGGGATCCACGCGGGTGAAACCGCGGGCGGGCCGCTAGTTTTATGATATACCTGACTTCGCGAGACATATAACCATGAAACAAAAGCGAAAAGTTATTTATAGACATAACATACAAAATATGCACTTTGGCATAGTTTTTTTGCGTACTGCATATTCTAAGAAATGAGACTGGTCTGCTATGAACCGTTAATGGGTTTTGGTCCCATAGGACCCACCAAACGGTGACCGAAATCTTTTAACACCATTTCTATGAAGTTCAACTACCATTCCGCTCTGGGAATACTTCAAAGAGAATTACATTTCAGTTGGCACGCGCGACAATTCCGTAAACGAATGAGCATTAGTGAAAAACGTATACAGAGCTTATTTATATTTGTAGGTCAACCCGTGTTAAGGGGCGTTTCTGAAGGACGCGTTTGCCGACAGACCTCGGCTACAGACGGCAGCTAAAGATATCTATTACACACAGATCTGGAACTGATTGCTCTCTGTTCATGGAATATATAGGAAAATCTTGTTATTGCCCGCGGTCTCCCTCGTCACTTGGTCGTCCTCGTCAATTTTATCCCAATCTGATAAGAATTATTATGTTGAGTTTTAAATTCCTTCCATTTCCCTTTTCATTCCGTTAAGGTACGATTTCCAGGATTAAAATAAGCCTATGTCTTTCTCCAAAGTCTTTGTAAAGATATATTTGAAAATTTGAATTCGAAAAAAACCTTTCATTCAAATTGGTTCATTGGTTTAGGCGTGAAAGCCTAACAGACAAACAGATGACAGACAGTACAGTGCCACAAACTTATTTGACCCGGTAAGGGTGGCGCAACTGTCTTGGTATTTTTCTGTCAACAGTATAACATTTGCATTAGTTCCAATTTTGGCCTCCGGGTCAGATAAGTTTGTGGCACTGTACTTTTGGACTTAAAATATTGAGTAAGGATAATATTATTGGGCCTTTATTACTGCAATTGGATTCAAAAACATAATTTTTAGAACATTAATTTGTCGGTTAGTCGGGTTATTGGGTTATTTGTGAATTAATAGGTGCTAGTCTCAGAACACAGTTTATCCTCCAACGGGCGGTTTCAGCGTGGTGTTACTTGTGCTGTCCATGTGTGACATAGATAATTTTAATGCGTGGGTATGAGTGGATTAACCTTTCAATAAATAATGCGAATACTGCTGTCTTGTCACACGCCATCATCGTCTGCCCTTGTAGTGTGTAGTCCGTCGCGTTCTGCGGAATTGTACCTTTAATGTTAATAAGCGACTGAACAGCCCGTCATTTTGTTATTGGTTGTCGTCTAGGTTAGCGTAGACCATTTATTTACACTACCAGTACTCATGAATCATAAGATAGCGCAATTTAATTTATCGGTTTCTGAACATTGAAGATACTTGAGAAAAATATTAGGTACCTACTTAGGTACCTACTATTTCTTCAAGCTCTAAATCCTATATCAACGATTTTTCGAATTGGTGTCCGTATTCCCACTAGTATAAGTTAGCGGTTGAACAACTAAGTTTATGTCAGCATCACGCTATCGAGATTACTCATCTGCGTACTAATAATTAAAGTTAATCTCCTTACCTTGTTTTGCAGTGCAGTTTTTGTACTCGCCCGAATTTTTTCGTGTATGAGCACTAAAACATAGGCGTCGACGACTCCATAGCCTAATCGGTAATAATTTTGCATGCATTGACACTATGTTGTTAAACTATAAAGATTTCCCTAGTCTGGAGACAATCCTGAGCCATAGTTTGGTCTGTGCCTCTATTATGAGTTTTTAATACTATAGTTTACTATACACGCTAGCGTCTATCGTTTAGAATTTGTATGAGAATCCGTACAGCGCCTCTAGCGGTTACGATACTGAACTACAATTCTCATACAAATTCTAAACGTTAACTGCAATAGTAACGTCCTTTACGTTTACTGCAACAACTCATAATAGAGGCACTGGTCATGCTTGTCATAAAATTGCTTTGTCATTGAAACTAAAGTAATACGCAAAATGTCAAGTGCGTAGAGAAGGCCGGTCACTTACTTTCGCGCAAAGCGAACCCACAGGTGTAGGACGACCTTCGCAAATTATTATGCGAAGTTTTTTGGTGCGTACAGACTATGTAACAAAACATGTTATAAAACATAGTTAAATGACATGTTTTACAAATGTGGACGCTATGTGTTACAAAAACAAGTTATACAACATGTTATTAGTTTTTGCAACAATGTTATATGCTATATTTTAAGAAATGACCCCCCCCTGAAATGCCCGCTCCTGGAATTCGCTCCCAGCCGATATAAGAAGACCAGCTAATAAGTTGACTCTTAAAAGAAGACTCCGGACACACTTAACGGACTGATATTTTGTTAGTCATAAGTCGTAAGCTCGTCGTCTCTTATATATATTTAATAATAATTGTATGTATGTATGTATATATATATATATAATGTGTATGTATTAATTTAAGTATATATGTGTATATATGTGTTTAGATACGTTATCTATCTATGTACTTAATTTATGTTTGTAGGTATAGGTATTATGTAGACATGATCTGTATTTTATTTAGTACCGCTCATCGTGTTTTTTCTGCTTAGCCCAAAGGTTGGCTGGTAGAGAATGCAATTAGCATTAAGCCCGCCTTTTGTACCGTTATGTAACGAATAGTGGTCAATAAAGTTTAAATAAATAAATAAATAAATAAATAATAAATGACACGCATTGAATTGTTATATAACATTGTTATACAACAATTTTGTTTTAATGTGTACGGTCTTGTAACATGTTTCATTGTTAGACAGCAATGTTAGATAGTGTGGACGTGTTATAAAACAGAAGTTATATAACATGTTGCATAATCTGTACGCACCATTTGATACATTCGTGGTTTTCCCAGCTGTCAAAGCTGTGATATTTTTTGGTCGTACATCAAAACGTGAACGTCGAACATTCGCGTACGCATTTACATCGGTCGAACGTGCGAGAATGTTCGTTCGAGTCACCGCGGCAAGAAGTTGTAGTCTTTGATGTTTTAAATATCTAGATTGAGCGTCGCCCTACAATGAAAACAAAAAAAACGAGGCAACAATATCAAGCATGTGTGCGTGCAGCGTGGTGCGTAGTGATATAAAAATTGTGGCTAACAGTTAGCCACAATTTTTTGACACGTTTGCGCGGATTCGATGTTCCATCTAGACATTTAAAACATCAAAGGTTGTAAGGTTTGACCTGAACACACATAGAGTCATATATACATTAGAAGTCAAATAGAACCTTGAAAAAATTGCGAAGCACTTCTGCCTGATGTGATATCAATCCTGATTGATCAATCGGATTACGAAGTCCCCAATAGGTCCCGAATCGACGCACGGTGATTCTTTTGATGTAGCCCCCAAATTGTATTTATTTTTCGTTCCAGGGTTCTGTACAGGGTGACAAATGGAATCCTTTTAATGTCTGTTGTCTGCTTGTCGGTTTGTATACGTGTCTATCACAGAGCTCTACTATATTTCACAGGGTACTCTAGAATTTGGATTGTGAAACTTGCCATTTTTAAAAGAATTCAAAAAAGGAAAAGGTTTCTTAAATACAACCGGTGGTGCAGAACCGTACATGTAGGAGTCCGACTCGCACTTGACTGCCTTTAGTGCGTTTTGCGTGTCAGTAAGGGTCTTGTACTACTAATACGGTCACAGATGCGTCGCTACCCTCAAACACTGACGGTCGCCTGTAAAAATTATTACCGGATGCGGTTTCCTCATGATATATGTCTTTAGCGAAGCAAATGGTAATTTATTTTCATACGTTTAACAGAGGCGTGGGATTCGAACCCAGAATCTGTAGCGTGGCGACGAGCAAAACGTAATCATGGTGTCAGATTACAATCTTAACTGACGCCTTTTGTCCAACATATCATCATGACCAGGGAATATTACTGGAGCCATGGAAATACCCTCGCCGAGAACGCTCTATACGATGTTTCGTTGGATATAGAATTCGTTTAAACCGCATCCTTTTTTTATGGAATTAAGATAGCAAACGAGCATGCAGCACCACCCTTCCGCTGCCGCCCATGACAACTGTGACCGACCCAGAACTAGACTCAAAGGGACTATGATGGTTAGTCCAGTTAGTAGATGGTGTTAGAATATTAGTTCGCAGGTGGTAGGGCCTAGAACTCACCCGGGGAAGTACCACCGCCCGCCACGGTACTTAGTACCATTCCTACCGTGTAATAATTGTTATAAGAACAATTGTGTTCCGGATATTAAGGTGTGGAGCCGGTTACACTTTTTAGAGGCGACCATCACAGTCCTCAGGGGTAGCAACGCATCTGTGACCGAATTAGAACGAGAATCATTGAGTCTAGTTCTGGGTCGGTCACAGTTGTCATGGGCGGCAGCGGAAGGTGGTGTTGCATGCTCGTTTGCTATCTTAATTCCATATAAAAAAAAAGTTATCCTATAGGTACAAATAGGTACCAGCTTTCCGCCTCGTGTTTAAAGGTTCATTGCAGATTGACGGCAGGAATTTAAAATGCCGTAAGTAAACCTTGATTACGAGCTAAATTGAACTTTCAGCACTGGTAATAAATATTTTTTTTAGCGGAGAGTGGTACTCGTAATTCCATATTCTCGGCGATTCAGGTATCTACTACTTCTTTTCAAAATTTTCGGAATTTCCGAGCCTCCAGATGTTATTCTAATTTATTTATTTGTTTATTAGGGTCACCAACAAGACACACATTTTTACATTTTATATCTTATATAAGCCTTATCTGGAATTTAAACTAAATGTTGCCTTAATTATAGGTAACCACGACCTGCAAAGTGGACGTGCAATCTATACATATCACGGCCGCCGCTAGCTGCATAAGCGCCCGCATGTCCCCCAGTCATTGCTTCAAACAGTAAGTTGATATCAGTCTAATATTATTGAAATAATATCTCGTGCGGCCTGAGGTCCATTTGCCGCCCAAGTGCCGCTCGCGCGTATTGCACGCCTTGTACGTCCGCTTACAGTAGCCCTACTCTATTACACAGACAATAACAACACCAGGGTATCAGGGGTACCTGAGCTCCCGTAAGAAGGCCCCGAAGAACGGGATGAGTCTACACTCAGGCATGGCCAGCGCTCGTCCCAGCGCCCGCTCGTACTCAGCTGACAGCAGCGCGGCTGACAGGAAGTCCAGGGTTGGAAGCGGCTCGTCGGATATGCTGAACCAGAACGCCTTCAGTTTGTGGGACCTGAAATGATAATAATAATAATAATAACGCTTCACACTCAAAGCCCCACACTAGGATTCCCTGTGTCGTGGGTGCCTTGGACAACACACAAGACAAGGACACACACCCAGACCGAGAACGGAAATTTAAACTCATCATTCAAATTGCCGCCTCGCTGGGAATCGAACTCAGGACCCTCGGAACAGCGATCGGCATGTTAACCATTCGGGTCGTGATAAATGATATGAGTTGTAGGTATAGGCTTTTAATCAATCAATGAATATTTGAAGTAATTATGGTTATAAGAGATCTTACAATATACGAGATTCAATTCATAAAACCATGCAATTTTTCACCAATGTCTTTTATGACGTTCTAATGTAAAATTATCGTTCGCAATCCGACAATAAAGACTACCATTTTTTTCACAGTTACTTGTTTTTGTGTCATACAAAATACGAGTATTAGATAAAGTAGGTATACGAGTATTACATAATTACAAAGTAATTTAAAACAGATGATTTAATAGGAACACATAATACGAATTTGACTTTTTCTTATTTCCACAATTTCATCACCAAAAGATACATTAACAAATAAACATTCTATGTCAAAGTAATAAGACATTAGTACCTAAAATAATATTCACTCGTATCTACTCTCGTAAATTACTATGTATGAACATTATTTGGTGTTTCTCTTAAGATAAATAAACAGGCAAATATTAATTCAATTACGTTTCAAATTAAACAAGATTATTTAACATAAACCGAGTGCCTTTCCTAATAGCGAAGTGTTGAATCGTGTTCGTGGCATTCGCACGCTGTGCGTCCGTAATAGGACTCTTCAACGAGCGGCCAGCGAAGATCTGTAATTACCGAATGGGATAAAAGGATTCTGTGATGTTGTTGTATTTTTTGTTTTTTTTTTTTTTTAATTCGAATGAGTGTTGAGAAAGATCGTTTTAAGAGCGTTACTTTTTTTTGTTGTTTAGAAAATATTTTTGATGTCATTACGTCTTATAATTCTATGAACACCGGCTGCATGCACGAAAAAGTCACGTTCCGCCTGAACTAAGCGAGCAAGCGAGAGCATGACACAAGCAATAGAGAGGCACGATCAATCTAACTAGTTCCGCTTGTGACTCATCACAGTCACTCCCTCTTCCACTCGGCCTATGTGATATTATTTAATTCATAAAAGTAAATGCAACTTTTCATTAATGTTTTAAGAAATGACGTTATCTCTTAAAATTAAAGTCCTTAAACCGACTTTACCGACAACCATTTTTTTCCTTGAAAAATTCGATTATAATTTTTATCTTCATATTTGAGTATAAGTAAAATAAGAAAACCATTCCTCCACCGGGAATGGAACCCAGAATCGTTAGTTGGGCGTCACAGTTTGAATTAGTTTATTATGGTCCCATATAAATGTGAGCGACATTTAGCGTGTAGTTTTTGAGTTATCTTTGCTTGTCGGTCGATGATGAAGTCGGTTATTTTTTGTAGAAACTTATATTATCTAAGTATGACGACCCAGATGGCGCAATGGTTAACACGCCGGATCGCTGTTCTGAGGGTCCTGGGAATCGTCCCAGCGAGGCGGAATGAATGATGAGTTTGAATTTCTGTTCTCGGTCTGGGTGTGTGTCCTTGTCTTGTGTGTTGTCCATGGCACCCACGACACAGGGAATGCTAGTGTGGATGAGTGTGAAGCGTTATAAAAAAAGCGTTATCACTTGAATGTATATGGCCTTATCTGACGATAGATTTTTGTAACCCTTTGTTATCGATGAAGCTACAAAATTAATTGAGTTTTGAATAAAAGAGTTTACAGCATTTTACCTCTCCCTGATTTTTTAAGAGCGAATGATTGTCCATAATCGTAGGTATCCCAATTTTGATCCCAGTAGTTTAGGCTGTGCGTTGATATAATACTCAGTCAGTCATAAACTCAGTTTCCTTTTATATTTAGTCAATTAGACAATAAATACGCTTATGTAATAAGTTCGGCATAACTGTAATTAACGAACGAATTAACAGAACAATTAATTATTGTTTCCGAGTTGCTCGATTGTTAATAAGAAAGTATCAATTAGGAAACAAAAGGTTCAGGGGCCCAAGTCCTCTTATTTATAAACGCTTCAATTGGGTCGTTACGGAATTATTTAACACATTTCGTATACCTGTGGAGCTGGATATAAAATATTTTTAGCGAAAAGGTAGGTAACACAAATATATTTTTAGCGCGAAAAGGTAATAAAAAAGGTGAAAGGTAGCAAAAAGCCTGTGACCGAATTAGAACGAGACTTTTACTAATAATTAATTTTGGGCCGTTACCAACAACAATTTACTACCTATCCAAAATCCGTCCCTGTTTTCTCAAACTAACCAACGTTTTAACGCCTTGTGCGGACTAATAGGTCTTATAACTATCACTGACAGTCCCTCCTTAAGACTTTCCTAATAGCATACTACCCAACAAATTTTCTATCAGGCTATGCTACCTGGACTAAATAATAATTATATTAGTCTTAATCTGAGTCTTGTTATATCTCAGTCACAGTAGTGACAGACGGCAGCAGAAGGGTTCTGCGTGTGTTACTAGCTTCACTCCATAAAAAATTAAGAACGTCCCAACTCAAACAGATTCAAACATTCAAACAGCTTATGTCTTGTTATATCTCAGTCACAGTAGTGACAGACGGCAGCAGAAGGGTTCTGCGTGCGTTACTAGCTTCACTCCATAAAAAATTAAGAACGTCCCAACTCAAACAGATTCAAACATTCAAACAGCTTATGTCTTGTTATATCTCAGTCACAGTAGTAACAGACGGCAGCAGAAGGGTTCTGCGTGCGTTACTAGCTTCACTCCATAAAAAATTAAGAACGTCCCAACTCAAACAGATTCAAACATTCAAACAGCTTATGTCTTGTTATATCTCAGTCACACACAGTAGTGACAGACGGCAGCAGAAGGGTTCTGCGTGCGTTACTAGCTTCACTCCATAAAAAATTAAGAACGTCCCAACTCAAACAGATTCAAATATTCAAACAGCTTATCGCATATTCGCCCCTATATAGTGACGCAATAACTATATACTTGCCCATTTAACGATATCAAGACGTCGGTTCGTTGACCAGCCGAATTTTGTATAAGACGAACGGCCTTGTCTTTATTTATGAGGGTTAATAAAAGCCAGCCAATATTAAAGTTCGGATGCCCGAGAAAACGAAAGTACGTACGCAACATTCCTCGTTAGTAAACGGTGCGACGTTTATACAATTACTAGCGGCCCGCCCGCGGTTTCACCCGCGTGGATCCCGTTCTCGTGGGATTATATGCATGTATTATACATAAAAACCTTCCTCTTGAATCACTCTACCTATTACAAAAAACCGCATCAAAATCCGTTGCGTAATTTTAAAGATTTAAGCATACAGACAAACAGACAGACAAAAATAGCGACTTTGTTTTATACTATGTAGTGATTTTTCCAGTTTTTCCAAGGCTTAGGCTTTCTAACAAACCTAGGTATAAATAATATTGTTACAATAAATGTTTGGTTGGGATTAATTTTTGCATCCAGTTACTAGATTACTTATTAAAAAACCGCATCCAAAATAGTTTGAGATCACAGGGCAAAAGCAGGCAAAGTTCTATACATTATTGATATGGGATCAATAATAGAGCATCAAACTATGGCACATGCGGCTTTTAGAAATATTATTTGTGTCTCTCGGTAAATGTGCCCGAGTCCCTTTTTATTTTTACTGCTATTACATTTAAAAATTATTATCGTTCTGTATGTTTTTCAAAATATTTTATAGATTACTGACGTCAAAAACAATGCAACGTTGTAACAAATTACATTACTAGTTAATAAATTACTAGTTAAGTACCTTCAATCAACAATAACTACTTAACGGTCACTTACAAAATCACAGCATAAAACTTTCCGCGCATTACAAACTCACATACCTTTTAAATAAGTAATTAATGGCTATTCTCGTTTCTCGTAAATTTT
Source organism: Hesperia comma (assembly GCA_905404135.1). Classification (NCBI taxonomy): domain Eukaryota; kingdom Metazoa; phylum Arthropoda; class Insecta; order Lepidoptera; family Hesperiidae; genus Hesperia; species Hesperia comma. The sequence goes on along the minus strand of FR990015.1, from coordinate 18,962,400 downwards.
CCAAATATGAAAAGTGAAATGAATTAAAAAAAGTGATAAGATGTATTGTGCTTATAAATATAACTTTAAAAGATTTCCTCAAATATCTGCTAAATAGTGTTAAGTTTAGGTAAATGGTGAATTTTGTACATTCAAGTAAGAATATGGAAGATTAAATCCACTCGCGTCATCTATGCCTACGACCAACTCTGTTCTGTACGAAAATTTAAACATAAGTACCTAACATCAAATAAGGCTCATATTATAATACACATTTCCCCCGAGATTGTCTCGGAATCCAGTTAGAGCTGATTTCAGGTTATAAACTCAGGCCTTTATTCCCTCATTCTCTAATCCTAATGTCTTATTACTTCTTTCCAATCTTCGAAATAATGCCACAATGTAGGATTCCTTAAGCATAATATGACAAGGATAGATAAAGGAAGGATATGGGTGATATTATTAGTTAGGGGACAATGTCATGAAAGGCTCCCAAAGCAACGAGAAACAAACACAGCAAACCTTCAACAAGACACGACTGAAGAGATGTACACACTTCCTTCCTGTGTGTTCTTCTTCATTCTTCTGAGCTGCTAGAGTCCACCGCCAGCAAGTAGTTTCCGCCGGCCTACAGGCTATCAACAGCTGAAGGCCGAAAGAAACCCCTGCCGGAAGTGAACAGTTCTTCTTTTCCTTCTTGATTCTTCTATCTTCCTTTTTATGAGGTGAAATATTAGCATATTCTGTTGCGGGAAAAGATTGGTCAGTTCATCAGTACCACGGAACACAGACACCAGATCAGTACAGTAGAGGACTGGGACACGGAATGGTCCTTCTTCTCTTCTGCTGATTTATTGGCTATTCACATAGAAGGTACTTACTTCAATCCTGCCACGATCTCCATAGCTCCGTTGAAGTTCCCGATGTTCCAGCACATGAGAGCCACTCGCAGTATGCAGGCCAGCGTGGCCTTCCGCTCCTCAAGGGACGCCGGCGTCAGCACCAGCTCTGTCACCCACGCTGACACCTGGGAAGAGATGGAGTATCAATAGAGTTTTCAAGTATCAAGGTTTTTGTTACAGTAGTATAGTTATCCCCTTAGGGATAAGTTTACCAAAATTTGGTTGAGTTTTTTTTAAAACCATAGTTGAGTTTTCGACCATAATGAAAAAGAAAAAATTTCATAGAGTCTGTTTTGAAATCGACGAAACTTCTAAGAAACTTAATCGTCTAGGGCTCTAGGGGTAGATAATGACAAAAATCCATTCCTAGTGGATATCTGCGAACTATAAATTACCTCCCTGCAAAATTTCATCTTAATACTTCAAGCAGTTTTTGTTATTTCGTGGTGTGTGAGTGACATTTCGATTTTAAATATTTAGATTCCGTATACATATAAGTTTCACAGAGTTTCTACCACCTGCTGATTTGATTAGCTATAGAAACTGAAGCAATCGCCAGTCATTTTCCGTAATCAATGTCTCTTTGCCAGCTCATGGATGGCTTTATTCATGTCGGCAATGTAAGTACTGCTCGGGCCGTATAATAAACGTGAAAGAGACCCACTTCAAATTACGTCACTGATATCTCGCTGAGGCAAAAATCTTTTTCATCAAATAACCAGGGCTGTCACATGGATGACAAGGTATGATTTCCAGAGTAAATGTAGATTTATGACGTTAAATTATTATGATGTGGCACGAATTGAATGATGATGTGATCGTTTTCTTCCTTGTCTTTAACTCATTCTGAACACAGATGAGCCTCAAACTGAGGCTAGGGCATACTCCACCACGCTGCTCCAGTGCGAATTGGTGACTAATAAATCTCGGGATTTAAAAGCTTTTCTCGTGAAAAATGTTTCAATCAGTTTATTAGCCAATATTATGTTATCTTCATAATCGACAACCCTAGTAATCCCGGAGCATCTTTGAAGGTAGAGTAGGCATAAATATTTATACTTTCCTTAATGCTTAGTAAACAATACCGTTGAAACTTAATAACCTCAATAAAAACGTTGGCTTCGCGTTTATATTTATTTGTATTGAAAATGAAATATTTTTGTTTAGTTAAAAATCAACCAAGTTGAGAAAGAGAATAAAACAAGTACACATTTACGTATTGTTTTATTATTTAAATTCGATACAAAATATCACCTTGTTTCCCAAAGAAACCTTTATATTTTCCGAAGAAAATTTTTCAATTTTAATTCTCATTTTTTTGTTTCTTTGTAAGCGCTATTCTGGAATGGCTGGTATTTTTAACCAAACAGATAGACGCATTAAAAAAAATTGTATGGATGATGACCGGGATCAAGTTTCATTGCTCTCCTCATCACGGATATGCTCAAGAAACTTTGCTATTAGCGGTCACCCACCCGACTACTGACCGCGCCCGCAGTTGCCTACTCGGTAACATGAATCTTACTGTTACCTCATCATCAATCTTGATGCAACCAAGAAATCAGGGCTTCTTTATTCAAGTACTAGAGAACCGCCCGCGCTTTGCTTCGGTACCCGTAGGTAACAGCCGCGTAGGTCCCACTCCCGTAGGAATCTCTGCTAAAAAGTAGCCTGTAACATTTGCCTATGACTTAAGTAAATTACATGTAGTGTTTGATAGCGTGATTCAAAACTTGCAAATGAATTTTACTAACGCCATCTATTAACAACTCCGGAAATAAATATCTAGCAGCTAACAAAACATTGATCTTCCCATGGGAATGAGATGTTTTTCCGCGGTAAAAAGTAGCCTACGTCACTCTCCACCCTCCTAACTTTCCCCACACACATAAACCATACCATATAATAGCCATGTTGCGACGTGAAAGAGTCACAAACAAACAAACAAACACACTTTCACATTTACATATAATATTATAGTAAGGATATTTCAAAATCATTTACATATAATGGTAAATGGTCCCTTACAAGGTTTATTTTGTGCCTTAGGTAAAGGTAAAGATCTAGCTATAAGCACCTGTTAGGGTGTTGGAGAAATGTAGGTAATTTCACCCGTTTCAAAACCCAACTGGGTCTATCCATCCCGGTAGGTACTTGCTATACGTATGTATATTTCAGTGTAATGAAAAAGTTGGTGGGTTCAAACACAATGGCAGGTTATAAAAGTAAAAGTTTAACGATTATGCCACACGCTATAATAACGCTTTTAGGGATGTAAGTGGCTCTATCTATCGCTGAGTCCAAACCGACTTCTCCCTCTCGTCTTGCTGAATAACGGACGAGGTAACGTCGCCCGGTTCCTCATTTCGGAGGACCCTGAACTGACGACCCGAATAGTTAACACGCCGGATCGCTGTTCCAAGGGTCCTGGGTTCGATTCTCAGTGAGGCGGTTTGAATTATGAGTTTAAATTTGGATTCTCGGTTTGAATTTGTGTCCTTGTCTTCTATGTTGTCCATGACACCCACCACACAGGGAATCCTTGTGTGGGCCTAAGTGTGTGTAGCGTTATTTGTTATTTGTACTATCCAGTTTAATCCCCAAGGTATTTAAGAATGGTAGTAGGATTAAATTTTGCTTTGCTTAGGTTAAGGAAACATCTTGAGGAATCCTGCACAGTTAAGAGGTTTTTACAAAGTGGTTTTTAAATGTGTGTGAAGTCCGCCAATCCGTACTTAGCCAGCGTGGTGGACTATGGCCTGTACTCCTCACGTTGTGAGTAGAGACTATAGATGCGAAGCCGGTTATTAACGATTTTAACCAAGCGGTTAAAATGCATTTTTCGTTATTAACGGTTAATTAACTGCATTTTATGCCTATTACGGTTAAATACAAGAAACTTGTTGCTCTACTCCTTTTGGTCGTAGCGTGATGTGATGGTATATTATAGCCTATAGCCTTCCTCAATAAATAGAATATTAAAAACAAAAAGATTTTTTCAAATCGGACCAGTAGTTCCTGAGATTAGCGCGTTCAAACGAACAAACAAACAAACCCTTCCACTTTATATTATTAGTATAGATTAGTATAGATTTATAAAATCTTAAATGAAATCTTTACCCTTCGGATAACGATTTATCACTTCACCTAGGAGTTTACTACACAATAAAAAAAAGATTATTTACCCTTTTTCGTTGTCATAGTAGCATAATTTACCGTTAATAACTGCATTTTATAGGTAGCTAACCATAAATTTGGTTAATTAACGGTAGCTAACGGGTTTTTTACAACTATAGTAGAGACCCGGGATAGCAGGGCAGTTATACGTTGTGATTATGAACAACGTTCCTGAGATCAAAAAGTTTTAAAAAGCGGATATTAGATTAGCAAGGTCGTTTTTCGAAAAAAAGGGTTTTTATCATCTAACTGGACTTTACCGGCCGGTTCGTGCTAAAGAATTTAATAAGTCAGCCAGTTAGTACTGGTTAGCTACGATGTAGAGATGTTTGCGCGATTAAGGTCTTTACGAGTCCAGGGAAACACAAGACGTAGAAAATTATAGACCACTGGATGCCATCATGGCATCATGGATGAAAGTACAGTTAATTACTAGCATATTATTTGACAATCACTCATTAACACAATTATAATTATAACTTCTTAATTTTAAACCAACTCCAAAAAAAGGAGGTGTTTCTATTCTATGCATGCATTTTTCTATGTACGAGTAGGTCATGCGATTTTTCGTTACTTACGAATTGATCTCAAGGATTTTTTATCATGTCATTATGGTCCCACTTACACTTGAGCAAAATCTAATTATTTTGAGTTGTCCCTTATAACGCTTATATCATGGACTTCAACTAAGTTCATGATGTTATCATTTTATTATTTTTCGATGCAAAATCAACAATTTTTTTGTAGTCAGTTTTTGAATAAAATATTGTGTAGGTGCTAAGCAATAATAGTGAATTTTCTCTCTCTCTGTATTTATATCATAACAATCCACTTCGCATCTAGAAGTACATTATTATTATCCAAAATGGTTGTTTACAAAATTGTAGGGGAAACTGAGGAGTAATTGGCCACTTGAAATTACAATGCTTTATAACAAGAATCGTAAGATATAGTAAACCCAACTTAACCTTGAAATGAAGAGAGGCGCTGTCGGACGCACTGGACCAATCATTGCACACTAGTAACTGACAGATGAATGATCACAACGTACTTATGAATGACTTTTTAACATGGCGGCGTTAGTTCCAATTTTTGCCATTTCAAAGATAAGTTGGGCGCACTATAGTTACGCTGCCTCTGAGAAGCGTACAGAATCACGTAATTATCTAGCTGTTATATTAATTAATGTTTTCTTGTTCTAAAGCATTGAAATTTCAAGTGGCCAATTACATCTAAGTTCCCCCTATTTACACTTTTCACAATTGTTTAATTATTCTGTGTACGTACTATTGTTTACAATTTGAGTTTGAGGCGTTTCATGTTTTCCACATTTACCCCAGTCAAAATAAGGGAGATGCTTCAAATTCTTTAAATACTTTGTGATTTAATTTCTTATTATTAATTAAATATTTTAGTACGTTTAACTTGAATATTGGCCAAAAGGCCCGCCATTAAATTAAATAAAATTGACAGTACTTACTTTTAATTTTGATCCAAATATTTGGATAAAACTGTTTTGGCTTCATCATCATCATTATTGCAACGTATAACTGACCCATTGCTGGGCAGTGGGCACGGGTCTCTTTTAGACCGAGAAGATTAAGGCCTTAGTCCACTACGCTGGCCAAGTGCGAATTGGCGGACTTCACACATCTTGGAGTTTTGCGAATTCTCCGGCATGCAGGTTTCCCCACGATGTTTTCCTTCACCGTTAAAGCATGCTTATAACACAAATAAATTCGAAAAGTCAGAAGTGCGTGCCCTGTAACCTAGACCCCCCGAGTAAGAGAACGAATTCTTAACCACTAGGCCATCAGCGCTTTGACCGACGTCGACAAAATTAAAGCCTTTGACAACACTAAGTCAAAGCAGCACGCGTCGCGTTTTTCAACTAACCGTGCGAGACTCATTTATCTCGTATATAGTGTGCCGTGAAACGTGAAATACAGCTTTCATACCACTTCAGAGAACTGACAGATTTCATTAAAAGCAGATATGTTTATGACGTTATGTCTAAGGCGCCATTTTGTTAGGATTCGTTGCTCAAAGGATTAACAAACTGATCCTTTATAAACGACTTCAAAAAAGGAGGAGGTTTTTAATTGGACTACTTTTTGTGTGTTATCTAATTACTTTGCACTGAAGAAAAACTATTACGGGTGTCTTAGCTGTATTAGTTTTTCTCTCAGACTAATGAACTATAGACGGAGCGCCGGGAACAAAAGAGTCAAGCCAGCAAAAGTAAGCCGAAAGCACACATGGAAACCAATAGAATGCCCTATGTTGACAGTTTGAACTGTCTTCGGAACGCAACAAATTTAAACATTATTTTTTGGAACACAAAGCTTCATTCATTTTTTATTATTTAGAACACAAAACTTCGCATTGGTGTGAGTGCCGCCGTGTACAAGGCTAGGCTTACTTTTTGCTGATTTCACTCTTTTGTTCCCAGTGCTCCGTCTATAGTTTATTGGTCTGAGGTTTTTCTTATATCTTCCATGTTAAGAATGCGATCATCTTTAGATTTATTATTATGTATACCTACCACTTTCAATTATGTTACTTTCCGTTTTGACTTCCATTTGAGTTTTCAATGGCATTCAGGTAGAAACCGTTTCTATTCTGCACCGATAAAAAGGAATTCGACAATTCTCGTAGATGAGCAGTTAATACGGCCTTCACAATTCGTACTGCGCCGGGCTCCAGATTACATTTTTCACAATGGAGGCCGTGATAGGATTACCTGACCCTGAAATAGGGTGACCTCACTCTGGTAGGACTTTTAGGACAATCGCTTCAAACTAGTAACCATCTTTGTTTACTTCAGTTAGGAAACGTTTAGAAAGGATATTTTACATGTACATAATTAAGTGTTTTTAGACTGAATTTACGGACGAAATCATTGTGGGTAAACTCTTGTTATGGCTTTAAAAGCAATCGGTCACAGAATGTATATTTTATATTTAGACACCATGATTTCATTTTTCAGGGAAGTAGTTTGTAGTAGACGATAGTTAAGAACGCATTTTGTCATAATATTCCTCCCCTAAATGGGTCAAATAGGGGTTAAAAGTTTGTATAAAAATCAGTCAATAACATCCACGCAACAGCTAGTTGAACAGGCATATTGTTAGTTATAAGTTGTCCTATTTTGTGTTGGCGTAATGGTCACCGTATTCATCCAGCAGCGCCTCAGTACTATGTAGTTAATCGGATTGTGGGGATCGTAATATGTAAATATGGGACATTATGTAGCCGGTCCTGACATGTCTCACCAAGACCGGTAATGTTTGAAACGATAAAAAAACTATCGCTTTGGGTGTGAGACATTCACGCGTGATTTTAAAGTAAGATGAACTGTGAAGATTGATTATAATAAATAGACCGAACTAACACCAAGTATAGAATCGAAATTAAAACAGTAATTATAACCAAGGCCTCAGACCAATCCATACTAATATTATAAATGTGAAAGTGTGTTTGTTTGTTTGTTTGTGACTCTTTCACGTCGCAACATGGCTATTATATGATATAATTTATGTGTGTAGAGATAGTTGGGAGGGTTATTAACTTATGTTCCAGTACAACATATAGGCTACTTTTTATCTCGAGAATCCAACGGGAGCGGGACCTACGTGGCTGTTACCTACGGGTCCCGAAGCGAAGCGCGGGCGGTTCTCTAGTAAACTATAGACGGAACGCCGGGAACAAAAGAGTGAAGCCAAAAAAAAAGTCAGCTTAGCGTTGTAATACACACGGCGGCACTCGCACCAAAACGACTTTTGTGTTCTAAATAATAAAAGTAAATAAATAAAGTTTGATCTAGTTCAAACTGTCAACATAGGGCATTCTATTGGTTTAATGGTCGATATGGGCTTTCGGCTGACTTTTGCTGGCTTCACTCTTTTGTTCACGGCGCACTGTCTGTCTGTCTGAGACCAAGACATATCATGATCTTAATTGAATACTTACTTTCGTTTTAGTTGGTTTCGAATAGCTTTTAATATCTCAAAATATCGAGATCTGATAATAACTCGATTTTTTAAAATCGAATTGAAACTAATCGCTTTTTTATTTTTTATTATCGAAGCGGAAAGTAAAAATGTTTTTTTTTTCAAACGTTTCGAATGATAAATAATTATTTTTAATAATCTATAATCCAAGTACCAACAACATACATCTACACTGTGGAAGTAATTTCATCTGTAATACCTACCTTTTATAAATAGTTTTTTTATCGAAAAACGTCTTAACGCCTAAACCTCTTTTTAACGAAGTGCTTGGTTTGAATTAAGGATAAAAGCCATAAGTATTATCGTATCATCAAATCGCCGAATCGTGTTAAGGGTTAAAGGGCTAGGGAAAGGACTAAGGGTTAAAATATTTCGATACAATTTAGGACCCTCTTGTCGGTGCAGAGGTGATTGGAATATATACATTACTATACATATAAGTACTAGCTACCCGCCCCGGCATCGCACGGGTGCAAGTTAGATTTACCATAGCAGCGCCATCTATTGATTACTTACTCAACCCAGTCGAAAGGTATCGACATCTGTTACATATAATTGTGACTGTCATATAATAACACTCTTAATTTAGTTCTCTTGTGTGGCGCTAGGTGTCTGTTCATCTTGCCATATCAAATTGTCATGTCAAACAATAAGAGACAATTAATTATCAATAAATTAAAATTGCGACTATAATTTGAGATTTAAAGTATCCTATCTTTCAAGTTGGATCGAACTGCACATGGTGTGCGAATTTTATTATAATCGGTTAAGTGGTTTAGGAGTCCATGGCGTACCAACATTGTGACACGAGATTTATATATATTAAGATATTATACAACTCAGAACTCAGAATCCTGATGGTACATTATAACTACATGATGGATATGGTATTTTACCACCCTGACTAGATACCAACCTTAGAGCTGACTTTGAAATGTTTTATGCTTGTTTTAGTTTAAGTATCGGAGTGCTATTAGATAATGCAGATCTCATATTCAGTTGGCAACGCGTCGATGATGCCAATGAATTTACTGATGGTAGGTGAAACGAAATCAAGTTTATCTTTATCAATAAAGTTTATTTGAAGTGAGTGAGTGGTTTTCGAAGAAAAGGTGCAAGAAATTCCCAAGGGCCTCCTTTTACTAACAGTTACAGAAAGCTAATCTTACTACTACTTATGGATAGAACACCAAATATCATGTTCGAGTTATTTGGGTTTTTGATGTTTGTTACATTTTTTTATGTATTAAGCAGGCAGACGAGCAGACGGGCCACCTGATGGTAAGTAGTCACCGTCGCCCATAGACACTCGCAACACTAAGGGCATCACCAGTGCGCTGCCGGCCGAGAAGGGAGCGATGGACCCGCTTCTTGAAGGTCCACATATCATAGCACTGTGAGAATACCGTCGATGGTAGATCATTCCACATTTTACACGTGCGTGGCAGGAAATGTCGTGTAAACCTTACTGTGGACGAATGCCAGGTGTCGATGTGATGTTTGTGGAACCTGGCATTGCGGCGCATAGAATGGTGTTTAAAATTTGCCGCCGGTATTAGGTTAAACAGTTCATCAGAACATTCCCCGTACCCCGCACAGAGAACTTACGTCTCTGCGCAGTGCGAGCGATTCTAACCCGACTGTAACCTTAAAAATCATCGAAAACAAAAGACTTCAATATCGACAAGTAATAATAAGAAATGGTTCCATCATGAGATCAGGACCGGGTGGCAATAGGCCCTCACCTCAGAAGTAAGCTTTTTAAACAAAATTAAAGGCTCAGAAATATCTGATCAATAAACAAAATCTTTGTTTTTTGAAGCTGGTTAAATAATAGCTGATTTTCTAATGCAAATAATATAGCTGACAAATATAGAGGCATATGAATGAAAGCAATGTACCTACTTACAATTCTTTTAACATCTTTAACAAAGGAAATATTACAGGCGTTTTCCTTATTCATTAAGATAAACATGATTTCGCCGGTATTTTCCTTCATCTTTTCATATTTACATTCATATCTGTTCAATAGGTATTAGTTTTTAACTTTTTGCCCCAGCCGTAGAAACAATTTGTTTGGTATATAGCATTAAAACTAAAATTTTATATTTAATCTGAATGTAATCACAATGTAATGTCAATTGAATTTTTGATAACTTTTTAAATAATGTAACATCAGTACTTTTTTGAGTTAAGAACAACAAAATACTGCAATAAAATTAACCAAAGAAAGTTATAAAATTATTATAATAATGCATTTTCACCGGTCTCAAACATGAAAAAGTTGCAGACAGACAGACAGACAATACGCAATTACGCATTACATTGACATGTAGATATCTATTAACTTTAGTATGTATCCCAGACATATAAACAGAAGAAGCAAACGTAACATATAGGAGAAAAAAGCGTGCCAGTTACAACTATGTACACATAGAAATACTGCACACATTGAGAATCATCACCAGGGTCAGTTACAAACTGTCTTCTATGGTCCTTAGGCTCACAGTGGCGTAGCTTCAGCTTCCTGCAGCTTATGGAAATGGCGGGCTTGCTTCATCCCCATTTTGTCTTTGTGCGCGTAGTGTAGCAACAACAATAAAAGGAGTGAGACTTGTACTTTTCATTGGAGAGAAAGGGTACAGACATTGTTGTAGTGGTGAAAATAATGTTACGTCTGCTTACGTTTATATGTCTGTGGCATGAATTGTGTACTATGCTACATACTTTGATGATCTAATGTCTAGATGGAACATCGAATCCGCGCCAACTGTGGCCAACTGTTTTCCACAATTTTTATAGGTATCATTGTATCATTGATCACGCACACATAGACAATAGACGAATGTGTAAAACATCGCCTGCACGCACACATGCTTGATATTGTTGCCTTGTTTTTTTGTTTTCATACCCTATCCTCGCACTTATTAACAAACTAACCAACTAATATTCTAACACCATCTACTAACTGGACTAACCATCCTAGTCCCTTTGAGTCTAGTTCTAGGTCGGTCACAGTTGTTATGGGCGGCAGGGGAAGGGTGGTACTGCATGCTCGTTTGCTATCTTAATTCCATAAAAAAAAAAGGGCGACGCTCAATCTAGACATTAGATCATCAAAGGCTACATATATTGACGCGCCTGTAGGAAGCTAATATTACGCTGTGTTTACCTCAAATACCTAAACCAATACATTCACCGCGCTAATGGTTATTTAACTCTATCGATCATCGTCATCGACATTCGTGTGGTTTACCTCAAATCCAGTGTTGGAAACGCTTAATAATTGAATAAAGCCACCGGTAATATTATTGGTAGGTACTAGGGTACATTTGTACATTGTACATCCTTATTTTATTTCATATCACGGTTAGATGTGATAAGTCCCACGTTTCATGTCTTTGATAATTTCATCGGTAACTATAGTTGGCTTCAGACATTCGGTCTTCTATTTGCAGATGCGCTTGCTAACATTAATTTATTGTTAGTTCCTTTTAAATTATTGTAATAACACGTCACTCTATTCTTAAGTGAATGCTGTACATACCTATATGATTTCAGTGTATAATATTTTACTGTATGTGTTGTATACTATGCTGTTGGTATGTCTGAAATAAATAACAATTGCAATGGGGTGTATGGGTCTTAAGGGTCCTCTTTTGGCAATAAGGAGATCTCCCGCCAGGCGAGACGACATGCCTGGGGGCCGGCCGAGGCCCCGAGTGAATGTACTCGAGGCGTGGTATATATGCCAGCGATGTAGAAATCTTCGATAGCGCGTTTCAGGCTTCGGTGACGTCACCGTGTGACGTTGTGCGATGTCGCCACACCCTTTTTACCCGGATTCGAACTCGTTCGGCCTACTCCCGGATAGTTGGTGGGTCCCGTTGTTGAGCCGGGATCTCTATCGTTTCCCGTAAACGGACTGTGGCTCTATTTTTGAAATAGCGCCTGGCGACGAGCGACTGACGACTTTCGATGGTCGTCGTTTATTTACACTCGAATGGTTATGACGTTGTAAGTGTTGTAACTGCTCGTCGTAGTAGATGAATGATTTAATAATACCATATTTTTTGTCGCATGAAAATAACTCCAGAGAGTGTTCGTCGGGCGCCATTTCAAAAATAGTTCTACTGGTGTTGCAGGCAATCGTCCCCCAGATGGTCAGGGGGTTCCCCTCACTAGGTCAGCTTCGATCAGACGTTGCTAAGCGTCTCAAATTACGGGGGTCGTGTCGACTCTCACCAACCAAAAGGTATGACTATTGTACCGATTTTAACAAACCTTTGGTCGTACACCCGATATTACTGAAAGTTTTGTGACAAAACAAGTTCGAATAAAAATCATTTCATTTCATTTCATTTATCATTGAGAATTCTGAAGAGAGGTACCGGAGTAAAAATTTGCCAACGTTTGTTTGATATTTGATGCAAACTTTGATGATTACTTCAATATTTTTAACCGACTTCAAAAAAGAAGGAGGTTCTCAATTCGACCGTATATATGCTTTTTTTTTTATGTACGTTCAGCGATTATTTCGTCGTTTATGGGCCGATTTTGATATTTCTTTTTTTGTTGTAAAGTAGATATGCGCAGTGGGGTCCCCTGATAAGGAAACCAGGATCTGATGATGGCATCTCAGAGAAATCGAGGGGAACTTTCGAAAATTGTATGGACAACTAGTGTGTTTGTTCATGTTATCATAAGTACATTAAAGCGCTACCATTTCATGAAGATCTGGAGTCGATCTGATGAAGCCGAAAGACAGTCGAGGGAACTCCTCAACGATTTACTGCAGTTATCTAGTGTTTGGGCTTCATTAATTTGTAGTGACGAGAACTTTACACTTACATGTTGAATTGAGCGCCATCTGGCGAGTAGTTTTTGAGTTATCTCTACTTATCAAGATTGAAGTCGGTTATTTTTTTTTGTAAAAAGCAATTATTGTATTTTACTTTTATATTGTATTTTTTTATTTTATTTGAACTTTCTATAATATTTTACCTGTATCTAGGAACACTACTTAAACCTAATAATAGGATCGTAGCACGAATTTTTAGTAAGGAGACCTTGAAAATTATTGTTATTAAAATTTATTTTATACAATTCGTTGCTCCAATATGAATTGATAACACGTAAGTGGCCAAAAGTATCTAATGATAACACATACAGTTAGAGAGTCAGAAGTAATGCTCCTTTTTTGCTGATAATGCCACATTGGTATTGGCTTCAATCTATTAATCGTCTACTAGTAAGCATAAGCACCTCTCTCATCATCTAATCGAGTCTAGAGCTTTTTTATGGAATTAAATTAGCAATCGAGCATGCGGGAGAAGGTGTCTCCTGCTTCCGCCCATGACTACTGTGACCGACCTAGACCAAGACTTAGTTTAGGGACTAGGATGGTTAGTCCGATTAGTAGCTATGGTGTTAGAATATTAGTTAGTTGGCCACTTAGTATGGGATTGGGCTGGGATTGTTAGGGATAAATAGTCCTGTTAGTAGTTTTTAGTAAGTCTTGTTCTAATGCGGTCACCGATGCGTTTCTACTGTTGAGGACTGAGATGGTCGCCTTTAAAAAGTGTAACCGGCTTTACACCATTCTACATCATCACATCACACCATTCGTACTCTACCACGCTTATCCAGTTCGGATTGGTAAGTGTTACTGACCACTACTCACTTGATCACTTATCATCAGAGATTTCATTGATTCGGTCCATTCATTCATTCATTTCATTCATTTGTTTCATTCATTCGTTTGACACAATTTTTTTGTTTGTGAAAGATTTGTTTCATTCATTCGTTTCTATCGAACGACTGAAACAATTCCTACGTTCGTGCACATCGGCTATTCACTCTAAAACTGTTGAAAACAAACGATGTTTGATTAAATTGAAATTTTTGTTTGGCACATCCCTAATTTAATCCAAGGGCTGTGCTCTCGGTTTTCTGTAATTATCTCACTCCTTATAATTTGGAACCGTTCGTGAGAAGTTCGGAAATCCGAGCATTTGTTCAATTAGAGCGTATTTTGTTTGTTTATTTTGCTACTCGTTCTCATCAACGCCGTGACTCGACTGTGCGAATTTAATAGTTAATTACATCAAATTGTAGGTAATTTATTTAGTGGCGATATGATATAAATTTAACGTTATTTGAAGTTAGGTTCAACACTTTTCGAAAGCTACTACCCTTCAATAACTCTCATAGAATAGTCTTAGAAAGAGAAGCAGTAAGATATAGAAATCCTCGCCTTATGCGGTAAGCTCATGGAACTAATTTGTTTTACTGGCAGCACTTACTTTCTAAATGTCACTCGTATACTGCTTGTGTGCGTGTTGAATGTCTTGGTTTGTTTTGTTACTTCGAGTGCTGAAATGTCAAAACATCGTGAAAGTCGTAGTCGTGAAAGAAAAGCTAAAATAATATTTCTTTAAAATAACGTTTATTCCTTTGAATAACGTTTAATTTTCCGACTTTGTTGTCAAAATGACACGAGCGTTACTATACCTACTGTTGTTTTAAAAAAGGAACTTTAGCGCTCTCATGACAGGTTATCTATATTCCTGGTCTGTATACTTAATATTGTTTTGTTTTTGTTTAGTGGCAACATCGCAGACACGTCCCTCGGTGAAGACATGAAGCCCGAATCGCGATATTGAAATTTTCTGTGTAGAAAGCTTTACCCTACAAGTCTTTGATTTCAATGATTTGTGGTAGACGCGTCTAAACCTTTTCTCAAACTGAGGCATTGTTTACCGAGGCATAACGAAGGCGGGTATAGATAAATAATAAGAAAAGGGCCGGTGGGTGGTGCCATTTCAAGCGAAGTTAATTATAAGTTGACACGTCTCCGAGTTATATAAGAACTGAGACAACAGGAGCTCCGACGTTGTGTGATGATAATAGGATCTGCCGGTAGCGAGGACAGAAAGGCTTTTAGCTTTCACAGAAGATAATTATTTTATGTTTAACCTATAATATATAAAACACAAAATTACGTTACAATTACAAAAACAAGTATATACGGAGGATGGATAACTTGCTGTTACAACTCAGACACTATGTTTTCAGCGGTTCTTTAATATTATTTCTATTTTTTTAACCGACTTCAATAAAAGGAGGAGGTTCTCAATTCGTCTGTAGATGTTTTTTTCCTATGTATGTTACCTCATAACTTCGTACTAGGTGAATCGATTTCGATAATTCTTTCACCATTCGAAAGATAATGACTGCCGTCTGGTCCCATAAAGATTAAGCGACATCTGGCGGTCAGTTTTTGAGTTACATTGACTTTGAAGTCGGTTATTGTTTTGTAAAAAGTTAGTTATGTTAAAAGTTAATTATAAATAAATAAATAACGCTTCACACTCATAGCCCCACTCTATGTTTCCCTGTTTCATGGATGCCATGGACAACACACAAGACAAGGACACACCCAGACCGAGAACGGCAATTCAAATTCATCGTTCAAATTTCCGCCTCGCTGGGAATCGAACCCAGGACCATCGGAACAGTTCGGCGTGTTAACCATTGCGCCATCCGGGTCGTCAAGTTATGTTAAAAGTTAATTATAATCATAATCATTTATTTCATTGCTATACACATTATCAAACAGGTACACAGATGACAGTGTGTCTACAGAGTAGGTACAGTGTACTTGCCATTACTGGCGTGCAAATTATATGAATTGTCAATATGTTATTATAATAGTTACTTATAATGTCAAAAAATAAAAAATATAGAAAGAATTAATAATATGTCAAAATATCAGATATATATTATTATAGATATATATTAGTTTACCTCGTTAAATCTTCGTATGAGCGTCCGCACGGTGGCAGCAGGGCGGGCTGTGGCGGGCGGGGACCTTCGGATCATGTGCCGGTCGCTGGCCACGCTCAGCGCGCCCTCCCCGCCCAGGTCCAACGTCACCTGCCGCAGGTAGTCTATTGGAGGCACCTGGGGACAAACCAATGCGTTACATAAAACCATGAAGCAAAAATAGAGAGGAGACGGCCTAAGTTGAATTGAATTGAATTGAATTGAATTGAATTGAATTGAATTGAATTGAATTGAATTGAATTGAATTGAATTGAATTGAATTGAATTGAATTGAATTGAATTGAATTGAATTGAATTGAATTGAATTGAATTGAATTGAATTGAATTGAATTGAATTGAATTGAATTGAATTGAATTGAATTGAATTGAATTGAATTGAATTGAATTGAATTGAATTGAATTGAATTGAATTGAATTGAATTGAATTGAATTGAATTGAATTGAATTGAATTGAATTGAATTGAATTGAATTGAATTGAATTGAATTGAATTGAATTGAATTGAATTGAATTGAATTGAATTGAATTGAATTGAATTGAATTGAATTGAATTGAATTGAATTGAATTGAATTGAATTGAATTGAATTGAATTGAATTGAATTGAATTGAATTGAATTGAATTGAATTGAATTGAATTGAATTGAATTGAATTGAATTGAATTGAATTGAATTGAATTGAATTGAATTGAATTGAATTGAATTGAATTGAATTGAATTGAATAAGGAACTGTGTACTGTGACTCAATTAGGTCCTGACGTCATCACAGCAGGCGTGGCCTAAAGTCAGTCTACCGTCGGCGCCCGTCCTGTGCACAGGGTTATGGACGTTCACATTTTCAAAGAAAAGGATGAAGTGCTGTCTACTCGACATTAGATGGCGACACTTTTCTAATATTTTGAGTACGTCCCTGTTATATCCTACATTTATTGACATCTAGTGTGAGATAGTGAAACTATATAGTAAAATCGATATAGAACGAAGCGAGTAGTTTTGCTATTGACCGTTGCGGATGGTGGGCGGGACCTAACACCCCCTCGCCCCGCAAAGTGTCACGCGTTCTTTTTTAGGGAAATCTACATACAACGTCTCTTCTCTATATTTGCTTCATGCATAAAACTCTTCCATTAGTGAGTGAGTTAGTGACTCACTGACAGACAACGCACAGCCGAAACTTTTGATCGCAAGAACTTGAAAGGCATGTATTCTCCTTGGAGCAAACCTTAAAGGTGTGTGAAGTCCGCCATCAATATATAAAACTCTTCCGTTACCGAGTAACTGACTGACAGACAACGCACAGCCAAAACTATTAGGTATATTGATCGCAAGAACTTAAAATTTGGCATGTATTCTCCTTTTAGCAAAATTTAAAGGTGTATTAAGTCCGCAAATCCGCCAGCCAGCGTGGTGGAATGGCCTTACCTTCTCGTTCTGAGAAGAGAGTGTCCAGCTGTAGGATAATTATGTGCGATGATGATTTCTTGGGGAGTATCGGGTAGCACTTAGGGAGGATTTTTGAAAATTAAGAATGTATCGTTGTGAGTTTTGCAAAAAAAAAATATATAAAAAAAATACTTGAGATATATTCGACAAGTTGGGAATAAGCTTAGGTATATCAAAGTTAATTAAATTAAAAGCCCCTTCATAAAGTTTCATTTGAATGGCTCCGTTATTAAATTAGGTGCTAAGTAGAAAAGTTTCATTAAAATTGTTCTGTTTCGTATCTCTCGAAGCGTTCATATTTTAATGCGGTAACTTTTATGACCTTTATATTCTGACGACAATAAGACGCAAAGGTTATTCAGACTATTGCTCAAAAGCTTGGGTTCGATTCTCGGCGAATTTTTTTGTTTTTTAGTTTTTCTAGCTAGCCGCGACTTCGTTCGTACATACGAGTTTTTCCCGCGTGAATCCCTATCCCGCGGGAACTCCGGGATAAAAAGTAGCACAAACAAAAACATATAGACAGACAAAATTAAAAAACATTGTTTAGGGTTCTCTTGCGCATATAAACGCCCTCTATAATAAATTTTTGCATATATTTGCCATGTACAGATAGTGATAAGTTACATTTTTATTTTATCTTTTAAATAAAATTCTCGTGTCACAGTGTTAGTTACCATACTCCTCCGAAACGGCTTGACCGATTGTAATGAAATTTTGTATGCATATTCAGTAGGTCTGAGAATCGGCTACTGCCTATGTTTCATACCCCTAAGTGATAAGCGTTGTTCACCCTTAAGATTTTTTTTTTAAATTTTTGGACAAAAGAATCATGGCAAGTTTCATACATTGAATTGTACAAAAAAAAATTAAAAACTCGAGAGCCTGGAATGAGTTGTAATATTTATTTCTTATTTTTAGCAACACTTGTACATATATAAAATATTTTTAAACCTCGGGGTTATATAATCAATAATTGCTTTTTACAAAAAAAATAACCGACTTCAACCTTGATAAGTAGAGATAACTCAAAAATTACTCGCCAGATGGCGCTCAATTCAACATGTATGTGTAAAGTTCTCGTCACAACAAATTAATCAAGTCCAAACACTAGATAACTGCAGTAAATCGTTGAGGAGTTCCCACGACTGTCTTTCGGCTTCATCAGATCGACTCCAGACCTTCTTGAAATGGTAGCGCTTTAATGTATTTATGATAACATGAACAAACACACTAGTCTTCCATACAATTTTCGAAAGTTGCCCTCGATTTCTCCGAGATGCCATCATCAGATCCTGATGATCCTTTCAAAAGGACCCCACTGCGCATATCTACTTTACAACAAAAAAAGAATTATCAAAATCGGCCCATAAACGACGAAAAAATCGCTGAACAAACATAAAAAAAAGCATATATACGGTCGAATTGAGAACCTCCTTCTTTTTTGAAGTCGGTTAAAAATTATATAATTTTCTTCACTTTCTTGCCATTATAAAAATACGCCATTTGTACGCTAACTGTCAAAGTGACATAAGAAATGATAATAATGACATGACAATCAATCAAAACGCTCGCAGTCCAATGACAATGTGACATGTGACAATGACAATGTCTACGATACAGAGTAAGTAATTGTTCCAACAGATTACAAATCAATCGAAATCACAGATTAAACGCTGATATAACAAGACAGAATCTACTTCAAAATGTTCGTCCAGAAATGGTAAACTATGTAAATAAGAAAATGATTTTAGGATCCCCGGGTTTTAAAAATATTTTGAATGGTTCAGGATAATACTTGAAGTCTAATTAAACAATTACAAGTTATTTCAAATTCTCGAGAATTATTATTTTTTATGTACAAAATCTGCCATGATTCTTTTTGTTTTTATTTTTCTATAACGTGGCATGAAAAAATACATACAACCTTAATTTTTCACCCTTTTATCACTAACCCCTATGTTTAATCGTCATTTTGCTAGAAATAATTTATATGGCATAACAACGTTTGCGGGGTCAGCTAGTAGAAGATAGATATACATAGATGTACAGATAAGGTTTATTATGACGGATCATGACGGAGAAAAGTGCCAGAATGAAAGAAGATACAAAGTATATTTACGCGGACAACAGCCAGTTCCGGCTAAATAGGGAATTAAACTTTTCCTGTTTTCTTTAGTCTGTCTAATTGCATGAGCTTGATACGGAGCGTACCGGGGCTCTTTTGTGGACGTAGTCTCAGTTTATTAAACGTGCTTTAAATAAACGATAAATAAAAATAAATGAAATAATTGTTGGGTAGTTTTTGAGGCATCCTTAATAGTGCGTCGACTTATCGATGTTGAAGTCGTTTTTTAAACGAATTAAAAAAGAGGTTCTCAATAATGGATATAAAACTTTATGATTTACTAGTAAATCGGCCCTCGCTTCGCTTCGGGAAACCAGTCCCTCCAAAAATCTCTATAAATTTTAACAAATTATGTTATTCCGATGTCTAAGCTATATTACTGCAAAGTTTCATTAAAATCCGTTCAGTAGTTTTTGCGTGAAAGAGCAACAAACACACACACATACATCCTTACAAACTTTCGCATTTATAATATTAGTAGGATAAATGTAAATATTTGTAAGAGAGGTATTCCACTGGTCAAATATCTTTGGTCCAATTTCTATATCCAAGATTTCATCAAATTTCTTCGATGAGTGCCAATTCCACTCATCCAATATCTTTGCCCAATATTCTCTTTGAGAAAATACAGAACAAAACAGAAAAAAACAAAACAAACAAACAAAACAGAACATCAAAATCTTTGATCAAATTTCACTGTTATTCATAAACTAGCGAACCGCCCTCGCTTCGCTTCGGGACCCGTAAGTATCAACCGCGTAGGTCCCGCTCCCGTAGGAATTTCGGGAAGATAATAAACTATCACCAAAATTAATTGAGGTTAAATTAAATTAAACTTACAAATAAAGCTTACGACAAAATAATAGCAAAGTAGCAAAGGATCACAGCAAGATTAATTCAGATTAAACTTGGAAACGCGGCAAGTTTGGTATGGCAGTGGGTTCGACCAAATTTGATTAACCATAAAAACGGTTCTAGTGTGTTAATCTTAAAAGATAGACATATACTGTCGTGGACATTTTTTTAGATCATTTCAAGAGGAATAATTCTTTCATACATATATTTTTGGTATCTTGAATCGTTTTCGCAACGCATGCAACGAAAGCCCTCGAGAATGAATAATTTTCCCCGTTTTTTCCACATTTTCCATTATTTCTTCGCTCCTAATTGTTGCAGCGTGATGTTATATAGCCTATAGCCTTCCTCGATAAAAGGTCTATTCAACACAAAAAAAAAATTTCAATTCGAACCAGTAGTTCCTGAGATTAGCGCGTTCAACCAAACAAACAAACAAACAAACAAACAAACAAACAAACTCTTCAGCTTTATAATATTAGTATAGATTGGATGAAGTCATCCAATTTCTTTGTGTAATACAACTTGGATCAAAGAAATTGGATGGGTCAAAATACCATCCTAAGTTTAGTTTGAAATGGGGTCTGTACTGTCTCTAGTCGCATCCGTGTGTCCTTTTGATTACAATGAGGGTGTCTTCAAGTCAAGAGTCATGGCTTCCACGTTACTTTGTTTTACCACCCAAGACATAGTTTACACTAGTAAACCCGCCCTCGCTTCGCTTCGGGGAACCATTCCCTTCAAAAATCTCCATAAATTTTAACAAATTATGTTATTCCGATGTCTAAGCTATATTCCTGCAAAGTTTCATGAAAATCCATTCAGTAGTTTTTGCGTGAAAGAGCAACAAACACACACACACACACTCACATACATCCTTACAAACTTTCGCATTTATAATATTAGTAGGATACGCTTATATCCGATACAATTACCATCAGCTTACCATCAGATACGATTGACATCCAGCGTTAACTTATAAATAAAAAAATTCAACCTTAGCGAATTGAAGAAATATTCGCCTTAGTACCTGTGTCCCGCGGGAATAGATCCATTTCCCGGGATGGAAAATATCCCAGATCGTGATGTATAGTGTAAGTTACAATATCCCCAGTGTCGTCTATATGTTGAGTAGTTCTTGCATGATACTCTTACAGGGTTACAAAAATATAATAGGTACGAGTACAGCATTAAGGTTCAAAAATAAGTATAGGTCAAAAAGTTAAAGTGTTGAGTGCATTAAAATTTACAAATCAGTAACCTTTAACAAAAAAATAACCGATTTAAACATCTAAAAGTACAGATAACTCAAAAATTTCTCGTGAATTGTCGCTTAAATATATACCTATGGATTTCGAATTTAAAAAAAATCGTTAAAATCGGAGCACAGTAAAAATTTATGAGGCGACGATCTTATACCAATTAGGTATTAAGGAAAACCTAATAACTACCTGCAAGATGTCGAAGCTTAAGCTTCGTGTGGTTATCTAAATTCAAGCGCCATCTCATGAGTTATTTTTGAGTTATCTATTCTTGTTCATCTTAAAGTCGGTTTTATCCATTAAGTACTTGTGAAAGGTTAAATAAAGAGTTCAAATAATTATAATAATTAATTACTAGCTGTTGGCCGCGACTTCGTTCCGGGATAAAAAGTAGCCTTTATGTTGGTCCACAACATTCTCTATCTGCCAGTGAAAGTCCCATGAAAATCCGATCAGCCGTTTCTGAGATTAGCGTGCACAAACATAAAGACAAAGAGACAAAATTAAAAAAAAAACATTATTCCTGGTTCTATTGTGAATATAAAGGCCCCCATTATAAATTTTTGCATATATGTAGGTATTTGTCATGTAAAGAAAGCGATCAATTACATTTTATTATGTGTATATAGGGTGATTTGTAATTCGACATTTTCCTCGTAGGATGTGATAATACAACTAATTTCCAACAAAATTAACCATAATGTCCCTAATACCAAGAAGGCTCGTTATCGTGATATTCAAAATTTTTGGTTTAGTACATAAAATTTTAAATTAACAACAAAAATATCAATAAATAAGAAACTAGTGTTCTGAATTAAGTTGTTTAAATTTTTATCAATTACCTATAGGTACATCAACAAACAACAATTAAGTCATTCAACCATAATTTTATTATTCTTTAATTTTTATGTAGTTAAATTGAGACTTTTTATCCAAAAGAAAAATAAGAATATCTCGATAACAAGCTGACTTGATATAAGGGTCATGATCGTGAATTTTCTTAGAAATGAGTTTTATTATCACATCCCAAGAGGATTACGTCGAATTACAAATCACCCTGTAGATGTATAGATTCAGGCATTTAATCTAAATGATTTTCAATTGGTTCAGGCATTTAATCTAAATGATTTTCAATTGGTTCTGAAACCGGGTCGTTGTTAAACTGGTTAGTTAGTATTGGAGGCGCTGAGAGGATTAATAAAGACAAAAATAAAGAAATATCCGCTTCCAATCTGACGCGAATAAAAGTTACTTCGATGGATGAAGTTTATTTTTAACCGATTTCAAATAAGGAGTAAATTAAAAAAAAAACAATTGTACATTATGATTATTCTTTTATTGGAAAGCTTGTCGTGTGCGACTTGTCGTGTGGTCCCATATGAGCGACATCTTGCATGTAGTTTTTGAGGTATCTCTGCTTGTTGCTGTTGAAGTCGATTACTTTTTTGTAAAAACTTATAATAATTTTTAACAATAACAATATTGGGTATGAAATATTCTATTTTGAGACTTATAAAGACCCTTAGCTTTAATTAGGTTTAAAGATATTTATTCTCAGAAGACATTGTACATTGTCACTTGTATGAGAACATAACATGCTTACAAAAAAAAAAATTACATTCGTTATTATCAACTAGTACCCACTTAAAGTATTAGAAAAAAAAAAATTATAATGGATTATCTAAAATATGTCGTGATAAGTTAGTCTTAAATACTTTAAGTAAAAAATATATACTTTAAGTAATATATATATATACTTTAAGTAATAAATATTGTACTGAGAGTTATAAGGAAATTAATTGATAGGTCGATATATACATATATTAGCTTCTAAGTAATAATATAACTTGACCCTGGTTAACCCTGTCGGTGTCCTTGGAACATACATACAAAGGGGGTCAATATTAGATTACAGCGGTGCGTAATTACCATGATTATAATACCAGACGGTTTTAACACCCTTTTATTAGCTTGACTTGTATATGTATGTATACTTCTATACTAATAATATAAAGCAGAAGAGTTTGTTTGTTTTTTTGTTTTTCGTTAATTCCAGGAACTACTGGTTCGAATTGAATCGTTTTGTAAAATAATCCATCTATTGAGGAAGGCTATACGACTCACACTGGGACCCATAGGAGCGGAGGAACAAGCTTCCGAAGCTAGGGCGTCTACTTAATAATATGTAACGGAAACTTTTAATCAGAATTAAGGCGACCCGGATGGCGCAATGGTTAACATGCCGGATCGCTGTTCCGAGGGTCCTGGGTTCAATTCCCAGCGAGGCCCAGGATTCCCAGTCTGGGTGTGTCCTTGTCTTGTGTGTTGTCCATGGCACCCGCGACACAGGGAATCGTGTGGGGCTTTGAGTGTGTAGCGTTATTTATTTACATTTATCTAACGTTGTAACAACTTTAAAAGTCTGATTTACTTGAAAATTTACACAGATTTCAAGGGCCGTTGATAATGCAATGTTTTGACAAATGTGGCCAAATAGCATAACTTTCAGACGGAATAATATGTGTACAAAAATTACAATTAAAATCTGCTAAGTACCTTGAACGCGGAGAGCGAATGCTCTCAGTATATGCTATAAGTATACATACTCTTAATATCTGAATGCAAAACTTATCGACTCTTATTTTTTTTTTTAATTAATATTTTTTCTTCTATCATTTTAAATAAATAAAATTCGATGTATTGGCCATCTCTGCTCCTATAGATAGAATAGGAAATAGACGGCTTATCAATATCACTATCAGTACATCACAATGCAGGCAATATAATACCGCCGGGGAACCGCAATCTGTATCAAATTAAGACAAAGCCGCTTTTGACGGCATTATCACATATTGGCGGTTTGCCTTTGTATAATATACCTATATACCTACCTATAATATATTTGTATACATTTGATGTTATAGATACTTAGGTATAACATCGAAGATGTATACCCATTTACACAAGAAAATTGCTTAATTTTTACAAAAAAAAATCGGACTTAACTCAATTAATTGTAACGTGCAATTAACAGTTTAATTGCGATTGACGTTAATAAAATAAAATTATTTGCAATTACTTTTTTAGTCAATTAACAAATTGATTAAAAATTAATTAATCAACGCCCAGAGCGATGAATGAAAACATCATCTTGTCTGTCTCTTTTTGCTGTCGTTTTTTCGTTTCATCGACTTTCAAATCACAACGATGCTAAAGTTTTCACTTCAAAAAAAGTTTGAAAAATGAAAATGTCGTGCGCCATTACGTGGTCCGGTAGGCACTTCTCACACAACGCTATTTGCAAGCGACTCGGATCTCGTCAATGTATGAAAGCGACGCGTCTACGATGCGTCTCCTGTCAGTGAACAGTGTCAAATACAGCGAATTTTGGATTGCGTTGCAGTCGCTTAGCTCATAAATAGCGTAGTGTGAGAAGTACCTACCATACTGTCGTAAGTCGCCACTCGCTGACTTCAGTAAATGACAGTATTAATATTATAACAATGTAAATAGATAAGATATATTCTCACATAACAGCCTCACTCTAGCATTCCCTGCATCGCGGGCGGCCAAAACAAAATCACACATCACAATACCCACGACCCGAGAATCGAACCCGATAATCCTCGATTCGCATACACAGTACACAGTCAATACTAACTATATTTGCGTCGCCGAGGATAAGGAATTGCCACTCCTTGCCAAATCCAAACTAAACCTGCTCTCACGGTTCAATTCAGCCAGTTAACAAAGTTTACTAAAGGCATTTTTAGATCCCGCCGTCAAATCTACCTTAATTGCATAAGAGGAAAGCAGGCATTTCTATGCCGTGCAATGAGGGTAAAAGCGTGTTAATTCGCAGCTAGAGCCGCTAGTGTAGAGTGAGGTCTGGCTGTCAGTGCCACAAACTTATCTGACCCGGTACAGTGCGCCCAACTTATCTCTGAAATGGCAAAAATTGGAACTAACGAAAAGTCATTCATAAGTACGTTGTGGTCATTAATCTGTCAGTTACTAGTGTGCAATGATTGGTCAAATGAATGTCAAATGCGTCCGACAGCGCCTCTTTCGTTTCAATCTTAAGTTGGGTACTATAAGAAGGGCGCTACTGTCTTTGTCTTTGTCTGACAACAGTTTAACATTTGCATTAGTTCCAATTTTGGCCACCGGGTCAGATCAGTTTGTGGCACTGTCACTTCTCACTTGTCTGAATGTCACTTGTCACTGTTTATGTATGGGTGGGCTTTGACAGCAGAACCTCACTCACCGGTGGTTCCAACTGGTGAGCACAAAAACGGCGACCCTCATTACCTATAACGAATTCCAGATTGAAAACCGTACGGAGTATAGTCCTACAAGCATCTTTTGGCGCGTGGATGACGTATGGGTGACAGAGACAGCGCTTTACAGGTAAAGCAAACTGTACGTCACTGTTTCTATCTAACACACGTCACCCACGCGCCAAATGATCCTTGTAAAACTGTATAGGCTACATGATCGAAATATACTGTGGTTCCGATATAGCGTCAAAATGTCACATTGTTCCATCATTGTTCACGCGTGTGACGTTATGTCGCGCCGCTGTCGCATCACTGTCGCATCATTGTGACGCCGCGTCACGTCACACAGACATTAGGTTTCCGAACGTAATAGGGCTGCTATAAATAAGATCTTTTGTGATCGTCTACGTATTGTTCTCAGTTTCGTGAATTGAAGTGTTTACAACGGGTCCTTTATTGTATTCTGAGCTTAGAAGACAAAATATGAAATATTAATATATTTAAGCCCCTTTCGTCACCTTTAAAACAACGAAGTAGAGCATTAGATAATTGACCAGTGCGTAGCTTACAATTTTGAAGCTGAAATATACACGTTACTTGAATCGGGACTCATTAAATTTTTTACTTTTTTAGTTTTAGTGTTGTGTGATACGTCGCTTGTTATTATTACTATTACTATCGACCACAACCCCACTTAATTAATATCGACGTATGCACTTGCGTGATAAAAACTACTAAGTTAAAGCCTATTCCTATTTTTGTACTAGTAATTCACATTTACTTCGAGTCCGAAATAGGTAGGTACCTAATACTTTCTAGGTTGATGCAAACAAAGACACTAACAGTTTGTTAGACAGTTTTATTATTAGACTTATAAGTATTTATAGACCTATTTAAATTGTCTGGAAGAATTTTTCTGATGAGTAATAATATCTACTGGCAATTCTTTTCATTTTATTATATCTTACTTTTTCCGTTAAAACTTAATAAAAATGGAATAAAGTACTTGGTATTGAATGAATTGGATTGAATGAACGAATGAATTTTCCACTGGATTCTTTTACAGCGCAGTTCTTATGCCGGTAGGTTTCAAAAACCTTTTTTAATTTAGAAGATCATATCGCAGTGGCTAGGGAATACCTCGCGGGAAACTCATTTCACAATTATCATGCACGGCAATGTGAAAACCCAACTCATGACGTCACAGGATATAAGTAAATTCATAGCACCTAAGGTACAAGTTTGGGGTGTAAAGGACCATTCAATTACTAGTCCAAGCTGACTCCTAACTACCTAGTTGAATAAAGTACGAGATTAGGCCAGGCCCCTCTTTTAGAGGACCCTGGACACTGTTCTATCCAGTTTAATCTCGAAGATGCTTTAAGGGTGGTAGGATTTTGAACCTGCCTTGAAAGACCCTTCGAAAGACTTGTCGTGTTGTTTGAGAGCAAGTTTTTGACGTGACAACGTCTTATAAATTGGTTTGCCGGGTGGCACTTCAAGAAACTGCGTTAGTAGCTCCGCTCACGTTACTTATGGTAGCTACGGCGTACACACGTTGGCGTGTTTCAGAAAATGGTACAGCGCCATCTCTGGAGAAGTAGAGTAATCTCACTTAGTTGTGACTAATGGTTAATGGTCTAACGGTTAGCAGCGCTAGATGGCGGATGGTGTTACAATGTTTTAAATATAATTCTTTGTATAAATAAATGTTTTAAATTGTTTCTATTATTTCATCCTTCTTCCTACTATACGAATGAATATTCACATTAAAATTATTTTACCACTCAAAGTCGTTGTCACGTAAAACTTTCGCCCGTATACCGACTTTACAGGCAACCAATATTTTTTTATTTGTTCTTCCTTTCTTCATCCACAATGTATTAGTAATATTTGACGTAGTGATGAGACAGAATGAATTATCAACCGAATTAAGTATTAGCTGACCAGCCGGTAGTGGGATGAGTGATCGCTAGTAGTAATTTTTTTTTAAGTGTCTTTGATTAAAAAAAACATGTGCTCATAAAGCTGTCGCCTGTTAGTCCCAGTTGTTATCGTTAGATACCATGTCGGAGGCCATCGGGAGACATAAACACTTCCAATACATACTTCAATTGGCCATCTCTCCAATCATTGGAGAGATGGATGATTGGAGTCCAATGTCGACACCTGATCAGCAGCGTGGCAGAGTATACTCTAGGCCTCCTCAGTGATGCGGAGAGAGCCGTCCACGTTGACCATTGATGGGTTGACATCATTTGCTAACCTATTGTCTATCCGCCAGTTTTTAATAAAACATGCGCAATATTGGACAAGTACGATTGACAACGGATTAATTATTTGCTTCTTGCATAACAATAGGGAGACAAAGGGGAATAAATGAAAAATTTGATCGGGCAACATCGATAGCATACAATTAGTTTTTGTCGATGATAGGGTCGGCTGTATCGATCTTTGATATCGGTATATTTGTCTTTATCGACATCAACATAGTAGGAGATTCTGAAATCGACTGTATGTTCTTTGATAGATTGTGATTGTGATAATTTTTAAAGTAAGTATATTCAGACAAAAAGTACAATTATTATTTATGGCCCATCGCATGAAGTAACCACGATGTCGCACATGCGACTCAAAGTTAATTATTTGGTTTTCAAGCTACCACATTATTTCTCGTCAAACAAACAGACGAGGTACTTGGTGATAAGTGGCTGTCATCGGAGAAACCAATGACTGACTTTCGAGCTCTCAGCCAGAATAAGACCAGTAATTGGTTTGGCAGCTGACTCAAGAAGGGGCTGGTGGCGGGCATATAGCACTTCCAATCAAGCACGAATCGATTTCTGTCAGCTGTTACCGGAAAAATACCTACTCGTAATTAACACAGTTAAGCATTGCACTGATTGTTGTTTATTCTAACTCTTACGAGAAAGGTATTTTTTTTATGGAATTAAGATAGCAAACGAGCATGCAGCACCACCTTCCGCTGCCGCCCATGACAACTGTGACCGACCCAGAACTAGACTCAATGAGTCTCGTTCTGATTCGGTCACAGATGCGTTGCTACCCCTGAGGACTGAGATGGTCGCCTCTAAAAAAGTGTAACCGGCTCCACACCTTCCGATCCGGAACACAATTGTTCTTAAAACAATTATTATACGGTAGGAATGGTACTAAGTAACGTGGCGGGTGGTGGTACTTCCCCGGGTGAGCTCTAGGCCCTACCACCTGCTAAAGTAAATAAAGAAAAGTTATTTATGTAACATACGGCTCGGCTGGCTGCAAAATATTTATGGCTCAGTTTGGGCACGCATCTCTCTTCATAAATGCGGAGCCTAGAGCATACTCCATCACACTGCTCCAGTGCCTTAGTACCTATACTCGTAGAACCTCTACACCAATGGCTAACCCATGTGTGGAAAGTTTTATGCCACCAAAAGGTCATGGCTTAGCGATTATCTACTCTATTAATTGAAACATAAATGAAATTGCTAGTAAGCTCTTTAAAAACAGTAGATAAATGTCACGTTATCGAGAGGGTGAAAGTTCGAATGAAGTAATTTAAGTAGCTTTAGTTTACCTCACGTCTTGCTGGTAGGGTGAAAGTAATATGATAGTAATTTGATTCCGCGAACACTGAGACTTGACGTAAATCTTAACTTTATTATATTACTTTATCGATTCTCTCTACATTGAACAACTGCGACAAATCTTCGTTTTGCTGTATTATGTTTTTTTTAACCATGTACTTATAATATTTCCGACCACGCCCTTTTATATTCCATACACACCATACAAGCACTAAATTTACTTATGAAGGTTTATTTTTAGCTTATACTTAATATTACGTAATGACATGAAATAACTACTTAAATAATTTGTTAATTAATATCTTTCCAATATTTTTATCCTTTTTCAATTTTCATTTATCGATAGGTGTAACGAACGTCTCTAGACCACAGAAGCATGTCGCTGTATTGAGCGACTGCAATTGTGAGTGAAGTTATTGTTTAAACAGTTTCATTGCCTCTTACTAGCAAGAAAAAGAGGAAAAATCTTAATTATATTCTACTGTACAGTTTTAAAAAGATGCAAAGACAACCTCTTACTCCACTGGTATCTGTATTTATAAGCTGTACATTTGTACTTAATTATATGCGTTTTAGTTTTAGCGTGTTAATTACCACTAGCTTCGGGGAAGGGAAATCTTGTGAGGAAACTTGGACAAAGTTTTTCATAATGTTCTCAAAGAGTCTACTTTCCACACTTGGTCAGCCAGGTGGATTATGACCTGTATGCACTTTATATTGTGAATGGAGACTCGCGTCTAACAGTGGGCAGTAGAAAAAGAAGAAGAAGTCTAGTTAAATAGACGAATAAACGACGATATGGTGGATGAAGAAGAAATAAGACTTGTCAAAACTCTTACTTAATTATTTTGTCTTATTTTCAGGTATTAGATACGTCAAATAAATATTATTATGTCAAATAAAGCCTAAGTACCAGATTTCTATTATAACAATTTATCAAAATATTAATTGATAATTTTTAATTATTTCCAGTTTAAATTAAACTTAATTCACCATATTACCGCGTTAATTATTGCGTTAAGATGCAGTTGTTGCCGTAGCATTACTAAAATAATATTCAGTACCAACATCTTGTATGTCCAATCTACTTCTAGAGCTGAATGTAAAAAAATTCTCATGCATTTCGCATGCAGAGCATCTGAGCGCATATGTTAACATCAGAATATTTTATTCCAGTGTAATATATAATTTATTACTTCGCGAGCTGGAGTGGTTTGATTTATGGAGAAATGCTGCATGTAGCAGTACCATTGCTCTCTAGGTCTTACAGATCTGCATATTATTATTCGTTTTACTAAACCCTTATTCACAACCATAAGATCGGCAATTGTATCACTTGGACGAAACCAAAAATGAATCGCCCGCTGTCAATGTCACCGCCGCGCCGAGCGCGACCCCTTCCTGGTGGTTTTTATATCTAGAGGAGTCACATCCAGGTACCGTACAAGTAACCATCACTAATTAAGACTACAAAGGACGTTATTCTGCATAGAAATGTAAAAACTAAATTAAGTATTTTGAGAAAATTGAGGAACAATTTTTGACAAGTGCCCGCTAAGCCCGCTATGCCGTCTAAAAATTGGTTTCATTTATCTATCTCGCTCTGCCATACGTGTATCATAATTATGTTTTGCTTTTTCGCATTTTCAATCTATCTCAACGTCAGTGTATGCTACATCTATGTTCACAACCATATTCATAAACCACTAGCACATTTTAATAATTTTGTCAGTGGACGCGATTTTCCAACGAGCGATAATGTTGCGACTTTACAACGTTGTGACAGAGGCCAGTATCGGACATGTCGCACATTAGCATTACACAATGTCACACGTGTAAATAAAAAATACTTACTACTTAATTAAATATTAAGCTTCCTAAACAACTTTGAATTCTAACATCCTAAATGGTCAGTACGAATAAAAATGATGTCAGAACCCTACAGATTATTGTTTGTATATACCTGTTTCAAAGTATGGCGTTTGGCCGTCGCCATATTGAATTAAGATTTTTGTCAAAATATCTTCAATTTAAACAAAAATCAATTGACATAATTATGATAAATATGAATCAAGAAAATGGGTCTACGCGTACTTTAGTTATAGCTACATAGTATCTCAATGGTCTACGCGTGAAGTCTCCAAAAGGCAACAAAGCAAAAAACATTAATACACATGTTAACTCGTCGTGTATGTGTCGCGCAATTGGTTTTTAAAGACAAAGAGGTAATTTACAGTTTCTAAGTTTTTGAGTTATCCGTAAATGTGGTTTTTAAAAACAAAGAGGTAATTTAAAATTTCCAAGTTTTTGAGTTATCTGTAAATGTTTTTGTTGTCACCTGGGCACATCTCAGGCCTTGAGGATTCGTGAGAATTATATTCCGGTGCCAGCCGCGTTCATAGGGCTGCTGCTATTTTGAATGAAAAATAGAAAAATATTAATACTTAACGTAAAAAATAGCAATTTTGTATTTTCTTGGTAGAGATGTAAAAAACATCTCTGGCTTCTTTCATGGCTGGTACTTTCTTTAAAAATAAGAAAACAATATTTTCAATCTTGTATATTTTGCTAGGTTTTTGATCTAATAGCAAAAAATAAGTTTAATTTACCTACTTCACTCAAAGCGCTCAAAAAGACGCATTGGGGTATTACATAGCAAACTTATTTCTTGGAGAAAAGTAATCGCTTCGAAATATACTCGATCTAAGGCATTACTGAAACTATTAGAGATATTAAAATGCTGCCATAGCAAAAAATATTGTACGTGATGAGCATTTACTAATAGTATATAAATTAAGGTCCGGAGTAACCCAGATAGAATCCTAAAGGATCACTAAATTTCTCGAAGTGAAACGAGGACAGGTCCATTAGTATATAATACAATTCACTGGAAAGTTACGCTATAAAATAGAGCAGATGACAAGTGACAACCCTATTCATACGTTATACAGATTTGTTAAGGTTAAGCCATCTTGACGGATGATATGATTTTAAACTTTATGCATTACATTTTCCTTCAATATGGGTACTCATGATATTATTTAAGCCACACACGAGTTTAGCCGAGTCTGCCTATAAAATCGTGTTGAACTCTCGGCGTATAAAATTCGAACTTGGCTTATGTCCCGGCTAGACGCTCCCGCATGTCTAGATAAAATATGGGTATCGGTATCATAGAGTCAGGATTACATTGTGACCATTTGTAATGAATGAGTTACTAAGTAAAAAATTTGTAACACTTGTGTATAATTTCATCTCAAATAATAATTTTAGTTATTGACACAATATAATTTTATCCGTATCAGTTAATTATTGAAATAAACATTAACATGAGAATGTCAGAGAAAATCAGGGTACCGCAAGAAGTTACAACACTTGATAACGTAAAATCAGGGCGAATTAATATTACTGTACAACACTTCATATTGGCTCACGTGAAACTATTGTTCCTAAGACTAGTTTCATAACTCAATCCAAGTCACACTGAACATTGTCAGCCGGGATTCTCACTTTAAAACTACGGTCATCCGAGCAATAAAGCCAAAGTTAGTTTAGGTTAGAATTTCTTCTCCCCTGGGCAACGAATTTTATGAGAAGTCGCGGTCCACTTTATAGTGGCTCTGTAAAAGTTAAAGGTTGGTCTTTGTACAAATCACAGACTTATAAAAAAAATAAGCAGAAAAGCGTGCCAGTTACAACTATAGACATGCTGCACACATTGACATTCTCCATACAAAACATTCATGGTCTACTGTTCATGGTCTATTGTTGTCTATGGTTCTCATACAAAAAGTGAGCTTCTTGTAGCTTATCAAAATGGCGAAAGTGCTTCAACCCCATTTTGTCTGTGTGTGCGTGAGTGTTGCAACAACAAAAATAAAACGAGATTGACTTTGTACGTGTCATGGGAGTGAAAGAGATGAAACTATTGCTTACATACGTCTTTGTAGTGGTGAAAAGGATGTTAGGTCTGGTTGTTTTAAAAGTCTGTGGTACAAATAACTACGTTGCACGTTTGTTCGTATGGAATCTATATACAATACAATACAAATACTCTTTATTGTTCACCAGTTTTAATAAAACAGCAAGATATTATTGTACAATAAGAAAACAATATCGGTCTATTGTTAGGTTACTACTACTATTGTAGGTAAAAAGGGGAAAGTTTTAGAGGATCGACTTTTAGGTAGGATGTACGAACAATAACAATGAAATAGCAAGGTTTTCTTAAAATATACAGAAAAGAAACAATATTTATTATCAAGTAGTTAATTGTTGTTTAAATTTTAACCGTTTGAATTGCCTCGGAGTAAAGTACGAGTAAATTTTTAAATAATTTATTCTTATTTTTTTTGCCGAGGAAACTAAGAATTATTTTCGGAGTAATTTGAGAATGAGCCGCTCTAGGTGGGTTGCGTGAGGCGGGGATTTGAAATACTTGCAGATTTGTAACTTCTTGCAAATAAAATGACTTTATACTCGTATTATTTCTCTAAGCAAGATCTGCACCAACGGGTTGGGTGCGAAATCCATTCTCAAAGAGTATTTCTTATGGACACCTTCCAGAAAATGAGCAGGAAGAACTCTGTCATCTCTTATCTGTCTGTTATCTTTGCCTGTCACTGTTGAAGTCGCTTATTTCTTTTTTGTAAAAAGTTACAATTTCAGGTGTGCCTCCAAAAGTTTTCGTCCTCCTAGGTGTAGTGTAAGGAACTCCTTTTGGACAATCACTAATTATGTCAATAAGAAGGAGTAACAGGCCGTTTACTTATAAAAGGATATTAAAAATACAACTGTCAGATGAAGACATAAAGAGAATACGAATATTTTACTATGGGAAAAAGATGTATGTTTGAATGATTAAAATAAACAAGTTAAACAGTAAATAATTGTTTTCTGGGCTCCCCTTTTAGTAGGTACCTTGAACACAAAAAGTTTGCGGAACACTGGTTTAAAAGACGGCGTAAATTATAACGACCTGGCAGCGAATTAAGTCCTCATTTACCAGAAAATGGCATCATCTATTTTCTGGCACATGCAAGAGCAATAATTGAACGCAATTATGAACGTGAAATAATTGCCAATCAACAATTGTACGGAACTGTTTACACGCCCAAACAAACAAACGCATCCCATCATGGTCTTTATGTCTACACAATGTGTCACACTGTTCTTGGTACGACGAAATTGATGCATTTGTAAAATAAAAAAATCGGAACTGTGAACTTCATAAAGAATGCTTGTGCGTGTGAAAAATAAAAAAATAAAGATACATTGTAATTGCAACACATTTAACAAGGTGTTTCTTCATTCTAATTTGTTATTGACTTTAAAAGTTGATAAGGCCTTATGTAAGGTACGGAACCCCACTTGTACGAATCCGCCTCGTTGTTGACTGACTTTTATGTGTTAAGTCATCAAACAAGTAGAAAAACTGTGATGCCTAAACGAAGACAAGAAGAAGGAAAAAAGAAATAAATTAAAAAAAAATCAAACTACCTTCATAAATCGAGGTTATCGTGTCTCCAAGATCAATCGTGAGTACCCACGATGTATAAAATGTACAAGAAAAGCTACAGTCTCTCTCCGAGCTTTTAAAGTCCATTAACGCGTTTAATCGTTATGAATGGAAGTTCTTCGGAGCTTTAAAAGCTGCGGCACTCTATAAAAAGAAGAATACCACAGCAAAGAAGATAAATGGCCTTGCCTTACTACTTTTTAGCCTAGATACTAAATTCCCAGTGATCGACAAAGTTAAGCAACAGCAGGCGCGGTCGGTAGGTGGAGAGGTCACCGCTAGTGGCAAATCTCATGAGCGCTTCCGTGCCTCGGAGGGCACGTAAAGCCGTCGGTCCCGGTTTTTATCGATAGAAAGCAGTCGTTAAGCCAATTCGGAGGCCTTCGGGCGGCTTGAAAACTTCCGATACTGGGTAGGCCACTAACCCCTCCACCAATCCGCATTGGAGCAGCGTGGTGGAGTATGCTCTAGGCCTGCTCAATAATGAGGAGAGACCCATGCTCAGTAGTGGGCCATTAATGGGTTGTAGCCAACAAAGATAGGATTATACATTAGTAGATCTTCAAAAAGGGTACGAAAAGGAAGGAGTAGTTAATACGCAAGGACATAGTTATCGCTAACTTGAAGTAAATAACATATTATTACGGGAACCAACAGTAAGTAATATAATTAACAAACTTGTGTCTCTTCGTTACAAGTTTGCAACGAGTTATTATACTTGTTACACGTGGCCACATAAATCCATACTTGTATTATGAATGCGAATATAACTCTGTCTGTCTGGTTCAATCGATTTAGATGAGATTTTGTATTAAAGGTAGTTTGAGATGGGAGTGTTTACCCGTGGTCCCGGTGAGTTGACCCATTACCGGGTCCGCGGGTAATTTTAATTCCCCGTGGCCCCATCGCACTAGAGATTACACTTTCATCGACTTCTTTGACTTTTGATATCGATATAAAATTCATTACCACCATGTACTTCTTTAGAAAAAACGACAACATAATAATAATAGATTACAGGCCCATGTCAAAAATGGATGGGTCATATGAACCACCAGGTGATGTATATGTATAGGACGATATAAGAGCACAAAATAATAAGATTCAGCACTATGACGTCACTTGTAAGCTGTCTAACTTGAGTGCTGGTGAGAATTCAAAAGTGCAGGTAGAGTGAGTACAATTTGGTCATATATTTTTGTACGGCATTTTCACCATCGATAGATCCATGAAAAATAATAAGAAAGCGCGCAGTCCCGTAAAAAAATGGTGCGCCACAAAGTCGGCATTTTTTTTTGATTTTTTGACAATTCCAGAGTAAATTTGGTCATTTATCTCATACGCGGGCGAAGCCGCGGAATCATATTAGTCCCCAATAATTTTCGAGCGTTGGCAGTAGGAATCAGGTCCCCTAATAAAACTGTAACTGATTGTATGTTTGTGCACGCTAATCGCAGAAATGGCTGAACGGATTTTTATGGGATTTTCATAAGGCGATAGAGGAGGTTTTGGAGCATTATAAGAGCTACTTTTAATCCCGGAGTTCTCGTGGGATCGGAATTCACGTGGGGAAAACTCCTATGCACGAATGAAGTCGCGGGCACAATTAGAACTAAAATAAAAATAGCAGAAAATATTTCTCTTCAGTTATGTACTATTTACTCGCTCAAGACGCGTACAAAAGATGTGCAAAAGAGACGCATATATCAGCAAGTACTCGCTGACTATTCACACCGCGGGCGAGTACTCGCTGGCAAATGCATCTCTTTTGTTTACACGAAATGTCATATCTTCCGTCACTGTCTTGGGCGAGTAATGCGAGAAAACAGCCGAGCTTTACTCGCTGCTCGTTGCTGGTGGGACACCTGCCTTAAGCTTAACTTTATCATACTTATTTCTACGTGGGACATTAATTATGGAATTAACCCTTTAATAACCCAACCGTTCTACCGACCTCATAATAACGGATCATAACTTTTAACAAAATAGAACCGACTTTAAGGCCGAAAAGTAAAAATCGGTTCAGTTAAACGCGGTTAATATTCCTAAATCCTTCTCCTAAGTCTGACAAATACTATGCTGAAAACCGCATCAAAATCGGTTCAACCAAACGCGAGATAATCGCGCATAAATATACATACTCGTACATATACAGGTCAAACTGAGAACCTTTTTTGAAGTCGGTTAATAATGAGTTGACGTACATCAAAAACCAGCTTAAACCGGTTTGTACTGGATTATAACGGATTAAATTTAAGTTTAAATTGTACAATGCCACGTAAAATTATAACCCAATTTATAAGTACGATTTTGCTCGTCGTACTTAGTTGTATTTTTTAGATTATGTACCTGAGTGCTAGTGTGACAAAATCTACACATCATTGAACTGAACTGAAAATCATATGACTTTAATATACAGCGATCAATTACAAACTTATCTTTATATATAAAACTCTTGCGTTACTGAATGACAGACAACGCCAACGCACAGCCGAAACTACTGAATGGAAGAAGCTGAAATTTTGCATGTATGTTCCTTGGGGAGTGTAGGGGAGCACTAAGAGAGGATTTTTGGAAATTCCACCCCGAAGGGGGTGAAATAGGGGGGTGAAGTTTAAACGAATTCCACGCGGGCGAAGCCTGCGGGCGGAAGCTAGTTACAAAAATATAGTTTAAATGGGTGTAGGTATTAAGCAAACTTTTTTTTAATGATCCCAGGTTTCTCAAACACATGTCTCTTCTCTTGTTAAATAAATCTCTTCTGTAGTATTCGACAAAGGTTTTGCATCAAAAAGGCCAGCAAAAATATATCTGTAAATACATTCCCAAAAATCGTGATGGATTGACGAAGCGGAATTGATACGGGTTGAATTTTCTCATCAGTTCATTAGTACCCAAAAAAACTGGCCAAGAGCGAATCGGACTTGTAAATAGGTTCCGTATAACAAAGCTATAATAAGTTATTATTGAGTCAATGACCAGGTTAAAAAATAG
This sequence comes from Hesperia comma, assembly GCA_905404135.1. Taxonomy (NCBI): domain Eukaryota; kingdom Metazoa; phylum Arthropoda; class Insecta; order Lepidoptera; family Hesperiidae; genus Hesperia; species Hesperia comma. The sequence continues at coordinate 18,924,413 of FR990015.1, read as the reverse complement.
AGTATAAAAAAAACAAAATTTATATTGTCTTTTGCATGGGGACCCACTTTGCCATTTAACTATTTTACCTTCGTTGTAATAGGAGCTACAGTGACAAGTTTTATGCGAAAATTTCAGGTGTCTGTATTTGTTTAAAAAATAAAATCGCACAGGCATATAAATAGAATTCCGTTTGTAACCCTTCGACTACAGAACCCTAAAAGTCGTGAGGGTCCAAAACACCATTTCTCATTTAACCCTCACAAAGGGTCGAAGGTATCCTGGGCCCAAACGGGGTCACTTTAACCTTTTTATTGTACCGAGCAGTCAAAGCATCACGTTAAACGATCAAGCCATTATATCATACGTCGCCCAAACGAATCGTTCGAAGGTCATCGTAAGACAAAGCGGCCGCGGGCTTTCACCCTCTCTTTGTAGGGTGACCACACTTACTGATATATTTAAAAGTTATTTAATTAATAATTCAATCTAAACTGCTAGTTACAAAGTAGCATCGTTGAATTGTCATATTCTATACATTCCTTGATTTGATATTTAAATACTGGTAATATGTAAATAAGTAATAAACGCTAACACACCTAACATTTTATCTTTTGTGTTTTTCTTCTTGACTTGACTTATAAACACGAAGTATTTAAAGTGAAATTTGTAGTAGTTATTGTTTTTAATTATTTCTATTTTCTATATTAATTGCACCGTTAACATTCTTAATTAGCATCTATTTTTAAAATGTTTACCATCAGCTACACTAAATAAGATTAAATGATTAAGTTAGTTAATAAACCAAAAGTTTTTAATAGTCTGAAGATCATGTATGAGCATCCTGATGATAACATCGACGAGGGTGTACCATAGCCGGCTCCAAAGACCTGTTTTCAAGAACCATATTTAGTTGTTTATAAGTTACTAGCGGCCCGCCCGCGGTTTCACCCGCGTGGATCCCGTTCTCGTGGGAATATATGCATGTATTATACATAAAAACCTTCCTCTTGAATCACTCTACCTATTACAAAAAACCGCATCAAAATCCGTTGCGTAATTTTAAAGATTTAAGCATACAGACAAACAGACAAACAAACAAACAGACGGACAAAAATAGCGACTTTGTTTTATACTATGTAGTGATGATGTTCAAACATGTGCATTGCTTACAGAAACATTAATTACATAGAAACATTTAGTTTATTTAGGAAAAGTCCCAAATAATTTCGTAGTGATGCGTCCCCTAGCCGTGTTCCACACTGAGGCTGGTTTAAAATTAGACAAAATCGATTGTTCTCCGGTTGTGGCTGCGTGCTCGTGAATATCGTATTTTATTGCTAATTGTTTGCAGCGAGACGCGTTCACACTTTACTCATTATGCTTTGATTGTTACTTGACAGAGCCGTAAGCGGGCGTGCAAGGCGTACAAGCACGGTAGCGGCACAACATCTTCTTAATATATATGTATAAATCTCGTGTCACAATGTTGGTCCGCGATGGACTCCTAAACCACTTAACCGATTATAATAAAATTCGCACACCATGTGCAGTCGATCCAACTTGAGAGATAGGATACTTTAAATCTCAAATTATAGTCGCAATTTTAATTTATTTCTAATTATTTGTCTCTTATTATTTGACAGTAAGATTTGCAAGTAATGACAATTGACATGGCAGTCTTATTCACAGATGAACAGACACCTAGCGCCACAGAAGAGAACTAAATTAAGAGTGTTATTATTTGACAGTCACAATTATATGTAACAGATGTCGATACCTTTCGACTGGGTTGAGTAAGTAATCAATAGATGGCGCTGCTATGGTAAATCTAACTTGCACCCGTGCGAAGCCGGGGCGGGTAGCTAGTAGTATAATACGAAAATATCAGTTTTAAGTAATTCTAGGGGAGGAGGGGGGGGGGTGTAAAACGGTATTGTTCGCGGGCACTTAATATATTTCGTGTAGTTAGGCAAACAAGAGTTTCCGGGTTCGATTCCAGATCGGTATTGACATTTATGTGACAAATAACAACTGATTGTTCTTGCGTGTATGGGTTAGACAAGCGAGAGTTCCCAGGTTATACTCCCGGCTGGGTAGATATTTAGATAACAAATAAATAATAATAAATAATGCTACACACTCATAGCCCCAAACTAGGATTCCCTGTGTCGCGGGTGCCATGGAAAACGCACAAAACAAGGACACATTCACACAAAGAACCAAATAAACTCGTCATTTATTTGCGACCTCACTGGGAATCGAACTCAGGACCCTACGCCGCATGCTGATCCGGCATTTGAACATTTCGAAAATTATCCAAGTTATTCTTCTCGCGATAGGCTTTTAAAATAAAAGCTAGTAATAATGTCCGTTGATCCGTTGTGTTCGACAAATAAATTGATATAAATTGAGTTATGGAGTTTTGTTAAACATGAAAAGAAATAACACCAAGCAAGTACTTCGCCTTATTGGGCGGGTCAGGTTATTAACCCCAATCTTAGGGTGCGTTTCCACTAGAGCTAAGCTGCGTTTATAAGGATGAATTTTTTACCTATCATATTTATTGGCCTAGAATATCTTGGGCCCAGTAGTGCAAGATAGACGGATGATCTTGCAAATCGTAATGGATGGATAAACTATTTGCCAATCAGCTGTTAGTAGTGCTTTGTTGTAGATCAACGTCGGTCTTCAGGTAATGATATTATTTTTGGTTGAAATCACTATGTATAAGTACTCGAGTAGCCGAGAACATGGAAGTGCCAGTCCCCGCTAAAAATTTTATAACATGCACTCACAGTTTCATTTAATCTTGTAATCAAAAACTTAAGGCACTTTAAGTTCTCGTCGACAATCTACAATGAACCTTAGTCACAGGGACGGAAAGCCGGCATTTGTGTGGGTTGCCATTCAAAGAAATTTCATATTGGACGGGAAGAAGAAGAAGACATTTCTCTCCTACTGTTTTTATGGAATTAAGATAGCAAACGAGCATGCAGCACCACCTTCCGCTGCCGTCCATGACTGACCACCGCCCACTGAGGACTGAGATGGTCGCCTCTAAAAAAGTGTAACCGGCTCCACACCTTCCTATCCGGAACACAATAATTGTTCTTAAAACAATCATTACACGGTAGGAATGGTACTAAGTACCGTGGCGGGCGGTGGTACTTCCCCGGGTGAGCTCTAGGCCCTACCACCTGCATGACTGACGATCTTTCTTAGTTTTTGCCCCACTCCCTCCTTTCAGTTTCAAGTATTTATTATGATTATTCCTATCCTTGACATTATCCTTCCAGTTATAACTTCCCTCCTTAATTCCTCCATATCCACATGCTCTTTCCCCTCTTATTGGAAAGAAGCTGAAATTATCCCTATACCAAAAAAAACAAAACCTTCTTCCTTATCTGATTACCGTCCCATTTCAATTCTTCCTTTCCTTTCAAAAGTCCTTGAACGACTCGTTCAACAACAACTCAGCTCCTATCTTCAATCCAATAATCTCCTTAATCCTCTCCAGTCTGGTTTTCGCAGAGGTCATAGCACGGTCACTGCCTTACTTAAAGTCACCGATGACATTCGTTTTGGGATGGAAAACAAGCAGCTTACTGTGTTGGCATTGTTAGATTTTAGCAATGCCTTCAACTGCGTTGATTTTGACATCTTGCTTGGGGTGTTACACTCTCTCAACATATCTCCTTCCGCTATTGATTGGTTTCATAGTTACTTGTATGGGCGTCGGCAACGTGTACGAGTTGAAGATAATTTCTCAACATGGTCTGATTTAACTGCCGGCGTACCGCAAGGTGGCGTGTTGTCTCCACTTCTTTTTGCTATATTCATCAATTCGATTTGTTCACAGATAAATTCTTCCTACCACCTATATGCTGATGACTTACAAATTTATACTCAATCTTCCTTAAATGAGTTACCCGCAGCTATTTCCAATTTGAACAAGGATCTGACTAGTATCACTGCATGGAGCGAGTGTCACGGTTTGAAAGTTAATCCAAACAAATCGCAACTCATTATTATCGGCGGGTCTAGGTTAACTGCAAGAATTAATTGGACACAACTTCCTAAAGTACTTCTTGATGGAGTACATATTCCTTTTTCTAAAGTTGTGAAGAATTTAGGAATCCTTATGGACTCTAACTTGACTTGGGGCCCTCAAATTAACGACGTCAGCAGAAAGCTATTTGCTGCCTTAGGCAGTTTACGCAGATTACGTAATTTCCTCCCTATATCCACTAAAATTACCCTAGCTACTTCTTTAATTTTGCCAATTCTAGACTATGCTGATATCTGTTACTTTAATATTACCGAGGAGCAACTTAACAAACTTGAGCGTCTTCAAAACGTTTGCATCAGGTTCATATTTGGGCTTCGCAAGTATGACCACATTTCTGAATTTCGTGCTAAACTCAAGTGGCTCCCAATCCGACTTCGCCGGAATAGTCATGTTCTTTCTGCTCTGTACTGTACGCTATTTAATCCATCTTCCCCTAGTTATTTGAGAAATAACTTTGAGTATCGTTGCCTTAGTCATAACCATATCCTTCGCTCCTCACACAACCTTGTCCTTCAAACTTCCTGTCATTTTTCTTCCTTTTACCATAAATCTTTTACGGTCTCGGCGGTACGTTTGTGGAACTCGTTACCTTCCCACATACGTAAAGCTCAAAATATAATTAAATTTAAATCTTTAGTTAAAGAGCATTACCTAAACCTAACCTAACCCTGGTCCGTTCAATCCTGTTGTTGTTTTTCCCCTCAACCTCTTTTCATTTCTTTCCTTTCTTTTTCTTGCTTCCTGCTTTTGCCTTTTTTGTTTGTCTTTCACTACTGGTGTAAAAGTATGATGATTATTTTTATTTTTCTGTGTTTTTTTTTTTATTATGTGTATATTTAATAAGTTCTGTATCTTTCTTCTTTGTTAAGTTTAAGTACGCCGCTACCCCTAAGTATTTTCTGTAGTTCCTATATTTTGGTGGGTTGCCTGGAAGAAATCGCTACTTAGCGATAAGGCCGCCTATTGTTTTGTGCTGTTTGTTATACCTTTTTGTTTCTTTCTTTTTTACTCTTGGTGTACAAACAATAAAGAGTTTATCTATCTATCTATCTATCTATTTATTACAAAAAGGAGTCAGCAAAAATTTTTCAGTCACATGAACCTTTGAGAGACAAGATCTTTGTAAGTTCTTACCTGATAGAATATTCTGTACTCCGTGTCGGTGAGACGAAGAGCTACCTCTTCTGGGAAGTGTAGCAATGTTTTCAGCGATGCTAGCTCCTCATAGCTGCTGTCTTCAAGGCCTGTTATACCTGCAATCATAAGGAACATTCATCTATCTATATACTTATAATAAATCTGTAGAGAGGTAAATTCTGTACATGAAATAAATTTCCAAAATAACTATCAGGCGGTGATTAGGGATCGATACTGATGCCAAAAGTGCAATAAGTAAAATTTTTGTCTGTCTGTCTGTCTGTCTGTATAACCTTTATAGAAACAAAAACTACACGACGGATTTTAACGAAACTTGGTACAATTATTTTTAATACTCCTGAGCTGGTAATACCTAGTATACTTTTCATCACGCTACAATCAATAGGAGCAGAGCAGTGAAGGGAAATGTTGGGACAATGGGAGAAGTTACTCCATTTTTTAAGCTTCCGTCGCGTGTGCAACTTTTATGGTTAAAACTACACAGAAATCATGTATGACGGAAATGTTCTCCTTAAAATTATATAAAAAATATCCTACGACAGCATATTATATCTATCTTTTATGGTTGACTCACAATAACACGTGTAACTCCCGATAGCAGTGGAAAAACTTTGTGACACACTGAGTTCCACGCGGGCGAAGCTGCGGGCACAGCTAGTATGTCCTAATATTATAAGAGTAATATTTTTAAATCAAGACACTGCTGCACTGGTATCAACGATTGCATTTTGTACCCGCATATTGTGCAAAATCCGTGATCAGTTAAGTGTAAAAAAAATTGTGTCACTTGGAACCATTTAACCAATAGAAAGCTACATTAAGATCAACATAGGGCATAAAAGTTAAAAAAGGAGTTCCTCAGAAAATTGCAATTCAGTAACCGAAGTGATAATAATTGTAAACTATGAGAGCTAAAGAAATGAAACTTATTACTTTGCTAATTATCTACATCTTATTTAACAAAAATGTTTCGAGGAAAGTTAGTTTAAAGTTTCAGTGCCCTGAGACATAAACTTAATATATATAATCATGATACCTTTGTCCATCTCCGGGTATCACAAACCGGCCAAGTTAAATATGTGAATACTAAACAGACTCTCAATTTCAAATCTGCGATAATGAAGCTAACCAAAGGGGTTGAATTAATTAATCAATCAGCGACTAATTCCGCTAAAACTTTCGCGGCAAATATTGTTTTGGGCGTCAAATATTGTTTGAAGCACTCATAACCCGGCGGCTAGCGTCGATCCTGAGTGATCGAGAAAGTTAAACAACAGCGGGCGCGGTCGGTAGTCGGATGGGTGACCGCTAGTGGCAAAATTTCTTGAGCGCTTCCGTGCTTCGGAGGGCACGTAAAGCCGTCGGTTCCGGTTTTCATCGATAGATAGCAGTGGATAAGCCGTGTCGGAGGCCTTCGGGCGGCTTAAAAACTTTCGAGACTGGGTTGGCCACTAACCCCTCCACCAATCCGCATTGGAGCAGCGTGGTGGAGTATGCTCTAGGCCTGCTCAATAATGAGGAGAGACCCGTGCTCAGTAGTGGGCCATTAATGGGTTGTAGCCATTGTTTTGGGACTGGTTCAGTGCTTTTATTTATACAATGCTGACAAAAGAGCAATTGACCCGCTCATAGCTATCAACAACGTTTAATAAATTCACATCTTAGAAAGGACAGACAAGAAAAAAGGTCAATGTCCAACTGTGATTTCTTAAATAAACGCAACCACACACATGTTCCCGCACTAGGATTAACAAATAAGTTGCCTTTTTACGTATGCCCCGAGAAGTACCATTTATCTAACAAATCGTCATAGTCGTAGGGCAGTGAACTATCTGTGTTTGGTTAATTTTTACAGGGCAGCCATATCAGATAATTAATTTAAATTTTTGGACATAACTTTTTCTTAACGAAGAAAACAATATTTGGCATAGGTGGGAACTTAATATAGAACCCCTCGCATCGCAAACAGAATCCATATCATGTATCTACACATGCAACAAGGTAATATTATATTTTTAAACAAAATTACACAATAGCAATTCTTGATCTAATAAAATTATCTCCAGCTCTAGTGATATGAGGTAGATTTCTGCACGCGCACCTCTCATTCAACTTACGTGCGTATTGAAGATAACCAATGCTTCAGAGAAAAAAGATATGAGAAACAGCAGTTGCAGTTCTCCAAAATTATAATTATCTAAATTGCGCTAGTGGTGTTAGTGTGTGAATTTACTGAAACCGCAATGTGCTAATACGTTGTAGCACGAGTCGAAATTTGCGGTCGTTAGTAGAATTGGTATGCACATTGAACAGTTTCTAGGTCAGCGCTAAGGTCAAGAACTGTCCCTCCCGTCGGCATGTGACCTCAAATTATTCAATGCTAGTGGCTTACTCTACGCCAGTTCAGGGTTTAGCAGAGTAGACAGCGCGGAACAAGAGTTTTGATACTGTAATATTTTACGTCCTTTGCGTACTCACAGCTGGTATTGACCAAGATTTCTCGAATGAGATTATTCGTTTTTTTAACCGACTTCAAAAAAGGAGGTTCTCAGTTTGACCTGTATGTATATTTGTGCGCGATTATCTCGCGTTTGGTTGAACAGATTTTGTTGCGGTTTTCAGCACAGTATTTGTCAGACTTAGGAGAAGCTTTTAGGCATATTGTTATGCTGAACCGATTTTGATACGGTTTTCAGCATCGTGTTTTTCAGACTTAGGAGAAGGATTTAGGAATATTAACTCCGTTTAACTGAACCAATTTTTACTTTTGGGCGTTGAAGTCGGTTCTATTTTGTTAAAAGTTATTATGTAGAAATGTGGTATATTGTAACTTCAGGATTATGTAGCAGTTAGATTTGGTGCAATGGCTACCTACTTTGACCACCATTTGAAGGTTCCTGGATTCTATATGTGTATAGTTTTGTCTTGTGTGTTGTTAATTTCACTTATAACGAAGAAAATCCTGTTGTGGGGCTTTGAGTGATTAGTAATTTTTTTTTTGTTTATGGATGTAGTCCCTAAAACTACTTTTTGTAGTAACTTTCATAAACTTGGGCATGTATTTAACGCGGCGACTAATTATAATGACTTGGCGACTACTAATATTAGTAGGGTGGCAAAGGTATCAAACTGCAAAATAATAATAATACCATTCATCCTCCATTTGAGTTCCAAGGTTTGATTATATATTTATCTTTGCCACCCTACTAACATTATTAGTCGCCAAGTAATTATTTATAGTTCCTCGCCTATATTTCAATCGAATTGTATACCTAATTAATTTAATCGCTGGCAAGTTATTTTACTAGTTGCCAATAGGTAATACCCCATTAATTTATCATTCGCCTCGATAATAATATAATAAGCCATAAACTTGTAGCAACTGTTATAACTTTAGCAACTCACCGAGATCTATTGCAATTCTGTACTGTTAAAGAACCTTTTTAGTTCCCTTTTTATTAACCCCCGAGGAGGGAAAGAGGGTCTGACGTTGACGTGTTTGATGTAGAGGCACGTGTGTCCGTGTGTGTGTAATTTGCGTCTGTTTCTGACATCGTAGCTTCTCGACGAATAAACCGATTTCAATGTGATTCTTTTTGTTTGAAAGCTGACATGGTTGGGATAGTTCTTAGCTATGAATGAACTGTTCAGGCGTTAGCTAATTATATGTATTTCTAATAGGCTTATCACGCCATCCTAAATTTAGTCATCTAAATCTGGAGGGCTACTACGAAATCCGAACTACTAACAACGTAGGTACGAAGTTCGATTTCGAAACCTCACACGTCAGTTTCATACAATACAATTTCCTTAAACGAAACGACTGATGTGTGATGTTTTGAATTCAGTTGTTTGTAGTTCGGATTTCGTAGTAGCCTCCTGATTTAGATGACTAAATTTAGGAAGGTGTAATAAGCCTATTAGTGGGGAAGCCAACAAAGCGAAGAGCAAAGAGATGATATGATAAATGAATATTTTATTCGAAGTAAGTTTTTTTCGAAAGTGAATTTACGCCATCGCTTCAACTAACCCACGGTGAGTGGTCTTGGAAGAAGAAGCGGCAAGAAACTCCCAAGGAGTCTTTTTTGATACGTGGTAAGCTAAGCCTCTAACAACAATAGATCAGAGTTGGTCCCAGTGGCCTCCTGGAGATACTAGGTCCCCATGCCCTGACACCTAAATAATAAGCTAAGCCTCTGAACCGATATGATTGGTACAGATTTAGAATTGACCTAGGGAAAGAACATAAGTTTGGCTACAAATGTACGTACATCTGCGCGGTTCATCGGCGTGGGTCTTTTTCATTATGATACGGTACAAGAGACTTCCTAGCGCGTGTCCCGCGCGCCACTTTACCGCTTGATATTTTGATATTTTATTGTGTATCTCTGGTGGTTGAAGCCGCGGGCAAAAAATAGTGTAAATAGCTTTACAAAATAGAACCGACTTTAACGCCGAAAAGTAGAAATCGGTTCAGTTAAATGCGGTTAATATTCCTAAATCCTTCTCCTAAGTCTGATAAACACGATGCTGAAAACCGTATCAAAATCGGTTCAGCCAAACAATATGCCTAAAACCTTCTCCTAAGTCTGACAAATACTATGCTGAAAACCGCATCAAAATCGGTCCAACCAAACGCGAGATAATCGCGCACAAATATACATACATACGTACATACATACATACATACAGCTCAAACTGAGAACCTCCTTTTTTGAAGTCGGTTAATTAGAGAAGAAAGAGAGAAGTAACAACTCACCGTCTATATCGTTGTCCAGCGTTTGACCCGATGTGCCTCCACTCGGGCCAGGCCTGGCTCCGTCTCGCATCTCACTCGCACTTCTCTAAATCATTGAACAAAACCACTACACGTCACTTCAACTTCACTAAACGAACTACATAATGTATTGCCGTCCCTTTTTGACACTTCAAATTATTAGAACACACTCATCTTGTGACGTTTTGGTCCGCCATTTTGATTTTTTGAAACTCGAACACCGTTATCTGTAACAAAAAATATGCGATTAAATTTTAATTTTTTTTTGTGAAAATATGTTAGGTATGACTTTTATGGTTACATCCGACAAATGAGTTTTAGAGTCATGACAAAAATAACCCTACTCTGTTCTATGTTATAGGTACAGTCTTCCTGAAATGCAAACGAGAGAAAAAGAACATTAAAAACATGTTTTTAACACTTTTTGGTATTTCTTTATTAAAGAAGGGGAATAGACATACTTCATAGTCATTTTTACTTTTGAATCAAGTGGCCTTAAAAAATTCTCATTGAAAATCTCATAAAAAATGGAATTAAATTATATTAACATTGTTTTTTTTTCATATAATTAATGTATTTGTTTTAAAGGTTTTTTTTTTAATTTTCACCCGAATAATTAAATAATAATTCATCGTACTATTTTAAAAATAAAAAATAAACTTCATATTACCACTATATAACTATGCATACGCAGAAGGAACCTTTGAATCGAAAAAAAACTTCTTAATTATAAACCAAAAGGCTAAAGCAAAATCGATTATAGATTTCAACTCGAGCATTTCACACTCGAGTAGCGTGGCAGAGTATCGACATATCGATACGAGAAAGTCAACACCAACAGGTTACACAAAGTGACGAGTAATTCTCCCGAGTAACTCTCACGTCACCTCCATATTCATAACCCTTCAGGCATCGTTACTGAACTCAGCATTTCTGAGTTGCTGAATAATTTCGCACGGCGGCGCGGCATTCCTAGAACAATTTATCTCCCACTAATTGAAATTGATAGCAACAGATTAAGCTGGACTTACGCGGAAGGGCATATTTATTGCCTCCCAGCTAACGTTGCCTTTAAAGAAGTTCGGACAATTAGATGGAGTTTCAAACAAAGTGGTCGTTATTTATAAAGTTTGGAGTTTTAGTTACAAAAGAAAATTTTGCAATTTTTCAATTTGAATTAGTTTTATTTCAATCGAATGTTATGTCATCATTTCAACCCATCATGGCCCATTATTGAGCACGGGTCTTCTCAGAATGAGAAGGTGAAGGCCATAGTCCACCACGCTGGCCAAGTGCGGATTGGCGGACTTCACACACCTTAAGTATTGCGAACTCTCCGGCATGCAGGTTTCCTCACGATGTTTTTCTTCACCTTTTGTAGTAAGCGACATTTAAATGCTTAAAACGCACATAACTCCGAAAAGTCAGAGGTGCGTGCCCTGGGATTCGAACCCGGACCCTCCGCATAGAAGCCCGAATTCTTAATTACCGCTAATGTTATCTACAAGTTAACAAATTAAAATGACATGTTAAAATTATTGTAGAGCTTATCATACCTACCTAGGAAGAGTTATTTCTATGTTGTAATTCAGATTTTTTTAAAACTCAGCTTCTAGTCAGAACAGCGCATTGTAAGGCGGCTACGTACATATTATGTATACTAAACAAAACGACAGGTAAATAGTTTGAGACTTATTGCCTTTAAATTTTTTAAAAACGTCCTTTGGTGTCTCTTTGTTTGTCAATAAACTAGATTTTTTGCTACTGTCATACCTTTTTTCGTTACTTCTCACTTTGGCTCCAAAGCATAGTTCTCTTATCGTTCACTTTGAGAACCACTGAGTTAGATGTATTCATCTATTTCAACTAACGCAAATTGCAGAGTCATGTACTACATAATTCAGTGTAGGCCGCAGATTAAGATTTACTTAGTAATTTAGGAGCTGCTTTTAATGTTAGCTCATCATCACATGGACATCATTAACATCAAATTTTCACCGATGTGGGGCGTCCTAAAAAATCGGCCAAGTGCGAGTTGGACTCGTGCACGAAGGGTTCCGTACCATTATGTATAAAAACGCCAAAAAAATCTGGTCTGTTGTATGAAAGCCTCACTTAAATATTTACTTTAGTTTTTTGTAGCCACAAGCAACGCCATCTCTTGGACCGAAAGGTAACTAATTTATCGCTGAAGCGTTGAAGCCATATTTCGACTTAAATATTTATTTTATTCAGTGTTTTAGTATTTGTTGTTGTAGCGGCAACAGAAATACATCATCTGTGAAAATTTCAACTGTGTAACTGTTACGGTTCATGAGATACAGCCTGGTGACAGACGGACGGACGGACGGACGGACGGACAGCGAAGTCTCAGTAATAGGGTCCCGTTTTACCCTTTGGGTACGGAACCCTAAAAATAACGCTACATACTTGTAGTCCCACACTAGGATTTCTTGTGTCGTGGGTGCCATGGACAACACGCAAGGACAAGTTATTGGTCACTTGGAATTTCAGTACTTTTTAATAACAAAAATTAATAATATGACAACGAGATAATAGCGTGATTCTTAACACTTCTCAGAGGTAGCGTTACTTTCACAAAATTCTTATTATAAAGCATTGAAATTTCAAGTGGCCAAATACTAAAGCTGAGAAGTACTGTAATTGTACCTACTTCTCAGCTTTCCCTATAATGTTTCATTGTGCTATCCCTGTTTGCCACGCTCACCAGGTCTTTATCGTTTTGTCTACAGTAAGTTCATTATAACTCGGCTGATGTGAACACAGCTACGAAGTGCGCAGATGTCGATTTTAAGGCCAAAATGGTGGTAGGAGGCGGGGAGTGCTAGTGGTAGGATAGTTAAGCCAATACCATGGACGTCAATACGTCCATGGCCAATACGAAGTAGCGCATCACAAAACACTGTCATGTCCGCCCTGTTTTGATTGGTCAGTTACTGTACCTGCGCAAACATCTCGGAAAACGAAGTTCACATCAGCCGAGTTATAAAGAACTTACTGTACCAGTAGTACAGAAATACAGAGAAGCCATCCAAAAGGCTTCCATAATTACGAGTATGCTATACGAAATATGCTCCTTATCGAACTCTATCTAACTTGTAAGAGCCGTTGAAACGAGAGATACGAAGCAACCCGTGTCATAAACAATTTCTCTTGATGTGCGGTAGGGTCAGCGGAAAAGTAATTTTAATAAAACCGTGTTTATCTTGTAGGTAGATTATGAATATGTGGAAATATTTGTCAGGCCCCAAGCTAAATTTAACGTCCCTTTCTCTACGTGTTTAAAGTGGGTTGTTAAATGAGTTAATAAAGCGAGAATGGACATTTAAAATTAAAGTTGGACCGTATGAACTCAAATTGTAAACATGATATAATATAATGTAGGTATAATGAACGGTACATCCATAGCCATTCACTTATATTTCAAGATCCAAGGCCCTTAAAAGTTATTTTCGAAATGATGAAATTTATAGTGCCTATAGACAGCTAGAAATATCATGATTATATCTAAAACTTCCCATAATCATTGCGAAGGTCCGTCCTACACTTGTGGGCTCGCGTATTCGCGCGAATGTGAGTGAGTAGCCTTAGAAACACAACCACGGGCGTATAACTACGGGCATCAACAGGTGATGAAGCCTAGAATTCATGGTGGCACCTCCGTCAACGGTACATAGTACCGTTTCTACTATTGGGATGCATGTGGTACTGGTACGTCGGATCGCCGCAAAGTTTCTTGGGTTCGATTCCCAGAGGAGCGGTTTGAATAATAAGTTTAAATTTCCGTTATTGGTCTAGGTGTATGTCCTAATCTCGTGTGTTGTCCATGGCACCTAACATGAATCAGTAGCGGTAATTATATTTGTTTTGATAGTATATAATTGTGGTCTTATTAAGGTGTAGAGTTGCCTGAACTTTTTAGAGGCGACCAGCTCAGTCCAAGTCGGTAACGGTTACCATAGTCTGCAGCGGAATCCTACTATATTCGAAATCAAGCGCCTGTCGTGAGAACCCAGTTATAAACGACATTTGACGAGTATTTTTCGAGTTATCTCTACGTCGATGAAATCACTTTACTACTCGTCGATGTTGAAGTTTATGTGATAACTTTTGTAGTACCCAGCCCTGTAGGAGCGCATTAATAACAGGGAGCAATAAAGTTGATATAAGCCCAGCACGTTTAAAAAACATTGTTATTGCCTCCATATTTTTGCAAGTTAAATTTTATGGTAGCGTCAGCAAAAACATGATTATTAAAATATTTTATCTGGATTAAAAAGTGGTGTACCAAGTAAATTTCAAGTTAAGTAATTTAAATTAAATGTCTTTATATCTGTGAAATTGAATTTATGCATTATAATAAGCCAGTAAGCGATTACTGTCTGTAATAAAAAAAATCCGATATTGAGTGAGTGACAGTCAACGCTATGTTTAGTGTAGGGGAGCACGAAGAAAAGGTTTTTTATCATCCCCTCCCTATAGGGGAAAAAGTGGAAAAAGGGAAAAGCTTTATTCAATGGATTCACTTGAAATTTTGCTTAAACTTGCGTTACTGAGTGATTGACTGACAGACAACGCACAGCTGAAACTACTAAACGGAAGAAGCTGAAATTTGGCATGTATGTTCCTTGGGGAGTGTAGGGGAGCACTAAGAAAGGATTTTTAGAAATTCTACCCCGAAGGGGGTGAAATACTTGGGTAAAGTTTAACGATCTCCACGCGGGCGAAGCCTGCGGGCGCAAGCTAGTGTTGTATAAAATATTATTAAACAATGAGTGTATAATAGTTTCGTCCTTTATAACTTTAAGTATGAAGTAGTGTGAATCAAAATTTTGTGTGAACAATGAAATTTCATTAAAAAACTTTGGAAACTTTTGTGCGGACGGTACCAAGTGCAAACTCTGACGGCTATTTATCATGACACACTTTGTTGCTGACTGTCCTATGGAACATGTGCTGGTACACTTTATGTCCGTATTTACTACAAAAGGTTTGACCTTGGAATTATATGGAGACTGCACAGGAATTGTATACCAGTGAGTCTAGGATATTAAGTGTATTGTATTTATGGCATCCCAGGGAAATCGAGGGGAACTTTTGAAAATTGTGGTTGCGACTAGTACCTATACAAAATAGGTATGTACCTATATTAAACACAACAATTTCATGAAGGTCTGGAGTAAATCAACAGCAGTTACCTTGTGTTTTGACTTGATTAAATTGTAGTGACGAGAACTTTACATCCAGATGGGTTGAATTGAGCGCCACCTGGCGAGTAGTTTTTGAGTTATTTCTGCTTGTCGATGTTACAGTCGGTTATTTTTTTTTTGTAAAAACAAATTATATAATTTATTAACATAATCCGTTATGTCGCAGGTGACGTGCACAACACAAAAACGAATAACACTAACACGTAAATATAGAAAATGTATGTTCAAGAACATATCTATAACCAGAGGAAAGCAGATAGAACTGGTTAAAACTGGATCAAAGCAGACAATACCGGTTCAAACCGGTGCAGACGAGCTTTAACCAAAGCCTTGGATGCGGGCAAAATCCGCTTGCAATGCATTTGTGACACAAAATGGAATATAACAGGGCCAGTTACGTCTCTAAGAGAAACTTGTCGTAAAGTGCCACGCTGGCACCTGGGTGTAGGGATGTAACGTTCGAAAAAATATATCGATAAAGTACAGTTTTATGTAACGAAAAATTCACCGTAAAATGTATAGATTTGGCGGACACTGTCTGCAACGGGTTGGTAGTTACGATTACGTTGTGTTACGAATGATGACTACAAGTATTTTGGTTTTTTATGGCCTAAGCATCTTCTTAATTTCTTCCGTGTTATGGCCAGCAATCGTCTTTGGTGTTATGAATGTCTACATTTGGCCACTTGCCATTAACATATTTTAAGCTTCTTCAGACAGCGTTATAGAGCAAACCTTATCAAGAATTCTGTTTTCATTGTGTACCTACCTACATCGATAAAATTCTATTCTGTAATTTTTAGGATGTATAACGGAATTATGCTAAACCGCTGTAGTGGTACTGGGTTCGATTCCCAGCGAGGCAAGAATGATAAGTTTAAATGTCTGTTCTCGGTATGGGCCAAACTCCAAAGTTCAGGCAGATCAGCTGCACCCCTCTTGACTCTACCTGCGAAAATTCTCAGCGCTTTGAGTTATTTTCTTGATCCTAATAAACAAACTTTTTTGTAAATATTGTATGATCTTTCTGGCGTGGCTAAACTGATTGAATTGGGAGACAGAGAAGGTTCAGGCAACACAAAGGCTATTTTCAACTGACTTCACAAAGAAGGAGGTCCTCAATTCGTCTGTATGTTTTTTTTCTTATGTGAGTTACCTCAGTACTTCGTAATGATTGCCGTCTGGTTCCATAAAAACCGACATCTGACGGTTAGTTTTAGAGTTATTCTCAATGATGTGACTTTAATTTATGCTTAATTTATGCTCATTACCTCATAACTTTTGACTGGGTGTTCCGATTTTAATGATCCTTTTTTTTGAAAGGTAGTGCTTTGTAGTAGTGTATTTTAACATACCTACTACATGGTGTTGCTCCCGCACTTACAAATCATTTATCTGTGGCATAATAAATATATTGAACGTGACCACCGATATTAGCCGGTTGGTGGATCTGTAATCGTTTGTCCAATAATCAACGAGTATCAACAACATTATGTGGTTGGCTACTCTGCGATCCATCGACAATTCATCTATAGTCATAGACACCGTCTGCTTTATTTATGGTAGTACATAATTAAAATTATTTCTCCGCAAGTAAACATCCGTCAGAAATAACAAGATTATGTTTGTTTGTTATGTATTACAAGGAATATTTATTTATTTATGTAAATTTAAATAAACCTAATATCCTTAATTATATAAGGCGAATTCTGGATCGGTTGTCTGTGGCACTCTGCAACTTTTTGTCACTCTTGTCGATGGAATCGATCTAGCTGTGATCCGGCTAGCGATGGGTCAGTCTGGTTCTTGCGTGGGTCCGGGACGCACACCTGGCCCACCGCCGACTCATGTAAAGGGGTCACGCTGCTGCCTGACGCCATTTTTCTGTTAGTAATGTGGTAGACTGGACACCACGTTTTTTTTGTAACGCGCTTCACGCGTGATGTAAATGTCGGTTCGCGATCCGCGCCCGCCATGCTGACGCCTCGTTACGTGGAGAGAATCAGGTGAGACATATCACCACTGCGACCACCATCGTCACGCCACGCATGCCTCGCCTCGAACACGCAGTTGCCAGCCGTGTGGCCAGCTCCGCCTGCGCTCCCTGATCTTCCGGATTGGAGGCCAACCACCGAAGACGACGGCGCGCACCGCCAGCTTCTGCCGGCACCTTGGCCGCGTCGACGGTCACGCTCGTCACGTGCCTAACCTGTACATGCGCACGCGCACGCCACGTGGAACCCCAAGGACTTCCATCTGCTTGCCTGCCCTGACGGCCCACAGGTTCCGGGTAACGGCTGCTTCGAGCTTCGGAATCACGGGACACCGTCGGACGACGCCCAGGATAATCCCCGAGGTCCCGTGGGAGAGCTGACACTAGTGTGCGGATTACCTTCCCGTCCATGGTACCATGCGTGAGTTGACTTTTATTATCTATTCTGGCCAGAATCTGTAGAATCAGTGCGCGACGTAATATTTCAGGCACCGATGCCACTTGCCACGTAGACATTCTTTTTTTTCTCTCAATACTTAACCTAACTTCTATTACATGATTGTTCATTTGCGGGCCGAGCCGCCATGTATCCGCGATTATCTAATATAGTGAGTAATATCCAAATCTAATTCTTTTTATTCTAAACAAACCTCCCACAGGATAAGTCAACAAGAGGTCCTTGAACCAATGGTCCAATGCTTAATCTACCGAGAACTGAAGGACACTCCATTTCTATTTTATTTTAGTGTAATTAACTTGTTCGCGTAGTCTTCTTGGTAGGTCACCATACCTGTAGTGAATTTACATAGCACATTTAAATTAACACACATTCATCCTAAAATAAATACTCAGACATTTTCCTATCAATCTTTTTTTTTATACGCGACAATGGCGCCCGAACTTATTTATTTTCGCTTATTCTGTGGAGTTTATTTGGAATATTTTTTAATAGTCACTAAATTTTTAATATTGTCAAAAGATAATTTTTTCGAGTTGTCACATTGTACTATTTGAGTAATTTGACATTTCGCTTTGTACCTAGTTAGTAACTAAACAGTGATCATTATTTGTCTTTGTTTTTGTAATATTGTTATTTTGGAACAATATTAACTTTTGTTTTCAAACTTTTGATAAGTTTGAGGCAATTGCAATTATCTTTTGTTATTGCAATTGTATTTTGCTAGATCTTGTAGCTAGCGTTTTGTTTGTGCAAACACTGTTTATTTACTAATTATTGTTTACTAATTATTGTTTGGTTATTATTTTGTGAAGATGACAACTCCTTTAAATGAATATTGTAATACAAGTGTAGACCAAACTGACGATCGTAGCCTAAATGAATCTTTTAGTAATATAACTCATAGGAAAAAAGTTTCATCGCTGCCACAAACAACAGCCGTTATGTCCCATGATCCAGTGAATTTTGATCAATCGATTCAAGGTACACCGAACGTAGCTGATTGCTCAAATATGGTTATCTATGTAATACGAGATTATAATTTGAAATCATGGAACTTAAAGTTTACTGACGACTCAAGTGTAGTGGATTTTTTCTTGCGGATTGATAACTTAAGGTAATCAAATGTTTTTCAGACCTTTTATTTGATAAGGCCTTTGAGTGTTATAGGCAAATCAGAGATTCAGTGGTCACTTTATTTTACATAAACAATAAATTCAAAACATTTTTTTTTCACCTTTTGACAATAATTTCATTTTGGAAGAATTAATTAGAGATCACAAACAAAGTTCCAGTCTACCCATACACATTTATATTTTGGACGTGCAATCAATAAATTCAAGGCTTGCTACACCTCAACCTGAGAGCATCCTTATTGAAATCATTAAACAAAATTTAGTACCTATTTATTCACATTTATTGGCTATGAATGACATTAATACTATTAATATTTTTGGAAATTAGTTAATTTTTTTTTTTGGAAAACATTTTGAAACATATGCCGTCCAAATTTAAACTTAAATTCATAAACTTTTGTTTAAGGTATTCAATCCTTAAGATTTTAGAATACCACAGTAAATATTGCAACTGGTTACATCACCATATCTTTTGGCCAGAGGTTATGAACTCATCACCGATGGTGCATTGCATGAGTGCGGCAATACACCAAATTCGACCGATGATATTCATCTCTCATATAGGAACTTAACAGCTTAATCCTTAGATGAACTTACAGATATCTTCCAAAGATTATAGGGAAATATCATGTTAAGGACATTGTAAAAGTGCCTTAATTAGGTGTGTACTAAATCAGCAAATCTGATTTTGGAATACAAAGGATTCGAGAATAATCCTCGTTTCGTTGACAAAACAGTTTTTTTGTCCATTTCGAGATTTTGTCTATTTTGACTATTTTGTCTATTTTGATTATTTTGTTACAAAACTAAATAGTTTTGTGTGGGTATATTCTCAGGAATATACTACTTTTGCTCTGAACAAATTTGGTTCAGTAGTTTGATTGAAACAATTGAAAATAAGTTTTTACTTATTTCTTGTTTTTGTTTGGTACAAAAATATACTTTCCAATTTTGTTACAAAATGAAAAGTGATGATGTATCCATACATTTTGAGGATCCTGGATGCACATTTGTTATCCATTTTGGTTCATTATTGTTCCCACAATAATTGAAAATAAGTTTTTTCTCTAGAGACTTTTTATAGGTATTGATACCATACTGCATGCAGTACTTGTATTGTTAACATGAGCTCATATTTTCCTTGATTAAGACTGCACCCAGCCTACATTCCAATGTAGGGCTGATGTTATTTACCCAGTTGCCTGATCAGCACTGTGGAGATTACTTGTTAGGTATAAAGTTAGTCCATACTTATATAAATTTTCTATTAGCGATAAATATTAGGGTTATTAAGTCTAGTGTAGCTTAACTTAGAGTTATACAGTAGTTAAGTTGTTCTTATAGGTAATGTTGAGTAGTAAATAAATAGGTACATACTAAGTATAGTATTGTTCCTAAGTACTATACCATAGTATAAGTAAGGTGTTAGTTATATCTAATATACAAAGTTTTAGTTATAGTTTTGGGCCCATAGTTTAAGATAATAGTTTATACTCCAATGGTTTAGGATTGAGATAGTAGGATGTAGGTTTCATAGTCCGGTAGGTATAAGATTTAGTCTTTTCTGAGTTTAGGTTTTGTTCTTGTTTATAAGAAAACTTTTACATAAGTTAAAAAGTTTTTTTTTTCGGTTACCTCGGCTATGTCGGCTAACTTGGTTAGCCTCTTTTGTTCGAAGGGGGTATTGTAGTAGTGTATTTTAACATACCTACTACATGGTGTTGCTCCCGCACTTACAAATCATTTATCTGTGGCATAATAAATATATTGAACGTGACCACCGATATTAGCCGGTTGGTGGATCTGTAATCGTTTGTCCAATAATCAACGAGTATCAACAACATTATGTGGTTGGCTACTCTGCGATCCATCGACAATTCATCTATAGTCATAGACACCGTCTGCTTTATTTATGGTAGTACATAATTAAAATTATTTCTCCGCAAGTAAACATCCGTCAGAAATAACAAGATTATGTTTGTTTGTTATGTATTACAAGGAATATTTATTTATTTATGTAAATTTAAATAAACCTAATATCCTTAATTATATAAGGCGAATTCTGGATCGGTTGTCTGTGGCACTCTGCAACTTTTTGTCACTCTTGTCGATGGAATCGATCTAGCTGTGATCCGGCTAGCGATGGGTCAGTCTGGTTCTTGCGTGGGTCCGGGACGCACACCTGGCCCACCGCCGACTCATGTAAAGGGGTCACGCTGCTGCCTGACGCCATTTTTCTGTTAGTAATGTGGTAGACTGGACACCACGTTTTTTTTGTAACGCGCTTCACGCGTGATGTAAATGTCGGTTCGCGATCCGCGCCCGCCATGCTGACGCCTCGTTACGTGGAGAGAATCAGGTGAGACATATCACCACTGCGACCACCATCGTCACGCCACGCATGCCTCGCCTCGAACACGCAGTTGCCAGCCGTGTGGCCAGCTCCGCCTGCGCTCCCTGATCTTCCGGATTGGAGGCCAACCACCGAAGACGACGGCGCGCACCGCCAGCTTCTGCCGGCACCTTGGCCGCGTCGACGGTCACGCTCGTCACGTGCCTAACCTGTACATGCGCACGCGCACGCCACGTGGAACCCCAAGGACTTCCATCTGCTTGCCTGCCCTGACGGCCCACAGGTTCCGGGTAACGGCTGCTTCGAGCTTCGGAATCACGGGACACCGTCGGACGACGCCCAGGATAATCCCCGAGGTCCCGTGGGAGAGCTGACACTAGTGTGCGGATTACCTTCCCGTCCATGGTACCATGCGTGAGTTGACTTTTATTATCTATTCTGGCCAGAATCTGTAGAATCAGTGCGTGACGTAATATTTCAGGCACCGATGCCACTTGCCACGTAGACATTCTTTTTTTTCTCTCAATACTTAACCTAACTTCTATTACATGATTGTTCATTTGCGGGCCGAGCCGCCATGTATCCGCGATTATCTAATATAGTGAGTAATATCCAAATCTAATTCTTTTTATTCTAAACAAACCTCCCACAGGATAAGTCAACAAGAGGTCCTTGAACCAATGGTCCAATGCTTAATCTACCGAGAACTGAAGGACACTCCATTTCTATTTTATTTTAGTGTAATTAACTTGTTCGCGTAGTCTTCTTGGTAGGTCACCATACCTGTAGTGAATTTACATAGCACATTTAAATTAACACACATTCATCCTAAAATAAATACTCAGACATTTTCCTATCAATCTTTTTTTTTATACGCGACAATGGCTCTCCCAATCGCCAATCCCTAGCTAATCCCTATCGCTAGCCAATCCCTTTTTTTATACGCGACAGCTTTTTGTGTGGTCCCTTGTAAATTTGAGCGGCATCTAGCAAATGGTTTTTGAGTTATCTCGACTTTGGAGTCAGTTAGTTTTTTGGAAAAAATTAGTTATTTTTCCGGAACGGGACTGGACGAAGAAGCAATCGGACTCTCAGGAGAATTCGCACGGAAACTAAGTCGCAGGGACAGATGTTGTAAAATAAAATACTCGTATGTGGTAGGTACTACGAACTGCAAGGACAGACTATCGATAGATATCCTCGAACCACAACCCTAGCAGGACGATTATCGCTCCCCAGGCGTTTCCCTGATTTACTGGCGTACTAATCTTTTACTCCACCTGTTTCTCGCGATATCTTTTATAAACCACGCCAGAAAATTGTACCCTAAAGCTAGTCTACACGATAAGGTATGACAGCTTTGCCTGTACTTTTGAACTGTATAGATAAACTTGAGCATGTATAATGGCCGATTTACATTGATACAGTAGCTGGCGCCAGCATCACAAGATTCTGGCAGTATGTCTGACTGTCCACCTGGAACGACGTTGCAATCCAGGGCCACCCCTATATCTCTAGCTTTGTGACGTAACGTACTAGCTTTGTAACATGCTACTGTTTCGCATCTTCCTCCCCAACATATCGCTACACCTACCAAGCTTACGTTGGTTTATATAAAAGAGATCATCAGAGATGTTATTTAAAATACGTCATTTCTGCATTTGCCGACCACTACGAACGGTAATTACCAGAATTTAATAACATTTATTAACTGACACCATTCGCAACTTGTAAAAAGCTACTAGAATGGCATGAGTGAGCGAACACATCTCAACAATGACACATTTTCGGGCGTCGAAAGTATGGTAAGTATTTAACATATGTTACTATCCCTGATGTAACTTGGCTACAGCCCAATAATTGCTCATTACTGGGTCTCTCCTTATAATTGAGGAAGCTTAGAGCATACTCCACCACGCTACTCTAATGCAGATTGGCGGAGGGGTTAGTGGCCAACCCAGTATCGGAAGTTATCAAGCCGCCCGAAGGCCTTCCGACATGGCTTAACGACTGTTATCTGTTGATAACAATCGATATCGATGGCTTTACGTGCCCTCCGAAGCAGACCCTATAAGCCTGATGCAACTATCAAGTAAGTAACAGCAACAACGAACGTAGGTGTGAAAAATCTCCATAACTGTGTTGTTCTATTAATCTCTGAGAGCTATCTAAATCCTCATTCTCTCCGACGCGACGACCTTGAACTACTTCCAAGCGAGCGCCACCTTTGAGAAATTGCCAGAGTATATTACATTAGCACATACAGACGTGTTTTCACTGTTTATTATACTTTAAATGTATTAGTTTAGTTACAAGATGTGTAGACGCGACTACGCCTAACAGAGCTATGACTTATAGAAACTTTTCCACTTCTATGTATGAACAAATTGGTCTACAACGTATACAGTCTGCTATCTGGACTAACTTAAGTACCGATTTGGACTTCAAAAAAGGAGGAGGTTCTCAATTCGTCTGTATGTTTTGACGTGATAACGTCTTATAAATTGGATTACCGGGTGGCACTTCAAGAAACTATGTCACGGCCACGCTCCGCCGCTCACGATATGCGCTTACAATGAGAGCGAGTGAGAGGCACGCGTCCCTTCCACTCGGGCATGGTTAGCCCGCCTAAGAGCGAGAGAGACAGACATCCTTAACATTACTTACGGTAGCTACGGCGTACACACGTTGGCGTGTTTCAGAAAATGGTACAGCGCCGTCTCTGAAGAAGTAGAGTAAGTAATCTCGTTTGTTACCTCACTTAGTTGTGACTAACGGTTAATGGTCTAACGGTTAGCAGCGCTAGATGGCGGATGGTGTTACAATGTTTTAAATATAATTCTTTGTATAAATAAATGTTTTAAATTGTTACTATTATTTCATCCTTCTTTTACTTCTTACGTTAGTCCGAGGTCTAAGCTATTTTACTGCAAAGTTTCATGAAAATCCGTTTTTGTCAATCATTCCATCAGTATTTTCTTAAGACGTTATCACGTTCAACTATCGTCAGTAAACCGACTTTACAGACAACCAGTTTTTTTCATATGTGTTACCTCAGATCTTCAAACTGGGTGAACCGATTTCGATAATTCATTCACCATTCGAGTTATTTGAGTTATTCTTATTAATGTGAATTTCATTTATGCTCATCAGCTCATAACTTTTGACGGGGTGTTCTAATTTTGATGACTCTGTTTTTGTTCACAAGGTAGTGTTTTTGTCGTGTGGCCTCTTATAAATTGAGCGACATCTGGCGAGCAGATTTTGAGTTACCTCGACTTTGAAGTTGGTTATTTTTTTGTAAAATGTTAGTTATTTTTGTATCGATGACGGTTGTTTGCAGTTGCAGTTTTGCACGATCCTAAATGAATCAACTGTGGGCATGATCGGGAGTTGAATCCGGGACCGTTGGCTCAGGCGCGTCGTGGTTGTTAAATTACAATGTTTACGCCAAGACAAAACTTCTGACAGTGAGCCACTAATGGTTTTTTTATAGCCTGAAGGGCTGACGAAAAAGCGGACGAGCCACCTGATGGTAAGTGGTCATCGTCGCCTATGGACACCTGCAACACCAGGGGAGTCACCTGTCCAACGCCGGCCCTGAAGGAGAGCTCCATTTACCTTAATGAAATTTTCTTGTATTCTTGAAGAATATTGGTATATGCATATGCACGCAAAAATACTCTAAAGTGTCAAAACGAGAACCTTATCGTTTTTTAAAATCAATGAAACATAATAAAATACACTTAAAGTTGATTCTCAAGTACGGCCCCCTTATTATGAACTCTTAATTCCAGACAGTTCACGTTCACAACGTGTGGGTGACAGAGACAGCGCCATACAGGTAATAAGGCGCTGTCTCTGTCACCCACATGTTACTGTCTGGAATTAAGAGTTCATAATAAGTCCCCTGGTTATATTGCCATATAAACATAGTTCGTCTACTTTCATTAATTCAAGTTATCTATTGCGTTTCATTCTCGAAATAGACGGTTCATACGCTAAAAACATTCATACGTATATACAGACATACATATAAATATAGACAGCACCAAGACACGATACTTTCATTTAGAATTCAATCAATAAGTCAGCCCCCAATTGTGACACACTTTCTACTTCTGACCCACTTGATGTACCACGAGGGGATGTGCGATGAACTTATGATTACAATGAAATAACTGACTGAAGCCGTACATTTAATTATATTGTTTATTATTATGCCAATATTATTATGTAGATATGCCATGTATTTAATATTTAATACGATAGTAGTACATAGTATATTTAAAGAATATCCGTTTTTTGTTCTTATACTTTCTTTTATCACTTTGTTGTTGACACCTACGAGTATCACAACTTGTCACCAACAACAGGGGTTGGCTGATAGTGAATGCGTTATGGCATTAAGTCCGCCTTTTGTAACTACCTAGTTGTAGGTTATTTCAACTTAACGGGAATTCAACTTAACGGGATTCAACTTAATGGGAATCCAACATTCGGAGAATTCAACTTAACGGGAATTCAACATTCAGAGAATTCAACTTAATGGGAATTCAACTTAATGGACCTGAAGGATTATAATAAAGGGTAAGTAAATAAATAAATAAATTTTTACTGAGATGTAGAGTTTGTGAAGTTGGTTGGAAGAGTTAGTGCGTGTAGATTTAGAAGCTTGGCTATACACGACTACTTATATCTTTTCCACAGGGTAAGCCATTTGCAGTCGTCTTGGAACACTTTACATGCAAATGTTTTTATTTTGATATCTTTTTCTCGATAAAAATTGAATCTAACTTAATTACGAACTTTTGCTACCAAACAAAAACTAACAGGAGTGACGAAATATAGTTCCAGTCCTTATACGTATGTGCTTACAAACTGACTAACTAGCAATTTTACTTACAACGGATTAACCATTCTAGTTCCGATTTGAGTCTTGTTATGTGACGCTACGACCTTATGACATCAGACTTAAGGTCGAGAGTCGATTGCAAGGAATATAAGTATGTACTAGAATATTAGTCCAACAACTGCCGGAACATTCAAGAAAGGCATGAATGGTAGGCGAGTGGTATAAAAGGGGCACTCGGTCGACTGCGTGGCATTCTAGTTTCGGAAGCGAAACCGGGAAGAACCAGCGAGAAGTAAGTTCAAGCATCTAATCAATAAAACGTATAAAGAGCGCCTAATAAATGATGGCAGCACGATACAAATTAGACATGTCATTTATAAATTATTCCTTGCTATCGTATTCGTCGTTCATAATAATTATTATACTTTTTCATTTATTGAAAGTACTCCATACTAAGTGGTGGTAATTTAGTTCTGCTTTTAACTTTTTACCGTAGATCGGTTTGTAGAACGAATTGAAGTTTTAGCCTTTCTGGAAACTAACCTAGGCCTTTGAAGTCTTGCATAGTGACCATTGCGCCATACGGGTCATCAATATTTCATATCAACGCAACCCATAATGCCGGATTAACACATATCAGTGAAGTCACGGTTCCGTCACAGTTCCGGCAAATCTTTCATACATTCTCGGCATTGTCAGCACTGACACTTCACTGACTGTGTGAATCCGGCATAACTCTCCCACAGCTGCTCTTCTCAGACTTAGAAGGTTAAGGCCATAGTCCACCACGCTGGCTAAGTGTGAATTGGTATATTTATACCCTACGGCTAACTTAAATAGTAAAGCCTAAAAGGTTTTGAAATTCAAAACGTTAAAATGTTGTTGTAGACGCAAAATTCAGTTCAACCGCAAAAAACTGTTGGTTGAGTTTTAAATTGTTTAATATTACTTTCATTTTGCGGCTTTGTGGTTTGTTGCTGGACTACGGTGGAATGTTATAATAATATGTTACAAGTATCTGTACATATAATGAAACTGTAAGGCACTTCTCACACAACGCTATTGCAAGCGACTCGGATCTTGTCAATGTATGAAAGCGACGCGTCTACGATGCGTCTCCTGTCAGTGAGAAGTGTCAGATACAGCGAATTTTGGATTGCGTTGCAGTCGCGTAGCTAATAAAAAGCGTAGTGTGAGTGCCTAAGAGTTTTATGTCTTTATATATGAGATATTTGAGAAAAAATTATGAAAAAAAAAGAAATATGAAATGAAAAAAAAAATAGAAAAAATTATGAAAGAAAAAGAAAAAGTCATATGGCCAAAAATATTATTGTTGGAATCCTTGTCCTTCTCTCCGTATTTATGTCCAAATATCACGTAAAATGTGATGCGGTTTTCGCAATCGTGCGAATCAAAGCATGGACTAAATATAAAAACAGGATAGATGGATTGGTCTCGAGGTATCTCTACAAACAGGATCCTGGGTTCGATTCCCAGCGAGGCAGAAATTTCAATAATGAGGTCTAGGTGGGTGTCCTTGTCTCTGTGAGTGGGGCTATGAGTGTGTAGCGTTATTTATATTATTATTTATAGTTCTCAGTCAGCGGTATTCAAATATTACAACGATAATAAATGTTGTCTAATCTAAATATGTCAGAGAAGGACTATCATGTCATTCTTCCGCTCAGTGGGTGATTGACGAGCCGCATTAGGGTTAAGATGTGCTCTGACCACTGGCGGTAAGAGATACGCGATGGAATGATCAACCTCTAAAACAGAAAATAATCTTTAAGTATAACTATCTAATATCGCCCTTTAGGTGGGACCACTGACACGCACTAGCTTTTAAATAAAAAAAAACAATAAAAATCGGAACACTCAATTAAACGTTATGTAGTAAACAAAATATATAGTCTTTAAATTAAAATACGCATTATTAAACGTGACTTGAAAACTACCCGTCAGATATCGATAAAATTTATAATTATGGAATTAGGCTTAAAAAAAGTCAACTTCGGAACCTCCTTTTTTAAGTCGGTTAATAAATAAAACAGCAATTTTTGTGCCTGTGCGCTTAGATCTTTTAAACTACGCAATGGATTTGATGTGGTTAATTAGGATAACTACATAGTTATTCGTTATTCTCTGCGAATCTAACGAGTCATTTAAACAGTTTTTCGGTATAAAGAACCTTTGCATTTAGAGAAATATTTAGTCTTGTATACTGATTTCTCCGCTCTATTACCCCCTTTCTCTGAATAAAACGTAAATACACAATTTTTTACATAATATATAAACATTTTATTCAGTAACTTTGGCATAATGCCTTGACAAACATACAGACAGGGAGATGAAATTTCTAAGAATACTATTTTCGGCTTCTATTGGTCCTACTGACCCTTTATATATTTTACACGAGTATTTTATAAAGTATAAAGCTCGTAGGCTGTCACAAATTATAAAATTACGAATTTTCGCACCGGAGTAATACACACATCTTCACAGGTACAAAGTAAGATTAATGTAATATCCAATTACATTTACCTGTTCACTCGTGTTCGCGAAACACTCACCTCTTTTGACAATAAAACAACAATGGATGCTAATCCTTTAAAATTGTAAAATTCTTATGACGAAAGGTTATTACAAACTTGATGAATATTTTAATGATAAATCAGCTTGGACATGAGTTTCGTATTTTAGCCGTAATTAGTAGTAAGTGCATCTGTAACTGTGAGTGGAGAAAGAGAAAAAAAAGACTCCTTGGGAGTTTCTTGCCGCTTCTTCTTCCAAGACCACTCGCCGTAGGGATTTGTTGAAGCGATGGCGTAACTTGACGTTCGATAAGTGTTTGTAAAAACCTACTTCGAAGAAATAAATATTTGAATTTGAATTTGAATTTGTAGACGGTAATGCCCAACGAGCTACGAGGCTCTTTCCGCCTATCGGATATTCTGCCATCCGCCCAACGGAAACGAGGCTTACTGAGGATGGAGTACGAAATTCTGATCTATCTATACTTAAAGAGACCTCGTCTGCACTCGAAAGTCCACCGTAAGTCATTGTTTTAAATCTTACTTCTCATTGACTCTATGAGCGATCACGTTTCAAACGTCTATGTCACTTAAAGTATTTTTAAGGGCAATATGAATATACAGGGATGTATTTACATACATGTATGGATATACAGGGCCGCCGTGAGCGGGCGTTCAAAGCTTGCACTTCACGTTGGCGGCGGCGTGGGGTCTGGGGCAGATGGGGAGTAAGATGATAAGTCCAATTAGTGGATAGTGTTATAATATGAGTTGGTTAGTTTTCGTGTTAGTGGTTGGTGGTAGTAAGAATCTTTTTCTAATTTGGTCAACGACGCGTTGCTACCGGCTCAAAGGCTTTTACTCGGTAGAAATGGTACTATGTAAGTACCGTTGGGGAACGAAATACCGTGGTAGCGAAAGAGTGAAATAAATTGCCAGCGTCGGTGTGCCATTGGACTATAAGGTCAGTCAGTGTGTTCAAATCAAGAATAAATAGGTTTTACGCTTTTTTTTGCGCTTAATCATCCAAAACTCCTTCACCACGTACCATCAGATGGGATTACCTATTTAATATTAAGAAAGCCTCAACCTATTAAATAAATATTATATTTGTCCATTAATAATTTGACTTTGATGTATGCGTTTATTGACGAGATTGTCACCCATCCATCTATAATATTTACTCAATTTCGTCGTCTCATCTGCATACTCATTGCATACTATAAAGGGAATTTGATGGCACGGGGTGCCTTGGGAGAATGAAATTCTTCAGGATATGGGGATCTGTTTAAGCGAAGAAAACCGATATTATATTTATAGAGTTATTGGGCTTTTTCTCTATGCATAAATAAATAACGCTACACACTCATAGCCCCACACTAGGATGTCCTGTGTCGTGGGTGCCATGGACAACACAAGACAGGACATACACCCAGACCGAGAACGGAAGTTTAAACGCATAATTCAAATTTCTGCTTTGCTGGGAATCGAACCCAGGACCCTTGAACAACGATCCGACGTGTTAACCGTTACTCCATCCGAGTTGTCAATCGATAGGGCTTGTACTTGTACTATTCTAATACTGTAATTGTGTTTGTTGTTTTGTTGGTCTTTATTTTAGCTCGTGGTCAGTCAGATAAGTTTTGCAGAATTTATTTGGAGGGATTGTTATGACCTTATGTTTCTTATCTTTATTATGTTTCTTATACATTTAACCCTTATTTGACTACATTAAAAAAAATGATTTTATTACGAACATTTATTCATCAAGCTGCCGAGAAGACCAAAAGACCGTACTTAGGTGAGCATCCCACAGGACAAATTTAGGGTTAACAAAATTCTTTCGACGACAACATTTCAAGGACATCAATTTTATATCTAAGCACTGTGACATAACTGTGCCAGTACCCTACTTCACCACGTGCCAGTACCCTTATTCAACTTCAAACTAATTTCAATGTTAATAATACTCATACTTGAGAGCAACGCAACAGGTGACTCGCGTACTTGTCATACCACAAGCTATAAATTGATAAATATCGATTTCTAATTTCTCGACGAATAGAATTATTGTAATTGTAGATGGACAAAATAAAAATATACTGTAATGGTAATAACCTTATAAAAAACAATACATACTTGCCTAAGTTTTTAAACACTTGCTTCGATGAAGGACAAAAAATAATCAAATCAAAAATCTTTATTCAGTCTATTTTTTACATAAAATTAAACCGTTGATAAAGCAACCTAGCAAGCGTAACATAAATTACACTTGTGGCAGCATGCACTTATGGCACCATCGCGAGGAAACTTGCGACCCTGAGAGGTCTTCATAACTACTTCATATCTACACTTGTTTATATCTACACACTTGACCAACGTGGTAGATTTATGCCTGTACCCAACATTGTAAGGGGAGATCCGATCTTAATAGATGTACAGTTACGGGTTTTGATGACGATACTTATCTGGGCGTCAGCAAAATATTAGAAACGCCATATCTTATCGCGCATCTTTTGTAATCAGACACGTTACGTGAAACCAATTGAACTATTCAATAATTCAGTTTCCCGCGGCCAGAATTATTAATGAATTTTGAATAGGAAACAATCGAATGTCTGATTCGTTATGCGATCCTGATTCCTTGTCCTGATGAGGGTTGACAGGATTTACAACCCTTACGCCGGATTCACACATATCAGTGAAGTCACCGTTCCGTCACAGATCCGGCAAATCTTTCATACATTCTCGGCATTGTCAGTGCAGTATCAGTGCTGACAATGCCGAGAATGTATGAAAGATTTTCCGGAACTGTGACGGAACGGTGACTGAATCCGGCGTTAATGTGCAGGTGATATAATATTATAATAAATCGGTAACTTATCTGTCTGAACGTACAAATATGTGGAAAAAACTATTGACGGAGGCCTTAACGTAATAGAAAATACTGCATTTGTATTTTTCTTAATCTTCCATACAAAAATTACAGAACGGATTTTGATGAAACTTCACGGTAATATAGCTTATACGTCTGAATTACACACAGGCAAATTTATAAAGATTTTGTGTAATTTGGCCATTACATAATATAGAACTAAGCCGGAAAATTCCTGCCTCTCAGAGCTATAGATCTAGCTGCCTAAATCGGCGGATATTACGAGAAGTTGAATGCACTGGGTTGACCTATTAGTATTATTTTATCAATACACATTTTAACTGTGACGTGTGTGTGGTGTCGCCACATAACAATATTTATCAAAATTATAACATTTATTATTAATAACGTAGATAAACTTTGCAACTTACAGTTACACTAAGTAAATTGGTTTATAAGTTATTCGGGCAGATACTTACGTGACAGATAAATGTTTGTTTTCGGGTGTTATGTATGTATTCATTTAGGCCGTTCACACACTACGCTATTATTAAATAGCGTATAGTTAGTAAATGAAAATGTAAATAGCTTTAGTAGATCCACAGTTCGGCGACACTGACCATGTTTACTGACAGGACTGCATCGTAGACGCGTCGCGTCGCCTCGTTACCTGAACAACTTGCAACATTCTAGGCGCTTGCCAATAGCGTTGTGTGAAAACTGCCTAAGACCCTTCTCACACTACGCTATTTACGTATTTGCTACGCTTCAAAAAAGAAGTAGGTTCTTATTTCGACCGTATATTATATGCTTTTTATGGGTGTTCAGCGATTTTTTCGTCGTTTATGGGCCGATTTTGATAATTATTTTTTTGTTGTAAAGTAGATATGCGCAGTGGGGTCCCCTGATAAGGACCCCAGGATCTGATGATGGCATCTCAGAGAAATCGAGGGAAACTTTCGAAAATTGTATGGACGAGTAGTATGTTTATTCATGTTATCATAAGTACATTAAAGCGCTACCATTTCATGAAGGTCAGGAGTCGATCTGATCAAGCCGAAAGACAGTCGAGGGAACTCCTCAACGATTTACTGCAGTTATGTAGTGTTTGGGCTTGATTAATTTGTAGCGACGAGAACTTTACACTTACATGTTGAATTGAGCGCCATCTGGCGAGTAGTTTTTGAGTTTTCTCTTCTTATCAAGGTTGAAGTCGGTTATTTTTTTTGTAAAAAAAAATTATTAGCTACGCGACTCCGACGCAATCCACAGTTCACCGATGTTCGTAGTCGCGTCGCCTGCATACTTAGTACCATTCCTACCGTATAATAATTGTTTTAAAAACAATAGTGTTCCGGATAGGAAGGTGTGAAGCCGGTTACACATTTTTAGAGGCGACAATCTCAGTCCTCAGGGGTAGCAACGCATCTGTGACCGAATTAGAACGAGACTCATACTAACAATAACTAACTGGTCTATTACGAACATTAACTAACAGGACTAATTTTACTATCACTAACAGTCCTTGTCCTCACACTTATTAACAAACTAACCAACTAATATTCTAACACCATCTACTAACTGGACTAACCATCCTAGTCCCTTTGAGTCTAGTTCTGGGTCGGCCACAGTTGTTATGGGCGGCAGCGGGAGGGTGGTGTTGCATGCTCGTTTGCTATCTTATTTCCATAAAAAATACGGCCTTAGCGTGCATAATTATGTCGTATCGTAGTCGCGTCGCACGTGTATAGACGTTTAAAAACGTGTAGTAGATAATCATCGTGTACATATCCGACAGTTGGCAGTGCCACTCCCTGTTTCTAATGAATTACCAAGAATTAACGCTATGAAACCAAACCTCATGTTAACATTCAATTTGTTGATTAGCTCTGGTAGTGCATTACTACCTATTAGTTGAGGATTTGTAGAGTTACGAGTGGCCCGTCCCTGCTTCACGGATTGAATGGCCATTTTAGATTGTTCATTTTTTTAATTACATTAAGGTACTTTTTTCTTCGAGCATGCAGCACTGCCTTTCCGCTACCGCCCATTACAACTGTGACCGACCTAGAACACAATTTAGGGACTAGGATGGTTAGTCCAGCTAGTAGATGGTGTTAGAATATTACATACTTAGTTTGTTAACAAATGTGAGGTCAGGGACTGTTAGTTATAGTTAGTTACATAGATTTAGCATACACTGACCTAATATTATATTAAATCTATGGTTAGTAATGTTAGTTGATTTTATTAATACTTCAGTTATTAATTTTTAGTACCCGAGTCTCATCCTTACTAATATTATAAATGTGAAAGTGTGTTTGTTTGTTTGTTTGTTTGTTTGTTTGTGACGCTTTCACGTCGCAACAAAGCTATTATATGGTAAGGTTTATGTGTGTGGGGATAGTTAGGAGGGTGGAGAGTGACGTAGGCTACTTTTTACCGCGGAAAAACATCCCATTCCCATGGGAAGATCGATGTTTTGTTAGTTGCTAGATATTTATTTTCCGAGATGTCAATAGATGGCGTTAATAAAATTCATTTGCAAGTTCTGAATTACGCTATCAAATACTACATGTAATTTACTTAAGTCATAGGCAAATGTAATAGGCTACTTTAGCTCTGCCTCGAGAACTCCCCGCTCCGGCTGTATTCAGTGTACCGCCCGCCCGCTGGCACTATCCTGTTGGCTGATGTCCGCAAGTTGCTGGACTCGCCGACACTGGTGGTGGGCGCGGGCGACTGGAACTGCAAGCATCCGGGGTGGAATAGCCTAGCTGCCAACAGAAGTGGAAGGCTACTTTTTGATGCCGCTGAACAGCACGGCTACACTGTCGAGGGTGTTGCACACCGTTACCGCGGCTCTGAATAAGAGAGAACGCGTGTGTGCAGTATTCCTCGACATGGAAAAGGCGTTCGACCGTGTTTGGCACGACGGCTTTTTCTACAAGATTTCGCAGTCGTCGGCGCCCCGGAGTGCCGTTAAGGTGATCTCCAGTTTCCTCGAAAATAGAAGCTTCAGAGTAGTGGTTGAAGACGTCGAATCCACCGAGTGTCCGATCGCAGCCGGCGTCCCGCAAGGGAGTTGCCTGTCCCCGGTCTGCTACGCCTGCTACACCGACGACATCCCGGCGGCAGGGGGGCGTCGCTTGCCCTGTATGCCGATGACGTGGCGTACATCACCACGTCGCTGAATAGAAACCACGCCATCGTCAAAATGCAGCGTGCGCTTGATGCCCTCCCCGAATGGATCGCCGCGTGGAGACTGTCGGTGAATGTCGGGAAGACGCAGGCCGTGAACATAGGAGGATACCTCAACAGGCGGGACCCTACTCTGGAGCTTCACGGACAAGATATCCAATGGGCCCCACAGGCCAAATACCTGGGGGCAAAATCGACGGAAGACTTTCGATGAAGCCACAGGTTACGAAAGCCGTCGCGAATTCCAGAAGCGCGATGGCAGAAACCAGTGCTCTCCTCGAGCCTCCCTCTCGGACTGAAGCTCGGGGTCTACAAGACCTACATCAGATCCCGCCTCACGTACGCGGCACCGGCGTGGTACGCACTCGCCAGCGAACCGCAGCGCAAGAGGATGCGCGCGGTTCAGGCGATTGCGCTCCGCCGGCTGACTGGTGCGCCGAGGTACGTCAGGAACGCCGTCATCCAGAGGGACCTTCGAGTCGAGAGCCTGGACGACTTCATCGAGAGATTGGCACGCAACATGTTCGGGCGTGTCGACGCGTCGCGGTTCCCGCATCTGCAGAACCTGGTGCCGCTCCACACCCGTCCACCGGACCGCTGGGCCTTCCCGCGCGACTTGCTGGTTGCGCGGGACGGGGCTAGCACTGACTGATACTGGGGCTTCGTAAGTCGTCGCCCGGCGCTGATCGGCTCCTGCTGGGCTTCCCACCAGCGGGATTCAC
Source organism: Hesperia comma (assembly GCA_905404135.1). Lineage (NCBI taxonomy): Eukaryota > Metazoa > Arthropoda > Insecta > Lepidoptera > Hesperiidae > Hesperia > Hesperia comma. Next base: position 18,889,070 of record FR990015.1, on the reverse strand, counting down.
CCGGTAGGGCCTCGATCGCCTGGGTGGCGCGAAGATGAACCCCATCCCGTTTAAGACTCTGTGGCCTGTAAAAAGGCCACCACTCACCGGACTTGACCTATTGGTTAACCACAGATGGACAACCAAGGGCCTTAGGGCCCAACCCAAGGACCGGCCCGTTTTAACGGGCCGCGAGAGACACCCCCAAAGGGGAACTAACTGTCCCGAGGGCTCCACACACCTCAGACAGGGTGGAGTGAAGAGAGCGAGTAGTAGGCTACTTTTTAGCCTAAATTCCTACGGGAGCGAGACCTACGCGGCTGTTACCTACGGGTCCCGAAGCGAAGCGCGGGCGGTTCTCTAGTTCAAATTAATTCTTAGACCTGGACCTATAGAATGTACTCATCATCATCATCTCAACCCATCATGGCCCACTATTGAGCACGGGTCTCCTCTCAGGATGAGAAGGTTAAGGCCATAGTCCACCACGCTGGCCAAGTGTGGATTAGCGGACTTCACACACCTTTGAGTTTTGCGAACTCTCCGACATGCAGGTTTCCTCACGATGTTTTACTTCACCGTTTGTAGCAAATGACATTCAAATGGTTAAAACGCACATAATTCGGAAAAGTCAGAGGTGCGTGCTCTGGGATTCGAACCCGGACCCGCTAAATGGAAGGCGTAGTTCTTATCCACTAGGCTATCACCGCTACGCAGACTAGTGTACTATGTACTATTGGACTTTAATTAGGGATCCCTAATTTGGTCTAGCAATAAAATAAATATAGCCTATGTTGTTCAGAGATAGCGTAGCGTTCTAATGGTGGAATAACCTTTGAAATTGGTCTAGTTTTGGGCTTTTTCATTACAAATATTCAAAACTACTTTAAATCTTTGTTTTTGTTCTAGTGTACCTAGATTAAAATCCATTGTATTATATTTATAACTTTAAATTCGAGTAAATTTTGTACGTGTGTTATCTTAAAACTTTTTATTGAGTGTAATGATTTTAATGATACTTTATACAGTCGTGGACTTTTTGAGTTACACCTACCTAATAATGCGAATTTAATTAATTTTTTTTCGCGTTGATTATGTGCTGTGTGTGTGTGTGTATGTGATTATCGTCGACGTTGAAGTCGATTTTTTTGTTTAGGATAATCTATATATATATAAAACTCTTGCGTTACTGAGTGATTGACTGACAGACAACGCACAGCCGAAACTACTGAACAGATGAAGCTGAAATTTGGCATACATGTTCCTTGGGGAGTATAGGGGAACGCTAAGAGAGGATTTTTGGAAATTCCACCGCGAATGGGGTGAAATAGGGAGGTGAAGTTTAAACGAACTCCACGCGGGCGAAGCCTGCGGGCGAAAGCTAGTTATTTACGAGTATAAGTGTAATCGACAAACAGATGAACTTACGGTGTTCATGATCATCAACGGCTTCACGCAAGGGAAGCCTTTTAGTTCCCAGCCAGAACACGGGAAACTTTCGATGTTTCATTCCTTTATCCATGTCGAATCGTTGAGCCATGTCGGAGGCCTTTATGTGACAAAAAATTCTGACACACGTGACCAATAAGACAGGGCCGCTATTAGCTGTATTGTAGCCGGCGTGCAAAACCGTTTTGCAACCTAACACTATAATTATTGCCGCCTCACCTGTCGAGCCGCCCGCGTGCGGTGCACGCCTTGCCCACCTTCTTATGGTGGCTGCATAAAGACACGAAAACCGAGTTCAATTTATACTGTGTTAACATACGAATTATAATTTTAACTTCGCCGTATCAGTTTGTTAACGACTTGTTTAACTGTAAAATTACCGTAAACAAATTCAAGTCTTTCCAGGATTCCAGACTATTGGAATGCATACAGTTGTTAGTATTCTGTGAATAAGGCAAGCAGTATTCCGGAGCGGCCCTCCAGGGGCGCTGCGATATTGTTCGCAAACTTAAATTGCCTTGCCCGTGCTCGTCGGTGCTAGTTAGATACCGCAGTTACATTACACACGTTAAAATCTTTGTAAGATAACCTACCTACAACCACTCAAAATTACAGCTTGTAGTTGTTAAAAATAGTAATTTAGTGTAGGACAGGCACAGATTCTCCATTATACAGTTGTTATACATTTGAATACATTTGTTAACCAACTTCAAATAATTGCTTTTTACAAAAAAAATAACCGACTTCAACCTCGATAAGCAGAGATAACTCAAAAACTACTCGCCAGATGGCGCTTAATTCAACATGTAGGTGTAAAGTTCTCGTCACTACAAATTAATCAAGCCCAAACACTAGATAACTACAGTAAACCGTTGAGGAGTTCCCTCGACTGTCTTTCGGCTTCATCAGATCGACTCCAGACCTTCATGAAATTGTAGCGCGTTCATGTACTTATGAAAACATTAACAAACACACTAGTCATCCCTACAATTTTCGAAAGTTGCCCTCGATTTCTCCAAGATGCTATCATCAGATCCTGGTGATCCTTTTAAAAGGACCCCACTGAGCATATCTACTTTACAACAAAAAAAGAATTATCAAAATCAGCCCACAAACGACGAAAAAATCGCTGAACAAACATAAAAAAAAGCATATATACGGTCGAATTGAGAACCTACTCCTTCTTTTTTGAAGTCGGTTAAAAAGAAGGAGGTTCTCAATTCGACCTATCAAAAAAAAGGAGGTTCTCAATTCGATATAGAGTCCTACAAAGATCTTTTGGCGCGTGGATGAAGTATGAGTGACAGAGACAGCGCCTTATAGGGAAGGCAAACTGTAAGACATTGTTTCAGTCACCCATACGTCACCCAAGCGCCAAATGATCCTTGTACGACTGTACAATTTTGTTATAATATGTGACTTGTCCAAAATATAGCGTCGCGTGCTATTATTAGCATACTGCATTAGTCAAAATCTTTACCTCAACAAAATGTGTTCTATACAACCACTCCATTCAACATCACTAATTAGCAAATAACATAAAAAGCATTGCAACAATATCAATGGCAGAATGTCTGCAAAAGAACCAACTTGAATAAGCACATTAAGAAGATATATTGCTCTCATTCGGTCCATGCAAGGTTGTTGTGAACATAAACCTCTGGATAGCTTCATTACTCTGTGCAATTCATCGCCCGCGTTCGTTATTCGTTTTATTTTAATACTTCATCGCGAACAATTCAATATCAAACAATAGGCAGAAGCTCTTGTATTTAGTACAACGTATCTAGTTATAATTGTATAATCCTCGTAGACAAAAACGGCGAGTGTCGCAAAATATATTATATTATGTTTGGAACGAAGTTATAACGGCGTATTTTAACTCTGACACTTGAATATTTGACATACATCACCTGACTATTGGTTGCAATAATTGACCAATAAGCACGCATTTATGACTGGGTTCAGCCTATAGAATAAATTTGCCATTTTCGTCACGCAAAAATTTTACACTTTTATTTTCTAGCTTCTATTCTTACGGTGCGATAAGGGAGTTTGTTCAAAAACACGTACCTAGTAATAAACGTAATAAATCTCTTTATATAATTTCTGTTTGTATGTGCGATTGTTCTCGGTGATTTCAGGAACGTCTTAATCGATTAAAGTAGGCCTGGTCTAATAAAAATCTGAGCGACGTCTGACGGTCGGTTTTGAGTTATTCTATATAATCCGAATTTATTTTATGCTCATTACCTCCTAACTTTTGACTGGGTATTCCGATTTTGATGATAATTTTTTTGTCCGAAGGTATAGGTGTAGGTAGTGCTTGTTGTGTAGTCCCTTATGAATTTCAGCGACAACTGGCGAGTGGTTTTTGAGTTATCTCGACTTTAAAGTCTGTAATTTTTTTTGTAAAAAGTTAGTTATTCAAAGCATAGTTGGTGCGGGCTTACCATGTTACAATACGATGAAAGAAACACAATCATGTGAACTACTTCATAGTTTCCGGTTGCAGAGTTCGTTTAAAGCGGTTCCGGTGTTACCCACACGAACGGGCAAACTGCATGCTAACAGCATTCTCTCACGCAACACCTACTTATAGTAAACCCAATTTAACATTGAAATGAAGAGAGGCGCTGTCGGACGCATTGGACCAATCATTGCACACTAGTAACTGACAGATGACCACAACGTACTTATGAATGACTTTTTAACATGGCGGCGTTAGTTCCAAATTGATTTTCACTTTTCGGCGTTAAAGTCAGTTCTATTTTGTTAAAAGTTATTTATTATAAACTGCTTACTTGTTGTGTGGTACATTTGAACGACACTTGACTATTAGCTTTCGCATTATCTCTAATATTCAATTGTAGTGGTTGTTTTATTGAAAACTATATTTATTTATTTTTATATTTGAGACGAATAAGAGTGATATTCAAATCGGGTAAATGCACGGGTGTGAATAAATTGAATAAACCTATTGCTCTAATATTGGGTAGGAGCGGATCTGGCACACTATAGGTACACATACCTCAATCTATATTGAGCTTAAAAGCTCCTGAGATCCTGAAAGCTCCACTAACGATCATTTCCCGCACGTAATCTGTTTACCGGCGAGCTTCTGAGCTTCGGTATAGCTTTTTTAATTTGATCACTCAGCTGTGATGAAGAAGTAATTACGATGTATGGATCTTTACAATTTTATTAAAATTAATACCATGTGTTAGGAATATCTAGGGTAGTGGTCCCGATTAAGGGCATTTTTATCCTACTATCCTACTAATATTATAAATGCGAAAGTTTGTAAGGATGTATGTGAGTGAGTGAGTGAGTGAGTGAGTGTGTGTGTGGGTTTGTTACTCTTTCACGCAAAAACTACTGAACGGATTTTCATGAAACTTTGTAGTAATATAGCTTAGACATCGGAATAACATAGTTTGTTAAAATTTATAGAGATTTTTTGAAGGGACTCGTTTCTAGTGATAAATATTACGAACTTGACGATTATTTTTTTAACCGACTTCAAAAAAAGATATTATCAATTCGATATGTATGTATATAATTGTTGGAATTGAATGATATTTGAGAAATGGTCCATTTAGGCTTCCAAGCGCGCGTGCTTAATTTTGTAAGTGTATGTTTGTATGTTTGACCACGAATTTCGCTTAAACTGTAAGTCATATCGAGATGATTATTTTTAATTTAAGTTACTTAAACCTCAACTTACGGAACAGTATAAGTTTCATTAAAATCTCTTCAGAAGTTTACAGAGGACATCTGACTGATAATTATTTTTTGAGTTATTTTTAAAATAAATAGATCTGCTTGAATGTTACAGTACGTAAGTAGATTAAGTGCAATCTGTAACTGTGAGCAGGGAATTAACTTGGGAGTTATAATAACGCTACACACTCAAAGCTCCACACTAGGATTCCCTGTGTCGTGGGTGCCTTGGACAACACACAAGACAAGGACACACACCGAGATCGAGAACGGAAATTTAAACTCATCATTCAAATTGCCGCCTCGCTGGGAATCGAACCCAGGACCCTCGGAACAGCGATCCGGCATCTTAACCATTGCGCCATCCGGGTCGTCGGTTTCTTTTCACTTCTTCCAAGACCACTCACGGTTTGTTGAAGCGATGGCGTTGTTTGAGTTTCGAAAAGTGTTTGTAAAAAACCGACGTCAAATAAACTTCGTTCCAATCCAACTTAACTTCATTCCATTTTATTACAGCGTGGTTTTTTTTAACAAACTTTTTTAACTTTCAATGTTTATTTGTTTTGGATACAGATGAGGTAGGGGAGCACAGACTGCTAAACTTGAAGAGACTTAATATACAACACAAGCGACTAAAATCGACACAACTTAGCAAACCATGCTTCGATAATTTCGTATAATCATTCCGAAGGTCCTACACATGTGGTTTCGTGTATAAGTGACCGCCTTTAAACTACATATATCAAACTAGTAAATCCGCCCTCGCTTCGCTTCGGGGAACCAGACCCTTCAAAAATCTCTATAAATTTTAACAAATTATGTTATTCCGATGTCTAAGCTATATTACTGCAAAGTTTCATGAAAATCCGTTCAGTAGTTTTTGCGTGAAAGAGCAACAAACCCACACACACACTCACTCACATACATCCTTACAAACTTTCGCATTTATAATATTAGTAGGAAGTAGGATTTTCAAATTCAAATTCAAATGCGTCTACGATGCGACTCCTGTCAGTGAAAAGTATTAGATACATAGAATTTTGGGATCGCGTCGCAGTCGCGTAGCTAATAAATAGCGTAATGTGAGAACTGCCTAACTCACCGTAACCGTTATAACGTAATCGTAACCAGGGTAATATTACCGCTTTACATCCCTCGTCATGGCAACATTCGGAGTCAAAGGGAAACTATACGGTAAGTGGACAGTATGAAATCAATAAAATACAATATTTTTATTGTCACCACTAAAGTGTTTCACAGTGTATCGACGTGTCCAGATAAGCTGGCCGATAATGCATCGGAAACTAAAGCATTTTATCTTATCTTGTATAGACATCTCGTATTAGATATTTTGGATTTGTAGTGACGTAAAAAGTATTGATCTGATATAAATATATTATATAAAATTACCTGTATTGCATGATAAAGGTCACATCACATCAACTCTACTAAAATCCACTGTGATTCCACTCATTGGCAACCAAAAAATTAATATTTAATGGAAGATAGTTGAAAAGACCTATTATTTTATCTGGCTGCTCGTTACAAAAACAGCTTGCCACTAACAACATAAAAACTAACCAATGACACCTGAAATCGACCTGAAAAATATAATTTATTTTTCATCGTGATTTTACTAGCAGCTTCGTTTGCGTAAAAAAAGAATCATCAAAATTGATTCTCAAACATCAAAGTTATAAAATTATATTTTTTTATCCCGCGGGAACTGATTCATTTAGCGGCATAAAAAGTATTGTATAATTTATGTTTCGTTATGAACTAAATATTTATGCTAAAGTTATTCCGCTCCGCCATTTTCGAGTGATTGGCTCATTCAAACATCCAAACTTTCACATTTAAAATACACGTAAGATAAAATGTCTGATATATGCACGCAACAGTAAATCCGCCCTTTCTTCGCTTCGGGAAACCAGTCCCTTCAAAAATCTCTATAAATTTTAACAAATTATGTTATTCCGATGTCTAAGCTATATTATTGCAAAGTTTCATGAAAATCCGCTCAGTAGTTTTTGCGTGAAAGAGCAACAAACACACACACACACTCACTCACTCACTCACCCACATACATCCTTACAAACTTTCGCATTTATAATATTAGTAGGAAGGATTAATGGCCAACTCATGAGTCAGATGTGTCTATTTCACCCGAAAGCCTTGATCATGGCTTAAAGAATGATATCCAACCGTAACAATCAGGACTAAAGGCTTAACGTGTCCTCCGAAGCACGGAAGTTGGCATGACATTACAACCACACATCGTACTACCGACTACACCCGCCTTTCCTTAACTTAATCGATCACATGAGATCGACGCAAGCCACCGAAGTGTGCGCGTCATACACATTTATAATTTTAGTGTATATATTACAGTGTCATGTGTGTACGTCTATGACGCCTGCGGCATATAGAATCTCTTGTGGGCCTGAGTGTGGGCGTAAAAGTCAGTCGTGATAGTAAACTTTGACGACATTGCCAGCATTGCAACACATCTGTGTCCAAATTAAAACCAGACTCTTAGGCGGTGTTCTACGTGAGCGACGAATACGACGCGACGCGACGTTGCAAACGCGACAACTCAACGGTATCCCTACTGTGTCCTATGTGACAGTCTGCGACAACTCGCGACGTAACGCGTACTTGTTTTGAGGGCGATCAGACGCGACACCACGTACTACGAAATGATTTCCCTGTAAAAATATTATTATTTGTTTTCTTTCTGTGCTTAAGATATTTCTTTAAAAGTTTGTACTTTAAATATGAACGTTCAAGCAAAATAGAACGGTACTTCTCCATAATTCGAGAAGTAATGACCAAAATCACGTAGGACTCTCACTTGTCGCGTAGTTACTCACGTAGAACGCTTGTCGCGTGTGGCATCGCGTCGCATTACGTCGCGCCGCGTCGCATTGTATTCGTCGCTCACGTAGGACACCCCGTAAAGTAACAATCCATATCCATACTAATATTATAAATGTGAATGTGTGTTTGTTTGTTTGTTTGTGACTCTTTCACGTTGCAACGTGTCTATTATATGATATATTTTAGGTGTGTAGAGATAGTTGGGAGGGTGGAGAGTGACGTAGGCTACTTTATACCGCGGAAAAACATCTCATTCCCATGGGAAGATCGTTGTTTTGATAGTTGCTAGATATTTAGTTCCGGATGCTGTTAATAGATGGCGTTAGTAAAATTTATTTGCAAGTTCTGAATCACGCTATCAAATACTACATGTATCGTTAATTTGCTCAAGCCATAGGTACATGTTAAATTATTTCACATGTTCCAGTATAACATATAGGCTACTTTTTATCCCAAGAATCCTACGAGATCGGGACCTACGCGTCTGTTACCTACGGATCCCGAAGCGAAGCGCGGGCGGTTCTCTAGTTACTGAATAAACCATTATCAAAAATAACTATGAGTATTGACTATTACTTACAGTGCCTGCCTCACTCAACCCTATCTAGACGCGGGAGCGTGTCAAAGCCAAGTTCTCGCTGACATAACTGGTATCTTTTTATGGAAGTAAGGCAGTAAGTGAGCATGCAGCACATAGACCGACCGATATAGAACAAGACTCAATAGGCCTAGAATGGTAAATACAGTTAGCGGTGTTAGAATATTAGTTGGTTGCTTTGTTACCTACTAAGTGTTGACATACAGTAAGTTCATTTTGACTCGGCTGATGTGAACTTCGTTTTCCGAGATGTTTGCGCAGGTGCAGTAACTGACCAATCAAAACACGGACATGACAGTGTATTGTGATGCGCTACTTCGTATTGGCCATGGACGTATTAACGTCCATGGTATTGGCTAACTATCCTACCGCCCGCACTCCCCGCCTCCTACCACAATTTTGGCCTTAAAATCGACATCTGCGCAGCCACTCGTAGCTATGTTCATATCAGCCGAGTTAAAATGAACTTACTGTACTAATAAACAAACCAATTAATGTTCTAAATCGTGTGATAACTGGAAAACGGTTTAATCTTGTTGTGTTTATGACAATAGTCATGGGCGGAGGAGAGATGTTTCATGCTTATTTGCTATCTGAAATCTATAAAAAATGCTACGGCGTCGTCATAATTGATATACAAATAAAATTTCAGCGTTCATTGCTGCTAAGTTTTTGTAAAACTCTCTCCTGTTGAGATACGGGGTTCTTTTGACCCGATAGTAAACCTTACGGTGCGATACGAGGTTTATTTAGCCCCGTATTACCTCGTTTAATCATGTAATCCGTATTAAATCCGATCGCGCCGGCTGAATGAAAGTCGATACAACGGTTTTGGCGCCCGCACAAAGTCTCGTGTAAAATAACCCATTTTATAATGTAATCTTAACGCTACATAATTTTATTACGATAATTTTTATTATAAAACTATGTATGCAGTATACATTAACTCAATTCACACTATCATACACGGTACACATTTGACACGTTTGAAATGTGAAAACCGTATAGTAAACGCTTATGAATGACTTTTTAACATGGCGGCATTAGTTCAAATTTTTGCCATTTCAAAGATAAGTTGGGCGCGCTATAGTAACCGTTTGACAGAATGAATGACGGCCGAATTTCGACCGCAGAGCAGGCAACTAGATGTATAAATTAATATATTTTATAAGTGTCATTAACTCGTGTACCTCCATGTCGCGTCATTTTTGGGTTGTGTGTGGGCGGAATATTCAGTTGTAACAATATACTTTGATGTCATTGCCAGTATTATAACAACATGTTTCGCGTTTCATTTCTTCACAGGTGTGAAATGTGTTAAAGGGCTCTACAGTCAACTAAGTCAACACTATTTTTGCCTGGCCTCTCGACCTTTTGGAGTTGAGTTAAAAAGGGCTTGGATAAAATCAAGCGGAATGAAATGCTATGTTTAATTACCAGCGGATGTAAAGGATTGCAACACTATCATGAAATTCAAAAAATCATTAAAACAACATATTTTGGATAAATACATATAAAAATATAACTTTGAATAATATAAGGCAATATATAAAATATGAAATAATAAAAAAACATGTAAATTTATCACATTAACAACCAAGTACGCTCAATGCCACTTCCAGTCAATATCTTCTGAAATCATTGTATTTATCTACTCACTGTCGTAAAGTAAAACAATCTAAAATTTTATATGTACCCTCATTGTGTGTTATACTTATTTTGAGAGTAAAATTCTTAAACCACAATTGGTAGTAAGTGCAATGACCGTCACTGTGGTCGAACATTATACTTTAAACGACAATGACAACGTGTCAGAACTGAATACGGTCTATGTTGAGTGTCAAATAATGTTATGTTTTCTGAATAAAAGCGTTCGTTATTTTTTTTAGCGACTTCAAAAAAAGGAAGTGTTTCTCAATTTGTCTATGTATGTTTTATTTTCTTATATATGTTATTTGTCGTGTAATTTGAGCAATATCTGGTGAGTAGTTTTTGAGTTATCACGACTTTGAAGTCGGTTATTTTTTCGTAGAAAGTTGGTTATTTTAAAAAATCTAATTCACTCGTCCTAAAGAAGTATCACTTAATAAATACAACATGTACACATTCGACCTCGTTACACTTCTATGTTATTGGTATAGATAAAAGATTACAATATCACTTAAAACAGAGTTTATCGGAAAAATACGTAACACTGAACATTTATAACAAGAAATCACATATCGAGCGATGGCTGACGTCATTTAGACGGTCAGATATTTTCGGCGCTTTGCCCACGGAGCAACTATTGCAGCAACTGGCAACTAATTGGTAACTAGCTGTTTACATACATTTCAATTGGACTGCGCACACACAGCAACTCGAGTTTCGAGTTCCGGCTATCGTCAACAGTTTTCAGTCGCTATAATCGATTACTAAGTTAGTTCCTAATTGCCGCAACTAGTAACTGTTCAATATTATACCGGTTTTTAAAGTTGCCGGTTTCCGCAACTGTCAATCGCAAATCAATCAATCAAGTTGCTCACAAATTGCTATAAAATTGCGGCAACCGTAAACGTTATAGTAACTATCAACTTTTTACAGGAAACTTTTAAAAAGTTGATAGTTGTGTTAACTTAAAGTGATAGTCGAGAGCGCATAGCGAACGGACGTGTCGTGTGGTTTTATCTACCTTTAATTCTACGTGTTATACGATTCTCACCCTAATAATTACGCATCTAAAGTCTTCGCGATTACTTACATGACTTATGCGGGCTACAGACCTTCAGTTTTAACTGCACAGTTTTAACTGTACAGTCGAACTGCTCAGTTTTAACTGACGTTCCTAGTGTCTACACACGTTCAGTTTTATCAGTTGTGATCTCTTTCCACTCGAAGTAACACGTTGAAATGGCTTCACTGGATGACGCTGTGGCAATTGTTGGACTATTATGCATTTTGAAAAAAAGAAGACAAAGAACAAAGAAAATGTGGTGTAAACATTGGTTATTAAAAAGAAAACAATATACGCATAATAATTTACTGGAAGAGCTCAGGATTACTCCAAAAGAGTATAATAACTTTTTTTATGGAATTAAGGTAGCAAACGAGCATGCAGCACCACCCTTCCGCTGCCGTCCATGGCAATTGTGACAGACTTAGAACAAGACCCAATTTAGGGACTAGGTTGGTTAGTCTAGTTCAGTGTTTTTCAAACTGTGGGTCGCGACCCCTTGGGGGGTCGCGAAGCTTCTGTAGGGGGGTCGCAAGAAATCGAGAGTAATTCACTAAAAAAACAATAAGGATTGAAAAGATTGATTTATTGAAAGAGAATTTTGACAAAAGGATATACTCATAAACATTTCTATGTTTCAATACAAACAAATGAACAAAAAATATCATCCTAGACATAACATTTTAACATGAGTTAATGCGAAGGTTGTGCTCGTTTTTGAATAATCGGATTCATCCATCGTGGATCTGTATTTGCTACACTTAGAATGAAATCGTTTTCCTAAAATACTAGTATTAAATATTGTATCGATCGATACTAATAATATAAAGAGGAAAGGTTTGTTTGTTTGCACTGAATAGGCTCCCAAATTACTGAACCGATTTAAAAAATTCTTTCACTGTTGGAAAGCTATACTATTCCCGGGTGACAAAGGTTATATTATATTTTCAAAAAAAAAATCTGGATCCTTAATAAAACTGCGATAATTTAGCCCAAAGTGTAAAAAAACTGAAGAGTTTGTTTGAACGCGCTAATCTCAGGAACTACTAGTTCAATTTAAAAAATTATTTCAGGGTTAGATAGCTCGTTTATCGAGAAAGACTATAGGCTACTTTTCCACTTTATACTTCCCACGGGACGCAGGTGAAACCGCTGGCAGAAGCTAGTATGTGATAAAAAAGTGAAGGGCCGGGGGGGGGGGGGGGTCGTGAAATATTTTCTTATGCCAGGGGGGTCGCATCATGAAAAAGTTTGAAAAACACTGGTCTAGTTAGTAGTTGGTGTTAGAATATTAGTTGCTTAGTTTGTTAATAAGTGTGAGGACAGGGACTGTTAGTGATAGTTAGTCCTGTTAGTTAATATTAGTAATAGTTAGTACCTAATTGTCTAGTTAGTAATGATTAGTATGAGTCTTGTTCCAATTCGGTCACAGATGCGTTGCTACCCCTGAGGACTGAGATGGTCGCCTCTAAAAAAGTGAAACCGGCTCCACACCTTCCTATCCGGAACACAATTGCTCTCAAAAACAATTATTATGACGGTAGAAATGGTACTGAGTACCTTGGCGGGCGGTGGTACTACCCCGGGCGAACTCTAGGCTCTACCACCTAGAATGGATGAAAAAAAGTACTTGCATCTGCTTGATTTAGTCACACCTAAAATAATGAAACAAAATACTGTTATGAGAAGTGCTATATCGCAACATGAAAGGTTAACAGCAACACTTTTTTTTAGCAACAGGAAGAACCTACGAAGACCTTAAGTTTTCAACAATAATATCTCCTCAGTCATTGCCTCAGTGATTGCCACGGTCGTGGTAATCTTTTGCTTTAACTTTCCATAAGCTAGGTTCAGAACGATATATTTCTATAAATTCTTCTAACCATTCACGTTGATTTGGCATGGTTATTTTAATTCAGAACGCAACAGAAACGTGTGCTCACTCCAACGATGCTTGGGTAAAACTGACAACTGTACAGTTTTTTGCTACACACCTTCAGTTTTAACTGTACAGTTTTAACTGCGCAGTTTTATCTAATGATATTTCGATTAGATCGTCAGTTCAACTGTACAGTTTTCAGTTTTGCCTACACACGTCAGTTTTAACTGTACAGTTCGACTGTACAGTTAAAACTGCGCAGTTAAAACTGAAGGTCTGTAGCCCGCATTACATCTTGTCAAACGAGTGCGGGAACAAGAGAGATAAACAGCAAGTCGGCGTACGGTGTGCATCATAAGGCCTACGCGCTTACTAACCAAGCGGAGCGATAAGCGGAGCGGTGAGACTATACCTACAGTAATAACTTTTCTACATCAATATGAGTGTGTCACAAGGAAACAGTAGTTCTCAACCGGAACTATCAAATATTGGCATTTCTGACTTGGATTATCAAAATATTTCTTTGCGAAAACGAAAAGTACCGGAAGATAATTTTGAATCACAATTTCAAGATTTTAAAAGGGAAATAATGGGATTACTAAAGGATATAGGAAAAACACAAATAGATAGCACAAATACAATAAGAAAAGATATTTCCCTAATAAAAGAGCAACTATTTAATATAAAAACTACAACAGATGTACTGATAATTGAACATAATAATTTTAAAACCCAAATCGAAAATTTACGTACTACTATGAACAATACCCTAGAAAAAGTGAAGCATCTTGAAAACGGACTTAGCATGGTGAAGAGCCAGACATTGACATCCTCGACTGAATCCCCAATACCATTAGCTTGTGAAGATATTATGTCCGAAGTAAATGAGCGCATAGAACGCAGCAAAAACATAATAATTACAGGGATACCAGAATCCAACATGGAAAATATGGATGAGAGGAGAGATTTTGATAATACAGAGGTTAAACTGTTGAACTCCAACGACATCTATGCATGTCGAGAATGCATAGTACCGCTTATATACCTGGAATCCAAAGGGACAAATACTTAACATATACCCCCTCTGCCCAGAACCTATAAAAGTTATACGTCTCGGTAAATATGACACAAAAAAATCCCGGCCACTGAAAGTTTGTTTTTCTTCTCAAGAAACTGCTAAAACAATACTGTCTTTAGCGGAACACTCGGTGGCTTAATAAAATTCGTTTTCCACGTATAATGATTTATTTCGTACAGAGCGCACACACAATTGACAGGTCAAGTTATGCAAGTCATAGGCAAGCGAACACTCCCACAGATGAAATCACGTCACGGTTACATTACGCGTCAAATAAATTGCTCACGCGGTTCATCAGGCGCGCAAACATCCTCCGGCCCGTTGAAAGGCCACTTTCAACTTTCGGCTTCTTCGGCTGGAAATAAAGGGCACAATCGGACTAGCGGTCTTCTAACGCAGCCTTTAGAGGTTTTTATGTCTGCGACTCTGGCCAATCCATCTGGTCCCGGAAACAGCTTCAGCACGCGACCCAATCTCCAACACAGGGGAGGAATGTTGTCCTCTTGGATTAGGACGAGATCGTCCACCTTGAGTTTGTGAGTATTCGTCCGCCATTTAGATCTTTGCTGCAGCTCGCAGATATACTCCCGCTGCCAACGGTTCCAAAAATCTTGCCGCAGTTTCTCGAGACGGGCATAACGATTTAAATTGGTCTCCTTTGTACTGGTATAATCCTGGGCAGGTAAGGCCATCAGCGGTCTTCCAATTAAAAAGTGCCCTGGAGTAAGGGATAGGAGGTCATTGGGGGAGGAAGATAGAGGGTACAACGGACGGCTATTCAAAATTGCCTCTACTTGCGCAAACAACGTTGATATTTCCTCAAATGTGAGGTGACTATTGCCCATAACCCTTCGCAAATGGTGTTTAGCGGCTTTAACACCAGCCTCCCAAAGGCCCCCGAAGTGAGCAGCGTACGCAGGATTAAATGAGAACCTTATACCTTCTTGATTTACAAAGTCAGATAGAGGTTCGCTATAATTTTTAAGAAAGGTTCCCAGTTCCTTCGCGGCAGCTACAAAATTTCGACCATTGTCACAGAAAATCTCTATCGGTTTTCCTCTACGCGCGACAAATCTGCGAAGAGTCATGATGAATGCTTCCTTTGAAAGATCACTCACCGCTTCTAGGTGAATGCACTTATAGCGCAAACACACGAATAAACATAAATAACATTTTACAAGACGACTACCTCGACCTTTTCGATTTAAAATAAGAAACGGACCAGCAAAGTCCAGCCCAACAGACAAAAATGGAAAACCTGGACTTATCCGCTGTGCTGGCAGATCCCCCATTTTAGGCACTAATGTTTTGCCACTTAGGCGCTTGCAACGTACACAATTACCTACCGTGCGTTTAGCTAAGAGCCTGCCTGCCACGGGCCATACAAATTCCCTAATAGTGGCTAATAGTAATTGTGGGCCGGCATGTAAGGCACGAATATGCTCCCTTTTAAATAATAGCTTTGTCAGATGATGCGATGAATGCAAAAGTATGGGATGCTTCTTTTCAAATGAATATTGAGATTCACTGAGTCGACCACCAACTCGAATTAAATTGTCCTTATCAAAAAATGGTGATAACGATAAAATTTTAGATTTAGAATTCAATGGCTTTCCCTTTAATAATAAATCATACTCTTCACAGAATGATTCCTGTTGAGCAATTCTACAAAGATAATGAAACGAATCTCTCAGCTCATCGACGGATAAAGGACCTTTAAGTTTTAATGTAGGGTTTCTTGAATTGTGTATGAATCGTTTCACGTAAGCAACACATCTTTCGAGTTTGTTAAGGGAAGAAAAGCTATTAAAATTAATTATTGTGTCCGATAAAATGCCTGCATTTGATTTTATTTCCGGTAGCGAATCAAGTTTGTCATACTTTAAAACTGGCCACTCATTTTCATTTTTATACAAAAAATTAGGTCCATGCCACCATAAGTCCCTTGACACTAAACTAGCAGCATTTTCACCCCTCGAAATCAAATCAGCCGGATTTTGGTCAGTAGAAACATACCGCCAAGCTGATCTATCTGTAGTCTCTATAATTTCTGCAATGCGATTTGCAGCGAAAGTTTTTAATTTACTTAAATCCGTTTTAATCCAACCCAGAACCACGCTGGAGTCACACCAATGTACAATTCTGCCAGGCTTATATCGCAACGCTTCTACTACCGACTTACAGAGCCTAGCGGCATGGAGGGCCCCAAGGGCCTCAAGACGAGGAATTGTGGTTGGTTTTAGGGGCGCAACTTTCGATTTAGCACAGAGTAACCGAACCGAAATAGCACCGGTTATACTTATTGAGCGAATATAAACACAGGCCCCGTAAGCGTATTGAGATGCGTCACTGAAAGTGTGCAATTCTATGAATTCAGGCGATTCACCAATAACGTGCCGAGGAATTTTAAAATCATTAAGGTAACTAAGACCAGCAACAAATTTTTTCCAATCGATTTCAATGTCCTTGGGCACGGGTTGATCCCAGTCTAATTTAAGTTTCCAGAGCTTTTGTAACATTAACTTGGGTTGAACTACAAATGGACTTAATAATCCTAAGGGGTCAAACAACTTAAAAGAATTGGACATTATACTACGCTTTGTGATATTGCTACCCTCTGAAATATTGTTAACTGGAAAATTTAATGTATCCGTCGATGGGTTCCAACCAAGCCCCAGAGTACTGGTCGATTCACTGATAGTGAGATTGTCATGGAGCTGATCCTTATTGCCATCGCCTAGCAAATCAGGTAAATTACTTTTAAACTTTCTTAAATTGAAGCAACCGGCCTGTAAGGCACTTGAAACTGTTTTTTGTATGTAACGTAATTTATTGGGATCATCAGCACCAGTGATCAGATCGTCGATATAAAAATCCCTTTGTATGATAGTTTTAATAAATTCATCGGTTTGCTCTTCCCCTAGCTGCCACAGGCACCGTGTACTTAGATAGCTGGCGCTTGCGGTGCCGTAAGTTAGAGTATTCAATTTTAGTGTACAAAGTGACTGTGACTCCTCTTCTCTCCATAATATAAGTTGTAAGTCGCGATCATTTGGATGGACTAAGACCTGACGGTACATTTTTTCAATGTCACCCGTCAACAGAAATTTGTATTGTCTCGCACGGATTAAAATGGAAAAAAGAGAATCCTGTACGTTTGGACCCACCATCAAAATATCGTTCAGTGAGTATCCAGAGGAAGAAGCAGCCGAGCCATCGAATACCACTCTAAGTTTAGTGGATTCACTGGTCTCTTTTAAGACTGCGTGATGACATAAATAATAAGTATTGGTAGGTATAGTAATATTAACCTGCGATAAATGGCCAAGATCAGCATATTCCTTAATAAATTTACAATATTCAATCTTTAGCTTTGGGTTACGTCTGAATCTTTTTTCCAATAAAATAAAACGTCTCCTAGCTATATTATATGTGTCTCCCAAACAGTCCGGTAAGTCAATCATGGGTAACTTTACACAAAACCTGCCCGATTGCTCACGTGACGTGGTAGTTAAAAAATGATTTTCGCATGCCTTGTCTTTGTCACTTAATACTGATTTGGTAGGAACTTCTTCGAGCTCCCAAAATTTTGCTAAATCTTTATTAAAGTTTTCTAATGAACTGTTATCGTTAAGGGCATGATTACAAGTAATTTTATTATTTTTATTTGCTTTATCAATGTATTTTGCACAAGATGAATTTAAAGGGCCAGCCACTAACCAACCTAGCTGGGAATTTATTAACTTGGGGTTATTGGCACCCAGAGATCTATGCTCTGATTTTAAAAGATCCCAAAACATGTCACCTCCAAGTAAAATATCGATGGGTCCAGGTTTATAAAATTTAGGGTCAGCTAGCAGCACATCCTTAGGTAAATTTAGACCTAACACATTTATTGTCACTTTAGGTATACAACCCGTTAATTCGGGCAGAACATAACATGATAGTAATGCATTGTAATCGCTATTTATTGAGCTCATTTTAAGTTTACAACATTCTACTATATTGTTTGAACAATGATTGCCTATACCGATAACCTTTAGTGGGTTAATCTGGGTACTATTTAGCGACAACTTGTCCTTTAACGATTTACTTATAAATGACGACTGACTGCCACAGTCCAGTAAAGCCCGAACCTTAACCTTTTGTCCGGTTAATGGATTCGTAACTTCTACAATTGCCGTAGAAAGAATTACTTGATTTGAAACATGATTAGAGTGATAAGATTGACTCTCCTCGACTGCAACAGTGTAACTACTATTTTTTGCTGAATCAGTATGCAACAAGCTGTTGTGTCGTTTTTTGCATTCACGACAGGGCCCCATACGACACTGACTCGTAGGATGACCTTGACGTAAACAATTCATACACAATTTATATTTTTTGACGTCTTCTAACTTCTCATTAATACCCTTTGCTTTAAAAGTAGAGCAGTCATAAATTTTATGGTTCTCATTACAAATAATGCAATGAAACATATTGTGATTATTAAATGATTTATTTGAAGTCACGAAGGACTTAGTCGATGAATTATTATTATGTAATTTATTTTGACTATTATGTTGTACGTAGCCCTTTGACGTAGATGATAAATTTTCAACCTTATTATTGCGATTCATAGACTCAAGAACATCAGCACGATCAATAAGGAACTTATAAAATTCATTTAAGGTAGGAACATCGCCTTCCAAGTTATTACGATACTCCTCCCACTTCATTAACGTAACACTGTCCAGTTTAGATGATAACATGAAAATAATCAGTATATCCCACTTGTCTGTTGGTTGGTCTAAGCTGGCCAACGCTCGTAAATTCTTTGTAACATGATCAACCAAAAAACGCAACGACCTTTCAGATTCGCGTGGAAGCGGCTTTACATTAAATAAGGAACTAAGATGATGATTAATTAATATACGCTTATTGTTATAACGACTGCAAAGCAGGTTCCATGCGTCAGTATAATTGGCTGATGATACTTCTAGATTTGAAATTACCCGTGCAGCGTCACCTTGTAAATATGATATAAGATAGTGAAATTTATGAACTGGAGAAATCTTGTTGTTGTTATGAATCAGACTTTCAAACGTATCTCGAAACTCCAACCATCGGAAGTAGGCTCCATCGAATTTAGCTATTTGGATTTGCGGCAATTTTATGCCCACCTCGTGATGGTCATAGTGACAGGATTCATCATGACTTGAGCAGCTGTCCCGTGCTTTAGTGTGAGTTTCCAATATCGACTTAGCTAAGACAATGTTCGAAATAATTTCTTGCTCAATGGCATCTCTTTCGTCTATTTCAATATCAATGCTATCGGAATTAAGAACTTCGATCTCACTTTGTATATCATCAAACTTAACCGACAATCCGTCAACTTTAGCTACTTTGAGTGATAATTCAGCTAACTGTGACTTGCCTAATTGTGTTTCACTGCTTAAAGTGAACAAATAATTTTTAAATTTAGTGAGTTGACCCTTAATGGATGCACGTTTAGTCAATAATTCCTTTAAGCGCAATTTGCCGTCCGGCATTGTTGACCAATACGTTGATATAACTTTCTAAAATATGAAATATGTGTAGGTATAAAATTAAAAGAATTAATTGGTACGCTCACGCTCCTCAATTCGTCGGCACTTCAAGAAGCTGGTGCTGCACCGATCACCCGTTCTGCCGCTGCTGACGGCAGCTGCACAGCCCACTTGTAACTTCGCGTCGCGATGGGCACCCTGGAATGTTCGGCCGCGATGTTAAGTATTTTGCAAGTTAGGAGTGCGTAAACAACTATGCCTACCGGTTTCAAACAATAGTTATTGCTTACTTATAGACCAAAATATGAAAATAATTTTAAATATTATGTGTGACTACTAATTTATTTGTACTATCGACGGTTGATGGTTATACGACTATGTTTGTACTGTGCCAATTATTTATTACGAAACGATACTAAACCTGCAAATTTTACTATTATTATTGTTTACGATATGTGCCAAATGAATAATTTTAACAAAACACTACTCAACAATCGGATAAATATGTGAAATTAATGAATTCGGCATGAACTTATAATATTTTTTGTTTTACGTAGGTAGATTGCAACGAAAAGTTATTGAAAAATTTTACGTATTTCGTGAATATTACGTTGATTTTACTAATGTATTTTATTACTTTGGGTTCTATATGGATAATTAAGGATGGGTTGTACAGATTTAAAAGGATATTTAAAGGTTTGGACAAGTAGTTATGAATAACTGTTATGAGGTTAGGAACAAAGGAATAGGGCACTTATCTTTAGCTGATATTTGCCGCTGTTGCTCGATGTGGAACTTTAGATGCACCACTGCTCGTTCACCAGCTCGTCCTTTGATTGTTCACTGCTTCTTGTACAACTTCTTGTGTCCAACAATATTGTATTATAACTTTACAACTCCTTTCAATGTTCGTGCACGGCTCGTTCACCCGGCGTAATATTATGTTCGATGATTTTTCGCGTATTTCTTGATATTTTGCTGGTTCTCGTATTTCCCCTCATGGGCCACCAATTTATGTCTTTAGCGGAACACTCGGTGGCTTAATAAAATTCGTTTTCCACGTATAATGATTTATTTCGTACAGAGCGCACACACAATTGACAGGTCAAGTTATGCAAGTCATAGGCAAGCGAACACTCCCACAGATGAAATCACGTCACGGTTACATTACGCGTCAAATAAATTGCTCACGCGGTTCATCAGGCGCGCAAACAAATACTAAAAAGAAGGTTAAATTCTACCACGTCCAACATAAGAATATACTCAGACCAAACACCGAATCAACGACAGATCATGTTAAATTTGCGTGAAGAATTACGATGCCGCACAGAGAAGGGTGAACGTAACCTAATAATAAAGTATATTAAAGGTAATCCTAAAATTATAGAAAATAAGCCAAAAAACTAGACACAGCAGAGACTACATTAGACCATAAGAAATATGTTAAGCATGAAATATGTAAAAGCTACTCTGACGTGACAACTAATAATAAATCATTAAGATTCCTTTATGCAAATATTAGAAGTATAGTGAAGCCCGGTAAATTAGACGAATTAAGATGCGTGATCGAGTCATTCAAAGATACTATTCAAATTATAATACTCACGGAAACATGGATTAAGGATGATGACCAAGCCCATAGATTGAATCTTCCAAATTATACCCATTATTTTAATTACAGAAAAGATACACGAGGCGGGGGTGTGTCTATATACATACATAACAACCTGAGCCACAACCTTTTAGAGGAACAATGCGAAGATGGTAACCATTTTTTGTGGGTACATATAGACACACTTTCCCTGAATATAGGAGCCATATATAAGCAACCGACAGCTAATACTACCAAATTCCTAGATGTGTACAGTCAATGTCTTACAAAATTGAAACGAATCATAGTTTTTGGAGATTTTAATTTAAATCTACTTAGCAAGGATAATTACATCACGGAGTACAAGAATATATTACAGGAAAATAATATAAATATATTAAACAAAATTAACACGGAGTATGCTACACGAGAAACAACGTCTTCAAAAACTATTATTGATCACGTATGTACTGATTTAACTGAAAATACATTCAAAATGACTATAATTGATTCCGCTATTTCTGACCACAAACAAATATATCTGGAAATAAACAGACACAAAACCGAGCGTGTAAAGCGATTAAAATACGAAAAGATTAACTATACAAAATTTATAAAATCAGTTAAAGATACTTTTAAAAACCAAGACATTGATAAATACGATGAATTAGAATCAATACTACTAAGAACTATCGCGGAGAATAAAACAACGAAGATGAAGATACAAAATCCACCTTGTAAAGAATGGATCAATAAAGATTTAATAAATCTAATTAATAAAAGAAATCAACTATGGCATGATGTAAAAAGAAACCCTGAAGATGAAGAATTGAAGGATGATTTTACGCAACAAAGAAGCATTACTTTTACAAGTATACAAACAGCTAAAAATCAATATTACTATAAGAATTTTAAAACCTGTGAGAAGGATCCTTTAAAAATGTGGCAAGTTATTAAAAAACTATCCCATAATAAAATTGAAAAAAATATAACGTCGTTTAAACTGTGCATTGATTCATCACTAGTTATAAAAGACACAAAAGAAATCTGTGAATGCTTTAACACTTTTTTTTCAAAAATAGGTAGTGAACTAGCTAATAAAATAATAAATAATAAGCCCCATAACATAACTTATGAAACTAAATTGAATAAGAATAAAAATAACGATAAAAAACTAACAATACTAGAACCAGTTACAACTAAAGAATTAATTAATATCATAAACAACTTGAAGTCTAACACTAGTTCAGGAGTGGATGGAATTTCTACGAAGGCTATTAAATCTATCAAACATATACTACCAGAAAACTTAGCAAAATGTATTAACAAAAGCTTCTGTGAAGGATGTTTCCCTGATGAGTTAAAAATAGCTAAAGTTCGTCCAATCTTTAAAGCTGGTAATAAAATGGATCCGAGTAACTACCGGCCTATCTCGGTTCTATCGGTGATGTCAAAAATATATGAAAAGACACTTTATAGCAGACTTAATAAATTTCTAAAATCCATTGGCTTTCTATATGAGAAACAATATGGTTTTAGGCCAAAATCAAACACTGTTTCAGCTAACATTGATCTAGTCACAAATATAAGATTAAATATAGATAATAAAAAGATAGCACTCGGTGTCTTTATAGATATCAAAAAGGCATTTGACACAGTCTGTCATAAAAGGCTTTTATCTAAATTGGAGTCAATTGGTATACAAGGTAAAGCCTACAATATGATAAAATCATATCTGACCAATAGGTATCAGGTTGTTCAAATTGATAATCACCGGAGTAAACCACAATTAATTACTTGCGGTGTTCCGCAGGGGTCAATTTTAGGCCCGTTGTTATTCCTCGTATATATAAACGATATACAAGACTTAGGATTAAAAGGGAACCTTACACTATACGCTGATGATACAAGCTTATTTTATTATGGTAACCAAATAGATTCAATAATAAGTGAAGCACAAAATGATTTAAATATCTTACACGTCTGGTTTCAAGCAAATTTACTCACAATTAACATTTCAAAAACTAACTATATAATTTTTGCGGCAAAAAATAAAAAAATTGGTGATTACACGGACTTATCAATAGACGGTACCATAATAAATAGAGTAAATACAGAAAAATACTTAGGCTTGGTTTTGGATAGTCAATTAATATGGAAACCTCATATTGATAAAATTAGGAATAAGCTTATTTCACTAATGGGAGCTTTGCGCGGAATTGTACGATGTCTGCCTAAATCTGTGCGATATATTATATATAATTCCATGGTTAAACCTCACATAGATTACTTGGTTGAAATTTGGGGTACAGCATCAAAGAGTAATTTACAAAAACTACAAACAGCACAAAACAAGCTTATAAAAACCCTCTTCAGATATGACTATTTAACACCAAGTACCAAAATATTTAAAGAAACAAAACTAATGAATCTTTCACAATCATATAAATATAACACTTGCATTTTTATTAGGAAAATACTTACCAAAGATATACATTCCCAGATAACATTTTCAAAAAAGATTGACCACCACAAGCGTTTAACAAGATCTGCTAACAATATTTCTCTAACAGTACCGAGGACAGGTTATGGGAAAAAAAGCATTTTATTTGAAGGAGCCCAATTATACAATAAATTGCCTAAAGATATTAAAGAAATCCAATCGTTCAATACTTTTAAAAAAATATTAAAAAGCCACATTTTAAAAGATCTTTCCTAGAAATTAAAGTATTAATAGCCAATGGAACTAATCTTAGTCACAGCAATTATTTGTACATACTCTATACTCGTAACATACCTAGCTACACGCACCATTAATTCCGAAATATTTGTGTGAAAATCCATACTTACTTACTTCAATAACCATTACATACTTACCTGTCATTAACGACATTATAATGTATATGTATAATGTATAAAAATATTTCCGCTTCCACTAAAGGTCAAAACACTATACACAGATTAATATCCACTATGGCATAGGCCTTAGCAAACATCAATGATAAACTGCAACATTGTATTATACTACTCAGTTGTTTATTAGTCGAAGTCGTAGAACACAATTTTTTGCATCTACCTACATTGTCCTAATATTGACTAGCATTGTCATAACAGTGATTAAGATTACTCGCATGTTATCTCGAGTTTATTTACATTGATTCTTGTGTTTTCTCTGTAAGTGATTTTTTTGTAAATCTTATGAGAAATAAATTCTTTAAACGTAACTCAGGTTGCTCCGTGGGCAAAGCGCCTAAACGGTCAGATATTTTCGGGTCCGTTTCGTATTACCAGAAAAATGTTACTTGAAATGTTCGTAGCGCCCGTAGACGTGCTACGCCGTATTTCGTAGCTAATGTAGCGCCGTAGCAACTTTGTAGAGGTTTATTTTTTGCACACACCTGTATTGTTATTTAAGGTGTTATGTGCTTCTTTTAAAAACCGACGTTCTTTTAAATACAATGGCTACGTGTTCTCGGAATTTTATGTGAGCGCCTGGGAATAATGGTGAATTTTTAGGGTTCTCAAAAGAGAAATTGGAGCCATTATAGAATCACTTTGTTGTCTGTTAGTCTTTTAATATTATTTTTCTCAGGATCTCTTAGAGAGCCGAATTTAATATCGAACACTCAGGTCCTCAATCCCTTGGAGCGGAGAAAAATCAAATTTCTAAGTTAACGTAATTAAAACATACGGCCGTTTATGCTCCGTTTAGTCGCTATTTTGTCGATCGTAAATTTATTAAAACCTATGTATCATTTCCATTGATGTAAAACAAAAAATTTGGCCAGAAGTGAAAAGTTACAGTGTTAATAAAGAGAATAAATCCGAAAAGCAATTCAACTTCCTCTATTTCCTATTGAAAGTCCCATCAAATCCTTTCAGCCGTTTTTGAGATTAGAGTGCACAAACAGCGAACAAATACAGTTTTATTATATGTATAGTTAACCAATGTTCATAAAGAAACATTAACAAATTAAAATTACTTCTTATATCCGAACAAATAGCCATAAATTATACCCAAGGGTATGTAACTGATAAATGAAACCCTTGTTCTTGTTTAGAACCCACAAATTGTTAACGACTTTGCAACTTTGAGGCCTCCGGTGGGGAGGAAACTCCCCCTCTAACCGAAATTATTTACACTGTAATATTGGCCAATTCCTTCTTCATAATTGGAAGCAAAAATTTGATGTTTAAAAATAAATTTAACATCGATAAGTAATAAAACGGGAACGCCATCAACGTAATTGAAGAAAATTAAAGAAGCATCAATTGTATACATAAAAAAAATACTCGTCAGATGTCGATCTTTCGGATTGGCGGAGAATTAGTGGCCAAATCAGTATCGGAAGTTTTCCAGCCGCCCGAAGGCCTTCCGATATGGCTTAACAACTGCTATCTATCGACAACAACCGGGACCGACGACTTTATGAGCCCTCCGAAGCACGGAAGCGCTCAAGAAATTTTGTAACTAGCGGTCACCCATCCGACTACCGACCGCGCCCGCTTAACTTTGTCGATCACTTAGATACGATTCAGACCAACCGGCTCGCATCGGGCCGGGCCGGGCGGCATTTTACAATGCGATAAAGAACATTTAAATGTATCAACAGTAATTACAGTTTATATTTGCATGCGACGCATAGTTATATCCGTCGGTATCTCGCGACGCGTCGCGACGTGTCGCAGACGGAATGCATTCGGCTGTCGCGACGGCAGACCAGCCCCGACCGGCTCCGAACGGACCCGACGGCAGCCGTTCGGAGCCGGTCGGCCGTGCGCCATGGAATACGAACGGAGATTACGGTGCAGCAAGTAGCGAATTCACTAGCGACTAGCAATTCCAGCGGACGCCGTCGGCTGCCGCGGCACGCGTACGGCTACGCGGCAGCCGTACATATACCGCGGTAGCGGACGCGTACGGCTGCCGGCCGCGGCACACGTACGGCTCCGTTCCGATGCGAGCCGGTTGGTCCGTTGAGGTTGGTCGTACCTTATGATCGACGTAAGCCGCCGGGTTTTAGTTTTAAGCGCTTTACGCCGGGCTACGAATATGTACATTACTGTACTAAATTAGGCACATTAGTAGGCTCACGATAGATAAGTCATGATACAAAAAGCCCCACTTATTCATTCACCTTCCATCATCAAACCCTTGTCACGTGTCTAATGAATTTATCAGTTGTAGTTACTTGCCCAGCAACAGTCTCTGCCCTCGCTCAAATAGCTAATAACTCGACATACATCCATAGCCTGAAAGCCTTAAAGTGATTGTTACATAGAGTGTGAAACTTCGTCTTAAACAATTTTAGTACCTTCATCAGCGAGTTGTCAACGGAATTTGAACTTTGTTACGACCCAGTATAGCCCTTTGTTGTGTTTCGTCTCGTTATGTACGAGACGTGCTCCCGAAACGTAAATTAGATGGTGTGAATAGAAAATGTCTTTTATTTCGTAAGTAGGAATATGATTCGTTGTTCGGTTACACGCGTAACGTTTTTACTCTAATCAGGCAATTTGTTGAAATTTCATGCTTGTTTGAGATTATTTATATTTAACTAGACATTCGAATAATGTACCTACAAACGTTTGAGTCCGTGTAAATATCCGCGTGAAGAATGACTGCTCACCATTTTAATTTTACCGACTTACTGATAACATGTTCAGATACTCCACGTTTAACAACTTTACAAAAAATATCTGTACAGATCTGCTCATTTGTCCCATTTTAGCTAAACCATTAAACCTGAGAGTAATACTAAACCTTTGATGTTTTAAATGTCTAGATTGAGCGTCGTCCTACAATGAAAACAAAAATAACAAGGCAACATTATCAAGCATGTGTGCGTACAGGCGATGTTTTACACGTTCGTCTATTGTATATGTGTGCGTAATTATATAAAAATTGTGGCTAACAGTTATCCACAATTTTTTGACACGTTTGCGCGGATTCGATGTTCCATCTAGATATTTAAAACATCAAAGTACTAAACGTAAATAATAAGATTTCTGAAGCGAAGCGAAAACGGCTTTATTATTGACCCATGTGGTTCTGACCCATAATAATGCAATATCGCGTGGTTACGTTCAGTAAAACCTGTAAGAGAAAAGGTGTTATCGTTTCCACTGCATTTGTTTTTATGCAGTTTGATTCAGTCGTTTTCATTATGTGTCTCAAAGTCGTGGACATTTTAAACTTTTCGAGTTTATTCTTAAAGGTCTTAGAGTAGACATCTTTATTTTAATATTCCTATTAGCTTGACCTGTATGTAACGGTAACTTTCAGCTTAATTTCTACAAACTTCATGAAGTCTGAGTAACTTGAAAATTTGCACAGAGGTCAAGGGCCGATGACAATGTAATGTTATGACAAACACGGCCAAATAACACGTTCAGAACTAGCTTCACAAGGGAACTCCTCGGTTGTTAGGGTGTGCTTGTGTCAATTAATCCGGACACGGGGGTCCGGTGGTCTAAAAGGTGTTAAAAATGGGAAAAGTGGACTGTATACTGATTTTTATTGAGGTGTCCCTTTCCGAGCAATACCCCACAAAAGACAAATGCACACATCAAAAAGGGTGTCCACCAACCTTAGTCCCGTTGCGTGGCGTCGACAGGAATTGCGCTGAGATGGTTTTCTGGTTTCTGCGCACACCAGTTAGCAGTTTCCAACTACACCGTAGTTTCGTAACTCGTATACGAATGTGACGAAATAAGTTTTAGTGGCTGGGTTGACGTACTACTTGAACTTCAGTACAAGAAAAAAATGCAGCCACGCCGAAGGGCTCGCACCGACCGGGACGACTAGTGAAACAGCACTCACTACTGCGCGCGTGACATCGGCGTTGCTCGCGCACGAAATACGAGAAAAGGAGGATAGAATCCAAATTAATGTGAACATTTTATCGATTGTAAAAGTATTTTCAGAATCAGAACTGTAGGTATTACCGAACATTACTATTATAGAAATATTACAACCTAATTATAAAAACTGCGCTGAACGCCGGAAAAAGTCAAAGAAACATGAAGGAGTCGACAGGCATCTTTGCGGAACAAGTGTTTCGCCTGGCCACGGTCAAGAACTAACGACCAGCCTTTAGTTTAGAGGCAAGAAGAAAAAGAAGTTACTTATCGTGACTGGTGTGATATTGCGAACAGTATCTCAGAGCACTTGGCGTTATAAAATCAATACGAAAAAGGTGGTACACAGTAATTGCATCCCATACATGCAAAGTGCGGCTACGTTAAGCAATATTTATTACACTAACCCGACCTCGTTTCGCTTGGGAAAACTTATTTATTATAACATATAAGTTTCCCGTTCTATCTATACTTATAATAAATCTGTAGAGAGGTCAATTCTGTACATTAAATATATTTCCAAAATAACTATCAGGGGGTGATTAGGGATCGATACTGATGCCAAAAATGCAATCAGTAAAATTTTTGTCTGTCTGTCTGATGTATAACCGTTATAGAAACAAAAACTACTCGAAGGATTTTAACGAAACTTGGTACAATTATTTTTCATACTCCCGCGCTGGTTATAGTATACTTTTCATCACGCTACAATCAATAGGAGCAGAGCAGTGAAGGGAAATGTTGGGGAAACGGGAGAAGTTACTCCATTTTTTAAGCTTCCGTCGCGTGTGCAACCTTAATGGTTAAAGCTACACAGAAATCATGTATGACGGTTCTCCTTAAAATTATATAAAAAATATTCCACGACAGCATATGTCTATCTTTTATGGTTGACTCACAATAACACGTGTAACTCCCGATAGCTTAGCAGTTCGAAGCTTATCATACATATATTTTATACCTATATCGAAGTATACCTATATTTTATCTACTCTTACGTTTATGACACTTAAGTGGGTGAAATAAAGGGGTGAAGTTTAAACGAAATTCACGCGGGCGAAGCCGCTGGCAAAAGCTAGTTTATTATATTTCCAATACACATTTTTATACGAGATTCTTTTTTCATGTTTTATGTTTATTTAAAGGTTAACAGGCACACTTGATTCCAGTTTTAATAAATTACCTTAGCGAATCTTTACGCTTTACATTTAAAAGTACTTGATTATTATAGACTTCATAACAATAAATCAATAAAAGATATATATCACAGCCTTCATTTCATTTATAGCTAAAGGTGACTGTGAAAAGTGAGAATGACTTATCAATGAAGAATGGAAGCCGACTAAAAAATGTTGTTATCCAAAGGCCTTTGAAAAGACCTGACAAATATTCAGTTTAAATTAAAATTCCTTCGTCAAAGTTAGAGTCAAACTCAAACTCAAATTGAAATTTAATTCGAAATAATATTCACGTTGATATTGTTCAAATACGTAGGTATTTTTTTAATCTATCGATTATATTACGGTATCGAAATATCACTTACTGCCAAAAGCCTCTAGTTTCGATAAATGCGAAAGTCTGTCTGCCTGTCTGTGACGTTTTCACGGCTAAACCACCGGTCAGATTTGGATATTTGAAATGAAAGTTGAAGAGTCACAAATTTTTTAATCAACCCCTAAAGGCTTGAAACATGGGATGAAAATTTGTATGAGAAATGTAAAAATTTGGACCAAAGGTTGAATTTTTCAAGAAAATTGTTGACGACGCAAGGGCAAAGTAGCCTGTTATTTTTTTCAGAAACCAACGCCTGTGGGGTTGAAATAAGGGATGAAACTTGAGTAAAAGGGATTCGGATAAGCCATTCCTGAGATTAGTACGACAAAGGCACAACAGTCTAAAACATTTTAAACATTAAAACGATGAAATTTCTGACGAGAATAAATTCTTTATTTAATTTTTCTTACATAATTCGACGTAATAAAATGGAAACACCGTAACTGACAGTAAAGCTTTGGTTTCCTAGGATAGCGGTGCCGTCATGTTGCGGCCGTAATACAGCGGTGAATGACGTCACTAGAACGTTGTCTATGTAAACGAAATGGCGCGGTTTCCTGAAGAGCGGTAACTGACACCGTAATGTCAAAAAGCGGTACCGCCATTTGCATGACGGCCGTCTTGTCGACACCGATGGTTTGGTCAACGTTTTATTGATAGCGGTGAAGCTATTTTTAATATGTATTTGTTTTTTTTCGGAACAACGTCAAAAAATAAAAAGTAAAGAAAAAAGTCAACTAAAACAGAATTGGTGGCGTGAAAGTGGAGAAATATTAAATTCTGATGAATTATTAATTATTAAAATGACTGACGGTGTGTTAAAACGGCCGTGGAACTTTCCACACGTCATCACCGTCAAGACGGCCGTCTACTTGCGTCCGTAATATTACGGCCGCTACATGGCGGCACCGCTTTCCTAGGAAACCAAAGCTTAACTGTAAGTTGAAAAGTTTGAATCCCCTCCAACGTTTTGTTCAGCCCCATTTATTAACATGTTATTTATTTGCGAGTGAAGTATTAAAATCATATTACAATTTAATTAACATCAGTTATCTCCATCAAATGGATTATTATTATAGTTGTTCAATGCACAATATCTGGATGGCGCTGACAATGGACGATTTTTATGTTAAAAATGTTTTACATAATTTTGGAAAAGATTTTCTTCAAACTGCAGGACCGAATTCTACCAGTCATAACTAAGAACTACTACAAGGACACTGGCTTTCGAAAAACAAACTATTGAAAGCGGCCAATAATTTGAGATACGATCCGAGGAGACAAACTATTAAATTAAACATACAAAGGGGATAACACTTGTGAAGACTTTTTACGGGACTCTACGGGATTGGGATTCTATGGCTTTGTTGATGGAAGTCCGTGTATAACTTCTTTGGGGTCGAATTTATTGTGATGCCGATGCAAAGTTTCTTTCGATTTTCTCCAAAAAAACAATATATTTTCAGCAACCATCTCTCACTGTCCTTAATAATGTTGAAAATTTCCGGCCGCTACCAAAACTCGTTGAAATTTACAAAGTTTGCACTCCCGCTCACCACTCGGCGGCCGAACGAAAGCCTGAAACTTATCTAAGTACACTTACCTCGGGGAACAACAGCCAGTAACGTGAATTGTTTAATGTAGTTAAATATTTAACTGTTAAACCTCTCTTTTAACGCAAACGACTCCTAACATTTCTATGAAGACAGGGAAAAATGTTATAAGGATGTAATTGGCTTTATTGCCCTTAAATGTGCGTGTGAAAAGAATTTATAGCACGGGATTTACATTTCACGGAAAGATAATGTTGTCGTAATAATCTTATTCTCGTTGTCACAATGTTAGTTACCTTACTCCTCCGAAACGGCTTTACTGATTTTTACCAAATTTTATATGCAGTTTCAGTTGGTCTGAGTTGTTCACCCTTAACATTTTTTTGGCAAAACAACGTTTGCCGGGTCGGCTAGTATATTATTATCCTTACGCAAACCCTTACCGTAACAAGAGAGGTTATAATCGTCGTTTTACGACACTGGTCCTACAATAGTAGTAGAATATTAAATTTTAAACAGCCAAAAACATTCGAGTAAACTATTTCTCGAAACGAAAACATTACAGGTCAATAAAAATTTCTCGAAACGAAAACATTACAGGTCAATAAAAATTTCTCGAAACGAAAACATTACAGGTCAATAAAAATTTCTCGAAACGAAAACATTACAGGTCAACAAAACTTTTAACAAAACAGAACCGACTTTAACGCCGAAAAGTCAAAATCGGTACAGTTAAACGCGGTTAATATACTTAAATCCTTCTCATCCTAATAAACACTGATAAACACGATGCTGAAAACCGTATCAAAATCGGTTCAGCCAAACAATACACCTAAAACCTTTTCCTAAGTCTGACAAATACTATGCTGAAAACCGCATTAAAATCGGTTCAACCAAACGCGAGATAATCGCGCACAAATATACATACATACATACAGGTCAAACTGAGAACCTCCTTTTTTGAAGTCGGTTAAAAAGTAAAATCATTCCTAAAATCCTCTATAACTAAACTGGGTTAGCTGTTAGTCGACATCACAAAGTGTATCGTGTGTCCTGAGTGGCTTAATATAGAAGCTTTCACGCTGCCAGCCGAGCTAACTGTGTTACCAGTTAATTTCCCTCCGTGCCGCCGTGGCCATATATTTGCGGCGACGGGTACGGCCACAGAGTAGGGTATTGTAGAATGTTCTGTTGTTAGCTTTAGGTACGGTTTAAACACTTCACTTCACACTCATAGCCCCACACTAGGATTCCCTGTGTCGTGGGTGCCATGGACAACACACAAGACAAGGGGACACACACCCAGATCGAGAACGGAAATTAAAACTCATCATCCAAATTTCCGCCTCGCTGGGAATCGAACCCAGGACCCTCGGAACAGCGAACCGGCGTGTTAGCCATTGCGCCATCCGGGTCGTCAACCTATGGGCTATGCAGAACGGGTACCTTCTTGACATTAGCTTAGAGCATAGTCTACCTCGCTGCTCTAGAATTGGTAGAAAGGTCAGTCAACCCAAGTGTGCCCCTGATGGAAATGCTCCAGAATTTTTTACCACTAACAGTCACCCATCCTACTATTGACCGCACCGGCTGTTGCTTACCTTTGTCGATCACTTAGGGTCGATGCAAGCCGCCGGGCTATCAGCGCTTCTAGGTTCTATGTCTTTGATGTTTTAAATATATAGATTGAGCGTCGCCTTACAATGAAAAGAAAAAAACAAGGCAACAATATCAAGCATGTGTGCGTGCAGACGATGTTTTACACGTTCGTCTATTATCTATGTGTGCGTAATCTGTGCGTAATGATATAAAAATTGTGGCTAACAATTGGCCACAATTTTTTGACACGTTTGCGCGGATTCGATGTTCCATCTAGACATTTAAAACATCAAAGGTTCTATGTATACAGTCGATCAATCAATACATTGTTGACTGTAGGTAGATTGTAACAGCCCTTTGTGACATGGCATAACTTATGCGTTGCTCGCCGAAAAAGATGTCTTGAACAGAATAATTACTATTACCTCGTCGACATGCGACCGAAATGGGCAATTTTAGTTGACTTTTATAAAAATAAAAAAATTACTTACATCAAATTCGATAAAAACAGATAACTCAAAAGCTAAACAGTCCGATATTGTTCACATTATATCTATGAGAAATCGAATTAAAAACCTTATTATAAATGAAAACATTATTATTGTGTATCTTTATATTGAACTAGCTACCCGCCCCGGCTTCGCACGGGTGCAAGTTAGATTTACCATAGCAGCGCCATCTATTGATTACTTACTCAACCCAGTCGAAAGGTATCGACATCTGTTACATATAATTGTGACTGTCAAATAATAACACTCTTAATTTAGTTCTCTTGTGTGGCGCTAGGTGTCTGTTCATCTGTGAATAAGACTGCCATGTCAATTGTCATTACTTGCAAAACTTACTGTCAAATAGTAAGACACAAATAATTAGAAATAAATTAAAATTGCGACTATAATTTGAGATTTAAAGTATCCTATCTCTCAAGTTGGATCGAACTGCACATGGTGTGCGAATTTTATTATAATCGGTTAAGTGGTTTAGGAGTCCATCGCGGACCAACATTGTGACACGAGATTTATATATATTAAGATAAGCTCCAAAGTACATTAATTGATTTTGAAAATGTATCCACCAATTCTTTACAGATATTATTAGATGTATACCGAATAACACAGGCTATATTTTATTTTCAAAAACATCTCTCGAAAACGATCTCCATGAAAATTCCAATGATATCACCCGACGTGTAAAATATGACCTAAAAAGTTCCTTACACCGCGTGTTCTGTAATTTATACATTTACTGCCTGATGCCAGCGCCTTGGAGTGTGGGTACTAACGCGTTATGTTTACGACGCCGGGTTTACTAGTACCTATACTAAAGTCGTACTGTAGCGGTGATAGCCTAGTGCTTAAGAGCTCCGTCTTCTATACGGAGGGTCTGGGTTCGAGTCCCAGGGCACGCACCTCTGACTTTTCAGAGTTATGTGCGTTTTAAGGATTTAATTGTTATTTGCTGCAAACGGTGAAGGAAAACATCGTGAGGAAACCTGTAAGCCGGAGAGTTCGCAAAACTCAAAGGTGTGTGAATTCCGCCAATCCGCACTTGGCCAGCGTGGTGGACTATGGCCTTTACCTTTTCATTCTGAGCAGAGACCGAGCTCAATAGTGAGCCATGATGGGTTGAGAAGAAGAAGATAAAAAAGTCACCGGATATGGAACTGCCACGCCCCGCTAAAAACGAACTTGTAACGTATGCTCAGAGTTCGATTTAGATTGTAAGAAAAATTTACCTAAGACATTTTAAATAGCCGCCGTCAAACTACATTGAACCTTGAAGTCGGATTAGCCAGACTTGTTTCAAGTCGAATCCGAAACCCGTCATAAGGAGCGTTCACGACGAGAATGCGCTTACGGCACGCCCACGTTATTGTTTAGTCGGGCTAATCCGACTAAACAATTACGTGAGGAAAGCCGTGACATATACGAATAATGCCGACTGTATGTATTTTTTATATTATTAATTTGTAACTTTGTACTGGGTGATTCGATTTTGTAATTTTTTAAAAAACTAACATACTAATATTATAACACCATCTACTAACTGGACTAACCATCCTAGTCCCTTTGAGTCTAGTTCTAGGTCGGTCACAGTTGTTATGGGCGGCAGCGAAAGGGTGGTGCTGCATGCTCGTTTGCTATCTTAATTCCATAAAAAAATCTATATTTGAATCAGTTGTAGTTAGTTCCATTTATATAGCGACATCTGACGAGTAGTTTGTCGTGGCCGTATTTTGACAACAAATAAAGATAAAACACACATCCTAAGTCGTTAAACGCATCATTAAAACTGACTTACGAAGAATCGAAGCCAAGACCTTCAACCCCTAGTTTATAACTTAAAGCCATCATTCACGTTTTCCCCCATCCTTGTACGGGCAGATTTATGACTAGCTCACATTCAAGGTCTGAGCGATCCTCTCTTGATTCAAGCTATGTCTGCGACTCGGAAACAAACATATATATCTGTCACACGTGTATATGACCCCGGAAATTGCACCCGTGACCTTACCTTTGTCGAGGCTACTTCAAATTGGGGTAAAAGGCGAAGTAACCCGTATTATTACTGAAGAAAAGCTTTAATTCAAAGGCTTTAGGGTACTAAGAATTGGGGGAAAATCGTTGCGACGCAACCTGACGAGCGCCAGCTTTGGAATAAAGAGAACTATAAAAATATAAACAGGTCAAAAGTTATGAGGTAACGTAAGTACCTACCTAAATTAAACACGAGTTATTAAGAATAACTCAAAAACTACCCGTCAAACGTCGCTCAACTACATGGGCCAGGACGACCAGCAACAACTTTCGAAGACAAAATGAATGACTATAAACAGTTCACCTTGTAAAATTCAATTCAATATAATAAAAATTAAAAGGACCTCCTCCTTTTTTAACCGACTTCAAAAAAGGAGGTTCTTAGTTTGTCCTGTATGTATGTATGTATATTTGTGCGCGATTATCTCGCGTTTGGTTGAACCGATTTTGATGCGGTTTTCAGCATAGTATTTGTCAGACTTGCGAAAAGGTTTTAGGCATATTTTTTGGCTGAACCGATTTCGATACGGTGTTCAGCAATGTGTTAACAGACTTATGAGAAGAATTTAGGAATACTATTAACCGCGTTTAACTGCACCGATTTTTACTTTTCGGCGTTAAAGTCGGTTCTATTTTGTTAAAAGTTATTTGAAGTCGGTTTAAAAGATCGTAGGTAAGTGCTAGGTCTCAAGCTACCAGCTAGTGGTAGCTAGCCAGCTAGATAACTCTTACCATTCAGCAGAGAGCGACTTCGATCATCTCATAAACACTCTGGTCTAGGGAAATACGATTGTGGTCAATATTGCGGACCAATACATTGTGCAGACATCGACCAGTTATTGTGTTATTATACTCGTATACATACATGTATCGACTAGTTTATGTTTATTGACTAGCTGACCCAGCAAACGCTGTTCTGCAACATATTTTGTACTAGACTAGTTTCCGCCCGCAGGCTTCGCCCACGTGGAATTCGTTTAAACTTCAACCCCCTATTTCACCCCCTTCGGGGTGGAATTTCCAAAAATCCTCTTTTAGTGCTCCCCTACACTCCCCAAGGAACATACATGCCACAGCTTCTTCCGTGTAGTTTCGGCTGTGCGTTGTCTGTCAGTCAATCACTCAGTAACGCAAGAGTTTTATATATAACTAGCTGACCCGGCAAACATTGTTTTGCCAAAAAATGTTAAGGGTGAACAACCCTTACCACTTAGGGGTATGAAAAATAGATAGTAGCCGATTCTCAGACCAACTGAAACTGCATATAAAATTTGGTAAAAATCATTAAAGCCGTTTCGGAGGAGTAAGGTAACTAACATTGTGACACGAGAATTTTATATATAAGACTAGAGAACCGCCCGCGCTTCGCTTCGGGACCCGTAGGTAACAGCCGCATAGGTCCCGCTCCCGTAGGAATCTCAGCTAAACAGTAGCCTATAACATTTGCCTATGACTTAAGTAAATCACATGTAGTATTTGATAGCGTGATTCAGAACTTGCAAATGAATTTCTTCTCAAAACACTCAGTACCTTTTAATTTAATATTTGATCCAGCACATGGTCTACAATAACACAATGATAACAAAATATTTTTTTAATTTGATCGCAGCGCTAACTGTCGGGACAGACTAAAAATATATGACACTGCGATGGTAGCGCCGTCTGTCGGATCCTAATCTAAACCATCCTCAAAGCCACTGTAACACACACAAAAAATTTCATTAAAATCGGTCCAGCCGTTTAGGAGGAGTTCAGTGACATACACACGCACAGAAGAATTATATATAATATTAAGATTATAGAAGATTATACCGCTCATTTTCCGGGCATTGCATGGATTTGAAGGATAGTATAATATATTCTTACCATGCTTTCAATATCGTAATTATACCTGAACTTACATATTAAAAATCTTTCCTCTTTATAATAAGCTGCGTCCCGTGGTTGCAATTTCAATCCCGTAGGAATACCGGGATAAAAGTAGCTTATTTATTATAATGATGCTACGCCTACATGTTATAATTATCTTGTGCTTTATATTATAATGATAAGCTACATTGTATAATGCTGTAAAGTTACTACTACATTGTATAAATGCTATACACACTTTCATATTTCTTATTTAGTACGATTTTAACCTTAAATTTTTATATACCTTTAGGAAACGGACATAAAAATATACAATAACTTTAATTTAACTCAATAATTTGGTTGATCTCTTAGTATACCTTAATTATATATAGACATATAAATAAAAATAAATAACGCTACACACTCAAAGCCCCACACTAGGATTCCCTGTGTCGTGGGTGCCTTGGACAACACAAAAGACAAGGACACACACCCAGACTGAAAACGGTAATTCAAATTCGTCATTCAAATCGCCGCCTCGCTGGGAATCGAACCCAGGACCCTCGGAACAGCGATTTCTTTTGTGAATCTAAGTCATTTGGAAACACAGAAACTTCATTAAAAATTGCGCTAACCATGTATTTTGGAGTTCTATCGCTGAACACACAGAAGAAGCACATGTTTGTGATACATAACTTTATATATAGCCTCGTCCAGAAGGGACACAGTGAATAATCAATAGCATTAAATATTTATGCTCCGACACCGGTATATGGTCTTCAGGGGCATTTATTTTTAAAGTTATTTTCGGTTCTTGGATAATTAGAGGACGGAAAGGTCGTACACAGTGAATGTTGTGGTTAAACAAGTTGTAGACTGACGCTGTAGTCAGTTATAGGGACGAAGTTTCTATGTTATCGTACGGTAAGGATGGAAGCTAGAAAATAAAAAGTGTAAGATTTTTGCTCGATGGAAATGTATTCTATGGTTTGAATACGCGCTCAATTTTTTACCGACTTCGAAAAAGGAGGTTCTAGGTTTGACCTGTATGTATGTATGTATAATATGTGCGCGATTATCTCGCGTTTCGTTGAACCGATATTGATGCGGTTTTCAGCATAGTATTTGTCAGACTTAGGAGAAGGTTTTGGGCATATTGTTTGGCTGAACCGATTTTGATACGGTTTTCAGCATCGTGTTTATCAGACTTAGGAGAGGGATTTAGGAATATTAACCGCGTTTAACTGAACCGATTTTTACTTTTCGGCGTTAAAATCGGTTCTATTTTGTTAAAAGTTATATTATATTAAATTTGGTCACAGACTTTAATTAATTGCAGCCATTAAGGTGCCAGCAGTTAGGTCAGGTAAGTCAGCTGGTGGCGAGGTATGTCAGATATTCAAGTAAGATGCTAGAGTGCAACAATGTGTATAACTTAGGTCCAACGGTAAAGTCGCGAAGGGGCTGCTATTTTTATATAAAGTATTTGCTTGTACTTCATTTTTCTCATAAAGTATAGAGTACTCGGGTAATTTTTTATAGCCTAAACAGGCAAACGAGCAGACGGGTCACCTGATGGTAAGTGATCACCGTCGCCCATGGACATTGGCAACACCAGGGGCGCCACCAACGCGTTGCCGGCCTCGAAGTAAACGATAGACCCGCTTCTTGAAGAACCCCATAACATAGCACTGTGGGAATACTGAGGGATGAAGTTCGCTCCACGGGTTACAGTACTATAACGTGCAATACTTTGTTATATTGTACTGGTGGTACCTAGTTAGTACATACTTATATTTAACTTAAATAATTTAAGCAAGATTGATGAATAAATATCGTTCCATGAAATGCGAAGGAAGAAAAAGAAACACAAATTTGTCGATTGTTATTAACTCAGTTTTACCAAAACATTAATGGATCCAATAAATCGTAATTCATAAAATTTAACTCTAAACGCTCTGTCAATTAAAACACACGACACCTACCCAATTATTTTCAAATTGTAAGAGTTTAGAAATTATTTTGCAAAAACACTCATTTTAACAAGGTCTATTTAAGTAACAATCATAAATTTAAATACGTAATACTCTTCAGTTACTATGTGACTGACAGACAACGTACAGAAAATACTAATCGCAAGAAGCCGAAAGGAGACCAGCAACTTTCTTAAGGACCTTGGGCCTGGAATTATATGTGTTCATATTCCAGGCATGCATGAGACATCGCTTTTTAGATCGAGGATATTGTTACCACATTGTGCATATTCCGTTTTTGCGGAAAAATATGCAAAATAAACATGCTTTCTCGCCTTAAAATAAAATAAGATACTAATTCTTTTTTTACTTCCGGAAAAACGCTGTCAGCACTTGTCAGCCATTTTGATGACGTAATAATGATAAAAACAAAAGTCGCGTACGTATGTATGACCGGCCTTTGATGTTTTAAATATCTAGATGGAACATCGAATCCGCGCAAACGTGTCAAAAAATTGTGGCTAACTGTTAGCCACAATTTTTATATTATTACACACACATTACGCACACATATGTAGATAATAGACGAACGGGTAAAACATCGCCTGCACGCACACATGCTTGATAATGTTGTCTTGTTTTTTTTTGTTTTCATTGTAGGGCGACGCTCAATCTAGATATTTAAAACATCAAACCGGCATTCATTCAAGTTGTTATGCACGAAACTGAACTGACAGTTTGGTTGGCTGGTTTTTGTTTTTGCCTTTATGACGTCACACAAATGCCTCTCGTGTTTTAGGTCACGTGACATATAGATTAATAATTAATTATGTGCTTTTATGACTCAAAATCAAAATATTAAAATATATTTCTACATCAATTTTAATTTTTATCAAATTTCATAGTTTATTTTTCATTACGAAAAGTATCCTATTCAAAGAAACCAATAGTAAAAGAAACTATTGAGACATATCATACATTTTCCGTCACACGCTAAAATACACTCTTATCTTTTGCCAAACGTTCTAAAACAACTTGAATCTGTTATCACAATTACCCGAAACAAAAGGCAACGAATCAAGGTATCGATTTTCCTCCGACGCCTCACCTCAACGGGCCCGGCTAAGCAGTAAAAAACCCCAGCAATTAAATGGTCATTCGGGAACCGGTTTAAATATCCGCCTTTATATTTAACCGGGTAATTGGTTAAACTCGGTAATGCTGTGAAAATGAGAAGTGATTCACCGCCCTTGGATTTAGCTTTATTGCGGTTTTAATTGATGGACAAAATGGAGTGTTTAGCGAAAAAGCTAGCCCGGCTTTTTGTAATCTTTTACTGACCCATGAGGGGAGGACCTTCAAACATAATGGTAATCTCATAATCAGTATTTATGCAAATCCAGTGCAATTCTACTTCATTCTATACTATAGGTAGGTACTTACTCTGCGCTAAAATTCTTTCTTTAATGTTTTTCTTCACATTGACACTGTGAACTTGTACAAACACATTAATTTGTAAGATAAATTACTATACTATACTATATTGTAAAATTTAGTTTTCAACATTTGACCGTCGAGGAGTTTCCACCAGAGTTTCGGTAACCAATCCAAAGCATAGTACATTTTGGTAAATATCATCTCAACCCGTCGTGGTCTGCTACTTGGCACGGGTCTCTTCTCAGAATGAGAATGTTATGGCATAGTCCACCACGCTGGCCAAGCGCTGATTGACAGACTACACACACCATTGAGTTTTGCGAACTCTCCGGCATTCAGGTTTCCTCAAGATGTTTTCCTTCACCGATATAGCGAGTGATATTAAAATACTTACAACGCTCATAACTCCGAAAAGACAGAAGTACCCGCTTTGAGGTTCAAACCCGGACCTTCCGAGTAGGAGGCCGAATTCTTAATCACTAAATACTATAGCCCCCTTATAATATCATCGGCAAGGCAACTAATATCACTCGCCAGAATCTTTCAAATATCATTACTTACTGAGTCAACATGATGGGTGTTCTCAAGTACATGACAACAATAGGGAGGTCGGTTCGTGGAATATCTACAACGCGTTACAGAAATACTGTTTGTAAGCTAAGGGCTTGTAGCAGATTACATGCCAATTTTTCTAATAATTGCTATGGAATATTATTACTTATAATATAATTTATGTTTCAAACTTGTAAATTCCA
This sequence comes from Hesperia comma, assembly GCA_905404135.1. Classification (NCBI taxonomy): domain Eukaryota; kingdom Metazoa; phylum Arthropoda; class Insecta; order Lepidoptera; family Hesperiidae; genus Hesperia; species Hesperia comma. The sequence goes on along the minus strand of FR990015.1, from coordinate 18,847,532 downwards.
CGTCATTGCTTCATGAAGTCTATGTATATTTAAGCCACATAAAAACTAAAAATATAAAAAGAGTTTGTTTTGGAGAGTTCAAATAGCGTAAATAATTATTTTTTTATTTCTGTAGCTCATCCATGTAAATCATTCAATTTATGCCATTCGAGATCAACGGATACAAATTTATAGACACGCAGACAAACCCATAAAAATTATTGTAATGAGTCTTTGTCGTTTTGAATATCCCTAGTAATATTTTCCAGAATACATATTTTCCACCTACAGACACCTATAAATTAGAACTTTAATATATAATTATGATAATGGTACTGACATAAGAACACGCTTTACGAGTTAAGTATTTTTTTGTAGATTGAACAAAGCAAATATGTAGTTACGTAAATTAGTTACGTATTATTTTTTATATTTCAATATTGTTTATTAAAATATTGTGTAGCAGGCCCCTAGCCTACTTAACCTCGGGGCACACGCAGCATCTGGCTATAATTTAGCATTCACAAATGTTCCGCCGCAGGAAAAACATGGCTCAGTCAAATTGCTCTGTTTCTGGATTATAATAATACTTTTCGGTTTTCATGAAAAAATTATGAACATTTCTTGATAGAATATACTTAGCAACGAATAAGCGCCTTTATTTATAGGGGCGGACTACAAAAATAATTTTTCTCTCAGGTTCGGACAGTCGTAACTGGGAGATGAAAGAAACATGCCAAAAATCTAGAACAAGCTTTTTGGCTCTAAAATATAATTATCATATTGAAAATAAATTATTTTAAGTTAATTAATAGAGCTTACATTCTGTTTTTATACATAAAAGTTTTATACATAAAAGTAATTTTGTATTTTTATTTGAACGAGCGTATTACGAGATGGCCTAAGTACCCAGTTAGGATCTGATGATGAATGTATTAAAATCGTTGGAAACGCCAAAATTTTAATGGCACGTGTAGTCAGGATTTAATACTAATAAAAAAGTAAAGGCAAATGCAACCATTTCCTCATTCCAAGAGTCACGTTCCTCCAAGCATTGACGCAATCATTTTGGAAGTTTAAAAAGTTTTACAGGTTTTACTTAATTTACATAAAAAACCGAACACTGCATTTTTACAACTTCGAGGCCTAACGAAGTAACTCCAAACCTTGTTTACAAACTGTTTCGGACTGTTAAACAAACGAGAAGTAATGAGAAATACAAAGGAAGGACTGCCAACTTTGGCGAAGTTTAAACGTTTGAAGAGGGCGCGGAACCTATATTTACTAAGTAGTCTATCGCAACATTACACCGTAAATAGGACATTTGATTATGTTTATTATGGATATACATAATTTAAAACGAAAAGAAATACCGAGGAGCCGGTTACACTTTTTTAGAGGCGACCATCTCAGTCCTCGGGGGTAGCAACGAATCTGTTACCGAATTAGAACGAGACTCATACTAACAATAACTAACTGGACTATTACTAACATTAACTAAGAGTCCCCGTCCTCACACTTATTAACAAACTAACCAACTAATATTCTAACACCATCTACTAACTGGACTAACCATCCTAGTCCCTTTGAGTCTAGTTCTGGGTCGGTCACAGTTGTTATGGGCGACAGCGGAAGGTGGTGCTGCATGCTCGTTTGCCACCTTAATTCCATAAAAAAAACTGAGTGACGCTACAACTCCTTCTCAGAGCCAATGGCAGGCTAACGATTGTATGACAGACAATCCAAGAAAGAGAATCCTTTAATGGTGACCACGCCTCGATAAAAGAAGCATGAGTTGGCCCATAGAGTATTACATTTAAAGCCCTAAATACATACTTGCACCTTTCGATAGTTCCCAGGTAATTAAAAGACTTGAAACAGATTTCCACACGAATCATTTTGCGAACCGGCAAGATGTCGAATGAGCTTCCTTCTGAGCTATTCCCGGAGCGCTATGACATGGGGAAAATAGAAGAAAGAAAAGTGTAAAAAGAGTTCTCCTTCAGGGCTGGCGTTGCACTGGTGACTCCCCTGGTGTTGCTCGTGTCTATAGGCGACGATGACCTCTTACCATCAGGTGGCTCGTCCGCTTTTACGTCAGCCCTTCTGGCTATAAAAAAAACACCTACTGGTCTAAGAAATGCTACGCTATGCTACGAAGTGCTACGATATGCTACGAAATGCTACGAAATGCTACGAAATACTACGCCATTCTACGAAAACGCTACGAAAGCTACACAATACGTCATGTCCTTAAAATCACTTTATATGTACGTATACGCAAGGCATACTCTCGAGCTAAGACCGGCTTTAAACGTCTTTCGACACCTTGTTCTGGCAGTCTGGGATTTGGGTCAGTATTCTAGGCCGGCCCTATTCACAAAAACGTTAATATACCCGCGGTCCCACAAATTTTTCAATTATTTACACTGTAACCGACGGAAACTAGGTTTTTTGCTCTACCTACAAATTCCTTACCTTTGTACTCCCTATGTCCATAATAACTACCTATTTGTGTTCATGTTTGGTACTCGTACATATTTTACGGGGTGTCCTACGTGAGTGACGAATACGACGCGATGCTACACGCGACAATGACAACGTCGCGTGTTGTCGCAGACTCACATAGGACGCAAGTAGGGATACCGTTGATTTGATCGCGATCGTCGCGTTCGCAACGTCGCGTCGCGTCGCTTTCGTCGCTCACGTAGGACACCGCCTACAACGCTACATAAATTGATTCAGACAAAAATCTTAAATAATTAATTGATTGTAGATGGGTAGGTATTTCAGAAAAAGAAATTATAATCACGTGCACACAGCTGCGTGCAAATATATAGTAATAAAAACTAATTGTTTGTTATTTTAAAGAGTCCACTCAAAATATTACGTTCGACCGATTACGACGACTCGGATGGCGCAATGGTTAACTCACGGGTCGCTGTTCCGAGGGTCCCGGGTTCGATTCCCAGCGAGGCGGCGATTTGAATGATGAGTTTTTTCCGTTCTCGGTCTGGGTGTGTGTCCTTGTCTTGTGTGTTATTGTCCATGGCACCCACGATACAGGGAATCGTAATGTCTGGCTATGAGTGTGAAGCGTTATTTATAAAAAAACTAGCTACCCGCCCCGGCTTCGCACGGGTGCAAGTTAGATTTACCATAGCAGCGCCATCTATTGATTACTTACTCAACCCAGTCGAAAGGTATCGACATCTGTTAGAATCATTTGGAGTTAACAGATAATTGTGACTGTCAAATAATAACAAACAAATAATTAGCAATAAATTAAAATTCCGACTATAATTTGAGATTTAAACTATCCTATCTCTCAAGTTGGATCGAACTTTATATATTATATTAAGATAAAAGTTTACGAATATCAAACATTTTCCAATTTAGCAACATTTTTTAATAATGCTTCGCTCCTACTGGTCATAACGTGTTTAATATAATATGTAGTCTGAATGGACTATCTAACACAAAAATATTTTTTCAATTTGAACAAGCAGTTCCTGAGATTACCCCGTCCATACAAACTGGCAAACTCTTCAGTTCCATAATATTAGTAGGTTAGCAAAAGGTAGGTTAACAAAGGTTAATTAGAGTTAAAAGTATTCTCTGTAAGTAAACCTTCGGGGAATAATGCCACGGTATGAATTTATTCTATCTAAAAAGTAATATTTTAATATTATAATCATACTAACATAACTATTAAGACTATTAACAGTCTAACCCATGTCTGCATACTAAAAAACTAATCAACTAAAGTTTGAACGCCGTCTGCTAATCGGACTAACTATGGTAGTATTTACCCTAGTCTTGTTTCATAATGAACTTCATTGAAATAATCAATTTTATAAAACTCTTCTCTTACTGACTCTCTCTCTCTCTTGCTGACGGAACAAGTCCAGCCGAAGTTATTGAAAGCAAGAAGCCGAGGTCATGTATGTTTCTTAGATAGTGTAGGGTAAGGGTTAGAAATTTCCCCTCTAAGGAGATAAACTCAAGTATTTTATTTCATCAACAATAGATTTACTTCAAATTCAAACACTAAATGTTAGCTAGAACTTGGCGTGACATGCCCCCGCGTTGCTAGATATTCCTCAATTGACGGAGGTGAGCAATAAGGAAGGATGTTTGACAATTACCTCTCCTCTGACCCTTGAGAAGTGAAACGTGGGTGAAGCCACCGACGGAAACCTAGCAGTAGGTTACATGTTAGTAAAACGTTACGCAACTCAAAGTGACCACGTAATTGTCCAGTGAAACCTGTCACGAACACTCGACAAAAACGGCCGACAGTGAAAATACATCGCGTTTGGTCCTACAAAGGTTACTACTAACACACTTTTAGACCGTTCGCACACCACACTATTTGCAAGCGCCTAGGATCTTATCCCTGCGTTGCTCGTGACTTGACGCTCTATATTTACAAAGTTCGGCACGCGAGACTACGCGTCTAAGGCGGTGTCCTACGTGAGTGTAAAAACGACGCGACGCGACGTTGCGAACGCGATGAACGCGATCAAATCAACGGTATCCCTACTTGCGTCCTATTGGTAGGGGAGCCGACGATGCTAAATGTGTACTTACTCGAGCGTCATAGAGACCTATTGGGTTGCAAAGGTTAGATGATAAGGAGAAAAAAATGTTATATAATGTATACCTTTTCATCGGTGGGGGAAGCGGCTATAGATCTTTAAATATGTAAAAAAAAACTGCCGCATGGACATACTCGAGCGCGTCAGATATTGATACCATCAATGGCCTACGTATTTTTAATAATGTATGTATGTTAATCTGACCGTTTGCATGGTGGGGGTGATCGTACGTAAGGGTTGAAAATGAAAAAAAAAAATTTAATCGAGCGCGTCAGATTTTCTAAGGGGGTGTTAAGTGCACCAAAAAAAGCTCTAATTCAATAATCTGACGATTTGGATGTGACCCAAACTCGCAGCCATTATACTAATGTGCAAAAAAAAAATCGCCATTTTGAAATACTCAAGCGCGTCAGATTAAGATATATATGGTTCATCTTTATGTCCTAGACTTGCTGTCTCTTAATCTGACGATTATCTAGAGGGATTTCCCTAATCTGCCAAAAAAAAATTAAATCATTGAACTTCATTTATAGAAAAGCTCAGGAAATAGCATGCTAATAAAGAAGTGTATGTTTTTAAGTAGAATACTTGTATTTACATAATATAAGGGCCTTAATATCAATCATAGTTTAAACTATGCTTCAGAGTTTAGTCACGAATTATTTCTTAAGATCAACGGTAGATAATCGATCAAGTCCAGTTTAAACTATTTAAACTCTCCCGAAGATTGGTTAAAAACCTCCTTGTGAGATTAACCTTTCGTTTAATTTGACGTTTCTTGAAGATAGTTTTTGAGTTATTCATAATAATGTGTATTGGATTTATGGTAGTTGCCTCATAACTTTTGACTGGGTGTTCCGATTTTTATAATTCTTATTTTATTCGGAAGCTGGTGCGTGTCTTGTGATACAGTATAAATTTGAGCGACCTCTAATGGGCAGTTTTTGAGTTATTTTTAATAATGTGTGTTTATGGTCGCTACCTCATAACTTTTTACTGAGAATTTAAATTTTCATCCTTTCATCCTTTTTTTTAATCGAAAGCTCGTCGTATGTTTTCGTATAAATTTGAGCGAAATCTGACCGGTACTTTTTGATTTATCTCTACTTATCGATTTTGAACATTAAACTTTAATGACGAATTTTTGTTATTTCGGCTCTTATAAATCGTCAGATTATATATTTTTCGTTATCCTTGAATCATTTCCTTCAAAATAAATAAAAAATTAGCCACGCTCGAGAATGTCAAGATGGCGTTTTTTTTTAACAACTTTGTAGCCCTCCCCTTTCATTGCGTCATTCTCAAATTGTCAGATTAGTGGAATACACACTTTTTAGCGTGTAATTAACTCACCGTACCTTAATCTGACGCGCTCGAGAATGTCTGATGATCAATTTTTTTTTACTAATCTGATCCTTTATTCTATAGGCGCGGCCTCATATATGGGTCTCATATTTGGTGGAGCTACTTAACTGGGTGCCAGGTACCTCCTGTACCTTAATCTGACGCGCTCGAGTGAATCCAAGAATCCCCTCTTGGGCTCCCCAGCTATATGTGACAGTCTGCGACAACACGCGACGTTTTTATTGTCGCGTGTAGCATCGCGTCGTGTTGCGTAGCGTCGCGTCGTATTCGTCGCTCACGTAGGACACCCCGTATGATGCGTGTCCTGTCAATGAACACTGCAGTGTCGGCGAAATGTGGATAGCGTCTGAATCGCGTAGCTAATAAATAGCGTAGTGTGAGATGGGTCTTAGGGTGCTTTTCCACAGCTAAGCTAAGGCACGTGGCTAAGGATGTTCTATTAATCTATCAATCACATTAATTATTCTGCTCAAGACCCCCCGGATAGGAACAGATAGTTAAGTTACCAATCACGTTTGGAGCGTAGTCACACTTTTTAGAGGTGACCATCGCAAGCCTCAAGGTTAGCAAGGCTTTGTGACCGAATAAGAACAAGACTTACTAATTGAGTCTTCTTCTACGTTGGTATACTAGGACGCTCGCTTATTCTTTCAATTTTACAAAAAAAATATTCTTTGTAAAACCATGATGTTTTAAATATCTGGATTGATCGTCGCCCTACAATAAAAACAAGGCAACATTATCAAGCATGTGTGCGTGCAGGCGATGTTTTTCACGTTCATTTATTGTCTATGTGTGCGTAATCTGTGCGTAATAATATAAAAATTGTGGCTAATGACACGTTTTCGCGGATTCGATGTTCCATCTAGATATTTCAAACATCAAAGTGTAAAACATAAGTAAAATAACGTATCAGAGAATTTTCCTCGTGTTGTTGTCAGACGACTACAAAGCCGTTTCGAGTCAAAGTAAAATTTTAATAGGCCAAGTTCATTCGCTATTAAAACCGCCCCGAGGCTCACGCTTTCGCAAAATTTTACATGTCAATGTTTTGAACACAGCTTACAAAAGCGTTTTTCATCTATGATAATATTCTTTAGTTTCAAGGTTTTTATGTTTGATCGAAATAAACTAATTTAATAAATTAATAACACTTGATTTTCATGCGGTTTTCACCAACAGACAGAATGTATTGTCTAGAAGGTTAGATGTATAATTTCTTTATATTTTGTGTAAAATAGCTAAAGAATTACGTTAATTATTCATCGGAAAAATAATAGAGTTCCAAGTTTTTGTTATGGAACCCTAAAAACTTACTACAGTATATTTTATAGTAGGGCCATTTTAATAGGCCACATTTGACAGTTCGTCAAAATTTTACAAAGTAACCTTGTAAGGGAGGCACTCCATATTATTTAATATTCCCTACTAGATATTGTTAAAATTTTTACACTTTTAAGTAAAGAACTGACGTCGTTACAAAGTTACGTCAGTGAACCCCTTTTCTTTTTAAACATGAGGGATGGTACCAAAAGAAACAGATCAGTAGATAAGTTGAATTCGAGAAGTCGAACTAATCGTCAAAAAGTATTTCACTTTTCTTACATTTTAGGCCAAAAAATATGTAATCATTCATTTAAATATATAACGTCTGGCTCAAAAGCGAGTATTCAGAAACGTGAAATGTTACAAAAAAGTCATGATTTCATTTCGCGCCATTATTAGACGCATTATTTTTGTCGTTTTTTTAGTCATTGTTTGAACTGTGCGGTCATTAAAATAGTTTTTATAACAATCACATTCAATTTACAGATGTTTGAAGTCCTCATCGATTAATTAAATTAATCGATGTTTTTCAGCAGGTTACCCTCACTATAAAGCAAAGACAAACAGTTGTCAAATGTGGCCTATTAAAATGGCCTTACTTTAAGTACCAACAAATTAGTTTTGTATCAGCAGAAAAAGTTACATAGATTATATAAACCGGTCTGAAGTCACAAACCTATTAAAGAATTCAAAAAAAAAGATTAACGTAATATTGATAGCGAACATTCATTCTACAAGCTTAATAATATAATACTTATACAACTACATATTTTGTGCTGTCTTTTAATAACTTTAACACAAACAAACGCCCCGTAAGACCCAACATTAGTATGCATAGCCTTCAAGCAAAGTAAACAAGACTCAATTTACAATAAAATCCCTCAATCTTTTACAGTGTCAATTACAACAAAATTTAAATTCACACCGCATACCGACAACATCTTGCTCTAAAGCCTAGAGAGTGACAAGGATAGTTGTTTGACCGTTGTCTTTGTCTACAGTATTAGGTGCGCAAGGGATGAAAAAGTCTTTAGAGGCTATGAAGTATTTTCACCAAACTTTTTTAAATCATTACCAATTATTTTCGGTAACCGATATAGCTTAGAAATTAAATCAGCTTTAATGCCAAAATTTGAACGACTGATAAACGTTCAGGAAGAAAGGTCCTTAAATGAAGACCACGTCTTGGAAAAAGGAACGTATGGCGCCCCCAGCCACTGACTGACTGACGACTTGAAGACAGCGGATTCAAAAGGCTCAGAAACACTCAAGTTGAAGTCAGTTAGGGGCGTATTAGGGAAAACATAATAATATTATATATCTACTTCTGTAAGTTTTATTCTTTTCCGCTGTCGCCCCTGGCAATTATGAACGACTTAAAATTATTGTAGACGACTTAAAGTTAGTAGATGCTGTTACATTATATTATTATTAGTTGGTTGGTTAGACAGGGACTTTTAGTGATACTTAGTCCTGTTAGTTAATGTTAGTAATAATCCAGTTAGTAATTGTTAGTAGGAATCTCGTTCCTATTAGGTCACAGATGCGTTGCTACCCTTGAAGACTGATATGATGCCTCTGAAAAAAATGAAACACGAGCAGTCTTGTGCGCATACTGTGCACGGCATATCGTGTATACCTATTGTGACATTCATTATACGCTTAAATCGCTGAAGTTATTTTATTGGAATAACCTAAGCACCCCTGCAATCAGGTAGACACATCTAAGGTCCGAAGACTGATTGCAGCCACCGGCAGCTGTGGCGCTGTGGCGCTTCTTTTTAGAAGCGCGGTCCGGCCGACAGCCGCTTCGGCTGAATTCCGCTCACTGTTATTGGAGCTGTTGGCTGTTGGCCGGATCGCGCTTTTAAAAAGAAGCGCCACAGCGCTACAGTCGCCGGTGGCTGCAGTCAGTTTGCGGAGAGTGGAGACCCTAAGGGGAAACCTATGCCCAGCAATGCATGTAAATGCTGATAGATAATTGGATGTCTTGTAAATCAATCCTATCCTACTTCCTACTATCCTACTATCCTATCCTTCCTACTAATATTATAAATGCGAAAGTTTGTAAGGATGTGTGTGTGTGTGTTTGTTGCTCTTTCACGCAAAAACTACTGAACGGATTTTCATGAAACTTTGCAGTAATATAGCTTAGACGTCGGAATAACATAATTTGTTATAGAGATTTTTGAAGGGACTGGTTTCCCGAAGCGAAGCGAGGGCGGGTTTACAAGTCTATCATAGATTAAGGTCAAATCTACTTGCCGTGATGATGCCCTGTGACGAAGCCCTAGGGCAAAACACGTGTTGGTGGAGGTACTTATGTATGTTGGTGCATCAAGCAAATGTTGGTGTATACATTCTTTGTTCGTTGCATGTTCCTAAGTTGGAGGGAGGGAGCTGCTACTGGCATGAAAGTATACACCCTTGGATTGATGATTTTTTGCGGATTTTTTGCGAAAGTAGATTAACCTTTAATCTATAAAAATGGAATTCCGCAAAATAACGCCTGATTCAATTAACAATCATTAGATATATTGTTAACTGCAAAGCAGCATTCGGATCTGTACAGCAGTTTTATATCAACGTAGTGCCGTTTTATTTTGTACTTTATTTAAATAGCTAAAGGTGCGATAACGCTTCGTTTATGGCTTTCCATGGGATAAATCCGTAACAAATGCTAATTTATACCTAAGCTTAGTCGATTTACCCATTATCAAAGATTTGTTCGACGTTAATTCTTACTAATTTGAACAAAACGAGATTGGCTTTGTCTTTTGTTCGTTCAATAGAAAATCGTATTAGCTTAATTGTCTTATCCCTAGAGTTAACTTTTCTGTGGATTTAAAGTAGTAACTGCCGCCTTGAAAACTGTGACTGTCCTACAACAAGACTCATTGAGGCACATGGTTTGTCCGTTAGGTGATTTTACTAATAGTCTAGTTAGTAAATATAATTGTCTTATTCTAATTCAGTCGCAGATGTATTACTATTGCGTATAAGATAGTCGCCTCATGAAAAGTGTAACCGGATCCATGCTTTTCTAACCGGAACTTAATATTGTTGTGAAAATTTACACTGCAGAAATGGTACTATACGAGTATACCAAGTTGGTCGGTGGTGCTACCTCGGGCGAACACTATAATCTCATCTATCTATTAGAACAGGTACCTGCCTTCTCTTATAAGTGGTAGGTGCCTAATTTCACTTCGAATAGACGTTATTAGGGTGGTCTAGATGTCCTATTTTACATCTACGAGGGTGCCAGAAACCTAGACCCTGCTTGGTGATAGAGCTGAATCTTCTTTTTCCCTCTTCCTATTTTATTGGCTTACATATCAACAGTAATGTCCTTAGTGCTGATGTCATGGTGACTGAGGCTGGTCGGTCAGCTAGTTTAATTAATGGTAACAAAATATTACTTACTGATAAACCGGCCATCGTCATGAATAGACAGATGAACTTAAAGGATTTTGGTGTGAATGAAATTATTTGAATGATGGCGCATTTTACTGCCCTTTATAATGTTTATTAGGTTGTATACGTAGATTGGACATGCAGTGCCTAATAAGGTAACCGATGTCCCTTCGTTAGGGAAGTAGCCATAAAAACAATATCTCTGCGTGATCTGGCGAAAGTGATAAAAAACTCTCATAAAAACACGATAAAAGTCACAATTACGGCCCGAAACGTGCCGAAGATAAAATGTCCCTCTTACACTAAAAAGGAATATTTTGTTTAGGTTTTCAGACGGTGGAGACGCGAGGATGCATCATCCGGTCCTTTCTTTACTTTATTACGTACACTTTGTTACTGAGGCCGTCTAATTTTTTGTTAACCGACTTCAAAAACAGGAGGAGGTTCTCAATTCGACTGTTTTTATGTGGGTTGCTTCATAACTTTGCACTGGGTGAACTGATTTTGATAATTCTTTTTTAATTCTAATTCTAGTGCTTCTCTTCACGTCTGGTCCCATAACATCTGAGGGGTACTTTTTGAGTTATTCTTAATAATGCTTGTTAATTTATATACTTACCTCATTACTTCTGTCTATTGGCTAGCTAAGAGCCTACATAATACGATTTGTTTAATTCTTTCTATTAAAATTCCAGCAAATAGTTTGTGAGTTATCTCTACTTATGGATTTAAAAAATGGGTTATCCTACTAATATTATAAATGTGAAAGTTTGTGTATTTGTTTGTTTGTTTGTTACTCCTTCACGCAAAAACTACTGAACCGATTTTCATGAAATTTGGCACACACATAGAGGGCAACTTAGATTAACATATAGGATATTTTTTATCCCAGAAATCCCGCGAGATCGGAATTTACGCGGGAAAACCTTCTTCGCGTATGGGGTATAAATAGCTTCTAAACAAACATTAATATAAAACTAACAAGTCTGTCTTCCCGGAAATCCCGCGGGATCTGGAGTTACGCGGAATAAACTCCTGCGCGTACGAAGTAGCGGGCACACACAAAGAGGGCAACTTAGATTAACATATAGGATATTTTCAGAAATCCCGCGGGATCGGAATTTACGCGGGAAAACCTTCTTCGCGTATGGGGTATAAATAGCTTCTAAACAAACATTAATATAAAACTAACAAGTCTGTCTTCCTGGAAATCCCGCGGGATCTGGAGTTACGCGGAATAAACTCCTGCGTGTACGAAGTAGCGGGCACACACATCCTATTATCCTATTATAATATTATAAATGTGAAAGTTTGTGTATTTGTTTGTTTGTTTGTTTGTTACTCCTTCACGCAAAAACTACTGAACCGATTTTCATGAAATTTGGCACACACATAGAGGGCAACTTAGATTAACATATAGGATATTTTTTATCCCAGAAATCCCGCGGGATCGGAATTTACGCGGGAAAACCTTCTTCACGTATGGGGTATAAATAGCTTCTAAACAAACATTAATATAAAACTAACAAACATTAATATAAAACTAACAAGTCTGTCTTCCCGGAAATCCCGCGGGATCTGGAGTTACGCGGAATAAACTCCTGCGCGTACGAAGTAGCGGGCACACGCATAGAGGGCAACTTAGATTAACATATAGGATATTTTTTATCCCAGAAATCCCGCGGGATCGGAATTTACGCGGGAAAACCTTCTTCGCGTATGGGGTATAAATAGCTTCTAAACAAACATTAATATAAAACTAACAAACATTAATATAAAACTAACAAGTCTGTCTTCCCGGAAATCCCGCGGGATCTGGAGTTACGCGGAATAAACTCCTGCGCGTACGAAGTAGCGGGCACACACAAAGAGGGCAACTTAGATTAACATATAGGATATTTTCAGAAATCCCGCGGGATCGGAATTTACGCGGGAAAACCTTCTTCGCGTATGGGGTATAAATAGCTTCTAAACAAACATTAATATAAAACTAACAAGTCTGTCTTCCTGGAAATCCCGCGGGATCTGGAGTTACGCGGAATAAACTCCTGCGCGTACGAAGTAGCGGGCACACACATAGTATTATAAATGCGAAAGTCTGTCTGTGACGTTTTCACGACTAAACCACCAGTCCGATTTGGATGAAATTCGGAATGAAAATATTTGAAGACCCAGAGTCACACATAGGCTAATTTTTTTTTAAAAATCAACCCCTAAAGGCTTGAAATAGGGGATGAAAGTTTGTATGAAAACAACGATTTTGATGAATTTTCCCAGGAAGATAGTTGATGACGTACTTTCTCCCCCACTTCCCCGGTTCGCGATATAAACGAATTCCACGCGGGCGAAGCCGCGGGCAAAAGCTAGTTTTTTTATAAAAAGTTATTTTAATAACCAGCAAACGAGCAGACGACCCACCTGATGCCTTGCTTATTACAGTAACACAAAAGACATCACTGAGTCCTTACAGCTTTTTTTTCAAATACTTTTCATGAAGCGTACTCGTTACAGGCGAATGTTGCGTAGGTTTTCACGTATAAAACTCACTAGAGAACCGGCCGCGCTCCGCTTTGTGACCCGTAGGTAACAGCCGCGTAGGTCCGCGTTCCCGTAGGAATCTCAGCTAAAAAGTAGCCTAAACCATTTGCCTATGACTTAAGTAAATTACATGTAGTATTTGATGGCGTGATTCAGAACTTGCAAATGAATTTTGCTAACGCCATCTATTAACAACTCCGGAACTAAATATCTAGCAACTAATAAAACATCGATCTTCTCATGGGAATTAGATTTTTTTCCGCGGTAAAAAGTAGCCTACGTCCCTCTCCGCCCTCCTAACTATCCCTACACTCATAAACCATACTATATAATAGCCATTTTGCGACGTGAAAGAGCCACAAACAAACACACTTTCACATTTATAATATTAGTAGGATTGCTCTTCAATTATTCTGAAGTGTTTCGAATGTTGTATTGTTAGGTATTCGGGCGAAGTTGTTAACGACGCGTCGATAAACTTTTCAACTCCGACAAGTAGACGAAATGAGGTTTTTCAACACATTTTTTATTTTCATGTATAGCGAAAGAGACAATTTTTGTAGAACATTGCCCAACTCATGAAGCTCTATATTAGCTTCATGGCCCAACTGCTTGTATCTAGAACGAAACTTTACCGTTGCGACACCTTCATTTCTCTCTCCTGGACTCTGGTCTATCATACTGGTTGTGGCGACACCGCACACACGTAATACGGTGACGTCACCGAAGCCTGAATCGCGCTATCGAAGATTTGTCGATCGCCCGCATATATACACGCCTTGAGTACATTCACTCGGGGCCTCAGCCGACCCCAGGAATGTCGTCTCGCCTAGCGGGAGATCTCCCTTTGCCAAATGGTCAAGTACAGAATGGTCGACTCAGCCCAGAGTTGAGATTATGGAGATCTCTTAAGGTAACAGCTTTCTTTACGATGTCTTTCTTCGCTGAAGTAAGAGATAATTAATCTATATGCACGTAAAGATGCTTGTAGGATTCGAACCTAGCTCTCCCTGATACGAAGTACAACGTTCAAATAAGCTATCACTGGTTATTGCGGAATTTAACCAATAATTATAACCGCACACGAGCCCAATATCCCAAATTAATAAGCAACCAAACATTGAATAATGAGTTTACGTAATTTACCTATTAGCGTTTAATGCAATTAATTTTGTGACGGTAACTGTTTTGGTTAGTGTCAACTTAAATAAATAAATAATTTTGTTCGAAAATAAAATACACGCTATAATAACGTCAAGAGAATTATAATTGCAAAGCAATGTTTAAGTCACTGCACTGTGCTGTTCCGGATGGGCGACCGCTAGTGGCAAAATTTCTTGAGCGCTTCCGTGCTTCGGAGGGCACGAAAAGCCGTCGGTCCCGGTAGTTATATATAGATAGCAGTCCTTAAGCCAAGTCGGAAGGCCTCCAGGCGGCTTGAAAACTTCCGATACTGGGTTGGAAACTAACTCAGCTGAAGCAGCATGGTAGAGTATGCTGTAGGCGTCCTCAACAACTAAGAGAAACCCGTGCTCAACAGTGGGCCTTAATGGGTTGTAGCCAGTCAAACTGTGCTGTTAGCCGTTCAGGAATTCACTTGTCTGGAGCTAATGCTGAACGAAGTAGCCGGTCATACTTGTCATACAATTCCCCGCTCAAGTGGCTCCCTATCCGCTTTCGCCGGGATGCTCATATACTTTTTGCTCTCTACTGTGTACTATTCAATCCAACATTACCATTATATTTAAAGGAGCGGTTTAAATTCCGGTGCGAAAACACAATGATGGTGGATTATGCTCTAGACCTCCTCAACAGTGAGTGAAAATTAATCTTAGTCGGGTTTTTTAATTGTCACTTTACAGTCTTTGTTACAGCAAGCACTCGTTCAAACTTCCACGCCCTGTCATTTGTAAACATTTGAACATAGCACAAACTCGCGACGAAAGTTGTCTTGGAGCGATAAGAGCACATATTCCAGAAGCACTTATGTGCTTCGAAAGTTACCTAAACTTATATTCGTTGATGAATTTAAATAGATAAATAAATGACGCTAAACAATCATAGCCCCACACTAGGATTCCCTGTGTCGTGGGTGTCATGGACAACACGCAAGAATACACACCCAGACCGAGAAGGGAAATTTAGAGTCATGATTCAAATTTCCACCTCGCTGGGAATCGAACCCAGGACCCTTGTAACAGCGATCCAACGTGTTAACCATTGCGCCATTCGGATGTCAAATACATGTATCGATATCACGTTAAATAGATGTATCGATGTTAAGCAAATGTCCAGGGCGAAGGCCAAATTCATCGGCAGAATTGGCGAGCGACTAGTCGGCTATCCCTCTGGAAGTCGAGAATTCTGGTCGCTAGCCAAGGCTGTCGAGGGCAACTTCTGTCTTTCATCTCTTCCGCCACTGCGTTTACCAGATAAATCCGTTGTCCACACGGCAAAGGAGAAAGCCGATCTCCTTGGTACCCTCTTTGCCGCCAACTCGACTCTTGACGATGGAGGGGCCATACCGCCTAACATCCCGCGGTGTGAGAGCTCGCTGAATGACATACCTTTTACTCAAAAGGCTGTCAGGCGGGCTCTACTGTCCCTCGACACCAAGAAGTCGAGTGGGCCGGATGGTATTCCCGCAGTGGTGCTAAAGACGTGTGCTCCCGAGTTGACTCCCGTCTTAACGCGCTTATTCTCGCTATCCTACACCACTGGCATAGTACCGTCTTCGTGGAAAGTAGCCCTAGTTCATCCTATCCCCAAAAAGGGCGATCTCAGTGACCCGGCCAACTACAGGCCTATAGCGATAACTTCCCTGCTTGCGAAGGTGATGGAGCGTGTAATAAACACTCAGCTTCTAGGATATCTTGAAGATCGCCAGCTGATCAATGATCGACAGTACGGTTTCCGTCACGGTCGTTCAGCTGGCGATCTTTTAGTTTATCTCACGCACCGGTGGGCTCAGGCCCTAGACAGCAACGGGGAAGCACTGGCAGTCAGCCTAGATATCGCTAAGGCCTTCGACCGGGTCTGGCACAGGGCTCTTCTCGCGAAGTTACCATCTTACGGTCTCCCTGAGAGGTTATGCAGTTGGGTAGCCAGCTTTCTGTCTGAGCGACATATAAAGGTCGTTGTCGACGGTTGCTGCTCAGATTTGAAACCCATAAACGCTGGTGTTCCCCAAGGGTCTGTGCTGTCTCCTACCCTGTTCATTCTGCATATCAATGACATGCTTGAGCGTGCTAACGGCATTCATTGCTATGCGGATGACAGCACGGGAGATGCCTATTATACAGGCCCTGCAAATGCCTCTCGATCACAAGTGGAGGATAGCAGAATCAAACTTGTGTCTGAAGTCGAGAACTCTCTGGAGCAAGTCTCGGAATGGGGACGACTCAACTTAGTTGAATTCAACCCCACGAAGACACAAGTTTGCGCGTTTTCCGCTAAGAAAACCCCATTTGTCATGGCGCCTCAATTCCAGGGTACCGCGCTCACCGTTGGCAAAAGTGTTGGGATTCTGGGCGTTGACATTTCGAGCGACGTGCAGTATCGGAGTCATCTGGAAGCTAAGGCCAAATTGGCCTCCAAAAAGCTTGGTGTCCTAAACCGGGCGAAGCAGTACTTCACTGCGAGGGACCTACTGATGCTCTATAAAGCACAGGTCAGGCCTCACATGGAGTACTGCTCTCATCTCTGGGCAGGGGCGCCACAATACCAGCTTAGTCCATTTGACGCCGTACAAAAGCGCGCGGTTCGGGTTGTCAACTACCCACGAGTCACTAACAGGTTAGAACACCTAAGTCTGAGGAGAGACATAGGATGCCTCTGCGTGTTCTACCGGCTTTACAATGGTGAGTGCTCCGAGGAATTGTTCGATTTGGTGCCAACTTCACCCTTCCATCATCACACCACTCGCCGAAGATTGAAGTTTCATCCACATCGTTTGGACTCGTGGCGAACGACTACGGTCCGTTTTTCACGATCGTTTTTGCCGCGGACATGCAAGATGTGGAATGAGCTTCCTTCTGAGGTATTCCCGGAGCACTATGACATGGGGTTCTTCAAGAAAGGTGTAAAAAGAGTTCTCCTTCAGGGCCGGCGTTGCACTGGTGACTCCCCTGGTGTTGCTCGTGTCTATAGGCGACGATGACCACTTACCATCAGGTGGCTCGTCTGCTTTTACGTCAGCCCTTCAGGCTATAAAAAAAAAATATATATCGAGTTGTAAATTCGAATGATTAGCCTTAATTTCTGTTCTTGGTCTGTGTGTGTGTTTGTGTGAGTAGGTAGCTCGTGGCACCAATGATACAAGGAGTCCTAATGTAGGGTTGTGTGTAGCCTTATTTGGCTTCAAACCATAAATGGCCCACTACTAAGCACGGCTCTCTAATTTCTCTACGAAATCCTATTAAATCATCTCATTTAGAAGAAACCCGGCAATTGCAGTGACCTGGCTGAAACGTTAAGCCCTAATGATGACAGATTTGGAGAACATTTCTAAAGCCTCGACGACGTAACGTAAAAGCTCATCGTTAAAAAAATCTAAATATCATGATGAAAGGAATACCTTGCCTTATTCATTTTCAAAATTTGCTCATTAAAGAATATTTAAAAGTGTTTTAATTTTATAAGTTAGGTTGATGTATATTAAGTTGAAGATAGATAGAAACAATTTAACCGTTGAAATTGTACTTTAACTTGTCCGAGATGTTTTTTAAATGATAATAATTTTCATAGCCACCCAACAAATTGCGAATTTTAGAACTGATACATTTTCAATACAAATTATATTCTTCGTGAAAGCAGTAATTAAGAACCGTGTGTTATTAGAATAACTCAAATTGTAAATAAATAAATTTTAGGTAGTTTACTAACCACTTTCAAGAAATACTTGGAGAGAATTCTCTTCATTGGCGTGATATTTTTTCTATTTTAAAACAGAAATAAAACAAATACTAAGTTCCGCTTAGACCAGAAGTAATTTTTCGTAATCATTCTATATTGATTTAAAAGATGGGCTGAAGAGTCTATTGCGCCTTTCTTGTCCTCAAAATAAAAGTATATGTATGTAGCACCTTTGGAAACGGCGGTAGACGCAAAAAATTACGTACATAAGTGTATTAACAAAATACCTCCATGAATATAATATGATTTAAATTGGAATTTAAATTTGTTACCGAAGGCTTACAATTAAAATATACCTACTATTCAAAACCACTCATAGACTATTCTGATTCTTACAAGCTATTTCTGAGATTATTCAACATAGACAGACTAAAATTAATATGTAACGGACAAATAGGGCAAAAAGGTTAAAACATTACTATAGAATACAATATTGCGTAATGAAAATATCCCAAATAGTTCTTCTGAAATATCTTGCTTCTTGTGAAAATACCTATAGAATTCGTCAAATAATTTACAATAACGTTATATTGTCCATCGTTAACTGTAATGTTAAAACATTTCTTCAGTTTTAATTTAAGTTATATACTTTGTTAAGTCATTGTAATGTTAAGTTAAGCGTTTTATATTAGCAAAAGACTTATACTTGCCTTGTAAAAAAGTTTGGATATAATTATATTTAGTATTATTTTGACAGCGTAACACTTCTGCAACAATTTTAAATAACAAAACAAATACTTGAAAGAAAAAGTGTCGTCAAAATTGGATGAAACCCAAAGCCCTGAAAACCTAAACAAAAAATGACACTTTCTCCGAACAGACAAACACAATTACATAACAACAAAGTGCACTTTACACTTTACGTTGCAATACAACACTTACCTTACAACAAAGCTGCCACAAGTTTTTTAAACACTTCACGATAATATTATTTCACGTTGTCATGTAATTATAACGCGGACGAGCTATACGGGCGGCCTGTCGCGTCTGCGGCCAGCGATCGACTGAAGAGGAACAGAGAGGGATCGCTATATAAAGGTACGAGTAGGTAGGTGGGGCATGGATACTACGCCGCTTGTTGTACACACGGCTAGGCGATGATCTCGGCCACACTGTCGGATCTGACAGCTGTCGTGGACGCGCGACCTGAAAGTTCCCACAATCGCGGAATATGTGGTCCAATTGGCAAGGGGAATCGCACCTCTCCCCTCTCGTCCTCCTGAAGGCCTCCCGCTCCCGCGGGAACTCTTAGAGTCAGGCGAGTGCCCCGACCATCAGGTGGCGACTGACAGCGACAACAGCTGGTTTTACGGGATACGATAGGGAACCCTGCTCGGCAGCGGGGTCCACCAGCATACTGGAAGGGCCGAACGAGTTCAAGCCCGGGTAAAAAGGAGATCCTTGAAACCCGAAGATCCCTTCGCAAGGGATGGCAAGCGCATCTGCGAATGGAAGACCGATTGTCGATTGCAGACCTCACTGTCTTACAATAATAAAAATAACGCTACTTTTTCAGAGCCTCGCACTAGGATTTACTTACTCATACTTAGGTAGCAAACGAGCATGCTGAAAAACGCTGCCATACGTGACAATGATGCCTGACACAGCCTCAAGGCTCAAGCTCGGGACTTTAAAGGGTGTTGTTAAGACTATTGAGGCAAAACTATTACTGATAATTAGTTCTATTAGTTAGCCATGAGGGAACCCCTCAATTATTGTAGACGTCGTGTTATAGCTCTTTCAATATTTGCGTAACAAAATAAAATATTATGCTAAATATCTGATGGTAGGTTTTGGAGATAACGAGTTACAAGTGACATTCCTCAACGAATGAGAGTAACTGAACCGTGTTGAAAGGTATTTGTTGATGACGATATTAATATTATTCACCATTATAGTAGATTCATTATGTTTCTGTAATTTTTTCAAATAGTAAATTGTCAGCACCCGTTACATTTAAGACAATTAAACTGTTAAAAACTCTTTCACAGTCAGACTGCACTTTATGTGGAGTTTTTTCAAGAAAGCGATTTGTGTTTTTACTTGAGGTTGGATTGTTTCGCTTTTAGGGCAAAAGCTATTTTTCATTTTACTTGAAGGAATTTGGCTACTAGGAATTTTGCCGCGAGGAATTCCGGTGAAGAGAACAATAATATCAGATTACTGCTTTATAATTAGCATTTCTTTAATTTTAAGCTATTGCATAGCTTTTATCGCGGGCCTTGGGCGCGGGGACCGAATGCAAAAATTTCGTAACGAAAATTTATTACACCCCCATCACCCACACACAGACATAGTTACTATGTCTGTGCACCCACACATCGATAAATACCAGAACTTTTAACTGAGTTAACTAACTTTTACTTTATAACGGCTAAACCGATTGGGCTAATTTTAGTCTTGAAATATTCGTGGAAGTTCAGGGAAGGTTGCAGCGATGAGAAAATATGAAAAATTGCGAGGAAAATACTAAAAATGAAAATTTTAATTTCCCATACAAATCTTACCTGTCAAACATTTGATTTTCGCCCCGTCGGTCGGTTCGGTGTTTTAAGAATCCATACTAATATTATAAATGCGAAAGTCTGTCTGTCTGTCTGTCTGTCTGTCTGTCTGTCTGTCTGTCTGTCTGTGACGTTTTCACGGCTAAACCACCGGTGCGATTTGGATGAAATTCGGAATGAAAATATTTGAAGACCCAGAGTCACATATAGGCTACTTTTTTTTTCAAAAATCAACCCCTAAATGCTTGAAATAGGGGATGAAAGTTTGTATGAAAAATCTAAACCGCCTGACCGATTTCGATGAATTTTCCCAGGAAGATAGTTGATGACGTATCTTCTTCCCCACTTCCCCGGTTCGCGATATAAACGAATTCCACGCGGGCGAAGCCGCGGGCAAAAGCTAGTAATTACATGTAGATCTGGATTAAATAAGGCGTTGGAATCGACAACATGTATTCATAATAGTCGAATTATCGCGTATTTAGATTTAAAACATACAAAATAACATGACATAAAATAATGACACTATATTAATGACTTGAGGGTGATAGAGACAGTGCCATACAGGCAAGGCAAACTGTAAGGCACTGTCTCTGTCACCCACACGTCATTCACGCGCCAAAAGATCGTTGTAGGACTTAAATGTCAAATGTCAATTTTCTTTTTAAAAAGAATTATTTTGTCAACTGAAATAGTTCTTATGCTTTTGTTCAGAATATTTAAATCTTCTTTGCACAAATTAATGCATTATCCGTTTCTAATAAAGATTAAAATGTCTTGCACCTATAATGCGATGTTATGATGTACGTATTCTTAACAATTAGGCTTACGTCATTATTATGCGTCTCTTTCAGTGATATTGCCTGTGAACTTTGATGTAACTTTTGATAACTAGGCAACTAAATGAAAACTGGTGTACACCACTTTCTTGGCCCACTGTAAAACAGTGAATATCTGTACTCGTATAATTTGTGTACAAAGTGTTTTATATATGAATAAACAAAGTGCATTTATTAATGAAGAAAGTCACGAAAAAATTGTGAAAGAAAACGAGTTATTACTCTATATACATTCATTTTATTATTATTATCACAAATGCAGTATTATTTTTTGTTTTGTTAATTTATATATAATGCTATGCAATAGCTTTACCGCGGCAGTCTCCGAGTGCCACACGTCTTTTTTATTTAAAGTTAATTTCCCAAGTAAATTTCCGAGACAAATTCAAACACAGGTTCCGAAATATTGTGGTAAACTCGATGGAATAATTATTAATTATTATTTGTAAGTACATTTTTTAATTGTGTATGAGCCTACTTGTATGTGTATTTTATCTTTTGGTGTACAAATATAAACAATAAAGTATTAAATAAATATAAATAAATAAACCTAATATTTTTGGCTATATTGCGCCAGCATAAAATATCTGAATCCAATGCAGGTATGTCAAGGTGTCATCAAAGGTTAATGAAATTCAGTCTGTAGGAAGGACTTCGTTTATTGGATTGATTGACCACTCCCTAGCCTAATTGGTGCTAGCCCTGTCTGAAAGCCCATTTATTCCTGGCTGCATGAGATAAATAATAATATTACAAGTAAAATGCACTCGGGCGAAGACAGATGACATATTCGGCGGGTTATGAGTGTAAGCAATGTGCTATTTTTATTGTGCCTTCTGGCTAGCTACTACCCATTAATGGCCCACTACTGAAAACGGGTCTGTTCTAATTATTGAGGAAGCCTTGAGCATACTCCACCACGCTGCTCCAGTACGGATTGGTGTAGAGGCTATTGGCCAATCCAGTATTGGAAGTTTTCAGGCCGCCCAAAAGCCTCAAATAGGGCTTAAACTGCTTTGTATCGATAACAACCGGGACAGACGACTTTACGTGCCCTCCGAAGCACAGAAGCGCTCAAGAAATTTTGCGATTAGCGGTCAACCATCCAATTACCGACCGCACCCGCAGTTGCTTAACTTTGTCGATCACTTGGGCTTGACGCAAGCCGCCGGGCTATGAGCGCTTCTACAACGCAGGGAGTACTATTGAGTGTAAGCTTGTGTTACTTTTTATCATTAGTAAAAACCAATTATATTAAGTAACTTTCCATCAGCAGACGAAACCCCTGATGGTATGAGGTCAACGTCACCTATGGACATCAGAAATATCATAGACATCACCGATGTTATATTACAAGAAAAAAAGTAAATAATGTAGACCACTAGAAAAACCTACGCAACGAACAAAAATATAATGCATTTTTATGTAAATACTATTTGTATACATAAAGAATAAATTCCCTGAAGTGAAACGAGGAGTAAAAATTCAACAATGCGTCATTGAAAGGAATGTGATTACAAATTTACATACATTGCAAATTGTAGGATATTTCGAACGGAAATCTTGCTTACAGTAAAATGTTTTACAAGTTTAAACGTAATTTTGTCGTCAGAACTACGAATGATTTTTGTAAGAAGTGGTTCAAGAGAGAAAGAGAAGAGGTGTTCGTAATATTATCAATAATCAATAAAATGCAAATTATATTTCTTACACCTTGTTGTTTAAACAAAATAATAAAAATTAAAGAGATAACAATTTAAAGAATCCAATCGAAAGTAGGCATAAATATTATATCAGTAATAGGTACCTGTATTATTAAACATTTTGAATTCAAATTGGAAATTCAAATAGCCGTTACTACAATTCAATCGAGACGTCTTGTCATACGTTACCATAGATATTTTTTCTCAGTAAAGTTAATATTTAGCTACAGTCTCTCATGGCATGTAGCGATGCAGCCTCCGATGACTAAACATGCTATATCTAATATAGTACAAGTCTTGACTTGAAGACACATATTATAAGGCCTAGTAATACAAAAAATGCATGCTCGTTTGCTACCTTAATTCAATTAAAAAAAAATTACTGTTTGATTGTTTATAACACCGCACCAAGTATAAATCTACTTGAACCCACAACCCCGACATAGTACCCGATGAAGACGGGCCATGCCTCAAGATGTATCAGCTACCATAACATAGAGGCCGATGAATGGAAAAAAATGATGTTATCATTTACTACAATCTACAATCGCATTAGCATAACATAAGGCTACACTTATCATTAGATAAGGCTAAGGATCTAATGATAAGTGTAGCCTTACCTTATGTAGATGTAATGTAGCGTTGGATGGTAAAGCGCGGTAACAATAATTTAAAACACTCCATAAAATTTGAACCCACACATCAAAACATAGTTGCACCGAAGACGGGCAATGCTTCAAGATGTCCTAGCTATCACAACTTTATATTAAAAGTCGTATAATGGAAAACTTTGGATTTTATAACGAGGTGAACTGTAGCCACTAGAGCTGCGTTCACACCGAAATAAAGTTTTATCGCCGACATAAAATATTTTTACCCGACTGCGCGATGTAAACGATAATGTGTGCAATAATCTATGTAGACATGTATCCAATATTCACGTATAAAAGTCGTAGATGTGAATATTATCGCCCAAAAATAGTATTCATTGTATGAATGAATTTAAATTGATAGTGTGTGAATCATAGTATGAAGGTTACTTTTTTCAGCGTGTAAAGATTTTGAGTACTAGTATTTATGATTTTGTATAGATAAACTATATTATTAACGTACTAGTGTAATGAAAATAAGGCCTAAATAACAGGTTTCTATTTCTTTTCGTTCTAGACTCGCAGGAGCTTATGAATCCAAGATCTGAATTATTGAATATAAATTCCTTATACATGTAAATAAGAGTAATTGACAATTTTTACAATTCTAACTCCATTTTCACTACATTAGCGCTTTAATTAACGCGTTAAAACGCAGATGTAGTCATGCAAAAGCTTTACAATAAGAACACTTTAATACTTTTTCTGACACAAAATCAGAAAGATACTTTTATGTTCTTTCACCGTTTTAATACGATGTGCAGGCAGCCTTAGAGTACGTTGAAAGAATAATAATTTAAAAAAGTATCATCACATTCATTTTTTATTTAAAACTTCAGCCACTAACCAACTAACATCTCCACCAATCCGCAGTGGAACAGCGTGGTGGAGTATGCTCTATGCTTGTTCACTTACTATTATGAGCCTGTTCTTAGTAGTGGGTCATTAATGTGTTAAAGCCAGAGCCTTTGACAAGCAGAGATAACTCAAAAACTACTCGCCAGATAGCGCTGAATTCAACCCATCTAGGCGTAACGTTCTCGTGATTACAAATAAATCAAGCCCAAGCACGAGGTAACTGCTGTAAATCGTTGAGGACTTCCCTCGACTGACTCAGATCAACTCCAGACCTTCATTAAAGAGTAGTGGCTTAATATACTTACGTAATGAAAACATTAACAAACACTCTAGCCGCCCCTACAATTATCGAAAGTTCCCCTAGATTTATCTGAGATGCTATCATCAGATCGTGATGTCCTTTATAAGGAACCATCCTTGGAATATCTTTTTTGCGTATCCATATATCCAGTGGTCTACCCTTGACTTTCCAACAAAAAATAATTTTCAAAATCGGCTCATAAACGACGCAAAAATCAGTAATCACACATAAAAATGCATTAAATGGTCGAATTGAGAACCTCCTTCTTTTTGAAGTCGGTAAAAAAATAATAATATTGTTAACAGGTATAATAACAGGTATAAGGCGATTAAATTTTCAAATATGCCGGCGTCTGCTATTATATTTGAAAACAACGTTGGGAGTCCTAAGCCGGTATGTAAAGTTTAATCGCTGTTATTAGGCATACGTGAATATTATATTTTCGGTGGAGAACAGGTATTTTGTTATTATGTGTACCTAATACAATTAACAGATTCATGACTATTATTTGACTAATAAAACGTAATAGGAATGTTGTGCTGATATAGTAAGACGA
Source organism: Hesperia comma (assembly GCA_905404135.1). NCBI lineage: Eukaryota > Metazoa > Arthropoda > Insecta > Lepidoptera > Hesperiidae > Hesperia > Hesperia comma. The sequence goes on along the minus strand of FR990015.1, from coordinate 18,821,981 downwards.
ATACTTAATTATATACAACTCTAAAATACTTTTCCGTTCATAACTCGTTAACAAAAATTTTGGTTGGTGGGTTGCTTGGTGATGGTATGTATGTAGTTCACTCTACTCGTAAGTACCACCGCCCACCACTGTACTTAATACTATTTCTACCGCCATAATAATTGCTTTCACAGCAATTGTTTTGGATTGAAACGTGTGGAGCCGATTTAGCTTTAGGGGAGACCATCTCAGTTCTCAAGGGTAGCAAAAAATCTCGGACCAAGTTAGAACGATAAAATAATTGAGTCTAGATCAGTCACGTTTTTCATGGATGACACCGGCAGGGTGGTGTTTTAAGGTCCCGGCAGACTGACTGCAGCCGCCAACGTCTGTGGCGCTTCTTTTTAGAAGCGCGGTCCGGCCGACAGCCGCTTCGGCTGAATTCTGCTCACTGTTATTGGAGCTGTTGGCTGTTGGCCGGATCGCGCTTCTAAAAAGAACCGCCACAGCGCCACAGCCGCCGGTGGCTGCAGTCAGTTTGCGGAGACCCTTACGGACGATTCACACACACAATTCACACAATTCAGCACTGACACTACACTGACAATGCCGAGAATGTATGAAAGATTTTCCGGAACTGTGACGGAACGGTGACTTCACTGATATGTCTGAATCGACCCTTAGGCTCGTTTGAAAGGAAAGTCTACGCTGTGCTACGAAATCGTAGCAACGCTACGCAATCGTAGGTCTTCGTAGTACTTTTTACTATCTACCGTAGTGTCATTGTTGCTCGCAAAGCGCAGGACTTTGGGTTCGTTTTTGGCCAGAGCAGATATTTATGCGATACTAGCTGACCCGGCAAACGTTGTTTTGCCAAAAATGTTAAGGTTGAACAACCCTTATCACTTAGGGGTGTTAAAAATAAATAGTAGTCGATTCTCAGACCTACTTGAATCCTACTAATATTATAAATGCGAAAGTTTGTAAGGATGTATGTGAGTGAGTGAGTGAGTGAGTGAGTGAGTGTGTGAGTGTGTTTGTTGCTCTTTCACGCAAAAACTACTGAACGGATTTTCATGAAACTTTGCAGTTATATAGCTTAGACATTGGAATAACATAATTTGTTAAAATTTATAGAGATTTTTGAAGGGACTGGTTCCCCGAAGCGAAGCGAGGGCGGATTTACTAGTATGCATATAAAATTTGGTAAAAATCGGTAAAGCCGTTTCGAAGGAGTAAGGTAACTAACATTGTGACACGAGAATTTTATTTATGCGATATAATCACTTACGGCATCTACTTAAATCCATTGCAAAGATTCTTGGATGGAAAAATTCTAGATTAAGGACGAAAGTGAGCATTAGGGGCACAACTCATTAGAGCCACCACAATAAGGACTGAAATGGCCACCTCTAATAAAGTAAAACCGGATATTTTGATTAAAATACACTCATTTCAACTACAACATTCGATAGCACTACAATATATTCACAACTTTTTAATGCTTTTAAAGTTAACGAATGGCTGAATTTGCTCCGAACACTGAAAAAGGTTTCAACAATTCGCAATAACTCGTTCGGATACTTGAGCTCTCATTGTAACTACATGCACTGTAAGGGTGCGGCTACATTAGTGTGTGATAAAGGTCGAAACGTATCACCCCCGTGAGGATTTCACACGAGTTTATATGTGTTACTGTAAATGAAAGAAGCAGCATTTTTCCAGTTTAAAAATGCAACAGAATTAAAGGTTTGCGTTGAAATTTTTGAAATATACTTACTGCTTTTTTTCTTTTTGAAATTTATTTTTTATAATCTTATTTTATTGCTGTAAATACTGGGGTCGGTGGTAAAATTTTGCGTGCTCTTCCTTTTTCTGGGGAATGTCATTGCTAATTTACGTAATCAGATAATCGAGTCGTCAAGGGTTTTAATTTAGGCGTCACTCCAATCCGCAACATAAATGAAGGGGTTTTATTGATTATAATTTAACTTTTTTTTAAGATGAACGAGCATGCAGCGCTACCCCTCCGCAGTTGCCCATGATAACTGTGACCGACTCAGAACATCACACGAATTGGGAATTCCTATTCAATAAGCTTTTAGAACGTTCGTCGGTTACTTCATATTCATGAGTACTGGAGTAAGATTAGTTAATTAAAAACTAAACGGATTTTAATGGGACTTTTACTGGGAGATAGATAGAGGAGGTTGTGAGCAACGTACAGGCTACCTTTTATCCCTGAGTTCCTGCGGATCGGGGTTCACGCGGGAAAAACTCCTAATGCACGAATGGGCTCACGAACTGAGGTCATGGTAGTTCAAAATAACACAAAGGGTGTAAATTTTCAAAAATTTATTTTTTTATGAAAACAAAAAGCGCTGGATTTTTTTTTCTTTCAGTTCCCGGTTATCGTTGAATTTTGGGACACGTTGTATATTAAACCGTATGTGACTATGTGTAACATCACGTACGACAAACAATGTACTAAGTAAGTTTACGAGCATGTACACAGCAATGTAGTCGCACCCTTAGCATTTCATTCTCCGAATATTAGTTCATATGCGATGGAACTTCCTTTGTCTGGCGAGTGGACTTACTTAAAGCCCTGATGGAATTATTGAAACGCACTTCCTTAACTCACTGTACGGATGGAAGCTAGAAAATGAATAGTGTAAGATTTTTACATAACGGAAATGGGAATGTATGCTGTTGCATACATTCGGCCGATGCTAAGACAGCCTCAGCACGGGGCGAGGGGTCGTGGGGACGAGAGCGATTTGAATTAGAAACAAAACTGTGTCAGCTAAATTAATGCTTATATTTTAGGGTTATGAGACGAAGTTAAATAATTTATGATTTAACTAACGTCGCCGCGACTTTAATAAATTAGCATAATAGCAGCAATATCAGTTTAAACTCTAGAGACTAAAACATATTTATTTCAATTTAAGTTATTAAACTTTTCGTCTCATACCCCTAAAGTATAAACGGTTCTTTCTGTAACTAATAAAATCGACACGTAGATGTCACTCACAGATTAAGCATATATTGACGTAGTAATATAATAAATCTATCTATGATGTCACTAGTTAGAGCGATCTGAACAAATATAAACGCGCAAGTAACTCGCGCCATAACTGTTCTAACAACAAACATAGGTCACGCCACATCCCGTTTTTGGGTCAACACGGAGGCTTTGCTACTCCATGAATTTTTGACAACCCCCGTCATTCAGCTTCGACTACTTAAAGTTTATTTTCCTATAATTGCCTCTTGCGATTCGGACTACGTAACTTCCATTTTCATTAATTCCTCGAAGCCTTTTGGTAATTTTCTCATTAATAATCGCTTCGGCTAAAAGCAGAACGTAGGTTTTAATAGTTGATAGAAACCGGGTTGTCTAATAAGTAGTTAGTTTATATCAATTAATACAAATATTAGTTAGGATATATTTATTTATTAATTTATTATATTCTACAGAATATAATTCGGAATTCATCCCTCCCCTCCCTGTCGTCGTAAACGTCTGTCCGGTATGAACGTCGTGATTTGGTTCGTCATTAGTATGCATACGCTAAAGGGCTGGATAAATTACCAGCGTCGGTGTTTCCGTCTGTTAATCCGTCTATTATAATCAAGAGTTAAAAGGCTGCTACTAAGTTGTTGCGCTTTCCACCCATGACTACATCACCACACCATCAGCTGCGACACCACCTTACGTCTACATCTACGTTGCAGTCAAGCATTAACTTATAAGAAATTGAAAAAAAATGTTTGTTTGAACGCCCTTATCTAAAATAATAGGAATAATGAAATAAAGTCGTCTTACGCACCGCGCCCACATAGTATAGGCTTGAAATTATAATGTTTTAATGAACTAGATTTATAAATACGAAATGGATGTATTAAAATATGCACGATTATTGGAGGGTATCTAAATCTGATGTTCTCCTTTAAAACTCACGTCAAAAGCATTCTTATAACGAAAGGTTATTACAATTTTGATGATTATTTTAAAGATAAAACAGGTCGGACATAAGTTTCGTACTATTCCAGACATAAGTAGTCATCATCATCATCATCATCTCAATCTATCATGGCCCACTATTGAGCACGGGTCTCTTCTCACAATGAGAAGGTTAAGGCCATAGTCCACCACGATGGCCAAGTGCGGATTGGCGGACTTCACACATCTTTGAGTTTTGCGAACTCTCTGGCATGCAGGTTTCCTCACGGTGTTTTCCTTCACCGTTTGTAGCAAGTGACATTTAAATACTTAAAGCCATAAGTAGTAGTAAGTTCAATCTGTAACTGTGAGTACGAAAACAAGCTTCTGGGATTTTTTTGCCGCTTCTTCTTCCTAGACTACTCACCGTAGGGATTTCTTGAAGCGATGGCGTAGTTTGATTTCGAAGTGTTTGTAAAAACCTACTTGGAATAAACGTTTCTCATTCTCATTTTCTTTCTTTCTACGAGTGCTCGGATGTCGACAGTTTCCTCAAAAATTATCAGCCTCAATCTTCCATCACACAGATATGGAACAAAGTTGTCGATTATCATTTGTAATGTTATAGGAAACGTAATTCGTTTACGTCACCTCTTAGTTATTCTGAAAGTTATTTCTTGTAGGTATCGTTAAAAACTTGTACAAATAATAATTATGTTAATGAAACCCTTTTGGACTTCAGCTTTGTTTGAGTACGACTCAGGGTCATGAAGATCGAGGTTAATTGAAGTTGTGCGTATTTAAAATTAACGATAACTTGCTTTGACGAAGATCACCGTGAGAACCTTACTTACCTAACTAACACTTCTTAGGAGGGTGGACGCTAAATACACTTTATTTTTCCGTCATGTTAATATCACTTTATCTTTATTTTAATTTTCGTGTTTTTGTGTCAGTATCGACCCATTAAATTTATAAAAGCATAAGGTTACTCATTTGACGATCCGGATGGCGCAATGGTTAACACGCCGGATCGTTGTGCCGAGGGTCCTGGGTTCAATTCCCAACGAGCCGGAAATTTGAATGATGAATTTAAATATCCGTTCTCGGTCTGGGTGTGTGTCCTTGTCTTGTGTGTTGTCTATGGCAATTGGTACCCACGACACAGGGAATCCTAGTGTGGGGCTATGAGTGTGAAGCGTTATTTATTCATCTCGAAATCTCGAACACCGCACCGCTTGACGTATGAAGATGTTTTTTTCCACCTAAGTATGACAAAGAGTTGAAAGTTTGCATGGATCTTTACTTCCACAATTGTCATCGGAATTAAGTCAATGTGCAAAATTTCTAATTCAGCTTGCAAAGACCCGACTAACGATGCGTCTTAAATAAAAGCTACTAGCTATTTAACAGTATCACAAGAGGAGTCGAGCAAGTAACAATACGAATGAGAAAATACGAAGATAGAAAGCAATAAATGTCTGTTTTCATTCCCCCGCGACACAACTGAGCGGTTAGCTAGAGCTGTGTCAATTGCTCAATCTAGCATGTAGTTCACCGATGCTACTTACCTCTGAACGGGTACCCACCGAGAGTAAATAAAGGCAGCCTGGTAATCCACTCAGGAGGCTTCGGATGCACAGCCTTTGAAGGGGCTCTTTGATCAGTTTACCCGTGAACCGTGTGTTATCCGCTTGTTGTATATCGCGCGATTTTTGTTGGTTTTATAGTTAACTAGTAAATCCGCCCTCGCTTCGCTTCGGGAAACCAGTCCCTTCAAAAATCTCTATAAATTTTAACAAATTATGTTATTCCGATGTCTAAGCTATATTACTGCAAAGTTTCATGAAAATCCGTTCAGTAGTTTTGGCGTGAAAGAGCAACAAACCCACACACACACTCACTCACATACATCCTTACAAACTTTCGCATTTATAATATTAGTTTAATTAATAGTTTAATTAATTAATTAATTTAATTATTAAAGATGGAGAAAATAATATACCTAAATGTGATGACATTACAATTATATGGTAGGTGATTAGAGCATTCTTGGCGGGGTATTTGTGCCCTCTGATGTTATCATAAAAGGCAGAGACAGACAGAGGCGGAGGGTGAATTTGTTTTATTCTATGTTGGGATTTAGTTCCCTTTAGAGTTTCGTTTTTTATCGGTCACGTTGTTATGCGGCAGCGGAAGGATGCATGCTCGTTTGCTGTCCTTAATGCCTAAAAAGCAGTTGGATGGTTACGAGAACGACTGCCGACAAGCTGTCTTACAGCTTGGCAGATCATAATAATATAGCATTTAAGTATATTGTAAATTGGATCAAATAAATTAAAAAAAAAATGGGCGATCAATCCACTGATCAATTTGATTGCCCATGCAGCATAAATTCTCGCGGCTCTCTCGCAAGCTCGCAACTCGCATGCGGTGCGGCAATCGCTGTCACTACACAAGGAGTATCTACTTTATACTGACAATATTAAATTATACGTCAGAGTGTTCTTTGCACATACCTATACTAATACCTATCTCCTAAACATAAATTAAGTATTATAAATCTATATCAAATTGAGGGCTCGTGGAAGATATATTAGAAATTCTATTATTCGAGTCCCTTATTACCACAATGGAACCTAAAACAATAATTTTCAGAATTTCCGCCATTTACTCAGCGCCTATGAACGCGCTCTTCTAAGGGGGGAGACAGATGTACAGATTTGATGCGGTTTTCATTAATGTATCGTAGTAAGCTTAGCCTAATGGTTAGTTGATAGAGAATTCATCTAGCATTAAGCTCGTAATATACTTTTATTGTGATCAGTAAAGTTTTAAATAAATAAATAAGCTTCACTAATATGTCATTCCTGTAGATCACTGGATAGTGATCTGGTATGCAAAGCGAGAGGTCCTAGGTTCGGACATATTAACGTTGAGCCTAGGAATAAATATTTTAAATAACCTGTTACAAAAAAAATAATCGATAAATAATATAAAAATTAAAAAATAATCGATAATCACAGATTATTGAAAACTTCACGTCAGGTTTAGGCTTTTATGGAAAGCTTTCGGAGAAAAAAAGTTATATAAATCGAAACACCGAGTCAAAAGCTGTATCAAAAACATTCCGTACAAAGCTATGAGGTAACATACACAAAAAATACAGTTGGATTAAGAACTTCTTTTTTAAATCGCTTAAAAATCATACGAGCTAATATAAGATAGTACACATTATACATACATATAGGAATCAAAAGTTCCAATAGTTTTATCGTTATTCCCATTGAATATATGGACCTATATGGACATTCTGTTGCCCTCACAATTGGCCCAGCATACAAGCTCAATCGCGCAGAGCTACGCAGCTATGCGCGGTATTCCTACGTGGTCGAATCCGAAATGAAATCCGGAGCCGATAGTGCACGTACCTCACAATATTAACTTAATTACCTATGGGTTTGCCATAGTCCAGATTTTGATCATGTCTTGGGAAAAGGTGAAAGATTTTTTCAAGGTTTCGCAACTTAAAATCAAGGATCTTAAAGTATCTATTTAAAAAAAACGATAATAACAATCAGGCTTTGATAAATTAAAGATCAAGCTTAAAATAATTTTAGTATAGAATGACCGACCGGTTTTTTTTTTAATCGAATTTAATACTATAAAATATTGAAAGCTAACCTGTGAAAAGTGGTGTTATTACACTTCTTCTGTTTTTCGGATGTCTTGTGAATTTTAACAGCACAAATCGTCATAATTTTTATTTTTTCGCGAGACACGTTCGGCTTCGGCGTGCATTGACATTGGATACTACCTACGGAGCGGAACGGTGTTTGGTGCCATTAATGGCTCCAATGAAGGTGACTACAAAATGGCCGCGCTGACTTGGTTTCTATACTATAATTATTCTAAGAGATAATTTACTGCTTGTAAGTAGAAGTATAATGAAGTAATTAGATAGTCCTTTACGAAAATAAATTCAAATCTTAACATGTTAATGACAAGGGTTTTGAAGATTTGCATTGGAATTCCAAATTCCACGCAATTAATGAAGAACCCCTAATTTGCAAATATTTCGAGAATTAGTAAGATTTTTTTAGTCAATACATTTTCGAGATCAAGTTTGTTGCATTTTAGCTCTTGTGTCTGAACTTTACAGGAAAATATCAAGTTCCCAGTAACTCTGTATAGGCGTTGTAGTAATGAACTCATGTTGCTGCCAATATATTAAGTCAAAATCAACTTTAAGTCACTACAAATAAGAGCTACGATCGAACAAGTCTTCAGTTCTAAGTAGAGAACCCAAAAATAACTACAAAGAGTGCATCGAACAAAAAAAGGTTGATCATCGAACAAGAAAATTTTACCTCGATCCCTACAGACCTGAAATCTTATAATAAAAAATGGCAAAAAACAATTAGACCGGAAAGTAGTTAAACAAAGGCAGTTTTCCCCCCACAGTAAATAGCTGCAGGCTCAGTGATCAAACGTGTTGCGCGGACGACGGACCACGCTCGACTGACCAGCTAACGTCATAATTTAAATAAAGAACGCAGCGAGCGCGTCTAATGATTGGTCAGAGCTAATCCCACCGAGGGTAATCGGGTGTTCTGATTGGTCCTTTGATCGTTCAACGGTTCGATAGTTCTTACCCACAAAGGTCCTACAGGACACGTTGTTTATAGGTTATTTAAATATTTTGTTTTGATTTTTAGAGCGAAAGACCATCGGGGGTTGAGTAGTGAGGTGCGATGTACTTGAAGAAATTTATTTGCATGATTTACTCTTTGACACTACATGTATTTGTAAGGGAAAGAACCAACGTCCGCCGTTTCACTTCACTCACTACGTTTTTACTTATAACTCGTACTTTGTATTAACGACTTTAAAAATATACGTGCGCTATAATGGGGTGGCCTATAATACTGACTGAAGCACTAATAGACCAGCGATTTGCATCGATATTGAGGAATCGTCAAATTTAAAGAGTAGGGGTCACTTTCGGTAGCTTGAAAACCGACCACTTGTGACTAAAAAATTCTTCAGCACTTCTGTGCTTTGGAGAGCACGTAAAGTCATTGGTCCTTTTTTATTATTACCAGCCGCTTAGCCATGTCAAAATTTGCCTAAAAACTTCGGACTCATGTGTGTTTTTTCATTTCGTAAAAGGTAGTTTAACAACAGTCCCACTTGATGGTAAATGGCGATAAACATAAAGTTCTTAATGTTGTCCATATTAACTTCGATAAAGCCTTATCACTATTCTGTTCAAGACTTATTAGTGTACAGCATTATTTATTATTTTAATTTAATTATTTATTTATTTGGAAGTACGACTAAAACAATATGTTTGTACAACTATTTATATAATGACAATACAATACACAGAGACGGGCATAAAGTTACTATGATTACAGATTAGGATTTCGCAAGTGCCTTTCAAGAAGAGGTAATTATGTAATCTAATCCGTAATCATGATTGCATATTGAACAAACATCACCAGATGAAAATATAATCTGTAATCATGATTACATAATTACGAACAAAATTATAATCTGTGATCATAATTACCCAATCCAAACAAAACCTCACAAATAGCAATCCTCTACCACGACTACATTAACACCAAAGCCACCACACACAACCCTAACCACCCCCATACCCGCCCATCCCATCCCACCGCTGCCACCTCAACACGACCGGTACTGGTACTGGCCCGCGCACTCCCCGCACGCCACGTCGAGCTGCGAGTGCGGCAGCAGGATGGCCGTGTGGCCGCGCCGCCGGTACACCAGCACGTCCGTGCGTGAGGAGACAATCTTCATGCCGTCGCCGGTTGGGAACAGTCTGTGGGGTGGGAGGTGTGATTGTGAGAAGTTGAGGTGTAAGGTTACAGTGAAGGTCCACCCGTCTATCCCACCACTGCCACCACTGCCACCTCAACAAGACCGGTACTGGTACTGGCCCGCGCACTCCCCGCACGCCACGTCGAGCTGCGAGTGCGGCAGCAGGATGGCCGTGTGGCCGCGCCGCCGGTACACCAGCACGTCCGTGCGCGAGGAGACTATCTTCATGCCGTCGTTGGTTGGGAACAGTCTGCCGGGTGAGAGGTTACAGTTGCAATGCAAGTTTACAGTGAAAGTACAAGTTAACAGTTAAGGTACAAGTTTACAGTGAAGGTACAAGTTTACAGTTAAGGTACGAGTTTACAGTTATGGTACAATTTTGCTGTTACACTCCAATTTTACAGTTACAGTATATAATATACGTTACCTCACTATGTTTTCGTTTATATCGATTGGCATTTAAATATATACTTCAAAAAGTCAGAAATGCTTGCCCCGGAATCCAAACCCGGACCTCACCGTTGCGTGCGTTGTTGTTGCCCAGAAGAAGCCACAAGAAACTTCAAAGGATATTTTTTTACATTCTTCCCTTACCTCGTTATTTCTGTAAGCCTAAGCATCAGTTGATAGTTAGATACTTACGTAAAACTATTAATAGTCTTCGGTCCGTCTGGGAGTCCGTCAGATTTCCCTATAACGATGCTGTCCTCCGCAACCACGATTTTGATTCCACCATCTTGTAGCCGTAGGATAGCGAAACTGGAAAAATATTGGTCTTATAGTTTCTAAATAACTGGATACAAAAATATTTCCCTTCAAATTTCTAAGTGAAATTATATTGCTAACTATAATTAAAAAAAAATACTTGACCTTCCAGTTAAAAAAAATTACAATTATCATTGTCTATGATTGTCTATGCGGTAATAAAGTAATAAAATGTCTTTTTTTTTAATAAACTGTAGATACAGCACAGTATTTTCCACACAAAGACAAGGTAGGTAGCTAATCTTATTTTTCTAAATGACACTCTAAATACAGCACAGAAGAATGCTATGCTATGCTATGCAGCACAGCTATGAACACAAGGATACCTAGGCTTCTCGGAGCAGTCGGCGAGCGCGAGGCTCTCATTGCAGAGTAGTGGTGGCAGCGTCACCAGCGCGCCCGACAGCGTCTGCACCGTCGACTCCAGTAGGAGGCATTCGCCTGGGGAGAATAACGTACAATACAGTGTGACACGGTACAATACAATGTAACATATAACAATACAATATAACACCTTACAATACAATATAATACTATATAATACCATACAATTCAATACAATTCGATTCCTTCTCCCTGAGGGCTTCAGGTTGGAAGCTTCGGAAATACACCAACCATTAAAAGGTTGAGCTTGGGAAACTATAACACATACATAATTACAATACTATGTAACATAATAATACAATTTGCACAATACAACATAACATAATACAGTGCAGTCGTAGTTCAAAATACCTTTCTACTCACAATTTTATTCTGCGAAACTGTCATTTAAACCACTACTAGGCCAAACTATTACTGCTTACCACACGGAAATGGGGTAAAACTTTATGCTTTCTTTTGTAAATGAAAAATTTCAAACAAAGGTACTTATTTGGAGGCCTAAGGACGATACCGATAAAATACATACAAATATTTTACGATGTATACTGATAGTCACGCACACCGTGGCAAGAAGAAGTAGAAATAATCTTGTTGTGCGAAGTCGCTCGGTATTTATTCGAGTTGCGAATACGAAGCGAAAACTTTTCGAGAGAAGTTGAATCTCGCGGAGACGAATGGAATACCTGCGGCCAACGGGTGTGCTGTGATTGTTAACTAGCGTTGTACTGTTTTTGTTCGCCACGTTTAGCTCGACAAGGTGAGAACACTTTGACTAGATTCATTTAAAAAAAGGAAGGTTCTCAATTCGACTGTATTTTTATGTGTGTCACATCATAACTCTGTACGTGAACTGTTTCTGATATTTTTTTTATTCGAAAGGCAGTGGTTGTCGCCTGGTTTTAGCTGGATTTGGGGGATCATTTTAGAGTTTCTCTCCCATTTAAATTTTAGCGTACTTAGCGTATAATTTAAGCGTAATAATAGGTTCTGTTACAAATAGTTCTGCTCAATTATCTAAACCATGTCAGCTTCGTAGTAGTAGCGTGAGGGGGGGGGGGGGGCAAAACAGCCCTTTGGGGGGACACTGAGTGGTGGTTCACTCACGGTACAAGCCGAACTTCTTCATGAGCTGCATGTTGGCGAGGTTGTCGAGCAGCCACGCGAAGTTGTCGGAGCGGAACGTGATGTCCGCGCCGCCGTTGATGCTGATCGACGCCACGCCGTCCTTCTCCTGGGGAACAGATGAACAAAGACTGGCCCAATGGTAGTGTCAGTTATAGACGAATAAGCTACAGAGATCAGCCGTTCTTCTCCTGGGGATCGATCCAACGTGTGACACTGGATCGATGGTGGTGTAAGTTAAAAAAGAAGTAGATAGAGATGGACTAATTAGGGTCAGACAGGACACGTATGGTGTCTTCTGGACAGTATTCTCAGTGGAAAAATTCGAGACCAAGGTAAATTTTATTTCATTTCATTGTTTCATCGGCAACAATGTGTAAGTTTACCTTCGAAAGCAGAAATCGGTGTTGCCTTTGGTTTTACTAATGCTCGCTGGGAACGGTTACTATCGAGCTCTCTGAGGCACTGATAATTAGGAATTGATATTTACCGCTAAAACAAATGTACTCGTATTAGCTGTATCTACAGTTCAATTTAGCTTGAGAGCAAAATTTACTTACGGCATTTAAAATTATTGCCGTCTATCTGCAACGTATCTTCACCCAAGGGGCGGAAAATTGATATTTGTTTGAGTTGCAATTAAATTGTATTCTGTACCAATCGCGAACGCAGGGTAGTTTACAATAAAGCAAAAGTTACAACCGAGATTTAAATCTAATATTCATCATGAGAAATCAACCCTAAAAGCAAGCTTTAAGCTTTACTCAGATATTGAACAAGTATGTCTACCTTAATCAAAGCAGTAGAATTGATGGTGTCCTTGTCCAAGTGTTGTATTATCTGGCCCAGCGTGGTGTCGCGACCGAAGCCCACTTTGGGGAGAATGTCGAATTCGTGCAGCTGAAAGAAAAAAACAATTTTAATGCCTTTGCTCCCAGTAAAACGTAGATTGATGACAGATGATTTGGTCATTATAATTAAAGATTAAAGTTAAAGTATAGGTTAAAAATTATCAAGTGCCGCCTAGTGGTGTTAACTCTACGTTTTGATTTAACAAGAGAGAATAAAGAAAAACACTATTTTAAGTGTAAAGACCGACTTTTTTAATCAATTTTTTATTGTTTCGTTGTATCACAAGATAGCAACATTCTGTGAAAAGTTTTCTTCAAGAGATATAGCCTTGTGACGGACAGACAGACAGCGGAGGGATATTAATAGTGGTTTAAGTGATTAATTGTTTGAAACTTATAGTCCTACACAAAGATTCCTTGTCGCGGATATCACAGACAATGTATAAAGACAAGAACACATACACCCAGACTGAGAAGAGAAATTTAATGTAAACCCATCATCATCATCAACCTTACTGAGGATCTAAATCAAGAACTCTTTGAACCGCAACCTGGCATTTTAACCATAGCACCACCCTTATTATACGTATAGAATCAGTGTAGATATGCTAAATCTATGATCCTAATCGTCAGTCGTCAAATCAGCAAAAACGGCCACAAAATTTTTCCAACAGGACAGTACAATGACGGTTATATAAAAATCATGAAGGCGCTAAAATGCAAATCGCACCGCCAGCTGAGGCTTAATTGCTGAGAACGACAGTCACCCTTCGGAAGATGTCACAGTGCATTGTTATTCAAATCAAATTAAAACCTAAATTATTCAACGCGGGCTTAGACGTAATTCTTTTGAGTTCAATATTATACTTTTTTTAAACCGATTTAAAAAACACTGCCTAATTGAGAATCTTTTTCAATTCGACTGTATGTTTCTTATCTTTGTATTGTTACCTCATAGTTTTTTTAATGTGTGAACTGAGTTTGAGGATTCTTTTTATATTCAAAACCTGTGGCTCTATTTTTGAAATGGCGTCTAGCGACGAACACTCGTTTTCATTCGACATAACAAATTTTTTTTTGGTAGGTGTGTGTGTGCGGATGCTTGTTGTGTGCTCCCATTTATACCTAAACTCTCAATAAATGTGCCTCGATCGTAATTGTTTCCCATACAGCACGCGTGTTCCTTTTAACCGAAATAACAGATTTCAAGTCACCGTGCATGTGGAAACAGCGGTTGTATGCGCGCGTGTACGCGCGTGTGTGTGTTTGACAATGTGTTTGTATTATTAGTAAGCACACCACATTGTACATCGTTTCGCTTACCGCCCAAACCAGAGTATAATGATAATAATATCTAGCCCCTCACCTTCTCCCCGCATATCTTGACGTCCACAATTCTCTCCAGGCCGCCGTTGACGTTCCTTGGCCGGCCCTTGTAGTCCACCACCAGCCGGCTCACTCCGTCGTCAGACCCGCAGCTTTGGTACCTGGACAATAGATTGTGACTAGTAACGTGACTTGTGGAAAATTATAAAGTTTTGTACTGTGTATAGGTTTTGATAAATCTTTGGGTATTCTGTGGTAGTCCTGTGGAAAAATTGGACGATTCTGGATTTTAACCGACATCTGATAAGTCGTTTTTGAGGTATCCTTAATAATGCGTATGTAATTTATCTCGACTAAATTAACGTTGTTCTCATTTTATTACCTTAGGTAACATGTTAACGTCGCCTTTTTTCGTTTCAAAATTCAGACATATTTTTTTAGCTTTTATAGCAGTGTCGTGCATTTAATAACTCTTTTATAAAACGGAATGAAAATCCAAAGTTCCATATTTTTGCGTTCATCCAGGCATCTATTTCCGGAATAGTGTGGGAGTCTATCGTCATAGCTTTTAATACCTGAATATATTATGTATATTAATTAATTTTTGCTCGTTATTGCCTCTCCATAAATAGAATCAACCGGTAAGTAGTAGAATTTTCCAGAACTGTGAAAGGGTATAAATAGTCCTTTGATGATCTAATGTCTAGATTGAGCGTCGCTCTACAATGAAACCAAAAAAACAAGGCAACAACATCAAGCATGTGTGCGTGATCAATGATACAATGATATAAAAATTGTGGCTAACAGCCACAATTTTTTGACATGTTTGCGCGGATTCAATGTTCCATCTAGACATTAGATCATCAAAGAAATAGTCGAATAGAAATCGCTGAATAGATGTAAATGATACGTGACGTGTTTATTTCTATCTGAAATCCTTGGATATTTTCTTCCCGGAATACTTTGCCGTGCCGGAATACGTTCCCGTGGGATACCGAACACGAGGTTTTAGGGAGTTTACGATAAAAGGTTTGTCGTGTTGTCAGCTTATATATGCAACTATCGCAATAACCGAATACTAAGTTGTATAATCGATCAAAGAACCGTTTCAATGAAAAAGGAATAAAAATAATTCAAAACTCAATTGGCTTAATTGCCTGAATAGGCTATAAAAAATTATCCCCTAACTTAGTGATATGAGACAAAAGATTTTGAAGACTGTTATTATATACGACATAGAAATCTTCAAGAAGAGGTGACAGGATTTTACAACATTGAAATTGGTGCACTCGGTATTTTGGACACCGTCTTCTCTATAAATTGTAGGCACACAGGAATTGATAATTTTAGAATAGAATCGAATAGAATAGAAAAGATTTATTTCAAAGGCCACGAAAGTTACAGCAGGGATAAACAAAGATTACATAGAGAAGAAATACAATAAAAATAGAAACATACAATAAAAACAACAGTGTGAATATAACAAAACAAAAATATACAGGTAGGTACATTATAAATAGACTGTTATTGCTACATTATGCTCGCATGTGTCCAGTGGTCTAGAAAAAGGAGCCCACTCAGCTCGATGCCGTAGTGTAGGCTACGGCGCTGATTTTCGGTGAGTCCTATGTATATACGTATGTACGTCACGGACGACAGTGCTCGTTAAGGGTGAGGGGTATGGCGTTGCTGAAGCCTGCCATGAAACCCATTTTGAATCATTTTAGATACACTTATTTCGGCGAGATTCACCGATAAGCGCTTAAAATCATTTATACCATATCATCTTCACTTCCCATCAGACGGCATTGCAGTCAGAAATTATCCTACCATCGATAAAAAATACTTTACAGTAAAGTCAACGTAACCACTCCACCAACGCGCATTTGAGCAGCGTGGTGGAGTACGCTTTAGGCCTCCTCACTTAGAGACCCTTGCTCAATAATGGACCTAAGCGAAACCAAACACCTGTGCTCTATTGTTAACCTCTAAGGGTGCGTACCGTGGTGCGTACAGATTATGTAACATGTTATATAACTTCTGTTTTATAACACGTCCACACTAACTAACATTGTTGTCTAATGGTGCGTACAGACTATGTAACAAAACATGTTATAAAACATAGTTAAATAACATGTTTTACAAATGTGGACGCTATGTGTTACAAAAACAAGTTATACAACATGTTATTAGTTTTTGCAACAATGTTTTAAGCTATATTTTAAGAAATGACACGCATTGAATTGTTATATAACATTGTTATGCAACAATGTTGTTTTAATGTGTACGGTCTTGTAACATGTTTCGTTGTTAGACAACAATGTTAGATAGTGTGGACGTGTTATAAAACAGAAGTTATATAACATGTTGCATAATCTGTACGCACCATTACAATGAAACATATAACAAGACACAATGGGTTTTTGTAAGACATATCGTCCACATTTATAAAACATGTTATATAACTGTGTTTTATAACATGTTTTGTTATATAGTCTGTACGCACCATAATAGGAAACCGAAAGGCACCTACTTGTCTCCAGAGCGATAGGTGACCAAGATCCGTCCCTCGTAGTCGGCGGGGTGGGCGATGACGTCCAGGTCGGCGGCCGCGTGGCTCACGTCTTCTTTCAGGTAGCACAGCTGGAAAGAAGATTACTTTTTACGAAGAAGAATTATTTTGTTTTCAGCAATGAAAGAGGAAATTGAGGGAACGGATTTTTAGAGCTTTAAATGACCAACCTTTTGACATTTGAGGCTATAACTATTTTAATGCACATGAGTAGGAGAGAAGAATGCACAAGGCCGCCTTAATTAAGAAGAAAGCCTTATACCCTGCAGTGAATAATGGGAAGATGTACGTGGAAGTCAATCAACAGTAATTTAGACAATATCATAATTTCCGTTTGAAGACTTCCAACTTAGTACTTCAGATTATTGAATTAGATTTGAAGGCAACTCAAAGTTTCAGTTAGATAAACATGAAGTCAAGTTCACTCCGCCGACCCGCAAATAGTTTAACTTCATTACCCAGTCAACTACACAATAGATTGTTTTGACATATTGTTATAAACTTTACAATATGTAAAGGCCTGCGCACATTGTATCAACTAGAGCCTAACTCAACTTCGATTCAACTCAAAGGAAACCATTGAAATATGATCTTTAAGGACGCATTCAAAAAGGATGCTTTTTAATGGAAAAGGAATGTTTTGAACGTTTTTATCGCTTAGTAGAACGCGCTCTATATAATGCTATATCTTATCTATGTACTGCTTAAGCTGAGATGAGACCCTGTACGCGGGCCAAGGCAGGAGCAAAAACGAGTACCAATACTTGAGTCGCTAAGCATACGGAATGAGGGTGGCCGTTTTTGTGCTCACCAGTTGGCGCCACCGGCGAGGTGAGGTCTTGCTGTCAAAGCACGCCCATAGATAAACAGTGACAAGTGACATTCAGACAAGTGAGAAGTGAAAGTGCCACAAACTTATCTGACTGTTGGCCAAAATTGGAACTTGTGCAAATGTTAAACTGTTGTCAGACAAAGACAAAGCGCTCCCCTTACCGGGTCAGATAAGTTTGTGGCACTGACAGCCAGACCTCACTCTGCACTAGCGCCTCTAGCGGCGAATTCACACGCGGTTACCCTCATTGCTTCTCCGCGCCAAAACCAAACCTGTGCTCACAGGTTAATTTAGCTTATCAGAAAAACCTAAGGCCCTCTTTAGATGACGCCGTTAATCTCAGATGTACCTTAATCGCATAGGCGGTAAACTGGCATTTGTGTGCCATGCAATTATAACGAATCACTACATAGTATAAAACAAAGTCGCTTTCTCTGTCCCTTTGTGTCCTTAAATCTTTAAAACTACGCAACGGATTTTGATGCGGTTTTTTTTAATAGATAGAGTGATTCAAGAGGTAGGTTTATGTGTATAATAACATCCATTAAATAGTTATTGCACCCGTGCGAAGCCGGGGCGGGTCGCTAGTTCCAGATAAATCTTACCGCGAATAGAGTATAGATAGAGTATAAGTAATAAATCAGTTACCTTCCAGAACGTCTTCTGAGGGTTTCCAGCGTACGGCTGCGTGACATACAGCGCCCACTCGACCGTCATGTTGCCGTTGGACGCCTTCAGCGTGGTATTGGAGTCCACCACCAGGTACCCACCAGCCTTCTCGTCCTCTGGGCTGGTTACATGGTTACAAATACATCATCGTCATTTCAACCCATCAAAGCCCACTATTGAGCACGGGTCTCTTCTCATAGTCCACCACGCTGGCCAAGTACAGATTGGCGGACTTCACACAACTTTGGGTTTTGCGAACTCTCCGGCATGCAGGTTTTCTCACGATGTTTTCCTTCATCTTCGTTTGTAGCAGTGACATTTTAATGCTTAAACGCACATAACTCCGAAAAAACAGAGGTGCGTGCCCTGGGATTCGAACCCGGACCCTCCGAATAGGAGTCTGAATTTTTAATAACTAAGCTATCACCGCTACAAACACATACCGACCGTGAAAACAAATATTCAAAATTTTCCGTAAAACAATTCATGGAAAATCAAATAAATTTTCATCCTTTACAAAATTTAATTAAATATATCAAAAAGTTTCCGTAAAACAATTCACGGAAAATCAGGCCAATCTTCATCCTTTACAAGTTGTGTATTATTCAGATACAAGTTCTCAGAAGTTCACAAAATTTCTCAACTTGAGGGTATTTTCCATCGTTATGATTTTAGTTTTAGCAGATTTGTAATAGCCATTGAAAGATCAGTATCAATAACAAAGTTATCTCAGTTTAAAGAATTAACCCTAAAATGTTCGAGTGTTCTACAAAATAACCTTCCATCCTAAGTAAGTGAAGTCACCAAAACTTCTCAACTTGAGGGTATTTTCCATCGTTATGATTTTAGTTTAAGCAGCTGATTTGTTACAATTTAAAAATCAATATCAAAAAAAGTAATATCAGTTTAAAGAATTAACCCTAAAATGTTCGAGTGTTCTAGAAAATAACCTAAAATCACCTGTAGTAACTGATGAGGACTCCAGCATTGACCTCCCAGCGGTCGATCCTCTCGAACTTGGAGTCCTTGAGGCTGAAGACTACCCTGACGATCTCGTCGCTGCCCTGGACCTGCCGGCCCGGCGGGATGATGATGCCACAAGACCCTGACGACGGGGTGGTCAGCAACAGAATGCTGTTAAGCATCTGGATCGGCTTGGGAGTGGGGAGGATGCTGGAATTGTTTTTATAAATTAGGGGAAAGTCAGTAAGAGGTAGAAATCCTATTCGTCTTAATGGGTTGCATGGGGTGTTACACACCCCAAAGGAGGTTTCCAAGCTTTAATTGAAACTAGCATACTAGTCTTTGAGCTAGCTTCACCAATATATCTGAATTTTATAATACTGTTACTAATAGAGGCTTTAAATTTGGTGCAGTTTAGCTTAGTGAACTTGTTTGGGGTGCACGACACCCCGCGCAAACGTTACGTAATATTTTGCTACGACCAATTAAGGGTTAATTAATACGTACTACTTTGTTTGTCTTTGTTATTATGTAACAACAGCTGAACGGATTTGAATGTTTAGCTCACACATGCCTTGTAATCCACGTTAAATATAAATAGCGGGGTACTTTTAATGCGGCAGAATAAAAGTTATAATTTAGTATCACATCTGTAGGGTTTGTTTTGTTTAGATATAAATAATTCATGTTTCAGTGCTTTTATGAGCATGAATTTAAATCATCAAATGATTTGATGTTACTATTTTATTATGAGTCATTCATTTTAGATTTTTACAAACCTAATTCTGAACACATATCTTTTAAAAAAAGTATCTTTTTGATAAACTACTTTTTTACATAGTAACATAACACTATAATTTTGAAATAAATAACTAGATGAGACAATGTGGACATTGCGTTATTCATTTCAATTTTCAAATTTCAAATAGCTGTCCATAATTCCGTAGTTAGTGCAACTTAACAGTAGAGACAGTATATAGGTGTGTAACTTACTCGTAATTGATAATTTTGGACATCAACATCTTTTCCAAAACTTCGGAGCCAGTCGTCTTCTGAGCGCAATCGAAGAATATACCTTCATTTTCCTGTAACCAATTAACTCGATTAATCAGGAATTCAGGCGATGAATGATTTCAGTGTGTCTGTAAGTTTGTTCGTCCCTTATTCAGTCTCAGTTTCGTTCTATTTATGAGAAAGGCAAACTCATTCACATTGATAACTCCTTCTGAAAACACTCCTCGGTAAGTACTATAAGAATCATAATGCTATGAGAACCCAATAACTGAACTATTGGAGCACACCAAACCGTCGCTTCCATACATTTTAACAACATACATATAAAATCAGTTAAATAAAGGACCTATTAACTTATCCATACACATATTATTCATAATACAAAAGGCTGTCTATCTGCTACCTTTTGAAGATTAATCCGTTGAATCAATTTAGATAAAATATACAAAAAAAATACAAAGGATTTTTAGGTATGAAAAAAATTCGATATTGCCTCGAAGTATTAAAAGGTATGATATTTTAACAGTAATTTGTCGTGCTACGACGCCCGCACAAGCAGAGCAGTATAGTACCTAAACCCAACATAAGATTGAAATGAAAGAGGCGCTGTCGGACGCATTTGACATTCATTTGACCAATCATTGTACACTAGTAACTGACAGGTGAATGACCACAACGTACTTATGAATGACTTTTTAACATGGCGGCGTTAGTTCCAATTTTTGCCATTTCAGAGATAAGTTGGACGCACTGTAAGCTAGTTATTTATAAACAGCTTTACGTCAAAGCGAGTCGCTAACTTTGATACGTGTTGCAAAGTTAAAGCGATAAATTTTCGCTGCGTCTAGTTCTAAAGTTACCAATGACATTCAAACTATCTAAGTATTCTGTAGACGTTCTCGCGGCTCTTAACACTACGAAATGTACGGGTTCGGTTACACTTTTACGAGACGACATCTTAGTAACACCCTCAATAAAATCTATACATATCGTAAATCTGTAACTGATCGCTGTCTATACCTACTTCAAAAAATGATTGTTAGAATTATTTTGCGTTTGTCTGTATATCTGTAGGTTGGTTCGCTTTCATTTCAAAGCGTATATACAGTGCGCCCAACTTATCTCTGAAATGGCAAAAATTGGAACTAACGAAAAGTCATTCATAAGTACGTTGTCGTCATTCATCTGTCAGTTACTAGTGTGCAATGATTGGTCAAATGAATGTCAAATGCGTCCGACAGCGCCTCTTTCGTTTCAATCTTAAGTTGGGTTTACTATAGTGGTAATTTTGACTTGACATCTTTTAATGTTTCATTTCAAACGATTCGTAAGTATGTATATAAAAAGTTATGAGAGATTAAAGAATCATGCAAAACAATATTCGAAAAATGGCTACTAAGGAACAGATTTCTCGAAGCGAAGCGAGTGTGGATTTAATAGTATCTCAAATGTATTCCATAGACAGACATCGATGACTGACAATCGTACTATATGTATAGATATAGTTATCAGTTATAAGAACTTATACTCGTAATAAGATTCCCTATTAACTTAAGTATGTGCTTATAAGACGAAATTTCAGACAAATTCAATTTCGGTATTGGTTATCAATAGCAAATATTACATTTTGAGTGTACGTTCCAATATATTTTTAATATGGCCAACAAAAGAACAGACGAGACTCTAACAAAGATATCTATACCAAAGTTATATCAATTCTTTGCTGGCCAAAAAATGAAACAAAAGAAAGTATTAAAGAAAAGTAATAAATAACAAAGCACTCAATAATAAAGTAATAAATAATAAATAACTCACCCCATTCGGAGTCTTAGGTCCTGCGATGGTGTAGGAGTCGGCGCCGTGCGGAGTGGTCATGGCGATCTGGACCCTGGAGTGCATCGCCGCGCCAGCGCGCTGGGCGAATGGGTTCAGCCAGGTTAACCTGGGGTCGTGGAAAACAAATTATGTATGAAGCGCTCATAGCCCGGCGGCTTGCGTCGATCCTATGCGATCGACAAAGTTAAGCAACTGCGGGCGCGGTCGGTAGTCGGATGGGTGACCGCTTGGCAAAATATCTTGAGCGCTTCCGTGCTTCGGAGGGCACGTAAAGCCGTCGGTCCCGGCTGTTATCGATTGATAGCAATCGTTAAGCCGTGTCGGAGGCCTTCGGGCGGCTTGAAAACTTTCGACACTGGGTTGGCCACTAACCCCTCCACCAATCCGCATTGGAGCAGCGTGGTGGAGTATGCTCTAGGCCTCCTCAGTAATGAGGAGAGACCCGTGCTCAGTAGTGGGCCATTAGTGGGTTGTAGCTTATTACCGACTTTGCTAGTTAATACCGACAATTTATATGCTGGCAACTTTGCTTGTGAAATAATCGATTGGCTCGACACAGGCCATGCTTGCTGCCAATTTTGCTGCTAAATTAATAAGTCACGAAATATCGAAGTTACGTGAAGATACAGTTTTCAAAATTTATCATCGAATATATTACATCTCTCAAACAATCGATTTTGAAGCGATTTGGCGCATTTCTTTTGATTTCTTTTGAGCAAGAGAGCAGATTATTTATCATAATGTAACGGACGTGACGTAAGCTGATGCACCGCCAGCTAAATTGTGCCTAAAGGAGCCGCCTGCCAACGCATCGCGTAGCCTTAGCCTTAGTTAGAGCCAAAGCCAAGCCAAAGCCACCGCCCGCCATATTGATGATTTCCTCCAGCCACAGCCAGGCAGCCGTCACAGCCAGACGGTGGAGCGGAAGGTGTCAATATAAGCCAAAGCCATCACCTTAGCCTTATCTGTAGCCATTGACGATACTTTTTGCATGAACTGATGTTATTTGAAAAAGAAAGATGTGACGTTGACGAATTTGATTTGGTATTCTATTCTATGTATTGTCATTGAGCAGAAAATTATAAAATCCTAAAGTAAAAATAGTCGTATTATTTCATTATTTCCCTTCTTTTACAATAAATTGTTCGATTTATTAGTAACATTCTTAACCTTACATTTCACATACAGATCAAAGTAACAACAGCGTTTAATAGAAGGGATATAACTATACTAAACAGTGAACCATACGAATGAGGGTAACCGTTTTTGTGCTCACCAGTTGGCGCCACTGCAGACGGCGGTCATGCTGTCAAAGCCCGCCCATACATAAACATTGACAAGTGACACTTGTCTGAATACTATTCAGTGAATAGACAAGAGAGAAGTGACAGGCAGACCACCCTCTACACTAGCGGCCTCTAGCGGCGAATCCACACGCGGTTACCCTCATTGACCTTGAGCTGCAACAGCTCAAACCAAAATGCTCTGACTATAGGCACCAGTTCGGCCACGTACTCATCATTAAGGCTGCGTTTCGTAACTCGACCAAAGCGCCCAAAATGACACTTTCATAGAAATTTGAACGTTTTGGGCGTTTTGGTCGAGTTACGGAACGCGGCATAGATGTACGTAAAACTCACGCGAGCGTCCGGTTGGCGTGGTGGCAGCTGACGTTGAAGGTGACGGGCAGGTGCGCCACCAGCGAGTGCTGCGCGCGCGCCGCGTGCCGCGAGCGCAGCGCCGGCGCCGCCGTCCACAGCGACGTCACCAGCGTGCCGTGATACCTGGGACAGTGCGTTTGGCTATGTTATAGGTGAAGGTGAAGAGTTGACCGATAGACCAAGGTTGGTCGGTTGGCGAGTTGGAGAGTTGGTCCGTTGGTCGGTTTGTCGTTGGTCGGTTGGTCGGTTATTGAGTTGGTTGGTTGGCCACCTGGTCGGTTAGTCAACAAACGCTGTTTTTAAGTAGAGTTTTCTTATACTTGTGAAAACCGCATCTAATCGGTTGAGCCGATTTTGAAAAATCGCGTACGTCACAATTAAAGAAACAAAAACATTTAAAAAATAATTGTTGTTTTTAGGTTCTATGGCGTAAGTAACATGCTCCATACATTCTTTCTTTTAGTATCATCCATGCACAGACGTTGATCGGTTAAAGAATTATTATGTAAAGTATTATGTTTTCCAATAAGCAAGTTACCTAATGTGTAAATCATTCTCCCACGTCAGTTCGTCTTCAGGCTGCTCTGGTGACGCGGTCAGGTTACCCCTCACTGATATGAATGTCACTATGGACGACTGGAGACGGATTGGGGTTCCTGAAATAGGATAGTCACATTAGACGCTTGGGCTGCCAATGCTTATATTTAGATGACTATAGTTATCGCTAGCTAACGGCTCATTCCCACGGCATACGTCTTTGACGATTCGTCAAAAAACACGATACGTCTTGACGGATGGACGTTCACATTGAATACGGAATCGTGTTTTTTCACGATTCGTCAAAATATCCGCATTGAAGTTCACACACAAACGCATACTAAACTGTGCGCGGATCCGTCATAATCATAAAACATTCACGATTCGTGATTTCTAAAAGACGTATCCGTATTCGTCTTTTTTCACGATTCGTCAAGCGTGTGAACATGAGTATTTAAAAAGCATTGCCGCCGTCAAAAAAAATAACGAATCGTAAAAAAAGACGATTCGTGAAAAAAGACGATTCGTCCTCGTGTGAATGAGCCGTTAGGGTGCATTCCCACGGAATACGTCTTTGACGATTCGGCAAAAAACACGATACGTCTTGACGGATGGACGTTCACATTGAATACGGAATCGTGTTTTTTCACGATTCATCAAAATATTCGCATTGAAGTTCACACACAAACGCATACTAAACTGTGCGCGGATCCGTCATAATCATAAAACATTCACGATTCGTGATTTCTAAAAGACGTATCCGTATTCGTCTATTTTCACGATTCGTCAAGCGTGTGAACATGAGTATTTAAAAAGCATTGCCGCCGACAAAAAAAATAACGAATCGTGAAAAAAGACGATTCGTGAAAAAAGACGATTCGTCCTCGTGTGAATGAGCCCTAATACTTCTACTACTAATATCAAAGTTCTTAAATTAATCGCCTACTAACATTTATGCCTCATTCACAACAAATAACAAAAATATGAAAAATGTGTCAAGAGAAGTTATTAAAATAGTTCAAGTAACTTGTAAAATAACTTTTATTACTGAAATACGGCTAGCGTGAGAGAAGGAAGCCAAACGGTCGCGCCGTAAAGTAACGCGTTACGGAACAAAGCGGTTAACCTTCCCATAAGAAGTTATCACTTCAATAACAACATGGGATCTATTCTAAAGGGCAAGTAGTACTTGGCTCTGACCAATTAACTAAAGACGGCGTGCCGTGAACAAAGGCATGAAGCCGGCAAAAGTGTGCCTAAAACACACATCGGAACCAATAGAATGCCCTATGTTGACAGTTTGAACTAGAACAAATTTAAACTTTATTTTTTGGAACACAAAGCTTCATTCATTTTTCATTATTTAGAACACAAAAGTCGTTTTGGTGTGAGTGCCGCCCATGGAGCAAATATAGAGAGGAGACGTTGTATGTATATTTTTCTATGAAAGATCGCGTGACGATTTGCGGGGCGAGGGGGATAAAGAAATGGGCGGGATCTAACAAGATCCCACCCATTTCATCTAACGGTCAATAGCAAAACTACTCGCTTCGTTCTATATCGACTTTACTACGTAGTTCAACTATCTCACACCAGATGGATTCTAAATACGGCCCTGTGTTTTTGTTGTTGTAAGTAGTTGTCGATAGATGGCACTGTTTACAAAATGATTATAAAAACTAGAAAAATAATATTTTGGTGGTAAAAATTCTTTAGGAATTAAATTAGGACGAATTTCAGTACGTATGATTATCAAGATATAATAATTGTTAGCTCTACGCACCTATGCATTTTTATTTCCCCTGATACAAAGTGTTGCCATCTAACGTCAAGTAGAAATTTATTTGGTGAGCGCCGTCAGTAGACTGACTTAAGGCCACGCCCACTGTGATGACGTCAGGACCTAGTTGAGTTACAGTGCACAGTTGCTTAGGCCGTGCCGCCGTATGTATTACAAGGCGAGGCGTACTTTTTGCCGGCTTCACGCTTTTGTTCACGGCACGCCGTCTATAGTTTATTGGTCTGAGGTACTTGGTGTGTAAAGTAGCTAGTATAATGTGGGTTACCTAGCTCGCTGGGCACGTTGACGTCCATCTGCACGGGGTAGTACACCAGCTGCTGGTTGATGTGGCTGCCCAGCCGCAGGAACTGGATGATGGACTGCGTCCCTGGAAGCAGTGCCGGATTTAAGCATACGCAACATAGGCAGTTGCCCGCCACCACACCACAAAAACATTAAATAAAATCGATAGAGGCTCAGTAGAGCGAGAGAGAAAAAAATACTGAGTTTTGTTACAAATAGACGAAAATCTTTTTTTATATTTAAATAACCTTAACAGGGGCGCCGCGCCGTCAGGTGTGTCGGCGCCCGCGTGCGAAAGCGATTTGCACCCCCCCCCCTGGTTGAATACGATACAGGTTGATACAGATTCATGATACACAGTCCATTTGCCCTGAATTTGCCGCCCCCCCCCAAACTTTCAACAGTTAACCACAAACTATTTGAGGGCCTCCACCACACGCTCTGCCTATGGGCCGCCGAGGTAAATCTAAAGCTAAATCCGGCGCTGCCTGGAAGACATTGTCTTAACAACACCACGATACGATGACCTACTGACACTGCTCTACCAGTGTTGCCGTGATCTATATCCTTACTTCCTTACTAATATTATAAATGTGAAAGTGTGTTTGTTTGTTTGTTTGTTTGTTTGTTTGTTTGTGACGCTTTCACGTCGCAACAAAGCTATTATATGGTAAGGTTTATGTGTGTGGGGATAGTTAGGAGGGTGGAGAGTGACGTAGGCTACTTTTTACCGCGGAAAAACATCCCATTCCCATGGGAAGATCGATGTTTTGTTAGTTGCTAGATATTTATTTTCGGAGTTGTCAATAGATGGCGTTAATAAAATTCATTTGCAAGTTCTGAATTACGCTATCAAATACTACATGTAATTTACTTAAGTCAAATGTAATAGGCTACTTTAGCTCTGCCTCGAGAACTCCCCGCTCCGGCTGTATTCAGTGTACCGCCCGCCCGCTGGCACTATCCTGTTGGCTGATGTCCGCAAGTTGCTGGACTCGCCGACACAGGTGGTGGGCGCGGGCGACTAGAACTGCAAGCATCCGGGGTGGAATAGCCTAGCTGCCAACAGAAGTGGAAGGCTACTTTTTGATGCCGCTGAACAGCACGGCTACACTGTCGAGGGTGTTGCACACCGTTACCGCGGCTCTGAATAAGAGAGAACGCGTGTGTGCAGTATTCCTCGACATGGAAAAGGCGTTCGACCGTGTTTGGCACGACGGCTTTCTCTACAAGATCTCGCAGTCGTCGGCGCCCCGGAGTGCCGTTAAGGTGATCTCCAGTTTCCTCGAAAATAGAAGCTTCAGAGTAGTGGTTGAAGACGCCGAATCCACCGAGCGTCCGATCGCAGCCGGCGTCCCGCAAGGGAGTTGCCTGTCCCCGGTCTGCTACGCCTGATACACCGACGACATCCCGGCGGCAGGGGGGCGTCGCTTGCCCTGTATGCCGATGACGTGGCGTACATCACCACGTCGCTGAATAGAACCCACGCCATCGTCAAGATGCAGCGTGCGCTTGATGCCCTCCCCGAATGGCTCGCCGCGTGGAGACTGTCGGTGAATGTCGGGAAGACGCAGGCCGTGAACATAGGAGGATACCACAACAGGCGGGACCCTACTCTGGAGCTTCACGGACAAGATATCCAATGGGCCCCACAGGCCAAATACCGGGGGGCAAAATCGACGGAAGACTTTCGATGAAGCCACAGGTTACGAAAGCCGTCGCGAATTCCAGAAGCGCGATGGCAGAAACCAGTGCTCTCCTCGAGCCTCCCTCTCGGACTGAAGCTCAGGGTCTACAAGACCTACATCAGATCCCGCCTCACGTACGCGGCACCGGCGTGGTACGCGCTCGCCAGCGAACCGCAGCGCAAGAGGATGCGCGCGGTTCAGGCGATTGCGCTCCGCCGGCTGACTGGTGCGCCGAGGTACGTCAGGAACGCCGTCATCCAGAGGGACCTTCGAGTCGAGAGCCTGGACGACTTCATCGAGAGATTGGCACGCAACATGTTCGGGCGTGTCGACGCGTCGCGGTTCCCGCATCTGCAGGACCTGGTGCCGCTCCACACCCGTCCACCGGACCGCTGGGCCTTCCCGCGCGACTTGCTGGTTGCGCGGGACGGGGCTAGCACTGACTGATACTGGGGCTTCGTAAGTCGTCGCCCGGCGCTGATCGGCTCCTGCTGGGCTTCCCACCAGCGGGATTCACCCGTAAGGGCCTCGATCGCCTGGGCGGCGCGAAGATGAACCCCATCCCGTTTAAGACTCTGTGGCCTGTAAAAAGGCCACCACTCACCGGACTTGACCTATTGGTTAACCACAGATGGACAACCAAGGGCCTTAGGGCCCAACCCAAGGACCGGCCCATTTCAACGGGCCGCGAGAGACACCCCCAAAGGGGAACTAACTGTCCCGAGGGCTCCACACACCTCAGACAGGGTGGAGTGAAGAGAGCGAGTAGTAGGCTACTTTTTAGCCTAAATTCCTACGGGAGCGAGACCTACGCGGCTGTTACCTACGGGTCCCGAAGCGAAGCGCGGGCGGTTCTCTAGTAGTTGGTATATCGGTGAAACAATTCAAAACGTGAACGAGTATCTTTTGCATTTAAAATGTTCAGTGTTCGCGATAAGCGGGAGTTTAAAACTCGTGGTCACAAACTGATGTGACAAGTTGGACATCAAAATCTTATACTACGACGTCATCGGTAAATGTAGATACCGATAGCAAAAAGTAGAAAAAATGTTTTTTTTTAATATTGTATTATTGTTTGGATGGTAATTAAAATAATCATTTATTCAAGACAGATAGTAGAAACGTGCGCTATAAATGTTATTGAATTTTAATGCAAAAGAAATGTAGTTACGTGTAGTAATGTAGTCCATCGAAGAGTTTCCTTGAATACAATCGTGAGCGTAGTATCCGTTCATGCTTGTCATATAAATGCATTGTTTTCCAAACTAAAGCAATATGCAAAATGTCAACTCTGTAGAGTCAGAGTAAGCAGATGTAACACGGCTTGCAAAATTTGACCTAAACACACAAAACATTACGGGTTGTAATGATGATGATGATGATGAAACAACTCACGGTCATTATCAGCCCAGCTCTCGAAGTTCGTCTGGTTGATATGCGTCGCGTACACTGTCTTATCGTGTATTTTGATCACGATATCGATGTGAATCTGTCGACAAATAAGTAATGTCACATAAATAAATGTTTATTGGCAAGCGCGGAGGTCCTTCACCTTCTCATTCTGAACAACATCACATAAATAAAATTTCCATAATTATAATTCTGTAATAGCTGGGGTGTTATATTTATATTGTTACAAATACATTACAAAAGTTTATATAAATATTCATTAACTTGCCCTGATTTCCGAGGTATAAAGCTTACGGCACTTCACTAGTACTTCTATAAATATTTCCAATTAATCATGAGGCAAGGTCACAATGAAACAAACAATTATCATGAATTTCCGTCACTTTTAAAACATAATTTTCTTCCTTTAATGATTTTAAGAATTTCCTGTACCAACACCGTCTAAAGATAACCTCAAATCTCTTACCGTATTCGGGTGCAGCAGGAAGCCAGGTATGGTGGCCTTCCACCCTTTCCCCCGGAACATGGTCTCCGAGGTCTTCAAGTTCCAGACCTTCAGCTTCTGCAGCAGCTGCACGAGCGGCTGCGTGCTCATGCCCTTGTGGTTCTGGTTCTGCAGGTTCTTGTAGATGTTCGAAGACACGCCTTCTGCTATGATGTAAATCTGAAACGAAACAACTGATCAATTTTAAATCTTTTAGACAATGACATATTAAGTACAGCTTGTGAATTCCATATCACTAGGTTTATCCTCACTAAACTAGTCTTTATCATAAATTATTTAAGGGTTAGTTCGAAGGGGCCTTGATTGACTGGTGCAGGGACAGTATAATCTTCATGGGAATTTGGCAAAGGGAGACCGCCAGGTGAGACGACATGCCTGATGGACGGCTTTTTTCCCCGTCCTGAAGCAATGGAATAGGACAACCCTCCGGAAGCGAGGGAGGTGGTGAATGCTCATGCATAATAGTGCAGCCGGCTACTCTTTCGGGGCGTTGTATTTATAAGAGCGGTGTATAAATCTCCGATAGCGTGGTTCAGGCTTCGGTGACGAGTTAGTCATGTCGCCACAAGAGGATTCTATTGGTACCCTTTAGGTACAAAACTCTAGAAACAAACAACCTCAACAAAGTCATCAAGCTATATACGAGTACTCACAGCAGCTTGGTAAGGCCTCTTCCCGCCAGTGGATAGTTTGACGGCCGCCATGGCGGGCATGGGCCCGCTGGCCTCGCCCACGCTGAGGAACTGTAGCGAGGCCGCGCCCACATCTGGTCCGGAGGTCAGGATGTAGTTGTTGGTAGCCCAGTAGCTTGAGCCCGCGTCCTTCACTTGGTTCGCCACGAACGGTACGTAGTAGGATCTGGAATTGGTGGTAGTATGAGGATCTGGGCTTGTCAGAGATTCTGAAGGGGAGGCTTTTGACAGAATGGTACGGATATCTGATAAATCATATGACAATTAGCCAATATTATTATACGTATGCCGCGGATACAGCGTCGATACAGCGGGAGAAAACCCCGACTAAATAAAAATAAAGTATAAATACTTTATTTATTTTTAATAAAGTATAAATACTTTATTTTTCGGGGTTTTCTCCCGCTGTATCGACGCTGTTTAGGTACTATGGAAGAAAATTTATCTTAAAGTCCTCTTTTTTATTTACATTCAAAAAGGAAGAAAGTCCAGTTGCCAAATTTGCCATTGTACGTATAAAATGACGAAAAAAAGTTTAAAAAAATCTAATAGAATTAAATCGACTTCAAAAATTAACTCAAAATTATGAAATACTACATCTGGATTCAACAATTCAGGCCTCAAATTGGTGCGATTTCATGTACCATGGCTTTCCAGGTCCTGTCTTTTACTTTACCTTCTTTTTACGGTTCCGTAACCAAAGGGTAACAAATTAAGCCCTTATTTTATTCCAATTGATTCTTCTTCGTCTGCTACTACTCGAAATCAAGACCCAAACATCAATAAAGGCGTTAAAACTTATACAGCATAGACCAGATATTGTTAGAACCACAGAAACTCACACAGTCCTATAGCCCGCATAAACCTTGTTGATCTCGAGGCTCTTGATGATGCTGTACCAGAAGCGGCGCAGCTGGCTGCTGGGGGAGCGGCTGATGAAGTTGTGCAGGAACAGGAAGTCGGTGGCGCCCAAAGCAATACTCAGAAATCCATAAAACCACAAGAACTCACACAGTCCTATAGCCCGCATAGACCTTGTTGATCTCGAGGCTCTTGATGGTGCTGTACCAGAAGCGGCGCAGCTGGCTGCTGGGTGAGCGGCTGATGAAGTTGTGCAGGAACAGGAAGTCGGTGGCGCCCAAAGCAATACTCAGAAATCCATAAAACCACAAGAACTCACACAGTCCTATAGCCCGCATAGACCTTGTTGATCTCGAGGCTCTTGATGGTGCTGTACCAGAAGCGGCGCAGCTGGCTGCTGGGGGAGCGGCTGATGAAGTTGTGCAGGAACAGGAACTCGGTGGCGCCCAAAGCAATACTCAGAAATCCATAAAACTACAAGAACTCACACAGTCCTATAGCCCGCATAGACTTTGTTGATCTCGAGGCTTTTGATGGTGCTGTACCAGAAGCGGCGCAGCTGGCTGCTGGGGGAGCGGCTGATGAAGTTGTGCAGGAACAGGAAGTCGGTGGCGCGCAGCTCGGCGCCCAGCAGCGCGTGCAGCGCCGCGATGCGGAGCTGGATGTGCTCCGACTCGTCCGTCAGGATCGGCAGCGAGGTTTCTAGGATCTGATGGTGATAGTGGAAACAAGAGGTTACGATTCGAGTATTACGTATTCAAGGTAACAATACGATTTTGACGATCGAAAGTTTGGTACACAATTTTATGTTTTGATATTTAATAAATGATCAACAATTTTAATTAAACAAATTAGGAAACACTGTACCCATTAATAACATCTTTAACCTAAATAAGTAGATGAAAGTGAAAGGTCCACGCTTAATAATAAAAATAGGTTGATAGCGCAAGATGTAGGCGTAAGACTTAAGTGTGTTTTTCATATTCCACAACAAAGGCTCAAAGTAGGTGTTGTTTGAAATTTCGTCGATTTTCAAGCAGACATTATGTACACTGGTCTTTAAAATTTTCCTTTGCAAATAATGTTTTAACTTTATTGGTAAATGAAACCCTAAACTTAGGGAATAGAGTGAAAATCAGACAAAAGCACTTCCACGCGAACCTAGGAGCGGACAAGTCACACATAACGTCACGTTAAACAATAAACCTATTTAAGCCAGTTTCTTTAACATTTCTCTTACTATTGTTAACCAAACGACCTTTCTAATACTTATAAAAAAATAGTCTACTCACACTATAACCTCTCAAGTT
Organism: Hesperia comma; assembly: GCA_905404135.1. Lineage (NCBI taxonomy): Eukaryota > Metazoa > Arthropoda > Insecta > Lepidoptera > Hesperiidae > Hesperia > Hesperia comma. The sequence continues at coordinate 18,789,122 of FR990015.1, read as the reverse complement.
ATACCCGCAGGCCAGCAGCGCCCACAGTCTCTCGTGGCGGTTCCTGGTCACGTCGGAGTATATCGTGCGGATGTACGACTCGGGGATGTAGCCCAGGCTGCAGAACCCTTGCAGCCACACCATCCTGTCCAGGTATTGTGGGCAATCTGGAATCAAGATGTAGAAAGAAGTTGAGAGATTGTGTAGCTGAGCTTTTTCATAAAATTGCAAAGACTAGTTAGTGGAAAATAATTTTGAAGTTTATGAAGAAAATAGATAAGTTAATGGTAATAGGATACCATCGCCAATCTACTATCTACTGATTAAGACGAATGACTAATTTACCTGTGGCGACATCGCACACGTCACACGGTGACGTCACTAAGCCTGAATCATGCTATCGAAGATTTCTACACTACTCGCATGTAAACAAAGTACCGAGATTGAACAGTTAAATCACAGCCGGTCCTCAGGCATCTCGTCATGCCTGGCAAGAAATCTCCCTTTGCTAAATACTTATTTTTACTGCACCTAATAATATCAACCAATAAACTAACTAGTTTCCATATTATTGCTACCAACCATTGTACATCCTGAAGTACTTGACAACGATGTTATCAAAGTAGTCCTGGTTGACTCTGGACAGCTCCATGGTCTTGGAGGCCAGGGTCGCGAAGGTCAGGATGCCGGCGTGGCGGACCTCCGCGGGGAAGTCCAGCCCCAACTTGTTGAACACCTCCAAGTCCTCCAGCAAGCTCTGGCTGTGGTTCGCCACGTTAAATGGTAGCTTTCGTAATAGGGACAGAATCGTCGCGTCTTCCATTTTCTCCTGGATAATAGAAGTGAAATTTTAAAGACACTTGAAAAGATTTTTAGAGCCACTTGATGGCAAAGACTGGAAAGAAAGAAACGAAAAGAGAAAAGAAAGACAACAAAGAGACAAGAAAGAGGTGAACCTGCAATGTAAATTTATGCTTGAAAGCGTGAGAAAGGATAAAAATAAAATTTGGTTTTATTTTTTTCCTTTCTCACGTAAAATGTTGGGTTGCGTCCAAAATTTCTCGACTGACTTTGTATTTAGAAAGCATAAATACATGTATTCTCAACAATTTGATCAGATGAGGAGAATTATCGTAAGTGGCCAAGTTAACTATCAGAATACCTACGATGCCAACTATAACGGACAACTCAACAAAAGATAATAATTATAGCAATAAAGCGCTTAAGAATTTTTATAACAAGCAATCGCTTAGAAAAGTACGTAGATAATCTTACCCTTTCTTCTATCACAAGATACTTGATAAACCTGGGGCATGCATCACTTCTCCCGTGAGGAAGCACTTCCAAGAAGATATTCCGAGCTGTCTCCTGGTCGTAGCTGGTTCCCAGGGCCAGGTCTGCAAACAGCCTCATCAGGGAGTCGTAATTCAGCTGCGATAATGTGCTGGAATAAGCATAAGACTTGCTTCAGTATTTTAACTTTTGGAATTACTTACAGCAAAATTTTAAATATTTTTTAATTAAACCGACTTCGAAACTTGTTCATTTTAAATCGTCAAGATTTTAAATGAGAACTCAATTTGGTCCAAGTTAATTAATTACGCATTATTAAGTAACTCCCAAACTGACTGGCAGATGAGAAGAATGCTGGAAGAATCATCAAAATGTATAAATCGCCGGACATATATAAAAATACTATATCTGTCAAACATAGAATTCGGTTAAAAACTGACCTGTGACCGGAAATGGTAAGTAGTAATTTTTCCTACAAATGACGTCGTAAATACATATATCACATATTAAAATGGCATATTGGATCGATTGCGCGGTATTTTATATTATCTATAATTGAAACAAAATCTTCGGTAAATACAAGTTTTTGAATAATTAAATTTTTCTGGTAAGTTATAATCATTAGGTATGGTTCATTTTAAACACTTCTTTAAAACTTAACGATCCCAGATGTAAGTCGATGTTAACCACAGACTATTCACTTAATTTAATAACACAATAACCGACAGACAGTGCAATTTACTTACTTCAGCAAATTAACAAAATCCAAGCTGTGGATGAGCGACTCATTCCTCACGATGTTATCTGCATCGATTCCCTTTCTCGCAATGTGTAGAAGAATCTGCAAAGTTAATTACAAGTGCATACAAAATGTGTGGTACTTAGTCTAGTGTTCGCCCAGGGTATTAACTACTACCGCCCGTCGTGGTATTTAACACACACTATTTATTGTCGAGTCCCCGAGATTAGGGAATTACCATACCATCACCCCTCATTTATTTCAGGCACTTTAAATTCTCGCGGTCAACCTACGACGAACCGTAACCGCAGGAGCTAAAAGCTAATGTTTGTGTAGGTTGCCACTGAAACGATTTCATCGAACGCGTACGGAGTAGTAGGTACCATTTCTACCTTGTAATATTTTATTGTTTTAACAAAAATTATGTTCCGGCTAGAAACGTTTTTTTTATAAAATGAAGTTAGCAAACGAGAACTCCCGCCAAGAAAACTCTTAGGTAGGTACTACTTTTTCTCTAAAAGCGCTCGCCCAGGCACTTCCGGGCCTCTAGACGTAATTGTAATCTGTAATCATGCATGATTACAAGTGCCCATCTCTGTATACCTCATAAGTCTGGTTGGCTAGCTCCTCCTGAGGAACCGTCTATAGTACCCACCTCATAAGTCTGGTTGGCTAGCTCCTCTTGAGGAACCGTCTATAGTACCCACCTCATAAGTCTGGTTGGCCAACTCCTCCTGAGGAACCGTCTATAGTACCCACCTCATAAGTCTGGTTGGCCAACTCCTCCTGAAGAACCGTCTATAGTACCCACCTCATAAGTCTGGTTGGCCAACTCCTCCTGAAGAACCGTCTATAGTACCCACCTCATAAGTCTGGTTGGCCAACTCCTCCTGAGGAACCGTCTATAGTACCCACCTCATAAGTCTGGTTGGCCAACTCCTCCTGAAGAACCGTCTATAGTACCCACCTCATAAGTCTGGTTGGCCAACTCCTCCTGAAGAACCGTCTATAGTACCCACCTCATAAGTCTGGTTGGCCAACTCCTCCTGAGGAACCGTCTATAGTACCCACCTCATAAGTCTGGTTGGCTAGCTCCTCCTGAGGAACCGTCTGTAGTACCTACCTCGTAAGTCTGGTTAGCTAGCTCCTCCTGAGGAACCGTCTGGATCCCGTTGGTGGGGTCGGTGTAGTCACTGGCGGCGTACTGCAGCCCGGTCTCCTTCAGGTTGAGTTTCTCCACGCTGGTGGGGGGTGTGTCCGCGTCGTGGTATAGGGATAACCTGGAAGTTACCTTATCATTGAATATATAAAATCTTTTTATCTTAGAAAGAAAAGCAAGCGTACCTAAATGTCACGCACTCTTCCCGAAATATCGAAAACCGCTTGACGTGACTTGACTATTTGGCAGAAAAGTTGTTTACAGTTAGTAGACGTCCGTGAAGAAGGATTTCGCCCCTTCGCATACGAGTCGTAAGCGTAGTCGTATCGATATCCGCGCTACGACGAGAGCACTACGAGCACGAACATTGTCGAACAAGTCCGCCACGAAACGTATTGTAAACCAATCGTAAGAGGATTGGATTGGAGGGTGTAAGTTTGTTTTAAAATCAGTCAAAATTGCCATTGACCAGTTGACCATTGAAAGCCGCAGCAAGAGAATAATATTTTGGCCCAGTCAAAGGCTTTCGACTTTACGCTACATTTATTACATAAGTAAGAATATACTTATTCGGAATAATTAATTATATTTTATTTGTAATAATTAGATACATACTCCGAAGACACGGTGAGGATGTGATCGTTGACCTTGTACTGGAAGTTCCCGTAGAGGTTCAGGCTGGCCAGCCCGCTGTCGTCCAGCTCGTACACCCGCTCCGCCGTGGCGATGGCGTCCGGCTAGACAGACAGACATCATGAGATAGTGCATTAGATATCACGACTATTCAGGTTATTGGTATAGAAAGATAGTTCTACATTTTGAGGTGTAACTATCTTCATCCAAGTCAATATGACCTGCTTGTGGTACACAATTAAAATAATGGACGAGGCTATGACACTTCGTCACTTAAGATGAAAATCACTGAGCTCCGTTCAACCCAATTTAATCTTGATGATAGTTAAACATGGTGATTGGATACCTTACCCAAAGGGTTAAAAACCGCCATACTTCTAAAATCGAATGTAAATAGGTACGATATGATAGCAGATGATCCCTAAGGTAAAGTAGGCACGTGCCTGGAGCAAGGAACGACAAAAAGGTTGCCAATACATGTAATGTGGGTGTATTCAAGTCAAGAGTGAATAGATTTTTTCTAAGTTAAAATCTTATGACTACTTTGCCACTCTTTTAAAATCAGGTGAGATGGTAGTCAAGGACTAACTCATACAAAATAAAAAAGGGCGCAAGTGGCGTCTTTGTCTAGGGCCCTTTAGACCTACCGCATCTAACGATACGACACTGCTTTTAGTCCTTTTGTACGTAATCTTCAGCTATACTTGAGTCGCCGAGCATAAGGAATTATTACTCCCCGCCAAAACCAAACTTATTAACTGTGCTAACAGGTCAATTCAGTTCGTACTGTTAGAAAGGTAAACGAGGGGTTCTTTTTAAAAAAGGATTTATTTCGCAACCCTAAGGATCTGGGGGCAACCGTTCTGATTGAAGTTCCGGAGTAGACTGACTAACTCTGACTGTCCTATGAATAAGTCCGAGACTAGACTGCTAGCTCAGCATGACAGTCAGCAGGGGTGCATACAAAGTACCTATGTAACACCTCCCCCTTCAAGAGGAGACTTTGGGGTGAAATCCAAAGTCTCTGTGGAAAAGAAACTAAACTCGTGTTCTAAGAGGAGCAGGAGATTTGTCTATGTCCGTTTGTTCCAGTTCTGTCAATTCTATGGGGGTTGGTTGTGATGTTGTCTTGTTTACGTCAAATTTAAATTGGAAGAGTCGGTTGCTGCCAGATTTACAAAACTTTCTACATATTAAATACAGTGACAATAAAAATACAATAACTGATATTATAATTAACAATATGGAATAGTGTGTCCCATATTTAATAATGTGGGGGTCTTCTGTCTGTTCTATATTTTGTATATTGTTAAAAATGGAATTTAATTTTGTTTTGTGTTGGGAATTAAAATCATCCAAATCTATATTGTGCAATTGAATAGGAGACACACTGTTTATTACATCATTTAATTTAGATAAGTTACAGCAACTATCATTTATTACATTAAAATCCGGAAAGTGATTTATAGGTGAAGTAATGTTAATGACATCATGTTTTGGTATTAGCGTGGCGCTTTTACAATAAACTGTGCAATCCTTGGGAATAGTAAGTATTCCTGTGCCTAATATATTTGTTTCATATAATTTTGAATTTAAACAGTCAATAGATATTTTATTTGGATCAGATTGAATATAAATCCATTTGTTATTGTTTAAAGGTTTCCAAATGTTAAGTTTACCTACTATAATTTTCGTTTGACACTGTACCGGTTTCTTACTGATTACTTTTGCTAATAAGTCACTTTCACATGTAGATTTTGCTTCGGTAGAATACACATTTTCAACATCACATATGTAATTTCCTGGAGTTACGGATTTACAAATATCTAAGCTATCAAAAACACAATAATATGATTTGTCTTTGGTCATTGCTATATATTTATTGTCAGGTAAGATTAGGCTGAACGAGTCTGGGTTTGTAGGTTTGTAGGGTGTAGGTAATGCTATACTGTGAAACAACATATATTCCTTTGTGTTTACTAAAGGTACTTGTAGGACAAAAATAACCTTGTAATTAATGTAGTAACATAAAATCTTAGAAATTTTCAAAATTAAATGCATGTGGTTAACATCTAAAGGTACAGGCAGCTCGAGGTCACCAGGTAAGTATCTATAGTTATTGACAAGCTCTTCGTGTAATTGTCTCGGGTTAATTATTGCAGGGTGAAGGATATTTTGACTACTAAATAAAATGGCGTTAACTATATCTTCTAATTGGAATGAAAGGGTAAGTATTGATGTCTCCAAAGTATAAAGTATTTCATTAACATTCGCGAGTAAATGTAGTCCATTAGTGATTTGGGTAATATTTTCTACAGTTACCGAGAGGTTGTCAATAGCTTCTTTAAGTTTAGCTTCATTATCCTTGACCTTATTTAGAGTATTATTGTAGTAAGTTAGAATGGATGTGGTAATCAGAATGTTTTCTTTCACCAATGAAGTAAGCTGTTTCTCCTGATTCTGTAATAGTCTTATTGCTTCATCATATTTTAGGCCGTCATTTTCATCCAGAGAACCAAATATATGTTTTAAAATAGTTCCTATACCTCCTATCCATGCACTACGCTTCGTTCTATTGTCAATTAAATGTGAAATGGATGCAAACTCTCTATTCATATCTTGAAATCGCGCTGTTAATGGTTGTAATTTATTGTAGCAATTCGCGACAATTTGTATAATTCTAGTTTGATTACACAGGTTTTTCGTAATTTCCAACGCATTTTCGATGTTTTGTATATGTGGATAGAAATGAGAAATATCTACGGGTATAATAACATTTAATTCAACATTGTTAATCTTTAGGTTCCCTAAATAGTCGAAATAAAGCCCCGAACTTGTAGTGATCGGTTGGATGAAATCTCGTTGAGATTGCGCCCCAGCTGAGCTGCAAATAACAAACTAAGGTAAGTACTCTATCTAATATTAATCCTTATCTTATTACTATTATCTATTACTATATTATTTTTTGTCTTTTATATCTTTTATCTAAAAGGTCTATATAATATTTACTACTAAAATATCTATTAAGATATATCCTAATCTATCCTAACGTATCCTATTCCTAATGTTTACTTCCTCTTTATTTCCTTATTTCTCCTTCTTTTACCTTCTTTTACTTTCTCTTTTCTTCCGTTACCTTCTTTTACATTCTTCTTTTTCTTCTTTTACATTCTCTTTTCTTCTTTTACATTCTCTTTTCTTCTTCTACATTCTCTTTTCTTCTTCTACATTCTCTTTTCTTCTTCTACATTCTCTTTTCTTCTTCTACCTTCTCTTTTCTTCTTCTACCTTCTCTTTCCTTCTTTTACCTTCTTCTTTTCTCCTTATTTCTATCTACTTCTGTTATCCTACTCTAATTACTTATTTCTAACATATTTATCCTACTTTATCTATATTAGTTATTCTAATTCTATTCTATTTTCAGTTTCGGCAGCTAATTTTACTTCATCAAAATGGTGCGTAACGTGGCGTCGATTGATAAGTAAGGTAAGTGTGTTATTTCCGTTTACTTTTACCACCTTATAGGGTCCTTTCCAAAGGGGTGAGAGGGCTTTGCGCATTCTTAAATGATTTTTAAGGTAAACATAGTCACCTATTTTGAATTTAGTTCGGCGAGTGTGGTTATCGTAATAGTTTTTAGAGGACTCTTTAGATTTCCTTATAAATTCCAGGGCTCTCTCATGGGAATATTTTAATCGATTTTGGAGCATACGGACATAATCGGGGTAAGTAGCACCGGGAGCTTCTTCATAAATAGAATTTGGAATCATAGGTTTATTTCCGAACATTAATTCATAAGGTGTAAAATGAGTTGTCGAATGGACCGTTGTATTATAAGTGAGCATGGCAGTATAGACGTAACGAGGCCAGTTTGACTGTTCTTCATTAACGAAGGATCTAAGATATTCCTTGAGTGTCGAATGACTCCGTTCGAGAGCACCTTGGGTCTGCGGATGATAAGGAGAAGCCCATAAATTCTTTATTTTAAGGAAACTACAGGTTTTCTTAAAGAGGTCAGATGTGAAGTTAGTACCCTGATCTGTGAGGATCATTTTGGGTATGCCGAAAATGGATATAAAATGAAGTAGACACTCGCTGGTTTCTTCAGCTGTAGTGCTGCGAATTGGGTATGCCGAGGAAAATTTCGTGAGGTCATCCTGCATCGTTAATATGTATTTTAATTTTGCAGGTCCCGCCTCGGGTAATGGCCCAACTATATCTAAAGAAATACGCTCACAAGGTTTGGTAGAAGTGCTTGTGATTTGCATAGGAGCACGATGTATTTGTCTAAGAGCTTTGTTAGCTTGGCATTGTGGGCACTTCTTTACGAAGGCCTCGATATCGCTGCGCATATTTCTCCAATAGAAAATTTCTTGGATTCGACTTAACATACGACTGATACCAAGATGTCCTGCAACTGGGATGTCGTGATTTTCCCTAAGTATCTTTGGGATTTCAGAAAGGGAAGGATATATTATTATGCCCTTGTATATATGTATCTTAATATCTGTGTTATTAAACAAGAAAAGGAGCATGTTATAGATTTTAACAAATTGATGGGTATCAAATGGATTTTTAAAGTCGGTTATCGCGACATCCGGGGTTAAGGTTAAGTCGAGATTGACAACAAGTTCATTCCTGAGAGATTTGAGGCTTTTATATATATCTACATAAGAAGAGTTATCAAAATGATGAACCTTGAAGAAAAGGAGGTAACAAGTTTTGTCCTCATGTTTAAACGAAACGAAGGAGTAAAGATTTCTCTCTTTATTAATGATTTCAGAATTATTAGGTATGCTATCGAGGATATTTTGCACAAAAGGATTGGATTCATCCAGGTCTACAGAGGTAGGTAAAATAATTACTTTATATTTTGATTTGATTATATCCTCATTGTGTTCTTGAATATTTGTATTGAACTGTATGTCTTTATTCGATATAGCTTTAAGGAACGTGGGGTAGTCGCCGTCAGGTAAGTCTAGACAGGTAATTTGGTCTTCTATCGTTTCAGGGTTGGCGTCTGTTGACGGAGTTGGATCACCAGCAGGTTGAATACCAGAAGTCGACGGCTGTTCAGGAAGGTATTCAGGTAAGTCAATTATAATTTGGTCTTCTGTTGTTTCAGGGTTCGCGTTTGTCGGCGGTGTTGGATCTACAGCAGGTTGGGTGCCGGAGGTCGACGGCTGGTCTGGGTCCCACTCAGGTAAGTTGGTTATTTCATTTTCAGGTTCTACAGGATTACTAGGGATATTAGGAGTTGGAGTCGCTTCAGGAGATGGTAAGTTTTCCGCATTAGGGTCAAGAGCGAGAGGATCTGGAGAGAGTTGTAAGTTTAGTTCCTCAGCATTAAATGAGGGGGGCGATATTAACAGATCCATAAGGTCTCGATCTAGTTCTGGTAAAGGATTCTCTTCCGCACTACGGTCAGGTTGAACAGGATTGACAGGGAAACGCGAAAGGGCATCAGCATTGGCGTTTACTTTCCCCTTTTTATATTTAATATCATATTCGAACTCTTCTAGTTTGAGTCGCCAGCGGACAAGTCTGGATCCGGGATCCTTACAGTTAAAAAGCCACTCTAACGGTTTATGGTCGGTAAGGATTGTAAAACGATTACCGTACAGGTAGGGTCGAAACATTTTGGTACCGAATATTATGGCAAGACACTCCTTCTCTGTCACACTGTAATTGGATTCCGCTCTATTTAGAGTGCGAGAGGCGAAAGCGATTGGTCGGTCTTGTCCGATTTTACCCTGGGATAGGATGGCAGAAATTGCATAATTAGATGCATCACAGGTAAGTAAAAATGGCTGGGTAAAATCCGGGTATGAAAGAATCGGCGAGGAAACAAGTTTATTTTTCAGGGTTTCGAATGATAATTGTTGTGCATTTTCCCATTTAAAAGGCACATCTTTTTTGAGTAGATTCGTTAAAGGTCTGGCTAATTTAGAGAAGTCTTGTATGAAACGCCTGTAATATGATACAAGACCTAAGAATGATTTTATGTCCTTGGGACACTGAGGGACAGGAAAGTCGGTGACCGCCTTTACCTTTTCTGGGTTTGGTTGGACACCATTTTCGTTTATTATGTGTCCAAGGTAAGCTACTTCCTTGCGTAGGAACTCGCACTTTTCTGGTTGGAGTTTCAAATTGAAGCTACGGATCCTATCAAATACTGCTTTTAGATTGGTAATGTGAGCAGGTAGGTCATGGGAATAGATGACGATATCGTCGAGATAAACAAAGCAACGAGTGCCTTGAAGACCAGAAAGGCAGTTATTCATGAGCTTCTGGAACGTGGATGGGGCATTCTTAAGCCCAAATGGCATTCTATTAAACTGATAATGTCCTTGAGGCACAGAGAAAGCTGTTTTAGAGGCGTCTTCTGGGGAAATGAGGATTTGGTGGAAACCAGAAGCGAGATCCAGGGTGGTAAAATATTTACTATTTCCCAGCTGGTCGAGGATCTCATTAATTTGTGGAATAGGGTATGTTTCGCCAATAGTGACGTCATTCAGTCTTCTGTAGTCGATGACGATTCGCCATTTACGTTGGCCTTGGGAATCTAGCTTTTTGGGAACCACCCAAATGGGTGAGCTCCAAGGAGAGGATGAAGGTTCAATAATATTTTGGTCTAACATCTTGTTTATCTGGGTTTCCACTTCTTTCTTGTGGCACTCAGGGAATCTGTACGATTTGGTATGGATAGGGGTGTTGTCACTAGTTTTAATTTGATGTTGAAGGGCAGTAGTATAGGTTAATTGATCGTTGGGTAGATGGAAGATATCTGAATACTGGGAGCAGAGATCTATGAGAGCGTCTCTCTCTTCTTGATTTAGGTGATCTACTCTTAGGGATTTAATTACGTCATTAGTTCTATTATATGTGTCTCGGACATTCGCATTGATTGGAAATGCATCGCAGCATAATGGTTCAATATTGAATTTTAAATTAGTTTTAACATTTACGTAATTTTCAGAAGTATTTGCAATAGTCAAATTAATTCGGTTGTTATCTTTAACTTTAACGATACAATTTGATACCAATAGATTATCAGATAAATGCTGGTCTGTAATAACCCCTTCTTTGAGGTTGGTCTTACCAATTGCACACTCAATGACAGCTTCACTGCGTGGCGGAATTACGTAAAAAGGTTCAGTAAAATGTAATTTGATATTAAATTTATCTATTTTCAGGATATCATTTGTATAATCGATTTTGCAGCCGAATGCCGTTAAAAGGTCTGTACCTATAATACCATCGTATGGTAGGTTGATGTCTCTTACGACATGGAATTTAAATGGAATAGTTCTGTTCTGGTTTAATTTTAATTTAAGTAGGAAATGACCTTCGGTTAATGTCGGTTCATCCCCAGGATCTATGCCTTTGAGTTTAATGGGTTCCTTATTAAGTTTTAGATTTTTGTGGATACAAGATTCTTTTAACAAACATATAGCAGAACCCGAATCAACCAATAAGGACAATGGAATGTCTGAGACCTGTGAATTTAGCAATACATGAGGTAATAATCTCTTTGAAGTATCGATGTTGATTTCATAAATTTCTCTGCTGCTCTCAGTTAGATTTGAGGATAGGGCGCTTATTGGGGGCTGGTTACCCGAGTGGTCCCTTGACTTTAAGGATAGGGCGCTTGTTTGGGGCTGGTTACCCTTGTGGTCCCTGGAATTTGAGGATAGGGCACTTTTTTGGGGCTGGTTACCCTTGTGGTCCCTTGAGCTTGAGGATAGGGCACTTATTTGGGGCTGGTTACCCTTGTGGTCCCTGGGAGTTGAGGATAGGGCGCTTATTGGGGGCTGGTTACCCGAGTGGTCCCTTGAGGTTGAGGATAGGGCACTTATTTGGGGCTGGTTACCCTTGTGGTCCCTGGAGATTGAGGATAGGGCGCTTATTGGGGGCTGGTTACCCGAGTGGTCCCTGGAAGTGAAGGATAGGGCGCTTGTTGGGGGCTGGTTACCCGAGTGGTCCCTAGAAGTAAATGATTTAGATTTGGTGTCGGTTTTTGTGCTTCGTCTCGGACGACACCCTAACGAGACATTTATTCGTTTAAAGGATCGAGCGGCTGATCTACTTCATCATGGCCTTCCTCCACGTCTGGTTCTTCGACATAGTTTACGCGCGGGGGTGGCCTGTAAGGATTTTGGTTTTGTTGGTGCTTGAACCGGTTGTTATTAAATTCACGTTTTCTGCATGCCGAAATATCGTGTCCGGGTGTTTTACAGTAACGACAAAATACGTTGGAACTCTGTGTTGTCGGATTAGCAGATCTTTGCATAGAAGAAGACGAATTAGGATTTTGTCGCGAAGAGCTAGCTTTGAAACGGTTATTTGTATTATTATTAGTGACAGATTTTTGCTCCACCTGTGGACGTCTATATAAAGTTTGCTGTATACGTTCTTCGGAAATGGCATAATTAATGGCTTCATTTAAAGTTTTGGGAGACTTACATCTCACAATATTTGATATTCGGGGATGAAGTCCCATAACGAAATGATGAAGGGCAAGGTCCTCCATAGCTGCTGTGCGACCAGGCAATTCCTTGGTCTTGGAAGTCGATAAAGAAATCTCGGTTAATAATTGTGAGAGGTAGGTTTCCATGCGTAAAGCATATTGGCTGACATTATCCTGCGGACCTTGTTTGCTCTCTTGGAGATCAGTAAGCAAGTGTGAATAATGTTTCCTTTCACTAAATTGCGTCTTTAAAAATTCTTTTAATTGTTCCCACGATGAAAACTCCTTTATAGAGCAAGCAATTTCCGCTTTTCCATTTAACTGGCTGAGAATATACTTAAATAAAATCGGTTTCTGGGCTTCTGATGCAAGGTCGAAAGCATTATCGCAATTTACAAGAAATGAATTGAGAGTATCTCTGCTGCCATCATATGATTTTACAAATTTAAATAGGATGCTTAATTCCAGCTCAGTCATGGCGAGAGCTGCTGCAGTTCTCCTGGTGATACGAGGAGAAGTAAGAGGTGACTTCGATGTAACGTCACTTACCACTTGTTCTAAAACGGGGATCTCAAGCGCTAATTTTTTATCTTCAATTTTTGGCATAGCAATATATTACAGTAATGAATTAAAAGTTTCAATATAATGGTATAATTATTTAACACACTGAACCCTAAATATCTCAGCCTAGACAAAACAATGACCAAAGACTTACTGAATCAGGAATACGTGGGCGACTGATAAGAACACGGCAACGGTCCGGATCATTCCAGCGAGATAAAGTTCGACGTAAAATAATTTCTTGATGTTAAATGATGCAGCAGGTATTTTCTTCGCAGGATACGCAATCCTTTCCAGGACCACGACTAGGACTCGTCGAGAATATCGCAGGTAAGTTCTTCTTTTCAGGGCGTTTTCTTTTTCAGGACGTTTTCTTTTCCAGGATCGCGACCAGGATACGGCGAGATGGTGCAGGTAAGTAATCACACAGGACTACGACCAGGATACAGCGAGGACGTTGAAGGTAAGTTGTCGCACAGGATCACGACCAGGATACAGCGAGGACGTTGAAGGTAAGTTGTCGCACAGGATCACGACCAGGATACAGCGAAGACGTTGCAGGTGAGTAGTCCCACAGGATCACGAGCAGGAGACGTCAAGGATCTCACGGGTAAGTTTGTCACTTAAGTTTTTAACACAACACGAATATATTTCACTGTTTTTACATGGACACTGATTTTAAAATTGGATTTTGGAAACAACGGCGCGAGTCTACAGAAACGGTGCCCAGGCGTTGAAGGTTATACCACCGCTGTGCCACCACTGTTAGAAAGGTAAACGAGGGGTTCTTTTTAAAAAAGGATTTATTTCGCAACCCTAAGGATCTGGGGGCAACCGTTCTGATTGAAGTTCCGGAGTAGACTGACTAACTCTGACTGTCCTATGAATAAGTCCGAGACTAGACTGCTAGCTCAGCATGACAGTCAGCAGGGGTGCATACAAAGTACCCATGTAACAGTACGCAATATGTTCTAAGGACATTTTTAGGGTTCCGTACCCAAAGGGTAAAACGGGACCCTATTACTGAGACTTCGCTGTCCGTCCGTCCATCCGTCCGTCCGTCCATCCGTCTGTCACCAGGCTGTATCTCATGAACCGTAATAGTTACACAGTTGAAATTTCCACAGATGATGTATTTCTGTTGCCGCTACAACAACAAATACTAAAAAACAGAATAAAATAAATATTTAAGTGGGTTAATTTTATATTTAAGTTAATTATAGTTTAGTTTCCTTTCGGTACAAGAGATGGCGTTGCTTGCGGCTAATACGTGGCTACAAAAAACTAAAGTAAATATTTAAGTGAGGCTTTCATACAACAGACCAGATCTTTGGCGTTTTTATACATAATGGTACGGAACCCTTCGTGCGCGAGTCCAACTCGCACTTGGCCGGTTTTTGGATATTGTCGTCAATCTTAAATGAACCTTAATCGCATAGGCAGAAAGCTGGCATTTGTGTGCCTATAGCTATAGGCGTTTTACATACCACTCCGCGCCCGTAGTCAGGGCTCCACGGCACAGAGCTCCAACTGTGCTCCGTGGTGGACGACGACAGCTGCAGCGTGCTGTACTTCTTTATCGTGTTGTCCTTGGCCGTATACATCATCACACAGCTGGCGTACAGGCATGGCTGCATGGGAAACATTGCTTTGGTAAAAAGGTGGTAAAACATTGGCTTGGTTAAAACGTGGTAAAACATTGCCTTGGTTAGAACGTGGTAAAACATTGCCTTGGTTAAAACATCCATGTATTTTCAGAAGGGAAAAAAGAAATCGATAGCTAAAGTCCAGCGCGAGCCGAACACGTGAAAGGTCTCTTTGTGATTATGCTTGAATTAAGAATTAAACATTTTCATGAATATTAAGTTGCATTAAATTATGTATAAAAATAACATTTAAAACACCAAAGAAAAATACTTTAAGAAAAATTTGATGAGAATGTTAAAGAGAAATAATTTTTTTAATTAATGTTTGTACTTTGTGCCATTTTAAAAATTACTGAAATGTAAAGAAACTTAAGAAACAATGTCGCACTATCGCGCAGGTTCCCGCCTTTTGTTAGTTTTTAGGGTTCCGTACCCAAAGGGTAAAACGGGACCCTATTACTGAGACTTCGCTGTCCGTCCGTCCGTCCGTCCGTCCGTCCGTCCGTCCGTCCGTCCGTCCGTCCGTCCGTCTGTCACCAGGGTGTATCTCATGAACCGTAATAGTTACACAGTTGAAATTTTCACAGATGATGTATTTCTGTTGCAAAAAACAGAATAAAATAAATATTTAAGTGGGCGCCCATACAAGTATACATATAGTTTAGTTACCTTTCGGTCCAAGAGATGGCGTTGTGGGTAATATGTGGCAAAATTAAACAATTAAATATTTAAGTGAGGCTTTCATACAACAGACCAGATTTTTTTGGCGTTTTTCTACATAATGGTACGGAACCCTTCGTGCGCGAATCCAACTCGCACTTGGCCGGTTTTTTAAAACTACACCAAGAATACAGCGTTACAAATGCATTCTGGCTGAATACAAAATGTTGTCATAATAAAAAATAGGAGGCTTTTACCGCCCGCATATTTCTATAGCACTTACCTACCTTCTGTCTCGAATTACTTTTAAAAAATATGAAGATAATAGATATAATTACTTTCCCAACTGGAAATGGTAATATTATAAAAATATTGATATAAGAATCATAACTTTACTAAATAACGGTCTTGTTATAAAGTAGTTTTTTGTTGTAATGAAATACCTACTCGAATTACATTACAGTAATCGAAAATTAGAAGAGGACCGAAAGTCGAAAACGTTGTTAGAAAAAAAATATCTTCATGATCGTTAAATTATTCACCTGATGTTATGATATAACTTTTTGTCATTTTTCCGCTGATTTCATTTAAGTGAAAATTATATTTTTATTCATTTAATCGTGACAGATTAACAATGGATACAATTTAATGTCCATTGTTAATCTGTCACGATTAAATGTTAAAGTTAATATTCTCACTATAACATACATACCTATAACGTTTAATTTTTTTAGTTTTAAAATTACATCCTACTAAATTTTGCTCACGGCTTCACTTGCGCGGGTGTCGGAAATACGCATAATACCGTTAATCCGTATTATCACGATAAAGACGATTCAATATTCTCGGAGCTCAAAAAATCTCCATGCAAAGTTTCTTCTAAATCAGTTTAGCGGATTAAGCGAGAAAAGTTCATCAGACAGACAGTGTTACTTTCCCATGTACTATATTTGAAGGGATTCTAAGTGTTTTTATTTCGTTGTGGACTAACCTCAGTAGAAATGTAAGAGCCGCTGTCTTTCTTCAGCTGAAAGTTGATGGAGAGCGCCCTCTTCACATTTGTAGACCATGTCGGTTCCGTACCGACGTAAAAAGCGCTAATGTGCCCGTTTTCCTGGAAAATATGATAACATTTTATTGGAAGCATTTTTGTGAGATTTCATTACGTTGTTTTTGCTCCCTGTCACAAAATTTGGAAGTAAATATTTTTGTAAGTCGCTATTTATTGGACAAAGTTTCTTATCACACGGTAAATATGGAGGCAGAATTGCAAAGTGTAAGATTTTTGCGTGACGGGAATGGGAATGTAAGCCGTTGGCTGAGCCCAGTTATAGATGCGCGGTTATTGGTCAGTTTTATTAATCACAGCCAATAAGGTGCCAGGTGCCAGCTGTCTGGTCAGGTAAGTCAGCTGTCAGAGAAAGTATGTCAGATGCTTAAGTGTCAGAGAAATGCAACAATATGATTTCGCTCCAACCTACCTACTGTTTTATAATACGACACACACGTAATTTTATGTGTAGAAATTGGGCACGTGAAATATTCCCAAAAGTCCACTGTGACCATTGATGATTGATCAAAGTAGTCAAACTCTTGGGTTCCAGGTCTTCGTTTTGATCAGGTTTATGTATGACCTCCTAAGCGCTTTATTTGCCATACAATCGCGGAGGATGTGCATTATGTAATCCTATCATAATAACCTACTTACATAGTTTTAAGTTTGTCAATAACGTCTAAATAAATATTATTTTTACATTTCATACCTACCATCGACATAATAACTAATATTATGTTAAATGAATTAACGATAAAATAATATACTGCGAGTTCGATTCATGGTGCGGCATTTAACTTTTTTACAAGAAAATAACCGACTTCAACCAGCTTTAGATTAAAAAAGGATCAAAATCGCTTCACCCATTGCAAAGTTATGTTACACGTAAGGAAAAAAATTGAATTGAGAACATCATTCTTTTTCGATGTCAGTTATAAAATAACTTTATATTTCTATTCCAGGCCGTGAATAGGCCAGGTTTGTGTTCCTGTCTTGTGTTTTTTACGGCTCCTATGGCATAGGAAATCCTAGTGTGATGTCATTATTATCTTGATGCGAAGGTAAATTTGTCAGTAGCTTTCTTACGTATTCGTTACGTACCTGATAATCCACTTCCCAAGGCTGCGTCAGGTGGACTATGTCCTCGTTCGACTGGACGGAAGAATACCCATAGTTCTTGCTGAATACTGATGCCTGGAATATGATTATTTTAATCAGATCATTTTGCGCATAATATATGGAAGTGAATAAATGATTCTTTGCTTGTGAAACGCACTTGCTAACTTCTTGGCCCACCTTGTTGGTTATAAAAATTAAAGGGCTTATTTAACACATTGTAAATGTATAACTCTTAATCATAAGCACTTTTCGAAGGAGTCGGGATTTTGTATCGGGACTTAAATATCTTTCAAAAAATTTCGGTCATAGTTGTGATGGGAAACAGCGGAAAGATGCTGCGGCAGCTTTTTGTTGTCAAAGTCCAAGAAAATGATGCTTACGTTTAGATTTTCAAGCTTGAATCTCACTCGGGTGTAGTTGTCATACACCAAGACCAGCAGTCTCCCTTCCAGGGTCCAGTAGGACTCGCTCTCCTTCGGAGCTAGTAGACCAGTAGAGACATTCGTTTTCAAGAAGTAGCTGTACTGCTTCAGCTCCGGGAACAGGACCTGGAGGCCTGATGAGCTGGCGAGGGATAGGCCTGGAAATATATCAAAAGTAAGTACATGTATAAAAACATGTATGGTGTTTTGAATTGATTGAAGGTGTCTATTGACGCAAAAGATTTCAAAATTTCAAAATAATAATTTCGTTTGTATGTTTCTCTGTGAGTTTGTTCTTGCTTATCCTGGAAACGGCTCAATCGATTTGCATGCGGTTTTTCATAGCAAACTTGAAATTACATTTATTGGTTTTAGTTGGATCTCTCACTTTACGAACAATATGGTGTGTTAATTTATATTAGAAATCTGTCATCTCTTACTTACCAGCGAGCAAGAAGGCACAGTACACAATCATTATGAATTATCTGGAACGAAAAAAAAACATACTTGTACCAAACTACTAGAAGCTATTCCCATACTACCAAGCAGGACTAACTATCACTAACAGTCCTTGTCCCTTGATCCAGTACTCATACCATACCTACTAACAAACTAATATTCTAACTCCGTTTGCTAACTGAACAACCATCCTAGTCCCGATTTAAATCTTGTCCCATGTTAGTCACAGTTGTCATGGGGGACAGCAAAGAGGTGGTGCTGCATAGTCGTTTGCATAATTCTATAAGAAACTGGAAGATAATAGATCATGGAGTTATATTATGCTCTGGGCCTTCTCATCTATGAGGAGTGATCCGTAGCCAGCAAAATTGTCCAATATTATAGCTTTGCTTTTAATAAAATATTAAGTTTAATCGAATGTACATATATCACAAATAAATAATAACTTGTGCTACTTACGGTAAATAGTTTTTTAATTAACACGTCAAACTTTGTTATTTATCCGTATCAGTATAAACTAATTAACTAATTTTTGTATTATTTACTGTTGCATATTTACGTACGACTTCTCAAACTACTCTTGTTTGAATGATGTGATTAAGAGATGTGACGCGCGTAAAAGGTTGTAACTTTAAAATTGTATATTAATTACAACTGAATTTAAAAATTTCCGCAATTTAGTTTACGTAAACTAAGCGGAACTAAAAAAAACTTTCTTAGGGGATGGCTACGTTAGAAAAGGATCACACTAACCACATTTTATACATGACGTATCCTACTTCCTACTTCCTACTAATATTATAAATGCGAAAGTTTGTAAGGATGTAAGTGTGTGTGTGTGTTTGTTGCTCTTTCACGCAAAAACTACTGAACGGATTTTCATGAAACTTTGCAGTAATATAGCTTAGACATAGGAATAACATAATTTGTTAAAATTTATAGAGATTTTTGAAGGGACTGGTTCCCCGAAGCGAAGCGAGGGCGGGATTACTAGTGTTCGATAATTTAAATATGTATACTATTGATAATATCATGGACTAAGTATTGTAGAGATATTATATGTGTGTCGTAACATAAGATATAAAAACTAAGTGTGTTTGTTTCTTTGCAGGGTGTTTCTGCCTTTATCCACATCAAAATTGGTCACCTAATTGTGAAACAATTAGAAATAGAGATATTTCAATTTGGAGGCTATTTTTCCGCAGAACTTTTATGCTTACAGAAATTCACTCGCTTTACTCCAATCCACCTTTTTTATTTATGTTATACTAAATATATTATACTTACATTATAATACTATACCGAGTTGAATGTGATTATTTGTGTAATTTTTATTTTAAATTATTCTATCTGGACTTTTAAAGGATTAATTGCCAAACCTATTCAAATAGATCTTATATAGAGTTTAGGTAACTATTAATGAAACGAGATTTAAATTATACATGTACCTTAAATTCAGTAAACATTATTATGAATGTAAAATAAAATAAAATTATAGAGTTACAACATTATTATCAGAACACCTTATCGTGGGGCGATGACAACTGTTTGACCTCTTGACCTCTTGAATTAAAGACTCATTGCTAACTCACCATTTTATCTGATCTGTCCTCTCGGTCGAACCTCCCCTTTGTAATCTAAAACACTATTCCTACGGAGGGGTGGGTAGGTCTGCATAAAATGGATAAACCATCGTTTAACATTATTAATACCAAGGCCATAATGTTTCCAACCGATTTGTTGGGAGATGCAATTCATTATTTTTAACAGCGTCTACCAGATGATGTATAATGCAGCAATAGGATTGTCACTGTGTAAGTGTGAATTTGATGCAAATGAGAAATTTACGTGGACGTGGTTTGTATAATAATAAAATAAACAAGTGTATAAGTTTTTACGAAAATTACGTGTGCACAGGAGTATGAAATTAGACAGTTAAAGTTTATAAGTGCGAGCACACACACAGAATAATTATGTGTAAGTGCATAAAGCTAAATAACTTTAAATATGTAATATTTTTATACAATAAAGCATTATTGATAACCACATTAAAATACGCACTGATTTTATTTAACGTATCAGTGAGAAGTAATTTGATATAATGTGTTACGGTTGAATTTCGAACACATAGTGTATCTGTAGTAAAGGTTGGAACTTTAGTTTACCAAACCGACGAGTCGGGATTCGAATCTCGCATCTCTGGTTTTCTTGATCGATATTAAGTGTCACTTGCTGTGCTCTTTGAGAAGGAAGCAAACAATTATTTATGGCAATAAGGTAGCAACCGAGCATGCAGCACCACCCTTTCGCTGCCGCCCATGACAACTGTGACCGACCTAGAACAAGACAATAATGGTGAGTCTAGTAAGTAGGTAGATGGTATCTCTGTGATATTAGAACAATAGTCGGTCAGTTTGTCAATAAGTGTGAGGACTTGAGCAAGGACTGTTAGCGATAGTTGGTCCTGTTAGTACTTAATTGTTAGTCCATTTAGTAATTTAACTGAAAAATATTGACGCAAGATTTGAAGCCGGGCCTTCGTACAGGATACAAGCCGAATCATGGCCTAATCTGTCAGCGCCGGAAAACCATACCCACTATCAATTTTAACTCAAACTACATATGCGGGTAAACAACATGGATATAATATTTTAAGCTTAACTATTTATTTTTACTGCATATAACAAACTAGTTTTTGTCCACAGCTTCGCCCGCGAGACACAAAACTCGTAAAAATGTAGTGAATGCGCCATTGTGTGAAAAGATCGAATAGTCGACTGATGGGACCCACCACCTTTATTTTTTATTTAAATATAGGTAAATACATAAAAGTTGAGGGTAACTACATTTTAGGGAAATATTACATTAGAGCACCCCATTTAGGCACTTCTCACACAACGCTATTTACGAGGTACGCGACTGCAACGCAACCCGAAATTCGTATGTATAGTCTGACACTTTTCACTGACAGGAGACGCGTCTACGATGCGACTCCTGTCAGTAGACAGTGTCAAATACATACGAATTTTGGATTGAGTTGCAGTCGCGTAGCTCATAAATAGCGTAATGTGAGAAGTGCCTAAGACCTAATTTCAGTGATAAAAAATATCCATTCCTGGTCTTTCTCTATATCTGTAGGTACCAAAATTTTAATGACAGTGGACGCAGTTGGCAGATGAATAGGTGACCACTATACTCCGATCGCGTGCATATCCTACTATCCTATCCTATCCTACTTCCTACTAATAAATATTATAAATGCGAAAGTTTGTAAGGATGTATGTGAGTGTGTGTGTGGGTTTGTTAGGTACTCTTTCACGCAAAAACTACTGAACGGACTTTCATGAAACTTTGCAGTACAGTGCGCCCAACTTATCTCTGAAATGGCAAAAATTGGAACTAACGAAAAGTCATTCATAAGTACGTTGTGGTCATTCATCTGTCAATTACTAGTGTGCAATGATTGGTCAAATGAATGTCAAATGCGTCCGACAGGGCCTCTTTCGTTTCAGTCTTAAGTTGGGTTTACTATAATATAGCTTAGACGTCGGAGTAACATAATTTAT
This sequence comes from Hesperia comma, assembly GCA_905404135.1. Taxonomy (NCBI): domain Eukaryota; kingdom Metazoa; phylum Arthropoda; class Insecta; order Lepidoptera; family Hesperiidae; genus Hesperia; species Hesperia comma. Next base: position 18,767,362 of record FR990015.1, on the reverse strand, counting down.
TAAAATTTATAGAGATTTTTGAAGGGACTGGTTCCCCGAAGCGAAGCGAGGGCGGGTTTACTAGTTTGTTATAATGGCATGCTTTTCGCTCCTGTAATTAAGATTCAATGTAGTTTGACACGGATAATTTTGATTACAAGCTAAATTGAACTCTAAGGTGAGTGGTGGAAGGCACCAATCCGTACTGGAGCAGATCTTTAGAGTGAGTTTCAGACCACCTCAGCCATGAGGACATACCATGGATGGGACATACCCTGCCGTGGGTTCCATGTACAGACTCAGTTACAGTTTATATGTATGTCTATATTTATGTACTAGCTGTTGCCGGCGACTACATGCATAGGAGTTCGCTAAATCCCGATCCCGCGGGAATTCCGGGATAAACAGTAGAACATATGTATATTGCTCCACGACCTCCCAGTGAGTCCCATAAAAATCCGTTCAGCCGTTTCTGACTTCAGCGTGCACAAACATACATCAGTTACAATTTTATTATATGTAGGTATAGATAGGTACCAAACTTTAATAACACTGGGTATTGCAACGCAGTAGTTGTAGTGCAAATTACTTTGACCATGAGTACGAAACTGATATATAAACGGTTAAAATTTAAAACTTTAAACGTAATGTACTTATACCCGTACCTAACATGTATTGCAAATGGTTCTACGTTGCTGTTCTAATTTTACTATTATTTAAAGGTAAGTTTGTGTTTTTTGTATCGTCGTGGTGAAAGAGCTCGCAGTCAACGTTATATATTATATTCTGACTCTGGTGTAAGTGACTACCGCTGCTCATAGCACGAAGGCAGGTTTCAAGCATTTTCGATAAACGTAACGGAGCATCCATTTGTAACGGACTCTTCAAGTAAAGCACAAACGAGCAGTCGAGCCACTTGATGGTAAGTGATCACTTGATCAGCATCGCCGCCACAGTAACACGAAAGGATCCACCGATACGTGAGGCTGAGAAACGAGTCTGAACATTATTTCTGACATACCGACACATAAAAAATACGAGAATATCGTAGAACAATCGGTTGTAACGGAGTTATATTATAGTGTATTATAGAGTTACACTTTAACTTTGACAGTTGACACTCTGATATACCTCACCTGACAGCTGACTTACCTGACCTGGCAGCTGGCACCTTATTAGCTGCAATTAATTAAACTTCTTGACCAATAAACGCGCATCTGGGCTTACCAATAGCAAACATTCCCATTTCGTCGCTCAAAAATCTTACACTTTTCATTTTGTAGCTTCCATCCGTACTGTGCGAAAACATTTTACTGACGATTGTAACAGGCTAGTAAAAACCCTGCCTCATCCATTGTCCATCAAATTACACCACGAGCAATGATTGTTTTGAACTTAAGTTAGGTGGTGTTATGGACTTCGTTTCATACTCTCATCCGACCAAAACACCAGTAAAATAATTTCATGATTTGTTCCAATTTCCAAAGCAGGTTTTCAGCTAGCCAGACAGGTAATAAAATCATACCCCACCCAGAATCCAATCAATAGAAGTCAAAGGAAGTTGTAATGTAAGCCTTTATGTAACGAACATAGTGTTTGAACTTTAAAACAAAGTTTTACTTTTTCAGACAATTTAGCCGATAGAAATGGTGCATCGAGGCAGAAACGGTAAGATTGATCCCGAGTTTTTATGCTAAGCGTAATTTAATTAAAATTTTTCAGGATATTCCTTATCTTGAGCCTATTCTGGACGTAGTAGGTATGCAGCTATGCAGTCATGCTTGTCAAACAATTTCATAAAAGTACATGCTTCATATACCTAAATAAGATGAAGTAGTTCTTATTCAGCTTGGAAAAGTTGTCCTGAATATACTAAAATATAGGTATATTACAGGTTAAATAAAAGTTTGTAGCTGGTCAGAATTAAACGTTATTCAAAATGATCTGAATTGTAGAGATCTATGGCATTACCTTTTATTATAGTAAGATATATACCTATCTATGCTTACTTTATGGGTAATTAGAATTTACTATGGCACTTTTGGCCGTCTAGCGTCCTAGACAACTGGTTGCTGTCCTATGCCAGTAGATTAGCATATCGGAAGATTGGAAGAGGTTAACTCTTAGAGGCTTATGTTAATAAGCCTGCTAGGTTGTAGTATAATAAGGCTCATCGCAAATTGACCCCCGACGCAAAAAAAAATTACAAAGTGACAGAGCCACCGGTGGTCGAAAGTCAATAATTTTTTTAACCCACTCCCTGCTGCACAGTTATTTTGACTAATTTCGTATATTTTTTTATTTATTTGAGTTTTTAACTAAATATATTACATTGTATAGATGCATAGTAGTCCAAAAGCAATCGGGAACCCACGGAGACAGTAACGAGGCTGAAGAGGACCGAAGACCAGAAATCAAGGAAAGGAAACCGGACCGAAGAAGGGGAGTGGACTTCGCAGACATCAAGAGACCGGATGTTGAGGTATTTGCAATAAGAATTATAATTTCTCTACATAATACTTACCTTCAACGACTGCTGCCCGGTAGGTACCTACCTATATTTACGAAAAACGCATACCTACAGTTAAATAATTCAGTATCGTTTGAGAAATAAAAATCGAATAATACGGCAGTTACGTAATTATTATTTAATTTACTTTATATTAAACAGCGACCAGTCCGAACTTTGCACGGGTAGTAGAGCATCTGATTCTGTAAAAAATATAGCCTTTAAGTATCTACTTATTATTGAAATTGGTCCCGTAATTTTTGACTTTATTCGTTACAAACGAAAAAATCTTTTTTTGGAATACATTTATATTTTTTACTGCCAATAATTACAGAATACAATATTTTGCAATATACAATTATTACCGATGATAGAAAATAATTTCCGCAATATTTTTTAAAAGTTATTAATCAAGTTAGGGTCTCTGCAAACTGACTGCAACCACCGGCGTCTGTAGCGCTGTGGCGCTTCTTTTTAGTAGCGCGATCCGGCCAACAGCCAACAGCTCCAATAACAGGGAGCAGGATTCAGCCGAAGCGGCTGTCGCCCGGACCGCGCTTCTAAAAAGAAGCGCCACAGCCACAGACTAATGTCATATCGACGGTATTGATGTTCAGTTAACATAAATTAATAAATAAACAATTTTTTTTCAGGAGCTACAGCCAGAGCTATTAAAATACAAAATTCTACCCGCCAAACAAATTAACAACATGCGGCTACTTCGGAACCAACTATACCGTCGTCGGCGATACCAATAAGTTGAAAAACATAAATAGTTTCATTTTATTTTAATAAATAAACGTATAATCGGATATTACTCTTTCCATATTGTAACCTCTTTCAGCAGACCCGTAAAAAGAATTTCACTACGCAAAATTTCTCCCAATAGGCACATAAAAAGAAGAATTGCATTAGTTAAGCAAAACAATTATTGTTTAAGTAGTAAACCCGCCCTCGCTTCGTTACGGAAGACCTGTAGTAATACACTTAAAAATTACTCCACATTTATTAGTCCACACTTAAAAATTATTGTTAGACATGATTATACTGACATAATTTGTTTTTTTATGATTTTTCTTATGTATTCCTTCCATATACAGATAGCTCATATTATATTTCTTCCGAACAGATAGCCACAACTAATTTTGTATTTAAGTTTAGATTGCGTTACATTTGAGAATCTGTTGGTAAAATTTAATTTATGCTCACTTTTCATAATATTATTTTTCTCAAATATCATCCAAAAGCAGGCATCAGTCACTCAGAGGTTTATTGTAGGCATAGATTGTAGGTATATGTGCATTATGTTTATTTAAATCTGTGGTTATATAAATAAAATGCAATACCTTTGCATTAACATGTTTTATTAAACTAATCATGTCAATCTTACAACCGTATCGATCTAACATCAAACCATTAACACAAACAAGTATATAACGTTCTATTTCTCTATTGTATAATCGGTTATTGCACACTAATTTATATAATGTAACTCAGGGTCTAAAATTCTTGTATTTTAGTTAAATCGTTGAGTAAACAAAAAGTTGTATCGTTTTATAAAAAAGATACTTTTTGATAATGTAAGCAGCATTGGGAGAGCAATAGAGCATACGTGATGAAGAGGTTCGACTGGACAGTTTATTATAGAAAACGGACTGTACATTCAATGCACGAATTGCCACAGCTTTGACAGCTTGGAATACCCAACAGTAGGACAAGTTATTTTGGATTGATTTGAATCAAGGCAAAACAGTTTTTCAACCCTAAATTACATTAAGTAAATAGTAAAAACAATAATTTTCGCTAAATCCTCTTTTTAAATCTGATGAGTGGGTCATGAAGACATTTTTTTTCTGTAGCATAGTTAACGATCTTAATTTTTGATTGTCAAGAATGGGTCTTATCATATCCAATGCGGCAAAAATGTAAATGATAATTAAAGGGCGTAAGTGATAAATAATACTAAGTAGTATAAGTTATGTCACCTCTTTGATTATACCTACATATGTATATATTGTTTTCTCATCAAATAATTATAGCTGTAGCTGCGTGTAGTGTAATTATAACATAGTTGCAATTATGCCATTCCAAAATTATATGTACATGTACAAGTAATATGGTCGAAGCCCGATTTAAAAAGAGGACCCAAAGTGTAAAACAATAAAAACTCAATTACATAGAATTTGTATAATGTAAATAAATTAATTAACTATTGGTAATTTTCTTATACATATATATTTAAACATTCACGAGTATAATATATTTTTTAATCAAATAATTATTACAATAAGACATTTAAACTTTATAATATACACTATCTGGTGGGTACATATTCGTTTGTCTTCATAATTTGATCTGGCCATATTCAAATGTACAAGATGGGGACAGTTAAAAATTTCAATTAGACCCGCCGTCGCTTCGCTTCGCTTCGGGAGACCTTATTTTTTACGATTATTTTAATATCTACCAAAATAAAATGGATTATTTTAGTTTAAGTTCAAATATTTAATATTATTGCACTCGTAACGTCATTTGTCATGTTGTTTGTGTTAAAATGTGTATTTTGTATTAATAATATGTAGCCTATGCCACTCTTCAACTTCAGTCGCTTCGTTTACGAGTGTTGTAGATTATTATCCGAAGCGAAGCAAGACAGGATTATAACGTTTTACCAGAGTTTTACATATTATACAAATAATACTAATACCTATTGCATCTTCCATATTTAGACATGTTACATTTGATTTTAAGCTTTGTTGTATCTATTTTAATAAAAAAATTAATCTGGATTACCAGTACAATCCGAGTGGATTTGAAAAAAATGTGTACCATAACCATATTCATAGGGAAAGGCATTTAGCATAACTGTTTATTATTGTTACGCTGAAATAATTATTTTACTGAAGCGAAGCGTGGACGGGTTACCTACTCGAAGTATGTCCCCATCTCGAACGACATCGACAAGAAAATAAAATTATTGCCAATGCAACAATGCCAACACACAATCATTAATTCCTTTTTACTTTTTAGATATTTATAAGAAAAATGTCAAAATTCCTTCTTTACATATTTTTATAATTTACACACGATTTTTAACAATACACAAACACACGTATATAAAATGTAAAGATCAAAAAGTTTTTGGCACGCAAATGCAGTTCAATTAGAGCAACGGCCACCATACTGCTTTATATGCCACCATAGAATTAAACAGAATTACAATTTCGTCTGAATTTTTTTGAGTCAATAGGTTAAGTGATAGGCACTGGTATTGACTGGCAGTGCCTATCACTTGATACGATTGAGGATGACCATTGGATCATCCTCAATCGTATCTTTCTCGTTCATCGTTTCTCCACACACATAATAACCGTTTTGTTTTAATGCAAAACGGTCTTATTTTATAAAGTTCAGAAATATTAAAATCTCTGACAGTTATATTAATTTAATATCAAATATTAAAATTTGGCACTTTCTAGTAACTGTAAATAAATGTTATTCTAAACAATAACCGATATAACCAAGAAATAATCCTTCAGTGTAAAATTTATATCATAAAATATCAAATACAACAATAAGGTAAGTAAAATATATTATGTTAACATAATTATAATAATTTAATTTTTCCTCGCTTTCTTTATAAATTTTTCGCGTGGCTATGAATAGCAGATAGGTGGCGTTCGTAGTCACAATCTTTTACAGGCTAACTTCGTATATTATAACTTTATATTTTCTTAAGTACATCACTGTAGTCACCGTATTGACTTCTCTGAAAGCATGATATTTATTTTAAACATTGTAACTCTAGCTAGTTGTAATTTTCAACAGTTACAGTACAAAATGTGTTTTACAAATCTACAGTACAATATCTAGCGCATTTTAACTTATATAATATATTTATCTATATTTATAAAGGTCGTTACTCACTAAAACTTAGTTCAATGGTTAGAATAAGCTTATTCAACTCAAATTATTTGTGTTTAACGTTTTTTAACCGACTTCAAAAAAGAAGGAGGTTCTCAATTCGACCGTATATATGCTTTTTTTATGTACGTTCAGCGATTATTTCGTCGTTTATGGGCCGATTTTGATAATTCTTTTTTTGTTGTAAAGTAGATATGCGCAGTGGGGTCCCCTGATAAGGAAACCAGGATCTGATGAAGGCATCTCAGAGAAATCGAGGGGAACTTTCGAAAATTGTATGGACAACTAGTGTGTTTGTTCATGTTATCATAAGTACATTAAAGCGCTACCATTTCATGAAGATCTGGAGTCGATCTGATGAAGCCGAAAGACAGTCGAGGGAACTCCTCAACGATTTACTGCAGTTATCTAGTGTTTGAGCTTCATTAATTTGTAGTGACGAGAACTTTACACTTATATGTTGAATTGAGCGCCATCTGGCGAGTAGTTTTTGAGTTATCTCTACTTATCAAAATTGAAGTCGGTTATTTTTTTTTGTAAAAAGCAATTATTTAAATTCCTTCTTCTTCTTATGGTGCCGTCTCCTTATGAAGGTTGGCAATCATCATGGCGATTTGTAACTTGGACGCCGCTGCTCTGAATAAATTCCTTATGCTTTCCAAATTATTGAAAGATTTAGATTCATTCAAATGTTCTAAGCGTAATTAAATTTTAGTAAATTTAATTGCAATTTTTCTTGTCCTGTTTGAAATGATGACTGACAATAGTTGTCATGTTAAACCAGCATGATTAGTTTCAGGTGCTAGTCGAATTCTATGTTTCAGTTTGAGTTGGGTTAATTATGTGTTTCGTATGTCTCGATTTCTCGTACCTACATAACTTAAATGAATAAACTTAGATACGTCACGTTAGATGTAGAATGAAATTAAAAAATATAGCAGTCAGACGGTAAAATAATGTCCTGTCAAATAAAATTTCAACATGTTATTGACTGTTTAGTGAGATTATGACCTTTAAAAAGTGAACATTAACAAAAATATCTGCAAAACGCCCATACAATATATAAATAACTTTTACGTAGTCATAGCACACTTCATATCAATAATATTTACATACACATTTACTAATCTAGCAGAACACATGGCTGACTTATACTTAATGAACAAACTAACTTTCAAACTTTTCGTTTTTTAATAGATAAATATAATAATTCTTTAATTTAAATTAATAGTGAAATGAAAATCGTTTTAACGTTTAACGCTGTCCAGGAATACTTAATTATTGACTACTTCAATATTGTAAAATCCAGAGAATTTATTTATTCATAAATATCAATAAAAATATTATCGTATGGTATCGTATCCCTATTCCTGCTATTCCATATCATGGATGTAGAAAGTCAAGATGGGCCCGTAACATACATAAGGCGCACGACGAGTGGTCAACATTAGGTTGTGTGATTGAGTGATTGATTAAGTCAGTCTGTTGTAGACAGCAGCGAGTTACACATCTTCCTTACGCATAATTTATTTCAGATTACGTCCGCAAAAGTATAAAATATGGCTTGCTGTGCCTTCAAAAAATGTTTTAACAATACAAGAAACACAAATAAGTCCAAAGGAGTCACTTTTCACACGTAAATATTGGATTATTATTTAATTTCATTATTTCTAAAACACTGACTGTGTTAAAATTTATTTCCAGTACGTAAAAGTATGACAGAGACCGAACTACTAAAATTACAGTACGCGGAAGCGAGATATCACTATGTAATTTTTTCGCTTTCAAACAGTCTAATAAAAACCAAATTCGATTGCTAGGAATGGAATGCAAACTTTTTTTACCGAAACCGAAATATCGTACCGGTATTTTAATTCATTAAATCGTTTCTATACGAGTTTTTGGTTAATTTTGTTTCTTTTTGGTTAACGTTACATAAAAAAGAAAATACGTCATTTTGACTACTTTAATTATGTATAACGGTTTTACTGATAAAGGGCTTTGGTTGTGAAATCCCTATTCCCGCCATTAATAAGATCGTGAGCCGTGCGCACGCTTTGGTACCGTCCGCATATAAATTTGCATTTTATTTTTTAATAATTATTTTGATTGATTCCTTTTTTTCTTACTTAATTATTTCTTTTCTTAACTAGGTTCCCTCGAGAACCGATTATTAAAGAAAAATGGATTAAAGAACACGAAGATGAAAATATGTATAACACTATATATATTATATATTATAAATATAAATAATATCTAATTATGTAATAAATAATAAGTTTATTATAATATGTACAATAAGTATATAAATAATATAATAAAAATATATAGTAGGAATTGGAAGATAATTATGGTTTTTACAGCGATATTTTATTTGAGAACTAAAAGCAAACCGAAATACCAGTTTCGGAAATCAACGGAAAAGAAGAACCGGTTATCACAGCGTTTCAGTTGTGGAATCCCTATTCCCGCCATATTTTATATTATTGTAATGTCGCAAATCACGGAAGCACGGGCCCATCTAGGTGTTTATATCTCTGTTCCATATAATTTATTACGCGAGTATGCTTCGCCCAAATCTGCCTAACTCGGACCTGCTTCGCTCAGAAGCAAATTGTATTATTCTCATATTTAAGACAACCATACGCGTTCGGAAGAGATGAGATGAAAGAATTAACGATATCCATTTCACAATTAATTTAATAAAAATAATTTCAAATTTATTAAATAACATTCAGAATTTCATTGGTAGAACCGTAGTTTTTATCTAAAAATAATATTCCAGCCACAGAACACCTAACCACGACAGCAAACCACAGACTAAATACGTCACTGCGTCACTTGACAGTCCAACACCACAGACAACACACAATGTGTATGTATTACGCAATAATCTGCACGTGTTTCTTTTCGCGTGGCTCCTTTAGGACATAGGAAGTTGTCCTGCGAAGAGAACCGACTGAATCTGAAAGATAAAATGAATAGAGTTCATCATTACTCAATGATTATGCCATAACATTACTGCAGATAATAAAATTAAATATTTTTGTGAATGTCTAAAGATTAAATCTAAACGCAGCCATTATACAAATCACTGTAGTTTTAGCGCCCCGTTTCTCCAATGCGGGTCGATGAAGACTTGGAGATCATATTATGACCAAACTCCGGTGGTGTTTAATGGGTAGGCTCGTAGGCTTTACGTGAGTCCCACTTAACTAACCAGCCCACTATATTGATATACATGAGCATTCATCACCCCATATCTTCGAAGGGTAGTCCTCCTATAGTATCTCCTTAACACTCACTGTAGTGGCGGCACCGGCGGAAGGAGTGGTGCTGGCAGCGCGGCGCGGCGGGCGAGGCGGCGGGCGAGGCGGGCGCCGACGCGCCGCGCCGCGCCGAGCGCTACGACCAGCGCAGCTCCTTCAGCTCCACCGTGCTGGATGCGTCCGCCTGCAAAATACGATACTAATGCAGTCTGACTGTGTTGACGAACTCCCAACACCTTGCTCAATTATAGCGAAGTCCATTCAATCTCCAGAAGACACTAATGAGGCTTGATTCGGCAGAATCGTCTGATTCAAATCTAATCACCTCTTGAGCATGATGGTCATGGATGTATTGCGATAAACACCAACTACCTAAAGGCATCCTTATTTATTGTAAAACATGAGAGAAATGATAGAAAGCACGGTTCTCTCTGGAACGCAACTAGTCTCTTGGTTTAAAATCAAGCTTGGTGGCTGCATTTAAAACAACAGGGTGGTACCTAGCCAGACAGGCTTCACCGAAAGATAAAAATTATAGCTTATATCTACGGCTTTACTTTATAACTGGAAGTTAAAAGCACCTCTTACTGTGTTGAATTACAGAAAAATCTTTAAATAGCGGAGCTACCTCGTATCTAGAAGGTGCCGGGGGAACGTGCGTGGCCGGTGAACACCTGGAGCATCCAGGTCTGAGCACGGTTCGAGACGCGCCTCCCGTGATGGCTGTCCTCAACTCCTGAAAGAATAACACCCGCACATCATTTATACAGAAATCATGGTCATATAATATCGTATCCACCGTCAATCCTCTGTAGGGGAAGAGAAACTATGATGAAGACAAACTAATCTTTCCTTAAAGCATCATAAATATCAGTTTAGTAGAAGAAATTGGAATCAAAAGATTTGAAAGCACTAAATTCAGAGGTTGAACCTCAAAAAGTGTATCAAAATACCTGTCCCATCTCGCTGCATAGCGACTGTCGGCCGTGTGATGCGTTCTTCTTCGTGTTCCAGCAGAACTCCAGAATGGCCACGACAATGGCCAACGCCAATCCGCAGAGAAGAGTAACGAATACTCCACCTGAAAAGCAAAATCGCAATCATCTTCCAGAGTCAGTTCATTATTTGCCTTGCCCCTAATGTAAGAAACGGCACGAACACACAAAACAGAATCAGAACGAAGCCGAGCCACCAAGTAGGCTATCTTTTGTCGCATATTTCAATACCTTGTTCTCCTGTCATGAAATGGAAACGAATTTTTCAGGCTGCCTAAAATCTAAAACCACTTCTTTATCTTCCTCAATTTATTTCAGGACTTACCAATATTCTGCACTCCAAGAGGATTAGCTTTGCTGTCCTTGCCATCTCTATTGCACACGTCACCGGTATTTTTCCACCACTTGTCATACAGGATCTGGATCACCCCCTTCTCCTGGAGCTCCAGGATGGCGAGGGAGATCTTGTCTCTCCAGGGGCTGCCCTTCCAAGTGGCGATGCCATAACCCTGAAAATAACAGCATATTTTTTTGGCTACATCTTCTTTAACGTTAGTTCAGCCTGCTGCAAAACAAACAAGGCAATTATTGTTTCCGTATCGATTTTCAAACAACTTTTTTTATGTCAATAGCCAAAAAACCAACCGCTTGCTGCAAAATGGTCAAAGTCACCCATGAACACTGTATCAACAAATGTATTGGATACGTTACCAGTTACCAGCCAAGAAAGTTAAAAGGAAGAAGACGTACAAAAGCTCTCAAACCTCTAGCCAGAACATGACAAGGTTCTGGCTGGAGGTTTGCCAATTGATTCAAGAAAAAGGATTCCACAAATTCAGCAGTTTCCACACTATATGCTCTCACCTTCGAGTCCAACAGTCCTCCAATCTGCGTGAGATTACAGTCCCGCTGCACCCGATGGTCGAGCATGGTGGACTCCATGAGGAAGGCGTAGTTCCCGCCGAGCACGCGCTTCACGCCCTCCTCGTACGACGACACCAGCGCCGGCGGCGTCGCCGTCGACATGTACTGCCACATGCGCTGGTAGATGTCTATGTTCGAATCCTGGTGGCATTGAGTGTCAAAGGTCAAATAGAAGATGTCAAGAAGATAAACGGAAATGAGAGGGTTCAAGACCTGTAGGAGTTCCGATGGCTTTAAAACTAACTTCTTATTATGTTTCCAATTATTTGTCGAATTCTACAGACCTTATGTCTATATAACTAAATATTATTACATTTCTTTTGAAATTGAGAACATTTTTACGATATAATTGTAATGATTATATGATGGTGATAGTGACGGTTATAGTGACAGTGATAGTGATAAAGGCCAGTGTTATTGACAGTAATAGTGATGGTCCTAGTGATATCGACTGTGAACACTAACAGCATCAGTGACAGTAAGGACACTTTGCCAAACTTCTTCAAACTACCACTCGTGCCTTACCCTGAAGAACGTCATAGTAGACCCGCCATTCAGCGTGCCGTACTGTATGCTGGTCTGCGCGGCGAGGTCTGCCGCGCTCTGGATGGGCAGCACGGTGCGCTCCACCGTGAGGAAGGCCGCCAGGTTGGCCGTGTACGACGACAGGATGATCAGCGTGAAGAACCACCAGATGCCGCCCACTATGCGCGTTGATGTGGCCTGGGGAGTTTGGACGGGTTTTGAATTGTTCAATAGTGATGTGTTCAAATACAAATCTTCTTTGATGTGCGCATAGAGGGTGCCAAGAGAGAAAAACAAAAGGCGGTATCACTAAACAGCGATTTCTATTAGACAACCCTTGGGTAAGAATTTTAGTTTATCAAAAGTAACGGGATATTGAGAAGGAGTAAAGAAGTAAGGAATTAAAGATCATGCTCATTTTACTCTATGTTAAAAGTGTCTAATGTCCTGACGAATAGTTAAATGAAGCGAATTCCGTAAGTCAGAGTCAGTTGTGTAGTGCCGGAATGTCAAGTACCTTGGGGTTAAGGCCAGACCCTTGTCTGAGGAAGGTGCCGGTGATGAACCAGAAGGAGTTGCAGACGCTGAACTGGTTCGTCAGCAGCTTGGTCTCGTGGCCGCACACGTGAGAGCTCGATGACCTGGAAAATGATATAAGACATTAGCGATACAAAAACGCTGAACAAGATGAAATTTACTGAAATTCATTTTTAAAGCTGTGCACAATGCACATGGTGCTTTAATATGAAAGTCTAAAAGCTAAACTGCATTCGCGTTCTTTATGGAATTTGTTTGAATTGTCATACAAATGCCGGCTTTCCGCCCCCTGTAATTAAGGTACATTGCAGATTGACGGCGAGAATTTAAAATGCCGTTAGTAAAGTTAGCTTAAGATCTAAATTGAACCGTGAGCATAGGTAAGAAATTTGCTTTCCGGTCGGTGAATCTGATATAGGCTATAGCCAGCTCGTGTTACTTACCACTCGTAAGGCGAAAACCTGGCCATGACGAAGAGGGTGAAGGAGACGAGGATGTAGGCGGCCAGCACGTACAGCCAGATTTCGATGGCCAGCGGGTTCAGGAAGCTGAACAGCCGCGTCGGCTGGGACGTTGGCACCTGGAACACATCATGATTGGATTGCTATCTATTCTATTCTAAAAGAAAGGGATCATGGGACAACCTTAACACACCCAGCATAAAGTTCTTATTCTCCATTTACGCATGTTTTTGAACTAGAATTCGCATTTTATCTTTCGTTTAAAGTTGAGAGTACTCATTAAACAAGTCGTGCAAGGTTATAAGGGTAGAATCCGTGGTCTGAAGCTTATAATGAAGATTTTTTTCCACGTCGTCAATTTTCAACTGATAACTCATACGTTAAGCCGCTCAAGTAACTTCTGCGTCCTAATAATTAATAGTCGAAAAATGTTTTGAAGTAAAGGATGTTACCCGGAACAGGATCCCAATCCCGAGGTTCATGAAGGGCTTAGTGAAGTCGATGACCGCTTCCCGCGCGTAGTTTATCGTCATGGACGCCACTGCGATGTCCGCTTTCTGAAAATAAGTTGTCTTGATTTTTTTTGTGATCATTTATAAATGCTTCAATTACAGCGTTTCGGAACTTTTTTACAGTATAGCACATTTTTCTGTCTGGCATCTTTAGTGTCTGTCATGCACAATGCCTCTGGATATAAAGGAAGCTCAATTTACCCGAACACACAATCAAAACATCTGACTGTAAAACCTGACGATCTGGACAAATCTTCAAGTCAATTCAAGTCTTGAAATGTTGAATGTACAGTAGGGCAATGTCTCTCACCAAAAAACCTGACGATAAGCTAAGAGTTTGATAGGAAACCAGCCCTAACCCTGTCCATGAGCTCCCGCACGATCCCGTTCCACTGGCCGGTGTCGGGGTCGCGCGCGCCGTACATGTTGTCGGGCACCAGCCGCAGCCGGTAGTGGAAGCCGGCGCGCGCCGCTACCCGCGCCAGCAGGTCGATGCAGAACCCCTCGAACCGCGCGTTGCCCTGCAGGTTCCAGCCCTCCTTCACCATCACGTATGGTTTCTCCTGGAGATGTAAATGAAAATTTTGTTTTAATTTTTTTCTGGGTATAAGGAGTCGCATACTAGTACTGCTGCCACTGCCAACCATGACAATTGTGACCATCAGATAACCTTCTTATTTTGAAGGTCTAAACAAGAAATTAGGTTAGATTAAGTCAATAACTTCTTCCGCACAGATACAACCATGCCATACCTCCACAGTAACAACAGTGAGCGTGACGTTGGGCGGCGGGTCGCGGCTGTAGGCGGCGGGGTCGGTGACCACCAGCCCCTCGGCGGGCGACCAGTGCCCGGTGAGCGCCGGCCCGCCGCGCTCGCCGCCCACCACGCGCATCAGCTGCAGGCTGAACGTCGTGCGGAGACCGTTCGTGAACTCTATCGGCCCGGTCAGGCCGTAGGATTGGACCTGGAGGTGAGAGAAGATGTGGGTGGTTAGGAAGTTGAACTCACAGCAGTGTGATAGCTGCGCAGTTTGAACTTTGGATTCCCGAACCAGGAGAGTCGGGATCGAATCCTGCATTTCTAATTTTCAAAATTGTGCACTCGTACGTAAAAAAAAATTATTATCACTTGCTGCGGTTGAGGAAAGCTTCATGAAGAAACCTGCATTCCGCAGTGTTCTCGAAGGTTGTGAAATTGACCAATGATTCCGTTTAGCCAGCGTGGTTGACAATGGCCTGTAACCCTCACATTGTGAGAGTAGCCTCATGACTTTGCAGTTAGAAAATTTAACCCTTTGGATTCCAGGTATATAAGCGGTACTATGCATTCTCGACATGCATAGATGTCGTTGGAGTTCAACAGTTTAAGGGTTACGGCTAGATGACGAATGTGAGTCGAGTTGTAGGTGGTGCAGACCTTAAAAAAATCTCAATTAACAGACTAACAAGTGATGGTGTACCTTATTCAAATTTTCAATCAAAGTCTTCCCATACGCCCACGGCGTCTCGCTATCACACGAGGCGTTCCCGGTGTGGACGTCCTTGGTGGCGGCCAGCGCTAGCGCTAGCACTTGCACCGAGTCGTAGAACAGCGCCGGCTCTGTCTGTAGACAAGATTGGCTGGTGTGAATGGTGCTTTGAAGAAACGAGAGAAAGAAATGGCTGGCTCTCATTTTCTCAACCGGAACGCTGGAACGCGAGGTCGTTTGGCAGATTTAAACAGCAGTGCGATATTCAACCAGCAAGGCTCCAGTCCTACAATCAAGTAGGATCCACCTTCTATCGCCACTCATGACACGCTGGTCCGCCTCTATCGGCATAGTAACGTGACTAGTCTTGTAAGCCTTGCCAATACGACCAAAATACTGAAATAGCCAATAACAATAGCTCCATGGCTAGCTCTCAACTCGAAAGAAAAAAAGAAGCAGAGCTAGCTCTGAACTCATCATTCACCTTAATATGCCCCCCAGTGAGTATGGAGGCGCCGATGGGGTGGAACTTCTCCATCATCTGCAGCGCCTCCTTCACCTTGTCGGAGTCGTGGTTGACCACGCGCCAGCCGCTCATGTTCACGCGGTTGTAGTAGAAGTCCTCCAGGTCGAATAGCTCCATGTCCTGCAAATTTGCGTTTTTCTGTTTTACATGGGATTTTTATTTTCATCCGTCTTTATAGTCCGGTCAATAAAGTAGTTGTAGAGTGCGTGAGCGGGAACCTAAGCGATTTCTTTAGTAATTTATTTAGGTTGCTTAGGGTCTTTAAAATTATGTAGATCTCCACTTCTGAACAACAATCAATTAATTCATTTAAAGAAGTTAATTTCAATGTAATAATATAAAAAAACATCGTATCCATACTTACAAAAGAAGTAAAAATATAGTGGTAGTTTTCATTATTCATTTGTAACTGTAGGATCTGCAAAAAAAAATGTTTAATATTAATAAAAACACCAGTCTTAAAACATTATCTTATCAAATAAGTAAGCTTTTAAAAAAATATAACCGACTTCAAATTCGATAAGAAGATATTGTTATTTTAAAATTAAAAACCATCCACTCACAGCGCGCGCGAGCTGCTTGAGGTGGTCGGGGTCGGTGTCGACGATGACGCGCTCGATGCGCTGCGCGCGCAGCAGCGCCAGCGCGCGGCGGTAGTCGCGCGGCGCGCCCGCCCGCACCGCGTACATGTTGCGCCCGTCGCTCGCTAGTTTTACTTAATAACAATCTATCACTCACAGCCCTAGCGAGCTGCTTGAGGTGGTCGGGGTCGGTGTCGACGATGACGCGCTCGATGCGCTGCGCGCGCAGCAGCGCCAGCGCGCGGCGGTAGTCGCGCGGCGCGCCCGCCCGCACCGCGTACATGTTGCGCCCGTCGCTCGCTGGCTTTACTTAATAACAATCTATCACTCACAGCGCGCGCGAGCTGCTTGAGGTGGTCGGGGTCGGTGTCGACGATGACGCGCTCGATGCGCTGCGCGCGCAGCAGCGCCAGCGCGCGGCGGTAGTCGCGCGGCGCGCCCGCCCGCACCGCGTACATGTCGCGCCCGTCGCTCGCTAGCTTTACTTAATAGCAATCTATCACTCACAGCGCGCGCGAGCTGCTTGAGGTGGTCGGGGTCGGTGTCGACGATGACGCGCTCGATGCGCTGCGCGCGCAGCAGCGCCAGCGCGCGGCGGTAGTCGCGCGGCGCGCCCGCCCGCACCGCGTACATGTCGCGCCCGTCGCGCGCCAGCTTCACCAGGTTCAGCTCGCCTGCGGATGGGGGGTTACGGATACAAAAGGTATACTTATGTTATGAATATAATATGAAAAAGTGATAAATTAGCAGCGTTTGTAACCGTATAAGGCAGATGTCCCACCGCCGGTGAGTCGGCGAGTAAAGCTCGGCTATTTACTCGCTCGAGACACGTACAAAAGATATGACATTCCGTGTAAACAAAAGAGATACTATTACGAGCGAGTACTTGCTAATTGTTCACACTATTTGTCTGTTTTTCCACCCACTGCCTTCACCAGGTTTAGCTCCCTTGGGGAACAGAGACTACTTTGGGATTTTTTTTTACTACTAGGATTCCCTGTGTCCCTAGCCATAGACATCCGCATCCACATAACATTACACTTTTCCATACTCAAACTACACTTACTCTTCAATAATCTATGTTATTGCTACTCCAATACTCAATAAAACATTCCCAACTTACCGTATCCATAGTCTTCATAGATGATCCCCATCCTGGTCCAGTTGAGGTAGGCCGTGAGGTCCCCGAAGGCCTTGTCCATCAGCTCCCGGGACGGGTACAGGTTTATCGTGTACGACTGCGTGTTGTTCGGCGCTGGAATAGAGTGTTCAATATGTTTAATTAACCAATTTTAATAGAATTTGATCACTGAAACTAATTTGGTTGCGGGTATGAGGACGAGTGGTCTAAAATGCTGACCCTTCCAATTCTACGCCGCATAAAACGGACTTTTAAGCTTAGCACGGTAACCCTACTCAGCGATAGAACTGAAGCTGGCTCTATCCTTACTCTTGTTCGAGTCAGCTGTAAAACGTCTTGTAAGAGACAAGACGTTTCGTTTTTCCTCATATTTTCCTTATTTGTTGTCCGCAATGCATCAGTGTTCCCTTCGGTGTTAACGATATACACGATAGTAAAAAAGGACGCCTTTAAACTGCCTACCTAACACTCTAATCACCTCGGTGTTCAGCAGATCCAGCAAGGAGTAAAGGTAAGGGGTTTTGGATTAAAGAGACCTGTGACTATTTTGGAAATGGCGTCTGCCGACTTTGAAGTCATTTTCATGCGGCATAGCAAAATTAGGTATTTTTTAAACATTCGCCTCAGTATGGTTCAAAGTATCAAGAGATGCGGCGCGACCGTGAGGTGCGGCGCGTGCAGCGAGCGGCACATGGCGCCCAGCAGCGGGGGTATGAACTACAGAGACCAGGGCACCAACTCACTGAGCAAGAGATGCGGCGCGACCGTGAGGTGCGGCGCGTGCAGCGAGCGGCACATGGCGCCCAGCAGCGGGGGTATGAACTACAGAGACCAGGGCACCAACTCACTGAGCAAGAGATGCGGCGCGACCGTGAGGTGCGGCGCGTGCAGCGAGCGGCACATGGCGCCCAGCAGCGGGGGTATGAACTACAGAGACCAGGGCACCAACTCACTGAGCAAGAGATGCGGCGCGACCGTGAGGTGCGGCGCGTGCAGCGAGCGGCACATGGCGCCCAGCAGCGGGGGTATGAACTACAGAGACCAGGGCACCAACTCACTGAGCAAGAGATGCGGCGCGACCGTGAGGTGCGGCGCGTGCAGCGAGCGGCACATGGCGCCCAGCAGCGGGGGTATGAACTACAGAGACCAGGGCACCAACTCACTGAGCAAGAGATGCGGCGCGACCGTGAGGTGCGGCGCGTGCAGCGAGCGGCACATGGCGCCCAGCAGCGGGGGTATGAACTACAGAGACCAGGGCACCAACTCACTGAGCAAGAGATGCGGCGCGACCGTGAGGTGCGGCGCGTGGAGCGAGCGGCACATGGCGCCCAGCGTGGCGCCCAGCAGCGGGCCCGCCGCGCTGAACACCGCCACCGCGCCCGCCTTCATCTGGGAACACGCTGGAACAGGAAGAAAGGGTTTTAAGTAGGAAGAGAATCATCAAAATTGCTTTGGCCAGTAGGTACGAAGTTGTGAGGTAACACACATTACTTAAAACCAAAAAAAGAATCGCGTATTTTTTAAACTATGTATTTTGTATTTGTTAAAAACATATTTTAAAATTTTACATGACCGAGGATTCCGAAAAATTTCTATTTTTACGCCTAATAGCAATCCACTTATAACACGTGCTTATCTTTTGTTTACACTGAATATCATATTTGTAAACTTGAGCGAGGAAATAAACGATAGTTGCTCGCTCACTAGCTGGCGGTGGTTCACCTGCCTAAAGAATCCGACTACATTGAACTCGCGTTCTGAACCGTAGTAAAGTGCGTTACCTTAGAACTATTAAATTAATATTTTTAAATGTGTTTATCAAATTCATTATTTTAAGCTCAACTGATAAAATCCGATGCCTATTTTGAGCTACCTATAGGTATAAAAATGAAAAGCAACTTTAAAGATAAAAATAAAGATACACAATATGTAAAAAAATCAACACACTTCATTAACATTTTTTATGACTTTATTCGCCCTCTAAAAGGTGCCGTACAAAAAGTGTGACGTCACCCTGCTCGTAAATAGCCAGTGGACAATGAGTTTGCTTATGAAACATCACTTGTTGAATTACGATAGTTTGGACGTTCTACATATAGAACATACACACTGATATGTAAGTAGGTATACTCGTATATACTTATATCGTGTTGAAATAATAACCCTTCGGTTTAGCTTACCGTGATCGGTTAAAAATTAACTACAACTACAGATAATAATAATACATCGGTATAAAAAAAAGTGGATGCACGGTCCTATAGAAATTATTACCTCAAAAATGTTTTTCGTAATGGTATTGTAATTGAAATTTCTGCTGTAACTAACTCAACTTTACTCCTGAGATATTAAGTGGGATTTATTGCGGAAAAATAAGTGCTCTGAGCCCTTATTTGTATAGACGGTTATTTAGTATCTAATGAATGAATCTATGGACCTACTGTTGATCGAAATATTAATATCAAACTTCTGTAATCAATTACATGTCATTATATCAATTCAACCTTTTTAATGCGTTTTAAGTATTCACAAAACTATTTGTTCATCTTGACCTGACACGTCCGCATGGTACGCAGGACGGAAATAGACTGAACTCAATTTGATTCACCTCGCGCCGTAGAGGAAAGGTTTCTAATCTTATATTTCAAATAATAGAAACTATTCATATCGTTGTAAGTTGTAAGCTTAACATTCCTTTACATTATAGAGTATTATTATATAAATGTGTGTAAATTATAACCAATTTATGCGCAGACAAGCGTAAGACTGATTGTAATGGTCATCGTCGTCCATGGACATTTCTTACACAAAAGTAACTTTTTATAAAAAAACCGACTTCAAATCGATTAAATATAAGGTGAAGCACCAGTTTTCGAATTATCAAAATCTGTTTACTCAGTATAATGTTATGCGGTACACAAAAAAATACAGTCCAAAATATAGTGCAATTGAGAAGCTCCTTTTTTGAAGTCGGTTAAAAATGCATCGTCGATGCGTTACCAACAACGACATCGCTTTAACACATTTTGACCGCACACAATCTCCATGAATGGGCTTGGAAGAGCAAAAAACTACCAAAGAGTTTTTTCCAACTCAAAGTTACAAACAACACTAAGTATTATTTATTATTGCATAATAAAAATGCTGGCATATAAGCCCTATATCAGAACGCGCCAAGACGACATATTTATATAGACATGTGCCCTACAGAAAACATGGAAAATACCCACTATATAATAGGTCTTTACCTATGAAATTGCCGTTTTTCATGAAATAAAGAAGCGTATTTTTTTTTATTTTTATTTTTTTTATTAATCAAAGTAATCACCCATGCAATCAATGCATCTTTGCCAACGCATTGGTAGCTTATTGATGCCCTTTTTGAAAAAATTGGCTGGGCGGGAGGCAACAAATTCTTCAAAGGCATTTTGTACTGCCTCTCGGGTATTGAATTTTCTTCCCGTCAAGAAGTTATCCAAATTCTGGAAAAAGTAAAAGTCTGTAGGCGCAAGGTCTGGTGAGTACGACGGATGACGGAGAACTTCTAACCCCAGTTCTTGTAGCTTGGAGACCGTCTGCTGTGCAGTATGAGGTCGCGCGTTGTCGTGCAGGAGCAGTGGAGCCGAACGATTGACCAAAGATGGTTGGAGACGTGCGAGCTTCGCCATCATTGTGTTCAGTTCTTCACAGTACACATCTGCAGTAATGCTCGTCCCATTTGGTAAGAAGCTGTGATTAATTACACCCGCGTTAGACCACCAAACAGTGATCATCACTTTTCTAGGGGTAACTTTTCGTTTAGGGCATTGATTGGGTGCTGAACCAGGGTCCAACCAACTTGCTGAGCGCTTACGATTGTCGAACAGGATCCATTTCTCGTCACAAGTAACAATGCGGTTCAGAATTCCTTCATTTGTATGCCTGTTGAGCAGTGCAAGACACGTCTCGACGCGTACTTCGCGCTGGCTATCATTGAGTTCGTGGGGTACCCATTTGTCAAGCTTTTTTACCTTTCCAATTTGACGTAAATGGACCAATATTGTTTTGATGCTAACGTCGAAAGCTGCTGCTAATTCAGCCGTAGATTGAGTATGATCTGCTTCCACAATCGTCTTCAACTCGTCATTGTCGACCAAAGTTTTCGGACGACCACGGGGTTCATTTTTCAGGTCAAAATTTCCCGAACGGAAACGGGCAAACCAATAACGGGTGGTGCGTTCGTTTGTAGTGTTCGCTCCGTAAACGTCGTTGATGTTGCGTGCCGCTTTGCTGCCACGACGGTACTCATACTCCATAATTACTCTAATTTTCACGACGACGATGAATAAATGACGAAAAATATTCGAATCCGTTGAAAATAAAACACTAACTATTAAACAAATGACGATTTTAGTAAAAAGAATTCCATGTTTTAAAAATAAAATTAATTTGAATTTAGATTAATTATCAAAAAATATATATATATTTTGATTTGAAATTGCCAGCACGGCAGAACGGCAATTTCATAAGTAAAGACCTAATATCATATCTCATATCACTAAATCATCAAAATGGTGAAATAAACTGAACCGGAAAAGGCGAGGACAACGCCACGGCGGAACATGACTACCGGAAGTGGCATATTCGAGAGCGCTTCAATATCACGCTGTACCTATATTAAAAGTAAAAAAACTGAACGGCTTTTGAAACCACTAGAAATACAGGGTGAATGGAAAATATCCGGAATCTGCTTGAGGACTCTCTGCATCTTTATAATTTGATAGTATTTGGGCGGACTCATTTTTGTGGAAGGGTCGACTTGAGAGCTCGACCATTTGGATCGTGATAAGATTTCAACAGAATTTCTATATTGAGTTATCTTTTTACACGGGCTAAAATAGAAATTATATTTCACAATTTTCAAGTTTCTTGGAATTTTCTAAAGATAGTACCTAAATTATTTCACAATTTCTAAGTTTATTGGAATTGGAATTTTCTAAATATAGTTCTAGTTGGCTAGGTTAGCTAGGTACATTTCCTTTATCAGTTGAAATTTACAAATCCATTACCCAAATTGAAAATGAATTATTGTGAAGAAGTACTAAATTATGTTCTTAGAAATAGGTAAAATTTCAATTATTGTTTATACAAAATTACCATCGTTTTGTGGAACGTTGTACCTCGTTCTATTTGATAGGTTTGGGTTTGATTCCCGTAGCTGACATTTATGCGGATCGTAGACGTATAGTAAACCCAACTTAAGACTGAAACGAAAGAGGCGCTGTCGGACGCATTTGGCATTCATTTGACCAATCATTGCACACTAGTAACTGACAGATGAATGACCACGACGTACTTATGAATGACTTTTCGTTAGTTCCAATTTTTGCCATTTCAGAGATAAGTTGGGCGCACTGTAGATCGTATTCGTGACATTTACTCGTGTTATCTTTACCACCAGCGAATAGCAATACGGGAATACGAGAACACGGGAACACGAGTGTGACCGCGTTTATTTATTTTAGACAACCGCTAGACTGCTCAAACTTTGACAAAATCCGAAGGGAATTCGAATATACTACCGGGATATAAAAACTATCTTTTGTGCTTTATAGTCTTCCAAACTATATCCTTATTTCCATTCGTGTCGGTCCATCGTTGCTTTATTGATAGTGTGTACTCCACCTCATGAACATACGCACACTTTAACATACTTTACATATTCATAGTCATGCCTTTCACTCCCTCATTGGGAATCTCCTATATAACACAGCATGTTACGACCCTTCTTTGGCTGTAAAATCCAGTATCGTTAGTAAAGAAAGATACATCTACTCTATCCAGAATTATCCAGAATAGACACTTTTGTATCTTCTAAATCTTTGACTTTTTCAACCAGACAAACGGTCTAATAAGTATATGCCTGCTATAAAATTTAGGAATTGACCAGAATATCAGTTTAATTGATTAATCATGAAAAGGTGGCACAGAGATAAACAGATAAGCTTACAAACAAACTTACCGAAATTATAATATAAGCATGGACGAAAAAATGGTCAATTAGCCGATAAACGCGCATAAACGCCGAAGTGTTAGCGTCAGGCGTTCTCAAGTACGCGGCAGCTAAAGGCGAACTCCAGAAGTGATTGGACACGCTCCTTACAAACTGCTGATGTTCTCTCGGTTTACATCACTCGACACGGAGTAACACCACTTGTTTGCGTTGTTACGGCTCACGAGACTCCCAGGGACTTTTATCCCGGCACGGCTTAAAGTAATCCAGGGTGTATGTTATGTTGTGTCGTAACAGATTTGATCAAATCCATTTTTTATGGTATTAAGGTAGCGAACGAGCGTGTAGAACCACCCTTTCGCTGTCTATGACTACTTTGATCGACAGAATAAGACTTATAGTAAACTCATCTTAACCTTGAAATGAAGGGAGGCGCTGTCGGATGCATTGGACCAATCATTGCACACTAGTAACTGACAGATGAATGACCACAACGTACTTATGAATTATGAATGATTTTTTAACATGGCGGCATTAGTTCCAATTTTTGCCATTTCAGAGATAAGTTAGGCGTTACGTATGTCGGAACTAGGGTGGGTAGTCCGTCTTACAAATCGTGTTATGACTTTCTATCACTAATAGTCCCTTCCCAAGTCCTCATACGTATTAACAAACTAACTTACTACCTCTTAATAACACTCTCTGCTAACTGAACTTACCATCCTTATCTTAATTTCAATTTTGCTCTATCTTAACATAGTCATGATGGAGGAAAGCGGGTAGAGATGCATAGTTGTTTGCAATCTTAACTCCAAACGCATTCATCTCTTTGAAAGTTAAAGATCTCCGCAAAGCATAATTTACTTAATAACTTATTCACACTCACTAAACATTTGAGCCGCAACCGCTTCAGCCCATAATAAGCGAAAACTCGTTAATCAACTAGAGCAGGAGTTCTCAGACTATGCGCCGCGAGCGTCCCGTCATCGTACATGAACCAGTAAGTGACATGTGCGAAGGTAGCTTTTCTGCAACTACTCATAAAGTGTTATCTAGATATTCGGCTGAATTCGGTCTACTTTCTCGTAGAATATTGTAGAAAAGTGTTGCTGCTAGTTGTTATTAAACACTAGCTATCCGCCCGCGGATTCCCCCGCGTGGAATTGTTTTATTGTTTTTCAGCCCCTTAGGGATTGGTTTTTGAAAAAATAAGATATAAGAAAATTCAACGAAATCGGTGAAATATTGAAATTCACACACACAACTCATTCACATCAACTTTGCTAAAGATCAAATACATAGTTTACGATCTTATTAAGGACGTACAGACAAACATTTATTTTTATACATAAAGATAATATAGAAAACGACTTTTAAGTTAAGATGTATATTTCAACGTACATTCTAATTACTTCCTTTTTACAATATATAACAGATTATTTATCATACAAGACAAGTATACAACCTCCAACGAATATTCATGCATCGACAACCAATAAATATGTTTTATATTCGTCTGTTTATATCATCTCTCCCTCTCTAAACGCAAGTACAAATACAGACAAAATATCTCTTGATTTGCTCCATAATACTGATACCAATCTGAAATGGACCGAATTGTAGCGAATATTGTAGACACAGGTCGTTTTCACTCTCATATTTGCGCGATCTCGGCATCTCGCCGAGTATCTAAACGACGAGTACTTAAGAATGTGAAAATTAAGTCAGCTCAAAACTTTAGCTCCGAATTGATAAGTTATTCTCAGTAATCGAGCTTACGCCACTTAAGTAATAACTTGCCTAGTTGGTGATCTTGGTGATAAAGAGTCCCAAGTTCAGGACTGTTATATACCTTGTAATTTTTACCCAGAAACTGGAATACTTATGACACTTGCCTAAAAGTTAAAACACCTTCGTAGCTGATTTTTCGTATTCATAAATAACCTATCATACTTTTCACCAACACCGTCTTCGTAAGTTAAATACATATAATATAGAAGAATTAGTATCTATATACCTGTTTAGCAGAAAAATACAAAAATATATATCAAAAGCAGGCCGCAGAATATATAATTTGAGTACCCCTGCACGAGGGCATTAATTAAAGAATTCGCGCGTGTTCCAGTTCCGTACCACTCCGCACGTCACTATCAGCCGCGGCTACGTCATCGCTACTTTATTAAATTACTAGAAAACCAAACGTACCATTCAGGAATTAACTTAACCCTAATAAAATTAATTTAATAAAAATTTATATTCTCTTAAATTCTCTTTCAAAGCTACACCCCACAGCCTTGTAAAGTAGGTATGTAGTGTGTAGTGTGTGTGGGTGCCATGGACAATATTTAATTTTATTTATCGATCTGTGTTCCGTGATCGATACTGCAGGTACATTTTGTAAGGAACTCCTTTTGGACAATCACTAATTATGTCAACAAGAAGGAGTAACAGGCCGTTTACTTATAAAAGGATATTAAAAATACAACTGTCAGACGAAGACATAAAGGAGAACACGAATATTTTACTATGGGAAAAAGATGTATGTTTGAATGATTAAATAAACAAGTTAAACAGTAAATAATTGTTTTCTGGGCTTCCTTTTAATTTAAATAAAGGTGTCATTTCAAAATAACTGTGTTTTTACCAACGCACATAATTAATTATGTAGGTAGATATTATTTAGATGCTACCAAAACACAAACAAACGATTTTAAAATTTTTGCTGTTTGTCTTTCTGTTTGTCCGTGCCAATCACTGGAACGGCCGAACCGATTTTTATGGACTTTTATTGGAACTGTAATACCTATTTACCCCAGAATGCCTGCGGAATCAGGATTTCTTCGGGAAAAACATCGTCGTCAACGAAATCGCGGGCATAGCTCGTTATTAAATAAATAAGACATTATACCACCCCCAAAACGCGAAAAAAATATAAGTTCTCACCGAGGATAATTAATTAATATTAAATTACATGCGTGTATTTTAATATCAGTATACCTAATCTATTACTTTAGCATATTATTTTAATTGCTAAAACAAAACATTTACCTATTAATATCGTAAAACAAATTCCATTCTGTTTAATCCCATTTTCCGCAAAGCAAACCGTTACCCAAGATAAGAATATCCAAAATGTTGGCCTATTTATAGTATCTATAGTAATGTTTTAAAGGAGCGAGAATTTTGTGAGTCTGTGTGTTTCCGGAGGGCAATCACCGGATCCAGGACACCCATTTAAAAAATTCATTCGCCATTTGAAAGGTATTTAGTCCGGATAGATAAGCGATGAATATATTTGATATATTATGTGTTAATACGAAAAGCAAAAACTTTGTACTCATTTTTATGAAAATTACGCGAACTTAGGGGAATGAGGGCATAAAAAATATATATGAATAATGAGGGCGTAAAACTAATATGTTTGTAAATTAATTTATTATTTAACACGTTCGCTGCGTTACGGGCAGAGTTTTGCCGTATTTGACTTCCGAACTGTGCGGCGGTCAATTGTCTGTGTCTTACGCCCGGTGCGGGGGTGGGTTTTATATGTTCCCGTGCACGCAGAAAAGAGATAAATATATATCCAAGTTTCTTTCTTCAAATGTATTCCATTTTTCGAAAAAATAAGTACGGCATATAATGGTGTCGTAACGCACCAGAACTTAATTATTTATGTATGGTGCGATGCGGCATGTATGTTGCCGTAACTTAGACGCCGTACCGCACTGTAGGGAACTCGCGCGCAGCTTCAGTGTGCCGTAGTGATGTGCGCAAGGATCATCGTTTGCACGTATCGACACTGGATTGCGCTTTATCAGCGCTCGAAAATTAATATGAAGCGTTCTCGTAAGAAACTTGATATAAATAAAGTAATTAAGACGGAAGGTGGTGAGGTATAAATGTTATTAAAATAATAGTCTTTATCTATTTTACATTTTTTCCCAATCAAAACTTAAGCAGACGATTAAGAATTGATCCCATTTCTTTGATCTCAAATTGCAATGATTATGTTTCTTGTTATATATATATATAATTTTATATATATATAATTTTGCATGACAAATCAATGATAATAAAATAGCAGTTTTCAACCTATTTTGCAATTTTTTCACAATTAAATCTTAACTATATGATAAGAAATTGATCCGATACATTTGTTCTCAAATAATTTTAATGCTTATGTTAGTAATTACTTATATTTTTGTTTAATTTTGCATGACTTTAATAAATGTAAATAAAATAACAATCTTCAACTATCTTACAAATGTTTCCCAACACTAGTTTTAAATTCGGTCTATCGATCTACATGCGGCACGGCATGTATATTGCCGTGAAATCGTTGATTTTCAAAATTATGCATAACTTCTAAAATATCAGGTCGAGACCCTGGCGACGTTAGCCATGTGTCAATAGATAAACAATCTATCGATTCGTTTATTTTTTTAAAGTAAAACATGGGTTTCCATGTCTGTAAGAGCCTTCAAAGTCAGGTCCTGGTACAGCAAAATACAAGCCGTAACGCACAGCAGGCAATACTGATACGGCAAGATTATGACTCGTAACGCATGGGCAGTAAGTTTCATTTTTGTGCAGACGCAGTGAACGTGTTAAAAGAAACTTCCAAAAGTGGGTTTTATTCCAAGAATTTTAAACCAAGATCATATCTATATTGACGAATACTCATCGTAAAATAAAACATTTTTTTGTATATTTAAGAATATTTTCAAGACCCGCGATATTTTGTAAATTTTTAATAATACCTATATGTTTTAATGAAATTCATAAACAAAACATTCAACACGTACACAAGTAGTTTTAATTTTCTTATTTTTATTGCGTTTTCTCCAAGAACATACACAACGAAATGTACCTACTTAAACTTCAAATGGCTCTACCTGGGAGGTGAATGGGTGTAGGAAACATTAAGAGGTCGTTTTAGAGGAGATGAAATGGAGGTGCAATCGGGCCTTAAATTATCGCTACTTCGATTCGCTGTATACTTTTTTATGGAGTTAAGGAAATAAACGAGCATGCAGCACCACCCTTTCGCCGTCGCCATGGCAACCGTGACCGACAGCGAACCAAACTATTTACAGTGCGCCCAGCTTAACTCTGAAATGGCAAAAATTGGAACTAACGCCGCCATGTTAAAAAGTCATTCATAAGTACGTTGTGGTCATTCATCTGTCAGTTACTAGTGTGCAATGATTGGTTCAATGCATCCGACAGCGCCCCCCTTGGTTTCAATCTTAAGTTGGGTTTACTATAGAGACCAGGATGGTTAAGTCCAGTTAGCATTGTTACTAAGAGTCTCATTCTAATTAAGTCACAGATGCGTTGCTACCCTTGAGGACTGAGATAATCGTCTCTTAAAAAAGTGTAACTGGCTACACACCTTTCTAACCGGTTCATAATTGGTGCTAAAGCAATTATTATGGCGATGGACGCTAGTACTTCCTTGGTGACCCCTACGCTCTACCACGTCTCAAAAAATACAGTCAACAATCAAACGTCATTACCACTCACTCTTCTTATAAGTCCTGAAAGTGTCTCGGGTGGTGGAGTACTAAATGTCGTAGCGGTTCTCCTACCCGAAGAACTCTAGGCTGTACCTCTCAAACACACATTTTTTCTTACTTTATATAAGTTAATGCTTAACTACACCTACTACCTGATGGAAAGCAGCAACGTAGTCATGGGTGGTAAAGCGCACTAACTTAGAAGCCTATTCACTCTTTTTTTGGAGACACTTAAATCATAATCGGACGGGAACACCGACGCAGGCAATTTGTTCCAGTCCCTTGCCGTGCGTATAATAAATGAGGACGGAAAACGTGACGTCCACACAGGAGGGACGTCGACGACTAAGGGATGCATACCCACTGTACGTCTACGTACACAGTCAAAAATCAAATGTGTCAATACCACTCACCCTTCTTGTAAGTCCTGAAGGTGTCCCGGGTGGTGGAGTACTGGATGTCGTAGACCAGGGTGGTGTCGGGCAGCAGACTGCGCTCCTTGTTGATCCGGTACACCGCGTACTTGAACGCCAGCTCCGCGCTGCCGCCGCGCGCCTCCTCCGTGAATATTGCTCCTGGAAGTTTAAATAATCCTACTAATATTATAAATGCGAAAGTTTGTAAGGATGTATGAGAGTGAGTGAGTGAGTGTGTGTGTGGGTTTGTTACTCTTTCACGCAAAAACTACTGGACGGATTTTTATGAAACTTTGCAGCAGTAATATAGCTTAGACATCGGAATAACATAATTTGTTAAAATTTATAGAGATTTTTGAAGGGACTGGTTCCCCGAAGCGAAGCGAGGGCGGGTTTACTAGTATTTGTAATAAATAACGCTACATAATTAATAATATTAATTATTATTAGTGTACTATTAATAGCCCCACACTAGGATTCCCTGTCTCGTAGGTGCCATGGATAACACGCAAGACGAGGACACACCCTGACCGAGAACGGAAGTTAAAACTCATCATTCATATATTCGCCTCGCTAGGAATCCAACCCAGAAAGGACCCTCGAAACAGCGATCCGGTGTTTTAACCATTGCGCTATTCAGGTCGTCAATTGTAATTAATTGTAATATCCTAGACTTCCTTTCATACTCTTGGCGACTCACTGACGTTCGTGCGCAACGCGAACCCACAACTGTAGGGCGGCCTTTCGCAAATGAAAGCGAATTTTTTGACAAATTCCTCGTGTTCCTAGGTGTTAAAAGAAATTCGTGCAATTTACAAAGGTTCGTGCGCATGTGAGTGAGGGTGGTTAAACATTAGCTTACTGTACACTGTACACATAGCTAAGGGTGGCGTTCCACTAATCAAATTTCTGTGTCCAATTTCGATTGAAATATTTAATCAAACTTTGACGAGTGCTAATTCCACTCATCAAATATCTTTGTCCAATATTACCTTTAGTCCAATATTGAGAAAATGGTGGAACTATTAGCGACTTTTATTAACCGACTTCAAAAAAGAAGGAGGTTCTCAATTCGACCGTATATATGCTTTTTTTTTTATGTACGTTCAGCGATTATTTCGTCGTTTATGGGCCGATTTTGATAATTCTTTTTTTGTTGTAAATTAGATATGCGCAGTGGGGTCCCCTGATAAGGAAACCAGGATCTGATGATGGCATCTCAGAGAAATCGAGGGGAACTTTCGAAAATTGTATGGACAACTAGTGTGTTTGTTCATGTTATCATAAGTACATTAAAGCGCTACCATTTCATGAAGATCTGGAGTCGATCTGATGAAGCCGAAAGACAGTCGAGGGAACTCCTCAACGATTTACTGCAGTTATCTAGTGTTTGGGCTTCATTAATTTGTAGTGACGAGAACTTTACACTTACATGTTGAATTGAGCGCCATCTGGCGAGTAGTTTTTGAGTTATCTCTACTTATCAAGATTGAAGTCGGTTATTTTTTTTTTTTGTAAAAAGCAATTATTACTGTTATTGTTGTTAGATTTTAAGCAAAATACTGGACGAAAAAAAGTAGAGTAGTAGGAGTGAGTAGATACTGCGAGTAGGGTCGGTAACGCTACAAAGTAGGATCTAAAAATGTAAAGTCTAGGTGATATGTAGATAATAAGAGGAAAATAAAATATTGTAGTGTGGGATCGAATTATACTTCGTTTAAAGGAATGGAAATGGAGTTTTACCACAAGATCAAAATCTTTGATCAAGATAACTGTTATTCGTAAATTGGACAAAGTCATCTAATTTCTTTGTCCAATACAAGTTGGATCAAAAAAATTAGATGAGTGGAATACCCCCTTAAGCATACGTTTATCCACAGCCGTGTCTGTCACTAGATAGACAATTACCCTCTTTACTGGTGTACGTACGTGCGATAAAATATCATAAATACCCATTTACACAAAAACATTTATTTTATTCATATTTTTGCACAAGAGTTTTGCTGATGGCAAAAATATTTATGAGTCACTTAAAAATCCGCCTCAACTACCCGGAACATAATTGCTGTTAATGCAATTATTATGGTGGTATAAATGGGTCTAAGTACCGTGGGGGATGGTGATACTCCCGCGGGTAAACTCTAGGCTCTTTCCACCTATGAAAATTTACTTTTTCGAGGTTTATTTGGCTTCAAATTCGCTTATATTCTACTAGCTTCCGCCCGCATGCTTCGCCCGCGTAGAATTCGTTTAAATTTCTCCCCCCTATTTCACCCCCTTCAGAGTGGAATATCCAAAAATCCTCTCTTAGTGCTACCCTACACTCCCCAAGGAACATACATGCCAAATTTAAGTTTCTTCCGTTCAGTAGTTTCGGCTGTGCGTTGTCTGTCAGTCACCAGTAACGCAAGAGTTTTATATATTAAGATTCATTGACAGCAACGCAGACCTTTTTATTGCAAAAACATAAAGAATCGTAAAATAAGCAAGCCGTGAGACCTGAATAAAACAGTGCGTACATAAAAAGTACAAATCTGTGTGTACCACTTGGTATATTCTAGCCGCTTCTTCTTCCAATAACACTTTGTGGTTTGGACTATTGAAAAGTGGTTGTAAAAATCTGTGAATTGCATTTTTATGACCTTTTTGCCTTTTGCCATCAGACATTACGCCCAATCCTGAGAAAATATCAGCTAGATACTTAAAAAGACTAGACAACACTAATTGTTTACTAAAATTTGACGCTACCCTAAAAGCCCTAATGGATCCTACGTAGGCAAAGAGATTGCGGAACCTTAGCTACATACTGAGTACATTACAAGACCCTACATTAATACTAATACTATTACTTAGGATACTATTACGCCCAACATGCACTATTAGGTAATTAATAAATTCGTACTAAGTAAAGCTAAATGAAATTGCTGCCTTATGTCAGGTATTATTAGGTAGATTTTTTTTTTATTTTGAACGATTATTATAAACGGAGAGGTTCACAAATTGACTGTATTTTAAGTATGTTGTCTCATAACTTTTTTCTAACTTTTTTAATTATGTTGTCTCATAATTCTTTTTATATTTGAAAACTAATGCTTGTCGCGTGATTTTAACAAAGAAAGGAGAGAGAAGTAAGAAAGAAAAACCAGCCAAATGCAAGTCGGACTCGCGCACGAAGGGTTACGTACCATTATGTATAAAAAACGCCAAAAAAATCTGGTCTGTTTTATGAAAGCCTCACTTAAATATGTTTTAATCAATGATGTTTTAAATATCTAGATTGAGCGTCGCCCTACAATGAAAACAAAAAAATAAGGCAACATTATCAAGCATGTGTGCGTGTAGGCGATGTTTTTCGCGTTCATTTATTGTCTATGTGTGCGTAATGATTTGACACGTTTTCGCGGATTCGATGTTCAATCTAGATATTTAATACATCTTTGGTTTTAATTGTTTTATTGTAGCCACATATTACGCACAACGCCATCTCTTGGATCGAAAGGTAACTAAACTATCGCGAATGTATGGTCACTTAAATATTCATTTTATTCTATTTTTTAGTATTTGTTGTTGTAGCGGCAACAGAAATACATCATTTGTGAAAATTTCAACTGTGTACCTATTACGGTTCATGAGATACAGCCTGGTGACAGACGGACGGACGGACGGACGGACAGTGAAGTCTCAGTAATAGGGTCCCGTTTTCCCTTTGGGTACGGAACCCTAACAACTAACTGGCTCGTTTTGAGCCTCGAGTTGAAGGTGACTTCCGAGTACCTTATGGTAGGTACCTTCTGGTAACTTATGCATAACTTATGGTAGGTACTTTCTGGTAACTTAAGGTAACTTCAGATAATATTTGGTAGTATCTGGTGGTTGATATAAAGCTTGTTGTCAATATCAGTTGATATAGAATTAATCAAGTCACCTACCTCTGGTCCACACGCCACTTACCAATCTTAACGACGGGAGACAAGGCAGCCACCGCGTTCAGCGCGACCACGAACCATCGCCAGCCACGCCACATGGTGCTGCTTCATCACCGCGGCTAGCTGCCCCCTTCACCTGCAAGGAAACTCGGGGTTACTTCGGGGGATTCCTGGTGATCATATCACTACCAACCAGCACCTCCAATAATGCTAGGACAGGATACGAGATGAATTCATACTTCCATAATAACATTATAAATGCGAACGCTTTCACAGCTAAACCACAAACCCGATTTGGATGAAATATGGAATGAAATTATTTGAAGATCCGGGCTCACACATACATAGGCTTTAAAAATGAACACCAGGCTTCAAATAAGGGATGAAAGTTTGTATGAAAAATCTAAACTAGTCGATGACGCAAAGTCAAACATAATTTATTTCAAAAATCAGCCGACAGAGGAAAAAAGGTGCTGTTAGCTCATTTGCCATCTTAATTCTGTCAAAATAAGTAATAATGTTTTAATTTTCCTGAATCATTAACATGTAACATTGGAATAAAATACTTAGTTAAAACGAAATTCGGAATCAGAGAAATGATATTACTCCGAGTGTCATATATTTCAAATTATTTATTCCCTAAGGCAGATAACAAATTACTGTTAATGAGAATTTTATCAGATTATCGCAGCTACCTACCGATGTTTGGGGTTCCGTAAATACGAAAACTCTAATATTTTACGTTGTACCTGCTTGGAAAATACGTAAATTTCTTAAATTATGGATTTTTGAATGAATATCTTCCCATCTCAATAAGTATGTATTTTTTTTATGGAATTAAGGTAGCAAACGAGCATGCAGCACCACCCTTCCGCTGCCGCCCATAACAACTGTGACCGACCTAGAACTAGACTCAAAGGGACTAGGATGGTTAGTCCAGTTAGTAGATCGTGTTAGAATATTACACGGTAGGAATGGTACTAAGTACCGTGGCGGGCGGTGGTACTTCCCCGGGTGAGCTCTAGGTAGCACCACCCTTCCGCTGCCGCTCATGACAATTGTGAGTGTGACCGACCTAAAACAAGTCATTCAGAGACTAGGATATTTTCAGATAAAAGTTAGTGTAAGAATATTAGTTTTAGTGATAGTTACGTAGTCCTATCCTATCACGAAATATCAGTTACAGTACTTAGTAAGAGTCTCGTTTTAATTTGGTCACTGATGCGTTGCTACCCTTTAGAACTGAGATGGTCGCCTCTAAAAAGTATAACCGACTCCACACTTTTCTTTTGAAACACAACTGCTTGGTGTTTCTGTAGGGCCTAGGTCTCCTCAGTTAGAAATATTTGCTCATTAGAGAACCACCCGCGCTTCGCTTCGGGACCCGTAGGTAACAACCGCGTAGGTCTCGCTTACGGTGTAATCTCGGCTAAAAAGTAGCCTATAACATTTGCCTATGACTTAAGTAAATTACATGTAGTATTTGATAGCGTTATTCAGAACTTGCAAATGAACTTTACTAACGCCATCTATTAACAACTCCGGAACAAATATCTAGCAACTAACAAAACATCGATCTTCCCATGGAAATGAGATGTTTTTCCGCGGTAAAGTAGCCTCATCAGTGTCCATTTATTAATTGAAGGCAAATCTTACCGTCCGCGACGTCACACAGACTACTAAAAACATTTCAATTCAAAGAATCCTGTCCAAAAACCTTCTTTGGGTCTAAAAGCTGATGTAAAGGTTCTCCGAGGCGATGCGACAGCCGTTAAATTAATAAAGAACGCTTCACACTCATAGCCCCACACTAGGATATTCTGTGTCGTGG
This sequence comes from Hesperia comma, assembly GCA_905404135.1. Taxonomy (NCBI): domain Eukaryota; kingdom Metazoa; phylum Arthropoda; class Insecta; order Lepidoptera; family Hesperiidae; genus Hesperia; species Hesperia comma. Next base: position 18,732,329 of record FR990015.1, on the reverse strand, counting down.
GTGCCATGGACAACACACAAGACAAGGACACACACCCAAACCGAGAACGGAAATTCAAACTCATCATTCAAATTGCCGCCTCGCTGGGAATCGAACCCAGGACCCTCGGAACAGCGATCCGGCGTGTTAACCATTGCGCCATCCAGGTCGTCATTATTATTAGTTCTACAATATCAAAGTTTCATGGGCAAGGCATGAAGCTCCTTTGTTTAAAAAATGATGTCATTTTACACAAGCGGCACTTGCGGGCACAATGTCAAACACTGTTCCGTCTCAACAGAAAGTTCGCACAACTTTTGGCTTTTGAGGAATTGGAAATAAAAGACGACGCTCCAACTTGTTCTTTTATTAAGCCATCGAAGCAAACTCGAGCGACATTTGTTCCAACAATACAAAGATTAATTTTATTTAATGAGAGGATGTCTGCCTCGATTCAATTCTTGATGAAACAACATTACTTTTATATACTTTTTTTGACAAAAAGTGTTTAGCAGACAATATAATATTTATGTATTAGTCCTTTAATATGGTTATTTGACTAAAAGTTACAGAGTTAAAGCTATATGGAATTTTATTTGCAAAGTAAAATGTTTTACAGTTATTTTGTGAAACCAATTGTTTGCCAGATAAACCATCTCCATCCTTGTATGTAGGATGTTGATGGACAAGCTTAGAGACTATAAATTTGGATTCAACTGACTCACCTCTCTATAAAATAAAATTACTAGTTGCAAATGTACGCTTAGCCCTAAAAAAGTAACATTTCAATATACTCGCGATGTTACGCTGATTTTAACTAAAGATTATTGCTAGTATCAAAATATAAATATAATTTATTTTATCACTAGACATAATCAAAATTAAATCTGGCAACAACCAGACGCCATATTGTGCAAAAGTAAATTAAGAATCGCGCAATTTTTTGTGACTACCACATTTGGGGCAAATAATACGAAATACGAGTACAACGTGGAGTAAAATAGAATAAATGACACTTATTTCGTTTTATAATTTAAAATTTTCGTTAATTAAACTATTAGGTGGCATTTAAATTTATTTTGGAAATATTTTACCTTAAATTTTAAATATATAAATTCCGTCTTTAACTTTTAATCAAGCCTAATTTTAATAATAAATTTTATTATTATACTATCTTAAATTTCATCGGAGGAAATAGATCTATTTCGGAGAAAAAGTTGCTGAAATCTAACAATAAAGTATTTTGTTAGGTCTTAAATCAAACTATTTTTAAACAGGGACGTCTGTCTCAACAAAAGATTTTTTTAAATTCTGCTAATTAAACAACGCGAGTATTATCGGAATTATCGTTAACAGCCAATATTGTCCTCAGGCCTCTACCTACATTACAAGGTATAAATAATATAAAATTGAAGTCTGAAGACGTCGGTGATTTAAAGTAACAATGTTTTCTATAATGCTCTTAGTTACAATCCATACTAATATTATAAATGTGAAAGTCTGTCTGTCTGCGACGTTTTCACGGCTAAGCCATCGGTTCGATTTAGATAAAATTCAGAATCAAAATAGTTGAAGATCCAGAGTCACACATAGGCTACTTTTTTTAAAAAAATCAACCCCTAAAGGCTTGAAATAGGGGATGAAAGTTTGTATGAAAAATCTAAACCGCCTGACCGATTTCGATGATTTTCCCTATGACTTCCCTGGTTCGCGATATACCTAAACGAATTTCACGCAGGCCAAGCTGCGGGCAAAAGCTAGTAGGTATTCAATATAGGTATTACAATGTATAAAACTCTTTCGGAGGGACTGACTGACAGACAACACACAGCGGAAATCTACTGAACGCTAGCAGATGTTTGGCATGCATGCTTGGGGAGCGTAGAGAAGCACTAAGAGAGATTTTATAACTTCCCCTCCTTAAAGGGATAAAAAGAGGAAGCCGAAATTCTACGCGGGCGAAGCCTTTGGGTAAAGCTAGTTTACACAATACTAAAACACGAACACAAACTCTGACTGTCTTTATGTTTGTCCGGGCTGATTTTCTGAAACTGTTAGTGTACATGGAATTCAACTTATCGCGATTCAACATTCAGAGAATTCAACTTAATAGGAATTCAACTTTCTGGACCTGAAGGTACTTTTTATCCTGAAATTCCCACTGGTTCAGGATTAACGCGGATATACTCTCACACGAAGTCTTGGACACAGTTACTTATAAATATAACCCTTACTAGTTAACACAGTAGTAGTAGCAGCGCCGGTTAGCTATTCTAAGGGTCCTGGGTTCGATTCCCAGCGAAACGGAAATTTGTACTTGACATTAGCGCGTTCAAACAAACAAATTCTTCTGGTTTATGGTATTAGGATAGAAGTATAGATTTGTCCCTATCATTTATGATTCTCTGAAGTCAAAGGTAAGTTAAACACAAATAAATATGCGTTTATGAAAGATAGTAGTGGTAAAAGATTTTATTTTATGGGTCCGTTCACACGGACCGGCTCAGAGAGTATCGGCTCGCATTTTTCTTTTCACACAGACCGGATCGTATACTTGGGATTGGCCGGAGCGGAGCAGCCAACTATTTCACACAGACCGGCTGGAAAAGATCCGAAAACAGAGCGAGCTAGAAAGATCACGCAATCAGAGCCGGTTGGCTTCTCTTATTATTTCACATGAAACGCATTCAAGCATTCCTAATGACAAAAGAATAACTAACGTGATAAAAATCTCCTCTCCGAGTCTCGGTCTACGTGAAGGGACCCTATAACTGAAGATCTCAACCAAAGGGATTTCGTCGTCTATATTCACGGCACCTTACAACGCTTTCAGAGTCCGAAGTGTCCGAAGCTATTAACCGCAGATTCCCAAATTTATATTTACCATAGACCTCTGTACTTGAAATTCAACCGTAATCCCCTGTCTCAAAGATTGACTTTACATTGAAACTACAATACCTACACATTTCACTATACTTCCGCAGCCTCTTAACAACTTTGACCGACCCAAGACTCAAATCGTGACTAGGATAGTTACTCTAGTAAGACGATATTACTTAATAGCATTAGTTACACAGTTCGTTAGTAGATACGTATGAAGACTGGGTTTGGAAACTGTTAGTGATAATAATTATGTTGTTGAAATAATACATTTAGTGGAGTGCCGTTAGACCATCGTTTCTTAACCTCGGGTCGCGACCCAAATCCGGGTCGCGGGCGGTATTGGGATGGGTCGCGGGAATTTTAAAAATACATAAACAGCCTTTTTTACAGCCTGAAGGGCTGACGTAACAGCAGACGAGCCATCTGATGGAAAGTGGTCATTGTCGCCTATGGACTTGAGCAACACCAAGGGAGTCACCAGTGCAACGCCGGCCCCGAAGGAGAACTCTTTTCACACCTTTTTTGAAGAACCCGATGATATAGCGCTCCGAGAATACCTCAGAAGGAAGCTCATTCCACATCTTGCACGTTCGCGGCAAAAACGATCGTGAAAAACGGACCGTAGTCGTTCGCCACGAGTCCAAGCGATGTGGATGAAACTTCAATCTTCGGCGAGTGGTGTGATGATGGAAGGGTGAAGTTGTCACCAAATTGAACAATACCTCGGAGCACTAACCGTTGTAAAGCCGGTAGAACACACAGAGGCATCCTATGTCTCTCCTCAGACTTAGGTGTTCTAACCTGTTAGTGACTCGTGGGTCGTTGACAATTCGAACCGCGCGCTTTTGTACGGCGTCAAATGGACTAAGCTGGTATTGTGGCGCCCCTGCCCAGAGATGAGAGCAGTACTACATGTGGGGCCTGACCTTTGCTTTATAAAGTATCAGTAGGTCCCTTGTAGTGAAGTACTGCTTCGCCCGGTTTAGGACACCAACCTTTTTGGAGGCCAATTTGGCCTTAGCTTTCAGATGACACCGATACTGCAAGTCGCTCGAAATGTCAACGCCCAGAATCCTAACACTTTTACTAACGGTGAGCGCGGTACCCTGGTATTGCGGTGCCATGACAAATGGGGTTTTCTTAGCGGAAAACGCGCAAACTTGTGTCTTCGTGGGGTTGAACTCAATTAAATTGAGTCGACCCCATTTCGAGATCTGCTCCAGAGAATTCTCTACTTCAGACACAAGTTTGATTCTGCTATCTTCCACTTGTAACCGAGGGGCATTTGCAGGGCCTGTAAAATAGGCATCTCCCGTGCTGTCATCTGCATAGCAATGAATGCCGTTTGCAAGCTCCAGTAGCATATCATTAATATGCAGAATGAACAGGGTAAAAGACAGCACAGACCCTTGGGGAATACCAGCGTTTATGGGTTTCAAATCTGAGCAACAACCATCGACTACGACCTTTATGTGTCGCTCAGACAGAAAGCTGGCTACCCAACTGCATAACCTGTTAGGGAGACCGTAATGACATCTTCATCATCACCAGTCTTCTAATGTTCCCGCTGCTGGGGCACAGGCCTTCCTTGCTGATAGAAATACACAAGGAGAATGAGCCATAACCCACCAAGCGGGCCCAGTGCGGATTGGTGGGTTTTAATGACTGCAAATGCAACCGGGACCAACGACTTAACATACGAAATGGAGTAAATATTAAGGATTTCGGTCACCCACCCAGTGACCAGCCTCTGCGAAAGTTACTTAGCAAACGTAATCGCAAGCTGAACGCGCTTACCACTTCGCTACTAAGCTACTCAACGTAAGGAAATTAATTTGAGCAAACTACGGACTTTTACTCTTATTATTTTATTATCACTGGAAAATCAATAAAATGTCAGGGTCGCGGACTTCAAAATTTTTTTCATTTTGGGTCGCCTGCCAAAAAGGTTAAGAACCGCAGCTGCGTTAGACATAAAAATGGCAAAACCTCGGAATCCAGGGACTATGAATGAATTTTCATAAAAATTGTTGGACTGTATTTCAAAATGCACAAATAGAAAAGTTAAAAAAAAATAGTTCACCGATCTTTTTTTTATTTTTTTTTATATTTGTTCGTAAGTTTGTGACCCCATAACTTCGTGTTGGGTAAACCGATTTTGATGATTCTTTATTTTCTTGACAGTTAGTGCTCTTGGTATAGTCCCGTATAAATTTGAGCGATATCTGACGAGTAGTTTTGAATTAACTTGAATAATGTGTAAGGATGTTTAGCTGTGTGGGTTTATGGTTTTTTCCTAATAACTTTTTACTGAGTGTTTAGATTTTTATGATTCTTTTTTTATTTGAAAGCTGGTACTTGCATTGTAGTCTCATATAAACTAGAACGGCATCTGACCAGTAGTTTCCGAATTATCCTCAATAATTTTTTTGTATGTATGTTACCTCATATTTTACTATTTAGAGGTCCGATTTTGATCATTCTTTTTTTGTCGAAAGCTGTGGCTTTAAGTGAGGTACCGTAAAAATTTCAGTTCCGTCAGACGAGTAGTTTTTGAGTTACTCTTAATAATGTGTATTTAATTTATGGTCGTTACCTCATAACTTGTCACTGGATGCTTCGATTTTGATAATTCTTTTTTTATTCGAATGCTAGTACTTGACGTGTGGTCACATATAATTTTCAGCGACATCTGACGAGTAGTTTTTGAGTTGTCCATACTTCTCGATTTTGGATTCGGTTATTTTTTGTAAAAAGTTATTTTATTATTTGAAAGCCAGTACTTGTCGGTGGTCCCATGTAAACTAGAACAACATCTGACGAGTAGTTTTTGAATTATCCTTAATAATGTGTATTTATGTTTGTTACCTCATTACTCTCTACTGGGTGCTTCGATTTTGATAATTCTTTTTTTATTCAAAAGCTAGTACTTGACGTGTGGTCTCATATAAATTTCAGTGACATCTGACTGACTGAGTGATCAATAAAATGTTATTAGGAAAAAACCATAAACACACACAGCTAAACATCCTTACACATTATTCAAGTTAATTCAAAACTACTCGTCAGATGTCGCTCAAATTTATATGGGACCATACCAAGAGCACCAACTGTCAAGAAAATAAAGAATCATCAAAATCGGTTTACCCAACACGAAGTTATGGGGTCACAAACTTACGAACAAAGATAAAAAAAAATAAAAAAAAGATCGGTGAACTATTTTTTTTTAACTTTTCTATTTGTGCATTTTGAAATACAGTCCAACAATTTTTATGAAAATTCATTCATAGTCCCTGGATTCCGAGGTTAAAAGCTAACGGCACTCCACTAATTTGGTGATTGTTAGTGAGTCTTGTTAAAATTCGGTTCCAGATGTGGTGGTACTTTTAGGTCTAAAATAGTCGCCTCTAGGAAACTAAGTAAGCTAAAGTAAGCAGTGGTACTACGTGGAGCTACTATTATTGCCCCTGCACTGTGAAAAGAAGAAAATGAATGTTGTATTGTATTCAACATGTTTAGTATTCAATAAAAGAAATAAATCTACACACACCCAGACCGAGAACAAAAATTAAAACATCATTTAAATTGCCGCCTCGTAGGGAACCAAATTCAGGACCCTTTGAAATGCCGGTATGGTAACCAATGTGCCACATTGACGAGCGTCAATTTCAAATATTTAAACGCTTTAATGTAAGAGATTTTGAGTTAATAAGGCCGCTATCCCACTGACGTTTTACGAGCGTTGGCGTTCGTCCAACGTCTGCGCAGCGTCGCCGTTGCGCAGACGCGACAAAAAACGCAACACTAACGCCGCGTTAACGCGACGTTAACGTTGTGGAAACGTAATGTCACCGCTTGCCACTAGAGACCTGCGACGTCAACGTTGCGTCTGCGTAGCGTTGACGTTGGACGAACGCCAACGCTCGTAAAACGTCAGTGGGATAGCGGCCTTATGGGGGCTTTACATTATACAACTAGAGAACCGCCCGCGCTTCGCTTCGGTACCCGTTGGTAACAGCCGCGTAGTTCCCACTCCCGTAGGAATCTCTGCTAAAAAGTAGCCTGTAACATTTGCCTATGACTTATGTAAATTACATGTAGTATTTGATAGCGTGATTCAAAACTTGCAAATGAATTTTACTAACGCCATCTATTAACAACTCCGGAAATAAATATCTAGCAACTAACAAAACATCGATCTTCCCATGGGAATGAGATGTTTTTCCGCGGTACAAAGTAGCCTACGTCACTCTCCACCCTCCTAACTATCCCCACACACATAAACCATACCATATAATAGCCATGTTGCGACGTGAAAGAGTCACAAACAAACAAACAAACAAACACACTTTCACATTTATAATATTAGTAAGGATTTGCAGAGCGCTAACTGAGCTAGCGTGCTAAAATCGCATTGTGTAAAGGCAATTAGACATTAACTAGAGCAGCGTAATGTATGGAAACACTGGTTAGTGCACTGAGTTAGCGCTCTGCAAATTGTATAATGTAAAACCCCCATTAGGCTTAACCCCAAGTGTCATACATAATGTCGGATTTGCCCGACTAGTTTCGAACCGTTCCGAAGTCTTTCTTCAAGTGCCAGCTTCGACGAAAGTAGTCACAAACGAGCTCTCGATATAACCGAATCCACTATAGTACTTTTTTATGAAATTAAGGTAACAAAAAAGCATGCTGCACAACCCTTCCGCTGCCGCCCATGACAATTGACCGACCAAAGAATAAGACACAAATTCCCTATTTATTTCTTCGAAGTAGGTTTTTACAAACACTTTTCAAACGTCAAACTATGCCATTGGTTCAACTAATCCCTACGGTGAGTGGTCTTGGAAGAAGAAGCGGCAAGAAACTCCCAAGGAGTCTTTTTTTTCTCTTTCTCCACTCACAGTAACAGGTTGCACTTACTACTAATTACGGCTAAAATACGAAACTCATGTCCAAGCTGTTTTATCATTAAAATATTCATCAAGTTTGTAATAACCTTTCGTCATAGAATGCTTTTGACATGAGTTTGTTTACGGTACGGCATTTCTGTCGATTGTATCGGAACTTTACCTATTATAAATTTTAATGCAGTTACCCATGAAAGAGCCACCAGTCACCCATAAAAGAGCCACCACTAGGATGGTTAGTCCTGATATTAGATGGTGTTACATAAAATGTACGCACACACTAATCATTCAGTGCTGTCATTTGTTATTTTCCCAGCTACCCGGCTGTTGCCCGGGGCGGTCGATGTATCGCCCTATTTTTAATGCCCATCTTATATTCCCTCGGGACTCACCTGCGGGTCACGACCCATATTTGGGAACGCTGCACTCGGTGCAATGGAAAAACTTAAATTATACGAGACAATTACTTTTGATACGATTCAGCTGTGAATTTGTGATTCGCCCATTATGAAATAACGTTTTATTTTTGAAAAAACTAAGAGTTTATCCTAACTAGTAAATCCTGTTTACGCTTTGCTATGGAAAATTCGTACCTTAAAAACCGTTTTTATACTGATATAATTATTTATGAACGGATTAAATAAAACAAAAACATAAAAAGATACAAATCATTATTTTTTGTTATATTTTTTTACATTTCGCAAACGATACATAATTTTTTTTCATAAATATCTTCCAATTCAGGTTTTAATTATTTGTTATTGTTCAGTATTTGCTCTATACAAGGAAAATTCTTAACGGTTAACAGCATAGTGATTAAAATTAATATGCATCACTAAAGCGAATTTTTAATTTTCCCAACGATGAAATTTATCGCATTATTTGTTTTATCCCTCCCATTTATTCACAGTGTAGCGGAACAGGCTTTTCCTTTGGAAAAAATCTTGTACCCAAGGATGTTATTTCAAGAAAAAGTCACTCAAGACACCGGAACGCCAACCCTTTACTGAGACCCATTAAACGTACAATGCCCAGTAATGGGTAAAATGGACCGAGCAACAAATGCTTTAAGCCAACGAATAAAGAAGAAATTTAGCTTGGGTCAACGTTAAGTGAACGATCGACGTTGGTTTTTTTGGTTAATTCATTGCGGTCTGTGCATACACGTAGAAGAGTCCAAGACGTATCTATACATATTTAAAATAAGTCCTTTATTCTGTCTTTCTGTCTGTCTGTCTGTCTGGACGCGATAAACTTGAAAACTACGAAACAGATTTTTATACGGTTTTCAACAATACAAAGAGTGATTTATAAGGCAGGTTTAGGTATATAATTTATTATACTTTTATGTAAACTTCCTCTATTTTTGAAGTCCGAAATCCACGCGGGCGAAGTTGCGGGTGACATATTTAACAACATGTTGCAGAACGATGTCTGCTGGGTCAGCTAGTATTTAATAGATGCCTTAGTATATCGATGTGTATCGCACTCATTTAAGATTTTTTTTACCTATTACTAACTCTAGACATTCAAAATAAGGGCCCACACGACAAGCATTACCTTTCGAACAAATAACTTACTTATAAAAAAATAAACGACTTCAAAGTTGAGATAACTCAAAAACCACTCGCCAGATGTCGCTCCAATTTATAAAGGAACACACAACAAACGCTACCTTTCGATCAAAAAAAATCATTAAAATCGGAGCACCCAATCAAAAGTTACCATAAATTAAATTCACATTCTCACTCAAAACTCAAAAACTGACCATCAGCTGTCGCTTAAATTAAAATGGGACCACACGGCAGTTATGACCTTTCAAATGGCGAAAAAAACATACAGATGAATTGAGAACCTCCTCCTTTTTTTGAAGTTGGTTAAAAATAAGTTATTGCTTGATCCACCTGATGGTAAGTGGCGATGAAGTCCAAGATGATGAACGCACTATCTTATAAAAGCTTATTCACTTTTCTCAGAGACTTTTAAAAACTCTTTGAACTTACGACAACGAAATGGAAAAAGTCTTGTATTGTGTGGGTTTATTCTATGACGGCAAAGAACAGCCAGTATAGGCTAGGCTTACTTTTTGCCGGCTTCACTCTTTTGCTCCCGGCGCTCCGTCTATAGTTTATTCGTCTGAGCTTACGTCTATGCTAAAAGAATCACAATATTCAAAATTAAATATGGCGGCAATTAGGGGCTATAAGTATTGAGATTTTAAAAACGTTCATTGGGGTATCATAAAATAAATATTTGGAAATCTTTAAGTATCTATTATAATACAATTTATCCTTTCGAATTCATTAAGATCCATCATAATTTGAGGTTGTTAGCAATCAATCTTACTTAAAATTTTAATATTCATATTGCGTAAACGAGTTTTAAGTTATTACTTAATTCCGGAACGAGGGCAGAAATTAATGCTGGAAGCAGTTTGTTTTACCTTTACATTTTTTGCTCCAATTCATTAAGTAATACAAAATACCCGTAGTTTTAGGTGGCAAGGACTGGCTGCGAAGCTAAGACTTAAGAGTCTTGGGTTCGATTTCAGGCTGACAGATAAATATTTGTTCTGGAAACATGTTTCTTTATCTATACTAATATTATAAAGCTGAAGAGTTTGTTTGTTTGTTTGTTTGTTTGTTTGTTTGTTTGTTTGTTTGGTTGAACGCGCTAATCTCAGGAACTACTGGTTCGAATTGAAATTTTTTTTTTGTGTTGAATAGACCTTTTATCGAGGAAGGCTATAGGCTATATAACATCACGCTGCAACAATTAGGAGCGAATAAATAATGGAAAATGTGGAAAAAACGTGGAAAATTATTCATTCTCGAGGGCTTTCGTTGCATGCGTTGCGAAAACGATTCAAGATACCAAAAATATATGTATGAAAGAATTATTCCTCTTGAAATGATCTAAAAAAATGTCCACGACAGTATATGTCTATCTTTTAAGATTAACACACTAGAACCGTTTTTATGGTAATCAAATTTGGTCGAACCCACTGCCATACCAAACTTGCCGCGTTTCTAAGTTTAATCTGAATTAATCTTGCTGTGATCCTTTGCTACTTTGCTATTATTTTGTCGTAAGCTTTATTTCAAAGTTTAATTTAATTTAACCTGAATTAATTTTGGTGATAGTTTATTATCTTCCCGAAATTCCTACGGGAGCGGGACCTACGCGGTTGATACTTACGGGTCCCGAAGCGAAGCGAGGGCGGTTCGCTAGTTTCTTTATATGGAATTAAAACAGCAAACGAGCATGCACCACCCTTCCGCTGCCGCCCATAACAACTGTGACCGACCTAGAACTAGACTCAAAGGGACTAGAATGGTTAGTCCAGTTGTTAATGGTGTTACAATAATAATTGGTTTGTTAATAAATGTGAGGACAGGGGCTGTTAGTGATAATTAGTCCTGTTAGTTAACGTTAGTAATAGTCCAGTTAGTTATTGTTAGTATGAGTCTCGTTCTAATTCGGTCACAGATGCGTTCATGCTATCCCTGAGGACTGAGATGGTCGCCTCTAAAAAAGTGTAACCGGCCTCTAAATAGGCCTGGCAGTTTTGTGGTATTTGTGATCCCCATGGTATCCGCGAGGTCCGCGACACACGTTCAATATGTGATTCGTTTCTAATTGCATCCCACACAAATGCACGCTTCCTGCCACTGTGAATGAGGTACTGACCCCTAATTATGAACTCTTAATTCCAGACAGTTTACGTTCACAACGTGAACAGGTAATAAGGCGCTATCTCTGTCACCCACACGTCGTGAACGTGAACTGTCTGGAAGAGCTCATAATACGGCCCCAGTGCCGATTGACGACGAATTTAAAAATGTCATCTTAAGTTTAGCTTACTAGCTAAATTGAACTGTGAACACAGGAAAAATTGTTTCTAGCGGCGAATGGCAATTCAAAACTCTCGGCGACTCAGCCTAGGTGTAGTGCGCGGATATAAATAGGAGTAAGTATGTTAGCACTAGCTTCCGTCCGCAGGCTTCGCCCGCGTGGAATTCGTTTAAACTACACCCCCCATTTTAACCCCCTTCGGGGTGGAATTTTCAAAAATCCTATCTTAGTGCTCCCCTACACTTTCCAAGGAACATACATGCCAAATTTCAGCTTCCGTTCTGTAGTTTCGGCTGTACGTTGTCTGTCGGTCAATCACTCAGTAATGCAAGAGTTTTATATACAGAGTTATTGAAAATTAGCGCATCACCTCTTGCAGGCAGCTTCGTTAGCTAAATGTTGTTAGGATCAATGTAGTGAAGCTGCCTGCAAGAGGTGATGCGCTAATTTTCAATAGCTTTGTATATAGATTTTTTATAATCATCTGAAAAAATCAAACTTGGGACAATGCTGTACACCACCCACTAAGCTACAGGACGACCCAAAAGCGTAAAACTCTTTCCTTTGTCTCGTGAAATATTAACAGTTTAATAAAATAAACTCCGGGCGAAGATACTTTGTTTGAACTTAGTGATAGTATTTTTACCTGAAACTTTCTTCGTGTCTATCTCAAAGGGTTGCGAGTCCTTCCAGCGAGCGCTTCCCAAGTTTTGGATTTACCCTTATCAGCGGAAACTAGTTTGGGGAGCGAAAAAATTCTAGTTTTAAAAGTATATAGACAAAACACACGACCAGGGACAGTATACATTAAATAAATCCTTATTTATATTATAAATGCCAAAGTAACGCTGTCTGTCTGTTTGTTAAGCTCTCTCGCCTAAACCAGTCGGTATAAATATAGAATTGGCCTTGGCAATGAACAGGATATTTTTTATTCCTGAAATCATCCCTTTACGGGCTGAAAAGGGTAAATGGATATAATATTTTCATAAAATGTCGGTTCGCTCAACTTTACTTATATTTATGATTTTTATTGAAATAAAGAAGGTAGATTTCAGTATTATTGAAATTAAAAAGGTAATTTTAAGATATCACAATATTGTCCCAGTGGGAAAATTTTGTTGTGATACCTATCTATTAATCCTTCATACATTAATGTTTCATAACACCACAGCATCATTTGCTTACTGACTATATCTCTATTTGAGTCTCATTCTGTATCGATCCCAGTTGTCATGGGTGTCAACGGAAGGATGCAGTATCCTCATTTGCTAACTTAATTTAAAAAAACTACCGCAGATACTTGTTAGCACTATGTAATAGACAGATTGTAAAAATTTAAGATGCAAGGTGCTCCATAATCCTTGAGTTCAACCCAACTTCCTTGCTAGGGCACCCTGACGATTAACGGACGACGTAATGGCGCCATTTCATACCCTCTAGGGACTCTGGTAACTATTTTCTAATCTGTGCTCCGACGATCTTGTGGAAGATTTTTAACAGTTGTTTAGGTATAGCCATTTGGACATTTTTTTCACTATTCTCCCCTTTGACACGGTAACCCGTAACCTTACCTCTAACACTGTATATGAACTATGTATGTACATACATCCACCCTCCATATATTACATGTAATATAATACCCTGTACTACATAACAGACGTGATAAGTCGTTTGAAAGTAAAAAGTTCCGTCTGAGTGACGCACGTAATCATAGCGCGCGTATCTCAAAGCATCACAAAGCTTTTATGCTCTCGCAGCCTTCTGATAGCCTGGTAGCTTCATGTGTCAAAATATCAAAAACATGTAGGTTACGCATATTGGTTTGTGCTCAGCAACTCTTTTTACCTTATAGTAAGGCTTATATAGATAAAAATACCTACAAATAAACGCGGTGCGCTTCGCTGTTAGAAAATTAAACCATTTTTACGCGTTAGAAATTGCTTATTAATATTTCAGGCGATATACGATACAAATGGGTCAATGGTTGCCATGCCGGATGGATCAATAGGAGTTAGGTTCGATTCCCAGAAAATAAATTATAATGAATTTAAACAACACTCATTACCAATAACATTACATGACTGAACTACACACAAAGACAAGAACTCACTCACGTCTTTAAGTAGGTACCTACGTTTTAACGTAAATTAATAAAGGTTAACCAAATCTCCATCAAATTTTCATTCCTTATTTCAACTGCTACCCTATTACCACAATAATAATGTACCATAACTTTTTCAGGATGCGTTCCCTTGCTCATTAAAGCAAAACTTGCACCAAACGAACTTTGTTGGAAAACTACTTATATCAGCTACTTTGTAACCAAAGCAATGTTTCCCGCGGTGTCCAACTATACCACGAGTGTAATCGCTACACAAAGCTTTGCCTCACGCCCAGTAATCAGTGTTTGCGGTTTCCAGACAATTTTTTCGGTAAAATTCTTTGTGCCAAAAATATAGGGACGCTATCGGTCTGTAAATAATGTAAACATGCGAATTACACGAGCGAGGAGCGTGCCCTGGGATTCGAACCCGGACCCTCCGAATAGGAAACCGAATTCTTAACCAGTATCATCACCGTTACTATCGCTCTATTACTTGTCATTTTTCAAGTGCGAGTGCAATCACAAATGTGGCTCATTCGTCCATGCGATTCCAATTGTAGTTCCGTTCCGATTGAGGTTTTCCGATATGTGCTAGATAGATTCAGCCCGTCCCAGGGATTATGAATCAGCTGTTCGTTTCATATTCGATTTATCGAATGCATTGTACGTCGGAGAATGTAAGCGCTTACGGTTCATTTCGGCAGTCGTTATGAGGCTATCAATTCGCTTTGAAATTTTGCCTCCAAAATTATAGTTTTTATATATATCTACTTTCAATAAAAAACATTATTATATGTCAATGCTAATTACTAATACGATTGCATTAGGATATAATTATATCGGGTGGCATGACAACATAATTAAATAATAAATAACGCTACACACGCATAGCCCCATAATTGTATTCTCTGTGTCGTAGTTGCCATGGACAACACGCAAGACAAGATCACACACCCATACCAAGAAACTTTTAAAGGCGATCCGGCTTAACCTTGCACGGTTTGGATATTCACACTATTAATACATCACTAATACTCATTACTTAACAGCAAATCGGTAACTAATTTATTTGTCCAGCAATATACTAGGTACTGCAGATTATCTTATATACATGCTTATATATAAAATTCTCGTATCACAATGTTAGTAACCTTACTTCTCCGAAAAGGCTTTACCTATTTTATTATTTACCAAATTTTATATACATATTCAGTAGGTCTGAGAATCGGCTACTATCTATTTTTCATACCCCTAAGTGATAAGGGTTGTTCACCCTTAACATTTTTTTGGCAAAACAACGTTTGCCGGGTCAGGTAGTGGATGGATAATACTGACTACGACAACGTCTGCAACAAATCAACGACAAAGAATTGTAGAAATTACATTATATCACTATTTGATGCTCATAATATTTCGGCGTTTGAAAGCAAAAAGCTTAAAAATAGCTTCAAAAGCGCAATCTAAAGCTTCGTGCAGCGTAATAGAGGGAAGCTCAGCTAACCGCCTGTAATAGACAAAGACTTTGACAAACCGCTGACGAATCCCTCGAGGGTATCCTCTTTTCAGGCATAAGAGGCTTTGCAAATTGCTTTCAGGTCTACGCGGGTGTATTGTAGAAGCAAACATCAAGTCATAACTTTCGGGGAATGTTTAATTATTAAAATACCTTTTTCATATGGAGATATAAGATGGCAAACGAGCGAAAACTCTTGCTCTGTTGCCTATGACTACCTAAACCGGGATACAAGATTCAATGAGACCAAAAAAAAAATATAAAATGGTCACTCAGAAAATGTTATGATGAATAACGTTAGTTTGTCACTTTGTACGTAGATATGAGGACTGAGGAATGGACTGTTAGTGACAGTTAGTCCTTATACCTAGTTGTTGTTAGAAATAGTCCAGATAGTCTACAATTAATAAGTTTCGCTGTTATTCGATGATAGAGGCGGTGTTCGCGGTTCGTGGGTACCTCAATAGGAGCGTTACCTTCCCCGTTTTAGGTCGACGCCCCGTTTTGAGTCCTTTTAAAGTCCAATGATTGCCAGGTAGTCAAACAAAGCCTTATGGAACCGCCGCAAATGGAATAACTGTCGTAAAACAAAAGCGAGTTATCATTGACACAATGGCCGCAAACGCCGTTCACTTAAATGGACGCCATTTTGATGATATTCGGGAACTCGTTGTTTCTAAGGTATTTCTCTTAAGTACCAAATTGTAACATGATTTATCTTCTTTTTCCTCTTCCTTCTTTCTTGGCGGACGTTTCTCAGAACTACGCTCGGAAATCGTAAGGACGCTCTTTCAAAAAAATAATTGTTAAAAATAGGTTCTCAAGAGATGAAGAAAGAGTTATAGAACATAGGTACCTATTTGAAGTCAATTTTAAAGGGAAAAAAACTGAATAAAATTGTAATACTTTTTTCTATTACTTTCTTTTCCATGTCACCACTATCTCATCACCGCTGTATAAAGATTATCTAGAATATCTAGAATAGACCGCAGCAAGCATGTGTTTTTTTAACTAGATATATCATTAAGTTAATTTATTTAAGTATTGAGTACTACTAAAGACTTCTTCTATCTATCTATTCAAAGCCAAGATAAGTAAGTCAATGGATAACATGGCAGCCAATAACTTACTGGTCATACCAGTATGTCATGTAAGTCCACTGAAATACGCCCGATAAATACTAAAGTTTATGATGCAAAAATCTCGTACGTTCCTCTCTACCGCGGTTCAGTAAAAATACTATTTTTAATCCTAAATGTTTAACGTCAGGTCTGACGGCAATACTAGCAACATTAATTGAATTATAGAACTTGAAACACAATTACAGGGTTAAACTTAAACGAGATACGCGGCCGGACGATTTGAATTTGCAATGTCGTCACAAATTCATTTCTTATTCACAAATTGGGAAGCGCTTCGTAATCTAATAAAAAAACTTTTACAATTGTACCCCGGGGCGGAGTCTGAAGGATTTGCATTATCGTCTGTGATCTTAGATCTTTCATGTTGTCTGCAAACTGAACATACAATAAATTCTGTGTATGCTGTAGTTTTTGTACGCAGATGTGTGGTCAACAGCCTTGTGTGTGTTTGTTGCTTTTGGCTCTACAGACAAAAGAGCGTGGGCGTTTGCGAATCCGTATCTAAAAACCTTAGATGATCTAATGTCTAGATGGAACATCAAATCCGCGCAACGTGTCAAAATTTTTATATCATTGTATCATTGATCACGCACACATTAGACAATAGACGAACGTGTAAAGCATCGCCTGCACGCACGCATGCTTGATATTGTTGCCTTGTTTTTTTTTGTTTTCATTGTAGGGCGACGCTCAATCTAGACATTAGATCATCAAAGCTAAAAACCGAACCCTATGAATACTACATTCAGATGACTCAGAGATCGGTTGTCTTTCGGGCTCACTTCACACATCATCCGATTACAGCACAATTTCTGTTACTGATAGTTTACAACAAACGTTTGGGATTTATATATAATGCTTAACGTTGAAAGAATCTGTTGAAAGAAGCCTCTAACGTCTATCAGTTTGTCTGTTTGCCACATGACTATCTCATTATTTACATAAAAAGTATCCCTAAAAATCAATCCTCATTTCATACATTTTTTATTTCGAGCAAAATGACATTGTACGGTAAATTGACATTAGGTATAGGTAGTTTTTTTACATTAAATTTATTAAGCTTATAATAGAAAATCGATAAAAGTATTATCATGCATGTAATCTATTTAATAAAACTCTTGCGTTACTGAGTGATTGACTGACAGACAAAGCACAGCCGAAACTACTGAACGGAAGAAGCTGAAATTAGACATGTATGTTCCTTGGGGAGAGTAGGGGAGCAATAAGAGAGGATTTCTGGAAATTCCACCCCGAAGGGGGTGAAATAGGGGGTTGAAGTTTAAACGAATTCCACGCGGGCGAAGCCTGCTGGCGGAAGCTAGTATAAATTTATATTCATATAAAGCTATAGAAAAAGACGATGGCCAGGGTGGGGAGAAACCCAACACCAAACCAAAGACGGGCACGGTCAGTAAAACCCTCGTAAGCCCTGAGCATTGCACTTGATAGAGCCCTTCGCTGCGAGCCCATACAAGTGCGGCGTAGGATTACCGGCAAATTGAGGTGAATGTTTTTATATGCTCGCTCTATTAAAATGTTGCTGGCGACCACGCCCCGGCTTTTTTTTTCGCTAAGCAGGCAAACGAGCAAACGGGTCATCTGATGGTAAGTGATCACCGTCGCCCATGGACATTGGCAACACCAGAGGCGCCACCAACGCGTTGCCGGCCTCGAAGGAAGCGATAGACCCACTTCTTGAAGGACCCGATGTCATAGCACTGTGGGAATACTGAAGCTCAAATATCAATCATCATCATTTTCATCATAATATGTGCTGAGGAGTTTCGTTTGCAGTGTCTTCACCAAATTAAAAAAAATATATTCGATATCTTATATGGCAATTTATACTTTAAACTGCGAAAAGATCCATCAATGGATCTTTGGAAGGGAATTAAGTGGACACCGCCGCACCTTAACGAAACAGAACTAAATACGATTTACGATCATCATTCTAAGCAGCGTTATAACAATATGAAATATGCACTAGTTTTTAGGTTAGACTTATAGCAATAGAGCGTGAGCAATAGAGCAATAGAGCGTGAACACACAAACATACAGATAAATAACAAAATAAATAAATAATAAATAAATTCACACAACACCTCATACATTGACCTGACCCGTGGTAAGTAGCTAAGCACTTGTGTTACGGATGTCAGGCAACAGAGGAAACACAAATATAATACTTAAATACATATATTACACCCAGACACAGAACAAACACAAATGTTAATCACATAAATGTTTGTCCTGAGCGGGAATCGAACCCACGACTCTTGGCGTGCGTGGTAGGGTCACTATCAATTGCGCCATCGAGCCCGTCAAAAATTGTAAAAACAATATTTTTGCTCACATTGGCCCAATGAAGGCCCTTCAAATATTTTTCCTCAATTATATCTTTTATGTAACTATAGATTGTGGGTCGATCAGAAAATTGTAAAACTTTTTTATATAGCATAAAAAATGTTAAAAGTAGCAATAAAAGAGAGTTGTCAGAGGATTCCCCTGGGATGAGGAAACTTCGACGGTAACCTTTTCCCAATCTAAATTTAACTAAGTATATCCGCCTTAGCTTCGCCTCGAGAAAGCTATTCAAAATTCCCGATATAAATATTTATACGGGTTTATTGAAATATTCATTACATATTAGGTAATATTATATTGCAAACACATTGCAAAACATTGCAAACTGCAACGGTATCCGTTAATTAATACTCTCAACAATAGTTTTTTTTTTTCAATATCTCTCATACAGACTTCGATCAGTTACATTTTCATTGTATACTAGCTGACCTGACAGAAGCTGTCCAGCAGAAATAAGATGAAACATACAGTATTTTTCAAGTTAGATCCGTGATGCCAGGACAAAAAAATAGACAGACAAAAAATCTAAAAAATAATATTTTTGGCTTTCACTGACCCTATGAAGTCCCTTCAAACATTCTTTTCAAATTTTCTTATGTACAAACAACAGCTCGTTACATTTTTATATAAGACATAGATATAGAATAGCCACAGGGCCACAGCCTAGTGATAAATCAGCTAGACGACTAGCTTTAAGGTTGTTAGTATCGATTTTACTCATGACAGATTAGCACCAAGGTTAGCTGGCTATCTGATTTTAATACTATGTTCGTGACACGTTTCACCCTCATATTTGTTGTACGATAAAGGTCGGAACACCTTTTTATGGACTTGAGACAAACGAGCATGCATGCTACCGTCCATGACAACTGCCACTGACACAGAAAAAGACTATAGTAAACCCAACTTAAGATTGAAACGAAGGGGGGCGCTGTTGGATGCATTGAACCAATCATTGCACACTAGTAACTGACAGATGAATGACCACAACGTACTTATGAATGACTTTTTAACATGGCGGCGTTACTTCCAATTTTTGCCATTTTAGAGATAAGCTGGGCGCACTGTAACTCCGGTTAGCAGGTAATTCGTTAGTAAGTAATTGTTGCTGCTATAGTCCTTAAGCAGTGACTGTTTTAATTACGAAATCATTATTATTATTATATATTGTCGCTAAATCCACTGCAGAAATCAAACAAACATACATGTGATTCATACAAACACATGTCAGTTTGGCGTCTGCTGTAGGGAGCCCTAAATATAAACAACACCTAAATACATGGTAATATATTCCACTGTCGTCTTTGCGGAAAATTGAAAAAATACCGAAGTAAGATCATCCGATATTAAAGATTATTATTCCGATATACTTCAGATCTACATGTATTATTATACTTTCAAAAGTTATTACGTAAATTGAATGTCAATATGTTGTTTTTTCAATTACTTACTCTGCCATGTGGCAGAGTAATACCATGATGTGGTTTTATTCGACATTTACTTTTTTGTTTACTTCGATATAAAATTAAATATAGAATTAAAATGCGTACAGTAGGTATCTATAATCTTCGCATTCATTTAATTTTTTACTCCATAACAATTTTTATTGACATCGGTCAACCATTTTTGAGTAATAGTGTAACATACAGATTAATGCAAATTACAAAACTAGTACAATAGATGTTAATGAGTAACAAAAGACTATTAAATCATCTAGACTAGACAATAAAATTTAATGTACCGGCTAAAGATACGTGCTGATAGACTCTAAAGTTTGATAAATTATAAGCAGTCCGTATCGGAGCGGAGTCTCTGTGAGCATTGCTAGAGCGCAGTGTGTATGAAGCTTTACTGTACTAGTGTATAGTGGTATAAATTAACATAAGGTATTCCAAAAGTTATTTAAGTTGTAAGAAAGTCATAAATTACATTTACGAGTTTTACGACTCGTATGACTCAATATCTCACTTACCAGGCCGAATTGGGCATACCAAAGGGTCCTAGGTTTGATTCCCGGTCGATTTATGTAGGCACTGTCGTGCGGTCAAAGGATTTGTCGATATTTTTTTTTAGTCCTGTTAGTTGATGTTAATAATAGTTCAGTTAGTAATTGTTAGTATTTGTGGGGACATAATATGCAGACCTGCAGGAGTAATTGTATTATTTGTAATCTGTCTGTTCATCTCTACCATCTCTCATTAGCAAAAACAAAAATAACCAATGAGTTGCTGATCAAGAAAAGAGCGTGAGTTCAGCGTTCATAATGCATGTATCATTTGATATTTGTGCTTTATATCGGCCACGTAGAGTACATAATGCTATATCAAAGTTAATTTACCTCGTCTTACGTCAACGGGGATTGAGCCAATTTTAGGGGTGGTAAAATAAAAATTACTTTTCAAATTATTCGTATGACAAAATTATAATCCCCGCATTATCTTGTAGGGTTGTCGAATTGTTATTTTTAATCCCTATAATTATGTGGTTGTACCTAATTGTTCACCGTATTCTGTACCTAAGCATTTTGCGTAAATCTTTATTGGAAGCTTAAATTAAAATTATTACTTGAACATAAATCGACCCCCATTTGTTTAGTTAATCCTACTAATCCTACTAATATTATAAATGCGAAAGTTTGTAAGGATGTATGTGAGTGAGTGTGTATGTGTGTGTTTGTTGCTCTTTCACGCAAAAACTACTGAACGGACTTTCATGAAACTTTGCAGTAATACAGCTTAGACATCATGACATAATTTGTTAAAATTTATAGAGATTTTTGAAGGGATTGGTTTCCCGAAGCGAAGTGAGGACGGATTTACTAGTTATTAATAAACCCGACCTCGTTTCGCTTAGGGGTACCTATTCGGTAACACTCACACGTAAAAAAAATCCCTAACGATTTGTCATGTTCCGGCTGGGGATTTGAGAGACAGTATTTTATCTCTCCTCTTATTTCCTTCCTAGCAACGCAGCTGTGGTGTTGATGCCCATGAGCCACGTTGACCATACCACCATTTTGCAGGTGGTAGGGCCTAGAGCTCACCCGGGGAAGTACCACCGCCCGCCACGGTACTTAGTACCATTCCTACCGTGTAATAATTGTTTTAAGAACAACTGTGTTCCGGATAGGAAGGTGTGGAGCCGGTTTCACTTTTTTAGAGGCGACCATCTCAGTCCTCAGGGGTAGCAACGCATCTGTGACCGAATTGGAACAAGACTCATACTAATCATTACTAACTTGACAATTACTAATATTAACTAACAGGACTAACTATCACTAACAGTCCCTGTCCTCACACTTATTAACAAACTAACCAACTAATATTCTAACACCATCTACTAACTGGACTAACCACCCTAGTCCCAAAATTGGGTCTTGTTCTAAGTCTGTCACAATTGCCATGGGCGGCAGCTGAAGGGTGGTGCTGCATGCTCGTTTGCTACCTTAATTCCATAAAAAAAGGTGGCTTGGTAACTCGTCTTTCGACTATTGACATAATAAATTCAAACGCAACGTTACCCCAACTACATTTCAAGGTTTCCAGGACCAAACGCAGGCAACATCGCACACACATCACACGATGACGTCATGAAACCTGAATCACGCAATCGAAGATTTCTGCACCGCTTGTATATACAGAAGCCCTGACATCGGCAGTCAGGGCCCGGTCTCCTCCCAGGCATGTCGTCTCGCCAAAGCATAACCGATTAGACTAATAGTCAGACAACATTCTAAAAATAAGTTATTGTTATTAGTCAAGCCAATTAAGCTATGTAACAAAAATTAGTCAACAACCCAATTTGATTATACGTAAAATGAAGTATTATTTTCATCAAGTTGGCAACCCTAGGCCTGTAGAAGCCAACCTTGTAGAGCATTATCTCCAGCATTGCAGGGTAATCGATATTCCCCAGATTAAGGTCATTACTATATTGCCTATATGAAACACGTCCCACTATATTTAGACTATCTTTATTCAATTCAATGGGACTGTGATTGCATTGACCATTATATGTACATATATTGGCACCAGTCGGAAGGGTCCTGGATTTAATTTTCAAAAAGGGACAGGGTGTGTTTTTTCGGTCACTATGTTCTTGTTTTATGTGTTAGCTGAATGGCTATAATAGTGGAGCGTGATTGCAACGAAGTTCCTTATCACACGATATGGATGGAGGCTAGAAAATTAAAAGTGTAAAATTTTTGCTTGACGGAATTAAGAATGTATGCTATTGGCTGAACCAAAAACAGATGCGCGCTTATTATTCAATCAGTTTGATAATTGCAGCCACTAAAGTGCTACCTGTCAGGTCATGTAAGTCAGCTATCAGATGAAATTATGTCAGATGTTTAAGTGTCAGAATTACAGCGCAACAATATAGCTTCATTCCAACCGGATGTTATTCGACTCTCACGCATTTTTATTGCATAATGTGGCAATCATGGCACCGTAATTGTAGAGATTTCCTTCCATGGCGGCAGAGCAGAGCGACAACGTGTTGGGGACGCGCCTGGTGTTGCTTATGTCCACAGACAATTCCACTTACCATATAAATAAATAAATAAATTCACACAACACCTCATACATTGACCTGACCCGTGGTAAGTAGCTAAGCACTAGTGTTACGGATGTCAGGCAACAGAGGAAACACAAATATAATACTTAAATACACATATTACACCCAGACACAGAACAAACACAAATGTTATATATATATATATGTTATATATATGTTATATGACTCATCTGTTAATTTGTTGGCCATAATAAAACCCGGTTGACCCTGCATATCCTCCCAGAAACCTCTGCTTATTTTGTATCAATTTCGCTGCGACGTACGTCACGATATATCGATGGTACGTTGAAAAAACAGTTTTTAACCGACTTCAAAAACGGAGGTTCTCAGTTTGACCTGTATGTATGTATATTTGTGCGCGATTATCTCGCGTTTGGTTGAACCGATTTTGATGCGGTTTTCAACATAGTATTTGTCAGACTTAGGAGAATGTTTTATATATATTGTTTGGCTGAACCGATTCCGAACCCATTTTTACTTTTTGGCGTTAAAGTCTGTTTTGTTAAAAGTTATATTCAAATGTTTTCGTTAACGATGTCTCTCGGACGAAACAGCCGATTTTGAAGCGCTTTGCTACATTCGTATTTTTAGACATGTAGTAGGAAGATCTAAAATTGCGTTACTTTTTTTTAACTCTTACAAGCCCCTTGGGAATAAAGGTGACGTTTATTACATTTTGTAAATGCTGTTTTAATGATAATTACTCTCTGAAAATTTCAAGTGCCTCAAACGGTCATAAGATAGAACTCTGGGGGAAAGATTGATCAGTATTGAGTATCCCTTGTATTTTCCTTTTACTTTTTAATAATTTATTGTTATAGCGACTGTATTTACCTATTTCCGTTTATGATATAGCACTCTGAGTCTCTGACACACAGGCAGACAGTGGAATTAATAGGTTTCCACTTTCACCCTTTGAGTACGGAACCTTAAAAATTCACTATACGTACTTAACAACATGAATAATCTTTTTAAAGGCATCTCGTTGTTGACCTGAAATATTATGTTCCATTAATAAAAGACCTCGTTTCTCTCGAGTAGTTAAATGACTGAATGTGTTACGTCAAACGCGTTGCCGGTTTCAGATAATAACTAATACTAGTAACCGCCCTGGCTCCGATCAATCTAAATAACGTCATTAAAAAAAATTGACTGGATTATTTTTTTATGGAATTAAGGAAGCAAACGAGCAAGCAGTCCTTCCGCTGCCGCCCATAACAACTGTGACCGACCCAGAACTAGACTCAATAGTATCGTCCTAATTCGGTCACATCACACATGCGTTGCTACCCTTGAGAATTGAGATGGTTGCCTCAAAAAGAAAGTAACCAGCTCCACAAATCACCGCTTTATCGCTTTATTTATTTAGCGATTAAGATAAAGCATGTTACAGAACAGAGTTCCTATGTTATGAAAATCCCTACAAACATTAAAATATAATTAATTGAATCGTATAAAATTATGTTCATTTGTATGGCACGTCCTCCGACGAGCTCCCATCGTACCATGGGTTTAATTAATGGGGTATTATCCCGGCACAATGGTTAAATATGCCGGTCTAATTGATACGAATGGCATCACGTACTACGCACAGTGCAACGGCGCTACGGCGCTACGTATGCTACGCGTATTGCTACGCGGGGTTATCGTGGTGCTACGAAATTTGGAATTTATGCAATGACTAAGGGCTACAATAGACGTGCGATTTTTCTCTCCGATAGTCGGTTCCGATAGTCTGATCAGACAAATTCAGACAATCGAATCGGACGACTATCAAATCGGACGTGTATTGTGTATATACAAAAAGTATGGCACGAGTGCCTTCCGATTGTCTGATCAGACTATCGGAACCGATTACCGGAGAGAAAAATCGGACGTCTATTGCCTCCCTAACTGTGCTCCTGATTTCGTTCACTCGGAAATTTTTACCGAAGAAATTCTGCGACAAAAATTAGTTACCTGGATAAAAATCTCCATAACTACCTTTATCTTCCAATAGAAGTACTAGAAACATCAGTTCCGGAGATCAATCTGGACAAAGCAAGACAGCAAGACTGACAGAAAACAATTTTTAAATCGTATTTCATCAAAGATAAATATGTCACATGTCGAAAAGCTGAGCCTACGACTTCGTTAGCGCAGTTTTTCCCATTAATAATTTTGGGATAATAAGTAGCCTATATGTTGCTCCACGACTTCCTTTATCTCCCAATGAAAGTCCCATAAAAATCCGTTTAACCGTTCCGGACAAACAGAAAGGTAGACAGACAAAAATCTTACAATCGTTTGTTTGTTTTATTATTATGTAAATACCTATAAATGCACTTGAAAAAAACCTGTTATTTCAAAATCACAGGTCCTGCAAATTTACGAACATGTATATATGTAGAGATAAACATTATTAAATAAATAATAATCACAAAATACTTCAAATTGCTTTAGTACTTTGTTTATTTTAGTAAATAATTTAAACAATAATTTATTTACTAAATAGACTCAATTTAATATCTTTTTCCCCCGTTTTTGCACAAAAAATAAAATACCAAATCGGACTTGGAAGCGATTATTATTTCCAAGAAAAAAATAAACAATGAAAAATACTGGCCATGTAATTGTACCTACGTGTGTAGGAAACCTTTCGATGTCCGGATTCAAGTGATTCGTTCAGGAAACGCTCCAAGCTACCAGATTTCTTAGTCAAGTATATTTGTAAAAATAAATATAATGTTCCAGCAATAACAATAAAAAAAACTACTATCTACACAATTCAGGTCATATCGCTATTTGCTCCAAAGATATTAATTTCGCGCGTGAAACTAAAAGACAATGTCAATAAACGTTTCGAGAAATATTCTAGGACGGACACTCCACTCTCAGGATTATGAATGAAATAACAGACATGTTTCTGTGTTAGATGGCAGGCTCGAGGGACAAGAAAAACGATTTTCCGCACAGTTTACATGGAAAACAATAAACGAACCACACAGTTATGTTCCTAGTTGAGCCATGTACCTAAATCTAATTACCACGTGTAAATTACAACGTATACTGTTTTAATGTAAGCTAAACAAAACATTGTATTAACAAAACAAACGTACATACCATCAATAAATATATTGTTTTAATATCACGAACAAGTAGTCATTTTTCCCCAGTTTCCGCATCCCGTCCGCATTTAATACGAAAACGTCATTTTCATAACAACTCACAGCACAAAACACACGTTTAAATGGTCATGTACATTAAAACACATACATAAAGATACAAATACAATTATAGTACAGAACCCCGTAATTTAATGCCAAAGGTTTGTACACGAAAAACGCGCGCTGCGTCCCACGCTTCCAGTCCTACTGATTATTTCATGAGAAAATATAGATGTAGTTATGTAAAATAACATAAATTCCATCGAATCAAAGTAAAATCATCCTTAAATACATGAAGGATAAGTAAAATTTGCAGTATATGAAACATAGGGTGGCCACCCCTGCCCTCGTCTGGATATTTAGGGTTGTGCGCTGGTCTTTCCAGCGCATATTATCGTTTTCAGAAACACGTTATTTGATTTCGATATGTTAAAACGAACTCGTTGTTCCCTAGAGTTGTGTCAATACTGTTTTTATAGCTAAATAAGACATACGTTGCGAATCAACGTAAAATAGTGATAGATTATTCATGGTCGAACCTACATTAAAAGTATAGGTACTACAGACCATTTGAAATACGTATTCTATGATATCCCATTCAACATATTTATTTAATTAAATTTTTGTTTACTGGTAGTACTTAGCAACATTAATACAAATGGATTGACGTACGAATCATGGAAATCGACCAATGGGTCCGGTTTTTAAACAGAAAACAACAAACTATATACGGTGCGTTGATTGACAGAAAATCCTTATAATCATTTGTATTAAGTAGTATTTTATGTTTGTCTATAACTTTGTTCACATTAAGTTCAGAAGAACTGAACTGATTCGGTTCTCACGTGATGGTACTTAGTGATGTTTTCATTTCAAACACAGTAACATACTTAGAAATATAATTGAAGTTTCATTTCAAACACTAAGTAACATACATAGAAATCAAGTCTGTCTAGGATTTCAAAACAACGGTGTTTTTTCAAGTGCATAGAGTCGCACGATAAACACAAATTAACGAATTTAAGTAATAATATTTTTCATCACACCTATTCGAAAAAGACGACTTGGTTCGGACCTACGGGGTTCCGAAGTTGCTGTTTTCTATTCAGCGGGCGGGAATGAATTTTCATACAACTTTCCTGCCCGACTAGATCTTTTCCGTCCTATTTTGAATTTAGAACATTTTAGTATTTTGCGCTAAAGAAATCGAACGCAAATATTGTTTGAATAAAGAATGTCTGGTACGACGCGAGCGAGAGCCCCGCCAGCTGAATAATAAAAAAAGAAATCAAATTAAGATTTCGTTTTCAAATTAAAATTAAGTTTTCGTGCATTTTTACGTATTATTTTCTATTATATATAGGTATATATTATTTTCTCATAGTGGGTGATGAAAAGTAGAGTGTATCACTCGGGTGCAAGTATATTTTTGGCTCGGGCGACGTACTTTGAATCCCTCGCTACGTTCGGGATTCTACTAAAGAATCCCTCGCTACGCTCGGGATTCTACTCTAGAATCCCTCACTTCGCTCTGGATTCAAAAAACGCCCTCGCCGAAAAAATATTACTTTGCACCCTTGTCATACAATCTACTATTGTCTGTCGTTCTGATTGACCTAGTCTTCGAAATTAACAGATTTTATGGGTCTTTCACAGGAAGAAAGAGATTGTGGAGCATAATACAGGCTTTTATTACTAAATATCTGCGGGATTGGAGTTTACAAAAAATACCCCGCTTAGGAAGTCGCACGCACAGCTAGTCTTAAATAATTCTTTATTCAATTTAAATACCGAAATTTCAGAAGTATATTCGAAACTAAAAAGTGTCCCGTAGCGAAAGAATAGCGGGTTACGACCTAAATTTATAAATAGAAACATTTATTGTGTCCAAAAACATAATTATTCAACTGTGAATACGTTAACAAAACTTCTGTAGCGAGAACACAGCGAGAACGTGCTTTCACATCACTATTATTTCTCAGTGTTGCCAAAAATAAAAAATATATTTAATTAAGTGGGTGGCATTGTCTTATTTCTGTCTAATTGTGATGTACCTAACTATAGTAATAGTGTAATAGTACGCGTGTTATTGTAGATGTGTAATATTTAGTATAATTAGGCCGAATTCCTTACGTCCGACATTATTACTCACACTTGACGAGGGTTCCATTCAAGCTGTTTATATTAGTTCTGCTCTAAATATCTTTATTGTTTTCTTCTGAAATATTTCATGTGTAAATAACATGGAAATTATGCCTTTAACCTTATTCCGAGAGATGCGTATTGTCAAACTGTATTAGAGGTAGGGAAAGTTAACTAAAAGTCTGTCTTTTTTCAATGAAAGAGCTTATTGAAAAAAGGCAGTCTAGAAAAAAATGTGTTCCTAAATAATTTTAATTATGGTTACCTACATAAAATAATCTCTTCGGTAATGCCCGCAATATTCGAAAATTCTTATATTTTTACATTTGCACATTACTTTAGATTTCTGAAAACTTGGGCGGCATAAAAGTAAACAATTGTGTTCCGGATAGGAAGGTGTGGAGCCGGTTACACTTTTTTAGAGGCGACCATCTCAGCCCTCAGGGGTAGCAACGCATCTGTGACCGAATTAGAACGAGACTCATACTAAC
Source organism: Hesperia comma (assembly GCA_905404135.1). Taxonomy (NCBI): domain Eukaryota; kingdom Metazoa; phylum Arthropoda; class Insecta; order Lepidoptera; family Hesperiidae; genus Hesperia; species Hesperia comma. Next base: position 18,703,219 of record FR990015.1, on the reverse strand, counting down.
AATAACTAACTGGACTATTACTAACATTAACTAACAGGACTAATTATTACTAACAGTCCCTGTCCACACATTTATTAACAAACTAACCAACTAATATTCTAACACCATCTACTAAGTGGACTAACCATCCTAGTCCCTTTGAGTCTAGTTCTAGGTCGGTCACAGTTGTTATGGGCGGCAGCGGAAGGGTGGTGCTGCATGCTCGTTTGCTATCTTAATTCCATAAAAAAAACTGTATGAGATTGGTGTTGAACGACAAGTTTTGCATGCGGGCACCGATACAGCTTACGGTGCCCCTGACTCCAGCATGTCCAGGTGTTATTATCTGACAAACGAGAAGATAAGGAAGTCACCCTCGCCCATGAACATCAGTAATGAAAAAAAATTACCGTTTTAAAAAAACTTGATAACGAAAATCCTCTAATAAGCTTTTCCTGTAATAGTGTAATACCTTATGTTTCTGTTATATCAAGCTTTACCCCAGAATACAATGCCATAAGGCATAATACTTTGGAAACATGCAAATAAACCAGTCTTGCGATTCGGAAAACTAGTAGCAGCCTTACGTATTCAAATCGCGAAAGTTGTATGCGTACCCTATTGTAATTTACTATCCTGTATCATAATTTACTATCTAGTATCATTCCTACAAATTCCAGTGAACTACACTCATGCCCAGTATATAAGGACTCAGACGACAGCACAATGATGGAGAAATACATGCCTAGTTATCGAGCCAGTAGGCACAAAATTCATTACAAAACACAGGCTATGATAGGTGTAGAACAGAACTGTAGGCCTATTATGAACTGTCTGGAATTTAAGAGTTCATAATAGGCCTACTGTACAACGTGTGATACGTTTCGGGCAGAATAAGGTGATGCCTTGCCTTAATTCCAACTGAGAGCCATGGGACGCCGCTAGGTGTATGAGAGCCCGCGTGCAATACCATTTCGCAACGCCCCTCACCTTCCCTCCTCCATCATCATTGCTTCAACCACCAAGGTGATATCGGTTTACCTTATTGAAATAATATCTCGTGGCGCCCTTCCGTGGTCCACCTGCCGCCCCTTCGGAGGTGCCGCGCCCGCGTTTGGTGTACGCCTTGCACGCCCGCTTATGAAGGAGCTGATGCCAACCCTTGTGGACTTATATCTGACTCACCTTGGCTCATACTCTCCCAAATACTTATATATTTCCCTTGAATATACTTACCGTCTTCTGTTGTTTGGTGTTGGGGTTTCATCGATTAATTTGAACCGTTTCATTAGGTACATAAAATTAAATTTATTGTTGTATGGTGGTAACCACGTTGTATTATAACACACCTTGATAGCATTAAAGTGTTGAGAGATATCTAAAAAGTTTTACGTTGGAAAAAAAAACGAATAGTTTCACAATTTTTTGAAAGAAAGTTTTTTATATTAGCTTTGTTTGAAAACAACTTTTTATTTAAGACTAGCTGTTGCCCGCGGCTCCGCCCGCGTGGAACTCAGTGTGTCACAAAGTTATTCCATCTGTTTTAATCCCGACCCCACACATATTAAGACACACTCCACACATCTTAAGAACAGTTGATTTTTTACTACGTTTTAGTCATACCGTACAAAAATCCGTTATGTAGATCTTGAGAAAATCGATAAAAAGACTTTAAGATATAAACGTCGGGGTTTTTTCATTCCAAACTATTATATTTTTAAACTACATTGGTAGTTTTTCATTCGGGTGCCAAAACATAAAGACCAGCTAAAGCGATGCTGACCCTCGAAAAAGCAACATAAACTTGATCAAGAGAAAAAAAGCCGGTTCGATTCCCGATATATGTATAGATATCCCGATATATAAATATTAATGAGCCCGCGACTTCATTCGCTCATGGAAGCTTTTCCCGCGTAAATCTCGATCCCGCGGGGAGTCCGGAACAAAAAGTAGCTTATATAATGCTCCATAACCTCCTCTACCTCCCACTGAAAGTCCCATAAACATTAAACATCTGAACCCACGACCTCATTCCCGGGTATGAGTTTTTACCGCGTGAATCCTAATCTCGCGGGAATTCAGGGATAAACAGTAAGTACCCTATAATGTTGCTTCAAAACTTCCTCAATCTCCTAGTAAAGGTCGCATAAAAATTTAAGCCCGCAACTACGCGCAGGAGTTTATTCCGCGTAACTCCAGATCCCGCGGGATTTCCGGGAAGACAGACTTGTTAGTTTTATATTAATGTTTGTTTAGAAGCTATTTATACCCCATACGCGAAGAAGGTTTTCCCGCGTAAATTCCGATCCCGCGGGATTTCTGGGATAAAAAATATCCTATATGTTAATCTAAGTTGCCCTCTATGTGTGTGCCAAATTTCATGAAAATCGGTTCAGTAGTTTTTGCGTCAAGGAGTAACAAACAAACAAACAAATACACAAACTTTCACATTTATAATATTAGTAAGGTCGCATAAAAATTTAAGCCCGCAACTACGCGCAGGAGTTTATTCCGCGTAACTCCAGATCCCGCGGGATTTCCGGGAAGACAGACTTGTTAGTTTTATATTAATGTTTGTTTAGAAGCTATTTATACCCCATACGCGAAGAAGGTTTTCCCGCGTAAATTCCGATCCCGCGGGATTTCTGGGATAAAAAATATCCTATATGTTAATCTAAGTTGCCCTCTATGTGTGTGCCAAATTTCATGAAAATCGGTTCAGTAGTTTTTGCGTCAAGGAGTAACAAACAAACAAACAAACAAATACACAATCTTTCACATTTATAATATTAGTAGGATTACGTTTACGACGTTCAATATGTACATAAAATGTTATAGGTACATACTTAAATAAATTTTATGCGCCAAATGCTTTTCACGTAAAAAATAAAAAACTTTTTTGGGAGCCGACTGTCAAAGTTACCCTAAATAATCAAAGTTACCCCGATTGACTGTAATCTGTAATGTTCATCTTTTTTTATACAAATTTAATAATTATGCTCCTGTCAATATCTACCTCGTCTGTGGTCAATATGTCAAAACTGTCACACCAACGTCAAGTAAAAATAATAAAATAACCTCAAAAGTTACATGATCAGATCAGAGAGCTGTGTTTATTTATTTGGAGATAAATTATTATGTTTTTGAGCTTATTCAAAGTGTTCCATTAACGATATATAAAGTTCCATATAATTAATAGTTTCCATCATAAAGTCACCTTAAAAATGAATATTGCCCGCAAAATCTGTACAATTCGCTATCAAAATGTCCGGAAAAACTTTAGCAGAAAACTTCGAATCTCAGCCTGTAATTACGATTCTGCACCTTCGACGCAGCCTCAAGTTCAAGAAGAGAAGTTTGACTTCGAAGACCTTAAAGTTTTAGAACGCGTAGAGCGCAAAAAGGCGAAAATTGAGCCGTTCATGAAAGATGTTTTTGTGTCTATCTTCAATAGGGAGTTGCTGGCATTTCCTGAGATTTTAAATAAAGAAGAAAGCGAGGCACTCGATCAACGCGTTGCTGCGTTACAAAAGGTGTTTCTAGACCCTGAAAAAACAATACAAGACAGGCGCAATGCGTTGAAATACACAAAAATGTATGCTGCACCTATAGAACTAACAAACAATGGTTTGGCGATGAACACTACCGAAAGTTTAAGGTATTTAGAGGTGATATCGACTGACATACAGTTGGGGCAAGAGATAAGTGATCACTGGGTTTGTCTGAAAGCACTGCAAGTGGGTTTGAATCGGGAGATGTACTTGAATATTATCAGTGATATAACATCAGGCGATAAGTCCATAGCATTATGTGTGAAAGAAAAGATTGCTGAGAGACCTACGCAGGCAGATTTTCGAACAACAGCTATGATGGATGGCAATGGTAAAACATAAAAATACAACAATATACTTCTTAGTATTATTATTCATTTATGTTAATGTGATGTAGTTGTAGAAAGGTACAGTGATATATGATACACTAGTAAATCCGCCCTCGCTTCGCTTCGGGGAACCAGTCCCTTCAAAAATCTCTATAAATTTTAACAAATTATGTTATTCCGATGTCTAAGCTATATTACTGCAAAGTTTCATGAAAATCTGTTCAGTAGTTTTTGCGTGAAACAACAACAAACACACACACACACTCACTCACTCACTCACATACATCCTTACAAACTGTCGCATTTATAATATTAGTAGGATGTATTTTAGGTTTTGCACTTTTTGAATCCTGACTGTTGATGATTAGGGATTTGTATTATCCGTACTCCCTATGACGGTCAATATAATCAGTCTCAATCAGTCAATATCTGTATGCTACATAAGGGTTTTGATTGTCTAGCATTTTATTATTATAGCCACAAATGGTCAAGTGGATGCTCAGCATCTTCACTTGCTAGGATTAGAACACTCAGGAGTGACCGATGCTGATGCAGATAATGCACTCATGAACACCAGTAACTCACCTCAAATACATCTAAACTTCTATTTGAGATCAAAGACTCATTAAAATGTGATATGGTTTATAGACGGCCGCTCAGCTAGACTTCTTTAACACCACAACTAACAGCCATCTACCTTTTCACTCTTTTCATCCATTTCTGCAGAAATATGGCACATCAATGGTGAGAAGGTATGCCTCAACGCATCTGGCTATCTCCTGGTGCTGTGCTTGGTGGAGCCCACGAATCTGAAGGCATTCCTGGTCCACCCTAATGCTCCGGGAGTCAGTTACAAGGTCAACCTTGTTATGTTTAGGAATACTCCAGGTATGTATAGATTGTATAGCTATAGATTTTCTTATCAAATTTAGCCATAGTTTAATGAGTAAAGAACCCTGCATGGGAAGCAAGAGTGTCAATTTTGATTTCTGGTCAACAGGATAAATTCTTGTTTTGGTTTTGAGGGTCTGTAACCTCACATTTGGATTGTCTATGACTCCTATAATCAAATCCTAGTGCATGTGCATCCTATATATGTGGTTTGTGTTTAAAATAATAATTCGAAGAAATTTTGAAAAAGAGGATTTTCTCTATTTTACCATATTTTATTTATTTGTGCTACCTCATAACTTTTTACTGGGTGTTCCAATATTAATGATTCCTTATTTTATTCGCTAGTGCAAGTTGTGTGGTCCCATATAAGTTTGATCGACATCTAGCAATTCGTTTTGAGTTAACTGTACTTGTCGATGTTTTGAAGTTGGTGTTTTTTTTTTTCAAAAAAGTTAGGTCTTAGTAAGATATAACCCTTCATAGCTTTTTAATCATTTATTTATTTAAACTTTGTTATAACATAAATAATGTGGTACAACAATTAACAAGGCGGACTAATGCTAGAAGCTTTCTCTACCAGTCAACCTTTAGTCTAAGCAGATATCAACGATGGTGGTATGCAAACAAATTATAAATGATTGGTATTTCTCACAGCAACGCCGTTGGACATGGCATCAGAGGAGTCGCTGGCGCAAGTGCTGGGCACGTCTCGCCTCCACACGGCCACATTGTACCGGACCAACTTGACGCGCGTCATGAAAGAGTGCGCTGATTACGTCAAGCCCAGATATTTTTCTGGTCAGTGTATTGTGTATTGAATTGTATTTTTTATTGTCTCTTAGCTGTTCCTAGCGTATGTGCAAGACGGCCGATAATGACAGTTTAACTTTCAAAGTGTTTGTAAAAAATCAACTTGAATAAACATTGCATTGATTCATTTAATATACAATGGTTTTCTGTCGTGGTGAATATCTTTTTTAAATATTTTGTACAGGAAAACCCCTATCAGAGCTGTCCACGATCAGAAGCACCATTGGAGAGGCGTTACTGAAGATTTATGCAAGTGAGAGTGCCGAATACTTCACGGCTGGACTCCTGGATGGATATGAAGATGCTGATGTGAACCTGGAAGTGGCTATGTGCAGGTGAGTTGGTGGTGGAGAATTAGTCCTGTTATGGTTCCTCTGTAACATCTCTTAGTCTTGTTAAAAATATATTTAGCGGTAATTGTATTTTTAACCCTGATGCAAACCTGTTTCTGTCTTTCAGGATGAGATTTTATTTGAAAGCTACAATTTATAAATAGCTGTTCAGGCATTTGATGATCGTCAACCCCATAGTGCATTTTTAAATTTAATAAATAAAGGTAGATTAACACTTCCATCCAATGACTAGGCCTGTTTCAAATGTAATTTTCTAAATAAATAAATGTATGGTGAATAAAAACTTAAGTGGAACGTCTTCAGTTGAACTAAGAGTAAAAATTAAACACACATGTCATGCACAGACACATATTATATCAGGCCCCTGAAATGTTTTGCACTAATTCCAGGAACTTCATGGCGCAGCACGGCCACCAGGTGCTTATGGATCTGCTAGCCATCCCCGGCGTGGAGAAGCACCAGGAATGTCTGCGACTGCTGCAGGAGATGAGGTCGTTGTCACTGCGTGGCGAGTCCGTCGAGAACGTCAATATGTTTATCGGTTGGTGTTTATTTGAATTGGTCTGCTAGTGGTAACATTGCACGAGCGTTTCTGTGCTTCGGAGGGCACGTTAGCTGCCGGTCCTAGTTGTTATCATTGGGTAATAGTACTTAAGCCAAGGTAGGTACCAAGGGTACCTAGATACCAAGGTGCTTGCTCAAAATGGTAACGGCAATATAAAAAACAAACGGAATCACTGTGTGGAGCTATGAGTGTGTAGCATATTTTTTTTTGTTTTAGCCCTCAATGGAATTCATCACACTGGCAAACGATTAGCGGAAGAAATCAAGCAAATACGGAATCCTTTGTTCAGTCCGAAATTCATCTTTAAGAAAATCTTGGCGGACAGGCATCAGGTGAGATTTGTATCGTAGTAGACTTTCCCAGAGAATTTTGTATGATGTGGTTAAGTGCGCGCTTATGTCAGAATCGGTTTGGATGCGGCTTAAAGAATGAATTATAGAAAGTTTCATAAATAAAAAAGACATATTAATAATAATACGGTTAGTAATATTTATGGTCCTTCGAGCTGGATACTCATATTTGCTTTTATTTAGGAAAAAGACGATCCGAAGCTGAACTTATACTTGGCGGAGCACCTGCATCCATCTCTGAAGCCGCCGTCGGACAACCTGGAGTACTGTGTGCTGAGGATGCGGTACGCGTGCGAGACGCTCATGGGCAGACACGGGAAGAGTGTTGCGGAGGCTTACACGTGAGTTGGTTACGTTGGGTTTTTCTCCCGGATCGAATCAGAGGAAGATGATGAAAGGTAGTGAAGGTTAATGATGGCTACTACCAAAAGCCTGTAGGTTGACAAATGGATTATTGTGTGTAATTTTCTAAATAATCTCTCTTGTAATTTTATTCCATTGCAACAACATGTTTTTCTTCAAACAACTTCAACATTTTTTTTTAAACTGTTCATCATTGTCTTGCCTCATATTCCAACTTTTTTCTATTTTTATAAAGTAATTAACATTAATAGAATGTAACATGATAAATATTGTATGTTTCAGAGAACTAGTAAGGCTAGCCGAGGCTGCTACAGAAATATTGGTCATGTCAGCGGTACTGGCTAGGGCTTCGAGGTAACGTGTCATTCTTCTATATATTAAACAATCAAATTACTTTTCCACCTTTCGAGACTTTAATTTTAGAGGCTCTATCCATTCTTTTGTCCAAACCGACTAAAATCAATTTCATAATAGCTTAACCTACCTCGGTCTCAAAAAGTATTCCCTTACAGGTCGTACTGTATAGGATTGAGGAATGGTGAGGTGGAAATGAAACTAGCCGCGTGTTTCGTCGAGAGGTCCAAGGATAGAGTGAGGAGATTGATTCTGGAGATTGAAGACGGGGAGTTTGTTAACTTGGATCACTTCAGGATACAGTTCGGCAAAAAGGTCCTGGATTCTAACAGTGTGGTGGTGGAGAAACCCACTGCGACTGTGTTTTGGTAGGATACCTAATGGTGGTAAGAGGAGAGTAGTGTTGGTTTCAAAAGGTGCCTTTATGTCGAGCGCAGTAAGGTTTACATTGCAATATCAAGCCTGCTAGTGTCATCTATCATCTGTATAAGCAAACTTGTTTATAAGGGATGTTAAACATTTTAATGCACCTAACGAGCTAAGCCATTTATTTACAGTAATATATAACTTTTTGTTGTAAAATGAACTTTAAATAGGTTACATTTAAGTAAAATATGCAAAATGGGCTATGATTCTGCTACCTCGTAGATATAGCTCTGAAAGTTTGTTGCAAGTAGGTACATGTGTAAATAGGGTGCAGTAGCTACAGATCCCCATACAACATGGCTGTCTATCAGGCAGTATAAAAATGTACATTTGACCATCGCTTTCTGAAGGTATATTTGTGTGAGTGTCCTAAATGGGATTGTATACAGATACTATATTAAAATATATTAAGTCTTAGATATTGTTATGTTATGTTTATATAATAAAACAATTAAAATATATTGCTGTTCTTTTATTAAGACGCATAAAATTACCCCTACAAGTTAATTAGAATAGCTATTCAGTTTCACTGGTGGTTATATGTGCTACTTAAAATGTGCTTTTTTCCTTACAAAAACGAGAATAGTTTATGTGATTCTAGTTTACTTAAGTGCATTTCAACACTGACTGATAAACTTTACTTAGAACTTCTCACTTCTCTATGGATATAAAATAGTGACAAGGGCCTTAAGATTTAAAACCCCCTATAATAGAGTATTAATCCCAACAAATAGAATTATAATTCTTAAGTTCACCCTTAAGGATGAAACCTCCCGTGGGTGACAAGCCAATGAGACCCTTAAGGATGTTAACCCTTTAGGGGTTATATCCTCCCAAAGTATCGAAGCCTCTAGGGTACACACTAATGAACGAGACGCCCTTTTCTGAAACGGGCTTAAATTTATCCCCAATGGTCACAGGTTTGGTTTTGCCAGCCTTCTTGCCTCTTCTTCGAAGCTTGCTTACGCTGTCCGCCACTTTTTTGAATGGCAACTTAGGTTTTGCCTTCTCTATGGTCGCGTCGAATGATTTGACCTTGTTCTTCTCTTTGCGTTTGTAGTAGAACACTTCCCAGGCTAACGTGATCATTGCTAGACCCAGGCCGAATAATGTAGCAATGAAGACACCACCTAGAATTGAAATTTTATGTCATCAACCAATTACTTATTTAGAGTTCTGATTGTAAATAGCCAAAACTCCCGTCATCGCTTTAACTACCAAGCGACTTTTGTTGAAATAATATCTCATGCCGCTCGCGTACGGTTCACGTCTTAAAAATACGAGACTACCTATGTGGGTACCATTTAACATGTTTGTCAAGTTTGGTGAAGGAATGAAAAAAACATAAAGCTAAACATATCCAAATGTTACCTAAGCTCTCGAGGGTGATCCCTTCCGACTCGTCAGCATCCGGACACGAGTGGCGGGCTGTTTCGTTCCAATACCTGGGGATATGGTAGGCATCAAATTATAAATAATGTGCTGAAACTCACTTTAACGGCAAGTTCATAAAGTAAGGTTAACTATAGGATATAATTTACCGTATTCAATTAAACTTAAACCAGAATGAACTTGACGATGTCTAATGAACAATTTAATTGAAAACGTGAAAAATAGCCGAAAGAACGACTTATTCCAAAACCACAACATCCTCCAAAACAATGACATCCTCCAAAACAAAGCCATCCTCCAAAACAACGCCATCCTCCAAAACAACGCCATTCTCCAAAATAACGCCATCCTCCAAAACAGCTCCCAAACCACCCCAAATACAACTTACTCCAAAACAACAACATCCTCCAAACCAAACTAACCCACCACCCTCCAACTCACTTGGAAGCGAGCTGCTCCAGAAACCTCTCCTTCTGCAGGTCGAGCAGCGCGCGGCTCAGGTCCTCCTGCAGGCGCGAGCCCGCCGCCACCCCCAGCGCGTACGGCTGCTCCGCGAACACTTCGCCCACCTCCGTCAGGTTGCAGTTGCGGGTTAGCTCGTATCTGTGAGGAGAAAAGACATCAGTTGGGGAGAAAGACAATGTTTAACATCTGTAGAAATGCCTATAGGCGTACTGAAATCCTGATCTAGGAGGAGGATCAGGATCTTGAAAAGGAGAGGGGGATGGGAAATAAGCAGACGACGGGTTAACTCATACATGGAAACAGAGAGAAAGACATACCCAGAGGCGTATCGAAATCCTGATCCAGAGAACATTTAAGGGTGCAACAATGGTACTAGATCCCAATCCCAGGTCTACTACGGATGCGATACCCCTCACATTCTGAGGGGCGATCCGAGTCCAGCAGTAAGATAGATATGTTGCAGAGAGGTAGATTATATTCAACGAAACTTACTTAATTTCAGCTGAATCGTGTAAAAAAGTAAAGTCTGCCTCCGTATGGTCGTTGACTTGGCGAAAACCCGTCGCAGCGTCCGGGACCGGACCTGTTAAAGAAAGCAACTCTTATCATTTCAATATGTAGTTTGAAAAGTTCTCCAATTTGCACTGCAACAATGTGTTGCAGGTTGCTCTAAACCTCCTCAGCCTTAAGGAGAGACCAGGAGAAGTTATCGTTCTCTATGCTTAACAACTTCCTCCAGTCCTGGATGTTCAGCTATTGGAGATCCCGTAGGGCTGTAACGTTTCAGTTGTTCTTGTGATATCTTAATAGTGTGCAATATCAACATTTTTATTTTATTTGACAGCACAGCAGGAGCGTAAGCTATTTATTAAATAATGTACTGCTTTAAATCAATTACCCGAAGCGTTAATGGCGAGCAGTATGTGTCCATATTGCTCCCTTATGGGGTAGTCCCACACCCGGTACTGCGCTTGGTCCGACGTGGCGTTCAGGGTGATCTCCTTCCACACTCTGAAAAACACAACAAAGCATGCTCATAGGCATGTATACCGAGGACTCACAATTTTTGTGTTCCAATTTTTGCCGCCGACCTAACTGATTAATGCCGTCAAATATCGTTGTTAGGAATATTTTGCACTGTTTTGGTGGGATGAAAAAGAAATATCAAATGGTCTCCAAAATATGCCACCCAGTTGGTTGGCCAAAATATGCCAACCAACTACCTAGGTACCTGTAAAGAGTGTCCTCAGCAAACTTCATGTTGATGAAGTACTGGTGCACGGTGGAGCCCTCCACCACCGTGTAGTTGATGCGGGACTGCCGCGCCAGCTGCTCCAACGATGATACTGGTGTCTTAAATAAACAATATTAACTTTTAAAAAAAATAATCAAGTTCAACTTGGACAAGTGTAGATATCACAAAAACTACTCACCAGATATCACTCAAATGTTTAAAGGACCACACGAGAAGAATCATCTTTCGTAAAAAAGTTCATAAAAAAAGAGTTCTCAAAATTGATTCACACTACTAACCTACATAAAATTTACACAATAGGTAGATTAGATTAGACGGAAATGTAATCTAAACCTAAGGAAATTAAGCTTTATAAGTTCAATCACCTGCATCCTCTCAACGGTGAGAAACGCAGCCAGGTTGGCGGTGAAGGTGGCCAGCATGAGCACCACGAAGAGCCAGTAGGCGGCCACCAGCGTGCGCCCCGACAGCGCCTTGGGCGCTTCGCCCCCGCCTTGCGGCGTGAACGACGTCAGAGCGAACCAGAAGCTCTCTTTCAGCGTGAAATTCCTGTGTAAATATAAACGTAGTTGGTTATATGTATAAGGGAAGGAATGGCATCTAGAAAGAAATCATGAAAGAAAGCTAACCGAGTCTCTTAGGTTCTTTAGGGTCTTTACTCTTTAGGTTAAAGGAATGCTGAAGTACCACCCACCACTGCCCGCAGTAGGGAGTAACAATCTGCTATTTTCTTGCTCAAAAAACGGATGGATATTATGACATTCCATGTACTTATTCCAACAAAAGAGATGCATATGCGAGTCTGTACGTATCTTGAGCGAGTAAATAACCGAGCTTTACTCGCCTACTGCCGGCGATGCGACATCAGCCTTACTTCCGATAGAAACGTCACTACCCCACATACCTGCAAGGATAAGGATACGCCTCAGGGTTGTTCCTGGCGGAGTACGGCGAGTACTTCTCGAGCAGCCAGATCATGAAGCCGGTGAGCAGCAGCGCGCCCACGATGCTCAGCCACACCTCCGTGCGCAGCACCGTCATGAACTTGAAGAGAGAGGTCTTCCGGATCGGGCGGCGGATCACTGGGACGAATGATATCAAGCTAAGTTATGTAAAAGCACGGGCGTAGGAATGGAGAAAGGCAGTTACCCCATCTCTCTGTCCCTCGGATGTATGACGTGAAAACCGAAATGAGGATGAATTCTAGGTTTCGGTTGTTGTAGATAGGTACCTTTTACAAATTTGCACCAAAATCCCCACTTCCCCTCCCTGGACACCCATGTAAATACTCGCATAGTATGTCGAAAGTAGTAGGATGTCGAATCACGTGTGGCATAGACAACACATTAAAGCCTAAAGCGCAAAAAAAATATCAACCACATACGCCATCGCTTTCTGAGTAGCGAAGGGGTCTGGGGAGCTCAAAGATCACCTTTTTACTCCGGCTTCGTCTCGGGAGAACTAATGTCTCCCGGTCGAGTTCGAACACGGGTCCTCACACTTAGAAAGTAGAATCAACAGGATACAAAGGACCTACGAAGTCGTCATCTTTTACATTAGCGTAAATTTAATGTGATCTCTACAATAAAGTTAATAGAGGCATCACACCATCCATGCACTCTACTATTCTTTAATCCAAACCCAACAACCGAATGACCATTCCTTACCGATTAGTATTCCAGTTTGCTCAAAGTAGGGCGCCACGAAATCTATCACTTCCTCTCTCTCGGCCGTCATGGTCAACGCTGCCACTGCTATGTCTGTTTCCTGACACGTAAATCATTATCATTCAGAATGTTATTTCATCGTCTCCACCAATCGTCGTTGGGTCAACGTGGTGGTGTTTTCTCTAGGCTTCTTCAGTTTTGAGGAGATAGATTCCTGTCGTATGTAGAAAGCCGGTGACCACCCACCATCAGATTCCTCGTCTACTGCTTATTTATTGCAGCTATTTTCACTTTCCCACCCACAACTGTCCCACTAGTCGGCTTAGGTCTCGTATCACAATGTGAGAAGTAGCGAAGGGCCCACTTTTTTAGCACCACATGTCATAGCACTGCGGGAATACTGAGATGATTACCTACTACATTGATTCAAAAAAAATTTAATCGGCAGTGCCTCTATGGTTAGAAACCCAAGCACCCCTTTTCAAGAGTACAAATTTAAACCTGGGAAGATTAAAACCACTTGGATATGACTGCTTCAGCTATAATTAATGTGTTGAGTTGAGACATACTCCTCTCATCAGGTCGTCAATGATGCCGTCCCAGGAGCCGTTGGGCAGCCGTTTCCCGAAGGTGCCAGTCTTGGGCGTGATGATCTCGTAGTCAAAGTTCATCACCTAAAATAGAATAGGAAGGAAGTATAATGCATTCAAGATTGGCCTTAATTCTCATCAAACAGATAATGTACGTAATTTGGAAAAATTGTTTAAACACGAATCGTCGCTTACTTCTGCTAGTTTAGCGGTCAAATCGATGCAGTATCCTTCGTACAGTGGGTTTCCATTCTCATCCACTAATGGCTCTCCTGTATCTGGGTCTAACTTAGGCATTGTCCAAGGTATGGCCTGCAGAGAAGATTACGGCGAATTATAACAGGCTTCAGTAAAATAAATGTTGCTAACTTAGATGTAATGGCATTCCTCCTTTATCGTAACATTAGGTACTTATTATTTCTTAAATCATGAGTTACGTATTTTAACCATAAGTAAGTAGCAGTTAGTTCAATCTCTGTGAGTAGGAAATGAAGCGCCATGGGAGGTCTTGCCGCTTCTTCTTCCAAGACCATCTCACCTTAGTGATTTGTTAAAGCGATGGTGATAGTCTGACTTTATAAAAGTGTTTGTATAAATTTACTTGTAATAAACATTTCTTTCATTCAGTCATCATCTGAGGAGAAACGGGAAATCAATAATAATAATATAAATCAGTGTTATGAATTTTACCGGTGATGTTCCAATTCTGAAGAAATTTTTCAACGGCACGAGCATAGCACCGGGCAGCAACTTGAAGTCTTCGTTGGCTGACCACTTCGCGATAGCTTCGAGACCTTCCCCCGGCTTGTATGTTGATAGGACGAATTTCGAGCGAAGAAAGAGGCTGTACCTATAAAATAAAAAATAGATGTATCAACTGCGGCCCTTTTTGAAATTGTTTAAGTAAGTTTCACCTAAAATTCCTTTTCTATTTAAACCTTTGCTTTCAAACATTTTACAATGCTCAGTAGGTACTACATCGTGTCAGTAAGCCTAGGTACATTTGCGTAGTGTTGCTCGTCAATGCTACTGGTTAATTATTCGATATTCTTTTTTGACGTGATAACTTCTTATAAATCGATGAAATCCGGCTTCATGCACGAAAAAGTGTCACGTTCCGCCTGCTGGCCCGAGCGCGCCAGCAAGAGCGCAGAACAAGTGACAAATAGACATGATCGGCCTAACCTGTCGGCTTGTGACTCATAGATGTCCATGATCGGCCTAACCTATCGATTTGTGACTCATCTACATATGTCGCTTCCATTATATCGGCCGATTTGATAATAATTCAATTCATAAACGTATGCATATTTCCATTAACCGATTTCATTTAGCAATTATTTAATGAATAAATTCCAAATAACATTTTCCCCAAAGACCTTACCTACTCTCATCCCAAAAGAATATTGTTTCATTGTTTAGTTCAGTATCGTCCGCCAGCTGTCTGTACAGGCGGTCCCTGGTCACGTTCAGACTCTCGCCCAGGTCCTCGCAGTTCACTCGTGAAGTGAACTGAAGATCTGGATCCAACCTCGCATATACCTCCGTCAAATATTGCATGAGTAAATTCAGGACGTATTGTTTCCTCTGAAACGAAACTGTCTCATTAACTTACTTATTTCACTTACTTATGTTTTTTTTCTGGAGATTTTTCCTTCCAATTGAAAAGTTTTCACTTCTTATTTCAGCAGGGCATATTTGTACTTGTCACATTACATGTAATTATGAGAAATGAAAAAGAATTCCCCGTCTATTTACACAAAAGCTTAGTAGCTAGATACTCGACCAAAAACCTTCACACTATGAATGAATATGTACCTACCGTCGTCGGATTAAACTGTGAGGTACCTATAGAACAATCTTTCCTATTTACTTTTTTAAAATCTACCTGAATCTACATGTAATTACATTGTCACATTATATGTCATTATGAGAAATCAAAAAGAATTCGCCGTCAATTTACACAAAAACTTAGTAGACACTCAGCCAAAAACCTTAACACTGATTGAATGTGTACCTACCGTCGGGATTAAAATATGAGGTACAGAGAAACCGTCCTTTTTACTTATGCAAAATCTACCTGAATCTCCCGTGGACATCCACAATCATTCCGGCTGCTTGTCAACCTGCAGCATTCGGCAGCATGAGCCTGCATGACCATGGTCGGCAGCACCAACTGCGAGAGATTCGGGGTCACGTAGTCTGTCAGCAACAAGTTCCATCTGAAGTCACGACGCACCAACTTTTCCTTCACTGCCTGTGGAAGAAATTTATCGTCAGGACGTCTCCGTATCAAAAGGTCCTAAAAGCAGATTGGCCTTTTAGCAAAAATAATCGCTATCAAAATGACCCATTGGGTAAAATTTCCTAGAGCGAGAACAATAATATCCTATTCCACTTTAATAGCTTCTTCAGACTAACTTGACAAATAAATGAAAATCAAAATCATTCGCAAATCTCGACTTTTCTGGCCGAGCATCTAAACGGGGAGATTGAATGTTTAAACTCACTCGTGTATAAGTTTTCATGACGAAGCTACTCCTCCCAACAATCACATAGAAGCTGGGGTCAGGCCGCATGGCCCTCAACGAGTCGGCAGACTCCCTGGTGAGGCCGGCGGTCACCCACACGCGAGTGCTCGACTGGCCCAATAACTCGTATAGAGTTTGGTCCACATCTGCGGGTAACGTTACAGGATTTAATGAATCTCTCAAGCGTAGTTAACCAAAAGCGTTTGTGGATTAAGGTAGAAACAAAATCTAAGTAAATACAAAGTCAAGAGACACATTAAGAGCCAACAATATTAAGATCCCATGATTATTCATTTTATATTAATTTAAATCAGTATAAATGAATGATTTAATATTGTACCAACTTTGCAACAATATAAACAACAAATATTTATTGTACAATCTTAAGTACCTAACTACCACCACTACAGTAAAACATACTTATTCATTTAGTAAATACGACGTACCACTCTCAGTTTCCAGGATAAACACGGCATCAGTAGCATTCCTCATCGCTAGGTACTTGTCGAAAGCTGTGACGAGCTGTTGGGATCCCAGGGCACTGCGCACCACTGGTATACCCGCCTCAGAGGCCAGCTCCTCCAGTAACGTCCATGGGGCCCACGAGAGGTCGATTATAGCTGATACTCCTTTTGAAATTGCTGAACATACTAAAATTGCGGAAGGTATTTTAAATATATTTGATAGTAACTACCAGCAAATTCCATGCCTCATGCGAGATACTCGTGCTAGTAGCTAGCCGGGTAGGTAAAAAATAACCACTTTAAGCGAATACTAGGGTTAACTTAAGGGTTTACTAGGTAGTACCTACTGCGTAACAGATCACCCTTAGGAGGGTGCCACTAGCAATGTCATCTTGTGTTCAACAGGGTAGGATGTGTGGACCGAAGGACAAATGAAGCGTATCTTCCGTATTACCTTTGGTGTTCTAGATATCTTTAGTAGAGATGAAACGGATATCCGGTAACTATCCGGTATCCGGCCTATCCGGCGGCCTTAATACTATCCGGCCGAATACCGGATAGCTACATTTCGGCCGGATAGGAATCCGGCCGAATAAAAAAAATCTGGATCAAAAAAATATATTTTTTAAGTAATTATTTGCTTGATTTAGTTAGTCTTAGGCACTTCTCACACAACGCTATTTATGAGCTACGCGACTGCAACGCAATCCAAAATTTGTATGTATCTGACACTTTTCACTGACAGGAGACGCGTCTACGATGCGACTCCTGTCAGTCAAAAGTGTCAGATACAATCATAGAATTTAGGGATTGCGTCGCAGTCGCGTAGTTAATAAATAGCGTAATGTGAGAAGTGCCTTAGTATCACTTAAGAAATATAATTAGTTTTAGTTTTAAATTTTTAATATCACAATAGTAAATGAATGTAATAGAAAATGAATTAATTGGTACTCATACTGCACTAAGGGCAAATTATGGTGAATAAATACTAATTTCTCTGCATTGAGAGGTAGCAAGCGGTTTCGCTTCTCTTCATAAATAAAGCCAGCTTCAGAAAAAAAATTTTCGATGTACACACTGCTGCAAGGTGCTGAAAGATAGATTTTGGCAAACTTTGTTAAATTTGGGTATTGTTTGGCATTGGCTGCCCACCAAGAATAAGGGTCACGATTACGATCAATTCGCACTGACCGCCTGAGTCCTCCCGATCGTTCGCGCGCCGCCTACGCAAGTGTGTGTTTGTGCGATGCACCAAACGGCTAAGTTCCGCCAGATATCCGGCGGCCGTATATCCGGCTATCCGGCCACATGGTTGGCCGAATATCCGGTATCCGGTATCCGGCCAAACTGCTATCCGTTTCAACTCTAATCTTTAGACCCATAGTTATCATGTAGCAGTCACCACTTAACATAATTAAAATACTATAAAACCACGACCCCGCTGCTGCATACAGAAAGGCTGAATAAATGTTTAATTTCGCGTTGCAAGAAAGTGTATATAATAAAAGTCCACTGCAATACCCTATACGTATACCCTACGTACAAACTGAAGTCCATTTTGACTTCCAGGTTACTTTTATCAAAATCACGAGCTTAACCCACCTACAGGCATTGATAAAAACAGGTTTAACGTACATTGTCTATAACTCTCATTTTCGTTTTCTCTCACCAGTTCAATGACAGCGTCAGAAACCTTAATTCCTGGGTTCGATTCCTCGGTAAACTTAATCGCTTCGCCGAGTTTCTGCGGTAAATCGGCTTCGTTGTGTTCTGTTACAAAAACTGTAAAATGATAAATAATTAAATGTTTTATTTAAATTTTAATTAATATTTAAATTAATATAATGAAATAATAATAATAACTCACCAAACCTCAAGCTCAGCTCAGCAACAACGCAACTTATATTTATGATAAGAAACAAATTTTGTAACTGCATTGTTACAAATTGTTACAAGAGACGCAATTTGGACACCTCCTCACTTTGCTGATGAGTATCGCTGAAATGTACTCTTGTAACAAATACGGTATTAGAAGGCATAGAAGCAAGTAGAAGACGATTCTGATTTTATCAAACATTTAAATTCTTGCCTTTACAGAGAATAATAAGTTAGGTAAAGCACGACGTTGTCTTCGACTCTATCTATTCACAATCTGCAAGAAAATAACATGGTTTTCTTATAAATTTACGTAAAATTAGAACAAAAAGAATAAAAGCTAAAAGACTGTTTATTAAACGATCATGGAAACCCAAAAAACTTAAAAAGAATTAATAATTAGGTACCTATACCTACCTTCACAAGAACATTACAGGTTCCTACTAACTTCTAAACAAACAAAATGAATCCGATTATTGATGTTATAGAGTATTCAAAGTTCTAATGGTTTTAAAGTAGCGTTTATATGACATATATGGCAGAGCGGGCATCAATATACTTAGCTACTAAGTATTAAGAAATTTTATTAGGCAATATTATAAGTAAAAAAACACATACAGACGAATTGAGAACCTCCTCCTTTTTTTAAAGTCGGTTAAAAAATGGAACAAAATACGCAAGTAAAAAAACATAGTTAACAATATTTACAATTTACTAGCATAATTAATAACCATGTAAGGTAGTCATAGTAACGTCGTTAAAGTAGATATTATTAGAGTAGGTAAGGAGAATAATAATTAACTTAAAGATTTTTTTTATGCATGATCCAACGCCTTGATGAATCCTCCCCCAAAAGTAGTCAGTATCCCAATTCATATTTAGAAAGAAACAAACTAACCATTTAATCTCTCTATAACCGCTTTCCACATCCCCCTTTCTCGCTCCCGCTTTCGCTTATGTACAAGCCCGCACCGCTACACACCCCAGTACCCACTGAATTATTAAGCCGGAGAGCTAACTCGGGGCTAACAATGATCCACCACCATAACACGACCTTCCTTTGTTTGCATACAGACCGTCGGGTGGTCAACTGATCCAGATTTAAGTAATTATTTTTACGGATTTATGATAATAAAAATAGAAACGCTGATAGCCCGGCGCGGCGGCTTGCGTCGATCCCAAGTGATAGACAATATTCCAGTACAGTAAGTATGTAAGAGTATTTAAACAGTTACTTCTATTTTTTTTTTATTGAATTAAGGTAGCAAACGAGCATGCAGCACCACCCTTCCGCTGCCGCCCATGGCAATTGTGACCGACTTAGAACAAGACCCAATTTAGGGACTAGGGTGGTTAGTCCAATTAGTAGATGGTGTTAGAATGTTAGTTGGTTAGTTTATTAATAAGTGTGAGGACAGGGACTGTTAGTGATAGTTAGTCCTGTTAGTTAATATTAGTATTGTCCAGTTAGTAATGATTAGTGTGAGTCTTGTTCCAATTCGGTCACAGATGCGTTGCTACCCCTGAGGACTGAGATGGTCGCCTCTAAAAAAGTGAACCGGCTCCACACCTTCCTATCCGGAACACAATTGCTCTTAAAAACAATTATTATGACGGTAGGAATGGTACTGAGTACCTTGGCGGGCGGTGGTCATTTGTCGATTACATGTTACCGCCGCGCCGCTGGAAATGAACCCAGGACCCGTGTAAGTTAAGTAGTATATTAGTAAGTATATTCGTATAATACACCATGTATTATACGAATATACTTAAATCAAGGCTAATTTCTGGTATATTTGCTTGTTCCTGCAAATAAGTAAAACGTCTCAACCGATAAGTAGTTTTCATTATAGAAAACTATACCTACTATACGCTTGGAGTACTTTTAAATATTTTGTTTCAATAAGCACATTTTATTGAAAATCGCTAAAGCTTTTCCTAGTGACTGTACTCGCTGATACTGAAATATTTAAAGGCGTGTCAAATCACGTAAGGTTGGTTATGATTTTCTAACGTGGGAGCGGAACACCTGCCGCGTGCAGTAAATAACGGGCTGTTTTGTAGCTATACCATCATAATTCTTAGGTTAAAGGGTATTTTCTACTTCAAGATCTTATAATTTCTTTCAATTACAGTCATAGAATAGAACCAATAATTAAAATCCGTCAACGTCTTTACATCTCTGTTTCTTTTTCATAGACTTCAAAATAATAACTTTTTAAGAAAAAGTGACTGACTCTAAAATCGTCAAGCGCAGACAACTCAAAAACTACTCGTCAGATGTTGCTAAATATACTCGTACATGGCACCAGACGACAAGCATTCTGATGCTTCGAATAAAAAAGGCTGATCTAGGTAACATACATAAAAAAATACAATCGAACTAAGAACCTCCTCCTTTCTTTTAAATCCGTTAAAAATCAGCTTACCCAGTACAAATTAAGACAGTAAAAAGAACAAGTAGTTTTCAAAAAAAGAGGAGGTCAATCAACCATCACTCAATTCGTTTTTTTAAGTGTGTTACCTGAGAACTTCGCAGGTACTTGTTGAACTGATTTCGATAATTCTTTCGCCATTCGAACTGACTGAGACTGCTGTCTGGTCCTTGAGCGACAACTGAAGGCCAATTTTTGAGTAATTCTCATGTGAATTAAATTTATGCCCATGGCCTCATAACTACCTGACTGGGTGTTCAGATTTTGATGATTCGCTTTTTGTGCGAAAGGTTGTGCTCGTCGTGTGGTTTATTTTGAGCGCCATCTGGCAGGTAGTTTTTGAGTTATCCTTAACAGTGTGTATTTATTTATAATTATTCGTTGACTCATAACTTTTTACTGAGTTTTTAGATTTGGACGATTTTTTTTCAATTCGAAAGCTTGGTGCTGGTCATGAAATCCCATATAAATTTGAGCGACATCTGACGTTCATTTTTGACTTATCTGTACCAGTCGGGGTTGAGTTCCAATTTTTTTGTAAAAAGTTATTATAAACAGTAGTTCATTTATCTATCTATTGTCAAACGAGATTGGTGATAATATCCCAGTGGGAATGGAATAATCAATTACACTACAGACATCAACCCTAATTCATCTACTTCAGGAAGGATTAAAAAACAAAAACAACCATAATTTTTTACTTTTTTTTAATTACAACAAACTTATTTATTCGTTCTCCTGGCTGCGGAGGCGCGCGGCGGCGTTGGTCACGCGGATGCTTAGCTGCTGCGCGCGCTCCACGATGCTCTTCCGGCTCTTCGAGGAGACTCCGTGGGCGATCTCCGCGCAGTACTTCCTGTTCTGCATCATCAGGATCTCCAGCTCACGGACGTTGTGGACAAGGACCTGGTCGGAGAAAGAGAATTAGAATTATAGTTTCCAAGATTGATGCTTGTTGTGGTTAGGTAAAGATTATGTTTCGAAAATGATTTTGTAAAAATTTTGAGACTGATGTCTTAGTTGGCTACTGGCAAGTTTGTCCAGCCAGATGAGCCATTTTTACCACAGATTTAAGTATATTCTTGGCTTGAAGGTTTGTGACATCTATGAGTAACTTCCACCATGCAAAACGTAATGCTCCCTGCATTATGTTATAGCTTAGCTTTTCTGCATAATTTGATTGAAATTGACATTGAATAATACTTGTGATAGTTACATAAATAACCACATGAGCAATAAGTTTAAAAAATGTATCCACCAAAATGACCAGATAGCGACATCCAGCTATATGGAATAGGGTGTAGTAGAACATGATATTGCAAGGTAACAAATTGTGACTAACATATTGATTATGTGTAACACAGAGTGCCCTTGCTATGGTACAGTATACAGTATTCAACAATTACTCACTTTACGGAAGCCATTTGGCAGCATATGACGGGTCTTCTTGTTGGATCCGTATCCTATGCTTGGCATGAGGTACTGGCCCTTGAAACGCCTGCGCACCCTGTTGTCAATACCTGGAAAAAACAATTGAAATATGAATGCCAATAGGCATAAGCCATAGATGTAATGTAAGCCTATAGAATTATAGAAAAACACTAATAGAAGTTGACAAAGACTGTTTCTACCTCTATGACCAACTAGCTAAAAAGCTACTTGGAATAGGTGTAGGTAGAGTATGCTATAGCAAGGTAACAAATTGTGAATTACGCATTGAGGTCGTATGAGCAAATTCTACTTTTTTTGGTATATGAAAGAAAAAATGTATATGAATTTGTTGAAATGAATTAATTGAATTTTATTATTTTATTTTGTTAATTTGAATTAAGTTTATAGATGATGTTATTATGTGGTTATGAGCAGTTCAAATTTTTTTGTTATATATAAAAAAATGTGTCTGAATTTGCTGCATATAAGGAATTAATTGGATTTACTTTTTGCATGCACTTTTTTCTACAATAGTTTTATTTTTTAGACTGGTTTTGTTATTTATTGAGTATAAAATATTTATTTTTGTTGATTTGAATTTAATGAATTGAATGAATATTATCAGATTATCACGTAAGCCGTGACTGCCTATAAGAGGAAAGGCACATCAACGAGGTTACTATGGTTGAGAATTGTAATATAATTTGTATGTGTACTTTCTGTTGGCATTCCAAATAAATAAATAAATAAATGACACAGAGTGCCCTTGCATGATTGTTGAATCATATTTTTTACAGACTTAAGATGCCTAATGACCATGCAGCACCACCTTTCCACTGACGCCCATGACAACTGTGACTCAAACGGAACAAGATTCAAAATGGTCTTTGGCTAAGCAATATTTTAAGTTTACTTTGTACGGAAACTACAAAAAAATGTAACTTATGAATCAATGTACAAAAAAATCCTTTGTATTTAAATTTAATAAATAGTTTTTTTAAGTAAAAAGTTGAAATACTTGATGGATATTTCTTAATTTGTCCTTAATAGTGCTCGAACAGATAAAAAGACTAAAAATAAAATTGGACTTACTACCAATTAATGTAAATGTGCTTTTATTATTTATTATTAAAAAGTTGATTTCAAAGAGAACCCTGAAATCATAATCTTAAAATCCTTGACAAAGCAAAATTTGGTACTGTCTAAATAACAACTGGAGAAATTTGTTACATTCCGGGGTGCAAACCACACCTGTTTACTATAATTGAGAATGCTATACTCCTGCTAACAAGACCATGCGCACATCTACAATCTCAAACAATAAAGATGCTTTATAAAGATCAGCTGTTGCATTACAATTTGAAGAAGTTTGACTAAAACCACTTTGATTATAGTCATTTTGACGATCATGAATCCAACATGAATAAAATCTTGTGTAAGATGGATACAAATGTTATAGACTGCAGTTGCAACAATTATACAATGGTCTAAACTCTGAATTCCTCACACCGAGGTTCTAAAGGCTAGAGGTTATGATACCATTAGGAAGCTCGACCAGCATGACCTGTTGAAATCCTCTAAGAGTTCTACGACACAGCTGTAATAGGCACCATGTGTATCAGAACCACAGCATCATTCTATCATCTCACGATTCGCCTTGAAAGAACATTAGCCATCAGGTCTTCCGTAAAATTCGAGTGCAAATATCAACGTTACTCTATGTTACTGAAAAAGAAGCGTCCCACGGCAACTTAACATTCTTCTTTTATATTAGTTTACGGTTAGAATAATGGATTTAATGATACTAAACAAATCTAAAGGTTATACTTTTGTAATCATTATAAATTGAATGCAATTTCCATACCTCTGGGCTTACGCCAGTTGCGTTTAAGTTTGTCATAGCGGTCTGACTGATGTCTGATGAATCTTTTCGTCCTCTTTTTGACGATTTTCGGCCTGTATACAGGTCTGATAGCCATTTTGATTGTGTTTCTTTACGAAAACGCCGCGATGAACCACGCGGTGACACGGCCACACGGAAAGGAAAGAGCAATAGACAAATACGGACATGTCTAGAGTAAAATGTGTTTTCTTTGACAGTTAAAAAAATGTCTATGCTTAACGATGTCATAGATTATATATAGTTATGAAGTTAATATTTTGATATATAATTCCACTATCATTTTAATATTTACCTCCCTAGTATTAAGACGAACTTTTTGGGTTATATGATATTAATTAACATTAAATGTTTTTTTTGTATGTCGAGAAAAATGAATAAATAGGTAAATAAGTAGAATAAAAAATCTATACAGACAGTCTTATAATTTAATACTATATATTTTTATACATTTATTAATTAATCTCTTCGATATCGATGTAGTAATTTTATTGCCCATCCATCCTAGCTTTGTTCATAATATGGGTACATCACTATAATTAATAAACTTTATTTTTATTCTGTGTCTATTATTTGGCATCATAGACATAAATTAATGACAGCTCGACGATGCTCTACGCGAAATAGAGAACTATCCGATTACTCTATGCCACAGACGCCAAATGTCGCCATCGATCAATGACATTTTGTGAAGTTGAATTTATTGATATCAAGCGTTAATGTAAATAATAAACAATTCCAACATAAACGTCGGCTTCCAGTCGATATGTATGCCAAGGGCAAAGGCTCAACAGTGCCTTCGGACGCTCAAGCTCGTGAAAAGTTGGCGCTCTATGTGTACGAGTACTTACTACACGTTGGTGCCCAGAAAGCGGCGCAAACATTTCTCTCGGAGATCCGATGGGAGAAGAATATAACGCTCGGCGAACCCCCCGGGTTCCTGCACTCGTGGTGGTGTGTATTCTGGGACCTGTACTGCGCAGCGCCCGAGAGACGAGACACCTGCGAACACTCGTCAGAGGCTAAAGCTTTCCACGACTATGGATTCGTCAATTCGGGCTACGGGGTTAACGGGATCGGGCACAACGCTGGCCCGGCGCCTCCAAACGACGGTACGTGCTCTAATTACGTTCTATTTTTAAAGAAACGCAGTTAAAACCCGTACGCAGTTCTGCTTTTAGGCCACCTCAAATCCTTATCTCGTAGTGCAAATAAAGTAGTTTTAAGCGCACGAAACCGTAATGGAATCGTGTAATCTTGCTTAATCAGGGTTTACTATGTAGGTGTGCTCAATTTGCTTGTTTTTTTGAAGGTCTGTAAAAAACATAATATCATAGCAAGAAATCTTACATTTTACACTAACATTGTATATTCACTGAAGTAAAACACAATAATTGTACTGTATTTGTTCAGTAATATCTTCAGTTTGATGAAAAAAGTTTTTAATCCTATCCAAATTTAGCGATATTATGTGACAAATGAAAGTGATAAAAAATTAAGTAATTTTACTATGAATTTATATGTATTATCTATATATTAATGTAACAAAATGTTTAAAATGCAAATGGACTAAAGTACATTACAGGTTTGCAGGTTATCTAGAACGATATGTCATGTTCAGTTTATTTAAACACGGCATATTAACTCGTAAATGAATACCCAAATGCAGTTAAAATTTTAAGTGGTAGTGGTATAAAGTGACATTTTGTCAAATTTGACAGTTTGACTGTATTTTTTGCCAACTGTCACCCATTATCCTATGTAATGTAACTTCAAATATGGCTACTCTACAAGGCCAGGACAAGATCACTAGTCCTGACAGTAAATAAATAAATGTTTACACACATATAAAAAGATTCACTGTGTTGTCAGTGTCATGGAAAACACACATTAGATATCAAAACCCCAAAACTCACATTCTTTAGTAGAAATATTTGCACCAGCCAAAAAACAAATCCGTGACACCTTACTTCATAGGCAGGGTCATTACCAACTATATTCCATTCACTCTCAAATCTCAGTATAGATTTTATTTCAATGGCAGTGGCTGTCTGTCCCTGTGATTAAGTTTTATTGCAGTTTAAAGGTGAGAATTTAAACAGCCTTAAGTAAATTTAGCTTGCAAACCAACTTGAACTGTGAGCACAAGCAATAAATTTGTTTTTAGCATGGAGAGACAATTCCATATCCTTCACGTCTCAAGTATAGTCTATGAGGGCATACAATTCAAATAAATCTCTGACCCCAGATGAAGAGCCCATGCAGTAATGTGGAAAGTTTTGACTTTTGAGATTTCATACACTGTTAAAGCAAGGAACAAATAATAAATATCTCTCACATAGAAGCTTGTGCTGATTGGTCCTTCATCATACCTAAATCCTTTACTCAATAGTCTTGTTTGTGACTGAGCTTCAAGGTCATCTGTATATCTATATAATCTATACATAAATTAAAACTGTAACAGATCGCTGTTTGTGCACTCGGATGTTAGAAACGGTTGAACTGATTTTTTATGAGACTTTCACGTGGAGATAGAGGAGGCTGTGGAGCAACATATAGGCTACTTTTTATCCCCAAGTACCTGTAGAAAAAAACTCGTAAAAAACTCCTACGCATGAACAAAGTCGCGGGCTCAAGTAGTAGATAATATAGTTAAAATCCAGAGTGAATAACTGTTATTTTAACTCCTTCTATCACATACCATTAGATATGATTATAGTCAGCATTGAATTATAAAGAAAATAATAATTTATTAGGCATCATGGAAAATCTAACAATACTACATGACTGTGTTCTTTGAATCAAGTGTCTTCACAACACCAAGGAGGAATGACTATAATGAAATAATTTATAAAATAATCCCCAAATAATAAATTATTGATAACATTTTGATTAAAATGATGTGCTGAGGAGTTTGTTTTGCCTTTCTTCTCCTCTTATAAATAGATATAGCACCTTTACAAAAGGCGTTGACTAAAAAAACGTGCAGAAGTATATTCACAAAATACCTACATAAATAAATAATTATTATATCATCCGCAAATCCACAATTGACTATAATGGTGGTTTTGAGCCTGTACCTACCCAACACACTGAGTAGACCTGATCCCAGAAGTATCAAAGTTACGGATTGATGACGACCTAGAATTAATTGACATTGAATTACAGGATGTTCTATGTATTTAATTCCTGAACATATGCAATATTTGTAGCACAGAGAATAGACCTGATCCCAGGAGTGGGAAAGTTATAGTTGCGTTTATGAGTATAACTCGTTATGTAAATTGAATTGATATTGACTTGACGGGCTCGATGGCGCAATTGGTAGTGACCCTACCATGCACGCCAAGAGTCGTGGGTTCGATTCCCGCTCAGGACAAACATTTATGTGATGAACATTTGTGTTTGTTCTGTGTCTGGGTGTAATATTATATTTGTGTGAAATACTCAGCACCGAAGATACAAAAACCTTCAAAATAAAATTAAAGGATTTTTAATAAAGAAATCATTTTACTCAGTTG
Organism: Hesperia comma; assembly: GCA_905404135.1. Lineage (NCBI taxonomy): Eukaryota > Metazoa > Arthropoda > Insecta > Lepidoptera > Hesperiidae > Hesperia > Hesperia comma. The sequence goes on along the minus strand of FR990015.1, from coordinate 18,675,719 downwards.
ATGAATATATTAACCATGAAACGTCTAGCGCCTAAATAATTGCATATATTAATAAAACATTAATGTCACTAAGAATATCCGATCTGTTTGCCCACTCCAATGTTAAAATGTGATGATAAGGGACGATAGAATGTTTAAAATAAGTAAGCTTAAGTATTATATAATTCATAAATTTAATATTGTATGCCTTTACTGGGCAAGCTGTTGTACACTATCTCAAATTATTGTAACATCTTAGAAATAAGGAAACAGCTACAATAAATGATAATAAATAAATAAAAAAAAATGTGTTTCCTCTGTTGCCTGACATCCGTAACACAAGTGCTTAGCTACTTACCACGGGTCAGGTCAATGTATGAGGTGTTGTGTGAATTTATTTATTTATAAGACGATGTTGTAGTGCATTAATTCCTGAATGTCATGTAACATTTAATTTGTAATTTGACATGTAATTTGACGGTCCTGTAGCCTAGTTGGTAGCGACCCTGCCTGCGACGCGAGGGGTCCCGGGTTCGATTCCCGGCCGGGGCAGATATTTATGTGGCAGATTATTTGTACTCGGGTCATGGGTGTAATTGTGATGTGTTATATGTGTAGTCCATGCCACCCGCGACACAGGTACCTAGTAACCTACTGCGGGTGTATGAGTGTGTTACCGTTTATTATTTATTTATTTAATATTGAATGTTCTAGCGATGGGCGGCGGTGGCATGCCGCCAGGGTTCTTCCCCAACTCGCCGCTGCGGCCGTCGCCGCCGGCGCCGCACCCCGGCTCGCAGCCGTCGCCGCACGGGCCGCAGCCGCAGCTCATGGGCGCCGGCCAGCCGTTCATGGGGCCCTGGTACTCGAGCGGGCCCCGGACCGCCGTCCGGATGGGCATGGCTAACGATTTCAACGGACCACCGGGTGAGTGGTGGATGTTTGCTGTTTATGTTATCCTGAATATGTAATTTAAAAATGCTTCAATGTTGCTTCATTTGAATAGTTTGACACATTTTATATACAGAATGTGACAAAAAATTGTCAACTATTCATTGGAGACGTCATTAAATTAATAAAATAAAATAAGCAAAATCGGGGCCTTGTTGATGATAATATTATTATCTGTCTATTTATTATAAGTAAAGGACTAGCAATTTTTTTCTTAACATTCACGTCTCATGATGCAGCTAGTATAAACATATACTATTAAGATATCACAAACGATCTTGGCTTAAGAATAAATGCCTGATCTAACTGGTGCACACGGAACCTGAATGCCTTCAGTCAATGTCATTACCGCCTAGGTTTTGGAGTAGGCAATCTATGTATCTGTTTCTATCTCTGATTTACCTGAAAAACAAACCTTTAATCTCAGACCAATAAACTATAGACCGCGTGCCGTGAACAAAAGCGTGAAGCCGGCAAAAAGTACGCCTCGCCATGTAATACACACGGCGGCACTCACACCAAAACGACTTTTGTGTTCTAAATAATAAAAAATGAATGAAGCTTTGTGTTCCAAAAAATAAAGTTCAAATTTGGTCTAGTTCAAACTGTCAACATAGGGCATTCTATTGGTTCCGATGTGTGTTTTAGGCACACTTTTGCCGGCTTCAAGCTTTTGTTCACGGCACGCCGTCTATAGTTTATTGGTCTGAGCCTTTAATAATTTTCTGTCGTACCACATTGTAGGCCAGGGCATGATGGGCAACTCGCTGGAGCGGGGCGGCGCGGGCGCGGCGGGCATGCTCGGCGGGCCGCGCATGACGCCGCCGCGGCCCGGCATGGGGCCCATGAGCCCCGGCGCCTACGCCGCGGGCATGCGCGGCCCCCCGCCGCAGGGACCAGGTGAGTGCTCTGTGCTGGCGATGTGCGAGCCGGTTAGGGTCAGAGCAACGATGTTTTAAATATCTAGATTGAGCGTCGCCCTACAATGGAAACAAAAAAAACAAGGCAACATTATCAAGCATGTGTGCGTGCAGGCGATGTTTTACACCTTCGTCTATTGTCTATGTGTGCATAATGATATAAAAATTCTGACTAACTGTTAGCCACAATTTTTTGACACGTATTCGCGGATTCGATGTTCCATCTAGACATTTAAAACATCAAAGGGTCAGAGTTGGAGAGGTGTAGGGATCAGGGATGAAGGACTACATAAAAAACCCCACAAACGTGAGGAGGAAACTATCTGATTAGAGAATATGTCACCTTTAATCTACTTGGAACAATAATTATTACTATTAAAGTTAATTTTTAATCTATAATAATTGACTTCCGCACAAGTAACGCCTTAAATTCTTGATAATATTATGTCACCTTCATAAATGGACATCAATTACACTATAAGCAACATGTATTACCGAATTTTTTTACATTTCTAGCTATTTCTTTTTTGGCCTCAGTCTTCTTCGTATTGGTTAGGCATAGTATATGAAGGGAACGTGGCGTTGGTTTGATGGCAGTCTCCCTACAGAGTGTAGAAGCTTTCAAGTAAGGCCAGGCATGGTTTTCGTATTCACACCGTGTCATAGGTGGTGGGTGGTGACTGGTGAGGCTACAGTTATTAAATTTAAAAAAAGTAGCGGAAGAATTGCATTATTCGTGCGACCAAACGTCCATGACCGATTTAAGAAATGGGGAGTTACAGTACCCGGCAAGAAATAATGCACATCGGTATTCAGAAAGAGATAATCGGTTAATTCAATTCAATTCAATTCATTTATTTATTGTGTTGTTAGTTTCGGCTTTGTAGAGCGTTGTCCTTACTACACAGTCCTTACCGCTGATTTGTCACTTTTCTTTCGAATTCGGTAGAAGACGGTCGCGTTCACTCATAAATAAATATAGAGTTGTTAAAACCTCCAATGGAACATCAAATTATTATTACTATAAGTACTTGATAGGATGCTTTATCAGCTCTTAATAGATATTGCAAAATTAGTGCAATGTGCGAGAGAGACAACGCTCTACAAAGCCGTAACTAACTGGTGGTCTCTTTCTGAATACCGATGTGTATTATTTCTTGCCGGGTACTGTAGCTAAACAGCTAGGTTTACCTTATCACCACATATGCCTTTAACAAGCGAGCCGTCGGAAAGTGAAGTTGAGCAGGGTACCACAGGCAGAGGAGGTTGTGGAGTGGATCTGAGTGGAGCCACTAAGACCCTCAACCATTCTAACACAATATATTTTGTTAAGGAGTCTAGTACTTTTGTGAAAGCTCAACACAGTGACAATGATTGTTTATTACAAAACTATGCGTGGATTGTAAAATGTTATCCAAATAAAGTAAAAGGAGTCGTCAAGTTTATTTGAAACTACAAAACTGAAAAACACACCACATTTTCACTTACCAAGATGTGGGACTGTAGATAATTGGGTAATGATTCACTATAGGACACGCGTGTCTCCTCATCTCTGAGGAGGCGTATAGCACAGGAGGAGAGTTAAAGATCAACCCAAGCATAGGAACCAAGCATAGGTCCCGCCCGACATGGCTTAACGACTACTTAACGATGATATATACGGGACAGAAGGCCTTACGTACTGAAGTACGGAAGAGTTCAAGAAATTTTTGCCACTAGCGGTGACCCATTTACCTACCAACCACGTATTATGCTTAACTTGGTAAATCACTTCCGATAGACACAAGCCGCCGTGCTACAGGCGCTTTTCACTTATACAATCTGGAAACTTTAGTGTCTGTACAATTTTATTTATTTATTTATAGTTTATGTACACAGAAAAAAATAAAGGAAAGGATAAAAATATACAATGTACAAAGGTACTGCTTATCTCTAATGAAATTACTTCCAGCAGACCTTTATAATAAGTATTATAATAGTTAAGTTTATACGTGCGTGCAGATAATAGGGTACTTTCGGTAGTGAAAAATAAACTTGATTTTCGTAATAAAAAGCAACAAAAAATATATTTCGGCAAAATAAACACGCTTTCTCGCCTTAAAATAAAATAAAATATTAATTCTTTTTTTATTTCCGGAAAAACGCTGTCAGTACTTATCAGCCATTTTGATGACGTAATAATGATAAGTTTGTGGCACTGTACGTGCCACAAACTTATCTGACTCGGTAAGAGGGGCGCTACTGTCTGTCTTTGGCTGACAACAGTACCTATAACATTTGCATTAGTCCCAGTTTTGGCCACCGGGCCAGATATGTTTGTGGCATTGTATGTATGACCGGTTGATGATGACAATTTTTTATGACAGTTTGGTTGGTTGGTTTTTGATTTTGCCTTTATGACGTCACACCAATGCCTCGTGTTTAGGTCACGTGACATACCTACAGATTAAAAATTTCGAATTTTAATATTATTTATATTAAAATAATTATGTGCTTTTATGACTCAAAATCAGAATAATAAAGTATATTTCTACATAAATTTTAATTTTTATCAAATTTCATAGTTTATTTTTCATTACGGAAAGTACCCTATTATTTATATTGTCTGCACCAAGCGACACAATTATGTGCCTGTATTTTAAGCACATGTAAACATAGGTATGCCAGCATTGGGAATGGGCCCGCGCGGGGCCTGGGCGGGCGGCAGCGGCGGCGGCGGGGGCGGCGGCTCAGCGCCCCTCAACTACAGCGGGGGCTCCCCGGGCGCGTACGGAGCCCCGCCGGGCTCCAACGGACCCCCCGGACCCCCCACGCCGATAATGCCCAGCCCCCAGGATTCGTCGAACTCCGGTAAGTGCCCCCGAGTGTACAGGTGGCGGTGCTGGGTAACGGATACTGTATTGGTGCCGGATACCGGATGGTGGCTGATGCTACTTTACTTGTGCTCAGTAACTAGTCTAGTAGGACTACTAAGTTCTTGGTTTCGGATACCAGGTGCTTGGTTTCGGATACCAAGTTCTTGGTTTTGGATTAAGTTCTTAGTTTTGGATACCAGATTATTGGTTCCGGATATCAAGTTCTTGGTTCCTGATATCAACTTCTTGGCTTCCGTTACAAGGTACCTTGATTTCGGATACTAAATTATCGCTTTAGATTTTATTGTCTCATTTTCCTGAAACCGATACCGCTTAGCATCGATGGTACCGATTATACGATAGGTGATACCGGTTTTTGCTTTGCATTGCAGAGCAGATTCCGGATGTTGATCTACGTGCAGGATATACTGGGCGCAAATGCTTGTTTTCCGATAGTAAAAATAATTTATGTGCCAAATGAAGTATACCGAAAAACTCAAAGCGCAATTATTTTGGTCATTGGTCATACCGAATACGGAAACTGAGCATTTGTGACTGTTATAGCAATTGGTGTCGGATACTGGGTTGTTGGTATTAACCGCTTAAAATAACTTTTGTGTGTATCTCTTAAAATGTTTTTAACAGAAGTCCGTTTATGTGGCTTCCATTCTTTTACTGCTACTTTTTTATTCTAAGTAGCAAACGGGCATGCAGTCTATCTGATGTTAAGTGTAGCTGCAAGGTTAAATGATCATTGAATGTTAATTTATAATTAAATCTGATATTTTCATATCGATACCGATTCTAATTCTGATATCAGAATCGGTATCGGATTCTGGTATCAGAACCGGTATTTTTGCCCAGAAAAATAATGACATTTAGGATTTGTGCTAACTGTGGTTTTTGTACATAAATATGTATTTTATTTTATATTCTGATATCTCTACAACTTGTTTCGTGGAGACAATAAATAAAATAATGTTTCTGTTTCCTTTTTTACATGATTTTTTTTAATGTTGAATACTTCGCGGACGCGACTGTCGCTCAACAAATCTAAAGTAAAACTATTATCTAAATTATATAAACTAATTATTTACCTATCTATAATCTTAAAAATATAAGTGTGCCCTGCCTGCCTCGTTATTTTAATGTTTACATGTCTAGAATTTTACAGGTTATTTTACTTGAACCCAGGTATTTACATGTAGTACTCACGTACATTACATATGTAGAAATCGTGTTCTAATCTTTTTAAAATTCGTCTTTTAGAAGTTTATAAGATGTTAACGAAATCGGTATCTTTTTCTCTTAGTTCTCATCAATACAAAGGTTTTAAACCGCTTTTTACGTTGAAACTTATTTACGTTTATCCATCGCAATAAGCAAAATATTGGGTTTAGCTTGTGAAAAAATATAACCAATAATGCGAACGTCCCATGTAAGAAAATATTATGTACGCAAGGGCTTTCAAGGTTTTAAAGCTAATTTTGTGTTAATTTTGTGTTAGGCTCCATAGCCAAAATCACAATCCAGTTCCAAAGTCGGTTCACTCAAAAATTTAAAGTGATAAATATTCGTGTAGTGGCTCTTATGCGATTCGACCACAACGCGTTACCAACAAATTCAAGTAGGTACTAAAATAAGTAACATTCAAAATACGTAAATTATACAAGCACCAGTAATGCGATAATAATGTATAGTCCGTTTTTTTACAATAGAGTTAACTACAAAACAAATATGGCCAATAATTGTCAAAGTCATAGTAGTCAATAAGACACTGACATTATAGTACATGTACAGTAAAACCAACTTACCTCAAAATAAAGAGAGGCGCTGTCGGACGCATTGGACCAATCATTGCACCCAATTCGAGATGTTCAACTGATAGATGAATGACCACAACGTACTTTATGACTTGACATGGCGGCGTTAATTCCAATTTTTGCCATTTGAGAGAAAAGTTTGTGGCACTGCATTGAAAAAAATGTCAAATATTTCAAGTTCTTGTTGAAATGATTCATCTGTGAAAAGTGAAGTTGTCATGGATTTGCACAATGTATGAAATGTATGCATTATAATTGTAAGTTCAAAGCAGTTTTTGGTGTAAAACAAAGTGCGATATACCGAGTGAACCGATTGAATTGTTTGTAAGTTGTATAACGCGTGTGACACTGTGGAAATGTGATGTTTCGGAAACTCAGTGATTTGTTTTGTAGTTAACTCTATTCTGAAAAATCGGACTATAACTACATCAGAAAGACGTTGTGAATTGTGATTAAGTTATTTCACGCAGTCGGAAATTGAATTCAGCTTATACAGAAATGGTGCTTTAATTAAAGCTAGGTTAACATCCTAATAAAGTTACAATTCGTGAAAGGCACGCTTCATGTACTATCTTTGATTTTCTGTTAACTGTTATACTTAATAGTCTTTACAAGACCACTTAGTTATCTTTCCGTTCCGCTTGCTTCATCCTCGCTTAACTAGTCCACATACGCTTTGGGTCACTTCTGTATAACGCTTTTATGTTTCTCGTTGTGTGTACGTTTACCAAATAATTATTCTTGTTTTGTAAAAGATAATCTAGGGGAGTTTGCCAACTAGAACAATAATTTTGATAGAGGGTGATATAGATTTTACCATGAAAAGTTTTCTTTTATCAGAAGTTCATTCTTATTAACTCAAAATTTTGGTTGAACGTTTTGTTTATGGATTTTTTTCTTTTAGTAAATAATTTTATTTACTTTTTACAATTTTGGTGTTTTAAGCTATTTCTTGAATACAATACAATATATGTTACAAAAAAAATCTTGATCCTTCTCGGCTCATAATGTGTCAGTCTATATTAATTTCAAGTACCTTATCTACAGACAGTAATAAAATAAAAAAAATATTGTACAGTTCTATCGAACTGGCAATTTGTCCAAATACTTAAAAATTTTACTTATCTAGTTGGAATCCTCCTTGATGTTTAGTATTTTCCCCAGTTGGAAGTCATAAAACGTAAAATTGAGGCGCGATTTTTAAATATTGTTTCTAAGGGACGTCTGCCGCGCTCCGCGTTTTGTACTGAAGTGATTGTGTTAGTTTTTTTTTTATGTTGGAGTAGCAAACGAGTGTAGCGATGTAAGTAGTGCTGCCAATGTGACGTTTCCGTATTAGCCTCAGACATGACTGCAGTTTGAGATACGCGTTAGTGAACATCGGACTTTTTGTACAGTTTTCCAATTTAGACTAAAAAAATATTAACTCTTAAATTAGGTATTAAATATCTCTTTAAACCTTTTAAAATCCAAGCGTAATAACTACGTAGATGCCTTTTTTTATTAAAAATGCTGTAATGAAGTTTATGACTTTCTAAATGACAAAATGGAAATAAAAAATATGTTACTAAAAATATGTTGAAATGTATTTGTTTAGTTTTATGACTTCTAATTGTGGTCTGAAGGCGTGCAGTAGTTCATATGTTTAACAAAATATACGTGTTAGATGAAAAATATATTACAATTAACGACTATATTAAATGTTTTCTATAACTGTGTGTTCTTCAATAATTATTAAATCAATTTCAATTTGGCTCTATATTTGAAAAGTTTTTTATATTGATAACAATAAAAATAAATTGGTATCAATAAACGCAGTAAATGCTATTGAATATCAACATTACCTGGAAAATAATATTACTGACATAAATTTAATGAAAACTGTAATGTTGGTAGCTCTGTGTGGCTAAGTGTATTGATGATGATGATGAGCAAAGCACGTAGAATGACGCGTTGTTGCGTTCAGGCGGTGACAACATGTACACGATGATGAAACCGGTGGCCGGAGCCCTGGGGGGCGAGTTCCCGCTCGCCGGCGACCACCCGCCCGCCCCGCACCTCGCTCAGCCCCCCGCAGGCGAAGGTGGGACCCACAGCTCTCCTAGCTTGAGATCTTACTCGTTAATTACATTTCTAGCTTGAGATCTTAGTCGTTAATTACATTTCTAGCTTGAGATCTTAGTCGTTAATTACATTTCTAGCTTGAGATCTTAGTCGTTAATTACATTTCTAGCTTGAGATCTTAGTCGTTAATTAATTCTATACGCACCTTACCTTAAGACCACTTCACGGAAGTTTTACTTTTTCTTGCATTTTCTATAAGATTTTGATTTTTTTAAGATATAAATTTTTTAAGCTGAGCATCTACATAGTTGTTATGTATTACCTATAAATATATTTTAGTATATAGTAGGAGAAAAATGTTTTAGGGATCGATTTGCGCGTTACTTCACAAAGTTGTATGTTTATTTAATATTGCTAAGATAAAATTGTCGTTGCGTGTAGGTTTATGTGCATATTAATGAGAAAAACGATTTTCAGTCTAATTTAAACGTTAAGCATATACAATACTTATAGAATATACAAAAACGTGGTTTAACCACGAATTTGCTTATACACGTTGGGAAAGTAAAAACAAAAGAGAGAAACATCGCAGATAGAAGCTTCACTGAAAAATAATTCTTGTCTTGGTCTTCAAGCGATTCGACCACAACGCATTGCGTTTATATAGGAACAAGCACATATAACATTTTAATGAGATGACAACGTCACACATATCGATGGTAACCCGCTTTACAGGGTTCCTTTTTTCCGTTAAATCCTTAATATCATCCTGCTTATACCAAAGATTTTTACGTTATGGTTGAATTTCTTGAAAGCCCCAATACATAGGTATTGTGTTTCTGCCAAGACACATTACATTGTAGCTACGGTTTTTTCTTCAGTAGGTATGCGTTTGGCTCATTAAACCATATTCCAATTTTATATTTGACTTTGTATACTAAAAGTCGGTTTAAAAGTAATCAACCAATTCAAAACCCCCTACGATAAAACATCTGTTTATTAAACTTACCTAGATCACTAGCACTACCAGTAGGCAATGACTAGCAGTGTGAAAGATACAATACAATACAAATCCTCTTTATTGTACACCATAAAATTTCACAGTAATATATAAAATAGTCGTATATAAGTACAGGCGGTCTTATCACTAATTAGCGATCTCTTCCAGACAACCTTTAAAACGTGATAAAAGCTAAACACAGGAAAAGAGTAGGGGTGCACAAAAAAAATTGATTAAAACAATATGTGAGCAGTAGCTTCAATAATTGCAATCCATATTTACAGGTAAAAGTACAGGAAATAAAGTAAAGATGACAGTGCAATATTTCTGATCATCATGAAAAATCATTATTATAGGTATAATAAAACACTATCACTTGCGTATTTTCAAAAGGATGAAGCATTCGGAACAACAAAGTAACAAAATTACAATTTACACAAAAGCTTATGAGGATTCAACATGACTTAAATGAGATTTTATCAATATGAATATGTTGAGCGTTACATTTGACAGCTTATTAATCTTATTATAATGTGAATTAAGTATCGATTGAGGATCTAGGATTGTCATAAGCTTAAGCTTAATTTAATTTAGTTGTAACATAATTATAAGTATTATATTAATATTTTAATCACCTGGTTTTCTGTGCAATAATAAAAAGTACAACCGAAAAGATTGTATAATAACAAATGTCACACTGTGTGCTGCAGTGAAAATGCTAAATGTTGTACGGTTTTTACCAAAGAAATCATTGCTTAGAGTAAAAACTTATTCTAACCACCAAGCTTGCAGTTTCTTTGTAACTAACTTACTAAATTTAGTCTGTCATGAAATAAATATACATACTTAACTAATTCTTTATGAAAAATTTCATGATTTAAAATTTTATAAATAGAAGTGATAAAACGGATGGAATGATAACGATTATAAAAACAAAGTCAAAGGTTAAAATTGTAAAAACCCCGTTTGAAAAATATGTATTTTCCTTTTACGGACTTTCCCGTGTTATCACAGCCGATAAGTGTCACCCATTCGTTGTTGATTAAAATACACTCATTAATATTAACTTTCAACATAAAACAAAATTTGATGTTGGATTTTAGGCATCGTATAAGTTTTTGACGTGATAATAAATTGTAAATCGATTAACACCGGCTGCATGCACGAAAAAGCGTCACGTTCCGTCTGAACCGAGCGAGTAAGCGAGAGGGCGGAACAAGCGATAGAGAGGCACGATCGGCCTAACCGTTCGGCTTGTAACTCAACTCTCTTCCATTCAAATATGCAATTTTTCAGCAATGTTTTCTTCAATGTTGTTATCACGTAAAATTTACCGCAACCAATGTTTTGAGACGCATGACGTTTTGCAAAAAGACTGTAATCGGTTCCTTTTGCCTTTACTAGTGAGTCGCATGATCCTAACCAAAATATATAAAAGCGAAAGGTCACTCGCTCGTCACAAAACAGTGAAAACCGTTTGATGTATAAAATCAAATTTTTTAGTAGGTATATAGTCATTAGACTTCCGCTGAGATATTGATTTGTTCAAAAGTTCTTCCAAACAGCCAAAGCCCCGGGCAATAGTTAGAAATAATCACTACATAGTATAAAAAAGTCGCTTTCTCTGTCTCTTTGTGTCCTTTATCTTTAAAACTACGCAACGGATTTTGATGCGGTTTTTTTTAATAGATAGAGTGATTCAAGAGGAAGGTTTATATGTATAATAACATCCATTAAATAGTTATTGCACCCGTGCGAAGCCGGGGCGGGTCGCTAGTTCTAAATAAAATCTTTGGTAAAAACCGAGACGATTAGCATTTCTCTGCAGCATTACGCATTTTATGTAATGTAAAAGTCACCAACATATTGTCATAGTACTAGAGGTGGCTATGTTTGTTGGTTCAGGTTTGGGGGGTGTGGACGGGATGAAGTCGTCTCCGGGCGGGGTCGGGGGCGGAGGCCCGGGGACTCCGCGGGAGGATTCCGGGTCGGGAATGGGCGATTACAACTTAAGTGAGTATTGTGCACAGATAGCTAAAACGGAACGTCAATTAAATTTTTAAATTTTATTTAATCGTCCCTTCCTGCACAGAGTCAGGTGTGCTGATTTGCAAATGTATGATTTTAAAGTTGACCATCGCGAGCATTTAATTTTTTTAAAGCAAATATGAACTCACGATTTTGAATTTTGAATTGAATTGAAATATCGGTAAAACAAATCAAAATTGTAAGTACCCACCCGTTTGTATCAAATAACCGAATGCTTCAATTGTGTCCCAAATCTTTTAACGCATTTGCAAAAATTACGACGAAAGCATTTATAAATTAGCTGACTTGACTCCCAGGTTATTTTACTATATCAAGAGATATCGGTGCAGTTTAGGGTTGAAAATTTTAATTGACGTGTCTTGTAAATAAATAATTTTGTATAATGAGGGCATTCAAACTATGTCGCTCTGAATCAACTTCGAATGACCACCTACTATTCTCCAATAGTATCTAACTCAAATAGTATCTAATTCAAGAAGGAACTTCATTTTGTCTCCAGATAATGAGACTTTAATTAGTTTTTCTTTGCTTGATATTTCTACGCCAAAGAATGACATGAAAAAGATTATCTACTCATAGGATTTAATGAAATTTAAAATTTATAAAAACATATAATCCCATGTTTTTGTCATTCTCACAAAAGTTTTTAGTAGTGTAGGTAGGATAATATTGACTGAGTATGAGCAATAAATAGAACATCAAAATTTCTACTGATGTTACTGAAAATTCTGCATTTCATCCCTAGTTCTACGTTTTCTCGGGTGTTATGTTCAGAGCGACAAAGTTGTATTTATTAGTTAAAATTCTATTATTTCTTTCTAAGAACTAATATGTATTGCAAATCGCATCTAACTCTACTCTAAATTAATAATTCCGTTCCACAAAGTTTATTGACTTCAATTATATTTTTTTTTTATACTTTTAAGGTAAAATTTATTTTCATATGGATTTTGATAGTTAAATCCCAAGTTAAAACTAATCGCATAATATATATAACACTTAGCTCCTGAACGTAATAATATTTTTTTCACTTACATAGTATCTTTTTAGGTTTTGGAATCACTCACTGAATATTAATTTCGATTATTTAACACAATTAAAATCAATGGCATATTTTTATAAATGACCAAAAAAAGGCAGACCCAACTCTTATAAAAAAATAATACTCTTTTTTTTAAATTGTATTGTAAGTGCAAAAACACTACAGTTACAATTATATAATACAACAAAACAATAATTAAGTTATATTTATAGCATAGTAGATTAGAGCCTGTGAACTGTGACATTGTGATATATGTGACGTATGGGTCTCCTGTGACAGGTTTAAATTGTTCCGGTTTCAGGTGTGAATGGAGACGCTGATCTGTTTCAAGCGTTCTAAGCTAGTCGCACTAGATTCAGTGATTAAAGTGTTGTATGATGGCTGATGATGGTATTGTTTGTGTAAGGTTTTGGCGGGCCGGGCGGAGATCAGAACGATCAAACGGAGTCAGCGGCCATACTCAAAATCAAAGAGAGCATGCAGGAAGAGGCGAAACGATTCGAAAAGGACCCTGACCATCCGGACTATTTTATGCAATGAACGATAGACGCCGCCAACTCGCCAAAACGTGAAATTTCTAAGTAAAACGACTAAGAACCAGAATGAATATTTTTTCGGTATCGATTTCGGTTTCGGTATTTTTTTCTATTGAATGTATTTTTGTGATCTCAGATCGGGTTTTGGTGGGTTGGCGTGTTCCGTTGCGTTCCAACGATCTGATAATGAAAAGAAATCTATGTTTTATCGTATGGATAGTCTCCTCCTGTGCTCCATCGCATATTTAGTTTTAATTCGACGCACTACAGTTTGTTTTTGTGTACACAAACACGTTTGCTGATTGTTTCTCGTGACTTTGTTTACAGTTGTCATTTTTATTTTCTATTTTCGTGCACCCATTCAATGTCTAATTTAATGTAGATGTAAATTTTACGATGGATATTATCCGCTTGTATTACATAGTGAAAAGGAATTGTTATAAGGCCCAAGTGGTCGGTTTATCACAGTCGCATTGAACAAGTGTTTTAAAAATGAGGGCCTCATCATCATTACATAAACCAAAAGTATTACTGATAATCGAAAAATGTTAAAAAATGTAGTTACTAGAAACTTCTCCCTATAATGTTATAATACCCTCGTAGTATCTTAATAGCCCACACAATTTGATGTAATTTTTTGTAAAATTAATTATCCAGAAATGTCAAGTGAATAATTGAATTTGTGAATAATATCAATAATTGAAGTATAAACTAAAATCAAGTTGAATAAAAAAGTAAGATGGCCGTAGTTTATAAAATACTTGTTCAATTGCGGGTAGTTAATGATTTAACTGTGGAGATAGTCGCGTTACACACACACACACCGGAGACTTGTGTGCGACAGCAACGTGCGCTTCTGATATTCTTTACAAAGTATTTTTTTACTAATTTATCTAATTAACACTTAATGTATTGTAATTATGGTTTAAGAATTACAATTATTATCAATCAATGGATGTATATTCGTGCAATGATACTTTTGTGTCAAATCAATTAGTTATGGTTTTCATTGATACCAAAACTATTTTATTTCGATACCGATTTGGTAGCCATCGATAACGAATTATTTCGGTATCGGTACCGACCGGTACAGCTATAGTATATTTACAAGCGCATATTGCTGATTTCAAATAAGGCATCTCCCGTGCACAGTAGCATGTGAAATAGTTGAGAATGATTTATAAAAATAGTAAACTTGTGTGTAATATTATCATATTATTATTATATATTTAGTTGCATAGAATTGGCGTTTCGAATAAATTTATGTATGTATTTGAGTATACACAAAAAAATAACAATTTTAATTTTTATTATATTAAATTTATTGTACTTTGTCTTTGTATTAATTGACTTCCAAATTAGGATTGTAAAATATTTTAACTGTAGTGTTTGTATCAATAATGGAATATTGCAATACAAAACGATCACAACCCTTTATTAAGTGTTAGGAATTAATTTGGCATGCATGATAAATACTTCATTTCAATAGGTAAAAATTTAATTGCAATTTCAAGCTTGGTACTATAGTACCAAGTTATACATGTAATTTAAAAAAGTTGGTAAACGACATATCAACTCCGGGCTTAAACTCTGACTGCAGTCGTGTATTCATTATAATAAATCATTGCGTAGGCATATACCCGTTTGCTACTTAACAAAACAAAGCTAATATTTCAATATAACCAAAAAATTGCATGATTTTCTTGACTGTGTTTTTATTTAATGATTGTTAAGAAGCCGCCTGCCATTAAACTAAAATTCTCTTTATTTCAGACACACTACTCAGAGAATTTCAAAACATAGGAAGAAGTTAGAAGGTACTAATGTAAACAAATAAACACAGACTTTAATTATGTGTCATAAATCATAAAGCAAAATATAAAAATATATCACAATAAACGTGGCTTAGTGAGAAACGATGTAATTAATATGTCTATTATTTGTTGTGTTATATATGTATTAATATTAGTAATAACATAAATGCTACATAAAACGATCCTTCGTGAAACTTGGAGAATTTCGATGGCTTGTGATACTAATGTAAAATATTAAACACTACAGTTAAAATATATATTTTAACTTTAAGATTAAACGACGCGCACCGGCTTCTGTGCGTTGAATCTTTTGTTAGCGGTAATTTTATATGATATTGTATTTCGTTGGGAGCGAATATGAGTTTTGTTAGCGGCTTGAATTGTATGCTGTGAAGTTTAAATATAATTACTGGAATTCATAGTCCAATGTATAAAATTTTGAAGTTATGTAGGTATACTAACTGACCAATGGATTTTATTTGAAAGTGTATGCATGAAATTAATATGGATGTATTTTAAAGATAAGAAATTTATGTACCAAACTGGTGTATGATTTTATAACATGTTTTATTCATTTCAAAACTTTTTATCATGTGAAAAAAACTATACCATATTTTAATGTAACAAAATCACTCCAGTATCTCTAACTTGTGACTACGACATTTTAGTCACTTCGCGTTATACCTACTGGCCGTTAAAAAACTCACATTCGCTTAAAAAAATCTTCCACGTCTTAAATAAATTATTTAGAGTACATTTCGTTTTAAGCTGTAATGTTCCTAGATTTGTATTTTTATTTCTTAAGTTCAAACTATCGCAAGATTTCGGTGCGTTGGGAACGGTCCGTTTGATTTGGTGATGTTGTTCAGTTCTTATTTTAAATATTTACCTAAAGTAAAAAAATGTAAGATTTTAATTTAATGCTCGATTTCTTTAAAATTCCTAAAGAGGCTTCTCTATGAGTCGTTTTGTAACCATGATGGTAGTTTTAACTGCTTGCGTCAAGTTATTGAAGTAAAATATTACATTATACTATTAATGTCGAAGAAGTTCGATATTCGTAACCTTTCATAAAACTCATAAAGACATTAAAAATAATCGCAAAATTAAAAAAGTACAAAATCAAGGTGACCTATTTAATGGTATAGTTACGTTACGAAATTTACTAAGATTAATAAATTGGTTTGGCGCGCTTTTTTATATTTTTTATATTCGTGGAATTATTTGAGCAACATTACTGAATTAAGATGCCGTTTTACGTTTCAAAGTTCAGATGCGCGACTGAATTGTGAACAAACACATTGTAATTCCTCGCTCGTCCGAACGGCGCATTTATTCACGTTAAATAAATTATGAATTTTAATATTTATCGCGGTTTTGCGGACCCCGAGCGACACGGAACATTCGATACATGGATTTGATGCCAGAAAAATGAACAAGAAATTATTTTAGAGTAATTTTTCGTCAATCAAATATTTAATTGCAAAGAAGATGTTGATAAGTTCGATATTATTTAATGTATAAATGCGTTGACAAAATTACTCTCAAATAATAACATTTCTGTAGTAATATTTTTTGTAATAAGAACGTGTCTTTGAGGTCCGTAAATTATACAATTCGGCAAATTTTTATGAAGAAATAAAATTTTATACCATGATATAGTTATGTGTTGTAACACTTCTTTTCGTAAAACTGATATCTTCATTCTAGAATAGGATTATTATTTTTCTTGGGGTGTATGGAAAATTTGTATAAATTAGTAATATTTCTTAGAAAGATTTTGGAAAGGTAGATTTTAAGTTGAGGGGTATTCGCCCTGTCCATAGAACTGCGCAAATTTGGGTTCTTTTAGTGATACCAAAAATGATACCAGAAAAATCGGTACCGATTTTGAATCTCGACTGAAAACATTCGAAATTAACTCACGTTTTTTGTAATAAAAGAATTTGTAAATAAAATCAATTTGGACGCGTTAGGGGATATTTTGATTTTGTTCTTTTTGATATCGTAACAAATTAAAGTACATGATATTATATCAAAAATTTTTAGCGAAATTTTACACTAATTGGACCCAAAAATTGTAAAAAAAAAAACGCGGCGTTGAATAAATATTAGTATTTAAGAGGACTAGTATAACTGAAGTAAAAAAATAGATATCCACAAGTTGGAAGATTCGCAACAATTTTTTAAATTACGAAATAATTTAATCAGTTTATTAATTTAATCATTGAATTTTTAAAAAATATGTGTAGTGTGAAGTTGTATGTTGAGTTTTAAGGTATATTATTATTATTATTAATTATTATTAATTTCCTTCATTTTGTGAGTTAGGTAAATGAATTATTTTTTTCTTATCGATGTATGTTTATATACTTACATAAATAGTTATTATATATTAAATTATAAGTGGTTTTATTTTATGCTTATACCTTGATATCATAGTTTGAGGGCATTCAGCGTGGTCTATAATTAAATCGCACAGGATTGTCACTCCCCGCTAAAAACAACTTAATTACGTATGCTGACAGTTCAATTTAGCTTGAAGCAAAAATTGGCATTTTAAATTCTCGCCGTCAATCTACAATGAACCTTAATGAAAGGGGCGGAAAGCTGACATTTGTGGGAGCGGACTATAAGTGTCAGAAAAGCCGATGGTGGTGGTACATGGGTGGTACTCTTTACGTCCCAAATCAGTACCATAACGAAACGAGACGATTAGAGATTAGAAATGTGACAATTAGGATTTTTATTGTATTTCAAAAATGTATTACAATATAAGACATTACTTACGAATTATTACTAAAATAAAATTCTGTCTAGTCTGAGATTATTATACAAGTCTTAATTCGGGTCACTATCTGAAAGACCTTTTCGCTGATAGACAATTTGTGCTGTATGACATAAAAGCAGAATACCCCGTTAGCAAAGTATATTCCTGTACCTACTCCTCAGCTGGAATACTGACTTCAATCCCATACTGACAGACATTTGTAAAAGGCGACAGAGACAGCACCAGGGCCGCCGCAAGAGCCGTTCAAGGCGTGCACGGCACGCGGGCGGCACATCTTTCAATAAAATGGTACCTTAATTGGTTGTATAATTATCTTTTCGTGAAGCCTGTAGCCTACATACCAGTCTCTTACTTTAGTCAAACGCCTCAGCAAACCACAAAATACTGAAGTCTTTATTGCGGCACTGTAGCAGTGACGCTTCCAGTTTATGTGTATTAACACCATGTCCATGGCCAACAGCAACCGCTTATCATGAGGTGGCTCAACTGTTATTTAATCGATTATTTACATATAATAAAATCTAATAATAATAATAATGGTACGGTAATGAGATGTGTGCGTGCCGCAGTTAACCGTCCGTCGCGTGATGCGACGTAATAACTTGATCGCTGGCAACGTTGTTGAACGCTGTCAAACCCGGGACGAGATAATACAATGGTGTGGTAGGAGCAAGAAAATATATTTAGGCCTTAGACGCAACGCAACACATATGTAACGGAGGGATATTAATTATGCCTCTGCTAAAACCATAGAGATATTACACTAGAGGGCAGAAGCCAGGCTTCAGAGCGTACCTCGGATAAAAAGAGACGAAATCTTTAGTAATCACCTTTCTCTTTCTGGCGAGGCTTCAGAGCGTCCCTCGGATAAAAAGAGACGAAATCTTTAGTAATCACCTTTCTCTTTCTGGCTCATCGGGATCGGAGAGAGATTGGTAATTACCGTTATCGTTGTTTCTCTTTCTAACCGGGGGCGATTGCAATGTATGGGCAGCCGGGCAGCCGTATGGCTCACCGTATGTATGTGAGGAGCAAGACCAGAAGCAAGTGGTGAGATGAGATTTGGCGAGACAAGGCGAGGTGACGTGTTGCGAGATGTGGAGTGCAGAGGTGCAAAAGAGAGGAGCGGTGCTTTTGTAAAGAAGAGATGAGAGATGATGAGAAGGGTTTTATTTTCAGGTTTTCTATTAAAATGTTACTTGATCTTGATGTTCTTGATCATTAGTCTAGATCTTTGATGTAATATATGCTCAAGTGTTTTAACGTCCATATAATGATGGAGACCACTTACCCACAGGATTTCGACATAGGCGTAACCAGCTCGTAATCCAAGAAAAAGCTAAGCTCCTGATCCCGAGGGATCAAAAAAGGGGTAATTACCACCCTTTTTTGGTTATGTCTACCTGCTTATCGTCATAAAAATACAAATACTCCTTTACATTTAAATCGGTAAACAAATTAACTTACCTAATTTTGAAATCCATTTATTCGTCGAATACAAAAGAAGCGAAGTGCTGCGTGACTCTTTACTGTATTAGCTTGTCCACAATGGCAGATCATAGCGAATGGCGAAATGCTAGGGTTATGATTTTATTTTTTTACGATGCACGCCACCCGTACCAAGTACGGCTTGTTAACTGATACAGGGTGTTTCAAAATGTAATTTAATTTGTAAATAAATTTTAATTTATAAGTAAATAATTGTCGCACTCGTGACCCCCACGCCCTAATTTTGTCTTGATTGAATTTTAAAATATCCTAATACAAGTAATAATACTGAGACTGTGAGTAGAAGTAAATTTCCTTGGGATATTTTGTTTTGACTTATGTACTTGTTAACTGGAGGCTAGGTTAGGTTAGTAGTGGTTAGCTTGTATTCAATTACTTAAGTTTTTAATTACCTACGTAGTTTTTAATTTTCTCCATTAACCTTATTATCAATGTTATATACTAAAAATGCCATTAGCTTTGATGAATTGTAGGCCAAAGCCGGTTTCGAATCCTAATTATAGCCTTTCAAAGTGAATCACCCTGTAGAATCGATTGTTTTCGTCGTCCAATAAACCAAAATCCCTGCAAACCTAACAGAAAACGGAACGACTACGACGGCAAACGGGTGAGTTGATTTCTGCAATATTTGTGCTATGCACGAGTCTTACTGCTGGGCACGAGGTCTTCCACGGTTGGGGGAGAAATATAAGTAAGTAAAATAGTAATTATACTTCCAATTAGAGAGAGATTAATGACTAGATATTCTATTTTCAAGAAAAAGTCTTTTCTATTTATTGTGATTGTGGGTACCTACACTTACTGTTATGTAAGTATCTACTTTTCTTAATTAATTATTTGCAATTGCATCCACATTGGTAACTATTACCTATGAAGGAACGTTCATTTAGGTTTTTGCATAATCTACCACAAAGTAATTAGTATCAATTTCAAATGGATGAATCTCATTGCTTGAAAAATGTTTATTCAGCCAATCTTTGGTTGAGCAGGTTGCTGAATTATGGCGTTGAAAGTACTTCATCCAAACTCCCAAAGGATGCCTCGTGGTAACCACACCGTAAGGTTCTCCAGCGACGATTTGCCCAAGTTCAAGTCACTTGTGAGTACAGCTGAAGTTTGTTTTTAACCGACTTCAAAAAAAGGAGGTTTTCAATTCGACTGTTTTTTTTGTTAGTAGGTATGTGTGTTACCTTCATAATTTTATAGCAAACCAATTTTAATACTTACTTCTTTTTTATTCGAAAACTAGTGCTCGTTGTCTAGTCCAATATAAATTTCAGTGACATCTGGCGAGTAGTTTTTGAGTATTATATGTTATCTATGTTTATTGATTTTGAAGTCGGTTATTTTTTTGTAAAAAGTAAGTTATTAGGCAAGGAGAACTTCGTAAAACCACATTTTCTCGTTCCATCCAGGATTCTCCAGAAGCGAACGTACCGAACTACGGTGGACCGCAGTCGTTCCCGGGGACAGACTCTGGCGCGCCCAGCCCCGACTCGTGCAGCTACCAGCCCGCCGCGGCCAGATACCGGCTGAACGAACAGAGTGAGTAGCTACAGGGTCACTGGTCGGCTAGATTGATGGATTTCTTCGGCGTAAAGGTGTCATGGCTGACTGGCACTTAGAAGCAATGATCAAAAAATTACAATTACTTAGTTGATCAACGAAGTGTTGATCAAACGAGCGCGACTTTCAATCATTAAATATTGATTATTCACAGAATAAGATTATCAATCAAAACTCTTATTAATAACTGGTTAACATACATGAAAGTATTTAACTGTTTTAGGAATAAAACTTCTTACGGCGATAAATCAGATAGTCCAACAACGAGCCGAGCTAGAGACAAATAGAACTACTCTCACGAGTCTTCTAGAAGAACTGAGAAGAAAGCTCAAGAGGCGAATTGAGGATTGTCATTTGGATAAAAAGGAGAAGATGAAGGTACAAAATTGTTTTTAGTCCAATTTTCTTTTGTTACAAGATTAACGACCCGAATGGCGCAATGGTTAAAATCCGGATCGCTGTTCAAATGGTCCTGGGTTTGATTCCCAGCGAGGCGGAAATTTGAATGATGAGTTTAAATGTTTGGTCTGGGTGTGTGTCCTGTCTTGTGTGTTGTCCATGACACCCACGACACAGAGAATCTGTGTGGAGCTGTGAGTGTATAGCGTTTTTTATTTATTAATACTGTACAAATTATTTAGGCCTTGAAGCAAGCTAACCTACGCCTGGAAAAAGAGAAGTTCAGCATCGTGACGGAGCTGGAGCACCTCAAACGACACCTGGAGAAGGAAGAAGCTCACCATTTGCAGCACGCGCGGACTGCTGTCGCACAAGTATCGTTTAAAACTTATACCTTATGAAACTAATCGATACATTAATCACCACATGACGGCTAGCGAATATGAGAGCGCTACGACCTGAAAGTCTTGAACGTGTTTCTGCACCTTGCACGTTATTCCAAGTGTCTCCAAGAAGAACTTCGATACCTACGTGCCAAAACTTTTCAAAGAGAATACGACAACTTAATTGCACGAAAACCTCATCTTTTTATGTTCATCTTCATAGCGTCACTCATTCGGGTGTAGGTATCCACCAACAGGCCGCAATGCTGAATTTGGTTGATCACAAGATAGTTTATTTATACATAAAAAGATTCTATTTTTTCGCAGGCAATACAGGGCGTGGCAAAAATGGCGCCAAACGATCAGCTGTTCACTCCGTGTTCGGTGTCCGAACTTCCAAATATCGTCAGTAGGAACGTCGCTAAAAATGCACCGTCCAGAATCGTAAGTAAATAATTTTACTAATTATGATTTACCGTCTTCTGCATGGGTTGTTTAAAAACACATCGATTGGACTCGGGGAAAATTTTTACGGCACCATTTTCACAGTGGGTACCTACCCTTGTTTTTTGCCACGTAGGTACGAACAAATTGTGGACTGGGCTTCCTACTGTGGTATTCCCGGTGCGTTATGACATGGGGTTCTGCTAGAAAGGCGTAAAAAGAGCTCTCCTAAAGGGCCAGCGTTGCACTGGTGACGTGGTGACTCCCATGTTGTTCGTAGGCGATTGTCCATAGACGATGATGACCACTTACCGTTACGTGGCTCGTCTGCTTTCATGTCAGGCCCTTAAATATTTAAAAAAACAATTACGTCGTATTTGTTATATAGGCGGACAACAAGCTAGCAGCGGCGAGGCTGATGCGCGACATAGCGGAGCTGAGGCAGCGAGTGGCCCAGGTGGAAGCGCGGCTGGCTAATGAGCTGAAGGTGATTATAATAACAACATAAGAAATTGCTAATTGAACATTTAGTAAATTATAGTTATTTAAGTAGGAAATCAAATTTTTAGTTTAATGGATTAAATTATACAAATTTAATGCGTATTCATGTTTGGATTTCGGGTGAGACAAAAAAAACGAAGACTTGAGGACATCGTTACATTTATCTGCCACACAAATGTGGGGATTGGGGATTAAAAAACCGAGACCCTTCACTTGGGAGTCAAAGCACTGCGAAAAATCAAATCGAACCGTCGATTCGTCACCTGTCGTTAATTCCTTTACATTAAACATTCATTAATTCTAAAATAATCGTAGAATAAGTTAAAAAAATAATATATCAGTGTATTTCCAGCGTAAACGGCAGGCTGAAGTCGACATTGTGCGACTGAGGCGCGAGCTCTCCTCCACCAAAAGCTGTGTGGCTTCCCTCCGCATCGCACCGCCCCCCATGAGGAAACACTGTTCCAAATTCGCATAATGAACGGTGAACGGTAATATTCGAAATTCGATCGCACGTTGACGTCATATCGTCGAGACGAGAGCATTTTTTTTGTATTATTGATGTACCGTATTTCTGTATCATAAGTAATCTTCACTTATATCACAATTGGCTACAACCCCATTAATGGCCCACTACTGAGCGGGGTCTTTGCTCATTACGGAGTAGGCCTAGAGCATACTCCACCCCGCTGCTCCAGTGCGGATTGGTGGAGGGGTTAGTGGCCAACTCAGTATCGGAAGATTTCAAGTCTACCTTAATAATATATGTTGCAGGACGACGTTTGCAGGGTCAGATAGTAAAGTATATTTTTGTGCAAGGCGTGCGGCGCACGCGGGCGGCACCCTTGGGGGGGCGGCAAATTCAGGGTAAATGGGTCCCGGCTGGGCGGCATAAACACAAATCTGTATGAGATTCGTATTGAAACGGGGGGGGGGGGGGTGCAAATCGGGTTTGCACGCGGGCGCCGGCACACCTTACGGCGCCCCTGACTATTACATATTAACGTGTATCACTTATTAAACAGTGTCAATCAGATTTAATAACAAAAGATATGATCTTACCATACTTTAGACACACGATACTGGGTCAAAGATGGGATGTATGAATCACACACAAGTCGTAGTCTTTTGTAGTCAGCAGTGAATGGAAGCGCAGGGCCTATCTATTGTTTATATCTCTGGTGTCAATTCCACATTGAATTCAATTCTCATAAAATTGTAGAGTAAATAGAGTAGATAGAAGATAGCTGAAATAACTACAAATAAATTAAAATACATCCAAAATTTTGTGGTTTTATTACCGGCAGATGAAATTCCAATTTTATGGGTAAACAGGTCGGAACCTGGCTGGAACCATTATCCTTGCAATCTTTAAGGAAAGTACTACACAAAAAAAACTTGGTATAGTGACCACATTTTGCTTTATGGACATTTCATATTAAGAGAGTTTTTGTTAAAAAAAAAACATGTTTTATTAATCTTACAAGAATATTTTAAACGCGAATACATTCGATAAATGCATTTACCGCCATTATATTTACCACAGACAACAAAACTGGACCATAGACAAACCTGACAGAATACTTTTACCATAAAAAAACCTTTTTTTTCAATGCCGAATTTGCACTATTTCCCGTGCGTCAAATAATGCGCTTGAAAAGATCGTTTTCCTTTAAAAGTTCTCAAGCAAACATCGCATTGGTACACAGGTTGTCCCGTGTGCATCCGTCTGTGTATTTCAAGCGCTTCTTTACTAGTCAAATCTTTATTACAGACGGTACATTCGAAGTTTTGTTTATCTCCATGAACGGTGCTCATATGATGGGCCAGGTGTTGTGCTACGATGTACTTTTTAGGGCACAGGGTGCATTGGTATTTTTCCTGCCGCACCCTCGATGTGTCTTCCAGTTTAGACAGCGGAGCTGAACGTTTTAAGGAGCACGAAAGTCTGCTGATAGACAGTATTTAGTTATGTACCTATGTATTAAAGATATATACATTTTTACTCATCTACATTTCCTACACGACATGAACAAATACGATAGATTATAAACTGTTAATCCATTTTTTTCACAGTACTCATATTCGTAGCTAAGAAACAATACCTACCTTTTTTTTAATTAAATAGTTCGCCTGAAGCTACTACTTACTGATCAATGAACCAATTTTGGGAATATAAAAAGGAAACCAGACTACAAAACAGGTCACCTTTGTAGGTTCAAATGCTTATCAAAAACTTAATGTTTCGAAAAAAGGGTGCTAGCGCCATTTCTTTAGCAAATTGCAACACAAACAGGTTGAACTTGGATTCAAGTGTAATTTTTTAAATCAATATTTATTACCTGCTTCGTCCTCTCAATTCTGCCTTGGAATTCAACGTCAATCGTTCCCTCATAGCACTGGGCGCCATTTTTAATTTACATCGATCACCGGTTCTCACTTCCCGCTTCTTTTTACAACGCGAACAAATGAACTCTTTCCAGCCATCAAACGGGACTATCATCGGATATCGCTGCTTGCATGTCGCGCAAGTGAGAATTATCCTTTTTACAACTGCGGTATTACTTAGGTCACTGGTACGGCGGTCACGTCGAATTTCGCGCCTTTTTGGCACGTTTATGGTTTTAGACTTCCTTTTCCGCAGTTTGACATCTTCTTTTTTAAGGTTAACAGTTTTTTCAACGAGTTTGGGCTTACTTTTTTGACGAATATAACCTTCGCCAGTACCCAATTGGGAATGTTTAGATGAATCTAAAAGAGATTATTATCTTTGAGGCTTTCTCAAATTAGATACTAAAAATCATTTTAAATCATAACTTACAAGCAGCTCTTATTTGCTTTTGTAAGATTAGTTTAAAACTAAACAATGAATTTAACAGACGAATAATAATATAGCTTAAGGTAGTTCACTCACATTGGCGCGAATACGCGAACCCGCAAGTGTAGGACGGTCCTTCGTAAATGATTAAAGTTTTTAACAATTTCAATGTATTACTAGTGGTCAAAGCCGTGACACTGACAATATTCATTCGATGTGCAAAGATTCGCGCGTATGTAAGTGAGCGCGGTAAGGTATCTACAACTTCTATGTAATGGTAATGGTAGCAATAATATGTATTATTCAACTAACATTCGCTGCGTTGTTTAATGAAAGCGTCATGCACTAGTGACCGAAAGCGATTAATATTTCTAAGCTGACGCACACAATGCTCGCAAATCAGACAATTTGATGGGTGTACCTGAAAAATATTTAAATTATAAGGTTTCAAAAAATAACCGCTTGAACATTTATGTAAATGACCTCATCATTACAACATTGGAGTGCGGGGCAGTTGCATATTCGCTGAGCTACATTGCTGCTAAGTATACTTAGCCCTATTCGCTCACACGACCCTATTTCGTACTCGTTCAAAATAGTCGTTTCGAATAACACCAAGTAGAAACGAGAATGCCTTCATTATTGATGAACAGCTTATTTGCACTTTTAAATTAGGTTTTTCTAATGGTGAATAAATATAATTTTATGTTAACTCAGAATAATTATCTAGCGTTACTATGTTACTATAATATGGATTCAAGTACCCTGACACCAAAGCAATCATATAAAAGTTGATCGTATCTTTCTTCAATCCCCTCGCACATGTACGTCTCGTTGAAGTTTCGGAGGCTGGTATCCCCGGCGCATAGCTTGCAAGAACGCACAGTAACGCAGCCATCGCCCGATGCATGGGCGTTGATTGTCATTGCGAGGGAATCCTAGACAATGTGGTTGTGATTAAGATTTAATATTTGATCAGGGGCTTTACAAATATTTTTAATCCTAATTACACAACCTGGCACGTTGTTAATGGAGATTTTTTACTATTTGTGTTATACGTTTTTTTGTGTTACTGAACTAACTTCTCACTTTGCTAAATATTTTGTGAAGCTTTTCTTTAGACCACAAGACGTCCATTGCACGGTATTTGATATCATTCACAAAAAACGAAATAAAACTGGGATAAACTTGTAAAGAAAATTTTGTAAAATTATAACAGGATAAGCTATGACATCGCACTGTCAAACAAATTTTTTTAATTATTTTCTTGGCGGTTGCTAGTCGTCCGCTAAGCGGATGATTTAGCGGACGACTAGACACTTCGTATTTTCTTTGAAAACTTTACAGGTCTATTATCTACCCTACGACCCTACGTTTTATCATTACTCTGAGACCCTACGTGACCCTACGTTTCTCCGTCGTTGCTCTGTGAACCATAGACAATAGCTCCACCAAGAGAAATCATAGAGAGAAATAGCACAGAAATAGTGTTCTGTGGATATCTGTGGCCTGTCGGATTATGACGTCTACTACGACATTAACGATTAAATTAACGACATTGACATTTCTGTGATTTGCTTTGACTTTGAGAATTTTAAGATAAATAATAAAATAAATAAATTACTAATTTACTATTAGTGAAGTATTTTTTAAGCAAGTGTTAATAAAATTCACTGTCTTAATTATAAATCCGAAAAACTTTACTACTCAATTTTCCAACAACAAAAACGTACAGGCTCGTTTTCACCTCGTTGCACGTTAATAAACGCGTAAAATGGGTGGAAAAGCAGAAAAGGGAACACCAAAGTACATAGCGAACAAAATAAAGGCGAAGGGATTGCAAAAACTGCGCTGGTACTGCCAGATGTGTCAGAAACAATGCAGGGACGAGAACGGGTTCAAATGCCACACGATGTCGGAATCCCACCAGCGACAGCTTCTCCTGTTCGCTGACAACGCTACCAAGTACCTCGATGAGTTCTCCAGGGAGTTTTCTGACGGCTACTTAGAACTTTTAAAGCGACAATTTGGCACGAAGAGAGTCAACGCGAATAAAGTGTACCAGGAATATATATCTAATAGGTAAGGCTTAAGATATCATACTGCTTTATTGTGCACCAACAAGAAACAGTAACAATAGAAATATCCTACTAATTTGTATAGTCTGTAATTGAACTCAAAAACTAATAGCAAATTTTGAGAAAAGTACCTTTGACACTGATTGAAATTAAATAATAAATAATTCTTCAACAATACTTTAATTTCAGAGACCATCTTCACATGAATGCTACTCAGTGGGAGACCCTCACAGACTTTGTAAAATGGCTCGGTCGTGAGGGAAAGTGTGTGGTCGATGAGACTGAGAAGGGCTGGTTTGTGGCGTACATCGATCGAGATCCAGCAGCAATAGCCGCCCTGGAAGCCAAGGCTAAAAAGGAGAAAATGGATAAGGATGACCAGGTACGAGGAAAACTATCTGAACATGACATTCTAAAAATGACAGCAATATCTATGCAATTGTTTTCAAAGTATTGTTGTTTAAAAATTAAAAAAAAATATGCAATTTGTTGAGTAACAATGTATGATTTTTTAAGAACAATACATTTTGTGTGATATGGGGCACAATTTCCATTTCACTTTATTATTTAATACATTACAATCTGTTTTCTCGAACACAGAAATAGTAACATCAAAAAAATGTTTCCAGGAAAGAATGTTGGAGTTTATAGAAAAGCAAGTGGAAAAGGGCAAGAAAGAAACAAGAGTCGAAGAGCCAACATACACAGAACTAAAACGTGAGAGCAGTCAGGAAAGACTAACATTAAACTTAACCTTAAAGAGAAAGGCAGAAGGTAATTTTTTTATTCACAAACCTTAACATAATATTTCATTTGAATCTATCCTTTGTCCTTACATAAATTCAATTTGTCCACAAACTATATAAATTTTATATTATTTTTCCTTACAGATAAAAAACCAGAATTAGTGAAATCAGCATTTAAACCAGCTAAAAGTAAAGAGGATAACAGCAAAAAGCAAAAGACAGAGGACAGGAGTAAACAGTCAGCGCTGGATGAGATCCGGGAAATGCAGGAGCAAGCAAAAGAGAAAGCAAACAGGTGGGAATCCATAATAGTGTTCAAAGATAAATATTACAAAGTTAATAAATGAATCACTAACACATTTGATAATAATAATAAAACACATGTGACCCAAAAACAAGCATTGAATTTTTGAGACAATAATTGATTTCATACATAATTTATGTTCATGAATTGATATTTGTCTAAAATTTGGGAGAACAAGCTTCAAGTCTTAAACATGCAACATTCTAAGGTCAAATTTATTGTAAATTTTTACAGGAAAGATTACTGGCTAGCTGAAGGGATAGTGGTGAAAATTGTGACCAAATCGTTGGGAGATAAGTATTACAAGAGGAAAGGTGTTGTGGAGAAAGTAGTGGACAAATACGGAGCCCATGTGAAGCTCACGGATGAAGGCACCAAGTTAAAGCTGGATCAGGTGAGGAGCAATCAATGTCTTAGATGGAATTAATTGTATGTTTATGATGGAATTAATTGTATTTTATATTGATTGTTTGATTTAATTAACAATGTCATTTTTGTGTGTCTCAAAGCATATCAAATACTATATCCAATAAATCAATATAGCCTATAGCCTCAGAGATAATGTAACATTATGACAGTGACACATTTTGAACCCAGCTAGTTGTTTTTGGGTTTATTCATAAAAAACACACAAAAATACTAAATTACAAACCTTTCTTCTTTATAATATTAATGTGAATATGACTAATACATGTACGGCTTAAGCTTATGTTTACGTTGTCCACAGAACCATCTGGAAACGGTGATTCCGTCACAGGGGCGCGCGGTGCGCTTTGTAAACGGCGCCTACAGGGGACTGAATGGTGTGCTCAAAGACATTGACACTGATAACTACTGCTGCACTGTTGAGGCAAGTATAACTAAGTCATCTATACTTGAGTCATCGAGAATATGTTATTGCTACTCCCTGCTGAGGCTACAACCCATTAATTGCCCGTTATTGAGTTATTACTGGCCTACCCAGTAATGAAAGATTTCAGGCCGCCCAAAGTCCAGGTCAGCCGAAAGGATTGTTTATGGAAAACTGTTATTTAGTTTAGAGACTTAGAGTATATTTATCATCACCATGGATCCCTAATCACAGATTTTAGCACTGGTCTGAATGTTTAATTCTGCAATTAATGTGATTATATATTTTGTGATTACAGATATCCGAAGGACCGTTAAGGGGAAGATTAGTAAAAGAAGTCCAGTATGAAGATATAAGCAAACTTGCGAGCTGATGTTAATAATTCAATAGATATTTGAATACCATTAATATTAAAAGTTGAGCGGGACTGGACTGGTGGATGTCACTTTCAGTCGTTTAAATAATAGTCACAGAATGAACAATTGTGTACTGACCGAAGTGTGACCATGCTGTGCCATGAACCCAGATTACCCAGAGATGAAGCCAGAAAAGGGTTTTATAGAATACTACTAAACCTGCCCTTGCTTTGCTCCATTGCATCCTTTATACTGAAATAATTTATTTATGTATGAAACTTGAAATAAAACCAACACTGTTTAGTAAAACTTTCTTTACTGAAAACTGTATAATATTTTAGTGAAAATCGTAATCAAATTGTTTAAGCCGTTTGTTTGGGTTGTTTGGGGTCAAAATCATTGTTTTGGGTTCCATTGTCGTAATAAAGAGCACCTGTTAAATTAAGTTTATCAGAAACTACAGGAGATTAATTTCATCAATTAAAACACATAAATGGATGTACCATCTGTATGTAATTATAGAATGAAATTATTAAAGACATTAATATAAACGAACTTGCGTTTTTTACTTCATTCACAAAACCATCTATGTGACCTTTGATGTTTTAAATACCTATCTAGATTGAGCGTCGCCCTACAATGAAAACAAAAAAAGGCAACATTATCAAGCATGTGTGCGTGCAGGCGATGTTTTTCACGTTCATTTATTATCTATGTGTGCGTAATGATATAAAAATTGTGGCCAACAGTTGGCTACAATTTTTTGACACGTTTTCGCGGATTCGATGTTCCATCTGGATATTTAATTTAAAACATCTTTGTATGTGACGTATGTGTGGTGGTGATATAGTATGCCATTCACTACCGTAAAACGGGGTGAATAGGTACAAAATTCAACTTCACAGTCAATTTTTGTTTATTTACTGTCTGAACATTAATAAAATAACTATTACAAACTTTTTCCGGTTTCCTTTATTTTCCGATGAAGATATATAGTACATTATGATACAAACTGTAATGAACAAAGCACACGCGTATCATACGACGTTTTTCAACACACTTGCGAGGAAAAAAACAATTAGGTACGTATAAAATACATTCGACATTTTTCAGTCACAAATCAGCAAATTAAGTATAAACGAACAAATGTTTGCACAAAATGGCGCGGAGGTTTTTTTTTCGCGCGCCGTATCTTTGGTTGAATAACTATGCGCGCGCAGGTTAAGTGCAGAGGCACCGAACACCGCTATTCAGCCACAATATATTAAACTAAATAATTATGTATTTCTAATAAGAATTTACGGTAATTAATGATTTTAAATATTGTATTTTTTAAATGCTTTAATAGATAATTAGACTTATCAGATTTTGACTAAGTACAACAAGTTTATTTATTTACAAAATAATAAATCTTTTGGTAACAACCTCTTTACGGATATTAAAAAAAAAGTGGAATAAGAAAAACACTAGTGCGGCAATGAAAAGTAAAACGCACTAGTGTGTAATAAACCGCATTCCGGGCGTAAGACTAAAGAAAAAATAGCAACTTTACGAGCAAGTGTGTTGAAAAATAAATTACATACTTAATTCATACTAATTCGACCTGATTTTTGCGAAAATATACGTGTCCCTATTCATACTCGAATCGGGGCGATTAGAGACGGCAAAGGGGATAATAGGAAATTAAGCAAAGGGCTGCCAAAAGGCTTTAATTTGGTTAAGTGGCATTGCCCTACTTAGATCTTTGAAAGTATTAAAGAAACGTCCATTTCTAAGTAATTTAAGTTAAAATGCAGGTAGATAGAAAATACAGTAAGTAGATTTAATAGTATGTCTATGATTACGCCCATGGCGTTGAGGGCGACATTGTTATGGGCTAGTTACGGAACGCGGCCCTATAGAGTCATGTTGAAAAAAAGAAACTCAAACGTCACATTGAAATTGACAATTAAGCTGGCAAAGTGACAAATTAATATAATGACATGACATCCTTGCATCCTTCCTGATCTAAGTAGGTATATTCCTATCTCTATGTTCCTGATTCAATTCAATAACAATAGGTACTAGCCGACCACGATAATTAGGCGCATGTCAGTTAAGACGTCATTGGAAATAGGGATGGGAATACGTAGTACATTCTGCAGTAGTACCAAAAGTACCATGGTGAATGTTTAATGGAGGTACAATTTTTTTTATGGAATTAAGATAGCAAACGAGCATGCAGCACCACCTTCCGCTGCCGCCCATAACAACTGTGACCGACCCAGAACTAGACTCAATGAGTCTCGTTCTAATTCGGTCACACATGCGTTGCTACCCCTGAGGACTGAGGTGGTCGCCTCTAAAAAGTGTAACCGGCACCACACCTTCCTATCCGGAACACAATTGTTCTTAAAACAATTATTACACGGTAGGAATGGTACAAAGTACCGTGGCGGGCGGTGGTACTTCCCCGGGTGAGCTCTAGGCCCTACCACCTGTACTTGGTCAGCTACTGTACCTGCGCAAACATCTCGGAAAACGAAGTTCACATCAGCCTAGTCTAAATGACCTTAATGTACAATTGTACACGACTGCGCCTCACTAGGGGACGCGCGGGGCTAGAGCGGGGTGGGGGGCCCGCGTGACTGCTATCTGACATGCGCCTAATTATTGTGGTCAGGTAGTAGGTACCTAAGTAAACAATAACCTAGAGGTGCGCGACTGCGAATGATCTCACTATTCGAATAATCTACAACTACTAATGTGCGCATTCGAATTGAATATTAGTAATATACTAATGTTCATATTCGAATGACAACTACTAATTAGTAATTACTAATCTAACAGCGTTTCGACTTGCGACGCGAGTCGCGCGTTCGAGTTCATTTCATTCGACGCTCACTCAGTCGGTTCTGTTGTCAGGTTCGAATGAATAATACGAATGACGACTACTAAATTAGTAACTAATCTTAGCGTTTCGCTTTCGACTCGCAACGAGAGTCGCGCATTTGACTTCATTTCATTCGACGCTCACTCAGTTTGGAATGAATAATAATTATGTAGCCATGGATCGTTCACTGCTTATCCTTATTGGGATACTAGCGTTTGCCCGCGGCTTCGCCCGCGTGGAATTTGTATTCGTACAGTTTATTTACGTTAAATACTGAAAGCGACAAATGAATCAATTTTGATAAGAATGTGATAAATTTTGTAAAATGTGCATCGTAAAAAGCACCCAATTTAAATAAACAAAATTGGAGGGTCTGTTTGTAATATTAAAATAACCGCTTTTTACTAAATGCATAATAGGATGTGTACACGGTGTACATATATCAAAATAACATTATTTACGATTTTTGTCTGTCTGTCTGTTTCTTCCGGCAAATCTCTGGAACGACTGGACCGATTTTGACGGGACTTTCACTGGCAGACAGCTGATGTAATAAGGAGTAACTTAGGCTAATGTTATATTACAAATGTAATAACTTTTTGTTAAATTCCACGCGGGCGAAGTCGCGGGCACAGCTAGTTGTATTTAAACCTCACTATTTTTGATATAGTGGCTCCCACGTAAAATGTACTTGTAAATCATGTCATACTTGTAAATAATCGAATCATGTCAAATTAGTTCCGTCCGAGTCGAATGAAATACAACTACACGATTAGTACTCTGTGTCGACTCAAGTCAAATTAGTTATTGACCTAAAGGTTGTAAATACCAGGTCATTAAATCCCAAAAAAAAAACAAATTAGTTACTAATTTGTATAGATCATTCGACTGATTCGAATGATTTACTAAATCGAATAATTCGAATGGAATATGGAATCATTCAAAGTCGCGCACCGCTACAATAACCTCGTCTATGATTCAATCACAGAAATAACATTTGTGTATTCTTCTTTAACAATAACACATTTTAATTATTATTTTTAGTATCGTGATTGCAGGAGTATATTGTTCTATGCGTGAGTGTTTCGTTTTTACGGTTGCAGTATTTGTCAACGACTTCAACTGTGCTGAACGGAGCTAATTATGCCATTTGGGTAAAGATTCCCAAACATCAAGAAACAGAAATGAAATTTGGGCAAGCTGTTTTATACAAATGTGAAATGCTGTTACTAGAGCAGGGATTTATCTTGCTCTAATAACTCCTTGCTGAAATATAAACGAAATCATTGCAAAAGATTCTGGCCAAAACCAGGTGATCTGGAAGGAAAGATACATGTTATTCTCTTGAGATAGACCCCTATAACCATGCCGCGTAAAAAATCAGATCTCTCCAGAATATCCCGGAGTGCTATGCGTAAGAGAAAAAAACGTAAATTACAGAAAATGAAAGAATTTTACAGCCAAACTCAAGTCGACAGTGGTGTTCACATTCCAGATTCAGTATTTACCAATTCTTTTCCTGTTAAAATTGAAATAACTCTATCAAAGATCAAAGTCGAGAAAGAAGAATTGATGGAACCTGATGACGAATTCAACTCACACATGGATGCAATAACTGCAGCAGAGGGCTATGTGACTCCGGATGACCAGTTAGAAATCAACAGTGGTGCAGACAAAAAAAATGATCCTCATACATTAGGTGATTTCCAATCAGTAATAATCAAAGAAGAATTTGATGTAGAACCAGAAGTATTGTATAACAGAATTAAATGAAATTAGTAGTAATTGCAAATCTGGGATAGATATAATTTCATAAGTATTACAAATGTATGTAAGCCTGGACTGTCTGCTAAATGAATCAGAATTCAAAAAGTTGTAAGTAAAATTAATTGTCTATGCCTGGTTTATTGTTCGAAATGTTGTAATGATAAATATAGTTACAATAAGTTTATTTTGAATATTATTAGCACTTGAGAAATTGAAACTTGCACCTTCTTTGAATATATAAGGAAAAATTTATGAGATAAACACCATCCTTTGCCCTTTTAAGGGTCTCAAATTATCTCCATACCGATCATCTAAATTGTTTCACCAGATGGAACATTAAAGGTACATTAAGGCAAAAGATTACTCCAATTAACATGGAAAGTAATATTATATGGCAACCCTGGGAGTAAGACCACCTTAAATGGGCCTGCTAGGTGTGTACTGCTCACGGGCGGCATGTCCGAGGGGCTGTCAATAGGACCACGGAGGGGCGGCGCGAGATTCTTTAGCACAGCTATACTCCCAAGGTCCAAGTACCCATGAAAAATATATCCCTTAACAGTCCCTTTATCTGCCTATCAACTCAAACATTTAAAAATATGAAAATAAATAAAACTTCAATTTCAAAGCTCAATAATTCCATTATTTTCTTTATTCCAAAACAATAATCATCTTAAACATTGATATTATTGGGGTACACAGCATTGGTAATACATATGTATGTCTATTATATATTACATCAGCAAATAAAAAAAGTAAACCTAAAATTAGACTTACCCATTCATTGATTTTACGTAAAGTAGGTATTCAGTTACAAAGCAGAACTGAAATAGAAACTGCTAAGTACATACTTCACCTGTCAAAAATACCGTTACAAGATACAATTTATTATTGGTTTAAAAAGCTGCTTTTTTACTCCACAGCATGGGCAAGGCTGTATGACATAACATTGTATATTTGTTCAATAAAAGTTTAAAAAATTATACTTACTTTATTTTATACTATAAAATACATTTATAAGTACTCATCATTACGAGTTTTGTGCTTTGTGAAAGCAATTAATAGCAATAATAAACAATCTGAAACTCTGTAAATTCAAATAGGTATACACATTACATTTTAAAACATTGAAACAGAATATAAACGAATTTAATACGAAGTCTGTCGTAACTAGGTATTTTTATACGTACTAGTTACATTTTCGTATAACAAATATAGCATTTAACCTTTAGGTAAGCATATGGTAAGAATTTTAACCCACTAAGGTTACGGTAAGGTAAATGTCAATATGATTTTATCAGCACCACATTTGTAAATTTAATAAATGGTATAAATTTTGGGCTAAGTACACTTTATACAAGGTAAGGCACAATCTTTGGAAGATCAAAACGTGAAGTTTCATGGTTACAAATTACATTTTAATTTAAACAGTCAAAAATATTACTTATCTTACTTTAAGTTGGTACTTGTGAGGCAATCAGTGATAAATGGATTTTACATAATATGTATTATTAGACAAATGTAACAGTAGGAGAATATAAGCTGTATTTTAATTTGTGCAATGACACTATGACTTTTGCTAAAAATTCTAGATGTCGCTTACAATCGTAAAAAAAACCTTTTATTTTTGACTCACCAGATCAAGTTTTAAGCGCAATTTAGTGCCAGAAATAAGCCATCTAAGCACCTGTACTAACATTTAACAGTAAGTATGATGTTGAATTTGATATATTTGTAATAATGATTTTTGTTAACTTTAATTATTAATTTACGTATAAGTTAACACGTATCATAATGGCCGGCAAGGGACGGTACGACTGTGGTAAGTTATCTTTTTGAATTTTATGTAAATAATCAACTAATCACTGAACTATATTAGGTACGTCAAAAATATGATTAGCAAAACGAATCATAGTAGAAAGTTTAGATTACACATTGTAAAACTAGAAATACAGATATTGTGATGAAACATTTCTGTTTAAATATAAACATTTGAAAACTCAAAACAATGGCGGAAAAATTATATTGCCATATATAAGAATAAGTACTTTACCTATACCTAAGAGTTTAAAGGGTTTGCCGGAATTTGATTTTCTCAATCTGGGTTCTATTATAGGTACATTTAAAGCTTTTTTTTTCTCTCCCTTCGATAAAACCACAAAGTAATTAAGATAGTTACAATTTAACTTTAGAACACAAATTAGGTAAATTACCATAAAACGGCTTCGTCATTTAAAATCTGCTTGTTTTACATAAATAATATATGACGGTTTCTGTTCGATTTAAATGTAGATATATATTAATAATTCCAGTAGATACAAAATCAAATTCTGACCATTCAATCTAAAGCTAATTGTTACATTGCAAATGCCATATTAAATACTATGAAACTACTCTCATACTTAAGTGTAATAAAATACCAAACATCCTACAAATAATTGTTAAAAGAATACTACGCGCTAAATTGTTTATCCTTATACAAATTAGCGGGGAAATTACTGCTATTATTTAGAAATAAACACTAAAACAAAGTATTTTCTAAGCAGGTAATGTGGTAAAAGCTGCGTGTCACAGTTTTATCACCAAAAAAATTGTATCAAAATTTTACAATTTTAATGATAAGTTTAAAAATTCATAGTACAAAATAGGTATCACACAGAAAATAGTATAAAAAGTAAGTATAAAAGTAATAAAAAACTGTTTGTGCAAGTTTTATTTCAATGTAAAGTATAATAAATGCCTCCTTACAAAAATATCGATAGTACCTACCTTTTAAAAAATAATAGCATTAATTTTCCCGCCATAAGCACATGTTACGCATTGTCATAAATAAGTCTGCACTGCAGCACTGCCCGTTGCCCGTCTATACGACCGTTGTAGTTTTCCATGCTCAATTTTTATTTTTATCGCAAGTTAGAAGTATCCTAGATATGAATTAAAATTGGAATAAGTAATACGAACGAGAACTTCATGGCAATCATGCTGAATTAGCAAGATGCAAATATATTTTTAGTACGTACCTTTTATTAAAAAAAATCTTTATTATGACCAGGATTTTTTAATATTTTGTCATAAATATGCATAAAATAAATTGTCATTGATGTAAAACATTTCCGCTAATATAATTTTAAAAAAAGTAAAAAAAATGTTCTATAGGTATTTACGTTGTCTCATACGTTGTATTACAGTAATAAAAACGTTATGTCCATATTACTAAGTATTTTCATGTCATACCCTATTTTCCAGACATTATTTCGTTTCCCTTTACTTGACATTGGCTGAGCATATTTACGCCAAATACCTATCATTTTGTAAAAAAGATGACCATGTTTAATATGATAACGTGTGCGAAAATTACTCTGTGGCGGAGCGGAACTACAACGGCGTCATCTGTGTTACTTCTTGAGGAGTTTCTCTTTCTCTTGCTCTCCGTTCTCGGGTTCGTACGGTTTGTAGTTGGTGTTTGATAACGGGCTGGCCGATATTGGTAGCAACTGTAAAGTAAATAAATAAAGTTGTATAAATATGTAGTAACTCAGCCGGAATAAAAGATGGATACTCAACAAGAACGCTCTAACTACCTTTTTTCGAATAATGGTTTGAAAATTATGGGCTCTATACTTGAGTCACCGAGAATATGGAATTTCCACTCCCCACTTGAAACAATTTTATTACAGTTCAATTTAGAGCCTTATCACAGGGGCGGAAAGCAGACATTAGTGTGGGTTGCCATTCAAATAAATTCCATATCGAACGAGTACATTATACAGGCAGAGACAACTTAATTCGCAATATTATTATTTTAAAGTAAATATTTATATAAATTCGTTTTTAGTTACATACGTTTTAGGTAAATGTGGTAATATCACTCAAGAAGTTGACGTGCAATAGCATAGTAGTAAAAAAGTTATATAGGAAAGAAATAATTAAATCGGTTTCAAAGTTTAATCAGATAACTGTATATTAGTACTACTCTATGCTTGTTATTAAATTGCGAGCAGTTATTATAATAGAACACAATCTATTGAAGCGCCGCCGCGCCGGCGGCTTGCGTCGATCCTAAGTGATCAACAAAGTTAAGCAACTGCGGGCGCGGTCGGTAGGTGAATGGGTGACCACTAGTGGGTTTTCCGTGCCTCTGAGGGCACGTAGCGCCGTTTTCCTACTTGCCACTATCCGGTTGAAGCCAAGCCACACAATTTACCTGTCATATGTCCCTAGACGGGCGCTTCCATAGCCTGATAGCATGTAATAGAGACAAATATAATGTTAAATGGTATGTAACGTACTTTCTAAGGAGAAATTGTCACATCATACTCAGATTTAACTCATAGGAAAGCATTGAAATATGATTTTTGTTGTGTATTCTTATGGTTAAATTTTCGGTAGGATCTGAGTCGGATCATACCGTGATATTAAATAAATCTTTATATCGAAGAATCTACTCGCTAGACTTTCGCAGGAGTAAAGCTAAAAATATCATCACTTTTATTCGAAACGGAAAATTAAATTGAAAATAAAAATTAATAATTAATAAAAATACTTTTAAAAAGGAAATTGTGCACTGTGTTTAGTTTTATTATTTTTAAGTACAGTTGGGCAGATAGGGTACGGTGGTACGTTGCGAAGGTTAAACTTAATTTTAGAACTCTTCAATTGCGATTAGTATCGGTAGTAGTTTTAGTTGGAGTTTTTGTTGGAATAAAAATAAAAAAAAGTGTCAAAAATAAGTTACACAGTACACACGCGTTTTACATGGCACAATTTTTTAAACATCGAAATTCGTCAAAGTACTACACAATGTAAGTGTGAGTTCATATTAAATAGAAACGGTTCCGTACCTGTTTTAGCGGCGGTTTTTCATTTTCTATAATGTCATCCAACTTCTCGCCCTCGCGAAGTAACTGAAAAAACAAATTTATTATTAACAATCCCTCTTATTACATAAATAAACGTACACATACAAACACTACTCCTCACATGTTCAACTTAAAAAATAAATAAAGACAAATACACTCATACAATACAAATAACACATCCCTAACGCCCCATTAACGCATTTATCTGTCATATCGGCCCCAGCCCGGTATCGAACCCGGGAGACCGCACTCGTCGTCCATGTACTATTTACTTCATTATGGAATGATCCTTCGAGCAAATTGGACTTTATCCGAACCCAAGACAGTTCATTTTCTTTCTAGATACCATAACTACTTGAACTTTTGTCTTTGTAAATTGAACTTTATTCCCAAGAAATACGATTCACATTTGAATAAAACATTAATAGGTATAGTGCACACTGGAGCAAAACATCTTCAGTTTCAGTCATACCTTGTCAACCTCGGGTTCGATCTGCTCGTTGGTGCCGCCCTTGGTGAGCGCGCCCTTCTCCATCAGGGTGGCGCGCTTCGCCGCCAGGTACATTGAACTGGGGAGGGATAAAAGCAGTTAGGTAATATGATGGTATATGCTTTCATTGTTTTGGCATATTTGAGCCATGAAAAAATATAAAAATAATGGTTATAACTCGTGCCAAACTTTATGGCTTCTCTGAACCACCTATCAGTACAATATGGGTATGTAATTTTAAAGCATCGCTGTAATGTTCACACAAGCTTTGTAACCTTACATGTACCTACACGCACATTCTTAAATACGTGATATTCGAAGGTACATGTAAAAGAACCGCAACAGTCCAATTACTTACCAAACCAACTTTTGCGTTGCATGAACGTATCGCACACATGGTCGGACATAAAGTTTGCAGTAAAGACTGGCAGAGAGCACACCTAGTTTTAATATCTTTGGGTTTGGCGCGAGTAATACACGCATAATATGTCCACCCTTCCGCCTTTTCCACATACACCCAGGGCTTAACAATAGTAAATGCCCTCAGGCATTAGACATAGTTTTGCCCTTGTATACCTTTTTGTAAGGTGTTACAAAATAACTAAATATGAAGGTGAGTTACCGTTTGATGGCGAGGTAGTAGAGCTCGGCGATGGCCTTGACGGAGTAGTCCGGCACGAAGGTGTGGCGCAGCATGGAGTCCATGTTCAGGTTCTGCAGCGAGCCCAGGGTCGACGGCGCTGGGGACTCCGCTGTGGACAGACAGACTAATTGTATCGCTACTCGTAACATGTTACTCTTTTTTTGGATTAGAGTCATCGAAGACCCAGGGTTTACCCACTTAACGTAAGACGTAATTTTTGAATGACCTCTATAATCCATACTCGTGGATGGGAAACAGTTGCTTGACGTCACCGACCGCCGTCTTTGAAGCGACCGGAGGTGGAAAGGTGTACAAAACGGAATAGCACGCAGGGGCTAATACAGAAAGCGGCATCACTGATGGTGCTAAAATAGGTAGGTATAAAGATTAAAGGGCCCTTGTGGGGCCCTTTATACCCAAAACGTGTAGGTACCTTTTTGCGGCCTTTGGTCAGAAAAGTGTACTTTTACGCTATCAATACTTCTACGCAGGGGTACCAGAAACCAGAACTCACCGACGCCGATGTTCTGCGTGAGCGCCTGCACGCCGAAGTAGGTGAAGGGCCCCGCCTCGAACACCAGGTTCTCGCGGCCCACCGTCACCTCCACGCGGCCCTCCAGGATCAGCACGAAGTAGTCCACCTGCACGCAACGAGACAAGGATTAGCTGGACTACAACACAACTCGAACACCAGGTTCTCGCGGCCCACCGTCACCTCCACGCGGCCCTCCAGGATCAGCACGAAGTAGTCCACCTGCACGCAACGAGACAAGGATTAGCTGGACTACAACACAACTCGAACACCAGGTTCTCGCGGCCCACCGTCACCTCCACGCGGCCCTCCAGGATCAGCACGAAGTAGTCCACCTGCACGCAACGAGACAAGGATTAGCTGGACTACAACACAACTCGAACACCAGGTTCTCGCGGCCCACCGTCACCTCCACGCGGCCCTCCAGGATCAGCACGAAGTAGTCCACCTGCACGCAACGAGACAAGGATTAGCTGGACTACAACACAACTCGAACACCAGGTTCTCGCGGCCCACCGTCACCTCCACGCGGCCCTCCAGGATCAGCACGAAGTAGTCCACCTGCACGCAACGAGACAAGGATTAGCTGGACTACAACACAACTCGAACACCAGGTTCTCGCGGCCCACCGTCACCTCCACGCGGCCCTCCAGGATCAGCACGAAGTAGTCCACCTGCACGCAACGAGACAAGGATTAGCTGGACTACAACACAACTCGAACACCAGGTTCTCGCGGCCCACCGTCACCTCCACGCGGCCCTCCAGGATCAGCACGAAGTAGTCCACCTGCACGCAACGAGACAAGGATTAGCTGGACTACAACACAACTCGAACACCAGGTGCTCGCTCACCGGCTTGCCCTCCTGGAAGACGTATCGCTTGGGGTCGTCCTTGGGCTCGTCGCCGCGCAGCTTGACGTGCTGCACCACGTCCTGCTTCAGCAGCCGCCGCAGCACCGTCTCCGAGATCATCTCCGCGCGGAACGGGTCCACACCTGGGGGGAGGAGATTCAGCATTAGGGTGCAGTTCCACTGAGGCGGAGCGGAGCGGAGCTGTGCGCGATTCACCAATCACATGGCTTGAAATCCACGCGAGGCACAATGAGATGTGGATTTGGCACCCTAATCAAAACTAAGTCAAGTTCAGCCCTGTTACCTACCCTTAATTGCATACTTTTACCCACGGAACATACATATAGGGAAATGCGATGTAGGCGTGGCCCGCGCGCCACTAGTATGGGTTGTGTTCCATACTTGCCTTCAGTCATCGCTGTCATCCGGTTCAAGAACGGACGTCTCGTGTCACTATTTGTTTTACGGTATTTCAAAGAAATTATGGTTTGTTGTTCCGTTTTGCAGTGTAAAAATAATAGTAAAACAAGAAATGTTAAGAATGGAGGTGTTTCATATCACCGGTAAGTGAAGTTTTTGCAATAAATCTTATTATCGTAATTTAATTTCAATTACTTAAAACCCAATAGATATTTTAATCTGAAATCAACCTTAAGGAATGGGCAATAAAGCTTGCTTTAGCTTAGCTTAGCTTACACGTGTCATCTACATGGTTCATTCACCTCTAGAGGTACCTATTCACGTCTCCGTAGGTGATGCGAAAAAAGTTTATCGACATCGACATTTTATTAGTTATTATTACAATAGTGAGCAATTGTAATGTAACATCTTTAAAATTTTAAC
Organism: Hesperia comma; assembly: GCA_905404135.1. Lineage (NCBI taxonomy): Eukaryota > Metazoa > Arthropoda > Insecta > Lepidoptera > Hesperiidae > Hesperia > Hesperia comma. Next base: position 18,633,083 of record FR990015.1, on the reverse strand, counting down.
CTGCTTAGATAAATTATATAAATAAAGATATGTTATGCGCTAACAAACAGGGGCGTGTTAATGAATAAACAATATAATAAATTAAGTTAAATAATAATAAATAACACCTACACACATTTTACACTTTTTACACTTGCACAGAAATGAAGTAATTATTAATAAGTAAATATTGGCTACAACCCATTAATGGCCCACTACTGAGCACGGGTCTTTCCTCATTATTGAGGATTATAAATGAAATACTGCCTTTTTTAAATGTTGTTTAATATTATTCTTCTGAGAGAAAAATATATTATTCTTCTGAGAGATAATATATAGAGATAAATATATTCTTTGTAAAAAATGTTCGTTACCCGAGTCTACCTGGCTCTACATAAGGGAATTATGTTCACATTAACATTTGAATGTACGCATAACCAATTTTATTCCAATAAAATTTAATTACGAATTCTTGTATAGCTGACTGTCGTATTGATATTATTAGGTAAAATGATAAAATAAACAAATAATAAATTATGAAAATCAGTCGGATCAATATCGCGAATCCTCTAACATTTTAAATTGCATTTATAATAGGTCCAACCAATTTATCGATAAAATCACGCTTGTGTCAAATCACTAAACGATAACGGGAATTATGGTTGACAAATCATTGAAAATTTAACCTTACTGCTTACAAATAAAGATCAAATTATATTTTTAACAAATATCACTTGCCACCTGGTCAACACAAAATGTCGCAAATACGTTACTTTCTTTATAGAAAAGCCAACTCTATTGCTCAGAGTCAAGATGTGTTTTTGCATTAAAGTTTGTACAATTTAGGGTATTTAAGCCATATATGCGACCAATTAAAACTACTCTTGAGCAAAATGGGAGTAACCTATATTTCGTGGGAGTAACTGACCACCGTTTGTTTGTGTGCGTTTGGCGACACCGGTTTCAGTAATAATTTTGACGTATCACACTTCCGCTTAATCTATGTTTCGTGCTTTTACCCGTTAAGTCGCGATCTCTAATTCTCCTCAATGATCAGGGAAAACCCATGCTTAGTAGTGGAACAAAATTTATCAAAGTGTAAAAAAGTGGAAAAAAAGTTTGTCTTGACGTGAACTTTTTGCCACGTGTACTAAGTATACTAAGCTGTGGGTGCTACATCGTAAGTTTCCTGTACCAATGCGCGGGCTACTCTACGTGCTGTATACACTGGAACCACATGTCCTACTCACTGGTGCTGAGGAACTGGAAGGCGGCGAGCACGAGCTGCGGCGACACGTGCACGCGCTGGTGCTGGTGGCCCGCGAACGACGCCAGGTCCTGGAACCGGTTCAGCGGCCGCATCAGCCGCTTCTTGGTGCGGTTGTCCGCTGCAACGGATGGATGCTGTTAGATTTATCGAGAGACGTACAGTAGTATTTTTTTTTTATGGAATTAAGATAGCAAACGAGCATGCAGCACCACCTTCCGCTGCCGCCCATGACAACTGTGACCGACCCAGAACTAGACTCAATGAGTCGACTCGTTCTAGTTCGGTCACAGATGCGTTGCTACCCCTGAGTACTGAGATGGTCGCCTCTATAAGTGTAGCCGGCTCAATTATTACACGGTAGGAATCCCAAGTAACAAAATGTGGTCTTGTAGTGGTTCCGGGGCCAAGTCTATAACAGGCTAGTAAACGTTTATAACCACGGAAAAGGGCCCATTTTATACGCGTACTTTTGCTAATAAAACACTCATAGTATATTTGGCGAGCACCACTTAGACCAATAATATACTCATATTTGGACTACGCAGAACTATCTGCTCCCGCGAAGCCAGCTATAAGCATCTAATAGAACCAGGTAGGCGTGTAACATACTCCGCGCATCTATTACTAGCTACTTCAAACATGTCTGAATTGTTGTTGTGTTCTTCGATTATGGAGGAAAATAAAATAATAAAAAATAAGTTCATCTATTTTATAAATTATATGTATTAACAAGTATTCCGCACGTAATATTATAAGTGCATACATGTTTGCACGGCGAACGCGTAAGTATTTTCGGTGAAGTATATAGTGTTTTACATCTCAATTTTTGTTCGCCTTTTGAACACAGCATATTTACTAAGTTGTGTTTAAAAATAATATTAATCCTAACAGCATTGTCGCGCCATATTGTGACGCATTAGGGTTCCACATACAAATGTGTTCTTATATGGACTTCACTAAGATATCTATAGACACTAATAGTTTTACAAGAAACCTTTATACAGAAATGAAGACTATAACAGCATTCGAGAGTCCACAATAATACCAAGTACACTTACTCCTAAAAGAAACCACTGTAGAACTTATTTACTTATAATTGGCACATAAAGTTGACTTATACACCCCTATAAGGTCTAGTAACAAATGCAAACGGTTCTAAGTGTATTTAGTTCTGTAAATTACTATTACTGGCGTATGACACTAATAACGGATTTATAATTACTCATTGTAGCCGATTATAAGTGTTACATACTGGAGCAAGTTTTCTCAAGTGTATTTAGACCTATGCAACACTTTTATAGTTAATCTTAGCCTTTACTGCGCCTATAATTTTGTTCTATACACGACTATAAGTCAACTTATAAGAATAGATGTACTATAAAACCAAAAGAACTCTGTGTAACCCGTTATAAGCTTGGTAGTAAATCCTGGAACCACTAAGAGAGACGTACTAGTGCTGTGAGCCTGTATACAGGAGAACTTTGTTACTTGGGATGGTACTAGGTACCGTGGCGGGCGGTGGTACTTCCCCGGGTGAGCTCTAGGCCCTACCACCTTACAAAATTACACCTTAGTATGGGTCTAACTATGTTAGATATGTCCACAGACGTACAGCAATATGGGTGTTAACAGGTTAGGGTAGTGGATCTGCTGCCCTTGCCCCCGGATTTCGGATCAAGAACCTACGGGTCCTACGGGTGTTGTATTAGACATTGTGCACCTGAACCCATCCTCTGGATCAGGAGTCAAACAGAACATAACCTAAGTTGGGGTGTAAGTCGCTCCATTCGTCCATTCCAGACCAACCTTCCCTGCTCGTGATGCACCCTGCTGACCAATAGATTGCAGCGCCCGCTCCCTCTTTTCAGCGGTCACTGGTCGTTGTATTCAGATTAATCACGAAGACAACCCTTAAAAATCTACCTCGAAAATATTTGTGCCCTGGATTAAGAGCTATGCCCCTCCCATCCACCCCTCTATAAGCAGTAGGGAGCTGATACATAAGTGAACTTACTCAACCTCCCACACCCCACAAAGCTTTGCCCCTTCCCTTATATCAGAACAGGATCTGTGACCTATAGTATATATACTTACAAATGACGTCACTCTCGTCGACGATCTCTGCCTGGATCATCTCCTCGATGACGTCCTCCAGCGTGACCAGCCCCACGGTCTCGTACACCGGGTCGCCGTCGCCCTCCTCGATGCGCTGCACGAACGCCATGTGGCCCTTGTGCCCTGCGGGGGACAACACGACAATGTTGTTGGTAGGTAAAATTTAAATATTCTTGTTAGGTTAGTGTTATATTAGGTTAGTAGCTTTGTTCCTACACAGAGCAAACTCGTGACAAATATAACATTCAAAAGGTTGCTCTTTAAACCTTCGCTTCAAAACAAAACGTCATTAAATTTTAACCCACATGTTGAAGGAATCAAGGTCTTCCTAACACAAATAAACGAAATATAGCCACGTGCGAACGATGCCTTATATAATTAGAAAATAAAACTCGGCGCTTGCCAACATTAAAAACACAGGATGCCGGAATTTTGTTTGCGAAATATTAGGGTTACCAAAAATTTCTACACGTATTAAGTATTTAAGTACTCGTTTTTACCATAAAGTAAAAATCTCATGATGCAACCGATGCTCTTATCATTATTGGTGGGCGATTACGACAAATTACTAAATTAACATTCGACCATGAAGATGTCTCGATTCTAGTTAAGTTCTAGTTCTAGTAAGATAAGTTCTAGTAAAAATACAAATTTCTTTCGTAGTAACGGTCGTGAGTGGACGCCAAGGTTTAAACGAGAGACACATAGTCATAGTCAGTCGACTGGTGCTTCTAATAAATTATTCGTTTCTTTAAAACTAGCAGTCGCAAGTTCGCAAAACTTCACGAAAATGGGTGAATACAACGCATTGTATACGTTTCCTGTGACAAAATGACGGGTTACTAACAACAAAATCTAGTGACAACCCTAATGGAAGCTATGACCATGATTCATATCTTGACAGGTCTAGACCACGTTTATTTTTACTGGCCGTCTGGCTAAATGCTCGCTTTTAACTCTCGGCGCTCGCATACAAAGAACCGACAAAATGTTCGACGTAAAACGCCGGTATTCGTGACGTACTACCGTTTAAATTTAACAGAAACGTGCGTGTACCGTAATACGTGAGCAATGAAGTAGTTATTTAATTATCTTTGCAATCCATAATGTCCTATTGGTTTCGCGTCGTATAGTGTGAGGGATACCGGAAATAGTCCCGCTATGTTTTTAGGGTTCCGTACCCAAAGGGTAAAACGGGACCCTATTACTGAGACTTCGCTGTCCGTCCGTCCGTCCGTCCGTCCGTCCGTCCGTCTGTCACCAGGCTGTATCTCATGAACCGTAATAGCTACACAGTTGACATTTTCACAGATGATGTATTTCTGTTGCCGCTACAACAACAAATACTAAAAAACAGAATAAAATAAATATTTAAGTGGGCGCCCATACATTTGACGATAGTTTAGTTACATTTCGGTCCAAGAGATGGCGTTGTACGTAATATGTGGCTACAATATTAAACAATTAAATATTTAAGTGAGGCTTTCATACAACAGACCAGATTTTTTTTGGGGTTTTTATACATAATGGTACGGAACCCTTCGTGCGCGAGTCCGACTCGCACTTGGCCGGTTTTTCACATTAAGAACATTCAGGTACCTATGCAGGTTTCTCACGATGTTTCATTCGCCCAAGCATGTGATAAATATAATTTAGGTGCTTGCAAGATTTGAACACCGGTTAAAATTTTTCATTGTTTCTTTACGTAGTCGAGCTTATACCTATTATTTGTTCGGGTTACTTTGTTCTTCAGCCAACAAGATATCTGACAAAACGCTATTGACTACATTGAATTTTCAGTATGATAAAAAAATATATGTTGGATTAAAATCACATAATATTCTCATTTCCGTCCCCAATAACAATGGCGTCTCATTTACACAATGGTGCGATGATTGTACCAGTATCGATCGGACACAGTCCAATCGAGCTGAGAGGCAATAATAACCATTTCACGTCATAAAAATGTTTACTAGCTAATAGTAAAATCATTTACAAAGTTTATGAGCGCTCTCCGTGAGTACACGCCAACTTACTTACAATTTATGATCTGTAGTATAGTTTGTGTGTAATGATTATGTGGTAGAGGTAGGGCTGAACTTACAAAATGAAAAAAATAAACTTCATTGCTGGTCAAAAATAATTCGAGCAAAAATCTAAGAAGAAAGACCTTTCCCGACGATTAAACAAGCATTTAAAACTGTCACTTCATTGAATAAACAATGTGTTAGTTTGTCATTTAAAACCGTCTTATTTTTCTGGTCAGTTTTCAGGGGAAATGTTTAATTTGTTATGACCCACTGAAGGTAATGTAATGTTTTTGTGCATGTCATATATTTTTAATGAGCAACTCGAAGATATCCTAAATAATTGTCAGATATATGTAACGCCTAACAAAAACAGTATTTTTGTGATAGGCTGGAGAACCGTATATTTATCCGCACTGTTGACAACCCTAGCGCGGATGCTACGAGTGCTCGAGTTTGTAGGACAGATAACACTATCGTTAGGATTAATATACGCGCCCTAATTTATACATATTTTGTGGTGTTTGAGTTATTGTAGCGTAAATAAACTTTGACAGATAAGCTCTTAACGTGACGCCTTGTACAGTGATATCAGTAATTGAAGTGGCCATTTTATATATCTATCTTTAGCACAGATAGCATAATTATAAAGTTTTATTTATAAGGAATGATTTGACTATAGATCAGTTATCAGTTATGTAAATCTTACTTCTAGCAATTTCTCAAACAGTAGCTCTAAATATGGAGCAAATCAAGGATTTGATCCACTCATTATACCATGAAGATACTTAGTCCTTCGAGCTTAGTTTTCGTCCTTCGAGTCAGATACTAATTCTTCCGAGTTGTGATTCTCCTGATGCATTTTCAAATAATAAATTGTTATATTTATCTACTATCTCCTTTTCCTTGCAATTTGCTCGAGTTGTATACTTGGTCTTTCGAGTAGGTTACATGAATCTATGTATCGCCGCTTATTAATACCGCTACTCAAGACAACATTAAAATTACTATGTTCCTACCTTCCTTGAACTGTTTCAGCATGACATCGAGGGTGACATCCTCGAAGACGAAGTTGCAGGGGTTCTGGTAGTACTGGCAGAGCGTGCGCAGCGGCGTGTTGTCGTCGGGGTCCACGAACGCCAGGTCCTTGATGAACAGCACCGTGATGATGTTGCCTCGGCTGCCTTCGTACACTGGGATACGGGAGTAGCCTGGGGGACGAGAATTTTATCGTTACCATAATGGTGCGTACAGATTATATAACAAAACATGTTATAAAACACAGTTATTTATAAGTATAACATGTTTTAGAAATGTGGACGATATGTGTTACGAAAACACATTGTTTTTTGTTATATGTTTCATTGTTAGACAACAATGTTAGATAGTGTGGACGTGTTATAAAACAGAAGTTATATAACATGTTACATAATCTGTACGCACCCTAAGAGATGAGATGGCAAGTGATCATTGTCGTTCATGAACATTGTGTCAGCCAATAAAGAAGCAAAAAGATAGAAAGAATAATAAACCGGCTCGCAAGCCCTCTACATAGTTCTATTACAAGTCATAAAAATGGTGAGACAGAGCTCAAAACGGCACTTAACAATACAAAAAACTGTTTTAGTAAACTAATTGACATTTGAACTCATTCACTCACCAGACTTAACAATCTCGGTCATGGTCTCGAAGTCGAGGACGCTGTTGATGGGCAGCATGAAGCAGTCATTGAGCTTTGTCATCACATCCCTCACCGTTTTCTTGCGAAGGTCCAGAGCTCCAGAAATTATGTTCACTTCTTCCTTGTCCAAGTCGTTCACGTGGTTTGTTATCTGGTGAAAAATAATAAGCATATTATTATAATTTGGTCCTTCGAGCCGGATGTAAATTGATGTAAATTGGTGGAGATTAAGCAAGGTCACCGTAAGCAACCGTGCATTGTACGCGGGTGGCATAGGTATGTACCACGGACAGGTGGCACGAGATAATATTTCAATGAAAGAAAACCGATATCAGCTTCAGAGATGCGACGACGGGGAGGGTGGTTGCAAAAACGTATTGCATGCGGGCGCTCATGCAGCTAGCGGCGCCCCTAAGGTTAAGTTAAAGAAAATACACGAACTCCCTCAATTGCAAAACAGTTATCTGTCACACAAGCGTTTCCGGAACGGTACTAACTGGTCATCTCAATATTTAAAGCATTTGAAGTAAAATTTAACACTGAATGCGTATGGTCCTTCGAGTCGCATGAGGCACAAGTTTACATATTTGACTTTAATAACGTTTCCTATTAGAATAATGAATGATTAGGCTACTACAGTCACATACCTACCAACATAATAAGTAGCTAAATATAGTGCCAGTTACTTTAAGGTAAATTTAGACACATATTAATATTAGCTACATAAAATACAGATATGGCAACCGGCCAATTAAAAGCGATAGTGACTTAAAACTATATGCATGTATATTTAACTGGTATTTTATTGATAAATTAACAACGTTGACCGAGCGGTTAACCAACAAATGGCATGGTTAAGAGATACACTTAACCGTATTACTTTTTTAACCGACAGGTTTTCAATTCGTGTGTATTTTGTTTGTTACGTGTGGTACCTCATAATTTTGTGCTAGATGAATCGATTTTCATATATTTTTGTATTCAAAAGCTATTGCTTCACATCTGGTCTCTTATAATTTTGAGCGACATCTGGCGGGTAGTTATTAATTTATTCTTAATAATGCGTATTTAATTTATGGTACCTAATTACCTCATAATTTATGGCTGGGGGTCTTGATCTGCACAATTCTTTATTTTAATCGAAAGCTAGTGCTCGTCGTCCCTTCTCAATAAATTTTACCGACATCGGACGGGTATCTTTTTATTTATCTATTAATCGCTTTTGAAGTAGAGTATTTTTAAAGCTAGTTATTACCTATATTACTAACTCTTTTAGTGTGCTTCAAGTATCCCGAAAAATCTTTACTTTTGATTTTGGGTTTTTAACGGGTAGGTACTTAAATAATTATTTTTATCTTATCCTTCTCCAGATTCAAAATGACTAAAGTAACTAGTGATAACCGGATAAATCCAGTATGAGCCGTCATTGACCGCTCCACCAACACACTTTCGTTTTTAGTTTGCGACGCTGCTAAATATATTTTCGGAGACAAACATCTTCCAGCAGTGAAGTTAACTCGTGTAATATTATGATATTTACACTCAAAATTAACCAGAATATTTGTGATTTGTGATAAATTAATAAATAAATTAAAATTTTCATCATTCAAGATGATTTTATTTCGTTTCCTTTTTTTCATTGTAGTGTATAAATGTGAAAAGTGTCATTATTGTAAACCTCTAGGAAAAATATAAGTTGTATTGAATACTATTAAAGGGAAAAAATATTTTATTCAAATAACTATCTGAGTAAATGAAATTATTGTAATCGATTCAGAAATTCTTCATTCATTGATAGGTAGGTAATTGTTAAATTAATAATGATTTAATCAATTTGCATTAGCTTGCATACAAATACTTGTTTTTGTACAAATTATTATGGTAATTTATACAAAAACACAAAATAGTTTATATAACTTTCGTTTTTGTAAATACATTAATGAATATTTTGTATTAACTGCCGTTTTCTTCATAATTTCCATATTTATGATTCGTATGGATTGGAATGGATGGAAGCATTCAAATGTCACTTGCTGTCAACGGTAAAGGAAAACATCGCAAGGAAACTTGCATGCCGGAGAGTTCAACTCAAAGGTGTGTGAAATCCGCCAATCCGCACTTGGCCAGCGTGGTAAACTATGGCCTTAACCCTCTCATTCTGAAAAGAGACTATACCCAGCAGTGAGTTATGGGGTGCAATGCTGATGGATCATAACGGTTCGAAGTCATACCTTGACGAGCTCCTTCAGCCGCTCCCGGTTGTAGTGCGTGCCGATCTCCTCGCCCAGGAAGTAGTCCAGCAGCTTGCTGGTGGGCCACGCCAGCGGCGCGCATATACCCATTACTATCTAAAAAAAAGTGAAAAAAAACGTTTTAATTCAACACACTCATACTCTCACATTAGAATACACGTACCTAGACTGAGAATAAAAATTTAAAACACAACATTTCCGCCTCAATGGGAATCGAAAACAGGATCGTTCGAATGACAGTCTAGTATGCGAACCATTGCGAAATACGAGGCGTCACATCAGTCGTCAGTCGTCAATGTAACACGATGTTTGAAAATGTAGGATACATTTCCACATCGTGTTACATTGACGAACTAATTCTAATGAAGTAAAATTCTGTCTTGAAAATCCAATATTGCAGTGGGCTTTAGTTAATTACCAAAACTGTTTAAACAAGTACAACTTAATCAATTTCAGTCAGCAACCAAAACGATTTCTTTCGTATGGGCTAATCGCTTATTTATCTTCCTAATCGAATCATTAAAATGTTGGCTACTTGTTTGAATGAATTGTCTATCGCGTGTAATTAGCAATTTACGAGATATAAATAAATCAAGGACTACCTAGATAAGTCAAAATGACTAATATCGTTCTGATATGATAGCACGTTGAAGGAAAAGGTTATGAAAAAACCTTTAGCGTCCTTACTTTCCATCTGTAATTATGGCAAAGGCTATTCGGAAATTCAGTTTAAAAATGAAATTAAGCATCTATGCAAAAAAAAAATTCAATAGTCTCCGATTTTCTTTTAATAATGTATTGAGATACCAAAACATTAAATAGGTATTTAGGTATCAGTGAGCATGTAGGTATCTAAGTACAAAGTATTATTATCAGTATGTATGTATGTATTGTATAGTATTCAATGAAGACTACATTTTAGGTATGCATTTATAATTAGCGTTACATCACAAAACGTTTCTAATATCGAATCAGACTTGACGCCTGAGTCACCCATACTTCGGGATACCATCTTACACTTCGAAAATCCGGCCAACATAATTATGTAGATATTTTTATGAGACATTTATGACATTATTATAACAGGGTTAAAAATCCAGAAATTTTAAACAAAATAAAAATATTAATTTTTTTATCCATATTTTTTGAAGTAGAACTTCTAAATCGAAAAAGTAGTGAAAATTTTATAGCTGCAACATGATTGCTGCATGCTTTTGCAACGGAAACGCGTCGTCAAGTGTAAGTTTGATGTTTTTCTAGAAATTACTTTGATGCCTTGCAATTTATCTAAAGTATTAAGGCGGCCCCAGTTTAGGACACGATTACACACATAGCCCAGCGCGGCAGCTTGTGACAATCCTAAGTGATAGTCCAACTCGTACATGATTATTTGTTTAAGGCTAAAAGTCCCAACTTGTCCGGAAAATCCCAAACATTTGGAAACCCTAAATCTTTGAAGGCAAATGAATGCAAATTCAATGACTCACCTTCATGATCCAAATACTCTTCGCACCAATAAGCAGTCCATGTCTCGCGCAAATGGCTTGCGGCGTGATCTCAGCGATGAACACGATGGCCAGGGTGGACCCGATGACAGCCACCAGCCCCGATGTCAGGTCATCCAGAATTACAGTGAAGGTGCTGTTCACCGCGACGTTACTCAGCAAAATCGTGCAGAGGAGGTAGTTGCCGTGAGCTCTGACGGGCATAATAGCCCTGGCATACTTCCTTTCCTTCTCAGTTCCCGTATTAGCGATGATTTTCAATTCGGTGCGGTCTAAAGCCATTAGACCCAAGTTCAGACCAGAGAAGAGCGAAGCTAACATCAGCAGAATAACGATGAGGATTAAAGAAGCCCAGAGCGGTAAGAGCTTGTTGTGGGTCGCGAGGATCTTCCATTTTTCAGGGCCTTGATGGATGAAGTCGCCGTCTTCACCGTTTTTAGCGCAAATGTAGAATCTGTAGTCGTCGAGCGGCGGAGGCGATATCAGTTCGAACACGGCCGAGTCTAAGTCAGCTTCCTTGGCCTTTAAATCAAATTGTTAGTTAATGTTACATACACGCAGCAATTGAAGTTTTTATAAATTAACAGGCTCGGAAGCCTGAATACTGTAGGTACATGGACGACACAAATCTCTAAAGCCCACGACCCCAGAACAACTTATTTTCGGTCACATAAATAGCGGCCCCAACCGGGAATCGAACCCAGGACAACCTGCTCACAGGCAGGATCTCTATCAACAAAGTTTCAGGGTCGTCACAGAAAATTAGCCTTTTCATGAGGGTAACCGCGTGTGAATTTTCCGCTAGAGGCGCTAGTGAAAAGTGAGGTCTGTCTGTCACTTTTCGCTTCTCTGAATGTCATTTGTCACTGTTTATGTATGGGCGGGCTTTGACAGCAAGACCTCACCTCGCCGGTGGCGCCAACTGGTGAGCACAAAAACGGCGACCCTCATTGAGTTGACTTGTGTTATAATGACGAGAGAAAATATTTTTAGATAAATCGGATACACCACTAACCTTATACTGCTGACTGTTAATCAGAAAATGACAAGGCTTTCCATAAGGTTCTGGAACGTGTGTGAATGCTATATAAGTATCGTTCGTGAAATCTTCCCCAAACAGCCTCATTTGAAAAAGAGTTTCTCGGAGTACGCTTGGGATCATGCCATCGACAATCCTCGGTTCTTTTACAGATTCCTCAACCCTCAAACCCATCAGCCTAGGTCGGGTTAGGTTAGGGTTAGGTAGGATTGGACTACCATTTTGGGTGTTGTTCATGGGTGTGAGTTTTGGACCGAGACTGTTGGTAGAGGGTTCGTTTGTGGTACTTGTCCCAGAAGAAGGTGGAGGAACCTCTGTTGGTGGTTCATCAGATGGAACGGCATCGGTAGGTTCAGCAGCACCCGATTGACGTCTAATTCGAGTGTGTTCTGTATTCTGGACTTTCTCCGATACTCGATTTGGGTACCCAAAGGTTTCAACTTCGTCATCCGTTTGAGTTCTCGGGAATTTGTTGACAGCGGTGTCCTTGTAGTATTTGAACTCGTTACTTTCCACGCTATTGTCTGATATGTCGAATTTCTCCAGCTTCGCGCTGCGACCCTCATCTTTACTCAACCTGCGAAATAAAGCTTTAGGTTAGGACTAGACTGCTCTTTGACTTAGTTAGGGCATCAAGTTATAGTTAATTACAGCTGTTAAGTTCTAAATAAAGTGCGTTATATTAAACTAGTAAACCCGCCCTCGCTTCGCTTCGGGGATAGGGATTGCAATCCGGTATCATTTTCAATCCGGCCGGATCCGGTCGAATTTTCGTCAATCCAATAAAATTAAAGTCAATCCGGCCGGATCCGACCGGATCCGGCCGGATTGACTTTAAATTTATTTAGAGTATAGTATTCAGTGATTGTGAGTTTGCAACCTTCATATACCAAACCTCAATATAACAACTTGAATTATCCATAACAGTCAACGTAAAATATACCTTTACATTACGATTTTTTACGAATACAAGGTTTTTTTTTTGTTAAACAGTCGAAGTCGTTTGATGAACTGTAATGTAAACAGTGCTGCTCATCACTATTGTTAAAGATTCCAGTTGCAACAGCTCAGAAACGTAAAAGGTGCTGCTTATCAGTCGCAGAAAAGTGAAATATCATTAACTACGTTGAAAAAAATCTTAGACGAAAAAATTTGACATAGCTTAAAGTTCGGGAAAAATTGTTACCTACCTAATCGTTTTAAAAAAGAAAATACACATAGTCATTTAATAAAAATGTGTTATCATTTATAAGCAAAAGTTGTTCGCTGTAAAAAAAATGAGTGATGTAACATAATGTTGAGGTGAATTTTTAGCCTCTTAATTACAAATTTTAGACCACCCTTGCGTCAATATAACAAACCTCAGTTTAACGAATTACTTGATATAATGAATATTTATTTGTTCCCTTTCTAATTTGTTATATCGAGGTTGCACTTTAATACATAAAAAGTTCTGTATTACATATCATGTCATCCAAACTTCTTCAGTGCCTGAAATCGAAGTGTTCGAGCAATTTTGTGTTGCCAGTGTTAACATACGGATCTGAGACGTGGTCTTTTACAGTTGGCCTCATTAAAAGGCTCAAAGTCAAACAGCGCACTGTGGAGAGGGCTATGTTAGGTAGGATTCGCAACGATGAAATTCGTAGACGAACGAAGGTTACCGACATAGCTCATAGCTCTCAGAGTTAGTCGGCTGAAGTCGTTCGAAGGACGGATGGCCGATGGTGTAGAAAGGTCCTCGAATGGCGACCACGTCTTGGTAAAAGGAGCATAGGACGCCCCCCGACAAGGTGGACTGATGACCTGAAGAAGACAGCGGGAAACCGTTGGATTCAGAAGGCTCAGAACCGATCGGAGGGGCGCCAATTAGGGGAGGCATATGTCCAGCAGTGAACTTCGATAGGCTAAAAGATAGATAGATAGATAGATAGAGATACATAAAAAGTAAAATAAAATACGTATTTATGGAAAATCAAGTCACTTTTACACACAGTAAGTACTGTTTTTCGCGCTTTTTTTGCCTTTCCGGATCCGGTACCGGATCCGGCGCCGACTCTCCGGATCCGGTAGGTCCAAAAACACGCCGGATCCGCCGGATTACCGGATCCGGAAAACCGGATTGCAATCCCTATTCGGGGAACCAGTCCCTTCAAAAATCTCTATACATTTTAACAAATTATGTTATTCCGATGTCTAAGTTATATTACTGCAAAGTTTCATGAAAATCCGTTCAGTAGTTTTTGCGTGAAAATAATAGTAGTTTAAAAATAAACAAAGTAATATCTGAAGTAAGTATTTGTGATATTATTTGAAGAACCCAGCGTTCAGTGCAGCAGATTTTATGTATTAAAAAAATGTGTTCACGGAATTAGTTTAGAATTTCTGAAAGAATATGGGAGCATTCACGTACGTGGTTTTTAGGGACACAATAGGCCACTAAATTGGATTCCTTTGAATAACTTCAGTAGAAGTATCAGAAATTCAGAACATACCTAATGCTTATTAGCACAAGAACGAAATCGCGGTAAAAGTGGAATATCTTTAAGACTATCACAATATTAATCCTGATGTCCGACACTATTGTCCATCAAGGGTTGTCAATCCGTTTAGCAAATCATGTTTAATAAGTAGTAGAGCCTGGAGTTCGCCCTTCGTATCACCACCCGCTAAGGTACCTAGTACAATTTTTACCGTGTAATAATTAACTAAGATTTTTTTTAAATAGCAATTGTGTCTCTAACAGAAAGGTCACACTTTTTAGCGGGATAGTAGTTCTCAACAGAAGTCACACACACCTGTAACCGAATGAACCTTGACTATCTGACTATCACTACATTCTGCCCCCAATCCTACTACAAAACTAACCAATTCATATTCTTACACCCTTAGTTAAGTAACTACATAACCTTCCCTTCCCAGTCCCTATTTGAGTATTTTCGTAAGTAGTTAGGTCGGTCACAGCTGTGTAGGCAGTGTAGGTGATGTTGTTCGGCTGATATTTTGAGGTCATTGAAAAATAAGACTATGGCCTTAGAATAATTAAGTTAAGTATAGTATAGAATGACAGTACTTAGTCATACATACGCTCGGTCTAAAATGAAGCACTAACGAATTTTTTTTAAGGCGTTGGCGCCAAAACGTGTTGGAGTCGGCCATACTATGAAATGAAATATTGAAAGCTAACCTGTGAAAAGTGATGTTAATTAAGTACATTTCTTTTGCTTTTCGGAATTGTTGTGTCAAAATTTAACTTTTTTTCGCGAGACACGTTCGGCGTGCATTGACTTTGAATACTAGGTACTACGGTGACGGAGCGGAATGGCGAGAACGAACGGTGTTTGGAGCCAGGCTCCAATAAAGGTGGTACAAAATGGCCGCGCTGACTTGGTTTCTATACTATAATTATTCTAAGACTATCGCACTATTATACTTGAGTGGCCGTTGTTCAGCCAGAGTTGTCTAATCTGAGTTTTAGCTCAAGTATGTTTGAGTGGAGAAATGTAATTATTTAGTTCATTACGATAACGCCACTCTTCAGACAGACTTCGAGTATTGGTATTGTGTAAGTCGGGCACAGTTTACAAGTGTGGTACTGTGGAGTGTTGGTTTTGTGGGTTTACAGATTTATTATTGTACTAATAAGAATACTCTAAGTATAAGGCATCGTTCACACCAACGTATTGGCCGCCGCGGACTGTCAGTATGCTTACAGTCAGCCCCAATATGAACGTGTACTCATATAGCGTATGATCCGTTCGGTGTGAACGAGAAGTTGAACATTATATGGAAAAACAAACTGCGTAACGCGGGCTCACAGTCAGCGACCGACAATACGTTTGGTACGAACAATGCTTAAACCTAATTGTACATTTTGCTCAAAAGCTAAATTGATCAGTAAGTCACGGAACAGAGTAAAACCCTTAATATTTTTTTTTACCTGGAGGGGCAATTTCAAATTTTCGGCAACACAAATATAGATATATGTACTATACATACACATACATTTTGTGTCTACCCAGAAATAAAAACAATTGAATTCAGACGTATTTCTTCCTACTTCCGCAACGAGGTTCTGTTTATCTACAATACCAGTGATACCAACGCAGACATAATACAACATTGATAAATGCTAAGTAAACGGCACACAACAACGTGTCGAGATGTGTACGTGTGTTTGAGTCACCGACACATTTCTGTGGCAACACTCATTAGTCAGGAATGATAAAATTAAATATTAGTGCCTGTCTGTTAATTCTAAAGTCAATTTTGCTTCGGTTCAAGAAACCTAGTTGTTCCTTCTTTATGGATTTAAACGAGCATACTCAATCTTAAATCTATCTTAATCGCGAACGGAATAGATATAGTTCTAATTCGGTTACAAATGTCTTGCTAACCGATACCTAGTTACTGTTTAGCAGTTAGGAGATCTCCCGCCAGGCGAAGTTTCATGCCTGACGAGCTAGATACGATCGTTCATGCCCGAAACATGGTATATATGAGAGCGATGTAGAAAACTTCGATAGCATGATTGAGGTGTGATATGACATCACTGTGTGACGTTATCGTAACGATGCGATGGTATTCCTTATAATGTTTTTAATACACATCAATAATCTCATGTGTGACCACCTTGAAAAATAAAAACCGGTGATAAGAAATAGTAAAATTATTTGAGATCGTAGAGATACTACTTACCTACCTACTAAAGTATGTACCTTAGTGCATAAATACCAAAAAACGTTATAAGTACGTGTGTAGGTACCTACTGTAGGAAAATGTGTCTGATCCTATATCATAATATTTTTTTTTTAATTAAAGGTCTCTTGTTCTAATTACTTATTTTAAACCGACTTCAAAAAAGGAGGACTTCTCAATTCGTCTGAATGTTCTTTTTTTCTCATAGGTTTTTGAGTTATTCTCAATAATGTGAATTTAGTTTATGCTCATGCTCATTATCTCACAACTTTTGACTGGGTGTTCGATTTTGATGATACTTTTTTTGTTCGAAATAGTGCTTGTCGTGTGGTCGCTTATAAATTTGGCCGACATCTGGCGAGTGTTTTTTGAGTTATCTCGACTTTTAAGTCAGTTTTTTTGTAAAAAGTGAGTTATTTTTTAACAACATAAAATGACAGATTAGTATAGTATCCGAAATTTTTATGAAACTATGTTTCATGTCATCGGCTTACAGTTGCGTTCAAGCCAATAAAGATTAAAAAAACTAAAAAACACGCTTTTTATAGAATACTGAACTAAAAAAATAGAAAATAAGTTTCAATAAATTTAAATTAAGAATAGTGTTAAAAATTTCAACAAACATGAATTAATAATAGTGTAAATAAAGAAAATATTTTATTTAAAAAAAGCGTGGGGTGCTTTTTAAGATATTATCAAAATGACACCATGCACCCCACGCTTTTTTTTAAATAAAATATTTTCTTTATTTACACTATTATTAATTCATGTTTGTTGAAATTTTTAACACTATTCTTAATTTAAATTTATTGAAACTTATTTTCTATTTTTTTAGTTCAGTATTCTATAAAAAGCGTGTTTTTTAGTTTTTTTAAACTATTATTTATTTTCGACTTTTTAGTTTTGTTTATTTATAATAGCTTGTTTTTATAATTTTAAACTATTATTTGGTCTCTATCGATCTATCTACTGTGATAACTTAGAATTCAAATAAACAGAAGAACAACGCCATCTAGTAAAACGTAATGTACGCAGTCAAACTGAATACGCAGCTACATAATTACAGCTAGTTGCCCGTAAATATGGGTAGATGGCAGTAGCAAATGGATAGATGGCAGTAGTGTGAGAGTAAAAAAATTAAAATCTTATTTTGCATATTGAAAATTGGAATAATTTTATCAAAATAGTGTAATGTCATCGGAACTCGATAAATCTACAAAGTTTGAACGAAATCTGGCCATTTAAAGTGGGTCAAAATCGCGTCCAAAGAAGTCGGTTACAAACAAATATACAAACATACAAACATACAAGTGAAGCTAATATAAAGCGTGTAATAATATCATTATGGTAGTCTCTTTATGCGAAGGAGAGTTACATACAAACATACATACAAACATACAAACATACAGGTGAAGTTATAGGCTAGGGAAGGTGGAAATTAAAGAAGTTAGGAAAAACGCCTATTTTTAGGAAAATCCGCGATAGATTTGCGTGGAAAGGGACTAGAAAATTAGGGATCAACTGTTTATAGGTGCGTTATGAATTTGAAGCAAAACGCCTGAGGGGCACGGAAGATATTAACAGAAATGTAGGTTTAAAATGAACGAATTTAGTATAAATCAAGGAAAAACAGTTGTAACTCGGAAAATTCGCGATGGATTTTCGTGGAAAAGGTATAGGAAGTTAGGGATCAGTTAGCTTTAAGTTAGTTATGAGTTTGAAGCACAACGGTTGAGGGGCACGGAAGATATTAAAGGAAGTATAGGTATAAAATTAAGAAAAAAATGAGGAAAAACAGCTATTTCTCGGAAAATTGTGGTCGGATTTTCGTGAAAATGGTATAGAAAGTTAGGGAATAATTAGTTGCAGATGCTATATAAGTTTGAAGCAAGAAGACCTTTGGGCACCGGAGATATTAAAGAAAATGGAGTAAAGTTACATACAAACATACAGGTGAAGTTAATAAAAGCGTGTTAAAAATAGTGGTGCTCAAGAGTCAAGAGTTGAGAGTCTTGAGAGTCGTTATTTATTGTTCTTGGATGAGTGAGACAGGTGGCTGACAAGACGGGTAACACGAAATAACAACACTGAAAAGCGAAGCTATTGCGAGATCATAACAACATCATATCAAATAATAACAAATCAACTTTAATCCTCAATTTTCAGCCAGATAAAGCATAATTTAATATTTTTAAACACAATAAACTTCCACAGATAAAAATACGTTGTCATTATCTGTTTTATCAAAATCTTACTGTACGATAAGCGACTGATAGAGTACCTACGTAATCTGCGTATGCGTAGATTTCCTTTCAGGTAACTACATAACTAATTATCTCTAACACAACTGATTAAGAGAGTCGCTTTATTCCATAGACTTAAGAAAACCTGACCCGAATGGCGCAAGGGTTAACACGCCGGATCGCTGTTCCGAGGGTCCTGGGTTCGATTCCCAGCGAGGCGGCAATTTGAATGATGAGTTTAAATTTCCGTTCTCGGTCTAGGTGTCTTTGTCTTGTGTGTTGTCCAAGGCGTCCACGACACAGGGAATCCTAGTGTGGGGCTATGAGTGTGTAGCGTTATTTATTAAGAAAAACCTCTGGTGAGCGAGTCCAACATGAGATAGTATGAGAAGGTACGTTGTATGTGGCACAAAAAAAAAATTTGTCCGACAAACTTATTTGCCGTCATAGAAAAAAACTTCACGCAGTGCGAGACAACAGAAGGGTAGGTAGTAACATTTTGTCTCTTTTTTTCACGTCATTGGCGTTACTTGCTCCTGTTCTTGTGTAAGTGCGAAAAATGGCATCCATACGTCTTGTACTTTTGTACATCTATGGTTTCAACTTAAGGCGCTTTGCCCACGGAGAAACTTGAGTTGAGTTGTTGCTACAACGTTTACGGTTGCCGCAATTTTATAGCAATTAGTGAGCAACTTTTGTGCGAGTTGCTCAATCTACGCATTTCCGGGTACAGGCAGGGGGAAGAAGGGTGTGAAATCGTCCGAAGCGTTGCGATTGACAGTTGTCGGAAACCGGCAAATTTAAAAACCGGTATAATATTTAAGTTGCTAGTTGCGGCAATTAGGAACTAACCTAGTCATCCATTACAGCAACTGAAAACTGTTGACGATTGCCGTAACTCGAAACTCGAGTTGCTGTGTGTGCGCGGTCCAATTGAAATGTATGTAAACCGTTAGTTGCCAGTTGCCAGATGCTGCAATAGTTGCTCCGTGGGTAAAGCGCCTAACGGTACAGTCCTTTTAATTGAGAAGGCCCTATAATATTTTTGTTCTAGACTCCATCCGTACCTTGCGATAAGGAACTTCGTTCCAATAACACTTCTACTGACAGAAACTTGTAAAAAGTTTATTGTTAGGCTAGAGAGTCTATTTCTATTTAAATCATCCCACTATTGAGCACGAGTGTCCTCGCAGAATGGGAAGCTTAAGTTTCCCCAAAAGTGCGTCCCTTGAGATTCGAACTTGGACCCTCCGAGTAGGAGACCAGATACTCAACCACTAGGGTAACACCGTTACTATTTGAATGTCTAAAAGAAATTGTCACTACGAATATCATCACGAAATTATACGACGCAGAAGCGTTGTACAGGAAATTTTACTAAACGTCTAGCTGTTCCCTGGAACAATTCACTTAGCTAAATTGAAGGTGAAACCATCGCGTGACACACCGGCTGACAGTTGACCTGATTCACCAATCGAGGGTAAAAGCTCCTAGATGACAAACGATAGCGGTATAAAATATTATATTAAGTTGTAGGGCCAAGGAGGTAACGTTGGACGTCCAGATACGGCGGCCTGAGTTCGAATCCTGTTGATTTAATAATGTTAATAGTAATTTCTATCGCTTTTTTAGTCTTCTCGGTATTCTGTGGTAGACTAACTGAACAATGTCTGGCAGGCCAACAATTTTTTTTCAGGTATGGCTATCTTTAAATCGTTCAGCCAAAGACAAGTAAACGACGGGGAGCCTAATTAAAAAAATATATTTTTACATTATTTTTTTCATAAATAGTGTGTTAGTTCGTTCAGCCAAAGACAGGTTATAGATAGCATAATATATTATACTCTATTTTGAATATCTTAGACTGTAGCCTATTTCCCCAAGCCCAGACATCAGATGAGCAGACGCTCTGACTAATCCGTCTCAATGACAGGATTAATACATTAAACAGCAAAGACGCGAATAAAACGAACTATTCGCGCCATTTATTCGCCGCCATCTTTCTTTTACGACATTCATAAACTAAATTGCCGTGGTGTTATATTAAGAATGTACGACGAAGATTTATGCTCTCTTATTTGCTTCAACATTGCTGAGATAATTTAAATATGTATTCATGCCAAATAAAGAGTGCAGTCACTTGTTACATAAAAATATTATGTAGGTTATAGGTAGTACCTACAATAGAAGTCAGTCATCTTCATCATCATCACAAATCAAAACAGGTGGGATCGTTGTCAAGCATTAACTTATTTTAAGTAAAAAAAAAGTTTCACTTCGCGCTCTGGTCATAAGATGAGGATTGAGGAGTACAGGCCACAGTTCGCCAAGTGTGGATTCGCTAACTTCATGCACCAATGAGAAAATTAGAAGAACTCTCAGGTATACATTTTTCTAGGCTAGACTAGGCTAGGCAGGAGACTAGTGATAATTTCATTCTTCCTTTTTGAAAATGAGTGGTAACTACATAAGTACATTCAGGATTAGAACCGGAACCCCTGGTTCGGGACTCCAATTTCGAACCATTCTGCTATAACTCCTCACGGACAGAGGTCAGTAGAAACTGACAACTATTTTTAAGCGATCAACTGGGCTGTAATAAATCAATTACACCCTCCCTTGCTTCATGAAAGCAATAAATTATCTTGGGAATAAAAAAATAATAAATCAATTACGTCCCTTGTTTATTAAACCGTCCTATTACTGCTGTCTTTCTATTTTTATTATCTGGGGCAAGAATCTATCTTTCTATCGTAGTTTATGAACACGATAGTCAAGTTTTCTTATGCATTTACCTACGATAGAAGACGAACATGCAGCACCGCCATATTAAGTCGTGTTATGTGAGTGACTCAATTTCGGCTTAGGATAGTTACTTCGTAGTTCGTCAGTTAGCATGTTGATATTGAGAAACGAGAGGTTCCGAGTACGAATGTTAATTGATTACGTTGGAGGATAAACATTAATGATAATATTAGTTTTGTGATGTAGCCATCTAGTATTGACAAAATACCGCGGTGTTGTCTAGACCGGTCCCGTGGCGAGGTGCCAAAGCCACCGGAGTTCATCGGACATCAGATCTGATGTGTCCGGTGTGAGGAATATTGGCATCAACGTCTGTTTGATCTTTTTTAACGTAAAATGTTGTCGGTAGGTATCATAACTCTTCTGACCTCATAGAAGATTAATCCCACAGTGGGATGTGAGTGCGATTTAGGAACGGACAGTGTCCAGCGGTGGGCAATTAAAGGTTGATGGATGGATTGCTATCATAACTGCTTATGTATACCTACTTACTGTTAAATTTTACCTACCCAAGATTATACTCAGGCTCGCTTAGGTTTGGTTAGATTAATTCTAAGTATACTTGCTATACTATTATTGGGCTATTACTAACAATATTACTGGACTATTAGTAACAAGAAATAACTGGACTATTAGGAAGCATTTAAGTATGTATTACAAAAAGTAATTTTTAAAAATTACTTGATTGATTCGCATTTTGGACTTGCAGAACTGTTAAAATTACCTTACTTAAATTCGTAGATCTTATTCGTAACCAGATTCGTAGACAGTCCAAAAAGGCGATGATTTTTTGTGCCATGTATATCCTTTGATGTTTTAAATGTCTAGATTGAGCGTCGCCTTACAATGAAAACAAAAAAACAAAGCAACATTATCAAGCATGTGTGCGTGCAGGCGATGTTTTACCCCTTCGTCTATTGTCTATGTGTGTGTAATGATATAAAAATTGTGGCTAACAGTTAGCCACAAGCCACAATGCAATGCGTGGAAAACTCGCAGACAGACAGACGGTAATAGGGATGAGTAGGTCATTGTAATTAGCTGCATATTTGAATAATGTCTAGCGAGGACATTATTAGGGCAGGGCGAGGTTGGAGTGTCGCCCAAAGACGCCATAAACTAACATCACCCACCTATTTCTGTCCGTTCATTCAAGTCCCACGTTAGGACTTGATGCTAATTGCTATGCGACAAAGTAACAATAACGATACGAGAAGCAAAAGCTTTTTATAGCTTTGTAGCTACCATGCGTTT
Organism: Hesperia comma; assembly: GCA_905404135.1. Taxonomy (NCBI): domain Eukaryota; kingdom Metazoa; phylum Arthropoda; class Insecta; order Lepidoptera; family Hesperiidae; genus Hesperia; species Hesperia comma. Next base: position 18,610,215 of record FR990015.1, on the reverse strand, counting down.
GACACGAAGTGACATAACGTTTGAAATGTCTTCGTTCCATAAAGCGAAGTAATCTTTTGACAAAATGAATTCGACTTGAGCTTCGAGCTCAGGTAATGAAAGTCAAAATTTACTTTTTTATTCCGTCAATGCTTATTTTTTTCAATTTGTCAACCACTTCTCATTAAGTATTGCGTATACCCGCATATCTGATTGAATCGTTTCAAATTCATCACCTCCAAACTCCAAATGTGTTATGAGAGCCGGTAAAGTGTTCTTCACAACGAACTATAAATTGTAAAGACAGCTGACACAAGCCCTAACTTTTGCTTTCATTACAAGATTCACGAACGTAAGCCGAGACTTGTGTCGCATTCCTCACGAGATTGACGTCGATTTGCGTACACAGTCGCCAGTAGGTACCTACTTTAATGTCATCACAGTAACGTCTGGGCGGACGCACGGTGGCGTGTTGCCAGCCGTGACGTCACTGCTTGCTACAGTGTGAGCTGCACGTCCACTCAATTGAGATGCGCCTGCGGCGTCTGCGCATCGAGAAGCTATTCGAATTTCGAATTCAGTTGTTTTTTATAAGGGCTTTGAAGTGGTCAGTGTGGTCCAAAGATGTATTAAATATCTAGATGGAACATCGAATCCGCGAAAACGTGTCAAAAATTTGTGGCCAACTGTTGGCCACAACTTTTATTATCATTACGCACAGATTACGCACACATAGACAATAAATGAACGCGAAAAACATCGCCTACACGCACACATGCTTGATAATATTGCCTTGTTTTTTTTATTTTCATTGTAGGGCGACGCTCAATCTAGATATTTAAAACATCATTCGTGTGTTTGGTATTTTTTTTATTAATATCATCTGTTTACCTAAGTGGCATAAATGGTCACTGTAAAAATAAATTAAGATTTTAGACTCATTGCGAAAACAACAAGAACTTGTTACAGAACTACATTTCGTCGCAAATGAACTCTTGTCCTTGGACGCGCTATCAGCTTAATTCAGTTGACAAGCATTACACCACTGAAGCACTTTGAAAACACTTCAATTTAACGAGACCATTAGACATCCCTTTTATTAATCTGTCTAATAGATAGTCGTAGTAATTAAGTCGATTATCAAAACAAAGAGTGAATGAGCGTCAGTGGCCATCACGACGAGTCTGCGCCATGCCGGTCCTCGCCTGCCGTCCATCATTCTAATATATGTACACCTATTTAATTTTTATTCAACGCACGTCAAAAAACATGAGGTTCTATGTTCGGCGACTACATTTTATGTATATGTCCAGTGAATTTTCCGTCATTTGTAACTGAGCGTTATTCCGAGATGATCCGTTTGCGTTCCTAGTGTCCGGATTTGATAATAGAATCCCAGCAAAATAGAGGCAAACTCACATATAACTGATAGGCAGTACCTATAAATATTTTTTAATATTAGTTGGTTCTTGTCGATTTTGACACAGTATAATTGGTAGTACTATTATAAGTTCAGGTAAAAATAAATAGTCTTGATAAATTCACAAAGTTTATTATTCGGATGAACGTTATTTAAGAATAACACTGACTTACTACACAATACAACTTATTGATAATAATTCTAGACATCCGCAGGTATTCCTTAGACTACTGTTCAAACCAATTACTTCCGAGCAACTGCCTGCGGTCGCATGGTATCCTCTCTTTTATTAACTTTTAGAGTGGGGCGAGTCACCACAAACATGCGAACGCAGTCAGTAAAAATACTCTTTATCGCAACTTGAATTATAAATAAATTTAATAAAGTACTGGGTAGATATAATAAAATAATACATGGTTTTATGCATATAATACAGGTATCTAACAGTCGGCCTTTCCTGCAAACTTTCCGTCCTCGGAAAGCTATTAATTAACTTACACATTATTATTCCTTACCAAATTAGATTATAACATATCTATAAGTGCACGTTTTAAAATTAATAATCATAAGTAATTAATACATGTATGGATATTGTAAACTCTGTTTCCTCTTCATATCCACAGTGATGAACCTTATTCTACACACTAAATAACAGTATGGGAGCCCCTTCTGTCTCCAACACTGAATAATGCAATACGTTAAACAAATATAACACAACATTATCAACTTAACTCGGTTGAATCAGCAGTACTAAAATTCTATTCAACCCTCACTGTGTCCTCTACATATACGCAGTGAGCAGCAGTATCGGAGCCCCTTCATGTCTCCGACACTGGGTAGTGCAACATGTTACATAAAATGAGAACATAATCAGTTTTACTAAATTGTGACAGCAATAATATAATTCTATTTAACTCTCACTGTGTCCTCTACATATACACATTAACCAGCAGTATCGAAGCCCCTTCATGTCTCCGACACTGGATTGCATAATTATATTATTACATCACATAAATGAGAAAAGTATTAGAGCCCCTTCATGTCTCTACACCATATATATACATATAACTTATCTGCAATTACTGATAATAACAAAAACAAAGTATCGCTTCAAAATTAACAGGTATATTATAAAAACTATAAATGTGCACATTACCAACAAGGAATTCAATAGTAATGATCACTCACTTTCATCACTAGATACCGGATCGATATCAGCTCTATTATAAACTAGCCAGGGGTGAATTTTATCTATAGGAAACACACCAGTAAACAGCCTATTGCCCTTTTTGGACAATGGTGTATCCTCTACAATATACCTATCATGCTCAAGAACCTTGGCTATACGATAAGGTCCACGGAGTTTAGGTACTAACTTTCTGCTACTACCTGTGGAAGGGATTTCCCTTTCTACACGTACTAGTTCACCGAGCTCAAACTTTGCTGGCTTTCGATTTTTATCGAATCTTTCTTTTTGTTTTAGTTGGTCTTCTTTAATATGTTCTGATATTTCTCTACGAGTTTCTTTTAAATTAATATTAATTTTATCCGAGTCATCCTCTAAATTTAACTGTAATGGTGCACCAGATGTACCAATTAAATCGAAGCCAAACAAAGCTTGGGCAGGTGTCTTTCCAATACCTTTATTGAGTGTATTGTTTAGACCCCACTGAATTTCTGAAACACATTCGTCCCATACATTCTCCGGTTTCCCAAAATTTGTAGCACTCAATGCTGACAAAACCGTGCGATTATACCGCTCTATTTGACCGTTTGCGCGCGGAGTTGCCACAGCATTTAAAATATGTTTCACACCCAGAGAACTTAAAAATTCCTGAAAACGTTTTGATGTAAAAGACGTACCCCTATCAGAGATTAAGCGTTTCGGTACACTAAAGGTGTGGAAGAAGTTTTTGACAGCTCTAATAGAATGAACAGCCTTTGTGCTTTTTACTGGCACTAGGACAATAAATTTTGTAAAAGCATCTATGATCAATAATAAATGAGAATTTCTACGTTTGCTACGAACAAAGGGCCCCAAATGGTCTATGTGCAGAGTATGGAACGGGCGGTCAACCTTTTCTATTGGGTGTAACTCGCCTGCTCTTTTCCCTGCAGGGACCTTTGTAAGAGCGCACTCTAAACATGACTCTACGTATTTCTTTGTAAATTTTCTCATTTTTGCGAACCAGTACGAGCTTTTTACTTTTTCAAAAGTTTTGTCAAACCCGAAATGCCCAATCTCATCATGGCACGTTTTCATCACGTTCCATCTAACGCCCTTCGGAACTACCCACCGATCGCCATCTTCGGTTTTCCTATACAAAAGTCCCCTCTTAACAACAAAATTGCTTCTTACATCTGCGGTATATTTAGTATTTTCGTCATTAAGAATTTCCACGATTCTTTGCAATTCAGAGTCACTTTGCTGAACTGTAGAAAGCCAACTAGCATCAATGACCCTAACCTGCAAACCAACCTGAGAAGGGGAGGGATTGCGACTTAACGCGTCGACATGAGTTAGTGTAGTGCCAGGTTTATAGACGATTTCAAAATCGAACTCCTGCAATATACTCCACCACCTAGCGACTCGAGGTAACGTGTCTCGCTTCTCGAACGTAGCTCGAACTGAATTGCAGTCGGTCACAATAGTGAAATGAATGCCTAGCAAGTAAACTCGAAAGCGCTGCAACGAATTAACAACCGCCAACGTTTCTAAATCGTAGGACGTAAAACGAGATTCCTCGGGGGAAGTTTGTCGGCTGTAGTATGCAACGACAGAAAAAGGAGTATTTTTATCTCGCCTCTGTAATAAAATACCGGCAATACCAATTTTTGAGGCATCAGTGTGCAACTGTGTCTCGTATTCGGGGTTATAAAATGACAGTATAGGACGTTTTGTTAATTCATCTTTGAGATTCATAAACGCTTGTTCCTCAGCGTCACCCCACTGCCATTTAGAATCCTTCTTTAATAAATTAGTGAGGGGTTTTGCGATAGCTGAGAATGATCTGACGAATCTACGGAAGAAACTGGCTAACCCTAAAAACTGTCGAACTCTATGCTGGTCAGTAGGACGGGGAAAATTTGTCACGGCTTCAATCTTTTTCTTACCAGGCTTTACACCCTCTTCACTGACCTCAAAACCTAAATAATCAATTGACTGCATCAGAAAGTTACACTTAGATAACTTAAGTGTTAAACCAGCAGAACGAAATATTTTTAAAATATTTCGTAATCTTTGGATGCCTTCTTCTACCGTTTTAGAAGGAATAATTACATCGTCCATATACGCAAAGGCTTCTTTAAATCTAGCATTGCCCAAGATCCCGTTTATAGTTTTCTGGAAAGTTGATGGAGCATTTACAAGCCCGAATGGCATTCTTGTAAATTCGTAAAGTCCATCAGGGGTTATAAATGCCGTCAAGTGTTTGGACGTTGATGACATAGGTATCTGGTAGTAGCCAGATGCCAAATCTAATGTCGTGTAAAATTTATAATTTGATAAACTATCTAATTGATCGTCTATCCTTGGAATCGGGTAATGCTCTTTCACAGTTTTCTTATTGAGGGCTCTAAAGTCAATGCACAGGCGATAATCGCCTGTTTTCTTTCTGACCAAAATGACCGGCGAGGCATAGTCAGACGAGGATTCTTCGACAATGCCAGATTCTTCGAGTTCCTTTATCATACCTCTCATAATCTCTCGTTCAGAATGAGGAAGGCGGTAGGGTCTATAAACGACAGGGGTAGTATCATGGAGCTTTATTTCCATCTCTGTTTCTTTAACACAACCCAATTCTTTTGCAGAGAACGCAAATGTGTCCCGAAATTCATTCAAGATATTTTTAAGTTCCTCCACATGCTCTTTATCAATACTTTCATTCACTCTAATCATATGACTTTCAATATTTGACACTACTTCATCATCCGGGCATCCCACAATCCTATTCACATCAAAACATTCAAGTTCTTTCAATGGAATGGCACGAACTAGCAAAGTGTCTTTGGTTAAATTAAAAACTGCTCCAAGTCCCTTTATTACCATCGTACCCTGTCCATCATGAAGACTGATAACACTTTGAATTATTTCGTACTGTTTCTCAATTTGCTGACATAGACTGGGTTCTACTAGTACGATACCAGTGTAGACTGGGACAGAATAAATTTCTAATTCTGTGAAGCCTGTGATTATTTCGTGACGAGAAACATATAGTTGAATAGGTTTACTGGGATTAGAAGACTTAGTAGTAATCGTTAATTGTTTACTATTTTTGAATACCATCACGTGTTCTTGTTCCGTGAAAGTCTGACCAAGCAGTAAAGGTACACGTAATAAGTGATCTGGAATTATCAACGCCTCTAAAGAGGCTTTAGCAGAATCAACTTCGATTTCCACCTGACATTTACCGAGACAGTTAACAGCAGAATTACCAAAACCTCTAATAACTGGCAAATCAGACGTAGACCACGAATCGACTAGCCCCCTAGCTATGGACTCACGCAGCATAGTACACTGGCTACCAAAGTCTATAAAGCAATCGAGTTTGTGACCATTAACTGAAGCGGTTTTAAAATATTTCAGGTCGTTGTCCAACTCCTGGGATATACGCAAAACAGTTTTATTAGCCGATTCTGATTTTATTGGACACTCGCTAGAAAGATGACCTACTTTACGACAGTTATCACATCGCTTGATAGGTTGTGCACATTTATAAAATGGGTGACCTTCTTCCCCACAATTATAGCATTTGGATTTAAACTTTACATCAGTTCCATTTGGTGTATTTTTATTCTGCTGTCCTCTCGGACGTTTGCTATCGGATGAGCCTGATTGCAAGGGCGCGTTAGTTTTATCAACCTTTTTAGGCATTTTAACATTTCGGAGATAAACAAGTAATTTATCAGGATCTGCGAACTGTGCTGCCTCCGCACTAGTCCTTACAGACCTGTCCTCAATGCCAAACAAAATGCAGTCAATCGCGTCTTTGCCGGTAATATGACATCTATTTAGTGCTACCATTTTCTCGTAAAAATATTCTTCCAATGGCTCTCCGTAACGCGCCTTGTATGCAAGCATATCCGACAACAATTGGCCATAATTCTCATGACTAGGAAATGCTAACTTTAATTTACTTTGCCATTCAGTCCATGAAAATAACAAACTTGGTAAGCCTTGGTACCATTTTTGAGCAAAACCCGTCAATTTTGGTAGAGCGTAATGAATAATTTGTCGCTCCGTCCAGTTGTAAATGGACGCACATTCATTAACTTTAGTGATCCAAATATCAATGGTTTGATTCTTTTTTATAGGATCAAATTCAGGTATAACATTTAAATTTGGAAAACGTTCACCATTATTGTCAGATTTCATGGACTGAACAAGCTCTCTAAATGCTAACAACAAGTTTTCGGAAGTTATAACAGATTGACCAGGTTCATTTGGTGTTGCTTCGGCGAATCGCTGCGTATTAGGTATATTCGTACTTACAGCTACGGGAACAGAGGCTGAGGGTGCGGGAGTAGGTGTCCGTGATGGCGACTCCCGTTCATGCCTTTCCGAAGCTTCATCCAAATGTCTCCGCCGGGACTCGCTACGCGTACGAATACGACGGCGGCTTCGTTTATTATGCTTAGAATGCTTGGAGCCATTCGAAACATCGCTTTGACGATCTGGAGATACATCATCTCTCGTTCTCTTGCGAGAACGTCTATCATCATCCATTGTCGCCTGAAATAGTTGAGAAGAAGAAACAAGTCAATGTTCGTTGATAACAGGAAACAGGAATTAAGATGAAGCAAGGGTTAAACACGTAACGTAAATATTATACTATTATATGATCAGTTATCAATCACATTATAATGTATATGTCGATTTTCATGTATACAAAAATAATTTATTATACCTATATTACCGAATAATTGTTTTTATTTTCTGAAACCCATGCATTTTGGTATCATAGATAACCTACACCTCGTTATGGTTACATTGTCTTGTATGTTTTCATGTTGCATTTTAATTTTATAGCACTTAATAAAACATTAAGAAACAAGGGTAGGTTCCAAAATAGTAATAGGGCATATCGTATATTTTATTTGTTGATTTATCATTAAACAATGTATTTATTGCAATATAGAATTTACTGCGTGTTTTACGCAGTAAATTCTAGGGATTATTTGATTTTACACGCAAATAAGAAACAAAGAAAGAAGAGAAAAGAAAATAAGAAAAAAAAAAATAAAGAAAAGACATTCAATTCAAATTTTATTAAATTAAAAGAATGAAGGTAGAAGTAAAAAAAAAGATTAAATGTGGCACTAAAAGTTATCACGGTTAATTTATTGCTCTGTCTACCCAATTAGCGGTATCAACATGGCTAAAACTTAGTTAAAAGTAAAGACATTGCCAGGTAAAGCAATGAAGTAACAGAATTCATATTTGTAATAAAGAATAATTACCGTACGAACCTTATTATTGGGCGTTACTGAGTCCTTTCCACCGAGAATAGGCCTCTACTCTTCGACGTATCTCAGCTGATCCCACTTTCTGAACTATTATAAGTTCAGGTAAAAATAAATAGTCTTGATAAATTCACAAAGTTTATTATTCGGATGAACGTTATTTAAGAATAACACTGACTTACTACACAATACAACTTATTGATAATAATTCTAGACATCCGCAGGTATTCCTTAGACTACTGTTCAAACCAATTACTTCCGAGCAACTGCCTGCGGTCGCATGGTATCCTCTCTTTTATTAACTTTTAGAGTGGGGCGAGTCACCACAAACATGCGAACGCAGTCAGTAAAAATACTCTTTATCGCAACTTGAATTATAAATAAATTTAATAAAGTACTGGGTAGATATAATAAAATAATACATGGTTTTATGCATATAATACAGGTATCTAACAGTACCTAGTAGGTTTGAGTAGGTAAACTTAGTGGCGAAAAAAGGTGTGAAAATACGCCATTCGGTACTTGGCCCGCGTGGTGAACAGTGACTTTATCCCTGACATTATGAGAGGAGACCCGAGCCCAGAAGTGCGCCAATTTTGGGTTGATGGACTTTCTGTAACTGAGTGCCAGATCGAAAGTTGAAAATTCGTTTTCCAGTTCGATTGAAAACCTGTTTTAGTCAGATTGTACATGGCAGTAAGCTATTAAGCTTACAGTATTTGCTGAAGACTTTAGGAAATCTACATTAAATATTGAATTGCGAACTCTATTTGGGCGCGGCTTATCTCATCGCTTCGAATAAAATTAAGTAAATGTTGATATGAAATTTTATTCAAATTTTTATCGACGCGACGCGACGGTTGACGAGTAGAATATTGAAATGTGCGTCGACGAAATGGATGAAGGCTTCGACGAATGCAGTAAGTAGGTCGTAGGAGGCGTGACCGTAATTGGAGTAATTTTTTTTGGCAACTTCGTGCTTAGAAGGGCATGTATTGATGTATGCCACTGGTCATGAATGTTATATTAATCGTTAAGCCACGTCATAGGTCTTCGAGCGGCATAAAAATTCCGATTCTTGGGTTTGTCAATCCGCACTTCAGCAATGGTTGAGTAAGCTCCAATGGCAATGATGTGGACAGACCCGTGCTCAGAGCACCATTAATTAATTGAAACCAAGCAAAAGATATACTTTTTTTTTTAATGGAATTAAGGTAGCAAACGAGCATGCAGCACCACCCTTCCGCTGCCGCCCATGGCAATTGTGACCGACTTAGAACAAGACCCAATTTAGGGACTAGGGTGGTTAGTCTAGTTAGTAGATGGTGTTAGAATATTAGTTGGTTAGTTTGTTAATAAGTGTGAGGACAGGGACTGTTAGTGATAGTTAGTCCTGTTAGTTAATATTAGTAATTGTCCAGTTAGTAATGATTAGTATGAGTCTTGTTCCAATTCGGTGACAGATGCGTTGCTACCCCTGAGGTCTGAGATGGTCGCCTCTAAAAAAGTGAAACCGGCTCCACACCTTCCTATCCGGAACACAATTGCTCTTAAAAACAATTATTATGACGGTAGAAATGGTACTGAGTACCTTGGCGGGCGGTGGTACTAACCTTGGCGGGCGGTGCTTAAAAGAAAACGCTACGTCCAGCGAAGCGCAACGCAACGCACCATCTTGTTGTCTATACTTAAACTATAAATAGACATCGTACACAAAACATACGAGCCGTTCGCGCACACCAATTGCGATGAATGGACTCCGGTTACAATAATTGGTCGTCAGCTCGTCAGTCGCAATCACTTGAGAGAATGGGAACGCGTGTCAGACGTAATCGTAAACAACGTCTTGCGTGGCGAGCTGGCGAGGCTATAGCGGGACCTGCCCTTCTTTGGGGTTTACTTTTTACTGGTAAACCCTAGGTTTGATTCGCTTTGCTTCGGGACACGTCAATCGGTACCAGGGTTGCCAAATGGTCGGAAAATCCAGGATAATCTCGGAATTTTGCCGTGTCCCGTTTCCTGTTATAACACTTCTCTGTCCCGGATTCTGAAAACTTAAAATCATTTACCCTAGTAGAATTGTCCCGGAAATTATAAACATAATATATAATATATAGCAAACCCACCTTGGGACCCACATTAGAAAATAACCTTAATCATAAGGTCTGGGAAAAAGAAGAATTTTATATAATACGTCCTCTTAACATATTATTATGTAATTAGTAAAGGAAGATCTTTAAATTTATATTTAATCATAAAAGGTAATTCCAAACGAAAATGCATGCATGCGACAATTTCGAAACGCATGAGACATACTATATGAAGAAATCCTACTAATATTATAAATGCGAAAGTTTGTAAGGATGTATGTGAGTGTGTGTGTGTGTTTGTTGCTCTTTCACGCAAAAACTAGGTACTGAACGGATTTTCATGAAACTTTGCAGTAATATAGCTTAGACATCGGAATAACATAATTTGTTAAAATTTATAGAGATTTTTGAAGGGACTGGTTTCCCGAAGCGAAGCGAGGGCGGATTTACTAGTAGAAATAAAAATAACATTAATTATGCGAATTTGACGACCACACTTTCGGTACACATTAAACAAGTATCATATCTACGTTCTATATAATATCCTCCCTCCATTGCCTCGCGCAGTCATATAAGAAGTTACATTGTATCGAAAAAAACTATGTTGTTAGTCTTGCTTTTACTTTGTTATTATCGTTTATACCGTAGCTCAATGTTTATACCTTTTAATATAGTGTAACGAAACCGAGTGTCCCGCGATAACAGTGTCCCGTTATCGTTATTCGTCCCAATGTCCCGGCTGCTAGCGATACGTGACGTGACCTCAGCGCAATTCGCGTACCGCACTCACGTACCAATGTGGTACTGCGAATTTTACGCTCTCGTTTTATAACTGTTTATTATTTTATTTATTTTTTAACCTTGCAGAGATTGTTAATGAAGTAGGTAACTCATTCATCTTTGCATAAATAAAGAAACGCCCTTTTGGCTGTCCCTTTAACTAAGCGCTGATTTGAGATAGTTTATTTTTAATTTTTCAACCCATTGCCGAACTCGATTCTCACAATTTTTCTGTTCGATACGTACTTATTTCGTTGCAAACAAAACAGCTGTGATACAAATTAACCACTTTTATATTCGATACCTATTTCGTAAGCAAAACAGCTATGATCTGTGATACAAATTATGTACAGTAAGTATAGACTATAATTTGTTTATTACCGTATTAAGCTATTAAGTAAACAATGTTTTTCCTGCTGCCGACCACCGACCACATTTTGAAGTCGTATCGCCGTGTCTGTGCCGGTGTCGCCGGTGTCGCGGGCTACGGCACGGTAATATTACCGTGGCTACGACCACATGAACATAGAGATATTACACTAGAGGGCAGAAACCAGGCTTCAGAGCGTATCTCGGATAAAAAGAGACGAAATCTTTAGTAATCACCTTTCTCTTTCTGGCGAGGCTTCAGAGCGTACCTCGGATAAAAAGAGACGAAATCTTTAGTAATCACCTTTCTCTTTATGGCTCATCGGGATCGGAGAGAGATCTTTCTAACCGGGAGCGATTGCAATGTATGGGCAGCCGTATGGCTCACCCACTCTAGTGTAATATCTCTATGCACATGAATCACATGACGTCAATTCGGCTTACTGTTTCAATTGGTGACACGACACGCCGTTACAGCGGCTACGGTTTGGAAGTTATCAGCTGGCCGAGCGCGAATAACATCGTTTTATACTAAGTGCATGTACTAATATTTGAATGGTAAAAAAACTAAAAACACCCTTGTGTAAAGCTAACTGAAGTTTGTAAATGCAACAAAGCAATAAATGTAGTCACTGTGCTGATGTGCTGTTAACCATTGAGTTCCCTTGTCCGAAGTCAGTTATGATCGTGCTATTTGGCCATATTTGTCATAACATTTCATTGTCATCGGCACTTGCCCTCTGTGCAATTCAGACTTCTTGAAGTTTAATTTTATACCAAAATACCCTCACTTAGTTCTACCCTACAAGGAACGTGCGTGCCAGGTGCCAATGCCAAACAGCTTCTTGCGTTCAGCAGTTACGGCTGTGCGTTGTCTGTCTGTCAATCACTAAGTAACTGAAGAGTTTTATGTATATTGATTGATTGATAGGGTCTAGTCAGCCTTTTTAAGTCTATTTCCGGACTTAGGTCAATCACTACATAGTATAAAACAAAGTCGCTATTTTTGTCCGTCTGTTTGTCTGTATGCTTAAATCTTTAAAATTACGCAACGGATTTTGATGCGGTTTTTTGTAATAGGTAGAGTGATTCAAGAGTAAGGTTTTTATGTATAATACTTGCATATATTCCCACGAGAACGGGATCCACGCGGGTGAAACCGCGGGCGAGCCGCTAGTCGTGTATAAAGTTACCACGATTTTATCACATATTTAATTAATCTACTTCAAAAAGGAAGAGGTTCATAATTCGATTGTTTTTTTTTCCTTTTCATAAATTTGTAACTACTGGGTGAACCGGTTTTTAAATTCTTTTTATTTTGTAAAGGTTCTGTTTGTCGTCAGATCCTACATAACCTAAGTCGGGTAATTTTTGAGTTATCTCTACTAATCAAATTTGTAGTAGGCTATTTTTTGTAAATTTTGTGAGTCACTACATAGTATAAAACAAAGTCGCTATTTTTGTCCGTCTGTTTGTTTGTTTGTCTGTTTGTCTGTATGCTTAAATCTTTAAAATTACGCAACGGATTTTGATGCGGTTTTTTGTAATAGGTAGAGTGATTCAAGAGGAAGGTTTTTATGTATAATACATGCATATATTCCCACGAGAACGGGATCCACGCGGGTGAAACCGCGGGCGGGCCGCTAGTTATAATATAAATAACAAGTGAACAAGATTAAATTCATTAATATAATCAAAATTCAATTTATTGGTCTAATCAAAACCCTAGTCTGAATCATTATTTGAACGAACTAACAATTGTATTTGAAATTTCTACACAAACAGAATTCCGTAGACCTAGCAGCCCGCATTTATCTATAACAAACATATTTCTGTCAGCACACATTAAACAATTACTCACGAGCCTTGACACGCCGCGCCGCGTGTTTCAGACAAACATACAGACGTACTGGCAGTGAACTCAGCTGTTCAACGTTTAGTTTCCACCACGTGGCCATACCATCACCACTCGTCACCATCAGTCAGCTGTCATGATGAACAGGAAGCCGCGTCAAGTTCAATATTAACTGTAGTGACATCTTTGATGATGTCTAGAATCTAGACATTAGATCATCAAAGCGCGAATCCACGCAAACGTGTCTAACTGAAAAAATTAACTAAAATTGTGGCTAACTGTTGTAATAACATACTGCATCTGTTAAGCTATGTCGGAGGCCCTAAAACAGCGTAAAAATTGAGACCCTTGAGATGGCCACTAAAGCTTCCATGTATCCACACTGAACCAGAGAAATTTATGGGCTTTCAGATGTAACTATATTAATCATGATCAAGTCGATATTTAAGTTTATAACTTTATATATACAGGGTGTCCCGTAAATTTTACGACAAACTGAAACGGAAGATAGCTTGGAGAGGGACCTACCAGATGCCAAAAAATCGTTTTAGTAAAAGTGGTAAAAGTCTCACCGTTTTCGAGATTTTGACCTTTGTTTGATTTTTTAGAAATCGCGCTCTCTTACCCTTCTTTTACTTGCTGACTACACAAATGAGCACATATTTTAATAATATTTTTTTTCACGTCCTCCCAGATAGTTATCCTACTATCCGATGATATCCGTCGATACAGAGTTTATTTATGGCCGACGTACCTACTCATTTTCCGTGACCTAACTTTGTATCTGAAACTTTACGGACCGGTTTCTTTGACATATCCATATCCATCCCTTACGGTTTCTTTGACATATCCATATCCATCCCTTACTGCTGGTCAACAGAACGTTTGTGCCTAATATTTTATATAATATGACATCGCCCTGACCCTCGAAGCGATAAATCAATTTAATTGTAACTATTATCTTTTTGCTTTTATTTTACCTGTTAATTAGGGTAAAATTTTGTGAGTTAAATTAGAACTAAAACTTAAATAAACTTGAAATTTTGCACAATGCTTTATTTCCGATGACAATGCAGAAAAGGCGCCAATCCCGTGGTATCAGACAAGGATCGTCTGATACCACGCTCAAGATTGGCGCCCGACAAGGGAACTTCTCACAAAGTTTACAACATAATGACTAAGTATATTTATTACTTTACAGTACATTATAGCCCACGCACGTAGCATTTTGTAAAAACATGTTTTATTTTTTTAACTATTATATTTACTGACTTGGAAAATATAACTTATACATAATAATAATAATAATATAATAATAATAAAATCAGTTTATTTGCTCTCACAATTTGATCTTAAGTAAATTTACAAACTTAGCTTAAAATACTGTAGTATACCTACAAGATCTACCTTGTAAGAGCTTGGTGCCTGAAGTAGGTGTCCGAAGAACCTGAGTTACAAGTCACCAATGCCCTCCCGCGGACTGATACAGGTAAGGATACAATACAATTTAAGAAAAATAGTATTGTTTGAGTTTGAGTAATGTGAGGTTTTAGAGCATGTTTACCTAAGTACTAGTATGTGGTGTATCGTGTGGAGTATGTTGTGTTGTGTGTTTGAGTGTGGATTTATGTGTGTGTGTGTGTGAGTGTGTGTATGAGTGTGTATGAGTGTGTGTGCTTGTGTGTGTGTGTTTGTGTGTGTGTGTGTGTGTGTGTGTGTGTGTGTGTGTGTGCTGTAGGCTTAAGGGTTTGTTGGGATAATGTTAAAACTTTAATTTAAGTAAGGCAAGGTTGTAACAGATTTTCTGTTTCGTCGTAAGGTAAAGTTTTGAGGTAATTTGATACATTTTTTTTACAGATATAAATGTTTTGTGGGTATATATTCAAAATGTTGTTAAGTTTGTTATATAATGAATTGCCTTGATAGCAGAAGAAGTGGCGGAATGAAGATGTATTATGTAGTGGTGGGGGACAAACCTTTCTTTTTCTACGTTTATCTATAAACAGTTGAGGGTCGTAATTTAGTTCTGAGTGTTTTTTTAAAATAGTTTGTAAGATGAATGTTTGTCGTACTGTTAACACCCCCCATAGTCTATAAAGATCAGTGGTTGGGTGTCGATATGGGAGGCCGGCTCCTACTTTTAAGATGCATCTTTGGGCTCTCTCGACGTCTATCATGAATGACTTGGCTGCTCCGCCCCATGATGTGATGCAATAATCTATAATAGACTGTCCTAGGGCAAAGTAGACCATTTTTATGATTGTGTGATCACACACTTGGCGCAGAGACCTAAAAATGTAGGTAAGTTTGCGCAGTCTTGTCACTAACGATTCGATGTGCATCTTAAAGCTTAGCCTTTGGTCCATAATGACACCCAAGTATTTGGTATTGTCCACCCTTTCAAGCCTTGGGCAGTCACAAATTGTTTTCTTTAGCTGGCGTGTACAAGTATGAACTATAATTTCAAAGTTGTCTGGTGGTAGAAGATTATTTTTCATACAAAAAGTTATATAATTAGTTTTAGAGACGTTTAATGTTAGCAAGTTATTTTTTAGCCACTTCGTAACTCGTTCGAACCCAATCTGAGCTAATTGAAAACATTCTGTCCAGCTATTGCCCGAGAAGAATAGAGCTGTATCATCGGCGAACGTAAGTATTTTTCCACCACTAAGTTTTAATTGGCATAAGTCGTTTATGTACACTAGGAATAAGGTTGGAGAGATTATGCTACCCTGCGGAAGACCAAACTCCATAGTGTACTCGTCACTCACCATGTTTCCGATTTTCACTCTTTGTTTTCTGCTAGCTAGATAGTCAGTAATGAGTTTTAGTGGTAGTCCTCTAATTCCTAGTCTTTCTAGTTTGGTAATTAAGTGTGGGATAGAGACTGTGTCAAACGCCTTCGCTAGATCAAGGAATATAGTAAGGCATTTGTTACCCTTGTCTAGATTACTAATGACCGAGTTAACTAATTCATGTACAGCGTCGTTCGTTGCCCTGCCTTGTCTGAAACCAAATTGTGAAGGAGCTAGTAAGTTGTTAGATTCTAAGAAGGTTATTAGTCGTTTGTTAATTATACGTTCTAATATTTTTGATAAGGTGGGCAAGATAGAAATGGGCCGGTAGTTGTTGACACAATCCCTATCCCCCCTTTTGTGTATTGGCTTTAGGAGCGCTATTTTAAATGCTTCCGGAAAAACTCCCTCCGACATAGCTAAGGTACACACATGTTTGATTGGTTTTATTAAGTAGTGTATGTATCTTTTTAGTATTAATGGTGAGATTTGGTCAATGCCTATTGCTGTTTTGGTGCTTAAGGAAAGAATTAGCTGTCTAATTTCGTCTTCGTCAGTCGGTTTCATAAAGAAGGAGTTCAGGGAGGTTGGAATATGTTCGTCGGATACATTAGGTATTATTTGGTGGTCAGCTTGGGTTTTTTCAGCAAGATTTTTACCTATAGTTGCAAAAAATTTATTTACCTCATATAGACTTTGTTTTGGCTTATTCGGTGATATTAAATGAAACGAGTGGTCAGTGGTTCTGTTTATACCAGTAATTCTTTTGATTGTTTCCCAAAGTTGTTTTTTATTTCCCTTTGTGTCGTTTATTTCTTGCCTTTCGTACATTCTTTTCGCTTTCTTTAGTAAAAAATTGCAATAGTTGCGGTATCGTCTATATACAAGTTTCAATTCATCATTCCCGGGTTGCCTTTTAGTTTTTTTGTAAAGATTGTCGCGGTGTCTCAAACATCGTAAAAGTCCTTTTGTAATCCATGGTTTGTTTATTCGTTTTCTACTCGGTATTTCAACTGTTTTGGAATTGTTTTTAATTGCTGTTGATAGGAGCTCGACTAGGAGATTTGCTGCTGCATTTGTATCTGTGTAGTTAAGGATCTGCAAGAAGTCTATGGTTTCTATAGCCTGGTCTAATCTAGTGTAGTCTATTTGTGTTTTGTTATTTTTGAAAGTATTGACACATTTGTTTCGTTTTATGCTCACTGCTACACTCTCATGGTCAGTAATTGAAGTTTCGATTACAAGACATATGGTGTTTAGTTGAGTTTTAATCATGATGTGATCTAAGCAGGTTCGCCCGTGAGTCGGAATAGTGTGTCCAGGGAGGATGCCATGACTAGCTAGCATATTAAGATAGTCATGCGAGCGTTTGTCCTTGGTATTTTGGGTAATATCGATATTGATATCTCCGCATAAAATAATGTTTTGGAAGGATTTTAATTCTAAAAGTAGACTATCTATGGATGTTAAAAAATTACTAATATTTACTTGACTTGGAGGGCGATACAAACCAACAAGACATGTATTGTTGTTAACTTTCAGCAGAATACAATTGGCATCCAGGATTGGTGGTTCTTCATAAACTACATGTAGATTATCTTTGTAGTAGATGACTACTCCCTCATTTTGTGTATTGTGAGTCGAGGAAGTAACTGTGGTGTAGTTATCGAGTTTGGGTATATATTTTGCCGAAGTTAACCAGCATTCAGAGAGCACAATTATGTCCCACGAGACGAGTGATCTATGTAGTAGCGTTATGAAATTGTCCATATTACAGTTGATACTACGTATGTTTTGAGTAAGAACGTTCAAAGTACGGTTGTCACAAGTTATAAGTGTTTTTACGTTGTCGACATCGCAAATGCAGTGTTTGGCTACTTCAACTGAATCCAGATCTTTGTTGAGGGAATTAATATTGAGCATATTGTAATTAACTTATTTTGATGTAGATAATATGGTGGTCACGGATTATACAACGTGACCCTTTAGTTTTAAAATAATATGATTTGGGATCTGGTACGTTTGTAGCATAATTTTTATTTATTTTAGTGTGTATGAATGTGGTGATTGTATGTATGTTTATGGTGGTGTATGTGTAAGTGTCTGTGTGATAAATAGTGATTTGTGTGGAGTGTAAGTTTAATGAATGTGTTCTTATATTTAACCCGCTAATTATTACATAAAAAGTTGGAAGTATGAAGTAAAAGTTGAAAACATGCAATAAAAAATAATAAAGAAAAGATTTTTTAAACCAAAGCGACAAATTAAAAATAATTCTTATAAATAGTCATAAAGTAAGTTTTAATAACTGTATTTCGTCGTCAATTCTGACTGGGGCGGCCAGTTCCTCCTTCTTCACATATACTCGTCCGTAAGCTGTCCAAGCAGATGTGAGTGATTTATTTCGTACGTTTTCACGGGCAAGATAAAAAATATGTCTCATTTTACTTGTAAGGTATTCTGACATATATATAGGCCGTGGAGTACCACTGATTTTAATTTGGTCCGATTGCAAGGGAGGTTCCTTCTTTTCTCTTTTGGATTTATTAAACTTTTTGTAGTGGGAGATCAGTGCTTCTTTTCGAATCGTGGATGAGAAGTCGACCACTATGACCTCAGATTTGCCTTGGTGAATGTCACTTATATCTGACTCCTGTACCGGTGGCGTAAAGCCGATTGCCTCCCCAATGTTTTGCATAATATTTATCAGGTCTTTTTTGCTTGTCTTGTTAATTTTAGGGACGTTCCGAATTTCAATCATGGAGCTACACGATTTCCTTTCTTGTCCTTCTAATTTATTTTCTAATGCATTTAAACGTTGTTTGTATGTACTATTTTCCTCTTTAAGTTCCTTAATTTCTAGTTGCAAGGCTTCGTTCTGCTTAGTTAAGGTGGTGATAGATGTTTGTATATCTTTATTTTGAGACATTATAGTCATGAGAGCATTGTTTAAAAGCTCGAATTTATGGTCTTGTTGCTGTTTAATATCGGTAAACATTATTTTAATGTCTTCGTCAGACGTAGAATGGCTCGGCACGTTTTCAATGGTGCGTTTTTGCCTTTTTGTTACGTTAAAATAGTTCTCGTCAGATACAATGGTGCTAGTTGTATGTAGTGCCGAATCCGAGCTATAGTGTGTTGCAGCGCTCGGCGCGTTAAGTTGCTTTTGAGCTGAGCCTGGCGGTGATCGACGAATCATAATATTAGTAGGTCTAAATGTTCGAGACTCGAGTTCCGACGGCCGCGGTAGATAGTTAGTTGTGGTTGTGGCGTTGTCCCTGCCGCACGCGTACCTGCACTGCACTCGATTTTTTGCTATCGAGATAAGATGATGGGCTCTGGATGGTTAATGTTATTTTTAAAAAATAGGTTGGGACTTACGCGAATAATACTTGTCTCTTTTGTGCGTTTGTTTGTCACTCAATCTATTTCACCTCTTGTTTGTTGTTGTTATTTGAAATGAATTACACGATATCGTACTAGTGCACACGTCTACTCTTCGTGGCGTCCGCGGAGGAAGGGGGATAGGTCATAGGACATAGGTCATAGTTGTGTTGTCTTGAAGGGACGCAGTTTTTGCCCGATTGTACGTAGATAGACGAATAACAGTATAGTCACATATAGTCCTTAATTAGTTCCATTCCATGTCAACCCGTGTATATAATCAAAGATGTCAACCTAAAGCAGTGTAGGGGCAGTATGTTTTCCCTACTACATATAATTATGTATAGGTAACCCGTATGGGCCTATGTCCGATTGTCCCTCGGAGTAATGATAAACTAATTCCTCCGAGGATTGTCCGAATGGCGTCATAAGCCCTTCCAACGAAGGTCGTTACGCTCGACTACTCATCATTTAGTGACTGACGTACGTTCCTACAAGTACCGCTTTAGTAATGAGGTTTTGAATTACTGCTACGGCTTTGGAACAATGTATCTATGTGGGGAAAAGACATAACATTATGTAGAGATAATTCCCAAGTAAATTAGACAAAATGTCAAACGTGAAATTCTCGCCGAAACATGCAGAAACGCCAGAAACCGACAGAAAAAAATTGTCGTTATAATTAATCTTACATAATAAATTGTTTTGCTACGAGGTTGGTTACTTAAATAAGTTTTTGAGATATTCCAACAGAATAGATTATGGTAAAGTAAGGTACGTTGGGGTAAGATCGGTGGTGGGGTAAGACCGTTGGAATCAAATAACTCACTATTTTGGCTTTATTTTTCAATGTTAGCCACACTGCGTGAAAGATAATTTTGTTACGCCCCACCCAGCAGTGGTCGCCAGTCGCTCCTGCAAGACGCACGTATGCTACATGCTTTTAAAGTTAACAAGGTAAATTTTCCAAAATTTTTGTCCATCCGGTCTTCCCCCTCAATTTTTGATTGAATATTGTAGCGAAAGTATAATGTATTTTATTATTATTTTGCCTAAATACTAAAATTTAAGCAGTGGTAATTAGATAGAACTAATTGATATCCGTCTAGTATCTCTGCAGGCTGAAATCCGGTGTTATCCTCCTCAGGTGAAGATCGGATAAAAATATCCGATCAGCGCCAAGTGATGAAATTTGTAGTGGTTGTCAAACTTTTATAATATATGATTAAAAACCAAGATAGATTATAATAACAAAAATCTGATTATAGAATAAGTAACGTAACTTGAAGTACTTATCCTAATAGATTAAATGCATACATCGCTAACAAAATATATAATTTAGAACATTAAGAAAAAAATAACAGCTATAATTATTAAATGTATGTGCTTATTAATAATAATAAAAATAATTCTTAAAGCTTAATAAATCTAATTTTCTACTAATGTACACGCTTATTATTTTAAAAACTATTCTACCAATTCATAATTTGGCTCTAGTCTCCTTGGCTTCCCTTTATCACTCTCTCATATCCATAGTTTTACTTATATTTAAACACATAAATTTGCTTGAAATTACTACTTGTACCTATGCGTACATAAAGAAGTAAGTAGTAAGTAAAGGTCATTCACTTGTAGCAATTTAACGACAATTCTATTAGAGACAAATGTCGAGAGAACCTAAACTTTGGGAACCATTAAATCGCCTAATTCTAAAATAAGGGGTAAGATCGGACAGCCCGAACGAAAAAAAGAGCGAAAAAAAAGTAATCATCTGGAACATCTATGTTCGTAGCCTTACATAGATTTTATTGATATCATATTAAAGCACATAAAAGATCGGATATATCCTTGTCATACACCTTGTGTTCTTTGCAATAGAAACAGTTTTAAATTACTGTCCGAACTTCCCCCTTAATGACCAAATTGTGATTATACTCATAAAAAAGTATATCGAGTTTTTCTAAGCGTATAAATAATAAAATATTAATTGTACGAAGAGAAATGCTATTTTAAATTATGCTATGTTTATTCATCATCCGTTTGCACTATATTTCATTGACATAGCACTTACTGAACTCACAAAATTTAAGTTTTTACAACATCCTTCGAACTTGTCGTAAATCCGTCCGGTATTACCCCAACGTACCTTAATTTTTCGATCTCCAATATGCATTATTTAATAATTTTTCATTTTAACAGTAAAAGCTAAACACCGTAAAACTAAAAAAATTTAACTAAACACCACTTAACTATACCTACTTAAATGTACAAGAAAATCGAGAAAAATATTAGCGTATAACAATACTGTAGAAGTTGTAACAAAGTTGTAGTGATGGGGAAAGATGAATCGATTTTTAATTAAGTATGCATTAAATAATTTCTGAGATGTACATAAATATTGAAATGAGAGAACATCGAAGAATCGGTCATCGATTAATAATATTAATTTATACAACAAGTAAGAAAAGTTTTTATTAGTGATCTGAGAAACTAATCTGCTTAATTTAAAAATTAAGACTAAGCAGGCAGATAGATAAGTCAGTGAGAATGAGCGAATACGATGCGGTATTACTTTTCCATTCATATACATTCAATTTTTGTCCACAGTTCACCGAGCCAACAATACATCACCCTAGGCGCTACGGCTGACACTTAGCGACCTATTACTACGTATTACGCGACGCGGTCACCGATTGGCTACGAAGCTCAACGTAATAGCGTATACGAATTACAATACATTATACAATATGCGCCGGCGCCGGCGCTGCGAAGGGGACGTCTCCTATGAATTCGGGAAATTGGAAGTGCCACAGAAGTACGAATTATAACACAGAATAATATATTTCAGAAAATGCAATTAATGTGAAACTTAATGTCTAACTTAATTGATTATGTGAAGAATAATCGGCCGCCGCAGTTCCGTATTTTCTCGCTATGAACTGTCGCTGTAAAGCGTAGTGTATGAAAAACTAAATTTATTTCGCATCACACAAAGGCTCCATTGGCTCACAAATCTCACAATGAGCCCACTCAGTCGGCAGCAGACAATATGTTTTTTTAACGGTGCCTTATGATCACAATCAGCGATGACAATTTGCAATACAATGAAAGACTTCGCTTCTGTTTATACGAGATTTTTTATCGGGGCTTCGATGGTTAGTCCAGTTACCAGAGAGTGATGTTATGAACGTTAGTTTGTTTTACGAATTGTGTATGTCGTGTCAGTACTAATTGTATAAACACCGGACAAAATTGTGAGCGTAATGACTTAATGAACGCCCATTGTCAGTTGTTGACTAAAAAGCAGTGACCCAAAATAATTTAACCGCATGTACCATGACCGACGATTGGCACTATGGGTGATTAAATTTCTAGGTCAATGAGAGCAGGAATTACATGCACTGTCTACCATTTTTATGTAAATAGCCGATAAACGAACGATAGCCGCTTGGATTATAAGTGGCAACCGGGGGCTCTAGCTCATAGAAACTGACCTATTTGAGAGACATGGCGTCTTCGTCCCTTTCATTATGACTCACTGCAAGTTCTACAACCCTTATGAGATTTTGCTACCACTGAAGATGCCATGAAAAGACTGAATGAAGGTCCCTTACAATTCACACGTCCAAATTAATAAGGATGTTACATCCAAAGGGAAAAATGTATGATTCATTCAAAATGAGGAAAAATTAATGAAATTAAATTCCTGTTTAGAGTAACTAGTACGGATTGCGTAACTAACTGCCCCGAGGGTAGGTGACGCATACGAAAAAGACATCTACCCACGTGATCGCAATAAAGCGTGAATCACGTCTGTTAATTTAGTTATGAAAGGTTTATCAATTATTGGCTTGGCTCATGTCCTTTATTGGAGCAATGCCCCCTAATCCAACATAGTAATATCGAATAAATTAATAATTAAAAGTATTGTGTGAAAATATGACATTTGTAATGCAACATATTTAGAAATGTAATATACCTAATTACCATTTTCCTACCAGAATCTGGAAATTGTCAGCTTGATACATACTTATTTTTTTCATTTTCACAAAAATTATATTCGTGAAAAGTATAAAAATAATGAATTGGGATATCAAACGGTAAAAAAGATCAAATATTTATTACAAAATCAGTAATCAGTAATATGGAATAAGTTCAATTTCGCATAATATATTCATCTACTTATAGACCAGGTGTTTTCAAAATAGGTCAAAACGAAAATTAATTTTCAAAACTTACCGCTCTTCACGCGTGATGACGTCACCCGCTTCCAAAATTAAATTCTCTCCTTGGTGTTTCCAACTAGGCCCACTTCTCACACAAAAGTAATGTTTCGCAGCATTGACGCCGAATTTCACAGTCACATTGGCCGAACCGCGGACAGAATCAGGTAAACACACGGCACCTAGCACACCCGGTATAGAGGTTATCGACCATTCATCGAAATTGCCGGCCACATTCACCTCGTAAGCACAGTTTCCCTTAAAACACGATACGTTAACAACATCTACGGAGAATATCCATGGCGCGGACACGGCGAGCGTGTTCGATATTAAAAATAACAATAGGAATAAACCACTAGTCCGTGTGCACCGAACAGCCGCCATGTCAGTCGCCAGCTGAATGAATGAGATACAGATAAGTGCGAGTCGCTTGATTTGAGCGCTCCACTCCAGTCGAAATCGGAACGTACGGAATCGAAACGGCGCGTGGGCCGTGGCGCTAGCGCGGTACTCGCCAGTGAATCGCTACAAATCGATTTTATTCTTGTTTCGATACCACGTACAGTACAGTACGTCACTAACTCGTTTACTTCAGCGTCTATTTTGAAACGTAATCTATTTCAATTACATACGGTCTAAAATGTCATGATCGGATTAGTATCTACTCAAGTACATAATTGCACAAGCCAAAGAGCTAGGTATGTCTGCGGGATACAGTTCAAAATAGTTTTTGTAAATTATTATTTATGTCTAATCTTGCAAGTAGCATTGTACACGGACAATGTTGATAATGGCAGGCGAAGATAAGTTTTTTGTTTTGGAATCCAATTGAATGATTACAACATGCCTCATTCGTAGATTAGGTAATAGGTACCGTACTTGAGTTACAATTACAACACTTATACAACACGCCGCGTGTTGTATAACGTATGTAAAGGATTCCGCCTCGTAGGTTCCATGGGTATTATAACACCCAGACCAAGAACCAGGCCAAACCCAGGATATTTAGAACGGCAATACAAGATATCCGGCCGGCATATTTTTCTGATAACTGTACTTTTAAGCAATGTTTACTTTTATTTGACGTTATCTGTAAAATCGGAATTCGGGGTCTAGTGGGACGGGTTAGAACGGGAATGGGAGCCAACGGGAAAAACCCAAGTTAATTTGGCTTCAACCCATTAGGTATAATGGAATTATTGGATGTTATCATGCTGCTCGAAAGCTTTCGACACGGCTAACCGACTGTTATGTCGAAAACAACTGGGGCTGACGGTTATAGGACAAATTGTACAAGTCCTCCCAAGCACGGAAGCGCTGAATTTTTTTTAACCATTAGTGGTCACCTGGTCACCCATGCAACTACCGACAGTTGCTCAACTTTATCAAGCGCTTCCATTTTATAAATAAAAACTCGTGTGTACCACAGAGGACTTAATACTGGGCTAGTAGGTAAATTATTTCACATTCTTTGATAATTTTTATTCAGATATACTTAGATTAACATGTTTCTGCAGAGATAATAAGCGTAAGGACTAAGGACACGAAGATTAACCGGCGATATCGCGTATCAAATCAAAACATATCACTCCATTATCTCTATCGTTGGCAGCGAGAAGTGTTTTTGATAAATTGTTAACAAGGTCGTGATAATTCTTTGCGTAACAAACACAACTCCATTATTTATCCAACATGGATCCATGTGTTGGTATACTGCATAAAAAAATATGATGAAAGTACTTTAGGTACAACATAAAATAATATTTTTTTGTGTATTAGATGTGGATCCTGTTATATTTTTTTTTTTGCAATATGTAAGTATTTATTTACGGCATTTTAAATTCTCGCGTTAATCTACAATGTGCCTTAATTAATCGCAGGGTCGGAAAGCCGGTATTTGTTTGTGTGGGATGCAATTAAAACGAATTCCATATCTTAAGCGAAAGCAGTAGACAGAATATTTATTAACACCTAACTGACCCAGCAGGCGTTGTCCTACAAATATTATTATTTATTTCATTCCTTTATAAATATTAAGCCATTAGTGTCTGGGTATTACATCCACTTTAACTCAGTTTAAATAAGAAATCAATGAAATATAAGCTTTATTGAGTGCTCTTTACGGTTGAACTGTGAACAGGACTACTCAACAGGACAAGTGGGAATAAACAGAATTTTCAACAGACTTCCAAAAAATTTATCCGATTCGCAATTCTAGCCATGTATACCTACCTCAAATTCCGATCTGCAGAAATATCGACCGTAAATAATTGTACCACATAAAGCTCATATTACCTCAACGTTTTCTCATGTTGAATCAATTTTGTTTCAAACAATTTTTTTTTGTTCTTTTCAAAATAAACAATTTTAACCAACAATTCTAACAAAAGTAACATATTCGTAGGTCAGTAAATAAAACAGTCGATACAAATAAAAATATTCCTTTATTACAAAACTACACATTACGGGATGTTGGCGAGATAGTCCTTCACGTGCCCTGGCTCCAGCCGACGGAATCCGTTCGCATCACAAATGCCCACCTGAAGACAAACAAACAACTTATTACTCTTTGTATGACCACAGTTCAAAGAGTCCTGGGTTTGATTTTTTTTTTTAATAGCCTAAGCAGGCAAACGAGCAGGCGGGTCACCTGATGGTAAGTGATCACCGTCGCCCATGGACATTGGCAGCACCAGGGGCGTCACCAGTGCGTTGCCGGCCAAGAAGAAAGTGATGGACCCGCCTCTTGAAGGACCCAATGTCATAGCACTGTGGGAATACCGAGGGAGGAAGTTCGTTCCACAGTTTACACGTACGTGGCAGAAAATGACGTGAAAACCGAACTGAGGACGAGTGCCAAGTGTCCAAATGATGTTGGTGGAACCTGGCTTTACCCCGTGCTGTGCGGTGGCGGAAGTTAACCGCAGGTATTAAATTAAACAGTTCCTCAGAACACTCCCCGTTATACAGACGGTAGAATACACAGAGAGAGCCCACATCTCTCCGTAGTTCTAGCGTTTCCAAACCGCCTGTGAGCATGGGATCGTCGACAAGTCGAACAGCTCGCCGTTGGATTCGGTTAAACGGGTCCACTTGTCTAGCTGGTGCCCCGGCCCAAAGATGAGTGCAATACTCCATGTGAGGTCGGACTTGTGCTTTATAAAGCAACATCCTACGCTCAGGCATGAAGTATCGCTTAGCTCTGTTGAGCACTCCCAACTTCTTTGAGGCCAGTTTAGCCTTACTCACCAAGTGGTCCCGAAACTGAACTTCGTTCGAGATGTCGACACCTAGGATCCCGATACTCCTGGAGATGTTAAGGGGAATGTTCTGAAACCGTGGTGCTATGACGAATGGGGTTTTTTTAGCGGTTAACGCGCAAACTTGTGTCTTCTCGGGGTTGAATTGGACTAAATTTAGTCTGCCCCATTCCGAAACCCGCTCCAGAGATGTCTCCACTTCCGACACAAGTGTATTCCTTCTCTCCTCAGTCTGCACCCGAGACATATTTGCTCGGCCTGTATAACGGGCGTCGCCCGTACTGTCATCAGCATAACAATGGATATTCTCGATGTCGAGCATATCATTGATATGCATGATGAACAGTGTAGGCGACAGCACAGAGCCTTGTGGGACGCCAGCGTTTATGGGCTTGGTGTCCGAGCATGTACCGTCAACAACGACTCTGATGCTCCGCTCCGATAAAAAGCTGGCGACCCATTTGCACAACTTCTCGGGTACCCCGTAGGAAGGCAGCTTAGACAATAATGCCTTATGCCACACCCTGTCGAACGTGATTCCCAACATGGAGGTTAAATGATTAGATGATGAGTCGTACAGCAAGCGATTAATAGGCGGTAAGAACCCAGAGTTAATTCAATTCAATTCAAATCTTTATTTCTTCGAAGTAGGTTTTTACAAACTCATTTAAGTTCATCTGAGAACTGCCACCGCCAATTTGAAATGCAGGAACCAACCATTAGCTCCATAGTACTTCATTATATCATTAACTTCATAGTATGTCACAGCAAAGAAGACTAGTATGAATGTACTTTATACTTACTTCTATGTTATCTGCGGTCATCTGACCCTCGAAGCCTTCCTTCAAGGTCAGGATGGCCGTGTGCACCGCATCATCTAATTCTAGATCCTCAGTATATCTGTGAAATAAAATCATAAGAATAAGTTTGAAACCAAACCTATGCTAGTAATAACGGAAGAGTTTGTTTCTTTGTTTGATCGGGTAATTCTCAGTAATAACTGTTGCGGATTGAAAATGTCTTGTTGTGTTGAATAATCCATTTATCGAGGAAGGCTTATTATAGGTTATATAATATCACCCTTCATCCAATAGGAGTGGTGGTACAATGAGATGTTGCAAAAATGGGAAAATATTTAAGTTTCCCAAAGCACCCTTTGCTTTTGGGTGTTCAGTAGTGACACTACAACAGGAACAAACTAAGGAGGAGAAATACTAGGCTTATAAAGGACTTGAAGATACTTGATTGAACCATAATGAGCTGCAAAATCTGCTAACTTTAAATCGTACTCCTACTAATATTATAAATGCGAAAGTTTGTAAGGATGTATGTGAGTGAGTGAGTGTGTGTGTGGGTTTGTTGCTCTTTCACGCAAAAACTACTGAACGGATTTTCATGAAACTTTGCAGTAATATAGCTTAGACATCGGAAAAACATAATTTGTTAAAATTTATAGAGATTTTTGAAGGGAGTGGTTCCCCGAAGCGAAGCGAGGGCGGGTTTACTAGTAACTCAAATATAAAAGTTTTCACCTTTTCTCTAAGAAGGTTTTGCCGTTGTTGAAGTTCTTGCCCATGGCGGTGGCCTTCCAGGCGAAGTAGGCGCCGGACGGGTCGCACTGGAACAGGTAGGGCCGCCCCGCCTCCCAGCCGCAAACCAGCAGCGACACGCCGAACGGACGGACGCCACTGCAGTTACATCAATATATTAATATTAATAAATTAATACATATCTGGATATTTAGGTGAAAAGCTTTTAAAAAGCTTGCAGGTCCAGTTTAAGAACTAAACTTAAATTTCCTCCTCACAAATCCAGCTATTATTCCCATTCCTTTACTGTCCAGGCTGTGAGATTATGGAACTCCCTTCCGCCTAACATAAGAGACGCTAAAACGCTGCCTAAATTTAAATCTCTGTTAAAAGAACATTATCTCCGTTCCTGTGACTGACCACAGTAACCATCGAATATTAGTATGTATATAAATATGTTATTAATACTTTTTTTTTTATCCTATATACCTATTCTATATATATTATATTTATATGTATATAGTTATATAGTTATGTATTACATTTGGTATATGTATTTACCTATGCAAGTTTATATTATGCAATGTTTTCATATATTTATATATTTTATTTTAGTACACGCCTAGTTTGCTTTACCAATGCAATTCTCCTCTTTACGGGTCTGCTGGAAGAGATTCCTGTATGGAATAAGCAGCACCCCAGTGCTAAACTTTCTATATGTATTGTTTATCAATGTAATTGTTTGTGTGTACTGAAATTAATAAATAAAATAAATAAAATAAAGAAGTTAAAGAAGTGCCTAGCTTTAAATTCTTTTCAAACTTCTAATACAGATAAAAATTTAGATTGTTTACATGTAGATGGGTCACCAGGTCATAAAAAAATTACTCTAGTTAAGTTAAAAAAAGGAAAATTCTTAACCATGGTGGTAGTACAAAGTACAAACTTGCAATTATTTTAAATCTTAACTGATAACAGCAGTAAGCCAACTACAACACAGTTCACATCATTAACTTTTTCTTTAAACAGCAAAAACATTAAATCTACTGTAAAATCTCTTCAGGTATACTCCATAAATATCACATACCCGGACTGTGTGTACTCCTGCATGACGGTGGCCACTCGCTGCACTAGCTGCGCCGTCGGAATCGGCTCGTGGTACATCAGGTAGTACTGCTGCGCCATCTTCCGCGCCTGCGTCACCAGCAGACGGTAGTCGGGGCCCATTCCGGAGTACACCATTCCTATATCATACAAGACAACAAAATTATATTTACTGAATTATTAATCATAAATATCAGTCAATTTAAGATAGTAATAATACACACAATATAAGAGAAATAAAACTTAAAACATTTCAGTGAGAGAAAACATAATATAGAATTGTGCACAACTGAGAGTTCTCTTGTAAGACTAATGACACAATGCTAAATATGCCAGATTTCCATTCCAAAGCTCCTAGATTTGATTCCCAGAGAGGTGGAAATTACAATGATGAGTTAAAGTCCCATTCTTGAAGCCATTAACATTTTTTATGCAATGCTTTATTCGTACCTCACGACAATCCCAACTAATGTAAAGTGGCGATGTATAAAGATGGCAATCAGATTACATTGCTGAAAGATTCTCTCATTCACAAGCTATGCCAATCCTTTCAAGAGCTATGGACACTAACTTTGATGTCCCATAATTATATGTAACAATAATATCATTGTAATAGAAAATATAACAAATCTTACCAATGTGGCCTGTGATCATTTCCACTTTGTTGACACTGTGCTCATCATACAGGATGCTCTTGTGCTTGTTCTCTGTTGCTATTACCACTCCATTGGACGCTGAAACGAATTGCATTAGCTTGTTAATGTTAACTTATAGGAAATTGGTATGCTAATAGTGTTGGCAACGAGGCCGTGAACAGAGAAGTAGATTGTAAATAATTAAAAAAACCTGAATGGCCTGACTTAGACTGAAAGGTGTATATTTCTTGTCTCATTTAAATATTTCTATTTCTATTATAGCCGTAAGAATAATGAAAATTATGCTAGGTCATGCAACATTGTGTTGTATGTAACCTATACACCTATATCACCTTTTATCCCGACGGAAGTACCGCCGGCTGCTACAGCGGCTAACGCATATTCTATTTGCACCAATTTTCCTGACGGGCTGAAAGCAAATTGTAAAACTTATGTGTATTTTAAGCATCTTGAACAAACGTAACTTCTCCACGCCGAAAACACCAGAGTAAATATACAATTACATATTTAGATATACCAGCAACTAGAAACACAATTACTGAATGGATATAATAATAGTTTTTAATAGATTTAACTGTATTTCTAACAATATTTTACCTAAAAGTAGTTAGCGAAAAACTGTAACGTTCAGACGCCATGATTACAAAGCAAATTGTCAAATAATTCTCATCATGTTGAGTTTGACATTAGATTCACTGTTCAAAAACAACAAGTTTCAAAGGTATAGATTATTTTTAATAAAGATTATGCTAGGATCGATTTTAATATTATTTTTATGATTTTAATTATTATCAACAGACATAATTTTGTCCAAATTCGCTGAGTTTCACTGATTTTAGGCCATCAAAATAATTGTAATCGATATGTTTGAAACCAATCATCGAATAATCGGTGAGATGCATAATTTGTCCGTGGAAGTCCTATGAAAATATGAAAATTGTTAATCTGTCATAATTGATTATTTCCGATTGGCTATCTCCTTATCCAATCAGAAACACAGATATTCGCTCAATATTTGACTTGGTTTCTTGATTGATTGTATCGCGTATATTTTTAGTTAGCTATTTATAATTTTGTTTGATTATCCCGAAGGATATCCCGTAGCGCCGTACTGGAATAGTATCAAACGAGGATGTTAGCTTTGCGTGGTGTATCACCGCTATCGGAGACAATGTCGGACACAACATTAGAAAGAAATCGCGTCGAAAAGGCGTTGTTAACGAAGACACATTCGCAGAGTCAGGGTTTCCTAAACAAACCCAATTTTAGTGCTGTGAAAAATTTCTCTGATAAAAACGGCAACGATGTGACTAAAAGTGTACAAAAGAGACGTAAAACCTTTGCGTTTTGGACTCTACTCGTATTGTTATTCGTACTTGCGATAGGGAATCTGATTTTGACTTTCGCAATACTCGCTGTGCTGAGACTAGGCCGAGGTAAATATTCTCTTTTTTTAATTACCTATCTTGTACTTAACTTCATTATAATCGTATAAAATTTTGCCTCTTTATTCATACATTTAATGAAAATTGGGTCATCCTACAACTATTGAAATCACACCCAGAAACTTATTCTTTGCACTGACAACCCAAAACTTGACAAAAATATCATTTAGTTTCCTTTAAAAATTATGGTGCCCTATAATTTTTTTTTGTAATTTTTTTTTATTTTGTCAAAGTCAGCATTACATTAATCTGGACTTAACAGTTATTATTTTCATCAAATATCTCCAGGACTTGAGAGCATGGAGTTTCTGCCCGAGCACAATGCCGTGAAATTCTTTGGCCAAGCAGACCTGGACCATGTCTATAAACGGGATGGGTTATTGGAGAGCTTCCGGGACGTCCCCATGACCATTAGCAGTGAGAATGGCTCCGTGTTGTTTAACTTGCAGACCAGGTGAGCCTGATTAGATATATACAATTTAAGACGAATATTTGTAAGCCGGTTATACCAGCATAGTGTGCTGGGATTTATAATCTACTTACTCTACTCTTTGTGTGTACTCATACTAGAACAAATTAATCATCAATTGCTTTCTTTGATGACACCGTAGCCGAGTTGATGGAATCCTGCCCAAAAAGCGAGGGGTCGTAGGATTTATTCTTGGTTTATGAGTGTGAGTGATCTTTTATTGCCCAAGACACCAAATCTCAAAATTTATATTTATTCAAGTCATTGATAATTTGGTAATCCCTTAAACATATTATGATAACCCTTGTGGCATAATGGTCACTATGCTAGACCTTTGTTCAAAGGATCCTGGTTTGATTCCCACAAGGGGGATATTTTAAATTTCTGTTCTCGGTTAGGGTGTGAGTCCTCATCTTTATATGTTGTTAGTGTGTATGAATCTTAATTTGGAACTATGAATATGAAGCGTTGAAAAAAATATATTAGCATAATATATATTTTGTACTCCTCGACAGACATAGACATATATCTGCATCACCGAGAATATGCTCACAGTACAATTTAGATTGTCAACGTTAACTTACGGCTATATGGGCGCCTACATGCTAACTCGTTTTGCACCCCTTTCTCGTAGTTTCAATACTAACCTCACACAGACTTACTTTTATAACGTTCCCCTGTACGTGCCACCCCCGTCCATTGCACGCCTTGCACACCCAGCTAGCTAGTATAACCAATAACACATTGCACCAATCGCAGGTTATCCCGCTCAGAGACGAAGCTAGTGGTAAACGCGTCGGGCGTGTTCGCGCGCGGCGTGAGCTCGCTGGAGCTGACGGACCCCGACACGGGCGAGCTGGTCTTCAGCACCAGCAACCCGCAGATGACCATACCCGACGGCGTCAACAACATACAGGCTAAGGTGAGGATGCTGGTTTTGATGATAATGGAGGTGGTTTGGTAAGGGCCTAAGCCTTAGCCTAAAGGCCAATTTTCGCCCATCACACACTTGAAAATTATTGTTTATGGACTACTTCATAGATAAGTAAGTAACTACTACGTACTAAAAATTAACAGACTTCAATATGGACAAGTACTGTTAACTCAAAAACAACTCTGCACATGTCGCTCATATATTATTTATATGGGAAGCCAAGCCAGTAACTCAAACTCAAAACCAGTAACTTACGCATTGCGTAACCAATAGTAAAGCCAGTGGTAAAATGTGAAATCAATCACAATTAGTAGCATTTGATCACATATAGGCCTTTTGATATGTCCTCAAATTTCAGCACCTTTATTTGTAACTTTCAAACACAATGTGCCTACTCTTCTTTCACCTACCAATTTCCATTTCCAGCAAGTGTCAACTAAGCGGATATCTTCCCCAGTGGATGAAGACCTAACTTTTCGCTCGGAGACTTCAGCCCACCTCCGGGGCGCCGAGGGCACCAGGATGGAGTCAAAGGAGCTCTTCTGGAGCGCAGACCAGGACATATACTTGAAATCCATCAACGGGTCTGTAGTCCTTAGCGGCAAGGAAGGTGTCTATGTCGATGTTAGATACTTGCCAATAGCGATGCCGCTAAACAAGTCTGATAAGTACAGTCATGGGACAGGTCAGTTCAAGGTGTGTGTCTGCATGCCCCAGGGCAAACTGTTTAGGATCGCTGTCCCCACGGGGCAAAGGATTAGCTGTGCGCATGTCAACATGACCGGGGATTTGAATCCTTGTATTTAATTGATATTTCTGTGTTGTTTATTTTATTATTTAAGAATCATGTACGCTCTTCTGTCTTTAACAAACATTTTTTTGTGAATTATTGGTGGCTGTGAAATGCCTACTATAAAATATCCATAAATTAATCATCTTATCTGATTTTATACCCTCAGTAATTACATAGAGATAAAACTGAAGTGTGAGGCGGACCCGCAAACGAAAGGATCCGTACCATCGATTGATAGGTATCCGTATTTATTACAAGATAGAATATAGGAAAACCCCTTATTTAAGGCTCCTTGTATTTGAACCTTTTTGGGATTAACTTATTATTATTTAGTGTTTTGACGTGATAACGTCTTATAAATTGGATTACCGGGTGGCACTTCAAGAAACTGTGTTACGGTCACGCTCCGCCGCTCACGTTATGCGCTTACAATGAGAGCGAGTGAGAGGCACGCGTCCCTTCCACTCGGGCATGGTTAGCCCGCCTAAGAGCGAGAGAGACAGACATAAAAAGTGAAAGTTCCTCCTTAACATTACTTATGGTAGCTACGGCGTACACACGTTGGCGTGTTTCAGAAAATGGTACAGCGCCATCTCTGAAGAAGTAGAGTAAGTAATCTCGTTTGTTACCTCACTTAGTTGTGACTAATGGTTAATGGTCTAACGGTTAGCAGCGCTAGATGGCGGATGGTGTTACAATGTTTTAAATATAATTCTTTGTATAAATAAATGTTTTAAATTGTTACTATTATTTCATCCTTCTTCCTACTATACGAATGAATATTCACATTAAAATTATTTTACCACTCAAAGTCGTTGTCACGTAAAACTTTCGCCCGTATACCGACTTTACAGGCAACCAATTTTGTGAGTTATTGTGATTTGGGCCGTGAAAATTTCAGATACATACCTATATTATCGTACAAGAAATAGAGCCTTGTATGGAGCGGGCCAAACTGAAATGTTTGATTGTATTTAATGTATGCATTTAGAGTTCGCTTGAGAGATATAAATGTTGTTTGACTGTTGTAGATTGATGTCTAGTCATTTATTGTAATTAATTAATAAATTTTACATTATTGAAGATTTGCAGTTTTATTGTAGAAGAATGAATGACTTTGAGCTTCGGTAGTAGCTCTGCTTGTCGAATAAGGAACGCCCTGAACGACTAGTGAGGCGTTACCATGTCAAATCGCACCTATATGGTTTAAGGTAGTCTGATGGAAGATAGGCTGACAATTACCATATTTAATTTTGGTATTGATAAAAATGGAAAATAGAGATACAATGGGTCTAATTTACATGCAGGACCATATTATATTGGAATTGATGATCAAGGTGCAAATGTCAGATTATTAGTTTTTGGTAAACAGTAATATTAACAGAAGACAGAACATAAAAACAGGACAAAAAAAAACTGTAACACATAATATCATATTATGTAGGTATAATAAAAAATTACAAAACATAAAATTGAATGTTGTCCAGCAAAATCTCAAAATTCCAATCCAATGCACGTACCACCATAATTGGCTTCCCGACTGCAACACATACCTTTATTTTTCTTCTACTTTAGAATTGATTTTCGTTTCATTTGTTCCGACGCCGCACATTTCAAATATGATGAATGATACATGATACAATTAATTAAATGTTAAACGAAATATAAAGTAATAACAATATAATCAATCGTGCGTCTGTCTAGCAGCCCACAGTCGCCTGACAAGAGCTGCCCGCTTGGCTTCTGGTGTTTTAAGGACAGTAGTACCTTGCAACTGGGCTTCTCGCAACACTTCTGCGTCACTCAACAGCTGCACAGGAATTTGAGCCTTATTGCAAATGTTGTGCAGTATAACACACGCATTTACAATATAGCCCGCTGCGTCAGGGGAGTAACGCAACGATTTATCGGCCAGCAAGCAACGGAATCGCGCTTTGAGAAGCCCAATGGTGCGCTCAATAGTGGTCCTAGCGTGGGCATGTAGGGCGTTGTAGTAGGCCTCCGGTGAGTCAGGTGCAGCGTCTTGTATCGGAGTCAAAATGGTGTTGCTTAATGGGTATCCGGAATCACCTGTAACAAACAAATTGATTACTATATTTGTAAACCCACCTTTTGGATTGGGAAAATTTTTCCCTTACATGATTTTTAAATCTACATAACTTATGTGTTCGTACACAATAAATGTAAGTACAGTTTCCACAATAACTTAGTAAAAATCGCACCCAAATTTGTTTAGGCGTTTCCGAGATCAGCTACGACAAAACCACAGATAGACTAAAGTTTTGTGTTCTATTGTATAAAGGCCCCAAGAATTAGTTTATATATTATCCATCCAGACATTCAAGACAGAAATCAGTTACAGATTTTATTATACACGTAAATATACCAAGCTGTTAATAGCCCACAATTGTCCCACTACTGGGCCTTGGTTCCCCACACAATGTGTGGCTCACAGACTCACAGGCCATACACACTGGCCAAGTGTAGAGTATCATATATTTTCCCTTCGATATTTTCCTTTACCACAGCAAGTGTTAGTAGATACATACTAATACACATAATAAAAACATTTTTAACAAAAATAAAATTGAGTAAGTACCAAGAAACCATATATCTTCAGTTTTGCTAAGATTTTCTAAGTGGCTGTATAACGGATGCTCAGCCCATATAGAAGAGTCGGGGGAAGCTCCACCGTGGCTGGCATCTACATTGGTTATTTGCATGTTTGCATCACATATCTGAAAAATTCAAGCTTGCATTAGAAGCCATGATGTGTATATTTAATATAATATATAAGATCATTAATAAGTAAATAATATGTAAATAATGGTTATTTTTTATATATTTTTTTTAATAATTTCCACTTTCACTTTTCTATTGTTAAAAGTTTTGTTTCTGCTTTGGATTGATGCTTTGTTTGCGTACATGGATTGAACCATAATGTCAAGCTATCAAGTTCTTTTCTCATACCTGTAAAGACATAGCGTACCATAGTGCTACCATGGTACCATACTGGTACATCAGGTATGTAATCACAAGACCTCAGATATGGTATAACTACTATCTAATGATAACCTCCAAGAGTAATGGTTTTACTTGCCTTCCAAAGCATGGAACCTTCTGATCATGCCTATGGTTGCTATCTAGAAAATGAGTGCTAGAAGTTTACAGTAACATACTTACAAATTGGACATTTAAGCAATGGTAACGCTTGCTACAAAATTAGCGCTTCTCATCCTGTATTGGACGTACTATGGCGACTCGGCTGCAGTCTATGCAGCCTTGCACCCCCGGTATGTGAAACTTATTAAAAAATCTGCAACAAGTTAATTACTCCATTGAACATGAAATAACTAACATTTTTTAATAATCAAATCATCCTTCCTTTTTAATGTAATAATATTGATTTTATTATAAATTTTTAGTTTTATTTAAATATCATATACCTGTGTCAGATAAGACATAGAGAGCAAAGTAGTATTATTGTGACTTAAAGAAGTTAAACATATTGTCTACAGTAAGGTATAATTGACTAAGACAAAAAATCCTAATTTGCTCTTTAATTAATATAACAATTTGCATTACAATATATTATAATCATAGTACATACTCAGTTTTGATTATATTGCGCTCTTGTTCTGTGATAGGATATTTAATATACTTTTGCCGCATTTCCCTTGAATTAAGGCACGCAGTGACCTGTGAGATTGCTGCGGACACTGTCTGCTGAGCCACTGAGTGACCCTCATTCTTGCCTATAGAGCTCTGGTATGATCCACTTGCATAAAAAGATAATGCAATCAATACCTGGAAAAATTAAATACAAGTAGATACATAAATATTGTGTGGTATTTGCATTTACTGATTTTTTTTTATTTGTGTATTGAATGTGAAGTGTTTGCAGGACTTGAGTCAAATCCAAATTTCAAACAAACACAATCAGAGGTAGTATGATAATCATAGTTATTTTGATACAAGATAATGTGATAATGTATTATTACTTAGTACTTGAAAATGAAGCGCTCATAGCCCGGCGGCTTGCGTCGATCCTAAACGATCGACAAAGTTAAGCAACAGCGGGCGCGGTCGGTAGTCGGATGGGTGACCGCTAGTGGCAAAATTTCTTGAGCGCTTCCGTGCTTCGGAGGGCACGTAAAGCCGTCGGTCCCAGTTGTTATCGATTGATAGCAGTCGTTAAGCCATGTCGGAGGCCTTCGGGTGGCTTGAAAACTTTCGACACTGGGTTGGCCACTAACCCCTCCACCAATCCGCATTGGAGCAGCGTGGTGGAGTATGCTCTAGGCCTCCTCAGTAATGAGGAGAGACCCGTGCTCAGTAGTGGGCCATTAGTGGGTTGTAGCTTAGCTTAGCTTACTTGAAAATAATGAAAAAAGCGCTTACCTTAGTTTCTACGGATAAATCTGTTGACTTTTTAGGGTTATTAAAAAGATGCTTCAACTCATCGCACAGCTTTTTCGTCAGATCTTTAGTTAACCGGTAGCGCTTGGTGAACTCCTCGTCGCTCAAACTAAAAGGGTCACTTTTCTGTCGCAGCTGCATCCTGCGGCGCTTCCGTGCTCTTCGCAATCTGCATTCTTCTTCGTAGTCGGCTTCCAAGAACTCAAATATTTCTAATTCACTCATCTTATAAAATTGTTTGAACCTCTACTCGTATTGTTGGTAAACAAATAGGCTTTACTTAGTAAGTATGGCGCAATAATTTTCACAACACAAGTATTTTTTTATACGATTTTAAGCGCCAACGGCCAAACCAAAGAAAAGAAAGTCCAACCAAACTTTGGACTCCAAAACTCCAAAGTTGAGACAATATTGAGAATTTGA
Organism: Hesperia comma; assembly: GCA_905404135.1. Taxonomy (NCBI): domain Eukaryota; kingdom Metazoa; phylum Arthropoda; class Insecta; order Lepidoptera; family Hesperiidae; genus Hesperia; species Hesperia comma. The sequence continues at coordinate 18,571,826 of FR990015.1, read as the reverse complement.
GAGCCAATCAAAATCAAAACAAAAGATGCCAAATTGAAGTTGGCGGTATAACAATAACAACACTAGGGATGCACAATATATCGGAAAACTGATACGTGATACGATATGTCGCATGTCGGCCCCTGAAAATATCGATATTCATATTGACGATACATCGATATCGATATATCAATATCGAAAAATTCATATCAAATAAATATCGTAAAACCACAGTAAAATCCACCATAATTAAAATACTCACAACATCGGGTAGATGTTGTATGTATTACTGAAATCATTTTTCATATTAAAATGAATTTATGAAAAGAAAAACACGTGACAAAGTATGTACTTAGCCAGATTTCGCGATCGTTCGCATAGGTAAGTTTTGTAAGTGAACTTTGTAGTATTTTATTATTTTTAAAACTGACAGCCGATGTCACTAGTATAACCAGATTTCTTCAGTAATTACGTATATATATAAAGGTAATAAATAAAAAGGAAAACTGACTGACTGACATATTGATGGACAGCCCATAGGTACTACCAGAATTAGAAAAAAGAAATAGTGTAGATGAGTGCTAAGGAAAGCTATTTGGAATTTCACCACTAAGAGGAGCAAAGGGGAGAGGGTAAATTTATCTGAAAGGTATTTCAGAAGCTTGAAAGTTAAACTGATCCAAAGGATCACAGCTAAATCAAATCTGAAGTCTGTTATAAAAAGTAAAGTAATAACATTATAACACAGCACGATTAGTGCAGTTCAGGCGAACGAAGTCGCGAATCAATAGCCAGTAATGGATATATTAACGTTTGATATTACTAAAACTCCAATGGATTTCTGTAAGATTCAGTATTTCCCCACTTCTACACCGACATATTGATATATGTATGAGTATCGGCTTAGTTCGATGTGTATCGATATTTATAAAAATCTTACATCCCTAATCATCATAGAGAAAGTAGAGAATTATTAGTAATATTCTATGGTACTACATGCTTTATTTTTTATTTTACGTCAGTTTATATGCTTAATCTGTGGATTAAACGGAAGGAAAAAAAGTTCATGATAATCACTTTACAGTATAGTGGACCCCTGGTAATCCGGAGCCTGCCTAATCCGGCACCCCCCTAGTCCGACAAACCTATTTACTTTATTATAGTTTTGACGATCTTCCCTAATGTGGTAATGCATGATTGAACAGGTTGTAACATGTACGCGCCGCCCTTACTGTGCTCGACGCGTGGGAATTGTTTTGATAATGCTTAGTTTTAATTTGACTACATGGGAAAGCGGTCCTTTAATTGTTAACTAAGAATATAATTCATTATCGTATACGTACCTACCAAGACCTAATAATGTCGTCAAAAGTCCAGAAGCGAAAACATAAAACACTGACAATTAAAGAAAAATGTGATATTTTAGACCGCTTAAATCGTAACGAATCTTTCAGTAGTTTAGCAAATGAATACGGCGTAGGCCGATCTACAATTTATGACATTAAAAAAAAAGAAGATGATATTAAAAACTTCGTGGCAACTACTGGCTGTGGACCAGGCAAGAGACAGACACTTAAGAAAGCTGAACATCCAGAAGTGGAAGAGGCTTTGTACATGTGGTTTCTTCAGGAAAGAAATAATCATGCGCATATTTCGGGAACCATATTGGCCGCGAAAGCTGAATATATTTATCAGGAAATTACAGAAAAAAATGATTTTGTGGCTAGCAAGCGGTGGCTAGAACGTTTTAAAAATCGTTATGGCATACGTTTAACGACTGCTACAGAAACAAAAGAGAAACTTTCTAATGATGTCACTTGCATTGATTCATTTAAATTATGTTTTTTGCAAAAGGTGAAAGACTTAAATCTTAACCCGTCACAAGTGTACAATGCGGGCAAATCAGGGCTTTTTTGGCGTGTTATACCTAACAATAATTTGGTCTCCTGTAACAAAAAATCTGTAATTGGACGAAAAATAAGTAAAGAGCGTGTAACTATACTACCATGCGCTAACGCTGCGGGTACACATGCGCTTAAGATGCTGGTCGTAGGTAAATCTAATAAACCACGTGCATTCAAAAACATTGATTTACCTGTACACTATTATAGCCAAAAAAATGCGTGCATGACAAAAGACCTTTTCAAGAAGTGGTTTAATGAATGCTTCGTACCAGAAGTCAGGAAATGGTTAAAAGATCATAATTTGCCTCAAAAAGCATTATTGCTCCTTGATAACACTCCGGGGCATCCGTCTGAAGAAGAACTGACAACTGAGGATGAATGCATCTCTGCTATGTTTTTTCCGCCAAACTGCGCTACACTGATTCAACCAATGGATCAGCATATCATTCAGTCTATAAAGCAAGATTATAAGAAAAACCTACTTCTGAGAGCCGTATCAAGAGATCAGCCAATAGAAAAAACTTTAGAAGAACTTAATATGAAAGACATGGTATTTGCTCTTTGTCAGTCGTGGAATGCATTGCTTTCTTCGACTATTACATTGTCTTGGACAAAGTTGTGGCCAGATATAGTCTCCACTCATAGCGACGATCCACAAATCAACGTAACATCGGAAGTAATACAACAAGTTGCTGCTGAAACACAGATAACTCCGGATGATTTGGAAATTTGGTACCGTGGAATGGATAAAGAGGAAAATATGTTTTATGAAACGTCTGACGAAGAGGTTACAGAAGAGCTTTCTAGTAATACAACAATAAAACAGGAAGACCACGACGCGATTGCCACTACTTCTGCAGTGACAGCACAAGATGCAATTAACGCCTTTGAGCTGGGTTTACAATGGGCTGAAGAGAATGGTGCATCGTCCAACGAACTTTTAGTTTTGCGGAAACTGAGGGACAAAGCTTTGGTCTCGCGTTTCAACAGTGCTAAACATAACAAAATTGATGAATATTTTAATGATCCATTAATTGATAATAATTTAAATTTTTCATAATGTTTGATTATTTTATTACACAGGTACCTATATACATTTGAATGAAAAAAAATTAATTCCTACTGTAAAATGATTATTTTTTGTAAGTTCTAGAATCTAGAACCATTGACGTAAGTCAGTGGCGTGCACAGGATTATGACACAGGGTATGCGGCGAAGTACTCGGTCACAAAAACATTTTCTTTTATAGATTTTAGGCATAGGCACAGCCACGCTAAGGATCTCTAAGTCGGAAACCGTTCCAATAGAAGAAGTTTATGTAATACTATTCATGTACATCTTCTACGGCAACGCAGACAAAACAGCGATCGATCGTCGCAGCGGAAGAAATTCTGATAAATAAAATAATAAGCTAAAATATTATAATTACTCACCTAGTCAGCTTCAATTTTCACATATTCAAGGTTCTGGTTACTTGAGATTACTAAAAATCCCGATGTAAATTAATGCAATTATTTATTTAAATCTGAATATCCTGAATCAGTCCACACTGTACTAGAATTACTAAACAATATGCAAGGAAAACAATATAATTTAGTCGTGTGTACACAACCACACAGCCAGTTATACGTTTCATAACTTTTGACATGAAACTTTCGAGTTACATTCCCTTTTTGCTGGTTTAAATTTTGTAACTCGGGTACACACCTACCTTTAGACACAATTTGATTCTTTTCACTGAATGACAATAGTGAGAACTTCTTATTTTTAAGTTTTAGTAAACACACATTATCCACACAAACTTCACAATCCAACATTTTAAAAAATTCAACAGACTGGCACTAGTAAAAGCAAATCACTACAATTATTATAGTAACTCAGTAATAAACTATTAAATGTACGCACTTTCAAATGTTAAAATGAAAAAATCTTATATGAAAACTATATTAATAACTCGCAATTCGCAAACAATTATGTATACGTAAGCTCGTCACATGAAAAAGTAAATAATAAACATGGCTGGCGCGAAATATAACCCTACTAAACAAAAATGCGTAATGTGCATACCTGATTTCCTCGGATTATAAGCACGAAAATGTCCGATTATACTTCCGAAGACGTGTTCGGTTCGAAAGCCTGCAGCATGCCTTGCTATAGATATTATATGAATGTGTGCGTTTGCGAACTGTGTACGGACACCAAAATTACTACACACATGCAAACAAATCTCCTGCCGACCGCGGTGGCATTAGTTGTTGCTATCATCAAACGGCAGGCGTTTGTGTTTACAAATAGGTGTTATTTATAAAATATTAGGAGTTTTTAAGTTATTATATTTTGTATATTCATTTATTTACTGTTAATTAAAGTCATCTAAAACGTACAAACGTTATATTAAAATATCGTAAATGGCAAGTAATGCACTGCATTTATGCCTACAAGGACCGCACGCCCTTGACGTAAGTTTACTAATAAAGAGTAAGCTCTTTATTGTGTTGTTTAATTTATTAAATTCGATATAGTGGAAACAATAACTACCTACTATTTCGGGAACCATATTGGCCGCGAAAGCTGAATATTTTTATCAGGAAATTACAGAAAAAAATGATTTTGTGGCTAGCAAGCGGTGGCTAGAACGTTTTAAAAATCGTTATGGCATACGTTTAACGACTGCTACAGAAACAAAAGAGAAACTTTCTAATGATGTCACTTGCATTGATTCATTTAAATTAAGTTTTTTGCAAAAGGTGAAAGACTTAAATCTTAACCCGTCACAAGTGTACAATGCGGGCAAATCAGGGCTTTTTTGGCGTGTTATACCTAACAATAATTTGGTCTCCTGTAACAAAAAATCTGTAATTGGACGAAAAATAAGTAAAGAGCGTGTAACTATACTACCATGCGCTAACGCTGCGGGTACACATGCGCTTAAGATGCTGGTCGTAGGTAAATCTAATAAACCACGTGCATTCAAAAACATTGATTTACCTGTACACTATTATAGCCAAAAAAATGCGTGCATGACAAAAGACCTTTTCAAGAAGTGGTTTAATGAATGCTTCGTACCAGAAGTCAGGAAATGGTTAAAAGATCATAATTTGCCTCAAAAAGCATTATTGCTCCTTGATAACACTCCGGGGCATCCGTCTGAAGAAGAACTGACAACTGAGGATGAATGCATCTCTGCTATGTTTTTTCCGCCAAACTGCGCTACACTGATTCAACCAATGGATCAGCATATCATTCAGTCTATAAAGCAAGATTATAAGAAAAACCTACTTCTGAGAGCCGTATCAAGAGATCAGCCAATAGAAAAAACTTTAGAAGAACTTAATATGAAAGACATGGTATTTGCTCTTTGTCAGTCGTGGAATGCATTGCTTTCTTCGACTATTACATTGTCTTGGACAAAGTTGTGGCCAGATATAGTCTCCACTCATAGCGACGATCCACAAATCAACGTAACATCGGAAGTAATACAACAAGTTGCTGCTGAAACACAGATAACTCCGGATGATTTGGAAATTTGGTACCGTGGAATGGATAAAGAGGAAAATATGTTTTATGAAACGTCTGACGAAGAGGTTACAGAAGAGCTTTCTAGTAATACAACAATAAAACAGGAAGACCACGACGCGATTGCCACTACTTCTGCAGTGACAGCACAAGATGCAATTAACGCCTTTGAGCTGGGTTTACAATGGGCTGAAGAGAATGGTGCATCGTCCAACGAACTTTTAGTTTTGCGGAAACTGAGGGACAAAGCTTTGGTCTCGCGTTTCAACAGTGCTAAACATAACAAAATTGATGAATATTTTAATGATCCATTAATTGATAATAATTTAAATTTTTCATAATGTTTGATTATTTTATTACACAGGTACCTATATACATTTGAATGAAAAAAAAAAATTCCTACTGTAAAATGATTATTTTTTGTAAGTTCTAGAATCTAGAACCATTGACGTAAGTCAGTGGCGTGCACAGGATTATGACACAGGGTATGCGGCGAAGTACTCGGTCACAAAAACATTTTCTTTTATAGATTTTAGGCATAGGCACAGCCACGCTAAGGATATCTAAGTCGGAAACCGTTCCAATAGAAGAAGTTTATGTAATACTATTCATGTACATCTTCTACGGCAACGCAGACAAAACAGCGATCGATCGTCGCAGCGGAAGAAATTCTGATAAATAAAATAATAAGCTAAAATATTATAATTACTCACCTAGTCAGCTTCAATTTTCACATATTCAAGGTTCTGGTTACTTGAGATTACTAAAAATCCCGATGTAAATTAATGCAATTATTTATTTAAATCTGAATATCCTGAATCAGTCCACACTGTACTAGAATTACTAAACAATATGCAAGGAAAACAATATAATTTAGTCGTGTGTACACAACCACACAGCCAGTTATACGTTTCATAACTTTTGACATGAAACTTTCGAGTTACATTCCCTTTTTGCTGGTTTAAATTTTGTAACTCGGGTACACACCTACCTTTAGACACAATTTGATTCTTTTCACTGAATGACAATAGTGAGAACTTGTTATTTTTAAGTTTTAGTAAACACACATTATCCACACAAACTTCACAATCCAACATTTTAAAAAATTCAACAGACTGGCACTAGTAAAAGCAAATCACTACAATTATTATAGTAACTCAGTAATAAACTATTAAATGTACGCACTTTCAAATGTTAAAATGAAAAAATCTTATATGAAAACTATATTAATAACTCGCAATTCGCAAACAATTATGTATACGTAAGCTCGTCACATGAAAAAGTAAATAATAAACATGGCTGGCGCGAAATATAACCCTACTAAACAAAAATGCGTAATGTGCATACCTGATTTCCTCGGATTATAAGCACGAAAATGTCCGATTATACTTCCGAAGATGTGTTCGGTTCGAAAGCCTGCAGCATGCCTTGCTATAGATATTATATGAATGTGTGCGTTTGCGAACTGTGTACGGACACCAAAATTACTACACACATGCAAACAAATCTCCTGCCGACCGCGGTGGCATTAGTTGTTGCTATCATCAAACGGCAGGCGTTTGTGTTTACAAATAGGTGTTATTTATAAAATATTAGGAGTTTTTAAGTTATTATATTTTGTATATTCATTTATTTACTGTTAATTAAAGTCATCTAAAACGTACAAACGTTATATTAAAATATCGTAAATGGCAAGTAATGCACTGCATTTATGCCTACAAGGACCGCACGCCCCTGACGTAAGTTTACTAATAAAGAGTAAGCTCTTTATTGTGTTGTTTAATTTATTAAATTCGATATAGTGGAAACAATAACTACCATATAAGTAATTCACTGTAATTCCTATAATTCCTATTAAAAATCATTGAAATTTCAAATGGCCAAGTACTACATAACATACACGATGAAGCATTTAATTCTTCAGAGTAAGTACGTATATTATTATTGTAACGTATAGAATCATCACACTATCTGTCGGATTATCAAGTACTTTTTTGAAAAAAGAAATCCGGACTATAGGTCCTAGGCTGCACTATAATCCGACAACGTTCGCTAGTTGCCCTTTGTCGGATTACCAGCGGGAGTCTACTGTATTTGATAACTATTGGTCTTGTTTGTATTACACTACTATATTAGTCTAAATAAACTACCATTTACTTAAATATAAGATTAAGTCAGAAAATTAAGAGCCATAAAAGCATAAACTACGGAACTAACTTTATCATTCATATTATAATGTTGTAAAAAACGCTGAGCTGTGCTGAGGAGTTTGTTTCGCCTTTCTTCTCCTCTTATAAAGAGAAATAGAGAAGCACCTTTGGAAACGGCGGTAGACTCAAAAATAGTAGGACCACGAGGAATCACCCAAAAAATGACATCTATAAGTGTATTGAAAAAATACCCACATAAATAAAATTATTTGACTTTAAGTTTGATGGCTAAGATACATCGAATTTTTATTTAACCGATTTTTTACTGAAAATAACTCGGCGTTTTCTGCCAATTGTTGCTAATGGCAACCGCGGCCGATGTGGTCCAATATTTCGTGTTTGTGTGTGTTGTTTGAGCGCGCATTGTAAGAAGTTCTACATCTGAATCTGATCTGTGTTGTATAACTTGTGCATAAAACTTATTTTTCTTTTCAATTCGAACAAGTAGTTCCTGAGATAAGCCCGTTCAAACAAACAAGCTCTTCAGCTTTATGTCATTAAAAGTATAGATTTTACATTTTCTTTGAGACGTCACAAACTTTTTGACTCTTCTGCAAACTGTCACACAACGTCACACCTCCTCCACATAACATGTGACGTTACTTATACATGACCCCATAACTGACAAGATTTTCTGGCGGCAAATAAAACACCCTAGTATAAACCAAATTGTATTTATATTCACATACGCACAACATTACACAACATCTGCACGCCATTACAACCAACATTACAAATATATACACCACTGAAACAGCAAGAGCGGTTAGGGACAAGCTTGTAACAACTTTGACACAAATCTCATTATGCCTGATATACTTAACTCTTGTGATTTAAAGGGGGCTTAGTACGAGTTTTAAGTGACATAACGCGCTCCCTACGTAACTGCGAGTTAGCTAAAATTTGTATGGGATCGAAGCTGAGCCATTTACGTCCGCTAGGTAGCTCTGCTCTGATCCCACCATAGAGATAGGAATATACTTAGAGATCCCACACAAATTTTAAGTACAGTGCGCCCAACTTATCTCTGAAATGGCAAAAATTGGAACTAACGAAAAGTCATTCATAAGTACGTTGTGGTCATTCATCTGTCAGTTACTAGTGTGCAATGATTGGTCAAATGAATGTCAAATGCGTCCGACAGCGCCTCTTTCGTTTCAATCTTAAGTTGGGTTTACTATAACTCGCAATTACGTAGAGAGCGCGTTATGTCTCTTAAAACTCGTATTAAGGCCCCTGTAATCCCGATTAAGGACTACCTACAGTATGTATTCAACCTTAATCTACGTCACTCGGTTTAGAATTTTATCATTGCCCAAATAATTTAGGTCAAAGTTACACAAGCTAACCCTACCAATAGATATTACTATTACACATAATAGCAACATTATTTAGGTCAGTAAAAATTAGTATCGAACAATTTTCATTCGGAGGCAATTCAGGCTTTTAAAAACATTGTTGTTCGATTGATTGAGCGATTTTTCTTGCATTAAATTTTTAAAGCTACGAAAATCTTTATCTAACTACCTTGCCTTTACTCACGTAAAAAGTTAAGGTAAAAGAAATTGGAATTATTAAGCATTTTCAATTAGAATATATAAATTAAATTAGAAAGCATTATTTTCATCGAAATTGTGGTAAGGTGTAAATCAACCCATTTCTTCAATTATAAATATCGTACAGGCATCGAATCATAATGTACCTTACATTCTTATGTCATTTCTGTAAATAGTTATATATATGCATATGAATATTAAATTCGTTCAAATATTTAGTTCTGAAAATGTCTGCAAAATAACCCTTATGGCGATGTGTAATCCTCAAAGGGAATAATTGTCAAGCAAAAATAGCTGCAAGTTACGATAGTTCATTATAATAAAATGTGCTAAAATTAAAATAAATTTACATTATAAAAATTCTAATTTGGAAACATTAAAATCAGTCGGGCGTTTAAGTATAATATTACTGATGAAAAACAGTTGTTTCATTTTATTTACCTTTAATTTCGCAAACATCGCAAGGTGAGAAAACTGTATAGGGTACGATATCAAACATGTATCTACCCTCATTATTCTCCAATTTTTACAATAACCTTTATTGTCCTTCTCTACCTCTCGCTATCCCGCTCTGGCACGTCGCGTCGCCCCCGCGTCCTTACACACGCCCGTAGCGTATGTAAACGATTTATACATTCACATTAATAATACTGTTTTAATTGTATAATATAATTAATTATAATTAGATTAAAAGTAATTATTGTAACGTTATACCGCACCGGACGAGCTCTCCTCGGGCACTATTTGATACGTGATTAGGTATTCGGGATACGCCTGCAACGGATAAAATTATAAATTATAATTATATTACACCAGTCCAGAGGAAATCTAAATTAAATAAATTATTTACATTGTTTTTAACATTAGCCTCTCAAACTTTTGAAGTGCGATTTAAAAGTTTGATTTCAATTATGTATAAAGCCGAAAAATACGTTCCTTGTTGATAAATCATAATACCAGTCATTTTAAATACCGTTGTAGATGTTGCCGTTAGAAAAGTCGCACACACTGTCGCATTTCGTTGACCCCTCCCTCTTAACGCGTGACGTAATCTACAGACGGAACGAACCCGGGCCACAAAGCTTCGCTCACAGAGTTATAAAAAAAGCAGACCCAACATATGGGAAAAAACCATGCCGTTACAACTACATAGAATTACTACACACATTGACAATCACCATAGAAAATATTTGTGGTCTACAAATGTCATCTATGGTCCACATATTAAAAGTAGGCTTCTTGCAGCTTAAGAAAATGGCGGGAATGCTTCAACCACATTTTCGTCTATTTCAACAGTAATAATAAAACGAGATAGACTTTGTACGTTTTATGAGACAGACAGGGATGAAACTACTGCTTACATACGTCTTTGTAGTGGTGAAAATTATGCTTGGTCTGCTTATCCTACTCCTGCTAATATTATAAATGCGAAAGTTTGTAAGGATGTATGTGAGTGAGTGAGTGTGTGTGTGGGTTTGTTGCTCTTTCACGCAAAAACTACTGAACGGATTTTCATGAAACTTTGCAGTAATATAGCTTAGACATCGGAACAACATAATTTGTTAAAATTTATAGAGATTTTTGAAGGGTCTGGTTCCGCCCTCGCTTGGGCGGATTTACTAGTTTTTTTTACAAGTGTGTGGCTTCGCTATACTAGTGCGGTAGTGCGGTAGCGGCGTAGGTACCTGCTCGCCGCGGTAGACGACGTACTCGGGGAAGCAGAGGCCGCCGTGGCTGGGCCGGCCCGCCACCGAGTGGTGGCCGGGCGGCGCGTGCGCCATCTTGGCCGCGCTCGCCAGCGGGAACGCGCGCCCCAGCGTCACGCGGCACAGCAGCATTTGTCTGACAATGTTTATCCATGTACATACATTGTTTAATGACAAAAACCCTCTTCAACGTGACAACTTTTATAAATACTGGATTATTACTAATATCAACTAACAGGATTGACTGTCACTAACAGTCCCTGTCCTCACAATCATTAACAAATCAAACGGCTGCGGCTGCGGAAGGGTGGTGCTGTATGCTCGTTTGCTATCTTAATTACATATAGAATACAAGTTATAAAATGAGAACATTAACCTTAGGGATGCAATAGGGTAATAGGGCATCATTTGAGATAACTCAAAAACTACTCGTCATATATCTCTCAAAATGGGACAAGTTAGGAAGTTACAACAGAAGGTCAATACGCAATTTTTACTATAGATTTATGACAACTAAATTGTAAGTCCGAAACATAAGTGTCCACCCTCACCTATGGCATATATAGCAGCTCCTGTCCTTGTGCGTGGGGCAGCCGGAGCCGCCGCCGAAGCCGTACACGTACTGGTTGCTCTTCGACGAGTGCTCCGCGAAGTAAATGCCCGCGCCGAACATGCCGCCTGCCAACGAACAATACGGTAGATTGTCAAGTCAGAACACAAGTCTAAAAGTCACTTGTTAACTCAGCATTAACTATTGTGCGACAATCTACTGTTGACACTAAATAAACTACCTTAGGCGGTAGTAAAGATACACACAGAAGAATGTCGTTTTATATTCTTGTTAATCTAGTACCACTACAGATTACCTCGTAATACATACTAGATGCCGAGCGATTATGGCGGTGCGTATCGATCTTATCAAGCGATCGAAAACAAGTCGACAACCTCTACTCCAACACTTTCCTACTTGAATTTTTAAGTATTACTCGAAAGATAGAAACCACGCGCAATCATCGACGGCATTAACTTAAGGTCAATATTCTAGGCTGCCCCAAGACCACCAAAGACCATACTGACCTATGTAAGCGTGTCGCTCGTCGAAGCCCTTCTGCACGATGGCGTTGATGAAGGGCGAGCCGTGGAACAGCATGCGCTCGTTGGGCGCGCCCGCCTCCTCCGTCACCTCGCGCCGCCGGTGCTGGTAGCGCTCCCACAGACGACCGTTCACTATCTTCTGGATCTGTGCACCGGAGGGCTTCGTGTGACTTTATAGTGTTCGAATTTCAAAACATTTCTCTTATCCCACCGCTGCCACCAACAATTTTAACTTGGCATGTTATCCCACCGCTGCCACTAACTTACGTTTTGCAAATTTGTTTTTAATTAATGTATACCATCGGTGTATATCAGAGGTACACAATTCAATAAAAATTATTAGGTACCAATCACTGTGTTCCAACATAAATTGATAATTTGCGTGGTCAATAATCGCAATGTCCCAACAATAATAGAAGCTGTACTCTTACCCTCACGTGGCTCGTGAGCGTACTTCTGGCGTATAACATATTACTATCGCTTCGCCGCGAGCGCTACTCACCCGGGTGACCCGGTAGCGCGCGAACTGTCCGCCGGCGTGCTCGCGGTGCGCGCGCACGGACGCCTGCATCTCGCGCTCCACCACCGCGTGCTCGCTCTCGCCCGTGCCCGTGCTGCGCGCCGACGCGCACGCCGTGCTCGGCAGGACCTCCACCAGGGTCGTGCCGCCGTACCATTCCGCTGATGAGGCAAAAAATAAAGATTGATTTTATTTTTAAGAAGTATAAGGGGGATTCGATGCCATTACAAGGCCCATGGTCGTTAGAACAAGTAAAGGACTTTTACTCTACTTGTTGCTTGAAGAATCAGTACACGTTGGGATTGGCAAGCCTTTTTAAAACCTTGTGTGACCTAAATATATTGCTATATACTACATTGTTCTGTTTGCTTTTTAAGAAATTAACATAATATGTCTGTTCCATTCTTAATCATGCAGCATTTTGTCATTGTCATCACTTCGTTGGACGACATCATGACCCTATCCTTTGCATTCTTCAACTCACTACATATCCCCGTACACTAACGCTATCACTCACCCGAGTGGCTGAGCTCGTGTCTGGCGGCCTTGAGCAGCCGGTGGCGGTGGCCGTACGCCGCCACGCCCACCGCGCGCAGGTCCTCGTGGCACATCTCCGACAGGATGTCCACCGTGATCTGCTCGCGCTCCAGCACCGACCACAGCTGCTCCAGCCCGATGCTGGACGCAGAAACGGTGTTTGTCAACATATTACACGTACGTATACTCCAATGTGAGATATGTACAAGCGTACCACACGTACGCAAGTACGCCCGCGTGTACGTACACACGCACGTACGTATGAAATCAAATAACGCGGCAACGAAAAGCAACAGAGAATATATATTTTTTAATCTTTGTCAATTTTTTTTATTAAAATGTATTTATGGAAAAGTTTATTTTTATTTGAAATTAAAATTATAAAACTGCAATGGCGTAAGTGACGTAACACTGATTTTAAGGCCGCCATTTTGCCGCGTGTGGTGGTGGTAGACGTCAGCGAACACGATTTTATATTGAGTAGCTATAATTATTGTAAGTTAATATTTACTTCAAAGAAGAAATTATGTGTCTTAATTTTTTTTGATAAGGAAAAAAGATGTCACGATTTGAATGACATGCATTTTCCCTATTAATAAAATGCACATCAGTGCGAAAAAGCGAGGTCCGTGCAGTATTCGAATTCAGGGGAACGTCATAATATTACCTTATTCAAACCCTTAGGATGTCACAGCTTTTAACAACTGCTACCAGCGTCAACTCCTGAAAATTATTTCTAACTAGCTTATGCCCGCAGCTTCGCCCGCGTGGAATTCGTTTAAGCTTCACCCCCTATTTCACTTAAAGGGGATGAATTTTGAAAAATCCTTTCTTAGCGGATGTCTACATCGTAGTGGCTATCTGCATGCCAAATTTCAGCCCGATCGGTCCAGTAGTTTGGGCTGTGCGTTGATAGATCACTATGTCAGTCAGTCACCTTTGAGTTATATATTTAGATAGCTATCTTTACTGTGTACAAAAGTGGTCGAAACATTTAGATTACTTAGGTATAACTCTACAAAAAGTGCCTGAGCTAATTCTCTAAAGTTACTTCGTTACGCCCGCGTGGAATTCGTTTAAACTTCACCCCCCCTATTTAACCCCTCTAGGAGATGAATTTTGAAAAATCCTTTCTTAGCGAATGTCTACATCATGGTGGCTATCTGCATGCCAAATTTCAGCCCGATCCGTCCAGTGGTTTGGGCTGTGCGTTCAGTTCAATCAGTCGAAAATCACAAACTTTCATCCCTTATTTTATCCCCTTAGGGGTTGAATTGATCAAAATCCTTTCTTAGCGGATGTCTACGTCATAACATCTACCTGCATGCCAAGTTTCAGCTCGATCCGTCCAGTGGTTTGGGCTGTACGTTCAGTTCAATCAGTCGAAAATCATAAACTTTCATCCCCTATTTTATCCCCTTGGGGGTAGAATTGATCAAAATCCTTTCTTAGCGGTTGTCTACGTCATAATATCTACCTGCATGCCAAATTTCAGCCCGATCCGTTCAGTGGTTTGGGCTGTGCGTTGATAGATCACTATATAAGTCAGTCAGTCAGTCAGTCAGTCAGTCAGTCACTGAGTTTTATAGATATATATAGATACAGCACTTACTTGGAGAGGAAGGTCTGCAAGCTTTCGGAGGTGGAGAGCGCTGACGCGGGCCGGCCCGCCGCGTCCTCCAGGCTGCCGCGCGAGCCCTCCGCCCAGTAGTTGCTTGGCATTACCTGATATAAAACAAAAACTTTATACGCAAGAAGAAATATTTTTGAGTTCTTCTTTAATAATGCAAAGCTTGAGAGTTCTTCCCATTGTTTTTTTCATTTTTGTTGTAATAAGTTACGTCTAGGTAAGTTCACTTTTATGATCCATTTTAAGGTATGAGAATTTTTTTAATTTCACAAGGCTCGAAGGACCATGTAATGTATATGGTGTATATGGTTGAGAGCCTTCATCTTTTCCTTGCACAATGCCTAACAATCAGTCCAATTCAGCGTATGTCTAGATAGACCACGGCGCTACAAGGCGGGGAGGTGGAGGCATCCATACTCCACCAGAGCGCTATAAGACGGAGATAGAGGCACCCATAGTACACCAGAGCGCTACGAGCCGGGGAGGTGGAGGCACCTATACTCCATCGCGGTGCTACAAGGCGGGGAGATGGAGTCACGTACCGGCAGCGCGAGCGGCACGGTCTCCCCGCTGGGCAGCAGCACGGGCAGCAGCGGCGGCGCGGGCACAACATATAGACCACACTCCACCACAACCATAGACCCCGCTCCACGTACCGGCAGCGCGAGCGGCACGGTCTCCCCGCTGGGCAGCAGCACGGGCAGCAGCGGCGGCGCGGGCACAACATATAGACCACACTCCACCACAACCATAGACCCCGCTCCACGTACCGGCAGCGCGAGCGGCACGGTCTCCCCGCTGGGCAGCAGCACGGGCAGCAGCGGCGGCGCGGGCACAACATATAGACCACACTCCACCACAACCATAGACCGCAGTCCACGTACCGGCAGCGCGAGCGGCACGGTCTCCCCGCTGGGCAGCAGCACGGGCAGCAGCGGCGGCGCGGGCACAACATATAGACCACACTCCACCACAACCATAGACCCCGCTCCACGTACCGGCAGCGCGAGCGACACGGTCTCCCCGCTGGGCAGCAGCGGCGGCGCGGGCGCGGGCGGCGCGGGCACAACATATAGACCACACTCCACCACAACCATAGACCCCGCTCCACGTACCGGCAGCGCGAGCGGCACGGTCTCCCCGCTGGGCAGCAGCACGGGCAGCAGCGGCGGCGCGGGCGCGGGCGGCGCGGGCACAACATATAGACCACACTCCACCACAACCATAGACCCCGCTCCACGTACCGGCAGCGCGAGCGGCACGGTCTCCCCGCTGGGCAGCAGCACGGGCAGCAGCGGCGGCGCGGGCGCGGGCGGCGCGGGCACAACATATAGACCACACTCCACCACAACCATAGACCCCGCTCCACGTACCGGCAGTGCGAGCGGCACGGTCTCCCCGCTGGGCAGCAGCACGGGCAGCAGCGGCGGCGCGGGCACAACATATAGACCACACTCCACCACAACCATAGACCCCGCTCCACGTACCGGCAGCGCGAGCGGCACGGTCTCCCCGCTGGGCAGCAGCACGGGCAGCAGCGGCGGCGCGGGCACAACATATAGACCACACTCCACCACAACCATAGACCCCGCTCCACGTACCGGCAGCGCGAGCGGCACGGTCTCCCCGCTGGGCAGCAGCACGGGCAGCAGCGGCGGCGCGGGCACAACATATAGACCACACTCCACCACAACCATAGACCCCGCTCCACGTACCGGCAGCGCGAGCGGCACGGTCTCCACGCTGGGCAGCAGCACGGGCAGCAGCGGCGGCGCGGGCGCGGGCGGCGCGGGCACAACATATAGACCACACTCCACCACAACCATAGACCCCGCTCCACGTACCGGCAGCGCGAGCGGCACGGTCTCCCCGCTGGGCAGCAGCACGGGCAGCAGCGGCGGCGCGGGCGCGGGCGGCGCGGGCACAACATATAGACCACACTCCACCACAACCATAGACCCCGCTCCACGTACCGGCAGCGCGAGCGGCACGGTCTCCCCGCTGGGCAGCAGCACGGGCAGCAGCGGCGGCGCGGGCACAACATATAGACCACACTCCACCACAACCATAGACCCCGCTCCACGTACCGGCAGCGCGAGCGGCACGGTCTCCCCACTGGGCAGCAGCACGGGCAGCAGCGGCGGCGCGGGCGCGGGCGGCGCGGGCGCGGCGGGACCCTGCGCGCCCGTCATCGCGTCCGCGAGCAGCGAGCGCACGTCCTCCGCGCCCGCCAGCTCCAGCGCCGTCTGGCCCTCCTGGTTCTTCAGGAACGGGTCCGCGCCGTGCGCCAGCTGCGGGAGATAGGACGGTAGAGTGCAGGTCAGCGGGTTGACTCTCAGTTATCATGGGCCGTAGCGAAAGTGTGTACTACATAATCTGCTATCATCATTTCATTAAAACAAATTGGTAGCCTGTAAAGTCTGTTTGTCCCTATACATGTCAAGTAGATGGCGTTAAAATACAAGCTCAGCCGCAACTCGTGCAGCGGCGTGAAGCCCCAGCGGTCGGCGGGTGGCGGGTGGCGGGTGGCGGGTCCCGCATGCCCCAGCACTCACCAGCAGCGCGCAGAGCTGCGTGCGCGCCTTGTGCGCGGCCTCGTGCAGCGGCGTGAAGCCCCAGCGGTCGGCGGGTGGCGGGTCCAGGGTCCAGGGTCAGGCATGCCCCAGCACTCACCAGCAGCGCGCAGAGCTGCGTGCGCGCCTTGTGCGCGGCCTCGTGCAGCGGCGTGAAGCCCCAGCGGTCGGCGGGTGGCGGGTCCAGGGTCCAGGGTCAGGCATGCCCCAGCACTCACCAGCAGCGCGCAGAGCTGCGTGCGCGCCTTGTGCGCGGCCTCGTGCAGCGGCGTGAAGCCCCAGCGGTCGGCGGGTGGCGGGTGGCGGGTCCAGGGTCCAGGGTCAGGCATGCCCCAGCACTCACCAGCAGCGCGCAGAGCTGCGTGCGCGCCTTGTGCGCGGCCTCGTGCAGCGGCGTGAAGCCCCAGCGGTCGGCGGGTGGCGGGTGGCGGGTCCAGGGTCCAGGGTCAGGCATGCCCCAGCACTCACCAGCAGCGCGCAGAGCTGCGTGCGCGCCTTGTGCGCGGCCTCGTGCAGCGGCGTGAAGCCCCAGCGGTCGGCGGGTGGCGGGTGGCGGGTCCAGGGTCCAGGGTCAGGCATGCCCCAGCACTCACCAGCAGCGCGCAGAGCTGCGTGCGCGCCTTGTGCGCGGCCTCGTGCAGCGGCGTGAAGCCCCAGCGGTCGGCAGGTGGCGGGTCCCGCATGCCCCAGCACTCACCAGCAGCGCGCAGAGCTGCGTGCGCGCCTTGTGCGCGGCCTCGTGCAGCGGCGTGAAGCCCCAGCGGTCGGCGGCGTTGGGCGGCGTGCCGGCGCGCAGCAGCAGCGCGGCCAGCTCCAGGTGGCCGTACGAGGCGGCGTTGTGCAGCGGCACCAGCCCGCCCTTGTCGCGCGCGCCCACCGCCGCGCCCGCCTCCAGCAGCGCCTCCGCCACCTCCAGGTTGTTGTAGCCCGCTGGAAATATGGGCATGTAGCGTTACGACTTCTTCATGAGATAATGCTTCACTACAAGTTGAGTGTTTAAATGTGTATGTTTGACCTTATTAGTTAGCTACTCACCGGCAAGATGCAGCGGCGTGGAGTTCCGTCCGTGCGCGTCCCGGCAGTTCACATTCTGCGGCGTGATCAATTTCCTGCGGACATTATTGAATTCATGTATTGGATGCCAAAGCCAACCTAGCTAAGGCTTCATGTAGGTAGATACTCTTTACAATAGCACGTTTAACTCGTGACATTATATTATATTTAAAATATGTAAACAACTACATTAACAATCACATTTTAATCACATTAACAATTACATTTTGGTGTTCGTAATTTTAGATGTTGAAATTAGCAAAATACTTTTAGACATCCATAAATATGAAATTAAGGGCGTATTTTTTGCAGCCGTAGGTATATATTTTACACATAGCAAGAATTTTATTTGTTCAATAATAAATTAGGTAAGTAGTTCGATTACATCTGGAGGCATGGATACGCCGCTACGGAGACTTACGTCGAATCATATGTAATTTTTGTTGAAAGGGCCCGTGGCAGTGTTTCTAGGCCTTCAGGTGATATTTAAATCTGTAATCATGGTAACAATCTCCAATCAAGCTACAATCTACCCCATCCCTCCACCACTCACGCGCGCCGCACCAGCTGCAGCGGCGTCAGCCCGTCGCGGTTGTAGCGGGAACATCCCTACAAGCAGACTCACCGGGCGCGCGCCAGGTCGCCGCGCTTGGCGGCGTCGAGCAGCGCGGCGTCCCCGCGCAGCGCGTCGGCCGTGTCCGCGTCGCCCGCGCGCACCAGCTGCAGCGGCGTCAGCCCGTCGCGGTTGCGCCGCGTGCCGTCCGCGCCGTGCTACCGACAACCAACTCGGATGAGCCCCCTCAGGAAATACAATTTAGTCCCCCCTCCCCATCGGAATAAGTAACGGCAGGGGGAACTAGAACTCACAAATGAGCTACCTACTGTTCCTGAAATCCTGCCTCAGAAAATTCAATCCCCCCCTCCTTTACCTCCTGGATTAGGAGGTACGTCCTCGATGACGTTGTGTTTACGAGAGGTAGCCAGGAGCTTTCGTTCCTGAGCCTAATGAATTACAAAAAGATGTGTAACAGTGGTGTGACGATGACAAGACTATGCCATGACAGTTTTTTTAGCTACTGTAGCTTGTTAGCAGTGTGACAGTAACTTGACAATATTTTGACAGCAGTTTGACAGTAACTTGACAGAAGTGTGTTTTGAGCAATGTTTTAAAGCAGCAACCGGAAAACAATAGAAACAAAAAATTTGGTAGACAATTAGGTATTGGTTATTGACCATTAAATTAAGGACCATTTAAGAAATAAACAAATCTATGTTACCTTAAGCAGCAACTTGACGATATCGGCCTTGCCCTTGGCGGCGGCCTCGTGCAGCGGCGTGAAGCGCCACAGGTCGGCCGCGTTGACGCCCGCGCCCGCGCCCACCAGCAGCTCCGTGACCTCGTAGTGCCCGTACGAGCACGCGTTGTGCAGCGGGACCAGCCCTCTGGGACGGGGAGACGTGGTAAATATAATTGCGATGCTATGACTAGTCATAAGTGGAAAGAGCCTAGAGTTCGTCCGAGGAAGTACCACCGCCATCCACGGTTCCTTCGACCATTTCCACCGCCACCGCAATACAGTCGCGTCCGCATGCACACTTGAGGCAATATAATGGCCAGGTATATGGTAAGTCGTAGGTGGTAAGAGCCTATAGTTCACCCTAGCCTAGGACGCACCCGCGCCCACCAGCAGCTCCGTAACCTCGTAGTGCCCGTACGAGCACGCGTTGTGCAGCGCAACCAGCCCTCTGAGACGGGGAGACGAGGTGTGTATAGTTGCGTCTTTATGTGCACTTGAGGCAGGCGTTAGGTGTCAGTTAATTGTTGGGTGTTTGGTAACTTGTGGAGGATGCTATAGACATCCTCGGCGTGAAGCGCCACAGGTCGGCCGCGTTGACCCCCGCGCCCGCGCCCACCAGCAGCTCCGTAACCTCGTAGTGCCCGTACGAGCACGCGTTGTGTAACGGGACCAGGCCTCTGGGACGGAGAGACGAGATGTTTACAGTTGTGTCCGAAGATACACTTGATGCAGGCGTTAGGCGTTAGGTTATTTTTGGGTGTTTGGTAACTTGTGGAGGATGCTATAAACATCCTCGGCGTGAAGCGCCACAGGTCCGCCGCGTTGACGCCCGCGCCCGCGCCCACCAGCAGCTCCGTCACCTCGTAGTGCCCGTACGAGCACGCGTTGTGTAGCGGGACCAGCCCTCTGGGACGGGGAGACGTGGTAAATAATATATAATTGCGATGCTATGACTAGTCATAAGTGGAAAGAGCCTAGAGTTCGTCCGAGGAAGTACCACCGCCATCCACGGTTCCTTCGACCATTTCCACCGCCACCGCAATACAGTCGCGTCCGCATGTACACTTGAGGCAATGTAATGGCAATATATGGTAAGTCGTAGGTGGTAAGAGCCTATAGTTCACTCTGGGGCGGGGAGACGAGGTGTGTACAGTTACGGTCGTGTGTGCACTTGAGATGCCTTATGATGCCTTTCCACCAGAGATGTGCTATGCTACGTTGCTAAGGATACGTTTGATAAGGGCCGAGTATGATTGGTGGATGTCAAACGCATGCTTAGCAACGTAGCATAGATTCGATCTTTTGTGGAAAGGCACGCTTATGGTTAAGTGTTTGGTAGCTTGTGGAGAATGCTGTAGATCTCCTCTGTAATGAGGAGTACTGTGCTCAGTCAATACGGCACAATGGCAGTAAACGGGTCCCAGGGCGGATTGGTGGAAGGACAAGAGGCAATGTGTCGCAAATTTTTATACAAGTCGAAGGCCTCCGACTTGGCTAGGACGAAACCGCTCAAGACTCCACTCCACTCCTAGCGGACATTCGTACATTTACTGACTCCGCCCGCTGTTGCTTCACTCGGTCGTTCACTTGGGATCGAAGTAAGCCGTCTGATGTATGTGTGTCAGTGTGCGTATCGAACCGGAACCACTGCGTGTAATTCACTTTTCAACAATTTAGCGTAAATCAGATAAGACATGACATTGTAAACGTTGCGTGTCTAATTGTTACTACGTAACTACAGAATATTTTTGTATATTAAGCAAATGTTGTTTAATTAATGCACAAACAATAAACCTCATAACGTGTTATTTTTTACTTGAATGAAATTAATAACAGATTTTTCAAGGCCAAGGTTATGTTTTTTTGCATGTTATTGTGTCATAGGAAAAATCTGTTTTCGAAATTACTCTGAACTTCACATCATCGTCAGAAGACTTTAAGTCACCAGCTTAGGTACTGCTGGTGAGGACTCACCCTTTGTCCTTGGCGTGGACATCAGCTCCTCGCTGCAACAACAGCTGCGCCAGGGGTAGCCGGTTGTATCTGGGAACAATAGAGGAATTATTATTAACATGTTCCTTATCTGAGGAACACAAAATTTCAGCAAAAGGACAATTAACCGAAGCTTAGACAAAAAAGATATAAATTTTAAAAGAAGAATAATTAACGTAATAGTAATTTGAATCACCGGAAATACAGATGAAGTGAGTAAATTACAAATAGGTAGGCGTAATTTTACCAAAAAACCTAACCCACGTAAAGTCATCGACGGCGTAAATTGTATTTACAATACATAAATACAGTTGAAAATCAAAGATGCAGGATGTAATAGCAGGCAATAATGCAGGAATGAAAACCAGTTTCCTTTGGGCACCAACGTGTACAGCGCTACCACGACTACCAACTCACCCAGCAGCAAAGTGCAGCGGGGTGGAGTGGCGGCCGTCCACGTCGCGGCAGTTGACCAGGCGCGGCCGCGCGTCCAGGATGGCGCGCGCCGTCTCCACGTCGCCGGTCCGCGCCGCCTCCAGCAGCCGTAGCGGGAGACCAGCACCAACGTCTATAGCACTACCACACTACCAACTCACCCAGCAGCAAAGTGCAGCGGGGTGGAGTGGCGGCCGTCCACGTCGCGGCAGTTGACCAGGCGCGGCCGCGCGTCCAGGATGGCGCGCGCCGTCTCCACGTCGCCGGTCCGCGCCGCCTCCAGCAGCCGTAGCGGGAGACCAGCACCAACGTCTATAGCACTACCACACTACCAACTCACCCAGCAGCAAAGTGCAGCGGGGTGGAGTGGCGGCCGTCCACGTCGCGGCAGTTGACCAGGCGCGGCCGCGCGTCCAGGATGGCGCGCGCCGTCTCCACGTCGCCGGTCCGCGCCGCCTCCAGCAGCCGTAGCGGGAGACCAGCACCAACGTCTATAGCACTACCACACTACCAACTCACCCAGCAGCAAAGTGCAGCGGGGTGGAGTGGCGGCCGTCCACGTCGCGGCAGTTGACCAGGCGCGGCCGCGCGTCCAGGATGGCGCGCGCCGTCTCCACGTCGCCGGTCCGCGCCGCCTCCAGCAGCCGTAGCGGGAGACCAGCACCAACGTCTATAGCACTACCACACTACCAACTCACCCAGCAGCAAAGTGCAGCGGGGTGGAGTGGCGGCCGTCCACGTCGCGGCAGTTGACCAGGCGCGGCCGCGCGTCCAGGATGGCGCGCGCCGTCTCCACGTCGCCGGTCCGCGCCGCCTCCAGCAGCCGTAGCGGGAGACCAGCACCAACGTCTATAGCACTACCACACTACCAACTCACCCAGCAGCAAAGTGCAGCGGGGTGGAGTGGCGGCCGTCCACGTCGCGGCAGTTGACCAGGCGCGGCCGCGCGTCCAGGATGGCGCGCGCCGTCTCCACGTCGCCGGTCCGCGCCGCCTCCAGCAGCCGTAGCGGGAGACCAGCACCAACGTCTATAGCACTACCACACTACCAACTCACCCAGCAGCAAAGTGCAGCGGGGTGGAGTGGCGGCCGTCCACGTCGCGGCAGTTGACCAGGCGCGGCCGCGCGTCCAGGATGGCGCGCGCCGTCTCCACGTCGCCGGTCCGCGCCGCCTCCAGCAGCCGTAGCGGGAGACCAGCACCAACGTCTATAGCACTACCACACTACCAACTCACCCAGCAGCAAAGTGCAGCGGGGTGGAGTGGCGGCCGTCCACGTCGCGGCAGTTGACCAGGCGCGGCCGCGCGTCCAGGATGGCGCGCGCCGTCTCCACGTCGCCGGTCCGCGCCGCCTCCAGCAGCCGTAGCGGGAGACCAGCACCAACGTCTATAGCACTACCACACTACCAACTCACCCAGCAGCAAAGTGCAGCGGGGTGGAGTGGCGGCCGTCCACGTCGCGGCAGTTGACCAGGCGCGGCCGCGCGTCCAGGATGGCGCGCGCCGTCTCCACGTCGCCGGTCCGCGCCGCCTCCAGCAGCCGCAGCGCCGCCGCGTTCGAACAGGCGTCTGGAGAGGAATGACGTCCTTCAGACTATTTCTTACTCTTTCGCATTATTTACTACTCATTCAAATCTATGCGTAAGCGTATTTTTGAAGATGTGGCATCAGCGTAATCTTTATGCTATCTTATGCACAATAAGGTCACCAAGGCGTGCAGAGTACGCGGGTTGCACACATGAGTGGGCGGCATAAAAACAAACCTCTGTGAGGTTGGTATTGAACGACAAGAGATGGGGGGATGCGAAACGATTTTGCACACGGGGCAGACACAAGAAGTACAAGGACTAGTGGTGACTCCAAGAACACTAAAATATGTTGATATTCTGTTATATTTGTTTTATTACGCAAACACATAATACCTAGTCGTAGTCGTACGTACATTTACAGGTTACTTAAAAATAATAATGGTTTATCTTGTGAAGTTCAGACGTACCTACCTACTAATGATGTATTTTTTCAATAATAATAATTAAAAAGTCGTTTGAGGTTACAGGTAAAACAATTTACGAGTCATTTACGTTATAACGTTATTGTATTACATGCAAATCCATAAAGTTTTATGGGTTTATCAACATTGTATTAGAAGATACTTCAATACTACACGTTTATGAGGCAGTTGGAGTTAGCTTAGATTTTGCATTAGATAAAAAACGACTATCGCTTAATAACCCTACAGACTGGTCACTGGTAATTCCAAATTAGCATTTCCTATATCGTGGGTCGTACCTGAACTTCAGATAAACTGCCTACGGTTGTTCTACCCTTTAAACAATCTGCCTCAAAAATATGAGCTGGGTGCGGCGCCCATATGTACCACCTACAAAGACAACGCACTCACCCCTACTTAAAATAGAAATTTAAATTCATAATTCAAATTTCCACCTCAGTAGGAACAAAGACAACGCACTCACCCCTACTTAAAATAGAAATTTAAATTTATAATTCAAATTTCCACCTCGCTGGGAATAATTTCAGAGTCCGTTGAACGTCAGTCCGGCAATTATTAGTCTCACTCATTAAGTATGTCATCACACTTTTATGGCCGATGGCCCCACAGGAGCCCTATAAACCTACATGGGCTTTAGCTGTAGGTATGTGCATGTGTAGGTACCGCAATTAGTTGTATAATTATGTGCGCCCACGGTAAATATCGCTTTGCACCCTCTCCCTGTAGCTTCAAAGAAGTAAATGGAGGATGGTCAACGGATCACGTTTACAACGACAATATTGTATAATATAACAGCTGATCCGTTGACATGATATAATTGAATATTTCTTGTGACCATTAATATTAACAGTCGATTTTACGACTGGATCGTGACGTTGCCGTTGTGGTGATTTCGGACGCGAATTACGATACAATAGTAGACGCCCTTACCGATACAGTCAACGGTGACCACTGATATCACCAAATGAGTCGGCAGCTTATTTGTCGGCACTTACATAAAAATCTTAGGTTTGTGTTTGTGTAAACATAGACATAACTGTAATTGAAAATTTAAAAAGCCCCCGACATTTTGCATAGACCCATCCAGTATACCTACTGCGAGTGAACTATAATAAAATCATATATTAAAATTTAATTAATGCCAATAAGCTTTCCTTCATCAAATTGACTATTATAATTGTTCACTGCACTCTAATTTAAATGGGGCTGAAATGCTAAATGTCTTGCATAATTTCAAAAATGAGCTGATATTAAATTGCTGGAAAGATTAGGATTATTTAGACCGATCCACCCCAACAAAACTGACTTTCGAATGAAAAACCGCAGTGAAATCTGTCTATCCCTTAAAGAGCTGACAAGAGTCAAGAGTCACACTGATGAGATATACACACTAGAACATAAATGTTATAATTGAATGCTATCGATTAAGTTGATCGTTTGCCAGGTTATTATAATGTGCGGAGTCTGCGGAGTCATCAATTTGTCCTGTAAAGTCCTTTGCCGTCATAGAAACAACCGTCACGCAAGGCGATACAGAAGATAGTATCATTCTGACCCTTTTTTGTCACTGTCATAAGTTGCTCCTTTTCTTGTGTGGCCAATATAGTCTAAGATCCGAATCTAAGTCGACTTTCACCGGCTTGATAATAGAATCAAACTTATTTTATAATAAATTTCGTATCTTAGAAAATATATTAAAAATGGGTTGACAACAAAAATCCTGGACAGAATATTTTTTATTATTTTTTAAAAAATAATTTTTCAAAAATATTGCATGACGAAGATAATAATAAAATTTTATACTGGACTTAAAGTATAGAACATATAGAATGTGCAGACTATTATCAAATCGAGTGAAAAGTAACTAGTATTGACATACCTGTTTATACCTGTCTACCCAGTAGTTCGTCCAGGTAAATAATAGTCTACCCTACGTCTGCACATTCTATATGTTCTATACTTTAAGTCCAGTATAAAATTTTATTATTATCTTCATCATGCAACATTTTTTATGAAAAATATTTTTTAAAAAAATAATTAAAAATATTCTGTCCAGGATTTTTGTTGTCAACCCATTTTTAATATATTTTCTAAGATACGAAATTTATTATAAAATAAGTTTGATTCTATTATCAAGCCGGTGAAAGTCGACTTAGATTCGGATCTTCTACTAATATATATACGTCTTTGTATATAACATAGTATAATCAGCAATAACTACTCAAAGATTTAGCAACATTGTGGTGATTATAAACGTCACAATGTAATACAATACATAATTATTATCCTCCTTATTGTATCCCTTATTACAACCAACCAGTCATTAAATAAACATAATTTATCTCTCTAACAAATTTTAACAAGATCCTTTTGTCTAATAAGATAGGTACCCTTTAACTGTGACACCTGACACATGTGACATCTGCCGGTTCAGCTAGTTTTGAAATAAAAAACAGACACTTCAATTTTTAACCGACTTCAAAAAAGAAGGAGGTTCTCAATTCGACCGTATATATGCTTTTTTTTTTATGTACGTTCAGCGATTATTTCGTCGTTTATGGGCCGATTTTGATAATTCTTTTTTTGTTGTAAAGTAGATATGCGCAGTGGGGTCCCCTGATAAGGAAACCAGGATCTGATGATGGCATCTCAGAGAAATCGAGGGGAACTTTCGAAAATTGTATGGACAACTAGTGTGTTTGTTCATGTTATCATAAGTACATTAAAGCGCTACCATTTCATGAAGATCTGGAGTCGATCTGATGAAGCCGAAAGACAGTCGAGGGAACTCCTCAATGATTTACTGCAGTTATCTAGTGTTTGGGCTTCATTAATTTGTAGTGACGAGAACTTTACACTTACATGTTGAATTGAGCGCCATCTGGCGAGTAGTTTTTGAGTTATCTCTACTTATCAAGATTGAAGTCGGTTATTTTTTTTTGTAAAAAGCAATTATATTTCTATAGAAGAAGAAGAATAGTAGATAGGTAGTAGATGAATTGCGTTCACGGTCGGTGCGCCGTTAAGGAATCATCGCAAATGCTTTAGAAACGTAGAATTAGTGGTAATATACTTATTAATGCTCGTGACTGTACGCTAAAAAAAGTGATGACAAAGAAAGCGTGCAGGTTAATGCCGTGTGAACTAAGCCCTAGTGTTTGTTGCACATTTTGCAATTTGTACATTTTGCGTTTTGTACATTTTGCGCCGAAGCGTATAATTTGACGATGTAAAATAAAACTAATAAAGGTGTTTAGTTTGAACTATGTATATTAAAATTATTCATAAATTTTATATTGTAAAAATGTTGAAGCGGTAATGTCTTATTTCCATGTCACGTTTTACTTTTTTACTAGCCCGTTCAAACAAACGAACAAATTCTCATTTTAATATATAATGAATTTGACAATAAAATTGCCAAGTAAACAGGAAAATTGAAGGATTTGAGCTGTAGCGTCGCGTCGCCGCGTCGCTCGTGAAATTTCCGCTAGCCTACGACCGTCGACCACCATTACACTTTGGACTATCCGGCTGATTAACGATTACTTCATCGGATGTTTACGACGCTCGCATGACAAATGACGATTTTCGTCTCGTAATCACATCTTGTTTGGATCACGCGACCACTGCCTTAACAATACGCAACGAACAAAACAATATGGTAGGTATACCATGGACCTGTGACCTGACGACCTTATCTTGCCACCTTCAATCGTTGCCATGTTTCCGTGCTTTTGGAAACAGCGAAGTCTCAGTAATAGGGTCCCGTTTTACCCTTTGGGTACGGAACCCTAAAAACTATGTAATTTTTATCATCAATTCTACATTTAATTTATTATTTTAATATGTAGAAGCCACTTTTTGAATTATTTTAGCTATTGAAATGAAATGAAATGAAATGAAATGAAATGAAATGATTTATTTCGAACTTGGTTTTTACAAACACTTTTCGAATGTCATCTACGCCATCGCTTCCACAAATCCCTACGATGAGTGGCCTTGGTAGAAGAAGCGGCAAGAAACTCCCAAGGAGTTTCTTTTTTCTTCCCCACTCACAGTTACATAGAACACTTATCACTACTTAAGGCTATATTTCAAACTCATGTCCAGGCTGTTTCATCTTTAAAATATTCATCCAGTTTATAATAACCCTTCGTCATAAGAATGTCCTTAACATGAGTTTTTAGCTTACAGTATGGCATTTCCGTTAATTCTAACGGAATTTTATTATAAATTTTTACGCATCTACCCATGAACGAGCCACCAGTTTTACAAAGCCTAAAATTTGGTACAATCAGCTTAGCCTTATTCCTAGTATTAATATTATGGACATCACTTTTCTTTAAAAAACTATCATGGTACTTTTTAACATACATAATATTATCCAAGATATATTGTGATGTAACAGTGAGTATATTAACTTCTTTAAACAGATCTCTCAGCGAGTCTCTAGGTCTGAGGTTGTAAATTGCACGCCCTGCCCTTTTCTGTAATATAAAAATAGATTCAATGTCTGCAGCTGTGCCCCACAACAACAAACCGTAGGACATCACACTATGAAAGTAACTAAAATAAACTAGTCTTGCTGTTTCCACGTTGGTTAAGAGCTTTACTTTCTTAATAGCGTAAGCAGCAGAACTGAGTCTCCCAGACAAGGCTTCAATATGGGGACTCCATTGCAACCGAGAATCTATCGTAAGGCCAAGAAACTTTGTAGAATTTACTAAGTCAAGTACTTCCCCATTTAGAAGTATGTTAGTTGGCCCCTGTTTTACATTCGGTAACGTGAATTTGACACACTTTTCGGTTATTAAATCGATGGCCCCTACTAGTGAGTAAAAACTAATTTGGTTTTGAAGAAGATTGGACCTAAACTTCTTTTAAGTTATTTATTAAAAATTAAAATGGCTGTAGATCGAGGGGAGTCGGGTTTAGACCTAGCATGTAGAAGAATTTTATTCATAAAATAACTCATACTACACGCCCTATAAGTTTGTACAGACCGAAGCCGGACACCCTGTATAATTATGGGCATTTGTTACGTATTACATATATAGCACGGATTTAATTTAAATAAAATCCATTTTTACACATAGTAATTAAAATTAAGTAGGGATTGTTGTGACTTAGGTAGGTACATGAATGTTTTTATTTAATTATACGGACGAATCATTTAGAAGCAATATCTACAATTCTACAATACAAATATTTTAATTAATTCTTATGTTAATTAACGTTTTTAGACAATTTTAAAGACAATGTTTATGGAACACATTTGCTTGACTTGAATTCCGTCAAATGGGGGCATTAAGAAATATGGTAACCACACATTAGTCGCTAATTAGGTACAAATACAACATTTACATAAGCCGGTTACATTTTTTTAGAAGCGACTATCTCATTCCTCAGGGGAACAACGCTATGACTGAATTACAACGAGACTCATACTAACAATAATGTTTTTTATTTATTGATTTTGTCTCTTTTTCTGTATGTTTGTGCACGCTAATCTCAGAAACAGCGGAACGGATTTTTATGGGACTTTCACTGGAAGATAGAGGAGGTTGTGGAGCAACATATAGGCTATTTTTTATCCCGGAGTTCCCGCGGGAAAATCTCCTATGCACGAACAAAGTCGCGGGCACAACTAGTTCCATAATAAAAACCGTGTTCCCAACACTAGTTTTTGAAGTCGGGTAATAATATATGGATACTTATCCACAGAACTGAATAACAAGCATCTAAATGGACTGCCAGTGATAGCTTGTGAAAATTGACAGATAATGTGTAAGAAAACTACTAAAACTATATGTCATTACAGTAATGCACAAAAGTGTCCAGCAGTCGAAATGATCTTAGCCCTGCGGCCAATTGCAAGCGATCCATCAGTTTAAGTTCTTCTCCCGACACTAGTTATCGAATCGAGCCAATCCAAATAGAAAAATTGTTATCTTTTTAGCTGGTTTTCGAAAGTTGGCTGGCTGGTAGCGAAAATTTTCAGTCTAAGAAGTCAAGAAGTCTCATCAACTTGAAAATTAGCACAGAGGCCAAGGGCCCATAACAATAAGTTTTTCATTATAACTGACCCAAAAAGTTACTAAACTTACTAATAACTTCTTTCTCATGTTATCATTAAGGCCGCGGCCTCGAATTTTGCGGGCAGCGGGGCGGCGGCGGCGCGGGCAACGCAGGCTAGTTCTCGAAACCAATCTGACATTTCGCGCGGCGCTATAGCGGCGTAGTGTTGTGTCACTGAGATATTTGTTTTATTCGCGAACGAAATGTCTGAACAACGGAGACAACATCTTTTCGATTCAAAATTATTTCTTACACTCGATTTATTGTGGGCAAAAGAACAAGTGAATACCTACTATAGGACAAGAAAAATAAAAGGCGAGTTTTATCGAAATTGTGAAGAACAGAGACAATGTCCCGACAAATAAATAACAAAGTAATAATTAGATTAATTATCAAAATACCTAACTCCAAAGTAGTCAATATAATCTTAAATCATTTACAATTTCAGTTAAAAGAGAAAGTACAAGTATTAAAAATAGTACAATAACATAAAAGAACAAGTCATAAAGAAAGGCAAGGATATATAAGGAAGGGAACAAGGAAGAAGATAAAGAGGATAAAGATGACATGCAGACAAAGAGTAAAGAAGTAAATAAAATAAATATTACGTATACAACACCAAAATAAATTGCACAACACTACAATGCGGTCTCGCGGGCTGTCACCGTGTGCGTTACCCTAGCAAGAAAGTAGAACAGCGAGAGGGATATGAGCTATCAAAATAAAATATTATTATAATTATAGCTATAATTAAAATATTATTTTCACTATTAATTGCTACCTAATTGCTTCTGTGGCGAAACCGCGCACACGTCACACGGTGACGTCACCGAAGCCTGAATCGCGCTATCGAAGAATTGTGGATCGCCCGCATATATACCACGCTTCGAGTACATTCACTCGGGGCCCGGCCGCCCCCCAGGCATGTCGTCTCGCCTGGCGGGAGATCTCCCTTTGCCAAACTTCCTAAAAACCTAGTAGTCATTAACAAAAACAGTTTACGAAACTCTGAACGCCTACTATTTTATCATTGCAGAAGAAAAAAGTTATTCAAAACTAACTACATTCAAATTAGTAAAAATATATAAAAATATACTTATATATATATATATATATAATTTTTAAAAATATAAATTTAACAATTATACAGGTGTTTCTTTATCTAAAGCTCGAAATTCATGTTAGTGCAGGTATAATTTTTAAAGTTTTAAGTGTTTTAAAGAAAAGAAAGAAGTAAATAAAATAAATATTACATATATATACACCAAAATAAGCTAGCAAGAAAGTAGTAGGGAGAGGGATATGAGTAGGACATATAATTAGTGCTCAATGTCAAATGTCAAATGTGCTATACTATTTGGGTTTTAAAGCTAAAGCACATAAATGACAGACATTAATTTCTGTATTGTGCCAACATTTGGGATTTCAATGTTATAATTTTATGCGATAATATAATCCGATAATATAAATAACCCTATATACGAGTACATTGAGCGTACGGTATAGAGTATTATAGAGTATCGTAGTCGATATCAAGTCTTAATTTTTAAATTGAAACTGATCTGTGATTTTGATTATACAAGGTACAAATAAAAGAACTTTTTGTGTTCGAATATACTTAGGATTTTTTTCTCTAAATCTACATCAACGTTAAATATGAGCAGACCCGCCATTCTGACGCACACGACGCGCGAGCGGTCACCGCTTGACGTTGTCAACCACCGCTCGTTACCCGCTCCTACACCGCCGCCGCGCCGCTGTTTTCGAGGGTCGGTCCATTTGATTATACGCAAAACATCTTGCCGCGCCCGCGCCGCCGCCGCCGCCGCCCGCAAGATTCGAGGCCGCGGCCTGGTCAAATTTCCATACTCCTCTTTAACTACGTGCTCTTCAACAAAAAAATCTCGACATTTTCATACTTTGGGTCAATAATTCCATTAAATATGCTATTGTTTTAATATATAAAGGCATTAATTACTTCAATAACAATTGTTCTGGTGTGACTAATTTCTTAAACGGCTTTAAAACTTGCGACTTGCACTAATGTATACATTGGACTGTAATTTATCAATAAACGCGCACCGATGACTGGGCAAAACTAATAGTCGTCGTGACGGAAAATCTTACAAATTTTATGTTCTAGCCTCCATGCGTACCACGCGAAACTTAGCGCGATAACGCGATGATCAAGGAAGCTTAGCTAAGACGGTTATAAGTCTTAACATAAACGTCTACTTCAACCGGGAATCAAACCACGGGGATTAGGTCATTCGTGTCGTTACCTACGAATAAATTAATATCAAAAAGGATAGGATAAATTTTACTAACATTAAGTACTTACGTTGTGAAAAAATTGCACTTTTTACATAATTAATTTGAATTGATTTGTATTTAAATACATAATATTATATGTTATGTAGTTAATAATAATTCTGTACGGAACAATACCGTGTTTGTATTTATTTTATACATAGTGCAAAACACCTTCACCTTAAAGTTTTTTTTTTAATATAATTATCATTAGGTATTGTCAAGTTGACAATGTAAACACGACCTCATCGCTGCGACGTCATTAACCCTACAAAGTTTTTGTACCACGTTAATTTTATTGTAGTATACTCAGACCAATAAACTATAGATGGCACGCCGGGAACAAAAGAGTGAAGCCAGCAATTATATAATTGCTTTTTACAAAAAAAATAACCGACTTCAATCTTGATAAGTAGAGATAACTCAAAAACTACTCGCCAGATGGCGCTAAATTCAACATGTAAGTGTAAAGTTCTCGTCACTACAAATTAATGAAGCCCAAACACTAGATAACTGCAGTAAATCGTTGAGGAGTTCCCTCGACTGTCTTTCGGCTTCATCAGATCGACTCCAGATCTTCATGAAATGGTAGCGCTTTAATGTACTTATGATAACATGAACAAACACACTAGTTGTCCATACAATTTTCGAAAGTTCCCCTCGATTTCTCTGAGATGCCATGATCAGATCCTGGTTTCCTTATCAGGGGACCCCACTGCGCATATCTACTTTACAACAAAAAAAAGAATTATCAAAATCGGCCCATAAAAGACGAAATAATCGCTGAACGTACATAAAAAAAAGCATATATACGGTCGAATTGAGAACCTCCTTCTTTTTTGAAGTCGGTTAAAAAGTCAGCCTAGCCTTGTAATACACACGGCGGCACTGACACCAAAACGACTTTTGTGTTCTAAATAATAAAAAATGAATGACATTCTATTGGTTTCGAAGTGTGCTTTCGGCTGACTTTTGCCGGCTTCACGCTTTTGTTCACGGTGCTCCGTCTATAGTTTATTGGTCTGAGGTTGTAGGTATATTTTTAACCCCGTACCGAAATAATTGAAGACTCAGTTTTTCAGTCATTCATGTGAATTATCTTTATCCGATCGGATTGACGATTAAACAAAAATACACTTACATAACCGTGAGAAATTCCCTTTGCAATCGCATATATCGACAGATAACATTTAATTTTGATTTTATTTTAATGACTCCAAAAAAATTCAATAAAAACTATTTTATCTAAAGTACCAAAAAATACTTATCAGTCGATATAAAAATTCTAATTTTTCAGAACGTAAAGTAACTAAAAGTGCTACGCCAATGAAGGAAGATAGGTTGACTTGAGTCATCAGATCTTGAGACATCAGTTCACCCTGCGCTGGCTCGATTGGGCCAAAGTATAGACGGAGTCCCTAAGTAGTAAGTAAAATAAAAGTGAAATTTTAAGAGGTTAGTAGCAAAATAATACTGTCACGTATATTTATCTGACCGGAAATTGCAATGGTTGGATAACACGCCGGATCATTGTTCCAAGGGTCCTGGGTTCGATTCCCAGCGAGCCGGAATTTTAAATAATTAGTTTTTTCCGTTCTTGGTCTGGGTGTGTGTGCTTGTGTGTATTGTCCATGGCACCTAAGACGCAGGGAGCTGTGAGGCTATGAGTGTGTAGTATTAGTTAGTAAACTCATGTTGCTCCATGAGTAAACTACATTCATTAACAAACGACGAGCATTTCTGAGCTGTCGTAGCTTTCTAGCTTTTGTTTGTAGGAAATAGTTCATAGAACCGTAACATGCATGGATCCTTGTTATTCTAATGGATTTTTATAAATTTAAAAATAGAACATCTAGATAGTTCTGGACTAAATAGCGTAGGAAATACTCGACCCGAAATGTGTGAGCAAGATGAAGGAAATTTAGGACTAGAGTTTGTAGAAAATTCTCGACGCAATAGAGAAGATAATACGGGAAAGAAAATAAGCGAGCAGGATATAGGAAAATTCCATCTTAGATAGAATGGTATAGACACAAAACTGACCTTCGAACGATAAAATATGGTAAACATGCAGTTATCAAAACCCCTGATAAAGCTTGTACGTTGCACTTTGTACTATGAGGAAACGATGCACCGCGACGAAGCGAGAGCGGGCAAACATATTTTTAAGTACATAGTCAAAAATTTTAACAAAACCAAACCGACATCAATATCGACAAGTAAAAAAGAAATTATTACGAAACACATAGGTACGTGCTTACAAAATTTGTATTTCTCTCAACTTCCCGAGAATTCCATTATCAGATCCGGACTTGGTGACAACTGGACTATCTCAGAAGTACCTAAGCTCTTTCCAATAAAAAATATCAGTTCACAGAATTCGATTCTCTCGCATAGCAGAACCTGAATTAAATTTTGAAAAATATGGGTTTGGCTTCAACTCAAAATTCCTTTTAACTAAGTCACAGTTGAGGACGCCTAGAGATTCTCCATCACGCCGCAATAGTACCTACAGATTGTGTGCTTATTAGAAATGAATTCTCATTTTCTTTAAGACGGAAATCAACTTGAGGAAACCTGTACACCTAATGTTTTCCGCGTAACCTTCTCAAGGGTATATGAAAAAACCAAGCGGCATACGGCCATCTTAGACATTGTTTGTAGCAGAGCAAACATGACACGAATCACGATGAATAATAATTGACTTAAGTAAGAAAAAATATTTTGGGTAATTATTATAATACAAAATTAAATACATTTTTGTATGCCATTCTTTGTTATATAATTATGTAGCCACAAAAAATCGGAATAATTGGCATTTTAAAAGCTAGACACAAACTTACACTTTAACGTAAGAAAGAGAAAAAAATGACCCCAATTGCCAAATTAATGAAAGAAATTAATCGTATTGTTTGATGGCGGAATTTGAACCGTGCAGGTTCGAACGTGGACTTAGCGTTGCTTGTTCTATGAAAAATAATATATTTACTATAGTTCGCCATGAAATGCTATTCAGTATGAACTGCCCTTCAGCGATACACGTGCATACGTACACACGAGTTTTGGATTAACACGAATTTTTATTGGTGTTGTGTCAGCAAAATAATAAACTTTAAGTAAATGGATTGTTTTTAACAAATAGGTATATTCATAAATAGTTATTTTTTCAGTGATATTATATTATTATTCAATAGGTAAGTTATTTAGAATATATTTAATTGTAAAAAAAATGCTTTTGTAGTAATATCAACCCTACAAGGAAATTGGAGTAATTTTTTATTTGCTTTTACATTAAAAGTGTGCATTTTAAAGTACTCACAAACGAATTGAACGAACCTTACGACATCTTTCTTATCATTTTAAAAATTAAAACTTTTTTATTCTCTTGACTTTAACCCCGACCACGACTTTCAACGGACTTATTTTTTTGTTATAACCCTAATAAGAAATCATCCATAGGTAAGTTTAGAAGTTTCAGTTCCATAAGTTTATTTTAAGTTTTTGCTGAACTTGAGTATCTCAAAGCAATTTTACATTGATTTAATTTTTGAATTATAAAAATAACATAGGTACGGCATAGTTTTTGAATATTGTATTAGGAAATAATGTAAGATATATGACATAATTTTTTGGGACCCGAAAAATTCTAACTTTTTGTGTTGTGGGAGCTGGGAATCAAATTGAAATTTCGCAAATTAATATTAATATTAATGAAAATTATAATAACGGTTACAATAAATTTATAATAATTATTACATTACTACATACATAAAACTTATATCAATAAATAAATAAATGTGGCGCAATGTTATCATGCCGGATCGCCGTTTGTAGAGTCCTGGGTTCGACTGGAAGTCGAGGCGGAAAGTTAAATGAAGATTTTAGTCTTGTGTTGTCCGTGATTTTAGTGTTGTGTGATGTCCGTGGCACCCATGGCACAGGGAATCCTCGTGTGCGGTTATTAGTATGCAGTGTTATTTATTACCATTTAAAACATTATCTTAAGCTATCCACGCAGGTACACCGTGAGTGTATTGAACCTTTCAGAGGTGAAAGGTCTTGAAGAATGGTCTTACATCACGACTTAAACTTTTTTTTAATGTGACAAAAAGTCAGTTCTGGGTACATTGAAATTGAACGAGGATGGAACGCCTCAACAAAACATTATGACACTCACTTTGGAGCACCAACTCTGTTACGGTAAATAATACTCAACAAAACATCGACACTCAGTTAGGACCACCTACTTTGTCATTTTACTCAACAGTTTCTAATTCCCCAGCGCAGGAGGACCCATGGCGCCGTGCATCAAGGAGGGCAACAGGGCGGACAGCCCCGCGGGGGGCGAGGGCCGGGAGGCGGAGGCCGAGGACCAGCTAGAGAAGCTGGTGGCGCCCCAGGCGGCGCCGCGGAAGTACGACATCATATACACCAACGTCCTCACCTTCTCGCTGGGCCACGTCGCCGCCCTCTACGGCCTGTACCTGTGCTTCACCAGCGCCAAATGGGCTACGATATTGTTCAGTAAGTCACTGAGAATTGCCGGTGTTAGAACTTTCGAGACTTTGCTTTCTATCAACTTTAAGTTTTCTGCTAAAGTGAAATATCAAAGAAGACAAATGGTTGTGTGATGTACATAAATAGCTTTAGTGGGGAAGAACTTCTATAGAATAGAATATGAGTATAACATTTAGCATGGCCAGATCTAGTACACAACAATGAGTTTAAAAATCTTTTCACCTCATGGTCAACTCTAACATTAAGGTTTAAGCACTATTTATACGGCAGTGAATTAGATACCTAGTTTATGCAAAAACACTTAAACCCTACTTTTTACACAAATGTTCAAAAATTGGTATCGAAGCATCTGCTGAAAGTGGTCACCGTCGCCCAGTCATCGGTCCCGAACGAAAAGAACAGAGATACTCAGAGCGAGGCCATTCCTATTAATTTTAGAAGGGTGTAAAGTTCCCTTCTACCCTCTCGCTCTCAGATGCAGTTTCACACTATAGATAGAATGACCAGTAATACGTCTTGCAGACTGGGTCCTATTCGCGCTCGCGTCTATCGGGATAACGGCGGGCGCGCACCGCCTCTGGACGCACCGGGCCTACAAGGCCAAGCTGCCGCTGCAGATCATGCTCATGGTCATGAACTCCATCGCCTTCCAGAACTCCGCCATCAACTGGATCCGAGACCATCGGCTGCACCACAGGTAACTATACCACTACAGACTACTACGCAAGCGACGCAGTGTACGGATATTTGTCAAATCGCGTGGTCAATTCTGTTCTGACCTGTGTTGCCGTGTCATAATTGTCCCATTGCTGAGCAGGGGTCTCTTTTATCAATAAGAAGGTTAAGGCCATAGTCCACCACGCTGGCCAAGTGCGGATTGGCGAACTTCACATACCATGGAGTTTTGCGAACTCTCCGGCATGCAGGTTTCTTCATCATGTTTTCCTTCACCGTTACAGCGAGTGACGTTTAATTGCTTAAAATGCATGTTACTCCGAAAAGTCAGAAGTACGTGTCCTGGGATTCGAACCCAGACCCCCGAGTAGGAGGCCGAATTCTTAACCACAAGGCTATCAGCGCTCACACCATACGCAATGCCGATACAAATTTCTGCGAGATACGCGCATGAAGATTATGTTTTGGCACGAACAACGTAGAAGTCGTAGAAGAATCGTTGTCATCATCGTCTCAAGTCCACAAGTGATAAACGATTTGAAACGAATACACGAACAATTTGAAGAATCGTCTGTCAGTAGATTTTGAACTCGATTTCGTTATGCAGAGGGTAGGAATTCAGTTGATACTTACGATGGAGGATACAAACAATTGTTTGCAATGAGAAGAGACGTTTTAGTATCAAATTAGCGTCAACTATTCTTTATTACCGGAGCGGCGGAGATAGGGCTACGGAGTCGTACTTAAAATATTCATTTGTATTATCATTCAAACCGATCTGAAGATATTTCCTTGAATGATAAATTATCCAAACACAAAATGACTATGGACAATTATCGTTAACAATGGCTACATTATGGTAATCAAAAAAATTTGACAAGCATGAAGAGTCACAAAATATACAAAGTAAGTTTTCTACTATGATAATGTAAGTATTATGTGATAACAGACTGCGCACATGTTACGATTGAATTTCGATTCTATACTAGGTGTCAGTTCGGAGTAGGTCTAGAGTGTGTGGAGTATTATGTCTTTGAAGTATAGGTACCACCGTAATATCCAAGACATAAAGATCATAATTGAATGGTATTGTTTTAGCAGTTTTAGTTGGTCTGTTGCCGCAACGTTGTAATGTACGCAAACGCTACCTCTCGGCGCTAGCGGACATCGCGATTATTTGAAC
The DNA here is from genome assembly GCA_905404135.1 of Hesperia comma. Lineage (NCBI taxonomy): Eukaryota > Metazoa > Arthropoda > Insecta > Lepidoptera > Hesperiidae > Hesperia > Hesperia comma. The sequence continues at coordinate 18,533,048 of FR990015.1, read as the reverse complement.
AGGCCTTTATAAAGTTGTATTGTTCTGTGGGCTCAATAGTTGAAGCTGCTCTTAATGTCGAAACCTACTTACTCATAATAAATTGTTGTTGCCAACGCAGATCGTTATAGTCATTAATTAGATTAAATAATTATGTGTTTAAAGTCAATTTATTCGTTTTAATTACAACTTCCGGGCTTTGGATTGCACTTTATAGGACTGACGGTGTATTGCCATGTCGGAGGCTTTCGGGCGGCATAAAACTTTCGTCATAATATTATTTATTATGTACATATTCAATTAAATAATCTCGTTAGTAGGTAAACAATAAACATGAAAAAGTAATACATAATATGTAAATGAGTAATAAGTCCGCCAACCTCCGAAATCTCGGTGACCTACATATAAATAAGTACACAAAAAATACCGGAAAAACATAATCTCCTTCTTCATCGATTTCAGTATTTTCAAATTAATTAACCGCATATTTTTGTAACACAATTATCTCTTAAAAACGAACATAAATCGGATCAATTAAATAAACTAAGGAAATTACCTATATCTATAACACTGTGTAATTTAAATTTAGCACTGTCTAGTCTGAACATGGCAGATATAATCATGAGAAAAAATATTACAGAGAGCTTTATTAACGCAATGGCACCCAAAACATTGTTCTGTAGAATTTTTTTCTGATGCAGTTTTCACGAATGTACCTAATATTGTGGAACAAATAGTGTTTGTTTGATTTTATTTGGTTTATAAATAAAAAAGTTATTAGTTAAAAGAATCATGCCCAACAATTTCCAAATCTCCTACAAGGTGATCAAGGATTACACCTAACAATTTGAGGACGAGGCTGCAAGGGAACCAGTTTCCCGAAGCCAAGCCTTTAATAACACCTCGACCGACTTCCTAACTTGCTTATAAGAGTTTGCCCCCGCAGGTTACCATGGGTAACCGGCTCACAGATCAGCTCAAGTTGCCTACTTCATTTTCGTGATAATGATCTACAAACTGCAAGTCGGCGAATAACTCTAACGCGGCTACGGCTCCAATGAGCCGCCATGAATCAAAAAACCTACCTCGTCGGTGAATCAAATGACTCGACGCGATCTAGCGGGGCTTTATGTAAACATTTAGCCACTTGAGATGTTTGATGCTTTAGTTCTATGCCCCTATCTTAGTATAAGTTGAGTCATGAGCTGCTGATTTAGACTTTGAGCCGCAGCTCAACAGCTCAAGTCTATGCGATCTGTGTATTTGAACCGGTTCGGAGCTGAGTTACACACCGTTACCCGCAGGTACAGCGACACAGACGCAGACCCGCACAACGCGACGCGCGGGTTCTTCTACTCGCACGTGGGCTGGCTGCTGGTGAGGAAGCACCCGGAGGTGCTGCGCCGCGGCCGCTACATCGACATGGCCGACATCTACGCCAACCCCGTGCTCACCTTCCAGAAGAAGTATGGCCTGTTCTACTACCCTACCCTAACGGCTTAGCAAGTAAAGTTTCAAACATGGGGCGGGATAAGTTTACCCTTTTAACCTGGGAAGCCAACTTTCTTACATGGGGCGGGACAACTTCATCGTAACATCCCAGAAAGCAAACATTCATTATACATGGGGCAGAATAACTTTATCCTAACATCCTTGGAAGCAAACTTTCATACATGGGGCAGGAATACTTTGACTTACTTCCTTGGAAGCAAACTTTCATACATGGGGCAGGACTATTTTGCCCTTACTTCCTTGGAAGCAAACTTTCTTACATGGGTCAGCACAACTTCACCCTAAGAACCAACAAGCAAATCTCACACGGAGGATAGGGGTTACTTGATAAAGAGCGTTGAGAACAAGTAACCTTTAACAATAACAATTAGGTAACTATTGAAAGTTCCTACCCCATGCCTAATATTCCTAAAAAATGGAAGGACGCATACGTTTTTAATATATGCACATCGTTTGCTTGTGCGTACGCAACGGGTCACGTTCTAATGATACGCCATTTTTACGTCATGTTAATCTTTTTGAATAATTTAAAGTGGAACTTTCACGAAGTCCTCAACTGCAGCTTGTGATATCTTCTACAGGTACGCGATACCGTTCATCGGCAGCGTGTGCTTCCTACTCCCGACCCTCATCCCCATGTACTGCTGGGGGGAGACGCTGAACAACGCGTGGCACGTGGTCGTGCTCCGGTACATCATGAGCCTGAACAACGCCTTCATGGTGAATAGCGTCGCCCACATCTTCGGCACCAGGCCCTACGACAAGAAGATCGTTCCGGTCCAGAGTCTTATAACCTCCTTCGCCGCTTTCGGCGAGGGCTTTCATAATTACCACCACGTGTACCCGTGGGATTATCGGACCGCTGAACTGGGGAATAACTGGCTGAATCTGACCACCAAGTTTATAGATTTCTTCGCGTGGATCGGCTGGGCGTACGACCTGAAGACGGTGCCGCAGGAGGTGGTGGAAGCACGTGCAGCTCGGACAGGAGACGGCACCAACAAGTGGGGATGGGGCAACAAGATTTGCGAAGACGAAAAACAGTCGTAACAGACACACGTCTTCACTTATAGTGTTGCAGCGAAATTTAAGTTAGTTCGCTTCTAGTACTGATTTATCATATTATAATTATCATGATTTTCACTCACAAAAAATTCCATTTAAATATATTTTCCAATATAGGTAATAAGGATTAGGTATACTGAAGCGAAGCAAGCAGTTACTAGTATTAGGTATAAAAAGACCTAAAAGACTTCCTAATCACTAGTTTATTAATTGTAGCTTCAAAAGTGAAGACTTTAGTGGTTGGCCGGCCGCTCAAACTACGAGTAGTAGATATATGCCAAATATTTATAGATAAACTAAGAATTCTTTAGTAATTTAAATGTCTCCTCTATTTAAAGTGGTTTTTTGTTATTGGTATATACCAATTATAAAATCATAAAAAATTAAAACTTGTTTTTTTTTTCTTTTATTTTCTAAGTTACTATGTTTGTCAAGCTGTCAGCTGGTGGAGTCTAGTTCGCCTGGGTATTTATGAACACTTTTTAGAGGCGACTCAAATTTCTGGGAATTACATAATTATTTGAACTCAATCATATAAATTGAAATTGTACACCAACTATATGAGACTATGTGGAAAAAAATTTACCAACCAATAACTGAGTTTCTGACTAGACACCGCACAGCCGGAACTACTGAACGTAAGAAGCTGATATTTGGTATTTTTTTTTTATGGAATTAAGATAGCAAACGAGCATGCAACACCACCTTCCGCTGCCGCCCATGACAACTGTGACCGACCCAGAACTAGACTCAATGAGTCTCGTTCTAGTTCGGTCACAGATGCGTTGCTACCCCTGAGGACTGAGATTGTCGCCTCTAAAAAGTGTAACCGGCTCCACACCTTCCTATCCGGAACACAATTATTGTTCTTAAACTCAAACTCAAACTCAAAACTCAAACTCGTTTATTTCACGTAGGTATTTACAAATACGCTTGTGAATGTCATTATTTGATTCTACCATTGAAAACAATTATTACACGGTAGGAATGGTACTAAGTACCGTGGCGGGCGGTGGTACTTCCCCGGTGAGCTCTACCACCTGCTAAAATGCCTGATAAAATGGTATGCATGTTCCTTGGGGGTGTATTGGAGCACTAAGAGAGGATTTTGGAAATTCCCCCTCTAAAGGTACAAAAAAGGGTATATATTGAAAAAAATACGCAGGCGAAGGTGTTGGGGAAAGCTAATTTACATACAAAAGTGTCATACGCCTCTAGCCTACTCTGCGCCAGTCCTATTCAAGGGCATCTGATGCGCACTGAATATGCGTACATCAATGAATAATAAATAATAAAATTAATTAGTGGAAAACATTGAATAATTATCCACGTCATCAGTCGCGTTAGTTAAATGTATGTAAATGTTATGAAATTCTTTTTACCGACCTTTGTTAAACATAAAAATCTATATTTGAGTTTGGGAACTATATTTGTGAATTTAACTTGCCATTCTTGTTAATTTATTTAAAAAAAAATATTGCATTCTGAATTAGAACAGGCTCATTCTACATATTATGGTATTAGTTCGGTGTTCCGTTAACAATACCAGTATTTTATGTATCTGCCTGTTCGTGATAAACTCAAATTCTACTGAACGCATTTTCATGCGGTTTTCATCAATAGAATGCGGAATTGAAGGGGAAGGTTCTATATTTATTATACATCCAGTTTTAAGTTTATGTTTATTACGAACCCAATATAATTTGTCAAGGTTTTGTGTAAATTGGTTGAAATGTGTTGATAATTGTTGTTAATATCGAAAAAATTTAGGCCGCCTGGGAGCTTTCGATTACCATAAGTTCTAAAGGATCATTAGGTTATATTATAAGAACTACTTCATTTCTATTCAGAGCGAGTCCAAAACAAGACAGACACCTGCACTCGAAAAACTTTATTCTTTTTAACCGACTTCAAAAAAGGAGGAGGTTCTCAGTTCGTCTGTATGTTTATTTCTTTCTTGTATGTATGTAATTATGTGTGGCGACACCGCGCACACGTCACATGGTGACGTCACCGAAGTCTGAAACGCAGTATCGAAGATTTCTACATCGCTGGCATATGTACCTATACCACGCCTCGAGTACATTCACTCGGGGCCTCGGCCGCCCCCCAGGCATGTCACCTCGCCTGGCGGGAGATCTCCCTTTGCCAAATATGTATGTTACCTCAGAGCTTTGTACTGGGTGAACGGATTTCAATAATTATTTACATCTGATGGCCGGTTTTTGAGTTATCTCGACTTTGAAGTCGAAGTTAGTTATACCCACTAACGTTTCCAACATCATTCGTATAATGCGTATTGGTTAAGGGATACAAAGTAAGGAAAGTGCACAAGGAGTTATCACTTATTGTGTATGTACATACATAATTGAAATAGTTCACGGACGGAGTCCAACTCACGGTGTATTCCTCGTCGTTCCACCAGTCGTACCACCAGTGGAACGACGAGGAATTTGACATTCCTCCTCGTACCACCAGTGGTACGACGAAGAATTGTAACTCCTCGTCGTACCACACATGTATACGATTAAATTTAATGGCAATGGTGAAAACGTCACTGACGCGATGACGCCGGTGGTGACAAATAGGTATTAATGGTCTATTGAGAAACATTGTTGTACTATATAGGTAGTTAGTTACGACAGTTGTACTAGGTTTTTAGGGTTTCGTACCCGAAGGGTAAAACGGAACCCTATTACTGAGACTTCGCTGTCCGTCCGTCCGTCCGCCTGTCACCAGGCTGTATCTCATGAACCGTAATAGTTACACAGTTGAAATTTTCACAGATGATGTATTTCTGTTGCCGCTACAACAACAAATACTAAAAAACAGAATAAAATAAATAATATATTTAAGTGGGCGACCATACATACTTTGGACGCCTCAGCGATAGTTTAGTTACGGTCCAAGAGATGGCGTTGTGGCTAATATGTGGCTACAATAAAACAGTGGTCACAGTGGCCTTTGGGAAAGCGACCATACAGACTAGATTTTTATGGCGTTTTTATACATAATGGTACGGAACCCTTAGTGCGCGAGTCCAACTCGCACTTGGCCGGTTTTTTAGTTATAATTTGTTATCAATAGTATACTTGAGTCGCCAAGCATATTTAATTGTCACTCCCCGCCAAAACCAAACTTATTACCTGTGCTCACAGTATAATTTAGCTTGTAAGCTAAAACGGCGTTTTAAGATACCGCCCTCAATCTTAATCGCGTAGGCAGAAAGCTGGCATTTGTGCCATGCAATATAAGTTTTGTTGTTTGTGAACGCAGTATAAGTTTTAATAATAATAAATAAATAATAAATAACGCTACACACTCACAGCCCCACACTAGGATTCCCTGTGTCGTGGGTGCCATGGACAACACACAAGACAAGGACACACACCCAGACCGAGAACGGAAATTTAAACTCATCATTCAAATTTCCGCCTCGCTGGGAATCGAACTCAGGACCCTCGGAACAGCGATCCGGCGTGTTTACCATTGCGCCATCCGGATCGTCGACTTGTCGTCGGTCGTTTTGTTGTTATGTTTATCGCATGAGGTGTACTTACTGATCATTATATGAACTTAATAGTGAAATAAATAAATTGCAAAAGTTACAAGTTCATAGTTTGTCAAACAGTTTAGAATTTCATACAAATTAACATCCCGTATTTCAAGACTTTAGGGGTTGAATTTTGAAAAAAAAAAAACGTATGACACTAGGTCTTTCTTCATCTATTTTCATTATTAATTTCATCCAAATCGGGCCTTTATAAGTTCCATCATAACTTGACAGCCATGCCGTCCATGCCTACTACATAATATCATCAAACCTATAGTAGTGTTACGTGTCAGGAGTACTAGGTTCGAGAAAATGCCAAAATGTACCACAAAGACTTTATTGTAACCGTCGATACACAATTACACTACGTACACACCAAAACACTATGCACATACTCGTAAACACTCGTTGATCACTATATCGCCCGTAGAAATCACTTCACTTCTCGCTGGTATCGCTCGTAGGTATCGCTTGTTCTTCCCGGTTTCGCTTCCGAAACTAGAATGCCACCCAGTCGACCGATTGCCCCTTTTATACCACTCACGCACCATTCATGCCAATCCAGAATATTCCGGTAGTTGTTAGAATGAAGCTCTAGTATGTTCCTTGCAATCGACTTTCGACCTTAAGATTGTTGTCGTAAGGTCGAAGCTTCGTGCGCGTACTTTCGAGACGGCCGCGCTCTATTGGTCTATTGTTCGCTTGACATGTTTATGGCCCTTATTGTTTATTGCTTCCGGTTTAGTGAAGTAGATACGCCAGGGTTGTCACAGTAGGTACATAATACATCTTAATATAATATGAACGTATGATAAAAATGTAATCAAATGATGTCTGTACATAGGATCTATTTGTAAAAAAAATGTAGTTTATGTAATAAGGCCAATAATCACGCAAACACTACTGGATGAAAGATGTGGTTTTCGCAGTTATATTTCTTAAGGTCTAATTAAAAAATAATGATTGTTTCATCCTAATACGCCGCTTAGAACTTGAGATATAAAAAACACGAATATTGCAAGACAACGTATGTCAGGTCCGCTAGTAATTATAGGTTGACCAGAAATATAAAAAACCTCGCCATATTGCGGTAAGCTCATGGAACTAATTTATTTTACTGGCAACGCTTACTTTCTAAACGTCACTTGTAAACTGCTTGTCAGTGTGCTTGTCAGCGAGTTAAATGTCATAGTTTGTTTTATTATTTTCACAGCATAATGTTTGCGAAAATGCCGAAAACTATTTATAGTCGTGAAAGAATAGTGATTTTCTATGTGCTAAAATAAACTTTCCTTTAAAATATCATTTATTCCTATAAAAACATTTTCGACTTAGTTGTCAAAATGGCAATAATAATGTTACGTGTCAGGAGTAATGGGTTCGAGAAAATGCCAAAATGTACCACAAAGACTTTATTGTACTCGTGGATACACAAATTACACAAAGTACGTAGTACACACTAAAACACTCTGCACGTAGGTACTCGTAAACACACTCGTCGAACACTGTATCGCTCGTAGAAATCACTTCACTTCTCACTTGTATCGCTCGTAGGTATCGCTGGTATCTTCCTGGTTTCGCTTCCGAAACTAGAATGCCCGCACTTGACCGATCGCCCCCTTTTTATACCACTCACGCACCATTCATGGCAATCCAGAACATTCCTGTTAAGTCCGGACCCGCTTCGAACAAGATTCGAGAACGTTCCTTGCAACCGACTTTCGCCCGTATGACTATTGCCGTAATGGTCGAAGCGTCGTGCGTACTTTTGAGACGGGCAAGCGCGCTATTGTTCTATTGTTGACTCGACATGTTTATGGCCCCTATTGTTTATTGTTTCCGAAGTAGCTGTGTTAGGGTTGTCACAATAACATGAGCGTTACTATAGTTACTGTTGCCTGTGCTGTTGCCATAAAAAAGAAAACTTTAGCGCCCTCATGACAGGTTTGTTATTTTCCTGGTCAAGCAATAATAACCATTCAAGCAATAAAAATGGATTCCACATGAGCGGGTCCCCTCCCTATCATGGGTACTTCCCCTCACATTGGAAGGGTTCCAATAAGCGATTAAAATTCTTAAACCATTCCTTTTTTATAGAATAAAATGGGTAAGTTGATTGTTGATGTATATTTTCTTTGTTTGCGTTGCATGTCTCTATGTGGTAGGGAGGGAGGTGCTACCTACATAAAAGTATACACCATCATACATTCGACTTTGCTCGGGGATTGTTGCATACAGTCAATATAATCCATACTAATATTATAAATGCGAAAGTGTCTGTCTGTCTGTCTGTCTGTGACGTTTTCACTGCTAAACCACCGGTCCGATTTGGATGAAATTCGGAATGAAAATAGTTGAAGACCCAGAGTCACACATAGACTACTTTTTTTTTCAAAAATCAACCCCTAAAGGCTTGAAATAGGGGATGAAAGTTTGTATGAAAAATCTAAACTGCCTTACCAATTTCGATGAATTTTCCCAGGACCTTCTTCCTCACTTCCCCGGTTCGCGATATAAACGAATTCCACGCGGGCGAAGCCGCGGGCAAAAGCTAGTTATTTTATAAAAATTTACCGACTTCAACTACCAGTTATACATTGCGATGCAGATAATAGTGATAATGATGACCAGGGCCGCTGCAAGCAAGTGTGAGTTTTGTATTGAGTCACGCGTAAAGGAGGGAGGAGGTCGATTAAAGTGTGGCATTGTGCGACAAGGGGGTGGGGTCGTAATTTTAGTGACGTCTCACAAATGTTACCACCGCAACGTTAAAAGACGGGGGAGTGGGCAAAAATCATGAAACTAGTATGCCGTATTTAAATTTATGGATAGCCCCTTTCGGCAGCCCTGTTGGTAAGTAGGTCGAAAATAAAGCTAGCAGCGGCCCTAGTGGCCCTGTTGGTAAGTGAAAAAGAAACCTAGTGGCAACCCTGCCGACGTCGGACACCATAGATGTAGCATACACTGACGTTTAGATAGATTGGCAATGCAAAAGAGCAAAACATTGTGATACACGTATCGCAAAGAGCAAAACATATGATACACGTATGGCAGAGCGAGATAGACGAAACCAATTTTAGACGGCATAGCGGGCTTAGCGGGCACTTGTCAAAAATTGTTCCTCAATTTTCTCAAAATTCTTAATTTATTTTTTACATTTCTGTATGGAATAACGTCCTTTGTAGTGTTAATTAGTGATGGTTACTTGTGCGGCACCTGGATGTGACTCCTCTAGATATAAAAACCCCCAGGCGTCGCGCTCGGCGGTGACAGCGGGCGATTTATTTTTGGTTTCGTCCAAGTGACACAATGAGGGTCGCCGTTTATGTGCTCACCAGTTGGTGCCACTGGCGAGTGAGGTCCTGCTGTCTAAGCCCGCCCATACATAAACAGTGACAAGTGACATTCAGACAAGTGAGAAGTGACAGTGCCACAAACTTATCTGACCCGGTGGCCAAAATTGGAACTAATGCAAATGTTAAACTGTTGCCAGACAAAGACAAAGACAGTAGCGCCCCTCTTACCGGGTCAGATAAGTTTGTGGCACTGACAACCAGACCTCACTCTCCACTAGCGCCTCTAGCGGCGAATTCACACGCTTTTACCCTCATTGCCAATCTATAGTTATAATTATAATAGATCTATGTCGGACGAACTCACCGGGCGGCTGCGGGTCGGGGCGCGCGTCGGGGCGCGCGTCGGCGCCGGCGGCCAGCAGCAGCCGCGCCGCGTGCGCAGAGTCGCGCCGCGCCGCCACGCACAGTGCGCTCTCGCCGCGCGCGTCGCGCGCGTTCACCTTCGCGCCTGCCGGGGAACACGGGGGGGGGGGGGGGGGGAAGTTAGTTATATGATCGTTATTGTAATCGATGTAGTGGAGGAAAAGGGACATCTGGGGACCACTTCGGATTGTTTCTATATAATTATAGTGTGATTCTTTTGAAACTTCAATAGCGCAGTCAATGATCCGTCATCTGATTGGCCTTTCTCTAATTTCTCTATATGATGCTTGTGACGAAACGTATTTTTTTTTACTATATTTCATGCTTGTGGTGTTACGCGTGCTCAGCATTTCATGTGAAGCACACGCTTATTATTATTGTAGGTATCGCAGGGCCTCATAATTTATGACTGTAGGTATCGTGCCGCTACAATCGTGAAGCTCCAATACTTCGATAACGTACTAATACCAGCATACTTACAGAAGTACAGACTAATACCAGGGACACTCACCGTGGCGGAGCAGCAGGTCCATGGCGTCGAGGTGCGCGTGCTCGGTGGCCACGTGCAGCGGCGTCTGCCCCTCCTTGTTCTTCTCGTTCACGCGCGCGCCCTTCCTGATCAACATCTCCATCACCTGGGGGCAAGGCAACTGGTACAATTGGCGTTCATTATCAGTCGGTGGGTCTGATCGATTTGTATGTAGGTTTGTTCCTGTTCATCTTAGAATAAATAGTTTAAATTAATGCAATCATCATCAAACATGAATAAGTGCAAGGGGCTTGATAGTATTGAACGCCAGTTTTACTTCTTTTGGCTGGCAACGCATTGCTATGTATGCTGTATATTTCAACAACGTAATGAATACTTATATGCATGGTAATGTGACCACTTACTTTTCAGGTGAATCCGTTCATGTATTACAAGCATGCTGCGTTCGTGTCAAGCAAAAATCGGCTAATTTATGTGTTGCAATAAAATCTAGTATTAATAAGGTACATATAAATTTCGCCATCGCTACTAATGTGCTATGTCGCCACAAAACGCTCAAAATCGGCAGGCTCCGGGCGGCCGGTGACGTGCGTTACTCGAGCGCATAGTGTACGAAGCTGTATATCTCTCCCTCTGTAGATGTGTGCTCGTGTTAGCGTCACCTGTTTCCGCTTGGGGTAGACGCTGCGCGCGGCGCAGTGCAGCGGGCGGTCGCCGCAGCCGGGGTGCTGGAAGTTCACCAGCGGCTCCAGCGCCGCCTCTGTCCCCGCCCCCGCAGCCCCCGCCACCCCCGCCGTCCCCGCGCCCGCCGTCCCCCCGCCCGGGGAGCCCGGCGCCGGGGGGTACGGCGACTCCTCCTGGAACAAGGCGAGGTAGAAATTTTATTACTTTTTACAAAGTGATCCGACTTCAACATTAACAAGTACAAGTGACTCGAGAACTATTCGGTTGATGTTGCTCTTTATATATGGAACCACACGACAAGCATCTACTTTCGAATAAGAAAAGAATCACAAAAATCAGAATTTTCATTAAACTCGGTCCACCCAGTATTAGGAAATTGTAATGATGAGTTTAAAGGAGATGTTTCAAAATGTATGGAGCCCCGGCCACCTCTTTGTACACCATACTCAAAAATGGAGAAACACAATTAAGACAGTTTTCAATCATCCAATTCCTTTAAATTGCTTTAGGTTTGTGGTATAACACAAAAATGTACACTTAAAATTGCAACACAAAAACAAAACTCTGTCATGGCGGTAAGCTGTCATCACACGTCATGTTGGTTAATTTGATAGAAGTTTGACATATGTACCTACAATTCTGTCATTAAGTGACAGTAGACAGTTCGCGATCTATGATCAATGACAACTTGGCAAGACGCCATGTTGAAAATTGATAAAAATGAATTATAAATACAAAATTTGTACCAGAAAAGTATGCATTTAAGCAATTTATCTTTATTTTTCCCAAATTCCATGAATTTTTCTCGATTTTTCGAGGTACTGTACATATTGTGGGCCGGATTTGAAACATCTCCTTTCCACTCTCAGTCTGAGTGTGTCCTTAGCTTGTGTAATGTCTACGGCACCCAGGACACAGGGAATCCTAGTGTGGGGCTATGAGTGTGTAGCGCTATTTATTTATTAATTATTGTTCTGTAACCGACCTGTACGGGCGGCGCGAGCGCGGCAAGGTGCTTCTTGACGCGCGCGGGCTCCGCCAGCCGGCACGCCTCCAGCAGACAGTGCCCGCGGTACTCGACTGCAACCACCACAGAACGTTCATAGTCAATCGTTGATGCTATTCGATTCATAATTAGAACCAGGTTCAGCTAAAGATGAAAGTGTGCGGCACTGTAACGCACAGTGTACGACACAGATGTTATTATAACAAATTGTGCGCGAGCATTTTAGAATTGTTCGCGCACATCTGTAGGTATACTTTTTGCGCGTACATGTATGCAGTGTACTTGCGTCGATGCGTACACTCTTATTGTTCGCGAACTCATTCTTGCTTCCGCTTGCAATGTTTGTGAACAAATGTGCTGCACATCATTTTGATGAAATCGTACCATTGCAAAATCCTGTCCTGGTTTTCTTGGATTTATAAGATATCTGATATTTTAAGTAACAAGAAAACCAGTGGACTAAGAAGCCTCAGTGTACTCACATGCAAGCCGTTCCCTCAGTTCCCTGGTGGGCGCGACGTCGAGCGCCGACTTCCCGTGGCAGTTCAGCAGCGTGGGGTCTGCGCCCTCGCTCAACAGGAGCGAACACACCTGGAGAACATACATTATAGCCAATATTAACAATGCAACGAATTATTAAGATAAAACTGCATGATAGTAATTCATAAGCCTAACTATGGTGAGAGGTTTTGACATTAAATAGCCAAACGTCCCTCATACAATAACAGTTATTGCAAGTCGGTATATTACACATTTACATTTTTTATTTCTCTGTTTCTCCCTTTTTGACGCTTTCAACTTCTTGTCTTCTAATTTCTTCCCTTCATGCGTACGCACTAAGGGTGGGTTGTTTCAAACAGTTGGTTAACGTAACATACGTACGTCAAAATGTAACGATTACGAAAGATGATTAACGTTCGTTAAAATTGAAGTATTGTTAAGGCCTCCATTTTGTGAAACAACTCATTTTTCGGTTTGACGATAGTTAGTGCCATTTTTAACTTTAACGCGTGCGTAAAATCATGGTGAAACAACCCGTCCTTAGTCGCACGCAAACACGCCCGCACATACGCCCCTTAACACTCAATTAGCCGCACACACGTCCAACCACAAGCAACACAATCCCGACCCTCGAGCGGGGGTGCCGTCGACCTACCTCGAGCCGGGCCTTGCTGGCGGCCTCGTGCAGCGGCGTGAAGGCCCACAGGTCCGTCGCGTTCACGTCGGCGCCCGCGCGCACCAACAACTCCGTGACCTCGTAGTGCCCGTACGAACATGCGTTGTGTAACGGTACCAGGCCTCTGGAATAATAAGTCGAATTTAAATTTTACTGCTCGTTCCTTTAACCTAACAGGGACCTAACAGGGTGAGTGGAGTCACCTTAGTGTCGCTTGTGTCTAGGCCATAGGCAGTCTGTAGCTATATGGGTGCCCGCGTCCAGTCTTTCTGCAATTTCTCGTCGTTTCAATACAAATCTTACATAGATAAATTTACTTCTATGCTCTTCCACTGTGGTCTTGTATTGCCCGCATGCACCCCTTGTACGCCCGTTTATAGCGACCCTGCTCGTGTCCATAGGCGACGCAGACCACTGACCATCATGTAGCTCACCTCTTCAAACCATTATACATACAACACAATAGGTCACTGACCCCTTATCCTTGGCGTGCACGTGCGCGCCGCGCGACAGCAGCAGGCGCACGGCGCGCGCGCGGTTGTAGTCGGCGGCCAGGTGCAGCGGCGTGGAGCGGCGGTAGCTCGTCTGTTTGTATGTCACCTCTTCAAACCATATACATACAACACAATAGCCAACTAACCCCTTATCCTTGGCGTGCACGTGCGCGCCGCGCGACAGCAGTAGGCGCACGGCGCGCGCGCGGTTGTAGCCGGCGGCCAGGTGCAGTGGCGTGGAGCGGCGGCCGTCGCCCGCGTGCACGTTCACGTTCAGCGGCGTCAGCAGCGCCGCCAGCCGCGCGTCCGCGCCCGCGCGCGCCGCCTCCAGCACCTCCGCCGCGCAGTACTCGCCTGCGCACGACAGCATAACGTCACGAACTCAGACCAATAAACTATAGACGGCGTGCCGTGAACAAAAGCGTGAAGCCGGCAAAAAGTACGCCTCGCCTTGTAATACACACGGCGGCACTCACACCAAAACGACTTTTGTGTTCTAAATAATAAAAAATGAATGAAGCTTTGTGTTCCAAAAAATAAAGTTTAAATTTGTTCTAGTTCAAACTGTCAACATAGGGTATTCTATTAGTTCCGATGTGTGTTTTAGGCACACTTTTGCCGGCTTCACGCTTTTATTCACGGCACGCCGTCTATAGTTTATTGGTCTGATGTCACGAAGATAAAGGACGGTAGGGATGTCTGGTGAGCGTGGCCAACATGAGATTGAACAAGCACGAGAAACGAAAGTACATGGTAGTTACAAGAACAAATTCGAAGGACGGATGTAAAATTTGGTTGTAAACAACTGTGCTTACCTTAAAACGAGCATGCAATGCGAAACGAAACACAGTATGATGCTGTCTGTTTTTTGTCGTCTCATAGGCATATGTTGTTGATTTCTATTGTGAGAGCAACTGAAGGTATAAATAGGTAGAAATCATCTATTATCAATGGGAAATATAAAAAGGTAAACGTAGCGAAAATACGTCACCAATATTGAACCGATTTCCACATACAACTACTTTACACTTGTCCCGCGAAGTCGGACTTATTATGTAGGAATCAGTATCTTAAAAATATGTACTGCAAAGTAATAAGATCATTACGTTTTAATAAAGTACACACCAGTAAGTACAGGCCTCGTAGCAGGATCTGCTAGGTCGAGTGGGGTCTTCCCCTCTGTGTTTCTGACGTTTGGATCTGCACCATGTTGTAGCAAGGCTAGAAAAAAAATACGTTAAAATGTCAATGTTATAAGTACAAGCACTGATGAGTCTTCTTTTTATATAAACAGCCAAAAAACAAAACAGTAGGAGGTTGCAACTGATAATAAATATTTTACAGTTAATCCTAGAAGGAGAGCATGTATACCAAACAGCAAAATAGCTAAATGGGCACAAAAAGGTAATAAAACATAATGCTGATTTTGCTACTCTTATGGACCAGTAACATTGTTTTGGTCCTTCGAGCTGCAGCCTTATGGAGGTTTCATAAACATTAATCTGTTAGAAACAGAAGATGAAATGAATTGATAAAAAAATATATAACTCTACATACCTATACAAACATCCACCTTCCCCTTAGCAGCAGCTTCATGAAGGGGCGTGTAACCCCAGTTATCGGCGGCGGAGGGCGGAGCGCCTGCGGCTAGCAGCGCCCGAACGACGTCGGCGTGTCCAAAGGAGCATGCGTTGTGCAATGGCTGGAGGCCCCCTTCGTCTCGGGCCTGGAGTGCTGCACCCCCAGCGATCAGGGCTTCTACTACCTCACGGCGTCCATAGCCTGGATGATAAATACAATATTAATTATTAAAAAGTGTCCATAGCCCAGTGGCTTGCGTCTGTCCTAAATGATCGACAAATCGGTCATTTGATGGGTGTCGCTAGTGGCAAATATTTCTTGAGCAATTTTGTGCTTCTCTTGGTCGGTCTTTGGTTTTTATCGATAGATTAGGTATATTCTGTAGTGAACCATTAGTGAGTTGAAGGCAACCTCATAAATAATAGTACTAATGAGTACTTATCAATATCATAACCTATTAGACGGCTAGCCTAGTTAATAGTGATTTCCATTGTGAAGCAAGGAGTTCTGGGTTACATGTGAATGAAGTTTCATGAGAATGTAGTTTGTTTTTTTAATTATGGATATTAGCAATGTTTTTTTTTTTTTTTTTTTTTATGGAATTAAGATAGCAAACGAGCATGCAGTACCACCCTTCCCCTGCCACCCATAACAACTGTGACCGACCTAGAACTAGACTCAAAGGGACTAGGATGGTTAGTCCAGTTAGTAGACGGTGTTAGAATATTAGTTGGTTAGTTTGTTAATAAGTGCGAGGACAGGGTATGTTAGTGATAATTAGTCCTGTTAGTTAATGTTAGTAATAGTCCAGTTAGTTATTGTTAGTATGAGTCTTGTTCCAATTCGGTCACAGATGCGTTGCTACCCCTGAGGTCTGAGGTTATATTTACTTGTTTCATCAGTTTTCTTTAGCACTCAGTAGTTGTATTAAGTTGATAAAGGTTAATTACATGGATACAACTGGATAAGTGACTGATAATGATGTAAATTTTTTTATGTGCTTTGGTAGCAGTGTCAAAAGACAGAATGAGACTTTCTGCTAATCTAATTTGTTAGTCAGAAATGTAATTTTGTCACTTTGGGTATTGATAATAGTTATGCCAGCTATATGCCAGTATAACCATTTTGCTTACCAACTACTGACACAAAAAAAATATTCAAAATTAAAGAGCATTTCTGTTTTGTTGTTATTATTATCTAAAATCACAATAGCTATCCAGGGTCATTAAAAAATACACTACTATTCTCCTTTGGCGGACAATATACAATTTGTATTAATGGCACCCCACAAAAATACCAGCATTCCAACCCAATGATTAAGGTTCATTGCAGATTGACAAAGATAATTAAAAAGCCAAAGTAAATTTTGCTTACAAGCTTAATTTAAGTATGTGCTCTGTGCATATGTCTTAAAGTTGCTTTTTACAGAGAGTGGCTCTTACATTACCTCGGTGAATCAAGTATAGATTTGCGCTGCAGTAATATTATCAAAGCATGTTAAAACCTTTGTTAGTAACCTTAACGAAGAAAGAATATACCTCAATTATAAAAAGATGCTTAAGTGATGAAGGTGGGTGGTTGTTATCGACAGATAGCAGTCGTTAAGCCATATCAGAGGCTTTCGGACAATAGGAAATTTTCAATACTGGGTTGGGCACTAAACCCTCCACCAATCCGCACTGGAGCAGCATGGTGGAGTATGCTCTTGGCCTCCTTAATAATGAGGAGAGTGCTCTCACTATTGGGATATTAATCAGTTGAAGCCATTACTTAAAGTTATTTTTTTACAATTTTTTCTTGCATTTTGTTGTTTATTTCATTGATTTGGCATTTTATTTTTGTTTATATTCTTTGATAATGTTCTATTGTCCATGTTTTCTGCATAATCTGGGTTAGTTGGTAGGCAAACAACATCACAAACTTAAGCTCAAAGTGTGACACACTCAAGCACTAAAAATACTATAAAAACTTATATTTCTAATTTGAAATAAGAAAAGAATCAGAGAAAATACATGTTTAAAACATATTCTTCCACAACAAACATGCAAACACAGATGTCTGGCAAAGGCTTATGATAAATTCTAGCATGCAACAAAAAGCAAATTACACTGCATAAATTATAGAACAATGTTCGTTTGTTACCAGAAACGCCGAAAACATGATCAAGTCGCGACAAAGACCCAATTCATGATCACAACCGTGACGAATTATGCAATTACCAAAAAACCTTTCACTTCCATGTTATCACTGAAATTTTCATGAAAAATGTAAAGATTACATTACAAGAGTGTTACAGGTACCTGCAGCGAAGTGCAGAGGAGTCGATTTACGGCCAGCCGTGTCTCTGGCGTTCACTGTCTGTGGAGTGATCAGCTTTTTGACTCGCACAGAATCTCCAGTTTTGCACGCTTCGAACAGCTCGCGTAAGGGGTCCGTAATTGCTGGCAGCGGTTCCAGTGCAGAACCGAGCATAGAACGACGACTCGACATTTTCGTTTATCACAAACAAACACTAATTTACTACACAGCCATGATCAATCGAATAAAAATATTGCACGAAAACACACGTACTACATACGTACAACAAGCACAGCTGCTTTCAGATTTTTTGACACTAAATTTATTGCCAGATAACGATATCAAAAAGTTCCTAAACATATTAGACAAGCTTTCGCCCGCGGCTTCATCTGCATAGAATTCGTTTAACCTTCACCCCCTAAGGGGTTGAATTTTGAAAAATCCTTTCTTAGCGGTTGCCTACATTATTGTGGCTATCTGCATGCCAAATTTCAGCTCGATCGGTCTACTTAGTCCGTCTATAGTCGTTTGGGATGTGCGTTGATAGATCAGTCAGTAGGTCATCTATGCGTTTCATAATGAGATAAATGACCGAAATTTGGGTCGACAGGCTCGATACAAAATGTGCTTGACGAGTTAAAAGAATGTGATTCTTAAATAGCGGTATCAGAAGGACTATTATGTTGTATGAAAATTTCACGAATTTTACGAAATTTAACTCTATTATAATTAGTCATTTTCATAGTGGATTTTGATTATTTTAATGGGAATTTCGAGCGAAATTTAATTCATTGTAACAGCTGTTGTCAATGCATTCACTAAGAATACGACGAAAAACTAAATGTCAAAAGTCAAAACTATCATATTGTTTGTGTTTGTTGCAATTGAAAAACAAAGTTCTTGTTGAAAGACCCTATATATTCACATTTCCTGAATTTTCCCTTAATTAAAATCATGCATCAAAATAAACAAAATTATTGTAATTTTTATTGTACTAATTGTTTGGGTCCTTATAAGAAACGAAAATAATAACCTATTCATATCATAATCTGTTTAAAATATTATTTACTTTTCGAAAATAATAATAGTCTTCAAAATCGATAAGAAGAGATTGTTCAAAAACTGAACTGAACTAACTATGAGATGCCATGTTTTAAAATATGTATTTGTTGTACATAATATATTGTGTTGTGGTATTATAGATTTTCTTTAAACAATATTAACACTTTCTATATTTTTCAGAAATAATAAAGAACTCAAAATAAACTCACACCCATACGATTTCGCGAAATTTCTGTATTAATGCGATTTAGTAGCAATGGCTAGCAGCATATATGGCAACATTTTTATCATAGACGATACTGGATAGACATTTCTTTCTGTTTTTTCTTTCGGTAAAGTAATTTTTAAATACATTGTTATGATAAATTAAATTGCATTTTTAAATTATTAGATAATTATATTGTCTTGCTCAGTTTTATTTAAGTTTTAAGTATATTTATTGTAACTTTTGTATTATTGTAATCTTTGCAGGAACAAAACGCGTAAGACAATGTAGATTATATTGTCTTTGGTTCAAGTTGAGTTGACGAAATCAAAATGGCGTCTTTCGTGAAATAGTGCATTTATCCGCCGCACACTTTATGGATTACAATAATATTTGTGATTTGGACTATTATTTTGCAATCAATGCGAAAAACTGTTTGTGAACTGTTTACTTGTGTTTTAGTGATAATATTATTGCAAACAACTCTGGAGTGATATCACCACCGTTTGGTGCTAACTACAAGTTTCAGGTATGTGTCCTTTCACCAGCGAAATATTTGCAAAATTTGTGATTTTATTGTGTTTCTCCTCGTCAACACGATATAAACCTTGCATAGAGGTGAATTTTTGGGTCTAAAGTGTGTTGTGTTCCGGAAACTGCGTTCTTTAGATCAGTAGGTGAACTGAACCGAGCAGGTTTTTTTTGTGGACGCTGTATGATAGGTGAGGCCGGGTTAATCTCACTTTTCATAGTTTCCTCATTCTTGAGGCGTGCCATCCGCGATTAAGCTATATCGTGTATCGAACGTGTTTAAATATTTGTCGTAAGCACCTAATTTCATAAGTATATTGGGTCTCATTCCGGTGTAGTTTCTCTCGTAGAAAATAATGTGTTCGGGTCTGTTTTCACTTTTGAATTCCCTTGAAGTATGTGCTCCGACTGTAAATTTTCGTGTTGGATATGATCCAAGCTATTATATAGTAGTAATAACTCACTATTCAATGTATCGTTTCTTGAGATAAACGAGATAATATCGTCATGATAAGATGTGACACTTTGAAGAAGTAAATATAACGAGTTTAATAAACTAAATCTGAACCTGAGATCAGTGTTCATTAAAAATCAATAAAACTGTATTTTAAGCGCTGAAGTCACTGGTACGGAATTTTAAAGATGTTATATCACATCAGTTATTAATATTATATTACTTTATGTGTTTATTACTGGCTTGCAAGTACTGAAGTCAATCACTTCCATTCCTTTATAACTCTTAACTTTTTTGGCCTGGAAAAATGTTGGTGATGCCTATGATACTACTGATGTCGACAGCGGGTATCTCTCACTATCAGATCGCTCGTCTGCTCTTTTGACTGCTGTTAACACAAAAAGCATCTTTAACAGTATATCATTTGTTTATTAAAAGTTGTTAGCTACAGAATAATTAAAAATGTTCATTATAATGCCAATTAGGTACATTGACTGGATGCAAATAATTTTATTCTTTTTTTTTCTGTTTACATAAAATTTGATAAATCGGGTTTTTACATTTTTCCAACATGGTAGCAGTATCGGTGAACATTATTTTAAGATATCGTACAATACAATTAACCATTTTATACTGATCATAACGTGAAATAACTATACTTAATAGCTTAATCTTAATTCTTAAATTATTGTTAATCTGTATAAATTACTATTGCCCATTACATATTCTTATATCAATCAATATTCAATAGTTCTTAATACAATCAAAGCTACAAGGAAAATAATCAGTATCCTTATTGTGTTTTTAACTGTATTCACCTTGACTGGGTAAAGCTTCATTATTTTATCAATGAACTACAATAAAACTATTTATTTAGTATGTACGTACATATGTAACCTCTATTAACCTATTTTTGCGTGTTCAAAATTTGAATGACATTAGACTAATACTTTTTGGGTTATTCCAAGTGATCAATTAATAAGAAATGAAAGCAAGATTTTTGATAGCCTTTGTTGTATTATTATTTAATATTGTAGTTAGTAAAGAAACCATCCAACATATCAAAACAGTAAAAAAAATTGGTATGGCAGTAATTAGTTAACAATGAGGAAAGAATTCCAATTTAATATTTTCATTAAAAAAAAACTATTTAACGAACTATTGTCTTGTGCTGAAATTTTACAAAAAATAAGGTTATTGTTTGAAATTATCAACATTAGGATTTGTAAAAAAATTCTTGTATTTATTCAATGCACAATACAAACATTAACCTATCAAAATAAATGCTTTTCCTGGAAAATAAGGAAACTAATTCCGTTTTGTCGCAATATTTTTTGTAGCAAGTTTGAATAATATTATTGTACATTTGATAAAAGTGGTAATAATATTTTTAGAAAGTAATAAATATATTTAGAGGCAAATATTAATAATTTTTTTAACTGATGCTAATAAAAACAAATGGAGTATTTCTGGCTGTGTCTTGAATGTTGATGTTTCTTGCCTCAAAAAGTTTAACTTATTATTGATTTAAGAAGCATTGTACTTCTGAAATTGGTAAAAGTTGGATGTACAACCTACAAACACATCAATTGATTCCGAAAAATATTTGTAGAAATTTATTGATTTTATTGTACTTTTAAAAAATTATGATTTATGTTAACTAGGTAAATTATTAAAATATTAGATTTATCAGGATTTTAATGTGGACAATGGCCACTCAATTGTCATGTACAGTAAGATTTTCTTCATTGTTTTACAATAATATAATTGGTCATTTATATAGCTTGGTGGCAAACAAACATGATGTCTTTATCAGACTCGCATTTGACTAGTTATTTACTAAAAATGTGACACAACACAGGCTTAAATTATAGCATCACCTATTTATTTTGCAAATGAAATAAAGTTATCATGGTGCTTAAACAATTACTGGTGTCAAGAGCACCATTTAAACTGTTTATCGTCAATTAACTGGCTTGGCGACATTCCAACCTTATTGAGTACTTGTGATAATGTTGTGTTTTGTAACTCTATATATAAAACTATCAAGTTAGTTAGAAAATCGTAATGTGTAATATTTGTTCTGCTCCTATATTTGGCATTTATCTTAAGTCACCCTCCTGTGTTTTAGCATGTTTTAGGCCCTTCCTTTGTCTCATCAGGATGTGTCACTTATAAATTCCTTCAAAATTATAATATATTATAGAGCCTAGACTACTACTAAAGTTTGTTTTTTATAACATTCACACAGACTTTAGTAAGTAAATGCTAGCTAAAATGTTTGAAACTATACAAGCATATATTGTGTTATTTCTGAGTCATTTAGTAATAATAGTGACCACTTAACATATTTGCATCTCGGCTATCCATCACATGTTATAATATATTTGCTATGTTTAGCATAGCAAACATAGTGTCTGTGTAGCTTCTTAATGTCACATGATTGGGAAATTTCTGGTGTGTTAGAATAGAATATAGCAAATAGCTGCATTGGTTTATGACACCATGATGTTTAGATTGTCTAGGTCCTGTCTTAGAAGCTGTTATTATAATTACTCTTACAGTTAAACAATTTGGAGATTTAATCTGTCATGCAGTTTTTTTGGAGGTTGTCAATAAACTAACTTTAAGCTAAGCAGCTAAAAGTTTGTTTAGATGAATTTGGATAAGTGTACCTGTTATCATCATTTAGAATACAAAATGTATAAAAAATGTATGAAGCAGATTTGGTACCTCATGATATTATGACAGTTGTTGGACAACAGGATATAACACCAAAAGAATATACCAGGAGAGTATGAAACGAAAAGATTTACAATTTGAACCAAATACTATAATAATATACTTTATCTGTTATCATAGCCAACATATTGTTGTGAATGTTGTGACATGCAAGCGTGATGTTCGTGTGGGTGTTGCAATACAACTCACACTCGTAGTAACATAAATTCAACACATTCACATGCCAATATTTTGTCCTGGCTTTTTTATACACTAAATCAAATTTGTTATTTATCAGTGATTGCTTGTATTCTGCCTTTTAACATCCTCGGAGGATTAGGTATATTTTAGTTTCGCATGACATAATTTTTTTCGTGGCAATAAGTAAGATTTGGCTTAAAGTCATAAGTGCTATGATAAGTGGACCTTCAAGAAGCGGGACCATTGATCCTTCTCGGCCGGCAGCGCACTGGTGACGCCCTTGGTGTTGCGAGTGTCCATGGGTTACGGTGACTGCTTACCCGTGCCCCGTCTGCTCGTCTGCCTGCTTAATACGTGAAAAAAAGTGATCAAAATCTTTCCAAAATCCATCATAGAGCATGTTCTCTACAGGGTCGGATACTTAAATTTTTCCTTAACTATTAAGGAAACTCAGTTAAAGTTAAAGCCATGTTATGGTGGAGATATAGTTTGTTTCTGTGAACTCTATGGCCTTGAAGTTGAATCGTATTAATTGTATCAATTATAATAATATAGTGATTGATACCTACGCTACGGGCTCCTAGCCCTGTGTTGTGAACGCCATGGAAAACTCATGACACAAGAACAAAATAAAGGAGATGTTCAAAAGTGGGCCTTTATTCCGAAGAAATTTGTACAGCCGTGATTTATATTTCATTTGAAAGCATATTTTCTAATCTACTTGAAATTTTAAGACGTTTATTTTATTGAACCTCCATATTTTGGAAAATCGATGAAGTATGTTAGAAGGTCGATGAAAAGCAATGTTTATTTTCTAACAGGTACATACGTCTTTTTCACGAATTATGAACATATCTGAGGTCCCTTCTGTATTGACTTGCACCAGGTATTTTTAGTGGGAAATATTAATAAAAATGCGTTGTCTCCGTGAGCGAAAAAGATGTAATAATGGATTAATATTTTAACAAAACATGAAGGTAAACCTATAGACCATGTAGGTAGACAAATAAAAAATAAAAATAAAAATCTACAGAAATGTCGTAGGGTAGTAAGTTAAAAAAGATGTTGCTATTAAATTGAGGTAGGAGTTCGCCGCAACATTCCCCCGGGCGTTGAGAGCTTGCCTCTCAACCACTCTCTGACTCCGAATAGACTGGCAACGGACAAATCTTGCTAAATGATCTGCGTAACAGGCCACTAGAAGTTTTGACGTCTGCAACACGAACTATGCCATCTGTCCCTGGATAGGTAGCAACAATTCGACCCATTTTCCACTTGAGCGGAGGGAGATTATCTTCCTTCAGGATGACTAAGGAGTTTAGCTTCAGGGAGCCCTTGCATGCTCGCCATTTGACACGAAGCTGAAGCTCTGAAATATACTCCTTACTCCATCTTCTCCAAAAATGCTGTCTGAGAAGCTCAATACGTTCAAATCGAGTTAAGGAATTGATGGATTGATCTTCAAATTCAGGTGACGGCAGAGATGTCATTGGACGTCCAATTAAAAAATGTCCGGGTGTGAGCGGCGTTAGATCCTCTGGATTCGATGATAGCGGCGTAAGGGGTCTGGAGTTTAAAATTGCTTCGACCTGAACCATCATGGTATATAGCTCCTCGTACGTAAGATTACATAAGCCCAACACTCTCGTTAAATGGTACTTGGTTGATTTAACACCAGCTTCCGCAAGGCCAGCGAAATGGGGAGAGTAGGCCGGGATAAAATGAAAGTTGATTCCTTCTTTAGCCATCTCCTCAGCAACCGAATCACAACTCGACTTTAAAAATTTAGAAAGGTCATTATATGCACCAACAAATGAGGTGCCATTATCGCAGTAAATGTTTTTCGGTTTTCCTCTACGCGAAATGAACCTCTTTAGCGCCATTATAAAAGTATTGCTTGATAAATCACCGACTAATTCAAGATGAATTGATTTAGTAGAAAAACAAACAAAAATAGCAATATAAACTTTAACCAATTTCGTGCCACGACCTTGACGAATAGCTGACTGGATAGGACCTGCGTAGTCCAGTCCCAAATTTTCGAAAGGATAACTAACAAGAAGTCGCTGCTGTGGTAAGTCACCCATAATAGGATTAACCGTTTGACCCTTAAAACGACAACACCTAACACATTGCCTGCAGCACATTCTTGCTAAATTTCGACCCCAAATGGGCCAATACGTATCTCGTATGGTCGCCAAAAGTAACTGTGGCCCAGCATGAAATAATCTTTTATGCTCATAATTAAAAAGTAACCTAGAAAAGGGATGACTGGAATGAATAAGAATTGGGTGTTTCTTATTGTAAGGAAAGTCCGAGTGTTCTAACCTGCCACGAATACGCATTATATTATTCTCGTCAAGAAAAACGTTAAACTTATGTAGTTCACTTTTCTTAGGTAATGGTTTGTTATTGAGTAACAACTCATGGTCCTTCAAAGATTGTGATTGAGACAGTTTTATTATTAAATTTAAAGCGTTATCTAATTCATTAATTTTAAGTGGACCACGACTAGGTTGTTTTCTACAAACGTCAATAAAACGTAAAACATAGGCTACTGTTCGTTGTAATCTTAAAAAATTTGAAAAACGTGTAAAATCTATCAATTCATTTAATTCATTGTTTTTGAGTACATTACCATGCAAAACAAGATCAGATTTAATTTCAGGCAACACTTCATTGAAATTCATCAGTTTTGAAGGCCAAAATGACATTTCATTCATTAAAAAACTAGGACCACTCCACCAATCATCTAAAGTAGGTAATACATTAATATCTACACCGCGAGACAAATGATCAGCAGGATTTTGGTCAGTTGGGACATGCCTCCACTCACAGCCACTAGTCTTATCTAAAATTTCAGCAATTCTGTTGCGAACGAAAGGCTGCAATTGATTGGGTAACATTTTGAGCCACCCTAAAACAATAGCGGAGTCAGTCCAAAAGAATGTACGTCGAGCACGGACTCGTAATGCACCGATAACCTTTTCAAAAATGCGTACACCTACCAGCACAGCGCACAGTTCGAGTCTGGGGATGGTCGTTGGCTTCAGAGGCGCGACACGGCTCTTGGCCAACAATAAACGCACAAGAACCTGACCCTGACTATCAACGCTTCTTATATAAAGACACGCGCCATAAGCACGTTCAAATGCGTCAGCAAATATGTGAAATTCAAAAAACTCATATGAATCAATTAAGACACGACGTGGAATACGAATTTCATTTAAGTGAGGTAAATTGACATATATTTCATTCCAAATCTTGCTAATGTCCGGTGATAGCTGTTCATCCCAAGAAAGTTTTTGCAACCATAATTTTTGAAGTAACATCTTCATTAAAATTACACATGGAGCTAATAATCCCAGTGGGTCGAAAACTTGTGAAATAATAGAAAGCATACTACGTTTTGTGTTAGCAAAATTATCTGATTTATTTATTGGAAAACAAAGGTTATCTGACATTGGCTGCCAACCTAAACCTAACGTTTTGGTTGACTCACATCCACCAATATTCAAATCTAGTGAAGATTGGGGAAAGTCAGAACCAACAAGTTGCATGTCATTCGACTTCCACTTTCTTAAGTTCATTTGCGCTGAAGCAAGTGTTGAAGTTATTTTTTGACGCAACATTTTGACTTCTGTAATGTCATCTCCACCTGTTAAAAGATCATCCACGTAAAAATCGTGTAAAATGACCTCAGAAACCTTATCATCGACACCCGCTAAATCTAAGCCTAACTGTCGAAGACACCGAGTTGCTAGGTATGGAGCGCTGGCCGTGCCGTAAGTCACGGTATTAAGTTGATAGGCTTGTAATGGAGATGACAGATCATCACGCCAAATGATTTGCTGTAAATATCTATCATTAGGATGAACAACTATCTGCCGGTACATTTTTTCAACATCAGCAGCTAGGATGTACCTATGTTGTCTAAATCGTAACAGGATCGATAGAAGATCGTCTTGAACCACAGGTCCAATCATTTGAATATTATTGATTGAAATACCGGTATCGGTCAAACTACTTGCATTAAATACCACCCTTAGTTTTGTTGTGGCGCTGCTTTCGCGTAGAACACCGTGGTGAGGAATATAAAACGCTTGATTATCAATAAATTTACATTTTGTCATGTGTCCTAAAATTTCGTATTCCAACATAAACTCTTTGTACATTTTACTTAACTGAGGTTTAGATTTTAACCTACGCTCTAAAGAAGAAAAACAGTGTTTTGCTCGTGACAAGGATTCACCTAATTGATCAGGAGAACCTTTCAAAGGAATTCTAACACAAAATTGGCCGTTTTCCAAACGAGTAGTGTTTTTTATAAAGTGCTCCTCACACAACTTCTCCTCTGAGGAATACGGTGAAGAAGTATGCACTTCTTCTAGTTGCCAAAACTTAACGAGTTGTTGATCAATACTTACACTTAATTCATTATCGCAATCTGAACGCACTTTCATAAAATTACATTTTAAATTTATACCATTAGGAGATAATATTCGACCATTAATTGTGCCAGACACCAACCAACCTATTTTTGTCTCACAAAGAATTGGTTGTCCATCACCTAATTTTATTCTCTGTGATCCTAATAGATCCCAAAAGATGTCAGCACCAAGTAACATATCAACGGGACCCGGTGAGTGAAAGTTGGGATCAGCGAGACACAAATCAGACGGAATCTTTATTTTTGATAAATTAACATGTGTGCTAGGAACCTTATCTGTTATTGACGTTAAAATAAAACAGTTAACATTTACTCCATAATTATTATTTAACGATTTTATTGACACTGAGCACATTTTATTAATAAGTGATGACGAATTATTGATACCTAAAATGGAACTGTTCACAGTATTAGCAGGCAAACCCAGCTGTCGGTATAGTCTTTCTGTCATGAGACATGAAGTGCTGCCACTGTCCAGCACAGCACGAGCAGTGTACTGCTGACCATTTGTACCCATGACCTTGACTAACGCAGTCGATAATAACACGTCACCCCGTTCAACGCTCGCCGAGAGTGATAAACCGGTAGGAACAGCTGATTGAGTCGTACTGCAATTGTCAGCATGGCTGTTAGCGGAAATCCCAGTGGGTTCTGACTTTAAAGACTTTGAAGCATTATCAACGTGGATTAAACTATTATGTCTACGATGACAAATTTTACAACCAAACTTTTTACAGTTGTTTGCATAATGACCCGAGTTAAAACAATTATAACAAATTTTATATTTAGGTAACAATTGCAGACGAGCTTCATTACTCAAGGATAAAAACTGAGAACAATTACTTATCTTATGATCGCCGTTACACATTACACAGTTTTTAGGTTTATTAGATACCACAGAATCTTGTTTATTATTATTACTAGAACTACCTTTGCTAGACTCCTGTGCCATCATTGTTCTGAACTTATTACCATGTAATTTATTTATGTTAAAGTGTTTACTTGACGTAGAAGATGCCAATTCTAACGTTTCTAAAATCTCAGCACGGTTTTTAATAAAAGTAAGGAGTAATTTTAAAGTAATTGCAGTGTCCTTAGGCTGACCGCCTTTGTACTCTTCCCATTCGCGGTAGGTTTTGCTGTCTAACTTATTTCGAATAATGTAAATGAGTAAAGTATCCCAATGTGTAACATGTTCACCAAGAGATTCAAGGGCACGCAAATTTTTATTAATAATGTCGAGTAAACTCTTTAAATTCACAGACGATTCCTTATGCAGTGTATCAATTTGAAGTAATGCTGAAACGTGATGTTCGATAAGCAGGTGTTTGTTGTCGAACCGCTCGCACAGTAAGTTCCAAGCTACAGAATAATTAGCAGCAGAAAACTGAATTGAGTTAATCACCACAGCAGCGGACCCCTCGAGTGACGACCGTAGGTAATGAAACTTGTTTATTTCGTTGATGTCGTCATTCGAATGAATAAGACTGTCAAAAGTGTCTCGAAACGCTAACCAGTCTGTATGAGAACCACTGAATTTCGGTAACTGAATAGTCGGTAATTTAACAAAGTTGTGATTATTATTAGAACGCAAACTTCCCTCACTATGTTCACTATTACATCTTTTCTTAGTAATTTTATTATTATCATCAAGTAATTGCTGAGCGTGAGCTAAGGTTTTATAATAAATGGATTCAAATTCACTGCGTTCTGACATCTGACTTTCCAAATTTTCAGTACTACACTCCAGTAATAATTGCACCTCATCATATTGTTCATACAATGCCTCAAGTTTAGAATAACGAAGTTGTAACTCGCTTACCTCGGTAGGGCTTAAAGTTTGATTTAAAGAATTTAAATAATTCAAGAAAAGGGTAACCTTTCCCTTCAAACTCGCTCGTTTCCTAATCAGCTCCTTATCCTCTGACATTGCGGTAGCTGGTATTATCAACCTGGAATGTATACAAAATAACAGTTATAAACAACGCTTAAAATACAAATTATAATGTTGCAGCCGGTAAAACCCTATAAATTCTAAGTTAATTGAGTAATACAATCTTTAACATAAAAAAGATAAGGTAGGTATACCTACGGTTATTAGTAACTTTTAACCTTTATATTAAGTAGGTAAAACAATCTTTCCCTGTGCTAACCTAATGTGATTACAATCATAACTGTTTCAGTACCTGCCTATTTCTTTATACATTGCAAAGCAAAATAACGCAGTTACTTAATAAACTACTCTTTAACAATGTTTATTATGATTACTATTAAGCATTAAACACTGAAAAGTCAATAATTATAACAATTTATAATCACTCACAAAGAAAAACGAAACAATAGTTTTAGGTACTAACCTGATTTTACAGCTGACTTACACTAAAATACCTGATAAAAGAGTGTTGGGTGGACTTATTTGATAAATAATACGTCTTTTAGCTATCCAGACCGTGGAAATTTCCAATTTCTTCAGGATGACGCAACCAAGTTACCGGTCACACCACGGGTTATTATTGTTAAATCCACCAATTCTCTTGCAATCCTTCGTAATTAATCGCTGATCGGAGTAAATATCCTTCAAATCTCCGTATCCGGCTCGTTTGGACCATGTATTGGCTTGCACCAGGTATTTTTAGTGGGAAATATTAATAAAAATGCGTTGTCTCCGTGAGCGAAAAAGATGTAATAATGGATTAATATTTTAACAAAACATGAAGGTAAACCTATAGACCATGTAGGTAGACAAATAAAAAATAAAAATAAAAATCTACAGAAATGTCGTAGGGTAGTAAGTTAAAAAAGATGTTGCTATTAAATTGAGGTAGGAGTTCGCCGCAACACTTCTATTATTTATTATGTTTTCAATACGTAAATATTATATTAATTAACGTTGTAAATGTATTAATTATTAACATTATTAATTGTAAACCAAAGTCATGAAAAAACGGAACGACATAGATTGATATTAGTAACTGTCAGTGTCAACTGTCATTCCTAGATCATTGCCGCAATCAAAATTCAAAGTCAATTGTCAATAATGGCAATCAATATTGGTATATATTATTGACTAGAGAACCGCCCGCGCTTCGCTTCGGGACCCGTAGGTAACAGCCGCGTAGGTCCCGCTCCCGTAGGAATTTAGGCTAAAAAGTAGCCTACTACTCGCTCTCTTCACTCCACCCTGTCTGAGGTGTGTGGAGCCCTCGGGACAGTTAGTTCCCCTTTGGGGGTGTCTCTCGCGGCCCGTTAAAACGGGCCGGTTCTTGGGCTGGGCCCTAAGGCCCTTGGTTGTCCATCTGTGGTTAACCAATAGGTCAAGTCCGGAGAGTGGTGGTCTTTTTACAGGCCACAGAGTCTCAAACGGGATGGGGTTCATCTTCGCGCCGCCCAGGCGATCGAGGCCCTACCGGGTGAATCCCGCTGGTGGGAAGCCCAGCAGGAGCCGATCAGCGTCGGGCGACGACTTACGAAGCCCCAGTATCAGTCAGTGCTAGGCCCGTCCCGCGCAACCAGCAAGTCGCGCGGGAAGGCCCAGCGGTCCGGTGGACGGGTGTGGAGTGGCGCCAGGTCCTGCAGATGCGGGAACCGCGACGCGTCGACACGCCCGAACATGTTGCGTGCCAATCTCTCGATGAAGTCGTCCAGGCTCTCGACTCGAAGGTCCCTCTGGTCCGCTGGCACTATCCAGTTGGCTGAGCAACTTGCGGATATCAGTCAACAGGATAGTGCCAGCGGGCGGGCGGTACACTGAATACAGCCGGAGCGGGGAGTTCTCGAGGCAGAGCTAAAGTAGCCTATTACATTTGCCTATGACTTAAGTAAATTACATGTAGTATTTGATAGCGTAATTCAGAACTTGCAAATGAATTTTATTACCGCCATCTATTAACAACTCCGAAAATAAATATCTAGCAACTAACAAAACATCGATCTTCCCATGGGAATGGGATGTTTTTCCGCGGTAAAAAGTAGCCTACGTCACTCTCCACCCTCCTAACTATCCCCACACACATAAACCTTACCATATAATAGCTTTGTTGCGACGTGAAAGCGTCACAAACAAACAAACAAACAAACAAACACACTTTCACATTTATAATATTAGTAAGGATAATAGTGTTTGCTTACGATAGTCGCCGACAATTTTATTTAACTAAACATTCAGAATGTAATTCTATTATTTTATTACAATAATCATTGAACATGCAAATCAATGCAAAATGTTTAAATGCAAAATAAAATGTCAAACTCAAATGTCAACGTTAATTCATCACTCAATGTCACTATTCAGTACTGTCAGACTGTCAGTATCAGGTTAGAGTTGCCAGCAGTTAAAATTGCCCAGTGTGGCATGCTTTTTATCTATCTACGGAAATTCAAACAAAAATAGAAAAAAAAGGGAGGATATCTTTTTTATTTTCGCAACCTTGTCACAATCAGAATAATTTTCTCTTTCTCCACATCTAAGTTTTGTTTGTGTACAAATTTAAAACCAGCCCCCATACATTTTTTGAACATCTCCTAAGCTCAACATTCAAATTTCCGCCTCGCTCGGAATCGAACCCAGGTCTCATCGATCGGTGACTTGGCATGATACGTGTGACGTAATCGTTACCAAACCACGATGATCTTTTATAATCCGATGGCTCGTTGCCGGCTATAAAAGTATAAAAAAAATCTAAAAAGAGCATTATGAATATTAGCCAGGCCGTCACAAGATCAGCGTTACTGGTTCGCGTCTTGACATAAGTTTATAGATTTGTGGAGAATGAAGGACGTAAGAATAATATTTTGAGTAGATTCGGTTCACCCAGTACGAAGTTCTGAGATAACATACAAAAGAAAAAAAACATACAGAAGATTTGAGAACCTCTTCTTTGTTTTAAGTCTGTTAAAATGCGAAAATTTACGTATTCATAAGCGAAGTCCAAGAATGCAGATTTGGAGGCATCTCAGATATGTTTTCTAGGAATTATAGATGGAATCGCATCTTATTGTTAACATATCAGATTTAAATATTTATTGTTCCGAAACAGTTATTAATTAGAATTACAAATAAAGAAAATGGTTGTGTGGGTCGCGGGAAACGCAGGTAGTACCTATTAGCAAATTGGAATTTGCGAATCTCGTGAATAAAACTGTAAAATGTTAAAGTTACTTACTTAGGCATTCCTCTGAATTCTGAACATTCATTCTCGTTTATCATCATATTTTTGAACCGCAGATAAGGAGAGAAACAAAATTGTATTAATTGTGTTCATAACAGAACACTGAAATTATGATTTCACAACAATTTACTATTCCGTGTTACAGAGAGGATTTGATAGTGATTCTGTTTGCGAAGCGAGAGGGCCATTTGATACTCGGTTGTGTCCGTCATTTATGTGACACACAAATAATTGTTACTGGGATGATTTCTTGGATTGTGGTACGCTCCGTACGCTACAACCACACCACAACAACACGTGGGATGACGCTAATTTTTATGAAAATGAGTAGTAGTACCGCACACTGATGTCATTATCAATCACGTCCCTGATACTGGCAATTTGGAAGCTACATATTCTGTCGGCCAGCAACCGTCAGCTTATACTAGAGTCGCCGAGAATATGGACTTCCACTTTCCGTTAAAACAAACTTATTACCCGTGCTGACAGTTCAATTTAGCTTGTAAGCGAAATGTACTTATGGCATTTTAAATTCTCGCGCCAAACTGCAATGTACCTTAGTCGCAGGTGTGTAAAGCTGGCATTTGTGTGGGATGCAATTAAAACGAATTCCATATCGGACACGAACGCAGTGTCCGTACCTACTAGCAACTACTAGCGATACCGTAACATGAGAGTGGAACAGCCTAGTGATGTGTAACTTGTATTGTCCATGTTAATATACCACCTTTAACACAGGTAGGGTTGCTTGTCCACCAAACCCAAAAGCCCAAAAGTCGGACAGACCAGCCAGTTTGGCCGGACATTTGGGTAAAAAACCCGGACACCCCACAAAATCATCAATTTTAGCTTTTACATAGTTTGTGGGGGAGGGTGCAAAATATGTAGTTTTATTTTGGTCGAAAACGCACTCAAAAAGCCTGACACAGTCCGGCTTTATCTGGATGTCTGGCAACACTAAACACAGGGATTCTACGGATATTTATGTACCAAATATGTGACCGGTGCCATGAGCGGCGGTATCGTGGTGCTGCAGCCGATAGCGATCGCTGTCGAGATAGCGCCCTTGTCTCCGGCGGCTATCTGCGGATCTGTCACGCCGATAACACGGGGTTCTGTGGGGAGCTGGGAAAACCTCACTCCACGCCATTATTATCAGTTATCACCAACGGAACCTGATTTGATACGAACAAGTTTAGTGTTTTATTACGTATTTTTATTATTACGCCACATGGGTTCACAAAACATAATTTGTATGGTCGGTCTACCCGGTAGTGTTATTTTCTTCCATGTCAGTTGTTGACAAATGAATGGACAGTTCTTCTGGTAGCACTACATATTATGTCCTTTCTTCATACATAATATATTTTTTATTAAAATCGAATTTGTTTCACTGATGTTACAAAACAAATTTGATTGATATTCTTGTCTGCTTTTTCACTGTAAAGAAGTGCACTAAATTAGAAAAATATAATAACAGTTTAAATTGTAAGTTGTAAGTATTTCGTGCCAATATAAAATACACCTTAGCGCCGATTACCAAGGGCGATTTAACCAGATAACATGTCAAACTCCCCTTGTAGGGAGTTCCTCTAGTTCAACATCGAATTGCGCCAGGTTAGAACATAGAATCTTCCGGTAGTCGAGTGTGTAATTTATTCATAGGGCGAGAACCCCACTCAGCAGATAACGGCTTTTGTGAATCCCCCGCGGTCTATAAATCTCGCTTAACGTTATCCAACTGGCGAGGGGGTAAAAGTGAGCTCGGGGGGTCCCCGGCGTCGTTGGCGTTATTACGGACGCGTGCCCGTGGGGAATGCTTTCTATTTTCTACTACCTTCCACTCTCACTGAGCCTCGGTGCAGACCGAGCGTAATAATTGTCGTTTGTACTGACGCGAGCATTTTCCTTTTGATCCGTGTGATAATGTAGTATATAATTATGTTTAAAGGGAAGTAACTATGCCCCTGGATTTATATTGAGGGACCTAGATAGATGGCTGGCCTTTTTTTTTTGACTGTTTACATTGTATAAGATTCCTTCAGAAATGTCTCAGCGTTTACTCATAAAGTGAAGATCCCTCCCATTACTTCAAAAATTTCCAAGAAAAATACGAGGAACCTTCAGTTTATTTCATAAGTTACCACAGACTGGTTAATGATATAAAATCTCTGTTGGAATTATCCGAGATACGGTTAGGATTTGTGCGTGAATGTTTTATTGTGGCTATAATTTTATGCGCGTCCCATTTGATAAGATGCGTTATCGCGAGTGGCATAGTTCTTTAACGGGGTTGGCAGGGGCCTGCGCATAAAATTTGTTCTAACCGCAGTCATTGTATGAATTTTTGCGCGAACATGAGGGAGACTACGTGAAGGTTCAAGTTACGCGTTTTGATGTGCGACTAAAAACCTTCACAGCTTTGACGAATGTATCAAAAACTTCGTATGATTTGCATGCGAAAAATTATTTGGGTACGCCATTGATCACAAAATACTATGTCTATATCCTGTATAACCATTTATTTAGAAGTCAGTCGATGCGTTCTTGTTATGCCCGTTTTACACCGCGAGCGGAGCGGACCCATTAAGGACTCCGTTCAACTCGCAACAGTAAACTGCATACTTGTCTTTCCACCAATAAAGAGTCGAGCGGAAAGGACTGAGCGAGCTAAAAGACCCGAAAGAGGATTGAAACGGACTCGTTCAGTTTTAGCCAGCGGAGCGGAGTCATTAAGGACTCCGTTTGACTCGCAATGGCAAATTGCATAGAAGTGTT
This sequence comes from Hesperia comma, assembly GCA_905404135.1. NCBI lineage: Eukaryota > Metazoa > Arthropoda > Insecta > Lepidoptera > Hesperiidae > Hesperia > Hesperia comma. The sequence goes on along the minus strand of FR990015.1, from coordinate 18,497,920 downwards.
TCCACAGAGACAGAGGTGAGCGGTGCGGATCGAACGAGTTGAACGGAGTCCGCTGCGTCACGGTCTCGGTTACTAGTTTGAAACGGACTCGTTTGTAGTGTCCTCTGTTTCTCTGTCTTGTGTTTTTGTTTTTGTCTGTATTTAAGATATAATAACATGTACTTTTTTCGTCTGTATACATAATCGCTGTCTTCACCTCGATAACATCATGAATTCGCAACAAAACACGACCGCAAGCAACCAGACACCAACTGAACTCGCTCTCGGTGGGAATACACTGTCATTTTTCATTTCTCATTTTCCGTTCAGTTCGCTCCGCTCCGCTCAGCTCTCTCATTACTCTTTTGCAGTGGAAAACAAAACACAAAACTCTTTGTTGGTGGAAACACAAACCTATTTGAGTCCGCTCCGCTCAACCATTTCCCGCTCATTACTCTTTCGCGGTGTAAAACGGGCTTTAGAACGGTCGTGCGTGGCCTTATACCCCCTGTTGGCTGTCAGTTTAGTGAACTCATGTACAGGGCCACCCACCGCAGATTTAATTTGATCAGTCCAACGCATTGGTGATCGCCCGTATGTCTAGCATTGGCTTGCCGTGAAAGTACCCGTAGCGTGTACACCTGTAGTGATATGACGCCTATTCACATTCGCGTGAATACACAAGTGTAGGATGGGTCTTCGCAAATTATTATGCTAAGTTTAAGGCAGAGCTGTGACAATTCGGCCAATGTAGAAAGGTTTGCGCGAATGTGAGTGAGCGCGGTTAGGGTCGATACAAGCCGCTGAGCTATGAGCGCTACTAGTCTAGAATCTACAATCGGTAAGTGAGGTATGCGGTGTGTGGATTATGTACACGCTGACATACATGTGCCGCATGCCGGTGGAATCTTGTTACGATAATTCGATTTGTCTCCAGCGACCCGCTCGGCTCGGCTTCGAGTCCGCTGGTCGCGGATAGGGCATCGAAGTTTTTACGGTATACCTACCATCCATTGTAATTAGTACATTGAAAACGTTTGAGGACTGTATCTTTCTATTGTAAATGGGAGTTTACACCTACGTAAATAATTATAAGTAGAAAATAACTAATATTTAGCAAGCGCAAGAAAAGTGGGGCAATCGAAATTCATGTGACCTATATCTTTCAGCCTCATAAATTACTTACATATATCTAGGGATGCAAGGTTGTTGTAATATCGATAAAAATATCGATAATTATATCGAGGTAATGAAATTATCGATATTCGATAATATCGAAGATTTTGGTCGATAATATCGAATTTATTTAAATTTAAATAAAAAATATGCAGTTCACTGAATAAGTGTTTTATTGTATATCAGTAGTTTTTTACATAATCACTTTTTCATCGAATCAAAACAGCTAGAAATTATAATAATAATATAGAAAATATACAATGTCCAGATAAAATCCAAAAATATTTCTTAACGTTGCATACCTCATTATAGCTGCCAGTACTTGGCGTCAATTGATCCTAAAAATAGAAGCTTGGCTAACCTTTTCCCATGAAGCCTATTGCGTGCTTGGGTAACTGTAGCCCCTGCCTTTGAAAATAGTCTCTCGGATGGCACTGATGTGGCCACAACAGGAAAATATCTTATGGCGATTTTGTATAAATTCGGGTAAGACCCCTGCATTTCTTGCCATGTTTCTAAAACATTCGTCTTTAAAGTAGCGACTGGAGCTGCCAAATAAAGTGTGAGCTCATCATCGCCGTCAGTTTTTTTCCTTTTTATTTGTGTATGAGCTAAGGATTTGTGATATTGCCAAAAATCAAATTCCGAACCTTCATCTTCAGATGAAGTGGACGACACAGAAGCTACTTGCATGATTTCGGTTATCATTTTTCGTGTCTTTGTCATAGCCTTTGCACATGCATCTGGTTTTTTGAAATGTAAGTTCTTAAATCGTGGATCCAACAACGTCGACACTGCTAATAATGATGAATATTCGAGTTGGCCAAATCGTTTTTCCATTTCGTTAGTAATGTTTCTTTTCAACTCATCTGCAGTGCTAGACGTAATCGTCATTATTTTATATTGATCTATCGCGCAACTTATCATTGGAACAACCTTTGATATGGTTACGTACTGATCAGCTGATGATTCTTTTGTCATCGCTTCAAGTGGCCGCATGACATGGGCAACATCTTTAATAGTAGAAAGCTGAACTGCGGTCAACATTATGGGCGCATCAATTTTCGCGAAAATAATTTCACTTATGTAGGGTGCTAGTTCAAGGAATCTTGTAACCATATAGTAAGTGGAGTTCCACCGCGTCTTTACTTCTAGAATTACTTTTAAAATCTTAGCTTCTGCAACTTTATTTTCTATTTGTTTTTTTTTAACTCGGTTGTCGCTTCTTGTCTCTTCTTAATATATTTGACGATATTCCGGACTTGGTCCAAGATGTTACTCAACTCTGGTGTTTTTTTAATGCATTTTCAGCAACAAGATTGATCATGTGCGCAAAGCATGGAAAATGCTTGCCTGCACCAAATTTTTCTCGTACACCGGAGTCGGTTACAAAAGCCACAACCTTTTCTGAGTCAATGCTCCAATTTTTTAAAATTTCCGTCAATTGCTGGCCTATATATTCCCCTGTGTGACTCATCCAACTCAAATACCCCGATTGTGAGTGCTTGCAAATTGTTTTCTAACAGAAAATGTACAGTAACCCCTAAAAATCCTGTATTAGTCATAGTCTCCGTCCATATATCTGTAGTTATACAAAAATGTTGAACACTTTTAAATTTTTCCTTAACAATTTTGGATATTTTCTCAAACTTCTTATCTATTTTGGTTTTAATAGTTTCGCGAGAAGGTACGTTGTATAAAGGAGCCACCTTCTTGTTCAGATATTTAAATCCCTTACCTTCTACTGTATTAAAAGGTCTGTTGTCAACACAAATGAAATAAGCTAAAGCATCAGTTATTCGGTCATATTTAGATCCACCTTTTGAGTATTGAGTGTATTGACTAATATTATCAAAAACTTTATTTATTTTTGGTGTTTTAGATGGTTTTGTCTCTTTTAAATCATCTTGTTTTTCAAGTCCTTGACTTTGAAGTTCTTGGTTTTCTTCTACATGTTCAAAAGTATCTTCTACTGATGCGGTTCCAGCAGCAGACGTCGATGTCGATGGTTTGGAAGAACACATGATTTTACTGTAAAATAAATATACATATCGTTATAGTATTGTTTATCGACATGTAATGTACAACACTAAACTCATATAGGTACTCGAGTTTTACATTTTTTCGTGTTGGTATTATAATCTTCTGCGGGAATATGTGAAATTACACTAATGTACCTACAAAGCTGTAATTGCAAACAATATTTTAATAAACGGCGCGGCGGCGGCAATCAAGACATAACCTTAAAATACAATACTCTGTAAGTACAGACCTACATTGATCTCTTGCACTTATAATGTAATCAAAATATAGATAACAAGTCCAGTTAAGTATAATCAGTAATAAAAATGTATAATCTAATGTTTACCTTTGCGACGGATCTTCTTCGATTTTATGATGTTTCATGTGAGCAGCAAGATTACTTGTGTTACCAGAAGTTTTCACTTGTTTTTTACATATCGTACACACAGCAATACTGCCTTCTTTTTGGAAGTAACTCCGTAGCTTACTTTTACTTCTTTTCATCTTAAATTAAAATAATGCGCAGTGATCGAAAATACAATGAAGTAATTTGTGATTGTCCACCACAAGCAAGTGACACAAGTGACAAGACCATAGAGTAATTATGTAATAGAGATTTTTTTGTTTTATTAACCCTTATGGATAGGCAAAGGGTCTAAGTCCATACAGCCAAAGACAATAGAGAAATAAAACAAGTAGAGGATGTTTTTTATTTGTTTATATTGTAAGAAAAGGTTAATTTTCAAAGCCCATACAGCCTTATCTATGGTCGAGAATTATCGATATTTTCTTCGGATATAATATCGATATTATCGTATCGTTATAGCACGAATATCGATAAAAATATCGATATGTCCCCTTCGATATTATCGGTTTTCCGATATATCGTTGCATCCCTACATATATCCATAGTGCAATTCGTGTTGAACGTCTAGGATGATCTAGTTATAGTTTTAATATCTTTAACCGCCGCACTCAGAGTCGTTTAATGGTTACTTAACTCTTCCTTAGTATAGATTTAAAAAAGTTCACTCTCACAGTCAGTTAACGGAGCGTTAGGCCCGGCGCCCATTATCGGCATCGGCAAGGAAAAGGATCCTTCGGCATTCTTCATGCAAGCGCACACTATCGGCAATTATGCTTTGGCATGCTGCAACGTTCTTAGGGATGACGAGGCGTCCTTAAGGATGCCGCACCGTCTTGTAGCTTGCCGAAGCGTCTCAATATCGTATTTCTCATCATAACAGTCTCAGAGTTGTTACAAGCTAGTTGTCTGAATTGTATTTAATATGGTGGACTGGGATCTAGTGTTCATAGCAACTCTTGCTGAAGAAGAAGAGAAATCTAATCAATCAAGAAGATTTTGGGTGAACAACCTTTGGAAGCAACGATATATGTCCGGTGAATTCAACAATTTATTCAATGAATTGCGTTATGACGTTCGAAAATTTTATGATTATTATAGAATGAGTTATGAAAATTTTGAAAGTTTGGTTCGTTTGCTTCGACCTTACATGGAGAAAAAACAATCAAGATTTCGCTCACCTATACCTGTTGAAGAAAGATTGTCTGTGTGCTTGAGGTGAGTAATAAACAATACTCTAATAAGTTTAATCATATTTATTATTTTTTAATTCACATATACTCGTACAGGTATGATTCGAATGGTGACTTCAGATCGCAGGCTGCATTACTATTTCGTCTGAATCTATATTTCTTGCTGCGCCAGTCATAGGACTGTCGTCGTGGAGCGATTGTTGTTGACATTCGAATCATATCTTTATTTTTAATCACATTAGCTTTGCTGCAGGTAAAAAATAAAATGTTAAAAAAAAAATTACGATTTCTGGTAATAATTGGTTTCAATATTCTGGTAATCACTGGTTTCAATGTTTTCGTCTTGGCATCTAAGTATGGGTGTCGGAGTATATGTCAATGTTGATTGTATGTTGTCCTCGTTATTTACGGATGTTGCTTGGGGTGTGTAATAAGAAAAATCGTCCATGGTGTAGTTTGGTTGATTCACAGGAGGTTTTTGTTTCGATGTAGATGGTTCATAAATAGATCTTGTAGTTTCAATATTCTGTGGTGCTTCTGATAGTTCTGAATATTCGATTTCTGCCTTATTAACAAGAAGCAATACATCTCTTTTTACTTGAAGTTGCAACTTTTTCGGTAAAGATTTTACCGTAGCAGACATTGATTTAAAAAATATATCTATAGGATGTTCATTGTCGTTATTTTTAGAATCTATATATTCTTTTAATATCTCAGCTGTGGTTATGTTTTGTGATCGAGGACGCGACTTTTGAGAATCTGAATGTGACATTTGTGATTGTGGCCGTGATTGAGGAGAATCCAAGAAAGAATCTTGTGTCTCCTCGGAAGATGAATCTAAATTAGATACCTGCGCTCTATTTTGTAAAAATGTATTCAAGAATTGGAGTTCTCTTTCGTGTTTTATAGGCCTTTGTGGCTTTGCAGAATCACCACTTTTGCTTATTCTATTTTTCATCGCTTTTCGATAGTTGTTTCTGATATTCGTCCACACTTGAGACATTCTTGAGCTGAAAATAATATAATAAACATATAAATATTTTTATAATGAGAATTATGTATAATGTTTCGTAATCCGTGTTGTATGATTTAAAATATGATTATCAAAAGTGCCTAGGTATATTTATTCTAAATTTTCAATATTATAATATTTTTTTAAAATTGGTATTATTTAAATATTTTTAATAATATAATAATTTTTAATATAGGTACCTAAGCTATATTTAAAAATATAATGTTCCTTTTCAGGTTTTTAATAACAGGAGTCAGTTTCAAAACTATAGCATTCAATTACCGAATGGGATTTAGTACAGTTCGTTGTATAGTCCATGAAACCTGCCGTGTAATCTGGAATATTCTTGGCCGTGTCGTTCTGCCAAAACCAACAACAGCACAATGGAAGATAATTGCTAAAGACTTTGATGATATATGGAATTTTCCAAATTGTATTGGTGCCATGGATGGCAAGCACTTCAAGATACGAGCTCCAAATAATAGTGGAAGTATGTATTTTAATTATAAAAATTTTTTTAGTATCGTTCTGCTGGCTGTAGCAGATGCTAAATACAGATTTGTCATTGTCGATGTAGGTGCTTATGGTAGAAATAGCGACGGTGGTATATTAGATCATTCAAAATTGGGTCTAAAATTGCAAAACGACACATTAAATATTCCTCAAAATGTGAGCTTACGAGGAATAACTGAAGAATTACCCTATGTTTTTGTTGCTGATGAAGCATTTCCACTAACGAAAAATATAATGAGACCGTACCCTGCGAATCAATTGGCAAATATAGAGAAAAGAGTTTTTAATTACAGACTAAGTCGAGCAAGGCGTATCGTGGAAAGTGCTTTTGGCATTCTTCAATCAAGGTTTGAAATATTTCAGAGGAGAATGCAAGTACAAGCAAAATATATAGATAACGTCATTTTAGCCTGCTGTTCTTTACATAATTATATCAGTACCTGGTTGACCGAGCTTTGCTCGGTTGAAAATTATATTTAGTATGAATCGCAAGAAATACGAGGAATTCCGCCATCTATTCAGGAGTCAAATCATACAACTGTTCACTGAGCACAAAATTCATTTTACTTATGTTACGGCCAAAGGATCTCAACAGCGTGTTTCACAAAGTTGTACAGCGCCATCTAGTTTCATACTACTGAAATTTCAACACGTTACAAACAGTACCTCATAGAAGTTAACTGTGTGAGCGAATTAATTGCATTTTAAATAGGTACATACTTAATTAGATAAATTCATTGAACTTTCCTTCGTACTTTTCGCAGGCTTAGGCAGTCCCCGACTGAAATTTTTATTTGCGATAAAATGTATTGAATGTTTATGATAATTAAACAACATAAATAAATATACTTTTAGTTTAATGAGCAAGTTGTTAGGCGTACTTAAAATTTTATTGATTCTATTTACAACAATAGTAATTTCATCGATCTGACCATTATTTATTTAAAACTTTATTAAAATATATTATTAAATCGATAATAACAAAACTAACATTTATTTACAAATATTCTCGTAAATATCACAAACGCACGTTAAACTATCACTACGCGTCCTGCGAGGTCAAGCGAGATAATCGCACTGATTTTTAATTTTATTCAAACAGAAAATAGGTAGGTATAACGCAAAAATAGCGCTTCAACGTAAGAATGCGAACAAAAATATATTCGAGCGCCATCTAGTTTCATACTACTGAAACAAACAAACCGTATCTCATAGAAGTTATCCTAATGTTTCATAGATGGCGTCAGTTCAACACGTTACAAACAGTACCTCATAGAAGTTATCCTAATGTTTCATAGATGGCGTCAGTATGATGTTTTTAAAATCTCTTTATCCCGGGAACCGAGCTTTTCTCGAACCTGGGACCTTGATAAATCGATTCCTTGAGCCGAAAACCCCCTAATCTGAAACTTTCATGAAAATCTTTGCAGCCGTTTCCGAGATCGTGATTATATATATATAAATAAATATACAAGAATTGCTCGTTTAAAGATATTAGATTAACAATGCAACGACGGAACTTCCAAACCCACTACAGGAAAGCGATATTTTAGAAGATTCCGTGGATAACAATGTAGTAGGCGATAACGATATTATCATGTGCGAGGGTATGGTCGTTAGAGATCAATTCAAACAATATTTTAACTCTGAACATGGGTCAGTTAGTTGGCAGAATAATATTGTCAATAGATCATAAAATACTAACGATCTATAAGTCAATGTAATTAATCATTATCATATTGATTGTACTTATTATAACTCAATAAAAATAAAATGTTTAAGATGCTTACTTACGTGTTTTATTGAGTTCTTTGGCGATTTGCTCCCACGCATTATGTTTCATGTGTTGGTCACTGTAGTGACGCGATTTTATATTGTATAAACACTCATGTAGACGAACTAAATTAATAAGCTTTTCTTCCGCCATGACATTCGATGTGACAGCAAACAACCGGTACACACAGCGATTACCTCGATTGTGTTGTGTGAGTCAAATGATGCAAATGGCGGATGCCTCCCCTCGCCCCGCAGGACAAACTATCCCCCGAGTGTTCCCTCGGCGCCGGCGGCGTACCGAAGGTTGCCTAAGGATGCCTAAGCATCCCGAAGCATTCTCAAGGCTGCCGATACACCAGCCTCAAGCATACCGAAGCGGTATTTTTGTTATTACGACCACATATCACGGAAATTTCTACTTTATTGCCATTATGTTATAGTATATTGCTATTTGCCACCTAAAATCCTCAGTCGTACCGATGCCGATAATGGGCGCCGGGCCTTAGTGTCCCTTAATGATCATTAAATTTAAGTAGAGTTGAACCCTTACCTAACTATGTAATGATTGATTTTGACATTTGCGTTTTGAGGTTATTGTGTTAATTTTATCAGTGAATTAATGAGAATCAGTTGCATTGTGTTTAAATTTAAATATTCAAAAATGTCTGATATGAGTTACTTTAAGTTTGTGGAATATGCTAGAAGGTTTAGAGAAGTGGGACAGAGGAAGTATTTACGCGATTATTCAGACCCATTTACAAATAATAATTATTGCTTTTTACAAAAAATAACAAACTTCGACCTTGATAAGCAGAGATAACTCAAAAACTACTCGCCATATGGCGCTCAATTCAACATGTAAGTGTAAAGTTCTCGTCACTACAAATTAATCAAGCCCAAACATTAGATAACTGCAGTAAATCGTTGAGGAGTTCCCTCGACTGTCTTTTGGCTTCATCAGATCGATTCCATGAAATGGTAGCGCTTATATGTACTTATGATAACATGAACAAACACACTAGTCGTTCATACAATTTTCGAAAGTTCCCCTCGATTTCTCTGAGATGCCATCATCAGATCCTGGTGTCCTTATCAGCGGACCCTACTGCGCATATCTACTTTACAACCTTAGTTTACAACAAAAAAAGAAATATCAAAATCAGCCCATAAACGACGATAAATCGCTGAACACGCGTAAAAAAGCATATACAAGTTCTGTTCAAAAAATAACGCGACTTTTGTTTTTTCGAAAATTATTTATTTTTTCATCAATCTTTATTTTGTGTCCTTTAAAGTAATCCCCGTTAGATATTATACACTTGTGCCAACGTTTCTTTTATTCCTCGAAACACTTTAAAAAGTCGTTTTTTGTGATCTAGTTCAGCTCCTCCTGCGATGCCGTCTTTATCTCGTCAAAGGTAGCGTAGAGTCGTCTTTTTATGGGCCTTTTCAGTTTCGAGAACAAGAAAGAGTCACAAGGAGCCAATCTGGAAAATACGGTGGCTATCGTATCATTTTAGTGGTTATTTTGGCTAAAAATCACGCACAAGTAACGATGTGTGAGTAGGCCCGTTATCGTGATGCAAAAACCAATTTTTGTTCTTCCACAAAGCCGGGCGGATTGCTTCGCGGTAATTGCGCATAACTTGCAGATAATATTCCTTATTGACAGTTCTACCCTTTGACAAGAACTCATGATGCACCACGTACTGCAATCCATATTATTTTCTTCGTTTTCCTTAATGCTTTCGTCTGTTCTTGACGTGCTCGGGCGTCCGACACGTTGTTCGTTATTCACATCTTCTTGGCCCTCTCAAAACATTTTGTATCACCGATATAAACGTTGCTCGAGTCCAAGGTAGCTTCTCCATAAGCTATAGTCAATATTCAAAATGCGTCCGCGCGTTTTATTTCGTTTTTAACACAAAATTTAATAAAGATTCTTTGATCCATTAAACAAGAAATGAAATACCTACAAACAAACCTTGGAATTATTTACTATTATGACATTGACATTTGACAATGACAACAAGTCTAATTGACAGCAGTAAGTGTTCCCATAGAAAAAAAAGTATAAATCGTTCTATTTTTGTTCAATTAAATAGCTATTTCCCATTGTATTTTAGTAAAAACTAACAGTAAAAGAACTAACTTTCAATCATATTCCAATTAATAATGAGTTTACAGTTTTATACATATTTTTTCGTTGTGAAATACCAATTATTTTTAAGCGTGGCTACACCAATGCCTTATCGAATTGCAATCGATACGGATGCACCGCCCTACGGTTACTTAAATCTATCATTAGCAAATGAACCCTTAAATATTGTTTCTAGGTCTAATTTAATGAACCTTTCTGAGTGCGGCAGTTAGAGTGTAAGTATGTGTTTAATATTATGTGTAGGTCAGTTGTGATTTGTGATAATAGATAATGTAGTACTTAATTTGTTAATATTTGTTTAATTAACGATTGAGTAATTTTTTGTTCAAGTTTACGTATACTTTGTTAAACCTACCTTTACTGTGATTAATTTTTATTACCATATCATCCATTTAACTTACCTACTGTGTGGAAAACGATGGTAGTGGAAAATTATTTTAATTTCACGAGGTTTACTAATAACGTCATTAGGAACTGTTTTCGAGATAAATGAAAGGGAACAGTCAAGTGCAAGTCGGTTCGGAGTCGTAGGGTTCCCTCCCACCGAACAGTATAACTCTCATTATTTGGTCAATAAATTCTTTATCAAACCGTAGGTAGAGGTATAGATAGAACGTTAATTGTATGGAATATCTAACTTCTTACTTATTTCTTGTTGTGACTTGTGACATATTCATTTGGCGAAAGTTGTAATTCCAAAGATCAATCGGTACAGGTGACAACAGATGTCCGAAATATCCACGGGAGGGGTCCTGCTTCTATGCTGGTGAATTGATATTATATGTTGTTATATTTGTTGCAATGTAATTAATAGGTGCGCCTGCAAACTCCAATATGAGAGATTTAGGGATCGTATTAATTGAGATATCCAAAGTTACGTCTGTGATAGATGGTACAGACGGCTTTATAAAATGATCAAAAGATAATCCTTACGTAAGAAAAGTCTGTGTCCGCGAATCAATAGTTTTGTCGCAAGTTTTGCGACGGCTCAAGGTCGACTTCAGTGACGTCATAATCCGCAAATATTCACATCATTTCAGCGTAAATCTATTTTGGTATAGGGCTGTCGCTTTTTGTAGTAGAATGAAATAGGAAGTATTTATGTATTTAGTTCTCATAACAAAAGTACTGGAACTAAATGAAGTATAGTTTTTATAAACAGTCAAACTACGTCATATCTTCAAGAAATCCTCATCGCAAGAAAACTTCAAAAAAAAGAAGCAGAATTAAATTCCCAAAGAGATTTTCCTACTCACAGTTGCAAGTAAATTTACTACTTTATGTTCAGATTGTCTAATTGAAATATCATTGTATTTATGACAGTTTTCTATAATCTATCCGTGTATAGGTTATTAGTTATTAGATAAAGTGATAACAAACAACACTTATAATGTTGCTAAGCTACTGGCTTGAGATAGACATAGATAGGATATTGAGATGCCCGTTATTGATATAGATAGCCAACCCTATCGCCGATCGCCGGTCTAGAGAAGTGTTTACGCATCCCGAAGTGTCACCTGATGGCGGACGTGTGATCTCGAGATGTGCGCTTTTAATAGAGCAAGCGCCGGCTATTGATCCAATTAAAAAGCAGTCGCGTTTGTGGTGACGTCACTTTTAAACGACTTCAAAAAAGGAGGTTCTCAGTTTGACCTGTATAGTATGTATATTTGTGCACGATTATCTCGCGTTTGGTTGAACCGATTTTGATGCGGTTTTCACCATAGTATTTGTGAGACTTAGGAGAAGGTTTTAGGCATATTGTTTGGCGGAACCGATTTTGATACGGTTTTCAGCATCGTGTTTATCAGACTTAGAGAAGGATTTAGGAATATTAACCGCGTTTAACTGAACCTAATTTTAATTTTTGGCGTTAAAGTCCGTTCTATTTTGTTAAAAGTTATTGTAATCTTGCTGTGATATGTATCTACTAAGGTTGTTTGAGCTGACTTTTGTGACGAGTTTAATTTGGTAGATTTTACCCGTCTTCCTACTGCGTAAGTATCAGACGACTTGTCCCCAGGTCCCCACATTTATAGGCCATGTTAAAGGTAACCCTATAATCTAGGTCTGGCAGGTGAAGGCTTTAGTTTTATTTATTGATCTAGGTCTGCATCGGTATGCTCACGCGAGGCCTTCCTCTATGTACCGGATTGATACCGAGGGGTTTTTCGAGAGTACGATTCCCACATACCCGATACCTGTAGTTCAGGTATCTTAGGAAGACTTCTCCTTCATGAAAAAATAAGGTTTGCATAATGCATGTTATGTAAATTATGCATTCTGTCGGTGTTCGCGAGCGCGAGTCCCGCACGTTCCTAGGGTTTCACTAGGTCAGAGCTCGTGAGTGCACTACTCTTATGGCGTTCTTGTTTGTTGTTATGGCGTTAAGTGGTCGCTGTGGCCCATATAATGGAATGTATCCAGTAAATAAGAGGAGTGTAAGAAACTATCTCGCTCAAAATGTGAGGAGCAAAAGACTAATGTGTATTTGGATTCTATCTATCTATCTATCTATCAGCCTATCGAAGTCCACTGCTGGACATAAGCCTCCCCTAATTGGCGCCACTCCGACCGGTCCTGAGCCCTCTGAATCCAGCGGTTTCCTGCTGTCTTCAGGTCATCAGTCCACCTTGTCGGGGGGCGTCCTGTGCTCCTTTTACTAAGGCGTGGTCGCCATTCGAGGACTTTTTTGCCCCATCGGCTGTCTGTCCTTCGAACGATGTGGCCTGCCCATTGCCACTTCAGCCGGCTAACTCTGAGAGCTATGTCGGTAACTTTCGTTCGTCTACGAATTTCATCGTTACGAATCCTGTCTCGTATTTGGATTAGACAATTTAAACCGTGGGTAACTCGTAATTATATGGATGACTGTCGTTTTTTTGGCATAGAAAACAACAGAGTCGGTAATCACATCCTTATCCAAGAAGTTGGTGCTCATCCAATCAGGAATAGACGCTCTCCAAGAAATAGTCGTCTGCGAAACAGTTATTGCTGACAAAAAAAAGCATAGCGGAGTTTGTCAGTGATGTCGATATTAGTCCCAAAACTAGAAAACAACGAGATTTTACGAAAAACACAGGTTTAAAATGTTCAAAAACCGGTTTGGAAATACTGCAATCGCAGTCACTTCATAATTGTTGGATGTTAATATTTTTATTAGTTACGTAACGACGAGCTTGAACATTTACAAGTGGGTCGGAATAAAGAGATATATATTTTTTTCATTTGATTTAAATCACTTGCGTTTGCATCCTGATCGTTGGAACGAAGTAGAGCTTCATTGAATAGTGCGCGGCCGGCGGAGTAGCGTCCGACGAACGCATGAATATTAACACATTTTAACAGTTTGCGCGCTAATCTATGCCGTTCTTCCGCCCGCGTCCAACGGTTGCCGTTGACGGGTTAACGGGAATCGGTCGGTGGAGCGGCGGGCGCGGCGTTGCGATGGAGCGGCCAGTCCGAATGTTATGGACGACTGTAACTGACTGATTGGATACGTCCTTTGCGGGTGTTTGTAGGCTGGTCAAACGTATAGATGGCTATTTGATGGTAGATGGTTCATTTCGTCCATCGTCAGTGATGCCGAGGGCATTATCGACACGTTATCGGCGACTCCACTATAGAGGAGAGGATGGACTCTGAAAACCCCAGCCGAAACATGAGTCGGTTAACAGCCGACACAAAGAGGGTCGTAGCTAGCCATACACGATTCATATAATATTAAAAGATGCTTTCATACTCACCCTCAATACTAAGATTTTATCAGACACCACATAAATGTTGATCACAGCCGGAAATCTCATCTGCAACCCCTCGTTCGGCTGGCAGAATTAATACCAATTAAGCTTTAGTTAGGGCCAGAATTACAGCTCGTTCATTAGTCCCACTAATCCACGTGTTTTGAAAAGTTAAAACACAGTTTCTAACGATATGCTTTTGCGGCAAAATGAATATCATTAACATCGCCCCTCGACGCGATGTCTGGATGTAATTTTCTGATGCGCGTCGAAGATTTCCCAGGCATGACATCTTACAGTTTATAACCGCAAATTTAAAATGGTATAATGTTATGTTTTGCAAATTTGTACCTACTATGAGATTCAATGACGATAATCAGACCCTATCCCATGCTGGCAGACCAGGGTGCCGTAAGAGGTAATTGGATTCGGCTCCTGCTAGGCTATATAGCACCGAGACCCAGCTAAACCTATTGCTATCTTCTTGCTTCTCGAGTTAGCCGCCTAACGTCTTATCGAGTTTCAGCTGGGAGACTTAGAGCCTGCATTGCCTTTATTTCCTTCTTTCTGTCTTGGCTACCAACGTTTCGGTCATGGCTTTGGTATTATCGACGTTCATGACCGACGGTGACTACCTATCATCAGGTGACACGACTGTCGGATGCCATGTCTCATTGTACGTACAGTACCGTACAGTGTATCAACAGGAAATGTGCGCACGTGTAACGTATTGTACGGGAATTTAATTAATTATACATTCAAGGTGAATTCTACGCGGTATTATGTCATTCGCGTGCCATGCCGGGGAGGTTGAGGTGTCGTTAATAAAAAATGATAAGATTTATTATCTGTCTCTGTTTGTTTTATTTTTTCTTTCCGACGCCGATTGTGGATTCCTTAGACCCCATGTTCGGCGGTTTTTTTTTAATAGACATATTTTTTTTATTTGTGTGCAGATTGAAATAATACAAACACCAAATGGTGAACGCAGTTTACTGTAATACAAAAGTCGCGAAAGTCTCAAAACAGATTAAGCCATTTTGAAGATAAGCTGAAACCAACGCACAGAAAAGTGACAATTCGATATGCAGAAACATCTTCATATTAGGTATCTAAGTTTTTCCCACTCATTCTTCGTATACAAACGGTCATTTGCAGTTATATTTTACGTTTATATTAGGAAGCTGTGTTGGTGTTATTTCATAAGCCCTTTGTATTTGTAAATGTAAGTATTTACTGTACGAGGTAATGGCCAAATATAGGTTATAGCTGGGGAGCCCAAGAGGGGATTTTTGTACTTACTCGAGCGCGTCAGATTAAGGTACAGGAGGTATCTGGCACCCAGTTAAGTAGCTCCACCAAATATGAGCCCCATATATGAGGCCGCGCCTCAAGAATAAAGGATCAGATTAGTAAAAAAAAATTGATCATCAGACATTCTCGAGCGCGTCAGATTAAGGTACGGTGAGTTAATTACATGCTAAAAAGTGTGTATTCCACTAATCTGACAATTTGAGAATGACGCAATGAAAGGGGAGGGCTACAAAGTTGTTAAAAAAAACGCCATCTTGACATTCTCGAGCGTGGCTAATTTTTTATTTATTTTGAAGGAAATGATTCAAGGATAACGAAAAATATATAATCTGACGATTTATAAGAGCCGAAATAACAAAAATTCGTCATTAAAGTTTAATGTTCAAAATCGATAAGTAGAGATAAATCAAAAAGTACCCGTCAGATTTCGCTCAAATTTATACGAAAACATACGACGAGCTTTCGATTAAAAAAAAGGATGAAAGGCATTATCTCAATGATGAAAGGATGAAAATTTAAATTCTCAGTAAAAAGTTATGAGGTAGCGACCATAAACACACATTATTAAAAATAACTCAAAAACTGCCCATTAGAGGTTGCTCAAATTTATACAATACTAGCGAACCGCCCTCGCTTCGCTTCGGGACCCGTAAGTATCAACCGCGTAGGTCCCGCTCCCGTAGGAATTTCGTGAAGATAATAAACTATCACCAAAATTAATTGAGGTTAAATTAAATTAAACTTAGAAATAAAGCTTACGACAAAATAATAGCAAAGTAGCAAAGGATCACAGCAAGATTAATTCAGATTAAACTTGGAAACGCGGCAAATTTGATTACCATAAAAACGGTTCTAGTGTGTTAATCTTAAAAGATAGACATATACTGTCGTGGACATTTTTTTAGATCATTTCAAGAGGAATAATTCTTTCATACATATATTTTTGGTATCTTGAATCGTTTTCGCAACGCATGCAACGAAAGCCCTCGAGAATGAATAATTTTCCCCGTTTTTTCCACATTTTCCATTATTTCTTCGCTCCTAATTGTTGCAGCGTGATGTTATATAGCCTATAGCCTTCCTCGATAAAAGGTCTATTCAACACAAAAAAAAATTTTCAATTCGAACCAGTAGTTCCTGAGATTAGCGCGTTCAACCAAACAAACAAACAAACAAACAAACAAACTCTTCAGCTTTATAATATTAGTATAGATCACAAGACAAGCACCAGCTTCCGAATAAAAAAAATTATAAAAATCGGAATACCCAGTCAAAAGTTATGAGGCAACTACCATAAATTCAATACACATTATTATGATTATGAATAACTCAAAAACTATCTTGAAGAAACGTCAAATTAAACGAAAGGTTAATCTCACAAGGAGGTTTTTAACCAACCTTCGGGAGAGTTTAAATAATTTAAACTGGACTTGATCGATTATCTACCGTTGATCTTAAGAAAATATAATTCGTGACTAAACTCTGAAGCATAGTTTAAACTATGATTGATATTACGGCCCTTATATTATGTAAATACAAGTATTCTACTTAAAAACATACACTTTTTTATTTGCATGCTATTTCCTGAGCTTTTCTATTAATTAAGTTCAATGATTTAATTTTTTTTTTTGGCAGATTAGGGAAATCCTTCTAGATAATCGTCAGATTAAGAGACAGCAAGTCTAGGACATAAAGATGAACCATATATATCTTAATCTGACGCGCTTGAGTATTTCAAAATGGCGATTTTTTTTTGCATAATAGTATAATGACTGCGAGTTTGGGTCACATCCAAATCGTCAGATTATTGAATTAGAGCTTTTTTTTGGTGCACTTAACACCCCCTTAGAAAATCTGACGCGCTCGATTAAATTTTTTTTTTTTCATTTTCAACCCTTACGTACGATCACCCCCACCATGCAAACGGTCAGATTAACATACATACATTATTAAAAATACGTAGGCCATTGATGGTATCAATATCTGACGCGCTCGAGTATGTCCATGCGGCAGTTTTTTTTTTACATATTTAAAGATCTATAGCCGCTTCCCCCACCGATGAAAAGGTATACATTATATAACATTTTTTTCTCCTTATCATCTAACCTTTACAACCCAATAGGTCTCTATGACGCTCGAGCAAGTACACATTTAGCATCGTCGGCTCCCGTACCATTAGTGAGTCTTGAGTTATCTATAGAGGACAAGTTGGATGGACTATGGATGACGCGTAATTTATTACGATAGTGTAGTATTATTGTGGACGTACGTACATTGTGATCTTTGTGGTTGCCAGACCGATGCCGATGGTCAGACGACTGTGTCATCAGGTCATGCTTATATTCGTATCGATGACGTCGTCTTGTGCTTGTGTGACGTAATTTTACGAGTATCTTTATTGCACCCAGCTGATTAGGAGTTAATCCCGGATGTTGCGATCGAGTGACTGCGTTTATGCGGTCACTTGAACGTACGACTACGAGATCTCGCATTTTATACGTTACTAAAAGTAAATTTATCGGTCAATATCTGTCCCGTCTTTGTAAGTTTTAGGAAAATTTTTTGTAGGCCAATTTACTAACGAAATGCATAGATAGATTAGTAATGAGATTTTGACGTGACAACGTCTTATAAATTGGTTTGCCGGGTGACACTTCAAGAAACTGCGTTACGCTCCGCTCACGTTATGCGCTCACATTGAGAGCGAGTGAGAGGCACGCGTCCCTTCCACTCGGGCATGGTTAGCCCGCCTAAGAGCGAGAGAGACAGACATAAAAAGCACAATCGGCCTTTGCGTTCGGCAGCTTGATTACTTTGGAGGTAGATATTTTGGTAATGTATCCAATTATTACTTTGTTATTGACTTCTGGGACTATTTATAAATTTTAAATGTTACCTTTTTATAAATGTTTCCTGTATTCCTTCTTTATTTTTATTGATAAATTTCTGTAACTTTAAATACGATTTCATGACGTTTGTTTACTTTGATGATATTATTTGTCAATCATTCCATCAGTATTTTCTTAAGACGTTGTCACGTTCAACTATCGTCAGTAAACCGACTTTACAGACAACCAGTTTTTTCTGTATGAATTTGCCCCCGTTGATGTCAGAAACTAAGTACTTAACGGATTTGGATGCAACTTTTCACTCGTGTATTATTGCAGTAAGCATTAGGGTTAGTTTTAGTTGTTGTAGTAATCTAAAGAAATCACTTGATTAACTATTGAAGCACAACGCAATTGATGCATTCATACATAATAATTATATTGGCTGACTTGCGCTTCTTGTATTTTATATGCCAATAATTTTTTCGCGTAATTCTAATAGAGCAAGATCCCAGGGCCACCAGACGTCACGTATTTTCTGACGAAGGAAATGTGGACGATTGAGTAGTGTTAGTATGTACTAAGAACGCATGCCTACCTGCTAGCTTGCTCAGACGGCCAATTTTCAGGTATCAGGTAATCAAGGTACATAAAAACATTACTTACCTCACGTAAATTCTCCAAGCTGATTTTTACGTATATTTTAGGCAATATCCTTAAAAATAAGTCGCCAATACTCCCAGACACTTTCCGTCGGCCGTATTGCTTTGCAGACGCTTTAAAGCTCCCAAATTTATTAGAGTTTCCAACGCCTGACGCATTTTAATTGCACCAATTTGCTTTACGCATCTCACGCAATGCGTGATTGGTGTAATTGGTGCAATTAAAATGCGTCAGGCGTTGGAGACTCTAATAAATTTGGGAGCTTTAAAGCGTCTGCAAAGCAATACGGCCGACGGAAAGTGTCTGGGAGTATTGGCGACTTATTTTTAAGGATGTTGTCTAAAATATACGTAAAAATCAGCTTGGAGAATTTACGTGAGGTAAGTAATGTTTTTATGTACCTTGATTACCTGATACCTGAAAATTGGCCGTCTGAGCAAGCTAGCAGGTAGGCATGCGTTCTTAGTACATACTAACACTACTCAATCGTCCACATTTCCTTCGTCAGAAAATACGTGACGTCTGGTGGCCCTGGGATCTTGGACTATAAATGTATTTTAAAATCGTTACATATTTTTTCTATATTTTTTAATTCCAAATACATTGCTGGTTGTGAAACATACCATTAGAAAGATTAATTTTATCAATGATTATTGATTAATGTTATTTCATCATCATTAATGGAAATGCCTCGTATCAATATTGCATTTTAATTTAATGAGTTTTACACCCGGCGGAATGCCGTTCTGATTAAATGACAGCATTGATTTATATGTACAATGTTGTTTTTACCCTGATAAAGTTTATTTTTAGAATATTAATGTGCTTATTTGCCCTGTAGCATGCCGGGTCCCGTTCAAATTAATCCGATTGAAATTGGCATCAGCAAGTAAGCTAGTAAGAGTAAAGGACTGCGTACATTACAAC
Organism: Hesperia comma; assembly: GCA_905404135.1. Taxonomy (NCBI): domain Eukaryota; kingdom Metazoa; phylum Arthropoda; class Insecta; order Lepidoptera; family Hesperiidae; genus Hesperia; species Hesperia comma. The sequence continues at coordinate 18,478,252 of FR990015.1, read as the reverse complement.
GACGCATCACCGGACCAACTAAATCGAACGCATTTATTTATGATGATCTTCATGTCTTAGGCACTTCTACATTACGCTATTCATGAGATACGCGACTGCAACGCTACCCAAAATTAGTATGTATTTGACACTATGTACTGACAGGACGATGCGTCTTCTGTCAGTTAAAAGTGTCAAATACATACTAATTTTGGGTAGCGTTGCAGTAGCGTATCTCATGAATAGCGTTGTGTGAGAAGTGCCTTAGTTGTTATTAATGAGTTGTCATTAATGAATGCATTCATGCATTCGATATGGAATTCTTTTTAATGGCAACGAAAAAAACAAATGCCAGCTTCCGCCTCTGTAACTGACGTTATTGACTACCTACATATTGTTTATTACGAGTTTTTACTAAATGGAACTATGAGCAAATGTAATAAATTTGTTTTTAGTGGCAATTCCATTATTCTCGGTAATTGAAGTATCAAGTATCCGTGGAACAAAGATAATAACATTAATTTTTGTAACAAAATCACGTGATAATACGGGGCAAAACCGTTTTATCGATAAGTAAAGCTAAACCACAGTTATATATTAACGACGGCATTTCCCAGTGCCAATATTTCAAATATACAAGTTAGGGTTATCCCATTATATTCACCTGCAACGTAGTGATGTGTCCACATTAGGCCCACCGCCATACGTTAGTAAAACCACTAACTAATGTGCAGGTCGTTCGTGGTAAGTCTTGACAAACATTCTCGAGATTCCGAGTAGGTACGCAAACTTAGCTCGGTGTCGGATCGAAAGCGTGTCAAAGACGTGCGTAGCCCGGGACGCTGCGCCGGTGAGCACTTGTACAGTCGCCGGGTACAGTGGTTGGGGACGTTTGGTGGGTTTTTTACAGGAAAAATTTTCTGGGTAGTTTAGTTACTTACATGTCGTTTCTGTGAATGTTATGTCTGAGGGATATCTTTGTAACCTCGATCCTGGGGAAGGATGAAGCCGTAAACTTACTAAGTGGTCCTGTAATAAATTAGTGAATTTCGTAAATTCGTATATAGCATCGCTGTTTTATGAGTAAAGCAACGTACTTTTTAAATATAATAATTTTAATTCGTCGTCATTATAATGGCCTATACCGTAGTTCGGTCTAGTTAGAAAGTCATGCCAAATTTTCTTAATATGTGCGTGTGAATTAAATTATCATTGCTTAAGTAAAGGAAAATATATGCATACTAGATGATTCTCTTTAATTCTTCTGATAGTATTTTTATTCTGGCAATTTTACCTCTGTTATTTTGAGAGGAACTATTGACTCTGCAATGAGCGAAATAGTTATGGATTGTGATTCTTATCTAAAATATTTCTTCTAAAGAGTAAGCAGTTTGAAATCCCTCTACAAACGAATACATTAAATTAGTCATTAAAAAACAATGTTTACAGCGTTAACAGTTGGGTGCGCGCCATTACTCACGCAGTTTGCGCGTTATCACCCGTTTAGCGCGGAGCGGGGCGTCGCCCGCTGGCGGCGCACTAATGCGGTCACAGCTTTAGGTCGCGACGATTTTGTGTACAACTGTACATATCGCTTCTAATGTTGTAAACGACAAGTCGAATCGAAGCGGTCATAGCTTGCTTAGATATCGATCAAGTTAAGCAACCGCGGGCGGACGGAGTTTGGATTGGTGACCCCTGTGGCAAAAATTCAAGAGTACTTCCGTGCTTTGCAAGCCTCTTAAAGGCATCGGTTGGTTGTTATCAGTGGGTATCAATCGTTAAGTTCTTTTAAATTCTTTAAACTTAAGTGAAAAAGGGTTATCCAATAAACTTTTAACCTGTCCGCAATGTACCAGCGTGACCTCCAGACCTTCTTAATTATGAGAAGATATTCGCGCTGAGTAGTAAGTAACTAATGGGTTAAACCAAATGGAGATAAAAGTCAGTCTTACATGCCGCGCAAAAATAGTCAACTACACACATCAAAAGTGTCTAGGGATCAAGCATTTTTATGCGGATTTCTTGAGATTGAGATGTGGCTTTGTAATAAATTTATGATTTTATAAATTTATATGGATCCTTTTTGGTGCATTTCATAATTTGAATCAGGAACTGTCAATCAAATTCGAGTAAAAGATGAAAATCAGCTGTCAATATTTTCCCTATAAAACATACAACGCATTGAAGACATTATTAGTGCTACTGTTTCCCTACTACTGATTAAAACCAACGTTATTATGGAGCGGCGACGTCATTTAAGCAGGGAAGAAATGCTCAGAGCCGTGGGAATGATAGAAGCTGGTTCCCGGCAACGTACTGTGGCTTTAGCTCTGAATACAAGTCAGAGTGTTATCAGTCGACTTTGGACACGTTACCGAAGCACTGGTACCGTGGCTGAGCGCCATGGAGGACGGTATCGCTGCACCACACGGAGACAAGACCGATACATTCAAATCTTAACTCGAAGAGCTCCAACAATAACCGCCATGATGTTAGCCGTGAGGCTTCATCACTCTTCAGGGAACTTAATTAGCGACCAAACAGTCAGAAACCGCTTGCATGAAGTGAACCTTCATTCCCGAAGACCGCTACGGGTACCACCTATAGCAATGCACAATCGTAGGATTCGATATCAATGGGCTCTTGAACACAGAAATTGGGCAGAAGAACAATGGCGTTTCGTGTGCTTTTCTGATGAGTCTCGTTTTGGTATGAGACCGGATACAAGACGTATACGACACTGGAGAACCCCTGGACGCCAACAGCGATTAAAATCCTGCCAGGAAGTCCATCCTTATAGTGGTGGAACCATCATGGTATGGGCGGGTATTTGGATCGGCGGAAGAACTGAGTTGATTTGGATCAGAGGCAACCTCAACGCTCAAATTTATGCTGAGACGATTGTATCAGACGTCATCGTTCCTCTACAAGTGCAAATCGGTCCCTTATTTCAGTTAATGCATGATAATGCACGACCGCACACCGCAAGAGTTGTAAGACAGACTCTCGCCGCAGCTAACATCAATGTCCTGCCCTGGCCTGCTCAGTCGCCAGACTTGAACCCGATTGAGCATGCATGGGATATGCTACAGAGAAGAGCTCTGCCGAATATGGAGGGTATCCAGTGGCAAGAAGACCTTTTTTTGTTGTTGCAACGAACATGGGCGGCCATTCCACAGCGTGATTTGGATGAACTCATTTTGAGTATGCCAAACCGATGTTCTTGTGTTGTTAGTGTTCGCGGTAGAAACACGGATTATTAATTGTTTAAGTTACCCAATAAAATTTTAAAGAAAACTGTTATTTCAGTCTTTTTTTCGAACTTTAATGTTAGTGGTTCAAATGTCAAAAATCCCTTTATTAGGAAAATGGCAAATTTCTTTATTAATGCAAAGGTGACTTGGTTTATCGTTACTGTGACAAACGAAAACACTTTATTTGATGAATCCTTAAAGAAAATTTTAATTAATATCAATCAGGAGAAAAGTTATTGCAAAAATATATGTTGATCCCTAGACACTTTTGATGTGTGTACATAATGTTTATCTCCTAAACTACCGAAGATAGCCTACTTGTTTACCTATAACTTAGGTCGTTGTGTAAACACAAGAGCGCGATTCCCCAACCGTGTGCCAATCAGCGTCGCGCGGGCCGAATAGGTGTGTCTACGATTTATGTAAATACCTCGTATAGAATGCCTCGGTCGGGAACAGGTTCCGTGTGATTGTTGAATTCGCTGACTGTTTGCTGTGCGCTCGCTGGTTTCACTCGTGCTTGGATTTCCTTTTTATGTAATGTACCTACTGTCTTGCGAGGGAAGAGTGAGAGGCTTTTAGCAGGTTCCTGAGCAATATTTACTGGTACAATTTCCGCTCTAAAGCTACATGATAGGTTTGCTTATGCAATTGAAACTAGTAGAAAAAACCTATAAATCTATAATTAAAGTGGAAAAATGCTTCCTCGTCTCATCTCTCCTCATCCTCACCTCATGACGTTTTTCTTCGCCACGCCTTGCATCAACTCTACTCTCCTCGCCACTTTCAGTTTCCATGATGTTCTTACGTAGTTGGCTTGGGTATGAAATTAATTTGTTACTAGATATTTGCATGTTGAAAATCAGAAGGTAAATCATCTCCACCATGTTTACAACCAGACATCGTTAGGTTACAAATGTGAATACTATGACAATTTTAAATTGAATTTTAAATTTTATTTTCATAATTTGATTAATCATTAGTCTCTTACAAATTGTTATTTTTATTATTTAGATTTATCTAAATCCAAGGACTAAATATAATTTAACATAACTATGAAAAGATGATTTCAAATGACTTAGGTAGCGTAACATAAGTATGTGATGATTCTTATACGAATAAAAAGTACATATTTTTATTTCATCAACTGTTTTTTGTTTGACTGTACTTACCCATTATAAACAGGAAATGGATCGATTCGGAATGGTCAAATTACAATGGATCTAACCGGAAAAAATACCTATCATGGATCTCGTAGTGTGGATCATACCGGAATAACTCAATGTTGAGTTATTCCGGTCTGATACTTGAAAATAGATCCCGAGAGTGGATCGATATACTTTTAATTATTTTTTATTCCGGTTTGATACCTAACGAGTAATACCTACGTGGATCATAATATTTTAAATTATTTTCTATTCCGGTCTGGTCCATTGACTATCTGTTATCACATTTTAGTACAGTCAGCAAGAAATATGCATACAGGTTTTATTAGTTGTTTGCAAAATATATATTATTTATCGTAAGTTCGTTTGTTAGTATTTATAAAGAACATTTCAAGATTTAATATTTATTTGTAAATACTGAAAAAATTGTGCGTTTGGCAAGCAATGAACAAAACAATTGTTATCGGTTCGGCAAGGGTTTGGAAGAAATTCGAAGGTTTTGTAATATTTTTACCTGTAAAAAATGGGTCGAGATGGGTGGGTCTTCTTAACCACGGTAACCTCATTGATGAGTTTAGTTTGTGATGTTGTGTTCTTACATGATAAATGGGTTTTAACGACAATGACACGGTCTTAGTCTCTATCTTAATTCTGTACTGAGTTGACGAAGTGAAGTAAAGTCAAGGTGAAGTGTTGGTTCTTGATATACTTTTACAATAAATAGATGATCAAAGTGAAGTGAAAACTGTTTATAAAAGTAAGTGTTTATAGATAAGCTATATTAAACTATATACCTATATGTAATGCGATCTTAAACGTTTTTTAATGATTATCTTGGAATTTTAAATGTTGTTGGAAATTGAAATATTACAGGTATTCATTTTGTCAAAAACAATGTAAATGTAATTTGTTTCATTTTTATGGTTTTCATTTCGCAAAACTTTACAGAAAAGGTGCAATAAATTGTACTTTAAAAGAGGTATAAATATGTATAACGATTTTGTGCTGTAAATTTACATACGATATTACGAATATTCACCATTTATTTCCTTTTTTTTTAGAATGTCTGAAGATCACAGTCTGCCGTCAACTTCTTCTAGCCATCCTAATGAGTTAATATACATATATAAATAGAAACGGTGGTGTTGTTTTACTAAAAGCTGGTTATCAGTACACCAAGAAGGTAGAATATAAAAACGGATGGAGTCAGTGGAGATGTGTCAACTGGCGAAAGAAGTGTTTGGGGTCTCTTAACCGTATGATTGTTTTTACTGTGATAATTTGACTTTGATTTTGTTATTTGAATAATTATCTTCAGCCACTTATTTACAAATTGTTTTTTTATACTTAATTAAGATTTTTCCAAATCCAAGGAGCAAATATAACTTAATGTGAATGTGAATACTATGACAATTTTAAATTGAATTTTAAATTTTATTTTCATAATTTGATTAATCATTAGTCTCTTACAAATTGTTATTTTTATTATTTAGATTTATCTAAATCCAAGGACTAAATATAATTTAACATAACTATGAAAAGATGATTTCAAATGACTTAGGTAGCGTAACATAAGTATGTGATGATTCTTATACGAATAAAAAGTACATATTTTTATTTCATCAACTGTTTTTTGTTTGACTGTACTTACCCATTATAAACAGGAAATGGATCGATTCGGAATGGTCAAATTACAATGGATCTAACCGGAAAAAATACCTATCATGGATCTCGTAGTGTGGATCATACCGGAATAACTCAATGTTGAGTTATTCCGGTCTGATACTTGAAAATAGATCCCGAGAGTGGATCGATATACTTTTAATTATTTTTTATTCCGGTTTGATACCTAACGAGTAATACCTACGTGGATCATAATATTTTAAATTATTTTCTATTCCGGTCTGGTCCATTGACTATCTGTTATCACATTTTAGTACAGTCAGCAAGAAATATGCATACAGGTTTTATTAGTTGTTTGCAAAATATATATTATTTATCGTAAGTTCGTTTGTTAGTATTTATAAAGAACATTTCAAGATTTAATATTTATTTGTAAATACTGAAAAAATTGTGCGTTTGGCAAGCAATGAACAAAACAATTGTTATCGGTTCGGCAAGGGTTTGGAAGAAATTCGAAGGTTTTGTAATATTTTTACCTGTAAAAAATGGGTCGAGATGGGTGGGTCTTCTTAACCACGGTAACCTCATTGATGAGTTTAGTTTGTGATGTTGTGTTCTTACATGATAAATGGGTTTTAACGACAATGACACGGTCTTAGTCTCTATCTTAATTCTGTACTGAGTTGACGAAGTGAAGTAAAGTCAAGGTGAAGTGTTGGTTCTTGATATACTTTTACAATAAATAGATGATCAAAGTGAAGTGAAAACTGTTTATAAAAGTAAGTGTTTATAGATAAGCTATATTAAACTATATACCTATATGTAATGCGATCTTAAACGTTTTTTAATGATTATCTTGGAATTTTAAATGTTGTTGGAAATTGAAATATTACAGGTATTCATTTTGTCAAAAACAATGTAAATGTAATTTGTTTCATTTTTATGGTTTTCATTTCGCAAAACTTTACAGAAAAGGTGCAATAAATTGTACTTTAAAAGAGGTATAAATATGTATAACGATTTTGTGCTGTAAATTTACATACGATATTACGAATATTCACCATTTATTTCCTTTTTTTTAGAATGTCTGAAGATCACAGTCTGCCGTCAACTTCTTCTAGCCATCCTAATGAGTTAATATACATATATAAATAGAAACGGTGGTGTTGTTTTACTAAAAGCTGGTTATCAGTACACCAAGAAGGTAGAATATAAAAACGGATGGAGTCAGTGGAGATGTGTCAACTGGCGAAAGAAGTGTTTGGGGTCTCTTAACCGTATGATTGTTTTTACTGTGATAATTTGACTTTGATTTTGTTATTTGAATAATTATCTTCAGCCACTTATTTACAAATTGTTTTTTTATACTTAATTAAGATTTTTCCAAATCCAAGGAGCAAATATAACTTAATGTGAATGTGAATACTATGACAATTTTAAATTGAATTTTAAATTTTATTTTCATAATTTGATTAATCATTAGTCTCTTACAAATTGTTATTTTTATTATTTAGATTTATCTAAATCCAAGGACTAAATATAATTTAACATAACTATGAAAAGATGATTTCAAATGACTTAGGTAGCGTAACATAAGTATGTGATGATTCTTATACGAATAAAAAGTACATATTTTTATTTCATCAACTGTTTTTTGTTTGACTGTACTTACCCATTATAAACAGGAAATGGATCGATTCGGAATGGTCAAATTACAATGGATCTAACCGGAAAAAATACCTATCATGGATCTCGTAGTGTGGATCATACCGGAATAACTCAAAATGTTGATAGCTCGAAAAAATTATAGTTCTATTATACCTACCTACATTGTTAAACCCAAATAAGTGAACGTTTATCATTTTACGCAGAAAAACAGGTACCTACTAAAAATACTAATATTTATATTGTGTGTCATAAGTCATAAATACCATGTATTGCATATCAGATTATGAAGATAATTCATATATTCTCTTAAAGTATCACGGGTATAATGTCTCGTAAGGAGCAGGGACTACGAGTCGCCAGTGTCCAATAAATACCCCCATCGTCCACTGACACGGGAGCAATTAAGAGAAGAGTCCTCTCGAATTCAGTGGCCGTCTCAATTGTGTATGGTCGTGGCGTGAGGAATAAGAGGCAGCGGGTGGATGATGATTTAAAATTATTCGCCTTTGATATTGAGGTAATCTTAGAAAGCATCTTCAGGGTTCAATTGGATTAATAGATCTTCCCAAAAAGCACTGCCGGTTCATATCATTAGATTGAATCAGACGAGCTCCATCTATCTTTGAATCAAAGCTTCTCTCAAGACCTTCTTTGCTCAAGGCTCCCGGTCTTTCTTTTCAGAGGTCATAGGGCTTTAGATCATCCATTTTAATTCAGTAGAATTGGTTAACGGGCTTGAAACCCGATCGGCTACGTAGCTACCGCCGACTCTAAACGACGGTGATAGCGTACTATAAGGTAAACTCGTCTGTTCATTTGCTGGCTATTAACATAATATAAGAATTCCTACCGTATTTGATAAGCTAGTAATAGCCGCTAATCATAATCAGATATACTTGTACGAAGTATGCCAAAGATGACGTATTCCTCTCGCCAGGTTGTTATTTAGATTACACCGAAACTGATTCACTAGGTTCTGCGAACGGAACTGTGCTAGCGTAACTTTAACTCCACTGATTACATTTTACATGCTTCGCTATAATAAAATAGGTAGTATGATTGCGTGTCATGTTTGACTTGTGTTATTTTTATCTGCGAGATTGAATGAGTTGCTTACTTCTCAGTACAAACGATTACCTTATCGTTGAACTATGTATTGCTAGACTTTTAGATCCTAGTAGATAGTATTCATACTTTTAAGAAAATACATGGAATTTTTTATTAGATTTTTATTAACATTTTGGTAGTCAAACGACCCCATCGCTTCTAAAAATTAAAATTGGACGCACACAAACATTTTCGTTAGAAGCCTGAGGAGGCTGTTGTTCGTTAGTGTGTGTTCTACTTCTATGGCATGTTCGACGTGGATTTACAGTGAAACTTCGGCATCTGCAAACAGGAAATGAAGCTGCTGTTCTTCTTGTATCGTGTTCTGTGCTGTTCTTAATGTGCCCCTATCGTGAGTCCCGGAAAAAGAAGCAGCTAGAACTTCCCAATGAATTTGTCTCTGACAACGGTAAGGGTGCGGTTCCATTGAGGCGGAGCGGAGCGCAATTCACCAATCACATGGCTTGAAATTCACACGAGGCACAATGAGATGTGGATTTCAAGTCATGTGATTGGTGAATCGCGCACAGCTGCGCCTCAGTGGAACCGCACCCTAACTGATAGCATTTGCGAAGGCTAAATGAAAGTCATGTTCGAGCCGTTTTCTCTGTGGAACAATCATCACGCAGCCTGTAATAACTTTTCATTGAGTTCGCTTACCTCCGCCGTCTTGCGCCAAACGTTAAGATCAAAGGATGATGTCATCATGACTAACCCCCACCGCGACGTCACATGTATATTCACTTGATTGATCATCACGTTGCGTCCAGCGCCCGCGCGGTGTACGCGTCCGCCGGCTCCGGCACGGAAACCGGATTCGCTGATGCATTGAAAGGTTTCGATGGCTTCCAACTTTATGCTCCTGTGCAAATCTTTGCTGCGGTCTTGTTCGACGCATTTTTCGCCAGTTTAATGACCAGCTGTATTACTATCGATGATTATAAGCAGTTATAAGCTTTTAAGCAGTGTTAGCGAAGTGGTTTGAATGTTGAACATTCAGACAGGGAGCCTAGTTTGGAACCTGCACGCATCACTACTTTATGATAATGATGTGCATTCAGATATTTTAATTTGACTGCGGTGAAGGATAATGTTGTGAGATACGGGTTGAGATAAACTGAGCCCAATAGTGGGACTGTCTGGGAATATGGGTTACTAATACCTTACAATGACGTTAAATAATGATATTATCGATTTTTATGTTTTCTACTATGCGCAATATAGAGTTGCTCTAATTAGAATTAATATGTATGCTGTTATGGACGTTTGTTTATTATTAAGTCTGTTCACTGGTTTCTGCACAATATTTTATGCAAATGTGGTATGTGACCAGATAATAGGAGACAAATTATCTGCATAATATATAAGACAAGGCTGTATGTATCTACAGTGAATTCTATTTCATATTATTTTTAGGCCCGACTGCATATTTTTGGCAAAGTCCAGTTATTATTCTAGGTCGCATGAATACAGAATGACCGGAAATTTTCAAATGGTCTCAATAATTTATAGGCTATAAGCACAGGGTGATAGAACAAGCGATAAATTAAAAGCCTCAACCCTACTATGTAACTACGCGCAACATCTAACAATATTTTTGTTTTGTTCTTCTCTAGAGAGTGCAATGTTTAATATGTTGGCATCACCGGCGTGACGGACGTTTAAGATGCTTCCAAAGATATCACATTTGTTGAATTTTAAAAAGAAGTTTAGAACAAAAGAACATATCGGTATACACAACAGTCAAACACAGCTCTACGCCCTAGTCGGGTAGAAATCTGTACGTTCTTCAGATTCTATATTATGTACGTTGCAACAATCCGTGATCGCAATGTTTACGCTCCCTGGACTTACGTTGGCGCGTACGCTGCGTTCAATGAAACCATTTAAAAAGAAACGTTTCAAACTCAATTACTTAACAACCACATGTTTTCATTAAACCATTTACCAGTTCGCAAGTTAGTTACGCTCTCGGCAAAGATCGCGGGGAATTCACTTTCGTTTTTTTACCTGCGATACGTAACTATTTTCGAGTGGTGGTGTGATAGTATGTGGACTGGTGCTGCCCCGCGATGTCGACGCTGTGTAATGAGCCTGGATGGTGGTGAAACTTTGTAACCATAACGAGATTAAAAGATGTTTATAGTGAAGGTTTAGTCCAGGATTAGCATGAATCATTTCGGACTGTAGACAGGCGTTAATCTCGGCAGATTGAGAACTGAATACATATATTCGGGGAAAGATAATTATTGTGATGACTAGAAGAAGATAGAATTTTCAGACGCATGAACAGTGCCCTCATGACAATAAAGAGATAACTATTAGTAGAGAAATGAACTCCTGGAAGAAACGCGAGACTTGTAATTGTAACCCTACACTCAATTTAATGTAGTGTTAGGGCGGTATTAAGCTAGGAATCCCCGAGATTCCCTAAGTTGGCTACAGCACTGGCCATATCCAATATTTTCTCCCGTGGACAAAAGAGAGATGATCCCACATTACTCAGAGTACGTCCAGATTGACTCAACTTGTGCAACCTGTTGACCAGTAGTGGCAGTAGCCATGTTTGTTTACACGGGATATAAACTAATCATTTTGTAAAAGCGGGAGCAGTATCGCGCGCCGGCGGATGCGCCGCTCCGCTGATAAACGGGTGACAGTCGTTTAATGTGCTCAATGAATCATTGCCACGCTTGGCCCAATACTTTAAAGGACACCTTTTTTTTCGGGATAGAAAAAAAAGGATCGTCAAAAGAGTAATTGTATTTGACATAATAGGTGGTGTGCAAGATTCGGGAAACTAGACAAAGGGTCTATTGTGTGTGGGTAATGTAATGGGTAGGTAAATTGTGGAGATTTCCGGGACTTCATAAAACACCTTCGGTTTTGAACCCATTCATAATGTAGGTAAATGGGGAGATGAATCGGTGTGTTTCGTAGGAAAGAAGGCTTTGGGTGCAAAATGTTTACTTCTCACATCAGGATTAACAGGAGATGTTAATCTTTAGGAGACCATAATTAACTATAGCGGATGTTAGTTTCGTCGACATGTTTTCGGAGGTGTATGTCCTTTGCTAATGAGCACTTACACTTTTCACTCCCTGGTTAGCTGAATAGGACAAGAATAAGAATTTGAAATGCGGATTTTGTAGCAAATGTTTGATATCTTTCTTGCTTTATCGCTATTTCGTGCAAACGTAGACCATTAATTCGACCTCGACGACTAAAGCACCTACATGATCGCCAATGACTTATCTAATTAGCAGTACCGACAACCTTGATTTATCGCCGCGTTTCCACACCTTAGGCCACACGACTCTTCAATAAATACATTTCACTCGATATTTTCCTCGGAAGTTGCTTCATCTTCAGTGGTACTTGTCTTCATAGACAGAGAGGTGACATTCCTTCGCCGTGTTTACACCGTCGTATCAGTGTCGCAAGGACGCGGCGAGGTTGCCCCCAAAAGGCCAATTGCGTGTTTGAAATACCGGAGGCGTTAATTCTCAAACTTGTTTGACGTTGTTCAATATTAGTGTGACTATTGGGTCTCGCTAGTTGCCAGGTGTCGGAGTGCTGTATGGTTGCATTGTAGCGATGCTTCGTTATTGTCGCAGTAATGATATTATTGACAGTGGATTTCTCTCAAGTGCGGAAGCTGATAGGTTTTTTACAAGTGGTTGTTCACTTATTGCGCTGCCGAACTCGCCTGATGTTACTTGTCTATTAACAAGAGCTGTTGGGCTAGGATTTTTTAACTCACATTTTTTGGTTATAGGTAACGGTGATTTGATGGACAATTTGATAGCACTGCCCATAAATATCCCTTCAACTTAAATCCGTTAATTTGCGGATCTGATGTCAAAAAATGTCATCGCAGTCCACAATCACTTTTATCAACGTAACCTAGATTATGTACAGTTAATTAATCATGCATAGATTTCCATTCTAGATTATTGGCGTTACACCCACTCATAGCTCAATTTGACAGCACCTGTACGTTTTGCTGAGAGTTGAACTAACGTATTGGCTGATAGATACTGTTCTATAATCTTTAATCTTCAAATATTACCATTTCGATGACTGCTTTGGCTTTGAGTTGACAACCTCGTGTGATTTTCACGTATGCATGCCAGTTTCCTGCTGCCATATCAATGGAGCGCATATGGCGGTATTGTAAAAGTAGGCATATCACGGAACACCGATTACCTACGTACCCGAACAAAGAATTGTGTTGTATTTGTGTCGCACTCATCCATCATGTTACTATTGTTACAGACGCATGCAAAGGAGCGCCGACGTCACGATGTGCAAAGACGGATGAGGCGCCGCACGACGCGCCTTCACTACGAACATGTCGTTTTTCAATAATTTGAAGAAGGTTGGTGATGCTGAATTTATTACTATAAGGGCAAGCGCGAAGCACTGATGATCTAGTAACTTAGTGGTTTGAATCTTGGTGTCCCATAAGGCTTAGAACTCGAATCCTGCACGAATCTCTATATTTTAAAGTCATGTGTGTAAATTGCGAGAAGATCCCGAGCCCAGCTGCAGGAGAACAGTTAGTTATAAGGAGCGATGATGAAGAGAAACACGAACACAATCATAGTTTTGTAGGTAGTAGTTTCGACGTTAGTTTGAACTTCATTTGCTGGGAAAACGGGATGCAATTACCAATATTTAATTGAAAACGCACCTTGAAACTGATTTTACCTGAATGTTGAGATACCAACGTCGCAAGATGCCTTGAAATGGTTTGGCAGTTATGATCCGAAAAGATAATGACAATTTTATAATTTTTAGGCTGCTCACATAATAATGCGACTTCTCTTGGCGAAAGTATGTCAGTATGGTGATTATCGGATTAATTTAGAATTTTTGATGAAATATTTGAATATAATTTTACCATATATACTGAAATTTGAGGTCTCTTGGATGGGTGACCTTAGCAAAGAAAACTAAGAAAAACTTGGAGTTAGCTATATTGAAGCTTGTGTTTATTTAAAATAATTCAGGTCATTAGTGACCTAATTAATGTACTGGATTGAAATAATGAGTACGGATGGATGACATATTATATGATTAGCAATTTTTTTTGCACAGGAAAGACTCATTCAACGGTATACAGTGGTTAATAGGTCGCCCTACACTAGAATCCGGGCGTCGCGTCACATCGCTGATATATGGCACCACCCATTTGGCATGGGAATTCATGGGATGCTCAACAAATTACTAGACTCCGTAGCCCAAATTATGTTTGTACTTTTAAGGGATAAGCCCTTGATTTTGGTGATACATATTTTTGCGGAATGTAAATGATTGTGTTCGAGTTTTGGCTGTTCCCGATATCTTAAGTTGGTTCATTTCGCTAGTTACTAGGCCTATTTGTTTACCTTTGGTTGGAATAAAGTCGAGTCTCTTGAGGTGGCCTATAGCATAATCCACCACGCTACTGCAGTAGGGATTGGTGGAGTATAGTATAAGATTGCAGTGCGTAAAGTGAATGTATTTTTTGTTATTTGTTAAATTCAGGTGCTGCACCTTGGCGGAGGAAATGACGCGAAAAAGAAAAAGGTGTTCAGCAACATCCGGGACAACAGCGACCCGAACGAGCACTGGGACATGATCGGCGAGCTCGGCGATGGCGCCTTCGGGAAGGTCAGCATATTTTCTTACCAGAATTTTGGATATTGGATTATAATTATGAGCCTGCATTGTTACCAGCTCCTTACTCTACAATGCAAAGTACACGCAATGGTTTACGTTTGAGGATCTTGTACAATGACGAAGTTCTGCACGACTTTTAAACTTTCTTGACTGAAAAAATATTGTACGTACCAGAACAAGAGGTATTCTGCCGCCCTACACTCAACTGTGCAGACCCTTCTCCCCAAGGATGTCATGAAACACTAGGAACTGGGCTGATTAAAATGAGTGGTACGGGGTGACATCCAATATGAGAAGACTGGTTGCCTCGGCCTTTATTTAAGAAGGGTGTGCTTCAATCGAGGGAGATTGGCTTGGGTCCAAGATGACGCCCTGTACGGCAATAAAATTGCGTAATAACTTGTGTAATATTGGTGATGTTATGCATGTTGCTTTGACATAAGACTCGTGAAGTAGCTTGATTTATTATTACTGCGCGTAAACTTAACGTCGTATATCCCCGCTCGGCGTCCATAAAAATGTCCGTGCAGCTTTCCTCGCTCCTCTGACATTACATAATTATGGATGTTGTCTATTTCCGCATAAATTAACTACATTTGTGGCACTGTTTAGACAAATCCTTTGAAATGTAATTTTAAATGTTATGATAGCTGTCACTTGTGAGTAAGATATGTATGTGTTCAACCAGAATACAAAAAGTTTTCGCCGAGTATCTTGGCAGAATTACAAGGATTCCAAACAAATTATAACATGCAAATTTTGGATTATTAATTGCGTTAAATATCGTGGATTATGATGGTAAAAATACGATTATAACTATTTAAAAATAGTTGAATTTTAACAAAAAGTACGATGGCGTTGAGTAGAAAATTTTATGACCAAAAAAATCCATTATATCATTTTCGACGCACACTGCAATACGCACAGAGCACATTATATTTAGTGTTACATTTGGTTTATGAGGACGGTAATAAAACAGTACTTGTGCACCGTCAGGTATACAAAGCCCAGCACAAGACAACGGGCCAGCTCGCCGCGGCCAAGATGTGCGTGCTCGACAACGAGGACGACCTCGCCGACTTCACCGTGGAGATCGACATCCTCAGCGAGTGCCGGCATCCCAACGTCGTGGAGTTGCACGAGGCCTACTTCATCGACAACAAGCTATGGGTTGGTGGTTTGATAATTTTGATAGCTGTCCTAAGATTCACACGTTCCCTGGTAGTTGCTTGATCAATAGAAATAAAGTAACTGTTAAATGTCTTTGTGCTTTACGTATTTGAGGAGTTCTGTCGGTGTTTCCAGATGTTGCTCGAGTACTGCGACGGCGGCGCCCTGGACTCGGTGATGTCCGAGCTGGAGAAGGGGCTGAACGAGGCGCAGATCGCGTACGTGTGCCGCGAGATGTGCCGCGGGCTGCAGTTCCTGCACTCGCGGCGCGTCATCCACCGCGACCTGAAGGCGGGCAACGTGCTCGCCACCATGACCGGCGGCGTCAAGCTTGGTGAGGATTTATTGTCTGATAAACGGTCTTATAGCAAGCCTTATGGTAAGGTCCCAGTTGATCGTGGACGTCAGCTTCACCAAAGAATCCAAAGATATCTCTGAATAATGTAAAAAGTAGAGAAAATAGGTGGTAGAGCCTAGAGTTCGCCCGGGGTAGTACCACCGCCCGCCAAGGTACTCAGTACCATTCCTACCGTCATAATAATTGTTTTTAAGAGCAATTGTGTTCCGGATAGGAAGGTTTGTGGAGCCGGTTTCACTTTTTTAGAGGCGACCATCTTAGACCTCAGGGGTAGCAACGCATCTGTGACCGAATTGGAACAAGACTCATACTAACAATAACTAACTGGACTATTACTAACATTATCTAACAGGACTAATTATCACATACCCTGTCCTCGCACTTATTAACAAACTAACCAACTAATATTCTAACACCATCTACTAACTGAACTAACCATCCTAGTCTCTTTGAGTCTGGTTCTAGGTCGGTCACAGTTGTTATGGGCGGCAGGGGAAGGGTGGTACTGCGTGCTCGTTTGCTCAAATGAACACAAATGCAGTTTTATTGATGGGATTCATAGTCCAAGATAACAAAATAAAGTGACTTACCATCAACTGGAATAAATTGTAGTCAAGCATGCATAAATTCGTGATGTTAACATAATAGACTTATATCTCTGTAAACAAAAATGAATCTTATATGTTTGACATTACAGCTGACTTTGGCGTGTCGGCGAAGAACAAGTCGACGCTGCAGAAGCACGACACGTTCATCGGCACGCCGTACTGGATGGCGCCGGAGGTGGTGCTCTGCGAGACCTTCCGGGACCACCCGTACGACTTCAAGGTGATTTGATGACGAGAGAGATGGATGGATAGCGATAATATTGTGTGTGGTACTAGGAGAGGGAGAGATAGATAGAAATATTATATTTCTTTAAAATAATGTTACTGTTATTTTGATCTTTATGTCTTGGTTCTTACGGTTGTATATTTGAAAGACTTACTACTCGCCAACCACTCCTGACTCAATAGAATCGAAATGCAACATTATAATATGTGCGCAGAACTTTAGCTTGATGAGCTTATTAGATCTTAGAATAGATGCGAGCCAGGATTTCGTCAATTAGACAAGACCCAATTTCGTTTATGAATTTACGTTTGAAAGTCTTTGAAGTGCTGACAACACGCACTATTGACTGCGGGTTAGTCATTCATAATAACATAACTATATTCTATTTTGAATTACCGAAACATCTGTACAAACCGGCATGATGGCTGTGACAGTCGTAATGTTCTTCACCCCTCAGGTGGACATCTGGTCGCTGGGCATCACGCTGATCGAGTTCGCGCAGATGGAGCCGCCGAACCACGAGATGACGCCGATGCGCGTGCTGCTCAAGATCCAGAAGAGCGAGCCGCCCACGCTCGACCAGCCGTCGCGCTGGAGCAAGGCCTTCAACGACTTCATCGCGAAGGCGCTCGTCAAGGTCAGCTTGGTTGGTCAGCGAGGCGTCGGTAGCGGCTAGTTGTTATAGGCGGTGTAGTTGGGGACTGTAACCTCGTGAAAATATTTCATTGTGGATAGAAGTATAGTGTTTGAATAAAAATGGTAGCTAGCGAGGTGGATGACACCATGACTGATGATGAATCAGGAACTAGTTCCGCCGGAATTAAACTGGGTTAAAATGATTTAAAATTCAATCTTTACTTTGGGACTTTGTTTTGAGTTGTTGGACAATGTTGCACACATTGGTAGGAAAGGATAATAACTTGCACTTAATGATGGATTGTTTCGCTAAGCATGTTTATTGATTGGTACATCCTATCCTACTTCCTTCCTACTAATATTATAAATGCGAAAGTTTGTAAGGATGTATGTGAGTGAGTGAGTGTGTGTGTGTGTGTTTGTTGCTCTTTCACGCAAAAACTACTGAACGGATTTTCATGAAACTTTGCAGTAATATAGCTTAGACATCGGAATAACATAATTTGTTAAAATTTATAGAGATTTTTGAAGGGACTGGTTTCCCGAAGCGAAGCGAGGGCGGATTTACTAGTAGGATTATAAACTCATCATTCAAAATATTTGTTGTGCTCTTTGTGGTTACGATGAATTAACATACTGCTATGATTTATTACATGCTGTCATAATTTTATTCATTTACTTTTATTATTTTAAGTTAAGTGTTTTGATTTCATTCTAATATTTTTAGTAGACCCTACTCACTACATTCCGCCCACTACACTTTGCATTACTAAGTTGTCTGGAAGAAATTCTTGAAATTTTTACAAATATTTTGTTACGTCCTTGTCGACATGTACAATAGAGCTAGTAACTAACACTCCGTGCGCCCGTGCCCGGTAGGACCCGGAGAAGCGGCCGACGTCGGTGGAGCTGCTGCGGCACGAGTTCGTGGCGGGCGAGCTGGACGCCAAGCCGCTGCGCGACCTGCTGCTCGAGTACCGCGCCGAGGTCGTCGAGGAGGAGCTGCTCGACGACGACTCCGAGGTGAGCCCCTTATACCATGCATACTACAGGTGGAACTGTGTCTTTGCTCATAATGACCTTTTACAGCCAGAGACAGGTACTACGGATGGTCTTATTGAGCTCTTATATAATAGGTGGTCTTGTAAGCTTAGTTTCTTTAGGAAAATGGGTTCTGCGGTTTGATTGGTGTTTCTTATGCTTGTGCACTAATGGAAAGGAATTTGGTAATGATTTGATCAAAATTGTTCCTTGGGTTTATAAAAAAAATTTAAACCAATTTGTCGTTTAGCAAAGATCTGAAGTAAATAACCTCTATGTCAGTGTTATTTAGTACTAATCTTACATTTAATAATAGTCTTAGTTAGTCGAATAGTTTTGTATTTTAAATAACATCACAGTGGTAATGTATATATTTAGCCATTCCAAATTGTGTATATAAAATAAACTTGTATCTACTGTCTATGTGGTACTAACATAACACCTAACACGAGTACGCTTGCCACGCACGCTTACTAACGGACGCGCGGTCGCGACGCGCCCGCAGTCCAAGTCGCGGCGGGGGCGCGCGCGCTGCAAGGAGCAGTACCAGAGAGTTGGTTAGTATTCGAAACTTGGTGGTTAGACAGAGTCGCTGGTTCGTCGAGAAGGAAAGGGAATTGGCGTCGTACAGATGCGTGCGCGTGCGTTGTTTGTGCACGCACGTATAGGGAATAAGGTGGGCTTTTTTAGGTGTAGTTAGGACTTTTTTTCATATTCAAAGTAATGTAAACTAATTTTATTACCAATAAACATCGATGAAAATTCACATATTGTTAGCATTATTGTTTGCACGTTTAGCATCGTAGTTGAGATTGCATTAGAAACATATTTTAGTCAAATGACATTTAATTTTACTTCCACGATTATGGTCCGTTTCATATGATTTGTCGATGACGTCAAATTTCCCAAGCGTCTAGTTAGTTATGGTAGTGGAGAGAAAATTTGTAGTAAAAATAGATTTGTGATAAACCATCAATTTAAAATGATGAGATCAGGATGAGATGAATTATTATTGGAGCATGTAATTAAGTATATAGGATATAAGTTAACACCAACACTTTTTTATGACTTTAAAAAGGTTGCAGCGCCACCTTTCTGTCGGTACTAGGACAGTTAGCCTAATTAGCAGAAGGCGATTGTAAGAACGTTACTTGTTTAGTTTGTAGTGTATGTGAGGACAGGGCGGGGACTGTTAGTCACTTAGCGATAGTCCTGATAGATGTTATTAGTAGTAATTTGTTGTCTTTATACATTCAACACGTTAATGTTAAGTTTGTGTATGGTTTATATTGCACGCGAATCGGACGGCCAGCCGCCAGAGCCTCTGCCGTCGTTGAAGGTAACCTCCTACAGCGTCCTACCTTCCTTCCTCCCTTCCTTCCTTCATACTAACATTTTTATCTATGGTTTATTGTTTTCTGTTCCAGTACGAAATATTTTTTAGCTGCGGTTCTTTCTTGTGTTTTCGTTTGGTAGGTTTTATTTTTTTCATGATTTTAATCACAGTGACTTTTTTTTGCTTTGCTTTTGTTGTTTTGTTTGTATTTAATTTGATTTATGTGTGATTAGATATTATGTTGTTATTTTATAGGTTAGAAAATGTTCTACAGTTCTTTTGCACTAATAGTAAGGGTTTACACAGTGGTTAGGAATGAATGTAAGAGTCATAACGTGCCATTTAATGTTGAAATTTCAATTATTTATAATCTATTCGCTATTGAGGTATTGTATATGTATTGTATGGCCAATTTTGAATTAGTCAAAAACTGATAAGTTAATAGTAGTAGTAGTTGCTAGGTAACACACTGAAGATATGGATGGAAAATAGAATATATTAATATGTTATAGTTGTTTATCTTAGGTGCCCTAACGGTACCCTACTACAAAGTTTAGTTTTACAGCATATTTTGAGGTTGCCCTCCTCATGGAACTCGTAAATTTTTAAAATTTATCGTTTTTTGGTAATAAAATATGCAAGACGTCAATGTGAGTACTACTGTAATACTGTATGTTGATAGTACCGAAGCATTGCTGCTTCAAATGCTAGAGAAATTTCGGTGAGAAGTGAGCAGTCACATGATAATGTTGTTTTTATTACTTTATTAAAGTAGGTAAGGATTACTATACCTACTCTGATATTATGTGGTATATGCTTAGAGTAAAAAAATACACAGTAAAAATGCGATTCCACCATTGTGCGGCATTGTGCGGCACTGTAAAGCATTGTATAACAAATAC
This sequence comes from Hesperia comma, assembly GCA_905404135.1. NCBI lineage: Eukaryota > Metazoa > Arthropoda > Insecta > Lepidoptera > Hesperiidae > Hesperia > Hesperia comma. Next base: position 18,457,508 of record FR990015.1, on the reverse strand, counting down.
AGTAACACAGATGTTCACGCTGGTCGACTCACTCGGGCAAACGATAACAAATCGTTCAATTACAATTTGCTTACGAGCTATGTATGTGTGTGCGCAGGAACATCGCAGCTCTCAAATGCAGATGGAGATGGAAGATGACTCTACGTCTGTGAGGTCGGCCGACACGCCGGACATCAAGAGTGAGTGCCGCTACACTTATTGATTATATCGTCGGTACAAAAGTCAACTCGCCAATCTGCAAATGTCAAAATGTTCAGGAAGGGTAGGATTTTAATAAAAAAAGTATGTATCGTTGTAAATCAGGGATTTCTTAAAATCAATTCAAGTTAATGAATTTGTATACTATTGCCACAGATACAATATTTTGCCACAATATGGGTTGTATAAAAAATATTGATGTCCAATGTATGTAAGTATGTCAAAACTGCCAAAATTACACTTTGGCTAGTTGACTTTTGTACCGACGATATAAATTATGTTCTTCTTTCATTTTTCTTCATGGTGTTTGCCTTGACAATTTTAAAGCTTCATCTGAGTTTTATGAGAAAGGCAATAATAGAATTGCTAATATTCAAAATGACCAAATAGTTTTAAGTGCATCCCTAGACTCTCGATTGGTAATTGGTATAAGACCAGAGTCAAGAACCGACCATTATTAGCGTTATGGTGTACGATTTTGACGTTGGCTTGAAAATATACTTTTGGTCTCTACCGGTCTAAAAAATGTTCTTCACCGGTCTAAAACATGTTCGATCCAGTGTCGGAGGCCGAGCCTCTCCCCGGCGCCGCCGCGTCGACCGCGGCCGGCCGCGCGCCGCCCTCCCCGCGCGCCGCCGAGCCCGCCCCCTCCGCGCCCGCAGCCACGCCCCCCGTGCCCGCAACCACGGCCGCCGCGCCCGCAGCCACGCCCCCCGCGCCCGCAGCCACGCCCCCCGCGCCCGCACCGCCCGCCGCGCCCGCCGCCGCCAAGCGACCGCACGACGACGAGCACAGTGCTGATAGGAAACAACCGGTGAGTGCTAGAGAAACTTATCCCGAGGTGGGCCAAATGTAATCAGAAAAATTTGGTGCCCAGAACGTTTATAACGGATGGGAAGTCTTGGTGGTGGACTTAGTGATAGAGGAACTTGATTTACGTGTTGTTTCATGACGCATCGTTCGTACCTAGTATGAACTATTTTTTCAATGTTCTACTGCTAAATAGACGCTTCTAAACCCTTTTTTCTATTGCAGGCGCCGAAAAAAGAAAAGGGCCCTGCACCCCCACCGCCGGCGTCGCCAGCCACCATCTCGCCGCCGTCGCCGTTCGCCGCGCACACCCCCCCGCAGCCCCCGACCACCCTGCAGACCACCCCTCCACCCCCCTCACAGACGCCGTCCGCATCCACGCCATCATCCCAGTCGTCGGCGCAGACCGCGTCCATGTCGCTGCCCGCGTCGGCCGCGCACACTCCATCCTCGACGTCCTCGTCGCCCCACACTCCATCCTCGGTCCAACAGTCTCCGTCCTCGACCCAACCGTCTCCATCCTCGATCCAGCCGTCGCCATCCTCGAGCCAGCCGTCGCCGTCGTCGCCGTCGCAGGTGTCCAACGTGTCGCGGACCAGGAAGCAGCCGGCGCCGCCGCCGCCGCCCGTCGCCGCTATAGCCAGTGGCAGCCCTGCTAATACTGTTACTAATAATGTGGCCATCAACACCGCGGCCGCCGGCAAGCAGATTGTTGATCAGGTATGAGATAACTAACAATAGAGAATATACGGGTTTTAATATCAAGCACAACTTCTTACGTGTCGTAATATCACGCACAGCTGCTTAATTTGTTTATCAATTAGCCCTAACAGATAAGTAATTAATGTTAATTTCCACAGGTATGCAGAGAAGCAGAAAAATTGGTGGAACAGAAAACAGTTAAGTCAACGGAAAGGATAGAAGTAAACGACAAAGATGCCAAACCAAAGCTAGACAAGAACGAGCACAACGATGTGGAACACAGGAACAACGGTGAAGTCAGTCGAAGCACCGACAACAAAGTCAGCAATGAAGTGAACAGGCTGAACCAAGAATTCAAACGAACGAGTTCCGAGATCAGCAAGTCGAATATAGAGTTGAACAGGCACAGCGAAAAGTCTGATGTAAATAGGTCTAACGTGGAACTGAATAAGACTCATCTAATCAATAAACGGGCGAGCGCCGAAATCAACAGACTGAGCGCTGAGTTGTCGAAAGCGAGCGCAGAGATCCACAAGTCCAGTGCGGAAGTGAACAGGATGATTGCTGAAGTTCGGAAGGCTGTGGACGAGAGATCCAGGTCTACGTCCACCGACGACGTGGGCAGCGGTGACGTGAAACGTGTTAGTGCCGAAGTGAGTAGGTTAGAGAGGGAGAGCGCGCGCTCTCGCTCCGTGGACGATAAGGACAGAGCTAGTGTTGAAGTGTTGAGGGTTAGGAAGGACTATTCGAGATCGAGTTCCATAGAAGAGAAGGATGTGGGAAGAAAGGAACCAACTAGGATGCAGAATTCTGTTGAAATCAGGCCAATAACGGTGAGTTGAATTTTTATTGATATGCAGTGGTAATATTGCAGATGTGCAAAAAATTAAAAGGGAGAAAAATCTGAAAAAAAATTATAAATGTAAAGTTTTGCGGGTTACCCACTAGTAAAAATTTATAACTGATGTACAGTTCATTGGATGTCATGTTGTTACTGATGTCTTTTAGACATCTTGTAAACTACATACAGAATTTATATCTCTGGGTGTTGTTGACTTGAAAGCCAGTGTGCTCTATAGTTTTACTGATTATTTGAAGACAAGATGATGACATAATTATCTGTTTGGGTTTGATGGTTTGTATGTTTGTAATGCGTCATTTCATGTCTTGGCCACTCACAACACAAACAAATCTAGTGCGAGAATGTGAATTTGTGAGCGCTATGACTATTTTATTCTTTATTGCAACGTTACAGTATGGTCATTTATACTCGGCGGATATGAAGTTGGCTACGAGTCGCTGCGCAGATGTTGATTTTAAGGCCAAAATGGTGGTAGGAGGCGGGGAGTGCGGGCGGTAGGATAGTTAGCCATTACCATGGACGTAAATACGTCCATGGCCAATACGAAGTAACGCATCACAAAACACTGTCATGGCCGCCGTGTTTTGATTGTTCAGTTACTGTACCTGCGCAAACATCTCGGAAAACGAAGTTCATAATCAGCCTAGTTAAAATGACCTTACTGTACGCATTACAATGGATGGACTCACTAGGCATTAGTGACATCATTGTAAACTCCATATTGTATTTAATTATCCTCCCTCCCCGCAGCCGCCGGGCCGCAGCGCGCGCGCGCAGCAGGCGGTGACGGTGGTGGCGGTGAGCGCGGAGCCCAACTCGCTGGCGGCCGCGCCCGCCGGCCTGGTCACCGTCACCACCACGCACCCGCCCGTGCTCAGCACCGCCGCCCAGGTCAGTACCGCGCTGTCACCGTGTCGCATCGGGTGGGGAATGTGCAGGGTGGCTTGAGGATATGACGTACCAACTGTTGCTTTTACGATGACTCATGTAATTTTGTGTTTAAACAGTGAAAGCACCTGTCAAGACTTACTTGTTTTTAACCCCCGACGCAAAAAGAGGGGTGTTATAAGTTTGACGTGTCTGTGTGTGTGTGTGTGTGTGTGTGTGTGTGTGTGTGTGTCTGTGTGTCTGTCTGTCTGTCTGTGGCATCATAGCTCCCGAACGGATGAAGCGATTTCAATTTAGTTTTCTTTGTATTAAAGGGGACTTACGGGCGCGTGTTTTTAGATATGTTTGATGAAAATCGGTTGAGCCGTTTAAAAGTTGTGGGGGTTGAAAGTGGTGAAGAATATTCACTCTGTCTCTTTTTAACCCCCGACGCAAAAAGAGGGGTGTTATAAGTTTGACGTGTCTGTGTGTGTGTGTGTGTGTCTGTGTGTCTGTCTGTCTGTCTGTGGCATCATAGCTCCCGAACGGATGAAGCGATTTCAATTTAGTTTTCTTTGTATTAAAGGGGACTTACGGGCGCGTGTTTTTAGATATGTTTGATGAAAATCGGTTGAGCCGTTAAAAAGTTGTTGGGGTTGAAAGCGGGGAAGAATTTTCACTCTGTCTCTTTGTGGCATCATACCTCCCGAACGGATGAAGCGATTTCAATTTAGTTTTTTTTTGTATTAAAGGGAACTTACGGGCGCATATTTTAAAATATGTTTGATGAAAATCGGTTGAGCCGTTTAATAGTTGTGGGGGGTGAAAGCGCGGAAGAATAACCGTATGTATGCAAATATATTCGTGTGGGGTCTCAAATGAAAGCGAGAATATTTATAACTTAATCCAAATGATTTTACCTATAAAAAGTATAAAATAAAAAATTAAATTAAAAATTAAAAAAAACCCCGACACAAACATTTAAAAAGTAAAAAATAATATCTTTAAAAATAATACGTCGCGTTGGGGGACCGCTCCATTTACTTCTAACTTTAACACAAAAAAATATTGATAAATGATAAGTCTTGGGTAAAAGACCTAAGTAGGTAAGCAAGTGATACTTATGAAAAAAATCGTACTTAGATAATGAATAGTTAGAAGCGGTCCCCCAACGCGACGTATTATTTTTAAAGATATTATTTTTTACTTTTTAAATGTTTGTGTCGGGGTTTTTTTTAATTTTTAATTTAATTTTTTTTGGTATCATAGCTCCCGAACGAATGAAGCGATTTCAATTTTGTTTTTTTTTTTGTATTAAAGGGAATTTATGGGCGCATGTTTTAAAATATGTTTGATGAAAATCGGTTGAGCCGTTTAATAGTTGTGGGGGGTGAAAGCGGGGAAGAATAGCCGTATGTATGCAAATATATTCGTGTGGGGTCTCAAATGAAAGCGTACAGCAAGAGAATATATATAACTTAATCCAGAATATTCTTACCTATAAAAAGTATGAAATAAAAAATTAAATTAAAAATTAAAAAAACCCCCGACATACATTTAAAAAGTAAAAAATAATATCTTTAAAAATAATACGTCGCGTTGGGGGACCGCTCCATTTACTTCTAACTTTAACACAAAAAAATATTGATAAATGGTAAGTCTTGGGTAAAAGCCTAAGTAGGTAGGCATGTGATATTTATGAAAAAAATCGTAGTTAATGGATAGTTAGGAGCGGTCCCCCAACGCGACGTATTATTTTTAAAGATATTATTTTTTACTTTTTAAATGTATGTCGGGGGTTTTTTTAATTTTTAATTTATTAGTATTACGATTTACTTGTGTTTTGTTTATTCATAAATTTATTCCTAATACGAATGTCGAATGTACCTGACATTTCTATTACCTATTTAAATTACCCATACATTTTGATCTTATGAAGAACTATATCACCATCATTTGATATAATGTTTGCTGAACTTTAGCAGTAACATTTTTAGTAACTGCATGCAGTATGTAAGTATGTGCTGTATGTAAGTATTGTGTACTTTATGTTGTGTCAAGCTTTAGGTTGCTTTTCCACCAGGGATGTGCTATGCTACGTTGCTAAGAATGCGTTTGACATCCACCAATCACATTTAGCCCTTAGGGGGTTTCTAGGCGGGCCAAAGTATGTGGACTGGTGGATGTTAAACGCATCCTTAGCAACGTAGCATAGCACACCTCTGGTGGAAAGGTACCCTTAAGGCGTCACACACAGCCAACCACAGTTCTGTGAGGTCATAAAGTTTAGCAACACCTTGACGTACCGACTGACGCCGTGTATATCGTTGTTGTGTGACAGCTGCCGCCGAACGCGGTGACGATCTCGACGACGCCGCCGATCGCGGACGAGGTGGTGATCGTGGGCGCCGGCTCCTCCTCCGACGACGACTGCTTCGCGCCCTCCTCGCTCGACTCGCTCGACTGCACCAGCTCCTACACCGGTCAGTGACACTACCCACATATTTATATTATGGTAATATAGTTTACTACTGGACGCCCTTGTTTTGCTTCGTAGTAAAATTCAAATTTTGCAACTTCTTTCAAAAATATTTTTTTCAATTCGAGCCAATGGTTCCTGAGATTAGCCCGTTCAAATAAACAACTTGGTTTAGTATAAAAAAACCCGAGAAACACGGGCTAATAATTAAGTCATTTACTATAAATATTATAATAATATATGTTTTCGTGAAAGCTGGTTGGCAAGCTATCAAGCCCTGGCACAAACGCCGTCAAACCACTCGTGTTTCGGCTGGGGCTTGAGAGTTTGATCATTGTTAATCAGTACTGCTTTTAGTATTACTAATCTTGTGTGAGCGTCGGACAATGCATCAAGTGGCTCCTCTGCACGTTCGATGGCTATTGAAGTTAATAGCATTCTACTAAAATAGGCTATTGTCGTTACAGAGAAGACCCGCGGCAGAAGATTGGACAGCAGCGAAGTGTTGATACTGAGCCCCGGCGCCACCGGCGACTCGGGAGTGTTCGATGACAGCGTCTCCAACGGACTTAATTTGGTATCTATATTGAATATCATTGATCACGACCCTATAGAATTATTATTAATTTTAAATAGATTGTGTCTATCTATTTATCTATCTAAAGACCTTAGACATTCAAGATCTAAGAACAAATATTTATCAGATGTGTAACTTCAATGTTTGCCTTTGTCTGTAGTTTACATAGATTTAGCATCAAGGCTACACTTTGTAATATAGGAGTCAGTGATTCAATGTTACATAGATATTTTCCATGCTTCTCTGTCCTTGTTCATTCGCATTACGTTTAATGCTGCATTCATATCTGCAGACATCGTGTGTGGCAGACACATTTATTTACTCAAATTTAGAACGCAGCGCAGCGTAGACACGGCAGCATTTTCAACGAGAATGTTTTGTCTGGCACGCGACGTGTCTGCGCGTGCCCGTAGATTTTTTTTATGGAATTAAGATAGCAAACGAGCATGCAGCACCACCTTCCGCTGCCGCCCATGACAACTGTGACCGACCCAGAACTAGACTCAATGAGTCTCGTTCTAATTCGGTCACAGATGCCTTGCTACCCCTGAGGACTAAGATGGCCGCCTCTAAAAAAGTGTAACCGGATATATGAATGGAGCATTAGGCAGTGTCGTGTCGCGTGGTGACCGTCACAATTGTGTGTGCAGGACACGTCGCACGTGTCGGTGGTGACGGTGGGCGCGGAGGAGGTGCGCGTGCGCGACTCGGCCGCCACGCACATCGCGCTGCCGCACGCGCACGCGCACGCGCACACGCACCCGCGGCTCAGCCCCGACAGCTTCGAGAGGTGAGTGCGGCTTGCGATCACTTTGACCTTGTGTTTTCATTATAATGGAGATGTTCAGTATGTGGAACTATTTAACGAGGTGTTTTTTTTTGTATTTTTGTGTCAATTCATTGGTTGCTAGGAGAACGAACAAATAATGATTTGTGATGACGTATCAAGTTTTTCCAACACGACAACTGAAATAAAAGATTTCCACTAAAATTCATGTAGCCTTCGGGATTAAATTACGACGTAAACTAAACCCAAAGTAGACCTTCAGACGTGATGACCATTATAGTTTGCCATGAAATATCATGACGTTAATAGCTTTGTAAGGAAACGAGGGCTGGTTGTGGCCATCCGCTACTTTCGATGGAAATAAAAGGCTCTTGTAATGTAGAGCGATGGAGCTGTGGCGAGCGCTGGTATTGAACTGACTGTTATCTAGTGTGGGCCAGAACGATTCTATTTTCAAACGATGATTTCTTCTAATATCTGTAGGTTCAATACTAGGCCAGCCACAGCTCGTGCAGATAAATAAAGCAAGTCTGTCTTTATTAAAACATAAGTAACAGAGTATAAAGACATGTCAAAATTTAGTCGTCGTGCACAAGCTTTATACTCCTCCCTTATAACCGAAATACAAGACGTTTAAGGGTCGATTCAGACATATCAGTGAAGTCACCGTTCCGTCACAGTTCCGGCAAATCTTTCATACATTCTCGGCATTGTCAGCACTGACACTGCACTGACTATGCCGAGAATGTATGAAAGATTTGTCGGAACTGTGTCGGAACTGAGACTTCACTGATATGTCTGAATCGACCCTAACACCAACCCAAGCTGTGTTTGTTGACAGAGGGTCGCAGTCGGACAGCGGGTCGGTGGCGTCGGACCGGTCGCGGCGCGCGGCGGACGCGGACTCGCTGGCCACCACGGCCACCAGCGCCACCACCGCCTCGCACGACTCCGCCCATCTCGCGCTCAACGGGTCCGCGAGGTGAGTGCTGATGACTGATACACGGCTTTATGACCACCGTCTATGGATCAGTTCAAATGTAAAAAAACTAAAGGACGCAAGCGTGTTTCGGGACTTGTCCTTTACGTTTACAAATCTTGGATTTGATCCCTTTTTGTACTGCTCCGTTCCTATTGATTGTAGCGTGATGTTATATAGCCTAAAAAGCCTTCCACGATAAATGGAATGTATGGATGACCCTGGGTCTTCAACTATTTTCATTCAAATCAGACTAGCATTTATAATATCTATTCAACATTGTTACAGAATAAACACAGACAGTCAAGGCCTGGACAACGGTGAGCAGGTGGTGCTCAGGCGGAAGAATATCGATGGACAGCCCACCAATAGAATGCAAAGGTATGGTAATTCAATGCAATGTTATTTCCATAATCAAAGTGTATTGTCGTTCAAACGGTGATCCTATCTTGTAGGAGCATCCGGGGAAAACATGTGACAATCATGTTTCTGAGCAAAGTTCTTTGCTCGGTCTCCTAGTCCAGTACGGTAGAAGAAGTGGGTGTGTGAATGTTTAGCCATCATAAACAATCGTCTGTCTGGTTGTCTCAGGTCCAAAGAAGACATCCACATGGCCAACCTGAAGAAGAAGACGCGGAAGCGGACGAGGAAGTTCGAGATCGACGGCGTCGTCGTCACCACCACCACGTCCAAGGTAATTATGTATTAATTGATGTAGGACAAGTGTATAGTGGACTTTGGAATTCTAAGCTGCAAAACAAGTCAACAAGCTGGCTATATACATAATTATAATTATACTTGCTAAATATAAATATATTTGAGAAGAATAAGAGATTTGTATGCTTTGCCTCATCTTTCGTTCAAAATTAATCACTATAACTCGGAGGCTAGCTTGGAAACAAGTATGGAAATAATTAATTATTTTTATATCCACCACACCACAATCATCTATAACCACATCATCTTTCTTGCCAGTATTTCATATGAATATCTACGATTTTAATAGTAAAACAATAATATTAAATAAATTTAATAATACTAATCATTCATAGACCCACACTAGGATTCCTTTGGAGAACAATCTACAAATTAGGACACAAACCCAGAAAGAAAGGAGATGTTTCAAATCCGGCCCACAATATGTACAGTACCTCGAAAAATCGAGAAAAATTTATGGAATTTGGGAAAAATAAAGATAAATTGCTTAAATGCATACTTTTCTGGTACAAATTTAGTATTTATAATTCATTTTTATCAATTTTCAACATGGCGTCTTGCCAAGTTGTCATTGATCATAGATCGCGAACTGTCTACTGTCACTTTAAATGACAGAATTGTAGGTACATATGTCAAACTTCTATCAAATTAACCAACATGGCGCGTGATGACAACTTGACCGCCATGACGGACTTTTGTTTTTGTGTTGCAATTTTAAGTGTACATTTTTGTGTTATACCACAAAACTAAAGCAATTTAAAAGAATTGGATGATTGAAAACTGTTTTAATTGTGTTTCTCCATTTTTGAGTATGGTGTACAAAGTGGTGGCCGGGGCTCCATACATTTTGAAACATCTCCTTTGAACCCTTCAATGAAATTTTCGCCTCGCTGGGGCCGAAGTTAACCAATGCGTTATTTGAGTTGTCAATTAATGCGTTGCTAACCGCGGGGGAAGCAAGCGACTAGCACTAGCTGTACGATGTGTTGACTGAATGTGGTGTGTGCAGGTGATCTGGGGCGACGAGGAGAGCGGGCGCACGTGGGACGACCACGCGCTGCGCAAGCAGGAGCTGCGCGAGATCAAGATGCTGCAGAAGCAGGAGCAGAAGCAGTTCCAGGACCTCAACGCCAAGGAGCTGCAGCTGCGCGAGCAGCAGGACAAGAGGTAGGCACGGTCATATATTCTGAGTGTTGAAGATTTTAGGTTGCGTACTTAGTCAAATACTGGTAAGTGTCTTTGGTATGCGGAAGTGTGTGCCTTGGTAACAATAATAATAATACGTGAATTAATGGTCAGATAGTTTTTTAAATTGGTATATTTTATTTTCGCTTGTGAACTGATTGATAAAAAGACTAGTAAAAAGACTAGGTATATATTATTAGAATAAACAGTTTCTGGGATTAGTCAGTTTCAAAGGATCAAGCAAAGTTTTTTCATAGTTTATTGTCTGTAGAATTACAACTGCAGGATTTTGTCTAAAGAAGTAGAAGTAGTTTTGACCGTTGTGACCGTGGCGACATCGCACACACGGTACACGGTGACGTCACCGAAGCCTGAAACGTGTCAAAGATTTCTACATCGTCCGCATATATTATACAACGCCCCGAGAGTATTAACTCGGGACCTCTCTATTGCCAAACTGGTGACCCCGACGCGATACGTTTAGTCGCACGCGCTCTCAGAGCGCCTTTTAAACAAAACTATTATAATTGTTGATGAACTTTCCCCCGTTGCGCAGGTTCGAGGCGGAGCACGCGTCGCTGTCGCGCGCGCACGAAGCGGACCTGGAGACGCTGGCGCGCGCGCAGCGGGCGGCCGCCGAGCGCGCCGAGCAGCAGCTGGAGGCCGAGCTGCGCCACCACGCCAAGCGGCTGCGCGCCGAGCACGAGCGCGACCTGCGCCACTTCCGCGACACGCTCAAGCAGGAGCTGCGGCTGCTCAAGCAGGTGGGTGGTGTGTGACGGGGTACTAGTGACCTGGAGATCTGCGCGCGCGCAGCGGGCGGCCGCCGAGCGCGCCGAGCAGCAGCTGGAGGCCGAGCTGCGCCACCACGCCAAGCGGCTGCGCGCCGAGCACGAGCGCGACCTGCGCCACTTCCGCGACACGCTCAAGCAGGAGCTGCGGCTGCTCAAGCAGGTGGGTGCTGTGTGGTGTGTGCTTCAAGTTGGATCGGTGATAGTTTGGATATTACGTTGTTTCCTTCAGCACTTCCGCTGATTGGGTTTCCGTGCATGAATATTCCGTGTATGTACACTGTACGTACAGCGAAGTGAACGTACTATGGGTTTCGTGACATGAATTCATGTCGTTGGAGTTTAATGAATTTATAGGTTATTGTTTGTTCCGTTTCGTCCTCCCTGCAGGTCCTTACGATTTTTTGGTCCTTCAAGTCATATGTAAAACAGTGACCTTTGGATTTTCAGACCATTGAAGATTGAAGACGTTGTTAACCTCATTAATTCAAACAAATTGAGGTGTTATATAGATGTAATTGTGTTTCAAGTTTATTTTAATTTGCATTTAAGATCTGTAATTTTTATACTCTATAAAACCGGGTGGTTTTATACTCAATCACTACCCAATAACACCAACAAATCGACACAATTCAAATCTCGAACGACTTTACCCCGATAGGAAGTGGAGCTGGTGGCGAAGGAGCGGCGCAAGGAGGCGTACCGGCAGCGGCGCGCGCGGCTGGACGCCGAGCACGCGGAGCGCGAGCGCGCGTTCGTGGCCGCGCTGGCGGACAGCGGCGACGCGGTGCTGCGCCGCGTGCACGAGAACCACCGCGAGCGGCAGGCGCTCGCCGACCGCCAGTACCTGCAGCAGCGGCAGCAGGTGGGTGACGTTGTGTGAGTGCGTGCGTGCGTGCGTACGTGCGGGCGTGAATGGGCGTGCGTGTGCGCATTCCCTCTCTGCGTACGCGCTTTCGTACGTGTGCTGTATGTATGTGTGCGTGCGTGCGAGTGTGTGCGTATTGTGCGAAATATATCCACGCGATAAGCGGAAGTGTTGCATCACTTGTTACCCACAAAAAAGATAATATTCACCTGAGCCGATAAACCGAGCCGATAATGTATGAAAATGCGGTTAATTTTGTCATTTGATTGAGTGCTGATTATTACAATTGTTTTTTTTGTGGTCATAGAACCGCGAGATTTGTACCAATTGGCGCAGAAAGTTTTCTGATTCAGGATCTGCAATAAAAAAATTTACGGGTGGGTTACAACGTTTTTAAGCCGCTTTCTCATATCGACATTGTCATGTCATTAACTCCCCTTTACCGATAATTAAAAGTTACGTAATCACTGCCTTCCTTGGATACGCAATACAAGCCTTATATTTGCACACGCAGATAATGCGCACGCGCGAGGCGGCGCTGTGGGAGCTGGAGGAGAAGCAGATCCACGAGCGGCACCAGCTGGCCAAGCGGCAGCTGAAGGACGAGTTCCTGCTGCGCCGCCACCAGATGCTCGTGCGCCACGACAAGGAGCTCGAGCAGATCAAGAGGTGAGCCGGAGACGGTGGTGGGGGCGGTATGAGGTAGGGAAGTTTCTGTTGGTGATGGAATGCTGTGGGCGTGTTGTAGTAAAGGATAATAACGCTTTTAACTTATTTATTATTTAGTTATTATTATTTAGTTATTTTTGTTTAGCAAATGGAATGTTTCTATTTAGAGTACAGTACAAAAGAATACTTTAGTATTAAGACTCCGATGTCCGTTCATCGTTACAGAGTCTCTTTGACCGTAACAGGTTAAAATTTGAATAAAAATTGTTTTTTGGCCTCTTAAGAATAAATTTTAAAATAAAAGAAGTCCTCAAACAAGACAATAGTGTGCTGTTTTCTGTATATAATTATTGCACTTTGGCACCGAAAACTTTGCGAACGATTCCAATTCTCAGTTGGACAATTTATTGATTAACAATATAATGTATCTCTCCAATTCACGCTTGGACGACTTATTCAACAGTCTCTCTTATCAACAGGAAGAACAGCCGCAAGGAGGAGGAGCTGGCGAAGTGCCAGGCGCTGGAGAAGCGCTCGCTGCCGAAGCGCATCCGCGCGGAGCAGAAGGCGCGCGAGATGATGTTCCGCGAGTCGCTGCGCATCGGCGCCGCGCCGCACCACCACGACGACGAGCGCGAGCGGCTCAAGAAGGTGGGTCGGCTCGAAGGACCATCATGTTTTTTTGGGCACTATGACAGCACGGTTACATTTAGTTGTTGATCGGAAGTTGTAGGGAGTTAGAGGTTGATAGATAAATGAGGGTCTATACCTGCGAGTTGATGGAAATGTTATTTATAGAAAAAAATTTAGGCACACATGCATGTGTGACTGATAATTCAAGACTATCAAAGCATTGACTCAAATTGGTAAACTGCCGGTGTTATAAGAATGTATGTGCTGAAGCTCGTTCAACCAGCTAACAAGTGATACGTTTTGGACAAGGTTTGAATAGTGTAGCCAGTTAGTTGTATTTTTATATTTATCCTGCTCGAAGGACAATTTTTTGGTTTGGAGAATTTGAACTAAAAAATCGTAATAATTTACCATCTAACTAAGAATGTGGTGATCACACAGTTCCTGGAAAACGAGAAGCGAAGGTATCGAGCGGAGCAGCAGCGGCTCGCCACCAAGCACGCCAAGGCCAGGGAGGAGTTGAAGGCCGCTGGAGAGGTACGTTTTGACGACACTAAACACACATAAAGATCACATGATCAGCGTCACGTTAGCTTCAATAAATACCAGCTTACACAGTAAATTATGTTCCACCAGCTAACACAGTCAATAATTGTCACGACGACGACCATCAGATTTGAAGTGGTCACCGTCGCCTATGGACGCCAGTAATAATTAAGCGTTAATAAGCGGGAGGCACGGATTTTTACTAGCTCCCGCCATTAAATTATTTCAAAGCAATCTTCGGTTTAGAAAACAATTTATTATTTGTATTATACTCTACGATTTATGAACCTTTTTTCAGTCCAAATAAACAACATCAGAATAATCTAGTATCTTAAATGTAATATTTTAGTATTAGTACAGACCCTAGAGGTCGATGGAGGGTTGTAAAGTGGAACTTGGACGTGTACGTACGTACGTTCGTAACCGTAAGTACGTACTCGCACGTACGTATAGTCGTACAAGAGTCTTTTGGCGCGTGGATGACGTGTGGGTGACAGAGACAGTGCCTTACAGTTTGCCTTACTTGTAGGGCGCTGTCTCTATCATCCTCACGTTAGCCACGCGTCAAAAGATCCCTGTACGACAATAACCGCACATACGTTCCCGCACGTTCGCACGTACGTACGTACGCGCACGTTGCACACGTACACACAAACGTCGGTACTAACGCGCGTGTGTACGGCAGGCGCTGCTCCGCGAGCTGGAGCAGTACCAGAACGAGAAGCGCAAGGCGCTCATGTCGCACGAGGGCAGCAAGATGAAGGCGGTGGAGGAGCGCTACGCCGCCGAGCTGCGCGACTGGCGCGCCACGCTCGCCGACCGCAAGCTGGTGAGTGCCAAGCGTAAATTATACTGGCTAGGGATGGGTAGGGAGATTAAACTGGAGAGGGAGAGAGATGGGGATAGGGATAGATGGACGGTGCGGGCATGCACTTACACCGCACACATACAGGGAACATACATAAGTACCCAATTCAATTTCAGAGCACACAAATAATACATACATGTACATACTTACTGATAGTTTGGTCAGTGGTTAGTCTATGGAAATATTACGAAAATGAAAGAGGGACTTAGATATAGATGATATGAGCATGACTGACAGTGCACGTAAGCACATATCTGTAAGTGACGTAACGTGGTCAGACAGTGTTAATGAGACTGAAAATGTTTTTAAAGTCTATTCTATTTGTTTGTTTTTTGAACCCTGCTTATTATTGGAAAGTCTCAGCTCATACATTTTAGGTTGGCGGGACATAACAATACCCATACTTAAACATGCACAGAAAGGAACAGACATGAATGTGTATAGGACTCATATCTGGATTGCACATTCTGATACTGCTGATTTGATAGTGTTGATATGAAAAACTTAATATCCAGTGTACCTCTTTCACATTAAATTAAATATTCTTCAACTCCACTATACACATCTGAAAACTCTACTCTAAAACTGTTGGTGTATGCTCCGCTGTTCTGTCCAATCTCTATGATAGGGAATATACAGTTTAATAGAGTCCAAACAGAAACTTTACTATGACCACTACAATAGTAATTTAAATAAAAAAGTAAAGTGAACGTTTTTCACATAATAGAGTCTTATTATATAGTGTTGTAAATAAAACTTGAAATTCAAAATTGTTATGTTTCATGAAAAATGTTAACTTTACGGTCTTGATATTGCATGTGTGGATGAATGCATGGTGCATGTATATATTCATAAGCTATAGATGGGCTATATTGATGGAAACGGTTAATTTTTTATTGTGATTGTTTTTGTGTGAAAAACGTATAAAAAATATATTTAACTTCAGTGTCCGTTATTGACCAAGTATGGGTTAGCCAAATTCGCACATGTCCTTGATGCAAAAATCTCTAAGTAATGTTATCGATTCAGTCAATATATCCTTAATAGCATTGTACACTGCACCCACAGCATGGTTGCCTCCGACTAATATTGTTTGATGCATTAGTGGCATGCTTGTGGTGGTGGGTTTAGGGACTGTAACCCTTGTGGCCTAGGTGCGACGAACGATTCTTCTGAGGCAGGTTTTCGTTTTTGGCTCGATCTGAAGTGCGTTCGATTTGTTAACAATTTACTAACCTTAACTTGCCGTTCAAAACTCATTATGAGTCGAACGCACTCTACACGAAAATTGGAGCAGGTCATGCACAAGTACCGAACACGGGGCGGGGTTCCCAGTACACAGTATATGTTTGTGCCGTCCCGCAGTCGCTCGCGGCGCTAACCCGACCCGTTTTGTACGAACAGAACCTAATTAGAACGTTCGAGAAGCAACTGGACGACCACGAGATGAAATTCGGGCGGGCGATTCCCGACCGCAGCGCGTATTTGGAGGCGCCGTGGCCGAAGAACGTGCTGCAACACGTGCTGGCCGCCTACCAGCAGCGGAACTCGTTCATGGGCTCGCTGTCCCGCTCGCGCACCAGCCTGCACCTCATCGCCTCCCGAACCCCTGATCCGGACCGCCGTAGAAGTATCAGCCCGACCCACGACTACCGGATGACCAAGTCGGCCGCCCCCAGCGCCGCCAATACGACGAAACGCGGGAAGCTATCCAAGCAGCAGCGCTACGGCTCCACCTCCAACCTGAAGCTCGCGTCGGAGAAGATATCCGGCTTCTCGGTGTTCAGCGGCGGCGACCTGAAACGCGAGCCGATCATGGCGTACGGAGACGATGTGCCGGGCCGGACTATTGAAGAGGAGCCGCGCCGGCAGAAACACGCCGACAAATTGAACCGGCAGAGTCTAAGCGAGCATCTATTCAAGCAGCTGAACCCGCCGGAGACGACGATGAAGCGCAGCATCTCCCAGCAGAGCCTGAAGCGCGACGTGTGCATGGAGGCGGTAGTCATCGACCTGCCGTCGTTGGAAGGGCAGTACGCCACGTACCGCAGTGGGGCTTCGCAGGACAGCGACGAAGAAGACCCCAAGTACTTCAGCCGCTGGGGCGCCGTCCGCGGCTCCAACAGCTACTCCAACGCGGATCTCCCCGTATCTCAGTTGTCCACCTTGAACTTGAAAGAGACCCTCACGGTCGAAAAGAACGGCCAGACCGATTCCAAAGCTTAGAAATGTATTTTGACCGTTTGGCGATGTTTAGGCTCGAATGTTTATGGCGGGGTTTTCATTGCTCAAGAGAGATGGCGCCGCGCGTTGGCTCAGTCAAGTATCAAGTATTGGCTCAAATCAAGTATCAGCTTGGAAATTGTGATGATGGCTGGAGAATAATCATGATTCATTTTATGCTCTACAAGGTTTTTTATAGTTCCTTACAAAAATGTGAAGCCTCTTCGGTAGTACTAAATATGCGACTGATTTTAAAAAAGATGCTCATAGGATGAAAAAGTATGAACAGGCTAATGCCAATTTGTTCATTTTCAAGTGCCACGTAGCGAAAAACTTTCTTCTAGGACGCTAAAATTCATTTTGAAAAGAAAAAATCCACGATAATTAGGCTTTTACCTTCAACCTCAGTAAATTATCTTTCAAGTTGTTCTTCTGATCAAATTAAATTAAGGTACAATTGTTTCTGCACTTCACAGAAACACACTTTTGCACAGATTTATAATCAAGTGTCCAAAATATTATCGTCAAAAGTTCACCAAAATTGTAAAATACAATATATCGCACATAATCTTTGCAAAGTGGAATATATTCACTACTAGAGAACCGCCCGCGCTTCGCTTCGCAGTAAATTACATGTAGGTAGTATTTGATAGCGTGATCAGAACTTGCAAATGACTTTTACTAACGCCATCTATTAACAACATCCGGCACTAAATATCTAGCAAGTAACAAAACATCGGTCTTCCCATGGGAATGAGATGTTTTTCCACGGTAAAAAGTAGCCTACGTCACTCTCCACCCCCCTAACTATCCCCACACACATAAACCATACCATATAATAGCCATTTATAATATTAGTAAGTTTGAGTAAGTTTGATAGCGTGATCAGAACTTGCAAATGACTTTTACTAACGCCATCTATTAACAACATCCGGAACTAAATATCTAGCAAGTAACAAAACATCGGTCTTCCCATGGGAATGAGATGTTTTTCCACGGTAAAAAGTAGCCTACGTCACCCTCCACCCCCCTAACTATCCCCACACACATAAACCATACCATATAATAGTCATGTTGCGACGTGAAAGAGTCAAAAACAAACAAATACACTTTCACATTTATAATATTAGTAAGTTTGATAGCGTGATCAGAACTTGCAAATGACTTTTACTAACGCCATCTATTAACAACATCCGGAACTAAATATCTAGCAAGTAACAAAACATCGATCTTCCCATGGGAATGAGACGTTCTTCCGCGGTAAAAAGTAGCCTACGTCACCCTCCACCCCCCTAACTATCCCCACACACATAAACCATACCATATAATAGTCATGTTGCGACGTGAAAGAGTCACAAACAAACAAACTCACTTTCACATTTATAATATTAGTAAGGATTAACTAGCACCATTAATGTCTTAATCAATTCTTGTGATAAATATTGCTTGGTGGAATTGAATATTTCTGGTCGCAATAAAAGGCGTTTGATTTTTCAACACTAAAATGCCTCGGCTCAATTTTATGGATAGTCTTTTGGAATATATCTTTATATCAAAAGTGTTTAGTCCTAGAATATTATAAAAGAATCGTTCCTTATTGAAGCCAAATGTTTGATAAAATCCTTGCCATTGATTTTAAAATCCATGCTTCCTAAATTGAGACTATAATTACTGATTCATTCCCTTATATCATATTATTAAAATAAATGATAAATTGTTAAGTATAAATATTAATTAATAATTATTTAAGCTACTAAACAAATGTGTCACAAATAACTTTGAATTCACTATATAAAATGTGTCCGTAGTCGTTTCAAGTGCCTTTTCACTAATACGTGCCATATAGCAACGTTTAAAAATTAATTTAATTGGATCTTCCTAATGTTAGTTTTATTTTATACGTTAAATAAAAACACTTTTGTCAAACCAGTTAAATTGGTGCTTATCTTACTAACAATTAACATTTATTTTTAATTTTATAATTATATACTAGTTGCCAAATTATACTGGTCTATTTAAAGGTCGTCCAAATTTTTATAACATTTTGTTAAAAGGTTTTTATTCAGCATTTATATTTGTAGGGCACGTCCTCAGTACTTGCATTTAACAACGAAATAAATTCAATGCCTCCCTGAATTTGTTCATATATAAACATATAAGACTGTTATACTTTGGCCAAAGAGTGATTGAAACCAAAAAGTCTATAAGAAACAGATTTTTGATATTACTATACAAAATGTACAAACGTTTTGACTTTTAAATTCTAGACTTATTTATAACTAGCTGACACATAATATACTCGTATATGCATCTGAAACAATACAATTGCGAAAGCTGCATCAAATTTCATTCAATGGTTTTTGCGTGGTGCCCGGATAAACATACAGACAGCCGGACAAAAATTCTAAATATAATATTTTTTACTTTTATTGGCCCCATGAAGATTCTTCATACATTTTTTCTCAAATATCTCCTAAATAAATTGACATAGGAAAACATTTTGATGAATCCTAACTTGACCCAGAATTGTCTAAATCTAAAGTATTAAAATAAACCGATTTATTTAAGTCACTCTTCGGCCAATATAACATCGGTTTTTTTGTAGGATTAATTAGTACATATGTATCATCGATTATTATGTTCACGTAGATAACAATAAGTGTGTTCGATGTTACAAATTTGTTGATATTCTGTATAATTTTTTAAATTCGCGTAAGATAGTAAATTATTGTGTAGTTTTCGTAAGTCAGATTTTGTAGTGATTTTATAATAGTTTTATAATAAATTATGTCATTATATATTATTATTGAAAGCCTTAATATTGAAATATTTCTTTATCAGTTGTTTATAATGGGTCGGAGTTTAATTTAAAATTGAATAGCTCTGTTGCATTTTTGTTGACAATGTATCTGCAATATGCTTTACATTACATAAGCTATGGTGAGTGAAGTATAATGTTAGTGCCAAAGTGTTATGATAATAAGAGGGTAGGTAGATAATATTTGAAACAATCGTTCCACGCCAATAAGCGCGACGTTAAAACTATTTTGCTACTAAATTATTATTTTTTACTTATACATGTTAAAGGTCTATTTATTCGTACCACATTGTAACAATTAAAAAGTTGCAGGCGCAAAATAATATATTTTATACATGTATCACTAAACTTCTCAATATGACGCTTTAGTTTAGATCGAAACGGGTATGACGTGAAGTATTATCTGCCTACGTCCTAATACTTGTAGTACCTACGTCTTTTGTGTCCAATATTTGGAATAATAAGGCTGTAAAATAAACCTTCCAATGTATTCTGTAGGATCAGTATGAAAGAACAATTTTCAAGGCTATAAATTGAAATCGTTAATAATTAACATTCCAATTTTTTGTGTTTCTAGTATTGTTTAGTTCATATTTTTCACTTATAAATAGTTTTTTTAGCACATATCAAATTTTTAGGTTATTAAAAATTTATTGTTAACCAGCTTAGTATTTAGCATGGTATTTTAATGGATGTTATTTTATAAGTTCCTTGCGATTATCTTATTTTTAAGTATTCAAGTATTTCCTGCTTACTTCAAAAAGCTTTCATTCGATCAAAAAAAATTTTTTTCGCAGTTGTTCTAAACGTTATTTATCTATAGCCGTAGGAGTTGAATTAACTCGAATGATTGTTAATATTCAAAGTTGTTTTAATTTATTTTTTTGACTTACCAGCACTTTTATTCGACTTTTTTATTGCTGTTCTATTTGCTTTAGCTTATAAATTTTATGCGATATTAAACTAACTTTGTAGCGATATTATGTTTTAATTACATATTGTACGGTTGTAAATGGTAGCGATGCCGGGGAGAGGTTTTACCATGCTGCTCGTATGAACAGATGTTATTATGCTGAAGCTACTAGCGCTTGCCAGCATACGGTGTAATGTAAATTAACGCAAAAAATTATAAACTCGATTGTAAATAAAGATGTTACGTTTTAATTTTTTGCTTTTTAATTGTTTTTTTTCATGGTGGCGGTTTTTTGGTATTGTTGTAACTCTGAAATTTTTGACGCAAAAATAACTTAAAGTTTATGACATAATGTTCTAGATTTATGTGCATTTTTTCCTGTGGCACGGAGTCTACACTGAAAAGTCGAGTACAAATTTGTGGTACACCATTCCTCAGTTAGCACTACGTTATTAAATTGCTGGAGTTTCACTAAGCTGTGGATTTAACTAAGAATTTAGACTCGAATCAAACATAAGATCGATAATTTTGACTTATATGTGGACAATTATAGTAAGGACCACAGATTTCATAGAATAAGGTTTACAAGTGACTTAAATGCACTACCGTGTCACGTAAATAAAAAAATATAAAATATTATAAACATTTTATAACTATTATGTATTTCAGAATTATTATGGTAATTACTAATTACTGCCATTATGGTGAAAATCGTTTTGTTAAATTTATCTTCTTTATAATAGTCATCATCTTAGTTTCTGAATAGTCTATTGCATGTTGAGTGATACAGGCGTTTACCTGCCAGTATTTTGCATGGTTTTGGATTGAGTCATAGCATTGAATTAGTTGAAACCCTTCTTTATAGAGACTGTAACAAAATCAATGAAACTAGTCAAATAACGTAAAAGAGCGAAAGAGACATTTTTTTTCAGATCGCCTAAAAGTAAAATTAAATATCAATATTCTCGTAACTATTATTATGAGAGTGAATCTCCCATGTTAATATGTTAAAAAAATGATAATAACATTATACATTACTGAACAAAAATAATAAATAATTTAATAAACTAAGCAAACAAAAGTGACCAGAACGAATAAATTTAAAGTATTTGCAGTGCTATTCTTTTGCTTTTAATTCGTGCCCTAAACCAAAAATATATAATTAAATATATTTCACAATTTCATTCGATATCGCGTCAAATGCTATATTATTATGCGAGAGAAAAGGTACCAATCATGAAGTCGTAAGTTGCCAGATAATACTTATGTTTAAAGCAACATTCATATTTATGCCTCTATTTGACAATACCTGATATGCGATCGGATTGAACACAATGACATAATATTAGAATAATTGTTTATAACCAGAGTTCGGTTTCTTCAACACCTGTTACTAAAATGGATAGATATGTAAGTTTAAACAATTTCTTGTAAATATAACTTATTTGCAATTGCGTCACGTTAAGTACCTATTGAAGAGATCATGTTTTACTGTTAATTGTAAGGGCGTATATGAGTAAGTTGAAAATTTTATTTAGACAAAACTTAAAATGCATGACCTACGTTATTTAAAATTTCCCCCTTTTTTACTGATAGAAAAGTCGCATGGCATGTGTTGAAAATTTTTATGAGTTTTACTTTCGCTATAACAAGATATTAAAATAATTTATTAATTCTTATCTTAAGCAGAAAAAACTTCTGTTTTATTTTGTTGAAAATAAAACAGTAATTGATTAATTAACTTTACCAATTAAATTGAAATCATTGCTTGACTCATGCTGTATACGAGACGAGGTGTGCTCATTAATCAATTCGGTTTTTGGTATCGCCTAACCCAAGTCGCTGGACACTGACTGCCGCCGGTGGACTGTTGCATGGTATGTCGTTTTATATTATTCTACTAACTGTCATACATTTTGTACAAACACATTTTTACTAACTTGTATTATACAACTACAATTTGTAGGTTAGGTTTGTACAGTAAATTAAAACTGACTTCACTGTAAACATGGAAAGTTACAATCGTATCGAGATGCAATATAGATATTTGAATTATTTTGTCTATGACTGTATAAATGTTGCCAACTGTTTGATGTTTTTTGTATAATATAACAGGCTTTGGAGGAAGAGTTCGCTACCCAACTAGAAGAGCAAGAGAGACTGGCGGCCAACGCTCGCCTCCCTCCCCCTCCCCCCAGCATGCCCCAACACAGCTCTACACTACATTCGTCTAGAACCAGCTTAGCTTCAAGCCATTACGACTAACACTTAGGATATTTTAGCACTGAATAAGTATTAACTATGTCAACTGTCAAATTTACCGCCAAATGCGAGGTGCGTTCGGATACACGCTCCCCCTTTGAATGAATAACTTTTAAGTGTAAATAAGGCGTATGTGTTCTTATTAAATTATAATCGTGCTACAATTAAGTTGAACCGGATATCGAATATAACTTGTAAGTATTATCCTACACACCACATGTTAGTGTACAAAATATCAAGTTTAAGTATTCTCTAAGTTAGCGCTAGTCTGCGTTAATGAATTTGGTTTTGTACATTATGATATGGCCGTATGTAGGTGTTATGTTTGCGTTTGTTGAAAAAAAGTTATTGCCAAAATTTAAACTTGATACAGAAACACGCGGGAAGCCAATGCTCGGAAAGATTGAAATGGTGGTTTGTCGTTGTCGACTACTTAAGGAAATAATGTCGATATTAACGCTCAATATTATTAATATTACAATTATTAATTAAAATGAACCCAAAAACAAAATGAATTTTAATTGGAGGGTGAGATTTTTTAATTTTTAATGTAGCTTAGATAAAATTAACGTGCTTAGTCGTCCATTGGCGCCAAAATATTTTATTGAATATTGCATTTAACTTTTGCGTAAAATACTTTGTAAAAATTTGTAGAAACGTTGTGAGGTTCGGGGTTCAACGATATAGAACTGATACTTACTCGGAGAACTATGGTTTGTGCTCCCAGTTAAAATAAATTGGCATTCTGATATTATCTATGATATTTATCGAGCGGTCGAATGTATTGCCTTGAAATGTATGTAACAATTTGAAATTGAGGAATTGATCTACTTAATTATATGAAAAGGTGCTTATCGCACCATTGAGACTGCTTGCTTGTACCGCGATGGTGCTTTTGATAGATTTTAGCATTGGCCAATTATTCCGAATTGTGAAATGAAATTGTAAACGGTGGACAAATATGACAAAAGTAACTCGGCGCATGTGGGCCTATGGACCACCTTAAAGTCGTTGTATTTCGTTGGCCTTTGATGAGGCATCAGCTATCAGCAATCAATGTTAAGTTCGGAATGAAGTCTGCTTAAGTCTTATTTCACTTTTGTGGTTAATATGGAGACATTGTTCTACTTATTCACGGAAACGGAATTGCTTACTATAAACCAAATGGTATTACGGAGTAAGACTTGCTTTCTCTATACCCTTTTATCTAATTGAGGAAAGCAACTGTCAGCGTTTGGATTAAGTGAGATTTAAAAGGAGGGATTGTCATATTTGTCTATCGAAGTAAAATTGTGCGAGTACGATGTGAAAATGTAGATATAGTGAAATGGAAGTCGAGTAATGGCGCTTTTTAATTTTTTATGAGGTTTTAAGAGTTTGGCCTAAAAATGATGACATTTCATAATAGCACATATAGCAATAAATTTTGAACATAAGATGAATAAATTTTGGTCGTCCATTAAGATTTTTTATCTGTAAACATATTCCATAGAGTAAGTTACAAGTTTCCTTTCAGCTGTCCATTGAATCTGTTAAGAGTTTGTTGTTTTAATTACTTAATTTAAGAACAAACAATTGTATTTTATTCATCTTAGTCAATATGCAGATATTATTGAATGAAATGAAAGATGTATATTTTGTACAGTTAAGGAAATAACAAAAGAAACATAATGTGAAATTTTAGTCAGCTATAGAGAAGGTGACTGACATGTAGATATAGGTGAAATTAATATTTTTTCATGTACAGTACCTACTTATGTATTTTATTTGTTTTAAGTACATGTGCCTACTTAATTTATGAAAAGACTCCTGAGATTTTTTCAATAATTTCTGTATCGATAATCGAATAGTTGTTTTTTAATGTTCTGAAACGAAAATATGCGTACCTTTCTTATTTGTACGTTAATTTAAACCTCGAAAGATACGAAGTGCTCACAATAAAAATGTTCAGCAACGTTTTATAAACTGAAATAAAGCTGTATGTTACTATCCTAATCAATTGCAGTTAATTTATCAATCGAAAAGTTGTTTTTGGCATCAAAATGTAAAAAATACCCCCCGCCATTATGGTAATTCTGTACAGTAGACCAAAGAAGAGTAACATTCAACATTTCTGAAAAATTAGGTCACTAGTCTTAATTGATCTGTTTCTCTGTATGAAAATTATTTACAAACGATATTTTTCGATAATTTAAGACGAAGATTACCGAACCATTAGTTGAAAGATTTATTGGATTTTAATATGGACGTGTGTTACTGGCAGGTTGGTGGACATTAAACGCCATTGTTTAAAAGAAAAAAATGGCGGGAGATCGTTGAAAATGGCGACTTTTCTTACATTAAAACAAACTATACATCGAGTCTGCGTCCATATTGCAACCAATATTTACTTTTATTTATTTTCATACTTCTAAATACGCTTATTAGTCATGTGTACAAAAATATAACCTGATCTTTATAAACCTGTCGATCACAGTTTTTGTAATGAGTAGAAGTTAATGAATTAATTTGTAAGTACTGCAGTTTTTATGAATAAGCATTGTATTAGGTAGTAATATAATAATATGATTTTTATTTCATTTGCACAACCCAAAAATTATACTTTATTTAATTGCTCTTTATTATTTTCTTTCAACGCGAATACTTTTCTAACTTTTTGTCGGAAATATTTAAATGTTTTAAACAGACATAAAGAAGTGTAATTCGCTTAATTATGAAGCAAATCCAGTGATCGACAAGGTGACGTATCTTTACAATGAACGATAGTTTATTCCATGTACATTGAACCTATTTAGTGCATTTTGATGAGTTTATAATTGAGATTACCGCAGTATTTTGTGAATCAATGTTATTAGTATAACACGGTAGCCATAGCCATTTTTAATGTTAATCTTATTATTTTATTATTTTTTGTCTATATGAGGTAAAAAGTAAATTATTGTTACAACTTTTTGAGATATAAAGAACTTACTTTGTATTTGGTTTTTTAATTGTGTCCACCAGTTCGTTTCTCTCTTGTTGGTTCAGTGACCACAGAATATGTTAGAAAAGCTCCTCTTCTATGACCATGCATAAAGTTATAATCATGTTATAATAGTAGTACTTTTACAGTGCGCCCAACTTAACCCTTTAACCGCGAAGGTCGGATTAATCCGACAAATATTTTCGGGCTCCTATCGCGAAGGTCGGATATTTACGACCGAATACCACTACTCGGTTAATCTGCCTTTTTGTTTGACAGCGCTGTATTATATTAAAATAATGTTCATATTTTAGTAAATATATGTTGAAGTAATTATATACAATTGCTTACACTTTAGTTTATCAACTAGAAGACCTTAAAAATAATGTCTAAAGTTAAACAAATTACTGTTAGTATTTTTCGAAAAGTGTATTGATGTCTAACGCCACTGTCGGAAAAATCCGACGATAAGGAGGGGACATACGCGATGATTTACCGATAGATAAATCCACATAAATTAAACTATTTCGGTTTATACTTACTAATTTATTATAAAATAAATAAAGCAATTGTTACTGCAGAAATAAATATGTTTATTTGTGTTTATTTTATTTTATTTATAATAAATAAAGCTTAAAAATATCAGTGACTGAATTGACAATTCCCATCCCTAGTCTTCATGTTTAGAAATGAATGTTGTTAGTACACCCAGCGCGACGGTCGGAGAAAGACGACCGCTTCTGACGTCATAACCGAGTGCCGCCTTGTGGAATTTTCCGTTATTGTTGTGCTTATGCGTGTTATTATTATGTTCGTGTTGTCGATAAATATAATTAAACATGACTACTGCTGACGAATTAATACGTATACTGGAAGGTGATGAAGATGAAGAATTTGTATCGGACGAAGAGTTTATTTTATTTTTTATTTTATTAAAAAATTTATTTTATTTAAAAAAAAATCATATGTGATTTTATTAAGCTGTTGGAAATTCTGTAGTCATTATATCGTTAGACTGCATTAAAGAATAAAGAGATAGAAAGAAAGAATATTTCGTTTTTCGAATTTTTTTATTACCAATTTTAATGTGTGGAAATCAATAAATCTTTTAAGATCTTTAAACACTTTTTGTTTCATTGTGTTTCCAAAATATCTGCTAATCATAACATATTATAAAACAAAGTCCCCTGCCGCGTCTGAAGGGGGCATACAGTTCATATCGATATGTAATTGAACATCACTATTTGTTGTAGGTATTTATTTTTCGTTTTACTGTGCTTAGCGCTGGGGGCACGACAACTGATATTAAGTCTAGCGGTTAAAAGGTTAACTCTGAAATGGCAAAAATTGGAACTAATGAAAAGTCATTCATAAGTACGTTGTGGTCATTCATCTGTCAGTTACTAGTGTGCAATGATTGGTCAAATGAATGTCAAATGCGTCCGACAGCGCCTCTTTCGTTTCAATCTTAAGTTGGGTTTACTATATGAATGTTTTGTGGGTATGTATACCATACCCACAAAACAACATAATAATATTGTCTCGCCAAGTCGTAACCAGTAACTATTGATATTATGCTTTTATGCTAAAATGGGAGCCCTATTTGAAAAAAAAAACGCTGGAAAATAATGAAATGTTAGCATTTAATAATTAAAACCTGAATCTGGCTGCAAAATTTATGGTATTTAGATATTTGCTGAATGACATTTAAATACCTACTTGTCAAAATTTTCATGTTAAATTGACACGCTATAAAGTGAGGATCGTCATCATTTCGGCACTCCTAAAATCATCCTAAAATGTTATGATTTAGTTTCAAATTTATAGTTTAACTTCTGTTAGTCATATGCACCTTGGTCAGATATCAACTCCTTGATCGGAATGGCGCAAAGCAACATGATTTATATTGGAGAGACGCTTGAAGACAGGTATAAAAGGTGCGGATTTATGAATAGCGTCCAACATATAGATATTTACGGTAAATATAGGAGCAGCTATACGGAACACAAGCTCAAGGTAGACCCGCCGCTGGTGACATCGGTCTCCAATTGTTCCCCGAGATTCACCGAGCGCTACATTGACCCTGATCTGAAGAAAGTTTTGGATGAGAAGCTTAACAGGCTGTCTGTTACGACCAAGGTGTGCGGTTTGTACCCAGGAAATGATATTTTGTCGAAGAAATCTAAAGCGAGGCAACTGAGCAAAAGTAATGTTTTCAAAACAGGCGTTTCGCAAAGTCGTAAATAAATTTTACATAATTTAAAAGATGCTTTTAATATGTACGTAAATTCCGTATATTATTATATTTTGTAAAGCCCAAGGTATGCTAAATAAAAGCACTTACAGCGCTACACCTTAATAACCTCTCACTATTTATAGGTTAGGATTTATGTCGTGGATGCTATGAACACAGAACAACACGCTTAAATCCTCAGCTTAAATCTATAATAAAAAACCGAGTACAGAGAAAAGCTGTTGGGGCGTGTCAATTAATCCGGACACGGTGGTCCGGTGGTCTAAAAGATGTAAAAAATGGGAAAAGTGGGGCGATTCCTCGTGGTCCAACTATTTAATCCAACTATGACGTCACAGTTGGACCACGAGGAATAGGTCGTCCTCGTGGTCCAACTGCCAAATTAATGTATTTGACAGTTGGACCACGAGGACAACCTTATTCCGAGTTATTCCTCGTGGTCCAACTGCGAAATTAATATGACGGAATAGTTTGACCACGAGGACGACCTTATTCCTCGTGGTCCAACTGCAAAATAATTTTATGTTTTGTGAATTATTTTATGTTTCATCAATTATTTTATAAAATATATAAATATCAATATAATATCGTCATATTAATTTCGCAGTGGGCTGTATACTAATTTTAATTTAAATAAATATTTAGCGTGTCCCTTTCTGAGCAATACCCCACAAAAGATAAATGCACACATCAAACAGGGAATCCACCAACCTTGTTCTGTTGCGTGGCGTCGACGCTCGACAGGAATGGCGCCGAGCTCCTTTTGTTATCTGCGCACACCAGTTAGTAGTTTCCAACTACACCGTCGTTTCGTAAATCGTATACGAATGTGACGAAATAAGTTTTAGTGGCTGGGTTGACGAACTACTCAAACTTCAGTACAAGAAAAAAATGTAGCCACGCCGAAGGGCTCCACCGACCGGGACGACTCGTGAAACAGCGCCTAGCACTGCGCGCGAGCCATCGGCGTTGCTCGCGCACGAATTGCGAGAAAAGGAGGGTAGAATCCAAATTAATGCGAAACATTTTATCTATTGTAAAAGTAAAGTATTGCCAGAATCAGAACAGTATCACTACATAGTATAAAACAAAGTCGCTATTTTTGTCCGTCTGTTTGTTTGTCTGTTTGTCTGTATGCTTAAATCTTTAAAATTACGCAACGGATTTTGATGCGGTTTTTTGTAATAGGTAGAGTGATTCAAGAGGAAGGTTTTTATGTATAATACATGCGTATATTCCCACGAGAACGGGATCCACGCGGGTGAAACCGCGGGCGGGCCGCTAGTAAGTAAATATTACCGAACAAAAGCTATCATACCAAAATCGTATTCAGGAATCGTATTCAGGATTACCATTGCGTCATATGAGTCTTAATGAACATACCAATTTAACTATATAAAATAAAACACCGTCGTATAGAATAAGATTTATTTGTAAGTCTTAATAATAAGTCACAATACAGATATAAAATTATTTAGAAATAGTCCCACATCCACGCTAGGCGGCCACTCCGTCTTGCAGGTCGTCATCTAGAACAAGGATACCACAGTGAACAAATAGTACAGGAATATGATGTGCGTGTGCGCGATGTAGTTATCTATGGATAAACTAGAGGGTTTGTTTATGGTAAGCCATTATTTAATTGGCTTGCTCTATTCCTATGAATAGAACTATTATCGGCAGACTCATTGCATTGAAAACTATTGTATTTTGGCTCATTATTTTAATTTACTAAGGACAAACTCTTAATACTCACATAATAATATAATATTATCGACAATTTCTTCTTATAACCTAAACAGGCAAATGAACAGACGAATCATTTGATGGTATGTGAACACCGTCGCCCATGGACATTGGCAACATTAGGAATGTCACCAACGCGTTGCCAGTCAAGAAGGAAGCGATAGACCCGCTTCTTGAAGACCCACATCACCAAGATGATAGCTAATCTTTTCTCCAAGTTAGTTTGTTCTAGTTTAAAATCAGTGGAATTTTTAATTGGGCAAACATACTTTGCTAGTGGACTTGCAAGGGGCGCTCGTTTCTGTATGCGCCCAGTGAAGTAAATCTAAAATTGTTGTTTTGGTAATATGAAATTAATGTAGTGATGCCAGTCATCGTCAACCTTTTTATGTTATTCAAGGCGTAGGTAAGTACGTACAATACTTTTTCGAATAAGTATATGGAATTTATTTACTGCTTGACAACTAAAAAAATTCTGTACATTATTTATTCCCGAAATAATAACTCCCTTGATTTTTTAATGCGTTTGCCTTTCGTAAAAGTTATAAGGAACCAGCCAAAGATTTTAAAAGCCAAAACTTAAACAAAAACATTTAGATTACGGAGTTCTTCAATCATTCCCAGTAAACTTCTAAACCTAACCAATAAAAATATGTAAATTAATATTATTCATACATAATCACAACAGCATTCAACAGTTATTCCCTTTTTAAGTGCCACTGGGGAATTGAAGTGCAATTAATTGAAAAGCAGGGTAGTTTACAAATCATTTATTGAAAACTAATATAGTTTTATAGCCAAGCAGAAATGCTATACGAGAGCTAGAGTTCACTCTTTACCGATTGAAAAATACAACTAAACCTAAGTTCAAGCCTTACGTCATATATTAAGTTGCGTAATGCACATCTACACTGATATGTACTTAACAATAACCTCCTTATCAACTAATTAGAAACTTATAAAAAGATTTATCGATCTTTGTCAGTAAACTCTAGCTTTAACAAGCTTCAATATATGAAAACCAAGCGAAAACAAATGCACATTAACAGTCTTGCACAGAAATACCAAAGCTGGGACAAATACAGGATCTTAGTGCAACTCTCAAGCCAAGCGGTGCCAATCAAAGGGTCTCTGAAAACATTACAATAACCTATGTAATGTGGCATCATCACAATTATAATAAAATTGAAATTTATGTTTGCATATCAAAAATATTTGGGACAGAAATATAACTGGGGTTTTTTATTAATTTTGGATTGTTATTTAAATCACTGTCAGTTGTCTCTGTGTTTTTTTTATTGTTTCATAAAAAGATTAACTTGTTTAGACAGGTTGTAGTTACTAGTGAACATAATAATAAACTGGAGTATTAATATAATATGCCGAATAGGTAAGGGTTAAGGTTCCAAAAGGAACCACAAAAAGTTGTGTATGTTTGCAGTGACATTTATACAAACAATAACGATAATTGTCCTAATTTGAATTTCATTACTCTACTAAAATAACAACAACTAGGATCAGTAGGAAGTGACGGGATGAGATGTGGCGAGGCGAAATAAGCTGCTGAATGAGTGTGATGAGGAAAGTTTCAGGTTTCAGGTGTTCCAACAATATGTTACTAACCAGCAAGCCGACCATCTTTGAAAATAGACAAATAAATAGTTAAAGAATAGCAACCCACAAACCAACCAATAAGGGTGCGGTTTCACTGAGGCGGAGCGGAGCGGAGCTATGCGCGATTCACCAATCGCAAGGCTTGAAAATCACGTCTCATTGTGCCTCGCGTGGATTTCAAGCCATGTGATTGGTGAATCGCGCACAGCTCCGCTCCGCTCCGCCTCAGTGGAACCGCACCCTAACCCTCAAACCCTCCTCAGTTGTTTGTTTGTCAATAATATGATCATGGAATAAAATGTGTCTGTAGGCATTTTACGAGTATTTTCCCTACATACATAGTACATACTGTGACAACCCTGGTGTATGTACTTCGTTAAATCGGAAGCAATAAATAAAAAGATCCATAAACATGTCAAGCGAACAATGGAACGCGGCCGTCTCGACAGTACGCGCACGACGCTTCGACCTTACGACAATAGTCATAAGGTCTTTTTTTTTGTTGATTGCAAGGAACATACTCGAACCTCATTCCAACAACTATGGAACATTCTAGAAAGGCATGTATTGCGGGCGAGTGGTATAAAATGGGCACTCGGTTGACTGCGTGGCATTCTAGTTTCGGAAGCGAAACCGGGAAGATACCAGCGATACCTACGAGCGATATAAGATCGACGAGTGTGTTTACGAGTGCGTGCATAGTGTTTTGGTGTGTACTGAGTGTAATTTCGTTCGACGATTACAATAAAGTGTTTGTGGTACATTTTGGCATTTTGTCGAACCCAGTACTCCTGCCACGTAACAATACATTGCTCGAGCGCGGTTACAAGCCAAAGCACCCCGTACACTCACCCTTATCATCGGTGTCCATGGGCTCGGGCGTCTCCTGGTAGGCGGGCGCGAGCGGCGAGACCACCACGCCGTCCCACACCGTGATCTCCGTGCTGATGTCCTTGCCGCCCTCGAACTCCTGCAGCCCCAGCACGTAGCGGTGCCCGCCGCGCGCCACCACGCGGAGCAATCTGAACCACCGGGGAACATTTATTGAGATTAAATCTAATTTATGTTAACTAAAGTTTAGATATTTTCTAAAGCCACTCACTCACATTCGCGTCTGCAAACCCACCCGTACGGACTGATTGGCGTGAATTTTATTAGGTGTAAAGTTTTTAAAATATTCGTTTTATTCAAAGCTGTGACAATTTGTATAACGCCCAAAGGTTCGCACGGTAAGCCTTTTTATTAATAGGCATTATTTCTTATATAGCTGGTGGTAGCAGTTTTGTGTGGGAAAATATTTACTTATAGCCTCTTATAGGCCTACCGATTGATATTTTGTGGTATCTATCAGTGATAGTATAGTCTAACTGATAGTATAAATAAATAGATTATGCTAAAGGTGTAGAGGTGGACAGTAGGTGGGTGGACACTCACGTCTGCGCGGTGTTGGCGGCGTGGTCCTGCGCGGCGAGGTCGAGCTGCGTGTGCGCGCGCGCGTGCGCCGCCTCGCACGGGTCCGGCAGCCCCGCGCAGCCCGGCAGGAACAGCCCGCCCGCCATCAGCGACAGCGCGCGACTGCACACACCGCACGCAATGTTATCAATAGTCAATAGTCAATAGTAGATTAGTAGATTGTAGGACAAGGGAGCAAAGTAATATTTTACGGCGACGGCCCTTTTTTGAATCCTGAACACAGCGAGGGATTCAAAGTACGTCGCCCGAGCCAAGCCAAAAATATTTGCTCCCGAGTGATACACTCTATTTTTCATTTCATCCCCCCCTATGAGAAAATAAAAGTCGCCTTATATTCAGGAATTATACTTTCACAGTCACTTAAAGAACCCATTTTTCAAAATAAAACCATGAATTTTGAACAATCCGAACTGAATTCAAAAAGTGCGCGGAAAAGATCTTTGAGAGATGAAAAAAAAGCACTTATTTAAATAAAGAGGACGAAAAACTTATTCCCGCCCGCTAAAAGTTTCTTATACTCGTAGAAAACACCAACTTTGGGCGTACTTAAAGACGAACCAAGCCGTCTTTTTCGAATAGGTGGGATGAAAAATATGTATATCATAACGAAGGAGTTTTATACCTGTGCTATAACTGAGGAGTAAGGTCAGCGGGAGGTGGTGATATGATATGGGGTGAAGCGAGGGCAGTTTTGGCGTACTGGTGATGCCAGATGTGGAGTGGAGAGGTGCTATAGAGAAGAGCAGTGTTTTTGAGGAGAGGAGGGGTACTTTAGTGTATAATATATTGATTAAGTTATTTCAATTTACTAGAAAAATTCATTGTTAAATTCCCCAACATGAAATGTTAACTGTCATGTGGTTTGGCCTGACGCCAAGAATTGTTATAACGATGGCGTTTATGCTTTGGCCGAAAATACTAACTCAGTTAAGTAAAACTTAAGTTGAGATAATGCTGCAAAGTATCACTCACTCTACTTTACGACCTTCTGATTTACGCAGACCGACATTCAAAGATGTCGTTGAACTGGTAAGGCAAAGGGCAAAAGATGTCTCCAGCATCTGGCTCACAACTTTGCATGTATTCACTTTCACTGCTTCTCTATAGTCCATGCCGAGATGAAAAAAAAGTAAAACGTTCTCAACAGGGACATTTTCTTGTGTCACATGCAACAAAAATCCTCAATCATTATATTTAGCCCCGCAGCCATGACGGCCCCACTCAGCTCTAACCGCGGTATAGTCTCACGTCTCACCGGAAGGCAACGTTGATGGGCAGCGCCTGGCGCGCGGGGTTGTTCATGATGCAGTGGTGCGCCAGCAGGTCGATCATCCACGGCGTGAGCGGCGACAGCCCCGCGTGCCGCGCGCTCATGTCGCGCAGCAGACGGATCAGCACCTGACCACAAATAACTTTTTGTATGGCATATGTGGTTGTAGGATACGAAAACGAAAGTATATTAAGGTGGTGTATTAGATGTACTGTCAAAAATTTTATGAGAACCATGTTGGTTTGGTTATTAATTCTGGTTCTAATTAGGTCACAGATGCGTCGCTACCCTTGGCGCTGAGTTGGTCGCCTCTAACAAACTGAAACCGGCTCCACAAATTTGTAACCGGAATACAATTTATTGTTGTCTTTATTTTTCATCTTGAATAGAAGTAAAACAACCAGATTCATAATCGAGTCAAAACATTAGCCATAAGACCGTGAGCATCCATTACAGTGACAACAATAATGGCATTGTGATGATAGTGATAGACTTTACCTTGATGGAGGAGTGGTGAGCGTTCTCCTCAAACCAGCGGCTGTGGCGGATGGCCGCCAGGTGGCTGCTGATTATCTTGTAGTCCAAGTGTACCTGGGAACAATCGGTGACAACATTACAACCGAGAGTCCATTCATATGTGTCCGTTTCCAATTTAACTACATAATTATTAAGTCATAAATAAATAAATTCACTAACTCAGTAAGTGTCAAATGTTACGTTGTCATATATGCAATTATTTGGTAATATACCACTCTAGTGAACATCCTCGTATTGCTTTGGGAATCTTAAATATTATCCCATTTTTGCATGTTTCATTGTAGTTGACTGAAGTGTTTGTTATAAAGATTGAAGTGATTGAATTTATGGATTATTTGACACAACAATAACTTCATTTCGCACCAGTAGTTCCTGTGATTAGCTCATTCAAACAATTTAATAAAATATGTACATATAAAACATAACAATGTTTTATCAAATCATCATCCATTAAATAAGGCAGCGTAGCGTGGCGACGCATGTCATGGCGAAGTCGCCACACTAAGGGCGCATTCGAAAAGAACGCTGGTTACCGGCGCCGATCTGCCAGTAGGTTTGGGCCGTTTGGGTAAAAAATATCGATATTTTTTCAGATTTAATATTTATTTATTTAAAGCTCTGCTGTCTGCTCATGGATCGCATCATGTACGGTGGGCCAAGAAAGTGGTGTACCAGTTTTCATTTAGTTTCCTAGTTATCAAAAGTTACATCAAAGTTCATAGGCAATATCACTGAAAGGGACGCATAATAATGACGTAAGCCTAATTGTTAAGAATACATACATCATAGGTCACATTATAGGTGCAAGACATTTTAATCTTTATTAGAAACGGATAATGCATTAATTTGTGCAAAGAAGATTTAAATATTCTGAACAAAAGCATATAAGAACTATTTCAATTGACGAAATAATTATTTTTAAAAAGAAAATTGACATTTGACATTTAAGTCCTACAACGATCTTTTGGCGCGTGAATTACGTGTGGGTGACAGAGACAGTGCCTTACAGTTTGCCTTACCTGTATGGCGCTGTCTCTGTCACCCTTACGTCAGCCACCCTTGTCCCTGTCAATGCAAGTAATGTAATAGAAATTGGCTAAGTGCGAGTCGGACTCGCCCATGAAGGGTTCCGTAGCAGCAAGTAACATAATATAAAAAAATATTCGAGTAAGTAGATTGAATGAAAGGTAAGTTGCGGTTTACGATTTATGACGTATTAAAAAAACAGCTTACTAGATCTCATTCAAACCAATTTTCGGTGGAAGTTTACATGGCAATGCACATCATATATTATGTTTTTTAGTTTTATCATTCTCTTGTTTTGGAAGTTACAGAGAGGGGGGCACATATTTTACCGTTTTGGGAGTGCCTCTCGCGCAAAGTATTCAGTTCAAAAAAAAAATTGTTTTAGAAACCTCAATATCATTTTTGACGACCTATTCATAGATATTCCACACGTATGGGTTTGATGAAAAAAAAATTTTAGGGTTTCAGTTCTAAGTATGGGGAACCCCCACGGTTTATTATTTTTGTGTGAAAATCTTAAAGGTTCACAAAATATACCTACTTACCAAGTTTCCGACGTCAATGGTTCTATCAAGTTTAAACTAAGAACAAAACAAATGTCACGTATTTATAATCGGTTAAAGATGGCAATAAAAGTTGTCAGATCGATCTGCAAGCGAAACTAACCTTTATCACCTATGAATCTGCAAACAGCATTCAACCTTAGGGTGGTAAACCAATTCTTTGGCCGACCGTACCTATTTGACCAATCCGATTTCTTAAATTTAGAAAAAGAGTAGGTATGCAGTAGGCTATATGGGTTTAGTTTCTTTGCTTCAAACACAAACAAAAATTACAGTCTATGACCTACTTGTCTATGACAATGACACTGCTTGTTGGTTTGGTTGGTAAAGTGCCACAAACTAATCTGACCCGGTAAGAGGGGCATAATAATTGCATATTGGAAAAAAATATCGATATATCGAAATATCATATACATTTAATTTAATTTCAGATACATTTGGAAAATATCGATACGATAAAATATGTTTTTCCCATTTGCCCATCCCTGTCCCTATCTGTCAGCACTTATCGGTATAGTCTATGATCCGAATCTAAATCGACATTCATCGGGTTGATAAGAGAATCAAAATAATTTTATAATAAATTTCGTATATTAGAAAATATATTAAAATGGGTAGACAACAAAAATCCTGGACAGAATATAAGTAGGTATTAGTTTTTACCACTCTTTAGTATTGAACAAATATTTCTTAGTATTTTAAATGATTTTTTTGTGTTTAATAAATCTGATATTCATTTATTACGTATTAATAAATTTTTTTAAATACTAAGAAATATTTATTAAGCACTAAAAAGTGGTTTCTAATAAATTATTTGTTAAATATTAACAAATATTTTTAACTATCAAAAAAGTTTCTATCAGTGTGTTTGATTTTTTTATAAACCCAATAAATGTCGATTTAGATTCGGATCTTAGACTATACCGATAAGCGCTGGCAGATCAGCGCCGGTAACCAGCGTTCTACATGAATGCGCCCTAAGATCCGATTTGACCCGCTGTTGTATCACCACCATACCAACACAACCCTGATATATCACACCAAAACTGATCAGTTTACATTGTGTAGTAC
Source organism: Hesperia comma (assembly GCA_905404135.1). Lineage (NCBI taxonomy): Eukaryota > Metazoa > Arthropoda > Insecta > Lepidoptera > Hesperiidae > Hesperia > Hesperia comma. The sequence goes on along the minus strand of FR990015.1, from coordinate 18,420,238 downwards.
AAATAGGTATACTCACGTCGGGCTCGAGCTTGCGCAGGTTCTGGTGCAGCGTGGTGACGAGCACGCGCACGGCGGCCGCGGGCGCGCTCGCCGTGAAGCCGCGCTCGTGGCAGCTGCCCGTCACCGCGCCGCCGCCCTCCGCGCGCGTCAGCTTGTTCAGCTCCTCGATCACCTGCGGACAGGAGTGGGGGGTGAATGGTGGCTGGTTTGGTCGACTTGGAGAAAGGAAGGTTTCGATTCGGCTGTATTTTTTATGTTTGTTACCTTAGAACTTTCTACAGAGATGGATTTGTACACCGATCGTACAATTTTAATGATGGCTGCTTAACCAACTTCCAAAGAAGGAGATGAATCTTAATCCTACCGTATTTTTATTTATGTGTTACTTTATAACTTTGTTACTGGGTAAACCGATTGTTTTTTTTATTATTCCCAAGGTGCTGTCGTCGCTAGTCTTCTGATCATTTAAATTTGAGACACACTAAGTAAAGAGTGAATAGATTTTTTCTAAGTTAGTGGCTAGTGCGCTATCCCATGTGATGACTACTTTTCCACATAACACCAAGTGGGATCATAGCACGGCGTCAAATTATTTAAAAGACAATCTTAAATGATAATTAATAATTTGTTCGCTATACCTTATTGGACAATCCTTCAACTGCCTCCTTGGTGGGCAAGGTCTTCATGATGACCACAATATCAGCCACGTTCCTCCCCGTCATCATGGTGCCCTTCTTGTACGACCCCACCTGGCGGACCTCCTCTAGCTGCTGTAACAACGACATGTCAACATTAATATCAAAACAACAAAATGGCCGACAAAGACTACACTTGAGTAGAGCCATACACGTTAGGGCAAAGATCGCCATACGTTTCTCGTCAAGGCCAGCACAAGGGAGCTATACACCCATATAGACACCATCAGGACCGCCGCTATGTGTATGAACACCCTCGTGCTATACAGTATAGCTCAGCTTCCCCCCCTCCTTCCCCCGTCGCTTCAAAAATACCGTCTTCGCGCCGCAGTTTGACGACCACGGCGGCAGGGCGTTCCAGACACGTTTACCTGTACCGGTAAATTTGAGCGTGTGTTGTTAAAAGCATAGCTCATATTACAACGACATGGCAACAGATCAATTAAACTTAAGCTTATTGATCTTGAGTCTTGGTTCTTTTGGTTGTATACTTGAAAGATTCGCCATCAACTCCTGGCCATGTTCAAACCGACATGCGACACCTTGTATAGAATCGAAATTCAACCGTAACATTCAAGACATAAAGATCGTAATTTAATGCTTTCGTTTTAGTTAGTCCGGTAACGCGTCATTGTAATGTGCGCAGTCCTTTAACCTGTTAAGTTTAACGGTACTGGCAAACTTGGCAGGTAAACCCAATCGTGTATGGCCAGCTAAATAGACATTATATTATAATGAATAAAATAAGAAATCGTACATTAATATGACATACATATTTCGGTTCTTCATTTTAAAAAAAAGTGCGGGTTTAAGTCACGCTGTGCTATAAACAATATTTGATAAGTTTTGTGGATGTTTCCCACACAATGTTACTGAAATCAATTTTTGATTTGTATGTCCTGTACTATATCTGGAAATACCATAAATAAATAAATAAATTATCAATATTGGTTAGTTGAACCTTACCATAATAATTTCAGCTTGCATGCATATGGTCGTAATGCATGTAATATTTTTGCTCCTACGATTTCATGCATATAGAATTAGAGACATATTTGTAGAGATAGTATTTCTATCAAGATCAGAAACAAGAAATGTGATTAACATATTAAATAAATATTATTCTTATAAAAAACATTAAAAGGCAAAAAAATTGGGAATACATAATTATAAATAAAATGTAGGTATTATATAAAAAAAAAAAACAGAACCCTGATATCTTCTTTCTCCATGATAATTCAAAAATGTTTAAGGATGATTATTGCAAAGATAGAAACATTCGCATAGTGCTCACTGAAATCTTAAAATAAATGACAATATAAAATGAAATGTAGCCCACCAACAAGCAGATAAGACATGGTAACAGGTTGTTGCTGTAGATATCAGTAATACCAAAGACATCAATCATTGATATTGACGGCCAAGAAAGAATAGAGAAAAAATTCTGGCACTCAAATCTCCAGCCGTAGTTACAGCCAGATGGTGGTAACTATAGGGACATCACGGAAAGACAATACCAGTAAATATTATTATTGAGTCATTAATAACACCAACCTCACGAATTACATCCAACTTCCATCTACACATCCACTTACATCTACAGCAGTAAACCATTGCAACAAAAGACCTTTTCAACAGATAAGATGACTGGAAAATATTAATTCTTTCAAAGGTTTGATTTTATAGATACATCGGATTATTTGGTGCCAATTAATAATTAGTTTGTTACAAAGTGAATTCTGTTGACAAGTCATACCAAAACAGTGCCATTGGGAATGTTAGGAAAGAAAGCTCTTTTCATTACAACTACATAATATTGTTTGGGACTAAAATAATACTTCTTTGACATTTAAGAGAAATTATTATTATGGAGTCCTATTTTCAATTCTTAATTTTCAAAAATTACATACAATACAATACACAGCAGAGATACACGGCAGAGCAGTCACAGCATTGGAACCAATGTTGAGATTTTGATGAAACTATAGTATGTCAAATGACTACCTAGCTTGCACGAACGCACTTATTCCTTGTTACTTTTATACACATATTAAATACCAATCTACAGATTTTATAAATATGTAATGTTTTCAGAAATACATATATCATGTGAAAATACAAACATCAAATCTATTATAATAGTACTACTACAATGACTCTATACTACACACACATGCAAACATAGATTTTGTTGCATTTATAAAAAAAATGTCTCACAACAAATATCCGTACTCAAAGACGTTGCCAATGATAAAGTTTCATATGTGTCAATGAATGGCTACTGAATATCTGACGATTTATTCTGAGCTTGACTACTTGAACTCTAGTTAAGACTATAAACGTGTGATGCGACTCTGAGTACAGTCATGACTTGGATAACAAAGACGTATTAGTTGGATTGTTCACTTACTTGGAAACGTAACAAATGTCCTGACTGAAACACAGGTTAGTGGCCCCGACTCCCTAACCAAGGCTAAGCTTAGCTCCGGAGTCAAGGCCACTTCAAATGTTAATTGTTGCAATAAAGACAAAATTTTTGAAACAATAAAACTAGCTCATCTGTGTGTGTATAACTACAATAAACTAACTCCGGTTAACTATTATATCAATCTGTAATTGATTGCTGTCAGTACATGGAAGATATAAGAAAATAATAATACTGGAGGCCATTATTATTGCAATAGAAAAGTAAGTGAGAATATTTTGTCTTTGTTTTCTAATTTGGGCGGTTTCCACTAATGTATTGTGGTTTGACTGAATATTTAGTGTTCATTTTATTTCAGTGAGTTCATAAATAAACATGAAGTATTTGAGCTAATGGGGAAACTACTAACTTACTCCCTATATATGAAAAATGCACTACAAGTGATTTAATGAGTGGCCAGGCTAAATAACTATTCTTGCATGTTGTTAGTGGAATTTGAATCAAAAATAAAATTCATTAAAGTATGTACTTACTGCATAATTTCTATTACTTTATGTTGTTTTAAAATTCATATTTCTAATTAATGTTAATGACAAGAAAATATTCAGATTACAGGTATGTTCAAAAATTTTTGTGATTTAAAGATTTTTTTACATTTGTTCCAAGTTTTGAGTAGCTGTGTATTTCTCTCTCTATACAATCTACATCAAAGAGTTATTGATGTGGTGTATTTTTGATTCTGCCCATACAAAATGTTGGGTTTTTAAAACAACATAAAATAATAAACGTTATAAAATATTTCTTTCGCATACAATAATTAGTTCTGACAAAACCATTGCTGTTTTAGCTGTAAACAACATTTTATTTTAATTAGGTGATCACTCAACTATTGAAAACCTCTAAAATGAATAACAAGTCATTGGTAATAAGTTCAAACAGGCTTCTATGTCAACCCTGGACAGTATCAACTTACGCATGCAGCAAAATCTCCCGGAGCCACCACCAGGTTGTCCAAGACCGTCTGCAGCTTGGTGACGAGGCTGAGCACAGCGGCCTGCTCCGCAGGTGAGGGGCACAGCTCAGCATGCCTCTTCAGGAGTGCCTGGAGGTAACAATTAATAAACTGAAATTGTTATGAATACTTGAGTAATTATTACTATGTTAAGTCCTCTGATATATTCGGCTGAAGTCATTGTATGATTCTGTGTATGCAAGTAAGATGGTATTTTGAATGACTCATCTCAGAATTATTATTGTAAGCTGTTTTTAAAAATAACTGTAATACAGCTAAAAGTTAAAAGTTTGCCAAGTACGCAGTAAGTTTATGGACCAGAGTCTGCTGAGGTAGCAATGCGTAGTTTTTAATACAACAATTCTTCCATATAAATATATAGGTCATAATAAAATTATATAAAATTAACCTGTGTTAGGGCAGTGTCATCGGGCGCAGGCTTGCACCTAGGAAATGCCGGTTCAGCGAGAATCAAGTCAAAGGGCGGGCGCAGCATTAGCACTCGGGGCCTGTTGAAGGGCGGGCGCCCCATACCGCCCCGCCCGGGCATCCCTCTGCCCCCGCGACCGGCACCACGAACCATTCCAAAGTCTCGAATCACTTTTGCTAATTATACGAAACTTTACACAGGGATAACTGTGTAGCGATAGCTACACACGATCTCAATTAGCAATGAATTTATTTTGGTTAGCTTTTTCAACTTTTAGCTAAAGTAATATTACTTTCTCAAGAAATTAAATTGAGGGACGCGACATCGAAAAGGTTAATTTTCTTGACATGACATGTTTGTTTGGCACCACAGACGATACGCGAATACGCGATGTTTCAAACATCATGTTTGGCGCTCTCTACAGAATAAACATACGCATTATGTACAGGTACAGATTATAAGTACAGATTCAACTCATTCAACGGTTATACGATCGCGTTCCGTAACTGACTCTAAGGCCGGCCACATACATGCGGAATTCCGAAACGGAATCCCGAAAAGGAATTTCGATTCGGGATTCCTGACGCAGTGAAATCTATACAAATGTATGGCGCTGTCACACACAAACGGTAGTTTTTCCTGACGGAATTGTCTATGATTCGGAATTCCGAATCATAGACATTCCGTTCGGAATTCCGGACGCAACGGCTCCATACATTTAGTACGAGACGCCACACACATTCGGAAATTTCCGTACGGAATGACAGTCAAGGACCAGTGTTACCAACTCTATAAAATATTTATGCCTAAACCAATGTCAAAACTCCTTAAAATTGCCTCAAATATTTAGAAATCTCCCTAAAAATTACATTTAACAAAATTTATATATATATTAAGTAATGTGCAGTAATATTTAATAATACTCTTATTTATTATATTATTTCAGTTTCCTCAGTGTCAGAATTTTTAAGATCATACATGAACTGAAAAGACTAGGATGGGATGCTTATAATAATATAATGACACCACAAATTAGATAATACAGATGTCAAGCTTCATACAAAGTGTCCAAAAACAACGCACACATAGAGACAAGATTCAAATACACCAAAAATCGGAACATATCGGACCACTCGGACCGCGGTTGTTATTTCCAGCAATTTGACATTTACAATACACAAATAAGATACTTTTCCTAAAAAATGGATAAGAAACGGAGTTATTATAATTATTATCTTAGAGTTTTTTATTCGACGTTAAACTGCACATTATAATTTTTTTGACATCCTGTTGCTATAGAGAGGTACAATAAGTCCTTACGTGCTTGTAATTCAATGATTCGTTACTTATTACAAGTCAACGTAGAATGTAGGAAGTTCTTTGTACGTTTAAAGTGTATACCTTCAAATTGTACCCTATTGTTATTTTATTTCAAGTAAGTACCTAATAAAGATAAAAAAATCATTATTTAGTAGAAAAAAATTTAAATAAATAGATTAAAACGAGATCCCTGCGGTGCAATAACCAATTTAAATGATCATATTAACATTATTACATATTACCGAAACTGCCGCAAAAACGCACTGAGTTTAGTTGCAAATATTGAGTTAATATTCACTATAATTTTGTTTCCCGTTTAATCCATACCAATAATTTAAATAACAAAAACCAATCCAAGACCATACCGGAATCGTTAACCCAAACGCTAACGCACACGTACATAACCTAAATAGAGGTACATACATGAGTTTAAATTCTGTACTAATATCTTTATTTTGTGGTTCAAGTGACTCAGTTGCTAATCTATAGTTATATACCAAGTTTATGGTCGACAGTAAAAATAAAAATGTACTTACTCTGTGGTCTACATGCGCCGTTGTCTATGTCATTCCGAACGGAAAAACCACGTATGTGTGTGGTGCATTTACGCAGTTCCAAATCGAAATTTCGTTTCGGGATTCCGTTTCGGAATTCCGACTGTATGTGGCGGCCCTAAAAATCCCGCCCTCAACGCCTGTATTTTGAGTTCCATTAGGTTTTGACGTTCAAAGTTTAGTGTTGTTCCCTAATGGAACGGGTTGAGCGTTGATGTTAACATTACAACGCCTCACCGATCCAGGTATTATAGGTCGTTGTGATCGAAAGTGATCACGCAATCCACACGTCACAATCGCTCAAACCTCAAACGAACATCAAAAGCCACGACCATAATGCCCATGAATCCCATGATATAGTAAACCCAACTTAAGACTGAAACGAAAGAGGCGCTGTCGGACGCATTTGACATTCATTTGACCAATCATTGCACACTAGTAACTGACAGATGAATGAACACAACGTACTTATGAATGACTTTTCGTTAGTTCCAATTTTTGCCATTTCAGAGTTAAGTTGGGCGGACTGTAAGTAGGTAGGTAATGGAACGCTTTTTTGAGACGTTATGACCATGGAGGATAGAACTAAGGAGGGTCATCTGTGTATATGAAAAGTGTCCAGTTGTATGCGCTAAATAACAGTTCCAAAATCCTCCACTGGTGGCGCTGGTGGATTCACAGGGTATGGTATGAATGTAGCAATCGTACTTCAATTCAATCAAATTCATCTACGATTGCTACATTCATACCATACCCTGTGAATCCACCAGCGCCACCAGTGGAGGATTTTGGAACTGTTATTTAGCGCATACAACTGGACACTTTTTCAACTTTTCTCCCATATAAGATGACTCTCCTTAGTTCTATCCTCCATGGTTATGACTTATGATTGTTGTGGGCATAGAGATGTAATATCTCTATGGTTGTGGGCTAGTTACGGAACGCGGCCTATGACAGATGACAGCCCGACAGTGACACCTCTTCTCGAATGACAGTATAAAAATTCGATAGCAAAAATGACGTGGAGTAATAGGTTATGAGTTTGTTGTATTTAAATATTTACAAATGAATTAGGCCAGTAGTGAGACATAATATTAAATAAACGTGTTGGAATTAATTAAAGTTCAGAATGATTGAAATAACGGATATGCAAAGTGAGTAATACATAATCTAAAGAGTTGACTATATTGTACCCAGTCACTTTTAAATGAATGGATAAAAATACATGATTATCACAAAATCAGAAGTAATTACGTGTTTTTGCGTAATCCTTATTAGATAAGCAATAAGGTAGTAATAGGAAACCTTGTCTGAAACTGTTCTTTTTTTAATATTACTATGCCAAAGAACCTGTCAAAAGCTGATGTAAAAATATAAAAGTTATGGTCAATTAGAATACAATATCTTTTAAAAATTCAGATGTTTGGGGAGTCCTGGGAGACCTCTTACTCAAGCAGTTTACAAAGATGTCTTGTCAGTCACCAAATTGAAAAAATTTTTTGTTGTAACCAATACTGCTGTAATTTGTAATGTTGTCATCAAAGGGAAACTTATAGTAATGCCTTATTTACAGTTTCAGCCCCTTCAAGGTCTAACATCACCTTAGTTTGATAAAGTTAAATCTATATTTGCATCGCCGAGGATATGGTATTATCAGTTCTGATTTATACAACTTTATTGTGTGCTCACAGTTCAGTTGAGTTTCGTCATGTATCTTCTTTGTACAGACAGCAATCAAATATTTATTTATTTATTTATGTAACAAAATCCACAGCTCTTAGTCACCATGTACATTATTTTACTTACTCTACTTACAGCCAATTAAGGATTTACATTTTATAATATATTAATTATTATATGTATAGATTGTAACAATATACAATTGCATGCAGTTTATGGCCATAAATATGACAACATTATGAAGGTCCCTGTTTGTCCGATATATGAGTCAGAGATATGTAAATATGTTATGAAATATCAACATGGTTATTCCAGAAATTGGTGTGGGCCTGGCTGGATTTGGAATGACATTCTTGTTTCTAGGAGTTCTGTTGCTCTTTGATAAAGGCCTCCTAGCTATTGGCAATGTGAGTATATTGTGTCAGTATGTATAAATTGTTATGTTAAAAAATAAGATTATTTTTGTGACATAATTGTATTCAACTTTTTGAGATTCCTTTGTGAGCTATAATTTAGTCCACAACTGAATTCTAGAATCGCAATGAGTTGGTAATTGATACTTTTGCTGTGTAAATTTACCCTAAATTGGCTTATATTGTTCTGGTCAGAACAAATGTGTGACAGAAAACCATTATAATGTTTTGCTTTACATATACTGCAATATATTGTTAACAATAATTATTCAAATAGGCATAAAATTAGTAGCAATGGTTAATTTATTCAAAGTTAACCCTTAGAGAATATCTGCAGGAATTTAAGTCCATTACTATTCCCTATTCCCTATTTATACTAAAACAGAAGAATTATTTAAAATATCACTTATAATTTTTGCACATACATAGTCGTAATTTCCCCTTCCCCCCTGCCCCCCCTGCCCTACAAACTTCAGCTAGGGTTCAAATTAATAACAGTTTACTTAAATTAAAGTAGCTAATTGCTAAATGATTCCAGATCCTCTTCATCAGCGGTCTGTCATGCGTGATCGGCGTGCAGAGGACATTGTTTTTCTTCTTCCAACGGCACAAAATCAAGGCGACTTGCGCTTTCTTCGGCGGGATAACGATAGTATTGCTCGGCTGGCCCATGTTTGGCATGATCGCAGAGATGTACGGGTTTCTACTACTGTTTAGGTGAGAGTAATATGTCAATTTTTTTTAATATAACACTATACATTCATAGCTCCACACTAGGATAACCTGTGTCATGGGTGCCATGTACAACACACTAGACAAGGTCACACACCCTGACCGCGAATGGTTTAAACTCATCACTCAAATTTTCGGGGAATCAAACCCAGACCCCTCGCAACAATGATGCAGTGAGGCAGGTTAACGATTGCGCCATAAGGGTGCGGTTCCACTGAGGCGGAGCGGAGCGGAGCAGTGCGCGCTTCACCAATCACATGCCTTGAAATCCCAGCTCATTGCGCCTCGCGTGATTTTCAAGGCATGTGATTAGTGAAGCGCGCACTGCTCCGCTCCGCTCCGCCTCAGTGGAACCGCACCCTTAGGGTCGTCTGTTACCTGTGCTAATAATTCAATTTAGCTTGTAAGGAAATAGTACATTACGATACGGTGCGTAAAGTTGCCCATTTTTGAACGGTGTGAAGTTAGCGCACGAGCGAAGCGAGTGCGATATACGCCGTTCAAAAATGCAACTTTACGAACGAGTATCGTATATTATTTTATAGCACGAGTGACATAAACCCGCTTTATTGTAGTTATAATAAATAAAAGTTATAATTTGATGCTTTAATTTCATAAAGATTTTTGAGTTGCGATGATGTTAATGTAATTTTATTGTGCGAAAGAGAATTACAAAGTGTTCGAAACATGAAGAGACAGATAAAAAAATAACGACAAAGCCTCCTGAAAGGAATTATTACGAAGTTGTTAATGTTTATATTCAAGTTTTGTACAACATAAAACTGTATTTAGGAGAATCTCTAACCTATGTAAATTCTTGCATAACCCGTAATAAGCACTAGTTTAGTATACTGAACCAACAATTTGAGAAGATAATATAACTAATTATGAAATATTTATTCGCTGATTTCACCAAACAGTGTCCTTTACCCTTTATGTGTACTTACCCATACTATGTTAAGTAAGTAGGTTATTTGTTTACTCAATAATATTTCCCATTAAAATATGATAAAGTAACAGTTTTCACCAACAATTTCACACATAGGTTCCTACCTACAATACACAAAACATACTTCAACTGAATAAGTTTAAAAAGCAGTAAAGATAAATAAATATGACTAAAGCACAGTATGGATAATTATAAGTGCAGGCTTACATGGTGACTATTTGCTAACCTGTGGTGCGGATTTGACGCGGGTTTGCGTCACTCAATGTCATAAAGTACCCTCATGTTATATATTTTTTAATTTCTACCTTCGCGTTTGCGTCACTCAATGTCATAAAGTACCCTCATGTTATATATTTTTTAATTTCTACCTTCGCAATTGTCAATAATTTATTTTTGAACGGCGTGAAGTTGGCGTCATTTGCCATATAAAAATGAACTACTTACGCCACTGCAAACTGTGACTTAAATGCGGGTTTAAGTCACGCTGTGCTATAAATTTACTTTTTTACTGAACTGGTTACGTTCCGTAAATGTTTTCTGACTGAATATTAACCTCGTGTTTGATTCAGCCTTTGAACAACTTGTGATAATGCCGGCAGGCCCGCCGCTACCTGCATGAATGCCCGCGTGCTATACTGTTTTACGTGCTTGCGGTGGGCATGAATTCCGGCTGAAGGATTGCTACAATATTTTTGACGTAATAACTCATTCACATGTCCCATAAATCAATGAAGCCGCTAGCATGCACGAAAAAGCGTGACTCATTGTCACGTTCCGCCTGAGCCGAGTGTGCAAGCGAGAGCCTGGAACAAGCTATAGAGAGGCACGATCGGTCTTAGCGTTCGGCTTGTGGCACATCTATTTAACATAGTCATAATTATTCAATTTAATTCATAAAAGTGTGCATTTTTCATCAATGTTTTGACATGACGTAATCACGTAAAATTATCGTCCGTAAACCGACTTTACAACCAATATATTTTTTCTCCTTCATGACACCTTTGATGTAGCCAATATCAAAGTGCGTCTGTGACCACTAGCTGGTCTCTTATTGAGTGGTGTGTGTATTTCATAATTATAATATTTCATTCATTTATATTCCAGGGGGTTCTTGCCAGCGGCTGTCAATTTCCTCAGAATGGTTCCAGTGCTTGGCTCGCTACTGAGCCTACCGATCATTAGAGGGGTGAGTTGAATATGGATAACACACTAGGGATTCTTACATCTGTATATTATAATACAACTGTAATAGATGGATGTCTATGCATGTTACGGTACAGCTACAATTTTTCAAGTTTTCTATACATATTTCAATAGAGCTGAGTATATGTATTTTATTTCAGTAGGAAGTGCATAATTTTTTCCCAAAACGTATTTTTTCTTAAACTGGCCAAACCATAATATTGCCCCTTTCTTATTTATTAAAAAAATTAAAAAAGAGATTTAATAATTGTATTGTGGTTTCATAGACCACTAAGAATTCTTGTCTCTGGCGTTGTTTCCGCCTAAAACGGAAACGGCAACATTTACAGATATGGACAACTTGCAGTTTTATTACATTTAATGGTATAGATTATAAAAATGTTTTGTTGTTCTTAAATAAAGTATATTTTATTTTTTTAGGTGGTGGACAGGATAGCAGGCGACAACGGTCGAAACATGGTATGATAATGTGTTGCCATACGGAATAAAGACTTTTAGTGTAATATATTGGTTATCTGTGAAGTGTACGCGTGCTCGATCTGTGTATTTTAATTATAATATTATTTAAATGTCTGTTTGTTTTGATTGGGGCGACTGAGGGGTGCAGCTGTGTCAGGGAAGATATAGCTAGCTTGTTAATTCTGTATAATGTAATGATGTTACTGATTGACAGACCACACACCTAATTATATCTGCGTATAATACATTAATCCAACTAGCCTCAGATTGTACCCATAGGCAAGCACTGAAATACGAACCTTAGATTGTGTCATTACGGTCTAATTTTCGGCGGGATAGGAGTTGACCATAAGAATACGATACGCAATCACGCATGGATAATTGCGATCAAGTCAATTTTCAAAATCCAACCGTAAGGAATACGACATAACGAACATATTTTAATAACGTACTAGTAGAATAAGTATCGAGTCGGGCTTTAATTGATGATAATAAAGTGTACATGTTAAACCAGTAGACCTAGAAGCATAAAATTTTGAACATGGATACAATAATGGGCGTACCATTAACTACCGTGTTGGAAGGCCACTACTTAAACAATACAATATTACAATTTATACGGGCAAAGTCGCAAGCTCCAACTAGGCGTTAGGTTAGCAAAGCGTTGATTAACTAATCGCTGTTTACACTGAATGAAATATATGTATAGGTACTTTAATATTGTAAACGCGAAACTGTCAACTTCTGTGTTTCAAAGAATGCTGACAACTCTAGTAAACGAGCTAGCTGATGGTAAGTGGTGTACCCTATATACTATAAGTTACTCTATGGTGGTAACGATTGCCCATGAACTCTGAGTAACACCAAAGGCGTCACTGATGAGTTGTTGACTCACGAAAAAGACGTCGATGAGAAAGCAGGAAGACGAATGAAACAAAGAAAATTACTATCTTTCGAACCTCGTTCGAATATTTAAATAAATAAATAAAAATGTGAATTTAATTATTTATCTCGTCTAAACATGAATAGAGGGTGGGTGGAATAGTTAGGTACTGAGGCATAGGTTTACCTACACTAAACTAACTACACTGGAGTCAATGAGAAAATGGAACTGCCAATCCCCTCTAAAACAAGTTTATTGTCGGTGCTCATAGCTCAATTTAGCTTGTAAGCAAAATTTACATTATAATCTTGAAGTAGCCTTAATCACCAAGGGCAAGATAGAATTGGTGTGAGTTGCCATTAAAACGAATTCTACATTTAACGCGAAATATATTTTATGATAAACGTGAATTAAATCGCTTGCATTTTGTTGGCAATGTGTATTGCCGGCGAAAACCAAGCCGTCGTGTTTTGCGGACAAATTAGCATAAATCAATGAAGAATTTGCAACGAGAATGTATTGTGTTGGCTTTGGTACTGGTTCAAATGGTCGATCTACACCACATTCCGTGATCTACACTATCAGATCGTTTACCGTCTAATAAAAAAAATCTGGTGCGTGAAATCCCTATGCGCAGATGAGGGCTGGTTTACATTGATACAGTAGCTGGCGCCAGCACCACTTGATCAGCGCTGGGTCAGCACTATATCAGTGTCGGCGACCCGAATGGCGCAATGGTTAACACGCCGGATCGCTGTTCCGAGGGTCCGGGGTTCGATTCCCAGCGAGACGGCAATTTGAATGATGAAATTAAATTTCCGTTCTCGGTCTGAGTGTAGTATGTCTTTGTCTTGTGTGTTTTCCAAGGCGCCCACGACACAGGGAATCCTAGTGTGGGGCTTTGAGTGTGTAGCGTTATTTAAAAAGAAAAAAGTGTAAACATGTTACAATCCAGTCCAGAATCCAGCATCCGACACATCAGCGGTGTTAATCCAATGATGCTGGCGCTGGCTACTGTATCAATGTAAATTAGCCCTTAAATAAAAAGCGGAGACCATTTTGATTTTTAACAGTAATCTAGGCTGTAATGCTACAGCTACACCTGCGTCTTAACGCGTTAATAAGCTCGCTAATATGATGAAATTATAAGGGTGTACGGCAATGATTTAAATATCTAGATTGAGCGTCGCCCTACAATAAAAACAAAAAAACAAGGCAACATTATCAAGCATGTGTGCGTGTAGGCGATGTTTTTCGCGTTCATTTATTGTCTATGTGTGCGTAATCTGTGCGTAATGATATAAAATTGGCTGCCAACTGTTGGCGGCAAATTTTTGACACGTTTTCGGGGATTCGATGTTCCATCTAGATATTTAATACATCTTTGGTGTACGGTTAGAGTAATACGAATTATTTTGCAATTAATTACTTATTACAATATTAGAAGTCGTAATCTTACCTTCCATTCGCGCGATTTACCTCTGACGCTTTGACTCGTCTCCAGGATCTACTTAGTTATACTGCAACAATGGAGTCATAAAGTCATCCTGATAAATAATTGTTTTCGTAGAACTTACCTAGTTACTGATGACTTCGTGGCCTATTCGTAGTGGCATTTTCAGCGAAGCGAGGGGCCCCGCGTTCGATACTTGCCCGAGGCAAACTTTATTTACCAGACTTGTTCGTTTCGGGCCATGGTATTAAAGTGTTATTTTGTGTTATCCATTCTACCCGCAGAGATGATGCGGGGGTTTGAGGGTGTAAAAGTTTATTTTGTGAAATAAAAAAGTTTTCGAAATTTGAGATTATCGGAATATAGAACATAAAACCAGAACTGAATTATTTGGATTAAATTAAAAGCTTAGAATTTTAAAGCACTCTTATGACGACTTATGACCTTTCCCGTATGGTATTTTCCTCAGGATGGTGCAATGTAGCTGCGAGGAGAAAGGACGGTACTTCATAAATGAGAATAACTAAATTTTACTTTACAGTACCAATGTAACATTCCATATTCAAAAATTTAATATTCCATATTTAAATGTTTTTGATGGACAACTAAGGTTACTTAGAATACAAGGGCTACCTATAATTTCATACCTTTTGGGAGCAAATAGGTAAATTCATTCCTTTAATAATTTTTAAAGTCATATAGGACATGTTTAAACCTATCAATCTTTAAATGATTCCTATTAAAGCTTCTATTTCCTATTTAATTAGGACTTAAGGACTAATTTTTGGAAATGCCTCTAAGCTAAATATGGCAATTACCTAATTGATAACGAAATCAATTTAATAATCTTATTAGCAAAGATTTTATACAATTTTCATATAAATATATATCTATCAATTAAATTTCATTGTGTCAAAATTACTAAACGAATTTTTACTACTCTAAGCATAAATTAAGTAAAGCAATAAGTACCTTATTTCTTACGTAATACTGCATATTTTAATTTGATTTATTGGATGTGTAAATGTATTCTAAATATGGTTAAAATTAAATTGATTTTTCCAAATTGGTTTTTTTTCTTCAAGGTTTCTCAAAGTTGAGTCTCAAAGTCATTTATATCAGTCGCAGATACGTTTGTATCCCGAAAATTATCTTTTGACGACGTTACTTAGGCATAACCTATTAAGGTATGGTCATGAAACAAATAATATAGAGAGGAGACGGCCTAAGCAACTATGCACTGTGACTCAACTAGGTCCTGACGTCATCACAGTGGGCGTGGCCTTAAGTCAGTCTACTGACGGCTCTCACCAAATAAACTTTTACTCGACGAAATTTTTACGCGACACTTTGTATCAGGGGAAATAAAAATGCATAGGTGCGTAGAGCTAACAATTACTATATCTTGATACGTACTGAAATTCGTCCTACATTAATTCCTAAAGAATTTTTTACCACCAAATATTATTTTTCTAGTTTTTATAATCATTTTGTAAACACTTATAACAACAAAAACACAGGGCCGTATTTGGTAAGAAATGGGCGGGATCTTCTTAGATCCCGCCCATTTCTTTATCCCCCTCGCCCCGCAAAGCGTCACGCGATCTTTTATAGGGAAATCTACATACAACGTCTCCTCTCTATATTTGCTTCATGGGTATGGTCTGAGGGTATGGTACATCTTATCTATTATGGATTATGGTTGAAGACTAGTATGTAAGTGCCCTATGATTTGTGAAATACCCCTTACTTATAATATACCTACCTTACCGACAACAAAGTAGGTCAACATAATAATTTCCATTAAACCTGCATTACAAATATTATACTTATGTTATGTACGTACCTACCTAGGTAGTACAAAACCTACTACTAGTACAAAATAATTTTAAAAACTTCCGTTCCATAAGTCCCTTAAGAATTGGGTAACTACGTTGAATTAATTATATTTTAGAATTAGATAGACCAGACATCTGAGCGTATCTACGTACCTACTGAGGAACTTGAAAAAAATAGTATATTTGCTCATTTGTGTAGGTAAATATAAGTAGGGTAAGAGAGTCTAACTCCCGAAGAATAAAACAAAGCTTAAAATCTCGCAAACAGTGGCACTTTTACAAAAAAGATTTTTGACATCTAATAGATCATCCCTCCAAGCTATCTATCGTGTCGTTTTGTCGTATAAATTACGGGAGCCTGTAAAGTAAACCTATGTATAGTAGAGAAGCGTCCCATTTGCCGTGCTTTTGTGTTCGTGTGCGCGAAAACAACAAGAGTGGTCATCGCCGGCCATATTTGAATTGATTTAATACTATTATGCGTATTTTATTTACCTAGACAATAAATTATTATCAAATCTCAGAATATTTAAAGTTTTGATGGAATAGGGCTCAATAATGAGACGGCTGGGTTGCGAAATACACAAGTCTTTAACTTAGTTAAATCTAAAAATACCGTCCATTTTATGACTTTCTTGACTATATCTACGTTTTAAAGTAAGAAAGAAGATATAGCATAAATACGCGCACCCATTTTTATATTTTTATCTATTGGTTAAAAATAGAACATTAGAGTTGAAACCCACAGGCTGGAGGCATTAAAAAAGCTAGTAAAACGTAACATCAATAACGATTTAATATTATTACCCTCCTCCAAGAGCTTGTTGCTTGTTTATTTTGAACGTTACTGCCGCTAACAAAACCCATTGTCTATGAATGGAATAAATAAATCACAGTGACAGAGAAAAACAAAACGGGATAACTGTCATTCGAATATCGATATAATATTAGCGCAAAGATGGCAGCACTAGTCACTAACTCGCCTGTCAGTTTTGGACGGGGCAGTTACCGCCCGTGGCCGGGTCGGATCGGACGTGTGGGGGAAGTTATATCGATTATCCGTCATTGTACCTCGATAACGCAATAAAAAACACGAGAAATCCCAAACCGTGTGTCTCCGTTTTCGGCGCCATGAATAAAAAATGCGAAATTGTAAGCTTATAGCAATATAAATGCCATCAATAGTAGTGAACACCCGTTCAGGAGCCCGGACTATATCGTACAAGGATCTTAAAAGAGGGAGACGGGTGCAAAAAGGATAGAATCATAAAACGTTTGGCTCCGTTATTAAAATGAAATTGAAATTTGTGACATGTTAGTGCGTGATGTGATGTATTCATTGTTCTATTTTTGAAAAGTTAACAATATTGAATGAGCTTTCGATATTTTACAAAAAATATACCTACGCGCATGTTCCTTCGAGAGGAGTGTGTAAAGTAAGTGGTGATTTTTCTTTTTTTATGTAATATCATGTACATTGATTGTGCTTATTAATTTTTTTTCCCGCTCTTTTGGTAACTTTTTCTTTTGCTGATTTTTTTTATTTGCTGTTTATTTGCTACTAAACATTTTCATATTTTTCAGCTACCTGTGTGATTTTTTTCAATATGTCGTGAAATTGTTGTAAGTAGTAATAATAGTTTAAAATATTTAACATTTTTAAACTAACCGACAGTTTTAACTACATTTTTTTTCACATTGTTTACAGTGCGTGTGACATTTCCCATTCGATAAATTATTTTTATTTTCTGTTTATTATAGGATATTAAATCATTTTAGTTATTAATTATAAAATCTATATTTCCTTATTTGTTCCTAAACATTTTTATTATGTAGAAAGGAATGTTGCGTGAATATTTTTATCAATAAAGTATTAAGATCTAGTGGTAGGTTGTCACTGACGCCGATAAACATCAGTGACTTAAACTGCATCACCGATACGTTGCTGGCCAAAAAGCAAGTGGAGGGCCCACATTATTTCAAGCTCTTCGACTATGTCACCCATTCTTAAAAAATCTATAAACAATAAAACATTGAATGGATGCTAAATTTATGTGTTTTTAACGCCAGTAAAAGAGTAAACTACACTCTGGAATCACCTGGGTGGACCAGAGTACAGGTACGTCTAACAGAAGAGTCCTGGGGCTTGTGTTCTTGTCGTCCTTCCTATGCGTTGTATCCTCGTTTGTTCCAATGTTTTTCAGCAGGATGTATCCTGGGCAGGGGAGCATGTTTGAGCTCGATATGAATGAAATCCTTTACACTCCAAATCTTTTCAACATATTCGATCTCTTCGCCTCAAATCTTTCTACATGTCTAAGTTTTATAGCGATTAAATTACTTCTAGTGAAGATGTGAAGTGTTACGCAAAGGTGTTGTTTCCCTTGCGCAATTGAGGCTCTCTCAGAAGTGGCTTTAGAAATAATATTATTATAATTAAATATCACAGCCAACAGGTTGTATAACAAAGGTACCTAGTGTGGATTTAAATTCGGCAAAGATTTATCTTGAGAACATGGAACAGAGTCAAGGCTGAAGATACCTTAGTTTGGCTTTTACAGGTGGTCTGGCTGCCTACTAAGTCCAAAGCATATAAAACTATTTCAAACCCCATTTCGAAAGATAAATTGGCTACGAATACCATTTTCCCGAATAAACGAATTTGACTGGCTTGAGCTCTTCCGTGCTTCGAAGGGCACGTAAATAAGTCAGTCCCGGTTGATGTTATTATGTCAGTCAGGTAGAGAATTATCTGTGACAAGAAACAAAAATTCTGACAATCAATCCTCAAATTCTCAAAATGGGACCTTCCGATATTTGGGTTTACCGCTTTTTCCTTCACCAATCTGTTTTGGAGCAGCGTTGTGGAGTAAGATTTAGGCTTCCACAGTTAAAAGGAAAGACGTGTGTGTGTCCTATAGAGGCCCGTTAATGGGTTGAAGCCATTTATTACTTTGGGTAAGCAAAAGTAGGCTTGTCTGACTTCTAGGATGGACGGAGGCCCATACTTCATTTCAAATTAGCTTGTAATCTGTGTTAAATCTTGTTTGAGCTACCATAAGAAGTCGGTTCCGAAGTGATTACCGCATAGGTGTATTTAAAGTTTCCATTAGAAACTTCCTCGAAGACGTGAGCAGTGGATAATTTCTACAAGTAATTGGCATAGTTTGTAGCGTGCTCCAACTGTC
Organism: Hesperia comma; assembly: GCA_905404135.1. Classification (NCBI taxonomy): domain Eukaryota; kingdom Metazoa; phylum Arthropoda; class Insecta; order Lepidoptera; family Hesperiidae; genus Hesperia; species Hesperia comma. Next base: position 18,401,004 of record FR990015.1, on the reverse strand, counting down.
TTTGAGTAAGTAAATTGTTTGAGTTCAGAAGGCCGAGCGCAAGTATGCTGAGACCTGAGACCATTCTGCGATCACGGTAGATGGAAGACGGACGGAATACTGCAAGTATTTAACAAGATATACATCATCTCTTTTCGAGCAACCTACATTTTTTAACCATAATTAAGAACAACCTTTAGACTAAATTTTTTTTTTAATTTTACTTCAAACTAAATCCTGCGTGGAATAATTTGGCCACGTCTATTCGCTTAACTGGTGAAAACCGCACTCAAATTGGTTAAGCCATTTATGAAATCAGAATTTATCCATTTCCTTATTTATGGAAGTTCAGCCAGCGTTCCATAGCTGATGTCCTCGATAACCATAAAAAACTGACCAAGTATTTACTATAAGGTGGCTGGCTCATTTGTTGAGTATTTATAAACAAAATAATTTGATACCAAATGAGGTAGGTGCGTGCACTTCAAACTTTTGACCCCACGAGTTTGCGTGCTTGCGTGCCTGTGCGCGAGCTTACATTTGTATCGAGTATTAACCTTCATTTGTATTAAGTGTAATAAACTTCATTCGCTCAACAATAATGCTGCCTTTCGGGGTAAAAAAAATCTGAACTACCTATTTGCAGTGACTTTATGAACACATTGGTTGGTTGCGTTTTCTGTTCGTTAATACTGAGGTATGACTGTGTGCGCATTATGTGTACGCATTGTAAAACGCACAAAAAAAGAGCAGCATCATCCTCAGGCTTTTAGCGAAAATCTTCGTATGCGTTACATTTCGAGAGAAGATTGGAAGTAGGTATTATCTGTATTAGTATACCTTTATAAATGAAGATGATGTTTGTTTAGGCACATCACTCAGCATGAAATGGGAGCGAGTTCTGTACATTCACGAAAGAGAAATGAAAATGAATAACCTGAGTAAGTCACTAAAAAGAGGGCAATATAGATACGTCGACGGGACGCGAGACAATAATGAAATCGAGGCTGTCCTGATCAAATTGGGTTCTTCGCGCATCCTCTAATCTAAGTAATAAACGCTTCCACACTCATACCTCGCACGCACTAAGATCCCCTGTGTTGCGGGTAGCATGTAAATTTTACTGTACATTTGAGACGTTCTCGCCCAATGCTGTTTGCAAGCGTCTAGGATGTTGTCCAGGTAACGAGACTTGTCAGTGAACAGTGTCGACCATAGATAAAAGTATATGTGTCTGTGAATTATATGGATTGCGCCAGAGTCTGTAGCTAATAAATAGCGTAGTGCGAGAAGGGCCTTTTACGCTACACACTCATAGCCCCACACTAGGATTCCCTGTGTCGTGGGTGCCATGGACAACACACGTGACAAGGACACACACCCACACCAAGAACGGAAATTCAAATTTGAATTGAATCGGCAGGAACACTACCTACTAATTATTCCTAAGTCGCCAGGAACATGGAACCCCCCCGCTGAAAACAAATTTATTACCTGTGCCTATAGTATAATTTAACTTGCAGGCAAAATTTACTAACGGCATTTTAAATTCTAGTCCTCAATCTGCATTGTACCTTAATCATAGGGGCGGAAAGCTGGTATTTGTATGAGATGCAATTAAAACGAGTTTTGTATCGAAAGCAGGGATGTTACGGATATGGAATTTCGGATCTGGATACGGATACGGATATAGGAATAAAATTATATCGGTTTCGGTTTCGGTTACGGATATCTAATTATTTCGGATTATCCGTTAGTTTCGGATAGTTTCGGTTACGGATATTACATTAAAGGAAAAAAATGTATGTAATAATCTACTTATAATCCATATTATTTCTATATAATTATTTTTTTATATAAATCTCTTGCGTTACTGAGTGACTGACTGACAGACAACGCACAGCCAAAACTACTGAACAGAAGAAGCTGTAATTCGACTTGTATGTTCCTTGGGGAGTGGGGAAGGGAGAACTAAGAGAGGATTGTTGGAAATTCTACCCCGTAGGGGTCGATCCGGACGAAAAACTTTTATATGAAAGTTGTACACCATTGAAGTTAGTGACTTGAAAATTTGGATTTTAGTTGTTTATTAGTCGAGTTCTTTCTTCAGGAACTACCTACTTTTTAGACAGAGTGATACCAAAAAATCAAACAATGCAAGATTTACGTGGCACGTGAGTGGTGAAATAAAAACTTGTCATAACGTGTTCTATTTAGACTCCGCTCTTATCCGAAATTATCCGAAACTATTTTAACGGATACGGTTACGGTTACGGATATATTTTTATTTCGGATATCCGATAGTTTCGGTTTCGGTTACGGATATCCATAACATCCCTGATCGAAAGCGAAGCAGTGTACGTACGAAACGGTCGTTATAAATATGAAATATGCACCCGTAGATCATTGTAACGCGAGCCCCATGAATTTTGGAGTTTGTAAGCAGGTAGCCAAGTCATAACTCAGGCCAAACAGAATGGATGACCCAGCCTAGACTGCTTGGGGTCGAATAAAATGAAATTTATTCGAAGTTGGATTTATTGAAGTAAGAAACTTCGAAAGTCCTAGTCGTATTGCTTAACAAATCTCTATGAACAATCTTGGAATATGTGATAAGAATCTCCCAAATCGTAGAATGATCGTAAGTATTTAAAAACTAGTTTATTTAACAACAGTACTCTTTGCCAAGAAAAAAGTTTCGAATGCTATTACTTGGCAGCTTGGCACGTCCGTCGTGACATTGACATTGCGATCGGAAGTTCCGGGTTCGGTTTCTGTCAGCGGTATCCGGGAAATTTTTGTTCGAGTGATCACGGCCCTTATACATGCAGCCGTGCATTGTTTGTCGCCCGGTGAGGTCTTGCGACACCACCGAGCTACCAAGAAGACCACCGAGGCAGCAGTGTCACGGAGCGCAGCTCTACCTAAGCAAGGGGTCGTTTCCGCTACTGGTTCTCCTACTCAATCCGGTAGATGAGACCAGTCAGTTAGGATTCAATTAGACTAGATTAGGATTACAGGTTAAGGGTACTACTTAGGTATATTATAAAGTATTTTTTATTGTTCAATTAAAGTTTATATTAATTTTATCCTCGGTGCCCAACCCCATAACTAAAGTATTTTGTTATTTTTCCGTCTAAATCAATAACTCACCAAATTATTTATAAAGAATGAAGCATCGAGTTTCGAAACTTTATGTCTAAACCACGAATTAAAGATAACCAAACTAAACCAGCCAGCTTTTTATAAAAATGGCACCTACATTAACAGGTGCTTATCCCGACGATAGAGATATTCTTGTAAAGGTTGGTCCATAAAATCCGCGAAATAAAATCATATCTATGGAAATTTAGTAAATGTCGGGTCGCTTTCGGCAAAGGATTTGATGGAGCCATTCGTTGGATCCAGTGTGGATACAGAGGATATTTCGTCCCTTTTTATTACATCATCCCAACCCATTACTATTGTCAGGGCCGCGGCCAGCTTTATGGCCAAAACGGCTATGCACCCCACCCCCACTATCGTTGTTAAATACCATTTTACTTTTATGCTGCTTGTCGGTGGTCCATTTGCCGCCTTCCTGTGCGTGCAACCCAGGTGCGTTGCACGCCTTGCACGTCCGCTTACGGCGGCCCTGACTGTTGTGGTGGTTTTTTATGTTTTCCTTCACCGCAGCTGCCGCAGCCGCAGCAAGTGATAATCAATTTCTAATAAGTCAGGTTAGCCACAAATCATTCTATCTAACTTTACTGCCAGACACACTAAAATGAAAGGCAGCTCTAGGCCTCCTCCGTGATAAAGGAGATTTCCCCGTCTACTGCAGGGGTCCATTAATGGGTTAAAGCTAAACCAGGAATCACAAACCCCCGAACAATAGCTTCACCTATGTAAGCTTTTCGAAATTTTACGCAAATAAACTATTAAAATCGTATGAAAACCGAACTGGAGTAATTAAATTTAAACTGGCATCATTGAGGGTTAAATCAAGGCAACCGCGTGTTAAATGCGCAGACATTTTATTTTCATTCAATAGTTAGCGTTCGTTTGAGCTGAATCAAGCCCGTCTGTCTGTCTGTGGTACACCGCCGCTTAGTTTTTGAAATACTCGTAAAGGATTCAAACTTGAAACAAAAAAAAGGAACTAACCCAGACTTCAAGCAGTAAGTAGGTAAGTAGGTAGTAGATAATATGTTGAAATTTTAGAGAAATTTCTGAAACTGTAGAATGTTGAATTATAGAGTTGTTGAATGTTGAAGTTGTAATGAATCTAAAATAATATCCTACACATGCAATATTTATTGAAGTATCTTGTTTGTGACATACCTAGACTGGTTATCACCATCATGTTTTAATATATTATTATAATTACTTAGTCCACGCTTGTTCTTTCACCCACAAGGGAACAAACTTACAAACATGAATTATTGTTGTCATTCCCTCATATCGCGCAGTTGGATAAAAGAAAAACTGTTCCCATTTGATTGTAGCGTGCCAGTATTTAAGTCTACAGCAAATAAACTGAGTATGTTTTATCAGCCAGTGCAATTCCCGGCCGGAGAAGACATTTATGTGTCTGATAAATGTTTAATCTTGGGTCTTGTTAGTGATGTGGTAACTGATGTGTTATTTATGTTGTTACCGGCGCCCGCGACAGGTGACTGACTCCGTCCGCATTCGATATGGCATTCAGTATAATAGCACCTCACTGAAATGCCCGCTTTCCCCCCTGTTATAAAGGTTCATTGTAGATTGACCCCTGCGGACTGAGATGGTCGCCACTAAAAATGTGTGACCGGCCCCACACTTTGCTTTTCCGAGCAGAGTTGCTCTTAAAACAATTAAGTATATTACGGCGGCAGAAATGGCCTACTAAGTACCTTGGGTGGCGGTAGTACTTCCCCGGGTGATTTTTGCAACACAGAAAAGGAAATGTATGGTATTGGCTGGGCCCAGCCATTGATACGCATTTATTGGTCAATCAGTTTTATTCCTTGAGTGTAACTCCAACGGTGTAAGTGACGCTTTGGCACGCTAGCTAAACAAATGGATAAGTTACTTGGTTGGTTAAACAATACCTAACTTTTACCAAAAAAAGAACAACAGCGACAAGTAGGTGTCTACATAACTTAAAAGTAGGTACCTACTTGTCAGTCGCCGTCGTCATTTCTACGCGATCAGACGTCAAGCACCAAAGATTGAAAATAAAAATAATTATTAAAATTAACACGTCGTCGTAAAGTCACAACAGTTGAATGAGAACCTCCTATTTTTTTATGTCTGTTTAAAAATTATTTCTGACCGTAACGAGCAATTACTTTAAAGCCCGACTTTTAAGTGCGCGTAACAAATAACAATAATTATAGTTTTAATTGTGTTACTTCATTAATTAAGCATTTTAATTTTGTATCCAACATGGCATTGCCATTTTTTTTATTCGTGGTTTTACGCCCCCAGAGATCGTTATTTTCAGTTTAAAGTGATGTCACGCAGACGAATAAAGTCAGAGGGGGACAAATAGGACTTTTGAGACAGACTTTTTAAAGGGTTCAACAACCATAGATACCTACTTCATATTTTTTATTAATTAACTTACGGTTACACTTTCTTAGAGGCGACCATCTGTGACCGAATTACAATGAGACTCATACTAACAATAGGTACCTTACCTTCTAATTGGACTATTACTAACACATCGGTTACACTTACACCCATCTACATTACCCTTCGCCGTAGTCGGGTAAAATGCTACGCTTTACGTAAGAAGCGAAGGTTTTCTACTTACTCTTTTAATAAGCATTTAAGCCTCATAAATGTCAACTGCGCGTTAAATTGTCACAAATACCAACAATAGCACTTACACTTCCAGCTTTTGAGACCAGATCTAGCCTTTTCATTGTCGAGCCAAAGAATATTGTCCATTAACAATACAAAGTGTCAGAGATGGTTGTGTTTATGAAGTGTTTCCAGCACTTGCTCAAGTGGTTAATTCATTGGGACCCAAAACTATCTCACTGCTCGGCATAGGTCTTTTTTCAAAAAGTGAGGTCAGGCCGTACAGGCCATACTCGTAGTCCATAGTACCTACGGATTAGCGAGCACTCTTAGGTAGGTACATTTAGGTACTTGTAAGTATTTGAGAGCATTATGGAGAACTCTCAGTCGTGCACCGTTACCGAAGCAAGTGGTAATTCTAATATATACCTACCTACTATAAAATAGGTAATGTAAAGCGGAAGAGTTTGTCTTCTGATTTTCACGATTAATTCACTGGACCACTCTAATTGGAATTTGGTATGAAGGTAGTTCTAGATCCTGGAACTGGAAAGATTACCTATAGGAAAGGTTTTATCCCGATTATACTTTCCCTTGAGATAATTTTATATTATTTTTGATAATGTATTAAGATACATATTTTGTAATTCCAATACGGCAAGGGAGCAAGCAAAAACTATACTGAACTTAATACCTAACCATAATGTTAGTCTTAACACTGAAAGTTATCCAATCCCCTATTACGTGGTAAGTGCCCCTCCTAGATCTATTTTAGCGCTAGAACTGACGCGGCTGACCTGGGCGGAATGTCAGCCATCGACTGGGGCCAGGGGAACGATTGCTCTCAAATAACAGACACGATCGTATCTGCAGCTGACGTAGAAATAACTTTTTCTCGATTTACAATGATATATCCATAATTTAAATATAATAAGTACCTATCTAATCATCGCTGTGCTCACGCGCGGCATTAGCTGAGTCTAGACCCCATTCGCCGTTTGGGCATGCTGCAGCGCAGATATTATACATATATTATTGAGTTGTTTTTTATCGTGTTCTTTTTATTATTACTTTTAAGTTATTTAACATTTAGGTAAGTGAGATATGTATGTACCTACTTAATAATTTAAGTGTTGCATGCAATAGTTAATGTTATTCAATGTTCGTGTGCTGCAGTATCTAACAGCGAATAAATGTTTTTTCTTTCTTTTCTTTCTTTGAAATACGAACCTGAAATATAATTATTTTTAATATAATAAACAGATTCTTGCGGTGTCCTACGTGAGCGACGAAAACGACGCGACGCGACGTTGCGAACGCGACGATCGCGATCAAATAAACGGTATCCCTCTACTTGCGTCCTATGTGACAGTCTGCGACGACAGGCGACGTTGTCATTGTCACGTGTAGCATCGCGTCGTGTTGCGTAGCGTCGCGTCGTACTTATTCGTCGCTGACGTAGGACACCCTGTTAGCGTCTAATTAAGATGAAACTTTTAGCAATACTTACACCTACCGCATCAATTTTTTTTAATAACTAAATTGTCTGTTATGCCCGAAAAACTATATACTAGACCTAGACAGGCAGAGAAACATTCTTAAAAAATAATAATTTTGGTTTCTATTGACCTCATATTTTTTTAAATATCTTCTATGTACCTACAAATAATTAATTATCTCCTTGTCGAGTTTACAGGAGAAAAACTTTACTCCCAAGTCAAAGTTCATTCATAATGCAAATTACTTCATGAAAAAGAAAAAGTTGCACTCGAAAGTGCTTCAACCGAGTGTCTTGAGTAAAAGCTGTTCTTTTCCGAAAGAGTTATGTTTTGAAATCGACTGAACAACTGCTCTGCGCGGAGTGAGTATTGTTCTCTGGCGTTAAGATTTTCACGGAAATACTGACGTTAAACATGGCTCGGACAAAGAGTCGAGATGGTTTACCTGGATGCACAGTAAGTTCTTTTGTTACATTTTCCGTTTCCGGCGCCTCGGCGTCCCGCATTTTTGTATGGATTCCATTTTCCCGCGCTCGATGGATTTTCATAGGAATAAATATAGATATTATTTTATAGTAATAATTGATTTAGTGCAATTATTATATTAAATAGTTAATTAATATACGATAATCTAGGTTAAAGTAGGTACGCAGGGTTGTATTACCCTTCATAAATCCAATTTCCTCCCCCCTCGGCATTCAGACCTTTGTCTCCGCTAGCTCGGGAGCTACATACGCCTATGGCGCACATAATTTATGTACAAGAAAAATATAGGTACAATCGAATTGAGAACAGATTAATTAATTTATCTTCCGCTTCTCTGTATAATAACTGTTGAACGACTAATGCAGGTAATTTCTTAGTACACGGATTAATAAAAGTAAGTACGTACTACTTACATAGGATCTCAACCACCGAGGAACTCAAGTACCTACCTACTCTGTAAATCTCGAATGTAGCGAATGAAATTTCTAACTTAGCGAATCATATTTCAGTGAGCGCAAGGAATTTCCAAGGTAGCACATGAAATCTCGTTAGCAATTGGAATTCTTCAGCCGCAATATGGAATTTCTGATGTAGTTCAAGGAATTTCTGAGCGCCGACTGAAGGAAAATCGAGCGAACAAGTTTAGTTCTCTTTGAGCGTCCAAGTTGTGTAAATATTGTTGTATGACGGAGTTGAGAACACGGGTCCGACTTCTCTACATATCTGAAAGGATGTGTGGATACAGTTCACACCCTGAATCACGCTGTCGAAGTTTTCTATACCTAACGCTCCTACATATGGATAGGTACAATCAAGTTGCGCATAAAACAGTCGATGCACGCCTGTGCCCCATGTATGATCATCTAGCCTAGTACTCCTGGCAGGAGATTTCCCTGTACGAGGGAGTCCTTCTCCCCAGGTTTATACTAATACAATTCTGCCAATCTATAGTGGACGTTAAACAACACTAAAGTGCAGAGTTCGTTTTTTGAGGTAGGTACACATTTTGTTTATAATACAATTATTGTGCACTGTAGGCATGGGCGTAGCCAGGGTGGGGCAGGGTGGGGCACTTGCCCCACCCTGGCCCAGCAGCTCAGTACAAGGGTGGGGCACTTGCCCCACCCTGGCTCTGACCTGAGGTACCTTACAGGCACCTACCGAAACCTAAAAAATTAAATTATCCAGGCACAAACTACCTACATAATATCCGTTAGAAAGTTAACACTTAACGACAACACTTCACCTAACCGCAAGCGTGTCGCATAGCATCCATCTGCCCCATGGCGAAGACCAAATTCATTGGCAAAATTGGCGAGCAGCTAGTCGGCTACCCGACTACCCGGGAGTCGAGAATTCTGGTCGCTGGCTAAGGCTGTCGAGGGCAACTTCTGTCGGTCTTCTTTTCCACCACTGCGATTACTAGATAAATCAGTTGTCCACACGGCAAAGGGAAAATCCGAACTTCTTGGCACCAGCTTTGTCGCCAACAGGTTCGTCATGTCTGTCTGTCTGTCCGTTAGTCCATATGTCACAGCTACTTTTTTCCGAAACTATAAGAACTACCTATATTGTTGAAACTTGGAAAGTAGATGTATTCTGTGAACCGTTTTAAGATTTTCACAGAAAAATGGAAAAAAGCAATAAATTTTGGGGGTTCCCCTCACTTAGAACTTAAACTCAAATTTTTGTTTTCATCAAACCCATACGCGTGGGTACATCTATGGATAGGTCTTCAAAACAGCTATTAAGGTTTCTAATATCTTTTTTTTCTAAACTGAATAGTTTGTGCGAGAGACACTTCCAAAGTGGTAAAATGTCCCCCCGTAACTTCTAAAATGAGAGCACGATAAAACTAAAGAAAAATTATAATGTACCTTAATATGTAAACTTCCACCCATAATTGGTTTGAACGAGATCTAGTAAGTAGTTTTTTTAACACGTCTTAAATCCTAAAACACACCTTTCATTCAATCAACTCAAATATAAATATATTTTTATAATCTGTTACTAGCTGCTACGGAAACCTTCATGAGCGAGTCCGACTCGCACTTGGCCAATTTTTACTCGTAAGTCTGGCAGACGAGCACTACTGTCCCTCGATACCAAGAAGTCGAGTGAACCAGATGGTGTTTCTGCAGTGGTGATTAAGACGTGTGCTCCCGAGTTTACTCCCGTTTCAAAGCACCTATTTTCGCTATCCTACACCACTGGATTAGTACCGTCTTCATAGAAAGTAGCCCTAGTTCATCCTATCCCCGAAAAGGGCAATCTTAGTGACCCGGCTAAGTGCAGGTTAATCCTAAGGTTATGGAGCGTATTATAATTGTACAGCCCCTAGGATATCTGGAGGATCTCCAGTTGATCAGTGACCGGCAGTACGTGTTTCTTTACGGACGTTCTGCTGGCGATCTTTTAGCATATCATACTCATCGATGGGCCCAGGCCCTTGATAGCAACGAGGAAGCATTCCTGGATATCGCTAAGGCCTTCGACCGAGACTGGCAGGGCTCTTCTCGCGAAGCATCCATCTTCGGTCTCCCTGAGAGGTCATGTAATTGGGTAGCCAGATTTGTATCTGAGCGATATTAAAGGCCGTACTTGACGGTGGTTGCTCAGATATGAAACCTATAAACGCTGGTGTTCCCTAAGGGTCTGTGCTGTCTCCTATTCTGTTAATTCTGCATGTTAATGATATGCTGGAGCGTGCAACCAGTATTCATTGCTATGAAGATGACAACACGGTAGGAAAGTTGTGTCTGAACTCTGAAGTTGAGAATTCTCTGGAGAAAGTCTCGGAATGGGGTCGACTCAATTTAGTTGAGTTCAACCCGAGAAGACACAAGTTTGCGCATTTTTCGCTTAGAAAACCCCATTTGTCATGGCGCCTCCATTCCAGGGTACCGCGCACATTATTAGTACATGTGTGTCGGTGTGTCGATGTCATCTCGAAGCTAAGGCCAAATTGGCCTCCGAAGTGCTTGGCGTCATGAACCGGGCGAAGCAGTAATTCAATGCGAAGGACCTACTGATGCTTTATAAAGCTCAGGACACCTCTCACATGGAGTACTTTCTCATCTCTGGGCTGGGGCGCCACAATAACAGCTTAGTCTTTGGCGCCGTACAAATGCGCGCAGTTCGAGTTGTCAACTATCCACGAGTCACTAACAGGCTAGAACACCTAGGTTTTAGGAGAGAAATAGGATGTATCTGCGTGTTTCAACGACTTGACAACGGTGAGTGCTCCGAGAAATTGTGCGATTAGGTGCAAACTTCACGCTTCCATCATCGCACCACTTGCTAAAGATTGAAGTATCATTCTCATCCCTTGGATTCATGACGAACAAGGAGGCTCCGATTTTCACGATCATTTTTGCCGCGAACTTGCAGGCTGTGGAATGAGCTTCCTTGTGAGGTACGCCCGGAGCGCTTTAATATAGGGTTCTTCAAGAAAGGTGTAAAAAGAGTTCTCCTTCAGGACCGGCGTTGCACTGGTGACTCCCCTGGTGTTGCTCGTCCATGGGTGTCGATGACCACTTACCATCAGATGGCTCGTCCGCTTTCACGTCAGCCCTTTAGGCTATAAAAAAAGACCGTGGGTATAGTTTGCTAGTTAAGACCATACCTATTATTTCAGAAAGTTGCCCCACCCTGAGCCCAGGGCTGGCTACGCCCATGACTGTAGGTATCTATGATTCTATTTTCCCACTTAAGAGAATGAAAAGGATAAAAATATGGGAGTATTTAAGCACGAATACTGTACCTATACATAAAATCACAATGGGAAGAATCACCTTGTTTCGTCGCTGAAAAATGTTCGGCCAAATACTTTTTTTTAATGGAATTAAGATAGCAAACGAGCATGCAGCACCACCCTTCCGCTGCCGCCCATAACAACTGTGACCGACCTAGAACTAGACTCAAAGGGACTAGGATGGTTAGCCTTCTTAGTAGATGGTGTGACAAAAAATTATAAAAAACAAACAATAAACATTTTATTGGCGTACAAAAATACCTACATATCGTGTGTAATACATACCCGTATCATAGTAAAATGTGTACAATCCGCGATGAGTTAAGTTTAGAATCAAATAAACATTTAATTCAAATAACGCCATTATCATTATTTTCAAATCAACCAGGCACTATCTAAATTCTAAATATTTCGGTAGGTACCTAAACAAAACGAAGTAAGTATTGTGAACAGTCTCAATTACAAACTAATAAATTACGAAAGAACAATCAGACAGATAAAAAAGCAATTAAAACCACAGACAAAAGCTAGTTCAAACCACAAGTTAAATTATTCATGAAAAGTCCAGGAACATTTTTCTCGTCATGAATTCCAAAATGGCGCCGTAAACTTTTAAGTTTTTTGGCTGTATACGAAATTCGCTGCATGCACTTAGTCGTGAAAGTTTTTAATATGTCGCTTGAAATCACTCAGCTCAGTCGAAATGGGAGCGCCTGAGTAATTATGGGCTATAAAATGTAGCATGTTGTGTGCTCTGTTAGAAATACCTGTTTTATTGACTTTTATGTAGCTACAAAAGCTGTCGATCGGCGTACTGACGTCCGCGGACACCTGGCATTGTCGGTATTGTTTATTGTATATAGTCTGTTATCTTTGCAATTTATAGACATTGGATAGAAATAGGAATGCGCTTTTACCGCGCCTTACAACTAGGGCTGCCAAGCCAACCGTAAGTACTGTAAAGTAGACAGACATACGTACGAGCATTGTACTTATTTAACAGCAGATGTGCTGCAAACGTATCAAAAAATGTTTTCAAAATTTGAATTAAATTATACGTTTTTTTAAAACTCCATACCTTTTATCTATTTACTTTAATAACAGGGTTTACTCTATTTCTTCTAGTAAAAGTTGGAAGCCCTAATTACAACTGAAATAATTGTTTAATACAATTTATGTGTGGTAGCAAGGCCAACATGGCCAAGGAGTCCGGGGACCTCGTAACTTCCTCTTCAACTTTGTTACCGAAACATGTAAATATACTTATTTCGTGGTTGATACCACAACAAGCAGTCTGGTAGCTCAACAGACAGATACTAATTAGATTCTATTAATTGCCTAACGATCGATTTTACCCATTAATGACCCATTATTGAGATGACGACGGTTTTCAGCCAACCCATGTGTCAGAAGTTTATCACTTTGGATCGACATAACCCGAGATATTAGCGCTTCAAGTTATAATTACTTTTAAGGCCCGTTCAAATATGTGCGGTAACCGCTTTTCGATACCGGTATCCGAGTTGGTAAGCGATATTGTTATGCTAGTTCCATAGCACACAGCGAACTTTTGTGACCCATTCGGTTCGCCATAGGTACCTATTACACGTGCAATACTAGCTTGTGGCGGCTTTTGTTACGCGAACCACTGTGCGATGTAACTGTCCGTAGAAACTCGTCTTGAACACTAGATAGAATCGGCCGTCCGGTCCGGCGATGGTTACAATGTCTTTTGCCCCTTCAACATAGCTTACCTTAGCTCTGGTGGAAAGGTATCCTTGGGCTGTTGTGAAACATCCCATACCGCGTAGTAATACCGGTTACTCATTCGGTTACCGCTATTCACAACGGCAGCAGAAACCGATATTATTGAACAGATCTTCACGATTACTAGATAGAAAAGTGTCCAATATGAAACGACTGATTCATCCACGTCCCATCTAACCAAGGCAGCGGCGATAATTTACTGCACGACATTGATAACTGAAAGCAATCACCAGCTTCTATCGAACACACTGGCACCAAATATATTGCTGTAACGTAAAATAATGCCTTGCCTGAATGGAAATATCAATTGCTATGCTTTTGAACCGGCATATTTAATTCTTCGTCTGTTATTTTATCTACGTTACATGTACTCCTTTGATATCCGACACTACTGACAACACAAATAAAAAAACAGCCCATTTGAGAACCTCCTTTTTTTGAAGTCTGTTACAAATCTGACCCTGCCAGGAAATGAAACCTGGTTTCCCCGATTCGTAGGCGGGATCACTATTATTTGGGCTATGGGATTGTTATTATAGACAGAAAAGAAATGTCACAAACCACAGTCTTTTAATGTTTGTTCTATCGTCATCATTACAACTCATGTTACTCTACTCCTGTGTTGAGGTCTCCTTTAAAAACACGAGCAGACCAGGCTACCAGCAGCCTCTCATACAGCGGCATGAGAGCCGATTGGCGTACTTCAATGGTCTTGAGAACATCTGGAGACATCTTAGGTCTAAGTTCTTCACGATGTTTTCTTTTGTCTATTGATATTTTATTATTATTTCAAATTAAAATTTGATGCGTACAGGATTCAAGCTCAGGTCAGAGGGACTATATTATTATGACCCAAGTTTAAAGTATTCACTTCATACTACTCAGTGAAGGTATCACTGATAACTGTTCTATTCCACAGATTTATGAAAATGTCATCACTGTTATTATGATAGTATTGGATATGTTCTCAGTTGGAAGTAATTAATTTCCATGTTCCCCATTGTTCATTCATTTGATGTCATTGCATAGTCAAAATGTTAAATGAAATGATATTTGCAATCATTAAGATAGGTATACAATGAGTTATGTAGGCATATTCCATTTTTGAATGTCTACTTTAGATATTCATTGTAATCAATCAATGTACCTACCTATTGATTTAGGTAAGATTTTAGATAGAATTTATTTTGGATGTCTTTTTAACATATAATTCTAGACAAAATACTAAATCTAAAAAAGAACCGTTTTGAAATACACTCTCCGAATAAGGTCTCTGTATAAGGCTTATCGTCGACAAATTACTCTTTAGCATAAAGAAAATAAACTAAGTAGGCCAACGCGGCGGACGTGGCTAAAACCAACACCATTATCACCTATAATTATATAATCTAGAATATAAATTGGAGCTGTAAACCGTGGCCTCAGGTACTTCAAACACACTTACCTCAAAACTGGAACAGTTATTGTCTTACAAGTATATTGAAGAAACTACATTGTTTCAGTGAAGATCTGACGTTTATTAGGGCCATTGAAATAAACAATGATGATTGATGGAGATGATGGCTGGGTCAAGTAGGCAGCCAATATCTATACATATAAAGGTAAAGGTCACTCACTCATCACGAAATATTGAAAACCACTTGATGAAAAAAATGAAATTTGGCAAGAAGTTAGTTGATGTAGGTACATATATGTCCGGAGAGAACGGATTTTGTCACCACATTCAACCTCTAAGGTGGTAAATTGAAGAATGAAAGTTTGATTGAGAATCAGCTGTTAAAAGACCACCACGAGGACCAAGCAGCCACCAACAGATAGTAAGTGTACCACATAATCTATGGATAGCTACATAATCAAACTTTGTCTTAGATATCCAGAAGTTTGTCGTATTTTAGATTACCAAATACCCATTTTTATGGGTTATCATCATTTTTACTACTTATTTTAAAATTAAACGCAGCATAAACTTTATAAATGAAAATGTGCTTAATAAATCACTCAAGCTCACATTTAAGCTGTAACTCCATAGTTCTTAGACAAAGAGATTACATAGCTTACGTTTGAAGATAAAGCCACAACAATCTCTGAATTTTTGCTTAGGCCATCGCCTGCTATGATACCCAATAAAAAACTGAAGAATTTTAAAAACACATTGCACTAATAAAATCAATTTAATAGTAGGTATGTTGACTTTATAGACATGCTCTTAGAGTAAAGAGTTACCTGCCAAAAACTGAATTTAAGCCAAGCAAATATTGCACTCTCCACCAATCCATATTCTCCATCAATCCGCACTGAAGCAGAGTGGTGGAGTATGCTCTAGGCCTCCTCAGTAATGAGGAGAGACCCGTGCTCAGTAGTGGGCCATTAATGGGTTGTAGACAATGCCAAAAGAATATTGTAATTTCCCTGCTTTTCTTGTCGGTATCGCATTGGTGTGGTGTTACGTTTAACGTATTCAGTGTCCAAGGACTCCAAAAGCGAAGGCAATATAACATTAACATTTTACACAAACTTCCTCTCGATCATTCTTTCCATTCCCGTACCATAGGTAAAGTGCTTTAACATTAGGTCCTTAGGAAGCGGGTCCATCGCCTCTTGACGGGAAACACATTGATGACGTCCCTGGTACCTACTGTTAATATCACTTAGGTTAGATGACCGACCTGGTAGTTTACCTGTTTACGCGATAATAAAACGACATAGACACGTTACTTCATGTTAAACTTTTCTTATTACTTCCTGATATTTGTAAATATATCTTCTCCATCTGTTCATTTTCCAAGTTGTCTAAATTGTGCACTTCATTTGAATACCTATCCATTTTGTCTCATGTTCCAGGGCTTCAAATGAAACATGTTTTATATCGATCCCCTCTGTTTGTCGAAATTATTTATTATTTGCTTGTCGCCCCAAGCTACGCACCAAAAGCTCGCTACTTTGCTCTGAAGGAGTATTTTCCATAATGATACGGGTACTAACGATATTTTGACCCAGTTACGGGGACCGTGGTCAGAAGAGTAAAGAGAATGACAATTGTTCTTATTTAACTTAATAATCTGCTGTATCTAAAGCCAGCCTTAAGCATTAAGGTGTAACTGACAGGTTTACCTATACCTACCTACTGTTGAATAATGTAAGCTTGAGCGTATGTGTTGCATAACTGTGTATATAAGTATGTTTACGTAGCTCAAGTTAACCCGATAAGTTTCACCGTACAGGCAAACCTGTAAGGTACACTTTAGGGTGTATGGCTAGCTTAATTATTAGGTCTGTTATTGTATCTTCTTACTTACATCATTGTAATATCAGCGCGTAGTACCCTACATACATTAAGTATATACAGAGATTTAAAAATATTTTAAAATACTTACGCACTGCTTATATTAAGTTCTTGTTGTTGTCGAGTTCTTGCTCCAATATTACTCAAATATTTACTAAAAGTCACAAACCAGCACCTATACAACTATATACTTATTTAAATATTTATACCAATTTTATGCATTTATACCAAAATAATTAATAAACGAAATCAAATAAACTATATAAGTTCAATTAAATTAAAAGTATCCAATTAAATCCAGTTCCACTGAAATTCATATTTAATGAATCGTTGGTTTCGGCGGGAAGTGCACTCAGCCGGCGCCGTCACGGAATGGCGGCAACGCTGGCGGCCATTTTGCATGGCTTATTATTGTTGCGTCAAATTGTAACACGAAACGAAATGATTAGTTGCCAGCTTAATTACTTTGAATAATTTTAGGCAGCCGGTGGTACCTACTTATTGTTTACATTAGCACGAATACAGTTAGTATCGATTAGAGTGGCTACCTACTGATATACTTATTTTATTTGATTAAAGGACTTATAGTCGATACAAAAAAATGCAATAATAAAGTTTACTTTATTGTCAAAGGCGGCAACAAAACGAAGCTGCATACCTACTTGTTTGCTATCTTAAATTCAATATTGTATAGGTAATAGGTGGCAACATGGATGTAGAAAGGGTGGCAACCCAAAACCAACCAATATCTACCGTGGTGTGACTTTGATGTCACGATTAAAGTGGACTGTGGAATAGTGAAAAAAGACCCAATAATGGATTTTTGCAATGGATTTCAGTGTACCTATATCGTGGATGTTTGTTTGGATGTCAATTACTAATTGTTTTTTAAGCTAATAGGTACTTACTTACATAAATTAAATTTGATCGAATCTAATTTTTCCGTGCAGTTTTTATTCTCACTATCACATTTAACCTTTTTTTCTTCAAATATACAATAATGAAATTTTAATCGCCACAACTTGTCAGCAGCGTTGCGACGCAGCATTATTAAAAGTTTACTTAAGTGCATGCCTAATCATAAATTTTGTGGTCAGGCAGTAATAGGTAGGTATCTAGGACTGCACGCATCGTAGGTATATAGTATTGTCTTCTTATTTAACTAGGCTGGAGTAACTTTCGGCTTTCCCGCAACTTTCTACTCGTTGTTGAACTACCGAGTGCAAAGCTGGAAGGACTTATTTAAGTTTCTTTGTTTATCGGTAAGAAAGTTTGTAGCGTTGCATAATTACGGACGAATTTAATATCCGATACTTATTACAGTAGGTACCTACCTACAAAGTTGTGATGTTCGTGCATAAAGATTCTTTAATTTCAAAATAATTATAAAGGCCTGTTCAGATGTCTAGTAGCGGTATCCGACTGCGTAACCGGTATTCCTACTGTTCACATCTAATGATTATGTATGATATCGCTATTGATCACTATTGATACCGGAACTTGTTGTTTGTATACTATAGACAATAGATGGCATCCAATGCCTGTTTTTTGTGCAACGCCGAATTCAGGTGATCGGTGAAAAATGAGAAAATAACAAGTCGGAATTGGATATGCCTATTATGTTTCAGAACAGCCACGCGGAACTCAATTTCTTTTTTCTTTTTTCTATGTGTACCGATTTTGATGTTTTTTTTACATTCGTAAAGTGCTTGTGGTCTCGGTTTTGAGCGAGATCTGACGAGTAGCTTTTGAGTTATCATTAATAACTATCATTAATATCTTCGTGTATATTAGTTTGGACTAATGGTTAGCTGGTAGAGAATGCTTTAAGCATCAAGCTCGCCATTGTACCCTATTTGTTTTTGTGGTCAATGGTCATTAAAGTTTAAATAAATAAATAAATAAATATCTAACGTTGAGACCACGATGTTCTCGTTTCATTTGTTATTGATGTTGAAATAGGTTTTTTCAAGCCACAGTTGCAAAGAAGCCCGAACCTAGCGACTAAAACTACGACCGTTCTTTGTAATATTATTATTCATCTAGTCAGCCTTTCAACCGTCGTCGGAAGGATGTCTGCGACACGAACTTTGAATTTACAGTGCGGAAGTTCCATTAGCTCGGACAGAATTTTATTAGTCAAAAATAACCGCCTTCGCCTCGCTTTGGAAAACCTGTGACTTAACGCCTCGGTGTGAAGGTGAACTACACGAAAAATCTGCCAGTTTTACACCGCATTGCACGACGACCTCTACAAATTCAACCGGTTAATTTTATCTTCTATTTATATCACATTTCTCTCTCTCTCATAGATCTTGCAACATAAACTATCTATCATTTTTAGGGTTCCGTACCCAAAGGGTAAAACGGGACCCTTTTGCTGAGACTTCGCTGTCCGTCCGTCCGTCCGTCTGTCACCAGGCTGTATCTCATGAACCGTAATAGTTACACAGTTGATATTTTCACAGATGATGTATTTCTGTTGCCGCTACAACAACAAATACTAAAACACTGAATAAAATAAATATTTAAGTCGAAATATGGCTTCGACGCTCCAGCGATAAATTAGTTATCTTTCGCTCCAAGAGATGGCGTTGCTTGTGGCTAATATGTAGTCCGATGCATTTAGTTACCTGCCGGTCCAAGAGATGGCGTTGCTTGTGGCTAATATGTAGTCCGATGCTTTTAGTTACCTGTCGGTCCAAGAGATGGCGTTGCTTGTGGCTAATATGTGGCTACTGATGGAAATGTAAATATTTAAGTGAGGCTTTCATACAAAAGGCCAGATTTTTTTGGCGTTTTATACATAATGGTACGGAACCCTTCCTGCGCGAGTCCAACTCGCACTTGGCCGGTTTTTTACTATAATATGATTACTCACGATCCATGCAACTGGGACGAAATATCGGCATAACAAAACACATATCGTGAGTAACGTATAGTAAAAATGTGTGTAATCCGCGATGATACAAGTTTAAAAATCCATGTATCAGCTTTTCGACATCCACTGGTGGATATAGGCCTCGCCTAATTGGCGCCACACCGACCGGTCCTGGACCCTCTGAATCCAAAGGTTTCCTTCTTCAAGTCATCCGTGGACGTGGTCGGGGGCGTCCCGTACTCCTCTTACCGAGTTGTGGTAGTTCATTTGAGGACATAGGCTTAATAATTAGATAGATTTATGGTGAGCATAGTCCACATTAGATACGAGAAGATACGATAACAATATTAACACATTCTTTACATTCTTTGCTTGAAAAAAAACCGTTACGCAATGCGAAACAGATCAATCTATCTCTTTGTTTTTCGTGTCATTGGAATAACTTGAAGGAGTCCGATAAACTCCGATAGAATCATTAAGATACTATGTAATTACCTACCCCAATAGATGGAATATAGACGACATCTAGGTATAATAATAATAATAATAATAATTTATTTCAGACTTCGTTTTGTCCATAATTATCAATTGAAATAACAAATAAATATTAAAATTAAATTACATTAAAATCGAAATCAAATTACATTAAAGTATAGGTACGCCTCTTTTGATTTCTTTTGTGCGTTTATGATTTCATGCATGTCGGATTTGTGGAACCGCTGTACTTACCTACTTAGAGAACTTATATTGACTGAACATTTGTAAAAATTGTCCCCATCAGAAATGTCTTTGTCTAGCTGATTTCAATACCAGGTCTTTAGAAACTTAACCGGGTCAATTCGTATATTCTGGAAATTAGAATTGTGCTGTGTAATCTTTCGATAGAACTTTTAGCTGGACTGTGACCTAGTTTATTCCTTACAATGGTAATGGTTGTAATGGTAGTAGGGTTTCTTACATTAATCATTACGATTTTTTTAGATTTATTCCCGGAAAGATAGTGCAGTATGTTATAGGCCTCATCAAGTATGAGATACCTTAATGGTCTGAGCTTATACCATCAAAGGGTCTGAGCCAATGTTTCAAAGTCTACATCCTGTTTAAAAAGTTGAAGAAACCAATGTTCTTTGTTCCAGTTGCGTTTTGACATTTTAAAAACACCAGTTCTGAGTAGGTACCCACTACTTACTAAGTAGGTTCGGTACAAAATCTATTATGTGTAAAAAGTGCTGATAAAGAAGTGGAATCTAGGCTAGATTTTTTAAAAACTTACAGATACAAGGTAAAGAGCATCTTGATGACGAGAGCTACTCCAAAACGTGAGATAGCTGGCGGCGAAATGCCAAGATGCCGAGACATGTTGTAACAAAAAATAACACTTTTTAAATTAGATAGATTAAAAATACAGAGTCAGCTCGTCTATTGTCTATTAATAGCTAAACAAGTGCTTAATCTGTAGCGATCATTTTTATCTTGACAAGAACTTAAAATTTGGAATTTAAAACACAAAATTTATTAGTTAAGGTTTATTGAAATGTTTGAAATGATTTGTTGTTACTTAAACACATACGTACGAATTATTTAAAATTCAACGAACTTTAAATCTCGGTTGCATCTTTTGGCAAGCGTCACAATTTTAAATCCCAACCCATTTAATTTAACAGAGAATGAATGTTAACAATTTTAAATCCCTTAAAAAATAAAGCTCGAAATTCACGTTGACGTATGAAACATAAATCGGTGACCAAAAGACCTATCGTGCATCCCATCAATCATGGCGGCTGTTTCGCGTTATCTTTACCCCAATGTCGCCGCGTGTTAAAAAGAAAAAGTGTACCCGCGCCGCGTTTGTACGTAAATGCAGATTAAAAATCTTTTCATGTTTTCGTACAAAAGGCGGCAAATATGGAATATATTTGCACACTCAGACCAATAAACTATAGACGGCGTGCAGTGAACAAAAGCGTGAAGCCGGCAGAAAGTACGCCTCGCCTTGTAATACACACGGCGGCACTCACACCAAAACGACTTTTGTGTTCTAAATAATAAAAAATGAATGAAGCTTTGTGTTCCAAAAATAAAGTTTAAATTTGTTCTAGTTCAAACTGTCAACATAGGGCATTCTATTGGTTCCGATGTGTGTTTTAGGCACACTTTTGCCGGCTTCACGCTTTTGTTCACGGCACGCCGTCTATAGTTTATTAGTCTGAGTTTGCAGACTTAAAAAAAATAAAAAATGAGCAGACCTAACATATGGGAGAAAAAAGCGTGCCAGTTACAACTACATAGACATTCTGCACACATTGACATTCTCATACAAAACATTCATAGTCTACAAATGTTGTCTAAGGTTATGATACAAAAATTGAGCTTCATGTAGCTTAACAAAATGGCGGAAGTGCTTCAACCCCATTTTGTCTATGTGTGCGTGAGTATTGCAACAAGAAAAATAAAACGAGATAGACTTTGTACGTGTTAAGGGACAAAAAGGAATTAAACTATTGCTTACATACGTCTTTGTAGTGGTGAAAAGTATGTTAGATCTGGTTGTTTTATAAGTATGTGATAAATTCGTTAACAGTCCAAGGACCTCTAACAAATAGACCTCACTAATGTACACTAATGTACAATCTGGGTACACCACTAGAAATTGCTTTATAGCCACAGAGAGGTAGTTTCTTATAACGCTCACTCACCTGCGCGCGAACTTTTCGAATTGTCACAGCTTTGTCAGCTAGGAATACCACGAAACTGTCAAAAAAAAGAAGGTCCGTCCTACACTTGCGGGTTCGTGTATTCATACGAATGTGAGTGAGCACCATATGAGACATGAAAATCGGTCTACCTCTTGAGACTGGTGGCCTCACTGTGGTATGACGAATCAAATTTTAATACCTCGCCATATTATTTGTGAATTATTTCGCCATATCCATTAGTCCTAAAAGTATGAACGTCATAGAAACTGATTAATTGAAAGTAATGTTCATATCGCGTGCTCTCTAGCTTATTAAGTGACTCAATGTGACACAGAATAGCGTGAAATATATTCATTTTAGTTCGGTTTACCATAGATAAGATCGATATACAATTAGTGATAGGCATAAGCATTAAGCAAACCTGCAGAAGCCCGCAGAGCAGGATAGACCCGCAGTAACTAAACCCTACCAAAATTTGAAAAACATTGAGGCACGCTCAGACCAATAAACTATAGTCGGAACGCCGGCAACAAAAGAGTGAAGTCAGCAAAAAGTCAGCCTAACCTTGTAATACACACGGCGGCACTCACACCAAAACGACTATTGTGTTCTAAATAATAAAAAATGAATGAAGCTTAACAAAAAATAACAAATAATAATAAAAAATTAACTAGGAAAAAATTACCTAGCAGTTCGAAACTATGAAAAAGTGGAATATAATGGACTATGAAAAATTGCAAATAAAAGTTATTTAAATATAATAAACATGCTTATATGCCATAATCACAGTATTAGAATGGTATTGTACAATGAATAATGACGTTTCTCTTAAAAATATATTTTTTTACATAGAGCGCCTATGAAAATTCAATGGGCAAAAAAATATGTTAGCATGTGAATTTAGCAAAACCGAATATATAAAATATTTTTACTATATTTACTCTAAAAACTGACATACATTGCTTTAGCGCCGGGCCTGGTTTTTTTTGTATGGGATTTGGCGGACCTCCTTTGTTCTAGTTCAAACTGACAACATAGGACATTATAATATTGGTTTCGATGTGTGCTTTCGGGTGACTTTTGCCGGCTTCACTCTTTTGTTCCCGGCGTTCCGTCTATAGTTTATTGGTCTGAGGGCACGAACACGATCCCGAACCTGTCGAATGAACGACTGCGCACATTATAACAACGCGTTACCAGACCAACTTAAAACGAAAGCTGCATATCTTTACTTATTCTGGTTATGGTTGAATTTCGATTTGTTGGTCTATAGGTACTTGGTGTCGGTTCCGAGTTGGTCAGGAGTGGGTGGAAAATAGTATGTCTTTCAAGTATACAATCGTAAAAACTAAAAACCAAGAAATAAAAATCATAATTTAATGCTTCCGTGTTAGTTGGTCCGTTGAAGCATTGTTGTAATTTGCTTGCTTTTTGCTTGTAATTCGCGTGCTTTGCTTTAACTTTTTAGCTAAACTGTCAGAAAATTCGTTTTATGAAATACCTTAACTGTCTTATCAACAGACGAGGTCTAAAGTTATAGTCCTACAACGATCTTTTGGCGCGTAACTGACGTGAGGGTGACAGAGACAGCGCCTTACAATTTTCCTTCCCTGAAAGGCGCTGTCTCTGTCACCCACGCGTCATCCACGCGCCAAAAGATCGTTGTAGGAGTATACTCCAAGTTAATTTTTTTGTCCCTGTAATGTGGTTCTCTAAAGTCAAAGATGAAAAGACAAAAACATGTAAACTCGTATACCACGTATTTTTACACCATGTTTATTAATAAGTAGAGATGCGCCGAATATTCGTTTTGTATTCGGTATTCGGCGTATTCGGCATCTTTTTCACTATTCGTATTCGGCCGAATTATTCGGTTTTAGTGCCGAATATACTCGGTTTAATTTTCTCAGCTATATGACCGGGTATATCACTAAAAAATACGACTTCTGTTACAAATCAAACAAATACTATACCTAAACATTTTGTTGAATTAAGCTTAAAAAAACCATCTGAATAAGTGTCTGAATTTTCACTAGCTATATTAGACGTAGTTTCTGGCAGTTGTTCTTTATGCTTCAGCTTCAAATGATTTGTCATTGCACTCGTCGAAGCACTGCGCCCTATTCCACCGCGAGAAATAACACGACTACACAATGTGCACATAACTTTCTTTTTGTCATCTCTTATTTCTTTAAAAAAGTCCCAAGCACGTGCTCTTTTACGCCCACTCATAATTTAGACACACCAAAGCACCCTTTTTTGTTTTAACTTATAATCATCACCGTGTGATGTTTGGAAGCAGAATGAAATACGCGGTGTGTACGCGGGTGGCAGGAGGCGAGGTACGGCCTGCTTGTCATATTGCTTGTAACGACATGTTAGAACCTGTTTACGCGGCAAAACAATGAAATAGTAAACCGAATAATTCGGCCGAATATTCGGTTCGGTAAAGGTTGGACCGAATAGTATTCGGTATTCGGTTATTCGGTGAAAACGTCATTCGGCGCATCTCTATTAATAAGGCAATAAAGATAGCACATTGCGAATATAAATCTATGGAGCTCTAAAACAAAGTTTGGCGGCTGTCTGGCTGTCTGACATTTAATTTTGTGCAGTTTTATAATGCACTTGTAGAACACAGAGTAATTTCGCATGAAACAAGCTAAAACTTTGAACAATAGTCGTTATCTAAATGCGTAGGTAATAAATGCTAGCAATGAGAACGCGTCATGCCCCCGTTTTATTTTTTATGTACAAAGTTTTGATCAGAGCCGTTGCTCTCATTCACTTTATTGATTTTTGGGACTGAGGGTTGCCGGAATTTCCATTTTTTCGTCTTAATAAAACCGCACAATATTGCTCCATGTATTTAGTAATTTAGAATTTTGGAAATGCTTAAATTTTGTCTGAATAAGTACCTATAAAGATTAGAAAACATAAAGTTTGAAAGTCGTCTACTACTGCTTTTGGAACGACTTTTTTATCGCACAGGATGGATGGAGGCTAGAACAAAAATTGTGTAAGGTTTTATCGTCACACGCATGCATAGTTGGGCCAGCTGCCTCCTTTTTTAATTCAGTTTAAAAACTAAAATAATAATCACGATTCGATTTAATTGAAACTCGCAGAAACGTCAGGTGGCACAGAACGATTGAGTTGACGTCGCTGTGGAGATGTCTTTGAATTAGGTCGTCAGGTCGTACCTACGTACCTACAACGTGCCTATCTCTTTTTATAAGCAACCGCCGCTTAATAACTCCGCCCGCCAGGACTAGGTTTGAAATAAGAACAGTGTGCCGCCGTGCGAAGTCTGTTACGCAATCCATGCTTCCTTGCAATCTTTGTTTAGGGGAGTGGCAATTCCATATTCTCGGTAAAGTAGGGGTCCGGGAGAGTTGAACCGCTTTTTTTTAAAGTATCATATTTTCTAAATAAGGAGGCTTAGTGATTCCATTATAATAATAAACGATAGCTTATTTATTTAGGTTTACTTATGCGTATTTAGATTTTCCATATTATATTACTGAAATATGTTATACACATTTTAATAAAAAATGGGATATGATTCAACTCTCCCCACCCTATGGGACACTTGAACCGGGGTCTGGGGAGAGTTGAACACTGCTTTTTAAAGGTAGAAAATAAAAACATTTTACAGCTTAAATCACAAGTTAATTAAACAAAAGATTACAAAATGAAATGAAATTTTAACGAAACATAGTCACACACTTTTCTCATAAGGATAAATAAACAATACTTCGACATACTCTTAAGCATTCCGTAGGCATCATAATTATTAAACATTTTATTAATAAAATTAAATATTTAACGTTTCTCTAATCAAACTTCTTACTCTTTCTTGATATTTCTTACCATTTTGTTTCAATTATATACTTATTCTTATCATTTAGTATCATTAATTAGCCTTAATTAGGACTATTTTCAGTCAGCTGGTAACCAAAAATTTGATCAATGTTATTCTTTAAGATGCACCGTCCTTTACCTCACGTATAGCATTTTCTAATTCTGTAAAGATATTTATTTTTCTTTTCGGTATTTTTTCGGATGGTTCGTATTGAAATTATATATTTCATTCAATTAGTCTGCAATAAAATATAAAATTACACATAAAACAAACAAAATACAAATAAGACTTGTTGTATTAAGGTTCCTGAATTCTTTTTAAATTTCTTTAAATTAAAGTTTAAAATTTATACATATATCTGTAAAGTAAAACTCCAAATATCTTCATACAAATACTATACATGGGAGACATGAACCACTGAGCATATCTCCCGCACCCGTCATGGTGCAACTCTCCCGCATATACTACTTTGACATTAAATTCTACCCACAGAAAAAACAATCAACGTAATCGAAACAACACTTAGCACACGTCAAACTATAATAATCAGGCAATAAAATAGTAATATCACACAATACTTACCTCTATAAACACGGTCGCAATATCAAAACTACAAAAAAATTTAAAATTCACTCCGCCATAACAAAAACACCTTTTCGAATCTGACAGCCAAACAAACCGGCCATTGTTAAAAATGGCGCCGTGCTTGTCATTGGCCTCCCGCGCCCTATCAATGACCGTCTTGACGTTTCGTTAGCGCAAAATTTAAGTCGAGTTTTAAAAGGTGGTTCAACTCTCCCATCTGGGCAAGTCTCCCGGATTCCCCCTATAGTTAGCTTCTAGACTGAAGATGGTAGATGGTTAAACTGATTAGGCAAGTGAGGTATAAGTACACACATCAAAAGTGTCTAGGGATCAAGCATTTTTATGCGGATTTCTTGAGATTGAGATGTGGCGTTTCGTGTGCTTTTCTGATGAGTCTCGTTTTGGTATGAGACCGGATACAAGACGTATACGACACTGGAGAACCCCTGGACGCCAACAGCGATTAAAATCCTGCCAGGAAGTCCATCCTTATAGTGGTGGAACCATCATGGTATGGGCGGGTATTTGGATCGGCGGAAGAACTGAGTTGATTTGGATCAGAGGCAACCTCAACGCTCAAATTTATGCTGAGACGATTGTATCAGACGTCATCGTTCCTCTACAAGTGCAAATCGGTCCCTTATTTCAGTTAATGCATGATAATGCACGACCGCACACCGCAAGAGTTGTAAGACAGACTCTCGCCGCAGCTAACATCAATGTCCTGCCCTGGCCTGCTCAGTCGCCAGACTTGAACCCGATTGAGCATGCATGGGATATGCTACAGAGAAGAGCTCTGCCGAATATGGAGGGTATCCAGTGGCAAGAAGACCTTTTTTTGTTGTTGCAACGAACATGGGCGGCCATTCCACAGCGTGATTTGGATGAACTCATTTTGAGTATGCCAAACCGATGTTCTTGTGTTGTTAGTGTTCGCGGTAGAAACACGGATTATTAATTGTTTAAGTTACCCAATAAAATTTTAAAGAAAACTGTTATTTCAGTCTTTTTTTCGAACTTTAATGTTAGTGGTTCAAATGTCAAAAATCCCTTTATTAGGAAAATGGCAAATTTCTTTATTAATGCAAAGGTGACTTGGTTTATCGTTACTGTGACAAACGAAAACACTTTATTTGATGAATCCTTAAAGAAAATTTTAATTAATATCAATCAGGAGAAAAGTTATTGCAAAAATATATGTTGATCCCTAGACACTTTTGATGTGTGTATCTACCATTGAGTACAATGACTAATAACGGTCGCTTTCGTTTAATAGGTACGTCAGTCGTTTCGGAACATTTCCTAATATGAAAATTGTATTGTATGAAACTGACGTGTGACGTTTCGAAATCGAACTTCGAACGTTGTCCGTAGTTCGGATTTCGTAGTAGCCCTCCTAATTTAGATGAATAAATTTAGGAAGGTGTAATAAGCCTATTAGACAACACACAAGACAAGGACACACATCCAGACCGAGAACGGAAATTTTAACTAAACATTGAAATTGCCGCCTCGCTGGGAATCGAATCCAGGAGCCAGGACCTTTGGAACAGTGATCCGGCGTGTTAACCATTGCGCTATTCGGGTCGTCATGTTTGAAAAACGTTATATCGAACGCAATTTTTAAATTAAAATGCTAAATATTAGATTTGTTTCGGTTTGCCGCAACTCCTATACGACCCCCCAACGGCGAAGTATCAATAAACCTTTCCTTCGTGAATGCCTACGTCATAAAAGAGACCTAATATCGAAATTTCACATTTACAGCTTCAGTACTTTAGCCTTAGGGTGCCTTTCCACCAGAGATGTGCTATGCTACGTTGCTAAGGCTGCGTTTGAGATCTACCAATCACATGCATTGGCCCGCCTAGAAGCCGCCTTAGGGTTGAATGTGATTGGTGGATGGCAAACGCATCCTTAGCAACGTAGCATAGCACATCTCTGGTGGAAAGGCACCCTTAAGCCCGGCGGCTTGTGTCGTTCCTAAACCTAGTCATTCAAAGATGTACGTATGTATTAGGTTTACGTTTATCAGTACTTACCGTTAGGCTGCCTTTCCCCCAGAGCTAAGCTAAACTACGTTACTAAGAATGCGTTTGTCATCCACCAATCACAAAGCTGCGCAATGGACACACTAGGAACCACATACACGTATACAGCCACACTAGAATTCACTTGTAATTTTGAGTACCTATAAGTAGGTTCCTCAACTGACGCAAGTTAACAACAAGAATGGATTTTTTAAAATTAACTTTAAGGTACGATTCAGACCAACCGGCTCGCATCGGCCCGCATCGGAACGGAGCCGTACGGCTGTCGCGTACGCTGGAATCCGCACGCACTCCAACAAGCGCCCAGATGTGCTGCTCACATTGCACACAACTTATCACTGTATTTACGGGAATTAACGTCATAAAGACAATTAAATGTCTGAACTAAAGAAATTAGTTTTTCTTCCGTATCCCTTGTTTACTTTAATATGTTAACTGTCGCTTGAAGAACCTAACTTGAATGATTCGCTAGTTGCTGCACCGTAATCTCCGTTCGTATTTCACGACGCACGGCTGACCGGCTCCGAACGGAGCCGGTCGGAGCCGGTCGGAGCCGGTCGGCCGTCGCAACAGCCGGTCGGAGCCGGTCGGCCGTCGCGACGCGTCGCGCGACGGAGAAAACTATGCGTTGCACGCAAATATGAACTGTAATTACTGTTGATAGATTTCAATGTTCTTTACCGCATTGTAAAATGCCGCCCGGCCCGGCTCGGTGCGGGCCGGTTGGTCTGAATCGTACCTAAGAGGTTAACACCGCGGGTAAAGCCGCCGGCGGAAATTTAGTTTTTCATTAAAAAAATACAAAAGTTTGAATAAAACAAACATGTTCCGCATGTAAATACAAATACCAACCAACCTACACCTTATTGTAAAATATTTTATTACTAAGAAAACATATCGTATCAAGATTATCAAGCGGCGACATCCTCTCATCATTTTAATCCAGTTCAAATAAAATTCAAACGTTTACCCGCAGCTGGCCGGCTGCCAGGCGACGCGGTATTCGTTCGACTGCGCTAACTGCTCTGAATAATTATGTTTTGATACATACCAAAGTTATTTTAAGTGATGTCCTATCTACTTTCGATCTAGAATACGAGATTTTCTAAAAGATTAAGCAAGTACCATCTTTAATAGTTCTGACGAGGTGCATTTGTGGTGGACCCAGTAGATAGTTATGTTAAAAATGTGTAATGTATTAAGTATCGTCAGAACTAAGTTTGTAGCTACAAAATGGTTCAATGACCAAAAAAAGAAAATAAAAACAGGACAAGCTAAATAAAACCGTTTAAGTAGTGGTAAATACAAAATCAAAAAACCTGATCGCTTAAATTAGTATCTACGCTTTTTACAATTTGCGTTAAAACAGTAAAAGTCACATGATATACACAATTTTCATGCCCATTTTTGCTAAGGTAAGAAAAGAAAAAAACTATGTTACCTACTCAAAAGCTTCTGATAAATTCATCGGGCCGTCATATGCCGTAACCCTACTAGCCGTTTTTCCTGTAGGGCGTGCTAAAAATGGGCATACATACAAACTTACATACACTCGAAAACCTTAAACTCCTTCTGACGCAGGCGGGTAGTAAAAAGGTCCATTTATACGAAAAGTTAGAGTAGCTGAGTTAGTCTGACGTATTCGAAGCATTCCATCCAACTTGGTTGCAACCAGACGAAGACGAATAGAAATGTTCGGTACAAAATCGTTTATGTAAAACTTTTTGAGTACGGACGAAGATTGTTAAATATAAAATGGACTGAACTTGGCCCGTTTTCGTACTTTCTGAAAAATAAGTTTTTCTTTTCCAGAGTAAATAAATAAATTCAATTTATGAGCTACATTTTTATGTTACTTAAATGTTTTTGATAATACAATACAACTACCTACGAGTATAATGCAACGCACGATGTACTAGTAAATGGGAGTCTTCAAAAAGGGAGTAAATAAGGTTTATAATAATAATAACGCTAAACACTCATAGCCCCACACTAGGATTCCCTGTGTCGTGGGTGCCATGGATAACACACAAGACAAGGACACACACACACACACCCAGACCAAGAATTAGCTTTGGCTAAAGGTTAAGAATTGGTCCTCAAACATCACCAACAGTTTAGCTGCTTCACTCGAACTTATCAAGTTGTAGTATACCTAGAGAGCTCTTCAAAAATCTCTATAAATTTTAACAAATTATGTTATTCCAATGTCTAAGCTACATATATTACTGCAAAGTTTCATGAAAATTCGTTTAGTAGTTTTTGCGTGAAAGAGTAACAAACCCACACACACACTCACTCACTCACTCACTCACATACATCCTTACAAACTTTCGCATTTATAATATTAGGAGGAAGGATGTGTGAAAGTTGTAAAACACTCAGTTTGAACGAAGTTATATTGTTGCACTTTGACTCTGATATTTGAACATAATGACATACCTCTCCTGACAGCTGACTTACCTGATCTGACAGCTGACACCAGCTGCTAATAGCATACATTCCTATTGTATCACGCAAAAATATTAAACTTTTCGATTTCTAGCTTCCATTCGTACCGTGGCAGTAAGGCATTTCATTTATAAAAGGAACTGTAGGTAATAGATAAATAGACAATTGTACCGGGAAGCACTACGTATTCATGTATTGATCCGGAAAGAGCAAGATATTGTAGCCTCTTTAGTTGTTGATGTTGGGTACACCTGCAGATATTGAATCTAGCTTTATATTACAAAAGGGCAGCACGCGCCATTTACAACGTCAGGCCTAGGGAATAGTTTAGAGATCTATTTAAAGAAATAAATATATTGTTGTATCATATTACAGTAGGAACATCTTAGGTAACATGAGTAGTTTATGTACGTTAAAGGTGTAAGTAGTTTATAATTATACTAGCTTTTGCCAGCGGCTTCGCCCGCGTGAATTTCGTTTAAACTTCACCCCTTTATTTCACCCACTTAAGTGTCATAAACGTAAGAGTAGATAAAATATAGGTATACTTAATCAGAAAGCTTCGAACTGCTAAGCTATCGGGAGTTACACGTGTTATTGTGAGTCAACCATAAAAGATAGACATAATATGCTGTCGTGGAATATTTTTTATATAATTTTAAGGAGAACATTTCCGTCATACATGATTTCTGTGTAGCTTTAACCATTAAGGTTGCACACGCGACGGAAGCTTAAAAAATGGAGTAACTTCTCCCGTTTCCCCAACATTTCCCTTCACTGCTCTGCTCCTATTGATTGTAGCGTGATGAAAAGTATACTATAACCAGCGCGGGAGTATGAAAAATAATTGTACCAAGTTTCGTTAAAATCCGTCGAGTAGTTTTTGTTTCTATAACGGTTATACATCAGACAGACAGACAGACAGACAGACAGACAGACAAAAATTTTACTGATTGCATTTTTGGCATCAGTATCGATCCCTAATCACCCCCTGATAGTTATTTTGGAAATATATTTAATGTACAGAATTGACCTCTCTACAGATTTATTATAAGTATAGAAGATATAGATTTAAACCGTTGCGCCATTCGACGACTCGAATGGAGCAGTGCTTGGTCAAAATGCCGGATCACTAGGCTGTTGCAAGAGTATTGGGGTCGATTCCCAGAAAGGCGGAAAGATTGATGAGTTTCAATTTTCGTGCTCGGTCTGGGTGTGTGCATCCTTGTCTTTTGTGTTGTCCGTGGCACCCAGGACATAGGGACTCCTATAAGCCGTTGGAATTCGGTCTGGAATTCGTTATAATTGCTTAACACACAAATGCTAGCGTTCTGCCAATGCGATTAAGGTTAAGACGATTTAAGATTGACGGCGTTATCTAAAATGTCCTTAGTATTTTTTCTGATCAGCTGATCAGCTAAAACTGGTAGTTCGTTTATTTGCTTTGCTACTAAGGGACTGGTTCATCAAAGCGAAGGAAGGGCAGGTTTACTGTTTGTATTATAAAATTCCATTGGAAATTATGAAAATGATAGGTATATGTGCCGTAAATTAAAATGTCATGGCGTTCTTATGATGACGAAGGGTTACTACAAATTGGATGATTAGGTACTTCAGAGATGAACATGCTTGGACACGAGTTTGAAATAAAGCCGTTAGTAGAAAGTAATTTACTTTTGTCTGCAACTGTTAGAAACAAAAATCTCCAAGGGGATTTCTTGCGCCTCCTTTTTCAAAGAAAGATTTTCGGCCCCGTTAGAGTTTTGTAAAAACGATGGTGTAGTTTGAGTTTCGAAAAAAGTTCATAAAATTGATAAATACAATTTCAAAAATAAAAAAGCTTATTAAAATAAATTTTCATTTTTCGTCTTTTTCCATTTTTTCTATTTTTGGAAAAATAATTAAATTCAATAGTAAACTGAACAGAAAGCCAAATGTTTACCACAAATCCTGGCAACTGGTACCCTGCAACTGAGTGTCACCGTGGGAGTGTCCCCGAGTAGGACCAATAACATCTCTACAACAGGCACCCCTTAGGGTGAAATAACAACCTTTCATTTATGCCGCTCGTACACTCGACCCTCATTCCCGTCCAATTTCGTGCTCAGTGTTAAATGCACTCGCGTGGCCATTTAATACCCCCGAACGAGCAAGATTGAATGAGTGCCTTTGATTTTAACCCAGGATAACTGAAATGTAATTTGGTAATGTATAACGAGTATGCAGCACCCACAGACATAGTAACTATAGACAGAATCTCATGAAATCAAAAGTGAGGCAGGCTCTCTTTGCATGTGGTGCGTTTGTCAGTATTGCCATACTATGGATTTCAATTACCCAAACTAGTATAATAAAATTTTAATTGTTTATACTTTATTGTCAATTGTTGGTTTAGAGTAAGGTGTTACAACAAAAATAAAACAGTTCATAAATTTATTAAATCAATTTAATAAAATATTAAAATAACAAAGGCACCGCCATCATCAGTCGATCAATTCGCACAATACCTAAAAAGAAACACTTGCGAAGTTGAAGTGTTTCTACTGCTGTAATAATAGTTTTATGGAGCAGTTTTAGGGTTCCGTAGTAAACAAAGAACCCTTATAGTTTCGCCATGCCCGTCTGTCCGTCCGCTGTTTTACTCAGAGACTATAAGTTGTAGAAAGCTGTAATTTGGTATGAGTATTAACAATGGCAAAAAAGTCGTAGAAAAAATCTGAAAAAAAAAATTAATAATATAAATATAAATGCCTGTTGGGGGGCCCCGCTCTTCCCTATCGTTGACAGTGGTCAATAAAATAATTTACAAATATTATAGATAGGTACTTAAATCTAAGATCCCGAAGAGAAGGAAAATAAAAAGGAGTAACAAAGGAAAAGGTGAGGTAAGCCGCGTGATAGACGTAAAATGAATTCAAACACTCACGAATCATTCAGTACTAATAAAGGAAAAGGTGTTCGTTTTTGGGCTGACTCCAATATGATATTCCAAGCTTCCAATAAATTGGGGAGTATCTAAAATGTACTCATGGCAGCATTGGTTGACATTTTGTGTCAAAATAATAAAGAAATATTTATATTTTGATTTAATGTAAATATGAATTATTTTGTTTCCTTACTTGTGAAATGTGATTCCATCCAGCTTTTTAATTTTAGCAGTTTGATGTTCGCACCCTTTTATAACGCATTTCGTCATATTTGCGATCAAATTAAATTATTGTAACTGCGTCTATTAAATACGAATGACAATTCAAATTGTCAATTTGGGCTTCCTTTTTTTTTCGATGTGTGAGTTCCGCCGTGTGTGTACAAGGTTAGGCTTCTTTTTTGCGGCCTCAATATTTTATTCCCAGCATTCCGTCTATAGTTACTATGTCTGTGGCAGCACCACCCTTCCGCTGCTGCCCATGACAATAGGAATGTTGACTATATTGTATATAATTTTATAATTCTGTCGTCTGTAGTTTTTGTTTCGAAAATACTGAAAACCACTACGGTTTTGTGTATTTTCAAAAGATTTCATTTAAAATTAAATAAAATGTAAAAAAATTGCTCTTAAGTCACGTGCACGTGACAGAAAACGCCGCACAAATTGCATGACGTCCCACGTTGCAAACCATAGTGGCATAGACCATACACATAGGCCGCATTCCGTAACTCGATCAAAACGTTCAAATTTCTATAGAAAACGTATCGTTTTGGTCGAATTACGGAACGCGGTTTGCAACGAGTGACGTCATCAAGGGCACGACATCGAAATCGGTGTTTTGGCGCGAAATTGAAATGAAATTTTAAATAAATCTTTTTGACGTGACAACGTTACGTTTTATAAATCGATATACCCGGCTGCACGCACGAAAAACATGATGTCTATGCATAGAACAATATACTCCTGCGGATGTCTATGCGTCGTTATCTGACGTCATGAGGCGTCCCATGAAGCGAGAGCGCGGAACGAGCGACAAAGAAGCACAATCGGCCTTTGTCAATGTAACTCTGACGTCTCTTTAGTTTTTATCGAAATTATTTATAACCAGCCAGGTTTGTTTTGACTTGTTTGTGGCACATTGACATGACATAATATGCACAGACTAGCTAAAGATTAATGTTTCGTTATACGGTATGCAACGACTAGTCTTTTTGGTAAAATATTTAATAAAGGTTTTTAACTACAATATAACAGTAAATAAATTATAACTAAGTATTCAAAGATAGTTTAGGATGACTATTAGTGATTATGCTACCATTCCATCAGTATTTTCTTAAGACGTTGTCACGTTCAACTATCGTCAGTAAACCGACTTTACAGACAACCAATTTTTTAATAAACTTAGTGGTTTTAAAAATTATTTATCAATATTTTGTACTATGTTAAGTAATTATAGGTACATCGATTTAAACACTTTCCCAAAATTAGTCAACATCCCTATTGTGACCAACTTAGAACGGGCTAAAAGCTAGTTTTGTAATGCTAAATAGGTAAATAAATAAAATAATGTTAGCATACTCTAATCCCGCACTAGGATCTTCTGTTTCGTGGGAGGCATGGACAATAGACGATACAACGGGTGGTTTTCCACTGGTCAAAATCTTGCTTGGTCCAATTTCTATATCCAAGATTTCATCCTTGACGAGTGCAAATCCCACTCATCCAATATCTTTGACCAATATTCTCTTTGAGAAAATTCAGAACAGAACGGAAAAAACAAAACAAAGAAACGAAATGAACATAAAAATCTTTGATCAAATTTCACTGTTATTCGTAAATTGGATGAAGTCATCCAATTTCTTTGTCCAATACTTACTACTTGGATCAAAGAAATTGGATGAGTGGAATACCATCCTATCACAGCAACCCCACCTAGGGTTGCCACACCGCCGAAAAATCTGGGATTGTCTCGGAATTTAACTTGACCATTACTCAGAAATTAAACTTCTCTATTCCGGTTACCGAAAGCCTACTTGTTTTTAATCATTTGTGTAAACGCGTGTTGATTTCGTTTTTAATTAGTGAATGAATGAGAGGTACATGTAAAATTAGGATCAAGATCTTTTATTGTTATATTTATTTCTACGGCTCCATTTAGGTACCTACGTATCGAAGTAGAATTGTCCCGGAAATTATAAGCACACTGGCTTCCGTCCGCGGCCTCGCTCACTTGGAATTCGTTTATATTGGGAATTGTCCCCTATTTCAGTCTCTTAGGGGTTGGTTTTTGAAAAAAGTAGCCCATATGACTCAGGGTGTTCAAATTTTCTTTCCAAATTCCGTTGATGGACTTTTCAATCGTGTAAGCGTTACAGACAGACATACAGACTTTCATACTCTTAGTATGGATAATGGATATGTGGCAACCCTACTATTACTAGGGCTACTACCTACTAGAGAGCTACGAGGTTACAGGGTTCAAAAACTAAGCCGCGATGATTTCAAACAGCCGTATATTCCGAACTAGGAAATTAGCTCTGGCGTCCTTTCGGGAGACCTTAGCATACGCTTGAAAATAGTTAGGCGTGATCCTAAAGTTTAAGTTAAGTTTTCATGTAGGCACTGACTGAAATTAAATAACCACGTAATGCTAAGCGAACCTTACCGCAATATACTAGTCAACATTGAGTTCAAATCAATTAAGCCGTTTTGACAAAAAATCAAAAAATCATTAATTTTCGTTCCGTTACTCATTGAGCTCTGTAAGCTCTTCAATAATGCTTTCATCATACATCATCCATGCGCAAACAGCGATTAGTTACAGAATTATTGTTTGTATCGATAGATAGACAGATATGACGCCATGGATCTGAACCATAGATAAAAGAAGTAAAAGGATATGCCCTAAGGTCACGTGACGTGAAGCCAAGTATTACCCTAATAAGGCGCCGACTCCGCCCACAAAACAGGGATGTTATTATATAGTACAAAATATCGACATTGATTTAACGTTCAAAGATAAAATCCATACTACCTACCTTTCTAATTTTTAGTGAGCAACCGTAGGTTCCGATTTGTTTTTTCCGATCCGTTTTGTTTTTTTCCGTAGTATTTTTTGTATCTTATGTCTAAGCAGCGCCGGATTTAGCTTTAGATTTACCTCGGCGGCCCATAGGCAGAGCGTGTGGTGGAGGCCCTCAAATAGTTTGTGGTTAACTGTTGAAAGTTTGGGGGGGCGGCAAATTCAGGGCAAATCGACCCCGGCGGAGCGACATAATCATGAATCTGTATATGAGATTCGTATTCAACCAAATGCAAATCGGGTTCGCACGCGGGCGCCGACACACTGTATAAGTTGGGTAACAAAATTTATTTAAATATAAAAAAAGATTTTCGTCTATTTGTAACAAAACTCAGTATTTTTTTCTCTCTCGCTCTGATGTTTTTGTGGTGTGGTGGCGGCCCCCTTGTGGTGGCGGCCCATAGGCAACTGCCTATGTTGCCTATGCTTAAATCCGGCACTGTGTCTAAGTAACACAAAATTACTGATTTGACCAATAGTAATTTATGTGAACTCTCATATTCGCTGTTGCCACTACAAAAAACTCAATAAACTTAAAAATTTACGCGAAAATAAAAGATAATTACAACTAACCTGAAGAATGATAACGCTTCGTCTTTTTTCAGAGAACTTGAAGTCTCTCCCTCTAATACAACACTTCACCATGTTAGTTTTTGATAAATATGGTAATTAATAATAAAACAGAAAGTTTTTTAAGTCACAAGTCTCACTGTTTTTTGAATATATTTGTTTACGTTACAGATGACAGATCATCACTGTATCTGTATGGTCATTGTCAAAACTGTCAGCCTAAGCGACCCTAAAATGGCGTCCCTTGCTTCAAGGCGGGGCTTCGGAGATATTTCTCAAAATGTTACCAGTTGAATGAAACGTGCGACATATATTGTACTTTTTCTTCAAACGCAAATTGTAATGTGTAAGAACGAGACAAATATATATTTGGTATTGTGGACCATATTTACATGATATTTGTATAACGTAAAATTATATAGGTAAATAAGGGCTTATCCTCTTTTTTTCTTTAATCATTGATCTGAACACTTATTTCTCACACAACGCTATTTGCAAGCGACTCGGATCTTGTCAATGTATGAAAACTATGAAAGCGACGCGTATACGATGCGTCTCCTGTCAGTGAGAAGTGTCAGGCACTTCTCACACAACGCGACCCAAAATTTGCTGTATCTGACAATGTTGTTATCAAAAGTTGGGTTGCGTTGCAGTCGCGTAGCTCATAAATAGCGTAGTATGAGAAGTGCCTAATTCAACCCGTAACCAGCTGGTGACTATAAACTCATACCGGAACACAAAACGAACATGTTGACATGTTAACCGCCGCTAATCGACCGGGACTAATCAGTCCCAGACCCAAACGGCCGTCCCGACGAATATTGTACGACAATGTTGCAAGTTACGGGGAGCTGCTAAATCTTTTAATTAAACTGTAAATTGTTCGAGCTAGAGCCGCCGCTGTAAGCGGGCGGGTTGATTTGAAAAGAAATTATAGAAATAATCACAATGTCAAAATTTGATGGCACATCATGACAGCATTAAACGTTTCATTCTAATTCTATACATGAAAATTAAAACTGTAACTGCTCGCTGTTTGTGCACACTTATCTCAGAAACGGCTAAACGGATTTTATGGGACTTTCAGATAGTGTACTTTTTATCCCGGAGTTCCCGCGGGATCGGGATTTACGCGGGAAAAACTCCCATGTACTAACAAAGTCACGGGCAACGAAGACTTTATAAAAAAATGATTCGTTGATGACACGAGGTTCGCTTACCCTGCTCAAGGCTCAGTTATGAAAAAACGGGGGCTAAAGAACCATTAAAAGGTTAAGAAACTTTAGTAACCCATCCCCTGTAAAGAACTATTATTAAATGTACGCCTCAGCGATATCAATATCTTCGTGATTTTGTCAAAAAGTATGAGGGTAAGTGTTCTTAAAACCTTGAACTATAATGAAACCGGCCTTGAAGCACGGGAACTGCAAGATGGCACACTGAATTATTAAACCCGATTGCCCTACTAACGGTAAGGTCGAAACGATTTACCTCACAGTACCCGATTCTATTAAAAAGATCAATTTCCGCTACACGTGCTGCCTTAGGGCGCATTCAAGTAGAACGCTGGTTACCGGCGCCGATCTGCCAGCGCTTATCGGCGCTTATCCGCGCAGGTAATTGGCACAGGTAGTCTCTATACTTTGTGCCGAACCAGCGCCGATAAGCGCCGACAAGTTCCGACCTGTCACACGACCGAGGTTATGTCAACGGGCCAGTACCAGCAAGCGCTGGCAGATCGGCGCCGGTAACCAGCGTTCTACTTGAATGCGCCCTTACTACCTTTAATGTCCGTAACCCGGACATCGCACAATAATTGAGGGAAACATTTTGGTTGAGTCTTTCCGCGGTATAAGCTTATCTTATTACAATAGTCCGTTTGAATTCGATGTGGAAATTATTATTGCATTGCACACAATGCCAGCGTTCCGACAATGCGAATAAGGTACGTACATTGATTAAGATTGACAGTGTTATCTAAAAATGTCCTTGGTAAAATTTTCTGCCAAGCTAAAATAATTGTGAGCACAGGAGCTCATTCACACGAGGACGAATCGTCTTTTTTCACGATTCGTTATTTTTTTTGACGGCGGCAATGCTTTTTAAATACTCATGTTCACACGCTTGACGAATCGTGAAAAAAGACGAATACGGATACGTCTTTTAGAAATCACGAATCGTGAATGTGTTTCTGAACCAATATGAACTGAGCTAAATCACGAAATAAATGTGAACTTCAATGCGGATATTTTGACGAATCGTGAAAAAACACGATTCCGTATTTAATGTGAACGTCCATCCGTCAAGACGTATCGTGTTTTTTGCCGAATCGTCAAAGACGTATTCCGTGGGAATGAGCCCTAATAAGTATGTTTTTGGCTCGTAATTCCATATGCTCAGCGACAACTGTAGAACAGATAGAAGAAGAATGTTCACGTTTTATGTAAGTGTATGCTGCGGTACATTCCTCGGTTCGTTCCCCTCACGACTTTTTAAGTATGCTCTCATCCCTGACAGCTTTTTATAAAGGCTCGAAATAATAATAAATAAATAATAAATAACGCTACACACTCAAAGCCCCACACTAGGATTCCCTGTGTCGTGGGTGCCATGGACAACACACAAGACAAGGACACGAAATGGTTAGGACAAAGGACAGAAATGGTTTGAAACTATACTCACTCAGACATTCACGAATGCATTCAGTGCTGAAATTGTTGACATTCTTGTTCTCATGCCCGACAAACGAGCAAACTAGTACAGGCAAGGCAAATGACCACGACCGTTTGTGGACATCGTACCGTCGACGCTGCCGAAGAAATAACGAGGACAGAAAGAAGCCGGGAACGCGACAAAACGTTTGGCGACTCACTGAAGCACCAATATTGTCACTTACCGACTTGGCTTGAACTCTACCGCCTAATAATAGATAGATAGATAGATAAACTCATTTTTTTAAACATAAAACAAAGGAATAAAACATATAACAAAAAGCACAAAACAATAGGAGGCCTTATCGATTATAATAGCGATTTCTTCCAGGCAACCCATCAAACGATAGAAAACATAAATAATATTTAGGGCTAGCGGCGTACATAAAGTTAACAAAGAATAATGATGCAAAACTTATTATTAGAAAATTAGTAGGATTAAATAACGTACAGTAGATACAGAGCAGAAAAGACACGAGTATTTCGGCGAAGTCGGATTGGGAGCCACTTGAATTTAGCACGAAATTCTGAAATATGGTCATACTTGCGAAGCCCAAATATGAACCAGATCTTAGAATAATAAACTATTAGGGTCCCCGCAGAATGACAGCAGCCACCGGAGGCTGTGGCGCTGTGGTGCTTCTTTTTAAAAGAGCTGTTGGCTGTTGGCCGGATCGCGCTCCTAAAGAGAAGCGCCAAAGTGCCACAGCCACAGCTGCCGGTGGCTGCAGTCAGTTTGCGGAGACCCTTAGTGTTATTATTGCTACCTGATGCTAACGATGTATCGGTAAAAAATGTATCGGTTTCCAATCTCCTTAGCCTGGACTGCCGGTAAGTATGGTATTGGTGTCAGTAGTCAAAGCTGCCTAAATTGTGCTGGTAACAGAATTTGTTAATTGTTCTTAACAAACGGGCAATTTCCTCATATTAGGAAATCCGACTCTTAAACTCCCCAATCCCAACCGAGCTTCCTATTAGAACTACTCACCCTGAAGCACACACATACACACACACACACACACACACACACACGCACGCACGCACGCACGCACACGCACACACACACACGCACGAACACATTTACGCGCCCTGAACTCGAGCCAACACCTGGGTTTTACGCGTGAGTTATTATTGTAACGTATTAACACATAGTAATACACATTTTCACGTCCTAGTGCACTCAACACGGCCATTGTGACGTCAGTACCGAAACAGTGCAGCGAGTGCGAACAATACCAGAT
Organism: Hesperia comma; assembly: GCA_905404135.1. NCBI lineage: Eukaryota > Metazoa > Arthropoda > Insecta > Lepidoptera > Hesperiidae > Hesperia > Hesperia comma. The sequence goes on along the minus strand of FR990015.1, from coordinate 18,359,402 downwards.
TAGAGAACATACCCATACTACTTAACTCATTTTTTTAATTTATCTGCCACCTGTGTGACCACAAGTAGTGTTCGCCACCCCTTGTAAATCATGTTTCGCAGAAAGTAAAAAAAATATTATACAATTATTCCATACCTCGTAAAAGTGCAACATTTTTTTAAACTATGTATGTATATACTCGTATTGGTTGGCTACGTAACAGAAACCTAAGATCCCCATCCGCCTGACCATGCTATACTTATTCTATACCTTGTAAAAGTGCAACATTTTTTTAAACTATGTATGTATATACTCGTATTGGTTGGCTACGTAACAGAAACCTAAGATCCCCATCCGCCTGACCATGCATGGTTTTTTGGAAGAATCCCTCTCCCTGGATGGATCACGTAGTATGGGTATGTTCCCTTACCTTGAGTTTAGTTATTAGGGCTGCCTCAACTAAATTGCTGACACCGGACAGAAACGGTAAGAATCCCGGATATTTGGGTGAAATAGTTTTTCCTCGGAGGCCCCGGCTTGGAATTTTGGATGCGGTTTCTAATTACGAATGAAATTTTAACTACGATTTGTTTTAACCGAGTTTTAAGAAAGACTGAGGCTTCCAACTCTACTGTATTTTTGATTTGTGTCACCTCGCAACTTTTACTGGTTAAACAGATTTTGATTATGTTTTTATTTCAAAGCTAGTTCAAGTCGTGTGGATACTTGAGCGATATCTCACGAGTAGTTTTTGAGATATTGTGTTAAATATTTTTCAGTTAAAGTATTTAATTTTATTAAAAAAATTAGTCCGTTATTTAGTTAGAATTTTTGAAATGGAGCGGGCTTCACTGGATAATATCAATGGGGACTATTGAATGCTTTATAAATCTCTGGCTGACCCCCCCCCCCCGTCTCTTCTCATCAACAACGTACCCATGCTCGTATCTGGACGCTGCAAAGGATATTTAAAAGATTAAACATTTTCCGTGGGCCTTATTCAGTACACAATGACTTGTACTAAAAATACTTACTGTCTTACTAATAAACGCTGTATAAAGTTATTCCATGTTTAATTTGTTTTGTCTTTTTCTTACCTTTGACATCAGACAATCATATGACTTTATAGTTTTACTAGCTTTTGCCAGCGGCTTCGCCCGCGTGAATTTCGTTTAAACTTCACCCCTTTATTTTTCACCCACTTAAGTGTCATAAACGTAAGAGTAGATAAAATATAGGTATACTTAATCAGAAAGCTTCGAACTGCTAAGCTATCGGGAGTTACACGTGTTATTGTGAGTCAACCATAAAAGATAGACATATGCTGTCGTGGAATATTTTTTATATAATTTTAAGGAGAACATTTCCGTCATACATGATTTCTGTGTAGCTTTAACCATTAAGGTTGCACACGCGACGGAAGCTTAAAAAATGGAGTAACTTCTCCCGTTCCCCAACATTTCCCTTCACTGCTCTGGTCCTATTGATTGTAGCGTGATGAAAAGTATACTATAACCAGCGCGGGAGTATGAAAAATAATTGTACCAAGTTTCGTTAAAATCCGTCGAGTAGTTTTTGTTTCTATAACGGTTATACATCCGACAGACAAACAGACAGACAGACAGACAGACAGACAGACAAAAATTTTACTGATTGCATTTTTGGCATCAGTATCGATCCCTAATCACCCCCTGGTAGTTATTTTGGAAATATATTTAATGTACAGAATTGACCTCTCTACAGATTTATTATAAGTATAGAAGATAGATTAATTAGCCATAACCGAGTTATCAATTTCAATATTTTCAATATCTTCGGTATCTTCAGTATCTTCGATGATACCTAGAAAAAAACACGAATATATGTCCATTTATAAATGAAAGTTCAGAAGAACAGATGTACAGTTGTTAAACGTCTAGAAATACGGCCATTACAAATTCTCAGTAAAGTCAATTGCTCCATCGCATCGGTACGTGTGAATTATTAAGTGGTTTCGATTCGCCCGCGTCAGACGAGCTAAATGCACAGCTGTAGACCGTCCACAGATTAAATATTTATCGCGCAATTACGTAAATGTCTTTGAGTAAATAAATAAGCAGTACTCTATGCACTGGGACTCCCTGTTGAACGTTGCAACGACCCGAATGGCGCGGCGCAATGGTAGCTGGATCGCTGATCCAAGGGTCTTGGGTTTAGTTTCCAGCGAGGCAGTTTGAATGACGAGTTTGAATTTCTCGGTCTGGGTGTGTGTCCTTGTTTTGTGAGTTATCCATGGCACTCATAGGCAAGCGGAAGCCTAATGTAGGACTTTGAGTATGTAGTGCTATTTTGAATTACCGACAAATGAGCAGGAAAAATAGCAGTGTCGTCAATGGACTTAACTTACACCAAGGCATCACGGATGCGTTGCAGACCAATAAAGTACGTGGAGTATCTCAAGCCAAAGCTAAGAATATTTTTACTAATTTTGCGCACTTTTCCTTCGTACTTACATCGGCATTAACCTTCACACGAGATTACAGTCAAGGTAAGGTACAAGCAAAAATAATGCTTTACCGAGCCCTGTTTCATTACATATTAAGATTACTTTTCACTAGCAAGGGCATGCCTACATTTTATCTGATACCATCAAAACGAGACAGCTAACCGCACGCACACATTAGACAAGGACGCAGTCTGTCACTAAATCCAGCCTCGAAAAGAAATACAGGACGTAAATTTTAACCCACAGGGGAAATTCACTCCTTTGTACAAGTAAGTCGGTCTAGATTCCGGCGAGAAAATTTATACCAAAGTACCCTCGCATATCCGAATTTGTTATGAAAACTATTCGAAACTAACCGTACAGAGATGCTGCGATGCACAACGTGTATTAGACTCTGTTGTAATGCAGCAAGGTTTTTAATAGATTGGTTTAGTGTACGTATGTGGACACTGTACATTCATGATGCATTATTTATTTTGCGACTTGTATTTTGTTATTGAAAGCAAAGATATTGTTTATGGATTTGTCGTACATACAACATCTTTAGTTTCTTTAGGACTTGCTTTGAGTGCTGGACGATACTCTGTGCTCACACGAATAAACTATAGACGGAGCGCCGGGAACAAAACAGTGAAGCCAGCAAAAGTAAGCCTCGGCTTGTATACACCCGGCGGCACTCACACCAATACGAAGTTTTGTGTTCTTAATAATAAAAAATGTATGAAGTTTTGTGTTCCAGAAAATAAAGGTTAAATTTGTTGCGTTCGGAGACAGTTCAAACTGTCAACGTAGGGCATCATTCTATTGGTTTCGATGTGTGCTTTCGGCTTACTTTTGCCGGCTTCACTCTTTTGTTCCCGGCGCTCCGTCTATAGTTTATTGGTCTGATACTCTGTATCTTTCCGTTTATACTTGAGTAATTTGAGAATTGAAGCCCACGAGACAAAGAGCAAGAAATATTTTGCGGCTTTAGATTGCTTACAAAGATATGTACGACTATTAGACTTTGGACATCTGGTAAATAATATACGGCTGTTGTACCCTTTAAAAATCTGCCTCGAAATTCCGATTTGCCCCTCCTTCCCCCGGATCAGGGAGTTAATTACAACCATGACTAAGATGCGTTCCGTTCACCGAATAACCGAAACCCAAACTTCACTAGCACGAACAACTGAGTGAGAGATCTGCTAATTTAACGCCTCAATGGCGTCTCGATTGAATAGTTAGACACATTCCGTATACAAAATTTAATAGTTTGACACATTTCGTATACAAAATTTAATAGATTGAACATATTTTGGCTCATTCCGTATACAAAGTTATTAAAACTATGTACATAATATATTTAATGATTAAACGAACTTACCTGTACGTGAAGTTCTATCATAATTATACGAGCGCCGAATCCGAAGAGATTAGTAACAGGTATATTATTTACACATGTAGTTACGCATAGTTGCCACCACTCTGCACTAAGTTGAGAATAAGGTATTTTCTCTTTTTTTTTTTTTTTTTTGTGGGTAGGTATCGTCCATTTCCGACCTCCGACCATTGCCGCTCGTCATTTAGTTTAGAGTTAAAAAATCCTGATATTCATTGATGTATTTCCGTTAAATAAATTGGGGAATGTATAAACTGGGAGGGCGGGATTACTAATCTCTTCGGATTCGGCGCTCGTATAATTATGATAGAACTTCACGTACAGGTAAGTTCGTTTAATCATTAATTATACTCGCGCCTTCTCCTCGAGATTAGTAACAGGTATATTATTTACACATGTAGACTTTGAGAGAATTACGGGAATAACATCAATGAAAAACATTTGTATCCGAATTTTTATTTATTTGTATTTTTGTACAATCAATAAACATAAGGAACTTTGTATTTCTTGTATTATTATAACAATTCGATTCATAAGCTAATTGAAAATTAATTAATTAACAATTATTGTTATAGTACTTAACTAGTTATCTTAGTTAATTGTGAACAAATATGAACCTATTAGGTACAAAAATAAATGTAAGTTTAATCATATACTTTGCGAGTGATTTATAGATCGTAACTATAATAAAGTTTGATTAATTATTGATTCTGCTAAAGTAGTTTCATCATTATCGATAATATCCCTTTGATAAAATCTAGCAAAAGTTGTGGAATTCTTACTCCAGCCTGCCGTTTTACGGATCGTGTCTACGCTAACGCCCAGTGAGTGCGCGCGTGAAGATGCGGCATGTCTCGTGCTGTGAGCACTGAACACGCTCGTGTCGACCCCACACTCACTGAGAGTTTGTTTTATCCAGCGGCTAAGGGTTTGCGTCCCTACAGGTTTATGAGGTTTCCTGATCCCAACGAATAATTCATCAGATGTTCTTAGCGATGAGGTGCGTTCTATGTAATATAACAATGTAGTCGCTGGACATATAGCTGTTTTCTCTATAAAGAAAGGTAAATAAATAATGGGTTGTTGGAAGCCAGGTCTAGAGGTCTTGATTATATCGGGAATTTTAATAGTGATACGCTGAGAGTGGTTTTGAATATTAATAACTTTTATCTTCGAGAGAGTTTGGACTCTTTGTGCGGTAGATAGAGCTAGTAAAGTAATGGTTTTATTTGTAAGCTTATCTAGGGTTAACTTCTCATTGGGATGCCATAAGCTCAGTTTATCTAAAACTAGGTTGGCATCCCAGGTTACATCATATTTAGGTTTTGGTGGTTTTAGTCGAAACACCCCTTTTAGGAATCTTTTTATGCTCTCATCATTAGCTAATTCTGGGTTTAATATCAGTGAAAGGGCAGATTTGCAGGAATTGAGTGTGCCGTATTGGTAACCTTCATTAAAAAGTTGGGTTAAGAAATAAATTATCGTGGGTACAGTTGCCTCATAAATGTTTACCGACTTTCTTTGACAGAAATACCACCATTTCTTCAAGTAAACGTCGTACTGTTTCATGGAGTTAGGAGCTAATGATGCCAACATTATTTCAAGAGACGATTCTGGTATGTTTTTTCTTGAAAATGCCTCCCGGATAATAAGCCTGCAACCAGGGTAGTCGAGGCGTGTATTCGACGAGAGCTGGAATGAAACAATAATGCATGACTATTAGGGCGAAAAGATACAGTATCCGAAACAAGCAGGGACCTAAATAAGGGGTACCATGGCTGTGTAGGCCAGAATGGTACAACCATGATACCTCGTGCTTTGTCAGTAATTATTTTTCTAAGACTTTTAAGTATGACTGACACAGGCGGGAAAGCGTAAAAATTATAGTTTGACCATGAAACTGTAAATGCATCTATAGCAAATGCGCCTGGGTCTCGGTGCCAGGATATATATGTGTCGCATTTGTTGTTGATACGACTTGCAAACAAGTCAATATCTGGATAGCCAAATGTACTGGTGAGACTATCAAAAGCCCAATCAGACAGCTCCCATTCTATGTCTGGGTGAATTCTTCGCGATTCATAGTCTGCAATCGTATTGTCACTGGATCTTATGTAAGATGCAAAAATGAAAAGACATTTGCTTTCGCACCATTCCCATATATCTCGAGTAATTTTTGTGAGGTGAGGGTACTGTATACCACCCATTTTATTTATGTATGCTACTGCAGTTGAGTTGTCAACACGAAGCAATATTTGGCAATTAAAAAAATTTTTTGCAAAAATTTTTAAAGCAATAAATGCAGCAAGCAGCTCTAAATAATTTATATGTTGTTCTCGTTCATTAATTGACCACGGTCCACTTGCAGACCTACCTTCACATGCGGCCCCCCACCCCGTAGTTGAGGCGTCAGAAAATATCTCAACTTGGTAGACATCGATTTTAATTCGATGGACTGAACTTTCTATTTTATTTAACCACCAGTGGAAATCAGGTTGAAGTGATTCAGGTAAATTCATAAAATTGTTATAATTATCATCGCCTAGCAAGTTGAGATATTTACATCTTTCCATTTCCTTAGTGTGTAACCATCCGTATTCGATGGCTGGACAAGAAGATACTAATAGGCCTAATAATTGAGCAAAACTTCTAATTTGGCAACGCTTTAATTTTGAGAACCTTGCAAGTTGCGCTTTTATTCTTAATCTTTTATCTGTTGGTAAGCTAACTTCAAACTTGTGTGAATCTACGATCATACCTAAAAATTTACACTTGGTCGAAGGACAAAGTACGCTTTTTTCTTCGTTAATAACGAAACCAAGTGACATTAATAGTTTTTTAGTTTGATCGATATTAGTTAAGCATTCTGAACGGGAATAACCGAACAATAGCCAATCGTCTAAATAGACGGTAGACAGAAAACCCGCGGAGCGCAGTAATCTAGCTATAGGTTTACATAATTTAGTGAAAACGTAAGGGGCCGTGCTCAGCCCAAATGGCAAAACCTTAAATTCAAATAATTTACCCTCAAAAGAGAATCTTAAATATTTTCGTGATTCTTTATGTATTTTTATTAGATAATACGCGTCTTTTAGGTCAATTGTCGCCATTTGACAATCCTGTGTTACAAATTTTAGTGCTGTCCTTAAATCTTCTAGTTTAAAATGATCCGTTTTAACGAATTTATTAAGATTTTTTAAATTCAAAATAAAGCGCATCTTGCCACAAGGTTTGGGTACCAAAAAAGTACTCGAGATAAATTGGTTTTTACAAGGAAGACATTCTGATATGGCTCCTATATCGAGTAGGTTATTAATAGCTTCTAAGTAATGACGTCTTTCATTAGTCGAGTAAGTTGTGCTAGCAGGAGGTATCTGCTGTACAACAGGAGATGTAAATGGTATTTTATAACCCTTAATCCAGGATAGTATAGTATTATCGCTTGTAATCTTAGACCATTGTCGATAAAATTTAGATAAACGGCCAGCGCACTTAACTGTGTCTAATATCGGCGACGAGGATACGTTGTCTGGTGGCCCCGCGACGACGTCTTCGATGAGTGCGCGTGCGGCGGCGGCGGGTAGTTCGGCGGCGGCGGGTAGTGCGCCGGCGGTGCCTGTGGGTACGAGGCGCGCGGGGTGGCAAGCTCGCGGCTCCTCGGTGGCCCCGCGGGCGGCCTGCGCGCCTGGGGGGGAGCCTTGCGGTTTAAATTTCTCGATGCTGGTCCTTTATAACTAGTGTTCGCAATCCTGTTGCTGGAATCAGCTTTCAGTTCTATCCCTGATTTATTAACAGCTTTAGCCGATTTTAGCGTATCGGATAAGTCCTCGCCAAACAGTAAAGTATCGATCCTCGTGTTTTTAAGATGCTCTTTCATGTCATTCTTGAGGGCAAATAAAATGAAATTTCGACGTGTAATGGAGTCTGCATGCTGTAAATCGCATAAGATTCTACTTATGTCCATTAATTTTTGCAACATATCATTGTTTATTAATTTCGAATTCAGTTGTGAATTTATGATGTCAGCTAGACAAGCTATTGCACTAGACATTTGTTTTTGTTTGTTTTCGATGCCCTTGTCGCGTTTAACTGCGATATCGTTAATTGCCGCTTTAATTTCTAGATTTATTTTAGGTGCATCTAGTTGTGCACAATTTTTTGGCAATAGATATTTTGTAATTAGGTTTTTACGGTCCTCTTTACTGAGGCCTTCTTTTGCAATGTGTAACAAACGACTTGCCAGTTCGTTTCGTATATCCGGCCCATATTTATCGTTACATGAAGGGTCATCTCCTAAAATTGCAAGTATCTCAGTATCCAGGTCATTTTTATCCTGAACGATGGGCTCCTCGGGGGGAGCTGCGTCAGTACTAGTGCCTGGCTGAGTGTCTAGTGAATTCTGAGCAGTGTTCTCCTCAGAGGGCCATTCCAATAGCCAGTCATCGGGTCGCAGTGTGGGCGTATCTGAAATTTATCATAGATATGATAATTTCAAAACTTGTAAGCTAAACAACTTACTTATAAGGTGGACTTTAAGAAGCCCCTGACAAATCTTTCGTAATTTATTATTCTCTAAACAAAGAATATACGATTCTATAAATTTGTCATAAATATGTAAGGTTAGGTTACAGTCCCCAGCGGAAAGAACGCCAACCGTATTTGAATGCGTTGAAAACAGTCCCAACGACTGTTCAGGTTGCATTTAAATTATTATAATTCGGTACGTAGACACGTACAGGTAATAGAGGGTTATGTCACTTTAAATTGATCAAATATGTAGGTAAATACCTGCACAAATTTCTTCGTCGACCACGGCGCGAGTTTCTTCCGAGTCTGATACACTTTCCGAAATACTACTTCTTCGTTTACGAATTTTACGTTCCAACTTTCGTATTTTATTTTTATAATAGTTTATATCGTCTTCACGAGACCTAGAACTTTTACGTTTCGGCATCTTAAGCCGAACAATGCGAAAACGCTTGAAAGGTCTTGAGTGGTTGAGCACTAGAATGCGAATGACGAGCGGCAATGGTCGGAGGTCGGAAATGGACGATACCTACCCACAAAAAAAAAAAAAAAGAGAAAATACCTTATTCTCAACTTAGTGCAGAGTGGTGGCAACTATGCGTAACTACATGTGTAAATAATATACCTGTTACTAATCTCGAGGAGAAGGCGCGAGTATAATAATACAATGGGGAATATAACGCAAAGCTCAGGGTAAGAGGCGCCATCAGCACATACAGTAAACAAATCATAAGCCGCGTTCCGTAACTTGACCAAAACGTTCTAATTTCCATGAAAAAGTGACATTTTGGGCGTTTTCGTCCAGTTACGGAACGCGGCGGTGTATGTGCTAGTGCTGCACTCTGTCGCCAAAATTTTGGCAGTAATATCTCCTATTGAGACACTATTGGAGCACTTATAAATTAGCAGAATCGAGGTCCTGATAGTAAGGCCGAATTTCAGCTGAAACTGGTCGAAACCGAATCTGTTTTCACTACGTTTTGCTCCCCTGCGATATCACTACAATAACTATGTACTCAAAAGATCCATCTGTTCTGGCTCTCACTCAATCTCGTCCGGTCTGTAGCTAGATCAAGCTTTCTTGTTAAAAAAGGCGGGTTATTCCGGTTTGATACTTGAAAATAGATCCCGAGAGTGGATCGATATACTTTTAATTATTTTTTATTCCGGTTTGATACCTAACGAGTAATACCTACGTGGATCATAATATTTTAAATTATTTTCTATTCCGGTCTGGTCCATTGACTATCTGTTATCACATTTTAGTACAGTCAGCAAGAAATATGCATACAGGTTTTATTAGTTGTTTGCAAAATATGTATTACTAGCTTTCCGCCCGCGGCTTTGCCCGCGTGAAATTTGGTTATATCGCGCATTTTTACTGAACTCGAGAGCGCTTTTTCTTTGGACTTATTTACAAATACTATTTTTTCAGGCTGAAATTTTAGTAACAACTTCAGTTAAACATCTTTAGCATAACTTAATCAGGGAAAGTTATTTTTCATGAATTTGCACTTCACGATCCCGTGGAAATGTCCTAATCAAATTTCACATCCCATATAAATTTAATATGTGGAGGGTTAAATCTCTATTTAATTTTAACCCCATATATTTTGAAGTTTAGGGGTGATTTTAAAAAATATTGAAGCACATATTTTTTAATCTTAACAAAAAGACTGGACATTACTCATTGGACATTATTGTCCCTAACTCAGAAAGTACTAAAAATACCAAACAAATTTCACCCGGTTTTTTACTGGTTGGAGGGTACTTTCGACAAAAACTTAATAGTGTATTTTTTATTTAAAATGAAGAGTAGCTATGTTTACCAATTTTCAGCTTTCTATCTTGAAAATTGTATTAAGTCCCATTCAATTTTTCACCCCCGTTTCGTTCCATTAGGTACTGATAGAACTAATACATTTACATCCTCCATCATCCCTTATTTTATCCCAAGGGGGGTTGAATTTATCAAAATCGTCTAAGCGGACGTATTTATCATAGTAGCTCCAATCTTTAATTTCAGTTAAATCAGTCGAAAGGGGGTTAATTGATCAAAAGCGGATGCCTACGTTATAACATCAACCTACATGCCAAATTTCAGCCCGATCCATCCAGTGGTTTGGGCTGTGCGTTCAGTTCAATCAGTCGAAAATCACAAACTTTCATCCCTTATCCCCTTAGGGGTTGAATTGATCAAAATCCTTTCTTAGCGGATGTCTACGTCATAACATCTACCTGCATGCCAAGTTTCAGCTCGATCCGTCCAGTGGTTTGGGCTGTACGTTCAGTTCAATCAGTCGAAAATCATAAACTTTCATCCCCTATTTTATCCCCTTGGGGGTAGAATTGATCAAAATCCTTTCTTAGCGGTTGTCTACGTCATAATATCTACCTGCATGCCAAATTTCAGCCCGATCCATCCAGTGGTTTGGGCTGTGCGTTCAGTTCAATCAGTCGAAAATCACAAACTTTCATCCCTTATCCCCTTAGGGGTTGAATTGATCAAAATCCTTTCTTAGCGGATGTCTACGTCATAACATCTACCTGCATGCCAAGTTTCAGCTCGATCCGTCCAGTGGTTTGGGCTGTACGTTCAGTTCAATCAGTCGAAAATCATAAACTTTCATCCCCTATTTTATCCCCTTGGGGGTAGAATTGATCAAAATCCTTTCTTAGCGGTTGTCTACGTCATAATATCTACCTGCATGCCAAATTTCAGCCCGATCCGTTCAGTGGTTTGGGCTGTGCGTTGATAGATCACTATATAAGTCAGTCAGTCAGTCAGTCAGTCAGTCAGTCACCTTTGAGTTTTATATATATAGATTTATCGTAAGTTCGTTTGTTAGTATTTATAAAGAACATTTCAAGATTTAATATTTATTTGTAAATACTGAAAAAATTGTGCGTTTGGCAAGCAATGAACAAAACAATTGTTATCGGTTCGGCAAGGGTTTGGAAGAAATTCGAAGTTTAAATATTTTTACCTGTAAAAAATGGGTCGAGATGGGTAGGTCTTCTTAACCACGGTAACCTCATTGATGAGTTTAGTTTGTGATGTTGTGTTCTTACATGATAAATGGGTTTTAACGACAATGACACGGTCTTAGTCTCTATCTTAATTCTGTACTGAGTTGACGAAGTGAAGTAAAGTCAAGGTGAAGTGTTGGTTCTTGATATACTTTTACAACTGGCAACTGGCGAAAGAAGTGTTTGGGGTCTCTTAACCGTATGATTGTTTTTACTGTGATAATTTGACTTTGATTTTATTATTTGAATAATTATCTTCAGCCACTTATTTACAAATTGTTTTTTTTATACTTAATTAAGATTTTTCCAAATCCAAGGAGCAAATATAACTTAATGTGATTGTGAATACTATGACAATTTTAAATTGTATTTTAAATTTTATTTTCATAATTTCATTAATCTTTAGTCTCTTACAAATTGTTATTTTTATTATTTAGATTTATCCAAATCCAAGGACTAAATATAATTTAACATAACTATGAAAAGATGATTTCAAATGACTTAGGTAGCGTAACATAAGTATGTGATGATTCTTATACGAATAAAAAGTACATATTTTTATTTCATCAACTGTTTTTTGTTTGACTGTACTTACCCATTATAAACAGGAAATGGATCGATCCGGAATGGTCAAATTACAATGGATCTAACCGGACAAAATACCTATCATGGATCTTGTAGTGTGGATCATACCGGAATAACCCAAAAAGGCGTGTCTTGAACTCGATCGAATCCATCACTCACGTTATCAAGCGGGCGAGAGCTGCTGACGCGGCTTTTTACCGGGAATTCTGTCGCGGCGCTAGTAAGGGCTTTTCTTTACGGCACGGCGCGCCTCCACTTTCATATAACCCTTCTGACGTGCTGTTTGACGCATTTTCGTTTTTTTACGGGTTAAGGTAGTTAACAAGCAGGCAGCACTCTTCCGCTGCCATCCGTGGAAACTATCACCGTCCTAAGTAGACTAAGACTCAATTGTGGTGACGACAGTAAAAACAGAAGTTACATTTGCTTCACGTTTTAGATCTTTTTAAGAGCGGACCACCCTGGGAATATCTACTTCCAACAAAAAAAGAATTATCAAAATCGGCCCATAAACGACGAAAAATCGCTGAACAAATAAAAAAAAAAACAAACTTAAGTAGGTAATATGCGGCCGAATTGAGAACCTCCTTCAATCCTTCTTTTTGAAGTCTGTTAATAATCCTCGAAGCTACGTGTACCTTTTCTTTAGGTGATTTTGTTGTAAGGCCAGTGACTGAGATTGTAACTTAAATTTGAATAACCTCGTGACATCAGACGCGGAGTCAGCGAATGGGCTTTGACAAAAACCGAAGCCGAATTAAATGAAACAATGTTCAAACAAACAGATGGAGGACTATCTACAAAAAGAAATGAGATCCCATAAAAAGTAAACAATGTAAAAATGTAGGTATTTCTTGCAACACAGTCCTGCCACAAGAAATATTGCGCGTCTGATGTAAAACCAAGTTATTCTCTCATAACTTTTTACCGCTTATTATTTTTGAAGTGCTTGACCGATTGAAATGCGGTTGACGGCACTTCGAAGGGTTCCACTGAAATTAGATATTTTGCTGTTTTTGTAAGTTTCCAAAAAATCGATTTAAGCGATGTTTTTTTTTCATACTTATATAAAATTTTGAAATTAACTAGGTACTTAGGTACTATACTTATAATAATTTAATCAGTTTTTCTACTCAAAATACTGCGAAGAGAGCCGCAAAGCGCTTCAAAACGTTGACAAATAATTTTGGAGAAACTGTATTTTGAGCATAATTTCGAGATTGCGTGACATTTAGAAGTTTTTCTGCAAAAGAAGGAAGCTTCATGGATGGGCCGTAGGGTTATTATAATGCATTAGTTATATCCTGTAGGGCTAACATTAAAGTAGACGAGCCACCTGACAGCAAGTGGTCATCGTCGCATGGACACGAACAGCTGCAAAAGATTTGCCAACGCCACGATGGCCCTGAAGGCGAACTCTTTCGTTTCTTTTAATAAGGCATGTTTTTCATGGGATTTACCTGCCTCAAGTAGGTACCTACACATTTTATACCATAGCTGCATACCTACATTACCTATCTTATAAGGACAAACTATACAAAAATACCTAGCTTCACAATATTTGTCTTTAATATAACAATAATACTGTAGCGTGTGAGGATATAATTGGCTATCCACACAAAATAGAAACAAAACATTTGGCTGAAACACAAGCGTTCAAAAATATAAAGCGACCACAAAAAAAAACAAAAGAACACAGACGCAAAACAATAGCCGCCTTGTCATCGCCAGCGGTCGCGGTCACACGCTGGCCGGCAGCCATTTTCCCGCCTAATTAATTTAATACTGAATCAAAACCTAACAATAGTTTGCCCGAAAAAAAATTGAATTTAATCAGCCTGTGATATCACAGTTCATAGGTCTATGAAATAGAGGGGTAGATAGGTGAAGGTTTACAGCTTAGAATAATTAGTATAGAAAACAAGTCAGCGCGGCCATTTTGTAGCACCTTCATTCGAGCCTGGCTCCAAACCCGAACACCGTTCCGCTCCGTAGTATTCGCGTATTAATTAGGCAGGTATTAGGTACCTACCTATAGTCTTGCGAAAAAAAATATGACGATTTGGGGGGTTAAATTTTGTCACAAAGTTCCGAAAAGCAAAAGAAATGTAATAACATCACTTTTCACAGGTTAGCTTCCAATATTTCATAGTATCTAATAATTAAAAAAAAAATCGGTTAATGCTTCATTTTAGACCGAGCGCTTGTATGACTACTGTCATTCTATACTATGATTGTTCTAAGGTTTACAGTGTTATTTATAACTTTGAAGTTGTTTGAAAGCGATTCGAAATCAACTGATCACTGTAATAAATACTCAGGAGTGCCATATTGGGCGTGCAAGGCGAACGCGCACGCGGGCGGCACATCTTTGGGGGCGGCAAATAGATGACATAGGGTACTTAGCATGGGATACTCCGAGCTCTGGTTTGGTTCCATATTTGAGAGACATCTGACGTTTTTGAGTTATCTGTACGTACCAATTTTGAACTCGGTTTTTTTTAATTAATAAAAAGTACCTACTTTATTACCTACCTAAGTTTATATTTATTTCTCACTATGATAATGATAGAACGTATGCAAGTTTTTATAAACAGTGCATGTTTGAATTTCATTGTTAGTTTTAATAAAAACGGTCAAAACTTACTTTTTGTTATAGTCGGCACAATCATAAGATTCCGATATGAAGGCTGTCATCACAGTGACAATAGTGAAGTACAACAAAAATCGATGTATTAAATAAACCGATTTATAAATTTAACCGATTATAAGTAATAAGACTTTCTAATCGTTTCGTTAATTAAGTTCGGAACGATAATTTATAAACCGACCTCTGATTGTTTTCTTAAAATCAGGTAAAAACAGATGTAGCGTTGAGATTAACACCGAAAGGGATAATAAAGGACTTCGCACATTACAACGACTCCACGCCAACGCGGTTACGGAGCAACTCAAATGTAAGCATTCAATTATGATCCTTATATCTTAGGCGTTACGGTTGAATTTCGAGTGTACACTTAGAAAACGTGGACTACTCCCCACCCTCTGCTCACCGACGCCGTTCACACTCGAAATTCAACCGTGACGCCTAAGATATAAGGATCATAATTGAATGCTTACATTTGAGTTGCTCCGTAACCGCGTTGGCGTGGAGTCGTTGTAATGTGCGCAGTCCTTAAGACAATTTGACTAGTAAGTTAAGGTGAGGAAATTATATTAGTTATTAAAATGGAAATTTCATTAATCTAGTGAAAACGAAGAAACTATTAAACGGTTAATAATTATCCGATTTGAGTGGAAAAGGCTTAAAAACGTATGTATCGGGAATTTATAATAGCTACGAAAAATCGCAATGCTTTAGACATATTAAGGAATCTATAACTATTTGTATTTTGGGTGTGACATGGTAGCACATACTTTCGATTATAGTAATGTATCGATTATGGTCGATTCATAAATTGTTTCAAGAGGTCACATAACTATAAAACCAGCCTCCTTATAAAACATTGTAGTGACGTCTTAAATATTTGTTCAATTTTACACAATTTATGATGTAAACTGATTAAAATAAAATAAAATTATTTAAACAATTTATAAATAACACAAATACAAAACAAGCAGGAATGGTTTACATATTTCGCCAGAATTTCTAGTATTTACCTATGTAAGTACGTATAAGTAAGTTATAAGTACCTATCTAAATACTCGTAGTAAGTAAACAATATTACTCCAATTCGTTTAACCCGCTAGTTACTTGCGTTTAATATTACGGACTAATGCCTAATTAAAATATTTAACAAACTGTGGGCAATTTTATAACATCATGCTACGAGCAATAGAAGCGATGTACCAATAAAATTTAGTTTATTATCTGTAAACTTAAAAACAATTTTCCAAAGCGAAGAGGAGGTGGATTCACAAGTACATTATGTACCTACTTATAAAGCTGCATTGATAATAAATATAAACTGTGTACTGTATAAGCACAGTAAATAGTGCATTGCATAATTTAACCAAAGTGACCTATCATTCACTACGAAATATCTTCACTTCATAGTATCATTACCAGCGGTTCAAATTAAAAAAATATATTTCCGTAATAAGTAAATTGAAGACGTCCATACAAGGTTAATTTGTGTTCATACATGACAGACGTCATATCGGAATCTTATGATTGTGCCGACTATAGCTTTTGTATCGTTTGTATCAATGAAGCAAAAAGCACCACATTCACTTAGTCTGAATCTAAATGTGCAATATATTGGACTTTACCTACCGTTCTTTTTTGTTTATGAAATAACGAACGATTAACCTATATCCGAAAAAATCATCAGAAAAATTGCAATAACTTGGTACTCTCGGTAGGTACTCGGTCTCGGTACTCGGTACTCGGTATTCAATAAGAATAAAATATTATAAATATGACGAATAAAATATTATAATAGAATGACGTCGTTAATAAACTTACGAATAATATTTAGCTGTAATTAAAAGTCGTAACGATGGTTGCGAACACGGAATTTTTCAATTTAGTAAAATAATAAATTAATAATCATAGCTCATAGACAACAAAGAACGTACTGAATCATAGACAGTTTTCTTTTCACATTTTCAGCTCATTTTTTAAGCACACTGGAAAACGCGGGAAATTGAGAACGCCTATTTGCTAGTATCAGGCTAGTATGTATTCGAGTGTAGCTTTGCTTCGCCTCTAATTGCATTACTAATTGTGTGATCTGCCAAAGCGATGTATAGTGGCATTTTTAAAACTTTACTATCGTGAATACTGGTTCTTTGATATTAACGTACCCTACACTGAATTCGCTAATGATAAATTCTGTAGAAAACCGCATTTTTTTAAAGCTACCTACCGCCTTTGTGTCCTAACGTTTTTTTTACTATTAGTTGCGATAATAGCCACTGTAATTATTATACAGTCTGTGAACATTTTAGGTGTCTATTTCATTAGGTAAAGCCCTGTGACAAATAAACAAATCGACATCAGCAGAGGAGACGAGAGTACCTACCTAATATGGTTCAGTTCAGTTTGTCAAACGTAGCGGATGGAAATGTGAATGGAATTGGATTGGACACTTGAAAATCTGACGCACCCCAATCTAATAGCTGACTTACCTGACCAGACAGCTCCTTATTGGCTTGACCTTATTGGCTAATGGCAATTATTCAGAGATTTAAAAACAATAGATAAGCCCTGCGCTTCCGATAAATGTTCGCGCCTTATTCCGAAGTGCGTGAAGTTGGCGCCCAATTAAAGGTTGTCATATTTGAAAATGACAAAATTACATAATGATATCTCGCTTCCTCGTTCGTCTCTGTCACACTTATACATGTCAGCCACCATTTTAACAGAGCTGTTGTTGTAGAAATAGTGAAAATAATGAATAATTCATTATTTACATAATGACATGTGATTCCTTTGGACTAATTTGTGTTTCTTGTATTATTTAACTTTGTGAAGGCAAAGAAAGGCATCTTGTACTTATACTTTTGGGGACGTATTTACTAAAATCAATTAAACTTTTTAACGTAACGCTAACGTGCTCCATGCGCTGCTTCCAACTAAAGCAAACGTCTTAATGTAAGTATGTGATCTCAACTATGACCCATTTTCGTGCGCCTAAAGTCATATCTATCGTTTTTAAATCTCTGCTGGAATTAAAATTAATTGACCATAAGGGCGCAACTATGATTAAGCCATAACAAACTTCGTTCTAATAAAAATATGAATATGCGTACATAACATAAGTTATCTAACATTTCCCTTAGATATAATTCAATTTGACAGCCTCGAATCAGCTGATCGGTAAGTCTGTTTGCTCTACACAGACTATAAAAAAGCTTTTAATACACTCTATATAGAGTTAATAAAATTTCGAACTATGAATTTGCGCGTCGACTTGTATTATTTTTAGCGAGTACACAAACACGTCGAGAATTGAGATCTATTTAAAAATTCGTAAAGTTTCGTTCAAAGCAACGCAAGAAACATCAATAAATAAATATTATCCTTACTAATATTATAAATGTGAAAGTGTGTTTGTTTGTTTGTTTGTGACGCTTTCACGTCGCAACAAAGCTATTATATGGTAAGGTTTATGTGTGTGGGGATAGTTAGGAGGGTGGAGAGCGACGTAGGCTACTTTTTACCGCGGAAAAACATCCCATTCCCATGGGAAGATCGATGTTTTGTTAGTTGCTAGATATTTATTTTCGGAGTTGTTAATAGATGGCGTTAATAAAATTCATTTGCAAGTTCTGAATTACGCTATCAAATACTACATGTAATTTACTTAAGTCATAGGCAAATTTAATAGGCTACTTTAGCTCTGCCTCGAGAACTCCCCGCTCCGGCTGTATTCAGTGTACCGCCCGCCCGCTGGCACTATCCTGTTGGCTGATGTCCGCAAGTTGCTGGACTCGCCGACACCGGCGGTGGGCGCGGGCGACTGGAACTGCAAGCATCCGGGGTGGAATAGCCTAGCTGCCAACAGAAGTGGAAGGCTACTTTTTGATGCCGCTGAACAGCACGGCTACACTGTCGAGGGTGTTGCACACCGTTACCGCGGCTCTGAATAAGAGAGAACGCGTGTGTGCAGTATTCCTCGACATGGAAAAGGCGTTCGACCGTGTTTGGCACGACGGCTTTCTCTACAAGATCTCGCAGTCATCGGCGCCCCGGAGTGCCGTTAAGGTGATCTCCAGTTTCCTCGAAAATAGAAGCTTCAGAGTAGTGGTTGAAGACGCCGAATCCACCGAGCGTCCGATCGCAGCCGGCGTCCCGCAAGGGAGTTGCCTGTCCCCGGTCTGCTACGCCTGATACACCGACGATATCCCGGCGGCAGGGGGGCGTCGCTTGCCCTGTATGCCGATGACGTGGCGTACATCACCACGTCGCTGAATAGAACCCACGCCATCGTCAAGATGCAGCGTGCGCTTAATGCCCTCCCCGAATGGCTCGCCGCGTGGAGACTGTCGGTGAATGTCGGGAACACGCAGGCCGTGAACATAGGAGGATACCTCAACAGGCGGGACTCTACTCTGGAGCTTCACGGACAAGATATCCAATGGGCCCCACAGGCCAAATACCTGGGGGCAAAATCGACGGAAGACTTTCGATGAAGCCACAGGTTACGAAAGCCGTCGCGAATTCCAGAAGCGCGATGGCAGAAACCAGTGCTCTCCTCGAGCCTCCCTCTCGGACTGAAGCTCGGGGTCTACAAGACCTACATCAGATCCCGCCTCACGTACGCGGCACCGGCGTGGTACGCGCTCGCCAGCCATATTCTTTTTCCTACATCCGTCGTCTCTTTCACACATCTACATTCATACGTCATACTATCTCCTTCACACAATCGTCATCCATAAACAATCATACTACCATAATGCCATAACAAATAGTTTTTTTCTACAGACTCGATACAAACAAATAAAATCATTCATCCTTCCCACATAAATGTGAAAGTGTGTTTGTTTGTTTGTGACTCTTTCACGTCGCAACATGGCTATTATATGGTATGGTTTATGTGAGTGGGGATAGTTAGGAGGGTGGAGAGTGACGTAGGCTACATTTTACTGCGGAAAAACATCTCATTTCCATGGGAAGATCGATGTTTTGTTAGTTGAAAGAAAGAAAGAAAGAAAGAAAGAAAGAAAATGTTTATTTACGGCCTTAAGCACAATACAGTTAAACATAAAAATACAGTTAAACAGTTAGCACAGTACAATAAAAATATATACAAACTTAACATTTAAATACTACACAAAAGACGTAGAATTACCAAAAATAAAAAAAAACAAAAAAATTAAAATGAAGAAGAAAAAAAAAACAAAAATTAAAAAAGGAAAAACATAAAAAAATGCAAACAACTAACCTAGGTACTAAAACTTGCCCAATCTGTGCTGCGGTATAAAGCCGTAAAACGGACAGAACTCAGCATAAGCCGTGACAAGGACGGCACTGATTTTCAGTTCGGCCCTTCCAAATTTTAAAAGAGTAGCTCGGCCAACTACACAACTAATTAATTTTTCCACACCCACACCCAATTAAGACGAAAGAAGACGTTGCCTACCCCGATCCCTAAGGCTCAACTCGCAAGTACCATAAAATAATAATAATATGTGCCTACCTAAATATCAACCAACCAATAAATCAACACAGCAGCTATACCTACAAAAAATCTATATATTAAAATCTAATTAATCTACGCGACCAGAGAATTTATTTTTTTGCTCTTGTATCAGCAATATTTTAAATCGCGTTCTGAAACTACCTACTGTTTTAAGGTTACGCAGCGGAGGAGGTATGTTATTCCAACACCTAGTTGCACTGTATTTATAGCTTCCTCTAAAAGCGGCTGAGCAATGGGAATTATATAACAATCTGTCTGGAGCTAGTCTGGTACTATATCTAAGATTTGGGTCCCAAGCCCATGACAGTTTGCTATAAAGGTATATAGGCTCTTTGCTTTTTATAACGCCAAACAAAAGCGTTGCAAAGTGAAGACGCCTACGAAAATCCATTTTAAGAATGTTTGCACCGTTGAGAAATGGGGTAACATGCGCGCGAGGTGGTACATTAAAACAGTATCGAGTACAAGCATTCTGGACTCTTTGTATTACCCTTTTAGTTCGTTCCAAAAGGCGAGGACCTACAAGACTATCAGCATAATTAAATTTAGATAGGATCAGACTGTCACAGAGATTAACCCGTAGTGTGGTGCTTATATAGTTGCGGATGCGGTATAATATTTTTAATCTGTAGAAGCAATTGCTAGCAATGTTTATAATATGCTTTTCAAATCGGAGGTTCTCATCTATAAGAACGCCAAGATTGCGGGCTTCAGACACTCTGTCGATTGGATCTCCATTTATATAAATAACTGGGTTTTTAGAAGAAACTTTTCGAATCTGCGTAGGAGTCCCAAGCATTAGATATTTTGATTTATTAGGATTAAGGATTAAGGTATTACTCCTAGACCATATGGATACGCGCTCCAAGTCAGAGTTAAGTTTTGCCACCGCTTCATTGGTATCGCAGGGTTTAAAAGAAATATAGATCTGAAGATCATCAGCATACATGTGATATTTGCAATGCTTTATACTATCAACAACATCAGCACTATACAATATAAAGAGCAGAGGACCAAGAATAGACCCTTGCGGTACCCCTCGTTTTACTAGACGACTGAAAGATTCACTTTTGGAACCATTAGAGCTCTGATGTAGTACTACTCGTTGACTCCGACTTTGAAAATAGCTATCAAACCATTTTATTGTATTCTCACTTAATCCATAGTATGATAACTTTGAAAGCAACAAATTGACATTAATTGAGTCGAAAGCACGAGAGAAATCTAATAGGGTTAATATGGTACATTCTCCTACATCCTGAGCGGTCAAAATATCATCCACCACATTAATCAATGCGGTAGTCGTACTCCTCTGCTTTCTAAAGCCCGATTGGTAAGTAGGTAAAATATTATTTGTGTCGAGGAACTTCGTCAGCTGTATACACGCAATTTTTTCGAGGACTTTAGATAAGCAAGGTAAAATACTGATGGGACGAAGGTCAGACATAGTGATCGGGTTATTTGTTTTCGGTATTGGTTTAACGAGGGCTTGTTGCCATGCATCAGGATAAATATTTGACTGAAACGATTTATTAACTATATGTGTTATTATTGGAATACAGTGTGGAAGTAGCAAATTAATCATATCGAGAGAAATCCCATCACTTCCGATTGCATTGGAATTTAATGAACGTAAAACCTTAGCGACTTCTTGTTCAGTGACTAAACTGAACTCGAAATTATTATTAGAAAATCGATTAAATTCAAAGAAAGTTAGTAAAGAGATGGGAACATTATCATTTCCCGGAATATTAAGGAAGTGATCATTTATTTCATTTGGATCATTTAAGTGTTGTGGAAAAGGGATGTCAGATTGCTTTATTTTAACATGTTTTTTTATATGGTTCCACATGGCCTTCGGCTGTTTAATGTTGGAGTTAATAAAAAAATTGAAGTAGGCAGTTTTTTCCGCTCCAATGGCAACATTGACAATAGTTTTAAGGTCTTTATAATAGGTCTTGTGAGAATCAATCTTAGTTTTTCGAGCTCTCACTTGGGCCTCATCACGCTTCTTCATCATACATTGTATGTTATATGTAATCCAAGGATAACCACTTTCCTTAATATGCAGGGTTTTTAATGGCGCATGCAAATCAAACAACCATAAAATAATATGTGTAAACGATTTTATCACTTCATTCACATCCTGCAATAAAGTGAGACTATGCCAGTCAATGTTTTCTAAATGTTCATTAAAAAGGGTTAGATCTATATTTTTTATAGGTCTAAACGTTATCCAGTTGGGTTCCACATGCATTTTAGGCATATCAAGCTCACATATAACCATTGCATGCCCGCTAAGTTCTTTGATATGGTCAACTTTTACATTAGAAACAGGAGCATCTGTACACACAAGGTCAATAAGAGTTTCACTGTTTTCGGTATAATGTGTTGGTACTTCCACATACTGTATAAGGTTACTACAATTAATAAAATTTAAGAACATACTGTAGCTCACACTACGTTTATTTAAAAGGTCAATGTTAAAATCCCCCACCAAAACAATGTGATCAAAACCAGAAAAAGAACCCACAGATTCACTAAGAGCATCAAGGAATATTTGAACATTTTGCCAGGGGGGCCTATACGCAGTGCCAACAGCAAAAGATTTACCATTTACCTTGAAGCTCACCCACATTTGCTCAACCATGGGCGAGATGGGATGTTGAAGAACCCGACAAGCAATGCCCTGGCGCAAATAAAAACCAACCCCTCCACCGCGAGTCCGGATATTGCTAGACCGTGGAAAATGTCGAAGTCGATAGCCCGGAACCGAGGGTGCACGTCCCTCCTCACCTTCCCGAAGCCAGGTCTCATTTATTGCCATTATATCCACTGAATGGCGACCCATTGCAACAACAAACTCATCATGTTTAGTTCCGAGGGAGCCAGGATTTAATAAACCAATTTTCAATTTATTTGATTTAATCATTATATTGATTATTTAGATGTACATAATACACAACATTATGATTTCTCCACTGGTGAATAAGAATAGCCACACCATATTTATTACCTGGCTTGGGTACTAATGTCTCAAACACTATTACCAAAATAAAAGCTATGTAAAGAAAAACGCGAACTATTAAAATCGAAATTGTATAATTATGAATTAATAAAAACAATTTATTGACTATACTGTAGCACAGATCACCGCAAGCAACACACGAAACATAATATACACATAGGGCGTAGTATAAATAAAAAACAAATCGAACAATAAAATATAATAAAATTAAATCATGCACATAATACATCACATTCATACGAGTACATTCTGTGATAGCTGGAATATAAAATAAAAGAAAATAAACATTTAAATTACTACAAAAATACTTCTTCGGTTCTGGTTTAGAAAAATATATCGCACGAAAAACATATAAATAAAATAACAACGACAAATATATCAGGCCCCAAAAACCGTTACGAGATCCTTTTCTGAACGGATCCGTTGACGATTGGAATCTGAGTCCCGGCGCGCAAATATGCACCCATCCCGCGTCCAGACATAACGCCATCCTTTACGACGCCCTTCTTCTCGTGCTTTATAAAATAACAGTCTGTTTATGCGAGTTAGGCGCTCATTTACGTAGAAACGTCGGGGTTCATCGCCTATTATGTTTAGTCCTGAGGTATCGGCCCCGCGACGTACACGTGCAGCTCGTAACATATTATCTCGGACTGCACGGCGAGTGAAACACACCACAATGGGACGCGGCTTGTTACTTGCGGCTGGGTCTGTTGCATGCTGCTCCCGACGCACGCCGACTCGCTCCACGCTCACTACGTCTCGCTCATCCACCTCTACTCCAATCTTTGTAGCAAGTAATGTAACCAGCTGCATGATGTTTTCGCCCTTACGCTCCGTAACTCCTGTTATTTCGATGTCATTTAAGTACATACTTTGATCACGATCATTTATTTGACACTTTAACTCCGTCAAAGAACTTTCGGATTGCGGATCCATTGGCTGCGCTTGAGTATTTTCCTCGCGCTTTTCAAGATTATCCAACCTACTTTCAATACAATCAACTCTGGTGCTTAACTCGCTTATGTTAGAATTTATTTTAGACATCTCCTGCCGGAATGCAGCCATTTCTGAGATAATAGTTGTCAATTGGTCTCGTATGAATTTAATATTGCTTGCCACATCTATGTCCGCGCGCCCTCTATCGCCAATTACACCACATGCGTCACTGTAATCCGTATCTGCGCCACCCGAACTACATGAAGAGGGCGTTATATTCTTCGCGATTGAGGCGCCTGCGCCAGTGTTCTTTGATTTGCATTCATTACAACGCCATTTATTTAGGATCTTGGCATCGCTATTAATGTTAACGCATTGACGATGATACATATGCGTACATTTAGAGCATTTTGCCCCGTCTGTAGCAGAAGCAAATTTACCGCAGGCATTGCACTTGTTTACCATGTTTACTAGCTTGTTTTTCCCAAACAGTAATAGATGTCGCTATACTTAATAGGAATATTTTCATACAGCACACAATAAAATATAATAATTTTCAATTGAATATACTTCAATCTGTAAGTTCACTATAATCTCAATGTCACTTATTACAATAGACCGCAAAAGGTTTAGGATTATCAAAAAATATAACTTAGATCCCGACACAAAATGATGTCAGACAAAGCGCACCAAAGACTGATTATGAATCAGCTGTTTTGCAAAATTACACGGTGATACGTCTTTCACTTTATTATATCCACTAATAACACAACTTTACTGTCCAGTTTTTTATTACTCACTTATTTTTAATATGTTTAAACTATTAAAATACTAAATTTTAAACAACAACTCAACAGTTAGTGTCAGCTAGCCAAGCTACCCTCGTTGCTAGATATTAAGTTCCGGATGTTGTTAATAGATGGCGTTAGTAAAATTCATTTGCAAGTTCTGAATGATGCTTACAAATACTAGTACCTGGTTGACCGAGCTTTGCTCGGTTGAAAATTATATTTAGTATGAATCGCATACTGATAAAATATGAATAATGTTCTTCGATCTTTCCGACATAATATGAGTTTAAAAAGAATTGCGTGTACTTATGTACGCACGTAAGAAGTTATACTTCTTTGGCATCATTAATAATAAATATTCAACGTTAATAATTTTGACAGCTGTCATCCGAAATGTAGGTCTCAACCAGACCTACAACTTTCCCAAAGACACCAGTGCTCCAGGAGCAGCCGTTGCCGGGATATCTCGGTTCGAAGTTTGACAGCTGTCATTGGAAATGTAGGTCTTGACGAGACCTACAACTTTCCCAAAGACACCAGTGCTCCAGGAGCAGCCGTTGCCGGGATATCTCGGTTCGAAGTTTGACAGCTGTCATTGGAAATGTAGGTCTTGACGAGACCTACAACTTTCCCAAAGACACCAGTGCTCCAGGAGCAGCCGTTGCCGGGATATCTCGGTTCGAAGTTTGACAGCTGTCATTGGAAATGTAGGTCTCAACCAGACCTACAACTTTCCCAAAGACACCAGTGCTCCAGGAGCAGCCGTTGCCGGGATATCTCGGTTCGAAGTTTGACAGCTGTCATTGGAAATGTAGGTCTTGACGAGACCTACAACTTTCCCAAAGACACCAGTGCTCCAGGAGCAGCCGTTGCCGGGATATCTCGGTTCGAAGTTTGACAGCTGTCATTGGAAATGTAGGTCTTGACGAGACCTACAACTTTCCCAAAGACACCAGTATGGCGTCAGTATGATGTTTACAAACAGTACCTCAAAGAAGTTATCCTAATGTTTCATAGATGGCGTCAGTATGATGTTTTTAAAATCTCTTTATCTCGGGAACCGAGCTTTTCTCGAACCTGGGACCTTGATAAATCGATTCCTTGAGCCGAAAACCCCCTAATCTGTAATTTTCATGAAAATCTTTGCAGCCGTTTCCGAGATCGTGATTATATATAAATAAATATACAAGAATTGCTCGTTTAAAGATATTAGATATGTAATTTACTTATGTCATAGGCAAATGTTCCAGTATATAATTTATAACAGATACTGTTTAGCCGAGATTCCTAAGGGAGCGGGACCTACGCGGCTGTTACCTACGGGTCCCGAAGCGAAGCGCGGGCGGTTCTCTAGTGCGTGTATATTTTGCTGGGAATAAGTTGTACCGCATAATTTAGCGTTGTAGGTATTCATTGAGTCATGAATGTAGTAGGTAGGTATGAAATTTTTATTTAAAATAATTGCTTTTTACAAAAAAAAATAACCGACTTCAATCTTGGTAAGTAGAGATAACTCAAAAACTACTCGCCAGATGGCGCTCAATTCAACATGTAAGTATAAAGTTCTCGTCACTACAAAAGCCCAAACACTAGATAACTGCAGTAAATCATTGAGGAGTTCCCTCGACTGTCTTTCGGCTTCATCAGATCGACTCCAGATCTTCATGAAATGGTAACGCTTTAATGTACTTATGATAACATGAACAAACACACTAGTTGTCCATACAATTTTCGAAAGTTCCCCTCGATTTCTCTGAGATGCCATCATCAGATCCTGGTTTCCTTATCAGGGGACTCCCCTGCGCATATCTACTTTACAACAAAAAAAGAATTATCAAAATCGGCCCATAAACGACGAAATAATCGCTGAACGTACATAAAAAAAAAGCATATATACGCTCGAATTGAGAACCTCCTTCTTTTTTGAAGTCGGTTAATAATATTGATATGAAATCATGTATAAAAAATAAAATCATATTTGTTTAATTCAGTCACCACGGCTACAACGTCTTCCAGAGCCAAATTATCAGAAGTGGGAAAACGAAATTTCTTATTACACGCTACCTTACTAACATAATTATGGTAAATCAGATCTAGAAGAACGTACGAGTAAATGTTCGATTTCGATAGTAACAAAATTTTACCGAATATTTGACGAGAAAGTAAACCGATTATTCGCTGATTAGTGATTACGTATAATAACTAAGACGCCAAGTTTTGGAGACAAGGTGGCTTTACTCATATCGTCGAGAGTAAAAACAAAGTTTTTGACTCATTTATTTATCCTTTTGCGCTATAGACGATTGAGTGGAAGATTTCCCGCGCAATTTGAAACAATCTGTTTCGCCTCACGCCGCCCGTCTTAAAGTGTTTTTATACCGATTGAAACTATTTTGTTCAATGCTATTGATCGGTATTGCGAGGATATTTCGCAGATGTAATCCGCATTGCTCGTAGACATATCTAATACTAGTCTCAAAGATGTATTAAATATCTAGATGGAACATCGAATCCGCGAAAACGTGTCAAAAAGTTGTAGCCAACTGTTGGCCACAACTTTTATATCATTACGCACAGATTACGCACACATAGACAATAAATGAACGCGAAAAACATCGCCTGCACGCACACATGCTTGATAATGTTGCTTTGTTTTTTTTGTTTTCATAGTAGGGCGACGCTCAATCTAGATATTTAAAACATCATTGACTAGTCTGCTATTCTATGAAATCTAATTTGAATGTAAAAAGAATCATGTGTATGCACGTAAGAATATTCTTTTGGGTCATCTCCGATATCGATGGGTGATTGAAACAAATGCTTACTGAGCAAATGAACAATAGAGTATGAAATTAATAACCAACACAACACTTCAGCCTCAGACCTTATATTAGGTATGTATTAATAAACTTACCATCTTAGTAGTTAGGTTTGAGTCTTGTTCCATAGGTCAGTCACAGTAGTGAGTGATGTAAAGAGTGGTGCTGCATCCCCTTTTGCTACCTCAAATAGGTAAAAATGACGGCGAGTTTATTACATTAATACTGATCTCCAATGATATTATATAAAAATAGTGCTGATCTCTGTAATTTTGCACGTCAGTAGATGCACGTCTTGTAAGTAGTAATAATAAGCGAGTGCTTTCAGTACGTAGAAGAATCGTTCCAAAAATGAAACAAATTGCTTCCCTCGTTTGGAACGAGCTTAGATCGGGAAATAAGTCTGTTTCCGGTCCAAACGTCGCGTCGTATCGATGTGCCGATGATAATTAACGTACTAGGTACAGAACGCCCTCGTTTCGTTTTGAACATACACGTGTATATGGGTGAATTTCAACAAACACGAATTTTGCCTAATTCCAGTGGCGTATTTTATTTTGCTGTTTTTGATATATTTTTTTGCTCTAAATAAAAGCAAAAAAGGACAATTCACATGAGGATAAAACCCTCATTAGGGTTTTATCCTCATGTGAATTCTTCGCTAGGGGCGCTAGTGGAAAGTGAGGTCTGTCTGTCACTTCTCACTTGTCTGAATGTCACTTGTCATTGTTTATGTATGGGCGGGCTTTGACAGCAGGACCTCACTCTCCAGTGGCGCCAACTGGTGAGCAGAAAAACGGGACCCTCATTGTAGTAATATTTAGTCATATAGTAGAGATTGTAAAAAAATACATAGGTAGGTCATGAGGTATGTCCATTTGAATTTACCATATTATGCCACCGAAATTATGAAAGGACCACTGGAATTAAAATCCTATTCACCGAAATCATGCTTTTACGTTACACAGATATGGTTTTCTAAAATTTTTTGATGGTTTTATCGCACTACTAAATTCCAATCAACTTAATTCAACTAAGCTTCACTATGCTTTGTTTAACATTTTTAACTTCATTAAATTTTACCTTAATATTCAATATTTTTTGCAAAGTTTTGCCATCGTGGCGATAACGTTCCAATACAAATTCCGTCGCGACGTAACTAACTTCCGTTTCAAGAAAATATTAAAAAAACTCTCTTGTTACCTAACAACCTTGTAAAAACTGGTACTTACCTTGTACTCTATTTTTCTTGCGACTACGTTGACAGAAAAATAGTTTTAGTTCATAAATATGTCGAATTTCGTAACAGCATGCTACTTTGTTAATTCTTTATTATGAAATGAATGTAGCAAACGAGAATGCAGCATCATCCGCGGACGCTCATGACTATGACTGAAACAGGAAACTGTGGGTCACAGTGGGATGAGTTTGTTATGACAGTCTCTAAACGGTAGTACGAGGATAATATCTTAGACCAATAAACAATAGACGGCGTGCCGTGAACAAAAGCGTGAACCGGCAAAAAGTACGCCTCGCCTTGTAATACACACGGCGGCACTCACACCAAAACGACTTTTATGTTCTAAATAATAAAAAATGAATAAAGCTTTGTGTTCTAAAAAATAAAGTTTAAATTTGTTCTAGTTCAAACTGTCAACATAGGGCATTCTATTGGTTCCGATGTGTATTTTAGGCACACTTTTGCCGGCTTCACGCTTTTGTTCACAACACGCCGTCTATAGTTTATTGGTCTGAGGTTATGACAGTCTCCAAACAGTAGTACGATGTTAATATTTATGATTACAGGGGCAGGACTGTTAGATAGTTAATCCTGATAGTCTTGTTGTGTGAAGAGTCTTGTTCTAATTCTGATATCACTTACCATCAGATATTATCTCGTCTGCTCGAAAGTAGATATGTAAGGGCCCATCTAACTTTATTATATCGTTGGTATTAGGACTATTAACCTATAAGAGTGAGATACGAAATTTTATATTTTATGCTGAAATTTTCACGAGTTTTAAACAAACCCTTCTCATATTTAACTAAGTAAAACTTTTTTGAAGTGGGTTTTAATATTTTTGTGACATACTAATGCTTTTGACTAAGTATAAAAATATAAGGACAGCGTAAACATGCCTAGGTGAAGTTGAGTGTAAATAAAAAAAACACAGCATGACATAGGTATAAAATGAATTACGTTATCCAATTAGACCGGTTACAATTTAAAAGCTTGCACTTTCCTGAACACGAATGTCAATAAGCCCTCCGTTTCACTTTGCCGCGCTTTTCCAAGTGCGCTTCAGGTGAGGCAGCCATTTTTAACTCCATTTTTATTCAAACTGGCCAAGAAAATATATTTTTCTATTTCTCTAAGTTTCTTCAACAGTTGTTATTCAGAGCTTATAAAATGGTTCAACTTAAAAATATGACTTGATCGAAGATTCAATTTAATCTGATTCACTTTCCGATTCGTTTCAATATTTAAGTATTATTACCTCAGACCAATAAACTATAGACGGAGCACCGTGAACAAACGAGTGAAGTCGCCAAAAGTCAGCCGAAAGCACACACCGAAACCAATAAATAATGCCCTATGTTGACAGTTTGAACTAGAAGAACAAATTAAAACTTTATTTTTTGGAACACAAAGCTTCATTCATTTTTTATTATTTAGAACACAAAAGTCGTTTTGGTGTGAGTGCCGCCGTGTGTATTACAAGGCGAGGCGTACTTTTTGCTGGCTTCACTCTTTTGTTCCCGGCCTTCCGTCTTTAGTTTATTGGTCTGAGATTATTACCTCCATAATTAGGTATACTTCGTTTCAGGTCCTCGCTACATATTTTCAAAAATAGGCACTATTTTTCTTTAGATCTTGACCTCGACGTATAATTATTGAGGTCCTAGGAAGCTGTTCTATGTTTCAAAAGACGTTAATATTTGTGTGTGTGTGTGTGTGTGCGTGCGTGTATTTGTTTGTAAATAAATTTAATAAAGTTTTCAAATGATCGTTTTTTAATAAACATTTTAAAAATATCATTCATCACACACGATTAAACAGCTATGCTATGCTATGCATTTACACTTATAAATTATGTAAGTACTCGTTCTAATGAATACCTACTCCTACTTACCTCCCAGTTTTAAAATTCCATAAATAAAGAGAGCTCACGATTCACAGATAAAAGCAACATGATCATAGACCGTGTTGTTTGTTTTTTAACGTTTTATTATCTGTGCTCGCTTTGATGTAGATAATAGTGAAATAGCCGGTTAGATTTTGTTTACTTTACCTATACATGAAATTGTTAGCTGATGTAAACAACATTTTAACATTGTACTCACAAGGCTTAAAGGGGAACATCAGATTTGGGCCTGGAGTGAACAGCTTGTTCAATACCCTCAAATAATCTTGCATATTTTAATACATCCATTTCATATTTAAAAATCTAGTTACATCATGTCATTAAAATATTAAACGACTAAAGTAGATACTATGTGTGCGCGGTGCGTAAGACGACTATATTTCATTATTCCCCCATCATTTTCCGCAAAAACGGAATATGCACAATGTGGTTGGTAACAATGTCCTCGATCTAAAAAGCGATGTCTCATGCATGTTCATATTCCAGGCCCAATAAGGTCCTTAAGAAAGTTGCTGGTCTCCTTTTGGGGCGTCATCATCGCAACCCTTAACTGTCCCACTGATGGGCACGGGTTTCTTAGCACAGTTTATAAATAACCACGTTGGTCAAATGCGGATTGGCGGACTTCTCAAACCCTTGAGAACTTATAGAGAATTCCCCGATTCGATGGAAAATAATATGACGACCTGAATAACGCAGTGGTTATCGTGATAAATATCCGGCGTGCCGGATCGTTGTTCCAAGGGTTCTGAGTTCGATTCCCAGTGAGGCGGAAAGAATAATGAGTTTAAATTTCCGTTTTCGGTCTGGATGTGTCCTTGTCTTGTGTGTTTTCAATGAGGTTGTCCATGGCACCCAAAACACAGAGAACCTAATGGGGCTATGAGAGTGTAGCGTTATTAATAAAAAGAAATCAGGTGTGCAGGTTTCATTACGACTTTTTTCTTCATCGAAACGAAATGATAATTAAACCCTTTTGAGGCATAATTCTATCTAAATGAAACGAACACCTGAAACTTTGTAACAGGTAATTAAATGGCCGTTCACGCCTGACCACCCCCACGATAATATTATTCTCTCGCCTGGAACAACGTTCGCTTTCCACTCAATTGGATAATGAGAGCCAATACAATACAATTCGGCCTGAGAGAAAAGTTTTTCATTATTAAACTCTAAAGGTATATTTATTTCTTCTCGTTCTCTATAATACAACCAAATTAAAACTCTTTAGGACACGGTACCTTCCTCATACCTATTGGAGAAAGGCGACCTACTGCTCCATTACGGATTTGTTGAGGGTTAAGGCCTTAAGGCCTCTGACATGCCTTGGCGCTGTTATCTAACGATTGCCGCCACATGATATTTTAGATTTTAGTGCATGAAGGATCGTCCTTAAACTCAAAGATTTGATAATTGACTAAAAGATGTGTGCGAAAGCATTCCCGGGGCCGGGACTCAGCTGTGAAGCAGCGAAATGGGACAGCGTAGGGTTTTATTTGGTGAGATACCAAGTCCGACATAACCACTGTATACCCAGTGATATAGTGGACCCATAATACTCCAAAAATTGTGGAAATTGACCTATTTGTGATAATATACTATAAAATGCGAAAAGAATATATATGTAGAATTCGACAGCCGTACTAAAGTACGTCGCTTGTTTCATTATTACATGAAACTAGTCTACGAAGCAAAACTTTAAACGTGATTTCCCAAAATTTTGAATTTTTCAGTTATTACTCTTTATTATTAAGGGTGCGAAATAGTTGTAACATCATGGTGACAGGAAAGATGTAGTAAAGCTCTTAGTTGACAGGAAATGTCTTTGTTTATGCCTTCAATGGCGCGAAAATAAACGTTGTCATTTTAACCTTTTTCTTACAAAGAACCCATAGCAAAACATTAACAAAAGCGCTATATTAGCCTCATTTTTAGTTTCTCATAAAAACCGCGTACCTCCAGGCATACAGAAAATAGCCTAGCGTGTAAGACTCTTTGAAACTTTAGAGTCACTAAGGTTACATTTTCCCGCTCATTTCACCAATCCGCCATATTGAAACAGAGTCAAAAGAATTATTCGTTTTTCAACGTGACTGTGTTTGCATTGCACCATTGCACACACCGGGTAGTTTAGTCAGGACGGAATTATGGTTTTTTAATAGGTTACAATTAATGGATAATGTTATGCATGCATGATTCCATCAATTTATATGATAATGTGTTATGTTTTGACGATATTCGATAAAATCTCAGAGTTTTGTGATCCATAATATACTCTTCAATTAATATTAATAGTCGAATCACTCTGAAAGCATTGTCAGTCAGGAGGGAAGCGACTTCCACCACGAGGGGTCTACCACACTTTTCCGTGGTTCTACAGGGTATACCACCAAAACCAAAAAAACACTTAGCCACAATTTTTTGACAAGTTTGCGCGGATTCGATGTTCCATCCTAGACATTAGATCATCAAAGGCTTGGACGTAAAATGAATGGAGCTTACAACCCACTTAAATCCAGGTTAAAAGTTAACTATGAATGAAATAGCAAACGTGATACGCCGAGGGTTGCCAATTGTGTAAAATAAAGTATCATACGACATGTAGATTTATTGTAACACAAGTGCTGTTTTCTGCCAAAACGACTTATCCACTCACGATTGCGGTATGGTAATTACTTGGCTTCTAAAACCTAGCGTTAGGGCTCGGCGTACCTACCTGTTCTTTGGCGACTAGCGATAGAAAAAAAATATTTTAAAATTTGCGATATCTGAGTAAAATAATATTTTACTTCAATTCAATTGTTCCTGGATTTTTCACAATTTATTTTATTTCGTTATTTGTGTAAATAAATAAAGCTACCCATTCATAGCCGGTATGGTCCCACCTTAGGATGCCCTGTGGACTCCATGAAAAACAGACAAGAGAAGCGAGTGAGGACACCAGTTAACACCATGTTTTGTCTGACCAAATTTTGGAGATTCGGTGCCGAACTCTCTTAAAACTCAACAGCCTGTCGCAGCATTTTATATTCTGTATTATCGCTCCGATCTCGCTTATCGCCTAGCGGTTGACTGTGCGACAACAGGCCTGTATATCACATTTATGACTTCAAAAAACGCGCGTGTGGCAGTTTATGGAGCATTTCTTGAAATATGTATATCACTTTAATGGTAATCGCTAACTTTACTTCTGGCGGATGTTGTGACGGGTATCAATTTATTGGTTATTAATATTTGTTCAATCTCTGACAATACTGTTTTTGGGATTTTGTACCAAAGGTTACAAAAAACCATTAATATGCAATTGCGGTATATCTATTTATTCATCATCATCTCAACCCATCATGGCCTACTACTGAGCACGGGTCTCTTCTCAGAATAAAAAGGTTAAGGCCATAATCCACCACGCTAGCCAAGTGCGGATTGGCGGACTTCACAGCTTCACACACCTTTGAGTTTTGCGAACTCTCCGGCATGCAAGTTTCCTCACGATGTTTTCCTTCACCGTTTGTAGCGAGTGACATTTTAATGCTTAAATTAAAACGCACATAACTCCAAAAAGTCAGAGGCGCGAGCCCTGGGATTCGAACCCGGACCCTCCGAATAGGAGGCCGAATTCTTAACCACTAGGCTATCACCGCTACACTGCTGCTGTCTCTTTATTACAGGGGTTTATCTTGGAATCGCATCAAGAAGACACATGAAAGCAGTCCATAACTTTCCCATTGCAAGGCACGGGGTCCCCCACACAAGTCACAATGTGAAGGGTTGGGCCATAGTCCACCACGTGGCTACAAGCGAACATTATGGGAAACTCTCGGGTGCTTAGGCTTCCTCATGATATTTTTAATCAACGCATTAATAATTGCAATTTTATTGATTACCTAATACGCAAAATTGAAAATTAGAAGTTCATGCGGAGATTCCCAGACCCCGGTCCGGGATTCCAGCGTTGAAGCCGTTGAAGCAGTTGTTACGGTCCTATGACCGATGTGAGCGGGCGTGCAAGGCGGGCACCGCACGCGGGTGGCACATCCGGAAAGCGGCAAAGGGACCACGAAGGAGCGCCATGGGATATTATTATTTCAATAAAAGTAAACTGGTACCTTTCGGTTCGGCGGCTTTCGTCGACCTCAAGTGATCGACAAATTAAGCAACAGCGGGCGCGGTCGGTAGTTGGATGGGTGACCGCTAGTTGCAAAATTTCTTGAGCGCTTCCGTGCTTCGGAGGGCACGAGCCGTCGGGCCCGGTTGTTATCGAGAGATAGCAGTCGTTAAGCCGTGTCGTAGGCCTTCGGGCAGCATGAAAACTTCCGATACTGGGTTGGCCACTAACCCCTGCACCAATGTGGAGTATGCTCTAGGCCTCCTCAACAATGAGGAGAAACCCGTGCTTAGTAGTGGGTCATTAATGGGTTGTAGCTAGAGATCCCTACTTAAACTTCAACGATATAGGTAACCCAATGAGAAAAAACTAGCCATAAAATTAAAATATTGAAGATAGAACAAAAAAATTCACGACATTAGTCTTACCTTAATGTCCGCTCGCTAGGACAGCCCGCTAGTTTTATAAATACTAGCTAACCCGGCACACGTTGTTTTGTCAAAAAAATGTAAGGATGAAAAACCCTTATCACTTAGGGGTATGAAAAATAGATAGTAGCCGATTCTCAGACCTACTGAATATGCATACAAAATTTGGTAAAAATCTGTAAAGCCGTTTCGAAGGAGTAAGGTACCTAACTAACATTGTGACACGAGAATTTTAAATGTATAAGTATAAGATATTCGCCTAAACGTAACAGTTGGTCACTTCGATATTCAGTATTGGATTACTAATGGCAATAGTATTGTTTGTTGTACCTACAGAAAACGAGAACGGTTCTTCAACTTGTCAGCGTCAGTCTCCACATATATTATTATAGTGCGCCCAACTTATCTCTGAAATGGCAAAAATTGGAATTCATGCCGCCATGTTAAAAAGTCATTCATGAGTACAGTGCCACAAACTTATCTCACCCGGTGGCCAAAATTGGAACTAATGCAAATGTTATACTGTTCTCAGACAAAGACAAAGACAGTAGCGCCCTCCTTACCAGGTCAGATAAGTTTGTGGCACTGTACGTTGTGTTCATTCATCTGTCATGATCTGTCAGTTATTAGTGTGCAATGATTGGTCCAATGCATCCGACAGCGCCTCTCTTCATTTCAAGGTTAAGTTGGGTTTACTATACCCGCAGCTTAAGTCAGCGAACCAAAAAGCTGTTTAAGTCCGTTGTTTTAAGCATAGTTTGAAATTTTGTTAGGCGGTGCAATACCCCTGCCATAATAAATTAGATAGTTATATAAATATTATATGTATAACTTTGCGTTTTATTATACTCATCGTTAAAAGTTTAACAATTTTATGGCGTTATTAAAGAGTTTTCGCAATGAAATAACAGTTTTTAGTTGAGAAAATAACGAATACAAGCTTATCTATGCAGAGTAATAATTTTTCATGATCGTCACGTAAATTTCATCTGTGCCAAGTCTCCGAATAAAATGGATAAGATTTATGGACGCACCAGGGCGAAATTATAAGCGTTTGCCATTCCTCTGTGGAACCCTAAGTAGGTAGATATTATAAACATTTTCTGTCTTATTGATAAACGCGGTGTAAAGTTACTCCAGGTGAATGTGATTCCAATCTAAATAGTAAATTCATGTTCTATTTATCTGGCTATTTCCTGTTATCATCCCTCCGACTCTTTAATAAAGGGTACTCACGATATT
This sequence comes from Hesperia comma, assembly GCA_905404135.1. NCBI lineage: Eukaryota > Metazoa > Arthropoda > Insecta > Lepidoptera > Hesperiidae > Hesperia > Hesperia comma. Next base: position 18,322,767 of record FR990015.1, on the reverse strand, counting down.
CATTATTTATACCGATATTGTGACCCAAATGCATGGATCAAGTAAATTTTGCTTTCAAGAAAAAAGCATGTGCTGGTGTATATGTATATTGAACGACATCTAAAGGTTTTGAGTTATCTCTTCTTATCAACTTTGAAGTCAGATTATGTATTGTAAGAGTAAGAGGGTGCAGCAAATCGGATGGGTGACCGCTAGTGGCAAAATTTCTTGAGCGCTTCCGTGCTTCGGAGGGCACGTAAAGTCGTCGGTCCCGGTTGTTACCTATTTGTTATCGATTGATGGCAGTCGTTAAGCCGTGTCGGAGGCCTTCGGGCGGCTTGAAAACTTTCGACACTGGGTTGGCCACTAACCCTCCACCAATCCGCATTGGAGCAGCGTGATGGAGTATGTTCTAGGCCTCCTCAATAATGAGGAGAGACCCGTGCTCAGTCACTACTGAGCACGGGCCATTAATGGGTTGTAGCCAAGAGAGTCCAGCAATACGGCCGTTTTTTAGTAAACCCGCCATCGCTTCGCTTCGGGAAACCAGTCCTTTCAAAAATCTCTATAAATTTTAACAAATTATGTTATTCCGATGTCTAAGCTATATTACTGCAAAGTTTCATGAAAATCCGTTCAGTATTTTTTGCGTGAAAGATCAACAAACACACACACACCCACCCACACACACACACACACACACACACACACACACACACACACACACACACACATCCTTACAAACTTTCGCTTTTATTTATAATATTAGTAGGACGGCCGTTTGTTATGCGGACATAAAGTAAACATAAACATGAAATGTAACGTGTTCTGTAGAACATATCGTATCCACTTAAATCATTCGGATCTCGGATGGCTCGCCGCTTGCCAACTATGTATTTGTGTGGCGTGCACAATGCTCTCATAAATACCTACTCATACATTGTATACTGGACAATGTTCCAAAATTGTTAGTAAACAATTTTTTGTCAATTTAGTGACGCAACTCGCGTATTTAAATTACCAACGAGCCTTGTATGGTTGTATGTGCGCCACAGCCTACACTTTCATACACACGCACTCAATACACTCATGCATACGCAAACACGCATAATGTGCAATTATAAATTATATTAATTATAATTAACTAAAACCATACCTAATGTTACATAATACCTAATTGCCGACCCGGATGGCGCAATGGCTAACACGCCGGATCGCTGTTCCGAGGGTCCTGGATTCGATTCCCAGCGAGGCGAAAAGAATGATGAGTTCTTTCTGTTCTTGGTCTGGGTGCGTGTCCTTGTCTTGTGTGTTATGGGTCCCACGAAACAGGGAATCCTAGTGGGACTATGAGTGTGGAGCGTGGAGTGAAACCTGACACTTTTTAACCGACTTCAAAAAAGGAGGTTCTCAGTTTGACCTGTATGTATGTATGTATGTATGTATGTATGTATGTTTGGTTGGACCGATTTTGATGCGGTTTTCAGCATAGTATTTGTCAGACTTAGGAGAACTTTTTAGGCATATTGTTTGGCTGAACCGATTTTGAAACGGTTTTTAGCATCGTGTTTATCAGACTTAGGAGAAGGATTTAGGTATATTAACCGCGTTTAACTGAACCGATTTTTACTTTTCGGCGTTAAAGTCGGTTCTATTTTGTTTAAAGTTATTCTTTCGTTTATCTAGGCGGTGTTCGTCAATTTATAAGACGATTTCAAAAATGAAATTTAAATATTTAATCAAGATTGCTCCGTGCGCGCGTAACACAAAGCTTTGAGCCGAACTCCTACATGATAGATTCGTTTGTAGTTACTCGAAATGCTGCATTTCAAGTATCCACTGCTACGCTTTGAATACCTAATTACCCTCTACCGATAACTAGAGTGAATATTTATTAATCTAGAAGTAGGTACAATACACAGACTTATAAAAAATAATAAATAAGCAGACATAACATATGGGAGAAAAAAGCGTGCCAGTTACAACTACATAGACATGCTGCACACATTGACAATTCCCATACAAAACATTCGTGGTCTACGGTCTATGGTCCTATGTTGTCTATGGTATGAGGACCATAAAATTGAGCTTCTCGTAGCTTAACAAAATGGGGAGTGCTTCAACCCCATTTTGTCTATGTGTGCGTGAGTGTTGCAACAACAAAAATAAAACGAGATAGACTTTGTACGTGTTATGGGAGAGAAAGAGATGAAACTATTGCTTAAATATATCTATGTAGTGGTGACAATATGTTAGGTCTGCTTATTTCTTTTTTTTATAAGTCTGTGATTCAATAATGGATATGGAACGAAAAAACTAAAAAGAGTTTTGCATTGCATTGCTGTTATTTTGAAAGGTATAGAAACCCGTTTATTATGCAATGCAAATCAATTCACAAATTACTTATTCTGATGAGGTGTGGGAGCTTGCAGGTGTGCAGGTGTCGGTTTTGTTCGCAGCCCTTTTCATTTCAGTTTAATATAACATCGCATTGTTTATCGCAGATATGCGTTTTGTTTTGAACGTCTATATTGTAAAATAATCAATACCTACAGTAAGTTCATTTAGACACGGCTGATGTGAACTACGTTTTCCGAGATGTTTGCGCAGGTACAGTAACTGACCAATCAAAACACGACAGCCATGACAGGGTTTTGTGATGCGCTACTTCGAATTGGCCGTGGACGTATTTACGTCCATGGTATTGGCTAACAATCTTACCGCCCGCACTCCTCGCCTCCTACCACCATTTTGGCCTTAAAATCGACATATGCGCAGCCACTCGTAGCTACGAGTATGTTCACATCAGCCGAGTCATTTTTTTTTCATTTATGATTTTTCATTTATGATTTTTCAAAATGATCTAACAATTATTTTTTCTATTGTTTCAGATTTGATATCCTGCCCCGGAACCATTCGAGGCCTCTGCAGCGGGGAAATAACGCCATTTTTATTACACCATCAACGCGACCGCAAAGTCAATTTAAGCCGCGAAAATAATGTCGCGCACAGATTATTTATAGAACTGTCATAGTGACATCCATAGATTAATGTCACCAAAATGGAACAGTGATTAGGGTAGTGCAGTGGAGTGAATAGTCAATAATGGCTACGCCACCAGAATCGCCAGTGGAGGAACATGCTTATGAATTAGAACCTAGTAGGACACCTAAACCAATACCAGTTGCCTTAGAAGAATTGTGCCGACAGACGAAGTTCTCGAAACAAGAGATTAGAGTAATGTACCGGGGCTTTAAAACGGTGAGTTATCTGTGTACATTTATGTTTTTTAATTGCTTGCAACGTACAGTGCCACGTGCCACAAAAATATCAGACCCGGTGGCTAAAATTGGAACTAATACAAATGTTATACTGTTGTCGGAGAAAGACAAAGACAGTACCTAGCGCCCCTCTTACCGGGTCAGATAAGTTTGTGACACTGTACGGAGAATATTTACCAAATTGATGCTATCTATCGCACTCATACAAAACGAACAAGTGACGCCAATGACACGACAAAACGGAGACAGAATGATACTATGTTTTGTTTAGCTTTGCGTGCCGGTTTTTTCTTGAGGGTTGAGTGGTCGCCTCTAAAGATTTAAATCGATCCATTTCTAGCCGAAACACAACTGCTATTAAAACAATTACATGGTAGAAATGATACTAAGTGTAGTGCCACTATATCTGGGCTCAGCTAATAGCATATATTTCCATTTGCATTACGCAAAAATCTTACACTTTTTATTTTCTAGCTTCCATCCGTACCGTGCGATGAACACTTAATTCCAAAAACACTTTTCTTGTCTATAACAATGAAAAACAATTATTTCTGGTACTACTGACGTTACTTCTAGAGCAAGCGCAAGTTATACTCGTAGTCCATTAATATCTCTTAACTAATTTCTCTCCGGACTAATTTAGCCCCTGAGCATTCTACTAATTAATATTTTCTATACGCATGCACAGAACTTAACAGCCCTTAGTACGCGACCCTTGCAACTCTCCCTGGACTACTGAGTTATAAATTAATGGTTAAACAGGTTGGGTGACTCATTTAGCAGCTCATTCCCTTAATTACAAAGTAACACTTTATTTTAATATCCATTATCAGACGCAAATAGACTTTTGGTATTACTTTAGGAAGGAGAGGAGAGGAGAGTTATTATTCATTTAAGAAATGTATCGAATACTTAATGTTGATTTTAGGTGTAGTCGATATAAGTACCTAAGTATGAAAAATACCAGAAAACTTTTACTTAATAATTAAAATAAAACAAAAACAACAGTGACAACATCACACCCCACCAGGGTTGTCACGTGGCTGGGAAATCCGGAATTGTCCCGGAATTCATAAACATATATCTGGTAACCCTGCACCCCACATAAATATTGTTGTTACAGTCCGCCCAACTTAACTCTGAAATGGCAAAAATTGGAACTAACGAAAAGTCATTCATAAGTACGTTGTGGTCATTCATCTGTCAGTTACTAGTGTGCAATGATTGGTCAAATGAATGTCAAATGCGTCCGACAGCTGCGCCTCTTTCGTTTCAGTCTTAAGTTGGGTTTACTATATCTATTATTTTGTTTTTTTTTTATGAAATTTTATCTCTGGCCAGTAGCCTATATAATTAGAAATACTCACTCCTTGACTAATTTCTCCTCACGTCTCCTCACTTTGCTTCGCCGCGCCTCACCTGGCCTCATCTCGTCTCTACTTTCTGTGTATCTAGCTTCTCTCTAACTACAATTGTAAGTAGGTAGGTATAGGTAAAATTATTTTTTACAAAATCATTTTTTAATTTCCACCAAAAGCAACCGTCGCCGCGTCGCAAAGGCGCATACTGAAATAACCAAGTTTTTGTCATTTCACAACATTTGTAATAAATAATTTCCTCAGCGTTGCTACTGCAATGCAACGCTCCCTTTGACAATGAAAATGGCGCGAAAACGCGGAAGTAATTCGCGGGTAACGAGAACTTCAGGTTTATTGTTTGAAAACTGGTAGTTACGGGTTGTAATAAATGCGGCCGTAGTTAAAGAAAAATAAACTAAGTATAAGTCACGATTTATGAACAAAGTTTTTTTTAATGTCACATTACGCTACCTTTGTATCAATTACTAAAAAAATATAAGTGCTCTGGCCAAGAATATTTTTGAGCCAAGAACGTATTACAATTATAATTCCACCCAGCTTTGTTCTACGACTACCGTGTCTACGAGACAGTAAACTAAATATTTTCCGAACCGGGGCTTCAAACGCAATGCACGTTTTTTGCTACATATCAAAAATCTAACGCATTGATCAAAGCCAATGAGGGTAAAAGCGTGTGAATTGGCCGCTAGAGGCGCTAGTGGAAAGTGAGGTCTGTCCGACACTTCTAACTTGTCTGAATGTCACTTGTCATTGTTTATGTATGGCTTTGACAGCAGGACTTCACTCGCTAGTGGCGCCAACTGGTGAGCACAAAAACGACGACCCTCATTGCTTTAGTCTAGTTCATTCACGTAGATATTTTGCGCTTTCTGCCATTTTGCATCCAAATCATTGTCGCCAAAGAAAAAAAATATCATTTCTATACCTACACAGATTATTTAATTTAAGCATAAACATAGTAAACAGAACAAAAAAGATTCGACGCTTAAGCTTAAAAGTACACTTTTTAATATTTTTATTAATTCGGGGCTGAAGACATAAAATTTAATACGAAAATGTCAAACACTATTCTATAACAAAAGTCATAAAAAGTGTTCTCCGTTTGAAACCCTGACATAAAACCCCGCACCGGAAGTCCTTTCAGACCGGAAACACTCAGCTACGTCACTCATGAGCCGTAGCAAAGGTTTTGCGCCGGGGCAGCCGCGGAGACAGCTTCCGGTCACGATAAAGTCCACTATCATATTAGGTCAAAGTGTTCGTACCTATATTATTGAACTGCGTCTATGTGCATAATAAAAATAATCTTTTACGTTTTATTAAAATTGTGTTTTACTTTTCTGTTATGTAACGAAAAAAAGGCTACGTGGCATATAATTATTTATTTAAATTGGTGAAGTTTTGAATGAATGAAATGTTTATTCGAAGTATGTTTTTACAAACACTTTTCGAAATTCATGCCATCGCTTCAATACAGATCGCTATTGTTAAAAATCTTGAAGTTTAAAATAATATTTTCCTCTAGTAGTGCCCATTTGTATCCTACTAATATTATAAATGCGAAAGTTTGTAAGGATGTATGTGAGTTAGTGTGTGTGTGTTTGTTGCTCTTTCACGCAAAAACGACTGAACGGATTTTCATGAAACTTTGCAGTAATATAGCTTAGACATCGGAATAACATAATTTGTTAAAATTTATAGAGATTTTTGAAGGGACTGGTTTCCCGAAGCGAAGCGAGGGCGTATTTACTAGTCATAATATATATACAACATGTATGGGCCAGAACAAGAACAGGATTATTGTTCAGTTAGCAGTGGGTGGGGTGTTTTTAAGAATGTTGGTTCGCGGATATACGCCTGTTAAAATTAAAATAGATGTCCAATAGTCCATGCCGCGAATGTATTATAGTGTATATATATATATATATCTCGGAGCCAGGGTCAGAGCGGTTGTTATACTTTGGGTTATACGTGACTGGGGATAAGAAATAATAGTCTGTACACTGAGTTTAAACGTCTATTCCAACACTTCAATACAGTTATCACCAAAATTAATTTAGATTACATTAAATTAAACTTAGAAATAAAGCTGACGACAAAATAATAGCAAAGTGGCAAAGGATCAGCACGATTAATTCAAATTTAACTTGGAAACGCGGCAAGTTTGGTATGGCAGTGGGTTCGACACGTCCGCTCGGTCTAAGCGCTCAATTCAGAATGATCATGACAGCTATGGTTCTCTACGACGCCATCTCTACCCCCACTCCATACCAACCATGCCCAAACAATAACTGTTTCGTTTCCAGAAGTAGCTCCGGCCATCATTCATAGATGGCGGTAGGTTCCTAAAACTAGTTCCATCGATTACTCATAGGTGGCGTTACTAGATCAGCGTAGGACTTTGGTCTCGCTCCTACACGGCCAATCTGACGTGCACACGTCCTCGTGTGATTCCTTTTTAATTAAGTTACAACAAAGCTCTAAAGTTTCTTTTATTCAGCAAAAGTTTTTCGTTACTAATGAGACTACCTTTTAATTAAGGTCACACAATAGTTATGGTCAAACGGAATAGTAATGGTCACACAGAATAGTAATGGTCACACAGAATAGTTATTGCCACACAGGCGAATCATTGCCATACGGGCGAAACATTGCGTCACAGGATAGTCATTGCGTCACAGGATAGTCATTGCGTCACAGGATAGTCATTGCCACACAGGCTAGTCTTTGCGTCGCAGGATAGTCATTGCCACACAGGCTAGTCAGCTAGTCATTGCCACACAGGCTAGGCTTTGCCACACAGGCTAGTTAGCTGGTGTCAGTTAGGGCCACACAGGCAAGTCAGGGCCACACAGGTCAGTCAGGGCCACACAGGTCAGTCAGGGCCACACAGGTCAGTCAGGGCCACACAGGTCAGTCAGGGCCACACAGGTCAATCAGGGCCACACAGGTCAATCAGGGCCACACAGGTCAGTCAGTGTCAAATTCGTCAATGTTGATAAAATGTGTCAGTCTCAAGTTGGTTAGTGACCCCTACTACAATTTACTTTAAATTTCTTTTACTCAACAAGTTTCTAATTTTTCAAGTTTCTAACATTACAACACTAGTTTAGAGGAGCAAAATTACAAATTAATAATTTGTGTTTGTTTTAACTTTTACACTATGACTACGCTATCGCTATCGCAGATTAATCCGTACAGCATCTTCACGTAATCTGGGGATGGATTCCATCTGCAAGCACGCTCTACCGGCACCAATCCGCATTCGTCATTGAAGATTACCTGTAACAATCAAACACACACGCGAGTATCTTTCTACGCTCAGCCCTTCCTGATAAACAGAAGCACTTCTTACAAAATTAATCTGCATCAGTACAGGGGCTTATTCCAATTTGAATTTGAATTTGAATTGATTGATTTAAAGTGTATTAATATTGACACACGGATATCTGAAGAAACATGCCATGAGGGCCTTATTACTTTGTCTGCTATGAGGATAGGGGATACAACATAAGACTTCAGAATTTATTTGCCACATAGGTTGTATGCTACTCAGGCTGTTGATCAGGTGTGCCACGCAGGCGTTTGAACAGGTTTGCCACATAGGTGTTTGATACTAGTACCAATACACACAAATAAAAAGAATTATAACTTTCCATTTTAATAACTTTAAAACTAGTCTAGACCAGGTGGACTGATGACCTGAAGAAGGCGGTGGGCATCCGCTGGATTCAGAGAGCTCAGGACCGGTTCGGGTGGCGCCAGTTAGGAGAGGCCTACGTCCAACAGTGGACATCGAAAGGCTGATGGATGGATGGATGGATGAAAACTAGTCTTTAAACTACTGAACAAACTTTCAAATGATTCTCACCAATCGAAGAAGGATTCCGCATGGTTATGGAGTATAATTTATTAAGGTTTTGTTTTAATTCATTGAAAGGTGACGATAGCGATTTGCTATACAGTACTATGCAAAGCCGGGGCGGGTCGCTAGTTATTAATAATTTTGTTTCATTCTGATATCATACCCACCATCAACTCAAAAACTAATTAAACCATTATACCTAACCGGTAATAGTGAATACCCAATTATTAAATTGAACGATTTGAATTGGATTATCCAATAACAAAGTAATTCTATAAAAACTAATCCACTAAAATCTTTGTCCCGAAAATATTATATTGAGAATATTCTTTCTCTTAATTATTCTCTCTTAACCGTACCTCCTAATTATTCAGATCAATCAGCAACATCATTAAAGTTTCTCAAATACCCAATTAATTTAACCAAGAAAAATACAGGGATCGCCTAATATCCAGTAATGTCTCAAAAATGGAAGAGTTTAATTCACTTTTACTATAAGCCATAAGAAAACCAGTTAAACAAAACAGATCACCTGTAACGTTGTGCCCGTTCCGCGGCAATAACCGATGATGCTTCATCATCACACCACGAAGCCAGCGCCAGCGCACGCACACAGCCATCAATGCAGTTCCAATTAACACGAGTACAACCTTCGTGTGCTGCTCTTGCTCCCGATCGCCACAGAAACAACCCGTGCCATCTTCGAAAACCAAGCTGGAACACAGAACACGAATAACGTTAAAAACTCATTGGTTTCACGAGGTAAATTAAATCCAATCAAAGTTTGCTGCACTTGTTAAAAAAATAATAATTAGGGAACCGACTGTATCCAACTATTATTTTATCGATCACTAATTACAAGACAACAGAAGGTTGTATTTTCACAACGCACGAAATAAAATTGAAGTTATGAAACTCCAACACACCGGATGTCATAAAATAAAAGTTTGTCATACCAAAAACGCCGTTTCACTTTTACCTCGTTTCATGTTACCACAACTAGGTGATGTCACCCTTGGTTCCAGACAGGTACCAGACAAGGTCTTGGTCTCCAGCTTCTTAAAACCTAGAATCGCTTCCTAAATGCAGCAAAAATCGACTTTATTTATTTCAAAAATATAGTGGGTAGAATCTGAATCGGGTAAGAATTCAATAAATTCGTCTAAAATACCTCTGAAGACAATATTTAAATCATTAGGTAACCCCTTTCTCAATATTTAAACGTAACAGTAACTTACCCGCGTATTTAGAATACGAAACAAAACAATTAATTAATCACTTTTAAAACGACAACCAAATAAGCTGTAACGGGTTTTTTTTAATTAATTCGACAAACGTCACCTCATTAAAACTACTCAGTCTTGTCAAAGCGCAAGCCTCTCGCTTTATAAATTTACTTGGTGAAATTGAGTACCAATAAAGCAAACTTATTTTGTGTGTGTATTTTTATTTTTTTCAATTAATCCTTTTCAACTAAAAGCGGCGCACCAAATCACTAAACACCAAGATAATTAAAAGAATACTTTCGTTATTCACCCGCTACCTGACCAGTACTTTCAGTATCACTGCTGTCAGTCACTGCATACCAATAAAAAGTAATCAAGAAATAATTTTAAGAATTCAATCGCATGTGACAAAAGAAAACAACACTTGTGGTAAAGGACACTGCACTGTAACACCTTATCACGTTATCAATTGAAAATGTACCTACACGGAATACGTAACAAAATTCCAGAGATCAAACGCGTATTTTTCTTTTTCGACCAGGCTACAAAATCTAATCTATCCCCATGATCTTTAACAATAGGAACAAAGAACGAATCCTAGTTCAACATCAAATATCGAAACGCTTAAATAATGCTTAAGCAACCGCGCACCAATATTATGAAAACATCTCACTCATTAGTGAACAGTATCGTAGTAGTAGCAAGTAATATTACAGACGTTAATCAGCGAAAAGTGTCGTTGCTATCATCTATATCGATCGACAGCAACTAGAGTCACCTCCATCAAGCAACGATACTTATAGACTTCATTGAATAATGCAAGGGACACATCACCTCAACTAAGCGATATGTTTAGCAGCTGAGTAATGACACCAATTACTGTTCGCTAATCAGAAATAATGTAACAACTTAATCAGATTACACCTTGCACCATACTAGAACGAGAAATATTATTGCCACTACTCAACTCAAATTCACTTCTTATAACAACACTTGAAGTGGTACTTGGCCCTCGGGTGTCCTAGTAATTTAACCCCAAATCTACCTTCATTAAATTTTGAACAAATTGAACGCAAGTTACTAGCGTCTTCCGAAGTATGTATGACACTTCGGTTAAATTACAGTAAAATCAAAGACTTGCAACTTTGGCTTTGACCAAGGTAACCACTGAATGATATTTTTTTTTCAGGGAAAGAAAACAAAGAAAATAATATTACTACCGGTGCTGACATAAACGATAATGACGGAAAATCTACGACTGTATTAATCACTCATGATTGTTTAACAAACTATTTGACACACACACTATCTAGTTTACGCAAGAATTAAAATTTAAGCTGCGAAATTTTGTCACCACAGATGTAATGAAATAAAAAAATTATACCATACCAATACTCGCCGTCTTACTTGAAAATCCTTCATATCGATACTTGCCGTTTTATTGAAAATCTAGTCACATCATTTCACTGCACTTTGCACTTTCACTTGCATCCACGCCTCATGATATCACCTGAAAACGTGGACAGAGTTCTTTATCCCAGCTTCTGATCTCGGAGCCAGGGTCAGAGCGGTTGTTATACTTTGGGTTATACGTGACTGGGGATAAGAAATAATAGTCTGTACACTGAGTTTAAACGTCTATTCCAACACTTCAATACAGTTATCACCAAAATTAATTTAGATTACATTAAATTAAACTTAGAAATAAAGCTGACGACAAAATAATAGCAAAGTGGCAAAGGATCAGCACGATTAATTCAAATTTAACTTGGAAACGCGGCAAGTTTGGTATGGCAGTGGGTTCGACACGTCCGCTCGGTCTAAGCGCTCAATTCAGAATGATCATGACAGCTATGGTTCTCTACGACGCCATCTCTACCCCCACTCCATACCAACCATGCCCAAACAATAACTGTTTCGTTTCCAGAAGTAGCTCCGGCCATCATTCATAGATGGCGGTAGGTTCCTAAAACTAGTTCCATCGATTACTCATAGGTGGCGTTACTAGATCAGCGTAGGACTTTGGTCTCGCTCCTACATATATATGAGTGTGTAAATTAGATTTTGGTATTTATTGTCTTTACAGCCTAATAACATGGACATCAATTGTTATCTATAGATAACATATCTGTCTGTATAGTGTCTGGTGTGTTAGAGAAAAAGAGAAGTTAAAAAACACACTCGAATTGCACTCACATAATAATTATACTTTTAAAGTTTTTACACGTCGATAACCCACTTCTGATGATTTTCACCCAGATAAAAAAGTTATTACGCGACCCGCGATCCCGCTTCTGATGACTTCGTGATGAAACTCGTGTCTCTGAAATATAGTTTCATTAATTTGAAGTAGCATGCAGTAACGAGTGACAGTTGTGGCACTTTATTGACACTTCACACACAGTAATTAATGCATTTTTAATTGTTTTCGAAGTTAAATTTCTATAATGCACTCGCAAGAAGTTTTTTGGGAGTAAAACAACAAAATATAATAACTTTCATTGGAACTTCGTGTGCTTATTGTTTGGGTTTGATAAAAGCTAGTTATAGTGGAGTGCCGTAAGACACAAAAATGGCAAAACCTCGGAATCCAGGGACTATGAATGAATCTTCATAAAAACTGTTGGACTGTATTTCAAAATGCACAAATACAAAAGTTAAATAAAAACTAATTCACCGATCTTTTTTTTATTTTTTTTTAATCTTTGTTGGTAAGTTTGTGACCCCATAACTTCGTGTTGGGTAAACCGATTTTGATGATTCTTTATATCCTTGAAAGATGGTGCTTTTGGTATGATCCGATATAAATTTGGGCGATATCTGACGAGTAGTTTCGAATTAACTTGAATAATGTGAAAGGATGTTTTGTAGTGTGTACTTATGGTTTTTTCCTAATAACTTTTCACTGAGTATTTAGAGTATTATTTGAAAGCTCCCCCCCCCCCCCCCCCCCATGCATACACTTTTTATTTGGAAGGAGCTGGGTACACTTTTTATTTTCAACCATAAAATTTCCAAACTGTCGAACGATTGCAACATTCTTATCTGTTCTTATTTCTAATTCCAAAGTCTAAATTTCCAACTATCGAGTGATTCGAATTACTCAACTCAATAGCTGAATAAACATGAAAAAGCGTAAATACTGCTGTGGCCTTTGATTTCGCTTATGTTTGTAAACAGAAAAATGATCCTACAATCCACAATGGCCGTGTAAAGTCGTTGGAACATTTCGAACGCTGTACAATGTGTACAAGCGTTGCTAATGTGTTTGTTTACAAGTAGGGTTACCAACTGTCAGGATTAGTTTGGACATACAGTCCTACAACGATCTTTTGGCGCGTGGATGACGTGTGAGTGACAGAGTCAGCGCTCAGCGCCTTAGGGTCAGCTCACACCGAGACGCGACGCGACGCAACGATACTGGAAGAGGCCAGTGATTTCGCGCTGCGCCGCGCGTCGCCGCGAGACGCATCTCAATGCCGCGATTTGCATCGTAAAAGTAGGCAATCTTGCACGCCGCGCGTACCGACGACGCACGGCTGCGTAGCGATGCACCGCGCTACGCCGCGAGGCGTCACAAGATGCAGCGCTGCATGAAGCAACGTATTCTGAATTCTCACAATGAAATGTGTATCTTTTCGTGTAGAAAATAAAGTTCTATTTTGAGCCGCTCTTTGAAAGACTGCGCGCAGCGTCGCGTCGCGTCTCGTCTCGGTGTGATTTGACCCTTACAGGGAAGGAAAACTGTAAGGCGCTGTATCTGTCACCTTCACGTCAGCCACTCGCCAAAAGATCCTTGTACGACTATACACAAACAGACACAAACTTTAGGCCTTCTGTCTGTCTTTTTGATTTGTCTGGATATTTGAAAACTTAAAAAAGAGTAAAATTGTTCTAAATGAAACAAGTATTCGATAAGCTTACATCTTTTTGTAAAACTATGAATAAAAATACAAGTAAGTACAATCGACTTGTACGAGTAAAGTTAAATTCTATGATACATGCTTTAATCAAAACATTTTGTTTTGTGACTTATATAATTATATACTTTTTACCCATGCTATGAGTATGTAGTAAATGTGAAATTTTAATTAAATAGAAATCGTGCAATAGAAATTACAGATTTTTGAATTTTTTGGACAATTGTGATGTCTGAGAGTGCTTTAGAGGCATTAAGTTAATTCGTCTGACCTTTCAAATATGAAATATGGTCACCCTATTCCCGACCTCAGTGGAACCGCACCCTAAATATATGTTTTCATCTGCGGCAGTGCGCCGACAAAATGGAACGTCCAAATGCGAGACCCATCCTTGGAAATGTGGCTTTCTAACAGCCGTGCATTGGATTAAACTATTAGTAATGAATTAAAAATTAAAAGATTATTAATCTGTATTTCTTGCTAATTACCTATCTGTCATCTAACTTAAGTGTCCTACTCGTTATTGAATAGTTTGTGCTTCTAAAGTTGAGATACTGTGACCTGCCCCCGTATTATGAGCTCTTGATTCCAGACAGTTTACGTTCACAACGTGTGGGTGACAGAGATAGCGCCTTACATGTGTAATAAGATAAGTGAACGTGAACTGTCTGGAATTAAGAGCCCATAATACGGGGGCTGAGCAAATTTTATAATGTATTATTTACTACATAATATTTATAAATTGTATTTTTATATGAAAGTTCCCCGTATTGAGAATAAGTTTATCATCAACATCATGACATCAAGGATCTTGTCCCCTGTTCATACGTTGGAAAAGTGTCCAGTGGCGAGCAGTGCTCATTTCATAGTTCAAAAAGGAAACGAATTACAATAACAAGCTAGTTATGGATAGCCCCCAAACCTCAGCCTTAGATTAATTATCTAAACTTAAGTAGGTATGTTTAATAGTATAGCCACCTAGCTATGGCGACATGTCGTAGACGACAGCTCAGCGGAATGTGGACACCGTATGAGCCCACCATGTAAAGCTGGACACTAATAAAGTAGCCTGCAAATCGGTACTACGTATTTTATTTAAATCCTCGTTTAAATTCTGAGATTAAGTTAAATATTAGTAAAGTTACCTAAGGGGTTATACGCTCTCAACCAAAAGTAGCTAATATGCTAATATCAAGTTTTTAATATTATTATCTTATCTACTCTCGTACGGTATGTACTCGTACGGTACGTTCTCGTACGGTACTTGTTACAATATCTATTATCTAAACGTTATGACTATAGTCTGTGGTCCCGCCACTCACTATCATAAACTAAATTAGCTTATTATCTGTGCAGCTGCCTCTATTTTTGGCGGGAACGCTCGTTCACTTCTCACCTACTAACCTTTACGGCGACCTGAAAGAAATACATCTATCCTATTCACACGTATAACATTCTAATGGTTGGTGCTATTTCTGTCCATGTCATTAGCTAAATACTACTTGATACTCCTGAAATAGAAAGCATTCGCGGTTATTTCGCTAGGAATTGATGTCGCTATGTTCATGTTGCAACTTTGGTTGCAACATGCAACATGGTCTTGTATTTGTAGCGACACCTCGAAGGGGCTATTATTATTGCGAGCGATTAGTCAGATTTTTGGTAAACAAGTTAAAGCAAGCTGTTTTGTATGCACTTAAGATTAAATCCACTTTCTAACTACCTAAATAAGTGCGTAGATGATAACTCATAATGACTTTAAAATAAAGATTTAAATTTCAAGTAGCCAATAACCACTTATCATAAATAGTGGTCAGTAATTACCCCTCACTTTATACTATCTCAAATTGTTTTCTACTCAGACCAATAAACTATAGACGGAGCGCCGGGAACAAAAGAGTGAAGCCAGCAAAAAGTAAGCCTAGCCTTGTATACAGACGGCGGCACTCACACCAATACGAAGGCAATGATGTTTTAAATATCTAGATTGAGCGTCGCCCTACAATGAAAACAAAAAAAACAAGGCAACATTATCAAGCATGTGTGCGTGTAGGCGATGTTTTTCGCGTTCATTTATTGTCTATGTGTGCGTAATCTGTGCGTAATGATATAAAAGTTGTGGCCAACAGTTGGCCACAACTTTGTGACACGTTTTCGCGGATGCGATGTTCCATCTAGATATTATAGTTGGGCCATTTTAATAGGCCACATTTGACAGTTCGTCAAAATTTTCCGAAGTAACCTTGTAAGGGAGGCACCCCATAGTATCTAATACATTCCATACTAGATATTGTTAAACTTTTTACACTTAAAAGTAAGGAACTGACGTCGTTACAAAGTTACGTCAGTGCACTCTTTTTCTTTTTAAATATCAGGGATGGTACCGAAAGAAACAGATGAGTAGATAAGTTGAATTCGAGAAGTCGAACTAATCGTCAAAAAGTATTTCACGATTACAAAATAAAATGTATTTTAATACAAACAAAATTAATTTTATTACATTTTAGGCCAAAAAATATGTAATTATTCATTTATATAATAACGTCTGGCTCAAAAGTCAGTATCTAGAAACGTGAAATGTTACAAAAAAGTCATGATTACATTTCGCGCCATTATTTTGACGCATTATTTTTGTCATTTTTTTTAGTCGTTGTGTGAACTGTGCGCTTATTAATACTTTTTATAACAATCGCATTCAATTTACAGATGTTTGAAGTCCTTATCGATTTATTCAATTTAATCGATGTTTTTCAGCAGGTTATCTTCACTATGAAGCAAAGACAAACAGTTGTCAAATGTGGCCTATTAAAATGGCCCAACTTTAGGTAAATACATATTTGTACGAAGGTTTGTATTCTAAACAAAAAATGAATGAAGCTTCGTGTTCCAAAAAAATATAGTTTGAATTTGTTGCGTTCGGACTCGGAGGAAACGGAAGACAGTTCATCAAACTGTCAACATAGCACAGCAACATAGGGCATTCTATTGGTATCGATGTGTGCTTTCGGCTTACCTACTTTTACCGGCTTCACTCTTTTGTTCCCTGTGCTCCGTCTACATATAGTTTATTGGTCTGAGGTTTTCTAAATAAAAAAAAACCGCAGTCGCCACAGTCTTTGGGCTTTGGGCTACAGATAAAGTGCTACCCAGTATGTCAATTGCAATTTACCTTAATTTCCTCGTTACCTCATAAAACGAAGCCTTAGGGTGCGAATAAGTAAGTGGATTACTTGTAAATCTCACGAGTAAATCCCTTACAATATGATAATATCGGTGTGACTTAGTTTACGTTCCGATTTTGTACAACTTCTTTTATGTAATATTATTGTATCTAGGTGAGTCATAAATGACAAACGTTCAAATGGGACGACATATTTCTATTGGATATGCAAATACTATTGCCACGGGATCTTGGTCTGTTGAGTCGAAAAAAAATCAAAATCGAAACATAAGTTGATCAACGTGTAAAATCATCCCATGTATGATTTTGAGTTTCCGAATAAAATATGTCTTTAAAAATATAAATGATAGTAGCAATTATAAAGTTTTTTTTTCTTAAAATAAATTTTTGTGTGTTTAATCGCTTAACACTCCAAAGAGTTTTTTTTAATTATTAGATACAATTAAAAATTATAGTGTTGGTATAATTTGTACTCTTTAATCCTACTTCCTATCCTACTAAATCTACTAATATTATAAATGCGAAAGTTTGTAAGGATGTGAGTGAGTGTGTGTGTGTGGGTTTGTTACTCTTTCACGCAAACTCATGAAACTTTACAGTAGGTAATATAATATAGCTTAGACATCGGAATAACATAATTTGTTAAAATTTATAGAGATTTATGAAGGGACTGGTTCCCCGAAGCGAAGTGAGGGCAGGTTTACTAGTAATATATTATTATAAGGAATATAAACACCAATAAAATAATATATTAATTATTATAGTCTACAGTACTTACTACGAATTATTTACGTTCTATAGTCTAAAGTAATGAGTTGAAAAGTAATAATCTATGGCTTATATTATTCACATCTATGGATTATTCAAGGTTATAAACAATTTGATCGAATTTTGCGCCGAATTGGGTACCCACGAGCAACACGCGAATTGGCGTGACTAAACAAGGTATGAAATATTTTATTTGGAAATGAGCACGGCATAGATTAAATATTGCTATGAGTAGTTCTAGTCCTAACATATCACGGTCATATAGGTTCCTTCTATTGTTGAGTCCAAATAATTTTGATGACAGGCGGACAGCCGGTCTTCGATTCGCTACCATTGCCACCTTGCAATGCTCATCAGGGTCTCAAGGGGCTCCTTTTACCCAGGCATTTACTCTTGAGGACTGATGTCTCTCGGTGTTTGCTGGGCCCCATTGCGGGCGTTCCTTTGCAAATATTTTATCCTTGGCAAATAATTTCCTCCGTTTCCCCCAGAATCACCTGAGTCTAAGGGCTGCAATAGACGTCCGATTTTTAACCCCCGACGCAAAAAGAGGGGTGTTATAAGTTTGACGTGTCTGTGTGTGTGTGTGTGTGTCTGTCTGTCTGTCTGTGGCATCATAGCTCCCGAACGGATGAAGCGATTTCAATTTAGTTTTCTTTGTATTAAAGGGGACTTACGGGCGCGTGTTTTTAGATATGTTTGATGAAAATCGGTTGAGCCGTTTAAAAGTTATTGGGGCTGAAAGGGGAGAAGAATTTTCATTCTGTCTCTTTGTGGCATCATAGCTCCCGAACGGATGAAGCGATTTCAATTTAGTTTTCTTTGTATTAAAGGGGACTTACGGGCGCGTATTTTTAGATATGTTTGATGAGAATCGGTTGAGCCGTTTAAAAGTTATTGGGGCTGAAAGGGGGGAAGAATTTTCATTCTGTCTCTTTGTGGCATCATAGCTCCCAAACGGATGAAGCGATTTCAATTTAGTTTTTTTGTATTAAAGGGAACTTACGGGCGCATATTTTAAAATATGTTTTATGAAAATCGGTTGAGCCGTTTAAAAGTTATGGGGGGTAAAAGCGGGGAAGAATAGCCGAATGTATGCAAATATACTCGTGTGGGGTCTCAAATGAAAGGGCACAGTAAGAGAATATTTATGACTTAATCGAGAATATTCTTACCTATAAAAAGTATAAAATAAAAATTAAATTAAAAATTAAAAAAACCCCCGACACAAACATTTAAAAAGTAAAAAATAATATCTCTAAAAATAATACGTTGCGTTGGGGGACCGCTCCATTTACTTCTAACTTTAACACAAAAAAATATTGATAAAATATGATAAGTCTTGGGTAAATAGGCATGTGATACTTATGAAAAAAATCGTAGATAATGAGTAGTTAGGAGCGGTCCCCCAACGCGACGTATTATTTTTAGAGATATTATTTTTTACTTTTTAAATGTTTGTGTCGGGGGTTTTTTTAATTTTTAATTTAATTTTTATTCTCTCCGATAGTCTGATCAGACAATCGGAAGGCACTCGTGCCATACATTTTGTAAGTACCTACATACACAATACACGTCCGATTCGCTAGTCGTCCGATTCTAGTGTCTAAATTTGTCTGATCAGACGATCGGATCAGATTATCGGAGAGAAAAATCGGACGTCTATTGCCTCCCTAATGCTGCATGTCCATACCTTATCGCAGTTTAAATAATATAATTTGTAATTCTATCGCAATATTTTATGAAAAATTAGAGTGACTTTCATATTCTGTCTACTTCCCTTTGCACATGATAACTTTCGCATTTAGGTATAATAGGTAGATATTAGTTTGAAAGTAGGTATGGAATAGCAACGTTTTATTTATTTGTATTCACATGCCTACTGTAAGGGTAAACACCTTTAGAGTGAGAACTAATAGGCTCCGCTGATGTGTGTGTGTGGATTGAGTGAGCACCCTAAATAAAATTAATAACATTATGCTAGTTATTTAGTAAAAGAATAGAAACAATTGTAAAAGCAATCTCACAATTTGTAAAAAGATAAAACGCGAGATATATCAGTTAATGTATGCTCACTCAGTTCTCACCTAAGCTAAGACCACTCTGATCTGTGAATCCGTGAAGGATACATTTAAGATTTTTGTACTAGCTTTTTGTAAAACCTTTGTAAAGTTGTCGTTTTTAGACTTTTTAGATACCAATCGCCTACTGCCGTATAAAAAAAAGTTGCAAATGCTTTCACTTATGCTCACTCAATCCACACACTTTGAAATGACCCGATTTCCTATAAACCAACTTGAATTAAATTTTGTCATATGTCTCGATTGATTTAAAGGTATTTATATGAATTTGTAAAACACAAAACGAACCATAAAGCTTGCACGTTTTTATATAATTTATTATTTTAAGTGCTCACTCAATCCACACAATTCTGAAAAGTAATTATAAAGATATAAATTGCTCAAGTTTTAGTAAAAATTATTACAAAAAGTGTGCCATTTCGAATTCTTGTTTTTTAGTTTAGTTTAAAAGATATTAATTTGTTAATGTTTCAATGAAAATCTACCATGTATTTAATAGTTAGTAGTAAGATTAATAAAATAGAGAAATAAGTCAAAATGTGTGAAAATTAAGTTTTTGTGTTAAAACGCTATAATAATGCAAAAAGAATAATGTACAAATTAAGTATAGGTACAGCCGTTAAATTTTTGACGAATTTGAGCGAGATAAAAAGATCGGTGGCTTCATTTCATGCAACTAGTCTATGATGAAAAACTTTAAACCTGTGGGCTGAGTGCGAGTTTTATGTGACAAAACGCGCTCGCTACGTAACTGCGAGTTAGCTAAAATTTGTATGGGATCAAGCTGAGCCATTTACGTCCCGCTAGGTGGCTCTGCTCCGATTCCATACAAATTTTAGCTAACTCGCAGCTACGTAGCGAGCGCGTTATGTCACGTAAAACTCGCACTAAGCCCCCTGAAATCCCAACATTTTAAATTTTTGAGTTATTATTGAGCGTGCTATGATTGATACCTATTATCTATGTATGAAGGCGCGCGGTGCTGATGATTGCTGATTGCGGATTGAATAAAAGACAAAAGTTTACTTATTCAAAGGCAATGAACTGAACAATCAATAATGCGACCAAAGATGTAAGTATTAAATATCTAGATGGAACATCGAATCCGCGAAAACGTGTCAAAAAGTTGTGACCAACTGTTGGCCACAACTTTTATATCATTACGCACAGATTACGCACACATAGACAATAAATGAACGCGAAAAACATCGCCTACACGCACACATGCTTGATAATGTTGCCTTGTTTTTTTTGTTTTCATTGTAGGGCGACGCTCAATCTAGATATTTAAAACATCATTGAATGCGACAATATTTTGCACGTGCCTAGCCCGTACACGTACCTACTCTATATTAGAACGTCTACAAACGTTAATTACTCTGTGGGCGTCAATTTAGCGGTCCGTTTGCTGAGTAATTTGATTTTAAATATTATGGCCAGCTGCGTTCTGTACTTAAAATGTAAAAATTAAGGTAATAACTCAATTCATTATTTGGTTCAGTAGGTACTTTATTTTCTGGCCTCGCGTTTAATTTTTTACACAATATTGGTGAAATGGAAGAACTCATTCACAGCGAATAAGTAGGTACTAATTAAAAAAAAATCCACCCTGGTCGGGTCCGTTCGCGTTCGATATTGAATTCATTTTAATGTGGCAACCCAAACAAATGCCAGCTTCCCGCCCCTGTGATTACGGTTCATTGTAGATTGACGGCGAGAATTTAAAATGCATGCATACTTAATAGTTGTTATAGCGGGGAGTCGCAATTCCATATCCTTGGCGCCTCAAGTATAGTACCAGCCTTTGATGATCTAATGTCTAGATGGAACATCGGATCCGCGCAAACGTGTCAAAAAATTATGGCCAACTGTTGGCCACAATTTTTATATCATTGTATCATTGATCACGCACACATAGACAATAGACGAACGTGTAAACATCGCCTGCACGCACACATGCTTGATATTGTTGCCTTGTTTTTTGTGTTTTCAATGTTTTCATTGTAGGGCAACGCTCAATCTAGACATTAGATCATCATAGAGTACCAGTTCGGTTGGTAAAACCTGTGCATTAGCAAAATACAACAAACACTTAGATTATTTCAGTCTACTTGTTCATAATTAATTGAAAATTTCATTTAAGTTGGTTAAGCCATTTTAGAGATTATCAACAATAAATAAACAAAAATAAACTACTGAACGGAAGAAGCTGAAATTTGGCATGTGTATTCCTTGGCGAGTGTAGGGGAGCACCAAGAGAGGATTTTTGGAAATTCCACGAAGTGAAGTTTAAATGAATTCCACGCGGGCGAAGCCTAGTATTCTATAATTATACAAATAAAAATGCGTGAGTGTAGTAAAATACTTGGATGGAACAATCACACTGCACTTTAACTCCGACACTGACCTGGCGTCATTCTTATTTTCTATCACTATGCACTATTCATGAAAAAACCACTAATAACAGTTACTTAAAATCAACCAACAAAAGTGTTTACAAATAATATTAGTAAAGTGGTTATATCTGACATAAGCCGCATTGGAGCAGCGTGGTGGAGTATGCTCTAGGTCTCCTCAATAAATAAATGAGGAGAGACCCGTGCTCAGTAGTGGGCCATTAATGGGTTGTAGCCAAAGGCATACCTAACGTCACACTGCCGTCGTAATCAGAAAAGGCACAACTAACATTTTGCTAAAGTTGAGAAAATCGAGTTTGAAATATTTTTTGAATTTTGTTAAAAAAAACATGTTTCAATTTTTTTTACGGAATTGTGTGAATGTTGAAAGTTGCGTTTGTTTAGTATGTACACAATGATAGTAATATTATATTTTTAATTTTAATGGATTATTTAATATTTAGCAAATTTCTTTTTAACGTAACGTAAAAATTAGCATTAAAAGAGAAATATTACATTTAAAAGGCACAAATAACCAAATATGCCTTTTCATTGTAAAAGTTTTGGGTTAAACTTTAAAATGTTGTGATGAAAAGGCACTTTTACCCAGTTGTGCCTTTTCACTGTTAATTATTAGAATAAATAATTCCTAAAATGTTGTCATGAAAAGGCACAATTGAGTAAAAGTGCCTTTTCACTTTAAATTATTAGAATAATTATAATAATCAATTAAATATATTACAAATAAAAAGGTGAAAAATAGGCATATCTCACAATATGCCCTTTTATTGTAATAAAACCTTTAAAAATGGTGCAGTTGTGCCCTTTAAGCTTATGGTATCTCTGGTAATTTTAAAGCTAAAAATCCACAAAAAATTAGGCAGATAGGCCGTTTTTTCCTGATTCCGAATATACAGGGTGTCCCGTAACGAATGGATAATACGGCACCTACGTGTAGGGGGCACCATGCCGGTTCAGATAAATAAATGTTATGTTCAGTAAAAGTCCTTCCGTTTCCGAGATATTCGACATTTTCAACATTTTCAAAATTGTTCCACCCTTCGCCATTCTTTTTGGCGCCAGGACTATAAATGAAGATATTTTTTGGATTTGTTTTTTGGATAGTATTCCTGGATAGATGTGCTATCGAATGTCTTCAATTATTTTTATAACCAAAGCAAAGTTTTTTTATAAATTAAGATTTAATACCAACTTAACGTTTTTTCATATTTCATTCTTGACTTTTACTCTGCCGTGGTTAAAAAAAAATGTATGGTGGCTTGAATACCAATTTCAAAAAAAACTAGCCCATTTAACCCAGATTTCGAAATAGTATGTTACAGGGTATAATCCACCTTTAGATTTTGAATTATTTTCTTTGAAAAGGAGGTAGACCCCATTTTATGATACTACAAGTTTATTGGTTTGTTACCTTAAGAAAGCTTCAAAACCATTCAAATTCTCTTGATTCACGATTATTGGTCAAAATAATAATTTTGAAGTCTTATACCACTAGAATATGACTAAGTCTGGTAACTCTGGTACCACCAGAATAAAGAGAGCAAATAGCCTCTTACCCTCTAATAGCGAAAAGAGCAAATAACCTTTGTACACTCATTAAAAATAACTATTAACTAAAAAATAACCGAAATAATTTAAAATCGAGATAACTCAAAAACCACTCGCCAGGTGGCGCTCAAATTTATAACGGACCACATGACAGGCACTAGGTACCAGGGATCAGACAGCAGTCTCTATTTTTCGAATGGCAAAAGAATTATCGAAATCGGTTCACTCAGTACGAAGTTCTGAGGTAACACACATAAGAAAAAACACATGATACGAATTAAAAACCTCCTCCTGTTTTTGAAGTCAGTTAAAAATACTTATCAACGGAAATTATCATTTGATTGCTTTATTTATTTGCTGAAAGTAACATTTCAAGGGGTTTTAGTATTAAGTAGGTAATGAAGTAAAATAAGCTCAAACCTCTTAAATTAGAGCACATGTTTTGCTCTCTTGACAAATAAGGGACAGTCAAGTGAATTTGGATGATTTTGAAGTTCATTAAGGTAACAAACCAAATTTTGGAATTAAATTGTAGTATCATAAAAATGGGCTCTACCTCGATTTAAAAGAAAATAATTTCAAATCTAAAGGTAGATTATACCCTGTAACATACCATTTCAGAATCTGGGTGAAACGGGCTAGTTTTTTTTGAAATTGGTATTCAAGCCACCATACATTTTTTTTTAACCACGGCAGAGTAAAAGTCAAGAATGAAATATGAAAAAACGTTAAGTTGGTATTAAATCTTAATTTATAAAAAAACTTTGCTTTGGTTATAAAAATAATTGAAGACATTCGATAGCACATCTATCCAGGAATACTATCCAAAAATCAGATCCAAAAAATGTCTTCATTTATAGTCCTGGCGCCAAAAAGAATGGCGAAGGGTGGAACAATTTTGAAAATGTTGAAAATGTCGAATATCTCGGAAACGGAAGGACTTTTACTGAACATAACATTTGTTTATCTGAACCGGCATGGTGCCCTCTACACGTAGGTGCCGTATTATCCATTCGTTACGGGACACCCTGTATATATAACTCAATTTCACAAAAAATGTTAGTTGTGCTCTTTTTCGGTAACACGGCAGACCACACGTCCCGTATTTAACAGGACAATCCCGTTTTCCGGTGTATGTCCCGGTGTCACCAAATATAGGTCCTTGATTTGAATGAATGCAATGATACCAATGCAAGGGTACCAATGATTTCATTTTGAATTATGAAGTTCATCCACATGTTTATTCTTAGCTCCCAAGATTATTCGCTCACTCAACCATTCGTAATATTTGTGGTTATCAATGGTGTTTGGGATGTTTGTTTTTTTTTGTTTGGGATGGGTCAGAGCTAAATAACAACTCAAAAAAATGTGTATAAGCAAAAATAATGGTTATTGACGTGACAACGTCTTATAAATTGGTTTGCCGGGTGACACTTCAAGAAACTGCGTTACGCTCCGCTCACGTTATGCGCTCACAATGAGAGCGAGTGAGAGGCACGCGTCCCTTCCACTCGGGCATGGTTAGCCCGCCTAAGAGCGAGAGAGACAGACATAAAAAGCACAATCGGCCTTTGCGTTCGGCAGCTTGATTACTTTGGAGGTAGATATTTTGGTAATGTATCCAATTATTACTTTGTTATTGACTTCTGGGACTATTTATAAATTTTAAATGTTACCTTTTTATAAATGTTTCCTGTATTCCTTCTTTATTTTTATTGATAAATCTCTGTAACTTTAAATACGATTTCATGACGTTTGTTTACTTTGATGATATTATTTGTCAATCATTCCATCAGTATTTTCTTAAGACGTTGTCACGTTCAACTATCGTCAGTAAACCGACTTTACAGACAACCAGTTTTTTTTTAAAAGCCATTAATTAAAACTGACACATATGGAGTTATCTTCAGCTCCCTTCAATGTATTGCTGCGTCCCGTGGAAAGATCTATTTTGAAAAAGAAGTGTAAAGAGTGCTATAAGTTTTTAACCTATTTGATGAGTCTTCGTTTCGTTATTGTTCTTGTGGCTGTATTTTGTTTTTCATTTCAATGTGATTTTCTAATATAATCGTTAAAATATTTTTACGGATTTTTTGAGGGTTTGACAATTTTATAAGCTTAAATCTAATAAAAAAGGAACCAGTTTGATAACAGAAAACTGTAACGTCATAATGTAATACTCATTCATACCCTCACTTACCTCACGGAGCGATTTGACTTTGATTTTCATAAAGAGAGAACTTTAATTTCTGAACGCACCCGACACAACAACCAAATGACGTTGTAGTGTCATTATTTTGTGTCATGTATGTCAATATGTCTATGTTATTTTGCATGTTTTAAATCTTAAATACGCGATAATTCGACAATTATGGATATATGTTGTCGATTCCAACCCCGTATTTAATTTAGATCTACATGTATTTATCCTAAAAATACCGAACCGACGGGGCGAACATCAAATGTTTGACAGGTAAGATTTGTATGGGAAATTAAAATTTTCATTTTTAGTATTTTCCTCACAATTTTTCCATATTTTCTCATCGCTGCAACCTTCCCTGAACTTCCACGAATATTTCAAGACTAAAATTAGCCAAATCGGTTTAACCGTTATTGAGTTTTTCGGACTCTAACAAACAGCAATTCATTTTTATTTATATAGATTAACGCATAATAATAAAATTGTTCCAGGAATGTCCCGAGGGCGTCGTACACGAAGAATCCTTCAAGGACATCTATGCTAAGTTCTTCCCACACGGAAGTAAGTCTAATTTATTTTTAATTATGTAACAACTGCACCGCACGTGTGTAGCAAGCAGGGGGGGGGGGGCGAGCCCCGACTGTTTTTTTTGTGTCCAGACAAATGAGACGGACTACCCTTCGGGTTATGTGCGGAAGGGGGGTGGTGAATGCTCATGCATACCAACACGGCTGGCTGTTCTGATTATGTGGAACTCATGTAGCACCTAGGTGCCTTACCAGCTTAATTACCACTAAACACCAGCCGAATGGCTTTGGTCGTACGACCTTCAAGCCTCCATGGATTGCGACCCCGTTTGGAGGAACGAGACACTATACCCCCGACTGTTGATGTAAGGGCTTCCATAAATATGCGAGCTGTGTAAAAATCTTCGATAGCACGATTCAGGCTTCGGTGAGGTCTTGTGACATGTGTGATGTCGGCACATAACCTCATAACCTCACGCCTCTAGGCACGTACGTATTCTAAGGCGGTGTCCTACATGAGTGACGAAAACGACGCGACGGGACGACGTTGTGAACGCGACGAAGGCGATTAAATCAACGGTATCCGGTATCCCTACTTGCGTCCTATGTGACAGTACAAAACGCGACGCTGTCATTGTCGCGTGTAGCTTCGCATCGTGTTGCGTAACGTCGCGTCGTATTCGTCGCTCACGCAGGACACCCCGTAAGAAACAATCCGCCACCGATTGGATTTAAAATTGGAAGGATATGAAAGACGAACGCTCGGGCCGGCGCCTCACTGCGACTGACCATCGTAGAGTCTACTTACCCTGATGATGCCCTGTTTTGGGGCGAAACACGTGTTGGTGGAGGTATGTATGTTGGTGTACCTATACGTTCTTTGTTCGTTGCATGTTCCTATGTGGGAGGGAGGTGCTACTAGCATAAAGTATACACCATCATACATACGAGTTTGCTCGCGGATTGTTGCACAGTAGATTAACGTTTAATCTGTAATAATGGAGTTCCGCAAAATAACACGTGAATCAATTTACTATTTCCTTTATAAGTGTGTATGGTGATTTCAGATTCCGCCCTGTACGCCCACTACGTGTTCAAGGCGTTCGACGTGAACTGCAGCGGGGCCATCAGCTTCAGAGTGAGTCCAATTGATCACGCAAAACTAGAATCGGTGCATAAATCTTCGCAATCTTCGTATTTCGTGTTTTGGCGTTGAATTCACCGCCAAGACCTGAAATGGGCAGAAATTTATGATAGTTACAGATTATTACATCTGGAAGCACAGAAATAACCCTGACCCTGACCCTGGATTGACTCTAACATGAGTGCATTTTTAATAAACATTTCATCAGATTATCATACTGGCTTTAGCTTAAGACTAGATCATGATCATCTCATCATCATCTCAACCCATCATGGCCCACTATTGAGCACGAGTCTCTTCTCAGAATAAGAAGGTTAAGGCCATAGTCCACCACGCTGGCCAAGTGCGGATTGGCGGACTTCACACACCTTTGAGTTTTGTGAACTCTCCGGCATGCAGGTTTCCTCACGATATTTTCCTTCACCGTTTGTAGCAAGTGACGTTTGAATGCTTAGAACGCACATAACTCCGAAAAGTCAGAGGTGCGTGCCCTGGGATTCGAACCCGGACACACCGAATAGAAAGCGGAATTCTTAACCACTATATAGGCTATCACCGCCATAAGTACTAGATACTCAAGACTAGAGACTCAATGCCAAAGGATTTAAAATTTTCAGCATACATAGGTACTAAATCTCAGCTTTTAAGGTCTCTGGGAAGTACCCTAGATATTACCTAGAGTTCCCTTCCCTTGCCCTAGATAGTACCCTAGTTTCCCCAAGATACTTATCAAAAATTCAGGACATGAAAATAATTTAATTAGACCAAGTCAGGAAATAATACCTGACAACAATTTATTCCAACGCAAATCTATTTATTCCCACTGCTTCCAGATAAAATACAACGTGCTACAGTGTATCCACGTACAATGAACAGACGTACTTTGTTTTTCTTTTTTTCTTTATATTCGTACGTACCAACGATAAATTACGGAACTTGGTCGCGTGGCTGAACCTAATTGAATTGCGGAGATCGGACCGAGGACGCCATTTTAAAATTGGTCTTATTTCCTAAAGTGAAGGGTGAGTTTTAAGTCACCAATAAAATTGGGGAAAAGACCGCTGCTCGCCTTCATTGATATTCAAAAGTTATATACGTTTTATTTAGGCATTATGCAAATTACCCCTACGCAAGAATTAGGTCTTGTTAGACAAGAGGTAAACAAAAATTTTGGACACTAGGTTCGCAAAGATAAACTTTGCGTTTTGGGCACTAGGTACACAAAAACCATATGCGTTTTGGCCACTAGGTACGCAAAACAAAACTGTGTTTTGGGCGTGTAGCGGCGCTATACCTAAAAGTAATAAGAGCGCGCGCCGCACATGATGCTGACCACGCAATCACAAGTAACGAGTGCAGTAAACAATAGACTACGTCATACGCGTCATACTGAACTGGCCAATCAGGAGACGTATCCTCAACCGCGATATCGAAGATTCAAGATATTCTAACTATATATACAAATGGTCCGAAGTTAACATCGGACCGCGGTCCCCAGGCAGTGACATCGCCTGGCGGGAGATCTCCCCTTTTCCTCCACAGGCGTATTAACGAAATAAACAATAAACAAGTTCCATAATAAGATTCCGTAAGTCTAGAATGCCATAGACAACACGCGAAGCTACGAATGTACACCCGCACCGCGAACATAATTTTTATTCAACAAAAAAAATCCGCCACTCTTGGAATGATCCTTCCGGCACTGTGACCACTAAATATAAAATATGTTAACACTAAACTGCTATCTGCTAATAACAAACGATCATGCAGCGCCACCCTTCCCCTGCGGCCCACGATTTCATAACTCAAACGGGGAATAGGAAGGTTAGTGCAATTAGCAGATGGTGTTAGAAATTATATACTTGGTTAGTTTGCCAATTGCCAGTAAGTATCGGAACTGTGGCAGTAACTTGATAGCATCCTGTTAGTATTTGTTAGCAATACTGCAGTTATTACTCAAGTCTTGTTAGGTACTTTATCTATAACGTAAAAATATACGTTATCTATAATTTGGCAGAATTTCTTTGTAAAGTATAGTCCGCCGGCAGGTAACGAATAGCCTCACATAGCGCGGCCAAGTGCCTGGTACCAGTCCAATTTACTGCGGAATATTAGTTTTTCTTTTAATCGAGTACTTTCGACTGGGGTGACCATGACGTGTTTTTAGTTGGGATATTTCCGTATTTTTTTAGTTGATTACGTGCAATCGTTGTTTCTAAATTCGGAAATTTATGGCTTTTCTTTGTCGTAGTCGCATTTAGATTATCTAACGATAGTAATTGATATAGTCAGCAAGACTTACTTTACATAGAAGGCAAGTTTTTATTAGTAGGTAGGCAAATATACCAATGTAATGCATATTTATGAAACGGACCGGAAAACTATAATTTTTATGACATTGCTTCAAGAATATTTTTGTGTTCGATTGTTTGTCAATTTGTACGTTTTTCCCCCTAAAATCTAACGTAATAATTGTATTCTTAGAACTTCTCAAAAACCAACGGCTAATATTACTTCCACTAAAACTTATTTTACTCTGTGCCCCATTTTACTGCAACAATTTCGTGGAGTGCCTAACTTCGCTATCACTTCTCGAAAACTTTGCCTAAGTTAATATCGTTGCATTGTGCCAAATTTCGGAATATGATAAGTTTGATTTAATGGAATGGATTCTATTGAAATTCATATTAGGGACCTATACAATCTATACATAGATAGGTATGTAATGTTTTTATATTAATAGTCGAAAACGAGTAAAACACCTACTGGACGATGAGTGCTCCCTGTCACTCATTGACATCGGTAACACAAAATACATCACCGATTCGTTGTCGACATCGCTAGACGGAGAAGAAAGAAAAGATTACACACTCAGTAAAGCACTAGATCAGCTGTCACTAATTATAACAGTCCCATCAGCCATGAACATAGGCCACTTCTAACTTCCATCACTTAAAAAATCTTAAAAAAAAATTATTGATATTATCTGAAATTAACTAAGCGGTGATAGCCTAGTGGTCAAATATTCGGCTCCCTGCTCGGGGCGTCCGAGTTTGAATCTTCTGACTTTGCGAAGTTACGTGCGTTTTAAATATTACTCTATCTATCACTTGCTATACCGGTGAAGAAAAACATCTTCAGGAAATTCACTTACCGGAGAGTTTGAAAAATCCAAAGGTTTGTGAAGTCCTCCAATCCGCACTTCTAAGCAGAGACCCTTGCATATCAGTGAGAAAGCTATGGGTTGCATGATGATTGATATTTTTCATGACCACTTTCATATCTGCTGGTCGCTGCCTGATTGGTTCTGAGCCTTCCGAATCCATAGAATGGCTCCTTCTGAATCTCCTCGCTGGCTTCTTTAGGCATTTAGTTCTCATAATGTGAGGTTTTTAAACTTCTGTACCCGAGACATGACAGTAGTAGCCGGTTGAAGACCTTTCTTCATCAACGGTTATCATTCCTTCGAGCTGTATAAGTTTCGAAGCATTTTACATTTTGAACTGTCATTGCTAAACTTTTTCGTTTGAAACAGTTTGAACAGTTGAAAATTTCCCGACTAATATCTGGCGTGTCTTTGTAACAGCATAATTGGATGAGTTTCAACCGCCATTGAATTAATTGTTTGGAGTTGACGAGTCTTTTCAATAAAAAGTATAATATAATACGCCGTGGCTGCTCTTTTCATATTATTGTTTGCTTTGAAAATATTTTTTACTTATAAAAACTTGCTCAAACCGTTTAATTTCTCATTGCAGCGTTATGCGAACTGGCAGGTTTTAAATTGTTTTAAAACGTAAAGCAGATAATAGAATCGTTTTTTATTCGCATTGTTTTTTTTGCATTGCATCTTAAATTGTCTTTAACTTAATATGCGGGATGTCGATGTTGTTTTAAAGTAAATTTTACATTTATATAGTAAAATGAGAACATTCGAAAGCTGATGCTTGTCGTGTGATCCCGTTTAAGCGACATCTGAGGAGAAGTTGTTGCTTATATTATACAGCAGCTAATATCATCTGACTAAATTGTTACAAAATATGTTCTTATTCTTCAATAAATCTCCGTTCCGACCGCACGCGCTTCATTTATCAATTAATTATGGATTTTTACAAAATCGTATTCCAGGAGCTCCTAGTAACTCTATCGACGCTGCTCCGAGGCTCGGTGTACGAGCGGCTGCGCTGGGCGTTCCGGCTGTACGACGTGGACGGTGACGGCGCCATCACCAGGCAGGAGCTGGGCGAGGTGGTGGTAGCGGTGCACGAGCTGCTGGGGAGACGAGCGCCGCCCGGCTCGCCCGCTGCCCGGATCGATGATGCCAAGGCTAATGAGCAGGTGAGGGTTGGATTCTGTTGAGGATGGCTTTGGGTAGGTGAGTGGTTGTGAGAGGATTCTATTGAGGAAGATTTGGGCAGGTAAGTGGTTATAAGCTGAGGATTCTATTGTCAATGATATGGGCAGGTTTAACATTATGAGAGGATTCTATTGGCAACGCTTCAGGCAAGTGAACAGTTAAGAAAGGATTCTATTGACGACGTTTTGGGCAGGTGACCGTCTAAAAGTATTTTGTTACCAACACAAGTACCTGCTCAACTGTTCATGTTTCTAGCAGACAAATAATCAGACTTCTTTACTTAGATAAAGGTTTTCCTCTTCTTTCTTAGCCTTCAAAGCATTTTACTGACATCTATTCGACGATGACCATTGATTTATCAAGTGACTCCATCATTTCCATAAAGCGACTCATGATGTAGCCAAGCGACAGCAGCCAAATAATGTTGATTGTTGGTCTGGTATTGCAGGTGGACCGGGTGTTCAGGAAGCTGGACCTGAACCAGGACGGGGTGATCACGATCGAGGAGTTCCTGGAGTCGTGCCTGAAGGACGACGTGATCACACGCTCGCTGCAGATGTTCGACACAGGGCTATGACACAGCCGTCTGCCGCACTCGCGCGATACCAGGTATGCTTCGCGGCTTCACAGAATGTCTGTTACAATGATCGTTATCACAATAAATAACAATAATAAGTGTGCGTCTCCGTACGTTAGACAGAAGTAATAACTTAAACTTAGTAATTTAAATACTTAGTAATTAATTAAATTATTTAACTTGAGAAAAGCTTAGAGTATTACTTAACTGCGTCCGTCTGAAATATAAGAGCAGCCGAGGACCCTGCCACCTTGTGATGTATGCTTGAGAGAACGTGAAGCCAGAGAGACTAGTTAGAGTGAGAGAGGTGGAGCCGTCTCCCGCCTGCCTTCTACTGCCGTATGCGTGAAAGATAGGGAAGCCAGACTGACTGGCGCTGTAACGCGTTACGTAACGAAGCGGTTTACTATCCCATAAGAAGTAATCAGTTCAAAGATAACGTCGTCCTGGCGGTCAAATCACCAGTTACAGTATTAGCACAAAAATCCTAACGTACCTATTTTGGAGCTTTGATATGACCACATGTTTCGTCACCATTCCAGGCTGGTAGCAAAGCGCGTGACGGTGGTCCGTCGCGAGTGGTGCGCGTGCGCGCGCGCGCCGAGCTTCCTGCGCAGCGTGGCGGCCGCGACCCGCGCGCGCGCCGCCGCGTACGCGCGCCACCTCGTCGCCGCCGAGAACTTCTACAACGGCGTCGTGCGCCCCCGGCTGCGGAGTGTTCTGTTTTTCCAGTTCTAGTTTAGGTGGCGCGGCGAATCGGTTTTAACGTGGTGTACCGTACATTGTAAATGGTTTACATAGGTACAAGGGTACATTTTTAAAATGTTTCTCGAAAAATGTCTGTCTTTCGGCATTACGAGGTTCTTGTGCAGTACCTATAACTGTAATGTAGGTACTAAATAATTACGTTTTGGTTTCAATCTCAAATGGATCTGTAGGTACCCTGTTTTTACGAGGTCGTTAAAAAGTGCACTGAATAATTTTCAAATCGACTAGATCCAACTCTATTACGTAGTCTTTAAAGGAAAACATTTCTTTATAAGTTTCGTTATTGATTACAAAGTGCAAATCACCCGATGTTTAATGAAGATGAAGTGAACTCTTGCCTTATAAAGGTGTTCTTTTATACGGACTGAAATACTGACGCACGTAAAGAAATTCAGTAATCGACCTTACGTAAATGAAATGGACGAAAAAAAAGAAATAATTTTGTAAAAAAATACAAAAATATTAAGTATTACTGTGCATAGTATACAAAAAAATATTTGTATAAATTTCGTTGTTCCTATTTCCCGGCCGTATTATGGTCACCCCATTATCATAGTGTTGAAAGAAAACCGATTCGCCACTAGGGATGCGATTTGCCCTGTCGTTAAACTTATTCGATAATAATTGTTAGTATCGATTTAGTGATGTTTAAATAACGACTGATATTCTCGCAGGAATAGACAGCCTTTTGGAAACTAATTCAACGTTATTTAAAACGTAATTCTCATAGAACGGTTTGAATTTCGAACAAGATTCGATGCGCGCGAGCGAGATAGAGATACAACAATCGATAACGTGTGACGAAGATAGATCGAGCCTTCGATAGATAGTGAAATAGTAATAGGAATATTAAGAATGTGGGGGATTTTGGATATACAAATCAATTGCATGTACTCATGTAAGGAATATATGGATTCTTTGAAATAATAATTTATCTTAAATGAATTATAAAAATCTTGCCACACTTGCAAACTGAAAATTCTCTTATTTTTAATTCAAAATTTTAATCCGATAATTAGGTATCTTGCGTGTACTACATACATTTTTAAGCAATTTTACCAACCAGATATTATTTTTCCAATATTATTGTTTCAAAGGCTGGCTGATAATAATTTTAAATGTGAATAAACCCGAGTAAAGAAAAATAAGATGTGATAAAAGGTTTGGGAAACTTTGCTTTGGTTTGGCACATTTATTAAAAAATTAAGAGATTTTATGGTAGCGACCATTTTATAGAAAAAAAAACTAAGAAAATCGATTTACATCATAAAAATTATGGGCTATCGAACATGAACACCAATAGATAATAAAGAAAAATTCCGTACGTATTTTCAATTAGGGACAACTATTTGAAATTAATGAATAAAAAATATTAAGCGCCTTTAGATATAGTTATTTATACTTAGTAAAATAAAGAAGTTTTTACAATAGAAAAAAGTTTTAAAAACCTAAATTTAAAAAAACCATAACTCGTTCAATATGCGTTTATAGAGATGTCAAATTTCCACAGACAAAAAAATTATTTCACAATATCGTAATTTTTTTTTGTAAAATTAATCATTAACAGTATATTTTATAATCGTTAAAATTTAATTTTAAATATTTATATCTTAGCAATAAAAAATGCCAATGAGGTATGGAAACCACAGCAAACAAAATAACTTAGCACTCCAAAATAACCTTTACAACATTAAAATTAACGTTTACAATAAAATTATTGTAATTGGCGGTCCTATTATGATTAAATTAAACATTTAATTTATAACTTTATAATTTTAACGAGCGAGACGGCATCTCTATGAACGTTCTCTTATAAAAGTATTTTTCCCATGTAAATGAACTTAATTAGGTACTCTCAGACAATTTAGTTTTACCACCGATATTTAATTGGTTTATACATTTATGTGTAAGAAATTGAAGTTTTTTTACAGTTCTTATATTTTTATTTAAATAGCCGACCAATTAGCTGCTTTTCTTTTTATACACCAAAAAGAATAAGTAATAAGTAGTTATTATTTGCACGAAAAACAATTTTAATAAACAAGAGCTTGTAAAAACCGTATCAATATAAGCAAGCTGGTTTCGAATAGTGTCTGAGAGTACGGAAATTCAGGTTTTTCTTTAAAACTCATCGAAGTAAAAGAGAAAATATTCAGGATGTACTTACCTACTGATTTTAACATTATGCTATTGCTACATCTGCATCCTAACGCGTTAATTAATGCGCTGAAGTGGTATTCACAATTATAATTCCTTCTTAATTCACCACATTGCGCTTTCAGATGCAGATGTAGCTGTAGCATTAAATGTGCTTAAAAATAACAATTAAATTAATTTCGTTTTAGAAATCGTTCAAAAACTAAATTTATAGAAGTCGCGTGCATAGTATAGAACTAGCAGATTCCGGCAAATATAGAAGTGATATATTTTTTATTAATTTGTTAACACATCAATAAAAAGATCAATTTAATGATAAAGAGTAAAATATTTAACGAATGTTTATTTGAATTACTTTAAATTAATTTTTAAATGTATTCCTCAAAAATGGTATCTTAAAAAAATGTAAAAGAATGTACTTTTTTAATAATTCAGATTAAAAAATAATACATAAAAAATGTGCATAAAGTCCTACAACGATCTTTTGGCGCGTGAATGACGTGTGGGTGACAGAGACAGCGTCTTAAAGGGAAAGCAAACTGTAAGGCGCTATCTCTGTCACCCTCACGTCAGCCACACGCCAAAAGATCCTTGTAGGACTATACAAAATTTGTCATCGAGAATACAAATAATAGCACAACATATTTGAATATTAGGTACTGACCTACACGTGTTTTGGTACCTAAGATAATTAATTATAATGAAAAAAAAAACAGAACTCTACGTCATGCAAATCGCTTTTATATTTGACTAGATCTGTAAATGCTAAACCTAAATTTAAATAGAAACTTACGATAGCCTTAAAATCAGGTTCCTTAGAAACTAGATAGTTTGTTGTTTGAAGCTAAACTTAGTACCTACATCATTATTATGAAATTGATCTATCTAACCAAGATGTCTAGTCTATTTGCGTTGTTTTATCTCTCATCTAAATTAGGTTTATTCTAATAATACAAAATAAAATATTTCTCCAAAAAAAAAATTCATTAACAAATAGCCAATATTTTCATGGTATATTATAAAAAATAAAGTTGTTTTAATCGTTTATAAATTTATGCCTGTATTTTAAAGAGATGATTAAAGAGCTATAAAGTATTTTATAAATAAACAGATAAAACTATTACTTTTACTAACAACAGGGTACACAGATTTCATAAACATTACATCTGTTTCAAGCAAACGAATATATAAATGAATAAAAAATAAAAAATTTGGATAAGCTTACTAATGATGATATTTTTAGAAAATATATTTGTTTTTTTCTATTTCATTTTGGCAATGTCCCATCATTTTTGTAAAACGAATATTTCAAATCATAACGCTTTTAAGTCCATTAAACAGCAAAATGTACACAACGGGTAAATGGACCTGTTATTGGAATTAAACAAAAGTATTGGTGTTATGATATGTTCAAAACTCCAGATATTAAGATAACAGATACTTCATTATGCTACAAATCCCAGCGTAGCTAACGTCAGAGACGTTCAAAATAATTATAGTAATATTATGTAGTAACTGCCATTTTTAATACGCGTATTG
The DNA here is from genome assembly GCA_905404135.1 of Hesperia comma. Taxonomy (NCBI): domain Eukaryota; kingdom Metazoa; phylum Arthropoda; class Insecta; order Lepidoptera; family Hesperiidae; genus Hesperia; species Hesperia comma. The sequence goes on along the minus strand of FR990015.1, from coordinate 18,285,853 downwards.
TCTTGAAATATATTTGACAATGAAGAATAAATTAAGGTAGGTACCTAGTGAAAACGTTCATAATAGATAAGGTATTGAGTATTTGAATCACCATTTATATTCAATAATGCCATATTTTTTGCTTTCAATATTTTTCACTGACAAAGGCAACATTATGACGCATGGCGTTATTTGATTCATAAATTATTGCATTCTAGATACTCAACGATTAGATGTTTCATGTGATTAGTTATCATAACCCTGTATGAGCGCTCTTATTTAAATTTATTTAAAGCGTTATCATTATAATTAATATTAAAACATGTTATCTACCCAAATAACATAGTTTCAAGAGCTTTTTTCTTCCTAACTAACTAAACCACAAAATAAAGCCGTATATATAGCGATATAAAGCTTATATGACATACATAGCTGTGCATTGATCTAACGAAGTCGTGTCGCAGTTGAGTTAATGTAATATACTTAGACTTTTACTTTGAGGTGAACGAGAATATAATCATTAAATTTACAAAAACGTTACATTCAATGACAAAATGAATAACTAATAACAATTTTTATCATATCATGTAATTTTATAACCTACTATTCGTTTAAGCTTCGTATGGCGTAGGTAATGTTCATTATAATCATTTACAGTGTAACAGATTTGTGATGGTTGATTCGACCACCTATCTTGCGCCGACCATCGAAGGTTTGTTTCACTGTAAATCCAAATTTTTATTAATCATAGTTTTTAGACGTAATTTTTGCATTTATAGCGTTAAATGAAAGTCTCTATGATGCTCAATTGGCATATACAAATTTCATGGAATTTAGATACGCACTATGAATCGTGAAGAATACGTAATAAGACTCAAAACGTCTTGAACTTTGGTTATATACTCTTTCGATGATCCGTCACGCTGTCACGCTTCGGCGACACCTGCGTTTTAACGCGTTAATTAACGCGTTAATTCGGTGAAATAAGAATAAATTAGACTTGTCAAAATCTCTTATCAATGAGGGTAACCGCGTGTGAATTTTCCGCTAGAGGCGCTAGTGAGAAGGGAGGTCTGTCTGTCACTTTTCGCTTGTCTGAATGGTCTGAATTTCATTTGTCACTGTTTATGTATGGGCGGGCTTTGACAGCATGACCGCCCTCTGCAGTGGCGCCAACTGGTGAGCACAAAAACGGTTACCCTCATTACTTGTATTTATTTTATGTTTTTTTAAATCCATAAATGTAACGATGCAAGTGGGCCTTAATACATTAACTTTTTATTTATATTAAGGATGCACGGAACTTGGGATCATTGGTAAAATACACCGAGCCTCATAAAAGAAAGAATGTCTTTGTATAAATTGACGTCTTATGGAGACATAACATGAGAATGTCAGTTTCATTAGGGTGTGAATTCCGAATGTGATGAGGGAGTGAGTGTTGCCCTTGTAATGATAAAAGTGATTTAAAAAAATGTTTTTCTAAATTTAAATAAAGAACTACGAGAAATGATCTTGTGATAGGAAGCGCTGTTATGATTTCATTTATTATGTTATACTTACATTTGATGTAAGATACTGTTATATTGTTATAATTATGTTATACTAACAGAAATTACAAAAAATATAGTAGGTATATTTAGGAGACAAAGTAAGTATTTGTAAACCAAAATACAATTTGGTTCTAACTAAATAAGTACTAAATTGTTTCTTTTTAAATTACAGACTATTATTTAAATAATAGTTTATGTAAAAACATATTCGTAACTAAGTAAGATCATGTGCCCTATAATATTTGTTAAATAATTATTTTGTATAATTTATTTTTATCATAATTATACTGAGGCTTGTGTAAAATTAAAAAATACTATGAAAACTAAACTGAAATCAGCACGTTCTTTGCTTGTTTAGGCATTGTCAGAATTATCCCAATACCAAAATATGGCAGATATTTGAATGCCCTAATTGTATTGCAACAACAAGAAAAATGATTATAAAATTGTATTAAATACAGTAAAAGAACATTTTAAATATAAAATAATATAAATTATTTGAAAGGATTGGTAAAAAGTGAAGATTATGGTGGATTTACTTGACTTGATACCTGATTCGCCAAGGATATGTGGTGAGGTTACGTACGGAAGCGAACGCCTCCGTACAGCTCCGTACGGATGCGAACTGCTCCGTAAATGGGCGATCGGCATAATGCGTAATAGTGTGTTCCTTTTCAATCGCCAAAATGCGAAAGGCCGTCGATCAATGTGTCCCGACCCTAAGTCGTTTTTGAAATGAGCGCGTACATAGAATTAAAAACATTGTGTGTAGGTTTCATTGTCATAGGCCCCACATATTATTCTTTTTTCGATATCTCCCACAAACTGACCACAGTATAACAAAATTAAAATAAATAAAATTGAATTTAAATTAAATTGAACCTCTTTCTAAATTGATTCCTTTATCCGGTATTGTTATTAATTCAAATAAAGTTTTAGTTTTATTGTGTTAAGCTGTAAAAACCCGTACAGAACTTTTAGAGTGGGGCTACTTATACTTTTCAAAAAATGTAGGTTCAAAAAATGTAATTCAGCACTTTTAATACATACTTAACTAAGAGCTGCACAAGAAACTTCAACTACTTAGGTACATGTAGTATCAGAAAAATATCTAAATTTATCAAAAATTAAAGATGCTGAATTATACTCATTATCATTTGCAAATACTATTAAAAATATAAATAAATAAATACTTGAAAATTAAATTTTCAGTAGCCCTGCTTCAAAGGATCAGAAGTGGTCACTAACATGGTTCACTAAAACTCGAAATTTAATCACATATTAGGTATACCCTACCTACTTAAATACGAATAACAAAATAAAATATCATTCAAGCCAACGCTGATAAATTAATTTAATTAATTTAGACGTACCCAGTGAGAGATGTCTACGTTTTCTCAGGATATTATTAAGACGTTAAAATATGTATTAAATGTAAATAGTTATATTTGTCGCTGTGTCAAGACGTCCACGTTACATCTAATAGTAAAATGGTTCTTCATGTTCTGGTTTGTTTTATTTATTATATCTCTCAGCGACCTTATACAAGGTGGATACCACCATACAACAATAAATGAAACCACGAGCCCTGCTTCATGCAAGGAACATAATTATTACATTTAGTAAAAAACGCCTAACATCTTATTTACAAAAATGTTTTTTCAAACAAACTAAATAGCACAAAATACAGGAAAAAATAGAACATCCTATTTAAACGTCAGTCACTCACATTTGACAAGAGCGGCAACAATCTTCTGCTATTACAATAATAATAGACACCCACCGTGTTGAAATTTTGAATATTGAAAAAATAATTGCTGTGGCTAAAGTAAATGAGGTATTTGATTGAAAATTTTTTTGGGGGCATAGGTAATCATTAGGTACATAAAATTAAATTTATTGTTGTATGGTGGTAACCACGTTGTATAAATAGATACCTAGACACTATCTACGCTTGTACTGCGCACGTTACAACGTACGTCGTGTGCCCTCCGAAGCACGGAAACGCCCAAAAATTTTTTGCCACTAGCGGTCACTCTCCCAATTATTGACCGCGCCCGCCGTTGCTTACCTCGGCCGATCACTTCGAATTAATAGAAGTTGCCGGACTATGAGCGCTTCTGCCCCCCCCCCCCCTACCTCTCGTAGCCCGACATAGGTTAACGTTTGCCGCCAGCGTGCGGAACACGCCTTGCACGCCCGATTACAGCGGGCCTGACGACACGTCACACTATAGCTTTATCACCTTTACAGTAAGGCCAAGGTCAAGAAAGCTATGGTGACATACCAGCTACTTCAGTCATAACAATATCTCGTACAGTGGTGCCATCTCTGTGGTCATGACGTAGTATCCAAACACTCGCGCCACTTTTGATTTGCCGTTCCATTTGTGTAACTTCAAACATTATATTCGGGATCCTACTAAAGAATTCAATTCTATTCAACAAACGCCCTCGCCGTAAAAATATTACGTTGCTCCCTTGTTATACAATCTACTATTATTCAAACAAAATTAACTTAAAATTATCATGAACTTACTTTATTTGTGCAATTTATTTGTGTAATGAATAATATTGTAACTATAAATCATATACATATATTCTACATTTCCTACATATAAAATACGATCCGATATGGTCTACTCTAGTGGCTAGGATACCTGGCTCTCACCCAGGAGGCTTGGGTTCGATTCCCGGTATCGGAAAAGAGAAGTCATCGTCATCAGAATGATGATTTTTAGACATTCATATTTATTTATCAGACATAAATAATACAAAACCTAGTTTGTTTGGTTTTCATACAAAATTATATCATTATAATGTAAATAGGCACCGCATTTGTAGCTAGAAAGGACGAAAGCGCAATGACGTGATTGGTCTCTTCGTACATCTTCGCCGTCACTCGCTGTCAGTCATAGATGGGCCGCGTTCCGATAGCGGATCACAACGCTCAAAACGTCGTGGTATTGAGTGAACGTTTGAGCGGTAATGACCGAATGTATTGCGTCATAATTTTCATAAAGAAGAACCCAACACAATGGTTAAGGGTGTTGAGCGATGGCGACGGAAAAATATTTTTCATCACCCCTATTCGAAAAAGACGACTTGGTTCGGACATAAGGGGTTCCAAAGTTGCTGTTTTCTATTCAGCGGGCCGGAATGAATTTTCATACAATTTTTCCTGCCGGCTAGATCTTTTCCGTCCTATTTTGAATTTAGAACATTTTAGTATTTTGCGCTAAAGAAATCGAACACAAATATTGTTTGAATAAAGAATGTCTGGTTCGACGCGAGGGCCCGCCAGCTGAATAATAAAAAAAGAAATCAAATTAAGATCGCTCGAACTATTTCCCGCGTTTTCGTGCATTTTTACGTATTGTTAGAAATTTTGTTTTGTTTTGAAAAAATGAGTTCTTCCAACGATAGTGAAAGTATCCTCCTGATAGTGTAAAAACTGAAGCGAGTAATGTGATGAATAGTTTATTACCTGCGAAATCCCGGGAAAAATATTTGAAAGCCCATGATAATTTTTTGGAATGGAGAAATGCACGTATTATTTATTTTACGTATTATTTTCTATTATTTTCTATTATATATATGTAGGAGCGAGACCAAAGTCCTACGCTGATCTAGTAACGCCACCTATGAGTAATCGATGGAACTAGTTTTAGGAACCTACCGCCATCTATGAATGATGGCCGGAGCTACTTCTGGAAACGAAACAGTTATTGTTTGGGCATGGTTGGTATGGAGTGGGGGTAGAGATGGCGTCGTAGAGAACCATAGCTGTCATGATCATTCTGAATTGAGCGCTTAGACCGAGCGGACGTGTCGAACCCACTGCCATACCAAACTTGCCGCGTTTCCAAGTTAAATTTGAATTAATCGTGCTGATCCTTTGCCACTTTGCTATTATTTTGTCGTCAGCTTTATTTCTAAGTTTAATTTAATGTAATCTAAATTAATTTTGGTGATAACTGTATTGAAGTGTTGGAATAGACGTTTAAACTCAGTGTACAGACTATTATTTCTTATCCCCAGTCACGTATAACCCAAAGTATAACAACCGCTCTGACCCTGGCTCCGAGATCAGAAGCTGGGATAAAGAACTCTGTCCACGTTTTCAGGTGATATCATGAGGCGTGGATGCAAGTGAAAGTGCAAAGTGCAGTGAAATGATGTGACTAGATTTTCAATAAAACGGCAAGTATCGATATGAAGGATTTTCAAGTAAGACGGCGAGTATTGGTATGGTATAATTTTTTTATTTCATTACATCTGTGGTGACAAAATTTCGCAGCTTAAATTTTAATTCTTGCGTAAACTAGATAGTGTGTGTGTCAAATAGTTTGTTAAACAATCATGAGTGATTAATACAGTCGTAGATTTTCCGTCATTATCGTTTATGTCAGCACCGGTAGTAATATTATTTTCTTTGTTTTCTTTCCCTGAAAAAAAATATCATTCAGTGGTTACCTTGGTCAAAGCCAAAGTTGCAAGTCTTTGATTTTACTGTAATTTAACCGAAGTGTCATACATACTTCGGAAGACGCTAGTAACTTGCGTTCAATTTGTTCAAAATTTAATGAAGGTAGATTTGGGGTTAAATTACTAGGACACCCGAGGGCCAAGTACCACTTCAAGTGTTGTTATAAGAAGTGAATTTGAGTTGAGTAGTGGCAATAATATTTCTCGTTCTAGTATGGTGCAAGGTGTAATCTGATTAAGTTGTTACATTATTTCTGATTAGCGAACAGTAATTGGTGTCATTACTCAGCTGCTAAACATATCGCTTAGTTGAGGTGATGTGTCCCTTGCATTATTCAATGAAGTCTATAAGTATCGTTGCTTGATGGAGGTGACTCTAGTTGCTGTCGATCGATATAGATGATAGCAACGACACTTTTCGCTGATTAACGTCTGTAATATTACTTGCTACTACTACGATACTGTTCACTAATGAGTGAGATGTTTTCATAATATTGGTGCGCGGTTGCTTAAGCATTATTTAAGCGTTTCGATATTTGATGTTGAACTAGGATTCGTTCTTTGTTCCTATTGTTAAAGATCATGGGGATAGATTAGATTTTGTAGCCTGGTCGAAAAAGAAAAATACGCGTTTGATCTCTGGAATTTTGTTACGTATTCCGTGTAGGTACATTTTCAATTGATAACGTGATAAGGTGTTACAGTGCAGTGTCCTTTACCACAAGTGTTGTTTTCTTTTGTCACATGCGTTGAATTCTTAAAATTATTTCTTGATTACTTTTTATTGGTATGCAGTGACTGACAGCAGTGATACTGAAAGTATTGGTCAGGTAGCGGGTGAATAACGAAAGTATTCTTTTAATTATCTTGGTGTTTAGTGATTTGGTGCGCCGCTTTTAGTTGAAAAGAATTAATTAAAAAAAAAACCCGTTACAGCTTATTTGGTTGTCGTTTTAAAAGTGATTAATTAATTGTTTTGTTTCGTATTCTAAATACGCGGGTAAGTTACTGTTACGTTTAAATATTGAGAAAGGGGTTACCTAATGATTTAAATATTGTCTTCAGAGGTATTTTAGACGAATTTATTGAATTCTTACCCGATTCAGATTCTACCCACTATATTTTTGAAATAAATAAAGTCGATTTTTGCTGCATTTAGGAAGCGATTCTAGGTTTTAAGAAGCTGGAGACCAAGACCTTGTCTGGTACCTGTCTGGAACCAAGGGTGACATCACCTAGTTGTGGTAACATGAAACGAGGTAAAAGTGAAACGGCGTTTTTGGTATGACAAACTTTTATTTTATGACATCCGGTGTGTTGGAGTTTCATAACTTCAATTTTATTTCGTGCGTTGTGAAAATACAACCTTCTGTTGTCTTGTAATTAGTGATCGATAAAATAATAGTTGGATACAGTCGGTTCCCTAATTATTATTTTTTTAACAAGTGCAGCAAACTTTGATTGGATTTAATTTACCTCGTGAAACCAATGAGTTTTTAACGTTATTCGTGTTCTGTGTTCCAGCTTGGTTTTCGAAGATGGCACGGGTTGTTTCTGTGGCGATCGGGAGCAAGAGCAGCACACGAAGGTTGTACTCGTGTTAATTGGAACTGCATTGATGGCTGTGTGCGTGCGCTGGCGCTGGCTTCGTGGTGTGATGATGAAGCATCATCGGTTATTGCCGCGGAACGGGCACAACGTTACAGGTGATCTGTTTTGTTTAACTGGTTTTCTTATGGCTTATAGTAAAAGTGAATTAAACTCTTCCATTTTTGAGACATTACTGGATATTAGGCGATCCCTGTATTTTTCTTGGTTAAATTAGTTGGGTAATTGAGAAACAATAATGATGTTGCTTATTGATCTGAATAATTAGGAGGTACGGTTAAGAGAGAATAATTAAGAGAAAGAATATTCTCAATATAATGTCTTCGGGACAAAGATTTAAGTGGATTAGTTTTTATAGAATTACTTTGTTATTGAATCATCCAATTCAAAACCGTTCAATTTAATAATTGGGTAATCTGTTCAGTATTACCGGTTATAATGGTTTAATTAGTTTTTGAATTGATGGTGGGTATGATATCAGAATGAAACAAAATTATTAATAACTAGCGACCCGCCCCGGCTTTGCATAGTACTATATAGCGAATCGCTATCGTCACCTTTCAATGAATTAAAACAAAACCTTAATAAATTATACGCCATAACCATGCGGAATCCTTCTTCGATTGGTGAGAATCATTAGAAAGTTTGTTCAGTAGTTTATAGACTAGTTTTCATCCATCCATCCATCCATCAGCCTTTCGAGGTCCACTGTTGGACGTAGGCCTCCCCTAACTGGCGCCACTCTAACCGGTCCTGAGCTCTCTGAATCCAGCGGATGCCCACCGCCTTCTTCAGGTCATCAGTCCACCTGGTCTAGACTTGTTTTAAAGTTATTAAAATGGAAAGTTATAATTCTTTTTATTTGTGTGTATTGGTACTAGTATCAAACACCTATGTGGCAAACCTGTTCAAACGCCTGCGTGGCACACCTGATCAACAGCCTGAGTAGCATACAACCTATGTGGCAAATAAATTCTGAAGTCTTATGTTGTATCCCCTATCCTCATAGCAGACAAAGTAATAAGGCCCTCATGGCATGTTTCTTCAGATATCCGTGTGTCAATATTAATACACTTTAAATCAATCAATTCAAATTCAAATTCAAATTGGAATAAGCCCCTGTACTGATGCAGATTAATTTTGTAAGAAGTGCTTCTGTTTATCAGGAAGGGCTGAGCGTAGAAAGATACTCGCGTGTGTGTTTGATTGTTACAGGTAATCTTCAATGACGAATGCGGATTGGTGCCGGTAGAGCGTGCTTGCAGATGGAATCCATCCCCAGATTACGTGAAGATGCTGTACGGATTAATCTGCGATAGCGATAGCGTAGTCATAGTGTAAAAGTTAAAACAAACACAAATTATTAATTTGTAATTTTGCTCCTCTAAACTAGTGTTGTAATGTTAGAAACTTGAAAAATTAGAAACTTGTTGAGTAAAAGAAATTTAAAGTAAATTGTAGTAGGGGTCACTAACCAACTTGAGACTGACACATTTTATCAACATTGACGAATTTGACACTGACTGACCTGTGTGGCCCTGATTGACCTGTGTGGCCCTGATTGACCTGTGTGGCCCTGACTGACCTGTGTGGCCCTGACTGACCTGTGTGGCCCTGACTGACCTGTGTGGCCCTGACTGACCTGTGTGGCCCTGACTTGCCTGTGTGGCCCTAACTGACACCAGCTAACTAGCCTGTGTGGCAGGGCCTAGCCTGTGTGGCAATGACTAGCTGACTAGCCTGTGTGGCAATGACTCTCCTGTGACACAAAGACTAGCCTGTGTGGCAATGACTCTCCTGTGACGCAATGACTATCCTGTGACGCAATGACTATCCTGTGACGCAATGACTATCCTGTGACGCAATGACTATCCTGTGACGCAATGTTTCGCCCGTATGGCAATGATTCGCCTGTGTGGCAATAACTATTCTGTGTGACCATAACTATTCCGTTTGACCATAACTATTGTGTGACCTTAATTAAAAGGTAGTCTCATTAGTAACGAATAACTTTTGCTGAATAAAAGAAACTTTAGAGCTTTGTTGTAACTTAATTAAAAAGGAATCACACGAGGACGTGTGCACGTCAGATTGGCCGTGTAGGAGCGAGACCAAAGTCCTACGCTGATCTAGTAACGCCACCTATGAGTAATCGATGGAACTAGTTTTAGGAACCTACCGCCATCTATGAATGATGGCCGGAGCTACTTCTGGAAACGAAACAGTTATTGTTTGGGCATGGTTGGTATGGAGTGGGGGTAGAGATGGCGTCGTAGAGAACCATAGCTGTCATGATCATTCTGAATTGAGCGCTTAGACCGAGCGGACGTGTCGAACCCACTGCCATACCAAACTTGCCGCGTTTCCAAGTTAAATTTGAATTAATCGTGCTGATCCTTTGCCACTTTGCTATTATTTTGTCGTCAGCTTTATTTCTAAGTTTAATTTAATGTAATCTAAATTAATTTTGGTGATAACTGTATTGAAGTGTTGGAATAGACGTTTAAACTCAGTGTACAGACTATTATTTCTTATCCCCAGTCACGTATAACCCAAAGTATAACAACCGCTCTGACCCTGGCTCCGAGATATATATATTATTTTCTCATAGTGGGTGATGAAAAGTAGAGTGTATCACTCGGGTGCAAGTATATTTTTGGCTCGGGCGACGTACTTTGAATCCCTCGCTACGTTCGGGATTCTACTAAAGAATCCCTCGCTACGCTCGGGATTCTACTCTAGAATCCCTCACTTCGCTCTGGATTCAAAAAACGCCCTCGCCGAAAAAATATTACTTTGCACCCTTGTCATACAATCTACTATTATTATGATTCTGAAGAAAAGGTCGTAAGGTGTTCCCTCACCGCGAGCATTCGCGGGTAATGTAACATTATAGATTCGACTTTGAGCATTACATTACAATACTACCTCCCTGACTGCTGAGCATTCACGTATAATGTTACATTTAGTATAGATTTGAATTTGCGAGCATTCTTATTACAATGCTATGAAGGTACATTTAAATTTGATGGCAGTTATGTTACAAGTTGTATCAAGATATTACACATTGCTCACTACAAGGTGCGCATTGGAATGCAAGGTTCTCTTCCTTCACTGATCGAGTGCTCGAATCTGTAACGTTACATTACACGCGAATGCTCCCGGTGAGGGAGCGCCTTAAGATGAAGTAGTTTCCGAAACGTTATAGCAGAAAAAATAATTGTATTCCATTTTTAATGTTTATCATTATGAATAAGCATAATAATTTAGCCTGTTTAAGTACCCACCTTATTTTTTCAAGGCTGCTATTTGTAATACTTACATCAACGCTATAATACGTTTCACTAAAGTATAAAATAATTTATATTATAACACTGATAGCTAGTGAAACTCGATATCATGACGCCATGGTCGTCTTCATGTGTTAATGGAACATACCCAATTATTAGTACAATAGCAAATAACTCACGTCAATGTCAAAATTGTCAAAGTGAAACGTAAATTGTAATGTTGGCATTAATCATTTTGAATTTTGATAATTTTCCAATGTTTATCTTTGGTTGTGATGATAAAATACTTTATAATATAATTTCTTCGTTGTAACACAGATTTAATTACTAACAATTGTTATTATTTACCTAAAATCTTAGTGAATAGCCTGTGCTTTAAAACAGTACAACACCGTTTTAGTTGTGATCGCTTTAGACCTTTTTAACGTGTTTACAGTTGCCCACTAGATAGGGATAAATAAAAATACTTTTATATTTGAAACAGATAGTAATTTGTGAAATCTCAGACATCATTAAATATGTCTAAAACAGCCCATGTCGTGGACGGCGAAGCTTCCGAATCGGACTCAGATATTGAAGTCGGAAGATCTCCAGTAAGTACCTAAATAAAAAATCTAAATATTAATATATAGGTAACACATTGTGACAGCTCATATCTCTATAATGAGGCGGTTAAAGGCCTCTTATTAGGGAGGTCCGGGTTCGAATCCGAGGGCATGCACTTCGGACTTTTCGGAGTTACCTATTTGCGTTCAAGCATTTAAATGTCACTGGCTATAACGGTAAAGTGTAAAGTGAGGATACCTACATGCCAGGGGTCTGGCAAAACTAAAAGTTGTGTGAACTCTGCCAATTTGCACTTTACCAGCATGGTGGCCTTACCTTCTTATTCTGAGAAAAGACCCATACCCAGAAAAAATGTTTAACTTTTATATCAGCTGGCTTCTAGTCTTCTGGTCTGCAATGTGTTGGTGATGAGTGAGTGAGTGGTGAGTTTGGAAGAAGTTGTCTGGTCATCATCTGCTAACTCTTTTTCTTGTCAGTATTTTAAAGAGTCATTCTTTTATCTTTTGTCAGTATTTTATTCTTTCTTTGTAGGATTCAGATGTTGCTAACTCGAAAGGATTTGTAATCACTGGAGAAGCACCTGAATCTGATGATGGTGAGGTTTTAAGTATGAAAATAAAATGTTACACACACATGTCTCCATACTAAGATTAAATATATAATAGGATTTATCCATACATTCAATACATACATTAACTCATCTTTGAAATTTTTTATTGTTTCTAACATTATGTTTATGTTAATATAATATTGTTACTAAAAAAGTCAACATTACATTAATTTGCAATGAAATAATGCTAATTAAAATTCCATGATTTTGTCGCACTTGGTGGTAACAAAATCATTCTCGGTTTACTGAGGAGGATGCGTTTTACTCAACAACCAAAACGCTCAAGACTCCTCCTTTTCTATGAGAACAGACGGTTTTTTGCGCGTTTAATCGCTCAGTAGAACGCAACATTTGTTAAGGACATTACAAGGACCTCTTAACAAATGGTGATGTCACTTCTGTTTTAGTAATTTAATTTTATATTTCCTTCATAAAACAATGACATTTTATGAAATCAATATTTTTAATTTTACAAAGCTGTAAAATCTACATTCCATTTCCTATTACAGAATCAAAGCTTTCACCACAGCCAGAGCCTGTGGAAATGGATGTGCCACTCAATGCACCAATGTCCCGCCAGACATCATCAAAGTTGCTGTATAACTCACTGTTACATCAGAAACTCTGTAAGTATTTTTAATATTGCCATTAAATTTTGATTTCAATCCAATAATGGCCTGCTTCTGAGCTACCTATCAAAATTACATACCCACAAGAATAAATAATTTTGAATTTGAAAATTGACTGGGACATATTTATGTTCCTAATACTGTCAATAAAAAAAAGCTTTTGTGAATGTTGGAACAGAACCAAATGATACATAATAACTGAACATAGTTAACAAATACAAAAATGCATTGTTATTGTATTCATTTTTTTTAACAATTCCAGGGGAATGCAACGTCTCGCTCCGGGCTACCCTCGAGGGTCTGATGAAACACACAACAGATATAGCTGTTGAGAAGTTGACTCGAGCTGACAAGACTTTACTCACTGTACAGGTTATCTAGGAAAATAATATATTTCACCAAATTAGTGCATTAATTGACGCCTTAAGTTAAGACGCAAGAGTGGCAGTAGAATAATTGGTTTTGTTGATCAAACTGTAGTATTTTTGTTTGTATTGTTGTTGGTAGTGGTTGAGTTTAACATTTATGATATTACTAGTAAATCCGCTAGGAAACCAGTCTCTTCAAAAATCTTTTATCTTCAAAAATCATAATTTTAATAAATTATGTTATTTCGATGTCTACTTTCATGAAAATCCGTTCAGTAGTTTTTGCGTGAAAGAGTAACAAACCCACACACACACACACACTCACTCACTCACATCCTTACAAACTTTCGCATTTATAAAATTAGTAGGAAGTAGGATGGCCGATTTACATTGATACAGTAGTGCCAGCATCACTGGATTATTAGTGCTAAAGTATGGGTTACAATGGATGCTGGACTGGATTGTAACATATTTACACTGGTACAGTGCTGATCCAGCGCCGATCCAGTCGTGCTGGCGCCAGCTACTTTATCAATGTAAATCAGCTATTAATATAGATGACTTTTTTTTTTTCAGGAAAGCATGCGATCAACGAACGCCAACTTGACGCTGGCGAGAGCTAGACTGCGGCAGATACACGCGGAGCTAGACAAGGCCAACTGTGGGAGCGCCTTCCCTACTGTGAAAATATGATTATTGACAACGTAATGAACCGGCCAAGTGCGACGGGGACTCGGTTATGATGGGCTCTGTAACATTGTGCAATATTAAGAACTAGCGTCGTTTCGTTAAAAACAACTGTACAATAAATTTAAAACAACAAAAAATTACACATACCGCGACTATAAAAGGTTTGCAGTTTGCACTAACCGGGCTCACATATGAGTGAGCCCGTTTAGTGTAAACCTTTTAGCGTGCGAATGTGAGTGAGCGGCCTTAGGCCTCATTTACGGAGACGCGACGCGTCGCGCGTCGCGTGTGGCGTGACGTCTCGCGGCGCGTCGGTCGTTTTATCTGTTTACGGTGCGGCGACGCGTGAAGCGGCACGCATCATCACACGCGTAAACACAAACTGTAGGAGTATTACGAGATTGTTCATAGAGACGCGGGACGAGAAGGGTGGTGGTGCCCGCCGCTGCGCCCGCGACGATTTCTCAAGCGTGTAGCAAAGCACTCGGCGGGTATCGCTTCATTGAGAATTGCCGCTGCGTGCGCCGCCGCGTGAAACGTGTCGATGGTATCCGCGGGCTCGGCCGTTAAAAACGCTCCATTTCAAGCAAACGCGTGAAAAATCGCTTCTCCGAAAACGCACTCATACAACGCCATATGTTTAAATTCAGTGCGGGCCGCGCAGCCTATCGCAACGCGCGACGCGCCGCGTCTCTGTAAATGAGGTCTTAGTATGTGTCCAGTGTCGAATAAATCCTTGAATACATACAGATTTACGCCAACGAGTAGGGTAAGTAAAGTAGTAAGTAAGAATGGGGATTACCGGTCACTTAAGGCGAAATAATCACAAATCCGATAATAATTAACATTTCTTTATTAATCTTTGTAACAATCAAACTATAGGTATTATTCAAACAAAATCACATTAATTGAGATCAATAATTAAAACAACTTTGGCATAATCAGCATTTTAAAAAAATCTAGTTTGACTGGTATTACACACCTTGGCAGGTAAAACCAGTCAGTAGGTTGCTAATGCCGATCAAGCTTAGTTCAGGCATAAGTCGCAAATGTAACCATCAGGAGAGTCATAACCAGAGCACTCAGCGTGTGCCCAGAGACCACACAGCACACATCTATACCAGCGCTCGTTATTACGTCCATAATCATCGCAAATTATACATTTGTTTTCGTAGTCAGCGTCGGTGTCTTCATCTTCACGCAAGTCTGTCATTTCTACTTCCGTATCCGACGTACTCTCATTACGTTTGTTTTTACCTTGAAGCACTCTCTTTCTAGCTTTTTTCACTTCCATCGATTTTCCTTTTCTTTTAACTGTCTTTCTTTCAGTTTTTATTTTAAGAGTTGGCTTTTCCCTTTCCTTTGCAATTTTTCTGTTTTCTTTCTCGACCAAAGCTTGTCTGTTAGGAGTTCCTGTTAAAATTGTTGCGTGCTGTTTGCGAGATAGTATGTTTTTTTGCTTGTCTTGTCTATTTGGTAGTGGCAAAAGATCCTTAACACTGACAGTTTTACCAACGCCTGAAGTAGAAGGAACGGGTCATAAATGTTAGGCAGCTGCTCAAATGTGGTAAAGGTTGTTGCATTATTTTCTGAGACTGGTTCTATCACATCAGAAAGTGATGGCAATTTAGATGAATTTGTCTGACATTGAGTTTGTGGGCCATGTGTTATTGATTCATCTAATATTATTTGGGATTCTGGAGTCTTATTATCTCGGTCTCGTATTTCTTCGTTCCTATTTAAAATGTCGGCAGCCACAAAATCTTCGTCTGTAAATACGTCCGGATTTAAAGGATATATTCCTGTAGCAGCAAAGCCTGCTTCAGCTTTTGGAATGGTTGCTATTTTTTGAAAAGCTTTTCTGAACAGTGATGCGAGATCATTTTGTGTTATCTTTTTTCCCAATTGGTTCTTTATGAAAAGGTTGCATTCTTGTTTATACGCTGTTTTAAGTGGACCATAGATAGAAACATCTAGCTAGAGGTTGTATTCTATGCGAGTCATGAGGTGGCAATGATGACATCACTATGTTGTTGCTTTTGCAAAACTCATAAGCTCTTAAAGAGATGTGGCTAGAATGATTGTCGAGGTCTAGCAATATGGGCTCGTTTTCTGAAGGTTTGGTGAAATCTGCAAAGTGCTTGAGCCAGTCTACGAAGAGATCTTCGTTGATCCATCCATTTTTCGAGCACCGATATAATGTCCCACGAGGGCCGTCTGTTTCTAAAGCACATGAATGTCGCTGTCGAGGATAAATTAGCATTGGTGGGGCGTAGACTCCAGTAGCATTCACAGCGCACACAGCTGTTACGGTCTTGCCTCTTTCACCGCTAGTAATAGACCTTACACGTTGCTGCCCTTTCTCAGCTACAATTTTACCAGGGTCTTGTACTGCCGAAATACCGGTCTCGTCTACGTTCCATATATTTCTAGGCAGAAACTTATATTTTTCCATTAGTTCTGAAAGGAATTTGAAGAACATACCTACTTCGTTCTTATTAAAAGCAGTTGCTCTATTTAAGCTCATGCCTTGAGCTTTCCTGATGGATAAATTATTTCTATTTATGAAGCCTTTGAGCCAATCCTTGCCAGCTAGTTCAAAAGTTTCATTAAAGTTGTGCCTAATATTATTTTTTACAGCGTATTCATATGCCATCTTTCTAATTTGAAGCGAAGTGCACCCGTAAAATATTTTACCAAGGAACTTAACTTGGGAGGCCATTTCCTCTTCTTGCTCCCTCGTGAAGACATGATCGAGCTGCTTCTCTTATAGTTTTTCCTTCATCCACTAGTCTGAAACCCCTGTGTAGTTGCTCTTGGATCCACGACGCCTTTGAAATTGGTTGGCTTCTTCTTTTAGGCATTCTGAAATGATAGAAATACATTAATATTTACCAATTTTACTTGCGGTTAATACCGGTCAGCATGACCGGCATTGCCCGACTACAAACATTTCCGTAAAAATATTCTAGATAGGAAAACTGAACAAATAAGTTAAAAAACGATTATCACTCTAAACGCTAAGTAATTATGATGCAACAATCCTAGGTAACAATGTAAGAAACGTGAAATTATAGACACTCACCTCTTATTGTTTTACCGCGAAATTTTACATTAACTTAGCGCGAAAACAATCGACGTGCGTTCACACAAGATGTCGGCTGCGGAATGAAGCGGGGACCAGAGCGCAGTGTTGCCAGGTCAAATTTTCTCTTTACCCTAGGCTTGATCTCAATTTACCCTAGATTCTGTTAAATAAATAAAAAATACCCTAAATAAAAAGTCCCTAAGGCGCATGCCACACTGCGACGGAATCCGCATGCGGTAACACGGTTTCAGTGTGTATAATACGGTAAGTATAATGTAGATATATAACACGGTTTTTGCAAAATTAAAAACCGCATCACCGCACACTGGAGATTCCGTTGCAGTATAGAATGCGCCTATTTGTGGCATTTTTATTAAAATAAAACATCAATAAAAATTTACAATTTTTATTGGCACACAACAATAAAAGTTTCTTCTGCTGCATCAGGATCATCATCTTTTTTATCATACATATTGTTATTAAATTTATCTAACATAGCTTTTGTAGGAGTAAAGTTCACACAGGATTTGTGGAATATATTTGTTATACCTTACAGTCATTATACTCTGTATCATAGATAAAGATAACCTATTTCTAAGTTTAGTTTTGACGACTGAATAAAGTGAGAAGGCCCTTTCCAAAGCCGCATTAGATATAGGTGCTGACAAAAGAGACAATGCTAATTTAGAAATACTAGGGAATCTTTTATTACCACCAGCATCTGTGTCTCGTTGAACCTCAGCCCACAAATCAATACAACGTGTCGTATTTTGCCAAGATTTGTTTTGCAAATTGTTCCATTCTGTTTCCACCTCTTGCTTGGAACCATATACTTCAACCCTTTGTACATTTCGTAGCATATCAACGAGTGTTGGTTTCACTTGAGACGTAGCTATTTCTGGAGACAACATCGTAAACATCACGCCACTCACTGTGTATGTGTGCGTGCGCCGGAACGCAGTAGTTTGGGAGATTTTGTATTGACCGGTATTACCTCCTGACCGGTATTACCCGGTTCTAGCCTACATGTTTTTTGTAATCGTGTCCAGGGGCGCCGCTAGGTGTATGGGAGCCCGCGTGCAAAACCGTTTTGCACACAGTGGCTCCACAAACAACCTCACACAGATTTAATTTTATGCCGTCTCGCCGTGGTCCATCTGCTGTCCTGTCCCCCATGGGGTCCGCCCGCGTGTGGTGCTCGATGGGCATGCCCGCTTACGGCGCCCCTGATTGTACATAGGTACTTTAAACCTATAAAAGTAAGGTGTCGTGTCTATGTTGTCTTGCCCACAGATTTATTTATGTTCTATTGATATGGGCTCTAAACTCTAAAGTACATACTATATTGTGATAGTGATAATAAATTAGAGTTAAGTACTTGTTATGTTAAATATTTTTTATTTAATTGTTGTTTATGATAAAATATATGGTATTTTTAAAATGCAATCATGTTTTATTTGTGAATTGGCTTCGATTCTCTGTGAATTATATATATGTACCTACATTACTCAGTACCTGAATCAATCCTGTTCCAGCAGACAGACAGGTCGCGTTGACGTAATCAAACAAGGCACGTCAGACTTTAGGCTTCCTAAGTTTTAAGAAGTTCTTAATACATTTCATATACCAGCGGTCAGTCGAAAGGTCAAGCGTTCATTGTTTTATATCTAGATAATATAAATGTATAACGCACAAAGTAAGCGTTAATAAAATAAGAGTAGTGTAAAAATTATGATTTTGAACTTAACTCATCGTGGATTGTACACATATTACTATGATAATGGGTACAAATACACACCGTCACACACGATATTTATTTTGTACGCCGATATGTGGCTGATGAGTTCAGCCGTGACCACGATCCACGCAACCGGATCCGAAATATCGGCGTACAAAATACATTTATCGTGTGCACCCGTATCATAATATACCTACGTGTAAAACTGTAAAATTCCTGTATACCATATTAGACCTAACGTCCTAATGTAACGAGGTATTTTATTGTAATTAGTGGTATTTATTTTATTGTCTTTTCTATAAATAATGACTTGTTATTTCCTGTCTCCAAGTAATAACAATGAGGTACTTAAATTAAACTTATTATCAATATTTATACGGGTTTCCCGAACACGACAATCACAGTAAACAGGATAATAAAGCTGTCCACATATTTTTTCAAACTCGCGTTAAGTTTATTCCTACATTTTCGGACTCTAAGGGTCCCCGCAGACTGACTGCAGCCACTGACGGCTGTGGCGCATGGCGCTTCTTTTTAGAAGCGCGGTCCGGTTAACAGCTGGTTCAGCTGAATTCTGCTCACTGTTTTTGGAGCTGCTGTTGGCCGGATCGCGCTTCTCGGATCTCGGATCGGATCGCGCTGCAGTCAGTTTGCGGAGACCCTAAACCTAATCGCCAATTATGATCAGATGATGGTCATCAGACAATTTCTGGATTAGACAATTTCCGAATGGCGCAATGGTTAACACGCCGATCGCTGTTCCGAGGGTCCTGGGTTCGATTCCCAGCGAGGCGGCAAATTGAATGATGAGTTTAAATTTCCGTTCTCGGTCTGGGTGTGTGTCCTTGTCTTGTGTGTTTGTCCAAGGTACCCACGACACAGGGAATCCTAGTGTGGGGCTTTGAGTGTGAAGCGTTATTTATTTTATTTTATTTATTTATAGAGTTTCGAAGTGGCATACCTAACCAGTAATCATACTAACACCATCTGCTAACTGGACTAGTCCCGATTTGAGTTTGGTTTGTATCGGTCAGTCATGGGAGGCAGCGGAGAGGTGGTTGAGGAACTCTGGGAAAGGTGCGTGAGGGAACGGGGAACTTAAGGAATAGGTAACAGACAACAATAAGTTTCAGTTTATTTTATCTATGTACGTTCCAATAATGTAATATTTTATATTCCGTTCACATTCGAGTAATCAATGTAATCATCAATAATTCTGCATTTGTATTGAACTGATCAGATCAGAACAATTTCTGAATTTTAACGATGCAAATCCATGATTCCGAATTTGATATGGAACGCTTGGAATTGCTGGTCAATTAAGTTATTAATAATCTTGTTGAACTTGAGAATCAACCTGCGGTCAGTCCAATGGTCCGACGAGCCGCATCGGGTAAACAAAACCTAAAAATCGAGTCAGTTAGTGTCTAGCACGTACTAAGTCAGTAACTGGTAACTCAGTCCGAAGGCGACCGAGACACGAGTCGCGCGTCCGTCGCAAAACCGGTTGCAGTTACCTAATTACTTAGTATAACGTTTAGATTTTAAACTGAAGTGATCTTTAATTGCTTTTATCAGCATTGTGACCGGAACACACGGTTTTCTGTGTGATTTAAATATAATATTAAGATACTAGTTGAAGGTAAGACGAAGTTTATTATTTCACGTGTTTTGTTATGGATAAATAATGGGTTTATAATTGATAAAGTATAATTATAAATAAGTAGTAGATACATTTAGGTAATTTGTAGGTGTTCGAGAACCCTGTAGAGTAGGTAGTGAACCTGTGCGCGATCGGTCTCAAATTCAAACCCGTCGGGTTTATCTATGTGACGGATAAATCTTTTTTTAATTCGTCAATTTTTTATTTGCGTTATCCACATCAACCGCGGACGGATAAAGCCTTTTTATTTACCAACTCTATAGCCTAGTTGGTAGGAGTGATCCTGCCAAAGAAGGAAAGAGTTCCGGGTTCAATTCTCTAGAACCAACATTTATACTCGTAGGTATGTCAGAAATTTGTGTGACATTTAAATTGTTAACAAACGATGATGAGATGACATCTTTTGTTATTAGTCTATTGATTATCTTCATGTAGTTAAGCACGTGGGCATACAAAATGAAGAAAACCATTAATGTTATACCTACCTACAATATTAATTAGGAATTTATTGGAGACCCGCAATACGCCCGAAATTGTACCCTATTTCGTTTTTTCAAAGCGTTTACTTCACATTGACACTCATTATCATGATTTATGTTCATTAGCAAATGTATTTTGTAACACTTACCTAATAGGTACCCAAAGTCCCACACTAAGATTCCCAATGTCGTTTGTGCCATAGATACACAGAGACAAGATCAGACATCCAGACCGAGAAAAAATTCTAAAAATTCCTTCTTTAAATTTCCTTTAGTCGAACCCAAGACCCTTCGAATGATGCATGGTAACCATTGCATCACGTAGGTTGTCAATAACTAAATCACTCTTCTGGCTATAACAACAAATGAATGAACATTAAAGATGTTAGGATTTTACAGCCTTACAGTACAGGGTAGGTAGGTAGGTACCTAACATATTTCTTCTCACAATCCACCATTGTGAGATTTATAGTTATAACATGCAATACATTAAAATTGCCTGGTACTCAGAAGATACTTAAATACATACAGGAATACCCAACTTTGACCGTGTGTATAACGTCATAGTTTAGCGTAAGGTAATTATTTAAATAGCCAGTCGTGAGAACCTACCGCGATGGTGGTTGACCTTGCGAAAACGCTCGGGCTATCGAAATATCTACCTTATTTATTGTAAATATTGAACACACGAGCCACGATAGGTAAACCCCCTTGCCATGTAAGCTAGTACTGTTTTCGATCTGAGTTCGGGGCCCAGCTGTCTCCAATAACATGCACCAGAGACCATACTTAGGCCCGTCAGATGAACAGTTGTAATGTGATTTAATGCAATTGTTGGTGAATTAATTCTGTTAACGTTTTTAACAAATTCTACAAAAAGGGGCTAAAACATATAAGTAGAAACTTTTAATTAACTTATACATTTAGGACTTCATTTATAATTAAGTAAGTTGTCAATTTTAAATGAAGCACAAAATTCTCGCTCTTTGCTTAACAAAAATACTTAATTCAACTTAACATTTTTAGTTAACAATTTAATTGTTGACACAGTTTTAATGTCATGTGTCTAATAATACCAATCTAGTTAATGTTAAAGCTATTAAAGAAATTGAAAATAAATAAGACGCTTATAAATATTCAACGATCATGTTCGTATCGTTCTTAAGTTCTGATTTAAATAGTGGGGTAGGTACCTAATGGAGGGGAGCGCCCCGGGTGACACCAATTCATCCCCTCTTACATGGGTTGGATTCTAGAAAGGATCCAGGTAGCCATTGACGATGCGATTGTGAGGTAGCGATTGATTGGAGTGCTTCCAAATGGAAGATATCCATTTGGAAGTGCCTCCATACATTTAGAAGCATTCCAAATGGACGTATCGTCAAGAATACGAAGAACTTTGATAAATGAATGATGCCATATTTTACTTTTATCACCCTTTCTAATAGGGTTAAAGGGGTCGCTAACTATACATATTTGGTTCTGAAAATTCAAGCTCTAGTAGGCATTTCCCGGGCTTAACTTTGAGGGTGGATTTCCATAAATACAGTAGCTAGCGCCAGCATCACTGGATTTGATAACTACTTATATGCCGCTAATGTGTCGGATACTGGATGCTGGACTGGATTGTAACATGTTTAGGTACACGTACCGGTACAGTGCTGATGACGCTACCTTATATTTCAAGAAAAAATGGTAGAACTGTCTTGTGTACCTAATTATAAAAATATCTAGTAAAAATTGCATAATTTTATAGTACTGTAGAATGACAGTTTTCAATATGCACAGAATTTTTAAGTTTTTGCTATAACCGGGAAATTCCCTTGTGTGAGTATCTCGCTCATTACAGTAAATTAGATGTTGTACCACCATAATTAATTGTCCTGCGTTCAAAAAATATTTAAAGTAATATTAATAAACGATTACTGACCCGCCTCTAGCTGAATGACCGCCCGCGTGTTGGCAGCCCGTCCCCCGTCGTCGTTTTAATTTTTTTTTTATGGAATTAAGATAGCAAACGAGCATGCAGCACCACCTTCCGCTGCCGCCCATGACAACTGTGACCGACCCAGAACTAGACTCAATGACTCTCGTTCTAATTCGGTCACAGATGCGTTGCTACCCCTGAGGACTGAGATGGTCGCCTCTAAAAAGTGTAACCGGCTCCACACCTTCCTATCCGGAACACATTATTGTTCTTAAAACAATTATTACACGGTAGGAATGGTACTAAGTACCATGGCGGGCGGTGGTACTTCCCCGGGTGAGCTCTAGGCCCTACCACCTATAGAAAATTGATTTAAATTATAAGTATCTCTTGCTCCCCTCCGTGGTCCGTTTGCTCCCCGTGTGCACGCCTTGAACACCCGCTTACGGCGGCCCTGAACGAATAGCAATGTCTGTAATGAATATAACAAAGGCTTTTGACCGTGAGAATCATTCTATAGCAAAAAATCTTTGCACGTGGTTCCTACATAGAAGAGGAAAAGCGCATAATTCATAATTAAACCTTGTTTGTAAAACAGAATACAAATCAAACATGACATCACACAAACACGAGAATACAAACGAATCTGATAGCTATACAACATGGGGTTCCACAGGGAAGTGTTCTGGGGTCTCTTTTATTTTTACTATAGTTAAGTACGAGTATACGAGTTTTGTGTTAGTCTTTTTCCACTAATACCGATCCCGTGTGAATTACGGGGCATAAAGGAAATTATATGTTTCTTTACAACCTCTATTGTCGAGAGAAGGTCCCATAAAAATCGGTTCTGCCGTTCCGGAGATTAGCACAGAAAAACAGTCAAAAGACAAAAATTGTAAAACCGTTTGTTTGTGTTTTATTTTAGTATCATGTAAATAATGTACCTAAATAACTACGTTTAATTGAAAAAAAACGCTGTTATTTTGAAATCACAAACAAACACTTCAATTTTATTTATAACCGACGTATCAAAATAAGCAATGATGTGACTGTATTTATTGGCGTTCTTAATCGTTCTGTCGTGCAATAAAAAGATCTTTGACATCCATTATGACTTAACACGATGAGTGCGAAACGAGGCTTAAAACACCTCGTCCGTGTCTCGACGTTATAGCGGTAAGAAAAAACTTAAACTTCTCTGTCGTGCGGGAGGCATAACTTCCATCTGGTTCAGTGTAGGAAAAAGATAACTATATATCTGAGATGTGCTATTAATTCCTAGTTCTATGGTATATCCACCTTAATACCGGGTTTCTTAGACCTCGTGCCGCACTGAACTAATAAAATTCTAACGCTGTGCGGAACGAGGTTGCAAACGCCTCGTACCTCCGCGCACCTCGTACCGCACCCTACGCTAGCTTCATGCGGTTAGTGTTGTGCAACGCATTCGAAGCTTTTACAGAGAACGACTTGGATGTGGATACAGGTAATCTTCAAACATCCTAACTACTTGTTATATCGTTAATAGAAACGTGAATGTGACTTGTTGAGTAACTTTCTTCAAATAGGTTGTTAATCATGATAAATTATGGTATGTTTGTTTATTGAGTTAACTAGCGGACCCGGCAAACGGTGTTTTGCTCATCAAAATTTAATGCTTTTGCCCAATTGTACTCGACTCTTCAGTACCTACTCTAACCAACTTTACCCAACTCTTCTCTATTCTAATCTAACCAACTTTACTCAAGTCTACCCACCATTTCCTTACTCTTAAATTAATCTACTAAGCTCGACCCTACTTTTCAGAACCCACTGCAAACAAAGTAGGTATCTCGAAAAGGGATCAAAGAAGAGGAGATGTGTAGGATGTTACGAAAAACTCCGCACCTAACAAGTCGTGAGGCAGACAAAAAAGTAAAGAAAATTGTCACAGAATGCACTGGTTGCAAAAAATATTATTGTTTGAACTGTTTCAATGAGAAACACCCGTAAATTTTAAAAATAAAATACCAATATATAAAATCGATATTTATTTTCCCATCCCTAAATAATATGAAAAACTGCCATTTTTCAGTGCGGTACGAGGTACATCAGATCCCACGTTTTATTTTACCTATAGAATCTAAACTAACTTATGTAACCACGGGCGGCGGCAGATTTAGGTTCATCAATTCATTGTTAATAATAATCGCGACAAAAACAAACAATTTGTTTTATTTGGCGCCAAAAAAAGGATTTTTGTCTCCTACGGGCGGTGGGGTTTAATATGCCTCGTGCCGCCACAATGTCTGGTTTAGGACGAGGTTTAAAACGCCTCGTAACGCAGTAATGGAAAGTACAGAAAAATCTGTGCCGCAGGGAACGTGTTGTCTTCAATACACTGTGTATGTACAGGAGACCGAAATTTGGGTCGACAGGCTCGATACAAAATGTGCTTGACGAGTTAAAAGAATGTGATTCTTAATAGCGGTCTCAGAAGGACTATTATGTTGTCCGAAAATATCACGAATTTAACGAAATGTAACTCTATCAAAATTAGTCATTTTCATGATGGATTTTGATTATTTTAATGGGAATTTCGAGCGAAATTGAATTCAATGTAACAATTGTCAATGCATCTATATACTAAGAATACCTCGAAAAACGAAATGTCAAAACTAAGTATCATATTATTGTCGGTGTTTGTTGCAATTTAAAAACAAAGTTCTTGTTGAAAGACCCTACATATCGACGGTGACATTCGAGTAGAGCGTTGAGTGCTACGCCAAACATCTCATTGGATCATTCATATTTTATTTCGTGTGGCGGATAAGTTAATTAACAACACAATTATCGCTGCTCACATTCAGCACTGCGGGTGAGATAAAGGTGATATAAACAAATTTATCGGGCAGTTTTCCTGTTCTTTTCGCGAAGGTCAAAGGTATAAGAGGTTATTGAAGATTATCGGATGGTTATTACACTATAAAAATCGCTATTTATTGCCCTAAATTGTTACAAATGTGCCCAAGTCGTAGAACCGGTCTGAGTAGGTATTCTGAGCTTGTGGTTCGTCCTTGCTTTGCTTCGGGAGATCTGTGGTAAAGTATTCGAGGATATTTTCTAAAAGATTATTTATTTATTTATTTAATTCTTTTTTGTACACCAACAACATATGACATTATCAGAAGTGAAAAATATACATAACAAGGTACAAAAGGCGGCCTTATCGCTATATAGCGATCTCTTCCAGGCAACCTTAAGTGTGGAGCATAAGATAGGAGTGGGTAAAGTGGTAAGGTGTACGAGAAATGATAGGGATATTGAAAGTATAGACATTCGAGATATGTAAGGGAGCAAATAAGGAAAAGGAAAATAAAACAGAACAAAAGATTAAATTATAAGAACTAAGGGGGGGGGGGGCCTGATTAAATCTGAAGATAGTGAGCTTTTACTAGGTTCTTAAACGAATTTAATGAACTTGCGTTGCGGATGTGTATGGGTAGGGCATTCCAGAGACGAACGGCGGATACGGTAAAGGAATGTTGAAAAAAGGTTGAGGAATGTGCTGGGGTACAGAGGAGTAGATTTTTCGAGGAGCGTAGGGTTCTGTCATGGTTGAGATGGAGAAATTGGAAACGGTTTTTGAGGTAGGGAGGATAATTAGGATTTTAATTTTTTGTCTGTCTGATCCGCGCTAATCTCCGAAACGGCTGAAGCGATTTTTGTGGGACTTTACTGAAATACAGAAGAGGCTATGGAGCTACATATAGGCTACTTTTAATCCCGAAATTCGCGCGAGACCGGAATTTACTCGGGAAAAAATATTATTATAAAAACAAAAAACCCGACTGCTTACAAAAGAACTCAAAAGAAACGTAGTACTTGTGATAAATCTTTTTTTACCCGTAGGTAGCAGTACTTATAGTTTGTCCCTGCCTGCAGCACCATGAAGTATTTTATGTTGATATTGTGACACTTGTTTTTTTCTTTTGAGTTCTTTTGTAAGCAGTCGGGTTTTTTGTTTTTATAATAATATTTTTATTTCAGACTTTCTAGTGTTTTCACCGAAAAATTCTACTTTTTGGGATGGTTTTTGACAATTTGTGTAAAAACGACGTTATATGATATATATTTTTGAAAAGGTCTTTTCACGATCTTTCATTTGATACCCATATTGCTAAGATAACAAAAAAACTCAAGATTTTCTCCTCTTTTTCTTCCACTTTCGGGCGCCATTTTGAAAATTCATATAGCCTATGACACTTTCACAGTTCTGACGAATTCAACGATACCTCATATGTCGAAATCCGTTCAACCGTTTGGGCTGTGGTGCGGTCCGAATAAATGGACATACATACAAACATAAATACATACATACACTCGAAAAACATAACCCTCCTTCTGACGCAGTCGGGTAAAAATGGCCCCTACTTTCAAGAACTGCAATAAATCTTCTAAACCTATTATTAACCTTAGTAGACTAATTTCAAAATATGTGCGAATTCAAAATATTTGTATAAAAATGGTGACGAGGAAAACCTACACAAATAATAAATTCTTATGAACCGCGTACATTTTACGTAAGTAGGTATATACCTACATTACACTCAACAGACAGCTTCGGCCGAGATAATGTGACCTGCAGGGGTCACAGAACGTCATATATATACCATCTCACAAGAACATTATTCATGGTAATCCAGATCTATGCATATTAAATCTGTTACCGATTGATGAGAGAAAATATTACAACTCAAGTACAACTCAAAACATTCATTTTAAAAATTTTGTCTGTTTGTCTATTTATCTATGATGTTGTTCGAGCTCATCTCAGAAACAGCTTAAAACTGATTTGGGTGCAGTTTTCACCAATATTTTGTATTAGCTGTACCGGCAGACGTCGCACGTCCATTACAGTTACAAAAGCGTGTTTTAAGTTTTTGCAACTCGTCAATAGCTACAAAACAGAAATTCAAATATCGCTCACAAACAGAATGGGAACAAATTCCTGGGCTTATCTGTCGCTTCAGTAAATCAAAACATCGCGGGGAAACCACATTATGTCATAAATAACTATTGGGGAAATCCGATAACCGACAGATTTGATGTTATCAATCATTAAGGTTAACCTTATTTAACTATTACGTGTTATCAATTTTAAGAAGAATAATTGACGTTTTGCAAAAAAAAATATGGACTTCGAGATATCTAAGTAGACATAACTTAAAAATTAGGTTTAAAGATATTTATTCTCAGAAGACATATACATTGTCACTTGTATGAGAACATAACATGCTTACAAAAAAAAATTAAATTACATTCGTTGTTATCAACTATAGTACCCACTTAAAGTATTAGAAAAAAAATTATAATGGATTATCTAAAATATGTCGTGATAAGTTAGCCTTAAATACTTTATGTGAGTTTACATTTTTTATGTGTGCAGGAATTTTATTAAAAAACTGTGCTCCTTCATATGTTATAGTTTAAATACCATAGGACATAGGATGTTCGTATTTTGGGCAAGGCAAGGAAACTAGCTCGTCGTTTACAGTAGGATTTTAATTTTTGGAAAGTAATGTTAGTGCGAATAGTTTTATTAAGGATTTTCCAGACTAAGATACATGTGATACAACTGGTGAATATTCATTAATTTGGTTTCATCGTAGATTTTTGTTGTTGGTGTACGGAAGGGATAACGAAATAAAGTTTTTACTATTTTATTTTGCGCAATATGTAAATGAACTAGCCTTGTTTTTGCAGCGCTTCCCCAAATCTCAAATTACCCGTGAGATGTCGCTCAAATCACCACCGACAGGCACCATCTATCGATAAAAAAATATTTACAAATCGTACACCCAATTAAAAGTTACGAGGCACCTAACACACATAAAAAATACCTACCGTCGAAATAAGAACCTCCTCCTTTTTTGATATCGGATAAAGAATTAAAGATTTCCAAGGTACCTACACCTACCTACGCGTGCGTTGATGCTAAACGGTAGACTGATTTCAACAACAGCAGGCCAGCTGGCTAGTTGGATGGGTGACCCTGACCGCTAACCACTATTGGTAAAATGTCTTCAGAGCTTTTAGCCTCTTCAGTGATGAGGAAAAACTTGTTGGTCTTCAACAGATTAAAGTCAATTCAATTCTTACCAAGTGTAGTGCCTAACTGACCGAAACCTTGGAATTCGGGTCATTGCCTTCCCAATACGGCACTTAAGTACTTACATAAACAAACAATATGACAGACATACATATGTTTGTCAACATCGGTGGTTACCTCACTACAAACAGGGTCGAAGACAACCGGGCTATTTGCCTGTTTACTGCGAAATATACTGTAACGGGGAAACCCTTATTAGAGATAATATGTAATTACTTAGTTGCATTTATGGCAATGGTATAGAAATAGTCATGGGCTTACAGCTTACACATGTCCTTATAAATGGAGGAGGAGGGGGATAATACTCTCGTAGCCTGGACCCACAAAGAAATAAGAATAGTCACAAGTGGGTACAATAGAAATTTAGATAGGTGAGTCAACGACATAATTATGTAGGTATATGTACCTGTGTATTTCTTGATTGTTGTATGGTTAATAATAAGTGTAATCAGTGTACCTAATCCACTACAATGATTCAAAATCGACGCGATCATCAATAACATACAACAATGATTAGGTAAGTATAATTACATCCTGTATACGAAAAAAAACTTTAATTTGTTTCGGTGTACGTACTACGTACCTAATTTAAACGATTCCAACTAGGTACCTCTTGTAATATATAATATCATTGAGGTACCTACTTAGTGAAATTAAAGGATTTTCGCGACACAATAAATCAAAATATTATATTAGATATACCTTTAGCATCATTCAACGTGAAAAAAGTATAAAATTGTGTTTCACTCATACAGTGCGCCCAACTTAACTCTGAAATGGCAAAAATTGGAACTAACGAAAAGTCATTCATAAGTACGTTGTGGTCATTCATCTGTCAGTTACTAGTGTGCAGTGATTGGTCAAATGAATGTCAAATGCGTCCGACAGCGCCTCTTTCGTTTCAGTCTTAAGTTGGGTTTACTATAATCATAACTCTTAACATAAGTACTGACACAAGCAAAAGTCACACGCTCGCTCCGAGTGATAAAGACATAGGTATGCATAGGTATCAACTTATACAAAAACCAAAGATGTTTTAGATATCTAGATGGCACATCGAACCGCGCAAACGTGTCAAAAAATTGTGGCTAACTGTTAGCCACAATTTTTATTTTATATCATTACGCACACAGACAATAGAGGAAGGTGAAAAACATCGCCTGCAGTGCACACATGCTTGATAATGTTGCCTTGTTTTTTTTTGTTTTCATTGTAGGGCGACGCTCAAATCTAAATATTGTTACGTGTCAGGAGTACTGGGTTCGAGAAAATGCCAAAATGTACCACAAAGACTTTATTGTACTCGTAGATACACAATTACACACTGTACACAGTACACACCACAACACTATGCACGTAGGTACTCGTAAACACACTCGTCGAACACTGTATCGCTCGTAGAAATCACTTCACTTCTCACTGGTATCGCTCGTAGGTATCGCTGGTATCTTCCTGGTTTCGCTTCCGAAACTAGAATGTCCGTGGTTGGCCGATCGCCCCTTTTTATACCACTCACGCACCATTCATGCCCATCGAGAACATTCTCGCTAATTCCGCGGACCCGCTCCGAACAAGCTTCGCGAACGTTCCTTGCAACCGACTTTCGCCCATATGACTATTGCCGTAATGGTCGAAGCGTCGTGCGCGTGCGTACTTTCGAGACGGCCGTCCATTGTTCTATTGTTTCGCCTGGCATGTTTATGGCCCCTATTGTTTATTGTTTAGCGAGGTACGCCAGGGCTGTCACAATATTTAAAACATCAAAGACAACAACATAAAAACGAACTTTGGTGACATCACATAGTTACACGATGACGTCACGTCAATCTTGAATCACTGTATCGAAGTTTTCTATACCTATCCCTTATACAAATTCCGACCGCTATAAGTTGGAGTGCTCGGCTGAGTCTCTCCAAATTCGCCCACCTGTCCGCATGGAACTGTAAAGGCCGCTAGGGTTAGGTAACATACTTTGATGTTTTAAATAATTATCTAGATTGAGCGTCGCCCTACACAATGAAACGGAAAAAAAGGCAACATTATCAAGCATGTGTGCGTGCAGGCGATGTTTTACCCGTTCGTCTATTGTCTATGTGTGCGTAATGATATAAAAATTGTGGTGTTGCAAAGCAATAATTATGTAGTCACCGTTTCATTAACTTTTGATGAGTTTCTTTGTCGGAAGCTTATTGGCGACGTTTGTCATAACATTGCATTGTCATCGGCCCTTAATCTCTATGCAAATCAAGTTCATCAGACTTCTTGAAGTTGCAGTGCTGTTGGTGCTTGAAGGTGAAGGCTGAAAGTTTCCGTCACATACATATAAGTATACTACATACAGATCAAGCTAATAAAATGGTGTTAAAAAATTATCGAAACTCGGCCTCACCCCAGGAATGATATTTTATATCCCGGAAATTAAAATGGTAGTAAACGGGATAATATATCGTAAAACGTAGATGCCCTGAATTTCAAATATATTTTTTATTTTTATTAAAATAAAGAAGGTAGTCAGTCGACCATTCAATCTTTTCGCAAAACGGCGCGTTTAATTTTTGCTACATTCCATAAGTACCTATTTTATACACCTATTTTAACATGTTTTTGTTTCTGTGCGCGCGAAAATTTGCTCAATATAAATGTCCATTCCAGAAATGCTGATCCTCTTGTGTTCGGTGCTGGCGCTGACGGCAGTGCGCGCCCAAGACCTGGACCCCAGCATCTTGGAGAAGGTGTTTGGGACACCACCCAATGGGAACGGCAACGTAGAACAGGTGAGTTTGTCCTTTTTTATGAAATTACTAGCTTCCGCCCGCAGGCTTCGCCCGCGTGGAATTCGTTTAAACTTCACCCCCTTCGGGGTGGAATTTTCAAAAATCCTCTCTTAGTGCTCCCCTACACTCCCCAAGAAACATACATGCCAAATTTCAGCTCCTTCCGTTCAATAGTTTCGGCTGTGCGTTGTCTGTCAGTTGATCACCAGTAACGCAAGAGTTCAAATTTAGTCAGAGATGCGTTGCTACCCTTGAGGACTAAGATGGTCGCCTGTAAAAAGTGCAACCGGCTCCATGTGGCC
Organism: Hesperia comma; assembly: GCA_905404135.1. NCBI lineage: Eukaryota > Metazoa > Arthropoda > Insecta > Lepidoptera > Hesperiidae > Hesperia > Hesperia comma. The sequence continues at coordinate 18,253,950 of FR990015.1, read as the reverse complement.
TGGTTACACAGAAATATAGCTTTCCCGAGACTTAAAATTGTCGTTTTTTTAATCTTTAACGAAGTAGATACCTAGTACCTAATAGTAATCTACTGCGGGGGTATGAGTGTGTAAGCGTTTATTTATTTAAGCGTTTATTTATTATATTCTACTAGACATTTGTTAACTGATATCTGCCACAATAATCAACATCCAAATTTCATAGTTCCTAAAAGTTTTTACCTCTGTTGGGGACCTTAGGGCCACGCGCAAATACCTAAGCTTTCATGTTTAACATAAATATGTAAGTAGGTAATAACGATGTTTCGTAAGTCGCAGGCTCTTGTTTTATAAAATAAATACATATTTATCATCGGATTAAGTTTATCATACTTATTTATGTTTATAAAATTACAAAATGTCTGATCCAAACGGAACCGGTTGCGGAATTATATCCAGGCGTCCTTGTCGTTGATGTTCTTCTAATATGAAATTAATTACCTGCTGTTTGTAAACACATGTCGCATCATCACTCCGAAAGATAAGTCACATTTATACGACTAGGTAGCCTAAGGTATAAAATAGGGCTTTAATCAAGGGTGTCGTAAGCGCGGGCCTGGCAGGCGTGCACCGCACGCGAGTGGCACGGGGGGCGGCAAAGGGACCACGGCGGGTTGGCATTAAGTGTGTGAATGGGTACTTACTGGATGACGAAGTTATAATACAGCTTACGGAGACCCTGACTTTAATGTAAACATCTATTTATCAACCAAAGAAATATTTAACCATAAACAAATGAGTTATGTTCAATAAGTGTTCCCATACTAATTAACCGACTTGGATGTGAGTCTCACAAGTTTTTGCGGTCGACGGACTGTTGCGAGACGAGCATTATTATTTTTTATGACGGGTTTATCTTTTTGCTAAAGAGATAATAAATGAATTGCATTTAATGCCAACTGCTTTATTATACATTGACTATTGTACCATACATTGCCTTATTTTTATTTATTAGTCTAGTAGTAGTCTCGTTTTTATTCGGTCACAGGTGTGTTAGTACCCTTGCGGATTAAGATGCCTCTAAACCCCGGGCAAACTCCAGGATAGTTAGCTGGGCTTAAGTTTCGATCTATAAAATCAGAAGTGAGAATAGACTTTTAGCCATGTTCCCAAAAAGAGTTATCACGCGTGAAGTTTCTTCCTAATATGTTGTGTAAAGCAAGTGATAATTCGCAAAGCTACACAATTTTGACAAAGTGTACAGGATTCGAACTTACGGAATACCACCAATCAAATCGCTGGACTACTACCTACTAAGTAATTTAAAGTTTCCATTGTTGAACATGCAGGGCCGTCACTAGCTGTATGGACGCGAACCTGCGAAACCGTAATCCCCACCTCAGTCCTCATGCCGTTCCAATACCAACCACACACAGGTTTACTTTTTTTTACGCTCCGCCACCGCACCCTGGTCGGCCTCCTATGGGTGCCGCCCACGTCCGATGCACGGTTTGTACGCATACGGCAGCTCTGTGGTCATGCTACCGTTTTATGGTCTCCAGATGACGGTGAAGCCGACGACCGCGGCGGCCACCTACACCGACCCCGACGGCGACGAGTGCCAGTGCGTGCCGTACTACCTGTGCGACGCCAAACTCAACGCTGTCAACCTCAACGATCCCACGCTCACTGGCTTCGGACTGCTTGACGTCAGGTAAGAAACGATTATATCCAACTCTTTACTGAAACTACCTTAACTTATTTCGGGTACAATTCAAGAAGAAGAAGGAGACTTTACTAATTACTTAAGGAGACACTTTTTATTTTACCATAACTTACAAATTATTGCATTATCGTGGAGACAGTCGGCAAATAAGGAACTCTTTGGCACCTCTTTATAAAAGAACAACAAAATTAAGTACTTCCACTGATTGATTACAGAAACATTCCCTAAATGGAACTGGTTACAGGACTGGTCATTCTAGTAGAAATGAGAAATAGAAATTATTTACTTTTAAATGCTCATCCAGTTCTCAATAACCCTCAATACCATTGCATTTTTGATCAGGTTCGGAGAGGCTAACTCCTGCCAAGAGAGTATCGAACGCTGCTGCAAGATCCCGAAGATTGACAAGGACGTCCCCCTGCCGGAGCCCGACCCCTCGCGGCTCAAGGGCTGCGGCTACAGGAACCCCAGGGGACTGGACTTCAGCATAGAAGTCAAGGTAACATTGATGCCAGTACCTAATATTGCACAATTTAATTGACGTCACTATGGTTTTTCTAAACATGCATAAGTATATATGCCCTGCGACGAAAGGAAGTATAATGAAACTCAACATAAACATATAGAGTAACAGTGTAAAGTAAGATAACCAAAATTGTTAGTTCTAATTTATGAAGGATTGTATCCTAACGTCAGTTTATGCTAAATCTATTATCGTAACAATAAAGCAGCATAAGTACCTATATCGTACAAATAAGCAGCGTAGCAGGACATCTCCAGATTCTTAAGTAATTCCTAAATATTTCCAGAACAACGAAGCTCAATTCGGAGAGTTCCCGTGGGTGGTGGCGCTGCTGGACCCCGCCAACAACACCTACTACGGCGTGGGGGTTCTCATCCACCCCCAGGTTGTCATGACCGGCGCTCACATCGCTTTCATGTGAGTTTAATTTTGCTATTATTACACGAAGAACTGGGGTCTGGGTTTGAATCCCAGGGCATGCACCTCGTACTTTTCGGAGATACATATGTACGCTTTAAGCGTTTAAATGTCACTTGCTGGAACGGTGAAGGAAAACATCGTGAGAAAACCTGGATACCGAAGAGTTCGCTAAACTCAAAGGCGTGTGGAGAGACCCGTGCCCAGTAGTGGAACAGTTAATTATTGGTTGCGATGATGATGAGAAAGAAGTAGGCTACTGTGACGTTTGTGATCTTCTTAATTTTGAACAATTTATCAGGTTCCGCCCGGGAAAACTGAAGATCAGAGCCGGAGAATGGGACACGCAGACCACTAAGGAACGCCTGCAGTCTCAAGAGAGACTCGTCGACGAAATCCAACTTCGGCAAGGTACTAATATTAACTGTTATCGCTGAATAAAAAAGGGTCTTCAGGCGCGATATACTCTTTCTTTTGGAAATATGAGATACAGTTCTTAAACTGTGGTATTCCAAAGAGTCCAAGGTGGTACCAAAGAAAAAAATATCAGGAATTCCGTTTTAAAATAGGGACATCATCGATGAATAATAAAGGTTATTAAAAAGCAGAAATAGTTTTTCTTGTGAATAATACTGCTCAAGCGATGTCACAACATTGCCAGCATTATTAACCAGTTGTATGAAGCTTCCTCTTTAACCAGCTTTACCTTCATCGTTTCCAGACTTCAACCCCAAGAACCTGGTGAACGACGTAGCCCTACTCCGACTCCTGGCGCCCGTGGAGCTGGCTGACCACATCAACGTCATCTGCCTGCCCGACCAGGACGAGTCCTTCGACAACTACAAGAATTGTGTTGCCAACGGATGGGGGAAGAATTTGTTCGGTGCGTTCATGTATTCAAAACTAGTGGTAACCGGTTTCGGCTAGTATTTCAACGAGTTAAAAATATTGCGCCCAAAAATTAACAAATCCTTGCAATAAAATAAATCGTTTCGACCAGGTTTGTCTTCCTCTTCATCTTTAAATTTTACGAAATATACCTGCCAAACAAGGATGTAAATGACAAACGGCCTACAAACATTTTCAAGGGCTCGCATCGGGACTTGTCTTCTTGTTCTTTTGTACTTCTGGATCCAGAAGCGCCGTAAGGCGTGTCGGCACCCGCGTGCAAAACCGAATTACATTTGCATTTACATTTGCCCTGAATTTGCCGCCCCCCTAAGGGTGCCGCCCGTGTGCGCCGCACGCCATGCTAGCCCGGTTACGGCGACCCTATCTGCATCCCACCTCGTAGAGTTTCCGTAGTTTCTACTTCGTAGAGTTGTTACAACAGTATCCCAGTCGCCCTTATACATTAAGGTAGTATACTAAAATCCACCTCCACAGTTTTCTTAAGAGGTGTCCAGTAAAGTATCAACAATATTCCAACAAATCATAACCCACATGTCGAACCCTTCCAGGTCGCAAGGGCCAGTACGCGGTGATCCTGAAGCGCATCGAGCTGGATATGGTAGACAACCCCACCTGCAACAGCCAGCTGCAGCACACCAGACTCGGCAAGCGGTTCAAGCTGCATGAGACCTTCGTGTGCGCTGGTGGTCAGGCTGGGAAGGATACCTGCCAGGTAATTTTTTTCTGTCTTTCTAACCGTCGTCGCGTCGGATGTCACTGCTTACAGCCAGTACTTTGTCTCCTTCACTGTATTTATAATGACTATGCTATGGTAGATACCAAAGAGGTTAATACTAGGAATTATATAGCGGGTAAGCCCAGGCTTCAAAGTGTAGGTATGTACCTCTAATAAAATGAGACAAGAGTAGCGTCTTTGTCTTTCTGGCGTTTCCCTTCGATCAGCAAAGCGCATCCGTTAATAGAGAAAGATATAGGTATAGAGTACGGTTATTGTTTTTTCTCTTTCCAATGTAGTGATTGTTTTTCGGGTACTGTTTTCACTTATGGGCAGCCGTATGGCTCACCTACCCTAGCATCTTTCACCATCTTTGATAGCAACACTCGCAGGCCACTTACTGTGTCATGACTACAACATCATTTTCCATCGCAGGGCGACGGCGGCGCACCCCTAGCGTGCCCTGTGGGGGACGATCGGTACAAGCTGTCGGGGCTGGTGGCGTGGGGCATCGGCTGCGGCCAGGAAGGCGTGCCGGCCGTATACGCGCGCGTCGCTTCCTTCCGCGCCTGGGTCGACGACGTCATGAAGAGCTGGGGCTTCGATACCAATGGCTATCGGATTTAGATGACGATTCGACGGCAGGACTTTTGAGACGGACGTTTAGGTTTAATATACAGTTACACAAAGGAAGTCAGGTAAATGTATACAGTTACAAATAAAATGGAGTACCGACGGCATGGCATGACTTTTGATTTTGACGCGGATGTTTAGGTATAATACACAGGTACCTACGCAAAGTAAGACAGTTGGGTATACAGTTGCAAATACAATGGGGAAAGGCGCTGTGAAACTTTGCTACTAGATACAGTGATGGCGCTAGATAGATTTTGTGGCATCGTATTTAACGGTTGTACTACTCGGTTGAACTAGTGGAATCACCCGTATGAAGTGCCATTAAATTATTATTTTTTCTGGACGCTCCTTGATTGGATTATTTTTTATTGGAACTTGTAAACAAAAACTTTGTACCAAAATATTAACAATGATTAAATTGTTAATTCCTCTTTCTTTTACAAAGAAAAATAACAAAATTACAAATTTATGTAAGGCCCTCCTTTGTGGAAACGTTTTATTGTACTCATTATGTGTAATTTGTTTTTATACTGTATAGAAAATAACTCACTATGTGAAATATTCTATCAAAGTTTTTTACATTTATAAAAAAGTTGTATTAATCTGTTATATTTATTACAAAATAATAAATATGTACTATTTTTGGATGTGATATCTTTTATTTTTTAATATGACTAAAAACTAAAAATTGAAATTCATGTTGTCAATATTGTTATTGCATGAAATGTGCTGAAGAATCAAAATACATGCATTAAAGTTTGTAACCATTTTTAATCCAGATATAAGAATGTGTTCGTCTTAAAAGTACCCTTTTCCTGTGTCATTGATGTCTATAATAGAGGCAAATATGTAGCAAACTGGAGGCCAGTAGATGTATCCAGAATTAGGTAACTCTTTCCTATTTTAGACGGGAGAATGTCAATAAAACACACTATATTAATTATCAAATATTTTTATACAAATCACTATTTAACAAGCAAGATACAGTAAGTTTCTAGCCGCATTGAAGGCTTACATGAAACAGACTAAACGACCGTGATGAGGGAGACGCTCGTATGTACCTGTCTCGCTTGCACTTGTAAAATTTTCTGTACTTAACGCCCCACTTAGATACTCCACAAGAGGTGGCGAAAAGGAGTGTGTTTATAAAATGTCAAGAATATGTAAACGTGATGTGTCTTCATGGTCGGATTCGAGCACGAACATTCGGTGAGATCGTATACCAATTATTCGCCGATTTCGCCAAGTTTCTAACCGAGGCATAACAAGCAGGTCCAACTTTATAACAGCGTGCGAGCGAAACAGAAATACTACGATCCACCCTCAATATTCATTAAAAATTTTCGTTGATTTAATTGTTAATTATAAGTTACATGGTATATTTACAACTAAGTATTGCTTTATAAATCATGTTTCGCTTACTATTTAGACGCGAGATGGTAATATTAGGTGACGATGCGTTGAAGTTGACATATAATTAAATATATCTCCGATATACTCGAGCATGATAATAATGCTCTTGAGATCGGCCCAGCTGTGGGCATGATGAGTGGGCGTAAATGACAAATACTTATAGATGGACGCTTACAACTCTGTATCGATGTTGGAAGTAGGAAAGAGAAAAATTTATGAAATGCTGACATTTTACCCGACTAGGGCGGATTCAAAAGGAGGGTTGATTTCAACCTGTATGTATGTTTGTTTGTTCCCGCAGAACTTCTATACTCCTCATCATGTTTAGACAACTAACGTAGTTACAGGATGTGTGACGTCACTAAATTTTATGTGACTACCTCAAAATGTCGTGGTACATACATTATGTACTACGTCCTCAAATAAAAGTTCAAATAGTACAAATAGACTATTTAGTACAAATAGAAAATTAACTAATCCAATCTAATTTCCAAGTTAGATTTTGTTAAGGGTTAGAAAATGATACATTGCAAAGAACTTTTATCGACCACAGTAGGAACTTTATTTGAGGTCGTGCGGAGCAGTTCCCCCCTCCCCTGCCCCTACCTAGATACGCCCATGTGTTACCTTAGCCGGTCAAGTGCGAATCGGACTCGCACAATAAGGGTTCCGTACCACTTAATTTAATTAAACTTTAGATACTTGTGTTTTTACCCCTTTACAGCTCTCACTTTTTTTGTTGTGATGGCGGCGATAGAGACTGACCGCGCTAGCCTTATAAAACTCAGACACACAGTCCGTTCCGTTTGTGACATTTTGGATACGGAACCCTGATAATTAATCTCCCTACCCTGGTAAAGATATAAGGACCTTAGAACTCTTTTAAATGCAAGTCTTCCGGGGCCCAATAACACATAATACTCGAGTGCACAAAGAACAAAACTAAGTATAAGAGCCATATTATCATAGATGACAAATTGTAAAAGAACAGGAGCCCGATTTTTGAATTTCACTCGTATACGAAAATCACGAAAACGTATAACAATTTCATATTTCCTTATTTTTGAAATTCGCATAGGCGAGTTTTTTATCGAGTGGGCTTGACCATTCGAATACTAAATTCGCCTGATAGAATTTGTCATGTTATTCATTTAATTACTTGGCAACATAGTTTCGAATGGTTCAAAAATACAGCAATTGTGACCACTCGCTACGAAAATCTCATACGAAAATATTTCGTATACGAATATGATAAGTCATCGGTGAAATTCAAATATCGAGCCACAGGAAATAATAGATAAACTTAGCAGTTCATTCCAATAGTTCCAAAATTCACCAAAACGGCGCTACCTAAGGAGTTTGATATAAACTTAGCAGTTCATTCCTATGAGTTGAATTGGAGTCGAGTAGGCATCTATCAGATTTTGCAAGCAGAAATTTTAAAGGGTACAACTACTTCAGTTCCTTTATCCTCTTGCCACACACACCTCTTGCTTTTTGATTAGGTCCTACTCGACCCAGTTTATTTCATAATAATGTGCGCAGTTTTAGTCTTAAAGTCATTTTATTACAATTGCATTAAACTTTAAGTCTATGTGATCCGTATACTCATAATTTTTATATCACAAACATGCTATAGGCAGTGCTCGTGCTCATAGCAAATTTAACTGAAATATTTTTAATATCTGTATGTGTGTATATTCATGTACCGGAAATGAATCATTTTGGCGCTAAGCAGTGTGTTTGTGGTCGTAAAAAATCGATACGATAGTTTTACGTGACGTCAGAGTAATATTGATGAAAATTACTGCAACATACATATATGGCTTGATACAAACATGACACAATGCCGCACGCCAATATGAACTGTTTCATCTCTACTAATCCATGGCTGAATATGATAAATAATTGAGATATACAGTAAGTTCATTTTGATTCGGCTGATGTGAACTTCGTTTTCCGAGATGTTTGCGCAGGCACAGTAACTGACCAATCAAAACACGGCTTCATGACAGTGTTTTGTGATGCGCTACTTCGTATTGGCCATGGACGTATTTACGTCCATGGTATTGGCTAACTATCCTACCGCCCGCACTCCCCGCCTCCTACCACCATTTTGGTCTTAAAATCGACATCCGCGCAGCCACTCGTAGCTATGTTCATATCAGCCGAATCAAAATGAACTTACTGTACATACATATCGGTAAAAGTTTGCATGTGTTTGGAAGCCCTGATGCATTATCATTAACAAAACGTATCTTATGTATCAAATTGGTTACATATTTTTTCAATCAGCTAGAAATATATTATTAGTACATATTAATGCAAACATAAAACACTTACGATTTTTTTTCTGTTTGACTGTACGTTTCTTCCCGCTTACCTCAACAACGGCTAGCCCTATTTGAATGCGGTTTTCATGATTGCAATATACAAGCTTTTCACGACATTATTTCAAACCGTTCACAAATAAAAAGATATGTCAATTTAAATAATCCCGTCTTACATTCTTCCGAGTGAAGTCAAATATTTATTAAGGCGTAGGTTTATAAAAAAAATGAGGTGAGTTACTGATTTATAATAATTTGTTCAGTGTCTTAGTCCTTAATTTCCTCACAGATTTCATATTTTCGGAAAATTCATACAAATCCAGCACTGCGGATTCAAATTCGATGGACAATCTTCGGACTGATAAATCTATTCCAAGCATACAAATATAATATATTGATCTGTTTATCCAACGACAATGTAGTTATAGTTATGTTAGCGCGATCAGTTATCGCCACTTAAGCTAGCTATACACGCTAGGGTGTTTACTGACAAATTTGCCTGTACAGTTAAACATATCAGGAAAACTTTCGCATGTACATTTTATTGTTACAATTTTTTTAACTGTCAATAATTTCTCCGCGCCACCGCAGTCTCGCCACGACCATGATTCACGCAATTAGATTAAAATATCACTGTACAAAAAAACATCGTGAGTACCCATTACAGTTAAAATGTGTCCGCGATGATAAACACACATTTGTGCAACATTTATTCTCAAATTTACCTGTACATTCGAACTGTATTTCAACATTAACGGGTACTCACGATTTTTATTATTTACTACTAAATGTTCGGTTAAACTGTACAAATAATGTTATCAGTTACCCCCAGCATGTGTAACTAGCAACGCAGACTAAGCCGGTCAGTAAAACTTGATTTCATCAGACGGTCTCAATATCAAACATTACATTACAGTTAGTGTCTCGGAGTGTCGACAATATAATACATTCAGTGTTAGTCTCAGAGGTTCTCGTGCAGGAAGTGTATCAGCGTGGCCTCGTAGTGCTTCGCCGCGTGCATCGCACGTAGGGAGTGCCGCTCGCCGGGGTATACCTACAACAAAACACACTTACAGTTCCATATTTTATTGCTTGACCAGAAAAATAGAAAACTTGTCATGAGGGCGCTAAAGTTTCCTTTTTTACGGCAACAGCACAGACAACAGTAACTATAGTAACGCTCATGTTATTATTGTCATTTCGACAACTATGTCGGAAATGTTATTTAAGGAAATAAATGTTATTTAAGAAAATAAATGCACATAGAAAACAACTTTTCTTTCACGAATATGAACAGTTTTCGTCGTTTTAACAAAAAATAGACACTCAAAATAAAAAGACATACATGATACAAACTGTGACATTATAATAATAATAATAATTATAATAATAATAATAAACGCTAACACACTCATACCCCTGCAGTAGGTTACCAGGTACCTGTGTCGCGGGTGGCATGGACTACACATATAACACATCACAATTACACCCATGACCCGAGTACAAATATTTATCTGCCACATAAATATCTGCCCCGGCCGGGAATCGAACCCGGGACCCCTCGCGTCGCAGGCAGGGTCGCTACCAACTAGGCTACAGGGTCGTCAAACTCACTGACAAGTTATTTACGATTAACGTTTAGAAACTAAGCGTTGCCAGTAAAACAAATTAGTTCCATGAGTTTACCGCAATATGGCGAGGTTTTTTATATTCCTGGTCAACCAATACAATTACACTTTTTTGCTTAGTTTCCAAGGGTAGTAACGTATTGGTAAATGAAGTAGAAACTCTTATTTACAATCACTATCCGGACTATTTGTAAAAAGGACTGAGACCACTAACTGTCATTAACAGTCTCTGCCCAAATTCTTATACTTACTGGCAAACAAGGCAACCAATATTCGATGCTTAGTTCAGGTGTACTTTTTCGTATACGTGTGCGTATAAGTGTGCATATACGTATATCAATGATGTTTTAAATGTCTAGATTGAGCGTCGCCCTACAATGAAAACAAAAAAAACAAGGCAACATTATCAAGCATGTGTGCGTGTAGGCGATGTTTTTCGCGTTCATTTATTGTCTATGTGTGCGTAATCTGTGCGTAATGATATAAAAGTTGTGGCCAACAGTTGGCCACAACTTTTTGACACGTTTTCGCGGATTCGATGTTCCATCTAGATATTTAATACATCTTTGACGTATATGTATGCGTGTATAGATACGAGTCCGTATGCGTATACGTGTCCGCGTACGTATGCGGGGACGTGTGCGTACTCGTGTCATATATGTGTGCGTATATATATACGTGTGCGTGTACGTGTGCTTGGACGTATACGTATGAGTGTTTACGTGTACGTGTAAGTGCGGCCGCACACCAGAGATACATTTGTATTATAATAATTGTAGCGCCATGTTTGAAACGCGACATATATATCGCCCCCTATATTTCTATGTAAGCCCGCACATCAAGGATACATTTGTAGTAGGTGCAGTTGGTGGCGAGGCGTTTGTCGCGGCACAAGAATTGAAGATCGAACACGTTTCTTTTTATGTGGCGCCGTGCTTCAAAAATGACAACAATGACTTTACGAAAATGAAAGACAATACAACTTGACGCTACAACTGTGCTTCCGTTGTGCGTATACACAATACATTTGTCGTCGCGTAAATATATCACAAAAATTATGGCGCCGTAAATATACGTCGCGAGTAATATGTGGTGCCGGTGTGCGGCCTCACTTATCCTACTAATATTATAAATGCGAAAGTTTGTAAGGATGTATGTGAGTGAGTGAGTGAGTGAGTGAGTGAGTGTGTGTGTGTTTGTTGCTCTTTCACGCAAAAACTACTGAACGGATTTTCATGAAACTTTGCAGTAATATAGCTTAGACATCGGAATAACATAATTTGTTAAAAGGAGATGTTTCAAATCCGGCCCACAATATGTACAGTACCTCGAAAAATCGAGAAAAATCCATGGAATTCGGGAAAAATAAAGATAAATTACCTTAATGCAAAGTTTTCTGGTACAAAAATTGTATCTATCATTTAATTTTATCAAGTTTCAACATGGCGTCTTACCAATTTGTCATTGATCACAGATCACGAACTGTCTACTGTCACTTTAATATGACAGAAATGTACGTACATATATCAAACTTCAATCAAATCAACCAACGTGACAAGTGATGACAGCTTACCGCCATGACGGATTTTTGTTTTTGTGTTGCAATTTCAATTGTATATTTTTGTGTTGTACCAAAAAACTAAACCAATTTGAAGTGATTGGATAGTTAAAAACTGTTTGAATTGCGATTCTCCATATTTTAGTATGGTGTACAAAGTGGTGGCCGGGGCTCCATACATTTTGAAACAACTCCTTTATAGAGATTTTTGAAGACTGGTTTCCCGAAGCGAAGCGAGGGCGGATTTTCTAGTTTGTCTATAGATCCGCACACCTGCACTGGTGTGCCGCCCACATACCTGCACGCGGTGCGGCTTGCCGAGGCGCACGAGCTCGGCGAGCAACGCAGCGGTGTGGCAGAAGTGCACGTTCTCGTCCGCCAGCCCGTGGATGATCAGCAGCCGGCCCTCCCTGCAATGTAGCGATGCGTTGCTTTACACTCGGACACGCTTACATAATTATACTCTCATAGTGAATAGGCTTCTAAATTTGTGCTCTTCGCCATCCAAGACTACATCGCTATTCACCGTCAGATGCGACGCGAGAGCGGTCGTGGGTTGCAAGGATATCACAAGTAACACAAATATTACTAACTTAGACATAATGACAAAAAACTGGTAAAGAGAGAGAGAGAGGGATATTGAAGAATTTCAATAATGTTTTGCAAACACAACTAAAGAGATACGATCCGACAGCTCAAAAAAGCGCGAGATAATCAAAATTAAAGTGTATTAACCATGTCACCAGTACCTAAGAATCCTCCATGTCCCCGCGATACCAAGCGTGATATTTTGTAACACCCCTTCTCTCCACTTAGTATCGGTATACTCGTAGTTCCTAACCCCCCTCCCCCACTCACCGGTCGGGGAAGTAGGGCGCGTGTTTGAGCACGGAGGCGCGCGTGTAGGCGTGCGCGGCGCGCGCCGGCAGCCCCATGTAGCGCTCCGTGTACGCCGTGTCGTACAGCCGCCAGCAGTCACCGTCGAGACCCCCCCTTCCCCCCTATACAGTTACGTACTACACGTTCCCACACCCCTCATCCCCCCACTCACCGGTCGGGGAAGTAGGGCGCGTGTTTGAGCACGGAGGCGCGCGTGTAGGCGTGCGCGGCGCGCGCCGGCAGCCCCATGTAGCGCTCCGTGTACGCCGTGTCGTACAGCCGCCAGCACGTCACCGTCGAGCCCCCCCTCCCCCCCTACACCAACCCTCCACCCCCCCACTCACCGGTCGGGGAAGTAGGGCGCGTGTTTGAGCACGGAGGCGCGCGTGTAGGCGTGCGCGGCGCGCGCCGGCAGCCCCATGTAGCGCTCCGTGTACGCCGTGTCGTACAGCCGCCAGCACGTCACCGTCGAGCCCCCCCTCCCCCCCTACACCAACCCTCCACCCCCCCACTCACCGGTCGGGGAAGTAGGGCGCGTGTTTGAGCACGGAGGCGCGCGTGTAGGCGTGCGCGGCGCGCGCCGGCAGCCCCATGTAGCGCTCCGTGTACGCCGTGTCGTACAGCCGCCAGCACGTCACCGTCGAGCCCCCCCCTCCCCCCCTACACCAACCCTCCACCCCCCCACTCACCGGTCGGGGAAGTAGGGCGCGTGTTTGAGCACGGAGGCGCGCGTGTAGGCGTGCGCGGCGCGCGCCGGCAGCCCCATGTAGCGCTCCGTGTACGCCGTGTCGTACAGCCGCCAGCACGTGACGGGCGCGCCCGCCACGCACACCTTGAACGTGTTCGGCCGCGTCGCCAGCCCGAGGAGGGATAGGTAGCCGCCTGCGGGGAATAGATGGAAATAGAATTGAAAATTATGTGTTTACACTATTTTCTTTATCGTGTAGTAGATAAACGAACATGACGTAATCGAGTTCATTTGCAAGTGACCGTGTGCGTGGTGTATATGTGCCAGTGTGTGTGCGTGTGTGTGCATGTGCGTGTGTATTGCAAAATTAATTTAGATTTTACGTCCGCTCTGCAAAAATTTGCGAACTTCAAAAATGCTGCAACAGCCCACCGCTAGTACACAACCCTATTGCATGCACCAAGCAATAGTCAAAATAGTACGATTCATTTTATTTCATTAATTTCATGGAATCGAATCACTTGCGTCAAAGTTACATCACTATTTTAGGTATGTAATAAAAAAGGTTATCACTGAAAATGGTAGTCGATGAAATGATGTATAAGTATAAAGTGTATTTTACCGTAACTCCAGCCGTGTATGGCGACCCTGTCCATGTCTATACATCCGGTCTCCTTCGCCAGCCATTGCAATACTTCTACCTGGAAATAATTGAATAATGTGAAGAAAAAACTTTGTTACCTTGTGTGACTGTGAAATTTAGCTCGGGTCACTTTATTATGGACGAGTATTATAGGCTAATATTTTTATATAATAATGCATTATAAGCACAATTAGTCAATGAAAAGTAAACCTACTACAAACTGAATTACGATGGAATTTCGAATGTAGAATGATTTCTTGATGATATTTTTCAATACATTTATATTCCAACGAACCTGATCATCCAATTCAATTTGACCCATCTTGCCTTTGATAGCGGCCTCCCACGCACGCCCTCTGTGTTTGGACCCTCTCGAGTCCACCGCTACTACATTGAAGCCTCGAGCCGCTAGCATATACATCCTGAGTTGTCGGACGCCCTGGAACAACATTTGTCTGATAAACTAACTTTTACTTGACATAACTATCAAATCTAACTTCAAATACAACTTACTCAAGACACATTGCTCAAATCTCTGAGAGAACTCTTCAATTCTTAGGAGTTAGGGTTTGGAAATAATTCTGTCTTAATAATTCCTTAAGCGATTACCACAGCCGCTAGGACAGCGAAGACAGGGTATTAATTTAGCAAAAACCACGATAACTTTTATTCGTCATAAACATCAAATCTACCTTAAAATACACTTTACTTAAGACTAATAACACAATTTCTTCAGCATTTACCAAGCACTAAACTTTCTCGCTGTTCATATTCACCACTTCACACCCACCACAACACACCTCCCCCCTCACCTTGTAACTGTTGGTGACGGTCTGCACCTCGGGCCCGCCGTACACGTGCAGCACGGTGGGCCGCGGGCCGGGCGGGCCGGGCGCGCGCCACAGCGTGCAGTACGCGCGCAGCCCGCACGACAGCCGCGTCTCGTAGATCTGCGCCGTGGGCACCGACGCTAGGAGGGAGCTCTCTGGAATGGTACGAGGGCTTAGTGATTTCTTTGTAAAGTAGGTACAGTAAGTTCATTTTAACTCGCCTGATGTGAATATAGCTACGAGTGGCTGCGCAGATGTCGATTTTAAAACCAAAATGCTTGTAGGAGGCGGGGCGTACGGGCGGTAGGATAGTTAGCCAATATCGTGGACGTAAATACGTCCATGGCCAATACGAAGTAGCGCATCACAAAACACTGTCATGGTCGCCGTGTTTTGATAGATTGTATACATGCGCGCGTTTACACATCCGTAATTTGTAAACTTAATATTTAGTATTTAGATGAGCATCTAATGTTATGAATTATCGCTTTCACTACGATTTTATGCCTATGTACTGACGCCCCACGATCCGAGAAATCTCATTTATCGATGAAGCAACAATCTGCCCCGGCCCCAGTGGGAACACTATTGAGACTACGTGGTTATCGTTGTAAAATATTTTAAACTAGCTCCCACCCGCAGACTTCGCCCGCGTGGTATTCGTTTAAACTTAACCCCCCTATTTCACCCCCTTCAGGGTGGAATTTCTACAAATCCTCTTTTAATGCTGCCCTACACTCCCCAAGGAACACACATGCCAAATTTCAGCTTCTTCCGTTCAGTAGTATCGGCTGTGCGTGTCTGTCAGTCAATCACTCAGTAACGCAAGAGTTTTATATATATGGTTAAAATAGTTGACAAATGATTGTAAAACGATGGTTACCTCCAATAAATACGGAGGTGTCTGTGTCCTCGTCGCCGTCGCCCGCGCGGCACTCCTGCGACCCGTTGAACAGTCGGTTGTCTTTACTTTCTGGAACAACGACCGTTACATAATACATATATTTTCAACTCCGATATACGTACGTACGATTTGATTCCTTCACTAATCAATCACAATCATCAATATCCAATATCATCTTAATATGTTCAGCGGTTTCTGAGATGTAGTACCTATTGTATTAAAATTAATTTTTAAGCTCAAATTATTCGTATACTTTAAACATAATGATCCCAAATGATCCACATTTTCACAACTCAATAGTGAGTCAGGTTGGCCGAGTGGTCTAAGGCGCCAGATTTAAGCTCTGGTTCCCGAGAGGGAGCGTGGGTTCGAACCCCACACCTGACAATAATGGGAAGCAGCGTTCTTTTTTTTTCTTCGTCACTTTTGCATTTTTACTAATACTTTTAGAATTTGTATAAATAATCTGGCTAAACAGATAATATTATTAGTTGTAAAAGAAGGGAAATAATACGACTATTTTTACTTTAGGATTTTATAATTTTCTGCTCAATGACAATACATCAAATAGAATACCAAATCAAATTCGTCAACGTCACATCTTTCTTTTTCAAATAACATCAGTTCATGCAAAAAGTATCGTCAATGGCTACAGATAAGGCTAAGATTATGGCTTTGGCTTTATTGACACCTTCCGCTCCACCGTCTGGCTGTGACGGCTGCCTGGCTGTGGCTGGAGGGAATCATCAATATGGCGGGCGGTGGCTTTGGCTTGGCTTTGGCTCTAACTAAGGCTAAGGCTACGTGATGCGTTGGCAGGCAGCTCCTTTAGGCACAATTTAGCTGGCAGTGCATCAGCTTACGTCACGTCCGTTACATAGTATTATTTTTAAATGTACACATATGATCTACCTTTTATAAAAATACAGAAAAAAAATTTTGCATACAAAACAAGATAAAAACAAATGTTTTAATATATCCACTAGAAAAAAGTATGCTTAAATCGAATAAAATTAGTGGCCAATCGAGTTTCAGAATTTGTCAAGTCCAAAAAAGATTATTGTTATACTTAATTTTTTTTAAATAACAATGAGAAATTTTTACATTCATATATTTGTAGAGATAACTTTTTTAGATACCAATAAGTACAGATAACTCAAAAAATAAAACTCAAACTCAAATTTATATGAGACCAGACGTGAAGCACAACCTTTCAAATACAAAAAAAATATCAAAATCGATTCCACCAGTGCAAAGTTACGATGTAACATATAAAGAAACAGGCGAATCAAGAGTCGGTTAAAATGATTATTCCTAATTACAAATCTACATCATTTTGCCCATTTCCCAATGTCAACTGGGGTCGGCGCAATATATTTTTCTCTTTCATTTCTCTCCATGAAACGCCACTTCTACAGTGACACCCTTATTAACCGACTTCTAAAAAGGAGGTTCTCAGTTTGACCTGTATGCATGGAGCAAATATAGAGAGGAGATGGCCTAAGCAACTGTGCACTGTAACTCAACTAGGTCCTGACGTCATCACAGTGGGCGTGGCCTCAAGTCAGTCTACTGACGGCGCTCACCAAATAAATTTCTACTTGACGTTAGATGGCGACACTCTGTATCAGGGGAAATAAAAATGCATAGGTGCGTAGAGCTAACAATTATTATATCTTGATAGTCATACGTACTGAAATTCGTCCTACATTAATTCCTAAAGAATTTTTACCATCAAAATATTATTTTTCTAGTTTTTATAATCATTTTGTCAACAGCGCCATCTATCGACAACTATTTACAACAACAAAAACACGGCCGTATTTAGAATCCATCTAGTGTGAGATAGTAGAACTACGTAGTAAAGTCGATATAGAACGAAGCGAGTAGTTTTGCTATTGACCGTTACATGAAATGGGCGGGATCTTGTTAGATCCCGCCCATTTCTTTATCCCCTTTTTTATTATTTCCCTCGCCCCGCAAATCGTCACGCGATCTTTCATAGAAAAATATACATACAACGTCTCCTCTCTATATTTGCTCCATGCCTGTATGTATGTATATTTGTGCGCGATTATCTCGCGTTTGGTTGAACCGATTTTGATGCGGTTTTCAGCATATTATTTGTTAGACTTAGGAGAAGGTTTTAGGCATATTGTTTGGCTGAACCTATTTTGATACGGTTTTCAACATCGTGTTTATCAGACTCAGGAGAAGGATTTAGGAATATTAACCGCGTTTAACTGAACTGATTTTTACTTTTCGGCGTTAAAGTCGGTTCTATTTTGTTAAAAGTTATTCAATAGAATATACGAATTCGTATGTACGAAACAAAAACATTTGTACACAGGGTTTGTTTGCGGGGGAGGTAGTAGAAAGTTCGCAAAAACGTATTTTATCATATTCCTCCTCTAAGTGGTGCCTCTAAGTATTGAAAGTTTGTATGAAAACCAGTCAAATTAACTTCCACGCGGGTAAACAGCGGGTGGAGTATGCTCTAGGCCTCCTCACTAATGAGGAGAGACCCGTGCTCAGTAGTGGGCTATTAGTGGGTTTTAGCTTAGCTTAGTTTAGCGGGTAAACAGGAAACAGCTAGATATAGACAAACTCACCTAGCGCACACCGCTCAGTGATGACACCGAGCGGCACGAGCGTGACCGCGGGCACGTCGCCCGCGCCCGCTGTCACCTGCACGCGGTACACGCGCGTGCGCGGCACGCTGCTGATGTTCGACGACGTGATCACCGCTATCGTGCACTCCTGGAAGACAAACGGAAACGAATCTTTATATTAGCTTCTACTTATAACCGGTTATAAAACCGCTCTATAACTAACAAACATCGAAGCCACAGTAGCGGGGTCCCGTCGACATCACATCACATCGCCGCTCACCTCGTCCATCTCGACGCTGTGCGAGCGGCCGACGGGCGTGAGCAGCGCGGCGGCGTGCGCGCGCGGCGGCCGCAGCGGCGTCACGTACAGGTGGCGCTCCAGCGGCGACTCGCGCAGCCCCACGAAGTACACCAGCCCGTTCTGCTTGTCCACCTGCCGAGCGGACGATTAAACACATATTTTTTAAATGGTTAGTTAATGCTCAACAATACCACCTGATAGTAAATTGTGCCAGCATAGTCTAAGGATAAAATTTATAGGCAGTAATTCGACTTTTTTTATATTATATTATGATAAGTTAATGCTAGACAACACTGCCTGATAGTAAAATTTGATATAGCCTTAGGGTGAAGTTTATAGACGGTACCTACTTCAACTTTGCGCAGACTGTACTCCGTCGTTGTCATAGCAACGTCAGTGCAGTGCTTTATTATAATATGATCAAAAATTTAACTTACGTAGCCTGGCCCCACACTTCATACATGGTTGGTAACCAACTAACCACCTGACATAACGTTCGTAGCAACACCCTCTAGTAACTGAACTAATTGTCGGGAAACTTTCATACCGATAACAACACCAGCCCCTGTAAATCACCACGTCCACACTCACCCAAATCTTCTTGCCCATGACCTCCCATTCGCCGGCGGTGATGGGCTCCTTGCTGATGATGTTGGGCCCCACCGCGTCCGACTCGTCCTCCATTATCATCTCCGGGACCGCTGCGGAATTACATAAGGGTTTTTTTTAATTGAATTTTTTTAGCTCACGCTAAACTTTGGCAAACTTTAGTTACGCGCAATAGTTGATATTTATACAAACCCTCGGAGCAAGCGAGCCACCTGGTGATAAATGATAAGTGATTACCGTCGCCCATGGATTGTGACCTGTCATAACCACTGGCCACTGGCTCCTTACAGCCACTAACGAACACACAGTACTCTCTGTCAATCGTAACTCCTCCTACACTGCAATCACATTCGATATGTAATTCGTCATAACTTACTCCATACAAATCCCAGTTTTCCGCTCTATGATTAAAGTACATTGCAGATTAACAGCAAAAATTAATAAAAACACCATAAGTGACTTTTATCCACAAGCTAAACAGAACTCTATGCAGAGGTAATAAAATTCATTTCCACTCACAAGCAGCGCGCTCCCGCGCCGTCTGGATCCCGCAGGTGATGAGGTACAGGTGCTGGTGGCCCGTCTCCTCGGAGGCCCAGATGAACTGGCAGCTGTCCGGCCCGCTCGACAGGAAGTACAGGATGTCGTGCACGTTGATCCACGCTTCTGGAGCGGACTCCGTCAGCAGGATCTGGACTTCTTTTGGGTTCTGCGAACGATGCCTTCTGGCTGTACTAATTTTATAAAGCTCAAAACATGCTTTAAGGTATTTTTATTTTTGAAATTAAATTTAATGTAAATGCAAGGTGTCGGAGAAAAATATTACTCAGGGTATGAGTTATGTTAAGGTATATCAGTAGTAAAGTTTTTAATTTTTTTGTCTATTCGTCTTTTTTATGTCTAAGAAACAGCTTGCATTGTACTAAGCTTGAAAACATTTTATTTTTTAATTTAGTACCTTCATAAACAAAAAAACATTTAAATTTAAAGAATCTTATTTGATATTTCGTATTAATTCAGCAGAATTTTTTTTAGAGTGTAGGACTATGACGTCACAAGTGTCACTCACATGAACAAGGGCGAGGGGGGCGAGGGGGGCGGGGGCGGGCGCGGCGGCGGGCGGCGGGCCGGCGTCGTAGGCGGCGGGCGCGCAGAACTCGCTGAGCGGGATCAGCGCCAGCTCCAGCCGCTGCTGCCGCCGGTCCAGCAGCTGCACCCACACGCTGCAACACAACACGTCAGCTCGTCAGCTCATCATCCACTATCAACTTATTGGATCATCAGTTACTCCCAAAAATCAATGAGTAATGAGTAGTATATGCTGTCAATTAAACTCGTCATGTAAGTGGTGTCCAGAGTTGAGGTAATTAGATGTGGGGAAGGGGGTCAAGAGACGAGACGAATTTCACCTAATTTCACACGAGGGAAAAGGGGAAGGTCATATCAAATATCATTTGATCAAGCACAGAAGAAAGAACAAGAAGAATCAC
This sequence comes from Hesperia comma, assembly GCA_905404135.1. Taxonomy (NCBI): domain Eukaryota; kingdom Metazoa; phylum Arthropoda; class Insecta; order Lepidoptera; family Hesperiidae; genus Hesperia; species Hesperia comma. Next base: position 18,233,157 of record FR990015.1, on the reverse strand, counting down.
TCACAACTGTCCGCAGGGCGTCCAGCCGACGCGCGCGAGGTACTCGAACCAGGCGAACGTGTCCTTGAGCGGCCGCCGCAGCTCGAACCACCGGATGTCCGTCACCTCCATGCTGTCGTCCGACGGGTTCGATACTGGAACAGCGAGGTGTATTCAAAATGTGAGCTTTATTTTAAGTTGTTGATTTTTTTTTACTACAAAGAAAACCCGAGTGAATGTTCACATAGTTTTTAGTAAATAACTGCATTGTGAAATAAGCATTGTGAAAAATGTTGAGACTTCAAAATGTCGTAAGTAAATTCCGCTTACAACCTAAATTGAACCTTAATCACTGGCAATAAATCCGTCTTTCCCACACACATCAAACACACAATCCCTTACACAGGTGCTCGGTGGTGCCCTCGTGGTAGTAGTCGAGCACGGTGGCGGGCGCGGCGCGCTGCAGCCGGAACGTCACCAGCTTCAGCACCGACTTCGCGTTGGGGCAGCCGGCGCGCGGGAACCTAAGGGATCATTGGGGGATTAGCTTGCTTGGCTCTAACGGCCTTCCGTAATGTATGCTACAACCCACTAATGGCCCACTACTGAGCACGGGTCTCTCCTCATTACTGAGGAGGCCTAGAGCATACTCCACCACGCTGCTCCAATGCGGGTTGGTGGAGATATATTTACTATATATGGGTAAAATATAATCATGATTTGGAATTACAATCCAATTTGAAACTCAGATATGGGGGCCACCAAGAATGTTCTAACTACCTTGTCTAGAAAGGCGTTCAGGAAGGCATATTGCCAGAACTACAGATGTTTCTGGACAATAAGTACAATATTATTACAAATGCGATGCTTCTTTGTTTGTTTCACTATCTTCGATCTGCTTTCGATGAATCTTTGTATGGAAATAGCTTGAAACCTCCAATTGGACAAAAAACGCTACTTGAGGATATATGAGCATGCAAAACTTGTGCATATTCTACAAAACTTGTGCATATTCTTGACGACCCTGTAGCCTAGTTGGTAGTGACCCTGCCTGCGACGCGAGGGGTCCCGGGTTCGATTCCCGGCCGGGGCAGATACTTATGTGGCAGATAAATATTTGTACTCGTGTCATGGGTGTAATTGTAATGTGTTATATGTGTAGTCCATGCCACCCGCGACACAGGTACCTGGTAACCTACTGCGGGGGTATGAGTGTGTTAGCGTTTTAGCGTTTATAGTCCAAGTCCCGTCCACCTCAGACTGCCCCATCAAGTTGGCCTGGTACAGAGACACACCTGAACTCCTCGTTCTCCCCGCTGCTGGTCTGCGAGGAGGGGAAGCTGAACACCTTCACGTCGCTCTCGTCCACCTCCTCGTACACTATCCGGTACACGTCGTCTGCGAACACCACAATACGTCGATGACTACATCGCAGATGAGATAATTGAATTAGTCTTTAGAAATTAAGATTTAATAGGTGGTAGGGCCTAGAGCTCACCCGGGGAAGTACCACCGCCCGCCACGGTACCTAGTACCATTCCTACCGTGTAATAATTGTTTTAAGAACAATTGTGTTCCGGATAGGAAGGTGTGGAGCCGGTTACACTTTTTCAGAGGCGACCATCTCAGTCCTCAGGGGTAGCAACGCACCTGTGACCAAATTAGAACGAGACTCATTGAGTCTAGTTCTGGGTCGGTCACAGTTGTCATGGGCGGCAGCGGAAGGTGGTGCTGCGTGCTCGTTTGCTATCTTAATTCAATAAAAAAAATAATAACTATAAGCTTCATAGCAATGCTCATAGCGAAGGCATACGTCGATCTTAAGTAATATATCTGTTAAAATGTACTTTCCTTACGATCTCGGACGTTTGCATTAGGCAGTAGTGGTTAAGCCTTATCGGAGAATATCATACAGTAAAAGAATAAACTCCTCCACTAATCCGCACTGCAGCAGCTTGGTGGGACACCCTTGGGCTAAAGCTAAGAGCGACCTGTCTTAACCAGCAAAAATAAACAGGGTAAATTACCATCGGTGGTGGGCTGCCACCAGAAGCCGGTGTATCTGGAGAACTCCTCCTGTGTGACGTAGCACGGCACGCCCGCCTGCAACGGGTCTTCTGATAACCTGAAGATCAACAATAACTTGGTAAGGAAGAGTAATAATTTAGCTCTAAAATCGTTTTCGGGGCAGATTGTTAAATAGTTACGCTGGAGTGGCTCCGGTGTGTTCCTTTGGAGATACCGGAGAATCGTCGTTTGCTACAGAAGGGCATATAGGGGGTTTTAGTGGGTATAAATCCCCCATAACTATACCCCCATAACTCGTTAAAAAAGGCCTATGCTACATACGCACCTCTCTCGACCCGCCCCCGCGACGCATACGTGAGCCTGGCAGGCCGTCGTAACGCGTCGCCCGCCAGCCAGATGTCGCGCGGGGCACATCGCCGGCGTGAGTGGCGCGCCGCCGCCCGTGCTCAGCGACCGGGGGACCAGCGGGGACTGCTGACGTCATCATACATACCTCTCCACCCGCCCCCGCGACGCATACGTGAGCCGCGCGGGCCGCCGTAGCGCGTCGCCCGCCAGCCAGATGTCGTTGCGCGCCGCGTGCGCCACCAGCGCGGGCCGCGCGGGGCACATCGCCGGCGTGAGTGGGGCCCCGCCACCCGTGCTCAGCGACCGGGGGACCAGCGGCGGGGACTGGGGAGAATACGAATAGATTTACAACAACAAAAAATTAAATCGAACGCCAACACACTCATACCACAAAATCTTACACTAGTACAGATTTTGACGACCCGAATGGCGCAATGATAACCACGCTGAATCTCTAATATTTTTATCAAATCGAATCATTTGTGTCCAGGTTACATCACTATTTTTGTGATATTAAAAAACGGTAACACTGGAAATGTCATTTTACTGAATCGAATTAAAAGTCGGAGTATAGAAGTTTTGGTTTGATAAGATTTCAGTTAAAGTTAAAAAGAAATAAAACACCTGTAGCTGTATGTAATAGAAATTCAATAACCCATAAATCAAATAAGTTTTTTATAATCTGTTTAATGTTGTGGGTAAATTGTGTTTAAAAAAACACTTCCCTCCTTTTGACGCAGTCGCGTAATAAGCTAGTTATTGAAAGCAAATGTTATCGACGTATACAACGATGTCGATGCTTCGTGACTACACACCGGTAACGTCACCTCACCTGATCAGCGGCCTCCTCGGCGACGAACAGCGACGAGGAGCAGGGGAACAGCACGCGGCCGGAGCGGTGCAGCTCGTACGAGAAGATGCCCCACGAGGCCACGCGTCCCGAGCTGACCCCCAGCGCCACGTTCGAAGGTAGCCAGTGACGTCACCTCACCTGATCGGCAGCCTCCTCAGCGACGAACAGCGACGAGGAGCAGGGGAACAGCACACGGCCGGAGCGGTGCAGCTCGTACGAGAAGATGCCCCACGAGGCCACGCGTCCCGAGCTGACCCCCAGCGCCACGTTCGAAGGAAGCCAGTGACGTCACCTCACCTGATCAGCAGCCTCCTCGGCAACGAACAGCGACGAGGAGCAGGGGAACAGCACGCGGCCGGAGCGGTGCAGCTCGTACGAGAAGATGCCCCACGAGGCCACGCGGCGCCGCTCGCACAGCAGCTGCTCCTCGCGCGACCAGCGGCCCGAGCTGACCCCCAGCGCCACGTTCGACTCTATCAGCGGACGCCATTCTAACCTGGAACAATTCAAAATTCAAATTTGAAATATATTCTAAGAATTCCATATTTAAAATTTGAAAAAAAAAAACAGAACTATATTTGTGGAGCTCCAAATGCAAGCCAGTATCATAATCATCGCATCGTTTCAGGAGTTAGAGTTGTCAGTTTTTAAAACCTGACGCAAATAGAGGGTGTTATAAGTTTGACCTATCTGTCTGTGTGTCTGTCTTATGACACCGGAGCTCTCAAACGGATTGACCGAGTTTCCTTCGTTTCCTCGCAAACTCCTTCCATTTTTGCAATATTTTTCATCGATGCTCCGCTCCTGTCGTTCGTTGCGTGGTGTTATATCGCCTTAAACCTTCCTCGACAATATGGACTAACCATCCCAAAAAAATTTTCAATTCGAAACAGTAGTTCCCGTGATTAGTCGGCTCAAACCTCTTCAGCTTTATAATCACAGAAAGTTGGAAGATATACAACGTTAGTAATTAGTTTAGCAATAGGGAGATCTCCCGCCAGGCGAGACGACATGCCTGGGGGGCGGCCGAGGCCCCGAGTGAATGTACTCGAGGCGTGGTATATATGCGGGCGATCGACAAATCTGCGATAGCGCGATTGAGGCTCAGGTGACGTCACCGTGTGACGTGTGTGCGGTGTCGCCACAACTTAATACTGAGTAGGTACTTAGCAACAATATTGATAACATACACGTTACAAGAAGCCCTACCACCAAGCAAGGGGGCCGGTTTGCATCGACTGTCGCCCCTAAGCAATTGATTGTGTATAATATGTATTTATATTTAGCATGGACACACAAATCGTATATATTTATGTTTAGCTTGGACTTGGACACTCACAATGAGACATCACACACACCCAAGACCCGAGAAAACATTTATCGGCCTCAGGAACAGGCAATGGCACTACTGTTTGGGCTTCGAGGTAATAACACTCTTCCATTACTGAGTGACAAAGACAACGCACAGCCAAAACTACTGAACGCAAGAAGCTAAAGAGTATATTGTATGTTCCTTGAGTACATAAATGTAGAAGAGCAATTTGAGAAGATTTTTTGAATACAGGGTGAGTATCCAAAAAGGGATTCTAAAGGTATAAAAAAGGAGATAGAATGAAAAGTGACTTGAAACTGTGTGTTTAGGTTTCCAAGAGACGCAAGTGAGCGCTAAAACGGATTTTTGGAATTAGATTTTTGGATATAATACAACATATATCATAACTAGTCTAGCAATGTGTAGTTGGCTAGCGTGGCTATGAATATGGCCTGTATATATGTAGACTATGTATGTACATAATGACAATTATGGGTTTGGTAGAAGATTACTACTATAATAATAAATGTTTATTTTTAAATTCACCCTGTCCTACACACTATATGTACATATAATTAGCAAATAACCTGATGTAATGATATATCTACTACAAGACCCTCTTCCTGTTTCCGCCCTATAAAAATCCTATAAGATTAAGATCGTATATCATATTAAAAATAAACCTGTTGCATCGAGTTTACCTTGCGGTCGAATCGAGTAATATTTTATATCTGTAAAATAGGGTTGCCGACATTTTAGAAAACAAAGAAACAGATTTTAGCAAACAATAGCGAAACAAAAATGAATAAGTAGTAGTAGGTATGTTCATTTTTAACCGACTTCAAAAAAGGAAAAGGTTCTCAATTCGTCTGTATGTATTTTTTTCTTATGTGTGTTACTAGAACTTCGAACTGGGTGAACCGATTTCGATAATTCTTTCGCCACTACTGCAGTCTGGTCTCATTTAAACGACATCTGGCGATATATGACGGTCAGTATTTGAGTTATTCTCAATAATGTGTTCAATAATCTAGGTGTTCCGATTTTGTTGATTCTTTTTTGTTCTAAAGGTAATGCTTGTCGTGTGGTCCCTTATAAATTGGAGCGACATCTGACGAGTGGTTTTTGAGTTATCTCGACTTTGAAGTCGGTTATTTTTTTTTTGTAAAAAGTTAGTTATTCTTTCTTAAGTGTGTTACCTCATAACTTTACACTGGGTGAACTGATTTTGATAATGCTTTTTTAATCGAAAGCTGGTGCCTGCCTCCTGATCATATTAATTTGAGCGACATCTGACGGGTAATTTTTTAGTTATAGAGATATCATTGAATTTAAAGTCGGTTACTTTTTGTAAAAATTACTTATTTAGGAACTACACCCAATTACAGATTATATAATTAGTATAGGTGACAACCCTACTGTGGTACAAGCCGCGCATTCGTTACAATTGTTAATTATTCGTGTCATGGCCTATCCTTAGCACAGGTATTGAAATACACTACTTTGTACAAACATAATTGTAGATTAGCGTTGAAAGACACTATTAATTTCGATCAATCGATTGACATCGCAGCCCTTAAGCAGTGATAGACGAATGTTTCTTGAATAGTACAATGTGGATTCGAATCCTGCACACACCTATATAATAATATTAATTATCACTTGCTGCATTAGAGGAAAACATCGTGAGGAAACCTGCACTCCTAAGTTCTTCATAATGACATCAAAGGTGTATGGAGTCTACCAAATTGCACTTGACCAGCGCCATGACCAGCGCGGTCTATGGGTTAAGGGATTCGTTCACTTGACATGTCGTTTGTAAAACTTATGATAGTAAACGGACATACAGCACCACTTTTCCGCTGATGATATCTGTGACCGACACAGAACAAGACTCAAAGTGGACATCTCTATTTATCCGAAGACTCATTTCTAGTCTCGATTTATCGGATAAAGCGAGACTTTTAAAATTTTTAAGTGACTAAAAAAACTGAATAATAACCCAAACTTAATACATCAGTGAATCATATTCAAAACAATTAAGCCGCTTAAAAATTGAGGGGAAACAACTGCACATACCAAGATACAAACAGACGATAAATCTTAATATTGTGCTAATAAACCAACAATAACAATTTTTCAAAAAATACTCATTTACTAAAATTGTTTAGTCACAGTTTAATCATCGTAAAGAAGAAAAGATAAAGTGAGATACATAGCCATGCCATAAGTATACCTATTCATCTCACCTATAAAGGGTAGCTTTCTAAATCTCCTACAGTTTCTGAAAACTGTACCTAAACAACTCTAAAACAATATCAGTGAATCAATTAAATTGCACCACAATAAAACACATAACAAGTATACAATGCTATTACGTCATAAAACAAAAACAATTAACAGAGCTCCATTGAAACACGCTTATTTATACATCTCATTAATCATAAAAAAAAAATCAAGCCATACTAGCTGCTCATACACAGTAGGGAGTACATGAAAGGTTTTGCCTGTACAGTTACACTGTACTTGAGCATGTATATTGCACAACTTTGTGTGTCCAATACATACATGGGCACATCCAGATCCTCTCCTGATCCAGGAGGGCAAAAGACTTGAATTCCTGGTCCAGGAATTTCGTGTATACATTAAGACAGGATGCTATTAAAAGTACTATTCTGTGGGATTATCCATGTTTAAGTGAAAAAACACGTGTTTTATATAAAACAGTACATATTAGCAATTTCTCGCGCAAAAAAATACTTGATATTTGACTCTCCCCCACCTGAGATTGTGTAAGATTTTTCTCAACCCCTACTCCCTTAAGTAAACTATGTATGCCCGCAAATCAATTGTACAGTCATCTCTGTCAGCAAGGCTACCGTATGCGGGAGTGCAAAGATTGCACTTCACGCGGGCGACCGAAGGGACTTCGGAGGGACGACAGGGGATATTATTTCATTAAATGTAAACCGATATCAGGTACACCCAACCGTTTATAGGTAGCTTAAAACAATTAACGCGTAAGTCCCATGAAAACACACTAGCTGTAGCGCACGTAACATGTTTTTTGTCGTAAATTGATACATACTTCTTATTACTGATGTATGGAGTTCCTTTCGTCGCTCCTTCCCCAGACCGAGATGCCATTCCGAAACCGCAGTAGAGGCAAAACTTTGACATGCGTATCTTATGGCATCTAAACGGTATTGGTTTGATTCATTGATTTTCAGTAAAGTAATATACAAAAAGACCTAACTTAACATTTTTAATTTCAAAGGAAGTGGGTTGATAGTGGCCTTTCACTGCCCGTCACACACTCAAATTTTACACTTTAATTTTCGAATTATTTTGTAATACCTTTTATTTATTAAAAAAATGATAATGTAGAATGGAGCATCAAAGTTACCCTCTGTTTTGGCAATCATTTGTAAAGCTTGCAAGTACATTATTTAAGGCGTGAATCAGATATTACTTAAAATACACATATTTAAGGACACAAAGGCATTCAATAATAGTATTCTGATGCATGGCAAAAGACCCTTATCGACCCAGTTCCATTAAACATTTTCTACCCTACGGTTATTCAGAGGTTTGATATCCACAAGGTCGCTATTTGTGTCCTCGGTTTTATTACCAGCTAGACAGCTATTAATATGAGTTTTAATGCCTCCAGTAAGCAACACAAATGAAAAAGATTGTGACAAGAGCAGTAGTTAGTATCTAGATTATTATGGATACACTGATGTAAAAAGCTCTTGAAGATAAAATGATAAGATTGATAATTATAATACTGTTATACTGATAAGGAATATCTATAAATAATAAAGATATATACATCTTTGTAATGTAACTCAAATTGTCTTCATCCTTTTATCACAATTATTTTATACCAAATGTAAAAAAATATGTAACAGATTTTTGAAATCATCCAAAAAAAATTTTGTTTCCTATGCCTAAAATAACTATGAAATATGAGTTTCACTTTGATCACTCTGATGATATTATTTAAACTCTTGACACAAAAGATAATTACAAAATATATGACAAAAGGTGAATTTGACACCTTTAATTTTTTGAGTCAATGTAATTATAATTCTTTACAAACTTATACATATTATTATAACTTATCATGTCAATAAAATAAAAAAATTTAAAGTTTAGTATGTCCAATATATCCATCGATTATCAATTAAATTTTTGTTTCTTTCTCAAATGTTGGGTTTTTCTAAAAATTTTAGTCAGGCAATTTCAGAAAAATATTGCAGTAAGCTTGAGGTAACAAATTTATATCCTTTAGTTTACCCTTCAGTTGTGGAATATGGCAAGATCTGTTCTTAGTGGATGTTTACCAATTATAAACAACCTCAGTACCCAATTTCATCTTTATATGTCTTGCCGTTTTTGATATTTTGTGATGAGTGGCTTTTTGAGTAGTTAAAACAATATATCAAAAGTTGAAACATGTCTCAGGTACCTCAAACAAATGGAATATATATAGAATTGACATTAAGGACAGTAACAAAGTGGAGTGAAAAATAAAAAAATATTTTGACAGACAATAAATTGTATAAATGAAATAACGCAGTGAAAAAGACGTTCGCATCAAATCAATTCCAACTGGATTCAATTCATTTTCTTGGAAAGCATTGAAATTATCAGCTCCAAGTACCAGCCAAGTGAGTGTCGAATGACAGACTTCACACACCAATGAGAAAAGTTGGACAACTCTTAGGTGTTCAGGTCCATCCTCAAAGCAAAGCATGGTGGTGCACAATTCGAACCTATCCCTCCCCCTTCCAACTTTTCGGAATTACAATCACTGCTAGCCAACACAGTTGAATTAAATACTCAAGTATTTCCATTTCAATTGCAAATTTACATAACAAACCAAAATAAGTTGCACTCGGCGACAAATGGGGGACTCGTCCTACGATAATACAACATAGTCCAGAACATAGCAACTTCTATTTAATAAGGTCATAGTCACTTACCGAGCCTTAGTAGAAGAAACCGTCGTGTTCACATCCGTGTACAGCAGGGTGATGTCACAGCCGCTGTGGGGCGGCGTCAAGAAGTACACCCTGGTCTTCCCATTGCCGAGCCTTCTGAAGGAAATCGCTGTTGGGACCATTGACGACATCGAAGACAGTTCCTTCCGTAGATCGTGCACGGCTTGCCTAACCTCCGCCCAGCTGTAGCTTTTAGACCTATCCCCCTCGTACTCCCCCGCCGCAGCCCCATCTCCAGCCTCCCTGACTTCCATCCTTCCAATATCCATACAGAATACCACTCAAATACTAACACAAAAACCTTCAATCATGACGGTTTTATAACCACTCCAACAAAGAACAACTCAACAAAGCAAAATTTACTTTAAAAATAACCCTGTATCTAAGATATTTTAGCTAATTTCATTGCTATTTGTATAATGTAGGTCTCATTATAATATCTAATTACGCTAAACGAGAATATTTGCCTAAATCCCTAAAGCCAACACACTAATTTCTGACTTTTCTTGCCAAACCAAATAACCAAATGAATGAAATGATATAGATAACCTAAATATTACGCCCATTCGAAACAGATTATACCAGTCACATGTCAAAAACACAGCTGATTCTTATTGCTATAATCTGTGCCAGTTGCAAGTTGCGTTCATAATAATACAACGAATGAACCTTTTTACGTCCTAAAAATAAAGAAATTAAAATAGGTATTTAACTTTTAGGTACATACTGTGTTGTTGGTCTTTTACATTTTCCTTCTTTTACATTTTCATCAATTCTATCAACGGAGGGTAACCGCGTGTGAATTTTCCGCTAGAGGCGCTAGTGAAAAGTGAGGTCTGTCTGTCACTTTTCGCTTGTCTGAATGTCATTTGTCACTGTTTATGTACAGTCCGCCCAACTTATCTCTGAAATGGCAAAAATTGGAACTAACGAAAAGTCATTCATAAGTACGTTGTGTTCATTCATCTATCAGTTACTAGTGTGCAATGATTGGTCAAATGAATGTCAAATGCGTCCGACAGCGCCTCTTTCGTTTCAGTCTTAAGTTGGGTTTACTATACCTATGGGCGGGCTTTGACAGCAGGACCTCACCTCGCCGGTGGCGCCAACTGGTGAGCACAAAAACGGCGACCCTCATTAGGCCAGCCCGGCAATGCCATTTTTTTATATACCTATAATCCCCTATGAAACAAGTATTGGCTTATGCTATGAATTTAATTAAATACGTTCATGTCATAATATGACTGCATCATGATTTGAAATATCGGTTTACAATATATTTAAGATATTTCAAATCATGATGCAGTCATATGACATGAACGTATTAATTAAATTCATAGCATAAGCCAATACTATAGGTATATAAAAAAAATACAATTAAAACAAATGTACAGATTAAAAATATAAGTTAATCTTTTTCCGGATATGACAACACAATATTATTTTAAAAAGAGCCGCAGTTCCGGCAACAAATACCGCCGTACCGCCGAACTGTCAAATTAGGTAGTCAATCCGCAAAAACATGTCGATGTGCTGCTAAAATTCGCGAACTCTTGTTTTCGTTTCGCCGCAGCGTCTCAAAACATGGCAAAAGTGTTTAATGTGTTGCGGACTTGTGGGATATTGTTTTATTTATTTTTTCAATTGTGCGCAGCGGAAAATTCTAATGGAGAACCATGGATAGTTTCATTTTCAATCGAATCAAAATTGTGTGAAGGTTTGAATTGTAAATATTTATTGTACGTGACCGGTGGCGAGTTCCTGGGTTATTACTCCTGGAGACTGACTCCTAAGGCAGAGCTTAGGGGTAGCGGCTGTGATGTAATTTATCCTAATTATGAAATAAAAGAGGTGGAAACGAAACAGTGGTTTACAAAAGTTAATGTGTTTGTGCCGATTACGAAAGAAAAAGTGTACTTTTGCTTGCATTACCCCGGACAAAACAATAGCCCGGTCGGTGGCAGGTGGGTGCATCAAGGCGCTGAGTTATTCCTGGAACCTGGAAATGAGCTGGGATCAAAAACTGTGGAGTAAGTTTAGTTCTCATATAATCGGTTTAGTTCTAAACCTTGAACGAATTGATCGTTGTAGTGCGAAAAACCTTGTTACAAATATTACATCTACTAGTATGCTAAACATAAAACAAATTGAAATTGTGAAAATCTTATAAAATATTGTCACTATAATTTAATTAAAGCAACACCTATTCAATTAATATTTTGATTGAAAATAATAATTTAGTTAATGTAAAGGTATTTTAGTTATGTATATCTATTATTATAAAAATAAATTGCACTGTAGATTATAATCTATTTGTTTAAATATTAACTAATATTAAAAATATCAGTGGCATAGTTGCATGCATTTGTTTTTGTATGAAAATGGTAAGAATTTTAATTCTAGCTTAACCAAAATCTTAATAAAAATAAATTATAGTAAAACAAAAATACTCTTAAATTTTAAATATTTAATTTTATTACACTAAATAATTCCTTAAATTCAAATGGGAACAAACAGTCAGAATATCCTCTAAAATAATAAATAAATAACAGAGGTACAGTATAGCTGAATAAAGAACCTAATCATTAGAGATGGGCCAAGTACTCGGTTGATACTCGGTACTCGGTGTACTCGGCGGGTTTTTTGATACTCGTACTCGGCCGAGTAACTCGGTTTAAATGCCAAGTATACTTCGTTTAAGAAAAGCAATATATTTAGATAGCTATAATTAAAACAACAGTGTTCATCAAAAAATTTTGACAATTTCAAATAATAAAATCAAAATTATGCTCATGAATGAGTAGTTAGTGAGACAAAATTAAGAGAATAGTACCTAATAAAAATAATCAATATTTAAAATTTAATAAAGTTAAGTTATGATGCAGGAACACAGGGTCTCTGCACGTTTTGGTAACAGCCGGCCGGCGGTCTCTCGACCAGCGCGAACCTATTTGTACGAGTATAACTTGCTTCCGCGCGCGAAATGGGAATTTCATAGAACCGAGTTACTCGGCCGAATACTCGGTTGAAAAAAAATTAAGCCGAGTAAAACTCGGTACTCGTTACTCGGCAAAAGTGTTACTCGGCGCATCTCTACTAATCATATTCAACCACCTAAAATATGATTAGTAATCTTATTTAAATAAAATACTCATGTCACAATGTTAGTTACCTTACTCCTCCGAAAGGCCTTTACCGATTTTTACCAAATTTTATATGTATATTCAGTAGGTCTGAGAATCGGCTACTACCTATTAAATACATATAACTCTAAATTTTCACCCTTTTATAACCAACCCCTATTTTTAAATAGGCATTTTAGTAATTTAATCATTTTTGTCTACACTAGAAATCACCTACAAATGATTTCCTATTAGTATCCTTGTCTAGTGTGTTGTCCATGGCACCCACGACACAGGGAATCCTAGTGAGGGGCTATGAGTGTGAAGCGTTATTTATTATTATTATTATTATTAATTTATATGGCAAAACAATGTTTGCCGGGTCAACTAGTTCTACATAATATTTTCTTTGCTCTAGAAGTCAAGAATCTCATTAAGACACAATGCATACACGCAGACAGGCTACACTGTTGGCTAAGTTAATGAGATTATAAATCACACTTACATTACAACATAAACATACAATATACTAAGCAGTCATACCTATCCCCATTATTCATTATGAATTGATAATGCAATGCATCATATAGTCATTCCAGTTATATTTCCTAGGCCAACTCTCTAGTTGAAATAAATAATATTACATTAAATATTGTTAATGTGATACAGTGATACATAAATATAATAATACATTAAACGGCACATATTATGTTATCTAAATTAAATATATTATTAGCTAGAACTTGTCTAGAAACGCTCCTGCATGTCTATTATATTCTCTGTGTTACTGATAACTGAGCACATATCCATATAATTGGATTTTTAAGATGGATTTTCTATGTGTACAACTGTAGGACCTTCATCCGAGCAGTCCCGGCAGCTGCTGCCCTCTTCACTACCCCTACTTGGTTACAGCCATGACTGGATGACAGGCACAATACCCCATCAGCAGTAAATTAACCTCAGCTATGAATGATATATATGCTTGATTGAAATTGGCAGTGTTGAGGAAGCCTAGAATCCCATACCTCATACTCTCCCAATTCCAATACACTCTACCTGGGTTATGATATGAGGTCATACATACATAAATCTCTGATCCCTAAAATTATTAATCCCTGCATATTGGCTGCTTGCCTGCCTGCTAGATGGATAATTCATGATATCATTAATAAGTAATTATTATTGGCTACAACCCATTAATGGCCCACTACTGAGCACGCGTCTCTCATTATTGAGGAGGCCTAGAGCATACTCCACCACACTGCTCCAGTGCGGATTGGTGGAGGGGTTAGTGGCCAACCCAGTGTCAGAATTTTTCAGGCCGCCCGAAAGCCTCTGACATGGCTTAACGACTGTTATCTATCGATAACAACCGGGTTCGACGGCTTTACGTGCCCTCCGAAGCACGGAAGCGCTCAAGAAATTTTGCCACTAGAGGTCACCCATCCAACTACCGACCGCGCCCGCTGTTGCTTAACTTTGTCGTTCACTCAGAATCGACGCAAGCCGCCGGGCTAAGAGCGCTTCAGTAATTATTATTATTGATATTATAATTTTTTAATGTACTGACTACCTTTTTGCTAGTCAACGGTCAACCTCCAAAGGACTTGTTCTGTAATAAGTGAGACCTTGAGAATCAGTATTTTGTTTCATCTTCATACTTTGTTTCCTGGCAATAACATTGGTCAATGGTGTAGCTCCAGAATTATTTGAAATTGTAGTAATTCCTATCTATTAACGAAATCATATCTGCATAAATCTCTATAAATTTTAATAAATTATATTATTCCAATGTCTAAGCTATATTACTCAAAATTTCATTAAAACCCGTTCAGTAGTTTTTCTGTGAAAGACTAACAAACCCACACACACACTCACATCCTTACAAACTTTCGCATTTATAATATTAAAAGCATAAGGCCTCTTGTAGACACACGTTTTTTTGGCGTAAAAATCTACGGTAAATTCGCCGTGTGTAGGCACGGTTGTCAGTGTTGTATGGATTACTATGAGAGCTTGTTGACGGTCGCGGCTGCGTTACGGCACGGCGCCGCCGCCGTATGCACCGTGCGTCCCCCTCGGCGTGCCGCGTCTACGCACGGCGTGATTTTCATCAGTGTTGTATGGCAGTCCATAGAAAATACACTATGGCAGTCTTCGTGAGTGTGTCGACGACGCCGGAAGTTCTCACGTTTTAGTGACCGGCTATATACTGTTTTTAATCGACTTCTATTTATTTTTAATTTATTTATACACTTTATTGTTTGTATAAGTACCAGAATACATGGGTACATAGAACAATGTTACAAATAAAATAAGTACAACACAAAAGGTGGCCTTATCGCTATATAGCGATTTCTTCCAGGCAACGTAAGATTTAGGAAAGAAATACATAAACAAATAGAAGGGGTAGAGGTACCTATACAGTATACACACCAAAAAAAATTGGAAATCAACTAAAACTTAAACATACTATTATGAGCTTGAAAGTCAAGTTACATAAATAAGAAAGAAATAGATGCAACTAGTATCTAGTTAAGGTAATAATAATAAACAATATCTTTATTTACTCTCACATAAATGATACAAACAAGTAGTTCTACAATCAAGAATAATTATGTAATGATTTTTGACTGAATTGATTTCTGTCTTAGTAAAATGAACATAAATAACGAATATTGTTAATTACATTACTTCATGAAAGATTCTAAGTGAGCGGCACCTGGCCGTTGTCTCGACCGTTAGCTTTGCCGTGCCATGTACACGCTAGCACGTTTTTTTTACGGCACGGCAAATACGCCGTACGGTCAAGAAAACGTGCCATGTACAAGAGCTAGACGAAAGAATGAACTGATCAAGCAATGCTACTAATTAATAACAGCCTCTTGTATCTGGACAAACCATCCAAGCCCAGATTTGAGTTTAGTTCTAATAATAAATAATAATAATAATAAAATCTATTTATTGCCAAACCATCAACATGCATTACACAGACATCATTATAACAAAACTGTATTAATGGTAATCATAAAAATAATTTAAATTAAACAAAATGGCAATAGGAGCTGGCTCAGCTTTTGCTAACGCGGGGCTGGGCTCCCGTGTAGCGCTGGTTTTCAGCCAGTCCTTCCTCCCTAGGATGTTGTGCGGGAGTTGAGATAGTCCATCCCCCAGTTACCAGCGGATATAACACATTTTGCCAATTTTTATAATTACATGTCACAAGTTATAAGTTCAAGTTACAAGTTCGGTGATTCTGTCAGTCACTCAGGTGGTTGAGCATGTTTGATTGCTACCTTAATCCTAAAAAAAGTTTGCAAATTACATTATATATCATTGTTTACTGTGAAGTTTTTAACTGTAACGGGTACTCACGATTCTGACCGATTTCCATGAAATGATTCCCAAATACTGGTATGTATAAAAATCCCGCATGAGTACCTACCAACATTACAGTTAAGAAGGAGTACCCTATCTATTTAACTACATTATTATCTTGTGGTATAACATTCATAATTAGCGTTATCTTTCCGATACGACACTATGGTCGATGTTACTGTCGAGTAATTCTCGACACAACATCCTCAAAGCGTTTCGATACTCATATCAAAACAAAACCACTCTTGTTTTATATAAAATATACCCTTGTATAGCGGTTAAGGCCCCTAATCTCGACCCTAATACTCAAGTCTCAAGACACATTTTACATCGTAGAAATATCGCCCGTAATCCCTAACAATGGATTAGTAAATAAAGAAAGAAGCTTTTGTGAGTTATTCCATTAGTATAAGGTTCGTTTTTGCCTGCGGATTATAATCATGTTTGTGACCTAGAAAATAAGGGTATAATGTACTTTCTAATAATGAAAGTATTGGGGTGGAATCTGCTCATTGAATTTTTTTTGATAACGAAATATTAATAGGCATTTTTATCGAGTTAAAAGTCGGTACAATACCTACTCCATGATGGTATATTCCACGGCTATATGGTTGAAAAGAAAACAAGAACAATAAAATTGCAAAGACTCATGTTTAATTTTTTTGTAAATTTTAGTGTAATGTTAGCGTTGCAAGGTGTATTACTGATTTGTGCAGACAACTCAACCCTAAATACCGGTTCCCCGGTTTCCCCGGTTTTTCACCAACTTCAATAGTTGGTATTATTAATCGAAGTCCATGCGAGACAAACTGCTGCGCCGCAAAAGACAGTTGATGATCCCTTTTTTTGTACCTGGCGAGAGCGCTTTGAACAGGGAGAAATTTTCAGAGGTTCCCTGAAAAGAATACAAGAGTGGTCTAATCTGATTAGCATAAAACATTTCATTATATAACGCAAACCAATGGAACCAAGTAGAAACAAGGACGGCATCTCGCATCTGGAGTATCTGGACTTCATATGAAGTACCTATAGTTGTTGTTCCCTTTAAAAATCTATCCCCACAACCCGGTCAGAGACCCTGGATCAAGAGTTGGGTACGCTCATGATATCATCACAAAAAATCTATACTTGGGTCGCCGAGAACATGGAATTGAAACCCCCGCCCGCGAAAAACAAATAAATGTATTACGGCATGCTTACGGTTCAATTTAGCTTATAAGCAAAATTTACTTACGGCATTTTTAATATCGCCGTCAACCTACAATAATCACAGGGACGGAAAGCTGGCATTTGTGTGGATTGACAATTGACATTAAAAAGAGTTCCCTATCGAAAGCGAACGGATCCATGCTATCCTTATTCACTATTATAAATGCCAAAGCCTGTCTGTCTGTCTGTGACGCTTTTACGGCAGCACCGCCACCGGCCCGATTTGGATGAAATTCGGAATGAAAATATTCGAAGGCCCAGTGTCACACATAGGCTATTTTTTTCGAAAACCAACCCCTAAGGGGTTGAAATGCCGGATGAAAAAGAAAAAACCAAATTCGACGCGGACGAAGACGTGGGCGAATAGCTAGTACACGTCATGTACTAAAATTCTCATTCATAATATTGCACCCTCGCGGCCTCGGTCTAACAACAATAACTCCTTTCCACGCAATGTAGTTACTTATTCCATTTTTATAGTACTCCGATAGAGTGTAGCCGCCTTGGCCGAATCCCAACGATCTGGCGGCCTCGTCATAAAAATATTTATATTTTTGTGGTGTCCGCAGCCCTTGGAACTTGGGAAGTACATTTTAGAGCGTATCTGGAATATCGTTTATGTACCTAGATACTGAGAAAATCGCAAACGCAAATCATTTAGGGGTTTAAAAAAACCTTTAGTTATATCAAGGCTTTCAATTTATAGCATTACACAATTTATACATAAATATTATGTAAAAGCTTAATACTTACGAGATTTACTTACGTCGATCGTGAATTTAGACAAGAGTTCTTTTATGAACATTACATTATATATGAATACTATTAAGACTCAAGCTCGTATAGTGCTTGTTCGTATGTTATGGCCAGAGATGGTTTTTGCATTTGGTGCATTTTGCACATGAAGCAAATTGCTTCATGATTTTGCATAAAATGTCATCATTATAAAAATACTTAGGCTGGGCATTATTCCTTCCATCAATCCACATAAAGCACGGAGGTGGGGATAGTAGCTGCCTCCCCCAAAACCTCGGATAACGTACCCATGGTTTTAGTATCCCTTACAAAATCTTCCAAAAAAGCCAGATTTGTCCCGTCCCCCCTGGATGGGGAATTCAGAACCTTTATCCTCCTCTGGGTCCTCATTCAGAGCCTTTGCCCCCACGTGGATCAGTTGCTGCATATGCCCATGGCCTTGAGCCTCCTCCGTACCCCGTACTACGCCATTAAAAGATTGAAGTTAAGACAAACCTTTATCTATTAGATATCTAGCAGTCATTCGTCTCGAGGAATTCAATTGAAAACCCCCTGTACATCTACAAAGTCAGTAACGAAGTAAAGGTTTTTAGCTCTCATCTTAATTCTTGTTAAGAGTATAATAATTCCCTCTTGAGGTATAATGGTGAACTGACCTGGTTTTAATGTGAAGTGGTCGAAGTGCCACTACGCTTTACCTACTTGACATTCAAGCGACGTGTGAAAACATAGCTTGTAAATTGTATATACAGGATAGTATTTATAGTACAAGTACAATACAGGCTCTCAAATTTCTTTTAACTCCCCCTTGGGATTTACCAATTTTTAACTTCAAAAAAAGGAGGAGGCTGCTGAAAAGTGCTTGTCGTCTGATCCCATATAAAGGGCGAAATCTGAAGGATTCTTTTTTTAGTATCCTTGATAATGTATATTTAATTTATGTTCGTTACCTAATTTAAACTAAGTGTTCAGATTTTCATGATAAAAATACAGTCGAATTGAGAACTTCCTACTTTTTTTAAGTCAATAAAAAATTATATTCTGAAGAATAACTTTCACAAACTGCGTCGCGCTTCGTTTGAAAAAGTTACCCTAGCTATTACTTTGGGCAATTCTCTTAATAGTACATAATATAGCATTCTTATGTCGCCCTGCTGAAGACCCCTGTCGCCCACAAGGCCGCAAGGGGGTGTTATCGCTAACTTTGATGCCCTGTTTACATACTCGACAAGAAAGGCGGCGAACGTGCGCAATATCTTGGATACATCACCGACAAAACTCATTATGCACTAAGAAAAAAATGTGCATTATTATTATCTATGACGAGTAAATGCGAGTATGCAACCGAGTAATCGACCCTCTGACTTGGAAAACTAAAAAATAATTTTTCCAAATATCACATGACAAGTTTCACCCACCCTGGTCTATTCGGTCTTCGTTATGAGTATTCACTCGTTCTCGTCTCGGTGTTGGTAATTTGGCGCCAATTAAAGGATTTATATTGTCTTTATCGTGCGCCCATGATCCTCCTAGATTTAAAGATATACTTAATTATGTGAAAGAAAAAGTGATATGCATAGTACGAGTATCTATAGTTATATTCGCAGTTGTTCTCGTGTACGAATATTCGATGAAAAAGTACACCGAATGTTCGGCCGAGTATCTTAATGCGGCGTGAGAAAGACGGATCGTCAAAATACATCAACTACAAGGACGCCCGGGAATAATACTATCGCAATCATTTCCGCGGCGGCGGAAAACTGAACTTCCTTTGTAATAAAATTGCTCGTTTTTATTGCTTGTAACAATGTGCCAAGATTCTTTCATTGTTTATTTAATAAAGTTTGAACGATGATTAGGTTCTTCTGTCAGTCTTGGCAGTATCAGTATAAACTTGAGCTTTTTGTCTTTCAACGCTATCATCTATCTATCTATCTAGGTGGTAGAGCCTAGAGTTCGCCCGGGGTAGTACCACCGCCCGCCAAGGTACTCAGTACCATTCCTACCGTCATAATAATTGTTTTTTAGAGCAATTGTGTTCCGGATAGGAAGGTGTGGAGCCGGTTCACTTTTTTAGAGGTGACCATCTCAGTCCTCAGGGGTAGCAACGCATCTGTGACCGAATTGGAACAAGACTCACACTAATCATTACTAACTGTACAATACTAATAGCTGGGGAGCCCAAGAGGGGATTCTTGGATTCACTCGAGCGCGTCAGATTAAGGTACAGGAGGTACCTGGCACCCAGTTAAGTAGCTCCACCAAATATGAGCCCCATATATGAGGCCGCGCCTATAGAATAAAGGATCAGATTAGTAAAAAAAAATTGATCATCAGACATTCTCGAGCGCGTCAGATTAAGGTACGGTGAGTTAATTACACGCTAAAAAGTGTGTATTCCACTAATCTGACAATTTGAGAATGACGCAATGAAAGGGGAGGGCTACAAAGTTGTTAAAAAAAACGCCATCTTGACATTCTCGAGCGTGGCTAATTTTTTATTTATTTTGAAGGAAATGATTCAAGGATAACGAAAAATATATAATCTGACGATTTATAAGAGCCGAAATAACAAAAATTCGTCATTAAAGTTTAATGTTCAAAATCGATAAGTAGAGATAAATCAAAAAGTACCGGTCAGATTTCGCTCAAATTTATACGAAAACATACGACGAGCTTTCGATTAAAAAAAAGGATGAAAGGATGAAAATTTAAATTCTCAGTAAAAAGTTATGAGGTAGCGACCATAAACACACATTATTAAAAATAACTCAAAAACTGCCCATTAGAGGTCGCTCAAATTTATACTGTATCACAAGACACGCACCAGCTTCCGAATAAAATAAGAATTATAAAAATCGGAACACCCAGTCAAAAGTTATGAGGCAACTATCATAAATCCAATACACATTATTATGAATAACTCAAAAACTATCTTCAAGAAACGTCAAATTAAACGAAAGGTTAATCTCACAAGGAGGTTTTTAACCAATCTTCGGGAGAGTTTAAATAGTTTAAACTGGACTTGATCGATTATCTACCGTTGATCTTAAGAAATAATTCGTGACTAAACTCTGAAGCATAGTTTAAACTATGATTGATATTAAGGCCCTTATATTATGTAAATACAAGTATTCTACTTAAAAACATACACTTCTTTATTAGCATGCTATTTCCTGAGCTTTTCTATAAATGAAGTTCAATGATTTAATTTTTTTTTGGCAGATTAGGGAAATCCCTCTAGATAATCGTCAGATTAAGAGACAGCAAGTCTAGGACATAAAGATGAACCATATATATCTTAATCTGACGCGCTTGAGTATTTCAAAATGGCGATTTTTTTTTTGCATATTAGTATAATGGCTGCGAGTTTGGGTCACATCCAAATCGTCAGATTATTGAATTAGAGCTTTTTTTTGGTGCACTTAACACCCCCTTAGAAAATCTGACGCGCTCGATTAAATTTTTTTTTTTTCATTTTCAACCCTTACGTACGATCACCCCCACCATGCAAACGGTCAGATTAACATACATACATTATTAAAAATACGTAGGCCATTGATGGTATCAATATCTGACGCGCTCGAGTATGTCCATGCGGCAGTTTTTTTTTACATATTTAAAGATCTATAGCCGCTTCCCCCACCGATGAAAAGGTATACATTATATAACATTTTTTTCTCCTTATCATCTAACCTTTGCAACCCAATAGGTCTCTATGACGCTCGAGTAAGTACACATTTAGCATCGTCGGCTCCCCTACTATAATATTAACTAACAGGACTAACTATCACTAACAGTCCCTGTCCTCACACTTATTAACAAAATAACCAACTAACATTCTAACACCATCTACTAATTGGACTAACCACCCTAGTCCCTAAATTGGGTCTTGTTCTAAGTCGGTCACAATTGCCATGGGCGGCAGCGGAAGGGTGGTGCTGCATGCTCGTTTGCTACCTTAATTCAATAAAAAGAAATATTAAGAGTTGGGGACCAAGAAACAAGGAAGAGGAAAGAAAAACTGGCTCTTCAGTCCGTGTCCGTAGCACGTAGAACATGACGTATCATTTAACATTTTACAATATAAGCAAGAGAAGTGCACTGCACAAGCATCAGCTATAACGCCTGTAACTAAGCCTATGCTTGTGTGTTGAGTCGCAGATAATATTTTGTGTTCAATTCTCGCTGTCAATCTACAATAAACCTTAACGGCAGGGGCGGAAAGCTGGCAATTGAGTGAGTTGCTATTTAAACAAATTCCATATCAAACGCAAACGCGCACAGAGTCCATCGTTATCGGAAAACTGGTACTGGGCGGTAACGTAACATCCGTCATCCATTCAGCAGCCTGCACCGTGAACATGTGAGGTCGTCGACTTACTTTATTTTATAAGATAGATAGTCTTTTATTTATATCCTCAATGCTTTTACTTATAAAGGTGGTTCAGGTGGTGCAATTCCAAGTTTAAAATTAAGTACTTGTTCCTGCCATGCGAATTTCTAATGTCAAAGGTTAGGAAAAGACAAAAATAAATTAACTTGGAGTAGCTTTACACCACGTTTACCTATAAGTACAGTGAAACCTGGTTAAGTGAGACATCAAGGGACCTGCAATGTCGTTTCACTTATAGAGGTATTCCACTTACCCAGTGTCTATAGATATTTATTTATACCTGTATATCTGAGACACTGGGTAAGTGGAATACCTCTATAAGTGAAACGACATTGCAGGTCCCTTGATGTCTCACTTAACCAGGTTTCACTGTACAGTAAAAATCAATGTTGTCACCAAAAATAGAGAAGAAAGAATTTTTTAGGGGGCCGGATATTTCATAAATCGGGAAGTGAAAATATTTTATTAGATCCCAAAATGGTAAAATTGTTTTCACACCGTACATGACATATTTCCGAGCAGACAATTAACACTACCGTCATCAGATCATTTAGAAACATGCTATGTATGTTTTATATGAAGGTCAGCGCCCGTTCCCAAATAGGTCGCACGGCATATGGCCCTTGGGAATAATTTACCGATCCAACATTAAGGCCTCCTAATAGGTTCAGGTGGATGACGTTATGGCGATTAGAAGCAAAGAAAATACGTTATGGCCTTTTTATAACAAAAAGAATATAACTGAGCCGCAGTAAAACTCGGGTGTCTTCTTTCAACGTGATGAATACAGGTCAAAGTAGCCAGTAGATTGGCCAATAAAAGCACGCATCGCGCATCACGCATTTTCTAGCTTCCATTCGTACTGCGCGATAAGGAACGTCGTTCCAAAAGTATTAGCGGAATATGCTCACAGATATCGCGTGCCAAACTCCACGAAGATCGTAAGTAACTTCCGCGATTACCATAATTGAGTATTAACTAAATTGCGCGGCTTCTGTTACAGGCTTCTCATAATTTGTTTATGCCAACGGCCGATAAAACCACTCAATGGTAAGTGGCCGTACGTCTACGGTCTATCGCAGGGATGTCACCGAGCTACGAGACCGACTCCCATAAGTCGGAATTTCCGATTGTTGTTCACCTGTTCCAATATCAACTCCGAAGTTGATTTAAAACTTTTGATGCGAAAGTGTAATAATAATTGAAAGTTCCGACTTATCGGACTCGGAGTCGAAGCTCCGTAACATCCTTGATCGTCAATACATTTCGAAAGCAAAAAACAAGCTTTTGTAATGCTAAGTGAGTTACAAATGCAGAGCAATAAGGCATTGTGCTGTAAATCGTTAGGAGTTTCCTAGTCTGGAGCCAATCCTAAGCATAGTTTAGATAGAAATCTGTGAAGCCGGTAAAACTTTTTTCGAGGCGACCATCTCAGTCCTCAGGGGTAGCAACGCATCTGTGCCCCAATTAGGACGAGACTCTTTGAGTCTTGTTCAGGGTCGCCGGCCGCAGTTGTCATAGGCGACAATGGAAGGGTGGTGATGCCTGCTCGTTTGCTACATTAATACCATCATGGAATTTCCATCTAAAAGGGTTTCACTTTCAATTTTGAGTTTGAATCATGTAAAGAGCTAAGAGCACGTAATCTGCACTATGGTAGATTGCTTGAGACATCCCATAATATGTTTAACGCATTTTCCCGATTGCTCATAAGTCTCATAACGCGTTATTTTCATATTTTACGCGCGTGACGTCGGCGCCTCGGCCTTGCGGAAACCTTAGTCGTAGACTTGATAAATATTATAGCTATACTATAATAAGCCAAAAAGTTTGTTTGTTTGAGCGGGCTAATCTCATGAACCAAGTACTGAATCGATTTGTCTTTTTGTGTTGGATAGTCAATTTATCGAGGAAAGCTTTAGGCTATATATTATAACATCACGCTACGACCAATAGGAGCGGAGCAATAAGTTTCCAGAAGCGAAATGAGGGCGTCTACTACTTCAGAGAATAAACTTGCGATGTCTAACGTAGGTAAGGCTTTAGGATAAGGATAACCTAATGCTAAATCTGAGGTGCATCGCCCTTCGATAATTCCTGGGTTTGGTTCCATGAGATGCGGAAATTTTATTTATTTTATTTAAACTCTGCACACACCGCACACACCGTAACAAAAATATGAGAATTAAATATCACAAGAGTACAATATACGTCTAAATCGTTTACAACCGATTTCTTCCAGACAACCCCATTAGGACAAGAAATTGAAAGATGAATTTAATTTATTTTCGCTATCATGATGGATCTTATGAGGTTTGCTTTAGGTCGGTCACAGCGGTCATGAAACGGGAAGGGTGGCTGCATGCTCGATTCGTTTAAAAACCGTACCTAAACGAGACGAAGCGGCCATGTAAGTGCTTCCGTTGTCTGCTCGGTCCAACTTTCCAACTAGGCCGATTTGCATACTGGAGATTCTCAAGTTTATTGCGACCACAAGTCTATTTATTATTACTATAAAGTCAATTATCTTGACGTCCACAAGTCTATTATCACTACATAGTATAAAACAAAGTCGCTATTTTTGTCCGTCTGTTTGTTTGTTTGTTTGTTTGTCTGTTTGTCTGTTTGTCTGTATGCTTAAATCTTTAAAATTACGCAACGGATTTTGATGCGGTTTTTTGTAATAGGTAGAGTGATTCAAGAGGAAGGTTTTTATGTATAATACATGCATATATTCCCACGAGAACGGGATCCACGCGGGTGAAACCGCGGGCGGGCCGCTAGTAACTACTATATTATAAAGTCAATTATTTATCAGCACCCCCCATTTCTTTGCACTTTACCACCGAAACTTAAAAACCACTTTGCTAGATAGGTACCCTTATTGACTGCCCTCTACTCCTTTCCGCGTTCGATATGGAATTTAATTACAGTACAATCTACACAAATGCCAGCTTTCTGCTCCTGTGATAAGGTTCCTTGCAGATTGACGGCGAGAATTTAAAATGCAATAAGTAAATTTTGCTTACAAACTAAATTAGAATGTGAGCACCATTGAGGTGAGTACCCGTAAGACATTTGTTTTTAGAGGAGTTTTCGCCCATTTTAAGAAATACTTACTGCATTAAACTATTGTCATTACAGAAAAAAGTTACGAATTACTGGTTCGATTTGCTACACTTCAATGGATTTTCACGTTAATCTTCTTCACGTTATCTAACACGCGTGTATACTCGATAATGCGAACTGTGACGTAGCTACGGATATAATGTTGAAAAATCACTCATCCTGACTAAAGATTTACCTGAAAATGTTAAAAGAAATGAATTATATTTCATTCGGTAAAGAATGTTTGGATACAAACATCATTGCTTCAACAAATTACTAACGTGAGCGGTCTTTAAACAAGACGGCGTATCAAGATGAAACTAAACCATTTTTAAGTTAGACTTGCAGCAATTATACCTATTGTGCGGAAACCGCAACAAAAATTCAGTAGATTTTGCGTGATGCCCGAACAAACCTACAAACAAAATATTCTAAAAATAATATTTTAGGCTTCTGTTGGCTCTATCCAAAACTTTCATTTTTCCTCAAATAAATCTCATGTACGAACTTAACCCAGTTACAGTTTTCTTAAAAGTATTTTGTTTTAATATTTCCGTATTTTACACGCATGTCGTTCAACAAAACATTCAGCTCTGATAGTTATCAGCACGCTCGTTTATCTAATGGTATGTTACGTCACGGGGCGGCGGCGCTGAGACGCCGAAATAGCATTTGTGACGTTCTTCCAATGTAAACAATTACGTTGTTGACATTAGAGATGGGTAGGTAAATGTATGACGACGTATAGTTTGAGCTGAGCATTAAAAGGTGGTAAGAGCCTAGAGTTCACCCAGGGGGATACCCCCGCCCGCCACGGTACTAAGAACCATTTCTACCGTCATAATAATTGATTTAACAGCAAATTAAGTTCCGGATAGAAATGTGTGGAGCCGCTTACACTTCTTGTAGAGGCCACCATCTCAGTCCTCAAGGACAACAACGCATATGGAACCGAATTAGAACGAGGCTTTTTAAGTCTTGTCATGTCGTTTGCACTACCTATGTGCACTGCCACCTCTCCTGAACATTGTTCCGTGGCTGTAGTTTCATGTACATAAATATGGATTTAAGATAGCAAAATGACCACTCCAAAATAAATAATACTAGCAAATCCGCCCTCGCTTCGCTTAGGGAAACCAGTCCCTTCAAAAATCTCTATAAATTTTAACAAATTATGTTATTCCGATGTCTAAGCTATATTACTGCAAAGTTTCATGAAAATCCGTTCAGTAGTTTTTGCGTGAAAGAGTAACAAACCCACACACACACTCACATACATCCTTACAAACTTTCGCATTTATAATATTAGTAGGATATATAAGAATAAATAATACAGGACATTTGTCCTGTATTAATAATACGGAATAATACGGAATAATACAAAAAAAAATATAGTAGTAAAAAAAAATATAAAAAAAAAATAGTAGTTCGGTCAAAGTATACTTCACAAGTGGGTCCAGAGATCGTTCGTTACTTATGACAAAATTTGGAAGACTATCTTTAAATCCATCATCTAAACTAATCTGTTTAACATATTATTTAGCGAACGCAACGATTTAAAAACATTTCCCTTCTGGTTGTCATTAATGGGGGATGGTCGGTCGGTTTTAATTTGTTTGACCTCTCTTTTTACGATTGTTTACCGCTTACGTAGGCCGTAAAAAGACAGTTAATCGCCTCTTATTGTCTTTCTTCCCATCTAAACCGTCAGAATGTTTATACTGCGTATGAATAATCTATTAATGCATCTTATTATACAAAACAATTGATTATACAGCATTTATAGCCTGTTCTTATCTAATCACTGACTTTAATTACCTATTTTTTATGCTTCATTATAGTGTCTTGATACCGAGCTAACAATTTATTTTTTGTCCACAGTCTCACCTCAAACTCCGATCAACAAACCAAGAAATTAAATAGTAAAAGTGATGTTCATAACAATGATTTGAATTCGCATAATTGGCTCGATCTTTCGCACGACATTGATGTCAATTATCTACCCAACACACCCAAACCTAACGAGTATGAACGCGATGATATAGAAGTAAGGAAAGAAGATAAATACGTCCCATTAGAAACATTTCAAGACCGCCATGGTCAAGAAAATTTCAAGGAGTTAACAGAGGTTAACTTTGGAAATCGTAACAGAGAATATTCAATGCTAAATATGTTAGGCAAGCCGTTGTACAGAAAGCAATACTCTCATAGCTACGACCTAAAGTCTAATAATATTAAGAGAATAAAAAGAAGTTCAGAAGTGGATATCAACGACATACCGTCTGGATTCAGTAACGATCAATCGAAAAATGTAGAGAAAAGAGAAATTATAAGCAGTCCAAAAATCGATGAAGCTTCTAAAATTTCCGATATTTTTACTGAAAATAAAGAGAGAATTTTCGATTTTGTTGAGCAAAAGAAAGAAAAGGAGAAAGATAATATGGCTATGATGACCCGAAATCAAAGGCAAGTCTTCGATCCGGCCAATGACGATTTTACTGCGGTCAGAGCTGATGAGGTTCCGATACTAGTGGAAGGTTTGAGGATAGAAGACTCTGATAAGGAGCCGAAGATTATTGAACAAGGAATACCGAGTGTGTTGGCCAATACCCAAGTTCTTTTGCGGTAAGTTTTTGGAGTGGTCTTTTTATTGTTAATCATTTGCTAATAAATGTTGATAGGCCGACACATCCGCGCGCATACGCGAACCCACAAATGAAGGACGACCCTCGCAAATATTTATGCGAAGTTTTTGCCACGTTCGTGGTTTTCCCATCTGTCAAAGCTGTGACTATTCGTACAATGTATAAATGTTCGCGCGCATGTGAGTGACTACCATTAAGGGAGACAAAAGCGAGCTCCTGTTCGATGATCCGCGATGAGTTAAGTTTAAAATCATAATGCTAAAAAACTTATCGTGTTTCGGCTGGGGGTAATATTTTTCCATCAATGCCGCACCGGTAGATGATTTTGGTATGATTGTTGTCTATGGGCGACGGTGACTTCTTGCTCTCAGGTGTTTCATCAGCTCACAATTTAACATAATTTTACCTCCTGTGCTGATTCTCTGAAGTTTACCGGAGTATTCCGTATTACCTATAGATCACAAAATACGGAGACAAAATCTACGCACTTGTTTCAAAATGTGTAATTAGGTAGTATTAAAAAAATCTTTCACTTATTTTGCCAAGTTTTTATTAACAACTGCTTAAGACGTACATTGCGTTGACCAACGCTTTTTGTGACGTAATTTGCTGTCATAAATAAGTAAAATGTATGAGGTGATTCCTCAAATCATTATGCATATCTTACGAGTTCTTGGTATGTATTTAATAGAAATTAAAACGATTTATTGCAGACTATTCGGCCAAGGTCTGACTCCGAGGACAGTGATAGCCTTCACACATGACCCAATGCCTTACGGACAGCCTTGCAAATTCCTTCTCAAAGGTGAATATGTGGTGAGTATTTAGCGGTTTTCGAAGCCCTAAAGATTTATAATAATAGCTGTTGCCAAGGGTTTTGGCTTTAGTGCAATTACTTTTGGATGGTTTTCAAACTTACTCGTTTAACCTCTTAGGGGTAGATTACTGAAAATAGATGGTTAATTATTAATTTTATGAATATTTTATTTATATCGTCATTAATAATGAAAATAAGAACAATAAAGCCTTTTAAAAGGTGTACAGTTTTCATCGCGAACTACCAGGCAAACATAAGTGCATAGGACTCATAATGACGGTCTCAGTAGGTTCATTGCAACTGTTACATCATTAGGCAGCGAGCGATTACCTCGAAGGCCGGCCAATAATCTCTGGTACGTGATTATACACGTACACATCAATCTGTCTGTCAGGTTGTTAATCAATAAAGATAATGGTAAAGCTAGTTTAACTAGTACCATACGCTATTAAATAGAAAAAAAAAACTATTAGTCATGATTCTGCAATAGGATTCCAAGTGTTGGTAGTTGACAAGATAGACAGAAAAAGACTAATCAGTATTCCTCCGAACCCGTGATTCGGATAAGTAGAATGATCACTACCAACATGGTCGACAAATATCTATGTAATATTTAAGTGATTGAGGTTCATTTATAAATGGGGAAGTAAAAACAAAAGTTATTTGCTATATTATTTGCTACCTTTTCACGCCTAATCTACTTAGCTGGACCCGAGATAGACATTCGTCCCAATAATATGTTTCCTTAGGATCAATTAATGTGTTTTGTCGTTTCCCAACTACTACGCGGGCGCCGTGAGCTAGAACTACTTTTACCATAAATTAATATATACATTTTATTTGACTACAATCTATTAATAGTCCACTATTGAACAAGAATCTCTTCTCATAACTGAAGACGTCTATAGTGTATAGCGTACTCCACCACGCTGTTCCAGTGGAGATTAGTGGAGAAATTTTCATTGTGTACTATATTTTCTCGAAATCACTAGCAACTCGATTGCAGGCACAAGAAAAATCGGTGGGAGTAAACACAGCGCTGTTCGAGATTGTGGCGCCCTCGCCGATATCCGGTTCAAAGCTGTACATCTGCGCGAAGAACTTACCTCTAGGGGTTACCGATCCGAACGAAGATGATTCGAAATACAAGCACCAAGGCACGGAGTCGTTTAAAATTATCGCCACGCACAACAACTTACTGCCACTGTGGATCTCGTTAATCCTGATTCTGATATGTTTGATGTTCTCCGCGCTATTCTCGGGTCTTAACCTGGGCCTCATGTCGCTGGATAGGACAGAGTTGAAGATCATCTCGAATACTGGTACAGAACAGGAACGGAAGTACGCCAGAGCGATAATGCCAGTTCGGGACCACGGGAACTATTTGCTGTGCAGTATTCTGCTGGGCAACGTGGCTGTGAATTCAACGTTCACGATATTGTTGGACGGATTGACGTCGGGACTGTACGCCGTGATATTCTCGACGCTGTTGATCGTGTTGCTAGGTGAGATAACGCCGCAAGCGATTTGCTCGCGACACGGACTCATGGTAGGGGCCAAGAGCATAATGGTTACTAAGGTGAGTGAGCACTTTTTTTATTTAATTATGGTAACAAACTAGCAAGCAGCACTTTTCCGCTGACGCCCATGAAAACTGTGATGTTTTGTCTCTTTAGTTGTTGTAAGTAATACACCAAAGGTCCAGTTCTGCTAATTTATAAATGGGTCTCGTTTCAATAGCTTGACACAATTTGCATAAGAAATGCGTCAAAAACGTGTCAAACTATTTAAACGAGCTGCAATTGAAGCGTTTATTAATTTCTGTAGTTTCTCTAATATTTTTAGAGATCTAATAAATAGTCTTAGTTTATGTCTGTTTTAACTATAATTTGCTGGAAATCGGATTTAGAAGTACCAGGATGCCATAAGTGGGTGTTGGGCCGGCAGCCATGCACAAATTCATGCATTTCATACCCGTTAGCTGTTTAAGTGGACATTTTTATGAATAGGTGGAATAGTTGTGTGAAGCTTATGAAGCTATCATAACAACATGTTATCTATCCCACTTATTCCATCCTACAAGTATAAAACTTCGACAGTATAAATCAGGTTGTGTAGCCAACTTATGGTCGTTGACAAATGGTTAGTGAAGTTTGTATACAGCCTTTGACCAACAATACTAAGTGGATGTCAGCTCAGTGCTAGAAAACTGTCTACAAATATAAGATCCCACTTCTTATGTCAGCTGTTATTTTCATTGGTGGCGAATGATCGTAAGTATGAGATAATTTTTAAGCAATTGTGACTTTATTGCTAGGTAATATGGTTCTAATTCAACGTAAAAATTTTGTCTTATTTAGTTAATAAACAGATGAAACTGTGTATGTGGGATCTTATTTTCGCGGACGGTTTTTAAAAGATTGTTGATTGAAAGTTTTTGTATGTTAATATTTTGCAAATCATTTTTTTGTATTCCGTTAGTTGACATTAATAAGAATAAATCTGGTTGCTAACTTGTTGTTACTGTATGCGGCAGGCAGTTATGTGTCTGACGGCTCCGCTGGCCTACCCTGTGAGCAAGCTGCTGGACTACTTCCTCGGGGAGGAGATCGGTAGCGTCTACAACCGGGAGAGACTCAAGGAATTGGTCAAGGTGAGAGATTTCTCCCATAACGTAAATATCACCTTTTATAGCTTCGTTCAGATCAAACATTACATAAAAAAATAAGAAATTCATTCATCTATCGACGTGACATTATTGTGTTTTCTTCTTTTCTTGCTAACCTGCCAGCTACTCGT
Organism: Hesperia comma; assembly: GCA_905404135.1. Lineage (NCBI taxonomy): Eukaryota > Metazoa > Arthropoda > Insecta > Lepidoptera > Hesperiidae > Hesperia > Hesperia comma. The sequence goes on along the minus strand of FR990015.1, from coordinate 18,201,395 downwards.
AAGTCAATACCGCCTTTCACTCAAAATAAATAGTTTTTCCCCAACTGCATCAGAAAGACGGTAATGTTTTTCTAGTGGATGTATGTACCTATTATTTATACACTCATACCATGCAGACATATTGTACATAGGTACATGCTATACATACATACGCTTGAAAACTATTACCTTCGTTCTGACGCAGTCGGGTAAAAACGGTTGAGCGCATGAAAAATTGTTACAGATAAAATTTGTTGCAAATATGTTCTAATTCAAACATAGTAACATCTTTTGACCCGTAGAAACCGAGAGAGATATTGTTTTTTTTTTCATTTCATTTGCCATTCCCCCGTGAAATTCATCTCTTGAGTTCGAGAAACTCGAAGTTTCCTCTGCAACTGCCGCAGAGGTGTAATCGGACTCCGTTACACCTTACTGAAGCATGTGCAATATATTGGGAATATCATCCGTTCACATTAAGAAACCCTACAGTTTGCTCTACATTCCAAATATGTAGCAAATCTTAACATGCTAAACATAATAGGTATTACGAAGATAAATTTTAAATTTATCATACTGAACCTCAAACTGAAACTTCTTTTATGAAACACTTATTATGAACATGTATATCCAATAATTTGCATCTACCACCATTACGTTTATATTAATAAATGTTATGCATACCTGAACAAATAAAAACAAAGTGCATCTTGCAGACCACATTACTTAATACATACATAAAATAATTGTTCTTTCATTTTTTTAAGCAATAGTACAAGCATGTAGCAATTTACAAGGTTAACCTCTTATTTCCTGTAAACTTTTATAATATCACAGTCCCAACTTAACCGATGAACAAACATAGTTTGCCAGTTTCATAAATGTTTAGTCTTTTAAAGCATCTATACAACTCTTACTTACCTTTTTATGAGCAATCCCACTTCTGAAATGTAATGTAAAACACCTTTAGTTTCGTTCGCATTATAATTTGGTTACCTCCAAGTATATTCGTCTATCGACGTGACATTATTATGTTTTTCTTTTCTTGCTGACCTGCCAGCTGATCGTAAGTCAATACCGCCTTTCACTCTGAAACCAGATATTTTTTAACCGACTTCAAAAAAGGAGGTTCTCAATTCGACCGTATATAATGCTTTTTTTTATGGGTGTTCAGCGATTTTTTCGTCGTTTATGGGCCGATTTTGATAATTCTTTTTTTGTTGTAAAGTACATATGCGCAGTGGGGTTCCCTGATAAGGACACCAGGATCTGATGATGGCATCTCAGAGAAATCGAGGGGAACTTTCGAAAATTGTATGGACGACTAGTGTGTTTCTTCATATTATAATAAGTACATTAAAGCACTACCATTTCATGAAGGTCTGGAGTCGATCTGATGAAGCCGAAAGACAGTCCAGGGAACTCCTCAACGATTTACTGCAGTTATCTAGTGTTTGGGCTTGATTAATTTGTAGTGTCGAGAACTTTACACTTACATGTTGAATTGAAGCGCCACCTGGCGAGTAGTTTTTGAGTTATCCCTGCTTATCAAGGTTGAAGTCGGTTATTTTTTTGTAAAAAGCAATTATATAAATTGACGTCCCCCATGGCGTAAAGTTTACTATGCCGGAACGCTGTGCCGAGGGTCCTGGGTTCAATTCCCAGGCGAAAGTTTGAGTGATGATTTTAAATTTCTGTTCTCGGTCTGGGTGAATGTCCCTGTCTTGTGTGTTGTCTTGTCCATGGCATCTATGACACGGGGAATCCGGGGTGTAGCGTTATTTATTTATAATTCACAATTTATATCAGAAATACGGAGGAGGTACTTAATAGGTGCTGAAATAAAAATCAAATACATATTAATATTTTATAAACGGTTTAATTAGACTGTTTTTGTCCATAAAAAAGGTAAAGGGATCAGACCGGAATGATAAAATGACTACGATGAATAAATGAATGAATGAATGTTAGATCGGCAAAATACTGGCAAGGGATCAAAATAAGCGATTTCAATATCGACAAAAACAGATAACTCAAAAACTGCTCGCCGCATGTCGCTCCAATGAAAATGGGACCACATGACAAGAACCACCTTTCGATTATAAAAGAATCATAAAAATTTTAAAACGCAGTAAAAAGTTTATGAGGTAACTTATTTTACCTCATAAAGTTTTTACTGAGTGTTCTCATATACACAATACACATAAAAGATAAGTATGCAGTCGAATTGAAAACTTTATTGTTTTAAAGTCGATTAAAGAGAAAGTTAACGTCAGTTTGCTTGCATCATGTACTAAAATCTACTTGGATATTTAAAACCGAGGAAAAGCAGTAACTGAACCATAGTTTGCCTTTAAAACAAAACAAGAACTAGACCAAAACAACGAAGCAAAGCCGATGCTGAAAGCCTGAATCAGATGGAAGTTCAAGGTGAAGTATAGAAGCGCTCGGCCTTCGGGCGCTGCAAAGGGCAAAGGTTAAACGATAATATGCCATTTCTGTTTATCTGTGTAGATTGATTGTAGGGTTTCGTAACTGAGGGTGAGAAATAGGACCTTATTTATATGTTGATATGACGATGTCTGTCTGTCTGGCTCAGGGCTCTTTATTACGTTTTTATCTATAACTAGCGACCAGCCCCGGCTTCGCACGGGTGCAATAACTATTTAATGGATGTTATTATACATATAAACCTTCCTCTTGAATCACTCTATCTATTAAAAAAAACCGCATCAAAATCCGTGTCGTAGTTTTAAAGATTTAAGGACACAAAGGGACAGAGAAAGCGACTTTGTTTTATACTATGTAGTGAAGTAAGAACTTTAAGTAAAGCTTACCACGACACATTAAAATAATTCCCAAATCGGCTTTGCGGTTTTGGAGATTATCGCGCACAAACCCTTAGATTTAAAAACAGACAAAAAATATAACAATAATTGTCTCAGAATTATCTATAATCGTTTTATCATATATTTTCCATGTACAGGCAGCGATCACTTACATTTTTATGATACATAATTAGGTATATATATGCTATAAAATTACATTAATATTATGTAGATATACTCTATAGCTCTATACCAATAAGTACCGAAACAGCTGAACCGATGATAATGAAACTTTCACGCGAGAATAATTCGCACGCGAAGTCTGCACAGGCACTGTTGAAATAAGTTATCAATTACATCGGTTTCATTATATACTAGCTTCCGCTTACGGCTTCGCTCGCGTGTTACTTTGGCACTTCTCACAAAACGCTATTCATGAGCTACGCGACTGCAACGCAATCCAAAATTCGTATGTATCTGACACTTGTCACTGCCAGGAGATGCGTCCTACGATGCGACTCCTGTCAGTGAAAAGTGTCAGATACATATAATTTTGGGATAGCGTCGCAGTCGCGTAGCTAATAAATAGCGTAATGTGAGACTGATAAGTGCCTTAGTTATTTGTTAAACATTAAAATTAAAAAAATACAAATGTTAAGTGAAGTCTATCAAAATATAACCCTGAAAACTGCATTCAAATCGGATAAACCGTCCCTGGAATTAGTGTGCACAAACATATACTTACATAGATGTACAGACAAATTGAAAAAACCACAAAAAACATTGTTTTATGCTCCGTTCCGTATATAAAGACCCAACCATTATGAATTTTAAATATACTTTCTATGTATAGACAGTGATCACTTACAGTTTTGTCATATAGATGTACATAATGTAAAGGTTACCGGTATCCGCAGCGAAGAGAAGCGTGGGCGTTTAGGGTGCGGTTCCACTGAGGCGGAGCGGAGCGGAGCTGTGCGCGATTCACCAATCACATGGCTTGAAATCCACATCTCATTGTGCCTCGTGTGATTTTCAAGGCATGTGAATGGTGAATCGCGCACAGCTCCGCTCCGCTCCGCCTCAGTGGAACCGCACCCTTAACCAGTTAGGTACGTAAATTGGCGTCATTATCGAGTATTTGGTATTAAATGCGCCGTAATATGTTTGGCAAATGCGGCGCTGGTAATATTAATAACTTAATATTAGTAACTATCGCTTCGACACCTGGCTGCCGCTTCATCGTCGGTAACGACGTACCTTGTCGTTGTCGTTATTTGAGACGTAGATGCTGTGACTGAGACAAATACACGACCACGACAATAGCTGTTGCTGTTGTTTACGATGATACAGATTGGGGTAGTTGTATTTTTCAATGTCGCTCTTTAAATGAGAATTGTCAATTACTCTTATTTTCATTTATTAGGAAATTATGTTCAATAAAGCCTTTCTTAGTATTAACAGGTTTTTGTTATAACAATTTATTCAACACAATTTCCTAATACATGAAAATAAGAGTGATTGACCATTTTGACGGTTTATTTATTCCCCGTGTTACTTACTTGACAAGTCATTTTTTTTAATTCACCACATTAATGCTACTGCTATATCTTCGAATGCGTTAATGTGAGTGTTAATGTCCAATTAATAATATTAATAATGTCACACAAAATCTGAATGCGGTCGTTTCCGTCAGGAGGGTATGGTGTCTGCTTCATCTATGTACCTACTTGTCCTTTATTTAAATGTCGTTTTTTTTTTGTACACTGTAACTCTGACGGAATAAATATGTTTTCTTTCTTTCTTTCTTTCAATTACGCGTAGCTTATCGCGCTAAAAATGCGTGTTGGCTACATCTGCATCTGCATCTGCATTCAATCACCTCAATGTTGTAATTCCCGTCGTCCCGTTCCCGCCTAAAAAAATAAGTAGGCATACATCCTTGTCCTGCTGATACCGTGTCGTCTCGCTCTATCATTTAGTGCATTAAATTAGGCGCTATTAAAACTCTTTGATGTGTCAATTAAACCGACACCCGATGTAGCGCTGAACGTTTTCTGCCATTAGTATGCCGTATACAAATTAACGTGTTAACATGTTAACTGCAAATGCGTTATGTCTTATTCAGTGCCTTAATTAACGCGTTAAGACGCAGGTGTAGCCGTATAGTAAAGCACTGCGCACATTACAAGGACTTAGGAACCGACCAACTAAATCGAAAGCATTCAATTATGATCTTTATGTCTTGGTAATTACGGTTATATACTTGAAAGACGTACTACTTCGCACCCACTTCTGACCAATTCCGAACCGACGCCAAGCATGTAATCGAAATTCAACCGTAACGACTAAGACATAAAGATCACAATCGAATCCTTTCATTTAAGTCGATTACGGCGTTGTTATATGTGCGCAGTCCATAAGTGATCCCGTAACTCTTCGGCTCCACCTACGCCTTAACGCTTTAATTAATGCACTAAATTTGACAATACGCAGATGTAGCCAAGATGTTAGCGCGCTAATTTGTATGCGGTATAAGAAGTAGTGGGGCGATGAGGTGATGAGGTGAGAACCATGACTCGGGTATTCCCCCCAGGTGACGACGGACGTGAACGACCTGGACCGCGACGAGGTGAACATCATCTCGGGCGCGCTGGAGATGCGCAAGAAGACCGTGGCCGATGTGATGACCAAGCTGGAAGACGTGTTCATGCTGCCCATCACCTCGGTGCTCGACTTCGAGACCATGTCCGAGATTGTTAAGTCTGGTGAGTTTGGGTTACATGTGGGGAGGTATTAGTGGTGTGCTGTTGAATGAGTGAAAGAGTGAGTGAGTGAAGTCTTACTTTATAGGTACAGCTTAGAGTTCGCTCAAGGTAGTACCACCGCTGCTATGGTACCTAGTAACATTTCTAGCTAAAGGCCTGTGACTGTATTAAACTGAGATTCTTAATGACAATTACTAACTGGGCTATTTCTTAGAACTAACTGGAATAACTATCAAGAAATAACTACCAACAAACAATATGTGCCTCAGTCTTCATACCAGAAATTTCCGGATTTGACACTTGGGTTGGCCTCTAACCCTTCGACCAATCCACATTGGAGCTGCGTGGTAGAATATGCTTTAGGCCTCCTCAATCAAGAGAGACCGATGCTCAATGTTGAGCCATTAATAGGTTAACGTGAACGCGAAGCCATACGTCACAATCTGCGATCCATCAGTCATCATTCTATTCTTGATTCGCCGAGAATATGGATATTGTCACTCTCCGCTAAAAACAAAATTACGTGTTCTCATAGTTCAGTTCAGCTTGTAAACAAAATTTATTAAGGCATTTAAAATTCTCGCCATCAGTGCTCATGTACCTTAATCACAGGGGCGTTATGTTGGCATTTGTGTGAGAAGCAATTAACACGATTTTATATCGATCAAGAACGTAGTATAGACGGAATGTCTCGCGTATCGCATCAGATTGAAAAAAAATGTCTACGATACAGGCGTGACCCGTGACAAATTTGATATGTAGCAACATACCACCTATCATACGAGCTACCGAGCTAGACACAGCTGCTTTGGACGTCGGCCAACTACCACACGTTGCTCGCATGGCGAACATTCTATACATAGAATAGAACTATGTTTTACTGTCGTTTTGTGAATGAAGGACGCGTTGCGTAAATAAATAATACATTCCATAAATTATATTAGGTTACCCGAGCGGGATTTTTATTTATGAAGTGGACTTTGGCCACACGATTTTTATTATCCCATTTGCTGTTGCGTTTGAGACTTGTAGAAAAAAAGCGTTTTTATAGGTGGTAGAGTTTAGAAGTTCGTACGGTGTAGAACTTCCGCTCGCCTCGGTCCTTTGCTCTTTTTCTAAAATATAGGTAATTATAATTTAAATGTTTATGGTCTTCCGGCTAAAAAGGTGTGGAGGTGGTTACCTACATCTTTTAGAGGCAACTATGTATCTTAGTCCTTCAGTTTTCTGTGGCCGAAAAAGAACGAGATTGATTAGTCCATCTACAAACTACTAACAATCCCTAACTACAATCCCTATCCCGGTTTTCATAGCTACTACTAAACTAGCATTATTAATTTAATAACTACCCTAGTCCCGATTTCAGTCATGTTCTGTATCGGTCCCAGTAATTGCATTGCGGCATTAGAGTAGTGCGTGCTCCATTGCTACCTTTACTTCATAAAAATACCTGTTACTTGTTACTTTGTTAGTAATGGCCCAATTAGCAGGTAGTAAATCACGACACGACGCGCCGTAGTGCGATGCACGCGAACTTCGGGTTGTTGTTCCAATAGACGATATGCCAAATGCATTTGTCACTGTAAAATTAATAATTATTTACAATATTTTAAACAACAAGGCCACGCAGACGCAAACAAATTCGTCTACAGACGTTTTTCAATGAGATACCTATTCAAACAAAGTTGTGTTATTGAAGCCTTGAAACTGTGTTCAGATAGTTATTTAATATTTATTTCAATGGTCGAATACATATCCAAACAGTATATTCTATATTCGAGCATGGAATGTAGGTACTCTTTATTGTACACTCTAAAGAGTAGGTACTATTTACGTTTATAAATAAAAGAGCTACACAACAAAACACTGCTTTATAAAGTCTTTAAAAGTCCGTGAACGGTGTCTATGTGGGCATTGCTCGAGCGTGCAATGTTTGAAGCTTTAGATCTGTTATAGTTTATGATTTGTGTACTACTATTAACCATGTAATTGTATTTGTGCATTAAACCAAATAAAGAACTGGAAAAAATAAGAGCCTTCGCAAGAAGCATGATAGAACCACCCGCAACAACGAACCCACGCCTGAACGCAAGTGTACACAATGGTCCGTGGTCCTCCTCTTATTACGATCCCATTTCTGAGCGCAAGCGTACACTGACTAGTCTGTGGTCCCCCCAGGCTTCTCCCGTATCCCGGTGTACGAAGGCAGCCGAGTCAACATCATCACGGTGCTGTTCATCAAGGACCTGGCGTTCGTGGACCCCGACGACAACACGCCGCTGCGCACGCTCTGCCAGTACTACCAGAACCCCTGCAACTTCGTCTTCGAGGATGTTACCCTCGATGTCATGTTTAAGCAGTTTAAGGAAGGTGAGTGTGGTCTTGACACAATGGCTGTCTTGGTGATGGGTGTCGGTGTCCTCTTATAAAGTCACTTACAAGACATTCAAAGGAGTGTCTCTGTCAAGCGCATTGCTCTTCGGCTTACAATAGTATGTTGACTGAGTCAAGTCGCAAGGGTGCAGAGTAAAGAATGTTTGTAAGCGGCTGTTTATTAACTCACGCTTGTAATAAATTGACTCTTATACTCGTCAAACAACTACACGTCGGCACGTTCGTTCGCACGCACGTACGTACGCGTGCTCGGACGCACGCAAACAAGTTATATTTTTCTCTATATTGCTTGCAAAAACAAATAAGAAACAACAAAAGGGATAACAATGTACGAATGTTTTACATCCAATTAGTAATTATTAGCAGTAATTAGATATTAATAAATCTTATTGAAAAGTATACGAAATGACTACGTTGTCACATTAGGTTGGTCATAAACCCCTCAACAAATTCAAGCTAAAACTGACCTAACGTTTGTGATATAAGGTTCAATTTACTAACGGTCCGTCCAGGTCACAAAGGCCACATGGCGTTCGTGCACCGCATCAACAACGAGGGCGAGGGCGACCCGTTCTACGAGACCATCGGGCTGGTCACGCTGGAGGACGTCATCGAGGAGATGATCCAGGCAGAGATCGTCGACGAGACTGATGTCTTCAGTGAGTGGCGTTTTAAATTAATTAAGGTAGCAAACATCCATAAACGAACAACACTGCCTCCATCACTGCCGTGTCTTTTGCGCGGATTGAGGCTAGGGATCTACAGTTCTCAAAGGTCTCCTTTTTACCCTAACATACGCAGGAGAACGAAAGTCTCCTGACGGGGGAGCGGTTCCCGCTATTGAGCAGTTTCTTGTGGATCTCTGGCGCATGCTGGTGTCGCACTCACTCGCCCCCCAAATGGTGGGAGACTCGTCTGAATAGAACAGGAACGAGGATGGTTAGTCCAGTTATCAGATTGTCTTGGAATGTGAGTTGGTTAGTTTGTTAATAAATGTGAGGACAGGGACTGCTACTCACAGTTAGTCCTCGAAATGCTATGCCTATAGTGTCTTATAACTATAATTAACGTACCGTTCCCAGTGGACAACCGCACGAAGCGGCGGCGCAACCGGCCGCAGAACAAGCTGCAGGACTTCGCGGCGTTCGCGGAGCGCCACGAGAACCAGCGCATCCACATCTCGCCGCAGCTCACGCTCGCCACCTTCCAGTTCCTCAGCACCAGTGAGTGAGCTACTGTTACATTGTGGGGTTAGCGTTCGCGGAGCGCCACGAGAACCAGCGCATCCACATCTCGCCGCAGCTCACGCTCGCCACCTTCCAGTTCCTCAGCACCAGTGAGTGAGCTACTGTTACATTGTGGGGTTAGCGTTCGCGGAGCGCCACGAGAACCAGCGCATCCACATCTCGCCGCAGCTCACGCTCGCCACCTTCCAGTTCCTCAGCACCAGTGAGTGAGCTACTGTTACATTGTGGGGTTAGCGTTCGCGGAGCGCCACGAGAACCAGCGCATCCACATCTCGCCGCAGCTCACGCTCGCCACCTTCCAGTTCCTCAGCACCAGTGAGTGGCCCACAGTTTGGGTTGACTAGCTTCTGAACGTGGCTTTGTCCGTGTAGGAGTCGTTTATATCACGAATCTAGGAAGAGGTGGGGGCGGGGGAGGTTTATCCCCAATGACAACGCTTTAAGGGTCGTTTATATCACGAATCTAGGAAGAGGTGGGGGCGGGGGAGGTTTATCCCCAATGACAACGCTTTAAGGGTTGATTTTTTTTTAAAGTTGCATATATATTATGTAATTCAGGGTCTTCAACTACAGGAAGTGCTAAGTGTGAGTAAGAAGTGACGATGAGCGTAAGAACGTAAACATTATGTTCAGTATTTTATGTACACATTGTTTTTTATAAATGATTGTATTCGTATGTTACTTGTTTTTCAATTACATTATTAAAAGATTATTATTATTAGGTTATTATTATTATTAGGTGTAAAAAGAGCTCTCCTTCCGGGCCGGCGTTGCACAGGTGACTCCCCTGGTGTTGCAGGTGTCCATAGGCGACGATGACCACTTACCATCAGGTGGCTCGTCCGCTTTTTCGTCAGCCCTACAGACTATAAAAAAAAATTGTGCAATCGTGAGTACCGGTGTAACGCGCGCCGTTGTGTGTGCGCAGGCGTGGACGCGTTCCGGCCGGACACGGTGTCGGAGACGGTGCTGCGGCGGCTGCTGAAGCAGGACGTCATCCAGCACATCAAGCTCAAGGGCAAGAGCAAGCGCGAGCCCAGCACCTACGTGTACCAGCAGGGCAAGCCGGTGAGTGAGACCCTGGGGTTTGAGTTGTGTTGTAGTCCAGCTAATCCTTGTCTCGTTGCGTGCAGGTGGACTACTTCGTGCTGATCCTGGAGGGCCGCGTGGAGGTGACGGTGGGCCGCGAGAACCTGGTGTTAGAGTTGTGTTGTAGTCCAGCTAATCCTTGTCTCGTTGCGTGCAGGTGGACTACTTCGTGCTGATCCTGGAGGGCCGCGTGGAGGTGACGGTGGGCCGCGAGAACCTGGTGTTCGAGTTGTGTTGTAGTCCAGCTAATCCTTGTCTCGTTGCGTGCAGGTGGACTACTTCGTGCTGATCCTGGAGGGCCGCGTGGAGGTGACGGTGGGCCGCGAGAACCTGGTGTTCGAGTTGTGTTGTAGTCCAGCTAATCCTTGTCTCGTTGCGTGCAGGTGGACTACTTCGTGCTGATCCTGGAGGGCCGCGTGGAGGTGACGGTGGGCCGCGAGAACCTGGTGTTCGAGTTGTGTTGTAGTCCAGCTAATCCTTGTCTCGTTGCGTGCAGGTGGACTACTTCGTGCTGATCCTGGAGGGCCGCGTGGAGGTGACGGTGGGCCGCGAGAACCTGGTGTTCGAGTTGTGTTGTAGTCCAGCTAATCCTTGTCTCGTTGCGTGCAGGTGGACTACTTCGTGCTGATCCTGGAGGGCCGCGTGGAGGTGACGGTGGGCCGCGAGAACCTGGTGTTCGAGTTGTGTTGTAGTCCAGCTAATCCTTGTCTCGTTGCGTGCAGGTGGACTACTTCGTGCTGATCCTGGAGGGCCGCGTGGAGGTGACGGTGGGCCGCGAGAACCTGGTGTTCGAGTTGTGTTGTAGTCCAGCTAATCCTTGTCTCGTTGCGTGCAGGTGGACTACTTCGTGCTGATCCTGGAGGGCCGCGTGGAGGTGACGGTGGGCCGCGAGAACCTGGTGTTCGAGGCGGGGCCCTTCACCTACTTCGGCGTGCAGGCGCTTACGCAGAACATCGGCGTCGGTGAGTGCTAGAGCAGTAGACTGATGTGATATTAGCTTAAAAAACCCACGAACTAATCATCTGATGGGACATGGTCACCGTCTGCACAAACCGTCAGGTGGGATTGTCAAACACTAAGTAATTGTAAATAAAAATAATCAGATTATATCAAAAGCAGACTAACGAAAGATTTGAGTATGATCTCATATTCTCATATGTAATTACTAGCGGAGTCGCCGACGCCGTCGGCGATGGGCTCGCTGCAGAACATCAACATGGACGCCATGCTGCGCCACACGTTCGTGCCGGACTACTCCGTGCGCGCCACCTCCGAGCTCTACTACCTTACCGTCAAGCGGTGAGTGCAAGATCCCACCGCTGCCACCAACTCGATACACAAATACGACACATTTATTGCCCACTGATATGCATGGGTTCTCTTAATGAATTTTTAAATAGTTTTAAAAACTCTTAAGTATTTTTTCAGTGCTCAAGACTTTTTGCCACAAACTGTCATCCATCAAACTACCAACCGCGCCCGCAGTTTCTTACCTAATACGCTTTGAACATTGTATGTTGTGTGTAAAACTCTAGTAAATATGTAGCTTGCCACACAAGAGTATCCCACCGCTGCCACTTATAAGTTGTGTGATCTCATAGTAGCTAAAGGAATTATTATGAACAGTACGAGGAAAACCTTTAATGTATCAATTCTCTCACAACTCAAAATAAAAGAGAGGCTATCCACAACGTGTTACCAGCGAGTGCTTAGTTACTTTGGTCATATTATGAGACGCGGAGACGATAGTCTCGAAAAGTTGATCATCGTTGGGAACACGGAAGGGAAAAGACCTAGAGGCCGCTCACCAACCAGATGGTCTGACCAACTCAAAGACCAAAAAACATCGAATTTCTATACCGTCGCCAGCATCGCCACGGATCGGAGCCGATGGAGACAATTTGTTCGTGCAAGACTCGATTCCCACCATAGCCACGATCTTCAGTCATGAAGGGCCGACCTCAGAGAGAGAGAGAGAGGAAAACCTTCAGTATTATAAAACTCTTACATGGAGAGCTCTTCAAAAGTTTAATAAAATTAAACAACACAAATCTGATTTATATACAGTATTTAACTTGATGGCTAATATTATTATCGTCACTTGCAGAGCCCTGTACTTGGCGGCGAAGCGCGCGACGCTCATGGAGAAGGGGGCGCTGTCCAAGGGCGCCACGCACGAGCAGTTCGACACCGAGGTCGATAAGGTACGACGAAATATATTATGATGGTATTTATCGATGTAGGAGACATGCATGTGATATTTAGATTAATAAAAATCCAGTGTAATTTACGTTGGAAAAAAATTAAGGTATTGAAGCGAATGCGGGTTTCGTTTATTCTTTTGTAATAGTTTAATTTTTTTTTCGGTTTCTGAAAAAGAATTTTGCACTCATTTATAAAGGGGATATGTCAATATAGTCTATAGTCAAAGGGGAAATGGATAAGTCGAGCGTAACTCCTCCACACTTATGTGTAAGGAAAACTTTGAATTCAAAAACTTTAATAATTCATTTCAATTAAGCAACTATATTGAAATATCAAAGCTGCGTGCACGATTCAGTCTCGTGACACATGCAACAATCTATCAACCAACAATCTATCCTACACCTAACAGTTACCCAAGATCACTACCCCTTCTCCTATTATCTCTCTCTCTCCCTCCTCTCCCTTCACCCGCTGGTGTCAATAGCAACTGCGCGTACTGTCTGACCCGTGCCTGCCGTCCACCTCGCGGCAGTCCACGCGCGCGGTCTCCAACGCGTCGCGGACCGTTGTCACCTCCAGCGGCCTAGACTCCTCCAGCGATAACAAGGTTCCGTTGTTCATGGTCTTTGCTATAACAATATAGGGTATACTTTTGTCGCGTATGTAGAATTGCCACGCTAAAAGCAACCTTATTACGAGTGCTCACCGTTCAATTTAGTTTGTAAGCAACATTTTATATAAGATTATTTTTTAATTTCGGCTATGTTTTACTAGATGCCGTTATATCGTTAGGTTTTAAGTCACATATATATCCTCATTTGTCTTTCTAGAAAATAAGAACTATACCTAGTCATTTATTATTCAATTCAATTATTCAATTCAAGAAAAGCTACAGCTACATAGGTATATTGCGTTTTCAGTCGTCGCCTAAAACAAATATGATAGAGCTCATGCAAGTGCACCCAAACGACTCGCCGACGAGCGTAGAGTCGCAACGCGTCGCCGACACGGCAGCGTTGCCCGGCACCAACCTACGCACTGACATCTCCAGGGAGTTTCACGATGTGTCTCCTGCAAGAGGTTAATCATAACCTACTTTGTAATTTCACTAATTTGACATTAGATATTGACAGTTAAATGTCATTAGTTCAAATTGAGAATGTTATTGATAAGTTTTAAATGAGCAGTTTTCTTCACAATGCTTTAGGCTAAATGAAATTATACTGGACTTCCACTTTATAAGTGAGCCGTTATCTAGTTAGTACTGTAGATCAAAGGATTTAATTGAAGAATTTTTTATTTGGAATTCATAGAACCTTGTATAATTCTAATCCAGAGAAATCGGTCCGCATATCCGACGGTACGAACGAGATTCGTAGACGGTCGCGCAAGTCTCTGGCCAGGGAAGACAAGCATGACTCCGAGCTGGTGACGGCTAAGGTCGAGAAATTGTTGAATGAGGAGTCGGATGAAGACGCCGGCTTATACGGTTTGGTGGTTCACTCTCGTTCTCACACTGTAGGAGTATTTGAGACGATGATAGTTGATTTGACATGTATTCTGATTATTGGGTACATTGGGTACTAGTAAAAGTTGTGTAAATGGGTGTTTTTCAAAACGTCGGATGCGTTATCGTCGTTAAGTTTCTCCATCGTAGACATAAATGTAAAAAAGAGCCAAGTTCTTGTTGATATAACTATTCTATAAATTATTCAATAACTATCTAAAAGTTCTTATGGAATAAATTAAATAAAATTATTTTATATAATGTAACTATTATCTAGTAAAATTGATATTTACGAATATATAGATTACGACAAAGATGGCATTCAAAACTCTACACAGCAATGGACCACGGATCAGCTGATATTGACGCAACTCTCCAGAATCATTAGGCTCCTGGAGAAAAAGGATCAGACTTGACTGTGAGATGTTTCCTTTCCTATATCCTGCCTCATTCCCTTTATTCCTTACAATAAATAAAATATGGTGATATTCCACTATAGGTCTTAAAGAAATGTCACGACGTGGCTGAATCACGTTATGAAATATTACTTTAATGCTTGCATATATATAATTTCCGAATATAAGGAATCGAAAAACGTAGTTCTTTACGATCAGTTAGCCAACAGGGAGATCTCTCTTTAATGAAACTAATTCGCTAAAAATAATCTTACCGGATTGTTAGATAAATAGTAAACTTGTATGTTTTGTGTTATTATTTGATACTTTCTAAATAGGTGGTAGGACCACAATAGTCAGACAATAGTACGTAATAAGAGTTTATCTGTACAGTTACTGCAGTCAGTGGATGAAGACATAAGCATCAGTGGTGAACACAAGACGCCATCAAGACAGGTAAATATACACTTAGAGACATATACGCGTAAGTATGTTCTACATAAAATTATACTGATTTGACACTAGAAAGTTGAAAGATTAAATAGAGATTATCGCGTAAAGTCGTAATATATCGATAAGTAAATCGTATAAGGGGAGAGGAGGGGAGTTGGAAGCTATTTTAATATAATGGACGCTAAGTAATTTCGGTGCATAAATGTGAGTGAGACTTTAAATATTTGCAGGATTTCGATGAAATAGACGCAAACGATATCAACGATTTGTGTAATATAGTAGCTTAGACGGCAGCGTGGACCTCGACATGGTAATCGTTTGAGTGGGGTATGAAACGCACCGTGTGCGGACTTGGCTGCTACACTGCCGTGCGCCCTTCCCTCGGCTTTACGACTCCCTAGATATTACATTATTAGTGAATTTCATTGAACATCATGCTGTAAAATATATTGCAAATACATAGGAAATAATTACAGTTTAAATTCCAAACTAATACAAAGCATTCCTATACCATATTAGACATAAGTATAATACCATATTAATAATAATATCAATTATTTATTTATTTAAGATTGTGTAGAAAATATACCTATAACAAAAGTAGACATAAAAATGGTATTTACATCATAATACCCCCAATTTTGAAGCATGTTTACATTGTTTACTGGGTTTATCATAGAAATGGAAACATACATTCATACATAATTACAAAAAATGGATTTCATAGTTTTTTTTTTCAATAATAATTATGCAGGCTACACTAAATAAAATATGGTAATATTAAATTATAATAAATGAATTGACTTTAATTAGCCGAATGTTTGATAATTTTTAATGCTCCTAAACAGTAGAAAAGGAAACTCATAACATTTTTAATACATACTTAATACTTACTATCCAAAGTACCTTAGTGCTCCCCTACTACCCAAGGAACATACATGTCATTTTTTCGTTCAGCAGTTTCGGCTGTGCGTTGCCTGTCAGTCACACAGTAACGAAAGAGTTAAATACAATTGTTTTGTAATGTATTGTACACACGTCTCAACAGGTATCCCCGAACCCAGTCCCAACATCGGCGTCTCCACTAACGCGCGCGTCGTTCGCGTCGCACGCATCGCACGCGTCGCACGCGTCGCGCGCGTCGCCCGAGCCGCGCGACACATACACCACCAAGGACGAGCAAGAGAAGCTCCTCAAGTAACGGACTTGCCGCCCGCGCTGCCGTGCGCCCGCGCCAACACGTGATGGTAGCAGGTCTAAGTTGTTGCTCTGTTGTATGTTCTATGTTATGCCGGCCATGTGTGGATTACATTTAGATGTTTTAGATGTCTCGCATACGATGTTGTTGGCGAAAATGGTCGCGTAAAATTATGTCCCGATAAAGTAAACCAATACCTACGTAAAACTACAGTTTTGAATGGAAATAAGGCGACTAAGTGCGAATAATGTACTTAGTTATAGCTAATTTTACGCTTGGTTTGAATATGCCACTATAAAAGAAAAGTATCATTGTATGTATTTCGTGGCGTAAAGTGTCGGTTTATGCCCGCGATGAAAATTAAACGAAACAGACTACGAAAAAAATGGTTTTGAGCTTAGTTACATCACTGTAATATTCATCACAAATTTAATATACGATTTCAAACGCCAAAATGAAGTTAAACCAAATACTTAAACAATATTTACTTTAAAAACTAAGTCGATAGTCTCAAGTCGATTATCCTACTCTTTTAATCAAAAACAAAAAAAAACAATCATAAATTAATAAAGCAAACCGAATTCAAAAGGGACTAAAATGGTCCTGCTTTAAAATAAGTAGATACTTAAATATCGATATGTACAAAAAAACTTTAATAGTCAACCAAATATACTACAAACCACTTAAATAGCTTTTAAATAAATATATAACGGATTTATGCTTGATATTAAAATAATATTATACAGGGTGTGAAAAAAGAGATCTTGTTTTTTTTATAATTTAGCTCTCTTTTCTTAAATACAGCCAGTAATGGTTGGTAATTTTTTAATTATTATGTTCCTTAGTATAAACATTTTATAGAACGTTTCGTATAAATGAAATAAAATATTCAGAGTTTCTTCAATATACTGGTCGAATGGCAAATTGTGACACCCTGTATAAAAGAAAAAGCTTATAAAAATACTAGCGATATTTCACATGCGTGTGAGTACGGCGGAATCGAAAATTGAGACAGGTGTCTTGTATACTTACGATAAGTAATGTTGGGCCTCAAAATGTTACTACATATTATATCTCATATATATCTCAACTAGAGAACCGCCCGCGCTTCGCTTCGGGACCCGTAGGTAACAGCCACGTAGGTCCCGCTCCCGTAGGAATCTCGGCTAGACAGTAGCCTATTATAAATGATATACTGGAACATCAGATATAACATTTGCCTATGACATAAGTAAATTACAGTCATGTAGTATTTGATAGGGCGTTCAGAACTTGCAACTGAATTTTACTAACGCCATCTATTAACAACATCCGGAACTAAATATCTAGCAACTAACAAAACATCGATCTTCCCATGGGAATGAGATGTTTTTCCGCAGTAAAAAGTAGCCTACGTCACTCTCCACCCTCCTAACTATCCCCACACACATAAACCATACCATATAATAGCCATGTTGCGACGTGAAAGAGTAACAAACAAACAAACACACTTTCACATTTATAATATTAGGTATGGATAACGTGTTCCTCCTTCATATACAGCCATGTGCAAAAGTATTAGGCACCCCAATGTTTTTACATTGTCTTGAAATCTTCAAGGAATACTGTTGTTATTGCTTTAAGGTCGCATCAATGGGCATCTAATTTAAAGAAATATACCAACAATAAATCCGAATTAAGAAATGTTCTTTTTTTCACAACAAGTGTTTAATAACATTTGGAATATTAATGATTTTTAACATTTAGTATTTTACGTGTGCTTGTATTTAAAAACCTGAGTTTATATCGCCGCACTGTTACATTGCATGTAATGTATATTATTCCTGAAAATGAAGGAAAAACTATTCTATCTATATCGATATAGAGAGGCGATCTTTTCGATTTTGATACTTTGATACTTATGTAATAGGTGGTGGAGTGTCTTCTGGTTCTCTTCAATCATGAGGAGACACCAGTGCTCCATAGCAGACCAGTAATGGGTTGAAGCATGCCTCTAACTTGGTATTCGGCTACAAAGTATTTAATAACATTTTGAGGCAACATAGCGATCCTAATATATTAAGAGATGTAGCTATCTCGCTCTAAGTAAGAAAACAAACAAGGAATTAGAAGACTCACTGTTTTGTAGACTGCACTCGTATAATGATATGATATTCGAGAACTAAGATGCATTTAGCTAGTACGTTGAAAGTGTAGCAGCGCTATACCTACAGTAAGTGCTCATTCATACTAACTCGCGGGCGCGGTGGCGGGCGCGGTCACGAAATATCAAACATATGGCGTAATATCCAAGTGTTCACACAGGAATCGCACGTGCGGTCTAAGTAGCGGGCAAGCTCGCGACGACGCGCGCGGCGCGCTCGCGGCATATCAAACGCATGAAATGTTTGTGTGTGTTCACACCGAACTAGCGGCGGAGCGCGCGATTCAGTAGCGACGCAACTGAACTCTCGCGCAAACGCCTGGCGGTCAATGTGAACACGAGCTCGCCACGTCCACCGCGCGCGCGCGCCACCGCGCCCGCGTGTTCAGTATGAACAAGAAGTAAATTTAAGCTAAACATTTACATCTATATACTTTAAATGATATACATAACTAAACAACAATATACATAACTAAATGCATCTTATATATTTTATAAGTAGTTTTAAAAAAGTAGTAAGTAGACAACCCAAAGGTCACAATAAGACTTGTTTGCCAAAAATATAATGTTTGTAGTGAATGTCTATAAGTTTATTTTTCATACAGTATTCAAACAGGTAATGTACAATTTACTCAATCTACTTTATGCCGGTTGTTTTTTCGTTGATTTTTGTGAATTACTTTGAAGCCGCTCACATATAATATTCGCGCGAATTCGGTGTAGGGCATGTGGACGTGACCACAGGTGTAGGCGGACCATCACAAATGATTATGCGAAATTTTGACAATTTCAAAAGCTCTCTCATAGCTGTGACAATTTTTGTAATTTATAATGGTTCGCGCGAAGGGGAATGATTAGTTGTACAACCCACAAAATTCACAACCGCCATAAGGTTCAATGAATAAATCGGTCAATACCCTAACGAGTAACTCCTTAAATAATCCGCCTTTAAAGTTCTCATAATAATATGTTTTCGTTTCGTCTTATGAACGTCCGTAGTTGTGATGCAGGTGTATTTAAATATGAGTCATGGAGCAAATATAGAGAGGAGACGCCCTAAGCAACTGTGCACTGTAACTCAACTAGGTCCTGGTGGGCGTGGCCTTAAGTCAGTACTGACGGCGCTCACCAAACCGGTTTCACTTTTTTAGAGGCGACCATCTCAGACCTCAAGGGTAGCAACGCATCTGTGACCGAATTGGAACAAGACTCATACTAACAATAACTAACTGGACTATTACTAACATTAACTAACAGGACTAATTATCACTAACATACCCTGTCCTCGCACTTATTAACAAACTAACCAACTAATATTGTAACACCATCTACTAACTGGACTAACCATCCTAGTCCCTTTGAGTCTAGTTCTAGGTCGGTCACAGTTGTTATGGGCGGCAGGGGAAGGGTGGTACTGCATGCTCGTTTGCTATCTTAATTCCATAAAAAAAAAAATCTACTTGACGTTAGATGGCGACACTTTGTATCAGGGGAAATAAAAATGCATAGGTGCGTAGAGCTAACAATTATTATATATCTTGATAATCATACGTACTGAAATTCGTCCTACATTAATTCCTAAAGAATTTTTACCACCAAAATATTATTTTTCTACTTTTTATAATCATTTTGTAAACAGCGCCATCTATCGACAACTACTTACAACAACAAAAACACGGCCGTATTTAGAATCCATCTAGTGTGAGATAGTTGAACTACGTAGTAAAGTCGATTATCCCGCCCATTTCTTTATCCCCCTCGCCCCGCAAATCGTCACGCGATCTTTCATAGAAAAATGTACATACAACGTCTCCTCTCTATATTTGCTCCATGATATGAGTTCATGTTGAATAGTATTAATGAATAATGAGGGTGAAGTGGTATCATACAAAAGACGATGTTGTATTGTTGTTCTTTAAATAAACTAAATATAAATATACGTGCACTAGTCATTGATGCTCGCATATGCATGTACGCATATGAGCGCATGCACGCATGCACGCACACATTCGTATACGCATTCGCTATCTCTCATATTCTGTCTCGCTCACGCCCTAGTATTACCTGTGTGGTGACTAACATGGGACAAAACCTTTATTTCTATGTATGCCTTATTTTATTCATTTGGGGTGGGAATTTTCAAAAACACTCTTAGCGCCCCCCTACACTCCCCAAGGAACATTGCAGCTTCTTGTGTCTAGTAGTTTCGGCTGTGCTTTGTCTGTCAGTAGCTGAGGAACGGAAAAGTTTTTTGTAAGGGAGCGACACATTCCCCAGTCTTTAGTATGATGCCTCTTACATCCGAAAGTAGTTTAATAAAGTGACGTGAATTAATGTTCGCTTATTAATATAAAGGTGCGTTTACACAGTATTTATATAATATAAACTTGCCTTATAATCGTGTTGTCACTTAGAGTGGTGTTGTCAGCATCAATTGTAACATTCTGTACTGTCTTACAAGGATCTTTTGGCGTGTGGGTGACGGAGAAGGCGCTTTACAGGTAAGGCAAACTGTAAGGCACTGTCTCTGCCATCCACGCGCCAAAAGATCCTTGTACGACTGTAGCCTTGCCTATGTGTGTTTTATTTTATTGATTTAGAACAGATTCTATATAACGACAGTTTGTAGGATGTCACTTAATTTTAAATTAACGATTAATTTCGTGTTTCAATGACGAAGGTAATGTTATATTTGCAGTATTAAGGAGAAAATCATGCTACTAAATAAAAAATAACTTTAAAGCGCATATAATGGTTGGCGCACACTTACCAACTCTGAAACGATTAGGTATCCTCTGTTTTGAGCCATGAGCTTGTGTCGAAGCAAACTGATGCAGTTACGATATAATTGATTGTGCATAGTTATATGAAGTTTTCAAAATAATACTTGGATGGCTTGGCACAGCTCATGGGCTCCACCGCCTAGGCACGACCTTCAGCAATGAAGAACATGGCATGGAATAAGGCAACCAATATCAAAGAACTCGAGAAGAGGCGACACCGAATCGCTTTCAAGTTATCCTTCAATGAGCCCCATTGTTATTACGCTGTGGCCTACTTGATATTACCATATGGTATGGTATGGTCTGCCCTCATTTACAATGCGAGCTGTCGCGGGTTCAATTACCAACAGGGCCAATTGTAACAGACAAATGTTTGTTGTCGAGTCGATGGTAGCGACGTGTTTGAAAGTATTGTCCATGCCATCCGCGACATAGGGAATCTATACTCGAGTCGTCGACGATATGGAATTGCCACTCCCGGCTAAAATCAACTTTATTACGTGCCCTCACAGTTCAATTTAGCTTTTATCTAATAAAAAAAAACATATAAGTAGATAGCTTTTTAATATATTCGAATGTATATTTATGATTTTTATGTTCGTTTTAATTAAATAATTGTGACTTACTATTATGACGGAATATTAATAATAAGTAGACTGGTCCGACTTCTCTGTTTGTTATGCTTAAAACTTAATGTTTATTATTAACTAGCGGCCCGCCCGCGGTTTCACCCGCGTGGATCCCGTTCTCGTGGGAATATATGCATGTATTATACATAAAAACCTTCCTCTTGAATCACTCTATCTATTACAAAAAACCGCATCAAAATCTATTGCGTAATTTTAAAGATTTAAGCATACAGACAAACAGACGGACAAAAATAGCGACTTTGTTTTATACTATGTAGTGATTAACGTTGTACGCCCATAATTGGCAGGACGTAGCGATAAGATCTCTAAAACTGTACCACGCCGTTTACCTACTGTCCACAATAAACTATTTGATTTGATTTAAATACTCGTCGTCAATCTACAATGAACCTTAATCTCAGATGCGGGAAGCTGGCAATTGTGTGAGTTGCCGTCCACACGAATTGCATGTCCAACGCGAACGGAATATAGTGGAAGGGATGAATTTATTACTGTAATTTATAATTTTGGCAAACTGAGAGGGACTTCCGAGTATCCGTTAGTTGAAACTATTCCGTGCCTCTATTATGAGTTGTTGTAGTAAACGTAAAGGACGTTACTATTGCAGTTGACGTTTAGAATTTGTATGAGAATTGTAGTTCAGTATCGTAACCGCTAGAGGCGCTGTACGGATTCTCATACAAATTCTAAACGTTAACTGCAATAGTAACGTCATTACGTTTACTACAACAACTCATAATAGAGGCACAGATCTGTTTTTACTTAACTATTCTGGTCACAGTAACTTATTTCTTGCACTTTTATTTTATGACATTGTTGTTTAATATCCATATTTTATGTTTATAATAGTCATGTTTTTCGTTTAGCGGTGCTAACATCCTTAATGTAAAATGTATGTTAAACGTGTGTGTTGTGTAGTACATTGGGTTAATTAAAAAGTGGGGATAACTTAATAATTAGTTAATTTACTTTTAAACCAGGGTTTAGTTGTATGGTTCATAAACAGAATACGTTAATGCGTTGATTGTAAATGAAATATTTAGTACTCTGTGTAGTAAGTTGCTACTTACTTACTTACAGTAAGGTCACTTTAACTCGGCTGATATGAATTTGGCTACGAGTGGCTGCGCAGATGTCGATTTTAAGGCCAAAATGGTGGTAGGAGGCGGGGGTGCGGGCGGTAGGATAGTTAGCCAATACCGTGGACGTAAATACGTCCATGGCCAATACGAAGTAGCGCATCACAAAACACTGTCATGGCCGCCGTGTTTTGATTGGTCAGTTACTGTACCTGCGCAAACATCTCCGTACGATATATTTTTACATGTACGGAAACGACTTAAAACGTGTAGATTACGCCTTATTTAAACAACGTCTTAAGTCTTCTCTTGATCAGTTTGCACTCTAATTACTTATCGTTATACCCTCACTGTTCCCAATGTACTATAGTTATTTTTAAGTTTAAATTATAAGTAAAACATTCTGGTCGTGTAGAAATCTCAAGTTAGTAATCTCGGTACATAAAGACTTTTTTGTCTTAATTTTTTTGTGTAGCAGAAGCTGTTAATAAAGTTTCAAGTTTGTTAACTAAGTTTAGTTAGAAATTACTAAGAGTGTGTACGTAGTCGAATGTCTTGAGTGTTTTAGAAATAGTTGAAAATACGATTAGTTTTAAGTTTCGTACGTTTAAAATCTCGTTTATATAAAATCTCAATAACTTGAAAGTTTCGTACATAAAAAAACCGTTTAAAAATAGCAAATTATCTAGTCGTTTACATTTTTTCTGAAAGTCTCGTACATTTTGAATTCTTTTCAAACTATGAAGTTTGGGATTTTTAAATCTGATATGTCTCATTTTATTTCCTGTAGTCATTTGAAGAGAACCCATATCAAAGCATTTTGTAAAAGGGTCGCAATTATTTTTAATACCACACAAATATCAACTCTATGGTGTGCAATTTAAGTTGTTTTTACGGTATTCAAAATTTTTATTTATTATGAAAATCAAAAGAAACGAATTATTATTATTGTTATTATTCACATGGGGTTGTTAAATTTTAACAACTAAAATGTCGTATGTGTATTCTTAGTTAAGACGTCACATATTAAGTGCACACGGGTACCCATAATTTTATAATATGTTTGGATATTTTCTCCTAGTTCCAAAGACCATTATCACGCTGAGACTTTACGTGTATTGTGTATTGTGAGTACCCGTTTGCATTTAAAGTGTTAATGTCCATGATGACGTTAACAATTTACAAATTACAATTTTATGATCTTTTAGTTAAGCAGCATAATCAAAATTAGTGCGTTCTTTAATTAGAACGGTGATTGTTCAATCTATTTCACTGTTATACATTGAATAAATCGGCCTAGTAAAGTTATAGTAGTTGTTAGTGAAGTGACAATAAATGTATTATCTTTTCTTTTATTCAGATTAATCAAGGCTACAAATTGTAAAGTATCAAAACTGTTTAACGCCTGTAGAATCTCAGATAAGAAATGGAGCCACTTGCTAAAATTAAAATCCAAATACATTAAAATAAAATAAGAAATAAAATTATATTATTTAAAAAAAATTAACGCCATCAATCATCAAGTGTCCAGGATTTTACATAGTGTTGTTTATATTGACTCCAGAAAATCTTTGATCGTGAGTACCTGTAACCTTATATTAATTCATATAGCTAAAACACACATCCATGACTCTTTAATTAAAATCATCACTTAACTTATTTATATACATTTTTTTCATATTTTTTAAGTTATGTACGTCATTATTAACGATTCAAACGAAGTCATAGAAATGTATTTTTTTTTGTTTTAGGTATTCATTGTCATTTTTTGTGAAGGGTTAAAAAATATTTATTGCATTATCGCCTACTTAATTTTAAGATTATTATAAAAGTTTTATTAGTATACATTAAAGTTTATTTAAAAACAATGTAAGCTACCTATGTCAACAAATTCTTTGTAATACGAAGTCAAATTTTGCCAAAAAAAATCAATCTGTATGATTCCTGCCAAAACTAATTAGAAAGGGCAATACATAATTGTGTATCAATAACTTATTTTTACAAAAAAAATCAAGCTTTTTATGATTTTATCCGTATTATTAGAAATATTATGTCATTATGTAAAACTAATCTTGTGTATGTCAATTTCAAGTACATTAACAATAATATTTTATCGAGTAAGTAAGTATTAAATTATTTTACAAATAATTATCGAATTGCTGCGCTACGCTATTATTTATCAAATTCCTGAGACATCACTGTCTTGTGATTAGAGCAGCGTTATATACATAGTGTATAGTATTTTGTGTATACTTATATTTAAGTATAATCTGTATAATTGTTACAATACTTAGGGCTGCGTATTTTGTGTATACTTATATTTAAGTATAATCTGTATAATTGTTACAATACTTAGGGCTGCTACACACTAGCAACTAGTCGGGACAACGCTGTAATTGTCGCTTTTTTATATAAGAAAGCAAGTTTTTTTTATTGCAATCATGCATCTGCAATAGGACAAGGATGTAAAGAATTATTTTTATTAGAATAACCAATAAATACAGTTAGGTAGGGAGACTTGCTCTTCGTCTCTGATTTGAGATGATTCCAGTCCAGGCTATTTGCGAGACGGATAAATATGTGTTTTCGGGTTGTGGGTGTTTGTGATAAGTGCTACCTATTTTTGATGTACATGCTATCGGTGGCGTTTATTTCGGAAACATCACTTTTCATGGACGTCACAAATAATCAAAATCGGGAAACATACGTATGACATGGGGTCCTTCAAGAAGCGGCTCCAACGCTTCCTTCTAGGCCGGCAACGTGATGGTGACGCCCCTGGTGTAGCCAATGTCCATGGGCGATGGCGATCACTTACCAATCTGCTCCTTTTCCTGTTTAGGCTATCAAAAATTACGTCACCTTATATATTCTAGTTCCGGTGGTACACAAATATTCGGGTAGATATGTAAAAATCGCAACGCATCTCAGTCGCAACGATCAGTCGACTCGATAGTGTGTAGCAGGCCTGCGGCGAGCGGACGCAGTCCTACTGCATGTGCGTAAGGCCTTGTACTTAGATGCATTTACGTTGTTGTAATGTTACAATGTTACATTTTATAAACGAGATCGAATATTGCAATGTAAGAATAATTTACTTATGTATCCCTTGTTGTATTAAATAAAAATAAATGAAGATCATTGAATAGGATTTTTGTGTTGTTTTACTTTTTTTACCATATTTCTTTATGCTTTATCCTTACCATTAATGAAAGGTGTATAAAGAGGATTTTCCTTCAGGGCCGGCGTTGCACAGGTGACTCCCCTGGTGTTGCTCGTGTCCATAGGCGACGATGACCACTTACTATCAGGTGGGTCGTCCGCTTTTACGTCAGTCTTTCAGGCTGTAAAAATACTTGCTTTTTAATAATTCTTACTCTCTAGGTTCTGGGGTCTGATGTTGCATTATTAGCAATTCTAGACTTGGTTGTAACCAGGTAGAGAATTCCCTGGACTTCTGTGCAGTGTCTACGATTGTTATAAGTACCCTTATACAAATTTACTCAAAAATGTTATTTGGAGTAGTTGCAAGAAAACAATATCATCGACTAAAAAAATGCATTTTATTACGTGGTAATATATAAGACTGAATTCTAATTAAAATTACATGATTTTTAAGTAGATTACATTGTGAAAATCTATCAAATGTTTAAATAGTTAAGAGTGTCAATTATATTTGTTACATTACACAAACCCATAGATTATATAAGAATTACATGTGCAAGTTATAATTTTAAAAGGTTTTAGTAAATATAGAATTATTTGTTGCACGAATACATTTAAATGTTTTTACCATAGATATTTTGCCCAGTATTTATACATACATTAATAGAGATAAATGTTGTAGTTATATTTGACATCCAACAAAATGGGCACATAGTGATTAAATAGAGATCTTTGCGAAAATAGTATTAACATTTCACTTATTGATATTATGACTAATGTTGAGGGTTAACTATCGATATCAATAGACATCTACACAGAGTACTATCACTCTTTGAAGTTGTCTATGGCTTATAAATTACAAATTGTTATCTTCGAGTTATTAACACACTCTCATCAACTTGCAAACGATTTTACTTAAGCTTTTAAGGAATCAGATAATTCTAATCCTATGTGTGATGTTACATGAAGCTACATACGAATTAAGAATCGTTCAATCGTTTTAAGTTGATAAAGT
This sequence comes from Hesperia comma, assembly GCA_905404135.1. Lineage (NCBI taxonomy): Eukaryota > Metazoa > Arthropoda > Insecta > Lepidoptera > Hesperiidae > Hesperia > Hesperia comma. Next base: position 18,174,498 of record FR990015.1, on the reverse strand, counting down.
TTGTGTCAAACTTGATCGCTATTGCCATAAATAATCTGTTTATTTTTTGTTTAAAAATATTAATTTTCTATTAAGTATCATAATCTAAGCCTTTATTATTTCACAATTTTTCATAGGTTAATATTTCTGAAAAAAATGGTTTCAATTGGAATGAACCATGTTATTATTTGAACTCATTTACAATCTTTTTATATGTATTTTTTTACAACTTCTATTTTCCGTCTTTAAGTTTAATTCTTGGACTCCTTGTCCCCACTGCATGCAGTCCTCGAAAATAAATTGTCCCCAAGTGCCAAGTGGAGACCTTTACATTATAATTACTACGGTCAATTTTGACCAAAGCCAATCACACGACACGCGCGCACATTGGCAAATAATGTATCTGATTATATGTATATTGTCTCTGGTTTTTGCCCACTATAATGCCCGTTCATTACTGAGTGGTCACACCGGAAGGACAAAATCATAGATATAAAAATAATCATATTATGTAAGTATATGAAATACATAGAAGCTGCATAAGTATGCAGCTTCTCTCTATCTCTATTAAATCCAAGGAAAGTCCTTGGATGCTAGTTTCTAGATAAATAATAATAATTTATGTCATCCAGAACAGAAAATATATGCAGTGGCGTAGCTAGCTTGGGAGTTTCATGACCGACGTTGCTACTATCACTGAGATTTTGTAGGTATTATCAGAAAAAAAATCCAATTCTCAGCACAGTAAATACTTTATTTCACTTTTTAACAATTATTATATAATTGCTTATTAGTCAACTAGCATAGTTTCAACAACTAGACAACTTATCACCTCGACGATTATCGAACGACTGGCCGAGCTCCTGACTCAATAATCCAAACGCTGTTTCAACCCCACCACTCTCAATCCTTTCACCGGAAGTTGTCACAAAAGAGTGGCGGGGTCGAGTAGTGTTGCCATTTAATAAAAATAAGATTACCTTTCATAAAATTATTACGAAAATAAGATTACATTTTATAAAATTATGACAGTATGAAACGTAATTCATAATTCTTCTCACAATCACTTTCCAATCCTTCTAAGAAGGGATGCAGGCGGATATTCGTAGTGTAAACTGTTTCTCGGTGGGGTCTCAACCTCTAATTGGTATACCGTCCCCGTCGCAACTTATCCCTAGCTATGCCACTGAATACATGTAAGTATACCTATATAAATAAAAATAAAACAGTGTGTTAATCTACATAATTATTTGTATGTGCATGTACACAAATATTAATTATGAATCTATTGTAGAATGGGTACTGAAAATGTAGACACTTACAGACCATTATTAAACTGGATACGCAAATTTTTAAGTCGGATTGAGTCTATTGTAATTGTGAGTTTATAAACCTTAATAGCTTAATTCTAGGTTTTTTTCGTATGTTGTTTTGTTGGGAGGTATGTGTTTTTCATCAAAAACATTAATTGTAAAAATTTTCATACGTAAATATATAAGATTCTCTATCTATAAAGTCTTAGAGATTGTAAAACATGTGACATTGAAATAGATGAAGGAAAGGGGGTATCGTATTTGTTTCCAAAGTTTAACAACCGGAAAAGGACTCTAAAATTCAGGAAATCCTTGTGTTATTCAAAATTGATAGACCTCCCGGATAATTACCTACCCCAAATGAATTTTAACCGAGAAAAAAGCATGTAACCATGAAACGTGGTGTATCCAGTTTAATGAATGGCCTTTTTGTGTGTGTGGTGTATATGTATGTTCGGTAGGTGTGAGTGTGTGTGTGTGTGCGTATGAGCGGCTGCGCCGGGAGGGGCGCGCTACGGCGGCGTGAGGCTGCCACCATACTCAGGGGACGCGCCACGACCTGCCACAACAACCACACTGATCAGCCTGTCTATACACTCCATACTCAACTCAATATAATTATTACATCTTAAGGAGAACAGACAATGTCAAACTACCGTCAAGGTTAAAAAGTACCCACATTGATTCTGTAAATTGCTGTGTCATTTATTGTTTACCATTTAATTTCCTCCTTCAAACAGCTCTTGTATAACTTGACAACTTGGACCTAACGAGGACCAACCGCGCGTCAAGATGGTAATAACTACATTGGTAAATTTTTGCACGTCATTTTGAAAAGTAGAGATACGTGCAGGAAATCTTTCTACCCTCGCAGCAGGCCCCCCTGTTCGGGAGCCCAAACTACTTGGTTATCACCGTATCTTTTATCTGGTCATCCATGCTCTGTCGCTGTATCAGCTGTGTTACACTTTTTTAGAGGCGACCATCTCAATCTTCAGGGGTAGCAACGCATCTTTGACCGAATTAGAACGAGACTTAGTTCTGGGTCGGTCACAGTTGTCATGGGCGGCAGCGGAAGGTAGTGCTGCATGCTCGTTTGCTATCTTAATTCGATAAAAAAAAAACAGGAGTCAAGACTCACCTCGGCCTCTGCCGCGGCCCCGACCCCTGCCCCTCCCGCGGCCGCGTCACCTCCGCCCATCCCCCAAGCCCACCATGTCTGCAACACGACACAACAACATACAGTAGGGATAAGCTACTGATACGTGCGGCTTATGGAACATTCGCGTTGTAATACGCACGACTTGTGTTACAGGAAAATAACTTTCAACAAATAAAAAATAGAACCGACTTTAACGCCGAAAAGTAAAAATCGGTTCCTCCATTCCTAAATCCTTCTCCTAAGTTTGATAAACACGATGCTGAAAACCGTATCTAAATTGGTTCAGCCAAAAAATATGTCTAAAACCTTCTCCTAAGTTTAACAAATACTATAGTGAAAACCGCATCAAAGTCGGTTCAACCAAACGCGAGATAATCGCGCACAAATATACATACATACAGATACAGGTCAAACTGAGAACCTCCTTTTTTGAAGTCGGTTAAAAAAAGAAAAACTACTTCGGTAAGTATTTGTCAAGTAATAATTAAACTCAGCAAAATGTCGGGCGCTCTCATTAACGAAGCCGCAAAAAAAGGCAAAAAAATAAAAAAGAAACCATGTCAGTTAGAAGTAAAATTTCTTCAGTAATCACTCATGACTAACCATAGCTGAAACAAGGACCACACCATGTAGTTAGTATTAGTCGTTTCAAAGTAAGCTGACATTGGTTTAGCGACTGCTATGTACCGATAACAATCGGCGCAACAGCTTTTTGTTACACGGAAGCGCTCAAGAAACTTTGCCACTAGAGGTCACCTCTATCGACCAACTTAATGGGCATAAACCAGCCTACGCACACTACAACCTGCTACACATAACAAAGACAACAAGATACAAATAAATTGGCGATACCGACGCTCGCTCACCTATATTGGTGGCGGTCTTCTCGAGGTACGCCAGCGGGCCGGGCAGCGGGGCGTAGCCCGCGCGCGGCAGGAACATGCCCTGCGCCAGGCTGCTCTGCATCTGTTCGTACAACTGCCCTTAAATACGGTAGCTTGCTCCGCGCCCCGTACGACATGCGCCATCATACCAATAAGCCACGTGTTTTGCATGCGTTATGCAACCGTTTTCATTTAGGAATGGTATGGATAGCCCATTGATAAAGTTATTATAGGTTGGCCAGGAACATAGAAAACCTCGCCATATTGGGTTTTTTACTGGCAGCACTTACTTTCATAACGTCACTCGTAAATTGATTGTCAGCGAATTGGATGTTATGGCTTGTTTTATTACTTTGAGTGCTTATTTTGTGCTAAAATGCCAAAAACCATTCATAGGTAGTCGTGAAAAAATCGTGGTTTTCTATGTGCTAAAATAACTTGTTCACTTTGCTGTCAAAATGACATGAAGCTTAGGCACTTCTCACACAACGCTATTCATGAGATACGCTACTGCAACGCTACCCAAAATTAGTATGTATTTGACACTTTTAACTGACAGAAGACGTATCGTCCTGTCAGTACATAACCATAACCATGATCAAAAAAGTGTTGCATGCATGACAATTAACTATACTGTAACAAAAAATATTTTAAAATAATTAAGCATACATATAAATGAAGCTATTCATAACAACATGCTGAGTCTAAATTAAGAAAAACTACACAAAGCAAAACTTAATAAAAAAATACATACCTTCAATGTGGCGCTTAGAACAAAACCAGCAAAGAATAGGACTAATAAAACAATGTATCAGAAAAAAACTCAAAATGTATTCAATTAAAAAAACCTTATGTGAGAATATAGCAAACAAAATACAAAACGTGAGGAATTTTGAAATTCGATTGAACTTTGAATAAATCGTTTTTTTCTTTAATGAAGTGGGGCACAGGGTAGGCCTAGGCATTAGAACTTACTTTTTAATAAAAAGATTGTTTATTCAAGATTCAATAGCACAGCATTTCCAATAATATCTAAATTACATAATCTTTATTAATATAAAAGTGTGCAAAAGAAAAAATACATGTCAAACAATTCGCTAAGTTATTCATAACTTCTGAGGACAATAAGATCTATTTTCTACTTACAAGATATAAATACAATACACTAAAATACAATATCTAGAAAGACGGATCAATTTTCAAAACTTTAGGTATGTATAATAAACAAGCTTAAACCAAGAAAAAATCTGTTTTTTCTTTCCGTAAAGTTATTTCATAGATCCCCATCGATACAACATTAAATAAAAAAAAAACCTTGCAGCACACGAAATGTCATATTACTTAATCTACGGAAATAAAACACTGACTTTTAGTTGGCTGGCAATCAGACTTTGTATTTGGCTAGACATTCCATAAAACCTCATGTAATTTGCTACTATAACCACTACACTATAGAGGTAATATTTATATCCATTATTCTAATTTTCAAGGAGTTATCATTGTTCCATAAAATTAATGGAATCAAGTTAGACTTGTATCTTAAAATCAATTAAGTAGATAATTTTTCGACGGCAACCTTAAAAATTCATCAGCTAAAATACCTGGCTGATAGAAATCAATATTCATCTATAAAATCACTAATGAAAGATACATTCTTTATAGTATTTTTTACCATAAAATTTATCGTATTTTTGAAATGAAACTTCTTTGTCGTCGTACCCTAATAAGAATGTTATCGGGGTAAAACAAAAAACATTCGATTCGTCCGATTCATCATTTTTCGAAACGAAAGTAGAAACTTAGACCATAATTTAAACCGTCACTTTTGAGGAATTAATCACAGCATAAAAAAATGGTAGAAAAATTCAAGTTATAGGTACTTGGAGACGGTTTTGAAGTAAAAAAATAAAAAAGAGCTTTTCTAATACGCTGATATTTCGACTCAGTTCAATCGTGAGTACCCGTATCATAATAAAATGTGTACAACCCGCGATGAATAGCTTTGAATTAATACGAAACAGACACTAATGTTCTAAAGGAGTTTCACTTCGTCCGTTTGTACACCAATGTGCACAAATCTTTTATTTAATAAAGTATATAATACTGTGATTTTAAAAATATTTACTTTTTTTAAACTATTACCATATTAAACTTGTAGACAAAAATATTATTGTGTCAATATATATTGTGTCATACACGCTTCAATATCTAATGGAGCTAGTTATATTATTCTCTGTAATGATAATAATTCTTTAAAATGGCCGAATAAAGTTAGTTTTAAGAAACCTGATTTGTAAACACTTATTTAATTCCTATTACTATCTATGTATTTAGATTATCACAATATCTATGTATAGTAGTGGGGGTCACGAGAACACCACGTATTATAATGTGGGAGCCCGGGGTCACCATTTTTTTTCAAATAACATTACTATTGTCAATCTACTTAGCTCAGCTCAGTCCATAATATGATGGGTACTGCTGGCTATATGGCCCCAATCGCCTCTTTGGCCAAGTGCGAATAAGAATTAAGAGTTTACACACATCAATTTGAGAATTTTAAAATGTACAATCCGAAGTGCAATTCTCTATCCTCTGTTTTCTTTCACCAAAACAAGTTCCTATTAATTCCTAACATAAGTTAAAAATAAGCTATCTGCCAGATTCAAACTAGGACATGGCGTATCGAAGACCGATGTTTTAAACTCTAAAGTAACACTGCGTTCCATAATAAATAAATAATTATTCATACATACATTTGTAAATACTTTTCTCGTATACTTCTGATTCTAATTAATAAAACCCATATCCAACACTACTCTACCCCGCCCCCTACCTCCAGCGCGCACTACCGGCGTTGCACGGAGGCGAGGTAGGCGGGGTACTCCTAACCCCACACGCGCTACCCCGGTCCCCTAGCGCCACTACCGGCGCTTCACGGAAGTGGGGCCCATCTGTCAACACTACCCCCACCAATAGCGCCCACTACCGGCGCTGCACGGAGGCGGGATAGGCGGGGGGGTGCGGCGGGCGCGGTACCTGTTGCTGCTGCATGGCTTGCTGCTGCAGCGCCGCTTGCTGCGCCGCCGCCGCTGCTGCCATTTGCTGCGCCTGGATGGATAAGGATTTCAATTTAAATAACCTGTAAATCAGTGTAAACCTGTAAATCAATATCTATAACTTTTCCGGCACTGAGATACTGACTGACAGACAACGCACAGCCAAAATACTTAACGCAAGAAGCTGAAAGGCGTTCATGTTCCTTGGGGAGTTTAGAGGAGCACTAAGAAAGCATTTTTGGAAATTTCAACTTCTAAAAACTTCTGAGGGGGTGAAGTTTAAACGAACTCCACGGCCACGAAGTGCCGGGCGGAAGGTATTGAGTAACAATAAGGGTACCTGCACACTCTGCTGCACGCTGCAGGGCTGCTGCATGGGCGAGGCGGCCTGCTGCAGCGGCGGCTGCGCGCCCGCCTGCTGCTGCTGGCACTTGTTGTACACCGTGTGCCCCTGAGGACACGAACGACATCATCAGCATCAGTCTGTCCGGGAGACTAGCCTAGCGCTTCGGAACTTTTGACTTTATTACCTGAACTTCACAATATTAGTTTTTAATAGACTTAAAAAAGAGATAGGTTTTATGTTTGATGCCTGTTCAATAAAACGAGACCTTTTAAAATGAGAATATCATCAACGTAGTCAAAGTCCGTTAGATACGCATTGCTAGAGGTAACTCAAAAACTATTTGACAGATGTCGCCCAATTAGGGTGTCACGCAGCAATTACCAGCATTCGAGCTCCTATCTACATTTTAAGGTGTAGGTAGGACACATGAATCGAAAAAAATACAATCGAGATGAAAACCTCCTTCTTCAAGCCTGTCAAAAGGACGAGCCCTAAACACCAGACCATAATAAGTATCTGAAAAGTCCACAAGCCAGCGCACCTGCAAGTCGGCGAGCAGGTTCTGCCACTGGCTGATCTTGTCGTAGTGTCTCCGCAGCAGCTCGTCCTTGCGCTGCAGCTCGCACTTCAGCTCGTTGTTGTCCTCCTTCACCAGCAGCTCCGGCTTCATCGCTGACAGCAGGAACCTGCCGCATCATCACGATCAATCATGACTTCGACTATGACCAAATACTATGGAAACTAGAGGTTAATTGTTCTATTGTATTTGCTGTGACTGACTTTGACTATGCATCGCTTGGGTTGAATGCAATAAGGGTCCACTGATCTAAATAGCAAGGTTCGTTCCTTATGAGGCCGAAAAGCATTCTCCGCCAAGCTGTTCCAGTGCAGATGCGGATACTGAATTGCTTAAGGGATTCAATCGGTTACAAAGGTTGTGAAGAATATTATGAAGAGGTGATCGATATAATATACCTATTATATGCCTTCTTTGTAACGGAGAAATTAGTGGAGTGGTGAGATAGGGAGCAGTGAAACGAGGAGAGGAGAAATGTGTGATAAGGAGGGTTTCAGTCAGGTGTTTTTATTTATTAGAATTAAATTGTTTGGCAGAATGCCATGTGAAGTACCTATCTTAGGTAAGCACCTATATTAAGAGAACTGAATAACTTCAAATATTGTAAGTTTCAAACCTCTTCTGCAGAAAGAAAGCTTCCATCTGGCGCGCGAGGTCGATGAACCGCTCCACTTCCACCTTGACCTCCTCCTTCTCAGCGCTGGGCGCCGTCTCCTGCTTCGTCAGCACGTTCAGACACGCCTGTCGGGTATGTGCAGTTAGGACTAGTGTTGCCAAGGGTCCGGATAAGGCCGGATATAACTAGTTAGGGTTTTTATTGTTTGTCCGACCAAAAAACTATGTCCGGTTCTTGTTAAGCTTTTTTTATTTTAAGTAAGTATTTTACAAAAAAAATATCATTAGAATTTAAGATTTAATGGTAATTACTTAATCAAAAACGCTTGGTTGTACATACTTTTTTAATGTAGGTATTTGCTCGTCCACAAAATAGATAATGTCGGTTATTCATCCCTTTTACCCCAATGCCCGGCCAAACAGCTGGTCTGTCCGGCAATTAGGTTTGGGATCTGGCAACCCTAGTTGTGATTGTACCTGTTCCCCAAATCGATCCAAACAGCAAGGATTTTTTTATTGCCTGAAGGGCTTACGAAAAAGCAGACGAGCCACCTGAATGGTAAGTGTTCATCGTCGCGTATAGACACGAGCAACACCTGAGGAGTCACCAGTGCAACGCAAGGATGCTTGGGAATAGACATCCGCAGCTTAAAGCTTGTAATTAATTACACTGCGGTCGCTTTCGATGCTGAATTCTTTTCAATTACATCCCAAGCAAATGCCAGAGTTCTGTACCGACATTGTGATTAAGGCAAAAAGCAGATTGGCGGCGACAATTTAAAATGCCGTAAGGGAAATCTGATAATGAGCTAATTTTTTGTTAGCAGGGGTAAGTAGTAAGTTTTGTTTTGCAAAAGATCAGACATCACAACACTGGTAGCTAGAAGACAGGTCAGAAACCCTATGACCAGGGGCCTTAGTACGAGTTTTCAGTGACAAAACGAGCTGGCTACCTAAAGCTGCGAATTAGCTATTTGTATGAGATCGAAGCTGAGCCATTTACGTCCGCAAGGTGGCTCTGCTCCGATCCCATACAAATTTTAGCTAACTCGCAGTTACGTAGCGAGTGCGTTTTGTCACATAAAACTCGCACTCAGCCCACAGGTATAAATACCGTCAGGAGTAAACTGTACGGCAGGTAATGTAGAAACGGTCCAACGTCCTAGAGGAGCAAGTATCCAGCGCTATAAAGTCGTTTGTTCTTCGGCAGGGTGCACTACGATGTACGATCAGAGGCAGACAAGGACTTTTGGTGGGGCAGGCGCCCGCTAGCAGTATGAACGCCCGCGTACAGTACATGACATAATGTCAATAAAAATCTACAACAACCTACCTAACATTATAAAAAAAAGAAACAAAATATAATAAATAAATTAATTCGTTGGGTTCGTACTTTCTGAAGGTTGACTGGGAGAGAATGCTTTTAGCATTAAGTCCGCCTTTTGTATCTATACAATTGTATGGTGCATAAAGTTTAAATAAATAAATATATAAAAAAATTAAAACAATTCCTCATTGACAAAGCCTATTACAGTGTAAATGAATACCTAAAAGACAAGACAAATTAAAAAATAAACAATAATAATATCTTTACAATAACAATAATGACCATAAGGACTATGACAATAATATTTAATTAATTTTTTACGATAAAATTAGAAAATACGAATAATGTCTGCCTCTCTTAACCAATTGCTACACCTAATCAAGGTATTTACATGTGTTCACTCAGACCATAATGTAAAGTAGATAATATATATCTAATATGTGTGCCTATACCTAGTTATATATGTATTTTGTGCTATTGTGACATGTGTTTGCAATGAGGGTCGCCGTTTTTGTGCTCACCAGTTGGCGCCACCGGCGAGGTGAGGTCCTGCTGTCAAAGCCCGCCCATACATAAACAGTGACAAGTGACATTCAGACAGTGAGAAGTGACAGACAGACCTCACTTTCCACTAGCGCCTCTAGCGGCGAATTCACACGCGGTTACCCTCATTAAAGAATCCTATCCGTACGGCTGTTCTCACAAACGCTACATATTTGAAAGCCCCTAGGACCTAGGATGTTGTCCAGGTAAAGAGGCGACCCGTCTACGATACGTATCTGTCAGTGAAGTGTTCGTGTGAATTGTGGATTGCCTCGGAGTTGCGCAGGTTATAAATATAAATTTCGAAGTGTGAGAAGGGCCGAGGGCCTAAGTGCACGCAGGTTGCACGCACAAGACATCCCTGGGGATCTCCTGGCATCTTTCAATTGTCTTGTATCAATACTTATACTTATCCCTTTCGTAATTCCAATTATGTTAAAAATCCCAATGTTATCTTACTCAAGCGATCAGAAAGTTCAATCCCGGTACCTATTTCACTCTTTATTACGTTGCTTAATTTTATTACATGTGTTGTCTAGTCTATGTCAATGTACCTAGGTAGTTACATAAATGAATAAAATATTCAAATTTTTGCGATAGTTAGGGCTCTTACTTTTAAGACTTCGATACAATACCTACCTTACGGTTAGAAAATCTTAATCGAAAGTCCGAGAACTCATAACAACAGCATCTTAAACAGCTATTCAAAAGATATCAAATAAAAACAAGAAAATACGGGCAATATCTTTTAATCTTTAATTTTATTATTTATCTACAATAATATTTAATCTAACAATTGGTAAAGCTGAAAAGTTCTATCACCCACGCGTGGAACTTAAAATAGCTGAAAATACACTGAAAATAGCACTCGTTATTTATATAAAATCTTTTACAACACATCACACGATATTCGGAAAAAGATACACAATGAAAAGTAATTTAATTAATCATTTTTATATCGATTTTTCATTAAATACACATTCAGTTACACTTCAGACAATCGCACAAAAACATAACATATATTTAATACCAATTTGGAAACAATTAAATTTTGATTAAATAAACCATATTAATCCTTTGTATTCTTATTTTTAATCGTATTTGAGCTGAATTATTTCTGCTTAAATACTTATCGGTGGTAAATCTTTTCGTATCTTAACCCCAACGCACACACATTTACTCATTTAAATCAACTTATAGCTCTCAGTGTACATTCAGCCGTCGACTACTTAAAGTAACAATTACTGTGATCATTTCTCGAAAATTAAACATTAAAATCAGTCGTTAAAATGGCTAAGTAACAATACTTACAATAAATGTAATGAAAATTTAAAAACATTTTTCAATCATGCCACAATAAAGGGACTCCTGTATCAGATTAAACACACACACTTTTTAACTTCTTATTGATTCTACGAACATCAATGTGGTAGAATTCCCAGATTAGGAACAAAGGTGAATAAGGGTATGATTTTACACATTTATTTGTGTAATTATGATGTCTGATAAATAATACTTAACACTGTATAGTACCTTTCACATTAACGACTTTGAAAATCACCTCCTACACGATTTTATAAGTTCTTTACAAATTTGTAATGTTGAGTATAATTTTCCAGTCCAATAATTCATATACTCATTGTAATAAGCAATTGTACATCAAATTATAAACCCTTACATTCACCCTTTTTCATATACACTTCTATACACAAACATGCTTTCAAACACATCTTAAAACACACAAATTTCAAAGCGATATCAAGGTATGTCATTAAAATAATTTTTATCCTGACAAAACCGATTATTTCTCGAAACACATAAATAATTACTGTTGATTTTATACCATAATTATTATTTCGTAAAATTCAGAATGACTTTACAATCAAAAAATATTATCAGTATTACGTGATCAATCAAGTCAACTTTAAATATTTGAAAGAAAGAAAAAAAGAATTTTATTCATATTTAGATATTTATAATCCTTACACTTTCACTTGATATCTGGTTTACACTGTCACCAAATTAGGAGTAATAGATGACTAAGGGCGAAACTAGACTGCACAGTTCTTGCCATTCACACCAAAGAAAAGTCTAGCACAGTCATCATCAGTTCATATATTTTAAATGTTTACAAAGAAAAGGACATCGCAGCCATCACTTAAAATTTTTTACCAACAGGTAAAACAGTTTTAAAAGTAAAAAACGCAATTCACACTAATTAATCTTTACATCTATTACAAACAGTGCAATGAAAAGTATGAAAGAAAACTGGTTAAGCCGCTCATATCACCACGGTCGTAGATCAATAAATAGGTGTTTTATCTCCCTAAATTACTCTACACCTGGCTCGAAGGACCAAATAGTTTGAGCCGAATTTTTATTAGCAACCTGTATTACGAATATTTACAACGCGAATGGAGTAAATCAGTCAAGATGTCCCGAACTTACCCTTAAGAGACTTTCACCCGTGGTGACACAAGTGCTTTACGGAACTAACTGGGTTTAATATTACACTCGATCTTATAAACGAGCCATGTTTCCGCGCGTATAATATCTTCACTCTTTTTGAAGCTTTAAAACTAATACCAAACTGGTGCACAAATTAAATCTCTTTTATTGTGTGCAGCATATAAAGCATTCATGATTCAAGATTTGTTGTTTTTAAGGCAACAATTCTTAATAATAAGATTTTGGTACAACGCAAATTTCGTCTATCAAACACCGTGACGTCGTAATCTTCATACTGACCTTTTCCTCATCAACCATTGAATACACAGCTCGTGTAAGCACCTAGTAATAATAAACGAATGAAGGCATTCTGCCAGCTGGGATATCCCCATTAATGATAATTTTAAAATGTTACGTAAGATTTTTCGGGCGCCTTATCGCCTGTTTACGTTGACCTAGCAATTCTGTTATATCCGAATTTAGTTGCTAACAAATAACATTAATCGAAATATCTCTCTGACACAATTACCCCCTATGCTATTTGCAAGTCAGGCAAGAATTAAATCATGTGAAATTTTGTTATATTGTATAAAACTATCAAACCTACAACTGCTTAAACAAACCATTATCCTAGCATCATTATTATTAAATATTAATAATAATTACTTAATACCACAATGTGCCTTAAATGACTTACACATGAAAAGAATGCTTTTAAAGAAATCCTTTCCAAAATAAAAGAGTTGATATCATTTGAAATTGATAAGAGACAGCTATATCTATATAATCTTATTGCTTAATTAATATAAATACTATTACAATAATATTAATCATTTGCACTAAACCTTTCTATACATTATTCGTTTGATGTGTAGTCAATGAATGAATAAGTTGTAGTGTTTTTGTGTAAAAAAAATCTTTGATTTTACTTCAAGAAAGATAATTTAAATTGAATTTGGAAACCACTTGTCATTCCATTTCATTAATCCATTTTCTGTATTTACAAACTAATATGTATACCTAATATTCAAAATGGATTTTAAAATAAATGAATGATAACTTTGATTACAAACATTTATATTTTTTTTATATTATTGTAAACTGCCAACAACAAAAATTCAAGATGATTGTATTACTCACGTAATCACGCAACAACAATTAAGTTAACTTACTTTCTTGAAAAAACAACTTAATGTTTAATTTTAATGTTCCTCATAATACATGAATAAATTTTGCCGTTTCGTAAAACATGATATTTCTCAATCACTACAAATTTACACATACCTCAGTTAACTACAACATCTCATTTATATTTTTCTACTAAAAATAAACTTTACAGATATTGTAACACCATTCATTGACTACACATCTAAGGTGCATCTTTATATTAAGGACTAAAGTTGACACCATGCTAATAGGATACTATACTGTAACTGAGGGTAAATATCTAACAGAGACTCTTTATTCAAACTATTATACATTTAAAAATAATATTTATAATTATAAACATGTTAAGTACTTTTAAGTACTTAAGGTCCTTCATATACAATCATAGAATTTTAGAAAATTGTTTATGATGCTTATTCAGATGAATTATTTTGGTCACAGATGAAGCAAAATTACGGACCATATAATAAGTTTGTACATTACACCTAGGAAGCTGTTTTAGACAAAACAAACTCCAATTACATATAGTATCTTATAGCAACGTCAACATTATTACTAGGATATAAACACTGCCTACATTCTCCCATACCATGGTGACGGATGTGGACTGCTATATAGCTGCGGCTCTTGAAGGTACATGGGGTGAAGTAAGGTATTATATTCAGGGTGATTCATTACTGGAGGACTATTTTGTTGTAACGTATATGTTATATGGTTAGACTGAAGTCTTTCAGCAGTTGTGTTTGAGGTACTTTTCATTCGACAATCTAACGGAGAATCTAGAAAGATGTTATCGTTGTACTGTCCAACTGGCATCGGCCAGTCTTGGCCGGTGCTGGGGTGCAACAAACGAGTATCACTACTTGAAGAGTTTGCACTAGAGGGTGGAGTATAATTTTTAGTCACCATAAACTTCTGGAATTCTCCTTGGAAAGCATTCAGTTTGTTATATATGGGAACCCTTAAATGGGCTTCTGGAATTGTTGTCATATATGGTCTCGGTGAATGGATGGATTGACTTGGGCTAGGGCCTATGACTTTAGGAAGTGGAGGAAGTTTTTGGAGACTATAAGTTTTTTGTTCACCTGACATTATTGGTGCTAAGGGAGAATTATACTCAAAATTAGAAGATTTTCTTGGCTGCCGTGGTTTTCTAGGCTTCTTTTCCTTTTTCTCTCCTTCCACTGTGTCTTTTATTTTTGGCTCCCTTTTTTTCTTTTCTTTTGGTTCTTTGGGAACTTTAACTTTTGGTTCTTTGGGAACTTTAACTTTTGGTTCTTTGGGAACTTTTACTTTTGGTTCTCTGGGAACTTTTACTTTTGGTTCTTTTGGAACTTTTTCTTTCTTAGGCTCTTTTTCTTTTTTCTCTGTTTTAGTATAAGACCTTTGCTTTTTAGGCTCTTTTTTAGGTGGGGTTTCGAGATCTGGAGATTCTTTTATAGGTATAATAGTCTCAATTTTGTCTTCTATTGATGGATCTACTGTGGGAATGGGGAGTAAGTTTTGGGATGGTGCATCAAGTGGGTCTGTAGGTGGATCAGTGGGTACACCTGGAGTAACTTGAACAACGGACTCATTGTGAGGTGGAGATTCCCAATTAGAGACAACTGCCGCCATATCTTCTAACTGCTCTTCTGACAATTTCTTAGTCTTGACTTTCTTTCTAGACTTAGTAGGTGTTTGCTTTGAAGCAGATTTAGTCTTTTTAGATGTTTCTCCATCTTCATCGTCTTTTCCCTTTTCTTTTCCTTCTTTTTTGATACTTTCTTTTCTCTTTTTTCTTGCCTTAGAGTTCTTTTTGCTCTTGGGTTCTTCATAATCAGAGTCTTTGTCGGAATCAATGTAACCAACATCAGGTAGTTGAGCCTCAGATGGATCCATTTCGTCCCCTTTCAACCAAATATCTTCTAGAGCATCCAATTGATTATCATCAGGATCCAAGGGCATCATCTGTCGTTTCATTGAAGTCATCATGTCAAGGTCGCCTTCAGCCATGGTCATTTCGTCATCATCCATGACATCGTGGCCTAAAATGGACACAGCAATAGCACCTTCAGAGATGCTCTTGCTTGCCATAGCTCGTTTCAAGTGTAAAGGATGACGCTTCTTCTTTTTCAAACCCTCAACTTCTGCCTCAATGAATGATTCAGGTAGCTCAGTGTTATTTTTATTGCAAAGTATATCTTGGCCAGAGGGATGTGGTGCTGGGACCATCTTCTCTGGCTGTTCAGGATGGCACCCAATGTCCTGGCCTTTAAGCCATAGCTCATATCGGTCTGGTTGAAAACGTTTTACGAATGTGTCCATTGATATCTTTACCATGTCATTACTACAGGTGCATTGGGTAGCACGTTTGCCATATTCAACCCAACGAGGAGCTGCGAAGTTTGTTGATTCCGCACAATTAAAACCATGGTTGAAGCCAGCGTGATAGCCAAAGGGAAAAGTAATCATAATTTCGCCAGCTTCTTGAGTAATTTTACTGCAAGGAACAGAGTACTGTTTGAGTATTTGAGGCGAAATTAAAGTCATCTTGTGCCTCAAGAAAGCCTGGCACGTCTTAGCCGATGTAGGAAAGAATCCGGCAGCAATTCTTTCAAACCGTTTCCCATGTTCTGGTGGGATCGCATACCAAGTTTTTGGGTCTCCGAAGTGGAGATAATTTATGGAGTACAGATCCATGTCCTCAGTGTGCCACGCGAACGTTGTTTTCCACATACCAAAATAAAGGTAAGCAGTGTTGACTCCATCGATCTCAATCCCGTAGTCGGTGTTGACAAAGTCCAGAATCGTTCCCAAATGGTTGATGTTCCACTCTTTCACTTCAGGGTCAGTGATGCTCCCGTTCACGTCAGCTCCGTATATCGGGGCCACGTATGTGACGTTCTTCCAGTATTTCCTCTCCAAATCGTCGTAATTAATGTGACGAGGTGTGCAATACTTAGCGGAGTTGGCCATCACAGCGAATTGTTTGACTGTCATAGCTTTTTTCTGGATATTAATTTGTTGGAACAAACCTTGCTTGCCGGTGACGACCTGGCAGATAGGCGAGGGTATGGTCACGTTCAGCTCGTCCAAATCGTATCCACTCTTACGAGGGACCCACTCTGGAGGTGGAATCACTTTCGCGAGCCCTGCTTTATGAGCCCCTTTCGACTCCATGTATTGAATATATTTATTGAAATCCTTGAACTCCTCCCATGTTGGACGAAATGTCTGTATCGCTACGCCGCTACCGGCAGCCCCAGAATCGTCCCAAGACATGGTATTTATCAATCACACACGGGTTTCAGTCAACAATATTTCGTCACAAAACTACACACTTTCACATCACTGTCCAAGCCACCATGTTTATAAATTTGTCTTTTACATAAAACAACTCACTGGTCGCACTTTGAATCCGTTTATAAAGTTAAAAATACGTGAAATCTTTTGCAATAACGTGAAAACAATATCAGTATAAAATGGCCGACTTGAATGAGATGCGCTCGCAACAAAAATCTTTGGGAAGCTCGAAGACGCATAAGTGAATTTAGGTCACGTACTCATTCTCTGTTCGAAATTTTGGCTTGCAGCAAGATATTTTACTTATGCAGCTTCTATTACACAGCAACACTAATCATAGAGTAAAGTGTTTTTATTTGTAATGTTGGTACCAAACGTACACAATTTTGACAATGACAACTAATACAAATGTAGATATTTATATAAAGAGAGGTTATGAAACTTATTTGTGAATATAATGCATTGTATCAGTATTTAGTATTACCTGAAATGATTCTTCAAATTCATCAACCAAGTTGCCACTGCCGTTTGATGGAGCCGCCATGTCGACTAGTTTTACGGCCAAATTCGTGCTTTACTTTGCTAAAACAAATCAACAAACTACAATTTACATTTGATGTCAGATGTCACACACACACAAAGCTATCTTGAGTCTTGCTTGACATAAGAACACGATTGTTTTCCTTCTCTGTCTGACAATCGATATCTAGAAAGCAGGGGTGCCACTAAATTGATGCAAATATGCAATTTACAACCAATCAAATTATTCTTACATCAAAAATTAAAATAATATCATTTTTCAACACACTTGCTCGTAAAGTTGCTATTTTTTCTTTAGTCTTACGCCCGGAATGCGGTTTATTACACAGTAGTGCGTTTTACTTTTCATTGCCGCACTAGTGTTTTTCTTATTCCACTTTTTTTTTAATATCCGTAAAGAGGTTGTTACCAAAAGATTTATTATTTTGTAAATAAATAAACTTGTTGTACTTAGTCAAAATCTGATAAGATAAGATTATACTTCATCTAATTATCTATTAAAGCATTTAAAAAATACAATATTTTAAATCATTAATTACCGTAAATTCCTATTAGAAATACATAATTATTTAGTTTAATATATTTTGGCTGAATAGCGGTGCTCTTTGCCTCTGGACTTAACCTGCGCGCCTGCGCGCGCATAGTTATTCAACCAAAGATACGGCGCGCGAAAAAATAAAATAAACCTCGGCGCCATTTTGTGCAAACATTTGTTCGTTTATAATTTGCTGATTTGTGACTGAAAAATGTCGATACCTAATTGTTTTTTTCCTCGCAAGTGTGTTGAAAAACGTCGTATGACACGCGTGCGCTTTGTTCACTACAGTCTTGGCTCTATTACAGCCCTCGCCTAGTGGCTCGGGCTGTGCAATACCGCCTCGACTGTAATGACCAACTTCGCGCACTTATATCATAATGTACTATTATCTTTGTAACACAAAGAATTTTATATAAAATGATGAATATTGATTTGTATTATTTTTAGTTTTAAATATCTTAGCAGTCAGTATGGAAATTTATTGTTATTTATTTACGGTAAACTGAATAAAAATATATTATCCTAGATCCCGAAAAGAGTGATTATCTTCTATAACTATACTATATATCGATTTATATCTTCTTTTTCTATACATGTATTATATAATAAAAATGTAACTTATCGCTGTCTGTACATGACAAAATGCAAAAAATTAAAGGGGGCCTTTATAAGTTTATATACGCGAGAGAACCCAAAACAATAATTTTTAATTTTGTCTGTTAGTCTGATGCATGTTTGTGCACACTAATCTCAAAAACAGCTGAACGGATTGTTATGGGACTTTCACTGGGAGATAAAGGAGGTTGTGGAGCAACAAATAGGCTGCTGTTTATCCCGGAGTTCCCGCGTGATCGTGATTCACGCGAAAAACTCCTATGCACGAACGAAGTCGCGGGCAATAGCTAGGGAATACCTACTTGAACCTATTTGTGACTTAAGATTTTGGTCGCTTGACCTTGACACAGAAATATTTCTTATAATAATATTAACGTGGCTGAAAAAAACTCCACAAATTACTTATTTATTTTAGTAGACTCACCATAACTTCACATTACATTTATGTGTTTTAGTGTTAGTTTAGTAGGCAATTAGGCATGTTGTTTACGACTTATGTGCATAGTACTTTAGTAGGTACATAGTATCTCAATGTGTGCATGACAATGACAATGACCGCTGATAACAAACAGCTGTTAAATACTTTAAATACAATGTTCATTATATAGTTACTTATGTTTACAATACTATACCGTTACATGCTGTTAAGAAGTGGGATTTTATATTAAAAATTTATTGTCTTTTGTAATCTAATTACAAACTCAATAGATTGTAGAAAATACGTTGCAACAACAGTACTTAAGTTAAATAGTTCATAGCTGCTGTAATAAATAGATTTTTACTAAAAGCTATGACAGAAGTATGTATTTAAATGGAAATATATTATACCTTCGTAAAAATCTATATTTTCGATGAATTTATATAGCGTGATCGTGTGTATTTAATCAAATATAATGAAAAATGCGTAGCCGGTAGCCGGTTCAATTTACTACGATAACGTTGTTGATTGAAAAAAGTTGTACCTACAGACGTACAGACCATTCAACCATTTCAACCATCGACAAGGATCGTTTTTTAAGGAGCTGCCAACTGTATGATGCGATAAATTGTTCACAGAATAATAGCCATTGCTGTGTTTTATTATCTGTTCATTAAACACAAAAGTTATTTTGACTCTATGTTTTGACTTGACTCTTGATTTGTGATTGACTTGACTTGACATTGACACATTTAAATTTTCAAAAGAAACATGGCGTCGGCGGTGTAAATTATAACCTCTTGCAATTATAAGTTTTCTTAACATTGTTTATAATTTGCTTTTGTAGGTTTTAAGAAATAATTAAAATTGGAGTCATAAGAAATATATAGCCATGGCGGACGCGGCTGCTAGGCAGCTGCAGTATGAGTACAAAGCTGTAAGTATTTGTTTTGGTTATTGTTATTGCGTTTCGTTGTGCAAATTTCTAATTTATTACACTTCATGATGTTCTTGACTATTTTGCTGACCATTTCTGTTACATACATCCATACATTCAGTAGAAGCTATACGTAAAAGTAGCAGTTTTGTTCATTACGGCTACAATATCCACCAAGTCAATGTATTCCAGAACTCCAATCTTGTACTGCAAGCGGACGTGCGGCTGATCGAACGCCGCGGTCGCGATGAGGCGACTGGTGAGGTTCTGTCGCTGTCGGGGAAGCTTGGCGGAACCAGGATGGGAGACAGAGCACAACGCACCAAACCTGACAAGGCTGAGGAGAGAAAAGCCAAGTGAGTTGGTCATATTTACTTTCATACGTAATGTCTGTCATTGTAGCCATCACGAGTGTATTGTCAGCCAAGATAGAGAATTACAATCAGGATTTTTAAGTTCCAAGCTGGAATACAACAAGTTGACTGAAGCATGAGAGTGGTAGTTAGCCAGTCCTATTCAAAACCTTATTACCTTATTAAATGGATTAACCAACACAAAAATAATTTGCACCAGTGGGATGAGATGTTCAAACAAACAAACTGTTCAGCTTTATAACATTACTAGCGACACATCCTCGCATTGCTGAGTATTATAAAGGTGAATCTACTTACCAAATAACATATGAATGAATATACATAAACTATTTAAACCTTTGTTGAGAAATACTCTATATCTAATGGTGGAAACCACATCAAAGTCCGTTGTGTGATTTAGAAAGGCACAGACAGACATACAGATGTGGAGGGCGACTATGTTTTATACTATGTAGTAGTGATCCTAAACCCAAAATACCAGCACATTAAGCCAACTCTGACCACCAGACGTCAGAAGCGCGACGAAGCGACATACGAGCTGTCCAAGTCGAAGGCGCGCGTGGCGTGGGCGGACGAGACGCCGGGCGCGCTGTACCGGCCGCGCGCGCAGCACACGCGCCACGCGTACGAGCTGCTGCTCGCGTTCATGCAGAGCGCGCTCGGAGATCAGCCCCGGGATATACTGTGCGGGGCGTGCGATGAGGTGAGGTGTTGCTATTATAGATAGGCGAAGTTTCATGATTACAGATTATGATTGCACCTGGAAGCAAGGATATGTCTCCCCCACGTATGCTTGAATCACTTTTAATCAAGCATTTTGTATCTATCATGTTTAAATCTATTCATTATTTATATTAGTTTGCTATTGCTATTGTCAGAAAGTTATCAAAGTTACATGCAATATATTACTTTATGTGCCATCTTATGGATTGCGAATGGATGTTATATAATTCCCAAAAGTGATGTAAAGATCTTTAAAGCTCTGTCATGTTGACTCTGAGTTTGGCTTATAGAAAAGCAATCAGTATGATGCAATTTATGTTTTAACTTTTGGTTGAATCTAAATCAGTGTTATTAAATGTTTTATTTCATTTCAGGTACTGGTTGTTTTGAAAAATGACAAGCTGAAAGACCTTGACAAGAAGAAGGAAATTGAACTACTTCTGGGGCCCATTCCTGATGAAAGATTTGCCTTGTTGGTCAATTTAGGTAAGTGATTAGAAGATAAGGATAGCAAATCAGTCCATAATTCTCTCTATTTTAGTGTCAGTTCCCACTGAAAGAGTAGTGCTTTTATAGCATGCAGCCTGTTGTTTTGCTTCATGTATCATTTTGTTGTAATCTGTGAGGTTCAAAATGCTTGGTATTATTTTTTTGCTTTTTACTTACATCCTCTCAATTTATTTCAATACATATTTAAGTTTCTTGCATTGTTGTAACAGCTGAATGATGTCCGTATTTTATTTCCATAGGCAAGAAGATCACAGATTTCAATATAAGCACAGCCACTGAAGGCAATGCTGAGATAGATGAGACATATGGTATTAATGTGCAGTTTGAAGAGTCATCGGAGGAGGATGACGAAGACGCTTATGGAGAGGTGAGTCAGTTCATTGGCATTGGGCTTTTAGAATAAATTAGATTTTTGTAACCTGTCTCTTACCACCTTTTTGATATATACGTTAGTAACAAAATCAGAAATGGGAGACCATAAATCCTGATTTAGTTATAGAGTAACCTGCAAATATTGTCTGCTATTCAGCATGGTACACCATGAACAGTAGTTGTTGACTTGGACTCAAGGCAAAAGCAACTCTTGTCACTCCAAATAACAGTTACTTTCAATCTGGTTTTAGGTCCGGGATGAAGAAAAAGAGGAAGGCGAGGGCAGTGACAATGAAGAGGAGAAGGGCAGCACTGCTGACGAGGACAGCGGTGGGGAGGGGCGCAAGAACGCCATACATGCTAATGTGAGTTATGTTTAAATAAGTAAACTTACATTCAAAAATCCTCAATGGTATTTCAATGGGCATTCAATGAACTAATACTATAAGTAACTAAATTCACGCAGTTATTGAAAGTTGACTACTACTTATTGCACGGAGTTATGAAATCTATGCATACTATATGTGTTACCTCCAGATATAAGAAAAATAATTGCTGATTTAAATTCACACTGTGCTATACGATAAATTGTTTGTTTACTTTGAACGATATATACTCGCAATAGCGTACGTCCTTATACTTGCGTGTCATACACATTTGCGTGCACGTACAACATTATCGCTTCCACAATAACTAATCTTCACAAACATTCCCCAGCTATCGGAAGAGCAATCGCAGAAGCGTCGCGACGCCGCGCTGCACCCGATGGACATAGACGCGTACTGGCTGCAGCGACGGCTGTCGCGCCACTTCTCGGACGCCATGGTGTCGCAGGCCAAGTGCGGCGAGGTGCTGCGCGCGCTGGCCGAGGCGGCGGACGAGCGCGACCTCGAGAACCGCCTCGTGCTGCTGCTCGGCTACGACTGCTTCCAGCTCGTCAAGCACATCAATAAATACAGATATACCAGTGAGTGTTGGGGGTTTGCGGGGTGAGGCGGAGGGGGGGGAATGTGGGCCACTTCTCGGACGCCATGGTGTCGCAGGCCAAGTGCGGCGAGGTGCTGCGCGCGCTGGCCGAGGCCGCGGACGAGCGCGACCTCGAGAACCGCCTCGTGCTGCTGCTCGGCTACGACTGCTTCCAGCTCGTCAAGCACATCAATAAATATAGATATACCAGTGAGTTTTGTCGGTTTGCGGGGTGAGGGGGAGGGGGGGGGGGAATGTGGGCCACTTCTCGGACGCCATGGTGTCGCAGGCCAAGTGCGGCGAGGTGCTGCGCGCGCTAGCCGAGGCGGCGGACGAGCGCGACCTCGAGAACCGCCTCGTGCTGCTGCTCGGCTACGACTGCTTCCAGCTCGTCAAGCACATCAATAAATATAGATATACCAGTGAGTTTTGTCGGTTTGCGGGGTGAGGGGGGGGGGGGGGGGGGGAATGTGGGCCACTTCTCGGACGCCATGGTGTCGCAGGCCAAGTGCGGCGAGGTGCTGCGCGCGCTAGCCGAGGCGGCGGACGAGCGCGACCTCGAGAACCGCCTCGTGCTGCTGCTCGGCTACGACTGCTTCCAGCTCGTCAAGCACATCAATAAATATAGATATACCAGTGAGTGTTGGCGGTTTGCGGGGTGAGGCGGAGGGGGGGACCCATGTGGGACGCGGTTCTGGTTGAGGCTAGTGCTAAAAATAAATTGACTAGTTAGTTAGATAATTAGTTTATTTATGATGTGTTGCAAATAATTTTATATGTAGTTAGTATTTTCTAACAGTTGAATATCGGGTAGTAATAAAATTAAGATGATAGTATTCATGTATAGAATAAAGATGATTCATACATAATATGTATGTGTAATCAAAAACAACATTGAATGACTTATTGTAATAAACGACAGGAGACAGTTCTCCTAACAACTGTCTATGACCTGGATATTTTATATTTATAATATCACTACTGGTACGATCATCTTTCGTGGAGCCTTCCTGGCTAACTACCACCATTGAGTAGATGCCAAAGTTATCGACCATAAAAAGGCATCCAATAACAGTGATGCATTTCCCCCCAGTCCTGTACTGCACGAAGCTGGCGTCGTCCCAGTCGGAGAGCGAGCGCGCGGCCATCCGCGAGGAGATGTCCCGCCAGCCGCATCTGCAGAAGATCCTCGCGCAGCTCGACACCGGCAAGGGAGATGATGAGGTGGGTTGACGACTGGTTATAGGGATCCTGTGGCTTTGTTATAGTTACTGACTAGCTGTGCCCGCGATTACGTGCGCGTGAGAGTTTTTCCCAGTTGGCTTTAGGTAGCCTTAAGTAGTAATAAATGTTGTCTGAGAGTAGGAAAAAAAACTCAGGGAATTTATTGCCGCTTCTTCTTCCAAGACCACTCACCCTAGGCCCTAGGGTTTTGTTTAAACTTTTCGTAGTTAGACTTACGAAAAGTGATTGTAAAAAATGTAAAAATTAATTCAATTTTCATTTTCAATGATCATCTTCCTAGAGGAAACTTTCAAAAAACAGTTTACGACACCTTCCCCCAATATAACAATACCTCCATACCCTCTCCCCAGATGACGCAGCAGTCGGAGGCGCCGCGCAAGCGCCAGAAGACGGAGGGCGGCGGCGGCGAGGTGGCGCAGGTGGGCGGCGCGCGCCGGCTGCTGCAGCTCGACGAGCTGGTGTTCGCCGCCGGCGCGCACTTCATGGCCAACAAGCGCTGCCAGCTGCCGCCAGGCTCCTTCCGCAAGCAGAGGAAAGGTGGGTGTGGGTGAGGTGGTCGGCTCGAAGGACCATCGGATGGTTGGGTGTTTTTTTGATATGAAAGCATACAGATTGATCGATTTTTCGGTGTGTAATTGTGGTTAGCTCTTAGGACCATCGAATGTACATTTTGATATATTGGCGTAATGTACTAGTAATAGGATAGGTACCGTCATCTGCTATCGAAATGTCATTGAAACCGAAAAAAATTATGCTCGAAGGACCATAAAATAACAAGACAAAATGTGTTTCAGCATTGTTCAATAGCGACTAACGTTATCAGTAAATAGGAGCTTTATAGTGCGGTAACTAAATGGTGACCACTACCGTCTGCAGGTTACGAGGAGGTGCACGTGCCGGCGCTGAAGCCGAAGCCGTTCGAGGAGGACGAGACGCTGGTGGCCATTGAGAAATTGCCTAAGTACGTGCAGCCCGCATTCGAGGGATTCAAGACCTTGAACAGGATACAGGTTGGTTGTGGTTATCGTTATTTTTCTTCGAGGGGTTCACGACCTTCAACAGGATACAGGTCGGTTGGGTTTGTAGTTATTTTGCTGTCAAAAATGGTGGTATATGTGAAACATTTGACGTTTCTAAGTGTTTGAAATATAAAATTTTAATTGAGTTTTCCAGCAAGTGCAAAATGTTCAATAATCCTGTAGTAAGGTATTTTATGTCTAATTTATGATTTGATGTTTTGATATAAAGTAATAAAGTACTTTAAAATATTTGAATACATAGTTCAATCGTTTTTTTTTTTATTTCGGTCGGCAACGCAGACTAGCCAAGTTTTAATTTTGTTAGTTTGCTTGCTCGATTGCTGACTGTCGGCTATACATACAGAGGATATTGTTGATTTATTTGTAAACTATAATATAACCTCTTACGAGCTAAGCCAGTGACGATAAATCTTCATTATCTTTCCAACAGAGTCGCATATCGAAAGCGGCGTTAGAGACGGACGAGAACCTGCTGGTGTGCGCGCCGACGGGCGCCGGCAAGACGAACGTGGCGCTGCTGTGCGCGCTGCGCGAGGTCGGCAAGCACGTCAACGACGACGGCACCGTCAGCGCGCAGGACTTCAAGATCATATACGTCGCGCCCATGCGCTCGCTCGTGCAGGAGATGGTGCGTACTGTGTGTGTGTGTGTGTGTGTGCATTTATGCGCGCGCTCGCTCAATTTACGTACAAAAAGTACTTATATAGAATAGACACATGCATATATCTTTTGCTAGACGGTCGAGCTCCAACATTTCACTGTCGGAACTTGTATGTATGCGAGTGGTGTTGAAAACTTCGATAGCGTGGTCGAGTCTTGTGTGACGTGTAATTTAGTCAGCACTCTATGTAATAAATTCGGTTCATGAAACCATTGATATTATAAAAGCTTTCGAAGTCATCAAATTTTAATTTAATAAGCTATCGATGTAAGTGTTTGATGTCATAAACTTTCATTTAATGCAATTTGGCGTATGGAGGGACCCGACCGTTATTTTCCTCCATACTGCATATACGCACCCACTCGTAGCTACATTCAGTCCGGTCAAGATAAGTTACGCGTCTTGTATCAACATACTCGTTGTGCAGGTGGGCAACTTCAGCAAGCGGCTGGCGGCGTACAACATGAAGGTGTCGGAGCTGACGGGCGACCACCAGCTGACGCGCGAGCAGATCGACGCCACGCAGCTCATCGTCTGCACGCCCGAGAAGTGGGACATCATTACCAGGAAGGGTAATAATGACTTACTTGTGTTTACACTTTCCGATATGGCGTAACATGCCGGTTTAGGAAGGTTTTTGATGGTGTTGGACGTGTTGTGAGTAAGAGTGCTCCTAACAGATGCGTCACTATTTGCTGTCCTTGACGACTGAAATAGTTGACTAAAAACATAACTGTTTCCTCATACTTTCATGCGTTTAACACAAAGGAGTTTACTCACAAGTAATAGTTGCTTCATCCACCAATCCGCCCTGGAATAGCGTGGTGGAGTATACTCTATGTAGAATGGTACTACTCTACTACTTTTAGCGTATCGTTAAGGTAGAAGCCGCAGTGATGAAGTGTGTGATTTGTGCGTATGTACGCCTCCTCAGTCACGAGGAGGCTGCGCACAACACTACACTGTAAGGGTACAACCCGCAGTAACGCACGTCTGTATGATCGCAGGCGGCGAGCGCTCGTTCACGAACCTGGTGCGGCTGATCATCATCGACGAGGTGCACCTGCTGCACGACGAGCGCGGGCCCGTGCTGGAGGCGCTGGTGGCGCGCACGCTGCGCACCGTCGAGCAGACGCAGGAGAAGGTATGGCGAGCGAATATAGAGCTTATTGCCTGTGGTTACGGTTCAATTTGGATTGTAGATGAAATTTGCTTAGGGCGTTTTTAGGTCCCGTTGTTAATCTTGAATTACCTTTAATCACATAGGAAAGGTAGAAGGAATCCAGGACCAAGGTGAACGGAGTATATAGAACTACTCCATTTTTTCGGAAATTGAATGTTTGAGCATTATGAGGGCAGGTTTACAAAGTGTGCAGTAACCTGAGGTACTTCATTCAAGGTCCAAGGGAAGCAACTGCCCGTTACTACAGCTTTGACATCCATTAATATCACAAATGTGTGAAAAACTTCACATAACCATTTGCGAAGGTCCGTCCTACACATGTAAATTCGCGTATTCGCGCGAATGCGATAAGCGCCCTAAGAGGAGACACACTTTAAAGTCGTATATTATCTCAAGCCCCTTTATATTTATATTTTATTAATTTGTTCGGGT
Organism: Hesperia comma; assembly: GCA_905404135.1. Classification (NCBI taxonomy): domain Eukaryota; kingdom Metazoa; phylum Arthropoda; class Insecta; order Lepidoptera; family Hesperiidae; genus Hesperia; species Hesperia comma. The sequence goes on along the minus strand of FR990015.1, from coordinate 18,147,239 downwards.
CAGGTGCGGCTGGTGGGCCTGTCGGCCACGCTGCCCAACTACACGGACGTGGCCGCCTTCCTGCGCGTCAAGCCCGAGACCGGACTCTTCTACTTCGATAACTCCTTCAGGTAAACATTACAATGACGCTAACTTTGCAGGTGAAATTCGACCGTTATACATTGTGGCTAAGGTTTATCTTACTTTAACACAATTCGTTTTTGTAAGTGTATCATTCATAAATGTATACATACCTGTCAATTATTGTGAGGAAACTTGCATATTATGGGAGAGCACTCCCTGATGTTCTCAAAAATGAGTGAAGTCTGCTATTCCGCACTTGGCCGTTCGTACTACCCCTTCTACTAGTAGACTCCAATCCCTATCAACGAATTAACGCGGTCGTCAATCTCTCCGTACATTGCAGACCGGTGGCGCTGGAGCAGCAGTACATCGGCGTGACGGAGAAGAAGGCGCTGAAGCGGTTCCAGGTGATGAACGACATCGTCTACGAGAAGACCATGGAGCACGCCGGCCGGAATCAGGTGGGTTGGCATATTGGTGGGCACTCAAAGATAGTTCTCACACACTTACTTTTACTTTATAAGAATAAGAACCATAATAAGATTTTTTTAAACAAACTATTAACTAACTACTAAGTAATATTTAAAGATGTTTTTTTTTCACTGCCTAGAAAATTACAAAGAAAAATTTCAAATCGAAAAAAGTTATTTTGTTAATAAATTAACACATTTGTTATTTGTACATTCTTAGAGGTTGTTTTGCTTATGAATTTGGTTATCATCTATCTATTATAAATTTGGTTATCAATCAATTAATCCATCTCTAATTGTTATTTATTCCACAGATTCTAGTATTTGTGCACTCGCGCAAGGAGACCGGCAAAACAGCGCGCGCGATACGAGACATGTGCTTGGAGAAGGACACCCTTGGACAGTTCCTTAGGTAAGATATAAATTATTTAATACACACAATTAGTATGCTCTATTGGAGTTTCTGGTCACTAAATCACGAACTTTATTAATAGTGATCTTTTTTTTAAATAAAAGTGACTATTCATTTCATGTTTACGTCAATTCTTTTAATACAAACGCAATTTTTTTTTCTGCACTCGTTTCGTCCATTCCTAAAACTGCGACTACGGAGCATATTTTTTTCTGTTATCCTTCTTGCGTCATTAACATATCTCTCATTCCCACCAGGGAGGGGTCAGCGAGCGTGGAAGTACTCCGTACGGAGGCGGAGCAGGTGAAGAACCCCGAACTGCGCGAGCTGCTGCCGTACGGGTTCGCCATCCACCACGCCGGCATGAGCCGCGTCGACAGAACCCTGGTGGAGGACCTCTTCGCTGACCGGCATATACAGGTGAGGGTAGGTGGTATGGCGAGTTGATGAGAAGTCGCGTGTGAAGTAAGTAAGGTGGTCTTCGTGGGAAGTAAGGTCGACGGGGCACCGATTTGTTATTTTTTTGTTAATTTAACCAAACTGAATATACCTTATCTTAATTAAGTACTCACATGATTGGTATCTGACGTGATTGATTTCATTATAGATTTGGTCATGTATCAGTTCATAATTTCAGTGCAACATGTCCGTAACCTATTTAGTCATGCTGTAACCTTTTTGGTATTGCTTGACCAGAAAAATAGAAAACCTGTCATGAGGGCGCTTAAGTTTACTTTTTTATGGCAACAGCACAGACAACAGTAACCATAGTAACACTCATGTTTATTAATGTAATTTCGACAACTATGTCGGAAATGTTATATATGGAAATAATTGTTATTTTATACGAAATGTTATTTTAGCACAAAAAAGACACTTAAAGTAAAAAACAAACATGAGACATACTGTGACATTCAAACTCACTGACAAGCAATTTACGATTGACGTTTAGAAACTAAGCGTTGCCAGTATAAGAAATTAGTTCCATGAGTTTACCGGATTATGGCGAGGTTTTTTATATTCCTGGTCAAGCAATATTGTACGTTTTTGTTCTACCATATCGTATTGTTTGTTTATTTTTTCTTCGTTATTTGTTTATGTATCTGGTGACAAACACAGCGAAAAAACAAAAAGCACAGAATAATTTTTAAATTAAATTTCGAACACGAACATGTCATTGTCATCGGCAGGTGCTGGTATCGACGGCGACGCTCGCGTGGGGCGTGAACCTGCCGGCGCACACGGTGATCGTGAAGGGCACGCAGGTGTACTCGCCGGAGCGCGGCCGCTGGAGCGAGCTGGGCGCGCTCGACGTGCTGCAGATGCTCGGCCGCGCGGGCCGCCCGCAGTACGACACTAAGGGCGAGGGTGGGTAGGGGGGGGTGGGTGGGTGTGTGGTGTGACGTCATGTAGGGCGGGTCGTACACCTGCCGGCGCACACGGTGATCGTGAAGGGCACGCAGGTGTACTCGCCGGAGCGCGGCCGCTGTAGTATGGCACGAAGGGCGAGGATGGGTACAGCTGGTTAGATCAGATAGATGGCTGTGCGGGTCTAATGTTTTGTAATGAAGGTTGTGTAGGAAGTAGTAAGATGTTGGGTTCAGTGGTACGCCTGTCATATAACACCAAGTATGAGTCCAATCCGCATTCCTATGACCGTGTCATTGTTACAGAAATTCAAATGTCGATTTTCTTAAAATGTTAACGTTTGTGGATTAGAACGCTTTTTCGAAACTAAGTCCAATTAAGTATCCTAAGAACCCTCTAAGTACCCTCATCCATCTCCCCAGGTATCCTGATAACGAACCACTCGGAGCTGCAGTACTACCTGTCGCTGCTGAACCAGCAGTTGCCGATCGAGTCGCAGCTGGTGGGCAAGCTGCCCGACATGCTCAACGCCGAGATCGTGCTCGGCTCCGTGCAGAACGTGCGCGACGCCGTCACCTGGCTCGGTGAGCGCACACACACACACACACATGCACAGCTGGTGGGCAAGCTGCCCGACATGCTCAACGCCGAGAACGTGCTCGGCTCCGTGCAGAACGTGCGCGACGCCGTCACCTGGCTCGGTGAGCGCACACACACACACACATGCACAGCTGGTGGGCAAGCTGCCCGACATGCTCAACACCGAGATCGTGCTCGGCTCCGTGCAGAACGTGCGCGACGCCGTCACCTGGCTCGGTGAGCGCACACACACACACACATGCACAGCTGGTGGGCAAGCTGCCCGACATGCTCAACACCGAGATCGTGCTCGGCTCCGTGCAGAACGTGCGCGACGCCGTCACCTGGCTCGGTGAGCGCACACACACACACACATGCACAGCTGGTGGGCAAGCTGCCCGACATGCTCAACACCGAGATCGTGCTCGGCTCCGTGCAGAACGTGCGCGACGCCGTCACCTGGCTCGGTGAGCGCACACACACACACACATGCACAGCTGGTGGGCAAGCTGCCCGACATGCTCAACGCCGAGAACGTGCTCGGCTCCGTGCAGAACGTGCGCGACGCCGTCACCTGGCTCGGTGAGCGCACACACACACACACATGCACAGCTGGTGGGCAAGCTGCCCGACATGCTCAACGCCGAGATCGTGCTCGGCTCCGTGCAGAACGTGCGCGACGCCGTCACCTGGCTCGGTGAGCGCACACACACACACACATGCACAGCTGGTGGGCAAGCTGCCCGACATGCTCAACGCCGAGAACGTGCTCGGCTCCGTGCAGAACGTGCGCGACGCCGTCACCTGGCTCGGTGAGCGCACACACACACACACATGCACAGCTGGTGGGCAAGCTGCCCGACATGCTCAACGCCGAGATCGTGCTCGGCTCCGTGCAGAACGTGCGCGACGCCGTCACCTGGCTCGGTGAGCGCACACACACACACACATGCACCGCTGGTGGGCAAGCTGCCCGACATGCTCAACGCCGAGAACGTGCTCGGCTCCGTGCAGAACGTGCGCGACGCCGTCACCTGGCTCGGTGAGCGCACACACACACACACATGCACAGCTGGTGGGCAAGCTGCCCGACATGCTCAACACCGAGATCGTGCTCGGCTCCGTGCAGAACGTGCGCGACGCCGTCACCCGGCTCGGTGAGCGCACACACACAGACACACACACACACATACACACATACGCACGCACACAAATGCACACATAAAGCGAACGCGTCTGGGTTCTGTCCTTGCCTTGCGTGATGTCGACGGCACCCCCGACACAGGGCATCCTCGTGTGGTGCTGAGATTTCTTTTTTTCGGAGCGTCATTATTATTAGCGTTATTATAACACGTGTACACGTTGCAGGCTACACGTACCTGTACATCCGCATGCTGCGGCAGCCGGCGCTGTACGGCGTGGCGGCCGAGCGGCTGGCGGACGACCCGCTGCTGGAGCTGCACCGCGCCGACCTGGTGCACACCGCCGCCTGCCTGCTCGACAAGTGAGTGTGTGTGTGTGTGTGTGTGTGTGTGTGAATGTATGTGAACGCGTGTGCGTGCGTGCGTCTGCCTGAGTACTTGCGTACGCGTGTGCGTGTGAATTCATACGTGTGTGTGCGTACGTATTTTTGTGTGAATTCATGCGTTCGTCTGGGGGTAAGTACGTGTGTATGCAGATGTATATGCCTGAGAGTGTTTGTATGCGTATGTGTGCTTGGTGTACGTGCAAATGTAAGTGCTCGTTTAAGTGAATAGTGTGTGTACTGAATTGGTCGTCCCTTAATATTATCGTACCTTGTTTGACAGGGCCGGTCTGATAAAATACGAGCGCAAATCGGGCCACTTCCAACCGACGGAACTCGGCCGCATCGCGTCGCACTACTACTGCTCGCACGAGACCATGCACGCGTACAACCAGCTGCTGAAGCCCACGCTCGGCGAGATCGAGCTCTTCCGCGTCTTCTCGCTCTCCGGCGAGTTCAAGCACGTGTGCGTGCGGGATGAGGAGAAGTTGGAGCTGTCTAAGTTGATGGAGAGGGTGAGTTGTGTGGGATAGAAGGAAAGATTTAGTTATGGTGCTCATTATTTTTATCAAAGCGTAGGTAAGTTGCACGCGGGCGGCGACAACTGGAGTGATCACGAAGATATTGGTAAAATAAAAGGAAACCGATATCACAAAATGACTCCTGTGGAGTTGCTTGTAACAATAGGTCGTCCATCGTCGACGATCACTTACCAGCAGATGGCTCGTTAAATTTCCGTCATCTCCGTAGACTAATAACTATCTTTTTACAAAAAAAAAATTACTTCAAAATCGATAAGTAGAAAATTCAAAAACTACCCATCAGATGTCGCTCTTTGTATAAAATCAAATGAAAAGCACTTTTGAACTTTACAAATTAATGTAAACAACCGCTGCCCCCAGGTGCCGATCCCGATAAAGGAGAGCATCGAGGAGCCGTCAGCGAAGATCAACGTGCTGCTGCAGGCGTACATCTCGCAGCTGAAGCTGGAGGGCTTCGCGCTCATGGCCGACATGGTGTACGTGACGCAGTCCGCGTGCCGCCTGCTGCGCGCCATCTTCGAGATCGTGCTGCACCGAGGTAGGGGGGTGGATGTGTGTGTGTATGGGGGGGAGGAGGGTGACTCATGGCCGACATGGTGTACGTGACGCAGTCCGCGTGCCGCCTGCTGCGCGCCATCTTCGAGATCGTGCTGCACCGAGGTAGGGGGGTGGATGTGTGTGTGTATGGGGGGGAGGAGGGTCGCTCATGGCCGACATGGTGTACGTGACGCAGTCCGCGTGCCGCCTGCTGCGCGCCATCTTCGAGATCGTGCTGCACCGAGGTAGGGGGGTGGATGTGTGTGTGTATGGGGGGGAGGAGGGTGACTCATGGCCGACATGGTGTACGTGACGCAGTCCGCGTGCCGCCTGCTGCGCGCCATCTTCGAGATCGTGCTGCACCGAGGTAGGGGGGTGGATGTGTGTGTGTATGGGGGGGGGGAGGGTGACTCATGGCCGACATGGTGTACGTGACGCAGTCCGCGTGCCGCCTGCTGCGCGCCATCTTCGAGATCGTGCTGCACCGAGGTAGGGGGGTGGATGTGTGTGTGTATGGGGGGGAGGAGGGTGACTCATGGCCGACATGGTGTACGTGACGCAGTCCGCGTGCCGCCTGCTGCGCGCCATCTTCGAGATCGTGCTGCACCGAGGTAGGGGGGTGGATGTGTGTGTGTATGGGGGGAGGAGGGTGACTCATGGCCGACATGGTGTACGTGACGCAGTCCGCGTGCCGCCTGCTGCGCGCCATCTTCGAGATCGTGCTGCACCGAGGTAGGGGGGTGGATGTGTGTGTGTATGGGGGGAGGAGGGTCGCTCATGGCCGACATGGTGTACGTGACGCAGTCCGCGTGCCGCCTGCTGCGCGCCATCTTCGTGATCGTTTTGGACCGAGGTACGGTGTTTGTGTGTGTTAGGAGGCTTGCTAATGGCCGACATGGTGAAGAATAGGGTACTTTCCGTAATGAAAAATAAACTATGAAATTTGATAAAAATAAAAATTTATGTAGAAATATACCGTAATATTCTGATTTTGAGTCACAAAAGCATATAATTATTTCAAAAAACAATATTAAAATTTGAAATTTTTAATCGGTATGTCACGTGACCTAAAACACGAGAGGCATTGGTGTGACGTCATGATGGCAAACCTATTCCTCCAAGAACCAAACTGTCAGTTCAGTTTCGTGCTAATCAACTTGAATGAATGCCGGTCTTACATACAGTGCCACAAACTTATTTGACCCGTTAAGGGTGGCGCTACTGTCTTGGTATTTTTCTGACAACAGTATAACATTTGCATTAGTTCCAATTTTGGCCACCGGGTCAGATAAGTTTGTGGCACTGTACAATTTGCCATTATTACGTCATCAAAATGGCTGACAAGTTCTGACAGCGTTTTTCCGGAAATAAAAAAAGAATTAATATTTTATTTTATTTTAAGGCGAGAAAGCGTGTTTATTTTGCCGAAATATATTTTTTGTTGCTTTTTATTAGGAAAATCAACTTTATTTTTCACTACCGAAAGTACCCTATTGTTTACACAAATCTGTTTTAATTTTTATTTTAAATGTTCCATAGTATCATGTTATCGACAAAATACAAAATACTTAGTAATCTCACATTTTACAGTACTCAGCAATATCAGCAAGTATGTATTAATCTGTTTCAAAACGTTAATTAAATATGCCATGTATGTTTGTGTGCAGGCTGGGCGCAGCTGGTGGACAAGACGCTGGCGCTGTGCAAGATGGTGGACCGCCGCATGTGGCAGTCCATGTCGCCGCTGCGCCAGTTCAGGAAGATGCCCGAAGAGGTAAATAGTTCATGTTACAGTCAATAATCGTGTGTGACAGGAGTTTAAAATGTCTAAGATTTATTAATAGAATGATTTAAAAAGTATCATCAATATTTTGATGTAATAATGAAGAATACATCAAAATTATCATCTATATGCATCATACCTCTTAATTTTTCCCTAATTTTCTGTGAAACAAATAATTCGACACCTAATTTCAAGCGTATCAGGTAAACTTATAACTTATGCACAGCAAGTCGTAACTTCGTTACCTTGACAACCGCGACACCAATCTGGACACAGCACCTACAACCCCTTTCCTTACGCAGATAATAAAGAAGCTGGAGAAGAAGAACTTCCCGTGGGAGAAGCTGTACGAGCTGGGCCCGAACGAGATGGGCGAGCTGGTGCGCGCGCCCAAGCTCGGCAAGATGATGCACAAGTACGTGCACCAGTTCCCGCGGCTCGAGCTCGCCACGCACATCCAGCCGGTGACGCGCTCCACGCTGCGGGTCGAGCTCACCATCACGCCCGACTTCCATTGGGATGAGAAGGTCAGTTGGGGGTGGGGGGGAGTGGGGGTTGTGTTAGGTTGGGAGGGGTAGATGAAGGCGCCAAGCTGGGCAAGATGATGCACAAGTACGTGCACCAGTTCCCGCGGCTCGAGCTCGCCACGCACATCCAGCCGGTGACGCGCTCCACGCTGCGGGTCGAGCTCACCATCACGCCCGACTTCCATTGGGATGAGAAGGTCAGTTGGGGGTGGGGGTGAGTGGGGGTTGTGTTAGGTTGGGAGGGGTAGATGAAGGCGCCAAGCTGGGCAAGATGATGCACAAGTACGTGCACCAGTTCCCGCGGCTCGAGCTCGCCACGCTCATCCAGCCGGTGACGCGCTCCACGCTGCGGGTCGAGCTCACCATCACGCCCGACTTCCATTGGGATGAGAAGGTTAGTTGGGGGTAGATAAAGAATGTTGGGAGAGGGAAAAATTAGGTCATGTGTTAGGGGGAACGGAAAAACGAAACGAATGAAACTCGATTCAACATCGATGAACGATTTGATCAAACGATTTGATTTCCCTTGGCGGTGTCTATATGTAAGCGTTGCTCTAGCCCGCAATGATTGGAGCTTTATATCTGTACTAGTGTATCATTTGTCGTAGTGGATTAGTGTTCATGGTCTGACAAGTACAAGTCTCATGCTAAGAATCTAAACCTCGACAGATCATCAACTTGAACACATAAACAAATACAATACGAATCACAAAAAATCCTTAAAAATATGAGACGAAACAACGGGATATCGGAATCAGGTGCGAGAACGACATTTTTTTTTAAGTTGTGATTTCTGTCTTGCATCCAGTGACGTTTAGCTTAATTGGTGTATACTGTATCCCAGGTGCACGGTCAGTCGGAGGGCTTCTGGATCCTGGTGGAGGACGTGGACGGCGAGACGGTGCTGCACCACGAGTACTTCCTGCTGAAGCAGAAGTACGCGCGCGACGAGCACCACGTGAAGCTGTTCGTGCCCGTGTTCGAGCCGCTGCCGCCGCAGTACTTCCTGCGGGTCGTGTCTGACAGGTGCGTGGGGCGGATGACGTCATAATGTGACGGGGAGGGGGGGGGGGGGGGGATCGACAATGTAAGGGCGCGGTTATATGACATAGAAATATCTTGCGCCAACACAACGTGATTGCAGCGCAACAGACGCGCGACGGATTAGTCGCGCTTCATATTTCCAATGATATTACTCTCTTATGTCTCCGCATGCTGCTAGAAAATTGTATGTTCTGGAGTACTCCATAAAGTTTAATTTGCTATGAAAAATCGCCTCGTGTATCTTCGGCCTAACATAGAGGAAATCTCAAGTACTGGAACTACTGGAACTTGTAAACAAGATTGTAATTGAAAATATCTGACGTTACAAGGGAGTGGGGGTCAACGAAAGGCGTTAGTTTTCTTTCTAAACTCGGGAACTGGTATGGAACTATTACGAATACTTTTCCTACGCTCTCCTAAAGAGAGTCGTCAAAAATGGCTTTATAATGTGGTTAATAAAAAAGGTGGTTTCATAAGGGCCATTTTCTGCTCATCAGAGGGAAAGTTTTGATTGCACACTATTAAAGAATCTTCTCACCACCAAACCACTTCTTCCCCAGATGGATAGCCTCAGAGACGCAGCTGCCGGTGTCGTTCCGGCACCTGATCCTGCCGGAGAAGAACCTGCCGCCCACGGAGCTGCTGGACCTGCAGCCGCTGCCCGTGTCCGCGCTGCGCCGCGAGCAGTACGAGCAGTTGTACGCCGACTCCTTCCCGCAGTTCAATCCCGTGCAGACGCAGGTATGCATTTACTTACCACTTACCACCTGGATGGCTTGGTGGCTCGTTTGTTGGTTTTGGATGAAAAAAACTTGGTCCTTCGAGCCGACCTTTGATTAAAATTTTTGTGTGCAAAATCATTATCGTAACAATTTAACTCATTTGATACAGTTTTTTACGTCGTCCTGTTCATTCTATCGTTATTCAGATTGGTGGTATATAGTTGAAGTTGGTCCTTCGAGCAGCTATTGCAATAGTATCTCTATTAAGCGGAGTAATCATTTTGAGACACAGTGACTTGCATTGCCATCATTAATACATAAAACAGTAAAACTACATCAACCAAACATCGCCAACAGGTGTTCAACGCGGTGTACAACTCGGACGACAACGTGTTCGTGGGCGCGCCCTCTGGGTCCGGCAAGTCGGTGATCGCGGAGCTGGCGCTGCTGCGGCTGCTGTCCACCAACCCGCAGGGCCGCGCGGTGTATCTGCTGCCCAAGGACGCCCTGGCTGATATAGTGTTCGCCGACTGTTATCACAAGTTTGGGGCTAAGTTTAATTTAAAGGTAAGTAACGTGAAGTGGTTTTGATTTTTTATTGCAATTTTTAAAAAGCTCAAGAAAAAGTTGGTCCTTCGAGTCATGAAAAAAAAATTAACATTTTTCTAGCCAGCGTATAGGTACTAGTGCGCCATTATGCAGTAGAATAAATTCTTGATTATTTGTAGCACTTAAGTCGATTAGGGTTCACGATAATATTAAGATAGATTTATTGAATTATGTTCAATTTTGTTCTAGGTAGTTCAACTGACAGGAGAAACGGCCACGGACCACAAGCTTCTCAACAAGGGGCAGATCATAGTGACCACTGCTGATAAATGGGACGTTTTGTCGCGCAGGTATGGTGTTTCACATAAACCTGACGGTTAACTTTATAATCTTAACGGCTTCGCTTGCGGTTACCGTTAGTGTTTTGTTAAGAACAATATAGGGTGTTATCGAAATTTTAGTAGTCACCATTAAATTTATCGCAAGACTGTAGTAACAAACAGATGAAATTATAGGATATTAGTTATATTGGCAAGTAGTCCCTTGTTCTATAGCTGTTAATAAAACCGGCCAAGTGCGAGTCGGACTCGCGCACGAAGGGTTCCGTACCATTATGTATAAAAACGCCAAAAAAATCTGAACTTAAATATTTATTCTATTCTGTTTTTTAGTATTTGTTGTTGTAGCGGCAACAAAAATATATCATCTGTGAAAATTTCAGCTGTGTAACTATTACGGTTCATGAGATACAGCCTGGTGACAGACGGACGGACGGACGGACGGACGAGACGGACGGACAGCGAAGTCTCAGTAATAGGGTCCCGTTTTACCCTTTGGGTACAAAACCCTAAAAATTACAATGTAATCATTTGCTCGTCAGATGGAAGGTGCGCAAGAGCGTGCAGAACATATCGCTGCTGATAGTGGACGCGCTGCAGCTGCTGGGCGGCGAGGAGGGGCCCGTGCTGGAGGTGGTCTGCTCCCGGATGAGATACATATCGTCGCAGATCGGTGAGTAGCCCAAGTGTATGACTTAATAGATTACCATCCATCATTACTACTGAAAGAGCGCTTATTTACGCTTTATAACACTTGTTAAGAGCCCCCTTCGCTTCGGGAAACTTGTTGCTTTGCTCCTATTGGTCGTAGTGTGATGTAATAAATCTTCCTCAATAAATGGGCTATTCAACACAGAGTAATTGTTCAATTCGAACCTGTAGTTCCCGAGATTAGTGCATTCCAACAAATGAAACTCTTCAGCTTTATATTATTAATATAGATAGATATAAATACTCGCAATTCTTTGATGGAGCTTTACTGGTTTTTACATTATATCCCACGTGAAAATATGCTAAAGATAAAATGTTTTCCAGGTCGTCAGATCCGCATCGTGGCGCTGTCCCTGCCGTTGGCGGACGCGCGCGACGTGGCCGCGTGGCTCGGCTGCAACGCCGCCTGCACCTTCAACTTCCACCCGAGTGTGCGCCCGCTGCCGCTCGAGCTGCACGTCCAGGTGAGTGGTGGCAGCGGTGGGATCCGACTATGGTGTATTGACTTAAAAGAGAACCGCCCGCGCTTCGCTTCGGGACCCGTAGGTAACAGCCACGTAGGTCCCGCTCCCGTAGGAATCTCGGCTAAACAGTAGCCTATTTTATAAATGATATACTGGAACATCAGATATAACATTTGTCTATGACGTAATTAAATTACATGTAGTATTTGATAGCGTCATTCGGAACTTGCAAATGAATTTTACTAACGCCATCTATTAACAACATCCGGAACTACATATCTAGCAACTAACAAAACATCGATCTTCCCATGGGAATGAGATGTTTTTCCGCAGTAAAAAGTACGTCCTACGTCACTCTCCATCCTCTTAACTATCCCCACACACATAAACCATACCATATAGTAGCCATGTTGCGACATGAAAGAGTCACAAACAAATAAACAAACACTTTCACATTTATAATATTAGTATGAATAGTATGGATTATGTTTGATAATGATTGTTGCGTGTCTTTTGTATTATTAAAAACAACGGATGACAGAGACAATTTGGGTGAGTTGTGTGTTCTGTTATCGAATTCGCCCGGGGTATTACCACCGCCCGCCAAGGTACTCAGTACCATTCCTACCGTCATAATAATTGTTTTTAAGAGCAATTGTGTTCCGGATAGGAAGGTGTGGAGCCGGTTCACTATTTTAGAGGCGACCATCTCAGTTCTCAGGGGTAGCAACGCATCTGTGACCGAATTGGAACAAGACTCACACTAATCATTACTAACTGGACAATACTAATATTAACTAATAGGACTAACCTAACCCTAACAGTCCCTGTCCTCACACTTATTAACAAACTAACCAACTAACATTCTAACACCATCTACTAACTGGACTAACCACCCTAGTCCCTAAATTGGGTCTTGTTCTAGGTCGGTCACAATTGCCATGGGCGGCAGCGGAAGGTTGGTGCTGCATGCTCGTTTGCTACCTTAATTCCATAAAAAAAAAGTGGCAGCGGTGTGATCAAATTCTGTTCTATTCATTTTAACCCCTATTAACGCAGCACTGTAAATCTTATGATTAGCGCATAATTTGCCAATGCTGTGTTCCTGTTATCTCTCTCAATTTGTCCACTATAGAGCACAGTTCATCTTGCTCGCCAAGAACTCTTGAATAGACTCTAATCTCAAACTTAAATAAACGCACACACGCATTTACCAATCCTCCCATCCCCAGGGCTTCAACATCTCCCACGCGGCGTCCCGTCTCGCAGCTATGACGAAGCCGATCTACAACGCGGTGGTCCGGTACGCGGGCACCAAGCCGTGCGCGGTGTTCGTGCCCTCGAGGAGACACGCGCGGCTGCTGGCCGCCGACCTGCTCGCGCTGGCGGCCGCGCAGGGCACGCCGGCGAGGTTCCTGCACGCGAGACAGGATCTGCTGCAGCCGTTCTTGAAGCGGATACATGATAAGGTTGGTTATGGGTGTTAGGGTGCCTTTCCACCAGAGATGTGCTATGCTACGTTGCTAAGGATGCGTTTGTCATCCACCAATCACATTCAGCCCTCAGGCGGCTTCTAGGCGGGCCAATGTATGTGATTGGTAGATCTCAAACGCATCCTTAGCAACGTAGCATAGCACATCTCTGGTGGAAAGGCACCCTTACTGTGTAGGGTGGATATGTATCAGATAGATGTAAGTAATTTGGAGTACAATTACAGCAGTACAATATTATCTGTCTTGCAAAACCATTAGACCAAAAGGTCTAAAGCTTGAGACAAAAAATGTACACTTGTACATGTTATTTATAATTTGGCGTTTCTCAAATGCTGCTCCAAATTATTAATCTGTTTCTTGCCTCACTCTTTCTTGCCCTCCCCTCTCTCCCCATCAAACATTGATTTTGTTTTATGTCTTTCACTCGCCCTGGATGTCGAAGGTATCGTTTGCGACTGGCGCGTACTGCTCTTTACGTTTTTACCTCAAACATTAATACCTCTTTTTTATAGCCTAAGCAGGCAAACGAGCAGACGGGTCACCTGATGTTAAGTGATCACCGTCGCCCATGGACATCGGCAACACCAGGGGCGCCACCAACGCGTTGCCGGCCTCAAATAATCATCTTAAGTCATCTCTGTGGGTCTTTCCCATTCCTCAACGTCTGCCACTGTCCTCGCCCCACCAGATGCTGAAGGTGACGCTGGCGGCGGGCGTGGCGTACCTGCACGAGGGCGTGGAGGCGGGCGACCGGCGGCTGGTGCAGCAGCTGCTGGAGTCCGGCGCCGTGCAGCTGTGCGTCGTGTGCGCCGAGCTCGCCTGGCACTTCGCCGCCGCCGTGCACACCGTCATCGTCGCCGACACGCACACGTGAGTGTTACGGTGTGGGTGTGGGTGTGGGTGTGTGTGTGTGCGTGTGCGTGGTGTGCGCCGAGCTCGCCTGGCACTTCGCCGCCGCCGTGCACACCGTCATCGTCGCCGACACGCACACGTGAGTGTTACGGTGTGGGTGTGTGTGTGTGCGTCGTGTGCGCCGAGCTCGCCTGGCACTTCGCCGCCGCCGTGCACACCGTCATCGTCGCCGACACGCACACGTGAGTGTTACGGTGTGGGTGTGTATGTGTGTGTGTGTGTGTATGTCCGTGGTGTGCGCCGAGCTCGCCTGGCACTTCGCCGCCGCCGTGCACACCGTCATCGTCGCCGACACGCACACGTGAGTGTTACGGTGTGGGTGTGGGTGTGTGTGTGTGCGTGTGCGTGGTGTGCGCCGAGCTCGCCTGGCACTTCGCCGCCGCCGTGCACACCGTCATCGTCGCCGACACGCACACGTGAGTGTTACGGTGTGGGTGTGTGTGTGTGCGTCGTGTGCGCCGAGCTCGCCTGGCACTTCGCCGCCGCCGTGCACACCGTCATCGTCGCCGACACGCACACGTGAGTGTTACGGTGTGGGTGTGGGTGTGGGTGTGTGTGTGTGCGTGTGCGTGGTGTGCGCCGAGCTCGCCTGGCACTTCGCCGCCGCCGTGCACACCGTCATCGTCGCCGACACGCACACGTGAGTGTTACGCTGTGGGTGTGTATGTGTGTGTGTGTGTATGTGCGTGGTGTGCGCCGAGCTCGCCTGGCACTTCGCCGCCGCCGTGCACACCGTCATCGTCGCCGACACGCACACGTGAGTGTTACGCTGTGGGTGTGTATGTGTGTGTGTGTGTATGTGCGTGGTGTGCGCCGAGCTCGCCTGGCACTTCGCCGCCGCCGTGCACACCGTCATCGTCGCCGACACGCACACGTGAGTGTTACGGTGTGGGTGTGTGTGTGTGCGTCGTGTGCGCCGAGCTCGCCTGGCACTTCGCCGCCGCCGTGCACACCGTCATCGTCGCCGACACGCACACGTGAGTGTTACGCTGTGGGTGTGTATGTGTGTGTGTGTGTGTATGTCCGTGGTGTGCGCCGAGCTCGCCTGGCACTTCGCCGCCGCCGTGCACACCGTCATCGTCGCCGACACGCACACGTGAGTGTTACGGTGTGGGTGTGTGTGTGTGCGTCGTGTGCGCCGAGCTCGCCTGGCACTTCGCCGCCGCCGTGCACACCGTCATCGTCGCCGACACGCACACGTGAGTGTTACGCTGTGGGTGTGTATGTGTGTGTGTGTGTGTATGTGCGTGGTGTGCGCCGAGCTCGCCTGGCACTTCGCCGCCGCCGTGCACACCGTCATCGTCGCCGACACGCACACGTGAGTGTTACGGTGTGGGTGTGTGTGTGTGCGTCGTGTGCGCCGAGCTCGCCTGGCACTTCGCCGCCGCCGTGCACACCGTCATCGTCGCCGACACGCACACGTGAGTGTTACGGTGTGGGTGTGTGTGTGTGCGAACGTGTTCGTTAAGTGGGCGTGGTTGTGAGTGTGACTGCGTGTGTGAGTATGGTGGGTACATGTGGACGTGTACTTGTATTAGTGTAAATTTAAGTATCACGGGTCACATACCCGTCATCTGACAAGCTTTTGACTTCACACTTCACATAACATGTGACACAAACTTCTTCGTTGCAAATTAAATTCTCCAATAGACTTACCTCCCACCCTCACAAATCCGTTTTACATAGCGGGTCAGAGATATTTTTATAAAACAATCCCTCCCCTCTGTGCAGCTACAACGGCAAGCTGCACTGCTACGAGCAGTACCCGATCACGACGGTGCTGCAGATGCTGGGCCGCGCGGGCCGGCCGCTGGACGACGAGCACGCGGTCGCGGTGCTCATGTGCGTCGCCCACCACAAGACCTTCTTCACCAAGCTGCTCAACGACTGTCTGCCGTTGGAGGTCAGTGCTGGCGGTGGGGGCAGTGGGTGGTGTGGATGAAGCAGGAATGGGTTTTATGGGTTTTACATAGCAAAAGAGTTATGCTGTTTTACCCTGAAACGTTATTTTATGCTATTTTAAAGGAAACGTTATTAAATTTAACAAATAGAAAAACACGTTTGACCACCCTGTAGCCTAGTTGGTAGCGACCCTGCCTGCGACGCGAGGGGTCCCGGGTTCGATTCCCGGCCGGGGCAGATATTTATGTGGCAGATAAATATTTGTACTCGGGTCATGGGTGTAATTGTAATGTGTTATATGTGTAGCGTCCATGCCACCCGTGACACAGGCACCTAGTAACCTACTGTGGGGGTATGAGTATGTTAGCGTTTATGTTTACGTTTACGTTTGTTTCACGATTATACGAGTACTATTAGCCCAAAATAATCACTCAAAGCAACAAAATTAATCATGACACACATGACATTAACTCACTGACGACCAATACGAGTGACGTTTAGCAAGTAAGCGATGCCAGTAAAACAAATTAGTTGTATGAGCTTCCTGCAATATGCCGAAGTTTTCTATATTCCTGGTCTACCTATACATTTAACTTATATAATATATCGTCTCCCCGCAGAGCCACCTGGACCACCGCTTGCACGACCACATGAACGCGGAGATCGTGACCAAGACGATCGAGAACAAGCAGGACGCGGTGGACTACCTCACCTGGACCTTCCTGTACCGCCGCCTCACGCAGAACCCCAACTACTACAACCTGCAGGGGGTCACGCACAGGTACTGTGACCGTACGGTAATAGAAAAAACAATTCGAACGGATGTATACGGTAACAATAAAACGACAGCAACAAATTGGTTGTCTGTGAAGTTGGCGATAATTCTTTGTGATAACGTTATAAAAAATCGTTATTAAAAAATTAACAAAGAATTGAACTCAATTATTATTCGATGGAGTGGAAGAGGAGACGTTGACTGTTGAACGCTTCTTTTGCGCGTTCGCTTGAACGCTCACCAAGGTCAGCAAGCTCGCAGTCATACTTTTTCGTGCATGCGGCCGGCGTTTATCTATTATAGTAAACCCAACTTAAGATTGAAACGAAAGAGGCGCTGTTGGACGCATTTGACATTCATTTGACCAATCATTGCACACTAGTAACTGACAGATGAATGACTACAACGTACTTATTTTTTTTTTTTTTTTTTTTATGGAATTAAGATAGCAAACGAGCATGCAGTACCACCCTTCCCCTGCCGCCCATAACAACTGTGACCGACCTAGAACTAGACTCAAAGGGACTAGGATGGTTAGTCCAGTTAGTAGATGGTGTTAGAATATTAGTTGGTTAGTTTGTTAATAAGTGCGAGGACAGGGTATGTTAGTGATAATTAGTCCTGTTAGTTAATGTTAGTAATAGTCCAATTAGTTATTGTTAGTATGAGTCTTGTTCCAATTCGGTCACAGATGCGTTGCTACCCCTGAGGTCTGAGATGGTCGCCTCTAAAAAAGTGAAACCGGCTCCACAAACCTTCCTATCCGGAACACAATTGCTCTTAAAAACAATTATTATGACGGTAGGAATGGTACTGAGTACCTTGGCGGGCGGTGGTCCTACCCCGGGCGAACTCTAGGCTCTACCACCTGTTACAATGACTTTTCGTTAGTTCCAATTTTTGCCATTTCAGAGATAAGTTGGGCGCACTGTAACAAGACGTTGACACCTCCCAGACAACAATAAAAAGTCATGCATATTCTTTATGCATATCTATCGATATTCGCAAGCATATTTGACAGAAGATTGTATATTTTTTCCGGCGCCATAAGCAAGAATCGTTGATTTGCAAACGTGTTAAAAAGTTTGTTTGACAGATTTGAGCTTACATGTTTTCTATTGCCGCATGCAATTGTTGACCTATGAAATGTTATCGCAGACACCTGTCGGACCACCTGTCGGAGCTGGTGGAGACGACGCTGTCGGAGCTGGAGCAGGCGCGCTGCATCGCGGTGGAGGACGACATGGACGTGCAGCCGCTCAACCTCGGCATGATCGCCTCCTACTACTACATCAACTACACCACCATAGGTTGGTTCATATTGGTATACCGATACTTAGGGTGCGGTTCCACTGAGGCGGAGCGGAGCGGAGCTGTGCGCGATTCACCAATCACATGGCTTGAAATCCACGCGATGCACAATGAGACGTGATTTTCAAGCCATGCGATTGGTGAATCGCGCACAGCTCCGCTCCACTCCGCCTCAGTGGAACCGCACCCTTAGTGTGGTTAGGTGGTACGCCAGCGCGGTTGATACGCGCCGCTGAACTGCGCTACAAATGTACGTTACACCTGCGCGGTTCATCGGCGCGGGTCTCTTTTCACTATAAAACGGTACAACAGACTTGTAAGCTCGTGTCCCGCGCGCCGGTCAACCGCGCTGGCGGTAAGCTTGACTATGCAACCACCCTTAGACATTTATACGCTTCGCTTCGGGTAACCCTTTCGTAGTCGCATCAGTCCTTTAGTAGTCACATTCAGAAACTGTTATACATGATCCTTTAACAAAGTTTCTTATCTGTGAACCAATTGAAGTAATAAAATAAATATAAGTGGAATCCGCAACCAAAACAATTACATTTAGGGGTTCCAAAATGCCCCCGTATGCGACTTTCGAGTAAAGAAAAACTTGTCTACAACTCCCCTATCATCTATCAGATTGTCCATTTCTTTAATCGGCTATTAACATTAAGACCTGACATCATTGTCTCCTCCTGTCCCTCCTCCTGTCTCCTAAGATTGACTTAGATCACAACGGATGGATCCTCTAATATTTTAAACTAGCGGCCCGCCCGCGGTTTCACCCGCGTGGATCCCGTTCTCGTAGGAATATATGCATGTATTATACATAAAAACCTTCCTCTTGAATCACTCTACCTATTACAAAAAACCGCATCAAAATCCGTTGCGTAATTTTAAAGATTTAAGCATACAGACAAACCGACGGACAAAAATAGCGACTTTGTTTTATACTATGTAGTGACTAAAGTCTTGTCTCCCCTATTCATATAACCTTTCATTCTGCACCAGAACTGTTCAGTCTGTCGCTGACGTCGAAGACCAAGATCCGCGGGCTGCTGGAGATCATCTCGTCGGCGGCGGAGTACTCGGAGCTGGTCATCCGCCACCGCGAGGAGAACGTCATCAAGGCCCTGGCCGCCAAGTGAGTGATGCTAGAGTGGCAGGAGATTCGGTTACAATCTGGGGTCTGTCTGTAACGGATAAGTGTTTGAAGGATCTTATAGTGTCCATGTGGGGGCCTTCTAAAAATTTCAGAATCTTTGTCCTCTTCCTCATCTTTAAACCTGATGCAACCATGATTTGTACTACCGTTGTCTAAATTTTAATCTCTACCCGACGGTCTAGAATATTGCAAACTAGCTGGTGATCCACACGGAAGAGAGAAGGTCCTTTATAAGTTGTGTAGCCGGTTACACGTTGTTTAGGAGTGACTCTATATTCGTCTTATGTAACGGTCTCCGGTGTGTGGCAGGGTGCCGCACAAGCCGGTGGCGAGCGCGGGCAGCGCGGGCGGCGTGGTGCGCTACAACGAGCCGCACGTGAAGGCGCACGTGCTGCTGCAGGCGCACCTCTCGCGCATGCAGCTGCCCGCCGAGCTGCAGGCCGACACCGCACTGGTGCTCACCAAGGTCGGTACACACACACACACACACACACACACGTGAAGGCGCACGTGCTGCTGCAGGCGCACCTCTCGCGCATGCAGCTGCCCGCCGAGCTGCAGGCCGACACCGCACTGGTGCTCACCAAGGTCGGTACACACACACACACACACACACACACGTGAAGGCGCACGTGCTGCTGCAGGCGCACCTCTCGCGCATGCAGCTGCCCGCCGAGCTGCAGGCCGACACCGCACTGGTGCTCACCAAGGTCGGTACACACACACACACACACACACACACACGTGAAGGCGCACGTGCTGCTGCAGGCGCACCTCTCGCGCATGCAGCTGCCCGCCGAGCTGCAGGCCGACACCGCACTGGTGCTCACCAAGGTCGGTACACACACACACACACACACACACACACGTGAAGGCGCACGTGCTGCTGCAGGCGCACCTCTCGCGCATGCAGCTGCCCGCCGAGCTGCAGGCCGACACCGCACTGGTGCTCACCAAGGTCGGTACACACACACACACACACACACACACACGTGAAGGCGCACGTGCTGCTGCAGGCGCACCTCTCGCGCATGCAGCTGCCCGCCGAGCTGCAGGCCGACACCGCACTGGTGCTCACCAAGGTCGGTACACACACACACACACACACACACACACGTGAAGGCGCACGTGCTGCTGCAGGCGCACCTCTCGCGCATGCAGCTGCCCGCCGAGCTGCAGGCCGACACCGCACTGGTGCTCACCAAGGTCGGTACACACACACACACACACACACACACACGTGAAGGCGCACGTGCTGCTGCAGGCGCACCTCTCGCGCATGCAGCTGCCCGCCGAGCTGCAGGCCGACACCGCACTGGTGCTCACCAAGGTCGGTACACACACACACACACACACACACACGTGAAGGCGCACGTGCTGCTGCAGGCGCACCTCTCGCGCATGCAGCTGCCCGCCGAGCTGCAGGCCGACACCGCACTGGTGCTCACCAAGGTCGGTACACACACACACACACACACACACACGTGAAGGCGCACGTGCTGCTGCAGGCGCACCTCTCGCGCATGCAGCTGCCCGCCGAGCTGCAGGCCGACACCGCACTGGTGCTCACCAAGGTCGGTACACACACACACACACACACACACACGTGAAGGCGCACGTGCTGCTGCAGGCGCACCTCTCGCGCATGCAGCTGCCCGCCGAGCTGCAGGCCGACACCGCACTGGTGCTCACCAAGGTCGGTACACACACACACACACACACACACGTGAAGGCGCACGTGCTGCTGCAGGCGCACCTCTCGCGCATGCAGCTGCCCGCCGAGCTGCAGGCCGACACCGCACTGGTGCTCACCAAGGTCGGTACACACACACACACACACACACACACGTGAAGGCGCACGTGCTGCTGCAGGCGCACCTCTCGCGCATGCAGCTGCCCGCCGAGCTGCAGGCCGACACCGCACTGGTGCTCACCAAGGTCGGTACACACACACACACACACACACACACACGTGAAGGCGCACGTGCTGCTGCAGGCGCACCTCTCGCGCATGCAGCTGCCCGCCGAGCTGCAGGCCGACACCGCACTGGTGCTCACCAAGGTCGGTACACACACACACACACACACACGTGAAGGCGCACGTGCTGCTGCAGGCGCACCTCTCGCGCATGCAGCTGCCCGCCGAGCTGCAGGCCGACACCGCACTGGTGCTCACCAAGGTCGGTACACACACACACACACACACACACACGTGAAGGCGCACGTGCTGCTGCAGGCGCACCTCTCGCGCATGCAGCTGCCCGCCGAGCTGCAGGCCGACACCGCACTGGTGCTCACCAAGGTCGGTACACACACACACACACACACACACACACGTGAAGGCGCACGTGCTGCTGCAGGCGCACCTCTCGCGCATGCAGCTGCCCGCCGAGCTGCAGGCCGACACCGCACTGGTGCTCACCAAGGTCGGTACACACACACACACACACACACGTGAAGGCGCACGTGCTGCTGCAGGCGCACCTCTCGCGCATGCAGCTGCCCGCCGAGCTGCAGGCCGACACCGCACTGGTGCTCACCAAGGTCGGTACACACACACACACACACACACACACGTGAAGGCGCACGTGCTGCTGCAGGCGCACCTCTCGCGCATGCAGCTGCCCGCCGAGCTGCAGGCCGACACCGCACTGGTGCTCACCAAGGTCGGTACACACACACACACACACACACACACGTGAAGGCGCACGTGCTGCTGCAGGCGCACCTCTCGCGCATGCAGCTGCCCGCCGAGCTGCAGGCCGACACCGCACTGGTGCTCACCAAGGTCGGTACACACACACACACACACACACACACACGTGAAGGCGCACGTGCTGCTGCAGGCGCACCTCTCGCGCATGCAGCTGCCCGCCGAGCTGCAGGCCGACACCGCACTGGTGCTCACCAAGGTCGGTACACACACACACACACACACACACACACGTGAAGGCGCACGTGCTGCTGCAGGCGCACCTCTCGCGCATGCAGCTGCCCGCCGAGCTGCAGGCCGACACACACACACACACACACGTGAAGGCGCACGTGCTGCTACAGGCCGACACCGCACTGGTGCTCACCAAGGTCGGTACACACACACAGATTACACACACAGCTCACACACATACACACACGCGCGCGTACACATACAACACCTTGTAGCGGTGCGATACCTAAAGTAGTATGAGCGCGCGTCTCAAACACACACAGCTCGCTCACACACTACCTTGTAATGGTGCGATACTGACAGGTATATGAGCACGCGCTTCACGTGAGATGCTGACCAAGCATAACACCACAAGCACCGGGTATAGTAAACAATTCACTACGTCACACGCGTCATACTGAGTTTGGGCAATCAGAAGACGTATCCTCAACTGCGCTATCGAAGTTTGAAGAGAATCAAACTATAATATACTCGTAAAAATGGTCCAATGTTAACATTAAGGCCGCGGTCCCCAGGCAAGTGACTTCGCCTGGCGGGAGATCTCCCTTTTTCCTAGGTGCTTGTGGTGTTACACTTGGTCAGCATTTCATATGAGACTCGTGCTCATATTACTGTAGGTATCAAGCCTCGAAAAAACTTCTGCTGTGCCCTACCTACTCTCAACATTGATATGATTCCAGGCCATCCGTCTGATCCAAGCGTGCGTGGACGTGGTGAGCAGCAGCGGCTGGCTGTCGCCGGCCGTGGCGGCCATGGAGCTGGCGCAGATGGTGACGCAGGCCATGTGGGCCAAGGACTCGTACCTGCGCCAGCTGCCGCACTTCACCCCCGAGCTGGTGCAGCGGTGCGCCGAGATGGTAAGGAGTTTAGGGTTGAGGTTCGGTGTGTGGGAAGGTCCTGGTGAGCAATTAGGTGGGGTGTGATGAGATTTTACCACAGCTCTTATTTTTTGAAGAAGCTTTAGGATGGTCCATGATTCAGTTTTCAAAAAATCTTTAGTAGTTGCATTTTTCAGCTCTTGTGATGCCTTAAAAGAAATCAAAGTTCGGATTCTATAAATAGGTATTTGAATATTATCATTTTTAACTGTTCTAACTTGAAATTTGTGGTAGGATCATCAAAGCCTCTTTTAGGATATCACAAAGAATTTTACGACAGCGCATTCCTTCCTACGAAACCTGTCGAGTAGTTGAGCATACTCATCACGTTTTACGCTTCCAGAACGTGGAGACGGTGTTCGACGTGATGGAGCTGGAAGACGCCGGGCGCGTGAAGCTGCTGCAGCTGTCGCCCACCGAGATGGCCGACGTGGCCAGATTCTGCAACAGATACCCCAACGTCGAGCTCACTTACGAGGTAAATATCAGCTAAGGATAATGAGCGAGTTCTCACCATAAATTCAAAGTGTATTTTATAGAAGACACTTATTAGCACAGGTAAAATCAATACGCATATTGAACATAATAAGATTCTTTTTAGCTGCTTCCTTCTTGGTTGGTATCAATATCAAAATGCGCGTCGTACGTATATACATAGATTGAACGTGTACTATATAGCATGAGGACGATGTAAGGACGTTCATCACAGTAATGTCGTATCGCAGGTGAAGAACGAGCGGCGGTTGCGCGCCGGCAAGCCCATCGTGGTGGAGGTGTCGCTGGAGCGCGAGGACGACATCGTCGGCCCCGTCATCGCGCCCTTCTTCCCGCAGGTACACCCCGACACACACACACACACACACATAAACCCTCACACCCACATAACACATACATGTCACTCGCATACAAACATACACGCACCTGTTGCACGCACACAAGCAATATACGCAACACACGCGTACGTTGCACGCTAAAAAAAGCTAAGCTACAACCCACTAATGGCCCACTACTGAGCACGGGTCTCTCCTCATTACTGAGGAGGCCTAGAGCATATTCCACCACGCTGCTCCAATGCGGGTTGGTGGAGGGGTTAGTGGTCAAACCAGTGTCGAAAAATTCAAGCCGCCCGAAGGCCTCCGACAGGGTTTAACGACTGCTATCAATCGATAACAACCGGGACCGATGGCTTTACGTGTCCTCCGAAGCACGGAAGCGCTCAAGAAATTTTTGCCACTAGCGCCCGCAGTTGCTTAACTTTGTCGATCGCTTAGGATCGACGTAAGCCGCCGGGCTATGAGCGCTTCACGTTGCACGCACACGCACTCAACCACGGGTAAGGCACTTCTCACACAACGCTATTTGCAAGCGACTCGGATCTTGTCAATGTATGAAAGCGACGCGTCTACGATGCGTCTCCTGTCAGTGAGAAGTGTCAGATACAGCGAATTTTGGATTGCGTTGCAGTCGCGTAGCTAATAAATAGCGTAATGTGAGAAGTGCCTTAGTCACACGCATACACGGTCAACCATGCGTATTTACACGCACATACGCATTCGTCCGCTCGAAGACATGCAACGACTCCCTCATACTACACTCGGGCACAAGCTAGTGATGTACTAATATAAAGGTGTTCTGTCCAGAAACGCGAGGAGGGCTGGTGGGTGGTGATCGGCGACCCCAAGTCCAACTCGCTGCTGTCCATCAAGCGCGTGTCGCTCGCGCGCAGCGCCAAGGTGCGCCTCGACTTCATATGCGGTGAGTCCCTGTCCACTCCAACTTATTGTCATGTCAGTTTAGTAGTATAGTAAACCCAACTTAAGATTGAAACGAAAGAGGCGCTGTCGGACGCATTTGACATTCATTTGACCAATCATTGCACACTAGTAACTGACAGATGAATGACCACAACGTACTTATGAATGACTTTTCGTTAGTTCCAAGTTTTGCCATTTCAGAGATAAGTTGGGCGCACTGTAATAGTAACTAGTTAAACAAAAGTGTAATCTAGAAAGTTCTAACAATCAGAGAGCTGTAGTGTAGTGTGTAAAACTTCCTCGTTTTCACGGTCCCACTTGATAATAAGTGGCGATGCAGTCAAGGGTGGTCACGGAAGGGGGCAATTTATTCCAGTCCTTCGTAATACGTGTAATAAATGACGGAACAAAGCGCTTAGTCTGTGCCGAAAGATATATTTTTTTAAATTTAATTAATTAAGTGGTGATAAGATGCAAGATGTTAAGATAAATAACATAGTCAAAGACAATGCACTCTCCTCTTGGAGACTTAAATATACTTACAAGTACACCGACACTTCTAAACCAATAAAACATTTATTTAACTAATTTCCAGGCACGTCGGGCCGGCACACGTACACGCTCTACTTCATGTCGGACGCGTACCTCGGGGCCGACCAGGAGTACAAGTTCACCGTCGACGTGAAGGAGGCCGCCTCCGACTCCAGCGACTCGGAGTGATCATTGATTAACAGACCGGTGTTACATTGACATGTCAAGGATGATTTGGAAATGTTTTGTTTAGGTGTTCATTATGTAAGGATAGGTTTAATTAGAGATAATAAATGTTTTAAAGGCCTTTGAGTGTTTCATTTTATTAACCGATACCATCTGCACTATATACCTTGATAATAGTATTAACAATTAATTATGTACGAAATGTAGGTACTAAACAATTATGTTAATAATGACATGGAATGAGAAAAATTAGTTTTAAGGGTTGTTGGGGTGTCCCCCGTGGAAACTATTTTTTAACATATCTAAGTACCTACTAAGTAGTTGAAGTATATTATGATAGCCAGAAGAGCGCCAGAGGGGCGCGGATGAGATGTTTACCTAGGGCGTTCTCAATTTATTTCTCATTTAATCCGCCTCTGATAATGTAAAAGATAAAATTTTACGTGCCAGATACACGTCTTATACAAAGTACAAAAACATGTACTCGTATTATGCCGTATGCATGCGCGGTAACCGCTGTCGCTTTGAGTACCGAACGGGTAAGCGGTAGGTATTCGCATTAATGTGTACAATAGGTACACATGCGAATATCGATACTGTCATAGTTAAAGTTGATGATAATCTACAGTGTATAAAAAATCTCTCCCAATGTGTGTGACGCGGAACTTTAGGCGCTTAAGTTTATCTCTCGCTGACCGGCTAGAATACCATTGCTACCCACTGTTGTGAAACATCCCATACTTAAATGAAAGGATTCGAATTTCGATTGGGATCTTTATGTCTACTAATATCTACCGCGACCGGGCATCGCGATTTATACACGGTATATCTACGGTATATGTATCGGCTTGCAAGCAGAGCTACTATGCGAATATTACAACGACGCAGCACCGGACCAACTAAAATAATAAGACACAAAGATAATTGATTGAATGCTTTCTTTTTCTGGCTGCGGTTAAAGATCTCTTCCTATCTATTCGACCATGCGCCGCAACAACTTCCAAACAGCACTCTTCGTGCGTACTGCAACCTAACCAAGTTTCAAATAAACACAATAATTTAACTTTGTGTATTGGGACGTCCCAATTTGGGACGTCTATCTAGTTGAGACGAAATTATTCGGCCAGGTGCCCGGGCACCCCTACATAATTTTAGGGTTTCGTATACCTAGGTCAATCATAGTGTCAATATTAAGATTACTGGATGAAGCCAGCCTGGATAGCTAACATTCCTTGCATTAGTCTGTAGTCAGCCGTCAAACGTCTCTTAATTTACCACCTTAAGATTGAGGGCCAGCTTTTTTAACTCCCTTTTATTAGCTTGACCTGGAAACTTTCAGCCTAATATTCACCAACTTCAAAAAGTCTGATTCACTTGAAAATTTGGTTAGAAGTAATCCGATGATTTGGCTTCAGACAAAGAAACTCCCAGCACAGTGGCTACATTTATTGCTTTAGATTTTATGTCAATACCTCCTTACGTTTAGAGTATTTTAAACTATAATAATTAATTTATTTTCTCTCAAGGTGATCTTTAAAAGTTCATGACTCCTATAATGATATCAGATAATATTCATCCTTTGTACGAGCCGAATGAGTATCACTCATAATAATCCCTGTCTAATCTTTCGAGATATTTCGATTCGATAAATGTTTCGATACGTTCAAGAGGCTTTATCTCCCCCGAAGTCGATGACGGATGACTGCAGTCTCCTAATCATAGATGTAGCATACATTGACGAATCTATGCTCCTAATATTGTTTTCACATTTCTGTTGAGAAATATTAACATAATATTGGGACATTCTAAGAAAAGAATATCTTGATATAAATACCTACAGATTACCTGCTTCATACTTACCTACTCTTAAAACTATTTTGGTGTCACTTATTATGTCGCCTCTACACGTTAGCCAACATGTTGGCGAAGGTTATGGCCAATAGGTAATGGCCATCGTGTAGAGGGGGTGTTTGTGATTACTTTGGTAGGTATTGGGCCGTTGGCCCACAACTTGGCGCAAGATCCGTGAGGTGTCGGTTTTTCAACGCGGATCAAAGGGTTGTGGCGTGATTGTGGCACAGTTATCGGCGCAGCGTCCACACGTTGGCCACGATTTCAGTTAGAAACGAGCGCCCACGCTGAGCGCACGCACTTTATTCACACGTCGATATCTAAATTATGTCTACAATATGGCAACTATGAGTAATAATTAATATAGATGTATAATAATGTGTATTATAATGAAATAAATGTGTATAATAATTTTTATACACATTTTTATTGTATTGTATGCTGAGAATAATTAAACCGCAGCAGCCGTTAGAACCTCAATATTCATTTTAAGAAAATATTAATATCGTCCGCACATTGGCCCGAACCGACGCAGACTGATCGACCTTCCAACGTGTGGACGCCGTCACAATCTCTTGGCAATCATCTTCGCCACAACATTGGCCAACATGTTGGCTATCGTGTAGAGGCGCCATTAGAATGACCTAGCGACAAACCTCAAGTCCATATTTATCTAATCACACAAAGGTTTTAAAAATATATAGATAAATAGCTACAACTTAGAACATAATGTAAATTATTAAAGTGTACGTTTTGTGCTCCAAATGCAACGCTCTGCTATGATAATGATATACTCGTAATTACAAGGAAACACTTGTTATTTAATATCAATGACTAATAATAAGCTATCGTTACGACTAAATTAATTATGACGTAGGATAAACAGGTAGGTACTTGACTATCTCTGTTCTGTATTACGATTTAAATTAAACAGTAATATAAGGTATCAAGTGGTACAATTATTAAAAAATATTAAATATAATACATACACATATTATTTATTTTATAATACAAACAATTATCCGCCTTTTTATGTGTAGGTAGTAGATAAATGGGGGCATAGGTACAGATAAGGGCAGGAGACATAATTAATAATTACCTACCTACTTAGGAAGTGTAAGTATTCATGAAATTATAATTTCTTCCTGTTATAATTCTATTGTGTTCTAATGTAGTGCCTCTGTTTTGACTCATAACTCATAATTATCAATTAATCATTTTAAATTTTAAACAAATTAATCATTTTTATGTTATTGACTTGACAAATAGTTTTCGTAGAAAATATTTATAGTAATCAATAAATAACTATGTAAGTACTATTTGTTATGACTACCGTAAAACATTCTTTGTATTCATGTAAGTGTGTCTTGTTGAGGTCATTGTATTTGTATCTAATATTTGATCAAGTGCTTATGAAAGTTCCTTCTGGACGAGTTTCAACAATTTGTAACGCTACATTGTTTTTGTAGATTTACTTTGTATGTATGTAGTAGAAACAATGTTGATAAGTACTAAATAAAGACGTCGCTTCTTAAATAGATCAATAAGTAGGTATCTACTGGGTTATAGCACAAATTTTTGTGGATATAGATAGCGATAGTGATTGTAATATGTATGTATGTTCTGACACGCAAGGTCGGGGATTCCTCCATGAACATAATTTTTACTCCTTAGCCCATTATAAATCATTACTCACATGAATAAGTGCATTTTGAATTTTTATAATTGAAAATGCCAACAAACGATCACACGAACCATCTGATAATTGGACGTCGTCTTCTATGGCCATCAGCGACACAAAACATACTCCCAGATGGGAGAGTTAAAAAAAGGTCGCCAACCGCCTCCGACGACCAATGAGCAATTTGGCATCACCGATGAGTTGTTGCTGAACAAAATAAAACCGGCCAAGTGCGAGTCGGACTCGCGCACAAAGGGTTCCGTACCATTATGTAAAAAACGCCAAAAAAATCTAGTCTGTTGTATGAAAGCCTCACTTAAATATTTAATTGTTTTATTGTACCTAGCCACATATTACGCACAATGCCATCTCTTGGGCCGAAATGTAACTGAACTACCGCTGACGCGACGAAAGTATAGGCGCCCACTTAAATATTTATTTTATTCTGTATTTTAGTATTTGTTGTTGTAGTGGCAACAGAAATACATCATCTCTGAAAATTTCAACTGTGTAACTAACTGATGTTGATCCATATTCCTACAACATGAATAACTTTAACAAAGTAAATATTGACTTCAACACCGACAATTACTACAATTACCTAGACGATTAAAACGGAATCGAAGACAGTTAAGTTAAATACTTGTTATTAGGGATAGCTCAAAAACTATTCGTCAGATGTCGCTGAAATTTAATCAAGGGGTCCCATATTTCTGTTTCAATAATTTAAAATGTTAACGTTGAAATGCTTCCATAAGATGCTTGTATGAATTAAACAACAATTTAGCCGATAATTAACTTTTATTTCAAAATAATTGTAATATAAAAAACAAATATAAGCCACTAGGCATACAGTGTTTTGAATTAACTTAAATAATATTTAAAACTACTACTCAAATTGAAACTTAAAATCACAATATTACAGCCTACATTGTACGTAACTAACGAGTTGCCAGAAACCAAATGAATTCCTACTAAAATGGTAGTTTTGTGACTATTTAGTGGAGATGACAAACTATCATAACGAGCTAAAAATTCACTTTTCCAGGGATTATAGAGACAATATTATGAAGTTATATTTTGTCACTGGCAGTCAACATGATATCTACAGCATACATTTTGATGAGCTTAAAACTGCCAGATGTATTTTTAATCTATTATTTTAATGAGATAGATAATAAATATGTGATTTAGACAATTTTCTGTAGGTACTCGTCGAAAAGATACAGAGCAATAGAGAGATCCTGTCCCTTGTTGGAGACTGCGAACTTCTTGAGGTCTGTGGTGTGTCCGGCGAGGTCTCTGATCATCTTGGCCTGGTATTCAACGAACTCTTCCTCCAAGTATTGGGCGATCTGTGAAAAAAAAACTAAATTAAAACTACTGTCTTCTACTATTAATTTCGTCACAGACATCCTGAATGGCGCAATGGTTAATGGTTAATAATTATTTATTAAAAGACTAGGTTATTTCTATAAGATATGCGTTTTTGCTACCATCATGCCATAATTGGCCCTCATTACTCGGAATAATTATAACATTAATTTATATAATCCTTTAATTAACCTACTTCAAAAAATTCAACTGTATTTTTTAGTGCAATTATATTTTGCAACAAGATGTTTTTACCTTCTTATTATATTTATAAGTGTAAAAACTATTCTACAGACACAAGTACCATTTGAATTAATTACAGCACAGTGTCTATCAAACAACGGGATCTAGCAAACCTGCATGAACAACCAAGAAATACTATTAACAGGGGCTTGAACGGTTGAATAGGGATGTTGACTAATTTTGGAAAAGTGTTAAAATCGACGATTACGATTACTTAATATACTCCAAAATATTGATAAATAATTTTTCAACCCACTAAAAATAAAAAATATTTATTTAAAATTTCATTTTGAATTTCGCGCCAAAACACCGATTTCGATGTCGTGCCCTCGATGACGTCACTCGTTGCAAACCGCGTTCCGTAACTCTACCAAAACTTTTTCTATAGAAATTTGAACGTTTTGGTCTATCGTTTGCAACGTGTGACGTCATGCAATTTTTTCGGCATTTTCTGTCACGTGACTTGAGAGCAAATTTTTTACATTTTATTTATTAAATTTAAAATTTAAATGAAATCTTTTGAAAATACACGAAACTATTGTGGTTTTTAGTATTTTCGAAACAAAAACTACCCTTTCACGACAGAATAGGGATGGAATAATTATGACAAGATCTGTTCTTAGTGGACATCTACTACCTACCTATAAACTATGTACCTACCATCTTGCCAAAGTTATAGTTAAACCTCAGTGGTTTTCGAGATTTCATGATGAGTAAGAGACCTTTTATATAGACATTAAGAAGAACTAGCCTCACCTCAGGGTCATGAGTCTTCTGGCTGTTGCGGGTGGCCTCGCGGTGGATGTAGAAGGCGCGCTCGGCCATCTCCTTCTGCGTGTCGAGCGCGTGCGCCAGCGACTCCAGCTCCGGCAGCTCCAGGGTCACGTTCTTGGCGGTCGACGGCATCGTCGAACGGCGGGAGAAGTCCATCACGTCACCTGGGAGAGGGTTTCTTTTTATAGAATTAAGATAGCAAACGAGCATGCACCAACCAGGATCGTTAGTCCGGTTTCAGACGGCCATAGAACATTGGAAATAGTCCATTTAATCATAGTTAGGCCTTGTTGTAATGCGTTCACAGTTGTCTTGTTACCCCTGAGGACTAAGAACATTTGCCCTCGAAAAGTGTAACCGGATCCAATCTCTTCTAGTCGGAATACAAGTCGAAATAAGTTTATCTCTTAGTGTACCCCACATTTACCAAAAACATTGAAATAGGTGTTTTATTATTCCTAGGTATCCGAAAGAACTATTTTCAGTGTCTCCGCCACTCCCCTGGCTTGAAAAATTACGTCACCACACCAGGCTTTCGCCTGGAGGGAAATGTTCCTTTGCCATACGTTAAAAATTTAACATCTACATTGTTAAACCCACCTCTCTTAGTAACATGCTGGATGAGCTCAATAGCCTTCTCCCAGGTGTGGTCCGCGAGCTTCTTGAAGAACGTGCTGAACCCTTTGCGACTGGTGTGGTAGTTGTTGAAGTAGGCGGAGGACAGCAGGTACTGGAAGGAGCGCTCGATATGCAGGTTGGCGTACGCCTGCATCTCGCTCGCCACGTTGCCGTGACGCGCGTAGTTGCCGTACACCGCGTTGCAGTTCGGCAGCTCTGCGGGTAGATGGCGCTTGAGTTGACGTGACATTGGCGCGAAAAGCAAACTTATTAGGGTCCGTTCACACCGTCCGGCTCGGAGATTTTTATCATAATGGAAATAGAGTTTTGAGTAGTTGTATTAATTTTTATTTTTGTATGTGCACCTATTATGACATCAAGATGCTCGAGGAATGCTCGAACGCGTTTAGTGTGAAATAATAACAGGAGCCGACCGGCTCCGTATCGTGCTATTTCTCGCTCGCTCGGCTTTAAGATCTTTTCGATACGGTCTATGTGAAATAGTTGGCGGCTCCGTTCCGATCCGGTCTGTGTGAAAAGAAAAATGCGAGCCGATGCTCTCCGAGCCGGTCGGTGTGAACGGACCCTTAGCTGTGCTTACACTTCAGTTTAGCTTGTAAGCAGAAAGAAAGAAGCAGGCGAACGGAGTATAGGTCTTATCTTACCAGGTATCTTAACAGACTTAAAAAAAATATTTGAAGACTCGAATGGCGCGATGGTTAACATAGCGGATCGCTTTTCCATGGAACAAAAACATATTGAGCCGATTCCAAATAAATTGGAATTTGGATTAGAAAGATCCTGACGATGATCGAAGTTTGAAGTTTGTGAAGTTGATTGATACTAATTTATAATTCATTACTTTCAGCAGTGATAGCCGATGGTCGAATAGAATATTTATCACGGGGTCAGCTGCTACGAGGTAAGCCAGTCGCCAAGATGGTCTAATTTGGGACTCTTTCCGATGAGACCGTATGGTCTGATATGATGATGATGATGATGAAATTTCACAAAATAATTTTATGTACTGACAGATTCTGCAGATTTTTTACGTAAAAGTTCATGCTTGACAGCAATCCTATCTGATGGTAAGTGGCGATGAAGTTCTAGAATTTGGACGCACTAACTTAGAAAAAGGGTACTCACTCCCTTCTTGAAAATTCCCAGAATAATGTAATAAAAAAACAACATATTAGTATTAAGGAAAATAGTAAGTACTTATGATGTTTATACGTAACATGTTGTTCCATATGTGGTTAGTCATAGTTTCGATTTCGTAGGTACTTGGCAAACACTCATGTAAATACAAGATGTGACAGCCCTGATTCGGCTTGCCCATTTATCTATACTAATATTATAAAGCTGAAGAGTTTGTTTGTTTGTTTGTTTGGTTGAACGCGCTAATCTCAGGAACTACTGGTTCGAATTGAAATTTTTTTTTGTGTTGAATAGACCTTTTATCGAGGAAGGCTATAGGCATTGATGTATAAGTATCTAGATGGATAATCGAATCCGCGAAGACCTGTCAAAAAAGCTGCGCCAACTATTGGCGCAGAAGTACTTTCCCGCCAATTAGTGCCGATCGCGCCGCTTTCGTGTCACTACGTATTACGCGCGCAATTTAAATAAACAAATAAGAGGGATAACATGACGAAATGTGCTATTAAACTGTGCCGGAATTATAAAGGAAGGGTAAAAAGCTCAAAAAACATCACATATCATAGGCAAGTAACCAATAAACATATTTTTAATTAAATTTCAATTTTGATTTTTATTGTAACCAAATTACGTCATTTTTTTGTCAGTGTTGCTAGTTTCTATTTTTATGCTCCCGACTTAACATCATTTTTGTGGGTATATAAATTGGTTTATGGTTACGTGTATATTATTTAGTTCATGTACTTTTATAAATCGATTAAAGAAAGGTGGTGTTTACCAATACGTTTGTGTTTATTTATAATAATATAACATTAATATTCGTATGTTTATGAGCCCATTTTAATGATTATTTTTGCATTGGGTCGAATAAACCACTTTTAAAGGTACAAGAGTAATGTGAAAAGGAGACGATCCAAAATTGTATGTAGTCTGGGCCTGGTTTTGTACCAGTGATAAAATAAGATAAAAAAGAAAAATAAACCATTTTTGACTAATCAAATCCACGAACTCATCTTTATTTCATTGCAAAAAATATTTATTAACTCCACGTGACGAAATTATTCTACATAATGGCGGGCAGCAGACCAGAGGATTCATAATTTTTGACGTATGACGTTAGCTGTCAATATGCCTTCTCTATGCTTGAACAATGGCTCGAACTCAGAGTGAAGGACGCCATCTTGCAAGTGTTGCAAGTAGTACCTACCGAATAACTCGAAATTAATTTTATTTTAGCAAGTCATTTATTGCGATTTGTGAATTTATTATATTTTTAATGAACTTTCTGTATTTTTTGGTTTTTCATGGTTTAGTGTACAAGATCAGGCCCAAAATGGACCATCTCCTTTATTTATTGAAGTTTTTTTTAATGATATGCATGTAATTAACTTTCCAAGTAATTTTTTTATTAAATTAGATAGGTAACGTAAATAATTGGCTCTTCTTTAATTAAGTTACCACCTCAAATTAAGCTAAAAATTTGAGGGAGGGAGGGGGCTGACGCTCACATCTTCCCCCCACCATTTTTAAATCTAGGAAATGCATACTTTTTTTATTATAAAAAAATCAAGTTTCCAAAAATTATAAAGTGACTACCTCAAATTAAGCTGAAATTTTTTGGAGGAGAGGTTGGTGACTCCCCCAACTTTCCCCCCAAATTACTTTTTCGCTATTGTTAGTCCTGTTTGCCTGTTTGGCTGCATCTTCCGCAGCGCCGGAGATGTCACGATTCAAAATTAGGCCCAAAAATCAAATTAGATCTACTTAAGTTATTTATTTTTTATAATGTAGTTTAAAACACACACACACACACACACACACACACACACACACGTCCACACACACATATACATACACTTAAGACTTCGAGCGCTTACACATTAACCAATGAGACCACATAACCTTAAAATTTTTAGAGATTTAGAAAAATAATTTTAAAAAAGTAAGTACTTTATGAGAGCAATATTTAGTTTGGGGGGACGAATGAGAGTGTAGAACCCGTCCTTCCTTCAAATTTTCACCTTAATCTGAGACGGTAACTTTACAATTTTAGAAAAGGAGATGGTCCATTTTGGGCCTGATCTTGTACACTAAACCATGAAAAACCAAAAAATACAGAAAGTTCATTAAAAATATAATAAATTCACAAATCGCAATAAATGACTTGCTAAAATAAAATTAATTTCGAGTTATTCGGTAGGTACTACTTGCAACACTTGCAAGATGGCGTCCTTCACTCTGAGTTCGAGCCATTGTTCAAGCATAGAGAAGGCATATTGACAGCTAACGTCATACGTCAAAAATTATGAATCCTCTGGTCTGCTGCCCGCCATTATGTAGAATAATTGCGTCACGTGGAGTTAATAAATAATTTTTGCACTGAAATATAGATGAGTTCGTGGATTTGATTAGTCAAAAATGGTTTATTTTTCTTTTTTATTTTATTTTATCACTGGTACAAAACCAGACCCAGACTCCATACAATTTTGGACCGTCTCCTTTCCAACTACAAACTGCGTAAAAAATATTAATTTAATTAACTTAGCTGGTTTATTACAACATTAACATAAACAACTGTAATTAAATTAAGTAGGGTTTTTTATTTATTCATGAAAATAACCACTCCATAAATTAAGTTTAATGTGTGATTTATGGGAAAATTTTAGTAACTGTTATCATTGATCACGCAACATAGACACTAGACGAACGTGAAAAACATCGCCTGCACGCACACATGCTTGATATTGTTGCCGTGTTTTTTTTGTCTTCATTGTAGGGCGACGCTCAATCTACCTATTTATTGCATCATTGGCTATAGGCTATATAACATCACGCTGCAACAATTAGGAGCGAAGAAATAATGGAAAATGTGGAAAAAACGGGGAAAATAATTCATTCTCGAGGGCTTTCGTTGCATGCGTTGCGAAAACGTTTCAAGATACCAAAAATATATGTATGAAAGAATTATTCCTCTTGAAATTATCTAAAAAAATGTCCACGACAGTATATGTCTATCTTTTAAGATTAACACACTAGAACCGTTTTTATGGTAATCAAATTTGGTCGAACCCACTGCCATACCAAACTTGCCGCGTTTCCAAGTTTAATCTGAATTAATCTTGCTGTGATCCTTTGCTACTTTGCTATTATTTTGTCGTAAGCTTTATTTCTAAGTTTAATTTAATTTAACCTGAATTAATTTTGGTGATAGTTTATTATCTTCCCGAAATTCCTACGGGAGCGGGACCTACGCGGTTGATACTTACCTACGGGTCCCGAAGCGAAGCGAGGTCGGTTCGCTAGTCTTTTATACTTTTGCAAACAATTGGTTAACAATAACAACTGGATAACAATTTGGTCACTTGGCTAGTTTAATGTCTAAGGCTGCGTTCACAGTAGGCAAACTGTTCGCCGCCTGGGCAGTTAACTGCTATTGTTATTAGTGTTTAGTTAGTTCTAATATCATTCTGTTTGGGGTATGTTGGATATTTTTAACATTCATAGTTTATTACATTATTTTCGAGCAACTAATGTAAAATAATGATATGTACAACTGCATAATTTGTGCCTATTATAAAGTACACATTTTTTTCTTTCTATTTTGTTCATTATTTCTTTGACAACATGAATCAAAGGTAAATAACGTTTAAGCCTTTGATCTAACCTTAAATACTATAAGATGAAATTGTCATTGTAGTTTTCTCTGTTTGTTATCAATAAAATGCTTATGCAAAGAACAATGTGGACATTTGGTGGGCGGGACCAACATGAGATAGCAGTAGTACCACGTAGAACTGACGATGTTACATTTGAATGTGGCAAAAGAATAATTCGACAGTCAGCTGTCGAATTTGCCATGAGAAACGAACACTAGACATTGTCGTTTTAATAGAAAAATGTAGAAGAATTATAGATGCCATCTATCTCCCTCACACAAGAAAAGGAGCAACTATATAACGCCAATTAATTTAAAAAAGAAATCGCGATAGAATACCCTCTAATACCCTCTTGCATCTCTTATTACGTGATGGTTTTATGACTGTAGAGAACTTTGCCGGATAAATTGTTCTTTTGGCACCTACAATAAAGTATACCTTCTCGTACTATCTCATGTTCCCAACATTCCATAGAGGTCTTTATTTTTTAATGTCTATGTCTGTATGATATTAATAAAATCTAAATTACGAAATCGTCAAAGTCTTAATGTTTCTTAAAAAATATGTGTGATTGTAAGACAACTTTGAAATTCAGCCACATCATCATCATGTGACATCATCAAACGTTGTTTACATTTTATTTGTTGTCCCCAAAAACAAGCATCTAATGCTATTATGTGAAATAGCTTGTAAAATCGACTTACATTGACTTATAAAACTATTGCTCAGCAATACAATAGTGGATGTCAGCTTGATTCAAGAAAACCGTCTACAGATATAAGATCTGACTTCATTATATCAGCCCTTATTTTGTTTAGTGACAAATGATTATAAGTTTAAGATAACGTTAAAATGTGTGTGTGATATTTGTGAAATCATTGCTAGGTAACATGGTTGTAATTGAAAGTAAAACTTTTGTTTTAGTTTCTTAGTAAACAGATAAAACCTAACAAATGAATACTTACCGAGGCTGTTAGAAGCCTGACTGCACTCCTGCGCCGCATCCTGGTAGCAGACATCTCCAAACACCCCGGACACTGCCAGCAGGCAGGAAACAAACAGGAACAAGGGATTCATTGTTCTAAAATCAAAATATTAATTCGTATTTATTATGCCTTTTATAACATTCCATTTTCAATGTAGGTAATAGATTAAACTTTTTTAAATTTTTATGGCCTCGTTTATGAATAATGATAATGGGACATTCTCCCAATAAAAAGTAATAATTGAAATTACCAGTATTAGCAAATACTTAAGTGTATAAGTATAATTTATAAGTAGGTAGATGAACAATTTATGAATTTAGGAATAATTTTATTCTTTCTATAGGTAGGTCAGTATGTAGTATTGAGGAAAATATTTGAATAACAATATTTAACAGATAAACATTACAGCTAAACTTTATAGTTAAAAATCAAATACTTATCCTGTAAAGTAGCCAATAATCCTATCATCATCATAAATAAATATTTTGATAACTTCAGGTAGCAGATTACAGGACTGATCTTTGATTTGATTAGATAATAGCTATTAGTACCTAATCTTATTATAAACTATTTGATATATGTTTAATCTCGAAAGTAAATCACAATAAAAACAATCAACTATAAAAATAAACATTTCGTACCAATGTAGACGCAACCTTACAACAGAATATAAATTGAAATGAAATCAAAATTGGAACGCAAAAAAAGGAAAAACTACGATTAAGCGTAAAATAGCCAACGACAAAAAAAAAGATTTAGAGAACTACTCACCTGATAAAATGCGTATTAGCTTTGCAATTGAAATACAAATTAATAATTTAACGTAATCGTTCCGTCGAAAGTGCAGCCTTTACACACACTGGCGCAGAAGGCGACTTCCAACAAAGAGCGCGATCTAGCTGATAATAACGCCGTGTCAGAAACGAGACAAACAATATATTTTTAATTTATCAGTTTATCGCTATTTTCCGCGCACTTCATTTGACAGTGAAGGCAAAATACAAAGATGCAAAGTACGTTCTACACCTAAAGTTACCTACGGTATAAAGTGTTGACACCTCACGAAATTCATTTACCCATAAGATACAAAATCAACGGATTTTATCAAAATTTAATGATAAAAAAACAATACAATAATATTTAGTATTACTTACAAATCCCGCTACATTATGTTATTTTGGAAATTAATGCAGTTAACCGAAAATAATGACGTTTCCTTTTTGCATCGTTTTGCCATAATAAAGGGAAAATTTTAACATAGCAACACCATAGACCCTGCCTCCGCCCCGCACATACCCCTTGTGACCTAAAGTATGACGTTTGCCTGCTCATTGTCAACTGTTTGGTTGAGGTTTTGTGTTTCAAGAAATTTCCTGATGTTACATCAATGTCCTGTAATTATTCTTTGAGCAGAAATACCTAATCAAAAAATCAACAAATAATAATTAAATAATAATAAAATATCAAAAAACTTAACAATACCCCAAAAGCGACTAAAATCCGAGAAAAAAATTCCACTGCCCACTTGGAACACAAAACCTCTGCGGTACCTATTGCAGCAGTACATGTTGCATCTCTCTCACTCATTACATGACACATTCTACCCGTTTCATTTCATTGGAAGCTTCTTGTCAATATGAGATGGTTTGTTATCGCTGCGTAGTTTATTTTAATTTCGCTTAAAATCTGAGCCATCGCTGCAAGTAGCCCTTGTTGTTTAGTTTCATTGTACGATAGCCTTCTGCGCCAGTGTGTGTAAAGGCTAGACTTGAACGCGTCGTACCAAACTGTCATTGTAATAAATAAATAAAATATTTTTTCTCGTCAAAGTATCTGTGATTTAATTGTAGAAAAATGAAGAGTTTTTTGCTTACCGTCTTCGCACTTCTGGCGTTGTCCGAAACGGCGTTCGGGACACAATGTAAGTCACTTTTTTACACTTTTTTTATTCGTATAAAGCTTTGTTTGTCATTGACCAGTGTCCATTTAAAACAATTCAAATGTTTAGGTACTCACGATTTTTAGTTATTATACCCACATTGAAATATTAGATTATACTTTCAAAACCGTGAGTACCTGTTTGCATTTAAAATGTTTAGTATTCTCAATTAACTAGGTCTTTACCTGCGCAATGTACCCACTTTTTTATTGAATTAGAGTTATCTCTGCATAATAAATAATAATAAATATTACCAATTTTTTTTGTATGTCGTTATTTGCAATGAACATTCAGATTTATACGTTATTATTTCAATTTAATTATAATCATATTAGGTAAGTAATTACCAAAAAAACAAAATAAATCAGTTGATCAATAAATGCTAATTCAACTTCCAGAATGTACTACAACTTGAAACCCAAGCAATATACGTAAATTTTATTTATAAACAAAATAAGAATGATAGACGTACCTAATAAATGCACTGCAGAATCCCACAGACAACCAACCAACGTATATAAAACAGATTGTCATACAGTTTGATTACTATCAATGTTTATAATAACTTTGCTGTAAGGTTATCTGTATGTTACCCGCCTATCTTGCACATTGCAGGTTTAATCAAAATAGTATAGTTATATGTTAGCATAAAATGGATTAAGATTAATTTATACCATACCTTATTAAGTTGGTAGTTTTGAGTCTTTACGTTGATATTTTTGACTGCTGATTCAAGTGCAGAGACAGCAAAACTAAATTAAGGTCATAATAACTGAAATTTTGCTTATCTGCCTTATGCTTACCTGTTTATTAAATCTTAAAATCAATAACAAAAACAAAAAATACCATGAGTACTACAATGCCATGTCACATACAAAAAATATTTGTTTTGAAAGATTTTTCATTTTACAAACAAATATGGTTGACAAACTTATTTCAGTACAAAAGATTGATTCTTAGTAAAACATTACATTTCTGAGTTATGACACATTTCTCAGTCAAACTTTTTTGCAATACATAGCAAAACTGGGACATAACGTCACTCAGCATCATCACAAAACATCCAAACCCGTTGATGTATAAATAGGAAATTTATCAGGGATGTACATTGTTTATATGTAGTTAGTAGTTATACATTCGCTAAGAACTCATTTATGATATTCGACCCCTAAGGGTCAAGTTTGATGTTGAGTTTGTTTGAAAATCAGTAAAAGTACTTCGGTAAGGGCTAATCTATGTGTGTGCTAATCTAAGGGCTAACTTATTACCCTTACCTATCAATATATTCTAAGACCTGTGTCGTAAATTATGACCTACTTTCCTTTCATTATAAACCCACAGAACAGATGTTACAAACAATTAATGCCCTAAATGAAATGAGTGATTCATCATTATTTTATCATTAGCACAAAGCATGTTAAACATTGAAATTGATAACATACATAGTTATCAATAAATAAATCCGTGTAGCTATGCTGTATTATTGTGAAACTGATTTTAGATATTTAAGTACACAGGGATTAAACCAATAATAGTTTACTTAAATGACAAGACATGCTTAAGTAGGTACTTATAATTGATATATTACCAGACTAGCGGCCCGCCCGCGGTTTCACCCGCGTGGATCCCGTTCTCGTGGGAATATATGCATGTATTATACATAAAAACCTTCCTCTTGAATCACTCTACCTATTACAAAAAACCGCATCAAAATCCGTTGCGTAATTTTAAAGATTTAAGCATACAGACAAACAGACAAATAGACAAACAAACAAACAGACGGACAAAAATAGCGACTTTGTTTTATACTATGTAGTGATGATAGTACATAGTAATGTTAACAGTGCTGCCAACAAACCTAGCCTACTTTTGATGAGAAAATTTATCCATTTTATTTCTATTTTCTGTTACGATAGCTTAGTAATCTGTACATTCCTATAAGACAGTATTTGCAAATATAACTTTGTGTGATGAATTTAAAGACGAAATTGCATTAACTATTTATATTGTGCATAACCACAACTGTAGACATATTTGAAGTAACACCATGTATCTTTCTCTATCATTAAATTTGTTGATAAATGATTCAGTTTCCATCATGGCATGTCTTTCTATATAAGAAAACAGATAAGCCTTTATCCTTTTTTTCCAGTATTAGTTTCCTTGTTTTTGTTAATTTTCTGAAAAAAAAATCACTCAAGCAGGCTTAAATTATCGATTGTGCTAAGTTCATTTTAACTCGGCTGATATGAACATAGCTACGAGTGGCTGCGCAGATGTCGATTTTAAGGCCAAAATGTTGTCAGGAGGCGGGGACGGGCGGTAGGATAGTTAGCCAATACCATGGATGTAAATACGTCCATGGCCAATACGAAGTAGCGCATCACAAAACACTGTCATGGCCACCGTGTTTTGATTGGTCAGTTACTGTACCTGCGCAAACATCTCGGAAAACGAGGTTCACATCAGCCGAGTAAAAATGAACTTACTGTATAAGCGTCAACACACTCATAACCGCCACTAGGATTTCATTTTCTCACCTCTCGAGGAAAATGGGCAGTAAAATATAAATTACCTATCACTTACATCCCATAACTGAAGAATAAACATTTATCTGTCACATATTCTGCCCTAATGGTACGGGATACCTTGGGTAATTGCCCTTGCCCTAGCTCGAAGGACCGATAACCGTTGGGGAATAAAGTTCCTCGAGTGGAGACCCCGTCTCGGAAAAAGGAGCGTAGGACGCCCCCTGACCTGACCGCTGGCTTCAGAAGGCGCAGGTCAGAGTGATGTAAATTAGGGGAGGCCTATATCCAACCGTGGACGTAGAAAGATGATGGATGTATATTCTGCCCTGGATAAGAATCGCTGCGGGACTAACAAGGCTATTAAAGGGTACAAATGATAACGACTTAGGTAGGTACAATGAAGTCCTTTCGAACGAACATAATATGCAAGTGCATTGTACTTAGAATCTCGTGTTATTTATTTATAGAACAATTTGGCTTTGAAGAGAAATTGAACATTTGCCAAGAATGGAACATTTTGAATACCTACCCAATTACATAGACGTACGTAATTACAAAGTTACTTAATTATTAATTTATCATAAATTCTTCATTTAAAATATGCCTAAACCCTTGTTGATTAGATTTTCTTTGGATCTTAGCATGACTTGGATTTATCATAGTAAGCGCAGAAATACTTACCTCCACAAGACCTCACCACATATTATCCTCATCACAGGTTATCTAAAACCATTTCCAGTTGTTCTTATTTCAAAATTTCTCCGTTATACCTCGTATAGGTACCCACTGCGCAGAAAAAAGTTTCAAAGATCCTTCGAGTCGAAACAAATATTTTATTTATATATTATTTTATTTTCATATAGTAAAATGTTTGTGGGTTTTCGCCCCCCGCAAAGCCGTAGATCATTCTACCACTATTTAATCATATTTTTATGTAAAATCTAATCTAACCTTCAAAGTTCTAGAACTGTCAGATAAACCGTACGTGAGTGACGCGGCATACTTTAAAGATTGTTTCGTACTTCACAGGTTAAGCAGGTGCAGATTACATGCTGCCTAATGTATG
Source organism: Hesperia comma (assembly GCA_905404135.1). Lineage (NCBI taxonomy): Eukaryota > Metazoa > Arthropoda > Insecta > Lepidoptera > Hesperiidae > Hesperia > Hesperia comma. Next base: position 18,103,886 of record FR990015.1, on the reverse strand, counting down.
TAATGTATGTATTTAAAATAACTCGTCGCGGACTGTACCTACACATTTTAGTATGATACGGGTACTCACGATGTTTATGTTTGCTACTCGGAACATGCAAACTCGGAAGGTAAATAGACTTACTTAATACATAATAATACTTATTACTTATACATTATTGGTGTATAATGTCACCTGTCAAAAGTTTCTCCGCGTCACCGCAGTTCAGCCGTGACCACGATCCATGCAACTAACATTGAGATATTATGTACTAAAGGCAACTAAGTCGAAATATAGGCATTGAGATATTATCTACTAAAATATAGGTTTTTTTTTTAATTGAATTAAGGTAGCAAACGAGCATGCAGCACCACCCTTCCGCTGCCGCCCATGGCAATTGTGACCGACTTAGAACAAGACCCAATTTAGGGACTAGGGTGGTTAGTCCAATTAGTAGATGGTGTTAGAATGTTAGTTGGTTAGTTTGTTAATAAGTTTGAGGACAGGGACTGTTAGTGATAGTTAGTCCTGTTAGTTAATATTAGTATTGTCCAGTTAGTAATGATTAGTGTGAGGCTTGTACCAATTCGGTCACAGATGCGTTGCTACCCCTGAGGACCGAGATGGTCGCCTCTAAAAAAGTGAAAGTATACAAAATATTCTTATATCGTGAGTATCCGTAATATTATAATAAAATGGTGCCTAATGTTCAGTCAGTTCTGTATCAAATACTCGCAATATTGCTGACGAATTTAAAAACTGAAGACTAAATTATACAATTAATTAATATAAAAGGCAAAGCAAAAAAAAATATTGCAAAATTGATGTATCGAGACTTTATGATCTAATTTACACACCAAGGTGAGCATTCAGAACACAAAGACATTATTAGCTGATACGCTGATACCTTTTATTTCGCTTACGTTACGTCAGAGGTCAATGTTCAGTGGGGACTGTCACGGGTGAGGACAAAATTAAACTTCGTAAACTTACCAGTAACGTTGTGTGTGTGTGTGTGTCTGTGTGTCAAGGGGCAAAATGGAGGTACACAAGGAACCTTTGATTATATACACAATACCTTCTCTTCTCTCTAATAAATAAAAGGTTGGAAATCATTTTCGAATTTCGGAATCGGATGTTCTTAGCCTTTGCACAGTTATTTTTGCTGATTTTTTTTATAAAATTAGTTTATGTAGGTAGGTACATAGGTATTGTCAGTTTATGTTTGCAATATCACAACTTATTCGCGTGTACTACTTATGTACTTTTGTATTATTTAAAACTGAATGTTTAAAACTGAACAATTTCTAGTAAAAACATACATATACCCGGAAATGTCCTAGTTTTCCACAATAACGAAACCTCACTGAGGACCAACAATCTCCAAATTGTGACCGCATTTATGCGCTATACGATGCATTTGTTTAGATTAGTATAGTAAGTTCATTTTTACTCGGCTGATGTGAACTTCGTTTTCCGAGATGTTTGCGCAGGTACAGTAACTGACCAATCAAAACACGGCTTCATGACAGTGTTTTGTGATGCGCTACTTCGTACTGGCAATGGACGTATTTACGTCCATGGTATTGGCTGACTATCCTACCGCCCGCATTCCCCGCCTCCTACCACCATTTTGGCCTTAAAATCGACATCTGCGCAGCCACTCGTAGCTATGTTCCATATCAGCCGAGTCAAAATGAACTTACTGTATATAAATAATCTTCAAATGTTTTAATTTAATACCCCGTTCTAATACTACCTAAATAGTGATTACACGGAAGTTTTACAAGTAGTAACGTTTTTAACAAGGTTACAGACTGATATTAAATTCTCGTGCTCGTGTTTACTATAAGAAACAAAAATACGATTAGTCACAAGTCACAATACGCTTCATTAATACATTTCTATTTAAATACTGTAAACATAAAGAAGACTACAATTTATTGTTATACACATAATTATTACTCATACGACTTACTTACACTGGACACAAAGGAAAAAAATTTATTTTCTCATATAACACAATATCTAGACTAACAAATCGGGCTTTATTCAATACTTTTGTTTCTTGACAATAAATAATTATGTCGTATTCTGAAAGTTTAATAAAGGTCGGTGACATTGGCTTATATAGTACCGAGTTAGAGTAGGTAGGTACCTACAATAGTTATTTGAGGTTAGTAGTATTGAACGGAGTTGGGGATTGTGATGAAGAATAAATCAAGTTATGTAATGTGTAATGTTACGCGTAATGACGTTTCTTTAACCTGGGACAAGTAAAAACGGAACCAAACGGAACCGGAACGCATGAGATAGAAAGAGAGGGAGCTACATGAATAGTAGGCCAATTAACATTTGCTCTCTTTTCGTGCTCTAGTGACTATACAGGTAGAAAAACAGTATAGGCCCAGGATTGTCCTCTATCACTCGGACAAGAAAAGGAGCAACTTACGACGATGTCGTGAAAAATAATGAGTGATACAGTTCTGTCTCGCTTTGTGTGACGGTTTTCTAGGACAGCCTAGTATATTGAACTAAACATCAGCTATCCGTTGTATTTGTTCTATTATCTCATGCTGGCAACACCCACCAGATACTCTTTTACGTCTATGCTAATAACATACCTACTTTTTTTCACAAACATTATTAATTTCTTGGTTACCAGGCAATGTGAGTCCAGTGGACATCCCCACGGAATGGATCACCATGACGAGCGGGTGCCGCACGAGCTTGCGTCATCAGATCCAAATGGAGGTGGCTGCGTCGCTGCAATACTTGGCCATGGGAGCCCACTTCTCTAGAGATGGGGTATGTAATAAAATAAGTCCCGGTTATCGATAGATAGCAGTCGTTATGTCGGAAGGCCTACGGGTGGCTTGAAAACTTCCGATACTGGGTTGGCTTGGCCACTAATAGCGGTGCGCGACTTTGAATGATTCCATTCGAATTATTCGATTTAGTAAATCATTCGAATCAGTCGAATGATCTATACAAATTAGTAACTAATTTGTTTTTTTTTTGGGATTTTATGACCTGGTATTTACAACCTTTAAAGTTATTACATTTGTAATATAACATTAGCCTAAGTTACTCCTTATTACATCAGCTGTCTGCCAGTGAAAGTCCCGTCAAAATCGGTCCAGTCGTTCCAGAGATTTGCCGGAACAAACAGACAGACAGACAAAAATCGTAAATAATGTTATTTTGATATATGTACACCGTGTACACATCCTATTATGCATTTAGTAAAAAGCGGTTATTTTAATATTACAAACAGACCCTCCAATTTTGTTTATTTAAATTGGGTGCTTTTTACGATGCACATTTTACAAAATTTATCACATTCTTATCAAAATTGATTCATTTGTCGCTTTCAGTATTTAACGTAAATAAACTGTACGAATACAAATTCCACGCGGGCGAAGCCGCGGGCAAACGCTAGTATCCCAATAAGGATAAGCAGTGAACGATCCATGGCTACATAATTATTATTCATTCCAAACTGAGTGAGCGTCGAATGAAATGAAGTCAAATGCGCGACTCTCGTTGCGAGTCGAAAGCGAAACGCTGAGATTAGTTACTAATTTAGTAGTCGTCATTCGTATTATTCATTCGAACCTGACAACAGAACCGACTGAGTGAGCGTCGAATGAAATGAACTCGAACGCGCGACTCGCGTCGCAAGTCGAAACGCTGTTAGATTAGTAATTACTAATTAGTAGTTGTCATTCGAATATGAACATTAGTATATTACTAATATTCAATTCGAATGCGCACATTAGTAGTTGTAGATTATTCGAATAGTGAGATCATTCGCAGTCGCGCACCTCTAGCCACTAATCCCGCAACCAATCCAATCAATAATGAGGAGAGACCCGTACTCAGTAGTGTGTCATTAATGGGTTGTATCCCCAGGGATGTAAGTAGCAAACAAGAATGCAACAACAGCCTTCCGCTGTCGCCCAAGGCAACTGTGACCGACATAGAACAACATAAACGGTGTTGTAAGCAGTATAGTAATTTGTTTGTAAGAGTCTCATTCTAATTCGTTTATGTATGTGTATCCATAATCCATAAGGTACCTTAAGGACTATAATCGTCGCCTTTTAAAAAAATAACTGGCTTCATACATAAAAACTAATCTCGTTTAGCCGGACTCTGGCGTTCCCTAGTAACCAGAGACGGGTCGTTGGTATTTATAAATTTAAAGTAACGGAAGTCCGTCGTCCGATGTAGTTCTAACAAGCCAAGTCGTTGACCATTCATTAGTTACGGTTACGTCTGAATCCGGACGTACCTACGTGTATTCCAGATGGATGACGATCGATTATCGTGATTACTGCACTATTGTTTGCTGGATAAGTTAACTTTTTAGAACAAAAAAACCGGCATCGAAATCGCAACAGATAATTCAAAAATTACCCGTCAGATGTCCTCTATCTCAAAAACAACTGACGGGATTTTAATGAAACTTGTACTGTTCCCTAAGTTAAATTAAAAATAATCGCCTCGATACGACTTTTCGTTTTAGGGAAATTCGTGGACAAACATAAAAACATATACGCTTACCAAATTAAGCACACGCGCTTGGGACCCTAAATGGATCATCATACTCAAATATTATTTAATTCCCACAATATTAAATACAATACCGTATTGATAACCTCCTTTTTTGAAGTCTGTTGAAAATCCTTTAAAATTTACGTGAAATCGTTATTGAAGATGTTTAAGAAAAAAAGATAGATACAAAAGCTTTATTTTTTTTAATTACCCAACAGATCAACCGGCCAGGATTTGCGAAGTTATTCTTCGACGCCAGCTCTGAAGAGCGCGAGCACGCCCTGAAGCTGATCGAATACCTGCTGATGAGAGGAGAACTCACGTCCAACATCACCTCGCTCATTACCATCAGGGTAAGTCCTGCATGACATTTCTCACTATTATCTTGACTGGGAATTTTAAAAACGCGGAAGATACGGTTTAGGATTTTACCTGAATTGTGTTTAGGTACATGGAGTAGGTATGTACAATGGAATGATTGTTGATGTGAATGAGACGAAAAACATATTTTACCCAAAAAACATCATAATATTAACTTGTTAATAATTTTACTATACATAATCTGTTCAACAGTATATTTTATGATAGCTATGTAGGTATTATATTATTTCAAGTTTATCTTTGTAATCTCGTCGAGCCGATTGTGTTACAATTTTCATCCATCATTCATCTTTCAAAAAAGTAATAAAATAATCCGGGGAGTCCCCGGCTTCCCGCCTTTTTATCAAACGTCAACTTGACATTTCTATCATACAATTTTCTTCAGACTTGGACAACATTATTTTAGCCTACCCCAATACTTACCTCAATCGTTCTCCGCAGCCACCGGAACGCAAGAGCTGGGAGAGCGGGCAGGAGGCGCTGGAGCACGCGCTGCGCATGGAGACGGCGGTCACCAAGAGCATCAAGAACGTGATCGTCAACTGCGAGCACGACCGCGAGGCCAACGGGCGTGACGACAACGATTATCACGTGAGTCTTTGTTATTGGTACACCTACTTCTCTTTTTTTTGATAAAAAGGACATCCGAGGAGAAAAGGCATATTGTTCTTGCCTTGTTTGTTTTTAGGGTTCCGTACCCAAAGGGTAAAACGGCTATTACTGAGACTTCGCTGTCCGTCCGTCCGTCCGTCCGTCCGTCCATCCCTCTGTCACCAGGCTGTATCTCATCAACCGTAATAGTTCCACAGTTGAAATTTTCACAGAAGATGTATTTCTGTTGCCGCTACAACAACAAATACTAAAAAACAGAATAAAATAAATATTTAAGGGGGCGCCCATACAACAGACCAGATTTTTTGGCGTTTTTATACATAATGGTACGGAACCCTTCGTGCGCGAGTCCGACTGGCACTTGGCCGATTTTTTAATGGTTTTGCCACGATTTTGGTTATCCATGGCGGTTTATGATTGCAGTAAAATTTGTCATTGAAGCTTATTACATTACATAAGTTAAATAAAATACCTATGTTTCTCGTCAAACATTATAGTTCTAATCATCTTCCTTTTTTCTGCAGCTTGTCGATTACCTGACTGGCGAATTCCTGGAAGAACAATACAAGGGCCAGCGCGACCTCGCCGGCAAGGCCTCCACGCTCAAGAAGATGATGGACCGCCACTCCGCCCTCGGCGAGTTCATCTTCGACAAGAAACTCCTCGGCATGGACATATAAATATCTTTGTCTTCGCTTTACAGTTCGTTAATAGCTTAGTTATCTGTATAACTATTTTCTGTAGTGTCACTTGGGCTGTTATATCAAAATTTAAACATTTTGGCGGGAATTTTATCTGTAGTTAATCGGAATTCATGTGTGTAGTGTTATAAATATTATAATAGTTTCTCATTCCATTCCTTCAAATCCAAAGCAAATTTATTATATTTTCATTAATCAGAAAATATTTAATACTGTATTTAATTATCATTTCTTTTATTATTCATGATTAACTTACCAATTTGAGCCTTGTCTATAAATATAGGTCATTTTGTTTTTTAAATTTAGTTTTTATTTTTACCTTAGAATGTAAGTAAGTTGTTTTAATTTGTCTTTATAAATAGTCACAATTTTCATAGTCCGTATTCTAAGTAAAACGTTTTATAATTTGCCACACCTCTTCTTGGAAGTTCAGAACAAATGATTGTATAATTACGGAAGAAAATTGTTTTAAATAGTACCTATCTACAGAAATCACGTCGCAAAAATACGTATTTAATAACAATAATAATTGGTCAATTGAGAAATAAATATGTAGAAATATTTAGTTGCCTTTTATTTCTTACTGTTAATTATTTTTAATTCTGGCATTAGGGCGTATTGAAGTAGAACGCTGGTTACCGGCACCGATCTGCCAGCGCTTATCGGAACCGATCAGCGCAGGTAGTCGGCACAGGTAGGCTCTATACTTTGTGCCGAACCAGCGCCGATAAGCGTCGAACGTTGCCGACAAGTCCGACCTGAGGTTATGTCAACGGACCAGTACCGATAAGCGCTGGCAGATCGGCGCCGGTAACCAGCGTTCTACTTGAATACGCCCTTACATTTGCAATATGGGTTCTACTTTCTTTTTTATTGTATTCGTGTGCGAGTGCAGGCAGCAGTGCTGTCTCAGTCTCACGAATCAATGAGTAGAAAAAAGTAGTCAAAGTTTACAAATTCTATGGGCTTCGTACTTTCGATTGGTATGTTTTTTATTTTTGCGAATTAAAGGAGTATTCAAAACTATGACGTTTTGTAAATGTTGTAAAAAAATGAATTGACAGTTTCTTGTCTGTCAAATTATGTTAAGACTTGTTATGACCGAGGACTGAGTGTGTGACTGTGTGAGTAACAATGGCTACAGAGAAAAAGGATGCTTACGCTGAATGCAAACATATTAAACGAACTAAACCAGATGCGCAAGTTACTGAAGGTATGCCATATCCGTGCTCAATTTCCGAGTATCCATACGACCGGTTTCTATTTTTTGTATCAGCTTCTTATGCTTTCTTATTACTGCTTGCTTCTTATCGTGAGGCCGTACTATGAAATAGGTCGCATCGCACATCATGACTTGGGCTGGCGAACACTTGGCGATCCACAGCAGTATCTTTGCAAAAAAGCAGTATGCAATATCTTTACAAAGTCGAGCAACTTATAGTTTTAGGCAACCATTAATCCGTGATATGAGTTGTGGATCGGGGTGTAATACAAGGTGGTTCCCATCCCAGGTACCCAACGATGGATAGATACCTACTTATTTCATAAACTCGCAACCTGTGACAATAATGTTCCCTAATATTGTTGTAGAAATAGCCAAAGAGATAGGCAGCAACTACAGAACGCTTCCCGCTTTTGAGAAAGGTCTCTTTGACCACATCTACTTGAAACATTATTCGTTAAAACGCAACGAGTTTCTGCGCTGCAGATGGACTGAATATAAGAAGCATATTGAAGAACGAGTATTTGCGCCTTTCCAGTTCCTAAATATAAGGTATAATTACGTTTTATTGTAGCACATAAGCACACAGTAGTTTATTAAATTTCTGAGTTGAAAGACTAACAGACGCTCTTTTCCTTGTCCCTGCTTCACTTACTTTTTATTGTTTGCTGCAGAGATCTTCACTTTTATAATGGGAGTATACGTTTTGCACCCTCCGAATCAATTTACCAATACCCCGAGCATCGAATGAAACTTAGACCTGGTCCGGGTGTCGACGTCCGGGGCCAATTGCCTATCCCGCATGAAATGATGATGAAACGCGGGAAAATTGAAAAACAAGATGGCGGAAAAATTAAACAAAAAAATGAGGGAAAGAAAAAACATGTGGCTAAGGAATAGGTTTTGAATAGAAATTTATAATCATGAAAGATTTTAATGAAGATAGTGTGAATTTATTTACGAGAATACTTTGTTTTTATTTTGATAAATGATACGTTGATTTATTTATCTAGGATATGGATTTATTTTACTTAATTTTAACCATAATATTGTATTAATGAATAAATAAATACAAAATTGATTACTCATTTGTTTATTTTTGTGGTACAAGTAAGTACAAACAATAAAAACCGTTGCAATCGTCTACACCCACATGTCAATCACGCGCCAAAAGATCCTTGTCTTTTGGCGCGTGATTGACATGTGGGTGACAGAGACAGCGAATTACAGGTAAAGTCCTACAAGGATCTTTTGGCGCGTGGTTGACGTGAGGGTGACAGGGACAACGCCTTACAGGGAAGGCAAACTGTTAGGCGCTGTCTCTGTCACCATCACGTCAGCCATGCGCCAAAAGATACTTGTACGACTATAAGTCAAACTATAAGGCACTGTCTCTGTCACTCTCACGTCAGCCACGCGCCAAAATATCCTTGTAGATCTATATAATGGACTTAGTTATATTAAGTCCATTATCTATATGTAGAGAGGCTCCATGACATGACTCCTTTGACATGACTCTTTATTTAACTCATAGAGAATCCTGAGAACAGTGGTACCTGGTGCCAGATTAGGCAAATTATTGTCTTAAACATATCACCTCGTGGGGTCAAATGGTGACAAATGGGGGCAAATCAACTACAATATGTAGCCAATTAGGCCCGAAACTGCATTAAGCGGGCACCCGCGAGGTTTCATACAAAAGTGCTACGTCGCGGGGACCTGCACGGGCGTCCGTTACGGGGACACGCGCCCCGCACCCACGCCACGGAGCCCGCCTCCGTGCAACGGAACCCGTCGCGGGGGCACGCGCGGTGCCCGCCAGCGGTAACACGCACGGTCTTCTTCAGTCGATAACGCTAGGTGATACGGATCCGACCGCGCGGATAATGTCATTCGATAGAGAAAGGGTAAATACATGCACACACACACCGTTAAAATTGAACTAGCGACACTGTGTAATAAAATAAGTCGATCTCCACGACGGTCCCCGTCACAGGTACCGTCGCGTGTCCACGGAAGCCACCCGCGTGTCCACGCGCGTAGACACGCGACGGTTGGCCGTCGCGGGCGCCCGCTTAGTGCAGTTTCGGCCCTTAGGCTACTTACATACAAAAAAAAGAATGGGTGATTTAGAAATGTTCAATTTTCTATACAAAAAGTATCGCTTTGAGCGTTTTGGTCACTTACTGGAACGCGCCTGGTTGAGCGCTATCATCGCTAAGGGGAATTCGCCTAATGTCAACTGTCAATGTCAGGTTGTCAAATATTCTACGCATAGGTATTGAAAGTCAAACGTCAATCAAAAGGCAATTTATTTACAATGCTTATTTTGTTTTAGTGTAAAAATATGTGTAATTACGTTTTAATAGTAATTCCAACCTGACACTTTTTATATTGTTAAAATACTAAGATGGATCCTGGAATAATGGTGGAAACGTTGCCCATTCTGGGTGTATGCAACTTATGCTTGAATGAAGGAATAGTTAAAAGTATGCTCACAAAAAACGATACCAACACCGAATCATTTACTGAAATGCTGCTAAAATGCTTCTCAATTGATGTGAGTTTTGTAGGTCTTTTCAAAATACTTATTAAACCTGACACTTAAAAACATAATATAAATATATAAATCTTTCTGATGTCGTTCATTTTCTTATTGGAGTATATAATATATTGGATCAGTGTTGTTTATTTATCTTTTTTCTTGGTCTGGACTTAGTATAAACTTGGCTGTAGCAGAACCCAATTACAATGTTAAGCAGCAAGCTTATTTCTGTTACCATTAGAAAATTATGGTATTAGTAAGAAAAGAGTTTATTGACCTGCCCCAGAATATTTCATATTTGATGCATTTCTAAAGACAACAATTGTTTACACAAAACATGCTAGGCAAAAAAGCAATTTCATTGTTATTATGATTCTCATAATCTTTTCTATCCATATTGTTTTAATGATCCATAATGCCATTTACATTGAGCTTATTTGTATGGAGTTTTAGATCTCAGTGAAATGACATAGATTTCTGTCTTAAGTTTCTTCAAATCAATATATCACTATTAGGTTACTGAGTGAGTGACTGACAAACCAGGCACAGCCAACAATACCAAACTTAAGAGATTGGGCATTTATATTGCTTGGAGAGTGTAGCATAGCACTAAGAGAGGATTTCTGAAATTTCTTCTCCTAAGGGATAAAAACCTCATGATTTTCCATCATCCATTTGACTGTAATGAAATGTGTTACTTTTTGAATAATAGTAAATTTATTAAAACACCTTGTTTCTCCATACTTTCATTTTTGTGGATCTATGTGTCTCTTCAATCTGTATCAAAACAATACAAAATAAAAATAAAATCCTTAAGTTCTACTACTGTTGGGTTTGGCCATTGTTGTTTTGGATTGGCTAAGTTAAAGAGTTGCCTTAATGATTTATATAATTTTGAATTGTGTGAATGAGGGTAACCGTTTTTGTGCTCACCAGTTGGCGCCACTGCAGAGTGCGGTCATGCTGTCAAAGCCCGCCCATACATAAACAGTGACAAATGAAATTCAGACCATTCAGACAAGCGAAAAGTGACCGACAGACCTCCCTTCTCACTAGCGCCTCTAATGGAAAATTCACACGCGGTTACCCTCATTGAATGTTGTGTGTTCATTGTGCCACAGGTCCTCACTTTGGATCTGGAAGACACAAAGCGTCTCATATGTGTTGGGTGCATCAACAAGCTGCAAGAGGCAACATCTTTCCGGCAAAAAGTGGAGGAATCTCTCAATTTCCTGCAAGATTCATTGAAGCAGAGAAGTAAGTAGACTATATCACACTTACACTTTTTTAGAGGCGACCATCTCAGTCCTCAGGGGTAGCAACGCATCTGTGCCCGAATTAGAACGAGACTCATTGAGCCTAGTTCTGGGTCGGTCACAGTTGTCATGGGCGGCAGCGGAAGGTGGTGCTGCATGCTCGTTTGCTATCTTAATTCCATAAAAAAAATCGTAGAAGTCAAAGGAACCCCGCTTAATGGGATTCTATTTTTCGCTTTCCTTTCTTAAGGGTCGAAGCAGTGAAGAATCCCAAGAGCACAGACCTAAAAATGATTGTCTGTGCATTACAATGTATTTTAATTTGTATCCATTGCACAATGTGATAAATTAGTATGTTGGTGTTGTGATGTGAGTAAGATTTTATAATAGTTTAACACATATCTTTTTATTTTAGAGGAAGGGAAAGCCCAGGAGGTGAAAGAGGAAACGGATGTTGATTCAAATGACAATGATTACGATGGAGGTTCACATTGTGAAGATAGTGGTAAGTTGGTTCATCATAATATCGTCAATTTCTATTTGAGTCTTATTCTAGGTTGGTTGATTCGGCCGGTTAAGAAGAGACCTGTACTCAGTAGTAGACCATTAATGGGTTGAAGCCTAGGTTGGTCATATTAAGAGTATGAACAGTATTTAAAAATGCTAACCGTAACTGCTTTAAATAATCATAAAAATATCAATTTCGTTTTACAAATACTTTTATGTACCAAAAAATATATTTTAAGTAAGGATAATTGCACGCATGATGTCATTTATATGGTAAACAATTACAGATACACTGACAACGAGTGAAAATTATTTCTTTACTAGCGGCCCGCCCGCGGTTTCACCCGCGTGGATCCCGTTCTCATTGGAATATATGCATGTATTATACATATAAACCTTCCTCTTGAATCACTCTATCTATTAAACCGCATCAAAATCCGTTGCGTAGTTTTAAAGATTTAAGCATACAAAGGGACATAGGGACAGAGAAAGCGACTTTGTTTTATACTATGTAATGTAGTGATGATAAAGTTTTTCTGCAAGAAGCAATGGAACGAAAACACGCAATTGATAGGTTACGCACAAATGACCTCACGCATATTGGTGTTTCCATTTATGATGCTGAACGGATATAATATGTTTATTGCAATTTAAAAAAATATTTAATAATTTATAAATCTATTTTATTTTTATTAAATAATTATAAATCTTTGTTTAATGAACAAAAATTTAAATGTAGGCCTTTTGTGTGGAAAAACTGATGCACGCGCGATTGACACATCGTATAATACGGCCTATGCTTTTATGTGTACGAATTCAAGCGAAGTCGAGTTGATGTAATGTGCCCTGACCTTTACTCAAAGCCATGTAGGGTTTAACGCGAGCACTCTGCAAATAAAACAACCCTCTTATAGGTTTTTAATTGGTCCTCAACCTTAGTACATGGGTACCTCCTGATACTTCTATAATAGACTTTTTATTTTAATTTCAGATGACGACGAAATGATTTTCAAAAAAGTCAAGCGCGAGTTTTCTTTGGAGGACGATAGTATAAGTGAGTGTTGTTTCATAAAAATATTATGTCCGGCAAGGTAGCAGTTGATAGTCTACAGTCGCATAAGAATAATTTGAAGATAAAAGTTTTATCCACTTAAGGACTCGTAAAGAAGTTCGTAAAAAACATCCCGATGTTTACATCTTTTGCCAAGTACATGCAAATTGTAGCGTTAACTTCTTTCTCAGTCTTTAAAAAAGGTGTAAAAATGTCCTTCAGGGCTGGTGCTGCATTGTTGTGTAATGCTCGTGTCTATGGTAGACGATGACCACTTAACATCAGGTGGCTTGACTGCTTTTAAGTCAGCCCTTCAAATAAAAAAAAACATCGTAGTACCAAATTTGGTACCCGAGACCTATCACTTCGGCGGTAGGGTCACTATCAACTACCACCACTTACTACCCTCTACTAACTACCGCTACCAACTGGACTATAGAATTATTTTAAACAAAACTTTTACCTTACAGTATTAAACGGGCTGTCAATAAAAAAAGAACCAGATGAGGATAATCTTGACCCGATTCCGAGAAGAGCACGAAGGAAACTATCCAAGTCGTATTCGGTAAAAAAATTGCACGATATCAGCGACTCGGTCTCTATGGTAGATGCGGGGCTCTTTCCTTTCAAAATGGGCAAAAACAGGACTTTCGCCTGCGCGATATGCAACGAGAAATCTAGTAGCTTAGATGACATCAAGGTTCATGCATCCGAGCACACCATATCTAACATACACTCGGCGTTCAAGAAGATGATGTCATCCAGTCTCCAGAGATTTTACAAGACCTCCAACAAGTTACGGTGCAAAGTGTGTAAAACGGATATATCGGACTACCCGCAACTGAAGCAGCATATCGACACCTGTGTGAGTCTCTGTACGCCGCGATGGAGCAAGCTGCCCTTCAAACTCGAAAAGGATCAGTTGGATTGTCCGGTGTGCCAGAAGACATTCCTGAATTTCGTCAGTTTGAATACCCACATGAACGTGCATTACCCGAACCATATATGCGACAGTTGTGGGAAGGCGTTCGCGTCCAAGGCCAGGCTAAGAGGGCATATGAGGACTCACGAGGTCGGAAACTTCCCGTGCAGATATTGCGACGCAGTCTTCGACAAGGTCACCAAACGAGAGAACCACGTGTCGAAAGAACACAAGTCCGGCATTAGATACGCGTGCAAAAGATGCAACATATCGTTGACCTCTTTCTACGCGCGTCAGAAGCATCTAGCAGAAGTTCATAATGAAGAGTTGAAGAGATACAAATGCAAAGCGTGCACCCAGAGTTACATAACGCCTGGACATCTGTCGAGCCACGTCAGACGCGATCACTTGAACGAGAGGAACCACAAGTGCGATAAATGCGACCTCGCGTTTTACACCCGGAATTCGTTGAAGATGCATATGATAAAACACGACGGCGAAAGGATACATGTGTGCAATATATGTCATAAGTCGTATCAGAGGAAGAAAACGTTAAGAGAACACATGAGGATTCATAATAACGATAAGAGATTTGTTTGTCCTGTGTGCGGGCGCGCGTTTACCCAGAAATGTACGCTGAAAGGCCATTTGAAAGTCCACGAACGGAAAGTGGACGACGACAGAAGCCCGCAGGCGCTCACAGCTGTCTCGTTACACATATAGTTATGTTACCTATGTATTTTAAGTCATTTTATTTGTACATATTTAATATTTATACGATACGTGGATATAGATTTTGTATCGGACACATTGCATAGGAGGCGCGGATTTGACATGGAGGCATACAGTAGAGTAGGTGAGCCTGTAGTGAGTTGGAGAGAGAAGGATGTCAAGTAATACGATTATCTTGGTATCGCAATCATCTCTCTCTTTCTATTCGCGTATCAGTTAAGCCCATAGAGATATTATCCCTGTTCTGTTTTGTATCTCTATGGTATTTGATCTGACGTCAAGTTTGACAGGAGTGCCGGCACGACAGATTAAAATCAACTGTCATCCGTCACTTGTGGCGGGAAACTGTATAGAAATCTAAGTTATCTATGATAACAATACACAGATTATCACAAAAGTTTAAAGTCCAGCAGGTTTTCCAAAGTATTTTTGAAACAACAATAAAATTAGAAATTATGGCAAATTGCTCACATTGCAGCATGTTTCCATTTTAATCTATCCAATCTATTAAAAATTTGCTTGATTGCTCGTCAGTACCTCTTCGAATCAGTCGCCAAACGGCACCTCGTTTCTGCCTGGACTTGACCGCCAGGATTTTCTTTCTTACCTCTTTTCTTGTCTAACAAAGCATCGGTGATGTTTTACCAAAAGTAATGATACCACCAATGATGCAATAAATAGGTAGATTGAGCGTCGCCCTACAATGAAAACAAAAAAAACAAGACAACAATATCAAGCATGTGTGCGTGCAGGCGATGTTTTTCTCGTTCATTTATTGTCTATGTGTGCGTAATCTGTGCGTAATGATATAAATGTCGCCGCCAACAGTTGGCTGCGCTTTTTTGACACGTTTTCGCGGATTCGATTATCCATCTAGATATTTATTACGTCATTGGATACCACTTACCATCAGGTGCCTAGCTCGTCTGCTGGTCTAGTTTGCTGGGTACTAACAAAAAACAGTATAGCAACTATCAATAAGTCCGAGATATTGTTTTAGTGTTGTCATAATTTACTTCATAGCCAGATAGGGAGGCTAGCAAGTCCGCAATATAGTATTTGATTTATTCAATCAATTTTATTTCTTTTCGAATCATACTCTTAACTGCAAGATTTTTAATATCAAATAATTCGGATTTATTGCTTGATTTAAATTTAAACAATTATTCTCATTAACTGAAAATTTTAAGATCACTTGGATTGCATAGATTGATTGATTTGAATATTTGTTGCCTATAATTATATGAATGTCGATAATAAATAAGTAAATTAAAATAAAATAGCAATGAAATAGATTATTTTAGGAATTTTAATATCATATTATTTGTATTATATAAAATTATTAATATTATTTATTTATCAAAACAGGCTATTACGCTTCGATTTGGTGCAAAAAGACGAACATACATAACATATGTTTATAAATTAGTTATACCATGTGAGCAGCGCTTATGGATATCTTCATAGTTTATCAAATGCTTTGATGTTTTAAATATCTAGATTGAGCGTCGCCCTGTCGCCCTACAATGAAAACAAAAAAAACAAGGCAACATTATCAGGCATGTGTGCGTGCAGGCGATGTTTTACCCGTTCGTCTATTGCCTATGTGTGTGTAATATGTGCGTAATGATATTGTGGCCAACAGTTAGCCACAATTTTTTGACACCTTTGCGCGGATTTGATGTTCCATCTAGATATTTAAAACATCTTTGATCAAATCTTTATAAGTTGTTATTTTAAATAAAGGTTGTAATGGCCCTCACTCACAATCGTGCGTACCAATCGAATCCACAAGTGTAGGACGCACCTACACTACGCAAATGACGTGACGTTTCGTGCAAAATATAGTCGTACAATAATCTTTTGGCGCGTGGATGACGTGTGGGTAACAGAGACAGTGCCTTATAGTTTGCCTTACCTGTAAGGCGCTGTCTCTGTCACCCTCACGTCAGTCACCCGCCAAAAGATCCTTGTACGACAATACAAAGGTTCGCGCGACAAACAGGATCCACCAGGTTTCTCTGATGTTTGGGACTTGACACACACAAATCAGATCATCACAAACTCACAACATTCGAGCAGAAACACGTTTGTTATGTAAAAGAAATTCGAGACCTCTCGCTAACTAGGCAGGGTCACTATTGTATAATCTTTTAAAGTGTATGTATTTCCAAGGTTCAAGTTAAATTTTACATTCAATATAAATACGAGTATCACAAACCGTGCGTTCCACTAAGCGTCCAAAACACCTAAAACGTTCATATATCTATAGCAAAAGTGTCGTTTTGAGCATTCTGGTTGGTAGCTTACTGGAACGCTGGATAAAGGATAAATTCAAAATGTCACAAACTGCCATGTAAACATATTATTATTATATTATTTAATCCGAGTAAGGCTAAGAACTTACGACGCGGTTTTTCACCCGCGTCCGCCGCGGTTGCGGGCCCGCAGCTTCTGTAGACTGCAGATATACATGTAGGTACATATATAAAAAATCAAAGCACATCTCACGACGCGTTTTACGATATGCGCGGTTGTTCGCGGGTCCCGCAGCACCGCAGGTCACCCGCAGCCTCAGGGTGCGGTTTCACTGAGGCGGAGCGGAGCGGAGCTGTGCGCGATTCACCAATCACATGGCTTGAAATCCACACGAGGCACAATGAGCGGGGATTTCAAGCCATGTGATTGGTGAATCGCACACAGATCCGCTCCGCCTCAGTGGAACCGCACCCTCAGCGGGTTATGCCCGCGCGTTCCACGATCAGTTGGCGGGCGACTGTAGTGTCCTTGCAACCGCTCGTCTGACAATCGTCGCTCGCCATGCTTGCGATGGTAACGTAACCGCGCAAATAACCGTTCTCGTCAGTTTAAAAATAAAAGCGCGGTTCCACCACCTCGCATCGTGGCGGTCACGGGACAAAAAGCTCCGTGAGTTCTTAGCCTAACGGTCAGACATCACAATGGTAAAATAAGTTATGTTGTATGTACATGTCTAATGTTTATGATTATTATATACCTGTATAGCGTTAATACATTTTTTTTAATTTAAAAGCAATATAACTAAATGTTTTATTATCTTGTAATAAATGTCGCGATATGAATGTTGAGTGCTGTGGTAACGCTTTATGTTTATGAAAGTTCTTCTCTTTCGAAAGGATCTCTAAAGAGTTCGTTGGCCAAGTTTATACTTAAGTCATCGAGCATAAGGAATTTCCACTCTCCGCCAACAACTAATTTATTATGTGTGCTCGCAGTTCAATTAATCTTAAAAGCAAAATTTACTGAAGGCATCTTAAATTCAAGTCGTTAGTCTACAATGAACCATAATCACAGGGGCGGAAAGCTGGCATTTATGTGGGTTGCCTTTTAAACGAATATCGAACGCGAGTGCCAATGAGGGTAAAAGCGTGTGAATTCGCGTGTGAGTGTAGAGTGAGGTCTGGTTGTCAGTGCCACAAACTTATCTGACCCGGTAAGAGGGGCGCTACTGTCTTTGTCTGACAACAGTTTAACATTTGCATTAGTTCCAATTTTGGCCACCGGGTCAGATAAGTTTGTGGCACTGTCACTTCTCACTTGTCTGAATTTCTATCTTTAAGCTTGTCTGAATGTCACTTGTCACCGTTTATGTATAGGCGGGCTTTGACAGCAGGACCTCACTCGCCGGTGGCGCCAACTGGTGAGCACAAAAACGGCGACCCTCATTCCGTACCCTCGGCTATAAGTAAGTATAGGTCTTGTAGAGTGGCCTGGCAATGGTTATCGACCATTGCATCTCAGGCTCTTCTCACATTACGCGTTTACGATGCGTCTCCTGTCAGTAAATAGTGTCGGATACATCGAATTTTGGATTGCGTAGCAGTCGCGTAGCTTATAAATAGCGTTGTGTGAGACGTACCTTACCTTACAAGTTACAAGTAAATTTTATAAAAGCTGTAAAAAGAGCTTCAGCCACCACGGCCTACGGCGACTTGGCTCCATCAAATAATCAATAGTGGTTTTCATGTAAAACGGAATCTGCAGTGCTTGACATTTTTAACGCGATATGAGAAATAAAATATGTAAACTTGATAATATACGCATATATTACCTCGATTGCGATACTTAAACGTGATTGTTAGAGATGTTTTGTATATAATATACTTTTGTTGAGTTAAACAAATATAAATTAAGCACGATTTTTTTGTTTTATTTGTGTGGAGTCGGTTACTCTTTTTAGAGGCGACCATCTCAGTCCTCAAAGGTAGCAACGCATCTGTGACCGGATTAGAACGAGACTCATACTAACTAGTTTATTACTAACAGGACTAACCATCACTAACAGTCCCTGTCCTCACACTTATTAACAAACTAATCAACTAATATTCTAAAACCATCTATTAACTGGACTAACCATCCCAGTCTGCAGCCTCTAAATTGTCTTGTTGTAGATCGGTCACAGTAGGCATGGACGGCAGCGGAAGGGTGGCGCTGCATCGTGCTCGAGCCATCTTTATACTATAAACTATATTTATTTTGTTTTTGGTAAGTAGCTACAAGCACTAGAATAGACCTTAAGAATCTTAAGATTGAAGTTTAAGATTGTAATTAGTATAAGACAAAGATGGGCAAAGTATAACCATTTGCCATGCATCATGTTAGATTACGCATTTTTTTATACTGGAAGTACAGAAATCCCCGTCAAGAACGATCTACCTTTCCCGAAAGGCGCTCGAGAGAGCGTTTCCATTTCTGATTCTGAAAAATAATATACTAAATCTTATCTCCTACATAGAAAAATATAAAAATGCATAGTTATAAACAAAATAATTTTAATTACGACACAAATAACAATATAAAAGTAAATCAAGACATCAAAAAAATGGTAGCAAAAAGCAATAAAAAAGATAAAAACGGTTCTTCAAGAAACATTGGTAAAATAAAAAATCTAAAAACTTTTCTGTTTTTATCTTCGTAACATCGGCTTCTTTATTTTTAATTTTGGTTTAACAATTTTTTTCCCTTTATGTATCATCATACCGGTTTTTCGAAAGCCGACGTCACTAGGGATGGGAATTTCTCCGTATTTGTCAACTCCTGGACCATTCTTTATCCAGAACCGATTATTTGGTCTTGACCGTATCGATAATTCTGGCTTATAACAAACTTCGTAGTTATAGAAATGAAAGTCACTGAAACAGTTCATGTCATACACAAAGTTTAATTAGAAATCAATAGGTAAGTATTATCATCTCAACCCATCATGGCCCACTACTGACCACGGGTCTCCTCTCAGAATGAAGGATTGCCAACAACGGAAAGTACACTGCGTCTTAAATCTAGATAGCAATTATATACAAACTTAAACAAGTGCCTTCCTAATTATAGGCAACCACAACTCGATCAGGTTAAGGCCGTAGTTCCACCACGCTAGCCAGATGCGGATTGGCGAACTTCACACAACTTTTGAGTTTTTCGAACTCTGGCATGTTTCGTCATGTTTTCCTTCGCGATCATTTTCCTATAGCGAGTGACATTTAAATTCTTAAAACGCAAAAAACTCCGAAAAGTCAGAAGTGCGCGTCCTGGGATTTGAACCCGAACCCAAAATCAACCCCAGAACCCCAAATCATCAAGTAACAAAAATGTTCATACTTAACATGAGGAAATTTAAAAGGATCCGGTTTTTCGCTGATATGAATCCTTTGGTACTCGAGCCATCGGCAGTGCAGGAACTTGTTGGCTTGTAAGGAATGAGACCTCGAAAATTTATGGTCCGCAATTGCCTTCTCGTAAATTGGTAAGACTCTGAAGTCCTTCGATAAAGTTTCTTGTAATTCTAAAATAAAAAATCTGTCGCTGTCGCTAATCCTTTGATAAAATTAGTTGCTCACTTGCATTACTTTACCTACACTAAATATGATGGACAACGGACGAGATTGTTTGTGATTAGCCAGCCGACCTCCAGAGTTCAGCATTCAGCAAGCCGAGTTCAGAGGGCTTAGTACGAGTTTTACGGGACATAACGCGCTCGGTACGTAAATGCGAGTAATATTTTTAATAATCTCTTCGTTATTTATGCGAATAAAAATGGGTTTATTTTAATAAATACCTTTAGTTATTGGAACCTCCAGTTGTTTTTTAGGTAAGTGGTCACATGCGGGGTATTTTGATTTTATCTCCATTATTTATTTGTAAAATATACTTAAACAAAAAATTATATAGATAATAATAAATAAATATTAAATGTTAGTATTTGTAAATGATAAGTTGACATAAAAAGTTGTCATAGCAATCCAAAAGATTATAGATGGTTACTATTTACCAGATATATTTAATCAAAACATTTTATTGAAATAAATCGTTATAAACTTATGGTAATAGTAATACTATTAGAAAACTAAGCTAAAAGGAGGTATTCATGTACCTCCACCATACCCTTATTTTGTGACCATACTTATAAAAAGTGCATCCGAAAAGATTAAAGTGAATGGAGTCTGCGTTCTTTCTTGTAAATATAATTTGTCTGTGGCTTGACCATAGAGATACAGACGTTATATCTCTATGGACTTGACGGCCATCATCTCGCCATCATTGTCAACAGCTGTCAAATAATTGTCAATTTTAAAATTAATATTGTCATTTGTCAATGTCAATTCAATTTATTTTTGTTTATGTTTTTACTTTAACCCATTCATTGCCACCAACGCAAATGGTGCGTTGATTGAAATGTCTACATCATGCCACCAACGCACCATATGCGTCGAGTCACCTATTCACGTTTTCATCACTTCACATATAAATTGGTAGACATTTATTTAATTACTTGGCAACAGTCACAACTTGAAATATTTTTTAATATGGAAACACTGATGGTTTTCGGCTCGCGCTGTCAGTCTTGTTTTGACAGCGAAAAGGCGGTTGGCGCTAAAAAGCTCTATTTTGATTTGGGAATAACTTGAGTTTTATTGAGTGTTTGTTACGTATTTATTCATTGTGAGATAAAGGTGAGTAATAATCTTAATTCTATCATTATTTTCACTGATTTTATGGTGCATTTCTATAAGGAAATCAAATCAACTCATACGGTGCGTTTAGTGGCATAGCAGTAATAATCTTTGTTGGATAGTTTCATGCAGGAGGTAGAATACAAAAAATATGTTTGCGTACTATTTTAAATCTGTTTTAAATTAAGTACTTATGTGGTTTACTTATGTGACAGAAAACTTTATATCTTAACCGACGAACATGGAGTAGTTCTGAAGACGATTGTATATGCCGGCGCTTCGGATACTCAATTGGGAGGTGATAATCATAGTGAAAAAGTAGTTTTGAATTTATTAAATAATTATTTAAACCAGGGTTATTCCGTTTACATGGATAACTTCTATAATTCAGTAAATCTTGCACACAAATTATTAAATCTTAAGACTTATTGTACGGGTACTTTACGGGTAAATCGAAAAAATAATCCAAAGGAAGTCACACAAAAAAAATTGAGACGTGGCGATTCTATAGCAAAATTCAATCGTAATGGCATTTGTGTCATGAAGTGGAAAGACCGGCGGGATGTTTTGATGATTTCATCACAATTTAAATCTAACATGACGTGTGTAACGAATCGACGCGGTGAAACCCTTTCCAAGCCTGAAGTTATAGAAAAATATAATAAACTAGAGAACCGCCCGCGCTTCGCTTCGGGACCCGTAGGTCACAGCCCCGTAGGTCCCGCTCCCGTAGGAATTTAGGCTAAAAAGTAGCCTCCTACTCGCTCTCTTCACTCCACCCTGTCTGAGGTGTGTGGAGCCCTCGGGACAGTTAGTTCCCCTTTGGGGGTGTCTCTCGCGGCCCGTTAAAACGGGCCGGTCCTTGGGTTGGGCCCTAAGGCCCTTGGTTGTCCATCTGTGGTTAACCAATAGGTCAAATCCGGTGAGTGGCGGCCTTTTTACAGGCCGCAGAGTCTTAAACGGGATGGGTATCTCGGCGCACCAGTCAGCCGGCGGAGCGCAATCGCCTGAACCGCGCGCATCCTCTTGCACTGCGGTTCGCTGGCGAGCGCGTACCACGCCGGTGCAGCGTACGCGAGGCGGGATCTGATGTCTTCTGAGTCTCAGAAGTACGTAACCTGGGTATCGTCATGGATGAATCACTTAGATTTGAAAAACATGTTATAAACGTCGTTCGAAACTGTTTTTACCGACTCAAAGTGCTATATAGGTATAGAGAATACTTAGGTGAAGATCTCCGTATTAGACTGTGCGAGTCCTTAGTACTTTCTAAGCTTAATTACGCCGATATTGTAATCGGTCCCAGACTCCTAGTGCGCTCGCAGAATCTAATACAACGAGTTCAAAATGCCTGTGCAAGATTCTGCTTTAACATACCACCCAGAGCCCATGTTACTCCCTATCTAACTGGCGCTAATCTCCTCAAAATGAAACACCGTGGGCAGCTGCACTTGGCCTGTTTGCTATTTGAAGTTATTAACCATAAGACTCCGCCATATTTGTTGGAAAAATTGGAATGTGTTAACGACTATAACGCGTGTTTTAACACCAGGAGATCTTCATATAACCGGTTTTACACGGCTTACTGTTCGGCAGCATTTCGTGGTAGTTTCAAGTATACCGCCACGAAGTGCTGGAACAACCTTCCACCTCCTATACGTGCCGTTAGGACTATTAAAACTTTTAAAAAAGCATTCAGAGAACACCTTCTCAAACTTCAAAAATTACAGCAGGTTTCATAATAAACGCATACTTACATGTATCAAAATTAACATACAAACCGGGACACACTAACACACACATACGCTCAACAGACACATATCACACTCATTACACACACACACACACACACACACACACATACACACATACACACATACACACACATACACACACACACACACGCGCGTTATTTTGGATATTAATGTAATATTAATGTAATAAATTGATAAAAATCCCGTCGGTCGGTCGAATTGTAGGTTATCATTAATTTTATTATTACTTTTTAGATAAGGATAATTAAGTAGATTTTATGTTATATTTTATCATTGTTTAATCTATTAGTAACAGATGTGTAACACCACAGGCATACGAGGTCAGGGTCGCCCTGAAAACCAGCGGTCGTAGTTTTTACTGCGGCCATTGCTGAGTGCGGTCCCTTTTTCATATAGATTGTCTGCAATCCATTGTTTATAGTCATATAAGTTTTTTTTTTCTTCTTTTTATGTTAGCATTGCAGTTTCTTATGAAATAAACGTTTTCTATTCTATTCTATTCTATTGATGTAGGTCTTATAGACCCCGAGCTTCAGTCCGAGAGGGAGGTTCGAGGAGAGCACTGGTTTCAGGACTGCCATCGCGCTCCTGGCATTCGCGACATGTAGTATTTGATAGCGTGATTCAGAAATTGCAAATTAATTTTACTAACGCCATCTATTAACAACTCCGGAAATAAATATCTAGCAACTAACAAAAGATCGATCTTCCCATGGGAATGGGATGTTTTTCCGCGGTAAAAAGTAGCCTACGTCACTCTCCACCCTCCTAACTATCCCCACACACATAAAGCATACCATATAATAGCTTTGTTGCGACGTGAAAGAGTCACAAACAAACAAACAAACAAACAAACAAATAAACAAACAAACACACTTTCACATTTATAATATTAGTAAGGATACATGGGTGGCATAGACCACCAGGATCAAATGCTATCGTATTATTCTTGTGAACACAAGACTATTCGATGGTACAAAAAGTTAGGAATTCACGTGTTCCAGCAAATGTTGTATAATTCGTACACACTGCACAACATTTTCGCGCCAAAGAAAAGTTTTTATGATTACAGGCTTCAAGTCATAACGAAATTGTTGAATAATAATGTACGAGATACTACGCGCGATTCATTACCAAAAAAACAAGTGCATGTTCTTCAACATTGTTCTCGTACTTATGATGGCAACAAGAGAAAAATTTTACGACGTCGGTGTAGGCAGTGCTGGGTATCAAAAAAAGTACGAAAAGATACTCCGTATTTCTGCCCCGATTGTCCCGAACAATACGGGTTTTGTTTAAAGAATTGTTTTAAAGATTACCATAATTACTAATTGTTTAGTTTCAATAATAAATATTGGTTGATTTTTATTACTTTGTCATATTTTTACCCTGATTATCCATTTCCTACCGAAAATCTACTCTCTGCATAACTCTAGGTCGGGTGAGTTAGGTTTGTGTAGGTTAGATTACCTATACCATGAACTCTACAGGTATAAAGAAACCGCTTCCGAAGCCGGAAACCACGCTATGCTATGCACCTATCACTACTTACACCCAGAATGTCAATGCTGCAGCGCTGAAATATTTTTTTATTAGGCGTATTTCGGAGTAAAGTAGTTCGCTAAAAGTAAAAAAAAAACATTTCTTAACAAATAGCTAAGTTTTACCAATAAGTTAATAGCTGATAAGACCTAGGCAGTTTTACAGTGGGATGACCTCGAATTAGCTGTTTTATGTTTACGGTGGATCGAATTTCAGAATTTGGATTTTTGTTTAAAAAATCTCCATTTTTTAAGTATTTTTGTGGATTTGCACTCAGAATCAGTAACCCTTTCGGTTTTGGAAGTGGTCTAACGATTTCGATAAAAATTACAAGTTAAGGTTTACTTGGGTAAAAAAATCCATTTGGCTCAGACCTACCCCCGGACAGAGCTTGATTACCTATATGATAATAAAATATACATTTATATCATACTTGCTCAGTAACTAGGGATTACTATGGTGGAAAGTCTCCTTGTAAGTTGGTGTTTGCAATTCAAGGCAACATTACGTCGCACTATGCTTGAATTGTAATGTTCACATTACAGTTCAAGCTATGCAAAACTCCTTGGTAAACAATCTCTTTTCTTATAAAATGGTAAGAAAACTTTTTACTGAAAAAAAAAACACTGAACATGGCGGCATTTAATTTCCATACATTTCAAACTATGTGTATAAATTGTAATGTCCACACGCGCCAATAGATGGCGTTGAACGGGTTTCTGAATCACGGTTACGAATGTATCGCGGAGTTTATGTAAATGTAATGTCGACACGCGCCAATAGATGGCGTTGAACGGGTTTCTGAATCACGGTTACGAATGTATCGCGGAGTTTATGTAAATGTAATGTCGAGTGCTTTAAATATAACCTTGGGTCCATACAGTCCATTGGTTTTATTGGTATACTCATGACCTATGGTTAAGGATTGGCTATTAGTACAACCACTATGCAAAACTCCTTGGAACTCAGAGCCGTAAAAAAAATAGAAAACTATTTACGAAAAAAAATGGAAATGGCGGCATTTCATTTGATCTGAAATTAAAATTTCATTTTGCATTACCAATGTTTTATTTACCTCACAAGAATGATATAAAGTAGAATGCTTACCTCGGTTGCAAGTAGCTATTACACCCTCGAACTATATTCACCCTCGCTCGCTGCGCTCGCTCGTGTGACTAAATATCTCGGGTGCACGCGATCCATTAGCGCCCTATGCGAGCTGCGCTCGCACTGGCGCCAAATTGGATCTTGTTCTGTAATAGCTTACTTACGTCCCTTGTGTAACAATCTACTATTATATCGGGTATCAGCAGGCAATTATGACCTATTGCATAATATCATATAGACGTCAACGCAAACGGTGAGTTGAGTGGCACTAGTGGTTAAATATTTATTATCAGTGCCACCAACGCATATGATGCGTTTATCATTTTTCGATGGGTTTTTGTCATTTATGGGGTTTTAATAATTAAAAAACACAATATACAACGCCTTCCCTATTGTAACCAACAAAAACATTATGTGGCACCCAAGTGAGGTTTTTAAAATTTAAATGGCAATGAATGGGTTAAGTGTTCAAAAATTTCTTAGAAATTGACTCAATTAAATCAATTTAATGATTCGACTATCGGACGAATAAGTTTAATTTATTCGTCCGTTTAGCGGACGACTAGACACTTCGAATGATTTTATTATATAAAAAGTAGGTTTTGTCTGTAGGTAAAGGTGTCTTTGCCTCATATTATTTTTTATAAAATAAAATTATTTATTTTTCATATACTACATATTAGAGTAATTTTAAAAAGTGAGAAAATTGGTGAAACTAAATCTATAATTTATTTTGTATATGTTGCAGTTTAAAATATGATTGATCCTGTAAGTGGTTTTATAATTGAAGAAGAAACACTGAACTGTAAAGATTCAGGTAATGTTATTAATTAAATTATCTTTAATGAAATAAATACAGCGTAGTTGATTCTGGCTACAAGCCTGCATGAGATCTTGGAATATACTCCCGAGGTAAGGTGTTTAAAGCAGCGGTCCTCTCATTTTCTGGGCAAGGCATACTGTTGGGGCCAAAAGCCGCACCAGGGCTCTTTATATCTATATAGGCACCACCAGAGACGTCGCTATTTGTATGAGCGCCCATTTGCAATACTGTTTTGCACACCCTTCCACCCCCTGTCGCTTTATAGATGCACCATGGGCCGCACAGATACCAGCTTACACAATTCAATAACTCTATTGTATTATACACCAATTAGGAACTGTATCAATATTTATACAAATATCACTATTATACAAGTAATATTAAAAACAAAAAGACATGGTGTAGACACTGTAGACAATATCTGGTTTCATTTAATTTGCAACAAACTGATAGATAAATTGGTTACCTATTGGTTGTATAAATGAGCCTCTGAACAGCATACTGAAGCCATCAATGACATGTTGCTGACTAAACATAAGTGATGGACCAACATCATTTCAGCTCTCCGAAACTGCAACTGAAATACTTAACAAAATAGTATATTAATTGGCCTTGTTGCATAAGCTGTGTTTACTACCTTTGAATCTTTGATCTAATGTCTACATTGAGCGTCGCCCTACAATGAAAACAAAAAAAAACAAGGCAAAAATATCAAGCATGTGTGCGTGCAGGTGATGTTTTACACATTCGTCTATTGTCTATGTGTGCATGATCAATGATACAATGAATTGTGGCCAACCATTGGCGACAAATGGACCCCTGTGGGGCGGGATAAACATAAACCTGTATGAGATTCGTATTGAACGACGAGGGGGGGTTGGAGGCTAAATCGATTTTGCATGCGGGCACCAACACAGTTTACAGCGCTCCTGCAGCTGGCATTTGTGTAGGATGCAATTAAAATGAATTCCATATAAAACACATTCTTAGAGTAGTTATTTTTATGTGACTCTTATGTACTTTCCTTATTAATGGCTGAATGTGTAATTTTAATGGCCGAATATGTAAATTACAGGGTTCTCAAAGGACAACAAAGGCGTTTGGCGCGAGACTGACAAACAGGAATGGTTGAAAATTTATCAGACATACACTCAGGAGCGATTGAAAACGCGACCACGACCGCTGGAAATTATGGGAACACTTGGGAAGGATTTAATAGTTGGAAGGGATGGTATTAAAAGAGCTGGTATGTTTGACACGTTTCATACACCAAAATAATATGCAATTGAAGCATTTCACTCTAACGACCTAGTAGCATAGCATAGTTTTGCTAGGAGTTCTGCCTGCGACGGATTGCGGGTTCGGTTCCCGGATGAGGCAAACATTATGTGACAGATAAATGATTGTTTTCGGGTGTTACACTGTTAGTGGTGCCATTTGTGTTGTTTTCACGCAGGGAATCCTAGTGTATTATTATGGGAATGAAGTTCCTATTATGTTACGGATTGAAGCTAGAAAATAAAAAGTATAAGATTTTCGCGTGACGGAAATGGGATTGTATCCTACGTATATTGTACTTGTTTCCTATGTACATTGGCTCACACCAGTCACTGTACGCGCTTATTGGTCAATCAGTTTAATTAATTACAGCCAATCATTTTTTTTACATAAAGCATACAATTGATGAACCTATTAGGCAATAATGTTATTTCAGTTTCGTTTTTAAGAAACTCTGAATTGGGCGTATAGTAAGTATTGAATAAATTGATTTACATAACTTATATCTCTCTCTGTAGCAGGAAGAGCTAGAAGAAAAGTTTTGGTGAACGTTCCAAAAGTCGATAGAAGGCATTCAGAGCGATCTCAAGTAAAGCTTTCTGAAGACGTCGATGTGGGTGATCAAGGACAAACAAGAATTCAGAGTGATTTACCAGAAGACCATGATGAAAGAAATGGGGATTTTAACAGAAATTGTGATATTGATTCAGAGGAGAGCATTTTGGAGATCGATCTAGGTAAGTTTACAAATAGTTAGGTTGCATTGCACTTTAAGCCCCTTCGCACACGGCGTTGTAGCGTAAGCGTATCGTAAGGCACTTCTCACACTACGCTATTTATTTTATTAGCTACGCGACTGCATCGCAATCCCAAATTCGCTGTATCTGACACATCTCACTGACAGGAGACGCATCGTAGACGCGTCGCTTTCATACATTGACAAGATCCGAGTCGCTTGCAAATAGCGTTGTGTGAAGTGCCTGCGTATCTTAATCCGCGCGTACGACAAGATCATTGTCGAACAAACCCGCACACGAAGCATATTGTTATTTAATTGTAAATTATAATAAATCTCTTAATTGAAATTAATTTATTTACAGATAAGAAAAAAACAATTTCCAAGAAACGTTACGGAAAAAGACAGGAAAAAGACAAAGACAGGTTTAAGTGCAGCCAGTGTTCGCTAAGATTCAGATATGATTATAAGAGGACTCAACACTTGATAGTGGATCATAAGGACGAAAGTAAATTGTTTCAGTGTGAATTCTGTCCTAAAGTTTTTATGACGGTTCATTGGCTTACGAAGCATATGAATTGTGTGCATCCGAAGGAATTGTATAGTTAGGCCGTTCTCACACAACGCTATCTGCAAACGCCTAGGATCTTGTCCATGCATCGCTCATGACCTCGTGAATCGACGCCCTTTATATACCAAGTTACACGAGGCGATGCGTGCCTGTCAGTGTCATTGCGTCGGGAGTCGCGTAGGCGTAGCTAATAAATAGCGTTGTGTGAGAATGGCCTTAGGAATGTATGTTTTTAAATTCAATAAATGCTGAAATGTTTTTGTGTATGTTTTTTATGATTCATAGGTATGTGTAGATTATGTAAACTTAACTCCGATTAAGCTAATAGGAACATTGGAATGTAAGCTTTATGTCGTGATACTTACGGTTGACTTTATAACGCGTGACACACATGTAAATATACAAAGGCCCAACTCCAATCCGAGCAAAAAGTATGATCCGAATAGGGCAATGGCTTATGGCTTACACGCCGGATCGCTGTTCGAAGTGTCCTGAGTTCGATTCCCAGCGACGCGGAAATTTGAATGATGCGTTCCATTCTCGGTCTGGGTGTGTCCTTGTCTTGTTTTCGATTTTTTTTATGTAATTAAAGTAGCAAACCACCCTTCCGCTGTCGCCCATGACAACCGTGACAGACCTAGAAAGAGACCCAAATAGAAACTAGGATGGTAAGTCAAGTGGTGTAAGATCGTTAAGTTGGATAGAGATTATAGCTAAGTACAAAAGTGTTCCCACTATATCGTGCTTTATAGATAAGAATAAGTATTTTACTATGGAAGAGAGAAAAAGACCCTGTATAATTCCTTTTTTCGGTCACAAATGCGTTGCTACCCTTGAGAATTGAGAAACGTCTAAAGTAGTAGATACCTACCTATAACCAGCTCCACACCTCTATCCGGAACACAATTGTTGTTAAAGCGATTATGGCGGTAGAAATGTTGCTAAGTACTGTGGCGGGCGGTGGTACCTACATCTCCAGGTGAACTCTGGGCTCTTACCACCTTTAATATTATTAGAGAATAAAGGCACGATTACCCTGAAGGACTTCAACATTAAAAATAATAGACATCGATTTTAACATTAATTTTATTGAATTGCATGCGTTCGCTTCATGTGACGTCGAAGCGAATCTTTAGTAGCAAACAAATTATTACACAAAGAACAACAAAACTTTTTCTCCCCCGTGTGAGTGACTTTATGCCGCGATACATCAGATTTCGTGTAAAAAACTTTCCGGCAAATGTCGCATTCGTGAATTTTCTCCTTCATATGCACATTGCGAATGTGGTTGTTACTGAGACTTTTTGTAATAAATGATTTATCGCAAAAATCGCATTTATGTTCAGGCCTTTTCAATCCATGTTTTTCTACCAAATGTTGTACTCTAAAGTTCTCTTGTAGGAATCTTTCTTGGCAGTATGGGCAGGGAAATCTTAGCTTTCTCTCAAATTTAACATTATGAACCGTGACGTCATGCTGTTTCTTTTCAATTCTATTTTTAAATATTAAATCACATTCCTTGCATTGAAAGGGTCTGTGAGACCGCGTTTTGTGCAGGTTTAAAAACACCAAATTAGGAAACCCAGCTCCACAAATATGACAGACTTGCTTTTGATAATGTTGGTTCATATGTATGTTCAATAAACGAAATACCGTAAAGTTTTGCAAACATATTTGACACTCGAGACTAGCGTTCTCGATTTTAAATGGTACCAGTAGATCCTCATCAAGGCTAAAATCTATTTTATGTTCTTTTGTGAGGTGACTTCTCAGCAGGGATATACTCTCAATTTTTGTATTACAAATTTTGCAGAAAAGCACGGAAATTTCTACTTTTACCAGACGATTTTGCTGCAAGATTATCTTTTTTTCAATATTTTGCAAGGTGTGCTTGTTCATTGTATGTTCTCTGAGCAAATGCATGTCGGAGAATGGTTCTTTGCAACAAAAACATCTATACCTGCTTTTATTCCATTGAAATACACATATAGTGGAGTTAGCTAACAGTTTGAGGGAGTTTTCTCTGAGAATGGGACCGTTACCACGTCTCTCAGTTATTTTCAACCAGTCCTTTTTATGATGCGTGTCATCTGAAAAAAAGTGTTTTTATCAATCATAAGTAAAAAACAATAACATTATAATAATTAGGTACTAGCTGACCCAGCATAGTTGTCTTGCAACATGCCTTGCAAAAACAGCATCGAATTTCATTCAGTAGTTTTTGCGTGACGTGCGAACAAACATACTGATATACAAATATTCTAAAAATAATATTTTTGGCTTCTATTGACCCTATGACGATCAAAATGTATCTAACTATCTCTATACCTACTTATGTGTAGATTACGAAAATTCTACAAATCAATAAATATACACTCCCTACTTTTATACACAAATTAATTTAATATTCCATTAGATAAATTATGAAATCAACTAAATGGCCACATAATTAAATGATTGGACGATGAGCAGCCGAGACAGGTACCTGATGGAAAATAGTCACCATAGAAGGGGGGAAGGTGCCGGCTGCTTGACATTACCAAAACTTTTTAAAACCATTTTAGTGCTTAGTGCAATTTGAGGAAAGATAAAATTCCCAGCAGCTATGATTATCTCAAACAGAACAAATCTGCTTTACGACCTTTGTTAGTTCCATGGGTACGCTAATTGCCCCTCAAATTAGCATAATATTTTATATATTAATAATTACTTACTTGAGGAACACCTAATTGAGGGTTGGAGGGGGGGGGGGGAGAATAGGATTTTCAAGGTACATTTTATGTAAACCCCCCTGCCCCTGCGTATCTAAAGAAATATGGCTTCACTTTGTTCGTTAGCGGAATCATTAAGTCTCCCTGCTCGCTAAGCATCGGCAGTCCGGCAGTCGTGAGAAGCGCATTTGATGAAGACGAGAAGCATGTAGCGATTCTGGAGGATTCCTTACTGTGTCATCGTTCCCAGCCGCGTCATGGTAATACCTATTTATGTCACAGCAGGTTGTGAATAATCCATATCACCCGAAATATAAAATGTAAGATTTTTGTGTGACCGAAAATGGCAAGTATGCTATTGGCTGAATCCAGTCATAGATGTGTGCTTATTGTTCAATTAGATTGTTTAATTGCAGCTAACAAGGTCCCAGATGTCAGATGAGGTAAGTCAGCTGTCTGTAGAGATTTTCGGCTTTTAGATGGTTGTAGTGTAAAAATATAACTTCATGAGTGTTCTACGACAGTCAGGTATTTTTATTATTTACCTATTTATTATGGTACATACCTATTCGGCCAACCAAAAAGTTAGGACACCTTATGGTATATTTAGTATCTAATAGGTAAGTACCTAATATTAATACCTACAGATTTGTTTTTTGTCATCTTGCCATCCTTTTAAATTTTAATAAAACAAATAAATATAGCAAAACATCGTTTATTTCTAAATTCCAAAATAAAAGTAAAGTAATGAAGTAACTTAATTACAGAACTTTTTGGAATGCCCTAGTACATGTTGTTTTAATTTCGACTCTATACTGAAACATTTAAAGCATATTTCGCATTTATATTTCTGCGTGTGCTCTCGTGTAAAATGTTCAGTCAGTAAGCGCTTCATGTCGAATTGGGCTTTGCAGAGTTGACATTCAAAATTCTTAGAAATTCCATGCGCATCCTTCAAATGGCGCATTCTGTTGTAATAATATTTAAAAGTCATTGGACATTCTGGACAGTTGTTATTTCTTGGGCGTTTCGTGTGCACTACTTGCACATGATATCGCAACTTGCCTTTCTTAAAAAATACTTCATCGCACAGCTTACATGTGAAACGCGTAAAATGTTGTTCCCTGTGTCGTATTAACAGACGCTGCTCGAAAAACGTTTCACCACAATCCTGACAAACGACTGTTGGAAAATGACTGTTCATGTGATCTCTCAATGACTTGAAATCCTGGAAAATTGCGTTACAAATATGACAGCTAAATTTTCCATCTACGGTACTCATATTAAATTCAATCATTCCGTTATTCCCGGGGAAAAAATCTTTCTCGTGCTTCATTATTAAATGTTCTTTAATGGCGTTCAGGTTCGGATACTTGGCGTTGCATAGTCTACATTTGAGCTTCGATATATCGACTGGAATGACACGTTTGCCCATGTTAATGTATTTTTCTAGAAGCAATTTTCTGCTTGGTATTACATGCTCCGATGTGTGTTTGAAGAAATCATGGGGTTCTGAGAAGTATTCAAAGCAATAGAAGCATTTGTAGCAGAATCCTGAGAATGTAAACGGTTTCACGGTGGTGTTTTGGATAAAAGTAGCTGCATTATGTCTTTCCGGCTTCGTCAGTGACCAGATACTGGTCTTCGTAGATTGAGTTCCTGTCAAACAAAAAAAATATTAGAATTTAAAACAAATTCTTTTCATCTGGTAAATGATGACGATGAGTCTCAAACAATTAAATATGTGAATTATAAAAAAAACTTGTTATATTAAAAATAAACTTCTGTTTTTTATTATTTTATATTTATTTTTATTTTATATGTATTTTATTTAAGTAACGTTACCATTTGTAGTAGTCTTTGTTATTTTAAAATAAAAACAATTGGATAATTTTGACTTTGTTCTTATTATTTTAATTTCTCTACGACTTATGTATATGAAAAATTATTACGAAAATTTAAATTTATTTTATTTTTTTCAAACAACAGCGCGCTCGCGGCATATCAAACGCATGAAATGTTTGTGTGTGTCTGTGTTCACACTGAACTAGCGGCGGAGCGCGCGATTCAGTAGCGACGCAACTGAACTCTCGCGTAATACGCCTGGCGGTCAATGTGAACACGAGCTCGCCACGTCCACCGCGCGCGCGCGCCACCGCGCCCGCGTGTTCAGTATGAACAAGCACTTATTATAATCCGGTTATTGTTTCCATTTTCCGTTGCAGTATCAAACACAACGCGTCGGGTGTACGGTGTGGCCGACGTCCATGGAATCCAATGACCACTTACCTTGAGATGACTCCTGCGCCATTAGTCGTCTTATTAAGTTTATTTTTCTGAATTTAAGGTAGCAAATGAGCGTGCAGCAGCAAATTCTGCTGCCCATTACAACTGTGATCTAGCAAGACTCAATTTAGGGACTGGTTAGTCCAGATGGTGTTAGAATATTAGTTGGTTAGTTTGATAATAAGTGTGAAGACAGGGACTGTTAGTAACAGTACTTTTAGTTCATGGTAATTGTTAGGATGAGTCTCGTTCTAATTCGGACACAGATGCGTTGCTACCCCCGAGGACTGAGATGGTCGCCTATAAAAAAGTGTAAGTGTTCTTTTTCTGCCATTCTTGTTACCACAACTGCTCTTCCTTACCTTTACAAGATAAATATTACTTGGGGCTTATCGTTTCGCATAAATTTTAGTTGAACAGCTATCATATTACAATGTTTACGGAAAGGTAAGGAATTTCAGGTAATAAATTTTTCCCATCTCTGATCTCTCCGAATAAGAAAAAAAAACCGGCCAATTGCGAGTCGGGCTCGATCACCGAGGGTTCTGTACAAAATTGTAGATATAAGTAAAAGTTCACCCATCAAGACAATCCAGTCATAAGGGTGCGGTCCCACTGAGGCGGAGCGGAGCGGAGCTTTGCGCCATTCACCAATCACATGGCTTGAAATCCCCGCTTATTGTGCCTCGTGTGGATTTCAAGCCATGTGATTGGTGAATCGCGCACAGCTCCGCTCCGCTACGCCTCAGTGGAACCGCACCCTAATAATGGAAATTATTATTATTATGTGCTGTAACTAAAAATTTAATTTTTTAATAATTTTTCCTTTATCTCTACTATAAGTCGTGGCTGCGTAGCTCAGGAGTTCACGGAAAGCAGTAGGTATTCTGTAGGTTTTGACTAAATTGCGAATTGAGAAAATTTGCGAAAATGTGCGGCATAAACGGCTGTATCTTTTGATTGCGTTGGCTTAGGAGTTTCATTTTATCACAGCTTAAAAGGGCAGTAGACCTGAGTATTTGATATAAATATCAGCTTGATACCACCCGCGCTCCTGAGAAAAAGGGTCTTGACAGCCGGAAGGACGGACAACAAAATGATCCTACAAAGGTGCCATTTTTTCCTATCGAGGTACTTAATCCTAATAACTCTTTACAAAAAAATAACCGACTTAAAAGTCGACATAACTCAAAAACCACTCGCCAGGTGTCGCTCCAATTTATAAGGGACCACACGAAAAGCACTACCTTTCGAGAAAAAAAAAGAATCATCGAAATCAGAACACCCAGTTAAAAGTTAGCTTAAATTAAATTCACATTATTGAAAATAACTCAAAAAGGAGATGTTTCAAATCCGGCCCACAATATGTACAGTACCTCGAAAAATCGAGAAAAATTCATGGAATTTGGGAAAAATAAAGATAAATTGCTTAAATGCATACTTTTCTGGTACAAATTTTGTATTTATAATTCATTTTTATCAATTTTCAACATGGCGTCTTGCCAAGTTGTCATTGATCATAGATCGCGAACTGTCTACTGTCACTTTAAATGACAGAATTGTAGGTACATTTATGTCAAACTTCTATCAAATTAACCAACATGACGTGTGATGACAGCTTACCGCCATGACAGACTTTTGTTTTTGTGTTGCAATTTTAAGTGTACATTTTTGTGTTATACCACAAAACTAAAGCAATTTAAAGGAATTGGATGACTGAAAACTGTTTTAATTGTGTTTCTCCATTTTTTAGTATGGTGTACAAAGTGGTGGCCGGGGCTCCATACATTTTGAAACATCTCCTTTACCGTCAAATGTCGCTCAAATTAAAATGGGACCACACGGCAGTATTAGCTTTCGAATGCGGAAAGAATTATCGAAATCGCATCACCCAGTACGAAGTTATGACAACATACATACATGAAAGTACACATACGACAAAAAAAGATACCGACGAATTAAGAACCTTTTTTTTTCAAAGTCAGTTAAAAAGATGAATGTTCAGACAAATATTTACGATAAAACCTTATCGACCACGTATATCTTACTATTTAAGAAGGGTGTGTAAATTAAATAAGATAAATAGCTTGTTATAAAAAAACTTTAATATTACTATACTCGTACACAGGATTTTGTACATAATACTGATCATTGTTTATTTTCAAACAAAAGTTTGATATGACTAGCAATATAAGTGTCGAAAAATAATACAATACTTACCTACATCATTAAAACATTTAAAAGCAGATAATGTTTTTCAGAAAATAAAGTTCTTATGATCTAACCCGTAGTGACCTAAAATTGAAGTTAAGTACGAGCATATTCAAACATTGGAACCAAAATTTTTGACGATAGCTTTAAACTGCCACTGTGGATGCCACTGCTTCATGTGTTTGTTGTAATCATTGCGATTATGGAACCCGTGACCACATTCCGAGCAGCTGAACTTCCACACCGGTCCGTGAACGCGCATATGTTGCCTTAAGGTCCTTTCATGCATGTAAGCCTTCTGACATACGGCACAGTAGAAGTTCCTCTCCCCTGTGTGACCTCTCATGTGCATTTTCAGCAACGATTGCGTCCCAAAACATTTCCCACACACCTTACACTGAATCTTCAGTGTATGCTGCTTCGTCGTATGCTCTGTTAAGGCTCTTCTAGTAGGAAATACGGCTTTGCAAGCGGAGCATTCGAACGTGAACGTTATTCCGTGAACCTCCTTCAAATGTGTCATCTTTCGATAATGTTCAGAAAATCTTTCCAAACAACGTGGACACTTCAGCGGTTTAACCTTCTTCGCATTCGTCACTTCATGCTTCTTAAATAAATGGTATCTCAACTTCAGTTTTGTGGGAAACACTTCATGACACTTCTCACATTTATGCACCCCATTTTGATGAACTATCCTATGATTGATAAGTCGTTGGTGCGACATAAAACCTAAGCCACACGTTTCGCAAACCACACTGAAATGCACGTTCATGTGTCGATTGAGCAAGAAAAACGAATTAAACGTCTTTGCACATTTGTGACAAGATAAAAGTCCATTGCTCGTGCTAAGATCATAAGCCATTAGACCGTTGCCTGCTGAATTGAACTCCTTTTTATGAGCTACTGTCAAATGCTTTCTGATATCATCCAAGTCCGAGTACCTCTGTTCGCAAATTTTGCATTTCAAGCCTGATATGTCTACTTTTATCACACGCTTTCCTTTTCTCAAATGTTGTTTAAGTAAACAAGGTCTTTCGGGTGCCGAATGTATGTTGGTATGGTTCAGAACCGACTGTACTTCTGGAAACACCTCATTACAATAGAAACATTTGAAATTGGCTTGCTGATAAAAGAACGGCTTGACCGTTGTGTTCTCTAGGAATGTAGCAGCGTTTTGTCTTTCCGATATGGTCAGTTGCCACAAACTGGTTCGAGGTCCTGGTTGCAGTGTGGCTGGAATTCCTGGGGAAGATAAAATTGTGCCGTTTAAAATTCTTGATCTTCTTCAGTCTTCAATATTGTATAGGAGGGCCAGCGTGACTGTTAATCTGAGTGCCAAAATTCGAGACCAATAAAAACTCCAGTACCGACTAATTCATTTTAGATTTAAAATGATACGTGATCTATTTTCACCACACTTTTTTTTCAACGATAACGCATTGTTACGAAACGGTCAAAGCACACGTATATATTGTCTTAATATATCAATTGACAAAGTACCTATAAGGATTATTATATCGTTTGAAATTAAAAAAAAACGCAAAAACGAACCTGCAGACATACCTGCAACAATTAACAAGAAATTATGATACATTTTCGTTTCCTGTTCACGATACTCCTTGAACTATTCAAGTAATGTTGAAAAGTCTTGGCTTGTCACCTTTTGAGGCTTACCTAATGATTTTATTGAAATGTAAAATTCCATTACTATTTAAAGTATAAAATATTTTATTTACTCACAATGCAAACAACAACCTTGTACAAATACATACACAGACACACATATCGAGATCACTGTTATTTAAATTAAAAAAACTATTTCAAGAGCAAAATTATTTTTTTCGATTTAAGTCATTTGAGCAAACATCTCAGTTCACTGCAAAATTAAATAAGCATTTTTGGTGCCACTCTTTCACATGCTTATTAAAATCATTTCTATTTTGGAAGTTACTTCCACACTCAGCACACACGTGCCTGCTACATTCTTCCACTGACATGTGAACCCGCATATGCTGTTTCAAACTTTTTTGGTGTCTGTAAGACTTTTGACATAGACGGCATATAAAGTTCCTTTCTCCTGTATGAGAAACCATATGCTTCTTCAATGTGGAAACACAGCTGAAGCTCTTCTTGCAGATCCCACATTGTGTCTTTTGCGTATGGAACTTATTCGTGTGCATCGTCAAAGCTCTTCTACTGGGGAAAGTCGATCGACAAATATCACATTCGAAGGTAAAAATTATTCCGTGTACATCTTTCAAATGCTTTAATTTTCTAAAATGTTCCGTAAATCTCTCGGAACAATGAGGACAACGCAGCATTCTCATATTTGTTGCGCCTTCGTGAGCTTTTTCTATGTGATATTTGAGGTTAGAATTGGTGGTATACACCTTCTCACATCGATTACAAGGATATCCTCCTGGTAGATGTATTTCCTTATGTTGTAGTAACCTCTGATGGCTTATAAATCCAGCACCACATGTCTCGCATACAGCATTGCTGAAATGGACATTCATGTGCCGATTAAGGAGAATAAACGTTTGAAAGATTTTATCACATATATGGCACGCAAACTGACCGTTTTTGGAAGATAAATTGTATGCAACTACACCATTCCCAGAGGCTGTAAATGGTTTCTCATGAGCATCCGTCAAGTGCTTGCGTATGACGTCCATATCAGAGAAATTTTCCTGACAAATCTTACATTTAAGCTTTGATATATCAACCTTCACGGTTCTCTTCCCTTTGGGCAATAGTTCTTTAAGTATTTTCTCCTTTTCAGGCATTTCATGGGACCGGGTATGTTCAAGTAGGATGTTTATTTCTGAGAACTGTTCCCGACAGAAGAAACATTTGAAGAAATATCTACAGTAGACAAAAGGCATTGCTGTGGTAAATTCTAAGAAAAGCGCCACATTTTGTCTTTCTGACAATGTCATTTCCCATATACTTGTAAGCGCTCCTTGTCGTCCCTGGTCCGTTCTCGTTCCTGAGGAGACAAAATGTCCATTATAATCTGCCATCCAAGATAATCTTCAATGTTGCTTCAATGAAAAATCTTGACCAATCAATATTGCTTGCACACATTGTAACAATAAAATATAGGTACTGTAAATTAATGTGGAGATAAAATAATAGTGTCCCATAAAAGAATAAAAGAGGTATGCTGCTCACGACTGCTAGTATCTAATGAAAAGTAGAAACTGGATACAGAAGCCGTAGATCGAACGGCGTGTAAGAAATTAGACCAAAGTGAGAAAGGCTGGCGGTGGAGATATTGCACCCCAGATTTCTGTTTGCTTTCAGACATAAATTAAGGTAAGAAGTGAACATCCTTTGTACACAAGACAAGCGAAATTGGTGTTGCAGTCATGACCTTAGTTTAGGTGAAATGAAATAGCAAGACGAAAACTGACTTACTTATATAATATTTAATTATATTAAACTAAAACAAATACATGTTAATTATAATATTACATCTTTTGTCCACTTATACGTATAGCAAATTAAAAAACTTTTTATTTCACAGCAGACTAAAACATTTCATATCAAAAACACTTTGTTCAAAAACCGCCATAAGAGTCAATCAAGTACCTAAACTTCAGCATTTTTATTTATCAATTTTTATTTGTTTTTGTAAGACAATTAATAAGTAAACCGTGTCGCAAACTTAAAGGTTAATATTATTATAGTAAAGGAATATATAGAAATACTCATTGAATACAATATGCTGTTAATCATATAATATTAAATAACTCCGTGAGCAGTATTTGCGTGTAACGCAAGTGCTGCGTTGTCGTCGTAGTCCTGACCGCAAACGGTGCACGATATTTGTGTCACGTCGTGAGACTTTAAATGCTCTTTGAGGCTTTTCTTTCTTGAGTATGCTTTCCCACAGATTTCGCATTTATAATTCTTTTCTCCTGTATGGATCACCATATGTCTGGAGAGACAATATTTAGAGAAGAACCTAGCGTGGCATATGGTGCACTCTTGGTCTCTTTCTTGCAAGTGCACAGATCTTACGTGGATTAAAAGCTGGTATTTCAAATCGTATTCTCTTCCACATGTCTCACATTTGTGGGAACCGGTTATCTGATTATGAACTGACCGCAAGTGCTTCGCCCTCCGATAGCTAGAATTAAATCTTTCTGGACACATTGGACACGTTCTCGGAGATTGTTTAAGATGTACTCCTCTCATATGTAAAGTTCTTTTAGCGGAGTTGTTGAATACTTTGTCACATTTATCACAAGGGTAGCTGCCGTTTACGTGAGTCTGAAGATGTCTTTTCAAAAGACTCAAAGAAATAAAGACCGAACCACATTGCTCGCAATTAAAGTTACTGAAGTGATTGCTCATATGAATTGTGAGGGATCGAAGTTTCAGAAAATGTTCATGGCATATTTGGCATTCGAAAGTTTTTCCAGATAATTTAAAAGGTATAAGATTATCCTGAAAATCTGGATCGATTTCCTTTCCATGATCCCTTAGATGTGTTTTTAAAGTTATGAGATCTGGCAGTGTTTCCATGCAAATTTTACACTGAAGAGATGAAA
Source organism: Hesperia comma (assembly GCA_905404135.1). Classification (NCBI taxonomy): domain Eukaryota; kingdom Metazoa; phylum Arthropoda; class Insecta; order Lepidoptera; family Hesperiidae; genus Hesperia; species Hesperia comma. Next base: position 18,062,833 of record FR990015.1, on the reverse strand, counting down.
CATCAATTTTAAGACTCTTATCCCGAATTCGGTTTCTTAACTCTTCCTTAAAGTCATTGATATTGTGAGATTTTTGGTGTTCTTTTAAATCATCAGCTTCGACAAAGGATGTTCCGCAAATGAAACATTTATATTTATTTTTGACGTGTATAAATGGATAGACGTGAGAGTATTCGAATAAAGTCAACGCATTCTGCTTCCACGTCTGATATTCAGAGGAAGGCAGTTTTTTATGCGATCTTTGAATGTAACTTCCTTCGAACGTCTTAACATTAATCGTAACTGATTCTTCTTCGGTTAATTTCATTCCAACTTCATGCAGTGATATGGGTTCCTTCAGAAATGTAACTGGAGTTACATTCATATCTTTTAAACCTTCCACACCTAACTGTTTATCATCCGGTGTTCGTTGCCGTACCGTATTATTTAGTGTACGTATTTTTTTATGATTTCCTTCATTGACTTCGCCCTGTTCATATACGCAAACTAAATCCTTTATCGCTATAGGATGTTTTAGGATTTTTAACCTAATAATAGTGCCATCATCATCTTTTACTTCCATCGATGCATCGCTCTCTTCGATGATGCCTAGAAAAAAGAAATTATTTCTATCATTTACGAAGTTTGGTGCGTGTTCAATTACTATTTGCGAAGAATTTCAAAACTATCACGCTCATTGATATATATTATACAATTGATTATTGAAAGGTAAAGAAAAATCCATTATTTATCGAGAGTTGGCTGATGATGCAAGGAGTTACCAGCAAACGTGGTATGACAACACTGAAGCCATTGGCTATACCACGATATAATGAAAAAATGTCAGGAGTTGATCTTCAAGATACAACGACGACGACTCGGATGGCGCAATGGTTAACACGCCGGCATGCTGTTTCGAGGGTCCTGAGTTTGATTCCCAGCGAGGCGGCAATTTGAATGATGAGTTTAAATTTCCGTTCTCGGTCTGGGTGTGTGTCCTTGTCTTGTGTGTTGTCCAAGGCACCCACGACACAGGGAATCCTAGTGTGGGGCTTTGAGTGTGAAGCTTTATTTATTTAATGATTTCGATTAACTGCCATCCGGGTCGTCTGTATTAATGCCACTAAATAAATAAATAAATACGACTGAAGCACAAACCAAATCGCAGAGACGTGAAGGTGCGAATGCTCAGCAACATAGTACACGGGTCAGGTACACGGACTAAAATTGACAAAGCCAAACCACGAACATTTACCACTAATAAAACTTGCTACAATCAAAAAAGACTGTAGAAATCGTTACAAAAAAAGAGTGAACACCACCATGAAATGCAAAAACTGCCCTGGCTCTCCTCTATGTTTTTGTAATAATAATAATTTATTATTATATTTTTGCCTTGTGCCATGAAGAAATCGAAATTATTATGTAACTTTAGAATCAAAATCTTGATTTTAATTATTGAAACTTTAGTTCCTAAAATTGATGATTTTTTAAGCGAATCTGTATAGTCTTTTATGTAATTTTAGTTGATATTGAAAATATTGATTTAATTGAGGCAAAATTTATGTCTATTTTGGTTATTTTCATAAAAAATTAAACCATCTTTACCAGCTGGCAATAAACGTGTTAAGAGCGCTGGTTAAGAGTGAAATAATAAAAAAAAATTGCCCATCAGCTAGCCATACATTTTTTAATTATTGGAGGCTTTAATTAGTCATTAGTGGCTCGAGGAAAACTGCAATTTTAGCGTTTGAGATTTAAGTCTTAAACAAATTCTAGGCGGACAAAAAGCCGCAGGCGGAAATCTAGTAGCAAAATAAAAGTCTTTTAGTTGCGTTGAAAATTATCTGTTTATTTTAATTAAATTAAAATTATTTCCTAAATAACATAATTTAAATGTAACATACTCAATACAATTTAATAATAAAATTATTAAATCATTTCTAAATTGTAAATATAATAACACCAAATATTAGGTACCTATATTAAGCTTTAGGGCGCATTCAAGTAGAACGCTGGTTACCGGCGCCGATCTGCCAGCGTTTATCGATACTGGTCTGTTGACATAAGGGCGCATTCAAGTAGAACGCTGGTTACCGGCGCTGATCTGCCAGCGCTTATCGGTACTGGTTCGTCGAGATAACCTCTACATAAAGCAAGCTTGTATAAGCAGGAGCTGGCTGACAGTCTCTCAGAATCATTGATCTATAGGATTATGGATTAGACACTAGAGCAAAAATAGCGTGCCTGACAAAATTTTAGTAAAAACAAAACATGGACACTTTTGCTAGTGTTGTGCGCACTACGTGGACGGAAACAGTATCGATATTTAGTTTAATGATTTACGATACAACAGCAATAATATATGTCGTTCGTCTTTTTTTTCATTAATTTAAAAACCGACTCTGAATTTTGGATATAACAATTTGGGTTATGTAGGGATGTCTTTAGGAAGACACTGACAGGTCTCAGACGTAATACGCGCATGCGAGATGGCAAGCGCATGGAACATAAGATTTCTTTGCGGTATCTTCTCTAGTACTTTAGTACATAGTATCAATGGCCTACCCGCACTTATAGGAGCAGGTCGGAACTTGTCGGCGCTTATCGGCGCTCATCGGCGCTGGTTCGGCACAAAGTATAGAGACTACCTGTGCCGACTACCTGCGCGGATAAGCGCCGATAAGCGCTGGCAGATCAGCGCCGGTAACCAGCGTTCTACATGAATGCGCCCTAACCTCAGGTCGGAACTTGTCGGCGCTTATCGGCGCTGGTTCGGCACAAAGTATAGAGACTACCTGCGCCGACGACCTGCACCGATAAGCGCCGATAAGCGCTGGCAGATCGGCGCCGGTAACCAGGGTTCTACTTGAATGCGCCCTAAACACAGGATATCGAATATCTGAAATCTGAACGTATCAAAATATTAAAAATAGCTACTGTTTTGAAAAAGTGTAAGAAAAGGTTTGTATCTCGTAATATTCTGATCAAATATAATTATACCAGGGATGTTTAAGAAGGCTTTCACGTCTCTTGGTAACAATGTTCAACGGACCGCAGTTAAAACCATCATATACCTAATATATTCAAGTAAAACCTTTAAAATTAATTGAAACGAAACAGAAAAATACTATACTAATTAGTGTAAGGAATTTATCTAAATATTTGTTCATTATAGGAATATATTTTTGTCACAAGTATAATACATTTCTTCTAATTGCACCCAGAAAAATAAATGAAATAGACCATTTTGTTAAATAAAGGATCGTCATACATAAAATCTTTGCTGTTCTGTCTAGTAATGTGATAATCGGGCAGTGAAGAGATTAAAATGAGTGTACAAGTAGAAGTATAAATTACAAAAACATAAGTACCTAAGTAGGTACTTCAAAATTATGAAAGATGAAATTGCTTCACTTTTGGTATTAAGTACCTGGTTTCAAAAGATAATTTTCATTGAAGTTGGTTTAGCAAATTAGTATAGCAGCTCAAAACTATGAGTGATAAAAATTTTCTTCAAAAGACAGAAGAAACTATGCAATACGTGCTACTACAGAGAACTGCGATGTTGCGCTTTGACAATAGTCACATCACATTTATATCCTTTTAAAATTGAAAAAGAAGCTCGAAAGCACACTTTTCCTCAAATAAATAATATTTGTCAATCAAACATACCCTACTTAAGGGTGCGTACAGATTATGTAACATGTTATATAACTTCTGTTTTATAACACGTCCACACTATCTAACATTGTTGTCTAACAATGAAACATGTAACAAGACCGTACACATTAAAATAACATCGTTGTATAACAGTGTTTTATAACAATTCAATGCGTGTCATTTCTTAAAATATAGCATATAACATTGTTGCAAAAACTAATAACATGTTATATAACTTGTTTTTATAACACATATCGTCCACATTAAAAAACCATGTTATTTTACTATGTTTTATAACATGTTTTGTTATATAGTCTGTACGCACCATAAGAATACTTGACCGATTTTCTTGTGCTGTAGACCTAAGGTCATGCCCATGAATTCTTGAATTCGAACACGTCAAAATACACGTAAAGAAGTAAATAATGTACCTACTGTGTATCGTAGAGTACACAGTATAAATATGTTACGAATTTGCTTATTTAAATCTAAGACATGTTTCATCGGTGGCCCTAAGCTAGCACGACATGTAATAAAGCCAAAATGATTGAGTTGCGCAATAGAAAGCTTTACAAATGGAGACGAAGATGGTCTTTGAGATTCTTTCTCCTCAAGAAAGCTAACCCACAGATCTCACATTTATGATTTTTTTCACCCGTGTGTATGATCATATGTCGCTTCAAGGTTTCTTTGTTACAAAATCTTTGAAGACACACTTTGCATTGCTCATTCCGTTCCTGAAGATGCACAGAACGATTGTGACAAATGAGATGATATTTTAAATTGAACGCCCGTCCGCAAGTCTCGCATTTATGCACCCTAGTTGAATGATTATGTACGTCCTGGAGATGAATAGTTCTTCTGTAATTTGAATTGAATCTTTCCGGACAAATAGGACATCTTCTTGGATATTGTTTGAGATGAACTCCTCTGATATGCAAAGATCTTTTTTGAGTTGTACTGAAGACTTTGTTGCATTTATCACACGGAAAGTTGCCCGTTTCGTGGACTTCCAAATGTTTCTTTAAAAGTCGTAATGTCATGAAAACCGAACCACATATTTCGCAGCTGTAGTTGTTGAAATGAACACTCATGTGAATAACTAATATTCGCACTTTAATAAACGTTTCGTCACACATCACACATTTGTAAGAACCCTCCGTGCCGTCCAATTTGAAAGGTATCATATTGTCTTGTAATTTCGGATCTATAGCTTTTTGATGGTCGTCTTTCAAATGAAACTTTAGTTGCATCAAGTCCTTTGGTTTCAGGGAACAAATTTTGCACACTAACTCACTGACATCGACTTTCAAAATATTTTCCCTTCGATTATTTAATAACCTTTTCAGAGGCGCAAACGTGTGACTCTCATTCATGTGCTGTCTCAGTAGAGAAGTTTCAAGATACTGTTGGGAACAGATGAAGCATTTGAATTTATTGTTGCCGTAAATAAATGGATAAGCAGTTGAAAATTCGAAGACGGTTAGCGCATTCTGTTTATAATCGACTTGCTTCTTCGTTTTAGCATGTGGAGAGATTCGGATAGGCACATTTTTTACTGTAGACGGAGATCCTGGAGCATATGATACAGGCGACGCGCTACGTGGCGGGCTACAGTCGGGCGGAGGATCAAAGTACGTGCCGCTAGTTTGAGAGCTCGTTTTGGCGTTGAGCCGTAACTTTGCGAAGTCCAACACCGTTCCCAGAGGCCTACAGAGGCTGCGATCATATGCCACTTGGAATAAGGGCACAATCCGTTTCGCTGGCGGCTTTTCCGTCAATATTGTCGCTTCGTCTCCTAGAAAACAGAAACAGATTGTATGTATTGGTGCCCCAAATCTTCAACATGCAGTGGTGGATTAATATGGGTATTGGTGCTTGTGCGTTTTTCGTCCACTTCTTGCTAAGTAATTGGACAGGTCAGGTTCAATAGCTGAAAACGTTAATTGACCGAAAAAATTGAAATAAACTAAAGACTAATCAACCACCATTTAAGTACTCAAGCTCCAGAAAACGACAGTTTTTGTTAACACGTAAATAGAACTTCTTCTAATTTAAACCTTCGACAAATTAGATATAACTGAAAATATTTAAAGGCAAATAATAATTATTTTGTCAATTAGATGTATTAAAACTGTAAAAAAATACTTCAGGGTTTACAAATATAAATTGATTTGATGAACTTTATGTATTTAAATTTTTAATTACGTCCTGGAATGATTAAAGTAACAGAAAACATTTACAGTTTTATATTTTTATGCGTAACTGTTTATTATTGAAAATTTTGAACAGAAATAAAAATAAGTAATGACATTATGTACTTGTAAAACTAAATTCATGTGACTAGCATGGCTACAATTCTCTTGTAGTTGACCAACTACAAGCGTGTTATTTGATATATTATTGATATAATTATTATAATATTTTCTTTTTGTGGTGGAGAAACAATAAGTTCAAAAAAATAAATACCATACCAAACAACTACTGCTTATTTGGGCAGTAATATTTTTTCCCTCAATAGTAGTAGTTTATATACTCAGTCTCAGTTTTAACTTATTTATTAACACTATTTTTATGCATAACATAAATCTTATTCGAACTTCATTTCTTCTAAATTGGTAAACGTCCACGTAGAGAAGAAAAATTACGTGTCATCTAGGATGTGGCATGTCACATTAAACACAACTATGTTAAGAAATAATGTCAGAGAGAAACTTCTTTGGATTCAGAAGGATGTTGATTTTTCAAGTGGTGCTTCAAGCTGCAATTTTGCACAAACGATCGCCCACAAAAAGTGCAGATAAAACGCCTATCATCTTCATGTATTCTCATATGTTCCTTCAAAGTATACTTCCTAGCGTAACCTTTGAAACATATATTGCATTGAAACTTCCTCTCCCCTAAATGCTTCACCATGTGATCTTTCACTTCAGACGTCGAATAGAACTGCCAGTCGCACAAGCTACATCCATATCTCTTTATCTTCAAGTGCACCGTCCTCATATGAACACTGAGCTTCCCACTCAACGTAAACACTTTAGGACACAATGTGCATTTGAACTCCTTTAACTTAAACCCATGGACAGAGGATATGTGCTTGTTTCTCTGAAAGTAGTTCCTAAATGTCTCGGAGCAATGTGGGCATCGGTGTCTCTTCACCAGCATATGCACCGTCGCATAGTGCTCCTTCTTAGCATTCTCTGATCGAAATGTCTTATCGCAACCTTTACATGGAAAAGAACCCGTTCCATGTGAAAACGTATGTGTCCTCAGTCTTTCCGGAGTAACAAAGCCGTTGCCGCATTGCTCGCAAATAAAATTTTGAAAGTGAACATTCATATGATGGTTTAATGTCTTGAACTTATCGTACACTGCGTCACAAAGCGTGCATTTAAATACATCTTTTGTAACCTTGAACGGTAGAACTCCATCATTGGATTTTGGATCTATGTTCTTTTGATGTATTCTTAATAAATGATACTTAAGATCGTGGAAACTACCGATTTCTTCGTCACACAAATTGCACCCCAAATCCGTAATATCAACTTTTATTACCTCATGTCTCTTATACTTAGATAGCATAAACTTTATGTCAGCATAGGTTGGGGTCGGATGTTTGGCAGATTTGTGGTGACGCAATAGCTCAGGATCTGAAAACTGTTCCTCGCAATAAATGCATAGATAGACGTGCTTTAACCATCTAAAAGGACATATTTTGGTACACTCCAGCAATATCATCGCGTTTCGTCTTTTAGCTTTAATTGTATCTATGTCATATACTTTTTTCTCATTTGTCAAACTTGTCGTCTTTTCTTTAACGCTGCATTCCGGAATCTCACCTAAAACGATAATAATCGTGCATGAGACTTTTGTTCCACATTGCATGCATGTTTTTATTGTTGTATATGTACAGAAGTTAATTTGTTTATGGCATGGTTTTTTGAGCTAAGTAAAATACAAGTAATTATCTTCCAAGTAAACTTTATTATCTTAATATTATAATATCTATGGTAATAATTATTGTACGTTTAATCGTTATAGACTCGCTTAACAACGGGCGGCATAAAATAAATTAAGTACATTATGTAACATATGGCAATAATACACAATTACAATTTAGAGTATTTTTAAAACATGTCTTTTATTAACATTGGATGATGCACTCTCACATGTTGTTTGAGGCTACATTTCTGAATAAACGTCTGCCCACAAACTGGACACACAAATCTCCTATCGTTATTGTGTATTTTCATGTGCTCTCTCAAAGTTTTTAGCCTCGCGTAAGATTTTTTGCAGACATCACACTGATATATCCTAGCACCAACGTGCTTAATGGTATGTTCCTGTAGTTCATAATTAGTAAAAAACTTCATGCCGCATTCGTTGCATACGTGATTTCTCTCTTGAAGATGACGAGACCGTATGTGCGCTGTTCGACGACTGCAGAGGTCGAAAATCTTAGGGCACGACGGACAGGGAAAGGTAGCTGTCTTTTCCCCATGAACGGTGTTCAGATGTTTCATCCGGAATTTGTATGTCACGAATTTTTCATCACATATCGGACATTTATATCGTTTGTTCGAACGATGGACCTTGGCAATGTGGGCATACAAGGCTGCGTAAGTTGACAGAGTTTCCCCGCATTGTTTACAAGGGAAGTCACCGCGTTCGTGTGTTCTGGTGTGGTTTAACATTCTCTGCATCGTCGCGAAACGCTTGCCACATGTTTCACATATAAAATGTTCGTAATGATCATTCATATGTTTGTGGAGGCTTAGAAACATTTCGTATCTTTTACCGCATACTTGGCAACAATGTTCCTCTTTACTTAGCTTGTAAGGTAAGATATTTTCACCATGTGAGGGGTCAATAGATTTGCCGTGATCCATTAAATGCAACTTTAGCGTATTGTAATTATCTATTCGAAAGCCGCATAATTTACAAATAGTCATGGCGAAGTCCATTTTTAGAGGTTCATATTTTCGAGGTTTAAAGGTTACGTCAGCATGCTGTTGTAAAGTATGTTCTCTCATTTTATCCGGTTCCAAAAAAGTGCTTTTGCAAAAGAAGCATAAATACGCCCCTTTTCTATATTTGAACGGGTATGCGGTACAAGAACTCATAATTAACTTTATATTCTTCCTGTAGATAGCTCGCCTTTCATTTCCTTCGCTGGTTCTATGTCTCACCTCCTCTTTCTGTGAAAGTTTCAGCTCAGCAGAAGTAAGGAGCGCAGCCATTTTTTTATTTGCACACTCCACTTCATTTATTTGTACCTCTGCTGTTTTTCTTCCTAAAAATAGAAAAATAGGCACTGTAGGGTTTTTCTACACCTAAATACTATATCGAATCGTGCTGTCTTTCCAAACTTGGCATAATTAGGTGAAAAATAAAATACATGATGTGTTCAACAAGAGATTCTATATTAGACAAGGGTAATTATATTAACGGTAATTAGACAACTTAATTTTCTTCAAGGTTTCTGCGCTAGGGTGGTGGGTCTTCATGTGACTTTGCAGACTACATTTCTGAACAAAGGCATTATTACAATGTTCGCAAACGAATCTCTTATCATTGTTATGTATCCGCATATGCTCTTTGAGTGTCTTCATCCTCGCGTAAGCTTTCTTGCACACTTCGCACTGGAATTTTCTCTCTCCACCATGTTTAACCATATGGCTTCTCAATTGAGCAGCGGTAACAAACTTGTACGGACATAATTCACAGAGGAATGCTTTATGCTTTATGTGTACTTGCTTAATGTGTTTTGTCCTTTGATTGCACATAGCAAAAACTGCAGAGCACAAATGACACGGATATTCAATCTTCTTCCCGTGGGATTCCGTCAAATGTCTTCCTCTATCTGAATAGCTTTTGAACGATTCATTACAGTATGGACATCTGTATCTACACTCGGGACCGTGAACCATAACAAAATGGTTATTTCTAAGCACCCTAGTTTGAAAGACCTGATCACATTTGGTACATTTATAATTGTCAGTCAATTCATGAATGAGTTGATGTGATTTCAGCCTATGAGCTGCAACGAACGCTTTGCCGCAATGGCAACAAATGTTATTAGGATAGTGTTGATTCATGTGAGTATTCAACTTCGTGAAAAGGTCAAATTTTTCGTCGCAATGTGTACAAATCATTTCCTTATTACTTAAGTAAAAAGGTGTGACACCGATGCCGTGCTCTTTTATAATGGGCTTTGTGTGTTCCGTTATCAAATGGTCTTTAAGTTCGTCGAGACCTTTCATGGTCTGAAAGCATAGCTCACATCGGAGGTTGCTAATTTCTATTTTTACGTTGTCATACGGCCTGGCTAGTCTCATAGCTTCAACTTTATTCGGATGCTCAGCCGAGTGAGTTTGAAGACCCGCAAAGTCGCCGAATGATTGAGGACAGAATGCGCAGTTGAAAGTCCCTCGTCTCCACCTAAAGGGAAGCGCGTTTGAAAACTCTAATATAATGGCAGCGTTATCTCTTTGATCGTTATACTTGCGTCGCCGTGTCCACTTAAGGTTGTGATCGGATCCTACGGACAAAAGAAAAGTCACAATCAAATCGACTGCGAAATGATCAATTTAAGCAATAAAACCCACGTAGACAAAACCCTTTGCCGAAAAAAATTAGAAACGGACCAACGATAAGGGTCAGACGACATAAACATTTTCAATAGGCATAATCTCAAAGAACATTTAGGTAATACAAAGGTAAGATTATCGTGAATAATCTATGAAAAGATTCATTTTATAATGATACTTAGTATATGTGATTCCATAGGATAATGATGGTTTTGATGACGCTATGAAAGCAAATTGGATAAATTATTTTTAAAGTTAACATTAAATGCCTTACTCACTAGGGCAAACAACAGTTGGGCTTAACAGCTGTTCTCTATTCTGTTCTCCTAAACTGTTTTGGTAATTATGAGTTACAAGTTAATTTAGCAATCTATTAAAGTCAATAGCAGTTTGTATGTTCCATTCAAACATTAATTACGTATCTTTAAATCCAACATAGAAAATTAGAACATTCATTACCCGTAAACACATAATGGACGCTCTGGTATCCATATTTTTTTTATTTTCCTTACGACCGAATTCTACATTTATTTATTGATTTTGAAATCGAGTGTCTTTTTGAATTATGTTTGAGGTATAAAGATGTCCATTTGACATGATCAAATCATACAATTGTATTTAATAAAAGATACTAAATGTTTACAAATTTATTTTTTTATGGTAAAAAGCAACTGTAAAATCATACACTTCACAATTGATACTAGCAACACTGCTCGTATTACATACTATATTCATATTAATATCTAGATTATAATTATAATCTTTTTTTTAATTACGTATATTTCGATATTGATTCTACATCTTTATCTTTCTTCTGCCTTAAAATTTACTTCGCCGTTGAACATTTTTCAATACTTTGTTTCTTATGAACTATCCTCATGTGAGAATACCTTGATGTTCCACTTCCAAACACTGAGGGGCATAAACTACAGCGGTATTCGGCTTTCTGTCCGTGCATCACTGCCAGGTGCTTTAGCCTTGCATGATATGAATCGAATGTCAGATCACAGATAGGGCAACGGTATCTCTTTTTGGGACCGTGAAATAAAGCCAAATGACGATTTTTTAAGACACGGTTCTTGAACACCATATCACACTTGGGACATGGAAACTGACCAATCTCATGACATTTCTGATGAGATCTCAGTTTATGTTCCGCAGAGTAACTTTTCCCGCACGTATGGCACACAAAACTTTGATAATGCACGTTCATGTGGATAAACAGACTCATAAATCTTTCGAATTGAGTCCCGCAGTGCACGCATCTGAATATTTTGCTAGTTAAAATGAAGGGTACTACTCCATCACTGTATTCTTCATCTATGTTTTTTGTGTGCTTCTCTTGCAAATGTTTCTTGAGCTCGATCAAATTGTCGACCGCGCCGTGGCATATGGAGCAATATAAATCAGTTATATCGACCTTTAATGGAAACAAGTTGCGGACTTCTGGATTTCCAAATAGCTCCATTTTGTCATGTATGATGGAATGAAGTCGAATCTCACTTATATTTGGACATATTTGCGGACAATATGCACACATAAACTTTCCACGCATCCACCTAAAGGCCACCGCGTTCGAATTTTCCAGAATAAAAGCAGCGTTAGCTTTCTCGCCCATCACCCTCCTTTTCTTTTTCCATTTTATCCGTACAGTCTCTTGTGCTTTGGAGTCCTCGCATCCTAAAAATGAAAACAAATTTGTCAACTGGCTTCTTCACACTTCAGTTTCTTTGTTACTTAGTTCTTGATGATTAGCCACGTGCCTGTTAAATTTTGATTTGCTAATAAAATAGCATGGACAAATTGGACATTTATATTTCCTTTCCATATGTGTGAAGCGAAGGTGGCCAGTATGTTTGTTGGACTCGATAGATTTGCCGCATGCATTACCACAATTTGGCATGATATTTAGAGATGAGTGATCGTTCACCAAGTGCCTTGCTCTCGCATAATAAGTTGTAAACAATTCTGGACAGTGTGGACATGCGTATCGAATGCCTTTTTTATGAACACGCAGTTTATGACTATTACGACCACCCCGTGTATCAAAAACTTCACCGCAATCGCGACATGGAAATTTACCGGTTTCATGGGATTGTATGTGATTTCTGAACCTTGATTTGGAAGCAAACGCTTTTCCACAAGCGTCACAAATGTAATTTTGATAATGAGTATTCATATGTCCATTCATTTTTGCAAAGCTAGCAATATATATAAAGCATTTCTGACAGTGATAACCATTTGAATCCAGTTTAAAAGGGAGAACGCCATCACTGTAATCATTGTGAAATACCTTGTCATGTATCTTAATTAAATGATCTTTCAAACTATCTATACTATCAAAACTATAACAACATAATCGGCAATTCAAATCAGATATATCTATTTTAATCATATTATTCTCAGTTAATTTCGAGAATACACGCTTTGTTGGAGGTTCGGATAGGTGACACGAAACATGAGCACGCAATATGTCTGGTTCTACAAACTTATTATCACAGTAGGAGCAAAAAAACGAGTTATGGCACCAACGAAAAGCCCACGCAGTAGAATATTCTAGAATGGCCATTGCGTTCCTGCGCATCATTGTTTTATCGATTCTTTTCTCAGACTCCTCTGGTGTCCAATCAGCATTATTGGCTTTCCTGCGTCGACGCATTTGACGCGCACTTACTACCTCCTTTATCTTTCTAACTCGTTTGATCATATTTACTTCTTCTGCGTCATTCGTACTAGAAGAACCTAAAAAGGAAATAATATTGCATTTAATACCGGTCAAAATTTCCCGAACCAAAAATGCAGGTAACCGTTTTACCTTATTCGCTGCCAAACTTTTGCACGATCAAGATTATCGTTCATTGTTGACATTCAAGTTTGTTTCTTTGAGATTTGTGGTAGAGAAGAAAAATATTTCCTAAATTACTTGAACTTTTTTGCATCTACCGAGTGCCACCTTTCTAATATGATACAAAATACTACTTTTATAATGCGATCTCGACAAAGTAATTTTAAATATCAAATAATTCGTTATTGTCTACAACAAAAGTATGTTCGGAGTGTATAATCGCACGAATTATACTTCAACAAAATTAGTTGCAAATATACTGTAATGATACAGAATTACACCTAGGACATAGGGCATGGAACGTCATTTCCTTGTGTGTAAACTATGATGAAGTATTTTTGTTTTTGGTCACATAACAACTTAATGTACGAGTATATTTGTCTTATTTCAAGATGGCGACAACGGTGGGACTTTTTTAATGTAATTTGAACAAACAACGTTGCATAACAATAAAATATCTTTTTCGGATTATAGCATAATTTATTATTACAAAAATATGGGTGCTTGCTGTACATACGTCAAATCAAGGCTAAAAATAATGTTTCATAGAAAAGTACTAAATTTGACAACATGGTTTGCATGTACGTATACATAATTAATTATCTATGTCATCAGTAACCTAAAATCGAATCAGAATTCCCAACCAGACTGTGGTACTCTACATGATTCGTTCTCATATGCGCCAACAACCTGGGCTCCTGTTTAAACATCAGACCGCACCATTTGCAACTTAGATCACCGTGAGTTTTCAAGTGGTTTCTCAGAGCCTTACTCCGTGGAAATGTTTTCTCGCACACCGAGCACACAAAATTTCTTTCGCCCGTGTGTTTGATCATATGCCGCTTGAGCTCATACGCAGCTTTAAATTGAGAGTTACAGAAATGGCAGGGAAAACTTCGTTGCTGTGGAAAATGCACCGTTCGAACGTGAATCGCGCGTTTGCCGCTCGTTTTGAACGTTTGCTCACAATACGTGCAACTGTATGTGACTTCTTTCTCCCGATGAGCTTCATTTAAATGGTTCATCCTCTCGTAATAGCCTGTGAATCGCATGTCACACTGAGGACATTCATATCTAGGTCCCTTGGCGTGTGCGTGAGCTTTATGGTAATCTCTCGCAGCTCTCATATTGAAATTTTTCCCGCATTTATCACAAGGAAAGGATCCACTAATATGGACCTCGGAATGCTTCCTTAATCTTGGAGCCGTCATGTATCCTTTACCGCATGTCGCACATATGTAATGCTGATAATGACTGTTCATGTGCTCATACAATTTGAGGAAGTTATTAAACTTGTCCTGACAAATGACGCAGCGCCACGACTCCTTATCCAACGCGAAGGGCAACACTCCGTCTGGATGCGCTGAATCGAAATCAAAGCCGTGCTCCACAACATGTTCTCCCATTTCGCTGACAGTAGAGAAAGGTAACGCGCAAAGTTTGCAGACAGTAGCGGTTATATCAACATTAATTAGAGTCATCTCCTTGAATTTACTGTATATGTCTTTAACGCTATGTTGTGTAGAACAAAGTCTGACGTGATCTCTCAAATCAGAACAATCAGTGAAGTTATCTTCACAGTAAGCGCATTTGAATCTATTCTTTTTCCACCTGAAAGGACACACCGACCAGCACTCTAAAATAGCACTGGCGTTTTTCTTAGTGACGAACCTAGCCTCCGCTCTGGCACTTCTTCGATAGGGTCGCTTTTCTGTTCCGTGCGACTCTTCGAACACAAAGATGTCTTTCTTAGTCACTAGCGTAGTTTCAGCCTCGTTTTGTGTGCTGGCTCCTAAAAATAGAAAATTTTAGTGTCAGTCCTTGATTCTCTTCTGCGTTTTGCAATGCACTTGTATAGGACTGATCGCGCGGAACATAAAACTCTTTCTGCATTTATACAAGTACCTGTTTTGGTCTTACTGAACATATCAAGTAACTAGTGTTCAGCTTATCGAAACGAACTCGAACCTTACAAAATTTGCTCGTGGATATAGAGTCAAATCTTTTTTATTACTATCAACTAAATAGACTACTATTTACAGTTACTGTGTCACTATCGTGGCTACTGTTCGTCCTGCAATAACGTATATCTACCTATATTTTAATTTTACTAGTCATTTCTCATCATTAAGCCGCTTCCAATAAGTCTATCTTAGCTTGAAACTACAATGAAAATACAATGCGTAACTGCGTAACTCATCGTCTAGGTAGAATACTTACATAAAATATTTCTCTTTCAACTCCTCAGTCTTGATGTGGCGCCCTCGTTTTTTGGGCTTATAGATTCATTAAAAAATTACAGGTATAGATAAATTTAAGATAATTTAAAATAATCTTTCTAGGTTCAAAGATTTAAATACTTCAAATGTAGTAATTAAAAATCGCACTCTTAGTAACAACTTCATTTTGGACAAAATGTATAAAATGATGCGCAGAAACTGTTTAATACCTAATCTCATGGCAAAGAACGTGACGTTATATGCTGTTAGTCATAACTTTTAGCTAATGTTAACGATGCTGTCTTTAAACTGCGCCTAATAAACATTTTTCACAATAGGTATATAATAAACATGCTCACAACATTACCTCAGTTCCTAAGTGTTGTCAAACATTTGTGACCGAATAAAAACGAACAACTTCCACGACTAATATCACAAGCAGTACCTACTCACGTCTTCAGAGTACTTTCCGACTAGTATTAGTAGTACTACTACTAGTAGTACTTGTACTAAAAGGAATGCTTTTTTGTAAGGCACTATTCGGACATTAGTACGCGATGTCAACTTCAAGCTAGTAGGTACTAAATCTGCTTTTTGTTCACTATGTCTACGCTACCGCTACGTTAAGCGACGTAATATTAGAGTCGACTCAAATATATCAGTGAAGTCACAGTTCCAACTGAGTACCTAACCTACCGGCACAATGCAAAATTATGTCTTTCGTAATATAATTCCAATCCAGTCAGCATTGCTAATGATGTTTAACCATGGGCAACTAGGGTTATAATGAAAGAGAAAAAACTTTATACTATAATACTTTACTATAAAAAAAATACATTTGCAAATAAGTTAATAATACACTTCACACTATTATTTACTGGATAGACAAGGCATTATGGCAGTTTGTTTCTGTGACATACATATACAATATAAATAATAAGCGTACCGCAGTAATAAAAGACACATGAGCATAATGTAATCAGATTATGAATTATGATTACATCCGGGGACACGAAAATGCCGCTGCAAAGACTGCACTACCTACCTTTTCATAGAATGGGAATATCATACTCTATGTGTTCATAAAATCTAAAGTATAAAAGTTAGTTACTCAAATGAAACTTATGTATTTGTCTCCTTATTACACCTGATTAAATAAAAGTCAATGTTTTGAGTAAAAGTACCTACTTAGATCGTCTGTACCCCCAGATATTATGTAATCGTAACCTGAATTAAATACATTTTGCCATCTCCGCCTAGAAATATCCCACAATGATTTAATAACTGTAAAAGTTAGGACTTGACAGGGCAAACGCATCGAACCGTTGTAAATAAATGTAAAAAAATATTTTGTGGAGCCAATCATGTTCCGTAATATTTCATAACATTTATTTTTATACTGGTAATGCAAAAATAAGATAAGTTTGTCAAGCAGTTCTCACAGAATAATTTAAATAAATAGTAGACATTGATTTTAGTAAGGTTTCATTAATAAAAGGCATATATTTATGTCCTCCTGCAAGACTCTGCTCCCTTATAATGTAAGCCTACCGGCGGCTGTGGCGCTGTGGCACTTCTTTTTAGAAGTGCGGTCCGGCCGACACAGCCGCTTCGGCTGAATTCTGCTCGCTGTTATATTGGAGCTGTTGGCTTTTGCCCGGATCACGCTTCTAAATAGAAGCGCCACAGCACAGCGCTACAGCCGCCGCGCCGGTGGCTGCAGTCAGTTTGCGGAGACCCTTATTCATTCAATTGTTTCGAATGAGAAACTGTGGCCAAACTAGGCGGAGAGTCTTTTCACCGTCAATTATCCAATCATCAATCCTACAAGACACAAAGTAGCAATACTAAGTTCCCAATTTATGGATAAGTAACTAAAAGTGAAAATTGTCGAGAATGTTCAGCTATAATAGGATGTTGCTAAAAATGATTATAATTTAGAATAAGCTTCATTATCACTACGCTTAGAATTTTTTAATTTTACTTATCCCGTTTAGGAACTTCACATGAATTTTGAAATTAAACCATTAGGTACACGGATTCAGAAGTTTTAACAGTACGTCAATCATAATTTGTTCCATAATTAAAATTAATATCAATAAATCCTCAGTCTTTGTGTATAAAGTTGAAGAATAAAGAGATCACATAATAAATTACAAACATAACTCAGATCAAGAAAACAAGCCATCATCTAATTAATTAAAGGGGACGACATCATTAACGTTAATTTACTCTACTTGAAACATTATCAGATGTGGAAATGCTTCTTAGCAATATGCTTATCCAAAGATAGTTTGGATGCAAATGCTCTAGCACAATGGCCACAGGGGTATCCGTATTCAGTTTCCTTCTTAGTTCTATGGGCCTTAACATTATGGTGGTACTTCTGGGACCTCGTCTTAAAAGTCATATGACACGTGGTACATTCGTACATTTCAGCGCCCGGCTTATAATTGTGGAACTCCATTAAATGGCGCTTCCGTAATTCCCAAGTCGCAAAACGTGGCTTCTCCTTGCAGTAGACGCACATGTATGGGAGTGTTGTGTGTTGAGTTTTGATGTGAATGTTCCTTTCCTCCAATGTAGAAAATGTAGCTACGCAACGGCTACAATTGTACTTATTGTCATGGGGTATCTTCGTATGTGCTATCAGCGCAGATTCAGTGATGAAACCTTCGCCACAAGTATCGCAAACGTAATTTTGAAAGTGTTCAGCAGTATGTTTCTTTAGTGATATAAAGTCTGAAAACTGTATTTTACAAATCGCACATTTCCAACTTGAGCCATCGTTTAATTTAAAAGGCAACACACCGGGTTGTACGTCAGCATTTATTGGTTGTTTATGATCGTTCTTCAGATGTATCATCAAATCATCGAGTGTATCAATACGCAAAAAACATAATTTACATTGGAGGTCCGTGATATCAACTTTGAGGAACTCCTTCCGCAATTTCCTGCTAAAAACTAGTTGAATATCGAAATTTGCATGTCTTGTAGCCATGTGAGTTCTCAATCCATTTGGATCATTGGACTGAACACGACAAAATACACAATTAAAATTCTGACCCCACGTTCTAAATGGACAAGCCGTAGAACACTGAAGAATAATCTCCGTGTTACTTCTATGTTTCAATGCTTTCCCGAACCTAGGTTTATAAGTGGCCTTGTAGCATTTAAAGTTGCGTTCGTGTTGTTTCAATCCGTGCTCTGATAGGAACGTAGCACCACATTTGTCACATGTAAATATTTTTACATGACTCCTCAAGTGTCCGTTGATTTGCGAAAACTCTGAAAAAGTCTTATCACATTCAAGACACATCCAAAGTCCTGTGGGCCCTTGGCGATACGGTAAAACACCGAAGGGTACATCAAAATTAACCGTTTTACCATGATCGCGAGAAACATGAGTCATAAATTCCTCTACGCTAGATACCTCCGAAGCACAAAGATTACATTTGAATTCTGTTATATCAATTTTCAAATCATCAACAACTTTGTAGAAAGCACTGTTAAAATCTGCATTTGAATGTTCTGCTTTGATGTGGTTCCTTAGAGCTGCCATTGGCTCAAACTCGTCATGGCAATATGAACAGACAATTCTGTTGAAACGGGTCTTAAAAGGGAAGGCAGTTGAATGTTTAAGAATCAGTACAGCGTTTTGACGTTGCGGGTTCTGGTTAACCGACCTTTCGAATAGTTTCTTTTTTGGTTTACGTTCTTTCTCATTTAGCCCGTCAATTTCCCTTGTGGACCCTAAAAAAGAAAAGAACCACATCATTATTGCGATTTAGAACATTCCGCTCCTAATTTTATACAACCCACACTATAAATAATGCTTACACCATACTCGGAATGCACAATTAATCCAATTTATTTTTGACTAGTTTATAATGAATCTAATCGAAATGTTTCTTTGCAATATGCTTATCCAAAAACAACTTTGTCGTAAATGCTCTGGGGCAGCTATTGCAGGGATAACTTAATTCAGTATCCTTTTTTATTCTATGAGTCCTGGCCATATGATTATATTTTCCAGATCGCGTCTTAAAGGATTTTTGACAAATAGAGCATTCATATTTATCTGCACCCGTTTTGAAATTGTGAATCTCCATTAGATGTTTTTTACGTAGTTCCCAATTTGCAAATCGAGGTTTTTCTTTACAGTAAACGCACATATAAGGGGTAGAAGTATGCTGAGTTTTGACATGCAAATTCCTATCATCCAAAGATGAAAACGTAGCCACGCATCTGCTGCAGTTATATATATTTTCATGAGGAATTTTTGTATGCGCTATCATAGCTGATTCAGTTATAAATCCCTCTCCACATGTATCACAAACATAGTTTTGAAAATGCTCAGAAGTGTGCTTTTTAAGAGACACAAAATCTTTGAACTCATTCGTGCACATAATGCATTTCCAAATAGAACCGTCGTTAAGCCTAAAAGGTAGTACACCCAATTGAGCGTCTGAATTTATCGGCTGCTGATGATCACTTTTTAAATGGTGAGTGAGCATCTCAAAATTCTCGATAGGGATGAAACAAATTTTGCAATGAAGATCAGTAACATCTATTTTTAAAAACTCCTTTCCTAGTTTCTTGTAAAATGCTGCCTGAACATCGTAATTTTCATGGTTAGTAGCCATATGGCTTCTTAATCCTGTCGGTTCGCTGAACTGTACCCTGCAGAATACGCAATTGAAATTATTCATCCACGTTCTGAAGGGGCAAGCAGTAGAGCATTGTAGAATGATCTCAGCATTACTCCTAGGCTTTAGCACTCTTCCATTACGCGCTTTATATGCCGTTCGGAAACACTTCACCTGGCGTTCGTGATCACGCAACGCACGGGCAGTGACAAACATCGTTCCACATTTATCACAGCTGAAGTTCATAAAATGAGTCCCTATATGCCGCTTAAAATTAACAAACTCTTCGAAAGTTCTCTGACAATACACGCAAATCCAATGATTAACATCGTTTTGCTTATAGGGCAATACACCGAAACGTTCATTAAACTTAACAGGTTTATTGTGTTCGTGCGCCAAATGGCGCATTAAGCTATCGACGTCTTGTATTTCTAAATTACAAATCTTACACTTTAATTCCGTTATGTCCACTTTGATTAAGTTATCTTTAGCTCGAAAGAAGACATTTTTAAAATCAGAATTAAGGTGTTCGGTTTTCATATGATATCTTAAATCAGATAACGCATCGTACTCTTCGTGGCAATAGGCACAGAGTATTTGACTAAACCTCGTTTTAAATGGAAAAGCGGTAGAATTTCTTAAAATAAGTTCCGCATTGCGCCGTTGCGGCGGCTGGCATACAAGAATTATTTTCGTTTTCTCAGTCTCACTGTCTCTACGTCCGCGAATTTCCAATCTCGACCCTAAAAACAAAAAAGAAATCGGTCAATGACGTGACTATTCTAAACCCTAGTCAAACGGATAGCCTAAATATATGAGGGATGGACTGATACATCTAAACAACGAAGTAAAATTTATCTTTTATTTATATAAGAATTGCTACTATAACAAATTTAAAAAAAGATTTTATTACTTGAAACCTATTCGTATACTATTTCCACTTCGGGGTGATGAGTTTTCATATGTCCTTTCAGGCTAACTTTCTGAGCAAATTGTTTGTCACAAATAATACACTGAAATCTCTTATTTTCACTATGAATCCACATATGCTGTGTTAAACTCTTCTTCCTAGTAAAACCCTTTGTACAAACTTTACATTGGAACTTCTTTTCATTCGAATGTACGGGCAGGTGAGCGTCCAGCAAGCTCTGTGACGGAAATCTAAGGCCACAGCAAGCACAAATGAAGATATCGTCTGTATGTTTTAATGTAAAATGACTATAATATAATTTCCTCGACTCATAAACCTCTCCACAATCTGGGCAAGAGTAAGTTTTTTTCGGACGACCATGTACTTCTACTAAATGCTTCTGTTTACACTCCCAAGACATGAATCTCTCGCGGCACAATATGCAGCAAAATGGCCAACAAGACTTCGACAATTTGGTATGTTCCCTCTTCTCTTGCGACGTTGCAAATTCTCCCCAGCACTTCCTACACACATGGGTTCCAGAATGGCTGCAGCGCACGTGATAGGACAAAGCTTCTTTCGTCAAATAGCTACGGCCACAAACATCACAGGTATATTTCAAATAATGCGTGGTAGTATGTCTGCACAACTTGTTTATCGTTGGGAATTTCTTACCGCATAAGAAGCAGATCCATTTGTCATTGTCAATTTTATACGGTTGCATGCCTATCGCGTAATTTGTATTAATGTCACGGTTGTCATGTTCATCGCGAATATGCCGTCCCATTTCTTCTAAACTCTCGCAAGGGACACCACACAATCGGCACCGGAGGTTAGTGCAATCGACTTTTATGTAATCCATGCTTTTTCCGAGATGGGAAAACGCTGTAGAAACCGTGAAGGTTCGATGGCTTTCCTCCATATGTTGGCGATACTCAGCAGGGTCCTGGTACTCGTCACAGCAATAGACGCAAAGCATCATGTTCCCGCGTACTCGAAACGGGTATACCGTTGAATATCTCAATAGTATTTCAGCATTCTGTTTTGCTCTGACTCTTTCACTGACCGGTCGCGTTTCTAGAAAAAGAAAAAGACACCCTTCACTGGTATTGAATAGACCCAAGAAACGCGTCGTGTCAGCCCTGTCAATACGACCCTGTCGGTCATTGTCCAACTGGCCAGGACCAGGTAACGCCTTAATAAAGTAGCATCTATGTTTGCTGAAATTCGTAAAGAAAAAAGAATTCAGCAATGACAAAGACACCAGCACAACGGCGTTTTTCTTTTGTATGTATTATGTATCAGTAGTAAAAATGACTTTTGACGTGTTAAGTTTGAATAGGTGATTTTAATACGAGTTTTATTACTTACGTGGTAGAATTTATAAAGTTCGTCTATTAGTAGATCAGTGACCGAGAATGAAATTAATATGACTAAATGGACCATAACAAATAAAAACCAAGAGGGCTTACTTCCTAACTAACGCTAAATATCCATGCCATAACCCTCATACGTACAAACGACCTGACTAACATTCTTATTGAAATCCACTGCTAAGTGCGCTAACCATCCGTGCGAATTTGAATCTTGTTCCATGTATATCGGTTGCATGTGTCATAGGCGGCAGCGAAAAGGTGATACATGATTGTTATCCAATGATGGTATCCAATCTAATGGTGATACAGTCCAATTCCATCAAGAAGAGACTACCTATATCATACGTCTATTACCAACCTCAACTTGAGAATAGGACATCATGTTTATTCAAGAATTTAAGATTATCATGATTCACTAATTGCAGGTACCTACCGTCTTAGACAATATCATGTTATAGTAATTATTGTCGAGATGAAATATTAAATATTCATCCCTATATTTTCCTAATACTGACTATTAAATTGTGAGTGCCAGAATGGCGGGTGTACCTCACGGATTTAAAAATCTCTTTTGGATTACAAAAGTACCTGATGTGTACCTAAGTGTACCTATCCTAAAAGTCTGTGTACCTCCTTCTATGCATAGATTTTAAATAAAATAGGTACACCCGCCATCGTGTACCTATTTTATTTAAAATCTATCATCGTGACGTCAGAACCGCGGGTGTACTTCTAGTCAGCATATGTAGCTAAGTAAACTGTATATGTAGAATTGGTACCTCTTGTGTACCTGCAGAAACAGATATTCCATAAATAAAGACGTCATTTTTATTTTATAAATATAACTACAGTTAAACGTTTACATAATTATAAAAAGTTTAATATATATAACAGTTAAAAAGTTTTTATCAACGTAAGGTTTGCATAGTTTTGTTGCAAAACATAGTATCTACACAACTTGTTAATTCTTTGCTATGAGTTTGGTACTTCGCGACCACAACTACTTTGATGAGTTACAGTACTTACTCACCGGATAAAGGTATGTAGGTATTAGAGGTATAGGTAGGAGAGGTGAATGGTTATGTTCTGAATGGATAGAAATAATAAAAACAAATAAAAAAAGCAAAATATAATTTCAGACAGAAAAATATTTTTATTAGGTATCGATAAAACATTGTAAAAACACGAATGCAAGTCATTATTTAATCAAGTGCTACAACCTACAACGGCTAGTCATTAAAACGTAATGATATTTTTAGGAAGCTATACCTACTGAATGATTTATAATCACACAAGGATGTTAAAACAGTTTACGAGGAATTATCAAACTCAGTAAGATAATATAAAAAAATCCACGCAAACAATGACAAATGACCATTATGTATACGCAAGTTTACGTCTTTTTGGCCATGTGAGTCTTCATGTGCTGTTTAAGATAATCATTTCTCGTAAATGATTTCGAACAAATAGGACAGTGATGATCCCTAGCGTTGCTGTGGACCGTACCGTGTCGCTTTAGATCCTTCGTGCTAACAAATTGTCGGCCACAGATGGAGCACTCGATATTATCTCCAGAATGCACAGCTCTAAAGTGTCTGTAGTACGCCTTAAGGTCTTTGAGGACCAATTTACATTCGGGACATTCATGCTTTTTCTTTCCTTGGTCGCCGTGTTTCTCAACCTGGTGTCTTTGCTTTACAACATAACTAAAGAAACGTTGCGGACAATATGTACACTTGTACTTAAAACATTTCTCCGATAATTGCTGATGTTTCCTTCTCTCATCTTCTGATCTAAAAGTTTTCTTGCACTTCCTACAAACGCAGGTGCCCAGCGTGTGAACAAAACGCATGTGGTGAGATAGCGAGCCGCTTGTTGAAAATCTGCTCCCGCATTCGACACAAACATACTTCGTAAAATGCGAATTCATGTGACGGCTGAGCATGCGTACGCAAGAAAAATTCATCCCGCACAGAACACAGGACTTCGTAACATCGTTGAACTTAAAAGGAAGTAATCCAAGTTCATAATCCAAGTCGATCTTATGTATGTGGGAATCATTCATGTGTTGAGCGATTTCGTCAAGGGTATCAAAGCTTCTCAGGCAAATCCTGCATTTTAAATCGGTGATGTCGACTTTAAGATATGACTCTGGCAAAAGGTGCGTGAACGCTCCTGGCAGCCAGAACGTCTTATGCTCCATATCCATATGCTTCCTGAACGCTGCGAAGTCAGAAAAAACTTCATCGCAGTACACGCACATTGGGCCAGAATTCGGCAGCCTAAAGGGGCAGGCAGTTGTGTACGACACAAGGGTCTGGGCGTTACGTCTGGCCAGACAATGCGGAGCCTCGCCTAGAACAAATAAAAATGCCCATGGTCATACATCTAGTAGATTGTCTTTCTTTCGATTCTGTTAGAATAGAAATAGTTCTCTTTCAATCAGACATCAATCACATCAATAATTTACATAATTATTATGAATTATGTTACCAGAAAATTGTGTAATTTGAATATAATTCTTAAATTTTAATTCATGGTTTGCTGTTTCTAGGTAATTTTAACAGCAGTTAGTTGAAAATCACCCATTAGGAAACTTGCTAATTTTTCAGAGTCGGCACGCCGAGATGGCCCTATGAATACAGAAGATCAATAGTTTTGTATCTAATTTTTGTTGCATAATATATATAAATCTTGATTTTACACTGGGAGGTTAATAATAACTACTTTTGGGTGCAAAGAACGCAGGAGCCGATCGCAGAAGTAGGATTGGGCCTAGGTATGAGTTGTTCGTCTCGGAGGGCACGAGAAATCCTTTCTTTGTCTTCACTGTAAATTCAGATCGTAAAAACTACCCCGAGTGGATAGGTAGACTAATTCCGCAAATTCGTCTTCAATTGCTGAGAATCCTTAAATTTTTATTTGTGGTTTCGTACATATCCAAAGGATATCAACGAAACTCCATTAGGTACTAAAATTCCGTAGTCCGTCCTTTAGTGTTAGGGTTTTATCTCTAAAACCGTTATAGATAACAACTTGTAATAGTCTAGAGTTTGTATTTTTATGGCCATTGAAAAATACTAAAAAGAAAATTAAAAAATAATGGGGTCCTTAAACAACATACAAACAAGTGTACCTATATGTTGATACAGTTCGATCTACCCTAGCAAGTATGGCTAGCTTTAGGGGCCTTACCACCAGAGCTAAGCTAAGCTTTTGCTTTGCTAAGGACGCAAGACATCCGCCAATCACAGTCATTGGATGCCTGGCAGGGGCTGGATCCGGGAAAGTTTCTAATTGGGCCAATGAATGGGATGGATGGATTCATTATTCATTATTCATTTATTGCCAAAAATGTGGTATACATAAAGATCTTAACCTAGAATAAAAAACAGTGCGCACATAACCCGGTAGGGCACGGCAACGTTAGGTGCAAAAAAAATTATACATGTCATTGTTAGTTAAGTTAATTCACGTCATTATTAATTAATTTGTGTTATGGGAAAATAATTGGTCTATAATAATAATTTTGATAATTCACTATGGATTCAATATTGGATAATTCAATATTGGATGCCAAACGCGTCCTCTGCAACGTAACTAAGCTTAGCTCTGGTGGAAAGACACCCTAATGGCGCGTTAGTACGGCGCAGGCTATCGCGAGTCGAATCGACACATGATATAGATCTACCAACTTATCTCTGAAATGGCGAATATTGGAACTAATGCCGCCTGTTAAAAAGTCATTCATAAGTACGTTGTAGTCATTCATCTGTCAGTTACTACCTGTCGAATTAAGTGCAATGATTGGTACAATGCGTCCGACATCGCCTCTCTACATTTCAAGGTCAAGTTGGTTTTACTATAATATATGGTTCGCGCGCCTCTGACAAATAGCTCATACCGCCTTGTGTGGTCAGTCTGGTAGTTAAGATGGCTCTCTTACCTAAACGTAGCACCAGCTCGCACGATAAATTAATAGGTATTCATGGTGTTCTAAATGTATTTCTACTCATGCTTGACTGATATTTAACTATAACCGTTAAAAATGCAACCAACATTGAATTTTCTTTTTTAATAGTAATAAGAGTCAGTATTGTTATAAAGAATTAATTGAGTTACATTAAATACTAAATAGTAGCAACATGTTTATGTACCTGCAGAGAAATCACGCAATATTAGGTACTCAATATATTTCAGATGTAATTTTATCATTACACGTAGTACTCTCCCAAGGAAGCAAGGTGAAAAATTATATTCAGAAACAAATACCACGTTTCATCAATTCGTTTATTTATGTATAACATCTAACGTCTACATTTTCTTAGGTTCTATGCAATAAAACTTTAAGGTAAACAAAAACAGGGTAAACATACATAAATTTAACTACTTTTAGTAAAATTTAAACAGCGACAAAGACCAATAGAGACCCTAATAGTTGTCTATTGATCTGCGATTACTTTCGGTTTTGTGTTGCGTTTAACATATATACGTAGATGTATTTGTGATTCTGCTACCAAGATAACTAGACGAACGTGTAGGAACGTCCGCTCCCCCTTACCCATATTCCCCTAAAAACCAGACAACATATAAATTACTTAGTTTCCATTATGAAGTCCCCATAAAAGGAAAGCATTTAATGTTACTGTAGTCTATTTCCATATTTATTCCAACTCTGTGTGTACGTTAATAAAAAATCTCATCTTGTAGTTCACCTTAATATAAGAGCATTAAAATATGAGCAAATCATGTAATTAAAAATCCTTTTTTTAATGCTACCGGGATAAATCTAGTAATTTGGTCGCGTGGAGTATCTCATCCCTTAAAACTTCATAATCCAAGGATTTTGATCGCTTTTATAATAACAAATAACACTCTTTGACGATAGTTTACAGATGACAAAAGTTATATTCTTTATATTCTATTAAATCATGTCCAAAGAATGCGTCACACAGCAATTTTTATTGTCTGTAGATTCAAAATTTAGGATTCCTGTACTTTACTTCCATCATTACTTGTGGCCGTAACAAAAATCTATCATGTCTTACAATAAATTTCGACCGTCGTGACTCTTCAAACATTGAATCAATTAAAAGAAGAAAATATTACTTGTCCATTTTCACTTCGCTCAACAGGTCATAAGTATCCTTTATTTTGTTACCGGATTGATTCAAATCAAACTGCAAATCGGGATGATACGATCTCATGTGAGTTTTGTAGCTGACTCTTTGATTGAATTTTTTATTACATGTGTCACAGCTGAATCTCTTGTATTCGCTGTGTATCCACATGTGCTGTACGAGGTTCTTCTTCCGAGGAAAAGATTTCGAACAGACCGTGCAAGGGAACAGCTTCTCCTTAGTGTGAACCACTCTATGTTCCTCCAGATTCCGCTTCGATTCGAACTTGTGCCCGCAACAGGAACAAACGAAACTATCATCAGTATGTAGTATCGTAAAATGGACTCTATACTTCTTTCTATCCTCAAATACTTCGGAGCATTCCCGACAGGCGTAATTCTTCTTACGCACCCCGTGTACCTCTGTCAAATGCGCCTGCTTTACATTCCAGCTGATGAATCTCTCACCACATAAGTGGCATAGGTGTGACCAGCATTTCTTCGCGGTAGCCATGTGATTTCTTTTCGCTTCCGCAGTTGGGAACCTTTGTTTGCATTTCCTGCAAATTTTATCGCCGGTGTGCCCAAACGTCATATGATTCCTCAAAGCTGTAATCGTTGCGTAGGATTTTCCACAAGAATCGCAGGTGTACTTCAGAAAATGAGTTTGTGTATGCCTGCTTAGCTGCCGAAGACACAGGCTTTTGGCATTGCAGATGGCGCAACACAGCGAGTCCTTACTCAACTTGAATGGCTGCAAGCCGATTTCGTACTCCAGCTGGATGGGAAGGCCATGCGATTCGAGGAGATGGCTTGCCGCATCGGTTAACGTTTCTAATTTCTGGCGGCACATCCTACAGCGATGGTCCGAGCAATCAACTTTGATGTAGCCTTCATTGCAGTGAGCGAATGCCATGCGCACTTGAAACTTTTCATGTTCCGACTCCATGTGCTCCCTGTATAGAGCTGGATCGTCATAGCTGTCGCAGCAGTATACACAGACCATGGCATCTTCTGGTAGTCTGAACGGGTACGCTGTCGTGTATTTCACAATTAACTCCGCATTCCGCTTGGCCATCACATAACCCTCATTTACAGCTAGAACAAAAAGAAATGCCCTTGGTCATTCATTGTCCTTCACTCATGGTCTCGGTTTCTGGGTTTATTACCTTGTTTCTTTGTAAATAGCACATTTGTTTGTGAGTCTTTTATAACACGAGGATGAGGCAGAACATAAACGAGGTTAATACATTTAAAATATTTTATTGCATTAAGTTAATCATTCGCTAGTTAACCATAATTAATAAGTAGTCTATAAAATCAATTTACCTTGTTAATAATAGTACAATAACAGGATAATATTATTATACTAAAGTTCAGTTTGGTGTTACAGTTCATTTAGTGTCTGTCATCTTAGTTTTTACAATTGAAACTCCTTCATACAATAAAAGCGTGTTTAGTAAAACGAATGCCACAACGCTTCTTATCGAAGACGATTTGTAGTGAAATCGTGAAATAGGTAAATAAGAATTTAAGGAAGAATCTGTTCAGCATTGTTTGTTTAAAAAAGGTTCTTCTTTTTTATTTTTCAACGGAAAACCTAAACATCCTACGATGACATTGGCCAAAACATCTAACCAAGTAACGTAATCTTTACAAACATTAAAAACAATGTACACTGATCGAAACTCTCTCTACAACACGTATCAACAAAATTTTGTTAATTTTAACGTCAGCTAGGCTAGACTCTTTCGAAAGAAACGACCGTAACTATGAAAACGACATAACGTTTAAACTAAAAATCAACCAACTCAGGATGGTATGATTTCATATGGGTCTTCCAGCTAACTCTCTGATTGAACTGCTTATTACAAGGAGTGCACTCGAATCTCTTTATTTCATTGTGAACCCAACTATGTTGTATCAAATTCTTCTTTCTAGAAAAGGTTTTCGTACACACGTTGCAGACAAAAGACTTTTCTTTCGTGTGTATCACCAAATGATCGTTCAGATTCCGCTTGGTGTCAAACTTAAGGCCGCAAAAGGAACAGGAAAAGATATCGTTAGTATGAGAAAGGACAAAGTGGGCGCGATAAGGACCCCATTTGTTGTAGACCTCTCCGCAGTCGGGGCAAGTATAGGTTTTGGGCGCCTGCCCATGGACGGTTGTCATGTGATCCAACTTCAGTTTCCTGTTTATGAATCTCTGACCGCACATACCGCAAGATTGAGGCCAACACTTCTCCGTTGCCAAGACGTGCTCACGTCTCGCCGCGTTGTTAGGAAAAGAGCTTTTACATTTGAGACAGATCTTGAACATACTGTGCCCGAATTGTATGTGACGCTGCAGATTCTCTCTATTGATATACGATTTGCCGCAATGTTCACAAGTGTACTTGTGGTAATGCCCGCTGGTGTGTCGACTGAGCTCTCGCAGGCTTGGAAATTTGATAGGGCAGAGCGCGCAAACATACCTCTCCGGACCCAACTTAAACATCTGCATACCAGTTTCGATAGTCGTGTTGATTTTCTTGCCGTGCTCCTCCTTCAAATGTTTGGAAATGGCATCGATCGTGTCGAAAGGCTTTTCGCAGACGCGACACGCTAGATCAGTGCAATCGACTTTGAGGAATTCATTGTAATTGCTCGTGGTGTGAGCGAAGGCAGTGTCCACGTTATACAAGCTGTGATCGGAACGCATGTGGGCGCGGTACTCCCCTGGGTCCTGATAGTCCTCGCAGCAGTAGACGCACGTCATGCCATTACCGGGCATCCTGAACGGACACGCAGTCGAATATCTCAAGACTACCTTAGCGTTCTGTCGCGCCACGACTAACCAATCGATCTCTAGAACAAAGAGAGAGGTCTTGGTGATAATGTGGTCTTTCATTGGATACATTCATTGAGCATGATGCTACAAAATTCTCAACCATACTGCGAGAACACCCGAGCAATTGACGATCGTACGATTTAAATAATCAAAATTCGCATAATTCAAGTATAAAAAGCATAAACAAATATTTAAAGAAGATTGTAAAAAGGTATTTTCAATTTAACATAATGTCTTTGCATTTGAGTTATGAATTCTTCAGGTTGCGTCATTGTTATCTTCTATCACATACAAACGCATTGCTACTTAAGTTATCGAAAAAATAATGCTTACTTGGGTTCGAAAAATTAATTAGTTCGAAAAATTTTAATTATTTACCCGAAAAAATAACAAAACACATTAACCCCCAATCTTAAGTCATATTAGTTGCACAAAACATAATACACCTAATGCTGGCGATAATTTCGTAGATTTAGGTTAAATGTACGCAGTTACCAGCGTAGAGTAAGCCTTTCGAAATGTATAATATTCAATTATATTTAGGCATAACAGATACAGTTATATATATAATTATACATATATTGATAATATTTAAGAACTTATCACTACCTAATTAACTATCACTCACTTAAATACCGAACAATCACTAAGAGGTTAAATAAAAATAACTATCAAATAGCAAATTTTAATATTTTATTTAATTACGATTTAGAATTTTCACATAACTACTGCACGTTTTGATTTCAAAAATATCTAAACTAATTGCTCAACAATTATGTTATCGTAATTTCTAGAAGTGTCCAAAGGCAAGGGGCCTCGAGGTGGCATGGTCTATATGTAGTTACGAAGATTTGCTACCTTGCACCAAATATTCAATACGACGTGATCTGACGTTACACTTTCAAGTCCTACGTCAAATGTTTAGCCAGATGCCGCTTCATCCGCGACATGCACGTGAACTTCAAGCCACAATGTTTGCAAATCGCACAGTCGTCCGAATGATGGAGCCTGAAGTGATCGTAATACGCCACCCCCGTCGTGAAGGAAACATTGCAGTCGCCACAACGGAACGTCTTCCTAGTGACACCGTGTTCAGTCTCCATATGATGCTTCCGGGATTTGAAGTCTAAGAATCGCTCAGGACACTTTCCGCAAATGTACGGCATGCAAGACTTTTCTGTCCTACGATGTTTCTCCTTAGCTTCCATCGAGGGGAACACTCGCTTACACAATCTGCAGGACACCTCGTAGCTTTGGTGCTTCAGCCTGACGTGTCTCAATAGCCCAGTGGTCGCAACGTAGCTATTGCCGCAGACGTGACATACGTAGCTTAGGAAGTGCGTTATAGTGTGCCTATTGAGATGGAACAGAGATGGCAATGATTTGCCGCAAACGGCACACGAGAATGCGTCCTTCCGCAAATGGTACGGCATCACACCCAACTTTCCATTGGAGTCAATACGCTGATTATGTTCCCGTTTCAAATGTTCCGCGACGGTTTCCAAATCACCAAACTCTTTCGAGCATAATCTACATTTTAGGTCTGTCAGGTCGGCCTTGATGAACTCCAATTTGGGTAGATTATGAAAGGCTACTTTCAGACTAAACGTAGAGTGTTCCTCGTTCATATGCTGTCTGAATACCTCCGGGTCTTCGTACAACTCCTGGCAGTAGACGCACAGTATGCACTTATCGTTGACGCGGAAAGGATAGGCCGTGGTACATCGGAGGAGTATCTCGGCATTACTCCGCGCCGGATCGTACCACTCCTCTAAAACAGAAAAAGTTTCCGCTGTAGGCCGAAAACGCTTTAAAAATTGTCGATAACTATAACGTTGGCTCTACTTAAATCATTATCGTCGTTCTCACATTTGTCTTGTGTTTGATACATTGTATTTCTCGCTCTCTCTCTATTTTAACTTTCTTCCGCAACACTATTTTTTATTACGCTAGTAATAATATGTGCGTTCTGCCGTGCAAACATAACAACTCTACGTTTCTTCCCTCTAACTTACTTCCTTTTGTTGCTTTGTTACTATTCGACTTTATACTATTAAGATCCTTTATGAGATTATAAGTCTTAGTAAAAATCAAGTTCCCAATCATATATCCCGCATTTTAGTACAGGTAGACGTTCAAATTGTTTAGATAAGTCAGAATTTTATCGTGAGAAGAAAAACCAACAATGAAGTTTATTTCCAAAATGTTAAAGTAGATTTTCGTGCATGTAGCACCATAGAATATTGTTCAATGTTATGAGGAAATTACATGATGCACATTTATTTTATAATATCAGAAATGGGAGCGTGGAAATACACCTTATAATAGTCAATGACAAATTAATATACAAAACCGCAATTTTTATGTACACATACTGTACATTTTATATTAATAATAATAATTTGACTATTCATATTGCAGTTTTGTGTGATAATTCATCAAACACCAATAGAAATGAACGGACGGATTTGATACTCATGAAATTGAAAATTAAAAATATGTACTTACTAAATTTCGTAGTCTTATCTTAAACAACTTTCGCTATTATTGTGTTAATTGCCCTATAAAAGAATCCAGAATATGACATAACATTACTTATTATGCATTCGAATTATTCGTGTTTTTTGTAAGGCAACAAAACTATTTTAAAATTGTAAAATAAAAAGAAAGCTGCTGATATCCGTCCGCCCAACTAAAGATGTTACCCGGGCTCACGTGAAAAAAGCCAGATCTTGTCATCACATGGATATGTCTCAATTATAATTGTTTCATAATATATGTACATCTTTAAAGTTAAAAAAAATAACCAAACAGAGCATTTTCAAAATATACGTACACATTATAACTTACCCATATTATCAGCTTCGAAGACGGTGATCCCTTCAAAATTTAACGTTGTAACCTATACAAACTCATTTGCCCAATTTTTCCAACCACACTTGACAAACTTTACAAAGACTATCACTTTTGTAATTATTTGCTTTACAGTTAATCACAATGTGTGTATTACTGATGTTTAGGCCCAGTTAAGTATTTTACAAAAATATTGCTAAAAGTATTCCATTATCTTAGCAAATCCACGACTATGTCTCTCATGTGAATAAAAAATACAATGATAAATATGTACGGCTTTTGAACATGAATCACTAATTTAATGTGAATTAATCAGGTAAAAGACTGGACTACAATAAAATTTAATGCCAATGGATGTCATATTTTAGATATTGACAAAAATAGGTGAAAGAAGTCGTGGAACCTGCAAAATTAGTCCTTATTGCCACTCACTTGGAAATGACCATAAATTCAATTAGTGCAGGTCTATTCCTCCGCTCTCGCTTCGTCTTATACTTTCGTACTTGCATCCTAAATTCTGTTACTAGCATTTATACATTTTTACTAGGCAATATCACGTTTTATTATTTTGCGGAAGTTTTTATTGTTCATTTCAATACAAATGTAATATATTCACGAAATAGCTATGTATATTATTCGATTTAATAATTTTATAAGTAAAAATTGTGCCATTTATACCTAAAATCGATTTCTCTTATTATTTACCTATTTACTGATGCACCAGAGCCGATATTGCTAAATATCAATTTTTTGTCACTAGAATAGCTGGGATTGTAGAAAACTCCTACACCACTATTAATTAATTTAAAACAAAATCCTTGCCATTTCTTCCGTTCCTCTCTCCCCTTCCTCCTATTAAATATAAACGCTAAACACAACAATTACAATAAAAGAGACACACACAAGTAAACACTCATAAACGAACAGCTCTGCACTTCGAACTGTATTGCACATAATGAATACAAGAAATATACAACAGTTTTCGCAAAGATAAAATGACAAATGACATTAAACTGTAAACTGTCATTTAGACAGCAATTTTTCATGAGTCTAACGAGGACCAGCTGATATCCAGACCACAAGTGAACCAATCACCATCTTGAACCATTTTAGTATTAAAACGATAGTGGTCGGTTAATAAGTGATGTCTTTAGATTTGGCCATCCTAAGTGACCACCAACCATCGGCTTCACCGTCAGTTCGTCATAAATAATACTGTTTTTTTCTTATAAACAGCCTAAGAAATAACCTAAACACATGTTTATTTCTTGTGCATTATTTGCAATACAGTTTTCTGAGACATATCCATGCGATTTTCTTAAATGTATTTTACTACATGCAATTTAGCATAAACTTTGATAAGAATTTTCTGCTGTAAGATATGCAGGCTAAACATCGGCCAGATAATTCAAATTGCAGTAAATGCAAAAAAAAATAGACGGCAATGTTGATGAATATTTATAAATCAAAGAGTAAAATAATTTGTAAATCGAGAAATATTCTGTTGTTATCGCAAAAAATTAACATTGATTATTAAAGGATTATTAAAAATGTTTCAATTAAAATATAAAAACTATTAAAGCCATGACTTAGTCATAATCTAAAATTATATAATATACTAGTAAATCCGCCCTCGCTTCGCTTCGGGAAACCAGTCCCTTCAAAAATCTCTATAAAATTTAACAAATTATGTTATTCCGATGTCTAAGCTATATTACTGCAAAGTTTCATGAAAATCCGTTCAGTAGTTTTTGCGTGAAAGAGTAACAAACCCACACACACACACTCACATACATCCTTACAAACTTTTGCATTTATAATATTAGTAGGATAGGATAATTATATAAGACTTAGATATGACTTATTTAGATTATGACTTCATCATAATTTCTTTATAACAATAGTTAACAATATCTCTTATACCAATCTATGGTATTAAGAATTAGATTTTTAGATTAGACTCAATTCCCAATATAAGCAGACTTCAATAGATAAATAGATTCAATTTGTTTGTGCAATATTAATAAACCCAGTCAAGAGAGACTAATGGAGTAGCTTCTTACTAACCCACAACAAAAAAGCCACCACAACACGTAATGAATACCGCATAAAATGTGTATTCGTTCATTTTTCCATTCAGCAGAAAATTTTATCAACACTACATTGGGGAAGAGAATTGTCATGAATGATAATTAATTTAATTCCAACATCATGACTCTATATGGGTATAGTTACATTAATAATAATGGAATGCAGCAGAGTTCTCAGAGTATATTATTCGTACAATGTTAATTAGTTCTATATTGACAATTTGTCTCACTGTTGATTTTGCTTACATTTGACATTTATTTATAACATGTACAAAGTAAAAAATCCTTTTCCATAAAACAGCTTCAATTCCACATTATAAAATTCAAATTAAAAATATTATTTTAAATTGATTCCTAATTTTCTTTTTATTCCTATGGATCATTCACAGCAATTCCCCACTCCAATGAATAAACAGTCAAAATCGATGCCTACCTTTCTTTTTCTTTGCTGGCTTTGGCTCTTTGGCCGCAACCTTATCCTTCTTGGCTGGCTTGGCCTTCTTGGCCGGAGTGGCCTTGGCTTTTGACGTGGATTTCCTCTTTACAGCCCCCTTGGCGTTATCGAGGAGGTCAGTGATGTCGACGGCTTCCTTTTTGGGCGTTTTGCTCGCCAAGCGCAACAACGGTTGATTGTCAACTGGAAATGATAGAATTATGCAAATCCAATCTAAATATGTATACATATACGAGTATAAGCATAAGTCGTTGTATAGTCGAGTCATTCTGGATTCATTGATGATATTAATTACAAGAGAAGACACGGGCCTGCAGAGGGTCACTAGTATGGTAATGTTGTAGCCCAAGAACGCTCGAAATCGAGAGTACTGTAGAAACTTTTTTATTAAGTAGCAGATAAACGAACTGGCAATCCTTCTGAATGCCAAATATCACCACTGCCCACGGACCTCAAATAAAACCCATATAAAACACTGTTATACTTCAGTAAACATAATGTACAAGTTGCCCTTTTTACTAATGCCAATCCAACGGCCCAAAATTTCTCCACCAAGTGAAATAATTTCCTATATATTAAAATTGAAAATAATGAAGGTGCAGCATCGTTACATACATTATAACATTAAGAAAATGTTGACAGAAAGCACTCGTGGCGTCTGTAGAACTAGACAGGCTGCTGATCGCTAGGGGCTAAAATTCCTTACAGTTGTTATCGTTAGATTTCATTCATCCAACGTGACGGTGATGGTGGTAGTGGAGAATGCTTTACGTCTTTTCAGGATAAGGAGAGTTCATGCTTAGTAGAGAGTCAATCATGATATGGTATGATACTACCTGACCACAATAATTAGGCGCATGTCAGATAGCAGTCACGCGGGCCCCCCACCCCGCTCTAGCCCCGCGCGTCCCCTAGTGAGGCGCAGTCGTGTACAATTGTACATTAAGGTCATTTAGACTAGGCTGATGTGAACTTCGTTTTCCGAGATGTTTGCGCAGGTACAGTAACTGACCAAGTACAGGTGGTAGGGCCTAGAGCTCACCCGGGGAAGTACCACCGCCCGCCACGGTACTTTGTACCATTCCTACCGTGTAATAATTGTTTTAAGAACAATTGTGTTCCGGATAGGAAGGTGTGGTGCCGGTTACACTTTTTAGAGGCGATCATCTCAGTCCTCAGGGGTAGCAACGCATGTGTGACCGAATTAGAACGAGACTCATTGAGTCTAGTTCTGGGTCGGTCACAGTTGTTATGGGCGGCAGCGGAAGGTGGTGCTGCATGCTCGTTTGCTATCTTAATTCCATAAAAAAAATTGTACCTCCATTAAACATTCACCATGGTACTTTTGGTACTACTGCAGAATGTACTACGTATTCCCATCCCTATTTCCAATGACGTCTTAACTGACATGCGCCTAATTATCGTGGTCGGCTAGTATGTTAACTACCATCACAATATAGACAGTGAATGACATCTGTCATTGTCAATATCTTATGTGTAAGCAATCAATACTCACGATCATCATCGTCATCATCATCATCGCCAAAGTCCGGAACGTCATCGATCATGTCGTCATCATCGCTGGCCAAGTGCTCCTCCTTGACTTCATCGCTCTCTTCAATCTTTACCGTCTTGCTAAGGGGCTCGATGGTTTCTGAAATAGATTATTATTAGATTGGTCTAAAAACTAAACTGCATAAAACGACGTACAACTGTATCTGACGGCTAGGACTCAAATCGGAACTTGGATAGTCTAGTTAGAACAAGTTCCTAAGACACTTAAAATAATATTCATTATAGCAGTTTTTTACTCACGACGCAAAAAGTGGAGTGTTATAAGTTTTATCTGTACTCTGCCTGTGCATTTGTGTGTAAGTCTCGTCTCGTGGCATCGTAGCTCTCAAACGCATTCACCGATTTTAATGCGTTTTTTTTCATTCGAAAGCCAGTTTCCCTGCGATGGTTTTAACTATGTTTGGTAGAAATCAGTTCAGTAGTTTGAAGAATGTCAGCTATTTTTCAAAATGATGTAAGACATTTAGCAATTCAGCGCCACCTCGAATTACGTAGTGAATCATTATTTATCGACGGAGGAAAGCTAATTGACATAAATGAATGTAAATGTAATATGATTCTATTATAGTTCACTCACAGTACACTAGATGGGGGATTTTAATTTACAGACATGACGTAGCTAAGTCAAACCATCAATAACTCACCGTCCAAGCTAGGGATGCTGCTCGATGAAGCCGGGTCCAAGTGTTGGAGGAAGGTGCGCTCGCAGTCCTTGACCTGCTTCTTGAAGTTGGTCGCGTCGCGCAGCCGCGCTATGCACGCCTCGCAGATCAGACGGCTGTTGCTGTTGGGGCCGGTTGATTTGGAGTAGGCAATCTGTAATAAAAATTACAGGTTACGTGAGGTTAACGACCGTTTTCAGTATCCATTATCTAAGGATTAGTAAATGTATACAATAACTTTCTCCGCTGTTTTTTTTCTAACATTAGGTCAGTCATTTGGAAATACATTCATATTCTACGGTTTTTCTAATGAATTTTAGTATATTTTCTCAGGGTGATTTTTACGATTTTAAATTTTAACATTAAACATGGGGTGCCAATGAATGGGCGACGAAATGCTACGTTGTCTTATTATTGGCACGTATGCCGATAATTATAAAAAAATATTTAGGGGCATGTGGCAACAGTGGGTCAAAGGGGCACACTGAGTAAACATCATATTGGACAGAAAGAACAAGGCAATGGTTGCGTCTCTTTCACGGTAGATTCAAACTCTGCCTTACCATTACCACGCCTTTCAGCGCGCCGCTCTGAAGTGTATGTAGTATACATTACAGGGAACAGTTT
This sequence comes from Hesperia comma, assembly GCA_905404135.1. NCBI lineage: Eukaryota > Metazoa > Arthropoda > Insecta > Lepidoptera > Hesperiidae > Hesperia > Hesperia comma. The sequence goes on along the minus strand of FR990015.1, from coordinate 18,024,392 downwards.
GTGATTTGAGAGTGACAAAATAAAAAAAAGTAAGTTTCGTTCTTGTATTATGAACTTGACCCCAGAAATGGCAACTCATGTTAAGTCAGCATCTAGAAAGCGTAGCATTCTGAGTGCTATTAATGTATCCAGACTAAGTGAATGAACTCCCAGAGAAAATAAGTTGTATAATGTCTGTAGAGGAAAGTTAAGAGAAATTATAAGACTTCGAAACAAAATGAAGAATAAGAAGGCTAATTTGATACAAGAGATTTTAGAGAATGAAAATGTGAAAAAACTTTGTGATTTAAATATAAGCAATTCATTTATAGTGTTGCTGCAGTCAGCTGAAAAATTGTCCAAAAAACCGAAGGGCAGGAGATACACATTAAATCAAAAAATTATATCCTTAGTGATTTATAAAAAATCACCAGCATGCCACCATTTAAGAAGGATGTTTACCCTACCATCACAAAGCAGCCCAAACAAATTACTTAATAAAGTACCACTGAAACCGGGAATTAACAAACATATATTTAATTCCCTAAAAAAAATGACTGATGAACAACAATGTCATGATGATAGTCTTTGTATACTTTCATTTGATGAAATGTCTATTAGGAAAAATTTATATTACAATTACAACCCTAACCAAGACATAATACAAGGCTTTCAGGACCACAGTGATCATGGAAGAAGTGAGCAAGTTGCCAACAAAGCACTTGTTTTCATGTTAGCTGGCATAAGGAAAAAATGGAAACAACCTATTGCATTCTATTTCTCCCATACCTTAACTGCTGACATATTGACTGTGATTTTAAAACAGGTACAGTATTTAGAGAAAAAAATTGACAAGACAAAGAATGGTACAAAAATGTTTTTATGTACTTAATTACTATTGTATTACTATTTATTTCAGATATTAACAGAATGTTATAGTTCAAATCAGAATGTTATAATTCAGTCAGTCGGTAGACATTGCGCCATCGAGACGCATACTATACGCGGAGTGCACTAGTAACACTGGTTCCCAAACTTTCATATTCGTCATCTGATAAGTAGCAAAATGTTTAAATGCAAGAGTTGCGACATTGAGTTCAGGGATGGAGTACAATGTACAGCATGCATGAATCGCTACGATTTTCCTTGCGCGGGTATTACCGAGTCCGGATTTCGCAAACTTGGGGATAGAAAACTCACCTGGAGATGCAGCACTTGTAAGAGCGGCGGCGCGAGTTCCAGTCCAACACCAGCGAAGAATCCAGATATGGAAAGAATTTTCTCTGAACTAAAATTCCTTTCGGCGCAAATATCAACTATGCCAACGCTGGTTGAGAGCGTAAAAAGAATCCAAGAAGAACTAGCTGAGCTAAAGTCAATGAGAGCTGAGATAAGTAATCTTAAATCTTCTTTCGACGACTCCATAACTTCACTTACACATAAAATGGACGAATTGGAGGAAGAAGTTCAGTCTATGCGGTCATCTAAAGAAGCTGTTACTACATTGGAGGTACGAGTGGCACACTTGGAATCAAAATCGAACGAAGAGGACCAAAGAGCGCGTTTAAACAATGTCGAAATAAAGGGCGTACCAGTTTCAGCCAAAGAAAATCTATATACCTACATATCCAAGATTGGGGAAATGATAAACTGTAAGATTACTAAAGAGCAGATAAACTATATAATGCGGGTGCAGACCCGAGGAGACAACAACGCCAAAAATATTATCGTGTCCCTGCACAATAGGTACCTAAAAGAGGACTTTGTTGCGGCCGCTAGATCCTGCAAACCTTTTACAGCTAGTATTTTAGGATTATCCGGTGATAAAAGAATATATATTAACGATCACCTAACATTACATAATAAAAACTTGCTAAATAAGACGAAGACGCTTGCTAAAGAAAAGGGTTTTTTATTTATATGGGTCAAGGGCTGCAAGATTTTTGTAAGAAGGAACACTACTTCTCCGGTTATAAATATAAAAACAGAAATCGACTTGAAAAAAATATCCAGTTAATAAATACAAATCTTGTTTATCGTCATTGTTGCACCGGACTGAACAGTTTGAGAAGCGCACTTGTTTACTACGATGCGTACCTGGGCCCGAGACCCTTTTTTGTGCCGTTTTTTGTGCGCCTACGCGTATCGCTCGATCTCTTTACCAGTATTAGATATTGTCTACTTTTAAGTGTTGTACTTTATTTCTTTTACACTATGATTCCTAATTGCATGCGTTTTTCATTAGATTGTGAAACAAATAAGTCAAGTGGGCTTGAAGTTTATTCGTTTTCGTACAAACATACTTTTTTCTTGCCGTATTTACGTGTTTTTGAATTAATAAGGGAGCTACATTATTACTTTTGTTCTTTACTTATTATTAAGTGTGATATTAGATTATATGCTACGATTAACGTTTCGCAATGGCGGTAATTACTTTTTACTATCAAAATGTCAGGGGTCTCAGGACCAAAACGTGTACATTTCGAAGGAACCTTTGTCTGAATAGTTACGATGTGGTGTGTTTAACGGAGACGTGGCTTTTAGAAGGTATAAGTGACAGTGAGATCTTTGATGACCGATATTTGGTATGGAGGCGCGACAGGAACTATACAAACACCAATCAAACGCTTGGAGGTGGCGTATTAATAGCCGTACGTAGAACACTGGTAGCTGAGGAGAAAGGGGAATGGTGCTCCGCAGCTGAAGATGTTTGGGTAACATTATCACTTAATCATGCAAATTCCAAGGTACCTTTCCATATTCATATCTGTACAGTCTATCTATGTCAACAAAATATGGGTAATTCTTTTTCTGACCAGTTAAACAACTTTTCCGATAAACTTGTTGACAATGTACTCAGTCGGATTACCGACAAATTTATAGTTCTTGGCGACTTTAATTTGCCGAATATCCATTGGGTAAAAACTAACATTAACACTTTTTTGTATCCAGAAAATATTCAGGGTCTCGCGCAATTTGATCTCATTGATAAATTAAACGTATGTAATCTATCGCAATATAATCACTTTGAGAACTGTAATAATCGAATATTAGATCTTGTATTATCCAATTTTGATTTATCACTCATTCATTGTATGGATCCGTTAGTACCAGAGGACCCTAACCATAAATCGCTAGTGATACATGCAAACTTTGGTCCACTTACCACTCTTCGCACGGTTCCACGCAATGTATTTATATATAATAAAGGAAACTATGAATCTATTTCAAATACTTTAGACAAAACTGATTGGAACTACGAATTTAATTCCAGGTCACTCGAGGACGCCACGGAATTCTTTTATAGCCTACTTTATGAGTTACGCACTAAGTATATACCCATTAAACAAGGAAAATTAAACCATAACTATCCGCAATGGTATAACTCAGCGTTACTACACATTTTACATGATAAGCAGAAATATCACTCTAAATATAAGAAGTACAAAAATAGATCTGACTACAACTCCTTCATTATATTACGGGACCGTGCGAAAAACTTGGAAGATCAACTATACAAAACATATATTTCCAACACAGAGAGTAACATTCATAAAAACCCTCGAGCATTTTGGTCTTACGTCAAAAGTTTGAAGCATACTAATGCATACCCATCTGTCATGAGTTATGGTCAGCGCACCTCTGGTGAAGGAACTGAGATTTGTAATATGTTTGCCCAATACTTTCACTCCACCTTCAATAGTAGTAATAGTTCCGATAATATTAGTACATTACATTTTCAAGAGGATGAAAACGCAAATGAAAGCATGTCGAATATAAATATATTTACCATCGATGTGGATCGGGCCGAAGTCTTTAAATTATTGAAACACATAGATCTTAAAAAATCTGCTGGTCCTGACAATATACCCGCCATCTTTATCGCCAAATGTGCAAAAAGTTTAACTTTACCTCTTTCATTACTATATAAAAAATCTATAAGAGAAGGAATTGTCCCAATGATATGGAAATCTGCGTTTATTACTCCCATACATAAAAAGGGGGCAAAAAATCAAGTTGAACATTACAGACCTATTTCAAAACTTTCTTTGTTTGCAAAAATATTCGAAAAAATTGTTCATAGGCAATTATACTCTGGCCTTAAGCTTTATTTGACTGATAATCAGCACGGTTTCCTTAAAAATAGATCCACGACCTCAAATCTAATTCTTTGTAGTGATTACATATCAAGGCATATGTCAGAACCAGCACAAGTTGACATAGTATATACTGATTTCATGAAATGTTTTGACAGAATAGACCATGTAATACTTTTGCGTAAATTATACGCTGCTGGGATACGGGGGGATCTATTTCGATGGTTCTGTTCTTATACAATGAATAGAAACCTAACTGTTGTCCTAAACGGTTATTCATCATCAAAAATGCCTATTCCATCTGGTATTCCGCAGGGTTCATTGCTGGGGCCACTTTTATTTGTTGTCTTTATTAATGACATCACAAAATGTTTTAGTAACTCAAAAATTTTACTATTCGCGGACGATGTAAAAGTCTTACATACAATTCATTCAGTAGCGGATTCAATTAATCTACAAAAAGACCTTGACTCATTCGAAAATTATTGTAAGCAATTAAAATTAGACTTAAACATATCTAAATGCTATATTTGTTCCTACACGCGGAAACCAGACCCCCTAATATTCGACTACAAAATTAATGGCAGTTCTCTTACCAGAGTTAGTTCTATAAAAGATTTAGGCATCACTTTTGACTCCCGGCTCCTGTTTGACACACACATAAATGACATAGTTGGTAAGGCATCCAGAGCACTCGGCTTCGTACTTCGCTCCTCATCGGAATTTAAAAATATAAAAACCATCAAAATTCTCTATTGTACTTTTGTTCGCTGCCACTTGGAATACGCATCGCAAGTGTGGAATCCGATGTATGATACATATATATCACGTATTGAGCAGGTACAAAAGCGATTCCTACGGTATTTACAGTATCGAAGTAAAAATGGCAAGACGGGGTACCTTGAACAATGTCGAATCCACCATATACTACCCTTAAGTGAGCGTAGACGAATAGCTGACTTGGCTTATTTGTTTAGAATCCTTAATGGTTCTGTAGACTCCTTAGAGCTATTAAATAGCGTCACACTCAGAGTTCCTCGGCTAAATAGCAGAGTACAAGCTCCTCTTTTTATCGATCCATCAAACACAAACTATAGACGGAACTCCTTCTTCAGAAGAGCAAGTATATCACTTAATAATGCTACTAAAGAGTGTGAGATTGATATTTTTAACACCAATGTTTCACAATTAAAGCGAAAAATGACATGTAACTTCTTTGGCAATTCAAAATAATAGTAAAACATGCATGTACTTTTCTTACTATTTATTTTACAAGATATTTACAATTTACATAATAAGTGTACTCTTTTAGTTTTTTAAATTTAAGTATGTCACCTATGTATTCTTCATTAAACCAGCCTGGAATAGGAATCTTATGAAGTTAAATGAACTCTTAAGCTTAGCAATCGTTATTCCTTGCATTATGTTACTACCGACAGTTCAATTTACATAATATTAGGTAATGTAATTGTTACCCATTTCACCTACTATTCGTGAAAACTTGTAATAGGCTTTCCTTCTGTTAATGTATTTCATATCTAATAATATGTAAAACTTAGCTGTAAGTTTTCCTTAAAGAATAAAATAAAATAAATAAAAATAAAATAAAATAAAAATAAATATAAAAGTGATACCCACTGTGTGTGATCTTTCCACAGTTAATATGCAAGTTTTAAAATTATTAGGTGTCACAATCAGAGATCCTTATTTTGTGCGCAGTGGAAAGGAAATTGTTGCAGATTTGGATCCTCCACATCTTTTAAAGTGTACCCGAAATCCTCTAATAAAACATGATGTGGAATGCACAACTGATATACAGTGCAATGATGAGCCTGTCAAAGGTAAAATAACATAATTATTTTTTCATCACACCTATTCGAACAAGATAATTGCTTTTTACAAAAAAAATAACCGACTTCAATCTTGATAAGTAGAGATAACTCAAAAACTACTCGCCAGATGGCGCTCAATTCAACATGTAAGTGTAAAGTTCTCGTCACTACAAATTAATGAAGCCCAAACACTAGATAACTGCAGTAAATCGTTGAGGAGTTTCCTCGACTGTCTTTCGGCTTCATCAGATCGACTCCAGATCTTCATGAAATGGTAGCGCTTTAATGTACTTATGATAACATGAACAAACACACTAGTTGTCCATACAATTTTCGAAAGTTCCCTTCGATTTCTCTGAGATGCCATCATCAGATCCTGGTTTCCTTATCAGAGGACCCCACTGCGCATATCTACTTTACAACAAAAAAAGAATTATCAAAATCGGCCCATAAACGACGAAATAATCGCTGAACGTACATAAAAAAAACATATATACGGTCGAATTGAGAACCTCCTTCTTTTTTGAAGTCGGTTAAAAAGACGACTTGGTTCGGACTTACGGGGTTCCAAAGTTGCTGTTTTCTATTCAGCGGGCGGGAATGAATTTTCATACAACTTTCCTGCCCGACTAGATCTTTTCCGTCCTATTTTGAATTTAGAACATTTTAGTATTTTGCGCTAAAGAAATCGAACGCAAATATTGTTTGAATAAAGAATGTCTGGTACGACGCGAGGGCCCCGCCAGCTGAATAATAAAAAAAGAAATCAAATTAAGATTTCGTTTTCAAATTAAAATTAAGTTTTCGTGCATTTTTACGTATTATTTTCTATTATTTTCTATTATATATATACAATGTGTTTTTTTTACACTTGATCAAACGAAGTGTGCGGATACTAGACAAAAAATTACCGACAAAAACATTTTTTTTTATTTTTTTTATACACTTTCTCGAAAATAAGAGCAATTTAATTTTTTTTTATTAAAAATCTTTCTTTTTGAATTTCTTTGTCTGGGAACGGTGTATTTTCGTCAAAGTAGTCTCTTTTGAAAGCTAAAAAGTGTACCTACCTAAGAAAATAAAGTGAATAACAATATCGAACATAAGCTTCGAGAAAAAAAATAAACTATTTGAAATAATAGAAATAAAACTTGATTTTTATTGATTTTTGGCCTCTAACTTTAAAATGAGGTCGTTAACATAGTCGTTTTTGCACATTTTATTAAAGTTCATGATCTAAGGAACAAATTCTCTAAAGTAACTATTGCTCTATCTATTTTCGTTGTTATGATATTCACCGGCAAACTAGGGTCTCTTTGATCTCCAAATAAATTGAATAAATTAATTAAATTAAAAAAATTAATTAACAATAGAAGTCATTCAAATAGTTGTTTTATTTCATAATTTCTAAGTCTAATCGGCATACATATGCACATGAATAAAAGGATTAAACTTAAATAATAAATGCCATGATAATGGAGATCAAAGAGACCCTAGTTTGACGGTGAATATCATAACAACGAAAATAGATAGAGCAATAGTTACTTCAGAGAATTTGTTCCTTAGATCATGAACTTTAATAAAATGTGCAAAAACGAGTATGTTAACGACCTCATTTTAAAGTTAGAGGTCAAAAATCAATAAAAATCAAGTTTTATTTCTATTATTTCAAATAGTTTATTTTTTTTCTCGAAGCTTATGTTCGATATTGTTATTCACTTTATTTTCTTAGGTAGGTACACTTTTTAGCTTTCAAAAGAGACTACTTTGACGAAAATACACCGTTCCCAGACAAAGAAATTCAAAAAGAAAGATTTTTAATAAAAAAAATTAAATTGCTCTTATTTTCGAGAAAGTGTATAAAAAAAAATAAAAAAAAATGTTTTTGTCGGTAATTTTTTGTCTAGTATCCGCACACTTCGTTTGATCAAGTGTAAAAAAAACACATTGTATATTATTTTCTCATAGTGGGTGATGAAAAGTAAAGTAGAGTGTATCACTCGGGTGCAAGTATATTTTTGGCTCGGGCGACGTACTTTGAATCCCTCGCTACGTTCGGGATTCTACTAAAGAATCTTACTATTTAAGAATATTACTTTGCACCCTTGTCATACAATCTACTATAATACTTCAAATTGTAAAAACATAATGCTGGTGGGACATGTCTGAAACATTCCAACATTCTTCTGTTTTTAGAACATTGAATTTACGATAATACGTAATACGTTACGATAATACGAACATTGATGACATTGAAAGGTTATTGATGGAGTTGGAAGACGGCAATCTCTCAGAAGGTAAGGATGACGATGAAGAGAACTTTTATGCCAATGCGCAGCAACTCATACAGGACTTGATCTTAGATAACGAGAAAGATTTGGTTGCCGAATGTGAGGATCCTATTCCACATGACGAAGACGACCCTCCATTAGTTCAAGATGCTGATCCAGGGGCCAAGTTCAGGTGCAAGTATCTTCAATAGCTTCGATAAACGTCAGATTATATGGAAAACTGGTAGCATGACATTCGATGAGCGCAAAATTGTACATGAACCAACATCTACACTAAATACTGCAAAAGCCAACTTGGATACACCCTACCAATGTTTTCTGTACTATTTTACATCAGATTTCCTACAAAAGATAGTAGATGAGTCTAACTTATGTTCAGTACAACAAAATGTTGCCAATCCCATTACTATCACTGTTGCAGATCTCAAAAAGTATTTTGGATCTTTGTTATTCATGTCAGTGCAGCATTTTCAAAGCGTGCGGTCATACTGGCACGACAAGTTTGGTTACCCGCCGATAAAAACCACGATGTCGATAAACAGATTTGAGGCAATCAGTTCAGTACTGCATTTCAATGATAATGAGCATCATTTACCGAGGGAACACCCAGATCACGACCGCCTCCATAAGATACGTCCGGTAATAGACCACCTGAACAAGACTTTTTCATCGATACCTGTAGACCAGCGCCTCTCCATAGACGAGCAAATGTGTACAACAAAAATATCTCACTTCCTCAAACAATATCTTCCCAATAAACCTCACAAGTGGGGTTACAAACTATTTGTACTATGCAGCCTGATGGGTTATGCCTAGGGATGCAACGATATATCGGAAAACCGATAATATCGATAATATCGAAGGGGACATATCGATATTTTTATCGATATTCGTGCTATAACGATACGATAATATCGATATTATATCCGAAGAAAATATCGATAATTCTCGACCATAGATAAGGCTGTATGGGCTTTGAAAATTAACCTTTTCTTACAATATAAACAAATAAAAAACATCCTCTACTTGTTTTATTTCTCTATTGTCTTTGGCTGTATCACGGAACACAGAGACACGGGAAGTGTGAAGTAGGCGTGGCACAGCGACTAACAGTATGCGGAGCTCCGCGTACTTGCCGTCATAGCTTATCTGTCACTGAGCTGCGTCGGTTGTGCATTTCGTAAATTGACATTTGCTTAAATTATAGTAATAATGCCTTACTGTGCTATTTTGGAGTGTAAGAATGATAGCAGATCAAAAAAATTATCTAACGGCGGTGTTTCATACCACATATAAGCATAGTTGTAAATTTATTTTGTAATAATTCAAATTCAAATTAAAAGAAAATAAATAATTTATGATTGAAAAGCTACTCTAGTCACTTAGTAATAAGGTTCGTTTTATGTTTTAAATGCTATTACTATATTTCTCGAACATTCTTTGCTACTCGATCGTAGGGATCGTAGGGATGGGGGTACAAATTTATCGATATCGGTATTTTGTAATTTTATTTACGATGTAATATCATACGACCAAGACCCGACTGATGAGGGTTAAAATGGCTATTTATAGACAAAATATCTTTTCAAATAACCTAACACAATAATTCAAATTTATAGTTAATACATATAAATAGTTAATGCCAGTTGGCAATCTGTAACAGTCAACTTGGTCAATATAATTATTTTTATGAATAATAAATTATTTGTAATATTATATTTATTTTGGTTTAGGTACACATCTTTTTAGATTTCCTAAAGACGCATAGAGAAAAGAAGACTGGCTTAATGCTACTGGGCGGGTCAATTGGTTCCCAATCAAATCTAGTACCATATGCTCAGAACATTTTTTACAAGAAGAATTCATAATTTCTAAAAAGGGGAATAGATATCTTAGAACTACAGCTATCCCAACATTAAAAATTGTTAGGTTTTTTGATCAGGTTATTATTTACATATTTTATGGGATGCAGACAATTAGCTTGCGATACGTTTTAAAATAATATAATATGACTGACTTATTTAGAATAGACTTTATAGTGAATTTTATATTATTTAATTTTTATATTCATTTAAGATACAAAATCCGATGGAAAGTCCTGGTTCTTCAAAAAGACAGGCAACTCCGACCAACATTGAAAGCGAAACAGTAACGTTTTTTGGACACGTAAATATAATTTTCATATTTTATTAGGTATAGACAATTAACTTGCAGTACGTTTTAAAAATAATATAATATGACTGACTCATTTAGAAAACACTTTATAGTGAATTTTATATTGTTAAAAGTGTTTGTAAAAACCTACTTCGAAGAAATATTTAAATATGTAATTTGAATTTGAATAATTAAGTTATTGTATATTATTAATGTATAGAATACTGAATATAGAAGTAATATTTAATTATTATTATACATGTTTTTTATTTCAATCATTGGTACGTAATCTAGGATCCTGACGAGGAATATAAGCGCATCTGCGCGACTGGTAGCACAGCATGCCTAGGAAATACGGTTTCAACCCAGTAATGGACCCCTACTGAGCACGGGTCTCCCTTGAGGAGGCCTAGAGCATATTCCACTACGCTGCTCCAGTGCGGATTGTTGTCGAGGGGTTAAAGGCCAAGCCAACATGGCTTAAAATAACTACCAGGACCGATGGCTTTACGTGCTCTCCTAAGCACGAAAGCGCTTAAGAAGTTTTCGCCACTAGCTATAGCCACTAACTACCGACCGCGGCCACTCTTACTTAACACTTAGAAGCCAGGAAATATATTATTCCACGAAAATAAATTTTGCTTATTTGTATAAAGTTAAGGTTGAAATGCATTCCAATTCACATCGGCATTGTTTTTGGAACTAAGGTACGTTGAGTGATATTGAAATTTCATTTATCGACATACAAAAGTATATCTTATTTTGACGGTAAAACATGCGAAGCTTATTATTCCGTGACTTAGTTTAGTTAGCTATAGTTGATAAAAATAGGTCACGTCTTCGCCTTACAATGTCTGCGATACAAGCTTTCAAAAATTTGAGCACGTTTTAAAGTAACATTTCGGGTCTACGCCTTGTAGTGTACAAGGTTCGATATCAATATCGATAATTTTCGATAACGCGGAAAAAGCACCACGCACATCTCTAAGCCTAAACCAATGCAGGATGATGTTGCTAACCAAAAATATAACTTACTACTTATACCCTTAGGCCGCGGCCTCGAATTTCGCGGGCAGCGGCGCGGCGGCGGCGGCGGCGCGGGCGCGCAAGATGTTTTGCATGTTATCAAATGGACCGACCCTCGAAAACTGCGGCGCGGCGGCGGTGTAGGAGCGGGTAACGAGCGGTGGTTGACAACGTCAAGCGGTGACAGCTCTCGCGTCGTGTGCGTCAGAATGGCGGGTCTGCTCATATTTAACGTTAATGTAGATTTAGAAAAAAAATCCTAAGTATATTCGAACACAAAAAGTTCTTTTATTTATACCGTGTATAATCAAAATTACAGATAACTTTCCATTTAAAATTTAAGACTTGATATCGACTACGATACTCTATAGTACTCTATACCGTACGCTCAATGTACTCGTATATAGGGATACTAGTAAACCCGCCCTCGCATCGCTTCGGGGAACCAGTCCCTTCAAAAATCTCTATAAATTTTAACAAATTATGTTATTCCAATGTCTAAGCTATATTACTGCACAGTTTCGTGAAAATCCGTTCAGTAGTTTTTGCGTGCAAGAGTAACAAACCCACACACACACACACTCACTCACATCCTTACAAACTTTCGCATTTATAATAATTATTGTATAGTTAGTAGGATAGGTTAGATAGGATAGTAGGAAGTAGGATTTATATCGGATTATATTATAGAATAAAATTATAACATTGAAATCCCAAATGTGGGCACAATACAGAAATTAATGTCTGTCATTTATGTGCTTTAGCTTTAAAACCCAAATAGTATAGCACATTTACAGCAGATTGAGCACTTATTTTATGTCCTACTCTATATCCCTCTCTCTGCTACTTTCTCGCTTATTTTGGTGTAGTATATTAAGTAATATTTTATTTTATTTACTTCTTTACTCCCTTGTCTGTCAGCTTTATCCTCTTTATCTTCTTCCTTATTCCCTTCCTTATACAATGTGTTTTTTTTACACTTGATCAAACGAAGTGTGCGGATACTAGACAAAAAATTACCGACAAAAACATTTTTTTTTAATTTTTTTTATACACTTTCTCGAAAATAAGAGCAATTTAATTTTTTTTTATTAAAAATCTTTCTTTTTGAATTTCTTTGTCTGGCAACGGTGTATTTTCGTCAAAGTAGTCTCTTTTGAAAGCTAAAAAGTGTACCTACCTAAGAAAATAAAGTGAATAACAATATCGAACATAAGCTTCGAGAAAAAAAATAAACTATTTGAAATAATAGAAATAAAACTTGATTTTTATTGATTTTTGACCTCTAACTTTAAAATGAGGCCGTTAACATAGTCGTTTTTGCTCATTTTATTAAAGTTCATGATCTAATGAACAAATTCTCTAAAGTAACTATTGCTCTATCTATTTTCATTGTTATGATATTCACCGGCAAACTAGGGTCTCTTTGATCTCCAAATAAATTAAATAAATTAATTTAATAAAAAAAAATTATTAACAATAGAAGTCATTCAAATAGTTGTTTTATTTCATAATTTCTAAGTCTAATCGGCATACATATGCACATGAATAAAAGGATTAAACTTAAATAATAAATGCCATGATAATGGAGATCAAAGAGACCCTAGTTTGACGGTGAATATCATAACAATGAAAATAGATAGAGCAATAGTTACTTTAGAGAATTTGTTCATTAGATCATGAACTTTAATAAAATGAGCAAAAACGACTATGTTAACGGCCTCATTTTAAAGTTAGAGGTCAAAAATCAATAAAAATCAAGTTTTATTTCTATTATTTCAAATAGTTTATTTTTTTTCTCGAAGCTTATGTTCGATATTGTTATTCACTTTATTTTCTTAGGTAGGTACACTTTTTAGCTTTCAAAAGAGACTACTTTGACGAAAATACACCGTTCCCAGACAAAGAAATTCAAAAAGAAAGATTTTTAATAAAAAAAAATTAAATTGCTCTTATTTTCGAGAAAGTGTATAAAAAAAATTAAAAAAAATTGTTTTTGCCGGTAATTTTTTGTCTAGTATCCGCACACTTCGTTTGATCAAGTGTAAAAAAAACACATTGTATATTCATGCCTTTCTTTATGACATATTTTTATGTTGCTTTACTATTTTAAATACTTGTACTTTCTCTTCTAACTGAAATTGTAAAATGATTTAAGACTATAATGACTACTTTGGAGTGAGGTATTTTGATAATGTATCTAATTATTCACTTCTAGGACTATTTTAAATGTTACCTTCTTTAATGTTTAAGTATTCCTTCTTTATTTTTATTTTCTGTAACGTTAAATACGATTTCATATTTGAATTGTTATGAAATTACTAGTAAATCCGCCCTCGCTTCGCTTCGGGGAACCAGTCCCTTCAAAAATCTCTATAAATAACAAATTATGTTATTCCAATGTCCAAGCTATATTACTGCAAAGTTTCATGAAAATCCGTTCAGTAGTTTTTGCGTGAAAGAGCAACAAACACACACACATACACACACACACTCACTCACATACATCCTTACAAACTTTCGCATTTATAATATTAGTAGGATAGTAGGATAATAGGATTTATCAATGTAACTCTGACGTCTGTTTATTTTTGCTTTTTATCTAAATTATTTTACTTGTAACCTTTTTGGACTTACTTATAAATTTAAATAATTCATTAATTTGAAAAAAGAACGTCGGTTTAATAATATATTCTTACTTATTTTGAATGTAGTTTGTTTTGAATAACTTTTTTCTTCTGCAATGATAAAATCAGGGTGTTCAGAGTTTCGTAAACGGTTTTTGTTAATGACTATTTATCCTTAAAAGCTACGGAATCCAGACTACTAGGTTTTTAGGAAGCAATTAGGTAGCAATTAATAGTGAAAATAATATTTTAATTATAGCTATAATTATAATAATATTTTATTTTGATAGTTCGTATCCCTCTCGCTGTTCTTGCTAGGGTAACGCACACGGTGACAGCCCGCGCAATCGCATTGTAGTGTTGTGCAATTTATTTAGGTTTCGTATACGTTATATTACTTTATTTACTTCTTTACTCCTTGTCTGTCATCTTTATCCTCTTTATCTTCTTCCTTGTTCACTTCCTTTAATATCCTTGCCTTTGTTTATGACTTGTTATTTTATGTTATTTTACAATTTTTAATACTTTTACTTTCTCTTTTAACTGAAATTGTAAATGTTTTAAGATTATATTGATTACTTTGGAGTTAGGTATTTTGATAATTAATCTAATTATACTTTGTTATTTATTTGTCCGGAAATTGTCTCTGTTCTTCACAATTTCGATAATACTCGCCTTTTATTTTTCTTGTCCTATAGTAGGTATTCACTTCTTCATTTGCCCACAATAAAACGAGTGTAAGAAATAAATTTGAATCGAAAAGATGTTGTCTCCGTTGTTCAGACATTTCGTTCGCGAATGAAACAAATATCTCAGCGACACAACACTACGCCGCTATAGCGCCGCCGCGAGTTTCGAGAACTAGCCTGCGTTGCCCGCGCCGCCGCCGCCGCCGCGCCGCTGCCCGCAAAATTCGAGGCCGCGGCCTTAAGGTCTTTATTATAGATTCTTGTCACGACATCTAGTGTTCAAAAGACGAAATTATTTAATGACACGTTGACACGTTGACATGTATTGCCACAGTTTGCAATTTCAAGTTCAACCTTATCAGCAATAAAATTAAGTATATAATTACTTTACACGTAGTACACTGCCATCTAGATGTGGATAGAAAAACTTGAAAAGCATTATGATCTTAATTGTTAACGGTATATGGTCACTAAATAAGACATGGAAAAATAAGACCTAATACCAAAATTTTAAGGTGCATTGTCAACTATAAACAGTGGGTTTCTCAGACCATTCGTAGTTGACATGTAGTTACCAATGAAAATGTAAGTTTCTTAGTTGTGTAAACAATACGATTATGGATTTACTTGTGTAGGATGGCTAGGACGGTTCCCATACTAATCAACACTTGTACCATTTCCACTGGTATGTCTCTGTGTTCCGTGGGCTGTATGGACTTAGACCCTTTGCCTATCCATAAGGGTTAATAAAACAAAAAAATCTCTATTACATAATTACTCTATGGTCTTGTCACTTGTGTCACTTGCTTGTGGTGGACAATCACAAATTACTTCATTGTATTTTCGATCACTGCGCATTATTTTAATTTAAGATGAAAAGAAGTATAAGTAAGCTATGGAGTTACTTCCAAAAAGAAGGCAGTATTGCTGTATGTACGATGTGTAAAAAACAAGTGAAAACTTCTGGTAACACAAGTAATCTTGCTGCTCACATGAAACATCATAAAATCGAAGAAGATCCGTCGCAAAGGTAAACATTAGATTATATATTTTTATTACTGATTATACTTAACTGGACTTGTTATCTATGTATATTTTGATTACATTATAAGTGCAAGAGATCAATGTAGGTCTGTACTTACAGAGTATTAAAATATTGTTTGCAATTACAGCTTTGTAGGTACATTAGTGTAATTTCACATATTCCCGCAGAAGATTATAATACCAACACGAAAAAATGTAAAACTCGAGTACCTATATGAGTTTAGTGTTGTACATTACATGTCGATAAACAATACTATAACGATATGTATATTTATTTTACAGTAAAATCATGTGTTCTTCCAAACCATCGACATCGACGTCTGCTGCTGGAACCGCATCAGTAGAAGATACTTTTGAACATGTAGAAGAAAACCAAGAACTTCAAAGTCAAGGACTTGAAAAACAAGATGATTTAAAAGAGACTAAACCATCTAAAACACCAAAAATAAATAAAGTTTTTGTAATATTAGTCAATACTCAAAAGGTGGATCTAAATATGACCGAATAACTGATGCTTTAGCTTATTTCATTTGTGTTGACAACAGACCTTTTAATACAGTAGAAGGTAAGGGATTTAAATATCTGATGAAGCAGGTGGCTCCTTTATACAACGTACCTTCTCGCGAAACTATTAAAACCAAAATAGATAAGAAGTTTGAGAAAATATCCAAAATTGTTAAGGAAAAATTTAAAAGTGTTCAACATTTTTGTATAACTACAGATATTTGGACGGAGACTATGACTAATACAGGATTTTTAGGGGTTACTGTACATTTTCTGTTAGAAAACAATTTGCAAGCACTCACAATCGGCGTATTTGAGTTGGATGAGTCACACAGGGGAATATATAGGTCAGCAATTGACAGAAATTTTAAAAAATTGGAGCATTGACTCAGAAAAGGTTGTGGCTTTTGTAACCGACTCCGGCGCCAACATGGTAAAAGGTGTACGAGAAAAATTTGGTGCAGGCAAGCATTTTCCATGCTTTGCGCACATGATCAATCTTGTTGCTGAAAATGCATTAAAAAAAACACCAGAGTTGAGTGACATCTTGGACCAAGTCCGGAATATCGTCAAATATATTAAAAAGAGACAAGAAGCGACAACCGAGTTAAAAAAAAACAAATAGAAAATAAAGTTGCAGAAGCTAAGATTTTAAAAGCAATTCTAGACGTAAAGACGCGGTGGAACTCCACTTACTATATGGTTACAAGATTCCTTGAACTAGCACCCTACATAAGTGAAATTATTTTCGCGAAAATTGATGCGCCCATAATGTTGACCGCAGTTCAGCTTTCTACTATTAAAGACGTTGCCCATGTCATGCGGCCACTTGAAACCATGACAAAAGAATCATCAGCTGATCAGTACGTAACCATATCAAAGGTTGTTCCAATGATAAGTTGAAATGACGATTACGTCTAGCACTGCAGATGAGTTGAAGAGAAACATTACTAACGAAATGGAAAAACGATTTGGCCAACTCGAATATTCATCATTATTAGCAGTGTCGACGTTGTTGGATCCACGATTTAAGAACTTACATTTCAAAAAACCAGATGCATGTGCAAAGGCTATGACAAAGACACGAAAAATGATAACCGAAATCATGCAAGTAGCTTCTGTGTCGTCCACTTCATCTGAAGATGAAGGTTCCGAATTTGATTTTTGGCAATATCACAAATCCTTAGCTCCTACACAAATAAAAAGGAAAAAAACTGACGGCGATGATGAGCTCACACTTTATTTGGCAGCTCCAGTCGCTACTTTAAAGACGAATGTTTTAGAAACATGGCAAGAAATGCAGGGGTCTTACCCGAATTTATACAAAATCGCCATGAGATATTTTCCTGTTGTGGCCACATCAGTGCCATCCGAGAGACTATTTTCAAAGGAAGGGGCTACAGTTACCCAAGCACGCAATAAGCTTCATGGGAAAAGGTTAGCCAAGCTTCTATTTTTAGGATCAATTGACGCCAAGTACTGGCAGCTATAATGAGGTATGCAACGTTAAGAAATATTTTTGGATTTTATCTGGACATTGTATATTTTCTATATTATTATTATAATTTCTAGCTGTTTTGATTCGATGAAAAAGTGATTATGTAAAAAACTACTGATATACAATTAAACACTTATTCAGTGAACTGCATATTTTTTATTTAAATTTAAATAAATTCGATATTATCGACCAAAATCTTCGATATTATCGAATATCGATAATTTCATTACCTCGATATAATTATCGATATTTTTATCGATATTACAACAACCTTGCATCCCTAGTTATGCCTACCGGTTTGAAGTCTACTCTGGACAAGACAATACCAAAGATAAGCCAGCTGATGAACCTGATTTAGGCATCACAAACAATGTGGTCTTGCGTCTGGCCAGAGTAGTACCGAGGAAGCTAAATCACGTCATATATTTTGATAACTTCTACACCTCACTACCTTTGGTTTACTACTTATCCAAGCAGGGTATCCACTGTGTCGGCACTGTCCAGCAAAACCGCTTACCTAACTGTCGACTTCCGGATAAGAAGACGCTTATGAAAACTTCCGTCCCCCGAGGAACCTACGAAGAAAAAGTGGCTCATCACGATGGCGTGGACTTCTCTGCTACTGTTTGGAAGGATAATAAGGTAGTAACTCTATTATCTACGTATGTTGGTGCAGAACCTGCAGGTAAAGTGCAACGTTTCGACCAAAAACTGAAACAGAAAATTAACGTCCCATGTCCTTAGTTTAAGAATATAACACGCACATGGGAGGAGTTGACCTCATGGCTCATGGATAGTTACTTGGGACGGTATCGTATAAGAGTCAAAAGTAAAAAATGGTATATGAGATTATTTTCCGTCAACAGTCAAACAGTCAACTGCGGGCATTCTAGTTTCGGAAGCGAAACCAGGAAGATACCAGCGATACCTACGAGCAATACCAGCGAGAAGTGAAGTGATTTCTACGGGCAATACAGTGTTCGACGAGTGTGTTTACGAGTACCTACGTGCATAGTGTTTTGGTGTGTACTGTGTACAGAGTGTAATTGTGTATCTACGAGTACAATAAAGTCTGTGGTACATTTTGGCATTTTCTCGAACCCAGTACTCCTGACACGTAACAATTGGTGACAGAAGCGGAATGCCTGTAGTACCGCAAAGTGACGTGAAGTTTGTACGCGACGGCAGACGGCATTGGATGCCGCGCGGATGGAGTCGCCCGGGCGTGACCGCACGGAAACGGAGGCCGCCGCTGAACCTTCAAATATATCAGCTGCATCAGCGCCGACACCGAGTGCATTCGATATAGCCTTCGACATGGCCTAGCCGCCATACAGCAGAGCCAGCGCGAAGCCATGGAAAACATACAGCGGAGACAGCGCGAAGCAATGGAGAGCCTGCGCGAAGACATGAAGAGCCAGCGCAAAACCATGGAGGCAATCGACGCAAAGCTGCATGTTTTCCAGGGAGATTTGAACGTCGTGAAGGAGGACCTGGAATTGGTAAAAGTGCGTACGTCCGAGCACGACCAAGCCCTCAAAAGCCATGACGCGTCAATCAACAGCTTCAGTGCGTCAATGAACTCCTACGAAACTAGGCTCGGAGATTTGGGCAACAAGCTGCAGAAATTAAAGGTTTTGGGCACGGCGGCAACTAGTTCAGGCCCTGGGGCCCCGAAGTTTAAAGTCCCAAGTTTCGACGGCACGACTCCGTGGACAGCGTTTAGGCATCAGTTCGAGGTAGTTGCGCAAGCGGGAATGGCTGGGAGGACGAACACTCGTTGGCGGCACTCACCCTCGCTCTTCGAGGAGAGACACTGCTGGTGCTTGACAACCTGCCCGCCGAGCGACGCACCTTGGAGTCGCTACTGAAGGCCCTGGAAGCTCGATAGGGGGAAAAGCAATCGAGCACGTGTATCGCGCGCAACTTAAAGACCGGGCACAGAAGTCGAGTGAAGGACTGCAGTAATGGGCTACGAAGATCGAGCGCCTCGTACGCCGAGCCTATGCGCCGAGTACCACACCGGTTGAAGACAAAGTTTTAGAGGCATTTGTCAGCGGTATACGAGATCCCGAGGTGAGAACAGCGGTGCGCTTGGGTCATCACGCAACATTGGAAGCAGCTTTAGCGCATGCCCTTGAAGTGGAAGTGGTACGAAGCGACTCCAAAATTTGTAAGGTGCGCGAAGTCGTAGCAGCGACTCAACCTCGTACTGGGCCTATATGCTACGGATGCGGCGAACGAGGTCATATTAGGCTTAACTGCCGGACCCGAAAACAACCGAAATCGATGTTTATTTTAATTACAAAATAAATCAAGAGATTGGTCTTTTGTAACTGATAATATTACTTGGCCTAGTTTCGAGAAAGAAATGCTGGTAAAAAAAGTTACACTAACAGAAGACCACCACTGGATTATTTTCTTGACTTCTTTCCTGATGAGTTACTGAATATTATTGTTGAAAATACAAATATTTATGCAAAACACACACATTCAAAAGCTTGGACAGAAGTTACAAAGAAGAAATAAAGGCGTACTTTGGAGTGATTATACTAATGAGCATAAATCCTTTAGCAGATATAAATACTTATTGGTCAACTGATAAGTTCTTCAGAAATCCTGTTATTTGCAAAGTAATGGCCTTGAAAAGATTTAAAAAAATTACACAAAATCTCCATATATCAAATATTTCCATATATCGACCCGAATGGCGCAATGACGACCCGAATGGCGCAATGGTTAACACGCCGATCGCTGTTCCGAGGGTCCTGGTTTCGATTCCCAGCGAGGCGGAAATTTGAATGATGAGTTTAAATTTCCGTTCTCGGTCTGGGTGTGTGTCCTTGTCTTGTGTGTTGTCCAAGGTACCCACGACACAGGGAATCCTAGTGTGGGGCTTTGAGTGTGAAGCGTTATTTATTTTATTTTATTTATTTCAACTGAAGCTCCACGAAACTCACCCTATTACGATAAATTGGAAAAAATTAGACAAGCCATTTCATTCCTATTCAAAGTTTTTCAAGACAATGTTCAAGTGTCAGAATTTAACTCAATAGATGAAAGTATGATCAGATTCAAGGGTCGCAGTCACATATGTCCAAAAAACCTATAAAACGTGGATACAAGTGTTGGGCAAGAGCAGATTCTCGTACACGGTATTTATATGAATTTCAATTTTATACTGGTAAAGTTGATACTGGAACTGAAGAGAATTTAGGGGCCAGAGTCATAATGGATTTGTGTGAATCTTTGCCAAGCCATACATTAGTGGCTTTTGATAACTTTTTTACCAGTCTTCCACTGATGGAACTTTTACATGAAAGAGGTATTTACTGTGTTGGAACAATAAGACTGAACCATAAGGGCTTATCAGACTTGATAACGGGAAAAAATCTAACCCGCGAAGGAAAGAAAGAATCAGCTTTGAGAACGGGTGAGTTTCTGTACCAGTATAATACACCTATAGGAGTATTGAAATGGAAAGATACTAAGGATGTTTTTCTTGGAACTACTGCGTTTGATCCTCGAGCAGTTGAATTGTTTGAGAGGAAACAGAAAGATGGTAACAAGAAAAAAAATATTGTCCACTTTCGATAAAAAAAAATTACAGAGTTCATGGGTGGTGTTGATCATTTTGCATGGCATCATACCCGCTAGGATGAAAGTCGCGGAAGAATTGGCACAGACTTTTTTGGTTCTTTTTGGAGGCAGCCGTCGTCAATTATTATATTGTTTATGTCAAGACGTCACATTCAGAAAGGAGAAACACACATAAAGAATTCCGGTTGCGATTGGGCAGAGGACTCATCAACAATTTTTCGTCAAGAAAAATCCTCGCGCCCGTGTTCAAAAACAAAAAAAGAGGTACAATTTCAGTACCGGAAGAGATTCGAAAATCGGACGTAGGATCCCACATGCCTGAATTGACCAAATTTCAAAGATGCAGAATGTGTAGTACACGTCAAAAGAGCAACGCTGCAAATACATGTGTAAAGTTTGCAAGGTATCTTTATGTGCTGCCCCTTGTTTTGAAATGTTTCACAAATAAAATAAAATAGATATTATCTTTCAATTTTGTGTTTTTATTTACTTCGATTAACTAACTACTTACTACTAATTAATACTAACTTCAATGTTCCAAATGTGTTATGTATATGTATATGAAATATATTTCCCCCTAGTTGGGAAATAATTTCCCAGGAATTATCAAAGGTTACAATGTAATCGGCCTACAGGAATTATTTTCCCACGTCGTTTCCTGAAAAACTAAAAACACAAAAAAAAACTGATATGAAATCTAAAATCTGTATGTACCACTAATTATATACTAGCTTTGAAACTTTTGCAAACATCCACAGTTTAGGCATGCCCTATCAAGGGTTAAGAGAATAGTTTCCCATGTCAAAAAAAGCCCACTATCGTCAGATAGGTTAAAAAAATATCAGGTGCAACAAGGCCAAGTACCCAGACGTCTGAGTCAAGCTGTTGAAACCCGGTGGAACTCGACTTATTTTATGTTGAGACGGTTTCTTGCCAGAAGCTAATCGACAGAACGAAGGTATTACCCAAAGCAAGAGATACAGCGTTGCTGCTAAAATCAGGTTTAGAAGAACGGTTCCGACTAGTGGAAACAAGTGGGACATTTGCGTTGTGCACATTCATGTACCCGAATTTGCAAAATATATTCCTTACATGTTGTAATATTGTAGCCACATCCGTGCCTTGTGGAATTATATTCTCAAAAACAGGGCTTATTATTAATGAAAGGCGCACGAGATTGTCAGCTGGTGAAGTGAAGCAAATGTTTTTAAATGTTAATAGTTCTGAAGAAAGGATCCAAGGGTTTTAAAATGTAAATATGTAAATAACAGAACAGAAACAGGCGTGAAAATGATCCAAAAAAAAGCTCATTGAAACGTTTAAATATAAAAATAATAACGTAAATAAATAAATTTGATTTCTTTACGCGACAGAAACAAAATTATTGTGACCATGGCATCGGCTACATCAACATATCAGCGAAATAGAAGCGAACCTATGAGAAATTTTTTCACTTGCACGACTAATTCAATGTGCTACTAAATATATGAGAGTGGCTACATCATACGTAAAATAACTCGCGATTTTTTAAATAATCACATTTCAAGAAAACGAATTTTGAGCGATTACTAAACATGCTATGAATTAGCGAATTCACAGCGAAATCGCAGTTTTTCTCTTTTTTTACTAGTGTAGCCGCATAAATCGCTTCTGCTGATTTGTTTCGAAGCATGTGTAGTGTAGCCACTTCATCGCCATATTATCGCCATATTTACGCTTATAATGTAGCCATGCCAGGTTTTTTTCGTTTCGCTCTTCCAGTCGCATCGCAAGTCGCTGCTTACTGTAGCCTCAGCCTTACGGCCGTTCCCAATATTCAATCTATCTATGGTTTTGTCGTACTAGAGATACAAAAATCTATCTAGCTCTTATTTTACCGTTTCATCTCTGTTAGTTATCTATCGACGGGAGGAAAGATAGCTTACCTGGGATAAGCGTATGTATGGAATTGACAGATGAAGTGTCCCAATAATAATTTACGTCACAAATGTCAGTTACATTGTCTATCTCTAGTATTGTTTACTCCTATCGAAAGATTTTGGGGGATAGTTGTTCATAATAAGTATTTTGTAAATAGAAGTTTGTTATACCTATTCAGTTCATTGTTATAAAAAAAATTTGAGTCATCCCTGAACTACAATTCTGAAAGTGACGATGAACCTTTGGAACAGTTATCAATCTGGAAAAGAAAGGAGGCCGATTTCATACTTTGTAGGAAACGAACATACAAAAAGCGGATTGATTATATGAATAAACTGGCTGATTGTGAATTTACGTATAGATATCGATTAAATAAAAGTGGAGTTAAGATTTGCTCTCCGATATTCTCCGAACGAATAAATACACAAGAATACTATTAATATGCAACTACTACCACACAATTCTGGACACTGGAATAAAAGCGTGTTTTAAAACTTTTAAAAAGTAAAGCACCAAACTATAATAAATGAATGGACGACTCTTTGTTTGTATTGACGAAAAAGAAAAAAAAATGTGAGCCGTCATGGGACGCCTGGCAGATGTGAAACATATACAATGTGTTCGGTCATGACCTAGCGATCATTTAGGGTTACAAAATATACCTAAATTCATCGACAAAAACCGATATATGGGGGTCTACTCCCCTTCCTGTCGGAATGGCTGCCATTTCAATTTTTTTTATTCGTGTAGATAACTCTGCCAAAAAAAATGTCGATTTCTCTGGCCAGAAAAGTCCTACATATGTGAAAAAGTTGTTATTTAAAAGGTAAACATAGCATCTATCTAATAAAAATAAACATCACGGAAAGTTTTTGCTAGAAAATATCTTTAAAAAATTTATTATGCAACTAAGTTTAAAAAGTTGACAATTTTTTTATTTTTCTTACCATACTTCAAAAACTAGCACATTGATACAAACATTTTTAATACTGTCCTAATACCTAACAATATTACTTACAAATTGACACTAAAATTGTTGTTCTTAGTTGCATAATTCGAGAGTTAGCGCTGTTTGAATATGACCCTTTTGCGAGGGTCATGTATGTAGAGTTTCATATAAACGCTATTAAATTTGGAATTTCGGTAAAATAAAAATACAGTGTAAACTTTTATGAAACTTTTAATGACATAAAGTTTGATTATTAATTTAATAATTGTTCAAAATGTCCACCTCTGTCATAATGGATAATTCCGTGGTCATAATGGATAAGGCACCGTACCACAACAAATTATTAAAACCTGCACCTACGTCACTGAAAAAAATGGAATTGTGGTTAAACGAAAATGGGGTTAGTTATGATACAAATATGCGAAAACCACAATTATATAACCTTATTAAACTAAATAAGGATGCGCATAAAACTTACGTTGTGGATGATATATTCGCTGAATATAATCATATGGTATTGCGATTACCACCTTATCACCCTGATTTAAATCCCATAGAGATGGCGTGGGCTGCAATAAAAGGTTACGTAGCTTCAAAAATGTTAATTTGAATGTCAAACAAACCATGGAGCTAGTGAAAGAAAAATGGAGATGGTGGGTCAGAGAGAATGGTCAGCATTGTGCAAAAAATTAATTGCTAATTAAATAAAAATTAAAAGTTATTGAAGTGGAAAACGAATATTGCAAAAGCAATTATATAATAGTCTCAATAACTGATCGTTTAGTAATAAGAGTAGGAGTCGCTGACAGCTCGGAATCAGGAAGTGAGTCAGAAATTAATAGCAATTCTAGTGAAAACCAAGACGCAATTAACAGACCAAGCACGTCAGCTGGAGCAGTGCTCCAGGAAGGTCCGATCTAAATATTATGGAAGGAATTTCAATCCTTCCTACAAGTGACAGTGATTAAAATTCTTCTTTCTTCTCTCGGTTTCGGACTAACCGTTTACCAAATAAGAAAATATGCTTATGACCTTGCTGAATTAACTGGTCGGGAGAACTACTTGCCACCAGAAAAACGCGTAGCAAGCAAATGGTGGTGGAATAGCTTCAAGAGTAGGTACAATTTATGCCTTCGCGTGCCAGAAAACCTTTCGGCCTACAGAGCTTCTATGGCTAATGAAGTGATGATTAAAGATTTCTTTTTGAGACTCGATGACCTTTTCACAAAATTAAATATAAAAAATAAACACCATTTAATTTTGAATTGCGACGAAACTGGATTGTCATACATGGTCAGCCCATCTAAAGTTGTTACTGGCATTGGCAAAAAGTATGTTTATAGAAGATCCTACGCTGAACGAGGTCAAACCCAAAATAATATTTTTTATGTATTCTCAACAAATGTATTCATCAATTTTATTGTAATGAAATTATATACATTTAATTATTATAATTTATTGAAAAAATCCTCTAAAACACATAATATTAATAAAATTATTGAATTATCTAAGTTCTGTAATTCTAGATTTTCATGTTTTATTGTAATAATTATCATGCCTATTGGGATCGTGCGCGACGGTGGCGACGCGCAGCTTTGGCAACTTTTGCGGCGGCAGTCAAATAATAACATGTAAACATTGTTAGTATTTTTGCAATTAAAAACCAAAATAAAGATTAAATGGTACTTGTTGACTTTATTTGAGTACAATTTATTCAATAGTGTATGTGTAAAATGGATATAATTATAAAAACCGGGTTCGAAAGTATTACACACAATATTAGTTTCCAACCACAAACGGTCATAAAATGTGATTTCTTTTAATATCAACTCAGAAAACACATTAGCCTGGCATCCTTTATCGGTTATTAGCTGTGGCTGTTGAATAAATTCGTCATCTACTTCTTTTATCACTTGTGTTGACGTAGTACACTTTGAGATTTGTGTTGTTCTTGGAGTTATGAAACGATCATATCTTGATACCTGGGATTCATTAATCTTCTTCTTCCTGTATATTGTCGGGAATATTGTAGGAACATAACTAGGGCTTAATCGTTCCTCTGATTTTTTTCCTCCAATAAAATGTGCACTACAAATTTTGTCGTAAGGTTTCGGAGACCATGGTGTGCCATCATCGCTAAAATTACAAAATAAAACATGTTAGTTGTCACTTAAAATATATACCTAAACATCTAAACTGTTGCAGCAATGTTGTAATTTAAGATTAACACGGTTAAGTGTTAAGACACTTACTTCCTTCTTTTCACAGCAGCTATCCATTTTATTCGTTGTTCCAATTTATATGCCGCTTTTGGAAATGTATAAAATTTGCAGGAGCTATTTCTGCCACTATTTTTGCATTGAACAACGCAACAATAGTCGTGACCCATTTTTTAGGTTTGATTTGTACTGAAATCCTTCTATTTTGACAGCCAATGAGCCGCAGAAGTTTCCATTTTTTGTCACGTTGTGCGCTGCGATCGTTTTGGTATACCTACCACCCGCTTTGCACATAGCGAATAGCTACCCCATATACTCGTAGATATGTGGCTTGCAATGATCTTTAATGTATAAAATGTATTATAAATTTTAATTTCACATATGGTATGGCTGTAGATGATACTGTCATTAATGCTATTTTAAAATTGTAGAATTAGTCACATCTTAATAAATAAATATTGAATTGTATAATTTATAATCATAGCAGTAACATATAATTATAGCAGTAATAATTATTATGAATGCTGTGCACTCCTGTAAGTGACATGTTCACACTGTACCAAAATGTATCTATGCGCTATAATTTAAGAGATAAATTGTGAAATGTTGTTGGAGAGCCTTATAAATAAATAAATAAATAAACCCAAATAATGCTAGCATGCATTTGTGCAGATGGAACATGGATTCCTCCTATGATCATTTTTAAAGGTGTAAGGTGGAATGAGACGCTGAAAAATGATGCTCTTCCCAATGCATTTGTTAAACTATCTCCTGACGGGTGGATCAATACAGAATTATTTTTGGAATGGTTTAAATTTTTCATAGCTGCTATACCACCTGAACGTCCCGTAGTCTTGCTGATGGACTCACATATTGGAGCTGAAGTTCTAAATGTTGGGAAAGAAAATCAAATTTATTTATTTACTTACCCAGCCCATTGCACGCATCTATTGCAGCCATCTGATGTAGCAGTATTTAAGCCACTTAAGAGACACTGGCGTGATAGCATGAATCGTTACATCAGCAAGAACCCTACAGATGCTCCAAATCGTAGCAACTTCCACTCCATATTGAATCCAGCGTTCATAAGCGCTTTTACCAAAAATAACATCGAGAATGCTTTTCAAAAATCTGGCATATGCCCTCTAAACGAAAATTTATTCCTCAAGAAGAATTAGAACCTTCAACTTTAACTGATACTGCTCTTCCTTCATCTTTTACCGACACTGCTTCTGCTTCTTTAGCTTCAACTTCAATTAACGTGGTACCTTAATCTTATGCTTCAAAACCTGCACTTACAGTAAAGGACATTTTAAAAACACCCAAAGCTTTAGGACGTTCAGAGAGGCCAAGAAAAAGAGATTCTTCCGCGAAATGCTTAACACCGACTAATAAACATGTTAGACAAGAAAACCTTCAGTCTCAGCCTTCAACATAGGGTAAAGCTGCTAAAAAAGCTTAAACGTAAGTGTTACGGACGGCAGCAGTTAACGCAGAAAACTACCTATGTATTATAATGTATTATAGTAGCTTAGTTAAGTAAATTATTATGTACTCGATTAAGATAGATATGCCCTTCTTAGTATGTAAGGATTAAAGAGATTCATACGGGGTGTGTTTTATTTTAGTCGATAAGATACGGTACCCCTTCAGTACCAGATCATATATAAATGCATCATCAATCATCCACACGAGACCGTCAAGTACCGTAGAATGTATATAGGGTGATTTGTAACTCGACGTATTCCTCTTGGGATGTGGTAATACAACCAATTTCCAACAAAATTAACCATAATGTCCCTAATACCAAGTCAGCTGGTTATCATCAATTTCACGCATGCGGGCCAATCACCCCCCAGACCACGGAAATAGAGAGGGTTTCAACCCTCGATTTTTTCCCCTTGTCGCATGATTTTTGTACGGCGTTTAATAACCTCCAACTATCACAAAGGTCAGTCATTATACATTAAAATTATTGTTTGTCATTCCCTTAACCAGGCAAAGTACTAAATAGGACCACATTCGTTTTGAATGATTTTACAGGGTAAGGCGTACCTATGGACCACAATATGTCAAACAGTCATAGATAATTAATATTTTTATGCTGTGAAAGCCAATAGAGTAAAATGGAACGCGCCCAAACAAAAAAAGTGTGCAACGACTTTGACGTTACTTACTTTTTGATAACAAACGATCATTTTTGTGTGTTGTTTGCAGTAAACCCCGGAATATGTCTAAAAAAAATCTAGTAAGTATTAGGGATGTTATGGATATCCGTAACCGAAACCGAAACTATCGGATATCCGAAATAAAAATATATCCGTAACCGTAACCGTATCCGCTAAAAAAGTTTCGGATAATTTCGGATAAGGGCAGAGTCTAAATAAAACCCGTTACGACAGGTTTTTGTTTCACCACTCACCATGTAAATATGGCATATTTGTTATTTTTAGTCGTAAATGAGTCAGATCAATATTTTTTGGTATCACCCTATCTAAATAGTAGGTAGGTAGGTCTCATTAACAGAGATGATCGCATTGGCCTCATGGGAATACTAGTTCCCCATGCCCAGACACCTAAATAATAATAATAATATTAAAAACCGCATTAACAACCTAGTCAATTTATTAATATTGAGTATTTCACCAATAAAGTGAAGGAAAAGATTTGTACTGCGTACTAAATTAAGTTATACTTAAGGGCAAAATGCGTCCAAAATCAAGTTTAATGTGGACATTTTTTGATCATGATAAACTTCTTCTTATTATAAAAAGCATTGTAATTTCAAGTGTCCCAAAATTCTCAGTTTCCCCTATCTGACTTATTCATTGTATTACCAAATGATAACCCAGACTTGATAGTAAATATAATCAAATTATTATATACTATTTTTTTACTTTAATGTTATATCCGTAACCGAAACTATCCGAAACTTACGGATAATCCGAAATAATTAATATCCGTAACCGAATCCGAAACCGATATAATTTTATTCCTATATCCGTATCCGTATCCAGATCCGAAACTCCACATCCGTAACATCCCTAGTAAGTATTGTTGCGTGTATAAAAACGTATATTTGAGAGTTTTTACACAATCTGAACATATTTTGTTTGTTATAAACATTGTTTTTGTTTTAGTAACGGTTGCTTGAATTATGTGGTCCATTTATGATCATTGCCCGTTACGCATGTTGATTTGTACTATACATATTGATGAATTTTCTTTTTTTAGCCCCGGCCGATGAAAAGCAAAGATATTGAAGCTTATCTTCATAGTCTGCTGTCATCAGAAGGAGAAGATACCGACGATGATGAAAGAAATGAAGATTTTTCTGACAATTTCAACAAAAGACTAGACCAGATACAGAATATCAGTACTGAAAAGCTCCTAGATATACTAGAAGATCCTGTGGCACCATCTCTTTCCTCTGCTGAGCCTGTAATTGAAACGGCTGAAGAAAGTCAACTAATACAACCTGAGGATCTGGGGATTGAAGCATATAATTCACCATCTGGGATAGTTTCCGATATTCTAGTTGCACCATCATCTCCAGTTAGACCAACATCTCCAGTTCAACCACTATTCGCAGTTCAACCACTATCTCCAGTTCGACCACCATCTCCTTCAGTAAGTTATACTGTCACTTATACTCAACTGAACCAAAAAGAAAGATCGTGGTCAACAAATATTGAAAATCAAGCATTTCCAGTTTTTGAAACCAAAGCTAAACCTACTATTGCTTACAATAACAGGCATTTGCCTTTAGATTATTTTGAACATATGTTTACATCAAACATAATTGATATTCTGGTGGAAAACACTAATCTATATGCTATCAAAAATCAGTCAAGAAACTGGGTAGAAACTAACAATGAAGAAATGCGTGCTTTGCTTGGAGTAATTATAATGATGGGCTTAAATCCACTGACTGATGTTGAGCTTTACTGGTCAACTGATGACTTTCATAACAACCCTGTAATTAGCAGAGTAATGACACTAAAACGTTACAAAAAAGTAATAGAGAACCTTCATGTGAACAACCCAAATACTGAATTGGAACGCAGTAATCCAAATTATGATAAACTAGCTAAAATCAGACCATTGATTGGAATTCTCAATGATAATTTTTCAAGCATGTGTAGTCAATCATCATCACAAAGCATAGACGAAAGCATGGTGCGATTCAAAGGCAGAAGTAGTATGAAACAATACATGCCGATCAAACCTATCAAAAGGGGATACAAAATTTGGGCACGCTGTGACTCTGAGTCTGGATACCTGTACTCATTTGATATTTATACAGGTAAAGCCACTTCAACCGATGAAAATTCTGGAGGTCTTGGATACAGAGTGGTAATGAATCTATGTAGAAATGTCCAACCATACACACTAATGGCATTTGATAATTTTTTTACCAGTTTGCCTCTTCTGGAGATGCTCTATCACAAAAATATATATGCTGTGGGTACAGTCAGAGTCAATAGAAAAGGTCTCCCAGCTGAAATAACTACAAAGAGAGGAATAAGAGACCCTATGCACCTAAAGCCAGGAGAATTTATGTTTCAGTATGCTACTCCAATATCAGTGATCAAATGGATGGACACCAAAGATGTCTATGTTGCCACTACTGCATTTGATCCAAGAAAGGTACAAATCATAGAACGCAAACAGAAAGATGGATCAAAAAAACCCATGTATTGTCCTTTGACCATTGCAGCATATACAAAAACTATGGGTGGAGTTGACCATTTTGACCACTCCAGGAGCTCCTATTCTATAGGCCGCATGTCAAAAAAAAACTGGTTCCGCCTGTTTTGGTTTATGTTTGAAGCTTCTCTTATAAATGCCTACATTCTCTACAACCAGGGACATGTCATCCGCAACAATAGCCATCGCCAGTTTCGTTTACGTGTTGCCAGGGGTCTAGTCAACAACTTCAATTCCCGAAAGGCATCTTCAACCATATTGAAAAATAAGAAAGGAGGTGTATACAGAATCTCAGATGAGGTGAGACTGGCCAATGTTGGTGTTCACATGCCATGTGCAGCAACTAAACGCCGGTGCCGTTTCTGCAGCACTCGAACCAATCCTAAGTGTTCTAAAATAGAGTGCACTTCATGCAAAGTACCATTATGCGTGACACCATGTTTTGAAAGGTTTCATTTGCCCCATGTGCCTCATAATTTGTAATTATAATTATCATAAGAATTGTTATTTTGCTATTGATTCAGGGCAAAGTACTAATGGAGACCACAATATTTTTACCTCACTGGGCAAGGTACTAATATGGACCACAGGTTTTTTTATATAATATAAATAAATAAAAATATAAAAAAACATGGTTTTGTTTCTTCCCTTATATATTAACAAATTAATAAATTTCACAAATATTACTCATTGAAACCCTTGTTGCCTGGTTAAGGGTTAAAAGTTTTTTTTAATATTATTATAATAACGTAACAAATATTTGCCTATGTAATGAACTTAATATTTTTTGTTCTAGATATTACAAGCAATCAACGAAGACCAAGATTTACCAAATATGTCGAAAGAAACTCTCAGAAAAGTTTTAAAATATCTAAATTTCAAATATTCTACACGGTCACGCAAGAGTGTACTAATTGATAGACAAGATATTAATCACCTGGCGCCAGCGTTACCTGCGCCTTATCAGGCAATATCGAAATGAAGGGAGATATGTTTATTATCAAGATGAGACATGGGTTAACGCAGGTATAATTATGCTTTTTATTAACAAGTTTGACCCACGACTTTGTTAAATTGTGTCATTAGAATATTTAATACATTATTATAATGAAGTTATTTTTCAGGCCATACTGTAAAGAAAGTCTGGGTGGATGAGAACGTGAAATCCTATCGACAGGCCTTTTTGGAAGGAGTAACTACGGGGTTAAAAACCCCCGTGGGAAAAGGGAAACGTTTAATAATAAGCCATATCGGTGGCGCAGAAGGATTTTTGGAGAATGGACTATTAATATTTGAAGCGAAAAAAAAATTGGAGATTATCACGATGAAATGAATTCCAATTGTTTTGAGGAATGGTTTGGAAGCATTTTACCTAATTTAAAACAAAATTCGATCGTCGTTATGGACAACGCATCATACCACTCCAGGAAGATTGATTCAAGACCGAAAATGTCTTGGAAGAAACCGATGATCCAAGAGTGGTTGTTAAATAAAAATATAATTTTTGAACCGAATATGGTGAAAGCCACTATTTTAGATCTAATACCGCTAAATGAGTCGTATGACAAATTCGCTGTCGATGAGATGGCAGCACAACACGGAGTTACTATTTTAAGACTGCCCCCTTACCACTGCGAGCTAAACCCTATAGAATTGGTATGGGCGGAGGTTAAGGGGCACGTCGCGAAAAATAATACTACTTTTAAATTAGAAGATGTACAGATTCTTTTTATTGAAGGTATCAATAATGTAACTCCGGAAAAATGGAGCAGTTGTACTTATATGTATCTAATACGTTACATGAAGAGGAAAAAATGAGCAAACTCGACGCTCTTATTGACGAAGTTACAGACCAATTTGTAATAAATGTAACGGACAGCGATAGCGATAGCGGCTCTGACAATGAGTGGTATATGAATATATACAGCTTGTCAAAAAAGAGTTTGACGTGGCGACAGCGAGAACTAAAAATTTATACATATGGCAATACTAACGTACTAGTCAATAATGTCAATTGCTAGTACATTCTGTGTCAACAGTGCGCTCATGCAAGTTGTTTTCATAGATTTTCTAAAATTCTCAACGATCGTAGCTTAAATTAGCCGTTTAAAATGAATAAAACTATTCGTAGTAGTGGTAGATCAGTGATATATCAAGTTTACTTGCGATGTCTGGCCGAATCTGAAGCGGGACAAATTTTGTCTAAGATAGACAATGTTTACCAAAGAACTGCCGATATGACAGGTATTTATCACTATTCTTCAACATAAAAGACTTATTTTAATTCCTTATATTGGTTGTTAATGCCTAATTTTATTGATAGCTAGATTTTAGTGACTTTTAGTTTTGTTTACCAAAATTTGATTGAGGTTAAGTTTTGCAGTTTGACAAATCGCGTATACTTCAAAAATTGATACTTGAAGAGATTATACATGAAATTACTTAAATACCGTTGTAATTTCTTATTTCAGGTAAATCTGTCAACACTGTACGAACAATAGTTAAAGAGGGTGAGAGAAATGATGGTATTTTTTCTACACCTGGGAAACATCGAAAAGGTCGCCCAAAGAAAGATCTTGATGATTTCGATTTATGTGCGATTAGACAAAAAGTCTTTTTCTTTTATATTGTGAAAAAGCAGGTAGGTCCGCCTTTTTTATTCTGTAAAATTGTAAGGTGCAATAAAGTGTAAATAAATAAATATTATTTTGTGAGCACTACTAACATTTTTATTAATTAACCAGATTCAGTACCATAAATATATTAAATACTCTTTTAGGTGCCTACACTTCGAAATTTACTGCCCGTTGTTAAAGAGGATTTGGGTTTTAACGGGAGCCGTGAACATCTGAGGAAAATATTGCATTCTCTGGGTTTCTCGTATAAGAAATGTAAAACAGACAGATCAGCTTTAATGGAGAAACCTAATATAGCAGCAAAACGGGAGCAATATCTTAAAATCATCATGAAAAACAGAAACTTGCCCCCAGAGCTCCAAAAGGAAATAATTTACGTGGACGAAAGTTATGTACACTCATCATACAAATTAAAAAAATGTTGGCAATCAGTGGACATTAACCTTTGGTATGCCGGAACGTAGAACTGCGCGTACAATTAACTTGTTTTAACTGCCAGAGCGCAGATATGCGCTAGGTCGACTGCATCCGAAAAGAAGGCATAATGTAAGCTTATAAGCTTTATTTTGGCTTACAAACATCTGTATCAATGGGAGAACGAACGAAAGAATCGAAAACATCAGTCATTCAGTTCAGTTAGGAATGAAATACATTCAAATTGTGCTATTGAAGACACTACTCGTTCGGACGTGTTGCGGCAAACAAAAACTGTTTTCCCTGTGTTTTAATTGAAAAGAAAGTGAGTATATCTTTATGTTTACGTAAAATTATGTAGGGGAGGGTGGGGGGATTACGGACAGCGGGTAATTGCAGACACCACATAACCGGCTAACACAGCATACCCCGCGCCCCGCAATTTGACTTACGCGATTCATTCCGCCATCTTTAGTGTCCGGCAGACTGGCAACGCGAGAGGCCGTGCACCCATTTCAAGGTAAGATCATTTAATCATTTTAAGGAGATTTCGTCTAATTTTTCGTGATATTCATTAGCGTATATACTCGGAACTAATTATTTCATGTCAAAAATATATTAATCGTACATTGGAGTGTTATTTAACTTTATAATAAAAGAAAAATAACTTCAACATTTTATAACCTAAACTAATGATTTTTTGCTTAAAACTATCGGAATACGCATGGGGTGATTGCGGACATTAATTTAGGTTAAATACGGACGTCCGTATTTACCCTAAATGGTTTGGGGAGAATACAGACATGTGACTTATTATGGTTGTGTTTTATTTCAGATGCCTCGTGTTTACAAACGCAAAACAAAAAAAAACTACACGCTTGAAACTTTAAAGATAGCTATAAAAGATATTCAGGATAATAAATTAAGTTTTAGAAAAGCCGAAGAAAAGTACAACGTTCCAAGAGCTACGCTACTTGATCAAGTCAAAAAATCAGTTGAAGATGTCAGAGATCCCAAGCGTGGTAAGAAACCAGTCTTTAGTGAATCTCAAGAGGAAGAGCTCGTTGTTTTCATTCTAAAATCATGTGAGAATTATTTTGCAATAACTCCGCTCAAGCTTCGAAAAATTGCATTTGAGTTTGCAACTACTAATCGTTTAAAGC
Organism: Hesperia comma; assembly: GCA_905404135.1. NCBI lineage: Eukaryota > Metazoa > Arthropoda > Insecta > Lepidoptera > Hesperiidae > Hesperia > Hesperia comma. The sequence continues at coordinate 17,989,040 of FR990015.1, read as the reverse complement.
ACAATTTTAACAGAGTAACGGGTTTAGCTGGAATGGATTGGTATTACTCTTTTATGTCCAGGCATCCCCAAATTTCACTACGCAAGCCAGAAGCGATATCATTAAGCCGCATAAATGCTTTTAATGAAACTGAAGTAGACATTTTCTTCACTAATTTAACTTACTTAATGTCCAAACATCACTTCAAGCCAGATTCCATATATAATGTTGACGAGACTGGCATTAGTACGGTCCAGAGAAATTCAAAAATTCTTGCCCCTAAGGGCCTGAAACAAGTTGGCAAGTGTACAAGTGCTGAAAGAGGCACTTTAACAACTGTTGTAAATGCCTGCAGTGCAAGCGGCAATTATGTTCCACCATTTTTCATCTTTAAAAGGAAAAGAATGAATCCATTATTAATGAAGCAAAGCAACTCTAATATGATAGCATCAATTTCAGACTCTGGATGGATCAATGAAGAGTTATTTGTTCAGTGGCTCCATCATTTTAAAAGTTTTGCTCGGCCATCTGCTGATAATCCAATTATGCTAGTATATGTAGTAGTATGGTCGTTTTTCGACGAAAATCATATATTATTACAATTTTATTTGTATCCAGGATGGATTCCCGTAATGACGGACGACTTCAACCAATTCAGCGTGGATTGCCCGCTAGTGGTGAAGATAAAGTAAGAACTGGCAACACTAGGAGCCAGAGACGTGCTTACGAATTCCAACAGCGGAAGAACTTCGAGAGAGATTGGAACGAAGTCCGCGAGTTTGAGGATCGGCCATCAAAGCCAAGAGGACCAACAGCACGTAGTCAGAATTGGAAAGCCAAGAAAGCTGAAGCTAAACAACAACCGCAGGCGAAGACTGATTCCGCTGCAGCGTACGATTTCCGTGCAAAGGAAGAGACGGCACCTATAGACGAGCCGCTATATGACCTGGGCCCTCATGCGTCCTCGATCCCTGTACAAGAGACGTATTCCCAAAATTTTGAGTTTGGCGGGTATGTTGATCAGGTGGAGCGCACGTACGAGATTCTCAGAGGAATAGACCCGCGCTTAGATCGCCGTATGCCCTTTAGCATGTTCCAGCATTCTATGTGCACTATACTTAATTGTTATTTACTGGACTTGACACTTGACAATGGTGAACGTAAGTTAGAAGCAGCCAAATGCCAGGACCTATTACCTGAAGACTTGTGCATACCTGACAATTTGTATCACTATATTGCAAGCATTGGTAACACAACGACTGTTAATGGTGAAGAGATAAAGTTCAATCTTCCTGATATCGCCGTACCCCAACCAGCGGATGGAGCGATACCTTCTGGTTCGTTTGGACCAATAACTCCTGAAAACCATAACGTGTACGAGTGTTACATCTCTCCACTTGTTACTGCTAATCGAGTGATGAATTCGCGACGCCCTGTTGGCGTTCCGGAAATTCCACCGCTACCACCAGCATTAGCTCCAGCTGGCGCCCAACCAACTATCAATCTTTTAGGCCATGGTCCAGCTGACGTATTACACCCAGAGGCTAGACATCGAATCGAAGGATTCGAATTCCCTGATGGAGACTCTACGTGTGCAAGACTTAAAATCTGTCCCGAACTTATGAGCCGGGTGAATACCGTCCTTTTTGAAATGAGATCAAGATTCAAGATGCGTGACATCGGACGGCAATCCTCCGTAAACCGCAATTACATTAAGACGAAGATTATCCCGGGCCATATTCAATATGTGAGAGTGCCAGAAAACACACCTGACGGACTACAGCAGCACCGCTCGCCACTAGTCACACATGCTCGTCGGGTTCAACGCAGCGCACGTGGAAGACGCATCCTGTTCCCGTGCCAGCTGCCCTACGACGACTCCACGGACGGCTGGAGTGCACCACTCGCCCTCCGCATCTGTCGTCTCGCCCTCCCATCCCCGACTCACCGCGGATAGAGGGAATCTTCGGGGCAAAACATCAACGGGTCACCAACGTCGAAGAGCACGCTGCAACATCGGATCGACCTCCGGTCTGAGCAGGGGGGTGATGTGGCGACACCGCACACACGTCACACGGTGACGTCACCGAAGCCTGAATCGCGCTATCGAAGAATTGTCGATCGCCGGCATATATACCACGCCTCGAGTACATTCACTCGGGGCCCGGCCGCCCCCCAGGCATGTCGTCTCGCCTGGCGGGAGATCTCCCTTTGCCACAGTGGTGACCTCCGGACAAGAACACGTCCCCTCTGGTACCGGTAGCGCTTCAGGCCTCACCTCCCACCTCACCTCACCGCTCACACCCGACGGACACTGCAGCGCGTCTCCCCGACACTCAGCCAAGCTCGCCGGGTTCATCGCAGCGTATGGTGTTCCGCTTCCTGAGCCCGTGCCGGCTGCCCCTACGACGACTCCACGGACGGCTGGAGTGTATCACTCGCCCTCCGCATCTGTCGTCTCGCCCTCCCATCCCGACTCACCGCGGATAGAGGGTATCTTCGGGGCAAAAACAATCAACGGGTCACCAACGTCGAAGAGCATGGGCTGCAACATCGGATCGACCTCCGGTCTGAGCAGGGGGGTGATGTGGCGACACCGCACACACGTCACACGGTGACGTCACCGAAGCCTGAATCGCGCTATCGAAGAATTGTCGATCGCTGGCATATATACCACGCCTCGAGTACATTCACTCGGGGCCCGGCCGCCCCCCAGGCATGTCGTCTCGCCTGGCGGGAGATCTCCCTATTGCCAAACTTGATAATCATGAAAGCCACATTAGTCTTGCGGCATACAACTTTTGTAAAACAAATTTTATTCATGTTATTACTTTGCCACCTCACACTTCTCATAAAATGCAGCCTTTGGACCTAACATTCCATGGTCCCTTAAAAACAGCATATAACCGAGAATGTGAGATGCATATGGTTAATAACCCTGGAGCTAAGATTACCAATTATGATGTTGTTGGATTATACACAAAGGCTTTTAATCGGACAACAAATTTAGAAAAAGCAATTAACGGTTTTAGAGCTTCCGGCATTTACCCATTAGATAAGGAAATTTTTAGATCCACCTTTTCCAACTTGGTATACAGTGATACAGTACCACAATCAACGTCCAATATCATGAGTAGTTCTTCAAATTTCAGTGAGGTTGCCTATAACGAACCCGAGGTCCCTAATTTAAATGAGGGGACAAATCTGACTCAAGAAGAAAGTGATTGCCAGCCCCAAACACAAACCACAAGTCCGAGCGAAAAACAAATCACTGACCAAGCTAATGCCGATAATGCTATGAGCAACGTAAACTATGTACCTCTACAGGATATAATAGATATACCGACCATTAGGAATTCAAACAAAAAACATAATCAGAAGAAAAAACATTCCATTATTGTTACTAATACTCCAGAGAAAATTGAATTAGAGAAGAAGGAAATGATTAAGATTGAAAAAAGAATTAAACAGGAAGCTAAAGTAAAAAAAGGAAAAGAAATACCCAAACACAAAAAAAATGTGGAACAGAAGAAAAAGTCGCGAAAGGGTGTGAGAAATCTTCGTAATTTTGAAAATAATACAGAGGATAGAGATTATTTTTGTATATTTTGTGGTGAACAATATTATTCACCTCCAACGGAAGATTGGGTAATGTGTTTGGTATGCCAGAATTGGGCACACGACAACTGCACCAGCGGAAGCACAAGTAGTGGCTATATATGTGATTTTTGTAAGGAGAAATAGACTGACCGGATTTACCCCACCCGATGTCTGCATTTACCCGATATGGTACGGGTAAATGCGGACAGCAAGGGTTTTGTTTTTATAAGAAAAAATATTGTTGTTGATTTGATACCAATTATTTTATATGTTGATTTTGTTAGGTATGAACCAAAGTTTAATTATTAGTAAATACAGACTGATTAGCGTTAATACTTTGTGTTTTATTAAGGGGTTTCCTTAAGTGTCCGCAATATACCTACTCTCCCCTAATTATTTTATGCAACAATGGAAAAACTGGGAGAACTGTCACGAAATCAGTTGATTTTATACATTTTGTTCCCATGGACAAACGGCAGTATTTTCTACTTCGATTTATGCATTTATTTGTGCCGCTTTTTCAGATTATTTTACATGTTTTTGTTATATATACTTCTGTGACTGTGATTAGTGTCTAAGCCATGTCTAACTGATCATTTAGTGAGTTATAAAACACGCTTTTGTTTTTGTCGTGAAAGTTCCATACATTTGGCGCATATACAGGTTGTTTAATTTTTTTTTGCTCATGATTGCCAGAACGTAGATCTACGCCCAACGTTTTTATGCCTTCTTATTTGGTGTACATAGACATACACGAAAAAATACAAGAAATTATATTGTTTTCTTGTGTGTAAACATCAAATAAACATGTTCTTGTATTCATATAATCAGTTTTTTCAAATTAATAAAAATATCTTTGTAGGAACATGGTGGTCGTTATGGATGTCGATAAATACCTAAATAAAGATGACTACACTTTATGTGTGTGTCAGTGTAAATGGCCATGGAACATAACCCACTTCGTCAAACAGAAAAAATGCTTCATGTGCAAAATGAGAACAAAAAAAAAGGCGCCTAGTCATTTTATTCTTCGTACAGATACAATCCATAATATAGAACTCTTGTTGCACCTTAGATATTTTTGGTGTAAAAACTGCAATTATGCCACATAATTATGATCACTACGAGAGTGACGAGTGCACATTATGCTTTTAACTAAATACTTCATAAATATGATTAACTGATTTAAAGTACCTACCTAAAATTGAAGATAATTGAAACTTTATAATGCTTTAATATTTTTTCAATATTTTGATTTTCATTTATAAATACTGATCTTCTAGATGGATAATGAAGAAAACTTTTCTTTATCTCAACCCAATATTATACCGGCACTGACAGTAAATAAATCTCCAAGTGGAAAAATTACAATTATATCTGACGAAAGAGTTTTATTGAAAAGAACTGAGTCAGGATGTCTAAAGGCGCTAAGAATCGATGATAATATTGAGACTTCTGTTGCTGAAACTAGATCACATAAAAAACAGCGATTAAATTATACTCAAGATAACCCTGAATATTCCCTCGTAAGTCGTTAAAATTCTATTTAAAATGTAACGAACCGATTTTTATTGTATGTTCCACAATTACTCGACGAAGCCTAAACCGATTCTTTCTTTTTTTGTTTAAAATGTTATTTCCCAGGTGGTTTCATAAAAGTTTCAAGGGAAAATACCACCCCTTCCTGTACCATATGTGACCAAGCCTGAGTCAACTGCCAAACGACTCGTCTGTTCCGGTTAGGGGCTTGAGATGCCAGTTCTTTCTTTCTTTTTTCTTCTTTTTTCCTGGCCGGCAACGCATCAGTGATGCCTTTGGTGTTGCTGTTGTCCATGGGCGACGATAGCTACTTACCATCAGGTGGATCGTCAGCTCGTTTTCCGGTCCTATCACACAAAAAAAACTTACCTGTCTTCTTCTTTTTCGTATGAGCTAAGTGGACAAGCTCTAGTGTCGTTTATGCCGTTTTTGACAGCAAAATATAAATTATATCAATAACAAATAACTCGTTCCTAATATGTAGGTATATTAAACAAATATTATGTTTTCAGAGTGAAGATCGCGTCGACGATTCTGTTGTTAACAATTATGAAATCTTAAATGTAAATCCAATACCCGAAGATGCAGCAGTTACATCATTTTTATTAAAGGAGCAAGATCTGTCACAAAATTTGACTACAATAAATTCCGAAGCTACCTTTTTGGAACACACAAAAGTAAATTTTATATTTTTGTACATCAATATAATTTTTAGCTCTGTACATTTTCCTAGTTACAATAATAACAATCAAAAATTGTTTTAGGCTAATGATCCAGATGACCAAATATTTCCTTCATACATTGGTGATGCTTTGGCAATTGACTCAGGTAGTGAATTAAGCGACGATGAAGATATCACTGAGGACACACTTAGACAAATATTGGAATCAGATGACATCAACGACGACGAAGAAGTTACACCATCCAACGTAGTTGATTTTTCTTGGTCTGATGATTTCCAATCATTTACAGGTGTACTGGAACCATTTACTGAACAATCAGGACCTACATTGTCAACTACCAATCCTTTAGAGTTATTTAAAACCGTATGGGATAACAAGATTATGCAAGTAATAGCACATCAAACAAATAAATATGCTTGGCAGACCATTGCACGTTTGAGTGAAGTCGACGGTGCATTAAAGCCGAATTCACGATTAAATGACTGGGTTGAAGTAACAGTGGAAGAATTGTACGTATTTTTTTCAATTTTGATATACATGGGTTTATGCTATAGGGGACGCATAGATGAATATTGGATAACCGACACTATGGAAATTCCCCATTTTCGGCAAATAATGTCCAAAAATCGTTTTATACTGATAATGCGGTTTTTACATTTTGTCAATAATGATGATGTTGATGTGATGACCCATGGATATGACCGCAAATTACTTAAAATAGCCCCAGTTCTCGAACACTGTAATAAAAAATTCAGGGAAATGTACGTTCCAAAACGTCATTTAAGCCTTGATGAATCATTATTATTATGGAAAGGCCGACTAAGCTGGGTCCAATGCATTCGCACTAAAGCAGCTCGCTTTGGAATAAAAAGCTATGAAATTTGTGAATCCGAATCAGGCTATTTATTAAAAATGATAATATATACTGGAAAAAATACAACAAATTCAACGCAAACGTCAGTAACGCATGGATTAACAGGAGTCACAAGCAAAGTTGTCATAGAATTGGTTACTGATTATCTTAATAAAGGCCACTGTCTAGTAATGGACAATTACTACAACAGCGTAGAACGAGGTTTTTAAAAAAACAGGGCACTGATGTGTTGGGCTCCCTGAATCGTCGGCGCACAGGAAATCCTCTTGTTATTAGAGGTCTGAATGATCGTAACATGAAGCGAGGAGATATCGTCGGTCGACACTGCGGAGATATAACCGTGTTTGCCTGGAAGGACATTAAATTAGTGACGATGATTAGTACTCATCATAATATTGACATGGCACCAGGGCAACGAGCAGGTGTTGCATGCAATAAGCCTGTCGCGGTCCACAGTTACAATAAGTACATGGGTGGAGTTGATTCTAAGGATCAAAAACTATCCATGTACTTATTGGAACGAAAACGTGGCCTAATATGGTATCAGAAAGTGTTTCGAAGACTGATCAACATTACAATCTTAAACACATATATTATCTACAAGACCAATGCTGATAAAACAACTCATAGAGAATATCGCTACCTGTTAGCTAAAGCATTATCACAGCAGCGTCCAATTATACAGCGCATTAGGCCTGCCACATCCTTTTCAAGAACAGTCAACGAGATAAGGTTGGATAATGTAGAACACTATCCAACACACCAAGAAAACGAAAACAAAGATCGTAACAGCAAGGTGCGCTACAAGCGAGGGCGCTGTGTGCGATGCTTAGCTAAAAAAAAGCGTACAGAAAGTAATATTAAATGTACCAAATGTCGTGTGTTTTTATGTGTCGGAAATTGCTGGATTGATTATCATACATTGGAACTGCTGCTTTAGTATATATTTATGATTATTATATTAATAAATATATTTTTAAAATAATTCGTATTATTTGCTCCTAAAAAATATAAACACCCTGTACGTACTTTGTCGGAACGCAGATCTACGCTGACGTCACTATGCCGGAACGTACATCTGCGCTCGCTCAACAGCAACATCTAAACTACTTTTATACTCATTTTAGCTTGTAAGTCTTAGATATTTTGTATTATTTCAACAGTTAATATATTAGGCTAATAGAAACAAAGAACAGAATTTCAATTGTTTTATTGTTTATAGCTATAATATCACTTTTTCTCGACACAGAAAAAACCGCTCCTAATTAATAAATAAAATACTGTTAACTTAAAAAAAATGATTCAAAACACTGCTAAGACTCATATCATCCTGCAACAATAACATGAGATATTTATATGACGAGTAACTGTTTAAAATTTCATATTAAAAAATAAATCACGCGCGCTTAAATCTCGCGGCAGACGGGGCATTACAAGCGCAGTGAGGCCCGGCACTCCAAAGGTTAAGGGTGTGAAACAAAATATAACGAAAGGCAAAAGATACATAATTGTACATGCTGGAAGCGAGAAAGGATTTGTTCCAAATGCCTTATTAATTTTCAGTGGCACAAACAAAAATGAAGACTACCATTCTGAAATGAATAAAACCAACTTTAATAAGTGGGTCACTGAGAAATTAATTCCAAATATAACAGAGCCTTCTATTATTGTTATGGATAATGCTCCTTACCATTCGGTGGTAGTGAACAAGGCACCAAACAGCACTACTAATGTTGCTGAGATAAAATTATGGTTACTACAAAATAACATACAGTTTGACCATTCTCTTCGCAAGCCTGAGTTATTAATGCTTGTAAAACGGCATAAGCCAGAACCTATTTATGAAATAGACCAAATTTTAGGAGATCATGGTCACACTGTGGTAAGGCTCCCGCCGTATCACTGTGACCTGAACCCTATTGAACTCATATGGGGAATTGCAAAACATAAAATTGCCTCGGTCAATATTGGATCCATTGACATAAAGGTAAGAAAACTAATTCATAGTTCATATTTTACATATTAATATTGCTAAGTAAGAGCCCTAATTAAATATTATTATTTCCTACAAGGTGGCAGCTGAACAAGCATTCCAAAGCATTACTGCTGATAACTGGAAGAACTCTTGCCAGCATGTGATGAAGATCGAAAAAGAATATTATGAGAGAGGTGAAACAATATATGAGCAAATAGAAAAATTAGTCATCAATCTCAGAGATGACAGTAGCAGCGACTCATCAGAATACGATTCTGAAGTTACAGGAGAAAGCTCTAGCCAAGACGTGAGCTTCTCTGGAGTAGAATATTTAGACGAAAGTATTTTAGACTCTGATTGAACTTATATTTTGAAATACAAAAATTTATATTAAAAATAAAATTTTAAATAAAACGTGTTGTTAGATTTTTCGTTTAACTATGTAAATTGTAATACACCTTTACATACCATACTTTACATACCTCACACCTGTTTCGCAGAGGGGTAGGCAGAGACAACAGATTTTCACAATAATAAATAATGTACCCCGTATATAATTTCTGCATTAAGGCTTTTAATTAAACAACAAATAATAAAAAATAATAATATCAATTAACTATTACGTACTACATCCGAATATCTAATGGTAAAAATTACAAGTATCAAACAAGGTTGAGGCGTAGTATTTCGGGTTGCCAGTGATACGATAGAGGCGACCTCATTTATTCCAGACTCTTTTTTGCCAAGCTGTAATTTATATTTTATTCCTGTTTGTTTTATTTATTGTACCCCTTGAATAGTAAACAGATTTCCTTTCATTTTTAAATTTCACATAGATTTATGTTGAAAGTTAGATGATTATCATGTAATTTTATCTTACGAAATGTTTTCTTCTTGTCGTAAAACTTTAAAGTAAATAAAGACACTTAACGTTTAACCCGGCGAGCGCACAGTTGGGTCTACGTGACCCGCGACATTTTGAAATGCCCGCGACAGTTTGAAATCGTAATTGTTAGAAATAATTGTGTGACGTTGCCAGCGCGCGCAGTAGCTGGCGCTAAGGAACCCCTCTCCTCATCCCTTACCGCCATTTAGTCGTCCTGCGCCTGCACCGGTGAATAGACGTGGCGAAAGAGGCCAAAGGGTACGTATGACCCAACTATACACTTTATGTCGTATTTTCGTGACGTAATTCCAAAACATTTTTATCTAATTCTACTTATTATTTTTAGGATTATTTTGAAAATGGACCGCGAAGAACAAGAAAGGCAACGCATTTACGCCATTTTAAATGAATCGGACTCAGAAAATGGAATGATTTCGTCCGAAAGTGATGGGGACGAAGATCATGTAAGTTGTCGCAGTCATGAAAGTGATACTGACCAAAATCCATCTGACGTTGATAGCGATGATACACCTTTGCCTGAATTACGGCGTCAAAGTCCAACTTTCCCTACGAGTGCAACTTCGGAAACACAAGCAAATCAGGTACGAACGCTTTATTATTATGGAAAGAATGGAACAAAGTGGCAAAAAGAACCTTTGCGACAAAATGTTCGAACTCGTTCTGAAAATATTATTACGCAAATGCCAGGTGTACAATTGGAAGCTAGAAATGCTAAATTTGTAAAGGAGTGCTGGGGCATTTTTGTTAATGATGGAATAATAGATTCAATTTTAATGTATATGTTAACGGAAATGTGTTAAATCCGTCATTGTATACAATTCCTAGGAAATGTATACAATTCCTAAAATCGCCAGGAAATGTGTGAAATAAATTATATTGGACACATTTCCTAGGAAATTTATACATTTCCTAAATAGCAATCGGAAATGTAGTACATTAAGATTATAGATCAAGATTTTAATGGGTACGCGGGATAGATAATATGAAGATATTATATTTTACGTATGATTTTTATTTTTACCAGATTGTCTCACCGAGTGCCTTAATCAAAAATATTATTGTGTAAAACAATGAATACTCATTTCCATTACTCCTCAGTCAAATTCTTCAAGGTGTAGGTAGGTCGAATTGGTTACAGAACCGAATTAGCCTACCCCTACTCCACGTAGTCTTGTATGCCCTACCCCTAGAGTTTTTTTTAGAACCCGGAGGCGCGGAGGGAGGGCAGCCCCCGCCCGCTGTAACAAAACGCAGACACCCGGGCGAGCCGGAGCGGCTGAGGCTGGTCGCCGAAGGCGACCAGCAAGCCGAAGCTGCGCAGGCGAGCGTGGGTGTCTGTGCTTTGTTACGCAAGGGCGAAGGGGCTGCACCTTCCGCAGCGCCGGAGACGTCACGGTTCGAAATTATGCCCTAAATTCTGCGTTTTTACGATTTGGCCAAACGTGGATAACAAAACGTAGACGATTTAACGGTCTGGACAAACTGAGTTGCCCATTTCATGAAATGCGACCATTTGAAGTTAACAAATCTACGATGTGGCCACGACATACACATTTCCTAATACGATATCGGAATTGTATACAATTCCTAGGAAATGTGTACATTTCCTAGGAAATGTATGAATTAAATAATTTTTAAAACAATATTTTACACATTTCCTAAAGAGCTTAGGAATTGTATACATTTCCTAGGAAATGTATACAATACATTTCCTAGGAAATGTATACAATACCTAGATTTCATACATTTCCGGTAACAAGTATATAGAATATCAGCGATGTATTAAAAATTTAGACCAGAATACAATAGCAATACATATTGATTTTTCAGAAAATTACGCCGCTAAACTAAACACAGAGATTCAGGCTGTGCACTTTGGTGCATCTCGTAATCAAATTACTCTGCATACTGGCTTAATATATAGTAATGAGCGTGATCCTCTTCCGTTTTGCTCTATCTCCGCAAATAATTACCATGGGCCAGAAGCTATCTGGGAACACTTGACACCAATTTTAGATGATGTTAAAAATGAATTTCCTAATACCGATACCGTACATTTTTTCTCAGATGGCCCAACGAGCCAATATAGACAAAAAAAGAACTTTTATTTTTTCGCGGCACAAACTAATAGGTATGGGTTCAAAGCAACCTGGAACTTTTTCGAAGCCTCTCACGGCAAGGGAGCTGCTGACGGAATAGGCGGAACTCTCAAAAGAAAAATGGATTCTTTGGTTGCTTACGGATCAGATATTAAGGACGCAGAAACAGCATACGAATTGTTGAAGAAATCAGGTATTAAAATAAAACTGTACTATATCCCAGAAAATGCCATTCAAATACAAAAAATTGATTTAATACCTGTACCCAACACCATGAAATTGCATCAAGTAATTACTACCGATTCACAAAACTCAATATTATATCGGAGCCTAAGTTGTTTCTGCCCAAAATCAGATAATAAACCGGGTTTTTGTGATTGTTTAGATCTGCAACGAGCAACATTAATAAAAGAAGAGACGCAATTAAATCAAGAAACCAAAAAAATTGAAACACCAACAATAACAATTCTAGCTGATATAAAAAATTCCCTAGAAAACAAAGCTTACTTTGACTTGCGTAAATTTGGCCCATTTTCACTTAAGAGTATTAAACCCGAAGATAAACTATTATGTGCTACCAAAGCTCGAAACGTGCCTGCAGATAAGGACATTTCTTTGTGTTCCAGAAAAAATAAACAAAAACGGAGCGTTACCACAAAAAGAAAGTTGCATAAAGTGAAAAGATCACGAATAAATTATGGTAGTAGTACAGATACGGAAATTGATGAACAATATTCTCTACATAACTCTTCTGATGACGATTGTTTTATCTCTGAAAATGAAGAACAGTTTGAAGATGACAATTGCATGGATCTAGAAAATATGAAATTTGATAATATAAAGATGACACAAGAACAAAAAAACTATAAAGATACGGATTTAAACAATTTGGGGAGTGGGTTAAAGATGATGTCAGGTACAGGTATGGAGAAAAGCAAGACTGATAACGATAAGGAGCCAGAAAAAACGAGAAGGAGAATAGATAAAGATTTAAACATAGACTGTGACCAAGAAAGAAACCTAAGAGAGAATAAGACTAATAAAAATGTTAAAGATATGGTAGAAGACATTAATATACAATCGGAATTTGTGCCATCGTCAGAAGACATTACAGACACAGTTGAAACAGACATGACAACTATGAATCTACATTTAAATGATAGTGTACTAGTAAGATATTACGAAAAGAGAACATGGAGGTACTATATAGGTTTTATAGAGAATATAAATGTTACAGAACAAGAAACTTACTATACAGTACTGTTTTTAAAAACAATAAGAAAGCCAAACTTACATTTTATTCGCACCAAAAAAATAGATCGAGACATTGTTACAGCTCACTTGATAGTAAAAAAACTTGTACTGTTACAAAATACTGAAAAATCCAAAGAGTTTTTCATAAGCAATGACGATTATGTTTATTTTGAAGACTGAGAATAAAATGTTGTGTTTTAAATCGCCAACATTTTGTTACACGGATATTCTTTAATACTCTGTTTTTTGTATTGTGATTTTAACAAAAGTGATTTTGATAAGTCTGTTTTGTTGCCAATTATGTTTTATAATTTTATTAAACGTATTTGTTTTTTGTTTTGATTTAGTTTATCTTGTACTTTTGTTTAATGTCTTAAATTTTATAACTGAACAAACGCTTTTGTTGTTAATTTGAATTAATTATTTGTAGTTTACGTGTTTCTTCGAACAAATATATATTTTATCGAACAAATATATATTAAATATGAATACAAACAAAATAAATACTTGTTGAGTACTATAAATCTGTTTTTTTTTAACCACCTAACTCAATGTAAATCCACCTTTACAATATTCCAGTGTGTTGTTGTGTTATAGTGTGTTAGGCGTTCCAGTGCGTTATTTTACAATTTTTTACGACCTTACCCATATTTCGAATGATAGGAAAAATAACAAGTGAGTGCAAAAATAGACAGTAGAATAGAACATAAAGTAAACCACAGAAACAGACTATAAAAACAGTTATGCAGTTATGTTTAATATTCCTACAGTTTTACGATTATTTTATGGATTCTTCGGTGTCACCCGCCAAAGTAACAAATCAAACAAAATGGCGGAGAATATTGCGCCGCGGGCTGTGATTGGTCGATTGAGTGGACATAGAGCACTCAAGCACTCAAAGTCTCTTACGATGTGGGATTTAAAACAAAATCTGGAGATACAACAAACAAGCACGAAATTTTCATTACGATGTCGTGTCAATAATAAAATTTAAATGACATTTTTTGTTATTTTAAGAGAAAAAGTTAATTTTCGAAAAATTTGGTAGATAGGCCAAACAAGCACTGAGGCGACGTATAGTTATCGGCCATTCGCGTGCTTCCATGGTTCCTCAAAATATTCACGCGTATATTTGGACCGAAGACCAGGCAGCTAAAGGTTCCAATGAGATCTGTTCAGCATTGTATCATTGTATGAACTCATTAGACCTGTCTGGAATCAAAAAATAAGGTTGGTATCCGATGGCTGTGGCGGCCAAAATAAAAATTCTATGGTTATATGTATGATTATGAAATGGCTTCTAGAAAAACCCGCTAATATCAAGGAAGTTGAAATGATATTTCCAGTAACAGGACACTATGTAATGATATTTCTAGTAACAGACAAAGAGAGAATATAATTGAACCTATAGATTATGAAAATATTATTGGCGAACATGCAACCATCCATAAACTGGTGGCAAAAATACCGATATATGACTGGAAAGACAAAAGCAAAGATTTTTAAAAAATACTCAAAGTTGGCATTTTCAAATAAGTAAGTGCAAAAGAATTATATTTAAAAAAGCGAACCATAACACAGTTCATGTTCGCGGTGAAATTTCTTATAGAAATGACAATTGCACGTATTAAATCGTTGACAAAGCACGGAAAAAGAATAAACCAATTAAGTTTGAGTATTATACCAGCCGGAGTTCCTATTAAAGCTGCCAAATTAACTGATATAAAAAATCTCTTGAAAAAACATTATGGAGATGATAGGCAGACACACGAAAACCTCTCTTACTATAAAAATGTTCTTACCAGGCTTGACACTAATGCTACGACCTGTGATTCAGATAATGAAAGTCTTATAGATCCCGGTGATATAGAAAATGAAGAAATTACTGATTTCGTTTAACCTGATTTAAACTTGAGTTTGATTTGATATTTTATATTTTTATGTGATTTGAAATTCGACATGATACATAATTAAACATTTGATACCATAATCGCATGTTGTTTATTTCTTGTCAGCTTTATCAGGCAATTATGCGGTCAATCGTAGGTCTGTCAACAAAAGGCGGTTGCAACGGTCCATAGCGGGAAGTTTGAATAAATATCAGTTTTTTGTTACTTAAAAGCAAATAGTCACATGATATTTTATTAACTTGCGTAAATACCGTACAGTATTGTTGTTTTAAATGTATCATTCTTGTTACTCTGAATTAGAATATTTTTCTGAAAACAATGAAACGCTAAAATCACTTCAAAGGCTTCGTTATTTCCTTCCCATCCCAACTAAAATTCAACTTGTACAATCTTTGCTGTTACCCATCCTTGATTATGCTGATGTTTGCTATCTGGACTTAACTCAGGAGCAACTAAATAAACTTGAGCGGCTCCAAAATGTTTGTATTCGGTTCATATTTGGGTTACGCAAATATGACCACGTTTCTGATTTTCGTTCAAAACTCAAGTGGCTCCCTATTCGCCTTCGCCGGGATACTCATATTCTTTCTGCTCTCTACTGCGTACTGTTTAATAAAACCTCACCAAACTATTTAAAGGAACGATTTATATACACCTGCCAAACACACGATCTGCACCTACGTTCCTCTATGAATCTCCATCTGAAAACTCCCACCCATTCAACTTCATTCTATCAAAAATCCTTCTCTGTTTATGCTGTACATCTTTGGAATTCTCTCCCCTTACCTATACGACGATGTCCCTCTCTTGCTTCGTTTAAAAATAAAGTCAAGGATCACTTTCATAGATTCTGATCTTCTTGTTAAATTGTTTATATTTTCCCTTAAATTTTTCCTTTTACGAGTCATGTGAATGTTTTATTACAAATCATACCTGTCTTTTTATTTATTTATATTTATATATATTTTTTATATACAGGGTGTTTGGTAGAGGGACCGACAAACGAAGTGGGCGTGTTCGGGGACCCATTTGGAGAATACAAGTTGGCCAAAAAAAAATCCTGACCCTCTATTTTTTTTTAAAGATTTTTTTTTGTTAATTTATCGGATTTCACCGAAATTGTACCTATTTACCTCCATAACATTTTCAAATTTTGTTTTATATTGGATGTTTTTACTTTAGTTTGTTCTCAGATACATGTTTAGGCTACGCAAAACAAAATTAGATACAATCAGAACTAACTAACTGATTTAGAGCTCATAGAGTGAAAAAATAAAAATAAATTTTACATCAAAGTTCAAATTTGGCAATGATTTAAAAAAAAAACACTAGCAATTCTGGAGGTAATATGCATTTAAAAACTTCTCTATTTATCACTTATTACCACAACATACTAAATTGGCATAATACTTACCAGCTTGTTGAGTAAAGGTAAGATTCCAAGTAACAACCATGACAATAAAAAATGAGTCATTTACGCAATGTAAGTAATCAAGTACGACGAGCAGGTATAAAATTATTGTTATTAGTTCTTCTTTCTCTGTCTCTCAAAGAACGTAGAGGCGGCGTGCTAAGGCTAAGCTATCGGTTATCTATGGTATATCTATCTATTTTTTAACTAACTGATTTAGAGCTCAGAGTGAAAAAATAAAAATAAATTTTACATCAAAGTTCAAATTTGACAATGATTAAAAAAACACTAGCAATTCTGGAGGTAATATGCATTTAAAAACTTCTCTATTTATCACTTATTACAACGATATCCTAAATTGGTATAATATTAACCATCTTATTTAATAAATGAGTCATCAAGGAAAAATCAAACAACAGAAATACATACAAAATTATTTTTAATTTAAATCTTGTTCAAACACAGCTCCTCTGTTACGAATACACGCCCGGCACCTACTAAAATAATTAAAAAAAAAATGAAAAAAATTATTAAAAATAATTTTGTATGTATTTCTGTTGTTTGATTTTTCCTTGATGACTCATTTATTAAATAAGATGGTTAATATTATACCAATTTAGGATATCGTTGTAATAAGTGATAAATAGAGAAGTTTTTAAATGCATATTACCTCCAGAATTGCTAGTGTTTTTTTCAATCATTGTCAAATTTGAACTTTGATGTAAAATTTATTTTTATTTTTTCACTCTGAGCTCTAAATCAGTTAGTTAAAAAATAGATAGATATACCATAGATAACCGATAGCTTAGCCTTAGCACGCCGCCTCTACGTTCTTTGAGAGACAGAGAAAGAAGAACTAATAACAATAATTTTATACCTGCTCGTCGTACTTGATTACTTACATTGCGTAAATGACTCATTTTTTATTGTCATGGTTGTTACTTGGAATCTTACCTTTACTCAACAAGCTGGTAAGTATTATACCAATTTAGTATGTTGTGGTAATAAGTGATAAATAGAGAAGTTTTTAAATGCATATTACCTCCAGAATTGCTAGTGTTTTTTTTTTTAATCATTGCCAAATTTGAACTTTGATGTAAAATTTATTTTTATTTTTTCACTCTATGAGCTCTAAATCAGTTAGTTAGTTCAGATTGTATCTAATTTTGTTTTGCGTAGCCTAAACATGTATCTGAGAACAAACTAAAGTAAAAACATCCAATATAAAACAAAATTTGAAAATGTTATGGAGGTAAATAGGTACAATTTCGGTGAAATCCGATAAATTAACAAAAAAAATCTTTAAAAAAAATAGAGGGTCAGGAATTTTTTTTGGCCAACTTGTATTCTCCAAATGAGTCCCCGAACACGCCCACTTCGTTTGTCGGTCCCTCTACCAAACACCCTGTATATATTTATTTATATATATATTAATATATATTAATTATATTTGTGTATTTATGATATATATTTATTTATGCATTTATGATTTCTTGTATTTTTTTTGTATGTGTAATATGTATTCATTGTTATATAAATATTATGTTCTATTATTTCCACAAAATTTGCACCCTACCTAGATATTTTGTATACCGTGTCCTCCACCCGAAGGGTTGTCTGGAAGAGATCGCTACTCTAGCGATAAGACCGCCCGTTGTGTATTGTCAATGTTATTTTCTCGCCTCTTCATCTTTGTTTATTTTTCTGTATTGGTGTGCACAATAAAGTATATTGTATTGTATTGTATTGTATTGAAAACCGCCAAAAAATACAATACTATACGGTATTTGCGTAAGTTAATAAATATTATTATCATTATTAGCTTTTGAATAATAAAAAATGACAAAAATCTGATTTTTATTCAAACTTCCCGTCGCGGACCGTCGCAACCCTCATAAAAACCTCAATTAGGCTTCAGTGACAACCCTAAGCCGGGGCGCCATTATGACGTCATTAGTAGTTTTAATCAAATTCTAATATGTCCAGTCATTATTTCTTTTCAAAAACAAATAAGTCCATAGTTTCAGTTCAAATCCCAATATGTCCAAACTGGTTTTAATAGTTTTGATAATTTTTGAGCGCTATTTGTTATATCTTTACATAGTTAGACGCAGTCATCGTAAAATTACGCTAATTTAAACCATAAAATATACGAAAGAACGTTGACAGCATCTGCAAACAAATAATTTGGTCTACCGTCATTTCACTTATAAAGGACTTATTTACGTTTGATATTTAGCAACTCATATGGCCTTGATGCGACCGTCGCCGTACGCGCCACGACGCTTCGACCTTACGATATTAGTCATAAGGTCGAAAGTCGATTGCAAGGAACCTACTAGAACATTATTCCAAGAACTGTCGGAACATTCTAGAATAGCATGACTGGTAAGGCCTCAAAGGCCTCCTCCAACCGTCTCCACTCGTCTCTATCACTGGCTATCCTTGTCCACGCCCCCCCTGCCACTGCTCTAATTTCATCAGCCCATCGTCTACAGGGTCTTCCCCGGTTTCTCTTCTTGTCACTTGTGAACCAATTCATTATTATTTTTGACCATTTCTCATTTCCTCTTATTATGTGACCTGCCCACTTCCATTTAAGCTTTTTTATTGTCCTGCTGATATTTTTAGTTCTTGCTTGCTTCCGTATTATTTCTATTCTTATTTTATCAGACAATCTTTTCCCAAGCATACTTCTTTCCATGGAATTTTGGCATGTTTCTAGCTTCTTACTGTGTGTTTTTGTGAGTGCCCATGTTTGACAACCATATGTGAGTATGGGAAGGATGCATTTATCGAATAGTGTGCGTTTGATACTCATTCTAGTTTCACTATTTTTCATTACTTCTTTCATACCCCAATATTGTTTCCAAGCATTTCTTATACGTCTATCAATTTCTTTTGTGGTTAAATCTAGAGGCGAGATTATTTGACCAAGGTATAAATATTCATCGACATAGTCAATCATATTGTCCTTAATTGTGACACACGGACAGGAAACTGAAAATTACATGCATGTAGAAAAAAGAAAAAAAAACTGTCTGAATATAAGGCTATATCTATCTATGACTGGTAGGTGAGTGTGAACACACGAGCGATACAAGGATCGACGAGTGTGTTTACGAGTACGTGCATAGTGTTTTGGTGTGAACATACTGTAATTGTGTATCGACTATTACAATAAAAGTCTTCGTGGTAAGTACATTTTGGCATTTTGTCAAACCCATCAAGTTCTACCTAAATAAGTCATAAAATTAGGTTAAACCACAGACTAATAAAAAATAAAATACAACCACACCTAACATAATTGTCAATGTGTATGCTGACAATTCCCATACAAAACATTCGTGGTCTACAAATGTTGTCTATGGCTCTAATACAAAAAGTGAGTTTCTTGTAGCTTATCAAAATGGCGAAAGTACTTTTTTATTTTTATAAGTCTGTGCTCTTAATTAACACTTTCAAATTGGTATCTTATTCATTCGATAATCGGACGAATAATTAAATTTATTCATCCACTTAGCGGACATATTTTGTATTCATTATATTTTTAGCATGTTGGAGAATAAAAACATGTGTTTGTTTATTGTGGTTTTATTGCCTGCTCCTAACGAGGTAGTGTTCTTACCATAGGTTTGATTTGCTTCCCAAAGGCACAAATTAGATAATACAGATGTTAAGCTTCATACAAAGTGCCGAAAACCAACGCACACATAGATACGGTTCACATACACCAAAAATCGAAACATATTGGACCACTCGGACCGCGGTTGTTATTTCCAGCAATATGACATATATTATACACAAATAAGATACTTTTTGTACCGCCGACTGGAAAATTAAGGTACGTTGGGGTAAGATCGGCGGTGGGGTAAGACCGTTGAAATCAAATAACTCGCTATTATGGCTTTATTTTTCAATGTGAGCCACACTGCGCGAAAGATCATTTTGTTACGCCCCACCCCGCAGTGGTCGCCAGTCGCTCCTGCAGGACGGACGTGTGCTACGTGCCATTAAAGTCAACAAGGTAAATTTTCCAAAATTTTTGTCCATCCGGTCTTCCACCTTAATTTTTTATTGAATATTGTAGCGAAAGTATAACTTATTTTATTATTATTTTGCCTGAATACTAAAATGTAAGCAGCGGTAATTAGATAGAACTAATTTATATCCGTCTAACAACTCTGCAGGCTGAAATCCGGTGTTATCCCTCTCGAGTGAAGATCGGATAAAAATATCCGATCTTAACCCGTGATGAAATTTTGCAGCGGTTGTCAAACTTTTATAATATATGATTAAAAATCAAAATAGAATAATAACTAACATCTGACTACAGAATAAGCAACGTAACTTTAAGTAGGTATCATATTAGTTTAAATGCATACATCGTTACTAACAGTAAACTACATTTGTGATATATTTGTTTTTGGACAAATAATCGTATTTATATGTGTATCTATATGGATGTATATTATATATATTCATATACAAGATGGATACCACCATTCAACAATAAATGAAACCACGAGTCCAGCTTCATGCAAGGAACATATTACATTTAGTAGATAACACCTAACATCATATTTACAAAAATGTTTTTTTTTTTCAAAAAAAAAAAAACTAAATAGCACATAAATACAGGAAAAAATAGAACAGCCTATCTAAACATCGGTCACTCACTTCTTCGCAACAATCTTCTGCTATTACAATAATAATAGTTAAAATTGAAATTATGAATAAGTATTGAACAAAAATTGCTGTGGCTAAAGTAAAGGAGGTATTTGATTGAAAATCTTTTTGGGGGCTCAGGTAATCATTAGGTACATAAAATTAAATTTATTGTTGTATTGTGGTAACCATGCTGTATATATATATATATATATATATATATATATATATATATATATATATATATATATATATATATATATATATATATATATTGTATTGATATTATATTGTAAATATATAATATATCTGTATGTATATGTTCCTTCTTCAGGCATCAGACAGGTGGTTAAAACTATTGTATCAACATTATGTAAAGAAACTGTCAATAAACGATTATTATTATTATTATATTTTCAATTATTTTTATGATTACACTGTACACCCTACCAACATTTCTTGTTTTTTCCCTTTGCCATCTTCCCAAAGGTTATCTGGAAGAAATCGCTATTGAGCGATACGATCGCCTTTTGTGCACTACTTATACTAATTATAGCATAGTTTTCTTATTTATTACTATGGTGTACAATAAAGTGTAATAAATAAATATAAAAAATAAACAAACAAAAATATAAACTATTCCTTATAACTACCCTGCGTATTTTTACTATGTTAATGCGATCTTACTATGAAGAATACTCTGCGTAAAGAAGCTTAGTTCAGTATTCTGTACCCATTTTTCATTATTATTATCACACGTCTGTTTACACTAGGACCATATTACTTACTACAACAATTTACTTACAGATGCCTCGCAAATACTCAAGAAAATCATTGCGGGCCACTTCATATACAAAAGAGGCGTTGCAAGTCGCTATCCAAAAAATAATTAGTAAGGAGCTCACCTATGCAGCTGCTTCAAAAATATACGGTATACCTACATCCACACTTAGTGACAGGATTCTAAAAAAAACAGCAATAGTCAGCAAAACTCTTGGCAGGCCGACTGCTATTCCAATGGCATTAGAAACTAAACTGGCAAATTGCCTTCGTACAATGGAAAAGTGGGGATGGGGTTTATCACGGGAAGAAGTACTCGATGTTACTCAGGAATTTATAAGAAACAATGAAATACAAACCCCTTTCAAAGATGGTAGACCAGGACCAGACTGGTTTATTTCTTTCCGTCAATGCCACAATTTGTCAATAAAAAAACCACAACCTGTAGAATACCTCCGAAAAAAAATGACTGATCCTTTCATCATTCATGAATATTTTACTCTTCTCGAAAAAACACTCCTCGAGTTAAATCTCTCTGATCCCAAACGAATCTGGAACCTTGACGAAACATCAATTTGTCTCGATCCTACAAAAACAAAAGTTGTAGGTGCTAAAGGAGAGCCTTGCATACGTACAACATGTGGGAGCGCTAAGGAAAATGTTACTGTTTTGACTACTGTCAATGCAGCCGGACAAAAATTAGATCCCATGATCGTATTTAAAGGCAAATACATATATGAACAATGGATGTTAGAGAATCCTGAAAAATACGATTTTGAACTTGCGTATGCAGCCAGCAAACGAGGCTGGATCGAAACAGATATTTTTTATAATTATATGCTTAAAGTTATTATACCTAACTTGGGTGAAGAAACACCAGTATTGTTGCTGTACGATGGACATGTCAGTCATGTCGATGACAGAGTGGTAGCTTTAGCAGTAGAAAACAATATTACAATATTGAAGCTTCCTGCACACACATCGCATTTATTGCAACCACTCGACTTGGCTGTGTTCAAATCTTTTAAACACATTTGGGATAAAAACCTTGTCAAATGGCAACGGAAAAACGTCGGCATCAAATTAAGAAAGGAATGTTTTGCCAAAATGTTTGCTGAAGCGTGGCAGGCAACCAAACCAGAAATAATCCGAAAAGGCTTTGAAAAAGGCGGTATTTACCCTTTTAACGCCAAAGTAATACCACAGCACAAATATGATCCAGCAGCTTATGCGCGATGGCAAAAACAAATATCTCTGGCGAGTTTTAAAGAACCGAGAACTCTTACACAATTATGTATGGATGAAATAAATAGGAACATGTCTTCTAGCGGCTTTAGTTCTGTTACAAATATTGCTCGCTCTAATGTTGCCACTTCTTTCGAAGAATTACTTCTAGATAAAGTTTCAAAAACTCCTCAAAATCCTCAGAACAATATTGCTACGAAATTGAAACGAGTATCAAAAGGTGCAGAGGTGATTACGAAATCTTTAATTGAAAAACAACAAAATATAGGATTGATAAAATTGACGAAGGAAAAAGATAAGGCGAAGACAACAAAACAGAACCAAAAAGTACTTAAGTCTAAAAACTGTGTAGTGGAACCTTGTAACGTATCGAGCGTTACATACGTGTACCTATTCATACTTACGTTAAAACATACCGTATTTACTTCATTTTAGACCATATAAATCTTTTAATACACATTTGTTTACGTAATTCCGGAACAATTAACCTTGAAATTTAACTTAGCTAATTCGCCTCTTAGTTAGACATTGACTTGTCAATATTTTATTTGACAGTCCAGCCTTCAGCTGACGCTGTCAACGTCTTTGACAATCTGACATAGACAGATTGCCATGTTTGCATAGATAATTTTCTCTATTAATGCAGACGTAGGTTTCTTCTGCTTACGATTTCTTTACAACGTTGAGCGTTTCGTTCCTTACAGTCGGAATGTCGTAGTATTTTATCTTGTGTCTCTTCCTTATAAAGTGGTTTGGTTGAACTTTTTAGCTTATGGAACAGCAGACTAGGTTGGCTGAATGGGCGATGCCTTGCTCTGACATATTTTTTTCTGGAAATCAAGTTCATTCGTGCTGTGGTGTGAACCCCACTTTCCCTGTCTTTATTTTTGGCTAGTAGACATGTCGTCTTTTAATAATTTTTATTAACTTGGTTTATAACTTTTAAAGACCTGAAATAATGGTCGAAATTTGTTTTAAATGAGATTCCAAGCTCATGTAACTAATAATTTAGTAAAAACATAAAGGATTGGTGGAATTAAGCCCGATTCAGTTTAACCTCCTCACGGCTATCTAATTAAACGAATTCCTTCATAATTTTTTGGAAATTTGACACTTCTCTTGGAAAATACCGGTTTTATCCGGTGTTTTTGCAGTGTTTTTCTACAGTTTTTTTCTACATGATGTTTTTCACGACTGTTTTTCTACAACGAGTTTTTTTCTACAAAGTTTTTCTACACGTTGTGAACGGCGGATTTCTACCGTATTTAACTAATTTCACACCTGCTTTCCTCGGACACAGAAGCTGCGTTCGTAATTTTGGATAAATTTAACAAATTGTATTTTGAACTGCCCATCGATTCGGTATGTAAACATCTCTTATTTACACACTGTTGAATCTGGCATTCAAGAATTATATTTTTGCGGACTAACCTAGCATTAGACCTAGATGTAAGTCTAGCATAGTTGGTGATAACTTATATTATAACCCAAGCTGTGTATAGTCTTGGTTACCGTAAAACTTAAAAACTATTTTTTTGGATTATTAGGAAATTTCTTTATTAAATCGGTTATAATTTTGATAACCTGGCGCCCGAGATATTTTGTTAAACATTTAGTTTTTGTCATTTCATAACCTTAGCTTAGTTAGACAATATTGGACACCTAAATTAGTTAACCTTAAATTTAAGATTCGGCTATTCTTATAAGAAAAATGTATATTATAAATATTCATCTAAATTAATAAAGTATAGAGTTCGGCAGTAAGTAGTTAAAAAATTATTGATGTTTGAAGAGTAATGTTAGAATAAAATAAAAATTATGTATTTTGGCAAATAAAATAAATATATTTCTCAATTTAAAGCGGTTTCTTTTTCAGAGATACCCCTTTGTAATATAAATAAAATGCCTTTTTGACTTCGTCCAATGTCTCTAGCTATTCCGGTGCAACTTTTGTTTGTGTAACCTCATTACACCACCATACTTTTAACACACAATTTTAAATTTTAATTTTATTTATATTACAATTGGCGCTGCGAACGTAGGGACGTGATGCCGATTATGTAATTTACATATTTATAACCTTGGAATTTGTATTAGAACTTTATAGGAATTTCGACCAATTGTTGATGTATTATATGAACATGTTTACATGCAACTTATGCATACTTGTTAATTGAATGCCATATTCACTTACTATTTTGTAATTGTATTAACTGTAGTTAGCTACATTTACTAACCTTATTGTAACTTGTGTTTATGAGTTCACTTGAACTTAACATTTTAGAAACAATTTAATATAATATTATCGCTGAACATCTAGGACTTCTCAAGCATGTCTGATAAGGAATCTTCTCCTACGGTACAACTACCCAGTTGTGACGCTAACCTAAACAACTTAACTTCTAATATAGATAATTCCAACCTTGTGGAAGTTGATAATACTCAGGCTTTGCCTACGGTTTCTCATGACCTAATGGATATAGATAATATGTCGTTTCAACCTAATAATTTGTCATTTGCAAATAAGCACTCATACGTTAAGAGACCTGATTTGTCTAAGTTTAAACATAAGTATAGCGGCAGAACTTGTGTCCGTGAATTCTTACTTACATTTGAGGAATATTGCCTGGCGCGTGATATTCATGATGACCATATACTCATATCGTTCACTGAGGTACTTTCAGACTTAGCGCTGAAATGGTTTAGATCTATTCGTAGTTCTATAACTTCTTGGAAGCAACTTAAGTTTGAATTATTGCAGCGTTTTGATAAGCTCAATTTTGACTACAATTTAGAATACAACTTGAGAACTAGAAAGCAGAAGTCTAGTGAATCATTATCTGACTTTATTATTGAAATTGTAGATATGTCTAAGAGGCTTACCCATCCCTTGGCTGAGTCTTCTCTTTTGGAAATAATTAAACATAATATGTTACCGATGTACTCTATACATTTGGTTGGTCGTTCCATAGATTCTATATCTCTCTTAGTTAATCTTTCAAAACAAATAGATGACTTTCATATTTCTCATGGTAATAAATACTATAACTTTGATTCTAAGATTAAAAATATTAATGTTGTACAAACTTCAACTTGCCTTAAGTGTAAAGATACTGGACACACTTATAAGCAGTGTAAAAAGATTCCAGGTGTCATATGCTTTAATTGTGGTAATCTAGGTGTTACTACTAAACTTTGCGAACTTTGTAAATCTAATGTAAAGATTCCAAAAAACGTATAAAGCTCTGTCAGTCACGGATTCCTAATAAAGAAACCAGTGAACTGACATCGTTTAATTCTTCGCGTCCTAATATCATTTCAAATACATAAAGAATTTTCAGATTGGTGTAATTACTTAAAAGTTTTCTTTCAAATGAACAAACTTGCTCCCATACTTTTCACCAAGAATAATGACTCTCGTCCATTCTTGAAGTTTCATGTTTGTGGTAAAACATTTACAGGTTTATTAGATAGTGGTGCTAATAAAAGTGTCCTAGGATCTAATTGTCATTTAAGATTTATTGATTTAGGATTTAAACTTAAAACTAACAATTTTCACAACGCTCATACTGCTGATGGTAAACATCAAGAAGTATTAGGTACTATGGATATTCCAATAACTTGTGATAACTCTACTCGTATGGTAGAATTCATGGTCATACCTTCACTTAAACAGGATATTATCCTGGGTTTTGACTTTTGGCTAGTATTTGATATTGCTAAAGATTTATTTAACAACTTAGTTTATGAAAATAGAGTTAATTCTATTAATAATTTTGAAAATAAAGTAAACTCATTTGAAAATGTTAACATTAATTCTGTAACTTCTTCAGTTCAACTCTCTTGTGCTGACAAAGATCAATTGGATCAAGTCATCAAACTTTTTGAGGAAATTTCTTATGAAAAGAAAGGTTTAGGTTTAACTCATTTGACAGAACATAAAATTGTTACTACTGGCGATCCTATTAAACAACGCTATTTTCCTATTAGTCCTGCTAAACAAAAAGAACTTTATGATGAAGTAGAAGTTTTACTTAAGGAAGGAATTATTCAACGTTCTAAATCCCCTTGGTCTTCTCCTGTTTTAGCTGTTGAGAAAAAAGATGGTTCAACTAGATTGTGTTTAGATTCTAGAAAGTTAAATTCTGTTACTGTTAAAGATGCTTATCCTTTACCTTACACATCGCGAATTCTGGATAATTTGCGAGGTGCAAAGTTTATTACTGCTATTGATTTATCAAAAGCTTTTCTTCAAATTCCCTTAGAGAAATCCTCTTGTGAGAAAACTGCATTTGTAATCCCAGGAAAAGGATTATTCGAGTTCGTTCGAATGCCTTTCGGTTTAACTAACGCTCCTGCTGAACTTCAACGTTTGGTAGATAGATTATTTGGTCCCGAATTCGATTCCCAAGTTTTTGTATATTTAGACGATTTAATAGCTGTTTCTAGCGATTTTTCGAGTCATTTAGCTTTGTTACGTAAAATTTATTCACGTTTAAAAGACGCTGGTCTTACTGTTAACTTGAAAAAGTGCGAATTTTGTAAAGATCGTTTACGATACTTAGGTTATATTGTTGATAGTAAAGGTTTACATACGGATCCTTCTAAGTTATCTGTAATTGAAAATTTTCCCCAACCTAAAACCGTTAAAGAGGTTAGAAGCTTTTTAGGTATGTGCTCTTATTATCGTAGATTCATTAATAATTTTGCTGAAATTGCTACACCCTTATCGAAACTTACTGGAGGTAGTAGAAATTCTAAACGTCAAATTGAATGGAATTCAGATTGTGAAAACTCTTTTAGTCAACTTAAACAAGCTCTATTGTCAGCTCCTGTTTTAATTTGTCCAGATTTTGAAAAACCATTTTACTTACATTGTGATGCTAGTTCATACGCTATTGGTAGTGTTTTGTGTCAAAAAGATGAACATGATAATCAACATCCTGTTGCATTTTATTCTAGAACTTTTGGTAAATGTGAAATAAATTATAGCACAACTGAAAAAGAACTTCTTGCAATTTTAGATTCAATTGAACACTTTAGACCATCGGTTCTTAACCTCGGGTCGCGACCCAAATCCGGGTCGCGGGCGGTATTGGGATGGGTCGCGGGAATTTTGAAAAGACTTTAGATGCCTTTTTTTACAGCCTGAAGGGCTGACGTAAAAGCAGACGAGCCACCTGATGGTAGGTGGTCATGGTCGCCTATGGACACGAACAGTACCAGGGGAGTCACCAGTGCAACGCCGGCCCTGAAGGAGAACTCTTTTTACACTTTTCTTGAAGAACCCCATGTCATAGCGCTCCGGGAATACCTCAGAAGGAAGCTCATTCTACATCTTGCACGTTAGTGGCAAAAAAGATCGTAAAAAACAGACAGCAGTCGTTCGCCACGAGTCCAAGCGATGTGAATGAAACTTTAATCTTCGGCGAGTGGTGTGATGATGGAAGAGTGAAGTTGGAACCAAATCGAACAATTCCTCGGAGCACTCACCGTTGTAAAGCCGGTAGAACACGCAGAGGCATCCCATGTCTCTCCTCAGACTTAGGTGTTCTAACCTGTTTGTGACTTGTGGGTCGTTGACAATTCGAACCGCGCGTTTTTGTACGGCGTCAAATGGACTAAGCTGGTATTGTGGCGCCCCTGCCCAGAGATGAGAGCATTATTCCATGTGAGGCCTGACCTGTGCTTTATAACGCATCAGTAGGTCCCTCGCAGTGAAGTACTGCTTCGCCGGGTTTAGGACACCAAATTTTTTGGAGGCCAATTTGGCCTTAGCTTCCAGATGACTCCAATACTGCACGTCGCTCGAAATGTCAACGCCCAGAATCCCAACACTTTTACCAACGGTGAGCGCGGTACCCTGGAATTGAGGCGCCATGACAAATGGGGTTTTCTTAGCGGAAAACGCGCAAACTTGTGTCTTCGTGGGGTTGAACCCAACGAAATTGAGTCGACCCTATTGCGAGACTTGCTCCAGAGAGTTCTCTACTTCAGACACAAGTTTGATTCTGCTATTCTCCACTTGTGACCGAGAGGCATTTGCAGGGCCTGTATAATAGGCATCTCCCGTGCTGTCATCTGCATAGCAATGAATTCCGTCAGCACACTCCAGCATGTCATTGATATGCAGAATGAACAGGGTAAGAGACAGCACAGACCCTCAGGGAAAATCAGCGTTTATGGGTTTCAAATCTGAGCAACAACCGTCGACTACGACCTTTATATGTCGCTCTGACAGAAATCTGGCTACACAACTGCATAACCTCTCAGGGAGACTGTAATGACATCATCATCTTCACCAGCCTTCTAATGTCCCCACTGCTGGGACACAGGCCTTCCTTGCGGATAGAAACACACAAGGACATCAGCCATAACCCAACAAGTAGGCCCAGTGCGGATTGGTGGGTATTAACGACTGCAAATGCAACCGGGACCAACGGCTTAACGTACCTAACAGAGTAAATATTAAGGATTTCGGTCACCCATCCAGTGACCAGCCTCCGCGAACGTTGCTTAGCACACGTAATCGCAAGCTGAGCGCGCTTACCACTGCGTCACTAAGCTACTCAACGTAATGACATCAATTTGAGCAAACTGCGGACTGTTACTCCTATTATTTTACTAGAGAACCGCCCGCGCTTCGCTTCGGGACCCGTAGGTAACAGCCGCGTAGGTCCCGCTCCCGTAGGAATCTCGGCCAAAGATAAGCCTATAATATGACATACTGGAACATCTTCTGTCTGTCTTCACTCACGGCTAACATAGCCGTGGGGATTCAGTTTCGGGGCCGGTGGCCCCCTGACTGAGGTGTCTGCCGCGGTCCGTAACAACGGACCGGTTGTTGGGTTGGGACCCTGTATGGGTCCTCGAAGATTGTCCAGATGGTGATGTGGTGTATGGGTGTCTAGTCCGGGGAGTCATGATGATTTTCACGCTGCCCGGGTTTTCAGGCCCTACCAGGTGAGACCCGCTGGTGGGAAGCCCAGCAGGAGCCGATCTGCGACCGGACGGCGGCTTGCGGTCTTGTCCGAGGTGGTTCATGTCGGGCTGCTCCCGCGCAGTAGGTCGCGCGGGAGTGCCCAACGGTCCGGGGGGCGGGCGTGGAGCGGCGCCAGGTTCCACAGGTGCAGAAACCGCGCCGCGTCCGCGCGCGTAAACATCCGTTGCGCTAGGTCCTCCACGTGGGCGTCCAGGCTCTCAACTCTGAGGTCCCGCTGGATGGTGGCGTTCCTCACGCACCACGGCGCCCCTGCCAGCCGGCGCAGTGTCTTCGATTGAACCACGCGTAGACGCCTGCGTTGTGGTTCACTCGGGAGCACGTACCAGGCTGGGGCCGCGTACGTGAGTCTGGGGCGGATGTAGGTCTTCCAGATGGTGGTTTGATCCTCAACGGGAGACTCGAGGAGAGCGCTGGACGTAGCGCTACAGCTGCTGCCTTGGTGTGATTTACGACGTTAGTCACGTGGGGCTTCATATTCAGGGAACAGTCCAAGGTTACCCCATGGTACTTGGTCTGTCTTGTCCAGGCAATGTCTTGGTTGAGGAGCTTTAGAGTGGGGTCGCGCATCGTGGTTCCTCCGAATTGGATGGCCTGCGTCTTCCCTACGTTGATCGCCATCCTCCACTCGTGTAGCCACTTGGGGAGGGCGTCGAGGCATCTTTGCATTTTAACGGCAGCGTGACCTGACTTAATCGAGGTGGTCAGGTACGCCGCGTCGTCTGCGTAGAGGGCGAGCATGGCGCCCCCCTCCGCTGGAATATCGTTCGTGTAGCACGAGTAGAGGGTAGGCGAGAGGCAGCTTCCTCAACAGCAGATATAACATTTGCCTATGATTTAAGTAAATTACATCTAATATTTAATAGCGTGATTCAGAACTTGCAAATGAATTTTACTAACGGCATCTATTAACAACATCCGGAACTAAATATCTAGCAACTAACAAAACATCGATCTTCCCATAGGAATGAGATGTTTTTCCGCG
This sequence comes from Hesperia comma, assembly GCA_905404135.1. Lineage (NCBI taxonomy): Eukaryota > Metazoa > Arthropoda > Insecta > Lepidoptera > Hesperiidae > Hesperia > Hesperia comma. The sequence goes on along the minus strand of FR990015.1, from coordinate 17,958,131 downwards.
GTAAAAAGTAGCCTACGTCACTCTCCACCCTCCTAACTATCCCCATAAACATAAACCATACCATATAATAGCCATGTTGCGACGTGAAAGAGTCACAAACAAACAAACAAACAAACAAACAAACACACTTTCACATTTATAATATTAGTAAGGAAGGATAGTAAGGATTATCACTGGAAAATCAATAAAATATCAGGGTCGCGGACTTCAAATATTTTTACATTTTGGGTCGCCAGCCAAAAAGGTTAAGAACCGCTGCTTTAGACCATATATTGAAGGCATGAAATTTACAGTAATAACTGATCATGCTAGTTTAAAATGGCTGTTATCATTAAATAATCCTAGTGGACGATTAGCTCGTTGGGCTGCTCGAATTTCCCAATTTACATTTGATATTTTGCATAAAAAAGGTAATTTACATGTTGTACCTGACACTTTGTCTCGTATTCAAATTAATGCTATTGATATTCCACCAGAAATTGTTCAACCTGATGATGAAATTAATGATCCTTGGTATAAACGTATTTTTATTGGTTGTCAAAAATATCCTTTAAGATTTAAGAACTTCAGAGTTGATAATAATGTTCTTTACAGGTTCTGTAAACCTAAATTCGATATTCAAAGTAATTTATCCTGGAAAATTGTAATTCCTAAAGAAAATATATTAGATACAATTCGTAACAATCATGATGATATAAATTCTGCTCATCTTGGTATTTTCAAGACTTTAAGTAAATTAAGAATTCATTATTACTGGCCTAATATGGTTAAAGATGTTAAAGAATATATTTCAAAGTGTGAAACTTGTAAAGCTTATAAACATTCAAATGCTCCTCCCTTTGGTTTCATGTCTAATCCTAAGATAGTAAATTCACCCATGACTATGTTATCCATTGATATTGTAGGTCCTCTGCCTAAATCTTATTCTGGTCATCGTTTTATATGTTCAGTAGTTGACGTATTTTCTAAATACTGTTGGTTATGTCCAATGGGTAATGCAACCTCTAACTCTATCTGTAGATTTCTTGAAAGAGATATCTTCTTGAAATTTGGTTGTCCAAAGATATTCGTTTGCGATAATGGAAAACAATTCGTTTCTAAGACTTTTGTAGAATTTTTGAAGAATTATAATATTGATAAAATATTTTATAACACTTTGTATACGCCACAAAATAATCCTGTTGAGCGTTATCATAAAACTTTAGAAACTTGTTTATCTTGTTATGTTCAAAACGATCATCGTACGTGGTCGAAGTTCATTAATCATGTTCAATTAGCTTTGAATAGTAGTGTCAATTTAGCTACTGAATTTACCCCTAACTTTCTTATGTTTGGTAGAGAAGTTATAGTTGATGCTTCCCTACATAAATTTAGTAACTCTATTAATAATTTAGAGGAAATTCAAATAGGTAGTTGTGAGAGATATTCTACTTCTTTGAACTCTCTAGGTTCAATTTTTGAAGGTGTTGCCACATCTTTATTAAAGGCATATCGCAAGAATGCTATTTATTATAATAAAGGCAGGAAAGTCATTTCCTATGCCATGGGCGATATTGTTTGGAGACGGAATTTTGTTCAGTCTAATGCATTGCATTATTTTTCGGCTAAACTTGCTCCTAAGTTTATTAAATCTAAAATAGAAGATAAAATTTCAGATAATGTTTACATTTTAAAAGATATTGGAAAACGTTCTGTTGGTCGTTATCATATTAAGGATATTATTAAAATTAATTAACCTTTGGTTATGTACGCTTTGTACAAATCTTTTTAGTTGAACTGTCGTTTGTGATAGATAAAGGGATTTTTGTATGTGGAAGAATAAGCGTGAAGTATGTCGGACTAATCCCATGTGAGATGATTGTATGTTAGGAACAAACTTGAACTTTCAGCAGTACATCATAATTAGATTACTAAATTCAACTTAGGACAAATTTTGGTTAAAACTAAATTTAAATTCTAAACATTTCCCCAAAGCATATGATCTTAGTTAGTTATTAAGTTTGTTTATATCTTTTGTAGATATATTTTGTAGATCTATATTTATTAAGGTCTCACTTCCTTTAATAGTTTACTTAACTTAATGTAACTATTATAAGTTTTGTTTAACACAATTGTGTAAGCTTATTTGTAAATATTAGAAGCTTATCACTATACTTTAACCGGATTTGACATCTCGGAATTTCAAACATGTCTACCGCGGAGACATAGTTAAATTTTGCTTTGACTTTTGTTGATAACACTCGCCTTGTAGTTGTTTATCACACCCTTTTGTTGATAGCACTCACTTTTGTAGATGCTTATCACACTTTTGGTAATACAGCTCGCATTTATAGTTGTTATTACACATTTTCCTGTTCTGTGTTCGGAAAGTCGGTGGAGTAGAGCCGGTCACAGTTTAACAGTTTAAAGTTCTTTTGACTTTTGATAATTAGTAGTCGTTGTTTGTACTACTAGTTACACTTTGCGTTCTGTGCTCGGGAGTTCGGTGGTGTAGAGCCGATCACAGACCAAACCTTTTGATGGTTTCGTGCTCGAAAAGCCGATGGTGTAGAGTCGACCATGAAATTCATTCATCTTTTGGGAATTCATTATTTTAATTGAATTCTTCTTTGTTCTTTGGATTCAAATCATTTCTTGATTTTGATCTTTTCATGTCTTCGTGCTCGGAAAGTCGATGGTGTTGGGTCGATCACGATTACATTAGTTTCACGTTGTTCTTTCGTGACAATTAAGTTGACATTTTCATCTCCGTTGAGTGGAAATAGTAACAACTTTGAGCTTTTGCTTACCTTGAGCTTTCGCTCACCCCAACTTTGAGCTTTCGCTCATAACAACTTTGAGTTTTGCTTATTGCAACTCAAGTGCTTTCGTTCTTAACGACTATAAGCTTTTGCTAATTTTGAGGTAAGTCACCGCTTATTGCAACCAAATTGGATTCATCACTTTTATTGGACGTGAATTCCAAGGTTCAGTAAGCGGGCCTCTTGAGCTTCCTTTAAGCTCGAGAGTGTTTCCCCTTCTTAGGCTTTGTGCTTCTTGTTTATAGACTCTATCTTTAGTTTGCATATGTTCTCACTTCCTTCTCGTCCGAGTTCAGGTTTTTCTATTGACTTTTGACTCCAGCGTAGAGTGTAGGTACAATACAGATAGGATATTGTTGTTTTTATGCATGTAGAGCAAGTCTCTTTGACTACTTTAGCTTTCATGTAGAGTTTTGAAATTGTAGAGTTGTAGAGTCACTTACAACTATTAGTCTTCTTCGAATTTTAGTATTTCGCATTTATAGTATCGTTTCTTACGTAGTTTCTTCGGACTCTATATTTTGTTTACTTAGATTTTTCTTCACCCAAAAAGAGTTTCTCCTTCGGAGCTCCTCTTTTATTTTTGGCAGGGGGGTAATGTAACGTATCGAGCGTTACATACGTGTACCTATTCATACTTACGTTAAAACATACTGTATTTACTTCATTTTAGACCATATAAATCTTTTAATACACATTTGTTTACGTAATTCCGGAACAATTAACCTTGAAATTTAACTTAGCTAATTCGCCTCTTAGTTAGACATTGACTTGTCAATATTTTATTTGACAGTCCAGCCTTCAGCTGACGCTGTCAACGTCTTTGACAATCTGACATAGACAGATTGCCATGTTTGCATAGATAATTTTCTCTATTAATGCAGACGTAGGTTTCTTCTGCTTACGATTTCTTTACAACGTTGAGCGTTTCGTTCCTTACAGTCGGAATGTCGTAGTATTTTATCTTGTGTCTCTTCCTTATAAAGTGGTTTGGTTGAACTTTTTAGCTTATGGAACAGCAGACTAGGTTGGCTGAATGGGCGATGCCTTGCTCTGACATATTTTTTTCTGGAAATCAAGTTCATTCGTGCTGTGGTGTGAACCCCACTTTCCCTGTCTTTATTTTTGGCTAATAGACATGTCGTCTTTTAATAATTTTTATTAACTTGGTTTATAACTTTTAAAGACCTGAAATAATGGTCGAAATTTGTTTTAAATGAGATTCCAAGCTCATGTAACTAATAATTTAGTAAAAACATAATGGATTGGTGGAATTAAGCCCGATTCAGTTTAACCTCCTCACGGCTATCTAATTAAACGAATTCCTTCATAATTTTTTGGAAATTTGACACTTCTCTTGGAAAATACCGGTTTTATCCGGTGTTTTTGCAGTGTTTTTCTACAGTTTTTTTCTACATGATGTTTTTCACGACTGTTTTTCTACAACGAGTTTTTTTCTACAAAGTTTTTCTACACGTTGTGAACGGCGGATTTCTACCGTATTTAACTAATTTCACACCTGCTTTCCTCGGACACAGAAGCTGCGTTCGTAATTTTGGATAAATTTAACAAATTGTATTTTGAACTGCCCATCGATTCGGTATGTAAACATCTCTTATTTACACACTGTTGAATCTGGCATTCAAGAATTATATTTTTGCGGACTAACCTAGCATTAGACCTAGATGTAAGTCTAGCATAGTTGGTGATAACTTATATTATAACCCAAGCTGTGTATAGTCTTGGTTACCGTAAAACTTAAAAACTATTTTTTTGGATTATTAGGAAATTTCTTTATTAAATCGGTTATAATTTTGATAACCTGGCGCCCGAGATATTTTGTTAAACATTTAGTTTTTGTCATTTCATAACCTTAGCTTAGTTAGACAATATTGGACACCTAAATTAGTTAACCTTAAATTTAAGATTCGGCTATTCTTATAAGAAAAATGTATATTATAAATATTCATCTAAATTAATAAAGTATAGAGTTCGGCAGTAAGTAGTTAAAAAATTATTGATGTTTGAAGAGTAATGTTAGAATAAAATAAAAATTATGTATTTTGGCAAATAAAATAAATATATTTCTCAATTTAAAGCGGTTTCTTTTTCAGAGATACCCCTTTGTAATATAAATAAAATGCCTTTTTGACTTCGTCCAATGTCTCTAGCTATTCCGGTGCAACTTTTGTTTGTGTAACCTCATTACACCACCATACTTTTAACACACAATTTTAAATTTTAATTTTATTTATATTACAACCTAAACCTGGGCCTTCTGGCATTCAGAATAAAAACATAATAACAAAAGAAACCGTAGTCAATGAACCTATATCATCTAACAAGACCAATATTAAGTTGTGTGCTTCTGGAAAAGGGAAAGGAGTAGGTAAAAAGACTAAAAGGGGCAAAGAAAATGATTCAGCAGTGAATACATATAAATTAGGAAACGAATGTGGCCTAAAAGATACAACCAAACCTGCGAAAATAAAGAATACAAAGAAAAATTTTAAAAGGACTAATAGCACTGGAACTACAATAGAAAGTATTAACATGGACAAACAAATTGATTCTGATTTACTAGATGCCTTGAGTGATATATTTTCTGACTGTGATAAATGGACTGACCTTAAATGTTATGAAGAAATAAAGACTGACTTAGAATTATCACTAAATAGAGAACAAGAAATCGAACGAATTGTTAAAGAAATACATGACATGGATAATCAAACGAAAGAAGCAAGTCAAACTAAACCTTCTGACATCCAGAATGAAAACATATCAACAGAAGAAATGGTAATTAATGAGTCTATATCAACTAAAAAGGCCAATATTGAGATGTATGCTTCTAAAAAAAAGAAAAAAGTAGGTAAAAAGACTAAAAGGGACAAAGGAAATGATTCGGAAGTGAGTAAATATAAATAAAAAAATGAATGTGGCCATGAACCTACAATGAAAGCTGTGAAAATGAAAAATAAAACGAAACTTATGAAAAAACGTAAAAGAACCGATAGCACTGCAACTACAATTGAAAGTGTTCAGATGAGCGTACATAGTGACTCTGATTTACTAGATGCTATGAGTGATACATTGTCTGCTTTGAGTGATACATTTTTTGAATGTGATAAATGGACTGACCTTAAATGTTATGAGGAAATCAAGACTGACTTAGATTTATCATTGAGTAAAGAACAGGAAATCAAACAAATTGATAAAGAAATTCATGACATTGATGATCAAAAGAAAGAAGAGATAATATGTGAAATAGAAGAAAGTCATACCGAATATCCAAACACACAGAAAAATGATAAGAATAAAGTGACTATATTATCCTCTGTAAAATTAACACCTGAAAATCAACCTTTCTACAAAATCCATGGAAATTTACACCTAAACCCAATTGATAAAAATACAGATTTATTTGTGAACCAAAAGCGAAAATTGTTGCAAAATACAAATGTTTCTAATATACCAAAGAAAAAAACAAAGAAAGTTGATTTAAAACGACAAAATCTGAACATGATTACAGCAAAAACATTTTTATCAACATTGACAAAGATGATGACGTTGGGAATAAAAAATATATTGATGGTTTGACGACGTACAATGTTGGGGATACAGTTCTTGTAAAATATTTTAAAAGAAATTGGACATATTACGTCGGTATTATTGAAAATAAAAGTATTAATTCTAACCCAAATCTGTATACAATAACATTCTTTAAAACTACTGGCAAAAAAGACAACCTGAAATTTGTCATTCCCAAGCGTAAAGATCAAGACTGTGTACCCGACTCTAATATAGTTAAGGTGATCGAACTTATACAAATAAATGAGGAGATTTTATAGTGACAGACACTAATATTTTGTTACTTAATATTTCTTTTGATAAAAGTATTATTTACATTGATAATTAATATTTAATAATTTGAATGATTGTAATACTTTGCTAATAATGTTCCTAATAATTATACCAGTTATTTTTTTTAGATTTTATAATGACAGACACTAATATTTTGTTACTTTAGTTTTCCTTTTGATTAAAATATTGTTTACCTTGATGTTTAGGTAATATTTAGTATATTTCAATGATTGTGATACTTTGCTAATAATGTTCCTAATAATTGTAAACATTTATTTTTTTAGATTTTATAGTGACAGACACTAATATTTTGTTACTTTAGTTTTTAATAAAAACACCAATTCATAATTTGGCTCTAGTCTCCTTGGCTTCCCTTTACCACTCTCTCATATCCATAGTTTTTACTTATATTTTAATACATAAATTTGCTTGATATTACTACTTTTATAGATACATACATAAAGAATTAGTAAGTGGGTCATTCACTTGTAACAATCTATGACAATTCTATTAGAGACAAATGTCGATAGAACCTAAACTTTGGGAACCATTAATTTACAATAAGGGGTAAGATCGGACAGCCCGAACGAAAAAAAAGACGAAAAAAAAGTAATCATCTGGAACATCTTTGTTCGTAGCCTTATATAGATTTCATTGATATCATATTAAAGCAGAGAAAATTTTGGATATATCCTTGTCATACACCTTGTGTTCTTCACAATAGAAACGGTTTTAAATTACTGTCCGAACTTCCCCCTTAATGACCAAATTGTGATTATACTCATAAAAAAATATATCGAGTTTTTCTAAGCGTATAAATAATAAAATATTGAGTGTACGAAGAGAAATGCTATTTTAAATTATGCTATGTTTATTCATCATCCGTTTGCACTATATTTCATTGACATAGCACTTACTGAACTCCCAAAATTAATTTTTTTACAACATCCTTCGAACTTGTCGTAAATCCGTCCGGTATTCCCCCAACGTACCTTATACTTTGATACGAGTACTTACATGCAATTGATTTATGTGACATAAGATAGTTTAAAAAATACTTTAATTATTTAGTGTAACAAAAAATTTACGTTATCGGACGATTAAGTTATTTTATTCGTCCGTTTAGCGGACGACAACAGGTACAGGTTATTTTATTATCCGATAATCGGACGATTAAGTTATCTTATTCATCCGATAATCGGACGAATTATTAAATTTATTCATCCGCTTAGCGGACGACTAGCAACCGCCTAAAAAATACAGCATTATTTGATCGATGCATCGGACAGAAGCTATCCTAAATCGTATCGCACTATAGATAAGGCCCACTCATTGCAAATAGCGTATTTTGTGAATAAGATAACTTCAATCGGTAACAAAATGCATAATGTGAGCAACTCTATGATCCACCATTGCACAAGATGGATGAGATCAAAAAGCATTATTTTGAACACTCATAAATAATTACCAAAGTACATTCACAATAAATGCAAATATTTATTAATAAGATCCATTAATAGTATGTATATAAAGTTACCACTGAAACAACGGCAACAAAGACGCCAAGTTTACAACGGTTGGCATCCGAAAATCGATACAACTATGTAAAAAAAAACGGATACAATAGAAAAATAACAGAAACAACACTACTTACAGTTAAATCGAAGGTCTCCGCCAGCATTTCTGCGTAAACTTCTCTTTTTCCCATCCAAAAATATTCAGTAGAAATATCCTTGTAACAGCCCTCTGCTAAACAACAACGGCAAACAGACGGGCCCGGCCGCCATTCCGCCGTTCTCGAGTTCATTCTCACAATTAACTCTAATTTATATTAATACGAAATATGTTACATGTCACTATAATGTTTCAACTTAAATAAAAGTGATATCGTCTCATAAACACTAAACACCTTGGTATATCCATCACAAAAACTGAGATAACCGAGTTACATTTTCATTTACGACGCACACGACCGACGCCATTACTTGACAATGTTGCCAACTTTGTACCTTTAAAGAAAGAATGCTTCGCTTGAGTTGAGAGTTGCTAGGTTGCAACCATAGATAATACAAATAAATCGGGTTGCAACCATAGAAATATTACATTATGAACCCGGCATATACCACCGTCGCCATTGGGTTCCCGTAAGGTGGGCGGAAATCCACCAACAATAGCATTCCCAAGGAGGGTTGGTGTCAGGCAGGCGGCCGACCATAAAATTCAAGCCAAAACCCTTTTGCAATATGTTTAGTACGAATAATATGAGCGCTAGGGCTAGGGCGTACCCCGCAGGCGACGCGCAGGGGCAGCACCCGGCACCTGTGGGAAATGGACGAGGGTTGTTGCACCATCCCGGACGGGGGCAACGTAAGAAGCGAGTCCGGGAAACGAGACTGAGGTTTGCAAGTTGGAATGTTGGAACGATCAACGATGAATGAAGAGCCAGAGAGTTAGCGGATGTATTAAAGACGAGACGTATAAATGTAGCATGCTTACAAGAAACGAAATGGAAGGGGACGAAAACTAGGGAGATTGGTGAAGGGTATAAGTTTTATTACTGTGGTGGTGATGGAAGAAGGAATGGTGTGGGAATTGTACTAGATAACAGTTTGAAAGAATGCGTGATGGATGTTAAGAGGATGAATGATAGATTAATAAGTGTAAAAATTATGTTAGAAAAGATGGTGTTGAATGTGTTAAGTGTGTATGCGCCACAGATAGGATGTGATGATGAAGCAAAAGAGAAATTTTGGGAAGATTTGGATACAATGATTATGGCTATACCAGCAGCAGAGGAGATTTACATAGGAGGTGATTTTAATGGACATGTGGGAAGAATGAGAGGGAACTATGAACGAGTGCACGGAGGATGGGGTTATGGCATTCGAAATAGAGAAGGAGAAAACTTATTGGAATTTGCCACTGCATATGATCTGGCAGTGGCAAATACCTGGTTTCAAAAGAAAGATGAGCATCTAATCACTTACAAAAGCGGCAACCATAGGACACAAATCGACTACTTCCTCGTCAGATGTCATCGCCTTAAGCACATTAAAAATTGTAAAGTGATACCGGGTGAAGCCTTGGTGTCACAACACAGACTCCTTATCATGGAAACCGTAATAAAAATAATGCCTACTAAAAATAACCATCGCCCCCCTCCCAAAATAAAGTGGCATTTATTAGAGAACAAAGAGTGTAAAAGGAAATTTAGAAAGCAAGTGATGGATAAAATAATGGAAATGGGAGACATGACAAATAAGAACGTCAATGCATGTTGGAATGAAATGGCAGAATATATTAGCAATGTAGCGAAAGGCATTTTGGGCGAATCAAAAGGAAAGGGTGTGATAGACAGGGATACATGGTGGTGGTCGATAGAAGTACAAAAGGTGTTAAAGGAAAAGAAAACAAGATTTAAAGAATGGCAGAGTGTGGAAGAAGGAAATGAAAGTTTGAAAGTGGAGAAGAAGAATGAATACGTTGAATGGAAGAAAAGAGCTAAGAAAGTTGTTGCGAGAGCAAGAGCTAAAGCCCAGAACAATTTATATGAGACACTGGATAGTTCAGCAGGACAAAAACAACTTTACCGTCTCGCTAAAGCTAGAGAAAGGAGATCAAAGGACGTGACTCATGTAAAATGTATAAAGAATGAAAAAGGGGTAGTTCTTGCTGATGATGTAAAGATCAAAGATAGATGGAAAGGTTACTTTGAAAAGTTGATGAATGTAGAGAATGATTGGAGTGGAGTGCTTGAAGACCAACCGGTAAATATGGGTTTAGTGAGAGAAATAAGTTTGGATGATGTGAAAAGAGCAGTGAAAGAAATGAAGAATGGAAAAGCAGTGGGACCAGATGGGATACCGGTAGAAGTGTGGAAGAATCTGCAAGAGGATGGATGGAAGTGGCTGGTTTTGTTCTTCAATAAGCTGTTGCAGGAGGAGACTATTCCTGATGAATGGTGCAACAGCTTGCTGGTGCCCATTTTTAAAAACAAGGGTGATGTACTGGACTGCAACAACTATAGAGGAATAAAGCTAATGTCACATACAATGAAAGCGTGGGAAAAAGTAATTGAAAGAAGAGTGAGAGAGGAGAGTGAAATTTCACAAAACCAATTCGGTTTTATGCCTGGTCGAGGAACAACGGATGCCATTTTTGCGGTTCGCCAGCTATGCGAGAAATATAGGGAAGCACGTAAAAACTTGCACATGGTGTTCGTTGACCTCGAAAAGGCATATGACCGGATACCTCGTGTTTTGTTGTGGTGGGCCCTTAAGATGAAAGGAATACCAGGGAAATACCTGCAGTTGATCCAAGCGATGTACCGTCAATGTAGGACTAAAGTCAGGTCCGCGGCGGGTACGACTGCTAATTTCGATGTCACGGTTGGGCTGCACCAGGGATCAGCGCTGAGCCCATACCTCTTTACGTTGATCATTGACGCGTTAACATGGGACATCCAAGAGGCAGCCCCTTGGTGCATGCTGTTTGCCGATGACATCGTACTAGTAGCCGATGATGCCCCCGGACTTCAGAGCAGATTGGAAAAATGGCGACAGAGACTAGAGAGTGTTGGCCTAAAAGTGAGCAGAACCAAAACTGAACACATGTTTTGCGACTTTGGTGGTCTCTCTAGTCTTGAGCCTGTAACGCTCGATGGTGTGACTTTACCAATCTGCTCTGATTTCCGGTACCTGGGGTCACTTGTGCAGATGGATGGGGAAATTGACCGGGACATTACGCATCGGATCAATGCAGGTTGGATGAAATGGCGACAGGTCACAGGCACAATTTGCGATCCGCGGATGCCCCTCAAATTGAAGGGTAAAATTTATAAATCCGTGATAAGACCTGTCGTATTGTATGGATCAGAATGCTGGGCTACAAAGAAGACGGATGAGAGACGATTGCATGTGGCAGAGATGAGAATATTGAGGTGGATGTGTGGTGTAACAAGAATGGATAAAGTAAGAAACGAGTATATTAGAGGAAGCCTGAAAGTAGCACAAATAACAGAAAAGTTGAAAGGGGGACGACTGTCGTGGTTTGGGCATGTGATGAGGCGAGAGGAAACGCATGTGACGAGAAGAGTGATTGATATGAATGTGGATGGACGAAGAGGACGAGGACGTCCTAAGAAAAGATGGATGGATTGTGTGAGAGACGATATGAAAGATAAGGAAGTAAGCGTGGAAGTGACGGCTAATAGGGAAGAATGGAAGAGAAAAACATATTGCGCCGACCCCAAATAGAGTTGGGAAATGGGCAGGAGGATGATGAACCATAGAAATATTACACTAGAGTGGTTGAGCCATATGGCTGCCCATACATTGCAATCGCCCCCGGTTAGAAAGAGAAACAACGATAACGGTAATTACCTATCTCTCTCCGATCCCGAGGAGCCAGAAAGAGAAAGGTGATTACTAAAGATTTCGTCTTTTTATCCTAGGTACGCTCTTTGAAGCCTCGCCAGAAAAAGAAAGCTGATTACCTACTAATACTAAAGATTTCGTCTGTTTTTATCCGAGGTACGCTCTGAAGCCTGGCTTCTGCCCTCTAGTGTAATATCTCTATGGTTGCAACCTATGGTTGCAATCATAGAGGTTGCAATACCTACTAAAGAATTATTCTCGTCTTTGGGTTGTGACCACAAATTATAAACTAACGTGGTTACCACAGTTGGTGACATTTAAAAAAAGCGCGTTCCACTAAATGATTAAAACGCTTAAGGATATGGATAGAACAGAAGTTTTAGCTCATGTAGGTATGGACCTCGATTTTGGTTATGCATGTGTGCGTTAGCTTAAGGGTTAACGACTCCACAAAGTTCGTGGATTGGATTTGTTATTTAAATTATTGGTACTTATGGATTAAACGGGAAAATTAAAATAAAGGTAAACGTTTAGAATCATTAAAATGTAACGCTATCATTGTAAATTAAGATTACGGGAGTCCTTAGATGAAAAATTTAATAAAGCGGGTAATTCAGGTTTTCTGTAATAATATATATTTTAAAGGATTGTTGGACAATTTGTAAAATTATTTATTTCAGTGTTAATTTATATAATAGGATTATTATTTTGTTTCAAGTACCTAATAATCTAATAGAGATACAAAAACATTATAGAATCCAAATAAATTTAAATAAATTTTAAGTTAAATGAGTTAATATTCATTATACTTACGTAAAACTGAACAATTTTATTTTTATAAAGAGTATCTATCTCTTTTTTATAAGCGATAAGACCGCCTATTGCCTACACCTTTTCTGTTTTTGTAGTATTATAACTAGTAGTAGTGATATATTATATGAATATTGTTAAACTGTTTAATTGGTGTACAATAAAGTGTTATTGTATTGTATCTCTTCAATTCAAGTCCCTTCTCTCCACAAGTAAGTAATCATACACTTTTATTTTTAGTTAACGTTTAATCCATATCAATTAATTAAATAACAAGATCCAATCCAAGACCATTGCGGAGTCGTTAACCCTAAGGCTTACGCACACATGCGTAACCTAAATCGTTGTACATGAGCTTAACTTCTGTATTCTGTACTATCCTTATTTTGTGGTTTGGTATTTCAGGGGGCACGTAAGGCCATCGGTCGCGATTGTTATCGCTAGATAGCAGTAGTTAAGCTATTTTTGAGTTATTTGAGCATCACAAAAATTCCGATGCTTGGGTTGGGGTTAGCCACTAACCCAGCGGTATTCAACCTTTTTTTAAAGGGGCGACAAACATTTCAGCCGAGCGATACCAGCAGCAAAATCATCCAAATGCATTCCGCAAGCAAAATATATTTAGGTCTAAATACATAATTTAAACATGATATTTTTTAAAACTATATTATTTATTATAGTAGTTGTATACTACGTTTTGAACTCGGATTATGCTATGTAGTTGCGTTTACTGTGAGCGTCGATTTTTGATTGAGTTTTATTTTAAATAAGAGTTACCTAATTAGTAATTAATTTAATGAGTGATTATTCCCATGAAATAAATATGAGTGATAAGTTGCAATAAGTGTAAAATATTGAACCTAAATATTTAATTAAATTGATTTCATCCATTTAATATTTTTCTGTATAATCCTATGAGAAATTGTAATTTTTTTTAATAAGTATGTAATTAATACTAAAAATATTATATAATTATTTAATTTTTTCAGCATTTTTTTCTCAACGCTAAGTACCCGAGAAGTGTCATTTTCGATTTACTTTGACAAAGTTCCTTACCTCCGTGATCGCGCACTGATTATACCAATAACATGTAGATACCTATTTTTCATAAAATATTCATGAAACTTTTAACAAAAAATACTTTCAGGATCTTTGATAGGTGCAAAATTTAAAATGGTTTACATCAAATACTAGGCGGATCAATCCAAAGGGGCCACGGGCCGCAAGCTGCACTAAGGGTGCGGTTCCACTGTGGCGGAGCGGAGCGGAGCTGTGCGCGATTCACCAATCACATGGCTTGAAAACCACGCGAGGCACAATGAGATGTGGATTTCAAGCCATGTGATTGGTGAATCGCACACAGCTCCGCTCCGCTCCGCTTCAGTGGAACCGCACCCTAACCCCTCCAGCAGTCCGCAATGGAACAGCGTGGTTGAGTAGCTTTGGGCCTTTTATTTTAAGAAAACTTAAAAAGAGATATACTAACCTACTTACATACTTACAACTCTTGGTTAGATTTATATGCTGGGTACACATATGACCTCCATCAGCAATTAAAATTGAGGAGTACAATACGTCTCAATGTCGATTGCAACATTATAAAAAAAATGTATGTACTAAGTAAAATATTTATTTATTTAAATAAAATAAATACATAACTATATTCCATTGATATTATATTATTATTTGGATGAGGCAACATGGCTTTTGCTCACCGAACTTATTATCCTCACAAAACATTTCTTCTTGAATAGTGAGTAAAAGTTTTTGGTTGAAATTATCCATAAAATTTTAATATTAATGCTATGAGACAAAATGAAAACCCACAAACTATGACGAATTTCATTATTTTTTTATTTTCCAAATGTACAGTAGAAGCTCCTTATTCGCGGCTTCCATATTCGCGGGTTAAAAAATTGTGACCAACTTTACGTATTCGCGGGTTTAAATTTCGTTATTCGCGGATACTACATCTGGTACGGTAAAAATATAAAGATTCAGGTTCTTCTGTTTGCGCGTCGGCTTTCTTTGAGTACCTACTGCTGGTACTAATATGTTTTGACAAAATTTTACTGAAATCGTATCAATTAGAAGAAATGTTATCGTTAAAAACCTTAAGTAAAGGTTTAGGTACGCACGGCAAATATGCGGTGTGATTTTTTCATGAAAATTATTCCGTCTGTGGAACATTTAAAATCGGTAAAACAAGTTAAAATTACACAATTCCTTAAATCCTTACGTAAACATCATTATAAAAATAATAATAAATAATTATTCTTGTAATTAAATTACTGTTAAATTGATTTATATTAATTTCAATTAATTTCTTTCTTCTTCCTCGACAGTCTCGGTAGCGGTGCGCGACTTTGAATGATTCCATTCGAATTATTCGATTTAGTAAATCATTCGAATCAGTCGAATGATCTATACAAATTAGTAACTAATTTGTTTTTTTTTTTGGATTTTATGACCTGGTATTTACAACCTTTAGGTCAATAACATGGAGGATAGAACTAAGGAGAGTCATCTTATATGGGAGAAAAGTTGAAAGTGTCCAGTTGTATGCGCTAAATAACAGTTCCAAAATCCTCCACTGGTGGCGCTGGTGGATTCACAGGGTATGGTATGAATGTAGCAATCGTAGATGAATTGATTGAATTGAAGTATGCCGAGTTAAAAAATTTAATGTCATTATCGACTAAAGTAGCATGGAGGATATCCTCCATGTAAAGCTCTACGATTGCTACATTCAAACCATACCCTGTCAATCCACCAGCGCCACCAGTGGAGGATTTTGGAACTGTTATTTAGCGCATACAACTGGACACTTTTCATATACACAGATGACCCTCCTTAGTTCTATCCTCCATGGTCAATAACTAATTTGACTTGAGTCGACACAGAGTACTAATCGTGTAGTTGTATTTCATTCGACTCGGACGGAACGTGCGTTTCACCTAAGAGTTCCCTTGGCTAGTTTTACTATATTGTTGGCAGCCCTGTCTGTCAAAACGCAAACAATCGAGATCCGAATCTTAGAGCTCCGCTTTATTTTTCCCATTATTGGTTGTTTTCGAGGTTTAATCATGCCTAAAACACTGAAAAGTGGTGAAAAAGAGTTGGTGTTAAAAGTAAAAAGCTTTTGTGAACGTGAAAAACGCAAGAAAGAACCACTAATTCCGCTGGAATGTGTTCGACGTCGTGTTGCCGCCATAACAGGTAGGTTATTGATAATTTCCCCAAATGGTTGAACAGCGATTACTATATTTTATTTTATTACTCAGCATAACTTAATTATAAAATACCACTGTCATTATGTTACAATTAAGATAACGATGGTAACCACAGTAGATAGGTATTATTATTTTGCAAGAAGGCGCTACTACCCCTACTAGGCTATTTATTTGTACATGAGGTTATTTCTTTTGTATATTAAACTAATTAATAAATTTTCCTTTTAAGGTATTTCGGAAAAGACAGTTTCAAAAATTACTCGTGAAGGTGAGGAAGCAGCCAGTACGTCTACCAAAATTTCTACTCCGGGCAAAAAACGTCATCGAGAAAAAGAAGTAAAATTGGATGACTTTGAACGTTGTGTATTACACGTCCAGTACGGCTGACTACACTTGAAGATCTGTGTGCAGATTTGTGTGGGAGCCCTAATATACTTATTATACAGATCATTGAACTTATATTAGTGCATTGTAGTAGTGGTATTAGACAATAAGTATGACACCAGAGAGATATCAGAATAAAAGCGCTACAATATAACTTTTTTTTTTTTAAATAATAACGCTTCACACTCAAAGCCCCACACTAGGATTCCCTGTGTCGTGGGTGCCTTGGACAACACACAAGACAAGGACACACACCCAGACCGAGAACGGAAATTTAAACTCATCATTCAAATTGCCGCCTCGCTGGGAATCGAACCCAGGACCCTCGGAACAGCGATCGGCGTGTTAACCATTGCGCCATTCGGGTCGTCACTTTGGTCCAACCAAGAGTTCTACGACACTCACGTATTTTATTAGAAATGACCTTTTCATAATATCAATCCTACTTCCTACTCCTACTAATATTATAAATGCGAAAGTTTGTAAGGATGTATGTGAGTGAATGTGTGTGTGTTTGTTGCTCTTTCACGCAAAAACTACTGAACGGATTTTCATGAAACTTTGCAGTAATATAGCTTAGACATTGGAATAACATAATTTGTTAAAATTTATAGAGATTTTTGAAGGGACTGGTTCCCCGAAGCGAAGCGAGGGCGGATTTACTAGTATCGTATAATTATGTACTGTATTTTTTCAATATTGCGTTGGTGGATGTATACTCAGCCGAAAAAAAATATATTTTGTAACGTTAATATTTATAGCTTCGGAAGAACACAATAAGTCATCTTTATTTTCTCCCTAGTTAAAGGGAATATTTTTTTGTTTTAATTTGGCAACACTCATTTCATCGCTACCAACATTTTAGCGAGGGGAACTCTTACGTGAAACGCACTGTAATTTGACATGATTCGACACAGAGTACTAATCGTGTAGTTGTATTAGTAAGAGTAAGAGTAACCTTTCATTCGACTCGGACGTGACGGAACTTAGTAAGTTAGCGGTTAGCGAACCTACTCTAATTCGAACCTGACAACAGAACCGACTGAGTGAGCGTCGAATGAAATGAACTCGAACGCGCGACTCGCGTCGCAAGTCGAAACGCTGTTAGATTAGTAATTACTAATTAGTAGTTGTCATTCGAATATGAACATTAGTATATTACTAATATTCAATTCGAATGCGCACATTAGTAGTTGTAGATTATTCGAATAGTGAGATCATTCGCAGTCGCGCACCTATAAGTCTCAGAACGTATCACCGCAATCCCATACAAAATGCCGTTCCATATTCGCGGATTCCGCATTCGCGGCATATCTGCGGAACCAATCCCACGCGAATAAGGAGCTTCTACTGTATTAATTATTTCAAAAAGTGAAGTTGTCATTTTATAATTAATGTGTGTAGTGTAATGATGCCGAACTATCGATATTTCGATAGATTCTTTTCGCTATCGATTGTTGACCTTGAAAATCAGTTAGGATATCGATAGGACTATCGATAGTATTGAAAAAATCAATACTATCGATAGTATAGTGTCACTATTGCCACACTATCGATACAGTGCCGGATTGAAGCATAGGCAACATAGGCAGTTGCCTATGGGCCGCCACCACACCACAAAAATATTAAATTAAATCGATAGAGGCTCAGTAGAGCGAGAGAGAAAAAAATACTGAGTTTTGTTACAAATAGACCTTATACAGTTGCTCTATTTTTTACCTTAACAGGGGCGCCGTCAGGTGTGTCGGCGCCCGCGTGCGAACCCGATTTGCACCCCCCCCCCCATATACAGATTCATGATTATGTCGCTCCGCCAGGGTCCATTTGCCCTCAATTTGCCGCCCCCCCAAACTTTCAACAGTTAACCACAAACTATTTGAGGGCCTCCACCACACGCTCTGCCTATGGGCCGCCGAGGTAAATCTAAAGCTAAGTCCGGCGCTGTATCGATAGACTGATAGACTATCGATAGTCTATCGATAGTAGCCTATCGAGCGGCATCACTAGTGTAGTGCTATCTTGAATTATTTTGGATTACAACTCCAATTCTCCTGTAAGTTTGAAAAACAAAAAACAGAAACTTGTGAGCATCACTAGACGTAATAACTGTCTACAATAATCGTTTTTTTTTCTAATATCTTCCTTGTACAGATATTGATTGTTTACAGCTTTGTACTTACTATTGTTTCAACAAATACATTGACTTTGAATATACACAAAAGGTTAGTTAACAATGCTCTTGGTATGGTATCAATCCGTTCTTGGCCAGCATGGTGGAGAATAGCCTGTTCCAGCGGTACTCAACCTTTTTTTATATGGGCCACAAACTTATTTAATCTGAGCATTCCAGGGCCGCAAGCAAAAAATATTTGGGTCAAATTATTAAATAAAATAATTTTTTACATAAACATTTGTAAGTTTTAACAATGGTTTACTTCAAATATTTGAATTTAGGTGGGCCAATCCAAGAGCCCATCGCATGGGGCCCGTTGAGTATAGCTGCAGCAATACGGCAGCATAACGGCAGGTTGAGTATAGCTGGCCTAATCCCACATTGAGAGAGAAGACTCTAGCCCAACTTAATTCTCTGGTGGGTATTTTGTATAAGAACTTTTGTTCTTATCTGTGTAGGTATATCATCCAAAAACAAATTACCGGTATGGCGCAATGATTACCATGCTGGGTTGCCATTCATAGGGTTCTGGGCTCGATTCCCAGCAAGAAGGAGTTAAAAATTTTTTTCGTTCTATGTCTGGGTGTGTGTCCATGTGTTTATGTATTGTCCATGGCACCCACACGAAATTACAGGGACTATGAGCGTGTAGCGTTAATTATTTTAATTTCCATAAAAGATAATGCCATTTGCCATGATCATCATCACTCATGGTAACTCTCATCCATCTGAGCCGACACTAGATTAAGATGCTGACGTTTCATATGATTCTTCAAATTGACATTCTGTGTGAACGAGGCATTGCACATTACACATTTGTATTTCTTATCGCTGTTGTGGGACTGCATATGGACTTTGAGCCCTCTCAGCCGCGGGAAGCTTTTTCCACAGTACTCGCATCTGAAGTTTCTCTCGCCCGTATGACTCGACATGTGCTCTCGCAGTCTGCAAGGGAGATAGAAACGTTTATCACATAAATCGCACTGGTGCTTCATGATCCTTAGATGCAGTCTTCTGTTGTGCTCTCGAAGGGACTTCCTGCTGTCATACACGCGATCGCAATGGTCGCATTGAAACATTCTCTCTTCGCCGTGGGCCTCCATCATATGTCTGTACCTGTTGGATGATATATATTATGTATATTACTATATGGAGCAAACTTTATCTGTTGCATAAAAATTACATGGAGAGAGGAGTGTGGAATTTGACAAAATGCTGGAACAATTGATAATACTCAACACTACGATCGCGCCTATACGATCCCATCAATAAATAACATTAAATAGTTTTTTTTTTCTTGAAAAAAATTGAGTCCATTTCTAAAAATGTGCTATCGATTCAATGAGGCGTCGATGTCATAAATTCGATCGTATGAACCTTCGATTTTATATTACAAGATTTCGATGTGATGAAACCATTGATGTAATAAATTTTCCTTGTAATGAACCATCATAATAATCATTCTATGTAATGGAAATTCGATGAAATGAGCTATCGATGTAAGATGTAAGATGATGTCCATGTCATGAATTTCGATGTAGTGTAATTCGATGTGGTGTATGAAACCCGAATATTTCGACACAAGCTTTATCGACATACCTGAGCATGTAAGAGAAGAACAGTTCATCGCACTTATTACACTGGTAAGCAGCCTCCTTCTTATGCGTCCTGGCTATGTGGATGTATCTGGTGTACTTCGACTTGAAACTCTTGCCGCAATCCTTGCAACTGTAGGACTCTTCGACCCGCTGGTGCGTCTTCTGATGCAGCAGCAACATCCGCTCCTCGAAGTAATGAGCCCCACAAACATCACAGATACAGGTGCCGAAGTGTTCAGCCATGTGTTTCTTTAGGGCATGGAAGAAGCTGAACGATGCACCACACTCGATGCAACTGAGGTTATTAGTCAGTCTGAATTTGAGGAACTCGTCCACCACTGAATGAACTTCCTTCCCGTGACTGACTATGTGCTTTTTAAATGTCTCCACATCGCTGATGCTCTCCGAACACAACCGGCAGTCTATCCTATAGATGTCTACTTGCAATTTCTTTGTCATGGTGGTGTTTTTCAAAACTAAACTATAGTCTTTGGGATTGTGGGTCAACGTGTGGTCTCTCAGTTTATTTGGATCCGTGAACTTCTGTCTGCAATAACTACAGAAATAATCGCTGAAAGAGGTGTCGAATGGACATGCGTATGAGTATTCCACTAGAATGTTTAAGTTATGGATGGATTTCTGACTTTTATCATTCTCTTTCGAGTCTGATAGCTTCACCAAACGCTTTTCTGGAACAACAATAAATATTTGATATTAAATCACTAATTTTATTTATACTGAAAACAGAAAGAGAAAGAACATTGCTACATTTAAATTTTAAATAAGTTAATAGACTCATGACATTTGTTATTTATAAACAGTGCATTCACGTTCTATATGGAATTCGTTTTAATTGCATTCCACACAAATTCCAGCTTTCAACCTCTACGACTAAGGTACATTACACAGTAACTGCGAGAATTTAAAATGTCGGATAAGTTAATCCCATATTACGGCAACTTTGGTAAAAAAAAAATTAAAATATATTTTGGTCTCTGTGACCAAAATTTCTCTTTATTTTTTTGTCTGTCTATTTGTGCGTGTATCGCACGAAAACCGCTGAACATACTTAAGTACCTCCTTGAAGAATTTAAATACCTGATTCAATCGTCTGTATCTCCGCCAACCGATCGTACATTTTCTCCATATCTTGCAGCATTTGATTCTTCGCCATCACGTCCTCGTCGAGAACTTCCTTCTTTTTCTTCTTTACACCTTTCTTCCGGCGCTTCTTCGCTGGCTTCACGCTTTGCGGTTCCACTTCTGCTTCCGGTGCATCTGAATCTGTGAAAGATAATCGTACAAAAAGAATATAAAAATCTATCCAGGTGTCTACATGCGGAAATTTATTAGTAGCTTCATAAATTGGAAATGATACATAGATAGGATAAAAAATATATGTATAATAATTTGTGGGGCGCCATTATCACAGTAGCAAGGTTGATTATAACATTTTTATTCTTAGTCATAATAGTGAAAAAATCATCCCACATAACATATTTTCGCTTGCGTGTAGGACAACTGAAATATCACAATACAAAAGATCTAAATTACCATAATCCAATTGATCACCATCCTGGTTAACCAGTTCTATCTCGATAGTTGCATCCTCATCCTTCACACCCTCGGCTTTCACATCCACTGTAGCAGCACCTGTAAAGAAATCTTACGTCATATAATAAATAACGCTTCACACTCACAGCCTTACACTAGGATTCCTTGTGTCGTGGGCGCCATGGACAACACACAAAACAAGGACAGACACCCAGACCAATAACAGAAATTTAAATTCATCATTAAAATTTTTGCCTTGCTGGGAATCGACCCCAGGACCCGCGGAACAGCGACCCGGCGTGGTAACCATTACGCCATTCGGGTCGTCAATGAGATGTTTTACCCGGTAAAAAGTAGTCTACTGCACTCTCCACCCTCCCAACTATCTCCACACACATAAAACATATCATATAATAGCCACGTTGCAACTGGCTTTGAGTGTGAAGCGTTATTATTATTATTATTATTATTCCCATGGAAAGATCAATGTTTTGTTAGTTGCTAAATATTTAGTTCCAGATGTTGTTAATAGATGGCGTTAGTAGTTAGTAAAATTCATTTGCAACTTCTGCATTATGCATCAAATGCTACAGGTAATGTGCTGAAGTCATAGATACTAATGCTCTCAATATTTCGATTTCAATATTTCATAGATACTAATACATCCTAATAAATTCAATTGTATTTTGAATTCGCGCTGGATAATTTGTTGTTTCGATTTTATATTATTACTAGTAAATCCGCCCTCGCTTCGCTTCGGGAAACCAGTCCCTTCAAAAATCTCTATAAATTTTAACAAATTATGTTATTCCGATGTCTAAGCTATATTACTGCAAAGTTTCATGAAAATCCGTTCAGTAGTTTTTGCGTGAAAGAGCAACAAACACACACACATACATCCTTACAAACTTTCGCATTTATAATATTAGTAGGATTGGAATGTAAGGAAATTAGAGTACGACAATAAGTACCTATGCTTTGATTTTGTTTTTGATTCATTTTGTGAATTGCTTTGGGTGACTGTTGTTGTTTTGGTTTAAAATAGTAAATAATTCGTTTTAAGGAAAAGTACTTTAGATATTTTATGAGATTTATTTGTTTAGCTTCAATAGATTTTAATTAGTTGTAGTCACTTATTTATCCACCAGAAAAATGTCATATATGTTAAACCACTCATTGTTAATTCTCTTTGACCATGCTGGCGAAGCCGCGGGCAAGAGCTAGTTCTGTTATAAAAATCAAGTTGTTTACCATCACAGTGCAACTGTATGCTAGCCTGTAGCAGCCTCTCCTCACACTTCAAGACCTGCCGATAGAAGCTGATGGCTTCACGGAGTCTTGATACACATGTTGCACAGATTAAACGCTCCTTCTCTTCTCCATCCAGATGAGAGAGCTGGAAGTATGAATGAACAAAATTATGCTACATACCGTAATACCCACTTTAGGATTTACTGCCATAGGTGCCATGAACAATACATAGGACAAAAAAATATATTTAAACATTCTAATTTTAAACTTGCTGGGAATTATATATGGGACTCTTTAAACACCAGTTCAGCTTGGTAACTGTTGCACATTAGAGGCAGACTTAAATAAATAATTTTACAGTAACCATGAGATATTGATAGAACATGCTTGGAATTCACAAATATGGAAAGATATGAGGCATGATGATATTGAAATTTGAATATACTTAAAACTGCGGCTTTGTCAATATTTTATTATACCTACTCAGAACTCAGAATATTTATATTTATTGTTATGCTGTGACAGCAAGTTTCCGTCCTTGTGCATTGATAAGTCTCGTGGAGCCATACAGTTGGCACCTATAAATGACATACAGGAGATATGACTTCTCTATAATGTTTTCAACAGCATGTGAAGTCTGCCAATCCACACTTTAAACAAGGAGGTGGGCTCTAGCTTCTGTCCCTCAATCGAGAATGGAAACTGCGCCCAGCAGTGGACCGTTATCATTTATTAGTTAGTAGCGACCCGCCCTCGCCGAGCGTAAAATGGAGGATCTACATAACCTAATACAGAAAATTACATAACAATGTACATAAACTATATATATAAAATCTATCTTGAGAAATACTCTACCTAACGGTGAAAACCGCGTCAAAATCCGTGGCGTGATTTAGCAGAATAAGACTTAGAAAGGTACAGACAGAGGCGGAGGGCGACTATGTAGTGATTGTAATGCTGCAGAATGACCTGTCTTATTCTAATAAACAGAATGTGTTGTTACCACTAATCCAAAGCAGTCGAGAAACATCTCGGAGTAGATCTCCTTGGTGCCCATCCAATGATACTCCACGTTCAGTAGACGACACCTTTTCGTCTCGCCGCAACACCGGCATGAGCCGGCGTCGAACACGGGACCTTTTTTATTGTTAGTCATGATCAGTTTTAGGTTATTAAGTGCTTACGGAAATCACGATACAGTTGATTATTTTGTAAATAAAACTCTTTAAAGTCTCCACTCCAGCCAGATTCTGATTCTATCTTTTTTTTTTTTTTTTAAAATAAAAATGGCATTCACATCTCTAGTGAGTGATGCTGCCTCTACACATAGGCCAACACGTTGGCAAGTGCGTTGGCTCCCAATGTGTAGAACGGGCGTTGGAACGTTGGCGGTAGGCATTTGAACGTTGGCCGGCGCGCTTGCGAGCTTGCCGCGCGGTGTCGGTATCATCAAAGAACACTTGTCGCAAGCTTGGCGCACCATCCACACATTGGCCGCGCGATCAGTTTGCCCGGAGCAGCGATCAAGAGTGCATATTTTCTTCTTGCGGCGTATTAACACCTAACGTAACAAAATGGCGTATAATATGAGTAATGATGAAACTTTTAAATTTATTGAGCTCTATCAGAGTGAAAATTGCCTATGGAATCCAAAAAATAAGTACCATAAAAATAAAAATGTTGTAAGTATTAAAAATGCTAAATAAATAAGGTTCTTGGACATTCCGTTTTCCTTACGATATTTTACTTCAAAGTAAGAGCATCGTACTTTATTATTATTTTAATATTATAAATATGAAAGTATCACCCTTTTCTTGTACACTTTTACGTAGTAATTATAAGCTGTGAATAAATATACAGCTGCAGCTGTTACCAACTCAACATCCATTTTTTGATCCGTCCGCACATTGGCCCGAACCAAAGCATACTGAACGACCTTCCAATGTGTGGATTAACTCACAAGCACGTTGGCAAGCGCACCGCCAGCGCGTTGGCGAATGCGCTGGCCTATGTGTAGAGGCGGCATGAGACGTATTTGGCCAATTACAACGTTAAGTGAGAGTACCACGTAGGGAGAATGTTCGGTGTTTAATTTTGAAACAAAAGGCAGGAATTTGGTCCGGGATACCTAAAACAAACAACATTAAATGACGACACACACATCACAACACAATAACGGTATCATGCAAAATAAGTCTTAGATTCTATCTTTCTTTCTCGTTCTCTGCCTGACTTCTGTCATTTCTATCAATGTCAAACATCCTGCCAAATATGTCAATGTCAACTAATGCGGGCTTTTTTTACACAGAGATATTACACTACATTATCCAATTTGCAGAGCGCTAACTCAGTGCACTAACTAGTGCCCCTATACAATACACTGCACTAGTTACTGTCTACCTGTGGTCAATGGTAGATCCTGACCTGATTAATTCAATTGCCAAACGACTTGTAATAATTCGGCTCTTTTTTAATCGACTTTAACATAATTTTGAAATGTAAGTACTTTGTATAGTATTAATTTATTAACCTTAAACAGAAAATAACAGACTTAGGGCCTGTTTCACCACTTTCTGATAAAGTCCCGTATAGCTTATCAGGAACTTATTTGCCATATTAACTGCAACTTTTAGTTTCACAGGCGTTGGATTAAAATATCTGGCAGATCAACTGTATGTTATCAGGTTATCAGCGCTTCAAGTAGCTGATAAAGACGTAATTTCGCAGATATCATCGGCGTTTAGTTTCTCTGAATGGATTGTATTCAAAAATGTTACATATCGTCGGTGCGCCAACCAAATTTGATATGTGCATTTTTTGTAAAAAAAAAAAAAATTTATTCGCTAGTTGGCCTTAGAATCGAATTGCGCATCAAATACAAAAGCAACTATGTGTTAATTCCCTCTAGAAATCGATTTGACAAAACTTATATGTGTACCTTATTTTCATTTCTGGCAATGAAAAATTGGTTATGTGTACACAATAAAAGTTTTTAATCATCTTTTTGCACATATCAGAATTTGATTGCACATAGATGGTTTGGCAGTTTGTTTTTTAACGGTTTGTGTTTAAAATTGTCTGTTTTAACTTTAAAAAAGCGTAAAAATCTTGTTAAACTAAGTAAAACGAGGCACAGATTAAAGTTAGTTTGTACAATAATATTGCTGTTTTGTTGGTTTTATTGAAAATTATGCATATTATATTTCCTCAATAATATGGTTCTTCATACTTAACCTAAAAATAAGTTTCTGTTTTATTATTGTGGGTATTGAAGGCATGGTTTTAACGTTTTTTGTTCTAACCTGAAGGGCTGACGAAAAAGCGGACGTACTACCTGATGGTAACTGGTCATCGTCACCTATGGACACCTGCAACACCAGGGGAGTCACCTGTACAACGCCGGCCCTGAAGGAGAGCTCTTTTTACACTATTCTTGAAGAAACCCATGTCAAAGCGCTCCAGGAATACCTCAGAATGAACCTCCTTGGTTCATTCCACAGCTTGCAAATTCGTGGCAAAAATGATCGTGAGAATCGAACTGTAAGTAGTCGTTCGCCACGGATCCAAGCGATGTGGATGAAATTTAAATTTTCGGCGAGTGGTGTGATGATGGAAGGGTGACGTTGGTACCAATTCCTCGGAGCACTCACCGTTGTAAAGTCGGTAACATCCTATATCTCTCCTAAGACTTAGGTGTTATAACCTGTTAGTGACTCATGGGTCGTTGGCAATTCGAACAGCACGCTTTTGTACGGTTTTAAATTTACTAAGCTGGTATTGTGGCACCCCTGTCAAAAGGTGAGCAGGTGAGCACAGTACTCCATGTGACCTGAGTTTTATAAAGCATCAGTAGGTCCCTCGCATTGAAGTACTGCTTCGCCCGGTTCAGGACGCCAAGCTTTTTGGAGGCCAATTTGGCCTTAGCTTCCAGATGACACCGATAATGCACGTCGCTCGAAATGTCAACACCCAGAATCCCAACACTTTTATGAACGGTGAGTGCATTACTCTGGAATTGAGGCGCCATGACAAATGGGGTTTTGTTAGCGGAAAATGCGCAAACTTGTGTCTTCGTGGGATTAAACTCAACTAAATTTAGTCGACCCCATTCCGAGACTTGCTCCAGAGAGTTCTCTACTTCAGACACAAGTTTGATTCTGCTATCCTCCACTTGTGACCGAGAGGCATTTTCAGGGCCTGTATAGTAGGCATCTCCCGTGCTGTCATCTCCATAGCAATGAATGCCGTTTGCACGCTCCAGCATGTCATTGATATGCAGAATGAACAAGGTAGAAGACAGCACAGACCCTTGGGGAACACCAGCGTTCATGGGTTTCATATCGGAGCAACAACCGTCGACTGCGAGCTTTATATGTCGCTCAGACAGAAAGCTGGCTACCCAGCTGATACAACCTCTCAGAGAGACCGTAAGATGGTAACTTCGCGAAAAAAGCCCTGTGCCACACCCGGTCAAAGGCCTTAGTGATATCTAGGCTGACTGCCAGTGCTTCCCTGTTGCTGTCTAGGGCCTGAGCCCTAAACTAAAAGATCGCCAGCTGAACGACCGTGACGGAAACCGTACTGCTGATCATTGATCAGCTGGCGATCATCGAGATATCCTAGGAGCTGTGTATTTATTAGACGCTCCATCACCTTCGCAAGCAGGATTTTTGTGGATAGGTTCATCCTAGGCTACTCTCCACGAAGGCGGTACTATACCAGTGGTGTAGGATAACGAGAATAACCACGTTAAGACAGGAGTCAACTCGGGAGCACACGTCTTTAGCAACACTGCGGGAATACCATCCGGCCAACTCGACTTCTTGGTGTCGAGAGACAGTAGAGCTCGCCTGACAGCCTTTTGAGTAAAAAGTATGTTATTCAGCGAACTCTCACATTGCGGGATGTTAAGCGGTATGGCCCCTCCATCGTCAAGAGTCGAGTTGACGGCAATGAGGCTGCCAAGAATTTCGGCTTTCCCCTTTGCCGTATGGACATGGATTTATCCGGTAACCGCAGTGGCGAAAGAGAACACCGACAGAAGTTGCTCTCGACAGCCTTAGACAGCGACCAGAATTCTCTACTCCCAGAGGGGTGGCCAACTAGCCGCTCGCCATTTCTACCGATGAATTGGGATTTTGCCCTGGACGTTTGCTTCTAAGCCGACCGGGAGACAGCGTTGAGCTTTTTCTTAAGCTCTGGGGCTGATGGGGTTTTCGAAGTGTACACTGATGCCCAGGCCTGTTTGCGGCTCGTTTGCGGTTATATGCTAGTTTTTCCCACCAATGGATACGACAGCGGAAGCGAAGCAGAGCTGCCTCCAAGGGTACGAACTCAGAATTCCCTAAGTCCGTCCCAGTCTGCTGACTTATAGTGCCAAACTTGAAGCGTACCAGTGGGCCGAGAGCCTTGTTGACACGTCAAGAGCACAGTTGTCCTCACCAAGCAGTGGTCAGAAGATCCAAGAGGAGCCCCGACCAACACTCGGTAGTCCGTTGGATGAGAACTCAGCAGGAGGTCTAGCAAAGAAGCAGTATGCGTCTCAACGTCAGGGACTCTGGTGAACAACCTGAGTGAGACCGTAGGCCAGGGAGAAGTTGAAAGCAGTTCTTCCGGCAAAGTTGGTGATCCTGGACCCCAACCAGTCGGTGTGGTGGGCGTTAAAGTCCCCCAAAATCACCAACTCTGCCGAGGAATACTGCTCCAAAACCCTGTCATCCGATCTCTGGACATGCTCAAATAGTCGAGTCATCTCCGCGTCTTCGCTATAGGACCTATAGCAGTGGTGCCCAAACGGTCGATCGCGATCGACCGGTCGATCGCGAGAGGTTTCACGGTCGATCTTAGAGGTTAAGCAAGTACAAGATTTTATTTTCGAAAAAATTTAAATTACCTACTGGGCAATCCGATCGTTTTGGTTTCAATTCATTTATTTATGTGACGGACTGACGGACGACGTCGACAGGCGACATTATGACTGCGTGCGTAGTGCCCAGTTACGATAGAGTGAGAGAGTGCTTAGAAAGGGAGTGAGAGACGTTATTTTATTTTAGATAATAAAAAAAATTACATAAAAATAAAGCTTATCGTCGTATAAAGTCGATCTTAAACCCTTAACTTTTTCTCAAGTCGATCTTCACAGCAAAAAGTATGGGCATCTCTGACCTATAGAGACACCCATAAACATGAGTGTGGCCGCCCATGTCCACGCGCGTCCATAAAATGAATAGGTTCTTGTCTTCGAGACAGGTCAGACGGCAACAACAGACATCATCCCGGACTAACACACACACCCCGGCACGCGGCCTAAACACGTGCTCCAGCCTATAGCCCGGGTAGCACAGGTAAGATGCGTCGTCCGGTGATGAACATTTTCCACCTTGGTTATTCATTAAACTGAGGTTGAATGAAATATTATTATCTATTTTTATTTAACTCCTATATCTTTTGTTATGCACTTAATACATAGAATCAAATTAATCCAGTTGAGTTCATTTACAAATCTGACATGCGTACATTTTTCACTTGTAAGAATTGGTCCTCGCAAGACAATTCTGATATGTGCATCAAAATGGCTAAAAAAATTTATTGTGGATGATCAATACACGTTATCATTTTCAATTGTATCTCAGTTCATACATTATATTTTTTGCCACAATACTGTATTTTTAATTTATTGGTAAGGCCATCAATCATCAAATAAAATAGTTTATTGTCTCTCCTGAAAACTTAAGCAAAAACACATAGCGGTTTTGGCAAGCGCAACGACGATATCTTACAATTTTCGTTTTATATGGTCAAAATATATTTGCAAATATAATATAAAAAAAAATAACTTGAATTATTTTGAAGCAAAAGAGTTTGATCAGTTAAGTATTTATAATTCTTCTCAAGTAACGATAGTTTACGTCCAGTTAGCAGTGTATCTTCTATCTGTGTAATTTTTCTTAATTCTGTGACTCCAGTGACAGATAGTTTGTCACAAACGTCAAAGGCTGCCAATATCCACAATATCTTGCACAAAATGCGAAGTCGAAGTGCAAAAGTGCAACCACAAGTAAACATTTATGCTGTGTTACGCTGTGTTCTCTTTAAATTAATCCTTGTAGAAATATTTAACAGTGCACTCTAGCGGTCATGGTGGAAATTATTTAGCTATTATTATCTATTAACGAATCGAATTGTGATATCATTGCTTACCTACCTATTTGAGACAGGACTCCTTTTGAACAACGTTGTTCTATTTATGAGGTGTTTTTAAGTGGCCGTGTTTATTTTTTATGCGATGTCTTTTACCACGTGTTGTGTTACGAACTGTGTGGTCAGGGCAAAAAAAGGTAATTATGATATAGTGTATTTTCTATGATTTATGAACTAATGCATACCAGACGTTCGTTATTTGCGTTATTTCATGCAATGAACTCCTTTTGTACCTACTTACTTAGATATATTTGAGGAAGAATTTCCGAACAAGTTATAGAACATGTTTAACAGCGTTCAAGCAATCTGCACACAAAGTTGTAGGGTGATTGATTAATAGGTAACCATCATCAATGTGGTCATATCATAATGCCCATAATTAATCAAAGAGAACCTTTCTTAAGGTAGTTCAGAATTTTTGTCTGTTTGTCTATGATTATTATTGTCTATGATGATTATTTGCTTTAATCTCAGAAACAGCTTCACCGATTTAGATGTGGTTTACACTAATATATTGTAGTAGGTAACTAAGTTTACTTAAGATAATACCAATTAATTTTGTTTTATTCAGTAGAGATTCATAAATAAAATCTAATGTCAATTGAGAAAATCACACTTAAAAATCCGAATGTGGCTTAGAAGCATTTAGAAGGGACTGGTGTCCTTAAGTACAGCGAGAGTAGTCTCGATTATGTTACCGAAAGTAATTAAAAAAAAATTATATAAACTAGAAAAAACGATAGGTAAATATATTAAATTTTACATGTATTTTCTAAGGCATTATGCTTCACCGATTTCCTGATCCTGTTTTGGAGCAAGAAAGATTTCAAGCATGGATTAAAAACATTGGAGGAGAAGTTGCCACGTTGGAAGAAACTTATACCTACAATAACCGACGAGTTTGTCACAAGCATTTTGAGAGAGTTTATCATGGTTCCACAAACCGCCTGATGAAAACGGCTGTACCAACACTTAAATTGTCAGGTATGCTAATATCTTTTCCATTGTTTAGGAAATTAGCAAATAGAATATTTTCTACTTTTCAGCCTTTTTTTCCACTGTTCTGTACAATTTTGCTTTTGAAAACATGCAGATTTCCTAAATTTTCTTGTACTGTTAGAGCTAGTGATATTTAAATGCATAAACAACTAGATTTCTAGGGTAGATTACTTGACCCAATTCAATTGTTTAAGCCAATAGTAATTTTAGATTGTGTGAGTACCTATACTACTGACTAATAAATGTTTCATAATTATACTTGTAGCTTTTGCCCTCGGCTTCGCCCACTTGGAATTCGTTTATATCGCGAAACAGAATTTTTTTTCATTTTTATCCCATATTTCAGCTCTTTAGGGATTGGTTTTTGAACAAATAAGTCGCCCATGTCTGATCTTGTGTTATCGACTATCTACCTACCTAAGATAAGAAGCTATGGAGGAAGATAGTATTTTTTAACTGATTTTTAAAATTACTCACGTTTTCGGCTTTTCTTATTGATTAAGTTAGAGAGAGGAAGTGGAGGACTGTGGGGGTGTGAATAGGGTTAGGTTATTAGAAGAACGAAGTAAATGAGTGTGTGATACTTAAGCAACGATATTCAAAGTTATCACGGAGATAAAAGAGGGATAATGAATTAAACAGCACAGAGTACAAAGCAGAAAGTATGTGAACATTCCGGCGAAGATGAATAGGGAGCCACTTGAGTTTAGCATGAAATTCGGAGACATGATCATATTTACGAAATCCAATTAGGAATCTAATAGGTACATTTTTAAGACGCTCAAGTATCGATTTATTATTACCAGATGCGCTCAAGCTTATTTAGTTGCAGATTATTAAGGTCAAGTTATCAGATGTAGGCGTAGTCAAGAATCGCTAGGAATAAGCTGGTAGCTGCACAGATCAGTGATAGCCTTATGGTTAAGAACTCGATCCCCTACTCGGAGGGTCCGGGTTCAAATCCCAGGGCACGGATCTGTGACTTGTCGGAGTTATGTGCGTTTTACGCATTTAAATGTCACTGGCTTTAACTGTGAAGGAGAACATCGTGAGGAAGCCTAGATGCCGAGTACAGAGAATTCGCAAAATTCAAAGGTGCGTGAAGTCCATCAATCCGCACTTGGCAAGCGTGATGGACTGTGGCCTTAACCTTCTCAGTCTGAGAAGAGACCCGTGCCCAGCAGTGAGACAGTTATGGCTTGCGATGATGAAGCTGGTAGCCAGCGTAATTCTAAATTCTAGTGATCTTTGTTGTTGTCGTTCGTGTGCACTGAGTTTTAAGTAAATGACCTTTAATCTTTAATATTTAATTTTTCAGATGTGATGATTAAATCACCCATTAAACGAAAAGAGTCCATGGCAATATGTGTGCCTGCACCAAGGCCCAGTTCCTCATCATGCGATACTGTGACACCCATTGCTAGTACAAGTGGAGAAAATGTTACAAAATGTAACAGCCAATGTTTCAAGTGAATCCATTGGGAACAAAACTTGCCTTCCTAGACAGCCAGGTAAATATTTTCTTTATTACTAGCGATTCGCCTGGATTCGCCCAGTCACATTATCCTTGCCTCTGTGTGTAACATCTGTGAGCAACAGAGCCGCGGCGTGCGAGTGGTTGTATACGACAAAGCCCGTCATAAGAACGAATTTGAGCGTTGATGTAAAAATACAAATGGCTTGAAAAAATAAGGTGGGAACCTTTGATTTTTTAAATATCTAGATTGAGGGTCGCCCTACAAGGAAAACAAAAAAAAACAAGGCAACAATATCAAGCATGTGTGCGTGCAGGCGATGTTTTACACGTTTGTCTATTGTCTATGTGTGCGTAATGATATAAAATTTGTGTCTAACAATTAGCCACAATTTTTTGACACGTATGCGCGGATTCGATGTTCCATCTAGACATTTAAAACATCAAAGGTGGGAACTTAAAGAGTTTAGGTTGCAAATTGTAATTCCTAACAATAAACCTCAAACTACTGTTTAACTTTACGTGCATTCAAAATTAAACAACCAATATTTTTTCCGCTATAACGCTTCAGAAACAATTTCATTTATGACCTCTTTTTTGGAATCATAATGAAATACGTTTCCCGTCGCCATCTTAAATGTTTGAAAGGCGCGCCAAATTTGACAGCGTCCTCAACACAGACTTATAGAAAAAAATAAGCAGACCAAACAAAATTTTCAATAGCAATAGTTTCATCTCTTTCTCTCCCATGATACGTACAAAGTCTATCTCGTTTTATATTTGTTGCAACATGGTTGCAACACTCACGCACACATAGGCAAAATGGGTTTGAAGGCTTCAAATTGAAGCACTTCCGCCATTTTCATAAGCTGCAAATAAGCTCACTTTTTGTATGAGGACCCTAGACAACATTATTTTGTAGACCACAAGGGTTTTGTATGGCGATTATCAATTTGTGCAGTTTTTCTATATAGTTGTAACTGGCACGCTTTTTTCTCCCATATATGTTCATCCATTACGTCATAATCGCTCTAACGAGCACCCATAATGGGAACGGTTTTTGAAATGTTTTGATTGTTATGATCGGCTTCCGGAACGCGACCATGCCAGCAGTTGAGTTGACAATTGACATTTTGACAATGTCAATTGTCAATTTTGTCAAAGATTACAATGTTTTGTTTACATCTTAGAGATAGGAATATTGTTTTGACACATTTCAAAAGTTTTGTAATTACTTCGAACTTCTTTTCGGTTTCGAGTGGTTGTTTCTGAAGTAATTTCTGTGTTTTCGGGGCTTTTTTGTGCTTGAAGTGCGTTGAGTTGAGCATTCGTTCCTCCGCCTTTGCGTTCAGAATACCCGTGGACAATTTATTGACACAAGTGCCTAGTGAGATAGACTCCTTTTTGCAGTTTTTTTGGTGTTTTGTGGATTTGAGCAGCCAGTGCATCATGTCGCAATCACAGAAATCTTGCTGTGTTCCTGGATGTCCTGCTGCCCCAGGTTAGTTAACATGCAAATATGTTTTGCTTAAGTTTTGATTTAGTTATTGTTCATAACAAAACTTATCTCTTCTATTCATTAAATTACGGTATTTGTCCATTTTGATGAAACGATAACTTCAGATTACTTAAATATCAGATTAATTAAATGTTTATTTAAAATGAATAATTAATTATTCATTTTAAATAAACATCACATCCATAATGTATAGATTGCAATAAAAATGATGACTACAACTGATTTTCATTCACAATATTGTATGGCTTCAATTCACAATATTGTTTATTGTTGAGTTCCCAAAAATCCCAAAGGGATTGATAATAGAAGGTATTGATAGGCCCATAGAATAAAAATTCAAATTACTGTAATGATCTATCATACGTCAGGAAATATAAGAAATCATTCACTCTTATGAAAAAGTATATCCAATTAAAAAATGTTATTGTTCCAGGTGAACGACTACATCACTTTCCTAATCCTGAAACAGACCTTGAAAGGTTTCGAACATGGGTTATGAGAATTGGTGGTCATATTATTGGACTTGAAAATATCGAAATTTTCAAGAACAGAAGAATATGTAGCTGCCACTTTAAACCTGAATATAAATATGCAAAAAAATTAAGCAAAACAGCTGTACCTACTTTAAATTTAGGTAAGTTTATAAAAAGTAAAATATTTTGTGAAACATTTGTATTTATATATTTACCAGACACACTAATTTGAATTAAAATTTTACTGTACATATTGTACATATTCAGTTAAGACATTTTTGTTGATTTATTTAAACATTTAAATGTCATTGCTACAAACGGTGAAGGAAAACATTGTGAGGAAACCTGTATGTTGGTGAGTTAGCAAAACACAAAGGTGTGTGAAGTCTGCCAATACAATTAGATTTTAATTTTTTAAAGTGCGCATAGCATAAAAAAGATGTAATACAGTTCATATTAAAAAAAATCAATAATATTTTTCACCAGAAACTATATTAAAGAAATAAGTAATCTTTTGTCGGGTCAAACTTCTCAATACAATATAGAAGATATGTAGTTTTAAAAATGCTGCTCATGAATATAATACATTTTACGTATATCACACGGCTTACCTCACGTTACTATTTTGTCGGATTCGCCCGACTAGTTTCGAACCAATTCCGAGGTTCGTCATCAGGAGCCACCGGCGACGAGAGCTCGCTTGTGACAACACGAGTCACGAGTGATATACGTAAAATGTATTCAAACACTCACGAATCATTCAGTACATGAATATAATGTAAAACATAAACACAATAAATAGTAATATTTATAATATCATTTTTTATTTTTACCTTTTCCGATATTTACATGAAGTTTTATTGTTCTTTTTTATCTCGCCGTCTAGTTAATACAGATGTATACTTGTAAAATTACGTATTAATTGAATAATTTACAGGTAAAGGCGAGTTAAAAAAGAACAGTGAAACAAAAAATAAAAATAAATAATTTTGTAAGAGGTTTAAACTTTAGTGGCGCACTGTATCAAAACAAAACTTTTGTGGATCTCCGTACTCTGTTTAGTACTATATCTCATAACTAGGTAGCAGCACCATCGCAAAGTAGTGGACTATCTATCGTTTAGACGAATCGTATGATACGATTCGTATCGTATATTTAAGGGGTCCTTAATATTTTTCATTTACTGAATAATTTCAAATTTATTACATTGCCGTATTGTTCTGTTTTTTTTTTATCATGTTAATAAAAAATATCATAAAAGGCATAAAAAGAAATGAATAATTGAAAAGGTGGCAACCTGGCAACATTATTTCTAAAAGTGGCATTAGCTCAAATAGGTACCTACCTAATTATATACTGCATCAAAATAAAAGTCGGCCGGCGTTTAATTAAAAAAATATTGGCTGCCGGTAATTTATTGCGTGTACGTTGAAATTTTAAAGGATTAGCCAATTTAATTGCTATATTTCGCTTTTCGTGATATAAAGTATTCTACAAGTGCTGTGTATTTTTGTGAATTTAAGGTTGAATTTAGTTTTTAAATGCGAGAAGGAGGATGTCATATTTTGTTGTTTTAACTGCGATCAGGACGCTATTTTATTTAGTTTTAAAGTCTGATATGGACGCTGTTAATTAATTATATACATTATTTTATTTAATAGTGTGATTTATACCTGCTACATGTATTCATCATGCCCAGACGATGTGTATTTGGATGTATAACCGCAGGTAAGTTGAGTTGATATCTTTATTGTAAAGAGTTACATTAAACAGTTACGATTTTATATTTTATGTCCTAGTTCTAACAAAGTGTAAGTGACTTGCAGTGTACTTGATGTGAAGAAGTCCTTGTTACCTGTGCTTTATGAAATAAAATCATACCAATGAAAAATAGGGTCTTGTCATTACCATTTTTAAATTTTTATGACAATTGATCATTTAATTGATGTCCTACGTACTAGTAATGTCAGACTGCATTCCTGGGTTTAAATCACAGTGTGGCGTGATTATTATTATTGTTGTTTATACGTTTGTTAATGTAACCTTTGTTCAGGTTTTGGTGCACGAAATCAATTATCGCGTAATGTTCTGTTTGGAATATGGTTGCATGCAGTGTGGCATGATTTTGATTGATACTCAACATTCAATATCACCAAAAATAACTTGTAGTGCATGTCTGAATATTTGTTTACATGACTATGTGTTTCTTGTTACTTACAACACTGAAACTTAAGTGTCGAAGCTATAAATGCATGGAGATCTTATCATACCATTATAGTCTAATAATTGTGTCTTGATCAATTTGCTGATGACTTACTAAGTATGATATGTGTATAATATTGCAGGTGTCACAATCCACAATTTTCCAAATCCAATAAAAGACCCAGAGAGGTTTAAACAGTGGGTTCAAATTGTGGGTGAACCGTTAACTGGCCTCTCGGATGTGGATGTTTATGGGAAAAAGAAAGTGTGTGCAAAACACTTCACAGGCAAAGACTGGAACAGGAACAGCCGTTTGAATGCTTTAGCTGTGCCGTCTCTACACGTGTCTCGTAAATGCAATCAATATGAACTATTTACTTTATTGAAATTAAGAGGGCTGTGATCTGTGGTATAATTTGTGGAAAAGAAAATAAAAGTGTTTTTTTGCGTGTTTAATATTTCGTTTATTTAATAATAAATTTAATGATATTTCTTTAATTGTTACTACAACAAATTTTAGATGTAGCAAATATTATACAACCTTCTTAGCAATCTATATTATTTGATTGCCCCCCCCCCCCCTGCTACCGGATACTAAACTTTAACCCTCCTATCAATACTCATAAAGCTAATAAATTTGTTTGTTGGAACAACCTTAGGAACTGCTGGGTCAAATTGAACTTTTTTGTGTTGGATAATCTGCTATGGGCTAACATTATGCTTTGGCCATTATGAGATTGGAAAACAATGAAAAATTAAGGAAAAATGTTGATTAAATGGGAAAATATTTTACATGGACTAATACAAACTGATTTTTTTGGATCGGAGTCATTACTTTTTAGTATTTTGACTTAATTTTAATGTGATTACATGACTTAATTATACAATAGCATAGGTATCCTTATACCTGATCAAAAAAATTAACTTGAATATGTAAAATAACAAAGTTAACATGTTTTACAAGTAAGCAGTCTTAAGTTATAACTTTCATAGGATTTCTTTGTGTTTAATTACATACTTTTGTTTCAATTTCAGGTATGTCTAGTACAACCGCACCAACATATAAACAGGATAACTCCGGAACAGTTAATACACACAAGAAAGAAGTTACTGCCCTACAAGAACCTACTGGACCAAATAACTCGTAAGATATTGACACTTGTTTGTATTCTTCCTCTCTTCTGAACTACTTCGGCCACAATAGATCAGAAATAGATGGAGTGGCCTCATGGGATACTGTTTTCCTGTGTCCAGAGACAAATAATTCTGAGGTATTTCCTTAACGACATAGGGTTCTTGAGAGGTTTATAAAGAGTCCATAGACAATGATGATACATTCTGGTGGTTCATCAGCTATTGCATTTTTTTGTCTTATAAGTTGTATTGACTACAATCTGATGGTAAGTGGTGATGAAGGCATGGGTGGTATAGTGCATTAACCTAGTAACAGCCTATTTAATGTTTATTTAAAGACGCTCACATTGTAATAGGACAAAACCCCGATGCTGATAATTTATTCCACTACTGGGGCGTTACGAGCAATGAATGACGAATGGAATCGGGCCATTCCTGCCGGAAGGATATTGACGATGAAAGGGTGGATACTGGCCGTCGAGACGTTCGATGGTAGAGGGGGAGGCAGAAATTAAGTCGTGCAATTCCTGCGCACACTCTCCATATTGTATCTTTTTTATATAAATGTATCAGCAATCTAGTGTAAAAAAACCTTTATATCAATGAAAAAGAACACATTCTTCTAAATGCTATTCGCTATGACTATGACAGTGCATCATTGTTCAACTATAATTTTTTCAGTTGTGCTACTGTTCAGTGTACGGACAAACAAATGCATATAAAAGTCAAACATAATCAGGATGACGATAGAAGGTATGTTCTTTCATCTTTTGATATGATAATGGAAGGTTAGTTAGAAGTTCAATATTATGAAATGTTGGCATTTACTTTTTGTATATGGAATAACTTATAACAATGTATTATGGTTCGCATACCATTCGAGAGGTGGAGATAACTAACATTGTGCAGGGTTGTAGGTTGTATGTATAACATAATATATTACTTCCCCGTGACATGAAATAGGATAATTATCTCTCCCGGCCGAGAATCAAACTTGGGACCCCATTCTAAGCAGGCAGTGTCACTAACAACTAGGCTATAGAGAATTTATGTAACATTATTTTCTATAATATAGACACTAGTCAGTTGCAGACCTGAAATATCTTGAATATTCAAAGTAAATCTCATTCATATAATTTGTATGAACAAATTCTTCATTCAAAGTCAAAGTCACACTGTTACTGTTTATTTCATCTGGGAATTTACAAATTCACTTATGAACGTCAATTTTTTGAATCTACCACCGTTTTGGAAAAGAGCTTGAGGAGAAAAAAACGGCGAAAAAACTCCGCATCTTTTAAAAAAAATAAAAAATTACAATATTACTTAATTGATACAGGTAAGGACTAACCTAGCGGAGCTGGTTGCAGAGCTGGTAATTTCCATTGTAATGAATATGTATAGTAAATAGTTTGTTTTATTTATGTAGGTTTCCAAAAGATGAACCACCAGAACAGAGATGTCTAGCGGCTGCACAAAATACACCCGACAAGAAAAATGTGAGAAAATATCTAATTATTATTTTTATCTTTATTTGAATTATCTTTGGAATAATGAAAATTGATGGTATCAAATGAAATATTACATAATATTATACCAACTCTGATATAACAAAATAAAAAATTAGTTTGCAACAATCTGTAAGCAAACACGAATTATGGTGTATATTATCATGTAAATTGCTCCTTCCTTCCTGCCATATGTATGATGATGTACAACGTACGTATGATGTACTTTGGACTAATGAAATTATTTTATTTGACTTACAGGTAACCAAACCAAAATCCCGTGGTCTCAGACTCATAGTCCACACCGGTTACAGCAATTATTTAATAACTAACACAGAGTACCACAGTAATGGTAGTGATACGGACTGTGATGGTGATACCAGCTTACAAAACTCGGCGGTCGGTGAAGATGATTTGTGTACACAGGTGAGCTGACGGAGATCATCTTCCAAAGAAGGTGTCGTGCCACGGAGCAGCCGAGCTCCGACTGATCATACACGGCACTTGTATATTTGCAGGCCGTGTAGAAAACTTTGACAGTGTGATTTAGGCTTGACCTGACGTCATCATGTGACATGTTGACGTCACCAAAAGTATTTTTCACCAACAATATAATTATGTATATAATAAAATGATAAATGAAAGATGTATGATGATTCAATTTAATGGTCTTGTATAAAACTGATACAAATAATGTAACCGACAACAGTCCTGATAGTTAAATTTTTTTTTTTTAAATTTAGTAACCATTTTTTTTTTTTCGTTTTCTATTTCATTACTTGACTATATTTCGAATTATGCATATTATCTTCGCTTGTCCAAAATGGTTCATAACTGAATTATTGATGTTTGAAATTTTCTTTGCAGAAAATCAAAAAGCCGACCGAGGTCAGTAAGTGCAAATGTTGTATGGGGAGCGGTAAATTGAGGAGCATGTGGCAGCAACCGACCAACGGGGACCTCCAGGAGTATGGAACTATGTTGATCGACTGCTTTGCCTTGCCAGTAAGTGTTGCTTATAAAATTTTTGTACACATTTATTGGAAAAAGTTACCTATATACATGTTGTTCAACAAGTTCCTTCCTATCTATACCTTCAAGTGAATATCGCACGTGGGCGCTCAAACAGATAACGGCGGCTCTGATGGTGCCCATATAGGTATGAAGGACCTTGTGCGGCCCTTGGCCAGAATAATCTGACCACTGGTACCGGCTTAACGAAATATTCATCTGAATAACTTCTTTTCTCTCATTTACTTCTTTTTTTTCATAAAACATCATTGGCTTCAAGTGTCCAGCTGTCAAAACTCTCATGAGCGCTTCCGTGAAACTGAGGACATGTAAAGCTGTCAAAGCTGGATGTTATTGTTAGATAACAGTTATTAAGCCACATCAGTAGCAAAAAATTTTGGTTGGCAACCCTCCACGAATGCACACTGGAGGGGCATAGTGGAGTATCCTCTAGGCCTCCTCAACAAGTAGAAACCTGTGCTCATTAGTAGGCCATGAAAGGGTTCAACTATAGTGGGCGGTTACTTATTATTTTTCCATTGTAACCCACAGTGGAGTAAACCGGACGACCCCAAGAGAAGTGCGGACAAGATCTGTGAGTCTTGTATCGAACGGCTAAAGGATGCAGTCAGCTTCAAGAGAGAGGTGCTGGCTTCGGAGCGCCTGATGAGTGCACAGCTGGCTGGTGAGATGCTTTGTGTGTTGAGGAGGAATTTATGATTGCTAAGATGTACATTTTTTATGGAATTAAGTTAGCATACGAGCATGCAGCCTACTACTGTGGTAGACTAGTGACTATCTCTTATACCTATCTTATCTCTATCTATCTTATCTCTATCTTATATCTCTTTCATAAATAACTAAGATTGCAATCTTAAAAGCAATAGTGATATTATACAGGCCTCACATGTTTTAGCTCCCAGTATTTCTTTTAACTTACTTCAAAAAAAAAGGAATTTCTCAATTCGACTGGTTACCTCATAATTTCGTACTGGGTAAACCGATATATATTTTTTTTCATTCTAAAGGTAGTGCTTGTCTGGTCCCATTAAAATTTTAGCGGCATCTGGCGAGTCGTTTTTGAGCTATCTACACTAGATGTTAAAGTCGGCTATTTTT
Source organism: Hesperia comma (assembly GCA_905404135.1). NCBI lineage: Eukaryota > Metazoa > Arthropoda > Insecta > Lepidoptera > Hesperiidae > Hesperia > Hesperia comma. The sequence goes on along the minus strand of FR990015.1, from coordinate 17,916,452 downwards.
TGTAATAAACTAGTAATTTACATATGTATTACTATAAATAATTTGATTGTAATTAATATTGTCTCCTTGCCTCGATATTTTCAGAGTGCGACAAATCGAACGATGACCAAGATGAAGACAGTGTAAAGTGTGAGGATACAGAGTACCTGGACTATGAGTACTTGGAGCTTGATTCGGAGAGCGGTGATGAGGCGCCGGGTGATGAACGCGGTGATAACCTTAGCGATACACGTGAGTGTTACGTTCCGGTGTAATATTAGCTTGTGTAGTATGTTCAGATGAAAATGGTGCGAATTTTTTGTGTTGTTGTTTGTTAAATAAATAATTTAGTGAATAGTTTGCCTCTTTGTAAAGGAGTTGTTTCAAAATGTATGGAGCCCCGGCCACCACTTTGTACACCATACTAAAATATGGAGAATCGCAATTCAAACAGTTTTTAACTATCCAATCACTTCAAATTGGTTTAGTGTTTTGGTACAACACAAAAATATACAATTGAAATTGCAACACAAAAACAAAAATCCGTCATGGCGGTAAGCTGTCATCACATGTCACGTTGGTTGATTTGATTGAAGTTTGACATATGTACGTACATTTCTGTCATATTAAAGTGACAGTAGACAGTTCGTGATCTGTGATCAATGACAAATTGGTAAGACGCCATGTTGAAACTTGATAAAATTAAATGATAGATACAATTTTTGTACCAGAAAAGTATGCATTTAGGTAATTTAACTTTATTTTTCCCGAATTCCATGGATTTTTCTCGATTTTTCGAGGTACTGTACATATTGTGGGCCGGATTTGAAACATCTCCTTTGAATTGATTTATATGAATCATGGTTGTATGATTGCCTGGTGAAAAAAGAAAAATTAGACTGAATAGGATTTTTCAACGAAATATTTAGGAAAAAGCCTTTTATCAATATAGGTACCTCTGATACAATTTTCTAAATATTTTTTATCTGCTATTTCTTTAAAAATGTCACAAAAAATCGCTTATTTTCGGTGTATATTGTAGAGTGTAATGTATATTCTAAATCTTAAGCATTATATTTTTTTTGTTTATAGTGGACACATCAGCGCCGTTCTGTGTAAAAGAAGAGACAGAGCGAGCAAGCCAACTGGTGACGTCATTCCGGAAGCGGAAGCAGTGCGCAGACGTCGCGGGGAGCTCGTCGCTGATAGCTGGTAGGACTTCGCCGGATGTGAAGAGGGTCAAAGGATCCAACAAGGATAGCTGTGATACGAAAAGTAAATATAATATATATACACACATACAGAAACAAATACACACAAACACAGAGACACCCAAACACACAATATTATTATAAGTAACTATGTATTTAACTAAGACGAGGGTTTGGTCCTAGTTTTCTACGAAACAGCATCCTTATGTGTTAAGAGATTTTCTGTGACTAATGTTCGTGAATTTTTAAATTCTGTTCATCATTGTGGCCCTCTACTTGATGTCTCTCCTCGTCACAACTAGCTAATAAGATTCTGCAGTGCAGATTGGTGTGTAAAACAAATTAATGTTATATTTTTTGTTAAAAACTTGATTTTTCTTTCCAGCTAACGAATCAAAGACACAGTTGAATGAGATGAGAAGCATGAAAATCATTGGGTACCTGGAAGACATTCTCCGGTACAGCAACGCTACTCCCATCGGTGGAGTGACCCCTGAAGGATTCCACTGCAGCTACTGCACGGACAAGTATGACGGCCCGGCGGCCCTCAAACATCACACGTTGGACAAACACGCAGACAAAGTCACTGTGAGCCCCACAGATGATCACATAAAGCTGGATATCACCAACCTAAAATGCCTGGACTGCTATGCTGACGTAGACTCACTCCATGGCTTTGTCAGACACATGCAATTGGAGCACCGAATGAAAATGCGAAGGGGCAAGCACTCTGCCTTAGTTCCATTCAAATTTGAGTCCATGGTGTTCAAGTGTGCCGTATGCGATAAGAGCTTTATAAGGTTTGATAAGTTGGACAAACATATGAGAGTACATTTTGAACATAACGGGAATTTGAGTAATTTTAACATATTATCCCAAAAAGATGATTATAGATAATAAAGAAATGGATATTAGACCAAGAAAGTTTGAATTTGAAACAAGGATATCTAAGGAATACAAGTTAAAGATGTCTTTAATAATATCCCATGCTGCCCCTCCATTGTGCATTTGCCACCCCACACCCCCGGATGTGCCGCCCGCGTGCAGGGCAGGCCTTGAACGCCCGCTTAACGTCCGTAAGGGACTTGTGCGTGTAGTTCTAAACAATTTTAATTTATCCGCCGCGTTTCACGTGAAACAAGAAAAAGTGTCTGGTGAGGGATTAAATAACTGGAGTGTGTGACTTTTGCATCTTGTACGAAACAAGACAACCACTATTTGCAGGGAAGCTAAGTGTTACATCGAAATTTAAGTGACCCTGTGGTTTTGTGAAAATTGAAAAATATTTATGCATATAAAAGTATGGAGAGAGCTATCAAAATCAATTTCCCCCAAAAGATATATTTTTGTAGCATTTAATAAATGTGGGAATATATTAATAGTAAGTGACTAAGTTGTAAATAAAGTATTTTTACGTAATTGTTTTTCTTATTTATTTTTGTAGGAAATCAATCACGTTGATAATCAATTTATTGGTATATACCGTAATTGCTACTTGACATAATAAAAGAATACAAAATTCCGCTCGCGTGGAATATATAGCTACAAGGGGAAAGGGGCGAGGGATATGGTTATGTTTAATTCAGAGCCCCGACTATGCTTTAATAATTCCATATGCAAAAATTGGGTCTTGTGTGAATAGTTCGACACATTCCGTATACAACAAAATGTGTCAAACTACTCAATCGAGCTGCAATAAGCACTTCTCACACTACGCTATTTATTAGCTACGCGACTGCAATGCAATCCAATATTCGCTTCTGTCACTTTTTACTGACAGAAGACGCATCATCATCATCATCATACATTGACAAGATCCAAGTCGCCTGCAAATAGCGTTGTGTGAGAAATGAAACATTTCTAAATTAGCAGAATACGGGCCCTATTTATGCCGAAATTCATAACATACGATTAAGCGGTTTAAATTTTTATTTTCATCCCTTATTTCAACTCCTCAATTCGGTGGTTTAGCCGTAAAAACGTCACGGACTGATAAACTTTGCAAAACAAATATATACAGTAGGCACACTATTCACATAATTATCTGTACACCGGGTTATCAAAGTACCGTGAAATGTTACAAATGCATTTGGAGGAACAAAATTTTTTGGTACGAAAAAAAAAACATAAAAGCTATAAACATTTAATTTCAAAGGTATGTATTACGTACGTACGTACTTAAAATAAATTAATACTTAAATTCACAATACTTATTTCAACCAGTCATGCAAATATTTATATCTATTTAATATTTAATACAAAGTAAAATAAATTTTTATTCCCTATCAAGCAACGAATATCCGCATCAGTTAAGGCTTAGTGACAGCCTCAATTATTTATTACCATATTCAAAACCATATATCGCATGTTTAATGAAATAGTGACTTAACTAAAAAATAACGATTTTTGGGAAATGGCAAAAGAAGATCTTGCTATGAGGACTTATCTTACTTGTTGATGCATAAAATTAAAACTTAATTAATAATTAGATATGAATGCTTATTTTTAGAAGTATGAAGAAACATTATGTTAATTTCATACAAATGTACATAAAAAGAATTTGGTACTATGATCAGAATGTATAAAAATCTTATTACTTTTGTAATTATTATCATCAGTTTACAAAAATAATTTTACGCTGCACAAATAAAAACTGTATATTACAACGACGCGTTGCTAGCCTCCTTATTATAAAATCTTAATTCCAGACAGTTCCTTATTAACTGTAAGGCGCTGTCTCTGTACCCCACACGTTGTGAACGTAAACTGTCTGGAATAAAGAGTTCATAATACGGCCCCAGCCCATCTTAAACGATAGCCTTCAATTATTATGCTCTTTATTTATTGGGTATTACGGTTGAATTTCTATACCTTGTGTTGGTTCCGAGTTGGTCAGGAATCCTCTATCGAACAACACGACGTACGGCGAGCATCCACCCTTACGTCGTAAACGTCCCGCAGATACGAACGTCAAGATTTGCGTCGTCGTTCATTATGCGTACTGCGAAGGACTGGAATAGCTTGCCTGCGTCGGTGTTTCCGGCTGTGTATGATGTGGGAGTCTTCAAGAGAAGAGTGAATAGGCTATAAGTTAGTGCGTACAACATCTTGGACTTCATCGCCACTTACCATCAGGTGGGATCGTTGTCAAGCATTAACTTATTTTAAGTAAAAAAAAAAAAAAAAGAATGGGTGGCAAGTAGGGTCTTTGTATATAACCGTAATAATCAAGACAAGGATCGTAATGGAATGCTGTCGTTTTAGTTGGCCCGTTGACGAGCCGTTGTAATGCGCAGTGCTTTAATCTTTTAAGGCATCCGTTGGTAATATGGGGTTAAAACGGTAAAATATCTTATAATATTACATCAGTATATCCATAAAACAAAAGCGGTGACAATACACTGCCTTGAAGTACTCTATGGCACATGTCTTCGAGATATTTATTTAAATTTTCGATTTCCGACAATACTTTATTGAATCTTAAATTTTACATCGAAATGGTTCATAACATTGTAAGATTTGTGATGTGTGTGAAAGAGGGTAGGAGCAACAAACAAGATACTTACACAATATCAAATAGTTGTATACAGTAAGTTAATTTTTATACGGCTGATGTGAACTTCGTTTTCCGAGATGTTTGCGCAGGTACAGTAACTGACCAATCAAAACACGGCCATGACAATGTTTTGTGATGCGCTACTTCGTAGTGGCCATGGACGTATTTACGTCCATGGTATTGGCTTACCGTCCGCACTGCCCGCCCCTACTACCATTTTGGCCTTAAAATCGACGTCTGCGCAGCCACTCGTAGCTATGTTCACATCAGCCGAGTTAAAATAAACTTACTATAATAATTATAACCTAAGGACCAATTTGAACAAAATTGACTGTCATTCAAATTTTTGTTTTTTGCTGTCGGGAACATGATTTTTGAATATAAGACAAACTTTTGGAATTTTAATCATACAGATCTTATTATAGAAAGCGTAAAGGCAGATATCATTTTCTTTCATGTGATCATTTTATCAGTCAATCAAATTATAGTATTAGTTAAGTTCATAAACTTAAGGATTTGTATTCGAAAAATCTCAACTTATATATATATAGTCTTCTTGAATAACTCGGATCATTGCCATCTGATTTTATACATTTATCGCTCCAAGCGCATTCGCTTCGAGTCGGTGACAGAAGCTTGCAATAATGAAAGAAATACTTATGTTTAAATAATATACATAAAATAAATTATAGCACTCAGTCACATACATTGTTGGTACTTTAAACAAACCTAATTTCCTGCCCGTAAGCACATAATTTAACCGCAATACAGTTTATGTCAATTTTCTAAGCTATTAACATTAAAAAAGAAGTGGTGCTAATATACATCCCTGAGAAACCCCACATGTACTAATACTGGAGGAGATTTTATCACTCACAAACGACATAGATTATCCATACTCCGGATGCTGACTCTTCATGTGGCCCTTCAGGCTGCAGTTCTGTATGAACGCCTGGCCGCACACGTGGCAGCGGTATCGACGGTCGTTGGTGTGGATCCGCATGTGGTCTTTGAGAGTCTTGAGCCTCGGGTAGGTCTTCTCGCAGACCTTACACTTGAAGTTCCTCTCGCCGGTGTGCGTCGGCATGTGGTTGGTTAGTGCGAAGCGTGTGAAGAACTTCTGGCCACAGATTTGGCATACGTACCTGGAGGACAAAGTAAAAGTAAGTATTGCTAAGGGTGTTACTAGACCAATAGTTTGATCGACCGTTTGTAGATAGATTGGTTAGTCGAACGGTGTCCATCGGTCAATTAAAGGACTGCGCACATTACAACGACTCCACGCCAACGCGGTTACGGAGCCACTCAAATGTAAGCATTCAATAAAGATCCTTATATCTTGGACGTTACGGTTGAATTTCGAAATACAAATTAAAAGACTAACAACCGTATTTCATTACACTTTCTGTTAACTAGACTAATTATCCTAATCCGATTTTAGTATTTTCCTGTGTCAGTTGCATAGTTGTTTGGCAACTAGTATGATACCTGACCACTAACTAGTGATGAGAATGACTCAAGATTATTGCTTTCAGATCATGTATATAATTATATGTAACATTCTGATATGAGCATACTTAAGTTGTTACAAAACTGCAAAGCATAGTAAAGTAGCGCTATATTACGGTGTAAGTGACCGAAGAATACCAATTAATGTATGTACCTGTAATCCTTCAAATGGTCTTTCCGCTTGTGAATAGTCAGCATTCGTCTCGTCTCGAAGATCTTCTCACACATAGTGCAGGGGAAGCTCATCGGCGCTTCTCCGTGTACCTCCACTAAATGTTTCAACTTCTGAGGGTACGACATCAATTTGACGTCACACTTCGGACAGTACACCCTGCCTCGTTTCTTGTGTACCCTGTCTATGTGCAAATCTCGATTATACGACGCCTTGAACACCTTCCCGCAGATCTCGCAAGGGTAGTCACCCTCTTCGTGTCGCTGCTGATGCATCACAAATCTGCCCTTATCCACGAAGCCGAGTCCACATGTCTCACAAACATAATTACTATAGTGCTCGTTCATATGCTTATTCAACGCGTGGAAATACGGGAAGAGGACATCACAAACCGCACACTTTAGCTGGTCTTTAGTCAGTTTGAACGGCAGTATAGAATCTTTGTGATTGGGGTAGTAAGTCTTCTTGTGAGTGCCTGTGATGTGCCGTTTAAATTCTTCTAAATCATCTATTTTCTCGTCGCACAGCCGACAATCTATGCGAGTGATGTCCATTTTGACCATATTCTTGTGCTCGGTGACCTTGAATTTCTTGGGATGATGTGCAGCCAGGGTATGAGCTCTGAGTTCTGCTGGGTCCGAGAAGTTTTGCCCACAGTAGTAGCAGAGAAGATTGTTGTGCCTGCACTTAAATGGGCAGATGTAAGAGTTCTCGACGATCGCGAGTAAGTTCGTCTCTCTCATGTACGTGGGGTCTCGCTCGCGCATCAGTTGTTGCACTTTCGACATTGACAGGGGTAGACCTGAACAATATAATAAATCAGCTTAATCTAAATGCCATAATAACTGGCTAGACTTTTGAATGCTACAGCTACATATCAATGTTAAGGTTAATTTGTAGAACGCGAAAAAGGTGTGTAGACCGCCAATTGTCGACTAGTAGACTGAAGACCTATAAAGACTACTGGATTCAGAAGGGTCAGGATCAGTCATTGGCGCAAGTTAGGGGAGGGGATGCAAAGTTCCCAACGTCAAAAAATATCACTAAAATTTACGTATAGTTTTATACCCATAGATACATTTATTTTAAATGCTTGACAGCTGCATATGGAGATTAACCTGTGGGCGTCGAGTTTTTATTGTCCACAGATGATATTTCAACAAAACATGATCCAGAGAACTCCGACTGATTACATTTGGAACTTGTATACATGCAAGAGAGCGAGGAAGCTTCAATAACATGATTCAGATTGGTTCAGAGTTGTGATGTCATTGTGTGATTAGTGTTTGATATCATCAGTGTCTACTATACTGCATTTGCATTCGATCTGGAATTGGTTACAATAAAACTGCACACAAATGCCTGCTTTCCGTATATAAGATTAAGGCACATTTAAGACTGACGGCGGAATCTAAAAATGTCCTTAGGAAATTATTCAAATTTTACTTACAAACTACACTGAAGCTGAACAGGTAATAAGTTTGGTTTTGGCAGGGAGTGGCAATTCCATATGTTCCGAGTATAAAGCTCAAGTATAAATGCATAATTACTTACTTTGTCCCTTGACATTAATGACAAGAGGACGACGTGACGTAGTAGCACCATTGACACTTTGAGGTTTGAGCACCATTTTCCTTCCGGGCACCTTTGGGTATTTGGACATGACCGCTGGACGTTTTTGTAAGGGTTTACTCCCTTGAACAACAGGTGTAGCCTTATCTTCATCTAATTTCCGTTTTTCCCCTTGATTTTTGTTTGTTGAGATCATTCGTTGCAGTGGAATATCGTCATTTGAATTATAATCATCTTCCTCCGATTTGATATTGCATTCTGAAAGGAAATATAGGGCAAGTTGAAATATAATATGTTACACGCACATCTTGACTTGCAAACATACTGGTCATTTTTGCTATTGTAAATGTATCTAATTGGATTGCATTATGTAAAAAAACAAAATGAAGAAACATAAGCTTTTGATTCAGCTATTTTAAACTTTTAAAATCACCTGTAAAGACTTAAGATAAAGTATGGAAATGAAGAAACATATTCAAACTTTTTTTATAACATCGAAATGTTTGGAGCTCATATTTTCAATTGTGTCAAGAGTGCAGTTGCATCCATATACAGGGAGCCTAGACCCTTTTCAGAGTCATGTCTTTTAGGTAACATGCATCCTCGTGTAAACAGGATTTGTTCAATAATTGGGATTATATATTCTGTGTGAGTTTAATCTAGAATTCGTTATAATTGCATGGTACACAAATGCCAGTATTCCGCCAATGCAAATAAGGTACATTTAAAATTGACGGCATTATCTAAAAGTGTCCTTAGTAAATTTTCCTGACAAGCTAAATTGAAATGTGAGCACAGGTAATAAGTTTGGTTTTGGCAGAGAGTGGAAATTCCATATGCTCAATGACTCAACAAATGAATGACTCAACGAAGTCAATACTTACGGTAGTCTGAAGCATCGTCAGCCAGGGCATCTCTACATGGAGAATGCTCAGATTCTATTGGCTCTACTTTCACTTCCATCTCAATTTTTGGAACTTCCACACTAACAGATAATCCTCTGGTTTCTGAAATTAGCATACAGTAATTATCTTAATAATAAAGCCTTCAAAGAACACTTGTTTGGTTTGAAGTTATATGGTTAATTGTTATAATTCAAATTTCCATCTCACTGGGAACCAAAGTCAGGACATTTTCAGCAGTGTTTCTTTATTGCAACCATTACGCCATACACATTGAATAGTATATTTATATTGTTCACAAATTTTTTATTAAACAATTTGGCGTTAAAGTATAACAAAGACAAATAGATAAATCCCAAGCAAATACTGGATTGTGATACATAGATAGATCGTAAGTTAGTGGCAGAAATTATTGAGCACTTCTGTATTATGAAGGGTGTGCAAAATCGGTCCCCATTGTTATTGTCAGCTAGCACTCGTAAAGCTATGTCAGAGAAGCCCACTAGTGGGCACTGGGCTAGAGCCATACTGGTAATTATAAATACAAACTATACCTGCATGTGCAGAGTCCATTTTCATTTGAATGAAGATCTCCTCACACCGAAGCACCTGCTGACGGAAGTTGAAAGCTTCCCGCAGCCTCTGGACACACATTGCACATATCAACCTCTCAGTAGGCTTTCCATCCAGATGTGCAAGCTGAAATGTTGATTAATGACTTAGTTGAAGGGCCATTACTGCTAAAGATTTCATTCAATATTTAACACTGTTAATATTATTGTGTAATAATACTAATAATTATTATGTCCAACCCGTCATGTTTAATAGTTATGAAAAATATATCAGTCAAGTCTTATTGAAGTTAAACCCAATTTAAAGAATACAGTCATCATGAATAATGACCGAATGTGTAATATATTAAACACCAAATTATGGTCACGGCTTACCAAAAGTCCGAAACAGTCCATAATCATGTCGCAATAGATCTCCGTTTGCCCAGAACTTTCGTATTCAACGTTTAAAACTCTACATTTTCGCATTCCTCCGCAACACCTACACAGCCCAGGGTCAAAAACTGGCCCTTTGCTCTTTTTAACGTTCATTTTGGAAGTTTCAAACTGATTAGACTATGTACATTTTGAAAGTTATTTTGCTAATTAATCAAGCTTATTTAGAGATAAAGTTAAATTATTGTAATAATTGAATAATAAAATTTACATAAAATTATGATACAAACAACGTATAGGTACTACCTGACCACAATAATTAGGCGCATGACAGATAGCAGTCACGCGGGCCCCCCACCCCGCTCTAGCCCCGCGCGTCCCCTAGTGAGGCACAGTCGTGTACAATTGTACATTAAGGTCATTTTGACTAGGCTGATGTGAACTTCGTTTTCCGAGATGTTTGCGCAGGTACAGTAACTAACCAAGTACAGGTGGTAGGGCCTAGAGCTCACCCGGGGAAGTACCACCGCCCGCCACTGTACTTTGTACCATTCCTACCGTGTAATAATTGTTTTAAGAACAATTGTGTTCCGGATAGGAAGGTGTGGTGCCGGTTACACTTTTTAGAGGCGACCATCTCAGTCCTCAGGGGTAGCAACGCATGTGTGACCGAATTAGAACGAGACTCATTGAGTCTAGTTCTGGGTCGGTCACAGTTGTTATGGGCGGCAGCGGAAGGTGGTGCTGCATGCTCGTTTGCTATCTTAATTCCATAAAAAAATTGTACCTCCATTAAACATTCACCATGGTACTTTTGGTACTACTGCAGAATGTACTACGTATTCCCATCCCTAGTTCCAATGACGTCTTAACTGACATGCGCCTAATTATCGTGGTCGGCTAGTACCTACGAATTAAACATAAACAAGAACAAGAAAGAAGAGTAGTCCTGAGTCCACAGACAAGGTAAACTAATCCACAGAGCACAGAATAACTTGAATACATACAGCCAGCCACAGAGTTCAATAATAGTAAAAAAATTGGAAACCACAGAGTGCTGAGTGGGTAAATATCTTATTTTTTTATCGAAAATCGAATTATTTGATTTATTGAGCGAAAATGATACATAAAACAATATGTGATCACTCAAAAATTAAACTTTCTAAGCCCGTGATTTCTACTTCTACGCATTTCCATCACAACGCATTACTATAATTTTTAAGTTTTATGTTCAGAGTCCCAATCATCAATACCTACCTATAATTTCACATTGATAAAGGAGCTCTCACGAGACTCACGAGACAATATACCTGCAAGGCACGTCTGACTTAGACTTCGATCGAATCGAAGCTGATATAAATCCGAGCGATGTAGAAATTTTTGATGGCGTGATTCAGACGTCATGACGTCATCGTGGGGTGGGACGTGTATATGCGATGTCGCCATATCAACCAACATTAATATATAAATTGATATTTCATTTACCTGACGTTCAAGAAATTTTTCTACTATAATTCACCATCCAACTTTTTAGGATCTAGTAGAAAGTGAAAGAAGCCTTGCATTATCGTGTTCAAGCTGGTGTCTTGAGAGCCCTTTCTTTCTTTGAAGTAAGGCATCCAGGATCCAGCATGCTTTGATGTTGCTGATATCAAGAGGAAAATAATTAGGATAATTGCTTTTTACAAAAAAAATAACCGACTTCAACCTCGACAAGTAGAGATAACTCAAAAACTACTCGCCAGATGGCGCTCGATTCAACATGTAGGTGTAAAGTTCTCGTCACTACAAATTGATCAAGCCCAAACACTAGATAACTGCAGTAAATCGTTGAGGAGTTCCCTTGACTGTCTTTCGGCTTCATCAGATCGAGTCCAGACCTTCATGAAATTGTTGCGCTTTCACGTACTTATGAAAACATTAACAAACACACTAGTCGTCCCTACAATTTTCGAAAGTTGCCCTCGATTTCTCCGAGATGCCATCATCAGATCCTGGTGATCCTTTTAAAAGGACCCCACTGCGCATACCTACTTTACAACAAAAAAAGAATTATCAAAATCGGCCCATAAACGACGAAAAAATCGCTGAACAAACATAAAAAAAAAAGCATATATACGGTCGAATTGAGAACCTCCTTCTTTTTTGAAGTCGGTTAATAATTAAAAGCAAATTTTGAAAAGATTAGGTGCTTTATTTTTCAAACAAACAGGGTCGTATGTCGTATGTCCATACTTCATTCATTGTATATGAGTAAGTTGTAATTTTTTTATTCCAAAAATTTTAGATTTTTCTGCATAAAAATAAATATTTACAAACGCGCCATAAAATTAAAACTTAATAAATAAGGAGCTAAATACTATGAGATTCAGTCTTATTGCAAACTGTAATCTAAGTGATGTGTTTTTATGTGTCCTTTGAGACTGCATTTCTGTATAAAAGCTTGTCCGCACATAGCGCACGCAAATCTCCTATCATTATTATGTATCCGCATATGTTCTCTCAAAGTCTTCTTCCTGGCATAAGACTTCTTGCAAACCGAACACTCATGCACTCTCTCACCATTATGTTTTATCATGTGAACGTTCAACTCATTTTTTGTAAAACATTTGTACGTACACATTTGACATTGAAAATCTCTTTCTTCTAAGTGGTCTCGCTTCATATGTCTGGATAGAGTATACCGTCTGTCAAAACTCTTGTCACACACATTACATTTATACTGAAGAGGAGCCACTCCGTGAACTTCAACCAAATGTTTCTGACGTCTGAAGTATTCAGAAAATCGTTCCTGACATTTAGGGCATTTGAATCGTTTCACCAACTTGTGGACAGTATCAACATGGTTTTTCTGTTTCTGCTGTGTAGTGAAAACTTTTTTACAAACTTCACAAGGAAAATTACCTTCTATATGCATGCTCTTAGTGTGCACTTTCAAACGATATTTAGTCACAAAGCCAGTACCGCATTCCTTGCAGACATAATTTCTGAAATGTACATTCATGTGCCGTTCTATCGAGCCAAACGTTTCGAAGTTAAAACCGCACATCTGACACTCATACACGTTTGAAGGTGAGAGTTTGAACGGTATCACTCGGTCATTAAGTTCTGTAAACATTTTCTTATTATGTCTCTTTATTAAATGTGACTTCAAATCCTGCAACTTAGGTATGCTTTCATTACATATCGTACATTTTAAGTCTGTGATATCAGCATACACTACCAAACACTCAGCTCCATATCCGCACATAATCTTTCTCAAATCAGTCCTCCGATGCATTGCTGACTGATGTTCCTTTAGTTTCTCCAAATTCTCAAATATATTTCTACAGTAATAACATGGGAATCCCAACCGAGTTTTGCTCTTAAAGGGTGTTGCATTTGAGTACTGTAATAGGGTTAAAGCATTAGTTATGTAAGCCATTTTTTCTGTTACATAGAAGTTGTTTCTGACCCTTGGCATGACATCGTCTCCAGACTCTTCTAGTAACTTTTGCAGCATTTTAGGAACTATGGTTTGACCTGTCAACAAAAAGATTGCATATTGTTACTGAGTTTTATAAAATAAACATTCAACAACTGCTTATTTTGTTCATGAGGGTGTTACCAGGCCAATCGATCGACGGCATCAATCGTTGGTGGAATCGACTAGTCGACGTCGATCGATATTTTCTACACAGACCAATCGATCGATCGACGTCGACTAGTCGATTCCACCATTGATCAATGCCATCGATCGACAAAACATATGACATATTGTCTTACAACTCTTACAAGGATCTTTTGGCGGGTAGGTGATAGAGACAGCGCCTTACAGGTAAGGCAAACTGTAAGGCACTGTCTCTGTCACCCACGCATCAAAAGATCTTTTGGCGGGTAGGTGACAGAGACAGCGCCTTACAGGTAAGGCAAACTGTAAGGCACTGTCTCTGTCACCCACGCATCAAAAGATCCTTGTACGACTGATATGTACAAAAGATATGACATTCCGTGTAAGCAAAAGAGATGCATATCGTTGGCGTCAGCGCAGTACCTTGTAAAAAATTAAAAGTGAACCCATAAGTGTAGAACACTTCACAAATTATTATGCGAGAGCTGTGTAGTGTTATTAAACCTGTGACGTTTTTGGTCGCACATCAAATCGCGAACATTCGCGAAATATTCGTACAATGTACAACAGTCGCGCGCATGTGAATGGTCACTACAGTGCGATAAGGCTGACCGCCTCATTCATCTCACCTTTCAACGAGTCCAAATGGTTGACGAATCTTGCACAGCTGTTGGTATAGAGCGTGGAACGCGTCGGCAGCCGGAAGTCTCTCGTGTGATACTTCGCGACGAACTCTGCTTCTCCCTCCACTAAGTACTTACTGTCTTCAGTCAGTAATATGTTGTCTGGAAACAAAAACAACAAGTGACTTCTTCAATAGAGTTAGCAGTTAGCAGATACTTTCACCGGTCCTTAAGATAAGCAATGTCAGGAGCAAAAAAACTTTAAATAATATCACTATACCCTCATGGGCTCATACAAGGATTTCCTGTGACGTTGGTGCCATTGACAATTGACAACATACAAGACAAGAACATACACAGACTTAGAACCAGTGCAGCATTTAGATGAAAATTTTAGAAAAACGAAAAATCATTTAGATTTAAAAAACAACAATTTGTAGCCTTTGTAGAAATAACACTACCCACAGTTTCGTGAACAAAAACTTTATGTATTGTTCTTTAACTTTGGAGTTTATAAAAGTACTATACTTTTTCCTTCCAAGTATTACAAAACCCATCAGTTACACTCTTTATACCCTTAACTTACCACTCGCATCATCATATTGCAAGGGTGAATCTGATCTGTAGTCCATTCCATTTTCGTCCACATCCACCCCAATATTGTGCATCACCTGTTCATCATCAGTGAGAGAGTGTTCTAGCTTCACATCATTCACCAGCTCAGTTTTTACTTCCAGGTCCTGTCCGGAGTGCTCTGTTGGCACTGAAAAGTTTAAAATCAAATGTTTAAATATGGATGTTTTACTTCACTCAGTATTTGTTTGTTTGTTTGAACCCCCTTATCTCAAGAACTATTGATTTGAATTTAATAATTCTTTTTGTGTTGAATAGAATAGTCCATTTATTGAGAAAGACTAAAGGGTATATCATCACGGTACAGCCAACAGGAGCGGAGCAAAGTTTGCCAAAGGATATAATGTATATTACAGGACAGCATCTACCAGGTCACCTAGTATTAAGAAAGAAAATTGAGATTTGTATACTATGTCTGATCGAATTCCTCAAGGATACTACTACAGTGATAAATTATTATAATTACCATTAATAAAAATGGTATCCTTATTCAACAGCGAACCCAATAGTGCCTGCTCCGCAGCTGCCACCTTCGCTCGGAACGAGACTGCATCTCTCAGACTTGAGATACACACCCAACAAATGAGCTTATTTAGCTCTGGTGCGGTAGACAACTGAAAAAGTGTGAGTGTTACTTTTCATAGATTTAGTTACCCAAAATAATTATAAACCATAAAACTTAAACCATAAACAAGTGCTCAATAATCACTTCCAAATATTTACTATCCATACATAGATTTGGTGTTTTCTAAATAATGATTACATAGGCGCATAATTATCAACTAAACTTCGTTGCTACTTAGTGAATAACATTGAAATATTGACTTACAAATAAATTGAAGCATTCCATAAACATATTGTAATAAACTTCAGATTTCCCATTTATGTAAGTATACTCCTTCATCAAACTCCTATGGTTTCCTTCTACGTTACAAAATCTACATCTCCCGAAAATCGAGCCTTTTTGTCGCGTTTCCATCCTTGCGATACTCGCAACTTTAGAGTTTATGATTTTAATGCGTTCAGTTTAAATAGCTGATTTTAAAGTACATTGAATTCCATTAGTTTTTCTATTCATTTCTTATTCACAAAGTTTGTTTCTTGTGTAAATATAAAAACAAAATTCTCCAACGAAACGAAATATAATATCTAATACAATATTGTAAATTGTAAACAATAATTGTCTGACAGTTGTCAATTGTCAATCAATGTCAAATTTCATCACCACAGACGAGACATTTCATCGTCTATATAATATATAGACGATGAAATCCCACATATTATGTGGGATGTCAGTCACACCACAAGTCACACGCTCCGAGGTCACACGCGTTCCAATGGACTTAACGCGTTCCACAGCAAGCGAGGTTGGGTACCTACCTTACTTACATCTCATCTCATACTCCTACATCTCATACAAGTATTACTTTTATCTATGATACCCCTACGCGATCATAACGTATTTATACCACAAAAATAGGAACTATAATTATATATCATGATGAAATAAATATCATGATATTTTTTCTTATAGTCAGCACAATCATAAGATTCCGATATGACGGCTGTCATCACAGTGACAATAGTGAAGTATAACAAAAAACGATGCATTAAATAAACCGTTTTATAAAATTAACCGATTATAATTAGTAATAAGACTTTCTAATCGTTTCGTTAATTAAGTTCGGAACGATAATTTATAAACCGATCTCTGATTTTTTTCTTAAAATCAGTTAAAAACAGATGTAGCGTTGAGATTAACACCGAAAGGGATAATAAGGCAATTTGACTAGTAAGTTAAGGTGAGGAAATTATATTAGTTATTAAAATGGAAATTTCATTAATCTAGTGAAAACGATGAAACTATTAAACGGTTAATAATTATCCGATTTGAGTGGAAAAGGCTTAAAAACGTATGTATCGGGAATTTATAATAGCTACGAAAAATCGCAATGCTTTAGACATATTAAGGAATCTATAACTATTTGTATTTTGGGTGTGACATGGTAGCACATACTTTCGATTATAGTAATGTATCGATTATGGTCGATTCATAAATTGTTTCAAGAGATCACATAACTATAAATCCAGCCTCCTTATAAAACATTGTAGTGACGTCTTAAATATTTGTTCAATTTTACACAATTTATGATGTAAACTGATTAAAATAAAATTAAATTATTTATACCATTTATAAATAACACAAATAAAAAACAAGCAGGGATGGTTTACATATTTCGCCAGAATTTCTAGTATTTACCTATGTAAGTACGTATAAGTAAGTATCTAAATACTCGTAGTAAGTAAACAATATCACTCCAATTCGTTTAACTCGCTAGTTACTTGCGTTTAATATTACGGACTAATGCCTAATTAAAATATTTAACAAACTGTGGGTAATTTTATAACATCATGCTATGAGCAATAGAAGCGATGTACCAATAAAATATGTTGCAAAAATGGGAAGAAGTGTTTATTATCTGTAAACATAAAAACAATTTTCCAAAGCGAAGAGGAGGTGGATTCACAAGTACATTATGTACCTACTTATAAAGCTGCATTGATAATAAATATAAACTGTATACTGTATATTATGCACAGTAAATAGTGCATTGCACAATTTAACCAAAGTGACCTATCATTCACTACGAAATATCTTCACTCCATAGTATCATTACCAGCGGTTAAAATCAAAAAAATATATTTCCGTAATAAGTAAGTTAAAGACGTCCATACAAGGTTAGTTTGTGTTCATACATGACAGACGTCATATCGGAATCTTATGATTAGTAGTTTTGAACGTTATGATCAAATAATGGAACGCCCCGTTGTGGCGTAGGGCGTAGGTGGGTAATTGTTTTTTAAGAATTAGCCATTGGGGTGCATTGGGGGTACAGTGCGCCCAACTTAACTCTGAAATGGCAAAAATTGGAACTAATGAAAAGTCATTCATAAGTACGTTGTGGTCATTCATCTGTCAGTTACTAGTGTGCAATGATTGGTCAAATGAATGTCAAATGCGTCCGACAGCGCCTCTTTCGTTTCAATCTTAAGTTGGGTTTACTATAGCGTAGGTATACCATAGAGATATAGTAACATTTGACAACCTGTTTGTTTTGCTTCATAGTGAAGTAACCTGCTGAAAAACATCGATTAAATTTAATTAATCGATAAGGACTTCAAACACCTATAAATTGAATGCGATTGTTATAAAAAGTTTCCTGTTCGTTAGTTTAGTACCGCCTCAAATCCATTCCGATTCACAGCAATGCGATGCCCCTTATTAGATCGTTTGGATTGTTTTAACTGTTACATAAAAAAATTATCCAGCAAAGGTTTCAGTCCATACTTAATGTTTTTAGCAAAGATGTATTAAATATCTAGATGGAACATCGAATCCGCCAAAACGTGTCAAAAAGTTGTGGCCAACTGTTGGCCACAACTTTTATATCGTTACGCACAGAATACGCACACATAGACAATAAATGAACACGAAAAACATCGCCTACACCCTACACGCACACATGCTTGATAATATTGCCTTGTTTTTTTTGTTTTCATTGTAGGGCGACGCTCAATCTAGATATTTAAAAAATCATTGGGTTTTAGTTATTAGTGTCACTCACTAAGACCTTTTGATTCTACGTGAGATTCCACAATCATAGGACTTGAGATTTTTCATGTTCCAGAATCTCGATGACATAATAGGTACACTAAGTACAATAATATTATTAGAGTCGAAATAAAACCACAATTTCGAGACAAACATGAGTTTAATCTACGAACACCGGCAAAAACCACCAAGTTCACATTTAGAAAATAATTTTCTGGAAGTATTTGTGAAACACAGTCATGACTATCACCCAGTGTCTGGGAAATGAATTACCGAAATCAATTCATATCAATAGAATCTGATATATATTTCAGACTTGTTGACCATGTTTAGACAGCATATGCCCTCGCCAACTACACTTCTGAACGAACGCCATTCCGCATAGCTCGCATTTAAACCGCCTGTCATTTTCATGAATACGCATATGTTCTCGTAACGTTGACTTCCTTCCGTACGCCTTCAAACAAACCGTGCATTGAAACTTTTTGATCCCCGTGTGCTTCAGTATTATGTTGGTTCAACTGTACATTTGTGAAGCATCGTTTGTCGCAGACTGTACACTGGAACCTCCTTTCGACTAAATGGTCTCTCTTCGTGTGAATACGTAGCGCGGTTTGCGTCTCAAACGTCTTATCACACGCCTTGCATTTTAACTTCTTCAATGTGACACCATGCTCATTGATAAGATGCTTTTCTTTCCGCCTGTACGTTCCGAACATCTCTCCGCAATATCCGCATCTGTTTACCCCATTAGTGCTCGAATGTACCAGCCTCTGATGACCAGCTTTCTTGCTCGACGTATCAAACACTTTGGGGCAAAAATCGCATTTGAACGTCCCTTTCTTGTGCCTTCCTGCGTGATTAAACAGGTTATTCTTGGTCAAAAATCCAGTGTTGCAAATCTCACAAATGTGGTTTGGGTAATGCACGCTCATATGTTCAAGTAATCCTTTAAATGAATTGCAAATATACTCGCAAAAGAGGCATCTTAATTCCTCTTGATCGAATTTGAACGGCACTATGTAGTTCTTCGCATTTCTATACAGCAACTTCTTGTGGGTTTCGATAAGATGGTCGTACAATTGTTCCAACGAGTCGATGTTGTTCCCACACAAATTGCACTTAAGATCAGTGATATCTAGCTTGACTAAATAGGCTGAAGGTCGTTTCCCTTTGGCGTAGTTGCGTTTCGTCTTGACATCATGTTCCTTTATTGTGTGTTGTTTCAAATCCGCTGCATCAGGAAATTCTTCGTTACAAAAGCAACAACCATACCCTATGCCTCCGTGCCGGCGTATTGGCGTTGCATTTGTACACTCTAGAATAATGGCTATATTATTAGCTTGTTTTTTCATTTCTGCCAGTCTATTTTCACTGGGTATTTCACTCCCTAAACCCTTTTCTTTTACTCTGCTTCCCGTTTTTCTACTAAGAAGTTCTTCTTTAACGTTATTAGAGCCTTCTTTTGTGTCACCTTTTGTTAAATAAAAGAAATATTGCCACTTTTAAGAACTCCTTTACTCGTTATATTAGGATAAAATTGTACAAAATTTCAATGAGGAGTTAAAGCGGTCACGCACTGGAACGCACGCGCACGCACCGCGGTCAGAAGGGCGATTGGAGGACACGCAGAGGTGACCGGGGGTCCACTGGTCAGTGTGACGTTGTTAGTGACGTCCTCACGTGAGCGCCTTCACCAAAGGAGGAGCAAAGACGCACCGAACATAATTATCAGGCGCCTACATAACCTCCCCCCCTGCAACACCTCCTGGTGTTGCAGTAGCTTCTTGTAGCATTGGGCATAGTCGAGTTAGTGCTCGCCGCGTAGAACCTCGGCTCGTAGCAATATCGGCGACTCTAGCTACGCCATCGACCCCAGGGTAGAGCTTCGTCACACGCCCCATACGCCATTGAAGAGGTGGAGCGTTGTCATCTTGCAGCAGCACAAGGTCTCCCTCTTTCAGCGTGTTGTGGATGTTGGAGCGCCATTTGGTCCGCTGCTGCAGCTCGCTGACGTATTCCCGTTGCCAACGCCTCCAGAAGTGTTGACGGGCTTGCTCGATTCGTGCGTAGCGCTGCAGGCGGGCTGGATTCTCCTCTTGAAGGTCTGGATCAGGCAGCGAAGTCAACGGCCGTCCGATCAGGAAGTGCCCTGGGGTAAGAGATTGGAAGTCGTGAGGAGAGGAAGTAATAGGGCACAAGGGGCGGCTATTGAGTATAGCTTCCACCTGTGCGAACAAAGTAGAGTTCCTCGTAAGTGAAATGTGAATTGCCCATTACGCGTTTAATATGATGCTTAGCTGACTTGATTCCGGCCTCCCACAGTCCCCCGAAATGAGCGGCGTACGGCGGACTAAAACTGAACCGTATATTTTCGTTTGCAGCAAAATCAGCTAGATTATTTGAATTTTCGACAAAGAAATTAGATAGCTCTTTGGCGGCCGCGACAAAGTTACGACCGTTATCGCAGAATATTTGCGATGGTTTACCGCGCCGCGCGATAAACCGTCGCAAAGTCATTATGAAAGCATCCTTTGAGAGCTCAGTGACCGCTTCTAAATGAACACATTTGTACCTAAAACAAATAAAAAGACACAAATAGCACTTGGAAGTTGTTGCGCCGCGACCCTTACGATTTAAGATGTAGAAAGGACCACCGAAGTCCAAGCCTACAGTTTGAAAGGGGAACGCCGGTGTTGTGCGTTCTTGTGGAAGGTGGCCCATTACTGGTGTCACCGTCCTACCATAGAGGCGTTTGCATCGTACACAACCACGCGACGTCTGTCGTGCAAGAACCCTGCCCCCTATCGGCCATACGTAATCACGGATCGTACATAGTAAAAGCTGCGGTCCTGCGTGCATCTGTCTAATGTGCTCAAAACGAAATAAAAGAATACATAGGCGGTGTTTAGCATGTAAAATAATAGGATGCCCTTTGTCATAGCCATAGTTAGAACGGTCAAGTCGACCACCTGCTCGAATAACACCCTGTTCGTCTTTGAATGGAGTTAGAGATTGAAGGATGCTCTTGCTAGAAATGCAATTGCCTTTGTTTAAGGCGTCTTGCTCATTAGGAAAAGATTGGGCTTGTGAAAATTTACAAAGAAAATTGAACGAGTTGCGGAGCTCTTCTACTGTAAGGGCTCCGCTTAATTTGGATTTAGGAAGCCTAGAGTTGTGGATAAAACGTAGAACATAGGCAAATGATCGTTTTAATCGCATAAAATTAGAAAATCTATCAAAATCGATTATTGGTTGCGTGGGTAACACACTCACATGAGCTTTAATTTCTGGAAGATCGCGGTTAGGTTCGTAGCATAGAACTGGCCATGTCGATTCGTCGTTAGACAAGAAATCTGGACCTGACCACCACAGTCTTGAATGTAATAAATTATTGGCCCGAGTTCCCCTAGAAATTAAGTCCGCAGGGTTATCGTTAGTTGGTACGTGGCGCCAATTAGATGATGGAGTGGTTTCTATAATCTCGACCACTCGGTTTGCGACAAAAGTTTTTAATTTATTAGGGTTGGTGCGTAACCAACCTAAAACAACAGTAGAATCGCACCAATGGACACAACGCGATATCTTGCACCTTAAAGAATTAAGAACTACTTTGGTTAGCCTAACCGTGAGTAAAACCCCGAGGAGCTCGAGACGATTGATAGAAACAGGTTTGTTTGGGTTTACTTTAGATTTAGAGCAAAGTAAATTTACTACGACGCGTCCATTGATGTCCACAGATCGTAAGTAAAAACATGTACCATAGGCCGAACCGGAGGCATCACAAAATGTATGTAGTTCGATGCTCACTGGGGACTCGCATAACGTTAGTCTGGGCACTTGCAATGTAGTTAAATCATGGTAGTCCAATTTAAGCTCATTCCATTGGTCAAGTAAGTCGGATGGTATAGAATCGTCCCAACCGATATCACGACGCCACAACTCCTGCATTAATACCTTAGATCTAATAGTACAGGGACTTATAAGCCCGAGAGGATCGAATATTTTAAAAGAATGTGATAAGACTAGCCTCTTTGTTATCTGTTCGTCGCGATCATTGGGGATATTTATAACGACGTGTAGCGTATCAGAAGATGGTATCCACTGTAGACCTAGAGTATTCGTAGACTCACTGAACGTAAGCGTCGCTTGTGGGTCCGTCAATGTAGTGTCAAAGATAAAAGGAACGTTAGATTTGAACTTTCGAAGTGGAAAGCAACCCGATCGCAAGACTGAAACGACCGAATTTAAAATGTTGCGTAGTTGTGGAATAGAATCAGCACCGGTAATTAGATCGTCCATGTAGAAATCGTGTTGTATTATTTGTTTGACGGAATCATCTTTACAATCCTCGCCTAACTGCCAAATACACTTAGTGCTCAGATAACTAGCGCTTGCGAGACCGTAAGTCACCGTATTAAGCCTAAGAGTTTGAAGAGGATGTGACTCATCATCTCTCCATAAAATAAGTTGAAGATTACGGTCGTCTTCGTGCAAAGTAATTTGACGGAACATCTTCTCGAAATCGCCCGTCAGCACATATCTGTGTTGACGAAACCGTAATAATATGGAGAAGAGAGAATCTTGAACCGTAGGGCCTACAAGTTGTAAATCATTGATCGATACGCCGGAGGAGGTACTAGCGGAACCGTCAAACACAACTCACAACTTCGTGGACTCACTGTTCTGCTTGAATACCGCGTGATGGCATAGAAAATAACCGGGATTTGGACTCGGATCGTCTGCAACAGAACAGTGACCTAGCGTGATGTATTCGTTAATGAAATTTGTATATTGGATTTTGAGTTCGGGATTAGATCTAAAACGCCTTTCTAAATTAAAAAATCTATTTCTAGCCATTGTGTAAGAATTACCTAAACAATCGGGCGAGTCTTTGAGAGGTAAGCGGACACAAAATCTACCTGAAGAATCGCGAGAAGTGTAAGTCTTAAAATGATGCTCACATGCTTTCTCGTCTTCACTTAGAACCTTGGTAGGTGAAAGCTCTTCTAGCTCCCAAAAACGACTCAGTAGTTTGTGAATATCATCATTTGGATCGGTTGAAGTTTGAAAATTGCAATTAATAGTAGAATTAGTATTTGAAAATTGAGATCCAAGATAAATAGACCCTGATATAATCCAACCGAATTCCGAATTGATTAGATACGGTTTGTTAGAACCTAAAGATTGACGTTCGCTACCTACGATTTGCCAAAATAGATCAGCACCGACTAACACGTCTATTGGAGACGGTTTATAGAAATTTGGATCGGCTAACTGAACACCTGTAGGTATATTGAAAACCTTGGAATTGATAAAAGATTTTGGAATGTCGCCTGTAAGCTCGGGTAGCACCGGACATGTCAACCTCGCAGTGTAGTCACTGTGTAATGATTTGATTTGGAATGAGCAAAGCTCATTTACGCAGTGAGAGGTAGAATTTCCGACCCCTATGACGGTTACAGGCTTCATCGGTGATGATTGTAGACCTAGTCTATCCTTAAGGGATTTGGAAATGAGACTAGACTGACTCCCAGAATCGAGTAACACCCGCACTGTTTCGCACTTGTCGTTTTGTGGGTTGACCGCTATAACCATGGCTGTGGACAAGAGAGTTAATTTATTAACGTTATTGCTAGCAAAGTTCACAGTCATATTAGTTTGAGTCTCACAACTAGCGGTAGTGCGAGGCGCGCTTGGGGCGTCCCCATGAGAAGCAGATTGTTTGCTGCAAAGCAAAGTGTTGTGACGCCGTTTGCAATTGCGGCAGTTGCCAAGGCGACATGTGTAAGCGCTGTGGCCAGAACGCAAGCAGTTGTTGCAAAGCTTTAATTTAGCTACTAAGACCTGCCGTTGTTCGACAGTCTTAGCCTTAAAATTGGAACATTCATAAATTCGATGAGGACCCTTACAGACGTCACAAGTAATATTAGTTGAATTAGATAAATGCGCAGTAAAGGTACTGCTATGAAGTTGACCTCTTTTATTATTGTTATGAGGTTTGTTGTATTTATTAGACATTGAATCGCCACCTGACCTATAATTGTGATTATAAGTTTCAAGAATGTCTGCACGGTCCTTTAGAAATTTGGTAAATTGCTCAAGAGTAGGAGATTCAGAGATGGAATTTCTGTGCTCCTCCCATTTCATGCTCGTTTTGCTAGAGAGCTTCGAAGATACAATATGGATAATTAAAGTGTCCCAGTGTGAAGTAGGTTCTCCCAAACTAGACAGTGCACGCAAATTTTTATTGATATTATCAACAATAGAGCGTAGTACCTTGTCCGATTCCGTTGATTTAATTTCAAAATTTAAAAGAGAATTTAAATGGCTTTTAATAAGTAACCTTTTGTTATCGTAACGCTCGCGCAACAACTCCCAAGCTTTAAGATAGTTGGACTCAGTTACTTCTAGATTGCTTATAACGCGAGCCGCTTCCCCTTCGAGGTAAGAATTTAGGTAGCAAAATTTGATGGGGGTAGGTATTTGTTGGTTGTCATGAACAAGTGAACAGTAAAGATCGCGGAACTCAAGCCACTTAAAATAACTCCCATCAAATTTCCCTATTTGCAAAGTAGGAGGTTTGAAACCAATTCCCGTGTGGTTATGGCAACAATTAGACGAGGAGCTACGAGCGTCAGCTTGGTTAGCTGCAGTAGCTGCGTTGTGATCGGCTTGAAATTGTTGCGCGGTAGCAATTAAATAAGCAAACTCAAGCTCAATTGTGTCACGCTCACTGAGCTCATCGTCCATCTGTGATGAATTCAAAACTTCTATCTGACTTTGCAAATCCTCAAACAAGCACGATAAACTCTCGATTTTGGATAGCTGAATATTTAATTTTGCCAACTCGGTGTTATCTATCGATTTTAAATTTTCAACAGAAGCCAAATAATTTCTAAATTTAGTTAAACGGCCCTTAACTGAGCTGCGCTTAGCATTAAGTTCTCTTAATTTTGCATCCGACATGATTGTAAACGACAAAAATTATACAACGGAGTAATAAGTAACACGCTAGAGAATTTAATAACGATGCGAATCAAAACGTTAATCCAATGCAAGTAAATGAATATTGCGTCTTACGCCGCTCCTTTGTACAAAACCGGTTAGCTATTGCACTTCGGCTGAGCGATGCACCGACCGCCCGAGCCGGCCGCGTAGCGCGTAGACGCGTAGATCTGTAGATAAGCCGATAATCAAGTCAGCCGCGCGATATTCTCCTGGAATCACAAACAATTTGGGCTTTAAAAATAATTCAAAACTTATTGGGAATATTGGTTTAACCAGAAATGAAGTTTGTGAAATATTGTTGAAATTGATTTGTTAAGTACTTGTATTAATATGTAGATTGTAGGTAAATTAATAGGTATAAGAAGATCAAAATCACTTGCGTATTTATGTATAGAATTGTATTTTAGTTGTAAAATTATCGTTATTACTTTGAAATTTATTTAAAATATATGAATGTACAATATACTGCGTTATATGTAGGTAGTTTGAGACGACTCATGTATTCGATTTATGGAAAGTTTTATTCGCATTAAATCAAAATGGAATTAAAAGGACACAAAATGAATTGAATATGTGTTTGAATATCCTTTAACACAATGATGAAATTTTACTATAGGCGTGAAATCGGAACTTTTAAAAGTTGAAATAATTGTAACGGCGCACAGAATGAAAGCTAGAATTCGCCAATTAGGGAGAAAATAAATGAAGGATTGAATTGGATAAAATATGGACTAGTAAAAGGGATGTAGGATATAGGTATGGAAAATAACAGGGACACTTAGCTGATCGGTTGGCGGTGAATGCTGCTGACCGGCGTGATGAAAGGACCCCAAAACAGTTGATTAGATGCGCTGACCCGTCGTGCTGGCTTTAGACTAGGAGGTGCAGCTTCTTTCTTCAGATGTAGATTGGATCCTCGAAGATTATTTTCTCGAAAATGGACTTAATTACGATGTCCTGTCACGGTCGCCAGTTTTCTTATGTTAAATAAAAGAAATATTGCCACTTTTAAGAACTCCTTTACTCGTTATATTAGGATAAAATTGTACAAAATTTCAATGAGGAGTTAAAGTGGTCACGCACTGGAACGCACGCGCACGCACCGCGGTCAGAAGGGCGATTGGAGGACACGCAGAGGTGACCGGGGGTCCACTGGTCAGTGTGACGTTGTTAGTGACGTCCTCACGTGAGCGCCTTCACCAAAGGAGGAGCAAAGACGCACCGAACATAATTATCAGGCGCCTACACCTTTAATTTGTTGTATCTCTATAAAAACAACACCATTTTTCACATTATTTTTTGATTCTTCATCATTTTCTTTGCATTCGCTGACTTCTGTCCCTGAAAAAAAAAGTTTTTATTGGAATGAGAAATATAGCCCAATTGATTTACAATCTCAGAAATAATGTCCAGACCCTTTAAAGGTATAAAAAAAGTTGCTCTGGGATAACTCATAAAAGTTAAACAGACATACTTACTGCGTATTTCTTTGCCAATGGCTTCCAGAGGCACATTGTAAGTCATTGCTGCGACTGCTTCAGACATCCTCCTGCTCCGTACAGCTTCTACGGCTTTTCTCAAGTTCTCTGATACATTTACGTGTTTACGTATAGGTGGTATTAATTCGTATTCATCTGTAAATAAATTTCTTTCGTTAAATTAATTTTGGCTACATGGCAAATTGAACTGTGATCATACGTAATAAGGTTGTTTCTTCTAGGGAATGGCAATTCTATATCCTCGGACTCATTAACCGACTTCAAAAAAGAAGGAAGTTCTCAATTCGACCGTATAAATATGCTTTTTTTATGTTTGTTCAGCGATTTTTTCGTCGTTTATACCTCGACGTTCAATACCAATCACACACAGGTTTACCTTCATACCGCCCCACGGTCCATCTGCCGCTCGCGTTTGGTGCATGCCTTGCACGCCCGCTTACGCCGACTCAGTTAAAGCTTAACTAAGACAATTATTTTCTGTCACTCACGTTTCAAATCATTTGACGTCATTCTCCTGGACATTTTGAATCTCTTTGAAGCTCCCTTAGAATAATAACGCCTAGAAGCCGCGTCTGAACCAAAACATAGGCACAAACGCGTGCCATCTTCATTATCCTTGTGTGCGTGAGCGGTATGTATCTACGATCTTTTCACCCACAGAGATACGGCTTCAGTAATACCATTATCGTGCGTTTACCCACAAAAAACACTTTTTTTGTGGTATAGGTAAATATCCTTTTTGTGAAAATGCATTGAACAGATCTTTGTATTTTTAGTAGGCTTATACCAATTTTCTTTGCGGTTACGTCTAACTATTTCAATCCATCGATTGGCTATGACAGGGTCAACTGGAAAGCTAAAAAAAGAATATGAGACGCTATTAAAACAACTAACTAGTTAGTAGACTTTAATATGAAATGAAAGAGAAAAAACAAACGATCGAATAAAATAAATGCTAAGTAAATTATTTTCATAGAACTTATAACACCAACATTTAGTCTAAAAAGTTTAACAGTTTAACTTTTAACGTTAAAGTAACTAACTTTAAAAGTTAAACAGATATGGTAAATATTATATTTAATTTTTAACATTAAGTGGCAACACTGTTTAGTGATTACGTAATGTATTTCAAATCATTTATAATTCGTCATATTTGTACAGAAAATGTATAAAAAGCAGTACTTACCTGTGAAATGAAATATTATCACTTTTATTTTGTTTGTCTGATGTACTAAAACACTTCTTTATAGTGCAGACAGTCATTTTTAATTATTTCTCGGGAGCTGTGTTCGACTTATCGTGACGTTGAGCACTGACAGCGCGCGGAACGAACTTAGCCGGATATGGCTAAGTTTTAGTTGCGCGTTTTTAGAGCTTGCAATAGGTTTCTAGGCGTTATTAATCTAAGGAAGCTCCATTCCTTCTACCTTCAACTACATCCGAAGACCTTGTCGACTGCTTTCTGAAAGCCATTTTTATTTGCCTTCTTCTTGGAGGTTCTTTATAAATTTGTGTTTCGTTTGACGCTGAATAAGGTTCAGATTTAACGGCTATTCCTAAAAAAAGATGTTTTCATTTAATTCTCTAAATCAAATTAGATTTATACTATGGGGGAGATATCTATGCATATAAATTAAATGTAAAATCGCGTTGTGGCGCGTTTTTTACAAAGACAAAACGTTATTGTAGCAAATGAACGGTATACGCCCATGCTATTATGCTATTAATAGTGAGCAAGTAACAAACTGTATCTGAAACACGTTACAATACAATCCATCTTACCTATGTCCCCACCAGTATCCTTATCAAAATTATTCATATCAACATCAACAACACAATCATTATCATCAAAACTAACATCAACTTCGTCATCATCATCACTGTGTAAATCTTCATAATCGAGGTACTCTGTTTGTATATTAACTACCAAGTCGTCTCGTTCTTGTTTCAACTTGTCTACATCCACTGAAAGCAAATGAGTGTTATATCTATATCTTCTTCTTCTTCTATCTATACATAATTATAATATAACATAATTATAAATTTAAATAAATTATAATAAATATAATATTGTATGTTTGTGCACGCTAATCTCAGAAACGGCTGAACGGATTTTTATGGGATTTCACTGGGAGATAGAGGAGGTTGTGAAGCAACATATATATGTGAAAAGACTCCTATGCACGACCGAAGTCGAGGGCAACAGCTTGTAAAGAAATATAATTGCTTTTTACAAAAAAAAATAACCGACTTCAACCTTGATAAGCAGAGATAACTCAAAAACTACTCGCCAGATGGCGCTCAATTCAACATGGAAGTGTAAAGTTCTCGTCACTACAAATTAATCAAGCCCAAACACTAGATAACTGCAGTTAATTGATAAGGAGTTCCCTCAACTGTTTTTCGGCTTCATCAGATCGACTCCAGACCTTCATGAAATGGTAGCGCTTTAATGTACTTATGATAACATATACAAACACACTAGTCGTCCATACAATTTTCGAAAGTTCTCCTCGATTTCTCTGAGATGCCATCATCAGATCCTGGTGTCCTTATCAGGGGACCCCACTGCGCATATCTACTTTACAACAAAAAAGAATTATCAAAATCGGCCCATAAACGACGAAAAAAACGCTGAACGTACATAAAAAAAGCATATATACGGTCGAATTGAGAACCTCCTTCTTTTTTGAAGTCGGTTAAAAAACATACAGAAACCTACAATGAACCTTTATCACGGGGGCGGAAAGCTGAAATTTGTGTGGGTTGCCATTAAAACGAATTCCATATCGAACGCCAACGGAGTATAGCACTGAACACATTGTAACGACGCGGCTACGGTCCGACTAAAACAAAAGCATTCGATTATGACCTGTATGTGTTGATTATTACTGATCTCGAATGGTGGGCTCACGCGATGTATGATCCTATATGTAGGATCAAATAAAACAAGTTGACTTTAGAAATATATAGTGATGCCTCAACAACGGGATGGGGCGCTGCTTGTGACGACGAACGGGCAAGTGGGATGTGGGCGGAGAGCGAACGATTACGTCATATTAATTATTTAGAAATTCTAGCTGCTCCTGTCAACAGGACTACTCAACAGGACAAGTGGGAATAAACGCACAGTCAATAAGCCGTTGGATTAAGTGTGCCTTGGGTGCTTGTGGAATTGACGTAAGCATTTTCACTGCACACAGTACAAGACACGCTTCTACTTCCAAGGCCCATAGGATGGGTGTAAACTTAGACCTAATCAGAAAAACACCCGGTTGGAGTAATTATGAAATATTTGGTAGATTTTACAATAGAGATATATCCGAGTTAGTCATGATGATATCTTTGCCAGCAGTATTCTACTAAGTAATTAAGTACATAATCAGTATATATCGCTCTTTTGATCGACTTTACAATGTAAAATGTTTATGTATAGACCTATTGGTTTAACTTCAATTGACTAACAATTTAAATAGAATATCATGTGTACTAATCACTGTTGATATTTTATTTTAATCTCAACATCTACATCCTTACTAATATTATGAATGTGAAAGTGTGTTTGTTTGTTTGTTTGTTTGTTTGTGACGCTTTCACGTCGCAACAAAGCTATTATATGGTAAGGTTTATGTGTGTGGGGATAGTTAGGAGGGTGGAGAGTGACGTAGGCTACTTTTTACCGCGGAAAAACATCCCATTCCCATGGGAAGATCGATGTTTTGTTAGTTGCTAGATATTTATTTTCGGAGTTGCTAATAGATGGCGGTAATAAAATTCATTTGCAAGTTCTGAATTACGCTATCAAATACTACATGACATGTAATTTACTTAAGTCATAGGCAAATGTAATAGGCTACTTTAGCTCTGCCTCGAGAACTCCCCGCTCCGGCTGTATTCAGTGTACCGCCCGCCCGCTGGCACTATCCTGTTGACTGATGTCCGCAAATTGCTCAGCCAACAGGATAGTGCCAGCGGACCAGAGGGATCTTCGAGTCGAGAGCCTGGACGACTTCATCGAGAGATTATAATAATAATAATAATAACGCTTACACACTCATACCCCCGCAGTAGGTTACTAGATACCTGTGTCGCGGGTGGCATGGACTACACATAATATAACACATTACAATTACACCCATGACCCGAGTACAAATATTTATCTGCCACATAAATATCTGCCCCGGCCGGGAATCGAACCCGGGACCCCTCGCGTCGCAGGCAGGGTCACTACCAACTAGGCTACAGGGTCGTTGGGTACAGGGGATTGGCACGCAACATGTTCGGGCGTGTCGACGCGTCGCGGTTCCCGCATCTGCAGGACCTGGCGCCGCTCCACACCCGTCCACCGGACCGCTGAGCCTTTCCGCGCGACTTGCTGGTTGCGCGGGACGGGCCTAGCACTGACTGATACTGGGGCTTCGTAAGTCGTCGCCCGGCGCTGATCGGCTCCTGCTGGGCTTCCCACCAGCGGGATTCACCCGGTAGGGCCTCGATCGCCTGGGCGGCGCGAAGATGAACCCCATCCCGTTTAAGACTCTGTGGCCTATAAAAAGGCCACCACTCACCGGACTTGACCTATTGGTTAACCACAGATGGACAACCAAGGGCCTTAGGGCCCAACCCAAGGACCGGCCCGTTTTAACGGGCCGCGAGAGACACCCCCAAAGGGGAACTAACTGTCCCGAGGGCTCCATACACCTCAGACAGGGTGGAGTGAAGAGAGCGAGTAGTAGGCTATTTTTTAGCCTAAATTCCTACGAGAGCGGGACCTACGCGGCTGTTACCTACGGGTCCCGAAGCGAAGCGCGGGCGGTTCTCTAGTGTAATCTAATCTTCTTCTTCGTCGTTTCCTCATGACTGAGGGTCGTGGTCATCGTAAGTGATTTTCTCCACTAAAGTCCTCCAGGCTTTTCTGTCTTGGGAAAGTTGCATGGATGCGTGAATAGTGGATTTACACGCTTGTTTAATAGTATCGGTCCAACGGGTCGGTGATCGCCCTCTACTCCTCTTTCATTCCACGCAGCCAACCACTATCAATTTTTCAAGATTGTCTGGTTCACGCCGGACCACGTGGCCGAAGTACTTGAGAACCCTACGCATGCATATAGTAGAGAGACGAGTTCGGATCTTGAGTTCCTTCAGAATAGATACATTGGTGCGATGGGCTGTCCATGAGATACCCAACATTTTACGCCAACACCACATCTCAAATGCATCTATCCTGTTCCGTACGCGAGACTTCAGTGTCCAGGTTTCGGAAGCATAAAGAAAGATAGAGAAGACAAGGGTATGCATAAGCCTTATTTTGACTTTTAGGCTGATTCCTCTGTTCTTCCATATCTTTTCCAACCGTTTTACTGCTGCCTTTGACATCTGCGCTCTGCGGATGACCTCTGGTTCACAATCCCCATCACTGGAAATCATAGAGCCGAGATACACAAACTGATCAACCGTAACATGTAATCTAATATAGAAGTACAAAACCCGAATATACTTAATTAGTGATTAAACGAACTTACCTTAAGTGAAGTTCTATCCTAATTATGTGAGGGTTTTGTACGAATATATTAGAACCCACCCTCCCAAAATTCCTTTGACCCTAAAAATATCAACAGGATGTACCATGACAGTTACTCTAAACTAAATGAAGGTAGGGCGATACGTGACAAAGGAGGTAAACAAAAAAAAAGGAGGTAGAATTATCTCAAACAGTGAAGATGGCGCCACAATACGTGTACTACATGTAATCTAATATATTCGTACAAAACCCTCACATAATTAGGATAGAACTTCACTTAAGTTAAGTTCGTTTAATCACTAATTAAGTATTGCTATTTCACTCATCCACAATCCTTTCGGCTAAGACGCGCTCGCGCATCGGCCTGCATCGGTTGAAATCGGTTCTACTCTGTGATATCGTGATATTCGTGATATCGTTTATTTCCGAACCGAGCATATCGCTACGATACACCAATATCGGCTTTCAAAAAATATATAGTTTTTACACGCATCAATATAGGATATTACGTTAACGGTCTAATATACGTTTCAATATCTATACGATTTGTATCGGCCACCTCTACAAACAAACACTTTTTGTTCTCATGACAGTCATGACCTTCTCCTTTTAACAACAAAGTTTATTTACACAATATTGGGTGTTGCATCAAGAAAATCATCATTTAATGAATAAAATGAATTCAATATTTTCTTTTTTATTATTATTAATATTTACATGCGCAAATAAAGTAAAATGTTTCCCAGGAGAATGTGCAGACGTGAATTCCTTACAAGAATCTAACATTAGTGCGTTGAGTAAAGCTGCTATACCGGAGTTAAGTAAGGATAAAAGAAAAGGAGCTGCTGGCAGTATAGTGGTTATAGGAGGTTCTGCAGAACATACCGCGGCTCCATATTTTTCAGCTATATCAGCTTTAAAGGTAAGTCTAAGCAATTAAATAATATTAAGACGTATTAAAAAGGTGATAATTGTACAATATGGTACTTACTATTATTCGAAATATCTACCAAATTTGTATTTGTGATCCCTAAAATCAGAGCTTAAAAAAGATGTGTATTTACCTGTTTTGACGTGAAATAAAATCTGCTAAATTCACGTAAGGCAATCTATACCTATGGGCTAGAAAATAAACCTGAAGTTTACTTAGGTAAGTATGCATGCATATTTCACGGCATCTAACTTGGGTGTCACAAGGTATAGTTGGTGGTGTTACCTCAAAGTAGTTCAACATTGGAATCATTCACTTTCCAAAATTCCCAGGATGCTTTCCACGGTTACTTTACTTCTCCCTCTAACCCCCGTAAGTGAGAATATTTTTTCTCGGTTGGCGTATATGCACCATATTTGTTAAATTTTCCGTTTATATTTTTCGTTAATATTCAACTATGTTATAAAAGATGTTCTTTCAACGAAAATCTTGTATCGCGTACTGGTGAAACGGGGCATTGGGGAAGCCGAAGGTCTGATAATGCCCGGGAGTTTACCGAAAGTCCGCTTTAACACGTTCAACGCCACCTCAATTTTCATGAAATTCGTAGCGATGCCGCCCTACAAAAGCACTAATGGTCTTTAAAATTATTTTATATTATATATTTAAATGAATAATAACGTGAAACGAACGTAAGCGTGATTGATATTGAACAAACTGAATGAGAATACCTATTTCAACTATCTTGAATTACAACTTGAATTAATAATAAAATTAATTTACACCTTTTTGTCTTAAAGGCTATTTTTTATTTTATTAAAAAAATAAATTCAACCTAATCTCAAATTATTTGAACATGTTTTAGGAAAAGCAATATATTATGTGCCTGAAACGGAGCATAATGAAGACGAAACATTGACATCCAAGCACAAAGGTGGACAATCTCTGACATACTTGTGTTAGTGGACACGCCAGGCGTGTTTTCGGCATTACTTAACCAATTTATTTTTTAAATGTAAAATTGGAGATTTTCGCCGGGGGCCACTTTAAAATTCTTTAGTTTATTGCTCAAGGATTACGTAGTGAGAATCCCAATAAACTATGTAGGCAATTTTTTTAAATATCGACGAAAGATTCAGAACACGCCTGGCGTCTTCAAGGCGTTGTCATAGAAATTCGTAACAACACGCTAGGCGTGCCGGTGGCATTGAACGTGTTAAAACAATGACTGGCTTCAGTCCAATTTCAGTCCAAAAAATGTATTACCTAAGCACGAGTCCCTTCTGCTCATTTGGGTGGCCAAAAGCATACTTCATCACGATACTCCAAATGCGGATTGGTGGAGAGTTTAGTGGCTAACAAAAATATCGCAAATAATTTAATTCGTTTGAATCCCTATTTCTGCCTAACGATATTTTATAGATATTTGTTTACAAATATAAGTTTGAACGATTTATTTTGAAGATCTTCTATATGAAGTCACTAAGTTGACTCTGCCGTTGGTCAAGTTGTCACTTATCCTGGGACGTAATTTATAGGTGGGCCTTTATTATTTTCTGTTTTCAGGTCGGAGCAGATGTGGTGTTCGTGATTACCACGGAGAGTGCTGCTCCGGTAATTAAGTCATACAGCCCTGATTTAATTGTACTTCCTATTCAAAATATGCAATCCTTGTCCAAAATTAATGCTGTCTTACCAAAAATGCATGTTATTGTCATAGGTCCAGGGCTCGGACGAGAATCCGAAGATATAGAATTAGTTTACAAAGTTATTGAAACTTGTAAAACACACAAAAAACCTCTTGTAATAGATGCTAGCGGACTTTACGCCCTTGCTAAGAATGTATCAATTTTAAAAGATTATCCTAGCCCTGGAGCTATTTTGACTCCAAATCACGCAGAGGGTAAACGATTAAAGGATGCTATACAGAATGATAATTGGTTTGAATACTGGGGACCTTACGTATCTGTGTTAGAGAAAGGTCAAGAGGACGAATATCATTCAAGCCTTGATAACATTTCTTGGAAATTCTCAGATATAGGTTCTGGCAGACGCGCTTGGGGCCAAGGAGATATATTGGCGGGTTCATTAGCAACATTTTTTCATTGGGCTATAGAAGCACACTTATGCAAAAACGATTATTCAGATATAGTTGCTCAAAGCATAGCAACATACTCCGCTGTTAAATTCACCAGAACTTGTAATTTCAAAGCATTCACTAAGCTTGGGCGAAGTATGACGGCTTCCGATATGATAAATGAAATTCATTCTTCATTTACAGAATTATTTGATCAGTAGTGAAACAAATATGTTATAAAATATTTATAATGTAATTTAATTTAACACTTGGCATGCTAATAAATATTTTGTATAGACGAAATGGTTTTTTTTGTGCTCAATTTACTTTTTTCTAAACAAATTTTAACATTCTTGGGTTGTTCTTCCCTTAGGTATGAAATCTATACTATAATAAAACTGTAGGAGCACGTGTTCTGTACATTGAATATTTTTTTGAAATTTCGACTAAGGGGCACTTACAAATCGAGATAGAACTCAAAAATATATTTTTTTTATTTATTGTCTGTCTGTCTGTCTGTCTGTCTGACCGATCATCACGCGTAAACCACTGGACAGATTTCATTGAAACTTAGTAAAGTTATTACCTATATACTGGTGTCTATTATAGGCTACTTTTTTTGTCGAATAATATTAAGGTTCCCTAGGGATAGGTAACTAAAGTTTGTATGGAAATTTTTTATAACGTCGTCCGATTTAATTCAAATTTGCAACAAAGGGTTATCACTTAAATTAATAGAATACGTGTTTCTCAGTTTTTCGATATTTTGTAAGGAAAAGAAAAAAAACACAAACGAATGCGGAAATTTGTAATTTTTTAAGGTAACTTTCTGACTAAACTGAAAATGATTTTAACCCCATGTTTAAAAATTATTATAGTTAAATAAGTAATTTTCAATGTAAAATCAGTAGGTATTTAAAATATTGCCAGCAAAGGGTGCAAAATGGGGATAAAGTTGGTACAATTAGAGGTGCAGTGTTTATTCGAGTTGACTTAAGTTTTGTCATTTTTGTTGCGGGCTTAGATTTTTGTGAGACTTTCACTGAGAGATAGAGAAGGTTACTTATTATCCCGGAATTCCGTGGAATCCTTATTCATGTGGGAAAAACTCATATTTGGGAACGAGGTCGCGGGTTTAGATGTTTATGGGACTTTCAGTGGAAGGTAGAGGAGGTTATGGAGCATTATATAGGCTAATTTTTGTTCCGGACTTCCCGCGGGATCCACTCAACTGCTCTGTAGAAGTTGTCAAAAAATTCATTAAACATTTTCACGCGCCAAAAATACTCGCACACACAATGCGAATTCTGTGGCATCCTACTAATATTATAAACGTGAAAATTTGTATGTTTGGTCCTCAATCACGCAAAAACGGATCAATGGATTTGTTACACGGATAGTTTATAACCCAGAATAACACATAGGACACTTTTTATCCCGGAAATCCCGCGGGATCCAATTTTATGCGGAAAAAACTTCTACGAGAATGGGTATAGCTTCATAACAAACATATTAATATAAAAGTAACAAGTCTGTCTTTCCGAAAATCCCGCGGGATCGGGAGTTTATCCTGAAATTCTTACGGGAGCAGGACCTACGCGGCTGATACTTACGGGTCCCGAAGCGAAGCGAGGGCGGTTCGCTAGTTTGTAATAAATACACTTCGATCTACAATACCATATTACATACTGTTTGCCCTGCCCTGTATGTGCCTGTATTTAGCATTGCAGAAGTGAATGAGCTGATGGAGGGACCGTCCCCACCGCCTTTTCCCTAACTACGCAACTGTATCTATCTTATATTTTTACGGAATGTAAATAAACGAGCACGTAGCATCGCCAGCAGCACCATCCTTCGCTGCCACTCATCGGCACTCATAACATAACAATAAATTGTGACCAACCTAGCTAGAAAATTATCCAAATTGGGACTCTGATACTTCGATCAAATATTTCTACACAAAAGAGGTATAAATGCGCCCTCCTTTATTTTGTGGTATTTCATGGGGCGCGTTTAACGGAGGGATCAATCCCTCAATACAAAAAGAAATTACCAACTTACGGAGACATGACCGTAGCACAGAAGATTGAGAAATGGATAGTGTGTTCAATCACAAATTAAGTTCAATGTTCATGGGGATTACTAAAAAAAGGGAATGTTTTGAGCGTTTTGTTTGCACAGTGGAACGCGCCCATACCATATTATAGCGCTATCAGAGTGTCAGCTGATATTCCTTGGCCAGCTGTAGCTGTCAGTGTCAAAACAGTTGATTGATTGATGGATGACGACAAATTTTGTTGAATAACAAACAATCCACTTCTTGTTAAGCTATTGCATAGCTTCTTTCGCGCGCCTTGGGCGTGGGGACCGAATTGAGAAATTTCGTAACGAAAACACCTAACACCCCCCACTCCTGGCATCTATCGATAAATACCAGAACTTTTAACTGAGTTATCTAACTTTTACTTTTACGGCTAAACCGATTTGGCTAATTTTAGTCTTGAAATATTCGTGGAAGTTCAGGGAAGGTTGCAGCGATGAGAAAATATAGAAAAATTGCGAGGAAAATACTAAAAATGAAAATTTTAATTTCCCATACCAATCTTACCTGTCAAACATTTGATTTTCGCCCCGTCGGTTCGGTATTTTAAGAATAATTACATGTAGATCTGGATTAAATAAGGCGTTGGAATCGACAACGTGTTCATAATAGTCGAATTATCGCGTATTTAGATTTAAAACATGCAAAATACATGACATAAAATAATGACACTATAATGACTTGAGGGTGATAGAGACAGTGCCATACAGGCAAGGCAAACTGTAAGGCACTGTCTCTGTCACCCACACGTCATTCACGCGCCAAAAGATCGTTGTAGGACTTAAATGTCAAATGTCAATTTTCATTTTAAAAAGAATTATTTTGTCAACTGAAAATACTGAAATAGTTCTTACGCTTTTGTTCAGAATATTTAAATCTTCTTCGCACAAATTAATGCATTATCCGTTTCTAATAAAGATTTAAATGTCTTGCACCTATAATGTGACATGTGACCTATGATGTATGTAATCTTAACAATTAGGTTTACGTCATTATTATGTGTCTCTTTCAGTGATATTTCCTATGAACTTTGATGTAACTTTTGATAACTAGGAAACTAAACGAAAACTGGTACACCACTTTCTTGGCCCACCGTACCTAGCGTATGAGCGTATACCATAGATATAGTAGAGCCATTTAGGTCCATAGAGATATTACACTAGAGGGTAGAAGCCAGGCTTCAGAGCGTACCTCGGATAAAAAGAGACGAAATCTTTAGTAATCACCTTTCTCTTTCTGGCGAGGCTTCAGAGCGTACCTAGGATAAAAAGAGACGAAATCTTTAGTAATCACCTTTCTCTTTCTGGCTCCTCGGGATCGGAGAGAGATAGGTAATTACCGTTATCGTTGTTTCTCTTTCTAACCGGGGGCGAATGCAATCTATATGGGCAGCCGTATGGCTCACATAGAGATATTATACTAGAGGGCAGAAGCCAGGCTTCAGAGCGTACCTCGGATAAAAAGAGACGAAATCTTTAGTAATCACCTTTCTCTTTCTGGCGGGGCTTCAGAGCGTACCTACCTAGGATAAAAAGAGACGAAATCCTTAGTAATCACCTTTCTCTTTCTGGCTCATCGGGATCGGAGAGAGATAGGTAATTACCGTTATCGTTGTTTCTCTTTCTAACCGGGGGCGATTGCAATGTATGGGCAGCCGTATGGCTCACCCACTCTATTGTAATATCTCTATGTTTAGGTCACATTTGACAACTGTTTGTCTTTGCTTCATAATGAAGGTAGGTAACCTGCTGAAAAACATCGATTAAATTTAATTAATCGATAAGGACTTCAAACACCTATAAATTGAATGTGATTGTTATAAAAAGTTTTATTAAGCGCATAGTTCGCACAACGACTAAAAAAACGCGGAAAATAATGCGTGAAATAATGGCGCGAAATGAAATCATGACTTTTTTTCTGGAGACTGGCTTTTGAGCCAGACGTTATAAATACATGAATGATTATGAATAGACTCGTAATAAGTTTAATGCTTGCTTTGTTAGAATTTGATGGAATCTTGAGGAGAGGGACCCGGGACGGTTTTCGTGGGTTTAGGTATGATAGGTAGGTACCAATATTATCATATAAATAGGTAGATTGAGCGTCGCCCTACAATGAAAACAAAAAAAAACAAGGCAACAATATCAAGCATGTGTGCGTGCAGGCGATGTTTTTCGCGTTCATTTATTGTCTATGTGTGCGTAATCTGTGCGTAATGATATAAAAGTCACAAAACGTGTCAAAGTTTTGACACGTTTTCGCGGATTCGATTATCCATCTAGATATTTATACATCATTGGTAGGTACTTACCTCGGCCGTCGACCGCGTCGCCTCGCTCGATCCAAATTTTGTTTGATTTGCTTGTTTGAGTTGTTTCTTGATATGGAGCACGCTCACAACACACACTCGAGTTAAAATATTGATGGGCCCATCCGAAATTACTGGTATTTTAGAAGATTTCACGGTTTTTCCACGGAGCACAGCGGATTTGCTCGCAACGGCCGCGATGAAGCGGATGAAGCTCAGAGGGATGAAGTGAATTGAAGTGTCTAGTGGCGCCGCGCGACGGTCATCGGCGGCAACTTTTGCATTTGTCGAACTCGATGCAGCAGGAATTGAGTTTTGGCGCGATTATTTAATTCGATAGGCCGAGATTCACTAGGTTTGGAATATGGGAATGGTGGAAAGGAATAGCAAGCCTAAACAGATTACATATTTTTTCCCCTAAAATGTAACGAAATTAATTTAGTTCGTATTTAAATATATTTTATTTTGTAATGGTGAAATACTTTTTGACGATTAGTTCGACTTCTCGAATTCAACTTATCTACTGATCTGTTTCTTTTGGTACCTATGATCCCTAATGTTTAAAAAGAAAAAGAGTTGACTGACGTAACTTTGTAACGACGTCAGTTCTTTACTTTTAAGTAAGTAAGCCCGAGAACGAGACTGCGAGAAACCGATCACATTCACGCTTCTCGGGTGTTCTCGGCGTGAGTTTGTAGCCGCTATTATAATATCTAGTAGGGAATATTAAATAATATGGGGCGTCTCCCTTACAAGGTTACTTTCTTAGCGGCTACAGACTCACGCCGAGAACCCCCGAGAAGCGTGAATGTGATCGGTTTCTCGCAGTCTCGTTCTCGGGCTCGCTGTTCTCGGATCGGTGTCGGTATTTTTGCCCGCTTCAAAGGGTTTCTCGGGCGAGAAAAGAGAACCGCATTCACATTCTCGTTCGGTCTCAGTGGGACCGTTGTGTGTTTTTGTATTTAAAATTTACATTTCTAGTTAAAATAATCTACTGTCTGTGGTTACCAATTATTATTATTATTTTAGTACTTATATTAATTTATTTCTTATTTTAGTATTCACAAGATTGCACACAAAACCAAATCCGCTGCACTGACGTCCATTCCGGATGACGATCGAGAATGCGAATGAGAAGGTCGCATGAGTGTTGATGCCTTCTCGGTTCTCGCGCAATTTCTCGACAAGATTTCACGGCGAGCCTTCTCGCGTGAGTCTGTTGGGGCTATCTACAATTTCGACGAACTGTCAAATGTGACCTATTAAAATCATATTAAAATGGCCATGAATTTGCTTCATGATTATGGCGTATACCCCACAAGTATAGTACGAGTAATCTGTGCCTATACCTATGAAAGTATGAAAATATTCGGTATCGTCGTTAAACTTAAAATTGCTTTCCCTGTTCGTTAGTTTAGTACCGCCTCTCAAATCCATTCCGATTCACAGCAATGCGATGCCCCTTATTAGATCGTTTGGATTGTTTTAACTGTTACATAAAAAAAATATCCAGCAAAGGGTTCAGTCCATACTTAATGGTTTTAGTTATTAGTGTCACTCACTAAGACCTTTTGATTCTACGTGAGATTCCACAATCATAGGACTTGAGATTTTTCATGTTCCAGAATCTCGATGACATAATAGGTACACTAAGTACAATAATATTATTAGAGTCGAAATAAAACCACAATATCGAGACAAACATGAGTTTAATCTACGAACACCGGCAAAAACCACCAAGTTCACATTTAGAAAATAATTTTCTGGAAGTATTTGTGAAACACAGTCATGACTATCACCTAGTGTCTGGGAAATGAATTACCGAAATCAATTCATATCAATAGAATCTGATATAATTATATTTCAGACTTGTTGACCATGTTTAGACAGCATATGCCCTCGCCAACTACACTTCTGAACGAACGCCATTCCGCATAGCTCGCATTTAAACCGCCTGTCATTTTCATGAATACGCATATGTTCTCGTAACGTTGACTTCCTTCCGTACGCCTTCAAACAAACCGTGCATTGAAACTTTTTGATCCCCGTGTGCTTCAGTATATGTTGGTTCAACTGTACATTTGTGAAGCATCGTTTGTCGCAGACTGTACACTGGAACCTCCTTTCGACTAAATGGTCTCTCTTCGTGTGAATACGTAGCGCGGTTTGCGTCTCAAACGTCTTATCACACGCCTTGCATTTTAACTTCTTCAATGTGACACCGTGCTCATTGATAAGATGCTTTTCTTTCCGCCTGTACGTTCCGAACATCTCTCCGCAATATCCGCATCTGTTTACCCCATTAGTGCTCGAATGTACCAGCCTCTGATGACCAGCTTTCTTGCTCGACGTATCAAACACTTTGGGGCAAAAATCGCATTTGAACGTTCCTTTCTTATGCCTTCCTGCGTGATTAAACAGGTTATTCTTGGTCAAAAATCCAGTGTTGCAAATCTCACAAATGTGGTTTGGGTAATGCACGCTCATATGTTCAAGTAATCCTTTAAATGAATTGCAAATATACTCGCAAAAGAGGCATCTTAATTCCTCTTGATCGAATTTGAACGGCACTATGTAGTTCTTCGCATTTCTATACAGCAACTTCTTGTGGGTTTCGATAAGATGGTCGTACAATTGTTCCAACGAGTCGATGTTGTTCCCACACAAATTGCACTTAAGATCAGTGATATCTAGCTTGACTAAATAGGCTGAAGGTCGTTTCCCTTTGGCGTAGTTGCGTTTCGTCTTGACATCATGTTCCTTTATTGTGTGTTGTTTCAAATCCGCTGCATCAGGAAATTCTTCGTTACAAAAGCAACAACCATACCCTATGCCTCCGTGCCGGCGTATTGGCGTTGCATTTGTACACTCTAGAATAATGGCTATATTATTAGTTTGTTTTTTCATTTCTGCCAGTCTATTTTCACTGGGT
Source organism: Hesperia comma (assembly GCA_905404135.1). NCBI lineage: Eukaryota > Metazoa > Arthropoda > Insecta > Lepidoptera > Hesperiidae > Hesperia > Hesperia comma. Next base: position 17,873,748 of record FR990015.1, on the reverse strand, counting down.
ATTTCACTCTCTAAACCCTTTTCTTTTACTCTGCTTCCCGTTTTTCTACTAAGAAGTTCTTCTTTAACGTTATTAGAGCCTTCTTTTGTGTCACCTTTAATTTGTTGTATCTCTATAAAAACAACACCATTTTTCACATTATTTTTTGATTCATCATCATTTTCTTTGCATTCGCTGACTTCTGTCCCTGAAAAAAAAAGTTTTTATTGGAATGAGAAATATATCCCAATTGATTTACAATCTCAGAAATAATGTCCAGACCCTTTAAAGGTATAAAAAAAGTTGCTCTGGGATAACTCATAAAAGTTAAACAGACATACTTACTGCGTATTTCTTTGCCAATGGCTTCCAGAGGCACATTGTAAGTCATTGCTGCGACTGCTTCAGACATCCTCCTGCTCCGTACAGCTTCTACGGCTTTTCTCAAGTTCTCTGATACATTTACGTGTTTACGTATAGGTGGTATTAATTCGTCTTCATCTGTAAATAAATTTCTTTCGTTAAATTAATTTTGGCTACATGGCAAATTGAACTGTGATCATACGTAATAAGGTTGTTTCTTCTAGGGAATGGCAATTCTATATCCTCGGCGACTCATTAACCGACTTCAAAAAAGAAGGAGGTTCTCAATTCGACCGTATAAATATGCTTTTTTTTATGTTTGTTCAGCGATTTTTTCGTCGTTTATACCTCGACGTTCAATACCAATCACACACAGGTTTACCTTCATACCGCCCCACCGTCCATCTGCCGCTCGCGTTTGGTGCATGCCTTGCACGCCCGCTTACGCCGACTCAGTTAAAGCTTAACTAAGACAATTATTTTCTGTCACTCACGTTTCAAATCATTTGACGTCATTCTCCTGGACATTTTGAATCTCTTTGAAGCTCCATTCCTTCTACCTTCAACTACATCCGAAGACCTTGTCGACTGCTTTCTGAAAGCCATTTTTATTTGCCTTCTTCTGGGAGGTTCTTTATAAATTTGTGTTTCGTTTGACGCTGAATAAGGTTCGGATTTAACGGCTATTCCTAAAAAAAGATGTTTTCATTTAATTCTCTAAATCAAATTAGATTTATACTATGGGGGAGATATCTATGCATATAAATTAAATGTAAAATCGCGCTGTGGCGCGTTTTTTACAAAGACAAAACGTTATTGTAGCAAATGAACGGTATACGCCCATGCTATTATGCTATTAATAGTGAGCAAGTAACAAACTGTATCTGAAACACGTTACAATACAATCCATCTTACCTATGTCCCCACCAGTATCCTTATCAAAATTATTCATATCAACATCAACAACACAATCATTATCATCAAAACTAACATCAACTTCGTCATCATCATCACTGTGTAAACCTTCATAATCGAGGTACTCTGTTTGTATATTAACTACCAAGTCGTCTCGTTCTTGTTTCAACTTGTCTACATCCACTGAAAGCAAATGAGTGTGTTATCAAAATCAATATAGTCAAGACTGTAAAACACTTGGGAGTTTCAATAGATGCTAACTTAAACTTCGAAAACCATGTCCACTCCACATCACAAAAGGTTCGTAAACTAAGCTATATATTCAGGCAACTTAAAAATGTAGCAGATCATAAAACTTTGAAACTGTTATATGTATCCCTCGTTAACTCAATTATCAGTTACCTACTGTATGACAACCTGGGGAGGAGCAGCCAAAACAAAACTCCTGGAATTAGAAAGAGCTCAAAGGTTAATACTGAAAATCATTTATAACAAACCTAAATTGTACTCAACTAGGAAACTATATGATGAAGCTCAATTACTCACAATAAGACAAACATACATACTTCTGGCCATTATGAAACAACAAAAAATCACGTCAATAAATGTAATTAATGAAATGGCCCAAACCAGGAGGCACTATTCAGTATGTGAGGTACCTCTGGTACGCACAACCTTCGCCAAAAGATTTCATCATTATACAGGTCCTGTTTTGTACAATAAAATAAATAAATTATTGAACATAGTGAAATGTAATAAACACGATCTAAAGAAAAATTTAACCAAATGGCTCTTAACCTTAAACTATAACGAAACAGAACAACTATTATTAAGTAACATATAAATTTAAACAAATAGTATCTATATAATTAGTATATAAGTGATAAAATATAATTAGGATATAATTAGGATAGCATAAGAAAACAAAAAAATAAATTAAGATACTTACATATTGTTTACATTATCAGTGATAGTTTTACATATAATAAATTAAGAATATAAGTCTAAATAAATAGTGTAGTAAAATAGTGTTATTTAAGGTTATGCATAAAAATGGTAAATGCAAAAAGGTAAATACATAAAAATGTAACAATAATGGTTAGAGGGAAGACCTGGTGTCTATGATACAGGCTTCGGCTTAGTATAGACTCCAGATTGCCCACATATTACATTATTGGTTCTTCAAGCAAGATACAGTATCACAAAATACAAACCAACTGTTTTTGTTTCGTCATAAATTTGTCTCTGATCACATATGTATTATGTACTATGTGTGGTGATGAAATAAAGTTATTATTATTATTATTATATCTATATCTTCTTCTTCTATCTATACATAATTATAATATAACATAATTATAAATTTAAATAAATTATAATAAATATAATATTGTATGTTTGTGCACGCTAATCTCAGAAACGGCTGAACGGATTTTTATGGGATTTCACTGGGAGATAGAGGAGGTTGTGAAGCAACATATATGTGAAAAAACTCCTATGCACGACCGAAGTCGAGGGCAACAGCTTGTAAAGAAATAAAAACATACAGAAACCTACAATGAACCGTAATCACAGGGGCGGAAAGCTGACATTTGTGTGGGTTGCCATTAAAACGAATTCCATATCGAACGTCAACGGAGTATAGCACTGAACACATTGTAACGACGCGGCTACGGTCCGACTAAAACAAAAGCATTCGATTATGACCTGTATGTGTTGATTATTACGGTTGTAAACTTAAAGACGATCTCGCCACCTACTCCTGATCAACTCCAAACCAACCAATCATAACATAACTTGTGATTCCGCTTCCGGGTTGTTATGTGCGCAGTCCTTATACGTGTTAAGTGGGTCCTCCAGACCTTGGCATACTCACCAGTCTCCAGTTGCCCACTTAGCAGTTGCTCCGAGGCCAGAACCTCTGTTTTGAAGCTGACGGCATCCCTCAGTCTCTTGATGCATGACTCGCAGATCAGATCTGGACTATTTGCAGGATTCTGTGGTCTATTCCACTACAGAAAATAAATGGTACACATTTAAGACATCTAACTTATAACTTACTGTTACTTATAACTTATTAATACTTAACAGTGGCCAATAACACCTGTTTCCCATATGAAGAATACTCACATGCAATGCAAAGCACTCGGTCAACATGACTCCGTAAACCTCCCTTAGTCCTTCACTAGAGTGCTCCTGCCACATGCTCAGCAATCTGTCGCTCTCCAAGCAGCATTTACATCGAGCAATCGTGGCTGTAGCTTTGGTTTCCTGAAAATGTTATTGATAGTTAAAGAAATTGTTACTTTGTCTCAAACAGACTCAATAATAATTATAGTATGTTTTTTTAATGTACACATTAAAATTTTGTAGACAAGCCTAACTAAATTAAAAAAAAATTTAACTGCTCAAGTGCGAAATGGATTTGCATAAATATATAGATTTCCACACAACAGAGTGATTTAAAACTGTTATCATCGCGGATTAATCTCATTTTTACTATGTATGTATTTTGTGTGGCACACCAAAATATAGTACCATATTATAGTAAAAAGGGTGATAATAATTATTTGGTCAATAAGAAGATAGAACATTGAAAGCCCCCTTTTTATGGTTTTTGTATAGAAACCTCCTTTGGAATTTTAAATTGTTAGTTTTTTTTACTGGTCTGCAGCTTTCCAGACAATGTTTTCCTTTCCTGAAGGAGATGTTAATTAAATTTTAATATGCACAAAATGTAAAAAAAGCGCGCAAAGCGCCCAGGCCCCCAGTCTTACATTAAAATCAATGGTTAACACTGTAATCTTGTTACTGAAAACATACCTGTGTCCCTAAGTCCTCACTAAAATTATCAGGTGAGCTATTATTGTCTGCATGTGTCCAAATATTTCCATTTTGATTGTTCTTTCCATAATCCATTTTATCATTCATACTCGTACATTCTATTTTACTTGATTTAAAAATAATTTTGTTTTCATCATACTTTCTGAATGGCTGAAATTACAATGAATATACAAATGCAATGAAATTGTCTAAAATAAATGCTTTAGGATGTGTGGCGACATCGTCACACGATCGCACATGTCACACGATGACGTCACCGAAGCCTGAATCACGCTATCATAGAGTTTTATAATCCCCGCATATATACCCCGAGAACATTCACTCGGGGCCTCGGCCGTCCCCCAGGCATGTAGTATCGCCTACCAGAAGATCTCACCTTGCCAAAGATGTTTAGACCTTCATGAACAGCTATGACCAGTTACCTCATTTACTTATTAGTCAAATACTTACACTGAAAAGTGTGCTATTTTATGTTACTGCATTATCTTTTTCTGGAAGAACCAATATTGATAATTCTTTTTATATTTAGAAGCTGGTGCTTGTCATGTGCTCCCATTTAAATTTGAGCAACATCATGAGAAATTTTCATGAGAAAAGCCAACCTTATGGTACACCTTTACCCATTAATGTCTTTAGGGGCTCATTTACATGATACTATTTTCTTGCACATGTAAGAGCAATAATTTAATGCAATTAAGAATGTGCAATAATTGCCATTCAACAATTGTATGGAACTGTTTACAAAAAGTCAAAGTCTGTGCTGTTTACAACAAGGTAAAACATGTAACACAAGTTGTCAAGAAGATCAAGAATGTTATGAGTTGTTTAGATGATGCAAGTAGTTTATTGCTTAATCTATACTAATATTATAAAGCTGAAGAGTTTGTTTGTTTGTTTGTTTGGTTGAACGCGCTAATCTCAGGAACTACTGGTTCGAATTGAATTTTTTTTTTAGTGTTGAATAGACCTTTTATCGAGGAAGGCTATAGGCTATATAACATCACGCTGCAATAATTAGGAGCGAAGAAATAATGGAAAATGTGGAAAAAACGGGGAAAATTATTCATTCTCGAGGGCTTTCGTTGCATGCGTTGCGAAAACGATTCAAGATACCAAAAATATATGTATGAATGAATTATTCCTCTTGAAATGATCTAAAAAAATGTCCACGACAGTATATGTCTATCTTTTAAGATTAACACACTACATAGAACCGTTTTTATGGTAATCAAATTTGGTCGAACCCACTGCCATACCAAACTTGCCGCGTTTCCAAGTTTAATCTGAATTAATCTTGCTGTGATCCTTTGCTACTTTGCTATTATTTTGTCGTAAGCTTTATTTCTAAGTTTAATTTAATTTAACCTCAATTAATTTTGGTGATAGTTTATTATCTTCCCGAAATTCCTACGGGAGCAGGACCTACGCGGTTGATACCTACTTACGGGTCCCGAAGCGAAGCGAGGGCGGTTCGCTAGTTTTATCATAAATGCAACAGGCAAGAAACTGGTATCATGTAAATGAGCCCTAAAACAAAATCATCAAATCAAAAAGTATCATTGACAGATTGCTGACACAAAAATTTTAAGTACATTACAGAATATTTTCTTTCCAAAGCATAGTAAACAATACACTTACCGGTTCACACAAACTTGGAACAATATTTGGTTTCAATCGAATAACTTTGCCTTTTATCATAAAGTCCTCATCTTTAAAGTGTAGTGGACAGATCCTTTTGTACTTCACATTGCCTGTGACTTCTGTGGCTTCTATCCATTTTCTTTTTAAACTTTCATCTGATGGAAAACTGATAGAATATTAAACACATTAAACCGTGATTTAATGAATTACAAAAATGAGTAGTAATATTACAATCTGTATGTAATAATTATCTACTATGTAAAGTGGTGGCTTTAAGAACTCTGCACATATAACTCTGTAACTGACAAACTTAAATGAAAGGATAATATGACTTTTATGTCTTAGTTGTTATGGTTGAATTTCGATTCTATGCTTGGTGTCGGCTCGGAGTTGATCAGGAGTAGGTGGCGAGTTGTACGTCTATCAAGTTTACAACTGTATTACGAAGACACGAAGATCATAATCGCATTCTTTCATTTAAGTTTGTCGGTTGCTGAGTTGTTTTATGTGCGCACGATTGCGGCAGACTAGCAGTCTCGTATATATAGTGTACGATCCTCAGTTTGCGGATCCATAATTATCAGCTGTTTAAAAAACCATTTGAACTGCTTGTTACTTTCTATCGGTGATTGTGGTCGATGGCTCGTTTGGGCGAACTCTAATTTTACTCTTTATTAAGAATATTGTCATAGAAATATTTTATTTTCCCAAAAAAAACACTGCAACTTGAAAATAAGCAAAGGATATTTAATTTTACCCGTGAAAAGTCATCGCACATCCAGGGTACTTCTCACTTTTACATTCCTTAATACAGCACTTGACCATTATTGGAAATATACGTAGAATTATGCTACTTTCAATTCAAATAGGAAGCAATTAATCTAGGTCAACAAAACAAATTGGTATTTTGTACAAATTTTGTATTTGGTCACAGACGAGAATCAGAATGACAATGACATTTCTTAAGCTATGACAGTTAAGTTTACATTTGACACCTTTGGTTGGTTGTCAGCGTTGTCGGCCTTTGTTGTCAGCAGCCTATGTCAGCCATAGAGTTAGTATAACTCTATGATGTCAGCAGCGTAGTATTTTTCATAGACAATAAAAACATTTTCATTTTTCATTTTCATTTGCCGCTTGTTTGTCGTCACCCAACCATCCGCGTGCAATTCTTAAAATTGTTGAATTAGGCTGAGTGAAACTGTTTCATAAATACAATACATGTAAGGTCAAGCTAATAAATATAAGCATTTTAAAAATGTTTAAAAATATATCAAATGCTGAATAAAAAAATCCGTGCTAAATCTCTTGGAAATGCTTATCTGGCAACACTGGTAACCTTGAAGTACCTACCTACCTATAGTGCCACCAACTTATCTGTTCAGTAAACGGATGTCGCTAGTGCAGCTTCAATGTTACCATATAATAAAATTTGGCGACTGTCAAGGGAGCTCAACAACTTTGAGACCTATGATTTTTATCAGATAAAGTATGTTGCACATAATTCGATGGTAAATGATGACAAAGTCTTCCTGACTAATATAGATACACTACTTGGGCTGTGGCTACTAACTTAAACTACCATGCAATGACTGCAGTAACATAGGATGTTATCATTATCTCAATACATCAGGGCCCACTATTAAGCATAGGTCTCCTCTCATAATGAGAAGGTTAAGACCATAGTTCACCATGCTGAACAAGTGCGGTTTGGCAATGTTTTCCTTTCCTTTATAGTAAATGACATTTAAATGCTTAAGACGCACATAACTTAGAAAAGTCAGAGGTACGTGCCCTGGGATTCGAACACGGACGGAACAGGGCGAATTTTTAATCAATCAGTTATCACCCTAAAATATTTTAATGGCAATGAATAATTCTCAAGAGTATTTGTCTATTGAAAAAAAATTCGTAAACATCCAAAAATGAAAGAATTAGGCCAACACAGTCAAGTTTTACTTTTTCATGTAAAAATTAAAATTTTAAAAACAAGAGAAATAAAAAATCCATTGTTATTGACTATAATTATTTGTATTTTATATTATAAAATGATGCCGGTGCTTCAGAGAAATTGCTAATGCTTGTAAACAAAACGTTCACTAACTCCTGTAACAAAGATATAATATTATATGAAGTATAAAAAAAAATTAGATACCAAATACATTCAGTGACACTTTAATCGATTATGCAAACATAAGTGGGAAAATAAAATAACTGAAATATTTAAGCGGGACTATTAATTAACTTGCAATAGCAACACTAACCTGTTGAAACTGCGAAGCATTCTGCCATTTTTTTAAACGTTATTTTTGGAGTTAGCAGGCGATTTTCTTCCCTCATACAATCTAAAACTTTTAAAATAACTAATCGTGCATCACTTCTAAGAGGCTCAGGCATTTTTAATCACTTTTTACAATTAAAATCGAATTAAAACACATAGAGCACTCGCACTTCAAAGATTTGACAGCGGACATTACATTTCAAAATTGACGTTGTCTTTTTTAGTTCCATTTTTTTCTACTGAACAGATAAGTTGGTGGCATTATACTAATCTCGTCTGTGTGAAGCAAAGAGTTCAAAAGTAGAAGCCCATAGAGATACCTATTACAATAGAGGGCAGAAGCCAGGCTTCAGAGCGTACGTACCTCGGATAAAAAGAGACGAAATCTTTAGTAGGTAATACTCTGAGTTTAGTAATCACCTTTCTCTTTCTGGCGAGGCTTCAGTCAGAGCGTACCTAGGATAAAAAGAGACGAAATCTTTAGTAATCACCTTTCTCTTTCTGGCTCATCGGGATCGGAGAGAGATAGGTAATTACCGTTATCGTTGTTTCCCTACCTCGTGTGTACCTCGTCTGTGGTGTGAAGTACAAATTCTTCAATCTCCAATTCAATTAAAATTATATTTTACCATTGAAATTCCTCGTATGTTTTAAAAACTTCCTGTATAAAAACAAAGAAATATTTTTTACTTTCTTAGTAATCTATTCTCCAAGACTCTTACTAATCTGTAGGTAAATACAAAACAAAACAGGTTTAACGATAACAAATTACAAACAAACACTTTTTGTTCTTATGATCTCATGATAGTTATGACCTTCTCCTTTTAACAACAAAGTTTATTTACACAATATTGGGTATTGCATCAAGAAAATCATCATTTAATGAATAAAATGAATTCAATATTTTCTTTTTTATTATTGTTATTATTTACATGCGCAAATAAAGTAAAATGTTTAACAGAAGAATGCGCAGACGTGAATTCCTTACAAGAGTCTAACATTAGTGCGTTGAGTAAAGCTGCTATACCGGAGTTAAGTAGGGATAAAAGAAAAGGAGCTGCTGGCAGAATAGTAGTTATAGGAGGTTCTGCAGAATATACCGGGGCTCCATATTTTGCAGCTATATCAGCTTTAAAGGTAAGTCTAAGCAATTAAATAATATTACGTCGTATTAAAAAGGTGATAATTGTTCATTAAGGTACTTACTATTATTCGAAGTATCTACCAAATTTGTATTTGTGATCCCTAAAATCAGAGCTTAAAAAAGATGTGTATTTACCTGTTTTGACGTGAAATAAAATCTGCTAAATTCACGTAAGGCAATCTATACCTATGGGCTAGAAAAACAACATGAAGTTTACGTAGGTAAGTATGCATGCATATTTCACGGCATCTAACTTGGGTGTCACAAGGTATAGATGGTGGTGTTACCTCAAAGTAGGTCAACATTGGAATCATTCACTTTCCAAAATTCCAAGGATGCTTTCTACGGTAACTTTACTTCCCCCTCCAACCCCCGTAAGAGAGAATATTTTTTCTCGGTTGGCGTACTTACTTGCACCATATTTGTTTCCGTTTATATTTTTCGTTAATATTCAACTATGTTATAAAAGATGTTCTATCAACGAACATCTTGTATCGCGAAGTGGTGAAACGGGGCATTGGGGAAGCCGAAGGTCTGATAATGCCCGGGAGTTTACCGAAAGTCCGCTTTAAACAATGACTGGCTTCAGTCCAATTTCAGTCCAAAAAATGTATGACCTAAGCACGAGTCCCTTCTGCTCATTTGGGTGGCCAAGAGCCATACTTCACCACGATACTCCAAATGCGAATTGGTGGAGAGTTTAGTGACTAACAAAAATATCGCAAATAATTTAATTCGTTTGAACCCCTATTTCTGCCTAACGATATTTTATAGATATTTGTTTACAAATATAAGTTTGAAAGATTTATTTTGAAGATCTTCTATATGAAGTCACTAAGTTGACTCTGCAGTTGGTCACGTTGTCACTTTTCCTGGAACGTAATTTATAGGTGGGCCTTTATTATTTTCTGTTTTCAGGTCGGAGCAGATCTGGTGCACGTGATTACCACGGAGAGTGCTGCTCCGGTAATTAAGTCATACAGCCCTGATTTAATTGTACTTCCTATTCGAAATATGCAATCCTTATCCAAAATTAATGCTGTCTTACCAAAAATGCATGTTATTGTCATTGGTCCAGGGCTCGGACGAGAATCCGAAGATATAGAATTAGTTTACAAAGTTATTGAAACTTGTAAAACACACAAAAAACCTCTTGTAATAGATGCTGACGGACTTTACGCCCTCGCTAAGAATGTATCAATTTTAAAAGATTATCCTAGCCCTGGAGCTATTTTGACTCCAAATCACGCAGAGGGTAAACGATTAAAGGATGCTATACAGAATGATAATTGGTTTGAATACTGGGGACCTTACGTATCTGTGTTAGAGAAAGGTCAAGAGGACGAATATCATTCAAGTCTTGATAACATTTCTTGGAAATTCTCAGATATAGGTTCTGGCAGACGCGCTGGGGGCCAAGGAGATATATTGGCGGGTTCATTAGCAACATTTTTTCATTGGGCTATAGAAGCACACTTATGCAAAAACGATTATTCAGATATAGTTGCTCAAAGCATAGCAACATACTCCGCTGTTAAATTCACCAGAACTTGTAATTTCAAAGCATTCACTAAGCTTGGACGAAGTATGACGGCTTCCGATATGATAAATGAAATTCATTCTTCATTTAAAGAATTATTTGATCAGTAGTGAAACAAATACGCTTAAAAATATTTATAATGTAATGTAATTTAACACTTGGCATGCTAATAAATATTTTGTATAGACGACCTGTGGTTTTTTTTTGTGCTAAATTTACTTTTTTCTAAACAAATTTTAACATTCTTGGGTTTATTTTTGTTCTTCCCTTAGGTATGAAATTTGTAATAAAATACACTTCGATCTACAATACCATATTACATACTGTTTGCCCTGCCCTGTATTTAGCATTGCAGAAGTGAATGAGCTGATGGAGGGATCGTCCCCACCGCCTCTTCCCTAATTACGCCACTGTATCTATCTTATATTTTTACAGAATGTAAATAAACGAGCGTGTAGCATCGCCAGCAGCAGCAGCACCATCCTTCGCTGCCACTCATCCTAGAAAATTATCCAAATTGGGAATCGGATACTTTGATCAGATATTTCTACACAAACGAGGTATAAATGCGCCCTCCTCTATTTTGTGGTATTTCATGGGGCGCGTTTCACGGAGGGATCAATCCCTCAATAAAAAAAGAAATTACCAACTTACGGAGACATGACCGTAGCACAGCTATCTACAACCCACCTACTGAGCACAGGGGGTGCCTCTTGTTTGGTATAACAACTTTTCGTCGAAAATCGCTTCGACTAATTTTAGTTGGAATAAAGTCATTTCACATAATTATTCATTTGATCGAATATTTGATTGCCATAATTTTATTTCTTATCATCATTTGTTTCGAATAATATCTTTTTATCGAATGTTCAAATGCGCTTATTTTAATTAAAGTACTTAATGTAAACTAGACTAATAATGATTTAGTCGAAAGATCGTGTTCGTCGTGTTGGATATTCGGTTCAGCAATTATTGGTTTCCTTTCATATTTAATTGAAAAATTATTGTTGAAATTGTTCCTTTACCTACTTAATTGAGACTGTATCCTTTGGTATAATAACTATTCAACTAAATAGGATAGGTTAGCGAGGAGCGAAGCGACGAGCGTGTTAGGTTAACAGGAACCATCGCACGAGCCGAGCGAGCGAAGCGAGCGTGCCGCGGCAGCGGCCGGCGAGTGCCAGAATCGACTTTAGGGCGTTTATAACCACCTGAACATTTCATGAAATGAACATTGTATAAAATAAATATTCGATCAAATGAACATTATGTCAATAATTTTACACAAAATGAATATTCGATCAAATGAAAATTATGTCAAACGATATTAAACAAACTGATTATTATCTTAAACGTTGTTCGATTTATTAAAATTATATCAAAAGTTGTTATACGAAACAAGGGTTACCCGAGCACAGGTCTCTCCTCATTACTGAAGAGGCCTACAGCATACTCCACCACGCTGCTCCAATGCGGATTGGTGGAGGGGTTAGTGGCCAACCCAGTGTCGAAAATTTTCAAGCCGCCCGAAGACCTCCGACATGGCTTAACGACTGCTATCAATCGATAACAACCAGGACCGACGGTTTTACGTGCCCTCCGAAGCACGGAAGCGCTTAAGAAATTTTGCCACTAGCGGTCACCCATCCGACTACCGACCGCGCCCGCAGTTGCTTAACTTTGTCGATCGCTTAGGATCGACGCAAGCCTCCGGGCTATGAGCGCTTCACGCAAGCCGCCGGGCTATGAGCGCTTCGACCGTAGCACAGAAGATTGAGAAATAAATAGTGTGTTCAATCGAAAATTAAGTTCAATGTTCATGGGGATTACTAAATTTGAGCGTTTTGTTTGCACAGTGGAACGCGCCTATACCATATAGTATAGTGGGTTTATTTATGGCCAGCTATCAGAGTGTCAGAGTGTCAGCTGATATTCCTTGGTCAGCCGTCAATGTCAAAACAGTTGATTGATTGATGACAAAATTGTTGAATAACAAACAATCCGCTTCTTGTTATTGTTAATACAATTTAAAATAATTATAAAAATACAAGAAATGAGTATAAATAACAGAAAGGGTCCCGTTTTTGAGTCGGGCGAGTGCAGATGTTGTGGAGCAACGAAACGGTGCCGATTACTAAACGTGGAGTACGAATTCATGGGGCAAAAAGAAGTGTACTCCGATATGTTTGTGGATTGTTTTGGTTTGATGGTAAGTGGAATACATTATAATACGTATTAGCGTTCGATCTGGAATTCTTTATAATTATATGACATAACACACAAATGCCATTCCGCATATGTGATTTAGGTGGATTTATGATTGATGGTGGGATCTAAAAATGGCCTTAGTAAATTTTACTTAAGCTGCTAACAAGCTGAACTGAACTGTGAGTTCAGGTAATTAGTTTTGTTTTGGCGGAAAGTGGTAATTCCATATGTTCGGCGGCTAATGTATAGTAAACATACTTCCAATAAACAGAAATGATAATGAATTACAATAGTAGATTGTATGACAAGGGTGCAAAGTAATATTTTTTCGGCGAGGGCGTTTTTTGAATCCAGAGCGAAGTGAGGGATTCTAGAGTAGAATCCCGAGCGTAGCGAGGGATTCTTTAATAGAATCCCGAACGTAGCGAGGGATTCAAAGTACGTCGCCCGAGCCAAAAATATACTTGCACCCGAGTGATACACTCTACTTTTCATCACCCACTATGAGAAAATAATATAATTATATATAATAGAAAATAATACGTAAAAATGCTTAATTTTAATTTGAAAACGAAATCTTAATTTGATTTCTTTTTTTATTATTCAGCTGGCGGGGCCCTCGCGTCGTACCAGACATTCTTTATTCAAACAATATTTGCGTTCAATTTCTTTAGCGCAAAATACTAAAATGTTCTAAATTTAAAATAGGACGGAAAAGATCTAGCCTGCAGGAAAAGTTGTATGAAAATTCATTCCCACCCGCTGAATAGAAAACAGCACCTTTGGAACCCCTTATGTCCGAACCAAGTCGTCTTTTTCGAATAGGTGTGATGAAAAATTATTTTAAGTAGGTATAAAAGCGACAATTTCGATAAGTATAGCACGTACGTAATGCCATGCGGTATATGCGGAGTATAAATTTATGACAACTTAAGAAGAACCTGGGAAAAGCTTCTGTACCTAATTGTTTCAGGTCTGGTTTTTGGAGTAATGTATTAAACACATCTTGTTACCCATACCAAAGTAAAGATAGGTTTCTTCATTAAAATTGAGGCTAATACTACACTGGTTTCAGCTTTCCCACCTGGACGGTGAAGAACCAGAGCGTATGATCTGTGCTACTTGTGTAACTAGACTGCGTGAGGCAAGAGACTTCAGAAATCAAGTGCTGCGGTGTGAAGAGAAGCTTCTTCGAGCTAACATTCAGCTTATGGGTGACAGTAGCAGTTGGTATCACAATTAAAGTATGTTTTCTTGCCAAGCCATTTGAAAGGGTGCTTGATTTAATTCCCAGCATCATAGAAATTTGAATGAGTTGTTATATTCTGTCCTCAGTTTGGATGTCTGTTGTGTTCTAGTATTGTCAAAGATATCCGCTCTGCGATACAGGGAATCCTAGTCTGAGGCTAAAACTGTGTATTCATACATTCTTTAATTATTTAATAAATGTCCCTTGCAACAATGTCTTTACCTGAAACATAAAAGCAATAAAAACCTTTTTTCTATCTTATCATTTTTGACAAATCATTGAAATATTTGCTTCCACATGTGTTTGGAGAAATTTACAGTGGGCCCAGCTTATCTCTGAAATGGCAAAAATTGGAACTAACGCCGCCATGTTAAAAAGTCATTCATAAGAACATTGTGGTCATTCATCTGTCAGTTACTAGTGTGCAATGAATGGTCAAATGCGTCCGACAGTGCCTCCCTTTATTTCAATCTTAAGTTGGGTTTACTACACTGCATATTTAAATATCTATACTAATAACATAAAGGGGAAGAGTTTGTTTGTTTGAATGTGCTAATCTCAGGAAGTATTGTGAAATTCGTTTTGTGTTGAATAGTCCATTTAATGAAGAAAGCTATATAATATCACATTACAACCAAAAGGAACAGAGCAACAAGTTTCCGGAAGAGAAGTGATGGCATCTATTTAATAATATATGTTGCAGGACGACCTCTGACAGGTCAGCTATTATAAAATAAAAAAGTACTTTGGTACAACCCAGAAAAATCTATAGATAATTTATTGTGGGAATTGTAAAATTTATATCCTGCCTTGCAACATAGACATAGGACCATAGAATGTCTATTGCTTCTTCTTGGACTAAGTCAATGATAGATAATTATGTAATCTTTTTCAGGTAATCCCAGTTTCAAATTTGAGATAGAGATCCTTAAGGAAGAGACTGAGCAGGAAAACAATAATTATGAAGAGCACAAAGATATGGATAATCAAATTGCTGATGGTAAGGAAATTAGTTTTTTGTTTTCTTATCAATAATGGTGTGGCTTGCGTCGATCCTAATAGCTATATAGCCAGAGAATAGACAACATTATAATGTTGAAGCTTAAAATATCCTCAATTGGTCTGTTGTACCTATCGACTGTGAGATGGGGGGCTATCTGTGGGCTGAGTGCGAGTTTTCAGTGACAAAACGCGCTCGCTACGTAACTGCGAGTTAGCTAAAATTTGTATGGGATCAAGCTGAGCCATTTACGTTCCGCTAGGTGGCTCTGCTCCGATCCCATACAAATTTTAGGTAACTCGCAGTTACGTAGCGAGCGCGTTATGTCATTGAAAACTCGTACTAAGGCCCCTGAGTTCGGTCAATACTTACCATCAGGTGGGATCATACGTTATTAGTCATAAATATTAACAAGTTAAAAAAAAAATTGGTTGCCTGTAACGTCGGTATACGGGCGAAAGTTTTACGTGACAACGACTTTAAGTGGTAAAATAATTTTAATGTGAATATTCATTCGTATAGTAGGAAGAAGGATGAAATAATAGTAACAATTTAAAACATTTATTTATACTGTCTAACCGTCATGTGAAGGCGGAAGCAATTTAAGTTTAATGTTTTATTTTTGTTAAATAGTTCCTCACTTGTAAACAAGATGGCATTGTACCAATTTGTGAAACGCGCTAACGAGTGTAACGTGGAGTTTATATAAGAGAAAAATTTTTAAAGGGCAATGTGTCGACTTCTTTGGTTTTATAATAAACTGCTGTTTTGGGTTTGCAAGCAGTTGTGGTTATTTGTGAAGTTGACCCTGCGTTCCCGTATTTTCATGGGGTAAACGTATACAAAGAATTATATTTAAAACATTGTAACTTGTAACACCATCCGCCATCTAGTGCTGCTAACCGTTAGACCATTAACCATTAGTCACAACTAAGTGAGGTAACAAACTAGTTACTCTACTTAATCATAGATGGCGCTGTACCATTTTCTGTACACTGTTACCAAGGAACGTGAGCGGAGCTTACTAACGCAGTTTCTTGAAATGCCTCCCGGCAAACCAATTTATAAGACGTTGTCACGTCAAAATAAAGTATTCTCTCTCTCACACACAACAAACACCACATACTCAGACACACATTCTCCCTGCTATCGATGTTGCTTAGTTACACCGAGTTGTATAATTTTCAGACCGTATTGAGAATAGGAGCCCCACTCAGTCACCGGAACCTGTAAGGCGAAGGTCGCCGCGGAAAAAGTTGAAAAAAACTACGAAAAAACAAAAATTAGTACCCGAAGGTAAACGAAAGAATAAATCTACTATGAAGGAGCACATTAAAGCCAGAAAAGATATGTTAATCAGTATGAAGAGGACGAAGGAGAAATTAAAAAAAGTATTGAGGAAAGGTAATTGTTTTTTTTTAATGTTCATGCTCAGAGTATTGATATTGTTTCACGACCCCATGGTCTAGGAAGGAGTCGCAATGTTTGCGAAGTGGTTCCAGCTTCGAGTCTCAGTCGGGATAAATATTTATGTGACAGAAAAAAATGTTTGTTCTCAGGTCATGGATGTGGGAGATGTGTTATTATAGTATTTCGGTAGCCGCGCGTCAACATGCCGCATTTGAGCGTTTAGTTATTTATTCATAAACAATATATTATGTAACTTTTATTTATTTCTTTCCTTTTCCTCTTTTTTTGGACAACCTACCTGACCTCCATAGGCGACAGTAATCGGTTAGGGTGTTCCCAGACCAATTGATCGATCGCCGATCGACTGCATTGATCGATGGTGGAATGGATTAGGCGATGTCGATCGAGCTGGTTGATTAGATTGAAGGAACGGATGAAATATACCCGAGGTTAGTCGATTAACATCGACCAACGGTCGATCGATTGGTTATTCGAACGATATCCGTCGATCAATTAAAGCTACCAGACCAGTCGATCAACTTCGATCAACGTTAATAATTGTTGATCGATCGATTGGTCTGGTAACGCCCTTACTCAGTTTAGTTTGTCAGTTATTAAAACTGTTCTTTTGTTAACGTGAAAATCTATACCGATTGTGTTGTTTTATTAAATTTGTTCTTTTTTTTGCAGAAAATACGTCAGAAATAGTGCGGTTAGAAGGCAATAGGATACAAAAAAGCACCAAAGCATTCTCCAACACTGTGACAATAGTAGAGAATTCCTACGTATGCCCCTTTCAATCGATCTTTAACGATTTCTATTGCGATTACTGCAGAGAGAAGTTCACAGATCACCAGAAACTCAGGGAACATTACGTCAGACATGATCCAGCTACCTTTAAAGATGCTATTATGGACAGCATGCGAAGACTCGGCCGAAAGAAAACTCAACTGGATATTCAAAGGATAGATTGCAGGCTTTGCCCAGAACTGATAAACGATATAGAAACATTCAAAGTCCATTTAACAAGTGTGCACGGGAAGACTTTATATCCTGTTGAGAATGAGTTCCTTCAATTTAAAGTTATACCGAACAATTTAGAATGTATTGAATGTGGTCAGTCATTCCCTTTATTTCAGTCACTAAAAAAACACATGGCTGAGCATTTTGGTACATACACATGCGATATTTGTGGAACGCACTTCTTCAATGAAAGCTACCTCATCGCCCACCAGAAGAACCATGACACAAATAGCAAGCCGGAGCTGTATACCTGTGAGGAATGTGGTAGGTCCTTCAAGTTGAAATACAGTAGAGACATGCATGTCACTACCCAGCACAGGAAAGAGGCTGCCTTCCAGTGTATCAAGTGTGATGGAATGTTCTTCTCGAGCAGGCAGCGGTTCAAACATATGATGGAGATGCACGGGGAACGGTCATCATTTCAGTGCAGTCAATGCGACCGGGTATATGATAGCAGAAAAACATTGTTGGACCACATGAGAAGAATTCACGTGAAGATGTTGAAGCATAAATGTAGCATGTGTGAACGAAGATTTTACCTTCCATCCATGCTGAAGGACCATATGGCTATACATACAGGAGAGAAGAACTTTAAATGTGATTACTGTGGAAAGAGTTATCCTAGGCTGAAATCGCTGAAAGTACATTTGCAGTCGCACGCTGCAATAAAGAAATATAAGTGTGCTCACTGTAGTGCCTCGTACGGACAAAATGTCAGTTTGAAAAATCATATGAAACGTACACATCAGCACGGATTGGAGGAAGGTGTGTAATGAATAGGCAAGAGCTGATTGTGATGACAGTATTGAAGTATTGAATTGTATTTCGCATTAGAACAATTTCCAAAGTGGAACTTGATTTCTTTTAATAACTGAGCTAATAGACAAGAAAATCCTTTTTGTATGTTAATGGAGATAGCAAATGCTTAAAAGGGGAAATAGACAGAGGACGAGAATGAATGATGACTAATGGGGAGAAAATTTCCGTGTTGACACTAGCTCAATAATTGTTGATCAGTGCACAGTGGATGGTTGGATGTGGAACAGTGGATGAAGTGGAGAAGATAGAGAGACAATTTATAGAAAATAACTTTTACTTTGGAATGGGCTCGCTTACGAAAGTGAAGACTAGAAGACAGGAGTCAATAGGCTTTCATCAAAGTAGGCTTTCCATCCTGGACTTAATCGCCACTCACCGTCCAGGTTGGATTTTAGTCCGTCATTTTAATATATACAATGAATCTCAATAATAAAAAGTAAACAGAAATTCAAAAGAATCACCAAATTCGTGAGGTAGGTAATAAAATTATGCCGTATTTAAAGAAAGATGTTTAAATATATAGATATTATAATTATGTAATGTTGATTGCAATTATCAGTGATAGTAAAACGTAACATGATTTATATTTTCATGTTGATAATAAATTGCATTTTGAATTTATTACCTTTTATTATTTAATATGAATAATTAACGGGTTTTAAAAAAAGGAGTGGAGATGGGTATGTACCTACTTATGGAAATTCTCTTGCCCGAAAAAAAAAGCTTCCATTCCTAGTTTATAGCTGTACGTCGACCTTTATTTTACGATATTCTACTGTTTTATGAGACTCGAATAAGCGAGCGAAATGTTTAAACCAACCTTAAAAAACTCTTGCCGCTCCGTCAACTCATTGTCAGGAAGTTTGGTGGTAAAACAGAAAAAAGTTATCAGCGGCCTTTATCTGGTAGATAGTGGTAACTGTCATATAGCTTCTCACATTTTATCAGGAAGTGGTGAAACAGAAAGCAAGTGTAAGCACAAAATATGGGTGTAAGCGACGCCGCCGCTCCGTCAGCTCATCATCAGCTACCTCGTCTGTGATTATCAAGGAGTTTGGTGATGAAACAAGTTATCAACGGCCTTTATCTGGTGGATAGTGGTAACTGTCACATAGCTACGTATCTCACTCATTTATCAGGAAGTGGTAAAACAGGCCCTAAATCACTTAGTGGAATGCAGCATTTGTGAAACGCGCTTAAGGGACACAATAGACGTCCGATTTTTCTCCGATAGTCGGATCCGATACTCTGATCAAACGACTATTAAAATGCCCAAAATGACACTTTTCCATAGTTAACGTTTTTAGTGTTTTGGTCGCTTAGTGGAACGCAAGGTATGAAAATCCGTGCACTTTTGTTACAGTGGAACGCGCTCTTTGTCATATGACTTTTCTAATGTCAACTGTCAATGATGTCACTGTGAAGTTGGTTGGTGTTGATGATGTGATACCTATTATTTATTTTCACGAAACACAGAGACTTTATTTTCATGATTTGCGCATTAATAATTGAGAAACAAAATACAATAAACAATAACATTGTTGAATATCGAATGATATTTACGAAAAATGTCGCTGAGTTTTAAATATGAAGCTTTTTGTACCTTTTATGTATGTTTCCTGATCCGCCGGCTTATTTATAACAATGATGGTTTGTTCCTGAGAGGATTACAACATTGAGGATCCTGGATGCCACTGTCCTATCACAGGTTTAATATAATCAATTAATCTTACAATGAAAGTTAAATTAAAATCGGTTAAGCCTCCCAAAAATTAGTTGTTGCATACAGAAACACAACATCTCAAATCATCATGGCCCACTATTGAGCAGGGAAACAGAGAGATAAAAATAAAAAAGCAGTTAATAAAACAGGTATTTTGAATGTTTAAACACTTTAATATTACCTAGCTCATTTACTGAAATAAATAGTAAATCCGCCCTCGCTTCGCTTCGGGGAACCAGTCCCTTCAAATATCTCTATAAATTTTAAAAAATTATGTTATTCCGATGTCTAAGCTATATTACTGCAAAGTTTCATGAAAATCCGTTCAGTAGTTTTTGCGTGAAAGAGTAACAAACCCACACACACACACACTAACTCACATACATCCTTACAAACTTTCGCATTTATAATATTAGTAGGAAGTAGGATAGTAGGAAGGATAGTAGGATAGGATGTTTTTACTGAAATAATGTTTCATTTCATAAAAGTGGTAATCACGAAACATAATGTTATTGTAGCAAAGCAACTGAACACTATGACCTATGATATACTTACTCTTGTTAAGCTATTTTATTACAGTTTTTCAAAATGGAATGCGATGATAAAATAAATGTTCATAAATTGGACAAAACACACAATGACAACATTGGTGGTATTGATGATGAGAGTCAACAGGATGATTATGATGTACAAGAAGATGCAGAGGATCAAAATAAAAAGGTATGTTTTTTTCTCCACCTTAAGCACTTTTCCAAAACCGTGGTAGAATAAAAAAAAATGATGTTCATAAGTGAATTTGTAAATTCCTAAATTGAAATAAACCATTATGAATTTGACTTAGAATTTACTTTTTTTACATAGAACTAGAAACCCTACACTACACTACTACACACATCTACTACATACACCTACACATCTACACTCAGCGTTTAAATGGGGAATCTACGTAACCTAGCTTAGCAAAGTACATAAGAATAACCTTATGTTATAAAATTATCATAAATATAGATTTACAAAGTGTGCCATAATATTTTCAGGTGATCAAAGTTGCAGGTAGAGGTACTCACAGGTGTTCATGTTGCTTGAGTACGGATAAGTTATGGAGCCTATGGCACAATGTCTCCAGCAATGGCATGTCTGAGGTCTACGGTTCTATGCTGATAGAATGCTTTTCATTATCTGTAAGTTGATTTATTGATTTTTCTTTGTTTTATTATATTTTTGTAAAGATTTTTTTACATATTTAGTACCTATAGTAGTATAGTAAGTTTACTACTAAAGTTTATTACTAGTAAAAGTTTATTAGCTTAGCTCTGGTGAAAAGGCACCCTAATAATTGTAACTGTGTAACTCTCATGTAATAATTTATTTTGCATAAAAGTAAATTTCTGTTAAATGTGTTAAACAAAGAAGAAATTGTTATTGATTCATATGGCACATTTTTTAGTTCTCAGACTGGGGATGTCTTTTGTGTTTGTGTTTTGTCCACAGTGTTGGTCATTCTTTAACAAGGGTTTATGAGTTTAGTGTTTAATATGCATCACAGTATTGCACCTGTTTCAGTGGTACCAACCAAAAAACCCAGAGAAAAGTACAGAACAGATCTGTGAACAATGCATAGCAAGGTTGAAAGAAGCGGTCAGATTTAAGATCGAAGTTTTGGCAGCTAGAAGAGTTCTGAATGAGCAAGATGGGCTTGGTAAGTTTGCTTCATAGTGCGGTTTGCTATCTTAAATTCATAAAAAACCTACACTGTTATAATACATGGAGGTATTAAGAGAGAATGTACAAATAATTAGCAGAATTTTTTCTTCTACAGCAAATAGCATAAAACAAGAGGAAATGTTAGTTGTGGAAATTGGAGGAGATTTACAACCGGAGTATCTTAATTTGGAGAATGACCACCTGGATGATAACGGTGACATCCAGTCGGGTGATGATGGGTTACATGGAGACGTTAAATCTGATGATCCTATAAGTAAGTGTTAGAGCCTGGAATTTTTTATTTATTTATAGCAAGAAAGAAAAAGTGCTAATAAATATTTGTCTAAACTTACCAGTCGCCATTGCGCGTGGCTTGATAAGTGCATTGTTATGCGCTTAAAATTTCAGTCGGCGAATGTCCCGTGGCAAGGCGGTTGTACGTGCAGTTTTATAAAATTAAAGTTCTTAAAGTGCTATAAAAAATATTTCAAACTAGTAAACTCGCACACACACTGTGAAAAGGTGAAAACTGCACCCAAATTGACCTAGCTATTTTTTTGCGGACGCAGTTTTACATTTCGCAGTTTTACATCATACGCAACACTCCACCGAAGATATGTAAACTACATTTACCTGTTCCAGAAGTAAAGCTGGAACCGTCACCAGAGCCAGAGACCTGGAGCGAGGCTCAAGCCAAGACCCCAATCAGACGGAGGACGAGATTGAGCGAGTCCATACCGAAGAGGTACAAGCAGTACACGTCTGATGACGTCCAGCGAGCCGTGCAGGCGGTGGCTGCGAAGACCATGTCGCAGAACACCGCGTCTAAGACCTTCAAGGTCCCTGTCAGAGTCCTAGCCAGTGCATTGAAGAGTGAGTCTTCTTTTTAGTTTGGAAACAATTTTTTTAGGGTGGTTGCATTGTCAGGCTTACCGCCAGCGCGGTTGATCCGCTCCGATGCACCGCGCTACAGATGTACGTTTACATCTGCGCGGTTCATCCGCGAGGGTCTCTTTTCACTATAAAACGGTACAAGAGACTTGTAAGCTCCTGTACCGCGCGCTGGCCATCCGCGCTGGCGGTAAGCTCGACTATGCAAACACCCTTATACTCCGTTCGATTCGTTTTCATTTCATAAAAGGCAAATGCCGGCTTTCCGCTCTTGCGATTAAGGGCCATAACTCACCGGGACGCCATGGCCACGTGGCCAGCGACGTCGCCAACTAGTTCGTATTGTAGATAGCCGTCATACATCTCAATACGAACTAGTTGGCGACGTCGCTGGCCACGTCGCTATGGCGTCCCGGTGAGTTATGGCCCTTAGGGTCATTGTAGAGTGACAGTGAGAATTTAAAATGCCTTGAATAAATTTTGTTTTAAGATAAATTGAACGGTGAGCATATTCAGTACAGTTGTTTTTAGCGGGGAGTGGCGATTTCATATTTTCGACGACTCAATTAAATATTATTTTACTCTACACTTACACCCGCGTCCTTAATTAACGAGCTAAATTAGACGTTACATAGATGTGGCTTCCATTGGCTTCCAACGGCAGTCGAAGCTGTCATGATTTCATAGTACGTTCACTTCGCTGGAAGTCAATGGAGTTAACGCGTTAAATTGCAAACTGCATTATTAATGGCTAAACTTAGTGCATTATTTAACGCTTTAAACGATATTAGCTACATTAGTAAGTTGGTGGAGGAAAACTAAACTATATCAATAGTTTGCGAATTGCAGGTTATGTAGAAATCAAACAGGAGGATAGCAGTGAACCAATAGGTCCCAAAGTGGCAAGTCCGGCGCGTCGCAAGCGGAACCGTCCTCCCAGAGAGAAGAAGAAACAACTGTATCCGGAACAGAATCTCCTTCAGGCCTTCGAGGAGGTGTGGAACAAGCGGATGACCAACACGCAGGCCTCCAAGTTTTACAAAGTCCCCAGATCGACTTTGTTTGATCTGGTCAATAGTAAGTTTTCAGTTTATTTCAGCCCATAAGCAAATAGTTATGATGATATAGAAGAAAGATTTTTATATTTTGTATTTTTGAATATTTATGGTGAGTAAACACAACTGGACCAATTTTAATAATGGTTTTACCTTTAGAATGCGACTTTTTTTCTGAGTAACGTGGCTATATTTTGTCACAAAATGTTTAAATTATAAATGTCCCCCCGTGCGTTGCCAGGATGGGCCGCAAATTAATTACACATGCGAAAACACTAGTATTTGTTTGTTGTTTTACGCAACAGAGCAATGTTAATTTTATTACGTCAAAACAGATCCATATGATTTTTGTAAGATAGCAAAAGAACTGAAAATTTAAATAGGTTCTCGTTTATTCATGGAGAAAGACAAGCTTAAAAATTTACTAAAAAAAATTACTTAATTTAATACATTCCAGAAAACCTCGGCAAGCCAAGGTCCATGAAGAAGAAACTGAATGAAGGCCCACAGGAGATGGTGAAGCACACCACCAACATCCTCACCATCATGGAGAACTCCAACGCCACGCCGATCCGTTGCCATGGCGACGGAGGCTACATGTGCTGCTTCTGCAACCAACAGTACCAGATACCTAGCGATCTGAAGAACCATACTTTATTCCATCATGACTTTAAGACGAGGAGAACATTCACTAAGGGCAAAAGACCATCTTCATACTTCGTTAAGCTGGATATATCCTATTTAAAATGCACTATATGCAACACTGATATGGCTACGTTGGAAAAATTAATAGACCATCTAATCAACGACCATCAGAAGCTGATATACACGGATATTAAGAATCACATTCTGCCATTCAGGTTTGAGAGCGAAGAATTGAAGTGTACAGTGTGTTCTAACGTTTACAATAAATTCAAGTTGCTCCAAGAACATTTGAATGTGCATTACCAAAATTATGTGTGCGAAGTGTGTAACACTGGGTTCGTTTCGAGGATAATCCTTCATAACCACTCACGGGGGCACAAGACTGGTATGTTTACTTGTGAAGTTTGTCTAAAAGTGTATTCAACACTCCGTAAACTGACATATCACAAAAACTTAGTGCATAGACACGCTTATTTAATGAGCAAATGCGGTTATTGTCATCAAAAGTTCAAATCATATTATAGTAAGTTGGTTCATTTGACCGAAGTGCACAATGTTAAACCCATGACTTATACTTGTAAGGCTTGTAATAGGAACTTTAATAGTGTCCCTGCGTTGAGGGTGCATAGGAAACGCGATCATTTGATGGAAAGGAAGTATAAGTGTACAGAATGTGACATGGATTTCTTTGCACGAGCCGAGCTCACTGCTCACATGTTGAAGCATTCAGGGGTGAGGGAGTTTCAATGTGATGTGTGTCAGAAGTTGTTCAAACGAAAGTTCACCCTTACTGAACATATGAGGATACATGAGAATAATTGCAGGTTCAAATGTGATCATTGTGGGGCAGCGTTTGTGCAAAAGTGCAGCTGGAGAAGTCACATGAGAAACAAACATGGCATTATTAGCTAATAGATAAATAGTGGATTCAAGTTCCTTATTTGAATTTTCATTTGAAAAAAACCTTGTTCACTTGTGTAGGTTGACAAGGAATATAGAAAACCTTGCCATACGGTGGTAAGCTCACTTACTTTCTAAATGTCACTTGAAAATTGATTGTCAGTGAGTTGTCATGGCTTATTTTGTTGCTTTGAGTGATTATTTTGTGTTAATTTGCCAAAAACTATTCATAGTCGTGAAAGATAAGCGGTTTTCTATGTGCTAAAATAACATTTCTTTTAAAAAATATTCCCTTAAACTTAAATAAAAGTTCCGATGTACTAGTTGTCAATATGACATGAGCATATATTATAAACACGGAAACTTTATCGCCCGCTTTCTATATTCCTGGCTTTGATTATATACACGGATTCCTGGTCAGCCTATATAGGAGATAGCTAAACTGTCAACTTGACCCATGCATGGTGAGAACAGCATAGAGATACAAAATTAAGTGAGGAAGCCATGATTGTAGTATTTAAAATAGCTACCTATAAAGTCCGAAATTGACTATCGATCTGCGTTACTTTATACAACTACTACTGTGCAATGTAGATTGCAGAGTTTGTGTGTGACTAACATTTAGTTTTTTATTTGGTTTGTTGGTCAAGAAAAAATGCCAGTTATGTATATTTTCTGTGTATCTGTAAATGAAGTTTATTTAATTTTGTAAATAAATGATATTTTTGTAAATATAATTAAAAAAGTTATTACATAAACTATACTACGTTTATTTATTCCCTGCGCTTTTATCTTGTATGGTTTTAAAACAGCCTTCACTGCCAATGCCAATCTATTTCAAATCACTTAAGAACAATGGCAACTTTAGCGGAACTCGGGGAAGGTTATGAGAAAGATTTTTTTCAATCTAGAAAAAGAGCAGATGGTTTATTTCAGGGTAAATGGTCACCGCAGCTCCAAGAGATAGGACAACCTGTTTTGAGATGGATGCGATGGAATTTTATTTGACGACTCAGTCGTTGATGACCTTGCTTGCAACGCAACCTGCAATCGGGAGTCCCAGTACGTGTTTAAGTGACTGCTTATTTTTTTCAGGTAATTCTTTTATTAAAATACAACGTCATAGTCTATCTACCACGATGTAAGCAAAACTAATAAATTAAAGAATAGCTTGTGTGCATGTGTATGTTATGTATGTGTTATGTGTTAAGTTCCTAATTTGAACGCATTATGTCTAGCCATTTATGTATCTAATGGGTCCCCGAGACGATCAAGCGCACTGGACAAGTCTCACGTGATTGACTATTTCACTTGACGAGGGACTTGACACCTATTGAAGGTGCCATCAAGTCCCGTCAAGTGCGTGTGCCTTAGTCGCATGCAGCCCTGTGCCCATGAAAGTTGTGGTCGCAAAAACAAAAATGGTTTCTAACGCAGATATGGCATTCCTTGCTATAACTCTAGCGGTATCTATTAAGAAAAAAAAAACAAGAAAGAGGCGATGGGGTATTTTTATTTTTTTATAGGTTTATTTTTGTCAGCATACTCCTTACTTTTAATTTTCCAAAGTACAGGATAATCCCTGTAAAGGGATATTAGCAATAGCACAAAATCGCGCTCGGTAATTATGTCAGCGCTTGTTGCCAAGGCCACATCTCGGTAGTTTTCGTCATCCGCCATGTCCGCCATCTTCGAAGTTTCAGCGGCTAATGAAAAAAGCTTGTCAAGTCCTGTCAAGTCGCATCAAGCGTAGGTGCATCAAGCGGCGTCAATCAAAATTTCTGTCAATTCTGGTCAAGCCGTAGATCGCTTGAAGGAATGCGTCAAGTCAACGCCGTAAACGATCAATATTCGCTTCAAGCACGTAGACTTGTCAAGCGCACTTGATCGTCTCGGGGACCCATAAAAGGAATAATTTCAGTGTTTTATCACAAAACATTCTAGTACTATCCATATTTTGTGATTCTAGGTAGGTACAACATTATAACAATCTAAAATATCGAATATCAGTGAATCGATGCAAACCATAAAGTCGAAGGAAAGTGTCAAGTAGGTACATCACTAATGGGTCCCCGAGACGATCAAGTGCGCTTGACAAGTCTACGTGCTTGAAGCGAATATTGATCGTTTACGGCGTTGACTTGACGCATTCCTTCAAGCGATCTACGGCTTGACCAGAATTGACAGAAATTTTGATTGACGCCGCTTGATGCACCTACGCTTGATGCGACTTGACAGGACTTGACAAGCTTTTTTCATTAGCCGCCGAAACTTCGAAGATGGCGGACATGGCGGATGACGAAAACTACTGAGACGTGGCCTTGGCAACAAGCGCTGACATAATTACCGAGCGCGATTTTGTGCTATTGCTAATATCCCTTTACAGGGATTATCCTGTACTTTGGAAAATTAAAAGTAAGGAGTATGCTGACAAAAATAAACCTATAAAAAAATAAAAATACCCCATCGCCTCTTTCTTGTTTTTTTTCCTTAATAGATACCGCTAGAGTTATAGCAAGGAATGCCATATTATCTGCGTTAGAAACCATTTTTGTTTTTGCGACCACAACTTTCATGGGCACAGGGCTGCATGCGACTAAGGCACACGCACTTGACGGGACTTGATGACACCTTCAATAGGTGTCAAGTCCCTCGTCAAGTGAAATCGTCAATCACGTGAGACTTGTCCAGTGCGCTTGATCGTCTCGGGGACCCATAATAAAGCGTATATTCCTATCTCTATGAATTAAACTTAAAACGCCATGTTGTTTTTTGTTTAAATGTCAATGAAGTCTGTCAAACATAGTCATAACGAAATCAATGTTTTCTTATGGAATAATTAAGTGATTCTATTTCAAATTAACAGCAATCATGAACGGAAACATAGTAAATTGGAGCAGCTATGGCCAGTGCCGGTTCTGTAAGTCAGAAGGCACTCATCGATATTTAACGAAGGAGTATAAACACCAGGGTGTCAGTGAAGTATATTACGATCTCGTTCAAGAATGTTTTAATTTATACGTAAGTATAATCGTGATTTACAATGGGATGTTGTAGTTTATCATCGATAACAATAAAAATTATTATGTGTCAAAGTTGATGGTTCAAAATCCTTCCTATTAAAACTAGTGAATAGTAATTAAGGGTCTCCGCAAACTGACTGCAGCCACCGGCGGCTGTGGCGCTTCTTTTTAGAAGCGTGGTCCGGCCCACAGCCAACAGCTCCACTAACAGTGAGCAGTATTCAGCCGAAGCGGCTGACGGCCGGACCGCGCTTCTAAGAAGAAGCGCCACAGCGCCACAGCCGCAGGTGGCTGCAGTCTGTCTGCGGGAACCCTAAATGCGTTAAATTATATGTGGGGGTATGTTTATGTGGTATCAAAGAGACACAACATATTAGACCAGTGGTTATAAGTCTGGCTGGCCATTGTGTGCATTTTGTTATAATCACTAACTAATTACAAATAAAGTTATTGATTGTACAGAACATTTTGCTTGTTATTACTATATAATTCATAAATGAGGGGATAAAAGACTACTTACTCGTCAATATCATAATAAATTATACCTATTTTTATGTTTTTAAACTATGTATTTAATTTGTTTATAATTAGGATAATACTTTTAGTGATAGTCCTGTTAGTTGCTGATTTTACCAAAGCTAATTAACATTGTTATTTCCACAGTTGTCGACAAGTGCTAGGATGAGCACTTTGATATGTAATTTGTGCGTGAACCGGCTTCGGGAGTCCATGAGTTTCCGGAAGCTGGTGCTGTCATCCGAGACCCAGCTCATTGATGTGCTGGATGAGAAGAACTCCGTTTTTATAAGCAGTGAGCAGATATTCCTTGTTATTGTAACTAGCTGACCCAACAGTTTTCCTGCGATATTTTTTATTTATATCTCAGGTTTAAGTAGCATATTGAGTTGAATAGCATCAGTTTTTACCATTTAATTCAAAAACCAAAATTCTTATAATAATATTATAAACTTCTATTGATCCTGCAAAGACCCTTGATAATTTTTTTCTCAAATATCTCCTACATAAATAAGTGATAGATATAAATTACTTAAATTAGTTAGGTTTTTTTATCATAACTACAGATTCTATATAAATAAAAAATCATAAATTGTCGCCATTATTGTGATTCATAACTGTCCAATTTCTGGGCTCAAACCTTCTACCTCAATGTGAGGAATGTTTTCTAGACTTCATACATCTTTGATTTTATGGTGGCTATGTTCCTGATTTGCTGATGATTTTCCTTTTGTTATAAAATATATATTGTGTAATATTATAACAGTAAATAATTGTTTTAACACCTGCACCGTTCCATGAGAATGCCTTTTTTGTGGCATATGTACCAATCAACATGATAAATAGACTACAGAGTCTATCTTGTTATTAAAAAGTACTCAAATGTTATCCAAAACTATGTTATTGGTTAATTTAGTCTTATGAAAAACAAATATATATAAATAATAAATAATATTATAGTAGAAGACCCAGTTCCTGACATGTCAATGGTGATCAAGTCAGAGCCCCCAACAGTGGTGAAGAAGGAGTCTGATGATGAGGATGTTGATGATGATTGGCCCGAGCCGGTCATGGACACGAACGATGCTGATGATAATGACGATTACGACGAAGAAGGTTTGTGTTTCATCTTCTATTGTAAATGTCTCGATTTCTCCCAAGATAATTAACCTAAGGGCGCTCCTTCACATTCGCGTGACTACGCGAATCCACATGTGTAGGACGGACCTTTGCGAATGATTGTGCGAAGTTTTGACAATGTCATTGTATTAATAGATGTCAAAGCTGTGACAATTGGTGCAATGTATAATACAAAGGTTTGCGCGCATGTGAGTGAGTTTTCACACACGCAACACAGATCACACGTTTCACAGATGCAACGCCCCTGATCAAAGTGCAAGCAGCGATGACCGATGAAGAGCGGCTGCTGGCACGCTTCCCTAAGTTGCCTCCGTTGCCGACGCGACGCGAGTTACGCTTCATATGCAGGGAGTTTGCGATCCAGCTGGACAACCTACGGGGTGAGTTACCATTGAGTGATACTAGGTGGCATTATGTATGGATGATAGGGAGTTTTTTGATGTACATTTTACATTAGCTGGTTACTTAAGAACATGTAAAAGCGCATCTTGCAAGCCAGGGCTACTATAGCATAGAATATATCAAAGGCAAAGATGCATGGATCTGATCAGTTCTGCAATCAGTTCCCCTATGGTATATATATGTATATTTATGTATCAAGTATATCAGTAATACCTATCTAATGAAATGATTTTAAATTTTAATATAATTCAAAGATAGGAGTTATTAATAGTTATTATTGAGTAAAAGTTTCCAATCATTCTCGGATCAAAGTTGATTACAAAAAGTTTTGTTTATAACAATAATAGCAAAATTTATCTGAATCTTTTGGTCCATATCATGTCATTCAATATAAGCCCGTGTACCAATAAGAAATGTATCATTTTTGAATTGAGGTGTATTATTAGACTACATTATTAACGAAGATAGTATGCAGAATAGAATAAATAAAGTAAATACCAATCATCTATTTGCTTCAAAAATGTCTGTGGGAAGGTATGAAATAAGGGTGGCGTTGCTGATAGTAAGAGTATAAATTTAACAGCAATCTTTGAGGTTGTTTTGACTTAGGGACCGTCCTCATGGCGCGTTTCGTCAGTGTTGTGATGACGCGAGCGCTGTTGTTGTGTCATTGCGTCGTAACGATCAAAGTGTTCACATGGTGTGGGCTGTCGACGCGAATTGATCAAAGTTCCCGACATAAACGCGCCCTGTGGACGCTCCCATATCTTGAATTAGGTGAACAGCAGTTTTGGATACAACGGCTTCGACAGACTGTCGACGACAGTATCAGCAGATATCGGATATTGAATATTCGGTCGACATTTGCTAAGGTCTACATACACCTGAGCCACTCTGGCACCGTTGTTTTGGGTGCTGGAACTGTTATTTACTGCTAGATTATTTTCGAATTTGACACTCATACACACCGCCTCCTTACTTCCACCCTCCATAGTCGGTAGTTTTAATAAATTTAATTAGTTCCTAAAAGAATTTGATTGAACAAATATGCCGTTTCTGCTACCAATCTCAGGTAGAAAAATAAAGGCGCACACCATACAAAGTATGTTCACTGAGGGATACACGAACGCTATGGGCTCCAGAATCTACATAACTGAGAAGATAGCTCACACCACCAACGTCATCACTATACTGGAGAATTCCAACGCGACCGCTTTCCAGTCCAAAACCAGGTCTGGGTTCCCGTGTCTGTACTGCAGGAAGATATGCGAGACATTTGAGATACTGCGGCATCATCAGGACAGCGATGGATGCAAGACGAGTCTGAAGAAGCTATTGAAGAAATTCACAGCCGATTGCTTAGTTGTCTATGTCTACGTTCAGAATCTCAAGTGCACGTTGTGCCATCAGAACATACCGAATTTGAATGAACTGAAGACTCATCTAACAAGAGTTCACAATAAGGAGATGCATTTGGACTTCGGTGATAGAGTGCTGCCTTTTAAGATGTCCCCCTCTAACGAGTTTGAGTGTCAGTGTTGTGGGTGTAACTTTGAAACGTTTGGAGCGATCGAACGGCACATGAATGTCCATTATAGAAACTTTGTGTGTGATCAGTGCGGAGCTGGTTATGTCACAAAACAGCGGTTGAAGGTCCATATGAAATATACGCACGAAACGGGCAGGTTTCCCTGCGAGAGCTGCAAGAAGGTGTACGATACGAGGCACAAGTACAGATCGCACGTCGATTCGGTGCACAAAATGCTCAAGAAGAATAAATGTCCCAAATGCCCGGAAAGGTTCGCTGATTTCTTCAACAAGCACAAGCATATGGTCGAAGCTCATGGATTGGCGCCCCTTGTGTACAAATGCAATGTATGCGACTCCGTGTTCAGACGTCGATATGGTCTCTCGTTGCATATGAAACGGATGCATCTAGATGTGAGGGATGTCCAATGTCAGATATGTTCATACAAATGCTACACTAATACCGAGTTGAAGATCCACATGGCAAAACATTGCACGGAAAAGGCATATGAGTGTACTGTGTGTAAGAAGTCGTATGCGAGGAATAAAACTTTGAAGGAGCACATGCGGATACACAATAATGACAGGCGGTATTCGTGTGTTGTGTGCGGCCAGGCGTTTGTGCAGAATTGTAGCCTGAAGGGACACATGAAGACGCATCATTTGGACTATATTAATGTGTTGCATTAGTGTTTCCTTTAGTAATATATCCGTGTACAGTCAAAATTTCCACTGGACCACACCATCGTAATTTAATTTTAATAATGCATTTATCGATATCATTCGTAAGATCAAGATATGACTGAGTTGATTGAATTATGCAATGAAAACTTTATTTATTTGATTTTTAGCATATTTATTTACTTATTATAAATTAAAGATTGAGACATCACAATCTTTTATTATATTACACATCACTAAATTCACTAGTCGACAATGTTGGGTCTCAAAATTGTAAACGACCCTCGGTGGTGTGATTCAGTCAGGCCGTTGAAGTCGTGGCGGAGATCTAATGTTATACAGTCAGTATAAGTATACTTTGCAAAAATCCTCGAGTACAAAAGTAAGTTATCTATACATATATTAATACGCGAAATAAAACCGTGAGTGTCGTATATCACTAGATTGGATTATATTGGAACGAAGTTATAAGCGCTTTGCTCACGGAGCAACTTGAGTTGAGGCAACTATCAATTTTTAAAAGTTACCTGTAAAAAGATGATAGTTGCTACAACGTTTACGGTTGCCGCAATTTTATAGCAATTTGTGAGCAACTTTTATGCGAGTTGCTCAATCTACGCATTTCCGGGTACAGGCAGAGGGAGGGAGGGTGTGAAATCGTCCGACGCGTTGCGATTACATAGGTTATATCATATAAGCTAAAAATTCCCTCACATACTTACATATAAGTTATATTTAGCACAATCTTCACGACGACGGACGGTACAATCATATTGTATTTATATAATAATGATTTTATTATGTAGTATGATAGCGTTTATCCTCGGATTGATGCGAATTATATTAATACTAACATAATACGGTAATTGTAGTAAGTCAGTAGTTGAAAGTGACTTAAATAAGTTCACTTTTTAACTCACTTTCGACTGCCAGTAGCAGTAGTAACTGAATCTGTTGATCCTATTCTGATCTATTGATTGTTTGAATTCGAAGCACTACCTTATCTTGTCTATGACTTTTATAGCTGGCTATCTTGGGTCGGCGGTTAAAGAATCTATGACCGCTTTGAAAACGTCATAGTGTAGTTGGTAGTGACCCAGCCTGAGACACGAGGGATCTCGGGTTCAATTCCCGGTTGAGGTAGACATTAACGTGCCAGATTGGAGAAAGAATCTCAAATAAGGTTAATGTTATAATAAATTTAACTAAGTAGTGTAATACTAATAGTCGGGATTCTGCAGTATTCTTCCTTTTAGGCTGAAGGCCATTTGAGCCGGGGCTCCTGCAAGATGGGGCCCCTTCGAGCTGAGGTCCCTTTCGAATAGGGGCCCGTGGTATATTGCTCCATACTGCTATTCAATGCAATCGGTAGATCTGACTACTGCAATCGGTAGTTCTTCTGTAGATACATTGGATTTTCTATTCTAATGAAGCAAACTATATGGCGATGTGTGGCAGGGGACAGTTTGTGTTCTATAGAAAATAGAAGTAAGCATATTATAGTGTTTACCTTAATTGTATGTTAATTTAGTTATTTATACTTATACTTACTTACATGATCAGAAAAGTATAATTGTATGTATAATTGTATATAATTGTATATCAGATAAGTATATGAGAAAATCGATTACTGTAGGCCTTTATAACGTACTAACTAGTATCTAAAATAAATAATTGT
The DNA here is from genome assembly GCA_905404135.1 of Hesperia comma. Classification (NCBI taxonomy): domain Eukaryota; kingdom Metazoa; phylum Arthropoda; class Insecta; order Lepidoptera; family Hesperiidae; genus Hesperia; species Hesperia comma. The sequence goes on along the minus strand of FR990015.1, from coordinate 17,839,447 downwards.
TTAGAAATTTGTTCGTTCGCCCATCTCACTTAGTACTCTAATTTCTGTGATTTTTTAACCGCTTGAAGTATTAGGGCTCATTTACATGATACAAGTTTTTTGCCTGTAGCATACAATAAAATTGAAGCAATACACACCTTGTATCATCTAAACAACTCATAAAATTTTTGATCTTCTTGACAACTTGCGTTTCAAGTTTTGCCTTGTTGTAAACAGCACAAATAATTTCTTATGCGATTTTTGTATTCAATTGAATTGTCTGTGCATTTGCAAGCTCATCTAGTGCAGCGCGTGAAGGTGTTTTGATCATACCTAGTCTTCAGAGGTGAGAAATATTGAGACAACAAAACTTGCATGCAAAATACGTATGCAGTAATCTGCGTGTAAACAGTACCGTAAAAATGTTGAATGACAATTATTGCACATTCAAAATTGCATTCAATTATTGCCCTTGCATCTGCAAGAAAATGGCATCATGTAAATGAGCCCTTACTTGGTTTTCATTAATGTATCATGGTATTATTCACATTAAGCCTTGGTTTTATATCTAGTTTTGACAGATTTAAATGTGTAATCAGTTTTAAAAATCTGTTTTCGAGCGTGGGTACTGAGGGCGACGCTTCCGAAGCGAAGCGGCGTCGTCAAAGGTAAAAAAATGACTACATAATCTACATATAAAACAAAGTCGTCCTCCTCTTGTCTGTCTGTCTGGGCCTTTCTAAGTCTTCTTCTTTATTTCTCAAGGATGGTTTATGTTAATATAAATTTCAATGTAATTTGCTATGCTATGTAGACCCCTCATTTAACGCTCAGCGAAGCAAGGGCGGCTCGCTAGTTTTATATAAAGATACCTATTTTTGGGAATACCTTCCGAAGATACCCGAGCATACCGACGTTTAAGGAGATCTCGGAATCTCATGTGAATAAGCAAACTGGTGCTTCTCCTAGAAGACAAAGTAACGAGCTTTATCCAGGTTAAGTACGTGCCACCTTGTGACATTTTTGATTCTATTAGTTTTTTAGCCGAGTGAACTTGGGAAGTATGGAATAAAAGTGTATTGAGTTTAATCTTTGTTGTTTTATTTTATTAAAGTAATTACTATTTATCCGTCTTACTGATCGGTGTCTGTGCATCGGTCATATTCGTACTTCGGTGGTTTTTAACTACCGCTACCACCCATGATCACTGTGATCGACCTAACACAAGATTCAAATGGGGTCTAGGTCGAGGATAAAAAACCGGCCAAGTGCGAGTCGGACTCGCCCAGGGTTCCGTAGCAACAAATAACATATAAAAAAAGTATTCGAGTTGATTAATGAAACATAAATTGCGGTATACGATTTATGACGTATTAAAACAACGCCATCTCTTGGACCGAAAGGAAACTAAACTATCGTTGAGGCGTCGAAAGTATGGGCGCCCACTTAAATATTTATTTTATTCTGTTTTTAACCCCCGACGCAAAAAGAGGGGTGTTATAAGTTTGACGTGTCTGTGTGTGTGTGTGTGTGTGTGTGTGTCTGTGTGTCTGTCTGTCTGTCTGTCTGTCTGTGGCATCATAGCTCCCGAACGGATGAAGCGATTTCAATTTAGTTTTCTTTGTATTAAAGGGGACTTACGGGCGCGTGTTTTTAGATATGTTTGATGAAAATCGGTTGAGCCGTTTAAAAGTTATTGGGGCTGAAAGGGGGGAAGAATTTTCATTCTGTCTCTTTGTGGCATCATAGCTCCCGAACAGATGAAGCGATTTCAATTTAGTTTTCTTTGTATTAAAGGGGACTTACGGGCGCGTATTTTTAGATATGTTTGATGAAAATCGGTTGAGCCGTTTAAAAGTTATTGGGGCTGAAAGGGGGGAAGAATTTTCATTCTGTCTCTTTGTGGCATCATAGCTCCCAAACGGATGAAGCGATTTCAATTTAGTTTTTTTTGTATTAAAGGGAACTTACGGGCGCATATTTTAAAATATGTTTTATGAAAATCGGTTGAGCCGTTTAAAAGTTATGGGGGGTAAAAGCGGGGAAGAATAGCCGAATGTATGCAAGTATACTCGTGTGGGGTCTCAAATGAAAGGGCACAGTAAGAGAATATTTATGACTTAATCGAGAATATTCTTACCTATAAAAAGTATAAAATAAAAATTAAATTAAAAATTTAAAAAACCCCCGACACAAACATTTAAAAAGTAAAAAATAATATCTCTAAAAATAATACGTCGCGTTGGGGGACCGCTCCATTTACTTCTAACTTTAACACAAAAAAATATTGATAAAATATTGATAAAATATGATAAGTCTTGGGTAAAGGACTAAGTAGGTAGGCATGTGATACTTATGAAAAAAATCGTAGATAATGAGTAGTTAGGAGCGGTCCCCCAACGCGACGTATTATTTTTAGAGATATTATTTTTTACTTTTTAAATGTTTGTGTCGGGGGTTTTTTAAATTTTTAATTTAATTTTTATTTAGTATTCGTTGTTTTAGCGGCAACAGAAATACACTATCTGTGAAAATTTCAACTGTGTAACTATTACGGTTAATGAGATACAGCCTGGTGACTGACGGACGGACGGACAGCGAAGTCTCAGTAATAGGGTCCCGTTTTACCCTTTGGGTACGGAATCCTAAAAAGAGTCAGGGACATGGACTGTTATTGAATAATTTGTCATGTTCTTGTCAAGTGGGAGTCGAGTCGATAAAGTTTTGGGAGTATCTAAAAACTAGTAACTTATTTAGGGGAGGTAGGGGAGCATTGGGCACTTTTTTACATAGTTGGTAATAAAACTGGTATTTTTTATCCCAATCAAAATTTTATTCTAAATATATTTAGCACACATATTTGGCAGTAGAGAAAAAGGTGGTAATGTGGCCCCCCACTTTGTTTTTCAGGTCTCATGTGAAAAGTAAGAGGAATAAAAATGAAATGAATACATCATCAGTTTCCTTATTTATCTGCCAATATACGACATACTACAAAATAAATAAAAATTCAAAAAGTAATTAAAAAATATGTGTATTTCAAAAAAATGCAACTTTGGCAATCAGAGATCAAGTGAGGGTTATATGGCACCCTGGGGGGCCAAATTAAATGTATGGAACTTAACGACAAAAATCGCAGATATAATAGTCGCCTTCAGGGCCTGCGGACTCAGTATGAGCCCATAAGTGGCAGCTTTGGCACTGAATCCACTCCTCACCACGTCTGTCTGTGGAATAGCTATTGTCACAAAATATACAAATCGTATCTGAGTCTTCAGGTACCACAGATGGAAGACCTTCATCGTATTCGGACGAGTCGCTTTCCACGATTTCTTCATCGGAGCTACTGCTGGGTGTTACATCTCTGGTGCCGATTGAAACTGCTAGAGCTGCTTCTTTATCATTTCGACCGAGATCGCGTCCACGACCGCGTCCCCGTCCACGCTCGCGGCCACGTCCGCGCCCGCGTCCACGTCCACGTGCACGACCACGTACACGATTGTCTGCTGAGCGCAAAGATTCATTCAATTGATTTTTGTATGGTGATGATGTTAGCACCTTTGATGATGTAGCTTTTCTTCCACGATTAGAAGTTTTAGTCTTAACCCCAGGGACTGGTTGAATGTCTTCTGGTAAAATAAAATGGCATTGTGGCTCTGTTGCCGCTGAACTCGTACTTGGAAGGCTTTGATCAGAAATCACGGTTGTTTGTGGATCATCTGGAGTGTAAGATAACTGATCATTGTTCTGATCACTGTTGTTGTTGTTGTTGTGAACATTGTTTGATGCTTCTGCAATAAAATCGACATCAGTAAAAATTTGTGGATTGAACGGATAAATGCCAGTCTTGCGAAAACCATTCACTGCTATTTCTCCTGTGGTGCTTTTAAGATATGCGCGCCCAAATAGCTCAGCAATGTCATAAGCCTTCAGCATTCTTTCAGAATGAAGCATAAATTTGCGGATTTCCTCACTATAGTGACTCTTAAGGGCGCCCATGAAAGTCTTATCTAGAGGTTGAAGTTTGTGAGTTGTGTGAGGTGGCAGACTGATAATAGTGACATGATTTTCACGGGCCAATTCCAAAACATCTAAATTGCGGGTATGACTGTAATGTCCATCAAGTATAAGCAATATCGGTGAAACTTCAGTAGGATTTGTTTTTTCGATGAAATGTCTGAACCATTCAGTAAACAAATTGGTTGGACCAGATGGATGAACCTTGCCAATAGATCCTGGTGGCGCACCTTTCATTAAAATGTCTGTATAATTTTTACGTGGGAAAATTAACATAGGTGGCACAAAGATGCCTGATGCGCTCATACAACAAACAAGTGTGCATAGTGATCCTCGTTCTGCAGCAGTCAAAGCCCCTATCTGTTTTTTCCCTTTTTTACCTATCACTTGTGGAATTTTCGACTGCACTATTGTTAAACCAGTCTCATCTACATTGAAAATTCTATCAGGAGGGTAATTTACTTTTCTCATTTCAGCCTCCAATATATCAAAAAATTCTTTAACAGCTTCACGGTTAAAACCGTGAGCACGTGCGTATGATGTCCCCATTGGTTTGCGTAAAGATAATGTCTCCCTATGTCGCCTCAAAAAGTGATCTAACCATGCTCTCCCTGCTACTTCATTTCTGAAGTTATTTTTTATGTTATTTTTTAATGCCAGCTGATAGGTCATTTTTCGAATATCCATCCTGGTAAGTCAAAAGTATTTAGACTCCATATACAAAATATATTCAATAAACTTTTTTTCTAAGTCAGGTGGAAGTATTGGTTTTCTTCCAAGTGGTTTATGCACAAGTAAATCGACAGACTCTTGAGAGTCTTTTACTAAACGTTTTAATGTAGATCTAGGTACAGAAAATAACTTTACGGCCTTTTTATAGCCCATGGTCTTACTTCTCACTGCTTCAATAGCATTTTTCATTTGATCAGGATCCCATGTTTTTCTTTTCTTAGAAGATGGAGACAATAAACTTTGTCGAGGCATCTGTAAACAAATAAAAAATTTAATATCACCTAAGTATGTAATATGGCCCCCGGGATCATAATACAACCAGTGTGAGGGGGTCAAATTAACAATTCTACGGAATCCATAAAACAACATCAATAAATAAATTACATCAAATATTTTACGTACGTACCTTCAAAATCCAATAGAAAAACGTTGAGTGAACACAATATCCAAATATCCAATGCTAAAACTAGGTATTTCCAGAATTATGAATTAAATTCAACACAGCAACAAAGTTTTCGCGTGTGCACGTTTAGACTTGATCGAAAAACAAAAGTATGTGCTGCCCTCGCTAAAAAATTTTTGGCATTAAATTGTAACTGTCAATTATGCTCTCCGTTGCTTACAAGTTTTACTATACTCCGTTCAGATTGGAGCTGGACAAAACCAAAACAGTGCGTAAACAGTAGCCATATAACACAAACTTTTTGTCCGTATTATCACAAGGTAATTATTTTGTTTGCTTAATGAAAAACTTTACGAAAACACATAACACCCACTACACTATAAATATTAACAAAACTAATGTGGCTAAACACAAAAATAATTTTAAACAAACAATAAATTAACGTATTATAGGTATAAACAGGCTTAGAACAAATTACGGTATTTTGAAAAAGGTGTCAAATCGCTTTTCGTTTTTAAGGTTGTGGCTGCATGAGTTATTCAATTACGAAAGCGTTAATAACATTATTTTTACCGTATGTTCTCGCAGTTTGAAGTTTTTATCGATCGCTACATAGTTAAATATGGAATCAGAAAAATTATAGTCAGTAGTTTAGTCGAAACACAACGCATTAGATTCAGACATAAATATCACTTAGTGAAAACCCTAAAAATGGTTTGTTTACATTGTTTCCAGCTCCATTTCAAATAGAGTATAGATGGCGTGGTTCTAAACTAGAAATATCGAAGGGGGCCGATATACCTGTGGGGGTCGCATTACCACTTTTTCCTCTAATTATTGCTAAGAAAAGTTTTGGTATTATAATTAGTCTAAAAATTACAAGAGATCTTCCGACAGATGTCCAAAGTGCTCAAACCTCCCGGTGGTCGGGAGGTTTGGGCAACCCTGTAGGTAGGTTTGGGCATTGTATTAAATACGCAACATGTTGCTTTAGTATATTACTATGCTTAAGTATTAAGTAACATTGCTATAAAAAAATGAATCAAAAATATGTTTTCTTATCATAGACTATAAAAAAATTAAACAAAGTGACTTAGAATTAATACTGCACAATGTTAGACTTAATCAAACTCATCTTAAATTTGGTATGACCCAGAGAGGCTTGTCAAATTTATATTTGACTAGCGACCCGCCCCGGCTCCGCACGGGTGCAATGCTGATACTAAATACACTACAGAAAAACTGTGAACGTTGTACATATATAAAAACATAGCGGCCCGCTCTGGGTTCGCACGGGTATAACATTTAAGTATGGCCTATGTCACTCGCCCCGGCCGGCCAGTACCGCCGCAAGCGCTACATCCCGCAATTTTAAATCTGTAATATCTTCGAAAATATTCGATTAAATCTTGTGCTGTAAAGGACCATACAGATCTATATTAAATCAACAATGTATTTAAGCTATTTAATTGGATAAGGATTAATGCTGTATTGGTTAAAATCGCTTCGAAAATTAGCCATTATTCGTCGTAAAAAGTAAATGACAAAAAATGTTATTGTGGGATATCCATAAGAGATAGACATATACCATCGCGGACTTTTCTGTAGACCTTTTCAAGGTGTACAATACTTAGTACATTAAGATATAATTAAAATACCGACTGCGCCAATGCAATGTAGTGTACGAGTAGGGCAAAGAATAATACGCGACCGGTACGAACAGCAGCCATTTATTCACTAAGTTACAAACCAAACGCCTACCCACATATTAGTAACATTTATACACCCCAATATGATATGGTCCCTCGTTTTGTTTACCGGCATAAATTTCAAGATTTGATGTATAATAAGTTTTTGAATCACACACCGCAAATATTTTAAGTTCATACTTAGCTGGTTTGCTTGGAAGATATTGGCGAAATGGGCACCGACCACGAAAGGCTAATAACATTTAATTTATAGTGACGTGCTCTCCGTGTTTGTAATATTTTTGAATGTTAGATACAAATTCCTCAAATACTTCTCGTATTGGAGCCAATTTATCAGTTTCTTTTCTAGCCTGTCTTGTCCTGATATAATCAAAACGTAAACATCTAAGCAAAAGTGAAATCTATAATTATCTTGATATCACTGATATGCAGATATCACATCCTGAACCATCGGTGGCCCACAAGCCCTTTGTATTCAAGTGTGCTCCACTCAATTTTCCGATATATAAATAGACTTCAAACAAAGCTTTTATTTCCGTTGTATTTGTAAGTTTACAGTCTCTCTCTCTTTCAAAATCATCGTAATGTAAATATTTGTAAAATCCACAATTTTGGCCAAAATTTCGTCTGAGAACAAAAGACAAAATATTTCTAACGGCGTAGTCGCGTTCAGTGCTTCTGGGCAAGGTCCTGGAACTTCACGTATGATGTTATGACTTAGAGTTCTTACGTTTCTTGCACGTTCTTCAATACTCCATACGGTAGTTTTATCTTTACCGATGTAATAGCCGTTTTGTAAAATTGACAATGCAACACAATCTAAATTACCTAACACCTACTTTGCGTATTAACCTCTGTGAAGCGTTAATCTTATCCAAATTTAACTACGCTGATGCGCTTATAGGCAGACGTCTGCTAACACGCACCAAGAAAGTAATTCAGCGGGTGAAGAACGCAGGTGCACGTTTTTGTTTCAACGTACCACCACGCGCGCATGTGACTCCATTCCTCAACGACGCGAGTTCTTGCAGAGGGTTTAAAAAAAAAAACTATTTAGTATAATTTATATTTACTTTTGTTCTTGTTCTATATATATTTATCATATTGTATATATTATTATTTATTAATATAAATATAGTTTATAAATTATTGCATAATGACAGACAGTGATTCTTATGTTTCAGCTAATAGCACGGATTCTTTTGAGTCCTGTGAAGATGACACAGTTATTGGTTTAAAGGATCAATTAAATGATATATTTAGTTCTCGTAAATCTAATTTGAACATTTGCCACATTAATGCGCAGAGTGTGCCTTGTCACTTTTCAGAGTTGGAATCTGTTTTTTCCTCTGATTGTACCCACGCCATTCTTGTTTCGGAGACCTGGTTGAAGCCATCATTACGTTCCTCATTTTACCCTCTTTCTGGTTTTGTTTTAATTCGAAATGACCGTACTGGCAAGGGAGGTGGTGGAGTCGCCATTTACCTAAATGCCTCTATTCCTTACAAGGTACTTCTTGCTTCTCCCTCGCAGTACTCGGGCTCTTCCGAGTTTCTGTTTCTGGAATTGAATGTGAAGGGCAATAAGGTCGTTCTGGGTGTAGTATACTGTCCTCCTTCTGTTGATTATTTTGCGGCGTTAGAAAGCGCTCTTGACAGCATAGGATCGGAATATACTCATTACGTAATCATGGGGGATTTCAATACTGACTTATTAAAGGGTTCGCCTCGTACTCTCAGACTTCGCAGCATTATTGAGTCGGTTAATCTCTCTTTACTTCCATTAACAGCAACTCATCGTAATCACAATGCTGAGGACACCTGGATCGACCATATCATAACAGCTTCACCTGATCGTGTAGACATACACGGACAGTTACTCGCTCCAGGTTTCTCAAGGCATGATCTTTTATATGCTTCATACAAAATTAAAACTCCTAAGTCTACTCCGGCAATTGTACAACTGCGTAACTACGCTAAAATTAACATGGACGATCTTAGGAAAGACGCTAGGGAAAGTGACTTGACCCGCATATTCACTGCGACTGATGTAGATGACATGGTTTCGTCTCTTAGTCGTACTGTGCTTAACATCTACGACGTTCATGCCCCTAAGCGTAAAGTCAGGTTGCGCCGTCCTCCTGCGCCGTGGATGACAGCGGGAGTGAGAATGGCCATACGGAAGAGAAATTGCGCTTTCCGTAAATATAAAAAAGAGCGCACAGATGACAATTGGCTGCGATTTAAAAAGGCTCGAAACAGATGCAATCAAATGGTACGAATAGCTAAACGCCGTTACATCCATATTAATATCGTCAACTCTTCTCCTGCTGGTGTATGGAATTTTCTAAAATCTCTCGGTGTTTGTAAACCACCTATAACGGATTTGGGACCCTCACTTAGCCTCGAAGATATAAATAATCATTTTTCTTCATGTCCTACCTTGGACCCCCAGATCCGTGCCCAAACCATGGCGTCTATAACCGCAATGCAACCTCCATTACCATTACCTCCTTTTCAGTTCTCTACTGTCAGTCAGGATGATGTAAAGCAGGCTGTTATGAGTATTCACTCCAAGGCGGTGGGTTGTGATGACCTCAACAGCCTAATGATTATTAACATCCTTGATGTCCTTTTACCTGTCCTTACCCATATCATAAACTTTTCCCTCTCTTCTGGATGTTATCCGACAACCTGGAAGAAGGCTTTAGTCCATCCCTTACCTAAAGTTGCGAATCCTTTGCTTCCCAACCATTATCGTCCAATCTCTGTTCTTCCCTTCCTGTCAAAAGTCTTGGAGATCTGTGTACATAAGCAACTTTCCGCATTCGTCTCTTGTAATAGCCTACTGAGCCCTTATCAGTCTGGGTTTCGTTCTGGTCACAGTACCACCACTGCTTTGATCAAAGTTACAGATGATATTAGAAAAGCTATGGATCATAAAAGGGTCACAGTGCTGGTACTTGTTGACTTTTCTAATGCTTTTAACACAGTCGACCACGAAATCCTTATTGCAATCCTAACCTACTTGCAATTTTCCCCTGGCGCCCTGGCTTGGTTTACAAACTATCTTCGCGGCCGCAAACAGGCAGTCTGTTCTGGGCAGAAGTGTTCAGACTGGGCTGATCTTCACAGTGGCGTGCCGCAAGGCGGTATATTATCTCCGATTATATTTTCATTGTTTATAAACTCGATCTCTTCCATTATTAACTGTTCGTACCATTTATATGCAGATGATTTACAGCTGTATGTACACTCTGACGTCGACGATCTTCACAATGCTATCTGCAAGGTAAACCAAAACCTTGAAGCTATATATAACTGGTCATGCCGTTACGGGGTTGCTGTTAATCCCTCCAAATGTCAAGCTATTCTGATGGGTGGTTCACGGATGTTATCTAAGGTGGATTACTATTCTCTACCATCACTAATGTACAACGGCAACGTAATCCCCTTATGTACATCTGTAAAAAATTTGGGGTTGGTTATGGATAGTACTATGTCATGGCAAGCGCAAATTAATGCTGTCAGTAAAAAAGTGACTGGGACGTTACACTCATTGTACAGATTTAAGAATTTTATTCCTACCAAGACCAAACTCATGCTTGTTCAATCTCTTATACTCCCCATTATTGATTACTGTGATGTGTGCTATCCTGACCTTAGCTTGGAACTTCTAAATAAACTGGAGCGCCTACAAAACAACTGTATCCGGTTCATCTTCGGTCTACGTAAGTACGACCATATTTCTGATTATCGACGCCAGCTCAAATGGCTACCTATTCGCAAGAGGCGTGACTCCAGAATCTTGTTTACTCTTTACACTATATTAAATAGTGTAACTTCTCCTAAGTACTTAAAGGAAAATTTTCAGTACCTTTGTGATACTCATGACAAGGTACTTCGTTCCTCCACAAATTTAAAAGCTTACATTCCACCAATGAATACTGGTTTCTTCTATAATTCCTTCACAATTCAGGCTGTGCTGCTCTGGAACGCCCTGCCCGTAAAGATCAGAAAGGCTCCAACTCTGTGGTCCTTTAAAAAACAAGTCCGAGAACATTATTTGTCTGTCATCGAAAATAATTGACTTCTGTCCTATAAGTTAATAGGTTATTTAATTCTGTCACTACTATTACATCTTCTATTTATTTTTATGTATAATTATATATATTATATATGTATATATATTATATTATATATTATATTATTATATATTATATTATATATTATATTATTATATATTATTTTGTATAATATAGGTTAATAATTATATATTATATTTTTATGTGTTGCATGTAGTTTCGTATTTAATTTATTGAACACCTACCTCAACTTCTCACCATCTCCAAGGGTTGACTGGCAGAGAATGCCATTAGGCATTAAGTCCGCCCATTGTAATACCTAGTCATAGGTTGTCAATAAAGTGTGAAATAATAATAATAATAATAATATACTTAAAATGGACATGCGCAGGCGACTGCACTTTGCTACGCTATTATTCGGCGTTGTAAAAATCAAGCCCCGCTGTATTTACACAAGAAGTTGACCTGGGCAGATTCCCGCAGTCCCCGTCTGAGGTCCTTTTGCATGCTGCGTTATCCCTCCAGCTACACAGCTGCTTTCAAAACTTGTTTCAAGTACAGTGCCACGAAGACTTGGAATAATCTGCCACCTCCTTTTCGCAGTCTGCAAACAATAAACACATTTAAAAATAAGTATTAATTGTTGCTTCTGCAAGAGCAAAAAGTACGTTTACGTGTATTATTTATTATCAGATATTTTAATTTTTTTACTTATTAAGATAGAATTACATTGAGATATTGATTAGAAATACATTGAATTGTCTTACACGTATTTATAAAATATATTATGAATGTCCTGTAACTACTATTTAAAATCTTAATGACTAATGTGGTAAAACTGTACTTGAAGTAGGTAGGTAGGTACTCACCGCTATGTTTATGACTGACAGGTGTGGCGGCGTATGCTAACATCGGCCTATCGGTAGAAATAGGAATATTTTAAATCGCGTCCAACTTTTTCTTTTAACTTTTTACTTTCATATAAAAAAAGTATTCCCACAATTTCACCAAACGTCTTTACATGTATCCACTTATTGTCAAAAATTAATCAATGGTCAGTATGTTATATTAAATTTGTGCACGTGAAAATACTACGGATAAACGCTGATCGGTCTTCCATCACGGAAGGAGGGGCCTAGACTGAAATATCAGCGTTCTGCTCACGCGCGGCAAGCTGAGTCTAGACCCCATTCGCCGTTTGGGCATGCTGCAGCGCAGATATTATATATTGAGTTGTTTTTTATCGTGTTCTTTTTTTTAAATTTTAAGTTAACATTTAGGTAAGTGAGATATGTATGTATGTACCTACTTAATAATGTTGGATGTTTTAAGTTAGATGTTTTAAGTGTTGTAATAGTTAATGTTATTTATGTGTTCGTGTGCTGCAGTATCTAAACAACGTGTTCGGTAATATTTAGCTACACCGTTCTGATTCTGGCAATACCTTCGCAAGAGATAAAATGTTTCGCGTCAATTTGGGTTCTACCCTCTTTTTGTCTCGTTTTTCGTGCGCGAGCAACGCCGATGGCGCGCGCGCAGCCTGTCGTCTGTCGTCTGGAGTCTGTCGAGTCTGTCGTCGTGTGTGTGCCGTTTCACGAGTCGTCCCGGTCGGTGGGAGCCCCTTCGGTGTGGCTGCATTATTTTCGTGTAATAAGTTCGTATTCGTCAACCCAGCCACTAAAACTTATTTCGTCGCATTCGTATCTATATTATTTACGAGACTACGGTGTTGGAAGCTGCTAACTGGTGTACGGAAACTATAAGAAGACCATCTCGGCGCCGTTCCGATCGACGCCACGCAACGGGACTTAAGGTTGGTGGATTCCCTTTTTGATGTGTGCATTTGTCTTTGTGGGGTATAGTCAGAAAGGGACACGCTAAATATTTACCTAAATTTAAAAACCAGCATACAGTCCACTCTTCCCATTCTTAACACCTTTTAGACCAACCGGACCCCGTGTCCGGAGAAATTGACACGCCCCAACACAGCGAATAAATGTTTTTTCTTTCTTTCAAAATCCGGACGACGAAGATCAGGTGCTGGCTGACGAATGCCTTGTCTTGACTGTGGAGTTGTTTCGGGCTCAGACTGTATATTTACGTTGCCATCGTCACCTTCTTGTCCGTAATCCGATTCATGCTCACTTAATTCTAAGGAGTCTTCAGTCTCAAAACAGTCTTCGTTTTCTATTTCTTCGTTGAGATATTCCTCTATCTCATGAGGCCTCCTGTTGTGAGCCATTTTCTATGAAAAAAAGGAAAAAAAGTTAAATAGTTATAATGTGATGAAAAAAACACTTACGTATTTAGTCGCTACTGGGTCCAACAAACCCATACACACGTTTTACGTCTTTAGCACTCACACGCAGCGCGCTAACCAGTATTGCCAACGCGGTGCCAGGTTTTCGGGCTAAATGAAGTTTAAAAAGGGCTAGATTTGCCCAATAAATTAAAAAAAAGGCTAAATTACTTTATTATTAATAAAATGTTCACAAATTTTGTAGATTACCTATTCAAACATAATCAAATAGTATACTAAAAACACAAAAAAAAAACAACAGTTTAAAAGTCCAAGTCAGAGTCGGAGGATTCGTCACCACACAAGTTCTGATTTTGACCATCACTTTGTGCTGATGAAGTTGATGGTGCGCCTTATCCGTTTCATCACAGGCAGCCTTGGTCAATATAAATTTATATTTTTCTTTTGATCCAATTTTATTTATTACATCTTTTGGGAGAACACATGTGTAACAAGTTTGATTAAATTTTATAAGGCCAAATCGAATTTGTAATAGAGAATTTAGTGTGTTAAAGTTCATCCTATTTCGTAGTTTATTTTTAATTACGTTCATTGTGTTGAACATCCTCTCGACGTCTGCGTTTGAGTGTGACAAGACTAACATTGTAAATGCCAATGAGCTCAATTCTTGATAAGGATTATTATTTCCTGCGTCTTTATATTGCGAAACTTCATGCCAAAATTTTACGGTATCGTATTTTCCCATTTGTTATTTTGAATATTTTTCCACTGTGATATCACTTTATCAATTGTGTCAGCGTTCAATCCGAAATGTTCTGCCAATTTGATTATTTCCAGTCCTTAACTGGTTTTAATACATGCACTACACTCATAATGTTCATATTTTGCAGCATTTTTATATTGTCAGGAAGCCGTTGCTGCAATTCTTTGGTCAATTTGACGGTGAAATCAATGCACCGTTTTTTAACCATTTGTCTATCGCTGGAACTGTAAGTTTCAATTGAATTTTCAAAGTTATAGCCAAGGTACGGATTCGGATCTAAATAATTAGCGATGTTGTCTTTGAAAATATCAATGGAGTGGCGTCTTCCAGGAATCACAATTTTGTCGCATAGGACCTCTATTAATTTCACTAAAGATTGCAGCAATTTTGTAGGGTCACTGTTTTGTTCTTCAAATGCCTTTAGCGCGTATTGTACTTGCGTAAGTATTGTTTTTATGTAAATCAAATATACCTTGTTGAGTGGGTCATTGTACATATTAAACAGCAATTCGGCCGTATAGCAATTATTTTTGTGTTTGGCGATTTCAAAAAACAGCTTCAGCTCATCCCATTGGTCCAAAATTCGTTGCACGGCAGGTTCTATAGAAAGCCATCTAGTGGCACACTTTTTCAAAATATTTAATGGTAGTTTGCCGCAATTTATGCTTGCATAAATTTTTTCATACTGGAGTCGGCGTTCAGGTGACAAACAAAACCAATTGTATAATTGTTTCTTCGGAAGCATGACTGAATGCCAGTTGTAGGGAATGACAAACGCATCTTATCAAAATTAAATTTTTTAGACCATAAAAAATTTAATTTTGTCTTCTTCTTTGTCTTCTTTTAAAATTTTGTAAACACCATTATTAATCCCTACCATGACACTAGCATTGTCGGTTCCCAGGCCAACCATATTGTGTAACTTTAAACCATTATCTTGAATAGTGTTCACAATCCCATTTGTAATTATTTCCACCTTAATAATAAGTTAATCGTTTATTATAAAAACAATATATTTAGTATTTTTAAAGAATATAAAAACTAAATTCAAGAATTATTGTTTTTATGTAAATCAAATATATGTACAGCCTTGTGCAAAAGTATTAGGCACCCTATATAAACTTGCAAAAGTATTAGGCACCCTATATAAACTTAGACTGTGGGTGTCTAGGCGGTGACAAAAAGAAAACTATTTTTGATTTTTTATTAAATATATTTAAATTTCAACTATCGTCAATATTTTGTAGGTCCACCCTTAGATTTAATTACGGCAGCAACCCTTTTAGGCATAGACGCCACCAGCCTGAAACATGCGTCTTGGGATATTTTGGCCCATTCTTCTTTTAAGGCTTTCAGTAGCGAATTCTTGTTAGATATTGAGTGCCGCCGTATGTTTTTCTTTAAAATAAACCACAAATGTTCGATGGGATTTAAGTCCGGGGACTGTGGGGGCCAGTCTAGAAGCATTATTCCATTTTGTGACATCCAACTCATTGTGAGCGCCGATTTGTGGCAGGTAGCGTTGTCTTGCTGAAATTTCACTTCATTGACATTTGTATCGCCAAAAACCAGTGAAAGTGATGGAGCCAGAGCCTTTTCCAGCACTTCAATGTATTTTTGGCTATTCATGCGCCCTTCACAGAGGACCATTTCTCCAACTCCACTCGCAGCCAAACAACCCCACATCATGATACTGCCTCCGCCATGCTTCACTGTCGGTACGACGCACTCTGGGTTGTATTCTTCACCGGGTTTTCGCCTCACATACGTGGCACCAGGTGTCCCAAACACCTAAAAAAAAGAAAACAAATTGATTTTATTTCATAAATTATGTATTCCTAAAATAAATGTTATTCAGAGTTAATGTAAACATACAAATAAATACTGGGGCAAAATAAGCTTACCTCAAAGTTAGATTCATCGGACCACAATATATCGACGGCAGCAAAGAACAAACGGTCATCTACAAAAACGTTAGTTTTCAGGAGAGCGTTTTTAGTGCAAAAATTGTATAACTTCAACAATTACAAAGATATCTTCATCAATTTTGGAATAGTTAATTATTACAATATTAACTATTATTTGGTATAGGTAAATTACCAATAATTCTTTTATTTTTAACAAGCAAATTGAGTCAATTGCCATATATTCGTTTCTACTTGGGACCCGATAATTATTTATTCTTTAACTATTTTATTAATTTAATGATTGAATTTTATTGTTATTGATCATAAATAACCAATTTCATCAAAAAAACAAATATAATTATGATTGTCATTAAAATACTGCAGTTGTCTCATATTACTTCGGCATTCTTAAGTTGAAGCTATTGGATAATTGCAGATATACCTAAACTATTTTGAGTTTTAGGGTGTCTAATTAAAAAAAAAGGTTAATGATTCTTTTTAATAATTATATTTGTAATATAAAGTAATAAAAAGTATAGTTTCAGAGAAAATAACTACGAATCGTTATAGTTACTCTTCGATATTTTCCCTTACTACCTATTTCTACCTCCATATCATAGGAATCTCAAAAACTACTATTCTTACGGAACTCAAATTTTTACGGGACCTAACCTAAAGCTTCGACTTTCGATTAAAAGAAGAATGATGAAAATCGGAACTCTAAGTAGTAAGATATGAGGTAACATACAAACATAAAAATTATTAAGGATAATTCAAAAACTATTGGTCAGATTGCGCTCAAACTTATATGAGACTACAATGCAAATACCAGTTTTCAAGTAAAAAGAGAATCATTAAAATCTGAACACTCAATAAAAAGTTATTAGGAAAAAACCATAAATACACACTACTAAACATCCTTACACATTATTCAAGTAAATTCAAAATTACTCATCAGATGTCGCTCAAATTTGTATGGGACCACACTCAAAGCATCAGCTTTCAAAGAAATAAAGAATCATCAAAATCGGTTTACCCAACACGAAGTTATGGGGTAACAAACACACCAACAAAGATAGAAAAAAAAGGTATAAATATTTTTTACATTTTGTGGCTTGGTTGAATGTCACTTCCGGATTCAATTTTCAATTATTTTATTATTCCAATTGCAAGCAGTCATCATCAGACATTTTTTCTTGCTGAAGAGCCTCGAGACTTCGTAGGTTATTTTCGTAAGGACAGCTGGCCCGCCGCATTGCGCGACGTACACAAGGACAAATGGTATATGTCCGTTTGTACTTTGTCGAATTTTAAATAAGTAGTGCAGATGTCTTTTTGTACGTTGACAAATTGGTGAAAAAAACAACATTTTTCGAGAAAAAAAAATATCACAAGATAAAACAAAGAATTCTGTGTTGAATTATGCAAAAAAAAACGATTTTGGCAAAATTGCAGATGTCTTTGTGTTCTTTGCTGCCGTCGATATTGGACCAGTCTTCGACAGTCCAATGTCTATATTTAAGAGCCCATGCTAAGCGAATCTTCTTATTGTTCTGCGAGAGCCACGGCTTCTTCCTGGCCTTACATCCTTTCAGACCAGCTTTAAGAAGTCTCCTTCTTACCGTACACGCACTTGCTTTCCTTTTGCCTCTGATAAAATTACAGCCAGCTCCGAAGATGTTTTTTTCCTATCTTGGAGGGAATGTCTTACTAATAATCGATCTTCGCGTTCGGTTGTTATTTTTTTTCGGCCTGTCCTTTGTCTATTCTGATGTGTACCGGTCTCCTTGAAGCGATTTATGGAGTATTGCACAGCACAACGCGAACACTTCACTTTTCGCGCTATATTTGCTTGCGACATTCCTTGTTCAGCTAACAATTTAATTCTTAATCGCTTTTCTGTACTTAGTTCAGATAAGTTTTATTACAAAGAACATAACTTGAATGATTCGCTAGTTGCTGCACCGTAATCTCCGTTCGTATTCCACGACAGCCGTACGGAGCCGGTCGGCCGTCGCGTCAGCCGAAAACTATGCGTTGCACCCAAATATGAACTGTAATTACTGTTGATATATTTCAATGTTCTTTACCGCGTTGTAAAATGCCGCCCGGCCCTGCCAGGTGCGGGCCGGTTGGTCTGAATCGTACCTTATAGAAATTGCCCATAACTATACAGTGACCCTTATAAAAATATTCATTCATAAGCTGTAAAACGATCTTACTACTGGCTACGGTAAATCCGTGTACTGCTTAATTTTGTGACTTTGTGTCTTTCCGGAATAAATAAGCATTGTCAATAAATATCTATGTCTAGCTTCACACGGCTCGTAGATTTCGTGCTGCTTTGGAACGGATACACTGAAGCCAGCTTAGCCTACCTTTCCAAAGCAGCAGCGATTCATCAAGGCTTAATAAGTTTGTACATAAATATTTTGAATATCCTCGAAGCACTTTTCCAAAGATGTACTTGGATAACACAGCCATCTTTTAGGTGAATATTCATTTAATTTAATGAAATCATTATTTCTATTTTTATACTCCTGGTAAAGTATCGTTTCCTTACATATTTTGCAGCCTTTCACAACATTTTTCAAACATTTTGTTAGGACCCAGCCACAAACATAATTACTTTGACCTGCATCGTTCTCAGTCTCTTGAAAACCTATGTCATGATTAAAATGAATTTGCTCTTCGCCGGGAAAATCAGAAGTAGTTATATTTCCAGTTAGAAAAAATCTAATGTCTGCAGACAATCATTTTTATCCTCATCACAATTCGCTTTAATTGAATGGGGTGAGTTATAATTATTTAACAACAAAAAATTTAATGCACTCAAATGCTGATGTGTTAGGTGCAACATTTCTCGCCCCATAAACGTTTCCGAAGATTTTTTTCTAGTGGGTCCTGATTGAAATTTCTTGTTAGGACTGCATCGAATCTGTACTTTGTACTTAAAACTTTACAAAGTGCTTCGACGACATTGTTTTAATTAAATTGGTTATAGATTGCACAACTGTCTCCGTTAATCGAATTTTGTTATTAAGTGTTCTCTTTTGTAAAAGTTTTACTGTGTTTAAAATTATTTTAGCTTTTTGCCATAGTTGGCACAGTGGTGATGAGGAGATTTATTCTTTACAGGACCTCGATATATTTTACCATTTGTAACTGAAAAGGAACTTACATTTAATGAGTCAAACAAATTGTCTAGTAACAAAAACTAATGTCGATAACCTGACGACATTCTTCGGGAAGATCTCTCCTAGCCGTCAGGTGTTCCGCGACCACGGCGACATTGTGACTAATTATTTGAGTCGCAGCGTTAACTCGCATTTTGTTGATTTTATCAGGATTAATATGATCCTCCGTAATTTTGTTTAGTAATCTTAATTTGCCAAATGCTTTATCGGCAGCGTATATTTTTTGGTAATATTCCCATTTAACTATTTTTGTCACATTGTCCACTGTGTATATGTAAAACATATCTTTAGTTAAAAGATTATTTCAAATACCTTTAATTAAATGAGGTACATCATAAATAGGTATAATGTTTGCCCGTTAATTTTAATCAAATCATGATCCCATTCTTTACCTCGACGCAAAAAGTTGGCTTTCTCTCATTGACGAGTTTACTTATCGCACCTACATTTACCGCACTTTGATCACATACAGTGTTAACAATAATAAGACCATTTTCTTGGGCATGCTTTACTACTGTTTTGATGAGATTTTTAATTCTTTTTTATTTAAATTATTTGTAAAATAATATGCAATGGGCTGTTTAAAAATACCTTTGACCAAAAAAAAAAACATGGTGAGCAAATGAGTGTTCTTAATTATTTGCAAATACCTCAAATGTATCTTTATTCGAATTATAAGAAACTACCTGTGCCCGTGGCTTCGCCCGCGTGGAAAATAGTGTGTGCCTCGTGGAGTTTTTAAACGTTTTGGAACTTTCCAAAGTGCCATCTCAAAACGGAACCTGCATGCCGTGGAGTCGTAAGACTCAAAAGGCATATGAAGTCCGCCATTCCGCACTTGGTCAGCGTGGTGGGCTATGGCCTTTACCTTACCATCTTCAGAGGAGGCCAGTGCTCAAATTCAAATTCAAAGTCTTTATTTGCTCAATAATGGACTCTGATCGGTCGAAATGATGATTACTTAAAAACCATGTTTTAAGTTTCGTCCGTTTTTTAATGCAATATACTCCGGTATACAATGTTACGCGATTTGTTTCCTTCAGCGAAAACATGTAAATTTTGCGAAAAAGACACGCGTGAGCAAGCTACGTAGAGTTGACCTTGGGAGAAACATGGTGTTCCCATATGTATTTCTGCTAACTTTAAAGTTTGCCCTTGCAATTTATTGATTGTCATCGCAAAGGCAACCTTTAAAGGGAACTGTAAACGTTTAAAATATAAAAGTCAAGTTATTTAGTATTATGGGGATACGTGGGATAAGCATACTATCGCCCCTACTTTCACCGCTTAAAATTGTGGCCTTTACAATATGCCTCCCTAATTCAGTAATACGCACCTTTAATTACTTCATATCGTTGAAGAGTTTAATTACTTCATATCGTTGAAGAGTGTGTTGAAGAGTTCATTCCCGGGAAATCGTTGCGCTTTGTTCCCGGGAAATCAAGCTCGAGAAAACTCGAGAACTCGAGAAATCTTATTTGAGTCTATGCAATTATAAAATAAAACTATTTGCGTTTGCCATTTGTTTTAAACGCGCGGCAGCGGGGTAGCACGGGCCAAAACGCAGTGGTACTAGGGAGGGAATGCCATCTTGCGAGATTGCAAAATTTAGAATAAATTTGGAACAAGCTACAAGAATTAAAAGTATTTTTTACCCGTCTGAAGTAGGGTTATGTTTTTCGAGTGTATGTATGTTTGTATGTCCATTTATTTGTGTGGCCCCACAGCCCAAACGGTTGAACGGATTTCGACATATGAGGCATCGTTGAATTCGTCAGAACTGTGGAAGTGTCACAGGCTATATTAATTTTCAAAATGGCGCCCGAAAGTGGAAGAAAAAGGGGGGATAATCTTGAGTTTTTTCTTATCTTAGCAATATGGGTATCAAATGAAAGATCGTGAAAAGACCTTTTCAAATATATATGTCATGTAACGTTTAGGCACACGTTTTAACACATATTGTCAAAAATCATCCCAAAAAGTAGAATTTTTCGGCGAACCCACTTAAAAGTCTGAAATAAAAATATTATAAAAACAAAAAACCCGACTGCTTACAAAAGAACTCAAAAGAAAAAAACAAGTGTCACAATATCAACATAAAATACTTCATGGTGCTGCAGGCGAGGACAAACAATACTGTTACCTACGGGTAAAAAAAGATTTATCACAAGTACTACGTTTGTCACCGCATGCGGCACCATGAAGTATTTTATGTTGATACCAGAGAACCGCCCGCGCTTCGCTTCGGGACCCGTAGGTAACAGCCGCGTAGGTCTCGCTCCCGTAGGAATCTCAGCTAAAGAGTAGCCTCTAACATTTGCCTATGACTTAACTAAATTACATGTAGTATTTGATAGCGTGATTCAGAACTTGCAAATGAATTTTACTAACGCCATCTATTAACAACTCCGGAACTAAATATCTAGCAACTAACAAAACACGGATCTTCCCATGGGAAAGAGATGTTTTTCCGCGGTAAAAAGTAGCCTATGTCACTCTCCACCCTGACTAATAAACATGATTATTTATTTATCACAAAATGAAATATTCACAGTTGATTTTTAGCTTGACGGTACCGCCACAGCTATACACCGCTAGTTTTTAATTACCGGGAAAAAAAATTCCACTATATCTACTGGTGAAACTGAACACGTCTGTGTAAAAAAAATTTTTAAAACGAATGACGTAAATTTATCCTTCAAAACAAGTGAATTCTGGTCAAAGAAAAACACCAATTCGTTTCATTCATGAATACAAAATTCTCCTAGACAAAATACGATAACGATTTCATTCATAAACTACCTCAAGGCTGTCGCATTATTTTAAAGGATTGTGTTATCTTGATACTTGATTTTAATAAATCGTATTCTGCGATTATACCTACGTACGTAATTTATTTTCGTGCATAATGTCTACAACAATAAAATTAATGACTTGAATTGACGTACGACATGAAACTGCTAGACAGAAGTTGTGATAGAATTTAATAATGACAATTTTATTATTTGCCACATGGCATTGCAAATGTATTAGTTTTGTACGTTGACAGAATGCAGGTTGGCAGTAAGTACCTCCCTACATTAATAAAAAAGATTATACCTACCAATAGCGAATTATTATACCTACATCAAATAGAGAAAATACTGAATTACATCAGTATTAAAGGATTCGTCCATAATAATCTGAAGTATTAGAAATGAAAGATAACACCTACATAACTGCACTTCTAATAAAATAATACTAAATAGGTAATTGTACATCGAAATATCAAAATCGTTTGGTTGCGGTACAAGTTTAAAAATAAAAACATGGCAAAAACCAATACAGACACAAACTCACACACACACTCAATGTATTGTACATAACGTCTATGTTGCGTAGATACCCACAATGTTTGTTTACGCTTTGCCGCCAACATCAAAAGAAGCCGCGCCGGCGCGTACGCCGCCGCCGCGCCGGCCGCCATTATTCGCTTCGCGCCCCTCCCTTGCGATATAGGAAAAGCGCTTCCTAGTTCCCGAGCGTTAGTTGTAATCGATAAATTTATTTTCATTTTTCATGATGTAAGTAATCAATTAATCGATAACTTAATAAACATGTTTAGTAATAATAGTACACAACCTATTTACGATTAGGTTACGAGAAATGGGATACCTACGAGGGACGAGCAACGTTACCTACGAAATAAACTACTCTAACAAAGTATCAAATTCAGTAGGTACTAGTGGATGTTTATTAGATATTTGTTATTGAATACCTAATTAAATAAATAGTCATTTAATATTGGAGCAATTTTATTATCCACCTATGTTATGAAATGTAATTTAAAAATCTTGTCATTTAATATTTTAAAACCATCTGGACTAACCATCCTAGTCCCTAATTTGAGTCTTGTTCAAAGTCGGTCACAGTTGTCATGGGCAGCAGTGAAAGGGTGATGCTGCATGCTGGTTTGCTTTATTATTTTCCATAAAAAGTATTTTTATTTTTTAGTAGTTTATCGCATTTACGTAAGCCGCCGTAAATTTGCAGTACCTCATACTACTTAATACATCAATAAATTGTTTGTACTTTGGAACTGAAAATGTTACATAATCGATTCTTCCATCTGAAATGTTAATTTTTTATTTAATCGATATGCTAACTAAGAGCTGATTATCAGTCGCTGATACGATGCATCAGATACCTACTTGCGATTCTCGCCAACATAAGTAAGGTCATATTATACCTACTTATTTATTGAGATATTTAAAATCAAACCAAAGTACGGATTTGAAAGAAAATAATCGATTCTTAAGATTGAAAATCGATGGAATTAAAGACTGTGGAGCCAACACTAGCCGTGCCCTGTGCTGTCCGTGGCGGCTCCTTTGATGTCGCACGCGCTAGGCGAAATTGGAAAAAATACACAGTTGCGTCGGAGCTTTCGTAATAAAAAGTATCTCGTGTTTTCGTATTACGTGTGCCGCTCGCAATTAAATTAAAATTAAATTAAATTCTTTTTCTTTGAGGGTCATTTATAACTTCCGTACGCATTTAACGACATTTGTGTTAACTGTGTGTTACCCTTTTCCTTACTGTGACTTTACATTTCTATCTGCCACCTTAATTGTTATCAAACATCGTGTGTCCGTGAGAGTGATCCAAAAGACCGTAAAACTTTTTGTAAAGTGAAACATGTGCTGCTGTCGCTTATAAAAAAAATGTTATGTGCTTGAAGGTGGATTAGTGACTCTGCTGGAACACAGATCCTCATTGTAAGTAAAATTTAAATAACTAAGTAGGTAGTAGTAAATTTTAATAATTAACCTCATAGTGAAAGTAAAAATAACCACAAGTCGTCGATTTAAATGTTTTAAAGAGGTACGCGTCAGTATTTTACATTTATTAAAATCACTCTTCTTTCCAATTGGTAAATGCAATTATTATTAATAAGGAATATGCCGGTCCTAAGCCCATAAAAATATGAAAGAAAAACAATAAATAAGTAAATTATGTTTAAGTAATACATCCGATGTAGGTTATTAGTAACAGCTGATCACAGGCCGACAACCGCTCGCGTAGTGGTGTGCGGTGGCAAGCGAACTTAGACGCTACGCGCTTTCATTGATGAACTGAACGGGTCGTAGTAAAGTAGTATCGGTGTCCATGATTTTATGCAGGACTTCATGAAGCTTTAACTTGTAATAACTTCGTTATTTAGAAGTAAAAAAAAATCTGATTGAACATTTATGATACCTTACCTATTCTTCATCGCCCGTTAAATTTTTTTCGGTAGTTAATGTATAACCGTGTATACAGGATGAAAGACAATGCTACTTTTCTAGTGATAATTATGTAGTATGACCACTGAGACAAACAAGTCTCACCGGTCATACCAGTATGACGACCCAGTATGACCACCGAGAAATGCCCGTCTTTTATAGATGCAAGGCATATAGCTTATATTATATATATTTATTATATATATTTATCTTTGTCACAATTGCTCCCTACTGCGTTATGGGAGGCAATATTGTTTAACAAAAGTGTTTTACAGGACGCTATGAAACTTGAAGCGCCAGGCATTGTGTTTCAATGACCATGGACACGGATGGCACCAAAAAATTTTCCAGTGGGTCTTGGTTAAAGTGACGCAGCAAAAATGATGCTAAACCCTCATTAAACAATAAGCTTGTAATTGCTTGAAATGATTTTATGGTTTTCACCCAACTGTCAATGGATTGCACTGAACCCTTCCGCCCATTTTTAAAAATAAAATTCATGGTCTCGCAAATCATAATACATTTTTGCCAGTCTTCGATGGGGAGACTTTGGTGTTACAGCTGATCGATAATTTTTATTATCTTTAGGCTTGCTGAAGCTACCATTCACGGAATCAAAACAGCTGATCAAGAAGCATTGTTAGGTCAGCTGTATGTATCCCTGCATGTCTTGGGTAACTTGCCAATGTTTGAAAACAAAATTACATTTTTATCACATAATTATGGTAAATGAAATACATGAATACCAAATCCATACTAATATTATAAATGCGAAAGTCTGTCTGTCTGTCTGTCTGTCTGTGACGTTTTCACGGCTAAACTACCGGTGCGATTTGGATGAAATTCGGAATTAAAATAGTTGAAGACCCAGAGTTACATAATATAGGCTACTTTTTTTAAAAAATCAACCCCTAAAGGCTTGAAATAGGGGATGAAAGTTTGTATGAAAAATCTAAACCGCCTGACCGATTTCGATGAATTTTCCCAGGAAGATAGTTGATGACGTACCTTCTCCCCACTTCCCCGGTTCGCGATATAAACGAATTCCACGCGGGCGAAGCCGCAGGCAAAAGCTAGTTAAATATATATTTTTAGCCCCTGAAAGACAATAAGATGGATTTTGTAAGATTGAAGGTTGAGGTTGCGTGTTCGATTGAATAAAAGTCCGAAGTGGGTAAGGTAACCGATGTAATTCCTTTTCACAATTAGACAAGTACACAGCTTTACTTTATACGAAAACAATACACGGCTTATTATCGCGACTGTAGGATGACGACTGTCGGGACTAGTGGCGTGCGCGGGGAAGAAGATTACATTTCACACTACAAGCTGCTCTCAAACCTAACAAACTGTAGGTAGCTCATCAGCCCAATCTGAAATACCTGTCAAACGCGACGTTAACGCGCTTTTTAATGAACGATGCCACCTCTCTATCATACCATTGCTCTGTGGGTGGTAGGGAGTAGTTCGGATCCATTGCACACCCATAAGCTTCATTAACTCGTTAAAAAGGTCACTCTCAAACTGCCTACCCTGATCCGTCGTGATTCTACTAGGACATCCAAACCTACAGATCCACTGATTATATATTACTTTTGAGACCGTGTCAGCTGATATGTCGGGAACCGGTACGGCTTCCAGCCAACGCGTGAGTCGATCTATAATTGTAACACAATAAAACCTAGAGCAGGCAGGGGAGATCCACAAAATTGACTCTACTTATTGATACGAAATACACGAGTTGCTCCACTCATTATTATATAAACACGCTTATTACTTTAAGGCACAATTACATACTTAAATCTTAAATACACAGTTACCGTTTCGTTCTGATTCTGACTTCATTTGACCTTCGCGGAATCTTCTTATCTATGCCGTCAACACTCTGAAATTGGCACCTGTATCTACCAGAAATAAAACTCTCGAATTTTCTGTCCATAACACACAAACACTCTGCAGGACTGGGCGGCGATCAGTTTTCCGATTTCTTCGGTACTCCCGGCTGCATCCAGCTGCATGTCTCTTCACAGGCCATCGTACGCATTCCATAGCGTTAATAATATCTTCACAACCAATTTGAACTACTCGGTGTTCGCCGTGGGCCTCCTGACCATGAATTTGATCTGCCCCGATTCCCCATATTTCCACGATTCCGGGCATGTCCACCCAAAATTCTGATACTCTAGTCGTTAGGTCACTGCTGTCTGAAGTCAGGTTTGTTAACGGGGTCTGAAGCTTGCTCCCCGGAGTCGTCATCGTCGCGGTCTGAATTCTGAATATCACGTTGTCTGAATGCCACGCCGGTTCTGAATCTTGTCTCCGTCGGTTCTAAATACCTCGCCAGTTGACTTCGGTTCGTCGGGGTCACCAATGTAAGATTGGGGGTTGAGGTTGCGTGTTCAATTGAATAAAAGTCCGAAGTGGGTAAGGTAACCGATGTAATTCCTTTTCACAATTAGACAAGTACACAGCTTTACTTTATACGAAAACAATACACGGCTTATTATCGCGACTGTAGGATGACGACTGTCGGGACTAGTGGCGTGCGCGGGGAAGAAGATTACATTTCACAAGTCATCATTTCGCTGTGTCCCAACAGATTTCTTAAGTTTGACATGTCTGTCTGTGGCATTTTAAATCTTACACGTCAACTGTTTTGTGTTTTTCTAATTAGAAAATAGGATTTTTAAATGTGGTTTTTAGATATCTTTAAAAAAAAATTGGTTCAGTTGTTTCAAATTTATCAGATTTTTTGTGAATAAGATACATTAAAACATTTATAGGTATATTCTTTTAAAATAAATAGTAAATTTTTAACCAATACCTGCCATAAATCAAAGTGCCACAGCTACACTTCGACTAAACACTTGGGTTGCATGCTTCACTCGCCTTTTTGGAATGAGTGATGGTGTTACATGGCATTCTGTAAGATTACGTATGAGTCCTCTTTTGCATAAGGCCGATAAGTGACTCCACTTGGCTGTTTTTCTTTTTCCTCCCATGATAAATTCTAAATAATTTGTCAAGAGATTATTTCTGATCCCCTTAATTAAATGGGGTGGATCATATAAGGGAAAAATTTTTGCTCCATCTACATACTTCGAAGAAGCCACCCATCCAATCTTCACCTCTTCTCAAATAACATGCTTTGGTCTCATCGATTAAACTGTTCATTGCATTAATATTCGTAGTGCCTTGATCACATACGGTGGTAATTACTTTGAGCCCAGTTTTTTGAACATTCTCAATTACTACTTTTATTGGTTGTTTTAAGTTCAACATTTTTGTCGTTCTAGGACAAAAACTATATGCAATGGGCTGTTTATATTTCTTTATGACGCTCCAAATCATAAAGACTAGAACATGGTCTGCTATCTGCATATTGCGCTTTGTTCCATTGTCACAAAATCCTTCAATCATGTCATTTTTCCTTCCAACCGAGGCGCGAGGTAAAGATAAATCTGGTGCATACTCTTAACCTTCTGTTAATTGATTATGGTGATGTGTGTTACACATGTGTACTACTGATCTTAACGTGGATCTCCTTAACAAACTGGATCGTCTCATCAACAACTGCATCAGCTTTATATTCTGTCTCCGTAAGTTTGGCCATGTGTCTTCTTATAGACGTCAGCTCAATTGGCTCCCCATTTGCAAAAGGAGACAAAGCAGGATACTTTTAACTCTCTTCACAATTCTACGGGATCACCTTGCGCCCTCTTACTTAAAACGTAAGTTTCTCTTTCTAAAAGATACACATGAACGGCACTTACGCTCTTCTGAGACTTTTACTCTCTCTATCCCTCTTCACCACTCTGGTTTCCGGTCATACTCTTTTACTGTCTTCGCTTCAACTTTTATTGGGTGCGGTGTCGAGAGGACGTTGAAGATTGGTGCAGAAAATGTACAGTGTGCGCTTCAGTGAAAGGGCCCCGCACTAGATCCAAAGGGAAACTACAGCTGTACAACGTCGGAGCCCCTTGGGAAAGAATCGCCATAGACGTTGCTGGGCCATTCCCTCAGACGGAAGACGGGAATAGATTCATCATAGTGGTTCAAGACTACTTCAGTAAATGGCCGGAAGCGTTTGCAACTCCGAACCAAGAGGCGAAGACCGTGGCCAAGAAACTTGTCCAGGAGGTAGTATGCCGATTTGGTGTACCATTGGAGTTACACAGCGACCAAGGCAGGAACTTCGAGTCAACGTTATTCCAGGAGATGTGTGATGTTTTGGGAATAAATAAGACACGTACCACACCGGCGCATCCTCAATCTGACGGCATGGTGGAGAGATTCAACCAAACGTTGGAAAATCATTTGGCCAAGGTCGTCGAGGAACATCAGCGAGACTGGGATCGGTACATTCCTCTGTTCCTGATGTCATATCGGTCTGTCCACGGGATTTACACCTGCTAAAGTTAACTTCGGAAGAGAAATGCGTCTGCCGTTGGATTTGCTTACCGGAACACCGCCAGATGCCCCGAAACCAACCGTTGAATATATCGCGCGCGGACTTACGGAAACAATTGGACGAGACACATGATCTTGTAAGGGAGCAATGTTTGAAGACCAGCGAAAAGATGAAAACCCGCTACGATCGCGATACTCGGAAACATGGTTTCAAGGAGGGAGATTCTGTATGGTTGCACAATCCACTGCGGAAGAAAGGGAAGTCTCCGAAGCTACAAGCACGATGGGAAGGCCCCTACACAGTTGTCACGAGGATTAATGATGTGACCTACCGGATCAGACAGGGGGACAGAAGAAAGCCGAAGATCGTGCACGTGGACAGATTGGCACCATTTCATGGATCGAATAATGCTCGGGGCAATGTGACAGCCCTGGCGTACCTCGCTAAATAATAAACAATAGGGGCCATAAACATGCCATGCGAACAATAGAACAATAGCCGTCTCGAAACTACGCGCACGACGCTTCGTCATTACGGCAATAGTCATAAGGGCGAACGTCGGTTGCAAGGAACATACTAGAATTTTATACGAATCGGGTCCGTCCGGATTTAGCGGGAATATTCTCGATTACCATGAATGGTGCGTGAGTGGTATAAAAAGGGGCGATCGGTCAAGTGCGGACATTCTAGTTTCGGAAGCGGAACCAGGAAGATACCAGCGATACCTACGAGCGATACCAGTGAGAAGTTAAGTGATTTCTACGAGCGATACAGTGTTCGTCGATGTGTTTACGAGTACCTACGTGCATAGTGTTGTGGTGTGTACTGTGTACAGTGTGTAATTGTGTTTCTACGAGTTCAATAAAGTCTTTGTGGTACATTTTGGCATTTTCTCGAACCCATTACTCCTGTCACGTAACAATATGAAATGAAATTATTGTTTATTTCTATTTTATCGTGTAGCGCAGCTCAGGACATCAGAAACTCAAGGACTTGTCGAAGAATACCAAAGGAAACTCAAAATACATGCATACTCAGAATGACAGAAAATAATAAAAAGTAACTGGGAAAAAAGAAAATAATGATAGATTTCAACATTCATCCACAGATTACTATAATATACAGATTGAAAGCTTCATACAAAGGTCTCGCGCGAAACCACTACTACATGCACACGTTTGTGTGCGTACTCTGTCACGTACAAGGCGCGGGGGGCGAGGACCAAAGAGTTCAAAAGTAGAGTGGGCGAGCCATACGGCTTTTTTTTATTGAATTAAGGTAGCAAACGAGCATGCAGCACCACCCTTCCGCTGCCGCCCATGGCAATTGTGACCGACTTAGAACAAGACCCAATTTAGGGACTAGGATGGTTAGTCCAATTAGTGGATGGTGTTAGAATGTTAGTTGGTTAGTTTGTTAATAAGTGTGAGGACAGGGACTGTTAGTGATAGTTAGTCCTGTTAGTTAATATTAGTAGTGTCCAGTTAGTAATGATTAGTGTGAGTCTTGTTCCAATTCGGTCACAGATGCGTTGCTACCCCTGAGGACTGAGATGGTCGCCTCTAAAAAGTGAACCGGCTACGGCTGCCCATACATTGCAATCGCCTCCGGTTAGAAAGAGAAACAACGATAACGGTAATTACCTATCTCTCTCCGATCCCAATGAGCCAGAAAGAGAAAAGTGATTACTAAAGATTTCGTCTCTTTTTATCCGAGGTACGCTCTGAAGCCTGGCTTCTGCGCTCTAGTTTTTAACTCTTTGGCGAGGACTGGCCCCGGCTGGGGGACAAACCGCTTTAAACCAGCTCAGTTGGGGGACGAACTTCAGGTCTGCCAATGCATAATTTTCTATGAATCGAGTTAATATTTAAAAAAACGATCATATTTTAAATAAAAAAGATTTTTTTTAATTGGCTTTGAGTAATTTCATATCGCTGTTTTCCAATACATTATTTGAAAAAAATATATCTTAGCGACTAGGTCCGAGCGGTGGTTATCCTTCGGGTTAAAAATAGCTGGAGATCAAAAATAATAGTCTGTACACTGAATTTAGAAGTCTATTCCAACAAGTTATTACAGTTTACCACAAAATAATAAACTATCAGCATGATTCATTCGGATTAAAATTAGAAACGCGGCAAGATCGTTGCGGCTGTGAGTTTTTAAGGTCTACCCTACCTCGTCTGTGAGGTCTACACGGTCTTACGGCTCCATCCAGATTCTTCATGGCATATCGTCTTCCTGGACCATAGCTATAGACATCTTATTTGCAAATATTTTTCTATAATAAGTTTTAACAGTCTTTTTTGATGAAGTTGACAATAATCACCAATATTTTGAAAATAAGTAGGTATGACCGACAAACTAACTTATTATTTTAAGAGATATCAGTTCATAACCCGAGGACGATGTTGCCATATCACCCACTTTTATAGTCCTTAATTACGTACTCAGAAGCCTCAGCTGCATTCGGTTTTACACTAGTAGCCGACCGAAACATGCGAGTCGGGATAATGCTACCTAAGATGGAATGCAAAGGCAATTTTTTGATCAAATAAATACTGTCGTGTTCAAATAAACATCCTACTATCCTACTAATCCTACTAATATTATAAATGCGAATGTTTGTAAGGATGTATGTGAGTGAGTGAGTGTGTGTGTGTGTGTTTGTTGCTCTTTCACGCAAAAACTACTGAACGGATTTTCATGAAACTTTGCAGTAATATAGCTTAGACATTGGAATAACATGATTTGTTAAAATTTATAGAGATTTTTGAAGGGACTGGTTCCCCGAAGCGAAGCGAGGGCGGATTTACTAGTAACTTAATATATTGATATAAATAATAATAATAATAATTATTATTATTTAATATTGTATTTAATTTAATTTAATTGTGTCTTTGAATTTGTTTTGTTTTGCATGATAATTTTAATTTAATTTTTCCCATTTTATGAATTGTATGCCCATTATGTGGCGGAAATACGGAGGAAAGAAATTGTATTTATTTGTAAGACCATCTTATACCTGTATTTCACAATAAATTGATTGATTGATTGATAATTCATTTATTGCAAGAATGTAGTACAGATAAATGGTAACATGGTAATACAAATACAGTTCAATTACATTCTACCGTCAAGGTGTGCAATAAATATGTTACAAATAATGGACACAATTAATAGCACAAATAATAGACAGATTATTGAATTGATATTAAAACAATGATAATAATAATTTAAATATTAATGTCCAGTAAAATTAAATAATAAACTCTACCTAATTAGTATTAACTTATTAGGTTAAGTTTATTTACAGCATTTTATAATTTAAGATGTTGCGATACTTATTTGTAATTTATCTCCCGTAAATTCGGCAAATCCGCTAGTAATAAACAGGCAACACTTCCTAATCGGACGGATCATGCAAACTGCCCCGCTCTAAGAGAGTACATCGTGTAGCACACAATTTCTCCATACCTACCTATAACAAAACCGTCCAGGGGCGTTGTACTTCATAACTACATGCCTAAAAGCATCTTTTGGCGCGTAGGTGACAGTTGCAGTTTGCCTTACCTGTAATGCGCTGTCTCTGTCACCCACGCGCCAAAAGATGCTTGTAGGACTATATGTACAGTACCCGGCAAGAAATAATTCACATCGGTATTCAGAAAGAGAATTAGAGCGTTGTGCTTACTACACAGTCCTTACCGCTGACTTGTTACTTTTCTTTCGAATTCGGTAGAAGACGGTCGCGTTCACTCATAAAGAGTTGTTAAAACCTCCAACGGAACATCAAATTAGTATTATTATAAGTACTTAATAAGGTGCTTTATTAACTCTTAATAGATATTGCACTATTAGTGCAATATGCAAGAGAGACAACGCTCTACAAAGCCGTAACTAGCCGATTTTCTTTTTCTTACGTCCGATGTGCATTACTTTCCTCCGGGATCTGTAAGACTTAATACTATGGAACACTAACGTCATATAACGTTGAAGTTTTTATTCGTTATGCTACATTACTGATTTATAAAGGTATTTATGATAACGAACAACTTCTTATGTCGTCGACGTTTATCCACGTTTAGACGTTCGACGTTTTCTTGAATTATGTGGTAAAGATTTTGAATTTTTTTTAAAACGTTTCCGTGTCTTAAATCTTAAACATACTTTCGGTACTTGAACCTCACTGCCTGTAATTACTTCCATCTGATGACGCTGTAGAATCAGATTGTACATTGTATAAATACAGGTTTTTTTTGGTCTGAAAACTAATTCTTGTTTCTTGATCCATATCTTTAATTTTCATCGCTATCACTGATATCTTCATATACCGGGTCACATTCTATATCAGAACCATAACTTCCATCGTCGCTGAATGTATCTGGAGTACTTGTACGGGATGAGGCATCTTCGAAATATTTCTTTGGTACTTTTTTCTTGTTTCGTCGTAACTTATCCATCTAAAACAAACACATTTGCTACAGGATCATTCAACATATCAAGTACATTCATTTAACGTGTTCATTTCGTACTTGCAATACCTATGACAAATGATGTGACCTATGGAATGATCGAAACTTCTACAGAACAAATTAGGGTAGTTATTATAATAATGAATGTCACCTGAACCGCATTTCATAAATTGCAGGAGTACAGCCCTCCGATTCTGCTATTTCAGCAAATTTTGAGCAATTACTATTAAAAGTACTATTGAATTTAAATCCAATAACAAAAAATTATCATACTTCCTATTGCTGGTTTCTATTGTATCTCAGGTAGATATGAATGATATAAATCTTCAGTGTTGCCTTTATAAATCTACCATGACGTCATAGGACTAAATTAATAATTTATAGTCTTCGATCAAGGGTGGCTGATAATATCATGAAGCAATGGATAATATAAAGACTATATTTTGCAATATTGGCACTTCAAACAATTATTACAACGGAACTTTTGCTCGGGATCGCGCAGGAGTCACGGAATTAGGAATAAACACGAAAAGGCGCGCATTCGCAGCGCGTGTGTCGGACGAACTCTCTCGAATTCTTACTGCGTAGGCGTAGGGATGTGCTATCAAGCTATGGATGCGAACGTCGCTCTAGACTAATCGAGTATGCGCGCGGGAACACGTCGTACTCGCGAGGTACGATTAGGCTTTGCAATTATGGGTGCTATATCCTCCCCCTCCAAGTCAGCAGAAGACTCTGGAGCTAAATTAGGATCAGATAAAACGCGAGGCCTACCCCTTTTCCGACCATGAACTACCACATCACGATCACCTATCAGTTAGGAGAGACTTAGGATCTATCTGCGTGTTCTACCGACTTTACAACGGTGAGTGCTCCGAGGAATTGTGATTTGGTGACAACTTAACCCTTCCATCATCGCACTACTCGCCAAAGATTGAAGTATCATCCACATCGCTTGGATTCGTGGCGAACGAGAACGGTCCGTTTTCACGATCGTTTCTACCACGAACTTGCAAGCTGTGGAATGAGCTTCCCTGTGAGGTATTCCCGGGGCGCTTTGACATGGGGTTCTTCAAGAAAGGTGTAAAAAGAGCTCTCCTTCAGAACCGGCATTCCACTGGTGACTCCCCTGGTGTTGCTCGTGTCCATAGGCGACGATGATCACTTACCATCAGGTGGCTCGTCTGCTTTTACGTCAGCCCTTCAGGCTATTAAAAAACCTACGTTTGGCGTCGACAAGCTGGCATGATACTTACCTCGCGGTTTTCCTCCGCAACCTGTAGTGAATCAGCCAGTCGGCGAAGTCTTTCTTATTTTGTTTTTGCCTGAAGGTTTTTTTAAGACCTCTCCGCTGGCTCTCGATCTATGGAGTATGTGTACCGTCTGGTGCCACAAATCTATTTTCAGGGTCACTATGATTGACCCTTTTGTGTATATAGCCATAATCTGAAAGATTGAGATAGGCTCTCCAGAAATCAGTATGGACGATGGAGCCTACCTCTACATGCTTTTGTATCAGTGGCACCAGTACTTCCGTAGTTCGAACATTGTCAGGACACCTCCAATCTCACATCATCACTATTGTCTTCTATCATTCCAATTACCTAATGACCTTCTATATGGCGACCCCGGTTATATTTTTATTTGCCAAACTTAGACTCGTCAATTTGTACTTACAACATTTCCTGGACCACCAATTTTCCCTTCCTCTTCCTGGTGCTCCAGCTCATATACTACAACAGTTTCACGGCAGTAATTGTACAGTCTGCAATGGTCGCTTTTGACAACACTGTTTTTTCATTGGTTGTCGCTATCTCCTTTTGAATTTGATGGTTAGTTGCCTCTTCCGCAAATGCATTCAATTCATTAACGAGAAAATGACTGAAATGGGCAACTTAACATTTTCTAACCATGTCCCTATGGATCTACTTATAAAGTTGTTCCAACAATTGCTTTTCCGGCAATGAAATTTACCCAAATGGCCTGCTCCCGCCATACAATCAAACTCATAGGCCTTCTATGATAAGAACACTGTTTGTGTACTGGTATGAGGCCTCTCTCCTCAGCAAACTGGACGCATTACTCATTTGTTCGGTTAATAGAATAGATCATTTCGATGCCTTTAGACGCAAGCACATTGAGGTACACCTAAGTACCTATGTACTAATCTTCAAATTTGGCGATATCCCGTCATTACTTCGCTGTTTTGCTAAATAAGGAGATAACGCTGTCGAAAGTGCCTTAAATTGTTCTTTCCCGAGTCGAAAAATTTTCACAAACTCCATTTCGGGCAAGTCATGCAAGGCGTCTACGCATCTTCGCATTTGTACTCTCATACTCTGGCTTTTCGACTCTGCCAATTTCTGCGCCGGCGGTCACTAGAGTTGGCAAAGGCCAAAATACGCCATCGTGAACTTACGAGAGATGGTCTAATCTTCACAAATTTTATCAGTAATACGAGTATAGCGCTACAGACTACTGAGGTATTGTTGTTCAACTACACTTCGATTGCAAAATTGAAATTTATGTACCATTGACATTAACGTCAAAAAGTTAGCAGAATACCAACCAGTTTAAGAACGAACGACAATTTTTTAGGGTTCCGTACCCAAAGGGTAAAACGAGACCCTATTACTGAAACTTCGCTGTCCGTCCGTCTGTCACCAGGCTGTATCTCATGAACCGTAACAGTTACACAGTTGAAATTTTCACAGATGATGTATTTCTGTTGCCGCTACAACAACAAATACTAAAACACTGAATAAAATAAATATTTAAGTCGAAATATGGCTTCGACGCTTCAGCGATAAATTAGTTACCTTTCGGTCCCAGAGATGGCGTTGCTTGTGGCTACAAAAAACTAAAGTAAATATTTTAGTGAGGCTTTCATACAACAGACCAGATTTTTTGGCGTTTTTATACATAATGGTACGGAACCCTTCGTGCGCGAGTCCAACTCGCACTTGGCCGATTTTTTACAATTCATGACGATTGACCTTCAATTTGAATGGAGTGAAAGTGAATAAACAACGATCGGTGTTAAATACCGAATGTATCATATCTATTCAATCGAGACACAATTTATGCGTTTTAAAATTCGCAGAATCGGGGCCCACATATCTTTTTTCCAGGCTTTTATTAAAGTAAAGATTTTAAACTTATATCATCGCGGATTATTCACATTTTTACTATAATACGGGTAATCCCGATATATGAATGTTATCGGCATAGCAAAATTCATATGAAAACATTAACAAACACACTAGTCGTCCCTACAATTTTCGAAAGTTGCCCTCGATTTCTCCGAGATGCCATCATCAGATCCTGATGACCCTCTTAAAAGGACCCCACTGCGCATATCTACTTTACAACAAAAAAAGAATTATCAAAATCGGCCCATAAACGACGAAAAAATCGCTCAACAAACATAAAAAAAGCATGTATATTAATATAAATAAACTTTACCTAATTAGTATTAACTTATTAGGTTGACTTTATTTACAGCATTTTATAATTTAATACTTATTTGTAATTTATCTCCCGTAAATTCGGCGAATCCCCTAGTAATAAACAGGCAACACTCGCTAATCGGAATATAACGAAATAAAAAATCATGTTTTTCTTTAAACTTTGTGATTTATTTAAAAAGCTTACTTTTTACTTATGAAGAGTAATCTTTGTGTTATTACAAGGTTTGTCCACATAATTGCGACACAATTTCATTGCACAAACCGGAATAATTTATGTTTTTTCGGGAGCACTTTGTCGCTAAGCAACACAAATGACACTGACCCATTGAGATATTATTTATAGTAAACCCAACTTAAGACTGAAACGAAAGAGGCGCTGTCGGACGCATTAGACATTCATTTGACCAATCATTGCACACTAGTAACTGACAGATGAATGACCACAACGTACTTATGAATGAGTTTTCGTTAGTTCCAATTTTTGCCATTTCAGAGATAAGTTGGGCGGACTGTACTAAAGTACACACTGACCTACGTGTCAAGCAAGTCTAATAGGGCCAACAGACTCACGCGAGAAGTCTTGCCGAGAAATTGCGCGAGATAGGCGCTCTACACTTAGTCCGCGGACCACGGCGCGATTTCGCGGAGCGAACTTGCCGCGAATTTAACAACGACTCTACACTCGCAATGGTTCGCGGTATTTACACAGTTATGTTCGCAACGTTAAATGAAATGGACGTTGAAGTAGCTGTTGCTGCGTCCTTAACTTTATGCGCATTAGCGTACTACAACTATGTACATCCTTACTAATATTATAAATGTGAAAGTGTGTTTGTTTGTTTGTTTGTTTGTGACGCTTTCACGTCGCAACAAAGCTATTATATGGTAAGGTTTATGTGTGTGGAGATAGTTAGGAGGGTGGAGAGTGACGTAGGCTACTTTTTACCGCGGAAAAACATCCCATTCCCATGGGAAGATCGATGTTTTGTTAGTTGCTAGACATTTATTTTCGGATTAGATGGCGTTAATAAAATTCATTTGCAAGTTCTGAATTACGCTATCAAATACTACATGTAATTTACTTAAGTCAAATGTAATAGGCTACTTTAGCTCTGCCTCGAGAACTCCCCGCTCCGGCAGTATTCAGTGTACCGCCCGCCCGCTGGCACTATACTGTTGGCTGATGTCCGCAAGTTGCTGGACTCGCCGACACCGGTGGTGGGCGCGGGCGACTGGAACTGCAAGCATCCGGGGTGGAATAGCCTAGCTGCCAACAGAATTGGAAGGCTACTTTTTGATGCCGCTGAACAGCACGGCTACACTGTCGAGGGTGTTGCACACCGTTACCGCGGCTCTGAATAAGAGAGAACGCGTGTGTGCAGTATTCCTCGACATGGAAAAGGCGTTCGACCGTGTTTGGCACGACGGCTTTCTCTACAAGATCTCGCAGTCGTCGGCGCCCCGGAGTGCCGTTAAGGTGATCTCCAGTTTCCTCGAAAATAGAAGCTTCAGAGTAGTTGAAGACGCCGAATCCACCGAGCGTCCGATCGCAACCGGCGTCCCGCAAGGGAGTTGCCTGTCCCCGGTCTGCTACGCCTGATACACCGACGACATCCCGGCGGCAGGGGGGCGTCGCTTGCCCTATATGCCGATGACGTGGCGTACATCACCACGTCGCTGAATAGAACCCACGCCATCGTCAAGATGCAGCGTGCGCTTGATGCCCTCCCCGAATGGCTCGCCGCGTGGAGACTGTCGGTGAATGTCGGGAAGACGCAGGCCATAAACATAGGAGGATACCTCAACAGGCGGGACCCTACTCTGGAGCTTCACGGACAAGATATCCAATGGGCCCCACAGGCCAAATACCTGGGGGCAAAATCGACGGAAGACTTTCGATGAAGCCACAGGTTACGAAAGCCGTCGCGAATTCCAGAAGCGCGATGGCAGAAACCAGTGCTCTCCTCGAGCCTCCCTCTTGGACTGAAGCTCGGGGTCTACAAGACCTACATTAGATCCCGCCTTACGTACGCGGCACCGGCGTGGTACGCGCTCGCCAGCGAACCGCAGCGCAAGAGGATGCGCGCGGTTCAGGCGATTGCGCTCCCGCGTCGCGGTTCCCGCATCTGCAGGACCTGGTGCCGCTCCACACCCGTCCACCGGACCGCTGGGCCTTCCCGCGCGACTTGCTGGTTGCGCGGGACGGGGCTAGCACTGACTGATACTGGGGCTTCGTAAGTCGTCGCCCGGCGCTGATCGGCTCCTGCTGGGCTTCCCACCAGCGGGATTCACCCGGTAGGGCGTCGATCGCCTGGGCGGCGCGAAGATGAACCCCATCCCGTTTAAGACTCTGTGGCCTGTAAAAAGGCCACCACTCACCGGACTTGACCTATTGGTTAACCACAGATGGACAACCAAGGGCCTTAGGGCCCAACCCAAGGACCGGTTTTATCGGGCCGCGAGAGACACCCCCAAAGACACTCCACACACCTCAGACAGGGTGGAGTGAAGAGAGCGAGTAGTAGGCTACTTTTTAGCCTAAATTCCTACGGGAGCGAGACCTACGCGGCTGTTACCTACGGGTCCCGAAGCGAAGCGCGGGCGGTTCTCTAGTATTAAAAATAAAACGCAAATTAATAAACGGTGGAGAAAACGAAGGTGGTGGATGACAAGTATCCATCGTAATCGATCAAGGTTAGTTTACATTCATCAGTTTCTCTTGTAAATTAATAATTAGCTTCAATCTAATCTCTATTTATTTGTCACACACAGGATAACTATGGAAAAACAGCTGAATGAGTTAGTGGCTGAACCTTCCGGGGAATTCCATAAGTTCACTCGGATGTCTTTAAATGATTTTGAATATTTACTAAGCCAGATTTCAAGCAAGATTACAAAACAAGATACCCAATTACGAGAAGCTATTCCGGCTCGGATACGTCTAGCTGTAACACTGAGATATTTGGCTACAGGCGACGACTTCCAAAGTCTACATTTCCTATTTAAAATATCTCCTCAGCTGATTTCAAATATCATACCAGAAGTATGTCATGCCCTGAACGAAGCTCTAAAGGATGAAATTAAGGTAAGAAATAAAATAATTTTATATTAATTTTAGCTATTTATTGCAATAACCAAACAAAATAAATCAGACCTTACCATACTAATTCAATAATAGTTAACTTGTCATAAACTTAAGATAAATCAACTTTTATAGCCTCCTTTAATTACGTATTAAAATAACAGTTTTATCATAAATTTTTGACCAAAAATGTAACATTTAACTGATGTTGAACGCTTTTTCAATAATATTAGGTTCACTGACCGCTTCATATTCGTCTGGATTTGGCAAGTGAACCACGGGTGGGTAAATTTGTTCATTAGATTGAATCACAATATTTGAGCCCACATCAAGGGCCGTGTTTGGGGTAACTATTGGAAAATAATTATAAGATGCTGGCATGGATTGATTTGAAGATTCAGTGCTAAGTCTACTCTTTGCATTCATGATTTTTATAGTCTTCGGAGTATACTGTACTACTGAATCAGAATAACTTGAGGCTGAAGTACCAGGTCGCTGGTTTGGAATATATGATGGGGAGGGTGATGATCGCATTGGAGAAAACTGAGTTTCTGATTGGTATCCGTACTGTTGGCGTAAAATCAGGCCGTCAATTTCATGCATCATTTTATGTCTTGTTTCTTCAGACATTTTCCTCAATTTTTTTGCCAGTAGTTGAGTAT
The DNA here is from genome assembly GCA_905404135.1 of Hesperia comma. NCBI lineage: Eukaryota > Metazoa > Arthropoda > Insecta > Lepidoptera > Hesperiidae > Hesperia > Hesperia comma. The sequence continues at coordinate 17,799,031 of FR990015.1, read as the reverse complement.
ATAAATCACAATCATCAACTTCTTTATTAGGTTGTTTGGCGGCATCGGTTCTTTTCACTGTTGACGCGAAAGTATCCAGAGCTTCTTTGACAATTTTTCCCGCGGCTAGAAGTTCAGGGGGACTTTTTCGACGCCGAATTGTTTGTGTGGCATTGCTGTCACTGTTTTCATTCTGATTGTCAGCAGCATGCTGATTTTGACTTTCTTGTCCCTGACTTATATCACCTTCTCTGGAAGCATTTCCTGCTTCATCGACATTTGCTGGTTCCCCTTCCTGAAAATAAATGAAAATGTATTATTTTTGTTTCAGATTCCGTCGTGCTCAAATGAATGGTTAGAAATCGAAAAGGGATTTGCACCCAAATTTCCCCGAGCAGTGGGGTCAATAGATGGGAAACATATTGTTTTGGAAAATCCAATTAACTCAGGATCTCAATATTATAACTATAAACGAACATTCAGTATAGTTTTGCTAGCGGCAGTAGACAGCCAATACAAATTTATTTTTGCTGATGTTGGATGTCAAGGCAGAATCAGCGACGGTGGAGTGTTCACAAACAGTATTTTGTGGAAAAGAATTTGCACCAATCAATTAAATTTACCAGTACCACATCCTCTACCTAATTCAACTGTTGAAGTACCATACATCTTCTTGGCAGATGGGGCTTTTGCCCTTTCAGAACATATCATGAAACCATTTCCTGGTAATCACAACGTAGGCACTAAAGAACGTATCTTTAATCAGAAATTGTCTAGAGCACGGGTTGTTGTAGAAAATACGTTTGGTATAATGGTGACAAAGTTCCGAATCTTCAAAAAACCTATTCAACTACAGCCAGAGAAAGCTAGTGTCGTGACAATGACATGTATCTTATTACACAATTATTTGAGGCGAAGCAAAACTTCTTCACATATTTATACACCACCCGGTACTATCGACCAATATGACAACAACGATGTACTTGTACAACCCGGCTCATGGAGGAGTGAAATGGAAAGAACATGTGCAGTTCGTAATGTACGACACATACCACGCCGTTCACCTGCTACTGCCATGGAGATAAGGAACGAATTTTGTAACTATTTTACTCGCTAAAATCTATTTATTGTAAGTAGGTACAAATAACAAGCAATTAATAAAGTGTTACTTACCGTATTTATAGTTTTATTACACTTTGTGGTGTCACCCAGGAAGGAATCCATCACTTCATAGGCGAACCAAACGGGCTTGTATACGTCGTCCACACCGGCACCAGAACTAAGGGATCTCTTTACTTTAGTTTTATAGCTTCTGTAGCTTGAAAGTAACGAGTCCCTCTTCTTTTTTAAATCAGCAACTGATATCTCCATAATTACGCTTATGCGCATCCATGCGTCGTGAGTTTTTAATTTGTTTTTGTGGTCCTTTTGGTTAGGATCCCACAAAATGGGTTCCGCTTGGTAATATTCTAAAAACTGTAACTCCAGCTCGTTTGTCCATGTTACGCTCATTTTTTTCACCAATTTCACAACGACGGTGCAGGTCCGAACACTCGAACGACTCGAACAATACTGACCGTCGCGGATTGGGAGTGTGGAGTCATGCACGTTCGCGTCGCGTTCGCGCTTCGCACTCCCTTTGACGCGGGACAAAAAACCGACCAAAATTGGGGAACAAAGCGCGAAACCGCGAAGAATATGCGAAACGGCTCTACACTTAGCGTTCGCGCCCCTTCGCAGCCATTGCGCGCGATCCGCGGGCTAAGTGTGGAGCGGGCTAGAACCGAGAAGGCATCTACACTCCTGCGATCTTTTCATTCGCATTCTCGGTCGTCATCCGGAATGGACGTCAGTGCAGCGGCTTTGGTGTTGTGTGCATTAGCATACTATAATCTTGTTAATACGAAAATTAAAAACAAAATTAAGAAGAAAAGAAGACCCAGGCGATGGTGGCAGACGCAAATTCATAGAAGTAGAACGAAGTTAGTAAATTTATCTTATTTTTGTATATATTATAATATGAAAGTGTTTTAATTTTTTAATCGTATACTTCATTAAACTCCAACGACATGAATTCATGTCACGAAACCCATAGTACGTTCACTTCGCTGGAATCCAAAGGGAAGCTAGGTTCACATTATTGTGTCGGGGTGTGTCGTGGCGCGCCAGAAGGGAATCGCTTACGTACATTTACTATGACTAGATTCACATTAGTAGGTTGTGTTGTGTTGTGGCGCGTTGTGTCGCAGTCAAATAAATAAATAAAATAAATAAATAAACGCTAACACACTCATACCCCCGCAGTAGGTTACTAGATACCTGTGTCGCGGGTGGCATGGACTACACAAATAACACATCTCAATTACACCCATGACCCGAGTACAAATATTTATCTGCCACATAAATATCTGCCCCGGCCGGGAATCGAACCCGGGACCCCTCGCGTCGCAGGCAGGGTCGCTACCAACTAGGCTACAGGGTCGTCAAATCGCTCGACGCTCGGTTGCGCCAGAGAGGTGGTGGGGGATCTGGCGCGCCACACTAGTGTGAACGTGATCAATTCTGTCATTACGACGCCTTATTGCGAGCGAGGCAACTTCAAGCAATGAATAATATTTTTGTTTATTATTTAAAATGTCAGATGAACTTGTTGAATTAGTACGACTATTCAAAGTGTGCATCTTTTTGATATCCTTTTCAATAAAATTGTGTAATTGCTCAAACTGTATTTTAGTAAATCTGAAATATCGCACATTAGTATGAATACTCTGCGACACAACAGACGGCACCACAACACACTCCGACACAATAATGTGAACCTAGTGTTTATAATTTAGTAAGATGTACTCGATAGGTGCAATTGCATTTGCACTGTGTCAGGCGCTGCGTCGCTTAGATCGGCCGTGGTCCATTTTTATTTTACTTGTGCACCGTCATTTCAATAAACGGACAACGTCTGCATCAGTCAGACATTCTGAATTTTATTTCTTCAACCTGAGTATTCCGAGGTGCCCCAACTCCTAGCTTTACTTGTTATCTTTTGTTTCAGTTTAAGCATGCATACTCAATTGGGTGAACTAGTTGCTGAAGCAAGTGGAGAATTTAAAAAGTTTACAAGAATGTCAAATATAGATTTTGAAATTTTGCTAAACAAGATTTCTCCATTAATTACCAAACAAGTTACACAACTACGAATGGCAATACCGGCCCGAATGCGTCTTGCAAAAGATACTTGGCCACCGGAGATAGCTTTGAAAGCCTGCATTTTTTATTTAAAGTATCGCCTCAATCGATTTCTACTATTATTCCTGAAGTATGTGCAGCACTAAATAAAGAATTGGAAAAACAAATACAGGTTAGTTTTAATCAAAATATTTATCACATCGCAAATGTAATCAATCAGTTTGAAATCAGTATTACAAGCAGAAATTAAGCATACTTATAGGCTTTAGAATTAATAATAGTGGACAGCTGACTATCTTTCAACCGCTCATCTGAAATTATACGCACATTTGATTTAGTCTGCGAATCTGTATTTTGTGTTATCTGAATTTGTGGTAATCCAGGATACATGTGGTACTCTTCTGGAATATGAATTTGCGGTGGTTCAGAATAAATTATACGGGTTTTCTGTCGATTTCGCGGTTCGGAATGGGACGACATGGTAGATGAAGGTCGAGAAGGTGGACCAGGATTGAATATTGGTGGAGAGGTTGAAAATCTTTCTGGGTTCTTGGCGCGGTGGCGATTAATAATCATGCCATCGATATGATACATAATCTCAAATCTTTCTTCTTCAGTGAATGCGCGCAATTTCTTCGCTAACCCCAATGCATATACATATTTCACAATCGTCTTGAGACTCCCTTTTTCTAATGCTTTCCTGAAAAAGATTTATTGCTTCCTTCACTTGCTTTCCTGCCTCTTTCACCTCACACTGAAGTTGCGGCCTAGGATGATCAGTCTGCAGTTGTTCAGTCTGAGAATAAAACAGTCATTTTGATTTTATCAAGGATATTTTTTTTTCAGATTCCATCATCTGCAGAAGAATGGTTGGAAATTGAAAAAGGATTCAGCGCTAAATTTCCCAGGGCTATCGGTGCAATAGATGGAAAACATATTGTTTTGATACGTCCACCTAATTCGGGCTCAGAATATTTCAACTATAAAAAAAATTTGCATTGTGCTCATGGCAGTAGTCGACAGCAAATATAGATTTATTTTTGCCAACATTGGTGGTCAGGGTAGAATAAGTGATGGTGGAATTTTTCGAAATACTGTGTTATGGGACATGATTTGTAGCAATACTCAAATATTGATGTACCATATGTGTTTTTAGCAGATGGTGCATTTGCACTGCACATGAACATCATGAAACCTTATCCTGGAAATCATGACAGGCACAGCCCTGAACGTATATTTAATAAAAAACTATCTGGATCACGCGTGATTGTGGAAAACACATTTGGAATATTGGCATCAAGGTTTCAGATATTTAAAAGGCCAATCGAGCTATGCCCTGACAAAGCTTCTGTTATTATCATGACTTCTATATTATTACATAATTATTTAATAAACAGCAATACTTCTTCACAAATATATTCTCCACAAGGCACAGTTGACGTTTACGACGATAATGATAACCTAATTCGACCTGGATCATGGCGTGAACAAATTACAAGTACTAATGCTATTCAAAATTTGCCACCAATAGCACGCCGAGAAGCTGCTAGTGCTTACTAACATTTGATATCGTATTTATTGTTGTCCTTGGAGTGAGACCATCACCCAGAAACGAATCAAGAGCATCATACGCAAACCGTATTGGTTTGTAAACCTCATTTTCCCCAGCACCTGATTTACACGAATCCTTAATCATCTTTCTATATTTGCGGTAACTAGCAAAGAGAGATTCCTTCTTCTTTTTCAACTCTGGTATAGGTATTTCCATTAGCACCCCAAGTCGAGTCCATGCGTCATGATTTAGACTTTTGTCTTTGTAGTGTTTATGCTTTACATCCCATAAAATAGGCTCTGATTGAAAATGTTCTATGAACTTTAATTCTAATTCATTACTCCACATTTTATTCTTTTTATAGCACTGACGCGGCACCAATCATCCAACTTGCAACAGCTCATAAATTAATATATAATAATAGCTTAGCGACCACAGACTATTTTATTTTAACAGATTATTTTAACTAAACATGTGGGTACCTACCTACCTATGGTTCTCTTTTCTCGCCCGTTTGAAGCGGGCAAAAATACCGACACCGATCCGAGAACAGGCGAGCCCGAGAACGAGACTGCGAGAAACCGATCACATTCACGCTTCTCGGGTGCTCTCGGGTGTTCTCGGGGGTTCTCGGCGTGAGTCTGTAGCCGCTAACACCGATCCGAGAACAGGCGAGCCCGAGAACGAGACGGCGAGAAAGCGATCACATTCACGCTTCTCGGGTGTTCTCGGGGGTTCTCGCGTGAGTCTGTTGGCGGTATAACAAATATGTTGGACTTTATAGGAGCCCTTCGGTAGAGCCGATTGCGGAATCTAGACCATGTATATAATCAAAGACGCACACAATATTTTTATTACGCTTTCTCTTTCCCGTATATTCCTAAACAATCGGAGAGAGTGAGACGTAAAGATTTCTATTGTCTATATGTAAGTAAAGACACAAATCGGAAATATCTATCACTCAGTCTTGTAGCACGCGCGATTAGAATTATACCTATCATCGTTTCGTAAATAGTGAGTGAGTTGACGTAATTTGCAAGTGTACAGGATCTTGATTTAAACACTGTACCTTGTTTTAAATACTATAATTCTTCTTTGTATTACAATTAGTTAGGTAGGTACAACTGGTTACTTGACTAGACCTTAAAATAAGAATGTGGTGCGTGCACACTTGAAGATGCGTTGGCGGCGAAAATGGGCGAATGTGCGGGGCGCGGCGCTGACCGCAGAGTAGTCGAAGCCGCAGACACCTCTCCTTTGGCCGCGACAGAGTAATTATGTACTGGCGTGTACATCCTCCGCCCCTTGAAAGGGCTGACTTTTAATTTCTTCCTTGGGCAACCGCACCAAGTAATGTATCGCGCGTCTAGGTCCCCTTTGTTGTATACACATCTAGTACTCGACAAACATTATCCTTCCCTACATGCAGTCGCGTGATACGCCCAAGTCTCCACTGTTGTGGTGGAAGATTTTTCTCCTTTACTAACACCATGTCCCCGACTTTGGGTTCTTCCGCTCCATTCTTCCATTTTGAGCGCTGCTGTAGCTCTGCAATGAACTCCTTTCGCCATCTTTCCCAGAAGTCTAGGCGCAGCTTCTGGATGCGTTGGTAGTTGCTGGTGAGTCGCATCTTTGACCAGTCTCCAACCTCTGTAAAGGAGGCGCCGCAATCAATGGTTGCCCAATGAGGAAGTGCTCGGGGGTTAATGGGATGAGGTCAGTTTGATCAGAGGACAGAGGGGACTGGGGACGAGAGTTGAGGATTGCCTCTATTTCGGTGAACAACGTTGACAATTCCTCAAAATGTCTGGGCGGGTATTATCGGTACACACATACTTGGTCCCGTATTCCTAGACAGATTAACAGGACCGTCTTATTTGGAGTTTTTAAGAGAAACTATGCCGTCTTTGTTGGAAGACGTCCCACTTCAAGTTTTGAGCAGAAGCTTCATGAAATGTTTTAAAACATTTTTTTGCACATAGTGCAACTTTGCAAGTTGTGCAAAGTATTTTCGTTCTCTTTTCTTCTTTATTGATACTGCAGGATCTACACCTTTTGTAGGTATTTCCTTCTTCAGGAAGGTGGATGCCAACATTGAGGAGGCGAATTTCATCTGGCACGCCGAAGTTAGAGCCCTTTTTGTTTTTGAATACAACCTGCCGATTTTTTTACAGGTAAAATTTGAAATCAGCTCTCTAGCTAATCGTAATCTGAACTCTCTATGTGAATGATTATTTACAATGTGAGTAGTGTTGTAGGTTGTGTAACTGTTGATTATTGATGCATCAAACATGAAAAAGAATAATCTCATCCAGAACTTTCGACACTTACGAAATATACGGATATGACGATCTGAAGTGATCAAAATGATCAACTCCGCCCATAGTGAGAGTGTAACAAGCGATAGCATTGGGGCAAAGAATTTCTTTCTTTGTTCCATATTTTTGAGTTCGTTTTACTAATACTGTGTCAATTGGATGGTGGGCAGTTGTAAGAACGTTAACCTCTCTAGTGTCAAGCCATTTGATGGCTGTAATAGGCTTAGCAGTTACAGCTGCAAATTGATTTTTTCTAGCCTAAGATGTTTTGGTTGTGATCTTTTCAATATATCTGGAAGATCTTTTCGGTTTGCTCTCACTGTGCCAACAGCGAAAATTTTCTTTTCATGCAAGGCTTCCATGAGATCACAACCAGTAAAAAAACGTTTATTCCCACTTGTCCTGTTGAGTAGTCCTGTTGACAGGACTACTGGGAACAAAATTCCCACTAGTTCTGTTATCAGTACTAGTGAGAAAAACTTGGCCAAGTGCGAGTCGGACTCGCCCATGAAGGGTTCCGTAGCAGCAAGTAACATAATATAAAAAAAGACGTGTGGCACTCGGAGACTGCCGCGGTAAAGCTATTGCAATAGTATTATACAGGGTGATTTGTAACTCGACGTATTCCTCTTGGGATGTGGTAATACAACCAATTTCCAACAAAATTAACCATAATGTCCCTAATACCAAGTCAGCTGGTTATCGAGAATTCCTTATTTTTAGTTTTGGTCAAAGAACACCGAATTTGACTACAAAAAAATCAATAAATAAAAAAGTAGTGGTTTGAATTGAGTTGTGTGCATTTCTATCTGTGACCAATACATCAACAATCATTTATTAATACTAATGCAGGCACAAGTGTTACACATTTTAAAATAACAAGTGAATTCTTGTAAAAAAATATTTTCTTACGAATGTGGTCGATAGAAAAGTAGATTTATTTTAAAAAATCTAGTATACATTAAGCGTACAAACTACATGAAAAACATCCTTGTTTTATAAGCTATCCAAACAAATAAAATTATTAAGACATAAACAAAACATTTCAGAAAAAAACGTATGTAAAGCACGTGCGACGTAAAACCCTTTGTTATCGTACTGCGGTATAAGTTCCTGAGTTGCAAACTTTTTAGTTGTTATTGTCGTTTGTCGTTTGTCTATTAGACCCACTTGATCATTTAAAATGAAAATTAAACAGCAGCAGTGTTTTGTTTCTGGCTACCAACGCGATCTCCCAAATTCACGTTGATTTTGATCACTAAATAAGTATGACGGCTTACTCTAGTTCCGAATATGCCGATATTATTTATTGCGACTATAAATTGAGATATACGCTATCCTATCTTTCAAGTTGGATCAAACTGCACACAGTGTGCAAATGATTATAATTGATTGAGTAGTTTAGGAGTCCATCGTGGACAAACAACGTGACACGTAATTTATATATACCTATTAAGATAACAGATTGCTATCAATCGTCAAGTACTGACCAATATATAATAATGTTCAACTGGCATTTTCAGTCTCAGATTGCAAAAAATACATGAAATATATAGACTAAAATCAATATTACCAATATAATCTCTCAGGGGCCCTACCACCAGCGTGGCGTATTGCGACATTCATATGGTGTGGATACCTACGGATAAAATCGGGTATCAAGTATAGTCTTCCAAAACAGAACAGTAGTGGGTGTTTTTCACACTATTACTGTTAACAGAAATATTGCACATGGCAAGTGAAAATAAAATCGGGCGTCAAGCATAGTCTTACAACTACTCAACAGGACAAGTGGGAATAAACGTAAAAAAATTGTCGAATGCTAGCAAAGTGTTTTCAGGAAGGCCTGTAGCAAGTTTCATGACCACATTGTGTCCTAGCCCTGCATCTTCCATGTCGTCTCCTTTCCCTGTATAAACTTGGAAAGCATATAAATAGCCAGTTTTGGCATCACAACGTGCCCACACTTTAAATCCACGTTTGATTGGCTTTTTGAGCATGCACTGTTTTAAACTGGATCGCCCTTTGAATTTGACCATGCATTCATCGATTGATTGCTTACTAGAATTTGCTGTTTCTTGCTGATAAATTGTATTTAGTTCGTTTATCATGGGTCTTAATTTGTACAGTTTGTCATAATCAGGTGAGCTCCTATCTGGTTCTTTTTCATTATCATTAATCATCTCTAATCTTTTTAAATCTTTTAATTGGCATAACTTTTGATATTTCTGGATTGTTGTAGAAAGGATCATTCGACCAATATAGCTCCATATCTGGCAACGGGTTAAGACCCATCATAATCAATATTCCAAGGTACGCCTTCATTTCCTCTGCTGATACTGGTGTATAATTCTTACTATTTTTTTGTGCTGCATATTTATTAGTTTGTTCTACTATAACTTGTACTAAATACTCAGGGAAAAACTTTTCGAAAATAGAAATTGGTTTAGTTTTGTGATTATATGTAGATTGTGGACGAATGGGATTAGAAAATTCTGGAATACTATGTATGTTCTTTTCCACTCTCGTGGTTGTCTTGTTCTGGATACATTGACAATTCTTCGAGGTCCCATTATCTGAGGATCTGATCCATTACTATTTATATTTGACGGCCCTGCACTTGTGTCATCTGCCAGGATTGTATGATTATCATTATAAATCTCATTTATACATTGTTCTAGTACTATTTCCCTTTGTGTTAAATTCTGTTCCCTTTCTTCATGTATCTCCTCTTGTTCATCTGTTACTTTTAATAGTAGATCACCAGATAATTGTAGTGTTGTATCGTAAACACTACTGCCAGCACTATTTGTTTCTAATATATCTCTTAGTGCAGTAACTGAATATTGTTCTAGGTCCTCAATATGTTTTTGTGAGATTTCTTGTACACCGAAAAGTTCTTCGAGACGAGTTTCGATAATATTTTCTTCAGGCAAATTGCTGTAATCTGCTGGGCTAGTTACAGGTGCTGTGTGATAATAGGTATCATCGGCAGAATCAGGGTCGGATAAATCTGAAAGATTGTTGACGATATATTCCAACTCGTGGTCCTTAATTTTTTTATTGTTTTTCTTGTTCATCGTTCGCAATCACTAGAAGAAAACAAAAAAACCTGTAGTTTTAAAAAGGAATAAAAACAAGCAGGCAATGTCTTCTGCTCATTTGGAGTGGTATAATCAAAACATGTCATAAAACCGACATGCTGGTCCCGCCCGTCACTAAGTAACTTAAAAAAAACTATCTGTTGCTCCAATTCCAAATGCAAACTCTATTGACATCCAAGACAATTTTGTTAGGACTGCAGCTGGATGGTAGGTGCTGGTAGTAGTAAGGCGTTGGGCGAGGTAAAAGAATAAAACTTGGAGAGCTTCACTGAGACACGTTTATTCGCCACTTTAACGTAGGAGGAAGAGAAAGAGTGTTGCCATAACATAGACAATTTTAAATTAATTTTAGTGTTGCTACGCAACATGCTGCGCCCTCACAAGAAAGATTAAGTTATATAAAGCAAATGGGCCTTTTGAAGTTATGGCAAGGTATATTAATAGTTTACATTTTTTACTTAAATTAATTATGTGCTATAGTAGGTACAAGTTAAGCTTATAAGTTAATCCTAATAACTATTTACAAGCTGACATTAACAACTTCAAAGAGACAAGGTACCTATTACAAACAGCTTTAATATGTATTTAATATGAATTGTTTAATATTCAGTTGTGTTAAAGTATTTTATTAATAAAATAAGTTGTTGTATACAATGTCATACTAGTTATTATCAATGGGCAAAATACAAATTTTATGAATAGAACGGATATGTGTCTTATTATTAGGTGTTCTAACTTCTACAGCTCTTATTTTATTATCATGACCTGGAATTAATCTAACAATTCTGGCCATTGGCCAGGACATAGATGGCAGATTGTCCTCTTTTAAAATGACTAAGCTACCTAAGTTTACATTACAATAATCATTTTTCCACTTAGGTCTGTTTTGTAACACATTTAAATAATATTTATGCCAGGTTTTCCAAAATGATTGCTTTACATTAGTACATAATTGCCAAAACTTTAATCTATTTTGAGGGATGTCACATACATTGTTTTCTGGATACATAGTTAATGGACTCCCTATTATGAAGTGACCTGGCGTTAAATAACAATAATCATTAGGATCTGAGGACATAGGAATTAACGGTCTAGAGTTAAGTACAGCTTCAATTTCAGTAAGTATGGTATTAAGTTGTTCATAAGTTAATACAGTTTTTTGCAATATTCTCTTTAAATGATACTTAGTGCTCTTCACAGCGGCCTCCCAGAGTCCTCCAAATGTTGGGGAATAACTCGGTATGTGGTGAAAGCTAATAGCATGCTCTGAGGCAAACTGGTGTACTTTACATTGATGGCTCTGTGAGGCTAGCAGTGAGTAGAGCTCAACTAACTGGCTCCTTGCACATTTAAAGGTACTAGCATTATCACAGTGGATTTCTGTGGGCAACCCTCGTCTCGATATAAATCGTCTCAAGCACGCCAGAAAGGTTTCTGTGGTTAAATCTGAAGCCAATTCCAAATGAATGGCCTTCGTCGTAAAACAGACAAATAAGCAAATATAACCCTTACCAATTAATGACCGTCTAACGCGTGAGAGTTTTACTTGAATTGGCCCAGCAAAATCCACTCCGATTTTTTCAAATGGTCGGCTGGTAGCAATGACTCGACTGGCCGGCAAGGAGCCCATCAGCTGTTTGGCCACAGTGGCCTTTTGTCTGAAACATGTGATACATTTATGTGTTATTTTCTTAACTTCTAACAAGCCGTTCACAAGCCAGAATCTTTGATTTAAACTTGAAAGTAAAAGCTTAGGTCCTGCATGCAATAACCTTTTGTGTTCACTCCTTATTAACAAGGTAGTAATGTGAGAGCCTCTGGGAAGGATGACAGGGTGTTTTTGTGCATCATGTATATTAGCATGATGGAGCCTACCACCCACACACAAGAGACCTGACTCATTTATAAATGGATGCAAGTTAGCTATATTGCCCCGCAAATTGTAGCCTTTGCTAAGTGCATTTATTTCATTTTTAAAGTATATACTTTGTTCATATTTAATTAAAAGCATAAGTGCATTATCAAGCTCTGAGCCACTCAAAAATTTTGAGCGTTTAACATTCTTTTTATTAATATTATTCAAAAATCTCAATATATATGCTAACAGCCTTTTAATTTTTTGAATATCAGAATAGTTCAGCAAGCGCTTGAATACATACTCAAGTGGTTGGTCCGGTTGCACTGTGCTGGAGAGCGCCAAGCGTTGTCGTACCTCTGGCAGTTCTTGCAGAGTATCAACATTAGAGTGATTAAATTTATACGTACCATCCTGCAGAAACAATGGTCCATGCCACCATAACTCGCTGCCGTGCAGCTCTAGAGGGTTGACTCCTCTACTGATGAGATCGGCAGGATTGTCCTTTGTATTAACATATAGCCATTTATAACTATTAGTATTCTGGCGAATGACACTTACTCTGTTCGCTACATATGCTTGAAGTTTTATTATTTCGGTATTTAGCCATGCAAGTACTATTTGTGAGTCGCTGAATAAATAGACATTTTTTATATGAATTATAAGCTTGAGTGTTTCATATGTTTTTACAACCAATTTGGACAAAAGAAGACAAGCATTCAATTCGAGTCGGGCAATGGTCATGCCTTTCTTGTTAATAGGATTGATCCGCGATTTGGAACAGAGTAAGTATACATTTATTTTACCTGATGTATCAGTGACACGCAGGTATACGCAGCAGCCGTAGGCCTTCGAACTCGAAGCGTCGGCAAACCCGACTAATTCTGCTGTGTCTAAATCTGTAATACTTATGTTTCTATTTAATAATATTGGTTGCATTGCAGCCAAATCAGAAATAAATTTAAGCCACTCCTGCAAAACCTGTGGAGATGGTATGGAATCCCAAGCTATGTTTGCTAATTTCTGCATGATAGCCTTGGCTGTAACAACAATAGGACTTACAAATCCCATAGGATCATAGAATGTACCTATATAAGCTAATATAGATCTTTTTGTGATTTTATTAGAGTTGAATGGCTCAGGAGGCGATATTATGAAGTTATCATTCTTTATATCCATTTGCAACCCTAAAGTCTTAGAGATGTAATTATCCTTCTGAAGATCCAAACTTTCAAATTGTTGCTCATTTAATGGAATATCTGACAATATCGGCTCATAATTTGAAGACCACTTGTGGGTTTGGAAACCACCAAGTTGAAGCAACTGACGCAATTGGTCTTTAGCAGCTATTGTCATGTGTATGTTATTGTTTGAATAGATGATATCATCAACATATGTGTGATTTTTTATTATAAATGAAGCTAAGGGAAATTGTGATTCAAATTTATTAGCTAGTTCAAGTAAACATCTCGTTGCTAAATAGCTGGAGCTTTTTAAACCATAAGTGACAGTGTCTAGCCTTATGCACCTAATTGGCTCTGAAGGGTTGTCCCTCCACAATATATTTTGTAACGATGTATGTGCAGAATCAAGTTTAATGTTTCTAAACATTTGTTTAATGTCTGCTGTGAATGTGTATTTACCTAAACGAAAAAGTAAAATAATGTCAAACAAATCCCTTTGTACTACAGGGCCATTTAACTGTAAATCATTTAAAGAAATTTTCTTACTAGTTTTTAATGAACCATCGAAAACAACGCGAAGTTTCGTTGTCGCACTATTATTATTAATAACTGCATGATGTGGCAAGAAATAAACTGCTTGCTTATTTAAATTGTACAATTCAATGTCTACATAATGACCATGATTCAATGAAAGGTACTCATGAATGAACTTAGAATATTGCATAAATAATTCTTTATTTGTATGCAATCTCTTTTCTAGATTTAAAAATCTTTTTAAGGCAAAATGAAATGATTCACCAAGAATATCATTAACCTTATGTAATGGTACTTTTAATGGCAATGCAACTTGAAATTGATTGTCTACTAGTTTGACATTACTTTGAAATATGTTTTCGCAAAGTTGTTGCTCTGAAGTTTGTTCAGAGAATAATTCAGGAACCTTTTCGTTGGACCAAAACTGATTAAGAGTTTCATTGACACTAGTTTCACATTTTAAAATTACTTTACATGAGTGTTGTGTTTGTGGCAATTTACATGGTAAGTTTCCCCCTATTATGTTACCAAAATGAGTATTAAATATATGCAAATTATACTGCTCTGTTTGCAAAGCCGAGGTGTGGGCTGATGCAGCTTGCCTTGAGCACGCTGACTGCTGCACAGGCAGATTGATCCTCGTAGGCTGCTGATCCGGTAACAGAACCTGGAAAAATACGTCAGCACCTATGAGGAGATGGATATCACCTGGTATATTGAACTGGTCGTCGGCCAACAGGATGTCTTGAGGAATCGCCATTGTTGAAGTGTCAAATTTACTTTGAGGCAATTTGCATGTTATTTGGTCTACAATGTGACAATTAATTAAAGTTTTATAAGGCGTCTTTATTGCATGTATTTCCAATGGAATGCAATACTTAGCATGGCTTCTAGCGTTGGTTATTCCAACGATGCTAGTATTGCTATGTTTGGGTGAAAAGCCTAGTAGGTCAATGACCTTTTGAGTGAGCAATGAGACCTGTGACCCACTGTCCATTAACGCTTTGATATGGAACTCAGTCCCATCTTTACCAAATACTTTTACCCTTGCCGTAGGAAGTAATACACTGTTATGTAAATTACCTGTTAAAATAACAGGAGGCTTTGTGGCAAGTGGATCGCAGTGCAGCAGAGTGTTGTGATCCTTCTTGCACTCTGCACACCGAAAATGAAATTTGCACTTGCCGTTGTGTGTACCTAAACAAATGTTACACAATTTTTTGTTTTTAATGAATGTTACCCGCTCAGTAGCAGGTATTAATTTGAATTTTTTACATAAAAATAATTTATGGTCTAACTTACAGTATGCACATGTTGAAGCTATGTGTGCCGCTATCATCCTGCTTGCGGGCTGCTGGAGAGTATGCCCCAGCTCGGCGTTCTCCAGCGCCAGTGCCCGGTCCTCCAAATACTTGAGAAATACATCCACGCCGGGCTCTTCGGTCATGTCCCGGTCGAGATGATATGCCTTAGCAGTGTAGCTATCTAATTTGCGGGACAAAATACACAACAATATAGCATCCCAGTATATAACATTAGGCTCGTGAGCCTTGATTGCTGCTAGTTGTTGCCTAATAGTGGCTACAAAGTCTCTCACATGACTAGCTGAAGACTTTGTCAGAGGCTTTAAATCTAAAATGTATGAGATATGTTCATTCACAATTTTAAACTTATTGTTATACCTATCCCTTAATAATTTTAATGCTTCATAGTAACTTTCTGGAGTTAATGGCAAGTTTTTGATCATATCAAATG
Organism: Hesperia comma; assembly: GCA_905404135.1. Classification (NCBI taxonomy): domain Eukaryota; kingdom Metazoa; phylum Arthropoda; class Insecta; order Lepidoptera; family Hesperiidae; genus Hesperia; species Hesperia comma. The sequence goes on along the minus strand of FR990015.1, from coordinate 17,783,567 downwards.
GTTCACCTTTTAAAAAGGATCTTAGATAATATAATTTTTGTAAAACGTCTAGGTTGTCATCCTTATGTATCATAGAGGTAAATAAGTTAATAAATGGCACATATTCGGTAAACTTACCATCAAAAATATTAATGTGAATAGGAGGTAAATTAATCCGTGACGCGGATGGAACTTTGGATGTAGCTGACGTATATTGCTGAGTTTGAATACTACGTAGTTGAATTTGTTCATTTAATGCAATTAATACTTTAAAGTAATTTTCCTCGACGACATCTACGTCTTCGGAATCAGATGAATCTAAATAAAGAATGTCCTTACACAATGCTTCATATTCGCGGAACGACGCAATTAATCGCTCGCGTTTGGCTTCTAAAGTTTCTGATGGAACTTTACTTAAATCGCTATTTACGAAGCTTAATAATCTTGTAATATTACCTTTAACATAGCCGCGTGATGCAATCTTTTTCTTTAATTCCTCGGTTCCAACCACGTTTACAATTGTTTCTTTACTCATGTTCAAACCTTTGTAATTACTAATACTAGAACAATAATAGTTTAATAACGTTTAATTGAACGTATTTTTCGATATGAATTAACTGTAATGACTGTTAAACTGATAATTATGTAACAAATTATAATTTATTTTTGAATGCACAACGAAGAATTCTTCACACAGCATAAGACAAAATGGCGTATTTTTGCTCAAACGCAGCTTGAGGGACGGCGGGCTGTAGTGGAGAACGTGCGGCGTGGCGTCTCTTTCCGTCTCGCTTGCACTCGCGTCGTGTACCAGTTTGTTGTCTCGTTTGCACAAAGTGACGTATTTCGTTGAGTAGGTGAATGAGCGAGACAAAAAAATGTGTGCACCACGAGAAGTGAATATTGCGTGGATAATAATGAAATGTTGTGTCTCACTCTCACTCGTTGTTTTATTGCGGGCGTTCTGCGATGGCTTGTGTGTATCGCTTGCGCAGCTTCGTCCGATTTTCTTGCTCTCTCTCACACTGTATTGCGTTTGGTGACGTGCTTCTCTTGATGCGAAAATGGCGTCGATTCTTACTATTGCGACGTCGAATTGCCAAGTTGAATTCTCTTGAGATTTCGTACCCAATTCGTCTTCTTTTCTGTTCCCTCGAAGGACCAATGTTAGGACTGCAGCTGGATGGTAGGTGCTGGTAGTAGTAAGGCGTTGGGCGAGGTAAAAGAATAAAACTTGGAGAGCTTCACTGAGACACGTTTATTCGCCACTTTAACGTAGGAGGAAGAGAAAGAGTGTTGCCATAACATAGACAATTTTAAATTAATTTTAGTGTTGCTACGCAACAAATTTTTATACTAGCCGACCACGATAATTAGGCGCATGTCAGTTAAGACGTCATTGGAAATAGGGATGGAATACGTAGTACATTCTGCAGTAGTACCAAAAGTACCATGGTGAATGTTTAATGGAGGTACAATTTTTTTTATGGAATTAAGATAGCAAACGAGCATGCAGCACCACCTTCCGCTGCCGCCCATAACAACTGTGACCGACCCAGAACTAGACTCAATGAGTCTCGTTCTAATTCGGTCACACATGCGTTGCTACCCCTGAGGACTGAGATGGTCGCCTCTAAAAAGTGTAACCGGCACCACACCTTCCTATCCGGAACACAATTGTTCTTAAAACAATTATTACACGGTAGGAATGGTACAAAGTACCGTGGCGGGCGGTGGTACTTCCCCGGGTGAGCTCTAGGCCCTACCACCTGTACTTGGTCAGTTACTGTACCTGCGCAAACATCTCGGAAAACGAAGTTCACATCAGCCTAGTCTAAATCTAATATCTTTAAACGAGCAATTCTTGTATATTTATTTATTTATTTTCACGATCTCGGAAACGGCTGCAAAGATTTTCATGAAAGTTACAGATTAGGGGGTTTTCGGCTCAAGGAATCGATTTATCAAGGTCCCAGGTTCGAGAAAAGCTCGGTTCCCGAGATAAAGAGATTTTAAAAACATCATACTGACGCCATCTATGAAACATTAGGATAACTTCTTTGAGGTACTGTTTGTAAACATCATACTGACCTGGAGCACTGGTGTCTTTGGGAAAGTTGTAGGTCTGGTTGAGACCTACATTTCCAATGACAGCTGTCAAACTTCGAACCGAGATATCCCGGCAACGGCTGCTTCTGGAGCACTGGTGTCTTTGGGAAAGTTGTAGGTCTGGTTGAGATCTACATTTCGGATGACAGCTGTCAAACTTCGAACCGAGATATCCCGGCAACGGCTGCTCCTGGAGCACTGGTGTCTTTGGGAAAGTTGTAGGTCTCGTCAAGACCTACATTTCCAATGACAGCTGTCAAACTTCGAACCGAGATATCCCGGCAACGGCTGCTCCTGGAGCACTGGTGTCTTTGGGAAAGTTGTAGGTCTGGTTGAGACCTACATTTCCAATGACAGCTGTCAAACTTCGAACCGAGATATCCCGGCAACGGCTGCTCCTGGAGCACTGGTGTCTTTGGGAAAGTTGTAGGTCTCGTCAAGACCTACATTTCCAATGACAGCTGTCAAACTTCGAACCGAGATATCCCGGCAACGGCTGCTCCTGGAGCACTGGTGTCTTTGGGAAAGTTGTAGGTCTGGTTGAGACCTACATTTCCAATGACAGCTGTCAAACTTCGAACCGAGATATCCCGGCAACGGCTGCTCCTGGAGCACTGGTGTCTTTGGGAAAGTTGTAGGTCTCGTCAAGACCTACATTTCCAATGACAGCTGTCAAACTTCGAACCGAGATATCCCGGCAACGGCTGCTCCTGGAGCACTGGTGTCTTTGGGAAAGTTGTAGGTCTGGTTGAGACCTACATTTCGGATGACAGCTGTCAAAATTATTAACGTTGAATATTTATTATTAATGATGCCAAAGAAGTATAACTTCTTACGTGCGTACATAAGTACACGCAATTCTTTTTAAACTCATATTATGTCGGAAAGATCGAAGAACATTATTCATATTTTATCAGTATGCGATTCATACTAAATATAATTTTCAACCGAGCAAAGCTCGGTCAACCAGGTACTGACCTTAATGTACAATTGTACACGACTGCGCCTCACTAGGGGACGCGCGGGGCTAGAGCGGGGTGGGGGGCCCGCGTGACTGCTATCTGACATGCGCCTAATTATTGTGGTCAGGTAGTATGTTTATATTATAAATAAGCATAATCCACCATGCTGCAATAGGGCAAAGGGGATTATTTTCCCACTTTATAAATTGAAAGTTTAGCATAGAAACTTCACTTCAAACCTAATAAAAAACCCATACAGTTACGCTAAAATAATCGATAGATAAGGTACAGAACACAAACTCTACTCACAGAATTTTTTGTGAAATAAAATTATTGTTTTCTGATAAACCGTCCGACAATTTGCACTTTTCATTCACTGCAACTTCGTTACGTCAACTTGAAGTTGACATATCAGCGCTAGTTGACATTATTGGTGATAGTGTTACCAGTAAAAAGAAAAATATTTTACCATAGAAGCGTGTTTTATGATTCCCTTTAGTCTACGGGCCCGCTGTTATGTAAAAAAAAATGTTTCTGAACACCTTCCTAGGTGGGAAATTATTTCCCCTTGCCTTATTAAGGGATAAGGTTATAAGCGATGGCATGCTTGCTATGGGTACATGAAGAGAAACTATGTTGGTATCTAAGTCTTGGTTATCAGCTGGTAGAGGCACTTGCTGTTCAGGTGTAGAAAGAAGTAGGCAATGAAGGTTGGTTTCGTGAATCAAAATCTACGGTTGGAGATGGAGTTGGAGTAGTGGGAATTTGAATTAATTTTGTAGGTACTTCCAGTAAATTATCCATATTACAATGAATATCATCTTCTCCGTGACTTCTGCAAGCGTTTTTCGCGGTTTTTGAAAACATATTAGGAAAATGGCTTTAAACTTGATTAAACTATAGTTTATTACCGAAATAAAGGTTTTTTCGTCAATAGTAAACGTGTACCCCCATTATAGAAGTTTTCAAAATCTTTCGTCATGCCTATTGTGACCACTCGCTACGAAAATCACACGTGAAAATGTTATCAGGTTCCATTCCATACATTCTGTTAATCACTGAAGTTTTATTTTCGCGATTTCAGAGTTATAGTTGGTATGTTGGTACTATGATAACAATTTGTTTTGTGAGTAAAATAGTCACTGACGGTCTTATTACAAAACGTGGTCTAAACATTGGTTTAGACCAAGAATATGAGATCTTGGTTTATCTTTTGTACCTTGGTCTAGACCTTGTTTCATATAAAAGAAGTACAATTCTTATTACAAAACATGGTTTTACGCTAAACCATAGTCTATCTATCTTTCAAAAGATAAACCTGCTAGACCCCTAGTTTAACGGTGGTCTAACTCACAAAAGTCACAAACGTCAACATATTACATTAGCCGATTCTCAGACCTACTGAATATGCATATAAGTAAAATTTGGTAAAAATCGGTCAAGCCGTTTCGGAGGAGTGAGGTAGGTAACTAACATTGTGACACGAGAATTTTAATATTATGATAACAATAATATGTAATAGTTTTATATAATTCCGTTATACAAGGAAAGAAAAAGAAAGAGACAGTAATACTAAGTAATGGAATAAATAAAGCTCAAAAACTTATAAATGAAATAAAAGATGAGTAAATATTATTGCATTTAATAGGACAGACAGACATTTTATAGTTACACTTATAAATGAAAGAACTCGGTTGTTTAAATAAACTAAAAACCATAAGTAGATTGTGTTTCACTAAATAACAATGACTTACTTCCTTTCATGAGAGTTTGCTGAGTAGATAGGTATGTATTTGATTTACGCGCGAGAAATCTATTTCTTTACACTTGTGGACATGGATTGCTCATAAAGTTTTGTTTTAAGCTTTTAATAATTCCCACGATGACAGCAGTTAGTGAAATTGATAAAATATTACTTATTATATTTGAAATGTTTTTAAACAAATTTTTGTGTTTTCTAATAATTATAAATATGTTAATTATTATTATAACGGTTTCGCAGAACTGTCGGTCTTATTACAAAACGTAGTCTAAATATTGGTTTAGACCTATGAGACTATGAGATATTGGTTTATCTTTCGTACCTTGGTCTAAACCACAGTTTATTACAAAACGCCAAATGAGCGTGGACTTCTTCGTACCTTGGTCTAAGCTACAGATTATATAGAAAAAAATGTTCATTCATTCGATCTCAACGTTCCGTTTTTCAATACTGCTATCCATTTTCTGCGAAACCGTTATAATTTACATATTTATAATTATTAATAAGCACAAAATTTTGATATAAAACATTTCAAATAATTATATTATTAGGTAATATTTAATCAATTTCACTAACAGCTGCCGTGGTGGAAATTATAAAAAGCTAAAAACAAAACTTTATGAGCAATCCATATCCGCAAGTGTAAAGGAATGGATTTCTCGCGCGTCAATCAAATAAAACTGCCATTTTGACGTTTGTGAGTTAGACCAACGTTAAACTAGGGTCTAGCAGGTTTATCTTTTGAACCATAGAAAGACTATGGTTTAGCGTAAAACCATGTTTTGTAATAAGAATTTTGCTTAAACCATGGTTTAAGTGAGGTTTAGACCTGGTCGAAAGTTAGACCGTGTTTTGTAATAAGACGGTGAAAGTTTGATTAGACTTTTTTGAAACACTCAGAAAAAAATGTTGATTTATTTAACTTACTGGAATGGCTTGGCAAATGGCCTTTGTACTTTGTATACATGATCTGTGTTAGGAATGTATATGAAAAAGCATGTTAAAATTGCAGAACACTTTACGGGCTAAGGGCTATAATGCCGGGCCAAAAAAGAAATCATTTGTTTGGGAGGTCTTTGAAAAACCAGACGCGGGAAAAGTTGCGGGGAAAAAGTGTGCTCAATCATATAAGTATTCAGGAAATTCAAGCACAATGATTAATTGTATAAAAATAAGCATCCAGTGGAGTATTCAGATACGGTGCCGGAAGTTACTGCGTCTCAACTATCTATACAAGCAGAGTCATCTATAAGCAAAACTGATATCAACCCAACTCAAACCAACCCGGGCTGGAATGTCTGGATATCTCAGAACCTTACCTTAATCAATTTTCGGATCGTGATATTGAGAGTAGCATATCATCTATTCTATCGGATGCCGTCGGGTCTGACTGTATTAGCCGCAAAATGATCCTCCCTATATTAGATATAATTTTACCCACTATTTGCTCTATCCTAAATTTTTCCATATCTTCTGCTTTTTTTCCCTCTTGTTGGAAAGATGCCCAGGTAATTCCTTTGCCCAAGATTTCTAAACCATGCTCTCGTTCTGACTACCGCCCCATTTCCATACTTCCTTTCCTTTCTAAAGTTATGGAACGGCTTGTTCAACTCCAATTAAATGCCTTCCTCCTTACCCACCAACTACTGAGTCCCTTTCAATCAGGCTTTTGGCGCGGCCACAGCACTACAACTGCTTTACTTAAAGTCACCGACGACATCCGTTATGGCATGGAGAACCAGCAACTCACCGTGCTGGCGTTGCTAGACTTTAGCAATGCTTTCAATTGTGTTGACTACGATATTCTCGTAGGGATACTGCGTACTCTGAATATATCTCCGACCGCAATTGATTTGCATGGACGCCGGCAACGTGTTATAGTTCAAGATGTGTCTTCCACGTGGTCTGCACTCTGCCGGCGTACCGCAAGGTGGCGTGTTGTCTCCTCTTCTCTTTGCCATCTTCATCGACTCGATATGTTCCATACTTACTTCGTCCTACCACCTATATGCAGGTGACTTACAAAATACACAAGCATCACTTGGGAATTTGCCTAACGCTATTTCAGACTTGAACTCTGAACTCGATAAAATTGTGTTGTGGACTGAGTCATTTGGACTCAAAGTAAAGCCTAAAAAAATGCAGGTAATTATTATTGGCAGCTCTAGACTAGTCTCAAAAGTTGATTGGTCTACACTACCTACAATATCTTTCGGGGGAGTTCCAATTCCGTATTCCAAGGTGGTAAAAAATCTAGGTATTCTGATGGATTCCAGTCTATCTTGGGCACCGCAACTTATTGATGTAAGTAAGAAGTTGTTTGCTACGATTGGTAGCCTACGTAGATTAAGAAACTTCCTTCCTATGTCCACTAGAATTACTCTTGCTACCAGCTTATTGCTGCCGATTCTTGACTATGCCGATATCTGTTATCTTGACCTAAATGAGGAGCAACTTAATAAACTTGAGCGTCTCCAAAATTTATGTATTAGGTTCATTTGGGCTACGCAAATATGATCATATTTCCGAATTTCGTTCCAAACTCAAGTGGCTCCCTATTCGCCTTCGCCGGAACGTTCATATTCTTTCTGCTCTGTACTCGGTGCTGTTTAATCCGTCAGCTCCTTCGTATCTCCGCAGTAACTTTGAATTCCGTTTTCTATCCCATAATCATTTACTTCGTTCCTCAAATACTCTTACTCTACTCACTCCTTCTCACACTTCCTCTTTCTATCACAAATCCTTTACGCTGACTGCTATTCGTCTTTGAAATGCGCTCCCACAAGCTATAAGAAAAGCTGAGAACCTGGGTTCATTTAAAAATTCACTTAAGAATCATTATCTTCTTTCCTAACTTGTTTCTTCCTTATTCCTTCCTTCCTCGATTTGTCGTCTGACCGTTTGACTTTGCTGTGTCAATAATAATTATGTGTGTATATTTGTTATTTTATTTTACTTTGATATTTTTGTACATAATTTTTCGCTATTTTGTACGCCTGTACCTATTTACTTCGAGTGCTTTCCTAATCTTCTTTTGGGTTGCCTGGAGGAAATCGCTGTAAAGCGATAAGGCCGCCCATTGTTAGTACTACTTTCTTGTGCTTTTGAATGTGTATTGTATTTTTTTTTGGTGTGCAAACAATAAAGTGTAAATAAAAATAATAAATAAACCTCCCCCAAAGCGAGTTAGGCAAGTGCGGCTGTCTGTACTGTCGAAAATGCGGCAAAATTCTGGAGATAATGTTTAGATTGATATGATTGTAATGGATTTTCAACCAATACAGATTGTGAAAAATCAGGGAATTCAGACACACACTCAACCCTTACTATAAACTTCTATCTAGACAGAAATTAACACAAATGGTAGAAGACAGGTAAAACATCGAGTTGTTAAACAGAAGATACAGAAAGATGATCATCTTGCTTTAACATCAGATATTTGGACATCAGACAGCAATAAATGTTTCATCATTATAACAGCAAACAATATAAGTAGAGAATATCACCATGAAGTCAATTGTAATTTTGACTGCAGAATTACAAGAAAGTCATACTGCTGAAAATATAGCGCAAGCAATAAAAAATTTTTTGGAGGAATGGCAAATAGAGGCTAAAATAGTAACCATTGTTCTTAAGGTCCAGAAAGTTGAATTCCTATTAAGTTGCATTCTCTGAATGTTGAATTCCCGTTAAGTTGAATTCTCTGAATGTTGGATTCCCATTAAGTTGAATCCCATTAAGTTAAATTCCCGTTATGTTGAATTTCCATTAAGTTGAATTCTCTAAAAGTTAACTGGAGATGACTCAAAAACCACTCGCCAAATGTCGCTCCAATTTGTAAGGGTCCACATGACAAACACTACCTTTCGAACAAAAAAAGAATCATCAAAATCGGAACACCCAGTGAAAAGTTTCCATAAATTAAATTCACTCTATTGAGAATAACTCAAAAACTGACCGTCAGATGTCGCTCAAAATAAATTGGGACGAGTCAAATGTCGAAAGAATTATAGAAATGGGTTCACCCAGTACGAAGTAATGAAGTAACATACATAAGACAAAGAAAAACGTACCTGCCCTAGCTTACTGGTTACCCTATAGCACCAAAGCACTCGTCAAGGCGAATCAAACGGGTCTAAACTCGACGTGGTTGGGTCGCTTAATAACTGATTGCCTATGGCCACCTTCCAGCTCTATTATCAGACCCAGGTTACCATTTAGCACCAAAGTACTCGTCGTACACTCCATCATCAGACCCTGGGTATCATATGGCACAAAAGCACTCGTCAAGACGAATCTATAAAGCCTAAACTTGACGTTAGAATAGAACTAGTTTTAACTGATATTTATTTTGAGCAGCAGTTAATTTTAGTTTTAACTAACGCAGTCAGTTGAAACGCGTTTTGACTAGTCAAAACTAGTTTTAACTAGGAACGGGTTTTAACTGTAACACCTATTGCTTATATAGAAATCGCTTTTTAGCGATAAGACCGCCTTTTGTATCACATTTTGTGCAAATGTCTTATTCTGTTGTTATGTTGCTATGGTATATAATAAAGCGTATTATTATTATTACCTATATCGTCTGCATATTCAGAGGTTGCAACTTAACGAGAATTCAACTTAATGGGAATTCAATATTCAGAAAATTCAACTTAATAGGAATTCAACTTTCTTGGCCTGAAGGACCATTGTCACAGACAACGCCTCGTCAATGAAAAAAGCAGTTAGTGAGCATTTATGCAAGCGTAACTATTTCTGCGTTGCTCACCCATAAAATCTGGATGTCAGACTGCATTGATAAACAGATGAGCAATTCAGAAGACAGCATGACAAATGCACTTAATACACAATTAACAGTGCTTTTGTCTGAATGTCGAAGCATAGTTGGGCATTACAAACACAGTACACAGTCAACATATGCTTTAAAAGAAATGCAAAGTAGATTGCAACAAGATTTTAAAACTAAAACAAGATATCTGCACGCGATGGAATAGCACGTTCTACATGCTCGAGCGTTTATTAAAACTAAAAATGCATCTGTTGGCCACATTACCACTTCTGGATTCGCCTCCGAGTAATCTTAAATCCAATGAGTGGCTTTTAATACAGGACATTGTAATGCTTTTAAATCCCTTCAAAAAATAACTACCATAGTATCAGGAGAGTCATATTCCTGCATATTGTCCTGCATCATACCAATAGTTCAAGGACTACAAAGTAAAATGAAGAATAAACACCCAACTACAGAACTGGGTGTTCAGTTGCAACGAAATGTTCTTAATGTGATAGAGAAACGCTTGGCAGTTTATGGACAAAACAGGACAACAGTCAAAGCCACTTTTTTGGATCCAAGCTTTAAGAAAAAGGAATGCATTAAAGACTCAAATACTATTAGTGCGGAAATGTGGGTAATAGATAAATTGAAAGGTTGTTACAACGCGGATTCTCTTTCAATCCCAGACGTTCAACCTAGCCCGTCGGATACAATCGAAACCGATCAAGATGACATTTGGGGAATACGAGACAAGAAAATATCGAAGGCACCTGTTCAAATGACACCTTTCACACCCGTCGGTGAAACAATACGTAGATATACCATATGTTCATCACAAAATAAACGCTCTAGAGTTTTAGGAAACAAACAAAAATCTCTTCCCTTTGCTTTACAATATGGCCTTTCATGTTTCTTGATCTCATTAAATAAATTCATGAGTATGTCGGGGCTAGGGTCAGAGCGGTCGCTATACCTTGGGTTATACGTGACTGGAGATAAGAAATAATAGTCTGTACACTGAGTTTAAACGTCTATTCCAACACTTCAATACAGTTTTACAACCAATAATAACCACTAATAAATTATCACTAAAATTAATTCAGATTAAACTTGGAAACGCTCAATTCAGAATGATCATGACAGCTCTAGTTCTCTATAATCTCATCTCCACCCCCACTCCATACCGACCATGCCCAAACAATAACTGTTTCGTTTCCAACAGTAGCTCCGGCCATCATTCATAGGTGGCGTTAGGTTCCCAAAACTAGTTACATCGATTATTCACAGATGGCGTTAAAAGATCAACGTAGGACTTTGGTCTCGCTCCGACAAGTATATTGTACTTGCATTTTATTTACCTTCTTCAGGGTTATGAAAATACAATGTCGATTTTAATTCGTTCTCGGTCTCTGAAACGAAACCAGAAACGAATGAGTTCATTCAGTATTCATAATCCGGTCATAATTTTAGCAAGAGCAATACAAAGGAGATGTTTTAAAATGTATGGAGCCCCGGCCAACTCTTTGTACACCATACTCAAAAATGGAGAAACACAATTAATACAGTTTTCAATCATCCAATTCCTTTAAATTGCTTTAGTTATGTTTAGTGGCGGAGGAAATATCTGTCGCTTGTGTAGTTTCACAGCGGAAAGCGTAGTGAGCGGGTTCGTACACGTTCGTTGGATCGACTTGTGCAATTATAGTATTAAATAGTTAGAGTAAGATCCCAGGGCCCCCAGACGTTACTTATTTTTGAAGTAACGAATTTTACGGTATAGACACTCTTCTATGTGTTTAAGAGTGTGTGTGTACTAACTAGTTTGACTAGGCGGCCCGTTCACAGGTAGTAGGTAGAAAAGGTAGACAAAAACATAACTTACTTTTGTTAAATTCGAAGTGCTGATTTTTATATATGTCACATAGAATATTATTAAAAATAAATATTTCATATCGACAGACCGTTTCTGTGGACGGTAATTCCTCCCAGACGCTTCATAAAAAAGTTACCGAACTTTTGTTATATTCGAAGTCTTCTGCTTTATATATGATGTTTGGGGGGCTATTTTAATACCTTTTGTGTACAGCCAGACCAATCCGAAGGGCCAAACATTCTCCCAGACACAATCAAAGTTCCGCTGTAAGTGCGAGTGTAGGGGCATTATGCAAGCGCTTGAGCGTGAGCGAGAGCAATATACAAGATGTAACAGAATTAAACGCACTTCCTCTGACTACTTTCTTCAGAATCGGTAACTGAATCGATTCCACGCATTTTTAATATAGGTTATAATTTTTTCCAAAAATATTTTAAAATTAAGAAAAATATGTCACCCCATTCGAAACAGACGAAACAAGCAAAAATAAAACTTAAGTCAAAGCAATAAGGTTCTAACGCTATTACAATCGACCGACCGCCATAAATGCACCGGAAAAATACACACACTACCGAAAAAATACTATTTTTATTACGCTTTCTCTTTCCCGCATATTCCTAAACAATCGGAGAGAGCGAGACGTAAAGATTTCTTGTCCGGCTCCCACGCAGCCCGGGCGGCTTCTTTGATGTAAGTAAAAACACAAATCGGAAATATTCACTCAGTCTTGTAACACGCGCGATTAGAATTGCACCTACCTATCATCGTTTCGTAATTAGTGAGTGAGTTGACGTAATTATAACTCTCCTTCATAAATTTTATAAATTCATCTTCTTTTTGTCTCTTTCTCTTTGTATTCTTGGCGGTTGATTTTTCAGATCTGTTACTTAGTGGTATATTAGATCTCTCTTGTGTAGATTTAGAAGTGCCTGGTAACTCCTTTGAAGGAGTGTTATTTACTGACGTGTCTGCGGCTTCGTGAGGAGTATCTTCATGTTCTACTCCTGGGGAGGTATTGGTAATTTCTTGTTCTACACTGGTGCAGCTTTGCTGTTCTTGTTCTACATTGGTGCAGCTTAGCCGTTCTGATGGTGTGTTTTCTAAAAATCTTAGGCGTTCATAAAACTGCCACTTTGAATTTTTAGCTGGTGCTGCAGATCCCGTCGATTGTTTTTGTTTGCGCCGTGCGAGACAGAAACATGCACTGAGATGATCTTGGTTGCCTGTTGCTTGCATAACCTATTAAGAGATGGATTTTTGGAATCTGCTCAAATGCCCGTACATCAATGGAATCGAGAGGAAGAAAATTTGCCTTCAAATTTTGTTACATTACGTGGAACAGGAGGGTTTTCGAACAGCAACGGACTCGATACTAGAGTAAAATTAACCAATTACTTCGTGTCACAGCAAGGAGCAGTAGACTGGCAAGAACAATATGTCACACGGCTTGTTTGAACTGATTCCACTCCACTTTTCTTTCTTATATGTTCCTTCCAAATATTAATATTTATGCAAAATAAATAAAATAAGAATAACTCACCTGTTTTATTTATGTTTTCAGCTATGCTTTTCCAAATATTGTCCTTCAAATTTTCGTCTCTGTAGGAGTCTAGTTGTGTATTGTATAGCGGAGGGTGCTGCCTGATTAGTTCAATCAGAGTCTCACAGTCTTCGTCAGAAAAACTCATTTTTGTTTGCTTTCACGAGCTCGACACGAGACACTACTGGTCCGGAGCAGCGACCGTCTCGCTGTCTCCTGTCTCGCGTCTCGGTCTCCTGTCTCTGTCTCGCTCGCGAACTGTCGCGTATACACTGCCTAACGTCAAGTAACGGTCGCGGTCTCTGGTCTCAGTCTCCTGTCTCGGTCTCCCGTCTCCGTCGCGGCGCGAACCGCCACCTTTAGAGCAATTCTGCTTTTATCACAAAACAAAACTCTACTTCAATCGTCCATCGTAGAATTTGAGTGCTCGCGAGCAAATTGGAGTCTGTCTCTTTGATGGTGGCTCAGTAATTGTGGGGCTTTAAATGGTTGGAAAGCACTCATCTGCCAGTCTTCTCCTTACTGTTCTTTCACCGACACTCACGTTACGCACCTCGAAAGGTCGGCTTCTTGCTTCAACAGCTGTAGAGAAGCGATCTCGTAAATGTTGCTCACAATAAATCTGTCATCTCGAGCTGAAGTACAACGGTAACGCCACTGACCAGGCCAGAGCGTGAAGGATCCTGTCTCCCGGAAGCGCCGAATCGCATCCCACACAGTTGTTCGCGGAACACCCATCATTAGAGCGATACGACCGAACGATACGGGCGATAGAGCTAAACCCACAGCCCTGGCGGCTCCAGCTGCATCCGGAGGCTTGTTTATGGTTTTATGAATACCCCAATGGAAAACAAACAACGAAACAAAAAGTCCCGAAAAAGAAACAAAATTCCACAATTTGTAAAAACGTAATGTTTTCACTATAACAGTCAAAATTCGACTAAAACACTAAAAAGGTGCATGTGGCTCAAGAATTCACGGAAATCAAGTGTCTGTACCATAAATTGGTGTCCAAGTAGCCTCTTTAGAAATAGCAAACGTCAAATTAAGTTTCACTATTCATAAACAAATGCTGTGGCACTTAAGAAGGGTGGGCGGTTAATTGTGCCGGCCAGTGTAGTTTTGTACAAGTTAGACACGTTTAATTCCGACGGTAAATATCTTCGTTCAGCTGTCTTTGTCTTTCTACAGTAAAGCAAAGTTGCAATGTAGTTATGAATTGATTGTTTTTGATCAGCAAACTTGGCTGATTTTCGGTCTCCTCCCCGATGCTCAGTACCAACTTCACCAGCATAATAAAACTTTTTCATAACAAATACAACTCTGTGCTTTGTAATTCCAAACATATGTAAAAAGAAATTACTACAGATTGGTATCACCTTCTTGTTAACCATCACTCTGTATTTTATGGTAGTTTATTTCTTCCCTTTATATTTATGATGATTTTTACCGCTACAGTTTGCTGGTATAATTTTACATAATTTTTAGAGTATAGCGTCTTGATCTTTTTTATTCGTATGTGCATAAAAATCTTGGTGAATTTTCTTAATTTCCGTCATAGTTATAGTCTGACATTTAAATGATGTTGTATTGTGATGGCAAACCCGCTGTGGCATACCTTTCGGTCCATACTCGGCCAAATCTCGCCTAAAAAATTGCATACATTTCACATAAATCATAATTCTTAATTTATTTTATGGTATTGATTACAGTCACCAGACTTCAACGGACACTTCTTAGTTCTTACAAATGAAATAAAAATAAATAAACATTAAGTTGATTTCACAAAAACATCCGGCACATCCTCCTTTTTACTCTATGCCAAGGTTGCCGCACACACATCAAGTCGAAAAGGATTGCTTGTACGGTCGGCCAAAGAATTGGTTTACCACCCTAAGGTTGAATGCTGTTTGCAGATTCATAGGTGATAAAGGTTAGTTTCGCTTGCAGATCGATCTGACAACTTTTATTGCCATCTTTATCCGATTATAAATACGTGACATTTGTTTTGTTCTTAGTTTAAACTTGATAGAACCATTGACGTCGGAAACTTGGTAAGTAGGTATATTTTGTGAACCTTTAAGATTTTCACACAAAAATAATAAACCGTGGGGGTTTCCCATACTTACCGAAACCCTAAAAATTTTTTTTCATCAAACCCATACGTGTGGAATATCTATGAATAGGTCGTCAAAAATGATATTGAGGTTTCTAAAACAATTTTTTTTTGAACTGAATACTTTGCGCGAGAGGCACTCCCAAAACGGTAAAATATGTGCCCCCTCTCTGTAACTTCCAAAATAAGAGAATGATAAAACTAAAAAACATATATGATGTGCATTGCCATGTAAACTTCCACCGAAAATTGGTTTGAATGAGATCTAGTAAGCTGTTTTTTTAATACGTCATAAATCTTTTGACATATTCTTTGACTTTGACATATTTTTTTTACCGGATAGATGGAGTGCCGTCTATATGCGTTAGTTTTGAACTGGTAGTCAGAGATTACACACGTGTGAAATGTCGAATAATAGGAAAAAAAACTCGTATTGGCCTACTATTTGTACAAGAAGAAACAAAAAGAAATAGAAAAACGTAAAAGGTCATCGTGGGTGCATCCTATATTATTGGAAAGGGAAAAATATGGTGCATTTCAAACTCTTTTTACGCAGTTGGAAGAAGATGAAACTAAATTTTACAATTATTTTCGGATGAAGAAAGAAACCTTTCAACTATTATTAACAGCCATATATGATAAAATAAGACACGAGGATACTGACATGCGTAAATCTATTTCCCCGGCAGAGAGATTAGCCGTTACGATAAGGTATGTTAAAGAGATGTTCAATTTCAAATTATAGAAAAGGGGATTGATTACCTGTATTAATTAAAACAATAGTACCTGGTTGACCGAGCTTTGCTCGGTTGAAAATTATATTTAGTATGAATCGCAAGAAATACGAGGAATTCCGCCATCTATTCAGGAGTCAAATCATACAACTGTTCACTGAGCACAAAATTCATTTTACTTATGTTACGGCCAAAGGATCTCAACAGCGTGTTTCACAAAGTTGTACAGCGCCATCTAGTTTCATACTACTGAAATTTCAACACGTTACAAACAGTACCTCATAGAAGTTAACTGTGTGAGCGAATTAATTGCATTTTAAATAGGTACATACTTAATTAGATAAATTCATTGAACTTTCCTTCGTACTTTTCGCAGGCTTAGGCAGTCCCCGACTGAAATTTTTATTTGCGATAAAATGTATTGAATGTTTATGATAATTAAACAACATAAATAAATATACTTTTAGTTTAATGAGCAAGTTGTTAGGCGTACTTAAAATTTTATTGATTCTATTTACAACAATAGTAATTTCATCGATCTGACCATTATTTATTTAAAACTTTATTAAAATATATTATTAAATCGATAATAACAAAACTAACATTTATTTACAAATATTCTCGTAAATATCACAAACGCACGTTAAACTATCACTACGCGTCCTGCGAGGTCAAGCGAGATAATCGCACTGATTTTTAATTTTATTCAAACAGAAAATAGGTAGGTATAACGCAAAAATAGCGCTTCAACGTAAGAATGAATATTAATATTAGTAGCCGAACAAAAATATATTCGAGCGCCATCTAGTTTCATACTACTGAAACAAACAAACCGTATCTCATAGAAGTTATCCTAATGTTTCATAGATGGCGTCAGTTCAACACGTTACAAACAGTACCTCATAGAAGTTATCCTAATGTTTCATAGATGACGTCAGTATGATTTTAAAATCTCTTTATCTCGGGAACCGAGCTTTTCTCGAACCTGGGACCTTGATAAATCGATTCCTTGAGCCGAAAACCCCCTAATCTGTAACTTTCATGAAAATCTTTGCAGCCGTTTCCGAGATCGTGATTATATATATAGGTATAAATAAATAAATAAATATACAAGAATTGCTCGTTTAAAGATATTAGATTTAGTAGGTAGTAATGGTTTTATTATACTCAAAAAATAAATTAAGGAGTTTTAGAAAAATCGAAATCGTAATCAGGCGATGTGATTGAACTTAATTCAGTAATAATTGAAGATTGGGAATCATCTTGCTGCATGAGTTCTTGAGGCATCCTGGATGTGGATGGAATGAGTTGTGTTGGCTGATATTCATAGGGCATCCTGGATGTCGATGGAATGGGTTGTGTTGGTTGATATTCGTGTATCCTGTAGTCGGGTGTAGCCGTAGTGTAGCCTCGATTAATATTGTAATTGTAATTTTGCTGCTTCATGGACGCTTGATATCTCCGAGTTAAATTTCTCATAACTTTAAGGACTTCATATTGGAATTCAACATAATCGTCATCACTATACTTGTCTACAATCGGAGCAATACCTTTGAAAAAACACATACTCTTACTCTTGTCTTCATCTTCAACTGATTTAATTAAAGTAAGCATTTGTCGATCAACTTCGCTACAGTCTGTCTTTCTCTTCTTGCTTGTTTTTGTTAAATCGGTAGTATTGGCTGGTGCGGTAGGGTCATTATTGGTTTGTGAGTCAGTTTCTTTGTTGTGAGATTGTGTGATGTTTTTTTCTGATGTAATACTTGCTTCCGTTGTTCGGCGAGTCACAATTTTACACAAAAAGAGCATTTGATCGTAGAATTTATATTTTCGTAGACTTTTTGCACCAGAGCCGGATTTACATTCCTTAACTTTTTTGTGATATTTCATCCAGTTATCTCTTGCATTGTTCCATTTTTTTATGATATCTTTGCCTAAAAAAGAAAAAATTGTTACAGATATTTAGCTGCAGGGAACACATTTAGTGATCTACATTACAGTTTCAGAATGGGTATAAAAACTATCAGCTGTATTGTACAAGAAGTATTTGAAGCATTGTGGGAAACCCTTTCTCCAATTTATATGAAACTACCACCGGAAGACGAATGGTTAACAATAGCAAAAAATTTCGAGACGAATGCAAATTTTCCTCATTGCTTGGGAGCCATTGACGGCAAACATATTAGAATCATCAAGCCAGACGAAAGTGGATCAATGTTTTTCAACTACAAGCACTATTTCTCAATAGTATTAATGGCCGTGGTAGACACAAACTATAATTTTGTTTTTATTGATGTTGGAGCCTACGGCAAAGAATGCGATTCAGCAGTATTTAAAGAAACAGAATTTTGGAAAAGAATAGTAGGCGATAAATTAAATATTCCTCGACCTAAGCAGTTGCCAGGTGCAGGCAGTGAGTTACCTTATGTATTTGTTGCTGATGAAGCTTTCGCTTTACATCAACACGTACATACTTCGTCCTTACGGTGGGCATCAACTTGACTCAATAAAAAAAAATTTCAATTATCGTCTCACAAGAGCGCGACGCTACGTCTCGAATGCGCATTTGGTATTTTATCCAATAAATGGAGGATTTTGCATAGACCATTAAATGTTTCAACAGATACTGCTGTTAACATTGTAAAAACATGCTGCTTATTACAAAACATAATTCATAAAGTAGAGGGTATTGCTAATAATGCTACTGACAATGCTAGTTCACACATGGTGTCTACTCTATGCCATTTGCCTCGTTCCCATTCAACACGAGGTAATGTAACAGCAAATATGATTCGTAACAAATATGCAGAGTATTTCATGTCACCAGTAGGGCGAGTACCATGGCAAAATCAACATGCATAAAAATAATGAAAATAAAATGTTACTTACCAAAATCATTTTTTTCTTTCTCGGACATCGTTTCAAAACCTTCATTTAACGCAAGACAAATTTCTCTCCAAGCGGCAAAACTCGACTGTCTATTTTTATAGCACTCTTGGGTTTTGTCCCACAGTACAGGCCTATTTTCAACCAAACTTATTAACAATTCCATGTCAATATCACCCATTTTTAAAAGAACGCAGGTAGACGGCACTTAATTAACAGAAAACAGGCAATACGTCCGGCAGCGTCAACACGCACCAATACACTGGCGTGGATGACCGCCATTTCTTACACCGGACCGGTGTCCGTCGCGCCGAGGGGAAGGGGTGGTGCATCCGGCGTAAATTGTTCGCCGGACCGATGTCCGGTGCATGTACACACATTCATTATAATTCATACACCACCGCGAATCCGGCAAAAAACACGGTCCGTTATCCGGTGAAAAAAATGGACGTAAAATTAAACTTACTTTTGCTAATAAATTTTTTTTGCCAATTATCAATTTTTCATGACTGTTGGTTCTTAGGCGAAGTTTGTATGAACGCGGAGCAATGTCCTTTAAAACAAACAAAATTATGATATGCAAATGACACATGGCTCCGATTCGATTCGAATTATAAGATACTAAAATTGATCTTGTTTAGTTTATATCATTTTTTTGGGCAGATAATTGTGTTCCGGATAGGAAGGTGTGGAGCCGGTTACACTTTTTTAGAGGCGACTATCTCAGTCCTCAGGGGTAGCAACGCATCTGTGACCGAATTAGAACGAGACTCATACTAACAATAACTAACTGGACTATTACTAACATTAACAGGACTAATTATCACTAAAAGTCTCTGTCCTCACACTTATTAACAAACTAACCAACTAATATTTTAACACCATCTACTAACTGGACTAACCATCCTAGTCCCTTTGAGTCTAGTTCTACGTCGGTCACAGTTGTTATGGGCGGCAGCAGAAGAGTAGTGCTGCATGCTCGTTTGCTATCTTAATTCCATAAAAAGCCGAATTATGATATATTAAATCCAGGCAATTGCTCATAGATCATGTCTCTAGCTCATTATAAAAATATTATAGGATAACATTGTGGCTCGCTAGCTCGTAGTAAATCATTATATTTCTACAACATTATAATTAATTGTTTAATTGTTCTCGTTCAAAGTAATCACTTGGAATTTCAAAGGGAAATGACATGCTACTTTGTTTACTGTGTGTACCTTATTGTTTTCGATTCACGTGGCACTCGTAATGACGACTCTTGGCTTCGCTTTTTGCACTGGACTAATTGGTTTGCAAACTACTGACTTGGCATATCTTTGGACTGTGATTGTGTTTTGTGAATTGTACTTTTAGTGTTTTTGGACTGTTTGGCGTTTATTATGCCGTTACCATACACACAATGCATTTAAATGGCGAATACACATACAAAAATACCTGATAATCCGGGTAAAGGGGGATGCCCATTCCTCATAGAGAGTTAGGCCCTAAATGCACAACAGAAAAAATATGCTAGATTGTTAGTATATGATAGTATGAATTGGTTTGTGAAAGATTATTAAAAAAAAGTTCGAGTTCGGAAGTAATGTGACTTTAATTTTTTCTAAAATTAACATAACTTGTATTACTAATTAATTTATTTTTTGAATGATGATTGAAATGATGAATAGTAAACAATTTAATTGATAATTAACCGACTTCAAAAAAGAAGGAGGTTTTCAATTCAACCTATACGGTATATGTTTTTTTTTGTTTGTTCAACGATCTTTTCGTCGTTTATGGGACGATTTTGATATTTTTTTTTGTTGTAAAGTAGATATGCGCAATGGGGTACGCTGATAAGGACTCCAGGATCTGATGATGACATCTCAGAGAAATAGAGGGGAACTTTTGAAAATTATATGGACGACTAGTGTTTTTCTTCATGTTATCATAAGTACATTAAAGCGCTACAATTTCATGAAGGTATGGAGTCGATCTGATGAAACCGAAAGACAGTCGAGGGAACTCCTCAACGATTTACTGCAGTTATCTAGTGTTTGGGCTTGATTAATTTGTAGTGACCAGAACTTTACACCTATATGTTGAATTTAGCGCCATCTGTCGAGTAGTTTTTGAGTTATCTCTGCTTATCAAGGTTGAAGTCGGTTATATTTTTTTTGTAAAAAGCGATAATTTACTTCTCGTCATTTGTGTCATATACTATTAAAATGTCATCTAGGAATTGAGCGGGAGGAGAATTTAGTAGATTGTTACACAAGGGACGTAAGTAAGCTATTACAGAACAAGATCCAATTTGGCGCCAGTGCGAGCGCAGCTCGCATAGGGCGCTAATGGATCGCGTGCACCCGAGATATTTAGTCACACGAGCGAGCGCAGCGAGCGAGGGTGAATATAGTTCGAGGGTGTAATAGCTACTTGCAACCGAGGTAAGCATTCTACTTTATATCATTCTTGTGAGGTAAATAAAACATTGGTAATGCAAAATGAAATTTTAATTAGAATAATTAGCAAATTTAGAGAAAAAATAGAAAAAAATGGTTACTTATTATAATTAATTATAGTAATATTGCTGCTGATGAAGTGCTTGCCATTGTTGTAAATAACTTAAATCCCTTTACGAACAAACTTCACAAACTTTCAGATCAAATGAAATGCCGCCATTTCCATTTTTTTTTCGTAAATAGTTTTCTATTTTTTTTTACGGCTCTGAGTTCCAAGGAGTTTTGCATAGTTTGAAATGTATGGAAATTAAATGCCGCCATGTTCAGTGTTTTTTTTTTCAGTAAAAAGTTTTCTTACAATTTTATAAGAAAAGAGATTGTTTACCAAGGAGTTTTGCATAGCTTGAACTGTAATGTGAACATTACAATTCAAGCATAGTGCGACGTAATGTTGCCTTGAATTGCAAACACCAACTTACAAGGAGACTTTCCACCATAGTAATCCCTAGTTACTGAGCAAGTATGATATAATAGTACATTATGATACAAGTGCGCGAAGTTGGTCATTACAGTCGAGGCGGTTGCACAGCCCGAGCCGCAAGGCGAGGGCTGTAATAGAGCCAAGACTGTAATGAACAAAGCACACGCGTATCATACGACTTTTTCAATACACTTGCGAGGAAAAAAACAATTAGGTATCGACATTTTTCAGTCACAAATCAGCAAATTATAAACGAACAAATGTTTGCACAAAATGGCGCGGAGGTTTATTTTATTTTTTCGCGCGCCGTATCACAGTGGGACGAAAATCGCCGTTACATAGACTTACGAATCAAAAGTTTAAATTGAATCGTTTCTTGCTGCAAATGGACGTAGAACCATATAAGGAACCACAACATTATCATATTAACGCATCTCAGTCAATAATAACGCGAAAAAATTTTTTTTTAAATAAAAATGTATGGAACGAAACAGAAAAATCCATTTTACTCGAGACTCGAAGGAGTGCCCCTTATTCCCTCTGGTACGATTATTGCCACTATTTTTCCCTATTTTTTGACATATCTCACATTGCGCGCACTCGATAGATTTCAGGTGAAAAAAAATGAAACATTTTTTGATTTTTTTTTTCGTTTTGTTTACGTTCTTTTTTCAGTGCTAGGATATTTAAGGCACTATTTGGCACTCGGCCTGCTATCCTAAACAAGCTTCTCGCAATTCCATACCGATTTAATTACAATTTAACACTAACTAATCATTGTGTTACATATTTAATCATTTACTAATGAAGATACGTCATGTGTTCATCAATTTAATCAATGAGCTAGACAAATTTAATCTATACTTGACCTATTGTTGTTATTTTTTATTATTATTGCAACTTCTTATAGACCATTACCTCATAGTCCCAATTACTAGTAATCAGGATAATAACATTTCACTCATCCATCTCATATTCCGAGTCTGTATCCGTTTGGGACTCAATATTGCCTACATCAATAAATTCTAAGTCAACATGATCTGTATTTAAAAGAGCTAAAGCTTCTGCATTTAACTTTTTCTTTCGAGAAGCATCCAGTACAGGTCTTGTGGAAGAAATTAATGGGTCAGATGAGAGAAGCATCATGTTCAAAATATCTTCGTTTGTTTTAATCCTGCTACACTTCCGAGAATGAAACTCCCTATAGCTGCGGAAATCTTTATTTCTAGCCTCTGCGGCTTCTTCGGAAAGTTTTCCGATGGGCACAATTGCTACATTAGCTATATCAGCACCATGTATTAGGATCTTGTGTACTGTTGCTGGCATATAGTACCAATTGTACAGCTCAATATACCTCTCCGCAGTTTTATGAATATATTCTTTAAATTTTTGTATGTCAATTATTTCACCCGATGTGATTACTTGTAAAATCACTGCAAATCTTCGTATAAGCTCTACGTCTAAGCCGGTAATTTCAGCAGATTTTTCTGGAAACTCAAAGAATTTCCTTGCCGTGTTTCCATCGTTTGTTGTTCCTAATCCCTGTTTCACTTTATCGATTACCAAACCTAATTTTTCCCGGAATTTGGATTGAATTTCTTTTTTCTTTGCCTCCAATACAAGTCTGTTTTCTCCTCTTACAGACCACGTTTTCAAATCTAGTCTGTATGAAATATGCAGTAGGCATTCCATAAAATTGATTCGAGCGTGCAGAGAAGATAATCCAAACTTGTACAAATCAGTTTGCACTTGTCTTTGCGACACTGTTTGTAAGTCATTCATTTCGGAAGGTTTGGCCAAGCACAAGTAACAATTTGCAGGAGATTTGGCATCTGAAAGATAGGTGCATACCTTTCCATCGATCATAGTCATTACTAGACTATGATTTATTTCATTATTGTTGTATTGGGTAACTTTAAGGCTGCTTATTTCTTGTTCCATTTTTGACAACTGTTCTTGCACTAGAACTTTGGACTCTTTTATAAAAAGGAACTGAATTGGACGGCAATACAATACAGAACATGGTCTTGGGTTTTCCCATATGACTTCTTCCGCATCAGTAAGTTTTAGTGGAACTAAAGTTGTCATAAAAACTGATTCATCGCTGTCACTGCAGTTATCTTCCCCTACGATGTTTTGCTTATACCTGCTCTGGCTTGAAGCTCCATCGAATCCCCACTTTGAAATCAAAGTCATAGATTTGCCTTTAATTTCTAGTGGTAAACTTTTTATAATTCTAGCAATAGTGATATCTAAAAGTGCTTGGAGAGACACTTTGGCACTTAAGTCCGTTATTGTTATAGCTTCTTTTGGAGGGTAACATTCCATCTCAGCTTGTTGGACTTTGTAATACGAAGGATATAAGTCTGTGATATTTTCACGTAGAGCGGATTCCCTCAAAGTCATATACTGCCACTTAGATAGTCTAAGTGATAGTAATAGGCCAAGTGCTTTCGCAGGGGTAAATGAATACTTTTTCGTTTGTTTCGCCCGTTGGACTATATTATTCGCCTCATTTGGGTTTTTTATAAGAATTTCTATTGCTGCAGCCAAATTATCGTTGCCTTCTTGTTTAAATTTATCAATCGTAGCATGCGCCAATTCAAAGCCTTCTCGGTTTCGATATTGAAAATCTTCGATCCTTCGTACCTTCTGTCTCGGTCCAAGATCTGCAAATGATTTGCGTGGAGTAAGAGCTTTTGAAGTTGATGTTTCAACTATTGCACTTGTAGAAGGCAGGCAAAAGTCAGGTTCATTCGCTACTTGACGTCCAATAGAAGACTGCTGAGGTAATAGATTTTCACGAACGCAAGTTGGCCATTCGATGTTCTGTTCCAACCAATCCGCGTAACATTTTCGGAAAGACTCTGCGTTACATTTCGCCAATTTCCATCTCTTCAAAACAGACTGACTAAACCTTCGGCAGAATTCTTGAACAATGTCTCTGTCTTCTTCGGACAAACTATGACTCAACTGACACTGAATGGTCTCGAACATTCGTAAATAATTTCCGAGTTTTCCAGATTGCTTCAGTATGAAATATAGGTCCAAATTTGTTTTCAAAGTAGAAGTTTCCATTTAAAAAAATATTACTGGCACAGTTTCACAGAGGGTTGTTAAACTTTAACTGAAGAAAATATAGATCACTCTATGTATTTAAACATATTTTACCCGTCATAATGTTATTACGAATAGGATAATGAGGGGGATAGTTTGATAAGTACTTGTAATGATAATTGAAAATGCAACAATAATGAGCTGCATAAAGACAAAGTTTGTTGAGCTCATTTACAAATTGATAAACACAAATATTGTTATTAGTAAGTAAGCAATTAAATTACCATGTTACCCATTATATAATGAGAGGTTAATCGATAAACTGTTATTAAAACAGCAAGGTAATTAAAATAGTTACAATAATGAGTCATATATTGACAATAATTTGTCGAGAACGTTGACCAAAATTGATAAATACAGGGATCGTCATTAGCAAGTGATTAAATAACCATGTAACCTATTATTTTATGGCAGGTTAGTCATTTAATTGTTATTAAATAGGTAAGGATTAGGCAATGCAAGTCATTAGCTTATTTTAAAATAACAGGCGGAGTGCCCTATAGGGCCTTAAAGACCCTAATGCTAAAATAGGAACGAACAGAAAGAAAAAAAAATTAAAAAAATGTTTCATTTTTTTTCACCTGAAATCTATCGAGTGCGCGCAATGTGCGATATGTCAAAAAATAGGGAAAAATAGTGGCAATAATCGTACCAGAGGGAATTAGGGGCACTCCTTCGAGTCTCGAGTAAAATGGATTTTTCTGTTTCGTTCCATACATTTTTATTTTAAAAAAATTTTTTTCGCGTTATTATTGACTGAGATGCGTTAATATGATAATGTTGTGGTTCCTTATATAGTTCTACGTCCATTTGCAGCAAGAAACGATTCAATTTAAACTTTTGATTCGTAAGTCTATGTAACGGCGATTTTCGTCCCACTGTGCGCGTATCTTTGGTTGAATAACTATGCGCGCGCTGGCGCGCAGGTTAAGTCCAGAGGCAAAGAACACCATTCCATTCAGCCACAATATATTAAACTAAATAATTATGTATTTCTAATAGGAATTTACGGTAATTAATGATTTAAAATATTGTATTTTTTTTTAAATGCTTTAATAGATAATTAGATGAAGTATAATCTTATCAGATTTTGACTAAGTACAACAAGTTTATTTATTTACAAAATAATAAATCTTTTGGTAACAACCTCTTTACGGATATTAAAAAAAAAGTGGAATAAGAAAAACACTAGTGCGGTAATGAAAAGTAAAACGCACTAGTGTGTAATAAACCGCATTCCGGGCGTAAGACTAAAGAAAAAATAGCAACTTTACGAGCAAGTGTGTTGAAAATATTGTTTTGATGCCGTGCCCATCTCAAGTTCGACGGCCAAGTATGCAATTGCAGCAGTATTTTAATATTGCAGCACGACCTAAATTATTATTATTGTTAGTTACAATATATACAAAGTACACTTTTCGACTTACATGCCGGCTTGCAATTTTTGCCCTTATTAAAGAAGAGTTAGGGCCAAAACTCATTCTTGATTGGGAACATACCTCTATTTAATAGCACCCGTTACGCCTTACATGCTCACCGTAATAAGCCCGTGCTTGTTTTATTTGGTATGTCCCGCAAGCAATTAATATTAAGTCACTATGTGACAGAATAGGAAAATCTGTGACATTAACGACTTCAACCACCAATCGACATAATGTGACTGCTCTGGATTTATTAGCATTTAAAGTGGATGTAACGTATTCCGCGTTACATACGTGCGTCTCTTTGTACTTACGTTAAAACATACCGTAATTTACTTCGTTTTAGACAATAAAAATCCTTCAAAACACATTTGTTTACGTATTTTCGAAACTCATAACCTTGAAACTTAACTCTTGGAATAAACCAATATTTTGTCTAGAAGTCAATACTTGTCATAATTCTGATTGACAGCGTAGCTTTCAGAGGTCGCTGTCAACGTTTTTGACAATCTGTCACTCGGCAGGTTGCCATATTCGCACAGATAATTATCTCTGGGAGTGCCATTGTAGATGTCTTCCAGAGACTACTTTTCTAAAACTTTAACTAGTCTGGCAGAATGGTTGTATATTGTCTTTGATTGTCTTTGGGCTGTCATATTTTTCTTCGAGAGGAAGATTAATCGTACTGTCATAGAATGATCACTTTCCTGTCATTTTGGTTTTTGAGAAACATGTCTGTCTTGTAATAATTTTTATTAACATGGTTTATATCTTTTAAAGACCTGAAATATTAAGATTTTATTTTTTTGTAACAAAATATTGTAAGTAGTGTATCTGTGGCACATTAGCTTATAATATCTATGTCATACTCTTGTGTCTGTTGCTTGTGGTTTTAAGAAGCAATAAATTAGTCTATGGAACAGCCACTGCGTTTTAATAGGTTATGGGCCCAGTCCCTAATTAAAAATTAATTATCGGTGTAAAATAAAGTGTATTTAAACGGAAAATGTCTGCAAGTTATTCAGTGAACGTACCCAAATTGCGAGGGCGTGAGAATTATGATGATTGGGCCTTTGCAGTTGAGAACTATATGATCCTGGAAGGCGTAAGTTTAAATGACGCCATTAACCTCACTCAACAAGAAGACAGAAAGGCCAGGGCGAAAATTATAATGACAATAGATCCATCTCTGTACTCTCACATTAAAAATGAACCTACAGTACACAATTTATGGGGCAAATTAAAATCTCTCTTCGACGATTCGGGTTTTACGCGGAAGATCAGTCTCCTTCGAAGCCTTATATCAATCCGTTTAGAGACCAGCGACTCCATGACCAGCTATGTGACACAGCTTGTGGAAACCGCCCAGAAATTAAAAGGTACTGGATTCGAAATAAACGATGAATGGATCGGCTCATTATTATTGGCAGGTCTCCCTGAAAAGTTTAGCCCTATGATAATGGCTATAGAGCATTCAGGCATGAAAATTAGTTCAGATGCAATCAAAACTAAATTACTAGACATGAGTTCGGAATTTGAGGTTAATTCTGAAAGCGCATTTATTGCGAAACAAAAGCGCGGGAAGATGCATAGTAACAATGGAGCGCCGCCATTAACGAGTAATGTCAGTGACAACTCTAAAAATTACAAGAAAAAGGTTATTCGTTGTTACGCGTGTAAAAAGGTTGGCCATTATAAAAATCAATGTCAAAATCAAGCGGCTATTGCGGAAAAAGGAAAGACCAATGCTTTTAGCGCAGTATTTATGTCTAGTGAATTTAATAGAAATGACTGGTATGTAGACTCAGCAGCGAGTTGTCATCTAGTAACGAACGAAAACGATGTTGTCGAACACTACATATGCACCGGTAATTAAGGAAATCATAGTGGCAAACCAGACAAGCGTACGAGTTCAATGCTCTGGTGATTTGTATCTTACTACATGTGTTAAAGGGACAGAGCATGAGATAAAAGTGAACAATGTTTTGTGCGTGCCTAGTCTAACCACAAATTTGTTATCAGTGAGCAGAATGGTTGAAAATGGTAACAGAGTATCCTTCAACAAACATGGATGTTACATTTACAACGCTCAGAATGAATGCATCGGTGAAGCTAGTTTAAAGAATAATATGTACAGATTAAACATTGCAAAGTCTGAGCAGATATTGGCAGCTGCAGTAAAGACTTCGAGTACGACTTGGCATAGACGATTAGGTCACATAAATTCTAATGACTTAGAAAAAATGAGACATGGATCTGTAGAAGGTGTGACTTACCAAGACAAATGTGATGCAAGCAAGATGAGTTGTGTTGTTTGCTGTGAGGGTAAGCAAACAAGGCTGCCGTTCCCTAACAGTTCAAGTAAGACAACCAAAGTTCTGGAATTGGTCCATGCTGACTTATGCGGACCCATGGAAAACAAATCACTTGCTAATTCTCCTTATTACCTTTTATTTGTCGATGACTACAGCCGAATGTGTTTTGTCTATTTTCTAAAGACAAAAGATGAAACCTTCAAGTATTTTAAGGAATTTAAAGAACAAGTAGAGAACCAGAAATCCACAAAAATAAAAATATTTAGATCAGACAACGGTGGAGAGTTCTGTTCTACAGAAATGGAAAGTTACTTGAAGAATAATGGCATAGTTCATCAGAAAAGTGTTGCCTACTCACCTGAACAAAATGGGCTGTGTGAGCGTTATAACAGATCAATTGTGGAAAAGGCGAGATGTCTTCTGTTTGATGCTCAGTTTAGTAAGCAGTTATGGGCTGAAGCTGTGAATACAGCGGTGTATTTAAAAAATAGATCACCAGCAGCAGTTCTGGATAGAAATACTACCCCATATGAAATGTGGACGGGCAGAAAACCGAACCTCAGCCATTTAAGAGTGTTTGGTAGTCCAGTTATGGTCCATGTGCCAAAGGAACGTCGCAAAAAGTGGGACAAAAAGGCTCTAAAGATGTACTTGGTAGGATACCCAGAAAATATTAAGGGCTATCGTCTGTATAATCCAGAAAGCCGGACTGTAATTACATCAAGAGATGTTGTAATTATGGAGGATGATAAAGATGAAATAAATGTTCCTGTTTATGAAAAGCAGCTACCTCAAAGTATAGACCAGGCGGTACTAGGTCACGACCAGTCAAGCAGTGTAGATGAATCAATGCAGACTGAGAAGATAGACGATAGTACATATGTTGCCAGCGAGTCATCAAGTGATTCTGATGAAGTGTTTTTTGAACCTTTGACATCAGATGAAATGGAGGTTGTTTCTGAGAGAAATGTTGTGGATGTACCGGGAAAACGTGTTCGTCGTAAACCAGCTCGTTTCAACTGCTGCAACATGTGTGTTGAAGGTGTGATAAGTGAACCAATTTCTGTACGTGAAGCTCTAGATGGTCGTGAAAAAGAGCATTGGGAGAGAGCAATGAAAGAAGAGTTACAATCTTTTAGTGACAATAATACATGGGAGTTGGTGGACAGACCTAATGTTGGTACAGTGGTAAAAAATAAGTGGGTTTTTAAGAAAAAGTTAAATAGTGAAGGTGAAGTGCGTTACAGGGCAAGACTTGTGGCAAAGGGGTTCACCCAAGTCAAGGGAGTGGACTTTAATGAGACATATTCACCTGTGTTAAGGTATAGTAATACAACCAATTTCCAACAAAATTAACCATAATGTCCCTAATACCAAGTCAGCTGGTTATCGAGATATTCCTTATTTTTGGTTTTGGGCAAAGAACACCGAATTTGACTACAAAAAAATCAATAAATAAAAAAGTTGTGGTTTAAATTGAGTTGTGTGCATTTCTATCAGTGACCAATACATCAACAATCATTTATTAATACTAATGCAGGCACAAGTGTTACACATTTTAAAATAACAAGTGAATTCTTGTAAAAAAAAATATTTTCTTACGAATGTGGTCGATAGAAAAGTAGATTTATTTTAAAAAATCTAGTATACATCAAGTGTACAAACTACATGAAAAACATCCTTGTTTTATAAGCTATCCAAACAAGTAAAATTATTAAGACACAAACAAAACATTTCAGAAAAAACGTATGTAGAGCACGTGCGACGTAAAACCCTTTGTTATCGTACCGCGATATAAGTTCCTGAGTTGCAAACTTTTTAGTTGTTATTGTCGTTTGTGGTTTATCTATTAGACCCACTTGATCATTTAAAATGAAAATTAAACAGCAGCAGTGTTTTGTTTCTGGCTACCAACGCGGTCTCCCAAATTCACGTTGATTTTGATCACT
The DNA here is from genome assembly GCA_905404135.1 of Hesperia comma. Taxonomy (NCBI): domain Eukaryota; kingdom Metazoa; phylum Arthropoda; class Insecta; order Lepidoptera; family Hesperiidae; genus Hesperia; species Hesperia comma. The sequence continues at coordinate 17,753,102 of FR990015.1, read as the reverse complement.
AAATAAGTATGACGGCTTACTCTAATTCCGAGTATGCCGATGTTATTTATTGTTATGTCTTTTGTGATGGAAACGCGGATGAAGCGCAGACATTGGTTGTATTACCACATCCCAAGAGGAATACGTCGGTCGAGTTACAAATCACCCTATATACAGGGTGTCCCGTAACGAATGGATAATACGGAACCTACGTGTAGAGGGCATCATGCCGGTTCAGATGAATAAATATTATGTTCAGTAAAAGTCCTTCCGTTTCCGAGATATTCGACATTTTCAACATTTTAAAATTGTTCCACCCTTCGCCATTCTTTTTGGCGCCAGGACTACAAATGAAGACATTTTTTGTATCTGTTTTTTGTATAGTACTCCTGGATAGATGTGCTATCAAATGTCATCAATTATTTTTATAACAAAAGCACAGATTCTTTTTAAATTAAGATTTAACACCAATTTAACGTTTTTTCATATTTCATTCTTGGCTTTTACTCTGCCCTGGTTAAAAAAAAGGTATGGTGGCTTGAATGCCAAATTAAAAAAAAACTAGCCCATTTCACCCAGATTCCGAAATGGTATGTTACAGGGTATGGTCCACCTATCGATTTTAAATTATTTCCTTTTAAAACGAGGTCGACCCCATTTTTATGATATTACAAGTTAATTCCAAAATTTGGTTTGTTACCTTAATTAGCTTCAAAACCATCCAAATTCTCTTGATTCACCATTATTAGTAAATACACTAATTTTTAAGCCTGATAACTAGAATAAGACTAAATCTGGTTAGTCTGGTACCACCAGATTAAAGAGAGCAAATAGCCTCTTTGAAAACTTATTCGAAATAACTAACTTTTAACAAAAAAAAATACCGACTTCAAAATCGATATAACACAAAAACCACTCGACAGGTGGCGCTCAAATTTATAACCGACTAAATGATAGGTACTAGGTACCTTTATGGGACCAGTCTCTACCTTTCGAATGGCGAAAGAATTATCGACATCGGTTCACCCAGTTCGAAGTTCTGAGGTAACACACATAGGAAAAAACACCTGATACAAATTGAAAACCTCCTCCTTTTTGAAGTCGGTAAAAATACTTATGAATGGAAATTATCATTTGATTGTTTTATTTGGTTACTGAAACTAACATTTTAAGGGATTTACGTATTCAGTAGGTAGTGAAGTATTTTTGGCTTAAATCTCTTAAATTAGGGCACAAATTTAGCTCTCTTGACAAATAAGGGACAGTCAAGTGAATTTGGATGGTTTTAAAACTGATTAAGGTAACAAACCAAATTTTGGAATTAATTTGTAATAACATAAAAATGGGGTCTACCTTATTTTAAAAGGAAATAATTTAAAATCTAAAGGTGAACCATACCCTGTAACATACCATTTCGGAATCTGGGTGAAATGCGCTAGTTTTTTTTTAATTTGGCATTCAAGCCACCTTACATTTTTTTTGAACCACGGCAGAGTAAAAGCCAGGAATGGAATATGAAAAAACGTTTAAATTGGTGTTAAATCTTAATTTAAAAAGAATCTGTGCTTTTGATATAAAAATAATTGATGATAATCGATAGCACATCTATCCAGGAGTACGATACAAAAAACAGATTCAACAAATGTCTTCATTTATAGTCCTGGCGCCAAAAAGAATGGCGAAGGGTGGAACAATTTTGAAAATGTTGAAAATGTCGAATATCTCGGAAACGGAAAGACTTTTACTGAACATAATATTTATTCATTTGAACCGGCATGATGCCCTCTACACGTAGGTTCCGTATTATCCATTCGTTACGGGACACCCTGTATATAAGTACCATCAGCTATTATAATTGGTCTCCTGTCCAGTCCTCCAAATAGACCATTTGGAATTGTAAGATTTCTTCTTGCTATGATGATTTGGCACAAAATCTTCTTTTAATATATTACGAGCGAAATCCATGTGGCGTTCCAGTGTGCTCCTTGGCACTTGCAGCAATGCTGAAATACGTTCATCGCAGTCCCCTGTTCTTAGTTTCATAAGGTAGGCTGCAAGTGCCATTGAACCTTTAGGTTTGGTCGATAATCGTGGGATTTCATTCAAGATTTGCTGGAATTGCTCCTTTGTAATTCCAAAATAATAATGTACAACATGGTCAGCCAAACTACATACATTTTTAAAATCAATGTGCGCTAGTACATTGCTTTTGAGAAGGAAAGCAAAATCTTCAATTTGTTCTGCATTAAGCCCTTATTGGGTTTTCCAGAAACTCAAGTAAATACCATAAATTATGTCTAAGATGGTATAAGCAAATCCTACCTTTTCAAATCCTTGGGTACATAATAATTATAGTCACAAAAAAACAATATACTCGTAGATCTAAACCTAAAGGAACTGTCATGCGGTCAAGGTGAGCACACCCTGGGAAAAAACAGTGCTTTTGAGTATTTGGTGCTCGGGCATAATTTGGCAAAATAATATTAGGTGTAGCCTCAACATCATTAACTAAATTAACTGATGGGCGCCTTTGTACATTTGCCTCCTCCTCAGTATTTGAATGTGATGGCTGTCTGTCACTTCTTCGCCAACAAGTATGACAAACATGTAATGATGTTGTCAGCTGTAACAAAAATAAAAAAATTAAATTGCGTGTACTTATGTACGCGCGTAAGAAGTTATACTTCTTTGGCATCATTAAATAATAAATATTCAACGTTAATAATTTCATAATATTTAGTATTAATTATACTAAAAAAATTGGTTGTCTGTAAAGTCGGTTTACTGACGATAGTTGAACGTGACAACGTCTTAAGAAAATACTGATGGAATGGTAGCATAATCACTAATAGCCATCCTAAACTATCTTTGCATACTTAGTTATAACTTATTTACTGTTATATTGCAGTTAAAACCCTTTTTTAAATATTTTACCAAAAAGACTAGTCGTTGCATACCGTATAACGAAACATTAATCTTTAGCTAGTCTGTGCATATTATGTCATGTCAATGTGCCACAAACAAGTCAAAACAAGCCTGGCTGGTTATAAATAATTTCGATAAAAAGCAAAAGCAAAACTAATCAGACGTCAGAGTTACATTGACAAAGGCCAATGAGTGGTTTAGCCGGCAACTTCATGTTAATTTTTGTGTCACAGATGCGCGCGCATCGTAAAATTTCCGCGCCTAACTTCATACTGTTAATTTTTGTGTTACAGATGCGCGCGCATCGTAAAATTTCACTCTCATAATTTTTCCATAACGCGCCTAAAGAAGTATAACTTCAAAAGTTTTAAATGGAATATTATTTTCAATACATTAAAAGAAACAACAAGTCGGTCATAAGAGTGTATATTTCATTTCATTTCATTTATTTATTTGCTTTAAATGTGGTACATCAAAGTTGGTACATAGGTATACATAATTTTGTTTCTCACATTTAGCTACAGTATAAGCATGCAAATATTAAAAAATGAGTAAGACATATATATTAAGAGCACTATATTATTCTACTTAATTAACATCAGTGATGTGCCGATTCGATTATTTGACTAATCGATTAATCGATTATGCGATGTTATGTTATCGATGATTAATCGATTATTAATCGATTTTGTTTGATTATTAGCCTGAAATTTAAAATGTCATCTAATTGTCTTAAATAAAGATTATTAAAATGAAACAAACAATAAAACTTAATCACTATTTATTAAAAAAGAAATTTAAAATTAAACATCAAACAGAACATATGTAATCACTTATTTATTTAAAAAAAAGCAATATTTAAACTTAACATCAAACAGAACCTTATCAGTTATCTGTATCACTTATTTATTAAAAAAGAACAATATTTTTAAGTAATCAATCATTGAACAAAACATAATCACATAATAGTAAAACAAATAATATTTAAAATTAAAAATCAAACAGAAAACAATTTCCAATTAGCATTCAAAAAAATTATGTAATCAAGATGCTTTGGGTCCAGTCTATTTCTCCTTAGATTTGTCAACTGACTTGCTTTGGAGAAAATTCGCTCCGAGGGAACAGAAGTGGCAGGAATACACGAATATTTTAAATGTAACTTATATAAATGCGGGTTATTTGTTTTCATACTCTTCCAATACAGCAGAGGATTACTTGTCCGTGGAAGCAGAGACAGTTCTAGATATTGTCGTAATGTTATTATATTTTCCGATGAAGATGCAGATGTTGCAATAAAATTTGATTTCTTTTTCTCAAAATGATCCCAAATTGATGGTTTTGCAGTTACTTGCTCAAGCTGCTCAGTCTGTGTAACTAGAAGCTCATTAGCCTCTGTAGTGCTGTTTCTGAGATATGTAAGTCCTTCTATACAACGTTGTTGGGCATTTGCTGCATTACTATCGGTACCGAAAGCAAGTTTTTTAAAACGTGGATCCAAGAGACAAGCAATTGCCACATGCTTATTGCTTTCTAGCATACCAAGTCGTCTTTGTACGACATCTAATAGTGTTTCTTTCACTTGAGTTCCAATTAAGGTTTCGGTGTTGGTTGCATTTATGTTAAACTGCAGTCCTCGTATTAATGGGATCACCATTCCCATGGTTGGACCATTCCCATGGTTGGTGTACCTGCAGAAACAAATATTACATAAATAAAAAATAGTAAGATTCCTGAGAAATTTAAAAAATGTTTCATTTATATAGGGCGATTCCAAAAACTGTCCCAATATTTAAACTACACCTTCGGAGAGTACAACTGAGTCATAATTATTAACGTATAATTTTACGAATTTAAAGTGAAAAAAATAGTAAGATTGCTGAGAAATTAAAAAAAAATAGCTTCATTTCTTTGACTTCATTTTTATGTTTATGGTGTATTTCATTTCATCATTTCATTTCATCATTTTTATGGTGTACCTATTTTATTTAAAATCTTTGCATAGAAGGAGGTACACAGATTTTTAGGACAGGTACACTGAGGTACACATCAGGTACGTTTGTATTCCGAAAGAAATATTAAAATCCGTGAGGTACACCCGCCATTCTGATACACACTATAAAAAACTTACTTCTTGTGGTGCTATTTGATGGGCTATGACGTTTCTTATGTGATTTTCACGAGGTGAACCCGTATTTAATAAATGAGACCTTATTCTCAGAAGTGACCTTCTACAGCCCACGCATACGTGTCTATGTCTACCAACTAAAACATTTTGTTGATTGGTAGGCTGTCTAATTTCAGTCCAGGCAACAGACCAACAAGTCTGACACACCATATGAGAAGGATGTACCTGATAACAAAGACATATTTTTAGCTAGTATTAGGAGTTATTAATATACGATAAAATACTGTGACAACCCTGGCGCATCTACTTCGCTACACCGGAAACAATAAACAATAGGGGCCATAAACATGTTGAGCAAACAATAGGAACAATAGAGCGCGTCCGTCTCGAAACTACGCGCACGACGCTTCGCCATTACGGCAATAGTCATAAGGGCGAAAGTCGGTTGCAAGGAACATACTCGAATCTTATTCGAATCGGGTCCGGAATTAGCGGGAATATTCTGGATTGGCATGAATGGTGCGTGAGTGATATAAAAAGGGGCACTCGGTCAAGTGCGGGCATTCTAGTTTCGGAAGCGAAGTGTTTACGAGTACCTACGTGCAGAGTGTTTTGGTGTGTACTGTGTACATAGTGTAATTTGTGTATCTACGAGTACAATAAAGTCTTTGTGGTGCATTTTGGCATTTTCTCGAACCCAGTACTCCTGACACGTAACAATACTAAAACCTATATTGTATTACCTCTCGGGGTGTGATCCAGCTTTGTATTAGGCTTCTCACTTCGGCAATTTCTAGTTGGTGCCTTCGAATTCTCCAAGGAACTCCAAGCCTGAAACCCAGATGTCTGGGAAGATTGCGAAGAATGCGGTCCAGTAATATTGCCGGGATCGTCATTTGTAAGTGCCGATGTAGAGTCCAAGTTAGCGCGGGGGTCGCCTTGTAAAATGGTATCGGAATCCATGTTCAAGCAGTGGTCGTTAGTTAGAGAAGAATCGTCAGTGTCCGTTTAAAATGCGTATCCGTTGCTTGGTGAGGCAATTTGTGAAGAGTCTAGCTCATGTCTAGCTACACGGCGAAACCGACCGTGTAAACCACTCATTAGGTGACAACTTACCAAACGACAATAGCTTTCGAAGTTACCATTACTACAAAAATCAATAATAAACGATACAAGTCCACTTTGTATGTGTAGGGTTAAATAGATGCATGGTTTAAATGTTATATAATTCAGTTCACTATTATATATTTAAAAAATTACAAGACAAGTAAACATTTTGTTATAACTGAATTTTGTCTACGACAATATTTTATCCGGCAGAATGTTTTTATGATGGCAACAACTAACAATAATCAAAATGATAGACGTAAAAATATAAATATTTATCAAATCATTTCCATTACATTTTATTGTAATGCAATGTTAAATACGTAAACTTCCTACAATGAAATATTATACACATTTTTAAATCTTTTTTTCCACATAATTTCATTTGAGTGCATTTTAGGGCCAAGAATGGGCATCCCCCTTTGAACGTTTGGGTTTCTTTCACCATACAATCTGCTAGCAGAGTTAGCATTGAGGTGAATTATTGGCCTATTCCCATGACGTCATTGTTGGCCAAAATACAGACTTTCTAGCCATTATTTTACATTTTTCAATTCCCATGTGTGCGTAGTGAATTTTTCCTAGAATTTCCTTTCTTTTACTTTTAGATATTACCATTCCGTCTCCTTTAAATACTAACCCATTACATTCACTCAACTCATCCCTATAACTGTAATAAATTTTTGCTTTACTATTGACTTCACTTTTTTTTCAGGCCATCCATCTCTAATGTACTCTATGGCACACATTAACTCCTCATCTTTACTTGTCTCTTCTTACATACTGTTTAAATGGCGCTGCGAATGGAAGATTCTTCGGGCACAGTGGGCTTAAAACCCCCTGCAATATTAAAAACGTTGAATGCGGAAGAATACAAGAAATTCTTTCGTTTCGACTTGTACCGCGTGGCGTCGGGAGTCGACAAGAAATCCGAAGAAGTACAGGTAGCACTATTACTGCACAGTTTGGGTGAAGAATGCATCGAAATATTCAACACGTTTGACCTTAAAGAATAGGATAAGAAAAGTTACACGACAGTATTACAAAAATTCGACAATTACTTCGTGCCGCTGAAAAATGAAAGCGTGAGTGCCCACTTGTTTTTTATGAGGAACCAACAAGAAGGTAAATCCTTGGATTTTTGTATCACCGAGTTGAAAAAATTAAGTAAGGAATGCAATTTTGTTGACAGACAGAATGGTACGAGATAAAATAATCAGAGGAATAAATGACACGAGATTAAAAGATAGGTTATTGAGGGAAATAGATTTGACCCTTACGAAGGCCATACAAATAAGCAAAAAAGAAAAATGCAGTTGAATACAAAGGAAAGTGATATAAACAGTATAAAAAAGGAGCAGAAAAGAAATCAAGAGTTTAAGAGAAAAGGTATCAAGATATTAGGAAAAACCGGCCAAATGCAAGTCGGACTCGCGTACGAAGGGTTCCGTACCATTATGTATAAAAACGCCAAAAAAATCTGGTCTGTTGTATAAAAGCCTCACTTAAATATTTAATTGTTTTATTGTAGCCACATATTACGCCCAACGCCATCTCTTGGACCGAATGGTAACTAAACTTACGTCGAATGTATGGGCACCCACTTAAATATTTATTTTATTCTGTTTTTTAGTATTTGTTGTTGTAGCGGCAACAGAAATACATCATCTGTGAAAATTTCAACTGTGTAACTATTACGGTTCATGAGATACCGCCTGGTGACAGACGGACGGACGGACGGACGGACAGCGAAGTCTCAGTAATAAGGTCCCGTTTTACCCTTTGGGTACGGAACCCTAAAAAAGAGGTGACAGCCAAGTCAGACAGCAGAAACCCAGTCAAGATGTGTTCAAGGTGTGGATACAGTCATGGAATAAAATGCCCAGCGCTCGGTGAGACTTGTAAAAAATGTCATAAGTTTAATCCTTTTGCTCGGATGTGTAAAAGTTATAAAGTAATGTTTTTAAAACCGAACATGTTGAAGCTAATAATACTGAGTTATATATGGATACTATTATTAATAATATAAATTCTGATAATTGTTGGACACAAGATGTAAAATTCATTCTAAATGTAATAAAATGTTGGACGTTTGAAGGTAGTTTCAAGTACAGTTCAAGTATTAAGAGCTGATAAAGCACCCTATCGAGTACTTATAATAATAATAATATTGATGTTCCATTGGAGGTTTTAACAACTCTTTATATTTATTTATGTTGAAGAAAGAATTCGAAAGAAAAGTGAAAAGTCAGCGGTAAGGACTGTGTAGTAAGGACAACGCTCTACAAAGCCGAAACTAACCGATTATCTCTTTCTGAATACCGATGTGCATTATTTCTTGCCGGGCACTGTAGTTTCGCATGCATCTAAATCTAAATTACCTTAGGCATGTGTACGTACATGTATAATTATCTTAACTGCACTATTTTTACTTGTAACTTGCTCAGGTATCGAAATTATTATGAGGATAACTGTAATTGGCATTTTAGTACATAAGAACAGAAATTGTATTTAGAAATAAGGCTGTTGTTATCCCAATAAATAAATAAATAAATAAAGACTACTTTAGTGCGAAAGGAAAAAAGGTTTGTGCGAAGGAGTTCAACAGAAGTGATTGTAATTGCTAAAGACCGGATTATATGCAACATAAAAAGCTTAAAATATGCATGCAAATATGCATGAAAAATGCTTGAAATATGCACGAAAACTGACAGAATATGCAACATTAAATGACTATTTTTTTGTTTTGTAAATATTATTCCTTTAGATTTAAGTTTATTGTTAGTAAATACATACTTGTTTTAAGTTTTACTTTATTAAGTATGTATCTTTATAATTTATTGTTTTTTAATAAAATAAAAAACTAATAAGTTTTAGATTTTTTATTACAAAATCAGCATACATTTAGAAAACTATCCATGATAGACGATAATCGATACAGTAACATGTTAGATTATTTAATATTTTTGTAAACATTAACAATCAAGTATTGTTCTAAATGTTCAGTGGTAAGGTTATTTCTTCGATCATTCAAAATATTTTTATAGGTTGAAAATGATCGCTCCGCGTCTACTGAGGTAACTGAGCAGAATTTGAACTTGGGTGCTATGTACGCGCTTATATTTTCTGGCAAATTTTCCCCCGGCCCATTAATAAAACTATCAATTTCACACAGATGTTCAAAGCCTGGATTATTGTTAAAAATTGTTTCAAACTTTTCTTTAAGTTTGCGGCTGCTGAGTGCGCTGCGCTCGAAAAATACTGTAAATTATAGCGATAATATGCATCATCACTAGATCTTAGGAAAATATGCTATTAGCGCTGAAAATGGCTTAAATATGCAAATGCATATGCAAATATGCAAATGCATATTATCCGGTCTCTAGTAATTGCCCATTGAAATATACAGAGAAAATTGGTATAGAACAGCGTAAAAAAGAATTTGACAAATTTTGGAGTTCTGGTTCTTATGAAGCAAGATAGGCATTATTACAGGGTAGCATAACTGAAACGAAAACAAGAAGAAACTACGTCAGAAATTCGAAACCGTCATTTAGTAGGAAATATAAATTATATGATGCGTCGGTCTGCAAAAAAGGCTTTTTTAATTACACTTGGCATTAGTCAATCAAGAATCGATGTTGCTCTTAACAAATATCGGGAACAAGATTCTATAACTGATAAGAGAGGCGTTAAATCTGGTGGCAAGAACGCAATTGGTGAGGAACAACTAAACCAAATAAAGGATTTCATTCAGAGTTTACCTAAATACTCTTCTCATTATTGTAAAGACAGCACGTCGGCAATTTTTTTGGCTCCAAATTTGAACTGAAATTTTAACTATTATTTATGATCTTTATAAAGGAAAAATACGAAAATCCCGTAAGTTTTTCTAGGTTTAGGCTTAGTTTCTACAAGGATTTCAATCTCCGATTTAAAAAGCCACACAAAGATACGTGTTTACGCTGCGACTTATACAAAGCAAATAAGAGTGTTGCCACTGGCGAGCAATTACTGTCATTGGAAAATGAACACAAAGATCATTTGAATCATGCCTACAAATTAAGAGATCAGGTGAAAAATGACTTGTCTGCAGCTAAAGTAAATGATTAATTAGAAACACCTTTGATTTAGGAAAAACGCACTGTTTACCGCGATTACCGACGAGTATTGTTTATTATAAGCACCAACTGAATCTCCACAACTTAGGGCGCTTTTAGTGTCACGCGGATTTGCTCACGCACGCGGGATTGGCCCGCATGCGTGAAATTTCAAGCTGCGGATCATACGCAGTTTAAGTTTCAGTCTTCTGCGGGTTGCGTAACGGGTTGCGTAGACGATTAGTACAATACGGTGCGTGCGCCCCGGCCGACACTAAAATGAGCAGTAAAGTTGTAGGGACGCTCACGCATGCGGATACCCCACTCCGGGATGACGCTCCGCACAGCGCCCCGCATCCCGCGTGCGTTTATCACGCTTTATAATAAATTCATATATGAAATTGTTCTTTGCGGGTGCTACGCATGCGGGCCAATCCCATGTTAATTGATATGTGTTTTTTACAATGTTTTTTAACAATTACTTAGACTGCCCTGACTTAGTCTCAAAAATATTACGGTTTTATGTTCCAAATAAGCGTACTAGACATGCTACTACAAAATTATTTGCAGTAACAAGGGCAAAAAGTAATTATCCTCGTAACTCATTAGTTACCCGATTGCAAATCAATTATAATAAAAATTTCAATGCAATCGATATATTTCATTCCTGCAAAAGAAAATTCAAAACAGACATATACAAAGCAATTGCCCAAACTTATATCTAGTATACATAGTGTATAGCATAAAACAAAAATAAATAAATAAGTAAAATAAAAGAAAAAAATAATACCTATTATTATTATTATTTAATAATTTCATCACACACACATACACACACGCACTCACGCACACACGCACGCACACACACACAAACACACACGCACACACACACAAACACACACACACACGCATTTATATTAAACACTAGATTAAATTTAACAATTTAAACAATCTTGGTGACACCGTTCTTATTAAGTATAAGTTTAGTGTATATAATTGCTTTTTACAAAAAAAATAACCGACTTCAATCTTGATAAGTAGAGATAACTCAAAAACTACTCGCCAGATGGCGCTCCATTCAACATGTAAGTGTAAAGTTCTCGTCACTACAAATTAATCAAGCCCAAACACTAGATAACTGCAGTAAATCGTTGAGGAGTTCCCTCGACTGTCTTTCGGCTTCATCAGATCGACTCCAGATCTTCATGAAATGGTAGCGCTTTAATGTACTTATGATAACATGAACAAACACACTAGTTGTCCATACAATTTTCGAAAGTTCACCTCGATTTCTCTGAGATGCCATCATCAGATCCTGGTTTCCTTATCAGGGGACCCCACTGCGCCTATCTACTTTACAACAAAAAAAGAATTATCAAAATCGGCCCATAAACGACGAAATAATCGCTGAACGTACATAAAAAAAAGCATATATACGGTCGAATTGAGAACCTCCTTATTTTTTGAAGTCGGTTAAAAATGTAAATCCGTTAATTGGCTGTAAGACCTTGTAGCATAAGATTTGTAACGTATTAGATTAGACTATGAGCTGTGGATTTTGTGATAAAAAATAAAATAAAAAAATAAAAATAAAATTGATGCCATCCGTATTTCTCGCATTAGCGCGAGGCCGCACCACGGTTTTTTCCCGCGGCAGTAACCGCGTAACCGCGCAATTCGCATACATTGTCAGAAACCGCAAGTGCGGCCGCTTGTATGGCTTTCCTTGAGTTACGCGGTAAGAAACCGCGGCGGTTTAGCCGTAGTGCGGCCTCGGCTTTATATTTAGGTGTTAACGCATGAAAGATCAAAACCCTTTCAGTACCTTTTACATGATAACTAACCCGTCAAACTACTTTTTTTTGTTGTCTTGTCATAAAACAGGATATCACCTTAATAATAAATGTCACATCAAAGCCATAAGTTAGGTAGTAGATCTGAGATGGAGAAATACATACGTGTAGAAAATCTTGTTTTTACTGTAGACTTGCAGGCGGTCCTAATGGCTCCTAAATCAAATAGATACCTATTAGTAGCTTGTCTATAGAACAAAGCTCAAAATACACAATCATACACACAATACAAAAATAATTAGTAAACATCAGTCACGTTTAATCGAGCATCGCGGATCTATTATTGCACAAAATAGTTAGCTATCTACATGCCATAATCATGAAATGCAACTATCGGGAGGGTTTCGGCCTATTATGAAACCAAAGTTGTTACTTACCTACAATAATGGCAAAAAAGGAATTTATCTAGCGGATCAATTAGCAAGCTACAATTCTCCTGTGCGAAACACCTGTATTTGGTACAAAAAGATAGCAGCAGATGTTTTGTCTATTGTAGTTGTGAACGCCATCATCCTTCACAATGAATTAAATCCAACAAAAAAAAAATAGATTGTTACCTGGCCATGAATACACAATAAGAAAATTATTGGCAATTGGAGAATTAGCTGCACCCGCTACAGGACCATCAAGATCTCTAATGGCTTCATCGCATAAAATTACCAATATATCTAGAAAAGCTAATAGTAAAATTGCAAGAAAACACTGTTTTAGTTGCTACAAGAAATTGAAGGATGCTGGCAGCACCACAAAAGAAGCTCAGAAGAAATCACCTAAGGTACACACAGAGTGTAAACAATGTAATAAGCCATTTTTAATCCCATGCTTTAACGAATTTCATTTAATTTTTGTTTAATTTTTGTCTTTGCATTATTCTCTTTCAGTGAAAAAAATGTGTTGGATCATTGGTGTTTTACTTTTCTTAATATCCATACTAGACGTCCTTATAATATTTATTTCCCTAAATCGGACGTCCTTGCAAATAAACGCCTACTTGCATCATGATGTAGCGGCGCGATACCTACAGTAATATGAGCGCGCGCCGTACATAATGCTGACCACGCAACCACAAGCAACGAGTGCAGTAAACAATAGATTACGTCATACGCGTCATACTGAACTGGCCAATCAGAAGACGCATCCTCAACCGCGCTATCAAGATTTCAAGATATACAAACTATATATACAAATGGTCCGGAGTTAACATTCGGACCGCGGTCCCCAGGCAGTGACATCGCCTGGCGGGAGATCTCCCCTTTTCCTCCACATTGGTGACCCCGACGTGATTTGGTAATCCTCTCGAAGTATCTGACGTCCTTCAGCATGTACAAGGAGTCATAGAGTTCCAGCCAGCAGCAACGAGCATAATGACCAGGTTCCACGAGCAGCCTTCAAATAAGCGCATTGGTTCCTTCATCCGGCTCAAGTTCAGCGATCCGCAGCACGCAGCAGAGGTTTGACGGTTTCCCTCCCGTGACAGCGCACGCATCGCATCGTTCCGGCACACGTGGCCGATGGAAGACACTGGCACACGAGAGTGACGAAATCTCCCAACAGTGGAGGGGGAGTGATGTAGCGGCGCGATACCTACAGTAATATGAGCGCGCGCCGTACATAATGCTGACCACGCAACCACAAGCAACGAGTGCAGTAAACAATAGATTACGTCATACGCGTCATACTGAACTGGCCAATCAGAAGACGCATCCTCAACCGCGCTATCAAGATTTCAAGATATACAAACTATATATACAAATGGTCCGGAGTTAACATTCGGACCGCGGTCCCCAGGCAGTGACATCGCCTGGCGGGAGATCTCCCCTTTTCCTCCACAATATGTGTTGCAAGGACGTATGGTGAAAGATCAATTTGTATCATATGTGATGCAGGGACTGTCAACGAGAAAAAAAGATTTTACAAAATGAGTCAGACAAAGCAAATAAAATATTTTTTATAGCGATGGTTGTACCTATCAAAATAAAAACTGTGTGAAGTCTCATGCATTATTATCCACGGCTATGAACAACAACATCATGATAGAACAAAAATTTCTAGAACGCAGATGGAAGCTGACAGTATTCATTCTTCTGTTGAACGGGCTCTTAAAAACAAGAACATCAATGTGCCCGCAGAGTACATCACCATTTGCAGATCAGCAAGAAAACACCCCAGACCCTACGACGTAACCTACTTAAACCAAAGTTTTTTCAAAAGCTTTCATGACGTTGGGTTTTTCAAAAGCATTCATCCTGGACGCAGTAAAGATGACCCCAAAGTAACGAATATTAAAGCTCTTCGGTATACTTCAGATGGTGATATATTCTTCAAACTAAGATTCAAAGATTGAACCGTACTACCGCAAAGAAAATTACCGGCAGTTACTACCTATATGATTCTGATATATTCTGATGAATATATTGATTCTCTCCGGAATCAGCGCTTTACTAGGAGGAAAATAACGAAAAGAAAATTTGATGATCTGCAATATCTGAAAAATACTTTACCTGGAGACTATCGTAATTATTACGACAATTTACGGAAATCAGCACCTTACTAGGAGGAAAATAACGTGTTTAGGTATCAGCGAGTGGTTTCTATTAAAATATACGTGAAATGTAAAATAAAATATGTTTTATTTTAACTTGACTAAAACTTTTATTACAAATACTCAAAAACACCAATATATCTCTGACATGTAAAAAGCTCTATTACAATCTATATTTAAATTGTATTTTAGTTCTCTTTACATACATCACCTATCATGCCAGTCATACTGAAGTAATGCTTGCATACCTCTAACACTCCTCCTCAAGCATATCCTTCAGACTCACTCTTGCACACCCATCTCTCTGTGACAAAACTCATGCTTAACTTTTGGTACAGGCTTTGTCATAACATCAGCAACCATCAATTTAGTTTGTAGGTACTTCAACACAATAACCTCATTCTCCAAGGCCTCTCTTACAAAATAATAACGTAGATCAATGTGTTTTGTTGTTTGCTGATGATGCACTGGGTTCTGTGCAATTGCCATAGCTGATTGACTATCTGTGTATACAGTGATAGGTTTTTCTCTGGTGTCCATCAATTCTGCTAAAAACCGCTTAAGAAATATGGCCTCCTTAGCAGCCTCTGATAGGCTGACATATTCTGCCTCTGCAGTTGATATGGCTATGCTTCTTTGCTTAGTACTCTGCCATGATATAGCTCCTCCTGCCAATTTGAAAATGTTTCCCGAATATGACCTCCTGTCAATTATATTGCCTCCATGGTCAGCATCCGCAAATCCTTCTACTTCCATTTCAGAACCATTATTGGAATATACAAGTCCCATATTCTTTGTACCTTTAAGATATCTCAGTATCCTTTTTGCATTACTCCAGTGAATGTCTTCATAGCAATTGTTGAACTGACTCATGCTATTTACAGCGTGGGCTATATCTGGTCTCGTACACACAGATATATACATTAATGATCCTATCAATTCCCTGTAGGGTATTTTGTTATTTGGTGTAAATGAGCCCTCTGGCTTCTTTAAATGTAGTCCAGGAACTGCAGGTGTGGCTACTGTCTTACAATTTTCCATACCAAATCTGTGTAGAAGTTTATCCACATATTCCTCTTGATCAACTTTAATATGACCATCTTCTTGTGTAATCCGCATTCCTAGAAATACTTCTGCTTTACCTAAATCCTTCATCTCAAACTTTGACATAAGTTCTGTCTTGACCTTTTTCATTTCTCTCTCATTATTATAAAAGATCAATATGTCATCTACATATACAGCCAGGATAATTGTATTTCTGTTGTTTCGCCTTATATAGACACATGGTTCATTTTCACATCGCTTGAAATTCAAACTTACAAGTTCAGAATGTAGTTTGGAATTCCATGATCGTGGTGCCTGTTTCAGGCCATAAAGTGATCTCTTCAGTAAGCATACATAGTCTTCCTTGCCTTTCTCTTCAAAAAATGGTGGTTGACGCATGTAAACTTCTTCATTCAATTTTCCATTAAGAAATGCCGTTTTTACATCCATGTGATCTATTTGTAGACGCATCTGCGCTGCTAAAGCTATTAGTAGCCTTAACGAACTATGCCGTACTACTGGAGAAAATGTTTCATCATAATCAATCCCTTGTCTTTGTTTAAAGCCTCTCGCTACCAATCGAGCTTTGTATCGAGTTTTATTTCCCGCCTCCTTTTTGATTCGAAATAACCATTTCGAATGGGTGGTGGGGGGGCGCTACTGTGCTCTTGTCAACAACAGCTCTGTGAATATTTGCGAAGTAAAATTATTTTAACTAAAAACATCAACTCAAATTGTGAAAAACCTTGAAGAACTAAGTGTGAAGTATCTACGAAAGTGTGGGAAAACAGTGGAGTTACGTATTTACGGTGTAAACTTCAAAATTACAACCGTAACGGATTCAACAACAAATAAGAAATACCCAACAGAAAACAGTGAAGAAAAAACTTAAACGCACATAAAACGCTGAAGATTAACCAGTGATAGTGAAATAAAGTACAAACAGTGAATATTGGGACTCAAAGTATATAATATACAATAACATAACCTAAAAGAAGCCAAGTCACTAAGTTTACTCAACAAGGTAACTAACGCCATCTATAAAACAATTGACATAACTTCAACAGAACACCGATAACTTGTACCTGATTGCAATTAACCAAATTACCAATAGAGGGCAAATTAAATTAGTTTGTACTACTCACCACCAGAGGGCATTACAAGTAGCAATGGAAGACATTATGAGAATTTTACAGAATATCCAGAGTGATCTAAACAAACAAAAACAAGATATGAAAGAAATGGAAGAAAACATCAAAGTTGCAATAAATAGAAATATAGACGAGAAATTTAGCTTCATGGAGATCAGAACCAAACAACTGGAAAACAAAATAGACCAACAAGAAAAGCAGATAGAGTTTCTGGATAGGAAAATAAGAAAGAAAAACTTAGTATTCTTCGGAGTTCAAGAAGCAGAGCGAAATTATGAAGAACTGATAAGCTTGGTTCTTGATATTTTAAATAACAAAATGAACATCCCATGCCAAAAATGGGAGATAGAAAACGTAAATAGAATAGGAAAAAATAAAGAGAAAATCAGACCTGTGGTAGTAACAATAACAACAATAAGCAGGAAGCTGGAGATTCTCAGACACAAAAAATCTCTGGAAAACACTGGAATTTATGTTAAAGAGGATTTCTCCCCTCAAACATTACAAAAAAGGAAGGAGCTCCAAGAGCTCTTAAAAAGCGAAAGAGAATCAGGGAAAAGAGTGGCACTACGATACGATAAAATAATAACATTCACTACTCAAAAATCAAAACCTTCAGCAATAACAGAGAGAAACTTTAACAAGAGAAACCTTTCAGAATCACCAGAAACAGGAATAACAAAAGGGACAAACATCACGGAAGACAACCGCAAACAAGAACCTAAGAAACACAAAACTCATTCCATTAAAAGTTATTTGAGTCCCCCAGGTAACAAAAAAATACCAAATTCTTCAATAACAAGTAAAAATAACAACCAAAAAAACTAATTAGCGCCACCCCTTCACCTCTTCCAAGCCGGCTGGTCACCGAGGAAGAGTCTGACCAACGCCCCCTTACCCAAAAAATACGAACAAGCAAAAGAAGCAATCAAAACCTTTATGTGGCATCCATAAACGTAAGAACATTAATGTCGGATAGCAGAATAACTGAGTTACAATATGCTTTAAAACCAATAAAATGGGATATAATTGGTCTATGTGAAACTAGAAGAGAAAAGGAAACAATTGAAGAATATCCTGAATTTATCATGTTTCATTCATCTACTCAATCCGGAAGAAATGGTGTAGGCTTTCTGATTAAAAAGTCCCTGAAAAACAATATCCTCAGCCTTAAAGCTTTTTCCGATAGAGTCGCCACTTTGGAAATGCAAATATCTGAAAATTATTTCATCTCTTTCATCATGGTTTATGCACCGACAGAAGCATATTCAAAACAAGACATGGAAATATTTTACCAAACGATAGAGTCAGCACTGGATTTTGTAAAGTCAAAAAATATTTTATTAATGGGCGATTTTAATGCTAAAGTGGGAAAAATGCAAAGATGCGAAGATAATATATTCGGTAAATATTCATACGGGGACAGAAGTCCACATGGACAGCTACTGGTAGATTTTGCACTTGCGAGAAATTATAAGATTGTTAATAGTATGTTTAAAAGAAAAGTACATAAAAAGTGGACATGGAGCTCTCCAAATGGAAAATATCACAATGAAATTGACTTCTTACTGACAAATCAACCTACACACATCCTTAGCTTTGATATAATAAACAGTTTAAATTTTTACACCGATCACAGAATGATTAGATGCAAGCTTTGCATTCAAACTAAAAGAAAAATACCATATATACAAACAGCAAGACAAATACCAGATATCTCGGAAGAAAAAGCAAAGTTGTGGGAAAATGAACATGTTGGAACATGAAATAAAGACGTTCATGATTCAAGTTTCCCAACACATAGAGACAGAGACAAAAGATATTAGCGAACAAACAAAAAATCTTTTCCTGCAAAGAATGACATTATATAAACAGAAAAGAACTAAGAAAATTAAAGGTGAAATCGCAAAAATTAGCAAAGCTATCAATAGAAGCATAACGAAAAAAAGAAAAGAAAAGCGGAAGAAAACGTTTGAAAACTTTATTGGTAGAGCTGGAGCCTTACGGAAAGCCTATAAAGAACTTAGCGAAAAATCAGATTGGACAGCAAAGGAGATTGGGCGCTGAAGTATGGACTTTCGTTTCAAGTTTAATAATTTTGTATCCTAGTGATATACATATCATTTTGTAGGGTTTTAACTGAGTTTTCAATTACAAAAAAAATTGTGTTTCTACTTCGCCGGGTTTACGAGAAAAAGGCTAATGAATTTCATCAAAATAGGTTATTATTTGACAGTTGCAAACAACAAGTTGGTACTTCATAATATCATTTTTACTTATTTTTGCGTTTATCACAGGAAATATACGTAAAAGTAGGATGATATCACTGAAAAATCCAAAAAAATAACAACACATGAACACAAGCACAACACAGAACGAAAGCGCGAATGTGAGTAGTGAGAAAAACGTCATTTGTCATTCAGTTGATTCAGTTCAGAGTCAGTGTTGCCAACTATAATTTTCGAATTCCGCTAATGGGGGCTTTACATTATACAAATTGCAGAGCGCTAGCTCAGTACACTAACTAGTGTCATCATATATTACGCTGCACTAGTTACTGTCTAACTACCTTTACACTATGCGAATTTAGCACGCTAGCTCAGTTAGCAGTTAGTCATAAGAGTAACGTGCCTTGCCATTTGTTTTTAATCCAAAACGAATATTTAAAATTGCGTCCGCATTTAAATAAGGTATAAAAATGTAAAAGCAAAATCATATAGTTGTTGGAATGGATTAGTGTTTGTTGCATCTTCATATTTCTTTACCTCTGATCAAAATCCTACAGTTTGTTACTAGAACACTAGAACTAAATTCTTGATTTCTTTAACCATTTTTGCCGTCAAAAAATCCGATAACCGTCGAAATATTTTTTCTCCTGTTAATGCCTGACATATAGTCGTACAAGGCTCTTGTGGCGCGTACATGACATGTGGGTGACAGAGACAGCGCCTTACAGTTAAGACAAACTGTAAGGCTCTGTCTCTCATCCACGCGTCAAAAGATCCTTGTACGACTGTAAATCCGTTAAATCTGACGGGAAATCCGTTAAGTTGGCAACACTGTTCAGAGTTCAGACAATTTCAGTTATTTCAGTGCTGCCAGTTATGTCACGTCAGATTTTAAGCCCATGAATAGATTATTGATTTGACGATTAAGCATTATAATTTATTATTATAATAATATTTATATATTTTCGTTTAATTATAATATTTAATTATATTATTTCGTTTAATAATATTTTCGTTATTTATTTAGCATGTTACATAACGTAATTATTTATATCTTTGCGAGGAAAAATCTAATCGAATAATTTAAGGAATTCAATAAATTCATAAACGGGCAACCCTACCCGGAACATAATTATTTTGGATTTAGACAGTGCAGTGCATACGGAAACAAATAAAATCCTTTTTATCTAGAAAATTTTTATCCGGCGAAGTTATGGTCACATATTTTGAAAAGTTGTGTGATAATTAAAATCTTAAATTTTGATTTATTTTTATTTGACGTACAATTGACGAACAATTGGAAACCGCATATGCCCATTCTCCTTTGAAAAACAAAATTGGAGTTATTATATCAAGACGACCAGAAATAATAAAGGAAGCAACAGAATTTTATAAGGAACTCTACAAAATTGAGACTTTACCGAGTTGGTCCATAAGCTCGCCGAATGACTCTACGTTAAATTCAAACACTACTCATACAGAGATACTTCCCGTTTTAAAATGCGAAATTAATCATGCAGTAAAGTCTCAAAAGAACGAAAAAGCTTCCGGAAGTGACAATATCACTAACGAGTTACTCAAAGCTTTAAGTACTTCGCTTCAAACGTCTTTTCAGGGCCTATATAATAACATACTGGAAAGTGAGGTCACGCCGGAACAATGGTCAAAATCTACAATCACCTTAATACATAAGAAGGGCGACCGATGTGACCTTGAAAATTATAGACCAATAAGCATTATGACTAATATGTACAAAGTGTTTTCAAAAATTATTTTAAATAGAATAACAAGGACGCTAGACAGTCATCAGCCGCGAGAGCAAGCAGGTTTCAGAAAGAATTTCTCAACTCTAGATCATATCCAAGTCGTTACGCAATTAATTGAAAAGTATAACGAGTATGGCATGACTTTGTATATGTGCTTTATAGACTACAAAAAAGCCTTTGATTCTTTGTTTCATGAAGCAATTTGGGCAACGCTGCAAGAGCAAGGCGTAGATACTAGCCGACCACGATAATTAGGCGCATGTCAGTTAAGACGTCATTGGAAATAGGGATGGGAATACGTAGTACATTCTGCAGTAGTACCAAAAGTACCATGGTGAATGTTTAATGGAGGTACAATTTTTTTTATGGAATTAAGATAGCAAACGAGCATGCAGCACCACCTTCCGCTGCCGCCCATAACAACTGTGACCGACCCAGAACTAGACTCAATGAGTCTCGTTCTAATTCGGTCACACATGCGTTGCTACCCCTGAGGACTGAGATGGTCGCCTCTAAAAAGTGTAACCGGCACCACACCTTCCTATCCGGAACACAATTGTTCTTAAAACAATTATTACTTACACGGTACGAATGGTACAAAGTACCGTGGCGGGCGGTGGTACTTCCCCGGGTGAGCTCTAGGCCCTACCACCTGTACTTGGTCAGTTACTGTACCTGCGCAAACATCTCGGAAAACGAAGTTCACATCAGCCTAGTCAAAATGACCTTAATGTACAATTGTACACGACTGCGCCTCACTAGGGGACGCGCGGGGCTAGAGCGGGGTGGGGGGCCCGCGTGACTGCTATCTGTCATGCGCCTAATTATTGTGGTCAGGTAGTATAAAGTATGTAAAGATAATGCAAAACATATACTCCAGGTGTCGAGCAAAAATAAGGCTGGAAAGAGAAGGGAACGAGTTTCCAATACTAAAAGGAGTCAGACAAGGAGATCCACTCTCTCCTAAGATATTCACAGCGGTACTCGAATCAGTTTTTAGGCGTTTAGATTGGGAAAAGAAAGGAATAAAAATAAATGGAGAGTACATGAGTCATTTAAGATTCGCAGACGATGTGGTAATATTCGCTGAAGACGCATATCAAATCGAAATAATGATCAACGAACTTACAAAGGAGAGCAGTATGGTTGGACTATCACTAAACACATCCAAGACAAAAATTCTGTCAAATGGAGAGATCATAGATATTACAGTAGATGGACAAAAATTGGAGTATGTTAGAGAATATATCTATCTAGGGCAAATGGTTTCATTTGAAAATTGCACAAGTAGAGAAGTAGAGAGAAGGATCGCTTTATCTTGGAAAAAATACTGGAGTTATAAAGAAATAATGAAAAATAAAGAAATTGCACTAAATATAAAGAAAAAAGTCTATGAAGTAGCTATCTTACCGTGCTTAACGTACGGCTGTCAAACATGGGCGTTAAGACAAGAGGATGAGGAGAAAATAGCTGTTTCACAAAGGAAAATGGAAAGGAGCATGCTAGGAGTGAGAATTTCTGACAGAATAAGTAATGAAAAGATAAGGAAAAAAAACCAAATTGATAGACGCCAAGACTAGAATAAGAAAGCTAAAATGGGATTGGGCAGGTCATGTCTGCAGATTAAACGATGCAAGGTGGACTAAAATAGCTACGGAATGGATACCATGTGAAGGACACAGAAAACGTGGTAGACAAAAGAAAAGATGGCGTGATATTTTTAACCAAAGATGCGGACCAGATTGGATGCAAAGAGCAAGAAATAGAGTAGAGTGGAAAGGTTTAGGGGAGGCCTACGCCGCAGAGGCGACTACTGTTAAATAAATAAAAATATATATGTAGTAAAAAAAAAGTTATTATAAATTTATATTAGTTATTAGTTGTAATAAATAAATAGCATAGATTTATATAAGTGTTAAAGTAATACACATAGTCTTAAATAAATAAAGTTAAATATTTATATAATAAAGGACATCATTCATTTCGTACCCAAAAATGAAAGTGCCGGCCAGAAAAAAAAATTACTAGATTCTGAAGCGCAACAATGTCCTGAAGATTTTTTACTATGACAAGGAACGTCTACGATTAACCCCCCGGCTGCTATTTGAGTTTGAAAATACAAAATATAATTATTTTCCTACCATTTTTGGAGCATCACATTATGCTTATAAGTTGACAAACAACCTAGGTAAGTAATAATAATAATAGCTAAGTAGCTACCTGCTATCACATTTCACTGAAAAGTAGACAAACAAAGTAGGTAAACAAGCTAAATAATAATAATAGCTAATTAGTTACCTACTACCACACTAGGCTTAAAAGTTGACAAACAACTGAAGTACCTAAATAAGCTAAGTGATAATAATAATAGCTAATTAGCTACCTGCTATTGTGTGCACCTTTGCCCTTTGACCGCGTACCCCCTCCACCCCGTGCCTGTACGGTGATAATGAACAAAACGAAAAACCAAAATTAGTATAGTTTTTATCCATGCGACTTAAGTTACATCGGACAGCTACCAATCATTTTACTTGTGTTCTTATTTACTTCTTTTCTGGTTAAGTGATCAAAGCCCAAGTGCAGCGGAACAAAATATTGCATCAGGGCAATACGACCAGTTTTAAGCATGCGGGCAAAAGAAGATTCACTTGTTCTAAATATTGTAGCTAGTCTCACATTTGAATCTCCTGTCCTCAGTTTCACAAGTACAGCCGCCAATATTACATTTTTATTACGTTTATCGTTGAGACTAGGAGTTTTTGCCAATAAATCTGTATATTGATCATGTGTAAGGCCCGTCCAGGTATGAAACTCATTTGGACTTATTGTCTGGTATTCGGTGAAGTTCAAAACATCAGTTGTTACATGCGTGGTTAATATCGATAAAGCTCGTACTATTTGGTCAGCTGTAAATTCCGAAATATTGTTTTCTTGTACTGCCAGCTCATGCCATAAGTTTTGCTGCAGATGTTCACTACAAACCCGACTGTTTTCTGATATAAGAAGGTTACATCGGCCTATCATCCTAAGTACAATATTATTCGGTATTTGGTGCCTTGTAATGTTTTCGCAATATTGGAAAACACACGAGCGCCTAGAGTCCGGAGTCCGCACGTAACCAGGCAATGTCATCTAAACTGGTTCTTCGCTTGCAACTGGCTCCGTAGGAAGACCATCATCGGCGTCATCTTCTTGACATGCTTCTCGTATGTTTCGATGGTACGTTCTTTCTGCCCTTTGCCAACAAGGTCGACAAATGTATTCCGTAGGCTGAGCCTGAAAGGTAAAGTAAACTTGTGAGACGAATTACATTCAGAATTCGTTCTAAAAAGAGATATAAGTGAGTGTCATTCTCTTGTGAAATAGAAATAATACTACAACAAAACCAACAAAACATATTATTTACACCTAATAGATATGTATTACATACCTGCTGCTCCAATATTTCTTGAATAACGATCTACGCTATTTCAATATGCTGCTCCTCTCGGGAAGCCCAGGAGTATCTCCTTCTATTCATAACAGATTCATGACATCGAGTACACAGTAATTCCGCCATAATGATAACAGAAAAATAAGAACACAGGTAAAATGATTGGTAGTAGCTGTCCGATGTAACTTTGGATTCCAGCGAAGTGAACGTACTATGGGTTTCATGACATGAATTCATGTCGTTGGAGGTTAATAGGATAACTAACTAATTTTGGTTTTTCGTTTTGTGCATTATCACCGTACAGGCACGGGGTGGAGGGGGTACGCGGTCAAAGGGCAAAGGTGCACACAATAGCAGGTAGCTAATTAGCTATTATTATTATCACTTAGCTTATTTACTTCAGTTGTTTGTCAACTTTCAGCCTAGTGTGGTAGTAGGTAACTAATTAGCTATTATTATTACTTAGCTTGTTTACCTACTTTGTTTGTCGACTTTTCAGTGAAATGTGATAGCAGGTAGCTACTTAGCTATTATTATTATTACTTACCTAGGTTGTTTGTAAACTTATAAGCATAATGTGATGCTCCAAAAATGGTAGGAAAATAATTATATTTTGTATTTTCAAACTCAAATAGCAGCCGGGGGGGTTAATCGTAGACGTTCCTTGTCATAGTAAAAAATCTTCAGGACATTGTTGCGCTTCAGAATCTAGTAATTTTTTTTTCTGGCCGGCACTTTCATTTTTGGGTACAAAATGTTCGAGACTTGAATGATCTCCTTAGAATTATAAGCATGTATTTAGGTTTTATGAAAAATACTAAAAGTGTTATATTAGGTTTAAATTTTAGCAGTAGAATAAAGGCTTTTTTTTTATTTTTTTTTATTTAACCATTTCGAATCAATAACGTTGCTCGCTTGGTTAGGCTTTACCAAACTCCATGTATGATTTTTCTTTAAAGCATCTAACTCCTCCTGAATAGCATCTTTCCAGAGCTTTGCATCCTTTCATTCAATGGTCAGTAGGTATGTTATATTAACTATATTAACTTTGTCGTGAAAACACCACGGATAAATGCTGATCGGTCTTCCATCACGGAAGGCGGGGTCTAGACTGAAATATCAGCGCTGTGCTCACGCGCGGCATTAGCTGAGTCTAGACCCCATTCGCCGTTTGGGCATGCTGCAGCGCAGATATTATATTATATTTGAGTTGGTTTTATTGTGTTCTTTTTTTTTTATTTTTAAATTACTTATGTATGTAACTACATGTGTTTTAAGTTAGATGTTCTAAGTGTTCTAATACTTAATGTTATTTATGTGCTGCAGTATCAAAACAGCGAATAAATGTTTTTTCTTTCTTTCTTTCTTTCTTTCTTTTCTTTCTTTCTTGAGAGTGCTTCTTGTACCGTCATTGGATCGCTTTCATCCATTAATGCCTCATAAATTATATGGTCTGGATACTCAACAGGTTTTCTGTTACGTAGTGGATACCTTCTCTCTTCCACTACCCGTTCTGAATCATTAAATTCTTCCTCTTCCTGTCTTTCATCAAATGACGTCCACTCTTCTCCTTCAGTGAGTTCCGCACCATCCTCATCTTCATTTGCAGGCGCTCGATTAGATTGTGAGTTAATATCATCACTCACATTTTCTCTTTCTTCATCATTCTCTAGATAAATAATTGCAGTGTCTCTTTCTGGTTCAGGTTTTGTTATCTTATGATACTTCTGGTTTTCAAAGAAGACCACATCTCTAGCTTTAAAAAGCTCTCCATTTGTCGGATCAACCAATCTGTAACCTTTCGATTCTTCGCAATATCCTACAAATACTAGTTCTCTGCTTTTTGCATCCCACTTCGTTCTCTTAACATCTGGAATATGCATAAAAGCTTTACAACCAAAAACTCGAAGATTAGATAGATCTATTTTTCGGCCAGTCCACACCTCTTCAGGTGTCTTATTCTTTATTGCAATCGTAGGACTTCTATTTTTTAAATATACAGCTGTATGTACTGCTTCAGCCCAGAATCGAACGGGGAGACCTGCTTCTTGAAGCATTGTTCTTGCTTTTTCCCCAATTGTACGATTTGCCCTCTCAGCAACACCATTTTGCTCAGGTGTATAAGCAATCGTAAGTTGGTGTTTGACCCCATGCTCCCTCAGGAATTCATCAAACTTTTTATTGCAATATTCGCGCCCATTATCAGTTCTTAGAACCTTTAATTTTTTTCCTGTTTGAGTTTCTGCAAAACTCTTAAAAACTTTCATTTTCTCCAAAGCTTCACTTTTTTGCTTCATAAAGAATATAAAAGTTTTACGCGAAAAATCGTCAATAAAAGTAATGTAATATCTAAAACCATTAAAAGAACTCTCACTCATCGGTCCACTAATATCAGAGTGAACTAATTCCAGGAATTCTTTGGCCCGCGTGGCTTTATTCTTTTCAAACGATTGTCTCGTTTGCTTACCCATTAGACAAGCTATACAATCTAATTTCTCTTTCGTGTCATCAAAACTTACCCCTGTTGCCATTTTATCTCGCAGTAGTGTTAGATTCCGCTTACCCAAATGTGCCATTCTCTTATGCCACAACTCGAAAGGTAATGTTGTTGTTGCTAGTGTACAGACCTGAGAAGGAGATTTTATTTTATACACACCCTTATCTAGTACACCTGTCACACATGGTTTCCCATTGCTCGTATACTCACATTCATTGAATATCTCGCAACCTTTACTAGAAAATACAACAATTTTCCCTTTTTTCACAATATTACTAACACTAAGTAAGTTTGACATTAGACCTGGTACATACATGACATTATCAATATTAAGATATTTATTTGCTATAGTACCATATCCTTCTCCATACATTTTACCTCCATTCGCACACGATACTTCAATCATACGACCTGCATCTGTAAATTTACTCATCCAGTCTTTCCTACTACTCATATGCATCGACGCTCCTGAATCTATAATCCATACATCAAGATTTTCTTGATCGCTTGTTCCAAATGCTATCGCCGTTGTCGTCTCGGTCGTTGGTGTTGCAGTTGTCATATTAACAGACTTCGTCTTCCGAGGATTCTTTGGACAATCAAAGGCTTTCACAAATAAAGCATTTTATTTTATTTTGTTTATGCTTGTTCCTCCGAACATCATATTTCAAATTTTGATTCTTCGTCTTTGCAGTAAGTGCAGCATTCTTCTCTTTCATATAACTGGAACTTGGTATGCCTTGGTCCATTTGCAATAGTTTATTTTTCACATAGTCAGTACTCAATTCAATATTGGTGTTCTCCAACGCCAACCTCATAGGAGTGTATTCTTCTGGTAGTCCTTGTAACATCAGAGCTGCTAACAACTCATCGTCAACCTCCTTGCCGATATCTCGTAATTGCTGCGCTACTGACATTAATTCTGTGACATAACTCCTTATTGTTGTGAACTGTTCAAGTTTTAGGCTTACAAGTTTTGTTAAAAGTCTACATCGACTATTTAGTCCTTTATCCTCAAACGCTAATCTTAAATTGTCCCATGCCTCTTTAGCCGTTTTCGCATTTCTTACATGAACCAGACAATGCGGTTTAATCATTAAGCAAATTCTCGCCCTTGCTTTTTGATCTCTCTTTGTGCCTAAAACATCTGACTGCTCTGGTGTCTTCTGAGTGTACTCCCATAAATCATCGTGTATTAAGTACAGCTCAATCATAAATTTCCACGTATTGTAATTTGCATTTCCATCTAATTTATCTATCGACATACCTCCGTATTGTGTCGACGACTGCGATCCCTCTGGCTCGCCGTTCACATTTGATGAAAATCTCTCATTAGCCATGTTACACATTTATTTTACACTTATCACTGGTCCCATAACCTGTTTAGGTATCAGCGAGTGGTTTCTATTAAAATATACGTGAAATGTAAAATAAAATATGTTTTATTTTAACTTGACTAAAACTTTTATTACAAATACTCAAAAACACCAATATATCTCTGACATGTAAAAAGCTCTATTACAATCTATATTTAAATTGTATTTTAGTTCTCTTTACATACATCACCTTTTTTTTTTTTTTTTTTTTTTTTTTTTTTTACGAGGGGGAAACCTTCAAAAGGTACCCGGTGCCGTGGGAGCGACACAGGGTGATGTGGGATTTTTACCCACTAAAAACCCCCCCGGTGGCCTTCCTCAGCGCTTGTGGGGAACTCCGGGATCTCCAAAAGGAACACAACCGGAGTCCTCCAAGCGCGGCGCCCATATATTCGGGCTCTTCCCGCGAGGGACTAAGGCCCCATCGCTTGCCAGCGCCTTACAACGGTATGCGGCCACACATACCGTCGTCCTTCCCGGGGTTGCTGATGGACGGTTCGAGCTCCCACTCTAGCCGCCCGCAACCCCGAAAGTCCCCTTTTAGTCGCCTCTTACGACAGGCAGGGGATACCGAAGCTCGTATTCTGGTCCCGAGCTACAGACATCACCTATCATGCCAGTCATACTGAAGTAATGCTTGCATACCTCTAACATAACGAAAAGAAAATTTGATGATCTGCAATATCTGAAAGATACCTTACCTGCAGACTATCGTAATTATTACGACAATTTACCTCATGAGTAGAGAACTAAAGTTGAGACTAATTTGAACATTGAGACAGTAATATTTGCCTACGTTATATAAATTATACCAGTTAGTTAAAAGAATACTTAACACGTTCTATGCCGAGAAAAAACGCAGTTTCCTGTTCAGTGCCTCTATTACGAGTTGTTGTAGTAAACGTAAAGGACGTTACTATTGCAGTTAACGTCAAAACGCGGCTCAAATAGTAAATGCGCATAACTCTATTATGAGTTTTGGAAACGAAACTTCAGCGGGTATCGTAAATACGTGAGACGGTACAGTTTGCATTACGTTATGTTGGCATCCATGAGTAATGATACTATCTCTTTCTTTTATATGATGTCAACAAGGATAGAACGAGAACCTCGCCAGTGAGCCAACATTTATGAAATTAAAAAAACAAAAGTCTATGGACGCTCTATAACCCGACTAAATTAGGAAATGTGAAGGAAGAGTGGAATTAATGGCTATTTGGGACCTTTTCAATTTAATTACATTTGCGTTCTACGTCAGTCCGGTCAGTCGCCGTCATTGTCAAACTGTGGTGTCAAAGTGTTGTTAAAATTAAATATTGTTAACGAAAAATACGTTTTCAAGTTTCAAACTTTCAACTTAGTTTTATTTGTGTACCTACCCTGAGTGTGTACCTACTTAAACACAATGAGAACTAGTCCGTCCCAATTTGAAACTCTGGTAGACTTCATGGAAAGGTAAGTTTACTTATTTATTTTAAATATGTTTTAAATACGATTGGACGAAAAACAGTATTTTTTTTTGTATTGAGTACAAAATAAAAAATTTCAGGCATGGAGACCAGAGTAAGCCCACTGACCGCGCACAAGGCAGAATTTTGAACATAAATTTGTGGGAGCAACTTACATCTGCTTTAAATGCCGATGGAACGGGTGAGCAGAGAACTTCCGAGAAGTGGAGGAAGGTATGTAAAAATCCTCGCACTTATCCACTTGGCTCTTTTTTTCTTCGGTTTGGATAGATGTGAAATCACAAGCTATTACATGTTTTGGTTGGCATGTAGCAAAAGCTTTTTGCTCTTTTTAGATCATAGATATCAAACTAAACTTATAAGAACCGTAATTAATTCATCTATTTCCTATAGTATTAATTTTATTATGTTTCTGTCCCATGTTTCAGTGAACACCTACATCCCACAAACCATGATTCATGCATGACTAAATATTTAACAATAGGTACCTAACAAATAATAATGTTACTGGGAATATTTACTTAAACTACTGAGACATGTTACTAATTCTTTGTTAGGTACCTAAGTACTGTATTTTCTCTATTAAACCTTCTTTACCTAATGCCTTATTGGTTTGGCTTACATTGCATGTTGATTAGGTATGGAGTGACCTTAAGAATAACACTAAACGCAAAGCAGCTCGTTGTTATCGAGATGCCAGCGGCACTGGTGGCGGGCCTGCTTCAAAAACTAAACTGTCGGACTTGGAGCAACGAGTCCTAAATATAATCGGAGCACAAGCAGCAACAGGAATGGCGGAGGTGGTAGAAATAGGGTTGGATGAGGTGTTTAGTTTTTTATTACACTCATTATCTGTTACTTATTTAAATGTAATAGGTAGTTTATCTAAGTATTTAAAATTTTAATCCAGAGATTTGATATCATTAATTATTTTTCAAGTTGCGACGTTAGTTGCGAGTTAAAAAAAATTCCTTTGGCCAACAAAGGAAATTTTTTTAACAAACCACACCACAGTAAAACCAAATAACCTAACCGATTTAAAAACCTTATTTCAGCGTCACCAGATTGGAGTCAGCCTAGCACCAGCGCACAGGCTGATATTTTGCGACCTGCCAATCCTGCCCCACCTACCACACCTGCACCTACCACTCCACCAGCACCACCACAGCATGCTTCTCCGCGACGACGGAGAAGGGTGTTCACGACGCCATCAACCTCTCCTAAGAAGTCACGATCCTCCACTCAGGCCGAATTGGCAAGAATTCAATTTTTAAAATCGGATTCTGAGTGGAGGGCCCTTCGCAAAGAGGAAAAAAAAAATTGAACTGGAAAAAGAGAAACTCCGATTGAGAGAAATTGAGTTGCAACAATTAGATAGGTGGCAAGATTTGTTCAACCAATTTCTCTCAATCATGAGTAAAGCTGTAAATAAATACCTAGAAAAGTAATTTCTAGGTATTTATTTACAGCTTTAAACTACCTATTACATTTAAATAAGTAACAGATGATGAGTGTAATAAAAAACTAAACCTCATCCAACCCTATTTCTACCACCTCCGCTATGCCTGTCGCTGCTTGTGCTCCGATTATATTTAGGACTCGATGCTCCAAGTCCGACAGTTTAATTTTTGAAGCAGGCCCGCCACCAGTGCCGCTGGCATCTCGATGACAACGTGCTGCTTTGCGTTTAGTGTTATTCTTAAGGTCACTCCATCCGTCCTCCAACTTTCGCATTTATAATATTAGTAGGAAGGATTATATAACGATTAAGTTTGATTTGTGTGGCAATCTTACTACTTAATATACAGCAGTACTTAAAATAAAACAATTTTATTCATTCATTTGTTTTATTACGTTCTACTTAACTTACTCGTAACAGCATTTCAAGCCAAGGTTTACTTATTGCAAAAATAGGTGTATTACTTATTACAAAAATCGTCTTGCAATTTGGTCTCTAAAGGCTCTTCCTCTTATAAGATCACTGGAAAATTCATTGTCATGATACACTTCTTGAAGTATGAAGTCATCCCGATCTGTAAATAATAATTTGGAATGTACCTAGATGGATACTACAGGATATTAGCCATTTAAAAAATAATGTATAACTGCCGATACCGATGTTGAACTCTGGGCCAAACCAAAATGACCCCAAAATGCAGGGAGAAAGGTTGCCCGCAGAGCTCAACATCCATGCCGTTCACTATCCATAAATGTACCTTCAGTATCAAGAGGCTCAGGATCTGGTACATTAAATTCTAATGCCAGGTTATGTAACACACAACAAGCAGTTATTATCTTGGCACACTTTGCTGGTTTGTAATGCAAGACCCTGTCTTTGCATACACACCGCCACCAATTTTTTAGTCGTCCGAAAGTGTTTTCTATGGCGACTCTGGCCTTGATATGTTTTGCATTGTAAGCATCTTGCATTGAGCCAGGTGTAGGATCCGAGTATGGTGTCATCAGCCACGGCCGCAGCGGATACCCAGAATCACCTATAATATTAATTAATTACAATTAGATAACAATCAACAAAGTTGTTTAAATGAAAATGATAGCTGGGATATAAGAGATTCATACCTAACAACCATACACATTCACCACTGTTGTGCAAATTCTGCATGTAATTATTTATAATGCTGTTTTCCCATATGAATGCATCATGTGTACTTCCTCCATATTTCGGGTTTACAGCTAATATTTTACAATCTGCGTCACATACCTGAAATTGTTTATTATAACATAAATAAATTGAAAACTTGAAAATAATGAGTTATAAATTTGAGATCGAAAGTAGACATACCATTTGTACATTGATTGAGTGATAGTGCTTACGACAGTAAAATAGCTGCTCTTTATTTTTCTGTGGTGTAAATATTTTAAAATGAGATCCGTCTATGCAACCTATCACTCCTGGCAGACCATGTTTGACAAAAAATCTAAAAAGTCATATTTAATTATGTACATTTACCAGAATTTTTGTAATTTTTTATTAGTTATTACTACACTGTTAAGCCTAGAAGAATAATGAGTAAAGTACCTTCGTTTAATGATATTCCTCTCTGCTCTTGTCACAGGAAATTTAAATTGGATTATTAAGTGCATTTGTCACATCATTTATAAAGATGCTCATTGTTGGCTGCGAAAAATAATTAACTTCCCCAGCGACACACTGATAATCTCCTTTTGCGTAAAATAGTAGAGCACTTAATACCTGAAAATAGCATTATAATTTAGCAACACTTTCACACAATCTTACATGTTTATATACATTCATAAAGGATTTTATATACAGGGTTAAGGTTACAAGTTACTTACTTTTGTCTCAAGCTTAACTCTTTGCGACGACTTTAAAGTTGTATTCTGTCGTAAAAGCTGGCACAAATAATGAAAAGCTCTTTTGGAGAGTCTATACAATTTTTGAAATTTAGTTTCGCTGTATCTTTCTAGTGATTTATTTAATTCACGCAACTGCCTGTATAAGGCAGTTAATTCGTTATTTTCATCTCTGCGTTCGGCCGCGTGAATCATTTGCCAAGCAAAACAGTGCCTAGCCATGATTTCGTTTCAAAATACAGCAATATTTGATGACATTTAATTTCAATAGTGACTTTTCACCTTAAAAAGTAGCGTGAGTGCCGTAACTACTACGGGTAACGTAATTTACTATAGCATCTGTCAAATTTGTGAATCGTAATACCAAATTGTAAGAAAAACATGACCGCAAGTACTGTAGTTACGTAACTACAGTAGTATACTATTCGATGGGCACTCATAATACCAATTGTAGTTCAGTATCGTAACCGCTAGAGGCGCTGTACGGACTCTCATACAAATTCTAACGTTAACTGCAATAGTAACGTCCTTTACGTTTACTACAACAACTCATAATAGAGGCACAGGCCGTGTCGCTCAGTGTTGGTTGACATATCGACTTTTAGTTCAAGCCGCGTCAGTCAGTGCTGACCGCATTTTATGAGGGTTTTCGTTTCGTTATTACAGGCCGTCGGGCAGTGCTGTCAAACTAAATATCATGTTAATTGACCCGCGTGGCTCTCTAGCTTTTAAATGTCAAGAAAAATTTAGGAACTTAGAAAAAAAACAACAATTACCATACAGAGAAAATTGAAATGAAACATCTTTCGGCATCCTAAAACGTCTACATCGATAGCAATGATTAAAACAGTACAGGTGTCCGAGCTTACCGACTTACTTTCAAAGAAGGTCCTACCTTTTTCTCAAGAACGTGCTTTGTTCTTGTCGTTCGGCCCGAAGGTACTCTGAAATTATTTGTGACGCTTTTATACAAAACTAAAGCGTTTACCATGCCACATTCAAAATGAGATCAAATGCCAGTTACTTATATCATTTTAGGGACTTCCTTGGAGTTTGATATGCTGCCATTTGATCAGCCAAATCCACTGCTCCTTTCGCCTTGTTATAATCTACTACAATAGCCGGTTTCATCGTAGTTTTATTATTTTTGGTAACGGAAACAAAACGTGTTAAATGTTTTGTGGAAAGTACTAACACATCTCGTTTATCTTTCCATCGTAGAATAGTTATTCCATCCTGACTTTCTTTCGCTATAAACTGGCCTTTTATAACCTTTTTAGAAACTACAACATTAGGAAAATGCTTCTTATTTTTTCGAAAGTTCCAATTAGGTGTGTTTCATTTTCCAGGAGCTTTATGGCTACGGGTAAACTTGTGTACCAGTTATCTGTGTATAACGAATATCCTTTATTAAGTAAGTCCTGGAAAAGGTTCATTACAACTCTTTGAGGCGTGACATTCACTTCTTCGTTTTGTTTACCAGCATATACAGGGTGGAATTTTTTAACGCCACCTGGAGGGAAAGTACTGTACATACTGGAGATAGACAATTTTGCTCAAAGGAAACATTCCTTTATTTTTAAGAAGAAACAGAACTGCATTCACAGATTTTCGAAACAGCAGAATCACTGTCTAGGCGCAGCTAG
The DNA here is from genome assembly GCA_905404135.1 of Hesperia comma. NCBI lineage: Eukaryota > Metazoa > Arthropoda > Insecta > Lepidoptera > Hesperiidae > Hesperia > Hesperia comma. The sequence goes on along the minus strand of FR990015.1, from coordinate 17,718,525 downwards.
ACAACCGTTGCGGCGAGGCATTGACCGCGCTCACCGGAGCGTTTAACCCGCCGGCCGGCGCCGACGGCAGCACGACTAGTAATGCTATATGCGGCAGTCGGCCACACTACCTCAGCGCAGGCGCACGCACCCTTTGTTATGCCTCATACATACGTAACGATTTATCGTAGCGTTAAATCTGTACAGACCAGTTTGCGCAGTTTTATCGATCGTGTGTATGAAAAATCGTTGTCGATAATCGTTCGTCGGTGGCAGTTGCAATTTCTATCAGATAAATCGTTGTCGATTACATTTGCACAGTTTTATCGTTGCGTGTGGACGGCGATCGCTCAGTTCGGCAGTACTTCACGGAGCTTGCTCGTGTGCGCACGTGCACATCGCTTTCACAGAAACATGTCGGAAGACGAAAGAGTTGGACACCGCGAACTACTTCAAGATTTTATAGAAAGCTACAGAAACGAAACTTGCCTTTGGAAGACTACATGTAAGGATTACCACGACCGCAACAAAAAAAATGCCGCCTACGACAGGCTAATCGAAAAATACAAACCCATAGATCCAAATGCCACCAGGGATACAGTGGTTAAGAAGATTAATAATCTTCGAACTACATATAAAAAAGAGCTCAATAAAATAAAAAAATCGTGTAAATCTGGAGCAGGGACTGACGAGATTTATAAACCTCGTTTATGGTACTTTGAGTTATTGAGTTTTTTATACGATCAAGAAGTACCGAGACCATCTACATCGAATATAGATGATGACGAAAATGAGGTAAGTTTTTATTTCTGATAAAATATTTATTGCTTAATTATATTACTCGAATACAAGTCCTGTATTTTGACATTAATGAACAAAATTGTCTTGCCAAGGAACTTTCCCTTCAGTTACAAAATACGTCATAAATTGACTTCTTATCTGATTTGCTGTTTGAATTGTACGGCCTTGTGTAGTTCTTTGTAATGGTTCAAGTGTTGAGTCCTTTGTTGTGAATCCTGACGTTATCGTACCTTCCTCATAATGTTCACTATCGAAACATTCTGAAGGAGCGTATGAATTAAGCGATGATGACATCAAATAATTATGCAAAGCACAGGTTGCTCTTACGACTGACCCAATAGCTTCAGGCGACATATTCATTTAATTTTGTGTTCTGTAAATTCTGAACCTCGCCGCTAGTATACCAAAAGCGTTTTCGACTATACGGCGTGCTCGCGATGTCCGATAATTATATATCTTCTTAATTCTACTATCTAAGTCATTTTGCCGAAATGGCTTCATCATGTCCTTTCTTAGAGGAAACGCGTCATCAGCTACAAATACATATGGCAGTATTCGAGGACTATTATGTAACCTTTCTTCTGTAGGAATATTTAACGCCTTTTTTTCAAGTTTTTCATAAAATTTTGTATTCAACAATACTCCGCCATCGGAAACCCTTCCATTTGTCCCAAAATCAACTAACAGGAATCTGTATTTTGCATCAACGATTGCTAGTAATACCATACTGTGTCTATGTTTATAGTTATAATAAAACGAGCCACTGTTACTTGGGGGCACGATTTCAACGTGCTTGCCATCAATAGCACCTAAACAGTGAGGAAAGTTCCACCTCTGCTCAAATTCTCTCGCTATTATTCTCCACTCTTCTTCTGTTTTTGGAAACTGTAACAAAATGAGTACATGATTAGTATAGTAATTTCAGGAATAAAATAGTTCTTCTATTTTACAGACGCAGTCAACCACCGGCATCGGCTCAACGAGCTACGATTGTCCAGACAGCGATCGAGACACACCAACACTGGCCTATTCCGACAACGAATCAGACACACCGACCCCGGCAAACCGTTCTGACAGCGAACGAGCTACATCAATCTCGGGTCGTGTTCGGCCAAGACCTAAAAAAAATACATTAATTGAAGACGTACTTAAGTCAGTAAATGATCATTTTAAAAGACCTAAACAACCCGATAATCGTTTTGAGGTTTTTGGCAAAAATGTTGGGATGAAACTACAAGAGTTACCAAAAGAACAGAGAATTATAGCAGAAAAAATAATTAATGAAACTCTGTTCTTGGCTGAAATGGGTAGCTTAACTATATCACATACTGTAAGAAAATATGATGACTTTGCAAATACTAGTTTTTCCACACAGCCACACATTCAAAACTTTTCCTCTCAGCCACACATACAAAACCTTTCCACTCAGCCACAAATTCAAAACCTTTCCACTAAGTCACACACTCAGTCACACACTCAAGTCATTTACACTTGTAGCGGTACGCTAAACAACCCCTTTTAGCTACGTTAAATTATTACACCTATCTACCATATCGCAGAAGGCGAAGACCTACCTACATAGAAATTAATTATTAACCTACCCCGGCAACCGGATACTGCAAGCTGCATATTATATTTTATTCTGAACTAAATAGGATTTGACGTCCGTTCAGAAACCAAGAAGCAGCCGCAATATCATATCAGCGCCGTACAGTCTTCACTCGCAGCATGCAAGTACATCCGTCTTCGTTTGCTTGATCTTCACGCCGCCGTAGTCGCTTCTTCCGCCGCTGTTCCTGAGTTGTGTCCACGCCGCTGCCGCCCGCCGAGTGAACGCTGCGCCGGCCGGTGCGCCTTTTTATATGCTTCGTCAATCACGGATTTCAACATGGCAGCCACGATGGACTCACGTCGTTGTACGAAGTTTAACAAAAATGGAGCAAGGAAGAAATATATATTTTTGTCTCATTCATAGATAGTTACGTTGCCGAAATTATTAATCTCTATTGTGTAAAATTTGATTGGTAGAAATTTAGAAAGTTTGATTGGTCATTGTAATAATAATAGATTTCATTGGTTATCGATTTGTACAGCTGGTGATATAAATATAGGCAAGGTTTCTCAATAAAGCATTCACATATCCTTCACATATTCGGATTCATATATCCGATACTACCTACAGCAGTAACAAGAACCAGTCGTTTTATTTCTCCACCACAAGAGTCAGACCGTTCGGAGTAGTTAATGGTGGACCTCTCGCCCACCATTACAGTGATGACCCCGAGCACGAACCCCTGGAAGATCACGCCAACCATTACATTGGTAACTCGAGAAGAAAACTACGAAGAAACTCTGAACGAGCATTGAAGAAAAATCTCTGCAAGAAACCACTACGAAAATCCCACGAATATTGAAGACGAACGCCTGGACGAATTACGAAGCAAAATCCCTGCAGGACTACGGACGAAAATATCACTATGGAGCGAGAAATGAAGAAATCCGACGCATCGACATCAAACCCGGCCAAGGAACAAGAAATCGCCAGTATATCTCTGTCATTGAGAATACCGCCGTTCTGGAGAGATAAACCTCGACTGTGGTTCGTCAGTTTTGAAGCGGCAACGAGCGACTTGAAGAAGAGCCAAGCACAACTAGCGCAGATGGTTATCGCCCAACTTGAGAAGCAAGATATTGAACAAATTGCGGACCTGTTGTACAACCCGCCGGCAACCGACCAATATAATTCGCTGAAGGACCGTCTAATATCTGCGTACGAAGAATCCGACAGTCGCCAGTTACAGAAACTACTATCAGAGATAGAACTTGGAGAACAGAAGCCTTCTCAACTCCTACGCAGAATGCGTACTTTGGCGCGAGACAAAGTTCCAGATTCGACGCTACGACTGATGTGGGTAAACCACCTACCCTCACATGTTCGATCGGTACTAGCAGTGAGCGAAACATTCAGCACGCAGACGAAGCTCGACGAATTGGCACTCCTGGCGGACAAGATGATCGAAAACAGCAGCAGCCAATGCCAATGATACCCAGCTTCTTCTCGAAGAAGTTCGGCGCTTATCATTAGAAGTCGCCGCGCTCAAAGCCATTCAACCCTGTTACCAGCAACAGTACAATCAGCGCAATCAGAAGCATCGAAGATCACCTTTTCGACGTGACCGTTCCTTCAATAGAAGCCGTTCAAGCTCAAGAACAAGATCTCCCTACTGCTACTATCATCGACGTTTTGGTTCTGAAGCAAGAAAATGCACAACGCCGTGTACATTCAAGAACGAAAATATTATGAAGTCGGAAAACTAAATAATACGCTCGATGCGACGGGATCCGGCGTAACAGAAAAGTCCTACCGTCTTTTTGTCACCGATAAAAAAAGCAAGACTACCTTCCTTATCGACACCGGAGCGAATATCTCAGTCTTACCGCCGAGACAAGGACACAAGATGAAGCCACTGGAATTTCAACTTTACGCCGCAAACAACACGGTGATTCCAACCTACGGAGAAAAATCAATGGAACTAGATTTAAATTTACGAAGACCGTTCAAGTGGAGATTTATCGTCGCTAAAGTCAGTAAACCTATCATCGGTGCTGATTTTTTGCAACATCATCAGTTGATCGTCGACATCAAGAATAGAAGATTAATCGACGGGAAAACAAATCTTGCATCTCAGTCTTTCGTTCAAGCAACAAATCTACCCACAATAAGAAGCATAGACGTTCAACAATCTTATCACAAGATCCTTGAAGATTATCCTGGAATCACAAGACTAACTTCAATGAAATTAACACCGAAGCACGACGTGGAACATTTTATTGAAACAACCGGACCACCGCTTCACTGCCGTGCACGTCCAATCGCACCACACAGATACGAGCAAGTTCGGAAGGAATTCGAAAACATGATTGAGCAAGGAATATGCCGTCCAAGCAAAAGCCCTTGGTCATCACCACTTCATGTCGTACCGAAGAAGAACGGAGAATTACGAGTATGTGGAGACTACAGAAGACTGAATTCAATTACTACTCCCGACCGCTATCCAATACCGCGAGTCAAGGACTTCACTCATCAACTGTCGAACAAGACTATATTCTCCACTATTGATCTCAACCGAGCTTACCAACAAATTAAAGTACGCGATGAAGATATTCAGAAGACTGCAATAATTACTCCAATGGGATTATTCGAATTTCCAAGAATGACTCAAGGACTGAAGAACGCTGGTCAAACATTTCAAAGATTCATACACGAAGTACTTCATGGACTCGACTTCGTTTTCGCATTCATTGACGATCTACTGATTGCAAGCCCTGACGAAGAAACGCACGAAAAACATTTACGAACCGTTCTACAACGATTAGAAGATAATGGAATCACAATCAACCCTTCAAAATGCATATTTGGGCAACAAGAAGTTCAATTTCTTGGTTTCAATGTCAGCAAGGAAGGAATCAAACCGCCTGCTGAAAAAGTCAGAGCAATAATCGATTATGCGAAACCAAAGACAATCGAAGAACTACGAAGATTTCTTGGGATGATAAATTTCTACAGAGACCATATACCTAAAGCATCTGAAATCCAAGCACCTCTTCACGCCTATCTTCACAACACGAAGAAAAAAGACAAAACAGCAATCGAATGGAACGACGAAGCCACGAAGGCATTTGAAGCTTGTAAAGCCGCGATCCAAAATGCAACTTTACTGGCACACCCATCGCACGAGGCAACACTTGCTATCTTCAGCGACGCGTCCGATAACTCAGCTGGAGCTGTACTTCAACAATATGTCAACAAAAAATGGCAACCACTTGGTTATTTTTCGAAGAAGTTCTCCGATACGCAACTACAGTACATTTGACAGAGAGCTACTCGCTATCTACATGGCTATCAAGCACTTTAGAAAAACGTTCGAGGGAAAAAACCTAATCGTTTTTACCGACCACAAGCCATTAACATATGTACTTCAGAAGAAACCTTCAACATCTGAAACACCACGACGCGCAAGACAACTCATTTTCATCAGCGAGTTTACAACCGACATCCGTCACATCAATGGAAAGGACAACATAGTCGCCGACGCACTCAGTCGCATACCAGTTGACAGTATAACGTGTCCTACATCGATCGACTATCGCAAGATCGCCGAAGCGCAAGACAGAGATAGCAACAATATCAAGCAACTTTTGAAACAAAGTAACTTATCAATCAAGCAAGTTACAATGCCAATGACACATCTACCTATCTTCTGTGAAGCCTCAACGTCAACCATGAGACCTTACGTACCTCAAGAATGTCGTCGTGATATATTTAACACTCTGCACAATATCAGTCATCCAGGTGTTAGAACAACAAGGAAACTAATCACTGAAAAATTCTTTTGGCCTTCAATGCAAGTGGATGTTGGCAACTGGGCGAAGCAATGCATTCAATGTCAAAAATGCAAAGTACAAAGACATACATCAAGCCGTCTAGCTTCATTTCCACCTACGGAGAGATTTGAACACCTGCACGTCGACATCGTTGGACCATTACCTACGTCACCGCAAGGACATCGATATCTCGTCACAATGATCGACCGAACTACGAGATGGCCAGAAGCTATACCTACCGATGACATCTCTGCGGAATCAATCTCAAAAATAATATATGAAAACTGGATTACTCGTTTTGGTTCACCGAAAACAATCACAACGGATCAAGGAAGAAACTTCGAAAGTAGCCTGTTTCTCAAATTACTTTAAATGATGGGAATAGAGAAGACACGAACAACAGCATACCATCCACAAGGAAATGGCATAGTCGAACGCTGGCACAGGACGCTAAAGACCGCAATCAAAACTCGTCTATCTCAACATTCAAAGTGGATTGATGAGCTACCTACTGTGTTATTGGGTCTACGAGCAACACCGCGCGCTGACACTAGCCTTAGCGCCGCTCAGCTTACCTACGGTCACAGCTTAAGACTACCGTGTGACTTCTTCACTTCGACTTCAAGCAATCAAGAAATGAATTATGATTTCGTAACGCAACTTCAAGAAACAATCAACACAGCCTTACATTCGCATCCCACATCGTCTCACAGGAATAACAAACCGGTTTCCATACATCAAGATTTAAAAACATGCAAGCAAGTCTTTGTAAGAAACGACGCTGTGAAGAAACAATTCCAACCTACCTACGATGGACCATATAAAGTGTTAGAGCGAGATAGCAAGACTTTTAAACTACAAATACCGGGAAGGAAATCTACTGTTATATCGTAGAGTCCGATTTTTTGCTCCGCTGCGTGCGCACGTCGCTCGCGCGGGTTCAGAAAACCGTTACTATTGCATCATCATTGCGTAATTGTGTTTGTTGCGTTCGTTCTGAGAACAAGAGGTGTGTTCCGTGCGTGTGTGTTAGGTCTTCGGGGTACTGTGCGGGAGAGTGTGTCGACACGGTTTCGCACAGTTCGGCGTTTTTAGATTAGTGAAAGTGAAGTGTAGTGTCTAGCCCAAGTGCTATCGGATTAAGATAGTTAGTTCCCACTAACTATCTATACACGTGAGTACGATTACAGTGTGTAGGTACACATCCCGGTTCCATCACAGGACCGGGTCAGTAGTATTACACAGTAGGTACACACTCCCCGCTCCGGTGGGGAGGTACAGTTAGTTTTTCTTGTGGGGCGCCGCTATGGCGGCCCCAAATAACATCGACTTCGCGGCGTTTTTTGCCTTTATTCAAGGCAAATACCCCAACATTTTGGAAAATTTTATGGCTAAGCAGCCGCCCCGACCCGTCGCCTTCTGCGACTCCCCGGCGTCTCCAGACGCCCATCAGGATCGCGGCCCGGATATGGCCGCCATCGAGGCCTCGGTGCCGCCGCGCCCAGCCCTAACAGATACCCCGCCCCCCGTGCAGGCCCCCGTTCCCATCGAGGAGGCCATGCCGGAGGAGGAGCCTCTGCCGGCGGAGTCGGAGTCCTTTATGGACACCGTCGACCAGCCCCTGTCCGATTCGTCCGACGGCTTCACGACCGTCGAAGGGCGCAAGAAGCGCCGCAAGAACAAGGCGCCCCCCGTCGTCCAAGCGGCTAAGCGACCGCTGCCCCCCGCGTCCCCGCCCCCGTCTAGCAATGCTAAGGCCCCTAAGAGGGCCGAAGCTCAACCCGACGGCCCACAGGGCCCTAAACCCCCTCCTCCCCTCTGGGTCCATGAGAAGGAGAAGTGGGGCGCTATTACCAGGGTTCTCAGGACCCGTAACATCAACTTCTCGTCAGCGACGAACACCGCGGACGGGATCAAAGTCCAGGCGGTGACTGTTGACGACTTCCGACGGCTGACCGCATTCCTGCGTGAGGACAGCCGCACATACGCACGCACTCGAGGAGGATAAGCCTCTGAGAGTCGTGATCAAGGGAGTACCAAAGGAGTTGGAGACGGTGACCGTCTTCAACGACTTAATGTCCCAGGGGCTCCCGGTCAAAGAGGTCCACCGCATGACCAACATGCGCACCCGCAAGCCGTGCGACATGGTACTGGCAATCCTGGACAAGACTGAGGAAGGCAAGTATATACAAGTATATCAAATATATGAAAAAAAGGAATGTCTTGATACCGAATTTTTGAAATAAACTTAGTTATACTTGATCCAGTTAAGCATCTCAGTCCCTATTGGTACTACCAGAGCAATTCTAGAAATGAGTCAATTACAGGAAATCGACTTAAAAAAATCAATTAAAGAAGTTGAAAAGAACCAATGGGATAAAACATTAGCCTTAACATTGAAAGAAGAAGAACAAGGTTTAGAACCACTTCCTACAACATCATATGATAACACCATAGATACGACATTAACTGGACATGACCCTTGGACTGAAATGTATAAGACTAAAAACCGAGAGAAGAATGTAAACATAGAGAGTGAAACAGATGAAGACGGAGAATCATTGGAAAACTCCCCTGAAAAGGAGGAAACCCAGGGGATCATTCCTCAGAAGTTCCGATAACATGGAGAGGGTGAAGGAGATATTAGCCAACACCATCAAACAATACAGTTCAATTCCAGGGCAAGTCGAAGTAGAGAAGCACAAGGCAAAGGGAGTATACGTTTTCAAGGTGTCAAACAAGTTCTTATCTCCAACTACAGATTCCTCTGAATCAGAAATATCACTCAATCCGAAAACACAGAGAAGGGAACAGATATCAAACAAAGTAAGGGACTTTATAGAGATTCTAAAAAAGGGGTACATTCTCAGGTCAACTGTAAAAGGAATAAAAAACAGAATGATTACCTTACAATCAAAAGGCTTTAGTGAAAAGCAGATAAGGCAGATTGTCGAAAGTGACCCCGAAATAACATTCATAAATCTGGTGAAATTAGTATTCAAGGAGCGCGGAGAATTAACTGTTTTGAAAGGATTCTTTAAGTTTCCAACAGAGAATCAACAATAATATCAAGAAAGTCTTCCGCTTGACCAATGTCTGCCTGCTCACAGGCATCAGGGTGGAGACGCCCTACAACCGCACTGGCCCGGGCCAATGCCATAACTGCCAGTTGTACGGGCACTCAGCTCGTAATTGCTTCGCGCGGCCCCGCTGCGTGAAGTGCCTGGGGGACCACGGTACCGCGGAATGCGACCGGACCCCCGGGTGTCCCGATCCTCCGGCGTGTGTGAACTGCAATTCGCACGGTCACACCGCCAACTACAGAGGCTGTCCCAAGGCCCCTCATAAGAGGCGCCGAGCTCCCGGCGGCCGGGCTTCCCAGCCCGCGCAGCCCGTCAGACCCCGAGCGGCCGCCCCTCAGGCGTCCCGCCCCCCCGCCGAATTCCCGACCCTTCCGGCCCCCGTCCCCGCGCGCGGCGCGTGGGCGACCCCGCTCGCCATGACGAGCAGGGCGCAGGCTCCCCCGCAGGTCAGGGCTCCGACGACGGCCCCGGCTCCCCCGGTGGTCCCCCCCGCGGCCCCCGCCCCTATCCGTGCCCCTCAGGCAACGCCCCGTGCCCCTCAGGCAACGCCCCGTGCCCCTCAGGCATCGCCCCGCCCCTCCCCGCCCTCGTCCCAGGACGATCTCAAGGAGGATTTCAAATTAGTGATTGGTCTCATGACGCGTATAGACGTGGGCCAACTCAAAGCGCTCGCAGCCAAGCTGCGCTCAGCACAGTCAACAGAGGAAGTCATGTGGGCCGCGGTCGAGCACGCAGACTTCATCGAGTCTCTGGGGTGTCTGACTACCCCAAGCAAACAAATTAGGGACTAATAATGGATAATACACCCATTACGCATGACTCGTTACACACTAGTAGGGTAAAACCCCGCTCTCTCGCCTTAGCGACTTTTAATGCTAACGGCCTAATGCCCCAGATCGATCACGTTCGTGATTTCCTCACAACGCATCAATTAGACATACTAGCGGTGCAAGAAACTTTTCTTAAACCGGGCGTACGCGACCCTAGGGTTGCGAATTATAACATCGTACGCGATGATAGGGTTACCTCGCGGCTCGGCGGAACCCTAATTTATTACAGAAAGTACTTGCACTGCACGCCCCTTGAGGCGCCTCAACTCAAAAGTATTGAAGCGTCCGTTATACAGATAGCTATGACAGGGCACAGGCCCATTATCATAGCGTCGGTCTATCTGTCAGGGAACAAACAATTATATGAGGAGGACCTAAGGGCGCTGTTCGACTTGGGGGAGTCGGTCATACTGACCGGCGACCTAAACAGCAGTCATCCGAGATGGGGTTCTTGGCGTGCCAACCCTAGAGGAAGTAAGTTAAACCGACTGACGGACAAACTTAATTTCGAAATAATTGCCCCTACTACTCCGACTCGCTTTCCCATGGGTGAAAACCCGCAGGGGCACTCTCCCTCATTTTTAGATCTCACGATTATCCGCAATATTAATTTAATAGTAAATAATATTGAGGTATTGCACGAATTAGACTCAGATCATCGACCCGTGGTTATTCATTTAGTGTCCCCTACCACGAGTCTTTCGACTCCTACTACGAGTAGGAAAAAAGTCACTAATTACTCGAAATTAGCTTCCGAATTAAATAATCCCGACTCACCCGTTTTAAAGGGAATTCCCGAGTCCATTGACACGCCTGAGGAGGCCAACTTCGCCATCCAGGCCATTTCGGATCACATACACCTATCCACTCAGGCGGCGACTCGGGAGGTAGTAGCGGCGAACGAACGTCGTTTCAGCCTCCCGGTCGAAGGCCGGGCCCTCATTACCGCCAAGAACGCAGCCACCCGTAAATACGATGCGTGCCCGACTCCAGATAATCGGAGAGATCTGAATTATCACCAGAGGAGGGTAAAGGAATACATGAGCGAGCTTCGAAACAGCCGCTGGGGTCAATTAATGGAGGGGATCGAGCCTTCACACGTCGCCTACTGGCGGCTTGCGAGATCCCTGAAATCCGAGACTGCCCAGTCAATGCCTCCATTGACTCGTCCGAACCGACCACCTGCGTTCGACGACCTGGAAAAGGCCGAATGCCTGGCCGACAGTCTAGAGAGCCAGTGTACCCTCAGTACACAGCCACACGACCCAGCACACGTCGCCCTGGTCGATAGCGAAGTGGAGGCGAGGCTGGCCCGCGAGCCAGCCGACGACCCCTTACCACCGGTTACCCTTCAGGAGCTGCGCAGTACGATTCAATCTATTTTATTTTTATTTTATTTTATTTTTTATGGAAAACTTACAGCTAGAAAAGCTACTTACAAAGTTTTCACGAATAACATACGAATTATATAATATTAAAGAGAATCGGTAGTAACAAAAATATTGCTTGACCGGAAAAATAGAAAACCTATCATGAGGGCGCTAAAGTTTCCTTTTATATGGCAACAGCACTGACAACCAACTGACAACAGTAGCTATACCTAGTAACGCTCATGTTATTAATGAAATTTTGACAACTATGTCCGAAATGGTATTTAAGGAAATATATATTATTTTACACGACATGTTATTTTAGCCTATAGAAAGGCATTTTTCTTTCACGAATATGAACAGTTTTTGTCGTTTTAGCACAAAAAAGACACTTAAAATAAAAAGACAAACATGAGACAAACTGTGTCGCTCAGACCCACCGACAAGCAACTTACGATTGACGTTTAGAAACTAAGTGTTGCCAGTAAAACAAATTAGTTCCATGAGTTTATCGCAATATGGTGAGGTTTTTTATGTTTCCGGTCAACCCTTAACAACGGTAACAAAAACAAAACACTATGAATAGTTAAACTACAATGATATTTATCTGATACCAAATATCTGATATCAATAAAAAAAAAAAAAAAAAAAAAAAAAAGAATAAAAAAAAAGAATATAAGAAATAAAATTTAGATTAAGTTTCGGTTTCATGTTATGCCTCTTATTATATTGTGACAACCCTGGCGCATCGACTTCGCTACGCCGAAAACAATAAACAATAGGGGCCATAAACATGTCGCGCAACAATGGAAACAATAGGAGCGCGGCTCTCTCAAAAGGACGCACGACGCTTCGACCATTACGGCAATAGTGATACGGGCGAAAGTCGGTTGCAAGGAACGTTCTAGAACTTTATTTCGACGCGGGTCCGGACTTCGCGGGAATGTTCTCGATTGCCATGAATGGTGCGTGAGGGGTATAAAAAGGAGCGATCGGCCAACCGCAGACATTCTAGTTTCGGAAGCGGAACCAGGAAGATACCAGCGATACCTACGAGCGATACCAGTGAGAAGTTAAGTGATTTCTACGAGTGATACATTGTTCGTCGAGTGTGTTTACGAGTACCTACGTGCATAGTGTTGTGGTGTGTACTGTGTACAGTGTGTAATTGTGTTTCTACGAGTTCAATAAAGTCTTTGTGGTACATTTTGGCATTTTCTCGAACCCATTACTCCTGACACGTAACAATTGGTGTCAGAAGTGGGATGCCTGTAGTACCGCAGAGTGAAGAAGGGATTCGTACGCGACGGCAGACGGCATTGGATGCCGCGCGGATGGAGTCGCCGGGTCGTGACCGCATGGAGACGGAGACCACCGCTGGACCACCGACTACATCAGCCGCAGCAGCACCGACACCGAGTGCATTCGATATGGCCTCCTTGTTAACCGTCTTACAGCGCATGGAAAGTAAAATGGAGAGCCTACGCGAAGACATGAAGAGCCAACGCAAAACCATGGAGACGGGCCTAGAGACAATCGATGCAAAGCTGGATAGTTTCCAGGGTGATTTAAACGTTGTGAAGGAAGACCTAGAATTGGTAAAGGTTCGTACAACCGAGCACGACCAAGCCCTCAAGACCCACGACGCTATAATCAACTCCCACGAAACTAGGCTCGTGGATTTGGACAATAAGCTGCAAAAAATAAGGGTTATGGGCACGGCAGCAACCAGTACATGCTCTGGGGCCCCGAAATTTAAGGTCCCAACTTTCGACGGCACGACCTCGTGGACGGCGTTTAAGCACCAGTTCGAGGTAGTTGCTAGTGGGAATGGCTGGGGAGACGAGCACTCGTTGGCGGCACTCACCCTAGCCCTACGAGGAGAGGCACTGCTGGTGCTTGAGAACCTGCCCGCCGAACGACGCACCTTGGAGTCGCTATTTAAGGCCTTGGAAGCTCGATACGGGGAAAAGCACCTCGAGCACGTGTACCGCGCACAACTTAAAGACCGAGTACAGAAGTCGAGCGAAGGACTGCAGCAATGGGCTACGGAGATCGAGCGCCTCGTACGTCGAGCCTATGCTTCGAGTTCCACACCGGTTGAAGACAAAGTATTAGAGGCGTTTGTCAGCGGTATACGGGACCCCGAAGTGAGAGCAACGGTGCGCTTGGGACATCACGCCACATTGGAAGCAGCTTTAGCGCATGCCCTTGAAGTAGAAGCGGTACGAAGCGACTGTAAAGGTTATAAGGTGCGCGAAGTCGTAGCGACTATTCAACCTCATACTGGGCCTATCTGCTACGGATGCGGTGAACGAGGTCATATTAAGCTTAGCTGCCGGACACGGAAACAACCGAAATCGGTGTGGAGGGCTACGCAAGTGCAAGAGCTAGAAGCCGCCGCCGCCGCTAAGAAGACTGCCAAGCCTCCTACGAAGACCTCGACGGCTACCCAAGTTGACACCCAGGAGCTGCTGAAATTAAAAGGCGTCAGCGCCACGGGACGGGCAGCGGCTGGACTTCGTCGAGCCCCTACTGTTATAGTGTCACAAGCTTGTGACGGGAACAGCCTGGTAGCTACTGGTGAGATAAATGGCATACCCTGTCGCTTTACGATTGACACGGGAGCATCGAAATCCATCGTTCGACCGGAACTACTGAAGCGGACTATCATGTGGGAAAATGGACGACCATCATGCAATCTGCAGAAAGCGACAGGCCAGCCAGTGACCATCCTAGGAGTTAAGGAAGACAAAGACCTCACTCTGATCATGGAATGGAAAGCCAAAGGACAGAGGCCACTGTGGAGTGATGTATCAGCCTCAAGCGCAACTACTAAGGCATACTGGGCTCAGTGGGACAGCCTGGTATTAGAGAATGGCGTGCTTTACCGGAGCTGGGAATCACTCAACGGAAAGGAAAGAACCCTGCAAATGGTTATCCCCAGGAGTAAAGTGGCTGATTTGCTGAAGCTTGTACATGATGGCACTTCTGGTGGGCACCTCGGCATTAAGAAGACCCTCGTAAAGATACGAGAACGCTTTTATTGGGTGCGATGTCGAGAGGACGTTGAAGATTGGTGCAGAAAGTGTACAGTGTGCGCTTCAGTGAAAGGGCCCCGCACTAGATCCAAAGGGAAACTACAGCTGTACAACGTCGGAGCCCCTTGGGAGAGAATCGCCATAGACGTTGCTGGCCCATTCCCTCAGACTGAAGACGGGAATAGATTCATCATCGTGGTTCAAGACTACTTCAGCAAATGGCCGGAAGCGTTTGCAACCCCGAACCAAGAGGCGAAAACCGTGGCCAAGAAACTTGTCCAGGAGGTAGTATGCCGCTTTGGTGTACCATTGGAGTTACACAGCGACCAAGGCAGGAACTTCGAGTCGACGTTATTCCAGGAGATGTGTGATCTTTTGGGAATAAATAAGACACGTACCACACCGGCGCATCCTCAATCTGACGGCATGGTGGAGAGATTCAACCAAACGTTGGAAAATCACTTGGCCAAGGTCGTCGAGGAACATCAGCGAGACTGGGATCGGCACATTCCTCTGTTCCTGATGTCATATCGGTCTGCCATACACGAGTCCACGGGATTTACACCCGCTAAAGTTAACTTCGGAAGAGAAATGCGCCTGCCGTTGGATTTGCTTACCGGAACACCGCCAGATGCCCCGAAACCAACAGTTGAATACATCGCGGACTTACGGAAACAATTGGACGAGACACATGATCTTGTAAGGGAGCAGTGTTTGAAGACAAGCGAAAAAATGAAAACCCGGTACGATCGCGATGCCCGGAAACATGGTTTCAAGGAGGGAGATTCCGTATGGTTGCACAATCCACTGCGGAAGAAAGGGAAGTCTCCGAAGCTACAAGCACGATGGGAAGGCCCTTACACAGTTGTCACGAGGATTAATGACGTGACCTACCGAATCAGACAGGGGGACAGAAGAAAGCCGAAGATCGTGCACGTGGACAGATTGGCACCATTTCATGGATCGAATAATGCTCGGGACGAGCATGACTAAGAGGGGGGCAATGTGACAACCCTGGCGCATCGACTTCGCTACGCCGAAAACAATAAACAATAGGGGCCATAAACATGTCGCGCAACAATGGAAACAATAGGAGCGCGGCTCTCTCAAAAGGACGCACGACGCTTCGACCATTACGGCAATAGTGATACGGGCGAAAGTCGGTTGCAAGGAACGTTCTAGAACTTTATTTCGACGCGGGTCCGGACTTCGCGGGAATGTTCTCGATTGCCATGAATGGTGCGTGAGGGGTATAAAAAGGAGCGATCGGCCAACCGCAGACATTCTAGTTTCGGAAGCGGAACCAGGAAGATACCAGCGATACCTACGAGCGATACCAGTGAGAAGTTAAGTGATTTCTACGAGTGATACATTGTTCGTCGAGTGTGTTTACGAGTACCTACGTGCATAGTGTTGTGGTGTGTACTGTGTACAGTGTGTAATTGTGTTTCTACGAGTTCAATAAAGTCTTTGTGGTACATTTTGGCATTTTCTCGAACCCATTACTCCTGACACGTAACAATATTGTTAGGAAAAGAAATTTAAACTAATAGTTTGCCTTAATTTTGACACGCTCATGTTGAATAAGTCAATATCACACTCCCGGGCAACAACATTTAATGATGTACACGCTCTATTGTAAAAAGAATTCTGCCTGTAGTTGATCTTTGATGAGTGGACATAAAGAGGTACCGGTGACCTGGAGGTGAGTCTTGGGACTTTTAATAGAATATTATTTAGCAGTTCTGGAGAGTCAACTGAACCATTTACGATATTAAACAAGTAAGTCAAATCAGCCATATTTCTACGTTCATACAACGGAAGTATATGATGGGTCCTACATTGGTCAGCATATCCCATACTTGCACTTTTGGTCCGGTATTGTAAATATCTGAGGAATCGCTTTTGTATACGTTCAATACGAGTCACATGAGTATCATATCTAGGGTTCCACACTTGTGACGCGTATTCAAGATGACAACGAACAAATGTGCAGTAAAGAATCTTTAATGTTTTTATATTTTTGAATTCTGCTGATAGTCTTAGTATAAAGCCAAGTGCTCTCGATGCCTTGCTGACTATATTATTTATATGCGTATCGAACAGAAGTTTACGATCGAAGGTGATACCAAGGTCTTTAATTGTATTAACTCTAGTTAGAGAAGTGTTATTAATTGTATAGTTAAATTCTATAAGGTTTGGTTTACGTGTAAAGGAGCATACGAAGCACTTGGATACGTTTAATTCTAATTTAGATTGGTTGCAATAATTTTGAAATAAATCAAGATCTTTTTGGAGATTAACCGCATCATCTATAGAACGTATTGTGTGCATGATTTTAACGTCATCTGCGAATAATAAGATTTTAGAATAAGTGAAACAATTTTTAATGTCATTTATAAAAATTACAAATAAAATGGGCCCGAGTATTGACCCTTGAGGGACACCTGAAGGGATTAAAAACTTGGACGATGTATAACCATTCAGAACAACTGTAAGGTTTCTGTTAGTTATATAGGAGCAGAACCACCTAAATAAATTCCCTCTTATTCCAGCAGCATATAACTTGCGCAGCAGTATTACGTGATCTATTCTATCAAAACACTTTGTGTAGTCGGTATATACGACATCAACCTGTGCAGGTTCTGCCATGTTTTTAGAAATATAGTCGCTACAAAGAATAAGATTGGAAGTTGTTGATCTATATTTAAGGAAACCATGTTGTTCATTGATAAAATAATGTTTAAGAGCGGATGTTAGCTGCCGATGAACTAATCTCTCAAATACTTTAGCAAACAAACAAAGTTTAGATATTGGCCTGTAATTTTCGATATCGTTTTTAGCCCCTTTCTTGTGTATAGGTGTTATAAATGCTGACTTCCATACAGTCGGAACCACCCCATCCTTGATAGACTTTTCGTATAAAAGTGATAGCGGTATTGTAAGACTATTAGCACATTTGGTTATAAAAATAGCAGGAATTCCGTCTGGACCGGCAGATTTCTTTAGATCTAGGACTTTTAATAATTTAAAAACTTCTGCACTGTCGATCTGGATAGATGATATATCTGGGATTGTATTAAGTTGGTCTTCAGCCCTTTGAACATCGCTTAGATTGACATTCCCGCCTGTGTGTGAAAAAGTGGAATGAAAATACTTGGCAAACATATTGCATATCTCCGTTCCATCCCCAGATGTACTTTGCCCATGTCTCATAGCTGAGGGATATGAATTAGTCTGTTTAAGGTTTCTTACGTATGACCAGAAACTTTGCGGATTAGTATTAATGTTACTCTCAGTATTAGAAACGTACCTATTGTGTAATTCACTTTCTAGGTTTTTGGCACGCTCTCTTAGAATCACAAAGGAATTATAATCGGATATATTTTTATATTTCTTATATTTTAGATGATATTTATGTTTGTCATTTAAGATATGCAATAGAACCGAATTATACCACGGAGGATATTTGTCTTTAAACCTTTCACGTTTAATTGGTATAAATTTTGAACGTGATTCATAAATAATACTATAAAAAAATGTAGTGGCATCCTCAGTAGATCTGACACTAAATTCACTGCTCCAATTAATTTCATTGAGAGTTTTAGATATTGATTCATAGTCGCCCTTATTGTAGACAAAAATGTTACGTGATGCAATATTTAGAGTACTTGACTGGTTATAATCCACTGATATAACTAGTGACTTATGATAGGGATCCTCTGGTACTAAGGGATCAGTACAATTACATACTGATATGTCATAATTTGAAAATACTAGATCCAAAATTCGACTTTTACAATTAATAAAGGAATTAAATTGCGACACGTTACATATATTTAATTTATCAATGAAGTCTATTTGGGCTTGACCTTGAATATTAACTGGACATAAAAAACTCTCGCCACTAGTTTGCTCCCAGCTTATGTTGGGTAAATTAAAATCGCCTAGTATTATAAATTTATCTGTTACATTAGTCAGAATAACGTCCACTAGTTTATCAGAAAAATTATACAGCTGATTATTAAAAGAAAAACCGAGATTTTGTTGACATAAATACACTATACAAATGTGAACCTTAAAGTTTACCTTGGGACTACCGCGATTAAGCGACAACGTGATCCATAAGTCCTCAGCTGAAGAGCACCAGTCACCTCTGGCCTCCACAACAAGCGTCCTCCGTACGGCAACCAGTACACCACCTCCAAGTGTCTGATTAGTATCGGAGTAATTTCTATCGCGTCTCCACACTAAATAACGGTCGTCGAAGAGCTCACTGTCACTAATCCCATCCATTAACCAGGTCTCCGTCAGACACACTACATCGTAACTATTTAGGCAGATATTTCTTCGAAACATTGAAGTTTTAGTCCTAAGACCCCTCACGTTTTGGTAGTACAAAGTAATCACCCCCATCGTAAGGCCGTCATAACACAAATTTTAACCTTGTATTTATAATTAAGCACAATATTATGACACTTAAGTGATATGAACATTTTACACGGCAAAAGTAATAATAAGTGCAAGCAAGAAACACAGTTAAACAGATATGCTACCTCCATGAGTTGACTTAACTTAATGAAACACAATTGGAATCTAATAAATGAGCGAATACGAACATTATTACCGAACGAATGCAGTCTAACACACAATAAGAAATACATAGTGCACCGAGTGCACGCAAAAAACTTGAGCGGTACGAGAACAAAAGACACCCGGAGCGCATCGTAGTAAACAACTGCGCTTCTCAACTTGAGCGTGCCGATTTTACAAATATGGCAAATTGATTTATTTAAAGTGATAGTTTTTTCAGATCGGATTCCGATTTTATAGTTATTACTGGGGATGACGTATTTCTTCTTGCAAAGATTTTGCATCCTCTCACCCAAGTAAATAAAAAACCGTTGTCCTTAGCTAATACACACATCAAAAGTGTCTAGGGATCAAGCATTTTTATGCGGATTTCTTGAGATTGAGATGTGGCTTTGTAATAAATTTATGATTTTATAAATTTATATGGATCCTTTTTGGTGCATTTCATAATTTGAATCAGGAACTGTCAATCAAATTCGAGTAAAAGATGAAAATCAGCTGTCAATATTTTCCCTATAAAAACATACAACGCATTGAAGACATTATTAGTGCTACTGTTTCCCTACTACTGATTAAAACCAACGTTATTATGGAGCGGCGACGTCATTTAAGCAGGGAAGAAATGCTCAGAGCCGTGGGAATGATAGAAGCTGGTTCCCGGCAACGTAATGTGGCTTTAGCTCTGAATACAAGTCAGAGTGTTATCAGTCGACTTTGGACACGTTACCGAAGCACTGGTACCGTGGCTGAGCGCCATGGAGGACGGTATCGCTGCACCACACGGAGACAAGACCGATACATTCAAATCTTAACTCGAAGAGCTCCAACAATAACCGCCATGATGTTAGCCGTGAGGCTTCATCACTCTTCAGGGAACTTAATTAGCGACCAAACAGTCAGAAACCGCTTGCATGAAGTGAACCTTCATTCCCGAAGACCGCTACGGGTACCACCTATAGCAATGCACAATCGTAGGATTCGATATCAATGGGCTCTTGAACACAGAAATTGGGCAGAAGAACAATGGCGTTTCGTGTGCTTTTCTGATGAGTCTCGTTTTGGTATGAGACCGGATACAAGACGTATACGACACTGGAGAACCCCTGGACGCCAACAGCGATTAAAATCCTGCCAGGAAGTCCATCCTTATAGTGGTGGAACCATAATGGTATGGGCGGGTATTTGGATCGGCGGAAGAACTGAGTTGATTTGGATCAGAGGCAACCTCAACGCTCAAATTTATGCTGAGACGATTGTATCAGACGTCATCGTTCCTCTACAAGTGCAAATCGGTCCCTTATTTCAGTTAATGCATGATAATGCACGACCGCACACCGCAAGAGTTGTAAGACAGACTCGCTCGCCGCAGCTAACATCAATGTCCTGCCCTGGCCTGCTCAGTCGCCAGACTTGAACCCGATTGAGCATGCATGGGATATGCTACAGAGAAGAGCTCTGCCGAATATGGAGGGTATCCAGTGGCAAGAAGACCTTTTTTTGTTGTTGCAACGAACATGGGCGGCCATTCCACAGCGTGATTTGGATGAACTCATTTTGAGTATGCCAAACCGATGTTCTTGTGTTGTTAGTGTTCGCGGTAGAAACACGGATTATTAATTGTTTAAGTTACCCAATAAAATTTTAAAGAAAACTGTTATTTCAGTCTTTTTTTCGAACTTTAATGTTAGTGGTTCAAATGTCAAAAATCCCTTTATTAGGAAAATGCCAAATTTCTTTATTAATGCAAAGGTGACTTGGTTTATCGTTACTGTGACAAACGAAAACACTTTATTTGATGAATCCTTAAAGAAAATTTTAATTAATATCAATCAGGAGAAAAGTTATTGCAAAAATATATGTTGATCCCTAGACACTTTTGATGTGTGTATTTTCGTCTTATTTAGCAGACTTTTGTTTTGAAATGTCAGATGATCATTAATATATATTTTGTTTCCCCCCGTTAGCCCTAAGTCACTGGCCGTAAGTTGTTTGCAGGATCTTGCTGCCGCCACGAAGTTTTCCTTCAGATATCTATTATGCACAGACACTATGATGTTTTTAGAGTTATTATCTTTCCGCGTAGGTACTCGCATAATATAATTAATTTGTTCCTTGGGAATCTTGCAGTTTATGATCTCTCCAATCCTGTCCATATGCACGAATAGATTTTCCGAAGCTGTAACTGGCACACCCTTAATTTCTATGTTATTGAGGCGCGAACGTTGATCTTCCTCGTTTAGTTTAGATTCAAAGTGTGCTAGTCGCTGCTCTAATGTAGATAATGTTACTTTGGCTGACTGCAGAGATTGAACCTCTTCTTCCAGATAGGCAACTTTGTTTGTGAGAGACGATATCGCAAGATCAAAGGAGGACTTCAGGTTGCCGAGCTCTTCTTTGAAAGCTTTTAGCTCAGATAGTTCCTCCTGGACTTTTTTGACACTTTCCACAAGTGCTGGCATAGTTGACATTTGCGCTGAGACGTATTTTAATTCACGGAGAATATTTTCCATTTCGGGATTTTTGGAAGGGTTTGGACTAACATTTGTGCTGGAGTTCTTGCATGCACTACATCTCCAAGTGGATCTTCTATCACCTAGTTTGCGATATCCCGTTTCGGTTATCCCAGCGCAGGGAAAGTCGTAACGATTCAGACAGACTGTACATTGAACTCCGTCTAAGAAGTCAACTTCGCATCTGTCACATTTATACATTATTGCTATAACAACTTTGGGAACCACTGACTGTATTCAAGCGACCGAGTGTATGCGTCTTAATCGTACAGTGACTACCGACTGACTGACCCTAAAAAGGCGCCAGGTCCCGACCGCATTACCAACAAAGTGGTCCAGCGCCTACCTCCGTTTATTCTAGGCCTATTAGTGGCTATTTTTAATGCCCTCCTGGCCAGCTGCACTTTCCCGAACACCTGGAAAGAGGCAGAGGTCATAGGTATCCCGAAGCCTGGCAAGCCTAAAGATCAGCCTACGAGCTACCGTCCTATTAGTTTACTCAACACGTTTGGCAAAATTTATGAGAAACTTATTTTAAGTCGACTTAAAAAAGTCGCTATGTCTAAAAACCTCCTAATGGAGGAACAATTCGGCTTTAGACCCGGTCATTCCTGTATCCAACAGGCGCACCGCTTAACGGAGCACATTCTCACTGGCTTCTCTAAAAAGAGGCCAAGGGGAACGGGCGCCCTGTTCTTTGACGTGGCCAAGGCGTTCGACAAAGTCTGGCACAACGGCTTGTTATACAAGCTTATACACATGGGAGTGCCAGACAGACTTGTGCACATCTTACGAGACTTTTTGTCGAACCGCCGGTTCAGATACCGCGTGGAGGGCACCCGGTCCTCTACCCATCCCATACGGGCCGGAGTCCCGCAGGGCTCCGCCCTCTCGCCCTTATTATACGCGCTGTACACCAGCGATATGCCCCGAAGTCCAAACGTGGAGTTAGCCCTATTCGCGGATGACACCGCTTTGTTCACAACGCACCCGCTGCCGTCCCGTATCACCTCGAACCTCCAGGCCGCGGCCACCGCCCTGGGCGAGTGGTTCACGAAATGGAGAATAGAGGTCAATCCGGAAAAAAGCGCAGCCATATATTTTAATAGACGTCCCAGTAGGAAAATGTCCCGTGCTATTTCATTATATAATCGCCCTATTCCGTGGGCGAGGTCAGTCAAATACCTAGGTGTCACTTTCGACTACCGATTAACTTTCGCGCAACACGTCAAACGAGCGCGTAACCGAGCCGCTTTTATACTAGGGCGACTCTATCCATTATTAGGTAAAACAAGTAAAATGTCGCTCCGTAACAAGACGACACTTTACAAAACCTGTATCCGTCCCATTCTGACTTACGCCGGCGTGGTGTTCGCACACACTAGGCATAATTCCATCCTGCAGAGATTACAGAATCGCTTCTTGCGCATGGTCACGGGCGCGCCCTGGTACGTGCGCAACGTAGACCTTCACCGCGATCTAGAGCTGCCCACCATAGCTCAGTAACTAAAATGGCTCTCTACCACCTATTTCGAGTCAGCTGCAGACCATCCTAACCGGTTGGTAGTCCAAGCGGCCTCTTACGTTCCCGTCAGGGATGCAAAGGCCTTACACAGACGGCCTAAGAATGTGTTAGAGGACCCCGACGACGCAATTACTGTGGCGAACCAGTCTTACTTGGTCTCCGCCCCGCCCACTCAAACTACACTACACAGAAACACGTCACACATACAGCGTCGCCGCCGGCGGCGACGAGGTCCCCCTAGTTATCATACTGCCGTCACGAGGTATCCCCGAGTGGCAGGCATCACAGTCCAACCCTCCCATGTGCGAGGACCTAAGCCGAGGCTCGACCCTCACAGGAGGGGCCCTTAGGTTGTCGTATTTTAGTTTAGGTATTTTACTTCCGCGCGACGTTGGGGCTACCACTCCACCTCGCTAGTGCGATCAATGTCTTCTCGGTGTGGACTTTCCAGTCCCGCCCACAAGTCCGCGTGAAGCTGTGAAGGCCGCTAGGGCCAACAGCAACTAGTCAATTCGAAAACAAAACAAATACTGTTATATCAATCGACCGACTGAAGCCTGCCTATATCATCAATGAGGATACTTCAGAGCACTTACCACCAGCATCATCATCATCACATCAACCACCAGCGAGGAAGTTTGAAAACGTACCATCAACATCAACATCGATCAATAATAGCATCAAACCTATATTGAAGACTACAAGACATGGACGAGCCGTCAAGCCTCCGGTTCGCTTTCGCTAGGGGGAGTGTATGTAGCGGTACGCTAAACAACCCCTTTTAGCTACGTTAAATTATTACACCTATCTACCATATCGCAGAAGGCGAAGACCTACCTACATAGAAATTAATTATTAACCTACCCCGGCAACCGGATACTGCAAGCTGCATATTATATTTTATTCTGAACTAAATAGGATTTGACGTCCGTTCAGAAACCAAGAAGCAGCCGCAATATCATATCAGCGCCGTACAGTCTTCACTCGCAGCATGCAAGTACATCCGTCTTCGTTTGCTTGATCTTCACGCCGCCGTAGTCGCTTCTTCCGCCGCTGTTCCTGAGTTGTGTCCACGCCGCTGCCGCCCGCCGAGTGAACGCTGCGCCGGCCGGTGCGCCTTTTTATATGCTTCGTCAATCACGGATTTCAACATGGCAGCCACGATGGACTCACGTCGTTGTACGAAGTTTAACAAAAATGGAGCAAGGAAGAAATATATATTTTTGTCTCATTCATAGATAGTTACGTTGCCGAAATTATTAATCTCTATTGTGTAAAATTTGATTGGTAGAAATTTAGAAAGTTTGATTGGTCATTGTAATAATAATAGATTTCATTGGTTATCGATTTGTACAGCTGGTGATATAAATATAGGCAAGGTTTCTCAATAAAGCATTCACATATCCTTCACATATTCGGATTCATATATCCGATACTACCTACAGCAGTAACAAGAACCAGTCGTTTTATTTCTCCACCACAAGAGTCAGACCGTTCGGAGTAGTTAATGGTGGACCTCTCGCCCACCATTACACACTCAACCACACTCTCAAATCATTTACACTCAACCATACACTCAATCATCAATGGAATTTACATCACCAGTAGAGCCAGACCATACACAATCTGATAATACAATTACTTCCTATTTACGTAATTTTAATGATGAATAAAAAAGTAACTTATTCGTAAAATGTTCTTCAATACGTCCTAAAAGTTTAATTAATAAATAATTTGTTGATTAATACAGTATTTTTCATTCCTTACCTTTAAGTAATCTTTCCGTAGAACCTCGTACAGAGCATCACAGGTTTCAGGGATTATTTGGCTAAGAGCTTGCGGTGATATTATTGTAGAAAACTTCATACATTGGTAGGAACGTCCTGTAGCTAGAAATCGCAGTGTAGCAGTTAATCTTTCATGAGGACTTATAGCTTCTCTCATTACAGTGTCTTGTTTCTTTATTAGTGGAGAAACTAAAGCCAGCAGATTTAAATATGCCTCTTCATTCATCCTTAAATAGTTATGCCAATCTTGCGGAGCGAATTTCAACTCATAACAAGTTGGTATGAGAAAATTGCTTCCTTTTCATGAGCCAGTCTTTACACCATAGACTCCGCTTCTTTTTTTCTTTAAACACATAACCAGGCCTAATATAGCAAGTGCGTCATAATCTTCCATTGTTAACATGTATCTTGCGCGAGCTTCTGCGGAGAACTGCCCGATCGACGTCGATATCGGAGGCGTGTGGAGGCACTAGGAACGTTCGATTTATCTGCACAGTCTGAAATCGCTACGATAAATCGTTACGTATGTATGAGGCATTACATTGGAACGGATGTACTATGTGTTTTTTTTTCAGGCTGAATAGTTTCCATTTCTTAAATCGCACTTAACTTTAAGAGCGATCTTAAGATAGATCTTGAGATGCCGTGCTTATTAATAAAACAAACTTGGCAGTTGAGAGCTCTCTCAAAACATCGTCCAAGAGCGTGTGTGCCAAGTACAGTCAAACCGTGACTTGAATTCTAGTTTGATGGTGTGTGAAAATACTGGAATATGGAATTTGAAAATATTTTGAGCGAAATTCATTATTATGATGAACTGGATTACTACGATGATATCTTTTGGCAAAATAATCGTAAACAATGGAGGTAACTTGATCCTTGCATAATAACTTGAAGAAACAATTGTCACAACAGAAATAAAAGTAGTTATTCAGGGTGTTTGTTGCAATAAAAATATTTTTGCAGTGATTTATGATAGTTTTGCAGCTTCCAGAGTTTTCTTCCTTCTCACAGAGACTCTTGTCATTGATCATGTGATAGATAGGCTTTTTGAATCGACACAACACAGTATCTAAGTCGCGTTCTATGCAGTCGCGTAAATCGGTAAATAGTGATAGGAATGAATCTTTATATAAATTCATAGCTAGATAGTCGCTAATAGGTATGATACTGATCATATTACTCCCTGAATGTTTAGGTATGGGAATAACTTTCAGCACGTCGTAAACATCTCGTGCTACTAACGGAATTCCAACTTCGAAAATGAGAAATGACTCTGATAAGCGAGCTTTTATGTTAAGTAATTTGTATAATTTGGAGTAATTCGCGTGATCGATAAATAGTGATAGGTCTTTGGGTATTTGAGTAGATATTACACTCGACTCATGCTGGATTTGCTTGGGGGTTAATAGATGAATGTCGAACTTTCCGTGGAATACGTCGGTAATAGTATCAATAAGGACAGTTTGTATATTTTTTAAGTTGTTAATTATATTATTTGCAATTATTGCGGTGGCGAACTTGTTGATATATGAGTTATTCAAAGACTCCAATTTCAGTTTATTCACCGATTGTTCAAGTTCAAGCATCTTCCTATTGGCTGTCTTATGATGTTTTTCCATGATAGATTATACTCTCTTGATGACATTAAATTCCGCTTCCACGACTGAAGTTTGGTTTTTCCACAACTGGGCAAGATGGTTTTGATTTTGTCTGATATCTCTCTCATACTTTTCCGCGAAGTTATTGTCTAGTATCCCGAACAAAGTATTAGCGATACTACCTACCCCGTTGATGAGACCCCGGCGCTTGCGCGTGCGCAAGTCGCGCTGTTTATAATAATAATAATAATAATCTTTATTTTCAGGTATACACTATTGCAACATGATATTGTATTGTTGTAGTTCCGACTGTTCGTGCTTTAATTGATAAATGACTCCGTCGCAGTGTGAATGCTCTCTTATCTTCGAACAGAGTTTCTAGGTATTCTATGTACTTCGTAGACGCCGCGGTGCCTTCCCAATAAGGATTAAGATCATAATAGACAGTAAGCAATTTGTTGACCTTTAAGGTGCTTCTAAACGGGCAATGTTTTTCGGCAATTTGTGGCTGCAACACAGTGGCTGGCAATATTGCTGGCAATACCAGCAATATTGCTGGCAATCCCAGCCATATAGCCACACATGTTTGGTATGACCGATATTGCTGGCCATGGTTGCCGGAGGATCGCTGAGCGATCGATTATTCTGCAATATTGCCCAGCGAGTTCTATTGCTGTTTCCGTGGCTCTCTATTAATATGGTATAGTGCATCCTTTTCTGCGCGATATGAAGTTTGTGAGTGACGCCGTGATATGATATAATATGCCGCTGCGACGAGTGTGATTTCGTCAGCCATTGTTGTCGGTTTGTGTAGCTCGTTTAGGCGTCTGTAACATGAGCCATACTATTGCAGACATATTGCTCGGCCATGGATTGCTCAGCCATAAATATAGCCGGCAATAAGTAGCCAATGATGCAGCCACAAATTGCCGAAAAACATTGCCCGTTTAGAAGCACCTTTAATAAAATAAAATAAATAAAATATAATAAATAAGTTTCCAATCGTCGACTATTAAATGCATGTTTACAATCTTGTCGAAATATAGGCTAGTATTATGTTGTACGTAGTTTATTGATAGTGTTTATTGATAGTCCGTAAGTATTAGTTATAAGTGTCTTAAAAAATAATAATATAGATGTTGCTACTGCCGCGAAATTGTACTTTCTATTTTTATGCTTTGATCTCTGCTTTGTTTCTTCTTGCTTTAATTCTTGATTTTGTGTTTCTTCTTGATTGAAAGGGAGGATTGATAGTTTAATAACGGGTCTTTTGATGTTTTGTTTTTAACGTTCGTCTTGATGAGTACTTTGGTGCTATATGGTAACCAGGGTCTGATGATGGAGCTGGAAGGTGGCCATAGGAACTCGGTAATTAAGCGACCCAACCACGTCGAGTTTGGGCTTGTTTTTTTTTTTATTTTTTTTTTATAGCCTGAAGGGCTGACGTAAAAGCAGACGAGCCACCTGATGGTAAGTGGTTATCGTCGCCTATAGACACGAGCAACACCAGGGGAGTCACCAGTGTGTTGATTCGTCTTGACGTATACTTTGGTGCTCTATGGTAACCAAGGTCTGATGATGGAGCTGGAAGGTGGCCATAGGAACTCGGTAATTAGGCGACCCAACCAAATCGAGTTTAGGCTCGTTTGATTCGTCTTGACGAGTACTTTAGTGCGAGATGGTACCCAGGGTCTGATTATGGAGCGGGAAGGTGGCCATAGGATTAAGAACACAGTAATTAAGTGATCCAACCAAGTCGAGTTTGGGCTCGTTTGATTCGTCTTGACGAGTACTTTGGTGCGAGATGGTACCCAGAGTGTGATGATGGAGCTGTAGGGTGGCCATAGGATTAGGAACACAGTAATTAAGTGATCCAACCAAGTCGAGTTTGGGCTCGTTTGATTCGTCACGACGAGTGCTTTGGTGCTAGATGATAACCAGGGTCTGATGATGGAGGTGGAACGTAGCTACAGGAAATCGGTAATTAAGCGACCCAACCACGTCAAGTTTGGGCTCTATAAATTCGTCTTGACGTGTACTTTGGTGCTAAATGGTAACCAGGGTCTGATGATGACCAAACTAACATCCATTGCTATAATTATTAATAACTAATAACTAATTTTTAATAAACCAAAGTAAGCTAGCGACCCACCCCGGCTTCGCACGGGTGCAATGCTGATACTAAATACACTACAGGAAAACTGTGAACGTTGTATATAAAAACATAGCGGCCCGCTCTGGCTTCGCACGGTATAACATATATAGCCTATGTTACTCACTGAAAAACTGATTAAAATCGATCCAGTAGTTTTGATTTATTCATTACTGTCCGTGGCAAGTTAAATTTGGAGTAAAACAATTCCCCTTTCCCTATACCATGAAGATTTCCTGCTATCTTTGGAATATCTAATTTCATACCTACATTACTTATTTACTTCGCTACGTCCCGCAATTTTAAATCTGTAATATCTTCGAAAATATTCATTTAAATCTTGTGCTGTAAAGGACCATATAGATCTATATTAAATCAACAATGTATTTAAGCTATTTAATTGGATAAGGATTAATGCTGTATTGGTTAAAATCGCTTCGAAAATTAGCCATTATTTGTCGAAAAAGTAAATAACAAAAAATGTTATTGTGGGATATCCATAAGTGATAGACATATACCATCGCGGAGTTTTCTGTAGACCTTTCCAATGTGTACAAATAATTAGTACATTATTTTGATAAATCTCGTAGGGTTCAGCCTGCGTTTGCAATGTAAGCGGAAAAAATTGAAAATTAACGACATCACATTAGAAACCTCAAAATAACAGTATTTCTCCACTATTTAATGGCTGTTATTATACATATAAACCTTCCTCTTGAATCACTCTATCTATTAAAAAAAATGTGTGCGTGTACTAGTGTACACACGTATGAAGTGAAACTTCTTTACGACAATATACAGGGTATATAAATATACAGGGTATATTGTATGTACGACAATATTTATAAAATTTATAAGACGATGTAGATTATGCATAAGAGCTAGGGGAAGACACTTTGAGCATTTTATGTAAATAAATGGATTTGTTTTTCACAAATGTATTTTTATTTATGATAATTTTAGTCAATATTAACCAACATATTTATACCTTTTTGGAATTGATAAAAGCTGTACTTGTTTTTTAAATAAAGTTCCACCAAGTGTCCATACATTTTTTTACACCACGATGTATCAAAGATCATGTTGCATTTTGTGTAATAAAAATTTTGCCAAAATTAATAAATTAAGACATGATTAATTCTTATCCTACTAATGGTTTGAACTGGAAAACTTTTAAAATAACCAACAAATATGTTTTACTATCTGTATTAAATAAAACAAACTTAAAATTGTAAAAAAAAAAAATATTTCCAATACTATTAGTATTCAAGGTGCCAAGTTTTATAAAAAATCCTTAAAATTTTTTAACTTGAAAACTATAAGGCCTAGGCCAATAAAATTTTGTGTTTGACGTAGACCGGGACCCCCCCTATCACCCACATCCCCTTGGTCCATTACTTACGGGACACCCTGTATATAATAATATCATAATATAAATATATTGTTATAATTATAAATTGTATTGTATTGTATTGTTCATCATCGTCATTGTTCGCAACTCAGTGCATCAATCGCTAATTATGCATTTCTCCCACTCTGTTTTCATCTGTGAGGTGAGGAGACTGCACATGTATTTCTGAACGGTAAAGTCTGGTGGTGGGAGTAGCTCCACTTAAGCGACATGCTATCCCTACTCCACCGGAAAAATCACTTTAATAGTCATCCTAAACTATCTTTGAATACTTAGTTATAATTTATTTACTGTTATATTGCAGTTAAAAACCTTTATTAAATATTTTACCAAATAGACTAGTCGTTGCATACCGTATAACGAAACATTAATCTTTAGCTAGTCTGTGCATATTATGTCATGTCAATGTGCCACAAACAAGTCAAAACAAACCTGGCTGGTTATAAATAATTTCGATAAAAAGCAAAACTAAAGAGACGTCAGAGTTACATTGACAAATAATGTCATCAAAGTAAACAAACGTTATGAAATCGTATTTAACCTTCCTATACTCGCGCGTCGGTCTGTCAGACCGACAAACCTATCAATCGCTGTTTTTTTCAAAACTACCTACATTATGACTTTGAAGTTCTTAGTAGCTTCATTATTTGTCGCCCTCCATCGTTTAGTAACGTTTAAGTGCAGTTGTCAAGTGGACAAGTATTGTTTTAGCGCTAGTGTCGGTCTGTGAGACCGACGCGAGTATACGTGTTATAAATTTTGGCAAGTTGAAATTCTTAAATTCTGTTTATTACTCAATGAAATGTATTATTTAATTCTATTGGTATATTTTACTTATTGAGTATAATGTATAACAAATATTTTAGAACAGTTTTTGAAGTTATACTTCTTTTGGCGCGATGGAGAAAAATGGTGAGAGTGAATTTGCGCACACCGACACCTAAATTTAACAGCATGAAGTTAGTTTTACGATGCGCGCGCAGCAGTATGAAGTTGCCGGCTAACCACTCATACTCATTGGCCTATTGGCCTTTGTCAATGTAAAGTTGCAACGTGCACACCGATAGATGGCGTTAGGAGCCTAAAAATTTTTGAAGTTATACTTCTTTTGGCGCGATGGAGAAAAATGATGAGAGTGAATTTTTACGATGCGCGCGCACACCGACACCTAAATTTAACAGCATGAAGTTAGGCGCGTGACGATGCGCGCGCTGCAGTATGAAGTATTGTATGGGCATGTGACAACTGACAACTAGCGACCTCTATTTGTTATGTATGGCCCTATCTCGGTAAATCGAACTATTGTTAACAGTATAGCCGGAGATAGTTTCTGAAAATGACACTAGATGGCTATATTGATCTTAGGGTGCTATGCGGCGGTCTTGCTTGCGTACTTCGTATGATGTAACAATAGATGTCGTTGTCAGTCTGAACTTCACTCTTTAAACACTTTTGTTTGCACTGATTTTAACTTTTTTAGTATAATTAATACTAAATATTATTAAATTATTAACGTTGAATATTTATTATTAATGATGCCAAAGAAGTATAACTTCTTACGTGCGTACATAAGTACACGCAATTTTTTTACATTTTTGGTCAATTTTGTATCCACAGTGGACGACGAGCTAATAAGGGCGTTATTGGAATGTGAAAATAAAAATTTCCTACTAATCTCTAGTATGCACGTTGATGCCAAAATAAATGAACAAACTAGAAAACCAGAAATAATTATGGACTACAATTCTACAAAAGGAGGCGTCGACACAGTAGATAAAAATGTGCGAGACCCATAAGCCTATAACTGTGCTAGAGGAACTAATCGGTAGCCGATGGTTATTTTTTACTGTCTTACGAATGTTGCGGGGATAAATTCTAATATGTTATATGGGCTCACAATATGGACATAAAAACCAATCACAGGAAGTTTCCGGAGAATCTTTCATATGATCTCAATATTCCTCATCTCAAAAAACGCGCATCCGTTTTTAGTTTGCCAAAAATACTCAGACAAATGACACTAGAAATATGCAAAATTGATAATCCTCTTCCTTCGTCTTCTGATATTCATCTGAAAAACCGTTGTTCACTTTGCTCTTCAAAAAAAATCGTAAGACCAGATACAACTGCATGATCAGCAAGAAATACTTTTGTCTCGAACATGCGATTATGGTATGTTCTGACCGTTATACCAATGAAACTATTACTGATTTATGCTTCTCTTTGTGTTATTATTGTTTTCAATTCAATTCAATTCTTTATTTCGGACAACAGTAATCCATTTTTTTGTTAGTAGGTACATATAAAACTTAAAGACTATGTTAGTACAACCTACAACTAAAAATACAATAAAAAACAATAAAAAACAATATAATTCAGTACTCCATATACCTGCGAAGCACTCCATGCGGACGACAACGTCTAGAATGCGGAATGGACTCAGTTTCCGTCATCATCCGCCTAAAGTGCCTCAAGACAGGTGAATGGATATCCTCCGCTATAGTTTTTAGGATGATGTTGTTACTCTCCCTAAGTCTCCCAATCAGCGATGCTGCTCTTTTGCGCAGAATGGCATGGAATCCATCTGTTCGATTTTCTGCAAACATCGCTGACGCACTGCAGAATCGGGGAAGTCTCAACAACATCCTAAAAATATTATTGTACTGAATGCGAAGGGCGCTTAACGATCGTTTAGTATGCCTAATCCATAGACCACCCGTGTACAGACCCTGAAAATATGCTTTAAACAGCATAATCTTGACCTGGTCTGAACATCGAGCGAATCTACGGGCCAGCATATTACCTCTGATCGCCAGCGCCCTCCGCTCTCTCTCAATGTCTACATCGTCTTTGAGGTCGTCGGCAAGGAAATGTCCGAGATATTTAAATTTGTATACCCGAGTGAGTCCCAGCCCGTTTAGTGTTAACGGAGGGGTATATTCTGGATACTTGCCGCCGGCCCCGAACACCATGTATTCAGTTTTTTTTACATTGTAAATGAGGCCATGTGATGTAGCATAGGCCTCACATACTTTCAACAGCTCTCTGATTGACCTCGCAGTCGGACCGAGCAGCACCATGTCATCCGCGTAACTAATGTTGTTAAACGGGACTCCCGCTACCCGACATCCAACACGGTTGCTGCTGAGCTCGACTATGAGGTCGTTTACATACAGGTTGAAGAGCTTGGGCGAGGTCCGCCCTCCCTGCCTTACCCCACACTCCAACCTGTACGACTCAGATACACTGTTCGACCATTTAACATAATTGTCTTGGTTAGCGTACCAGTAACGGAAGATGTTCATCAAGGATTTTGAAAAACCCCTATCCGCCATCTTTCTCCAAAGCACATCATAGGAAACGAGGTCGAAGGCCTTGGAGAGGTCGAGAAAGCAGGCATAAACCGGCGTCCTACGGTCTGTATAGTACTGGACGGCATGCTTGACACTCAATATCGCGCTTTCAGTTGACAGCCCAGGCCGGAACCCAAACTGTGCGTCATGAAGATTTAAAGACTTCTAAGAGAGTATCAAGCAACCCATCCAGCACCTTGGCCACCACTGTAGCGAGAGATATCGGTCTGTAGTGGCTCACATCCGAAATATCCCCCGTTCTGTTCTTAACTATGGGCACAACTACTGTTTTTATTAGATCAGCTGGTAAATATGAGTGGCTGATGCACAAAGAAAAGAACATTGCCAGGACCCTTGGAAGATGTTCTCCTGCATTCTTTAAGTGCTCAATACTGAGCCCATCGTGTCCGGGAGATTTTCCACGACGCATGCTCTTTAACACCTCTGTAACTTGGCTAGCCGTGAATCTGGTTGGAATCTCATTTCCCAGGATACCGGTATCAGTATCGTCCAAGTTAGTGGATAGGCCAAGCGGAGAGGTCACTTTAAAGTGCTCCCTAAACCTTTCAGCAATCTCACTAGGTTCACTCTTGCCATCAACACTCGCCGGGAGGCCAGGTCGTATGTTCATCTTGCCTGTGGATTGCCAAAACTTATCAAACCTTTTCTCAGCCTGAAGCCTTGCCAACTGGTCCATTTTTATTTGGTCTTGATTGTTTTGACACCACTTCAGTCGGCTCTTGAAGATCTTATTGGTTTCGTGCATTTTTTCATAAATGAACCCTGCTTTTGGACGGTTATGTAAGACCCATTCATTAAACCACAACCTGGCCTCCCTGTGAGCCACTCTCACATGCCTGTTCCAGCCACACAATACTCTTCTCTTCTTAATAGACCGGGAACAAGAATTGGAATTATTCCCTTCCGTCCTGTAGGTTTGAACAGCCGCACTTCTCAAGATATCTATAAATTTGGCATATAAGCAATCTAGAATAACCCTGTGACTTGGCAAAGTACATGACCCAGAACTGCACACTTTGAATTCTGATGGAAAGACAATATCCCGCAACGCTTTATGACATAGATCATGGTAGCTCCTAATCTGAGATGTATCTCTCTCGCCCCACACCACTGCGCTACGCTCCCCTTTATGAGTCACTACTGTAGGTCTGACTATTGCCAAATCACAGTTAAGGCTTAGTGGTAAATGGTCCGACATATAAACATCCTCCGTCACCCACACGTCAACCACAGTTTGTAATGCTGACAGGGATACCACACAGTGATCCAGCCAACTTCGACTTCCATGATAAAGGTCTAAATATGTATATGTGTCCGAGTCTAATAATTCTACATCAGCACAAATCCAAGACCTATCTGTACAGAAACTATTTAGTTCCGAATAAAAAAGCTCCCTTAGGTGTGCATTAAAATCGCCTAGGATAAATATACTTGCAATTTCATTACTTACTTCAATTGCACTTATTTCGCTTAATACTTCAGTGAAGACAGGCAAGTTATCATACGATTTAGTAGGCATATATACAGAAATTATTAAGATGTTACGTTGACCAATGGTAGCTTTAATTGCAACTAATCTAGGATTATTACAGTTTATAACTGTAATATTATCGAAAATTCCCTTCCGCCAAAGAATAGCTACACCACCGTACGGTCTCCCTCTCAAAATGCCAGCGGATGTGTCTACAGCAGACTTCCCGGTATATTCAAAATCACTACTTACAGTTCCCAATAAAGGAATATCGTGATCCAAAAGCCACGTCTCCTGTAGACACACTACACTCGCATTAATACATATATTTTTAATATCATCAATTGATCTTTTAAACGACTAACAGTTAAAACTTGTAAATATACAGTGTTTATTTGTGTATATATTATTATCCATTATTATTAATTGACTAGCAGACTATAACGCTACGACTTGGGTTTATACAAAAACCGCACAAAACGTCTAAAAGTTATGCCATCAGGCCATAATAGGCCATAATAGGCCATAATATTACATATATTATCTTTAATATGTCAACTTTATTTTTTGGTACGAACATTTTGTACGCGTTGTATTTCTTCGCAGATTTCATTTGAATCATTTTTAATGATACACAAACATTTGTTTTATCATGAATGTAACTGACAATATCATGTTCGCTGGTGTCTTTGCTTACATTAGATATAAACAACGGTATTGTAACGTCTGCCGCTTTAAATTTTCCGTCTGGTGATGTAGAAGCGCAACCTTTTTGTCCAATGAGTTTATACCTCTTAGCAGTTTTACTCCGAACGATTTTCCACTCATTATTGTCGATTCCTCGAGAAGAATCATCTGACCGATCGATGGTTTTAGGATAAGAACCGGGGCGTTGACCGGGGCGTTGACCTCTGCCTGTGCGCAGGTAACAGGCACTGTCGAAACCGCCGCTGTACTTATCGCGGCCTCCGCTTGAGTCGTTTGTAGCGCCGTCCCTCTCTCGCTTGCATCTGCACTTGCCATCGTACACGCTTGCAGTAGCCTCTCACTTGCAACTTTCGAAACCGCAGTGGGCGCCTCCACGTGCCTTTGTGATTCTATTACAGCTGATTGTTGTCCTTGAAAAGAAACTGATTTTGCCTTCATACTAACATTCACTGGCGGAGACGGCGGCGTCGATTGACTCGTGGTTTGTGTAGGTACATAATGAAGTCCCATAGGGCCACTACTTAAATCATAATAACTGTCGTTTAGATAAGCTCCTCGATTTTTATTTATATTGAAGTTAACACTAGGAGGGTTATCAATCAGTGTTGCATTCTTCATGCTCTGTACTTCAATTCTCAGTTGTTCGAACATTTCAGTCGTAACTGTCTTTTCTTGCATCAAGGTCACCTGGTTCTGTAGCCTCGCAATATCTTTTAGTAGTCGACTGCTATCAATATGATCGAAGCTCACGCTGGGCACACGATGTAGATCTTTGGCTACGAAGATAGGGAACATTTCGGCATCTGTAGCTTTCATAAGAGCAATAATGTCGTCAAGATCCCTCGCCATTCTCTTCTTATTGTTTTTTCGACGAACAGCCATCTTCTTTGCATTGGGCACCGATTCAAATATCAAGGACTTAGCCTTCGTGATATCCTCCACACTGAAGGACGATGTGACTAATTGATGGACACTTTCCTCGTCCATATAATCCAGCACATTGGCCAGAAATGCCAGAAGTTCATTAATGACCACATTACAACTCGCGCACTTCACTGTGTTCGAGTTCATTGCACTCAACGATGAGTCAGCGTCTACACAATACACACGCTCGCACTAGTCCGATACTTGCGACTGACTCCATTTTTTCATACTTTATATTATTGTTACGTGTCAGGAGTACTGGGTTCGAGAAAATGCCAAAATG
The DNA here is from genome assembly GCA_905404135.1 of Hesperia comma. Classification (NCBI taxonomy): domain Eukaryota; kingdom Metazoa; phylum Arthropoda; class Insecta; order Lepidoptera; family Hesperiidae; genus Hesperia; species Hesperia comma. Next base: position 17,681,697 of record FR990015.1, on the reverse strand, counting down.
TACCACAAACACTTTATTGTACACGTAGATACACAATTACACACTGTACACAGTACACACCACAACACTATGCACGTAGGTACTCGTAGACACACTCGTCGAACACTGTATCGCTCGTAGAAATCACTTCACTTCGCACTGGTATCGCTCGTAGGTATCGCTGGTATCTTCCTGGTTTCGCTTCCGAAACTAGAATGTCCGCACTTGACCGATCGCCCCTTTTTATACCACTCACGCACCATTCACGGCAATCCAGAACATTCCCGCTAATTCCGGACGGACCCGATTCGTATAAAATTCTAGTATGTTCCTTGCAACCGACGTTCGCCCTTATGACTATTGCCGTAAGGCGAAGCGTCGTGCGCGTAGTTTCGAGATTGCCGCGCTCCTATTGTTTCTATTGTTTGCGCGACATGTTTATGGCCCCTATTGTTTATTGTTCAGCGAGGTACGCCAGGGCTGTCACATTATCATATTTCTTAGTATTTTTCTTAGTTGACATTGTGAAAAAAGTTTTAAACGGTTTTTCACAACTATGAGTCAAAAATTCAGGTTTTTTTAAGAGGCTGGTCTACAAGACTGTTTCCATACAATAAAAATGTTATACAGATATATTTTTTACATTTTTTATTTTTCTATATCTTATTCTTTATAGCAAATATCACTAATACTCACAAATAATATTATTTCATTTAGATAAGCAACATTAACTTTTCGGTCTGTGAGACCGTGCGCGAGTATACGTGTAACGTAAAACCGCGCGAGTACAGGAAGGTTAAAGTTACAGAAATTTATTAATAAAAATAAAGAAGGAATACAGGAAACATTAAAAAAGGTAACATTTAAAATTTATAAATAGTCCCAGAAGTCAATAACAAAGTAATAATTGGATACATACATAATCTTAAATAAATTTTACATCAAAGTTCAAATTTGACAATGATTTAAAATAAAGATGGCGCGTAACGCGTCAAAAGCGTAACGCGTCAAAGCCATATCAAAGCGTAACCGAAAAATGTGACGAAAAATTTTTTTCAACGCAGATAAAGAAGTTTCACTTCAAAAAACCGCATCAAAATTCGTTGCGTAGTTTTAAAGATTTAAGGACACAAAGGGACATAGGGACAGAGAAAGCGACTTTGTTTTATACTATGTAGTGATACATACCCTGTAAAAATACAGTCTCTTCATTATTCAATAAATCTATTAAATGTTGCTTGACTCGATGCTGATTCCAGACAAAACTATCATGGGATGCTCCTCCAAATGAAGCATCTACTGATTGCATCTACGATCGCGTTTGGCTCAGAGCTTGAATAGGATACACCGAGAGACCATTTGCTATTTAAAGCATGTCTGGCAAACGAGCTGAAGGCTCTGAAAATATGTTTGACATCCGCAGCGGATATTAATACTAGGCCACCGAAGCCCATTTCGACTCATACCAGAAGTGAATCGAGTGCTGACACTAGCTCAGCGGGTCTTTAATGATATGCTTCAAACTACAGATCTTTCTGAACATGTGAAGACTGTCAGGCTGGTAGCGGGCGGATGTGGAAAATAAAAATAGCGTTATGATGGGTATGTGCTCTAGTTATTGTTGTATTATTGTTGTTGTGCTGGGTATGTGGTCTAGTTGGTTAAGATCGGACCATTGCGGACAGTTTATTTCGGTAACTAGTGCTTTTAGGCCACAAAAACAATTAATCAGATATAGACCTATAACAAAAAATAAAATATCACTATTTAAAGCTGGTGTCTCCTCCAGAATCCAAGGACCTGCAATCTCTGAACAACCTGATCCTGATAGCCAATTTAAAACTTTATTTAATACCATAAATTTTCAATTCCAAAAATTTTTTAAATACAAATGTATAGATTCCAGTAAAAAATTTAAGTTTAGTGATTGGGCAACTGTAGGTATTTTTAAAAGTCGGAATAGGTTATATGAACTATATGAAGAGAAACAATTTAACCATTCCCCTGCATTTCTTGAGCGGGTCAAAATGTATTCAAAAATTTTTAAATCAGTTTGTATTCAAGCAAAGGCAATGTATATTAGGAATAAAATCCTGAAATCAGATAATAAAGTAAATACCACATGGAATATCATTAGTAATGAGACTGGTAGGAAAAAACCCCGGGACAGTAAATTCGAGCTGATAATTGATAACAATAAAATCACCTGCGATAAAAGAGTAGCAAACGCATTCGAATCATTCTTTAAAAATATTCCAATTACGCTTACTCATTCCCTCGATTCATCGCCAACTGCAGCTTATACTCTATTAAGAGAAACTGTTGATGAATGTAGTGTTTTATTTAAATTTAAATATACCACACCAAAAGAAATCATTAAAATTTATAGATCCCTGAATATTAAAAATACAGGTGATTTATGGGGAATGTCAGTTAAAATCATAAATGAGATAATAGATATTATAGCCCCATATTTGGCTAATATATTTAATAATTGTATAGATACGGGCATATTTCCAGATCTCTTGAAATATAGTAAAATCATCCCAGTTTTCAAATCAGGTGATAAAACAGACCTTAATAATTACAGACCTGTCTCCATTTTACCAACTCTAAGTAAGGTTTTTGAAAAGATTTTATTAAATCAAATGATTAACCACTTCAACGCCCATAATTTGCTTCACCCGGAACAATATGGCTTCACTAAGGGCCGTAGTACAACTGATGCGGGTGCCAGGCTTCTAAAATACATCTTTGAAGCCTGGGAGACTTCTCAGAACGCCATAAGTGTGTTTTGTGATTTGTCTAAAGCGTTTGATTGTGTAGAGCACGAAACCCTACTATTAAAGCTTAAACACTATGGCATCAGGAATACTTCACTTAACTTGATTGCATCGTATTTAAGGGATAGACGTCAATGTGTTAGCGTTAACGATTCCCAATCTACGGGGTCAAAATGCGTTCTGGGTGTTCCTCAAGGCTCAATTCTAGGGCCTTTTCTTTTTCTTGTTTACATAAACGATTTGCCGTATTATATTAAAAAATATGCGGATATTGTGCTGTTTGCTGATGATACATCACTAGTATTTAAGACGAATAGAAATAAATCAAATTATGACGACGTAAACAGTGCTCTGTCTCGCGTATCTCATTGGTTTACTGCAAATAATCTACTTTTAAATACTAAAAAAACCAAGTGTGTAGAATTTATGCTTCCAAATGTACAAAAAATAGACAAAATTCTCAAATTAAATAACGAAACTTTAATTATGGAACAGACCTCAGTTTTTCTGGGAGTCACTTTGGACTCCAAACTTCAGTGGGGCTTTCATATATCGGCACTAGCATCTAAATTAAGTAGAGCGGTATACGCAATTAGAAAGATAAGGCAATTTGCCGACGTTGAAACTGCTAGACTCGTTTACTTTGCCTACTTTCATAGCCTTTTGTCTTATGGCATTTTATTATGGGGCAAAGCAGCTGACATAGATGCCATATTTGTGCTGCAAAAACGAGCTGTTAGGGCTATCTATAGATTAAAGACGCGCGATTCTTTGCGTGAAAAGTTCAAAGAAATAGGTATTTTAACAGTAGCCTCTCAATACATCTATAGTAACTTAATATTCATAAGAAAAAATTTGGGTATGTTCAAAATTAATAGTGATACACACAATCACCTTACAAGAAATAGACATAATTTAGTCACGCCTGCATTTCGCCTACGTAAGGTGCAACGATCTTTTATGGGGCTTGGTGTTCAATTTTACAATAAGTTACCCAAGACGATACGTGATTTACCAATTGGAATGTTTAAGCGACGTGTAAAATCACTACTTGTTAGTAAAGGATATTATGGTATAGATGACTATGTTAATGATAAGGGTGCCTGGGAGTGATAATGCCGCGACCAGTTCCGCTTAGACTAGAATAAGTTTTTCTTTAAGTTTAGCCGTAATTAGTACTAAGTGCAACCTGTACTGTGAGTGGAGAAAGAGAAAAAAAAGACTCCTTGGAAGTTTCTTGCCGCTTCTTCTTCCAAGTCCATTCACCGTAGGGATTTGTTGAAGCGATGGCGTAACTTGACTTTCGAAATGCGTTTGTAAAAACCTACTTCGAAGAAATAAATATTTGAATTTGAATTTGAATTTGAATTTGGTTATCTCATGCACCGGACCATATTGAAACTATTGAGCTGGTATTTCCTATACCAGGACATTCGTTTCTGCCACCTGATAGAGTATTTGGCCTTATTGAAAAAGAAATACAGCGTATGGAGGTTATTCTGAAACTTGAGGAACACGTACTTACACATTTTTGAAAAATATGGAAGAGTTTAAAGATTTGATGGCATGAAGGATTGGAAATCTGAACTCACAAATATAATTCATCCCCCTGGAAAGTGGCATTTCCAATTTAATCAATGCAAAAGATTTAATTTATAAATAATGAAAAATTAATGATGTTTATGTACGTGGAGAACCCAATTATGGAGCAGATGTACGATGTTTCAAGTCTGTGTTGAAAAGGGGTAAAACATTTTTTGATGTTAACCCAGCTTTTATAGAAAAATGAAAAGTTATTGTAAAACGAGACAAAATTAAAGATGTTGACATTGTACTAGAAAAACATTGCGGTGAAAATCGGAAAGAAAGTGATTCAAATTTACAATATTATAAAGAAGTTATACTTCAATCACAAGGCCAAACTAATGAAAATATAAATGAATATGAAGAAATGTGTGATGTTGCTGTGCCTGATTCTGATTTAAGGGTTTAAATGCCAAAGTTAATTAGAGAATTAATAATAAAAAAATGTGTGCGTGTACTGGTGTACACAGGTATGAAGTGAAACTTCTTAAATATTTTACCAAAAAGACTACTCGTTGCATACCGTATAACGAAACATTAATCTTTAGCTAGCCTGTGCATATTATGTCATGTCAATGTCAAGCGAATATTTTGTTTTGATTGTATTCTAATAAGATTGTAAACTTACAAATAGATAAAAATCACAATCTTATTAGAATCGTAAAAAGAAAATGTAGGTTTTTTCTAATAAGATTGTGAATAGATATAGGTCTGTGGTTGTCTTGGTTTTGTTATTTTAAACACAATTGTATGGTATTTGTTTTGTTCGTGTTTATTTCAATGAAACTACCACTTTAGTAATTTTGCTCCGAAATACTTTTTCTAAATAAAAAAAGTACTACTTCGTCTGAATCAACCGTAAGAGGGGCAAAATAAATAATATAATAACAATAAAAATAAAAATACACTTAAAAACTAAATACAAACATTACGCCGTTTATTGTCCAATAGTCGCCGTCTTGAGTCCAATAATAAGATCCCAAAATTAGGTACCGTTATAGTGCCACAAACAAGTCAGAACATACCTGGCTGGTTATAAATAATTTGGATAAAAAACAAACTAAAGAGACGTCAGAGTTACATTGACAAATAATGTCACCAAAGTAAACAATCAAAAGAAATCGTATTTAAAGTTACAGAAATGTATCAATAAAAATAAAGAAGGAATACAGGAAACATTAAAAAAGGTAACATTTAAAATTTATAAATAGTCCCAGAAGTCAATAACAAAGTAATAATTGGGTACATACATAATCTTAAATAAATTTTACATCAAAGTTCAAATTTGACAATGATTTAAAATAAAGATGGCGCGTAACGCGTCAAAAGCGTAACGCGTCAAAGCCATGTCAAAGCGTAACCGAAAAATGTGACGAAAATTATTTTCCAACGCCGATAAAGAAGTTTCACTTCAAAAATATATGATTATATCTTGAGAAAAAGTATCTTTTCTTTTTTTGTCGACGGTACATTTGTTGCCAACATTTAATTGCAGATGTGCCACTGTCCATAACCATACACGCAATCTCACCACTGTCCTCTTATCAGATGCAAAGTCGCCACAGTCATGTTATTTTTATTAAATACTCAGTAAATTTTAATTCTCTGAGATCCAAATTACCGTTTTTTCCATATTATACCCTCCTTTAGATTAAAATATAATTATGTTTATACTATAATCTACGTTATTGTGTTGCCGTGCTAGATTTTCTTTATTTTGTTCTTTAGATTTTTTGGACACTAGCGTTTTTTTCAGGAACGTAGTACGCGCTGGTGCACATGGGGAATCGTCTACGATTTTCCATTTTACGCCGGCGTAACACGTTTCGTTATTTCAATTTTAGCGAGGAGGAAAAGCAGATGGCATTTTGTGATAAATTGGTACTACCTCTATGCAAAACAATTCAGATTCCGGGACGTGCTGTTTATTTTAATAACTATTTCACAACACTCGACTTTATCTCATATGATACGAGATAAAGTCGAGTAACAAAATTAGTAGATATGTCAAAATTAAGTGTTGGCATTCCAGGCGTTGTGTTTCACCACCTTCGACCATATTATCACTTGACACCAGGCGAAATATGGTGAAACGCTAACCTGTATAAAAAAATGTAAAAATATCAAAAATAATAATTAAAAAAAACCTGGTAACGAGTTACATTAAATCTTTGAATGATATTTTAAACGCTGAGTTCAGAAACACAAAATATTTACAGTAGAACTAAAGTTATAATGCGCATACAAATCTTCGCCAGTGGTCGCGTTTCCGGAAACAACCGAATTATTGAATCGTAAGAGCCCTAACCAATGCTCTTGCATTTAGCATCTTGTGCGATAGAAATAGGAGTCAATATCAATCGATAACAAGTTCGAACAGTCGGCGGCGGTCGACGGGCGCCGCCGGTGAGTTGAACGTCAGTCAGTTGTCATAATATAGAGAATATATAGAGCTGATATTACACACCCTCCTTGGTTTTGTTTTCAGAGGTAAGTTTAAACATACATACATACAGGGTACATATAATATATTTTTAACTCGTCATTTTAATAAAATTCAAATAGAATACACATAAAAAATAAAACACATAAAAAGCTTACATAAATTTGATAGAATGTTACAACTCCGCCCATTTCATCTTCTTTCAGATCGAATCCTTCCAGAATGGATAAATTTAAACGTGGGAAGCCGCTTAACTCACAAGCACGGCAAATGGTATTTAATGTGTACCTTTATTTCTTAAATGAAGCTAATGTATTCAAAAACGACCATGACGGTTATTTTAAAAAAGTTCAGGAGCGTGTGACAAAATCTACAGGAATTTCACGCCGAACTTTGACTAATATATTGAACGAAAAAAGGCAAAATCAATCAATGAAATTTTCCACACCGAAAAAAGGAAAACCTAAAAGTAGGTTTCGGATGGGACTTGATGATTTCGACTATTGTGTAATTCGAAATATGATAAGTATACAATTTTCAGTTGACGCTCAAAGAACTCCCAACTGTAAATAATTTGAGAAAAAAGTTAATCGAAGCTATTAATTTCAAAGGCTGTGTAGAGACTTTAAGGCTCATCTTGAAAGACATGGGGTTTAGGTTTCTGAAAACTGATACCAACCGACGGTTACTTATGGAAAAGCCAGATATACGATTAAAAAGGATCAAATATCTCCGAGAAATACAACAGCTGAGAAATGCTGGTAGAAACATAGTATTTATGGACGAGTCATACGTGCATACATCGCATACTAAAGGTAAAACTTGGCAAGACAGCAGCAAAAAAGGTATTAAACAACCCATTTCTAAAGGAGAGCGAATTATTATTGTACATGCAGGCAATGAAAAAGGCTTCGTCTCAGGGGCTTTAATGTTACATAAATGTGTCGACTCAGAAGGTGACTATCATAAAGAAATAAACGCCGAACGTTATCAAACTTGGCTACGCAATCAGTTGATTCCCAACTTGCCTCCTAATAGTGTGTTGGTAATTGATAACGCCCCATATCATAATAAGCTGTCTGTAAAACCACCAAACTCAAATACACCCCACAACCAACCACAAATGATTGCGTGGTTACAACAACACAATGTTCCTCATGACCCAAATAAACTCAAACCTGAATTGTACGAAATTATAAAAAGACACAAAGAACAATACACAGAATTTGCCATTGACCGTATAATGGAGGAGCATGGGCATAAAATTGTACGATTGCCACCATATCATCCAGATTTCAACCCCATCGAAAACATTTGGGCGCAAATAAAACAACACGTTGCCAAAAGAAATATTGCAATGAACGTTACGTCAGTTAAAGAAGCTATTTTAGAAAAAATCAACAATATAGGTTCGGAAGAATGGAAAAAAGTTCGTGATCATGCCCTTAAATGCGAAGATGAGTATAGGAAATATGAGTCAAGAATCGATAGTTATTCAGATGAAATGATTATTTACACAGGAGATAGCAGTGATATAAGTGAAATTGGAGACCTTGATGAAAATTCCGATGACTCTATGATGTCAGGAATAGAGAATCTCCCTGATTCTGATTAAATATTAACCTATGTTCTGTAATACGATTCTGATTAAATAAAACTTTTTTTCCTAATACTTATACCTAAATCTTCTTTTCATTTAAACCTTCTTTTTTCCATCGTTAAATCGTCGTCGTCGCTTTCCTATGTGGGTCATGCGTGAAATCTCGTTACTCATAAATCAATATTAATTTATCTCTTTTACCACAAAAAAATATATATTAAATTATGCATGAAGTAAATGTACTTTCCACTCTATATAGATATCATCTCCCAACGCTTCGGAAATACGACCGATGCCGAACAATGGCGAAGATCGCTATGCGCATTCTCAGTTTGGTTCTACTGTACTGGATTTAAAGGACATCGACATTGGAATAAAAGCTTCAATAAGCATGTCAGAATTAATAGATGACGAGAATGTACCATGTTCAGCTACCACTGATTTTTATAAAACGTGTCAAGACTTTTACATGGAGTTAACATCGGACATTAATAAGCGGTTCGATTTCAGAGACTCCCTGTTCAGAATAATATCTGATAAAAAAATATGTAAGTAGAAAATATAACTGATGAAAAATGTTTGCCGCCAAAATGGCGTTTCTCTTGTACTAGTCTTTGCTCGAAATTAAAGTAACGTGTCCTACAAACTTTGTTTTGTGTTATTTAAAAAGTATTCTTGCACGTCGTAAAGCTAAAATCCTCATAACTCAATAGGTTATGGGCCCAGGATACTCTGGAAACAAAAGTATAATAGAAAGCGGCAAAGAAAACGTTAATATTCGAGTTATGAAAAAGTCATCGACACCTAACCACAAAATGGATCCCACGCGCACCGTAAATTTAGAGAAGTTTGATGGAAATAACTTTCGACAGTGGAAGTTCCAAATCAAATGCGCATTAAAGGCAAAAGGTATTGATATTTCAGAACCCAAACCCGAAATTAACTCGACCGAATGGTTAAAAAAACGATGGTATGACGATGTTCATTATAACCTCTTCGATGGACTTCAAACAAATTACATTAATAGAAAACTGTGAAACCGCCAAAGAAATAATGACAAAACTTGAATCAATATATGAACAAAAAAGTGAACTGTGTAAAATGTTAATCCATGAGAAGTTTTATCAGTACAAAATGTCTGCGATTGACAGCGTAGCACAACATATAACAACTCTAAAGTGGAAAGCTTAGCTAAGCAATTAAAAGAAAGCGGCGAGGCCGTGAGTGAGATGGCTATTATAACAAAAATACTTGGAACTTTACCCCTGAAATACAGATCATTGCGTCAAGCATGGATGTCATTAGATCCTAGACAACAAAACCTTAATAATTTAACTGCTCGTTTATTAGACGAGGAAGCAAGTCTTACATCTATAGAAGAACAAGAGACAGCTCTTCTTGTTTCTAACAAAGGGTGGCAGAATCATCCGAAGCAACATGAGCCAAGGGCATCTGTGAGTGGTACAAATCAAAATAAAACCACTAAACATAGATTTGAATGCTACAATTGTGGAAAGCGAGGACATTTCTCTAAAGAATGTCGCCTCCCAAAGAAATTTAAACCAAGTAACCTCAACAAGAAAGCTCAGATATGTTGGCATTTAACGTGGAAGACACATCCTGTGATACCGAAGAAAACAGTTGGATCTTGGATAATGGTGCCTCAGCACATATGACTTTTAGAAAGGATTTCTTTTATCAATTATCTGACTGTGCTCAAAAAACTTTGTCTCTGGGAAATAAACAAACTGTCGAGGTGTCTGGCATTGGAAGTATATTAATAAAGAGATATGTCAATGAACAGTGGGAGAATGGTGAACTGCATGTATGTTCCAAGTTTGCGAAGAAATTTATTTTCTGAAGGTGTCATAATACGAAAACAATACACTATTATGAAGAAAAATACAAATGCATTGATTTACAAAAATAGTAAAGTAGTTATGAATGCAAAAATCAAGGAAAACAATTTGTATGAATTGAATATTAAAACAGTGGTGCCGGAGAGTTGGAACATAGCTCAAAATGACAAAAATGATATTAAGTTGTGGCGAAAAATGATATTAAGACGGACGGACGGACGGACGGACAGCTAAGTCTCAGTAATAGGGTCCCGTTTTACCCTTTGGGTACGGAACCCTAAAAATGAGACCTGTTTGTCCTGATAGTGATAGAAATTGAAATGTCAAATTGAATTTTCATTTGAAAAACGATTAACCATATTTAATAATTAATAATTGGCAAAGTGGTGATTTGAACCTTCAGAGGCAATTTGTTTATAACAACATGACAAATATTGAGCCTAAGTATCGATATGTCCGTGTTGGTAGCACTCGCCAAAACTTCAACCACGCTTATTATTTACCGAAAGACAATAACCGCATCCGAGTATGTAAAGTATTCTTTATGAATGCTCTTGGTATATCAGATAAAACTATAAGGACTGTTGTTAAGAAGAAGGGACCTGCACCAACTGGAATTGGAATGCAAGATAAACGAGGGAAACATGGTTACCAATTCAAGTTGGATGCTGCTTTGAAGGATGGTGCCAAGGCACACATTAACTCAATCCCCAGGATTGAAAGTCATTACTGCCAGACTAACAGTAAACGCGAGTTTATTGAAGGCAGCCTCTCTGTAGCAGCATTACATAGACATTATGTTGAAAAGTGTAAAGCTGAAGGAAAAGAATATCTTTCGTACAAGATGTACTATAACATCTTCGTGAATGACTTCAACATCTCTTTTTGGCAACCCAAAAAGGACCAGTGCGAAGACTGCACAGCCTTCGCAAATGTGGAAGATAAAACACTTTTGCAAGAGAAGTACGACCTGCACTTAAAAGAAAAGTCTCTAGTTAGAGCGGAAAAGGAGAATGACAAAAATAAAATAGCTGATGATTTTGTGGTATGTGTTTACGATTTACAGGCGGTAATGCCATGTCCACGAGGTGAAGTCTCTAGCTTCTTTTATATTTCCAAATTGAATTTACTTAATTTTATTGTCACTGAACTTCGTACAAATAATACAAACTGCTTCGTTTAGCATGAGGGTGAAGGAGCTCGAGGTGTAAATGGAAGCGCCGCATTTTTAACCTATACCTATCTCCTTCCCGTCTCCTCTGAACAACCTGACCGCAATACATGTTTAGAATCGTAAGACTAAGACCTAATTCTAATCGCAGGATCCTGTCGTAAATTCAGTGTTTGTGTCAAGCTTGAACACAGGAAGAAGGAGAACACACAACTTGAGGAGCCCAGGCAATCGCGGCGGCAGAACCATAGCCACGCGAGTATATCCAGTCAGCCAAGGTAGGTGCGTTCAATCCCTAATTCCTTACATCTCGCTGGAGGAGAACCCTCCTGGTCCTTCGAACATCCCGCACCCACCGCACCGCAAATAGCTGACATAAAATAAATCTTCCTATTTTTTATCGACAATTTTTTATCTAGTATCAGTACATTTTTTTGATCAAGTGTAAAATTAACACATTGTAGATCTCAGTATAATACAGGCTTTAAAAGCGCCATTTCAACTGCAAAACAATTGACTGTAGAACTGGAAGTTGAACGTGTGTTTAGAGCCACAAAAAGAATTCGATTTGTTAAGCGTCAAGCTGATGAAAATGCCCGCGACGAGCCTATTGTTTCTCCTGAAAAGGAGGTAGAATTTTTCAACTCCCTCTTGGACGCTAAATTAATTTCAGTTAATGAAAAATTTGAACAGTTAAGTGAGTACTCGGATTGCTGGTCTTTTTTGTACAATATAAAACAGATTCCTGAAAAACCTAACCTTGTCAAACTGTGTGATCTCCAATGAGGGTCGCCGTTTTTGTGCTCACCTGATGGCACCACTGGCGAGTGAGGTCATGCTGTCAAAGCCCGCCCATACATAAACAGTAACAAGTGACATTCAGACAAGTGAGAAGTGACAGTGCCACAAACTTATCTGACCCGGTGGCCAAAATTGGAACTAATGCAAATGTTATACTGTTGTCAGACAAAGACAAAGGCAGTAGCGCCACTCTTACCGGGTCAGATAAGTTTGTGGCACTGACAGACAGACCTCACTTTCCACTAGCGCCTCTAGCGGCGAATTCACACGCTTTTACCCTCATTGAAATTAACTGTAGATTCTAAATCAGATACAGATGGTTGTATGTTGTGTGATGAAGTCATAAGCCTCAATTCTTTTTTGCCTGATCAGAATGTGGCTACCCCTGCTTATGTTTTGAATTTTATTAAAGATCGCAACTTACAGGAACTGTATCCAAATGTATCCATTCCATTCATTGCGATTATTACTGACTATACCTGTAACGGTGGGGAAAAGAGTTTATCCAAGCTGAAGCTGATTAAAACATATTTGCGATCAACAATCTCTCAATCTAGATTAACGAACTTAGCAACTTTGTCAATCGAAAACGAATTGCACAAAACATAGACTTTGAATGTCTGATAAAAGAGTTTGCCGAAAGTAACATTTTATAAGATTTTTAAATAAATGTTTTTTGGAGTTTACTCCTTAAGAAACGATTTGAGTTATAAGGCCCGGTACGGGAATTTTATGAGGAGTAAAATCAAGTGTTAACAAAAGTTAAGGCGTTATGTAGAAAGAGACAAACATATAAATCTGTAGGATTGAACGTGTAAAAGAATGAGATGGAATACATTACACAGCGTATCTCATTCTCGGGGTCTCCTCTTTGCGCGATACTTCGTAGTCTTACTGTATAGTTGTACTGTGCGTATGTTTGTACGTGTGTGTTGCGCGCCTGCGTATTACGAAGTTCTGCCACAACTTGTATACTGCTGCCGAGTACAGGGTATGCATGCTGTATAATAAATGCATATAGTAGCATTTATTATTATTATTTATTTGGTCGTTGGTTAATAGGGTGCACGGCAGTGTTCAAGCCAAGTTTATATGAAATACAATTGATAAAAAAATATAAACATATTTCAAATTCGAATATTAGCTTCATTAGAGACACGGTAGTGTCTAAGCCAAGTTCCACAAATAATACCCCTTTTGTTTTGTTCATTAAAATTATTTGTTTCCTATTTCTTATAATACTTGGTGCACGGCAGTGCACCTCGCCAAGTTCGAAATTTTAAATAAAGTTTTATTTCGTTTATTATTTATTTGGTCGTTGGTTAATAGGGTGCACGGCAGTGTACAAGCCAAGTTTATATGAAATACAATTGATAAAAAAAATATACATATTTCAAATTCGAATATTAGCTTCATTAGAGACACGGTAGTGTCTAAGCCAAGTTCCACAAAAAATACCCCTTTTGTTTTGTTCATTAAAATTATTTTTTCGTTTCCTATTTCTTATAATACTTGGTGCACGGCAGTGCACCTCGCCAAGTTTTTTTTCTATTCGATATGTATATCATAATTATCGTTCGTAAAGAGTAAACTCCAATCGTGCGTCGTAGCTGACACACACTTTTTTTTCAATAGATGGTTATTTCAATGTACCCGTTGCCTTTTTCGTGTTTAATTGAATTGTAGTTAGGGGGCGCCGAAGAAATCTCTCCCAGGACGCTAGTAGTGCTAAAACCGGCACTGACACTAGTGTTGGGAGTTATCCATTTTTATGTTTATGAAAAATCAATGAAATTATAGTTGAATTATGTTTTAATTTTGACATTTTTTAATGTTTTCATTTTCTTTATTTAATGGATTATTTTTTAAATAATTTATCTCTAATTCTTGCCTAATTTCTATGCTTGTTGCGATTGTTTTCGTATTGCATGCAGATGTCCAACTCACGCTCTAAAAACTACTACTGCAAATAAGCATGCAAAATGAACAGCACTAGCTTGAAGAAACTATTAACCCTGACTCTGTTTTGTTTGTAAATAACCAATTTCCAATGGTCGGGCTTGATAGCTAACTGACAGATATTATTTGGTAATTTTTGGAATATAACTTGGCCTGAAAAATAAGTTTACGTTGATAATTTTGTAAAAGTTTTACATAAAAATAGGCAAAGAGGTAGGAAAGATCCTTCAAAAATCTAAAAGAGTCAACACTTTCATTTATCACCTAAAAAGGTGAAGATATGATTAGAGTTTGTAAGACGTTATTTCTAAATACTTTTTCTATCGGTAAATCGTGTATCTGGGGTTGGAGGGTTGAAGGTGCTGGAAAGAATGCTGATGAACAATTACCAGAAACTACTCAAAGAAGCCATTTGACCAAGAAATTAAAACTTTGCAGGACTCTAAATGAGTTACCTAAAATGCCTTCACATTATTGTAGGAAAAGGACAACACAAACATATATACGACCAGACAAAATGTATACGGATTATTGTGACTCAAAAAACATAAAATAATTTATCTATCACCACTTTTACTAACACCCTAACCATAAGAAAATGCTTTATTTATACCAAATAAAGATTTGTGTGACATCTGTAACGGATTCAAGATGGAACATATTACCAAAGAGAATTACGAAGTGCATGTAAATAATAAGAACGAAGCGAGAATGGAAAAAGAATCAGATAAAGCAAGGAATTTGCTACCTGTACCTATTTGACGACCCTGTAGCCTAGTTAGTAGCGACCCTGCCTGCGACGCGAGGGGTCCCGGGTTCGATTCCCGGCCGGGGCAGATATTTATGTGGCAGATAAATATTTGTACTCGGGTCATGGGTGTAATTGTAATGTGT
This sequence comes from Hesperia comma, assembly GCA_905404135.1. Classification (NCBI taxonomy): domain Eukaryota; kingdom Metazoa; phylum Arthropoda; class Insecta; order Lepidoptera; family Hesperiidae; genus Hesperia; species Hesperia comma. The sequence continues at coordinate 17,666,624 of FR990015.1, read as the reverse complement.
TATATGTGTAGTCCATGCCACCCGCGACACAGGTACCTAGTAACCTAATGCGGGGGTATGAGTGTGTTAGCGTTTATTTATTATTGTTTATTTATTATTTAATTTGTTTTACTGCAGATCTCCAGGCAGTACTCTTAGCGCCAAGATCCAATAAGCAACGCTCTCCTAAACATAGCCATGCTGCATAATGTGACTATTGAGCAGAAATATTTGGAATTAGGCCACACCCAAATGGAGGTTGACAGTATGCATCATCATCATCATCATCTCAACCCATCATGGCCCACTATTGAGCAACGGGTCTCTTCTCAGACTGAGAAGGTTAAGGCCATAGTCCACCACGCTGGCCAAGTGCGGATTGGCGGACTTCACACACCTTTGAGTTTTTGCGAACTCTCCGGCATGCAGGTTTCCTCGCGATGTTTTCCTTCACCGTTTGTAGCAAGTGACATTTTAATGCTTAAAACGCACATAACTCAGTATGCATGCAAACTAAAAAATCAAGTGATTAATGTTTCAGCCGAGTACATTACTACTTGCAAGAATGCAAAAAACACTTAAGCTATTCTTATTTCAACGATTTTAAAAACCTGAAAATTTACAACTCCATAAATAAGATCAGGAAAATTAAGTGAGACCCTCCTAACGTACCTAAATTACTTACATTAAATTAATTTTTATTACTAATATATTGAATCGACACGTTAAGTTCTGTTTTTCTTTTCCAGGTTACCGACCCCCTCAGGGCCCACGGGCGTGAATTCACGCCCAGAGTACCTACGTCACAGAAATCATTGTTTCATACACTTATGATACTACTGTCTTTAGTTTATCTTTTATTATTCCTTTAAAATAGCTTTGTTAGCCTATATTATTCATGATTCTGCTCTAAGATTATATTATCAATACAATTTGTCTTACATGTGATATTTTACGGTATAAATTAATCTAGGTTTATTTTGTTGTAATTTATGTAATGAAATCAATTTAAAAAATTAATTTATATTAATTCAGCTTTAAAATTATGTTAACATCGCGCGATCATGCACGTGGTACCTACTCACCCCGTAGGGAGGGCTTCTACCTGGCGCAGGTAGGGAAGGGCCTTACCTGGCCAGGTAGAAGGTTGATTGTAGTTGGCTATAAAAAGACGCGCGGTAAGCGGGAGGGGGCAGTTGACTTCTAGGCGTGATCAGAGTAACAAGGGTGCAAACACAGATAAGTAATAATCTATTTTGTTTATAAAATTATTGTTATATTGTTATTATTAATGATTGTATTTATTATACTAATTATGAAATGAAATACTAATTATTAAGAATTAATCTATTGTTTTCTTAATTAAATTTATGGGTTGAAATAGTTAATTTTTACTTATATACCTTTATTAAAATAAAATAAAATATTAATTGATAAGATATGTATAATAATTATTTGCTATATAGTAAATATACTATTGGTCATAAACTGATTTCTGATTATTATTTAATACATTACCTGACCTTACCCCTATGTACACTAATAGTATTTTAACAATTTTCAGAAGTGGGATACCATGCCCAACACCGATCGGAAAACTAGAAAGCGTAAACGGAACCAAGGCGAATGTTCGAACGCCGCTGCATCGTATCAGTACAAAAAGCGCTGGCGGCCATATAGACCAAGTTCATCATCTGACGAATGCGAAAGTAGCAGCACTGACGACGAAGTTACGAGACGATACCAAAAGACAAAACGACGGGGTGAGCCCGTTCCTTTTATTTTTAGCAATGTTACCGCTAAAGCCGATATCATACCAATTTTTGACCCGGAAAAGGATGACATGGAGTCATCCCAATGGATTAACAAAATAGAACAGTTAGCGGCTATTCATAATTGGACTGACGAAATGAAAGCTTATTTTATGCAATCGAGGTTATCTGGTATGGCTAGGGTTTGGCATGCGTCCCTAATGAATTACGAATTTAGTTGGGATGAATGGAAGGAGCAATTTCTCGAGGCATTTCCGCAGAAGACAGACTACGTGGAACTTTTGAGGGAAGCCATGCTAAATCGACTAGAGATTTCAGGTCCGAAAGCTGTTGCTTGTATTATTGATGGACTACCACAACACATGAAGGCCCCGGCTCGAGCAGGGAACTATACAACACCGAGTGAATTATACTCTAAATTCTTATCCGTAATGACCGATTCTAAACCAAGAGTCATTCAAGGACACTTGCCGAACATCAAGGCCAATGAAGAAGCCCAGAACTCCACAGATGCTCATCAACCAAACAGTACCAGAGAAACAAAAAAGTCATTTGTTTGTTTTCTGTGCCGTGAAACTGGTCATTCGGTAAGGCGATGCCCGAAGAACACAATCAATAACAGACCCGTGTGCTCACACTGTGGAAAGACAAATACAACTTCATCGGAATCAAAGCCGAAGCAGGAATCAATCAACTTGATAACTGAGGTAAATGATATTTACTACAAATATGTTTCACTAAACGACATTTTAGCTCTAGCATATTTTGATTCAGGGGCCAAGGTTAACGTGATGAGTTTAGATCTTTACAAAAGGCTAAACATTCCCATGGAGACTTGCGAGTTGGTCATAGGAGGATTCGGTGGAAGTCATGTTTATGCTAAGGGTTCGGTGAACACAGCCGTAAAAGTAGACCAATACATTTTTGATACGAGTTTTGTGGTAACTGATTACAAGATGGGCAAAATGGATCTAATATTGGGTCAACCGATTATTTGCTAGCCATACACGCGCAGATATGCCCGGCAGATCTGCCTGAACGGGTACCTGACGGGTAAATCTGTGTGTCTATTGGCGAAAAAAGGCACGGATGTGTCTGCCTGTCGCCTGCCCGCTGCCCGTGCTCAAAACGAACGGATCGGGCACGGGGCGGTCAAATCCGAACTGTAACCGTGCGTATATGTGCGCATCAGATGTGCCCGCCGGATTGACCACAGTTGCGCGCTAGCGCTCGAATAGTAAACACGTACATTTTACTGATGTTACCGATGTCGTAATCGAAATGGCATTTAGCGACAATAAATTATTCTGGACTACATTTATTGAACTTTATAAATCGTTACCTTGCCTATGGAAGATTAAAGATAAGAAATTATATTTAAATAAAGATCTGAAACAACAAGCTTACGATAAGTTAGTTGAAAAATGTAAGGAAATAAATCCAGAAGCAGATGTAAAGTACGTCAAAACAAAAATCGAATCATTGAAAAATGGATTTCGCCGTGAACTTCGCCTGGTCAGAAAATCAAAACGAACAGGTTCTAGTGCTGAGAACGTATATGAACCCACGTTGTGGTATTATGACTTAATGTTGTTTTCATTGGATCAAGAGGAGATTCGATCTGGAATTTCAAGTATTGGTCAAGGACAAGATGAAGAAGACACAGAAGATGTGAGTACTTCAAATATTTTTATTATTATTTCCTAGCAGGTAGGTATCGAAAGTTATTATCAAAAAAAAGTTAAAAAAAAAGTTTTTATTTGCGTCTACATAATTTATGGTTTACAATGAGTGGTTGGGACTATCCTTTGAGCGTTTTATTGCTCGTGTTGGGAGACCCCGCTCTTCCTAAGCAAAATTCGTGGACTTAGAAAATAGACTTACGACCCAGAACTCACAGACCCAGAACTTGATAATGAAACTATTCTTACATACAATAATTACTGATTTTAATTTAATAAATGTAACATTTACCTTAAGAAATTCTTGTTTCATTGTGTTGAAAATTGCCCAGCAGGTCTCCGGTATGATTTTTCCAAGCAGTTGAGGTGAAATGGCGCTTAAAAACTTTAAATCTTCATATGAATTTCCAGTTGCCAGGTAACGTAACGTAATTGTAAGCCGTTCTCTTGGACTAACAGCATATCTCATTACTGTGTCTTTTTTCTTGATCAATGGGTTCACCTTTTTAAGTAGACCTTCAAAGGCACATTTATTCATTCTTAAAAAATTAAACAGATCGACAGGCTCATGGACTGACAAATCTCTAAGTAGATTCATGTGGCTATATCTTTGTCGTTTTTTTAGCCAGTCCTTCACCCAAACTCTTCTACGCTTTCTTTCTTCAAGGCAGATTAATCCACCACATATTAAAGCTATATTTAGCTCCTGAGACATGACGTCCGCTTTTAACAAAGTCGTGTTTACAACTGATGCCCGAGACCAACATGAGACCGTGTGTGGCGAAGTAACGGATCAGATCTGAGAGGCGTCCGCCGGGCACATCCGTGCGTGTATGGCTAGCTATTAACAATCCTGACTTCGTGTTTACTATCACCGGAAACAAGTTTAAAGTAGAGAAACAAGTGTTGGCTCCCATCGACATATTGCAAATAAATACCATTGAAAATAATAACATGAAGATAAAAATAAGATGTAAAGGCGACATTACTATTCCAACTAAACATATTATGTTCGTACACGTACACTCAAATTGCAAGCCGAATGACACAATTTTTATCGAGTCCAGCAAAAGGCATTTTCCAGGGAGAGAATATTTTATACCCGCGACCATCACGAAAGGAGGCACTAGCTTACTTGAAGTTCGAAACGAGTCACAATCACCTTTAATGCTGCATGATGGAGAAACGTTAATGCGAGGCTTGGTGTATCAAGAATCACACATAGAAGATACTTTTAATGATAACAAATCATTAGGGATTAGTGATAATGTAGTGATGAAGATTGATCTTAACAGAGTCAAAGTCGGTACATCGGATCCTATAGTTAGAGAAAATTTAATGAAAATTCTTTCAGAATTCAGTGATTGTTTTTCAACTGATACAACGGAACTTGGCTGTACCAACAAGATAGAAATGAGCATACTGAACACGGAAAAACCCGTTTGCTACAGGCCATATCGATTGTCATTACCTGAAAAAGAAATAGTGCGAGAAAAAATTGAAGATCTTTTAAAAAACAAGGTAATACAAGAATCTGTTTCAGAATTCTCAATTCCCATTATACTGGTGAAAAAGAAAATCGGAGACTACAGATTATGCGTCGATTATCGGAAGCTAAACAGTCAAACGATCAAGGATAAGTACCCTCTTCCAATCATCGAAGATCAAGTTGAGAAATTATCAGGGAAAAGATTTTTCACCAGCCTTGACCTATCTCAAGGATTTTATGAGATTCCTATGGCTAAAAACTCTATTCCCAAAACAGGATTCGTCACTCCCGAAGGACATTATGAATTTTTAAGGATGCCTTTTGGATTGGCAAATTCTCCGTGCGTATTCCAACGACTAATGGATAAGATCCTTGGTCCTTTACGATTTGAAAAAGCACTGCCCTACATAGACGATTTACTTATCCCTAGTATTACTGAAGCAGAAGGATTGACAGTATTACAGCAAGTACTTCAGATTTTACGAGATGCGAACCTGACTCTTAATGTTGATAAATGCTCTTTTCTCCAAACCCAGATAAAATATCTAGGTTATGACATTAGCGTGGACGGGATAAGACCAGCCGAGAAGAAAATAGCAGCTGTATCAAAATATCGAGAGCCGACCAATGTGCACGAACTCCGCATGTTCTTAGGATTAACAAGTTACTTTAGAAAGTTTGTGCACAACTATGCATTTATCACTCATGATCTTTATAAACTACTAAAGAAAGATTGTCCGTGGAGTTGGGATAATACGCAACAATATGCTTTCGACAGGTTAAAACAAATCCTTACAGATAGACCCATTCTGGCTGTATACAACCCGAGAGCTGACACCGAAGTATATACCGATGCTTCAAGTAAAGGCATTGCTGGAATACTATTACAAAAACATGACAATATCCTGAAGCCTGTTGCATACTTCAGTAGAAAAACCAGTAAAGAAGAAGCTTTATATCACTCTTTTGAGCTTGAAACTTTGGCGGTAGTAGAAACGCTACGGAGATTTAGAGTTTATTTAGCAGGGATAAATTTCAGCGTTGTTACAGACTGTGTAGCAGTTCGACAAACTTTTGAGAAAAAGGATCTTCTTCCTAGAGTCGCAAGATGGTGGCTCAGTATTCAAGAATACGACATGAATATTATCCATAAGCCCGGAGCATGCCACAAACATGTCGATGCATTAAGTAGAACGCCCGTAATTGATGCTGAACAGGTACTTGTAGTATATTTATTAGATTGGGTGTATTGCCTTCAAGCACAGGATGAGAGTATTCGGATAATACGATAAAAACTGGAAAACAATATTAATGATCCGGATGTAATTAATAATTATAAGTTAGAGAACAATAAGATTTACAGGAAACTGGGCAGTGGAGGATTAAGGCTTGTAGTCCCCAAAATGGCAAGATGGAACATCATGCGCAAGTACCATGATGACATTGGCCACCCAGGCCTTAAGAGATGTGAGGCGTTAATCAAAGAAAATTGTTGGTTTCCCCGTATGACCCGTTTCATTAGAAAATATGTGAACGCATGTATAGATTGCCTTTACAAACGTGGACAATATGGAAAACTAGAAGGTGAACTCCATCCGATAGAGAAGGTGGCTGAACCTTTACACACATTACACATCGATCATCTGGGGCCCTTTTGCAAAAGCAAACAAGGCATGTCATATCTCTTTGTTATTATTGACTCATATACCAAATTTACTTGGGCCAAGCCTACCAAAACCACCAAGACTATAGAGGTTGAGCAAAAACTACTAGAGATCTTTAGTTCTTTTGGATTTCCAAAAAGAATTATCTCAGATAGTGGCACTGCATTCACGAGTAAACGTTTTAAACAGTTTTGCGAAAAACATCAAATTAAACACATCAAGAACGCAATTGCATCACCAAGATCAAATGGACAAGTTGAAAGATTCAACAGAACCTTGCTCGAAGCGATCAATAAAAGCACTACTGACGAACGGGACTGGGACACATGCATTCATTCGGTAGTGTGGGGAATTAATCTATACTAATAATATAAAGCTGAAGAGTTTGTTTGTTTGTTTGTTTGTTTGTTTGGTTGAACGCGCTAATCTCAGGAACTACTGGTTCGAATTGAAAATATTTTTTTTGTGTTGAATAGACCTTTTATCGAGGAAGGCTATAGGCTATATAACATCACGCTGCAACAATTAGGAGCGAAGAAATAATGGAAAATGTGGAAAAAACGGGGAAAATTATTCATTCTCGAGGGCTTTCGTTGCATGCGTTGCGAAAACGATTCAAGATACCAAAAATATATGTATGAAAGAATTATTCCTCTTGAAATGATCTAAAAAAATGTCCACGACAGTATATGTCTATCTTTTAAGATTAACACACTAGAACCGTTTTTATGGTAATCAAATTTGGTCGAATCCACTGCCATACCAAACTTGCCGCGTTTCCAAGTTTAATCTGAATTAATCTTGCTGTGATCCTTTGCTACTTTGCTATTATTTTGTCGTAAGCTTTATTTCTAAGTTTAATTTAATTTAACCTGAATTAATTTTGGTGATAGTTTATTATCTTCCCGAAATTCCTACGGGAGCGGGACCTACGCGGTTGATACTTACGGGTCCCGAAGCGAAGCGAGGGCGGTTCGCTAGTAACACAATAAATGCCACCACGGGGTATCCAGCCTATCGCTTGATGTTTCAAGGTACTAGAGCTTTATTACAGGGCATGTCGTCAAACACTTATGACGACGAGCAAACAACAACTGTAGTGAGACAAAAAGCAGCACATAATATTTCAAAGACTTCACAATCAATGAAGAAACGATTCGACGGCAAAAGAAAGAAACCAACTCAGTACAGAAAGGGTGATTTAGTTTTATGGAAGGGCGCTCAAAGTAAAAACAAAGACTCTGTAAGAAAGCTAAAGGAAAAGTACAGTGGCCCTTACAAGATAGTTAAAATACTTGGTAATGACAGGTATATCATTTCATCAATAAAAGGCGTGAAAGGTTACAAAAAGTATGAAGCAACAGTAGCAAGTGATGCTTTACGAAAACTCATTAGTGAAGAAAAAGAAAGTGAATCTGATGAATCACAAGTAGATAGCACAGAAGAATTAATAGACTTCTTAGAAGGATAATAAGGTAACATTAACACGAGAATAATATAACAAAAAAAAGTTATCATCAAATATGGTAAAGGTGATAAAGGGCCGTCACATGACGATGAGGTAAAAATAATACTGGACCATCATGATGGAAATCATGGTGATGTAGGACCGTTTTACTGAACGATGAAAAATCAGTAACTTACAAGGGCCATCTATGTTGTTGCATTGATGATGATAGAAAATATAATTTTGTTCTTGGGTGTTTTTAATAAGTTATTTTGGGCTGCAAATATTATTGCAATGCGTACACAATAAATTAATAGTTGAATAAACCATCGGCGATAAATAATCATAGGTACGTGACTTATAACAATTGCATTTACTTTACAGAAACCCGATAAAGGCCTCAACTAAAACTGAGCTACAATGAAGCTGCCTGCTAAGCAAACCACATGGAATCAACAAGATTGTTATATTGATTTATATTTGTAGATTGTTATTGTATTAATTTTCTCTTTTCTATTATAATTAGACATGTAATACGCATATTTTTAGAAATTAGAATTAATTTGCGTGGTATCAAATTTTGTCAGGATGGACGAGCTGATACTACTGTCTTTAGTTTATCTTTTATTATTCCTTTAAAATAGCTTTGGTAGCCTATATTATTCATGATTCTGCTCTAAGATTATATTATCAATACAATTTGTCTTACATGTGATATTTTACGGTATAAATTAATCTAGGTTTATTTTGTTGTAATTTATGTAATGAAATCAATTTAAAAAATTAATTTATATTAATTCAGCTTTAAAATTATGTTAACATCGCGCGATCATGCACGTGGTACCTACTCACCCCGTAGGGAGGGCTTCTACCTGGCGCAGGTAGGGAAGGGCCTTACCTGGCCAGGTAGAAGGTTGATTGTAGTTGGCTATAAAAAGACGCGCGGTAAGCGGGAGGGGGCAGTTGACTTCTAGGCGTGATCAGAGTAACAAGGGTGCAAACACAGATAAGTAATAATCTATTTTGTTTATAAAATTATTGTTATATTGTTATTATTAATGATTGTATTTATTATACTAATTATGAAATGAAATACTAATTATTAAGAATTAATCTATTGTTTTCTTAATTAAATTTATGGGTTGAAATAGTTAATTTTTACTTATATACCTTTATTAAAATAAAATATTAATTGATAAGATATGTATAATAATTATTTGCTATATAGTAAATATACTATTGGTCATAAACTGATTTCTGATTATTATTTATTTACCTGACCTTACCCCTATGTACACTAATAGTATTTTAACACTTAGTCGTACAATTATCTTTTGGCGCGTGCATGACGTGTGGGTGACAGAGATCTTGCCTTACAGTTTGCCTTACCTGTAAGGCGCTGTCACTGGCACCCACACGTCACCCACGCGCCAAAAGATGCTTGTAAGACAATATGGTTCATTTTATCGTATAAAACTTTACCAACGTATGCTCTATGTATGGACTCAAGTAGCATTATGAATTCTCATCTACCTCGCCATAGTAGAAATAAAAGATGTGGTGTCGTGGGACACCAGGTAGGAAGGAAGTTCCTTCGGCTAATGTAGAATCGACACAATTTGCAAAAAAATCGTGCTCAATTTTATGTAGGTTTTCTTGATTTTTCTCTTAAATTTTGCTGATTAGTTTTTATTTAAGTACAAGAAAGTATTTAGGAAATTCAGTATTTTAGGAAATAATAAATTACGTAAAATAATGATGTTAGTGCACAGCAACAAATGACCCTTAACTGTCTCAAGGAAATAAAATAATATTCGCAGTCCAAAATGCACAGCAATAAATGCCCCGGTACGCTCGCTTACGCTTGGCGTCGAGTGAAAAAGGTCCTATGTGATGCGGATTTCGAACACGCTTACGCGTCTTGATCAAACGTTTGCAATGTTTAATAATTTGCAGTAATGCAGGTGATTTCTTATTACACAGCACTTAATACTTCGGTTTTTAGGCCTAATATCAACGTTTCACGCAAAAGCTTCCTTATTGCTGTCGCGCCTGCGCACGTCTCATTTAACGCTTTTATTCCACGCATATTTTCTTACGGTTTTACTATCACATTTTTTTCAGTTCGGTCGCGCAGAAAAATCCCTATCTCCTCCAAGCCTGCCGTAAGGAACTTCGTTCCAAAAAAAAGAAACTTGACACTTTTTCGACACGTTGCTACGAAACGGAGTGCAAAGTTTTGGTGCGAATATAACAAATTATTTAAGTGGTTGAAAAAACAAAAAACCCCTACGTGAGTACTTCTTATAACCCCAATTTTCAATAAGATAATAAAGAATGAAATTCTTAGTGAAATCCGATTACAAATATCAATTTTTATAGCAAATATCTTCTAGAATCTTATGAATCTATTTTTATCAATAGTTTTTGATAAAAGTCTGTACTTTTCTTAATTCTTGTAGAAAACTATGCAAGGTATCAAATTACACTCACACAAGCGCATTGTCTTTGTCTGTGTGCGTGAATTCCAAAATGGCCGCTGAGTACTAAATACTGATTACTGAAATAGGCTGTTCTTTGTTTGTTTGATATATTTTTTTTTCATAGTCATATTGTATTTTTGGATAGTTTATTTCAAAGAACCCAACCACTTCCCGTTGTTCGTTCGAGCTATAGTTCTGCATATTATTTACGTAAAGTCGGTGCCATGGTAATTTGGTGTCCACGGTCTGATGATGGAGTCAGGAGGTGATGCGACGGAACTCCTAAACTACACGTCCTATCTTATCGTGTTTGGGCTCATAGGATTTGCCATGTCAGGTACTTTCTTCCTATATGGTGTCCAGGGTCTGATGATGGAGTCAGGAGGTGATGCGATAGAACTCCTAAACTATACGTCCTATCTTACGTGTTTGGGCTCTTAGGATTTACCTGTCCTGTTATTTTAATGACTTTATGCTTGAAGAACCAATTTACATGTTTCTTTTTTCATCGCAGAATAATGGCCGATAATACTGAAAGGCAAACCGGACCAAGCGGGTCACAGGGTCACCTCCTGCCTTGCTATCCATGCACCGTAACACCGGGTGGCACGGCAATGGTAGGAGGTGATGAGACCCTGTACCAGGCGTCGAACAGTACTTCTATGTATGTATCTTCAATGATCCAGAAACCCCAATTTACACCTACTAACTTATTCCATCTTATATTACTGCTGTGTCTGGAACTATGAAATTACATCAAATAATTTCGTCATTACAAAATATCATTAAATATCGTATGCTTAGTTGTTTTTGTGGCGATAAGGCCGGTTTATGTAATTGCCGCAGCCCTAAGTTACATAATTTTTTCCCTAATAAATCAAGTACAAAAACCAACCCAAAGAAGGAAGTTTTAAGGAAAGAGTTCATAGCGTAAGTAGTCAAGTTGATATTCAAGAGCAACCAATTAATATAGCTGTGCCTTCAGAGTTAGAATGCGCTTTACCTTCACCCTCTCTGTCTTTTGATTTTATAAGTGAGCCAATTGATTTCAATAATTTAAGTTTTGATCTTGATATAAATTTCGATAATATGGGTAGGTACCAATTGTGATCCGCCGGTAGTCTCAACTCCCAAATGTTTGACGAAACGCGTTCGTGTTAAGTATCCCGGAGCTTCCCCGCCGGTAGTCTCAACTCCCAAATGTTTGACGAAACGCGTTCGTGTTAAGTATCCCGGAGATTCCCCACCACCACCACCAAAAAAACTTTGTGTGAGGTCTCTTTTGTATAATGATGAACATTCTAACAAACTTAAAAGAAAAAACATTATAATATGTAAGTTGTGTAAAAAGGACGTAAAAAGTAAAATCAAGTGCATGGTTTGTAAAAGTGATGTATGTCTGAAATGCAGTGGTACAAACTTTTTTGATTACATCTGTCCTCCTTGTTTTGGTGAATATGATGAATGTTAAGATCTACTTTTAATTATACAGTGTGTCCGGCTTCGGTCTGTACAAACTTATAGGGCGTGTAGTATGAGTTATTTGATAAATAAAATTATTCTACATACTAGGTCTAAACCCGACTCCCCTCGATCTACAGCCATTTTAACTTTTTAATAATTTTTTTTGGACCATGCACAGTAAAAGTACTATAACTTAAGAAGTTTAGGTCCAATCTTCTTCGAAACTAAATTAGTTTTTACTCACTGTTAGGGGCCATCAACTTAACAGCTAAAATAATTCAAAAACTGGCCTCTACATATTAAAATAATAAATTAAATGTAGAATTTATGATAAAAATGACATAGTTTTTAATTTTTTTTTAAGATTTCTCAGAAAATAGCCCCGGGCATGATTATTTTTTATTAACTCTTCTATCAGATGTTAAGTTTACCTAAACAACGACACCAAAAACGCAATTCTGAGATGACGGGTAACCGAGAAATCGTTGTTTGAACATAACGCCCTCTGAGGTTTTTACCGAGCTCCGAATTTCATACGGAATCAGGTAGAAAAAATGACATTTTGGGTATTGTTGAGGTAAGAAAGAGACAAAATAGTAATTTTGGGGAATAATGTTATGGGGGGGGGGAATACCTAATGTTACTATTTGTTAGGGGGGCGGGGGTTGGGTAAACAATTTTTATGAGTGAAATAAATCAAAATTTAAATTAAACTTTTTATTACTTATTCCCCAAAATTACTATTTTGTCTCTTTCTTACCTCAACAATACCCAAAATGTCATTTTTCTACCTGATTCCCATATAATAGAACAAGTTTCCGAAACAATACTGGAGATTGTGGTACTACCCATCAGAAAAGCATACTTCAAAACTTCGAAGTTATCACCAGTAGCGAGGTATCTGGAACAATAACAGTAAATTACTTATAACTTCTATTTTACTTACAGGTTTAGAACTTAAAAGGAAATGGTGTAACTGTCGAGATTATTACAAAAAAAATAAACAAAAATCCTACAGGATCCGCTGCAAAAAAGGGAAAAAGATATGTTTACGCAGACATTTTAACTTTCTTGGACAAAGTAGTTGCACGGAGAAACCCCGAGGGTAATTATGAAGCAGAAGAAAATGACGAGCTATCAGTAAGAGATACAGAAACACCTATGGAAGATGGAAATAAGGAACAAATAGATATTGAAACACAAGAGCGCTAGAAAAGACAAAAACCGAAAATGCCAATAAGAATCACAACCAAAAAAGAAAAAAAAACAGGAGAAATACTGAATATACTAAAAACGAAAAAAAAAATACTCCAACTAAAGACATTGATGATGATAAAAGATATCTTTTGAGTTTTCATGGTGATATGAAAAAATGACACATTTGCAAAAAATTGACTTTAAGCGCGAGGCCGCACCACGGTTTTTTCCCGCGGCGGTAACCGCGCAACCGCGCAATTCGCATACATTGTCAGAAACCGCAAGTGCGGCCGCTTGTATTGCTTTCCTTGAGTTACAAAATTTACGCGGTAAGAAACCGCGGCGGTTTAACCGTAGTGCGGCCTCGGCCTAAGTTAGACATGATGCAGTTACTCAAAACAATATTTAATGGAAATGCAAACATCTCTTCGCCGTACTATATTAATTCAAGCACCCCTAGCCCACCAACTATGTACACTCCGATCTATCAACAAGTTTCCCGCAGCAGTTCAGCGCAATCAAGATATTCAGGGACATCCACTAGTGGCCCGCAAACTGTAATCACCATTCCTAGACCATCTGCTCGAACACGTGGAGTTCTATACGACACTGATTCTGCCCCGAACGTTATCATAAATTCATTGGAAACCTATAACCAACCTATTGCATCCACTTCTGCTCAGCAGGATATCGTTGAATCTACACACATCATAATATCTTTAAAATAATACGTCGCGTTGGGGGACCGCTTCTAACTATTCATTATCTAAGTACGTAAGTACGATTTTTTTCATGACTATCACTTGCCTACCTACTTAGTCTTAATTTTACCCAAGACTTATCATTTATCAATATTTTTTTATGTTAAAGTTAGAAGTAAATGGAGCGGTCCCCCAACGCGACGTATTATTTTAAAGATATTATTTTTTACTTTTTAAATGTTTGTGTCGGGGGTTTTTTTAATTTTTAATTTAATTTTTTATTTTATACTTTTTATAGGTAAAAACATTTTGGATTAAGTTATAAATATTCTCTTACTATTACGCTTTCATTTGAGACCCCACACGAATATATATTATTTGCATACATAAGGCTATTTTTCCCCGCTTTCACCCCCCACAACTATTAAACGGCTCAACCGATTTTCATCAAACATATTTTAAAATATGCGCCCGTAAGTTCCCTTTAATACAAAAAAAACTAAATTGAAATCGCTTCATCCGTTCGGGAGCTATGATGCCACAAAGAGACAGAATGAAAATTCTTCCCCCCTTTCAACCCCAATAACTTTTAAACGGCTCAACCGATTTTCATCAAACATATCTAAAAACACGCGCCCGTAAGTCCCCTTTAATACAAAAAATACTAAATTGAAATCGCTTCATCCGTTCGGGAGCTACGATGCCACAGACAGACAGACAGACACACAGACACACACACACACACACACACACAGACACGTCAAACTTATAACACCCCTCTTTTTGCGTCGGGGGTTAAAAAGTGTCTAGGGATCAAGCATTTTTATGCGGATTTCTTGAGATTGAGATGTGGCTTTGTAATAAATTTATGATTTTATAAATTTATATGGATCCTTTTTGGTGCATTTCATAATTTGATTTATTAATTGTTTAAGTTACCCAATAAAATTTTAAAGAAAACTGTTATTTCAGTCTTTTTTTCGAACTTTAATGTTAGTGGTTCAAATGTCAAAAATCCCTTTATTAGGAAAATGGCAAATTTCTTTATTAATGCAAAGGTGACTTGGTTTATCGTTACTGTGACAAACGAAAACACTTTATTTGATGAATCCTTAAAGAAAATTTTAATTAATATCAATCAGGAGAAAAGTTATTGCAAAAATATATGTTGATCCCTAGACACTTTTGATGTGTGTATTTCATGTGGTCAACAGTCCAATGCTCATGGCAATTATTGCGATCAACCTACTGCGTCCACTTCAGAAACAGACGAAAACTTAATTTATGACGAATGTAAACAACAACTCAATAGTTATTTGGCTTTCAAATGAGTACTGTACCTTTTGAATAAAATTATCTGACTTAACTACTTTATTATGATTTTAAAATATGTATCTACCTACATAAGTAATCTTACCTTAAAGTTATTGTAAGTCTTTCTTCAGCAGAAATGGCTTTTCTCATATGTGTGTCTTCTTTTTGTAGTTTATTCTTCAGCAAACGTAGTAATTCATCAAATGAATGTCTCAATCATTCCTCATTCTCCCTTCAGAATGACTCAAGCTGCATCCTATACTGTACATGAACCACAAACTGAAGCTTTTACTACAAAAGAGCCGCAGCCCGGACCTTCGAATTTGAATAAATAACAAGCTGAATATTCCAATACTGAAAAATCCCGTTCTAAAGCTTTAACTTCGTCTGACCCTTCAGTAACACCGGAAATCATTAGACCATATTCTAAAGCTCCCCCTCGAAACCTACTGGAAGGCAACGTAAATGCAACACCACAATTATAACTGAAACCCTGAAAAAAAGAGATCGCTTTAAGAAAATATGATTGTTACTTTAAAGAAAAAAAACTCCCAAGGCTGACAAAAAAACAAAACTAAAGTTAACGGAAAAGGTAAAAAGAAAAAAACAGAATGAAAGAAAAGTGTTAAAGTAAGTCAAAAGCGGAAGATTTCGCGCAAAATTTTTAGCAGCAGAGCAGCGGTAGCGACGAATCGTTGGCAAATGTAGCTACTGATTTTGATTCAATCGATGATATTTCCGACATAGAAGATGTCTCTCCAAGATTAAGAAATCGCAGCTTGACAAAAGATAAAACAGGAGATGATAACCAATGTAATGTTTCTAAGAAAAAATATTCATAAATCACTGAAGACTTGTCAATGTCATGTAATCAATGTAAAATATGTACAAAATGGGCACTCGAAACCTGTGGCATTAAAGGCGTTTTTAATTTTTTTTGTTCACTGGGTCACTAATAAAATGAGATTTTCTATGTTGATTACTTTTAAGGCAGTAAACCAAACCTCCAAAAGACTGTTGATTGTTAAGTTTCGTAGTTATTATCCAGTTGATTATTATTTTTGGATAGTAAGTAAAATAATAATATTGTTTGTTAATGTCTTATGAAAAGCAATATTTTTTATATTGCTTTTCATAAGACTTAAAGGAACATAGTACGCGAGTATCTAGACAACTATTACCCCAATTTATGGATTGGCAGATGTGGCCCAACAGAGTGCCCAGACCTAACGCCTCTCGATTTTTATGTCTGGGGATGTGTTAAAGAGTTGGTGTACGAGGTAAAAATAAACACAAAAGAAGAATTGGTGGCGAGAATTGAGGATGCCTTTTCAAAAATTAAAGCAGAAATGACGGTGAACACTACCACAAAAGAAATAAGCATTAGGTGCCGGGCATGTATTCGTAACAGAGGAGCTGTGTTCGAACAAAATTTAAATTAAAAATAATTTTGTATTCATTTCTGTTCTTTGAATTTTCCTTGATACCTCATTTATTCAATAAGATGGTAAATATTATACCAATTTTGGATATCGTTGTAATAAGTGATAAATAGAGCATTTTTTAAATGCATATTACCTCCAGAATTGCTAGTGGTTTTTTTTAAATCATTGTCAAATTTGAACTTTGATGTAAAATTTATTTTTATTTTTTCACTCTATGAGCTGTAAATCAGTAAGTTAGCTTTGATTGTATCTAATTTTGTTTTGCGTGGCCTAAACATGTATCTGAGAACAAAGTAAAGTAAAAACATCCAATTTAAAACAGATTTTGAAAATGTTATGAAGGTAAATAGGTACAATTTCGGTGAAAACCGATAAATTAACAAAAAAAAATCTTAAAAAAATAATAGAGGGTCAGGGATTTTTTTTGGCCAACTTGTATTCTCCAAATGGGTCCCCGAACATGCCCACTTCGTTTGTCGGACCCTCTACCAAACACCCTGTATATACACATTACCTACACACATTGTCTGTCCATCATGAAGTAAATAAAACATGATGAAACGAATGAACATTGTCTGTCCATCATGAAGTAAATAAAACATGTTGAAGAATATTCTAATCTGCAAAAACGAGTTCTGATATGTAATATTATTAAAAAGTGAAAGTAACCTTGTCCGTCTATTGGCTTTTCACGTTTAAACTGCTGAATTTGCTAAAACGGCTGAATGCTGTATTTGTAATGAATTGCAAAAAAATACATTACATTACAGAACACTGAATGGAGATAGTTCCCTTAATCAAACGCTGGGAAGCTATTTCCCACTTGGTCGGAATTTACAAATATATTTTTTTATTTTTATTGGCAACACTGTGCAGTTAAAATCATACAGAGAATAAATCTTAGTAATATTTTAAATCAATAGCATAGCAACACTTTTCATAAAAGTCAGTGTCAGACCTTCTAACAGTTAAGCACATTCGTTGGTTGCGAAATTTTACGAAAAATACCGGATTTTCTCAGTTATTTGCTCATATTTTGAAGAAAAATTCTGGTAAGTGCAAAAGTGCAAGTTTATCGTACAGTAGATTAACCATCTAGATGTTTTACGAGAAAACCAGGGTGAATCGAAGAGGCCTTGATAGATTTTTTGGCGGTTTTCTAAGTGGGAAATTTATTCCCATTATTTGTTGGTGTACTTAAAAATTACCAAATATCTAATATAAAAAGTTGTCGGTCAGTTTATTGAAAAAAAAATGCTAGTTTTCTAGTATTTTGCTGTCTTCAGAGTAATGTTTTTTATTTACAGATATTCTGCAAGTATGGAAAAGCGAAAGAAACGCAAACTACCACTTTCCGAAAAAAAATTGGCTAAGGCTTTAGATAACTTAGATGAACTATCTGATTTATCGGACTATGATTCTGAAGATGACCCTTGTTATGCTAATAGTGTACATTCTCCTTCTGAAACTTTTAATAACAAACCAGATAATTTGATAATAGAGCAACGGCTTGAAGAAATATTTGGTGTTGATATGAATGCTGACTTGGAAAATGAATCGGCAGTGAATGATAATACATCCATTGCACACGCATCAGAATCATTACTGTCAATTTTATCTACTCCAACATTGAATCCAGAAGAAAATACAAGCTATGATCAAGTACAACCAGAATCTTGCACTCAAGAACAACACGCATCAGAATCATTACTGTCAATTTTATCTACACCAACATTGAATCCAGAACTAAATACAAGCTATGATCAAGTACAACCAGAATCTTGCACTCAAGAACAAGACCGTGACTTGCTTCTCACTATGAATCTAGAAGAGAGTATTATGAATGATCTAGAAGACAATGAAGCTGTTATAATACCCAGAGACCGCACACAACCGCGTGAGTGGAAGATTGTAGAAAATATCCATAATGTACCATTGTTTGATAAGGTTTTGACGTGACAACGTCTTATAAATTGGTTTGCCGGGTGGCACTTCAAGAAACTGCGTTAGTAGCTCCGCTCACGTTATGCGCTTACAATGAGAGCGAGTGAGAGGCACGCGTCCCTTCCACTCGGGCATGGTTAGCCCGCCTAAGAGCGAGAGAGACAGACATAAAAAGTGAAAGGCACGCGTCCCTTCCTCCTTAACATTACTTATGGTAGCTACGGCGTACACACGTTGGCGTGTTTCAGAAAATGGTACAGCGCCATCTCTGGAGAAGTAGGTAATCTCGTTTGTTACCTCACTTAGTTGTGACTAATGGTTAATGGTCTAACGGTTAGCAGCGCTAGATGGCGGATGGTGTTACAATGTTTTAAATATAATTCTTTGTATAAATAAATGTTTTAAATTGTTACTATTATTTCATCCTTCTTCCTACTATACGAATGAATATTCACATTAAAATTATTTTACCACTCAAAGTCGTTGTCACGTAAAACTTTCGCCCGTATACCGACTTTACAGGCAACCAATTTTTAAGCCCAAAAGCTTCATCACACACAAGTCTTCACCATTGGATGTTTTTGAAAGATTTTTCACTGATAAACTAATACTGATAATTGTGGAACAAACAAACAGATATACCCGTCAGAATAATAGTGCTGGTTGGGTTCCTGTGACTGAAGATGATATAAGGGCATATCTAGGTATATTAATCATGATGGGTTTGAACCCTCTTCCCGACATGGATATATTGGTCTTCTGATTCATTTTATTGTAATAAGGAAATTTCAAGTATTTTCCCCATAGTGAGATTTAAAAAAATAACAGAGAATCTTCACCTTAATGACAATGAATTCCAACCACCAAGAGGATCTGATCAGTATGATAAATTGTATAAAGTAAGACCTTTCATAACAGAGTTGAACAAAATTTATGAACAAGAGTCTTATAACTCCGCGGTACAGTCAGTGGATGAGTGTATGGTCAAATTTAAAGGTCGTAGTACACTAAAACAATACATGCCCAAAAAGCCAATTAAACGTGGCTTTAAAATATGGGCCCGTTGCGACGCTAAGACTGGGTACCTATATAAATTCAAAATATACACTGGAAAGGGGGATGGTGTAGAAAATGAAGGGCTCGGCTACAACGTTGTTATGAACCTGTGCAATAATGTGCCTCGAAATACATTAGTTGCCTTTGACAACTTTTTCACTAGCTGCAATTTGTTAGAAGATCTCTACGATAAAGGAATTTATTCAGTGGGAACGGTGAGAAGTAACCGCAAAGATCTACCTGATATGATAAAAAAAAACAGCCTAAACAGTTAAGATTAGCAAAGAATGAATTTACAGCTCTTACCGCAGAGCCGATTTCAGCAATAAAATGGCTTGATACAAAAGAAGTTTCGGTACTTACCACTGCACATCAGCCACGCGACGTAGTCCTTGTTAAAAGGACTCAAAAGGATGGGACGAGGAAGGAAATATTTTGCCCTCAAGCTATTGCCTCTTACACCCTTAGCATGGGCGGAGTAGATCTTTTCGATCATTTTCGGTCTTCGTACCCTATTAGTCGCAAGTCAAGAAAATTTTGGATGAGACTTTTCTTCTTTTTTCTTGATGCTTCAATTATCAATGCATTTATTGCTTACAACAGCAAGCATGCTGTTTCTTTACATGCACATCGAGATTTTAGATTGCGCCTAGCACGCTCACTAATAAACAACTACTCAACGAGAAAGTCACAAGCACAACTATTTGTATTGCATAAAAATAAAAAAGGCGGCGTATTCGGCGTACCCGACGAAATACGATTATTAAATGTGGGCATTCATTTGCCCGAAGAAATCGAAACTTACAAAAGATGCCGCTTGCAGCACAAAACACAAAGAAAAAAGAACAAAAATACAATGTTGTGCTTGTAAAGTCTCATTGTGTGCAAAAACTTGTTTTAAATCGTTCCATACGGATCCAGCTCGTGAAGTGTGATTTTCATTTTGTGTTCATTTACTTTTAATAAAAAAATCTCTTAATTCATTAATTTTTATTTTATTAATAATTTTCCCGTAATATAATATGTATAGATAGGTACTTACTCCATACGTATTATACTTAACATACAAAGTCTTTTTGATAAATTTTGTGATTGTACATGATGATAAATTTCCATTAATTAAATGCCAATGAAAACCAGGGGGAACAAACTAGTCTATTAATAAAATGACTGTTTACGGATACTGGGAAATTACTTCCCACCAGAATGGCTATTTTGCATTGCAGTTACAAATAATGGGAAATTATTTCCCACCGCAAAACTACCCCTCACCTACCCCTAAAAAAATTTCATGTCACTTTTCGGATTCTACATATCAAAATTACCCATAAACCACCCTCATATTTTACTTATCATAAAAAAAAAGTTGCATTTGATTAAGGGTTAAAATTCTGGAAAAGACAAAGGATATTTTTTCTCGGAAATCATCTCTTAACAGGATGAAGAGGGTAGTAAAAGGGATATTAATCTCATCACAGTTGTTCTTATCAAATTATGATAAAGGAGATCATTCAAGTTTCGAACATTTTGTACCCAAAAATGAAAGTGCCGGCCAGAAAAAAAATACTAGATTCTGAAGCAAAACAATGTCCTGAAGATTTTTTACTATGACAACGAACGTCTACGATTAACCCCCCGGCTGCTATTTGAGTTTGAAAATACAAAATATAATTATTTTCCTACCATTTTTGGAGCATCACATTATGCTTATAAGTTGACAAACAACCTAGGTAAGTAATAATAATAATATCTAAGTAGCTACCTACTATCAAATTACACTGAAAAGTCGACAAACAAAGTAGGTAAACAAGCTAAGTGATAATAATAACAGCTAATTAGCTACCTGCTATTGTGTGCACTTCCGCCCTTACCGCGTACCCCCTCCACCCCATGCCTGTATGGTGATAATGCACAAAACGAAAAACCAAAATTAGTTAGTTATCCATGCGACTTAAGTTATATCGGACAGCTACCAATCATTTTACTTGTGTTCTTATTTTTCTGTTATCATTATGGCGGAATTACTGTGTACTCGATGACATGAATCTGTTATGAATAGAAGGAGATACTCCTGGGCTTCCCGCGAGGAGCAGCATATTGAAATTGCGCAGATCGTTATTCAAGAAATATTGGAGCAGCAGGTATGTAATACATATCACACCGTATACAAGTACCGTCATACAAGTACCGGTTGCTGGTAGAGAAGTTGGACTCGCGCAACGCGGTGAACTTCAACTCCTTTGTTGTGCGTGTTCCAACCGAGCACCTGCCGACGTTTTTGAAGGAGGAGCTGTGGCCAAAGGAAGTTCCGTGGACGTCGACGACCACCGGGAGCCACCGAAAGCGCGTCTCACTTCGCGACAAAGTGAATTAGTTTTTAAGTTAATATTGTTATATGTATGTTAGTCTTTAAGGTATATATGTTATGGGTCTTTGTTACCTGAATTAAAATAATAAATTAAATAAATAAATAAATATCTATTAGATGTAACAAATATGTTTTGTTGTAGTATTATTTCTATTTCACAAGAGAATGACCTAGAGCTCACCCGGGGAAGTACCACCGCCCGCCACGGTACTCAGTACCATTCCTACCGTCATAATAATTGTTTTTAAGAGCAAATGTGTTCCGGATAGGAAGGTGTAGAGCCTGTTCACTTTTTTAGAGGCGACCATCTCAGTCCTCAGGGGTAGCAACGCATCTGTGACCGAATTGGAACAAGACTCACACTAATCATTACTAACTGGACAATACTAATATTAACTAACAGGACTAACTATCACTAACAGTCCCTGTCCTCACACTTATTAACAAACTAACCAACTAACATTCTAATACCATCTACTAATTGGACTAACCACCCTAATCCGTAAATTGGGTCTTGTTCTAAGTCGGTCACAATTGCCATGGAAGGCAGCGGAAAGGTGGTGCTGCATGCTCGTTCGCTACCTTAATTCAATAAAAAAAAAAGAATGACACTCACTTATATCTATTTTTAAAACGAATTCTGAATGTAAATGGTCTCACAAGTTTACTTTACCTTTCAGACTCAGCCTACGGAATACATTTGTCGACCTTGTTGGCAAAGGGCAGAAAGAACGTACCATCGAAACATACGAGAAGCATGTCAAGAAGATGACGCCGATGATGTTCTTCCTACGGAGCCAGTTGCAAGCGAAGAACCAGTTCAGATGACTTTGCCTGGTTACGTGCGGACTTCGGACTCTAGGCGCTCGTGTGTTTTCCAATATTGCGAAAAAAGTACAAGGCACCAAATACCGAATAATATTGTACTTAGGATGATAGGCCGATATAACCTTCTTATATCAGAAAACAGTCGGGTTTGTAGTGAACATCAGCAGCAAATCTTATGGCATGAGCTAGCCGTACAAGAAAACAATATTTCGGAATTTACAGCTGCCCAAATAGTACGAGCTTTATCGATATTAACCACGCATGTAACAACTGATGTTTGGAACTGCACCGAATACCAGACAATAAGTCCAAATGAGTTTCATACCTGGACGGGCCTTACACATGATCAATATACAGATTCATTGGCAAAAACTCCTAGTCTCAACGATGAACGTAATAAAAATGTAATATTGGCTTAGATGATAACGCTAAATAGCACTCGGTTATACCACGGCGGTTCGTCTTACCCTCGTGGTAGTGCTTAATGATCTCTTGTTGTCGAAGATATTCTCTTACATTCTATTCTCTATTTCAGATTTAGTTAAAACAAGGTTCATTGTAGAGCTTTTAAATTTATCCTGTAAAATAGGTATAATAGTGTACATAGCTAAGGTAGGGTTAATTAATAAAGCGGTCTTAACTTTAGGTCTGACATATTCTTTTACAGCGTTTACAACGTCCTCTTCCGTTTGGTATCAAAGGGTTTTGTTACTATGGGTTTCTTTTTTACGTTATTAACTACGGTGAAGTATATCTGTCGGTTGAATTTATTAAGAGGTTCATCTGTAATTGGGATTTCTAATATTGGGTGTTCCACACTTGTATGTAATGTTTCAGTAGAAGAGTTAATTTGGGTACGAAGACAATCTCTGTTTCCTTACAGAGAGTTTAGTTCGTCTATTTCGTCCATTAAAGTCTTAGTTTCGTTGTTATGTATTTCTACACGTGATAGGGCATCTGCATTTAAGTTACATTTACCTTTCTTATATACTACCGTAAAATCGTATTCGCTTAACCTTAACCGCCACCGTGTTAAACAGGCGAGGTCTAATTATGGGGAGCATCTGCGACAAAACGGCACCTATACATAGTCTGTTCAAAAAGTATCGCGACTTTATAATTTCCGTGGGTTATGTATATTCGATTTTAAATTTTTTTGTGGCGTTATGTTGGTACACATGTCTTTGATGTATGCCGACAAGTTCGGCCATTTTGAACATTCAGGTAATTGTTGACAGCTGTTTTAATAGCACGTGTCGTGGCTTGGCTCCGATTTGTGCCTATTCGAAAAAATGGATCAAAGAATCTTTATTAAATTTTGTGTTAAAAACGAAATAAAACGCGCGGACGCATTCTGAATATTGACTATAGATTATGGAGAAGCTACCTTGGACTCAAGCAACGTTTATCGGTGATACAAAATGCTCTGAGAGGGCCGAGAAGATGTGAACAACGAACAACGTGTCGGACGCCCGAGCACGTCAAGAACAGACGAAAGCATTAATGAAACGAAGAAAATAGTATGGATTGCAGTACGTGGTGCATCATGAGTTCTTCCCAAAGGGTAGAACTGTCAATAAGGAATATTATCTGCAAGTTATGCGCAATTACCGCGAAGCAATCCGCCCGGCTTTGTGGAAGAACAAAAATTGGTTTTTGCATCACGATAACGGCACTACTCACACATCGTTACTTGTGCGTGATTTTTAGCCAAAATAACCACTCTAATGATACGACAGCCACCGTATTTTCCAGATTGGCTCCCTGTGACTCTTTCTTGTTCTCGAAACTGAAAAGGCCCATAAAAAGACGACACTACGCTACCTTTGACGAGATAAAGACGGCATCGCAGGAGGAGCTGAACTAGATCACAAAAAACGACTACTTACTTTATTACTTTATATTTACTCTAAAGGACTACTTTAAAGGGATTACTTTAAAGGACACAAAATAAAGATTGATAAAAAAATACCTAAATAATTTTCGAAAAAACATAAATGTCGCGATATTTTTTAACAGACCTTGTATATTAAAAATAAATAGCGTTATCGAATATGACATTCCGCTTGTTCTGGGTACAAATAATTACCTTCTTCCGGATTCTTGCCGGATATTATTGCAGTTGCTTATATAGTGGACAATCGCACTGTTGGATGTTGCGCACACGTGATGTCGCTAATCTGGTTTTTAAGTTTATCTTTGTTATCTTTGAGCACTAGAGCTACACAATAACAACCGGTTTGCTCTACCTGCGCCTTGCCTTTTTTTGACCGAAAAAGGGTCACAGTTCAAGAGTTTGTATTTCGGCACATGTTTGAGATAGCTAATAGCTACAAACATTGTTCTGGCTGGAGCATTATAGGTAATATCATGAAGTTTAATAATAATTTAAGAAAGATTGATATTCATACGGCATTTTTTGGAATTACAAGGGAAATTTAATAAAAATTATAGTTTAAAAAAACTAAAAAACACGCTTTTTATAGTTAACTGAACTAAAAAAATTGAAAATAAGTTTAAATAAATTTAAATTAAGAATAGTGTTAAAAATTTCAATAAATATGAATTAATAATAGTGTAAATAAAGAAAATATTTTATTAAAAAAAAGCGTGGGGTGCTTTTTAAGATATTATCAAAATGACACCATGCACCCCACGCTTTTTTTTAAATAAAATATTTTCTTTATTTACACTATTATTAATTCATATTTATTGAAATTTTTAACACTATTCTTAATTTAAATTTATTTAAACTTATTTTCAATTTTTTTAGTTCAGTTAACTATAAAAAGCGTGTTTTTTAGTTTTTTTAAACTATAATTTATTTTCTCCTTTTTAGTTTTGTTTATTTATAATAGCTTGTTTTTATAATTTTAAACTATTATTTGGTCTCTATCGATCTATCGACTATTACTCCCGTAATAAATTAGAATTCAAATAAACAGAAGAACAACGCCATCTAGTAAAACGTAATGTACGCAGTCAATCTGAATACGGAGTTATAGCTAGTTGCCCGTAAATATGGGTAGATGGCAGTAGCAAATGGGTAGATGGCATTAGTGTGAGAGTAAAAAAAATTAAATTCTTATTTTGCATATTGAAAATTGGAATAATTTTATCAAAATAGTGTAATGTCATCGGAACTCGATAAATCTACAAAGTTTGAACGAAATCTGGCCGTTTAAAGTGGGTCAAAATCGCGCCCAAAGAAGTCGGTTACAAATAAAATTAACTTGTACGAGATCTACCACTATGACTCGGTTTTCACTTTTTTCGTCGGATTGGCTTGAAAAGCGGTGGGATCGACGCAGGGCAGTTGTACAAGCACAACGAAGTCGGTTTGGAAGAAATCGGATGATAAACTTGGAAGTTATAGGCTAGGGAAGGTGGAAATTAAAGAAGTTAGGAAAAACGCCTATTTTTAGGAAAATCCGCGATAGATTTGCGTGGAAAGGGTCTAGAAAATTAGGGATCAACTGTTTATAGGTGCGTTATGAATTTGAAGCAAAACGCCTGAGGGGCACGGAAGATATTAACAGAAATGTTACATACAAACATACAGGTGAAGTTAATAAAAGCGTGTTAAAAATGAGGTAATCCTGCATTAAATTTTTTGTTTATGTATTTATTGTTAAATTGTTTAATTTATTATGGACAGATTTAATATCTTAAAATGATAAACTATTTTTTTTATGGAATTAAGATAGCAAACGAGCATGCAGCACCACCCTCGGCTGCCGCTCATGACAACCGTGATCGACCCAGGACTAGACTCAATGAGTCTCGTTCGAATTCGGTCACAGATGCGTTGCTACCCCTGAGGACTGAGATGGTCGCCTCTAAAAAAGTATAACCGGCTCCAAAAAAACAGAGTAACAAAAACTGTAAAAAGAAAAGAAATAATCACAAAATATCGCAACAAGTCGGGCATCTCTACAAAAAAAGATAAAAATCCAGTAAAAAAAATTATGCGGGTTAGAGCTCTAGTTTAAAGTTTTTTATCGATCATTTTGTGCAAATATTCAAAATACCTCGGGCGGTCACTTAGCGCTGGGGCATATTGTATAGTAGAAGATTGGGCATAGATTACTAGCTAGACTATTAATAACTGCGTGCCGATTGTAGTAGGAACTAACTCCAATAAGTTATTTTTAGTAGAGTTCCATACTAATTCGGACGCAGATGCGTTGCTACCCCTGAGGAATAAAAGGTGTCGTGTTAATGAAACTTTTAAGACCTTAAGAGGCTGCCATCTCAGTCTTCTGGGGTAGCAACGCATCCAAGACCGAATTGGAACGAGACTCTTACTAATATTATTAACTGGATTATTAGTATCAACTAACAGAGCTAACTATCACTAGTGATAATTGGGGACAACAGTATTGGAAATAACAAAGATATCGCAGATTCCTTGTCGGCCAAGAAAGACGAAAGTGCCTGTCACTTGATATTATTAGGCTTATTGTTTGGACAAAAAGTCGCGCGTAAGCTATAACTACACATAACCATTACACACCCACATTAGTTATAATTTATTACCGTAATGCCCCAAACTATACTCGGATTTTTAATTAGATTCCAGATTTGACATAAGCTAATGTCACTTTTCAAAATTATGTTGCCAGCTTTTCAATAATAGTGATTACTCACACGATTACGAACGATGTTTTGATTATTCGATTTTTCTTTACTCGATATGTCTATTATAATGTGTTTTAATAAAATATAATAAAAATCAGAGAACAATACGGAAAGGTTATTTATTCAAAATTATATAGTAAACGAAAAATATTAAACACCGCCACATAATATATGCTTTTATACTCTGAATTATAATTCGATTCCTCATTGGACATTAGCTACTGTCATTTTGTAAAATAATGATACCACGTCACATAACCTGCTATTAGGTTATATGAACTACAAATTAGATAATACACAGATATTAAGCTTCATACAAAGTGCGCAAAAGCAACGCACACATAGATACTGTTCATATACATGAAATGTCGGTACACATCGGACCACTCGGAACGCAGTTGTTTTTGGCAGCAATATGACATTTATAATACACAAATAAGATAGTTTTCCTAAAAATGGATAAGAAATGGAGTTATTATAATTGTTATCTTAGTGGTTGTTTTTATTCGACGTTAAATTACACATTATAATTTTTTAGTCATCCAGTTGCTACAGAAAGGTGAAATTAATCATTACTTACTTGTAATATTGTAATATTGGTGTGCCAATTATTAAAATCATTTTGTAATTTTTTTTATTGAAACAAATACATTTATTCAAAATAATTATTTAATAATTAGTAACCACTGCTTTATTCTATAAAAAGTAAATATTTTTTATTTTTATATTAAAAATAAAAATTTATAATAAAAGAGCCGAGATAGATTTCTGTATTGGCAACCCATGCGCGCTCGTGCAGCTACCGCCATTTTCTTTATCTTGTCATTCGTCTTCATTCTCCCAGTCTGACTGCACGAATATCTTGTCTCATTGCGAATCGTTATTTTGTTAATTTGTTGGTTTTTGTTTAAGTTTTGTTACGTTGTGTTTGTTACTTGTTACTTTGTTTTATTACGTTGTTTTGTTACGTTGTTGTTGTTACTTTTACTTGTTTTGGCTTTCCATCAAAATGGATCCCCAGCCAAGTACATCGCAAAAAGACGTGGATGTTTTCTTGTCCCCAAGAAAAAAAACGCCCACGAAAAGCTTTCACTGTTACTGAAAAAATAATGATCCGCAACGCCTACAAATACGTGACAAAAGAAACTTCTGCGCAATTGGAGACTTTTGAAGTTTTGGAAGAAAATGAATGCATGAGCAAAGTTGCTGATATATTGGGAATAACCTCACGCTCTGTATGTAACGTTTTGAAGGAAGTAAATGAAGGTGCGCCGCGAACTCCTCCTCCTCCTCCCAAAAAAAACTGGACCAAAGCGAAGTTTCAAACATAAAATTGATGAATTTACATTCTCCGCAGTACGACGAATTGTTCATCAGTTCTTTTACCGAAATGAACCTCCAACTATTGCAAAGGTTAGTCAATCACTCAGACTTTATTATTTTATACCTCCATCTTTTATATATAAGTAATGATTGCAAACAATTCTACCTACAATTTATTATTTTAGATTTTGCAAGTGATGAACGATGATCCAGAAATGCCCAAGGTTTCCAACTCTACCCTCAGAAAAATTTTGAAACATCTTAATTTTAAATTTGTTACACGGTCACGCAAGAGCACACTCATCGATCGAAATGATATTATAACATGGCGCCAGCGTTACTTGCGATCTATATGTCAGTTTCGACGAGAAGGGAGACACATATATTATCAAGATGAAACTTGGGTTAACGCAGGTAAGGCTTACATTTTGAATTTATATAATATGAAGATTTTACATTAAATTTAACAGTTATATTGAATGTTCATGTACTATATTTAGTTTTCTATATTTCCCTCATGATCACATTTTTTTATTAATTTCACACACAATTATTAAAGAAAACTCTCATATCCTCAATTAATCGTCATAACTAAATTATGCGTTCAGAAATATTTAATTTCGTGATATACTTAGTTTCTGTTAAAGTAGTAGTTGTTTAGATGCTACTATATATAAACGAGAGGAATCGAGTCGGAAATATTCCATTTCCGTATCGAATAATTTCGGCAACGTCACTATTTAGTAGTTGTCATAACGTTGCAACACTGAAATTGTCAAATCTGGAATCTAATTAAAAATCCGAGTATAAATACTTTCATATAGTCCTAATATTGTGTTTCCGCCGCATATGAGCAACAAAGTAACGTTTCCACTCAAATTTCATTCCACACAGTTCACAAGTCATGGTCCTAACTTTCTCTTTGTGCTTCTCGACCATGTGCAAATGTCTCTGAAATGTGCCGTGAAACTTTTCCGGACAGTACACACACTTGATATTGAACTCCTGTTTGTGGACATGATCGAAGTGCTTCTGCTTGTATCTGTACCGAGCGAAGACTTTTCCACACGCTTCACAAGGAAACCGTCCAGTCTTATGCACCTTGGAATGTTTAGTGAGCCGCGAAGCGGAGAGAAAAGTATCCCCACACTCGGAACAAACATAACTCGCGTAGTGTGAATTCATATGACTATCTAAATGATGGTAGTTCGGGAAGCTAGCACTACACAGGGCGCACTTAAGGTCTCGTTTCAGTACATACGGTATGACCCTTGTGTAAGCTTGGTCCAATTCTATGTCGTGTGATTCCTCCAAGTGCTGAAACATTTTTTTCCAAGTGGGGATAATAGTGCAGCAAACGGTGCAGTGAAGAGCGTCTATATCCATTTTGATGACTTCGTTTTGGTATTGCGGTTGGAGCACCAATTCGATGTTCCTCGTCTTATCGTCGACATGTTCGGTCCTAGTGTGAGCCCTCAATTCGTCAGCGTCTTCAAAGCAGGGGCCATCTGTCGAGCAATAGGTGCAAAAGTACCGCGTGGCTTTCGTCTTAAACGGTATCGCATTCGTATACGTCAAAATTTTCTTCACCTCCTCGATAAATTGATAGTGGTCCTCTCTCTTTTGGATTTTATTCCGGTTTATGGAATCGTCTGAAATAATCACAAGCTGAGTTAATGTAGAATTCGTGAAATAGGAACTAAAGTTCTCTACTAAATGATAGTCCGCGTTAATAGAGTATGGTTGTATAAGCTAGACCAATCACCAATCACAATAAAATAAATACAAAATGCGCACACTACAAATAATACAAGTTTAGAAGTTTATGTCAAGAGAGATTACAGCCATTATCTTAATGATAACTTATCAAACATCTTAAAAAACCTCAGCTACAATCAATGCATCATCATCAAGCGATCAATGGAGTCCTTCACAGACCTACATCTCTAGACATAATATTTATACATACTGCCAGGAAACTACTGATTGACGAGCATAAGCATGCGCAATAGTTTGAACAAACCTTGTGCTCTCTTCTCCATGAGCCTCGTAGCCAAAGTTTTCCTCGGGACATTAAACTCCTTGGCCGCATTCTTCACACTAAGCAATCCAGTCTGAACCGCCGATATTGCTTTCAACATATCCTGCCTAGTGTATTGTTTGTAAATCTTAAGCTTTTCATCTTTTTTCTTCTTCTGCGACCTTCCCCACGTTTCTGTTTCTTTGTCCCTGTTGTTTTGGTCTTTGTTCGACATCTTTCGGGTCCTTTTAGTTGTGAGTTGTGAATAGGTAGAATCGGTTGCTTTTACTGTGAATCAAATTTACCAATACCTCCATAAAAACGTGATAACACAACGTGGTGTTTAAGCCTTCAGGAAAACGTTAATAAGACTACTAACTTGGAAAGCATACCACATGCATATGAAATTCTGAATATGAAATTCCGCATCCTCCGTTGGTGGTCGAAGAGGTTATCAAAGCCGTATTTGCCGAGCTCGCAACTTGCTTATCAATAGTAAAATATAAAAATGTTTATTTCCTTCAGAATCCAAAGAAATGAAAACTTAGTAATACAATAGTAATATAAAAAGGGAAATAATTTACTCCAAAAATTGCTTAAAGGAGTTGTTTCAAAATGTATGGAGCCCCGGCCACCACTTTGTACACCATACTAAAATATGGAAAATCGCAATTCAAACAGTTTTTAACTATCCAATCACTTCAAATTGGTTTAGTTTTTTGGTATAACACAAAAATATACAATTGAAATTGCAACACAAAAACAAAAATCCGTCATGGCGGTAAGCTGTCATCACATGTCACGTTGGTTGATTTGATTGAAGTTTGACATATGTACGTACATTTCTGTCATATTAAAGTGACAGTAGACAGTTCGTGATCTGTGATCAATGACAAATTGCTAAGACGCCATGTTGAAACTTGATAAAATTAAATGATAGATACAATTTTTGTACCAGAAAAGTATGCATTTAGGTAATTTATCTTTATTTTTCCCGAATTCCATGGATTCTCGATTTTTCGAGGTACTGTACATATTGTGGGCCGGATTTGAAACATCTCCTTTTGAATCAGGAAGTATTTAATCTGCCTCAATTGTAGATGCTCCCAATTTAACTTACTAATAATCTCTATTGCATAAATAATAATAAATCTATATGAGATTGTTTTCTACGAATGGAATGATCTTCATCGTTATAAAGTCTTAACAAAATTACGTACAGCATTCGGTGGCATCCTCTTCGTCAAACTCCAAATACTCCACATCCTCAAAGACCGGCTCCTTGTTGTAGCCTGAATCTGGATCTTCATCACTCGTCTCACCTATTTCTTCTAAGCATCCCTTAACTAATTCATCGATTTCCTTTTTCGGGAACTCCATACCTGCGAACAAACTTTGCGTTGATATCTTCAAAATCTTTATCACCCACGACTACATCGTTGTTTCCTATCAGGCGGGATTGTAGCCAAGCATTAACTTACACAGTGTAAAACTTTGAATTTTAAAGGATGTTTTATGGAGTATTCAACTAATATGCGACTGTCATCCTTTAATTCGATTTCATAAGCGTTTGATGTGGTGAAGCATCGATGTAATAAACTTTCGATATAATGAAAGTTCGATCTAACGAATTATCGATGTAGCGTGTTCGATATCATGAATTTCGATGTAGTGGCATTCGATGTGGCGTATGGGACCCATAAAAGTTTGTTGTTGTTAATAAATCGCAAGACCGCCGCTCTTGGTACATTCAGCGACTTTCTAACGACTTTTGATGCAGGATCCAGGGACTCGCATTTTTAGGAGTTGGCAACACTATCGAACCGTGCGACTAGCGTAGCATGTAGCTTGTGCTGATATGAGACTGACAGGATACCCGTCTTAGATGCGTCGCTCGCCTTGTGTGCGGAAGTTAGTAAATATATGCGGAAGTTAGTAAATATATATGGCGTCGTCTCACGAGCGACGCATAGCATACCTAGACAAGATCCTAGTCTCTTACAAATAGCGTTGTGTGAGAAGTGCCTTAGAGTTTCGCCAGATGAAGTGACGTATTTATAACATGACATGAAAATAAGTTTTTTTTTCTTTAAATATTCGTAATTTTTTTACAGTGTATTTTGATTAAATATGTTTCGATGTTTATAAAAGTTTGTGATAATTTAAAGAAAAAAACATATTTGTATACGTATTTAAAGTAAATTGCCGTTAAATATTATAATGCATTAATGGGCAGGCCAGAGGAGTAAACATTTTTAACTTTTTAAGCTAATAATGCTTAAAATTAAACAATTATCGCGATTAGACTATGTGGTCCAGATAAAAGGCCATGTTATTTATTGTATAAACATAGAGAAACAATAATATAATAAGTTTGACATAAAAATTTTCTATAGACCAAATTCAAATAGCGTATATTCACCCATATCATATAACGTTTAGGCACACGTTTTAACACAAATTGTCAAAAACCATCCCAAAAAGTAGAATTTTTCGGCGAAAACAATGAAGTCTGAAATAAAATAAACAAACATAGTATGAAATAAAACAAACATAGTACTTGTGATAAATCTTTTTACACGCTTTATATTAGCTTCACTTGTATGTTTGTATGTTTGTTTGTAACCGACTTCTTTGGGCGCGATTTTGACCCACTTTAAACGGCCAGATTTCGTTCAAACTTTGTAGATTTATCGAGTTCCGATGACATTACACTATTTTGATAAAATTATTCCAATTTTCAATTTGCAAAATAAGATTTTAATTTTTTTACTCTCACACTACTGCCATCTACCCATTTGCTACTGCCATCTACCCATATTTACGGGCAACTAGCTGTAACTCCGTATTCAGTTTGACTGCGTACATTACGTTTTACTAGATGGCGTTGTTCTTCTGTTTATTTGAATTCTAAGTTATCACGGAAGTAATAGTCGATAGATCGATAGAGACCAAATAATACTTTAAAATTATAAAAACAAGCTATTATAAATAAACCAAACTAAAAAGTAGAAAGCAATAATAATTGTTTAAAAAAACTAAAAAACACGCTTTTTATAGAAAACCGAACTAAAAAAATTGAAAATAACTTTTAATAAATTTATATTAAGAATAGTGTTAAAAATTTCAATAAATATGAATTAATGAGTGTAAATAAAGAAAATATTTTATTAAAAAAAAGCGTGGGGTGCTTTTTAAGATATTATCAAAATGACACCATGCACCCCACGCTTTTTTTAATAAAATATTTTCTTTATTTACACTCATTAATTCATATTTATTGTAATTTTTAACACTATTCTTAATATAAATTTATTAACAATTTTTTTAGTTCGGTTTTCTATAAAAAGCGTGTTTTTTAGTTTTTTTAAACTATTATTTTTTTACCCGTAGGTAACAGTATTGTTTGTCCCCGCCTGCCGCAGTATGAAGTATTTTATGTGAAGTATGAAGTATTTTTTCTTTTGAGGTCTTTTGTAAGCAGTCGGGTTTTTTGTTTTTGTAGTAATATTTTTATAACCCTTGTTTTTTAAACCCCATTTAAAATTTATTAGCGTAAATACCAATAATAATTTTAGGTTTATTTGTTAGCACAGCTTACTGCAAACAAACTAGAAGAAAAAAACGACAGGTTAAGGGCCTGATTTTCAAGCTAGAGCTTAATAACTAAAAAAAACAAAATTTTCTCAAGTTTTTGACCGAATCTAAACTTTTTAAGCCATTATTTTTTATAATTTTTTCACACTGTATACCCCAGAAGACTCATATAGTCTTCAAATAATGAAGGTGTGCAAGAAGAATAAGCCAATGCAAGTTCATAGAATGAAATCAGAAGATTTTTTGTCAAGTGGTAACCTAGAAAGGAAAATAACAAATAGAAAGAAAGCTACTGATGGCTCTAAAGTGTCTTGGCTAAATACAAAAGAGATCATGCTCAAAAACGAAAATGACTTTTGTGTTTTTATGCGATAAAACCTTGACAATGATCATACAGAAGAAAATTTAAAGAAACATTTACAAGGAAACACAGGTCTTTTCACTTAACAAATAATGGATCCGCTTTGGCCTAATGGAAAACCTATTCCTGAAGCGAAATTGAATGACCTAAAAAGTTTATTGCATCTGATACCAGATGATGCCCAAGGCTATTATAAAAAAATAACTGGAGATTCAAATATTCAAGATGACATAGCCCATCTATGTTAACAGTCTGTTAACCGAAATAATTACTGAACAGATAATTTTAGTTAATCGATATATGAATAACAGATATATTGATACTGTTAACCTTAACTGTCCTTTCCCTGATCATTTCAAGAATTAAGAATCTCCTTTTTTCTTCCGTCTTTTTGATCAGCAGCATTATGATGTTGCTCATGTATTAAAGCAACAGTGATTACTTACAGTTAAGTATGGTAGTTTGTCAGCTCATTATGGCTACTTAAATAACATAATTAAAGACCTTTTTTTGTTTTTTTTTATAGCCTAAGGAGGCAAACGAGCAGATGGGTCACCTGATGGTAGGTGATCACCGTCGCCCATGGACATTGGCAACACCAGGAGCGTCACCAGCGCGTTGCCGGCCGAGAAGAAAGCGATAGACGCGCTCTTGAAGGACCCCATGTCATAGCAGTGTGGGAATACTGAGGGATGAAGTTCGTTCCACAGCTTTCACATACGCGGCAGAAAATGAAGTGAAAACCGAACTGTGGATGAACACCAAGTATCCAGGTGGTGTTGGTGGAACCTGGCTTTATCCCATGAAGTGCGGAAGACCTATAAATTACTTAATAACACTTACCATTGTTCAAACACTCAAACCGCAACTGCCCACATGCCAAAATTTCTTGTTTAAACTCCAGAGCTTCTCGCAGTCTGCATATACAGGATTCACAAATTTTCTCGGATTCATCAGTAAATTGGGTGCAATGCTAGATAAAAAAATAACATCATTTAATCATCATGTCATGTTAAAGGTTTCCTAATATTGTTAATAATATTATTCTATCATGAGGGTGATTATTTCAAACTTTATCGTTTTTAAAAGCTGTAAATACTATCAGGAGCAATGTAACGGACTAAACAAGGTCGTATTCGTACCATTATTATAATCTGAATCGCCATGAACGTAAATAATATAATTATGCTTACAGCTACAGTCAAGTCGAAACAGTCGTTGAGCATCTCTCCATAGACCTCCGTTTTGCCATCCTCGCGGTACTCTCCCCACAAATCCTTCAACAATCCATCGCCCAAGCAGCATTTACATTTATTTTGAAGTATGTAACTATTGATTTCAAACTGCACTTCAGCCATTTTTTATAAAATAAAGTAAAACTACAAATCTGTTATTTTTCGCTATACCTATATACCTACGGTAGGTACGGAACGGACTAAATAAATTGACATCGCACGTCGCACATAGATTGACATAAGCTGTGTTGCAAGTTTTTTGCGAATCAAAGGGCGCGTTCCGTAACTAGCCCATAACACTCATAACGTCTCAAAAACGCGTTCCATTACTGATTTTGGCGTTATGATCGTGGCATTTTTGTTCGTTTGATCGGCTGTGACGTAATGAATAGCGTCATCACTTCCGACCACAACGACCCACCTGAATTGGTGGGGCGTTGTGAGCGCTGTCAAATTTGGCGCGCTTTTACATTTAAAGTTAAACTTGTAAGATGGAGATGAAAAAATTACTTTGTACGATGAGTTACAACAACAATCAACAAAAGTTAGTTCCGAGAAACATGTGAATGTTAATAACTCGAATATTATAAATGGTGTTGTAACAGAACTTGCTTTTATACATAAAGATATATTATATATTATAAAACAAAGATTTTTAGAATTATTAGTGCATTTGTGCGCTCGTTTATTTTAACAATATCTAAACCGTTTTGGGTTCAGTTTTCGCCTTTTTTTTATTGAATTAAGGTAGCAAACGAGCATGCAGCACCACCCTTCCGCTGCCGCCC
Organism: Hesperia comma; assembly: GCA_905404135.1. Taxonomy (NCBI): domain Eukaryota; kingdom Metazoa; phylum Arthropoda; class Insecta; order Lepidoptera; family Hesperiidae; genus Hesperia; species Hesperia comma. Next base: position 17,629,826 of record FR990015.1, on the reverse strand, counting down.
ATGGCAATTGTGATCGACTTAGAACAAGACCCAATTTAGGGACTAGGGTGGTTAGTCCAATTTGTAGATGGTGTTAGAATGTTAGTTGGTTAGTTTGTTAATAAGTGTGAGGACAGGGACTGTTAGTGATAGTTAGTCCTGTTAGTTAATATTAGTATTGTCCAGTTAGTAATGATTAGTGTGAGTCTTGTTCCAATTCGGTCACAGATGCGTTGCTACCCCTGAGGACTGAGATGGTCGCCTCTAAAAAAGTGAACCGGCTCCACACCTTCCTATCCGGAACACAATTGCTCTTAAAAACAATTATTATGACGGTAGGAATGGTACTGAGTACCTTGGCGGGCGGTGGTACTACCAAAATTAACCAAAATTAAGCGCTACTTTTATTTAATTTTTTTTTAAATATCAAACGTTGTCTATTATCAGTTTGAATAATAATATCTATATTAAATACGCCCATACTTGAAAATTACAAATTATTACAGGGGCAGGTTTCTCGGAGAGGGCGGTTTTATAGTTTAAAGTATTACAGAACCAAAAAAACAATAGCTGGCTTACTACTTTAAACGATTAAAGCAAAAAGAAGAACACGAAGATCATAAAATGAAGAGACATAAAGAGCGAATAGAAATGGATGAAAAGTTACTTAAATTTTAAAAAAAGTTAGCTAATAAATCTAGTGTATCATTATCTTAGTGGTTGTTTTTATTCGACATTAAATTGAACATTAAGATTTTTTTTGATATCCAGTTGCTACTGAAAGGTACAATAAGTCCTTACTTGCTAATAATTCAACTATCCCTTACTTATCACGAGTCAATGTAGGATGTACAGTACCCGGCAAGAAATAATGCACATCGGTATTCAAAAAGAGATAATCGGTTAGTTTCGGCTTTGTAGAGCATTGTCCTTACTACACAGTCCTTACCGCTGACTTGTCACTTTTCTTTCGAATTCGGTAGAAGACGGTCGCGTACACTCATAAATAAATATAAAGAGTTGTTAAAACCCCCAATGGGAGCATCAATATTATTATTATAAAAGTACTTGATAGGGTGCTTTATCAACTCTTATTGGATATTGCACTATCATTGCATTGTGCGAGAGAGACAACGCTCTACAAAACCGTAACTAACCGATTATCTCTTTCTGAATATCGATGTGCATTATTTCTTGCCGGGTACTGTAGAAAGTTTTTGTACTTTTAAAGTGTATATTTACCTTCGATTTTTAATGAATATATTAATATATATTAAATGAAAGGATTATTGGACATGTAAAATTATTTTCTCAGTATTAACACAATTAGTAGGTACTTAAATACTATTCAAATTATAAGATGTACCTAAATGTGTTCATAGTTTTTAGGGTTCCGTACCCAAAGGGTAAAACGGGACCCTATTGCTGAGACTTCGCTGTCCGTCCGTCTGTCACCAGGCTGTATCTCATGAACCGTAATAGTTACACAGTTGAAATTTTCACAGATGATGTATTTCTGTTGCCGCTACAACAACAAATACTAAAACACTGAATAAAATAAATATTTAAGTCGAAATATGGCTTCGACGCTTCAGCGATACCTTTCGCTCCAAGAGATGGCGTTGCTTGTGGCTAATATGTAGCTACGACGCCTTCAATGCTTTTAGTTACCTGTCGGTCTAAGAGATGGCGTTGCTTGTGGCTAATATGTGGCTTTCATACAACCGGCCAGATTTTTTGGCGTTTTATACGTCATAATGGTACGGAACCCTTCGTGCGCGAGTCCAACTCGCACTTGGCCGGTTTACATTCTGATTTAAGTATTATAACTAGATACAATATTGTATTGAGTACTTACATATTAATAATTTACGTACTATCATAAAAATACATTTTATAATGCTGTTATTGATTTGTTTTACCGTTTTAATTTATTATTGTTGATATACATTTAAATAAAAGTTTATTTATGAAATAAAATAAACGGGATTTAGGCAATTTTTTATTTATAAAAATCAATAAATAATGTTAAATGCATTTTTACCTAACTAAGTTATCCAATTAAACATAAAATTATTGTTACAATCTTACAATCATATATTATTTCGAAAAATCTGTTTCGGTATGGTTTCGGTTTTTAAAAGGAGTTCATTAAAACGTCCCTTTTAATTACTCCTGAATTTATTCTTATTTCCCGTGGTCTGTATACATTAGTATTCTCGTTGCCTGCAGTTACAGTAATAACCATCATTAATTTCTTCTTCTCGTTAAATGCAGATAATTATTATGTTTGACACAGCATGCGACAATTTATACTTTGCCATTAAATCTGTCCTTGTCATAGGCAAAAAAAAGCAACAGGACAGGCTTCTCATTCGTCCCATAAGTAGCCCTATGCTATGCATCTCTCCACAGGCAGCAGAATTAAGATACTTAATTATATTTCTTTTGTTTGGCAGTCAAAATATGTCCACTGTCACGATAAGGAACGACTAGATGTTGATTTATTTCATACGCAGAGTCACCTAAATTATAACTGTTATCTGGGAACATACTGTCATTATTTGTGTAATCTGCAACTTCGGATAAACAAAATACCCTGTGATCATGAATAGATCCGGGGTGTCCAGCATAATAATGACTTACATATTAATATCGTATGTTGACAATATAATATATGAGCTGCAAAAAATGTACAAACATTAAAATAGTGTGCTTAAAAATTGATGTGGTTGCATAGGTAATAATAATAATAATTTATTGTGCACCAAAGCAAGTACACTACAGAATTTAAAGATTAATTGAACATGTAAAACAATTTAACAATCTGAGATTATCGTAAACAACTGCAATAGTTAAGACTGTGTCATTTGGAATGAGACATTTCTAAAATTCGTATAATACAATAGGCGGTCTTTACATGATAATATAAAAGCGGTACCTGTAAATGAATAGAATGGAACCCTTTCCGGTTAATATAGTCCACAGGATTTGATTTGGAGCAAATCGAAACTAACAAAATAAGATTTAAAATTTTCAATAGGTAAGTATTAGTTACAAGTTACAAATACAAATCGTTTTAAGTTCCCGCCTAATTCGTTCAAGTCCAGTGTTGCCAATTTAGCACATTTTATGCCAGATTGTTTTTATTTGTTGTTTATAGAATAATATAAAATAAAATAGTTATTAAACTACTTATCTGTGTGTTTTAGTCAAATGTCGGTAAAAACTTTAAATGTCATTCTGTACATTAGATTAACGCCAAAGCGGACAGGGAAGTGCTGCTATACATTCACAGTTTCGAATAACGTACTGCGCATTAAAGGCACCAAGGAAATATATTTCCTTGGCAATGAAGCTTCCACGTCTACAAGTCTACAAGCACAGTGGCTGCGCATGATGACCAAGATATTATTTTTTTATTTGAATAATATATGCACGATAATAACAAAACATGAACTGTTTTTAATAAATATTTATTAATAATGCTAATAAAATAATTTATGTTAATATCTGACATCGGATTTTTTTTGCATCATTTTTAGCTATAGCCTTATAGTCGGCACAATCATAAGATTCCGATATGACGTCTGTCATGTATGAACACAAACTAACCTTGTATGGACGTCTTCAATTTACTTATTACGGAAATATATTTTTTTAATTTGAACCGCTGGTAATGATACTATGAAGTGAAGATATTTCGTAGTGAATGATAGGTCACTTTGGTTAAATTATGCAATGCACTATTTACTGTGCATATACAGTACACAGTTTATATTTATTATCAATGAAGCTTTATAAGTAGGTACATAATGTACTTGTGAATCCATCTCCTCTTCGCTTTGGAAAATTGTTTTTATGTTTACAGATAATAAACACTTCTTCCCATTTTTGCAACATATTTTATTGGTACATCGCTTCTATTGCTCGTAGCATGATGTTATAAAATTGCCCATAGTTTGTTAAATATTTTAATTAGGCATTAGTCCGTAATATTAAACGCAAGTTACTAGCGGGTTAAACGAATTGGAGTAATATTGTTTACTTACTACGAGTATTTAGATAGGTACTTACTTACTTATACGTACTTACATAGGTAAATACTAGAAATTCTGGCGAAATATGTAAACCATCCCTGCTTGTTTTTTATTTGTGTTATTTATAAATTGTTAAAATAATTTTATTTTATTTTAATCAGTTTACATCATAAATTGTGTAAAATTGAACAAATATTTAAGACGTCACTACAATGTTTTATAAGGAGGCTGGATTTATAGTTATGTGACCTCTTGAAACAATTTATGAATCGACCATAATCGATACATTACTATAATCGAAAGTATGTGCTACCATGTCACACCCAAAATACAAATAGTTATAGATTCCTTAATATGTCTAAAGCATTGCGATTTTTCGTAGCTATTATAAATTCCCGATACATACGTTTTTAAGCCTTTTCCACTCAAATCGGATAATTATTAACCGTTTAATAGTTTCTTCGTTTTCACTAGATTAATGAAATTTCCATTTTAATAAGTAATATAATTTCCTCACCTTAACTTACTAGTCAAATTGTCTTATTATCCCTTTCGGTGTTAATCTCAACGCTACATCTGTTTTTACCTGATTTTAAGAAAACAATCAGAGGTCGGTTTATAAATTATCGTTCCGAACTTAATTAACGAAACGATTAGAAAGTCTTATTACTTATAATCGGTTAAATTTATAAATCGGTTTATTTAATGCATCGATTTTTGTTGTACTTCACTATTGTCACTGTGATGACAGCCTTCATATCGGAATCTTATGATTGTGCCGACTATAGTGTAATTTATATAGTTAGATTTTTAAAAGCTCTTATAAGTCAGTTAGCAACACTGATTAAGCCCGCCATTTTTGTTAACATCAACGCTCAAATCCGTTCCATTAGGGAACAACACTCTGAACGTCAAAACCAAATGGAACTCAAAATACGGGCGTTTTGGGCGAGATTGTTATGGGCTAGTTACGGAACGCACCCAAAATATACTCCGACTTTTAATTCGATGCAGTAAAATGACATTTCCAGTGTTACCGTTTTTTATTATCACAAAAATAGTGATGTAACCTGGACACAAATTATTCGATTTGATGAAAATATTAATCGGATTATAATCGTTTCGCATAATTTAGCAAACTGCTAAAATAATGTATGAAGTTATTACAGGATCAATAACTACACATAAAAATACGAATGATATCAATAATCTCCTAGATTTTTAATTATTAAGCGCTTTTAGTGCATGTTATGTACTAAAAGCATGCATGCACCGGTGTTTATTATTTTTCGTCTACTATATAATTTTAAATTAATAACCTTTCCGTATTGTTTTCTGAATTTGAATTATATTTTATTAACATATATTATAATAGACATATTGAGAAAAGAATAATCGAATAATCAAAACATCGTTCGTTAATCGTGTAAGTTTTCACTATTATTGAAAATCTGGCAACATTATTTCAAAAAGTGACATTAGCAAATGTCATTTTACTGCATCGAATTAAAAGTCGGAGTATAGTGTTGTGCCTCTACCGTAACTTTACGTAATTTACAATCTATTTATAGTATCGTTTTTCAGTAATAATAAAAAAATGTGTCTTTAAAATAAAATGACCTATACTGCCCCCGATAGTTAAAAAGACGTATCTAACGAAAAGTAAAAATGGAGAAATAAATGTTTTAATAAACGAAGCAGGATATTTCTTGCTGTCTTGTAGATATTTAAAATATCTACATGTTTAAAAGTTGAAAATAATGCCCACTATACAGGCTTTTATTTATACTAATAATAGTATGAATTAATTAAATTAATATAATAAAAATAACAAAAAAACTATTTCATCGTAGCATATAAAATGAAGAAAAATATTACATACTTAAATGAATAAACGTAAATGGCCTTATGCGTCTTTTACATTTCAAACTCTTTTCGCTGTACTTTTATTCTAAGTATTTCGTCTATCTATCCAATATCAGTTTTGAAGCTAAATCGATAAAAAGGAAAGCGAAAGCAAAGCAATTCAGTAAAGCAATAATACAACACGGTTAGTGCAATTCACGCGAGCGATTTCATCAGTTTAAAGCTCGATACATGTTGGACTTAACCAAAACAACAATAGATTTCTATAAGCTTTTTTTAAAAAGGGTAAAAATTCAATAAATCGGCTTTCTTGACCGATATATCAATTTTGACTTAGTTCGGTATACAACGTGGTTACCGTGGTTTTATGTACCTAATGATTACCTAAGCGCCCAAAAAAAATTTCAATCAAATACTTCCTTTACTTTAGCCACAGGATTTTTTTTTAAATATTCAAAATTTGAACATCCTGTAACTAAGTATTTATTATTGTAATAGCAAAAGATTGTTGCCGCTCTTGTCAAAAGTGACTGACTGACGTTTAGATAGGTAGGTACAGTGCGCCCAACTTATCTCTGAAATGGCAAAAATTGGAACTAACGAATAGTCATTCATAAATACGTTGTGGTCATTCATCTGTCAGTTACTAGTGTGCAATGATTGGTCAAATGAATGTCAAATGCGTCCGACAGCGCCTCTTTCGTTTCAGTCTTAAGTTGGGTTTACTATAATAGGCTGCTCTATTTTTTCCATAGAGATATTACACTAGAGTGGGTGAGCCATACGGCTGCCCATACATACATTGCAATCACCCCCGGTTAGAAAGAGAAACAACGATAACGGTAATTACCTATCTCTCTCCGATTCCGATGAGCCAGAAAGAGAAAGGTGATTACTAAAGATTTCGTCTCTTTTTATCCTAGGTACGCTCTGAAGCCTTGCCAGAAAGAGAAAGGTGATTACTAAAGATTTCGTCTCTTTTTATCCGAGGTGCGCTCTGAAGCCTGGCTTCTGCCCTCTAGTGTAATATCTCTATGATTTTTTCCTGTATTTTGTGCTATTTAGTTTGTTTGAAAAAAAAATTTTGGAAATAAGATGTTAGGCGTTTTTTAGCTCGTGGTTTCATTTATTGTTGTATGGTGGTATCCACCTTGTATATCGATATTGATATTGATACAAAACTTGCATCCTTAACAAGAATACAGACAACAAAATGTTATACCTCGTCTGTGACTCAAAGAACCATAGATCATTATTTAGGCCGGCCGCATACGTCCGGAATTCTGATCAGACAATCGGAAGGCACTCGTGCCATACATTTTATTTGAGTACATAATACACGTCAATTCGCTATGTAGTCGTCTAATTCGATTGTCTGAATTTGTCTCATCAGTCTATCGGAGAGAAATATCAGACGTATATTCCCTCCCTTAGGGCTATCATCAGATATAAAAAATACACAGATTATATATTTCTTGATATTGTCTGTGGATTCTTTCTAGTCTGTGACCTGTGACAGTACATTGTTTGGTTTAGTTTGGCTTGCAATGTATAGCTATTTTATTTATTATAATCTTATTTCTTAACTCTAAACTTTACATAAAAATAATTTTATTACGCTAAAAACAAACATGAATAAAAATTGAAGGAAAGAAACACATAAATACAGTGTGGTTTATATCACAAAATTGAGAAATGAGTACCGTTAAAAACAACGGTCCGATTATAGACCCAGCGCTGTGTAGATGCTGCAGAGCAATAAAAAAATGTAGAATTCTGACTTCGGAGTACACTTGGATGCAGCAGAAAGAAGTATACGCAGACATGATCATGGATTGCTTCGGCATTCTAGTAAGTATGGTTAATTTTTATTTCTTTAATATTAAGTCTCATTTAAACTTTCTGGGAGACTATTAAATCCTGATATCCTAATCAAATCATCCAGAAATCGAATCTGGATGAGGATTCAGACGCTAAGCCTTAGTATTTGTGAATTCGGCTATGCGTTATTGTCTGTCAGAAAAAAATCATGCTTTAATTCTTTGATTTCTTTTTTTAGGGTTCCGTACCCGAAGGGTAAAACGGGACCCTATTACTGAGACTTCGCTGTCCGTCCGTCCGTCCGTCTGTCACCAGGCTGTATCTCATGAACCGTAATAGTTACAAAGTTGAAATTTTCACAGATGATGTATTTCTGTTGCCGCTACAACAAGAAATACTAAAAAACAGAATAAAATAAAAATATTTAAGTGGGCGCCCATAGGTACTTTCGACTGTTCCTGTGGCTCGGGACCAGAATACGAGCTTCGGTATCCCCTGCCTGTCGTAAGAGGCGACTAAAAGGGGGCTTTCGGGGTTGCGGGCGGCTAGAGTGGGAGCTCGAACCGCCCAATGGCAATCCCGGGAAGAACTGCTCTGTGTGTGGCCGCACAGAGCCGTTGAGATGGGTCCGTACGGGACATTGCGCTTGGAGGGCACCGGTTGTGTTCCTTTGGAGATCCCGGAGTCCTCCACAAGCGTTGAGGTAGGCCACCGGGGGGTTTTAAAGTCCCACATAACCCTGTGTCGCTCCCACAGCACCGGTTACCTATTGAAGGTTTCCCCCTCAAAAAAAAAAAAGGTACTTTCAACGCCTCAGCAATAGTTTAGTTACCTTTCGGTCCAAGAGATGGCGTTGTGCATAATATGTGGCTACAATAAAACAATCAATTTTTTTTTAAGTGAGGCTTTCATAAACAGACCAGATTTTTTTGGCGTTTTTATAGATAATGGTACGGAACCCTTTGTGCGCGAGTCCGACTCGCACTTGGCCGGTTTTTATGAAAATGTAATTTTGGTCATAGTCACCACTGTTTACCAAAAAAAGTACATACATATAAAAAATGATAGTCATAGGCTCAGACCATAGTGGTCTGAGGTCATAGGTATGAAAAGTAAAACCTCTTTAAAGATTGCATATAGATACCAAAATTTTTATCTGTCAAATTCCTACTCTCACTGGATAGTATAGCATTATAGCCCAAGTCGTTTTTAATATTGATTCCTAGATAAACTGTAAAAACTCAGTTAAAAGGATTGCGCATAGTATGACCCAGCACCAGACCATCTGAAATATAAGCATTCAATTATGATTCTTATGTCTTGGTTGTTAAGGTTGAATATCCATTGCATACTTGAAAGATGTACTCTCTCCGATGAGACTGTATGGTCTGATATGATGAAAATCACTTACTTGGAACCCACTTCTCACCACTCTGAACTGACACCAAGCATAGAATCAAAATTCAACTGTAATAATCAAGATACACAAATTATATCCATCATCTCACCACTCGCCGAAAATTGAAGTTTCATACATTTCATACATGGCTTGGATCCGTGGTGTACAATTACAGTTAGATTTTCTCGATCATTTTTGCTGCAAACTTGCAAGCTGTGGAATGAACTTCCTTCTGAGGTATTCCCGGAGTGCTATGTCATGGGGGTCTTCAAGAAAGGTGTAAAAAGAGCCTTCGTTGCTCAGGTGACTCCCCTGGTGTTGCAGGTGTTCATAGGCGAAGATGACCACTTACCATCAGGTCGCTTTTTCGTCAGCCCTTCAGGCTATAAAAATTAAAAATTAAAAAGTTCAGTCTTTTATGCTTTAAAGAAATTGACATATTATTTAATATGTCTTTGTTACCTGATATCTGCTAAAACAACCAACTTCCAACTTTCATAACCCCTGTTCGTTCTCACCAGTATTTAGGACAAGCATGTAAATTTCAAGTTTTACATAGGTCTGGCAGTCACGGGTTTTTTTTTTAAATGGAATTAGGGTAGCAAATGAGCATCACCACACTTCCGCTGCTACTCATGACAACTATGACAGATCTAGATCAAAACAACTAGAATTTTTAGTCTAGCTACTGTATTAGAATATTACTAGTGTCTGACTAGTGTTAGAATATTAGTTAGATAGTTTGATATCAAAGTGGCCTTGCTACCCCTGAGGACTGGTTGCCTCTAAAAAAGTGTAATGGCTTGCTCTTATTCGCACTACAACTAGTTATTAACACATTAATATAAGTGTACTGAAAGGTCTGAAAGCCTAATACATTGTTCTGTCACTGTGTTCCAGTTGTCGCATGTGGATGATGATGATAAGGACTGTGGGGTATGCGCCACTTGTGTGGTGAGGCTGCGTGACGCAGTCGCCTTCCGAGCACAAGTGCTGCAGTGCGAAGAACTGTTCCTCAACTCCAAGCTGGGGGACCGAGATGGAGAAGGTAATTATTATTATTCATTCATTACATTCATGCAAATTGCATTGCAATGATACATACTTTCAATCCCGGAAATCCAGTAGGACCAGGATTTAAGTGGGAAGGGCTATCATGCGTACGAATTCGCGGGCACACCTAAGATTATGTAGTCTGTTTTGTTTTATCTTACCTTTATAATTCATTAATAAATTAATTTTAGATTCGAAAAAGCCCGCCAACATTGAGCCGAAGATAGAGCCTAAAGACTACACAAGCGACCACAACTCCACCGGCGGCAGGGACCACGACGACGTGGTTGTTACCGGCTATGAGGTCGCTGAAGGTAATAATCTATACTAATATAATTATAATTATATTAAAGAGCAGCATGCTAAATTCAATTGTCTGCAAAACCGGGAGACTTTATCAGTGGTTTGTTTTGTAACACTGCACACGCCCAAAATGGCTTAAATATTTTTGATTTTACATCTCCTATAAGTAATAACAATGTAGAGTTCTTTATTGTACCGATAACATGAAATGATGTCTGCAGATAAGTTTTAAAAATTCTACACTATTTCACTCTTTCAGATGTAAAACCCAAGGAAGAAGAGACTCCTGCCGCTCCATCCCAGGTGTTACCAGAGCCGATGGATGACCACACGTACGAAGACCTTAACGACAATGACTATACAGATTCATCATCCAACTCCGACAAGCCAATCAAACGGAAATCTAAGAAGAAGAAAGGGAAAGTCAATGGGACTAAAAAGGAGAAGTCGTCTAAGAAACATAAAGCAAGTAAGAATCTATATCTTCTTCTATTTTCTTTTTTCTTCTATATCTAGATCTATAAATCTATACATATAATAAAACTGGAACCAACTGCTGTTTGTGCACGCTAATCTCAGAAACGGCTGAGCAGATTTTTATGGGACTTCCATTGGTAGATAAAGAAGGCTGTGGAGCAACATACAAGCTACTTTGTATTCCGGAGTTTCCGTGGGATTGGGATTTACGCGGGAAAAATTCCTATGTGTCGAACGAACGAAGTCGCCGGCAATAGCTAGTATAAATTTAAGTTGAGCGATTGGAGCTACCTTTACTGTACCAAAGAACTTACTGAGTAATGAGTTGGAGACTTAGTTGTTCACTACAGGGTTGCATGATCTAAAACGAATAACTTTTTCATCTTTCATTTACAGGCACATCCAATTCGAAAAAGATACCGAAAGTTATCAAAAAACCGCCCGTTGAGAAAAAGAATACGTATGACCGCGACCTCGATTGTATGTCTGAGGAAAACTTGCTCACAATTATTCACTATTCGTACGTGTGCCCCTTCAAGAACAGGCGAAACAACTACTACTGTTTTTATTGTAAGGATTACTATCCTAAACCGGAAGATTTGCGGGAACACACTCTGTCCCATGACACAAAACCGTTTCAACTTCTCATGGGTTACAAGAAAATGCCTAAAATTGACATCACCAGGATAGATTGCAGACTGTGTCCAGCTAAGATAGACGATTTGGAAACCTTCAAACAACACGTAGACCAGGTTCACGGGAAGAAAGTCTACTTTGAAGCTCCGGACAAAATGCTGCTCTACAGACTTACGTGGAACGACTTAGTGTGTGTGATGTGTAGGGATGTGTTTGAGGATTTTAATACACTGAACACTCATATGGTGGAACACTTCAGTAATTATACCTGTGATATATGCGGTGTTTGTTTCCTGGAAAAACCAAGATTGGACGCTCACTTGAAACGGCACAAGGATGACGAGAGACACACGTGTGAGATCTGCGGCAAGGTTTTCAAATCGAATCATTACAAGGACATGCACGTGGATATTGTTCACAAGAAGAAAGCTATCATTCGGTGTCCTCGTTGTGACGAATGCTTCATGTCTTACGCACTGAAAAACAAGCATCTCACCGACGCGCATGGGCAGAAGAGAGCGTACCCGTGCAACTTGTGCGACAAGGTGTACAACAGACAGAAAACCCTTACGGAGCATCAGAGGCGTAATCACCAGAAAGTGCTGAAACATCAGTGTGAGTATTGCGACCAAAGGTTCTATCTACCCTCGCGGTTAAAAGAACACATGGCGACTCACACGGGCGAGAGGAACTTCAGATGCGACTACTGTGATAAGAGTTATCCCAGATTGAAGTCGCTACAGTATCATATAAGGACACACACCAACGACAGAAGGTACAGATGTCATATTTGCGGGCAAGCGTTCATACAGAATGCGAGTTTAAAATCACATATAAAGAGCCATCACCCTGAATGTGATTTAGAAGGATGTTACTTTTGATAACTAAAATTAAAAATGTAAGTTTCGTAGTAAGTATTCAATGATAGATCTTCCAATGCCAACGAGATTAGGATACCTTTTTATTTAAAAGGAGATGTTCAAAAGTGGTATTTTATTCCGAAGAAATTTGTACAGCCGTGATTTATATTTCATTTGAAAGCATATTTTCTTGATATCTACTTGAAATTTTAAGACGTTTATTTTATTGAACCTCCATATTTTGGAAAATCGAAGCATCTAAGGCTGAAAAGAACATTTAGTAACAGAGAGGCGGATTATCCCTGAGGAAAATTAGTCCTAGGGTCGCTAGGTTACGGTGGGCACGCGCGCACATAACTTTTTAAATAAAAAATAATTTGTATGAAAATATAAGGGATCATGTTAATGTAATTTTAACTGCATTTCACGAAATAAAGAAATACATTATTCACTCGAAACTTCAGGCGGCTTAAAGTTATCGCTGACAAAATTAATTACGGTCTAAATCTCGTAATCAGTTGTATTAAGCAAAGTTAGCCTAATATATTCGATCCGGATATTTATAGCTTGAGAGTTAAAAAGGTTTTCGTCGTAAAATGTAGTAGAAAAGTTTAAGTAAAATTGTTATGGAGCTTCCATGTGCTGTCATTAAAGAATGTAACGTTAATTAAACTATTATATTATGTATGTTGACTCCAAACTAAATTTTAAAAGTGCTGGGGTTCTATTTTTGAATGGCTTGTCTAGCAGCGAATCCTCATTTCGAGTGATTTTCGTTCGAATTGATGCACGCGCGATAGATGCATCGTAATACTTACCTATTGCGACCTTGGAGCGGGCAGAAAGTTCTTACATTGCTAATATTTTAATTTGAATATATGTCTAGCTATGAGTTGCATTTGCATCGATCACGCGTAGACTTAAGTTGAAATAATAAGCGCGAAACTTATTCATTACGTATCAATAGATAAAATATTGTGCCTTGCGATAACGCCCACAACTAAGCAATACGATATAGTCATTGCGATAAGTAATAGCTTTCAACATGGGTGCATAAGCTCGACGGAACACTGCAGCGCGGGTTCCCTACTTGTGTATTTATATTCTTTTCTCTTCATTTTTATTATATTCTTACGCATTGACAAGAAAGATTTTTTGTTAGGGTGGTCCACATCGTAACCTAGCACTCGAAGGTCATTGCAACTTCTGATCAAATTGGCACAATTTATAATCTGATCAGAGGTACTTGTAAACCACCGAATAACAACGTTACGTAGACCGTACATACGTAGACCACGTACAGTAAGGTCATTTTAACTCTGCTGATATGAAGTTGGCTAAGAGTGGCTGCGCAGATGTCGATTTTAATCGCCAAAATGGTGGTAGGAGGCGGGGAGTGCTTGCGGTAGGATAGTTAGCCAATACCATGGATGGTAAATACGTCCATGGCCAATACGAAGTAGCGCATCGCAAAATACTGTCATGGCCGCCGTGTTTTGATTGGTCATCAAACATCTCGGAAAACGAAGTTCACATCAGCCTAGTCAAAATGACCTTACTGTCTCGTAAAACATGTAGCTATTTTAAAATGAACCACATTTATTTATTGACAACATATAACATCAATTATTTTAACTGGTGAAATAAGCTAAGGCAAGAAGAAAAGGTATACTAGGCTAGCCAAATATTCATTCGTCAGTGATTGGTCTGGTTATGAAAAGTTTTAATTTATTGCATTGATTTGAGTACAGAACGCTAGGAATAAGCATACTTACATGATTTACTTCTTATTATTTTAAATAAGCCAGAGTATTATTAAGAAGTTGGTATAAAAATTCCTTAATTCACTGTCTTGTCCTGATTCTGTTGAAGTTAACATATTTATTTAAACTTATTAATAATAGGCACTATGTATATATTAAGATTATCCGTGTTTGCCTTATTATTTCAACCAGTGTTAAAATACATAACGCCTATGCCTAAATATAGCGGCCATGTTATAGAATAATTTGTATAGATCTCTTGTTAAGATATTTTTGAATAGATAAATGAAATAATGTAATGTAATTCGTCGTCGAAATAGTACCGTTAATGTGTGCAATAAATTTATTTATTTACAAAAAAACGTTAAATTAAGCTAGTTTATACCTACATCACAATATTGGGGAGTTTTCCCATGATCTAAATTTTATACGCAGCGGAAATAAGGTTGCTTACAATACAATAAATGCATCACAGATACTTTAATTGCAATTAAACATTTTTAAGGATACATGACCACATTTATATTATTTTTGTTGCATTTATTATAACTGTAATTATATTCTGATCAGTAATTTGATGCTATCAATATTTATTCAATTTTTTTTTACATGTTTTTAAATGATGAAACTAAAACACTGCGCACATTACCACGGCACGCGACCAACTAAAATGAAAGCGTTCAATTATGATAAACTAAAGTAAGGCCAACGAGAAGCGATACAAAATGTAAACAAAACCAATGCAAGGTCATTAGGCAAAGCAGGGGTATGCAACCTTTTGAAACTTTTTGATTTTAAATTCATTGTAGTATAATTTTGTTTACACAATATATTTTAAATAATACCTACCAAATTGAGTTATTATGTGTAATAATTGTTATTCTAAAAAGCTAACAATTAATAAAAAGATAAGGAGTTGATGTGAGAATAATAATACTAAAATGATAGGCATAGCAGGAAGGTATCTCATTCAGTTCAGTCTAATTTGTTTCATGTTATTTTTATTAAATTTGAATTATGTTGTAGATTTACATTAAATAACGAGAATAATAATAATGTGTAAGGAAATGAGGGTAAAAATTAAACATTTTTTAAGGCTTCGTTCCGAAACCGAATAATTAATTATTATTATAATATTACTCAAATGGTCGACCAAATGCTTACGAACCCATCTCGACCTTGCCATAGTTTTGCCGCGAGAACGAGACAGTACGACAAATACACAAGATGGAAAGAGATAGATAGTACATTGTAAACTCCTCACTCGTTTTCCAGGTAAACGACCGTTTGTATCGCTGCTAGTTGGCATTACTTTAGCTTTTGCCCGCGGCTTTGCCCGCGTGGAATTCGTTTATATCGCGAACCGGGGAAACGGGGAAGGGGGTACGTCATCAACTACCTTCCTGGGAAAATTCATCGAAATCGTTCATGCGGTGTAGATTTTTCATACAAACTTTCATCCCCTATTTCAGGCCTTTAGGGGTTGATTTTTGAAAAAAAAGTAGCCTATGTGTGACTCTGAGTCTTCAACTATTTTCGTTCCGAATTTCATCCAAATCGGACCGGTGGTTTAGCCGTGAAAACGTCACAGAGAGACAGACTTTCGCATTTATGAAATTAGTATGGAAAAGTTCCGGGTAGTGTAATTATGAAAGATGTACTTACTACTCAGCACCCCCCCCAGACCAACTCCGAACCGTCACCAAGTATAAAATCGAAATTCAACCATTATAACAAAGACATAAAAATCATAATTGAAAGCTTTCATTTTAATTGCTTCGTTGCTGGGTCGTTATAATGTACGCAATTCTTATTAGGACATTTTAACTGAGAACGTAATAGGCACTTTCGTTTATATGTATTGTACTGATATTTTATTGTATCAAAGTGGATGTTTTCCATTCTTCTGGAGGCTTTCGAAAATTGTGTATAGCACAAAGATCCACCTGATTATTATTAAATTAAAAAGGATTGTTTTGAGCGTTTTTATTGCTTACGCCTAAGGCACTTCTCACACAACGCTATTTATGAGCTATGCGACTGCAAACTGCAACGCAATCTAAAATTTGTATGTACAGTGCGCCCAACTTATCTCTGAAATGGCCAAAATTGGAACTAACGCCGCCATGTTAAAAAGTCATTCATAAGTACGTTGTGGTCATTCATCTGTCAGTTACTAGTTTGCAATGATTGGTCAAATGAATGTCAAATGCGTCCGACCGACAGCGCCTTTTTCGTTTAAATCTTAAGTTGGGTTTACTATATGCGACACTTTTCACTGACAGGAGACCCGTCTACAGTGCGCCCAACTTATCTCTGAAATGGCAAAAATTGGAACTAACGAAAAGTCATTCATAAGTACGTTGTGATCATTCATCTGTCAGTTACTAGTGTGCAATGATTGGTCAAATGAATGTCAAATGCGTCCGACAGCGCCTCTTTCGTTTCAGTCTTAAGTTGGGTTTACTATACGATGCGACTCCTGTCAGTCAAAAGTGTCAGATCCATACAAATCTTGGATTGCGTTGCAGTTGCGTAGCTCATAAATAGGAGTCACATCGTAGACGCGTCTCTTGTCAGTGAAAAGTTTCAAGATAGCGTTGTGTGAGAAGTGCCTTAGTGGAACCAGCCCTAGATGAGCGAATGGTTACCTTTTTTTGTATTTTGTACAATGAATAATATTGTAATGCATTTATTGCTCACCGAGACAATAATTCTCAAGTGAAATAATGTTTAAAGAGATGACTAAGTAGATATAATTGGTTTTTGTTTGGTGGATGTTAAGGAACCTCGCTTTAGGGTCCACATGATATCAAATACACGCTTAAATATTTTAGTGCAAACATAATTATTCCAAGTTGAATGTCTGTGTATGTGGTATACATATAATTGTCTGAAATGATAAGTTTTACAATATTCGTTTATTGCGAGAATAGAATATTAACATAGGTACATCAGTCATCACAATACTATTTTAAGTAAAATGTATACATAGATTTTATAAGATAATTTAATGAGTTATAATTAAATGTATGTAAGTTAATTTATTAAGTTTGTAATAAATCAATTCTTATGGTATTCGTTTTGTTTAAATGACTAAATTCAGATTTTTGTTTAAAAACCTGGATACCTGGCGTTCGTTCACTATCCGATTTACGATTTACACGTTATTTATTATCTACCGCATAAGTGTGCCACAAACTTATCTGATCCGGTGGACAAAATTGGAACTAATGCAAATGTTGTACTGTTGTCAGACAAAAACCAAGACAATAGCGCCCCTCTTACCGGGTGAGATAAGTTTGTGTTTGTGGCACTGTAAACTGTTGAACAAACTTCATCCCTCGATATTCATATATACAGGGTATCCGGCTTCGGTCTGTACAAACTTATAGGGCGTGTAGTTTAAGTTATTTTATGAATAAAATTCTTCTACATACTAGGTCTAAACCCGACCCCTCGATCTACAGCCATTTAAATTTTTTAATATTTTTTTGGACCATGCACAGTAAAAGTACTATAACTTAAAAAGTTTAGGTCCAATCTACTTCAAAACTAAATTAGTTTTTACTCACTGGTAGGGGCCATCGATTTAACAGCTAAAATAATTCAAAAACTAACTTCTACATATTAAAATAATAAATTAAATGTAGAATTTATGATAAAAATGACATAGTTTTTATTTTAATTTTTTAAGATTTTTAATTGATTCAGGCGTTACTTTGCGGAACTCCATTATTACAGATTAGCTGATGTTAATCTACTTTGCAACAATCCGCGAGCAAACTCGTATGTATGATGGTGTATACCTTCATGCAAGTAGCACCTCCCTCCCTCCCACATAGGAATATGCAACGAACAAAGAACTTTGTGACCGACCGTCGTAGAACGTGGGGCGAAACACGTGTTGGTGGTGGTATGTATGTTGGTGTATACATTCTTTGTTCGTTGCATGTTCCTACGTGGGAGGGAGGGAGGTGCTACTTGCATGAAGGTATACACCATCATACATACGAGTTTGCTCGCGGATTGTTGCAAAGTAGATTAACATCTAATCTGTTTTTAAGATTTTTCAGAAAATTGCCCCGGGCATGATTACTTTTTATTAACTTGTCTATCAGATGTTAAGTTTACCTAAACAACGACACCAAAAACGCAATTCTGAGACAATGGGTAACCGAGCAATCGTTGCTTGAACATAGCGCTCTCTGAGGTGATTTATGACTGAGCTCCGAATTTCATGCGGAATTAGGTAGAAAAAACTGGTTGTCTGTAAAGTCGGTTTACTGACGATAGTTGAACGTGACAACGTCTTAAGAAAATACTGATGGAATGATTGACAAATAACCATTAGTCACAACTAAGTGAGGTAACAAACGAGATTACTTACTCTACTTCTTCAGAGATGGCGCTGTACCATTTTCTGAAACACGCCAACGTGTGTACGCCGTAGCTACCATAAGTAATGTTAAGGATGTCTGTCTCTCTCGCTCTTAGGCGGGCTAACCATGCCCGAGTGGAAGGGACGCGTGCCTCTCACTCGCTCTCATTGTAAGCGCATAACGTGAGCGGCGGAGCGTGACCGTGACACAGTTTCTTGAAGTGCCACCCGGTAATCCAATTTATAAGACGTTATCACGTCAAAATGATATTTTGGGTATTGTTTCGGTAAGAAAGGGACAAAGTAGTTATATAAGTAGGACACCTGTTTATATTCCCGATACAGTGCTATGACACGAGGTTCTTCAAGAAGCGGGTCTACCTCTTCTTTCAAGGCTGGCAACGCGTTGGTGACGCCCCGAGTTTTGCCAATGTCCATAGGCGATTGTGATCACTTACCATCAGGTGACCCGTCTGCTCGATTGCCTGCTTAGCCTTAAGCTATTAAAAAAAAGAGGCATAATTTGTGAAGATGGTTTTTGAGTGCTGACCGAAAATCTATGGCTATTGATTATAAACTTGACTCATCACGTCATCATCATCATAAAGTACCTACATATTATTATGTAGGTACTTTGTATAGCTTGGCCATGAGGGCGCTAAAGTTTCTTTTTTTATGGCAACAATAGTTATAATAACGCTCATGTCATATTGACAACAAAGTCCGGAATGTTATTTAGGGGAATAAATATTAACTTAAAGGAAGTGTTATATCACATAGAAAATCACTTTTCTTTCACGATTTTGAACAGTTTTAGGCATTTTAGCACAAAATACCCACTCAAAGTAACAAAACAGACCATGACCTTCAACTCGCTGACAAGCAATTTACGTGTGATCTTTAGAAAGAAAGCGCCAGCCAGTAAAACAAATTAGTTCTATGAGCTTACCCCTATATGGCGAGGTTTTCTATATTCCTGGTCTTTCTATACGTCGATTTCCACCACGTACCAAATTGTAGCACAAAAAGCTATAGTGCAACTTAAAATACGGACGTTGTTGTCGTGATCGTTACGAGCAGCTCAAGGAACGTAGCCAATAATACGTTTTCGTAAATGTCATGACTGTCAAAGGTGACATTAACTGTCAAAGTGTCAAGGACAAATTGACAAGTCTTTTCCATCAATCCATCATGTTTCCATCACTACCATAACAGTTTTGGCGAAATCGATTTTTGTAAATAAATTATTAATGTTTTGTTTATATTTCTGAGTGACATGGAGGGTGCAGAGGTGCTGAAGAAAACCAAAGGTCCTACAGTGGAGCCGGCATTGTGCAGGGGGTGCCGGCACATAAAAAAATGTAGGCTTATGACTGCTGAATATGAATGGATGGGCACTAAAGAGGTTTATTCTGACATGTTTATGGATGTCTTTGGATTACTTGTAAGTAAATAAACGCTTAAATAAAACGCTAATCGTTTACAACACTAGAACTCCGTACATCGCGTATTCCATGTAAATAATAAATATATTATCACTTACACCTATAAAGACTACACTACAAACTACAACCCATTAATTGCCCACTAGGTACTGAGCACGGGTCTCTCCTCGGTATTGAGGAGGTTTAGAGCATATTCTACCACGCTGCTCCAGTGCGGATTGGTGGAGGGGTTAGTGCCCAACCCAGTATCGGAAGTCGAAAGTTTTTATGCCGCCCGAAGGCCTCCGACATGGCTTACCGACTGCTATCTATCGATAACAACCGGGACCGACGCCTTTATCCTCCGAAGCAAGGATACACTCAAGAAATTTTGGCCCTAGTGATCACCCATTAAATTACCAATAATTGTGCCCGCAGTTGCTTAACTTTGTCAAACACTTTGGATTGATGCAAGCCGCTGGGCTTTGTTGAGCACTTCACTTACAACTATAATATGTTGAGCAAACATTTGTTTGCCATATCTATGCATTATTTTTTACCCCCCACAGAAAAAAGGGGTTTCACTACTCTGTATGTGTCTTTCTGTGGCACTGTAGCTCCAGAATGAATGAACTAAGTGTGGTTTGTTTTTATGGAAAGCTAGTTTACTTGTGGTAGTTTTTAGCTTTTTGGTAGAAATTGGTCCAGCTGTTTAAAGAGTATCAGGTATTTTCTAAAGTAATGTAAATAATCCATTTGGATTATGAGCTATATAAATTGAAGATCTGTTTGAGTGTTTCATGATCATCAGTTCATTAAATGATTGGGGATTTTTAATTGACAGTTTGTTATGATAATTTACAGCTGTCACATCTGGATGAAGACGAGAAGGATTCGTGTATATGTGCTACTTGTGTTTTGAGGCTCCGAGAGGCAAGTGCCTTTCGTAACCAAGTGCTGCAGTCGGAGGAAATATTTTTAGAAGCAAAGCTTGAAGGCAACAATGGTATGCGGTTTATATTTTATCATGCAATTATTATATGTCGCTCAAATTCCTTCCACTCTTCAATGAAAGCAGTCTCTGTGCATAGAGCATGCTATCTGAAGTATAAGCTGGATCATAAAGGTAAATATCTAAGGTTAGGCCACTGTAGCCAATGTGTGTATATCAGTAACTGTCTCTCCACTACTCAACTCCACTTGTCATTCACATGTCTTGTTCTGGATATTAGAAAGAAAAAAGAAATGTTTATATCACCTTATTACAATGTGAAACCTTAAAAATATATATGGTCACCAAAGAAACCACAGCTACTGGTTTTCAAAGTGATCCAATTAATAGTTATCCAGTTCGGATGATTGATGTTGCACATAAGTGATTTTTTTTTTAATTTGGTAATCTGCCCCCATTATTTGTGATTTTCTAAAATAACCATAGATTGGTTGATGCTGGACACTGCACAGTGACAAGATTTTCACTTTGGTTGGCATCGCATTCATGATGCATCTAATTTTGTTGAAGTGTATATAAATGGTGTCCATTTATTATTTCAAAGCTTATTTCTACTTCGCTATGATTGTATTTGTAATGAATGTATTTTGTAAAATATAATCATTAACAGAAAGTCTACGATTGTGTATTGGGCACAATAGATCAAGAATGGTCACAGTGGCCTCATGGGAATACTTATCCCTGTGTCCAGTTTTATCATATTTATTTTGTTTATTGTGTATTTTCAATATACTAATTAATTAAAGTTGTGTATAAATATGAGTATGACATTACACCAACGAGCAGTTACAGGAAAATAAACAAAATAATTACAGACAGTATTACTGAGGATCTGGATCTTAAGGTAGAAGTGAAGACTGAAGACACTGAGGAGAACCAAGGTGATGTGAACGAAGACAGAGATGAATTGCCATGCCAAGGTACTGATATTAGTGCTCATCTACATTATATAAGGCAACATGGTGCAAAATTTTTGGTTTCTAATCCTCATAGTTTGAGTTTCTCATATTGTGTTGATAATTAAGTCAGTTTTCTTTTTTAAATATGAAGATAATAATGTTCTCTATGGGCTGGTGCTGGCTCTACCCCTGAAGTAAGGGGTTCCAGATTAATAACGGGTAAAAAAGATATAACAACATATATTACTATCTTTTAAACTTAAATATATGGTACAAGTTTCCTAAAGAAACAACGTAATACGTTTTCAAATATTAAGTGGCTTATCTATACGATCTATACTTACTTGTATACTAAATATATCCCTTTATATTTCCTGTCATCAATTCCAGATTCCCCTGACCATGAAGCACCAGAAGGCGATAGTATCTCAATGAATGTACCAGACACTGCCATGCACGAGGAAAGATCGAACCATGAGAGGGTCAATGACAAGGATCTCATGAAGAAGACATTGGAGGAAAAAGTGAACAGGCTACAAGACAAACTTGATCAGATGTTGGAGAAACCTGGTGATTATTTTTTTTATTGTAAAATGCTGACAAAAGTACAGATGACCTGATGGTAAGAGGTCAATGTCCTTTATGGCCATCACAAAAAGTTACATAAGGCCAAAATAAGGCATAGAATAAGCATTTGAGTACATAGTATTATTAATAATGAATGCATGAAAAATTGTGGAATATTAAACTAAAGTAAAGAATTATCTTTTCAGTACAAAAGGCAAAAACTCAATCAAAATCGAAGAGCAAACAACAAGAAAAGGATCAAGACCTCATGGCGTATTCAAACACCGTCGTAATTGTGAACAATTCGTATGTGTGCCCGTTTCATACAAGAATTAGCATATATTACTGTTTCTACTGCAAGGACCAGTTCACGAATCCTACAGAATTACGTGAACACACGCTTCAACATGACCCTGCTGCTTTGTTCGAGAACACGATAGAAAACAAAAAGATCCCGAAAATCGATATCACGAGAATCGATTGCAGATTGTGCGACACTAAAATCGATGACCTTGATACGTTCAAGAGCCACATCACTAACGTTCATGGAATCGATATTTATCCGGTCAGTAATGAGTTTTTGAAGTTTAAATTGACGCAAGACAATCTGAGATGCACAGAATGCGACAGCAGTTTTCCGTATTTCGATTCGTTGAAAAAACACATGATCGATCACTTTGGAACGTTGATATGCGACGTTTGTGGAGCGTGTTTCCTAGAACGTACGTCTTTGCGGACGCATATCAAATCTCACAGTAAAATCGAAACGAATTTCCCGTGTGAGATATGCGGGAAGAATCTCAAATCCAAGTACAGTAGGTATCTGCACATCGCGACCGTTCACGAGAAAAAGCCTACGGTCAATTGTTACAAATGCGACGCGAGTTTTCTCTCGTACGCGATACGGAATAGACATTTGATCGAAGTGCACGGTGATAAACGCACGTTCCCGTGCAAATTGTGTGATAAAGTTTACAACAGACGAAAAACTTTGATGGAGCATAACAGACGTAACCATCAAAAGGTGATGCGTCACGAATGCAATTTGTGCGACCAGAAATTCTATCTACCCTCCAGATTAAAGGAACACATGGCGACGCATACGGGCGAGCGGAATTATAGATGCGATCTGTGCGACAAAACATATCCGAGATTACAATCGTTGCAAGATCACGTAAGGACACATAGTACAAGCGACAAGAAATATAAATGTCATTTATGTGCATCCGCATTCACTCAACACGCGAATTGGAAAAATCATTTGAAAAATCACCATATTGGTTACGGCTCGAATTCTAGTTACACCTAATAAGTGTATAATCTATTAGTGTAAGTAAAAATGGATACGGTTATCGACTTATTTCTAATCACAATTCGAATAATCGCCAGTTTACGTAGAATTAATGAAACCATTTATTTCGTTTCGAACATTCGAATTGCGTCGATCGCGTTCAAATAAAACTATTTCGATAATCGAATATTTTTAATGTATGTATCTACCTAATCGAATGTAATGTGATGTTTGAATTTTATTTTACGACTAGCTGTTGCCCGCAAACAAACATCATAATTTAATGCTTTCGTTTAAGTTGGTCCGTTGCCGGGTCGTTATAATACGAGTATATGCAGACCTTAATTCTATGCCTAAGTTGTTACAGTCTATGTCTAATATGGTATGTCACGTGGGTTTTGAAGACTAATGCACACGCGAATATCTCTCGTTTGGATAACAGTCTCAAAATGTTTTGTTCAACGCCATACCTATATTAAAGTAATCTTCGTATGGAATTTCCAGATAATTTAACACTTACTCCGTCCAACTTATATTAAACCAATCGGAATCAACGAAAATATGGATAATAAAGGAAATCAATGTCTAATAGCTGATTGGTCAAAATACACGATTGAAGTAGGTACAGTCGGCCGCAAAAGTCGCTTAACAGAGTCAAAAGTGCAAAACACCTGAACACCCAACGAACCATAAATCTTTGTCGTGACACAAACGCAAATTTAACTTAACTTACAGACGTTCATAAGTTGCTAAACGCTTTCATTCCAAAAGTAGCTGAACATCATCAATGTCAAAAGTAGATTAACAAATTATATTTAATGTTACTGCATGTGAAATTACTGTCTGTACTGTGTAGTACCTACTTTAAAAAAGTAATTAAGGTAGGTATTTGTTATCATGAGTCGGTCGGTCTATGGAGTATTCCTTTCCTGGGAAATGTAAAAATTATCGATAATGTCACACTGTGAGCACTTGATAATAGTATTGTTACGTATCAGGAGTACTGGGTTCGAGAAAATGCCAGAATGTACCACAAAGACTTTATTTTTAAACGTCAATTTGCAATTACAACACGTACACACCAAAACACTATGCACGCACTTGTAAATACACTCGTCGATCTTGTATCCCCCGGAGAAAGCACTTCACTTCTCGCTGGTATCGCTCGTAGATATCGCTGGTTCTTCCCGGTTTCGCTTCCGAAACTAGATGCAACGCAGTCGACCGAGTGCCCCTTTTGTACCACTCACGCACCAGGCATGCCCTTTCTAGAACGACGTTCCGGCTAATTCCGGTCCCGGTTAGAATAAGGTTCGAGTATGTTCCTAGCAATCGACTTTCGACCTTATGACTATTGCCGTAAGGTCGAAGCGTCGTGCGCGTACTGTCGAGACGGCCGCGCTCTATTGTTCCATTGTTCTCCTGACATGTTTATGGCCCTTATTGTTTATTGCTTCCGGTTTAGCGAAGTACATACACCAGGGTTGTCACAGTATGTAGTAATATTAAATTTGTTAATGCTATAATATTCAGTGTATACAAAATAAGGTTTAATTTTTTATGAAATTTCTCAATAGTGTAAGGATATGACGTTCTTATCTTTTTTTGTTTAAATAATTATGGCAATATAAGTAGAATATAGTATAGAATACATTGTGATTTTTGACCATGATTTTTTATACTGTCCTCTTATGTAAATTTTAGTAGTAAAAAACGTAATAAATAAATACAAGTATACTTTCTAATAACTAATGGAATCTGAATGTACATTATATAAAATACTGTCCTATAGCTTTAAGTAGTAAGACATTATTAATTACTTAATTTATTTATATATTAATAAAGTAAGTAACTGAATTATTAAATTTGTTCCCCAATATAATTATGTTGTTTTTGTACCACAGGTGCCAATATCAAATCATATAAAGAAAACTAAATGGTATTCTTTATCACTACATAGTATAAAACAAAGTCTCTTTCTCTGTCCCTTTGTGTCCTTAAATCTTTAAAACTACGCAACGGATTTTGATGCGGTTTTTTTAATAGATAGAGTGATTCAAGGGGAAGGTTTATATGTATAATAACATCCATTAAATAGTTATTGCACCCGTGCGAAGCCGGGGAGGGTCGCTAGTCAATAAATAAATCAATGTGAAATTTATATCTTTATTGACATTAATCAATTTGCAATACTCGGTTATCAGCTATTTACAAAAAAGTTTTGACTCCTAACAAAGTATGTGAAAGGTAAAAATATGGGAATTTACTTAATTTGAACCTTAATCAATATTTAATTTATCGTAACTCCTCACAATCCCTTCTGGTCAGCTAGCTGGCACAGCAGCCTCCTTGCAATGTTATAACTGTAGATTGTCTGACTTAACACACCTTCAACAAAAATATGAAGAATTCATGGAAGAGCAGGTTTCCTCATAATGTTTTCTTCACTGACACAAATGATAATGGAACAAGCAGGATAAAGCCTTAGCCCCTTCGCACACGGCGTCGTAGCGTAAGCGTTTCGTAATCTACGCGTACGACGCAAGGATTACGATACCTACGGCTTAATGCCATTAGTCTATTTGCACCTTGGCTGTGGTATAAAATTAAAAATGTCACATCTAGATCACTTAGCTTATAAGTACCTTATCCAATAGATCAACATAAGCACCTTCTATTAAATCATCATCGCTAACTTGCAATTTGCTCTGTAAGTCTCTCGCAATGGCCTGACCGTCTTCAAGTCTCTGTTCAGGTCGCAGCACCACCTCGAGCTCCATGAAGTGACCCAAGTTGTCCACTGTATCAATGTGGATTCGTGTCTGACCCACCATGTATAATTGTCTGAAAAAAATACAATCATTTGGTTATATCGATAAAGATATGATGATGAAATGGTTTCGCTTTTTTAGAGGCGACTTTATCAGTCCTCAGAGGTAGCAACACGCCTGTGGCCGAATTAGAACGAGGCTCATACTAACCATTACTTACTGGCCAATTACTAACATTAACTAACAGTCCCTGTTCTTTCACTTATCACGGATACGATATACCTACGGCAAGCGGCGCGCGTGTTTTGTCGGCCCTGAGAGGACACAAAACAGTTAAGTAAGCAATAAAAAAAATAATCACTTGACGGACGAGAAGTTAATAAACTAATCAAGTAATATTCTAACTTCTACGAAATGGACTGACTATCCCAGTCCCTAAATTAAGTCTTGTTGTAAGTCAGTTACAATCTTACAATCGTCATGGATGGCACTGGAAGGGTGGAGCTGCCTGCTCATTTCCTACCTTATTCCATTAAAAAATGATGACGTTGGTACTTGGTAGTGATACAGTTCAATGGTGTAGCTCATTCATTTTATTTTTTGTTAGGTTTTTTATGTGTGTAATGAAGAAATATTTGAACATGACAAAAAAATATATGATCATGCCATGATTATGGGTAGTAAGTTGATATCAATCCATATTTTATAAAGATAATAAACCTACCTTTCCTTGATCACCCTTCCCCGAACACCAAGACATTTCTTCAGCATCTCATCTAAGAGTTTGGCTTTAGCACTGTCACTCTGTGTGAATTCTAGCAACTCATAATCGCAAAGTTTAGGGCCATCTATGTCATCACGGCTGTATCTAACAAGGGTGGCTGAAGAATCTTCATACACTCTGAAATATACAGGGTGTCCAGTAATGAATGGATAACTTTGAAATGGGTCATGGTAGAATTAGAACTAATCCCCATTCAAATATAAAACAAGTAGATAAGTATAACACATATTTTGCATATTATGATGCACTAGCTGATGTTAATAATTTTTGTCTCAGGTTCTAGGTGTATTAAAAACCATATTTAAGATGCTAGATCTCAAGTAACATTACGAGAACCACATAAAATTCCTTTCAGTAGGATTTGCGTGAAAACCTGAAAAACATAAATATAAAAAATCCAAATAGTATTTTTGTCTTCTATTAGCCCTGTGAAAATTATTCACTTATTTCTCAAATGTCTCCTATGATACACTTTCATACTTTCATTATAGGTAGGTATAGACTATTAAATGCATCTAATTTAAGCTGTAAAATTATCAAAAACCCGTTGAATATGAGAGCAAATGAGTGGAATACAATTTAAAAGAAGGGTATTGTACTCACCTCAGTTTTAACCGGCCGTTATTGACTTTGTAAAAGGTATCGTCCTGTTTTATTATAGTTGGACCTCCTCCGCTTAGATCCTCAGCAATTTTGCAGATTTGCTCAAAGTTTTTAACTTTCGCTTTGATTTCTACGTTACGCATTTTACAATATTTACTGATTAATCAAAGATAGTTTCTAGTAAATTCTGTACCTGTATATATAATAGCAGGGCAGTTTCTTGCAGTGCGGTTTCTGTTAAAATATTAAATGAAAATGATAATTACTATGATGATAATGTTAATGATAATAATTCGCGCGGTTCGCGCCAATCTCTTCAGTTGTTGACAGAAGACAGCAATTCAAAATCAGCTGTGAAAGACATGTGAAAGATGCTGTCAAACGTCAAAAGCAGTCAAAAGTGGTTTATATGCATAGAGTAAAAAGTAACGTAAATTACAAAAATTCTGTACTAAATCACAAACTAAATAAAATAAATTGTTAATCTGGAGCCTGGAAATTTCGACTGTATGTTTAAATTTTCTATTGCATTGATAAATTAAATCAAATATATTCCAACCAGTCTGTGAAATAAACATAGGTATTGAGAACGGAAAGAAAAGATGTTGAATGCGTATACCATAGAGTATAGTATCTCTTTGGTTCCCACAGCTGTGGCCTGTGGCCCCATTTATCTATAGGATTAGCGACTAGAGTCCTACAACAATCTTTTGGCGCATGGCTGACGTGAGGGTGACAGAGACAGCACCTTACAGGGAAGGCAAACTGTGAGGCGCTGTCTCTGTCACCCTCATAGCAGTCATGCGGCAAAAGATCCTTGTAGGACTATAAGTATAATATCTCTTCTCTATGCTATGTGTTGCCACAAAATATGGATAGGTGTGGCCCTGTGCTGTGGATGTCAATGTCAATTGTTATGTCATGACGTCATGGCAATATTGACAATGACAACACTATACTAAAAATTCAAAACATTATCACCTTCGGTTCTTTTTCACTTTCAGTTTTTAAGCGTTTTTGAATTGAAACATGAAGTTAAATAACACAAAAAGCTGGGTATCGCAACCCAATGTGTGTAGATGCTGTCTAGCAGCCAGCGGTACGTGGGATTTAACGAAACCATATACGACTGAATCAGGAATTAAACAAATGTTTTCCGATGTTTTACAGGAGTGCTTTGGAATAACAGTGAGTTTATCCATTTACGTTAAACACTTTTATTGTTATATCAGACTATAGCACTATACTTAATACATTCTAGGCTTAAATATTTATCACAATATTTATTGGAAACAGGTAAATGAGTACTATTTTTAGCTCTCCCGTCTAACCGACTGGGGTTGCAGTAGGATGGTGTGTGCATTGTGCGTGGGACATCTGCAGAATGCTTGCGTATTTCGAAAGCAGGTTTTGGAAGCGGAAAGTCAGTTTCGTGAACATCTAGAAGGTATAATATGTAGTTTTACTTCTTACAGATAAAGTTTAGAAAGACCATTCATGTGGCGAAACGATAGGCATATACATTTGAAAATTGCAATTTATTAAAGAAGTCTTAAACATCCAATGATTTTTCTAGAACAATTTTATTATTTTATTCAGAAAATACTTACAATGTGGTGGTTATATATACATCTAATATGCTATTCAGCTTGGTTATCTATTAATAAGCACAAATCATGTTATGAAAATGTCTTCCTTGGAAGAAATCTTCTTATAAATCATGAAACCTACCTGACATAGGGCCCTACCAAAATACATAGGTGTAAAAATTAATTGACACCTATTAAGTAACAGAGATTTTATTAGTTATTGTCTAATGCATATTTTTCTTTCAGCTGATTTAAATCAATCAACCGAAGTTGATGATCACTCACAGAGTCTATTGGCAGATCCACCAGACTTCACTTATGGTAACATTATTATGTATTTATTAAATTCTTGATGTATTTTTCAAACCTAATGGCATCAATTTATGTAATTTATATTTATCTATGGTGAAGGAAAACATCAAAAGGTAACCTGCACCCCTTTGTTTTCCATAAAGTTCCCAAAGATTTGTAAAGTCTTTTAATTTCACGCTTGGTAATAATTTAGACTCAACCTGGCATATCTGACTGAATTTTTTATTATTAATAATTGTAATGTTTATTTGATTTCAGAGGAAATTAAAGAACAGTCGGAACCTGATAATCATTTATCAAACTTGGATTATAATGGAGACAAAAATAAATGTTTGCAGAAAGTTAGGCGAAAAGAACAGAAAAAGATAAAAATTAAAAGAAAGAGAAGGAAGACTGCAAATGACAGTGATTCAGACTTACCAATCGCACAACTCTCTTGTAAAAATGAACTCTTGAAACACAATAATGAGGCTAGCATTGTAAATGAAAGAGAGAATTCTGAGGTCAGCAAAGAGAATCATTTTGAGGATGTTAAATTTCATATTGAAGGTGTGTTAGTATTTTTTAAAGTTTAGTTAGGTATTATTTGCACCAAACTTTATGGCCGACACTTATACGTGCATTATTATGTTATACTTGCGTTCTATGCCGTATCAAACCAGAAGGTAGTTTAGCAAGGCTGAAGTTTTCAGTATTAATGGCCACCAAACGGAAAAAGATCTCTATGTCGTGTCGAAAGCGAAGCTTAGCACCCTATTATGTGTACCTACTAAATTATTTTCATTTCAACCCATCATGGCCCACTATTGAGCACGGGTCTCTTCCAGAATGAGAAGGTTAAGGCCATAGTCCACCACACTGGCCAAGTGCGGATTGGCGGACTTCACACACCTTTAAGTTTTGCGAACCCTCCTGCATGCAGGATTCCTCACAATATTTTCCTTAACCGTTTGTAGCAAGTGGTATTTAAATGCTTAAAACGCACGTAACTACGAAAAGTCAGAGGTGCGTGTCCTGGGATTCGAACCCGAACCGTCCGAATAGAAGGCCGAATTCTTAACCACTAGGCTATCACCGCTACTACTACTACTAAATTATTTTACACCTTGTAAATGGAATATTTTGTTACTCCTTGCAGCTCATCGTTATTTCCTTCAACCCTAGTGATAAGAATGACTATTAAACATCTCTAACATTATACATTTCAATACATGGTTTTAAAGTTATTGTCTCAAAGAAAAACTTAACTTTCAGATTCATATCCAAAACAAGACATTAAACAGATATCCGAGAGAAAGAGGGTAATATTAACTTGCGGAATTGTGATAAAAGATACAACAGCATGCCCCTTCCGACATCATAAGAGTTGGTTCCAGTGTTTCTTCTGCTCTGAAGACTTCATGGAAATTAATTTACTACGAAATCATATACGGCAGACACACAAAAACGTTGAAGAGGAGCTGAAAAACATCAAACGCTATCCCCGATCTCTACAGATAGATATTTCTGAACTGAAATGTCGTCTCTGCGATGTGTCCTTAACCAATGTGGATGCGATGACTCGTCATTTCGAATTTAGCCATAAAAAAATTATTTATAAAGAATGTATTGCAGATTATAAAGTAGACTCTAGTCCGTATACATGCCATATTTGTAAGCAAGAGTTTCATGTTTTCCGAACATTGACGACGCATTTAAACGAGCACTATGCCAACTGTATTTGTGACGTATGCGGCAAATCGTTTTTGAACTCGAAAAGGCTTAAAGTCCACAAAAGAACACATGAAAACGGAACATACCCTTGTAATGAGTGTGGTAAAATCCTAAAAACTAGGATGTCAAAGGCGAATCACATGGAAAGTGCACATTCAAAACGCGTTGTCAAATGCCAGATATGTTTCAAGCCGATGAAGCATTATAACGATAGGATCAAACATATGTCGGAGGCTCACAATATTACACATAAGTTCAAATGCTCTATTTGCAGCCGGGAGTACAATATTAAGCATTATTTGGCGACCCATATGCGTCAAACGCATGGTCATAAAAATAAAAAGTGTTTAGAGTGTGACATGGCCTTTATAACTAATCATGGTTTAAAAAAACATATGCTCAGACATTCTGGAGAAAAGCCATATTCTTGCAATGTGTGTTCTAAATCTTATGTACGAAGTTCTACCCTCAGAGAGCATATGAGAGTGCATGATAGTGATAAACAGACATAAGAACCTGAATAAATGCGACTATTAAAAATATGAAATATTATTAACTTCTTACTCACTTATAACTAATATTATGCAACTTGCCATCTATCCCATGTTATATTGTGGTCACTAAGGCTTATACAACGTGGTTACCACCATACAACAATAAATTTAATTTTATGTACCTAATGATTACCTAAGCCCCCAAAAAAATTTTCAATCAAATACCTCCTTTACTTAAGGCACAGCAATTATTTTTCATCACACCTATTCGAAAAAGACGACTTGGTTCGGACTTACGGGGTTCCAAAGTTGCTGTTTTCTATTCAGCGGGCGGGAATGAATTTTCATACAACTTTCCTGCCCGACTAGATCTTTTCCGTCCTATTTTGAATTTAGAACATTTTAGTATTTTGTGCTAAAGAAATCGAACGCAAATATTGTTTGAATAAAGAATGTCTGGTACGACGCGAGGGCCCCGCCAGCTGAATAATAAAAAAAGAAATCAAATTAAGATTTCGTTTTCAAATTAAAATTAAGTTTTCGTGCATTTTTACGTATTATTTTCTATTATATATATATCTCGGAGCCAGGGTCAGAGCGGTTGTTATACTTTGGGTTATACGTGACTGGGGATAAGAAATAATAGTCTGTACACTGAGTTTAAACGTCTATTCCAACACTTCAATACAGTTATCACCAAAATTAATTTAGATTACATTAAATTAAACATAGAAATAAAGCTGACGACAAAATAATAGCAAAGTGGCAAAGGATCAGCACGATTAATTCAAATTTAACTTGGAAACGCGGCAAGTTTGGTATGGCAGTGGGTTCGACACGTCCGCTCGGTCTAAGCGCTCAATTCAGAATGATCATGACAGCTATGGTTCTCTACGACGCCATCTCTACCCCCACTCCATACCAACCATGCCCAAACAATAACTGTTTCGTTTCCAGAAGTAGCTCCGGCCATCATTCATAGATGGCGGTAGGTTCCTAAAACTAGTTCCATCGATTACTCATAGGTGGCGTTACTAGATCAGCGTAGGACTTTGGTCTCGCTCCTACACGGCCAATCTGACGTGCACACGTCCTCGTGTGATTCCTTTTTAATTAAGTTACAACAAAGCTCTAAAGTTTCTTTTATTCAGCAAAAGTTTTTCGTTACTAATGAGACTACCTTTTAATTAAGGTCACACAATAGTTATGGTCAAACGGAATAGTAATGGTCACACAGAATAGTAATGGTCACACAGAATAGTTATTGCCACACAGGCGAATCATTGCCATACGGGCGAAACATTGCGTCACAGGATAGTCATTGCGTCACAGGATAGTCATTGCGTCACAGGATAGTCATTGCGTCACAGGAGAGTCATTGCCACACAGGCTAGTCTTTGTGTCACAGGAGAGTCATTGCCACACAGGCTAGTCTTTGCGTCGCAGGATAGTCATTGCCACACAGGCTAGTCAGCTAGTCATTGCCACACAGGCTAGGCTTTGCCACACAGGCTAGTTAGCTGGTGTCAGTTAGGGCCACACAGGCAAGTCAGGGCCACACAGGTCAGTCAGGGCCACACAGGTCAGTCAGGGCCACACAGGTCAGTCAGGGCCACACAGGTCAGTCAGGGCCACACAGGTCAGTCAGGGCCACACAGGTCAATCAGGGCCACACAGGTCAATCAGGGCCACACAGGTCAGTCAGTGTCAAATTCGTCAATGTTGATAAAATGTGTCAGTCTCAAGTTGGTTAGTGACCCCTACTACAATTTACTTTAAATTTCTTTTACTCAACAAGTTTCTAATTTTTCAAGTTTCTAACATTACAACACTAGTTTAGAGGAGCAAAATTACAAATTAATAATTTGTGTTTGTTTTAACTTTTACACTATGACTACGCTATCGCTATCGCAGATTAATCCGTACAGCATCTTCACGTAATCTGGGGATGGATTCCATCTGCAAGCACGCTCTACCGGCACCAATCCGCATTCGTCATTGAAGATTACCTGTAACAATCAAACACACACGCGAGTATCTTTCTACGCTCAGCCCTTCCTGATAAACAGAAGCACTTCTTACAAAATTAATCTGCATCAGTACAGGGGCTTATTCCAATTTGAATTTGAATTTGAATTGATTGATTTAAAGTGTATTAATATTGACACACGGATATCTGAAGAAACATGCCATGAGGGCCTTATTACTTTGTCTGCTATGAGGATAGGGGATACAACATAAGACTTCAGAATTTATTTGCCACATAGGTTGTATGCTACTCAGGCTGTTGATCAGGTGTGCCACGCAGGTGTTTGAACAGGTTTGCCACATAGGTGTTTGATACTAGTACCAATACACACAAATAAAAAGAATTATAACTTTCCATTTTAATAACTTTAAAACTAGTCTAGACCAGGTGGACTGATGACCTGAAGAAGGCGGTGGGCATCCGCTGGATTCAGAGAGCTCAGGACCGGTTCGGGTGGCGCCAGTTAGGAGAGGCCTACGTCCAACAGTGGACATCGAAAGGCTGATGGATGGATGGATGGATGAAAACTAGTCTTTAAACTACTGAACAAACTTTCAAATGATTCTCACCAATCGAAGAAGGATTCCGCATGGTTATGGAGTATAATTTATTAAGGTTTTGTTTTAATTCATTGAAAGGTGACGATAGCGATTTGCTATACAGTACTATGCAAAGCCGGGGCGGGTCGCTAGTTATTAATAATTTTGTTTCATTCTGATATCATACCCACCATCAACTCAAAAACTAATTAAACCATTATACCTAACCGGTAATAGTGAATACCCAATTATTAAATTGAACGATTTGAATTGGATTATCCAATAACAAAGTAATTCTATAAAAACTAATCCACTAAAATCTTTGTCCCGAAAATATTATATTGAGAATATTCTTTCTCTTAATTATTCTCTCTTAACCGTACCTCCTAATTATTCAGATCAATCAGCAACATCATTAAAGTTTCTCAAATACCCAATTAATTTAACCAAGAAAAATACAGGGATCGCCTAATATCCAGTAATGTCTCAAAAATGGAAGAGTTTAATTCACTTTTACTATAAGCCATAAGAAAACCAGTTAAACAAAACAGATCACCTGTAACGTTGTGCCCGTTCCGCGGCAATAACCGATGATGCTTCATCATCACACCACGAAGCCAGCGCCAGCGCACGCACACAGCCATCAATGCAGTTCCAATTAACACGAGTACAACCTTCGTGTGCTGCTCTTGCTCCCGATCGCCACAGAAACAACCCGTGCCATCTTCGAAAACCAAGCTGGAACACAGAACACGAATAACGTTAAAAACTCATTGGTTTCACGAGGTAAATTAAATCCAATCAAAGTTTGCTGCACTTGTTAAAAAAATAATAATTAGGGAACCGACTGTATCCAACTATTATTTTATCGATCACTAATTACAAGACAACAGAAGGTTGTATTTTCACAACGCACGAAATAAAATTGAAGTTATGAAACTCCAACACACCGGATGTCATAAAATAAAAGTTTGTCATACCAAAAACGCCGTTTCACTTTTACCTCGTTTCATGTTACCACAACTAGGTGATGTCACCCTTGGTTCCAGACAGGTACCAGACAAGGTCTTGGTCTCCAGCTTCTTATTAAAACCTAGAATCGCTTCCTAAATGCAGCAAAAATCGACTCTATTTATTTCAAAAATATAGTGGGTAGAATCTGAATCGGGTAAGAATTCAATAAATTCGTCTAAAATACCTCTGAAGACAATATTTAAATCATTAGGTAACCCCTTTCTCAATATTTAAACGTAACAGTAACTTACCCGCGTATTTAGAATACGAAACAAAACAATTAATTAATCACTTTTAAAACGACAACCAAATAAGCTGTAACGGGTTTTTTTTTTTAATTAATTCTTTTCAACTAAAAGCGGCGCACCAAATCACTAAACACCAAGATAATTAAAAGAATACTTTCGTTATTCACCCGCTACTTGACCAGTACTTTCAGTATCACTGCTGTCAGTCACTGCATACCAATAAAAAGTAATCAAGAAATAATTTTAAGAATTCAACGCATGTGACAAAAGAAAACAACACTTGTGGTAAAGGACACTGCACTGTAACACCTTATCACGTTATCAATTGAAAATGTACCTACACGGAATACGTAACAAAATTCCAGAGATCAAACGCGTATTTTTCTTTTTCGACCAGGCTACAAAATCTAATCTATCCCCATGATCTTTTACAATAGGAACAAAGAACGAATCCTAGTTCAACATCAAATATCGAAACGCTTAAATAATGCTTAAGCAACCGCGCACCAATATTATGAAAACATCTCACTCATTAGTGAACAGTATCGTAGTAGTAGCAAGTAATATTACAGACGTTAATCAGCGAAAAGTGTCGTTGCTATCATCTATATCGATCGACAGCAACTAGAGTCACCTCCATCAAGCAACGATACTTATAGACTTCATTGAATAATGCAAGGGACACATCACCTCAACTAAGCGATATGTTTAGCAGCTGAGTAATGACATCAATTACTGTTCGCTAATCAGAAATAATGTAACAACTTAATCAGATTACACCTCGCACCATACTAGAACGAGAAATATTATTGCCACTACTCAACTCAAATTCACTTCTTATAACAACACTTGAAGTGGTACTTGGCCCTCGGGTGTCCTAGTAATTTAACCCCAAATCTACCTTCATTAAATTTTGAACAAATTGAACGCAAGTTACTAGCGTCTTCCGAAGTATGTATGACACTTCGGTTAAATTACAGTAAAATCAAAGACTTGCAACTTTGGCTTTGACCAAGGTAACCACTGAATGATATTTTTTTTCAGGGAAAGAAAACAAAGAAAATAATATTACTACCGGTGCTGACATAAACGATAATGACGGAAAATCTACGACTGTATTAATCACTCATGATTGTTTAACAAACTATTTGACACACACACTATCTAGTTTACGCAAGAATTAAAATTTAAGCTGCGAAATTTTGTCACCACAGATGTAATGAAATAAAAAAATTATACCATACCAATACTCGCCGTCTTACTTGAAAATCCTTCATATCGATACTTGCCGTTTTATTGAAAATCTAGTCACATCATTTCACTGCACTTTGCACTTTCACTTGCATCCACGCCTCATGATATCACCTGAAAACGTGGACAGAGTTCTTTATCCCAGCTTCTGATCTCGGAGCCAGGGTCAGAGCGGTTGTTATACTTTGGGTTATACGTGACTGGGGATAAGAAATAATAGTCTGTACACTGAGTTTAAACGTCTATTCCAACACTTCAATACAGTTATCACCAAAATTAATTTAGATTACATTAAATTAAACATAGAAATAAAGCTGACGACAAAATAATAGCAAAGTGGCAAAGGATCAGCACGATTAATTCAAATTTAACTTGGAAACGCGGCAAGTTTGGTATGGCAGTGGGTTCGACACGTCCGCTCGGTCTAAGCGCTCAATTCAGAATGATCATGACAGCTATGGTTCTCTACGACGCCATCTCTACCCCCACTCCATACCAACCATGCCCAAACAATAACTGTTTCGTTTCCAGAAGTAGCTCCGGCCATCATTCATAGATGGCGGTAGGTTCCTAAAACTAGTTCCATCGATTACTCATAGGTGGCGTTACTAGATCAGCGTAGGACTTTGGTCTCGCTCCTACATATATATATTATTTTCTCATAGTGGGTGATGAAAAGTAGAGTGTATCACTCGGGTGCAAGTATATTTTTGGCTCGGGCGACGTACTTTGAATCCCTCGCTACGTTCGGGATTATAAAAATATTACTTTGCACCCTTGTCATACAATCTACTATTTTTAACCGACTTCAAAAAAGAAGGAGGTTCTCAATTCGACCGTATATTATATGCTTTTTTTTATGTACGTTCAGCGATTATTTCGTCGTTTATGGGCCGATTTTGATAATTCTTTTTTTGTTGTAAAGTAGATATGCGCAGTGGGGTCCCCTGATAAGGAAACCAGGATCTGATGATGGCATCTCAGAGAAATCGAAGGGAACTTTCGAAAATTGTATGGACGACTAGTGTGTTTGTTCATGTTATCATAATTACATTAAAGCGCTACCATTTCATGAAGATCGGGAGTCGATCTGATGAAGCCGAAAGACAGTCGAGGGAACTCCTCAACGATTTACTGCAGTTATCTAGTGTTTGGGCTTGATTAATTTGTAGTGACGGGAACTTTACACTTTCATGTTGAATTGAGCGCCATCTGGCGAGTAGTTTTTGAGTTATCTCTACTTATCAAGATTGAAGTCGGTTATTTTTTTTGTAAAAAGCAATTATCAATATTTAAAATTTCAACATGCTGTATCTATTATTATTGTAATAGCAGAAGATTGTTGCCGCTCTTGTCAAAAGTGAGCGACTGACGTTTAGATAGGATGTTCTATTTTTTCCTGTATTTTGTGCTATTTAGTTTGTTTGAAAAAAACATTTTTGGAAATAAGATGTATGGCGTTTTTTACTAAACGTAATATTATGTTCCTTGCATGAAGCAGGGCTCGTGGTTTCATTTATTGTTGTATGGTGGTATCCACCTATTATAAATAAATACATTTGAAATGTGAGTACTATTTTTTTTTCTTCGTAAATCGAAACCCAAGGTAGGTATTTTTAAAAAATGCTTGTTGAAGAGTATTCAAATATGTAATTGAATATTTAGGTTTGCTGATAAATTATAGTTATTATTTCAATAATATTGTTTAGAACTTTATAAGCTATCTATGTATAGCAATTTTTAAGCATGTTAGGTGGACTGATAATGGTAGCCAATTAAGTATATTTTTATATTCAAAAGCTGGTGCTTGTCTGGTCAGATTAATTTATGACGACATCTGACGAGTAGTTTTTAATTATCTCTACATGTCGACAAACAACGACACAGACATTAAACCACCTTCTGTATTATCACAATATTTTGTGGTATTATCCTTATTTTGTGATTAAACTATAATCTGTGTACCCATCCTAGTCTGTGAAAAACAGAAACAATATGAATTATGACCATAGAGATATCTCTATGATTATGATTTATGACAGATTGACAGACATCCAGAGCCAGACAAGACAAGAACAAGACAAGTAACATGGCCGAAATCGGACGCCAGGTTGTTATTATCGTAATTTGTTAGTTAATGTTGTTATTGTAAGTGTTCAAAATATGTCCCTGCAAACATTAAGTTTAAATAAAGACCTGTGTCGATGCTGCCATGCTGAGGGATCTTTTGATGATCTCGCTCAGCCGTATTCACGGGATGGTATAGAAGAAGTGTACTCGGATATGATTAAAGACAGCTTCAACATAGAGGTGAGATATCTTCTTGTTAGATTTATTCATTGAAGTGATTACTTTATCAGATGCGTACCGGACGTTAACTATTAACATTATATTGTCATGTCGGTTGATTGGATGATGTGTACAGTATACGAAATACAATAAAACAAACACTTAAAAGAGCTCTTCTTCCGGCATTGCACTGGTGACTCCCCTGGTGTTACTTGCGTCCATAGGCGACGATGACCACTTACCATCAGGTGGCTCAAAAACCAAAAAAAAAACTTATTCTTATAACGTTCGGCAAAATTACCAATTCAAAAAGTTTTTTGTATTTAAAACCATTATACGGGCTACCTAATGTTGTGTCACATTCAGTCATGTAATGTAAGCTTTTTTGATAAATTTTTGACC
The DNA here is from genome assembly GCA_905404135.1 of Hesperia comma. Taxonomy (NCBI): domain Eukaryota; kingdom Metazoa; phylum Arthropoda; class Insecta; order Lepidoptera; family Hesperiidae; genus Hesperia; species Hesperia comma. The sequence continues at coordinate 17,590,017 of FR990015.1, read as the reverse complement.
ATGTACCTACATAAACTACACATAGCAAATTGTAAAATTAAATTAATTATATCTAAAGTATTACATTGATGTAATTACATTACCAATATTCCAGGAGAGTGATTATAATAATGGTAGGTATGGATTAAAGAGTAATTAATTTAAGCATTTTGTATTGTATTATGAGCTTAAGTTAACCAAGTTGTAATAAAATAGTTGAGTCTAAGTTTATAGTTAAGGTATAATTTAAGTGGGGAAGTTTGATAATATATCACACTAAGTATACAATCAATACAATAAATATAATCAAGGACTAAATCATCTATGTCATTCAAATTAGATGTGAATAATAGAAAACTGTGTTTTTAGTGTTATCCCATGTACCATCCCTCAGATTTCAACCCCTGCCGGCTAGTCATATAACAATGTGGGGCATGAATATGTTTGAGTCAGTTTTAATGTGTTATTTTATGTTTGAGGTACTTATATATTTTGATTTTGGAGAACTTGAAACTTTTGCAAATTTTACTAAATTCTTTCATTAAATTGCAAAGATTGCATTACGGAGTGCTATGAGCTAAGTTACAAACATATACCTCCCATTGTTACCCCCATTAGCAGTCAATTTCCAAAAAAAATTTCTTATGGTGGTTGCACAGTCAAGCTTACCACCAGTGTTGGCTATGCAACCACCCTTAGTAATCAGAATCATCTACACTTTAAAATTATGTTTGGTACAATTTTGCTAGTTTGTTTATGGGGTTATGAATTTTTCAAGCTACATATTAATTTTTTTATGATTTAAATGCTAATATTACGCATTTTTATTTTCTAGGTGAGCCCTGTGCCCGGTCCTCTGTGTGTTGTGACATATAAAATATGCAAAAATTGCATTCAAAGGGTACAGGATGCATTCCTTTTCAAAAAACAAGTACAGAAATGTGAGCTTTTGTTCATGGAAATATATAAAAAGACAGTTATCGAAAATAAAGGTGGGTTAAAATGTGTTGTATTACTATTTACAAGTAGTGTACTTAAAGCTTTTAACCTTTGTACGCACCCAAAAAAGAAAATGAAAACAGTGTGATTCATGAAATTACCATGCATTTCGTTTGTTAACCTTTCAAAATAAAACAATACATAAATGTGAATTGTGAAGTTGGTTACTACTTGTTTAACACAATTATTTAAATCCTGTCCATTCTTTTTTTCAGGACCACGATTATCTACCATTGTCAAAGAGGAATTATCTGATTCAACAGGTGAGATAGGTATTATAGTTTTTTTTTTGTTGAGTGGCAATTCCATTCTCAGGGACTCAGGTGTAGATGTCAAAACTAAATTAATAATGGGTTAAAGTAACATTATTAGTAATAGGGTACTTTCGGTAGTGAAAAATAAACTTGATTTTCCTAATAAAAAGCAACAAAAAATATATTTCGACAAAATAAACACGCTTTCTCGCCTTAAAATAAAATAAAATATTAATTCTTTTTTTATTTCCGGAAAAACGCTGTCAGAACTTGTCAGCCATTTTGATGACGTAATAATGGCAAATTGTACAGTGCCACAAACTTATCTGACCCGGTGGCCAAAAATGGAACTAATACAAATGTTATACTGTTGTCAGAAAAATACCAAGACAGTAGCGCCACCCTTACCGGGTCAAATAAGTTTGTGGCACTATGTAAGACCGGCATTCATTCAAGTTGATAAGCACGAAACTGAACTGACAGTTTGGTTCTTGGAGGAATAGGTTTGCCTTCATGACGTCACACCAAATGCATCTTGTGTTTTAGGTCACGTGACATACCGATTAAAAATTTCGAATTTTAATATTTTTATTAAAATAATTATGTGCTTTTATGACTCAAAATCTGAATATTAAAGCATATTTCTACATAAATTTTTATTTTTATCAAATTTCATAGTTTATTTTTCATTATGGAAAGTACCAGTCCTATTGTTACTTTTGATTACTGTTAACTAGATAATTATGTATTAACAAAATATCATATTCTAGTTTAATTATTAGATTATGCTCAGTCCCCCATTATACTGTTTTCAACTCTGTTGTCGCTTGAAAACAAGGTAAAATCGGTTTACTCTTATGGGAATAATATCTACGTGATTTGCTGCCCCACTGTGGCCCTCTTTGCCACTCGTGCCGCTGGTGCCGCTCGCGTGCGTTGCGCGCCCGCGTGCGTTGCGCGCCCGCGTGCGACAGGCCTAAGCCTAATTATGTTGTTATCTTACTCAAACTCAAATCATAATTATAGCTCATGCGTTTATAAATACATTTACGAACGTCAATATTTTGCTGTTTTTTTGCGTTTACTATTATTTTGCAAATATAATCGTACAAGTAAGGCAAACTGTAAGGCGCTGTCTCTGTCACCCACGCGCCAAAAAATGCTTGCTGTACTGTGTATAAGGACTGTATATAATTGTTTTAATTTTTGTTTATACAGATGCCATAGATGATTATTCGCCAATGAATGATTACAATGATGATGATTTTTGTATGAAGTCTGAAGACAGTGAAGGTAAGAAATTTGTATATTAAATATTATTTCTTTTGTCTCTAAGCTGTGTGGAATTTTTAACAGAATTAAAAAAAGTGGAAGTTCTCAGTTCAACTGTAATTTTTATGTTTGATACCTCAGAACTTTGTACTGGGTGAACAGATTTTGACGATTCTTGTTTTAGTCGAAAGTTGGTGCATGTCAGGTCCCATATAAATTTGAGCGACATCTGGCGTGTTGTTTTTAAGTTATCTCTGCTTCTCGATGTTGAAGTCGGTTACTTTTTTGTAAAAAATATTATGTTAACAAAAAAAGACATTGGCCGGGCGATTTAACATTTATCATTTCTGTGCACAGACTCTTGATGACCTTTCCACTATCACACCTTTCGCGTGTGAAAAGTAAGGTTTCATCCATATTAGATTTTAGTTATTTGTATATTATTATATTATGGCGCTCACTCATATTCGCGCGAATTGTATTTTATTCTAGATGACGCAACACTTAAAGAAATAAAAAGTTCCAAAGCGAAAAGCAAACCGGCCACTAAAAGTAAGGCGAGAAAAGTAAAGGAAGTTAAAACGAAGAAGATAAAAGAAGAAGTCGAGAGGGAAGCGGAAGTGAAAACGGCAGAATCTAAGAAAAGGAAAGGTAGGTGTTCTCTTGTGCTCTTCGGAATATGTCGATTTAGAACAGATACGACCAGTTAAACGCCACCCATCACACATTTAGGGTTAACTAGCTGTTGCCCGCAATCCTATCCTTCCTACTAATATTATAAATGCGAAAGTTTGTAAGGATGTATGTGAGTGTGTGTGTGGGTTTGTTGCTCTTTCACGCAAAAGCTACTGAACGGATTTTCATGAAACTTTGCAGTAATATAGCTTAGACATCGGAATAACATAATTTGTAAAAATTTATAGAGATTTTTGAAGGGTCTGGTTCCCCGAAGCGAAGCGAGGGCGGATTTACTAGTTTTAGGATAAATAGTAGTCTATCATATTATGTTACTCTACAGCCCTCTCTATCTCCCAATGAAAGTCCCATAAAAATCCGTTAAGCCGTTTCTGGGATTAGCGTTCACAAATTGTGATCAGTTACACTTTTATTATATGTATAGAAGAAGATATTACATATAATATTATATAGATAGAAGAAAGATATGGAAATCATTAAAGTAAGTGTGACATAAAGTGACAAGGAAGAACTCACAGAGTCATAAGCTTCGAATCGCCACCTGTAGAAATTTTGAAAGAGCAACAGGAAGTCTAAACTATAAAAAATATAAAAATAGCAGATATAATGTCGCATCTGGGGAGAAGCTCTTGTGACAATAAAATTGGAAGGGTGGGAAAAACTTTAAATTGTTTTAAATTGAGGATGGTCCTTAGAGACAGTAATAAAATTTAAAATAAATGTATTGCGTTGCATTGCACTCCAGTTGGTAGTCACAATTGTGGCAGGCGTAGGGTCCTCGATGGAATTCCCGATTTAATTCAAACAATATAAATGAAAGGAATACTATTAGAAGTTGGTGAAGTTGGATTTAATTGCTGGTCGCTGTTGCATTTGTGTCTTGTAGATAAATTACAATACAATACAAATATTCTTTATTGTTCACAAACAACATTACAACATACCTACTGGAAAGAAATTTCACAAGGGGCGGTGTTATCGCTAAGCAGCGATCTCTTCCAGACAACCTTCGGGTAGAAAAATATATATGAGCATAAGTAAATTATTGGTGGCCCCTTGGATAAAATAAATTAGTGTCAACGTTCTGACTCGACATATTCCCGTTCTTTATTGTAAGTTAATTTTACTTTTTAACCGACTTCAAAAAAAGGAGGTTCTCTATTTTTTTGTGTGTGTTACTGTTACGTCATAACGTTGTATTGGATAAACCGATTTTGATAATTCTTTATTTAATCTTAAGCTAGTGCTTCACGTCTGGTCCCATATAAATGAGCGACAACTGACGGGTAATTTTTTAGTTTCTCCTTATCGATTTTGAAGTCGGTTATTTTTATGTAAAAAGTTAGTTATTTACATTTTTTGAACACTCATGAATTTCTGTCTATGTAAAAAATATCATACAACATCATTTTCAACACACTTGCTCGTAAAGTTGATATTTTTTCTTTAGTCTTACGCCCGGAATGCGGTTTATTACACATTAGTGCGTTTTACTTTTCATTACCGCACTAGTGTTTTTCTTATTCCACTTTTTTTTTAATATCCGTAAAGAGGTTGTTACCAAAAGATTTGTTATTTTGTAAATAAATAAATTTGTTGTACTTAGTCAAAATTTGATAAGATAAGATTATACTTCATCTAATTATCTATTAAAGCATTTAAAAAATACAATATTTTAAATCATTAATTACCGTAAATTCTTATTAGAAATACATAATTATTTAGTTTAATATATTGTGGCTGAATGTTCGGTGCCTTGGACTTAACCTGCGCGCGCATAGTTATTCAACCAAAGATACGGCGCGCGAAAAAATAAACCGCGCCATTTTGTGCAAACATTTGTTCGTTTATAATTTGCTAATTTGTGACTGAAAAATGTCGATACCTAATTGTTTTTTTCCTCACAAGTGTGTTGAAAAACGTCGTATGATACGCGTGTGTTTTGTTCATTACAGTCTTGGCTCTATTCAGCCCTCGCTTGCGGCTCGGGCTCAATACCGCCTCGACTGTAATGACCAACTTCGCACACTTGTATCATAATGTACTATTCTACACTTTTCGCCGTGTGAACTTTAAGTTAAAAAAAATCTCACAAAACAACGTATATTTTATTATTAAATCGGGGCCAGTTTTCTTTTACGTTAACAATACAGGAGTAATTAAGTGGACATAATATTCTTAACCAATTTAACAACAAGTATAAATACCACTCGCGTGCTTGAGTGCGTGCGTCCGTGTGCACGTGTTTTTTAATTATTGGTTTCATGAATTGTGATTAAGAATTGTATTTTTAAGTGATTGCGCTTGGTATACCCTGTTAGCATACGCCATGTTAGCCTATATATTCCATTCGAATTCGATCTGGAATTCGTTGGCATGGCACACAAATGCCTGCTTTCCGCCTATGCGATTAAGGTACATTTGATATTGAAGGTTGGAACTAAAAATGCCGTTAGTAAATTTTCCTTACAAGCTAAATTGAACTGTGTTCATTAGAAATAAGTGTGGTATTAGTGTAGCGTGGCGATTCCATATATTATGTCACAGCTAAAATTAAGGCGCCATCGTGCTCATTTGCGGAAACTCATACACATTATATTACTGATACCTCCTATATTAATTAAGCCGTTTTCTTTGCTGACTGCGTGTGGCTCCATTTACATTTTTTATGGAATCAAGGTAGCGAGGATGCACTACCTTTCCGCTGCCGCCCATGACTACTGTGGCCGCCTTAAATCAAGACTCAATTTAAGGGCTGGGATGGTTAGTCCAGTTAGTAGATGGTGTTAGAATTTTAGTCGGTTAGGTTGTTCGGTTAGGGACTGTTAGTGACAGTTAGTCCGTTAGTTAATATTATTATAATATTATAAGGGTGAGACTCGTTCTAACTCAGTCACAGATGCGTTGCTACCCCTGAGGACTGAGATAATCGCCTCTAAAAAAGTGTAACCGAATCCACAGTTTTCTATCCGGGATAAAATTGCTGTTAAAGTAGTAATTATGGCGGTAGAAATAGCACTAAGTGGCTGTTCTCCGGGTGAACTTGAGGAACTTATCCAAAGCGTATACGTAGTGCGTGCCATCTGTCCCCGACACACCGTAACGCTAAAGCTAAGCGTCCACAGGTCGGTATCGTACGCATCGGACGCATCGCAGTAAACGGATCGTAGTATTCTTTGTATAGAAAGTCATACAAGTGCGTCCACTGATCCGCATCGTACGGATCGCACATCGGCAATGCCGACAATGATGCTCCGATAGGCAACTTTTGCGATTTGCGATGCGTGCCGATGACGTCATATGGAATGACGATCAGTGGACGCGCCCCGCGTACTAAGAAAATGCGAATGAAACTGGTGTCGGCAATCCGATTGCTGGTACTTGCGTCGATAATCCGATCGCTGCCGACACAGTGGACGCAGTATGAAAAAATAATGCGGTTGATGCGATCCGTCCGATGCGTACGATACCGACCTGTGGACGCTAGCTTAATGCAACGCTTTTCATTTTTTCTATGGTTCATTTCATAATCTTCATATTGACAATAATGAAAGTTTCACTTTTTTCTTTTCCTTTATGAAACCTAACTGGGCTAAGATTATCTAAAATCTCTTATACATTTTGTACGCTAATATGACCTGTTCTAAACCAATTATATCACTTTTTCCTCTTTACCTCCATATAATCCTCTGAGTTGAACAGAACATTGTATTTACTGAATACAAAATAAATACTAGACTTGGACCAAAATCAATCAAAGACGCAGAAGTTTGAAAGGAAAGACACGAAGGCTGGCCGAAGACGAACTGAAACTGTATTTTTCTGTCTTCAGGCGGCTGGAAGAAGTTTGTGCTACGGCCAGAGGATTATAGAAAAGAGGGTACCGATTACCACTGCTCACATTGCGAGAACCATTACACGAAATTCTTAACGCTGCGTGCCCATATCAAGAACAAGCATTACAACTCGCCGGTGTGTGAGATTTGCACGGAAAAGTTCATGACACAAGCGAGGTTCACAATCCACAAGCTAGAAGTACACGGCATTGATGACAGGTTCAAATGTAACGCATGCAGTAGCTCGTTTAACACCGGAGTTCAGCTGCGCAAGCACATTAATAATTACCACATGATGGGAGAGAAGCACAAATGCGAACTTTGCAAATACGAATCGTTCAGCTACGAAGGGCTCTACAAGCACAAGTTTAAACATAAAAAAGTCAAGGACCACCACTGCAGGTTTTGTAGGAAGTCGTTTTTGAGGAAGGCCAACTTGGATTTACACGAACGGATACATACGGGCGACAGGCGGAAGGTGTGCAAGACGTGTGGCCAGGCTTTCGTTCAGAAGGCCAGCTTGAATTATCACATGGCAAAGTATCATCCTGAAGTGAATTTTTAAGTTCCTATGTACAGAGGATGGGGTGGAAGAATATTTGGCAAAGTTTTATAAACTGTTGTTATGGCAAAGTGTCATCCTGCAATGAACTTACAGTAGTAGTGATTTTTTTAAAGAGAAAACTTTTAAATGACCCACGTAGAGCGCAAATAGTGACAAAGTCTGAACCTGTATGAAACAATTTAGCACTTTTCAAATACTGAGCTAAATAACATGCAATAATTAATTGTGCCTTAATTTAATAGCAGTTATCATGTAATTGTAATAGTTCAAGTTAATGCTTTGATTGATAAACATTGAAATATAACAATAGTAAAGTTGATTGTACGTACAAGTTATCATGGTAATATTAGCATTGCTGCTAGGTTTCCATCTCTTGTATTTTTCATTCGCGTGTGAAGCTTTTTGTTTTGAATTTTAATTGGGCATTATTATAGTCGTTATTCTGTGGGAAACATTTTCTAGTACATGTACATTGTACACCCAATGAAGTAGATAGATTCATCCGTCCGGTGGTATTCACGTAATAGAAAATATCTACAAAAAACTTTCTGTTACCTACAATTTTATAATTAGATTAGTAATAGATTATGACAACGAAACTTACATTCATATTTGATGACTGTCCTATTGTACATTTTACACAAATTTCCTTGACATTTGTCAGAAAAAAATGTGTTTTTTTTTAATTAATTGGATTTGTTATGTGATGTTAAGCAATTTAAGCATCAATAAAGTGATTCACATAAGATATTTTTTGGTGCTTGTAATACTGAAGCTGCAATAACTACTAACAATGATAATATTCAAAAAATTTTTTTAAATTTATTTAAAGCTTTTGATACAATTTTGTATTGTACACCGGAGAACTGTAGCGGAGACGATTAATGATAAATAAATAATAATATAGCAGAATATAGATTATTATAAATATTTCATATATGAAATTAAATGAACTAGATTACTAGAATTGTTTTGTTTTAATGACATCGATACCATGACTAAATCGAACTAACAAATAAATGAATCCAAACTCTTCTCTCCTATTGGTAAGTTTGAAAATTCAGACTGGAACTAAAATATTTTGTTGTATCTCAAATTCTCATCACAGATGATGTATTTCTGTTGCCGCTACAACAACAAATACTAAAAAACAGAATAAAATAAATAGTTAAGTGGGCGCCCATACTTTCGACACTTGCCCGATTTTAAGTATTATTTGATAAATGAGCAGACGAGCCAACTGGTGATAGGTGGTTCACATAGCGTAAGTAAGTAAGCATTACAAAACACTGTCATGGCCGCCGTGTTTTGATTGGTCAGTTACTGTACCTGAGCAAACATCTCGGAAAACGAAGTTCACATCAGCCTAGTCAAAATGATCTTACTGTACATGAGTCTTGTTCTGGGTCGATCACAGTTGTCAAGGGCGACAGGCGGAAGGGTGGAGCTGCCTGTTTGTAATTCCATAAAAAATATTTACAGACTAACTATACAGATAATTTAGCTTTACTGTAAGCGAGGACAATGTGTAATTGAAAAGTATGTAATTCATGCAACTGGATAAAAACTAGCCGATGAGCGAGTTGATGGTAAGTGGTTATTGTTAGCCGTGGTCATCAGCAGCATCAAAGTTAGCTGCGGCCAAGACAAGAAACGAAGAAAGTAATTACTGGTACATTATTAACCCTTTAAACAAAATATGTTGTCTGGCGGCCTTCTCAAGCAAATGTTATATAATATAATACCCACCTGTTATAACTTTAATTTCTTAATAATGGTTGCTGTATTTCGTTTTCGTCGAAGATGCCGCAAACTTCATGATTCTACAAGTTTTATTCACGGAAGAAGTAGGCGTAAAGTGGATTCAAGAGACTTAGATATAGATAATAAAAGACCGAAGAGAAACTGAAAATATCTTTTTCTGTCTTCAGGCTGGGAGAAATTCAGACTGCGGCCAGAAGACTTTATAAAAGAAGGAGAACTTTACAGCTGCGCACATTGCGACAAAAGCAATATAAAAAATTACAGTACTTTGATCTACCACGTGAAGACAAAACATTACACGTTAACGGATTTCGCGTGCAAAGTTTGCTCACAGGATTTCAAGACAGCAGCCAGATTCACTGCCCATTTGTACGAAGTTCACGGAATAGATCAACGATTTAAATGCGAAACTTGCGACAGGCCTTTCAATTCCAGGGCCCAACTTTTTAAACACATTAACATGTTTCACGAAATGGAAAAGAAGCTTATATGTAAACGGTGTAAATTCGAGACCTCCAGCCGTGAGGAATTAGAGGAGCACCGGTATAAACACATGACAGTGAGGGAGCATGACTGTAGATTCTGTGAAAAGTCGTTTTTAAGGAAACGTAACTTGGTGCAGCATGAGAGGATACACTTGGACGATAGGAGAAATGTCTGCAAAGAATGTGGACAAGCGTTTGTGCAGAAGGCGAGTTTGAACTTTCATATGGGAAAGTCCCATCCTGAAGTGAAATTTAAGTGACATGACAAAATTTTAGAAAATAATTAGGCGTTATAATTTAACGGTAAAATCAGAAATGAAGATATTACTAAGATACAGCAACCTCCGGAATAATTTTATAAAACTGGTATTTATGGGTATATATCTTCGCGAAGCATGTGCAATAATACGTTTTTGCAATGGATAATTTTTTTCCGTTTTTGACGGCTGGAAACCCTTCGCATGTTTTGTGACCGTCAACGCATCGGTGATACCTTTGGTATTGCGCAGGTAACGGCGACAATTTACAATACGTGGTGATACGTCTGTACCTTTGAGGGGTATCTTTTAAAATAAAATAAACTACAGCTAGAAAGCTGAGATTTCGCCTACAAGGCGAGTTTGAACTATTTGATGACAAAGTATCATCTTGAAGTGAACTTTTAAGTGCTTAATGTAGATAGACAAGAGGAAACGTTTAAGCGGTGTGCTTTTAACTAAGTTGTATACTTAACTTCAATCTAAAATTTGGATGACTAAATGTGTAAACTTAAGATATTTATATTTGATTTGAATTAATTTGTTGTCTATGGGACGTAATCTCCACTATTCTCCACATTTATTAGTGAATTTGGTTAAGAAGTATTAAATTCTAATAAGATTCCAGATTAGCTGGTCGCCATGTAAACTTAGCTTTAAATCAATTAGGCATAATGGTTGAATTTTAAATCAATTCGGCATAATGGATGAATTTTGGTTAAAATTTATGTATGTGTAACAATGATAAGGTGTACTTCTTTGTCGTGATTATTATCATAGAAAGGTATCTATTATAATGAAAGGGGCATATCTATGTCTGTCTATGCTTATTATTAGTAATCAATATTTTTACTTCCCTTTTATCAGTACCGCTTACTATTATTATTTGAAAATGTGTCCTTTAATTTTAAACAGTGCAATAAAAAATTTGCAAGAAAGAAACTGACAAAGTCCGGAAGGTACACACGGAACTATTTTATAGCAAAGTAGGTAGCATCCTGGAGAGAACTTTGTGATACCTATATAAAGGAAACTCGAAAAAAGGTAAAATATGGGACAAAATCAAGAAGGATTAAATTTTATTATGACAAAGTAGTGTCCTCAATGCATATTATGTAACTATTTGTAACTGTGCGACTTATACTAAGTTATTTAATGATGTACCTATTTAATAGATGTTAATTTTATTGCATCTCCGCTCCTATTGGTCGCGTGATGTTATATATATAGCCTAAAGCCTTCCACAATAAATATACTATCGAACAAAAAATAATGTTTCAATTCGCACCAAGAGTTCCTGTGATTAGCTCGTTCAAACAAACATAAACTCTTCAGCTTAATAATCTTAACATAATATAAATAAATATATAATGAAATAAAGCCCTTGTCGCGTCTGTCTGTCTGTTCGCGATAAACTCAAAAAATACTGAACTGATTTTCAAGCGAAGGGAAGGCGGGTCCACTAGTATTGGTAAAGATATGAGTACAAAAATTCTTCTCATCATCTCCAAGGGTTGACTGGTAGAGAATGCCATTAGGCACTAAGTCCGCGCATTGTAGTACCTAGTCATAGGTTGTCAATAAAGTGTGAAATAAATAAAAATACTTAATTGTTTTTCTTTACGTTAGCATCACGCCTCCATATGTTTTAACGAAACGCTCACGTCCTGACTGGATGGGTGGCCGCTAGTGGCAAACAATACTTGAGATTCTTGAGCCAAGTCTTCGGGAAAAAAACTTTCGACAAATGACCTGGACATCAACTCTACCAATTTGCTCTAGCGCCTTGGTAAGGCCTAGACCTCCTCAGTTATAAAGAGATACCCGTGTTCAGTAGCGGGCCAATAATGGCCAATCGGCAAACGGCCTATCGAATGTAATATAAATATGCTAAACGAAACGCGATTCGAAATGCAAATAAAATGACAGATGCGGCGACAAAAGCACTCAGCTACTACCTTTTTGTTCTAGGCCAGACGGGAGCCGATCAAAATTATATAAAGACGAAAGACGCGGACGGGTCTGACTCTTACACTTGCAATATCTGCAAGCGAGTTTACAAACGAAAGGACAGCATCAAGCAGCATTTTAAACATGTTCATTTGAAACAGCGACCAAAGTTGCGAGGATGTTATCTTTGTAACGATAAGGTCCCTGGGTACAGAAGAGCGTTTCATTTAGAAAAGGTGCACGGAATCCAGGCGCCGACTTGCAACGCTTGTGGGAAGAAGTTCTCGTACCCTTACCAAGTCATGAGGCATCAGCAAACGTTCCATATGGGCGAGAAGATGTTCGTATGTGATGTCTGTGAAATGGCGTTCGCTTCAAGGAAGAATTTAGCGCAGCACATGATAAAGCATTCGACTCTGAGGAATTTCAAATGTGAGCTGTGTCAGGAGGCGTTTAAATTGAAGAAGCATCTCACACAGCACCAGAGGGTTCACATGAAGAGAACTGAAAAGCCTAATTCGTGCTATTGAGGGTAAATGCTTAATGTGAATGTTTTCCATACAATGATGTGTAAAGCAGTTGGCAATACGTGGTTTTGATGTATTAATTAAATGGAATAATGCATACAGTGTCAAAAAATATTGAGAAAAATTAAAATTACCTATACAAAACTTTAATTTCAGGTGATGTTGGTAGTAATGAAGTAGTTAGTAAAGTTATGATAAAGAGATAAAGGGACTTGGAAGTAATTGCATTAGAAAACGATAAACAATATGTCCGAGATAGATGTAGTGATAATTTATGGCTGGATAGTACATCTCATCCCCCCTCTAATACTACATCTCATTGTGTAATACCCCCTATAATACTACCCCCTCGACCTCCGAGCTACAGCTATTATAAGTTTCAGTACATTTTATTGCGAACGCGCACCTACTTGAAAAAAGGCAATAAAAAAGTATGTGGTTTCATAGGTTTGACATTTGTGTTATTCGTTTACATAAAATTTGGCATCGTTTGATAGCTAAAAATATTGCAATACTCAATGTTCAAAACATTTCAGAATATGTATACTGAAGACTACTGAAAAAAAAGTTATATCACATACCTAAGTATTATTTTTAGACTGTTCAAAAACTGTATGGTCAATTAAGACCATGTTATTTGCTTCTCAATCGACAGGCTTTGAGATAAGCAACAAAACACCTCAAACAAAACATCAATGTTGAAGTCAAAGACTGCAAGTTATTAATTTTTTGGGACATTGCCCATTGGAAACACAAAATTGACAAATAACAAAAATCTTTAGCTAAGTTGTTATCATTTATCGGTTAGTTGATGACAGGAGAAGTTTGTAGACGCAAGTTAGATTTCTTTTATACAGTCTATTATACAGTATAAACCAATGTTCATGGAGGATTATAACTTCTAGAAGTAAAATTAATAACTTATAATATACTTTTTCTATTTTTAGGTTTTTTGACCAGTATTTGTTCACAGATGGAATACAAAAACTTGTCCTATCCATTTATTTATAAAGAACACTTTGTATGCCATGTTATTTAACATTTTTATATCTACAGTTGTAATAAAATCCTTTGCATGTTTTGCAATTTAAGAAATAAGAGGTTTGATGATTCTACCAGCAATAATATCAACGATGCTTAAATACCAATAATATTATGAAGAAAATCCAAAAAAGGCTGCTTAGAAATATGACCATCAAAATACGAAACCAAACTAAGTTGCATGGGACTCATTCTGACCGTCTATTTTTGTTTTAGGGAAGCCAGAAGAGGAAGAACAGAACTATACACTGACGAGAGAGGAAGACGGTACAGAATGTTATACCTGCAACACATGCCAACGCGGATTCAAAAATAAGATGTGCTTTAGACAGCACTACAATCATGTACACTTGCATTTACGTCCCAAACTCAGAGGATGCTATCTCTGCAACGAGAAAGTTCCAGGGCATTTGAGAGCGTTTCATCTGGAAAAGATGCATGGCATTCCGGCTCCGACCTGCAATGCTTGTGGGAAGAAATTCGCTTTCCCATTCGAAGTCTTGCGACATCAGAAGATCTATCACATGGGCGAAAAGAAGTTTGTTTGTGATATTTGTAATATGACCTTTGCGAGGAGAAACAATTTAAGGCAACACGTTGTAAAACACTCTTCGGTTCGGAGTTTTAAGTGCGATTATTGCAGTGAGGCTTTTAAGTGGCGGAAGCATTTAGCGAGACACATGTTGCTGCATATGAAAAGGCAGAAAGATTCGTAGTTAATGTCTTGGATAATGAAAGACGACGAAGAATTTAAGAATTAGTTATTGTGAAGATTTTGTCTGGCGAACAAAAAACACGTTGATACAATTGTATGACATGAACAATTTAAATGACTGAATAGAAATGAATAAAGTTAGTCTAAAATATCTCTCTATCGGAAATTATAGGAATATTTATTTATTCACTAATTTAAGACAGATCAAAATCGATTCCTTGAAATTTAAGTCGTTAAAACTTAGTGTAAACTACAAATAAATGCATAAGATTGATGTATGGAATTCTCTGAATTATTAATCAAAATCACTATTCGTATTATGGATAAGGACGGAATTATTTGAGGTCGGTAATAAATACTACAACGCCATTGCTCACAGTAGCTCACGATTAAAGTATTAAATTCCATTTGGATAATATTAATCGAACGCGGTGAAGAAAATCTCTTGAGAAGTTGATAAATGAAAGTTAACAGAAATTGACAAATAATCTTTGTACCCTCTGCCTCAAATCATTGATGACTGAAAGCCTAGCGATATTAAAGATATGTAAGGACACAAACAATAACTCAGACGGTATTTTTGTTTTAGGCAAACAACAGGAGGAGGAACAGAACTATACGCTGACAACAGGAGCTGACGGCTCGGAGAGTTACACTTGCAACAGTTGTCAAAAGAGCTTTAAGAACCGTCCGTGTTTCAAACAGCATTACAATCATGTGCATCTGAACCTTCGACCCAAGCTAATAGGCTGCTACTATTGCGATGTGAAAGTGCCACCGCATTTGAGAGCGTTTCATTTGGAAGAAATGCACGGGATCCCAGCCCCTACGTGCAACGCCTGTGGGAAGAAGTTTGCGCGGAACTGTGAAGTGTTACGGCATCAACAGATCTTTCATATGGGAGAGAAGAAATACGTGTGTGACGTTTGTAATATGACGTTCGCTAGGAGGAATAGTCTGAGACAGCACGTTGTGAAGCACTCAACGGTGCGTAATTTTAAGTGCGATTATTGTGAAAAGGCGTTCAAGTGGAGAAAGCATCTGCGCAGACACGTTATGTTGCATATGAAAAGACAAAACTGATATAGTTGTCTCGAAAAATCTATGAGATCATATTTATTTATTCATTATTGTTCCAACGCAGTGTTACAGTAGGCGGATTTAGTGCTAAACAGCATTCTCTGACAGTCAAGCTTGAGAAAGTGCGGAGAACTATGAAGGCGGTAAAACAAAGAACGAAAATACGCAGAAGAGAAACACAAGAAGAAATAACAAAACGTTTACATATTAGAGAACATCAAATAGAAAACACATACACAAAAGAGAAACATAGGAAGAATAATAGCATAGGATCATAGGCTTCAAGTCACGCGTGGCCGATTTTATTTAGTACTAGCGGCCCGCCCGCGGTTTCACCCGCGTGGATCCCGTTCTCGTGGGAATATACGCATGTATTATACATAAAAACCTTCCTCTTGAATCACTCTACCTATTACAAAAAACCGCATCAAAATCCGTTGCGTAATTTTAAAGATTTAAGCATACAGACAAACAAACAGACGGACAAAAATAGCGACTTTGTTTTATACTATGTAGTGAAGGCAGCTAATACATTTTTTCCTTCCGATTATGCTACAGTAAGGGTAGAAAGATGAACCGAACGACATTCCCAATAGATCTTTCAAGCTTAAGTAACGATGGAACGGAGCGTCATTACGTCTGTAGTGTACGTAGAAGATATTTCTTTATAGATTTATCTTGTCCACACACTTTTTGAATTCAGTTCGGATTGTTAGAAATTCATGGTTTTATTTTGAAAAATAAGTTCTTTAGGTGACTGTGAAAGTATAATTCCTGAATTTGAGGCGCCTTTTATTTTCTCATAGGGGGGGGGGGGGGGGGGGGGGAAAAGTAGAGTGTATCACTCGGGAGCAGTAGTTACGTCCACTTTAGAATCCCTCACTTCGCTCTGGATTTAAACAAGCGCCCTCGCCGTAAAAATTTTTGGATTTTTGTCTGTTTGTCCGGGAACCGTGCAAAAACAACTGAATAAAAATTTATTTGAACTGAAGGTCTATTTATAAGTGTATAGCTCGAGGACGTAGTATGAGTAAATTTTACTTTAAGTGGTTATTTTTTTACTGTGAATTAAATATTTTACTTGTTTTATTAGAAATTGCACTAATTTCGTCTTCCTTGACATAGAAAAATTTAAAATGCTAACAAACGCAACCCCAAATGTAACCTTTCATTAAACTGAATAGTTTTATGAACAATTTTTGAATGATAGGTAATCTATCAAGGCTGCTGTTCACTATTCCATTCTTTAAATATTAATACATTTACATTTTTATAAATTCAATATAATATTTGTTAATTTTATATTTAAGCCATGTAAGTTAATAAATAACCGGTGCGCTAAGTCTAGATAGAATGAAGTTTTTGCCTGCCGTAAATAATACCTATTCATTGTAAATAGTATGTATAAGTATATTATAAGTTTAAGCAATAAATATAGTATTATAATTTATAAGTAAGTTCCATAATGTACCTAGAATATTTTATTCATAGTTCTAAAAAAATAGTTATTTAGTCGGAATATGCGTAGTTGCGTATAACAGTGTTGCCATTATGAGTTTGTATCGTGAGCGCGACTTGTTGCTCACTAGAAAAACGCGGTCATGTCTCCAGCATTGAGATATTATGTACCTACTAAAGTACATGGTCTCCAGTTGTAAAAAAAGGTTGTGTTTAATACTCGGAAAGAAAAAGCTTTATTGGTTATTATTTATTAAATAGTAATATGAATCGAAACATGCCTATTTATTTGCCTACAGTTCCACAAAGTTATCTGGCCCGGTGGCCAAAATTAAAACTAATGCAAATGTCAGACAAAGGGCATTTTTAGTATCCGCCGTCAATCTGAAAAGTACCTTAATTGCATAGGCGGAAAGCTCGAATTTGTGTCATGCAATTATAATTTATAACGAATTCCAGATCGATGGCGCACAGAGTATAGAGGAGGTGTAGAGTAGGTAATGGAAACAGTCAACGGTTGGAAAGAGAAAATATTATCAAGCAATGCAACCAAGTAAATTTCGTCAACTTGGTATCGCAATCATCTCTCTTTCTATTTGAGTATCAGTTTAAACTTTAAAGCTTGGCGTCCCCGCTCAATGTATACAGCATAGAATAACCTTAGGAACTTTCGGAGGTCCACTCTGCTGTCATACACTGATATTACCTGGTTTTGCTCATGGCAATAGCCACGTCCGTAGTACAGGGGAAGTTGTAGGGACTAAAATATATATTTGGAGCGCCTTGCCCTCGAAGTAACTCAACCGTTATATTTTCAGAATGTACATACGACGGTTTCCTGCTTGACTCTAGTCCCGTCAGGTCGGGCGCGTACACGTGTAAGCTATGTAGTCGTACGTTCGAGAATCAAAGTAATTTTAACCAACATGTCCGCCATGTTCACCTCCAGTTACGGCCTAAGGTAATGTCACATTTCTGTTTGATTCTTTATCTTATTATGACACCTTTATGTAACATCTACTTATAGTAAACCCAACTTAAGACTGAAACGAAAGAGGCGCTGTCGGACGCATTTGACATTCATTTGACCAATCATTGCACACTAGTAACTGACAGATGAATGAACACAACGTACTTATGAATGACTTTTCGTTAGTTCCAATTTTTGCCATTTCAGAGATAAGTTGGGCGGACTGTACACTGTCAGAGACGACCATATCAGCCCTCAAGGGTGTCACGGACGAGACTTAGGGTGCGGTTCCATTGAGGCGGAGCGGAGCGGAGCAGTGCGCGATTCACCAATCAGATGGCTTGAAATCCGCACGAGGCGCAATGAGCTGGGATTTCAAGCCATGTGATTGGTGAATCGCGCACTGCTCCGCTCCGCTCCGCCTCAGTGGAACCGCACCCTTAAGCTTTGTTCTGGCCTTCGGGCACATTCGGGGTCGGTCACAGTTGTCGTGGGCGCCAGGTGGTGCTGCATCCACATTTGCTACATTAATTCCATAAAATTTACTTACCTACAGTAATATTTGTCTTCGATTAGTGTTCCGCTCAATTATAATGTGGATTCCTTAAAAAGAAGTGAAAAGGATAGATTTTTCTTAGTTACCGCGTTTTATCATCTTCGGGTTACGTTGTCACTTCTCATCAGGTGAAATCGTAGCCGAGCGGTAGTAATTATACTTACAAAATAAAGAAACGTTCTTAGGCGACAGTAACCACTTACCATCAATTGGCTCTTATGACAACCTGGTTGGCTGCACTGGGAATGGAGACATCGCGAATTAAGTCATTTTTAGGGCGATTGCATAGTCAAGCTTACCGCCAGCGCGGTTGACCGACGCGCGGGTCACGAGCTACAAGTAGGGTGTTACCGAGCGGGAATGACCCGTCTTTTGCACCGTTTTATAGTGAAAAGAGACCCGCGCCGACGAACCGCGCGTGCCGTACGTCACATGACATTCATTTGTAGTGACATTCATCGGCGCGGGTTAACCGCGCTGGCGGTAAGCTTGACTATACAACCACCCTTATTTCGTTCCTCAAGGTCCGGTCCTGTCACATGTGCAGTGAGAAGGTAGCGGCTCACTTGAGGGCGTTCCACATGGAGCAGGCGCACGGACTGCCGGCCCCCATGTGTGGCGCTTGCGGCAAGAAGTTCGCGTATCCTTTCCAGGTAATATTCAGTTACGTTTGACGATAGTGGGGACGTATGCAGTAGGGGCAGAGGGGGGGGGGGGTGGTTATGGGGCTAGCTAACCTTGAATGTAGTACCTACAGCAGCTGTTGTACCTTTCAAAATGTCTTCCTCGAAAATCCGCTTCGCCCTTTCTATCCCAGACCAGAAATTCAGAACCATTACATGGATTACAAGCTGGGCTGGGTACTTCTGTGGAGGATGGTGCGAAATTTAAATAATAGTAGCTCAATCTTATATATTTACTTTTTCATTGTATATTTTTCAAACAAACAAAGGACCCTTGGTGGGCACATGGAATCATGGAATGATTTTTTTTATATTTTCGCAGAGTGAAAATTCTCAGGTTCTAAAAAATTGTATTGTATATTGTATACATTCCTAATTTATATTATCATGGTATTATTTTTGACGATTTCTCACCAATCGTATATTTTGTTACAGGTTTTAAGGCATCAAAAAATTTATCATATGGGCGAGAAAAAATTTTCATGCCCCACTTGTTCGAGGAAGTTCAGCGCGGCACATGATATGAGGCGGCATGCACGAACCCACTCCCCCGCGCGGCCATTTAAGTGTGCCTTCTGCGATTCGTCTTTCAAGTGGAAGAAGAATCTACAGACTCACATTAGGATGCATCTAGACGACAGAAGACATGCATGCAAGGCATGCGACATGCGGTTCGTTCAGCAATCGAGTCTGTCTTATCACGTTCGAAAACATCATCCAGATATGGTGTAAAATAAATGTTTATTAATCTGTGGACTCATTGAATTATTGATCTGTGTTATTCGAATCTTTTCAGTTGTAATATTGTTTCTGGAGTTATTATTGTTACCAAATGGCTTTTAGGTTAATATTCTTCACCTTCCATTATACGAGTATGGGATTAATAAATATTTTGAAATTAAAATGTTTTGTTTTATAATATATATCAATGTAAAATTAGGATTACGAGAAATATCCCTTTTACCCGGACCTTGAAAGCGAACAGTCTAGTGTGAAATCCTTGTAATTCCACGAATAGACGCTCTCGCTTCGCATCGGGAAACTTGTTGCTCTGCTCCTATTGGTCGTAGCGTGATGTTATAGCCTGTAGCCTTCCTCAATAAATGGACTATTCAACACAAAAATATTAATTCAATTCGGTAGTTCCAGATATTATTATTGCGCGCGTTCAAACCAGACATTCCATGTTTAAAATTATTTGTAACTTTCGTATGATTCTCTCAACTCAAGTCAAAAGGTAAGAAAAATACAAAATAGATTAAATATTTTCAAGAAATAAGAAAAATGAATACTGAAATTGGTATATTTCACACTACGATTATACCTAATTACAAAAATTAAGTCATTTACGTAACATCAAAAGCACATACCACAAAAACACAGGTCATACTCGTACAATCTACAACCATAATGCAAGTATCATTAATATGGAATTTTAGATATACAAAATTTGGAATTTTAAACCATCCAACTGTTTTAATGTTAATGCTACGCACTTTATTTTCTTTCAATGGGAGCTCATCTGCTTAGTCTATGGTCAGAAAAGGTCACTTTATCAGGTAGCATTCTGTGGCAAAAAGATAGTTTGTCCAGCACTGGTAGCATCGTCACAGAATTTGACTGCCTTTTTAGTGGTGGTTTGCAAAGTGTGTCCTTGGAGTCGAATATATTCAGTGCGAATATCTCGTGTAGTTTGTGAGTCGTTTCCTTCGCGCCCATGTTTAAAAATCAAAGGAGAGTCCTCCGTGATGATATACAATCCGTTGATACTCATTACGCGGCTCATGGCTACATATACTAATTGTTGTGGTTGCTTGGAGGAGTACTTATACACGACACATCAAACGTCCCACCTTGTGATTTGTGAATCGTAATGGCACAAGCAGGTACGCAAGGAAATTGTTTGCGTTTGCATTTCACTGTTTTTGTCAATGTCATGTTGACCACTTTTTTGTACACCGACACCCAATCAACGGACAAAGTGTTTGGTTTGCTGAGTACATGTGGTCGACTTTTGAGTTTTGCACTGGCACCCGTACTTTTGTCTGGAAACTCGAACCAAAGAGTGATAATTTCATTTTTTGTGGGCGGTGACGTCGTGCTGGTCGATGGTCCTGCTTCGGCTGGATCGGCTGGCTGACGTTCGATGTGTCGCAAGACTCCAATAGCGCCGTTTACCAATCCATCTCCTACGTTGATGTTAGACGTTATCATGTAAGGGTATCCCACTGCTAAGGGCAGCATGTAAGGCAATCCGTCTGTCTCTGCAACCGACATCTTGTGAAGTTTTCCTTGCTGTTGGCCCCTCTCAGAATTACTGGAATATCCGAGCATGATATCAGTGGCAATACAGTTGTGTGCGTTGTTAATTGCTTTTCGATTGTATGAATCAACCTCAAAGTTACTGTAAAACAACCGAACAGCGTCAGGTACGTTCTCTTTGCACCAGGACTCTGACTTATGTCTGGATTCTATAAGTTTGATGTTATTGACACTTAGTTTAAGTCCATCTCCAATTTTAGTCAGAATTCTCGAAAACAGCTCGTCAGTTTGTCGTACAACACGGACCAATGGGAAGTAGTCGATGCTTTGCCACAGTATAGGTCCTCCGAGTTGGTTGATTGGCACTGTGTAACACGGAGTAGCGCGTACAGGCGGCAGCTGTCTGAAATCGCCGCATAAGATGATGTGAAGGCCTCCGAAAACTTGGTCATATATGCCGGTTATCTGTTGCAATCGATAATTGATTTTACCGAGGATAGCTGCACTCAACATGCTGATCTCGTCAATGAAAACTGCTCTCACGCCAACGAACATATTTCTATAGGCTTGCGTTGTTGAGTGAGTTGTGGTTCTGAGTGTAACGATTGTACGTTTCCATGAGGGCCTTCAATGTATACGTTTTGCCACATCCTGCTGGTCCGGTGAAGAAGATTTGTAGAGCCTGTAGGAGCTCATCTCCGCAGCCATGTAAACGATGTATAGCCTCAAGAACCACCTCACGTTGTTCAGCATTTGTAGTTCGTAGCAGCTCACAATATTGTTGTTTTGGCATCACGTTGCTCCGTTTTTTTACAACTGACTATCCGTTTTGCGGCACGATTTTATTAACATCATCGTTATTTTCAGCTCCCTCTCCTCCTAACAGCTGTTCTACAAACACTCTTCTTGACTCTGTTTCCGTTGGTTCTGTGGTGTCTGAATTTTGCAAAATCATCATTGCTTCTAGCTCTTGCATCACTTTGTCGATGTCAATATTGTTCTCATAAAGTTTTCTGCGTTCCATGATAGTTTCCTTGTTGTCATTGAATAATTGTATAAATTTATTACAATCAACAATGTCAGCGACTTCGTTGCGAAAGGGCAAGTACAGCAGTACCATCTCACGTTGATAATTGAAAGTTTCATCTATGTCGTAGCATCTGTATCGTATGATTCGACCGATCAGACGTTTGCGATATCCTCTCGATGTCGTTCTTTCTCCAGTCGGCGGTTCAGGATCGTCATCTTCATGCACGTTCAAGTCGTCTTCATTGTCAATGAAATCACGAGAGTTAGCATACCACGACGCAAACTCGGCCAAATATACATCTTGCAAAGATGGAGGTCTTTCTTCATACCGCTGAATGATGTTTTTGGTCCACACGTCTGTGCTGTCCTCTGCGATTCCTTCGCGATCCAATTGTTTCCGACGTTTGCGGCAACGTTGTCTCTCTGAGGGCCACACTGTTGGTATGTACACAATTTGACGGCTTGCTTCGCTCATCGGCTGTCGTAACAAATACCATGCTGCTTCTTGCGCCGACATTTCAACTGCATTGAGAAGTTTGACACTCAATGCTTTTAATTGACCAGTGTAATCGCGGTCAGGATGTTCTTCCATCATTTTAGTCAACTCTCGATTCAAGTTACCCATTCCACGAGCTGATTTGTTCACGTATTCCACGACGTACTGTGCGCAGCTGTATTCATCTAAGATAAACTGAATATCGATGTTGGAATTAATTTGACCAGCAAGGTAAGGGTTGAACGTGTTTGTCATAAGTTGATCGAAGTTACGTTTAAACAACAAAGTTGGCCTGCGAAGGGTTGAACGTACTATATCAAGATATGCATCAAATGTCAGACCATGTTCCCTCAAAAAGTCATTCATGCTAGGGTATGTACGTTCGCTGAGACACGTTCGTAGCTCCTTGGATTTTTTTTGGAATGTTGACCGGCGTCCATCAGTCTGAGGCATTGGAACCAAGACTCGAGTAGCAGGCATTGGCCAGTACGGGATCCCAAATCTGCAAGTCGTCTCACCTCGCTTCGTGCAGGTGAAAGTGTGCTTGTGAATTTGATTGGCGTAGATGGTCTCGTTGGGCATATCTTCTTTGGCGACAGAACTCAGCTTCTCCACGAGCTCGATGGTCATTGGCATATTTTCTGACACGGCCTCGTGTGGATCATTATTCAACCACACCAAAATGTGTGCGTGGGGGCTTCCTCGATGCTGGAACTCAATGCGAAAGAAATAATCTTTAACAAAGTACTGGCCAAATGGATTATATGATTGTTTTGCCTTCAGCATATTCATCAATGTACCGACGAGTTTGTGGAAATATATGCAGCACGTAACTGGATCGTCGCTCACTAAGTTGCACCGCTCTGACGTGTTTAGATCTTCAGCAACTTTTCCAGGATACTTGTTACTCAATTTGAGGAGTAAGTTCAGTAATATCAACCAGCGTACTTCGTTTGCACTTAAAGTGAGAAATATGGTCGGTTTACCTAGTTGACGGAGCATCGCAAACAGATCTCGTTTGCGAGAGGCCCAATACTGGACGGAATTGGGTACTGACTTCATGAAGGCCCGGGTCCGGTCCGGTTCCGGGTCCTCCAACATGCGTCGAGTTACGTTTTCCGTGGTTGACACATTCCGAAATGTGCTGTAAATGCCATCCACCATGCGGAGACGTAGAATCTTCATAGCAACGTACAAGACTTTTTGAGGCGTGGCTCCGCGTCTGTCACTTCGTCGTAATTCACTGGTTGCCATCATGTAAGGTGTCACTGAAACTCCCATGTGGAAGCGACGAGGCTGGCCGTAGTATATTGCAGGAAATGATAGTTCTTCAGCATGACGGTCGTAAATGATGTTCAGAGGCATGGCCCGATGTCCTGGTGCGATGTCAAGGCAATCCTCTTCGTTCCACAGTAGTGTATGCTGCCTGGAAGCAAGAATTTCTGACTCCGGAGTACACTCGGCGGCGATTGTTTCGATTCGATGAGCCGAGTCATCCTGCAAATCTTCCTCTGGTGGCACGACAGTTTGCAGCCTTGACAAATCTACTTTGATATCGTACAAGCGATATAGACTTGAATTTTGAAGTACATCCAACCATTCTTTGATTGTCCTTTTGGACATGTAGCCACTGATGTAATTTGTTTTGTGTGCGAGATTCCGTTTGATGTTGACATTAATGACGTCGTCCTCATCTAAATGCCGGGGCAAGCATTTTACCATGTCTTCTACGTTGACTGGAACGTTGATCACTTGACCAATAATTCCATAAGAGAAGTCATGCCGCAGACGACGCACTTGCATGAATGGCAGACGTGGTGAGATTAATCGTTCACTAATTGGATCCAGTGGCGGTAAGCCAGGAGGTATTTCTGGATATGAGAAGCCATTCACTTTTGCAAGGGTAGGAAGCTTATGTTTGTTCAGCGAAAATCTACAGGTGTTGCAAATATGCGTATAATCCTCCTCGCGTAGTTGCCTATTTTCCTTAACGAACCAATCCGATATGACCTGTAGTTGTGCAGCAGTGATGATTTTAAGGTCATTCTTGAACCACAATCGGTCGCAAACAGAGCAAGCGTGGCCAAATTCGTTGTCCAGAAATGTAGTTTTAAACCTCTTTATTGACGACGACCATTTGATATTCCAGGTTGATTGTTCCGGTTGCACTGCTGTGTGAGTCGGTGGAGTACTTATTTGTGAAACAATTTGAGCAGCTCTACGCTGTCTGTAAGCACGTTGTCGCTGAGCGCTGGTCTGGGCAGTAACTGTTCTTTCCACTACCACAGGAGCAGACACTGTGGCTGACTCTAGTGTGCCGGTGTCAAGAGCTGAGTTGGCGAGTCTACGTTGCTTGCATCTACGTTGTCTTTCGGCGGCTGCTTTTGCAAAATCTGCTGCCTCTGCAGGAGTTCTTTCCGCGGCCTTACGTTTTCTATACATACTTTGTCGTTGCGCTTTGGCGTTATGGGGTGTGTGTGGCACAGCGAAAGGTATGGCAGACGTTGGTGGCACGATATCATCAGTCTCCATCGGTGTACTGGACGTTGAAGGAATTTGTACATCTGGCTCCATTGTACTAAAATTGAACAAATTAGAAATTATTGTTTCTCATATTTTTAAATGTTTTCAAATACAGTGTAAACTCTTTATAACATCATTCTTTATAACGATAAACTCTCTATAACATAGAAAAGATCACAATTTGGTTGGTTTAGTTTTAAAAAGTTACTAATATAAATAATTAATTTGAAATTTCACAAAATTTGTGTATGTTAAATTCATTTTTTATTTCAAATTTTTGCATAAATTGAACTTTGTTGAAACAGTTATTAATATAAATGTTACCGGAAATGTATGAAATGCTCTTTAGGAAATGTGTAAAATATTGTTTTAAAAATTATCTAATTCACACATTTCCTAGGAAATGTACACATTTCCTAGGAATTGTATACAATTCCGATATCGTATTAGGAAATGTGTATGTCGTGGCCACATCGTAGATTTGTTAACTTCAAATGGTCGCATTTCATGAAATGGGCAACTCAGTTTGTCCAGACCGTTAAATCGTCTACGTTTAGTTATCCACGTTTGGCCAAATCGTAAAAACGCAGAATATAGGGCATAATTTCGAACCGTGACGTCTCCGGCGCTGCGGAAGGTGCAGCCCCTTCGCCCTTGCGTAACAAAGCACAGACACCCACGCTCGCCTGCGCAGCTTCGGCTTGCTGGTCGCCTTCGGCGACCAGCCTCAGCCGCTCCGGCTCGCCCGGGTGTCTGCGTTTTGTTACAGCGGGCGGGGGCTGCCCTCCCTCCGCGCCTCCGGGTTCTAAAAAAAACTCTAGGGGTAGGGCATACAAGACTACGTGGAATAGGGGTAGGCTAATTCGGTTCTGTAACCAATTCGACCTACCTACACCTTGAAGAATTTGACTGAGGAGTAATGGAAATGAGTATTAATTGTTTTACACAATAATATTTTTGATTAAGGCACTCGGTGAGACAATCTGGTAAAAATCATAACGTAAAATATAATATCTTCATATTATCTATCCCGCGTACCCATTAAAATCTTGATCTATAATCTTAATGTACTACATTTCCGATTGCTATTTAGGAAATGTATAAATTTCCTAGGAAATGTGTCCAATATAATTTATTTCACACATTTCCTGGCGATTTTAGGAATTGTATACATTTCCTAGGAATTGTATACAATGACGGATTTAACACATTTCCGTTAACATAAATAACAAATTCGAGAATTCACAAAATTGGTTTATGTTAAATCAATCAGTTGTTATAAGTTATTAATAAATTTAACTTGTTTTACATTGTTATAAATATAAAAACTAAATTTAAAAGTTAGAACATTTATTTAAATCACATTAATTGTTAATATCAATCGATTTTAATTCAAAGTGTATTTTCTAAAAGGAGAAAACTAATTCACATTTGATCTTTGAATTTGTAAATCGCGCGCTTACGACCTTGCGCAGTGATTGGTCGTCTCGGTTTGAATGTTTGAAAGTTTCGATTTGACAGGTTGGAGGTTAAACATTGTTATTTCAATTTTTTACATAGCAAGTCGCGCTCATTTTTTCAAGTTAAACAAATTATTATTGGTTGAGAAACGATTTATACTACTTTTTTGATTGAAAACTACCACAACATTGTGATTACTACAACATAACCTATTCACTTATGTCTTAGTCATTTATTTCATCATGTTATATTATCAGTCTGAAATTATTTACCTTTGCTGTTTGAATTGTTGCGATGGACGAAACTACCTTCACATTATCACTACACAATCGTTTTACAATTAACTGGCAACGTGTAAACTTGTATGCAGGCGCCTAAGCGAAATAGAAGCGCAAGACATGAACCGGTGTGTATGCCTATCTCTCTCACTCTCTCTCTCTCTCGCTCTTAGGCGGGCTAACTGTGCTCGAGTGGAAGGGACGCGTGCCTTTCACTTTTTATGTCTGTCTCTCTCGCTCTTAGGCGGGCTAACCATGCCCGAGTGGAAGGGACGCGTGCCTCTCACTCGCTCTCATTGTGAGCGCATAACGTGAGCGGAGCGTAACGCAGTTTCTTGAAGTGTCACCCGGCAAACCAATTTATAAGACGTTGTCACGTCAATAACTGGCATGATAATATCAGCACAACTTTCACACCTATAGAGAAAGACCAGATCACTCTAGTTAGACCACGTTGGTAATACGTAATAACGTATTGTCTTCCGTTTTAATTGGCAACCCACACAAATGCCAACTTTTCGTCTCTGCGATTAAGGTTCATTGTAGATTAACGGCGAGAATTTATGATGCCTTAGTAAATTTTGGCAACAAGCTGAATTGAACAGTGAATACACGTAAGTAATAAAGTCGTTTTTAGCGGGTAGTATAGCAATCCCGTATCCTCGGCGACTCAATTATAGGTATTTTTAACCGACTTCAAAAAACGAGGTTCTCAGTTTGACCGGTTTGTATGTATGTATATTTGTGGGTGATTATCTCGCATTTGGTTGAACCGATTTTGATGCGGTTTTCAGCATAGTATTTGTCAGACTTAGGAGAACGATTTAGAAATATTAACCGCGTTTGAATGAACCGATTTTTACTTTTCGGCGCTAAAGTCGGTTCTATTTTGTTAAAAGTTATTGATACAATAAAGACAAAACCATCCATAGATCCAGACAAAAATTACCCAGGAGTGTATTTCTCGCCGTGCTTCGATTGCAAATGATGACGCAAGCTGGTCTTATGCACGAACGCCATTTCGCAGTGCTTGCATTTATGTCGACGTTCGTTGGTGTGCATACGCATATGCTCATAGTAGTAGTTTTTACGCCTATACGACTTATGACAGACTTCGCACTCGAACTGGGGTATACCGGTATGCTTCACCATATGCACTCTGAGCTGACTTGGCGAAAAGAAGCTCATTTCACATTCGGTGCAGCGAGCGTTTCGCGTCTTCAAATGGTCTCTTTTAACATGAACAGAGAGGCCGTCTTGAGTCACAAACACTTTCTCACACAAATGACACTTATTAGTTGGGTCCACACTGTGCACTTTGGTGAGATGCAGTTCCTTTTGACGAGGATACTTGAACCTTTCGTTGCACAGCCCGCACTTAACCTTCAAACTCTGATCATGAACGTTCTTCTCGTGCTTTCTCTTCTTAAATTCCGTGTTGAACTCCTTAGAACAAAACTGGCACGTGAAAGTTCCGACTTTGTGTGCTTGGAAGTGTTGCAGCAACTTCATTCGGTTAATAAAAGCCAGATCACACTCCCCGCATTCGTAATTCCTATAATGAGTCTGCACATGGGACTGTAGACTTCGAAATTTGTTGAAGTCTTTCGAGCAAATACAACATTTATGCACGGTTGAATTGAATTTAAAGGGCAGTATCTGATTCTTGATGTCGAGGAATAGTTTCATCTTGTGTGCCTCGTTTAAGTGAGCTATTGAGTTCTCTAGGCTATCGATATTAGTGTTGCACAGTTTGCAGTAAAGCTCAGTGATGTCCAGCTTAGCCACGTATCCAGCTACGTATATCTTCGTGAAATCTTTTTCGTCCACTATCGTGTGCGTATTAGTCGCGTGGCTCTTCAAATCTGCCGGGTTCTGGTAGTATTTATCACAGAAGTAACACGTATAACCTACATCTTCTTGAGACCTGATCAGAGTTGCGTTTGTATTTTCCAAAATACGTTTTATGTTAAAAAAATGTTTATCTTTCTCTGTTAGATTTTCACGGATGAGAGAATCATTTCTATCAGTCTTTTCCGAAATGTTATCGACGTTGTCGTCGACTTCAGTTTTTACGTAAACTGTGTGGAATTTGGGTTTATCATTTTGTTTTTCATTTTCTACATTATTGGATTCTTCATGATCATCTGTAAATAAAAACAGCAGTTAGTAACTGCTCAGTCTCCCTTTATTAATTTAATACACTTTAAAATATCTAGTGTTGGGTAATTTTCTGCCTGAACTTTTAGGCCTTTACAACCAACCCCAAATAGATCCAAAACAAGAGGTCCGAGTTTACGCCTGTGTACATTGCGATTTATAGAATTGTACCTTCAATGGAAAGCTACTAAAGATTTCCTGGACTAATCTCATCGTGTGGGAAAGATACACAACACGCTTAACAGACTTATAATAAATAATCAGATTGGATTTTTGGCGGGTCAAATGGAAAACAAAAATATCACATCATTTACATCAATTACCCGAGAACAAACATCTATCTGTTACATAAATATCTACATAGTCTACATACATTACATAAATAGATAGTAATCGAACCTGGGACCTCTGCTATACAGTAGCTCTACTACCAACAAGGGTACAGCGTTGTTAACCCCCATATTAAGCTAAAGGTTTTGCTGGGTAAAATCAGGCCCGCTCTGAAATCTACTTAAACTTTTAAACAATTCCTCGTTTTTCACAGGAGAAAGGCACTCTTACAATTAGCCGGCAAAAGTACTTCAAAGCAGAAATGATAAGTCTGAAGGTCTAACTTACCATATTCACTCTTGACGATACAAGACGTGTTGTCTGTACTCGGTGTGGCCTCGTTAGATTCATGATCTGGCGTTGGGGGACGCTCTAATTTTATCATCACTGTAAAACAACAATTTAATTAAGATTTATTTTTACTAGATATTTATCTTACATAACAAATGATTGCCTAAATTATTTTTAACATATTAATAGTATTAATACATTATACATTAAGAATTATTTTCTAAATGGTAAATAATATTGCACCCCAAAATGCCCTGTAAATTTTTGTACAGAAACGACAATGACCCTCATGAACCACATTATTCATTATTACTTTATAAAAGGCCACTTTACCATTATGCCTATTTTCATCATCATCACAACCCAATTATGGCCCACTATAAAGCATGGGTCTCTTCTCAGAATGAGACGGTTAAGGCCATAGTTCACCACGCTGGCCAAGTGCGGATTGGCGGACTTCACAGACTTTTGAGTTTCTGAACTCTCCGGCATATTTTCCTTCACCGTTTGTAGCAAGTGACATTTAAATGCTTAAAATGCACATGACTCCGATAAGGCAGAGGTGCGTGCCCTGGGATTCGAACCCGGACCCTTCGAATAGGAGGCCGGTTTCTACCACTAGGCTGTCACTGCTACTTTACCATATTACAAATTGGACAGCTTTAAACTTTAAATTGATTACCATATTCCCTCTTGGCACATTGTAAAACTTCCTTATGCTCATCTTCCACGGAAGAAGTCCCATCCTCTGAATGAGATGTTGGCTCCAATTTTATTTTTGATGCTGGAAAGTGTAACCGACTATTTACAGTTAAATATTAGTAACTGTTGCACTACAAATGAGACCAGCAACTTTCTTAAGGACCTTGGGCCTGGAATATGAACAATTGAACATGCATGAGACATCATTTTTTAGATCAAGAATATTGTTACCACATTGTGCATATTCCGTTTTTGCGGAAAATGATGGGAATTATGAAATACAGTCGTCTTACGTACCGCGCACACATAGTAATAGTATAGGCTTGAAATTATAATGTTTTAATGATATGATGTAACTATATTTTTAAATATGAAATGGATGTATTAAAATATGCAAGATTATTTGAGGGTATTGAACAAGCTGTGCGTTCCAGGCCCAAATCTGATGTTCTCCTTTACTTACAGGTCTGAAAACTCACCTTGGGAAAAAATCAACCAAATAATAATATATAAACTTAGAAAAAAATGTCTTTTTTTGTGTTTAGAAGTTTTGTAACTCAAAATAATATTCATTGTTTATTTAAATATCATACATTTTTATGCCATTGTAGTTGTACGCTATATGTGGTAAGCAAGGATGGTACATATTTTTTGATTGACCACTCAGCTTCAGACGACATGAATTCATGTTAGGCGACAAATGTGATTTCCGCGCGCTCTGAAGTCAAAGGGCAAACAAGCATTGAGCACCATTTTGCTGCTGTCCATGA
Source organism: Hesperia comma (assembly GCA_905404135.1). Classification (NCBI taxonomy): domain Eukaryota; kingdom Metazoa; phylum Arthropoda; class Insecta; order Lepidoptera; family Hesperiidae; genus Hesperia; species Hesperia comma. Next base: position 17,558,628 of record FR990015.1, on the reverse strand, counting down.
CAACTTTGACTAACTTAGAACAAGAATCAATAGGTACTTAGAGTATAGGTAGGATGGTTAGTTCAGTTAGTATTTTTTTGTTAATAACAGTCTTATGTAATTTCATCACAGATATGTTGTTGACAGATACATTGTTATTCTTGATGACTGAGACGGTATACTAAAATATTGTAACTGTCTCTAAAACTATCCAGAACACAACTGCCGTTAAAACAATTATTATGACAGTAGAAAAGGTCTTTCACTTACAAATTTTTAAGATCTGTGAAACTTACTTCCATCATCAGTATTATTAATGTCACCATTGAGAGCAGGTCCAACACCCCAGGGTTCACCATCCTCCTCAGGTTCTGTCTTCATCACCAGAGGTTCTGATTTGATCTTCATTTCAATTCCGTTGCTGGTACTGTAAGTGTAATAAAATGATATTTCAGGTAATCTATATTATTCTTGTGATACATTGACAAGGGAAATGTGTGCTCTACTTGTTTGAAACAAAGCCATACTTGAACTTGAAAATCTACTTCATCTGACAGCTTATTGGCTGCAATTAATAAAACTGATTGACCAATAAGCACACATTCATGACTGGGCTCAGCCAGTAGCTTATACATACATATTATATTACATGACACAAAAATCTTACATTTTTCATTTTCTAGCTTCCTACTGCACCATGCAATAACAAAGTTTCAATATCATAATTATTGCAATAAACACAATTGGGATTATATAAGAGACAAAATCTAGTTACTTGACTATCAGAATTTAGTCTATTAATTACAACACAATATAATATTAAGTTTATAAATTGAGTGTATACCTATGTCGGGAGTAAAGAGGGTAAAGAGAGGAAAAAGAGAGGGGGTAAAGAGTGCGTCATAAAACCGAGAGGAGTTTTGAACATTGCAGTACTTGTTTTATTTGTGCTGCATGAGGTACTTTTAAAACCTACAATAAGTGTCCCCGCAGACTGACTGCAGCCACCGGCGGCCACAGAAGCGCGGCCGGCCGACAGCCGCTTCGGCTGAATTCTGCTCACTGTTATTTGAGCTGTTGGCTGATGGCCGGATCGCGCTTCTAAAAATAAGTGCCACAGCCGCCGGTGACTGCAGTCAGTCTCCGGGGACACTAATTGTAGTAGAGGCAATATTGATGAAAGGTTTGGTAGTCAAGGTTTATCAACAAAAAAAACTCACCAGTTACAAAACTTGATTTCAGTAACTAATCAAACATATTGTTGTTTTCATCGAGTTAAATACAGTGTTGTTCGAAACACATTAGTAATTATTACCTATTTTACGTCTTCTAACAAGCTAAAATCACTGCCAAACTAGTATTAATTTTTGCCGTATTTATGTTAAAAACAAAAATAATAGACATCCAAAGCGATTAATTCTAGGTCGGGTAAAATTTATTAGGCATTTGATTTATTTCATTAATTTGGAAAGATTTGCTTTGTTTACCGAAAGAAACTGAATCTGAATTTGTTTACTTTTTTTCAAAGACCTATGTCTGATGTCATACATACAAGTCAAATACGTCAAATGTTGAAATACTTTTTTTTCCATAATTTCTGCCATAGGTTAGTTACAAATAAGCGTTTATTTTTATCTAATTTGTGGTTTATTTGTAATTGTGTGTAGGTAGGGTAAACTCAGGAGTAATTGGCCACTAGCCATTTTAATGCTTGTATGATATGATATTTACGCTACTGGGGGCTTTACATTATACAATTTGCAGAGCGCTAACTGAGCTAGCGTTCTAAAATCGCATTGTGTAAAGGCAGTTAGACAGTAGCAGACTAGAGCAGTGTAATGTATGAAAACACTAGTTAGCGCACTGAGTTAGCGCTCTGCATATTGTTTAATGTAAAGGCCCCCATACCTCTGAGAAGTTTACAGAATCAGGTAGTTAACTAGTTAAGACATTAATTCATTTTTCTAATTTTATAACATTGAATTATAAGTGACCAAATACTAAACGGTGGCCAATAACACCTAATTTTCCCCTATAAGATTGAAATGAAAAACGTTATGTAAAAACCTTCAAACAGCCATAACGTCCATTGTAACCCACGAATGCGCTATTTAAAAAATGTTAAATTTTAAATAAAGGAACCCACGCCACGCAGGTAAGAATGGCGGAGTTCAAACTTTATTCACAGAGATATTAAATAGAGCGAGGAAGCCAGGCTTCAAACTCCTCCTCGAATAGAATAAGAGATGATTGAGATTCCAAAGTGTTACCAAGCCAAGTTAATTTAATTGTATTACTTGAAAATCTTTTCTTTTTACCACCGCTGACCGTTTCTACTTACAGGCGGCCGTATGGCTCACCGACTAGTTTATTCCTCAATGACTTTTTTGTATATTTTAACTATCTTTATTAACTCATGGCTCAAAAAACGTGGTATTATAAAAGAAAGTTGCCATATAAAAACTTTTTTTTTCATAAAATTCTGAAATCTCTACCTACCTTATTTTATAGACATGTATGACAATGTAGCGTGTACAGTGCCACAAACTTATCTGACCCGGTGGCCGAAATTGGAACTAATGCAAATGCTACTGTTGTCAGACAAATACCAAGACAGTAGCGCCCGTCATACCGGGTCAGATAAAATAAGTGTGGCACTGTATCAGTAAATTATGTGAAGTAAATATGATGTCTAATAAATCCAATAAATCATTATTTAGAGTGCCACAAACTTATCTGACCCGGTAAGGAGGGCGTTACTGTCATTGTCTTTGTGTGACAACAGTATACCATTTGCATTAGTTCCAATTTTGGCCACCGGTTCAGATAAGTTTGTGGCACTGTACTTTACATTAATGAATTGCGTGAATAGACAAAATTACCATTTATTCACATTCAAGAGCGGAGGGATCTAACATAATAGTAGGGAAATACACAAGAAATACACAATTAAACTGTCTTTTTATTAAAACGATCCAACAGGTGGTAAGTCTTAATATGGACGGTAAGCGCCCTCTGGTTGTCGAAACTTTTATCGCACGCCTGGCATTGCAACGTTATTAATTTAGCTCCATGTACTTTAATTTCATGATCGTTTTTCTTCGCGTAGTCAGTAAATTTCTCTCCACAATACCCACATTTATTTCTTTTATTCAAGTAAATATGCACCGCTCTCTCATGGTCTTTTTTCTTAATGCGAGTGTCAAAAACTTTCGAGCAGTAATCGCAATTGAAAACTCCTGTTTTATGTCTGTATGCGTGTGTCATTAAAATCCTCTTATTGACGAACCCAGACCCACAAACATCGCATACGTAGTTCTTGTAATGAACATTCATGTGCTCGAGCATAATTTTGAAATTGTTACTCTCTTTTGTACAATACACACACTGCAACAAGCTGTTTCCAAATCTGAAAGGAACAAAATGTGACTTAATGTCATTGTGTATACGCTTGTTGTGTTCTGCTTGTAAGTGCTGTATCAAGTCTTCCATCTCTTTGATATCGACATTACATAGTTTACATTTAAGGTCGGTTATGTCTAACTTAACAATGAAATTGAGCATTGGGGATCCTTTGAGATAAGCAGACTTAGTTTCGTCATCGTGAGCGTTTATGGTATGTTCTTTTAGATCTGCAGGGTTTGGATAGCTATCAGGGCAAAAACAGCACATGTATCCAATGCCAAATCTACGTCGTATTGGGGTGGCGTTCGAACATAATAGAATTTCTTTTATATTATTTTGATGTTTGTCGCTTTCTGCCTTCTTCCTCATCATGACCTTGATTTCCTGATGCGGTTGCCGAGCTATTGTGATTTTGACCTTTTTTGTCGAACCACTTTTGGGGGCTGTAAGTGTCTTCCGTTTCGTTCTGTCTGCAATGGATAAAAATTCGTTACTGCAAGTAGTTGATTTTATAAAATTGTACTAATTGTGATTAAGATAAATTTTATGTAACAAAAAAATTACAGTAGTACATACTTAATTAAATTAATATCAAGTTATTTTCCTGGCTGGATTATTGTGTGAACAAGTTTTTACGAAAATCCCACCTTTAGTTAAGTAGGTAACGATCCTTTCGGGCCCATAGCACCACCGGCTTGCACCACCGGTAGCGATAATGTCTAAAAGGTTGGCGCATTAACTTCATACTGTTAGTATTTAGTACCTCCTTTATTCAATTATCGTTCTATTCCGTTTTTCCGTTGCAGTATAAGAGATCCGGTAATAAGCTGATATCGACACCTTTTTGGTCGGCAACATCAGTGATGTCTTCAGCAGGTTTAATTGCTCTTTTGCCAGCTACTTAAGTAAAACTAAATCCGTCTCTTGTGTTGAGTTGACTATGCCAGTATATACCTTTCTAAAACCACTGTAAAGATGGGGATCAACATCAAATTGGCATTTTACTATTTAAAGGTAGAAATCCTGCTTTAATGGACAATGACATCTGACAGAAATTGCCATGTTTGGCTATAAGGTGCTACTTCGTTCGACCTATCAAGCTGTTACTAACATTAGTAATAAGTACCTCTAATAATCTATACTTATAATAAATCTGTAGAGAGGTCAATTCTGTACATGAAATATATTTCCAAAATAACTATCAGGGGGTGATAAGGGATCGATACTCATGCCAAAAATGCAATCAGTAAAATTTTTGTCTGTCTGTCTGTCTGTATAACCTTTATAGAAACAGAAACTACTCGACGGATTTTAACGATACTTACTTGGTACAATTATTTTTCATACTCCTGAGCTGGTTATAGTATACTGTTCATCACACTACAATCAATATGGGCAGAGCAGTGAAGGGAAATGTTGGGAAAACCGGAGGTTACTCCATTTTTAGGGTTCCGTACCCAAAGGGTAAAACGGGACCCTATTACTGAGACTTCGCTGTCCGTCCGTCTGTACGTCCGTCCGTCCATCACCAGGCTGTATCTCATGAACCGTAATAGTTACACAGTTGAAATTTTCACAGATGATGTATTTCTGTTGCCGCAACAACAACAAATACTGAAAAACAGAATAAAATAAATTATATTTAAGTGGGTGCCCATACATTCGACGTACGTTTAGTTACCTTTCGGTCCAAGAGATGGCGTTGTGCGTAATATGTGGCTACAATAAAACAATTAAATATTTAAGTGAGGCTTTTACAACATTTTTTACAACGTTTTTATACATAATGGTACGGAACCCTTCGTGCGCGCGTCCGACTCGCACTTGGCCGGTTTTTAAGCTTCCGTCGCGTGTGCAACCTTATTGGTTAAAGCTACACAGAAATCATGTACCTATGACGGAAATGTTCTCCTTAAAATTATTTTAAAAATATCCCACTACAGCACATGTCTATCTTTTATGGTTGACTTACAATAACACGTGTAACTCCCGATAGCTTAGCAGGCAGAAGCTTTCTGATTATAACGCAGGAAAAACTTTGTGACACACTGAGTTCCACGCGGGCGAAGCTGTTGGCACAGCTAGTACTTACCTCATAAATTCTTAATGAGATAAAATAATGGATAAATTAAGGAAACGAATGTTAATGATAAATTATTGTTTAATTTCATGAAGATGCAACAATAAATCAGAAAGTACATTTTTATAAGGTACTACTCGGTAATAAAAAAATTGTTCGAAATCCTCTTGAAATTCTGTCTAGTCCATAGCGAGAGCAATGGCCAGAATAAGTATTTTTAAGTCGAATGTACAAATAAGTACACTTCACAATCTACTTTTCACGTCACCACAACAATAAAGGAATCGGTTTCTTTTTAGGGGTTGGTATATTGTGGGTATTTTGTTGGTACAAAGCCTGAATATTGAACTGTGTATACAGCAATGAGCACTATACACTTTGCATCTGACAATTGCCCTGAGAAAGTTACAGGCATGTTGTGATCCCAAAAGGGCTGATATTGTACTTCCATTGGCCCAAGGGCAATATTTATTGACCTTCAAAAATATTTTTATTCTATTCTCAGACAAACACGAGTCACTGCAAGGCTTGACAGCAAACTTTTCAAAAACTCGATTTAAAATAATTTATTATTTTATGGGTGAATTCGTCGAATGTGTTCCTTCAGCGTTTTGTGTCTCCCATATGCCTTAAAACAGACCTCGCATCTAAACTCTCTTGCACCCGTATGCTTCACTACATGTATAACTAACTCCTTTTTTGTGTGAAACTCCATTTCACATTCATTGCACTTGTAATGTTTCTGCATCAAGTGCACACGCGCTGTATGTAATCGCCAACCTTGTTTTGTTGCAAAATTCTTGTCACAGGCCTTGCATTTCACCCCTGGACCCTTGATGTCGTGAACCTTAATCATGTGGTTCTTCTTAGCCCATATTTCCTTGAACCTCTCGGTGCAATAGCCACATTTGTGCGGTAAATCTCTAGCGTGCTTAGCTCTAACGTGAAGCTTTTTCTTCCTGGCTGTGTCGAAAACTTTAGAACAATCCGTGCAAATAAACGTCCCAGTCTTATGCGCATCTCCATGTCTCAAAAGTATGTTCTTGTTAACGAAGCCTGCATTACATACTTTACAAATAAAATTTCTATAGTGCACGTTAACATGTTCTAAAAGAGCCTTAAAGGAATTGAAGACGTTACAACATATGCAGCAAGTAAGGGATTCACTGTCGAATTTGAAGGGGAGAATATGGTTTTTTATATCCAAAAATATACACTTTTTATGAATTTCCTGCAGATGCTCCATGACATTTTCAAGTGTAACGATCTTTTCATTGCACAATTTGCACTCGAGTGCTGTAATATCCAATTTAACGAAATATCCATGCATTTCTTTGCCCTTCATAAAGTCTAATTTTTCAGAATCGTCGTGTTTTTCTATTGTGTGTTGCTTCAAATCTGATGGATTATGATATTGTTCGACGCAAAAGCTACAAGCGTATCCTTTTCCACCGTGACATCGAATTGGAGTTGCATTAGTGTTGATTAATATTTCTCGTATGTTACTCAAATGTTTGTCAACCTCCCGTTGTGGTATAATAATGGCTTTAAGACTCTTTAATCTCATTTGAATTTCAGTTTCTTCATTAGCTAATTGCTTTTCGTTGTTTTCTTTATCACTTTTCCGCTCTTTGTTATTCTTGTGACGAGATTTTTTCTTGTTCCGGACACCTACAAAGAAAGATTTTTATTAACTTAATAATTATTTGTTATGAAAGTAATAAAATCTGTTGCTATTTTATATGTTCTACTAAAATATAAAAAATATATATTAGGTATTTCTTACAATAATTTCCAAGAGCTTAATCCGACATACATTTATTTTCATTTATGCATGTTTTCTATATTTTTGAAGGTAGGTATAATGTCTCTAATACGAATAACAATTTATATCTACGCCGCGTCTCGTAGGAATTTACGAAGAAGTACTCTTTTACGATGTTATCATGTTATTAGCATACAAAGCTAAAAGGTGTAATTGCTTTTAATTCCAACGACATGCAGGATCACCCTTCCTCTGCCGCCTAGGAAAACTTTGGCCGACACAGAACAAGTCTCAAATCGGGATTAGGACAGTCAGTCAGTCTAGGTAATAGTGGATATCGAGTTAATAGTGGATACTACTAAGAATGTTAGTTTAGTCCGTTATTGTAACGGAGGATTTTTATGCCTGTGCTATAACAACTGTGAGGAGCAATGACTGAAGTATTTTATGTTGATATTGTGACACTTGTTTTTTTCTTTTGAGTTCTTTTGTAAGCAGTCGGGTTTTTTGTTTTTATAATAATATTTTTATTTCAGACTTTTTAGTGTTTTCACCGAAAAATTCTACTTTTTGGGATGGTTTTTGACAATTTGTGTTAAAACGTGTGCCTAAACGTTATATGATATATATATTTTTGAAAAGGTCTTCTCACGATCTTTCATTTGATACCCATATTGCTAAGATAACAAAAAAACTCAAGATTATCCCCTCTTTTTCTTCCACTTTCGGGCGCCATTTTGAAAATTCATATAGCCCTTGACACTTTCACAGTTCTGACGAATTCAACGATACCTCATATGTCTAAATCCGTTCAACCGTTTGGGCTGTGGGGCACCACAAATAAATGGACATACATACAAACATACATACATACACTCGAAAAACATAACCCTCCTTCTGACGCAGTCGGGTAAAAATGTATCTGAAATTGTAACACGAGTCATATTTATTTTGCCCTTTTATATTAGTATATATAGGTTACCCCGGGTGAGACCTTGCGGAACATAGACCTACTAATACAAATCTTAAGCTTTATTAAAGGCTAGAGGGATGAGGATAGGGCGTGCAGTACGGCTTCAGTATTCCATGCGGACGCTAACTGGTGGAACGGCGACCCCGACTTCACTGGGTGACACCCATGCTAACTGCGCTACTGAGAACGAGCGAGGACTGAGAAGAGGACAGCAGATAATATTATAGAAAATGGCCTCACGTACATTAAGTATGTACAAATTAATGTACAATATTGTCTTAGGATGTAGCGATTTTTCTATGGTCCAGCCAGCCATCGTGATATAATTATATTATAGCAATCTTTGATGTTTTAAATATCTAGATTGAACGTCGCCCTACAGTGAAAACAAAAAAAAACAAGGCAACATTATCAAGCATGTGTGCGTGCAGGCGATGTTTTACCCGTTCGTCTATTGTCTATGTGTGCGTAATGATATAAAAATTGTGGCCAACAGTTGGCCACAAGTTTTTGACACGTTTGCGCGGATTCGATGTTCCATCTAGATATTTAAAACATCAAAGATAGCAATTCAGTTGCACAAAAGTCGGATAAATCGGGTCAAAACTTTTTTAACTGGCAATACTTTTTTTTCTTCTACTTTTATTACTTTGTTGTTGCCACCTATCACAACTTCTCACCAACACCAAGGGTTGACTGGTAGAGATTTAGAGAATGCCTTATGGCATTAAGTACGCCTTTTGTAACTACCTAGTTGTAGGTTATACAATAAAGCGTAAATAAATAAAATACTGAAGTGTTAATCATTTTCCACCCGATGACCCATCCATCTCTTTACTCTTTATCCGTTTCTTTCACTTTAAAATACTATAGGTACATTTAATGACACCTTCTGCACATCTTAAGAAAAAAGAAATGTTAAAGCAATTGTGTAACTGTTTTATTTAGATTTTTATCTCATACGATAAAGTAAATAAACATTATTATATTCTAATCTCCATGTTTTGTTTTCACATGACTGTTTAAACTACTTTGATGTACAAATGCTTGTGGACATTTTGTACACGTGAACTTCCTGTCATCCGCATGAGACCTTAAATGTTGCCCTAAAGATTTTTTGGTCATATACCATCTTGTGCATACTTGACATTGGAATCTTTTGTCGCCTGTATGAACAGCCATATGATCTTCCAACCTACATTTCAAAAAGAATTGCATATTGCAAATACTGCACACATGTTTTCTTTCCATCAAATGGTCCTTTTTCACGTGTCGCGTTAGGGCTCTCTTGTTGGAAAAAGATCTATCACAAGCTTGGCATTTTAGAACTACGGGCGGAGCCCCATGTTCCTTAATCATATGGTTGATTTTCGTCCAATAATCAGCAAATTTTTCCTGACAAAAGTGGCACTTGTTCTTTTTCTTCAACCCTAAATGAATTCTCTGCTCATGGTCTCTCCGTTTTCGATCACAGCTAAAGATTTTCTCGCAGTGAGCACACTTAAACTTGTCAATAACGTGCATCCGCTTATGACAAACCAATAAACGCTTAGTGACGAAGCCAGAGTTACAAATTTCACAGACGAAATTCCTAAAATGAACGTGCATATGTTCCTGAAGAATTTTGTAGTTAGTAAATTCAGTTGAACAAATCGCGCAGCGTAGCACATTTGAATCAAATTTGAATGGAATCATTTGATTTACTATATCTGTATAGATAGTTTTATCATGCACGTTTTGCAGATGACCTGTTAAATCTTCCAGTTTTTCGAAACCTTTGCCACAAATCTTACAAGATAGTTCCGTTATGTCTATTTTCAAGACGTATTGGAAAATCTTAGGCAGCTTTATAGTCTGAAAATCATTGTGTTGCTGGAGGAAATGATTTTTCAAATCTTTTGGTAACTGGTATTTCTTTATGCAAAAATTACATTTGTATCCACCGCCATCTTTGCCTCTTATTAGCGTTGCGTTTGAATATTCTAATATACTCTTTAAGTTTGCTAAATGTTTCTTAGATTCCTTGATAGGTTTAGGTAAAGCTTGCAATTTATCTCTCTTGTTTGTTTCTTCTTTCAATATATTTGGTCCGGTATGTTGCTGGTCTTCACCTACAAAGAAGAAAATTTTAATCAGACCTTCAGTTATTACTTAGGTTATCTTATATTTTTATTAAACCATTACACATAAGGCAATTTATAACAGTTAGTATTAGATACTATCAGCCTGATTTATTTAGTTTACATAATAAAGAAGGTTAGCTCTGATGATTGTATTTATATTATTAAAATTCATAATATAATCAGCATAATTATAAATATTACCTAAATAAATATATTATACTTCTTCCCCGTGTTTAGAACGCATGTGACTTCGCCAGCTACACTTCTGCACAAAAGCCATGCCACAATGAACACATGCAAATCTCCTATCGTCTGCATGAATTCGCATATGCTCTCTAAGAGTATTCTTTCTCCCGTAGGCCTTGAAACATACATCACATCTGAACTGTCTTATACCTGAATGTTTTGCCATGTGTCTTTTCAAACTACCCTTGCAAAAAAATGTCATTTCACACTCTAAGCACTTATTTTTTCTCTCCAAAAGATGATCCTTTTTCGTGTGTCTTGACAGAAGTCTCTGGTTATGAAAGGTCCGATCACACGCTTGGCATTTTAAAATAACTGGCGGTGCACCGTGCTCTTTGACCATGTGGTCGATTTTCTTCCAGTAATCTACAAATCTCTCATCACAGTATTGGCATTTATTTCGCTTACCAAAACCAAGATGTGTTCTTCTTTCATGCTCCCGTAACTTCTGTTTATTGTCAAATATTTTATCACATTGTCCACAACCGTATTCACCTGTACCATGTCTTTTAATGTGGCTAGTTAAAAGACGTTCAGTAACGAAACAAGCACCGCAAAGGTCACAAATATGATTACGATAATGAGTGCTCATGTGCTCTTGGAGTAACTTGAAGTTAGCGTATTCCGCGGAACAAACTGCGCATCGTAATTCTGGTGTATCAAATTTAAAGGGAAGTATCATAGATTTGATATCCGTGTAGACCACTCTTTCATGTTCGACTTTTAGATGCAAAATATAGTCGTCTAGTTTAGAAAATTCTTTACTACATGTCAGGCAATTGAGATAAGTGATATCTAACTTGACGACATGTTCAAAAAGTCTAGCTATTAAGACCTTGACTGATTTATCTCTATTGTGTTCCTCTTTGAAATGATTTTTCAGTTCTAACGGTTCCTGATACTGTTCAGGGCAGAAAGAACACATATAACCCATACTATCTTTAAGCCTAATTGGGTTTGCATTCGAATAAATCAATATCTCTCTCAGATTCTGCTGATTCTTCTTTCTGTCTGATGTCATTAAAGATATCTTATCTTTCGCTTCTGTGCCTTCTACCTTTTTTTTCTGTACAAACCGCACTTCCGTTCGTGGTGCTATCTTTCTTGTGATTGTAATCCTTTGTATACCTATAAAGAGAAATATTAATTAGTAAATGATCATGGTCTGATCACTATGTGCGTTATAAAGAATATTCAAAATTCTTTTTTTTTATTGGAACATAATCCTATAATCTATTTATTATACTTAAGTACTTATATAATAACAAAAGGAATATTTTCAAACCAGCTTAAAATTTGCACTAGGACGCCAGAATTCCGAAGCTTAGCTATCAAGGTTCTGGATCGTCGTTATTCACTGGCAATAAAATTCATACATCTTTTTGTGTCCCTATATTTTTTAGTGTTTACATAACCAAAATGTTTAAGGGTTTAATAATTACATTTTATGGAATGTGTAAATGAAAGCATATAGGTACATCATTTTGAAGTTTTATTAGCTGTACTTATAATTTAAATAATATAAAATAAAAAAGTTGCAACTATGACGACATTTTCGAGCATGGTCCTCAATTCGGTAGTAAATCCGTTTTGAAATGCATTAAATTTCTCTATACAGATCGTATTTGAGTAATCTTATCAGCGAGAGCGGTTATTTGTTCATTGAAAATCCTCACTCATCTCATCATTAAATCACGTTGCGTGTATATTTAGACAATTAGGTATATAAAATGATCCTAATCGTAAGAAATTAATCACTTAAGGAGATTGTTAAATACATATTCAAAAAATAACCCTGTAAATTACTTGTAAATTGAAAATAAAAAAAAGAAAATCAATGTATAAGCCAAAAATGCTTTACATTTAGGTATTTTGGAAAAGAGCTGATACTCCTCAAACTGCTGGACCGCTTTTCGCGGACCGCTTTCGATTAAACGATTAAAAAAACCGAACTCAAATCAATTCATTCATTTAGGGGCTACGGTGCCACAGACAGTCAAATTTTGTGCTGGAAATTAACAACTACGTTAACAGATTTTTTTGTGGCTTTTACTTAAAAAAAACTTTATAAACTTTTTATGGAGGTGGTTTTAATATACACGAAAAACAAAACGTTGAAGTTGTCACAAAAAATCTGTTTCTCCATGCTTCGATTTCATGTGACCTCGCCAGCTGCATTTCTGTACAAATGCCATGTTACAACGTTCGCATTTAAATCGTCTATCGTCCGCATGAATCCGCATGTGTTCTGTCAAAGTCCATTTTCTTCCGTACGACTTCAAGCAAATCTTACACTGAAATTCTCTCTGGCCAGTATGCTTCAACATGTGTACTTTTAACTCTGTGGATGAAAAGAAAGCTTTATCGCATAAATTACACTTATGTGGCCTTTCGATTAAGTGATGCCGTTTCATATGTATCATTAACGCATGCTGATGCACAAATGTCTTCTCACAAGCCTGACACTTCCGTGCAAACGTTGTCACTCCATGCACTTTCGCGATATGCATATCCTTTTGTCTTGCGTCCCTGAATTTAGCATCACAGTAACGACACTTATTCATAAGTCTGGAGTGTATATGGACTTGGGTTTCATGAGCTTTCTTTTTCAAATTGGTAGTAAACACCTTAGGACAATGATCGCATTTGAACACGCCTGTTTTATGATTAGCCTTATGGAAATAAAGTTTTTTACGATTAACAAATCCGGCATCACACTTATCGCACATGAAATTTTTATAATGTATGCTCATGTGTTCCAACAACGCCTTGAATTTGTTGAATACATTCTGACAAATGTAACATCTTAAAACTTCACTGTCGAATTTAAACGGCAGTATCTGATGTTTGATGTCCATAAACATCTTTTTACCATGCATAGCATCCAAGTGTCTCATCAAAAGCTCCACGCTGTCAATTTTTTCTTGGCATAATTTGCACTGCAATGCTGTTATGTCGAGTTTGATACAAAGCCTGTAACTGTCTTTACCCACGACTGTGATGATTTCTTCAACCATGTCGTGGCATTCTGATGAATGCTTCTTTAAATCTGCAGGCTCTGGAAATTGTTCATCGCAGAAACAGCATTCATATCCTCTACCAGCGTACCACCGAATCGGTGTAGCATTCGACCATTGTAATATTTGCACGGCGTTTATTTTATGCTTCTCCATCTCCTCTCCAAGTTTAAAATTTGCTTTCTTTGTCTTGATTTTTTCTTCCGTTTTTGTTTGTTTTGCCTCTCTTTTGAAGACACTTTTACGATGAAACAGACCTATAAAGAAAATACTAAGTTATTTTTGGTCTGATTCAGACAACATCAGGTCATACCACGAAACTGTTATGGATCCAAACGCTTTTTCATTTAATTATACACGGAACGAAAAGTGTATACCAACTTATGTACTTATATGTATGAGGCATGAAGCAAAATGAGGTTTCAAGAGTACCGTGTGAATATTTTATAATCAAATACGTGAGATACCACAAGCACCAAGCGACTCTAGTCCACTAACATTATAATTAGTGACGATAAGATTTTACAAGAAGATAAAATATAGCTTTGGTTATTATGATCTGATAGCAGAATTAAACTTTGTTCATAATTATTCACAATTATACCGTTATAATCCTAGTGGTAAGTTGCAATAATAATTATTACGAGGTTACTCAGTGTAAATGTTGGTTAGGCTGAACTTCCAAGTGCTATATTAACACTTTGTATGAACGTGTTGATGAAACGAATAAAATGTATTCATTTTTCCAAAATGTATAATTCCTTAATGTAATTTATATTTACAATAATAATGTGATACATAATATTTTTTTCAAGAACTATTTACACTTGCTTGCCATGTTTGGAGCGCATATGGCCGCGCCAGCTACACTTTTGCACAAACGCCATACCACAATGTTCACATTTGAATCTACGATCGTCAGCATGGATCCTCATATGCTCATTAAGGGTCTTCTTTCTTCCATAAGCCTTATGACACACTTCACATATGAATGTTCTGACTCCAGTGTGTTTCACTACATGATTTTTCAACTCAGTAATTGAAAAGAATGTCATGTCACAGTCCGTACATTTATATCGCCTGTCCATTAAGTGAAGTCTCTTCACGTGAACAGTGTAATCCTTCTGGTTACTAAATGTTTTGTCACACGCTTGACAGCTAAGTAATTTTGAATGAACTCCATGTTCTTTAGCCAAGTGCTGCTCCTTTTTCCGATAATCCTTGAATTTTTCATTGCAATAGCCACATTTGTTCAACGTTGCCGAATGAGTATGGACACACTTTTCATGGGAACGTTTCTTTCTATACGTGTCGAATATTTTTTGACAAAAATCACATTTGAATTTTCCTAGCTTGTGACTTTGTGCGTGCTGCGCAAGAATTACGCGACTGACAAAACCTGCGTCGCATATCTCGCAAATGTAATTCCTATAGTGTATATTCATATGTTCCAATAAGATCTTGAATTTGTGAAATACGTTTAAACACATGAAGCATCTTAAATTTTCCGAATCAAACTTGAACGGCAGCACCTGGTTCCGTATATCTGTATGCATGTTTCTTTTGTGATCGTTTTTCAGATGATCGATTAACTGTTCTAGCGTGTCTATGTTTTGGTTACAAATGTTACACTTCAAATCTGTAATGTCGAGCTTCACGTGTAATTTATACATGTCCTTTCCTTTCATGAAATTGTTTCTCACTTTTTCGTCGTGCGAGTTAATCGTGTGTTTCTTTAAATCAGCCGGGTCTGGGAACTGGTCCGTGCAGAAACAACAGGCGTATCCAATGCCACCTCTACATCTGATTGGCGTTGCATTCGAATTCATTAGTATTTCTCTCATATTATCACGATGCTTTTGCAACTCTCCCCCCTTTTTGGGTTTATCTTCAATTTTTATATTCACTACTTTGATATGCTCATCTAATGTATCTGGCTCATCCTTAATCTTTTCTGGTCCGTTTACTGATTTGTTGCTACGTCTCGCACCTACAAAGAAAAGGACACGTTATTCAGTTGTGTTATATTAGCGGTATTCAGAATGGCTTTTATGTAAGATTCAATACCAAATTGTTCAGCAATCTGTAATATTACTTAGAACTTTTGATGCTGGATTATTTGATAGTTGAGGTTCAAAATGATCACCAAGTTTTCATATTTTTGGAAATTGATTTCATTCGCTGTAATATTTCAAAGAAATGCAGTAGTACTGCTTAAAAATATTTTTCTGAACAGTGCATTATCTAAAATCATTAGAATCGATAAAAAAAATTGAGTTGTTAGAATTTGATACTAAAATAGGTTTTAGATAAGTATCTTTTTAAGAATTTTCGGAACTGTTTACCGCAAAACATATTTTTAACAGATTTCAGTAAAATTCAACCCAAAAAAAATATTGTTATAAATCAGAATTAAAACTGAAATGGAGGTTCTCACACGAAGTACAAACGAAGCTAAATTGTCTTTAATTATTACTGTTATAAATAAAAAGCATACCAGCGAGATCTTGAGATCATCAATAATTGCTTTTTACAAAAAAAATAACCGACTTCAATCTTGATAAGTAGAGATAACTCAAAAACTACTCGCCAGATGGCGCTCAATTCAACATGTAAGTGTAAAGTTCCCGTCACTACAAATTAATCAAGCCCAAACACTAGATAACTGCAGTAAATCGTTGAGGAGTTCCCTCGACTGTCTTTCGGCTTCATCAGATCGACTCCAGATCTTCATGAAATGGTAGCGCTTTAATGTACTTATGATATCATGAACAAACACACTAGTCGTCCATACAATTTTCGAAAGTTCCCTTCGATTTCTCTGAGATGCCATCATCAGATCCTGGTTTCCTTATCAGGGGACCCCACTGCGCATATCTACTTTACAACAAAAAAAGAATTATCAAAATCGGCCCATAAACGACGAAATAATCGCTGAACGTACATAAAAAAAAGCATATATACGGTCGAATTGAGAACCTCCTTCTTTTTTGAAGTCGGCTAAAAATCCATACTAATATTATAAATGTGAAAGTGTGTTTGTTTGTTTGTTTGTGACTCTTTCACGTCGAAACATGGCTATTATATGGTGTGGTTTATGTGTGTGGGGATAGTTGAGAGTGACGTAGGCTACTTTTTACCCCGGAAAAACATCTCATTCCCATGGGAAGATCGATGTTTTGTTAGTTGCTAGATATTTATTTCCGGATGTTGCTAATAGATGGCGTTAGTAAAATTCATTTGCAAGTTCTAAATCACGCTATCAAATACTATATGTAATTTACTTGATGTTCCAGTATAATATCATATAATAGGCTACTGTGTAGCCGAGATTCCTACGGGAGCGGGCGAGCGGGACCTACGCGACTGTTACCTACGGGTCCCGAAGCGAAGCGCGGGCGGTTCTCTAGTATCTTATAAAATAATAAGAACTAAATGTCACAAAGAAGTGATCATGTGAAAATAACATTTACTAGTGTTCTTTTAGTGTGTAAAATATTGTTTTCTTTAATATCCCAGTGCTTTTAGGTTTTGAAACGAAAAAAATAAAGTAACAGGATGAAACCCATGGGAAAAGAGAATATGTCAAAAATACAAGGAAAAATAATTAAAAAAAGAAACCAAAAACTCAGCTATTTAAATTTTTCGTATAAATTTGAGGCAATGTGAAAAACAATGTCGATACAAAAGTTCTATAGATCTAGATCTTTTTATTACCTACAAGTTTGCCATAAAACTTTTTTTGATGGAACTTGTAGTTTTTCCATAAATTAAAATTATAAACACAATTATTTTAACTACTTATTTAATATTTCTTTAAAATCAACAAAAATAAACTGTGTTACGAACATTACTTAATTTCTAAACTGATAGGTACATCTTGTTTTTCACGGATCTATATCTTCTGGATGTTTGGAGCGTAAGTGGCCGGTCAGACTACACTTTTGTACAAAACTCATGCCGCAAAATTCACACTTGTGGCGACGATCATTGGCGTGTATGCGCATATGTTCACGTAAGGTGTTCTTTCTCCCATACCTCTTGTTGCATATCTGGCATTCAAATTTACGAGTTTTTGAATGTTTCACCATATGAATCTTAAGAGAACTTGTGGTAAAGAACTTCATATCGCACTCAGGGCAATCGTAACGTTTTTCCATCAAGTGATGTCTCTTTACATGTATTCTGAGAGCATCGCGATTTGCCAGCATTTTATCACAGGCCTGACACTTAACAGCCACCGATTTAGCTCCGTGTACGGTTTCCAAATGAAGTTCTTTTTGCCGTTGGTTAGTAAATTTCTCGTTGCAATACCCACATTTACTCCTCAGGTTAGAATGCACGTGAACCCCCTTTTCGTGTGACACTTTCTTTCTCTTGGTGTCAAATGTTTTCTTGCAATATTCACAAGAATACTCTCCAACTTTATGGCGATCCAAATGACAGTGCAGACTTCTCCGATTGATGAAACCCGCATCGCATATGTCACATATGAAGTTCCTAAAGTGTTTGTGCATATGCTCGAAAAGGCATTTGAAAGTACTGATCTCAAGTGAACATATGGCACATTGGAGAATTTCGGTGTCAAATTTAAAGGGAACAATATGATTCTTAATATCTGTGAAAACATTTCTTTTGTGCTCATCTATCAAATGGTTGTACAGATTCTGGAGTGAATCAATATTCTTGTGGCATATTTTGCATTCTAAATTAGTAATGTCAAGCTTCATGGAAATTTTTTTAAGATCTCTCTCTTTGTTTAATCGAGCTGGGGTAACATCTCGTGAATGCTGTTCAAGATTATGTCGTTTTAAGTCAGCGGGGTCGCGATATTGCTCTTTACAAAAGAAACATAAATAGCCTAAGTCGCTATGAGAACGAATTATGGTAGCATTAGAACACAGTAACACCTCTTTAATATTATTCCGATGTTTGTTCAACTCTGTTATTGATTTATTCACCGGTTTCTTACTACACGGTTTTATATTACTAATTACTTTTGAGTCGTTATCAATACTTTCATTTAAGTCTTCTTTCTTTATAGTGATATCGATATCTACGTTTGTCTTCAATTCTTGTGGATTATACGATTTGGGGATGACTTCCTTTGTCCCGTGCCGTTTACCTAAAAGTGTAAAAAGAAAGATTTAAGAAAAAAACACATTGTTCTGTTATTATTGATCAATAATTTGAATATTATAACTATAAATTCTATATAGATTGACTGTAAGGTATAAATGTTCTTACAGGATTGATTACCCGACCTTGCTGCGCTCCGTGAAAATTGTCTTAGTACCTACACCGCCTACACGTGGCCGACTTTTATAAGAGATTGTTTAAATTAGGGTACATATTTTAAAACTAAATTTTTATTTGTTAATGGACTGAAAAACAAACACGTAATATAACTCTAAATAACTACAGTATATCGAGTCATGTATGTACCTATTCGCTAACGTTAACGGCGGCAAGGTACCTATTTATTTAGATGGAATGAAAATCATATTATATATTTCAATGCAGTATTGAGTATTACAAATTATAATTCTGTTTTCATGACATGTGAACAAGCAGTAACTTGAATATTATTTTAAACTATACCTACATATAATGTATTTTTCGCTACAAGTAGTTCAAATATGTTTTTTAAAGAAATGGCGCACAATCCAAACTTCCTTGCCGCTCGCCTTTACAGCCGGGAGCAGCGGGACGTGGCATGACGCGTCCTATTCTATATATTTGTTTCTGCCACGCGTTGCTCGACTAAAAGAAAACATATTGGCGGTCACTTTTCATCCTCCAAGTACCTCAGCTGCGTGTTGATGATGAGTTTCATCAACTGCCACAACAAACGCAAGATGGAAGATAATTGATATGGAATTGCAGTTAACCGAACCACTCACGAACAACGAGTAGTTCTTTACTAATTTTATTCTGTCCGGAAGATTAAAAATATTCGTTTGATTATTTCTATCCAAATGCTAATTATTATCATAATGCTTGCTATATTGACAATTCCTAAATAACTCTTTTTTAAGGAAAAGGATACCAAATCGCGATAATCGCAAAAGCAGCTGTGATATTTTTGTTTCTTACTTAAGTACAAGTTATAGTCTCAGTTAAGTTTAAGCCAGGGCTGAATTACGGCTGCCTGAAGATCTTTTAACAGGATCATAAACATTTTTTTAGTAAAGTAAGGTATACAATATGGGTATATAATATTGTCTGTAGAATTTATGGTGCGTGAAAGGACACTGAATGAACAGCCCGAACGCATAGATTGAATGACGAGATAGTATGGATCAACGGAATGGAGAGAAGAATGATCGAGTTGTTTGAGAAATTGTACTGTTGCACCTTTATCGTAAGACGACTACAAAAAAATGCAATGAGGGGGTAACCCCCTCAACCCCTTCCCGACCTCAAATCACCCGTAAATTAATTTTTCTTGTATTTTTGGCATATCCTCTTCCTTTTCCAATGGGTTTCATTCTGTTACTATTTTTTGTACTTTTGATGGTTAACAAAGGTATTGGCACTGGTCTATAACCACAGACATAGTAACTATAGACGGAATGCTGGGAATAAAATATTGAGGCCGCAAAAAAGAAGCCTAACCTTGTACACACACGGCGGAACTCACACATCGAAAAAAAAAGGAAGCCCAAATTGACAATTTGAATTGTCATTCGTATTTAATAGACGCAGTTACAATAATTTGATCGCAAATATGACGAAATGCGTTATAAAAGGGTGCGAACATCAAACTGCTAAAATTAAAAAGCTGGATGGAATCACATTTCACAAGTAAGGAAACAAAATAATTCATATTTACATTAAATCAAAATATAAATATTTCTTTATTATTTTGACACAAAATGTCAACCAATGCTGCCATGAGTACATTTTAGATACTCCCCAATTTATTGGAAGCTTGGAATATCATATTGGAGTCAGCCCAAAAACGAACACCTTTTCCTTTATTAGTACTGAATGATTCGTGAGTGTTTGAATTCATTTTACGTCTATCACGCGGCTTACCTCACCTTTTCCTTTGTTACTCCTTTTTATTTTCCTTCTCTTCGGGATCTTACAGTCCGTTTTTTTTAGAAGGGACTTAACTACAAAATAAATATGGCCGACAATTGTCGAAGTCATAGTAGTAAATAAGACACTGACATTACCGCGAATTTGTTGGGTCGAGTCGTATCGATATCGATTGTGCTCAACGATATTATTCGAATGAAACAAATGTCTATTATTTAGAATATAATTAAATAATGCTTAAATAAATGTCACACTAAATTTAATCTGTATCAGACACACAACACACAGGAATGCAATCTCACTTAAATTTTATACTAATCACTTACTCCACTATCATTTTATTAATCGAGTAAATATCGATAAAAGTGACATAACGAATCGTAAAACTAATGCATCAAATCGATTCGTCTTTTCCATCTGTCATCTGCAAATGTCAAACATGTCAAGTTCTTGTTGAAATTATTCATCTATAAAAATGATTTGTAATGGAATTGAACGATTTAAGATAATAAGCATTATAATTATTGTAAATTCAAAGCTTTTGGTGTAAAACAAAGTGCGATATACCGAGTGAATCGATTGAATTCTTTGTAAGTTGTTTAACGCGTGTAACATTGTGGAAAAGTGATGTTTCGGAAACCCAGTGATTTGTTTTGTAGTTAAGTCTCGTCTAAAAAAACGGACTGTAGATTTAAGTACCTATCTATAATATTTGTAAATTATTTTATTGACCACTGTCAACGATAGGGAAGAGCGGGGCCCCCCGCTAATAATAATATTTATATTATTAATATTTTTTTTCAGATTTTTTTTTACGACTTTTTTGCCATTGTTAATACTCATACCAAATTACAGCTTTCTACAACTTATAGTCTCTGAGTAAAACAGCGGACGGACAGACGGGCATGGCGAAACTATAAGGGTTCTTTGTTTACTACGGAACCCTAAAACTGCTCCATAAAACTATTATTACAGCAGTAGAAACACTTCAACTTCGCAAGTGTTTCTTTTTTGGTATTGTGCGAATTGATCGACTGATGATGGCGGTGCCTTTGTTATTTTAATATTTTATTAAATTGATTTATTAAATTTATGAACTATTTTATTTTTGTTGTAACACCTTACTCTAAACCAACAATTGACAATAAAGTATAAACAATTAAAATTTTATTATACTAGTTTGGGTAATTGAAATCCATAGTATGGCAATACTGACAAACGCACCACATGCAAAGAGGGCCTGCCTCACTTTTGATTTCATGAGATTCTGTCTATAGATACTAGGTCTGTGTCTATAACTACACCGGATGCTTTATTTTCATAGATTTAAAATAGCCACTTATTATTATATATTTATCAGTTAAAATGTAGAAATCAAATTATCAATAAAATAAATTTAAGTATTTTAGAATTTCAAAACTTTTCTATAAAGAAGACAACAATCATTAACCCAAGTATAATAATTAGTGGTTTTAAATTGACTAACTGACTTGATTGACTGACTGATCTGTCAATTGACGTTTAAATCTGAGGTTTTAATCTGATGTTAGCTTTATCAAAGTAAGTAAGGGTTAGGCTACGTCCGCACAGGCAAGCGGCTTGCTTAGCGCCTAGAGCCTAGCGAGCTACCTGGCGAGTAGTTGAGGAAAACAAACGTTCTAAAACGTTCGCGAACGGCCGCACTGCGCGCTTGGCGCCTAACTAGTCGCTTGGCGTGTATCAAGGTAAACAAACGTGTTGGTTTTTTGTCACCAGGCACGAGGCATTTTAGAAGAAACAAATGAATGAAATATTAATTACATCAGTTTTCAAAAGGGAACCACTGTAGAATCCAGCTAATGAACTCCATAAAAATATTTGTCCTAAAGAAACATAAAAATATTTGTCCTAAAGAAACATAAAAATATTTGTCCTAAAGAAACTATGGGAAGAGGTAGAAATTAGTTAATTTTCCTTGAACCTTAAAGAGAAGTAGATCAAAATTAAATTGGTCATACACAGCTACTCGTACAATTTGTCGTTAAAATTACGCAATTGTTTATACAGAACATTAAACTCCCCATGACTTGACAGTGACTTATTTATGTCGTGAACCCAACATGACGGAAAGGCCGTGAAATAGTAGGTATATTTTAAAGATGAATTTTCTGTAAGTAGCAGTTTAAGAGCTAGTTTTGAAAGTGACATGTCGTCAACGCGTCGAGAAACAAATGACCAAAACACCTAGCGACTCACCACGTAAACCACCTTCAGTGCGGACACCGTATATCCTAGCAAGTAGCCAGAGTACAAACCACTAGGCTCTAGGCTAGGCGCTAAGCAAGCCACCTGCCTGTGCGGACGTAGCCTTAAAGTTAAATGTTGCATTAAAAGTATTCCATAAATTAAAATTATAAACACAATTATTTTAACTAATTATTTAATATTTCTTTAAAATCAACAAAAATACACTGTGTTATGAACATTACTTAATTTCTAAAGTGATAGGTACATCTTGTTTTTTACGGATCTATATCTTCTGGATGTTTGGAGCGTAAGTGGCCGGTCAGACTACACTTTTGTACAAAACTCATGCCGCAAAATTCGCACTTGTGGCGACGATCATTGGCGTGTATGCGCAAATGTTCACGTAAGGTTTTCTTTCTCCCATACCTCTTGTAGCATATCTGGCATTCAAATTCACGAGTTTTTGAATGTTTCACCATATGAATCTTAAGAGAACTTTTGGTAAAGAACTTCATATCGCACTCAGGGCAATCGTAACGTTTTTCCATCAAGTGATGTCTCTTTACATGTATTCTGAGAGCATCGCGATTTGCCAGCATTTTATCACAGGCCTGACACTTAACAGCCACCGATTTAGCTCCGTGCACTGTTTCCAAATGAAGTTCTTTTTGCCGTTGGTTAGTAAATTTCTCGTTGCAATACCCACATTTATTCCTCAGGTTAGAATGCACGTGAACCCCCTTTTCGTGTGACACTTTCTTTCTTTTGGTATCGAATATTTTCTTGCAATATTCACAAGAATACTCTCCAACTTTATGGCGATCCAAATGAGAGTGAAGACTTCTCCGATTGATGAAACCCGCGTCGCATATGTCACATATGAAGTTCCTGAAGTGTTTGTGCATATGCTCGAAAAGGCATTTGAAAGCACTGATTTCAAGTGAACATATGGCACATTGGAGAATTTCGGTATCAAATTTAAAGGGAACAATATGATTCTTAATATCTGTGAAAACATTTCTTTTGTGCTCATCTATCAAATGGTCGTACAGATTCTGGAGTGAATCAATGCTCTTGTGGCATATTTTGCATTCTAAATCAGTAATGTCAAGTTTCACGGAAAAAGTTTTAAGATCTCTCTCTTTTTTTAATCGAGCTGGGGTAACATCTCGTGAGTGCTGTTCAAGATTATGCCGTTTTAAGTCAGCTGGGTCGAGATATTGCTCTTTACAAAAGAAACATAAATAGCCTAAGTCGCTATGAGAACGAATTATGGTAGCATTAGAACCCAGTAACACCTCTTTAATATTATTGCGATGTTTGTTCAACTCTGTTATTGATTTATTCACCGGTTTCTTTCCACACGGTTTTATAATACTAATTACTTTTGAGTCTTCATCAATACTTTCATTTAAGTCTTTTAAAGCGGTATCGATATCTACGTTTGTCTTCAATTCTTGTGGTTTATGAGATTTGGGGATGACTTCCTTTGTTGCGTGCCGTTTACCTAAAAATGTAAAAAGAAAGATTTAAGAAAAAAATCACTTGTTATTATTGATCAATAATTTGAATATTATAACTATAATTTTATAAAATCTATATAGATTGACTTTTAGGTAAAAGTAGTTGTGTTCTTACAGGATTGATGATCCTACCTTGCTGCGCTCCGTGAAAGTTGTCTTACTGTCTACACCGCCTTCACGCGGCCGAGTTTTATTAAATAAGAGATTGTTTAAATAAGGATACTGATTTTAAAACTAAATTGTTATTTTTTAAGCGACTGAAAAACAAACACGTAATATAACTCTAAATAACTACAATATATCGATTCATGTGTATACTCAATAACGTTAACGGCGGCAAGGTTAAGGCAAGGCACCTATATATTTAGACGGGATGAAAATCATATTATGTATTTTATTTTAATGCAGTACATATTGAGTATTACAAAATAATAATACTGTTTTCATGACATGTGAACAAGCGGTAACTTGAATATATTTTATAGCACAGCGTGGCTTAAACCCGCACTTAAGTCAACAGTTTTCCGTGGCGTAAATAGTTCATTTTTACATGGCAAATGACACCAACTTCACGCCGTTCAAAAATGAATTATTGAGAAATGCGAAAAGAAACTCAAGAAACTCAACGTCGCGTTGGGGGACCGCTCCAACCTTAACAATTTAATTACGAATAGTACATAACTAACGTAACCTCATAGAGTCTTTAAATAGGTGGGCATGTGATACTTATGAAAAAAAAATCGGAGATAATGAATAGTTAGGAGCGTTCCCCCAACGCGACGTTGAGTTTCTTGAGTTTCTTTTATTATTTTTTACTTTTTAAATGTAATTTTTGTGTCGGGGGTTTTTTTAAATTTTTTAATTTAATTTTTTTTTTCGATACAAAAAGAGCGTTTGTTGAACCTTTTGGTTATAAGTAGGCGCGGGAAGATGGTGGCGTTTAAATTAGCATTATGTCATTGCAGTTTTAAATATTTAATTTAAAATAAGTGTTGACTTTTTCATCAAGAATATATATTTTTACAGTATTATATTGACATAAATAAACGTTAGAAACAATAAAAAAATATCATGCATATTCCCTATTAGTGCAAAGATATTCAAAAGAAAACATATTGGCGGTCGCTGGACCGCTTTCTGTTTCTAGGTTAACTTCAAGTTATAGTCTCAGTTAAGTTTAAGCTTTGATGATCTAATGTCTAGATTGAGCGTCGCCCTACAATGAAAACAAAAAAAAACAAGGCAACAACATCAAGCATTGTGCGTGCAAGCGATGTTTTACACGTTCGTCTATTGTATATGTGTGCGTGATCAATGATACAATCGTATAAAAATTGTGGCAAACAGTAGGCCACAATTTTTTGACACCTATGCGCGGATTCGATGTTCCATCTAGACATTAGATCATCAAAGAGTTTAAGCCAGGACTGAATTGCGGCTGACTGAAGATCTTTTATGGTATAAGGGTGTATAGTTTTATATAATATTGTCTGTAGAATTTATGGTGCGTGAAAGGAAACTGAATGAACAGCCCGAACGCATAGATTGAATAACGAGATAGTACCTATGGATGAACGGAATGGAGAGAAGAATGATCGAGTTTTTTGAGAAATTGTACTGTTCATGGTTGCACCTTTATCGTAAGACGACTACAAAAAATGCAATGTTATCATGGAATTAAAGCATTAACGTAGTTAAGACCAGTGGCGATTTCTCTAAGTTGGCGCGTATGGCGCCGCCATACCATAATTTTTAAGCATTAATTGAAATGTAAAAAAACATAAATTTACAAAATAATTATTTAGATCTAGGTACAATAATTGCATGTTACGAGCGCTGCGGTCTTCTATCACGAACGCGACTCGCGACGATTGTCTTCGCGTTCGGTCGGTGCCGAGCCGAGCGCGGCCGAGGCGAGCGATGCGCTTCAGCCAGCGCATGCGTAGTCCATACAAAGTCGTTCGCCCGCGCCGCCCGCGCCCCGCCCGTTCATTCGCTTATATCACTGAAGTTTGAAGCGCGGGTCTGGCACTGAGAATGGCGCATTACCTAACGAGTTTTCGCATGTTTTTCGTGTTTTCGATAGTGTAGATTTGTGATAGTGTTTGTTACGGTTTCTATCTTTATATTGACTTTTTATTTAGTAATTACTTAATAACAGACATGAAAATATGAGTGATTCAATAAAATCTGTGATACAAGAACTTTTAGAAAGACCTTTCAGGACGAGATCGTTTGCCGAAAAACGGTTGATAGTGGAAAATGGACGTCCTTGCCCTAAATTAAGCGGTTTAAAGACAGTGCACAAAGATCGCATAAAAGAATATACTAGAAATTTCAAAGAAAGTCAGTATACCTTATATCCGTGGTTATCAGGTTGTGATAAACAAATGAAACTTTTTTGTTGGCCTTGTTTACTATTTTCACGAGTTAATTCAGCCTGGAACACAACAGGTGTGGATAATCTTAACACTTTACAGATTTCTCAGAAAAAACATAAACAAAGCATTTCCCATTTGCAATGCGTGCTTAAGCTAACGGCTTTCGGCAAGAAGAGAATCGATGAAGCTCTTAGCACGCAAATTAGAATGTTGAATTCTCAGCATAATCTGCAGGTGAAAAAGAATCGCGAAGTACTGAAACGACTTATAGACGTGACTTGTTTCCTTGCAAAGCAGGAATTACCATTTAGAGGGCATGATGAGTCTGCTAGTTCATTGAATCGAGGTAACTACGTTGAACTTCTAAATCTGTTAAAATTATACGATCCAGCACTCGCAGAGCACTTTCTAACTGCTACCGTTTTTAAAGGAACTTCGATGACAATTCAAAATGACCTAATCAAAGCTATCGGTGAAGTACTAAATAGTCACATTTGCAAACAACTTGAACTTTCAGAATTTATTGCTATCATGTTGGATGAATCTTCAGACATACAAATGAAATCACAATTATCTGTCGTTTTTCGCTACTACTTAGAGGGCAAGATTTATGAAACATTCGTAGGTTTCGTCGACGTGAGCAGCGGGAGGTCAGCAGATGATTTGTTTACGTTTGTAAAAACACTTTTACTAAAATACGACATCATGCAAAAATTAGTCGCTCAGACTTACGACGGCGCAGCAGTAATGAGTGGTCAATTAAATGGTTTGCAAACAAAAGTTAGAAGTTTATGTCCGAACGCCCTTTTTGTACATTGTTATGCTCATGTGCTAAACTTGGTTTTATCTCAAGGCTTGAATAATGTAAGAGAATGTAAAATATTTTTTAGCACATTGAATGGTATTGCAACCTTTACATCTCATTCCAGTAAAAGAACCTACGCTCTTAAAGAATATTTAAAACGAAAAATTCCCTCTTTGGCTACAACAAGATGGTGCTTTAGTTCAAGACTTATAAACGTAGTGCATACATACAGAGACACTATTTTGCAATATTTTGACAGCATTCAGGAAAACGATGACAGTGTCTGGGACAGTAAAGATCGTATGGCTTCAGCTGGTTATAGTAAATTTTTAAAGAACTTTGAAACAGTTTTTCTGTTAAACACATTTTCAAAACTTTTTGCTCACTCAGATGTATTATTTAATACCTTGCAAAATGAAAATATTGATATTATTTTTTGTGTAGAACAAATAAAAAAATTTACCAGTTTTTTGGAAGTTCAGAGGGAAAACGGCTTTTCTGAAGTTTGGCAATCGACTTCGCAATCGCAAACAAATAATATATCAGCTCATGTACAAAGACGGGGAGCTCGAATTGATCAATTTCCTTCAAATAATGAGACTAAATATAAGAAAATATTTTATGAGATTATAGACAATTTATTAATGCAACTTTCAGAACGGTTTTCATCATTTGAAAAACTAAAATATTTCGATTTATTAAATGGCAAAAACTTTAATGAATACAAGCAGAAAGATAAATTTCCCGAAAGTATATTAAAAAGTCTAATTGAATTATACCCCGACACTTTTGAACACAGTCAATTAAAAAATGAGTTGATGGTATTGTACGCGAGCAGTGAGAATATTCGACGTGACATTGCTTCTAAATCTACGAGAAAAGAAGCCACTACCTCTACCACAGTCGACTTAAAAAATATCACACCTTTAGATGTATTACTGTACATAGAAAAAAACAGTATAGCTTCAAGTTTTGGACAAGTATACAAATTATCTAAATTGATTTGTACAATACCGGCGACAACTGCTTCCGTCGAGCGCTCTTTCTCGGCTTTAAAAAGAATAAAAACGTACCTAAGAAGTACGCAAGGGCAGGAGAGATTGAACTGTTTATCTGTTTTATCGATCGAAAAGGCAATGTTAGTAGATTTGCAAAATAGAAATGATTTTTATGATCAAGTGATCGAAAAATTTGTATCCGTTGAACGGCGAATAGAGTTTATGTATAAATAGTGTTTAAGTAAATAAAGGTCTCATTAATTGTATAATTTAATTTTTTATTTATTAATACATGTGTATTTCGGTTTAATATTAAGAAAAAATGTAGGTAAATCTATATGTAGGTACAACGTGTAACGTTAAACGTAATAACTGGAATTAAAACCGTTTCTTCAGACCACCGTCAACCTGAACAACTTTCACTATGGGACCAACCCTAAAATCACGAAAAAACATCAGCTATTTATTTCATACAAAACTGAAAATGTCAAATTGTATGAAATTTCTTTTTTACGATTTCAAAGCAGGTTCCTTAATGAAAGACTGCAAGTTGTTCAGATTGTCCGTCTGAAGAAATGGTTTTCAGGTTATGCGCACTTAACACTACACCCTGAACAAAAGCTGGCGCCACCCCAAATATAAACACCAGGAATCGCCACTGGTTAAGACACATTTCAAATAAAAAATCACCACACGAATAAAAAGTACCAGACTATCTTTTAACTTTATTAATCAAAATAAAAGTAAAATACATCGCTGTCAATTACTTAGTGTCAAGAATTTGGAACTATATTTTAATTCCATGTTTAGACCGCATGTGGGATCGCCAACTGCATCTCTGAATAAACCTCATTCCACAGAGTTCGCATTTGAATCGACGATCATCCTCGTGTATCCTCATATGTTCCCTTAAAGAACTCTTCCGTCCGTAACTCTTCAGACATACGTCACATTGGAACTCCTTTCTGCCAGTGTGCTTGACCATATGTTTTTTCAACTCAACGTTCTGATAGAAGCTCAAGTCGCATTCGGGACAACTATGCGGCCTGGCCATCAAATGAAATCTTTGAATATGTACTCTAAAAGCGCTCTGATTCTTGAAAGTTCTTTCACATGCATGGCAATTTAGTACCGTGGGCTCAAGACCGTGCACTTCTGCCAAGTGTACAATCTTTTTGTAGTGACCGTTGAACCTCTCATTACATAATCCACACTTATTCAACATATTCCGTTGGATGTGCACCGATCTCTCGTGCGACTTCTTCTTCCGACAAGTATCAAAAGTTTTATCACAGTATTGGCAACTGTAAGATCTA
The DNA here is from genome assembly GCA_905404135.1 of Hesperia comma. Lineage (NCBI taxonomy): Eukaryota > Metazoa > Arthropoda > Insecta > Lepidoptera > Hesperiidae > Hesperia > Hesperia comma. The sequence goes on along the minus strand of FR990015.1, from coordinate 17,528,744 downwards.
CCACTGGAATGAGATTTCGCGTGGTGGCGCCATATAGCTCGATTCAAGAAACCCGCATCACAGATTTCGCAGACAAAATTTCTAGAATGCGTATTCATATGCTCCACCAGTCCTTTGAATTTATGAAATTCTTTCAAACATATGAAACATTGTAGGCCTTCAGTTTCAAATTTCATAGGCATTATATAACTCTTTATATTCTTATACAAAGGCTTATTATGCGAATCTATTAAATGATCTACAAGCTGCTGTACATCGTCCAAGTAACTATCGCATATGTTGCATTGCAATCCTGTGATATCTAATTTAACCGAGTAAACCCTTTTTTCTTTCATTAACATACACATAGTGTTGGAGTCGTGTGTTTCTAACGCATGCTTCTTTAGGTCAGCTGGATTAGGATACCGATCTTCGCAGAAGCAACAAGCATAGCCAGAATCACCGTGACATCGTATAGGCGTTGCATTTGAGTACTGGAATATTGCTCTCAAATTTATACGATTTTTAGTCAGCTCTGGTGACCTGGTCGAGTAACCTCCAACTATCGTATTTGGTTTGTAGTTTCTCTTCTTGTCTTCAGTTTTGATTTTCCTGCATTCATCTGTCGGTGCTTTTTCATAACGTATTGATTTTATGTGCTGTTCATCATTGTCATCATTAACATCATCGTCATCGTTACTTACTTTTTTCAAAATAATATGTTCTGTTCGGATTTGTCCCGTTCTATAATCCCAGTTATCAATTTTGATGACAACATGGCGTTGTTGACCTACAAAGAAAAAAATCAGATTGAAATCGCACTTAAGTGATTCTTGATTACTGAAATATAACTGAATTAGAGAACCGCCCGCGCTTCGCTTCGGGACCCGTAGGTAACAGCCACTTAGGTCCCGCTCCCGTAGGAATCTCGGCTAAATAGTAGCCTATTAGGTATATGATATACTGGAACATGTGAACAAGCGGTAACTTGAATATATTTTAAACTATACCTACATATAATGTATTTTTCGCTACAAGTAGTGCAAAGATATTCAAAAGAAAACATATTGGCGGTCGCTGGACCGCTTTTCCGCTTTCTGTTTCTAGGTTAACTTCAAATTATAGTCTCAGTTAAGTTTAAGCTTTGATGATCTAATGTCTAGATTGAGCGTCGCCCTACAATGAAAACAAAAAAAAACCAAGGCAATAACATCAAGCATGTGTGCGTGCAAGCAATGTTTTACACGTTCGTCTATTGTCTATGTGTGCGTGATCAATGATACAATCGTATAAAAATTGTGGCAAACAGTTGGCCACAATTTTTTGACACCTATGCGCGAATTCGATGCTCCATCTAGACATTAGGTCATCAAAGAGTTTAAGCCAGGACTGAATTTGCTGACTGAAGATCTTTTATGGTATATGGGTGTATAGTTTTATATAATATTGTCTGTAGAATTTATGGTGCGTGAAAGGAAACTGAATGAACAGCCCGAACGCATAGATTGAATGACGAGATAGTATGGATGAACGGAATGGAGAGAAGAATGATCGAGTTGTTTGAGAAATTGTACTGTTGCACCTTTATCGTAAGAAGACTACAAAAAAATGCAATGTTATCATGGAATGAAAGTATTCACGTAAGACACATTTCCAATAAAAAGTCAAAACATAAATAAAAAGTACCCGTCTATCTTTTAACTTTATTAATCAAAATACAAGTAAAATACATGACTATCAATTACTTAGTAGCAAGAATTTGGAACTATATTTTAATTCCATGTTTAGACCGCATGTGGGATCGCCAACTGCATCTCTGAATAAACCTCATTCCACAGAATTCACATTTGAATCGACGATCATCCTCGTGTATCCTCATATGTTCCCTTAAAGTACTCTTCTGTCCGTATCTCTTCAGACATACGTCACATTGGAACTCCTTTCTGCCAGTGTGCTTGACCATATGTTTTTTCAACTCAACGTTCTGATAGAAGCTCAAGTCGCATTCGGGACAACTATGCGGCCTGGCCATCAAATGAAATCTTTGAATATGTACTCTAAAAGCGCTCTGATTCTTGAAAGTTCTTTCACATGCATGGCAATTTAGTACCGTGGGCTCAAGACCGTGCACTTCTGCCAAGTGTACAATCTTTTTGTAGTGACCGTTGAACCTCTCATTACATAATCCACACTTATTCAACATATTCCGTTGGATGTGCACCGATCTCTCGTGCGACTTCTTCTTCCGATAAGTATCAAAAGTTTTATCACAGTATTGGCAACTGTAAGATCCACCACTGGAATGACATTTCGCGTGGTGGCGCAATATAGCTCGATTCAAGAAACCCGCATCACAGATTTCGCAGACAAAATTTCTAGAATGCGTATTCATATGCTCCACCAGTCCTTTGAATTTATGAAATTCTTTCAAACATATGAAACATTGTAGGCCTTCAGTTTCAAATTTCATAGGCATTATATAACTCTTTATATTCTTATACAAAAGCTTATTATGGGAATCTATTAAATGATCTACAAGCTGCTGTACATCGTCCAAGTAACTATCGCATATGTTGCATTGCAATCCTGTGATATCTAATTTAACCGAGTAAACCCTTTTTTCTTTCATTAACATACACATAGTGTTGGAGTCGTGTGTTTCTAACGCATGCTTCTTTAGGTCAGCTGGATTAAGATACTGATCTTCGCAGAAGCAACAAGCATAGCCAGAATCACCGTGACATCGTATAGGCGTTGCATTTGAGTACTGGAATATTGCTCTCAAATTTATACGATTTTTAGTCAGCTCTGGTGACCTGGTCGAGTGACCTCCAACTATCGGATTTGGTTTGTAGTTTCTCTTCTTGTCTTCAGTTTCGATTTTCCTGCATTCATCTGTCGGTTCTTTTTCATAACGTATTGATTTTATGTGCTGTTCATCATTACCATCATTAACATCATTGTGCACCGATCTCTCGTGCGACTTCTTCTTCCGATAAGTATCAAAAGTTTTATCACAGTATTGGCAACTGTAAGATCTACCACTGGGATGAGATTTCGCGTGGTGGCGCAATATAGCTCGATTCAAGAAACCCGCATCACAGATTTCGCAGACAAAATTTCTAGAATGCGTATTCATATGCTCCACCAGTCCTCTGAATTTATGAAATTCATTCAAACATATGAAACATTGTAGGCCTTCAGTTTCAAATTTCAAAGGCATTATATAACTCTTTATATTCTTATACAAAGGCTTATTATGTGAATCTATTAAATGATCTACAAGCTGCTGTACATCGTCCAAGTAACTATCGCATATGTTGCATTGCAATCCTGTGATATCTAATTTAACCGAGTAAACCCTTTTTTCTTTCATTAACATACACATAGTGTTGGAGTCGTGTGTTTCTAACGCATGCTTCTTTAGGTCAGCTGGATTAGGATACTGATCTTCGCAGAAGCAACAAGCATAGCCAGAATCACCGTGACATCGTATAGGCATTGCATTTGAGTACTGGAATATTGCTCTCAAATTTATACGATTTTTAGTCAGCTCTGGTGACCTGGTCGAGTAACCTCCAACTATCGTATTTGGTTTGTAGTGTCTCTTCTTGTCTTCAGTTTTGATTTTCCTGCATTCATCTGTCGGTGCTTTTTCATAACGTATTGATTTTATGTGCTGTTCATCATTGTCATCGTTACTTACTTTTTTCAAAATAATATGTTCTGTTCGGATTTGTCCCGTTCTATAATCCCAGTTATCAATTTTGATGACAACATGGCGTTGTTGACCTACAAAGAAAAAAATCAGATTGAAATCGCACTTAAGTGATTCTTGATTACTGAAATATAACTGAATTATCAAAATGTTAATTTTCATCTATCTTTTTAACTATATGTAGGTATCTAATTCTAAACATATAATAAATTTAATTTATTAAATGGGGGGCCTTTGTATACGCAACAGAACCCAAAACAATATTTTTTTTAATTTTGTCTGTATGCACTTATGTTTGTGCACGCTAATCTCAGAAACAGCTGAACGGATTTTTATGGAATTTTCACTGGGAGATAGAGGAGGTTGTGGAGCAACATATAAGCTCCTTTTTATCCCGGATTTCCCGCGGGATCGGGATTCACGCGGGAAAAACTACTATGCACGGGGTCGCGGGCTTTACTAGCCTGTTTATAAATCATTAAACGTACGTATGACGTAAGAGTAAGAGGCCGAATGAGATTCGAAATGCAGCAATTTTATTTCTGACTCATAATTTAGGAATATGTATTTTCAACAATATTTATCCACTGCAGATAGCGAAGTTCTTTAAAACTTTTCGAATATCTTAAAACAACATCGCAAAACATCATTATTGGGCAGGGTTCTTTAGAGATTAGAATATTCACTTATAATTTTGATATCTTAAAACTTAGTACACACTACACAAGTACACACTTATGGCATTCAGATATTGGGAATAGGAATAAAATTATTGTGGCTTTGGTTACGAAATCTTAAAAATGTGCAAAAAATTACGGCCCTGCAGATTTAATATACGCTCCCGCTGAGGATAGTGAAATCAGAGTGGGTCAAATCAATTAGTCCATTCAGGAGCTACGGTGCCACAGACACATAAACTAATTAGTCATTAATGCGCGGGCGGGCGGTTAAAAACAGGTTTTAAAGATTTTTTTCATCCCACCTATTCGAAAAAGACGACTTGGTTTGCACTTAAAGGGGCCCAAAGTTGGTGTTTTCTATAAGAAACTTTTAGCAGGCGGGAATGAGTTTTTCCTCCCCGTTATTTAAATAGGTAACTTTTTTAAAATTCAGTTTGGATTGTTAGAAATTCATGGTTTTGTTTTGAAAAATGAGTACTTTAGTTAGTTTAATTAGTTTAGTTGGGTTAGTCAGTTTAGTTAGTTTAGTGATTGCGACAGTATTATTCCTGAATTTGAGGCGCCTTTTATTTTCTCATAGGGGGGGATGAAAAGTAGAGTGTATCACTCGGGAGCAAATATTTTTGGCTCGGGCGACATACTTTGAATCCCTCACTTCACTCTGGATTCAAAAAAGTGCCCTCGCCGTAAAAATATTACTTTGCTCCCTTGTTATACAATCTACTATTTCTGATTAATTATTGTTTTATAATTAATTTAATATTGTAATAAACAATCTTTAATTTCCATCTCAATCTTCAATTAATGAAAGGTGATGTAATAAAACAATCGAGTAACAGATCAATGTTTTTATTACAGCTTTTGGCAAAATATAATAAATCAAAATTCTTAGATAAAAAACATGTGATATCTATATATTTTTATCAATCTACTAGCTTTTGCCAGCGACTTCGCCCGCGTGAATGTCGTTTAAACTTCACCCCTTTATTTCACCCACTTACATAAGTGTCATAAACGTAAGAGTAGATAAAATATAGGTATACTTAATCAGAAAGCTTCGAACTGCTAAGCTATCGGGAGTTACACGTGTTATTGTGAGTCAACCATAAAAGATAGACATATGCTGTCGTGGAATATTTTTTATATAATTTTAAGGAGAACATTTCCGTCATACATGATTTCTGTGTAGCTTTAACCATTAAGGTTGCACACGCGACGGAAGCTTAAAAAATGGAGTAACTTCTCCCGTTTCCCCAACATTTCCCTTCACTGCTCTGCTCCTATTGTTTGTAGCGTGTTAAAAAGTATACTATAACCAGCGCGGGAGTATGAAAAATAATTGTACCAAGTTTCGTTAAAATCCGTCGAGTAGTTTTTGTTTCTATAACGGTTATACATCAGACAGACAGACAGACAGACAAAAATTTTACTGATTGCATTTTTGGCATCAGTATCGATCCATAATCACCCCCTGATAGTTATTTTGGAAATATATTTAATGTACAGAATTGACCTCTCTACAGATTTATTATAAGTATAGATAGATTATTTATTTATTATTTTATTATCCTATCCTACTTCCTACTAATATTTTAAATGCGAAAGTTTGTAAGGATGTATGTGAGTGAGTGAGTGAGTGAGTGTGTGTGTGTGTTTGTTGCTCTTTCACGCAAAAACTACTGAACGGATTTTTTTGATACTTTGCAGTAATATTAATAGCTTAGACATTGGAATAACATGATTTGTTAAAATTTATAGAGAATTTGAAGGGACTGGTTCCCCTAAGCGAAGCGATTTACTTCATTTATTATTATACTTCAAGGACAGTTTCATACAAGTAATTCCTAAAATGTGATGTAATAATTAATTATTTTAATAGACGATAAATTAGTAAAGTCGTTCAGGGTCTAAGTCGCCCTTCTCTTACTTTAGTCACTCGTAGCAATTCAATAAAAATAAAGGTTTTGTTTGTTTTAAAAAACATTACCTGCAAGCATAATGCTAAGTTAAACAACTTGAGTCTTATAACTTAAGTTATAATTTTGTAGAATGCCGGTTTTGAAACTTTCGAAACTATAATAAGTTATTGATGAAGATGGCCGTATTTCTTCCCAAAACGATGTCATATTGCCCCTTATGATCACAACACATGAAAATATCGCCATTTTGGAATTGAGAGGGGTGTCAAAACAGTTTTTATAATTTATGTACTATTTAATATTATAATAAAAGGTATTATTAGTATGATATGATAATAATATTAATAAAACAATGGCATATTGTCACTTTTTGTTGTCGAAGTACAATGAATCCATATAAAATTAATTCGAAACCTGTCAATGAAATGAAATGAAAAATAATAAATTAGAACTGATAAAAATGATTAAATAAATAATTATGTACTTATGACACTGGCATTTATTTAGGATATTTAATACTTCTAGTAAGGAGAAAAATCTTAAATCATCTAACTATCCAAAACCTACACCAGTAAGAAGCGACAACCCTATCGCTACTATTGAATAAAATCTTCCTCGAACTTTCCTAACCGTTTTCATAATATTCTAATTACTAATTAGTTACAGGTGTAGGGGAACTATTATTATTATATTTTTGTGTATAAATCACAATATAAATAACACATGAATCAATTAAAACAAAAGGTATAGGTAAATGTTAGAAAACTTGACTGTCGCCATTAAACTTCTTGATTTGGCTGACAGCAGTGGCAGCATCAGATATCCGGTTTCATTTTTACTCTTCAAAGAATGGCGGCTTTGATATCAAACTGATATTACACACTTAAATTTTAACGTTTTATTGCACATTTTCCTAATAAAGAAACCAATAATACAAGGTATTTTAAAAATTCTTCACGATGACATAAAAAACTAATTTTTGATAAATTTCAAAGATCGTTAAGCTTTGATACTAATCGACTCATTTATAATTTTTTTTATATAAATAACCCACGAAAATAAACCACGAGCAATTATTATGTTTATACATATATCCGTTCGTACAGCCGTTTTCATTTGAGACCCAACACAGCATCACTTATTTATTTATTTAAACTTCATTAAGTATACCAAAAACAATTTGGTACCAAGGCGGACTTAATGCTAGAAGCATTCTCTACCTTTGGTCTAAACATAGGTTTGGTCAAGTCATTAACATTTTATTTTTTAAACGACGTCACATGACTGGCAACTAGCGGACCATCAAGATGCTACCAACAATATCTCATTTGCTAGCTGCATTTGCGTAGATTGCCATTAAAACGAATTCCATATGCGCGAATGTATTACCCATAGCTCAGTACTTGAGGAAAAAGATGAACTTATAAACGGTTCAAACACAACCCTCTACCATAGTATTTCAAAATACGAAAAAGTATTCAACTCAAACCGCATGTCACTTAACATATCCATTTAAAAACTTGAGTAAACTTTGGTCCAACCCGTACTAGCCGAAACACTAAACATGTTCCCCGTGCTTCATCCGCATATGGCCGCGCCAGCTACATTTCTGGACAAACGCAACGCCACAATGCTTGCACTTAAACCTCCGATCGTCAGCGTGTATCCTCATATGCTCGCGAAGCGTCCACTTTCTGACGTATGATTTCTTACACACATCACATTGAAACGCCTTCACACCCGTGTGTTTCACCATGTGATCTTGTAACTCTTGTGTCGTATAAAAAGCCATTTCACACCGTGTACACGTAATTGTTCTTTCCATAAGGTGGTGCCGCCTCAAATGTTGCGTCAATGCTTTTTGCCTCGTAAAACTGCGGTCGCAAGCTTCGCATTTGACCTTTGCTGGAGCTATGTTGTGGACTTTCAGTAAATGCCTAAGCTTCTGGTTGTAATCCCTGAAACTTTCGTTGCAGTAACTACATTTATTATGCTTCACACCACCGTGAATATGTCTTATATGGTATTTTCTCGTCTCAGTAGTAGCAAATACTTTTTTGCAAACATCACACTTGTATTTCCCAGTTTTATGTGTTTTCAAATGCATTTTCATTGCTGCGCTTGTAATGAAACCAGAATCGCAATGTTTACAGACGAAATTCCTGCAGTGCCTGTTCATATGTTCCAAAAGCGTTTTGAAAGCACAAAATTTATGAAAGCATATGAAGCATTGCAGAGCGTTGTTCTTGAATTTGAAAGGCACTATGCAGCTTGGTTCGTCCGTGAAGATCTTTTTCTCGTGATCTATCCGAAGATGTTGCATGAATCGATCAATTGTATCGATATTTTTTGAACATATTTTACAACGAAGTTCCGTGATGTCCATTTTGACGTAGAATCTTGTCATGTCGCATCTTTTTGGGAATCTAGGAATGTCGTCAACTGCATGAATGTCTATAGTGTGTTGTTTTAATTGTGCAGCATCTCGAAAGTCATTAGCACAGTAGCAGCACTTATATCCAGTAGAGCCAAAGCTTTGAAATGGTGTCGCGTTAGACCATTTCATAATCTCTGTCACAGTTGACCATTTTTTTATGCGATGATCTAGTTGCTTCGTCATTTTGTTTGCTTTGTTCGTTTGCACTTCAAATGTTCTTTTAGTAACCAATTTACTACTAGATATCTTAGTGGCATTCTGCTTTGTGGCCATCGATGCTTTTGAGTATGTATATATGTCATTGTTACCTTTCTGTTGTATGTATATACCTACAAAGAAAAAGAAACATTTTAATTCCAAACATAGTTTTGATCACCGTGTGAGTATTTATATAATTCGATCCGATACTAATTTTAATCCATACGTAAAAAATCTGAGACAAATAAGTTTTCTGTAGATGGAAGATATTTATATGAGAAAAAACTATCTCCGGGGGTCCTTACTAACGCAATAGAACAATGACTAAAAGTTTAAGAGCTTTTGTCTTTATCTGTGAAGTTGACGGCTTCACCAATTTGGGTACGGTTTTCACTAATATATATATGTAAGACAGATAAAAACGGTATGTGGGCTTAAAGGAATCACGCCTAACAACTTGCTATTGTGGCTACTAGCTTCAATAAATATAATAGATCCTTCATACATTTTTTCTCAAACATCTACAATGTACAGACAGACCCCTTGTTACATTTTTATTATAATACATATATGAAGGTATAGTTTTGCGTTAATTAAGTTTTATGTAATGGTAAATGGAAGTTTCGAACAGAACAGAAGTAGGTAACATAAATATAAATGTCTAGCATGTCTGTACAGTATAGGTACATACAAACATACATACTCGTATTATTTTTCCAACAAAATGTTTTGGGAAACCGGACATAAATTAATACCCGGAATTAATATTGTGCGAATTGTCACAGCTTCGACGGCTTAGAAAACCTAGAATACGTCTAAAACTTCGCCTGATAATTTGCTAATATCTGTATTTCAGTTGTGGGCCCGCGTATTCGCACGAATATAAGCGAGCGGCTTTAAAACCGTTTACTACACTTTTCCTAATTCAATTGCTTGATCAATAGCTTTAAAAATAAAAATTACCGTCTCGTTCCTATACTTGTTCTCCATGCTTTGACCGCATGTGCCCTCGCCAACTGCATTTTTGTACGAACGCCATGGCACAATGCTCACACTTAAACCGACGATCACCAATATGTATTTTCATATGTTCGATTAGTGTTTTCCTTCTGCCGTACTCCTTTTGGCACACTTCGCACTGAAACTGTCGTATGCCCGTATGCTTGATCATGTGACAGGTCAATTCGCGTTTCGAATAAAAATTCATGTCACATTGCGTGCACTTAAATCTTCTTTCCATAAGGTGATCTCTTTTTGTGTGATTCCTGTAAGTCTTCCGACATGTAAAAGTTCGCTCGCAAGCGTGGCACTTAATTGTGGGCAGGGCGACCCCATGAACTTCTTGCAAATGCTTCTGTTTATTATGGTGTCCCTTGAAGGTTTCACCGCAGTAACCACACTTATAGAGTTTGCAGCCACTATGCACGTATTTCTCGTGATATTTCTTTTTCTCTATAGTGCTGTAAACTTTCTCACAGAATTTACAGTGGAACGATCCAGTGACATGACTTTTGGTGTGCAACTTCAGACTAACAGTCGTAAGGAAACCGGCGTCGCAGACTTGGCACACGTAGTTCCTGTAATGGGTGTTCATATGTTCCAATAGCATTTTAAAACTGGTAAACTTGTTACTGCACACCGCGCAACGCAGGGTGTCGCTATCAAATTTGAACGGAACCATGTAATTCTTAATGGTCCCAAACACTTTTCTATTGTGATCTTCGTGAAGATGTTGCATTAATTGTTCGAGCTTGTCAATTTGTTTACAGCAGATCTTGCAACATAATCCTGTGATATCCACTTTGACGTGAAGCCTCGTCTTGCAAATTGATTTAATATAGTTGACAGGGTCATTGTTTACATGAGACTCCAATGTATGTTTCTTTAGGGCAGCTGGTTCCTTATATTGATTTTTGCAGAAACAGCAGGCGTATCCGAAGGGGCCGACACTTCGAATTAGCGTTGCATTTGACCATTTTAGAATTCCTCTCACATTTTTCAAAAGCTGGTCACGTTGATCTGGTGACGGGTTTTTCGGTTTATCCGAAACAGCTATAATGCGTTGTTTTGGTGCTAGCAATATAGCTTCTTTTTTCACATCTTCCTTTTTCACTGTTACTTTAATATAGTAACCTCTAGCTTTTTGTTGTATGAATGTACCTATAAAGAAAAGGATACATTTTAATGGTGACGAACATTGAGACCTTTGCGTATAGATGTTAATTTTTGTGCGAAGAATATTGCACCACCACCATGTCTGAACGTCGTTACTTATTGTCTATGGATGTTATATCGTCGTTACGATATGTTTTAGAAATGGCTTAAAATAATGAGTCATTACAATACTACTTAAACGATACGATGTACTCTTGGACGTTGGGGCGTTGGGGACGGTAGTTTGGACGATGTTAATGTTACTGATTACGTAATTAAGAGTGGAGAAGTGCGAAAATGATGAAAATAGCCAAGTGGTAACAGGCAACTTTATTGATTTCTAAATATTTAGAAGTACTTTAACAAAGAAACAAACAAATTAAACATTTCCTCCATGTTTAGCACGGACATGAGCTCGCCAACTGCATCGCTGCACGAATGCCATCTCACAAATATCACACTTGAATTTACGATCATCTGCGTGAATCCTCAAATGTTCTCTTAACGTCGACCTTCGAGAATAAGACTTTAAACATATGTGACATTCAAAGTTCTTAACACCAGTGTGTTTATACATATGCTCTTTCAAATCCGTATTCGTGAAAAACTTCATGTCACACTCCTTACAAGGGTGCTTTCTCTCCAACAGATGATCTCTTAAAATATGAACTCTATATGCTCTGCCGGTAGTGAATTGTTTATCACAAGCTGAACAGTTATAGGTGGGAATCTGAGCTCCGTGAACTTCAACCAAATGTTTTTCCTTGTGCGCGTGAACTTTAAAAGTCTCGTTGCAATATCCACATTTATTGCCCTTCGGATGTGTATGTACACATTTTTCGTGTGACTTTTGTTTCTTTAGGGACACAAAGAACTTGTCGCAGAACGTGCATTTGAATGTACCCGTTTTATGGCCATTGGCGTGAGTGACAAGCTTCCTCAAATTCACGAAGCCAGCATCACATACATCACAAACGTAATTCCTACTGTGAACGCCGCTCATATGCTCCAACAAACCCTTGAATCTGTGGTATACGTTAAGACAAATAAAGCAACGTAGCAAATCGCTTTCGAATTTAAATGGTAACATATGGCTTTTGATATCGGTGTGCAATTTTATGGAGTGTTCATTTATAAGGTGGTCCATTAACAAATTAAGATCCTCAATATCTTTCGCGCATATTTTACAACGCAAGTTCGTGATGTCCACCTTCAATACCAGTCCTGTCATATCTCGTTTCTTGGTGAAGCTGGCATTTGTTATTCCCACGTGGGACAGAAGAGTGTGGCTTTTAAGATCGGCCGGGTTAGGAAACTGTTCACTGCAATAACAACACGAATATCCAATACCACCGCGACACCGTATAGGAGTGGCGTTAGACCATTGCAATATTTCTTTTATGTTTGCAAAATGCTTTTGTAGCTCAGAACCACCTAATCTGTTACTGGTATATTTTCGTGTTTTATTCGCGAGATCGTTTTTATCAACTGTGATTTTCACCATATCAGCCTTTTTCCCTATGGATTTTTGAGTCATTCTGTGTTGTGGTACTTCCTTTTTGACGAGTACTACAGTCGGACTGCATATTGGGTTAACATTTGAGGTCACGACACGGACGATACCTACAAAGAAAACCACATATTATTTACTTGTCTCAGTCACTAACTTTTCGTATCTTCGACCTAATAATCCGTCTCTGAGTTTTGTCTTTATAATTTTCTTTATTTTGAAGTCAGTTGGGTGTCTCGCAGTGAGCCGAGTGGAGCATAAATTGATAAACATGTCAAAGGTCCCAATTTTGTGACGCCTTACTTTGCCAAATATTATAATTAATAAAAATATGTGAAATGCTTTTGCCCGACAGAAAACTTCTTTATAAGGTATATTTAGCCCCGTAGGACTTAACAGACAACCGTTTTTTCTCCGGATTTTTTTAATATACAAAGTTCGGCTTCTAAGCTGGTTTGAAATAAAAACTGTTTCGAATATACTTTGAACTAAAAAACTATTAATTATTATTATTGCCGTGCACTAGCTGGGTAGTCCAGTGCGATTGTTTGACATTATTTCAATTATCAAAAATGCCAAATGTGTGCACTTGCTGATATTTGAGTAACAATCAAATGGTTAATAGAAATAATCACATTGAAAAGGTGAATAAACAGACATATTTTTAATAATTATCTCTGGCGTTACTTCAAAATATATAACACCGAAATAGTTTCTTTGTTTCATTGCAAGTACCTATGTGAGAGGGACGGAGGTGTTATTTGCATAAAAGCATAATGGTACGATTCCACCAAAATAGTGTGCAGCATATTTTGTTCACAAAACATTGCAAGCGGAAGCAAGAATGCGTTCGCGAACATCATGCGTGTACGTATCAAAGAGAGTCCACTGCATATATTTACAGTACCCGGCAAGAAATAATGCACATCGGTATTCAGAAAGAGATAATCGATTAGTTTCGGCTTTGTAGAGCGTTGTCCTTACTACGCAGACTTTACCGCTGACTTGTCACTTTTCTTTCGAACTCGATAGAAGACGGTCGCGTTCACTCAACTCAACCTCCAATGGAACATCAATACGTATTATTATTATTATTATAAATACTTGATAGGGTGCTTTATCAGCTCTTAATAGATATTGCACTATTAGTGCAACGTGCGAGAGACAGTACAGCTCTACAAAGCAGTAACTAACCGATTATCTCTTTCTGAATACCGATGTGCATTATTTCTTGCCGGGCACTGTATGTGTGTGTACCTACGCTCAAAAAAGTATACCTACCTACTGATGTGCGCGAACAACTATAAAATGTTCGCGCACAATTTGTTATTATTTGCCCTAGTGAGTCCACCAGGATGAACATCTGCTGTACACTGTACGTTACAATGCCGCCACACCATCATACATACTCCCAGCAGTCTCAGCTTGTTGTGAAGTAGATTTATCTATATATATTTTTTACTTCTTTTTTATCATCATTCATTAGGTATATATTATTACCTACAACAAAATACTGAAATCTCCTTTAATTTTCATTGGGGAAAAGAATATGGTAAGTCTAGTAAAAAGCTTGTTTTTTATCCTCTAAAAGTGTAAAATATTGTAACAAGTAAGCTAATCCAATCGTCATTTTCTCTTTCACTAGACGCCACCCGTCTCTATGTATTCATACATATTATACAACAGGATAAAAATAAAAAAGTTGCCACTATATTCCAATACGGTACTATATTCAATTATAAATTTAAATGTTACTAGGAAGCCACATGTTTAACATAAAACTTAAAAGTTAGGATAAACATTTCATACGCTATACTTTTTCACCATGTTTCGCTCGAACGTGCCCGCGCCAGCTACACTTTTGCACAAATGCCATTCCACAATGTTCGCATTTGAACCTCCGATCATCCGCATGTATCCGCATGTGTTCTCGAAGAGTCTTTCTTCTTCCATACGCCTTGTGACACACCTCACACTCAAACTTCCTTATCCCGGTGTGTACCACCATATGTTCCTTTAACTCATTCGTCAGGAAAAACTTCATGTCGCATACTTTACATTCATGGCGTCTCTCCATGAGATGGTCTCTTCTCGTGTGAACACTCAACGCTGTTTTGGTACTGAAAGATTTTTCACAAGCCTGACATTTCCGCGGCAACATCTCAACACCATGTACAGATGACAAATGTCTCTCTTTTGATCGATAATCTTTGAATTTCTCGTTGCAGTAACCGCACCTATTCAACATGTTCGCGTGTATGTGCACAGACTTTTCGTGAGATTTCTTTTTTCTAAGCGAAGTATACACTTTCGCACAAAAGTCACACTTGAACGTCCCAGTCTTGTGACCATCTGCATGACTCAAAAGGATATTCTTGTTAACGAAGCCAGCATCGCATACATCGCAAATGTAATTTCGATAGTGTATGTTCATGTGTTCTTGTAAAGCTTTGAATGTACTGAAAATAGACGGACAAACTATACACCTAAGCACTTGGTCGGTAAATTTGAATGGCATTATGTGGTTCTTTATATCTGTAAACATAGTTTTCTGGTGAGCCTTCATCAGATGATCGATGAGCTGTTCTAAAGTATCGATGGGACTGTCACAAACTCTGCATTCTAACGAGGTTATATCAAGTTTCACAAGAAACGAGAACATCATCTTGTCTTTCATGAAAAACCGTTTAGACTTATCGTCGTGAAATTCCAAAGTATGTTTCTTCAAATCCCTGGGATCAGGGAACTGGTTGGTGCAGAAACAGCAAGCGTATCCTATACCACCACGGCAACGTATCGGAGTTGCATTAGAGCACTGCAGAATTTGCCTGATATTAAAACGATGCTTGTCTAGTTCTCTCGTCTCTTTCATATCATACTTTTGGCTCACGGGTTCGGTTTTGACAACCAGCCGCCTTCTAAGAAGTCTGGAAGTGTTATCAACCTTGGTGACTCGTGTTTCTGTTTTCGCTTTACCTTTACGTTGTGCACCTACAAAGAAAAGCTCAAGTTATTTATTTTCCACCTTTCCGCTTATGCTAATAATTTTCACCATAATATTCCGGTATGTCAAAGCGAATGTATTTATTCTTTGGAACAATCTATTACTCTATTTATTGTACAAGCATAAAAAGCTCTCCTTAATATTACATTAAAAATTTATTATTTAGAAATATAATCTTCTACCGAATGCCCTCAGAATATAACCTCAGTTTAACGGTTAGATCTTAATTCGGGAAAAGTTTAAAATCTTATTATGATAATAATACCGCATGTTAACATTGACATGGTTGTATTCACATATCGGACTAAATAGATACATGCAATAATTGTAAACACTGTCCAGTAACTAAACAGAGGCCAATTAGAGATTACAATGAATTTACAATATACCTGTAATAATTTGAAATTATGAGATTCAGATGACGATATTGACTAACTTAAATGATTTCTGAGTGTTTCGACTTCATATGACTTCTCCAGGAACATTTTTGGACAAATGCCATTCCACAAATTTCACACTTAAATCGGCGATCATTCAAATGGATGCGAGCGTGTTCCCTCAGAGTACTCTTCCGTCCATACGCTTTTGAACAAATATCGCATTTGAATGGTTTCTCGCCCGTGTGTTTCGGCATATGAAAACCCAACTCCGTATTTGTGAAAAATTTCATGTCGCAAACGTTGCATGAGAAATCTTTTTGCATTAAATGGGACCGTTTCGTGTGTATCGACAATTTCGTTTCACTTGCGAATGTCCTATCACAGGCCATGCAACGGATCAGTCGCGGCTCAACACCGTGCTCCTTCTCCATATGGTCACGTTTCATTTTGTAACTCAAGAACTTTTGATCGCAAAATGGACATTTATTTCTCAATGTAACCTTCATGTGAACGAATTTTTCGTGATTATACTTGTAACATTGCTTTTCGAAAGTTTTTGAACAATAGGAACACTTGTATTCACTTCTTTTATGAAGCAATGCATGGTTCTGCAACATCCTTTGATTAATAAACATTTGTGAACATCCCTCACATTCAAAATTTCCGTAATGCTTATGCATATGTTGACGTAAAAGTTTAAAGGTTCCAAACGGACTAAAACAAATGCAGCATTTTATGGAGTCCTCGTAGAATTTGAATGGAATTATACGGTTCTTGATGTCACTATAAAACTTTTTATTATGCTCTTCTTGTAAATGACTCATCATTTGTTCCAATCCTTCGATATTTATCCCGCATATGTTGCATAGCAGATTAGTTATATCGATTAAAACTACGTACGACGACAAAATGGACTGTTCCATAAATTTACTTTTTTCAGAAACATTGTGCGTTTCTAAAGTATGTAATTTAAGATGATCAGGTTTCTCACAGCAAATATTACAATACCCACAAATATATCCTACGCCGTTGTGGTGTTTGATTGGTGTTGCATTAGAATTTATTAAAATAGTTCTAATGTTGTTCAAATGTTTTTGTAATTCCGAAGTTATCTCTGAAGGCTTATTAAACGCTAGTCTTACAGAGTTTTGTAGCTCAATTTTTTTGTCAATGACAGCTTTGTTCGAAATTTTTGGTACAGACTCTTTGAATTTTCTTAAATCTCGTAAAGTTATTGTTCTCGGAAAATTATTGCTTTTATTGAATGCTAATCTTATGCAGTCTGGTTTGATAGCCAATTTATTAAGAACTTCTTTGGAATCTTGACTTTTCTTATTTATCGTGACATTCCAATCGTCTTTAAGCTTTGACGATGCCTGTGTTTTATCTGTATGGCCTTTGGTTTTCGATTTTATTACGGTAATTAATTCCAAGTTTGTGTCGCCAACCAAACCTACAACGAAAAGGAATATGTTAAATATGTCACTCGTACGAAGTTAACTAATATTATTATGTTTAACAGAAAAACTGAAGTCGGTTGGTACGATCGATAAATTGTTTCCAACTTTGTGGCCATTTATAGAAACTTTCTTGAAAATGATACATTCCGTAACCTATGTTTGAAGAACCTAATATTTCCGTAACTTTTCTTTAAAAATCATACGAAAGTGATGTCTTGAATAAAACACAAATAATTATTTCAGATCTATATTTCGCCAGTATACACGCTAATAATACTATAAGGTACATCACAATATAATCACATATCACTACTCCTACTTCGGCACATTAGAAAGAATTGAATTTTTAGATATTCCATGATTTTTCTTCATATGTTTTCTTTTACTATTCTGGGTTGCATAGGCTTTGCCGCACACTTCGCACTTAAACTTTCTCTCGTTTGTGTGTGTCGCCATGTAATGACCTATCATGTGTCTCTTTATGAAAAACCCCATGTTACAGACAGAGCATTCAAACGGGCGTTCTTTCAAGTGTACACTACGCATGTGGAGCATCAAGTTTGATTTCAAATTAAACTTCTTATCGCACTTGTCACATTTGATACCTTCTACATTGTGGACTTGCATCATATGTCTCGTCTTCTGATAATAGTTCTTGAACCTAGCCTTGCAAATCTGACATACACTGTCGCCAGCTATACCTTTGTGCTCGGTATTCACATGAGCCTTTTTCTTCGATTCTGCGGTAAAAATTTGTCCGCAATACTTGCAAGAGAAACTAGACTTCTTCGCGTGCGTTGTCTCATGTCGATTACGTCGAAAGCTGTTCACGAATCCAGCACCGCATACGGTGCAAATGAAATTCCTAAAATGATTGTTCATATGCTGCATCAACAGCTTCATATTGTGAAATACTTCGTTGCAGAGGCAGCAGTTCATCTGCTGTTCGTTCGTTAGTTTAAACGGCTGGAAGTAATCGGTTACTTCTAGATAGTACTTCTTCTGATGTACATTAACTAAGTGCTCCGTCAACGTCCTTAAGCTATCCATAGGGAGATCACAGATTGTACACTTTAAATCTACAATGTCTAGGAATGCTACGAAACTGCTCATCCCCGAGCAAGCTTTGTACGACGGCTTTTCCCTGACATGATCGTGCGTACTGTGGTTCCTTAAAGTGTCAGGGTCGGGATATGTCTTGTAGCAGTACGCGCAAACGTATCCTGCATCGTTCCTGTCTTTGAATGGCGTTGCGTTAGAGTATTTTAGCAATGTGGTCAAGTTATGCCACTGTTTCTGCATCTCTGGTGGATGCTTTTCACGATTAACTAATTTAGGTATCGTGTCAGTATCCTCGATTTGCGGCTTTAAAGTCCTCTTTCGTTTTATTGATGCTCTCGTCCGGCCTATAAAAGAAAAATAACTTGTGACACCCGGTTCAGTATTCTTATCTACGTTAGCTTAACGACACACTTCATACAGCGTTGCTGAGTCTTACGACGTCTTAATTTTAAGCGGCAACCGCACCAATATTAAAAGATATACTTTTCGTGCGCGTATAAATTGGTGAACTTAAAAAATATCAATGTTAAAAACATGACGTCTGATTTTCGTACAAACTACCGGGATTTTATTTTCATTAATAGATCATTAGATAAAAAATATTTTCAAATTGTGTATTTCGTAGGGTCCGAAATCAAATACAAAACGTTACTTACAATTATTTTATTGTTACACAACACACGCCTCCAAAATCGTCATACTCATTAATGATAAACTAAATAAGACTCGGGAGGTCGGTTCTTAACACCTACTGTCGAATATATTGACTGCACAGGAATTGGTGATATTAGACAATGACTAAACGAAAAGTTAAAATAAAACATTCAAGTAGATTAATTAATCATACAATCGATGTGGTGAAAAATGTTTCCGAAATCAGTTTAGCTTTATTTGGATACGTACATAAGGATTTATTAACAAAAAGTTGGGCGCCAGCAATTTTGGCATAATTATAATAAGGACATGATGACTCTACACGCAACAAGGAATGATGATTTGCTTCATAAATTGTACCCCAGCACGCTCAACTCAACCTGTACTTTTGCTTTTGAAAAAGTAAATACGTACGAGACTTTTAGCGCCAAAAAGAATTTTAATAACAATACTGAGATCTTAATTGTTGCGAGTTAGTTCGAAACCTTTGTCCCAAATAAGGATAGAATTAATAATATAATTGTTCCATTATTTAGATTTAATGACCATACATGTTATACCCAAGTTTTAGACCAATTTACACAGTTGAACGTGATAGCTTCATCGATAACTCATTGATTTACAAATAAATTAAAAAAAAAACCGGCCAAGTGCGAGTCGGACTCGCGCACGAAGGGTTCCCTACCAATTTGTATAAAAACGCCAAAAAAATCTGGTCTGTTGTATGGGCGCCCACTTAAATATTTATTTTATTCTGTTTTTTAATATGTGTTGTTGTAGCAGCAACAGAAATACATAATCTGTGCAAATTTCAACTTTGTAACTATTACGGTTCGTGAGATACAGCCTGGTGACAGACGGCCGGACGGACAGACGGACAGCGAAGTCTCAGTAATAGGGTACCGTTTTACCCTTTGGGTACGGAACCCTAAAAATATGAAGTGTAAGAAATATTAAGATTTAATGTATTATTTGTAGACTTTTCTTAGGAAAACATTTACAATAAAATTAACACCAAGAGAACAAAAATGACAGACATGTTTAAAATAGGTAAATAAAAAATATATAAATTTTATTATTTAAATGTGATGCATTGAAACATATTCTTGAAGTCTCAAAAAATAAACATAAAACAGCTAATGAGAAAATGTTCTTACAAGGGACAGACTTGTCTGAATAAAATTAAAAACAACTAAATCTAAATTTTGAGCAATAGTATAATCTCATGCAAAATCTTCGAACACATTTAATTTATGTAGGAACAGAGTTTAAAGCACTGATAATAAAAATTCCATATGTATATTACATTTTAAATTTTAATACCACAAAAAGTATTTGCAAATACTGTAAAAAAATTCCATATATAAACTTTACTTTGTTATTTAAACACAAAGTGATATGAACTTTGCGACGGCAAAATTAAAAAAATCGGCCAAGTGCGAGTTGGACACGCGCACGAAGGGTTCCGTACCATAATTTATAAAAACGCCAAAAATATCTGGTCTGTTGTATCTATGGTTGTATGAAAGCCTCACTTGAATATTTACTTAGTTTTTTGTAGCCACAAGCAACGCCACCTCTTGGACCGAAAGGTAACTAATTTATCGCTGAAGCGTCGAGGCCATATTTCGACTTAAATATTTATTTTATTCAGTGTTTTAGTATTTGTTGTTGTAGCGGCAACAGAAATACATCATCTGTGAAAATTTCAACTGTGTAACTATTACGGTTCATGAGATACAGCCTGGTGACAGACGGACGGACGGACGGACGGACATCGAAGTCTCAGTAATAGGGTCCCGTTTTACCCTTTGGGTACGGAACCCTAAAAATGACGTGAAGCTTTAGGCGACAATTATAATAAATGAAAATTAAAATATGGAACTGTGAACGTGAAATGAAGCAGGGGCTATTATGGAAGGTATTTTTTGGGCGTCATATTAAATTTTCATAACAGTCTAGGTATAATACATAATATAATGCTACACTATTTCATTTTTCATTACATGTTATTATATATTATATACTTATTTTTTGGGACTAAGGACCATCTGGTTACAACTATACTATTTACACAATACATACACATATATAAAATATGCTATATGACATGATGGCTTCCGTGTAGGACTGACCTACTTGAACATTATTTCGTTTCCTTGATTATTTATATTTGTTTCGTGTAATTTTTTTTATTATTATACAATGTTACTAGGACATCAAAATATGCAGTTTTCTTAGTTTTAAAAACTGCAAATTTTGTTAAAAAAATCCGTACAATGTAACCCAACCTGGATATGTTTTTAAACAGTAAAAAATATTATAAATAGCTCTGTATTTTTGTTTTGATTTCAATTATATTTTAATAAATTGCAACTATTGTGAGTGACTCACATTAAGTCTAAAGACTCAACTCCAATGAAAAAAGTTCAATTTCCAAACCGTCACTCAATGTTCAATACGATGTTTGATTTTCTCGGCAAGTTCTTTCGCTTTATTCTCGGCCGCGATTTGTTTAAGTGTAACCTCCCTATTGTCTATCAAATGCTTGACGTCATCAAACTCCTTAAATATGTCTAGATCATCCTGGTGCAGACGCAAGTGACTCTTCAAGCTGCATTTCTGCATGAACGTCTTATTGCACACTTCGCACTGATATTTTTTGTTGTCATCGTGAATTCTCATATGTTCTTTCAGCGTCCTCGATCTGGAGAATGACTTCCCGCATATGTTACAATAGCACATTTCGACGCCCGAATGCTTCGACATGTGATCTATCAACCCGCGCTTCGAAAAGAAATTGGCGTTGCATTTGTCACACAAGAAATTTCTTTGCTGGAGATGATGGTGCTTTATATGCCTATTCAATTCAAACTTCTTCTTATAAATCTTATTACACGCGTTGCAGGGATAAATTATTGGGACCTCGTTGTGAGCCTTGACCAAATGTTCGCTTCTGTCGTAATAGCTGACGAATATCTCCGGGCAATGCGGACACTTGTTCCTGAGCCAACCACCAGTGTGAACGCCTTTAACGTGGTTACGCTTCTTCGTTAGAGATGTATAGGTTTTGTCGCAATACTCGCAGGGGAAGTTGCCTTGGTAATGTGTCTTACCATGTTTCCTCAACGCCCCAATTGTTATGTATCCCGCGCCACATTTATCACAACAATAATTACGATAATGACTACTCATATGGTGATATAGATTCTTAAAGGACACGTGAACCACGGAGCAAATGACGCAGGTGAAATTTTTGCCATCCTCCAGCCGGAAAGGTAATATTATATCCTTGATATCCTTATGGATGACTTTATTGTGATCGGCGACGAGATGATCTTTGAGGTCATTGAGATCGTGCAAGCTTTTATTGCAAACAGTGCAACTGAGATCAGTGATATCAACCTTGATGGGGTTATAGCTGAGTTTATAGTCGAGCATCGTGTTGATTTTGTCCTTTTCGGACTTTTGAGCCGTGTGTGCGCGGAGATCGTCGATGTCTTGAAAATGCTTCGCACAATAGAGGCATGAAAAGCCTTTGATAGTTTTATCCCTGAAGGGGCTGGCATTAGAATACTGTAGTATTGCGGTCAAGTTGACCCTGTGCTCAATTCGCTCGGGTGTTGCGCTTACGTCCGATCTCTTTTTCTTTCTCTTGCGCTTGGGCGCGTCGCCATCCGTTCCTACAACAGAAACGAGCATATCTCAATTATCTTCATCGACTCTCATTCTCTTCTATCATTATTTGTATTGTGTACATTTTATATCATCCTCTTTCCACCTCTTCCTTGACGTAACGTGCGATTCTATAATGGCATTCAGTTCTTCTGTTTCGTTGAAATGATAGTCTACAGTTTCTGGAATACGGTATAAAAAAATCCCGTTTAACCGTTAAAGATTAAATTTTATGGATATTTCCTTCTGGAGTTCAAAAGAAGATATAATTATTTTTGTCTATAAATTCCAACTTCCTATTAAAATCATCAAGTATCTTACGCATTACAGTATAATACCTAGTTACATAAGGAAAAAGAGCTCAAGTCAAGTCAAACATGCATTATTTTACCTTAGGTATAGAAAATTTTGTTAATAGGGGCCATCTATAGGATAATTTTTTGAAAGTCACGTCATTTTAATCATAGAAACACTTTTCTGTACCGAAAATTATATTTTAATCATAGATAGTTGAAAATGATGCGTAAAAGTTCCAATATGTCACTTAAGATGCGTGATATCATTGTAGGATAAACAATGACAGAAGCGACAATGATAACGCGTATGCAAATTATTATTTTGACTAACTATGATTTTGACTTTTTTGCGATAACTGCCGATCCCCTATTAAGGTGAAGTCATCCATCCCCAAAATACTTCTCAACGAAAATCTAAAAGATCGTGATTCGTGTCTCAGGCACTAACTAAATAATAGCAATCAATTCGACTTTCACTGACAGATGGAGGAGGTTGTGGAGCAACATATTGGCTACTTTTTATCATGGAATTTCAGCGAGATCGGGATTTACGCTGGAAAATCTCGCACGCGTACAAAATAGATGGTACAGCTCGTTATTTGTGATATGGACATAGCTATATGTAGCTAAGGATAACCTAAGCTATACTATACAGATAGAATTGCCGTTCCAAAATTCAAAATGTTAAACTGTATAAACCGAATTAATTATTCGCTTCTTTTATCGCCGGTCAGTCTGTAGTTTCTGATATTGTGAATGTGCATGGTCGGTAACTACTTACCATCAAATGACTCGCTTATTCAGGTGTTTTAGGTCGTTTGCTAGATAAACTGTGTGTCCTAGCACACGTCAATTAACAAAAGATATTCTAATCCAAACTTGCTAGAACAAATGTATGAAACACTGTTGATCTCTTTCTGTTAAACATCGAGCGCTAAGACTGTCCTGTCATAATTTGATCTGGACTTAAGAGTATTTTAATCCCATTTCTTTATCACCTTCCCCTTGTCTGTAGAAATTTTGTCAATTGACAAGACATTGTCTTCCATTATTGTGACTGCTTGCTAATCTAACGACTTCTCTTCTCACGGGCATTAACAACGGATCTAAGCACGACACAACACATTTCTCAACGCGGTTTACTCTCCATCGTTATGATATATTTTTGGGACACAGGTCCCTATCCTTCTACCCTTTTAACACGTAACCAACCCCGGCGCCAGTTTTAAAGACTAAGTTTTAAGGTAGCTTTCAATATGTAGGCATTTTAAGGTTTAAGGGTTAAGAAGATATTTCAAAGTATAAATCATCGACGTAAAGCTATATGGCATAGGGAAAAAGAATTTGTAGATGTAATAAATGAAAGAAACATGGCAATACATTGCAAAGTTATATGTGACAAGGAAATCCATGAACGTATATTTTTGATAGCATTTAAATTCTGGAATCTTTCTCTGTCCCTAGAAGTCTGGAAGACTGTCTTAAAAATGCTACAGTGGCTTTGCGGGCTTTTGGAGATCGCTTTATACCAACACAAACCGGAATTCCCTTACTATGTCAGTATAGGTAGTTAATTAAAGATAATTAGATGACTGTTTGACTCTTAAACTCACTTTGTGATGACTAATCAACTGAATCCTTTTCATAACTATGATCGTATGGATTACCAAACAGTAACTAAATAACATCAGGTACAAAATTCAAGGGGCTCTCACCATCGACTTTAGGCCTATCATTCGCTCTTCAAGCACCCCTCTTATCAAGGGACGACAACATAACACCAAATTCCGTCGGTATGGTAATAAGGAGTAAAAATATTATACGATAAGATTTAATATGTAATTCAGAGTTGATAGCTACGTCAACCCTTAATCACGACAACATGTCATCATCCTTTGCTTCAATGGCGTCTATCGCCAGTAGTGCCCACGTACCATGATATGGTTCGCCTTTCGACTATTACATCAACTAAAACTGAATATCTTACTCAATATGATTTTTTAAACGTAACAACTACTCAACGTTTGAATTTGGGACGACTTCCAAACGACTCTTCCCACAAATCTTTAAATTCACATATAACATTGCAATCATACTTATACACTATAAGAAACACAGTACACATTAAAATTTTTGTAAGAGAATGGCGTTGGAAAAGTTGGCATTACTGTTATTATTTATCATGTAACTCTTCTAGTCGGTCTATGTTACATAGTGCCTGATGACTTTTTGTGCTTATTTCATGTGTGAGAGGGTGTGTGTGTGTAAGCATGTAAGTGTGTAAATGTGCTTAAAAATGAACGGAATTCGAATTTGTTTTTCGACATTATGTTTTTAACGTTAAAGTTGTACGTGTGCTTTTCATATCGGCATCATGTAAAATTCATATCGTTTCAGATTCAAAAAGAAAGCTGACAAAATTCTTCTATTGTTACTTACAATAACCTGTCGCCCTCATCGGCTTTAGTTAGAGAAGGCGTTATTGTGATCTTGTATCGTCAAGCTTAACTTTAAACGTTTTTAAAAAATATAAGTACATTTCTTTTGCAGTGTATTTTCAATTAAAACTTAGGCATAAAAAATTTCAATACCTTTCATTAAAATAGGTCCAAAACTAGCACCTACTAAAGATTCAGGGATTCCTGGCTTAACTCTCCTATAATAAAGACCCAGAAAAATGAAAAAAAAAACAGAAGATTTTAAGAATCCAGTCTAAATATTAAAGAATAAGGGCAAACAGCCATACTTAGTTTTATTTCATTTTCAACTTTAGCGTCTTGGAATGAAAAATGTTCAAAAAAATCCACCATTAATTTCTGAGCCTAAATATACAAGAATTTTTCGCAAGCTTACTCCAGAACCAGAGTATTTTGATATTTAATTTCTTTTATGCATAGACAAAATATGATGACATAAATGGTTGCCTGTACGCGGAAGTGTCCAACGGTTAGAAAGAAAAAACATTTGAAGAAACGAGAGCAAAACACAAACGTCAACGACAATATTTGAAAAACGATTCAAAAGTTGCCAGTTCTTTTTATACTTATTTCTATTATGATTAAATGACATTTCATAAGGGTAAAGAAAACATATTTAAAAAAATATCTAAACTTAAGCTTTCAAGCAAAATGTTAATTATTCATTATAGATTGCCCAACTACTTACTTTATAAATTTATTAAATAATATATTTAGTAAATAAAATTACAAAATGATTATGTCAAATAAAATATATTTTCTACCATTAAAATTTAAAATTAAATGGTAACATTTTTCACCCAATGGAAAGGATATCATTGTTATTTTAATCAATTCACTTCTTATTAATAATATTATTTAACGCTGAGCAAGACACGTACAGACATTATTGATAAAATATGCAGAAAAAATATTAAATTACTTTGGTATAAATGACGTTTTAAGACGCTACACAAAGTAAAAATAATTTTTCGCCCTTGTTCTTTACACTTATATACTTATGTATGTGTCTGTGTGTGTGTGTGTGCGCCCGCGCGCGCGCGTGCATGTTATGAAGAATGTACATTTTTA
Source organism: Hesperia comma (assembly GCA_905404135.1). Taxonomy (NCBI): domain Eukaryota; kingdom Metazoa; phylum Arthropoda; class Insecta; order Lepidoptera; family Hesperiidae; genus Hesperia; species Hesperia comma. The sequence goes on along the minus strand of FR990015.1, from coordinate 17,502,070 downwards.
TATCAAATACCACTTTTCCAAATCCCTTCAAAGTGGAGCAATGGTTGTGTGTTAAAGCGGAATTTAAGTTCAGAAAATAAAATTTACGTACTGACAAACGAACTTGACAATTTTTAGCACAAATAAATAAAACAAAAAAGACTATTTATTCTATGGTCTCCAAACACGCTATATATTTTTATTCTAAACTCTCATGAAGCCTTTGACGCTATATGCAACGATTACCATTATGAGTAAACGCGTACTTTACATGTTATCCACCTATATATTGTTTTCTTCACTAATCTCATTTGTTTCTAAGACCCTCATCATTAAACCTTACAAGAATACCTTGGTATTATATTTGGGTCGAATGGGAGTGCTACAAGGGCCCTTTTTGTTCCAAAACGTTTCTATTTGATCCCTTTCGAAGGTTTAGGTACATTTGTAGTTATATTTTTCGTAAGCTATCTTCATGACTTTCGTTGCTATATTTCATCTTCATTATCGCCATTTCTATCTTTCCGCCATCCATCACTGTTTCTTCATTTCTCCAACTCCCATGCGTGATATGTTTATTAAATTTGTATGAAAGTGTTGAATCAGTTATCGGATATCATCATTAATCCTTTGATCCGTCCTGTACTCTCCAATCTCTTTAAATTCTTTGTCTGTTTTATTCTTTACTGAAGTTACTAATGACATGTTCCCCTTTCATGCGTTGTTAAAATTTAAACACTTCTTATGAACGCTTGTATTTCCATTTCCCAAGATTAATTAAAATGGCGTATCTTCAACACAATTGTTCTTTATAGTCCGTTGGTAAAATAGGTTAATTGCCTAGGGCTGATTGGATTTGATTTTTTGGCGTTAAGCCTTAATTTCCGCATATTCTAAACGACACTAAAAAACGACTTTCTAAAAGTTCCTGTAGTCAAAACAGTATACCGCGTGAACACACAACCAAGGCCACTAATAAACAAAACTATCCACTTACGTTTAGCTGATGGTTCGCCACCTTCTGTTTTCGCCTTCTTAGCTCTCGATGTAGTTGCTTTAGCTGCCCTTTTTTTTGCTTTTGGCTCTTCTAATTCTTCTTTTATAGGTATTTCAAACTCTGCAGAAATACAAACAACCTATTGTAATTCATCTAAGTTAATTACTTATTCGAGTCAAGAATGATATAAGTCGATCGATTACTACCATACTCGCAATTAAATTATGTCTATCCGATAAAAAATTGGTTGCCTGTAAAGTCGGTATACGGGCGAAAGTTTTACGTGACAACGACTTTGAGTGGTAAAATAATTTTAATGTGAATATTCATTCGTATAGTAGGAAGAAGGATGAAATAATAGTAACAATTTAAAACATTTATTTATACTGTCTAACCGTCATGTGAAGGCGGAAGCAATTTAAGTTTAATGTTTTATTTTTGTTAAATAGTTCCTCACTTGTAAACAAGATGGCATTGTACCAATTTGTGAAACGCGCTAACGAGTGTAACGTGGAGTTTATATAAGAGAAAAATTTGTAAAGGGCAATGTGTCGACTTCTTTGGTTTTATAATAAACTGCTATTTTGGGTTTGGAAGCAGTTGTGGTTATTTGTGAAGTTGACCCTGCGTTCCCGTATCTTCATGGGGTAAACATATACAAAGAATTATATTTAAAACATTGTAACACCATCCGCCATCTAGCGCTGCTAACCGTTAGACCATTAACCATTAGTCACAACTAAGTGAGGTAACAAACTAGATTACTCTACTTCTCCAGAGATGGCGCTGTACCATTTTCTGAAACACGCCAACGTGTGTACGCCGTAGCTACTATAAGTAACGTGAGCGGAGCTACTAACGCAGTTTCTTGAAGTGCCACCCGGCAAACCAATTTATAAGACGTTGTCACGTCAAAAACCTTTGGGAGTAATTTTCTTACTCTATGATAGTTTATTAACAATATTATGACATGTAATTAATTAGTGACATTAGATAATTGAGATATCTCTTAATTACCTTTTCTCGAATAATATGTAGGTATAAAAATATAATATTCAGACTCTACGAAAGGAAAAAAGAAACAAAATTTTGAAACATCCTTCATCTGGCATCTGTCACAACCATTTATGAATTTAGAATTATGAAATATGGCTTAACAACTAGCCTCACGTTTGTGATAAGACTTTAGTTGCACACTCATAGGTACAGTAATCACCCGACTTCATACAACCATCTGCTCATTTATTGTGAGTTGTAAAGTAATATAGTTATATTAACACCAGATTAAGGCAATAAAACTAGAATAGAGGATCGGACAGTAATCACAAAAATATCGAAACTTTATTAGAAATAACATTTATACATAGCCATTTGATTCAAATACCAGTATACCAATTACTAGCCTTTCAAAAATAAACACAAGCTTACTTCTAATGTAAATAAATTTAATGATGTTACCTGTTCCAGAATAATCTTCAGAAGCATTGTGATCGGAGTCCAAATCTGCATCATCTCTATTGACTTCCTCTTTGACTATACTTGCTGTGAAAAAAAGATATCAAGAAATGATTTTGATCGCATTTACTCCAAACCCTAGTATAGAATATAAAGTCTTCCCTGGCTCGGGAATCCAACTTTACTTCATGGACGAATTCACTATCAAGTGGCTAGTGGATCATGGACATCATGGCGTAAAAATGCATGTTTGAATTATCCACTCTGGCTTGTTGTAAGCCCAGATTTGATACACAATCTTTCATGTGGAGTTGCAAGAGAGGCATGATTTAACCTAACAACTCTAGTATTTATCAATTACTAGCTTTCCGCCCGCGGCTCCGCCCGCGTGGAACTCAGTAGGTATGTCACAAAGTTTTTCCTGCGTGAATCCCGATCCCGCGAGAATTCTAGGATAAATAGTGGCTTATATATAACATTCCACAACTTCCACTACCTCCCAGTAAAAGCCCCATTTGAGCTCGCGAGTTCATTCGCGAATAGGAGCTTTTCCCGCGTGAACGTCGATCCCGCGGGAATTCTGGGATAAAAATATATGTTGCTCCATAACCTCCTTTATCTCCCAGTGATAGTCCCATAAATTAAAAAAATCTAAGCCCGCGACTTGGCGCGAAGGTGTTTTTCCCGCGTGTATCCTGATCCCGCGGGAATTGCGGGATAAAAAGTACCCTATAAGTATGTTGGTCCACAATCTCCTCTATCTCCCAGTGAAAGTCCCATAAAAATATAAGCCCGCGATTTGGCGCATAAGAGTTTTTCCCGCGTAAATCCTTATCCCGCGGGAATTTCTGGATAAAAAGTAGCATATATGTTGCTTCAAAACCTTCCGAATCTCTCAGTAAAAGTTCCATTAAAATCCGTTCAGCCGATCCGGAGATAAGCGTGTACAAAGAGACAAACTTTTTTTATAACTTTTCAACCCCTATTTTACCCATTTAGGGATGATTTTTTAAAAAACTTTGATACAGGTTTTTCATTATTTTTTTTTCATAATTCTAAACACCAATTTTCATAACACCTGGTTTACAATTGACGGACTTTCATACAAACTTTGAACCCCTATTAGACCCCCTTAGGGGTGGAATATAAAAAAATCCGTTCTTAGCGGATCCCTTCTAACTATAAACTACTACCCTGCCAAATTTCATCTCAATACGTTCAGCGGTTTCTGAGATTTTGTGATGAGTGAGTGAGTCAGTCAGTCAGTGACCTTTCGCTTTTATATATAAAGATTATTTGAAGCTTTTCTGATAAACTAAGTAACAAAAAGTATAATCAAAACATACAACACAAGTGTATTTATTATTTTTGTTCAAGGAGGTATCAATTAATTTAAATATTCATTTTGTGATAGCAGTTTTGCAACAAGCTTCTCCTAGTAGGCGCAAAAATTGGAATTAGTAACAAAACATTATTTCTCACCTCGAAATATTTTATCCTGTAGTGCCTTTTTGAACTGTTCCTCTGTCTGCAGGACCTGCTTCTTAAAATTTGAAGCATTCCGAAGCTGCGTGATGCAAACTTCGCATATGCCACCATTATTCCATTCCTCTGATGTGGTAAGCTAGAAAAACATGGTAAAATTAGGATTTGCTCAATATTTTCACAAGAATGTTGTTTATTGAGCATTTGGGTCATTCTACGTTAAGAGGGACCATAAAAAATAACACATTATTTGAAAATTTTAAGGAAATGACAATACTTAATTATAGTAAATAACAAATACTTTGATACCACTAAATTGCAATACCTAAATTAGCTTAGTTTGGTTACAATTGCATGTTTATCGATAAAAAAGTATCTACCCTGGCCTGTCCCTTTACTATTATGTAACAGTTTTTGAAATTTAATACATCCTTACTAATATTATAAATGTGAAAGTGTGTTTGTTTGTTTGTTTGTTTGTTTGTTTGTGACGCTTTCACGTCGCAACAAAGCTATTATATGGTAAGGTTTATGTGTGTGGGGATAGTTAGGAGGGTGGAGAGTGACGTAGGCTACTTTTTACCGCGGAAAAACATCCCATTCCCATGGGAAGATCGATGTTTTGTTAGTTGCTAGATATTTATTTTCGGAGTTGCCAATAGATGGCGTTAACAAAATTCATTTGCAAGTTCTGAATTACGCTATCAAATACTACATGTAATTTACTTAAGTCATAGGCAAATGTAATAGGCTACTTTAGCTCTGCCTCGAGAACTCCCCGCTCCGGCTGTGTTCAGTGTACCGCCCGCCCGCTGGCACTATCCTGTTGGCTGATGTCCGCAAGTTGCTGGACTCGCCGACACCGGTGGTGGGCGCGGGCGACTGGAAATGCAAGCATCCGGGGTGGAATAGCCTAGCTGCCAACAGAAGTGGAAGGCTACTTTTTGATGCCGCTGAACAGCACGGCTACACTGTCGAGTGTGTTGCACACCGTTACCGCGGCTCTGAATAAGAGAGAACGCGTGTGTGCAGTATTCCTCGACATGGAAAAGGCGTTCGACCGTGTTTGGCACGACGGCTTTCTCTACAAGATCTCGCAGCCGTCGGCGCCCCGGAGTGCCGTTAAGATGATCTCCAGTTTCCTCGAAAATAGAAGCTTCAGAGTAGTGGTTGAAGACGCCGAATCCACCGAGCGTCCGATCGCAGCCGGCGTCCCGCAAGGGAGTTGCCTGTCCCCGGTCTGCTACGCCTGCTACACCGACGACATCCCGGCGGCAGGGGGGGCGTCGCTTGCCCTGTATGCCGATGACGTGGCGTACATCACCACGTCGCTGAATAGAACCCACGCCATTGTCAAGATGCAACGTGCGCTTGATGCCCTCCCCGAATGGCTCGCCGCGTGGAGACTGTCGGTGAATGTCGGGAAGACGCTGGGCCTTTGGGACGCTGATCGGCTCCTGCTGGGCTTCCCACCAGCGGGATTCACCCGGTAGGGGCTCGATCGCCTGGGCGGCGCGAAGATGAACCCCATCCCGTTTAAGACTCTGTGGCCTGTAAAAAGGCCACCACTCACCGGACTTGACCTATTGGTTAACCACAGATGGACAACCAAGGGCCTTAGGGCCTAACCCAAGGACTGGCCCGTTTTAACGGGCCGCGAGAGACACCCCCAAAGGGGAACTAACTGTCCCGAGGGCTCCACACACCACAGACAGGGTGGAGTGAAGAGAGCGAGTAGTAGGCTACTTTTTAGCCTAAATTCCTACGGGAGCGGGACCTACGCGGCTGTTACCTACGGGTCCCGAAGCGAAGCGCGGGCGGTTCTCTAGTTTCTGATATATTCTGTTCTGACCTTTATTTCTTACATAAAGATGCATAATCAATCATTTTGAATACTTAAATCAATTAACAAATAAATTTGATTTTCTATTTTTAAAAATAACGCAAGTATTGTCCCTCGTATTTTATGTCTCCTTCCCTGGAAATTTTTGGTTCATTTAAAAAAGCATTAAAGTATTATAGTGTAGCAAATTTAAGTCTTGGAGCATCTGTTTTAAAGTGAAGTTAGCTAAAAATGTCGCCCGTGCGAATCGCGTACTCTCAAAGCCACTCGTCTCGCGCGAATGTGTCAGTCATTGCCGTCTCTCCACTGGTAAGTTTTATTTAATTGTTATTCATAGTAAAAGTTTGTTTGTAATTTGTTTTTACTTTAATTTCTGCCTAGTTTACAGTATTAGTTTGTTTTTTCGTTACAGTACATACTTTTCTGATAGTTTCCTTTTTTCAATGAAAACGTCTCTACCCTGCCGTATTTCCCCTGCCTCATGAAATGCCAGGGTAGAGACATTACATGCAGGGTAAATACGGAAATATCATATTAGTACTTTCTTAGTATTTTACATATATTATCCTTCCCAAAGAAGTAATTTGTTAACATAAATAATAATATATTTTTAATTTGAGTTATGATGTACGTTATTTTTACACTATGTAGTAGTTTTATATTCGATGTTTTATATGTTATTTTGCTGCCCAAAGAGCTTGACTTAAATTAATTATGTGTCTAACGTTAAAATATCCCACAAATAACCTAATTTTTCAAGACAATTGTTTTATAGGTATGTGTACTTTTCATTACTAATATGAAAAGTTTATTAGTAATGTCATGTATGGTGCTGATTTACCATAAGGCTTGCTTGCTGTTATGTAAATTTTTTACATATAAATTATCAGCCTATGGGTAAAGATACATATTAGCTAGGAAGAGATTTCAAAAGGATAGGTTGCTATAACTTTAAAATTTACTAAACTTACAAAAAATTACTCCAAAACTGATATTTACTTTCAATTTCATATAACAGTCCAATGTTATAAGGTATTGATAAATTATGGGGGGTCACAAACCGATTTTGCTAGGATTATAAAAACTATGTGGTTCTTTGTTGAATATCTACATGTCGTATTTAGATTTCAGCCATAAGTTGAAATGTCAATAGTCAATTACATGGATGTTCTATGTAGAAAGTTAATAATAAACATTTCAAAGGTAAATAGTGAAAAGTACGATTAGTACCTACGAATTACAATTAGCGAAGAATATATTTTACAAACCGTAACATCGAAACATTCTTTTAACATGTCGGCATAAACTTCGTCGGCGCCCATCCAATGATATGTGGAGTTGAAGTTCTTAAACATTCCCTCCGACGCACAACACCGACACATTCCATGGTTCAAAGTATGTTCCATTTTTATATACACTAAATTAACATTAACACAAAACTAAAATACTATCTTCACTTCACTTATTACACTATTGGTAGCAAAGGACGCTATGGAGGCTCCGCCATTTTCTAAAGTTCTAAAATGGAAGAAAATCGAAGTCGAATGTCGAAACGAAACGAACAAACGAACGCATGCGTTCAAATTATTTATATGAACAATTTACAAAGTTACTCTGTGCAGTGGTGACCTAGGCCGCGTTCCGTTCGAATTTCTAGACAAAAAGTGTCGTTTTGGGCATTTTGGTCAAGTTACGGAACGCAGCCCCAATGTAATCAATACACGTTATAGAATCTAGTTAATTTAAAATAATAATCTATTATTTAAGTTTTAAACAACAAGCAGAAAATAGACTGAAACCTGTAAATCGTGTGATTGAATCATTGAAACATTGATTACAACATTATTAGTCGGTGAGCACTTTCCAGTTTCCAGTATAGTAGGGCCATTTTAACCGAAGAGTTCAAAAGTAAAGGGCAGAAGCCAGGCTTCAGAGCGTACCTCGGATAAAAAGAGACGAAATCTCGTTATCGTTGTTTCTCTTTCTAACCGGGGGCGATTGCAATGTATGGGCAGCCGCTGGTATGTCTCTGTGTTCCGTGGGCAGCCGTATGGCTCGCCCACTCTAGGTACTTTATAAACTCTTTGATTTTAACAGGTAACATTTGACAACCTTTGCTTCATAGTGAAGTAACCTGCCAAAAAACATCGATTATTAATCGATAAGGACTTCAAACATCTGTAAATTGAATGCAATTGTTATAAAAAAAAAAGTATTTTTAAGCGCAAAGTTCGCACAACTAATAAAAAAATTAAAAATAATAATGCGTCACCTAATGGCGCGAAATGAAATCAGGACTTCTTTGTAACGTTTCACGTTTCAGGATACTGGCTTTTGAGCCTGACGTTATTTGTGAATGATTACATATTTTTAGCCTAAATTGTAACAAAATTAATTTTGTACGTATTAAAATGTTTTTTATTTTGTAATGGTGAAATACTTTTTGTCGATTAGTTTGACTTATCGAATTCAACATAAGAAGTGATCTGTTTCATTCGATACCATCCCTAATATTTAAAAAAAAAAGAGTTCATTGACGTATCTTTATAACGACGTCAATTCTTTACTTTTAAGTGTAAAAAGTTTAACAATATCTCATAGGGAATATTAAATAATATGGGTGTCTCCCTTACAAGGTTATTTTGTAAAATTTTGACGAACTGTCAAATGTGACCTATTAAAATGGCCCTATTATAAACGAGCACAATTCACAAGTCTACAATTTGAGCGTTTTGATCGTTAGTGGAACTTGCCAATTATTGTCAATAACAATTCAATCCTTTGCCTTTGAATCATTCGTGCTTCGAGGCTCATTGGTGACCCCATGCTGGTTAAAACCAATCTACAATGCCTCGAGCACAGGCGTAGAGTTGCCAGCCTCTCTGTCTTCTATAGGGTACATTTTGGGGAGTGTACGCAGGAACTGTTTGATATAATTCCCCCATCCCCGTTCCTCCATCGCACGACACGACGCACGGCCGGTATCCATCCATACGTAGTTAACATCCCATCGGTCCGAACGTCGAGGTTCGCCTCGTCTTTCGTTATACGTACCGCGAAGGATTGGAACAACTTGCCTGCGTCAGTGTTTCCGCATACATATGACGTGGGAGTCTTCAAGAGGAGAGTGAATAGGCTTTATCTAAGTTAGTGCGCTCATCACTATGGCTTCATCTCCACTTACCATCAGGTGAGATCGTTGTCAAGCACTATCTTATAAGAAATAAAAAAAAAAAATTACAACCATAGAGATAATAGGTACCTACATCACACATCACAACCTTTGGTTTATAGTAGGTATTATCTATGACCATAACCACATAGGTAACATAGATAAAAGAAGTAAAAGGATATGCCCTAAGGTCACGTGACGTGAAGCCAAGTATTATCCTAATATGGCGCCGACTCCGCCCACAAAACAGGGATGTTATTTTATAGTACAAAATATCGACATCGATTTAACGTTCAAAGATAAAATCCATACTACCTTTCTAATTTTTAGTGACCAACCGTAGGTTCCGATTTATTTTTTCCGATCCGTTTTGTTTTTTTCCGTAGTATTTGTATCTTATGTCAAAGTAACACAAAATCACTGATTTGACCAATAGTAATTTATGTGAAAACTCATGTTCGCTGTTGCCACTACAAAAAACTCAATAAACTTAAAAATTTACGCGAAAATAAAAGATAATTACAACTAACCTGAAGAATGATAATGCTTCGTCTTTTTTCAGAGAACTTGAAGTCTCTCCCTCTAATACAACACTTCACCATGTTAGTTTTTGATAAATATGTTAATTAATAATAAAACAGAAAGTTTTTTTAGTCACAAGTCTCACTGTTTTTTGAATATATTTGTTTACGTTACAGATGACAGATCATCACTTTATGGCTGCGTTCCGTAACTCGACCAAAACGCCCAAAACGTTCAAATTTGTATGAAAAAGTGTCGTTTTGGGCGTTTTGGTCGAGTTACGGAACGCAGCCTATCTGTATGGTCATTGTCAAAACTGTCAACCTAAGCGACCCCAAAATGGCGTCCCTTGCTTCAAGGCGGGGCTTCGGAGATATTTCTAAAAATGTTACCAGTTGAATGAAACGTGCGACATATATTGTACTTTTTCTTCAAACGCAAATTGTAATGTGTAAGAACGAGACAAATATATATTTGGTATTGTGGACCATATTTACATGATATTTGTATAACGTAAAATTATATAGGTAAATAAGGGCATATCCTCTTTTTTTCTTTAATCATTGATAGGTAACGTCAAACGAACGGTCAAATATTTCAACTATTATTGACAAAGACGTCAAAGTCACACGAAATACAAATAAAAAAACTAAAAAATAATTTTGTGTGTTGTGTGATATTTGTATTTTTTTTTTCTATTTTTTAACATTTCCGCCGCAATGGAATCGAAGGCACCTTGCCGATGTTGCTTAATCCATCCATCTGATTATGATCTTAAAAAATCATATCCAGGACTCCAGAAAACCGAAATTTATGCTGATCTTCTCAAGCAGTGCTTCGAAATCCATGTAATTCTTAGTTTCCACACTATCTATTGTAGATTATTAAGTCTATTTTACCCTTAAACATTGCATAAAATCGTGTATAATTTTTTAGAATTGAAATAACAGCGAATTATGACTGACCTCCCCAGTCAGTCATAATGGAGAAATAAGTCAATATTAACATTATTTTAATGATTGTAGTAGATCAGTTATTTATGTAGTCTGACATAGACATCAGTAAGTTAAACTGGGCTCAGAGGCCTCTATTCCATACAAGCTAAAAATACAGACATTACCTACAAACATATAACTTCAAGAGAAGCTAATATTATTCCCTGGTCTATGGTTTAGCAGTATTTTACAATAAAAGAGATATTAGGAATTTGGCTAAAATAATGGTAAATCTTATGCCAAATGTTTGTTTTTTTATAGATATTACCAGACGCAGACAATGGCGTTCAGGGAATTTGTACAATTTGTGTAGAGAGACTCCGCGACGCCTTGGACTTTAAGCAGCAGGTTATCAGATGTCAAAAACAGCTTTTGAAAATGAATGCTACAGGTGAATTCACAATTTTTACAATTTCTTTATAACATTATAAGATTTAAGTACTATGGTAAAGCGAAGGAAACAAGGCATAATGTAAAATAAGTCCAGATTTTTTTTAAATTCATCTTAAAATAAAATTGATCATCACCATCTCTCGTAGTAGATAAATAAAATAAGAATTTTTCATAGCCTATCTATTCGGTTATATTTCTTACTAACATGTTTTATTGACTCATGTGTAATATTCAGTTTCTAAAAAACTGAAATTATTATCAATAATAAGTATATGTGATGTGGTATGTACAAATAGATATTTGAACTTGTTACATGCGGGACCTACATGAAGACCGCCGACGCTGCAGCGTGTGTTAACCCTATGTGCGCCCTCAATTTAGTTGTCTCTGACTCTACATCAGCATCTAATAGATTTCATCTTAATTATAATTATAATTATTTGTCATTGTATAGCTGGCTCTCACATCGACCACTACAATCTTAAATTGTAATTTAATTAGTCTATTAAATTAGTTTAAAGTACTTTGGTTTTTTAGTCCTCTGGCTGTCGTTAACATAATTAACTCATACTATGCATTTTGTTTTATTTTTCCAGATGACACTGTATTAGATAGTGATTACGAGGACACCAAGGTGAAGGAAGAAATGTCAGATCAGGACGATCAAGATGACTTTGAGTTAACCTTCTTAGGTAACTCCTTTTTATTTGTTACTGGTACTTTGTTACCACTTCAAATTTCAGCAAGTGGTTGGTCAGAAATTTAGAAATTCCGCCGAATTATGAGAACATTCGTACTTGTGACAGTCAAAATCTTACACTTTTTACGACCTAGCTGCCTCATTCTGTATAAAATACGATTTTGAAACTTTAAAATTTTTTATAACTAGCTTTGCCCATGACTTGTCCACATGGGATATTTATTATCATTGTTAATAATAGAACAGATATCACAATAATTGTCACTAATGTTCAACTACAATTAAACTGTTACAAACTTCTTGCAGATGTCAAAGAAGAGTTATCAGATTTGGAATGTTTGAGAGAAGAAATTTTGAGTTTAAATAAGGTGACAAAAGGAAAATCTGAGAGGAGAAGAAATGGCAAAAAGAGATCTGTGGAACTTGATGACACGACTGGTGAGTATCTAAAAATATAAATATTGTTTCACTATAGTTTGTTCCTATAAGTAATGTACAGTCATTTATTTCATAAATATTTATTTCAGATAACAAACTGCGGAAGAAGACAGGGCAAATTGTATTCACTAAATTATCGGAAAAAATGAAGTATAAACAAAACGTTCAAAACATATTAAAATATTCAAATTGTACGCCATTCTTCAACAAAACTATAGCAGGAATTGCTTGCGCTTATTGCAGAGAATTATACAAAGATATAGAGTTACTCAGCAAGCACATTAATGAGAAACATGGAAGAGGGGAAATTGAATATAAAAGAAGCGACATAGACTCTTTATCTATCAAACTTGACATAACAGATCTCAAATGTAATATCTGCAATGCTAAACTCAACTTTATAGCCGATTTAAAGAAGCATTTGATAAAGGAACACAACATAACATTTTACTCAATGAATGATTACTTTTTAGAATTCAAATTGACTGATACGGAGATATTAAATTGCGCATTGTGTCATTCCACTTTTGAAACATTTAAAATGCTGTTGCAACATATGAATGGCCATTACAGGAATTATATATGTGACGTATGTGACCTAGGTTTTATTAACCGGCATAGATTAAAAATTCATAAGAAAACACATGATATTGGTGATTTTAAATGTTCATTTTGCGATAAGGTATTCAATACACAGGTGAGACTAAAATGTCACGAAAAATATTCACATAACACTGGCCCGAGGTACACAACGAATTGTTCCTATTGTGATAAGTCATTTACAAGTTACTATCAACGGAATCGACATATGGCTACTGAACACAACGTGTCAGCAGCAACGTATAAGTGCAACATATGTGATACGTGCTTCATTCTGAAGTCCAAATTGACGAGTCATATCAAGAAGGTGCACTTATTAGAACGGAACCACATCTGTCCTCAATGTGGAATCGGTTTTTTTACACAACATTCTTTGGATGACCATATGGTTAAGCACAATGGTGAAAGGGTGTTTGAGTGTACCGTCTGTCATAAAGCATATGCAAGAAAGAAGACTTTAAGAGAGCATATGCGGATACATAATAATGATAGGAGATTTAAATGTGGCATATGCAGCATGGCTTTCGTTCAAAAGTGTAGTATGAAAAGTCATATGCTGTCGAACCACGGCATTACTTTATCTGAGTTTGAGAATGCTAAGAATGAACAAGTACATTAAATAATAAACAAGATCTCAACGAAAACTTGCTGCCTACTAGTTTGTTTGGTTGCCATGATGGGTTGAGGTGATTATTCATGAATACTAGCGAGGACAATTTATTGTTTCCCCTGTATTAAAACGACATGAATTGTAACAGTATAGTCCGCTTTTTAAGACTTGGGTTAACTACGAAACAAATATGGCCAATGAATGTCGTAGTAGTCAATAAGACACTGACGTTACACATGTACAGTAAAACCAACTTAACCTTGAAATGAAGAGAGGCGCTGTCGGACGCATTGGACCAATCATCGAGAATGACTTTTTAACATGGCGGCATTAGTTCCAATTTTTGCCATTTCAGAGATAAGTTGGTGGCAATTATCGAAAAAAATGTCAAACATGTCAAGTTCGTGTTGAAATGCATGTTAAAATTATTCATCTGTGAAAAGTGAAGTTGTCATGGATTTACACAATTTATGAAATTTATTCATTATTATTGTAATTTAAAATCAGTTTTTGGTGTAAAACACAGTGCGCTATACCGAGTAAACCAATTGAATTGTTTGTAAGTTGTTCACGCGTGTAACATTGTGAAAATGTGATGTTTCGGAAACTCAGTGATTTATTTTGTAGTTAACTCTATTCTAAAAAAACGAACTATAAATAATTTAAGTAGGTACATTTTTGTCCTAGTCGAATTGTATATAGGTCGGGCGAAGATCTAATAATAATTTACAGACTGTATTAAGTATTAGGTATAATAATCATTATTAATATTGAAATACAATAAAGTGTTGCGGTGTTCCAATTATTCGGGAAAGTACGCAATATTTTAATTTGTTCGGTACAAAATATTATACTTTTAGATAAAATAATTGCTTTTTACAAAAAAATTACCGACTTCAACTTTCATAAGCAGAGATAACTCAAAAATACTCGCCAGATGGCGCTCAATTCAACATGTATGTGTAAAGTTCTCGTCACTACAAATTAATGAAGTCCAAACACTAGATAACTGCAGTAAATCGTTGAGGAGTTCCCTCGACTGTCTTTCAGTCCATCAGATCGACTCCAGACCTTCATGAAATTGTAGCGCTTTCATGTACTTATGAAAACATTAACAAACACACTAGTCGTCCCTACAATTTTCGAAAGTTGCCCTCGATTTCTCCGAGATGCCATCATTAGATCCTGGTGATCCCTTTACAAGGACCCCACTACGCATATCTACTTTACAACAAAAAAAGAATTATCAAAATCGGCCCATATGGTCTAAGATCCCATAACACTTTTGCTTCACCCATCGAGTATTTGATTAAAATCATTTTTTTATGTACAATTAGGCCACGAACAATATGTTTTTCCTGGTGTGCCTGTCGAAAAATGGCCGCTAGTATGTTTAATTAACGAAAGAAAAATGACTTTCTGGGGCGAATTTACATGCATCTGTTATTTATATAAAATATACTCCAAGGTCAAGATATACACCAGAGGTCCTGAAAAGTCGGGTGTGCCATTAGGCACATGGCCGCAACCTGTTGGCAGCCAGGCATAAAGAGTGCTTGTTTGCGCGCCTGATGAGCGTTTCTTTACAGATGAAATCAAGTCTCGGTTACATTACGCGTCAAATTGCTCACGCGGTTCATCAGGCGCGCAAACAAGCACTCTTTATGCCTGGCTGCCAACAGGTTGCGGCCATGTGCCTAATGGCACACCCGACTTTTCAGGACCTCTAGGTGTATATCTTGACCTTGGAGTATATTTTATATAAATAACAGTGCCTCTATTATGAGTTGTCGTAGTAAACGTAAAGGACGTTACAGTGCGCCCAACTTATCTCTGAAATGGCAAAAATTGGAACTAACAAAAAGTCATTCATAAGTACGTTGTGGTCATTCATCTATCAGTTACTAGTGTGCAATGATTGGTCAAATGAATGTCAAATGCGTCCGACAGCGCCTCTTTCGTTTCAATCTTAAGTTGGGTTTACTATACTATTGCAGTTGACGTTTAGAATTTGTATGAGAATTGTAGTTCAGTATCGTAACCGCTAGAGGCGCTGTACGGATTCTCATACAAATTCTAAACGTTAACTGCAATAGTAACAGTTTGACGTTTACTACAACAACTCATAATAGAGGCACAGATGCATTCATGCATGTAAATTCGCCCCAGAAAGTCATTTTTCTTTCGTTAATTAAACATACTAGCGGCCATTTTTCGACAGGCACACCAGGAAAAACATATTGTTCGTTGCCTAATTGTACATAAAAAAATGATTTTAATCAAATACTCGATGGGTGAAGCAAAAGTGTTATGGGATCGACGAAAAAATCGCTGAACAAACATAAAAAAGCATATATGTATACGGTCGCATTGAGAACCTCCTTCTTTTTTGAAGTCTGTTAAAAATATTTTAAATGTAATAGTGTTTTGTCCCAGAATGTACCTAATTTGTTTGGCTGCGAATATGCAAATGTCACCAACAGGTACTATACAGTCACAAACTTATCTGACCCGGTAAGGGTGCCGCTACTGTCTTGGTTTTTGTCTGACAACAGTATAACATTTGCCTTAGTTCCAATTTTGGCCACCGGCACAGATAAGTTTGTGGCACTGTACTTGAGTCGCCGAGCATATATGGAATTGCCTCTCCCCGCCAAAACCATACTTATTCACAGTTCAGTTCATCTTGTGAGTAAATGGGCATTTTTTGATCCAGCTGTCAATCTTAAATCTACCTTAAATCGCAAAGGTTATGTGGCATTTATGTGCCATGCAATAATAATGAATATATTGAATTCAATTGGAGTATAAATACATGATGAAGATACTTAATTCTCATTTTATAAAAGAAATAGGTCATTTACTTTTATTCATGTGGTATATAAGTGTGACAACGACAATTGAGATCTTATGCTAGGTATATATTGTACATAACAAATTATATTCAATTATTATAATGATTAAACAATTATAACCTAGTTGTATTAATAAACAGTTACTCATTACATGTACCTTGTATTATTTAACCTTGGTGTGGAGCCGGTCAGTCAAACTTTTATAAAGGTGGTAATCTCATCACAGTCCTCAAGGGTAGCAACGCAACCATGACCGAATTAGACTAACATTATCAATTATTACAGAACTAACAGTCCTTGTCCAAATCCTCAAGATTATTAACAAAGCGGACTAACTATCCTATAATCTCTATATAGATTCTTATTTCAGTCGGTTAGTCTGTTGTCATGGGCTTGTCAAATTCATAATATCTAGTGCCGCCCGTCCGTGGTCCCCCCCCCCCCCCCCTTCTCCACCAGGACGTGCCGCCCACGTGCACAACACGCCCTGCACGCCCGCTTAAGGTGACTCTGGCTGCATGCTACCGAGAATCACCGCTAATTGCTAACTGAATTCCATAAAACTATTCGGCCCTTCTCACACTACGCTATTAGGGTGCGGTTCCACTGAGGCGGAGCGGAGCGGGGCGGAGCGAAGCTGTGCCGCGATTCACCAATCACATGACTTGAAATCCACGTCTCTTCTCCGCTCCGCTTCAATGGGAACAACATTGGCGGAGCGGAGCAGAATTGTTTAAAATATCGGTGGCCCTGAGATGATAATAATAATAATACCTACTCTTTATTGTACACCATACAGAGAAACATAAAAGAGACATAACAAAATGAAATACTTACAATAGGCGGTCTTATCGCTAAAGAGCGATTTCTTCCAGACAACCTTAGGGTAAGGAGGAAAAGGTAAAGTACGTACAGATTAAGGGCGGGGTGTACTAATAACAAATTTTAGCAAAAACAGAAGTAGATAAGTGACAGTTGTGAAAGGAATTAAATTTGAAAGTCTCGAATTGAAGGAAAACAGTAAAAGATAACTTAATGATAGTAAATGAGGATTGTGAGGATAAGGTAAACATTATGCTCATTATGACATTTGAACATTGGGCACGGAAAAAGATGTTGCGACCATTTTTAGGGTTCCGTACCCAAAGGGTAAAACGGGACCCTATTACTAAGACTTCGCTGTCCGTCCTTCCGTCCGTCTGTCACCAGGCTGTATCTCATGAACCGTAATAGTTACAGTTGAAATTTTCACAGAGGATGATTTATTTCTGTTGCCGCTACAACAACACATACTAAAAAACAG
Source organism: Hesperia comma (assembly GCA_905404135.1). NCBI lineage: Eukaryota > Metazoa > Arthropoda > Insecta > Lepidoptera > Hesperiidae > Hesperia > Hesperia comma. The sequence goes on along the minus strand of FR990015.1, from coordinate 17,484,723 downwards.
AATAGAATAAATATTTAAGTGGGTTCATACTTTCGACGCCTCAGCAATAGTTTAGTTACCTTTCGGTCCAAGAGATGGCGTTGTGGGTAATATGTGGCTACAATAAAACAATTAAATATTTAACCCTCGGAGATGGTGATAAGTAGGTAGTTCTAGTCATCGAGCATTGAGTATTGCGATGAGGTGGTGTGGTGAGGTGCTTTAGAGGAGAGACTATATTATGATGAAGAGGGAATATTACAAAGAAGTTTGATCACCTACAAAAAGTTACTGGTCAGGGCACCGTCGAGAATAAACAGACGATTGAATAAAATGATTGGGAATACGGTGCACGAGTATTTTATTTCTCGTTATAACAGGAATTTTGGAGCGATTAAAACAATTTTTATTACAACAACGGCGTATTTCATTGCTTAACATAAAATGTATAATTAAAATAAATAATTTCTTCGTATAAATGTAGGTAAAATAATTTTAGTGAAAATTAAATGAACTGGCATTCCGTTTCACTTGCACCCACGAGAAAGCAACTTTTGAATCAAACCAAAAAGAATAAATCTTAGTAAAATATTTTATATAATACTGTTAATTCCATTTTCTGCGAGTGAAACGTAACATATTATTTGCAACAATCTGCACCCCACATTACAACGCGACGAAGCTTATGTATTTGATATAATAAACGCTGATTTCATCAAAACTACATTTCAGTTACTTTTTGTTATATTTGTCTACAAATTTTATAAATAACCTTAAAAACTTAAAATTAAGATTAAACAAAAACTATGCATTTCCGCACAAAATGCAATTAGATTATGTTTCGGGGCATCAATACCTATAATATTAAATTATACATCCTCAGATCATAAATTACACTATACACATCAACGCAAGTTCCGATGACAAGCGCTCAACCCGCGTTTTGATAACGCACGCTTACGAACGTTGCGTTGCGCGCGTTGAGATCATAGAGATAATACACTAGAGCCCAGAAGCCAGGCTTCAGAGCGTACGCGTACCTTGGATAAAAAGAGACGAAATCTTTAGTAATCACTTTTCTCTTTCTGGCGAGGCTTCACTTCAGTGCGTTCAGTTGAGCGCGCGCTTTCGACGCGGATATAATATATACGTATTTTAGGGTCCAGTATTAGTTCGTCCAGAAATCGTCGGAAATGGAATCCGACGCTTTTAATACCTATAAAATTATTTATAAATGAAACGGAGAAACGTCCTGCGGTATGGGAAATGACCAGTAGCTGTTTCTACGTCCATCTTCGACAAATGTAAGAACTCTACTGAACCTAGGCGGACGCGGTAACGTTGTACGCGCGTTGAGCGCTTGTCATGAGAACTTGTTCTAATATTATGGAGTTCTTACTATTTATGATAATAAGGCATAGTTTTTATGTAAAATATTTTTTACCTAAGGCAGTGAATTTTTTTTCGATATTTTCATGCTTTCTCGAGGCTACTGAGAACGAATTTGGTTTGAGTAGCCAGGGAAGAGAGAACTTTGGGGGTTGTAGCAAATAGTAGTTTTCGCTTTCTAAGAACATACACTACACTAGCTTCCGCCCGCAGGCTTCGCACGCGTGGACTTCGTTTAAACTTCACCCCCTTCGGGGTGGAATTTCCAAAAATCCTCTATTAGTGCTCCCCTACAATCCCCAATGAACACACATGCCAAATTTCTGCTTCTTCCGTTCAGTAGTTTCGGCTGTGCATTGTCTGTCAGTCAATCACTCAGTAACGCAATATTATATATTTTATATATTATACAGATTTCTACAATCAATATACATACCCTCTGATCTGACAAAACATTTATATTTATAAATATGTAAATAAGTCGCAGGACTTATTAACTCTCATGGCAAGATTTCCCCCAAGCGTACATTTAATAAATAACAAACCATTCCCCCTCACATCCATTTCAGTATGAGCATATACACCAATACCATTAACTCTAACCACATATAAACACTGTTCATTACTTGAATACTGTATCTCAAAACTTTTGCTATGACGAAGTGATCTCACAAGCCGCCATGCTAATCCCATGATGAGACAACAGATGACTCTTCAAGCTACATTTTTGGACAAATGCAGTACCACACACATCACATTTGAACCGTCTATCGTTGTTATGTATCCTCATATGTTCTCTTAACGTATACCTTCTTGCGTATGACTTGTGGCAGACTTCACAGGAGTAATTCCTCTCACCAGTATGCTTTACCATGTGTGCTTTCAAAGCTTTTTTACTGAAGAAGCGGAAACCACACTCGGAGCACTGACAATCCCTTTCCATAAGATGATTCTTCTTTATATGGTACATGAGTAATGACTTCAAAACATAACCTTTATCACAGACATTGCATTTATACTGCGCTTCTGAATTATGTACTTTCACTAAATGCTGGTTCCTTTGATAGTAGCTCTTGAATGGCACGTTGCAATATGGACAATTGCTGATATTCCTTGTGCCTAAATGATTAGTCTTTTCATGGTATTGCTTCTTTGTTCTCGTTGAGAATATTTTGTCACAGAAATCACATTTAAAACTACCTTCTTTATGAGTGTTTCTGTGAGCATTAAGTGACCGTTTAGTAGCAAAAGCTGTGTCACATTTATTGCATGTATAATTACTGTAATGTTTGTTCATGTGTTGTTTTAGCATTTTAAATGTCTCATAAGTGGAAGTACACATTGCACAATCATATACATCACCCTTCTTGAGTTTGAATTGCTGTACATGGTCTTTTATATCTGTATAAATAACTTTGTCATGACATTTTACTAAATGTGTCTTCAAATTATTGAGATCTGATATTTTTTCATCACATAACATACAAGTTAGGTCTGTTGTATCCAACTTGACATTATATTCTGTCATATCGAACGTAGATTTGAATTCCAACCTCTCTTTTTTATGATTCTCTTCTGTATGGATTCTCAGATGTGCTGGATCTGGAAAGGCATCGTTGCAGTACCCACAAATGTATCCAAGTAGAGATTTATTTCTGAACGGAGTGACGTTTGAGTAAGCTAGTATTGTTTTTAAGTTGTGCTTATGTTTGGACTTATCAGCGCTTGAATGTGTAGTCCATAGAAGATTAAGTTTCTGCTCCTTGTAAATAGGCGATGCTTTTATTTTTTTCTGCCGCGTTTTCACAATCTCCTTTATATCTCGCTTGTCAATGCTGTCTGGGATATCAGTGGCGTCTGAAATGATTGGAAATATAATGAGCCTGTAAACCTTTAATGTTTCATCCTATCTGGCTTAGGATGATCTAGTTTAGTCTAGGCTATACCAGTTTATCCTATCGCACAAAGGACAAATTAGTTTAGCCTAGGCTATACAGGTTTATCCTGAAATCGAGTTTCGCCCGTAACATATAATATATATAATATATAATATTAACAAGTTTTGTACTAGCACAATAAAAGTTACACTTACTTATTTTAGCTGTTAGCCGGTTGACCAGAGTTTTGACTTTCTTAGCCTGCCAACCTTCTGGCTTCTTTGTAGCTGCTCGAGTCCTTCTCTTCTGTTCCGCGCGCTTCTTTGGCGGTGGCTGTACAGGTTTATGGTCAGGCTCTGAAATAAGTATGCCTTAAGTTATGAACATTTTGATACCACAATGTTATATAAATCTCAGCTTTAGAGTGATTGTTTCATGGACTTTAATCCTGGGAAAAGAAACATGTATACAGCTCTATTACCTCTACTATTTTCTATAAAAAAAATGAAGTGTGAAAGCCGTTCTAGAAACCCAAAACAAAAACAGCATGCACAACATAAAAAATGTGTTTATGAATTGTGTTAAAATAAGCATCTGTGAAAAGATATATTTTGAAATCACAGAACATAATTTTTTATTGATTCTCGGGTGAATATCTGACGGAACAAGAAAATAACCTACTGACACAAATATTACATATTAAAAAAACAGCAATAGGTGATTCATAGACACTTCATCAAAAACTTACCTAAATCTGTCACATAATTATCGGGATCAATATCATCACTATCAACATCAGCTGCCTTTATTTCCTGTTTGATAAAGAACAGTTTATCATCTGGAAATAGAAAAATATTTATAAGTCACAAACCACTTGATTTAATTAAGGCTTACAATAAGAATGGTAAACTATATATATATTATTACTATATATATATGACGGGGGCACTTGTCAGGATATCAAATAAAACAAGAGTTCAGAGCCAAGCAACAACACACAACCAGCTACTTTATTCAATGCTCATGTACGGCTCATTATGAATATTCGGTTTGGGTTTGCTTTGGTATTGATTGGATTTGCTTTGCGATATTACGATATTGATTTATCGATCAAACCACTCGCACTCGCGGATACACTTTATTTATCAACATTAGAGATTCACGGCATTAAAATTAATAAGGAACTTTTTACAAGAACAATATTCCGATCGCATGCGACATTCATTTTATTTTTCTATTTCTCCATTAATGACAGTTCTCCCGCGCGCCACATAGTATCGATTCACCATCGACCACCTCGCCTACCACAGATTAAATAGCATCAAACAATATAATGGATTTACTATCTCCGACACATATATATATATATATATATATATATATATATATATATATATATATATATATATATATATATATATATATATATATATTGTCAAAGGACATACCTTACCCACCAGGGAAAAGAATTGTTTAGATCATTTCATGTTAAAAATAAACAGTAGAAAGATTTCAGCGTTCATTGCCATAATTCATACTTCTATCACAGATCACTACACAACATTTTTAGTATTATCTAAAATAAAATATAACTTATCTAACTCAAACGCTACAAAAACTATTACTGACTATGACAAGGCTATTAAACATCTTCAACGCCAAAATTTGGCTGAACTACTATTTTGTAATGACCCCAATCTCATAACGAATAAACTTATAAAAATTTTGTCTGAATCCCTTAAACTTTATACAAATACTATAACAATCCCCAATAGTCAACGAATAATAAAACCATGGATTACTCCCGGAATTCTTCGTTGCATCAAACATCGTAATAAATTGCAAAAACAAACTCGTAATGATCCTGAGAATGAAGTTCAAAAAATAACTTACACACGATACAGGAACTACTGTAATAACTTAATTAAGAAATTAAAAAGAAAGTATGAAAGGGAAATACTTAAAAATTCAATTAATAACAATAAAATGTTTTGGAAAAATATAAAATCCATTACTTACTCAAACAAAGGGAAATCTCATAACACCGAATTGCTAAATATTAAATCATCACCTAAACAATCAGCTGATTTTATAAACAACTATTTTGTAAACATTGGTCGGGAGTTGGCAAGTGAAATTAAAATTAATTTAAATCACAATCAACATCAAACTTGTCACACTGTAACATCTTCCCAGCTAAATTCATTTACACTTTTTGACACGGATATGCATGAGGTAGACAGTATCCTTAGGAATTTAAAGTCGGACAGTGCCCCTGGATGGGATACTATCCCCACTAAATATCTAAAGATGGTTAGAGAGGAGGTTACCCCTATAATTACTCATCTAACTAACACCTGTTTCAAACAAGGGATCTTCCCGGATCAATTAAAAAGATCTTTTATAACTCCGGTACACAAGGGCGGGGATAGACATAATGTCAGTAACTATAGACCAATTTCTGTTTTACCAGCATTATCCAAAATTATTGAAAAAATAATAAATAATAGACTATTAATGTACTTAAACAAATATAACATCTTATCTGCCCAACAATTTGGTTTTAGACAAGGAAAATCAACAGAGGATGCAGTTGCGCACCTCTCCTCATTAGTTGTTGAACGATTGGATAAAGGTCAAAAATGCCTTGCTGTATTTTTAGATATAAAAAAGGCTTTTGACACAGTTTTTGTCCCTATCCTTGTAGGGAAGCTGGAAAAAGTGGGAATTAGGGGAACCCCTTTAAACTTACTAATAGATTACCTCTCAAATAGAAAGCAAACAGTTAAATTAGAGCAGTATACTAGTGAGGATGTAGATCAAAATATTACTGGACTATATACTAGTGAGGGAATACCTATGGCATATGGCGTACCTCAGGGAAGTGTGCTAGGACCTACACTATTTTTACTTTACATTAACGACCTTTGTAACCTTAAAATTCAGAATGCAGAAATTATTTCTTATGCCGATGACACAGCTATTGTCTTCATGGGAAATTCATGGGAAGATATAAAGCGTACTGCTGAACAGGGAATGTCTCGGATCGCCAAATGGCTGGACACCAATTTACTTAGCTTAAACACTACAAAAACCAAATATATGTGCTTTAGTATTTATAGTAATACTCAACCAACAGACAATTACAGTATAAAAATTCATAGATGTGATGAAAACGGGTTGTGTACTTGTCATACTATAGAAAAAGTTACTAGTATTAAATATTTAGGGGTCATAGTAGACCAGAGACTAACATGGCAACCCCATATTGAACAAGTCACAAATCGAATTCGTAAGTTACATTGGCTGTTTCGAACTTTAAGACATATTGTCCCAGGATATATGAAGAATAATCTTGTTCCTAACAAACTTCTAAACAACATATATGTCATATTAGTACAGTCAATATTAACATATTGCATTACAATTTGGGGTGGTGCCGCAAAAAGTAACTTAATCCACTTGGAGCGAGCACAACGCGGGCTAATAAAGACCATGTACTTTAAAGAGAAAAGATTTTCTACTGAAAAAATTTATCTCTTAAGTAATTTACTTTCTGTCAGGAAACTGTATGTGCAACAAGTAATATTAACAAAACATAAAACTATTACACCCCAGTACACGGATAACCAGTCACGAAGAAGAAAGGATAAAGTTACTCCAGTCCCTCAAACTAAGACCTTGTTTGCTAGTAATCAATTTAAAAAACGATCATCTCTCCTTTACAACAAAATTAATAATAAACTAAAAATACTCAACATGTCAGCTTACGAATGTAAAAAATGCTTAAATAACTGGCTAAAGAGTCTCACATACGAGCAAGTAGAAGCTCTTATACAAGTACCATAAATTATATATTAAAACTTATATGGGTTTATGGTTGCATAGGTATGTATAATTATACTTATTTGTGTATAGTATCAACAATATATACATTCTCTCTGACCCGTGTTGCAGTTCTTTAACTGATCCCAAGATACATATTTATCGTAGGGCAACACGTGTCAGAAGTATATTCGCATTAACGCATATACAATACGTATTTTCAGTCTCTTTCACTCATATACAGAACACACACACACACACAGACACACACACACTTACACGCACACACATGCACACCCACACACATACACACTCACATACACACACACATACACATTCACACGTACATACACTCACATTTTTTGGGATATTAGATTTAAGTACCTATCTATAATACTTGTACTTAAATTATTTTTATTGTCCACTGTCAACAATAGGGAAGAGCGGGGCCCCCCAACACAGGCATTTATTTAAAGCTTAACGGGTGGGTCCCAACCACTGTATGTTATGTTAATTGTTGGGCAAAATAAATAATTTTTTGAATTTTTTGAATTTTTTTTTTTGAATATATTGTCAAAAGAATATTCGGAGATACATTTTTTGCCAATAACCATTGTGCAGTAAAATAGACCAATCGACTTAGTCATTTATTTACTCTATGAATTATACAATCCTATTCTATCCTATTAAGCTTTAAAAAATATATATATGCAAGTTGATTTATCAACTTATTCACACTTGGTACAGAATTATTACCAAGCTGTTTACAAATAATTAAGATTAAATTCAGAGAACTGACAAACCTATGTCATCTTCCTGTCCCAATTGCCTCAGAAATTCTTTTTCAGCTTTGAGCACCTGACGTTTGAAGCACAATGATTCTCGGAGAGACTTCACACAGGCATCACAAATGGCATTGTAGCCTTGAGCTGGTGATATAGACAGCTGGAATTTATTAGTTTAAAGCTATCATTATTCAACTGTAGATATAAGATCATGGCGAAACTATGATCCATTCAAGTGTTGAAATATGTCTAAATAATTCAAAAGATTAAAATCACATGATATGAACATAAACTGCATCATCAATGCATTGCGGAGCAAGACGAAGGAAGTCTTAATAACTTCAAATGCGGAAGCGCTAATTTAAATAATAATACAGAGAACCGAGTATCTTTCGAGCTCAGACAATAATTATTAGTTAAAGCGTAAATCAATAGCATCTACCATAAAACTATAATGCAAATTATGTACTTACAACAATATTGAAACATTCCTGCAACATTTCTGAATAAACTTCTTTTGCGTCTTCTAAACAATATGTAATATTCATGTTTTTATGTTCACCCTCGACTAAGCAACATCGACATACAGATTTGTTAAACTCCATGGTACCTTACTTTACATTTATTTTAATTTGAATACCAAATTATCTATTCTAACTTATTTATAAAATAAAATAGAATAATAACAAAGAACTTTTGAGTTTTGACTTTTGTTTTTGATACAATTAGAAATACAAAATTATCGAAGAAAATTGTTTGACAAAATGACACTATTGACATTGATTGATGTGAGTATGACAATTTCATGTTGCGTTCCAATAATGGCCCGAACGGTACATAACGCTCACGAATGCTATTTTTCGTGTCCCATTTATTTTCAGCATTACTATGGTAATGCTATGTAATGCAATAAATGGGTATTTATGAATACTTATAACGCGCTAATTGTATACGTACGGCATTACAAATAGCATTAATCAATGGCGCTAAATCGGGTGTCGGTTTTTTTGACACACCAAAGAGTTTTAGCGCCAAATTTAGTACCCTAAAACTATGCTCTTAGGCGGGACCGGGACAGCGTAAAATGCGAAAATGGAATGATTGAATATGCAGATGTAGTCAAGCGTTCTTAGCGCGTTAAGCTACGCGTAGTTCGACATTAACACTAACAATAATTTAAAAACTTTATACGGCGTGTTTTTAATCGGGACTACAGGTTGACCTCGAAAGATACTGTATATAGATAAACACTGCGCGCGCTCTGCCCTCTATCTCAAAAATGGTTCAAGATATAAAAAAAAATATTTAAACAAAAGTTGTAGAGAATTTAATCCTCTACAATATTTATATTAAATACAAATAGCATAAAACTCATAGGAAACGAGATATTTGCAATAAATATGTAAAAAAATCGATTTTTTGACCTTTGACCTTGGAATATCTGTAGTCGCAGACGCCCTGCGATAAGTAGGTTTTGAGACAAGTTTTAGGGTGTTAAAATAAAGGTTTATACAAGTTTATAGCCGACTATCTCTCATTCCGAGATTCTTGCCCTCATATGACTAATATGCCTGGACTATACGCTATTTGTGTTTTAGTGAATTGAATAACATTTGCATTACTTAGTTCCAATTTTGGCCACCGGGTTAGATAAGTTTGTGGCACTGTACAATTTACCATTATTAGGTCATCAAAATGGCTGACAAGTTCTGACAGCGTTTTTCCGGAAATAAAAAAAGAATGAATATTTTCTTTTATTTTAAGCCGAGAAAGCGTGTTTATTTTGCTGAAATATATTTTTTGTTGCTTTTTATTAGGAAAATCAAGTTTATTTTTCACAGTTCTGCTGCTTACGCTATTAAGAAAGTAAAGCTCTTAACTAACGTGGAAACAGCAAGACTAGTTTATTTTAGTTACTTTCATAGTGTGATGTCCTACGGTTTGTTGTTGTGGGGCACAGCTGCAGACATTGAATCTATTTTTATATTACAGAAAAGGGCAGTGCGTGCAATTTACAACCTCAGACCTAGGGACTCGCTGAGAGATCTGTTTAAAGAAGTTAATATACTCACTGTTACATCACAATATATCTTGGATAATATTATGTATGTTAAAAAGTACCATGATAGTTTTTTAAAGAAAAGTGATGTCCATAATATTAATACTAGGAATAAGGCTAAGCTGATTGTACCAAATTTTAGGCTTTGTAAAACTGGTGGCTCGTTCATGGGTAGATGCGTAAAAATTTATAATAAAATTCCGTTAGAATTAACGGAAATGCCATACTGTAAGCTAAAAACTCATGTTAAGGACATTCTTATGACGAAGGGTTATTATAAACTGGATGAATATTTTCAAGATGAAACAGCCTGGACATGAGTTTGAAATATAGCCTTAAGTAGTGATAAGTGTTCTCTGTAACTGTGAGTGGGGAAGAAAAAAGAAACTCCTTGGGAGTTTCTTGCCGCTTCTTCTACCAAGGCCACTCATCGTAGGGATTTGTGGAAGCGATGGCGTAGATGACATTCGAAAAGTGTTTGTAAAAACCAAGTTCGAAATAAATCATTTCATTTCATTTCATTTCATTTCATTTCATTTCATTTCATTTCATTTCATTTCATTTCATTTCATTTCATTTCATTTCATTTCATTTCATTTCATTTCATTTCATTTCATTTCATTTCATTTCATTTCATTTCATTTCATTTCATTTCATTTCATTTCATTTCATTTCATTTCATTTCATTTCATTTCATTTCATTTCATTTCATTTCATTTCATTTCATTTCATTTCATTTCATTTCATTTCATTTCATTTCATTTCATTTCATTTCATTTCATTTCATTTCATTTCATTTCATTTCATTTCATTTCATTTCATTTCATTTCATTTCATTTCATTTCATTTCATTTCATTTCATTTCATTTCATTTCATTTCATTTCATTTCATTTCATTTCATTTCATTTCATTTCATTTCATTTCATTTCATTTCATTTCATTTCATTTCATTTCATTTCATTTCATTTCATTTCATTTCATTTCATTTCATTTCATTTCATTTCATTTCATTTCATTTCATTTCATTTCATTTCATTTCATTTCATTTCATTTCATTTCATTTCATTTCATTTCATTTCATTTCATTTCATTTCATTTCATTTCATTTCATTTCATTTCATTTCATTTCATTTCATTTCATTTCATTTCATTTCATTTCATTTCATTTCATTTCATTTCATTTCATTTCATTTCATTTCATTTCATTTCATTTCATTTCATTTCATTTCATTTCATTTCATTTCATTTCATTTCATTTCATTTCATTTCATTTCATTTCATTTCATTTCATTTCATTTCATTTCATTTCATTTCATTTCATTTCATTTCACTACCGAAAGTACCCTATTGTAACTGGCACGCTTTTCTTGAGACACACATTATGATGTTTTTACGATTTGCTTCGCTTTTTATCGTAAGCATCTGTGGGTATCATCTATCATAGTGACCGCGTTCCTTAGTTAGCTCATAACAATCCCGTCCTCAACGCCCGTATTTTGAGTTCCATTAGGTTTTGACGTTCAGAGTGTTGTCTAATGGAACGGATTTGACAAATTTGACAGCGCCCACAACGCCCCACCGATCGAGATGAGTCGTTGTGATCTCAAAGGAACACCAATTGCCACGACCATAATGTTCATAATAATTATTAATGGAACGCTTTTTTGAGACGTTATGAGTGTTATGGGCTAGTTACGGAACGCAGCCAGAGTATCTTTAAGATATCTCTATTGTGTCTATGCCATATCTATAGTCTCAATAGTCTGTGATATAATTTTATTAGAATTTTGATTTGAATTTGATCTATTCAAAACAAAATGGCGTTTCGGAAGAGTCGGTAGAATCGATTACTGATTTTGTAAATCTTAAGTTTGGTAGTTTTATGTGATTATAATATAAAATGGACATTCAGTGCATTTAAGATGGATTTCGACAATATAGTGGTGAAAGAGAGCCCGGGGCTCTGCCGGTGCTGTCTCTCTGAAGGCTGCTATAAGGACTTAGGGACTGAGTATCCATGGATGGATGATACAGAAATCTATGCTGATATGTTGTTAGAATGCTTTGATATTAGTGTAAGTATCTAAATATAATTATTTTAGAAACTACGCATAAATGTTAATGATGTTTTTTAGTGTTTGGAATTAACTATGCAGGGTGCTTTCCTGTAAGCATTGACGCTCAAAACATGCCCTTTTCTTTAGAACGAGTGGTTTTGAGACTTTTGAGCGTTGTGTTCGCTTACTGGAACACGCTCAGTAAAAAATGATGTTCTCATACACTCAGTACTCATAACAAATTCGATAAGTTATTCATGTGGATGGAGAAAACGCTAATTCGAAAAAGAACTTGAGTTTTTGTGGTACATATTTCGGTTATTCTTTAGTATCCTGCTGCACGATTTCCTGGATAAATTTGGCTTTAATCAATAGGTATTGATGCCCCGAATCATAATCTAATTGCATTTTGTGCGGAAATGTGTAGTTTTTTTTTAATCTTAATTTAAAGTTTTTAAGGTTATTTATAAAATTTGAAGACAAATATTGAGCGTATTTGGGTGATTTTGGCTTTAACTGATAGATATTGATGGCAGGATACTAAAGCCAACCCAATATTTCTTATTAAAACTTGTGTTAACCCAAAACTGATCGCTTGTTTTGGTTGCCTTGAACTTGATACGCATACTTTGCGTTATTCAACATGTACAATAAAATAACTGGTTATTTTTTAACGAAAATAAATTTTTAACACAGCAACAATAGGGTAATGGGATTTTGAGGTGGCATAAAACAGTCTTAACTTTAAAGTATTAAAACACAGTATTCACCTAAATTTTTTTAACAAAAAAACTTCACTTTAATCAAACTCTTCATTTAAGCCATGATAAAGTTACCAACCCAAATAATTTTCATATTTTTTACTTAGATAGGTTATTACTTGACAACAATCTCACTAATCGTAATTAATATTCTTCAACAGATATCTCAACATAGCGAAGGCCCCAATGGACGAAAAAGGCTTATTTGTGAGGTTTGCATTACAAGATTACGAGATGCTTGTAACTTCAAGAAACAAGTCTTGGAATCCGAGAAGAAGTTTGTGGATATGGTGGGAAGGGGAGAGTTCAGACCAAAAGGTGAGCGAAATATCAATAAGAGTCAATGAAATTAAATATAAGCGTCATGTAATTTTTTTTGTGGATTGTACTTATTTGTCCTCAAGCTTTTATCTAACTTAACAAAATGAGTCAAAATAAGGCGTTTTGAAAAAGTAATTAAGTAAAATAGAATGTCAGAGGCCTTCGTGCAGCTTAAAAACCTTGTATTTCATGTAACAACAGTCTGTATATTATAATAAATTGCAGTGAATTTTACCCAGAGGCTGGTAACAGATGAAAAAGAAAAATTAATTGAATTTGTTTTTTTTACTGAACATGTTATGTTTTTGCAGCATCACCTGTTATCTATGAGAGTACCATGAAATGCGAGGCCAACGTGGACGACATCCCTGATCATGAAGAAGTGGAGTTCTTGGATGAGGATGATTTTGATAATGGTATGTTTTGCATTTATTGTGTTGTTTATTTGTTGTTTCTAATCTATAATAAAGTTATGTTAGTATAATACTTTAAAAATAGTGCTCAATATTATGCCTTGATGGGTTGAGATGAGGATGATGATGATGAATACAGTAAAAGTATAGATTCTTAATGAAAATCTCAACACTTATTTTAAATTAAATTAAAGATTAAAACTCCGTCATTTCCCATGGTTAGTAGTGACATCAACTATTTACTATGAAAGGTGCATTCGACTATGGAACCAAAACGCTCAAAATATTTCTTTTCTATGAAAAATGATTATGATTTTTAGGTACATAATATATTTTATGTGTTCAAATGTATGCTAATACAATATCCTGTTTCTAGTTTCTCTCAAAGACGAATCGACAAGCACAGCACTGGAAGTGACAGCCACACCTCTCCCTTCTAAGAGCAAGAGAGGTAGACCCAAGAAGACCACTATGGAGAAGTCTGAGAAGAAATCCAAGCCCAAGTTGGAAGAGAAACCAAAGACTTCTAAAGCTCTGTCTAAAGGTAAGTTTTCAGTACTTTATTGTTGATCAGAATATGTGTCAAATAGAAATGGATGTTTGTGGAAATGCGCGACATATCCAAGATTTGGTGTGTAGTAAATTACTGAAGAAGATTGTTATTGTTAATATAAATAAACCTCTACAATGAGGGTGAAATTTTTAGACGGTACTAATATAATTATATGACTGATAAAATGTTTGTTCTGAGTTGTAGATGTTAGTGATTAGACAAAGTCCCCAAAAATGTTCCCGGTACATAGGAGAATAAAACTTTTATATATTTAGAGCGAATTTAAAAAGTGAACTTTATTGACCTTTACTTAAAGCTTACGATAGCGTGATTCAGAGTTAACTGTTGTATCGCCATCTATTGGCGGCTTGAGGAACTATTGGTGATTGAATAGTGATGTTTTATTTGTGCTGTAGCTGTATACCATCTGCGATACAAAGTGCCCTTATGGTACTTACTGCCTATGTAAGCCTTTAACTTTTTCTTGTTGGAGATTTCGATACATAAATATATCGTACTAGCTTCCGCCCGCAGGCTTCGCCCGCGTGGAATTCGTTTCAACTTCACCCCCCTATTTCACCCTCTTCCGGGTGGAATTTCTAAAAATCCTCTCTTAGTGCTCCCCTACACTCCCTAAGGAACATAATTGCCAAATTTCAGCTTTTTCCGTTCAGTAGTTTCGGCTGTGCGTAGTCAATCACCAGTAACGCAAAAAATTTATATGTTAATATCGTATTTAATATTTTTCTCCTAGTGTACACTACTATTCATTTCTATTTGACATAATGTTCTGGATTATTATATGAATAGGCTGTGATGAGTTAATGTGTATATTGATTTTTTATAGATAATTATAAATAGAAATTTAAAGAACTTTTACATTACAATAATTTGACTATAATTCCACTTTGTCTCGAGTTTTCAACTCAAAGGAAAACATTAAAATATTTACTGTTCTTTCCACAAGCTTTCTTGCGAGTGTTTTGTGCAATTAAGGTAGCAAAGGAGTATGCAGCACCACCCCTCTTCTGCGCCCATGATTGTGACCGACCTAGAACAAGACTCAATTTAGGGGCTGGGGTGTTTAGTCCGGTTAGCAGATGGTATTAGAACATTAGTTGGTTAGTTTGTTAATGAGTGTGAGGACAGGAACTGTTAGTGATAGTCCGCTTAGTTGCGGTTAGTAATAATTCAGTAATTGTTAGCTATAAGAATACAGTTTTTAATTTGCACAGTAAGGTTATTTTCACTAGGCTGATGTGACCTTCGTTTTCGGAGATGTTTGCGCAGGTACAGTAAGGGTGCGGTTCCACTGAGGCGGAGCGGAGCGGAGCTGTGCGCGATTCACCAATCACATGGCTTGAAAATCACGCGAGGCACAATGAGATGTAGATTTCAAGCCATGTGATTGGTGGATCGCGCACAGCTCCGATCCGCTCCGCCTCAGTGGAACCGCACCCTAACTGACCAATCAAAACACGGCGGCCATGACAGTATTTTGTGATGCGCTACTTTGTATTGGCCATGGACGTATTTACGCCCATGGTATTGGCTAACTAACCTACCGCCCGCACTCCCCGCCTCCTACCACCATTTTGGCCTTAAAATCGACATCTGCGCAGCCACTCATAGCCAACTTCATATCGGCCGAGTTAAACCTTACTGTAACCTTGTTAATTTAATGCAGGTTGGAAACCGAATCCATAGACCAAAAATGATGTGGTCATAGTACTGGTTTGTGAAGCCCACCAGACGTATATAAGTCAGACAGTTATTGACAATTGCCACATTTTCCATAGAGTAAAAATGTTCTATTAACTTGTGCAATTCTCATCACAGCCTTTTTGTATAAATTTATATTATAATAAAATGTAGATTATGTAGTAGTGATTGATCATTATATAAATGTTTTTGTGCTGGTTTTCTTCTCTGAAATTTAGACCATCATAGATATAAACAACTTTACTGATATTATTTAAGGATGTACGCCTTTGTTTAGCCAGATTTTGTAGATAAATTGGCACCTGTCCGGGGTCTGGTTTTGTATTTTATTTATCATTTCGAAATTTATTTAACTCATATCCGGTACTCACAACTTTTTTATTGTGTACCGGACTTTCGACCACGTTCACACTAAACCACGTTATATCAAGTCTCCTAGGAAACTGTGTGCCTCGATATTATAAATTAAATATACTGACATTTTATTACTCTATTATTACAAGTGTGTTACGATGTTAAACTGATATAATTAATTTTCATCCGACAAAATGTCATAGTTCAGAAGTTGCACCATCTAATAGTAGCTAGGTACCTATATGTTTTGAACATTTATAAATTTTCTTACTTTCATATGTAGAAAAATAACGACAAAAAACGTACAATATTATACGATAAATCTAATAAGCTATAGTTGTTGTTCATTTAATTTGCTAAACAACCTCGTTTTCTTGACAATTCTGAACTAATTTTTTTCGTCGAGATTTTCGGTATTATCTTTGGTATTAATTAATCGGATTGGATCTGATGTTAGCTTGTCGCGGAGATAATGATAAAGGACATTATTAGACAATAACAGATTTAATCCCAATTCTTATTCTGTTTAATGCATTGTAATCTATGTGATATGAAGTCGAAATTACAGCCGCTTAGGATTTGATGCTTTACCCTATACTTGAGTTGCCGATTATATAGAACTAGCGGACCGCCCGCGGTTTCACCCGCGTGGATCCCGTTCTCGTGGGAATATATGCATGTATTATACATAAAAACCTTCCTCTTGAATCACTCTACCTATTACAAAAAACCGCATCAAAATCCGTTGCGTAATTTTAAAGATTTAAGCATACAGACAAACAGACAAACAAACAGACGGACAAAAATAGCGACTTTGTTTTATACTATGTAGTGATTGCCACTCCGCTAAAACAGCTTTTATTACTTGTGTACTTATTAATTTAGCTTGTAAGCAAAATTTACATAAGACATTTTAAATTCTTGCCATCAATCTACTTTGACCTCTATCTACAGACATAGAAAGGTGGCATTTGTGTGGGTGCCATTTAAACGAATTCGAAAAAAAATCGATTATAAAAATTTGCGGGCCTCATTTCGTCTTTTGCGTTTTACTCGGATAGCTTATGAACTTGTATCAAGCTGCCTCGAAGTTATATCAGTTACCTAAAATATCTAAAAACCTTAAGCACTGCTTTTATGACGTAAATAATTATGACTAAGATGGTTTTAAAATGAATATTTCATATATTCATTAACAATTTAACATAATCCGACTGGACGATAATTGATTTTAAGAAACAACGGTACATTGGAATATACCTATTCTTCAATGAAACCATGAACTGATTTTTAAAGTGACGTTTCACTTTCTAGGTAAGAAACGCCAAGTGATGGCGCAGTACGAGGCGCAGAGTAAGTCCTCTTTATCTAACACGACACGCAACAGATTAATAAAAACGAATGCCACAATAATTTTAGAATGTTCTACTGTGATTCCCTTTAAATGGCACAGACACAACTATCTATGTTTCTTTTGCCATAAAAATTTCAAAAACGTTAACGACTTAAAGGAACACACGAATGAAGTTCATAAAAATTCAAACGTAAAATCTGCAGTTTCCTACCTTAAAAGGGATGAAAAAGTCAAAGTCGATGTCTCTTTGATTGTATGTAAAATATGCAATGTAAACGTCAGTGACATAAACGCTCTTATAGATCATATTAAAAGCGATCATGCTAAGACGTTTACACCATTTAGTTACGGAGTAATACCATATAGACTGCAAAACGATAAGTTTCAATGTGCAGTATGCAATAAGGAATTTCATTATTTCATTAAGTTGAACGAGCATATGAATGAGCATTTTGGCAACTATGTCTGTGAGTTGTGCGGTAAATCTTTTCTGAGTCAGGACAGGTTGCGCTGCCACGCTGTGAACCACGGATCAGGGTATAAATGCCTGTCGTGCCCGAAGATTTTCGATTCACTCACCCAAAAAAATATCCACGAAGCTGAAATTCACAAGAAAGATAAAGGCATAAAATGTGTGTTTTGTCCGGAGACTTTCAAAAATTACACGCTCCGCAAACGACACCACAATGTCGCTCATAACATACAACTTCCGACGGTCAAATGTCCAGTATGTGGAAAAATTTTCGAGATTCTTAGCAAGATGCGCTCACATCTGAAAGAAGTTCATATTAGGGAGAAGAATTTCTCGTGTTCTATGTGTGAACATAAGTTTTTCTCCAAGAGCCATCTGCAGAAACACATGGTCAAACATTTCGGGGAGAGGACGCATCAGTGCGACGTGTGCAAAAAGTCTTACGCAAGGAAGAACACGTTAAGAGAACATATTATGCGCATACATAGTAATGATAAGAAATACGCGTGTGCGTAATACAGTCAATCGTTTGTGCATATCCATGGCTCTCGTATGCATTCATTTTTACGATGTAACGGTTCAATGATTTCTTTATTGTAAATAGTTAATTCTTAGGTTGTTACTGGTGTTGGTTCATGTATTTTTGGTTGAGGCACAATATTGTCTAGAAAATTCTAGAATTTTTCCGAAATTTTTAACATGTTACAACGTCTAAGGTTTCAATATTATGTGTATACCTACTCATACAATGATAATAAAAAATCTAATGGAGAGATAGAGAGAGAGAGAAACTAATTGAGTAGAAGTTTGTCCTTTAAAAAGTTTTTTATGTCAAATTTACGAGAAATCAATTATCAACGTTGAGAGGCTTTATTTTTTCGATCAGCGATTAAACTATTTCAGAAATACTAATTGTTAAACAATGCCACACTGTATTTCGTATACGTATTATGACTTTAAATGTACCCTAAAGCTTTAGAATTCTTATGTCAGTTTTGTCGTATTTTTATTAGTTTGAAATAGTAGCATAAATAAAGGGTACATTTACAGTTGGAAAATTTCTTTTCAGATGATAAAACGCGGAAATACAAAGGCTACGAATCATCTTCCGTGCGCAGGCGGAAAAATCTACAAATTCTTTTCAACAATACAACGGTTATACCATTCAAATGGCGGGGGAAGTATCTATGTTTTTATTGTAGCAAAGACCTTCCAGAATATTCGGAATTGAGGAAACATACCAAATCCCACGGAAATTGTTCGACAAGAGACCATTCTCTAAAGGTCCTCAAAGGAGGTCAGAACATGGAAATAAAAGTAGACATTTCCGAAATTTCCTGTGAAATATGCAATGAGCCTTTCTCTACTTTAAATGAAGTGCTAAATCATCTCTACACTAAGCACAAACTGGAATTTGACCGAGAAGTAGATATGGCAATAAAAGAGTATAGATTAATGGATCTCAGTTGCTTAGTGTGTAATGACAAATTTACCTACTTCGGATATCTAGTCTCCCACGTTAACAATTTTCACCCGAAGAATTGTCTGCTTTGTGATAAATGTAACCAGAAATTTAATAAGAAGCGAGATCTGTTTTCACACATGAAAAATTATCATAGAGAAGGCGGATATAGTTGCGAATTTTGTACCCAAATATTTAGTACTCTTAATATTTTACGAAAACATAAGAATAACAAACATTTTACTAGATGTAACATTTGCCAATTAAAATTGCCGACAGGTATCCTTAAACGAAAGCATATGGAGCTAGAGCATCCAGACGATGGGTCATTGCAATGTGACAATTGTTGTAAAGAATTTCATACAAAACAGGGGCTGAAAATGCATCTTAGAAAGTGCAAAGGAGAAGACGAATTATATGTTGATATAAAGAAAGAAAGTTTTGATGCAATGGATTTAGACGACAATTACGAAGACGTAAAACGACCTAGTGTGAAACAAGTACGAGAAAATATTGTTATAGTAATTAACATGTCCACGGCCATACCTTTTAATTTTTATAAAAATAAGTTCAATTGTTTTTACTGTTGTAAAGATTTTCCCGATTCAGACTCGATGAGAGAGCACACGGTAATGGAACATCCAGTTTGTGATATCAAACAGAAATGTATAAGAAAGTGTAGGGAATCAGTCGCGTGTGTCAAAATTGACATTTCCTCCCTCGCTTGCAAGATATGCTTTGAATCCATGAGCGATCTCGATATTCTTGTGGATCATCTAATAATTAAACACGATGCCAACTATGATAAATCTATAACGACTTGTTTACAGCCATATAGGTTGATAAAGGACCACATGGCGTGTCCGCATTGTCCGAGCGAAGTTTTTCGTTTCTTTGGTACTTTGCTAAAACACGTAAATAACAAACACACGGATAACAATATCATTTGTGTGTATTGCGGTCAGACATTCAGACGTGATCAGAATTTAAGAGTACATATTTGGCGGAATCATCGTGACGATAGATTTAAGTGTACCATCTGCGGTGCCGACTGTAATATACCATCGAGACTATACATGCATATGGCTAAAGCTCATGGCGTTAAAGCAGCCAAATGCCCCAAGTGCCCTGAAGCTTTCTCTACACAGTATTCGCGGCAGAAGCATTTGATCGAAGCGCATAATTCTGGCCATAAATGTACGTATTGTGGAAAACTTTTTACAAGAAATTCGTTTATGAAAGACCACATAAGACGGACACATTTGAAAGAGAAAAACGTCGAGTGTTCCATTTGTAACATGAAATTCTTTAATAATATTCTTCTCAGACGGCATATGGTAAAACATAGTGGCGAAAAGAACTTTCATTGTGACATTTGTGATGAAAGATTCTACTGGAGGAAGAGTCTTCGAACTCATATGGCGAGACACAACAAACTAATGAATCCAATACATTTGTAGATTTAAGAATAACGTTAGGCTGAAAAATGATCTCAACGCAATCTCGGTTATTTTTGTAAGTAAAAAGTATAGTCTTACTAGTTATAGGCTTACACGATAAGTTCTGAATGTTTTATTTTATTTGAACACGTATTTAAAAATATGTTGTATATATTTGTAATTGTATAATAAATAAAGTGAACAATGATATTATATTTTATGATATTTTTCTCAATAGTCCTTGCCATCCAACTAGAAGAGCAACACAAATAGAATGTTTATTTTCTGCATTACTTACTACGTTTATAAAAGGCATACTAAAGTATTAAGCATAAAGGCATATCGGATAAATTGAAATTTCTGATTAAATTTTATAAAAGCTAAGAATCATTTCTATACCATCTAGGTATTTTAATGAAGATGAAACCTCAAAATTCAGTATCCAGAGAAAGTCTTCGGCAATATTACCATATTTGCGAAATAAGCCCTCGCTAAGACGAATCCACGGTGTGCTAGATCTGAAGTAACAGAATAGGCTTTCTTTCCAGATAAGAGCACAAGGATGCATCGCGATGCAAATCGGCGGCGAAGACAAAACCTTCAGATATTGTTCAACAATACCTCAGTGATACCTTTTAAAGGGCGAGGAATTTTTAAATGTTTCTATTGCGGGAAAGCTATAGTAGAGTACCAGGAGTTTAGGCAACACACTAAAACTCATAATCCATGCTCAATAAACGACCGGGCTATAAAATTAGTTAAAACAGATGAGGCGGAAGTAAGAGTCGATGTATCGATAGTAATTTGTGAAATATGTAATGAATCTAAATCTAATTTTGAAGACTTAGTTACGCATCTGATCAATGATCACAATATCGTGTATGATAGGGAAATAAAGTTGTTGATTATAAAGTACAGATTAGAAGACTTTAAATGTGTTTTATGCGATCAGGAATGTAACACTCTCATTGCCTTGTTAACACATGTAAGCAATTCCCATGATACAACCAAACTTTTGTCCTGTTCCGAATGTCGGCAGAAGTTTAAGAAAAAAGGCGAACTAGATGCACATATAAGAGCCTATCATAAGAAAGTATATAACTGCACGAAATGTTCCTTAAGTTTCCCATCGTATTTTGAACTGCAGAACCATAAAAGTAATTCTCATATCGCAACGTGTAATATTTGCTTTAGACCCTTTGCTACGGCTAAGAAAAGACTACAACATCTAAAACTTGAACACGGTGATGACGATTTACGGTGTGGTTTTTGTGAAAAAGTCATTACTACGAAAATTGGTTTTCTAAAACATGCTTCCAAGTGTACTGAAATGGAAAAGAAGCATTCGCGGGACTGTTCAGAAGATTTAATAGGTTTCAACACCGATATTTTAAACTCCGAGCGCACTGTTAAAAAGACAAATGTTAAAACTATACGAAATAACATAGCGTGTCTTCTCAATAACTCTACAGCATTGCCATTTAAATTTTTTATGAATAGGTTTAGATGCTTCTATTGTCCTCAAGATTTTAGTGATTGTGATGGTTTAAAGGAGCATACTAAAATAGAACATCCTCACTGCGATACAAAATTCAAGTGCATGTTAATGCGGAATCGTGAATACGGGAAAATTAAAGTAGATGTATCTTCATTGTTTTGCAAACTTTGTTTTGAGGCTATGAAAGATTTAGATTATCTTATTGATCATCTCATTTCTGAACACAAATCAAATTTCGACAAGACTGTAGAAAGTAATGTGCAAGCATTCTCACTCATCAAAGATCGTTATCTGTGCCCTTTCTGTGGTGAAGTATTCAGATACTTCAGCAATGTACTCAAACATATAAGTCAAGCCCATTCAAATAACAATGCAGTTTGTATGCATTGCGGGGCGACTTTTCGTAATCTACCAAACTTACGAGCACACATATACAAACACCATAGACCAGAAAAACCTTCGAAATATAAATGTATGAAATGTAATCTTTATTTTAATAGCAAAAAAGATTACCAGACTCATTTCGGCAGGGTACATGGGAACAAGATGTTCGACTGCTCGACATGTGGGGAAAAGTTCCCATCTGCGCACGCTAAGGACAGGCACATGATAAATGAGCATCAATTAGGGCACAAATGTTCGTATTGTGGAAAATTATTCCCAAGAAATTCGCAAATGGTAGACCATGTGAGGCGTACTCATTTAAAAGAGAAAAACGTTCAGTGTCAAATTTGTCGGGAGTTGTTTTTCGATACACACGTTTTAAGATTGCACATGGTGACGCATTGTGGCGAGCGGAAGTTTCAATGCGACGTTTGTGGCAAAAAGTTTCTTTGGAAGAAAAATCTAATCGGCCATATGACAACTCATTTTAAAAATGTTAGCTGATAATCAAATAAAGATAACTAACTCATAACTCATAAGAAATATCATGGCGGGTAATTTGAAATGTTGGATAGAGGTTTTCACGTAGTTCAATTTATGATTAAAGATATTTTTTATGACGTTTTTAATTAAATGTATAGTTATTGAGTAGTAATTGAATTTATTAATAAGCGTAACATACTATAATTTGATGTATTAGGACCTTGCAGTGTGCCCTAAAATTAATGAAATCACAATAACAAACATTTCTTCAAATAAAAAGCGCCTCATATAGATAAGAAAATTTGTTTTCAGATGTAAACGGCCCGGCACACACGCAAAGTTTTAATAGAAGAAGGAATCTACAGATATTGTTCAACAATACGACCTTATGTCCTTTTAAATGGCGGGGGAAGTACTTGTGCTTTTATTGTGGAGAGGATATGCCAACATACGATGAACTTAAGAAACATACGAAAGGACATGGTCCTTGTTCTGACAGAGATAGAGCTATACGATTAGTTAAAGCTGCTGATGCGGAAGTAAAAATCGACGTTTCTGATATCAAATGTGAGATCTGTAACGAAAGTTTTATAAACTTTGATCAAATTGTAGATCACTTGAAACAAAAGCACGAACTGCCTTACGATACTAGTGTCAAGCTATCCTTGGCTGTATACCGGCTTACGGACCTACAATGTTTGTTTTGCGAGGAGAAATTTGATTATTTTAATAAACTTATCAAACACGTTAATAACAGACATCCAAGCGAAAGTTTTGAATGTTGTAAATGTTTTCAGATGTTCAATAAGAAGCGAGATCTAGATGCCCACAAGCGGATGCACCACAAAGAAGACTATAGATGTCTTAAATGTTCTGTAACATTCCCTTCCTATGCGGCTTTTAAGAAACACAATTCAAATTCCCACATATCTACCTGCAATGTGTGTTTTAAAAGTTTCTCGTCTCTAAAGAAACGGTTGAAACATATGAAACAGGAACATGTTGGTGATACCTTCGAATGCGGATTTTGTTTAAAAACAATGAGCACTAAACAAAGCTTTTTGCGACACGCGACCAAATGTAACTTAAAAATTAACAGTCTTGAAAACGAAGTTGTCGATGATAAGGATAGAAAGCCATCTGTAATTCAGATAAGAAATAATGTAGCGTGTATTCTAAATATGTCAACTGCCATTCCTTTCAAGTACTTTATGAGTAGGTTTAGATGTTTTTTCTGTTCTAAAGACTTTCAAGAATGCTCGGATTTAAGGGATCACACTGTAACAGAGCATCCACATTGTGATATTAAACTTAAAAGCATGAAACTACGTAACAGACAAGATGGCTGTATTAAAGTAGATATCGCATCTCTGTCCTGTAAATTATGTTTTGAACCGATTCAAGGCTTAGAAGTCTTGATCGATCATCTGATTTCTAATCACAAAGCGAGCTACGATAAGTCCATCGATTGTAACATGCAACCGTACAAATTAATTAAAGACAATTTCGCTTGTCCTCTCTGTGGCGAAGTTTATCGATACTTCAGTTCGTTGCTAAGACACGTTGGTAATTTCCATACGGATAATAAATATATTTGTGTATATTGCGGTAAACCGTTTAGAAATGTGTCGAATTTAAGGGCTCATGTTTCCAGTAAGCACAACACTGCAGTTCATAAGTGTAATAAATGCGATATGGAATTTACTTCTAATAGTAACTTACAAACTCATCTAGGTAGCGCACACGGGGCCAAAGTAATTCAATGTTCGATGTGTCAAGAAAAGTTTATTTCCAACCATAGAATGCAAAGGCATATGGTAAATGTACATAGATCTGGACATACGTGCACGTTTTGTGGAAAACTCTTCACAAGAAATTCACTAATGGTTAATCATTTGAGACGAACACATTTGAAAGAAAAGAATGTTGAGTGTTCAGTATGTTTTGAGCGATTCTTCGATGGGCAGCGTCTCAAAATACATATGGTTAAGCATTACGGGGAACGTAATTTTCACTGTGACGTGTGTGGAAAGAAATTTTTATGGAAGAAAAATTTGAGGGGCCACATGTCTTCACATATAAAAAATGCCACCCAAATTCAAAGTAATATTATCTAGACTCGTTTAAACATGGCTACTTGGCGGAACTAAGACTACTGTCCAAAAAATATATTAAATATCCATTACCTACGAGTCACTCGATTACAAGTGATTATTTCAGGAGCATATTTAAAATCTGTACAGAAATCTTTACTCAAATATACAATCTTACATATTTACCAAGAAATTTTATAGCAATTGCCAACCAAACACATAGAGAATATAAAGCCTTTTTGTCACGCATTTTTTTACCAGTCGATGTTTTAAGAGGTGGATTCACATCAAGAAAAATTTCTTTCCAGATGAAGTCGCGCATGGCAAGTACGAGCACTGGACCTCTCAGAAAAGGAGGAAAAATTTGAAAATCCTCTTCGACAATACTTCTATTATACCATTTAAATGGCGTGGCAAGTACTTATGCTTTCACTGCGACACAACTATCGCAGATTACACCGAATTCAAAAAGCATACTAGATCGCATGGTCCTTGTTCAATTCAGGATTATTCTTTTAGACTTATCAAAGGGTCTTACAATGAAGTTAAAATAGACATATCTGATATTTACTGTGAAATATGCAATGAAACGTTCAAGTCCCTAGATGAAATAGTAGATCATCTTATAGCTGAACATCGTCTTGAATACGACAAAACTGTTGAAACTCTTTATGAAGAATATGTTCTGGCTGGCCTGCACTGCCAGTATTGCGGAGAGCAATTTGAATATTTTCGTTTTCTCAGGAGTCATATTAAGATGTTCCATCCAAAAAACAGCTTCATGTGTGATGATTGTGGACTTACCTTCAATAAGAAAAGAGACTTGACAGATCATATTCGGCGACATCACCGTAAAGGCGGCTACCCCTGTGACGAGTGTTCTGAAGTATTCAATTCTCAAACCTTATTGCGAACGCATAAGAATGACTTTCATTTCAGAAAATGTAAAACTTGCCTTTCAAGTTTCGCCTCTTTAAGTCTTCTTCGGAGACACATTAAGTTAGAACATTCTGTTATTACAATTAAGAAATGTCCACACTGCGCTAAAGAGTTTCATTCGAGACTAGGTATGATGCAACATGCACGAAATTGTAAAGCCAGAGTTATTGTTAAAAGAGAGAAGCCGGCTACGTTTTCCAGGAAAGTAATACTGATACCGCGGAAGACACAGAACGTATTGCAAATCCGTCAAAACATTCTCTGCGTACTGAATATGTCAACAGCAATACCGTTTAAGTTTTTCGCTAAATTTTCTTGCTTTTATTGCTCAAAAAAATTCACTGAATTCGAAGAATTAAAGGAACATACAGCGTCGGAACATCCTGCCTGCGATTTGAAATCTAAGTCCATAACGAAGTGTAAAGGAGAGCGTACGTGTGTGAAGGTAGACGTGACTTCACTAGCTTGTAAGGTATGTGGTCGACCAATGGAAGACCTGGATACTTTGATAGACCATTTAATCTGTAGACACAAAGCAAATTACGACACGTCCTTCACTGATTGCTTTGAGCCGTTTAAGATAGTTAAAGACAATATCCCCTGTCCTCATTGCTCGCAAATCTTTAGGTATTTCGCCACACTAATACGGCATATCAACGCGGAGCACAGTAGTAACAGAAAGATATGTGATTTTTGTGGCCGATGTTTCAAGAACGCTGCCAACTTAAAAGTACACATTGGCTATTCGCACACTGGCACCTGCGAATGCGACGAGTGTGGGCTTAAGTTCAAAAATCAGTGGTGTTTAGGTCGACACAAGGCGAAGAGTCATGATGTAAAGGATTTCAAATGTCCGAAATGTCCCGAGCTGTTTCAGTCGCAATATCACACACAGAAGCACTTGATTCAAATTCACGGTATCGGCCATAAGTGCAGCTACTGTGGTCGCATGTTCACTCGAAACTCCTTCATGAAGGATCATATAAGACGGACTCACCTGAAAGAGAGAAATGTCCCGTGCTCAGTTTGCAATGAAAAGTTTTTCGATAACTATTTGTTGAAACTGCACATGGTGAAACATGACGGGGAAAGAAAGTTCTCGTGTACTGTTTGTGGGAAGGCATTTTTGAGAAGAAGTAACTTGACCTCTCATATGGATATGCACAAAAAATATGGACATGTTCAAATTGTTGAAACCCAGGATTGATTTTGATTCAGTAATTATTTTACGGGCTCAGAACAAGGAGCGGCTACACGCTTAGTTGTGCATGGTTAGGCATAAATTAACAGTAAGAATTGACCAGTTCCGTGGCGTTATTGCGATAGTAAGATAAATCACCGGATAAAATGTGAAGCATTGTTTGAATGTTGACTAGGTTTCTCTAGGGTTTCAGATGTTATGTTTTGTATAAAGTAGGAGCGCATAATACCAATATACAAATTTTCATTAGGGTTACAACGAGCATTATTGATACCAGACATCGTTATCAAAATTTTAAATCTTTCCTTTATTTTATTTGGCATGTCACGTACGTACTTAATATTTTCATTATTCAACATCGTTCTAACGTGCGTATTTTTTTAGATTTTCTTTTAGATTCATGATTACATGTATGCTATCTATTAAATGTTTTCAAAAACGTCTCGTGGGCACTGTAACAACACACTCTATGGTCACACTGCCTCTTAACGTGTTATTTAATGCGCTAATTTTCCAAATTAAGAAGAAAATAGACTTGTCAAAATTGTCAAAGACTCTTAAATACTTTCAAGTGTAAGACGCAGGTGTGGCTGTAGTATAAAACAAGAAAAAGCACCCAGATCGACAACTGAAAGGAGATGTTTCAAATCCGGCCCACAATATGTACAGTACCTCGAAAAATCGAGAAAAATCCATGGAATTCGAGAAAAATAAAGATAAACTGCTTAAATGCATACTTTTCTGGTACAAAAATTGTATTTATCATTCACTTTTATCACGTTTCAACATGGCGTCTTGCCAATTTGTCATTGATCATAGATCACGAACTGTCTACTGTCACCTCAACATGACAGAAATGTAGGTACATATGTCAAACTTCAATCAAATCAACCAACGTGACATGTGATGACAGCTTACCGCCATGACGGATTTTAGTTTCCGTGTTGCAATTTTACGTGTACTTTTTTGTGTTGTACCACCAAACTAAAGCAATTTAAAGGAATTGGATGATTGAAAACTGTTTTAATTGTGTTTCTCCATTTTTGAGTATGGTGTACAAAGTCGTGGCCGGGGCTCCATACATTTTGAAACATCTCCATTTAAACTCTCAGTCTTTTACTCAAATATTAAAAAAAAACCACCTAAGGGTGCCTTTCCACCAGAGATGTGCTATGCTACGTCTCTATGGATGCGTTTGCCATCCACCAATCATATTCAGCACTTAGGGGGTTTCTAGGCGGGCCAATGTATGTGATGGAAGATCTCGAACGCATCTTTAGCAACGTAGCATAGCACATCTCTGGTGGAAAAGCACCTTAAGTCTGGTAGCCCGGCTTGGTAATGATTGCGCGTGGTAAGAATCTTCAACTAAACGCAAGTCACCACGCAATATATAATATAATATAATACTAGCATAGGTATAAATGTTTAAGGTTAAGTTAAGAAATATTTACTTGTAGTTTGCCACAAACTCCATTATAAGGAATATTTTGTTTTGTGGATAGTTTCATTAAAAGTTTTGTTTATAATATAATGAACGGTTTTCTCTAAACTCTCTTATGGCGTGGCGATGACAATTTATCAATAGACGGCTTCTATGAGCGTTTAATAAAAGATTTTTAGTGTTATTCTTTTGAATGCTCTAAGAATTATATGAGGGAACATACTCATACTACGTGAACAGTTCACGGGGGAGGGGGACTTCTAAAATACTACGCGTGGTCACGCAGGGGGCCGAGGGTCTCTTAGGTTTTTTAGACCAAGCTCGCGCTTTTTCGAGCTATTGAATATATTTATCGGATACTAAGACGTGATTTCTAATCTGTGGTTATTAATCTGGGACGAAACTTGAGGCAGTATAGTGCCACCAACTTATCTGTTCAGTAAACGGATGTCGCTAGTGCAGCGTTCAATGTTACCATACAATAAAATTTGGCGACTGTCAAGGGAGCTCAACAACTTTGAGACCTATGATTTTTACCAGATGTTGCACATAATTCGATGGTAAATGATGACAAAGCCTTTCCGACGAATATAGATACACAACTTGGGCTGTGGCTACTAACAATTCAGTAACATAGGATGTTATCATTATCTCAATCCATCTGGGCCCACTATTAAGCATAGGTCTCTTCTCATATTGAGAAGGTTAAGACCATGCTTATATTGCATGCATGCTTTAAGTTCACCATGCTGAACAAGTGCGGTTTGGCAATGTTTTCCTTTACCGTTATATCAAGTGACATTTAAATGCTTAAAACGCACATAACTTAAAAAAACGGAAACATCCAAAAATAAAAGAATTACGTAGGCCAACACACACACACAAATAATTGTCATCGTGATTTCTAAGTTTGAGGGGTTCAACACGAGAAATCCCTGTGGAAAATGATGGCGATGCGCCAGAGAAATTTCTTCAGCTTTTTTTCACTCATTAGCTTGTAAACAAATTGTTCACTAACTCCTGTAACAAAGATATAATTAAGATATAATTATAATATAACTGTAATAAAGATATAATTATATGAAGTATAAAAAAATTCGATACCTAATAAATTCAGTGACACTTTAATTGATTATGCAAACATAAGTGAGGAAAATAAAATAACTGAAATATTTATTTGAATTTTATCGGACAATTAATTAACTAGCAATAGCAACACTAACATGTTGTAACTGCGACGTATTCTGCCGCATATTCAAATACGTTATTTTCGGAGTTAGCAGGCGATTTTCTTCCCTCGTACAATCTAAAACTTTTAAAATAACTAATGTTGCATCACTTCTAAGAGGCTCGGGCATTTTTAATCACTTTTTGCAATTAAAATCGAATTAAAACACATAGAGCACACGCACTTCAAAGACTTGACAGCGGACATAAAATTTCAAAATTGACGTTGTCTTTTTTTAGTTCCATTTTTTTCTACTGAACAGATAAGTTGGTGGCATTATAGTTGCTTGGGTGAATTTGACACGACAGGTATCGAGAGACAGATGACGTTAGAACGTCATTTCTGAGGACTCTATTTTGGGGTTTAGGCGCGAAACGTGGGTCATGTTTAATTTGCCGCGTTTCGGGAATTACAGAGTTTGCATGGTTGTGACTGTTAAACAATAATTGAAAATCCAACAGTCCAATCCAATCTTATTCGTTATATTTATTAAATATCTGTTTGCAAAACATCATTAAAAACCGTATTTATATTACCATGTGAACACCCGAGGAGTGGGGAGGGGGTAGCTAGAGGGGCCTAGCAAATACTACGGATGGATAGTCACGCAGGGGGGAGAGGAGGGTGCCATAAAATTGTAAAAATGGGTCACGTAGTACATACAAGTATGTTCCCAAAGCTTTAATATGATACCAGAGTGACCTACCGTTTCACTCCTTTCACCGTGAAATAAATAAAAATATGTATTTACTCGCAAACTTGTGTAGATGGCTAAAGATGGATAAAGATAGAGGAGTAAAATAGATACCGATCCCGCCCGTCCCTTGTAAAGCTAGTGTTAAAGTATAATATTGTGCTGTCATATCAACCTTGAGCAAATCACTAAAATTTAGTGTGTGTCATCTACAATGACAATGTGTGATTATGTGTGTATCTATCCTAAGCTTCATCCGTGTTTAAAACCTTGTTTAACATAAGTTGTATTACATGTTTTTTATTTTAGTACATCGTTCATTGAGCTATTGGTAAAATCGTGTATAGTTCGATTTGTTTGCTATGATTTTTTTTCTCATGTAAATAATAACAAATTGAATAAAATACATGTGTTATTTTAAATGTTTTTTTTATTTCCTATCCAACATTCATTTACAATGCCATACCTACTATTATATACGATTGGCAATATACTTGTTTATTCCTTAGATTTTTTTTCATAATATCGCTAGAAATTAATAAGCGCTAACTTTTTAAATAATACAGTCTAGGAAATTTAAAATCTACATATAAAAAAGCGAAAGGTCACCCATGTATCACGAAATCTCTGAAACCGCATAACGCATAAAGATGAAATTTGCCAGGGAGGTAGTTTATAGTTAGGAAGCATACGGTTAAAACAGATTTTTTTTGATAGTCCACCACTAAGATGGTCAAATAGGGGTTCAAAGTTTGTATGAAAGTAAGGTAAAATACTTCTACGCGGCATAAAATACCATTTAACAAGCTATGTTAAGTTAATTCATTGCGTTTTAATATAAAAATAGTATTAGGTATGATATAAAAAAGCTCAAACAATGAAAGCCTAGGAAAGTATAGTCCACTACGTCCGATTACAGTGAAGTGATATTTGTAAATGTTGATAAATCCTAAAACGGTAACGGAAAGACTACAATTGAAGAAAGGTTATAAAAGACTAATTTCTTTGCAGGTGCCAAATACAATTCAATGGAGGACCAATTTAAGAAACGAGAATTGGCACATAAGCTATTGTTGAAACGACGCAATGTCGAATACGTGTTGCAGTATGGCAACGTTACGCCTTTTATGTGGTACAAGGGCAGATACAGATGCTTCTACTGCGCGGAACCCATGAAAGATCCCGTGTTGTTGAGAGAGCACACGGCTATGGTGCACCAATTCGCCAATCTAGAGCTCGTCGTACACGACAGGACAAAGAATAACAGAAATAGAGATGCGGCTGTTAAAATAGACGTCACTGACATTTCCTGCAAGCTATGTCCGCAAGCTGTGAACAGCTTGGAACAACTTATCCATCATTTGATCATAGCCCATGATGCGGAGTATGACGTGAGTGTACCGAACTGTCTTCTCCCTTTTAAATTAGACAAGGATCATCCGTCATGCCCCATATGCAATCTTCAATTCGTCTTCTTCGAATACCTTCTACGTCACGCGAATAAACACCATTTGGCTCATGACTTTATTTGCGATGTTTGCGGAACCAGTTTTCAAGGGGAAAATCACCTGAAGATGCACAACAGATATTATCACAGGGATGGCGGTTACACATGTGACCACTGCGGGATTAGTCTCGCTACACTGTCGAAGAAAACGCTCCATGAAAAAAATGTCCACATGATAAACCTTTCGACGTGTCCTCATTGCCCGGAAACCTTTAAAAGTTCGTACTCTAAGAAACTCCATTTAGCCAATGTGCACGGAGTTGAAGAATTAAAGATAAAGTGCCCATACTGCCCGAAAGTCTACCCGCAGGAAAGCATCATGTCTCGTCATATGAGGCGAGTTCACTTACGAGAGAAGAACGTTGAATGCGAGGTCTGTGGAGACAAATTCTTCGGGCCTTACGATGTGAAACTTCATATGTTGAAACACAATGGAGATAAGAAATTTGTTTGCACAGTCTGTGGGAAGAAATTCTCTAAAAAGAGCAATTTGAACTCGCATTTTGTAATACACACAGGAAGCCGGAAATATTCTTGCAAACTTTGCAAAACAGATTTCGCTCACCGTCCCAATCTTAGGATTCACTTCAAGGCTAGGCATCCTGAGTATGACACTAAGGTAGAACAGATCACTGGAATTGTCGATGAAGTAGATGAATCGGAAATTGTTCAGATGGAATTTGTTAGAGACGAAATCGAGGGAGCGGAATTGACTGGAGAATATATTGATTAAGAAGTTACTAGTACACACGTGCAACTGAACTTAGAGAAATACTCTATGTTTAATTCTAAAACCACGATCCTACCTAATATTAAATCGAATAATTCCCACTGGCATTATTTATAAAGAAAAAGATAAGAATAAAGAAGAATTAGATACGTAGGTAGTTTACAAACAACACCTTTTTGTAGAAGTGCGTAGGGTTTTAATCATTTGACCTTCATTTATAAACTGTATAGTTCTCTGTATTTATTGTAAGTAGTAAAAATATTTAATTTATGAATATTTGTTTTGTGATAGTAATAAACGTTTAGCGCGCAGACCTTTTGAGTTTACTTTTATAATAAAGCGCACGTTAAGGTTACGATACGTCTGTTTGGAATGCTTCTAAATGGAAAATTTCCATATGAAGATACTTCTGTTTAAAGGCACATTGACTCACTTCTATTTAGATGTACGCGCCGCCACATCGAAGATAGCACGCTAT
Organism: Hesperia comma; assembly: GCA_905404135.1. NCBI lineage: Eukaryota > Metazoa > Arthropoda > Insecta > Lepidoptera > Hesperiidae > Hesperia > Hesperia comma. Next base: position 17,451,221 of record FR990015.1, on the reverse strand, counting down.
CACGTCGGTCGACGTCGTACGGAAGAATTATCACAATAGATTGCCATTGATAGTCGGCAGCGGACGACGTTCATTTGGATTGGATACATGGATTTCAATCCGTTTGAAAATCCAAAGCTGGAAGGCGTCCATTTTATTGGCATACGTTTATCACATTCACGAAAGCATTTTGGAAGATGTCCACTCCATTTGGATTAATGGACATATCGTCAATGGCTACCTGTCCTTAATGATGGCACATATTCCCTATGACTGTATAGTTAGTGAAAAAGCCGATATTACACGGTACCAGGTACCCAGAATGTCCATTAAGGAAACTACTGTTACAAGACAACTGATATTGATGTTTATATTGTCGTCATCCTAAGTACTTAATGAGGGTCGCCGTTTTTGTGCTCACCAGTTGGCGCCACCGGCGAGGTGAGGTCCTGCTGTCAAAGCCCGCCCATACATAAACAGTGACAAATGACATTCAGACAAGCGAAAAGTGACAGACAGACCTCACTTTTCACTAGCGCCTCTAGCGGAAAATTCACACGCGGTTACCCACATTGAATAAAATTTGTTGCACCTGACGAAGATATCTACAAGAAATTGCCACTGAATCAATGATTCTGATTATGCATACATTCATTAAAATATAATTTAAGTATCTGTTGTCACATAAAATCTATTGTCTCGGTTTGAAATCGAACCTTCGCCTTACAGGTAATAAGGGGCTGTCTCTGTCATCCATACGTTGTGAACGTAAACTGTCTGGAATTAAGAGTTCATAATCTGGGGCAGATAACCTTAGTAGTTCTCAGTATATTAGGAGGAAGTCTCACACATATTCGGATATCAATGTGTTATTTTTTCTTAATTATCGAATTACAAGTATTGATAGAAGTAAGATAGATTTAATGCATGAAGTACCTGGCTACCTCTAGGTCTACCGATTGAACTGTGAAAAAAGTAAAAGCACCAATGTGTTTTCCTTTCAGGAGAACCTAGGGGTGGCCAGGAGGAATCATTTACGGCGATCGATAACGAACAGCACTACGATGAAAAACTAAAGATAGAAATTGAACCGGTGCGCGTGAAAAAGTCGCTCTCTGCCAAGGAAAAACGTAAGATCTTCAGAAACAACGTAATTGAAGTCCTCACGAAGTCTACTGTGATGCCCTTCCGTTGGCTCAAGAGTTCGTATCGATGCTTCTACTGCTACGACATATTTCAGGAGTCGTCAGACTTGAAAAACCATCAGCATGTTCACATAGGAGATCATATTAAGGAGCAAGCAATGAGCAACTATTGGGAACCAGTAGTCTACGTCGATATATCGAATTTATCCTGCAGACTCTGCCCGGAGCCTGTCTCGGATTTGTTCGATCTGATTGATCACTTAATCATAAAACATGATATCGTCTACAACAAGGATGTCGGAATTTGTATGGTAGCGTTCAAGCTTGATAACTTCAACGTCAATTGCTTGGCCTGTGGCGCAAGCTTTTACACTTTTGGTCCTCTACTGCATCACACGAATAAGGATCACAAGGGTACGTCCGCTATACTCTGCGACGTGTGCGGGCAGCACTTTAAGGATGCGAACTTATTGCGTCTTCATGTTAAAACTGTTCATGAGAACACTGGCTTGCTTTGCACAGAGTGTGGAGAGAAGTTTGAGACGCGGGCGAAGTTAAAGACTCATCAAAAGAACCAACACAATATGGACAAGAAGTACAAATGTCTCATGTGCCCGCAAACTTTCCAGAGCCATTATAAGCGGTCTCGGCACATGGCGTCGGAACACAAGAACCGACAGGAGGTGAAGTGCCTTCACTGTCCGAAGACTTTCGTCTTTCGGAGTATGATGATGACGCACTTACGCGATACTCATTTAAAAGTGAGGAATCATATTTGCGGGGTCTGTGGCTGGAAGGCGTTCAATAGCAACCGTTTGAAAAATCACATGTATAAGCACAGTGGCGAGAAGAATTTTAAATGCGATGCGTGCGATAAAGCTTTCACGACGAAGAAGATTATGAAGGCTCATTTTGCGCGAATGCACAAAACCGTTCAGCAGCCAATGATGCCTTTTGAGAATCCATACGTGGGAACTTTAGGTTCTTAGTAGCAATCATTGTTTAGAACTTTAGCTATGGCACTCACATTATTTTATACTTATATTATTAGATTTCTATTGCAGCGGTCCGTTAAATACCTACTTAACTACTTATTGCCCAGTTAATACCATATCGGTATTAAAGCGGTTGAAAATGATATTGGAGCAACTCTTTATAATTGTTTTTTCAACAGCTTACCACGATGAATCCTTTGTTAGAATTCAGAGTATAAAATTATTTTATTATTGTCACAATTTTTAAATGTATGTTTTTAAAAATGTTTTACTTAATTGTATTTCATCAAATCATCAGTTTGTTCAAACCATGCGATTTTTAAACTATTTTACCCTCAGATTTTACTCCTATATAAACGGAACAAGCCTGGTTTTGTGTTAAGAATAAATGTCTTGTCAATGAAATTAAATAATAGTTTATAATTACCTAATGATGTTTCATGTTGTTTATCGTCATTATCGTTGCAGATATTTGCCTCCTATGCTGTATTGATAAATAAAAATGTTATTATATTTACATAAAGCTTAGTCATCTGTGTATTTCCGAAGACGGCCTGCTGACATTTGGAAGGCTTCCTCCTCATCAGCCTCCTTTGTCTTCTAACCCCAACTTTCCTGATATTCATGACTCGCCGTTTTTAGTAGATATTCCTGATGATGATTCCTGAGTAATGAATAATTGCAGCTTAGTCAAGGCGATATTTTTAATTATGGTATACGCAATGAATAAAACATTGCATGGCAAGGAAGCATAAATATTAATGGATATAAGCTACAACCCACTAATGGCCCACTACTGAGCACGGGTCTCTCCTCATTACTGAGGAGGCCTAGAGCATACTCCACCACGCTGCTCCAATGCGGGTTGGTGGAGGGGTTAGTGGCCAACCCAGTGTCGAAAGTTTTTTTCAAGCCGCCCGAAGGCCTGCGACATGGCTTAACGACTGCTATCAATCGATAACAACCGGGACCGACGGCTTTACGTGCCCTCCGAAGCACGGAAGCGCTCAAAAAATTTTTGCCACTAGCGGTCACCCATCCGACTACCGACCGCGCCCGCTGTTGCTTAACTTTGTCGATCGCTTAGGATCGACGCTTAGTTAGGGTCCCCGCAAACTGACCACAGCACTGTTCCGGCCAACAGCCAACAGCTCTAATAACAGTGAGCGGTGCAGCCGAAGCGGTTGTCGGCCGGATCGCGCTTCTAAAAACAGCCGCCGGTGGCTGTGGCCAGTTTGCAGAGACCCTTACAGAAAGACATTAGCAAAGTAAACAATCTACTTATATTGTTAAACTTATATTATTACATAATAGCTTTTAATAATAATAATAAAAATATATAAATAATGAAATATCAAACGTGAATTATAATTTAAAGTAAGTAGATATAAAATATAAATATAGTTTTTATTTACTAAAACAATTCCGTTGGCCAACTTTATGAAAACCTTAGATGGCCTGCTTAAGAAATGAGACAAGAAAGACTTTAAAATATTCTTTATACTTAGCTTAAGTTAGGTGTTTATTATTCGAGAAACATGGTGTACCTAACTTATGTTCGCTTCCATTTTGTTTAATGTATGATGGTTACAGTATATTTAAAAATATAAATTATATTATAGTTTCTAAATAATTGCAATTAAATTATGTATTGGTATCCTTTTTATTTGTTTTATTTAATTACCATTTTATACAAATCAAAACAATATTGATTGAACATGAAATAGACATCAAAAATCAGATAGTCTCATTGTGCAGTTTCGTTTCTAGAAGGACGCAATTCTATTGGTAAATTTCAAGGCGGGGTTACTTTGTGGGGAAACAATCCTTGTGTCGTGGCCACATCGTAGATTTGCTCACATCATGAAATGATCGACCATATCATGAAATGGTCGCATTTCATGATATGGTCAACTGTCTATTGGCCACATCATGATGTGGAGCAGATCAATGATAAGAAATCGTTTCTCGATATGGGCAACTAAACGCGCGGCTTTTTCATGAAATGGTCAAGATTATTTTGATCATATCGTAAAGTAGTTACATTAATTACCGGTAGAGGTGCTGCAAGCGCTTTGTTTATGTGTAAAGATGGCGGCCGTTGGCGTAAATGTTGTTTCTCTTGTCAATTCGGCCTTGAGTAAAAGAGTAGCAACAAAAATTGCTAATTGCAGAATACAATTCACGTCAATTGTTAAAAACAAGTAACATTGAATGGAAGCATAAAAATTGAGTTGATTTTGGATATAAAACAAAGAATACTCATTTCCATTACTACTCAGTCAAATTCTTCAAGGTGTAGGTCGAACTGGTTACAGAACCGAATTACCTACCCCTACTTCACGTGGTCTTGTATGCCCTACCCCTAGAGTGTTTTTTAGAACCCGGAGGCGCGGAGGGAGGGCAGCCCCCAAGGGCGAAGGGGCTGCACCTTCCGCAGCGCCGGAGACGTCACGGTTCGAAATTATGCCCTATATTCCGCGTTTTTACGATCCGGCCAAACGTTAATGACCAAATCGTGAAACGTAGACGATTTTACGATCTGGCCAAACTGAGTTGACCATTTCATGAAATGCGACCATATCATGATATGGTCGATCATTTCATGATGTGAGCAAATCTACGATATGGCCACGACACTTGTCCTGTCACCACCATCGTGAAAACTAGGGTGCATGATGGTTTTAATGTTCATCCATTTGCCAGATAGGCAAACTAGTAGTTTTGTTTTTTATAGCTGTCGAAAGTAGGTAAATAAGCAGTCACAGAGTTAACAGAGTATATAGGTACCTACACCATTTTCGTACCTACAGCAATAAGTTGAAAAAAATTTTAAAAATAGAACTTTTATTTTTTTTTACTTTTATTTTGTGTGTGTAATCCGAACTTCTAATTAGTTGTCATCATAAACAGCGACAAAAATAGGAAGATTAATGACTCCTCTAGGAAATAATGCACGGTAGACCAATTGTTATGTGGAGAATTAAGTATTTGTAATAGAGATGATTTATAAGAGGCCTGTTTATTTATATCAAATACTAGCTACAAGAAAATGGTTGCATGTCTAAAGAGTTCCAATCTCAGAGGAAAATACGCAATCGAGATAAATGCTACTTGCATCCAACGCATATCTTATATAAACATCATGATTCATGATACAACTTATTACTAAGAAGAAATTTTACTTTCAGGAAGTCAAACATCTGATGAAGAATCAGAGACCGACGATGAAGATATGAACCAAAAACTAATTACATTTGCAGACAAAAATTCTAAAACACACAAAGGTTCTGAAAAGAAAAAGTCTGAAATTTCAAAGCGCGAGAAATTAGAAATAACGAGGCAGAATATTATTCAGGTCCTGATTAACTCTACGGTATATCCCTTCAAATGGCTGAGGAGCATTTATAGATGTTTCTTTTGCTACGAAGAGTTCAAGGAACCAAAGCAACTTTTACCCCATTTTGGAAGTCATTTCAAAGCGGAAGAGATTCACGTAGCAATAAATAATTACTGGGAAACGGTTGTTTATGTTGATGTTTCGACGATATCGTGCAAACTCTGCCCGAATAAGATTGAAAATTTGAAAGAACTAGTCGATCATCTCACTGACAACCATCAAGTTACAATTAACAAGAATGTCGAATTAGGAATGTTACCATTCAAATTAGATGAAGCGGAAGCGAAATGTCTGGAGTGCGGCTTCGGATTTAGAAGTTTCGCTCATTTATTCGTCCATACAATTAGGGCCCATAAATCTTATTCTGTAATCCACTGCAATATATGCGGGCAGTACTTCAAGTCGTCCAAAGATATGCATCATCACAAAAACACGACACATCCCAAATCAGAAGTCAAATGCACTGTCTGTGGCCTCATCACGGCGGCAACGAAGATGAAAGCACACTTGCAGAATTTCCATGGGAAGAAATACGACTGCTTCTATTGTACGGAAAAGTTCGGAACCCATTATCAACGTGCAAGACACTTTATCGAAGTTCACAAGAGCAGAGAGAATTTGACTTGTTCTTACTGTACAAGAACGTTCGTTTTTGAGAGCTCCTTGAAGAGACATGTTCGGGAGATCCATCTTAGAGAGAAAGATTCGGTTTGTGACATTTGTGGTTGGGAGGGCTTCGGGAAGGCTCGAATGCAAAGGCATATGATGAAACACAGCGACGAGAGAAATATTAAATGTCCCGATTGTGATAAATCGTACAAAACCAAGAAGACGATGCGGCAACACTATAGAAATATGCACCAGAAATCAGAGAAAGTCAAAGATGAGGTGCTTAAAACTTTTATAAATTTATAGTTTATAGTTAAAATTTAAGAATGGGAATCTTAACTGGTCCGATGATTATGAGACATTATCAGTAAATTGAAATTCAGAAATATTCGGAGTGCCATACATGTTTTTTTATGTATTTATTGTACATAGATTCTATAATTGCGTGTAAGTTGGTACTTTTATTATCTTGAATTTGCATGTAGGTAGATGGCATGGCACAGTTATTGTCATGATTATTGTCAAAAATTTCCATAAAATATTTTGCACTCCCTCCCAACTCCTCCTCCCCTCCCCCCCCCCCCCCCACCTTGAAAAGATACTACATTTCACTACAGCGGTAACTTTCCCATCGCATTTGACTGGGTGTCTATGGCTAAGGCCAGGTATACGCTAAGACGAGTTCATTCCGTTTACATTTTAAGTATTACTATCAGGTTAATTAATATGTAAGTTATTAAATCACTTATTCTTAAAAATTGTTTCATTTAATTTACATAAGTAATTGGGATTAACAGGCACTTTAATATTATTTATTAAGGATAACTTAACGTCTTTATATTGTCAGTAGTTACTTGTTACTGTTTTTACATACATATACAGTTATACACTACGCAGTATATTTTAAATTGAGTTTATCTTGTAATACCTAATACAATATTGGTGACTAGAGAATTTTCGTCAATTCCACATCCTGACATACCTTCATATACTTCTTGAATTGAAAAAATACTAGGTACTTAGGTATTTCTCTATTATAATTCATCGAACTATACCTTTGTAGGTAAGAACAGATCACTCAATTTAATACAAAATTTCATTCCAGGCTCCCAAATCTTCAGCAGACTTGAAGACGGGGACTGTCAAGCAAGCAGGAAACGTGCCCTTCGCAACCTCCTTAACACTATTCTAGAAACTTCCACGATCATGCCGTTCCGATGGTTCTGCAATAAATACATGTGCTTCTACTGTTGCGCTTCTTTCGTCGATAGTTTTAACCTAAAAGAACACACTAGAGAGGAACATGTCGACCCGAAACTCAGAAACGTGTTACGAAGCAGAGATTTGGGATACACGAGGGTTAAGTTGGATGTGTCCGAGACTATTTGCAAGCGATGCCTTAAATGTTTCCAGAATTTCCAAGGATTTCTAGATCACAGTGTCGATGAGCACGACGTGGTCTACGAAAAGGATTTGCTACAATATATTATAAGTTTTAAGCTCTCCGATGAAGGCATGCGTTGTGAGGGTTGCGGGGAGGGATTTCGGTTTTTCGGGACGCTGTTGACTCATACGCATAAGTGCCACAATAGAATTAATACGTTTTTGTGTGAAATGTGCGGTCAAGGCTTCATTGCTAAGTCTACATTGGATTGTCACGTGCGAACGGTACATTCGAGCACTGAGAACCAGAAATGTAAGAAATGCAGTAGGATATTCCCCTCACAGTACGCACTTAGCTATCATTACTCGAAAACACATAGATTTGAGACTTTTAAATGCTCGAAATGCCCCGAAGTGTTGAAGAGTAGATACTTAAAGAAACGTCACCTGGCTATGGTTCATGACGTCAAAAGCTCGCAGTTTTCGTGTTCTCAGTGTGATAAAATATTTACATTAAAGAGTGCGTTGGTCCAGCATGTTTCCAGGGTCCATTTGAAGGAGAAACTGTTTGCGTGTGAGATATGCGGCTTCAAGGTGTTCAGTAAAGATCTTTTGAAACGACACATGGTGAAACATGACGACTCTAGGCCTTTCCAATGTGAGTTTTGTAAAAAATCTTTTCGAAGGAAGAAGAACTTGGACTCCCACAGACGGATCCATACGAATGACGAGCGGTATAGTTGCAAAGAATGTGGAAAAGCTTTTGTTCAAGCTGCTAGTCTGAAGCTGCATATTAGGGTGCACCATTCTCTTGGGAATGATAATACTTAATGGATCCAAACAAACCTGGATGTCAATTGTCCCAGAAACTTCTCACGTTCGCTGCTGAGATCATGCATGTCATGCAGTTGCAGCCGTTAATTTATCTTACTGTCAAAGGAGTGAAGAAAAACTGCTTATTTTAGATAAGAAACCTAAGCCATAAGGTAAGGCTTTTATGATAAATAGCCAACAATGGAGCAGAAGACCCTTTTGCTAAACGTCACCCCTGGATATGAGGAACATGGAATATTTCCACGATCTTGGCCAATAAAGAAAAAGTAGGTACCTACTGAATCTGGAGCCAGAACAAGAAAAATTGTTCAGCAGCTCATCCAAGCAAAAGTTACGCCTTTACGGACCTCTACTAGTCTAAACTTGTTTCATATCAGATTTAGGATGTCTTTCCACCAGGGACAACCTAAGCTACGTTGCTAAGGATGCGTTTGACATCCACTAATCATATTGTGATTAGCCTGCCCTGTGTGTTGAATCCGGACGGGATTCTGGGTCGCTTAGAAAAAAGGTCGAACTAGTATTACTTCGAAAAACTTTAAAAATGTAAATAAAAAACGTTTATAATAACTCTTAAATTGGCTCGACGCGATACGTACTTAATGTTAATATAACCTTTCATAGTTCGATCAAATTTATTCATACGACTGTTGATATAAATATATTTTATACTCACGTATTTATGTTTTGAATTATTTCCTCTTAGCTTGAAAGGTCTTTATTAACATAATTTTGAATTGAAATGGTGTTGATCCTACTGGCTTCTATTTTCGGCCGGAATAGATACCTAAATCTTTAGCTACATATTTGTCTGACAATTCAATGTTTTATAAGGTTTGATTTTTTGTACTAAACCAAAAATTTTGAATATCTCGACAACGAGCCTTCTTGGTATTAGGGACAGAATGGTTAATTTTGTTGGAAATTAGTTGTTCACGTCCCAAGAGAAATACGACGAATTACAAATCACCCTGGATAATTTCACCTGGTGCGGTCGTCATAGATTAGCGTCACCTCAACGTGATATCGTGCAACTCTGCCCGAATAAGATTGAAAATTTGAAAGAACTAGTCGATCATCTCACTGACAACCATCAAGTTACAATTAACAAGAATGTCGAATTAGGAATGTTACCATTCAAATTAGATGAAGCGGAAGCGAAGTGTCTGGAGTGCGGCTTCGGATTTAGAAGTTTCGCTCATTTATTCGTCCATACAATTAGGGCCCATAAATCTTATTCTGTAATCCACTGCAATATATGCGGGCAGTACTTCAAGTCGTCCAAAGATATGCATCATCACAAAAACACGACACATCCCAAATCAGAAGTCAAATGCACTGTCTGTGGCCTCATCACGGCGGCAACGAAGATGAAAGCACACTTGCAGAATTTCCATGGGAAGAAATACGACTGCTTCTATTGTACGGAAAAGTTCGGAACCCATTATCAACGTGCAAGACACTTTATAGAAGTTCACAAGAGCAGAGGGAATTTGTCTTGTTCTTACTGTACAAGAACATTCGTTTTCGAGAGCTCCTTGAAGAGACATGTTCGGGAGATCCATCTTAGAGAGAAAGATTCGGTTTGTGACATTTGTGGTTGGGAGGGCTTCGGGAAGGCTCGAATGCAAAGGCATATGATGAAACACAGCGACGAGAGAAATATTAAATGTTCCGATTGTGATAAATCGTACAAAACCAAGAAGACGATGCGGCAACACTATAGAAATATGCACCAGAAATCAGAGAAATTCAAAGATGAGGTGCTTAAAACTTAAAACTTTTATAAATTTATAGTTTATAGTTAGAATTTAAGAATGGGAATCTTAACTGGTCCGATGATTATGAGACATTATCAGTAAATTGAAATTCAGAAATATACGGAGTGCCATACATGTTTTTTTATGTACCTATTTATTGTACATAGATTCTATAATTGTGTGTAAGTTGGTAGGTACTTTTATTATCTTGAATTCGCATGTAGGTAGCTGGCATGGCACAATTATTGTCAAAGATTTCCATAAAATATATATACTTAGCTTTATGTTGATTAAAAAACAATAGTCGGTCCATTTTGCACTCCCTCCCAACTCCTCCCCCCTTCCCCCCCCCCCCCACCTTGAAAAGCTCCTACATTTCACTAGAGCGGTAACTTTCCCATCGTATTTGACTGGGTATCTATGTCTATGGCTAAGGCCAGGTATACGCAAATTTAAGACGAGTTCATTCCGTTTACATTTTAAGTATTACTATCAGGTTAATTAATACGTAAGTTATTTAATTACTTATTCTTAAAAATTCTTTCATTTAATTTACATAAGTAATTGGGATTAACAGGCACTTTAGTATTATTTATATAAGACTAGCGGCCCGCCCGCGGTTTCACCCGCGTGGATCCCGTTCTCGTGGGAATATATGCATGTATTATACATAAAAACCTTCCTCTTGAATCACTCTACCTATTACAAAAAACCGCATCAAAATCCGTTGCGTAATTTTAAAGATTTAAGCATACAGACAAACAGACAGACAAAAATAGCGACTTTGTTTTATACTATGTAGTGATAACTTAACGTCTTTATATTGTCAGTAGTTACTTGTTACTGTTTTTACATACATATACAGTTATACACTACGCAGTATATTTTAAATTGAGTTTATCTTGTAATACCTAATACAATAGTGGTGACTAGAGAATTTTCGTCAATTTCACATCCTGACATACCTTCATATACTTCTTGAATTGAAAAAATAGTAGGTACTTAGGTATTTCTCTATTATAATTCATCGAACTATACCTTTGTAGGTAAGAACAGATCACTCAATTTAATACAAAATTTCATTCCAGGCTTCCAAATCTTCAGCAGACTTGAAGACGGGGACTGTCAAGCAAGCAAGAAACGTGCCCTTCGCAACCTCCTTACCACTATTCTAGAAAATTCCACGATCATGCCGTTCCGATGGTTCTGCAATAAATACATGTGCTTCTACTGTTGCGCTTCTTTCGTCGATAGTTTTAACCTAAAAGAACACACTAGAGAGGAACATGTCGATCCGAAACTCAGAAACGTGTTACGAAGCAGAGATTTGGGATACACGAGGGTTAAGTTGGATGTGTCCGAGACTATTTGCAAGCGATGCCTTAAATGTTTTCAGAATTTCCAAGGATTTCTAGATCACAGTGTCGATGAGCACGACGTGGTCTACGAAAAGGATTTGCTACAATATATTATAAGTTTTAAGCTCTCCGATGAAGGCATGCATTGTGAGGATTGCGGGGAGGGATTTCGGTTTTTCGGGACGCTGTTGACTCATACGCATAAGTGCCACAATAGAATTAATACGTTTTTGTGTGAAGTGTGCGGTCAAGGCTTCATTGCTAAGTCTACATTGGATTGTCACGTGCGAACGGTACATTCGAGCACTGAGAACCAGAAATGTAAGAAATGCAGTAGGATATTCCCCTCACAAGACGCGCTTAGCAATCATTACTCGAAAACACATAGATTTGAGACTTTTAAATGCTCGAAATGCCCCGAAGTGTTGAAGAGTAGATACTTAAAGAAACGTCACCTTGCTATGGTTCATGACGTCAAAAGCTCGCAGTTTTCGTGTTCTCAGTGTGATAAAATATTTACAGTAAAGAGTTCGTTGGTCCAGCATGTTTCCAGGGTACATTTGAAGGAGAAACTGTTTGCGTGTGAGATATGCGGCTTCAAGGTGTTCAGTAAAGATCTTTTGAAACGACACATGGTGAAACATGACGACTCTAGGCCTTTCCAATGTGAGTTTTGTAAAAAATCTTTTCAAAGGAAGAAGACCTTGGACTTCCACAGACGGATCCATACGAATGACAAGCGGTATAGTTGCAAAGAATGTGGAAAAGCTTTTGTTCAAGTTGCTAGTCTGAAGCTGCATATTAGGGTGCACCATTCTCTTGGGAATGATAATACTTAATGGATCCAAACAAACCTGGATGTCAATTGTCCCAGAAACTTCTCACGTTCGCTGCTGAGTTCATACACGTCATGCAGTTGCTGCCGTTAATTTATCTTACTTTCAAGGGAGTAAAGAAAAACTGCTTATTGTAGATAAGAAACCTAAGCCATAAGGTAAGGCTTTTATGATAAATAGCCAACAATGGAGCAGAAGATCCTTTTGCTAAACGTGACCCCTGGATATTAGGAACATGGAATATTTCCACGATCTTGGCCAATAAAGAAAAAGTAGGTACCTACTGAATCTGGAGCCAGAACAAGAAAAATTATTCAGCAGCTCATCCAAGCAAAAGTTACGCATTTACGGACCTCTTAACTAGTCTAAATTTGTTTCATAGCAGATTTAGGGTACGGTTCCACTGAGGCGGAGCGGAGCGGAGCTGTGCGCGATTCACCAATCGCAGGGCTTGAAAACCACGCGAGGCACAATGAGCGGGGATTTCAAGCCATGTGATTGGTGCATCGCGCACTGCTCCGCTCCGCTCCGCCTCAGTGGAACCGCACCCTTGGAGTAACTTCTAGCGTTTCCCCAACATTTCCCTTCACTGCTCTGCTCCTATTGATTGTAGCGTGATGAAAAGTATACTATAACCAGCGCGGGAGTATGAAAAATAATTGTACCAAGTTTCGTTAAAATCCGTCGAGTAGTTTTTGTTTCTATAACGGTTATACATCAGACAGACAGACAGACAAAAATTTTACTGATTGCATTTTTGGCATCAGTATCGATCCCTAATCACCCCCTGATAGTTATTTTGGAAATATATTTAATGTACAGAATTGACCTCTCTACAGATTTATTATAAGTATAGAAGATAGATTTTGAAATGGTGTTGATGCTACTGACTTCTATTTTCGGCCGGAATAGATACCTAAATCTTATAGCTACATATTTATCTGACAATTCAATGTTTTATAAGGTTTGATTTCATGGCTCAACCTGGCCGCGTCGCTTGCGTTTTGCTAGTTATGATACTTTTTATTAATGTATGAAAATGAAAATATTTAAATGTATTGGGAAATTAAGTAAAGAGCAATAAAAATTCAAACGTTCTGTAATTAAATAAATGATATCACTGTACATAGATTTTGTAAAAACAGCCTCTTTTTACATAAATACTTAAAGTAAATAATTTTCTTAGATATTTTTGAAACATTTGAAATAAAAATTTAAACCAAACAAATACCAAACCAAATAACTATAACCAATTAGTCCAATAATTTTAGTTATGGAATAACAAACAGAAAATTCATAAATATAACTGGAATCCTACACCTCATATACATCCCTAATATTTTTGAAAATGATACAATCTTACATAAAAATAAGTCCCAAAAATGGTAAAACTAAAAGTCCTAAAGGAGCATTTAATTTTGATAGGATTACATGCCGTATCTAATATCAAAATTTATTAATCACATTTTATCATTATATTTTGGCTACTCTTACAAGGAGTGAACAGGTCCTCATAACATGAGTGTTGCCTCTGATGCTTCGGATCGAATTTTCGAGACAGATTTTTTATTTTATTTATACAATACAAAAGATTTGTACCAGTCGTTCCAAAAAAAAAACGATGGGCAAACAAACGAGGAAATAGTTTGGTTCAAACTTGTTTAGTCTTTCAACTAAATATTGTTTTTAGTACACAAATTCATAATAAAATAATGGAATGGCTTTAAAAACGTTATGATAATGAGGATATTAAATACTTTGCATCGATCTAATACTACGTCCTTTAAGTTACGTGAAATTGGGCCTATGCTTGTTCCAGTACAAACACTATAGGAAGTTGACATTAATTATGGTAATTGTAATTCATATAAATGTGTTTTCGGTAGAACTTAATGATAATATTCAAATACCTCAATAATATTCTTTCAACCTAATTAATCAGCAAAATTAAATAAATGATTTTAAGATGTCCCAAACAATACTCATTATCACGTAACCTGAAACAACAAGCCCATGACGTCATGAACCGATAACTGTCAGTGAGACACTGTCAGGCGATTTCAATAGACTTTGACAAGTTGCGAGTATTGTTTTATCGGTTTATTATATACGTCAGTTCAAGTCACGTGACAGACAGTGGTTTGGTGGAAAATTTGATTTTTTTTATCGTTTTGTTAGTAAATTTAAATTATTTCACGTTTTCTTGTTTACCAAGGCGTATTCTATGTGATAAACTCAAATTCTTAAATAAGTCAATAACCCAATGAAGTATGTGTACTAGTCTCCTATTAACTAACTGAGAATTATGGAAAGATAAAACTTGAGGGAGCTGTTAAGTGACAAAATGTATTTTACAAAAGGGCCCCTACTTTTACTGAGTTTGGTTATACAAATATGTATAAAATCACTATTACATTAATATTAAATATTCACAGTTGTCTTATAATGACTAGACTTACAAACTCAATAACCAACGTCTTTATGAAGTCCAATGAGCAGATACTAAACATATAGCCAATTTATGACATCACAGGCCATTGATAAGGCCAATAGGCCATCACAAGGCCCAATGAGCCACCTCAAGACTCAATGAGTCATCACAAGGTTCACAAAGCCACAATAAGTCCAGGAAGTGGCCAATGTGTCCACAAGACACCTTAGCTCTTCAAAATGCCTTTTTGCTGCGTTGCGGCAATATGGACTCCTTCGCGTAACTGAAGAACGATAATAGACTGTATCGCTTCGCCTTCCTCGATAAATAGTCCGTGACGACATTGTTATCGCCTGAAATTGAAATGGTAACACATTATATTATTTTTCTTTAATTTTTATTATGTCTACTACTTAAGACTTGCAGTTGGTTTTTGTATCATATTGAAAGTAAAACTATAATTTAGCTTAGAAACTGTGTTTCGGAGTATAATTATACGTGTTTATAAACATAATTAAATATTGTGACGCCTACCTCATCCTCTCAGTAACACTCAACGGTTGACTGGTAGAGAATGCCTCTAGGCATTAAGTCCGCCCATTGTACGTCCTTATATTTTTTAAGGTTTTACAATAAAGATTAAATAAAAAATAATAATAAATAAATAATTACGTAATAACATCATAAAAGGTTTTAATTTTCAATGAAACTTAATTTGTAGTTGTAAAAAATAAGTGAGTTTGGCCAAATGAAAACGAGACTGTTAGTAACAACGACTAACAGCTTACAAGGCGAACTAATCATTAGTAGTTCCTGTTCGAGTCCTCATACTTATTGACAAACAAACAGACTAATGTTGTAACACTGTAGAAAGTTAGAAACTCACTAAACATTTTCCATTTGAGTGTTGTTCTGAGTGGGTCAGTCATAGGCGGCTGCGGAGTGCTGCATGCACATTTACTACCTCAAGTCCATAAAAAGTATTGATATATAAATTAATAGCGGTAAAAAATAGGTTACCTAATAAAGGCTGCCTTTCGCCGGTCGTAGGCAAGACATTGTCGTTGGCCGATAATGATACGAACAGGGCGAAGGGAACCAACCACAGACACATCGTGAAGTACGCTAGTACCTGAAAAGAAGTTAATTTTAATAGATTATAGATAGAGTATATGGATGAATTCATACAATGCATAAATGGTAGTTAAACTTTCAACATAGTTTCTTGTTAACCATGCGAAAATTATACTATAGTCATAATATACAATACGTATAGTAGTGTAGGATACAGTTTTTTTCTACAATCTAGCTAGTTGGTATTATTAATTGGGGTATCGAATTTTTCCCACGTAACTGCACATCTACACCTAACATTTCACCGGTCTCCTCAATATTGAGGAGGCCTACAGCATACCCCACCACCCTGCTTCAGTGCAGATTGATGAAGGGGTCAGTGGCCAACCCAGTATCGGAAGTTTTCTTTATCCAATATTCTTTACATTTTTTTTTGTTTAGTGCTAATTTTTTTCCTTTCATATCATCAACTTACCTCAGAAAACTTATAATACACAGTACCAAAGTACTGGAATGCTAAATAATGGTGAAGTACAAGGTTAGCTACTCCGATGATGAAGGTAGCACCCGTGACCCTCACGACGGGGAAACTTCGGAGAAGTAGTCCGTGCGCTGCTTGCTGGACCAGCCCCAATGCGTTTAAATAAAGTGGTAAGTCATCAAAAATCATCAAACCTATGTGGATTGCTGCTGTTATCTGAAAATTTAAGTTTAGTTACTTATAATAAGTTTCATTTCTTAATTTAAGATTTATTTCTCAATTTAAGTGTAATTTCTCAAATTAAGTTTAATTTCATAATTTAAGTTCAATTTCATAATTTAGGTTTAGTGTATTAATAATGAGTTAAATAATTTAACATTTATTATTGTAGTGTTTGTGGCTAAGTTTAATGTATTTTTTATTGTGAGGTTAAAATGTAATAAGGGTTTGGTTTCTCTATTGATTATTATTTTTTTGTTACTTTAATATTTGGTTCAATACAATGATAGGTACTATACAGGGTTGCCATTCTAGGTGTTCTGGGTAACCCGGTTTCAATAATTTCTTAATAATGTAATATAAAAAGAATTCCTCCTTTTTTTTGAAGTTCTTTAAAACCTAAGAAAACTTAACAGAATCCTGAAGGTGAACCCTGAGAACATTGGCTAGCTACCAAACATCAAAGTCATGTTTGTATTTTGCCAATACAGTTAGGCATGTCTTTTTGTTTAGTGTATGAATATGAAGGAATGATGAAAGGCTCAGTATACTTTTAAAATTGAATCTCATGTAATATCATCTAGTTCTCTTTCATTCATATACTATAGTAATCTAAACAGCATTTTAGGTAAGTATGTATGCCCAAACCTAGGGTTTTAAAGTAAATTAATACTCACAACAACTATCCATGATATTATATATTTAGATAAAACAGTGTGTTCTTCTACCAGTTCTGCCAGATAATACATGCCCGCAGCTGAAATTACATTAGATAAGTACTTAATTAACTTTGCAAAATTAATAAGGCGCACTTGTAAAAAATAGTTGCAAAAAAATACCTATAACTTGACAATCTATGCTCGAACCAGAATTTAGAAACTTATTATAATATCTCTGTATATTTATTTAAAATTAAAGCTAATTTATGAAATACTCACCGACAGCGAACGTTATAGAAACCATTAGCACTATAATGGACACTATGCTTAGCAAATATAGAAACGACATGTTTAATTAGGGTTTTTTAGTGCTTTTTATCAATCAAATACCTATTCAATAAATAAAGATTTTGATGTGTTTTCAGAGGTTACCTACAACAATGTAGGTATGTACTCAAATCAAACTCAAATAAAATAATGACAGCCGTCGAATTGACGTGTCACTGTCAATAACCTTTTTCATGTCATGTCATAATACTCATAATTAGGCATAGATAAATTCTTCTTTAATCATTGTAATTAGGGGTATAGTGCCACCAACTTATCTGTTCAGTAAACGGATGTCGCTAGTGCAGCGTCAATGTTACCATATATTAAAATTTGGCGACTGTCAAGGGAGCTCAACAACTTTGAGACCTATGATTTTTACCAGATGTTGCACATAATTCGATGGTAAATGATGACAAAGCCTTTCCGACGAATATAGACACATAATTTGGGCTGTGGCTACTAACTTAAACTACCATGCAATGACAGCAGTAACATAGGATGTTAACATTATCTCAATCCATCAGGGCCCACTATTAAGCACATGTCTCTTCTCATATTGAGAAGGTAAAGACCATAGTTCACCATGCTGAACAAGTGCGGTTTGGCAATGTTTTCCTTTACCGTTATAGCAAGTGACATTTAAATGCTTAAAACGCACATAACTTAAAAAAACGGAAACATCCAAAAATAAAAGAATTACGTAGGCCAACACAGTCAAATTTTACTTTTTCATATAAAAATTTAAATTTCAGGACAAGAGAAATAAAAGATCCATTGTTATTGACTATAATTGTTAATATTTTTATATATTTTATAAAAATAATTGTCATGGTGGTCTCTGAATTTGAGGGGGTTCCACACGAGAAATCCCTGTGGAAAATGATGCCGATGCGCCAGAGAAATTTCTTCAGCTTTTTTCTTTTCACTCATTAGCTTGTAAACAAATCGTTCACTAACTCCTGTAACAAAGACATAATATTATATGAAGTATAAAAAAATTAAATACCAAATATATTCAGTGACAATTTAACCGATTATGCAAAGATAAGTGAGGAACATAAAATAACTGAATTATTTAACAGGACTATTAATTAACTTGATTTTCAGCGATAAGACCGCCTATTGTATAACATTATGTACAAATGTCTTATCTGTTGTGTCCTTGCTATGGTGTACAATAAAGTGTATAAATAAATTAACTTGCAATAGCAACACTAACCTGTAGCAACGGCGAAGCGTTCTGCCACTTTTTTATACGTTATTTTCGGAGTTAGCAGGCGATTTTCTTCCCTCATGAAATCTAAAACTTTTAAAATAACTAATCGTGCAATGACTTCTAAGAGGCTCAGGCATTTTTAATCACTTTTTGCAATTAAAATTGAATTAAAACACATAGAGCACTCGCACTTCAAAAAATTGACAGCGGACATGATATTTCAAAATTGACGTTGTCTTTTTTTAGTTCCATTTTTTTCTACTGAACAGATAAGTTGGTGGCATTATACGTAAATTTCGCAAATAAAAAATCATGATTTCGCATTAAAAAAAACTCAAAATAGAAAATTTCGCATTTATTTCGCAAAAAAGAAAATGCAGTGTTAAAAACTCAATTAAAGGCTAGAATTGTTGTAATTCCTACATTTTCATCTTTCATTGTTTGCCTGCGATCAGTTACGACAATGTTGTAGATACCTAGGCATCAACATTATTGACAGGGCAATTGAGACATTGAATAGCTGCTTTTATAAATCCAGGGTAGCAAGATTTTGATGCAACTAAAACTTGCATTGTCACTTGTCTTTGTCTGTTTTGATCAGAGTTGTAATAATTGTTAGCGCGTCTGAAAACATTTGAAAGCACGTAACGTAAAAAGGTGCGAAAGTGCTTAATTTTCAAATTTCGCTTTTATCGCAAATAAAATGCAGATTTCGCTTTTATCGCATCTATTTCGTAAAAACGAAATTAACGTACCCCTACTCATAATCATTTGCATAGAGATAGGAACTATTTGTGACTTGTGACCACAGAATACTTATACAAAAACCATAGACACACAAACACAGTTTTCCATAATAAAATAATATAGGCACGTATAACTATCCGTACGAAACTAAAATAGTGCTGTCCATGTATTGTATAAAGTAAAATGTGAAATAATAACGCATTGTAATAGCACTACACTATTTATTTTACTGAAACTAATCTAATACAAAGGACACCTTGGCATGTCCTCTACACGACTACGAGGATCTCAGAGTAGATGTCGCCATGTTGGTTCTCGGCGCGACAGCCGTAGTAGCCCTTGTCGGCTTTCTGGACGTCTCTGATGATCAGGTCACCCACTGTCATGTTCTTGGCCGGGTTGGTTGGGTAGAAGACGTATTTCTCGCCCTTAGGCAGGGGTTCAGCGTTGTAAGTCCAGGATATCTTAGCGGCAGGCCATGCAGAAACTTGGCAAGGGATGGTCACGTCTTGGCCTTCCTTGGCTAGGAGTTTCTCTGCAGGTTCCACTGCATACTCTGGCGCGCCTGTAATGGAAGGTTTGGACTCAGATTACCTTTGGCAAGCCGGTGCTCAGCTGTAGGGGAGTGTATTTAGAATATTTGAACTTTTGTAACGATTGCAATGTGAAAAAAAATATTGTAAAAACAGGCCGTTTCGCCCATTTTCTGAAGGTATATCATAAAGCTCACTCATAGAAAATTTTTACTTGAACAATTTGTATTTTAGTACTTATTTAATTTTTAACGTCAGCCTTATAAACCACATTGCTCCTGGTAAAGGTTTCATAAAATAACCAGCTAGATACTCACTGACAACAGACAGGTGGAAGGTATGGTTCATCGGTTTGCCGACCTCGTTGTCGACGATGCAGGTGTACTCGCCCTCATCATCCAGCCACACGTCGCGGATGAGCAGTCGCTTGCCCTTGCTCTTGTTGTATCTGGTCACGCGGTCTGCTGGCCCGTTGTTCACGTTCTTCCCGTCTTTGTACCAGTCGGGGTGGGCTAGTGGGCTGTGCAGACAAAAGAACATTAGGAAGTTGAAGTTGGAGGAGATAGAGGAGAATAGATTATGGGATAACGCTACACTGTCCTAGCCACACGCTAGAATTCCCTGTGTTCTATATTCCATGGACAAAACACAAACACGGGAATGCACGCCTATACCGAAAGCATAAATTAAAACCCAATTGTTCTGGGAATGCAACCCATGACCCTTCAAACAGAAGCCCAGTATGGTAACTACTGCTTATTGCTCTTGCTGAAAAGTAAATATATTAACTGTACTTACTTTCCACCATAGATGCAGAACAGGTAAAGAGATTCTCCGTATTTGGCGGTCATATCCTCAGTTGCGTACTGTTTATAGACCTCGTTATCGGGGTTGGGGTCCTTCTCCAGACCCTCAATGTAGTGCTCAGCCAGCGGCACACCGTCGTCCACGGCTGGGGACTTCGCTATGCAGACGTACTTGAAGTTGTCACTGACATCCTCTGGCTTAACGCTGGAGATATATAAGGTGCCTTCTGGAGAGATCGTGATTCGGGAATCAGCTACTTGGTTCGCAATGCTAGCATCACTGGCGAATTGATGCATCCATGTGATCTCTGGTTCTGGGTACGCATCAGGGATGGAACAGTCCAGTTGGTAGGGTCTGCCTTCAACTGGCTTATGTTTCTGGGTCTTGATATCAGGTGCGTTGATGTAAGCGCGTTTTACGCTAATGACTCTTGTGCTGGCCACGCCATGCTCTGACTCCGCTAGGCATTGGTATTCCCCTTCGTCTTCAGCCTTAGGATGCACGAAGACGAGGCTACCTTCGCCTTCACGACGCATCACGTCTTTGGTGTCGGGGTTGAACTCCTTACCGTTCTTGTGCCATTTGTACCTGTTAGTGAAAGAACAAATAAGAATAAAAATATGACCTAAGTAAGCTATGGTCTTGTAATTATATGTATACTATAATAGTGTTTACTAGTGTTTTAAATATCCAAGTACTTATGTATATCAAATGAAAGCGTGGCCTGAGTACTAACGTCAGGACTCCTGGCTCCATACCATTAGTTGCCCACTACTAAGCACGGGTCTTTTCTCAATATTGAAGTGGCTTGTTTCAGTTCAGTTTGGTGAAGGGGTTAACGGCTAACACAAATATCGAATCATTTTTGACGTCCAAAGGCCTACCTTCCTACCTTCCTTTCCTAAGTACCTATTTACCACTAGTGCTGAACGACTAGTAGCTAACGATTAATGCCATCATATTTAGGTGCCCTTCGAAACACGGAATTCAGAATCAATATAAGATAATACCTATTATTTATGAAAATCACATTACTGTACCTATTTGAAAGCTAAACAGAAACACTGCACCATCTATCCTATTTGCTTGTCTAGTTACTCACGTGACGCCTTCCTGTTTTTCTGTGGTGACGCACTCCAGGAATAAGGGCTGGGTCTTCTCAGACACTCTGAAGAGAACCTCGGCTGGGGATTCCTTCAGCACCGGTTGTTTGTCGAGTGGTTGAGAGGCGCCTGCAACGAACCAATTTCAATTAGTTCTAGCTGAAGGAGAATCTCACTGGTTAATATTAGTTTTCAAGTTATAGGATGTTAAAATCTGCTTAATTAAACACTGAAATTAATGCAGTAAAAGAAAGGTAGGGATGAGAGAGTTCCGCTACTATATTTCTTGCACACGTACTATTAGCTGTATTAAAGTATAGTCGCAACACAATAGGTACCTACAAATAATATGAAAAATAGTTTTAAATTATAATAATTTTAAGCAAACAGTTGCATTTGCAAATTTGATATGCAAAAAAATACTTACACATTACTGCGCAAGCGACAAATATCACAGCTTCGGTAAACGCCATTTTACCGTTTACCTAAAATAAAAATAAAATATCACTATTATTATGTATCTGTGCTTTATTTTTTTCTATAAAAAAGTAAAAGAAATGGTATTAAACTCGGAACGCACCGGTGTCCGGTTGGCGGGAAATGATACAAGCATGGCGGCAGGTCGCCCTTTTATATGCGAAACGAATGCAGTCATTGCATTCAATCGATGACTCGGGCATGAACATCTAAAGTACCTGACGTTGATACTATTCGGAAAATTAATTTACCGCACACTCATAATAGTGAGTCGTGTTAAGACAGCGCTATTTTTCCTAGGGAAAACTTGATGTTTTGATTGCTTAGCTAGTTTGTACACCGGACTATGAGCTATTTTTTTAGTACAGTAATTATGACAAGCAAAATAATTCAGGCACAGTGATTTCAGTTTCATTAGTATCATGAGGTGCTCCTATAAAAGGGCAAAAACGTTAAGTGTTTTGTGAGCGGGCAAAACTGCCCATAATCCATAGGCATTGCTATTGGTACGTACGTACCTGTACCTAAGTAATAGCCAAAAACAACCAAAGAGCCGAGTCAGTAGATTCGACTATTAACATTAGAAATTCATTGGTATTGATTCATTGGTATTGGTATTGTTGTAAATTTGAAGTGGCCAACTACTATAAGGTGGCCAAATACTCCAGTTACGCTATCTTAATCACCATAGTAGGTATGCATAGTCCGTGAAGTTTTGGTAACAGATTCAACATTTTATTCAATCAACTTGGACACTATTGCCCTCTTCTTTTGATTTTATTACTCAATATCCTCGAGGCTAGTCAACTCGCAGGGCAGTAAAATTTTATCCGGCCCTGGCCAGAAATATCTGAAAGATCACCTCCACATCATACCTATCTCTTCTCATCTCTGCCTGCTCCACCTTGCCTAAGTGACCAAAATACTCAAAGCGTCGTTTAAAGGAACGCGCCCCTAATGTCATCTCGTTTATCACTCCACACTCCTCCTGTTTCTGCTAGTCCTGCTATAGGCTATTATTTTTAGTAGACGTTCGGTAATATATTTAGTTACACTGTTTTGATTCTGGCACTAACTACTTACATTAACAATAGATAAAATATTTCGCATTAATTTTGATTCTACCTTCCTGTTTCTCGTAATTCGTGGGCGAGCAATGCCGATGGCGCGCGCGCACTAGTGCTTATTCACGAGTCGTCCCGGTCGGTGTGAGCCCTTCGGCGTGGCTGCAATGCGTTTTCGTTTTTACTGAGCTTTTCGGCAATCCATCCATTAAAGACTTACCTCATCGCATTTACGATTTACGAGACTACGTTGTAGTTGGAGGCAACTAACTGATGTGTGCAGAAACAAGAAGCAGACCATCTCGACGCCATTCCGGTCGACGCCGCACGCAACGGGACTAAGGTTGGTGGTTGATGTGTAGGTACTTTTTACATTAAATTTGTGTTGTGTAACTTATGTAAAATATTGCTTAGAAAGGGACACGTATATATACCTAAATAAAAATCCACTAAATACAGACCACTTTTCCCATTTTTTACCACCCTATGAACCACCGGACCCCCGTCTCCGGAATAAATTGACACGCCCCAACAGTAGAGGAATAAAATTCCTTCCTTACACTTTCACACTTTTATTGAACTTTATCTTTTTACTTTTTTTTTGTCGATGGTACCTTTGGCGTCAGCGTAGTCCATGCGTGTGACCAGCAAAGACCAAGGGGAAACAGCCGCCCCCCTGGACTGGAATAGGTACCTAGTACAGGGTTATTGAACTCTTCAAAAAATCTCCCTTGAAATAACTATTTCGTTGCCCTACCCTGGACCTCTGGGATCAAAAGCTTTGCTCGCCAGTTGAATGTGTCAGTGTGCGATGTTTAAATACCTACCTAAATAAATTCTAACATGACAAATAATGGCTGATTTTAAGTTTAGTAGGCGATTAATTTCTTCTTCCGGATTAGTTGTGCCTACTAGAAGCTATAACTATTTATACGTCCATACCCTATTTTAATATCGTTACACGTCGACTGGCCACAGCAAACTAAATGAAACAACAGGTGAATGTAAGTGAATCTTTTTATGGATGTACAACTTGTTAATAAGTATTTTTTGTTCAGCTTCAATTCATGTGCTCACTGCAGCTGCTGTTGTCTTGCTCTTGTTGCAGCTCTCCGCTTAGTTAGGGTTGACAGTTATTAAGTATTTGTATTAATATTTGTATTATTACAACTAGCAAATATTGTGATGGTGGGTATAACCCACCATCACAATAGAATAAAGAAACGTTTTCCCGGTGCCATCGATAATGCGAAAGATTAAAAACACACATCCTAGAACTCTATTCGAATAGAAATTTAACATCACCATTAAATTTTTCATCATGGTACCTATCGTAATAAATAAACAGTAGTTTTAATGGTTGTCATAATATATAATAATAAAAAATAAATGCGTGGCTTTAGCATTGTCCCCGAAAAGACTCGATTAAAAATGTTTCACAATTTTTTTTTGGTATCATGTTAAGCAGCACAGCACACAATTTACACAAAAATAATAATCGGAATTTCTTTATGTGTCAGCCCTATTCCGCATTAATAAGCGCGTCATCGTCATTACTCAAGTGCCAACCCTGTAATTGCAAATAGTAAGTGCAAAGAGAGAAAAATACTTATTTGCATGCGGCGCCGGCGATCGGGAGCCCTGTGCAGGTTTTATTAAACTACTAGCTTTTGCCCGCGGCTTCGCCCGTGTGGAATTCGTTTATATCGCGAACCGGGAAAGTGGGAAAGGGGGTACGTCATCAACTATCTTCCTGGGAAAATTCATCGAAATCGGTCAGGCGGTTTAGATTTTTCATGCAAACTTTCATCCCCTATTTCAAGCCTTTAGGGGTTTATTTTTGAAAAAAAAAGTAGCCTATATGTGATTCTGGGTCTTCAACTATTTCCATTCCGAATTTCATCCAAATCGGACCGGTGGTTTAGCCGTGAAAACGTCACAGACAGACAGACAGACAGACAGACTTTCGCATTTATAATATTAGTATGGATAATACACCATGTCACATAATATAAGTGTGAAGGTAGTTGACCGGTGAGATACTTAGGTCGTTACTTTAATATTTTAAATCATAGTTATTAGAAACAGTACCTAGGTATATAATAGTTATAGTTATTTCCAGCTCCGGTGGATAAAAATTAAAAATGGATCTACGACTGCTACCTAATTTCTAATCTTTTTAGTCATCAATAAAGGAGTAAAATTCGTGTGCACTAATGTTCATACAGTTTGTAACGTTGACAATAAACAGGTAGATTGGCTCCATAGCGAAGCTTGTGGTCTCCGTGTCATTCCAGAGTGAGGCAGATATTTATGTGAAAGGCGAATGTTTGTTCACGAGTCGTGGGACTCGTGGTTTATGGTTTTAGTGATGGGATGGACTGTTTTGTAGTCCGTGCCATCGAGACAGGGAATCCTAGTTATCCTAGGTACATATGTGTTATGCTAGAGAACGAGAATGTTAGCGTTTATTAATAAAATTGTATAAATGTGACATCGCAATCGCGGAAGGAGGACATAGTTTCAGCCTTCAGACTACAAGAGGCAGACTCCTAAATCATGAGTTTGACATAATATGTTTTGGGTAACCTCAAAGCAGTTGGTCGACGCTGCTACGAAGGCCTTTCCAATAAAAATGATTCTCAACAGGATCTGCGTCAGCACAGATCACAATTGAATGCTAATTACGTTCATGAAATAATTGATCATTTCGCTGTTTACCTAATAGATCTGTTTGCTTGCAGGGCCCTTAACTGTATTGATAGTTTATGAGAAGAGTGGTCAGGGTCGGCGTAAGCGGGTGTGCAAGGCATGGTAAGGTGTGCATGGTAGGGCGGCAAATGGAGGAGGATGGATGGCGGAGTGGCATAAAAGTAAACCTGTGTAAGGTTTGTATTGAAAGATGAGAGGGGAGGATTCAAAGTGATTTATCACGCGGGCGCCCGTACAGCTAACGATTACTCTAGGAATGGTTTTTGTGTTGTCGAGGTGAAGCCACGTTAGATATCTTTGGCCGGTCAGAGTTTTGACCTGAGGCCTCGGCCTCGGGCCCCTTCGCACGATAAGAATGTTACAAGAACATTATGTAGAATGCAAATGCAGGTCTCCTCACGATATTTTCTTTCACCGTAGCAAATGTTATGCATTAAATTATTTACAATTTTCCGACCTAAACAACATTATGCATGTAAGTATGCTGAGATAAACTGCTATGACTTTATGGATAACAATTTTCCTGCTCTACATAACAAAGGCGGGATTCACCGTGTCACTATGAGGAGGAAAGCTAAATTGAAAAATGATTTTCCTCAAAACGCATCAGAAAAATGATTCAATTAGCATACTTTATTTACAATAACACCAGGTAAAGGGGGAGCATGCTTGTGTGTTTGGAAGGACATTTGGTACCAAAGTTAATATTAATCGTCGAGTATACGTTACTATATTTATTCTTTTATTTTCAGTGTATTATAATAATAACACACAAGACAAGGACACACACCCAAACCGAAAAATCCAGACAGAAATTGAACCCAGGACCTACGGAACAGCGATCTGGCTTGATAACCATTGCATTGCACCATTGGAGTCGTCAAGTGTAAGTTAGTAAAGTTTTTTTTTTGATAATAGACTGGATGTCTTACAGGATAGTAGTGATAGTACCTACTCATATTAGGTACCTATATTGACGGGTTTTCTGCCCTTGCCCATTGCACCGTATTGCGATTACCTATTGTTAGTTACGGGGTGTCCTATTTGAGCGACGAATACTACGCGACGCTACGCAACACGACGCGATGCTACACGCGACAATGATAACGTCGCGTGTTGTCGCAGACTGTCACATAGGACGCAAGTAGGGTTACCGCGTTGATTTGATACTGCGACCCGTTCACCCACTAGCTTCACCCACCAGTGGGTTATCGCGACCGTAGCGTTCGCAACGTCTCGTCGCTCACATGTTAGCATGACGTGGGTATTTATGTTCCTAGAATATGTAGACCGTATTCTAAGTAGTTCGACGTGGCCCAGCCTGCGTAGCGAGAGGACTCAGGACTAGGTTGAAGCGTGTCTTTGGTTTTTTAAACTAGTCTTTTAAATTGTATACCTCTAAGGGTCAAATCACACCGAGACGAGACGCGACGCGAAGCTGCGCGCAGTCTTTCAAAGAGCGGCTCAAAATAGAACTTTATTTTCTACACGAAAAGATACACATTTAATTGTGACAATTCAGAATACGTTGCTTCATGCAGCGCTGCGTTTCGTAACGCCTCGCGGCGTAGCGCGGTGCATCGTTACGCAGCCGTGCATCGTCGGTACGCGCGGCGTGCAAGATTGCCTACTTTTAGGATGCATCTCGCGCCATTGAGATGCGTCTCGCAGCGACGCGCGGCGCAGCGCGAAATCACTGGCCTCTTCGAGTATCGTTGCGTCGCGTCGCGTCTCGGTCTGAGCTGACCCTAAGGTCGCCATAATTTAACGGTATTAAAATGACTCGTTGATACTTACATACGTTACCTGCAATAAACTAACGTAGTTAAAGAATCGTAAATGCTAATAAATACTTACAGAAATATAACCAGTTGAAGTATCATTCCACGAACACTATTTATGCCTTATCGGACCGCCTAACTCAACTGTAGCATTCTTGTTGTTCTAAACATACATAATTATATCTATAAATACCTTACCTGCTGACTCTTGATGATAAACAAAAATAATATTCTACTTTACCGCATAAAAAGGATTATTTTAATGAGATTTTTATGGTATTTATTTTGTATCTTATTGATACACAGTGTACACGTATAATAAAACTATTTAATATAGTTAATGTATATAATATGTATTTTTATATTGTACATGTACTACAAGTACCAACAACGACGAAGGAACTATTAAAATCAGTTCATCCAGCAAAAACTTATGTGGCTATTTAAACAAAAAACAATAAAGGAATACAATAAAGGAAAAATAAAGGAGGCTCTATTCATGTCGGTTGAAACTTCAAAATAAAACAATTCATCACTTTGTACAAATCACATTTTATTTCACTATTTACAAAACGCTCGTTCGATACACTGTTTGCGCATATATACCAACATGCGGACATATTGACAACTTACATTACACTTTAGCTGCGACCCACGCTTCCCACGGCTGGGGTCGGCTCTCCCCAAGCCCACGGACCTAATCCATCTCCCCAGATACAATCTAATGAGTGTTTTGTTTTAATTTCTCAGAACCCAACACTATTAATTTTAAATGCGTTTTCCTCTTTATTCAAAGTAGCATCATTAAATATCAAAATACATACCATCGTGGAGCTTACCGCAGGTGGTGGTGTGTATTTTGATCTATATTTTCTTTGTTTCATTGCACGTTCCTAAGTGGCAGGGAGGTGCTATTTGCATGAAAATTTACACCATCAGACAAGTTGGCTCTAGAATTGTCGTACAATAAAATCTGTATGTATTAAGTTAATGTAAATTATAACATTTACAAAACAAAAATTACATTTATCAATTTCATGTTGCGGTGTAATATCAATATTCTTTCCATTTTCTCTAGTAATAAGTAACAGTTTTAATAAATGTATATGGTTTGAAATCTACTTACTCAAATGTTGTTAAAAAGACCCACATGAATCCGCTGTGTCTGTCTATCTTTTGAAATGAAATAGGTGGCATACAAACTTTACAGTTGCTAGGCAACTGACATAAGGATAATGAATATAGAATATTGATAACAGCTATTTAACATTAAAATGAAGTTGTACACCTCTTGCTTATTGATGTAAGTTATCAATCTTTTATATTTATTTATTTATGTCACAATAGGCGGACCTAATGCTAAATAGCATCTCTGAGGTCGGTCCATCATATTCGATCATTACCTACAAAATACAAGTGTGGAATGACCTCGTAAATGATTACGCGAAGTTTTTGACACATTCGTGGTTTTCCAAGCTGTCAAATCTGACGGTTTCAAAGCGCCAGCTTCGAACCTTCGCGTAGTCCCACAGTCGTGCAAACATTCATACTTTTATTTATAAAAAATGTACATACAACTGCGGTTACAGTCAAAACCTTGAAACAGTGCAGATACCAATTTAATATGAAGAATTTTTTTCATTTCAGTTCTTAAAGATTAGAATTCCTTACAATACATTACAGTTACTTTTTAGGTTAGTCAGAGTTATCCAAAAATTTGTTATCCGCATGACATTACCATATTCGTTACTACATTAAAAATATATGATAGATTGTGTCGTTCCCTCATATCCCACTCAAATAGTATCGTTGACTCCCCTAGATCTATACCAAATTGAAACCGTTCACGTTATACACATAAAATACAAATCATCAATATGAACGCACAGACACTGACTAAAACTATAGGAATCCATACGTAACATTATTTTCATAATAATTAATTAATAGAAATTATTGAATAATAAAATAAAAACAACTTAACTAGACATTCGAAACTTAGACCTAAACAACAAGCCTTCCTGTTCTCTCGATAAAGGACTACTCACATTACAACGACGCGTTACCGGACCAACTAAAATAAAAGCATTCAATTATGATCTTTATGTCTAGGTAATTAAGATTGAATTTCGATTGTATACTTGGTGTCGGTACTGAGTTGATAAGGGGTGAGTGGCGAGTATTCGGTACGTCTTACAAATATATAACCAATTGTATGCTTTCGTTTTAGTTGGTCAGTTGACGAGTCGTTGTACTGTCCGAAGACAGAGATGGGTATAGTAGGTTCAAAGATTCTTTAATCATTTCATCATCACCATCATGTCATCCCATAGTCCCACTGTTGGACTATGGTCTCATTATACCGATGTAAAGATCTCCATATAATGTAATGTATTTTATAAAATACAACACGACTTATTTTTATTACAGAGCACATTGCTTTCAAAGCAAAGTACGCACATAAAATTCACTCATCACAAACGCACAAAAAATTGTATTTGCACGGTAATTGCAAACGAACAAGTCTAAGCAACCAGTATAACTAATTATTCCAGTGCATTGGATTACAAATTTTTATTTGACATTAATATTAAATTATAATCCTGGTATTAGTTATGTTTGATCACAAAATTACTGGACCAAGGCATGTATCCCACCGCCGGCAAGTCGGCGAATAAGGCCTCATTTAAATGATGCTAGTTTCTTGCCAGTTGCATACAATGAAATTGAAGCAATAAATGACAATAAATAACATCATCTAAACAAAACATACCATTCTTGAACTTCTCTTCTACTTTTACATGACTTCAACTTTTACGTTTACATGGAATGTCATATTTATGTTCCTTTCTGGAGCGATAAAATATCCAATAGTTACTCGATACTCGCTGGCGGTTGGACACTTTCCTAAACAATATTAACATACATACTGACGATTATAGACTGATTGAACAAGAAGAGAAAAAAAATACTTCTCCCTTAAAAATGCAGACTTCGGATGCAATCAATAATAATAATGCATATATTATTATATATTTTTTGTTTCATAAAAGAAAAAGTGATTTCATTCGATAAGTGAACCCACGGAATATGTATTGTGTGTGACCTCAACTAACTGAAGTGCGAGTAGGTATGTCAGGAAAAATACTTAAATAGGTACTTTGTTTTCTCTTGAATATTTATTGATTGTCGAGATTATAACAGGACTAGTAAAATGTAGTATTAGGCATTTGTAATTGAGAATTCGGATATTCGAGTACTCGTATTATCGCCACGATCATTTTATTCTTGCAATTTAATAAAACAATTGAGGTCATGTGGAGTCAAACTATAATACGGTAATAATATAAAAATGAAAAAAAATAATAAATCCGAATAAAATTCCTTTTAAACCTAATTATTTTAGTCCAGGTTACATCACAATTTTTGCGATAATAAATAACCGTAACACTGAAATGCCTATTTACTGCATCGAATTAGAAGTCGTACTACAGTCCCCATAAAATAGCCTTTTACGAGTATTTTACTCAAATCATCAACCAATTACATTCCAACTAAGTGTGCCACCAAAAA
The DNA here is from genome assembly GCA_905404135.1 of Hesperia comma. NCBI lineage: Eukaryota > Metazoa > Arthropoda > Insecta > Lepidoptera > Hesperiidae > Hesperia > Hesperia comma. The sequence continues at coordinate 17,419,715 of FR990015.1, read as the reverse complement.
ACTTCAATTTTATTTTAGTAACATTAAAATAATATTTTTGTGTTTATCAAAAAATAATGAACAGTCAGTGCCTATATTAATTCGGCTTACCTGGAAGAGCTAAACGGCATCGAACGACATCGATTCATTATCCATGATATAGAAGTCTTCTTGACGAGAGTGGATAGACGTTTATATTTATGTTAGTGCGTTCAATATCACGAACATAGTCGCCGCGCCGGCGCCGGTGAGATTGTTCTAAACTTTATGTTAAAATCGATCCTGTTTATTTAAGGGTCTCCGCAAACTGACTGCAGCCACTGGTGGCAGTGGCGCTGTGGCGCTCCTTTTTAGAAGCACGATCCGGCCAACCGCCAACAGCTCCAATAACAGTGTGCAGAATTCAGCCGAAGCGGCTGGTGGCCGGACCGCGCTTCTGAAAAGACGCTTCTTTTCATCGCTTCTTCCATAGCGCCACAACCGCCGGTGGCTGCGGTCAGTATGCAGGAACCCTAAAGTGTGGCGACATCGCACACAAGTCATACGGTAACGTCACCGAAGCCTAAATCACGCTATCGAAGATTCTTTCATTTCTCGCATATACACAAAGCCCCGAGAGCGATCACTTGAGGCTTGAGGCCCGGTCGCCACCCAGGCATGCCGCCTCGCCTGGCGGTAGATCTTCCTTCGCCATTAAGGCAATGATATTGTCCCACCGCCGGCGAGTAGCGAGTAAATATCGGCTTGCCGGCGAGCAACCAATATGTACATCAGTTTAAAATAGTAGGTATACAATAGATGTGTGATTCGGTTAACCAATCGGTTTAAACTAATTGTGATCATTCAATCAGTTAACACAAAAACTATTAAAGAGGGAGTATGTTTGAAAAAAAATTCTACCCACGCGTACATTTGTGACTGGTCGATAGAATAAAATATGCAAAATTTAAATACTGTATGTACCTAACACACCGTATATAGAAGAAATAGATTTTCGTAGAAAATAAGATCGATTTTTGTAATCGATAGTTTAATTTTTTTATGTTTTTGCTCTGTTAAAACCCTCAGCATTTTATTGTAACATTACCAACAATGTTCTCATTCCGGTTATAAAATTGATGTAAAGGAATCTTAAATTGAAAATTTTGTTTTACCCATTCGTAAATCGGCGTAATATTGTGCTAAATTTGTTGTCAGTGGGCTCTGCTGCCCTTCATACATCACACGCTACTTAAAATATAAAATAAAAATTATCGATTCACCTGCAGATTCATATACAAATAACACTTCACTTCTACACCCTTCAAAAGTGAATCAACTATAAATTTCTTCATCATCATCATATTTCAATGTTGTAATCCGTCTCCAAGCAATCTCTTACAATATACAATACATACTCCAACCCTAATATATCCATAGATCGATGGTCGTCTAGACACGACATGTTACATACATAGAAGCGCAATACAAAAGTATAAAACAGTTGCTTTGAATTTATAACTCAAACTCTAATAATAAGAATACATCAGAAGACATTTATTCATATTGTATGAGGCTGCAACCCATTAATGGCCCACTACTGAGCACGGGTCTCTTCTAATTATTGAGGAGGCCCAAAGCAACTTCAACTACTGAAATGTGTCTAGAAAGTGTCTAAGCATCCCGGAAATTGACGCATTTATAAATTAATAGAATCGGAGCCCAGAACCAATGTTCGTAAGAAGTCTTGATGTAATCACTCAAAGCAACAGACGAGTATATTTTACTAAAAACTAGTATAAATTTCAAACAAGACAAGACTACAATATATCCAATTACTGAAACGATTAGACTCCACAACTTGCCGCGTCTAGTCAACCATCGCTCTGTAGTCGCATCAACATACAATAGACAAAAGGTTATCTCCACTCCGGTACTCGCTTATTTATGCGCACGCCGCTGTACCGCCACGTATATACAACATACAACAACACATTAACATGTGTGCAATCTTGTTAGTATTAGATTTTGTGAGTACAGTGCGCCCAGCTTATATAACTCTGAAATGGCAAAAATTGGAACTAACGCCGCCATGTTAAAAAGTCATTCATAAGTACGTTGTGGTCATTCATCTGTCAGTTACTAGTGTGCAATGATTGGTCAAATGAATGTCAAATGCATCCGACAGCGCCTTCATTTCAATCTTAAGTTGGGTTTACTATACATATTTGTGCGTTCGTAACGGCAGCGGCGCGCTCACAACCCGTACCTACCTACAAGTCCTACAAGCTAGTCAAGCGTACTGTCCGCGTGTCCGTCCGTCACACACCGTATCACAATGGTTATGACGTCATCATGTCGTTGCCGCCCGCCGGGCCCGCGCCTTTCAACAGCTCGTTCATATCCCGCCGGAACATCGACAGGTTCTGGGTGAATCTGTGGACGGAAGGTAATATTATATTACCTGTGTAATACTAGTGTAGTGGTTAGAATAGTGATTAAATTAGAACCAGATCCTAAGTAATAATTACTATTAATTTGGCAAAGGGAGATATCCCGTCAGGCGAAACAATATGCCTGGGGGGGCGGCTGAGGCCCCAAGTGAATGCTCCCAGGAAGTTGTAAATATGCGAGCGGAGTACAAATTTTTATAGCGTGATTCAGGCTTTGGTGACGTCACCGTGTGACGTGTGCGATGTTGCCACAGTAAAAATTACTAATTTTTACTGTGGCAACATCGCACACAATGTGTGTGTGTGTGTGTGTGTGTGTGACAACACACACACACACACACACAGAGAGAGAGAGAGAGAGAGAGACAGACACACACAGATACACACACACACACACACACACACACAGACACACACACACACACAGACACACACACACACACACAGACACACACACACGACACACACTCACCGATCGCGATTCTTGGTGAGCAGGTTGGGTTCGATGCCCTGCATGAGCGCGGCGAACCACTGCGCGAGCTGCGGCTGGCGGTCGCGCGGCTGCGCGGCGATCATCTCGGCGCGCAGCCGCGCGAACTGCTCCTCGTTGAGCAGCACCAGCCCGAGCAGCGGCCGCGACATCGACCAGTGGTTGCAGCAGTCCTCGAACATTATCACGTTCAGCACCTGTGCGGGGGAGGGGGGACGTAGTTATCGAGAGTGATATGAAATTACCAAGCATATTTTTTTTCCAGCACCAGTCAGCCACCCGGACGTTCTTATCAAGAATCGCATTAACCTTTCATACAAAAAAAAATAACAGACTTCGTTATGAATAAATACAAATAACTCAAAAATTACTCGTCAGATGTCACTCCAAATTACATAGGATCAGACTACGAGCATTACTTTTTAATGAAAATACGATCACGTTGAATACACGTTATTGTGGATAACTCAAAAACTACTTGTCAGATGTTGCTCATTCATATGGGACCACAGGATAAGCACTAATACTTGATAATTAAAAAATGATCAACATTGGTTCATTCAGTAAAAATACACGCGTTCATTGAGAACCAACCAGATTGTTGTGAGACATCCTGTACAGCCGAGCAATATACCGTACCGAAGCGGTTAACGCTACCCAAGGCGGTATCGGGTACCAGGCGTATTTAAACCAGAATAAAATAAAATATATTAGTAAGAAGGTGGACTCACGGTGGCGAGCAGCTGCTGCATGATCTCGGGCCGGCGCTGCAGCACCTCGATGAACATGTTGCTGGTCTCCGGCGGCGGCTTGCGCGGGTTCGGCACCTTATTGCTAGCTGGAAACATAAACGATCTATTGTTGTATACAAACGGTAACACACTCGGTACCTTTGCAATAGAATTCCTTACGACGTGGCATTGACTACACAAATATATCACTAAGAGCCCCAGCACACGGCGTATTAAACGCGCTGACGACGCGCGTTCAATGCTCTATCACCCTTATCAAACATTTATCTGTCACATAAATATTTGCCTCAGCTTGGAATCCAAGCCGGAAGCCTTCGTTTCACGGGCAGGGCCATTACCAAGTAGGCTAGGTGAGTTTTCAGGCTGAGGCTACATTAAGCCGCTACGCGAATTGCGACACATGAGCGACTAAAACAACAAATGCTCACGTATACGGCTACACTGTATGTAGAGTATTACTAGCGAACTTTGATTTCTTTACGCGACAGAAACGAAATTATTGGGACCATGGCATCGGCTACATCAACATATCAGCGAAATAGAAGCGAACCTATAAGAAAATTACGATTATAATGTAGCCATGCCAGGTTTATTTTCCGTTTCGCACTTCCAGTCGCATCGCAAGTCGCTGCTTACTGTAGCCTCAGCCTCAAGATTGTCCAACTCGAGGGTGGAAGAACTCTCAAATTGGACAACTGCCCCTAGTAAAGACCTGTGGTCCAACTAGTTAGACGGAGCACTTGGACCACTTCCTCGGACTCAAATTTACAAACTACACATAAAATATACATTATGAGATACTCACATTGTTGTAATAATTGCTTAAATAGATATGTCACTATGTGGTCCAGTGTACTACAGCAGCCCGTACACACGCTTGTATCTGTAATCAATACGTTATTGTTCACTCAGTGTCCATGTAGAGTAAAATTTTGTGCTTCAAACCTATTCGGGCTTAGAAACGTACCTAACGCACTTTGGGTTTCTTATATACCATTACGCGTGGATCATGTTTCAGGAGTGACAAGTCGGCCGGTGCTTTGCGCAACGTAATTTTTCCTTTTACGTACGTAAAATGTTCAGAAAAAACCGCATAACATTGGGAGGTTGTGTCTCAATTTTTCAAAAAATGCATTAGAATACTTGAGTGCCCTCTAAGTCCCTTCCGGGACTTCGAGACACGTATCACGTACCGAGTGCGGTGAGCCCCTCCGATATGGAGGAGAGCACGTAGAGCGTGGCCTCCGGCTGCAGCGAGGCCAGGAACGGCATGTGGTCCTGCGCCAGCCGCTCCAGCAGCACGTAGTACGTCTGCGACAGCTTCGGGTACGTCTGACGAACATATAACACGATGACGTCACGACAACCTGAATCACGCTATCGGAGATTTGTACACGGCGTGCATATATACAACGCCTTGGGAGCATTCGCTTGGGGTTGGCTGCTTCCCAGGCTTGTTGCCTGGCCTAGCAGACCTATTTTATAGATTAGACATAGAGGAAGCTCTGCAAAGAATACTAACAAAGAACAAAGGTATGTACAACATGTACTCACCAATAAATCACTCTGTGGTATACTTAATAATAATTTCACGAACATATTGAGCGCATTATCTAACGCTTCATCGCCATATAACCTGCAATCAACAAATAATATCTCAATGACTAGAAACAAAGAAATATACTATTTGTAGCCTAAAGGGGCATCGTTAAAGCGAGCCACCTGATCGTAAGTGGTCATCGTCGCCTATAGACACCAGCAACACCAGGGGAGTCACTAGTGCAACGCCGGCCCGGAAGGAGAGCTCTTTTTACACCTTTCTTGAAGAACCCTATGTCATAGCCCTCTGGGAATACTTCAGAATGTATACTATAGTATTGCAAGTTATATTCACCTGAAGACACCAAAGTTGGCGTAGTTCCCACAGAGCGCCGCCTTCAGTATCGAGAAGCATAGAGCGATACCCTTCAGCTTCATCGCGTACATTTGCTTTTTGCTCACGTCTATCGTCAGTATTCTGCTGCCTGGAAAATGTATGTGTATGTATAATTTATCTGTAACTGACCGCTGTACAGATAGCATGAACCTAAGTCGCTTTGCCCACGGAGCAACTATCACAACCACCCACCACTCACCGTAAGTACATATAACGTTGGACAGCTCCCGGAACAGCAGGATCCCGTTGGGCGAGCTGACGTCGAAGTGCAGCCGCTGGTTGCGGTTCTGCGCGAGCGTACTATATGGATCCACTCACAGTTCCCAACCCTACACACACCACACCGCACTCACCGTAAGTACATATAACGTTGGACAGCTCCCGGAACAGCAGGATCCCGTTGGGCGAGCTGACGTCGAAGTGCAGCCGATGGTTGCGGTTCTGCGCGAGCGTACTATATGGATCCACTCACAGTTCCCAACCCTACACACACCACACCGCACTCACCGTAAGTACATATAACGTTGGACAGCTCCCGGAACAGCAGGATCCCGTTGGGCGAGCTGACGTCGAAGTGCAGCCGCTGGTTGCGGTTCTGCGCGAGCGTACTATATGGATCCACTCACAGTTCCCAACCCTACACACACCACACCGCACTCACCGTAAGTACATATAACGTTGGACAGCTCCCGGAACAGCAGGATCCCGTTGGGCGAGCTGACGTCGAAGTGCAGCCGCTGGTTGCGGTTCTGCGCGAGCGTACTATATGGATCCACTCACAGTTCCCAACCCTACACACACCACACCGCACTCACCGTAAGTACATATAACGTTGGACAGCTCCCGGAACAGCAGGATCCCGTTGGGCGAGCTGACGTCGAAGTGCAGCCGCTGGTTGCGGTTCTGCGCGAGCGTACTATATGGATCCACTCACAGTTCCCAACCCTACACACACCACACCGCACTCACCGTAAGTACATATAACGTTGGACAGCTCCCGGAACAGCAGGATCCCGTTGGGCGAGCTGACGTCGAAGTGCAGCCGCTGGTTGCGGTTCTGCGCGAGCGTACTATATGGATCCATTCACAGTTCCCAACCTTACACACACCACACCGCACTCACCGTAAGTACATATAACGTTGGACAGCTCCCGGAACAGCAGGATCCCGTTGGGCGAGCTGACGTCGAAGTGCAGCCGCTGGTTGCGGTTCTGCGCGAGCGTACTATATGGATCCACTCACAGCTCCCAACCCTACACACACCACACCGCACTCACCGTAAGTACATATAACGTTGGACAGCTCCCGGAACAGCAGGATCCCGTTGGGCGAGCTGACGTCGAAGTGCAGCCGCTGGTTGCGGTTCTGCGCGAGCTCGGCGGCCAGCTTGAGCACCGGCGTGCTGACCGCCGGCTCCGCGAACCACACCGCCAGCCCGCGGACCAGCACCTTCATGTATACCGGGTACCTGGGGGCATTGACTGGGTTACTACAACACGATATGTATGGAACACACCATACAAAATTATTATGTATCACTATCGCATCAAGTGCATCGTCGCACCGTCCGCACTTTTGCGCGCCTTCTTGCTTTTAATCTTGTTAGTAATTATTATTTTGTCATATAATAATTTCAGTGTGTCCCATAACTCAAACATAGTTTTTGGTCCTTCGAGCCACATACAAATTAAGTTTCTTTATACACCAAAATTAAATAAAAAAGGTTTCATTAAAATAACGTGGTATACAAACTGATATGTAACTATATATATGTTTTATCATTTGCGAAGATCCTCTTACACTTGTGATTCGTATTCGCGCTAATCTAAATGACCGGCCTCCTCCTAAATTTATTTATTTATTTATTTATTTAACCTTTATTGACCACTATTTACAATATAACGGTACAAAAGGCGGGCTTAATGCTAATTGCATTCTCTACCAGCCAACCTTTAGGCCAAACAGAAAAACACAGTGAGCGGTACTAGAAGAGAAAAAAAAATTATATATATAACATGTCCACATAACATACCTAAACACATATATATACATATATTTACTTATATAAATACATACAAATAATATATATAGGTATATAATATATATAGGTATATAATGTATATTTATACGTACATATATACAACTATACATATAATTATAATTATATATATAAAGAAACACAATTATTAATATATATATATATATATGACGACGAGCTTACGACTTATGACTACCAAGATGTCAATCCATTAAGTGAGTCCGGAGTCTTCTTTTAAAAGTTACCTTACTAGCCGGTCTTCTGATATCGGCTGGGAGCGAATTCCAGAAGCGGGCGGCCTGGACAGCGAAGGATTTGGAAAGGAAATCTGAACGATGCATTGGAATGGAAAGGAGGTAGGATTCAACAGAGCGAAGTGGCCGATCATGCGAAGAAGAAAGGTACTGGAATTTGGATTTTAAATATTCAGGTGAGAGGGGTTCAAAAAGAACAGAAGAGAGTACACTGAGAATCCTAATTTGCCGTCGCTTACGGATAGGGAGCCATTTAAGCTTGGAACGATAGGAAGAGATGTGGTCATACTTACGTAGACAGAAAACAAAGCGAACGGCATTATTGATGAGACGATCCAGCTTGTTTAAGAGAGCCTCACTCAAGTCCAAATAACACACATCACCATAATCAATGATTGGAAAAATGAGCGCTTGAATAAGGTAGGCCTTTGTCTCAATTGGTAAAAAGTGTCTTAGCCGATTCAAGGAAGACAAAGAGGCAGTTACGGTTCGGCAGACTTCAGCAACCTGCGTACGCCAACTGAGAGTGCTGTCAATGTAGATGCCAAGGTCTTTGACGCTGGAGCAATAGGCAATGACGTGTCCTTCAAACATGACAGGTGCCACTGAGTCAATATCGAATTTAGCCATCTGACGTGGACTACCTACAATAATGGCCTGACATTTGCCCGGGTTGATTTTTATGCCAAATTTAAGAGACCAATTACTGTCGACATTTAAGTCAGCATTGATCTTGTGAACCGCGTTATTAATGTCCGTTACAACCGCATGAGTGTAGATTTGTAGATCGTCCGCGTAAAGATGGTAAGAGCATCCAAGAAGGTGTGTAAGAGAGTTAATAAAAATAGAAAAGAGAATGGGCGATAAGATACCACCCTGTGGCACGCCAGAGCTGAGGTTGCACCAACTAGACAACACATTGTCCAACTTAACAGCTTGCTGACGGCCACGAAGATATGAGGAAAACCATTTTTGGGCTGTGGAAGAGAACCGCAGTCGCGCAAGAAGAGAAAGGAGGATATCATGGTCAACCATGTTAAAAGCGTTTGAAAAATCTATTAATACTAAAATAGTGACCATTCTATCCTCCAAGCTCCCCCGGATATCCTCTGTAACCTTAAGAAGGGCGGTGGTTGTACTGTGTCCTGGCCTAAAGCCAGACTGAAATGGGCTTAGCAGATTGTTACCATTAATGAAAAAGGAGATTTGCTTGTGCACGATCGCTTCCAACACTTTCGATAAAAATGGCAATATAGATATCGGCCTGTACTCTTTTAACTCACGAGGGGATGCGACTTTAGGAACGGGCGTAATTATAGCTTTCCGCCAATGCATAGGGAATTCCCCTGTGGTTAAGGAGAAGTTGATGATATGGGTAATCGCCGAAAGAAGGAATTGGAGTACAGGCAAAATCATCGTTCTGCCTATCCCATCGTACCCCACCGCACCTGACTTAATTGACAGCAAAACTGTGCGAACCTCTTCCGCAGACACTGGAGAAAAAGTAAAACTATTAGACAACGAGAAGGCCATGGAAGTAACTTCAGAAATTGCAGAGGATTTATCAACAGATTTAAGAAGAGATGCAGAGATGAAGTGACAATTGAAGTCATCAGCGGAGAAACTAGGTTTCTTGGTTTCGGTAGAGATTTTACCGAAGCCAAGAGAATGAAGAAACTTCCATATATTAGCTGAAGATGAGTTAGAAATGTTTTCAAGAATATAGGATTGTTTGGCGGCTCTTACCATCTTGTTACACGTATTGCGAGCAACCTTATAAGCAGACCAATTTTCAGCGCACCTGTCACGCTTGAACTTGCGGAATGCTTTGTTACGGCGTGACATCGCAATAGGGAATATGCATGTCATTCAAATTTAAGTAAATATTTTTTGTACAGTCGTTATCGCTAAAATAATGATATCTGTCACATTATTTTCTATTAAATCTTTTTAAAATCACTAAAATAAATTTATAAAAAGTGCAAATTTTACGAGGCAAATTTAATATGTCGAAACGCAACGCTATTGGTTAGCCATCGGCGTGACGTCATCCTTCGCGATGGACATGTCAAAAACATACTAGAACTAGCTGTTTTCATTTATATTTCAGTTAATTTGATTGCTTTCAGAGTTTATCGTATACTTCTTGCGTGATTTTTGTTTGTTAGTGGTGTGTTGAATGACTAACAATGTCTGAAAGTGGATTTCAAAAGGCGCAGTCGGATAATCTTCCGAAAATTGATGCTTTCATGATAAGTTCGTACTTCGCCTCAAATAATGATTTTACATCAGCTGAAATCAGGGGAGTCAAAGCTACAAGGTGAGGAAGTGATAGATATTTAATTTAAGTACATGGTTCTTGTACAGTTTTTCTATGTAATTCATATAAGTCTTTAACATAACCTGTAAAGATTTAGCCATTTACCTTCTACATACAAATTATACTATATCCTTCATATCACATTTTAGGAATAAATGGTTGTTAAAAAATAAATCCGTGTTTGGGAATACTTTATAATCAAATCTGTTTTTATCCCAGATCTGAACGAGAATCTTACAACAACTTTTCAGGGTTTGTACTTTTGTAAGCCAAATTAAACCAAAACTATTAATATTTGGTAGAAATAATTATTTTCTTCTTACGTTAAAATGATCTTCGCAACAGTATGCAGTGCTTTTTTTTTTATAGCCTAAGCAGTAGATATAATATCTCTTTTTACAATTTTACACCACTTTTTTTCTTATATACATAAGCGTCCCGTGGAACATGAAAAAATACTTTGTCCGGTGCGTTCCATCTCGTATTCTTGCACATAGGTACAATACAGTACTTAAAATAAGGTTTTCGGTTTCCATCCATACTTCCGTTTATGAAATTAAACTAGAAAACGTAAATTTAATACTATAAAATACTCTTTCTCAACCTCGCTCATAACCACTTGTTAGTCAACAACTCCAACCTGACGAACGATGACGTCACCATAGAACGCGCCAAAAGGGCGGCGTTTGAATCGGCCTTATGTCATTGCAATTTTCATTAATTAATTTAAAATAAATTTGGACTTTCCCAGGACTCGTATATTTTTTTACGGTATTATATTAACATAAATGAGCTATCAAAACAATAAAAAAAAATCATGCATATTCCCTATTCCTTACAACAAATAAACCCAGTAAAGAAGTAAATATCTCACATCCATTCAAACAGCATCATGTATGTGGTCTTGGTGTTGAAGGCGAGCGCGAGGCCGCGCAGGTCGCGCGCGATGCCTATCAGCGTCTTCTTGGCGTCCTCCGACGCGAATATCGGATTCTCTGAACCGCCCAGCAGACCTATTATACTTTCGAACGCACCTGTAAAGAAAATATAGAATGGTTCAAGATTTGGTATACCTGTTCTGGGAGTTCGATCTGTGAACCTTTTAACACAGATCATACACTAATAGATGTAAAGCTCCAAACGCACACATAAACATCGATCACGGACACCAAAAATAGTACAACTTTGAACCATTATTGAACAATGTTTCGTGTCCGTCAAGCGTGTCTTTGTGTGAGTTGCTCGAGCGCGCAGTATATGACGCTTTATACTATACTAGTACTTCTGATATAATACCAGAGTCGAAGAGCATAAATGAAATTGCCACCCCCCCGTCAAAACCAAAGTAATTTACTGTGCTCACAGTTCAATTTATCTTGTAAATGAAATGTATTTTTATTTTTTTATTTTATTTTATTTATGTACTTAGGACATTAAAACCTCGCCGTCTATCTACAATGAATCATAATCGCATATTCCGAAAGCTGGAATTTGTATGCCATGCAATAACAAAACTAGATAAAATGCGAGCGCCATATAGCTCAAGTCGGGGAATAGTACGCACCGGTGAGGGGCATCATGAAGGCGTGGAAGCGCTCCTCGTCCTCGCCGAGCTCCACCATGAGCAGGCGGCCGAGCGCCGTGTACAGCATGGTGCGCAACCAATCTTATTGCCTATGCTCATGGTTCAATTTAACTTGTAAGCGAAATTTACTAATGGCATTTGTGGATCCCGCCGCCAATCTTAAATCCACCTTAATCGCATACGCGGAAAGCTGGCATTTGTATACCGTGCAACAACGAATCCAGCTCAAATCCGAGCGCCGTATAGCTCAAGTCGGGGAATAGTACGCACCGGTGAGGGGCATCATGAAGGCGTGGAAGCGCTCCTCGTCCTCGCCGAGCTCTACCATGAGCAGGCGGCCGAGCGCCGTGTACAGCATGGTGCGCGAGCGCATCTCCGCCGCGCCCGCGCCCGCGTTGATGCCCAGGAACGGGAAGTGCTCCGCCTGGGGATATATCGACATATAATTATAATATATACTGTTAGGGTTTAGCTATAGCTGTGTATTGACGCGTTAGATAACGCGCTAGTGTAGTGAATCAAGAAGAAATTAGTCTTGTAAAAATTGTCATTACTCTTATTTTCAAGTATTCGGAACTAGATTCCCACCGCAGCTTCGCCTCCATGGAATTGATTGATAACGCACCTAGGGAAGGGGGGAGGGGGTAATTTACTAAAAACACAAACTTCACACAGCTCACATACGTCACTTGACGAACCTATAATTATGTATATACAAAATAGTAGACCCCCAGTAGTTCTTGATATTAGCGCTGTTAAACAAACAAACTCTTCAGCTTCATACTATTTGTATAGAAGTAGAGATGGTTATTCTTATTTATGTTATATGCATAACAAAGGCCTAACTAACTCCAATAAACAAACAATCAAACTTAATATTATGAACTTTAGTAAACAAACACAAGTATATACGGACCGTGTGATGCGTGAGCATGAACTGCACTTCGTCCAGCTTGACGAGCTTGCGCACGCACGAGTAGCCGCTGCTGAGCTCCGACAGCAGCCCGAGCGTCTTCGAGATGATCTGCTCCGACCCGCCCCAGTACTTCAGGTTGGTGATGCTGCGAACGAGTTGTATGATCAGGATGTGAGAACCATAGTTGCCTATTGGGCTCATTTGTTACAAGTTATGATAGCTGAACCAATTTTATTGAAGGGAGTGCTTGTGAGTGTAGCAAGTATTTAATAAAATTAGGAAAACTTTCATTCTTGTAATAACGATAAAAGCTGGAATGGAATAACAAAAATTTTACTTTCTAAAAAAGCTTCGATCAATGAGCTATCCCGTCCTGGACAGGAATGTGGTCTTCCAAAATACCTCGCGTGCTCCCGCAGGTCTTAGATTTTTGTAAGTAGTCAATATACCATAATAGAAATCTCGCGCCGTTTTTCAAGCTATCGAATATATTTTTTTTTATATTTGCAAATACTACGGTCGGTCACACTAGGAGAGGTGGACCAAAAATTGTAAAAACTAGGTAGTATGAGTATGGTCCCTTATACGCAAGCCAATCTCCTGCTCGTGATCCACTCTGCTGTACGATGTGAAAGGCTGTTGACAACTCGCTCGTGTCCCTCGTTCTATCTCGACTATATTCACAAAGGGTACACCGCAAACCACAAGTGCACTCACATCTTCCTAACGATAACACTGAGCAGCTGCGTCTCGTCGCCGACGCCGAGCACGTCGCTCAGCCGGCTGTACACCTTGGGGTTCTTCTGCACCTGCTCGCCCACGTATATCCGCCGGAAGTGCTCGAAGAACGACATCATCGCCAGCTCCATCTTCTCGCAGCTGCAACCCTGAACAGAAACAGTCGGGTACAGAGGTTTCTATGAACTTTTTCAGCACTGAATTATTTTCTAATGCTTGCGGTAATGATTGCGGTAATTCGTTCCAAAGGCACAAGAAAAAATTAATTTTAATTAATTTTTCCCACCTATGCTTGTAAGTCAACCAAATTACAACTGATAACTACAGTTGTAATTCCGCATTCGAGTTCCATATGGAATTAGTTTTAATAGCATCTCACTCAAATACCAGCTTTAAGCTCCCCTGCTAATAAAGAACATCACAGATTGACAAAATTAAAAGACCATAAGTAAACCTTTCATATAAGCCAAATTAAACCGTAAGCACTGGTAATAAACCTCACCTGCGCCAACCTAGCGTCCGTGAGGTCCATGAGCTGCAGCACGCGGCACACCAGCTCGCCGTCCATCGCGTCGTTCTCGTCGCATGTGTTTAAAGTCGCGCGCCCGCCGATGCACGCGCCGATTATGTACACCAGCCAGGTTAACTGACCTGCGGGTGTAACGAGATTGTTTGGTGTGAGTAGAAGTGCGGAGGTCTGGGGAATTTGGTTGGTCGTAGCCACGTTAGCTTGAACTGCGGGTGTATCGAGAGATTGTTTGATATCAGTACAAGTGAGGGGCTCTGTAGAAAGTGGTTGGTCGTAGCCCTCCATGTTTGTTCGACCTCTGGATATATCGAGACATTGTTTGGCACAAGTACAAGCGTGGAGGTCTGTGATAATTGGTTGGCCATAACCATGTTAGCTCGATCTGTTGATGTATTGGATGGTAGTTCAGTGGGAAAATTTGTCTTTTTGAATGTTTGTAATGAACAAGCTGGAAAAAGTAGTAGGCATGTGACCCACCCCCGGCAAGTCAGTAAATAACCATCGACAAACATAATTAAGAGATGGACATATCAATAGGCTGCTTGTTCACTCACAAGCGGTGGGACATCAGATCTGTCCACTAACGCAACAATATCTTTGTGTAATGTTTAATGAGCTATAAATGTGTAGTATTATAATATTTTCAACCCTACTACAATCACAATAAGAGCCACATTTCCACAGCACACTCACCCTGCAACACGCGTACCTTCTGCGGCTGCGTCTCGACGCTGTAGGCGGCGGCGGCGCGGTCGAAGTGCGCCACGATCAGCTGGCACGTCTTGCCGTACTATTTTCAACCCTACTACAATCACAATAAGAGCCACATTTCCACAGCGCACTCACCCTGCAACACGCGTATCTTCTGCGGCTGCGTCTCGAGGCTGTAGGCGGCGGCGGCGCGGTCGAAGTGCGCCACGATCAGCTGGCACGTCTTGCCGTACTCGCAGCGCCCGATCAGCTACAATATTCAACCCTACCACCATCACAATAAGAGTCACATTTCCACAGCACACTCACCCTGCAACACGCGTATCTTCTGCGGCTGCGTCTCGACGCTGTAGGCGGCGGCGGCGCGGTCGAAGTGCGCCACGATCAGCTGGCACGTCTTGCCGTACTATTTTCAACCCTACTACAATCACAATAAGTGCCACATTTCCACAGCGCACTCACCCTGCAACACGCGTATCTTCTGCGGCTGCGTCTCGACGCTGTAGGCGGCGGCGGCGCGGTCGAAGTGCGCCACGATCAGCTGGCATGTCTTGCCGTACTATTTTCAACCCTACTACAATCACAATAAGAGCCACATTTCCACAGCGCACTCACCCTGCAACACGCGTATCTTCTGCGGCTGCGTCTCGACGCTGTAGGCGGCGGCGGCGCGGTCGAAGTGCGCCACGATCAGCTGGCACGTCTTGCCGTACTCGCAGCGCCCGATCACCGACAGCTGCTCCAGTTGCTGGGCGACCGTGCCCGCGTCGTCCAACGGGTCTTCTAGGCCCTCGCTGACCGACAACAAACAAAATGTTGGACTCAGAGATCGACTGCATCAACAGTATCTATACATAGTAGTGACCGGAAAAATAAAAGACTAGAAAAATAAATAAATAAATGTCATATTATATCAAGTTTTCAGGTGTCCCACCAATTTATACTCCGGCCGAGTTTTACTTTTAGTAAAACTCGGTTGTTTTCTCGCGCAAGACATGTACATAAGACGTGACATTCCGATATCATATTTTATGTCCGTTTCTTGAGCGAGAAAATATCCCATAGGTATTCGCTACTCGCCAGCGGTCAGGCACCTGCCCTGCTAGGCATCACTGCCTCCCACTAGGCTATTCCCTATTATGTACACTGATTACATCTAAGGCAAAAAAATGATCAAATGCGCATACCTGACAAACACAGCGACGTAATCGAGCCGGGAGTTGACGTACGCAGTTGTAACGCCTGGAGCATACTGCTCCAGCAGGTGCGGCTTGGTGGCCTTGATGAACGGCACCGAGGCCACCATGCGCTGCCACAGCGACAGGAGGTAGTGGACTGAGTTCGGCGCGAACTGCATCACCTGGTAACGATTTTATATTGTATGTATTAACATTATTTCCAAGCTTGTGTTACGCACGTGAGGTGTGGCGATTTACACACACGCAAGCACACGCGCACACTCGCTCGCACGCACACAACCCCCCACAAACACACACAAATTAAGGTTATACGCTAGTACCACCATACCGCACCAACCAAACTTTTTGTCGTAAGTGGTTACCATCACCCGTGAACAACAGTAATTCCATTAGACATAAGCAGCATCCAATATTTAAAATTTCCTCGGGAGGGTCTTGCCGCTTCTTCCTCCAAAACCACTGGTACGGATTTGTTAAAACGATGGGGTAGTTTGACTTTAAAAAAGTACTCTAAGAAATCTACATTGAATACTTCATTACACTTCACTTACTTTAATTTCACTTCAGCTCACTTACCTTCACAACCTTTCACTCCATCACCTCGTATACCTCACCTGCAGGCTCTGCACGGTGAACTTGGCGACGAGCTCGATGAGCCGCGGGTAGTTGTCCACCACCACCATCTCGCCCAGCTGGTAGTTGGACTTGAGCCGCGCCAGCAGCCGGCAGAACTCGTGGTAGTTCGTCGCGTCCGTCAGACCCTGCAGGATGGAAAGACCGTTATACATCAATAGTGTTAGAAAAATTATGGTTTCCAAATCTAAAATATCTGGCTGATCGTTGTGAACTTATTTTTAAACAGTATAGTATTTTCATAGAAAAGTGTAAGATTTTTTAAATATTTTTTTGGCAAAATATAACATGCTATGAAATTTATTGCTATTGTTTCAACAATTCCTCAAATCCTCAACAACTTTTAGATTTCGCTTAAACTAAAATAGCACTGTATACTTTTTATTAAAAAAGCTTCATAAAAACGGGCAGTTTTAAGCGTTTTTTTATTACTTATAATTTAATATACGACTAAGTTCATTGCGACGGTAACCAACTAACTCTTCCGTTCTTACGTGTTCGATCTTCAAAATCCGGGCGCCAGATACAATGCTCCCAACAAGTACCACTCCCACCCACCTGCGTGTCCTCCAGTATCCGTAGCACGCCGCACGCGAGTCTATTGAGGAACTTGGCGCGCTCGGTGGTGCTGAAGAGGGATCGGCGCACGGACGCGAGCTGCACCAGACAGGCGAGCGCCAGACACACCTCACCCAACAAGTACCACCCAGAACCCACCTGCGTATCCTCCAGTATCCGCAGCACGCCGCACGCGAGCCTGTTGAGGAACTTGGCACGCTCGGTGGTGCTGAAGAGTGACCGGCTCACGGACGCCAGCTGCACCAGACAGGCGAGCGCCAGACACACCTCACCCAACAAGTACCACCGCCACCCACCTGCGTGTCCTCCAGTATGCGTAGCACGCCGCACGCGAGTCTATTGAGGAACTTGGCGCGCTCGGTGGTGCTGAAGAGGGACCGGCGCACGGACGCCAGCTGCACCAGATAGGCGAGCGCCAGACACACCTCACCCAACAAGTACCACCGCCACCCACCTGCGTGTCCTCCAGTATCCGCAGCACGCCGCACGCGAGTCTATTGAGGAACTTGGCGCGCTCGGTGGTGCTGAAGAGGGACCGGCGCACGGACGCCAGCTGCACGAGACACGCGAGCGCGAGCCCGCCCAGTGAGCCGCGCACGCAGTGGTACAGCTCGAAGAATAACTCCGGCGTGCCCGCTTCTAGGAAGGTTGGGCGCCAGGATGTCGGGATCTGGAGTGAGCGATTATTTATATAAATATACACATATACATAGATAGTAAAATGAAAATTGACTCAGGACAGCCACCATGTATCTCGAAAAAATGCGAATACGAAAGCGATCTTGTCGTCTCAAGAAATAATATGACTGATTGCTGGCGTATAAATATAACCACAGAATATTTTATTTATTCACACAGCAAAGTATATGTTTCACAATGTAGAGAAATGTCATGACCCGAACATTTTGTCTTTAATTAAATAGCATTAATTTAACTTACACGCTGTTACTTAAACACATTCCTTAACATTCGTGCCCAAAGCATGAACACAACAAACATATCACACACAACACACCCCACCCACCTGCACGGTACTCAAGTCCTCCGACGACTGGTCCGTGGTGGTCCCGATGAAGTCGAAGGTGAGACAGTTGTGCGCCAGCCGCAGCAGCGCCGCGAGCAGCGCGTGCTGGCTCTCGTCCGCCAGATCGAGCGTCTTGCTGCACCCACCTCACATATCACACACCACCCACCTCACATAACACACCCCACCCACCTGCACGGTACTCAAGTCCTCCGACGACTGGTCCGTGGTGGTCCCGATGAAGTCGAAGGTGAGACAGTTGTGCGCCAGCCGCAGCAGCGCCGCGAGCAGCGCGTGCTGGCTCTCGTCCGCCAGATCGAGCGTCTTGCTGCACCCACCTCACATATCACACACCACCCACCTCACATAACACACCCCACCCACCTGCACGGTACTCAAGTCCTCCGACGACTGGTCCGTGGTGGTCCCGATGAAGTCGAAGGTGAGACAGTTGTGCGCCAGCCGCAGCAGCGCCGCGAGCAGCGCGTGCTGGCTCTCGTCCGCCAGATCGAGCGTCTTGCTGCACCCACCTCACATATCACACACCACCCACCTCACATAACACACCCCACCCACCTGCACGGTACTCAAGTCCTCTGACGACTGGTCCGTGGTGGTCCCGATGAAGTCGAAGGTGAGACAGTTGTGCGCCAGCCGGAGCAGCGCCGCAAGCAGCGCGTGCTGGCTCTCGTCCGCCAGGTCGAGCGTCTTGCCGCGCGCCGCGCCCAGCAGCGAGCACGACAGACGGAATATCTCGAATAGCTGGCTGTCCCTGTGGAGATTTGATGTTTGATTTTTTAAAAATAGAATGCATAAAAAGCGTTACAGTGGCTGCGTTCCGTAACTCGACCAAAACGC
This sequence comes from Hesperia comma, assembly GCA_905404135.1. Taxonomy (NCBI): domain Eukaryota; kingdom Metazoa; phylum Arthropoda; class Insecta; order Lepidoptera; family Hesperiidae; genus Hesperia; species Hesperia comma. The sequence goes on along the minus strand of FR990015.1, from coordinate 17,400,742 downwards.
CCAAAATGACACTTTTTCATAGAAATTTGAACGTTTTGGGCGTTTTGGTCGAGTTACGGAACACGGCCGTGATCACAACGCTCAACAGGACTCTTATATAGAAATTGGAATACCAGCAGCGAGCACGCCAGTCGGGATATCTCGAATAGCTGGCTGTCCCTGTGGTTCGATGTTTGAATTTTTAAAAATAGAATGCATAAAAAGCGTTACAGTGGCTGCGTTCCGTAACTCGACCAAAACGCCCAAAACGTTCAAATTTGTATGAAAAAGTGTCGTTTTGGGCGTTTTGGTCGAGTTACGGAACGCAGCCAGTATGTGATCACAACGCTCAACAGGATTCTTATATAGAAATTGTAATACCCGCAGCAAGCACGACAGACGGAATATCTCGAATAGCTGGCTGTCCCTGTGGTTCGATGTTTGAATTTTCGTAAGTGTTATGCTTTAGGCGTGGTACAGTATGCGATCACAACGCACAATATGACTCCTGTTCTATAGAAGTTCTAAGCGTTCTAAACTCTTAGTGAAACACACCCATTATGGAAGCTATACATTTTTTTGAATAATATTAGGCAAACAACAAGTAGTGATGGTAAATGGCAAGTCGCCCATGGATATCAGTAACACGAAACCATTACCGATGCATTATCGGCCAAGAAATAAGAAAATGGAAAGAAAAAGGAGAACATTAATATACCTAAAATTACTTTTCCAATATAATTTGCATCAATTATTTAAGTGAATTATTTTACTGGCCCAATGTGGATTAGTAAAAAAAAATTGGTTGCCTGTAAAGTTGGTATACGGGCGAAAGTTTTATGAGTGGTAAAATAATTTTAATGTGAATATTCATTCGTATAGTAGGAAGAAGGATGAAATAATAGTAACAATTTAAAACATTTATTTATACAAAGAATTATATTTAAAACATTGTAACACCATCCGCCATCTAGCGCTGCTAACCGTTAGACCATTAACCATTAGTCACAACTAAGTGAGGTAACAAACGAGATTACTCTACTTCTCCAGAGATGGCGCTGTACCATTTTCTGAAACACGCCAACGTGTGTACGCCGTAGCTACCATAAGTAATGTTAAGGAGGAAGGGACGCGTGCCTTTCACTTTTTATGTCTGTCTCTCTCGCTCTTAGGCGGGCTAACCATGCCCGAGTGGAAGGGACGCGTGCCTCTCACTCGCTCTCATTGTAAGCGCATAACGTGAGCGGAGCGTGACACAGTTTCTTGAAGTGCCACCCGGCAAACCAATTTATAAGACGTTATCACGTCAAAATAAGTGGCTAACTAAGTGAGAAGCTTTATACCGCCTGAAGGTCTTCTACACAACTGTCATTTAACAGTAATATCTAGGAAATATCATTTCCGCTTCAATGGTAGGTAATAGTAGATTTTGATGAAACTAACTGTCACATAAATAACTATTTGCCCCAATCTCTCAAGACCTGATGAAATAACCTGATGAATGTGATCCACCACAGGGTCCCTCTAACCAGGCTAGGGAGTCCAAACGGGTGTTACCTGAACGAGGACGCGATCTTCCTGTGCTTGGCCAGTGAGCGGTTGGCGTCCGCTTCCGACACCTGGTTCATCTCCACCACCAGCTGCGACAGCAGCTGCACGCCTATCGTGCACATTTCTGCCGGACCCTGCATGTGTAAGAGTGCTATTATGTTTTGATACCACTTGTAAATGTGAAATTCTAAATTTTCTAAAAAATATTTCAAAAACAAAGAGACAAATTTAATGCAAACATAGGCGTAATCAGCTCTGCCAGGAGGATGAAGAGGGGGCAGCAAGGTTACTGATTCCTGATTCTGAAAACTCTGATTTGGCAGAGTTTAGAGGCAGAATTTTAAAGAGTAGTTGTGAGTACTTCATCCGAGATGATAGGGGGAGTGCTGCCCCCACCCCTGCCAAAGCATTCCCTGGCACACTATATTACAACGCACAATCGATACTTACTTGTAAAAAACTTGTGATATCATTCATGACATTATGGAACACCAACTCTTCTTTCACAGTATCAAACCACCCGAGTTTTGTGATGCGTCCGTATAGCGACACTAAAGCCTGTGGAAGAGGTACTAGTTTAGCATAGCAATAAGAAAAGATCAAAATCAACACTCACAAACTCATAGTCCTACACCAACATTCCTTTGTTAAGAAACTACATTTTATTTAAAATAATAGACGGACACGCCCATTTCCCTTTCCCACCTATCTATATCTATAGTATGTACAATATATCTATATCTATAGTACAATATACATCTATTTAATTGAACATACCTGCACAACAAAACTAGCTAACTTATGGCGAGTGGCGAGGTAGTTGAGCACATAGTTTCTGATGTCAAGCCGCTGTTGTATAGACAAACTGGTTGGTGACCTGTCAACATACATACAATATTATTGTTATTTTTCTAACTCTACGGCTACACTATGTCTAAACGCGCTAAATAAACGAGCGCTAATTAAAAAAATTATGTGATGAATTAAGAAGAAATTGCACTTGTCAAAATTATCAATTATACCTTATCTTTTTTTCTTTTATTAGGAATATATAATGTTAAATAAAACTTAAGTAGCAAGTTAACATAGAGACTATAACAATTTAATAAGATAGCAGTGCTACTAAAATGTGAATTTTCAGTTACTAGCTTGATTATGAAGGTTTTAAATGTAAAATCCTATCCTACTCCTACTAATATTATAAATGCGAAAGTTTGTAAGGATGTATGTGAGTGTGTGTGTTTGTTGCTCTTTCACGCAAAAACTACTGAACGGATTTTCATGAAACTTTGCAGTAATATAGCTTAGACATTGGAATAACATAATTTGTTAAAATTTATAGAGATTTTTGAAGGGACTGGTTCCCCGAAGCGAAGCGAGGGCGGATTTACTATTTATGGTTATTTTTATTTGTGGGTAGTCCTGTGCTATGTTTACAATGACCACTTCAGAATATAAAAGTAACCAACAATAGAATATAAAGAATGGTAAAGTACCTGCTGATCAGTTTAGCCAGGGTGGTGGCAGCCAACAGCTGGGAGTAGCTGGAGTCTGCGCGCTCGAGTAACGCCTGGCATTTGCTCAGGGTGTCCAGAGATTCCTACACAAAAAATATCTTCAGACATTGACAGAACATGAAACATTTTTATCAAATCTATAATCTAAATTAAAACAAATACTTGTCCCAGCTTTGGACATGTACATTTTTGATTTCTTTAATACTGTAGAACTTTTTTGTTCTTTCATCAATAGTTTCTGTAGGGCTGGGATGAAAGATGTTTTATGGCAATTTTTTTACAACTCAAGTCACATTATTAAAGTTTCAGGTTATCCCTGATTTTTTATAGTAATGAAATTAGCATTGTGTGGACACTGATTTCCAATGCCCATATTATTCTTAATTATTAATAATAATTACCTGAAAAGCGACCACTGCCTTCTCTGCCTGCTCCCGTATTGCAGGGTCCTGGGCCTCGTACAACTGTTTGCATAGTATTTCTATCTGTATCACCTCCTGTTGAAATAAAAACAAAATAAATTATGCCATAAACTAAACTTATTGAACAGTAGTAAACTCACTGTCACTTCTATACATAAATAGACCTCAGATCTACACAATATTTGTGTTCCATGCAGAATTCGTGTAAGTTGCAACCCACACAAATGCTAGCTATACGCCTGTGTGAATTTAAGATGTTGAAAGTAAATTTTGCTTGCAAGTTAGAAGTTACACTGTTAGTGCAGGTAATAAATTCGTTTGTAGGTGGGAGGGGCAATTCCATATTCTCCACAACAAAAGAGGCAAAACAGGAGTATACGAAATGTAAAAATGCAGATTTCGAGTTAACCTAAATAATTTGTGTTTAATTAATAAAACTGTGGTTTGTGAGGAATTCAATAAAACGAATTAAAGATTGATTGCAAATGCGGTGTAAGGGAAACATCGTAATGATACCTGCATACAAAAATACTTTATATGAATGCAAAGATAATCATTTATTCACTGAGGGTTATAGATATCATTGTAATGTTAGAGTAGACCTATGTAAGTTGAGCAATAGCCAGATCATCTGGACAGAATAGGTTAGAATAGTAACACAGGTCTAAGGTACGATTCAGACCAACCGGCTCGCATCGGCCCACATCGGAACGGAGCCGTACGGCTACCGCGACAGCCGTACGGCTCCGTTCCGCGTCGCTGGAATCCGCACGCACTCCAACAAGCGCCCAGATGTAACGGAGCCAGTCGGAGCCGGTCGGCCGTCGCGACAGCCGTATGGAGCCGGTCGGCCGTCGGGACAGCCGTACGGAGCCGGTCGGCTGTCGCGACAGCCGTACGGAGCCGGTCGGCCGTCGCGACAGCCGTACGGAGCCGGTCGGCCATCGCGACGCGTCGCGTGACCGAGAAAGCTATGCGTTGCACGCAAATATGAACTGTAATTACTGTTGATAGATTTCAATGTTCTTTACCGCATTGTAAAATGCTGCCCGGCCCGGCCCGGTGCAGGCCAGTTGGTGAGAATCGTACCTAAGATAGTAACAAATTAAATCATTTCCATTTAATTTTATTGTACATTGTTGCAAGGCATTTTAATAAAACTATTGTTATCTTTCTGTACCTTCTGTCCACAATATATGAAACTCCACTACATTTTAAAACTCTTCCATTACTCAGTGACAGACATACAATGCACATCCTAAACTACTGAACAAGTTGATATTGGGCATGCATTTTCCTTGGATAGTATAAGGGAGGACTAAGAGAGGATTTTTAGAAATTACTCCCGTATAATGATAAAAAGGGGGGTGACTGAAACAAAAATTCTACACGGGCTAAGCTGCGGGTGGTAGCTTGGCCACAAAAATGTTAGACTATGATGTCTTCCCTTTTTTTTGGCATTGATGAAGACTAGTGCTACCAATGTCCATGGAAAATAAAAACAATGTTTGTTTGTCAGCTTTTAAAATTATATGCAGATAACTTGAACACATAAATAAGCATATAGCAGTGGGAGTTGAGCCAAGTCCAGAAGTGGGATTAGCGGGACAGTTATGCATTGTTACAGTAACAATGGTGATGAGTAATAACTAATGCAGGAGTACCACAAATAAGGAAAGTTTTAATTTATCACCAAACGCTGTAGAAAGTAAAATTGAAAGTTTCTTATATCCTTGGTATGATGCTATACGCAATTCTTACTTTTTTAGAACTGTTTTCTGTGTTATATTTTTATCTCCAACAGTTTTATAAAGATAAAACAGAGTATTTCATTACAATATTAAATTAAGAGGGAGTAATTCCGGAGTTTTAATGAATAAATTAGGGCAGAGGATGTCGGCTTTCATGCCAATTATCACAACAGTAGAATAGACAACTTGACGACTAAATTTCAAGGGTAGGTGTATTCCTGTCACACAAGCCAATATAACCAAAGTGCCGGTAAATATTGTACTTTAAACTACAAAGAAAGTCATAGAACAGTACAGGTCTAAAGTAAACTCAAGAGTCGAACCTAAAAACATGATAAAAATCGTAGAAAATGAACAGAATGCGTACTACGAAGGTTTACATTGACCGCAAAAAAGAACTTTCAAACACTGAAATACTCACTAGTCTAATGAAGTAATATTTTAATTATCGGTTTTTGAGTGTGTCAAGCGATGGTATGAGACTGAATTCTGTTAAAATAGTATAAAAAACGTAATATTATGATACTCACCTGTTCTTCAGCCATCTTTGTTATTTTCATGCATTTGATTTAAATGACGTTTCGTTTCAGGGCAGTGGGCACAGATGTAAAAATATATTGTATAAACAGTATAAACTATAACCACAATAACATCACAAAATAATTTATCTAATTTGTGATAACATGTTAAAAAATACTAATAAATGTATATTTTTCCCCCTAAGAAAAGTGAACATTTTAAAAGTTTTTATTTTGTTTTGTACCATTTTATACGTGGAAATATTTTTAAACTTTTATAGTTCAACATTTAGATCATAGGTTTACTAATCGGAACATGATTAATATTAATAATTTATAAAACTATTAATAAAAACACAAAATAAGGACAGTAATAAAAATGTGTTACCTATTTAAAAAGTACCTATTTAAAAAGGACCCACAATGGACTTATTAATATACTAAACTAAACTGACCCGCACCATGGAGGATAGAACTAAGGAGAGTCATCTTATATGGGAGAAAAGTTGAAAAAGTGTCCAGTTGTATGCGCTAAATAACAGTTCCAAAATCCTCCACTGGTGGCGCTGGTGGATTCACAGGGTATGGTATGAATGTAGCAATCGTAGATGAATTGCCGTGATGAATTGATTGAATTGAAGTATGCCGAGCTACATTCATACCATACCCTGTGAATCCACCAGCGCCACCAGTGGAGGATTTTGGAACTGTTATTTAGCGCATACAACTGGACACTTTTCATATACACAGATGACCCTCCTTAGTTCTATCCTCCATGACCCGCACACACAGGATTGTCATTGTCATAATTTTTGAGAAAATTTATGGTGAGCCAATGGTGAGCCTGACGCCTGACCACTGTTAAGCTTATGGGGGCTTTACATTGTACAATTGGTACAATTTGCAGAGCGCTAATTCAGTGCACTAACTAGTGTTCTCATACATTACACTGCTCTGTAACTATAGAGTCTAACTGCCTTTACACAAATGCGATTTTAGCACGCTAGCTTAGTTAGCGCCAAGGAACATATATACCCAAGGTTAGCGCTCTGCAAGTTGTATAATGTAAAGCCCCCATTACTTAATTAATGAATATTAAATTATAACGTCAGCCGTAGGAATAGTTTTTTCTTTTTATACTAGACTTTGGTCATAGGTATAAGGTATGTAAAAACAGTAAAAACATACACCTACCTTCCTACTGGCAGAAAAATTTTCTGCTACGAAAAAATAAGAAGCAGAAATAGAAAAGAACAGTCAACAGATTTCGTAATTTGACAAAATTCTGGCAGGCAACTGTGGATCCAGTCAACTAAAATGTAATTTATTTTCGCTGATTATCATTTAATTTTTCACAAAGGAAAATTAAATTTCAATTAATACAGATGACGCAAAATGTTCAAAATGACCTTTTCTAAAATCAAGAAGTTATGCAGTATTGCACTCATTCCGCGTATTTTGCGGGATGAGGTCACGCTATCACCCCGAAAATTGGGAAAAAGTGAGTATCTATTCGTAAAGTATATATGAAATTCCACAATAAGCAAATGTGAGGCTGTCGCACCTACGGTTATGAAGTCTCAACATGTATGCATGTATTACCGCTGTAAGGAACGTTTTGTGAATCAAAGAACGCTTTGTGCTTACCTCATTTAGGTGCACAGAACTTATCTTCCAATGAGACATATTTCCTTCGATTCATTTGCAATGAAAACATTGTCAGGTTGGGTTGAGTATAATGTTGACCTCTGCATCCCAAGAAACCGGTAATCGCTAGCATAATTTTAATAATCCTTACGAGGCACTTCGGTCAAACCAATGAAGTCTGACTGTCTTTTGTCAAGACAGGAAAGTGTTATCATATGAACTTCCACGAGATATAATAGCATTGGATCATAAAGGATGTTTGAGTCTTGAAAGAACTTACCATCAGGTGGGATCGTTGTCAAGCACTACCTTATAAGAAAAAAAAAGTTTGAGTATTATATAATCAATCTCGTTGGCCCATTTACCGATGCTAGTGTACCAATCATTAAAATCAAAGTAAATGGGTGAGCCCTGAAAAATGGCGAGTAGGAGTTTCTTCTTACTGTTTAGAGTAGACGATGTCGTGCATCTTTAATACATTAAATTTGTAATCTCGGCTTTTCGCTATTTTTCAGGGCCTCTCGATGGATTTTGGAAAATGTCAAAGTCAACAGACTCAAAGGACAGAGAGGCAGAATGTGAGAAGTGTAAGAAGCTTATTGAAATGGTTTTTGGCCGTGAGAAACCAGAAAGTCTTCTTAAACAGGTTGAAGCTAACATAGAAGATATACAAATGGATAAAATACAAAAAGTAATAGCTCCAAATATTACTTTAAATGGAAAGTGTACTGACAGTAACTGTCTCCTTTCTATAGAAAATACAAAAAAAGGATTGGAGACTGACGAAAATTGTGCTCCTAAAAATGAAGATAAATCGACAATACAGAATCCAATAAACCAAACTCCTCTACCTTTAAATAATGTATTAGAAGCCACAACAGCCAAAACGGCCGAAGAACAGCTAGCACAGAAGTTGGAAACCATTGAGGAACCTGGAATAGTGGTGGCTCACCCACCTAAAATCGATGGTTTCAACACTCCTCCTAAAGTGTTAGGTGACCAAGAAAAAATATTAAACGATAAAAATTCTCTTTGCACCAAAATTGGACCTGAAGAAGATGCGATGGATGAAATAGCAAAAAAATGCCTTGGTTCGCCACCAGATAAAATCGACGAACGTATACTCGAAGAAATGAAGAGTTGCGGGATGTTGGGCCAAGGACGTAAAAAACCAACACCAAGAAAAAGTGGCTACCATGCAATGAAATGTAATGACAAAGATGAACTCACCGAAAGAAAATCAGAACAAAGTAATCTTTATTATAAAACTCAAAATAAAACTAATAGTGCTATAAATAACTACTTGCGATATCATAATATGAAGTACGCTCATAATCCACAAAACATCTATTCCGCTTATTTCAAAAACATACCTGCAGGTTTAGGTGGAGACAGTCAAGCAGACAAGAAAACTAATGTAAAAAATATTGAAACGACAGATAATATAAAAGAAAAATCTGGTTTGAAAGACGTAAAAACAAGCCTAGAGGAAAACAAACCTTTACTGCTTTCTTCAGAATTTTCCACCGTAGTTGATGCAGATAAGAAAAGCACTGTAATTGATAATGAAGCTTGTAACAAGACAGAAATAATAGAAGAAGTATTAACGAAAACTATTTCTACTGAAGAAGGTAAGCCTAAAGAAATAATTGAAAATGTAGAAGTCGAAATAGAGGAAATACGCGTGAGTACAGCAGAGACTAGTCGCTTAAGGATGATAGGAGAGTCAGAAATGGATCCAGACTTCGACAACAAACAAAAAAAGCACGAAATTTTACCTTGCAATGAGATACTCCAAAGAGCTGAGACGCCTATTGAAGACAGCTTGATTGAACCTAACAAACATGAACATGTAGTCCTGTTGAATTCAAAACATCCAACTGACTGGCACTTTCGGCCAGATTTACCAGAACGTCCATTTCTTAATCCAAATACAGCGATCTCAAGTACTTTTCCCGTAATGAAACAAAAGCAAGAAACTGAAACATCTAATTTAGAAACATCTATATCCTCGAAACAAAATCCAGATGAATACTTTGACTTGTCACATTGTTGTATGGAAAAAGTTAGAGATGATTATGTTACGACCTTATCAGAAATACGACCTCTAGCAGCTTACCATCAGTACACCATTATTACAGGGAGTGATAAAGCAGAAGGATCTGACCACGTCATGTTTTCAACGAAGCATACACCAGAGATACCTTCATCACATACTCCAGAGCTAAAACTTGATATTGAAATTGAAAAAAAAGATGTATCTAAAACGATAAACAAAGATATATCTTCTGCAATGGATCCTTTGCCACAGTTGAGAGATATGGAAGAGGAGCTCCCTTTGACAGAACTATTGAAACGGGTACGAGAGAGAAACCGGTTACTATATTGTCGTGAATGTGCCTTTAAAGCTTTAGAGGCGGACCCTGTTGAAGCAAATAAGTGCCCACCGCCACTTGACAAGGGCCCAGCAAAAACTCTTGGGCCAGGACCTTGTAAGCCAAAACCAAAGCCAGCATGTCCACCGCCGCCCCCTACTTGTCCACCACCTTCGAAACCAAAGGATCCATGTGCGAAATTTTCGAAAACCACTATCATTGGTGACAAAATCAGAGAAGCTTTTACACTTGTCTTGCAAGTGGCTATGAAACCAGCTTTCGTATCCCCAAGCACTTCTCAGAAAAGTAAATTGGATACGGAAGAATCCTTAAATCATGTGGTAATTGACGAAGACGTTAACCGAATGGAAAAGCTAGGCAATTTCTTACTAAGCAGCTGTCCAGAAAGCAAACAAAAGCGATTTGGGAACGAAGATGTTATTTTGGCCAGAGATTACGAACCTTGGTCACCGATACCTTCTTGGCCAATTCCCAAGAAAGAGAAGAAGAAGCCTTTTGTATGTCCAAAGGAGGGATGCAAAATTATTCCTCCTCCCCGTCTAAGCGATCCTTGCAAGGAGAATCCATGCATAAATTTGCCCAAAAGAACATTTTCATTGATAGAGTTCGGGTACGAACCTCTTTATTTATATCCAAACGAATTTTAATGTTTTATTAGTTACTTATGTAATGAAAAGCAGCGAAAATAAAAAATGATTAGACATGGATTTATCGTTTTATTTTTGAATTCACTATATTGTGTACCCCACGCATTGATGGTACTTTAGTACATAGTATCTCAATGACCCCACGTATCTATAACGGGTAAAACCCCACTGCGCTACGCAAATAAGGGTAACATCAGTCTTTAAGGGACTATGAGGTCAAACACATGGGTACGTTTTGATTCTTTAAGTTTCTTCTCAATCCTGTGATAAGCACTTGACCTCCTCCTCCTCGTTTTGTGTTTGGCCTCGTAGAACTTGCAGTCTAATGTGGTGCGGATTGTGTGTGTGTGGATTGAGTGAGCACCCTAAATAAATTGATTGATTCCCAGTTGCCCCCGCGCGTTTAATAACATGTAAAAGAAGGGAAATAATACGACTATTTTTTACTTAAGGATTTTATAATTTTCTGCTCAATGACAATACATAGAATAGAATCCCAAATCAAATTCGTCAACGTCACATCTTTCTTTTTCAAATAACATCAGTTCATGCAAAAAGTATCGTCAATGGCTACAGATAAGGCTAAGTGATGGCTTTGGCATGCTTTGGCTTATATTGACACCTTCCGCTCCACCGTCTGGCTGTGACGGCTGCCTGGCTGTGGCTGGAGGGAATCATCAATATGGCGGGCGGTGGCTTTGGCTTGGCTTTGGCTCTAACTAAGGCTAAGGCTACGTGATGCGTTGGCAGGCGGCTCCTTTAGGCACAATTTAGCTGGCGGTGCATCAGCTTACGTCCGTTACAAACATTATGCTAGTTATTTAGTAAAAGTATAGAAACAATTGTAAAAGCAATCTCACAATTTGTAAAAAGATAAAACGCGAGATATATCAGTTAATGTATGCTCACTCAGTTCTCACCTAAGACCACCCTGATCGATGAATCCGTGAAGGATACATTTAAGATTTGTGTACTAGCTTTTGTAAAGCATTTTGTTAGCATTTGTAACTTTTTTTTATACGACAGTAGGAGATTGGTATATAAAAACGACAACTTTACAAAGGTTTTACAAAAAGCTAGTACACAAATCTTAAATGTATCCTTCACGTATTCATAGATCAGGGTGGTCTTAGGTGAGAACTGAGTGAGCATACATTAACTGATATATCTCGCGTTTTATCTTTTTACAAATTGTGAGATTGCTTTTACAATTGTTTCTATACTTTTACTAAATAACTAGCATAATGTTATTAATTTTATTTAGGGTGTTCACTCAATCCACACACACACGTGCGGATTTGGTCTATCCAGCGTATTGGGCTTCTCCCCCGAGGCCTTTTCCCTTCGATCTTGCCTGTGACGAAAAGCTTCTCTAGGTCTCCATCTTTGCGGGGTATATGACCAAAATACTCAAGAACTCTTTGTAGGCAGATGGACGATAACCTCGTGTTTACTTAGAGTTCCTTGAGTATTGAGACGTTTGTTCGTTTCACAGTCCAGGGGATGCGCAACATTCCCCTCCAGCACCACATTTCAAAGGCATCCACGCGTCTGAGGTCGTTGGATTTAAGGGTCCATGTCTCGGCACCATAGAGGAAAATGGAGAATACCAAGGTCTTTACTAGCATCAGCTTAGTGTGTTGGGTGATATTTCTGTCCTTCCAGATTCTCTCTAATTGGCCCATGGCACCCTTGGTCATTCCAATCCTGCGTCTTATTTCGTGCTCGCAAGAGCCGGTTTTGGAAATGCTGGAGCCCTGAGTATATGAAGTCGTTTACTATTTCAAGATTGAGTAATCCAGTGAGCTTCAGCTTGTTTGTGCGGTCGACCACCATCACTTTGGTTTTACCCCTGTTAATTTGAAGGCCCAGATGCCCAGATCGCTGCTTATGGCACTTGACATTAATTAAAATTCAAAATGGCGCCCATGAGTCGCAATTTTTTTTTTCTTAACTTGGCATCAGCATCATCATCGCAAGCCATTTATGGGGATTTTCAATGGGGATTTGCGGAATAATTTGAATGTGAAAACTGTTGGTAATGGGTCTGGCCAAGTGCGGATTGACGGACTTCACACACCTTTGGGTTTGCGAATTCTCTGGCATGAAGGATTCCTCATGATGTTTTGTTTCACCGTTGTAGCGAGTGTCATTTACATGCTTAGAACGCACATAACACCGAAAAAATCAGAAGTGCGCGTCTTGGAATTCAAACATAAGTAGGAGGCCGAATCCTTAACCACTAGGCTATCACCGCTCGGCTAGCATCATGTGTATCAAATGAAATATCGTGAAAAGACCATTTTGTTTTTATGCACTTGAATAAACAGAATCATTAAATCACAGACAGACACTCCAATTTTTAGGGTTCCGTACCCAAAGGGTGAATTACTGAGACTTCGCTGTCCGTCTACAAAAACACTACTACAAACAGAATAAAATAAATATTTAAGTGGGCGCCCACACTTTCGACGAATCAGCGTTAGTTTAGTTACCTTTCGGTCCAAGAGATGGCGTTGTGGCTAATATGTGGCTACAATAAACAATGGTCACAGTCTCACAGTCTCACAGTGGCCTTTGGGAAAGCGACCATACAGACCAGATTTTTTGGCGTTTTTATACAAAATGGTACGGAACGCTTCGTGCGCGAGTCCGACTCGCACTTGGCCGGTTTTAATATTGTTGCATTGTTTTCAGTTATGAGTGCGGACCAGCTGGTTTTCACAAGAAGCTTTTTTAAAACAGATTGGATGAAACCAAAATTCGATTTGAGAAAGCCTTACACAGACTATAGAAAAACAATGAAGAGAAAAAAATTCAAAATTATTATCCAGAGCAGGAGGGTTGAAGAACCGAAAATAGTGCAATACGTTTTTGATAAATACAGCAGTCCCCATAGGAACAATAAAGCAGGATTTTTGGTATTACGCAACAATACAACAACTCTGACATACTCAGCCAATAAAAATGATCTGTCAAGACTAGTGCTGCCATACTTTGTAAGATGCTAACATTTAGGTAAAAATTATTAATTAAAAAAAATACAAGTCTTCAATAAACATTATTCTTCCTTGAACACATTTTAATTGTTACGTTGAAGTTAATAAAAGTTTATTACTTTTATTATCAATCTCATTATAATTTCGCCCTCATTTGGCCGCCCCCCAAGTGTGCCGCTCACGTGCGGTGCACAGCTTGCACACCAGAGTACCGTTGCACTCAGAGTAACTTTGAAATCATATTCTGTTCAAACGTCCGGGTTGTGGGCCTTGGAATCCGGGGAGTTTATAGATTTTTAAGATGGCAGCCTTAACTGACATTTCAAAAAGTGACACTAAGAAACTTTCTTAGTGTCACTTTTGGCGGTAGTAGTTCCGATTTTGGCCACGCGCCAAAAGATCCTTGTAGCACTGTAGGTATTATTTACAGGTAAACTTACTTTTCCCTTTGATTTTTTATTTATGAGATTAAATTACAGCTCTAATTATGCGTGGATTCTATTGCCAGTAACCGTTAGATTGGATTTTTGTCAAGTAACTTGTGATTAGAGAAAAAAAACATAATGCATCACTGTTTTATTTATCCTTTACATTAAAATTACCCTACAATTGTATCAATTAGTCTTAGAAACTCAAGAAAGAGATATAATGTGAAATAGATTAAAAAACAATCAACATGATATATTATGTTGAACGAATCAAATTAAGTTATGAACATTCGTTTAGTACCGATAAGTCCATTAATGAACTGCTTCCACTGGTATAGTCAAGGGTTTCCCGTGAGGATCGTCGTATCGATCATTAGCGTTACAGTTATAGATAGTGAGGAATCCATAAGTCAAAATCCCTGTGCAAAGGAAAGTCACGAACAGCGCTGCCAAGATATTTGCATTGAAGTAGGGTCCACAGTTGACCGCTGGACCAAAGCTTCGTTTAGTGGCTGTGTCATACAGATTATCTGTTTCGTTACGGCCTAAACGGCGGACATGGGAATCGTACAAGTTAACCTTCTCTTCAAAGGGTTGGATCTGGAAGAAAATATTTATTTCTATGAACATCTTCGAATATATTTCGCAGTAGTAGGGCAGTAAGGTAAATAAATAATACATACATAAGTTTAATGCAATAATAATGAAAATAATACACAAGTTTAAGCAGGGGAGAATAAAGTTAAGTCTTCTAGAATTGTTAACCTGTAGAAATTGCCTCAAATACTCAAAAAGCAAAACATAGAAACAGGCTCATTTATTAAAATCTGTTTAGGAACTTACTTGATACTGCGATACAGTGACGGCACTACCATCACGCATATTGACAATCACCAGTGGCTCACCACACACGTATGACTGGCCCCACCGCGCTCCCGCTCTCAAATCCGATCGGCCAACCTCTTCGCCACCTTCTAGTAACATTATGTTATCTATGCAGAAAAAAGGTTTAAGAGTAAAATATATGTATTATTTGTAAATAGCTTCTCATACCTAAGACCTCAAGGTATCTGATTCTGAAGTCTTACGTATTAATGAGTGAGATAGTTCCCCATGTATGAAAATTCTTCACCTACACATCTAAGGGCGTATTCAAGTACAACGCTGGCGCTGGTTACCGGCGCCGATCTGCCAGCGCTTATCGGAACCGATCCGCGCAGGTAGTCGGCGCAGGTAGTCTTTATACTTTGTGCCGAACCAGCGCCGATAAGCGCCGACAAGTTCCGACCTGAGGTTATGTCAACGGACCAGTACCGATAAGCGCTGGCAGATCGGCGCCGGTAACCAGCGTTCTACTTGAATACGCCCTTAGTCCTATCGGTTGTACTTGTATTGAATTGTTAGGTAGTCTCTATTGGAAGTCATCTGACTTTGAACTATTCAGTCTAAAACCATTCTGTCTAGTTTAGATTGATCTTAAAAATGTCCATAGGAGATGAAGACCTCCAGGACAGGACGTGGACAGTATTTAATATTAAGCGTCTAAGTCTAACCCTAGTCTGAGACACTTTAATTATTCTTGTACACTAACCCATAAAAAAAATTGTTATCATTATTCTTGTGTACGATGGTGCAAGGACTTGTGATCTATAAAATTAAAGTAGAAATAAGCTCGAAAAATAAATAACTTCATTACCAATTGTCCATGAATCTTGCTGAAATTTAAAGTTGAATTGCAACTCGAAGTCACTATATGCCATTCTAGTGGATAAATGGTGCTTTGTCCACTTTTCTTCAGCCACTAGAGGTATTTGGCTGAACATGGAGCGACGATGGCCCGCTGTTGTGTAGACACCTAGTAGAGGAAAAATAAAGGTGGAGATTTCGCACATATTGTGATACAAGTAAGTTTAAACTAACAAACTGTTTTAAGACTTTTAAGTATTTGGCAATACCAACCAACTAAGCGGAAAAGAGCTCCCGTACTTCCTATTGTAACTCCAGGATTGCGTCTAATAAAGGAGGGTTTTACAGTCACAAAGTTCATTTTGTGAACAGGTATTGGATTGACTTTTCCTGTATAAAAAGCCACGACAGGCCCGCCATAAATTTGATGGACAACTGTATATACTTCTTTAATTATCATATCATGATTTCTTAGAGCTTGCACGTGAGTATCTCCGTCCCCGTCTTGGAAATAGATATAGAAGTACTTAGATTTGCCGTCGTACATTTGTAACTTAGTGGTCATGCTGCTTAAATGGAATACATTGAAAGGTTGCTGATGGAATAGCTGTTTGATAGTTTTAAAAGGCTGTGATACTGTTGGTAAATACATGACTTTCTTGTCATTCAATCCCTTACGCAAATTTGAAAAAGGGGAACCCATTTTATCTTTTAGACTTATATCTTCAAAGCTGAAAGAATCTTCAATGAATAGTATAACGACTTTGCTTTTTTTCTGGGCATCGTGGATAATTTCTACAAACTCAGCAGTTGTTAGTTTCGCAAAAGGATTAGGTTGTACTAAAACATTAGCCATCACTCTGTCATCGTCCAATACGAAAACTGGCGTTGTGTCTCTTTCAGCCTTACTGGCTTGTGATAGAGCTAAAGTAATCATGGTGTAAATTAACAGCATTTTTTAAAGTTTATCGAATTTTTCTCTACGTACCTATCTCAACAAATGCCCTGAGCTGAGGCCTTGAGTGAGACAGTGTCATGATTTTTTCTTCTTGACTACCTTTAACGATAATATCAGGATTACCATTACCATAAAGGATATCAGGGCATTTTAACTACATATACATGTCAATAGTACGTAATAATGTAAAAATAAAGTAATTTTAGTGAAACTATTCTTAAATTTTTCCGTATTGGAAAAGTGTTCATAATGAGATAGTACATCAGTCTATAAACAATTATATCATTTTTAATATTTCATTTAAGATAATATATGGTAGGAATTTTCAATATTGTTATAGCAACACTAATGAACCATAGACTACCGTCAAGTAATCGCTACGCTAATCATATGATCACTTTTCACATGACCGTCGGTCTCCCGTCATCGCCCATTTTTCTTCTCTTTACGTATAATCTGGGCTAAAACAGGGATTTTAGTCCAAGAACGTCCACTAGTGTAGTTATAATTTTATCAAAATGGCGTTTAGCCGCTCTGTGTTCGTGTTACTAGTGTTAAATGTCGTGTTTACGTACGCCACTGTTCCTGTATTTATATGGGGTGATATGAATAGCAAATCGCCCAAGTCAAACCCGCTATCGACGGTATCAGGGTTGGAATTTGAAGGTATACTGAGAAGCGAATTGAAGGACGATCCTTTCACTGTAGTGTTTATGGACGAATCTTTGTCCGTCGAAGATTTATCCTTGAAAAACGACGATGGGGAAACCGTATTTCCATACTTGCACGCTAATATTGGGGATGCGTTGTACCTTCCGTCAGTAGAGATGCCGCTGGGGTCGTTGCAAGCGATTGCGGAATCGAAGGGGAACTTCATAAAGGTGACTGACAAGGGTCTGTCTGCAGAGATAGAGAAGCAGGACGATGGTATTCTCTTCATAAGCTTGAAGGACGCGCAGATTGGGGAGTCGAGAGCTGATCTGCTGCGTCGCCACAACGACCTCATGGAGGACATGTTTACGAAACTCCAAGAGAAGTATGATAAGGTTGTAGCTATTTACACGGCCAGATATCCCTCCTGGATTATCCCGGAACACTCCATTGTCCGTCGTCAGGCTCCAGAGCAAAAGCAGAGTGGAGCCACTGGTGATTACGAGCTGGATGGACTCAGGCTATATGTTAGGAACTTAGTTCTTGTCCTCAACAACGAAGTCACCAACCTAACAATGCTCTCGAGCAGCGAATCCTCTTTCAATGGAACTGATAACTCTATGAGCACTCTGATGATGTTTGATAATGTAAACCTGACTCTGAACTTTGGCCAGAAGTTTGGATATTGGAGCTTTGGTAAGCATTGTATTATTAATATTATGAATTTTTATTCCATTTGTATGTCAGTATTAGTCTATACTTCATTTGTGTTCAATGTAGATTTTTTTTAATGGCAACCCACACAAATGCCAGCTTTCTGCCCCTCTGATTAAGGTTAATTGTAGATTGATAGCGAGGATTTAAAATGCCACAAATATTTGCTTATAAACTAAATTGAGCTGTAAGCAACTGTAATTTTGTTATGTGCAAACTGCAATCCCATATTCTTGTTCATTGAGGTATAGTTTTAAATATACATGAATATCACCTTTTCACACAAGCATTATCTAACTCAGTCCCTTCTATGCTTAATTGTAAGATTTGATCTTAAGTTCTATAATGACAGTAAATATAAATAAAAAGGTGGTATGTTGGAGACTATACCACTGCTTTGTTAGAGCTATGATAATACAGTCAATTAGTCCAGTGTTGAGAGTAAAATTATTATACTCGTAATTCAACAAGGAGACAATAAAATGATATTTGTTTTCACATTACCTTGTTATAGTAACAATTTTTCAATTGGAATTGTCCTACAAAAATACTTTTTTTTGTTGGTTTTTTAATAAGATTGTTGCTTTCTGTGTGAACATCATAACATTGCATGTAGAAGCATGGATGCACAATGCACATTAATAACATAATTATGTTGCCAATATAGGCTGTGATTAACATATTAGTTCTATCAATTGTGTCCCTGTTCTGATCAAGTTCAAAGAATAGTTTTGTCTTGCACTGTTCATCAATGCAGGTTCAAAATTGCAAAGGTTTGCAAACAATACAGTTGGTCCTTGGTCCTTTGTTGGTTTTTGGTTTTAACACTAAAAAAAATAAGCAATAGCTACTCTCAATGAGTTTTCCTTTACTTATGTACTGCATATCCATCCATTGTAGAGTTTCTCAAGAATTGTCTATTATTGTTGAGCACCTAGTGCACAGAATTAGTTTCTCTAGTTCACAAGTGGTTTAGATCTTTTCCCAGTCCCTAAAGACTTGGGAACCCGTGTGCCTTGTGTAATATAAAATGTTGACAAACCTGAAGCATTTATCCGTAGCTTATTTGGCCATATCATATATAAGAATGAAAAAATATCATGAAATTTAGTATTTAGTAAATGTTTAAGTCTGTTTCATTACCAAACTTATCAGTATTATTAATGGAGCTACACGGTCATGTTATCATTTTTAAGCTATTGTATAGCTTTTATCGCGGGCCTTGAGCGCGGGGACCGAATTCAAAAATTTCGTAACGAAAATTTATTACACCCTGCACACAGACATAGTTACTATGTCTATGCACCCACACATCGATAAATACCAGAACTTTTAACTGAGTTAACTAACTTTTACTTTATAACGGCTAAACCGATTTGGCTAATTTTAGTCTTGAAATATTCGTGGAAGTTCAGGGAAGGTTGCAGCGATGAGAAAATATGAAAAATTGCGAGGTAAATACTAAAAAAATGAAAATTTTAATTTCCCATACAAATCTTACCTGTCAAACATTTGATTTTCGCCCCGTCGTCGGTTCGGTGTTTTAAGAATAATTACATGTAGATCTGGATTAAATAAGGCGTTGGAATCGACAACATGTATTCATAATAGTCGAATTATCGCGTATTTAGATTTAAAACATACAAAATAATAACATGACATAAAATAATGACACTATATTAATGACTTGAGGGTGATAGAGACAGTGCCATACAGGCAAGGCAAACTGTAAGGCACTGTCTCTGTCACCCACACGTCATTCACGCACGCGCCAAAAGATCGTTGTAATGCTGCCTCTACACATAGGCCAACACGTTGGCAAGTGCGTTGGCTCCCAATGTGTAGAACGGGCGTTGGAACGTTGGCGGTAGGCATTTGAACGTTGGCCGGCGCGCTTGCGAGCTTGCCGCGCGGTGTCGGTATCATCAAAGAACACTTGTCGCAAGCTTGGCGCACCATCCACACATTGGCCGCGCGATCAGTTTGTCCGGAGCAGCGATCAAGAGTGCATATTTTCTTCTTGTGGCGTATTAACACCTAACGTAACAAAATGGCGTATAATATGAGTAATAATGAAACTTTTAAATTTATTGAGCTCTATCAGAGTGAAAATTGCCTATGGAATCCAAAAAATAAGTACCATAAAAATAAAAATGTTGTAAGTATTAAAAATGCTAAATAAATAAGGTTCTTGGACATTCCGTTTTCCTTACGATATTTTACTTCAAAGTAAGAGCATCGTACTTTATTATTATTTTAATATTATTTTAATATTATAAATATGAAAATATCACCCTTTTCTTGTACACTTTTACGTAGTAATTATAAGCTGTGAATAAATATACAGCTGCAGCTGTTACCAACTCAACATCCATTTTTTGATCCGTCCGCACATTGGCCCGAACCAAAGCATACTGAATGACCTTCCAATGTGTGGATTAACTCACAAGCACGTTGGCAAGCGCACCGCCAGCGCGTTGGCGAATGCGCTGGCCTATGTGTAGAGGCGGCATAGGACTTAAATGTCAAATGTCAATTTTCTTTTTAAAAATAATTATTTTGTCAACTGAAATAGTTCTTATGCTTTTGTTCAGAATATTTAAATCTTCTTTGCACAAATTAATGCATTATCCGTTTCTAATAAAGATTAAAATGTCTTGCACCTATAATGTGTCGTTATGATGTACGTATTCTTAACAATTAGGCTTACGTCATTATTATGCGTCTCTTTCAGTGATATTGCCTATGAACTTTGATGTAACTTTTGATAACTAGGCAACTAAATGAAAACTGGTACACCACTTTCTTGGCCCACTGTAAAACAGTGAATATCTGTACTCGTATATTTTGTGTACAAAGTGTTTTAAATATGAATAAACAAAGTGCATTTATTAATGAAGAAAGTCACGAAAAAATTGTGAAAGAAAATGAGTTATTACTCTATATACATTCATTTTATTATTATTATCACAAATGCAGTATTATTTTTTGTTTTGTTAATTTATATATAATGCTATGCAATAGCTTTACCGCGGCAGTCTCCGAGTGCCACACGTCTTTTTTATTGCTAAAAAAAGTGTTTGTGGTTCAAGGTTACCATGCTGAGCTGCTATTTTTAGATGTAATTTAAATTTAACCCAGGATTAAATCTCTAATTTTACACAGGATTGCTTTAAATTTCTTTTCAGTCTTAACAATCTGAACATGTGTGTTATTTATTGTCTTTTGTGTTAATTTTTAATGATCATGAAGTACCAACCTTTTGTTGCCTCACATGACAACTGTGACCAACCTAGATCAATTAAAGGACTTTGATGGTTAGGTCTTGGAACCTTTTACACAGGGAATCCTAGTGCGTGGCTTAGAGTATTTTTAGCATTATTTATTTACTATTTTATTTAACATCCAACATTATCCCCAGATACGGTGGGAGTGGAGACGCAGAACTTCAAAGACGAGCTGCGCGGCACGTCCGAGGTGCAGGCTCTGATTGGGTTCGCGTACCGCTGCAAGCCCAACGTGACCTTCACCAGCAACGACACCAGCCAGGTCACCGTGTACTTCCAGGACTTGAAGGTATGTGATCGTCATGCTTTGAAATACTGCCTCATGCTACTTGATCTATTTCAAATATTCAGTTCTCAATGTCAAATGCGGTAACATGACGCATCCTAGGTTTGATTCGGACTGTGATTTTGAATGTAATTTGTAAAACAATATAGATTATAGTTTAAGTTATACATATGTACTTTTAAAAGTTATAAGTTATAACATAAATAAAAGATTGGGACATTATTTTTTGTTTTCACTGTTTGCAGTGTTATGCATTCTGTTTTCAAGTGTTCAAGTTAGTTCAGTGTGGGTTCAAGTTAGTTTTAATTATGTATGTATTAATTTTAATTTTAATTATGTATACTTTATGATTTTTATGTGGTGTTTTAAATGTAAACTTATTCTATTCCAGGTTCAACCTTTCTTCACCAACGGCACTTTCCAGTTTGGTGATTCGTTCAACTGCGTTGGGTTCTTCTCCGTGCCCATCTGGTCTGGTCTGATGGTGGTGTTCATCCTGCTGGCCATCACCTTCTACGGCATCATGATGATGCTCGACATCAGAACCATGGACAGGTTTGATGACCCCAAGGGTAAGACCATCACGATAAACGCTGGAGAGTAATTGCAGTATACGGTACGGTCAGTGATAATAGTTTAGTAAGTTAAATGTTAAATAAGTAATGATAGATTGTCTTTTCTAAAAATTAACGCCCTTCCAACTTCAAAGGCATTGGAATAAGTCTTTGCTCTTGCACATGGTAAATGACTGTGCATTTTATCAGTTTTAACTCACATTCACACTTCTTCAACTTAAAGCATTCAAATAAGAGCTTTATTCGGTATGAGTTATGGTTGGATTTTCGTCGAGATTAGTGTTAGCCGTAGGTGCTATATGCCTACAACGCGCATTGCGCAGTTCAAAATGAATGCAAGATAGGCATTTGGATTTTAATGCTGTCTGTCTTTTACAACTCGTAAGTTGAATGAAGTTGAGTGGGAGTTTATTGATCCAATATGCCTAGACCCATAATGTTGTTTGTGAGCGGGTTTTTCTTTTAATCAGACGATCTCTACACAATTTTATTAAGTAAGAGTTAACTTTAAAGTCAATTTGGGTAACTTTGTCACAATGAGTACTGGTATGGTACATAATTTTTGTAAATATTTTATTGTTTTTAAATCAAATTTTCAATTCATGTTTCTTTTATTGCTTTTTTTTAATTATTTTGTAAATATTTTATGTTAAGTATGAGTGTCATTCTGGATATAGATTTTGATGGTAGATTGCCACGTCAACAAGCTATCAAAATACTTACTTTTTGTATCATAACTTTTTTGTTATTGTATCAATTTAATGGTATGTATAAATATCTAACCTAACTAAACAGTAAAGTTACAAAGATTTATAGATTGTATAAGTAATAAGGCCTCTCATTAAGATTCGATCAATTTTAATAATTCTTTGTTTTTGATTAGCAGAATCAAGAGCAAGTATTTGATATATTTTTTTAATTTAATTTATTACAATAAATTTATTAAGGTTTATTGTTTTAATCAAAGTTTACAAGCTTCATTCAGAGTTATCCAAGTTGATTTTATAAGCACATACTTATATTTTTAAACTAAGAACAGTTTGTAAAAGGTTGATATACCTTAGATGGTGCTTAGATTGTTTAAGAAACATTGTTGTTTTAAGAAAAGAAACTCGACTTTTATCACTGGCCAGCATGTTAAACAAGTAGCACCAAGTAGTTAACTTTGGAAGTGGAATGATAATAAGCATAGGGTTGGTATCTGGTGGAAATGTCAGAAACTACAGATTAAAACTGTGGTTACACTACCACTGTCAGTAGAAGTTATTGTGGGGTGTCTGAATTGAACGAAAGAGGCTTGTCGCCTATTGTCATAGCTTTAGTGTGTACATGACTCTATTATGTGAATGCATAACACTATAAAGTTTGGTTACTCTGTGTGATGGCGTTGTGGGTGTGTCTATGGGTTGCTTGGCACAAAATAATTTAAATGTGATGTAAGAATTATAACTTATTTAATTACTTAATTTGAATGATATGCACAGTCACCTATTTGTCCTATATAATTAAATTTCTAGATAACTACATAAAATATGTGAGTTCTAAGAGACTCAGAGAGCGCATTAACATTATCCTAGTTGTCCTAAGCTTGCATTTTCCAATCAATGAATAAAGACATGTTGGTAAAGTTTTATTTCACATAAACAAATGTGTGGTCAGCCATTTCTGCTAGATACTTACTCTGTGGTAATTTGTAATAAGTCATAGAGCTCAAGTTATTTAAAAAACAAACAAAAAAACTAATGATGTTTACCTATAGCGAATTGTCTGCCTATTACGATATACATTTATAAAGATGTAACATTATATAAAGTGTAAATTAATTTGTACGCAAATTTTTGTGAAATGTTACTATTGATGTTATGAAGTGTAATTTATGCGTTACGCTTGAAATTTGAACGGCAGTTTCGTGCTAGTTGGTATTGTATAGCTATACATGTTAGGGTGTATCTAACAGGTTTCCCTGTACAATTAAATTAAATCAGCTTTAAACAGGATCTCGTTTGAACACTGACACATTTGTTAACTGAACATACATGTACAACAGCCTTTACCTGTACAGTTGAACTATACAGGTAAATCTGTCATTAGTGCACCCTAGCTTAAAATAATAATATAATAAAGGAATTCTCGTAATATTATACACTGAAATCAGATTCAAATTACTTTTATTAAACTTTGAGATGATGCTACTACGCTCGTCAAGATGATTGAATGCTGTTTGCGAGAATTGTCGTTCAAATTCTGCTAAAATTATTATGTTCACAAAGCTAGTGGACGTAGTAGTAAGAAAATGGCCGATTGCTGATAAGCCAATGACAGACAAGTCATATTGTTGTCAAACATTATAATTTGTGTACAGTGCTATGTATGTGTGATTACATAGTCAAGCTTACCGCCAGCGCAGTTGACCGACGCGCGGGTCACGAGCTACAAGTCTCTTGTACCGTTATATAGTGAAAAGAGACCCGCGCCGACGAACCCGCGCGGCCGTAAGTCACATGACGTACATTTGTAGTGACATTCATCGGCGCGGGTCAACCGCGCTGGCGGTAAGCTTGACTATACAACCCTCCGGCTCCTTTTAGGGATCAGCCTCTGAACAAAATTATGTGTGAAGCATGTCGCACATAATGTGATTGAGAAAATTTTCATCAGCAACCGGCCATAAGCCTGAACGCTTCAGTTGTAACAGTTAATCTAACCGACTATGTGCCTACTTTGAAACGAAATCTATAGATAATAAAAGTTTGTAATCGTGTAATGTGATGCATAGATAATTATAAAGATGGATATTTATAAATTATTGATTCAATTAATTGAATTAACAAATTGGCTCTAATGACCAGTTTTACTCTTTGGCAGTATATCATAACACACATGCGTCCTTATTTCTTTATATAAAGTTCAATTGAATCAATGATTGTAATAACCTCATTCAACTATTATTTATAGAAGAATAAGTGAAAAATTTAAATGCAATTTTCTTGAAATTGTGACGTTTATTGTTTGATGCGCTTTTAAAGATTATATCTACATATACAAGTATTCAAATGGCCTTAAACTGAGAAATATGGAATTGTCACACAAGTCTGATGTTAAATACCTTTGAGATTTGGTTATTGCGTCATAAGTTACAGAATTGGTAAAGCTGATATACTAATATCATGTCGGTAATATCTTTGTCAATTCGATATTCAAGATTTAAAAATTTTGTTATAAAAATACAAAAAATCTATGATAATCTTGATTGTTAAAAGTTTGATCTGAGTACGTACCTATATATTCCGCGCTAAAATTTTATCTACTTACTGTTCTGAAAACTTCTGACGTAATTATATCGAAAAAGTGTATTTTAACAACGATTGCAATAACTCGGAGCTTCAAATGATTAGATGTATATTATAAAAATAACGAAAAAAAGTATTTAAGAAATTGAGATCCCTCCATATTAGTGCCAATTTTCATTCCAAGTAAAAAGTGACTATTGTGAAATTATTGTAACCAAATAGTTTAAGATATGTGCGGTCAAATTGGGTGCTTTTGGATCGCATTTTGACTTTGAATAAATTATGACTGGGTTCCTCGCACAAAAATTATGGTATTTTACGCTCAAACTAAATTTGTTGGATTCGAAAACAGATTTTAACTAGAGTTGACATATCTATTGAATTATTTTGCACAAGAACCATAATCGTGTTTGTTCACTAAACTTGTAAGTTAAGTAATCAAAGTAACGTATTTTATTCAAAGTGAAAATGTGATCTATTCCCCAAATTGGTTGTTGTAAAGTGACCTTGGCGTTTGTCTACGGACTGTAGTGTAAGTGAAGTTTCCAGAATGTTCAGTTCATTTATTCCTGTAAATATTGTTTCTAATTCATTTACAGCATTTCTATTATATTTTGTTGTTGTTTTAAAGAAGTATTAAATTGTGAGACCAATAAAAATAAAGGATGTTTTATTTTTGTATGCACTTATCATGGTTAGACATCCCTTAGTTTTTTGGTAGGAATATATATTTTACACATTACAAGCTATGCAGTAAGGCAATAAGGAAATGGTTCCTTTACACCAGTGTTCCGCAAACTTTTAGTGTGCAAGGTACACCTAGGAAAACGAAAACTTTTGGAGGCATACCGGAAATTGTAACTAACTTTTAACAATAAAGAAATAAGCGACTTCAACATTGACAGGCAGAGATAACAGATAGGTACATAAGAGAAAGGCAGAGTTCTTCCAGCTCATTTTCTGGAAGGTGTCTATAAGAAATACTCTTTGAGAATGGATTTCGCATCCAGTCCGTCGGTGCAGATCTTGCTTAGGGAAATATAAAGCCATTTTATTTGCGAGAAGTTTCAAATCTGCAAATGTTACAGATCCCCGCCTCACGCGAACCACTGCCTAGGCCATATGAAACCTAAGGCTCTAGACAGACGGGCTGCATTTCAACTGCAATTCAACCGCAAATTGCAGTTCAGGTGCAGTTTGAATGCAGTTGACACGACTGCAATACAACTGCAAACGAACCGCGCGGCCCAATTGCAGTTGAAATGCAGTCGCTTCAACTGCATTCAAACTGCAAACGAACTGCACCTTAGAATCAGTAGCAGAAACAAAGGAGTGAGCACACGCGTTGTTTGTCTGTAGATAAAATAAAAATGTCGAGAAACGAGATTACAAGATTTGATGAAGCATTACTGCTACTTTTACTTCATCGCCGTGCATCAAAACTCAAGAGAAATCGTAAAATGTGGGTCCAATTAATATTGCAACATAAACATGAAGGTGATTTTTATACTTTATTACCAAAACTGAGATCACAAGAGAAATGCTTTTACAAATATTTTCGCATGTCTAGAAGAAGTTTCACTGAGCCATTTAGGCTGTAGGGCCACACAAAGAAAAAAATCCAAACATATCCCCCAATTTTACATTTGCGGGCGCCATTTTGAACATTTAAATGGCCTGCGTCACTCACAGTCCTGAAGAATTCAACGAAACCTCATTATGTCAAAATCCGTTCAGCCGTTTAGGTTGTAGGGCGACAGAAAAAAACGGCCATAATGTACAATGGACAAAATTGAATCGTACCCCACTTCGTCAACAGTTCGTTTGAACTTTTGAGGATGTCAAATTCGTTTTCATTTCAAGCGTGTCTGCTGCACATATGACTTTCTTATTATTATGCTCATTCCGTCAAATCGTCAAACGTCGCTCTAAATTTTTGTCAAGTGCAATGATTTACTTTTTACAATCCATACTAATATTATAAATACGAAAGTCTGTCTGTCTGTCTGTCTGTGACGTTTTCACGGCTAAACCACCGATCCAATTTGGATGAAATTCGGAATGAAAATAGTTGAAGACTCAGAGTCACACATAGGCTACTTTTAAAAAAAAAATCAACCCCTAAAGGCTTGAAAAAGGAGATGAAAGTTTGTATGAAAAATCTAAGCCGCTTGACCGATTTCGATGAATTTTCCCAGGAAGATAGCTTTGGTGACGTACCCCCTTCCCCACTTCCCCGTTTCGCGATATAAACGAATTCCACGCGGGCGAAGCCGCGGGCAATAGCTAGTATCTGATAACTGCAAAATATATTTGACAGGAATCCTTATGTCTTTTGTATTAACTATATATACAAGTTTTTCCCGCGGCTTACCAGCTAAGCAAAAAAATACCGTTAAAATTAT
Source organism: Hesperia comma (assembly GCA_905404135.1). NCBI lineage: Eukaryota > Metazoa > Arthropoda > Insecta > Lepidoptera > Hesperiidae > Hesperia > Hesperia comma. The sequence goes on along the minus strand of FR990015.1, from coordinate 17,373,035 downwards.
TCCATGGGAATTTATTTAGAGGAATAAAATTATCCTTTGTTTTTTTTCAGAATCTCAAACCTCCTCCATATAATTTCCAATAAATTCAGCATTCAGTCGTTTCAACAGATTCAGCAGTTTAAGTGTGAAAAGCCAATAGACGAACAAAGTTACTTTCACTTTTTAATAATTTTATTTATCAGAAATCGTTTTTGCAGATTTGAATATCTTTACTTCATGATGGACAGACAATGTGTTTAATGTTTATGTTGATTATCCTCTCAGTGGACATGGGACAGTGAGGAGAATGATTAATATCGGCCCTGAGCGGACATTGGACTGACTATATAATATGTCAAAGTATTCAGAAACACAAATCTCGAAATATAAATAATGTATTGTCAATGTCATGTAGAGTATTAACAGGTTTGTTTCCAAGGCAACTAATATTTAAACGAATTTCGACTTAATTGCACTTGATGTGCTATAAGAAAATGAGCTGAAGGTGGGGTACGAATCAAATTGCTCGATAGTACATACTTTCGAAAAAAAATTACCCTCTTCCTTTCACAGTCGGGTAATAAAATACTTACCAATATTATTTTTCTCTTTCTTACTCTTCTGTTCAAATTCGGGGGTAAACATTTCGCAAATAGTCGCCCATGCTTTGTTTTTTTCAATTTTGTTACTATAAGATTCAATTTTATAGTTCCAAATGCAAGGTTTTGATTTTATTGCACTTATAAATGCGTCAGTATCAAATGGTACTGATTCATTTACTGTATTACCATCCTCGTCGCTCGACATCTTTATTTTATTTACGGACAGACAACGCGTGCGCACACTTTTAAGTTGTTTCTGCTACTGATTCTATGCGCGGGGGGGCGGAGTGTGTAAAAGTAGCGCGGGCGGATGGGTAAGGTGCAGTTCGTTTGCAGTTTGAATGCAGTTGAACCGACTGCATTTCAACTGCAATTGGGCCGCGCGGTTCGTTTGCAGTTGTATTGCAGTCGTGTCAACTGCATTCAAACTGCACCTGAACTGCAATTTGCGGTTGGATTGCAGTTGAAATGCAGCCCGTCTGTCTAGAGCCTAAGAATCAGATGGAAAAGTTTATGCATTTTATGAAGCTTTATATAGTAACATCTGCAAAAGTGTTTGATTTGTGCATGTGCGCTCGCGTGATTTAGGTATATAGAGGTATATACTTGTGTGTAGAGGTATTTTTTTACCCTTACCTACTTACTAAAAATAGTTGATTGTATAACAAGGGAGCAAAGTAATATTTTTACGGCGAGGGCGCTTTTCCCGAGCGTAGCGAGGGATTCTTTAGTAGAATCCTGAACATAGCGAGGGATTCAAAGTACGTCGCCCGAGCCAAAAATAGTTGCTCCCGAGTGATACACTCTACTTTTCATCCCCCCCTATGAGAAAATAAAAGGCGCCTTAAATTCAGGAATACTTTCACAGTCACTTAAAGAACTCATTTTTCAAAATAAAACCATGAATTTTTAACAATCCGAACTGAATTTAAAAAGTGCGCGGAAAAGATAATTGCGGCGCACTTAATTTAAAAAGTGCGCGGAAAAGATAATTGCGGCGCACTTAATTCAAAAAGTGCGCGGAAAAGATACCTAATTGCGGCGCACTTTTTTTAAATAAAGAGGCCGAAAAACTCATTCCCGCCCGCTAAAAGTTTCATAATGAAAACACCAACTTTGGGCGCGCTTAAAGGCAAACCAAGTCGTATTTTTCGAATAGGTGGGATGAAAAAGTTTGTAAGAATATTCTTATTTTTTCGCGGCACACCAAACTGATGGCCACGGCACACCGTTTGCGGAACACTGTTTTACACCATAAGTTATAGAGTTTATACCTCATTAGATCGATGGATTACCTCTATGACGCCCAAAAGAAACCCAAAGAAACCAAAAGAATACCCAAAGAGAATACCCTATTTTGACAGTTTGAACTAGAACTTTAAACTTTATTTTTTGGAACACAAAGCTTCATTCATTTTTTAAGTATTATTTACTAGAACACAACAGCCGTTTTGGTGTGAGTGCCGCCGTGTGTATTACAAGGCTAGGCTGACTTTTTGCTGGCTTCACTCTTTTGTTCCCGGCGTGCCGTCTATTTTATTGGTCTGAACCCAAACAAATGTCTCGCCAACCGGATTTCCCCAAATCTTCATGATTGCTAGGTAATGAATTTTGTAATTAAGGCCAAATTAAAATTCAAGGTAATTAAGCTGAAAAAGTTTTTAGTACCACGATTTGTCAAGCGTTCGTTGAACTAATGCTAGGGTAAGTGCTCCAGTGAATGAACACCCCCCAGTGAATGAACAAAACGCAGATTTTCCCAAAAAATAAGAAATTAGGGCGTTTCTACGAAACGGAGAATTTTTTTTCATCATCGCAACTCTATCTCCTACACTAATAGCAACATTCAATCCTAATGACATTGTTCATTTCAAAATGACGAGCGTCTAAAGTGGTCGGTTATAAGAAACTGAGAATTTGTTCGAGCCAGAATTTACGAGTCAGGTATGATGACTCGTGCTTGATTTGAGATTGTAACAATAACTGCAGTATTTTCGTGAAGTTAGTTGTGTAATGATAAAATAGAATTGTTTAATATTGCATTTCAAATCGATTAAGTTGAGATTTTAGCCAATTATACTAAATTATTACGTGTCCCAGCATTGGAACTAAAATCGTCTGAAACCCAATGAATGAACGGCCGTTCAATCACTGGGTCATCGTCAAATTCAGTTTTTATTAAATAATATAATATATTTTAATGCTATAAGGCCTGTCTTTTGGGAGTTACTTTATGAATGGATTTCTGACCCTTGGGCTAGTATTGGGACAGGCATGTTCATTAATTGTTTTTGAAATCCAGTGAATGAACAAACATTTTTCATGATATCCAAGTAATAGTTTTCGTTTTTTTATAGCCTGAAGGGCTGACGTTAAAGCAGACGAGCTAAGCGAAGCCTGACCTGAGCTTTATAAAGCATCAGTGGGTCCTTCGCAGTAAAGTACTGCTTCGCACGGTTCAGGACGCCAAGCTTTTTGGGGCCAATTTTTGACTTTAGCTTCCAGGTGACACCGATACTGCACGTCACTCGAAATGTCAACACCCAGAATCCCAACACTTTTACTAATGGTGAGCGCAGTACCCTGGAATTGAGCCGCCATGACAAATGAGGTTTTCTTAGCGGAAAACGCGTAAATTTTTTGTCTTCGTGGGGTTGAACTCAACTAAATTTTGGTGTACAAACAACAAAGTGTTAAATAAATTGAGTCGTCCCCATTCCGAGACTTGCTCCAGAAAGTTCTCGACTTCAGACACAAGTTTGATTCTGCAATCCTCCACATGAGACTGAGAGGAGTTTTTACGGCCTGTGTAACATACATCTCCCGTGCTGTCATCCGCATAGCAATGAATGCCGTTTACATGCTCCAGCATATCATTAATATGCAGAATGAACAGAGTAGGAGACAGTACAGACCCTTGGAGAAAACCAGCGTTTATAGGTTTCATATCTGAGCAACTACCGTCAACTACAACCTTTATACATATATCGCTCGGATAGAAAGCTGGCTACCCAATTGCATAACCTCTCATGGAGACCGTAAGATGGAAGCTTCGCGAGAAGAGCACTTTGCCAGACCCGGTTGAAGACCTTGGCGATATCCAGGCTGACCGCCAATGCTTCTCCGCTGCTATCAAGGGCCTGAGCCCACCAGCGAGTAAGATATGCTAAAAGATCGCTAGCTGAACGGCCGTGATGAAACCTGTTCTGCCGGTCACTGATCAGCTGGCGATCCTCTAGATATCCTAGGAGCTGCATTTATAATATGCTCCATTACCTCAGCAAGCACGGAAGTTATCGCTATAGGCCTGTAATTGGCCGGCTTAATAAGATCGCCCTTTTTGGGGATAGGATGAACTAGGGCTACTTTCCACGAAGACGGCACTATTCCAGTGGTGTAGGATAGCGTGAATATATAGGTGCGTTAAGACTGAAGTCAATTCAGGAGCACACGCCTTAAGCACCACTGCAGGAATGCCATCTGGTCCACTCGACTTCTTGGTATCGAGGGACAGTAGAGCTCGACTGACCGATTTTTAAGTAAAAAGTATATCTTTTATCATTCAACGAGCTCTCACACCGCGGGATGTTAGGCACTATGGTCCCTCCATCATCCAAGGTCGAGTTGGCGGCAAAGAGGGTATCAAGAAGTTCGGCTTTCCCCTTTGCCGTACGGACAACAGATTTATCTGATAATAGCAGTGGAGGAAGAGAAGACCGACAGAAGTTGCCCTCGACAGCCTTAGCCAGCGACCAGAATTCTCGACTCCCGTAGGTCCCGACTAGTCGCTCGCCAATTCTGACGATGAATTGGGCCTTCGCCCTGAACATTTGCTTCTTAGCCGACCGGGAGGCAGCGTTGAGCCTTCTCTTAAGCTCGGAGGCAGATGGATTCTTCGAAGAGTAGGTACGGTGATGCCCAGGCCTGGTATGCGGCACGCTTGCGGTGAAATGCCGCAATGTATGAACCACTGTACCGGGGCCGGTTTTAACCACCAACAGATACGACAGAGTTAGAGTAAAACATTCCATACCCTGTCGGATCACATCGGCTGCTGAATCAGCGCACATATTCGGGTCCCCAGAAGCGAAGCAGAGCTGCCTCCATCAGTACGAACCCAGGAATTCCCTGAGTCCATCTCAATCTGCTGAGTTATAGTGCCAGACTTGATGCGTTCCAGATGGACGAGAGCCCTTTTTACGCATCAAGGGCACAGGTCCTTACCAAGCAGTGGTCAGAAGATCCAAGAGGAGCCTCAACCACCACTCGGTAGTCTGCTGGAAGCTTTTTGTGACGTAATTAATAAAGAAAAAATATGTTCATTCACTGGATTTATTTGTGTTCATTCACTAGAAAATTTCGTTCATTCACTGGGTTTTTGGGGATTTTTCTGTTTATCGCTAAATATCTAAAAGACGGTTAATCACATATGGTAAAACGAACCTAAATCTTATTTTTGAATGTATTCTTTACACCAAAAACTAGCTATGGGCTGTATGCATTAGAGGGAACATATAGTAATTATTTTTTAAAGTTCACTAGATGCTTAAGTGTTCATTCACTGGAGCACTTACCCTACCTATCTTCTAATTTTAGTTCTACTTATTACGTTCTTCAATACTTTCCTCAAAAACTCAAATCCTTCGAGAAGCAGAGTCCATCAGCCATCACTTCCTTCTAGTTGTAGGTACTAGGCTGGCAATGTATTGGTGAAGTCCCTGGTGTTGCCAGTGTCCATCTCTGGTTGAAAGACTCCCTAAAGTTCTATTCTAAGTATTACAATTTTTTTTAAAAGAGATATATGTAAATAAATCAAATGTTTGAGGCATTGGAATAAAAATATTGAGTATATTTTACACTAGCTTCCGCCCGCGGCTTCGCCCGCGTGGAATCTGTTTAAACTTCACCCCCGTATTTCACTCCCTTAGGGGATGAATTTTGAAAATTCCTTAGCGGATGTCTACATCATAGTAGCTATCTGCATGCCACAAAATTCAGCCCGATCGGGCCAATAGTTTGGGCTGTGCGTTGATAGATCACTATGTCGGTCAGTCAGTCACCTTTGAGTTATATATATTTAGATATTGCAGTGTAAATGATTTTGGTGATTAATGGGTCAATTAAGACATCATCAATTAATAGTTACACGTTATTGCAACATAGGCAATGCAGTCAAAAGCTCGTTAGTTTTTAGTTTTTTTGAGTGATTATAACGTGTGTTGGTTTCATGAGGTGGAAATGTGATTAGAAAATATTATTAAATAATAGGTACATTGTCGAAAACGCATCTGAAATCTAAAATAAGTAAACGGTAAGTGTACCTGTTGATTAAGTATGTTAAGTCAATATAAATTATCTTTAGATTGTAAGAAAGAAAGAAAATACTATTTATATCATCAAAATAAAGTAGAGAATAAACACATTTTTTTTACAAAACAGCTTTTTTCGTTTACATAATATAGTACATACATTTGACGAAAAAGGACTGTCCTCAGCAAATGGACGCAGCAAGCCACGACCGCTGGTTTTCAGGGCAACCCTTTAGATTAAACCAAGTAGTTTGGACTGGTGGTGCGCACATGACATCCATGTGAACAGTGATAAGCTACTGTATCAATGTAAATCAGCCCTTAGAGTATATTTATTTACACAATCTCTTTACAGATGTTTTTTCGTATGATAACCATCTCATTTCTGGTGGCTGTCTCCTGCCAATTAAAAAATATACACTATCACGATGAAGCGGCTTTTAATGGGATACCTCTGTCAGAGATAACAAGTAAGTGATCTATTCAAAATATTACTTGGAATTAAGATATTTTTTTTATTATTTTGAATTAAGATATTTTTTTTTTGCAAATAGGTGGGTAGGTATAATATAATACCTATTCTGCGTTCGTTTTATTCGCAAACCACACAAATGCTAGCTTTCTGCCTCTGTAGTTATGGTTCACTAGAGAACCGCCCTCGCTTCGCTTCGGGACTCGTAGGTATTAGCCGCGTAGGTCCCGCTCCCGTAGGAATCTCGGCATAAAATGTAACCTATGTGTTATTCTGGAACATAAGCCTAAAATTGCCAAAGGAGAATGCGCAATTTTCATAGAAAATTACCCCAGCTCCGGCGCAAACGTAACCTATCTCAGAATTTTATACATTGGATGTGTACAAAAAATAAATGTATTTGATCTCCCTAATCAGTGGCTAACATAGAAAAAAATTGCTTTGATAATTCATTCAGGCACGATTTTATACTAAACTATCGTTACAAAAAAAAACAAATCTCAAGTAAAAATGCAAAGTAATATCTAAAATAATCACTTTTATTTTAATTCTTTCATAACATATACATATATATTGTATAATTCTGAGACGCAGGGTCGGAGCGCAATAAAAGAGTATGTACGTGCATTCACGGGCGTCGTACACTGGAAGTTGCGGCTTGCGCCCATGTCATTAGTATTTTATATTATCTTGGCTGGGTCCGAAACAACGTTCAAGAATTTGAACATCCTGCTGCTTACTTAGATACCGTTTTGATAGACTTACTGCCGCACTCAGAAAGGTTCATTAAATTAGACCTAATGATTACTTAACTAATTGCCATTAAAATCTGTTAATTATCAGTTCATCCCAGAAACAATATTTAAGGGTTCATTTGCTAATGATAGATTTAAGTAACCGTAGGGCGGTGCATCCGTATCGATTGCAATTCGATAAAGCATTGGTGTAGCCACGCTTAAAAATAATTTTTATTTCACAACGAAAAAATATGTATAAAACTGTAAACTCATTATTAATTGGAATATGATTGAAAGTTAGTTCTTTTACTGTTAGTTTCTACTAAAATACAATGGGAAATAGCTATTTAATTGAACAAAAATAGAACGATTTATACTTTTTTTTCTATGGGAACACTTACTGCTGTCAATTAGACTTGTTGTCATTGTCAAATTTCAATGTCATAATAGTAAATTTTAATAATTCCAAGGTTTGTTTGTATTTCATTTCTTGTATAATGGATCAAAGAAGCTTTATAAAATTTTGCTTATTAAATTTTGTGTTAAAAACGAAATAAAACGCGCGGACGCATTTTGAATATTGACTATAGCTTATGGAGAAGCTACCTTGGACTCAAGCAACGTTTATATCGGTGATACAAAATGTTCTGAGAGGGCCAAGAAGATGTGAATAACGAACAACGTGTCGGACGCCCGAGCACGTCAAGAACAGACGAAAGCATTAATGAAAACGAAGAAAATAGTATGGATTGCAGTACGTGGTGCATCATGAGTTCTTGTCAAAGGGTAGAACTGTCAATAAGGAATATTATCTGCTAGTTATGCGCAATTACCGCGAAGCAATCCGCCCGGCTTTGTGGAAGAACAAAAATTGGTTTTTGCATCACGATAACGGGCCTACTCACATATCGTTACTTGTGCGTGATTTTTAGCCAAAATAACCACTCTAATGATACGACAGCCACCGTATTTTCCAGATTGGCTCCTTGTGACTCTTTCTTGTTCTCGAAACTGAAAAGGCCCATAAAAAGACGACACTACGCTACCTTTGACGAGATAAAGACGGCATCGCAGGAGGAGCTGAACTAGATCACAAAAAACGACTTTTTAAAGTGTTTCGAGGAGTAAAAGAAACGTTGGCACAAGTGTATAATATCTAACGGGGATTACTTTAAAGGACAAAAAATAAAGATTGATGAAAAAATAAATAATTTTCGAAAAAACATAAAAGTCGCGTTATTTTTTGAACAGGCCTTTTATATGCTTTTTTATGCGTGTTCAGCGATTTTTTCGTCGTTTATGGGCTGATTTTGATATTTCTTTTTTTGTTGTAAAGTAGATATGCGCAGTAGGGTCCGCTGATAAGGACACCAGGATCTGATGATGGCATCTCAGAGAAATCGAGGGGAACTTTCGAAAATTGTATGAACGACTAGTGTGTTTGTTCATGTTATCATAAGTACATTTAAGCGCTACCATTTCATGAAGTCGATCTGATGAAGCCAAAAGACAGTCGAGGGAACTCCTCAACGATTTACTGCAGTTATCTAATGTTTGGGCTTGATTAATTTGTAGTGACGAGAACTTTACACTTACATGTTGAATTGAGCGCCATCTGGCGAGTAGTTTTTGAGTTATCTCTGCTTATCAAGGTCGAAGTTTGTTATTTTTTGTAAAAAGAAATAATTATTATTTGTAAATGGGTCTGAATAATCGCGTAAATACCTCCTCTGTCCCACTTCTCTAAACCTTCTAGCATATTCCACAAACTTAAAGTAACTCATATCAGACATTTTTGAATATTTAAACACAATGCAACTGATTCTCATTAATTCACTGATAAAATTAACACAATAACCTCAAAACGCAAATGTCAAAATCAATCATTACATAGTTAGGTAAGGGTTCGACTCTACTTAAATTTAATGATCATTAAGGGACACTAACGCTCCGTTAACTGACTGTGAGAGTGAACTTTTTTAAATCTATACTAAGGAAGAGTTAAGTAACCATTAAACGACTCTGAGTGCGGCGGTTAGAATTATAAGAGAATATAGACATTACTTTATGATACTGTGTTTATTAATATTACCCTCACCACCCACCCAAATGTATATATTACAGAAAGTAATAATATGTGCCATTTGTAGGCACACATTCTTGTCTAAATAAAATATGAATAATAATATACACATACAAAATATATAAATATAATAATATTTTCCATTTGTGTAGTTTACTAAAATTCGTGCCTGAAACAATAATGTTTAGCCACAGATTAGGGAGATCACAAGTATTTTTTTTAAGTACCCATTAAATATACAAAATTATGAGATAGTTACTTTTTGCGCCGGAGCTGGGGCAATTTTGCGCATTCTCCTTTCATCCAAATCTGTCTAGTAGTTTTTTCGTGAAAGTGGTAATAAACATCCATCTTACAAACTTTCGCATTTATAATATTATGTTATTAGGATTGTAGATAGAGTGATGGCTAGAATTTAAGATGCGTTAATTTTGGCTGCAAGCCAAACTGAACTGTGAACACACTTTTGGTTTTAGCGGGGAGTGGCAATTCCATTATTCCACCGCGTATTACTCTACAGTTTTTCTAGATTTGATAATAATTACATATTTATTCATTTCATCGATAATTCACAGAAAACTCGACGAGAATCAAGCGATCCGATTTTAAACCGTGTTTGACGGAAACCGCCGAGCAAGGAGAATGCGTGCCTTATTACCTTTGCTTAGATGGAGTCTCGATTACCGATGGGTCAGGCGTCATTGATTTGCGGTAAGTATTTGTAATAAGTACATACCTAAATAACGAGCCACCTGATGTTGTGAATAAGTGGTTTTATCAATGAACGGTGATCGGCTAGTGGTTAAGAATTCGGCCGCCTACTCAAAGGTCAGGGTTCGAATCCCAGCACACGCACTTTTTGGAGTAAAGAATTTAAACGCTATAATGGCGAAGGAAAGCATCGTGAAGAAACCAGAGAGTACGCAAAACTCAAAGGCGTGTGAAGACTGCCAACTCACACTTGGCCAGTTTGGTGGACCTTAAATGGCCTTAACGTTTTACCCCTTTAACCCATTCTGAGAAGATACTCAATAGCGGACCGTGATGTGTTGAGATTATGATTAAGATGCTGATACCTATTATTTATTAATGTGTCGCATTCTCAGCTAGTGACATTAAATTTAACTATGTCCCAGTAGTTCCATTGTGAAGTTGTTAAAGGTCCAAAAATTTCCACTAGTTCAACGGTTGAATTAGTCGGTTGTGCTAGTAGGAATGAGCTCTGGCATATTGCAATATGTAGGTACTAATAAAGAAAAACTGAATATTGTCTAGACACTACAATCACTCTAGATATACTCCAGACCTGACATTGCATTATTTCAGGCAACGCTTACTTATACCGCAAGCCTAGAGCTTGATTTGTATACTTATATAATCGTATCCCATTTTAAACGGCTTGTTCTTGCCATCTCGTGTACATGACAAAGTACCTACGTTTGGTGTTTTAGTTATCTACTACTCGAATACCACTAGTACGTTAGTTGAGAAAATTTATAGCTTCCTGCATTTTGTTACTTACATATTTTCTCTTCAGCAGTATTCTCGAAAAGCGGTTAGTACAAAGACTTAACAATACTCTCTTTTCCAGTTCGGGGTTCCCTGACGAAGCCGGTAACGTGGAAGAAGACCCGTGCCACTACCTGGATGTGTGCTGTAAGCCACCTGACATGCGCGACGAGAACGATCCTATCAAACCCAAACCAGATCAGGTATGTATGGAGAGATGCAAAATCTCGGTTTTTTACGACTTTACCATAGACTAGAGTGCGTATTAGAAGTTAATCATCACTTCGGTAAAGGGAATCTTCGTGATTAAACCTGTACCCCTGAGCCCCTGACAGTTCGCCATAATATTCTCGAAGCTGTGTGAAGCTCTCTTATCCGTACTTGGCTAGTGAGTCTGTGTTCCACACATTGTGAGAGGGGTTCCGAGCCAGTGCAACCGTAATAAAGAATCAACTAATTAAGAATTTGCTATCTTATTTCTATAAAAATAAAAACAGGTTCACCTTTGAAGCTAGGGGTGCCACTAGCTGTATGAGTGCCCGTGTGCCGTTTTGCAACCCCCTGCCCTTGTCACTTAAACAAACTAATATATCGGTTTTTTTTTGTTGACATAATATCTCATGAAGCCCCCGCCCAGACGTGATCCCCACGTGCAGTGCACGTCTTGACCGCCCGCTTACGGCGGCCCAGATTGAAGCTCATTATTGCACAGTATTATAATTATTTCCCTCTTTCCAGCATACAGGATGTGGTTGGAGGAACCCGGACGGTCTAGGTTTCAAAATCACTGGCAACCGGAACAATGAAGCGGAGTTCGGGGAGTTCCCCTGGATGGTTGCCATATTGAAGTGAGACTCAAATTTTACAATGGCTTTTTGGAACGAAGTATCTTATCGTACGGCACGTATAGATGGTGGCTAGAATATTAAAAGGGTAATATTTTTGCGTGACCTATGAATGCTATTGGCTGAATAATGAATCAATTAGTTTTAATTGCAGTCAGGTAAGGCATGTCAGATGTGTCAAAGTAGAGGTGCATCAATTTTCAACCACGTTACCAATTTCGAAAATGAGTGTTACCTACCGCCATATGTACGTACAGTAACCTGTTCTTAAAATCTCGCGGAATACCTATAAAAGAGAGGTAGTTTATTATTGAAAACAGCAAGAAAATCTTTTCAATAATTATATTTGAGGTTATCGTGAACAGATTTTATTTTTATAGCATTTCTTTATAATAGCTCAACAGTGGTCGCAATGACCTTTCGGAATATCCCCATGCCCATAAAATCTATACCTTAATAGGCCTAACCCCTGTTAACACACGAATAGGTTAGTCAAAATCGGTCAGCCCCCGTACTTCAAATCAGCGACGTATTACATCGGCGGGGGTTCCCTCATCCATCCGAGCGTGGTGCTGACGGCAGCCCATATCCTGGACACCACGGGGCTGCGGGTGCGCGCGGGCGAGTGGGACACCCAGACCGAGGGGGAGCAGTACCCGTACCAGGAACGAGACGTCGCTGAGGTGGACGTGCATGAGGAGTTTAATGAAGGTAGGTTACAGTTTTAGACACGAATATGTTATCTTCTATGTAGCAACGTCTCTGTGGCTAAATTAGAACAAGTGATAATAAGAACTAGGTATATTTTTTGTTACAGCGAACGTGTACTACGACGCAGCGCTCTTATTCCTGACGGCACCCTTCGACCTGGCGCCCAACGTGGGACTCGCGTGCATCCCTATGCCCGGGGAGCCTTTGGACATGAGCGGCGAATGTTTCGCCGCCGGCTGGGGCAAGAACAAATTCGGGAAAGAGGGACAATATCAGAACATATTGAAAAAGGTATCGTCGCATATCGCCCATATCACTTTTTGCTCGGGTCTCATTTCACAATGTAAGGCGCCCAGGCCGTAGTTCACCACGCTAATGCAGTGTGGATTGGCGGACTTTATTCAACTTTAAGAATTTTATGGAGAACTCCCAGGTATACAGGTTTTCTCGCGATGTTTTACTTCACCGAAGAAGATATATAGGAAGCGCTAGTTTTTCTGGGCCCTGAAAAATGTCGTCAGTTGAAACTAAGTTTATTCTATGGTCAGTGCGTTGCGAGCATAGTTTTTTTTTAAATATTCAATGCTTATAGGATGAAAATAGAAAGCATTTCATTCCCTAGAATAAGATGCTAATAATACAAATTAATTGTTCCGATTACATCCGACGTTAATTTATCTCATAAACCACCACATGTTTTGACCCTCAGATTGACCTGCATCTAGTAGACCACGATACTTGCCAGGCGAGGCTGCGGACCACCCGTTTGCAGAAGTACTTCAAGCTGCATTCCTCGTTCATATGCGCTGGTGGGGAGGGGGAGAAAGACACCTGCACTGGCGACGGTGGTTCTCCTCTTGTCTGCCCTATCCAGGTGAGTACTACATTTTTTTGTGGAAATAAGATAGCTATCGAGCATGCAGCACTTCCGTTCCACTCAGGGTCGCTACATCACCGGGAAATCTGGGCTTATCCCGGAATTTTGCAACTTTTCCAGTGCCCAGTACAATTCCCTGAGTCCGAAGTTTCATTTAATTTTCATTTGAAGAAGTGTTGATTTCGTTAATAATGTAAATGACTGACAGCTAAGAAAAGTCCATTTCCCAACTAAAAGTGAAGGAATGAAGTTTCAAGTAGTCTCTATCCATCTTACGTTGCAATTGTTTCAGTCCCAACCAAACCGCTACAAGCAAGTGGGCATCGTGTCATGGGGGGTGCAATGTGGCCAGGAAGGTATGCCCGCGGTGTACGCTGACGTCACTACCATTGGGGGCTGGGTGGACCGTCGCCTGATGCTGCGTGGCCTCGACGTCTCCCTCTATAGATATTAACAAACTGGTGGACTCTTTGTTCTTTACGTTAATAAATATTAAATACTTTACCATTTTTGTAGTATTTTTCATTAATACGCTGCTCTTATTGGTTGTAGTGTGATGTTATATTATTGACCTTTCTCGATAAATGGACTAAGTAACAAACATAAAAATATTTTTATTATCAATTCGAATTAGAGGTTCCACAGATTAGCTCATTCAAAGAGACAGTGTAACAAATCCCAATGAATTGGTATATTTAATTGAAATATAAAACACACATAAACGCATTGTTACTGTATAAACACGTCTACAGCAGAAAATAAAATCACACATACTTTCATCTGGCGGCAAGCCGTATTGTGCCCTTGTACTCTGTGCTGGCAGGCCTTTTTGGTCGTAAAGTACTTCTAAGGAGAGATTAATGCACTTTATCTCTGCGAAAACATGGTGTATATTTTTTACCACAGAATGTTCATAAACGTAAAAATGATCTTCAAATAAATAGTGGTTCATTTTTTAAACGATTTTAGTATAGGCTTCTGTACTATCCATATTTTGTGGTATAGGCCACCTATAAAGAATTAAGAAGTTTAATAAATTATATAATTTGACAAGGATTAGAAAATGTTACTCTATGATTAGAACAAAATATCAAACGTCGTAACTCCAAGCGTATTTCAATCAGGGCTCCGTACAATATTTGGAGCGCCTGATTGAATAGGTCTGCATTAAAAACCACAATAAATAAACAAAGGTAGGTTTTATAACTTATTTGTGGATGGCGTATTGTTCAAACTGAAGCAAGCACTATAGTATTTATTGAAATAATTGCAGTTGCAAAAGATGATATCGATCAGCAAGTCAGCGTTGACCAGGAAAGTGACCACGATGAGGATCAAGGAGGTGATGTCACAACTAGGTTGTCTCATGTGCGACCAGCAGTTTGTGGATATGTCCAAGCCGAATGTGAAACAGAACGGTGAGTGTTTACCAGTAAGTAGTGGCCTTTCGCGCCATTTAATGGAGAAGGAGGTAGGGTGGTATGATTTCCCAAAAACCATTCTTAGTGCCATTTTGCATCATTCAAGTAACACAAAGTTTCAAGTGAATTCTCTGGAAAAAAGAAGTTTTATTAAATTGAAATATGATACATCCAATAGGTACACAAGTGAGTGAATCGTAGAGGGGGGAGCTTTGAGTTCACATATCCTGAGCACCTACTTATTTAAAATAGCCCTTATTTCAGCTATCAAGAAATTTATATACTGTTGGTTTATTCATGTATTAATACTGTACCTATCACTAACTTACGCTGGCCAAATTAGTGATCACTATACAATACATTATTTCGCACAGGAAACGACGACCCCAGCACTCAGTTCCCGGTGGTTTGGCGTGACCAGGTCTCCGCGAACAGTCAGCTCGCTGCCACGCCTGAAGGAAGAAGCCTCACCAGTGTCTGATATATTATATTTGCTGTTTTGTAATTGAACGACAATTTTTTGCTTTACCTTAGATGAATAAAATATTCCATTGACCAGTCTCATTTCAGTCATTAATTTTTTTTAACAATTCTTATACATGTCATTGTAGGGTCTAATTGGCCTGAATGGAGCATTTTCTTACGGTGGAAAGAAGTGCATGTTTGTCTACAATATTTTCACATCTTAGTTTTGTTTCCAAGGACTAAAACTTTTAGGATCAAAATGATGTGATATAAGTAACGATTATACTGCTAATCATTGATTGGACTTATCAGACATCAAAATGACCACTATTTTGCGACGTTGACGTAATAGTTGTAGTTGGATCACGAGGAATCCTCGTGATTCTACTGCAAAAGTAGTAGTAGTTGTTACGCCATAGGAGGACACAAAATAGTAGGACCACTAGGAAGCAGCCATTTAAATCGGCTAAGTAATATTGTTTATCGGAGTTCATTTTAAATATAGGTATTTATTGCTTATTATAAATTACTATCTTCCCTGATTTATGACAACATTTTTATTGTTGGCTACACCGAAGAAGAAATCAAATCAAAGAGTCCGAAACAAATAGAGCCATAGAGCAATATAACACAACACAATACCTATCTAATTTGTGACAGACTGACAGTATAATTTGTACCATAGTCTGTGGACCACTGGTATTCTGTGGTAGACTGATTAGAATAAAAAAAATATAATTGAAAAATCGTTCTTTCGCGAAGTAAGTTGCGTCATCCGCATGTTCGTCGGAGTGAAATAAAAAATTAAAAAAGGCGAAATAAATTATTTTGTGGAATAAAACACGACTAAAAATGTTAACGGCAACGCGGGTGATTGGGCGAAAAGCCCTGGAATGTTCGGGAATCGGTACCGATTTTCATACACACAGGAATTTTTCCACAATTCTAAAAAATGTAAGTAGCCAATTTCTTTATAAAACGAATGAAAATCAGGTGTCAAGGTGTGGATAACGTCTAATATCCTCTAATGAATATTTTTTTTATCGTCATCATTATGGTGGCTCGCGTAATAGTTGTGAAATAGGGCCGGCTCCGCTACGCACATGTGTGTTAAATATTTTAAATTCCTTATATTACATTTATTTGCAGGCTGCAGCTCCCACAGTGCCCATTTATCAACGGCATCAACGTAATGGCATCCAGTACAGACAAAAGTAAGTAAAAATGGTCATATTTTGTGACACCTTTTTTATAACCTAACTCTGCAGATTTATGATCGACCTTTGAAATTGCTAAATAGAGTTTAAATTTTTACTCAGGTTTTAGACATTATCCTCTTCAAGTTATGTAGACACTAAGCCAGAGGCGTATTAAAGGGTTGAGAGCGCCCTAGGCAAAGACCCTTTTTTTTCGTTCTCGGTCTGGGTGTATGACTTGTCTTGTACTTCGAGTCATGGCAACCTATTTTTTTGGTACTGCGCGCGCCCCCTTTTAACCTCGCGCCCCTAGGCACGACGTGCCTACTTTGCCTTAGGGATAATCCGCCACTGCACTAAGCCCTAAGCACTATGTGTGTGTGTATATGCCCTAAGCACTAATGTATTAGCAAAACCTTTTTTAAAGTTTTCAACAAAGACATAAGATGATGAAGCCTTAAACATTGTTGGTGTAAGACACTAAAGGCTTGGGTTTAGTATCTGGTAGCAGGGGGGAGGGGGGAGAGTGGGGGTGGGGGATAGGGGCTTCGATGCTGATTACAACGATATACTACTGTTCATCCAAACCATAGGTGTAGGAGACCAGCTCTAATTTCAAGAAGAAGGCCACAGTAGACCAGGAATGGCTGCAGTGGCCTCAGACATGGTTGTTTCCTGTACCCAGTTTTCTCAAATATCAATAATTATACTAAACAGTGTTCATCACTACGATGCAAGTCGTCAGACTGATAGTTTTGCATGGAATTAATTAAATTTTGAAATGAGTCCCATACTTTTGTTTATTTTAGCAGCATCATATTATATGTCCTAATTCCATTATTAGATCCGAAGGAGTCCGAGGCGCTGTCATCGGTATTGATTTGGGAACCACAAACTCTTGTGTTGCTGTCATGGAGGGAAAAACACCAAAGGTAACTTATGTCATAATTTAAATAGTATCTAAAGACTGGGCTGGGGGAATTGTGTATGATGAATAATATTATTATCTTTTTATAAACTTGTGCTTATTATATGTGTGTAAGAATATTTAATTATTAGGCAAGTGCAATTTTTCCCAAAATTTAGTCCCATAATAATATAAGCTCTTATGCAATTTCCATTTTTAATTATCACATGATTATAGTGTTACGTGATTTATGTGTAGAGAATTAAAATGGTAATTAATAAAACATAATTAGGCTGTAAATTAAGAAATACTTACTAAATTTAGTTTTTTAAATTGCCCGAAATGTATTTTAGGGTTGCATCGTTTATATTTAATTTAAAATAATGTGTAAATTTTGAAATCAATTTTAGGTCCTCCAACAGAAAATTAAATATATTTTTTTATTTATGGTACACAGTTCACTTAATAATCTGCCAAATTGGGTTGTTATTAACAAATCTGAATATTGGATGGTTTGATTTGCAAGCAACATCGAGTGGCAGCTGTAAATGTGCCTGTTGATGATCCATTCTTATTCAGGCAGCTGGAACTGTGCCCTATTAATGAACAATTCTTCACCAGGTGGTGGAGAACAGCGAGGGGTCTCGCACGACGCCCTCTCACGTAGCCTTCACGAAGGAAGGCGAGCGTCTGGTCGGCATGCCAGCGAAGCGCCAAGCCGTCACCAACAGTGGTAACACGTTCTACGCTACCAAACGACTCATCGGACGCCGGTTCGAGGATCCCGAAGTGCAGAAAGACATGAAGAACCTCTCCTACAAGGTTGTCAAAGCCTCCAACGGAGATGCTTGGGTTCAAGGTGAGTTACAAGGCTAGAGGTTTGTTAAGGTTGGATATTTGTTGGGGAATTTGTTAAGTAAATGTTGATGTTTGTTATGTAATCGTTAACATTGAATAGATGATGTAGAAAAATTATGAACAAGTTGAATTTCTGTTAAGTTGAAGTTTGCTCATTTGTGACTTACAAGCAGACTAGCTGATGGTATGTGGTCACCATTTCCCACATACTTGGGTAAAAGGGGTAAGAATTAAATAACTATCTCTCATGTCTCAAACATAGGAGGTTACCTAACCAGGCAGTTTTTTATGGAATGTAAGGACCATTGATTCGACTGTATGTTGTGTTAGTAAGTAATTCTAATTATTAAGTAGATAATATTTTTGCTGCACGATTGAGCGGTGGCCATACTCATGTATGGCTTACCTTTGCGGTAGTGCTAGATAAAAGGTAGATTATTACCGGACACTGTATTGTATTGCTGGGTCTCAATTATCTACCAACATTTATTATGAGGAATAATACAAGGTACAACTCAAATACTTAAAAAATTAAGTTCACATTAAAAAACACAATATTACAATATTACTTCGTCACTTAGTAGGTATGAAGAGAAGACATGGGTTTGTTGGTGTGTGTTTAAAATAAAAATTTCCTTATATTAGGTAGCGACGGTAAAGTCTACTCGCCAAGTCAGATAGGAGCTTTTGTTCTGATGAAGATGAAGGAGACAGCCGAAGCATACCTCAACACCTCTGTGAAGAATGCAGTCATCACTGTGCCTGCTTACTTTAACGATTCCCAGCGTCAGGCCACTAAAGATGCAGGTGAGGAGTCTAACTTAAAATTTTTAATATGAGGTGTATGTTCATACTATCCTATACACACATATTATATGGTGTGTTTGTGTCTTTAAAAAAATATGCGTCGTCGATCGGTGCTGCTCGCTGTCGCGCAGCGCGTTTGCAGCGACGCTATAGAGACTCGCGGAACCAGCTGGCCGTGACACTTGTGTGCACCGCCTTCCTAGATACCGCGATACAGATTTACATTGAGGCTTTAGGGCTGTATGTATTTTTAATTGAAATGTAGAATGTTCTATTTAATATACATATGAATGAATATTGCTCTTGCACTATTGACTATGACACGAACCAAGTTGTACCTGTGCAGTGTGAACGTCATGAGATGTGGTTGCAGGTCAAATCGCCGGTCTGAACGTGCTCCGAGTGATCAACGAGCCGACTGCCGCTGCACTCGCGTACGGCATGGACAAGGCTGAGGATAAAATGTAAGTGTTACATCTGATTGTGTTTTGACATATATGCAGGTGCTTGCTCACGTTTGTAACATAGTGTTAATCCCCATGGGTATCGATGAATATTTGCTACTGTGTCACATAAGGACTCATAAAAAGGTGGTAAAACAGTAAATGATTGTCTGTTAAAGTTACCCATGACACTGAGAATTTTACTTTGTACGAGAATAAGTGCGTATTGTGTGCATGCACTCATACTTCCGTCTGTGCGAACGTGCGTGAGCTAGCGTTTGTCTGTTTAATATGCGTCGTCGATCGGTGCTGCGCGCTGTCGCGCAGTACGTTTGCAGCGACGCTATAGAGACTCGCGGAACCAGCTGGTCGTGACACCTGTGTGCACTGCCTTCCTAGATACCGCGATACAGATTTTACCAACCATCTCTTTACTTTTACGTACTGTATGTAGTAAACGTGTATAAGCTATACACAGATTGACCAACGTTTTCTCTTGCATGTAGTAAACTATACATTTTTATTTATTATATTTTTGTCGTCTTCTCGCCTGCGATTGCCGTTTGTCGCTGACGTCAGTCGTCCGTCGCGTCTTGCCTAATCATCCCTAAGGTTTCATACTGTTCCCCAGTATCGCAGTATACGACCTGGGCGGCGGTACGTTCGACATATCGGTGCTGGAGATCCAGAAGGGCGTGTTCGAGGTGAAGTCCACCAACGGGGACACGCTACTCGGCGGCGAGGACTTCGACAACGTCATCGTCAACTTCCTCGTCGATGAGTTCAAGCGGGATGTGAGTGTGCTTGACTGTACTTGAGACGTCGCGTCGACCATGTGGAATTGCCATCTAAAACCAAACTTATTACCTGTGCTGATGGTTCAATTTAGCTCATAAGCAAAATATACTTGGAGCATTTTGGATCTCAGAGTCAATCTTAAAGCAGAAAGCTGGCATTTGTGTGCCATGCAATAGGGATGTTGACTAATTTTGGGAAAGTGTTTAAATCCACGTTTAATTTAAAACTTAATATAGTCCAAAATATTGATAAATAATTTTTCAAACCACTTAATTTAATAAAAAAGATTTATTTAAAATTTAATTTTGAATTTCGTGCCAAAACACCGATTTCGATGTCGTGCCCTCGATGACGTCACTCGTTGCAAACCAAGTTCCGTAACTCGACCAAAACGACACTTTTTCTATAGAAATTTGAACGTTTTTTCGAGTTACGGAACGCGGCCTATGTGTATGGTCTGTCGTTTGCAACGTGTGACGTCATGCAATTTGTTCGGCGTTTTCTGTCACGTGACTTGAGAGCAAATTTTTTACATTTTATTTATTAAATATTATAAATGAAATCTTTTGAAAATACGCGAAACTATTGTGGTCTTTAGCATTTTCGATACAAAAACTACCCTTTCATGACAGAATTATAAATTTATTATAACACAGCCAACATCCCTAGAATTCAAATGGAGTATAGTGTTCGACTGAAATAGGGTTTTCAGCCGAAACCGAAATTTTCGGTCGGTCACTATTACACAATGAATGCATGTTTGTGTGTTTAAAACATGCGTCGTCGATCGGTGCTGCGCGCTGTCGCGCAGCGCGTTTGCAGCGACGCTATAGAGACTCGCGGAACCAGCTGGTCGTGACACCTGTGTGCACCGCCTTCCTAGATACCGCGATACAGATTTACTTATTACTTTGTAACATTTTGATAAACTGCAAGTTTCAGCCTTTATGGTTTTAACTATGTTAAGATGATCATTCGATCGATTTAGTATGATAACTGATGGCAGACACTGAAAGAAAACATTGTATGAAAGTAAATACTTAAAGACTATAAGCAGTTATGTTGTCCACAGTCATTAGATGTTTTCATCAAGCTAACAATGATCTTCGTCTTACAGCAAGGCATCGATATCCGCAAAGACGCTATGGCGATGCAGCGTCTGAAGGAGGCGGCTGAGAAGGCCAAGATCGAGCTCTCTGGCTCCCTGCAGACCGACATCAACCTGCCCTACCTCACCATGGACGCTTCTGGACCTAAACACATGAATTTGAAGGTAATAATCTGGTCGACTTAACTGTAATCCTACTATTATGAATGAATGAAATGTTTAAAGTTGGTTTTTTGCAAACATTTTTTGAAAGTCAAACTACGTCATCGCTTCAACTTATCCTTATTTATCCCTATAATAAATATAACAATGTGAAGATCCTCATGATTTTAAGAAAGATCCTGAGTTTAATTGTCGCCCAGTCTTTAATTACACAACGAAATAATTCAATATGTAATCCTGCTGTAGTAATTTATTTAGGTTATACGGTTTCCTATAAATGTGTATATTTTTATTAAATAACTCACTACTTAAAGTTATCACAACACAAAAGCCGCATTCCGTAACTAGCTCATAACACTCAAAACGTTAAATTTCCCATAAAAAAGTGTCGCTTTGGGCTTTATGAGTTACGGAACGCGGCAAAAATATAAAGTGCAAACGCAATACGCCATGCTGACCGCTCCTCCACTTGTACACAGATGACCCGGTCGAAGCTGGAGTCGCTGGTGGGCGATCTGATCAAGCGCACGGTGGCGCCGTGCCAGCGCGCGCTGCAGGACGCCGAAGTTTCTAGAACCGACGTCGGAGAGGTGTTGCTGGTCGGTGGCATGACTAGGATGCCCAAGGTGAGTGTGTCAGACACACTGATATGTATACATGGATTTATACATGCATTTGTGTACGTATGCACGCATACACGTGCGCTTGTTCGGGCGCACGCAACCACAAATGCGTGCTCATTTATACGCACGCACGCATACGTTCATAAGCACGCACGCCCACTCGCGCCTAAGTGCGTACGCACGCCCACTCGCGTGTCCATACCTAAACACGCACACAACTGCGTTCTTTCATACGTACGCATACACGCACACACGTGCGCTCGTTCATACACACGCGCATGCATATGAGCGGGTCCATGTATGCACAAATAGGGTAACAACAGCTGTATTGTGGACAATAATACTGCTGATAATAATGTTGCCATGTTAGTGTTGAATTTCATAACTGAAGCCCAAAATAATCGGGACTTTTTGGTACAACTATTTAAGTAATTAAATCATTTTTAAACTTGTAATGATCATAATTAGAGACAATATTTTACCGAATGGCACTGAATGCACAAGCCAAGGTCAGACCTGAATGTCTGGCTGGGCTGTCTGAATGACCAGTGCTAGATAGAATTGGAGAGATATTCCCCACTTGTATCTGTGTACTTGTGGGTTATAATCTTACAGACATTCAAATATTTTTTTCCTGATATTTTAAGGTTTAAGGGTGTTGGAAAAAGGAGAAGTATCACCATATCAAATCCATACTTATATTATAAATGAGAAAGTCTGTAACAATTTCACCGCTAAACCTCCGGCGCGATTTTGATTAAATTCAGAATGAAAATGTGTGATCATGGGTCCTCAAGTATTTTTTGAATTCCATTCAAATTGGGCAGCTGGTATACCTGTAACAGTGGCAAATAACAGACAGAGTGGGTGAACATGAAAATGTGATCATCCAGTGGATTCCTGACGACCCTGTAGTCTAGTTGGTAGCGACCCTGTCTGCGACGCGAGGGGTCCCGGGCTCCATTCCCGGCCGGGGCAGATATTTATGTGACAGATAAATATTTGTACTCGGGTCATGGGTGTAATTGTAACGTGTTATATGTGTGGTCCATGCCACCCGCGACACCGGTACCTAGTAAACCTACTGCGGGGGTATGAGTGTGTTAGAGTTTAGCGTTTATTCCTACAAACAAATCACTTATAATTATCCCTACAACAGGTACAATCAACAGTCCAAGAGATATTCGGCCGCGCGCCCTCCCGCGCGGTGAACCCGGACGAAGCAGTGGCCGTGGGCGCGGCGGTGCAGGGTGGCGTGTTGGCGGGTGACGTGACCGACATATTGCTGCTCGACGTGACGCCGCTGTCGCTCGGCATCGAGACGCTGGGCGGCGTGTTCACCAAGCTCATCACCCGGAACACCACCATACCGACCAAGAAGAGCCAGGTGTTCTCCACCGGTGAGTGTCTTGGTTGTTGGTTGTGGTGTTATATACCGTGACCGACATATTACTGCTCGACGTGACGCCGCTGTCGCTCGGCATCGAGACGCTGGGCGGCGTGTTCACCAAGCTCATCACCCGGAACATCACCATACCGACCAAGAAGAGCCAGGTGTTCTCCACCGGTGAGTGTCTTGGTTGTTGGTTGTGGTGTTATATACCGTGACCGACATATTGCTGCTCGACATGACGCCGCTGTCGCTCGGCATCGAGACGCTGGGCGGCGTGTTCACCAAGCTCATCACCCGGAACACCACCATACCGACCAAGAAGAGCCAGGTGTTCTCCACCAGCCGGTGAGTGGAGATGAGTGTGAGGGTTGTGTGGTTGGATGCGTTTTTTGTTGGCGTTGTTGTATCTTTATATGGTCATCCTATGTAATATGAAGTATTTTTTATATTTATTTAAGGTGTCTGTACTTATTAACTTAATTTTAAATATAGTAGCAAGTTATTAAAATATCAGTAAATAGCAGTTGCAATTGTGTCTCTGAAAATATTGTATTTGGTGGCAGCAGTGGGATACGTACAGAACTAAGGTGGCACTGGTGGGATAGACAACTTAGTGAGTTCATATAGGAATTTAGTGTAATTTAAAGATAATTGTATTTGGAGATTTTTGATGATTAGATTATGTTATGCGTCGTCGATCGGTGCTGCGTGCTATCGCGCAGTACGTTTGCAGCGATGCTAGATTGACTCGCGGAACCAGCTGGTCGTGACACCTGTGTGAACAACCTTCCTAGATACCGCGATACAGATATATCATTTATTATCTACATTTATTTTAATTTGAAAACATTTTCACTTCTTTTTTGACTAGTAATGCAACGATGATGTCTTTAGGGTAACTGACTACTAACCATAAGATTACCTTTTTGGCAAAAGCAAAAGTCTTCTGTCATGCGAGGGGTCACGCCTTGCGATCGTTCGAGCTCCGGCTGCTAACATTATCAACTTGTATATGTGAGTGGTATAGAAAACTTGGATAGCGTGATTCAGTCATGACACGACCACGTTTGCCCCCCAGCCGCGGACGGCCAGACCCAAGTGGAGATCAAGGTGCACCAGGGCGAGCGCGAGATGGCGGCGGACAACAAACTCCTCGGCCAGTTCTCGCTGGTGGGCATACCGCCGGCGCCGCGCGGCGTGCCGCAAGTGGAGGTCACCTTCGACATCGACGCCAACGGGATCGTGCATGTCTCTGCTAGGGATAAGGGCACCGGCAAGGAGCAGCAGAGTGAGTGTTTTTTGTTGTGTGATAAAGGACTAGGAGATTAGGGATTTCGAAGGGGTTGACCGCTAATTTTCATAGTGCTATTATACAAGCCATATTAGCCATATACAAATCTAGGTAACTTAGGAGGCTGAGAGTGTACTCCACTATACTGTTCCAGTGCATAACCAATACTTGGTGAAAGTGGTCTAACATTCAGCAATTGGAAGTTAAGATTGGTAACCAATCGAAAACAACAGTTTAACATCTTCTCAGAAGTTTGGAAATCGAAATACCAAATATTTTTTTCCACTAAGGCCCTTCTCACACTACGCTATTTATTAGCTACGCGACTGCAACGCAATCCAAAGTTCGCCTAAACTGACACTGGTCACTGACAGGAGAGGCATCGTAGACGCGTCGCTTGCATACATTGACAAGATCCTAGGCTCTTGCAAATAGCGTTGTGTGAGAAAGGCCTTACACTCACCTATCCTCTCGACTTATCAATGACATTGATGAAAGTTCCAGGAACTTTATTTGACTTTTATTGGTTAATGAAACGCGCCCTTAGCATCAAGTAGCACGTCATCATTCGTGTGCAAGTATATCGTCCAACTATACAAACTCACTCCTCTAAAACGCATCTCACAGTTGTGATCCAGTCATCGGGCGGCCTCTCCAAGGACGAGATCGAGAACATGGTGAAGGCGGCCGAGCAGTTCGCCGCCGCGGACAAGCAGCGGCGCGAACGCGTCGAGGTGGCCAACCAGGCGGAGGGCGTGCTGCACGACACCGAGACCAAGATGGACGAGTACAAGAGCCAGCTGCCGCAGGACGAGGTATGGTGTGTGTGTGTGGTGTGGTAGTGGTCTGTAGGTGTTGTGTGTGGTGGCCAACCAGGCGGAGGGCGTGCTGCACGACACCGAGACCAAGATGGACGAGTACAAGAGCCAGCTGCCGCAAGACGAGGTATGGTGTGTGTGTGTGGTGTGGTGTGTGGTGTGGTAGTGGTCTGTAGGTATTGTGTGTGGTGGCCAACCAGGCGGAGGGCGTGCTGCACGACACCGAGACCAAGATGGACGAGTACAAGAGCCAGCTGCCGCAGGACGAGGTATGGTGTGTGTGTGTGGTGTGGTAGTGGTCTGTAGGTGTTGTGTGTGGTGGCCAACCAGGCGGAGGGCGTGCTGCACGACACCGAGACCAAGATGGACGAGTACAAGAGCCTGCTGCCGCAGGACGAGGTATGGTGTGTGTGTGTGGTGTGGTAGTGGTCTGTAGGTGTTGTGTGTGGTGGCCAACCAGGTGGAGGGCGTGCTGCACGACACCGAGACCAAGATGGACGAGTACAAGAGCCAGCTGCCGCAGGACGAGGTATGGTGTGTGTGTGTGTGTGGTGTGGTAGTGGTCTGTACGTCTGTAGGTGTTGTGTGTGGTGGCCAACCAGGCGGAGGGCGTGCTGCACGACACCGAGACCAAGATGGACGAGTACAAGAGCCAGCTGCCGCAGGACGAGGTGTGTGTGGTATGGTGTGTGGTGTGGTAGTGGTCTGTAGGTGTTGTGTGTGGTGGCCAACCAGGCGGAGGGCATGCTGCACGACACCGAGACCAAGATGGACGAGTACAAGAGCCAGCTGCCGCAGGACGAGGTATGTGTGAGGGTGAGGATGTTGATTGTGTTGTGTGTGAACTGTGAATGGATACTGGTGATATGTGAAGGGACATTAGAATTTTTACACTATGTTATTAATATATGCGTCGTCGATCGGTGCTGCGCGCTGTCGTGCAGTACGTTTGCAGCGACGCTATAGAGACTCGCGAAACCAGCTGGTTGTGACACCTGTGTGCACCGCCTTCCTAGATACCGCGATACAGATACTATTTATTTATAGTTTACGCAGAAAAATCCATAAAGTGCTAAAGACAGTCTTATTAGTACACAGCAATTTCTTTCAGACAAGACCCTAGCTCTATATCTGAAGGATGTATAGCTCTAGGGACTTATTATGTAAGTTGAGCTTTTATCTCTGAAGTGTAAGTTATGCATTCGACATACTAGCGAAAATAACTCGTAGAGGGAACAAAGGATTTTCTACCCATTTATTGTTTTAGTACATAATTACCAGTGTTATTTTTTATGTTTGTGTGAAGTAGGTTCCCAAGGAACTTCTTTTCCTACCCACAGATAGATTGAACTTACTGCTACTTACCACTAAATACAAAATTCCTGTCCGAGCTATCATAATAACCTTGTCATTCTGAGAAAACACCCGTGCCTAGCATTGGGACATTTTGTTGCCACAATGATGCTAATATGTAATAATAATGAACAGTGTGTCTACTCTAATCCAAGCTGTCATAATACCTTTGTCATTTTATGTGTTGCCACGATGATGATGATCAATATATACATAATAACACACGGTCTGTCTGTCCACAGTGCGACAAGCTGCGCGAGGAGATTGCTAAACTGCGCGAACTGCTAGCGCAGAAGGAGACGGCCGAGCCGGAGGCGATCCGTACTGCTACTGGACAGCTGCAGCAGGCCAGCCTCAAGCTGTTCGAGCAGGCTTATAAGAAGGTGGGTGTGGTTGGTGTCAGTGGGGGGATAGGATGGATGGATAGATAGCAACAGATTGATGACTATTTGTATCCATTACATACGGGTACATGTATAGATAGGGACGGATGGATGGGTGTTTGGATCTATACTAATTATATGTATAAAGCAAATGAGTTAGGTACTATTTTGTCAAGTGGGATTGTAGTCAATAGTAATCTCAGGAAGTACTGGTGTAAATTGAAAGATTATTTTTTGTGTTGGATAGTGAGTTATAAGTTGGGTTGCCAGATCATTAAAATGAAATGAAATTACTTCCTTGAATTCAATTTTTACAGTCAATTTTGGAAAGTTTAATACCTATCCTTGATTAAATAACACCCAACCGTGAGTCTTTAGATGAAGCAGCATGCGACATTTACAGATCGCAGTGCACATTTTTGAGCCATTGCATTTAAATAGTGCAGTGGTCAAGTTATGTGCTAGATAAACTCGGGGTGCGTTATCACCCCCATGTGCTCTCCTGCATTTGGGGACGATTTAAACCCCTACATTGTTTGATGTATTTAAGGTGTTGGATTAGTATTATTCTACTTTTAAATAATACGTAATCATGTAATATATGATACATACCTTTAGACTTGTGTGTAACGTCTCGCATGTTAAGACTACATGCATTTACATTAAGTACAAATAAATATAAAAGCTAAGACACTTACACCTCGCACTAGGGTTCCCTGTGTCATAGACAACACAATTAACCCATCACTAACATCCGAGAATAGATATTTATTTGTCACATAAATATCTCTCATGACCAGGAATAGAACAACTATACTCCGACTTTTAATTCGATTCCTAAATTGACGTAAGCTAATGTCACTTTTCGAAATAATGTTGCCAGCTTTGAAATATTAGTGATTACTCACACGATTAACGAACGATGTTCTGATTATTCGATTTTTCTTTTCTCAATATACATGTCTATTATAATGTGTTTCAGTTTCATTCAGAAAACAATACGGAAAGGTTATTTATTTTAAATTATATAGTAAACAAAAAATATTAAACACCGGTACATGCATGCTTTTAGTACATAATATATGCACTTAAAGCGCTTAACAATTAAAAATGTAGGGGAAAATGGAATTTTATGTGTAGTTATTGATCCTGTAATAATTTCATACAGTATTTTAGCGATTTGCTAAATTATGCGAAACGATTATAATCCGATTAATATTTTTATCAAATCGAATCATTTGTGTCCAGGTTACAACACTATTTTTGTGATAATAAAAACTGGTAACACTGGAAATGTCAATTTAGGAATCAAATTAAAAGTCGGAGTATAAGTGAAAGTATGTACCAAACTTTTTACAGAACTAATTTTAAACTTGAAATGAAACATTCACAAAGACATGTAAAGTGTGATTGTACTTTTGGCCAATGTCCTTATATTAGCATCACTCTGACATTCTTCACATATTCTTTCCTTTCGACAGATGGCAGCCGAACGCGACGGTCAACAGACACAGCAGTCTTCGGAACAGCAAACGGATGACAAGCAGGAGAAAAAAGAAGAGAAGAAGAACTAAGAAGACAAGTCGAACACGAAGAAGATATACAGATGCATAAGCGTACACTATTGTATCGTTTGTATTTTGGTTGAACGATTGTATTGTTTAGTTTCTTTACTGCACACAATAGAGACGATTTTGACGCATACAGACATGCAGTTTGCTGTTTGTGTGTGTCACAAGCTTAGAATAGATGTTGCCAAGTGTCTGCATATATTTGTCGAGACTTGGTGACGATTCTCAATTTTTGTGACATATTCATGTAACATGATGAAGTTAACAGCCTTTCTAAAGTGTTTTATTACACTATCTAATATTAAAATTATTTTTATGTACTAAAGTGAACATGAGGACCCCTTGGTATTGAATAAGTGTTTGAGATAGTTCGACCTCATTATGGAATTATGATTGCCTCCAACTTGATAACAAAGGGTCTGATGGTAGAATTACGAGTAAAATATAGGGAATTTTAGATTTAAAAGTCCAGCCACTACAGATTTGTGAAGAAGAATGTTTTCGTATTACATTACAATGATAATGTTTTTACCAAATCATTTCGTCATTAAGATTTTTTTTATTATATTACTCCAAGGGGTCGTTATTAATATACAATACAATTTTAAAATATTATGGCTCAAATATTTAACGTTATAAACACAGTGCAGTATATCTAAATATATAAGAAGAACATGTATACAAGTGTTCATTGTACGTATCCTTCAATACTATGTATTATTTGTCTTTTATACCGTCTTTAGTTCTCTGCGGGTTATGGCTGAACCAAAATTCATGAGAATATGATATACTAGTAGTTAATTGCAACGTGGACTGGTTTCCTTTAGTTAAGACGTTAGAGAACCTTAATTTGTAATATATTAATAATTTTTTGATTGATGATCGTATGGCTGAGTGTTATGGGAACATTTTTGTGGGTGTTTTTGGTTTTAAGGAAATTACCCTGTTGGATAACAGATTGGGGTTCATTTGCAGATTTTTGTATCTGTTTGGTATGTCTGTGTTAGATTGAGTAGTTTTATTAGTATTCACTTAACGTCTATGTGTCCCTAAGCTAGATTTTGTGGTCTTAGATCAGTAAATCTCCATACATTTATTTTAAATTAATTTATAGATACCCCCAAACAATAAGATTGGAGGATGGGGGAGATCCTGTGAACTTGAATATACCCGTATAATTCTACAGTGTTAAAATACGCACCCTATCTCGCTCTAACGCAGACATTGTGCATTTAATTAAGTATTAGCGTAGATTCGACGTTTCCGATAGTTTTGAGAATACCCTCAAAAATGTTCCTCGCGGTAGTTAATTTTTTGTTTTGTTCTATTCTGTTGTTAGTGCCATTTCGACCACGCATGTCAAGTGTGTGGTGGGAAGGCATGTTTTTATTACGACACATGTATTTCATTTTGATAACTATGTACCAGTAATTACACACTTAGGTATACACACACACACACACACACACACACACACACACACACACACACACACACACACACACACACACACACACACACACACACACACACACACTTTTACTTACTTTGTGTACATAAAGGAATGGATGCGTGTGTGCGCATTTGGACGCGTTTAAGCATATAATTATATTCAAAGCACGACCCCTCACATACACGTATTTGTGTAGGTACACATACTAGTGCTTCGATTCTTTGTTATGGATATTAAATAACTGCATCACAATATCGTGTATAGGCAGTCAGTTAACTCTGATTTGAACAATATAGAAATAGGAAGAGAACGGAAAGTTATAGTTAATAACTTGTAATG
This sequence comes from Hesperia comma, assembly GCA_905404135.1. Taxonomy (NCBI): domain Eukaryota; kingdom Metazoa; phylum Arthropoda; class Insecta; order Lepidoptera; family Hesperiidae; genus Hesperia; species Hesperia comma. The sequence continues at coordinate 17,342,522 of FR990015.1, read as the reverse complement.
TAACAAGATGCAACGTTGGAGTCGTTAGTAGTGTAACAGGTTAGATTCGAACATTATGTAACATCAATGCGGCATGTTATATTACTTTGCTTTATACTGAAGGCTTGCAATAATAGTCAATAGGCACATTGCATTAGTTTGTTCTAAATGATATTATGTCGGTTGTAAAATTGTATATTATCTTGATGCTAAGAGTTTAAAGATAGAAATTGATACGGTTTTTAGTTGAAGTTCTGTTCAAAGGGCGAGGTTTTAAACTATACTTAAATGGATTCGTATGTCGTCGTTATTTCAAACTCATCAACAGTGCAATTTGTCACCTTGTAGTACCTTTTTATTTATCCGAAGGGAAATATAATTCAACAGTTTATAGTACATTGATAACACGTAAGATTTTGCAACCCCTATTGTTGTCTTATCGGATATCGAATGAATGTTTTGTCATTGAATAATGAAATATATGTATTGTAATATATGAATATGTTATTTAGTTATCGCTGCGCGTCCGCCGATGTGTAAGAGTGCCTTTCCACCAGAGATGTGCTATGCTACGTTGCTATGGATGCGTTTGCCATCCACCAATCATATTCATTCGTAAGGAGGTTTCTAGGGGGGCCAATGTATGTGATTGGTCGATCTCAAACGCATCCATAGCAACGTAGCATAGCACATCTCTGGTGGAAAGGCAGCCTAAATGTCCGTCTGTCGAGTTGGTTAGCCGGCGGGCGCGCGGCGGTCGGCGATTGTGAAATTGTATGTGTGTTTGTCGTTAGATTAGTGAAATATATTAATTCGAAAATTATAGCTGAGTTTCATTTGTTTCATTTGACATGACATGACCCTAGGTAAAAACCTACAGTCCGTTTTTTTACACGAGACTTAACTACAAAACAAATCACTGGGTTTCCGAAACATCACTTTTCCACAATGTTACACGCGTTAAACAACTTACAAACAATTCAATCGATTCACTCGGTATATCGCACTTTGTTTTACACCAAAAGCTTTGAATTTACAATAATTATAATGCTTATTATCATAAATCGTTCAATTCCATTACAACTCATTTTTATAGATGAATAATTTCAACAAGAACTTGACATGTTTGACATTTGCAGATGACAGATGGAAAAGACGAATCGATTTGATGCATTAGTTTTACGATTCGTTATGTCACTTTTATCGATATTTACTCGATTAATAAAATGATAGTGGAGTAAGTGATTATTATAAAATTTAAGTGAGATTTACACAAAAAGTTGTGGATGAAATGGCAGCCCGCAAAAATGTTATTGTTTTACGCCTTCCGCCCTATCATTGCGATTTAAATCCAATAGAATTAATATGGGCACAATTAAAAGCTCATGTAGGCAGGAATAATAAAACTTTTAAAATCTCTGAGGGGAAAGAATTAATTAAACAAGGCCTCAGAGAAATTGGTACGGTGTCGTGGTCAAACTGCATTAATCATGTAATCAAAGAAGATAAAATGATGCAGCTGGATGGTATTTTAGATGCTGCATCAGAACAACCAACTTCAAGTTTTGTTATACACGTATCAGAGTCGAGCGAAGAAGACTCTGATAACAGTGTTAGTTTGTGTAGTGTGTCTGATACAGATTAAATTTAGTGTGACATTTATTTAAGCATTATTTAATTATATTCTAAATAATAGACATTTGTTTCATTCGAATTATATCGTTGAGCACAATCGATATCGATACGACTCGATACGACTCGACACAATAAATTCGCGGTAATGTCAGTGTCTTATTGACTACTATGACTTTGACAATTGTCGGCCATATTTATTTTGTAGTTAAGTCCCGTGTAAAAAAACGGACTATAGGTAGTCGATGCAATAATCGACTAGAAAATGAAGTATTAGGAACCTATGCATTTATTCCCAATGGACAGCTGGAAAAGACCAAAAAACCAAAATATAATAATTATAACAGAATTTGATACAGAACGATTTATTTACAACAAATCATTTTACAATGAAATAATAACACATTAGGAGCTAATAGTAACTAGTCAATTTATATTTTCTACAATATCAATAATGGACGGATACATAATTTAAAACAAAGTACCTAATCTTCGAATAAACGGAAAAATTAGCCATCTTGTTTCTTACATTTTGGTTTTAAACTATTCAGTGCTAGCTTGTTTATGGATGATTAATAATAGGATCACTTTATTATCTTGAAGGCAATTTAAGAGGCACGTAAATTATAACAAAGAGGTCACTTTAATTAAAAGAATGTACTTTCAATTTATAGTAAACCCAACTTAAGATTGAAATGAAGAGAGGCGCTGTCGGACGCATTTGACCAATTGAGTGCGTGGCAGTGGTCCAACTGCTCTGTCCAATTAGTTGGACCACGGGTCTTTACTAGGGGCAGTTGTCCAACTTTAAAAATAGTTGGACCACAGCACCATTTGAGAGTTCCGTGGTCCAATTCATTTAAAAATAACTTGTCAACTTTTAAAAGCATTGAGATCAAAAATGCTTAAGTATAGATAAATAGACCTACATATTTTCTATATTATAAATTTACAATTTATACCATGTCCATAATAGGTACTCGTAATATCCAATCGAGTATAGAAAAACATCGGTATCGAAATGGCCCTTGTATTTAGGTATATATTATATTTTTGCTTTATTTAACTTTCCAATTTTTTTTATACCTCTTAATCTCTTACAAACCAAATATTTACTGCCTCTTGGAAATAGTACTGTTTTGAGTTATGTAAAAACGAGCCAAGAGAGAATCAGATTTCTTTCCCCAATATTATGGCGTTGGTTTGTGAACGCTCAGATAAAATAAAGAACGTTTAAAAATAATTGCTACCTATTTAACATTATACTTACTTGATATTTTGCCCTCCTTATTGGTCTACTTACATTTTTGAAATGTCGTAATTTGTGGGGGCTTTTAATTAACTGAAGCATGGACCTTCGTCAACCTCGGGCAAGTTCCGTTTGGCCCGTTTGTTGGCAAGACCATATCGCGCGGTTACGTGGTTATCGCTGCAGGAAATAACCGTGGTGGGGCCTCGGCCTTCATAAAAAGAACGTGTCCGATGTCTATACAACAACCCTACTCTATGCAACCGTATATTTGTGGTCTCGTTTAATCATATTAGCGCGTTAAATAACGCACTATGGACCCAGGTGTAGCCATAAAAACCGAATTGCTTTAAACTTTTTTTGGACTAGCCTGTAACTCATCCAAACTAAAAACCTCCTTCGTTAATCTGCGGTGGTGGACGAGGGGACAGAGGGTTCGTCCCTGGACGCAAGGAGAGCTCTTAGCGTGAGGGCCTCTTGCCGCAACGCCGTGATGTGGGCTCGGAGCGACGCGTTCTCTTGTTCTAGGACGCACGCGCGCCAGGCGATCTGGAACCAGTCACAGAAAATAAGGTAATATTATTACCTTAAATACTTAGTTAAGATTTAAGTCCTTAAATAGTTCATATTACATATTAGGTACGTACAAAGTTTAATCTAAGACTCTAAGATAAGCTAGCCAGCAGGGTAACGGCAAGAATAAAATACAAGTAGGTATAACACACGCTACACACTCATAGCCCCACACTAGGATTCCCTGTGTCGTTGGTGCCATGGACAACACACTAGACAAGGACACACACCCAGACCAAGAACGGAAACTCATCATTCAAATTTCCGCCTCGCTGGGAATTCGATTCCCAGGACCTTCGGAACAGCGATCCGGCGTGTTAACCATTAAATTAATAGACTCAGTAATAATTTTCATACAAATAAATTAATCCTAATTATATTTAATATAAACACGAAAGTTTGTAGTCATGGATGTTTGTTACCTACTCTTTCACGTAAAAAGTACTGAATGTATTTTAATGAAAGTTTACAATAATAGGTATGTACCGATAGTTTATACCTGAGGCTTATACATCATTAAAAATTAAAAAAACCCCCGACACAAACATTTAAAAAGTAAAAAATAATATCTTTAAAATAATACGTCGCGTTGGGGGACCGCTTCTAACTATTCATTATCTAAGTACGTAAGTACGATTTTTTTCATGAGTATCACTTGCCTACCTACTTAGTCTTAATTTTACCCAAGACTTATCATTTATCAATATTTTTTTATGTTAAAGTTAGAAGTAAATGGAGCGGTCCCCCAACGCGACGTATTATTAACCCCCGACGCAAAAAGAGGGGTGTTATAAGTTTGACGTGTCTGTGTGTGTGTGTGTGTGTCTGTGTGTCTGTCTGTCTGTCTGTGGCATCATAGCTCCCGAACGGATGAAGCGATTTCAATTTAGTTTTTTTTGTATTAAAGGAGACTTACGGGCGCGTGTTTTTAGATATGTTTGATCAAAATCGGTTGAACCGTTCAAAAGTTGTTGGGGTTGAAAGTGGGGAAGAATTTTCACTCTGTCGCTTTTTGGCATCATAGCTCCCGAACGAATGAAGTGATTTCAATTTAGTTTTTTTAGTATTAAAGGGAACTCACGGGCGCATGTTTTAAAATATGTTTGACGAAAATCGGTTCAGCCGTTTAAAAGTTGTGAGGGGTAAAAGTAGGGAAGAATAGCCAAAGGTATGCAAATATATTCGTGTGGGGTCTCAAATGAAAGGGCACAGTAAGAGAATATTTATGACTTAATCGAGAATATTCTTACCTATAAAAAGTATAAAATAAAAATTAAATTAAAAATTAAAAAAACCCCCGACACAAACATTTAAAAAGTAAAAAATAATATCTCTAAAAATAATACGTCGCGTTGGGGGACCGCTCCATTTACTTCTAACTTTAACACAAAAAAATATTGATAAATGATAAGTCTTGGGTAAAGGACTAAGTAGGTAGGCATGTGATACTTATGAAAAAAAAACGTAGATAATGAGTAGTTAGGAGCGGTCCCCCAACGCGACGTATTATTTTTAGAGATATTATTTTTTACTTTTTAAATGTTTGTGTCGGGGGTTTTTTTAATTTTTAATTTAATTTTTATTTTAAAGATATTATTTTTTACTTTTTAAATGTTTGTGTCGGGGGTTTTTTTAATTTTTAATTTAATTTTTTATTTTATACTTTTTATAGGTAAAAACATTTTGGATTAAGTTATAAATATTCTCTTACTATTACGCTTTCATTTGAGACCCCACACGAATATATATTATTTGCATACATAAGGCTATTTTTCCCCGCTTTCACCCCCCACAACTATTAAACGGCTCAACCGATTTTCATCAAACATATTTTAAAATATGCGCCCGTAAGTTCCCTTTAATACAAAAAAAAACTAAATTGAAATCGCTTCATCCGTTCGGGAGCTATGATGCCACAAAGAGACAGAATGAAAATTCTTCCCCCCTTTCAACCCCAATAACTTTTAAACGGCTCAACCGATTTTCATCAAACATATCTAAAAACACGCGCCCGTAAGTCCCCTTTAATACAAAAAATACTAAATTGAAATCGCTTCATCCGTTCGGGAGCTACGATGCCACAGACAGACAGACAGACACACAGACACACACACACACACACACACACACACACACAGACACGTCAAACTTATAACACCCCTCTTTTTGCGTCGGGGGTTAAAAATAATACATAGGCATTGATGTATAAGTATCTAGATGGATAATCGAATCCGCGAAGACGTGTCAAAAAAGCTGCGCCAACTATTGGCGCAGAAGTACTTTCCCGCCAATTAGTGCCGATCGCGCCGCTTTCGTGTCACTACGTATTACGCGCGCAATTTAAATAAACAAATAAGAGGGATAACATGACGAAATGTGCTATTAAACTGTGCCGGAATTATAAAGGAAGGGTAAAAAGCTCAAAAAACATCACATATCATAGGCAAGTAACCAATAAACATATTTTTAATTAAATTTCAATTATGATTTTTATTGTAACCAAATTACGTCATTTTTTTGTCAGTGTTGCTAGTTTCTATTTTTATGCTCCCGACTTAACATCATTTTTGTGGGTATATAAATTGGTTTATGGTTACGTGTATATTATTTAGTTCATGTACTTTTATAAATCGATTAAAAAGAGGTGGTGTTTACCAATACGTTTGTGTTTATTTATAATAATATAACATTAATATTCGTATGTTTATGAGCCCATTTTAATGATTATTTTTGCATTGGGTCGAATAAACCACTTTTAAAGGTGCCAAGAGTAATGTGAAAAATTTATTTATTAAGGTTTTTTTATTGATATGCATGTAATTAACTTTCCAAGTAATTTTTTTTATTGAATTAGCTAGGTAACGTAAATAATTGGCTCTACTTTACTTTAGTTACCACCTGAAATTAAGCTAAAATTTTTTTGGAGGAGAGGTTGGTGACTCCCCCAACTTTCCCCCCAAATATGGCTGTAAGGAAGTGCATATTTTTTTTTAATTATTCTTTTAAGTTTCAATATTTTTAAGGTTATGACGGAACTAAAATACTGTACAAATTTCTTTTATGTTATCTAGATAATTGATAACTTTCAAGGTGTTGTGTTGTATATAAATGTCAAAGGGACCCCCTTCGGGCGTCCCTTTTTCCGCTTGGTTATTATACAATCCAACCTAACCTATACCTACTAATCCATAGTGCGTTGACTTGTTTTATTCTTTAAGGTGTTTTTTAAACACGCGATTTGCGGATGGATTATTGACTCTTGGCTTAATTTGACAGTGCTACCAATATAATAAGGTTAGTTCGAATCTACTTTTTCGCTATTATTAGTCCTGTTTGCCTGTTTGGCTGCATCTTCCGCAAAATTATGCCCAAAATTCAAATTAGATCTACTTAAGTTATTTATTTTTTATAATGTAGTTTAAAACACACACACACACACACACACGCATCACGGCCACACACAAACATATACATACACTTAAGACTTCGAGCGCTTACACATTAACCAATGAGACCACATAACCTTAAAATTTTTAGAGATTTAGAAAGTACTTTATGAGAGTAAGTACTTTATGAGAGCAATATTTAATTTGGGGGGGACGAATGAGAGTGTAGAACCCGTCCTCCCCTCAAATTTTCACCTTAATCTGAGTCGGTAACTTTACAATTTTAGAAAATTTCATTGTTTTTTCTAAAAAAGGTATGCATTTCCTCCGCCCAAAAATGGTGGGGGGAGGGTTGGAGAGTCACCCCCCTCCTCTTCTAAAATTTTCAACTCAATCTGAGGTGGTCAGTAATAGAAAGTAGAGCCAAAATAAAAGTAGTTAGATCTCATTCCTAATATCTGTGATCTTTCATTTCAAATTTCCAACTACAAACTGCGTAAAAAAATATTAATTTAATTAACTTAGCTGGTTTATTACAACATTAACATAAACAACTGTAATTAAATTTAGTAGGGTTTTTATTTTTACATGAAAATAACCACTCAATAAATTAAGTTTAATGTGTGATTTATGGGAGAATTTTAGTAACTGGTATCATTGATCACGCAATATAGACAATAGACGAACGTGTAAAACATCGCCTGCACGCACACATGCTTGATATTGTTGCCTTGTTTTTTTTGTCTTCATTGTAGGGCGACGCTCAATCTAGGTATTTATACATCAATGTACATAGGCTACATTTTATCCCGAGATTCCTATGGTCCTGGCAGCGGGACCTACGGTCCCGAAGCGAAGCCAGGGCGGTTCATTTTTGTTGACAATATTTCTAATCCAGGATCAAGCCTTATGTTTAGGGCATAGAGTCCAATAGTCATACAGTTTACAAGGCTTAGGTACCTGATCCTCCCGTATCCGCCGCGCATCCCTGGACTTCTTGGCAGCCTGGTTGTTCCGCCTGCGCCGCTCGAAGTACTTCTCATCTTTCATTTCTGGTGGGATTGGCCTCTTCTCTCCTCGTCTCCGTGCCTCCTCGCATACATTTAGGGCCGGAGGTGTTGTTGATGGAACTGTTCGGTAGTTATTGTTTAAAATGTGCTAATAAAATTGGTCAAATGGGAGTCGGATTCGCCCATGAAGGGTTCCGTAGCAGCAAGTAACATAATATAAAATGGGCACTTAGGTTCGGTCGGTCAGCCTTTTGATATATTTACAAGCTAGTAGGTATTTTTTATTACTTCTGAAATGACTTTCTGGGCACATAAAAATATATTTCACTCTCTCGCAATCTGCTACTCAAGAAGCGTCCTGCGTTCTGAAATAGGTCTCGAGTCTCGACCCTGGCTTAGCTGGTGACCCTGCCCACAAAGCGAGGTGTTTCATTCCACTACCGACCGGGGTGACAGATAAATGTTTGCCCTTAGGTCAGTGTGTTCCCCCGACCCATAGCTGCGGACACTGTAGGTACCCAGTACATTTTAGCGGCATGGGCTCTACTGACAACGTTACGTAACGTAACGTTCGTGTGTAGCGTATTTGGGAGTACCTACCTACGTATCAGTGGAACCCCGCACTATGACAGCGCATGGGTAAGCATAGGTGCTATTGCTGAATATTTTTATTTTCTACTTACGTGGTGCTCTCAACGGCATATGCTGGCAGTATGCTGGTATGCACTGAGGAGGTGGTAACGCTGCCAGCAATGGAACCACGCCGCGGACGTCTGCAAATAGATAATTTTTATGTAAGGCCTTCGTCCTTCAAAAGAAGCAAAAGGTGACGTCCGTATTAGGATTCACCACGACTACCACGAGGTTCTTCAAGAAAGGCCTTAACAACAGCAAGGCCGACGAAATATTGAAGAATTTTTGATGATTTAATTGGTGATCTCTCTCCATCAGGTAGCCGCCTACTCAGCGTTTCATCAGTCTTTCAGGTAATAGAAAAATTAAAATACGTGAATGTCGTAGAATACTCGGTCTATGTCGTACTCGCTCAGAACGAACTTATATTGTTGCACTTTAATTTTGACGTTTGAACATCTCACTGCTAGCACCTTATTGGCTGCAATTAATACAACTATTTGACCAATAAGCTTACATCTTACATGTATGACTGGTCTCAGCCAATAGCTTACATTTCAATTTCCGTCACGCAAAAATCTTACACTTTTCATTTTCTAGTTTCCATCCTTACCTTACCTTACGTACGATCAGGAACTTCGTTCCGAAAACTCGTTGACCACGCCTTGCTTATCACTGTACTCGTAAATACAAGTACCTGTCACTTAGCCGCTTAGCCAAGTAAACAATAGGTATGGTAATCATTGTCGTATGTTTGATCGTTACAAACATTTAGGTTACCAAACAAACTTCAGTTGATTTAACAAACAAAGAGTAATGACGTGGCGGAGTAGCATTATTGAGGGTTAATTACTTGTGCCATCAATGTAAGCAGGTGCACGCTCCCCTTCAGTACACGCGGCTACACAAGTGTTACATTAAATATATCTTACTTATAATATAAACGATACAACTTATACTGCGTACTAGGATTACTAGGACAACACAGTTTCACAGGTAATTAGGTAACTCAACATTTGACCCGAGAAGAAACATTTATTTGACACATACACATCTACCCTGACCGGGAATGGAACCCGGAACCGCCTGGGGTAGAATCATGCTCTCACCTCTAATTTTATTTCAGCTGCCCTACCTTACACCTATATGGCCGTAATAGTCAAAAGTAACTGTCAGAATTCCAAGTAAACATGACTTTCAAACTAACTTCTGCTTACTGGCGTCATCAGCTTTCAGGTCAGAATTAATGACAATGGTCGCGCCTGTACCGTGGGAGCCGCCGGCTGCGAGCCACGGTCGCGGGCCACGTAATGTTAAACGGTGATGGTGTTCAATAGTTTAATGTAGCCCCAATATTTGAGGGGTCACTGCTTGAGGGATTTATTGCCCGTGCCGACTGATCACTTTGATCAAGTTTTATTATGTCCTAGTAAACCTGTGGCCGGGCTCTTACCAGACACATGAAGAAATTAAAATGACAAAATTTGACACGTAGTTAGTTACTTATCGCACGGTACGGATAGAGGCTAGAACAAAAAATTTGTAACATTTTTACCGTTACCATACGCAGTTAGACTGGTCTTTCAGGTTTATACCTAGGTACCTATTTCAGCTTTCAGGTGAGATGATCAGAGACCTTAGATATTATACCTACATCCATACCTAATCTATACTAATTTAGTAATATAAAGCGGAAGAGTTTGTTTGTTTGTTCGTTTGAATCTCAGATACTACTTGTCCGATTTGATTTTTTTTGTTTTGAATAGTCCAGTTATTGAGGAAGGCTATAGGCTATATAACATCACGCTAAGGCCAAAAGGAGCAGAGCAACAAGTTTCCCGAAGCGAAGCCAGGGCGTCTACTTAATACTTATGTACCTAATAATATCTATATGTTGCAAGACGACGTCTGCCGGGTCCACTAGTCCATTGATAAGTGTGACAGTTGTAGGTATCAAAGTTAAAATGCAACCTTCTGGGTCGGTCACAGTTGTCATGGGCGGCAGCGGAAGGTGGTGCTGCATGGTCGTTTGCTATCTTAATTCCATAAAAAAATTATTATTATTATTAGTTGGAAATTTTGCGAGATTAGATTGGGAGTCGCACGATACTCCGATGGTGTAGTTTGACTTTGGAAAAGTTAAAAACATTTACCGCGAGTTTCACATCTGAAACAATTAGATACTTATAGGTAACTAGCGAACCGCCCTCGCTTCGCTTCGGGACCCGTAAGTATCAACCGCGTAGGTCCCGCTCCCGTAGGAATTTCGGGAAGATAATAAACTATCACCAAAATTAATTGAGGTTAAATTAAATTAAACTTAGAAATAAAGCTTACGACAAAATAATAGCAAAGTAGCAAAGGATCACAGCAAGATTAATTCAGATTAAACTTGGAAACGCGGCAAATTTGATTACCATAAAAACGGTTCTAGTGTGTTAATCTTAAAAGATAGACATATACTGTCGTGGACATTTTTTTAGATCATTTCAAGAGGAATAATTCTTTCATGCATATATTTTTGGTATCTTGAATCGTTTTCGCAACGCATGCAACGAAAGCCCTCGAGAATGAATAATTTTCCCCGTTTTTTCCACATTTTCCATTATTTCTTCGCTCCTAATTGTTGCAGCGTGATGTTATATAGCCTATAGCCTTCCTCGATAAAAGGTCTATTCAACACAAAAAAAATTTTCAATTCGAACCAGTAGTTCCTGAGATTAGCGCGTTCAACCAAACAAACAAACAAACAAACAAACAAACAAACAAACAAACTCTTCAGCTTTATAATATTAGTATAGATTGGCGAGACGAGATCCTCACGCTGAATGGCGGAATCGTAGATTTTATGTTAAATCTACGAGTGGAATAGTATAGATAAACAAAATTAGAGCCTAATATCTTGTAAGTAATATTTTTTTACTTCACAAGTCGTCAACATTAAGTACCTAAGTGTTAAAATTTTCAACTCTCAGCTCACGTCAGTCCGTTTATAACGCTTAAGTTCATTTATTATTATAATGTAATGTAAGGGACCTATTCTTGCTATGGTTTTTAGTGTTCTAGCTTCTAGATTTTACACCTATATGAAAAGGCGCTCCTTATACCTTTACTCCATGATTAGGTACCTAGGTAGTAGATATATACTTACTTACCTAACAAAACTTATATCGTAGCTAAAACTTCGTTCGTTCCAGACAATCAAAAGCCAGTTATGAATAAATAACGTGCTATAATGACAGATAATCACTGGTACCATCTTCGTGGTGTCGTAATTAAGTGCAATCAGCCCTCGGCGCGCCGCCCCTACGCCAGGGGAGGATCGCGACCTAGCTCGCAACTCACAACTCATTTGCTTGTTTATTTGTTTGTATTTAAAAAATGTAGTTATTTGAATGAAAGTAAAAAAAAAGTGGGTAAAAATTATGGTAACAAAATAAATTCAACGAAATTACAGTAGTTACGTTAACGCTTACTATAACAGCAGTAAAGATAATCTATCTATACTTACGAGTATAATAAATCTGTAGAGAGGTCAATTCTGTACATTAAATATATTTCCAAAATAACTATCAGGGGGTGATTAGGGATTGATACTGATGCCAAAAATGCAATCAGTAAAATTTTTGTCTGTCTGCCTGTCTGATGTATAACCGTTATAGAAACAAAAACTACTCGACGGATTTTAACGAAACTTCGTACAATTATTTTTCATACTCCCGCGCTGGTTATAGTATAAGTACTTTTCATCACGCTACAATCAATAGGAGCAGAGCAGTGAAGGGAAATTTTGGGGTAAACGGGAGAAGTTACTCCATTTTTTAAGCTTCCGTCGCGTGTGCAACCTTAATGGTTAAAGCTACACAGAAATCATGTATGACGGAAATGTTCTCCTTAAAATTATATAAAAAATATTCCACGACAGCATATGTCTATCTTTTGTGGTTGACTCACAATAACACGTGTAACTCCCGATAGCTTAGCAGTTCGAAGCTTTCTGATTAAGTATACGTATATTTTATCTACTCTTACGTTTATGACACTTAAGTGGGTGAAATAAAGGGGTGAAGTTTAAACGAAATTCACGCGGGCGAAGCCGCTGGCAAAAGCTAGCTTTTAAATAAAATAGAGTTCACTGACTTTCGAAAACAAGAAACAAGAAAACAAGCGTACGTAGTACGTACCTACTACGTAATAAAAGCTTGTTTCTACATTTTTTTAAGTAATTTTTTTTTATTTTGTGTAAGATACCGCATTGCAGTGGTTTATTACTTAACGCATTCATGTGTAACTGTAGGTAAATTGAAAATAACCCCCCTCCCCAATTTTTATAAATCCTTATCTAGTACCTACTTATACTACGAGTGGACTATGATGAAATCATTATATTACAATTTTATTTAATTAATGTCATTAAGCTTTTCTCTTTTGAATAGACACTAATTATTAATAATAATATAATTAAAAATAATTGTACACTGCACGTCATTTAGATGGCGCTAAAATACCAAATGTCTTGCATCATTTTCAAAAAGAGCTGATTTTCTTCAAATTGCTGGACTGCTTTCTACAAAACATAGCAAAGAACTACCGCAAGAAAACTGGCTTTCGACTGGAAAAAAATTTGCACAGTGCGAGTCGGACTGGCCCATGAAGGGTTCCGTAGTTCCGATCCGAATAGTTTTTAAAGTGTATGAAAATCTGTTTCGACTAATATAGCTCAGTGGGTACTGTAGAGAATTTGAAAAATTTCGGCATCATCAAGCCACTTTAAATTTGATAGCGTCTTCATTCATGTAAAATTTTATTTTTCATGATTAATTTTAACTATTTTAGAAAGCATTGGTAGCCTGGTGGTTAAGAATTCGGTCTCATACTCGAAGAGTTTGTTATACTAACTACCAACTACGAATACTAACTACGAACCCCAGGGTAAGCACTTCTGCCACCTTGGAGTTGGATATGTGCATTTAAATGTCACTCTATAACGTTGAAGTAAAAATTAAAAAATCTCGAAAACTATGGCTTTCCGCATCTCCCCCTTTTAGGAGGAAGTTCCTCCCCCTTTCCTCCCCTCAACACCCCCCTCCCATCTACCCCTGCAGCAGGATACTAAAGAAATAACGAGTCTTGTTCTAGGTCGGTCACAATTGTCATGGGCGGCAGCGGAAGGTGGCCTGCTTGTTTGCTAACTTAATTCCATAAAAATCCATACCTGGTGGTACTAAGAAGTGATTGTAGTTCCTCAGCAGCCTGAGAGCAGCCAGAGTGCTGCTGCTGTTGTGCTGAGCGCCGCAAGACATCGCCTCTAGGTCGTACAGAGGCAGGTTCTGGTCCATCTCAATGTATGCTTCGAGAAGCTTCCGAAACGCAGAGGAATGCGGTTTTGCTTCGGTCGCTTACTACGAGTTGAACGAAAACTTATTGATATATCTAACTCCCGCGTTTCGCTCGGATAACCTTATTTCTACTAAAAAAAAGAGTTTTTTTTAGTTGTATTTTGATGTTTTTTTTTAATTAATACTGATTTTAAAATGTTTCTGTATTTAAAAACTTGTTTCCAGTTTAGAAAACCATTATTATATTTCTAGTAAGAATATAAGTTTAATAGGGACCATGACGATTGTCATTTTTATCAGGACATTTTTGCATATCAAGTTAACCTTTGAACATTTCGATACTGAGCGCATTTATTAAGAAGATTTTGAAGATTTTATTTAACATAATTAAATAAGTAACAAGCTAAATTTTTTTGAATTACATACTTTTTTGTCATGTTTTTTATTTTAAAGTCGGTTTAATGTTTCATATTTTTTAAGTTTTAACCTAAGTACTTTTATGCCAAGTCCACAAATGAGTTGACATTTTATTTTTTTGTAGGCCTAGGTAGAGTTTAGTTAGTTAGTTGGCAAGTAATACCCGAATGTAATTAAGTTATTATTTTATTGTAATTTAAACTGTAATTAGTTACAGTTATTGATATGAATAGCAACGTTAATTTTCTGTTTCCGGGCTCTTTGGTAATTATGGTTTTTCCTCGGGAACGACAACACTGATCTTCATTGGATTTTACCGTAGTGTAGAGGCGTTGATGTGGGCTACCGTCATCTTTCTTGACCGGCAAAACAGTACCTAATACGTCGCACGCAATAACTTTTCTTTGCGTTGCTGTAGGTACCTACACCCCCATCAAATGGGATGTGGCATGTGGCCACCATTCTTATAGTTCATGATTTTATCGCGGATTATACGCAGTTTATACGGGTAGACGCTCGATAAATATTTTCTACGCCAACGTTTCAACGCAGTTTAATCTACTTATTGTAATTTCTTCGTCCGGCATTCAGGCAATGCCGATGCGTTTCCAATCAAAGAAGGAGCAGCGTTTTGTGATTGCTATGTTCTATAGGTTAGGTACCTATAGACCCTAGCAATCTCAAGTAAGAGGAATATATACCTAAGCTTTGCCTTATCCTGCTTTCTTTAGGTTGTAGAAGGATGGTAGGTACATAAAAACTCTACCTATTTATTATTCTTTTTAGGGTTCCGTACCCAAAGGGAAAAAGGGGACCCTATTACTGAGACTTCGCTATCCGTCCGTCCGTCCGTCTGTCACCAGGCTGTATCTCATGAACCGTAATAGTTACACAGTTGAAATTTTCACAGATGATGTATTTCTGTTGCCGCTACATCAACAAATACTAAAAAATAGAATAAAATAAATATTTAAGTGGGCGCCCATAATCCCGACGCCACTGAAGCGATAGTTTAGTTACCTTTCGGTCTAAGAGATGGCGTTGTGCGTAATATGTGGCTACAATAAAACAATTAAATATTTAAGTAAGGCTTTCATACAACAGACCAGATTTTTTTGGCGTTTTTATACATAATGGTACGGAACCGTTAGTGCGCGAGTCCGACTCGCACTTGGCCGGTATTTTTAAATATAAATAAGCTTCACATTTATTTATTGCGCGTGAAAATAAATATATTTAATAATCTGTTCCTTTCGTACAATTTCAAAGAGATACTCGTACCGAAAAAAAATCAGAAAAGTGGCGGGAAAAACGCGCGCGAGCCACTATCTGAAGTAAACTGAATTACTTCACACGGAAAATCGGGGTTAATTGGCTGAAAACTCCTGCCTCTGATTGGTCGATTGCGCGATAATTATGTAATTTCCACGTCCCTGATTGGCCGGCAACGCCACGCCTAGCTTTTCCACAGTTGCCTGGCCTTATGACACCGCGTGTAACAGCGTTGCTTGAATAATTAATGAAGTGTCATTATCGGCTGCCTTTTTACTCTGTTCGATGCTTCAGTAAATATTTGTTTTACTTTTCCACGTGTTATAATTTTTTAATGATAATTTTAACAAAAAATAAGTCGGCTTCAAGGGTAACTTAAAAACTACTAGTCAGATGTCGCTCAAATTTAAATGGGATCCGGCAATGGGACACGGCAAACACCAGCTATTAAAAAGATCATGAAAATTGGGTGACCCAATTAAAGGTCCATGAGTCCATGAGTCATGAGTTAACGAAAAAAAAATTAAATCTTCACCTTTTCGTACGTTCGCATATTTATTATGTATTTTTTTATCATTTGGAACAACATGCGTGCAGAAATAGGATCTTGACTAACACTTCTTTTACAACAAGATGCCTTACGATAATATTTACTTTGTACCTATCTTACATGGTCTATTTAAATAAAACACTAATGTTACAGTTTTATTTTCATAACAGGGAAACAATAGCATGTTTTGCACGTGAATTTAGCTATCGCGAATTTGTCTAGGGTAAGTCCCTAATCGCCGACACTTTCACAATAAAAATCGTGTGAGCTAAAGAGTCGTACAAGATGGCGTCGCGTTATACTTAATTGCCGCTACCGCGCCGTTGACGAGTTTGCTGGCACAGCAAGTGCCGTAGAGTATGTCTACCTACTATCCAGATTAATTCTATTGTTTTGATTTTTTATAGTGACAACACAACACGCAACAACTTAACTAACTTTTTACATAAAACCGACTTCAAAATCGATAAGTAGAGATAACTCAGAAAGTACCCGTCAGATGTCGCTCAAGTTGGTATCAGAAGGCAAGCATTATCTGTCGGTAAAAAGAATTATTCAAATCCAAACTCTTAGTCAAAAGTTGTGAGGGTAAAGACCGGTCGTCGGTCGTGTCGTGGTCCACCTGGTTAGTTCACCTAGGTGGACCACGGCCACTTCATTTGACATTTTACAAGTCTTCTTTACGTCTAGTTTATATTAACTATATTTGTACCTAACTGATTAAAACTAATACGTTTCCATATCTTTAACTTTCTATTTCATATTTCTATTGATTGGTGCGATGGTATATGGTGTTCACTTCAGAATCATCGCTTGGTTATTTTTTTACGTAAATAATTAGTAGACAAGTCGACCTGATGGTAACTGCTACCATAGCTGGACATCAGTGACATCAAAGGGACCGAAAACGGCCAAGAGCAAGAACAACTGGCTATAAGGCGTAATGTCATAATCTTCCTAATCATAAATGCGCCAAATATTTCGCCACTAACTGCGCCCAAAATAATGAAAGTATTATGTAGTGTTTTTTAATCTTCCGGTTAATTTCAAACCGAATATACGACTATGTGACTTTTCAAACTAGTGTACCTACGCGCAACTTCTACAAGCTCCAATGCGCGAAGTAGGTATACAAGAGGCGTATTCCCACGCGCACTCCATAATTATTGCTGTCGGATAACTAACCGAAACCTAATTTGAGTATCATCCAGAAAAAAAAGATGTTTCGTTTTCTTAGTCGACAGCGATTTTTTGACAAGCTAAATTGAACTGTGAGCGCAGGTAATAAGATTGGTTTTAGCGGAAAGTGGCAATTCCGTATGCTCCGCGACTCAACTAAAAGTGCCAACAAATTCATTTTCTAAAACCTTTGATGTTTTAAATATCTGGATGGAACATCGAATCCGCGAAAACGTGTCAAAAAATTGTGGCTAACTGTTAGCCACAATTTTTATATCATTACGCACAGATTACGCACACATAGACAATAAAATTTATTGTATAATTTATTGAATAAATGAACGTGAAAAACATCGCATGCACGCACACATGCTTGATAATGTTGCCTTGTTTTTTTTTGTTTTCATTGTAGGGCGACGCGCAATCTAGATATTTAAAACATCATTGTCTAAAACCCAACCGACCGTGTTGAAGTGGTCGATACATAGCAGTGGTGGTGGTGCGTGGGAACCCACGCATGGCAAGCACCATCCACGATTAACCCTTTCAAGCTTTACATAAAACCCCGTCATGGCTGGTGACCTACCACCCGAGGTTATTCATTACTACGACAATATTATTTTTCATTTAGCTTATTCACGAGATTGCTAGCTTTATGCTGAGGAAATGATTGTGCAGTACGGGATAAGTTGATAAGTTCATGGGTAATACCTAAGTAGCTTAATAGATACTTAGATCTATTTTTAATGAATGTACTCCTTGTAGGATGTAGGAATTGACCTATTACAATGTGAGGTAACGGGCAGAGTGAGGCAAAATGTAAATATTTAGGTAATCTTAATCTGTAATTATGGCTACACTTTGCCCATGTCTGATGCCAGGGCATAGGGCATAGTCCACCATGCTGGCCAGTGATACAGTTAATTTCGCGCGAATGTACAGTAAAACCAATATTTAAAGAAGACATACAAAAAATACTGACCAAAAATATTTACAAAAATAAACAAACTCAATTCTTAATGTCAGCTGTCAAAGCTGACTGGATAAATAGCTGAATGCTGAATGCGGTTATTATCTTATTATATTATAATTAAACGTTCACACTGAAGCTGTATCCTTTACCATCAAAAAATGAAGAAATTACGTACATTATTACCATTGAGCGTTTTTCGAAGGACAACTTGTAAGTATTGAACCTTGATGTATGATAAAAATGTATCTGGGTTATGTCTCTACGTAGAAGATATTTGAGAAAAAAATATAACGAAGGATCTTGCCGATGCCAAAAACATCCGTCCATCCATGAACCTGTTGGAAGTAGGCCTCCCAAAAAAATTATTAAAAACTAGCGAACCGCCCTCGCTTCGCTTCGGGACCCGTAAGTATCAACCGCGTAGGTCCCGCTCCCGTAGGAATTTCGGGAAGATAATAAACTATCACCAAAATTAATTCAGTTTAATTAAATTAAACTTAGAAATAAAGCTTACGACAAAATAATAGCAAAGTAGCAAAGGATCACAGCAAGATTAATTCAGATTAAACTTGGAAACGCGGCAAGTTTGGTATGGCAGTGGGTTCGACCAAATTTGATTACCATAAAAACGGTTCTAGTGTGTTAATCTTAAAAGATAGACATATACTGTCGTGGACATTTTTTTAGATCATTTCAAGAGGAATAATTCTTTCATACATATATTTTTGGTATCTTGAATCGTTTTCGCAACGCATGCAACGAAAGCCCTCGAGAATGAATAATTTTCCCCGTTTTTTCCATATTTTCCATTATTTCTTCGCTCCTAATTGCTGCAGCGTGATGTTATATAGCCTATAGCCTTCCTCGATAAAAGGTCTATTCAACACAAAAAAAAAAATCAATTCGAACCAGTAGTTCCTGAGATTAGCGCGTTCAACCGTCTGTCTGTATGTTTGTCCGGGCATCACGCAAAAACTACTGAGTAGGTATAATTTGATGCGCTTTCTGCAGTAGTATAATTGCTGGAGGTTTAATTCTAAGGGCTTCCTTTTTGGCCGTCAATGCATCGGTGATGCCCTTGATATTATAGATAATCATCAGGTTTGTCGGCATTTTAATATTTCATATTAAAATAAAGTAATACCTAACTATTTCTAGGTGAACCGCTTCAGTCTTTCAAAAACCAAATTGGATATTCCCATCCCTATTCAAGTTATCCATCAGAAGATTTAAAAATATCTAATAGCGAGTTAAAGTCGTTGGACGGTCAGAAGGAAAAACTGTTAGAAGATGTGACCTCACAGAGTGATGGCAAGGAGAGAAATGGTTCTTCTGGGAAGTATAAAGTGGTCGTCATGCAAAGAGGCAGTTATCAGGAAATGAAATTAAAGAATGCTTTGCAGAGGATGAAAGAGGACCCACAATTTGGAGCTTGCGCTCATATAAAAGTTCCTTCTGTGAATGTAAGTATATTCTTACGCATTAACGGGTCACTACTGGGGACAGGCGCCTTATTATGAACTCTTAATTCCAGACAGTTCACGTTCACAACGTGCGGGTGACAGAGACGGGTGCCTTACATGTAATAAGGCGCTGTAATAAGGCCTTACACAGCGCCTTATTACCTGTCTCTGTCACCCGCACATTGTGAACGTGAACTGTCTGGAATTAAGAGTTTAATAAGGCACCTTATTACCTGTAAGTGACAGCGCCTTATTACCTGTAAGGCGCTGTCTCTGTCACCCACACGTTGTGAACGTGCAACTGTCTGGAATTAAGAGTTTATAAAAGGCCTATTATAGGTCTTTTCTCATATATAATTTAAACTGGCGCACAACCCAACATCTTTGACTTCATCACCACTTACCATTAGGTGGGATTGTTGTCAAGCGTTTGCTTATCTTACGTAACAAAAAACCTTCGCTTTTGTCAATATGTGAGGGGTATTCTTAAGTATCTGTTATTGTCTGTTAATTCTGTGACATCTTAGGTTTTGGACATATTATGTAGCTTTTGGTGTAAAATATCATTGATCATCAGTTCTCGACTTCCTGCCTGAGATTGCAAGAGAGTAAACCACCTGAGAAGAAGGAAGGTGGTGGAGGGGGAGGAGGAGCAGGTCAGCCGCCCAAGTCTGCTAGTGCTGGGGCTCAAGGGAAGATCATCGCGGGTAAGATAATTATACAAGACTTTGTCATTAGTAGATTTTGGGTGAAGATGAACAGAACTTATATGAGCTTGAACTGTATATGCCACAAAGTCATCCAGCGTAATCTTCATAAATTTTTACACTTTTTTAGAGGCGACCATCTCAGTCCTCAGGGGTTGTAACGCATCTGTGACCGAATTAGAACGAGACTCATACTAACAATAACTAACTGGACTATTACTAACATCAACTAACAGGACTAATTATCACTAACAGTCCCTGTCCCTACACTTATTAACAAACTAACCAACTAATATTCTAACACCATCTACTAACTGGACTAACCATCCTAGTCCCTTTGAGTCTAGTTCTAGGTTGGTCACAGTTGTTATGGGCGGCAGCGGAAGGGTGGTGCTGCATGCTCGTTTGCTATCTTAATTCCATAAAAAAAAAATTCAAGACTTCTGATTGATCTGAATATGCGCACTGAGATTAGGGTCAGGTTCAGCAGGGTCAGGGTCTTCTTATCTCTATCCATTTCTTTTTGCAGTAATTGGTGCCGTGGTAGACGTTCAGTTCGACAAGGAGCTACCTCCCATCCTAAACGCGTTGGAGGTACCCGGACGGAGTAAGTTGGTTTTTTGTGCGTTGCTGAAATATGACGAATTAATTATAAAGGACGATCAGTTCATTTGGAGTTTTGTAAATAACGTGTTAGTTTGCTTTCTCACAAATCGGCACCGAATAGATCGTCATTAAATTGTAACATATTAACTAATATATGGCATATAAGTATGTATGTTACGAAGTATGAAAGGTGTGTATATGTATCACTGCTGCAGTGTTAATTTTGCACGATAACGACTCACAGTTCTGCAGCTGAGTTAATTTGCATTGACAAGAGATGTTGAGTTGTTGCCGTTTTCAGAGCCGAAACTGATCTTGGAAGTGGCGCAGCATCTAGGCGAGAACACGTGCCGGACCATCGCAATGGACGGCACTGAGGGCCTGGTCCGCGGGCAGCCGATAGTGGACACGGGAGCCCCCATCACGATACCTGTCGGCGAGCCAACTCTCGGCAGGATCATCAACGTTATCGGGGAGCCTATTGGTGAATGAAATTGGAATTTATTCGGAGTTATAGCTTGAAGACCAACACGTCCTTAACTCGGTTTGCGTTCGATTGGAATTCGTTTAATTGTATGGCGCACAAATACCAGCTTTCCGCCTATGCTATTAAGGTAGATTTAAGATTGTAAGTAGTTAATTTAGTTTTGGCGGGGAGTGGCAATTCCATATGCTCGTCGACTCAAGTTATTTGGCATCGGTCCACACTTTTTATTCTCCCATATGGGATGTGGAACGAACTTTTTCCATGGTTGTTTTCATAACTATGACATGGGGTCCTTCAAGAAACAGGGCAATAAAACTGCGCTGTTGAAGATTTTAGTAAAATATCTCGTTTATACTGTTTAAAAAGCTCATAGTGGGGGTATTTCTTGATCGAATCATTAGTCATTTACCTAAAAAAACTATACTTACAATACCAGATGAACGTGGCCCAATAGAAACGGATAAGTTCGCCCCAATACACGCAGACGCGCCACCCTTCGTGGAGATGTCAGTGGATCAAGAGATTCTGGTGACTGGGATCAAAGTCGTGGACCTCCTGGCGCCTTACGTCAAAGGTGAGTTTAATAGTCTTGACAGTTAACAGGCATTTTTGAAACCATGATCCTCAACTCGGTGTGCGGTAGAAAATAACTGGCAGAAACCGTCCATGGACATAACGGAAGTGTTTCCGTCATCAATGTTAATTGTAAAGTAATTGCAACTTAAATGATTTTATTATTTGTATTATTATTGTATTTATTTCATCATCATTATAATATTTATTGCTTGATCAGAAAATAGAAAACCTGTCATGAGGGCGCTAAAGTTTCTTTTTTTATGGCAACAGCAAAGGCAACGGTAACTATAGTAACGATCATCATTTCGACAACTACATATGTCGGAAATGTTATAAGGAAATAAATGTTATTTTATACGAAATGTTATTTAAGCTGTTATTTAAGTTCCAATGACTTTACCGCAATATGGCGAGGTTTTTTATATACCTGGTAGCAATACAAACAAGCAATACAACCCGTACTGCCATGTGTGCAGGTTTTCCACACGAACCCTGACCCTTCGTCACGTCGACTCCACGTCGTTAATGACCCCCTAGCTAGATGGTACAGTTACATTGACCCAATCTTATTGGCTATAACGCCCAAGTTGGCGTTGACGATGACACGTGAACTAAAGTTTTGCTGTTTTGCTGTACCGTGTAATATGACCGCAGGTGGTAAGATCGGTCTGTTTGGCGGCGCGGGTGTCGGGAAGACTGTGCTCATCATGGAGCTGATCAACAACGTCGCGAAGGCTCATGGTGGTTTTTCGGTACCTACTTTTATTAATTTTTAGGCTCAAATGTACGCATCCATAAATTACACATGACAACACACGCAATGAACGCGCCTTCTTAACCCTTTATAAGGCAGAAGGATTCAGAGTAATAAAATAACCTGCGCTTATATTTTTGGCATGTTTTTATTGATATAACAAAAATAAACTTAAAAGAAAAACACTTATTATTTCGGAAGTTTTGGAAAAATAGGTGGTAAAAATATTCCCACTGCCCGTCAACAGAGCCACATGCAAGCGGAGTTTGAGACATTATTTTCTATGAAATTGTGCAAAACAAGGCGTGATGCAAAGAGGGACATTACACTTGCTGCATTTTATTTTGCTACGCTTATCTTTGACCTTTGTGCTACACAATTTACAGCGTCGGTAAGTCTCCAACTCTGCTGGCATATGGTCACCTACGTTTACAAACCGCAGTTCTTCAGGTACAGCATTTACAGTTTTTTGATATACCTCTGGGCATGCTATGCGTGATTTCTTGCAGATATATGTAGGCAAGCTTGGATGTCCAAAAAACCTTCCCCCATGACTCATCTTCACATTCAGATTCATCAGTCAATTCTTGTTCTAAGGGTGATGACTGTACTATCAAAGGCTCTTCTGGCTGCGAGTTATCTATAATGCCACCAACTTATCTGTTCAGTAGAAAAAAATGGAACTAAAAAAAGACAACGTCAATTTTGAAATGTTATGTCCGCTGTCAATTCTTTGAAGTGCGAGTGCTCTATGTGTTTCAATTCGATTTTAATTGAAAAAAGTGATTAAATATGCCTGAGCCTCTTAGAAATGATGCACGATTAGTTATTTTAAAAGTTTTAGATTTTACAAGGGAAGAAAATCGCCTGTTAACTCCGAAAATAACGTTTGAAAAAGTGACAAAATACGTCGCCGTTACAACAGGTTAGTGTTGCTATTGTAAGTTAATTAGTAGTCCCGCTTAAATATTTCAGTTATTTTATGTTCCTCACTTATCTTTGCATAATCGATTAAAGTATTACTGAATATATTTGGTATCTAATTTTTTTTATACTTCATATAATATTGTCTTTGTTACAGGAGTTAGTGAACAATTTGTTTACAAGTTAATTAATGAAGCTAATTAATAAGAAAAAAGCTGAAGAAATTTCTCTGGTGCATCGGCATCATTTTCCCATGTGGAACCCCTCAAAATTAGAGATCACGATGACAATTATTTTTATAAAATATATAAAAATATAAATAATTATAGTCAATAACAATGGATCTTTTATTTCTCTTGTCTAATTTTACTTGTTGGCCTACGTAATTCTTTTATTTTTGGATGTTTACGAAATTTATTTTTTAAAAAAGACAAATACACTTGAGAATTATTCATTGCCATTATAATATCCTATTTTAGGGCGGTGATAACCAATTGATTAAAAATTCGGCCTCCCATTCGGAGGGTCCGTGTTTGAATCCCAGGGCACGTACCTCTGACTTTTCGGAGTTATGTACGTTTTAAGCAATTAAATGTCGCTTGCTATAACGGTAAAGGAAAACATTGCCAAGCACTTGGCCAGCATGGTGAACTATGGCCTTAACCTTTTAATTATGAGAGGAGACCTATGCCCTGATGGATTGAGATAATGATAACATCCTGTGTTACTGCAGTCATTGCATGGTAGTTTAAGTTAGTAGCCACAGCCTATGTTGTGTATCTATATTCGTCGGAAAGGCTTTGTCATCATTTACCATCGAATTATGTGCAACATCTGGTAAAAATCATAGGTCTCAAAGTTGTTGAGCTCCCTTGACAGTCGCCAAATTTTATTATATGGTAACATTGAAGCTGCACTAGCGACATCCGTTTACTGAACAGATAAGTTGGTGGCACTATAATTGTGAACATAGTGCTATTATAGATGTACCTGACTCGGAACAACTGTTCAAATAAGTGGGAGAATTTTGTGAAAGGTCACTTGAATCATCAGGTGCTTCAAGTAACCGTTGCATTGTATCCACGTTGAACTCTTCTGCCTCATCAGACTCAAATCCGTCTTCTGAGCCATCATCGGGCATGTCCAACATCTGCTCAATATCATTTTTATTCAAATAGCGCGGCATTTTTCATAAAAATCTGAGAAAAGAAGGAACTAGTTCAACAAATGTACATAACACGCCACGGGCAGCGGGAATATTTTTCCCACCGAGTAAAAAGTCTTCTCACATCTAAATACGATAGTAACTTGTAAGGTATAGCAAACAACTTGTAGAATAAACATAAATACATAATAAAAAAAAAGTTTCTTACCTCTTTCCAAATAAAAAATATGAAGATTCACGGAGTAACAAATTTTCTTTCAAAATTACCGCAATTTTTGACAGCTAGTGACGCCAAGAAAAAATATGTCACACAAACGTATTTTTTTTTTTTTATAATAATAAACCAGACATCCATAGTTGCCAGTGCAACAAATTAGGGCTCATTTGATAACTTACATAAAAAGATAAACAAAGTTTTTGTTGGTGGTAAATATATCGCCTCTGCCTTAAAAAGGGTATCTCTAGGCAACCATCTGTTGTTTGTATGGACAAGCACTATGAGACGTTACTAACATCCACGATTACAGGTACCTGGTGTTCCATGTTGTTTATAGCCTAAGCAGTCTCACGAGCAGACGGGTGTTCTGATGGTAGGTGATCGGTTATCATCATAGCCCATGGACATTGGCAACCCTAAGAGCGTCACAAATGAGTTCCCAGGAGGAAGTGATGGACCCGATTCTTGAAGGACATCATAGCATCCATTATTGCATATTTATTTATGCTGATTTTAACCTAAACTCCTTCGTCTATATTTTACTAGAGGATTAAGAATAGGAAAAGTAATAAAAAGTAAAATAACGATTATAGATATATATAAAACAAAAAAGTGAAATAAAATTAAAGCTCTAAGTACTGTACATAAAGTGTTACAAAAATATCAGGTGTTCGCCGGAGTTGGCGAGCGGACGAGGGAGGGCAACGACCTTTACCACGAAATGAAGGTGGGCGGGGTCATCAAAGATGACTATAAGAGTTCTAAGGTGAGATTAATGAGATTCATTATTAACTGTGTTTATGAGCGTTGCTGAAGTGCACAATGTTGGAAGCTTTATTTCTGTACTAGTGTATGTTTTGTGGTTGTATTGTACCTAGGTTAGAGATGATACCCCGATGATCATGTTTATCCAGGTGGCGCTGGTGTATGGTCAGATGAACGAGCCCCCGGGCGCCAGGGCTCGCGTGGCGCTCACAGGGCTCACTCTGGCAGAGCACTTCAGGGACAAAGAGGGACAAGACGTGCTGTTGTTCGTCGATAACATCTTCCGCTTCACCCAGGCTGGATCTGAGGTGAATAAGGGGTACAATGTTGTTATTAACCGACTTCAAGAGAGAACATTATCAAGTAGTCAGTTATACATTGATTATATAATATACCCTGATTCAAAAACTACATCGCTCAAATTCCTTTGACTTTAGTATTAGAATAGATAGAGTAGGAGTTGATAGTGTCAAATCTTAGAATGGGAATTTTAGTCTGACCTTTGGCTTTCTCTTTGGCAATTGGCCCATGTTAGTCGAGGAAAAAGCAATACACCGCTTCTTGCTCAATGCTCAAGCATTGTGTGCAACAAAAGTGTATCACAGAAGAATTTTAACCTTCAAATATTGCATTTTTACTCATTTGCGCAGGTGTCAGCTCTATTGGGACGTATCCCCTCAGCGGTGGGTTACCAGCCAACGTTGGCGACTGACATGGGTACAATGCAAGAGAGAATCACGACCACCAAAACTGGGTCCATTACCAGTGTGCAGGTAAGGCTGATTAATGTTGTGTTTGACAAGTAACGGCTTACCTCACATATGATTGTGTCGGATTCGTACAGGTTGGAACATTCCGAGGTCTATTTTTAGGAGCCTTCAGCGACGAGATCTCGCTTGCGGCCTCCAGCGGATTTCCGATCACATACAGGCTGCGCTGGCAAAGTTCGTTCCCATTTTCCCGTCATTTGTGCCTGTCATTTTCTGGTGGTCTCTTGCTACTGCCAAGTCTTAAAAGCATACAAGTTTTGAGCATAACCCATTCCAGGCGGTGTACGTACCAGCAGACGACCTGACCGACCCGGCGCCAGCCACCACCTTCGCCCATTTGGACGCGACTACCGTACTGTCGCGGGCCATCGCTGAACTGGGGGTGTACCCCGCGGTAGACCCCCTGGACTCCACGTCCAGAGTCATGGACCCCAACATCATCGGCCCTGAGCACTATGGAGTCGCCAGAGGTGTTCAGAAAATTCTGCAGGTATGGATATGAGGCATACGAG
Source organism: Hesperia comma (assembly GCA_905404135.1). Lineage (NCBI taxonomy): Eukaryota > Metazoa > Arthropoda > Insecta > Lepidoptera > Hesperiidae > Hesperia > Hesperia comma. The sequence goes on along the minus strand of FR990015.1, from coordinate 17,315,384 downwards.
ATAATTAAGAGTAGTCGAAATAAAACTGTACTTCGGATTTTTTCGTTCTTCTTGCTTCTTTCTTGGCAGGTACTGTATTAGAATTTACAATGGTAAACTTTGGTGTTATTATATACGTGTGAGACAAACCGCTTACTAGATACATTGCATAGCTTGTCTGACCCTTGTTGACTATACATGAATATACCTACGCTGGAGCAGCGCGTTAGATTCAGAGGGTCCGAATTCCATAATATTAAGGATTAAACGTGTTGAATGGTTTTTAGTGGGCTGCAATCATGTTGTCATGTTTTCCCAAACAGGATTACAAATCTTTGCAAGATATCATCGCTATCCTCGGGATGGATGAACTGTCAGAAGACGATAAGCTGACCGTGGCTCGCGCGAGGAAGATTCAAAGATTTCTGTCGCAACCTTTCCAAGTAAGATGCTTTTGATGTGGAACATTAACCTTCGAGATAGTTAAATTATTGCGTAATTCTTTAACATACAGCTGAATGTAAGTAATCATTGGTATCATGAAATATCCAACACTTACGTTATCTACTAAGTACTCCACCGCACTGGAGGAATGTGCTGCACTCTGCTCTAGCCCTTTTCTGAAGCAAAACATTTGCTCTTGAGTGAACCATTAGTGGTTTGAATCCCTGTGACATATTACACCTCAATCGCTTTTTTTGTCGCAGGTTGCAGAAGTCTTCACAGGACACGTCGGCAAGCTGGTGAAACTTGAGGAAACGATTAAGGGTTTTAAAAGGGTAAGTGGGATATTAAACATTTTATAATGAATATTCAGAAATCTTTGAAATAAAAGTACCGATCAATGGGCCATAATGCCCATAATTATTTTGCATCAGACATTAAGTAGTGTCATCTACCGTGTTAAAAAAGGTAGAGTCATGGACAAAAAATCCGTTTGGATATGCTAACAATAGTTATCAATTCACTTTGGTCAAGCAATGCATTGTCTCAGAGAAGAGCTCTTAGTATACCTATGATTTTTCTCGAAAATTCATCTATGAGAACCAAACACAAGTTGCCATGCAGCCATGCATTGCAATAAGTCTTTGGCTAGAATAAACGCATTTTTGGCCGTGACCTTTTGTAGTGCCGCTCTCTTGGGACACGAAACAAGCCTTGGTGAAAGATTTAATTCCCATAAGCGTCAAGTCATTATCAATCAATTTGCAAGAGTTCATTTAATGCCTCCCACAAACGTTTTATACGTTGACTCTGACGCTTTATGCAGCTTATGGCCTTAGGAATCTTCGGATTAACATGCTATTCACGTTTTGCCCATTGAAGCAGCACAATTCTGTGCGGTCCTTACAGATCCTGGCTGGGGAGCTGGACCACATACCTGAAGCTGCGTTCTACATGGTGGGCACCATTGAAGACGTGATCGCCAAGTCGCAAGAACTCGCTAAGAGCGTTTAGATCTGTGTTTGTTACAGACAAAATTTTGCAATAAATGGTTATTTTGTTCAGTCTGTTATCATTTGCATGTCATTGCTATTAATATAATGAGCATTAACTAGTTGTTTACAATTATATTTTAAGCTGTTATTGAACGGGTTTTCCCTCCGCTTTATTTTGTTACCTATATTGTTCCTGGATTTTTTTTAGTTTCCACTTGTGCTTGCGCTCAGCTGATAACAATATGTCGTATTAATTTGACAGTAGGACTACGAGGAATAGGTCGTCCTCGTGGTCCTACTTTGAAAACTTTGAAAACTTTGAAAACTTAATATATTCTGTTCAAACGTCGGGGTTGTGGGCTAAATCCGGGGTTTTCACGTTTCTTGTCCGGTTTTACAGTTTTTTAAACCGACTTCAAAAAAGAAGGAGGTTCTCAATTCGACCGTTATTCTTTTTTATGTTTGTTCAGCGATTTTTTCGTCGTTTATGGGCCGATTTTGATATTTGTTTTTTTGTTGTAAAGTAGATATGCGCAGTGGAGTCCTTTTAAAAGGATCACCAGGATCTGATGATGGCATCTCGGAGAAATCGAGGGCAACTTTCGAAAATTGTAGGGACGACTAGTGTGTTTGTTAATGTTTTCATTAGTACATGAAAGCGCTACAATTTCATGAAGGTCTGGAGATGATCTGATGAAGCCGAAAGACAGTCAAGGGAACTCCTCAACGATTTACTGTAGTTCTGTAAAGTGTAACGTCTCCTGTCAGTCAAAAGTGCCAGATACAGCGAAATTTTGGGTTGCGTTTCAGTCGCGTAGCTCATGCTTTAGTTAGAGGGAAAGAAAAATAGTTTATGATGAAGAGAGGTTTTCAGGTTTCCCAGCAATATGTTACTGAACAGCGAGCAAGCCGTCTTTGAGAATAATATAAACAAAAGAAGGGGCTAACTGTCTTACTAACTAATAAACGCGGCGTAGTTACTCCAGGTTTAATTTTTATGGTACTACGACGAGAAGTTACAATTACAACGTCATAACGAACGACTGTTTACGACGACGTCATTTGAAAAATAGGGCCCCAGTGCGGCATATTTGGCATGGAGCTAGTTTATAGTTTGAAGACGTTCGCTTAGTATGGATTTTGTCACATTCCACCTTTAATGGGGAAACTAAGGAGTGAAAGTTAGTTTAAAAATCAGTTAAAAATTCCTCCAAGCAGGCTAAGCCGCGGGCATCAGCTTGTATTATATAATTTTATTAGCGACCCGCCCTCGCTTTGCTGAGCGTTAAATGGGGAATCTACATAGCCTAGCATAGCAAATTACATAAGAATAATATACATGTCGCGGATGCAAATGGATGAAGTTCGTCGGGCTCACTGTTGGTGTCCGCCATTACGAAAAAATAATACGTCAGCGCGCACAACCGGCGCAGGCGCTGTCTCGAGTCCACTGACAGATTCAAACTGACACCAACCACTTGACAGCTTTGACACTGACAACTTAAGCGTTCCGTCACAGACTATGTGTTCGATTCGTGATATTTGCTTGTACTTCTACCCGCCACAGACATAGTAACTACTACCCGCATAAATAAAATAAACATCAAATGAGCGGTATCGTACCTTCTTGTAATTTGATCTTACATACATACCTATACCTAAACTTTATTTGAGAAATACCGTACCAAACGGTGAAAACCGCATTAAAATCGCACAGACAGAATGATAGAGATGGAGGGCAACTTTGTTTTATACTATGTAGTGATTAGGTACATTCGAATTTTATTAAATACTAGCGAACCGCCCTCGCTTCGCTTCGGGACCCGTAAGTATCAACCGCGTAGGTCCCGCTCCCGTAGGAATTTCGGGAAGATAATAAACTATCAACAAAATTAATTGAGGTTAAGTTAAATTAAACTTAGAAATAAAGCTTACGACAAAATAATAGCAAAGTAGCAAAGGATCACAGCAAGATTAATTCAGATTAAACTTGGAAACGCGGCAAATTTGATTACCATAAAAACGGTTCTAGTGTGTTAATCTTAAAAGATAGATATATACTGTCGTGGACATTTTTTTAGATCATTTCAAGAGGAATAATTCTTTCATACATATATTTTTGGTATCTTGAATCGTTTTCGCAACGCATGCAACGAAAGCCCTCGAGAATGAATAATTTTCCCCGTTTTTTCCACATTTTCCATTATTTCTTCGCTCCTAATTGTTGCAGCGTGATGTTATATAGCCTATAGCCTTCCTCGATAAAAGGTCTATTCAACACAAAAAAAAATTTTCAATTCGAACCAGTAGTTCCTGAGATTAGCGCGTTCAACCAAACAAACAAACAAACAAACAAACTCTTCAGCTTTATAATATTAGTATAGATTATGAAGTTTACTTAGTGTTATTACATTATCCACGATTTATATCATCGCTACTATTAAACAGAACCATAACAAGTTGTTTACTCAATTATATTTTAAGCAGTGCCCCAAATAGTTTTCCTCCGCACTATCTTGCTTGTTAGGTATTGCTCGTGGCTACCTACTGCCTAAGGGTGCGTACAGATTATGTAACATGTTATATAACTTCTGTTTTATAACACGTCCACACTATCTAACATTGTACACATTAAAATAACAGTGTAATATAACAGTGTTATATAACAATTCAATGCGTGTCATTTCTTAAAATATAGCATCTAACATTGTTTCACAAACTAATAACATGTTATATAACTTGTTTTTGTAACACATATCGTCCACATTTGTAAAACATGTTATTTAACTATGTTTTATAACATATTTTGTTACATAGTCTGTACGCACCATAAGTATACTTATATTGTGTGCTCCATTCGCGTTCGATCTGCAATTACAGTCGTATAAGTAAGGATCTTTTGGCGCATGGATGACAGAGACAGCGCCTTACAGGTGAGGCAAAATGTAAGACGCTGTCTCTGTCACCCACACGCCAAAAGATTCTTGTACGACTATAGTTACAATTGCATGGCACTCAAACGACAGCTCTCCGCATATGCCAGGTACATTTAAGGTTGAAGGCGGGAGCTGAAAATGCCTTAGTAATTTTGCTTACAAGCTGAACTGAACTGTGAGCACAGGTAATGAGGGTAAAGGCGTGTGAATTCGCCGCTAGAGGCGCTAGTGTAGAGTGAGGTCTGGCTGTCAGTGCCACAAACTTATCTAACCCGGTAAGAAGGGAGCTACTGTCTTTGTCTTTGTCTGACAACAGTATAACATTTGCATTAGTTCCAATTTTGGTCACCGGGTCGGATAAGTTTGTGGCACTGTCGCTTCTCACTTGTCTGAATATCACTTGTCACTGTTTATGTATGGGTGGGCTTTGACAGCAGGACCTCACTCGCCGGTGACGCCAACTGGTGAGTACAAAAACGGCGACCCTCATTAGTCTACGAGTATACTTATATGCTCGATACGACTCAAGTATAGTTTGGGTAGCTGTGCTTTCCTATTACGTTCGCGCTGAACTGACTTGTGCAAGACACCATACCTAAATACCATCACGGAACTATAGTCGTACAAGGATCTTTCGCATCGTAGACGCGTCTCCTGTCAGTGAAAAGTGTCAGGAATTTTGGATTGCGTTGACAAATTCTCACTGGCCATACCAGTAGGACAAACCAGTATGACCACCGAGAATCACCGTTGCAGTCGCGTAGCTCATAAATAGCGTTGTGTGAGAAGTGCCTAAGAAGTTTCAAAATTATACTGTTACGAAGTCCCAAGTTGACAACAAAGTTAGACAACTGCGGGCGCGGTCGGTAGATAGATGGGTGACTGCTATTGGCAAAATTTGGTTCTGGTTCTATTTTTCCTGGCCGGCATCGGTGTAATATCACTGGTGTGGTTTTTATTATAGCCAGAAGGGCTGCCGTAAAAGCAGATGTGCCACCTGTACCTAGAATTGACAACTATACTGTTAATAATTATTACGAATCTCCAATAACCAAGCACTTTTGTTCGCTTTCTGAATCCATGTTGATGTATGAATCATTTTTACGAAAATATAACCGACTCCAAGATCGATAAGTGGATATAATTAATACTATGCTGAAAACCGCATCAAAATCGGTTCAACCAAACGATAGGTATACCTAAAACCTTCTCCTACGTCTGACAAATATAATACTGAAAACCGCATCAAAATCGGTTCAGCCAAACGCAAGATGATCGTGCACAAATATACATACATACATACAGGTCAAACTGAGAACCTCCTTTTTTGAAGTCGGTTAAAAACAGTATACTGTTTTTCGCTACGTTATACTTTTAACTTTTGAACAAAAAAAGTAAACAAAATACTGTTGGTGTTACCATCCAAATGCATAACACTACGAGTATAAGTATTCGATTTAGACGCTCATAAATACATTTTCAATGTCAAAGGGCGCTTAGTGCAGTGCAGACACAAAAAAATCACAAACAAAATGAAAAAAGGACTAAATTAATAAGTTGTGTGAAAATCAACCAAATACAATCTATACCTTCGACTGATTTTCCTATACTTAGTCTGGTCGAGCTGCCTTCACGGGAGAAAAAGAAAAAGGGCCAGACCGAAATATCAGCGCTGTGCTTGCATGGTTTATAATATAAATGCTGTGCACTATGGCTTATGCTGAGTCTGGGCCTGTTCGGGGGTCACACTCAGCACCTAAAGGGTTGATTTTTGAAGAAAAACGTAGGTAGCCTATGTGTGACTCTGGGTCTTCAACTATTTTCATTCCGAATTTCATCAAAATCGGACCGGTGGGTGGTGGTTTAGCCGTGAAAACGTCACAGACAGACAGATAGACAGACAGACAGACAGAAAGACAGACAGACAGACTTTCGCATTTATTATATTAGTATGGATTATGTCCCCTATCCAATCACTAACCGAGCCCGCATCCCGCAGTTGCTTAGGACGGGTGATCAAAAGGTTGATAACTGTTGATCACACGGTTGATCGGCACAAGCTGTCTAGATAAGTCGTATTTAGTCAAACCACAGGTTAAATAAAAACCCCTCACAAGTGCAATCTATCTCCCAACCTTTGCTCCCACGGGTCACCGCTGCGATAAGCTGTCACGTGGCTGTCACCGCGGTACGGTTACCATATCATTTGTCAAGTCCGGACAAAAAGGAAAAGATAATCATTTCTAACTTTCTAAGGCAGTTCGGACATTCAACAAAATAAAGTTTTGCATCAAGCTTTGCATTACTTACATAAATATATTTGAATTGAATAAGAAATTACGCGATGGGTACTTGAATAACTTTAAAAATAATATAAATAACAAAAATCTAATTTCTCGTATTTTTTCAAAACTGACACTAGTTACATATAGTGTACTAGCCTCTGCCCGCGGCTTTGCCCGCGTGGAATATATTAATATTGCAAATCTAGGAATGGGGTTGGGGTCGTGTCAAAATGTTGGGGAAAATTCATCTAAATCGGCCAAGCGGTTGGGCCAGTAGTTCAGCTGTGAAAGCGTCACAAATAGATAGACAGACTTTGCATTTATGGTAATAATATGGATTAAAAATATTTGCGTTTTTATTTTGTATTTTAATTGAATTAATATAATGACAAATCGTAAATTGGTAGGCTATTCAAAAGTCGGACAAACACTCGACCAATGGCCAAATCTGGAGACTTGGTAACCCTACTTGTGAGTTAATAAAAATGTATTTAAAGTAAACCCTATAAAATAAAGGCTGGTGTGAGAAACTTTCAAAAATGATAAATATGCCTAGGTAATAACTAAAGATAGGGGCTTTAGAGCGACACATGAACAGTTTTTATCCTACTTTATATCCCAGAATTCTAAAGGGATCAAGATTTTTCCCAACCTCCCACGCAAACGAACACGAATAACATAAAAAATAAAATATGACATCAACTAGTCTGCCTGCTTGTTGAGTACAAGCCAAAAATGCAAGAGGAAAAAGCACAATTACCTTATTAGTAATATGAAGGAAAAACCGTAAAATTAAAAGGTTATCACTATCACAATACGGCTGACATCGTGACCCTCGGTGACCGTTAGGACTAAGATGATAACGTGCAAGTTAAAAACTTAGTTCAGATCTTGTCTGTCTCGTCTGTCCAGTCCAGTCCAGTCTCGCGGAGCTGGCGTCGCGGACGGCCGCCTGACAGTAGACACTGGCATAACGTCATCGGTTCACGTTCAGTCCAAACAAGTTTCTATATAACACGGAAAAACAATGCGGTGAGTCAAAGAAATAATTACACGGCGAGAATCTTAGTCTGTTTAAGGTTAACTTCTGTGTTTTCGTGTTAATTAAGGATTTATTTTCGACTATTAAATTCGCATTGGTTACATGAGATTTTGTGAATTAACATAACTTTGTATCACATCATATCAACTGGTTATAATAAAACAAACACTAATGTTAATGAAGCTGACCATATTAAATCAATAAAAACCGTACCTATATTCGTTAAGCTTTTCAAAGGTTAGAGTGTACAAACCATTAACGAAGAGACAAACGCCTAAATCAGAAAAAAAAACTAAAATCAATTGCTAAAGCCGAATTGATTACTGGTGCTTACAATTTTATTTAACTCGTTAGCAAAATATACTTTTGACATTTTAAATTCTTGCAGTCAATCTGCAATGAACCTTTATTACAGGGGCGGAAAGCTGGGATTTGAGTGACAGTACCTACCTTACATCGCTTTGAAATATAAATATAGGTACTTATAAACAAACTCAAATTTAGAGTTATTAAAATTAGTGGTAACAAAACACAAACACAAGAAAAAACTGAAAATTATGCTAACAGATCTATTGTGTTAAGATATGCGTCCAATAATATTTTTTTTTCTGTATTAAAACGAACATACACACCGATTAGTTATAATTTGATTATAATATGTATTAAGAATTAAGAATAAAAATAAATCGTTATATAACTGACTAGTAGCTGCCCGTGGCTTGGCCCGAATGGAAGTACGTTTGACGGATTTTCAATCAAACTCTGATTCCAAGTTCACTTCTCAAGGATTGATTTACTAAAGATGTTGAATAAAACAGATGTTTAATTATATGTAACCATAGCCCTTAATTAAGGACAATTTTGATCGTGTCCGGTTAAAATCGTCGAAATTTCAAACAAAATAAATATCAACCCCCATTTCACGACTTAAGGGTGGAATATTACAAAATATTTTAATTTTTTAATGTAGGTAAGTCTTTTTATTATAACCTTCCTTACCAAATCTCATTTTACCACGCCTAGCGATTTTTTGATATCTCGAGATGAGTGACCTTTCGCTTTAACGTAGATACCTACATAAATATGCAGATTAATTAAATTAAAGGTCTTATAAGAATATCTTTAAATCTCTTATATCCGTAAGTCTTTGGATGTCCAATGCTGGACATAGGCCGCCTCTACTACGTTCGCGTTCTTTAGGGAATTCGTTTAAATGAATCAAAGTCTATCTATAATAAACCTACGATATCTATAATAAATCGACGGCAGGAATTTAAAATGTACATTTTGATTATAAAAGTATACACATAATAAAGTAAGCGGGGAGTAGCAATTCTATAATTCTCAGGGTCTATGATATAATTTTCACTATGACTTGTCTAGACTTTTCTAATTTATTTTAAACCAACTTCAAAAAAAAAATCAGTGGACTGTATTTTTTGTGTGTGTTACCTCATAACTGTACTGGGAGTAACCGATTTTAATCGTTCTTTTTTTATACGAACGGTAGTGCTTATCGTGTGACCTCATTTAAATTTAATAATGCTAATCCTAATAATGCTAGTTTAATTGACTTAGGTATATTACTAGTGATCTTGAATTCGAGTTGGGTTTTCGTTAAAGTTATGACGTACCTAAATAGCCGAGCCATATTGGATGTTAAATGGATTTGGATCATTGTGGATCTGGTTTAGGGTTGCCAGATACAATTCTACCCCCCCCCCCCCCCCCCCATCTGCCTTCATTAAATATAAATAAATAAATAGGTTCTTTACTAGACTTCGGTATTTTTTAATGGCGCTAATATAACTATAATATTGAAAAAATTGCATCTCCTTGTTATGGAAAACTTAGGTCAATGTCAATAAAAAGGCATAAGAAATCAGGGTCAATGAAGTCTCACTACTCGATAGTCTTGATACCAAACATAAAATCGGGACAGTCCAGGAGTTCCCGGCCATCTGGTAACCCTACCCCAGTTACATCTTTTAAGCCGCAAACGTATTCGATTCTAATATCAGTGTAAAATACTTACATGTTCTAATAATTACAACGACACTCCTTATAAACAATTACAAATTGGGGCATCACTCATAACAACTTATTAAGGGGCTACAACCGTAATACGTAAAACCGAATGAGCGGAGTTCAAAAACAGAGATGGAATGATTTCATTTATAGGCAAAATAGTGAGATAGCAATGTTTTAATTTTAGCTTTAATATTATTTACGTAAGTGCCAATTGCATTTTAATTTTTCTTTGAAAACTTATTAAAACTTCTTCGGTTTTTGAGTTTTTCAATGTTATGAAAACTTAGCTTTGATTATTTACTGTTTCAAAAATATTTTCATCAACTAATTATTAAAACTTTTGTAGTAAACTTGAAAACCACAACTATTTGGACCTAACTTTAAATTTTTTTTCTATCGAGGAAACTTCTCATTTTACTGTTTTGCTCTTATGAGATTGTTTAATATATAGTGAAGATACATATTATATCTAAATATCGGAGATATAGACAGTAAGCTTTAAAAATAATCTTAGATTTAAAACTACCATATTTCGGATGTATCCTCTTAAGGACTAATTATTAGGTACATTGCCAATAGTAAGTACTAAAACACTAACCAACTAATATTGCATTATTATATTATTATCATTATTATTATTGCTAACTGAGCTAACTATTTGTTATATACCTACTTCTGTTTTACACTGTACACCCTACCAACGTCTCTTGGTTTTCTCTGTCATCCTCCCAAAGGTTATCTGGAAGAAATCGGTATTTAGCGACAAGATCACATTTTGTGCACCACTATATAGTATACCTATAAATTGTAATATTTTCATTCCTGTTTGTATTATAGTGTAATAAATAAAATATCCTAATCTTGATTTGAGTCTTGTTCTGTGTCGGTCACAGTTTTCATGGCTAGCATCGGAAGTGTGGTGCTTATAAATTTAAATAAGTTAGCATTTCATGCACATTATATTCATCGTTTATACTATTGTATATCCCCAAGGTCGGGTCCACTAGTAATGTATAAAAACTATAAAAGTCACTCATTCGTCAGAAAATTTCGAAAACCACTTCATGCATAAAGATGAATTACAAGGACAATAATTGTACACGTCCGCTAAATGCGGACTTTCCCATCCCTAGTTGGTTTGAAAATCAGTCAAAATACTTCTACGCGGGCTAAGCCGCGGGCAACAGCTAGTATTACATAATTGTCTTTTTGCAATCAATTTTGTAAACCGATGGAAATGTAATATACTCATTACCATAGTGGTTAGTACTGGTTAGTCAGCTCCTCATCCAATGACCAATCTTTTCACCCATTTCCTAATTTTATTCCCATTCTTCGCTATCAGCCGTCACTTCTACGTTGACTCCCTTACCATCCCTTACCATCCATCCCCTTACCATCTTTATTACAGTCCATCCATCTTTTCTCTGGCCGTCCTCGTCCCCTCCATCCATCCATATCAAGTCCTTCTCGTCTCATGCGTTTCTTCTCGCCTTATCAGATCTTCGGATCTGGAGTAGGGTGAGAATTATTAAAGGTTATAACAACCATAAGTACCTACTTCGTCCGACATCCAGGACGTGTAAGTAGGGTACTTGTTACCTTACTGGCTAAGCCCTTGCGTTAATAATATTCTCTTTCTCTTTTCAGGTGGCTACTCCTGATTCCTCTCGCGTTATGTAGCGCGCAGATGCCTGATAGTGCCGTCACAGCTTGGCTCAACCAAGGCCTACTGCAGGGATCGACCACGACCGATGTGCCAACAACAACGCGTTTCACAATTGTCACGACAAGTAAGTAACCTAACTACAAATAAGTTGTAGGTTACAGTGCCACAAACTTATCTGACCCGGTGGTCAAAATTGGAACTAATGCAAATGTTATACTGTGTCAGACAAAGACCAAGACAGTAGCGCCCCTCATACCGGGTCAGATAAGTTTGTGGCACTGTAGGTACTACGTATGGCTCGAGGTTCCAGTTTTCTCTCTGTCCTACGCACAATACAGCGATCCGCCACCGCACCGACTATAACGAAATAATTCAATTATGATCTTTATACCTTGGTTTTTACGGTGAATTTCTATTCTATATTTCGTGTCGGTCCGCAGTAAAGGAATGGATGGCGAGTAGTACGTCTTTCAAGTATAGGTATAATCGAAATTTAACCATCATTATCTGTATCGGTGCCGAGTCGTTGTAATGCTTGCCCTGGAGGTGGTGGAAAGGCCCTGAGTTGGTAACGATTATAACTTGTCAATTAGTAAACTCGCTTTACGCAACTCGGCCCTGAGTAGAAGTTACATTCCGAAATTGTTAGGCGTGAGAATATAAACTCACACAACATTTTTACTTAAGAATCAATTGAAATAAAACATCTTATATCATAAACTAAAATAATATAAAGCTGAAGAATTTGTTTGAACGCGCTACTCTCAGCAACTACGGTTCGAATTGAAAAATCTTTTTGTGTTGAATAGGAGCGGAGCAATAAGTTTAAAGCGTAGCGAGGGCGTCTACTAGTATTATGATATTAGGTATTATTATTGATATTGAGAAACAAATCACTAATTTATGACTACTAAAATTGTGTCTTCAGAGACGACGACTTCGGAATGCACAGCCACGGATGGTCAGCCCGGGAAGTGTGTCAAGCCTCAGTACTGTAAGGAAACCCTGCCAGTGGTCGATCCTTCCACTCGGATTATATATAGGTAATGCCTGTGCTCGTAGTTGTATTGGAACCGCTTGGGCAATAATTATTGCTTTTTACAAAAAAAAATAACCGACTTCAACCTCGATAAGCAGAGATAACTCAAAAACTACTCGCCAGATGGCGCTTAATTCAACATGTAGGTGTAAAGTTCTCGTCACTACAAATTAATCAAGCCCAAACACTAGATAACTACAGTAAATCGTTGAGGAGTTCCCTTGACTGTCTTTCGGCTTCATCAGATCGACTCCAAACCTTCATGAAATTGTAGCGCTTTCATGTACTTATGAAAACATTAACAAACACACTAGTCGTCCCAACAATTTTCGAATGTTGCCCTCGATTTCTCCAAGATGCCATCATCAGATCCTGGTGATCCTTTTAAAAGGACCCCACTGCGCATATCTACTTTAAAACAAAAAAAGAATTATCAAAATCGGCCCATAAACGACGAAAAAATCGCTGAACAAACATAAAAAAGCATATATACGGTCGAATTGAGAACCTCCTTTTTTGAAGTCGGTTAAAAATAGCTTGAGCGCTTCAATTTGGGTACCATGCAATTATGATTTCTAGCTCAAATTCAAACGGACTACTTATAGCTCAAGGGCTCGATTTTTGAATTTCACTTGTATACGAAAATCGCGAAAACGTATACGAATTTCATATTTCCTTATTTTTTAAATTTGCTTAGAAGAGATTTTTATCGAGTGGTCTTTAACCATTCGAATTCTAAATTCACCCAATAGAATGTGTCAAATGGTGTCAAAAATTCTTGCTCTACTCACCACAGATTATATCACTATATAACGTTCCGTTTCAGCAGTGGCGGCGCTAGACCACACTTGGACGTCGGCAAAATTAGGTACGCGAGGCCTTTTTATTTCCCAGTCAAAAAGAAAACATGATTAGATTACATGAGCCGAAAGTGAAACTAATGTAGGTATGAGTAAACGAGTTTTATTGCTAATCAAGTGCTAACAAAAATTACAAAAATAGAAATTAAAATACTTAGACGAACTTTTCGGCTTTTGGCCTCATTGAACTTTTTCAGGATTACGTCATAGCTAATACTAGCCGCTATTTTAGCTTCAATTGCTAGAATTGATAACGCAGATACTTCGTCTCTCTTGGCTCATCGTGCTTCTTAAGTAGGTCTTAATCAATTTTAACTTTGAGAAGCTTCTCTCTTCGGAAGCTGTACTGACGGGAACTGTGAGCATGATTCTAATTGCTATGTTAGATATATTTCTTCCAAATTATTTTCTAAAATGTACTGAATGAGTTGTTTCGCGTCGTTGACAGCGTCAAGTGAATTCCTAAAGTACTATTTTTGTTAATTTTAAATAATTTGTAAAATTTGTAAAACGTCGCCGACTCCTAGCGCCGCCACTGCGTTTCAGACGTTATAGGTGTTTATTTCCATTGCGTTTAGGTACTACCGATTCACATTTTTCTGTGTGAAACGAATAAAATATCTATTCATTTAATTACTTAGTAACGTAGTTTCGAATGGTTCAAAAATACAGCAATTGTGACCACTCGTTACGAAAATCACATGTGAAAATGTTTCTTATACGAATATGATGTCATCGGTGAAATTCAAAAATCGAGCTCCAGCTCTGATAGAAAGTTTACTTTGAACTTTTTTTTGAGTTTATTGGTCTGAGTCCCCACGCTGCTCCATGCACATTGGTGGAGAATATTTGAGGCCAACTTAAGTGTCGAAAAATTTATACCTTTTTTATAATAGGTAATATGTACCTACTTACGACATATATTTTGTATGCCAATAATTCGACCCAGTTGCAGACTCAGACCCCGTTAAGTCGAAATGTCGGTGTACAAAGTATACATCGTGAGTACCCGTTTTTTATAATAAAATGTGTAAGTCGAAGCGAAGAGTTAATGTTTATACCGTTAAGAAATAGTTCTCGTCAAGACCTATTCCTATCTAATAAAAAAAACTAAGTCAATTAGCCCCTGCTTTTGCTTGAATCGGTCGATGCAAGCCGCCGAGCTATGAGTCTGTTTCATTCGATGTTACATTTATTAACGCAGATATTTTAAATTTCAGAGACTCTGATTGCTCTTACCAGATGCAGTGCTGCCCTCTAAGTCAAATTTTGACTGTACCTGCGAAAACTAATTCGGTGAATACTGACTACATTCCACTATAAGGGCTCCGGCCAACACGATAATTTTAGGACTTCACACTTTAGAATAATCTAAAACATATCATGTCATTTTGCGTATAGAATAATAAGTTTAATTTTGCCTTCCTTAGTACAAGTTTTAAGTGACATAACGCGCTCGCTACGTAACGTTCTGCGAGTTACCTATGTATGGGATCGGAGCAGAGCCACCTAGCGGACGTAAATGGCTCATACTAATTTTAGCAAATTCGCAGTTACGAAGCGAGCGCGTTTTGTCACTGAAAACTCGTAATAAGGCCCCTGGTGTTACAGGTACCATGTTTTTGGTTGGTTACGTAACGTGGCCAACTTTTACGCTCAAAACAGCACAACGGCTGTTTGAGAACATTCAGAGATATAGAGCGCATATATTCAACATCGTCTTGCACTATGAGCTAAAAATGGATAAGCGAAAACTATGGTTTTCAGTTTTATAATGTATGACCGCGTGAAAATCCCAAGAGAAGCATGCGGACCCGCACACGTGCAGTGCACTGCTTGCACGCCCGCTTACGGCGATCATGCCCAGTGCTATCGTTCGGAACACCGGGATAGACCTAATAACCTGAAAACGAAACTTCGCCGTTAAATACGGAACATCTTGTCACGTAAAAGATACGCCAAAACCGGCGTTGAATGTGTGCTAATCAAAGAGTTCAAAAGTAGAGTGGGCGAGCCATACGGCTGCCCATACATTGCAATCGCCCCCGGTTAGAAAGAGAAACAACGATAACGGTAATTACCTATCTCTCTCCGATCCCGATGAGCCAGAAAGAGAAAGGTGATTACTAAAGATTTCATCTCTTTTTATCCGAGGTGTTAGCGACGCGCGATTGAAATAAAAGAATCTTCAATGGATTTTCAAGGCGAGATGGTTGTAGATGGATTAAAAATATATCGGCAAAATATAGTATCTTTAAGATTGAAACGAAAGAGGCGCTGTCGGACGCATTTGACATTCATTTGACCAATCATTGCACACTAGTAACTGACAGATGAATGACCACAACGTACTTATGAATGAAATGGCAAAAATTGGAACTAACGAAAAGTCATTCATAAGTACGTTGTGGTCATTCATCTGTCAGTTACTAGTGTGCAATGATTGGTCAAATGAATGTCAAATGCGTCCGACAGCGCCTCTTTCGTTTCAGTCTTAAGTTGGGTTTACTATAAGATTGAAACGAAAGAGGCGCTGTCGGACGCATTTGACATTCATTTGACCAATCATTGCACACTAATAAGTTATTAGTAATAACTGACAGATGAATGACCACGACGTACTTATGAATGACTTTTCGTTAGTTCCAATTTTTGCCATTTCAGAGATAAGTTGGGCGCACTGTAAGTTGGGTTTACTATGGGTTTACTATAACAAGATGACAGTCTCTCATGACAACTTTAGTTTTTAAATGTCGCGCTTCCTTCAACAGCCAGTCTCTCCTGCTTTATTAGATTTCAACATAGAAACTATTTTAACATAAAACTTAGAATTAATAAAATTATATTACGCGTCGTTTACGTCACTAACACGAGGTACACTGCAGCCTCGCCAGAAATAGAAAGGTGATTACTAAAGAATTCATCTCTTCTTATTCGAGGTACCTACGCTCTGAAGCCTGGCTTCTGCCCTCTACTTTTGAACTCTTTGGTGCTAATAGGGAATATAACGCAAAGCTCGGCGTAGATCGCGCCTTCAGCACATACAGTAAATTTCGTGGTTTTGGGTGTTTTCGTCTAGTTACGGAACTAGGGATGCAAGGTTGTTGTAATATCGATAATTATATCGAGGCAATGAAATTATCGATAGTTGATAATATCGATATTTTGGGCGATAATATCGATAATAAAGAATTTATTTAAATTTAAATAAAAAATTTGAAGTTCATAGAGATTTTTTTGTTTCATTAGTCCTTACGGATAAGCAAAGGGGCTAAGCCCATACAGCCAGAGAAAATAGAGAAATAAAACAAGACGTAGAGGATGTTTTTTATTTGTTTAAAAGGCTAATGTTCGAAGCCCAAACAGCCTTATCTAAGGTCGTGAATTATCGATTTTTTTCTTCGGATATGATATCGATATTATCGTATCGTTATAGCGCAAATATCGATAAAAATATCGATATGTCCCCTTCGATATTATCGATTTTCCGATATATCGTTGCAACCCTATACGGAACGCGTCGGTGTATGTGCTAGTACTGCACTCTGGCTGGCGAAAAAATTATTCCGTAGGTCTCCTATTTGTCAAAAATTTTGTTTACTGTTTATGCTAGTGCTGCACTCTATCTACAGTAATATCTGCTATTTTTAAAGTCGATAAATAAATTCATTTCAGCTACCAGATGCTTGCGGTTATTCTAATCCGGGAGGGTACAGTCTTCGCATCTCGGACGATGATCCAACCGGATTCTCGGACTACGCTGACTTCCCTTGGATGGTTGCTCTGCTGACGTAAGTCTCAGTATATTTCAATCAGAGATTTAAAAACACAAGATATGATCTTACAATGCCACAAACTTATCTGACCCGGTAAGAGGGGCGCTACTGTCTTTGTCTTTGTCTGACAATAGTAGTTATAACATTTGCATTAGTTCCAATTTTGGCCACCGGGCAACAATGATGTTATATTAAAAAATATAAGGTCATTGAGAGCTTAAAAGGCGAGTTTCTTTGTGTCATTGTAGAGCAACGAGACCAGTACATGATAATCATGATAATTGTTTCTAACTATGATAAGTTACAGAATATTACAGAATAATATTTTTGTTTTTAATTTTTAATCGTTAGGTACCTATATAAGATCAATGTAGTTTTAAATTTGCTTATCATTTTCGTTAATTTTTTCAACATTCCTATATAACCTCCCTGAATTATGTTTTTTACTTATAGCTCGTTACTGATGAACTTAAAAAAATTGTTTTACAGAAATTCTTATGGCAGTACCTGGAGCCCGAATGACTACATCGGCGGCGGTGCTCTCATTCATCCATCCGTTGTACTCACCGTCGCACATAAACTTATCTCTAGACAAGCAAATGAGGTATGACAACTTCCACGAAGAAATAATTTGTATAGTTTGTACCAGAAATGGGTACTTAAACTGTAATAGTGATTACAGATTCCAAATACATGCGGTAACCCGAAAATGGTTCCGTGAGCGCTTTTTGAGAAATCTTTAATGATGATTTCATTTTGATTGAGGTCACTAACAACAGTTATCTACTTACTTTGTTCTAGATAAAATGCCGCGCAGGAGAATGGGATTTCAAGATAGAACACGAGATTTTAATTCATCAAGACAGGAATGTTCGGAAGATTGCAATACACAAGGATTTCCTCCACTGTAAGACAATTTGTTATTTTTGTTTCTGGTGGTTAATTTTTTTCATGTCAGTCGCTTGATTTGTTTCTTATGCGCGCTTTACACTATCCAATTTGCAGAGTGTTAACTGAGCTAGCGTGCTAAATTCGCATTGTTTAAAGGCAGTTAGACAGTAATTAGTAATGTAATGTATAATGGCACTGGTTAGTGCATTGAGTTAGCGCTCTGCAAATTGGATGTTGTAAAGCCCGCCTTACTTCATCGTCTGCATATAGAAGTCAACATGCCAGATCCCTGTTCCAAGGGGCCTGGCTTCTATTCTCAGCGAATCGTTAATTTTAGTGATGAGTTAAACAACTCTACATTCTCGGTCTGCATGTGTATCCTTGTCTTGTGTGTTGTCCATGCCACCCACGAGGAATCCTAGTGTCTATGAGAGTATCGCGTTATTTATTTATTTGTTTACATTGTTGTCTTCTGTTATGTTTAGTGCGCGCGCACTACGACGTAGCCCTTCTGTTCCTGGAAGCGCCGTTTGATCTGAAGGGCGTGTACCACATCGGGGTGGCGTGTCTGGCGCAGGACATGCCGGCGCCAGGTACCCTCTGCTACAGCATGGGCTGGGGCAGCTCCTTCAACAATCAATCCTACACTAATCTGTTGAAAAAGGTGATGTTCGTTTTCGATAATTTCTGTATGTTAAGCCATATAGGGGAAGCTTAGAGTATCTAATCCCATGATAATAGCTGGACTTGAATCTGAAGCGTGATACGCCCACATGGGTGGGGTAAAACAACCGTAGTTATTCTATTAGAGGTCCGGAGAATAGCTGCCCCTCTGCCCACACACCTCTTTACACTCATGTTTTAAGGTCTAAGGATGGATCCCAATATTAGTTTTGTGTTTTGCATACATAAAACTAATATTGGGATCCATCCTTAGACCGCAACACACATTCACGGAATGAGGTAGTCAACAAAACGAAACATTTTGTGACAAGGGTCATTGTGAGCAAAAAACTTTGTGGCGTCAAATAGGAAATCTTCAATATTAAGAGATGAAGCTTTTAATTGTAAACAAAAATATTTCAAATATGACTAACGTGGTCTTTATCTTTGAGGTTTATGACAGTTCAAGTAACTTCATATCATGGATACCCGGATGGCGCAATGGTTAACACGCCGGATCGCGTGTCGCTGATTCCTAGCGAGGCGGAAAGAATGATGAGTTGAATTTCCGTTCTCGGTCTCGGTGCGTGTCCTTATCTTGTGTGTTGTACATGGCACCCACGACACAGGGAATCCTAGTGTGGGGCTATGAGTGTGTAGCGTTATAAAAAAAATGTTTTTAAGCTTGACCCTTTTATGTTTTATCTTATATTCTTATTGTGAAAATGTGTGAAAAAAATACATCCATTTTAGATCCGACTTCCAGTGATAGACCCTGACACATGCCAGAGACAGCTGCGTAACACGCAATTAGGGTCCAACTTCCTGCTTCATCACACGCTGTTTTGCGCCGGTGGCGAGCTTGGAAAGGACACCTGTGTCGGTGACGGCGGATCTCCCCTCGTGTGTCCTATCCAGGTATTTATTATTATAAGCATTCACACCCTTCGTAATTCAATAAACTGCAACAATGAAAATATGGAATTAAGGTAACAAACGAGCATACAGCACTACTATTCTGCTGTCACCCATTAAATCAAACCTAGAACGAGACTTATAGGGACAGGAATGGTTAGTTCAGTTAGAAAACGATGTTAGTACGTTAGTTCGTTAATTATTAGTAAGTATGGGTAACCGCTAGTGGCAAAATTTCTTGAGCGCTTCCGTGTTTCGGAGGGCACCTAAATTCATCGGTGTCGGTTGTTATCGACAGATAGCAGTTGTTAAGCCGTGTCGGAGGCCTTCGGGCTGCTTGAAAACTTTCGAGACTGGGTTGGCCACTAACCCCTCCACCAATCGGCAGTGGAGCATCGTGGTGGAGTATGCTCTAGGCCTCCTCAATATTGAGCAGAGACCCGTGTTCAGTAGTGCCTAGTGCTACGAGTATTTTTTGAGTTATTTAAAATATGCAAATTTAATTGACTTCATTTACGCTGATGATATTCTCATAGTCGATGTTGAAGTCGGTTTTTTTTTAATTTTATTTTTTTAAACGTTTGTTTTGTTGCAGAGCAATAATGCCATGAAGCGATACGCCGTATACGGTCTGGTGGCTTACGGTGTGGGCTGTGGACTGCAAGACGTCCCCGGAGTGTACGCGAAGGTCCCTTCGGTGATAGAATGGATCAATCGACAAATGCAGGGAGAACAACTGAGCACCAAGTCATATTATATGTAAACGGACTAGTTAACTACCATCATAATTTTTAAATAAAAAGACCATAAAATTACAATTTTTTTTTCTTATAAATCACGTTATGTTCCAAGGCAGCAACTAGTGGCAGTAGATGTAGCGCAATCAATCTTATCTCTACTATAAATAAAATTGAAGGGTCTGTTTGTGATTTCAAAATAACAGTATTTTTTACCCGACTGCATCAGAAGGAGGGTTATGATTTTCGAGTGTATGTATGTATATATATACTAGCGAACCGCCCTCGCTTCGCTTCGGGACCCGTAAGTATCAACCGCGTAGGTCCCGCTCCCGTAGGAATTTCGGGAAGATAATAAACTATCACCAAAATTAATTCAGGTTAAATTAAATTAAACTTAGAAATAAAGCTTACGACAAAATAATAGCAAAGTAGCAAAGGATCACAGCAAGATTAATTCAGATTAAACTTGGAAACGCGGCAAGTTTGGTATGGCAGTGGGTTCGACCAAATTTGATTACCATAAAAACGGTTCTAGTGTGTTAATCTTAAAAGATAGACATACACTGTCGTGGACATTTTTTTAGATCATTTCAAGAGGAATAATTCTTTCATACATATATTTTTGGTATCTTGAATCGTTTTCGCAACGCATGCAACGAAAGCCCTCGAGAATGAATAATTTTCCCCGTTTTTTCCACATTTTCCATTATTTCTTCGCTCCTAATTGTTGCAGCGTGATGTTATATAGCCTAAGGGTGCGGTTCCACTGAGGCGGAGCGGAGCGGAGCTGTGCGCGATTCACCAATCACATGGCTTGAAATCCACACGAAGCACAATGAGCGGAGATTTCAAGCCATGTGATTGGTGAATCGCGCAGAGCTCCGCTCCGCTCCGCCTCAGTGGAACCGCACCCTTAAGCCTTCCTCGATAAAAAGTCTATTCAGCACAAAAAAAAATTTCAATTCGAACCAGTAGTTCCTGAGATTAGCGCGTTCAACCAAACAAACAAACTCTTCAGCTTTATAATATTAGTATAGATTAGTATAGATATGCATGTTACATTGTATGTATGTTTGTATGTATGTCCATTTATTTGTCACGCCCCACAGTCCAAACGGTTGAACGGATTTCGACATAAGAGGTATCGTTGAATTCGTCAGAACTGTGTCAGTGTCATAGGCTATATGAATTTTCAAAATGGCGCCCGAAAGTGGAAGAAAAAGAGGGGATAACCTTGAGTTTTTTTCTTATCTTAGCAATATGGGTATCAAACATGTATCAAATGAAAGATCGTGAAAAGGTCTTTTCAAAAATATATAAATCATATAACGTTTAGGCACACGTTTTAACACAAATTGTCAAAAACCATCCCAAAAAATAGAATTTTTCGGCGAAAACACTAAAAAGTCTGGAATAAAAATATTATTATAAAAACAAAAAACCCGACTGCTTACAAAAGAACTCAACGCTTAGAAAAAAACAAGTTTCGCAATATCAACAAAAAATACTTGATGGTGCTGCAGGCGGGGACAAACAATACTGTTACCTACGGGTAAAAAAAGAATGATCACAAGTATATAATACTACGTTTGTCCTCGCCTGCAGCACCATGAAGTATTTTATGTTGATATTGTGACACTTGTTTTTTTCTTTTGAGTTCTTTTGTAAGCAGTCGGGTTTTTTGTTTTTATAATAATATTTTTATTCCAGTGACTATTTCTGTTTTATGAGCCTATTACTGAGATAGAGGAGTTTGTAGTACAGCAACCCGAACAACTGGCTACTTTTTCCCGGGCGAGCAATTTTAAAGTAGGGCCATTTTAATAGGCCACATTTGACAACTGCAGTTTGTCTTTGCTTCATAGTGAGGGTAACCTGCTGAAAAACATCGATTAATTTAATTAATCGATAAGGACTTCAAACATCTGTAAATTGAATGTGATTGTTATAAAAACTATTTTAATGACCGCACAGTTCAAACAATGACTAAAAAAACGACAAAAATAATGCGTCTAATAATGGCGCGAAATGAAATCATGACTTTTTTGTAACATTTCACGTTTCTGGATACTGGCTTTTGAGCCAGACGTTATATATTTAAATGAATGATTACATATTTTTTGGCCTAAAATGTAAGAAAATTTATTGTTCCCATTAAAATATATTTTATTTTGTAATCGTGAAATACTTTTTGACGATTAGTTCGACTTCTCGAATTCAACTTATCTACGGATCTGTTTCTTTTGGTACCATCCCTAATGTTTAAAAAGAAAAAGAGTTCACTGACGTAACTTTGTAACGACGTTAGTTCTTTACTTAAAAATGTAAAAATTATAACAATATCTAGTAGGGAATATTAAGTAATATGGAGTGCCTCCCTTACAAGGTTACTTTGTAAAATTTTGACGAACTGTCAAATGTGGCCTATTAAAATGGCCCTACTATACTTACATATACTGGTAACTTTATACCACTTCATACTGAGTGGCAGGTGGTGGCGGTCTACTAATATTTTGGCTGTGGTATATTTATGTACATCTATGGCTATTGGTTATGGAATAAGTCATCCCAGTCACTATGTCACTCATATGTCAAGATCAAATGTCATATCAATATTGTCAATCGTCAATTCCCGGTAGTGTTGCCACCTTAGCCCTTTTGGGGCCAGATCTAGCCCTTTCTATGGTTTGATTTCTCCAAATTTTAAATTTAGCCCTAAAAGGGCAATCTAGCCCTTTTCCGAAATCCTCCCTTACCTACTATTTTCAAAGAGTTGATATGTAAAATTCAAAAATAAATCGCAACAAGAGGTAAAGAATTAGCCAATTACATTATTCAGCATATTTTTAGCTTTGTTTGTGGTAACCTAACTATTACTTTAATTAGCGGGGAACACCCCAAACTTGTACAATCTGCTATCCTTACTAATATTATAAATGTGAAAGTGTATTTGTTTGTTTGTGACTCTTTCACGTCGCAACATGGCTATTATATGGTATGGTTTATGTGTATGGGGTTCTGGAATTAGGGAATTAGGAGGGTGGAGAGTGACGTAGGCTACTTTTTACCGCGGAAAAACATCTCATTCCTATGGGAAGATCGATGTTTTGTTAGTTGCTAGATATTTAGTTCCGGATGTTGTTAATAGATGCCGTTAGTAAAATTCATTTGCAAGTTCTGAATCACGCTATCAAATAGAGGATGTAATTTAGTTAAATCATAGGCAAATGTTATATCTGATGTTGAGGAAGCTGCCTCTCGCTTACCCTCTAGCTCTACTCGTGCTACACGAACGTTATTCCAGCGGAGGGGGGCGCCATGCTCGCCCTCTACGCGGACGACGTGGCGTACCTGACCACCTCGATTAAGTCAGGTCACGCCGCCGTTAAAATGCAAAGATGCTTCGACGCCCTCCCCAAGTGGCTACACGAGTGGAGGATGGCGATCAACGTAGGGAAGACGCAGGCCATCCAATTCGGAGGAACCACGATGCGCGACCCCACTCTAAAGCTCCTCAACCAAGACATTGCCTGGACAAGACAGGCCAAGTACCATGGGGTAACCCTGGACTGATGAAGCCCCACGTGACCAACGTCGTAAATCACGCCAAGGCAGCAGCTGTAGCGCTACGTCCAGCGCTCTCCTCGAGTCGCCCGTTGAGGGTCAAACCACCATCTGGAAGACCTACATCCGCCCCAGACTCACGTACGCGGCCCCAACCTGGTACGCGCTCCCGAGTGAACCACAACGCAGGCGTCTACGCGTGGTTCAATCGAAGACGCTGCGCCGGCTGGCAGGGGCGCCGTGGTGCGTGAGGAACGCCACCATCCAGCGGGACCTCAGAGTTGAGAGCCTGGACGCCCACGTGGAGGACCTAGCGCAACGGACGTTTGCGCGCGCGGACGCGGCGCGGTTTCTGCACCTGCGGAACCTGGCGCCGCTCCACGCCCGCCCCCCGGACCGTTGGGCACTCCCGCGCGACCTACTGCGCGGGAGCAGCACGACATGAACCACCTCGGACAAGACCGCAAGCCGCCGTCCGGTCGCAGATCGGCTCCTGCTGGGCTTCCCACCAGCGGGTCTCACCTGGTAGGGCCTGATCGCCCGGGCGGCGTGAAAATCATCATGACTCCCCGGACTAGACACCTATACTCCACATCACCATCTGGACAATCTTCGAGGACCCATACAGGGTCCCAACTCCCAATCCAACGACCGGTCCGTTGCTTATTTTTAACTGAGATTCCTACGGGAGTGGGACCTACGCTTCTGTTACCTACGGGTCCCGAAGCGAAGCGCGGGCGGTTCTCTAGTGCTAGTATAAACCGAGCAATTTGAAAATGCAATCATGATATTTTGTTCTTAACAGTTTAAATTGCAATTAATTGTAGTATTTTTATTTTTTGTTAAATGACCGTTATTATGATTTGATTGTTAAATTACGACAACGACTATAAGTTTTATCTTGTGTAATTATTGAAAGATTTTGATTTAAAAGATGTGCTGAGGAGTTTGTTTCGCCTTTCTGCTACTCTTATAAAGAAAAATAGCACCGTTGGAAACGGCGGTAGACTCAAAAAATGACATTAAATTTATTAGTGTATTGAAAAATACCCACATATCAAAGGCGAAACAAACAAATTGCATTTCATAAAAATGTCTAACTTTTTTAGCCCCTTTCTAGCCCCATTTTTAAATACCCAATTTATTAAATCTAGCCCTTTTTGGGTGCCCGCTTAGCCCGTTTTAAAAAATCAAGGTGGCAACACTTTCGTCATTTCATTTGTCATTTGCACATGAAAAGGAAAACAACAGCGTCTTACAAACATTTCAATTCAATTTATAATCCATCGAAATATTTAATTATTTCATGCATTGGGAAGTGAAACTGTGTATTTAAAATATTTTTTGTGTATACGATAACGCTTAACGCTATTTGTGCACTGTAAATTGAGTTAATGATGGCCGTGGCCAAAGTGTGCAGAGTGTGCATGTGTAAATTATCGAATATGACAGAATCATTTGAATCGTTTTCACAAGAAATAATTAGTAAGATTGAATTTTGTACTGGAGTTTTGGTAATTACTTTTAATTTATTTCCGTCAAGTTATCATCTTGTCTTCGTACGTGTTATATATACAACCTGTGTGGAAGTAGTTATTACTAGAATTTGTAGTGATAATGCACTAAAACGAAACGATAACTTAAACAAGTGCCTGCTGGTCTCTGAGACATGATGGTAAAGGGTCAATACTAGTTATGGTTACACCCAAGGAATCAATGATTAGTTGCTGATCAAGAAAGAATTGATAAGGATCCCCGGACACTAACTGCAGCCACCGGCGGTTGTGGCGCTGTGGCAATTCTTTTTAGTAGCGCGGTCCGGCCGACAGTCGTCAGACGTCGTCAGACGTCTTCGGCTGAAATCTGCTCACTGTTATTGGAGCTGTTGGCTGTTGGCCAGATCGTGCTTCTAAATAGAAGAGCCACAGCCGCTGGTGGCTGCAGTCAGTTTGCGGAGACCCTATATTGAAATGTCTGATCTAGACTGTGTCAGTTTAAGGCTCATTAACATGACACCAGTTTCTTGCACATGCAAGAGCAATAATTGAATGCAATTAAGAAGTGCAATAATTGCCATTCAACAATTGCATGGAGATTATTGTATGCGATTATTGCACACAAGTTTTGTTGTCTCAATATTTCTCACCTCTGAAGACTAGATATGATTAAAACACCTTCACAAGCTGCACTCTTGCTTGCAAATGCAGAGACAATTCAATGAATACAAGTTTTGCATAAGAAATAATGGCACATATCACACCAAGGTAAAACTTGAAATGCAAGTTGTCAAGAAGATCAAGAATGTTGTGTTGTTTAGATGATGCAAGTAGTTCATTGCTTCAATTTTATTGTATGCAACAGGCAAGAAACTGGCGTTATGTAAATAATCCCTAAGCCTTTCAAACTTATAATCAGTCAAATAATGTTGAAATATTAAGTTTCAACAACTTTGACATATTTATTTCCAGATACAAAAAGAAGATTGCTTCCCATCTCAAATATGCATTAAGTGCCTTGCTGATCTACATATAGCACATAAGTTTAAAATTAACTGTATCAACTCAGAAAAAGCATTTCAGGAATCAGTAAAATGTAGTAACGGTAGGATTAAAACTGAAGTACAGATGGAGAGGAATCATGAATTTATAAAATTGGAATCTTATGCTGATAATGAAAGGTCAAATGATGAAGTTAAGAGTGAAGATGTGATGATCTCTGATTGTGGAAAAAATTATGACAAAGGGAATACAAAAGATGCTGTGGAAAATACTGAGCTGAGGTAATTGTGATGTTTTAAGAACAAATAAATTAATTAATGCTCATGACTTTGTATAAGAAACTAATTTGTATAGGTGCTATGTGTAAGGTGCCATGGACAACACCAATAATGCATTACTAGCCGGAGCTATGCACCTGTGAACGAATTAGAACAAGACTTGAACTGGACTATTACTAACATGAACTGGCAGGACTAACTATCACTAACCGTGCCTGGACATACTAAACATCTTTATTCTAATAGCATCTGCTAACTAGACTAATCATCCTATAAAAGTGTACATTGAGTCTTGTTCTAAGTTAGTCACAGGTATCATGGGAGGTAGTGGAGTGGTGCTGCATGATTATTTGCTACCTAAATGCCAGTAGAAAAGTGTAAACAGCCCCCATGAGCTCTTAATTCAAGACAATTCACATTCACAATGTGTGGGTGACAGAGACAGCGCATTACAGGTAATAAGGCTCTGTCTCTGTCACCCTCAGGACCAGAGGTGATATTTGAGTTTGTCTTAGATAGGAAGAGTCTCATTTTGTCTCATCTGTGTTTCTGTTCTCGCAAAATTAGATAGTTGCTTCTAAAAGTGTAACAGATTTTTTAAATTTCCAGGTTAAAGAAAGAGAATGAAGTCAGAGCGATTGTGTCTAGCAAATCCAACATGAAGTGTAGAAAAGGACTCAGTAAGTTTAGAAGGTTATATTGTGAGCCGTGTCAGATGGCATTCAGCAATAGAAAGGAATCAGTGGAACATAAGAAGAGATTTCACAAGGAGCAGAAGAGTTGGATATGTGAGGTTTGTTTTGTTCTACAGGCAGTTGGAGAAGTTTTAGGGGCACTTATTGATTACTTCAGATTATCAAATTGTGACTTTGTGGGCAATGTAGATTCTCTGTAATGTCATATTTATTTAATAAATAAATGAATAGTTTACGAATTTAAAAACACCCTTTTATAAATATAACTGCAGTATGTATGTAAAGCAATAAATGTAGTAACTGCCATCAACCGTTTTGAAGTTCTCCTGCTTGAAGCCAAATCCGAGTGTGCTATTTAGCCATGTTTGTCATAAAATTGCATTGTCTTTCTCTCTTGCCCTTTTGACTCTTGCCCTCTGGAAACTTTCCAAGTTAATAAGACTACTTGAACTTTTTGAAAATTAAGTCGAAAGTTTTCATTAAATAATATACAGGTCAAATGTTGTTACAGATGTGTTGCTACCTTAATGTTAAGTGAAGCCCAAACCCATCCCAATAATTTTGATAACTAAGTTCAAATCGGATGAGACATTTTTGAGATTAGTATGCATAAACAAAATGAAAAAACCTTGTGTTGGGTTCTCTTGAATAATTATATTAAGCCCCCCAGTTTATTTGACATGTACAGACAGTGATCAGTACAGTTTTAATAGATAAAAACTATGGCAATGAAACTGTTGTAACCTCTATTTTCAGATATGCGGCAAGTCGTATGTCCACAGGTCATCTCAAATAGTACACATGCACTCGCATTATCCCGCGCGGTATTCCTGCCACGACTGTGATTACTCGACGCACAACAAAAATGATTTGGTCAAGCATGTCAGGACTCATACAGGTAAGTTTTAGTCACTAACCGGCTTCAAAAAAAAGATGGAGGTTCTCAATTTGTCTGTATGTTTTTTTTTCTTGTGTGTTTCCTCATAACTTCGTACTAGGTGAATCGATTTAGATGATTATTTTTTTTGTTCGAAAGGTAGTTATTGTCGTGTGGTGGAGTAGTTTTTTGTAAAAATTTAGCTATTTCTGTAAAAAGCAGTTATCATTTATTGTAACACAAATAACAAAAATACATTTTTATTTTAAACTTTATTCCTTTTTGTCTCATCCCATATAAATTTGAGCGACATCTGACGATTCGTTTTTGAGTTATCTCTACTTGTGAATATTGCAGTTTTTTATAAAAAAATATATTTAATTTTGTTGTTTTTAGGTGACAAATTATACAAATGCACGCAATGCTCGGCTGCGTATCGTACGTCGTCGAATTTGCGCACGCATGTGCGTCTGTTTCACGAGCGGATGCGCGCGCACGCCTGCCACATCTGCGGGAAGACGTATAACGATCGGGCGACGCTCAATAGACATATCGATGCGCACAATGACATCAAACGGTGAGTAGCTGACAATTGTATGGCTACAACCCATTAATGGCCCACTACTGAGCATGAGACTCTCCTCATTATCGAGGAGGCCTAGAGCATACTCCGCCATGCTGCTCTAGTGCGGATTCAAGCCGCCCGAACGCCTTCCGACACGGCTTAACGACTGCTATCAATCGATAACAACCGCGACCGCAGCTTTACGTGCCCTCCGAAGCACGGAAGCGCTCAAGAAATTTAACCACTAGCGGTCAGTCACCCATCCGACTACCGACCGCGCCCGCTGTTGCTTGGAATCGGGGCAAGCCGCCGGAGCCGGACTATGAGCGCTTCAACAATTGTATACTTGTATTTAAATAACTAAACGGTGCTAGTCTAGTGCTTAAGAATTCAGCCTCTTCTGGGGGTTCGGATTCGAATCCCAGGTCACGCACTTCTGAACTTTGGGAGTTATGTAGGTTATTTAAATATCCCTCGCTATAACTGTGAAACAAAACATCGTGACGCAATCTGCGTGCTGGAGAGTTCGCAAATCAAAGGTGTGTGAAGTCCACTAATCCGCACTTGGCCAGCGTGGTGGACTATGCCCCTTAACCCTCTCGGTCTGAGAAGAGGCCCATACTCAGCTGTGGGACAGTTATGAGTTATGATGATGATGATAATTATATGAATGGCCTTAATGGAATTGCCAATTCCCGCTGAAAACAAATTTATTATCAGATTTACAATTTAGCTCGTGAGCAAAATTAACTTACAGCATTTATACGATAAAATAAATGATTCGTCGATGTGTTTAGCGCAATGGTTACTATCCCGGAATGTCTTTCAAATGCGCCTGGGTTCGATTCCTAGCGAGGCCGAAATTTGATTGATGAGCTTAATTTTTTTTCTCAGTCTGGGTATGTGTGTTGTCTATGGCTCCCACGACAGGGAATTATATTGTGAGGCTATGAGTGTGTAGCGTTATTTATTACTGTTATGTTACTAATATAAGAACTTCTATTTTACAGGCATGTGTGTGAGGTGTGTCATTCGTGCTTCTCTCGCCGCTGCTACTGGAAGAAGCATCTACAGAAGCAGCACGATATCATTATACCGAGTTGTCGGCCGGGCCGGCCGAAGGCGACGGTTTTGCTTCTAGAGCGAAGCGAAAAAGTCACGTAGAAAAGGATGAATATCTTATTGAGGAACTTTGGCCAAGAGAGATATCTCGCCAGGGGAGACGACATACCTCAGGAGCGGCCGAGCTCCTACTGAGTCAAGATCGGAACTAGTATACAACATGGTTACTACTATACAACAATAAATTTAATTTTATGTACCTAATGATTACCTAAGCCCCCAAAAAAAATTTCAATCAAATACCTCCTTTACTTTAGCCACAGCAATTTTTTTTTCAATATTCAAAATTTCAACATGCTGTATCGTTTATTATTGTAATAGCAGAAGATTGTTGCCGCTCTTGTCAAAAGTGAGTGACCGATGTTTAAATAGGCTGTTCTATTATTTTTTCCTGTACTTTTGTGCTATTTAGTTCGTTAGAAAAAATCATTTTTGTAAATAAGATAGGCGTTTTTTACTAAATTTAATATGTTCCTTGCATGAAGCAGGGCTAGTGGTTTCATTTATTGTTGTGGTATCCACCTTGTATATGCGAGTGGTGTATAAATCTTCGATAACGTGATTCAGGCTCGTGACGGCATCGTGTGACGTGTACGATGTCGCCACAGATTAATCATACTTCGTATAACCTTTGTCAGTTGGTAGGGTGTTACAAAAAAAATATATATATTGTGTCAAAAATATTAGTTTAATCAGTCTGTTTTTTGCACACAAATAAATTTTAATAATCCCTCTTTAATTAAAATAACTCAAACAGTAACATTATTTTAAACTAAGAAAGAAAGAAAGAAAGAAAGAAACATTTATTCCATCATAACTACTTAATTAAATTTGCACTTGAAAAAATCAGTCGATTGTAACACTCAACCCCGCATCTGGGGTACTTTGTTACAGGGTAAGGGGCACAGTGATACAATATAAGAATAATCGAAAAACTAACAAATAATAAAAAGAAAAGTGTTACAACATAAAAAAATAGTAGTGAAATAACAGAAACCCAATCAGAATGCAATTCACATGGGGCTTTTTGATTAATAAGCCCCATGTTTTTATCACATTGATTTTGTTTCACCATGTTTTTGGCACTGTTGCAGCAGGAGATTGCAATCTAAAACACAAATATAAACATTTTATAGTTACATAACCAGAATAAAAAACATCTACCTGCATACATGCACAAAATTATGTCAGTTACTTACGGTTGAGAAGACCAGTTTTCACCTTGTGCACTGCCGGTTGAGGTGGAGGGATTGTCGTTCAACGGCATAGTTGACCAAGCACTAAACATAAAAAATATGTTAATAATGGCACACGCATACTAACAATAACACGTACTGGATAAACTTCGACTTTACTTACAATGAGGGGTAGTCGTCGAACACGTGTGTTCGACGCCTTTTCGTGTGCATAGGGGTTTCGAGGGGGGCGCCTTCTGGTTGCTCCGATATGTGGCCATAATTGATGCTGCAATATAAATAATTATTTGAAAAAATAATTCATGAATGAAAGTGAAAAAAAGCAAAACGAAATAATGAATGCATGTTAGTAAAAAAAGTACTCGTGCAAAGCATGCGGCCGGTTTTGGGCTCCTCCAGCCCCAGCACCCCTGCCCCCCCTACCACCCCTCGTGCGCACTCCACCACCCCTCGTGCGTACTCCACCACCCCTCGAGCGCACTCCACACTTCTTGGTGCGTACTCCACCACCTCTCGTGCCGCCACCTCTTCTGCCTTCTCCTCCAGCTGCTCGTCCGCTTCGTAGCATTCCACGTCTATTTGCCATAAAAATGCAAAGAAAAACAGCATACGTATACACATGCAAGGAAAAAAACCAAAAAACACACACTCAGAAAGAGCACAACAATATAGAAATTTCACAACACAGACAACAAACACAGCACAACAAACAAACTTCCGCTATATAATATTGGTATAGATTAATTTTGCTAGGTACATTTAATCTTTGTCCTTCATGTCATACTATTATTTTCCTTACTAAAATAAAAATATACACACACACACACACACACACACACACACACACACACACATACACGTGATATTATTATAGCCGTTCACACAAAACATTTTTGTGAAGAAAAAAAATTACGCTAAAACACCCATAAACGCACTATGATTCTATGACCCGAGAACAAACATTAATTATCTGTCGCACAAATATTTGACCCGGCCGAGAATCGAACCTGGGCCCCCACGGTTCGCAAGCACAGTCATTACCAACTAGCCCGACAATCTAAATCCGACCCAAAATAAATAAAAGTCACCACTAAAAAAATCTTCACAATCGTTAAAAAATATTAGCCTCTAAGTCTAAGCCACATTCAGTCATTAGTACGCTCAAATTATCTATGTTCCTCCGTCGACCCTGACCTGCGCAATGACGTGCGTGCGGCCATTAGATTCTCGCGTCTCATTTTATTTGTGATTTCATAAAGACTATCGAGTACTTTGGATTCACTGTATTTGTAATATGAAATATGACTAGTTTATTTACTGATTAGCACAATTACAAGTAACTAACGACCTTTTTATACTAAATAATCGATAGTTAAAAACCATACTTCTCCGCTACCGTTAGTAGTCGTAAGAAACACAGGCTTATTTCTACTTGAAATCTAAATAAAATCGACACGAAAACGTTAAAATAGAGTTAATAAATTAATTGTACTTACCAAGGCATGGTTAAAATCAGAATTAATGCACAAAATCACACCGAAATTACGAATTTAAAATAACAGAAAACACGCGCTCAACGGTTCAAATTCGCGCGTAGGTTAATATTGCCTATACAAGTTGTAGGCGCGAGAAGCTGCAGAGGGCTGCGTGCCAGTTTTACTTTCTAAACGTCACCACTGACAAGCCCGCAGAACGTTCCGTAACAATTACGAGGTTATTTTGGCATATACCTAATGACACAATAATATTAATGTTTCTTGCGGGATATACCAAATAAAACAAGCACTTGCATATAATAGTGAGCATGTAAGGCGTAACGGTGCTATAAAATAGAGTTCCCAATCAAGAATAACTCTTCTTTAATAAGGGCAAAAATTGCAAGCATGTAAGTCGAAAAGTAAACACCCGAACTTTATTTTGTAATAATCTTTCAAAAAACAATTCATACTATCATATACTAACAATGTAGCATATTTTTCTATGGGGCATTTAGGGCCTATCTCTTTATGAGGGATGGGCATCCCCCTTTACAAACTTTTAACAAAAATATTAAATTTCTTAACAATATTCTTTGGGAACGTATAGACATCAGATCTGTCTGGCGTTTGGTCTTCCTTTCTGCAACGTTTACCAGAGGTAGCACAATTTTAATATCTTCTAAAGATATCATTGCCATATCCGGTTTCTGTTTCGGTTTCTGGTTTTTGTTCATTTGTGGTGATTGGGACAATGTTATCATTGTTGTCATGTAATGTTGATATTAGTAAAACATTTTTTTTCGGTTTAGGACAATATGACACTAATGTTAGAGGTATCTTGTAGTGAAACCCGAAAATTGAAGTACCGACGGCTCGTTGGTTGATGAAAGCAGCAGGTACTTCTTTTTTATTTTTTCGTAACGTACCCACCATTGTTATCTTATTTTTCAATAATTCTTCCGCTAATGGCAGGCTACTATACCAATTGTCACACGTCAGATTCCTTCCAGAACCCAAAATAGGTGCACATAGTCGCATAACTATATCATATGGCTTATAGGTAACTTTGTATGCTCCTTCTGGTTGTTGACCAAGATATGGTTCACTGTTATAAGTATAAAATGTTATCGCGTCACATAATGCAAAATGTTTCAGACCATATCGCCCTGGTTTACTTGGAATGTATTGGCGAAAAATACAGCGTCCTCTAAATTTTAGTAGTTGTTCATCGATAGTGAAATTTTCATTGAGCCTATAGTTAGCGAGACACTGATCATTGAACTGTGTAAAAATATTTCTAATCGGTGCAAATCTGTCGATTGATTTTCTCGTCTCACGCGTGTTTATATCGTCAAAACGCAAACATCTGAGAATGAAAGAAAACCTGTTATAGCTCATTGTCTGCCGGAAAATTGCAATGCCCAGTCTAGATTCATCCCACAAGTCTTGTATTTTTCTATGACTAGACTTACACAAACCGGACAAAATAAGTAAGCCAATTACAGCTTTCATCTCAGTGTCATCAGTTTTATTGCAATCTCTTTGGCGTGAAAATTTAGAACTTATTTTCTCAATGTATATATTTGTACA
This sequence comes from Hesperia comma, assembly GCA_905404135.1. Classification (NCBI taxonomy): domain Eukaryota; kingdom Metazoa; phylum Arthropoda; class Insecta; order Lepidoptera; family Hesperiidae; genus Hesperia; species Hesperia comma. The sequence continues at coordinate 17,281,256 of FR990015.1, read as the reverse complement.
TTTAGTTATTTCTGTGATCATTTCATTTGTAACAAAAAGTTCAAAGCACTCTGAAGGTGATTTACATGACTGAGCTATACCTTTTGGGCCCGGAGTTTCAGTGATGATATTGTGAGAACGAGTTCTTGCTGCAGTACGTCCTTTTAGTTTCAGCCACTTAGTAAGTCTGTCTTTAGCTAAATAGACTTGTTCATCCTGACCTTCGTCAGCTTCAGTCTCGGAATCTTCGAATGCCGAAACGTCTTGTTCAGACATTGAATTATGATCCGATATTTGGAGATTATCATCTTCGACGCTGGCATCACTTTCTAAGGCAACATTGTCCTCGCAATCCGATAAATCTGCTTCTAACAAAGCAGTTAGTCTTTGCTGTTCAGCTTCCCAACTCATCTGATGAAAAATAAAAAATACTTTGTTATATAAACATACTAAATTGTATTGTAATATTACTAAATAAATCATAATGATAATATTACGTACGTAAAAAACATTTTTAAGCACTAATATAGTTTAAAGTATAAAAAACATACTCTATACTGCATAAAAAATTCATATGACATGTTTAACCCTTTCAGACCTGATCTGAATAATTTTTTTGTATCCAATGAATCTAAAAAAAATTCTGAGGCTAGAGTAAGGTAAAAAGACTACGGAAAAAATTCTGAAAAAAATCCTGGTTGTCAGCTTTTTGAGAAAAATTTGTTTTTCTTTTTGTGTACATATGTGCACATCCGTCCTACATAATGATAACACTAGTCTAGTGTATAAGGGGGTTTCATTGGAATTATAAAATGTTTATTTGTAAATATTTTTATTATGAAATATTAATTATTTTTATAAAATTAACAAAACTAAAGTACAATCCTTATAATAATTAACAATAATTGCTTTTTACAAAAAAAAATAACCGACTTCAATCTTGATAAGAGATAACTCAAAAACTACTCGCCAGATGGCGCTCAATTCAACATATAAGTGTAAAGTTCTCGTCACTACAAATTAATCAAGCCCAAACACTAGATAACTGCAGTAAATCGTTGAGGAGTTCCCTCGACTGTCTTTCGGCTTCATCAGATCGACTCCAGATCTTCATGAAATGGTAGCGCTTTAATGTACTTATGATAACATGAACAAACACACTAGTTGTCCATACAATTTTCGAAAGTTCCCCTCGATTTCTCCGAGATGCCATCATCAGATCCTGGTTTCCTTATCAGGGGACCCCACTGCGCATATCTACTTTACAACAAAAAAAGAATTATCAAAATCGGCCCATAAACGACGGAATAATCGCTGAACGTACATAAAAAAAAAGCATATATACGGTCGAATTGAGAACCTCCTTCTTTTTTGAAGTCGGTTAAAAAATAGATCTCTTCTTTGGGATAGGTAAAAATTGGCACATAGGTAAATCACTCATTCGCCCCATTCAAGAAACATGCTTATAAGTTTACGTATGAAATGCTAAGAAACAGTTTTTATCTTTGGTAAGGCAAAGGTGAACTTTGCATTTTATACATTTTATCCTGGTCCTTCCCTTGCATCCCACCATTTTGCACCGTGTCCCAAGTCCCTCATCATGTGCAGGGAAATGCCCAACATCGTCTCTTGCTATATCCTCTTCAGGGCGAACCTCTCCAGGTCTTCTTGGAATAATTTTAGGTATTGGGCTACTGCCACTGGGCCGTCCTCTTTTACCGATGATAATTTTATTCCTCAACACCAAACTTTCAGTCAGCTGACGACGAAAGTGCAGCAACGTGAATTGTTTATTATTTGGTATTTGTAATAATAATTGTTTATTATTTGGCATTGCCAATTTGATACTCTCGGTATGCCTGCACTACAGCTAAATCAGAAGCATGAAATATCATACGAAGAGTCCTTTTTTTTGATTTTATGAAGGTCCTGTAGTAGCTCATGCGTTGATCTCATAGGTCAACTCCCCCCATTGCGTGATTGTATTTCCTGACCACTTCGGGGCGTTCAACATCAATAAATTTCTTGTCTTTCTTACACCACCTCTTGAATAAGTATTTTTCACCAATACCAATAAAATTAGAAGCAAGATGGGTAATCTTATTATCCAGCCACTTGACCACAGTTACAGATCATTCGTTCCAATCCACGATGAGCTGGGCCCCACATCATCATCAATGTCGGGTGGGAAAACCTCTCGTTGGTTTTGATTGATGACATCTGCACCAACTCGGACAGACCGCAAGTCCCTTTCAGATGTAAACGGTTCTTCGTCATCAGACGATAGCTCCAAATCGGAAAGTCCTTCAAGTAGGGCTATCACGGCATCCGGTGTAAGCATATCGGTGTTCTTTTATCTGAAAATGTAAAAAAAGTATTTTATCTCAATATAAAGCATCAATAACATCAAAATAATATAGTTAGAAACATATTCAAAATTGATTTTTCAAATACAGCTAGCATACTTCAATAATCGTAAAAACATCGTTTACGCCTGATGTGTACATTTGTGTACAAATATAAAAATTGTAATAATTGATACAAAAATAGAATAACAAACTCCAATTATATGTTACGTATGATCTTAGGAATATAAGGGCTAGCGCGCACTGGTGACTTTTGTCAGCGCGACAATAAAGTTTTTGTCATTGTCACGTCATCTTACCCAAGTGGAGTGCGCACACGAAAAGTGACAGTGACAAAATTTTTCGAAGCGAAGCGTCATTTGCCGATATGAATTTCGAAGAGACGGTCGTTCTCTGTGAACTCATGAAATGGAATGACTGATTTTTTTATCGAATTAAGATAGCAAACGAGCATGCAGCACCACCTTCCGCTGCCGCCCATGACAACTGTGACCGACCCAGAACTAGACAACGAGTCTCGTTCTAATTCGGCCACAGATGCGTTGCTTCCCCTGAGGACTGAGATGGTCGCCTCTAAAAAAGTGTAACCGGCTCCACACCTTCCTATCCGGAACACAATTGTTCTTATTACACAGTAGGAATGGTACTAAGTACCGTGGCGAGCGGTGGTACTTCCCCGGGTGAGCTCTAGGCCCTACCACCTGCTAAATCTATATCTGATCTATAGTATTTTGGCATTTGATCGTAAGGTCATAGCATAAACCATAGATTTTAATTGAACTTAGATTGAATAAACCATACTTTAAGACTGCTTTGGTCTTATGGCCTTAAATAGTTTAAACTGGACTTGATCGATTTTCTACCGTTGATATTAAGAAATAATCCGTGACAAGAAATGAAATGGAAAATATTGTTTTGCTAATTTCTTCCCATGCTTTAATTTTCACATTAATATCTGAATACTCTTTCAACTTTTTATCATAAAGAGCAGGTCTCTTTTCCACTTCTTCTATAAGAACATCATTATCAATATCGTCTTCGCGAATGTTTACATTTTGCGTAGGTTGTGACGCCATTTTGCGCGCGCCAAAGTCGGTAGTCAGAATGCAAATGGCGAACGACCGACGACGAGAGTGACAATTTTGTTACCAGTGCGCGCACCGCTACGAAAACCTAAGGGCGCGGTGACAGTTTCGTCACGGGCTTGTTCGCCGGTCGGCGTACACAAATGTCACCCAGTTGTCGCGTCGTAACATGCGCGCATCTCCATACATATCCACGGACTTGATAAGAGTAACAAAACAGTCTCGCTGACAAAAGTCACCAGTGCGCGCTAGCTCTAACACATCAATTCATATTTTTGCAGTGCGTATATTTAGCTATTTTCTACTTTTTAGAAATAAAAATGATGAGCTTACCCACACAGTTCCAACTTTGGTCAGCCACTGGTCGAAACATGTAGAAAAAATCACAAAGAATGCTAAGAGATGGCGTTAGTAGTATCAATTTTTGTAGTTTACAATGTGGACATATGAACACAAGCGTTCTCAATTGCAATTGTAGCGAAATAAATACCAAAACATTTTTGTATATTTTATGTGTACATTCGTGTACGCCAGGTCTCAAAGGGTTAAATTGATATCAAATCATTTAAATCGATTATTTATTGAAAACAATTGATAAATACGTACCTTGTTAATTTGGCAACTCCTGTAAAACTATAGCGCGAACACTCGCGGGGTGTTGTAAGCACCCCACGCAAACTTTAACACGTCCTCACGACACAGGTGCGACCGCTACACTGCGCCCCCCGCCTCGTTTCGTTGCGTTTGTACGTGGTTTGAAGCTACTCACGCGCACACATAATTACGTAAAATAAAGTTTTAACATAAAATTTTACGTTTGAAAACCGCTGGGGTGCTGACAGCTCCCCATGCGAGTGATCGCGGGTTAATAGGAAAGTAGAAATGATTGTCAACTTTACCACTTTTACGTAAGTAGCTAACCTCATATTCATTATTCTCAATGTTTGTGAGTAATTTTCAAACAAATGCTTGACTAGCTGTTTTCCAACAAATTGAACGACTACAAAATCGTCCTTTTTCGGTTCTACAAAATGAGTTAGTGGCAGTTCATCCTCAGACATTAAACTATCAGAGGAGGCTATCGAGATGTTTTCTATATTAGTCTCATCACCAGTAAATATAACTCTTTTAACTGTTTCTTTGGTCCTCAGTCTCTTGCCAGGAATTCTTATTTTTGAGGCACTTTCTTTGTATTTTCTTTTCCCAATTTTTTACGTTCTCTTTCCAAGGATTCTCTTTGGCTCATACCAATCCCCTATAGCCCTCGAATTGTCTCATAGGTAATCCGCGGGTTTTCTTCAATTAGCCGCTTAACAGTAGCCACATTATTTTCGTTGCGTACGTAGAAATTTGATGTGTAATAAAAACAATTTACAAATGATTTCCCGCCAATTTTTTATTTTTATTACCAACAAGGAAGTCCTCCACATTGCGTCGAAGACGGCCACCGGGGGGGTTTTAGTGAGTAAAAACCCCACATGGGTTATGTGTCGCTCCCTCGGCACAGGGTACCTTTTGAAGGTTTCCCCCTCGTTAACAAAAAAAAAGGTAAATAGTTTTGATTAGCTAGAAGTGCAAAACTTTTAGAGTGTCCCATGTATAATAAGCCTTTTTAGCGACTTACGAATCTCAACTCCAAAAGTATTTAAAAATAATGTTATCCCTTTGTTCTTCATTTATAGTCGCACAAAGAAAGGTCCTTTGGTGTTTTTACTTCACGTGCATTGTGCCTACAGAATTTAGCTTTCTTAGGCCTTCTTAACTTTGCAACAAAATCGGTATGCTGTTTAATAACTTGACTTTTCTGAACTTTTCTGCCGACATAATAGTTTCCCCTTTACTCTCTGATCTTCATTAAATGCTCTGTCCTTTTTTAATCGAAAATATCCATATCAAAGTTCTCCTCAGATTCATTTACATTATTATCCACTTCAATAATTTCACCTGTCTGATCATCCAATATAAAGTCAGAAAAAGTGCTGTGTTTGTGTGTCGACAAAAGTCACAAATAATCCAGTAATTTCATCTAAAACGTGATTTTTTATCTGGCTAACTGTTGTAGCTAGGGAGCCCAAGAGGGGATTCTTGGATTTACTCGAGCGCGGCAGATTAAGGTACAGGGGGTACCTTGTACCCAGTTAAGTACCTCCACCAAATATAAGCCTCATATATAAGGCCGCGCCTCAAGAACTTTGCCTTAGTAAAAAAAAAGTGTCAAAACGAAGTGCGCCAAACATAGGCGCCAAAGTATGGAAAATCCAAACTTCAAGTTGATTGCGACTGGTGCTAAGTTTTGAAAAGATTGGAGAACTTAAGTTTTGAAAAGCGATGAAATAAATAAAGATTCATCAGCACCTACACAAGTGTGTAATGAAAGGTAGGTAAATTAATTATCGTGGAAATAAAACACATTTTAACTTACAATCCTAAAACCATATAAATTTATTACAGTGAACAAGAGGTTACACCAGCCACCAGCCATACAGTATGAAAAAAATAAAAATAAATAAGTACCTTCTTTTTATTTCATCACGGGCTTCCCTTGTCATCGGGAACTTAACATATTTAGTGAATATGTTCCTCATGTTGAGGGCTTTGGTCACCTGCCGTATAGCCCTAGATGCTGTGGGCTGTGACACCCCATGGCATTTGCTTTGGCCTACCAGGGTTTGGTAAGAACCACTGGCATAAAATGCCAGTGTTATCAGAACCTGAATGTTATCCAATTGCACTCTTAACTTTTTTGACATTTCAAATAATTTAATGTTTGAAGTATTTGGATTCTTTGGATATACCTTCGCCTGCAAACTAGGACTTAGTTTCTCCTCCTCTCCTTTGGAATGATAGTAGCCAAGTGGCTAATCAAATTCCGAGCCAAAGTCTTAGTCAGTCGGTATGTTTTTATAAACTCCCGATCCGATAAGGCGAACGGATTCGCCGCGAGCCTACGTGTTCGCGCTGTAGCCTGGCATTTTTGTTCGTCTATTTGGTTATCTACGGCTAACATCCTCCATTAAGCCGCAAACTCATTTTCACTAGAAACAATATTAATTCGGTTATAGGTTAGGTAGATATTGTATTCAAAAACACCGTAATTAATAATTAAAAATGATAAACGTCTGTTAAATAATTAATCTTTTACTTACGAATTGTAATTTTACTTCCACTGACTTCAATTTTTCACAATTACCACACAAGTTTATTCGACAAAAGTAAGTAATTAGTAACTTAAAGAAAGCGTCAACAAAACTGCATAAAAACCCTTCGAGATGACATTTGAAACGTCAAAAGTTTAGGAGAATACCCATCAACCTGCGTTTGGAAACACGCTTTCTTGACGCGCATTAGTAGAATACCTTTTTGCGCTCGCGTGACGCGAGCTTGACGCGAGCGTGTTTGACAGCGCTCGCCAAAGCTAAGAGAATACGGAAAGTGTTCTTTTGATCGGAACTGCACTGCAACTGCACTGCAATCGAACTTGTTAGCTTACGTGAATTAGGGTGCTGATGTCCTTACCATGGTGTGTTTAGAATAATTATAATATATCTTCCACCAAAAAAGAATTATCAAAATCGGCTCATGATCGGCTTTGAAGTCATTTATAAATTACAAACGGACACACTTTTTTACTTATTTGTACAGTTAAAAAAATGAAAAATATAGGTACAGCAAATGTAAGTTTTTTGCGAACTTGTTCCAGTTGTTGCAGACTTTTGTCTTTGTAAGCACGAGTGTGTCCTCGATGTCTTGGGGCCTAGAATTTAAGTGTACTTAATATTAGTTAAGACCAAGATTATAATATTATTTTAATATTTAACAAAGTAGGATACATTACCAAGGTATCTCTGCTATCCATACCCGCGTTTGACATAGCTTGCTTAATAATGTTGTCGATTCGCTTATTGCGATTCATTATATTCCTAAAACAACACGTTTAAATCAATAAAACGTGTAAAATAAGCTATCAATCATATATTTTTTAAATATAATACTTACTCGGTGCTTTCAAGTTGCGCAGTGAAGTATTTTGTGCGATGCGCCGAATGCGCGGGCTACCTTAACAACAATAATCGATATTTTGTCACCAACAGCCAATCAAACTCAGCGTTACAGTACGTATAAACGACAAAATCAAATACGCGCAGCAGGAATATGGTCATTTTGATACAAATTTCATTTCCGAAATACTTATCTAAGTAACAAGCGAAAGTAAAAAACGGCAGGTAAAATGTTACCAAATGACAAATTTTATTTTATTGCGGCGCGGCAGGGAAAATTCTACTATATTACATTTTTAACTCTTTTGCATTAAGGAGAAAAATACTAAATGACAATGAGTACATAATTAAGATGAGTTAAAAAGTCAATGATAAAACAAAAAATATTTTGTTCGGATAAAATTTCTTAAGTAATGCTCATACCGTGGATAGTGTAAGAAAAAAACGACTTTATGTTTAAACGCATAAGTTTGAGTCGAGTCAAAAGGAGAATGGGCGGTTTCGTACCAAGTATTGTAACACTTTATGATGTATGTCATTAAAAAGGTCTTAAAAAGTACTAAAACTTTTTGTATGGCAGCAAGTCTGGATCTAGTGCAGGAAAAATGATATAGCCTATCTATATATCTATGATGCGCGCTATCATGCAATTCAGCACGTTAGCGCGCTTCGTAATCGCGCATTTATGCACCGCACCGCCGCTACCTCACTCCCCTTCGCCCCGCACTCACCAGTCGATGCTCCCGCGCAGCTAAATTGTATAGCTGCGGATAGAGGTAAATAAACTTCTACCCGCAGCTATTCTCTAATACGAGTATAATGTGCTTTATGATTGGCTAATTAACCCTGCACGTTGTTTCTCGATATCGTCCAGTAAGTTGTGGCTGGCTACTCAGTCGTGCACGATCGTTCGTTCGTTGTGTGACTGCGCTGTGTATATCGTCGGTACAAAAGTCAACTTGCCAATCTGCAAATGTCAAAATGTTCAGGAAGGGTAGGATTTTAATAAAAAAAAGTATGTATCGTAGTAAATCAGAGATTTATTAAAATCAATTCTAGTTAATGAATTTGTATACTATTACCACAGATACAATATTTTGCCAAAATATGGGTTGTGTAAAAAATATTGATGTCCAATGTATGTATGTCAAAACTGCCAAAATTACACTTTGGCTAGTTGACTTTTGTACCGACGATATCAGTTTTATTTAACCGTTTAAGTGGAAACCGTTGACCTACGCTTGTTTTATGGACCTCTGATTACGACCTCTATATTTTGAACTATGAATCAACATTTTGTTACAGAGAGTTTGCAGAACATTTTGTTACCTGCTACGTTTCTAGACGATATTATTATTGATGAACAATAAAAAAATGGCTGGAGAATTTTTCTTTTACTTAATTTTATTTACCTTAGGTATGGTTACAGATATGTAAACGACTTATATACGAGTAATAACACTAACAAAAAAACTTAATAAATCATATGTAACCATGAAGCAAATATAGAGAGGAGACGTTGTCTATGTAGATTTCCCTAAGAAAGACGCGTGACACTTTGCGGGGCGAGGGGGTGTTAGATCCCGCCCACCATCCGCCCACTTGTTTATTTTCCATCTAATGCCCGAGATACACGAGGCTAGTTTTTCAAGCTAGGATAGCAAGCTAGTGTCAGTAAGCTAGCAAGCTAGTACTTCTGGCTTCTAGCTTCATAAAATATAACTTATAAATGAAGCTTGTTTTGTCTACACGAAGCCAGAAGTACTAGCTTGCTAGCTTACTGACACTAGCTTGCTATCCAAGCTTGAAAAACTAGCCTCGTGTATCCCGGGCATAACGGTCAATAGCAAAACTACTCGCTTCGTTGTATATCGATTTTACTATGTAGTTTCACTATCTCACACTAGATGTCAATAAATGTAGGATATAACAGGGACGGACTCAAAATATAAGAAAAGTGTCGCCATCTAATGTCGAGTAGACAGCACTTCATCCTTTTCTTTGAAAATGTAAACGTCCATAACGTTGTGCACAAGACGGGCGCCGACGGTAAACTGACTTTAGGCCACGCCTACTGTGATGATGACGTCAGGACCTAGTTCAGTCACAGTGCACAGTTGCTTAGGCCGTCTCCTATCTATATTTTTTTGCTTCATGTGTGTAACACATATTTTTATTTCATTGAAACCCTAAAATAGGTCTTAATTATTACAAAACTTTTAAAACATTGGAATGCAAATAATTCTTTACCTGCATTCAGTTATTAAATATTTTTGTATGCATACCATATAACAGTCCCAGGACAACATGTTTATACAAGTCGCAACTTGTTACAAGGGTTGGTACGCACCCCATACAAAAGTGCCCATTCTCCTTTACTAATTACATAAGTTTTAAGTCCAATACCTCCCAAGTGATAGTTATTAATTTATCGGTAAAATGTTGGTCGCTTGGTCGCCGAAAACAGTGAAAATAATTGTTTTTTTGTATGACCAAGCGACAACAAAACTCTTCCTAACGTTACGGGAGTAGGACCATTCAACGCAGAAAATTTTGCTGATTTCAATGATATAATATCGTCCAAAGTGTCGCTTGGTAATTTTTGCCTTTCAAGCGTCGATATGTATTGCAATAAAAGAGAGTTTTCATTTCCTTCTATATCATTTACACCAAACGTAGTAGTCTCATCAAAATTCTCTGAGCTATTTTCCATAGCAGGTAAATTGTCGATTCGCACTGATGGCTGGGTATCATAATTATCTTGGTATTATTGCGATGGTCTTGCTGTAATTTGTACTGAAGATGGGTCAACATAATATGGTCCTAAATAAAATAATAATAGATAATACTAACCTGCTTTTGAATTACCGGTTGTTCATCGTTCGATAAAAAAAGTAGTTCATAGTAAGTCCAGCTAGATGGAACGTAAATCATCAGTCATCGGTTCTTTTACCAAAAGATTTTGATTTTGCAACCTTTTTCGATTCCTTACTAAAATTAGTCCTCAAAGAATTCAACTTCTTTTTTACATCTTCTCTCGTGCTTGCTGTTTTGATCTTTTTATAAATGACGAGTAACTTGGGTAGCGCAATATTCCTTTGCATTTTATCACGATAATCATTTGACAATGTATTCCAAAGTTCTGGACACGTTTCCCATAGTCTAATAAATTCTTTTAAATATTCTTTATCAGTTGGAGGAACACTATCGAAGCTGTCTTCATCTTCCATTGCTAAAATATTGCAATACCATTCGCAAACACACATTAATATTGCAATACCCTGCCTCTTCCTGATATTGAAAATATTATTTCACAATTTCTGGAATTCCGCAATAATATTCAGCAATATGACAATACAATCCGAACTCGTGTGGGTAGCCTATGAGATTTAATTAATTAATTTATTTATTTAATATGTTGCACCAACAAAGTAAACACTCATACACGCAAAAAAAGAGCAAATGTTAGGGGAAAAGGGGGGAATGGGAGTCACTTAAGCGATAATTCAAATAACGAAAACAATTATTGTGCTAACTTTATTAAAACAATTTGTTTACATACTGTAACATATCACCTATCAGTCTCAATATATTTTTTTTTATTTGGAATCATACTTTGGCAGTAATTAAAGTTTAAAAAAAAATCAGTTTTGACCACCATTGTCCTGACATGCGGGTAATTGTAGTCAGCCTGTAGGACAATGAGGGTCAAGGATATAATTCCTCTATTCAGCAATTGTCGCACACGTAGCCCTCAGGAGAGTCCCATCCTGTGCAATCTTCGTGAGCCCACAGTCCGCAGGATGTGCATCGGTACCACATTTCATTGTTACGGCCAAATTCAGAGCAGATCATACAAATATTGCCAGCATCTTCGGTATCATCGTCTTCGTTGTCATCGCATACATTAGTCAGGCTTATATCGGACTCTGTGGAAGAGCTTGGCTCTTGAAGTATACGCCTCTTGGCCTTGTTTACAGATTTCTGTCGTGAAAGGCGTTTCTTGCTTGCTACCACAGATGGTCCTTTTCCTGTCCTAGCCGATTTCTTGATATTTGTATTTCTTTTAATTTCTTCTTTATTTTTTTTCGCTATTTTCTTATTTTCTTTGTCTATCAAGCTTTCTTTTAAAGGTGTTGTTGTCAAAATCTGGGAATGTTTCTTCGCTTGGCCTTTTCTTGTGGTAACAGATTGTTTTCCTTTAGGAATCGGGAGCAATGTATCGATTATTTGACTTGATTGATTTGATTGTGTTGACGTGGAGGGCATTTGGTTGTCAGTAGTAGAGGCCATTGATGAACGTGGCACTTGAGCTGCCATCGTTTGGATGGAAACGGAAATAGAAGGTGTCTGGTCCTTAGCTGTTGTGACGGAAGCGGACGTCGTTGGGATTTGGCAGTCAGTTGTTGGGACGGAGACAACATTGTCATGAACAACTACTAGAGACTCATTCAGAACTTCAGCCGCAATGAAGTCTTCTTGAGAAAATACGTTGGGGTTAAGTGGGAAAATCCCTGCTGCTCTAAAGCCCGACTCTCCTTTGCTGATAGACGCCACTCCTGAATATGCTTTATTAAACAGAGAAGCGACATCATACGGCGATATTTTTTCTGCCAGCCGGTTTTTTAAAAATAAGTCGCATTCTCTTTTGTATGCCGCTTTGAGTGGTCCATAGAATACTATATCCAAGGGTTGCATCCTGTGTGAGGTATGAGGAGGTAATGAGAGCATGTGAATATTATTCTCCTTGCAGTGCTCATATACAGCCAATGAGGTATGACTAGCGTGATTGTCAAGTATAAGTAAGACGGGTTCTTCTACTGTCGGCTTAGCATGACTTGTGAAGTGTTTTAGCCATTGATAAAAAAGATCCTCGTTGATCCACCCATTGTCGGAGCATTTGTATAATGATCCTGGAGGACCATCCTTTTCTAGTTGTGGGGTCATTCGTTTTCTCGGGAAAATGAACATTGGTGGAACAAATCCACCTGCGGCGCTCATTGCACATAATACCGTTATGTTTTTTCCTCGCTCCCAGCTTGTAATGGAGCCAACCCTTTTTTGTCCTTTAGGGGCCAGTATTTTGCCAGGGTCTTGCACGGTGGAAATCCCTGTTTCGTCGCAATTATAAATATTTTTAGGAGCGAAATTATGTTTTGTCATCAACTCTTCTAATAGTGTATAAAATAAGTGAACCTCTGTTTTATTGAAAGCAGTGATGCGATTAATACTAGTGGGTTCTGGTTTTCTTACGGAAATGTTATTTCTTCGCAAAAAGCCTTACAACCAATCACGTCCTGCCATTTTTGAAATTGGGTCAAAATTGTGTTTCAATCCTAGGTCATTTGCATATTTGTAAGCTATTTTTCTTATTTGAATTGCAGTACAACCATAAAAAATATTGGAAAGTAACTTAATCCGTTCAGCTAAAGTTTGCTCTAATTCAGCAGTAAATACTGGTTGTCGTCCTAAACGCGGATCGGAAAAGGATTGCTTCTTCAACCGCTTCTGGAGGCTAGAAAACGGAATGTTCATAGATTTTGCAGCATTCCTCATTGAAAGTCCTTGTTTCATAAGCTCTTCTGCTTGTGCTAGTGTGGCAGAAGACCACTGGGCTTTTTTCGTTGATCGAAGACGTATTTTCGGCATCTGTGTACAAGAAAAATAAATAAATTATAAAATAAAGGTAAGCAGGCAATGGGAGTCAGATACAGGGCAATGGGAGTCAGTGACTCCCATTGTCCAATATTAGGTCTTCGCCAAAAAAATTAAATATATATAATTAGGTTAAGGATTCACTAAAAATCTTTCATTAACGTGGTTTATACAAAACATAGTTGATAATACACCAATAAAATTGCTTCAAAACAATTACTTACGCTTAATTTGTACACACGTAAAATTATATCAAAAACGCGGGAAAACGTGACGCAGCCTTCCTTTGTGAACCTGACGGGCAAACTGAACGGTAATGCGGCAGCGGACGAGGGGTGTTACGATCGACTATTTTCGCCGCTATTCGTGTTTCATCGGGTTTTTGTTTTCTAGGTATCGTAGTGACCACCATTGCCTGCTGACTCCCATTGCCTGGTTCTCCCCTACAACAAAAGGCTAAGTGTCACCTCAATTAAAGGCGCAAACTAAAATTGCATGCAGCAGAGTACTTAAAAACTAAAGTAAAAAAGTTAACAAGTATTTTCGTGTCAGAAAGTTAGATCAGTAACAAATACTGAAAAAACAACAAAAAACTGTCTTTTTCAAAAAATAAAACAAGAAAAATTTGAAATCAACAAAACACATTCTCAAAGCTCTAATTATTTTGTTCCGTTTGGCCAACTTTTAGCTGGAAATGTTTTCGAAGTAAACACAACATATCCAACGTGTCATCTGCTAGTCTATTCCGTACTTTGGATGCGCTAAGATTTGGTTTCGAGAAAGATTAGGATTTGGATGCGCTCCGTTCGTTTGTCAGTAAGCCGTTCGCGCCACCGCCAGTGGCTCTGAGGGCTGTCGTGGGCGACGCTACCTCACGAACGACGTGGTGGCGCGCGACCTGAAAGTTCCGGCAATCGCGGAATAAGTGGTCCGGTTGGTTCGGATGATGTTCGACCGAGCCGACAACGGGCAACATGAGTCGCTTAGGGGAAACGCACCCCTCCACGAGCGATCGCGATCGCGAGAGGTTCAAAACACGCTTGTTTTCAATCCCGTAAATCCCGCGGATCCCGCACCCGTAATCCCGCATAGTGCGGGATTGGAAAATGACGCGGGATACCGCAATATCGTGATTTCGGTATTGCGGGAAATATTCGTTGAAATATTTCAATCCATTTCTCTTATTAGGGCACTGATTAGACTTATGGTCCCACTCGCCAATCGTTACATCTTTTTTTGTGGCTGGTTTCATCGAAATACTGCTTCAGTCTTAATTTTAGATTTAATAGTTTGATTTTTAAATTTGTCAAGTACTTCGGATGTCGGGATTGTCTTTTCGTACAGAAAACATAAAAGTTGGTGTTGAGTCGATGTGGTGATGAAATAATAGACGGCGCTCGATTGTAATACTGGTGTATTGCGAGTATAATAATGGTTACAAAAGGAGCGTGCGCCTGCGCTGAGGTAGTGTGGCCGACTGATGTCGCTGGCGGCCGGCGGGGTCAACGCTCCGGCGAGCGCGGTCAATGCCCCGCCGTAACGGTTGTCTAGTTGCGCCTAGACAGTTGGTAATACCACACTTGCTGCACCACTTGCCGGGACATGCAAGTCTTCCACTCCAGCGCCACTAGTTTTGCTACATTCCACCTAAAAACAACATGCCGATTAAATAACCTTCAGTCCCAGAAAGTTGAATTCCTATTAAGTTGAATTCTCTGAATGTTGAATTCCCGTTAAGTTGAATTCTCTGAATGTTGGATTCCCATTAAGTTGAATCCCATTAAGTTGAATTCCCGTTAAGTTGAATTCCCATTAAGTTGAATCCCATTAAGTTGAATTCCCGTTAAGTTGAATTTTCTGAATGTTGGAATTCCATTAAGTTGAATTCTCTAAAAGTTAATTAGAGATGACTCAAAAACCACTCACCAAATGTCGCTCCAATTTATAAGGGTCCATGTGGCAAACACTACTTTTCGAACAAAAAAATAATCATCAAAATAGGAACACCCAGTGAAAATTTTGCATAAATTAAATTCACTTTATTGAGAATAACTCAAAAACTGACCGTCAGAGGTCGCTCAAATTAAAATGGGACGAGTTAAATGTCGAAAGAAATCGGTTCGAGTACGAAGTAATGAAGTAACACACATAAGACAACGACGTGGTTGGGTTGATGATTTACTAAGTTCCTTTTGCCACCTTCCAGCTCCATCATTAGACCCTGGTTACCATATGGCAGAAAAGCACCCGTAAATACGAATCTATAGACCCCAAACTTGACGTTAGAACTAGTTTTTACTGATATTTATTTTGAGCAGCAGTTAATTCTAGTTTTAACTAAGTCAGTTGAAACGCGTTTTGACTAGTCAAACGCGTTTCAACTGACTAAAACTAACCCCCCCGTTCTTAGTTAAAACTAGTTTTAACTAAGGGGTTTAACTGTTATACCTATATCGTCTGCATAGATTGCAACTTAACGAGAATTCAACTTAATGGGAATTCAACTTAACGGGATTCAGCTTAATGAGAATTACACTTAACGGGAATTCAACTTAATGGGATTCAACTTAGTGGACCTGAAGGTTAAATAATATCTACTTTACTACACAAAAATAATAAAGGAAAAAATAATAAACTTATTTTGACTTTAAATGTGATCTGTTTTATTTTCTCTCTGAGATATTCTATTTTTTTCTTAATTTCGATAATAGTCGTAAGGGTATAATATGTCTTCCATTTTTCTAAAAGTGTTTGAAATGCCTGATTGCGTGCATCTTTATTACAATACAGGCTATGCGAAATGTTCCATAAACATGGAAAATCTTTATATGTATAACTCCAACAATTCAATAACTGCGTTTTTCTCCGTACTAATAACAGTATGTTCAAGAACGCCAAGGCGTTGCTCGGAATCCATTTTTGATACCTAACACGTCGCGACGTGTTGCGCGTACAGTGGCACAATAGCAACTGAACCGACAAATGGTTCGGTGGACGGCTCCACACCATCAAATCGGTCCAGACCGCACCGCGTTCGATGTGCAAGCGCTCCGAACCAGCCGTACCGATATTTGTCCGGCGGACCATGCACCACACGAGCAAATATGGTTCGGACCGCACCATGTTCGTGGTTCGGCCCGGACCAAGTTCGATCGTCTTTATTATTATTAATGCTCTTTAGGAGCAAGTCCGAAATAAATGTCTGGTGTAAATATTTTGATGACAGCTGCTGATGTTGTTCCGAAAATACTTTATTGTGAGCATGGACCTATAAAGGAGTGGACAGAGCCTCGCTAAAGAACAACCTTTGTCGGCCAGGTCGGCCAGGTCGCTATCCGTACAAGCCAGCATGACACACATTGACACACTGGTCGGCCATTACGAGTTCAAACGTCAACGCAGCCGATACGTTACGTGGTGAATTTAATAAGTCAAAAAAAATGTCTTGCGTGGTGAAATCCTGTAAAAACCGTAGTGACCAAAGGAAAAAAAATCCTGGAATCACGTTTCATAGGTAATTTATTAATTTATTCTCTTTATCTATTTAAAAAATATCGAAATAAAATTTCATTTTCGACGATCATAAAGACAATTAAAGTTCAGTGTTGTCAGTATTCACGTAAGCATATTACCGAGATTGTGGGAAATTTGGTCGCTTTGCTTTGAGTCATTTATTTAATAAATCTATACTAATATTATAAAGCTGAAGAGTTTGTTTGTTTGTTTGTTTGTTTGTTTGTTTGTTTGTTTGGTTGAACGCGCTAATCTCAGGAACTACTGGTTCGAATTGAAAATTTTTTTTTGTGTTGAATAGACCTTTTATCGAGGAAGGCTATAGGCTATATAATATCACGCTGCAACAATTAGGAGCGAAGAAATAATGGAAAATGTGGAAAAAACGGGGAAAATTATTCATTCTCGAGGGCTTTCGTTGCATGCGTTGCGAAAACGATTCAAGATACCAAAAATATATGTATGAAAGAATTATTCCTCTTGAAATGATCTAAAAAAATATCCACGACAGTATATGTCTATCTTTTAAGATTAACACACTAGAACCGTTTTTATGGTAATCAAATTTGGTCGAACCCACTGCCATACCAAACTTGCCGCGTTTCCAAGTTTAATCTGAATTAATCTTGCTGTGATCCTTTGCTACTTTGGTATTATTTTGTCGTAAGCTTTATTTGTAAGTTTAACGGGACCTACGTGGTTGATACTTACGGGTCCCGAAGCGAAGCGAGGGCGGTTCGCTAGTTCTATTATATGTTATTTATTCTTTACCAGATTTCCTAAGGCAAACAACTAATGATTTGACGAGAACTTGGGGATTACGTAAACGTTTTGTTTCAGGAATGTCAAAGGCTTTTCTGAATCCTGAGCACCATATAATATTGAGAGATGTCTTCTGTCACAAAATCCACTCCACATTCTGAACATTTTCCAGTACGTTAGCAATCGATAAAGAAAACTCAGGTTTTAACTTTCATAGGCAAGAATTTTCTGCTATGAGTACTTATGCAAAATTAAATAGTGTGTTTATCACACCCACTTTTAAATACTTAATACCTGAAAGATCCTTTATTCGTTTCAACCTTCAAAAATCGAGAAAAAAATGCTTATTTGGCTTTTACACAGGTTATGAAAAACTTTCTTGAAATTCACCAATTGGCCCAATAAAAATGCCAATCATTGTTAAATGCCTACAAAGAATTGAGTTGTAATGATATCATTAAAATACACTTCCTGAAGTCACCTCGACTTTTTTGAAAATAAGTTGATTCAGTGAGTGATGGAAGACGATGAACGCATCCACCAAGATATTGCTTCAAATAAAAAGCGTTAATAAGCAAAATGGACCCCTGCAATGCTTACAAACTACTGTTGCTTTTTGATAATAACATCTAATTTTAAAAGATGGGCAGGAAAAAACAAGAAAGTTAAATTTTTACACTTATATGAATAATTTATTATAAAATATACTTCAAATCTTTAAAAAATTAAATTGAGAAATTGTCTATAAAAACTATACGTGTATGTGATATTCTATTTACTGCCCATAGTTCTCTCTAGCATGGTAATTCCGAATCACATAACCAGATCTCTGAACACATAAAAAGATTTTATTGTTGTCTGGGGTTATTTAAAAAATAGATTTTGTTAAATTTTTAACTGAATTCAAAAATAAGAAGGTTCTCAATTCGACAGTATTTATGTTATGCTTCTTCTTACGTTTGTTAAACAATGTTTCGTCGTTTATGAGCCGATTTTGATAATTCTGTTTTTGTTGGAAAGTAAATATTGAGTGTAGTCCCGTCATAAGGCCACCAGGACCTGGTGATGGCATCCTAGAGAAATCGAGGGGAACTTTTGAAAATTTTAGGGGCGACCAGTGTTATTGTTAATGTTTTCATTAGGTTTATTAAAGCTCAACAATTTAATGACGGCCTGAAGTCGATCTGATGAAGCCGAAAGACAGTCGAGGGAACTGTTCAACGATTTACAGCAGTTGCCTTATGTTTAATTTTAATTTGTAGCAACGAGAACTTTACACCTTGATGGGTTGAATTGAGCGCCATCTGGCGATAGTTTTTGAGTTATCTCTGCTGGTCGATGTTGAAGTCGGTCTCTTTTTTTGTAAAAATAATTTTTTAACAATTAAAATATTTTCACCTTTTTTACTGCGTTTTATTGGTAAAATATTTTGCTAACCTGACAACCCCATGATTCACTCACTCATAACTAACCGCCGCCATTACGATGTCACAGTTTTGTCTTAATGACGCGCGGTCCACTCCTATTGTGAGCGACATACCCCATGCTAATGCTACTGTTTTGAGTATCGCCCGTGCTGGCATTATCGCGTTTACGACATAATATCTCAATGGTTTACGAACATACATACCTTAATGAAGACATGCGATTAACATCATGCATTTCCGCAGCTTGTCGCAAAGTCCCGCGTTTGGTTTCATTGTGAGCATCTTCATAGTGAGACAAGTTACACCGTCCTCTTTCAGTCTTTCTCATGCGTTTTCTAGGCATTTTTTAAGCTATTGCATAGCTTTTATCGCGGGCCTTGGGCGTGGGGACCGAATTGAGAAATTTCGTACCGAAAACACCTAATTAGGGTTGCCACCCGTACTTTATGATAAAGTATTGTACGTTATTTCAGGCAATTGTACTCTATACTTTATGAGAACAATAAAGCACACGAAAATACTTTATTTCGCATGATTTGATTTCTTTGTAATAAAAAATGAATCACTTATTAATTTTAATTCAAATATAGATTGTAAAGATGCTGTGCAATTGTTTAGTCGAGATCCTAATTTGATACAAACTGTAAAGAGCAATAAAAATATGTTTTTAAATATAATAATAAAGAAAAATAAATTGTACTTTATTTTGATACTATGTACTTTTTTTTTCTCACCAATGTACTTTATTTGCAAAAAAAAAGGTGGCAACCCTACAACTAATACATCTCTCTATGTCTCTCACAGACATGACATAAAATAATGACACTATAATGACTTGAGGGTGATAGAGACAGTGCCATACAGGCAAGGCAAACTGTAAGGCACTGTCTCTGTCACCCACACGTCATTCACGCGCCAAAAGATCGTTGTAGGACTAAAATGTCAAATGTCAATTTTCTTTTTAAAAAGAATTATTTTGTCAACTGAAATAGTTCTTATGCTTTTGTTCAGAATATTTAAATCTTCTTTGCACAAATTAAAGCATTATCCGTTTCTAATAAAGATTAAAATGTCTTGCACCTATAATGTGACGTTATGATGTACGTATTCTTAACAATTAGGCTTACGTCATTATTATGCGTCTCTTTCAGTGATATTGCCTATGAACTTTGATGTAACTTTTGATAACTAGGAAAATATCTGTACTCGTATAATTTGTGTACAAAATGTTTTAAACATGAATAAACAAAGTGCATTTATTAATGAAGAAAGTCACGAAAAAATAGTGAAAGAAAATGAGTTAGTACTCTATATACATTCATTTTATTATTATTATCACAAATGCAGTATTATTTTTTGTTTTGTTAATTTATATATATCTAATGCTATGCAATAGCTTTACCGCGGCAGTCTCCGAGTGCCACACGTCTTTTTTTTATAGCTTGAAGGGCTGAGGTAAAAGCAGACGAGCCACCTGATGGTAAGTGGTCATCGTCGCCTATTTATTCTAAAGTTCAAGCACAGAGCCCATGAGTTTAGATTTTTACAAAATTTTTTTGGAACGAAATTCCTTACGGCAGGTTTGGAGGAGATAGGGATTTTGCTGCGCGACCGAACTGAAAAAAATGTGATAGTAAAACCGTAAGAAAAAATGCTGGAATAAAACCGTTAAATGAGACGTGCGCAGGCGCGACAGTCGTATTGATAAAAGTGAACTACAAACATTGAGCAATAAGGAAGTGTAATAGCTTTTGCATGAAACGTTTTATTCAAGACCCGCATTACTGCAAATTATTAAACATTGCAAACGTTTGATCAAGACGCGTAAGCGTGTTCGAAATCCGCATCACATAGGACCTTTTTCACTCGACGCCAAGCGTAAGCGTAAGCAGCGCAGCTACCGGGGCATTTATTGCTGTGCATTTTGGACTGCGAATATTATTTTATTTCCTTGAGACAGTTAAGGGGCATTTGTTGCTGTGCACTAACATTATTTTTTTGCAAATTGTATCGATTCTACATTAGCCGAAGGAACTTCGTTCCTACCTGGTGTCCCACGACACCACATTTCTTTATTAATTTGGTTTTAACTTGTTAATGTATTCTTGGAGATCAGATCAGAAGGGAGTTTTATTAAAAAAAGCAATATTACACACGTTTTAACAATCAATTTAATTATTTTTTTAAGTTCGACAATTCTAACGTTATTAAATTAAACAAAGATATAGATTTAGTAAGGAAAACATGCTGAAAATAATTGATATTTTAAGAGACGATTTGCATATGGACAACCGGGGTGGCAGTATACCCGTGGAGCTACAAGTTATGGCTGTTGTCAGATACTGGGGTAGACATGAGGTAAGATTTTATTTTTCAAAGCGTTTTATCTGTAAGTACTATGAATATCTATGTATATTGTTACGTGTCAGGAGTACTGGGTTCGAAAAAATACCAAAATGTACCACAAAGACTTTATTGTACTCGTAGATACACAAATTACACAACGTACGCAGTACACACTAAAACACTCTGCACGTAGGTACTCATAAACACACTCGTCGAACACTGTATCGCACGTAGAAATCACTTCACTTCGCACTGGTATCGTTCGTAGGTATCGCTGGTATCTTCCTGGTTTCGCTTCCGAAACTAGAATGTCCGCGGTTGACGCATCGCCCCTTTTTATACCACTCACGCACCATTCACGCCAATCCAGAACTTTCTCGCTAATTCCGGACGGACCAGATTCGTCTAAAATTCTAGTATGTTCCTTGCAACCGACGTTCGCCCTTATGACTATTGCCGTAAGGCGAAGCGTCGTGCGCGTAGTTTCGAGATTGCCGCGCTCCTATTGTTTGCGCGACATGTTTATGGCCCCTATTGTTTATTGTTTAGCGAGGCAGATACGCCAGGGCTGTCACATTGCCCCCCTCTTAGTCATGCTCGTCCCGAGCATCATTCGATAGGTCTTTCATTAATCTTCGTGACAACTATGCCAACGGGCCTTCCCATCGTGCGTGTAGCTCCGGAGACTTCCCTTTCCTCCACGGTGGATTTCGCAACCATACAGAATCCCCCTCCTTGAAACCATGTTGCCTTGCCTCGCGATCGTACTGGGTTTTCATCTTATCGCTGTCCTTCAAACATTGTTCTTTTCACCTGACCTCTTCTTTACCCTCATGCTTTAAGCAACGTCGACCTTCCTCGGAACATGGGCGTTGTGACAGGGCGTCGGCATTCTTCGGTTTGGGCGCCTTCGGGGTCTTCGTAGGAGGCTTGGCGGTCTTCGTAGCGGCGGGAGCGGCGGCGGCGGCTATTAGCTCTTGGGTGTCGACTTGAGTAGCCCTCGACACTGATTTCGGTCGTTTTCGAGTCCGGCAGCTCAGCCTTATATGACCTCGTTCACCGCATCCGTAGCAAATAGGCCCAGTACGAGGTTTAATCGCTGCTACGACTTCGCGCACCTTACAACTTTTATACTCGCTTCGTACCGCTTCTACTTCCAGAGCATGCGCTAAAGCTGCTTCCAGTGTTGCGTGATGACCCAAGCGCACCGTTGCTCTCACTTCGGGATCTCGTATTCCGCTGACGAACGCCTCTAAAACTATGTCTTCGACGGGTGAGGAACTCGACGCGTAGGCTCGGCGTACGAGGCGCTCGATCTCCGTAGCCCATTGCTGCAGTCCTTCACTCGACTTCTGTGACCGGTCTTTCAGCTGCGCGCGATATGCATACTCAAGGTGCTTTTCTCCGTATCGAGTTTCCAAGGCCTTAAACAGCGACTTAAAGGTGCGTCGATCGGCGGGCAGGTTCTCAAGCACCAGCAGTGCCTCCCCTCGAAGAGCTAGGGTGAGTGCCGCC
Source organism: Hesperia comma (assembly GCA_905404135.1). NCBI lineage: Eukaryota > Metazoa > Arthropoda > Insecta > Lepidoptera > Hesperiidae > Hesperia > Hesperia comma. The sequence continues at coordinate 17,258,610 of FR990015.1, read as the reverse complement.
AACGAGTGCTCATCCTTCCAGCCATTCGCACTCGCAACCACCTCGAACTGGTACCTGAACGCTGTCCACGAGGAGGTGCCGTCGAAAGTTGGGATCTTAAATTTCGGGGCCCCAGGCCATGCACTGGTTGTTGCCATGCCCAAAACCTTTACTTTTTGCAGCTCGTTGTCCAAATCCACGAGCCTAGTTGCGAGGGAGTTTACTGACGCACTGAGGCTGTTGATCGACGCGTCATGGCTTGTGAGGGCTTGGTCGTGCTCGGATGTACGCATCTTTACGAATTCCAGATCCTCCTTCACGACGTATAAATCTCCCCGGAAACCATCCAGCTTTGCATTGATTCTCCTTAGGCCTGCCTCCATGGTTTCGCGCAGGCCTTCAAGTTTACTTTCCAGGCTCCGCTGCATGGCTTCCATCGCCTCGCGCTGGCTCCGCTGTATGGCTTCTAATAACGAGGCCATGTCGAATGCACTCGGTGTCGGTACTGATGCAGTTGATGTAGTCGGTGGTCCAGCAGTGGTCTCCGTTTCTATGCGGTCACGACCCGGCGACTCCATCCGCGCGGCATCCAATGCCGTCTGCCGTCGCGTACGAATCCCTTCTTCACTTTGCGGTACTACAGGCATTCCGCTTCTGTCACCAATTGTTACGTGTCAGGAGTAAGGGGTTCGAGAAAATGCCAAAATGTACCACAAAGACTTTATTGTACTCGTAGATACACAAATTACACAACGTACGCAGTACACACTAAAACACTCTGCACGTAGGTACTCGTAAACACACTCGTCGAACACTGTATCGCACGTAGAAATCACTTCACTTCGCACTGGTATCGTTCGTAGGTATCGCTGGTATCTTCCTGGTTTCGCTTCCGAAACTAGAATGTCCGCGGTTGACGCATCGCCCCTTTTTATACCACTCACGCACCATTCACGCCAATCCAGAACTTTCTCGCTAATTCCGGACGGACCAGATTCGTCTAAAATTCTAGTATGTTCCTTGCAACCGACGTTCGCCCTTATGACTATTGCCGTAAGGCGAAGCGTCGTGCGCGTAGTTTCGAGATTGCCGCGCTCCTATTGTTTGCGCGACATGTTTATGGCCCCTATTGTTTATTGTTTAGCGAGGCAGATACGCCAGGGCTGTCACAATATGGTAATGCCATTGAAGCGCTCATTGCCCGGCGGCTTGCGTCGATCCTAAGCGATCGACAAAGTTAATCAACAGCGGGTGCGGTCGGTAGTCGGATGGGTGACCGTTAGTGGTGGAGTATGCTCTAGGCCTCCTCAGTAATGAGGAGAGACCCGTGCTCAGTAGTGGGCCATTAGTGGGTTGTTAGCTTAGCTTAGCTTATGGTAATGCCAACTTCATTAATATGTAGGTACCTACTTTGTTAACTGTAGGTGACCTATAGGTACCTTTATTAGCCATTGTTCTTTACTATATTAGGTATCTATCTTTTAGATTCAAGAAGACTGTGCTGATATACATGGCTTAAGCCAACAGACATTGTCACGTCTCTGCAAAAAAGTGGCTATTGCTTTGGCAGAAAAAAGCCACTTATACATAAAAATGCCTTCAAATTTAGGCGCTGAAATAGAGACAATCCGGAAATTTGAAGGTATATCTGGATTTCCACACGTTACTGGAGCTATAGACTGCACTCATATAAAAATTCGAAAAGTCAGTGGAGATGCAGGCCAGTATTATGTCAACAGAAAAGGAAACTATTCCATAAATACTCAAGTAAGTATATAACAATTTTCATATTCTATTATAATGTATAATAAGGACTGATTTTATTATTAATCATGTTTAATTTATTAATTGATTGATTACTTACAGGTTGTTTGTAATGCCGATTTAAAAATTTGTGACATAGTTTGCCATTGGAGAGGTAGTACTCATGATGCAAGAATATTTCGTGAGAGCTCTATAAAACAAAGGTTTGAGGAAAACGAATTTAAGGGCAAACTTATCGGTGATAGTGGTTACCCATGTACCCAATATTTACTTACCCCTGTACTAAGACCAAGAACTGAAGCTGAGAAGCGCTATAATTATAGTCATATTCAAACTAGGAATGTCATTGAGAGATGTTTTGGTCTGCTAAAACAGAGATTTCGGATATTGTTGGAGGTTATGAGAGGAAATTTTGACACAATAAAAACTACAATTGTAGCCTGTGCAGTGCTACACAACTTGGCTATTGAATTTAATGACTCCTTTGATCATGGTATGTATGAAAAAAATATTACAATAACAAATATATTTTGTTGGTGTAAGTTAAACCCTCTTTATTTTTTACAGATGGGGAATATAATGGGGATAGAGAAGTAGAAGATACTGGAAACATAGAGCAGGATTTAAATAATGTAACCAACATAAATAGAAACTTATTTATTGAAAATTATTTTTAATTAAAAATTAAAAATGGGTAAATGTTCAACTATTCTTTTAATTTCTTCCTCCAGTACTCTGCTTCTAAGTTCAAAATTAACATTTTTTGCTGGTGTATCTCCTCAGCCCGTTCATTTTCTCTCTCCTTCGATTTTTTGGCCAATAAAAATAATTCGCGTTCGTAATCATCATCTTTCCTCTGTAAGAAAAAGTAAAATTTGAGAATTCAGAAAATCAATATTTATAGTATGTAGTTTAACAATATTAATTAGACCTTCTGAGTGACAGGTACTCCACTTGAAAGTTTCCTTTGAAAAATCAATAGAACCCAGGAAAGCTCACCTTTTTTATTGGTCGGCATTTTTTCCTTGAACTCAGTGCTTTTGGTGTTGTTGCCAATAAAACGTTAGTTTGGTCCTTGTTGACGACGTATAAACGGCCCGCTCGACGTAGTACCTGAAACGAAATGACCTGTAAAATTAGTAGATATAAATACATAAATAGAATAGATACAGAAAACATACTTACCTTTATTATGTAACGTCTTGTGGTGCATTTTAATTAAATAAATGGAATGGCCAAAAAACTACTGAAAAAGTATATAAATTGTGAATTAATGTCTATTTTGTCCCGGACTCACCCTTGACAACCGCTGCCTCGCCCACCATGGCCTCGCCGGCTCGCCGCACGCGACGCGCCGCGCGCGCCCTCCCCGCCAGTTGCTCGCATCACCGCCCGACGGCAACACGTCGCCGTCCGCGACCCGCACAATAACGCAAGACGATACTCGCTCAGTAGTTTTCGGGCCGATTTAACTTACCGCAATCGTTTCATTTACCTTCGCTGGAGTACGTACCAGTCCCATCACCAACATAAAAGTGGTCTTCGAGCCGAATCGAACTAGCTTCAGCGAAACAAACCTGTGTGGCAGGGATGCCGTTATTCCCATCGCCGCGTGTAATACAAACACGTGCATCGAAGAAACGTGGAACAACGGCTACAGAAAGAAGCATGGAAGTTAAATCAGACAAACAACCTACAACAATAGCGAGCGTCAAGTCGGAGATCGCGCCGCCACGCGGTGCACAAGATGGCGGATCGCACCGAAACTCGAAAAATTCTCGAACGTCGTCTGCCGCCGCACGCCGACGCGAACTAGAATTAGCAGCAACACAACAAAAGGCCGCTATCGAATTAAAAGAAGCAGAAGCAGAAGCAAAAATGGCAGCAACTAAATGCAGGATTGAGAAAGAACTCATAGAAAAAAAATTAGCCGTGGAGCTGGCTGCATTGGAAGAAAGTTCATGCCACTCACGACTATCATCAGTGTCCTGCACCAGGAGTAAAGTGGAAAACCGCTGGCCAGACTATATTTGTATAAATTACACTACATATTTGTAAGTGTTTAAATTGTATGAAGAAATAAAATATAACCTCTAAATATTCAGATGCTCCTAATTTTACCTTCTCTTCTAAACTCTTTACCAGTTCTTTTAATTCTGATATTTGTTTCTCCCTTCTGCAAATTTTATGATTTGCCGTTGAAAGGAGTTTTTTTTTAATGTTCTATAAGTTTCATGAAACGCTCCCATGCTTCATTTGAAACAAAATCTTCTCGTGACACCTGAGTACATTGCCAACCATCCATAAAACGAAATTTTTTCCTCGGTTGAAGGTTGTCATCAGATGTTGATCGTTTTCTGAAATCATTATTTAAATATAAAATATTGTTCCAAATGTCTATTTTTTTTTGTTATAATTGTTATAATTGTGTCCAAATCTTATGTACAAAATTGCATTGAGCGTCTTAGCTGCCAATCGATTTCTAAGTTTAGTTTTGACTAAACTCATTTTACTAAAGACGCGTTCAATATCCGCATTTGAATATGGCAAAGTCAAAAGTGACATTGCAAACTGGCACAAATCCTCAAAAGGGTTGTTATTGGCATTGAGATATTATGTACTAAAGTACTAGAGAAGACACCGCAAAGAAATTTTATTCGCCAGTCAGTTGCGGTGAATGCACCTCAACTCTCTCATTCGCTTGCCAGCTCGCATGCGCGTAAAACGTCTGAGACCTGTCAGTGAATCTTTAAAACTAGCGTGAACAATGCCCAATTGTGTATTACGTAATTGCCGCAATAACTCCAGGAACTGAAATAAATGCATAGAAGTAACTTTTCATCGGTTAGTTACCATATTTCACTATTTTCAAATAAATACGAAAAATTATTTAACGTCTGCCATATTGTGTCCTTCTCATAGACTAACAACGTCCAGTAGTGATAGTAGGTACAATTTGTTGACATCACATTAAACACAATATTATCAGTTTTACACGCTGACATTCATGTCTCTGTAATGTTTTAATTCTTAAAAGACTATACTTTGTCCGCGGTTCCGTCTGCCTAGCATAATCATAATCTATACTTTTCACCCCATAGTTCAAAACTAATTGACAAATTTTACCATCTTAGAAGCGAATATCTCACAAAATATTAAGACTGTAGTTACTAATCCATTCACAGTACACGTTCTGTCTAATACCAAACAAATTAAAAAAGAGTGGATCAAAAAAAGCACTGTCAAGTTCAGTAAAAATGCGCGATATACCTAAAAAAATTCCACGCGGGAAAAGCCATGGACGAAAAACTAGTACTGTATAAAGGACTGAGGATAACATTTTAATTTCGTGTTTTACTATACTTAAATAATTCTTTTTGTTTTTCTTGTTTTTTTTATAATTAAAACATTTGTTTTTGTTTATTTATTAAAAATTTATAAAAATATATTTTGTTTTAATTAATTCTTGTATCCTCTCTTGTAAGTGAGCCCTTTTTCAATTCGTTATTATTATTATTGGTTATTATTGTGTATCTCCAAAATTAGTTTAACGGGTCCTAAATAATTATTGTTATTGCAAAAAATATTTTTTTTTGTATACGAATAGACGGTCTATACTATACTAATGTTTATCCATGCATTAAGTAAAAAGTGTTTATTTCAATGTTACAAACAGACACCCCAAATTTTAATTAGTTACTTGTTTAGACTTTTTGTAAAATAAATTAATTTATTGATGTTTGTACTTAATAAATGTAGAACGTGTACACTTTACAGTAGAATTGAGTTTTGGGGGATAAAATATTCACAATAATACTTAACTTTAATTTTTTGTTTCATTCAACCTGATGAACCAGATAGGTAAAAAACATGTAAAAACCCCACACTGACCGTTCTGTGTCATAAATGTCATAATCTATATTCCGTCGTCATAGTGACCGAGTAATGAATGAAACAACCTACAGTCCTACAAGCATCTTTTGGCGCGTGCGTGACAGAGACAGCGTCATACAGGTAAGGTAAACTGTAAGGCGCTGTCTTTGTCACCCACGCGCCAAAAGATGCTTGTAGGACTATTATGTATCTTATTAAGCGTATTAAGCGCTGCTGTTTAAAATGATAGATTAGACAGAATAATTTTTTATAGCGCTGCAGCGACGGATAGCTTTAAACCGAGAAAAGGAACATGACTTTTGTTTGACGTAGCTTCTCTAGTTTACATAGTAACTCAATGGTTATTGGCTGAATCTTTGTAATTCATAACTTCATTCCAGAAATCGGTTGTAGATCCGACTGATTCCCATTTAATATGGACTATGTTTCTCCATTGAGATACCAGTTTTTCAATCTTTTCCGCATTCAGTTGGAACTCCTGTGCTATTTCCACAATAGATGGTTTTACCACTTTTAAAGTATCTTGTACTGAAAACATAGATACTTTCATAAGTACTTTAAAATTTAACGGTAATCTGGAACGAAGTTCTGTCAGGAGCTTAAGTGTAAAGTTTTTGCAACGCTGCCGAAAAAAGATTGATGCATCAGGTTGTAGATTATAATCTAGTAATTTGGTTTCAAACACAAATCCCATATACGGTTTAGGGTCTAAGTAGCTCTCTATATTTTCTGTTAAAACGTCTACCCTCGCCGTTGGGTTTAATATACGCCGACTTATCGACTCGACCAGAGCAATCAAGTCCTTGTAAAATTTTGTCGGGTCAACGTGATTACTTTCAAATAATTTGTTCACAACTTGAACTTCCTGTAAAATGGGCTTTAAATAAAGTAAGTACAAGTGATTTTGTGGATCATTATACATATTGTATAGCATATTTGCAGTATAACAATGTTCATCTCTTGTGGCAACTTCGAAGAGGCATTTTAACTCCACCCATTGTTCTAGAATACGAGTAACTGCTGGTTCAATCGATATCCATCTGGTGTTACACATCTGTGGAATCGTAAGTGGAACTGTTCCACCGTTGATCGTTTGAAACATCGTTTTGTAATATAGTCTTCGATTTGACGAATGGCTGAACCAGTTGTAGGTTTCTCTTATAAGGAATTCTATATTTCTTGGTAAAGTTTCCGCTGCAGCATGGAACAAAGCCAACTGTAAAGAATGGCATACGCAGCGAACCAAGACCAAATTATCATTCCCCGTTGCATTTTTTAACCCCCGACGCAAAAAGAGGGGTGTTATAAGTTTGACGTGTCTGTGTGTGTGTGTGTCTGTGTGTCTGTCTGTCTGTCTGTGGCATCATAGCTCCCGAACGGATGAAGCGATTTCAATTTAATTTTCTTTGTATTAAAGGGGACTTACGGGCGCGTGTTTTTAGATATGTTTGATGAAAATCGGTTGAGCCGTTTAAAAGTTATTGGGGCTGAAAGGGGGGAAGAATTTTCATTCTGTCTCTTTGTGGCATCATAGCTCCCGAACGGATGAAGCGATTTCAATTTAGTTTTCTTTGTATTAAAGGGGAATTACGGGCGCGTATTTTTAGATATGTTTGATGAAAATCGGTTGAGCCGTTTAAAAGTTATTGGGGCTGAAAGGGGGGAAGAATTTTCATTCTGTCTTTTTGTGGCATCATAGCTCCCAAACGGATGAAGCAATTTCAATTTAGTTTTTTTTTGTATTAAAGGGAACTTACGGGCGCATATTTTAAAATATGTTTTATGAAAATCGGTTGAGCCGTTTAAAAGTTATGGGGGGTAAAAGCGGGGAAGAATAGCCGAATGTATGCAAATATACTCGTGTGGGGTCTCAAATGAAAGGGCACAGTAAGAGAATATTTATGACTTAATCGAGAATATTCTTACCTATAAAAAGTATAAAATAAAAATTAAATTAAAAATTAAAAAAACCCCCGACACAAACATTTAAAAAGTAAAAAATAATATCTCTAAAAATAATACGTTGCGTTGGGGGACCGCTCCATTTACTTCTAACTTTAACACAAAAAAATATTGATAAAATATGATAAGTCTTGGGTAAATAGGCATGTGATACTTATGAAAAAAATCGTAGATAATGAGTAGTTAGGAGCGGTCCCCCAACGCGACGTATTATTTTTAGAGATATTATTTTTTACTTTTTAAATGTTTGTGTCGGGGGTTTTTTTAATTTTTAATTTATTAGTAATGAGTGCACACCATTGTTAGTTCCTGTCATTACTGATGCATTATCCGTGCCAATACCGATCAATTTCTTTAAATTTATGTTCAAATCTGCCAACAATCCTTTGATGCCGTTCACTATACTGATAGCAGTGCCATCTTCAATCTCAACCAATCCCAAGAATGTGGAAACAATTTTTTTTAATGATAGACTGAAATATCTTATCGAAATCCCAAGCATTTTGACAACCGATATATTTGTTGATTCATCAAGTAGAAGACTGTACTCTTGGTCTCCTAAATCAGTCACAATTTCTTGAATGAAGTGGGGTGCCAAAATATTTGTTATTATATTGGTGCATTTCGTACGGTGCAATCTTATATCACTGTTTTTACTGTCACCAAATCGATTTGTGCATAATTGGGATAGATGATCAACAGTCATAATTGCACAATGCTCACATACAAACAAAGCAAGTGAAGCTTCTGCTTTTTGTGTGTCTATATTTTTTTTTATTTTCGGAAAATTTATCTTTTTTTGATTTTTCATTGGCTCCATCGATTTTTTGTGTTTCGATGAGGTAATATGGAGCTTCAAAGCAGACAATTTTGCTATAATTTCGCACTTGCAATACTTACAGTAAGCTTTTGCCGAATCGTTTTCAACAGGTGACAACCACTCTTTAAAATCAGTCATTTTCTCCCAATCGGACCGATAATGTTGATTATATTTGGGCGGCATAATTAATTAGGTACACTAGGATTATAAAGTTAAGACTAAGGGCGGTCGTACACGGACTGCTCGAGCAGTTAACGACTGAGAGACGTACACGGACCGCCCGAGCGGTCGGCGTCGACTGCTCGAGCGGTCGGTTGTTGACTGCTCGAGTAATCACTACCAACCGCTCCAGCAGTTGATTTTCTACCACAGTCGAGTCATGGATTCTGACGAGGAAGCACTGCTTTTGCTGCTTCTGCTCAAGCGGAGACGACGGCGGAGACGTCAAAAGAGAAAATTTTGGGTTCATCCAATTTTGGAATTAAGAGAACAACATGGACAATTCCATCATTTATTTATGGAACTTAGAAGTGATGGAGAAAAATTTTTCAACTATTTTAGAATGTCAATGTCTTCGTTTGATGAATTGAATAATATACTAAAGTCTCAAATTAAACGTGAAGACACAATTATGAGGAGAAGTATCCAACCAGAAGAAAGACTAGCAGTAACATTGAGGTTTGAAAAATAAATAGCAATTATTTAAATTTTTATTCATTAAAAATATTAGAAATTACATCATCGGACATTACTGAAGATGATGAAAGGTCTTCAAATTGAGAATTTTGGTCATCAGCCACTGATGTAGAGGGGCCAGTCGCTGATCTAGAGGGGCCAGGCACTGATGCAGAGGTAGAAGGGCCAGTATTATAACCCCATTGTCCACGGTAATCATTAAACGATGAATATTGTGATGAATATCCCCTTTCACCATAACTCGAAGGATATGTGTGATTTGTCATCCCTTTAAAGTATTTCATTACGTTAAGTATTTCTGTCTTAGCGTCTAGTTTATACTGTTCATAAATTTTTTTGAATTCGCCAACTAATGATAATAAAAACAATTTATCTTCATCTTCATTATCAATGCGCGAATTCTGCGATTTTTCATCGAAACGTTTAGATAATTTTTCAATTAAGACGTTCTCATCTGTGATTGTAGTAGTTAATTTTCTTTTGTTTCTTTCTTTGTTTATTTTATTTTGACGATTTTCGCTTTCTTCGGACGTAATTTCAGCGTGCTCACTTTCTTGTAAACTGTTTGTTTTGTCGGGTCTATCTTCTATTATTGCCTTTAAAAAAGACATCTGCTGATAATATGCATATGGCCGAATGTTGAGGGCTGCTGAACCACTCTTTGGTTTAATTTTTTTAGCGTATCTGGTGTACCCATCTCTTAATGTTTTCCATTTTTTCTGTATTAACATGGCTGTAACAACAAAAAAAAATATTTGTACAATTGATTGATTAAAAAATATGTTTTTACAGGTATTTGGCAACTGGATGTACATTTATGGATTTGCAATATAGTTTTAGAATAGCATCAACAACAATAGGTAAGATAGTGAGGGATGTTTGCAGAAATATATGGATACATATGAAGGAGATGTGTATGGAACCATTAACTGAAGATAAATGGAAAGACATAATAAATGGTTTCAAAAAAACTGCTAAGTTTCCGAACTGCCTCGGTGCCGTTGATGACAAACATATTAGAATAATACAACCCGCGCAAAGTGGATCGTCATATTATAACTATAAAAATTATTTCTCTATAATACTTCTAGCAGTATGTGATAGTAATTATATGTTCACTTTCGTGGATATAGGCTCATATGGAAGGCACGCTGACTCGACTATTTTCGAAGAGAGTTGTCTATATAAAATGTTACAAGAAAAAAAGTTAAATATACCTCCACCTTCTGCAATATCGCAAAATGGACCTTTATTACCGAATGTGTTGGGGATGAAGCGTTCAGCTTGCAAGAAAATTTAATGCGTCCATATGGTGGCAAGAATTTACCTGAGAAAAAATTAATTTTTAACTATCGGTTATCACGTGCGAGGCGATATATTGAATGCACGTTTGGCATATTAGCTAATAAATGGCGGATCTTTCATAGACCACTTAACGTCAGTGTTGATTTCGCAGTGGATATAGTAAAATCATCATGTGTTCTACACAACTACGTAAAACAACGAGATGGAAATAAATTAGAGGATACGTTTGAGGGTCTTCCTCATTCTATAATACATTCAACCCAGCAAGTTCGTCCAGGTGGACCTATGTTAACAACAATCCGTGAAGAATTTGCTAATTACTTTGTGAGCGAAGAAGGCAAACTAGACTGGCAATGGAATATGATATAAATCAATAAATATGTGTGTAACTTTATAATATGACATAAACTTAATAAATGTGTGTGAAATGACTAACTTTTTTACTTATCGATTTGATTTTTTTCTTGAACTGGTTTTTCATCAAAGTTCTCAACTACTTGGGCGCAAATAATTGCCCATGCATTGTTCTTCTTTATTTTGTCGCTGTGTTCTTTAAGTTTATAGTTCCAAATAAGTTCTTGCGATTTAATTGCACTAATAAGCGCATCACTATCGCACACGCCCTCCATGTTCAAAGATCAGTCGACAAATGAGACGAGACAGACGGACGCCGCGAGGGCACAAGGGAAGGGGGGAAGAGCTGTCGACTGCTCTAGCGCAGTCAACGGCTCGAGCAGTCGGTGTATGCCTCGCGACCGCTCGCGAGCGGTCGACGGCACGATGGAATTTCGTCATGCGGTTGACGGCTTGAAGCGGTCGCGACTGCTCGAGCAGTCGTGTGTACGGCAGCGAATGAATGACTATAGTTCACCGCGCGGTCGCGGCTTTAAGCAGTCGGTCTCAACTGCTTCAAGCAGTCCGTGTACGGCAGGTCTAATTAGTATATTAAGGCGAACGAACAAGTAAAATGAACGAGTCCACTCATTGGTACGTTTGCCACTTGAATAAGCGAGATATACCTATAGCGAGGTCTTCTGTGGGTTAAGAATGGCTTCAACCTGGATGAACCATAGCCTTGGATTCTCAGGCCAAAAGTCCCGTATCCGTGTAGATATGGATACTGAAGCGAGTTCTGAAGATGGATCTTCTGTATTCGGAATTAAGGTTGGAGTTGGCGCGGCGTGTTGGGGATTCATTTTTCGAGGCGCGCGGTCGCATTAGGTGCGGTGCGAATAAGTCGGAGGTCACCAATGTTATGTGTGTACAGTGTGCGGGCGATGGGATGCGACACAACTGAAACGCAGGGATGTTCATAGCCAACTGTTTATTGCATTCAGACTCATTTAGGCATTACATAGTACATACGTACGTAGGTATACATAATGTGAACACTGTGTCCCTAAAATTTGTTTTGTTTTGTAATTTAATTTTTTCTTTGTTATAAGTTTTAACTCTTTTAATAAATTAATTAAAAGGCTGGTTATACTGTTAAAGACTGTTAATTATAATGTAGGATATAAAGAGCCATGTACAAGTCAGTGTTCCTAATCAGATTTGTAAGTTAAATTGTTACTAATAGTTTTTTATTCCAATATCATGTTGTTGTTGCTCACAAATACATATAATAACACGTTCAACGCCACCTCAATTTTCATGAATTTCGTAGCGATGCCGCCCTACAAAAGCATGCGGACACTCCAGGTGTGTCAGTGGCATTGCATCTAGTTAAACATGGACCCGCCAGGCGTGTTCAGTGGCACTGGGACTAAGTTAAATTCTTTTTTCGACTAATTTTCGGTTTTAGCGCCGATATTTAGTTTGCTGTGTGTTGCGCAAGAATAAAGGTGTTTGTAATACGGTAGTGAGGTTCAACTTGGAATTATGGCTGGAAATAGATTTCTAGGTAAGTCATTATCGTAATTTTGTAAGAGATTGTCAACCTTTTATGATTATTATTGATATTTTAATGACCCATGTGGTTTTTATTTACTTGCTTTTGTAAAAATTACGTAGATAATTGTGATTGATATCTTATTGTTAATAAATAGGCTGAATTTTGTATATTAATGACCGAAATAGTCAATCTAGTGCTATCTTCGATGATCGTGATGGATCCAAGATTTTGGTTTGGGGAGAGTTTGAGACATTCGTTTGTGTTTGATTCACCCTCCTCGGAGGGGGAGTAATATAGCCAGTAAAATACGGAAAAACTCAAATGCTTTTTGGGGCATCTCTAGCACTGGGCTCCCTTTGATTTCCAAATTTTTTACGGAAAGAATCATTTTGCCCATTTAAAAATATTTCACTAATGTCTCATTATAACAATTTTGTACAAAACAATTTGTACCGGATTAACTGCATGTTTTTATATATTACATAATTGTAATGCCTGTTATATTCTTATGGTCTTTAAAATTATTATGAATTATTAAAATTTAAATGAATAATAACGTGAAATGAACGTAAGCGTGATTGATATAAATTTAACAAACTGAATGAGAATACCTATTTCAACTATCTTGAATTACAACTTGAAGTAATAATAAAATTAATTTACACCTTTTTGTCTTAAAGGCTATTTTTTATTTTATTAAAAAAATAAATTCACCCTAATATCAAATTATTTTAACATTTTTTAGGAAAAGCAATATATGTGCCTGAAACGGAGCATAATGAAGACGAAACTCAAATAAACAGCCCCTTACCTTCAAAACGTCCAAAGGAGTTGTTTCAAAATGTATGGAGCCCCGGCCACCTCTTTGTACACCATACTAAAATATAGAGAATCGCAATTCAAACAGTTTTTAACTATCCAATCACTTCAAATGGGTTTAGTTTTTTGGTAAAACACAAAAATATACAATTGAAATTGCAACACAAAAACAAAAATCCGTCATGGCGGTAAGCTGTCATCACATGTCACGTTGGTTGATTTGATTGAAGTTTGACATAATATGTACCTACATTTCTGTCATATTAAAGTGACAGTAGACAGTCGCGATCTAAGATCAATGACAAATTGGTAAGACGCCATGTTGAAACTTGATAAAATTAAATGATAAATACAATTTTTGTACCAGAAAAGTATGCATTTAGGTAATTTATCTTTATTTTTCCCGAATTCCATGGATTTTCGAGGTACTGTACATATTGTGGGCCGGATTTGAAACATCTCCTTTAGAAGGTTAGTGTGGCGACCATTTATATGTTCATTTTCATTATTTCTTATAAACATAAATCCAGGAAAATAATGTACTATATACATATATTAAATTATTCGTCAATGATTAGTTTTGTCAAGTCAGATGAATGTGCGCCGGAATCCTGAGCGATCACATTTGATAGTTTGGTAGAAAAAGCAAAACGAGCACCATTGTTGTAGAGAGCAGCCATTTATTTAGTTACTTGAAGTGGAGTGTACACAGAGTAGGAAGGTCACAGTAACAACATACTTTGAGCACAGACTAATTAATACAATAATATAGTGTTTGTTGTTTTATTTTCAACACCCCCCCTCAACAAATACTTTATTATAACTTTGGTTTTTTACTATACAGACATTACACTTAACTTCACACATTAACATAGTTACACCTTATTTTTATATAAGTTAACTTTATATCCTTACATTAATTTGCAATGCCTGTAACCCCATAAAACGTGACCTCATTAATTACTATTTAAGTATTTATTATAACATAACTATATACTAGAACACAATACATGTATCTATTTCACCTCATTTAGTATGATATTTCTAAATTTATAAAACAATACTTTTCCAAGGGGTTTAGTTAATATAAGTCTGCAATATTATCATCAGTTTTAACATATTTTAAACTAATACATCCTTCTTTTTAACCCCCGACGCAAAAAGAGGGGTGTTATAAGTTTGACGTGTCTGTGTGTGTGTGTGTGTGTGTGTGTGTGTGTGTGTGTCTGTGCGTCTGTCTGTCTGTCTGTGGCATCATAGCTCCCGAACGGATGAAGCGATTTCAATTTAGCTTTCTTTGTATTTAAGGGGATTTACGGGCGCGTGTTTTTAGATATGTTTGATGAAAATCGGTTCAGCCGTTTAAAAGTTGTTGGGGTTGAAAGTGGGGAAGAATTTTCACTCGTATCTCTTTGTGGCATCATAGCTCCCGAACGGATGAAGCGATTTCAATTTAGTTTTTTTTTTAATTAAAGGGAACTTACGGGCGCATGTTTTAAAATATGTTTGATGAAAATCGGTTGAGCTGTTTAATAGTTGTGGGGGGTGAAAGCCGGGAAGAATAGCCGTATGTATGCAAATACATATATTCGTGTGGGGTCTCAAATGAAATCGTACAGTAAGAGAATATTTTATAACTTAATCCAGAATGTTCTTACCTATAAAAAGTATAAAATAAAAAATTTAATTAAAAATTTAAAAAAAACCCCGACACAAACATTTAAAAAGTAAAAAACAATATCTTTAAAAATAATACGACGCGTTGGGGGACCGCTCCATTTACTTCTAACTTTAACACAAAAAAATATTGATAAAATATGATGTCTTGGGTATAAGACTAAGTAGGTAGGCACGTGATACTTATGAAAAAAAATCGTAAAAAATGAATAGTTAGAAGCGGTCCCCCAACGCGATGTATTATTTTTAAAGATATTGTTTTTTACTTTTTAAATGTTTGTGTCGGGTTTTTTTTAAATTTTTAATTAAATTTTTTATCTTGTCAACAATGAAGTGATACCGAATATCCAAATGTTTTATTAACCTTTTATTATTATCATTATTATAAGATAACTTTATTACTGACTGATTATCCTCAAAGATTTCTATTACTTCATTTTTGACAAAACCAAAATAGTTTAATAATTTTTTTTAACCAACATGCCTCAGAGATATCTGCACTTAAAGCAATATATTCAGATTCAGTGGATGACAAGGATACACTCTGTTGTTTCTTACAAGCCCAAGAAACTAAACAATTATTCATTTTAAATAAGTAATCCGACGTTGACTTCCTATCTCTCATATCTCCGGCCCAATCTGCATCAACAAATCCCTGTATTCCTGTATCCATATTACTATATACCAACGCAAGATTTAACGTTCCCTTTACATAACGTAATACACGTTTTAATGCCTTTAGTAAAATAACACTAGCGCAATGCTGAAAACGACTTAGAAAACCTACGGATACACAGAGATCTGGTCTTGTACCGCAGACTGCATACATTAGACAACCAATTAACTGTCTACAATTTCTTTCTATCTCTAAACTTTCTGATTTTTCTCTCTTAAGTAACTCAAAATTGAAATTCTGATCCATCGGTGTACTTACAAACTTGCAATTACTCATATTAAACCTTTCTAGAACCTTTAATAAATATTTATTCTGAGAAATTATTGTTTTATTCTTATTTTGCTCAATATTTATACCTAAAAAGTTTGTTGCTATACCCAAGTCTTTCATTTTAAAGTTGCTTTTCAATGCCTCCTTAAAATCTTTTACTTCTGTGCTATTGTTTGAAAAGAACAAAATGTCATCAACATAAAGTAACACATACATGTGATTATTTCCTTGTTTTCTAAAATATAAGCAATAATCATTCTTAGACCGACTAAAATTTTGTTTATGCATGAAATTATCAAACTTTTGATTCCAATATTTTGGTGATTTCTTCAAACCGTACAAAGATTTGTTCAATTTACATATTTCTCCAGTAGGTAACTTTATGTAAACATCCTCATCATATCACCGTGTAGGAATGCTCCTATAACATCCATTTGATAGACAAAACAATTCATTTGTCTAGCTACTGCCATAAATACTCTAAACGTTGGTAACTTTGCAACTGGTGAGTAAACTTCTATGTCACTCTCCGTCTGTTCGAAACCTCGAGCAACCAACCTTGCCTTATACAGATTTTTACCATTAATATCTTTAATTTTGAAAACCCACTTACAAGAAATTAAATTACTATCTTTTGGAATCTCCTTTACTTTTGACCAAGTATTACTTTCCTTTAAATTGTCTAACTCATTTTGAATAGCCTCTTGCCACTTACTTTTGTCACTATTACTGTTACTTAATGCCTCTTCATATGTTAATTGTTCATTATTAAATAATAGAAAGTTTGTTTCATAATCATCCATCCATGAAGGTTTCTTTTGATTTCTTTTTGCCCTAATATTACTACAAGTAGGAATTTCTTGAACACTAGACTTTAATGACTCAGGTTTTTGAGATAATTCAGGTTGTTCACTTACCTCTCTGTCCGAGCTCTTACTACAGGTTTTCTCTAATACTAATTGTTCATTCTCAACTTCCTCATCTAATTGTTCTATTGTAGCCTCTAAATCTCCATCATCAGTTACACTTGGTGATAAGGTGCTTTCCTCATAGAAACTGTGAAATTCATCATTATTTTCAATACTTTTAATACTATTAGTCTCAGAAGGATAATAAAACTCTTGTGACCTTTGTTCATTACTTATACTTGTACTAGAATTTTCCTTAATGAAAGTAACCTCTCTCTGTATCAAAACATCATTTTTATGTGGGAAATATATCCTATACCCTTTAGTGTTTTCACCATAGCCTACAAAGTAACCTATGTCAGACTTAGAATCCCATTTACGACGATTTATTTTGGGAATATGAACTGCAACTTTAGAACCAAATATTTGTAACTGTGTTATGTCGAAAATACCTTTATTATACCATAATTCGTAGGGTGTTACTCCTTTGACTCGACTCTTACCTGTTCTGTTTAATACATACACAGCTGTGTTAACTGCTTCAGCCCACAAGCTTTTATTCATATTTTTATCTAATAACATGGTTCTAGCTGCTTCAGTAACGGTACGAATTTCTCTCTCCGCACAACCATTTTGTTCTGGAGTGTAAGCACAACTTGTTTGATGTATTATACCTATACTGTCAGTTAATAACTTCATATGACTGTTAATAAACTCTAAACCATTATCTGTCCTAATAGTGTTTATTTTAAAACCCAAATTTTGTGTAATATAATTCAAAAAACTTTTAATTTTCACATGTGTTTCTGACTTATTTTTCAAAAAATATACTGTCCTGAACCTACTAAAATCATCCTTAATAAGCAAATAATATCTTGCACCACCTAAGGAAATATTCTCCATTGGACCACATAAGTCCATATGTAATAGTTCACCAGGACGTTGAGCTGTAACTGCACTTAATGGAAACGGTTTCTTGTGCATTTTACCTTTAAGACATGACACACAAGTAGACTCCTCACTGTTGACTGTGTAATCTACATTGCATTTGTTCAACATTGATTTGACCTGTTCAATGTCTTGATGTACCATTTTATTATGCCATTCAGAAATATCAGTATTTGAACGACCTACACATACATGACTAACAATATACCTGAACTTCATGACATACAAGTTATTTTTACGATATGCCAATGCACTTACTTGCTTATTGCTTGTTTTTATCAATTTACATACATTATTGTTCATATTAAATACATAGCCTTTGTCTGTTACAACACTAACTGAAAATAAGTTTAATTTTAAGTCTGGAACATATAAAACATTATATAAAGTTGATCTTATCCATTCTTTACCATTATATGCTTCTAATACCACATTTCCTATGCCTATAGCTGTTATGATTTTATCATCACCTAATACAATTTTTCTTGGAATATTTAACACCTCATACTGAGTAAATAAGCTTTTATTGTAACACATATGTTCAGATGCACCACTATCCATTACCCACATGTCTATTGAAGAGCATTGTGCATTTGGTACATGTATTATGGATGCAGGAAACGCATTATCTTTACTGTGATTTTTGTCTTTAAACCAACAATCTTTTAATAAATGACCAGATTTTTTACAGTTTTTACAATACTTATTACCATTGTTTACACCTTGTTTACCTTTATACTTACAATCCTGTTTATAATGACCAATTTTACCACACTTTTCTACTTGCTTTGACCGCTGCTAAAGCTGATGTTTGTTCCTCAGTCTTTGCCTTATACCGTTGTTCCTCCACTAGCAAACGCGCTGATAATTCTGTTAGTTTACGATTCTCCAATGGTACAGACTCCCAAGCAGATATAAAATGTTGATAGTTATCAGGTAGACTTGTTGTAATTTTGGTGACAGCCATGCTTTCATTCACCTCTGCTCTTAACGCTTTGAGTGTTGATAAAATCTGTTCTACTCTTCCTAGAAACATTGACATTGACTCGCCTTGTTTATACTGCAGTGCAAAGAACTTTTGCTGAGCTAGATGTAGTGATAGTTCGCTCTTTTGTTCAAATATGGTATGCAACTTTGACCAAATTTCTTGCGATGTCTGACAACATATTATTTGAGTTATTACATTTTCGGCTAACCTCGACACAATAACACCTTGTGCCTTGGCATCTTTAACTTGCCATTCGCTTCGTTTTGACTTGCTTTCAGCAGTTTCAGCATCACCATCCTTTACCGGACATTTTAGGTCTCCGCTGACTATGTCATATAACCCCGCCGACTTTAATATAACCATGACAGCAAATTTCCATGTTGCCCAATTATCATATCCCTCCAGTCTGGCTTGACCGCTGTTTATAATGTTTTCCATTGTTACTTTTATTGCACTTACGAATAATGACGTCCGTCTTGACCGACAGACCGACACGTGCCCTCGCGACCGACTTCACCGCCGTTCCACTAATTTCGCAGGTATTACTTCTTCTCATCAAAATATGATCACTGCAGGGACTGGGCTACTGGGCCCATAACCAGATGAATGTGCGCCGGAATCCTGAGCGATCACATTTGATAGTTTGGTAGAAAAAGCAAAACGAGCACCATTGTTGTAGAGAGCAGCCATTTATTTAGTTACTTGAAGTGGAGTGTACACAGAGTAGGAAGGTCACAGTAACAACATACTTTGAGCACAGACTAATTAATACAATAATATAGTGTTTGTTGTTTTATTTTCAACAGAGTCAAATACAAATATTGATTGAAAGAGGATAGAGGGTATAGAGTGTAAGTGTCGTGATTAGCTTTAGCCAGGCTGCGGCAGCACAACATTTTGAGCCAGCAGCCGCAGCTATTGAACTTCATTATTACGTGGAAGAAGTAACTAAATAAATATAACTAGTTGGGTTATCGAGAAAAAAGGTAACTATAAATTTCTCAGTAAGTACCTCACTTTTCAGACCGCACGATGGATTATTATAATTACGATTCTCAAGACGTTTTTACGGCATTACCGAATGACCTTTGTGATGATCAAAAATGGCTATCTGATTCAGAAGAAATGGAAGAAACGAAAAGAAACATTGAAAAAACAAAGGAAATTGGTATTATGACTGTTGAATGTACAAATACAATTAGGCATCGAGAAAATAGTACGATGACGGAATCGGGGATAACATGCGCAAACAGTACAGATATGGAGATTCGGTGCAATGAGTATTTCGGAAGCGTTGCGGCATGCGAGTTAGCCAATTATCATGGTAAGGCTCGCTTCGACATAATGACGGAAATAATTGACATCTTTAAAAAATCTATATCTAATTAATACATTTGTAGTTGATGAAAGATTTAATAATTTATTGTAGCCAAGAAACTGTAGACAATTTTTATTTTTCATTCGTGTAAATAATTACAGTTTGTTCACCGCGTCCGTCACCATCACCGTCACCGTCTGCTCCTTCGGCGTCGTCATCACGTTTTCGTTGATGTGGCGGTGATGGCGGCGGTACGGCTTAGCAAGACAAAAATATTTTGTTATTTCAATTGTTATCTTTCTTAGAAAATAATTGTTTTTGTCTTCAGTAGTCTTATAGCGATTATTTTATATAGGTACGTAAATAAAAGTAGAAGTTTTGATACATAATAAAAGACTGATTCGCTTTATCCAAATATTTATTAGCATGCAATAATTATTTTGTAAGTGCAGAACATACTCGTAATTATAAGTCTGATATATTGTAATAATAGTATAATTATCAAGGTGTGGTGGATAATAGTGTCCCGCATTTATATATTTATTCATTAAATATAAAACTACTTTCTTAACGTGATTTGAGCCACAAACAAACAAATCCCTTGCACCACCATACAAATGTAATTTTTGGGCAACTCCCAACTGGTCGGCAAGTATATAGAATTTCAAACCATATTTATTTTTTTCCCCTTTCATATATTGTCTAAATTGAAGTCTCCCTCTCCATAAAATCATTGACTCGTCAATAACTAAATGTTTTGTGGGATAATATAATTCAAACATTCTTGTATTAAAAAAATCAATTATTGGTTTTATTTTACAATAGCTTGTAGTACCCCCGTATTTACACATAACATTCTTAAAATTAATAAAAAGGTATTTCGTGACATCGCTTGCGAGTATATTGGTTGATGAAAAAAGATGTCCCATATAAATCCCATGTGGAATAGTAGCCCAAAAAATAATTTCAAATCGCCGCAACTTATCGGTTTCCAAAACTTGACTCTGCTGTTTATTCCCGTGCTTGCAGCTTTTAAGTACTCCCCGTACTCGTTGGTAGATCTTGTTAATAAACTAAGCAACTCATTATTGAAAATAGCTTCAAAGTAGCTTATCGGTGTATCAGCTATTACTTCTTGTACACCAGTTGTTCCTGTGAAAGGGAGCTCGATTTCGTCGCCAGGATTGCCCGGTTGCCATCCATCATTAGTTGTACTAACAGGTACTATTAATTCTTCCAACTCGTCAAGTTCGAAGTCACTTTCAGAATTTTCTTCAGAGTCGTCGTCTGTACCCATTTCGTCGAATATATTTCCAGACAATATCCCCAATAATTCTGAGTCAGACAAAATTGAAGCTGGCTGATGCATGGGGGGCGTTGAATTTGGCGGTTCCATGGCTGCGAGAGTGTCTTCGATTCCTGGGAAATCCCATATTTATTATTTATATTTTTTGATTAACGCAAGTTAGCCGTTTATAAAGGTAATTCTTCGATAATATTTTACATAATACACTACGCTAACTAATCATCATCCTCCTGCCCATTTCCCAACTCTATTTGGGGTCGGCGCATTATGTTTTTCTCTTCCATTCTTCTTTCGCTAACTAATGTTAGCGTAAATAATACGGAACAGTAAATTAAGATATAACGGAAAGTAACATTAGTTAGCGTAGTGTATTACGTAAATGTCATAACCTAAGCGGCTTAAATTTTCAAAAAAACGTAGCATATTACTATAAAACATATTTGTATACATTGACATACATACATTTACAATCTTTAATAACATATTAAACTTAACTCTCTCGACAGTATGAAGAGGTTTCTCACTGTTTTTATTAAAACTCGCTAATATATATAATCATACCTAACACAACGCCAAGTGTAGTTAGATTAATGTATACAAACAAGCGGTGCGTCCTCGCCCCGCGCACACTTCGCTAAGTAATTAGTTGGCGTAGTTTAGATCGCGTGATAAAAAGTACCTTTACTGAGCGTTGTATAAGATTTGTAATTTCGTTATTTTTTTATATTTCTACACGATTTTTTTATTACATATAATATACCATATTTTAAGCACTTTATTATATTATAAAGCATATTTTAACACTTTAACTTGGCATAAAAAAACGAATTTACCAAATTTCGACTTAGCGTAATATAAATTGCACAATTCCACGAAATGGCTAAAAACCAATGGTGCGCTCAGCACGTTTTATTATTGTTATCTTAGCTATGTCTTTGAATTTGAACTTTAAAGCAAGTAGAATAAGATATTTTGACCTGATTTGTGTTGACGCACTTTTCGTCAAAAGTTTGTAAGATATTGATATGTTTTCGACAACCGAATTTGTTTAGTGCAGTGTTTGAAACTTTCGGCATCGCATGTGCATAATGCATATTCGCTCGTTCCGTACCAACTTAAGTTTACTGACTTTTATTTGATCGCTCTATCGACGACTTCCGCTTGTGTTTCTGGACTTCTGTGATTGTTAATCATCGCGACTTCGGCTAGTAAGTATTATTGGACTTTTTGATTGCACTCACGACAACTTCGGCTAGTGTTTCTGGATTTCCGCCAACCACGACAACACAGCACGACATCTTTGCATTCAGTGACTGTTTCATAAAATTGGTAAGTTTTATTTATTTCAAATTTTGTTGTTAGTTTTAATGAGTAATTGCATTTATTACATTTAATATAATATAAATGATATATAAAATAAAATATTGGTCGTTTTTATTAACTATTGTATTGACATTAATAAGTATTATTGCTAAAAAGAATTATAACTACTTGTTGGTTACAAAAAGTTGGTTATGTAATAAAAACCAATATATTATTTTACTAGATTAGAATAGAATATTTATAATGAATCTTTTATGTACACCTTGAAAAATATATGCATATACATTTTACAAAACATACAATGGGCGATACAGTTTAATTCAAGCACAAAAAAACTTTAAATAATCTTCCGATGAACTGGTATGGAGAAATGAGTCTTATGTAGAATAGTTTTTTTTTATTTCAAAAAAACTCATTTTTTCTTCACCTCGCAGGTCTAAATGCGGAATTTAACCTTTCTTTATTACAAGCTTTTATTTAACTTGTCCTGTCATTACTAAGGGCCTGTTTCACAATGTACGGATAAGTTCTACATAAGTTCCAAATAAGCTATTTGTTACTTATTTGTAGGATAAACACGATTGTTGCGTTTCACGACTGTCACATAGCGCTATGTGTCACATAAAGTCCATCATAAGTTAAGTGGCCGATGAAGTGGCAAATAGCACAATTTATCTGAAACTTAAGTGTATATTCTATGAGAGATTTGTGTTTGACAGATGTCAGACAAGAAAACGTTGTGTTTCAATACTTTCAATATTATAGTTTCAATAATATTTCGAACTTGTAACAATATGATGGACGTTTTTGAAACTCTTGAAGATGAGTTTGATGAATATTTTGATCGCATCACAACACCGCGCAGGAATCCTTTATTTCAGTACAGAACTAACTATATGGAAACATTGGACGAAACGGACTTTAGGACACGGTTCAGACTTACTAAAGAAGCCGTGATGTTTGTTTATTCAATGATTGAAGAAACAATTTCTGCTCCTACAGAAAGGTAAATACCTAGATACAATACATAAAACCCGCAATTTTTGGTTTAGCTACCTGTTGGGCCTTGCTGGATCCTAACGGATCCACTTTACAATAGATTTGCTTTGTAGGAATAGGACTCTATTTATTTAACCAACGAATTCGTTATGTATGTACTTAATCTAACCCATGTTTATTTCAGAAATCATGCAATAATGCCGATTACTCGTCTACTGTTGACTTTGAGATATTATGCAACAGGAAGTTTTCTCACAGTAGTTGGTGATTTCTCTGGTGTCAGCAAAGCTTCTGCCAGTCGCATTGTCAGCTTGGTTTCACAGGCTATTGCACAGTTTCGTCCTAAGTTTATTAAATTTCCAACCAATACTCGAAAAATACAGCAAGAGTTTTACAACATAGCTAAATTTCCAAGACTCATTGGCGCTATTGATTGTACCCATGTTCCTATAAAATCTCCAGGTAAAAGATCTAATAATAACCTTATAAAAACATAACATCAAATAAACTATGAAGGTGCTATTAGTTTGTACTTTGTTATTTATTCAAATATTGTTTCTAGTTTTTATAATATAAATTTTGTTATTTTAGGTGGAGACAACGCAGAAGAATGGAGAGACAGAAAGTCACAGTTTTCTTTTAATGTTCAAACTGTAGTGAGTGCAAAGTTGAAGATTTTAGACATAGTGGCTAGATGGCCAGGAGCAGCACATGACCAAACAATTTTCAACAATTCATTCATAAGACAAAGACTGATAAATGGGGAATTTGGTAACCTTTTGATTGTTGGTGATAAAGGCTATGAAAATACTTCATACCTACTAACTCCTCTCCAAAACCCCATGACCCCAGCTGAACAGCTTTATAATGAATCACAAATACGAAGCAGAAATGTGGTGGAAAGGACATATGGTGTCCATCCATTTTGTCCAAAAAGATTTTGCTTCATGTATCTCGTGTACAAGCGGTAATAGTGGCATGTGCAGTGTTGCACAATATTGCTATTGATATGCGAGATGAACATTTTGAACTGCTGCAACAAGTAGATGAACCAGATGATGTTTTTTATCAAAGTGGAACTGAAAATGTGGGAAATGCAAGGGTGCGAAGTAATCTTATCAGTGATTATTTTGCTTTATTACTATAATATTTTAACGATTACAACATTTTTGAGATAAATGAAATAAAAATTCAATGCATTTATTTAACAAATTTTTATTATTACAATACATCCCTGGTCCAGGCACAAAATTTATTATTTTTCTAGTTTATTTAACAATATATTTTTTTCTATGGCCCATAATTCTCTCTTATGCTCTCTTTCTTCCTCTTCAAATGCCCATTGCTTTCTCTTATTTAGAAGCTCTTCCTCTAGAATCTTCTTTTGCAGATCTGCAATCTCTAATTTTGATTCAGCAACTTTTTCAAATGGCCTTTTCATCTTGGGAGTAGCTGAAAATAGATTGATTGGTTAGCCGTGTGGTGGCAGCAGAGAAGAATAGTACCACCCAATATTTGCTTGTGGGTATTGAAGAAGGCGAATAAACCCTTAGTCGAGAGATATATGATTATCTCATTCATTTTAATAGAAATTATAGAATCATGATGCCTAAAGTGATATCGCTCCAATGAATAACCATTTATAATAATACGAGTATATATTTGTCACTGAGCAATAAATCCGCATAGGGCTAATCCGAGAGGTGGGCAGCAACGCCTCCCGTGAAGACAACATAGTCTCTACAAATACTGCAGTCACCAACCCGCCTCCTAGCATGGTGACTAGGGGCAAAACCCTATGTCCACCAGTGGACTGTGATAGGCTGATAATAATAATAAAATAAATCCACTTTAATATCAACATACTTTAATACAAAGAACTTACATACATAAAGCAGGATGTTTTTTGGAACGCAGAGATTTTGGCTTCCAGTTGGTCCAATTCTCGATTGTCACTTTCTTGGGCGTAGCACTACCACATTCACCTGAAGTTAAACATAAAAGGTAAAGTCCTACTGTATCAGCTTACCAACAACTCTGAGGCATAACAATTTGAAGCATTACTTACTTATTTTTGTTTTTGGAAGTTGTTCCTCATCAGAATCTTCCTTTCGTGTACAAATGTCTGCCTCAACTGAATGGTTAGATTCACTTTCTAAAATTACATCAACTTTTTGTAAGTCCATAATTTCAATAATTCCTTGTTTTGATGGAATTTGCTGTGTAGAATCTGAAACATAAAGGGCATTCATTCAAACACGATTAAATAGACAGGTTGACTAGTCAAGGTATTACTGTACAATGATTACAATACTGTACAATAATTTAAAATATATATGTAATAAACGAAACTAAATGATTTGTACCTACTATAATTTACAAATGTATGTAATATTGTTTCATTTGTGAGAGAAAATAAAGTAATTTGTTTTGTATATCTTACCAATGCGATCGGAGTCAAATTGACTTTCAATTCCTTCGACAGACAACAATATCATGTCTTTAACTTTTTCCTCGACAGGAGTAAGAGGAGGAGCAGCACTAGGGCCACCTCCTGTACGATAGGTTTCAGCACGTATAAAGGCAGACTTTTTTCTTGTAGCCCTCTTTAAGCCTTCGTATTTAGCTTTCAAAGTTTTAGCACTGCGAAAGTTTAGCCCACTTGTGCTATTAAATACCGTCTCCAGCGTCTTCCAGCACTGCTCTTTCTCCTGCCAGGTGACTGAGTCACTCTTTTTATTTTCTAGAACATTTTTATGTTCAGCAACAAGCGAAGTTAGAAGCTCGACTTCTTCCCGGCTAAAATTGACGCTTCTTTCACGTTTTTGCGTCGACATTTTTTGATGCCACTTTCGAATCACAAAAACAATATACACTAACTACTCAGGGAGAATTAATACGCGAAAGGTCAAGCCGAAGGCACCGAACTAAAATACTCAATTATACCTAACAACTAACAAACAAAAATAACATGTAAAAATGACAGTTCGTCAAATGACAACCCGTTCCCGTTCCGTTACAAGTAATATTATATGACCACCAAAATTTTCTCTGTTTTTCTATAGAATTTAGTAACTTTATTTGTTCGTAAAAAAAAGACAAACAAAAACGGAACGCACGAATTTGGTGTTGCCACCGCAATCTCCCTTATGTTTCGGATAACTGTGTGTAGGATAAAATATGATTGTGAAACGCGAAGTTTCTTATTCGGAACTTTTATCTTCCAAATAATTTATGTGTCGCATAGCTATTTGGTACTTTATCCATACATTGTGAAACAGACCCTAAGTGTACCAAAGGCCGTGGCAGGTTAAGGGAACATCTTGTGCCTTAATAGCTTTTCCGCTTAATTTTTTTTCTGATGATAGGTCACAACGTTAGTATGTGCTATACTAAATTTCAGCATTCTGCTCTTCTTATTTTCTAAGAAATGGAATACCTAAATAAAAAATAATAATTTTCATGAATATCTCTGCTTTAATGGAACGAATAATTTCGTGCTTCATACATTAATACACTTAGCTAAGACACATAATACGTCACTATGAGCCGCATGACATTCCATACAAAAAAATAAAAATAGATGTGTTGACATTTTTCAATTTTTTTTTATTACTTATAAGATAGAGACACCTCCAATTTTTTTACTTATGATAGCAATTTTAATCAACTATAACATATATTTAATTCAAGCTTCTAGCATTGGTGCATCATAACAAAAGAAACGCTCGACTCAATCGTCCTCGTCACTATTTTCATTAATTACAACACTTAAGCCATTTTTGAATAGATTGCTTAGTTTCTCGGCTGGTCTTGGTATTTTATTTAAAAACCTACCATATGATAAATAATACACGATTGAAGCAATATGGGAGCAGCAGCTGACTGTACGTAAACCGCAAGCACATTCACAGAAGAAACTATTCTGTCCGGTCGGACACGGTCACTGCAGTCTGTTAGTGAAAAAATACGAACGTAAAAAGGCTAATATACACTTTTAAAATTTTGTCGGCTTTTATTATTTTCGTGTAAAAATTTAGGTATGCTAGGAAACGGGCCCAGTCTGATCACTAAAAATTAGGCCGTCGAAAGCCTTTTTACCACATTTATATTATCGATGGGCTTCTTCGCCGATGCGCCATTTGACAGAAAACGTCATGATGTCACCGACAGTACAGTAATCATCGGATAATAATAGGTATATCAAAGCAGAGTCGGTGAACAAAATACTTGAACTCAAAGTCGAATGTTTGTTCGCGAACTTCATTGCCTCTAAAGTACTCTACTGCGTGTCGCGCCTTAGCTTGTTATGATTGTAATACGGAGTTATTACTGGCCTGCTTTTGTATGCACAAAGATGGACAATCTCTGACATACTTGTGTTAGTGGACACGCCAGGCGTGTTCTCGGCATTACTTAACCAATTTATTTTTTAAATGTAAAATTGGAGATTTTCGCCGGGGCCACTTTAAAATTCTTTAGTTTATTGCTCAAGGATTACGTACTGTGAATCCCAGTAAATAGGAATGTAGGCAATTTTTTTAAATATCGACGAAAGATTCAGAACACGCCTGGCGTGTTCAAGGCGTTGTCATAGAAATTCGCAACAACACGCTAGGCGTGTCGGTGGCACTGAACGTGATAAACAAATTATTGAATATTACATTACTATAGTTTTATTTAACGACATTTCTATCAAAAATATTTTTAAAACATGCTATGAAGTTGAGTCATTAATGTGATGGTTCACTGTATACACATTTGTCCACTGTCGACTCACGCCTCGATTTACTATGTACTTATACTGGTACACAGTGAACCATTCGCCATCTTTTAAAAAAACACAATATTACCAATAAACTATTAGAACTGGTGCTGAAATTAATATGCAAAACACAAGTTGAATAAATTTACTTTCGTCTAATGTCAATAGTTCATAATTACATTCACATACGGTAGATTTATAAATGTTTAAACTTTAAGTGGTTCACTGTTTACCATGTCACCCTACATACGTTAAACGGGTAGTTACTGATTAAAACATATTATTGGGTTGTGTGAGCGAGAAACAATACAATATTTTACATCATTTTGAAGCTAACTCTAGCAGCTTTATGATTTTACTTAGAAAAAAATATTTTGGCGTACAGTTATTTTGTCAATGACTTCCGACTGCAGGTGTATCGGCTGAGTCGATTTTTGTGGTTACGAGTTTTTTTGACTTTGGGTTGATGTACTGGCCAAAGTATTTTTATTATTAATTGAAACTTTACCAGTTCTCTTACGGTTTTTCATGTGGGGTAAAAGAAATTCCAGTAACTCGGCATACTTCCAGTTATTTTTCGGAGAAGAAGCCTGACCACTTGTACAGGCTTTCATCCTTAGCAGGTACCTTAAGAGGCAACCTACCACAGTGCTGACACCCGACCAATTTACTAAGCTGTTAGATAAATTGGCTGCTCCCTCATCAAACAAAGGCTGTAAAGGGTGTAAAGGACGCCGAAGTGGTAGAAGCGTTCCTGTCTGCAGTGAATATACTTAAGCGCTCGGCTGACATCGGTGACATAACAGCGAGTTACCCGTTCTGCTCAAGGGTGAAGCTGGGGTATGGTGGCTGGGAATCAAAAATGACGTGACTTCATGGTCAGACTTCGAAACCCGCCTACGTGAAAACTTTAATCCTGTCCGCGAGCCATACTTACTGTATATGGACATAACCCAATAGAAGCAGCTCCCAGGTACTTCAACTGAAGACTTCATACGGCGTAAGAGGTTGTTGCTCGCTCAATTACCTAGTCCAGGACACGCGGAGACTCAACCACTTGACATGATATACAGACTTCTACGGTTAGACATTCGTGAGAAGGTTTAACGTGCAGACGTACATAATTTCCAAGGACTGGTCAGACTTCGAAACCCGCCTACGTGAAAACTTTAATCCTGTCCGCGAGCCATACTTACTGTATATGGACATAACCCAATAGAAGCAGCTCCCAGGTACTTCAACTGAAGACTTCATACGGCGTAAGAGGTTGTTGCTCGCTCAATTACCTAGTCCAGGACACGCGGAGACTCAACCACTTGACATGATATACAGACTTCTACGGTTAGACATTCGTGAGAAGGTTTAACGTGCAGACGTACATAATTTCCAAGGACTTTTAAAGGTTGCTCAAGCAGTCGAGCATGTGCTTGATGAAAAAGACAACACTGCATCTGAAAGAAAGTCTTATAGGTCAGATAATCGTTTTATACGAAAGATTCGATGTAGATTCTGCAAAAACTACGGTCACAGTACTGAAGATTCCAAGAGATTAGCTTCTCGAACTCCACCAACCCGCAGTGGAGCAGCGTGGTGGAGTATGCTCTAGGCCTCCTCAGTAATGAGGAGAGACCCGTGCTCAGTAGTGGGCCATTAGTGGGTTGTAGCTTAGCTTTTTTTTTAGCTTCTCAAAAAGTAGCCATACAAAAAACTGTAAGCAAGGATGACGCTACTGAAGCTACGACATAGATTCCATCACCGTTAACACCGAAAATTAAATGTTATGGCTGAGCTTCTAATCAATTATTCCGCAACGCCGTACAAAAATCATGCGACATCCTACCCTGACATGCAACCCCCTCTATTTCCGTGGTCCGGGGGGTGATTAGGTGAACGAATCAATTTGGCCGATTGTACATACATACATTGTTTTTATTTCTATTATTTTTTGATGTGAAACATCTATAGGATCACTTGTAAAACGAATTGTTGGCGTGGCGACGCTTCCCGTGGCGACGGGTCGCCACGCTATACTAAGGTATACATATATATATTTTATGTATAGTAGAGTGTACGGTGTGGCCATCTACCAGGCGTCCCATGACGGCTCACATTTTTTTCATTAGTGCTTTAATTTCTCAGTTTATAATAATATTTTTTTTTGTTTATTATTAGATGATCCCGAATACCCTTTAAGGAAAACCATGATGACCCCAATATTGAATGCACCACCCAACTCGCCAGAAGCACACTACACTAACCTGTATGTCCGAGCAAGAAATGTTGTAGAGCGCACCATTGGGCTACTCAAATCACGTTTTCGTTGCTTACTTGTTCACCGGGTGCTGCATTACTCACCACGAGGTCCACGAGCAGCTGGTTATATTGTAAATGCTTGTTTAATATTACACAATATTTGCAATGGAGCCCAAATTCCTGTGCAACAAATAAGTGATGAAGATGTGTTGCAAGAAGCCCAATTGCAAGAAGTGGTTAAACCGCACCTCAGCAACAATATTGATTTGCAGCAAGGTTTGGCTACAAGGAATGCTCTGGTCCAACGGCCGTGGGAACGACGGCACTTAGGACCCTAGAAAATAATAAAACTTATTTTTATAAAACACATTAACAGTGTTAATGTTAATTTAACACATTAACATTATAAACATTCTATTTTATAAATGTTTTATATTAAATTCATATTTTATAAAGCAAACCAATTTCTTTGTTTTATTTTCATTTGTTGTTTATGTAATTAACTCTTGGCTTTTGTAACTATCCTCAGAGATTTGTTCCTATTTAAAGAGCAGTTGTTCAGTAGCTTTAAACAATACTTTGTAATGAGAGAAATAATAGGTAAGTAATAAAAATATTATTATAAAAACAAAAAACCCGACTGCTTACAAAATATCTCAAAAGAAAAAAACAAGTGTCACAATATCAACATAAAGTACTTCATGGTGCTGCATGCGGGGTCAAGTTCAGACTTTTTAGTGGGTTCGCCGAAAAATTCTACTTTTTGGGATGGTTTTTGGCAATTTGTGTTAAACGTGTGCCTAAACGTTACATGACATATATATATTTGAAAAGGTCTTTTCACGATCTTTCATTTGATACCCATATTGCTAATGTAGGGACACACGTACGTTACACGTGTCAAGTGCAATGTGCATAGTCAGCAATGTGTGACCGCATTCGCTTGAGGCGTGGGAGTGCAGTGTCGCTAGTCTGCTCCCAACTACAGAGACTGTAACTTGTCTGTGTTTGGGAATAAACGCATATGTGATCCTAGCTGGCCTTTTCAATTATACGAGTACAACCTAAAGTCTGTGGAACATAAGTTGTTATTGTCCGTTCATCTTAACTTGACGCGTGAGCGATTGGTAGCATTGTTTCTTCAGTCGCCATCTTGCTTTCAGTTCGATCGGTTGCTATCTCTGTGTTTTTGTGCTGAAATATTACCTCAATCCGAGTTTTAAAATGCCGAAGGTAGTAAAAAGTGCTAAAAGACAAACTATTCTGCAAGTGTATGCATTTTGTGAAAAGGAGAAGGCTGAGAACAAACTTATTGTTCCATTACAACAAGTTCGTGCTCGAGTTGCCGCCATTACCGGTATGTTTATAGTGTGACCAGTTACAAAGAATACTTTACCATTTATAATGACGCTAGTCGAAATGTAGAAACCATAAAATAAATTTGTTTTTTTTGAATTAGCTGGATGATTATAAAATATCATAAAGTACTTGTATAAAGCGTTACCTAAAAACTTCATAGTTTGATATGCATATTCAAATGGATTTTTTTAATGATTGCAGATGTATCAGAATCCACTGTTACTCGAATTTTGAGAGAAGCTCGAGAAACCAGTTCAGGATCAAATTTGAGTATGGGTGGACCGTCAAAAGTGACAACGCCGGGGAAAAAACGACCAAATCGAAATAAAAAGATTAATATCGATGACTTTGATGCCTGTGCGATTCGGCAAAAAATTATGTCATTTTACGCTGTGAGGAAAGAAATTCCTACTTTAAATAAATTACTTATTGAATTGCATAATGACATTAATTTTGAAGGTGGCCGTACAACTCTGTGGAAGATATTAAAACGACTCGGATACAAGTATAAGAAATGTCAATCAAACAGAAAGCTTTTAGTTGAACGAACTGACATAGCTGCCTGGCGATTCGAATATTTAAGTAAAATTAAAAAGTTTCGAGAAGAAGGGAAGAATATTGTATATTTAGACGAAACATTTATACATTCTTCATATGGGGTGCAAAAATGTTGGCAGTCAAGAGTCTGAGGAAGGCGTATTAATCAAGGATTCTGGTACGGGTAGGCGTTGGATTATTGCCCACGCTGGAAATTCGAATGGATTTGTTAATAATGCGTTACTTTTATTTAAGTCGCAAACAAAATCATCGGATTATCATGATGACATGAATAGTGACAATTTTATAAAATGGCTGGAAAATCAAGTTTTACCAAACCTGCCACCTAATAGTGTTATAGTCATGGACAATGCACCATATCACACGAAGCAAATAAATAAATCTCCAAACATGGGAAGCCTAAAAGCGGATATGGTAGAATGGCTTCACAATCAAGGATTGTTATTTTCTCCAAATGTAACAAAAAATGTTCTTTATGAATTAATAAAAAAAAACAAACCAGCGCCCGTTTACAGAGCTGACGAATTAATAAAGGCACACGGACATGATGTCTTGCGACTGCCTCCATACCATGCGGATTTAAATCCAATTGAATTGATATGGAGTGTCATGAAGCGAAAGTTTGCTGAGATAAACGTTGGACAGAGAGACGATCAAGTGGAATCACTTATAAAAGAAGCACTAAAATCAATTAAAGAAGATTTATGGGAAAGAGAGTGCGCACACGTCATGAAAATTGAAAATGAGTATAGAACGAGGGACCGAATAATAGATGAAGAAAATGATCGCTTTTTGCTGTGGGTTGGCAGCGATAGTGATGAAAGTGACATTGATAGTGAGCATTCAAGCCACAATGATGAAGAAGACAGTATGATTCCATTACATCTTGTTGATCATAATTATACAAAGTTGTCATTTTTTTGCCTTGTTTTAATCAGTCCATATTTCAAATGAGGTTCGAAAAATTACTGAGAAACGTTTACTATGATACTTTATATTGTCTATAAAATCAGTTATTTTATATTTGTTATCTATTATCTAATCTGAAGTATTAGTAGTTGAATTAGTAGCTCGTTTCAATCCATTGGATTACGGACTAGGTATTACAACTGGTCGTGTACATATTTGGTAAAAGTCAAGTTTGTCTTAGTTAGCAATAAGTCCCATTCAAAATTGATACACCAAGCTTGCCAGATATAATATGTTTATAAATTCCGGGACAATAGGGTAATTTCCGTAATGAAAAATAAACTATGAAATTTGATAAAAATTAAAATTTTTGAAGAAATGTGCTTTATTATTCTGATTTTGAGTCATAAAAGCACATAATTATTTTAATATATAATATTAAAATTCTAAATTTTTAATCTGTATGTCACTTGACCTAAAACACGAGAGGTATTGGTGTGACGTCATAAAGGCAAAATCAAAAACCAACCAACCAAACTGTCATAAAAAATTGTCATCATCAACCGGTCATACATACAGTGCCACCAACATCTGGCCCGGTGGCTAAAATTGGAACTAATGTAAATGTTATACTGTTGTTAGACAAAGACAGTAGCGCCCCTCTTACCGAGTCAGATAAGTTTGTGGCACTGTACACATTACCATTATAACGTATCAAAATGGCGGACAAGTACTGACAGCGTTTTTTCAGAAATAAAAAAAGAATTAATATTTTATTTTAAGGCGAGAATGCGTGTTAATTTTGCCGAAATATATTTTTTGTTGCTTTTTATTACGAAAATCAAGTTTATTTATCATTACCGAAAGTACCCCCTATTCTACTAGGGTAACTTAGCCATAATTATAATTATGAAAATTAGTATAAGATCTTGATCTTAATTTCACGTTTACCATCCACTTATTAAAAATGAAATCAACACGCGTACAAATACAAATAACTAAAAACAAGCCATAAATTCGCCATTGCAAAATTCCTGGACAATCCCGGATTTCCCGGCTATCTGTCAATCCTGGTTGCAACCCCTAAGATCTGAGATAGTGGTCTCTATAAATGTAATTCAAGTTATGATAACTTGCCACATTTAATTTTCGTAATTGTTGCTACGAAACACTCTTTCCACTTACGTGTTTCCCTTTGCATACTAGGTTCGAATCAGATAATAATAGTCCCTGTTTTTCGGGAACCCTATGCGTATAGAAACATGCAACACAGATATTTACAGTACTGCCAATCGGGCTCACGCGTCAAGTTAAAATGAACGGACTATAGATAGGTACACAACTTACATTGGTGACCCCTCGACAAGGACATCTACGGAATCTTCAGCAGAAATGGAATCTACAAGCAAGGCGTCAGTGGCGGAAAGTAAGGATCATATTACTACTGCCACGGTTGGAGCAGTCTCGGTCACATCGAGGATACCAGAATTTTGGACCGATTACCCTCGTGAGTGGTTTGCTAGAGCTGAAGCTATATTAGCACCGCAGAAATTGGGCGACACGGTGAATTTCGACTTAATTTTATCAAAATTAAGCAAGGACATCATTGGAGAAATAACGGATATAATACTTGACCCTCCGGAAACTCAAAAATGTGCAGTGCTGAAAAGTAGATTACTTACCCTATATGAAGACACGGCGAACCTGAAAATCAAAAAATTATTACGTGACATGGATTTGGGAGATCAAAAACCATCGCAACTTTTACGTAAGATGAAAGAGTTAGCTAAAAAAAGTTTTCCGGACGATACAGTGAGAATTCTGTGGGAGGAACACTTAACCATCGCAAGTTCGAGCTGTGTTGGCGGTCAGCAAGTCCACGGATCTAGAAGAACTGGCAGCGGTGGCAGTCAACGTCTTGGAGGCCACCAGACCCCTACAATTGGCTACAGTTACCAAGCGGCAGTCTAAGAAAGATGAAAAATCGGACATAGATATGATCAGGGCTGAAATCGCGAAACTTAACACTGAAGTAGTCCAGCTGCAGCGTGAAAGACCTGGACCCAGCCGTAGAGAGCGCAGTAATTCACAGACGCGGCAACGTAATTCGTCAAGCATGCATAGCAAGCCCAATTGGCTTTGTTTCTATCACTATAAATACCAGGAGAAGGCTCATAGGTGCATTAAGGGCCTTTTCAGTGCGATGCGGATGACCTACGCGGACGTCCGTGACGGACGGTAAAATGTATTAAACCTTACAGCGCGTTCAGAGCGACGCGGAGCTATCCGCGCGCGGTCGAAATCGCTCCGCGCCGCTCCTCCGCACCGCGGATGTCCGCGGGCGGACGGTGCGTGGTTCTAATGTATTTGTTCAATGCTCGGCGGACAGTCGCGCGGAGCAGACGTAAAGTACTGTTGTTGTCATGGCGGCTGCGTCAAATGTGCAAACTGAGAGGGTTATACCCTATGGGTTATACAAGAAGTACGACTTCGACCATGTCTATGGAATCTCCGCGACAATTCATATAAAAATAAAGACGCGAAATTAAAGGCATGGATAGATGTTTGCGATGCTGTTTGTCCGAATTTCGGAGATAGTTCAAGTGAAGAAAAAAAAACAAATCGGTAAGTAATGTTTATTGAAACATCTGTAATATCTAATAAATATAACTATTTTGCCAGGGTACAGATCCTTCCTTTGAGACAAAGTAAGTTGCAAAATTATCTCTTATTGTATTGCCTGATCGTGTATTGTCATTAATGCGAGCATTGTAATCTGTAAATCCAGCTATAATCATAGCGTCTTCTTCCGTATAGCCATCGCGTACTCTAATGAAGTTGTGTAAAATGCAGCACGCTTTGATTAAAATTTGTGCAAATGACGTTGATACATTGATAGATCTTTGGAATATTGCAAATTTGTTTGTCAATATTAGACCTGTAGCAAACCGTATGTATTCGGTACTGAGTAACGGGTGCGCCCTGTGGTACCCAGTAACGAATCGTTACTCTCGAATGCATTTCGTTACTCGCACGATTTCATTCCTCGTATTATTGTATATTGGGTTCAGTTCAGTTCACGCAGGTAAGTGGATGCGTCTATTGAAACGTTTGATTCTTTTGCTTAATCTGTGGTTTTATGCATGCGCGCTTTACGCGCGCTTATTCGGTGAAGTCAAAACGAAGTGTCGTTACATAGACTAAAACTATTTATTTGTAAACTATTAGTTAGTGGAAGTTAATCGTTTATCCAAGTTTTTCACTTTATGTTTTGTTTGTGTTTGAAATTTAAATAAGGTAAGAAAATATTGTTTACTAATTAGAAGAGTATAGTTTTGTTTAGTAAATATTTGTTTTTTACAATCACGTTTGTTACGCAGCGATGATATTTTTGTTTGAGTTACTAAATGTATAAAAACGTATTGATTTAGTTCGATATATAAAGTTCTAGGGAACTCGTAAAAATTTCGAATTTCAGAGAGGTTCTAACACAAATTAGATAATACAGATGTTAAGCTTCATACAAAGTGCCCAAAACCAACACACACATAGACACGGTTCACATATACCAAAAATCGGAACATTCGGACCGCAATTGTTATTTCTAACA
The DNA here is from genome assembly GCA_905404135.1 of Hesperia comma. Classification (NCBI taxonomy): domain Eukaryota; kingdom Metazoa; phylum Arthropoda; class Insecta; order Lepidoptera; family Hesperiidae; genus Hesperia; species Hesperia comma. The sequence continues at coordinate 17,221,610 of FR990015.1, read as the reverse complement.
ATATGAAATTTATAATACACAAATAAGATACTTCTCCTAAGAAATTGATAAGAAATGGAGTTATTATAATTATTATCTTAGTGGTTGTTTTTATTCGACGTTAAATTGCGCATTATAATTTTTTTGACATCCAGTTGCTACAGAAAGGTACAATAATGGGGGCTTTACATTATACTACGAGGGGAGGTCCAAAAGTTCGCGGAATGGAGGGGATGGAGTGGGAATAGGTGAACTCGCTTAACGTCATACTAATTAGTGACTAATAATTAGTATATATGCTAAGTTTCAGCCCTATTGCGTCATTCATTTACGAACAGTCACCTGCTAAACAAGTAAATCCGGAAGAAAACTGAAACTATGGATAAATTTAACACCGTGCCGTGATAAAGTTCCTTACCAAGCAAGAAAAAAACGCTCAGATCATTTTGAATGAAATGGAAACCGTTTATGGGGAACACTGCCCTAGTAAAACAATGGTTTACAAGTGGCATGGACTTTTTAAACATGGTCGGGACTCGATTGAAGACGATTCCCGCTCAGGAAGGCCAGTTGAGGCCACCACATCAGACATCGTCGAAAAAGTGTATTGGAGGACACCCGATTGAAAAAAAAGCAGTCATCTGCATTAGTTGGAGTATCAGATACCACCATTTTGCGCATCCTCCACGACCACTTGGGTATGACAAAAGTCAGTGCAAGATGGGTACCGAGAATGCTCACGCCGCTGCAAAAACAACAGCGCGTCGATGCGTCAAAGCTGTTTTTGGAGTTGTGTGGAGACGAACCTGCACCGATTTTGAAACGGATTGTTACTGGAGATGAAACCTGGGTTCATGACTTTGAGCCTGAGTCAAAACAAGAGTCCATGCAATGGCATAAAAAGGGGACACCGCCGCCAAAGAAGTTCAAAGTGTCGGAGTCGGCCGGAAAGTTGATGGCTACTGTTTTTTGGGATTGTGAGGGAATATTACTCATTCATTACAAAGAAAAGGGAAGAACTATAACTGGGGAATACTACGCAACGGTATTAGAAAAATTAAAGGAGTCTGTCAAGGAAAAACGTCGAGGAAAATTGACTAAAGGTGTATTGCTCTTGCAAGACAACGCGCCGGTTCACAAGAGCAAAGTTGCGATGGCCGCTCTGCACAAACATGGCTTTGAATCACTTGTCCACCCACCCTATAGTCCAGATCTAGCCCCAAGTGATTTTTATTTGTTTCCCAATTTAAAAAAAGACCTAAGGGGAAAGAAATTTTCCTACGACAATGAGGTGAAGGAGGCTATTTTGGCTCATTTTGAAGCAAAAGATAAAAAATATTTTTACGATGGCTTAGAAAAGTTAATACATAGATATAATAAATGTATTCAGCTTAAGGGAGACTACATTGAAAAGGAAAAATAGATTTATAGTTTTATTTTATTCAAAAACCCTTCATTCCGCGAACTTTTGGACCTCCCCTCGTATTTGCAGAGCGCTAACTGAGCTAGAGTGCTAAAATCGCATTGTGTAAAGGCAGTTAGACTGTAACTAGAGCGGCGTAATGTATGAAAACACTAGTTAGTGCACTGAGTTAGCGCTCTGCATATTGTATAATGTAAAGCCCGCTTTAGTCCTTACTTGCTTGTAATTCAATGATTCATTACTAAACACAAGTCAATGTAGGACGTATGAAGTTCTTTGTATGTTTAAAATGTTTACCTTCGAATTTTAATAAAATATTTAATGAAAGGATTGTTGGACAATTTGTAAAATTATTTATTTGAGTGTTAATTTATATAATAGGATTATTATTTTGTTTCAAGTATGTACCTAATAGAGATACAAAAAAAAATATAGAGTCCAAATAAATTGAAATAAATGGTTACTTAAATGAGATACTATTCATTATACGCAAAACTGAACAATTTTATTTTTATAATCAAAACAATTGCATGTATAATGAATTACCTTACTATTATTAACCTGAATAAATGAATTTGTCATCTAAGGACTCCCGTGATCTTAGTTTACAATGATAACACAATTAAGAATAATGGTTACTAAATTACATTATATTTTAATGATTCTAATCACACACTTTTATTCCATATCGCTCAAATAACTAGATCCAATCCAAGACCATTGCGGAGTCGTTAACCCTAAGGCTTACGCACACATGCATAACCGAAATCGAGGTACATACATGAGCTTAACTTCTGATTATCCTTATTTTATGGTTCTAATTATCGCAAGTTTGAATTAACATGATTGTGTTGACTGTATACTTTTGCAATAATTACTTTTTATTTTTGCTATGGTCTTGTTTAAAATTACTTTTTTTGTAATAGAAATATTGATTTATTTTTCAAAATTTTATGAATAAATAACAACAAAAAATATTTATGGAGGGCTTACAACAAACGTAATTTATTTGGCTTTTTTATATTATATCATCGTACTCCTCGCACGTGCCAACACTTATAGATATTATTATTATTTTACAGTAAAACTTCACCGGTACATACAATGGATAAGAAAAGAAGTAAAGTATGGAGTTTTTTCACTGAGGATAAAGACGATAAGGCAAAATGTGATCTTTGTAGTTCTTTGTATTCCGTGAAAGGTGGATCTACTACAAATTTAAAAAAACATCTCATAAAAAACATAGACCAACTTATGAAACTGTATTTTCGTGCTCCGAGGCAAATACAACAGTTCTGGAAGCTCCATTACCATCAACTTCAACAAGCACAGTGTCTAATCCTGTAATTAAAACGAATAAAACTAATTCAACGCCGAGTAATTTAAATGACTTTATTAAACGTCCAGTAAGTGTAGTTAGAGAAAAGAAAATTAATGATTTAATTTTTAAAATGATAGTTAAAGACCTTCAGCCTTTTTCTATGGTAGAAGATGCGGGTTTTAAAGACCTTATTAATTTCTTAGAGCCAGGATACAAAATTCCTTCTAGATATATATTAAGCAATACTTTGTTGGATGGTCACTATTCTGAGGTCCAAAAAAAATTAAAAGTAGAACTGGAGAGTTCTAAACATATATCCATAACTACAGATGGCTGGACTTCTAGGGCAACAACGTCGTACCAAGCTGTAACAGCCCATTACATAATAAATTGGGAGATGAAGTCTGCATTACTTGGTTGTTTTCAATGCCATGATCGACACACGGCCGAATATATAAAAAATGAATTGCACAAGTTGTTCTGCCATTGGGACATACATAGTAAAATAGGCTGCTATACGTTTAACCAATTTTGAGCATTTGCCATGTATCGCTCACACTCTCAATTTAGTGGTGCGTGCAGGACTCCAGGAAAGTGAACTCGAGGCGCTGATAAAAAAAATAAGAGCTATTGTAGAACATTTTCACAGAAGTCCAGTAGCTATCAATAAATTAATTGCAATGCAAGACCAGCTGAGGCCTAATCAAAAACCACTGAAGCTCAAAATGGACGTAGTAACGAGATGGAACAGTACCTTGGACATGATTGAAAGGATTTATTCACTTCAAGAAACTCTAGAAGCGTCTCTTGGGATCCTACACAATCCAGTAGAAAATCTTACAGAAGGCGAATGGCAGATACTGCCAGAAATAATAAAAATCCTAAAGCCATTCAAACAACTCACTGAAGAAATGTCTTCTGAAAAAAAGGTGACTGTTTCAATGGTCTTGGCTTCGACGGATAGTATAACCAAAATTTTGCACAGTTTAGCTACGGATATAATTACAGACACAGGAAAGAAACTGGTAAATAAAATATTGACGGAATTCAAAAACAGGTTTAAGAATTGTCACAGGCACCCCGTGTTATCTAAAGCAGCACTATTAGACCCGCGGTTTAAGAAATTGGCATTTAGATTTGATACGCCAAGTTATGAGTCTGCCAAAGATGCATTGTAAACTGAGCTGCAAAAGGAGTTCAACTATCAACAGCAACCTATAGAAAATACTGAGCCACCATTAGCTTTATCATCTAGCAAAACTGACCCTGATATGGAAGATTCAATTTGGAATGATTTTGACACTCTGGTGACGTCAGCGTCAGCTTCAAACTCTGTTGTTAGCAGCAGTATTATTACTATGAGACAATATTTAGAAGAAAGAATTATACCCCGAAATGAGTGTCCTTTGAGATGGTGGCAGGCGCGGGCAATACTATACCTAGAGCTCTCAAACTTGGCTGATAAATATTTATCAGTGATGGCTTCTTCGGTACCATCCGAAAGGACTTTTTCGAAATCAGGCCAAATATTAAGCGAGAGGCGCATCTCTATTAAGCCAAAAAGAATGGAAAAGCTTTTATTTCTAAATATGAACCAGAGATTCTTGCAATAAACTAGCTTTTTGCCCGCGGCTTCGCCACCACAATTACGAGTACGAACTTTAAAATCATAACCCCGTTTTGTCGTAGTCAGATAAAAAATTAAAAAGAATCTTAAGGGCTAGTCTATCTCTAAATTAAAAATAGTTTTTTTTTGATTTGTTTAAAATTGTTTTTATTTAATATGTTTAATTTCATTTTAAGAACAAAAGATATTTGTTGTTTAAAATATTTTTTTATTTAATATGTTTCATTTCGTTTTAAGAACAAAAGATATCTGTTGTTTAAAATATTTTTTTTATTTAATGTTTAATTTTATTTTAAGAAAACAAGATAAAAAATTAAAAAGAAGCATATAAGCAGCTTCTAAAATTTAAGACTAGCTAGTCTTATCTATAAACCAAATTTTATAATTATACTCCGTTTAGATTGGAGCTGGACAAAACCAAAACAAACCATTAAAATTATTCTGTAGGGTTTTCACTAACTACTCTTTATTTACGTTTTGGACTCTTAAATAACTAATCCGTGTTAATTTACACTAAATATAATGTAAAATAATTAAAATCGATCTTAAACGACAAAACCAAAACAAGAACTTCAGTTTAAGTTATCTTTGACAGTCTGTGGCAGTCTGTGTATGACAGTGGCAGTCTGTGGCCGGCAGGCGCCATTGGCTATTGTTTGTTTACATGTTCATAATTAAGGGGCCTACTCAAAGCACTGCCTGCAGGGCCTGCTTGCAGTTACTGCCGCAGAGGATGTTGCTCCACAAAGCACTGCAAATCATTTACGCGGCATACGTTGTTGTGTTCACTTGTGTTCTCTTTGTCGTTGCCTAAATTCGTCAGTTTTTATAAATGGCTCCTACATTATTCAAACACCAAAAAATAGCATTGGGTTTGACTGTATTGAGTACTTGTAGCGTTGAAAAGAAAAAAAGGAAGCACTGGTGTAAAAAATGGTTACTACTGCGTAAGACATTGAGTCACGCCAATTTATTGAAGGAATTAGAACCTGATGACTATAAAAACTATCTTAGAATAGATGAATCAGTCTTTGAAGATTTATTGCAAATGGTGACACCACTAATTGAAAAAAAAAGTATTTTGATGAGAGATACTGTAAGCGCAAGAGAAAGATTAATTGTTACTTTAAGATTTCTTGCTACTGGGGCCAGTTATGAAGACTTGAAATTTAGATCAATGATCTCTCCACAGTTACTTTGTAAAATTATACCAGAAACGTGTTGGGCAATCTATGTCTCTTTAAAGAAATACATTATGGTAAGCAATAAAAGAATTATCATCATCAACAGCCATTTTAAATTTATTTTAAAAAATAGGTACATAAAAATACAATTTGTATTAGTTTTTATAATGTAATTTTAACAAACGGTATGATATCCCACTTAATCATCTTAAAAACCTAATTCTCATGCTTTTTATTATACAATAAAAACTGTCCTAACTGACTTCCTTTTCCTTCATAAATAACTGAAGATTGTTTCTGATTAACATAATCAAGACTGTCATCTTGGGATATTGCACCTAAGCTATTATTTGTCATTTGTGGACTGTTTGCAAACGATGGTGAAACAACATATTGTTGAGATCCAATGGGAGTAGAGGTTTTAGGAGGGCGTTTTATAATAATCCTAGGATGGTTCAGGGAATTTTCATTATATTTGTATTGTGGAGATGTGAGAGGAAATGTAACTGAAGTGGGTGATGGTGAAGGAGAGGGAATAATTGAAGATGAGGGAATAGAGACGAATGAATTATTGGTTAGTTGCTCAGTACTGGCATAAAAAATTACATCTGAAATGAGTTTTCTTGCTATGATCTTCTGATTTGCAGTTAGATCTCTCAATTGTACTCCAATAGATCTACCTATAATTTCCCAATCATCCTCTTTAGCATTTAATATTTTATTTGTTGTGTCGAGCAGCCGTTCCTGCTTTTTTTGAAAACTTGAAAGTTTGTTTCTTTTTACAGCTGGTGGAGCCTCTGAATTACAATCCTGGAAAAAGTAAAGCTTGATATTAATATTGTTTCAGATGCCTACAACAGAAGTAGAATGGCTAGAAACTGCAAGAGAGTTTGAAGAAAAATGGAATTTCCCTCATGTAATTGGAACTATAGATGGAAAACATGTACAAATTGAAAAACCATCAGATAGTGGCTCATTGTTTTATAACTACAAACACTTTTATAGTATTATTATGTTTGCAATGGTTAATGCCAATTACGAATTTATGTTTGTACATGTGGGAACAAATGGATGTGCTTCAGATGCAGCTATTTTAAAAAATACACAATTTTATAGAAATTTAGTAGAAGATAAATTGAATTTGCCACAACCGTGCCCCTTATCTAATGGCGATGTACCTGTGCCTTATGTTTGTTTGGGGGATAGTGCTTTTTCCCTAAACCGTCATATAATGAAACCGTTTCCATTCAAAAATATTAGCCATGAACAGAGAATATTTAATTACAGACTTTCACGTGCAAGACGAGTTGTCGAAAACGCTTTTGGCATACTGGTTACACGATTTAGAGTTCTGCGCCAAAGCATAAACGTTAAAGTGGAAAATATTGATTATATTGTCTTAGCATGTTGTGTTTTACACAATTTTTTGCTAAAAAAGTCACGTGCCAGATATTTTACTTCCAAAAGTGTGGACCGTGAAGATGTCAGAGGAATCAAATTTCAACCTGGTGAATGGCGGCGGTCTGAAGAATTAACTCCTCTCGAAAAATGTTCTACAAGACAAAAGAATGAAGAAGGAAACAACATTCGAAGTATTTTTACAGAGCATTTCAGTGGCCCTGGACGTGTACCATTTCAAGAACAAATGCTGAAAATTGTGAGATCGTCCGATGAATAGCCAATACATCATTGAGTTGTTATTTTTAATTGCTTTGTTTTTGGGTTGAGATGATGAATGATAATGAATAAAAAGGTACTTTTATTTTTAATGTATAAATTAAAACAAAAGTAATTTAAGAATCTGTGTTTGCTTAAATGACTCACATTAGCATGGGTAATAAATAAATAGTTAAACTTACCTCATCAGCAGATACTGCAGTATCCACACCAATTCGGGCAGCTATGTCCTTTTCATCCAAAAAAGTTAGTAGCTCGTAGTACCATAGCGTAGGCACATACACATCGTCAATACTGGCACCAGTCTGAGTAGAATTCATAACCTATAATAATTAGATGTGTCACATAAACAATAAGTTAAGAACTATCTATATGTTAGAGATATGCGAATAAAATAACGTACAATATATTGCCATTGTGTTATTTTATAATATGGTTTATAATGTGATTAATTTGTGTAATTCATTCATCCAATGTTACAAAATAAAAGTGCATAAGTAGGTACGTACCTTCTTTCTTTCTCTTCCATACGATGTCCTCATGTTTTCTAATTTTTTTTTGAAAACTGCTAATGTAGCATCTTTGTCAAAAGTTTTATATTTTTCATGTAAAAGCGATATGGCCTGCGACCGCATATCTTTGTTATGATAATGATCGTGGTTAGTTTTCCAAAGACATGGCAAATCCCTATACAATTCAAATACGTTCCTCCACACGTCTTTTTCTCGCTGGCTCATTAATTCTTGAAGAAAACAGAGCCAAAAAAATAACAAATAATATAATAACACCAAACCAACTAACCACCAAACTAACTGATTAATTGATAAATGACAACCACTGACAAGACAAACCACAGATTACATAGAGTAGACAAACGTCGCAATGTACAGACGTAAACAAAATGGCGGCCTAAATCGGTCCGACCGAGCTACACATGTCCCTGATTGCAGTTTACGGAGTGGGGAGATCGTGTGTCGGGCTGGCAGAACGTCACTGCGGCCCTGCGACAGGGTGAACAATTAAAATATCGGCCCTGCATGCATACATACAATACGATCGGCAGTGGCACTGCAAGCAGGGCCCTGCAGGCAGTGCTTTGAGTAGGCCCCTTTAGAGGTGTAAAAGTAATGAGAAAAAGCAAACCCGTATGTATTCGTTACTATAAAAATGAGTACCCGTTACTATCGTATCGTTACTCGTTACTTTTGATAACTTAGTATAACCCAACAAAACGAATCGATTCGTATGTTGTATCGTTTGGTACGCTTGTAGAACTGTTAATGAACTGTTGATGGAATCTCTAAATTATAATGAAAAAGCAACACATGTATTGTGTCAAACTTATTTATTCACAAAAACATTTCAACAATAAAATCTTTTATATCATACTTGCTCAGTAACTAGGGATTACTATGGTGGAAAGTCTCCTTGTAAGTTGGTGTTTGCAATTCAAGGCAACATTACGTCGCACTATGCTTGAATTGTAATGTTCACATTACAGTTCAAGCTATGCAAAACTCCTTTATAATATATTTAAGGTTCAAATTTGTTATAGAGATTAAGATTTAAGATTTGAGATTTGAGTTTAGAGAGTTGAGATTTGAGATTAGAGATTAGAGATTTGAGATTAGAGATTTGAGATTTGAGATTTGAGATTTGAGATTTGAGATTAGAGATTAGAGATTAGAGATTAGAGATTAGCCCCTTGTAGCCCCTTGTAACATTTATGTAACAAACCATAAAACATCCTTAAAATTTTACATAGATCAAATTTATTTCCTTTAAACTCATTGTATCTTTACTGTTACAAACCGTACTAAGGAAATAATACGCCACATCACTCAGAGATGGCGTTACTAGAATCGTATTGAAAGTTTATTTTGACGGTTTGGTAATCGTGACGTGTCAGTGCATGCAAAAATTTTGAAATTCGTTAAAAATTGTTATTCTTGCTAAACTAATACGGTTTTCTGTTGGACATTCGGGTAAGTACCTAAAATTTGATATTATATAGTTTTTCGTTAGATTATTTGTATTTATATACTAAAAAGATAACTATCTAAGTTTGTAACATTTCTGTCACATTGATTACTGAGGATAAAAATGTTTAGTCATACAGCTAATAGAAAATTATTATTTTATCAGAATGTCTTCACAACACCGTCCCCTTCACGACGATGAAATCGTTAATTTTCTTGCCACTGGTGAAGACAGTGAAGATGGAATGGAATGTGATGACGATGATGTAATAGATCCCGACTTTGAACCGTTGATGGAAGAAAATTCTATGTCCGACGATGACGCGGATACAGCAAGTATTGACTTAGATTCTATTATCCATGGACTTGAAGATAGTGAAACTATTCTACAACCTACCGTACCAGATCAGCAACCAACAACATCGGGCTCAAATTCTAGGAAAAAACAAAGCAAGAGAGAATTGCAATGGAAACTAAAGAACCTTATTCTAAACGACCAGCAAGTAAAGTTTTCAGGAAATAGCACATTGCCATCTGATTTATTAGAACTGGATACACCTATACAATTCTTTCTTCATTTATTTCCTAAAGAGACTATGCATCTTATCGCTGAACAGACTAATTTATACATCGTACAAAAAAATCCAAACCAATCCTTTTCCGTTACTGAATCCGATATTCAAAAATTTATTGGAATCGTTTTTCTCATGTTTTTGATAAAACTACCGAGAGTCACTAGTCACTGGAATACGAACATTGGGACTCCTTTGATATATGAAACAATGCCTAAAAATAAATTTGAAAAAATACGGCAATACATTCACTTCAATGATAATTCGAATATGCCTCAACGTAATTCACCAGATGCTGACAGATTATTCAAAATACGACCCATTGTCGCTAAACTGAATGAACGTTTTGGCACAGTTATCAAAGAGGAATATTTATGCGTTGATGAACAAATTTGTTCGACAAAAGCTAGGAATACTATGAAGCGTTATAACCCGAAAAAGCGCCATAAATGGGGGTACAAAATATATGTGCTTTGTGGAGTCACTGGGTTCGCTTACAAATTTGAAATAGAAACTGGAGCTGAAAATATTGTTCTTCCTGGAGAACCTGATTTAGGTGCTTCATCTAACGTAGTTATGAGAATGGCACGTGACATCCCAAAGTATCAAAACTATAAGCTATATTTCGACAACTATTTTACGTCTTTACCATTACTGGAAAATTTGGCCAAAGAGGGAATTTTGAGCCTTGGGACAGTACGACGTAATAGAATCCCCAACTGCAAATTACCTACTGACAAGGAGGTATCAAAAAAAGAGCGTGGTTATTCCATGGAGTTTGTGGCTGATGTTGGTGGCATTGACATCTCTAACGTTATATGGAAAGACAATAAAGTTGTAACTATGGTATCAACTTTTGTAGGTGAAATGCCCAAGTCACAAGTTCGACGTTTTGACAAAAGTAATAAAAGATACATCAACATTGATCGGCCCAGTATTGTTGGGGAATATAATCGATATATGGGTGGTGTAGATTTGGTAGACAGCATTATGGGATATTACAAAATCTTGATACGAAGTAAAAGGTGGCAAGTAAGAGTATTCTACCATTTATTAGACCTTACAATGTCAAATGCGTGGCTTTTATATCGACGAGTAAAATCTTCCACGCAAAACCTTGAAAAGGATATGTCTTCGGCAGATTTTCGCCTCGAAGTAGCCGAAACTCTGTGTAAACTTGGTAACAAAACAGCGATCAAGAACCGCAAATCGACAGAAATTGATATCCAGGCCAAAAAACATAAAGGTCCTGCACAACATATTCCGCCGATTGCGGTGCGTCAAGATCAAGTCGGGCACTGGCCAGTTTGGTCAGAAAATAGGATCAGGTGCAAGTTCCCTAAATGCACAGGAGTCTCCCAAACTTTATGTGAAAAATGTGGTGTAGCTCTTTGCTACAATAAGAAAAATAATTGCTTCAAAGAGTTCCACACCACATAGAAGATTAAGATAATATTTGCTCAATGTGACAGATATGTCACACTCCCCATTTTTCTAATTATATAAATAAACAATAAAAATATTGATTTTCTCAAAAATACATGTTTCATTATAGTTAAATAGAAGTCCTTAAACATAATTTATTTTTAAATTCATGATCATGGGTTACAAGGGGCGAGATTAGATTAGAGATTTGAGATAGTTATATGTTTGTCTCTTTCTACGTAACGCCTGAACTTTTCGTGTTTCTTAACTTGATTTTACTCCTCATAAAATCTCATACCGGGCCTTATAACTCAAATCGTTTCTTAAGGAGTAAACTCCAAAAAATAGAAAACTATTTACGAAAAAAAAATGGAAATGGCGGCATTTCATTTGATCTGAAATTAAAATTTCATTTTGCATTACCAATGTTTTATTTACCTCACAAGAATGATATAAAGTAGAATGCTTACCTCGGTTGCAAGTAGCTATTACACCCTCGAACTATATTCACCCTCGCTCGCTGCGCTCGCTCGTGTGACTAAATATCTCGGGTGCACGCGATCCATTAGCGCCCTATGCGAGCTGCGCTCGCACTGGCGCCAAATTGGATCTTGTTCTGTAATAGCTTACTTACGTCCCTTGTGTAACAATCTACTATTACTATTCAACTGAAATTAGACATATTAAATAATAAAACATACTTATTAAAAAAATATTTTGTTCTTAAAATGAAATGAGACATATTAAATAAAAACATAATGTTAAATAAATCACTAATACCAAATTCACCCAATATACGAAATAATGCGAGGCGATAAATCACTAATACCAAAATCACCCAATATACGAAATAATGCGAGGAACGAAATCGTGCGAGTAAATAAATAAATTCGGGAGTAACGTTTCGTTACTCGGTACCACAGGGCGCACCCGTTACTCAGTACCGAATACATACGGTTTGCTACAGGTCTATTCATAATTGAGCGGTCCTCGCATTCAATGTTCAATTTTGTACTTAATTCTTTAATTTTATTGTTTGTTTAAGTTTAAATTTGTGTTTAGCCATATTAGTTTTGTTAATATTGCTAGTGTAGTGTAGTGAGTGTTACGTGTTTTCGTTAAGTTTTTCGCTTACCATACAAAATAATAATTATAGTGATAATACGACGAAAAGTTTGTGTTACATGGTTGTTTACTGTTACTGGGCAACGCAATATTTACCTTTTATCCAGCTCGAAAGTAACTGGAGTATAGGGATCGATATTATAATTAAGGATAGAGTTTAAAAAATAGTTTTTGATTTATTTAAGAAAGGTGTAAAAAGAGTTCTCCTTCAGGGCCGGCGTTGCACTGGTAGCTCCCCTGCTGTTGCTCGTGTCTATAGGCGACGATGACCACTTACCATCAGGTGGCTCGTCTGCTTTTACGTCAGCCCTTCAGGCTATAAAAAAAAAAAAAATTAACATTATGTTTTTATTTAATATGTCTAATTTCATTTTAAGAACAAAAGATTTTTTTATATGTTTTATTAATTATAATGTTTAATTTCAGTTGAACAGTAAAAGATTTTATTGTTGAAATATTTTTGTCAATAAATAAGTTTGAGACATGTCATTGTGTTGCTTTTTCATTATAATTTAGATTCCGTCAACAGTTCATTATCAGTTCTACAAGCGTACCAAACGATACAACATACGAATCGATTCGTTTTGTTGGGTTATACTAAGTATCAAAAGTAACGAGTAACGATACGATAGTAACGGGTACTCATTTTTATAGTAACGAATACATACGGGTTTGCTTTTTCTCGTTACTTTTACACCTCTAGTCAATATACCAAAACTCGATTCTCTGTATCGGCGTGCACGACTTAACCTGTAATTAAATATTTTTTTTTTGTGTGTCAAATTTGTACGCGCGTATGGGCGAAGTATAGTATTGGAAATTCCAAAAGCTGCGTCTGCTACAATGATATGTGGCTGTGGGTTAATAGATGTGCCTGGTAATAATTTTGGAGGTGGCAAATTTAGATCATCTCGTTCAAGTCTATGAAATAGCGAACTTTTCTTGAACACATTAGCGTCTGCTTCGCTGCCACAAGCCCCTACATTTACATAGGTAAAACAGTAATTGGCATCACACATTCCAAGTAAAATCCTACTAATATTATAAATGCGAAAGTTTGTAAGGATGTATGTGAGTGAGTGTGTGTGTGTGTGTGTTTGTTGCTCTTTCACGCAAAAACTACTGAATGGATTTTCATGAAACTTTGCAGTAATATAGCTAAGACATCGGAATAACATAATTTGTTAAAATTTATAGACATTTTTGAAGGGGCTGGTTACCCGAAGCGAAGCGAGGGCGGGTTTACTAGTAATAGAATAAAATTGCTTATGGTTGAAAAATACGGATCCACTTTCTTTTGGGCACGTGATTCTGGTATGCTTTCCGTCAAGGGCACCTACGCAATTGGGAAAATTGGCATCCCTTTCAAAGCCAAGTGCTATTTTATTCCAAGAATTTGGATCAGGTTCAGGCAGACATTCGGTTTTCAAAATTTCCCATATTAATGAGCATACTTCTTCAATAATGTATTTAATTGTGGATAGCCCCAATCGATAACTTAAATGCAAATCAGACATTCTTGACCCAGTAGTCAGGTACCTGCAACAAAAAAAAAGTGTGTATTAAATAAGTAAAGTTACTAGCATGTGTTGTTTTATTATTTATATTATTTAATTTACAGAAAAAGCTGTTCAGTAAAGATGGAAGACAGCCCGTGATGCATACATGAAGTGTAGAGCAAATCTTAAGACATCAAAGTCCGGTTCTGCAGGGGGTGTCAAAAAGAAGTATATTTATTTCGATCTAATGACGTTTTTGGAAGACACAAAGGACTTTGAACCCATACATGAAAGTATGGCTTCAACATCGTCTCAGAGCTCCCAAAATGTTGCTTCAACGTCATCGCTAAATTCGCAAAGTATTTTACCATCAACAGAAGAAACATTACCGACACCTGTGCTGGCTTCTCCAAAACCGTGGCAGAGAAAAAAAAAAGAGATGTATGACAGACTTTGAGTCACAATTATTAAAAATAATAGAAAAGAATGACACTTCTACCACAAACTCTGCGTCGTCTACGGCTCTTAAAGACGATGACTTCAGTTTTTTTAATTCTCTAGCACCCATTATCAATGATTTTGATAATTACAAAAAATTGTTATTCCGAACTAGAATACTAGAGCTAGCTATGGAAATTAGAGGTCCAGCTATGAACTCGCCCAGCACATCTGCATCAACCGCTAATAACGATTTACCTCACTTATCAGGGAGTGATGTGGACGAGTCCTTAGAAAGCTGGCAGCACGGTGATTACACTGCATTGTAATTATGCACATAATTACATTTTAAATTAATAATATAATTTTTTTAGTAAAATTTTTTTTTATTTATTTAACCTTTAAATTTAAGTACCTACTTACCTAATTGTTACAGCCAATCTCTCCCGCGAACATATGGGTTTCTTGTATATATCGCAACGCATTAAAGATGACTCTAGTTTCGCATGCAACTCCTCAAATGTCCTAATGGACATCTTGAAATATGTGAAGAATTTCATTTCGTCATCCCGCAAGTCCGAAAACAAGGATACAAATTCTCCTTTAAGAAGTCTTTTCTCAACCAGTGGATGCACATTAAATCTTCTTACATGGCGTCTTCTTCTTCTGTTGTTTAATAAATAGGCCGCAATCACCAAATTCAAAGTTTTATCCATGACACTGTACCACTCTCGATCACGATCCGCATCGCACTGAACGACGAATTCATCCGCGACGGATGCAAAACCTTATCCGCATGCGGACGCTCCGCGTCCCACTGAATAGGGCCTTATAAAGTTAATGTGTTAGATTATTCTGATGTCTTGAACTTAAATGAATTGGTAACAAATGTATTCACTCCGATGACATCAAAAAACATTCGATTTCGTGATATCCGAGTTGCAACATTTAAAAAGAAATAAAATGATCAAATATTTATTAAATATTCTATAGAAGAAGATGCACAAAGTTATACTATAATTTTAGGGGAGAAAACCTCAGGGAAAGGAAAAGGGAAGGGACGATCGATAAAAAGTAAATCACAGACTAATAACAAGGAATCTTTGGTAGAAAAGGATATCATAAAGTAGTTATATGCTTGTAGAATACCAATTTCAGCTGCCAAATATAAAGATCTTATAAATCTGTGTGAAAATGGAACTATACCTAAGAGATTCCATGCAGAATATAGAGAACTGCCATGCAGTTCTAAGATTCAAGAGACTTTAAATGAAATCGTCGAAGAAGATGAGAAAACTAGCGACAAAGGCGATGATTAATAATTTTGTTTTATAGATGATTGATGACATAATTATATAATTAGAAGCAATATTAAGAAAGAACATGTTTAAGTTAATATAGCGATAAAAGTTTTAAAGAAAGTTAATTTAAAAGTTAAAAAGAGCAAACTAATAAAGAAAAGATGGTTAAAAAGTACTGAAAATAGAGTTCCTAAAAGAAATAAGATTGTACAATGTATGATTCTTGGGGATTTAAAATAAGAATTAATAACATTTTGTTACATTACCTAGTACTTAAAATTGTGTTTAGAATAAACCATTTATACTTGATTACAAGAAATCTGTTTTATTTGACACAAATACTTTGTATTGATAATCATTTACAACCTAAATAAAAACGTGTCTTGCTTCATAAAGCCTTGTCTAACTTGTCGTTTTACAATAGTATGGATTTACGCCCTAAGGAGCTAACATAGTGTTGAAAATTTCAAGGTGTAAAGGTCATTTTAAAGTAATTTTAGGGGCGTAAAGGAAATTTATCTCAGTAATTACAGACCTAAACCAATTCTGTTATATTTCTTCTCAAAATACTGTCAAATTTAAGAATTTTCTTCCTAAGAAGCAACTAAATATTTCAATAAATAAAAAAGTTATAGACAGATGAAGAAAAAAAAAAACGTTTTTTGCTTCTCCTGAAAAGTCGCATTTTGTCCTTTACGCCCTTTGAGCCCAGAGGTATCAATTTCTATTCTATTAACGTTTGTGCCACTTGTCTAAGCCCTCTGAACAATTCTTGCTTCTTTTAGATTTTATGGAAAGGTATAAAATATAAATTATTAATTTAAAAAATTGGTTGTCTGTAAAGTCGGTTTACTGACGATAGTTGAACGTGACAACGTCTTAAGAAAATACTGATGGAATGGTAGCATAATCACTAATAGTCATCCTAAACTATCTTTGAATACTTAGTTATAATTTATTTACTGTTATATTGCAGTTAAAAACCTTTATTAAATATTTTACCAAAAAGACTAGTCGTTGCATACCGTATAACGAAACATTAATCTTTAGCTAGTCTGTGCATATCATGTCATGTCAATGTGCCACAAACAAGTCAAAACAAACCTGGCTGGTTATAAATAATTTCGATAAAAAGCAAAACTAAAGAGACGTCAGAGTTACATTGACAAAGGCCGATTGTGCTTCTTTGTCGCTCGTTCCGCGCTCTCGCTTGCACTTTAAGCTTTACATGGGACGCCTCAGAGCGAGGTAACGATAACGACGGTAACGCCGCGACGGTGACGCCGCATGACGTCAGGTAACGCCGCATGAACGTCATGTTTTTCGTGCGTGCAGCCGGCTGTATCGAATTAAAAAACGTAACGTTGTCACGTCAAAAACACATTCCTTCAATTGTAATCGAAGTCATTAAATATACGCCATTTTGTAGCGTTATTTACAAGTGTTTGGCGTTCGCTTAGTTTCGCACGCTTTCAGTCGAACTTAATGTCAAAACTGCCGTTTGGCTACGATTTTGACACGACTAAACGTACTATTCAGACGTTTCGTTACATCGAATAGATTACGATAACATTTGGCTACCGATTTTTATTTCTATGCGTCGGATCGAATTATTTAGCGTAAGCTTATGTGATTCCCATACATTCTATTCTACTTACGTTTGTGCCCCTTGTCTAAGCCCTCAGTTTTTTTTGAAAGCGTAAGCTAAATATTATTGTACTCGCTAAATAAATACTTCGTCAAGTTGAGCACAAACAAAGCAAACTATTTTGTGTGTGTTTATTTTTCCAATTAATCCTTTTCAGCGGTAAGCGGCGCACCAAATAACCAAAAACAAAAATAACTGTCACGAAAGGAAAGAACACGTATGATCAAAGTCACTGCACTGTACACCTTGTCTTGTTATCAATTGAAAATGTATCAACACTGAATGCATAACAAAATATCTCACATCTAACGTTTATTTTTCTTTTTAAGCACGACCTTATAGTAAACTATCCCCTTTATCTTTAACAATTTTATGAACGTAGATTTTTAATTTTAAATCGAAAACATTTTCATTTAATTAACCAAAACAATGCTTAAGCAACCAAGTACCAATGGTACCCAATAACTCGCCATCAATAAACATCATCAAGGCATCAGAAAACAAAGCATGAATCTTATTCGTCGCCTGTGGCGTTTCACTAAGCCTTACCAACAAACCTCACGTTTGTTACACACGCATTCCTCTGAATGCCGAGCGAGTCCCACGGACCCTTCCACGGTCTCTCCAAGACCCGACCAGCCGAACTAAGATTCATCGCTATCACTATTCAAATTCACTTTTTATATCACAACACTTCAAATGGTACTTAGCCCTTGGGCATCTTAGTAATCTAACCACAAATCTACCCTCATTAAATTTCAACAGTGTAGGCAAATTATTAGTATCTTCCGATGTTACAAACGGTCATAATTAAAGCGACTTCTCTTTATCAGAGATAAGATTGAAATTAGTATCGATTCGTTTTAATTAAGGAGTTGCTTTAAATGATTTTAATATCGGAAGATTATTAACAACTACACATACACACACAATATAGTTTACACAAAAATTGAAATTTAAGCATTAAAAGTTCGTTACCACATGTAATGAAATTAAACCATACCAATACTCGCTGTCTTACTTGAAAATCCTTAGCTTTTACCAAAATTCGACGCTAGATTCCTTCTCACATGGCATCGTGGCAATTTACTTGCCATTTACGCCTCATTATATTATCACCTGAAAATTATAACCTGAAAACCTGAAATAACCTAGCAAGCCATGTGTGGGACGTGAAGTTACATCCCACTTCTGATGACGGGTCTCGGTCAGAGCGGGCGTTATACTTTGGGTTAAACTGTAGTATATGTAATATATTTACTTTATTTATTTCTTAACTTCCTTGTCTATCTTCCTTGTTCTCTTTATCATCTTTATTTCCTTCCTTTTTGTATCCTTTCCTTTGTCTAGTCCTTGTAATCGTTTTCTCTTGCTTTCTTTTATAATACTTGTAATGTTTTATTAGCTGAAATTGAATGATATTATGTACTACTTTGGAGTTAGGAATTTTGATAATGTAACTTTGTTAATAACTTCTAGGACTAATTGTAAATTGTAAATGTTACCTTCTTTAATGTTTTAGTACTTATTCCTTCTTTATTTTGATGAATTCCTGTAACTTTAAATATGATTTTTATGTTTATTTACTTAGATGACATTATGTCAATGTAATTCTTACGTCTCTGTAGTCTTTGCTTTTTCTAAATTAAATTTATTCTGTATGTATAATCTACCAACCTTCTTAGACTAATGATAAACCAGAAATTTAAAAAGAGATGTAATTTGAAAGAAGAACGCCGGCTCGAGAAAATTCAAGCGATCGGGTCAATAGGGGAGTGTGGAGACAGACATCGCGGCGTTCGGAGGACTTCTTCCGTGGAGGTCTTTCTGATTCGGTGGCGTACACAGGGCCGACCCGTGTCTCTGTTTCGCGGACGCGTGCTACTACATTCTCGACTCCGACATCGTTCCGGACGGGCGCGCTGCTTGGAGCGCCCTGGGACCTGCCGCCTCCTACTACGTCGGGATGCTTGCCGCGCGGGACGCTTCTGCGCGCAGGGTTGCGCGCCAGGGTCGCGCTACCTCTTGTGCGCTTGGTAGCGCGCCATCCCCTACGCCTCCCGACCTCATCCTGTCGAGAGACACGCCGGCCTCCGCCGTCCGAGTCAGTACTTCGGACCTCCGCCTCAGCTTGCAAGAGAACTCCAGGTCGTCTCCCCTCCCTCTCTTGATTTACTGACTTTTCTTTAGTGTCTGTGCCTTTTAACTCGCTTATTTTTTATACAGTGTTATTATTATTGTGACCCACTAGGAAAGATAAGTACATCTTTTATTTCCTTCAAAATTCTTTTTATTTATTCTTCCCCTTATAACGTTACAAAACATGGCTGGAGGTCAGAAATAATAGTCAGTACACAGAGTTTTAAAGTCTATTACAATATGTTCACATAGTTTACAACAGAATTATAAACTATCAGCCAGATTAATTCAGATTAACTTGGAAAAGCAGTAAGTTCGGTATAGCAGCGACCTCGTCACGTCTGCTCGGTCGCAGAGCTCAATCCAAAAGTGCCATTGTAGGTAGATCTGCCTACAATGTAGTTCTAGCGATTCTCCATAGATGGCGTTGAAAAATAAGCGCAGGACTTGAATGCACTGCGACATACTATATTAGGGACGTGAAGAAAATATACGGAGTGTAAAGAAATGTGCTTTATTTTAATTAAACAAGGTAAAATAATCAAACCTTGTCTCCTTGCCAAGGTATTGGCCCGGTCAGAATTAAAATAGTTTCTCACTTGTATATTTGACTGTGTATACTGCAATTGAGTTTCCATACAAACCTTCATACTTAGATATCTATTATAATTTCTAAGCTTGCAGTGTGTTCTTATGTTGGTTAGTGTTCAGTATTTTTATAATAGGTATTTATTAATAAATGTTTTACTTTTCAGGAACCCTACAGGATGCTTTACATCAATCACACATAGCTGATGGGCATTCTATAAGAATGGAACACAGTTACAGCGTGATTAGTAGACAAGATAGAAGTCCCATAGGTAAATATTTGGTTTTATCTGAATTCAGAGTTTAAAAAAATCCCTACACCCATTCCACTAGTTCCATAGCGCCATACTAAATATGATACGTCTCGGCCTTGCTTTCCCTTAGGTCTGATCTTCACCTCTTTTATAAGTGAGACTGACAATTCCTTTATAATGCTTGTTTATATTGTCATTAATTATATTACTATACATCAGACACTAAAATTTTTAAGTTAACCTTATAATTCAAACTTGGTTAATTTACAGGTACTAAGAAGAGAGTTTTATACAAGCCGGTGAAAACAAAACCCATGCACACCACTATTAAATACTTGAGAACGGAAATATCTCGCTTGCGTAAACGAAGTGTGTCTTTTAAAGCAAGACTGGCAAGTGCGCAAAAGCTTTCAAAAGACTTTGCATTTCAGTACGTTACTGAGCACATGACAAAACCGGCGAAGCTCTTCATTCAGATGCAGAGCCAAGCATTCAAAAAACCGAAAGGGCGACGATTTTCGATCGAAGAAAAAATACTTTCTTTATCTTTATATAGAAAAGCCCCAAATGCTACTTCCGTTTGTATAAATATTTTACGTTGCCATCGGCTAAAGCAATGAAAAGGCTGCTTAGCCAAATAACAATGTCTCCTGGCATCAATCCGATAATTTTCGAAAAAATTGGAAAAACCTTAAAGAAAAAGCTAAGCCAGAGCGTGTGTGCAGCCTCATGTTCGACGAGATGTCCCTGACACCTCAGATATTTTATAATGTTCAAAAAGGTATGTTTGAAGGGTTCGCCACAAACAGTGGCATAAAATTTGCTGATCATGTGCTTGTCTTCATGGTCAAAGGCTTAACACAATTTTAAACAGCCTGTGACATACTATTTTACTAATTGCTTAAGCAAAGTTGAATTGAAAAAAATATTAAAATCTGTTATTAAACATGTCCAAGATTGTGGACTAGTTGTTCTTAATACAGTTTGTGATCAAAGCACTGTAAATGTGGGTGCTGTAACAGATTTAATAAATGAAAACAAGGCAACTTATTTGCGACTTAACAAGGAGTGGCGCTACGATTCATTTGCTGTTAATGGTAGAAATATTGTACCTATTTTTGATGCTCCTCATTTAATTAAGGGCGTTCGCAATAATCTCAAACTTAAAAATATGGTATACACTAGTAACAATGAAAAAAAAATTGTTAAATGTGGTTACCGAACACTTAACAGCCAGGGGAGATCTACCACAAGAATGTCATCAAGTCATTGATATCACAATTTTACTTGATGACTTACGGCTCATTCACACGAGGACGAATCGTCTTTTTTCACGAATCGTCTTTTTTCACGATTCGTTATTTTTTTTGACGGCGGCAATGCTTTTTAAATACTCATGTTCACACGCTTGACGAATCGTGAAAAAAGACGAATACGGATACGTCTTTTACAAATCACGAATCGTGAATGTTTTATGATTATGACGGATACGTCTTTTAGAAATCACGAATCGTGAATGTTTCTGAACCAATCTGAAATGAGCTAAATCACGAAATAAATGTGAACTTCAATGCGGATATTTTGACGAATCGTGAAAAAACACGATTCCGTATTCAATGTGAACGTCCATCCGTCAAGACGTATCGTGTTTTTTGACGAATCGTCAAAGACGTATGCCGTGGGAATGAGCCCTTTTTTGATAGTGTAACGCCTTTTTTTTTGTAATACGGTGTAGCCTCTAGGTGCCCTAAGTAATTAAAATGATTAAGTAAACACCGACCTGGTAACCTCATATGTTGGTTCGCAATTTCCGATAACACTGCTGCAACGCTATTGTTAATTAGTTTACCCATCTCTTTGCATTCTTTTTGGCATAGTAGAATTTCACTTACACTATTTTATCTTGTTTATATACAAGTTTTCACATATTTTTAACCTCCAAACTAGATAAACAAACCGATTTAATTGTCAAATCAATATCTGTCAAATGACTCTGTTCAGTGACGCTGAGTGGCGCTAGGGTCGGGATTGATTGTCGATGGCTTGGCTACTCATTCAGTTGACATATTCTTATTCCAGAATAATTGTAGGAATTTCTGTCCTAACTAATTACCTTGTAGGCGTTCTTATTGTAATTAGTTTAATTTTTTCGGAGGTCTAAGGATTTAAACCTTTTAGCGGATTATTTGAGGTTCCTCTAGTTCTATGTGAGGGTCTATGGAACTAGGTTTTATTTTCGGACGAATGACCTTGAATTTGACAGCTGGTTCTGTTTACAGCAAAATTAAGAGATTCGGGTGCTTAATTGGAAGAAAGTGGAAATGTTTTGGTCAAGAAAGCTGGACTTCACTGATTCCTGCTGTCTGTGTACAGTGACCCATCGAGTGCGTCTTTTTTTTTATTTAATCTGTAACCCGTTGGAACGAATGTGTGAATGTGTCAATGGAGGGAGATCTTGGTTCAGCGACTGGTTTTGAACGTGAAGGAGCGTGGCTTCGGTCTTTCCATTTTCGGGCGGCGAGCGAAGCGGACCTCAGAGCTGGGAGAAGCCTGGGACCTACCTAAGTGTGCTGAGTACCGAGTCTGGGTAACCGGGAATACTCTGCGGGCAACGCCGCGGGCCTTGGCTGCGAAATTTCTGGGCTGTGCGTGCAAATTGTTTGCGAATTGCGCGTCCAGTTGGCCGCTCCAAGCGGGCTGTCGGAGGTCGACCACGTAAGTAGTTGATTCCTTGTTTCGTGGCAATTTTACCTATCGGTATTTAGTGAATTCGAGGTTATGTAGTATATCGTTCCTTGCAGTTGGAATTGGCTGAACGAATTGGAAAACCGGCGGGCGGGACCTTGCTCCTCGTGCCGGCCACGTGCTTTCGTGCCTCCAGTAGGGTATGTTTCCATGCCTTCACTTATTTCATAACCTCTCGTTTTATTATCACTCTCTCTTACAGTAGATTTTAAATATCACATGGGGAAATTATTGAAAACGTGGAATTTCACTTATAACCTAAGCCGTTGAAAGGTCAGGTCCCCCGGCTTTGTATTTTAACCTTTTGTTGGACAGCGAAAGAGTATTAATTAATTTATTCATTCTTTTCATTGTCAAATTAACCTTAAATTATCGAAATTGAACTCAGACCTAGTAAATTCACTCCGCTCCGGGATTTATTGTGGGATTCTTAGTGAATTGATGCTGATTAGTTATTTCATTTCCTTTGTTAAGCCGGGCAACGCTCGCCATGGTTCCTTGGTGGTGGTGGAATGGTCCACGGGGACGCCGTAGACCATTCCGATCCCTTGTTGTCCCCGCCACGGGACATCGGATCCCAATGGGCCTGTAAGATTCATTTTCTTTTTTTTAATACTAAGGGAGGTGACGATTCACTTCTTTAGTATATAGTTATTATTATATTTTAATAATTGCCCTCCGGACAGATAGCGTTGCCGTCCGCTAATGATACCTAGTTATTCCATAATGTGTAACCTCTAACTTAACTATATACTATTGTCTTTAATACATTATACCTAACGGCTACTAGGTATTGGAATATAAATGAACTTAACTATCTACTATTGTCTTTAATACATTATACCTAACGGCTACTAGGTATTGGAATATAAATGAACTTAACTATATACTATTGTCTTTAATACATTATACCTAACGGCTGCTAGGTATTGGAATATAAATGTTTAAGTTTGGCCGGTGTTTGTGTTCTTAAATGCATAATCATTTAAATAATTATTATCATGAACCATAAACTTCTTAATGCTATATACAAGTGTAAGCGGTGTCTGCCTAATTAGGTATTATCATTTTTTTTAAATATAAGGTGTAACTTAGACTGAATATCCCTATTCAGCTGTGCATTAATTATTTGTAAACACTTGAGGTGACACATGTTGTTTTGTGTACGCTTCAGGAGGCGGTTCTGTACGGGTTCTGTACGGGTTCTGTACGGGTTCTGGACGGGTTCTGTACGGGTTCTGTGCGGGCTGTGCACCTCCGGGTGGCTGGTGGACTGACCGGACACGGGGTCAAGCTGGTTCCTGCTGCGGCTTAGGCTAAGCTTATTATATATTCTTTTCTAGTATCAATCCTTTACTTTTGGGTGTTGGTTAAAGCCGAAGGCCAGTAACCGAGAGCAAAGCACAGCCTTAATCATTACTTACTTTAATTAATTACCTACCGTAATTAGTTACCTACCGTAGCTAATTACCTACCTACTTTACTTACTTTAATTAATTACCTACTGTAATTAGTTACCTACCGTAGCTAATTACCTACCTTAATTACTTACTCTAGTTATTTACCTTATAAATATATTGTTAAAGTCAACAAGCGAGCCAATGGTCAAATCTATATCTTACCCGGGTGTACTGTTGTCCCCAAAGAAAGCTAAATCTTGTTATTAACTTGAAACATTAATCTAAGTATTAACCTAACTTTTGTCAACCTTAATCTAAGTCTTGGCCAAAATTTTACTTTAAATTTGTGTGTAGATATAGATCTAAACTTGGATCTCTGATCATTTAGTCTGAAATTTCCATATTTGGCTAATACAACGTGTAACCACTATATTACACTATCGTAAAATAAACATTTTGAACAAGGTCTTATATTTTTTCTTTATCGTCACACCCAACTCGATAGGGTACCTAAATTTTTTAATTACAATGGCGACCGTGACAGGACGCTAAGTAGGAGCTTAAACTTTTTTAATTACAATGGCGACCGTGACAGGACGTTAAGTAGTACCTAAAATTTTAATATTACAATAGCCTTAATGAGAATACACTACATATACAAAATGGTGAAATATAATATAAAGGACCAGTAAAAAGCAGATCTGCCCACCATGAGCTGTGGCAAAAAGCGATAAAGGTACTAAAAAGTTAAATTTTTGAAACAAAAGGTAGTGGTAACAATATTCAGTAGATTGAAACTACTGTGCCAACAAATTTAATTAAAACGATTGAAGGTATGGAAGTCATTCGGAGAATTTTGTACAATGAGTATAGTTTTGATGCAATGTTGACAAGAAATCTCCATCCATCCATTAGAAAACTTCTTTAGGAACATTAGGAGTTACGGTGCGAGAAATAATGCCCCTAACAGTATGGCATTTGAAGGAGCATTTAAGGCATTATTGTTAAATAATTATAACACGCCACCTTCTAGAACCGCAAACTGTGAGGATGACACTAATGATTGTTTACAATCATTAGTTTTCTTAAAAGAAAAAACTGATGTTCCAATTGAACAGAATATAAATTTTTCATTGGAAAGTTTGATGCATGATATAAACAAGGTTGATGCTGGTCAAAGAAACTATGTGTGCGGATGGATCCTGACTAAATGTCTTAAAAATATTGTAAAGGGTTGTCAACAATGCCGTAGAACTTAACTTGACAAAAACGATAGCAACATAAACAATTTATTTATTAAAAGAAAAGAATATGAAAAGAAAAAGAGGCTTTGCTATCCTAGTAAAGAATTGGAAAAATGCTTCCATGACCTCCAAAATATTACGGAGTCTTTTTTAATACCCGAAGATGTACTATCGGCCAAATTGATTGGTACCCCACCTTCAGCTCATTTTCTTATAACACATCAAGTGCAATTAAGTCGAAATTCGTTTAAATATTCGTTGCCTTGGAAACAAACCTGTTAATACTCTACATGACATTGACAATACATTATTTATATTTCGAAATTTGTGTTTCTGAATACTTTGACATATTATATGTATAATACTTCAACATAAACATTAAACACATTGTCTGTCCATCATGAAGTAAAGATAAACAAATCTGCAAAAACGATTTCTGATAAATAAAATTATTGAAAAGTGAAAGTAACTCTGTTCGTCTATTGGCTTTTCACACTTAAACTGCTGAATCTGTTGAAACGACTGAATGCTGAATTTATTGGAAATTATATGGAGGAGGTTTGAGATTCTGGAAAAAACAAAGGATATTTTAGTCCTCTAAATAAATTCCCATGGAATAATTTTAACGGTATTTTTTTTGCTTAGCTGGTAAGCCGCGGGAAAACTTGTATATAGTTAATACAAAAGACATAAGGATTTCTGTCAAATATATTCTGCAGTTATCAGATACTAGCTTTTGCCCGCGGCTTAGCCCGTGCGGAATTCGTTTATATCGCGAACCGGGGAAGTGGGGAAGGGGGTACGTCATCAACTATCTTCCTGGGAAAATTCATCGAAATTGTTCAAGCGGTTCAGATTTTTCATACAAATTTTCATCCCCTATTGCAAGCCTTTAGGGGTTGATTTTTGAAAAAAAAGTAGCAGTGTGTCTCTGGGTCTTCAACTATTTTCATTCCGAATTCCGAATTTCCGAAAAGAGTCCGATAGGGAGAGGCAAATGACGTAGAGCTCTTGTAGGTATTCGTGAACGGTGGCCTTGCTCTCTCGTTTCATATGACCAGTCCCTTCTAGAGCCTCTTTTCCCGTTTGTAATAACTCGTTGGCTCTCTGCGTTGCAAGGTCCATGGCAACCCCGGTGCGCTTGCTTGATGTAGGTAGCATACTGACTCTCTTAGTCGAGGCGGTGCTTTCTATGCTGTCGGACCATTCACCTTCCGGGGCATCGCTGTTGTCATCTGCTGGTGTTGGATTTTTAATTTCTTCGCGTCCTTTGGTACAGTGGGAGCTTGCTTCCGAGGTTTCGGAGGTAAACCTGGCACGAATTTTTCTCCTAGGCGAAGTTACCCCGGCTGGGCTATCCAACTTAAGCTGTTCCGCCAGATTGATCGGAGCATCAGGGGCAGTTAGGGTGGTCTGCTGCAGTACTTTTTTTCGGAGAGCTTTGAGTTTTTGGGCGGGGCTGGTCTTTTTGGCTGTATGGGAACTGGTGGGTCGGCCCGACATTTTAATAGGTTGTTTTGACCAAAAGTAGGAAAAATCTAATTATTGCGGAAATGTGTAAGGTCAGGGTTCTGCGTTAGCCGGACTTTATAAATTATATAAGCGTTATGTTTATAATACCTTGCACAAAATCGAGGACGTCGCAATGAGGGCAACGCGATCGGCGCTCACGTCTTCGCGGCGATGTTGTGATTTGTAAGCACTTTACACACACGCACGTAACTGCGGTAATCATACGATTCTTCTGTTATGCTAATATGAATTGTAATGCACTCAATTGATAGATTACTTTAAGTTTACGGCTATAAATTAATTTTAATAGTTAACTGGCGACACGTCTGCTCTGTATAGATGTTAAACTGTTTTTTTCCATGCATTTATAATATTAGTATGGATTGTACAAAGTAATTCATGGCACTTGACAAAAATTTTAAGCGACGTTTGACGATTTGACGGAATGAGCATAATAATAAGAAAGTCATATGTGCAACAGACACGCTCGAAATTAAAACGAATTTGACATCCTCAAAAGTTCAAACGAACTGTCGACGAAGTGGGATACGAATCAATTTTGCCGATAGTACCTAAAAGAGAAGTAAAAAATCTATTACTTCAATGGTAGATATATTCGTGGATTTCCCTTTCAAATGTAATGAACATAAAAATCAACTAAAAGAATATTTTATAAGTCAATTATTGAATATTTTGTTACACAGTTGGTGTAGAACAATCAATAGAATATTGTGTGGAAAAATTGTATATATAGGTAAAGACAAAACCAAAACTGTAGCTCAAACATATTATAATAAGAAAAAA
Organism: Hesperia comma; assembly: GCA_905404135.1. NCBI lineage: Eukaryota > Metazoa > Arthropoda > Insecta > Lepidoptera > Hesperiidae > Hesperia > Hesperia comma. The sequence goes on along the minus strand of FR990015.1, from coordinate 17,193,726 downwards.
ACATTATAAAAATAAGAAATGATATGTAACCATTTGAATAAATAAATATTTTTACCGATTCATAGTGTTTCATTTATGTACATTTTAAACAGTTTTGGTGACTTTAATTTGGTAGTGTTTGTGAAGCATTACGTTTTTCACCCATGTCACAATTTTAAAAAGTTAAACAAGTCTGTTTTAAACCCCCTTTAACCCTTTAGCTTCAGAGCGCGCGGAAATCACATTTGTCGCCTAACATGAATTCATTAGCTTCATTAGAATTCTATTAGCTTCTTATGCTAATAGATCCCTTAGGCTGACTCCACATTAGGCGTGCGCGTTCCTTGGACGTGTGCTAAACGTAGGCGCCGCGTGCGCGTCGCAAGCGCGCTGCGTGAGCGCCGCGTTTAACTGCCCTGCGGCGTGTGTGGAAAGTACACGCGGCGCTCGCGTCGCGTGTTGAGTTCAACCGCGTAAAATGGAGTCAACGAGTGAAATGAATATCGAAAGCTTTATCCTAGAAATACAGAATCGTACTGCGATATGGGACATTACCAAACGGGAGTACAGTGATCGTATTGCAAAAAAAAGGCGTGGGAAGAAATAAGTACTTTATTTATAAATGACTAGCTTTTGCCCGCGGCTTCGCCCGCGTGGAATTCGTTTATATCGCGAACCGGGGAAGTGGGGAAGAAGATACGTCATCAACTATCTTCCTGGGAAAATTCATCGAAATCGGTCAGGCGGTTTAGATTTTTCATACAAACTTTCATCCCCTATTTCAAGCATTTAGGGGTTGATTTTTGAAAAAAAAAGGTAGCCTATATGTGACTCTGGGTCTTCAACTATTTTCATTCCGAATTTCATCCAAATCGCACCGGTGGTTTAGCCGTGAAAACGTCACAGACAGACAGACTTTCGCATTTATAATATTAGTATGGATTTTGAAATTAAAACTGCAAAGCAAAAAAATGAAGAGGGTAAGTTTTAAATTTTATTATCTTGCCATGAAAATGAACCTTCCGCTGAGACGAAGTAATCGGCGAACTTATTTCTCTCAATAATACCTCTTGAAAATTGTATACCTTCTGTTTCTTCATAATCAATGTTTTGATTGCCATCGAGTCCAGAAATGATTGGTATGTTAATTTCCGGTCTGCAACTCTTCCTAGATCTAACAAAGTTGTGCAATATGCAACAAGTTTTAATAATTAGTTCACTAAATTCAAGTCCAACATTTAACGGTCTGTGCAAAATCCTCCATTTTCCTGTCATAATTCCAAAAGTGCACTCTATATATCGCCTTGCACGACTAAGTCTGTAGTTATAAACTCTTTGTTTGTGTGTTAAATTGTTGCCAGCGTAAGGTCGTTGCACAAAACCTGATAAAGGGAAAGCTTCGTCGCCTACTAGTACAAAGGGAAGAGGCGAACCGTTGTTTGTTATTGGAGCTGGTTCGGGAATGTCTAACACCTTATCTTGTATTTCGTTATGAAAACTGCTATTAAGGAAAATCGTCGAGTCAGAACTTTTTCCATAAGAACCAATATCTACATATATATATATTCATAGTTTGAATTACATACTGCCAACATGTTTATTGAAAAATATTTTTTATAATTGTAGTAAAGGGAACCGCTATCGCATGGTCTTATCATTCTAATATGTTTTCCGTCTATGGCACCTATGCAGTTAGGAAAATTTGCTTTCAAATTAAAGTTATTTGCAATTTTTTTCCAGTCTGATGCCTTTTTGGGTGGCATGCAAATATGAAATAAGTTTTTAACAATAGCTTGACAAGTCGTTTGCACTATCTTTTCTATTGTTGAAAATCCTCTTCTGAACGAAAATTGCAAATCTTTGAATGAAGTGCCAGTAGCTAAATACCTAAAATAAACAAATATTAAATGTATAATTAATATAATTTTTATTTTAGCTGCGAAGATACAAAAAAATGGAAAAGCATTAGAGATTGTTACACAAGACATACAAATAAAAAATCAAAAAGTGGGTCGGAAGCAACCAGGGGCAGAGGCTACATTTATGCGCCGTATTTGTCTTTTCTTAACGTTTTATCAAATACTCGTCATTACTGGATGATTTTAGTGCCATAAAGTCAGATTTCAAAATGGACGCTAAAATGGAAATAATGAGCGTTATTAAAAAGTACATGCAGATGTCCAAATATTCGGGCCAAAATAGCATTATGTTCATTTTCCCCATAATTGGCATTTAATGCTCGACGCTTTATAAAATTGTGCAAAACACAAGCTGCTTTTATTATAAGAATTGCAGTGTCCGGTTGAAGATTTATTGTAGTATGGAATATGCGAAATTTTGATGTGAGTTGTCCAAAGACACATTCCACGTAACGTCTCGCACGAGACAGTCTGTAGTTGAAATTTTTTTTATTTGTAGGAAGACATCGACCTGGATACGGTCGCATTAAATTTCGATGAATACCGAAGGCTTCATCGGCTACAATAACATACGGCATTTTGGGTCCATCAAATACTAATTCTTCTTCTTCCGGCAAATCAAGAGCTTCTTCTTGCAGCTTTTGACCTAGAATTGAAGATTGAAAAATAGTAGAATCATTTTCACGGCCATAAGATCCTACATCAATAACAGTAAACAAATAATTTGAATCCACCAAGGCTAACAAAACGATTGAGTTGTACTCTTTATAATTAAAGTATAGTGAGCCGGAATTCCTGGGGCTTTGAATTCGAATATGTTATCCGTCTAGCGCTCCTAAGCAATGTGGGAAATTTGCATTATTTTTAAATCCCTCTGAGATTCTTTTCCACGATTCTTTGTTTGGGGTTGCCATTTCTATAGGTGCTAGCACTTTCCAAATGATTCCACATGTTTCTTTTATTACTTTAGCTAACGTTTTTTTCGAAATGTTGTACTTATTCTGAAGGCGTTTATAACTTATTCCAGTAGCGAGATATCTGAAAAATGACAATATTATTTGAAATCGTTTAAAGAACAAAGACTCCACCAAAGCTTCTGTTTATATTAATCAGTGTTGTAATGTAAATAATTACTATTATTAATATAAATACACTTATAATTAATATAAATATACTTATATATACAAATATATACTTATATATACATACTTTATATACTTATATCTTACTTATATATACTTATATATATATAAGTATATTTATATATACTATATATGTATACGTATGTATGTGTACATATAATACATAAGTACATATTATAGATATATTATACATTACATAATAAAGTACATAAAATACATATATTTTATATAGCTACTAAAGGCATATGTGAGTGACTATGTGTGTGTGTCTGTAATCTGTATTATTTTTACGAAAATCAAATAACATAAGGTTCACTTGTGTCTGTTTCTAGCCAGGTTGTAAAAGTGCTTAAGTGCTTTTTTTTAGAATAATAACGCTTTATGCGTTATTATTCCAAGGTGCTATTCTAAACAAATAGTAATTGGGCTAAAGAGACTCTAATTTAATCTCTCTTTATTTCAGGACTTGAGTTAATGACAAAATGGAAATCGTTGAGGGATCAATTTCGTAAGGAATTAAAGTTGCAGCAATGTTCAAAATCCGGTCAAGCTGCCTCAAAACGACGAAAGTATATCCATTATGATGCATTACTTTTCTTAAAGAAGCACACAGAACACGCTTCAACATCATCAAACTTGCTCAATGAGGACAGTCAAGATATTTCTGAGGATGACGAGAGTTCTGTTAATACCACCTCCAGTGTTTCTGAACTATCCACGTCTAATAAAAAGAAAACATTAGTCCAAATGTTTCTGGAATCGAATAAAGAGATATCGAATATTATGCGCGAGAGTATTGATATGCAAAGAAATAATGTTCAACAACAATATAAAGACGAGTGTGGAAATGAGGCATTTTTCCGTTCGATGCTACCACTTATGGATAAAATAAAAGAGGATTATTTAATTGATGCCAGAACTGAGATTATGGCTGTAATTAAGAAATTCATACCATCAACACTAGAACTATATTCTCGTACGTCCACACCGACAATCGATGAAAGCGATATCGCTCAAATGTTACAACACTTTGATGGAATGTAAACTCTGTTTTATAATAATTGATGTAAGCGTTTAACTAAAATAAAAAATCTTAAAACTTACTGTAGTGTTACTGCTAATCTTTCACATGGCCCGATACTTTTCCTCATATTAGTATTTTGCTTTGACAATTTGCTTGACAATAAACTTAACAGTTCATCGAAAACAGGAATTGGCATTAAATATTCATCTTCAAACCAATCTGGATGATTTCGATATTCTTGATAATTCACATGGAAATGTCCATGACTTTCACGACGTAGTAACATAGGATGTGTCCACCAACGGCGCTTTTTTTCTTTTCTTAATAATAAGAACTGCATATTCACTAGTTTACTTGCACAAGCACCCAATAATAATACATCCATAATAAAGAATTAATTTATTGACTGAGGCAATATTTATTTCGCGCTCGTCCGGCACCTTTGAATTATTTCAACAAATGAAAGCACAACGCATTGTCAAGAAAATGCGGCGATTCCGTTGCGAGTCGTCGCGGACACGCTGTGATTCCGTCACGATTCGTTACGATACGCTGGCGGAATAATCACTCGTTCGTGGAGATTAGCCGACGATAGAAGCGCAGACTCGTCGCGATTCTCTCGCTCGTGGAGACAGCGCCTTAATGTGGGGCAACCCTTACCGCATCGCGGATCATATACATATATACCAAACCGTATAATCACAGATATATTTAAAATAAGAAATAAAAATTGGTATTTTGTCCATAGCGTATCAAATTAGTTCCATTGTTTTGATGGCTTTGATGGATTGTTTTGACTAGCGATCCGCCCCGGCTTCGCACGGGTGCAATGCTGATACTAAATACACTACAGGAAAACTGTGAACGTTGATGGTTGTATATAAAAACATAACGGCCCGCTCTGGCTTCGCACGGGTATAACATATATAGCCTACGTCACTCACTGAAAAAATGATTAAAATCGATCCAGTAGTTTTGATTTATTCATTACTGCCCGTGGCTCGCACACGTTAAATTTGGAGTAAAACAATACCCCTTTTCCCATACCATGAAGATTTCCTGCTATCTTTGGAATATCTAAATTCATACCTACATTACTTACATATTTACTTCGCTACGTCCCGCAATTTTAAATGTGTAATATCTTCGAAAATATTCATTTAAATCTTGTGCTGTAAAGGACCATATAGATCTATATTAAATCAACAATGTATTTAAGCTATTTAATTCGATAAGGATTAATGCTGTATTGGTTAAAATCGCTTCGAAAATTAGCCATTATTTGTCGTAAAAAGTAAATGACAAAAAAAATTTATTGTGGGATATTCATAAGAGATAGGTAGACATTTACATCGCGGAGTTTTCTGTAGACCTTTTCAATGTGTACAAATAATTAGTACATTATTTTGATAAATCTCGTAGGGTTTAGCCTGGGTTTGCAATGTAAGCGAAAAAAAATTGATAATTAACGACAACACATTAGAAACCTCAAAAATAACAGTATTTCTCCCCTATTTAATGGATGTTATTATACATATAAACCTTCCTCATGAATCACTCTACCTATTAAAAAAACCGCATCAAAATCCGTTGCGTAGTTTTAAAGATTTAAGCATCCAAAGGACATAGGGACAGAGAAAGCGACTTTGTTTTATACTATGTGTAGCAACTATATACAACATAATTTAATTTACACAATCAACTTAAAGTAATAAAGAATAATGATATATCAAGTAAAACAAAATTAATAGAACAAAAATATTAAGTACTATATACACAATTAATAAATCTAAAGCAATTCTTACGTTACGCTTTCGTATTTAAGTTAATAATTTTGTGTAGCTTTTAACTATCGCGCTATTTTTCCTTTCTTCTACTACTTCTTTAAATCTATCGTTCTTAGTATCTCTAGCCTTCTTTCTATGAACTGTGTGCTGTTCTTCTTATACAATAGACTATTGTGTATCGCTTCATTTCTCTCGAAATAAACTTATTTGTGCTGAGTGTCATATCGGACTTTAATTTAATAATCCCGGTAGGGCACCCACACTATGTAGTGATTTAGAATACTGCCATCTATGAGTTATTTTTATGAACTAAATTGTAACGGAGGATTTTTATGCCTGTGCTATGACAACTGTGAGGAGCAATGACTGCAGGAGGTGGTGATATGAGATGTGCTGAAGCGAGGGCAGTATTGGCATACTGGTGTTGCCAGATGTGGAGAGGTGCTATTGAGAGGAGCGGTGCTTTTGAGCAGAGTATTGTTTTAGTGGACTTGAGAGGAGAGGAGAGGAGTCAGATTTCTTTTTCAGGTTTTCTATTAAAATGTTACTGGCCAGCGACCTGGCCGGTACCTATTTGAAAATGGAACGACGACAGCAAAGGAAGATTTGTTGTTGTCAATACTTGCATCATTCAATAAATTGTAGTAACTGAAGTTGTAACACGAGTCGTATTATTTTGCCCTTTTATAAAATCATCACCCAAACTTGACGAACAGGTTGTAACTGTATCGAAGCGTCTGCTGTGTTTTCAAAATTGTAAAAAAAATATATAATAACATTTTATCTCTATCAAATAAATATAACAGTGAAAAGTTATACTTGAAGATTACTAATAAGGTAAGGTTTTATTCATTTTACATAATATCATTTTCAAAGTCAAACTGTTTATTTCATCTGAGAATTTACAAATTCACTTATGAACGTCAATTTTTGATTCTACCACCGTTTTGGAAAAGTGCTTGAGGAGAAAAAAAGGGCGAAAAAAAAACTCCTCCGCATCTTTTAAAATAAAAATTACAATTTTACTTAATTCATACAGGTAAGCACTAACCTAGCGGAGCTGGTTGCAGAGCTGGTAATTTCCATGCCTTTTTGTCATTTAAATATTCCTGTATACTATAGTAGCTCTTGTCTACGAGTTGTGCTTTTACATGCTTCTTAAAAACTCTGAAGGCAGGTCACGGATTGCCTTAGGGACTTTATAATAGAACTGTACATCAAGCCCCATAAAAGAACGATATGAAAGCGTCGCCAAATTATGGCGCATTTACATTAGTCGGTTAGACCGTATTCGGCTGCAGGCCGTATTCGGTCACCGACTAATATAAACAGGTATTCGTTTGGCCGTATTCGGTTTGGTCGTATTCGGTCGGCCCGTTGCACAGTGGGACGAAAATCGCCGTTACATAGACTTACGAATCAAAAGTTTAAATTGAATCGTTTCTTGCTGCAAATGGACGTAGAACTATACAGGGTGGAAAAGGACAACTCCCCAAAACTGAAGGGGGGGGTAGAAGAAACCAAATTGTGACCGTAAATAAACGTGGTATAGCCGAGGACAGCAATTTGTTAAACAAAATGTTCATTTGAAAGTTTTTATCGCTATCATCAGCCAGCAATGTAACACGAACAACGCGAAAATCCCACTCCGTCGCACGGCGTTCGGACGCGGCGGCGAACAAGAGATCTTATGGTAGTTACATGGAGTCAATAACTGACGTCAGTTACTGACGCGTCAACGCCTCCACGTAAAAATAGCCAATATCCATCCGCGCGCCGCGTCAGTTACTGCCTTGAAATCAATTTAGACGCCGACAGTAACTGACGCTTACTTATCGTTTTTCCTTGACAAAATACCTAGCCACCTTATTACGCTTTCTACTTTAACAAAACTAAACATACCTTTAACACAACACAAACTAGAATAATAAATCATACGTGGTCATTTCCGACTTAGTTAGGAGTTTAGTACTTAGGTAGGTACCTCATAATTAAATAATTTGAAAGATTTACAATAAAAGCTTTATGTATCTAGTACTTACCTAATTTCGGTGACGTATGAGGAACGGCTCGAACTGCGCTCCTCCCATCTCCACACACAGCTCGGCTCTTCGGACTACCTCTCGGTGGATGCTATCCCACAGCGGGTCATCGGCGCCCCTGCTGTTCAGGTCCGCAAACACGTCCCGAATCCGGGATTTCATTTCCTCCGCGGTATCACACTCACTAGCAAACACTCTGTCCTTAACGTATCCCCAGAGGAAAAAATCCAGCGGAGTCAGATCCGGCTGGTTGTCCAAAACTCTTTGGTACGCAGCCGTAATGACGCGAGGATCTGAAGGGTGCGCATGATTCGGGTAACGCTGTCGATAAATGCGTAACGCTCGTGAAGCATTCCCTCGTGCTTCTCCATAACACATCAACATTTGTCCGTATTCACGAGCACTGAACATTTTTACAAAACTAAACCTACAAAACGATTGTACTAAAACACGTGAAAAGTCAAGAAAAACACTTCAAACGATTTTTCTAAACTAATCACCAAACGAATTTAATAATCACGTCACAGAAAGCACTTAAAACCTGGAAGCAAATCGAAACTCGTAATTAATTTGCGAGCAGGACGCGTAATCTAGCAAGTTGCAATAACGACTGAACTAAAATTTATTTTTCCTAAAATAAGCCGCCAACACACGCACACACGCACAAACTTGCCGAAAGACGAGCGCCATGTCGGTTTCCTTTGTTTGAAAAATCCGTTGCGCACGGAAAACATTTAACCCTTCACCACATTACCTTTTTTTCGATACGATACATTTGATTAATTTAAAATAATAAATGTAAGTACCAAATTAAATAAAGGATAATAATCAGAATAAGATACAGGAATTAATCACAATTAAGTGAAAAAAGTAATTATTTATTCTAATTAAGGTGTAATTGAAACTGCAACTTGTTTGGGACACTACAAACAGACATACAAATTTGCATTCTGCCTGGAGACAACAAACATTAACTTCAAACTTAGAACAGATTTCATTTTGCATTTGGGGGCGTCCATAAATTACGTGAGGTTTTTAAGGGGGGAGGGAGTCGAGTCAAATCTCATCTAATCTTACGTTGGAGAGAGGGGGGGTCCCGGGCAAATATCACGCAATTTTTTTTCTGATTAAAACAAAAAAAAACTATTTTGGTCCATTTAATCCAGATTGTACATGCTTAAGATTTAATCGTAAGACGTAATCGTAATACGATTAAGATAATTCACGAAGCTTTTTTTTCTTTTTACAATAGGTAACAATCCAACGCGTTTACCTAAGAAAACCACATTTTGAAAAATCTCACGTGAGATTGGGGGATGTGGGAGGGGGTTGGATAAAATCTCACGACATCTCACCAGGGGGGGAGGGAGGGACAGAAAATTTAAAAAAACACCTCACGTAATTTATGGACGCCCCCTTTGGTGAAAATGGCGATGGCGGCCTCTACAAATTTAAATGATCACTAAATAAAATAATTAAACTAAATTATTTAAAGTTTCTTTAAAATGGTTTTGCTTGTTTTTCTAAGTTCAAAACAAAAATGATGACCCAAGATATTAGACATTAAAGGGTTATTTATTTACCTAAATCTGCTACACGTGTTAGGCCCTTTTCACATGCATCCGGTTGCCGTCTAAACGGCACAGCGCAAAATCTTTCACATGTGCACGGTTTACTCACGTACGGTAGCCCAAACGTTGGCAAAGGGTGATCGTTAGACATGGGTAACTCGACTGAAACGGTCGAGTTGCCAATCAGCTCACGGTTCAAGTGAGTGAGTGAGAGCTGCGAACCGTCTCACAGAACAGCTCAAATTGCCTACTCCTGGTATGTCATGTTCCTGACTCGGCGCAAGTCATAGTAGCTCATACGTTACTGCTTTCCGCAGCACGGTGACCGTGCCGTGACCGTGTGCATGTGAAACGGGCGTTAGGGCGGCGAGCGCCAAACGAAACCTAAATTTTTCGGGAGGCCTTTGTCGGCTAAGAACAAGCGGCGGCGAACGGCGGAGAAGGTACCGAATTTGGCGCGACGGTGTGGCGGCTAGTCGTGTGTGTCATTTACCTACATTGATTATTGTAGGTACTGTCGCAGTTACGTATTTAAGTTTGATGTTGTAGGTATTTTTAGTATTTACAGAATCAAATTTAAAACATTTCTTTGTTTCAATGTAATTTAGTTTACGTTTGCATTATGTTTACCCAGTAGATTAGGTACTTAGTGGACATTCTTGACGTGCCGATCGGCGTTTAACGCCATATCGGTATTGGCGCTAGTAGGTACTTGGTAGGTGGGCAGCTGTAATCGAAATACAGTGCTTTATGGGTACTTTAGTTTGTAGTAAGTACTTTTATTTTACCTAAGCAACTAACGAAATAGGTACATTGGGGAATGTAATGATGGAAGGCCGCATTCAATGAATGCTTGTTATCAGCGCTAACCTGCGCCTACCTACCAGCGCTGATAAGAGCATAATCAAGTAGAAAGCTGGTTACCTGTGCCCGCCTACCAGTCGCGCTAGTCGGTGCTTATAAACACTGGCAGGTCACGGGCCAGGGTCGATCGACGCTACCCTGGTTGAATCGAGGAGTTTTGGCGCTTTCAGGCTTTTTGTGTACCGTATTTTGTAGTTAGTAGGTAGGTACTTTTACCGTGGTTAACCGACTACTTTTGTGTACCGTATTTTGTAGTTAGTAGGTAGGTAGGTACTTTTACGGTGGTTAACCGACTACTTTTGTGGAGTGTAATTATTACTTCAGGTAGGTAGGCACATACTTAAGTAGGTAAATTTAGACCGTGGTTTTCATCGATGACTCGGGTATGACATGATTTGTGGTAGGTATCTTTACGTACAAAAGTAAACATAATGATTAATTGTTGGGTAGTTAGGATTGTTCTACCTACATGAAGGTTTAAATTTTGTATGCACAGCGTGACCACACAGCTGAAACTTATGTGCAAATGATGTAGTGTGCAACAGCAGCACAGTCGTACATCGCCTCCGCGCTTTCTACGGGAACTTGGCGAGGGGGATTGCGGTCTCAAGGATCACCTTTTTACCAGGGCGTGAACGAGAACTAAGTGTCTCCCGGCGGAGGGGGTCCTATCAGCGTCAAGTTAGACTAGCTGGGTCAAAGTCAGACTTCCCCCAGATGGTCGGGGGAGTCGCCTGACTCTAAGAGCTCCCGTGGAAGCGGGTAGCCCTCGGGAGGACGAGCGTGGAGAGGCGCGATACCTCTCAGTGATTCGTGTGGGCCATTGTAGGCGCGGGCGAACATCGCCTTTGCCAATCGGCCCACAAACTCCGCGACGGACGGTACTTTGAGGTCGCGCGCAATCACGTCGCTGATGTAGTGTGCGGGAGGGTGGGGGCGGGAAGCAATGTAGGGAGCAATGCCCGCGCGCCGCTCGGTGAACTTGAACGGCCCGCTCGAGGTCGATCGAGGCGAAATTAGGCGATCGCGATACATTGCTGTTTTTTATCATTATTTCATTTTCAGCTTAATTTAAATAAATAATCACAAAAATACTTTGCTGTTGTGTCATACTACACATACCTAGTTGCAAAAGTAAAAAAAACATGGTGACGTCATTGAATTTTTTTTAACAAAATTTCTACACAGGAATGTTCAGAAGGGTTGTCTGAATGCCCCCTTTCAGTTTTCGGGAGTAGTCCTGTTCCACCCAGTATAAGGAACCACAACATTATCATATTAACGCATCTCAGTCAATAATAACGCGAAAAAAAATTTTTTAAAATAAAAATGTATGGAACGAAACAGAAAAATCCATTTTACTCGAGACTCGAAGGAGTGCCCCTAATTCCCTCTGGTACGATTATTGCCACTATTTTTCCCTATTTTTTGACATATCGCACATTGCGCGCACTCGATAGATTTCAGGTGAAAAAAAATGAAACATTTTTTTAATTTTTTTTTCTTTCTGTTCGTGTCCTATTTTAGCATTAGGGTCTTTAAGGCCCTATAGGGCACTCCGCCTGTTATTTTAAAATAAGCTAATGACTTGCATTGCGTAATCCTTACCTATTTAATAACAATTAAATGACTAACCTGCCATAAAATAATAGGTTACATGGTTATTTAATCACTTGCTAATGACGATCCTTGTATTTATCAATTTTGGTCAACGTTCTCGACAAATTATTGTCAATATATGACTCATTATTGTAACTATTTTAATTACCTTGCTGTTTTAATAACAGTTTATCGATTAACCTCTCATTATATAATGGGTAACATGGTAATTTAATTGCTTACTTACTAATAACAATATTTGTGTTTATCAATTTGTAAATGAGCTCAACAAACTTTGTCTTTATGCAGCTCATTATTGTTGCATTTTCAATTATCATTACAAGTACTTATCAAACTATCCCCCTCATTATCCTATTCGTAATAACATTATGACGGGTAAAATATGTTTAAATACATAGAGTGATCTATATTTTCTTCAGTTAAAGTTTAACAACCCTCTGTGAAACTGTGCCAGTAATATTTTTTTAAATGGAAACTTCTACTTTGAAAACAAATTTGGACCTATATTTCATACTGAAGCAATCTGGAAAACTCGGAAATTATTTACGAATGTTCGAGACCATTCAGTGTCAGTTGAGTCATAGTTTGTCCGAAGACATTGTTCAAGAATTCTGCCGAAGGTTTAGTCAGTCTGTTTTGAAGAGATGGAAATTGGCGAAATGTAACGCAGTCTTTCCGAAAATATTACGCGGATTGGTTGGAACAGAACATCGAATGGCCAACTTGCGTTCGTGAAAATCTATTACCTCAGCAGTCTTCTATTGGACGTCAAGTAGCGAATGAACCTGACTTTTGCCTGCCTTCTACAAGTGCAATAGTTGAAACATCAACTTCAAAAGCTCTTACTCCACGCAAATCATTTGCAGATCTTGGACCGAGACAGAAGGTACGAAGGATCGAAGATTTTCAATATCGAAACCGAGAAGGCTTTGAATTGGCGCATGCTACGATTGATAAATTTAAACAAGAAGTCAACGATAATTTGGCTGCAGCAATAGAAATTCTTATAAAAAACCCAAATGAGGCGAATAATATAGTCCAACGGGCGAAACAAACGAAAAAGTATTCATTTACCCCTGCGAAAGCACTTGGCCTATTACTATCACTTAGACTATCTAAGTGGCAGTATATGACTTTGAGGGAATCCGCTCTACGTGAAAATATCACAGACTTATATCCTTCGTATTACAAAGTCCAACAAGCTAAGATGGAATGTTACCCTCCAAAAGAAGCTATAACAATAACGGACTTAAGTGCCAAAGTGTCTCTCCAAGCACTTTTAGATATCACTATTGCTAGAATTATAAAAAGTTTACCACTAGAAATTAAAGGCAAATCTATGACTTTGATTTCAAAGTGGGGATTCGATGGAGCTTCAAGCCAGAGCAGGTATAAGCAAAACATCGTAGGGGAAGATAACAGCAGTGACAGCGATGAATCAGTTTTTATGACAACTTTAGTTCCACTAAAACTTACTGATGCGGAAGAAGTCATATGGGAAAACCCAAGACCATGTTCTGTATTGTATTGCCGTCCAATTCAGTTCCTTTTTATAAAAGAGTCCAAAGTTCTAGTGCAAGAACAGTTGTCAAAAATGGAACAAGAAATAAGCAGCCTTAAAGTTACCCAATACAACAATAATGAAATAAATCATAGTCTAGTAATGACTATGATCGATGGAAAGGTATGCACCTATCTTTCAGATGCCAAATCTCCTGCAAATTGTTACTTGTGCTTGGCCAAACCTTCCGAAATGAATGACTTACAAACAGTGTCGCAAAGACAAGTGCAAACTGATTTGTACAAGTTTGGATTATCTTCTCTGCACGCTCGAATCAATTTTATGGAATGCCTACTGCATATTTCATACAGACTAGATTTGAAAACGTGGTCTGTAAGAGGAGAAAACAGACTTGTATTGGAGGCAAAGAAAAAAGAAATTCAATCCAAATTCCGGGAAAAATTAGGTTTGGTAATCGATAAAGTGAAACAGGGATTAGGAACAACAAACGATGGAAACACGGCAAGGAAATTCTTTGAGTTTCCAGAAAAAACTGCTGAAATTACCGGCTTAGACGTAGAGCTTATACGAAGATTTGCAGTGATTTTACAAGTAATCACATCGGGTGAAATAATTGACATACAAAAATTTAAAGAATATATTCATAAAACTGCGGAGAGGTATATTGAGCTGTACAATTGGTACTATATGCCAGCAACAGTACACAAGATCCTAATACATGGTGCTGATATAGCTAATGTAGCAATTGTGCCCATCGGAAAACTTTCCGAAGAAGCCGCAGAGGCTAGAAATAAAGATTTCCGCAGCTATAGGGAGTTTCATTCTCGGAAGTGTAGCAGGATTAAAACAAACGAAGATATTTTGAACATGATGCTTCTCTCATCTGACCCATTAATTTCTTCCACAAGACCTGTACTGGATGCTTCTCGAAAGAAAAAGTTAAATGCAGAAGCTTTAGCTCTTTTAAATACAGATCATGTTGACTTAGAATTTATTGATGTAGGCAATATTGAGTCCCAAACGGATACAGACTCGGAATATGAGATGGATGAGTGAAATGTTATTATCCTGATTACTAGTAATTGGGACTATGAGGTAATGGTCTATAAGAAGTTGCAATAATAATAAAAAATAACAACAATAGGTCAAGTATAGATTAAATTTGTCTAGCTCATTGATTAAATTGATGAACACATGACGTATCTTCATTAGTAAATGATTAAATATGTAACACAATGATTAGTTAGTGTTAAATTGTAATTAAATCGGTATGGAATTGCGAGAAGCTTGTTTAGGATAGCAGGCCGAGTGCCAAATAGTGCCTTAAATATCCTAGCACTGAAAAAAGAACGTAAACAAAACGAAAAAAAAAATCAAAAAATGTTTCATTTTTTTTCACCTGAAATCTATCGAGTGCGCGCAATGTGAGATATGTCAAAAAATAGGGAAAAATAGTGGCAATAATCGTACCAGAGGGAATAAGGGGCACTCCTTCGAGTCTCGAGTAAAATGGATTTTTCTGTTTCGTTCCATACATTTTTATTTTAAAAAAAATTTTTTCGCGTTATTATTGACTGAGATGCGTTAATATGATAATGTTGTGGTTCCTTATATGGTTCTACGTCCATTTGCAGCAAGAAACGATTCAATTTAAACTTTTGATTCGTAAGTCTATGTAACGGCGATTTTCGTCCCACTGTGCGCGTTGTCGGCGTCGAGTGCCGTGCCCCGCCCGTCGCCCGCCGCCCGCAGCCCGCAGCTCAGTTCGAAGAGCGCGAGCCAGTCCGCCGCACGCGCACGATTGTGCATATTAAAATGGCCTCTCGAAAATTAAGTGACTCGGAAATGACGCACTTGGTAGAATTGTATCGGGAAAACGAAGTTCTATGGAAAGTTACACATAAGTCGTACAGAAGTCGAGAAGCAAGAGATAACGCTTATGCAAGAATCAGAGACTCGTTGAATACGCCATCACTTTCATTGCAAGACATAAGCAAGAAAATAAAAAATTTACGGTCTACCTACATAAAAGAAAGAAAAAAATTGACGCTAGCTTCCGATCTGGTGCCAGTACACAATCTGTTTATAAACCAAAGATGCCGTGGTTTGAATTGGCTGATGGATTTTTGAGGACATATACAAGTAAAAGACATACAAATATGGTAAGCAAGTTTATTAACTTAACACAGTAATTTCATATTATTTATTTATTTATTGTAGACAATTTGCTTGCCAAGAAACAGCGCCAGTATCACTGTTAAAATAATCACGCAAAGCATTTCGTTTTTGTCTTGCTTCATTACAGTCCATATTGTTTTCTTCAACAAATGATAGAAAATTAGATCTCCAGGTATTTGAATATGCAAAGTGTGCATGTGCAGGGGATGTTTTACGTAGCCAATTATGAAGATAGCAGCATGTTTTCACGACTTTCTCCGTATTTTTAATATTTAAATTGATATGTTTTCCAAATATTTGAAATCGCGAAGCCAATATACCAAAGGCGTTTTCGACAATCCTCCGAGCCCTCGATAGTCGATAGTTGTATATTTTTTCAGCAACAGTAAGATCATGACCCGGGTAAGGTTTCATTAAGTAATTTTTGAGTGGGAATGCAGCATCAGCTACGAACACGTATCTTTCAGGAATATTAAGAGCATTGTTATCAATTGCCGTTTTCAAGGGAGAGTGATCAAAAACACCGCCGTCTGAATCTCTGCCTTTTGCACCAATGTCAATATACGTAAAACAATAATCGTGATCTACACAAGCTAATAATATTATACTGTAATTTTTTTTATAATTAAAGAAATCTGACCCAGTGTTTGGTGGCGCCTTAATCACAATATGTTTACCATCAAGTGCTCCAATACAAATTGGGAAATTCCATTTCAATTCGAAACCTTTAGCGATTTTAAGCCAATCTTCTTCTGTTTTCGGGATCTGAAATGAAAAAAATAAAAATTACCTATTTTGACTTACCTATTTAACAACAATGATGATCCAGTACCTAATTTAAATGTTTTATATTTCAGGATGAAAATTTTGATTGTGCTTCAACAATCAGCGATACAGGCAGTGATGTCACGCAAACTCCCACATTAACGGAAGATACCTTTTTAAGTACATCGCAACATACAACTGATTTTTCTGATGATTCTCGAAACTTACCTGAAAAACCTAAACGCAAAAGAAACCATGTGGTGGGAAATAAAGGTAACGAGAACTCTGAAGACGTGATTGCTGTGGCATTGGAAAAATTGGACAACTTAAGAAAAGAAGTTGGAACTATGAAGGAAGATGAATATGATATATTTGGCAAATACATTGCGTCTTCGTTGCGACAAATGCCGAAAAAACACTTTATTTCAGCAAAATCAATAATCCAACAAACTATT
This sequence comes from Hesperia comma, assembly GCA_905404135.1. NCBI lineage: Eukaryota > Metazoa > Arthropoda > Insecta > Lepidoptera > Hesperiidae > Hesperia > Hesperia comma. Next base: position 17,176,858 of record FR990015.1, on the reverse strand, counting down.
ACAGAATTTGAGTTGAGGATTTTATCTGAGGAATGTACAACATCACATACTACAAGTAATTATCCAGCACATGAATATTTCACACCCAATTATACTACGATTACTACTATGAGTACTAGTAGCCAAAGTAACATAGCAGTAGAAAACATAGAGCTAAATACAACCAACGATTCTATCTCAAATGTGATTGGTGTTCTTTCGAACCTAGAAGATTCTCAAAATGCATGATCAATTAGCTTTAAGATCATTTCTGGAAACGATCCAACATTCATAATACCTATGTTTCGTAATTTTGAAATTATATTGATTGTAAAAAAAAAATTGTTTTACTTACATTAACTACATTAAACTAATTACTACATAAACCACTTACCTCGATAAATGACTTTAACGTCTCAGAAATGGCATCGCATACTTCTGGAATAAATAAACTTATAGCACTGTCAGAAACTCTAAAAAAGAACTCAAGACTTTTGTAAGAATCGCCTGTTGCTAAAAAACGTAAAGTTATTTGTAGTTTTATTTTAGCGTTTAAACACTCTCTGAATGTACTGTCTTGTTTTTCGATAATCGGAGATATCTTATTCAATAACCATTCGAATTGGTTTTTATCTATTCTAAAAAATAATAAAAAATCATCGTCAGTTTTGAATTCATTACACAACAACACTGAAGCTCCTAACAAAGACCGTTGACTTAATAGAGGTGTTATCCACACTCTCTTTCTCTTTGTACTCCTATTTTTCAGTTTTTTCCTCAAAACTTTTTGTATTACATCGCACACAGTTAAAAATCCTTCTAACACAAGACTGTTCATGACGATGCTTGCAACCCGACTGTTCAATATACAATCGCCGCATCAATCAAGTCGCCGAATTCGGTTAACCGACCAATGTAAACAACTCAATTTAGGTAAGCGTTTCAGTTAAACCGAATGCGGCCGCCGCCTTCGGTGACCGACCTAATGTAAATGCGCCATTATGCATCTTTCTTGTTAAGCGATTATGATAATCGCTGTTTTTTTATATACATTTATGTTATTTCTTACAAAAACTATATTACTATATATGTACTGTGAGGCTACTATAAGTATACCTAATTCTTTGAATTTATCACGGCCAGATCACGGCACGATTCCCGACACCGTAGTTGATAAAAAGCTCTAATGGCCCTCTTCTGCAATACAAAGATTTGTTGTATATCGCTTGCTTGCTTGCTCTACGCCGATGTGTGCTATCCTACGCCGATGTGTGCTATCTAGACGTCACTGAGGAGCAACTAAATAAACTTGAGCGCCTTCAAAATCTATGCATACGATTCATATTTATAATAATAATAATAATAATAATTGATTTTATTTCAGGAAGCTTCCCATATTTGTCCTACGATTACAATTATAATTATACCTAAAATAAAATAAAATAAAAATAAAAATAGGTCTAGTTATGAAAAACTAAAACACACATAACGCTACATCATTGAATAAATAATAAAATAATAAATAGTCGAGGTTATTTGCCATTCACACTCTTGTGTAGGCGTATCCAGTGGTGATAGAAAACATTTTCGTACACATCACGCGCGACCATAGTTAAAATGTTATTATTACTGTTACGTAGCCTATTCCACGCATTGGCTGCTCGACATCGTAAGATTGCGTAATAATCGGGAACCCTGGCGTCCGCAAACATGCCCTTGGCGCTGCAGTATCTGGGTTTTTTCATAATTATACGAAAAGCATCATTATACTGCACTCGAAGTACATTATACGATGCCTTCGTATAATTCGTCCAGAGTTGGCATGTGTAGAAGCTTTGACAGTAAGCTCTGAATAAAGTGAGCTTAACATCTGCATTGCAGCGTGCAAAGCGCCTGGCGAGCATGTTGCACCTGACTGCCAGGGCCCTACGCTCCCTCTCGATGTCTGCATCATCTTTTAAATTCTCCGTTAGCACGTGTCCAAGGTACTTAAAACTGCTTACAACCCGAACTGGTGCCCCGTAGATATACACTGGCGAGACCGTCTCCGGACCCTTACCTGCTCTAAAAACCAACAACTCCGTCTTGGAAACATTATATTTCAAGCCGTGAGTTGCGGCGTATCTTTCGCAAATAGCAAGCAGTTTTCTAATACCGTTTATCGAGGGGCTGAGAAGCACCATGTCGTCGGCATAGCTCAGATTGTTAACACATAGGTTACCAATATGGCATCCGATCCCGGAGCCTCTCAGCTCCTCGATGAGATCATTAATATATACATTAAAGAAATCCGGAGAGGTCAAGCCTCCCTGTCTAACGCCACACTCTAATCTAAATTCACTAGATTGTGCGTTACCCCATCTCACGTAGTTTGTTTGGTTTCCGTACCAGAATCTCATCAGATTTACTGCAAAGTAACTATTGTTTAGTTTGTTGGAAAGTAACTTACTCCATAGCAGTTTGTAATTAACAAGGTCGAAAGCGCGTGACAGATCTAGAAAACATGCATATATTTAGTCTGCGGAAATATGATCATATTTCTGAGTATCGCAACAAGCTCAAGTGGCTCCCAATCCGTCTTCGCCGTAATGCTCACATTCTCTTTCTTCTCTATAGCATATTATTTAATCCTAAATACCCCACCTACCTTAAACAAAACTTTAATTTCCTCCATCTGAACCATGAACGCTACCTCCGATCCTCTAAAAACCTAGCTCTTAGCACGCCAACGCATTCCACCACTTTCTTCCATAACTCCTTTATAGTTACTGCTACACGCCTCTGGAACTCCCTTCCCATTACCATCCGTCAAGCTGAATCCCTTAATTCCTTCAAAACCAAAGTAATTTCCTATTTCTCCCAAAATGGATAATACTTATAATCCCTTTTCCTACTCACGTACCTTCCACGTTCTCCCTACCTTCTCCATACTCATTACTATCAACTATTTATCTATTATTATATGTTATTTATTTTCTTTTGTTTTTCTACTAAGTCTAAATTCTTTCTTTCTCTTAAGTGTCATTAGTACACCCGGCCTTTTAGAATCTTCTATCATTCAATCACAACTTCTCACCCCCTGGTTGTCTGGAAGAGATCGCTCATTAGCGATAAGACCGCCTTTGTACAAATTCTATTGTTGTTTCCACTGTCTGTAATTTATTTTGCTCTGGTGTACAATAAAGAATATTGTATTGTATTGTATTGCTTTACCCCACAGTAATATGCCATAGTATATCTATACTAATATTATAAAGCTGAAGAGTTTGTTTGTTTGTTTGTTTGGTTGAACGCGCTAATCTCAGGAACTACTGGTTCGAATTGAATTTTTTTTTGTGTTGAATAGACCTTTTATCGAGGAAGGCTATAGGCTATACAGGGTGGAAGGGGACTGCTCACGAATATTAAAGCAGGTGATAGTCTTGATGATACCTTTGATGATGAGTGAGAAAAAAAATCGATTTGGATGAAAAAAAAATGAAAATTTTTTAACGTTTTTTTCACCTTTTTCATGTTTTATCATCTTAGTAAAGCTAAACGAAACGATAATTTCATAAAAAAACATCACTTTTTTTTAAAAAGAAAAACCAGCAATGTATACAATAGATCGCGCGCAGTCGCTCGCGGTTCAATGACCCGCGCGCGCCCTCCCGCCTCCCGTGCGGGGCCTCGCGCCTCGCTATACCTAGCCTACTACTAAACGCCGTATACTACCTACTGTAAATAAATAAATAACGCTTTACACTCATAGCCCCAAACTAGGATTCCCTGTGTCGTGGGTGCCATGGACAACACACAAGACAAGGACACACACCCAGACCAAGAACGGAAATTCAAACTCATCATTCATATCTCCGCCTTGCTGGAAATCGAACCCAGGACCCTCTAAACAGCGATCCGGCGTGTTAACTAACCACTGCGCCGTCCGGGTCGTCAAATAAATTTTTAACATGTACATCATCATCTTAACCCATCTTGGCCCACTATTGAGCACGGGTCTCTTCTCAAAATGCGAAGTTTAAAACCATAGTCCACCACGCTGGCCAAGTGCGGATTAGCAAACTTCACACACCTTTGAGTTTTGCGAACTCTCCGGCATGCAGGTTTCCTCACGATGTTTTCCTTCACCGTTTGTAGCGAGTGACATAAATGCTTAAAACGCACATAACTCCGAATAGATCGCGCGCAGTCGCTCGCGGTTCAATGACCCGCGCCTTCCCGCCTCCCGCGCCGCACCGTCACGCCTCGCTATACCTAACAGTCTACTCCTAAACGCCGTAATAACCTATTATTTTACTACCTACTGTAAATAATAAATAACGCTTTACACTCATAGCTCCAAACTAGGATTCCCTGTGTCGTGGGTGCCATGGACAACACACAAGACAAGGACACACACCCAGACTAAGAATGGAAATTCAAACTCATCATTCAAATCTCCGCCTCGCTGGAAATCGAACCCAGGACCCTCTAAACAGCGATCCGGCGTGTTAACCATTGCGCCGTCCGGGACGGCAAATAAATTTTTAACATGTACATCATCATCTTAACCCATCATGGCCCACTATTGAGCACGGGTTTCTTCTCAAAATGAGAAGGTTAAAACCATAGTCCACCACGCTGGCCAAGTGCGGATTAGCAAACCTCACACACCTTTGAGTTTTGCGAACTCTCCGGCATGCAGGTTTCCTCACGATGTTTTCCTTAAAACGCACATAACTCCGAAAAGTCTGAGGTGCGTGCCCTGTAATTTGAACCCGGACCCTCCGAATAGGAAGCCGAATTCTTAACCACTAGGCTATCACCGCTACAACAACATGTACAACAACAAGCTTTTTCATCCATGTATGTGTACGTTCGTATGTTTATTATTTTAGGTATTAAGTTATGTACATTTTTAAAGCAATTTAGTAATAACGTAATAAGTTATCACCGCCACCGCCGGGCTGCGCCTACTGCCAAAGACCGAAGCCGACAAGCGACAAAGAAGCCGACAAACAAGCCGACACGCGCCGGTCGCCGACCGCCAAACGAAGCCGACAGCTTATGAACGTTTAGGGTCCGTTCACACCGACCTACTCGGAGAGCAGAGCAGATTTTTATCACGATGAAAATTAGAGTTTTGAATAATTGTATTAAGGTTTATTTTTGCACGAGCACTATTTTGTCATCAGGATGCTCGAGGAATTATTGAACGCGTTTAGTGTGAAATAAAAAGAGGAGCCGATCGGCTCCGATTAAGTGCTTTTTCTCGCTCGCTCGACTTTAAGATCTTTTCCATACGGTCTATGTACCTACCATGTACCATGGTCTTGTCTCCTTGGCGGCTCTGCTCCGATTCGGTCTGAGTGAACAGAAAATGCGAGCTGATGCTCTTTGAGCCGGTCGCTGTGAGCGAACCCTTACTTGTCGCTCGTTGTAAAAAAATTTGCAGGCGAGAGGTGACGTAAGAATTAGAGGCGGCAATCACAATAAATGTTCGGAGATTTTTGATACTCTAGTCCAGCGTTTCCCATTTGACAGGTCGCGACCCAGTCCCGGGTCATCAAAATAAAACATCGGATCGCAACATTCCCGCCTTGGATTATTTAGTAAAAAATAAGCCGCAGCTTCATACTTCGCACTTAAGTTTTGTGACTGAATAGGCGATACTAAGCTGTTGCATTTTTGAAACTTTGTTACTATTAACGTGTTTTATACCAAATGGAATTAGCTTGGATTCAAAATTATTAAGTGTTACATTCAATAAGAAGCAGATAAATAAAGCTTATAAAATAAAAGTTAAGAATATCGTATCGATTTATCGGTCTATGGAACAGGAATAATACCTACAATTCTTTGACGGTATGTCTAATGATGCAAGGTTGTTGTAATATCGATAAAAATATCGATAATTATATCGATAATATCGAATCAATTTAAATTTAAATAAAAAATATGAAGTTCATAGAGATTCTTTTGTTTCATTAGTCCTTACGGACAGGCAAAGGGGCTAAGCCCATACAGCCAGATAGAGAAATAAAACAAGTGGAGGATGTTTTTTATTTGTTTATGTAAGAAAAGGCTAATGTTCGAAGCCCAAACAGCCTTATCTAAGGTCGTCAATTATCGATTTTTTTCTTCGGATATGAACTCGATATTATCGTATCGTTATAGCGCAAATATCGATAAATATCGATATTATCCATTATCGATTTTCCGATATATCGTTGCAACCCTAGCATTTCTTTGAAAATATCACTATTTTGGATATTACCTACGTTAACCACCAGTCAGTTCCGTGTCGAACTGTTGATCGCGCGTTACGCGTGATACGCGCGTGAGCGAAAATACCTACGTTTTGTTAATTAAATTTGTTGATATTGCGTTTTTAAGTTTGCTGTTGTTAAGTTTGTTTTGTTTGTAGTTTTGTTTAAAATAATGCCTAACGCGTTCTTTTAGTGCTCGTGAATACGGAAACATGTTAATGTGCCTTGGAGAAGCTCGTGGAAATGCTTCACGTGCGTTACGAATCTACCGAGATTCCCGACCGCCCGACATCCAGCTGACTCTCGCCTGATAACGGCAGAATTCCAGCGAGTCTTGGAAAATCGGCCAATTGCTCCAGTAGCAAGAGGAGGTGGAAGTCAAGTCGCTGTTCAGCCCTTGTAGGCCATTTTAGATGTTGTTCGCCGTAATCCAAACCTGGGTACAAGAAGTATCGCCAAATTGTTAAGGCGTCAGGATGGAACAATGGTGTCACACTGAATAGTCCACAAAGTATTAAAGCGTAATCGAATCCGTCCATACAAAGTGCATAAAGTGCAAGCTTTAGTACCAGTCGATTACGAGCGCCGGCGAGTTTTCTGCCGATGGTTATTAGACCAGCAGCAACGAGTACCTGGTTTCATTTCGAATGTCATCTGGACGGACGAATCAACATTTACCAGAAATGGAATGTGGAACCGAAGAAATACACACGTGTATTCTGAGGTAAACCCGCGCGCTGTTCTACAAACCGAATGTTTTAATCGTGAATGTGAAAGTGCTAACGACATGCGCCAAAGAATAATAAGTGTCTTTGACAAACTCAGGACGAGCTGTGTCGAAGACCCCACGCTGATGCCCCGTCTGCATGAGGAAACATCGAGCCCAAGTTTGCCTCGAAATGAACGGAGCACATTTTGAGCCGCATCTCATAAGACCGCGGAGGATTTAGATCGGTAAGCTATTTTATACCTTTTTTAAATAACTTATTACTGAATTTATTGGTTTAAAAAGGTACATAACGTAATCCCTAGAAATAATAAACATACCGACCTACACATTGGATGAAAAAGCTGGTTGTTGTACATGTTAAAAATTCATTTATTCATTTTTCATAGTAGGTAGTAAAATAATAGGTTATTACGGCGTTTAGGAGTAGGCTATAAGTTAGGTATAGCGAGGCGCGAGGCCCCGCGCGGGAGGCGGGAGGGCGCGCGCGGGTCATTGAACCGCGAGCGACTGCGCGCGATCTATTGTATACATTGCTGGTTTTTCTTTTTAAAAAAAAGTGATGTTTTTTTATGAAATTATCGTTTCGTTTAGCTTTACTAAGATGATAAAACATGAAAAAGGTGAAAAAAAACGTTAAAAAATTTTCATTTTTTTTTCATCCAAATCGATTTTTTTTCTCACTCATCATCAAAGGTATCATCAAGACTATCACCTGCTTTAATATTCGTGAGCAGTCCCCTTCCACCCTGTATAACATCACGCTGCAACAATTAGGAGCGAAGAAATAATGGAAAATGTGGAAAAAACGGGGAAAATTATTCATTCTCGAGGGCTTTCGTTGCATGCGTTGCGAAAACGATTCAAGATACCAAAAATATATGTATGAAAGAATTATTCCTCTTGAAATGATCTAAAAAAATGTCCACGACAGTATATGTCTATCTTTTAAGATTAACACACTAGAACCGTTTTTATGGTAATCAAATTTGCCACGTTTCCAAGTTTAATCTGAATTAATCTTGCTGTGATCCTTTGCTACTTTGCTATTATTTTGTCGTAAGCTTTATTTCTAAGTTTAATTTAATTTAACCTCAATTAATTTTGGTGATAGTTTATTATCTTCTCGAAATTCCTACGGGAGCGGGACCTACGCGGTTGATACTTACGGGTCCCGAAGCGAAGCGAGGGCGGTTCGCTAGTATTATATATAAAACATAACACTATGAAAGTATGCGAAGTAAAGGAGATGTTTCAAATCCGGCCCACAATATGTACAGTACCTCGAAAAATCGAGAAAAATCCATGGAATTCGGGAAAAATAAAGATAAATTACCTAAATGCATACTTTTCTGGTACAAAAATTGTATCTATCATTTAATTTTATCAAGTTTCAACATGGCGTCTTACCAATTTGTCATTGATCACAGATCACGAACTGTCTACTGTCACTTTAATATGACAGAAATGTACGTACATATGTCAAACTTCAATCAAATCAACCAACGTGACATGTGATGACAGCTTACCGCCATGACGGATTTTTGTTTTTGTGTTGCAATTTCAATTGTATATTTTTGTTTTGTACCAAAAAACTAAACCAATTTGAAGTGATTGGATAGTTAAAAACTATTTGAATTGCGATTCTCCATATTTTAGTATGGTGTACAAAGTGGTGGCCGGGGCTCCATACATTTTGAAACAACTCCTTTATGAGTTGTTAATTGTATGGTTCAAATTTGACACAATATGCAGAAATATTCTTTTCCTATTGTACCTTATTCGTACCATTATGCACAAGTAAATTGGGTTTTTTGTACGTAAGCATATATTAGGTCGTTTTGTGAGTGTTTTTTATGTTCATAATATTGCAGGTAACCTGGTGAAATGGATCCACGACGATTTTATGGCGGTATCCATACGATACTCAAAGATTTTCCGGATGAGAGTACTGACTATCAGATGACGAACACCGGACGAACAGAAGGCGATACTTACCACCAATAATTATTCCAGAATCGGAGGAATCTGATTTTGAATCTGACGATGATACACCTATATCTCAACTTGCTTCCTCGTCAACGAGGCTTTCAAGAGCTGAAAAGCCCCGGTGGAGAGACGGATTCCTCGAAAGAGCCGAGTCCGAATTAGGTTTCAATGGAGATGTATCTCTGCCAATGAATATCACAGAGCTTGATACCCCTTTGCAGTTCTTTAAATATTTGTTTACTGATGATATTTTTAATTATATAAATTTAGAAACCAATAAATATGCCGTCGAAAAAGTACCTGAAAAGCCAAGCAATATAACTATAAAAGAACTGGAACAGTTCGTCGGCATATGTCATTACATGTCGATAAATTGTCGATAAAATCGATTGTAGTTACCCTCAACAAGATGCTATTGGAATGAGAATTTAGGACACCCAAAAGTTAGTACAGCAGGCATTTATAGGTCCATGACAGCAGGCCTATTATGAACTTTTAAAAAACCATGCAAGTTCCAGGCAATTCAATTCTCGGGCTTAACTGGCTGGTTCTATTTGGTATTATGAGCTGCCTAATTCTGGACGGCTTATGACTGGATAGTTTGTCTCTGGCTGTTTTGTGTTGACAAACGTAACGTTCAAAAACTTCATTTCAAATTAACCGGTAACTGTACGGTTTCTTATTATTTACATATTTACGCTTAAATTAAGTGTTTACTTAAATGTTTTATGAGAAATATCAAAATGAGTAGTAAATACACGAATTACATAATATTTTTATAAAATAATAGAAATAATTATAGTGATTGTAAGTTCTTGTTAATTAGTTACTCTGAAAATAGGTTTCTGAACAGTCACTCATTTTCGGCAGCAATTTGTCAGAGTTAATATAATGCAATTCATCAACTTGTATGTTTGTTTGTAATTTAAAGCTATTGGCCAATATTAAACAAAACATTATAATATTTACATGTATCAATATATTATATTTATAATAGTCCCCTGTTACTTGCTGAGTGCCTAACAGACACACAGCCGTACATATTATTAATCGCAAAAAGCTTAAAGGATGGATGTTCCTTGGGGAGTGTAGATAAGCACTATTAAGAGAAGGTTGTTGGAAATTATCCCTTTCCTTTTTCCCTTTAAATTAATTATAGCGGACGAATCAGCGGGCGGAGAGCTAGTTAAAAATAATTACAATGACAATGTATTCAATGTTTGATATTTTTATTGAGTATGATTAATCATTATTGTAAATAAAATTATGTCGTAGTTTAGCGGATGAAAATTCTCCTCGTTGCGGTCGTCTTGTAACATCCCTTCGTTATTCGATATATTATTTCTATTGAAATGCACTTTCACAAGTTTGTCAAATGGACTCCTTTCTCGCACACGTTTCCTGCGCAATTTTTTTTCAAATACTTTTCGCGGATAGCGTCAGATTTTAATAGGTACACATTTTGAACAAGCAATATGTAACATAATTTAAGAATTTAACGACTAAAATTGAGTCTCATTTATAACAATGGTTAATGGTTTTATTTGACAGATAGACGATAAACCAGCAAAAGAGGGAGCGTGGAAATTTCTACAGGATTAAACTGGTGGTTAAGCAAGATACCACCTACCATCAAGGAGGTTACCATTTATAGCGACACCTGTGCTGGACAAAACCGCAATCAATATATCACAGCCTTTTTGATTTACACAATCCAAAGATCGGATGTACCGCAACAGGTTATAGACCAGAAGTTCTTCGAGAGTGGTGTTGTTTAGAGAGAGCTGTTTTATTGGCTACAATAGATCAGAGATGGTCGCAGTGGCCTCGTAGGGATACTTGTTCCCTACGCCCAGACACCTGTTTTATTTATGTTTTCAGCTATGCTTTTCCAAATATTGTCCTTCAAATTTTCGTCTCTGTAGGAGTCTAGTTGTGTATTGTATAGCGGAGGGTGCTGCCTGATTAGTTCAATCAGAGTCTCACAGTCTTCGTCAGAAAAACTCATTTTTGTATGCTTTCACGAGCTCGACACGAGACACTACTGGTCCGGAGCAGCGACCGTCTCGCTGTCTCCTGTCTCGCGTCTCGGTCTCCTGTCTCTGTCTTGCTCGCGAACTGTCGCGTATACACTTCCTAACGTCAAGTAACGGTCGCGGTCTCTGGTCTCAGTCTCCTGTCTCGGTCTCCCGTCTCCGTCGCGGCGCGAACCGCCACCTTAACGGGCTAATGGCGGACGATAAATTATTTCGTATTTATTTTTAAAATTGTGAAATCTGCTTACTTAGTGACGTAAAGTTATTCCTGTGCATTTTTTCGAGTTCCTCGAATTATTATCGCAATATCGTAATGCACGCCAAGGCGTTTCTTATGATGGTTGCTTCAAATTCACTGAAATTCCTTACACGTGTGTCGCGCATGCGAGCTAGCAACCGTACTGAACTGAGCTGAGAGTACTCTCTCAATAGTATCTCAATGGGCAGCACGCGTCTGGTTACCGTGAGTGCGAAAGAGATGAAGCTATGTTCGAAAACTTCCTCGTCGATCTCTCTCCACGGCAGAGTTTTGTTTTAAAAATGTGAGTTGTTTGTTTACTATTTAGTACTTGTCGATCTACCGAAAGTAAAATACGGATTGTATTAGTGACGACGCGACGCATCAATAAATCTATCACAACTCATCGATCGCCTTTTTAGGTAAGTATTTTATCATAACTATTATGATGTTTTTTGTAAGTTACTATATTTATTTTTGAAATGCAATTAAATACGTGCAAGCACTTACGAACGTTAAAAACCGAAGCCGCGCGACGAACATTGATCGCGACGCGCGCGGACGATTCTTTTTTAATAAGTTTTTATTGGCTACAGTTTTTTACTTCATATTGTTACCAACGAAAACTTAATTTAAGGAAATTAATCATAATAATCATTATTATTACTTTTTGCGCGTTTACTTCTTTTGCGTTATTCTTGCGCGTTAGTACCTATAAGGCACTTTTCACACAATGCTATTTATGAGCTATGCGACTGCAACGCAATCCAAAACTTGTATGTATCTGACACTTTTCACTGACAGAAGAGTCAGTCAAAAGTGTCAGATACATACGAATTTTGGATTGCGTTGCAAGTGTCTTAGGAACTTCTCACACAACGCTATTTATGAGCTACGCGACTGCAATCTAAAATTTTGGACAAGAATCGCATCGTAGACGCGACTCCTGTCAGTGAAAAGTCTCAGATACATACGAATTTTGGATTGGGTTGCAGTCGCGTAGCTCATAAATAGAGTTGTGTGAGAAGTGTCTGAGTTAAAAATTTAATTGTTTCATGCAATGATCTTGTCTTACGGTCGATTTATCTATAATATAACAACGAGTCGCTGAATGTGTTGATGTGTGAATGAGTTGCTAAGCGCAAAACTCGAGAACCGTTGGACCGATTTCGCTAATTCTTTATTTAGAATATTTCTTGAAGTACGAGGATGGTTCTTACGGAGAGTAAATAAAAAAAATTAAAATTAAAGAATCGACTGTTAGGCGGTACGAAGTTCGCCGGGTCAGCTAGTTTACTAAAAATATTGATTAGATTGAAATGTTTTCAACAAGAAAATTAATTAGGTATTTTTGTTTATAGGTTGTAACTATGAGTGCGCCAAGAAAAAAACTATCAGGAGCGGAATATAGGAAAAAGGCTAAATATAAGGAGTTGCAGGGAAAAAAATGTGCAGATAATATGCGAAATTGGCTTCGCAGAGGGGGTGACCCGTCAGTATCTGCTGCAACTTCCGAAGTTGATATTGAGTTCGAAGATGTTTCTGGCACTTTACCCGATGAAATGCATCAAGATTTCACAGTGCCAACTTCACCCTCTTTATCGATGTGCGAAGAGCAACCTGAAAAAACGAAGCCAGAATACGAAGGATCTCAATCCCTGAACTCCGAATTGGATGAAATACAAAAAACCGGAATTGATTTGACGGACCCAGGCAATTGGCCAGCGGTGGAAAAAATGACTGATCAACAACGATCTTTGTTTAGCAATCAGGCTGTATTAGTAGCAGAAAATCAACCCGAAAATATCGAATTTAGATGTACTGAACGCAATGGCAGACGATTAACATCTTCCATGTGGTACAAGACATTGGCCAATTGCGAAAGGGTTAAAAGATCTTGGCTTTTATTTTCTAAGTCAAAAAATGTTCCACAGGGTTTATTAATTGGAAAAAAGTCTCAGAGAGATTAGCTGAGCACGAGGCAACCCAAATGCACAAAGAGTGTATGATCAAGTGGAAAACACGGGTACAGCAAATGAAATCATGCCAGGGTATTGATCAAGACCTTGAGAGAGTAGTTAACTCAGAAAAAGAAAAATGGAGAGAGATCCTGCGTATTGTTATGGATGCTGTATTGTATTTATCCACAAACTGCCTCGCTTTTCGCGGATCCAACGAAACTCCTAGCGACCTTATCACACAATATCCTCAGCCCAGTCAAGGTAACTTTTTAAACTTAATTTCCTTGCTTGCGAAACATAATTCAACTCTTAAGTTTCAATTAGAAAATTTAAAAAAGGGACAGGTATCATATTTATCAAATTTATCAAATACAGAATATATACAATACAGAATATATACAATTATCATATTTATCAAATACAGAATATATACAATACAGAATGAAATAATTGAAATAATGGCAAAAACTGAAATATAATTTTAAATGACATCAAAGAAGCCAAATACTTTACGATAATGTTCGACTGCACTCCAGATGTATCCCATACTGAACAGATGAGCCAAGTTATTCGATATGTTAAAAGAACTGGCGATGTGTGTGAAATAAAAGAAAGTTTCATTGATTTCATAGAAGTTGCTGGAAAGACAGGAGAGGACATTTGTCAACAGATTTTAGAAAAATTAGCAGTTGATGATTTAGATATTGGACAATGTCGTAGCCAATCTTATGATAATGGGTCCAATATGGCCAGCATCCATAAAGGAGTACAAGCCAGGATTGCAGAAAGGAATGAGCTGGCCGAGTTCGTACCGTGCTTGGCTCACTCCTTAAATCTTGTAGGGGTTCATTCTGCCTCATTATGCCAGGAAGCTATTAACCTATTTGGACTAATTCAAAAAGTATACTGCTTTTTTGTTGGTTCCACTACTAGGTGGAACATTATGAAAAAATACGCAAAAACAAATTTAAAAGGAAGTAGTCAGACGAGATGGTCGGCGAAACACGTTGCTGTGAATGCCCTATTAAATAATTTGCCAGAAATAGCGGATGCCTTAGAAGAAATTAAGCAAACTTCTCGTGCTCCAGAAGCCAAGTTCGAGGCAGATCATCTCTTAACTGCTATAAAGGATTTTAAATTTGTTCTTAATTTAACTATCTGGGCGAATATTCTCCGCGAAATCAATCGAGTGAATAGAAATTCAGAAAAAAGACATTATCCTTGCCCGTTCCGTCGCACTAATGGATGGCCTGCTCAAAACTTTGCAAAAAATGAGACAAAATCCAATGGAATATTGGATAAAAGAAGCTGGCGAAGTAGCTGAAAAAAGTGGTGTTGACCCTATTTTGAAAAACAAACGAATTCCAAAACGTAAAAAACATTTCGACGAGATGTGTGAAGACGAATTACCAATACTCCAACCTGTTCAACTATTTTCTAAAGAAATAATGATGGTATTTGATAGAATCATATCAGAAATAAAAAAGAGATTTGATTGTGCTACCATGCTGAATTCGAATTTTGCTTTTCTTAATGGTACTAACATTTTGAAAATGTCAAATGAAGAATTGCAAAAGTATGGAGCAGATTTGGCTCGAAAATACGAGCGAGATTTAAGTGCCGTTGAATTCTGCTAGGAACTTCACGTTCTTAAAGAGCAAGCTCCGATTTTATTTGGTGATATACGAGGGGAGATCCAAAAGTTCGCGGAATGAAGGGGTTTTGAATAAAATAAAACTATAAATCTATTTTTCCTTTTCAATATAGTCTCCCTTAAGCTGAATACATTTATTATATCTATGTATTAACTTTTCTAAGCCATCGTAAAAATATTTTTTATCTTTTGCTTCAAAATGAGCCAAAATAGCCTCCTTCACCTCATTGTCGTAGGAAAATTTCTTTCCCCTTAGGTCTTTTTTTAAATTGGGAAACAAATAAAAATCACTTGGGGCTAGATCTGGACTATAGGGTGGGTGGACAAGTGATTCAAAGCCATGTTTGTGCAGAGCGGCCATCGCAACTTTGCTCTTGTGAACCGGCGCGTTGTCTTGCAAGAGCAATACACCTTTAGTCAATTTTCCTCGACGTTTTTCCTTGACAGCCTCCTTTAATTTTTCTAATACCGTTGCGTAGTATTCCCCAGTTATAGTTCTTCCCTTTTCTTTGTAATGAATGAGTAATATTCCCTCACAATCCCAAAAAACAGTAGCCATCAACTTTCCGGCCGACTCCGACACTTTGAACTTCTTTGGCGGCGGTGTCCCCTTTTTATGCCATTGCATGGACTCTTGTTTTGACTCAGGCTCAAAGTCATGAACCCAGGTTTCATCTCCAGTAACAATCCGTTTCAAAATCGGTGCAGGTTCGTCTCCACACAACTCCAAAAACAGCTTTGACGCATCGACGCGCTGTTGTTTTTGCAGCGGCGTGAGCATTCTCGGTACCCATCTTGCACTGACTTTTGTCATACCCAAGTGGTCGTGGAGGATGCGGAAAATGGTGGTATCTGATACTCCAACTAATGCAGATGACTGCTTTTTTTCAATCGGGTGTCCTCCAATACAAATTTTTCCACTTTTTCGACGATGTCTGATGTGGTGGCCTCACCTGGCCTTCCTGAGCGGGAATCGTCTTCAATCGAGTCCCGACCATGTTTAAAAAGTCCATGCCACTTGTAAACCATTGTTTTACTAGGGCAGTGTTCCCCATAAACGGTTTCCATTTCATTCAAAATGATCTGAGCGTTTTTTCCTTGCTTGGTAAGGAACTTTATCACGGCACGGTGTTCAATTTTTTCCATAGTTTCAGTTTTCTTCCGGATTTACTTGTTTAGCAGGTGACTGTTCGTAAATGAATGACGCAATAGGGCTGAAACTTAGCATATATACTAATTATTAGTCACTAATTAGTATGACGTTAAGCAAGTTCACCTATCCCCACTCCATCCCCTCCATTCCGCGAACTTTTGGACCTCCCCTCGTAGAAAAGGGTAACAGTTTTTATCTCTTGCAACACATCTTTGCGCATGATTTGCAGGATGCTTTTCCTAATATTTGTATTGCCCTGCGAATTTACTCTACGCTTCCTACTACGTCCGCAAGCTGCGAGCGAAGTTTTAGCAAACTAAAACTGATTAAAAATTATTTGCGATCTTCTATAAGCCAGGAACGCTTATCAGGTCTTGCAATCTTAGCGATAGAAAATCGTATTGCACACGAGTTAAATTATGACAAGGCTATAGAATTATTTGCTGAACAAAAAGCTCGAAGAGTAAAATTGTAATTTCAATTCACAAATTTAATAATATATTTGATTTATTTCTATTATGCATATTTTTATTTTAAACCCTACCCTGTTAAATATATATATATCCTACGTTTAGGTCTATATATCTGTGAATAAATAGGCTTAACACAGAATGAACGATGATGGATGCATTACCTATTTCCGGAAGGCCTATGTAGGCTTTGTTATTTGTGGACATCTGATAGCTGAAATTATATGGATGATAAAGTTGAAAATAAACAAAAGTAGGGGGGGGGCGGCATTTTTCAGTTTTTGCCCCGCCTAAAAAAAATGAAGATCCGGGGCTGTTTGAGTCCAGCCCCCTTATTATGAACTCTTAATTCCAGTCAGTTTACGGCGTAAACTGAACTGCCTGGCAATTCCGTATTACAAACCCTTAAAACCAGCCAGTCAGCGGTCACGTGACATTTCGCCAGCTTCTGCCTGGATTTTGAATGGCAAAGTCGTATTATGAGCTCGCTATTGACATTGCTTGACATGTTTATCTGTCAAATAAAACCATTCAGTTTAAGCTGCCGTATGGCAGCTTATATTGCATTGTTATAAATGGAACTCAATTTTAGTCGTTAAATTCTTAAATTATGTTTCATATTGCTTGTTCAAAATGTGTATCTATTAAAGTCTGACGCTACCCGCGAGAAGTATTTGAAAAAAATGCGCAGGAAACGTGTGCGAGAAGAAGAGTCAATTTGACAAACTTGTGAAAGTGAAAGTGCATTTCAATAGAAATAATATATCGAACAACGAAGGGATATTACAAGACGACCGCAACGACGAGAATTTTCATCCGCTAAACTACGACATAATTTTATTTACAATAATGATTAATCATACTCAATAAAAATATTAAACATTGAATACTTGTCATTGCAATTATTTTTAACTAGCTCTCCGCCTGGCGCTGGTTCGTCCGTTATAATTAATTTATATCGTGCCCCTTTTTTACCTCTTTAAGGGGGAAGGAAAGGGGTAATTTCCAACAACCTTCTCTTAATAGTAGTCATCTACACTCCCCAAGGAACATCCATCCTTTAAACTTTTTGCGATTAATAATATCGGCTGTGTGTCTGTTAAGTCACTCAGTAAGTAACGGGGGACTATTTTAAATATAATATATTGATACATGTAAATATTATAATGTTTTGTTTAATATTGGTCAATAACTTTAAATTAGAAACAAACATACAAGTGGACGAATTGCATTATATTAACTCTGACAAATTGCCGCCGAAGATGAGTGATTGTTCAGAAACCTAATTTCAGAGTAACTAATTAACATGAACTTACAATCACTATAATTATAATAATAATAATAATAATAATATAATCTTTATTGCCACACACTAGAAATATACTTATGTTACAAAGTTACAAAACATAGGTACTATAATTATACAAAAAAAAGTTAGAACTTAAAAAACATATTAACTTAATAGGTTAAATAACATAATATGTATGTGGGCAAAAGGAGATGGCTCAGCTTTTGCTGACTCGAGACCTGGGTCTCTCGTAGCGCTGATTTTCAGCCACTCCCTAAACCCTGAGATGGTATGCGGGCGATAGGAGTGCTCCCCGTTCCCAGCCGAAAGAAATAGTAAGAGGTAACACGTCTTACAGAAAAAAAATAACACTACAATTTTCATTTTACATTATTACTTACAATGTGGGTGTGTGGTGTGTGTGTGTGGTGTGTGTGTGTGTGTGTGTGTGTGTGTGTGCGCGCGCGTGTGTGTGTGTACTGATTAGGATTTTTGTTTAAATTCAAAGAACTCTTTCAAGGGCAGGAACTTCCAATATCCATGTTTCAAATTTTCTACAGCATGTTGTTTCTTGAGTAAGGCTAATTTTTTTTATTTTAATTATTCCTATTATTTTATAAAAATATTATGTAATACGTGTATTTACTTACTCATTTTGATATTTCTCATAAAACATTTAAGTTAATACTTAATTTAAGCGTAAAATATATAAATAATAAGAAACCGTATAGTTACCGGTTAATTTGAAATGAAATTTTTGAACGTTACGCTTGTCAACACAAAACAGCCAGAGACAAACTATCCAGTCATAAGCCGTCCAGAATTAGGCAGCTCATAATACCAAATAGATCCAGCCAGTTTAAGCCCGAGAATTGAATTGCCTGGAACTTGCATGGTTTTTTAAAAGTTCATAATAGGCCTGCAGTTTAAGCTGCCGTATAGCAGCTTATATTGCATTGTTATAAATGGAACTCAATTTTAGTCGTTAAATTCTTAAATTATGTTTCATATTGCTTGTTCAAAATGTGTATCTATTAAAGTCTGACGCTACCCGCGAGAAGTATTTGAAAAAAATGCGCAGGAAACGTGTGCGAGAAGAGGAGTCAATTTGACAAACTTTTGAAAGTGCATTTCAATAGAAATAAATGAGAAATAATATATCGAACAACGAAGGGATATTACAAGACGACCGCAACGACGAGAATTTTCATCCGCTAAACTACGACATAATTTTATTTACAATAATGATTAATCATACTCAATAAAAATATTAAACATTGAATACTTGTCATTGCAATTATTTTTAACTAGCTCTCCGCCCGGCGCTGATTCGTCCGCTATAATTAATTTATATCGTGCCCCTTTTTTACCTCTTTAAGGGGGAAGGAAAGGGGTAATATCCAACAACCTTCTCTTAATAGTAGTCATCTACACTCCCCAAGGAACATCCATCCTTTAAACTTTTTGCGATTAATAATATCGGCTGTGTGTCTGTTAAGTCACTCAGTAAGTAATAAACGGGGGACTATTATAAATATAATATATTGATACATGTAAATATTATAATGTTTTGTTTAATATTGGTCAATAACTTTAAATACAAACAAACATACAAGTGGACGAATTGCATTATATTAACTCTGACAAATTGCCGCCGAAGATGAGTGATTGTTCAGAAACCTAATTTCAGAGTAACTAATTAACATGAACTTATAATCACTATAATTATTCCTATTATTTTATAAAAATATTATGTAATACGTGTATTTACTACTCATTTTGATATTTCTCATAAAACATTTAAGTTAATACTTAATTTAAGCGAAAAATATATAAATAATAAGAATCCGTACAGTTACCGGTTAATTTGAAATGAAATTTTCGAACGTTACGCTTGTCAACACAAAACAGCCAGAGACAAACTATCCAGTCATAAGCCGTCCAGAATTAGGCAGCTCATAATACCAAATAGATCCAGCCAGTTTAAGCCCGAGAACTGAATTGCCTGGAACTTGCATGGTTTTTTAAAAGTTCATAATAGGCCTGCTGTTTATTTTTACATCAACACGCATCCTAGAAACGTAATGACATATTATTTACCTTTAGCAAATATTTATTATGTTTCAATGTATCCTCAGCAATAAATCGATATTATCGATGTAAACATGGCTGTCTACAACACTTAGAACACATAATTTGTGAAATTTTCGAAAACCAAGACGAAAGAGGGTGTCTAATCTGGTCAATAAGATTTTATTTACACAACATTTAGTCATATTATGGATCTTTTCCCATAATAACTCTTTTAATCAGAGAAAAGTAGCGAAAAAACAAACTTGTGAAACGACAACCCCGGGTCATCCTCGGATTTCTTCGAACTATGACTTTTACACCCATAAACCACAGACGCCATTACTTCTCGATTGTATATCGTGTTAGTTTATCCGTAAATTTCTGCAAATACTAGAAAGATTTACTGAAAACTTGTCTTCAAAGTTTACACCAGTTAGTCTCCATGATGGAGACTCGAGCTTGAAAAAGCGGTGCCGTTAGCCGTCTGACGTTTTGAAAAAACAACGGATGACGTGTAGTTTTCTTTTTTAAACACACGCCAACTTGACATAAGTCTGAGAAAGACAGATAGCGTATAGATTGTACAACTTATTACTACCTCTCCATAGTTTATCATTACTCTGAGGCACCACCTTATATTGTGCATGAAATCACTTACGAAGATATGATTGACGTTAGAGTAATAAATGAAATTTTTGTCAAAAATATAACTAAAGACATGGACGGAAACAAAGTAATGCGGCTAAAGATAAAATGTTTGAGAGTGGAAAAAGAGTACCCTGGAATAGTCAAGTTTCGTTATTCACATGAAGG
Organism: Hesperia comma; assembly: GCA_905404135.1. Classification (NCBI taxonomy): domain Eukaryota; kingdom Metazoa; phylum Arthropoda; class Insecta; order Lepidoptera; family Hesperiidae; genus Hesperia; species Hesperia comma. The sequence goes on along the minus strand of FR990015.1, from coordinate 17,156,229 downwards.
ACCGTATTCTTCATTTGACATCTTTCAGAATACGGAAAAAAGCGTTCCCTGTACAAGAAGTAGGAAAAGGGGCCAAGAAAACAGAGAAGTAAATGAAAGGAATTTAAGTAGAGAAGATTTGGCCATAAAAATTCAGTCTTATGAACCTTCCAAAGCCTATCAAAACCCACTGCCTATTTCAGACGCGAAAAAAAAAGATTTGATGAATCTCTGTGCAAAAGGCGTTATTCCTCGTGAACTTCATCTGTGGTAGATACCAATCGTTGACTTCAAAAAAAGATATCGTGGATAGATTAAACGAACCAGATGCTGGAGAAAGTGACGAAGAAGATTAAAACTAAACCTTGTACCTAATAATTGTTTTTTAGCACTTGAACTTTATTAAATTGTTTTATTTTTTCAATAAAAGTAATGAATATAATAAATTGTTTTGTTATTTAGAGCATCTTTGATATGATTTATTAATTTATGTGCAAATGTAGGCGCTTAAATTAAACTTTTGTAAGTTAGTGATATTATAGATCTGATAGAGAATAGAATGGGAATCTAAAGGGAAAACCTTACTAAAACGCTTTAGTTACCAACCAAGTGAAACAATATTTGGGCGAAAAGTCACTAACATCGTGCAAAAAGTAACCAACTAGCGTTAGTTGCTAATAATGTAAATGACATAAAGTACCTAACTAACTCGAATATCCGGTTATAACTCATTAACTGTTCAATATTATTCCTATTTCGTTATTTTTTAAATAGATTATTGCTTCAGCTTTCAAATGAGACCTGATTTATGTTTGTAGCACATTGCGTCACAGAGAATTATTTTTTTTCGTCTCGAAAACTTCAATCGCTTGTATCTCAGAATCATAAAAGTGTTAGTGACTTTTCGCTTTACAGTGACGGTATGCTTGTTACAGATTGACGTTACATGAAATTGCTGAGCTGTTGGAGGTCGAGGATGACCCAGGTGATATTATTTTATTTCCTCCTGAAGATGGTGCTGTGACAGACGTGGACAGTGGAGATGAAAATGAAGCTAATATTCTTCATCTTCCCAGTCGTATGTTTCGGTCTCATGTGGAACTACAAAACAGACCTCCGACCTCAAGAGAAAATCGTTGTGACCTGGAAGAAGGCGAAGATGTCGACGTACCTGCTCCAAAGAAAAAAACATAAAAAAGACAATGCTGTCAAAAAATGGTATGCCAATGTCAGCCACATTTCTTTTACATCTTGCGGGAAAGGAGACTGTGACGAAGAAGTTTTTAGTAAATCCCATGAGGAGATGAGCCCCGTGACATGTTTTGAGTTGTTTTATGATAACAAAATAGTAAATTTTATAGCTAATATGAGCAATTTATATGCCTTACACAGTAATCACACTCTAAATGTGACTAGTGATGAAATAAGAGTATACATTGCAATACTGCCACTTACGGGATATTGGAAGCCTAAATACATCCGAATGTTCTGGGAAGTAAAAAGTGACACGCACAATCTAGTAGCATCTAGCATAAGGCCAAATAGATTTTTCGAAATTCAGCAATGTCTTCATCTTTCAAACAGTACATCCTTACCCCCCAACGATAAATTTGCAAGCACTCACAGTCGGCGGTTTTGAGTTGGATGAGAGTCACACTGGAAAATATATAGGTAAGCAATTGACGGAAATTTTAAAAAATTGGAGCATTGAATCTGAAAAGGTGGTGGCTTTTGTAACCGACTCCGGCGACAACATGTTTAAAGGTATAAAAGAAACATTTGGTGCAGACAAGCATTTTCCATGCTTTGCTCATATGATTAATCTTGTTACTGATAATGCGTTAAAAAATAACCGAGTTATGTGATATCTTGGATCAAGTCCGGAATATCGTCCAATATATTAAGAGAAGACAAGAAGGCGACAACCGAATTAAAAGAATACAAATGGAAAATACAGTTACAGAAGGTAAGGTTTTAAAAGTAATTCTTGATGTAAAGTTGAAGTTGCGGATTCTGAAGTAGTAGATCGATTCATCAAATATGTTGATGTCAGCGTAGATCGGACCGCTGTAACCTTGAGTTCTATAATTTTGGAAATTTTGGAAGAGTTAACTGAATATCCAAATTAGTTGCACAAACTTACGACGGGGCAGCAGTTTTATCCTCACAAATGAATGGTGTACAGGCTTTGGTGAGACAAAAATTTCCACAAGCTATGTACTATCAGCAAAATTGATTCGTATACCACTTATCGACATTTCGTTTGAACTTTTGAGGATGTCAAATTCGTATTCTTCTCGAGCGTGTCTGTTGCACTTATGTCTTTTTTAATATTAAGCTCACTGCGTCAAACGTCGCTCAGAATTTCTGTCAAGTGTCAAAGTGCAATGAATTTAACTTGCAGACATTATTTTTGCTTTTGTATAAAGTATATACCTACTTGTATTTCCCCCGGGGTTTGCCCGCGTTCAAGACAAGCAACAACAAAATACCGTTAGCGTTAAAATTAGAAATAGAGAAATATCCTTTGTCTTTTCCAGAATCTCAAACTATCTCCATACAATGCTCTGTATTGTATTGCATTTTTTGCAATTTATTACAAATTCAGCATTCAGCCGTTTTAGCAGATTCAGCAGTTTAAGTGTGAAAAGCCAATAGACTCACTTTTTAATAATATTATTTATCAGAAATTGTTTTTGCAGATTAGAATATATTTACTTCATGGTGGACAGACAATGTGTGTAATGTGTATATATATTAAAGTATTCTATATGTCAAAGTATTCAAACCTCGATAAAATGTGGATGACATGTGGGTGACAGAGACAGCGCCTTACAGGGAGGCAAACTGTAGGGCGCTGTCTCTGTCACCCTCACGTCAGCCATGCGCCAAAAGATTCTTGTCTAATACGACAATAAGTTATGTATTGACAATGTCATGTAGAATAATAACAGGTTTGTTTCCAAGGCAACGAATGTTTAGACGAATTTCGACTTAATTGCACTTGATGTGCTGTAAGAAAATGAGCTGAAGGTGGTGTACGAATCAATTTGGCCGATAGTACATTTGGTGTTTGGTGTGGTGCACATATACCTATTTAATTTAGTTTTTTCGAAATCTTTTGAACGAGTTTCTGAAATAAAACGTTTTTTTAGTATTATAAAATCAATCGCGGCTTTTTTCACACCAGTACAAAACGAATATGGTAAAACCAAGTGGTACAAATAGCCTCCTCGGACCAATGTTCGAACAAGGTCTGAGAACATAATTACGCATTTGCCTGCGTGTAAACCTGCTGTTCGTGACAAAAAAAAATACTTGGAATGCTTTGAAATATTTTTTACTAAAGAACTTGTTGACATGGTTTTGAAGTATACTAACAAAAAGATTCGTTTGAGATTGGAAAACTCTGAACCTAATCCGTCAACCAAAGAAACCAACAGAGAAGAGCTAAAAGCTCTTTTCGGATTATTGTTACTGGCAGGTTTATATAGATCTAACAGACAAGTATTACAGATTTATGGACTAATGATGGCACTGGTATCGAAATATTTAGAAATACTATGAATAGACAGCGATTTACGTTCTTGGTAAACGACTTGAGATTTGATGACGCATCAACGCGTACAGAAAGAACTGCTATCGATCGTTTGGCATCAATAAGAGACGTATTTGAAGTTTTCGTTAAAAACTGTCAGGATGCCTATACACCGTTTGAGTACTTGACTACTGAGTGTTTGAGAACTTGTGGCCTTTAGAGGAAGATGTAGTTTCCGTCAATACATTCCCTCTAAACCAGCTAGTCTGACAGTAGCCCTTACGTAGTGAGTAACAAGCCATTCGATGTTGTAGACCGTTTAGTAAGATGTGTGTCTGGATCTGGAAGAAACATAACTATGGATAATTTTTTTGAGCTTAGAAACTGCAAAAAGTTTACTCCAAAACCACAAATTGACTGCTCTTGGTACCCTACGGTCAAACAAGACGTGCCTCACTCCCGAATTCAAAGCCAGACGTAAAGAAAAGTCGTCGATATTTGGTTTTCAAAAAGACATAACCATTGTGTGTTATATACTTAAACCACGAAAGTGTGTAAATATGATGTCCTCATTACACCATGATGATGACATAGATCCTGAGAGCGACCCAAAGAAAACCATCTATTATAACGTTTTACAACTCGACAAAAAGTGGAGTTGATGTAGTTGACAAGTTTTCAAGAACGTACGATGTTTCCCGCAACAGTAAACGCTGGCACTTACGCTGTTTTTCTCCTTGCTGAATCATGCAAATATAAATTCTTTTATAGTACATAGCATTTGCCAGCGGCTTCGCCCGCGTGAATTTCGTTTAAACTTCACCCCTTTATTTCACCCACTTAAGTGTCATAAACGTAAGAGTAGATAAAATATAGGTATACTTAATCAGAAAGCTTCGAACTGCTAAGCTATCGGGAGTTACACGTGTTATTGTGAGTCAACCATAAAAGATAGACATATGCTGTCTTGGAATATTTTTTATATAATTTTAAGGAGAACATTTCCGTCATACATGATTTTTGTGTAGCTTTAACCATTAAGGTTGCACACGCGACGGAAGCTTAAAAAATGGAGTAACTTCTCCCGTTTCCCCAACATTTCCCTTCACTGCTCTGCTCCTATTGATTGTAGCGTGATGAAAAGTACATATACTATAACCAGCGCGGGAGTATGAAAAATAATTGTACCAAGTTTCGTTAAAATCCGTCGAGTAGTTTTTGTTTCTATAACGGTTATACATCAGACAGACAGACAGACAAAAATTTTACTGATTGCATTTTTGGCATCAGTATCGATCCCTAATCACCCCCTGATAGTTATTTTGGAAATATATTTAATGTACAGAATTGACCTCTCTACAGATTTATTATAAGTATAGAAGAATAATATGTTCAACAACGAGATTGAAAGGAAGAAAAGCAATATAAGGAGGAACTTTATCAAGCAATTGGGACTTTCATTGCTTGAAGGTCATCTCAATCCTCATGTTCCTCGAGATATTAGAAAAAGTATGCACCAAATTTTGCATGAAGAGCTTCCAGGTCCGCCACAAAAGCAATCAAGGAAGTCGCAAAGGTTCTTTTTGTCCAAGAAATAAAGATGATAGGAAGACGTTGAACGATTGTTTCAAATGCAATGTTGCAATATGTAAGGAACACGCAAATCTGATATGCCAAAATTGTACTGATTTAGATAACGAATCATCTCGCTAGGATAGAGAAACTTGGCTATTTCTATATTTTTTATAATGTTACATACATCTAGTTTTATATTATTGGCTTACACTAAAAGTTCCTATTAATATAAAAGACTCACGTAATTTTTTTAGATATAAAGAAAATTTTTGAATTTTAGGAGAACTTTTGCATTTTGTGTTTTTTGACGTGATAACGTCTTATAAATTGGATTACCGGGTGGCACTTCAAGAAACTGTGTCACGGTCACGCTCCGCCGCTCACGTTATGCGCTTACAATGAGAGCGAGTGAGAGGCACGCGTCCCTTCCACTCGGGCATGGTTAGCCCGCCTAAGAGCGAGAGAGACAGACATCCTTAACATTACTTATGGTAGCTACGGCGTACACACGTTGGCGTGTTTCAGAAAATGGTACAGCGCCATCTCTGAAGAAGTAGAGTAAGTAATCTCGTTTGTTACCTCACTTAGTTGTGACTAACGGTTAATGGTCTAACGGTTAGCAGCGCTAGATGGCGGATGGTGTTACAATGTTTTAAATATAATTCTTTGTATAAATAAATGTTTTAAATTGTTACTATTATTTCATCCTTCTTTTACTTCTTACGTTAGTCCGAGGTCTAAGCTATTTTACTGTAAAGTTTCATGAGAATCCGTTTTTGTCAATCATTCCATCAGTATTTTCTTAAGTCGTTGTCACGTTCAACTATCGTCAGTAAACCGACTTTACAGACAACCAGTTTTTTTCTGATTAAAGTTTATTTTCTTAATTATTTTGCGTTATAATTATTACTTTATAAATAATTAAGCCAAAAACCCTATCTAAGCCGTTGTATTTAAATAATACCCTTAATACACAGTACATTAACCCCACATTGTACAGGTAAGGTTTGTTCCCACCTTGTATGCCGAAGGTTAAAACCATTATGCTAGTGACACCTAATGGCTACATTGTAGATTGCTTTGGCCCATACAAATCACATCTGATGCAGATATATAAAGTTTTTTTTTTCAAAGATGAAACCTCTCCTCTCTGACAATACTTTCGAAATAATTATATTTTTATTCTGGAGAGGGAATTCAGAAATTCAATTAGTTTGTTAGTTGCATGCAGCTACAAAACATATATACTAGAATCCTTGCTTAAGGATGAAAATCAGCTCACCACCCAACAAGCTAATAGAAGTTGCGTTACAAATCGTACATTCAACAATACCAAGTAGATGTCAACTCAAACCATCTACAATTATAATTTTTTACAAAAAATAACCAACATCAACACTAACTAGCAGAGATATCTTAAAAACTATGTGGCAAATATGACTAAAATTAATATTAGACCACATGACAAGCACCAGGTTTCAAATAACAAGAATCACCAAAATCTGTTCACTCACCCGAAAGCTCTGATGAAAACATAAAATAAATACAGTTGAATTGAGAACCTCCTCCTTTTTTGATGTCAGTTAATAAAAGATCTTTTTTTTATGGAATTAAGATGGCAAACGAGCATGCAGCACCACCCTTCCGCTGCCACCCATAACAACTGTGACCGACCTAGAACTAGACTCAAAGGTACTAGGATGGTTAGTCCCGTTAGTAGATGGTGGTAGAATATTAGTTTGTTAGTTTGTTAATAAGTGTGAGGACAGGGACTGTTAGTGATAATTAGTCCTGTTAGTTAATGTTAATAATAGTCTGATTAGTTATTGTTAATATGAGTCTCGTTCTAATTCGGTCACAGATGCATTGCTACCTCTGAGGACTGAGATGATCGCCTCTAAAAAAGTGTAACCGGCTCCACACCTTCCTATCCGGAACACAAATCCCAATATTTCCCACTCATTTATTAACTTATTAAGAAACAAAATCAACACAGATTCAAAATGCTAATAACTAAAAACAAGTGGACTTCAAGAATCCAGGACAGTGAAGTGTAATTACTGAACATGGGACAGGTTGCAAATTTCCGGAACAATCCCGGATTAAATGGCCATCAGCCAACCCTAATGTAAGACTATGTCTTAAAGTATTAAGTGCAGCCAAAACACCTACGATAATTTTGTAGGCTCAGACCAATATAGACTGAGCGCCATGAACAAACAAGTGAAGCTAGCAAAAGTCAGTCAAAAGCAAAAGTTTATTGGTCTGAATTTGTAGGATAAACATTTACAATCAAAATTGTTAAACTACTTGTCACCAAACACATTAGAAGGAAAATCTACAGAGACAATCAAAGCAAATCAAACAAAATCTTATCTTTGCTTTATTATGTGGTATTCTCATAATTTTATGGTTGCTCCACAACTTTCTCTGTCTGTCGGTCAATAGAAGTCCCATCAAAACCTGTTCAGCCATTCTGGAGGTTAGCCCGGACAAACAGAAAGACAGCGACAGATTTTTTTTATTGTTTGCGTTTAGGTTTCGGGTGAATGAACTATATGCTCTCGAAAAAACACAGTTATTTTGAAATCACTGACACTTCAATTTTATTTGTATAGATAAATGACACTGGAATCTCAAACTGAAATAACCTATTTTATGGATTTTAGTTGTTAACAGCAGAGGAGCATGGATGATTTAATAAATTGTTCCTTTTCTTTACTTCTTTTTATTCTCGATACATATATTATAAGTTTTACGTAATTAATATACAATTTGTTATTTAGTACAAAAAATCAAAATGATTGCAAATTGCAAACATCACCGGCAAACAAACATCAGGATCAGGCAAACATTACCTACTAGAGTTGCCTATCGATAGTCGACTATCGATAGAATATCGATAGACTATCGATAGTTGACGTCATTTAAATAGTATCGATAGTCTATCGATAGTTTCGATACTATTGATAGTATGATGTGCGGCAATAGTTTGTTATACAAAAATAGTATCGATAGTATCGAAAGTATTAGCTTCAATAGTATCAATACTATCGATTGTATCGATACTATCGAAGACCGATATACGTTTAAGAGTAATACCATCGATAGTATCAATAGTTCACACTATCGATTGTTTAATAATAGTTTACATACTATCAATAGTATCGATGATATCGATAGTATTATATAAAAATAGTCGATACTATCGATACTACCGATACTATTGATAGTATTATCAAGTAATATTATCGATAGTATCGATACTATTGCATCCCGTCAATAGTATTAGTTAGTTTGTGATATTAATAGTATCGATACTATCAGTAATATCGATAGTATCGATAGTACTATCGATATTGTTACTTGTTTTCAAGGTCAACTATCGATAGCGCAACCATCGATAGTTGGGCAACTCTATTACCTACCTACGTAGGTAGGTACCTACCTACCTACGAACTTCAACCATAACACAGATGACATAGACAAAGCTAAGAGAAAGACACAGACGAGAAAACAGTAAGGGCTATATAGACGTCCGATTTTTGTCTCCGATAGTCTGATCAGACAAAATCAGACAATAGAATCGGACGACACTCGAATCGGACGTGTATAGTTGTAAACAAAACAAAATGTATATAATAATATGGAACGAGTGCCTTTCCATTGTCTGATCAGACTATCGGAACGGAACCGACTATCGGAGGGAAAAATCCGACGTCTATTGCATGGACAAATTAGATAATACAGCTTATACAGCTGATGTTAAGCTACAAGTGCGCTAAACCAACGCATACATAGACAACGTTCACAGACACCAAAAATCGGAACATATCGGACCAATTGGACCGCGGTTGTTATTTAATAATAATATAGGTATATACTTAATATAAATTCACACAAGACCTCATACATTGACCTGACCCGTGGTAAGTAGATAAGCACTTGTGTTACGGATGTCAGGCAACAGAGGAAACACAAATATAATACTTAAATACATAATTACACCCAGACACAGAACAGACACAAATGTACATCACATAAATGTTTGTCCTGAGCGGGAATCGAACAAACGACTCTTGGCAATATTGGCTTTATAATACACAAATAAGATACTGTTCCTAAAAAATGAATAAGAAATGGAGTTGTGGCGACACCGCGCACACGTCACACGGTGACGTCACCGAAGCCTGAAACGCGCTATCGAAGAATTGTGCATCGCAGGCATATATACCCCGCCTCGAGTACATTCACTCGGGGCCTCGGCCGCCCCCCAGGCATGTCATCTCGCCTGGAGGGAGATCTCCCATTGCCAAAGAGTTATTATAATTATTATCTTTGTGGTTTTTTTTATTCGACGTTAAATCGCGCATTACAATTTTTTTGACATCCAGTTGCAACAGAAAGGTACAATAAGTCCCATTAATAAACACAAGTCAATATAGGACGTAGGAAGTTCTTTGTATGTTAAAAGTGTATACTTATTTACCTTCGATTTTTAATTAATATTAAATGAAAAAATTGTTGAATAATTTGTAAAATTATTTATTTGAGTGTTAATACATATAATAGTATTATTATCTTGTATCATAATCGTAAATATCATAATGATATTCATTTATGGGATCTCATATGATCCGTTTATTTCATATTATTTGTACTATACTTATAATATTTTTGTATCTATTAGGTACTGACTGGAAACAAAATAAAAATCCTATTACATAAATTAACACTAAGAAAATAATTTTACATGTCCAATAATATAATCCTTCATTTAATGTATTTATTAAAAATCGAAGGTATATTATACACTCTAACGTACAAAGAACTTCCTACGTCCTAAATGACGTCCTACCACAAATTAGATAATACAGATGTTAAGCTTCATACAAAGTGCCCAAAAACAACTCACACATAGATACCGTTCACATACACCAAAAATCGGAACAATCGGACCAGTTGAATCGCGGTTGTTATTTCCAGCAATATGACATTTATAATACACAAATAATATAATTTTCCTTAAAAAATGGATAAGAAATGGAATTATTATAACTATTATCGAAGTGATTTTTTTTTATTCAACGTTAAATTGCAAATTAAAATTTTTTAGACATCTAGTTGCCTGACCTGACAGGCTGACACTGACCTGACAGCCTGACACTGACCTTAGTTCCTAAACTAAAAACACTGAGTGTGACTAAAATAAAAATTAAAAACCTTTAAGTGCAACCGCACACCAGAGATACATTTGTGTTACATTAATTGCATTTGAAACGCGACATAATATGTATATCGCCCCCCTATATTTGCATGTAAACCCGCACATCAAGGACACATTTGTAGTAGGTGCAGTTGGTGGCGAGGCATTTTTCGCGCTATAAAGGTATAAATAGACGATCGAACTTGGTCCGGGCCGAACTACGAACATGGTGCGGTCCGAACCATATTCGCTCGTGTGGTGTATGGTCCGCCGGACAAATATCGGTGCGGCTGGTTCGGAGCGCTTGCACATCGAACGCGGTGCGGTCCGGACTATTTTTTGTGTCGGATTTTTGACTCGTAGTTTTGGCGACTTTTTCAAAACCTAAAATCGAAAACAACAAATAAAGTAGTTAAATTGTTTTAAGTTGTTTAACTGGTTTGTGCAGGGGGTGGGAAAGCCACGATGGCTACGATTTGCGATTCGAATCGATTTGCACCCGGATTTGCAGCGGATTATTAAGGCAAAATATCAGTATCTAGCGGAATTTTACAAATTATCTAGCGATATAAAATTTTGAAAAAACGGCACGAACCATTTGTCGGTCCAGTCGCTATTGTTCCACTGTACGCGCAACACGTCGTGACGTTTTAGGTATTAGAAATGGATTCCAGGCAAAGCCTTGGAGTTCTTGAAGACACTGTTATTAGTACGGAGAAAAAAGCAGTTATTGAATTGTTGGAGTTATATAAAGATTTTCCATGTTTATGGAACATCTTTGTTTCGATAGAATAGGCGGCATGTCGAGACGAGACGTGTTCACCCAATGCTAGCACACAACGACTGGACGGTTCGGAGTCCAGTGTGCTCGTCTGTTGTGTAGAGCGCACCGTACAGTTCGTGGTTCGGCCCGGACCAAGTTCGATCGTCTATTTATACCTTAAGAATTGAAGATCGAACACGTTCGTTTTATGTGGCGCCGTCCTTCAAAAATGTCAACAATGACATTACGAAAATGAAAGACAATACAACTAGACGCTACAATTGTGCTTCCGATGTGCATATACTCAATACGTTTGTCGCCGCGTAAATGTATAGCAATAAATTTGATGCTGTAAATATATGTTGCGAGTAATATGTGGTGCCGGTCTGCGGCCTCACTAACTCGGATTTTTAATTAAACGGAGTAAACTGACCATAAACTGACACACCGAAATGTCATTTTTTTAAATAATATTGCCAACCTCAGAGTAATGATTTAAACATTGTTTTATCATTACTCTGAGTTGCCAACTTTCAAATTATAGTGATTGTCTTTAGTTCTTACAAATGATATAACTGAAAATAATACCGGTAGTAAACGATATTACAAAATGAAATTTAAAATAATCTCTTGCGAAACTAATAGTATCAATTTGTGGTCATTCGCCTTCTTACTACCGATAGATTTTTAATTAATTTAGCGGATAATGAAGATGATTTTACCAATAGAGAACAAATTTCTACTGAAATATATTGTTTCTTTATATTATAAATCTTACAACCTATTTATCGAATAGTAATATTATGTTTAGAGCGGCAACTACGAATCTTTTGAAAATTTGAAATTAACAAAATAATTTATTATTTAACTGAATTAAATAAGTTGAATAACGATATATTTTTGCCCCAGCACTATTTTTATTTCATTAAAAAGTGGCAACACTCGAAAACGAAATGTCATTTTACTCCGTTTAATTAAAAATCCAAACCTATTTTTGTTATCAGCTGAGGTAGGTAATTAGTTAATTTAGTTGTTGATTTCTGTTGGCTGGTTGATGGAGCTTATACAAAGATATATCGGAACCAAGTAACTTTTTGGTAGGCAATGATTTCGTACAAAAATTACGGTAGAAGCTGTAGAACTATCACTAAAGTGTATTGTCATAATTATTGTGTTGAGTGCTTGAGTAAAGAATTAACAGACTAGGAGAGGGTAATATAATTATCTATTTTGGACATACACAAAGCCTTAACATACGTCTCAGAGGCGTACACCAATAAATTACAAGCTGTATGAAACATTAGCCCTATTTTGGATATATTACTTGGAGGAAATTAAAAAAAGGATTATTAACTAAAAATAAAACGACACTATTAAGAATTACAACTATAATCACAGGTATTAATTACAACGAAAACATAATCTGCATAAATTAAAACAAAATACTATAACTTCTTCAATATCAACTGAAAAATAATATTAATTATATAGAAAATATATTTTTTTTGACACAAATTAGTTATTCTTTAAGCAAACATTAAAACTTATCAGACTAACACCCGTAAAACTTTAAGAGCAGTTTACACACATATCAACCTTGTGCTCGCCACACACAGATTTTTTACATTTATGGCACACTAATCTTGACATTCTCTTCTTTTTATAGCTGCAAAAGGCGCAGTATTTACGCTTTTTTGGCTCAGGTTCTTCTTCTTGATTTTCATTATTTGAATTAGTAGGTTTTATGATAATTTGGTTTATATTTTCTCGTAAAGATCTTTTCAGTGTTGGAGCATCAAGTCTCTTCTCCATCCAAGGCGTGATCAAATCTGTGCTCAGTTGCTTCATGAAGCTTCTTCTGTTCAATGGTTTTTTATTATTCTTCGACATGTTATGGCCATAAATTATAGCAGAATTAACAAAAGCCATATTTAAGATACCATAAAATACAGCCATCGGCCCTCTATTAGTCTTGCGGCTGCAAGACATTGAGGAGCTCATTTGATCAAGTGAATCTACTCCTCCTTTCGTTTGATTATTAAATAGAATTATGTTAGGTTTACCACTTGAATCATTTATTACTGCATCTTCATCGCAGGAAGATAATAGGTATACCATCTTGGCAGGTTTTGGCTTATACAATACAAGTGTCAAGGGGCCATCAAAACAAAACATAGAGCTGCCAACGGGTCGTAATTTCGAGTTCATTAATTGCTCAGGAATCTCCCGTTTATTTGAACGTATGGTACCAACCAGAGTTAAATTAAAAGGCCGTTGAAGTAAACTTTTGGCTAACGGTATGGATGTAAACCAATTGTCACATGTTCTGTTTCTGTCCATCCATGAATCCATCCATCCATGAATAGTCCGCGACAATTTCTTTCACCAAGTGGTACCCCGCCAGTTTGTACTCTTGCCTATATATGGCTCAGCGTCGATCATGTATTTGGAAGTTGCATTACACATCATCGGAAACTTGATGCCGTATTTATCCGGTTTGTTCGGTATGTACATCCGAAGTGAACATCTGCCTCTGAAACCGAGTAACTGTTCATCTATTGTCACCTCAGATCCAGGAATGTAATTAATTTGACATTGCTTTATAAACAGTTCCCAAATATTTCTCGCCGGTAAAAAGGCGTCATTTGGTCGAAGAGTTGATCTCAATGTCTTGTCATCCATCCTAAGGCATTGGACTATGAATTCAAATCTTTCTTTGCTCATAACAGATATGTACCGTGTACCAGAAAAAGTAGGATCAAAAAGTGCATCTGTTGAAAGATGATTATCAAAATCAAAATATTTTATTCACTTGGGTATCAACGATACGCTTGTGAAGGTCGTTTTTTGAATCTACCGCCATTTTGCAAAGTGCTTTTTATTCTTTATGATGGAGGAGAAAAAAAATGGCGAAAAAAAAACTCCTCAGCACATCTTATATCCTTCATAACTGCAGATGAAGTCAATAACCCAATAAATGCTCGAATTTCTAACTCAGTCACATCCCTATGAGTCGCTGTAATTTTTCCCACCTTTTTCGTTTAGATATCATTTCAATATTACTAAATTTAACAATTTCAGATAAAATTTCATCAGTTATGAATAAATTAAAAATTTGCAAAGGATCGAAAATATTTTTGCACATACGAGCTGGACCTCGAGACGTTCGGACTATGTTCATGGCTGGAGCTCTGTGGTATGTTCGAGCTTTAAAACTTGACCAAATGTGCCTATATTTACCCCGAAGGGTATTACCACGAACACGATAAATTCGCGACGAATTGGTAGATGGTGAAATACCGTCAGCGCCTGATGACGGATCAGCAAGACCTGGGTCGGTTTCTTCAAGTGAACAAGATTCTTGTAAAGACGAAACTTCAGTTACATAATTATTGTCATCTTCGCTTTGAACGTCGTCGATAATCTGGTCATCCTCAACTTCGGAATCCGATTCTTCCAAAGAAGGACTATCCTCCTCATTTAAAATGGCTAAAATATCATCTTCGTCTAATGGCGCCTCTACACGATAGCCAACATGTTGGCCAATGTTGTGGCGAAGATGGTTGCCAAGAGATTGTGACGGCGTCCACACGTTGGAAGGTCGATCAGTCTGCGTCGATTCGGGCCAATGTGCGGACGATATTAATATTTTCTTAAAATGAATATTGAGGTTCTAATGGCTGCTGCGGTTTAATTATTCTCAGCATACAATACAATAAAAATGTGTATAAAAATTATTATACACATTTATTTCATTATAATACACATTATTATACATCTATATTACTCATAGTTGCCATATTGTAGACATAATTTAGATATCGACGTGTGAATAAAGTGCGTGCGCTCAGCGTGGTCGCTCGTTTCTAACTGAAATCGTGGCCAACGTGTGGACGCTGCGCCGATAACTGTGCCACAATCACGCCACAACCCTTTGATCCGCGTTGAAAAACCGACACCTCACGGATCTTGCGCCAAGTTGTGGGCCAACGGCCCAATACCTACCAAAGTAATCACAAACACCCCCTCTACACGATGGCCATTACCTATTGGCCATAACCTTCGCCAACATGTTGGCTAACGTGTAGAGGCGACATAACCTTTCAGATCGTGACATATTTATATCTGAAACAGCGCAGAAGACAAACATATAATATACGAAAAACAAACATAAGTAAAATCACCCGAAACTAGTTGAAAGTTACACAAAGCCTAAACATACGTCTTGCAGCCGTGCTATACTGCAATAAATCAAAAATGGCGCGACTTACCTTACCGACGCGGGCACCGATAGCTAGCTCCCGTTGGCTAAAGAGCACGACGCGCTGGCTTCAACCGTTAGAAAGAGACAAGCGATATTCAGTTGCGTGTACGCCTCGCAGGCGTAGATTAGGCTTCTAGGGTTAACAAATAGAAACTACTAGTAAATCCGCCCTCGCTTCGCTTCGGGAAACCAGTCCCTTCAAAAATCTCTATAAATTTTAACAAATTATGTTATTCCTATGTCTAAGGCGGCCTCTAAACGGTCAATTATATTGCGCAATATTGCAAATTGTGCAATATAATTGACCGTTTAGGGTTAATATTGAGGATTGCGCAATTATTGGCCGAAAGTTTGAGCGAGTTTAATTTTTATTGCACCATATTTTTCTATTGCATCGTGTAGGGTCAGTATTGCGCAATATTTTTCAGTCTGTGGTTGAAAAGGTGGTATTGCTTCCCTCATGTTTGTATTTTTTTTCTCAATCAATAGCGTGACCTATCCTAATAGCTTTTGAAACTGTTCAGAGTTCAGTCGTACAAAATTTTTGAAGTCTGCTTCCTCAGTTAACATCAAGTCTTTTAAAAGATTTTCGTGAGTATATTTCTGCCTTTTCTTGTACCAATCTTTCGACCAGCGACGTGTTCGTTTCCGTTTACGTTTAGCCACAAGCAACAACACTACAGCTGCAGCTAAATCTTGTTCGGATATGTTGCCGCACGGTGCACACGGGATCAATACTATTCTCCGACTGAACACGAAAACATTGTGCAGTTCGTATTATTGTGCAATATAATTGCTCGTTTGGATTCAGAGCGCCTTTCAATCTTATTGTACAATAAAAGTATTGTACAATGTTATTGTAGGTCTAGGGGCCGCCTAAGCTATATTACTGCAAAGTTTCATGAGCAACAAACCCACACACACACTCACTCACATACATCCTTACAAACTTTCGCATTTATAATATTAGTAGGATAGTAGGAAGTAGGATTAGTAGGAAGGATAGGATTAGTAGGATAGTAGGATTGGTGTATTGGTCTGTATTTTGTAACACTGAACCTATAAAACAATGTTATCTGAAACTGTATACCGTATTTTAAGATGATAATATCATTGTAATTTATTATTTTTAAATCTGTCTGGTTTAGGTTCATACATTTGGTGTATCAAAGACATTTAGTGGTAAAATTTTAATTAAGTAATATTATCTAAGTTTATTGTTTGAGTAAGTTTTGCACAAATAAACGTTATTTAGATATAGTTACAAGCGAAAAATATATGCATAATTAAACTTAAAAATATTGATATCGATGGATTTTCCTTCATACTTTTACCAGGCTTAGGACTGGCTGCATTTAATATTCGGAAATAGATAAAAAAAAAGAAAAAAACTGTCTGAATAAAAGGCTATAATCTATCTATCTAGATAAATCAGTCGGTGATTGGTTAGTCAAAATGTAAATATCTAATGCAGGCGTTCATTGACGATACATAACCATTGTTTTGCTTTGTACATTTATTTACAACTTAAGTAGGAATGACCCATCTTTAGGTTTTCAGATTCTATGTACATTTATATTATTATATTACATTATTACATTTACATTTTATACATTAAATCTATTTTCTTTTAAAGGAGATGGTCCATTTTGGGCGTGATCTTGTACACTAAACCATGAAACACCAAAAAATACAGAAAGTTCATTAAAAATATAATAAATTCACAAATCGCAATAAATGACTTGCTAAAATAAAATTAATTTCGAGTAATTCGGTAGGTACTACTTGCAACACTTGCAAGATAGCGTCCTTTACTCTGAGTTCAAGCCATTGTTCAAGCATAGAGAGGGCATATTGACAGCTAACGTCATACGTCAAAAATTATGAATCCTCTGGTCTGCTGCCCGACATTATGTAAAACTAGCTTTTGCCAGCGGCTTCGCCCGCGTGAATTTCGTTTAAACTTCACCCCTTTATTTCACCCACTTAAGTGTCATAAACGTAAGAGTAGATAAAATATAGGTATACTTAATCAGAAAGCTTCGAACTGCTAAGCTATCGGGAGTTACACGTGTTATTGTGAGTCAACCATAAAAGATAGACATATGCTGTCGTGGAATATTTTTTATATAATTTTAAGGAGAACATTTCCGTCATACATGATTTCTGTGTAGCTTTAACCATTAAGGTTGCACACGCGACGGAAGCTTAAAAAATGGAGTAACTTCTCCCGTTTCCCCAACATTTCCTTTCACTGCTCTGCTCCTATTGATTGTAGCGTGATGAAAAGTATACTATAACCAGCGCGGGAGTATGAAAAATGATTGTACCAAGTTTCGTTAAAATCCGTCGAGTAGTTTTTGTTTCTATAACGGTTATACATCAGACAGACAGACAGACAAAAATTTTACTGATTGCATTTTTGGCATCAGTATCGATCCCTAATCACCCCCTGATAGTTATTTTGGAAATATATTTAATGTACAGAATTGACCTCTCTACAGATTTATTATAAGTATAGATAGAAAATTGCGTCACGTGGAGTTAATAAGTCATTTTTGCACTGAAATAAAGATAAGTTCGTGGATTTGGTTAGTCAAAAATGGTTTATTTTTCTATTTTATTTTATTTTATCACTGGTACAATACCAGGCCCAGACTCCATACAATTTTGGACCGTCTCCTTTACATTTAAAAATGTAAGTTGTTTAACTATTGAGGCCGATGTTAAACGGGTACGACGGTTGTTTATAATTAGGGTAGTCTTACTAAATATCTCAGATTATAGAACCAAAAGGCAGATGTAGTCGTTCTAGTATAAAGTGAAGCTACCAAAGCAAATACAAAATAAAAAGCTAATACAATCTCGTGTCAGTACTACGGAAAGCGTCAAATAGCATAAACGTCGCAAGTGTCAAATTTTATAAAATAATTTTATCAGTTATAATGCCGTCTTGCATTTTTAAATTCTCTAAAAGTTGTTCGCAAAAACAAAGAAAAGAAGACGGAATATCTTTTCACAGGTAATTGTTCATTATTTTATTATTTATTTATAATAATATTTTTGCGGTTCGCTCGGAACACAAAACCTCAACAATCATTCATTTTTACACCAGTTTAAATGAAAATCGGTTACCCAAAATTTGGGGAAATATGCATGGACTATTTGGACATTGGTCGATTTATAAATTTATATCGAAAAAAAATATTTTGAAAGTAAATAGTTTTATTTATTTAAACCTAAAAGTCAGGCAATAGAGCCAATAAAATTAGCATTCTAACTGCTGAAAATGTCACGTGTGCCAATAATATGTATGATAAATATTATATAATATTTTAGTTTCTGCTTAGCCTACTAATAACTAATAACTATAATTTTTGCAGATTTCCGACAGATGCTGTAACAAGAGAAAAATGGGTTCATATTATTCGGAAAAGCAGGCAAGATATTAATTGGCTGATTAATTTTGCGTGGTTCGCTCATTACATTTTGAGGATGACGTGTACCTATCTCACTAAAAAAGGACATTGGTTGATTAAAAAATCATCAAAACCGAATTTTTGTTATAATAAATAAGTATATTGATATTTTGATGCTTTTTTGATTAAAAATATCTACCCAAAGAGACAAAAATCCATAGGTTAATTAAAACAATTAAACATATTTAAAATATTAAATTAAATAGGTAGGTATATTAAAAGAACATTTACACATAATTATTATATTACTTTTTGATAACTAGTGATATGGCTACAACCCATTAATGTCCCACTACTGAGGGTCTCTCCTCATTATTAAGGAGGCCTAGAGCATACTCCACCACGCTGCTCCAGTGCGGATTGTTGGAGGGGTTAGTGGCCAACACATTGTCGAAAGTTTTCAAGCCGCCCGAAGGCCTCCGACACGGCTTAACGACTGCTATCTATCGATGTATCGATATCAACCGGGACCGACGGCTTTACGTGCCTTCCGAAGCTCGGAGGCGCTCAAGAAATTATTATCAGAAGAAATTAAAATCAATTATTATTATTACATACAATAAAACTTTAATTTTTTGTCTGTTTTTCTGTGCATTTGTTCCGCCTAATCTCAGGAACGGCTTAACAAATTTAGATGCAGTTTTCACTGACGTATTCAAATGAGCTTGGGTTAACATTTAGTTAGAATCGGTACACAAATAAGAAATCACGTCAATTTAAAGAATACCATCCCTCATTTATCGATTATGGGCTTACCGAAGCGAAGCAAGAGCGTTCAATAGTAATAAATAATTTTCCAATTTAATTGTGCATAATGTTTTAAGCTGGAAATATGGCGAACAATGTTTACAAAATTGCGGGAGATTATGACTTTTCACTTGGCAACCTCACACACAAAGAATTACGTATCCATACGGTGCAATTGCTAGTTGACATTAAGGTTGTCATGCACACATAGTGAAAAAGCGGCTTCACATTATTCGTCGCTTTTCTTTGCGAATGTTCTATCTGCCTTTTAGTTCTATAATCTGAGCTAAATATATGTTCGCACGGAACTGACGTGGCCATTACATTTTCCGTAGCGCTTAAACAGTTTTACCAAGTTTGGATAGGTATGTCTGTGATTGCCCCATTATTCTAAAGGACAATTCCATTTTTTTCCATTTTTGACCGGCAAAATGTCGTCATTTAGGTATTTGTCGATTTCTTTAATTGCCTTTCCCGTGCACTGTTTGGTGCCGACTATTTCATTTAGTATGGTCCAGGGTGAAAATGTGTCATTTTCTTCAGAACGTGTTAGCGAAGAATCTGGTGGTCCGCTGTCATCATCAGCAATTAACGAGACTAATAAATCCTGAGCTCTTTTTCTGGTATTTGTAGCCTCGTTCGCATCCGAGAAAACGGCTAGTTTATATCTCGGGTCTAAGAATGTGCAAATTGAAAAAGTCCCACTTCTTTCGACCAGAGAAAACCTGGTGATTAACCCAGTTCTCAAATTAGTTAATAGCTCATTTGAGATGAGTGTTAGAGTTTATCCTTGGTTTTAATTGTTTGGTATTAATAATGCTCTGTGAAACTGCTATGTAGTAGATTATAAATAATGATTAAAAAAAGTCTTCTTAAGGGGACATTTTATGGAATTACTCTTTGGGTTTTGTCTTGCGACAAGCTCGACACTTTGATAATATCGCTGCTATAAAGCTATTATACAATAGCTTTGTACGTAGCAATACAAGTTTATGTTGGAAAAGTTCCAAAATATTTTTTTAAGATATCTATGTTTCCGTAGGTATGGATACCATGTTGGGTATCCTTACATTTATCCAAGCCTTTTTGTTATGGGAATGTTAGGATACAATTGTTTAGAGCAGCGGTCGGCAACCTTTTGCCAGGCAAGGGCCAATTGATGGTGAAATAAACTAAAGGCGGGCACCGCACTTGTGAATATTGTGATATAAACCCCAGAAGCCAAATATACCTGTATAAATTCATCAAATTCCATAGAAAAAATGAAAATGCCATTTAAATTGTTAAAACATACAGAATTTAATTAGTACACCTAATTATACAAGGTGTCTCAAAAGAAAGTTCACATTTAAATCTTTTTTTAAAAGAAAAGTCTTAGCTTTATTGAAATTTTTTTTATTTTATATTGAAGTACACTGTTTGGGAATTTATTTTTTAAAAATAACATCGTCCAAATGTAAACCGTTGCGCTCTCGGCATTCATTTAGTCGGGCACTAAAATTGCCTATGACAGCTCGGCAGGTAGTCTCCGTGATGGCTGCCATTTCATGACGGATATTTTCTTTTAATTGTGCCAGGGAAGTCGGTTTATTAGCGTAAACTTTTGATTTGACATAACCCCACAGGAAAAAATCCATAGGCGTTAAATCGGGACTCCGTGGAGGCCAATTTATGTCACCTCGCCTGGAGATTAATTTGTTCGGAAAAATTTCTCGAACTCGAGGCAGAGATCTGTTGGACGTGTGTGAAGTTGCTCCATCCTGCTGGAACCATGTTCTTTGGTTGTAACCAGGAAAGTTTTGCAGTTGGGGTACGAAAAACTCGTCTAACATCTCCACATAACGCTCTGAATTCACTGTGAGTGTGCGTCCCCTTCCATCTTCAAAAAAGTAAGGGCCGATAATTCCTCGCGCCGACATCGCTGCCCATACGGTGACTTTGGGTGAATGTAGCGGTTTCTGATGTTTTTGTTTTGGGTTGGTTGCACTCCAGTAACGATAATTTTGCCTGTTTACATGCCCATTCAGGTGAAAATGGGCTTCATCGGAAAACAAGATGTTGGTGAACGTTGGAAAGCGCTCAATCATCTGATTTACAAAGGCAAGCCTCTGACCAGCATCTTGAGGCTTCAGTTCTTGCACTAACTGAATTTTGTACGGGTGCAGCTTTAAATCTTTGTGTAAAATGCGGCATAATGAAGATCTGTGCACATTTAAAGCAACAGCACGCTTCCGAATCGAGAGGTTTGGATCATCTCGAATAGACTGAGTAACACTGTCCACGTTTTCGGCTGTTCTTGATGTTCTTGGCCGCCCAGATTTTGGTTTCTCCAGAGTTGACCCAGTCTCTTCAAACTTCTTAACCCATTTTGCAATGAGTCGAGTGCTAGGCGCATCATTTAAGTGACGAATATGTCGAATACTGCAGAATTTTCTACGCGCTACAGTCGCCGAATTACCGTTTTTGTAAAACTCACGTACGCACAACGCACGGTCCGCACCAGAGAAACGCTCCATAGCGACTAAATTCCCAAGAGCCAGACTACCGACTGACATACCCCCCGCGCCCCTCAGAATAGTTGCTTTCGCGTAATAAAATAAGCAAATGTGAACTTACTTTTGAGACACCCACTATTACGTTTATAGCTAAAAAATTACTGAATTAAAATAGAAATAAAAACTACAAAATTACTACTACACTTTCAGTGTGATGTCTGAGCCTGTATTTGGGAAGCTATTTCTTGTATGTTAGCTGTCATATTTGTAGTTGCAATTCGTAGAATAGCTCTCAAATGCTCATCTGTGATACGAGATGCATATTTATTTTTTCTCTAATTGACAATTGAAAAAGTTTGTTCGCATAAATAAGTGCTACCAAAAATTGTAATGAACTGCTGAGCAAACTTTTTCAATTCGTCAAAATCAGAAGGCAAGCTACCATGAAACTTAATAAGATCATTGAGTTCATAGAAAGTGCTTTTAAGGATATCTTTAGATTGGAGATCAATCATGTTCATGTTGTAAATTACTCGGTACTTCCTCAATATGACATGAAAAAGGGTTTTCAAATACCTTCAGTTTGCTTGTAAGTTTTTCAAAATCACTGAATCTGTCACTGAATTGAGTTTGGAGTTGTATTAAAATATCCTTCATTTTATCATTTTTCCAATGAAAATTAATCCCAGCTTCCTCAACAGCCTCTTTTGCAATTCGGAAAATGATCCAATTTTTTTTCATCAATATGTTTTATAAAGAGTTTATTTTCATTTGAAAGGCTTTTACGTCTGTATGCATATCAGAAATTAGTTTTTTTACCTTGAAGCCTCACATTTAGCGTATTTAGTTCATGAGTTACATCTGTCAAAAATCCAAGATCTATTAACCATTGAGTATCTGTCAGCTCTGGAATAGATTTGCCTTTTTCATTCATAAAAGTATTGATTTCTTTTCTGAGATCAAAAAATCTTTTCAGCACTGCGTCTCTACTTAGCCATCGCACTTCAGAATAATAAACAACATCTCGATGATCTGCTTCTGTACCTGAAAGAAACTGTTGAAATTGACGATGAGTCAATCCATTTTTTCTGATGTAGTGAGGTGATGTTAGGTGCAGGGGGAGAGCAATGAAAACGAGTGTAGTGTTCGACATCCGATTTATTATTAAGATAATGTGGAGCAATCCCGCGTGCGTGAGCAAATCCGCATGACACTAAAAGCGCCCTAACGTAAAGGATACGCCTCAACATATTTGCTAAGTTCACATTGAACAGTTAGTATACATATTATAACAATTCCCATATTCATCCTTATCCAAAGGGCCAACTAAATCAACAAATATTTCTCGCATCGCTGTCGAAGCAGTTGTGGTGATCGTCATTGGTTGCTTAGTATACCTACTTTGTTTCATTTTTTGACACAAGTGGCATTTACTTATAAACTTCCTAACATCCTCGACATCCATACCTGGCCAATAGTATCTTTGCCTGATGTTATTTGTCATCCTAGTTATTCCAGCATGTCCACTAGTGGGCAGTAAGTGATAGTTATTCATAATAAATTGCTTCACTTTATCGTCATATATCCTTTCAGAACACATATTCGGGGACCGGTCCATTTTTTGAAGGATTTTATTTCACTACATAGTCGTTCGTCGTTCGTCGCACAGAACAGACGTGTGTCAGTTTCCTAGTCGAAGTTCACAGTAAATCTATCCTCAATATAATTTATAAACCACGAAACAGTGAAAGTTGAAACAGTGCATCATTATACGCAATGACACCAAGCAGCTGTTATCTGTAACGTTCACGCACCGTGTGGCTAGTTTATAAAAATGAGTGTCCAGCGATCTCCGCCTCGTCTGCATCTACCCTCAACAAGCGCCGCAACTAGCATGAGTGGGTCGCAACCGGACTTGTCTAAAATGGGTAATCTTAATGTGGATACGCAAATAACATTTCGTAAACGTAAGAAGCCAGATGTTCAAGAATGTCAATGTCTCGATGATATAAAAGATATGCGATCGGAGATGTCCCGAATAAGCTCTTTATTGGAAAAATATGTAGGATCCAATGAACAGATCATGCAAAAAATGCAAGAAAATATCACAGATATTAAAAACCAAATCGCTGAAATTAAATCTTCCAATGAACTTACTATAAATTCAATTCAAAATAATGTGGATAACCTTATTACAGAAATAAATGATATCAGATCATCGACATCTAATATACTAATAGAACAAAAAGGTATAAAAAGTAACATTACGAAATTAGAGCAATCAATATCTCTTGGTGAAAATAAAATAAAGTCACTTGAAACCGATATAAAACAGTTGTCACAAACCAAGCCTCTTAAGCTAGAAAACCAATTGTCCCTAGGAGAGCAAATAATTCAAGAATTTCAGAATCGAAACATCCGTGAAAAAAATATAATACTCGTGGGCCTACCGGAACCAAGACTCCTGAAAATTGAGGAACAAATAGCACAAGATGAGGCCGATGTTCTTAAAGTTATCTCTTCACTAAACGTAGATATCCCTAAACCAGTTAAAATATTTCGAATTGGCAAACATACTGCGGGTAAGAACCGTAGCTTAAAGGTTTTCTTTAATATAGTCGGACCAGCAAAGCATCTCCTCCGCAATAAAAGCAAGCTACCAGACGGAATCAAGATGTACTCTGACCAAACTCCAGCACAACAAAACTTTCTTAAGAGCCTACAAGAAGAATTAAGACATCGCGAAAGTAATGGTGAAACCAATCTTATTATTAAATATATAAATGGAACGCCGAAAATAATAAAATTGAATTCAAAAAACTACAAACATTGAACGAGACGGCTACTGATACCAGTATAAACACCAGCACCTATGAAATATTAGACAGTTACGAAAACTTTCCAACAAACAAATCACGCCTTAAATTTTTAAACCTCAACGCCCGGAGTATATGTAAAAAAGGTAAATTTGACGAGCTTAAGTGCATTTTGAAGGCAATACCGAATACTGTTCATATTGTTCTGTTAACTGAAACTTGGTTTCGCTCTGATCACCAAGCACAAACATTCAATCTTCCAAATTACACTCACTATTATAATTATAGAACAGATACTGGTGGTGGTGGTGTATCAGCGTACGTGCACAATAATATTAAATACAACTTGTCATATTCCGAATATATTGGAGGTAACAATTATCTATGGGTCAAACTGGAAAAATATTCTCTTGATGTAGGAGTTGTATACAATCCTGGTCATACTAACTTTAAAGAGTTTCTCTTAACATATGAATCTCAATTGGAACGCAGGCGCCGAGCAATTGTCTTTGGCGATTTCAATGTTGATCTTTTGACGAAAGACGCCAAGACTAAGCAATACAATCAACTCTTAAAGGCATCTGGACACAAAATTGTTAACAAAGTTAACAAAAAATACTGCACTAGAGCATCGGCAACTAGAAAATCCATTTTGGACCACGTGTCCACTAACCTGATTCATGATAACTTTCACATGATAACAATAAACTCACGATTATCCGACCACAAACATATATTTTTAGAAATAAAGAAATTAAAACCACCATCTAAACTATACTCTCATTATAAAACTGTGAACTACAGTAAGTTATTGGATTCAATAGAACAATCAGGACTCAAGTATGCGACCAATGTATACACAATATTAGAAGATATGATTAAGAGTTGTATAGAAAAAAGTAAGGAAAATAAAATCAAAATTCTAAACAAACCACAGGATGATTGGATTAACACAGGTAATAACTGAAATTAATCAAAGAAATATATTGTGGGCGGAACTTAAGAAGAAACCAGATGATGATATTTTGAAAGAGAAATTTTGTGAAAAAAAGTCTGAAGTAGTAACTATCGACCTATCTCTGTTTTGCCGGTATTGTCGAAAATTCTTGAAAAACTTCTCCACACACGATTACATAAATACTTGGATTCTATCAACTTTATCTCCACAAACCAATATGGTTTTAGGCCTAAAAGTAATACACTCACAGCTACTGTCGATCTTGTAACAAAAATAAAACAACATATAGATAAAAAAACATAGTTCTCGATGTATTTATAGATTTAAAAAAAGCATTCGATACTGTCAGCCATAAACTACTTTTAAAGAAATTAGAAACCATCGGGATAGCTGGTAAAGCTTTGCAAATGTTTGAGTCATATCTAACTCAAACAACACAGATAGTTAAAATACATTGCTACCAAAGTATAACACAACCAATAACATGCGGTGTACCCCAAGGTTCTATAATAGGACCTTTGCTATTTTTAATCTACATTAATAACATTAATGATCTAGGACTAAAGGGACATATTACCCTATACGCGGATGACACTTGTTTGTTTTATTTTGGTACATCCATACATAATCTTATCTCACAAGCACAGGAAGACTTAAATATATTATACAATTGGTTCCAGTACAACTTATTAACTATTAATATTAACAAGACCTGCTTCACACTATTTAAAGCTAAAAATAAACCTATTCCACCACACGCTCCACTTACAATAAACGATATCCCCCTACAACAAAAAAACCATGAAAAATATCTTGGCCTTCTTATTGACACTCATTTAACATGGAAGGATCATATTAAGCACATAAAAAATAAGTTAATAGCATTTATTTATTCAACACGCAGCATTGTGCGATGTATACCACGTAAAATACGTTACATTTTATATAATACATTGGTTAAACCACACCTATCTTATCTTATTGAGATTTGGGGAAGCTCGGCAAAAGTAAAAATAAATGAACTACAAATATTACAAAATAAAATAATCAAATTACTTTTTAATTATCACTACTTAACACCTACAAGTAAAATATACAACGAAACAAAAATAATGACTGTCAAAAATCTTTATATATATGACGGCGCATTGCTAGCGCCATCTGTTGAGAAATACGTCGGAACGAGATTTGACAACTGTCAGTCTGGCGGAGCGTCGCGTCGATGGTCAGCGCGGCCATGTTGAACTACACGTCAACGGCGAGCGCACCACGTTTGCGACGAATCGCTTTTGTTCCGAGTAATCTTGTGCCTTGTTGTTTCAAAACTAATTAAAAGTGATTGTTTAAGTGATTCCCTAATTACTAGTGAATAGACTTTAGTGAGTTTCTGTAAGGGAGATACTTTGTGCGATTAAATAACTTTTGATTGTGACTTTGGTGATTCTTTTGTTCCTACCCACATTACAACTTATTGAAGACATGGCTGATTCTGATGATGAAGGGCATCCGCCCAGATCAGAAGTGGGACACCATGCGCTATCGACCGAGGAAAAACAACCACCTGACGAAAATAGCGCCTCGAAGTTGTTAAGTAATATGGAAATCTTACTTACTCGGATGTTAGCGACGACGCAACCACCGATGGCAACCGCTAGCGCCCAGTCTAGTTCAGTGAAGCTCGTAGAGTTTAATCCGGAAGATGCAGACGCGGATATAGAAGGTTGGTGTAAGGTTACAGAGCTTATAGTACTGACTAAACATTTAGAGGGCGTAGATTTACTTGTGGCTCTTACCAGTGCACTGAAAGGGCGTGCAGCCTCTTGCTTGACCAAGTTAAATTTGAATGAGCTGACATGGGAAACTGTAAAACAAAGTTTAATGGCCAGATTTTGTAGACCAAAATTAATTCAAGACTATTTTGATGAAATATTACATTTTCAAATTGGAACAAAAGAAACTGCAGCAGAAGCTGGCCTGCGCTTATGGAATATGATAGAAACTATACCTAAAACCCGCATGCCAGAAAACGTTATAACTGGATTCGTCATATCGGTCTTATGTCAGAAGGATGGTTTGATACGCCGTGAGCTAAACGCAAATACTGTCACTAACAAACCTCAGCTGTTTAGAATCTTAAGAGGCATTTCCCTAAAGCGAAGGTCGGAGGTTACTGAAATCCAAGAGCCTGATTTTAAACGACCTAGAATTGCGGACGCAAGATTTCCTGGTAAATGTCACTTTTGTGGAATCCACGGACACCGGTAAGCCGACTGTAAAAAGCGTCTTCGAGAAGATTCATCTTGGATGACTAGGCAGCAAGATCCGTCAACTGCAACACGTGCCCCCGAGAAGATTTCTACCGTAACCTGCTACATATGCGGTCAAGCTGGACACGTAGCAACAAATTGTAACGAAAAGGGAAAAGGCGGTGGATCTTCTACAAGGAAAGAGGTCAATGTCTGCGAACAACGGCTGTCGAGGGGCACCTTGAGGACGTCATCCGGTGAGTCAGTCTCCTTTTTGTTTGATAGCGGATCGTCTTGCTCGTTGATAAAAGAGAGCTATTCTAGTAGATTCCCAGGTGCTGTGCGCAATGATCTTGTGTATCTTACGGGCATTGGCGGTGATGAAATAAAATCTACGGTACAGATTTCGAGTGAGGTTAATCTTGGAAATTTTATAAAAGTCTTGACATTTCATGTAGTACCAGACTCATGCCTTACGGGCCCTGTTATAATAGGTAGGGACATTTTAGATAATGGTGTGAGTGTCAAAATTAATAATGATAATTTGATTTTTCATTTTGAGGAACAAGTTAATGTTTGTGAGTCGATTGCTACCCACCCAGACTTTACTCGGATAGATACGGATTTGACAGGTGATGATAGAGATGCCCTTATTAGACTATTGAACAAATATGCTAGCAGTTTTGTCGATGGGGTTCCCCATAGACGCGTGAACACAGGAGAGTTAGAAATTGATTTAGTGGACTCACATAAAACCGTTCAACGACGTCCATATAGATTAGCACCAATTGAAAAGCAAATAGTTAGAGAAAAGGTTCAAGAGCTCCTCGATGCGGGTATAATTCGAGAAAGCTCATCCCCATTCGCGAGTCCAATTCTTTTGGTGAAGAAAAAAGATAACACCGAGAGAATGTGTGTTGATTACCGGGAGCTTAACTCCAATACAAGACCCGAACACTATCCCCTTCCTCGTATTGAGGAACAAATAGATCAGCTCAGTGGTGCTCATTATTTCTCATCCCTGGATATGGCATCAGGGTTTCACCAGATCCATTTTCACCAGATCTATTCACCGTGACTCAGTAGAAAGGACAGCGTTTGTGACGCCAGAAGGGCAGTATGAGTATCTTGCGTTGCCCTTCGGGTTACGCAATGCTCCTTCAGTGTACCAACGTTGCATCACAAAGGCTGTCCATCAGCTAAAAAATAAGCCTCTGATTTACATGGATGACGTATTATGCTATTCTGGTGATATATCCGAGGGTCTTAAACGCCTAGATGAGGTCTTGTCTGCTCTCTGTACCGCTGGTTTTTCTTTAAACCTTAAAAAATGTAAATTTATGAAAAAGAAAATTGATTTCTTGGGTTATTCTATTCAATGCGGACAGGTGGGACCAAACTCACGCAAGATACAGGCTTTAATAGACTCTCCCCAGCCTAAAACTGCGACGCAAGTCCGTCAATTTCTAGGCCTTGCGTCGTATTTCCGAAAATTTATCCCAGGATTTACAAACATTGTTGGCCCGTTGTATCCCTTAACAAAGTTGAAAGGCCCTATAAAATGGGAAGAAAAACATGAAAGTATCCGTAATACCATTATACAGATACTTACCTCCGAACCAGTTCTGATGATCTTTGACCCGGACTTACCCGTTGAATTGCATTGCGACGCTAGCTCGGAGGGATATGGGGCGATCTTAATACAGAAAAAGAAAGACCTGCCCCATGTTGTAGAATATTTCAGCCGACGAACCTCTGAAGTAGAGTCCCGTTACCACTCGTACGAACTGGAAACGCTGGCAGTCGTACGAGCGGTAGAACACTTCCGGCATTATTTATACGGCCGACGTTTCAAGGTTTTCACGGACTGCAACTCATTAAAAGCATCGAAATCTAAAACTGACCTGACCCCACGCGTTCATCGCTGGTGGGCATTTTTACAAGCCTACGATTTCGATATCATATATCGCGAAGGTCGTGGCATGGAACACGCGGATTATCTCTCTAGAAATCCCCTGCCAGACCCCAATAGCTTAGTTTCCGAGTCACAAGTTTCTTCAAAACCTATAACTCAGACAGTAAAGGACATTGGGCACTTTGTATGGGTATCAGGCCCTCAATGAACACTTGTATAGACAATAACTTTGATATTAGTCTTATAGCTAATTTCAGCAGAAAGCAGAATATAATGATCATTTTGTATCCAGGTGGTTATTTTGCGTTTAGTAAATATTTTTATACATAAAGGTTTAATAAAAAAAACAAACCATTAATTTTTAATTATTCAGATTTATTCAGAATCATATACTAATAACACATTATCTAGGAATTGGGCAGGTGGATTTATATTATTTTCATACCTTGCCCAGCCTAAAAACCAAACCACTGTCATAACATGAGCACAGCAACCTACTGTTCTCCGGCCTACAATGCAGTTACAAAAGTATTGTTTAATTGCATTTCTTCCTTCTTCCTCAGTATTAAAAAGAATATAAACATAATATATTTTTCTATTAATATGTCTGCTTTGTATTTTTGATCTCAATAATGTGCAATTGTTTGCCAAAGAGAACCCTTCCAATAGGTTGCTGGCTCGTTCACTGCCCACTTCTATAATATAGGAGCCATCATTCCTTGTATGTTCCTCATAATATGAGCGAGCCTGTTTAATTTGGTAAGTGCCACATGCTACTAAAATTAAATCTTGATAGTCTAACCTGGGAAAGGATACATTGTTTATGTTTACATTAATATTCAGGAACTGTGTATGTCTCCTATTTAAATTATTTGTAATGACAAAATCAGCCAGATCATTATTTCTGTTTAAATTGGATGTAACTACATTAATTATTTGAGCTGCATCAGTCCTGTCTGTTATTCTTTGGTGAAACTTATTTATCAATGCTGCAGCAATACGAAAATCTGTCATGGCATGTTGGGATGCTCTATTAAAATATTCATGTTTTAATAATTTATAAGATTGTTTAAAAATCCCATTGACTGCTTCCACAACCCATCTACACATAGTAACAGTTCTCGACTTGTTTGCTGCAGCCGTTGATAACTGAATTTCACCTTGTTCCCGAGAGACAGGAGTGTGTACCAAATAATTATTGTTTTGTAACATAGACACACTATCTCTGAAGCCCCTATCCAGAATAAAAACATCCCCTGGCTGAAAATATTGCCTTAATGGCTTGGATTCATCATTAAATTCTTGAATCATTATATTTGCATCAGATGTTGTAGCTGGATAAGGGCCTAATACATCAACAATGTATCCATCAGAACATACAATGACAAAAGGCTTCATTAAATTCCTATACTTGTGCAGCGAGTATGTATTTTTTTGATATAAATAATTTGAACTTTTTTGGATATATAAATATGTGCCATCCATTATTACAATTGGATGTTGATTTTCACCACCAAACAATGCATTAGGAATTAGTAAATTCCGTGCAGATATTTCTGCTCTAGTGATGTGGGTTATTCCCAGATGTCTTGGAATAAAATCTTCTTCCAATATTTTTCTAGCTTTCCCCATCAGCCTTATTAATGTTCTACGGGGTACATTAATTAATGTTGAAATTATTTCATCTGAGTACCCCGTTCTCAGTTTTAATAAATATACAGCAAGTGCTAGAGCTCCCTTTTTGTTATTCATTAATCTTGGTACTTCCAAACTCAGCTCTCTATACTTTTCCCTTGATAAGCCAATCCAATACCTCAGTATGTCATCAGACATTGTTTCCACATTTGCTAAGTCCAGTACTGATTGTTGCTCATTAATAAAAGATGCAAAATCCTCTATCTGTTCCGGAGAAAAACTGTGGATGGGCCGAGCTAATGTGGCTAACTGTTCCCAATTATCATTATGTAGATGAAAGTTGCATATGCGACATGCTAATGGAACATAAAACTTATAGTCCTTAAAAAGCTTTATTCTTAACCATTTAGGAACAATTAATCTCTCATCTGAACCACACTCGGGAAAAAATCATTTTTTTTGGCTACTTGATGCTCTTGTATAATGAGGCAGATCTATTGTTTGCTGACTAGGCAATGGAGGTACAATGTTGCCTGAACGTCTATCACTTCGCTGCCAGCAAGGATGACAAATCTTATCTGATGGTTGTAACTAAAACAAAGACATTTAATTACAATATATCGACGGCAGCAAAGAACAAACGGTCATCTACAAAAACGCTAGTTTTCAGGAGAGCGTTTTTAGTGCAAAAATGGTATAACTTCTACAATTACAAAGATATCTTCGTCGATTTTGGAATAGTAAATTATTACAATATTAACTATTATTTGGTATAGGTAAATTATTAATAATTCTTTAATTTTTAAAAATACAGCAGATATCTTTTTCTACTTCGATCAAGAAAACAAGCAAATTGAGTCAACTGCCATATATTCGTTCCTACTTGGGACCTGATAATTATTTATTCTTTAACTATTTTATTAATTTAATGATTGATTTTTATTTTTATTGATCAGATAAAACAAATTTCATCAAAACAAGAATAATTATTATTGTCACTTAAATAATGTAGTTGTCTCACATTACTTCGGCATTCTTACGTTAAAGCTACTGGATAATTGCAGATATACCTAAACTATTTTGAGTTTTAGGGTGTCTTATAAAAAAAAAGTTTTGTGATTCTTGTTAATAATTGTATTTGTAATATAAAGTAACTAAAAAGTATAGTTTCAAAGAAATAACTACTAATAATAATTATATTTTAACAGTACTTTGTATCATAATCATCATCTTTGTATCAGTGTCATAAGTAACTCCATAACTATTCGTTTGACGACACTCAAATTTTTACGGGACCTAACCTAAAGCTCTAGCTTTCGACTAAAAGAAGAATGATTAAAATCGGAACTCTAAGTAGTAAGATATGAGGTAACATACATACATAAAAATTATTAAGGACAATTCAAAAACCATTAGTCAGACGCCGCTTAAACTTATATGAGACCACAATGCAAATACCAGCTTTCAGATAAAAAGAGAATCATAAAAATCTGAACACTCAATAAAAAGTTATTGGGAAAAAACCATAAATACACACTTTTAAAGATCCTTACACATTATTCAAGTAAATTCAAAATTACTCATCAGATGTCGCTCAAATTTATATGGGACCTCAACAAAAGCACCAGCTTTCAAGGAAATAAAGAATCATACAAATCGGTTTACCCAACACGAAGTAACAAACACACCAACAAAGATAGAAAAAAAAGGTATAAATATTTTTTACATTTGTGGCTTGGTTGAATGTCACTTCCGGATTCAATTTTCAATTATTTTATTATTCCAATTGCAAGCAGTCATCATCAGACATTTTTTCTTGCTGAAGAGCCTCGAGACTTCGCAGGTTATTTTCGTAAGGACAGCTGGCCCGCCGCATTGCGCGACGTACACAAGGACAAATGGTATATGTCCGTTTGTACTTTGTCGAATTTTAAATAAGTAGTGCAGATGTCTTTTTCTACGTTGAAAAATTGGTGTACAAAACAACATTTTTCGAGAAAAAAAAATATCACAAGATAGAACAAAGAATTCTGAGTTGAATTATGCAAAAAAAACGATTTTGGCAAAATTGCAGATGTCTTTATGTTCTTTGCTGCCGTCGATATTCAAACAAGGTATCTACTGAGAAATTAAATTATTTTATTAAGGACACTCATAGCCCCACACAGGACATATACAAAGACAAGAACACAAACACCCCGACCAAGAAGAGATATTAACATTCATCATTCCCGATAATGCCTTGCCAGCAATCAAACCCGAGATCATTGGTTGCCATTTTAACTTGGTAACTATTGGACCAAATGGATTATCAATGTAATCATTCACTTGTTACAAGACTATTACTGACTTTACCCCATAGGGCCCATGTAAAGTAAATAAAAACTTACTTGTCGAGGCTGTATCCAGTTTATTATTGTGTCTCTGATTCGAGTGTTTCTCTCAGTATCAGTAGACAGTATGTGTGATCTGGATCTAAGGAGTGAACATCCACAATTCACACACACAACTCTTCTCTGACCACTATGCTGACCACTTGTAGAAGGCCCTTCGTTTCTTATTACTTCAGAAGTAGAAGAATTTATAGCCACAGTCCAGCAAGGATGACATATCATGTCACTATCTCTGATCTGTAAAACAACGTACTTTTAATTAGTAGTCCAGGTTGTAAGTCCATGTGCCTAACTTGGAGTAGCAATGAATGCAATTACAATATATTTTGATAAATAAGTACATACCACTTGAGGAGCAATCCACTGGGTTATAATTGTTGCCACTTCAACAAGATCAAGACCATGTCTTCTGCTGTACGTAATATCGCTGCTACAGTTCAAACAGCGCACAGATTGTACACAAGCGGTTGTCTCCGAGTCCATGCGCGGGCGATGCTCGATCTCAATGTCCATGTTCAAGCCGGGGTCAACGATAGGATGGGTTTCGGAGTCCGTAGGAGTGCCAGGGTCAATAATGCGTGCAGAGTCGAAGTCCATTATCCAAGCCGTGAGTTGTAAGGGGTGTTAAAATGCAGATGACGATGTCAGAAGGTATGTATTCACGATGCGGGAAACAAAGCGAATGATAAAGGATTGATTTGTCTTGTCAGTTCAGAGTTGTGGTGACAGATGACACAAACGGTTTTAATATTGCCATAAAACGTAAAAAGTATATGGCATGATGGGTGAATACTGACAATCGGAAGTTATAGTATCAAAAAACTATTTTTTTATTTAACTATTTTAAAGATGCAACTTGATACAAAAATATTTTAGGTATGTATGAAAAAACTGATAAACAATTTTTTAGTTAAGTTGTTTACGTCTAAGCATCCTGTTCACGCAGGGCCTGAAATGCTCAATGTCCTTTGTAGAATTACATCAGGGCTGGCTTTCTGTAGAACAGAAACGTGATGCAGAGGTCCAAGACTTGATCAACAAGCACAATAATAACGATTTTCCCGAAACGGTTGGTCAGACATATGACGTTAGGGATGGCATTCTATATAGGAAGGTTGTAAGAAACAAGATTATATCATGATATAACGAGTTACAACATCTGGGTAGTGACAAAACACTGGACAAACTGTACGAACAGTACTGGTTCCCTCAGATGTCCAAGTGTGTTAGAAAATTTATTGACTCTTGCATTGTCTGCAAGGCATCAAAAGGCCCTTCAGGTGCGCAGCCTGTGCAGCTACACTCTATTCCAAAAGCACCGGTACCGTGGCACACGATTCATATAGACTTCACCGGCAAACTAAGTGGGAAAAGTGATCGTAAGGAATATTGTTCAGTAATTATTGACGCGTTCACTAAATACGTATTATTAGAGAATACCTCTTCATTAGATGCAGCTGATAGCGGCTGGTCGAAGGGACACATTCATCCGGTCCAACCTTAAGCGCGGAACGAGCATTTATATATGCTCTGGTACTCGAGGGGTGTGTTTATTGGTCGAAGGAACAGTGTCGTCCGGGCCATGCATGTGTGGCTGGTCGAAAGGACACACCCGTCCGGTCCAAATTGACAGTGTGAAAAATTGATCCAAAAAAAAAAGGGGTGCCGTCCGGTCCATGAGTGGTCGAAAGGACACACGCCTTTTTTTATTTCTGAGACAGTTATAGTTGTATGACAGTAACAATATGTCCACTAGTCATAGCTTGTCAGGTTGGGCGAGCGGGTACATTTACTGACACCCGTCCGACTGATTGTGTCATTGTTACAGGACTGCAATTTGATGCGCCCGAGGACGGTCGAAAGTCAGTCCGGCCGTGACGGCGCATTGCTAGCGCCATCTGTTGAGAAATACGTCGGAACGAGATTTGACAACTGTCAGTCTGGCGGAGCGTCGCGTCGATGGTCAGCGCGGCCATGTTGAACTACACGTCAACGGCGAGCGCACCACGTTTGCGACGAATCGCTTTTGTTCCGAGTAATCTTGTGCCTTGTTGTTTCAAAACTAATTAAAAGTGATTGTTTAAGTGATTCCCTAATTACTAGTGAATAGACTTTAGTGAGTTTCTGTAAGGGAGATACTTTGTGCGATTAAATAACTTTTGATTGTGACTTTGGTGATTCTTTTGTTCCTACCCACATTACAACTTATTGAAGACATGGCTGATTCTGATGATGAAGGGCATCCGCCCAGATATACAATGTTTGTATTTTTATTCGAAAAACACTCAATAGGAACATCCACACTAACATAACGTTCATCAAACAAACAGCAAGAAGCGCTCGCCGAGGGAGTTTTATTGTCCTACCCAAGATTCGAACAAATTACGGCAAAACTATGATTACTTTTGAAGGTGCACAAAGGAGATGTTTCAAATCCGGCCCACAATATGTACAGTACCTCGAAAAATCGAGAAAAATCCATGGAATTCGAGAAAAATAAAGATAAACTGTTAAATGCATACTTTTCTAGTACAAAAATTGTATTTATCATTCACTTTTATCACGTTTCAACATGGCGTCTTGCCAATTTGTCATTGATCATAGATCACGAACTGTCTACTGTCACCTCAACATGACAGAAATGTAGGTACATATGTCAAACTTCAATCAAATCAACCAACGTGACATGTGATGACAGCTTACTGCCATGACAGATTTTAGTTTTTGTGTTGCAATTTTACGTGTACATTTTTGTGTTGTACCACCAAACTAAAGCATTTTAAAGGAATTGGATGATTGAAAACTGTTTTAATTGTGTTTCTCCATTTTTGAGTATGGTGTACAAAGTCGTGGCCGGGGCTCCATACATTTTGAAACATCTTTATAATAAATTACCCTCACATATAAAAAATGTAAAGTCGTATAACGTGTTTAAGACTGAACTTGCTCAATACATTATTAAGAATTAAGAATTTACAATAAAGACAATGCCAGTGAATTCCTAAAAATAAGTTCAACTTTCAACTTAGATTATTATAACTTTGCCAGTGTGACGACGACGAACTTTATAAATGTTTTGTATGTAGATTAAATTCTCATGTAAGTGACGTTTGATGTCTTTATGAGAATAAATGTCTTAAACCTAACCTACATAAACCTTTCTTCTTCTTCTTAGCTCATTCCCACGTTAAGTAGGGTCGGCTCTCCTAATTAGTCAGCGCCACGACGTCCTATCGTGGGTTGTCGGGTCGGGTAAATTATTAATTTTTAATATTCTGGCCATACTGGTCCACCAGGTGTACGGAGGTCTTCCTTGCCCTCTCTTGTTTTCTGGAAGGCTTAAAGTTTTCTTTACTACGTGATCTTTATCTCGCCGCATCACGTGTCCATACCATCTCAATCTTCTTTCCATGAGTTTGTCAGGGATGGGAGCCACCTTAAAGCTTCCACGGATATACTCGTTCCGGACCTTGTCGAGTTTAGTTACCCCTCCTGACCACCAGCATTTTCATTTCCGTTGTGTGGAGTTTTTGTGCATGTGTCTCTTTTACCGTCCAGCATTCTGCCCCGTACAGCATCGCCGGCCTCACTGCCAATTTGTATACTTTGTCTTTAGTTCTTACAGGCATATTTGGGTCACAAAGCACACCAGTCACAGATCGCCATTTCTGCCAAGCAACACTTACTCTATGTGTTACATCTGCCTCAGTTTCGGCGTTATTAGTAATGATAGAGCCCAGGTATTTAAAATGTGTTACTTTCGGTACTGGTGTTCCATCGGGATAACATATGGTAGCTGTGTTTATTTGCGCATACTTATTAAAAAGACACTCAAGATGTTCGGTTTTAGTCTTACTAATTCTTAGTCCCGAATCTTCTAGAGCTTTAATCCATACCGATAGTAACGATTGAAGTTCTTTTGGCGTTTTGGCGATAAGGACGATGTCGTCGGCATACAGGAGATTCCAGGGCAACGGTGACTGTACATGTTTAGTGATGAAGTCCATAACCAGATTGAAAAGTAAGGGACTTAGTGCAGAGCCTTGATGAACACCCACACCCACCTCAAATTCTCGGCTGAAACCTGCCTGGGATCTGACTTTCGTGCGTACATTTTGGTACATATCTTGTATCAGTTTAATATATTGTTCGGGCACAAGTTGGGCTCTTAATGATTGCCATACTAGTGCCCGAACAATATATTAAATTGATACAAGATATGTACCAAAATGTATTTTGTATCAGTTTAATACAAGTCATGTGGTTAACCTCAGTGTAACTCTTAGCTTTTCATTTATCAAAAGCTGACAATTAAATCGCTATATTTGGATTCGATTGGAATCATTACAGTGGCTGTGTTACCTACACATAAAATATTTTTATTTTGTAAAAAATAACTGGAACATTCAATAACATTGGAATACTCATTAAAATAATTTTCTTTTTGAAAACTTCTGGAAAATAACTTATTATTTATTAATAAGTCTTCATTAATAATATAAATTGTTGTAGATATTAACTTTTTGTCCGTGTGATTTTATTTTTAAAGTTGTGTTGGCCGAAACCTGACATTGTTCTTTAAGTAACCTACTAGACGGGTCTTTTATGCTACACAAATAAACCAAAGGCTTATGATCTGTCATTATAGTAAAGGTTCTACCGAAAAAATAGGGTCTAAAATATTTTACCGCCCAAACTATTGATGTTAATTCCTTTTGTATTACAGGATAATTTTTCTTCAGCTTTATTCAATGGTCTTCTAGCACAAGCTACTGGTTTCATATTTTTCATAAGCGGAAGAGTTTGTTCGTTTGAAGGCGATAATCTCAGGAACTAGTGGTCCGATTTGAGAAATAATTTTTGTTTTGAACAGTCCATTAATCGAGGAAGGCTATAGGCTTTATAACATCACGCTATGACCAAAAGGAGCAGAGCAAAAAGTCTCCGAAACCGAAGTGGTCTTCCGTTAAATCAATAAATAAAACATTAACTGAAACAGGTTAATTGAAACAGGTGGCTGAGTTCAGGTACCTCGGACACATAGTTAACGAGTGCCTCGAGGACGATGGTGTCGTAGAGGGAGCGGCGGGCGATGTCGGTCCGAGGCAATATGTTGGCCCGCAGATTTGCACGATGTAATAAGCAGGTAAAATTATCATTGTTCAGAGCATATTGTCAGACTTTTTACACGTGCAGTCTGTGGATGGACTATAGGCAGCGGACCGTCAGAGCCCTTCGCGTGCAATACAACAATGTGCTGAGGGCGGTGTTGGGCAAGCCGCGCTACTGTAGTGCATCCGCCATGTTTGCGGAGGCGCGGATGGACGATTTTTACGCGATCATTCGCAAGCGCATGGCGTCGATGATGAGACGGGTGGCGGAGAGCACCAACACCCTCCTCAGCACATTGGCATATAAGTTAGACAGCCCTCTCTGGGCCTGCTGGAATGGTGCACATACACTAGCAAATAGGCGTTTGTGTATCTAGTAGGTATAAGTTTTCTTTTTTTTTATCTTTTTATCTTTTTTATATTTTGTTTAATTTTGTTTTGTTTCATTTGTATATTAACATAGGCTAGGTTTATCTTATTACTAACCCAAAATTATGTATGACTAACATAGTATTAAGGAAATGTGTGTGTGTATTACTAACAACATATTTATTTATTTATTTATTTTTATTTATTTATTTATTTATTTATTTATTTGCTCTCACATAATGGTTTTACAACAAATTGTGCCTTAGAGTATTACATATTACCTTAAACCTAAATTGTGAGAGCCTGGTGCCTATAATAGGTATTTTATAATAAAAACCTGTGGTACAGGTCACCAGTGCCCCCCCGCTACAGCTCAGATATATGTAGCTATATATTTCTATATATTTGGCTTTCGTGAGATACAATAATAAAGTAGATTATTCTAAATACAACAATAAAAGAAAAAAAGAAGAAAGTAAAGAGGTACAACCGAATAAGATAGTACAGAGGTCATGAAAAAACTGCAGATATAGGTA
Source organism: Hesperia comma (assembly GCA_905404135.1). NCBI lineage: Eukaryota > Metazoa > Arthropoda > Insecta > Lepidoptera > Hesperiidae > Hesperia > Hesperia comma. Next base: position 17,116,204 of record FR990015.1, on the reverse strand, counting down.
AAATTTTTGTGTTGTGTGATGTAACTGTGTATTAGTTTACGTGTATGATATGTGTGTATTTAATGTGTGTTGTCTATATTGTGTTGTTTGTGTAGTAGTGAATTTATGTGTTGAGTTCGTGTGTGTGATGAGTCGTTTAGGTGTGTTTGGTTAGTGTTTTGTGTATGAGTTATGCTTAATTAATCAGAACGAATTATTCAATAAAGGCTAGATTAAGGTAAAGAAGATGTGTAAAACTAGGTAAATAATATAAAGCAAGCGAGGAAATGTTACAGATTACTGGTGTAATATACTTGGGAGATAATACACCTACTCAATTTAGAGTCTGTAGCAGGTCTTCTGTTTCATGGTAGTCAAGGGATCTTAGGTATGCTGAAACAGTTGATTTGCAATCCTTGAGCTGTAAAGGGTAAATATCTATTTTTTTATTTACCTTGTTATATAGGTAATTACCTAGGAAGCAATAAAACTTATGGGAAAGTGACGTTTTCAGGGCTTGTATTTCGCATACCTTCCCTTTCCTGCGTTTGTCTTTATCTAGACCTGGTACATAGCTCAATTGGGAATGTTTTCTAAGAACTATATTAAGAATGAAAGTTTGTCGTACTGTTAATATTTCCCAATTCTTATAGAGTTCGCGGGTGGGGTAGCGATAAGGTAGTCCAGCTCCAACTTTCAATATTGCTCGTTGAGCCCTTTCCACCTCTATAAGATAAGATTTTGGAGCACCACCCCAGGCTGTGATGCAATATTCTAACAATGGCTGGCAAAGACCGGAGTATACCATTTTTATAACACGACAATCAGCCACATGCCTCAGTTTTTTAAAAATATAAATCATTTTACGGAGTCTCGTCACTAATGTTTCCAGGTGAGGTCTAAAGCTTAAAGTTTGGTCTATATTTACTCCAAGGTATTTTATTGCGTTTGTGCGATCTACTATTGGACATAGGCATCCAATTGTTTTATCATCATCGCAAACGTGTGCTTTGATGGTGTAATTGGCTGAAGGGAGCAAATTAGACCTTGGAGCAAATGTTATGAGTTTTGTTTTGGAAACATTCAGCGTTAACAAGTTGCTTCGCAACCATTGGTTGACAGCGTTAAAACCTGTCTGTGCAGTATCAAAAACTTCACTCCAACTGCTACCCGAGAAGAATAAGGCCGTATCATCCGCAAAGGTTAGTATCTTCCCACCATTTATATGCAATTGACACAGGTCATTTACGTAGATCAGGAAGAGCGTTGGTCCGACCACACTTCCTTGGGGAATTCCATATTCTGTAGTTGATTCATCACTAAGACACTGTTGAATCTTTACTCTTTGCCTTCTGTTAGCCAGATAATCTTCAAAAAGTTTGTAAGGGATTCCTCTTATTCCTATTTTGTCTAGTTTAACTAGCAGGCGAGGGATTGGGACCGTGTCAAATGCTTTAGCCAGGTCTAGGAATACAGTTAAGCACCGTGTTTTCTGGTCTAAACAGGATACAGCGGAGTCAACTAGTTCCTGAACGGCGTCATTTGTCGATCTGCCTCGTCGAAAACCATACTGGTTGGGCGCAAGGAGATTATTAGTTTCCAGAAAATTTACGAGGCGTTTGTTCATAAGCCGTTCTAAGATCTTAGATAATGTTGGCAGTATTGAAATAGGCCTATAGTTGTTGAAGCAGTACTTCGAACCATTTTTATGGATAAGCTTTATAACCGCCCGTTTAAGGGCTTCAGGGAACTGTCCTGTTGACAAAGCCAGGTTGCAGATATGAGTGATGGGTTCGGCTAGGAGATGCACATATCTTTTGATAATCATTGCTGAGATCTGATCCAGACCCACTGCAGTGTTATCTCTGAGAGACATGATGATGTTGATGATTTCGGTGCTGGTTGCAGGAAGCATTACGATTGAATTTAATGAGGTAGGCTGGTGCAAATTGATGTTATGCTCTTGTGAGGTAACAGTTATTGAATTGGCTAGGTTTTTACCTATGTTAACAAAATAGTTATTTATTTCATTGAGACGGAGTGTCTGATTTACATCATCTGTCAACAGACACTGCGAATGGTCACTCTTTCGATTTGTTCCGCTTATCTTTTTTATAGTTTCCCACAGTTTTTTATTATTATTCTTTGTATTCTCAATTTCCTGTTTTTCGTAATTTCTTTTCGCCTTTTTTACCATTGCATTGCAAAAATTTCTATACCTTTTATAAATTAATTTCAGTTCTTCATTACCCGGATCTTTTTTTAACTTTTTATATAAATTGTCTCGGTGTCTTAAGCACCGAAGAAGCCCATTAGTTATCCATCTTTTAATTGTTCTATTCCTATTTGTTTGTTTCGTTGTATATGTACTAATTTTTATCCCAGAAGATAAGAGCGCTATCAATAGGTCTGTAGCTGAATTTACGTTGAGACATTCAAGTATTAAGTTAAAGTTGGTTCTCTGCATTTCTAGATCAAGTTTATCGTAGTTAATCCTATGTATAGATGAGTTGTTAGTTAGTTGGCTAGTTACAGAATTATCCAGACTAATACTGACGGATACTGTCTCATGGTCTGTTATCGACGTTTCCGATATAAAGCAAGTTGCCTCTAAATCAGTTTTTATTATTATATGGTCAAGACACGTACGGCCGTGTGTTGCGACTGTGTGACCTGGTAACATCCCGTGAGAAGCTAGAGTATTAAGGTATTCATAAGAACGGTTATCTGTGGTGGCAGGTGAGATATCAATGTTTACATCACCGCAAATTATTATATTTTTATAACACTTTAACTTCGAGAGCAATGTGTCTAAGGAACTTATGAAATTACTTATATTATGTTGACTAGGAGGTCGATAAATACTTATGACACAGTAATTGTTGTTTATTTTAATTAGGAGGCAGTTTGCATCATGTATAGTAGGCTCTTCATGAGTAACGCGTAGGGCAGATTTGTAATAAATGACAACACCCTCATTTTGTGTCCTATGCATTGAAGTTTGTATATAATTATAGTTTTTTAAGAGCGGTATATACTTAGCAGAAGGTAGCCAGCACTCTGATAGGACTAATAAATCCCATGGTATTTGTGACCGCTGTAGTAGGGTTTCCAAGTTGTCCATGTTACAGGTAATGCTGCGAATATTCTGGGTTAAAATATTTAAATACTTGTTGGAGGGAATAATATGTTTTTTTATATCATCAATGCTACAGATGGAAGATTTGGCCACTTGTAACTCATCCAGATCTAAGCTGATAGTTTCTATGTTATGAGGGTTAGCTGGCATTATTATAAGTTGCGTTAACTAAGTCGCCACGGAGAGTCTCACGTGACGGGGAGATATTGTTTATATTTATAAAGTAGCCTAAATCCGGACAGAGAACATTTAGCCGCTTGAATCTGTAGCCTTTGTATAATATCGATAAATGGATAGTAGGGTAGGAGAGCTTCATTGACAATGCTTTGATATTTGTAAAGAGTTGAACAAAAGAGTGAGGAATGGCATTACTGTGTGTGTGTTCTGTGTGTTTGTGTATTGTATAGTGTTTGTTTATATGTATAGAAGATCGTGTACATTTAATATGTAATTTTATGAGTAAGTTGTAAGTATATCTGTTTGTGTGTATATATCTGCTTATAGTATAATTAAAAAAGGAGGAACAATGAATATTAAAATAAAAATCTCTTATATTTAAAGTATATAAATGCAAAGAAATATGTAACCAGCATAATATATCATTAACATTTAGTAGTAAAAAGAATAAAGCTAGTCATAGGTTAAGTTTTAATAGTTCAGACTCAGAATTAATGCGAGTAGGCATTGCGTTTTCTGCGGTTTTTACGTAAATCTTTCCATGTGCGGTCCAACACGCAGCTATATTTTTATTTTTGAGTTTTTCACGTGCAAGAAAGAATAGGCGCTTGGCTCTGGTGGTGAGAAACTCCGAGATGTAAATCGGCCGAGAGGGGCCAGGTATGTCAATATGAGCCGTTTGTAGCGATGTTCCTTTATTATCTCGCTGCGATCTATTGTATTTTTTGTAGCATGTCATGAGTGCTTCTTTGCGTGGAACCGAAGTGAAGTCCACCACTACAGCGTTGGACTTTATGCGGTAGATATCCTTTATATCACAGTCCATTAATGGGGTATCTAGGCCAGTAGACTTGCCTATATTTTGGACTACAGTGATTAGGTCCTTTTTATTTTCATCTTCAGTTTTGGGCAAATTTCGAATTTCTATCATTGTCTTATTACATTTTCGCTCCATTTGTTCCAGCTGATTTTCCAAAGTAGTAACTTTTTGTTTGAAAACATTATTTTCTTGTTTGAGCTGCTTTAATTCCACTTGAAGGTTTTCATTTTGCATTGTTAACATGGTAATAGATTTTTGTATGTCCTGGTTTTGCGATACTATAGTTAAAAGTGCAGAGTTGAGATCTTCAAATTTATTGTCTTGTTGTTCCTTTAATTCTGTGATTAGGACTTTTAGATTTGAGACGGGTGACAAAGGTTGTTCGAAGACGTTGTCATAATTTCGCTTGTGCCGCTTTGTCACATTAAAATAAGTGTCCTCAGGCGGTGCATTCGTAGGTTTATTTAATGCACTATCCGAATTATAATGTTGAATTATTGTAGAAGTAGTTGGCGTCTTTAAATGCGACATCTCAGTACTGGGCGGCGTTCTTTGTACCGACATTTTAAAATAAATAATCTCTTTAGACACGTACAGATTATTCGCACGGGCGCCGGGCGGTACGTCTCACTCACTCCATGCACTGTTTATTACCCACCGTCACTTGTCTACTACGAGTATAAAACTTTAATTGCAAATTAGATAGACTTTAAAATAGACTTTTTAAAAACTATTCACACCGAGATGAGGATTGACACACTATCCACTGGGATCGGCTAAACTTTTGCACAATCAAGACGTTTAATCGACTTATTTGATTTTTATTTGCGGAGAAACAGATAACACGTTCACTCAGCTGAGCGGCTCGCGCGCGGGGGGCATATGGGACATATGGACTTATTGTGGTCTGAAATAAAGATTTATTATATTATTATTACACCCACTACCATGCATTTGATGCACGCATGCATAAAAATAAACGAATACAATGAGTGTCAATGTGAATCGTCAATGTCAATATCAATTGAATTGAATGGTATTTTCGGTCGAAGTTCCGCCACAGGCTGGAAACTATATATTAATTACTAGCGAACCGCCCTCGCTTCGCTTCGGGACCCGTAAGTATCAACCGCGTAGGTCCGCTCCCGTACGAATTTCGGGAAGATAATAAACTATCACCAAAATTAATTCAGGTTAAATTAAATTAAACTTAGAAATAAAGCTTACGACAAAATAATAGCAAAGTAGCAAAGGATCACAGCAAGATTAATTCAGATTAAACTTGGAAACGCGGCAAGTTTGGTATGGCAGTGGGTTCGACCAAATTTGATTAACATAAAAACGGTTCTATCTAGTGTGTTAATCTTAAAAGATAGACATATACTGTCGTGGACATTTTTTTAGATCATTTCAAGAGGAATAATTCTTTCATACATATATTTTTGGTATCTTGAATCGTTTTCGCAACGCATGCAACGAAAGCCCTCGAGAATGAATAATTTTCCCCGTTTTTTCCACATTTTCCATTATTTCTTCGCTCCTAATTGTTGCAGCGTGATGTTATATAGCCTAAAGCCTTCCTCGATAAAAGGTCTATTCAACACAAAAAAAAATTTCAATTCGAACCAGTAGTTCCTGAGATTAGCGCGTTCAACCAAACAAACAAACAAACTCTTCAGCTTTATAATATTAGTATAGATAATAATGTCAAATTAAGGGAGAACATTCGGTATAGCCGTGAAGTAAAAATTTTCAGCAAAACGCTGGATGCACGCGGTCTAGCGCGGGCATTGTTTGCAGTTGTTAGAAGTCAGGATGGATAAAACATAAAAAATATATAAAGATGCAAAGATATATTGAGAAATATCGTAAGTATATTATTAACACAAAGATATCTCAATGCTGTCTTTATAAACTTTATTGCCCCTGAAATAGTACGTACTTATTCAGCAGCATCCGCTTGCTGTCTTTTAAATTAGAACTTTTCAAAATAAAGTGCAATCTTATATACATATATGTATTTTTCTATAATGGCTTTAGTTAGGTCTGTAATGATTTGCAGTAGGGTATAATCCAACCTGATGATGACTTATGTTGCTGAACAACTAAGGTCCGACGAAATTGAGCAAAATCTTCGTTGTCAACATATTTTTGTTAATAAATTTACCCAGGCCCGACAGTAATGAAAAGTACCTCAGTTTTTTTGTTATATGAAACTAGTAAATCCGCCCTCGCTTCGCTTCGGGAAACCAGTCCCTTCAAAAATCTTTATAAATTTTAACAAATTATGTTATTCCGATGTCTAAGCTATATTACTGCAAAGTTTCATGAAAATCCGTTCAGTAGTTTTTGCGTGAAAGAGCAACAAACACACACACACACATACATCCTTACAAACTTTCGCATTTATAATATTAGTAGGATATTTGAAAACCATTTATTTTTCACTTAATAGCAATTGTATCCATTTAGAATGACCCAAAGTTAACAAAAATAGGAAAAATAGTTTTAACTTTTATCTTCATTGGAGCAATCAATATTATATTCCACTATCCGCGACGTGCGCCGTGGCGCAATTCCGTTTCCGCGGCGGACGCGGAAAAATTTCGCATCGTGAGTTCTTACCGCAATAGTCACATATTATTATTTACTAGAACTTTAGGTCATCTGGATAATCCAATCATTATTTTATTTTACAAGTTTTTGAAAATAAATATCAGACATTTCTTTTTAGTATGAAAAAATTCAAAAGTTTAAAGTGAAATATTTTGTTGTTAGCCACTTATTTCGAATATAACAATAATAGATATTTGTTATACTCAACATAACAAAAAAACTGGGATATGTTTCTTTCATGTCGGGTCTGGGTCAAAAATGGCAGTTCTCCTTTATATTATCTGATAACAGTGCTCCAACACGAATGTCACAATCTATTTTTTTATTAAAATATATGCTGTGTATCCTGCGATGTGGCTTATGCATAATTTGTTTACTGAAATCCGATATATTTTGTAAAAAAAATGGATATCATCATCTTCATTACTGTCGGAATCCATCTGAACGTTGTTATCCATTAAACCATTATTAGTCAATCGATTTATGCGCTCTATGGCCGATAATGCGCCATTCAGGATAGAAATATGTTCAAGAGCCGTGCAATTCGCAATCTTGATAGACTTAAGCTCGATATGCACCAGTATTTTTTGTAAGCTGCCTTAAATTCAAATCAAATCAATCAATCAAAAATATATATTATTTAACACATAAAATTGATAATTATTATGTTGTAAATTAATTTCAACAGTGGATTGTTTTGCTTTTAAAGTAATTAAAATAATGTTAATGCTAGGATTATTTACGTAATATTAATAGGATAGACACTACATGTGTAACTACGCGAAAAAAAAACGGGACTACACTGTAAACCAGCAGCCGTGGCTCCTAGCCGTTCCATGGCACAGGCTGAGGGTAGTCCTTTTTCGTCGGGTAACATGGTACCCACATATGAATATTATTTTTCTTTTGTTTGTTTTATCGCGTAATAATGAATTGTTATTGCATAATATATTGTTATTACTTACTGTTGAAATCTTGTACCATGCTTGTCTCAGACGAAATAAATGTTTCTTTCTTTCTTTTCTTTCTTTCTTTCAAAAATCTATTTATTGCCAGTTAGAAAGAGCTGGCCAGCTAGAAAATTTCGTGATTATTTTCGAGAGTCAAGATCAACGTTTTCAGATCTTCATGATCTGATTCAAGAAGATATTAAGAAAAATAATACACACATGCGAAAAAGTATATCTTCTGAAGAACGACTTGCCGTGTGCTTAAGGTAAGGATGAAATGAAAGTATAAAATAATCATTAATCATTTTTAATGGCTTATTCCAATGAATGTAAAGTACTTATTGTACTCATTACGTTATTAATTTTTTTATTTGTTACATCAAAGTTCGCTACGTAGGAACGGATATCTGCTGAATTACGAGTAAAAATGTGAGTATTCTGCGGCGTCATACGAGAACTAGATTCCGGCAATGGATTTTGTACATGGTGTCCATGGTGTCCATACTATATTTTTTTTTATAGCCTAAGCAGGCAAACGAGCAGACGGGTCACCTGATGGTAAGTGATCACCGTCGCCCATGGACATTGGCAACACCAGGGGCGCCACCAACGCGTTGCCGGCCTCGAAGGAAGCGATAGACCCGCTTCTTGAAGGACTCCATGTCCTAGCACTGTGGGAATACTGAGGGATGAAGTTCGTTCCACAGTTTACACGTACGCGGTAGAAAATGACGTGGAAAGTGAACTGTGGACGAACGCCAGGTATCCAAGTGGTGTTGGTGGAACCTGGCTTTATCCCGTGAAGTGCGGTGGCGAAAGTTAACCGCAGGTATTAAGTTAAACAACTGTTTAACTTAACTTAGAACATTCCCCGTTATACAGACGGTAGAAGACACAGAGAAAGCCCACATCTCTCCGCAGTTCGAGCGGATCTAAACCGTCTGTGAGCCTGGGATCGTCGACAAGACGAATAGCTCGCCGTTGGATACGGTTAAAAGGGTCCACTTGGCAAGCCGGGGCCCCAGCCCAAAGGTGGGAGCAGTACTCCATGTGAGGTCGGACTTGTACTTTATAAAGCAACATCCTATGCTCAGGCATGAAGTACCGCTTAGCTCTGTAGAGCACCCCTAACTTCTTTGAAGCCAGTTTAGCCTTACCCAGCAAGTGGTCCCGAAACTGAACATCATTCGAAATGTCGACACTTAGGATCCCAATGCTCGTAGAGATGTTAAGGGGAATGTTCTGAAACTGTGGTGCTATGACGAATGGGGTTTTTTTAGCGCAAACTTGTGTCTTCTCGGGGTTGAATTGGACTAAATTCTGCCCCATTCCGAGACCCGCTCCAGAGATGTCTCGACTTCCGACACAAGTTTTATCCTCCTCTCCTCAATCTGCACCCGAGACATATTTGCACGGCCTGTGTACCGGGCATCACCCGTACTGTCATCAGCATAACAATGGATATTCTCGATGTCGAGCAAATCATTGATATGCATGATGAACAGTGTGGGCGACAGCACAGAGCCTTGTGGGACGCCAGCGTTTATGGGCTTAGTGTCCGAGCAGGTACCGTCGACAACGACCCTGATGCTCCGCTCCGATAAAAAGCTAGCGACCCATTTGCATAAAGACTCGGGTACTCCATAAGAAGGCAGCTTAGACAATAATGCCTTGTGCCACACCCTGTCGAAGGCCTTCGCGACATCCAAACTTACAGCCAATGCTTCACCTTTGCTCTCAATTGCTTCCGCCCAACAATGAGTAAGGTACACAAGAAGATCACCAGCAGATCTGCCGTGGCGAAAACCGTATTGACGGTCACTGATCAACTGGTGATCCTCTAGTTACCGGAGCAATTTGGTGTTGATTATTCGCTCCATTAATTTGGAGAACAAAGAGGTTATTGCAATTGGTCTGTAGTTAGATGGGTTTGACCTGTCGCCCTTTTTGGGAATAGGGTGGACAAGAGCTACCTTCCAGGAAGACGGCACGATGCCGCAGAATACTTATGAGTAGTAACTTTTTGAACAGCCTATACGAAGAGAGATGTATAGTAATATAGGTCTAAAGATTTTTACTACTAAGATACTAAAATGTACTGAGATGTATTAAGATTTATCGAAACTATCCTACTAATATTATAAATGCGAAAGTTTGTAAGGATGTATGTGAGTGTGTGTGTGGGTTTGTTACTCTTTCACGCAAAAACTACTGAACGGATTTTCATGAAACTTTGCAGTAATATAGCTTAGACATCGGAATAACATAATTTGTTAAAATTTTTAGAGATTTTTGAAGGGACTGGTTTCCCGAAGCGAAGCGAGGGCGGATTTACTAGTAATATATATTTTCGTATATTTTCGTATCCTTAAGGTACGAAGATGTAAAAATATACATTATAGCTGCTGTGTGTGGTCTCCTGACGATTTCTATGGAAGATGTATCGAGATGTATCGTGCTGTAATATACATCTTTACATTACCTGCTCTGTGTGTGAACTGCTTAACTCCAGAACGCACGAACCGATTTCCACGGTTTTGCATTCGTTGGAAAGGTCTTGGGCTCCGTGAGGTTTGTAGCAAACAAAATTCAGGGAAAATTTCAACAGAAAAGGAGGAAAACGGAAAATCATTTTTCACATACAGCGCCATCTCTGATACATAGCATGTACTACAAACCAATATGGTTTTGCATGGTGTTGGAGCAGATCGCGCCAATATTTTAAGTAGATGGCGCCGGTGCGTGATACATTGTTTGACAGCTACTCATTGTACTCTGCTCAGTTAATTTCATGTGACATTTATTATCATAGAGATAGGAATATACTTATTTATTATGCGCACGTTCTTTCAAACGCTAACTTAAAACCGGTATTGTGTTCACTGTGAAATTGTGAAATTGAGGTTAAAGTTATTCGTTTCCTAACAGTTCAATTGGAAACCATCAAAACAATCACGCGTATTGTGCAAATTTTTGGTCTAATTTCAACAGCAGGCATTTGTCCTTAAGGTGGTAAGTTGAACTGTGTAAATTATGTGGATCGTGCATTTGAGGTTAAATTCACCAGTCTGTCCATAGTCCAAAATGCCTAGAGGACGACGTGCAAACATCGGCCGCCGCACAAGACATGCAAGCCAGCAACAAGTATATTCACAGAATTTAAGCGAAGAAAGACAAAAAATAAGAGAAAATGCCCGATTGAGACAACGCGTGAGCACACGAAGATCATTGGCATCATACAATCGCTTGGCATTCCAATATGATCCCACTGCGAACTACAGTGATGATGACAATTTAGATATTGGACCAAAGATACAACACACACAACCAATCACACCAACACAATCAATTGCAACACAACAACTACACATACACCACACACTACACCGTGACACGATCAGAAGTCACACCGTATTCTTCAACAAATGATTGTTTGCAGTTACAGATACAAGGACAAATATATCATTTGCATGGTTCAATTGTGCCAACACCAGATGAACCACATCAATTTCTGCAAATATATTTCATTTCCTCGATGTTGGATCAGCTGAATGTGCGGTGCAATATACAGGGAACACAACAGTTAAAGAGACGAATTATTGAACAGTTGCAAGCATTTTAACATGGTAATGTTCAAAATATTGGACGCCTGACGATTCTCCCATCATCTTATATCGGAAGCCCACGCCACATGCACGAATACGTACAAAACTATTATGGAACTCCGGATTTATTTATTACGTTCACATGCAATCCGAAGTGGACGGAAATTGAACGTGAGTTGGACCCGGGCCAAAAACCGCAAGATCGCCATGACATAATCGCCAGAGTGTTTCAGCAAAAACACAAGGTTATGATGGATGTGCTTGCTAAGTATCGAGTTTTTGGTGACACACGTTGTTTTATGTACTCGGTGGAATGGCAGAAGCGTGGACTACCGCATGCTCATATCCTAATTTGGTTGCTGAACAAATTACATTCAAATGAAGTGGATGACATCATATCAGCTGAAATTCCTGATCCAGTCACTGATCCCATTATTATTATTAGAAAGAAAGAAAGAAAGAAGAAAGAAAGAAAACACATTTATTTTGCAAGACACACAATACAATTAAAAGAAAACAAAGTTAGCATGAACACGTCGGGCAGAGTGTGTCTTCACAAAAATGGACCCAACTCAGCATTGTGCTGGAGTCCGGAGACGACCAGCGCTGGTCTTCCGTAGGACCCATTCAGTCATGTCACGTCGATCCACCAGCAGTAACACACGTTATACAAATATCATATGATGTACAAAATGAAAATTGCAAATAACTAACAAAAAAAAATAATAAAAATAATAATTAAACTAAAGCACACATTTACAATAAGTCGTTAAATAGCACTTGTGTCATGTCGTATTATCGCATTATCCCATCGTATTATCCCATCTACACGACATTGTGACGACACAGATGGTGTATGGACCGTGCGGTGCATTAAACTCATTATCGCCTTGTATGGCTGATGGAAAGTGCACAAAACTATATCCGCGACCGTTAGTTGCTGAAACAGTCACAGGGAACGATGGATATCCGGTTTATCGTCGGCGTTCAAAAGAAGATAATGGTCGGACTATCAAAATTAAAGTTCAAAATTAAGAGCTTGAGATCGGAAATGAATTCATTGTACCATATTGCCCGCTGCTATCACGAATTTTCGAAACACATGCGAACGTTGAGAGTTGTCATTCGGCCAAATCAGTCAAATATTTGTGCAAGTACATACGTCACAAAAAGCAGCGACATGGCTGTGTTTGGTATTGCGTCGGAAAATGCGAATGACGAAATCAGCAACTTCCAAATGGGCAGATACGTCAGTACTAATGAAGCACTGTGGCGATTATTGTCATTTCAAATTCATGAAAGATATCCCACAGTTGTACATTTAGCTGTGCACTTGGAAAATGGACAAAGAATTTACTTCACTGAGGCTAATGCGGCACAACGAGCTGAGAGACCACCATCGACAACATTGACTAGCTTCTTTGCAATGTCTAAAGCAGATCCATTCGCAGCGACTCTGATGTACGTTGATATTCCTAAGTATTACACTTGGAATCAATCAACAAAGAAATTACAACGTCGCAAACAAGGGACCCTAGTTCCAGATTGGCCACAGATGTTTTCCACTGATGCGCTAGGTCGCATGTATACTGTTCATCCTAGAAATGATGAATGTTTTTATTTGAGACTGCTGTTGGTAAATGTACGTGGACCAAAATCATTTGCGCATTTGAAAACTCTGAATGGCCACCAATGCCAAACATATCCAGAAGCATGTCAACTATTGGGTTTGCTGGAGAACGATTCTCATTGGGATTTAACACTTGCGGATTCAGTTGTTTCATCAAATGCGTACCAAATACGAACGCTGTTCGCAATTATCATCACCACATGTTTCCTTCACAACCAATTCAGTTATGGAACAAATACTCCCGACATGCAAATAACCGATGAAATTTACAATGAAGGATTGATTCTGATTGAGGATCAATGCTTGACTATTGCAAACAAGCTACTGATTGAAGTAGGAATGATTGCGCCAAATCGAACGATGCACGATGCATTCAACCAAGAATTAAATCGAGAGCTGCAATACAATGTTGATACATTGCAAGAATTCGTTCGAAATAATGTGCCGTTGCTGAATGAACATCAAAAACAAGTATACGAAACAATAATGCAAGCGGTGGACAATAATACTGGTGGTCTATTCTTCCTGGACGCACCTGGAGGAACAGGGAAAACATTTGTAATTTCATTGATTTTGGCCACTATTCGATCAAGATGTGACATAGCTTTGGCGTTAGCATCATCTGGAATTGCGGCAACTCTTCTAGATGGCGGTCGTACTGTACATTTTGCGCTTAAGTTGCCACTCAATTTAAACACAATTGATACTCCTACATGCAATATTTCTCGATCCAGTTCAATGGGAAAATTGTTGATGCAATGAATAGAATAGAATAGAATAGAATAGAAAATTTTTATTTCTAAGGCCATGAATATTATTACATTAGGGATAAACAAAGATTAAATGTAGGAACACAGAAGTAAAATAAAAATACAATAAAAACAACAAATTAAACAAAACTAAACAAAAATATACAGGTATTATTAGGTCATTATAAATACACTGTTATTGCTACATTATGCTCACATGTGTTTAGTGGCCTAGAAAAAGGAGCCCACTCAGCTTGATGCCGTAGGGTAGGCTACGGCGCTGATTTTCAGTGAGTCCTACCAGAATGTACGTCACGGACGACAGTGCCCGTCGATCGGCGCGTTCAGGGGGAGGGGTATGGCGTTGCTGAAGCCCGCCATGAAACCTGTTTCATTATCCGCTGCGCCGAGGCAGCTATTAGTCACCTATACGTTTACCGTTTATTTTCCGAGATGTGTATCATACCAGTAAATCAGTAAACTAATAGTTATATTAGGTGACATAACCATAATATAGTGCTAAATACTGCATGTGTAACATAGTCGACTGTTATTATTATCTAATATTAATGACTGTGACTGCCATACTGCATTCTGTATTATAAATACCACAATAAAATTGTATAAAGCCGCATACAAGACTCATAGAGATGACGCTTGAGCCAATTAATGCTTATAGTCTACAACCTATTTGGTAAGTTTTTTTCAACCCTGTATTTTATTTTAGTAGTTATTCATTATTTTTGTGTATTGTAAATATTATAAATTATGAATTGTGTTGTGAACTAAATAATTGTAAATAATTGTAATTGTAATTGTATGTAATTGTATATATTTAATAATTATTGCATTATTTGTTGCATGATTTTATGGAGTTAGGTGGAGTTAACTTGCAAGTTCATAAGGTGTATTTTCAGTTTAGTCTTAAACGATTTTATGGTTTTCAGACTGACCACCGGCGGCGGCAAATCGTTCCAGATCTTGGATGCGGCAAATTTAAATGTTCCCTCAAAAGCGTGAGATTTATGACGCGGAATGTACAACGTGCCTCGCTTTCTAGTTTTATCGGACTGGATGTCGCGAGTCCACGTCAGCTTCGCAGCGAGATAAGAAGGTATTTGGTTTTGTAGAACACCAAACAGAAGAGTAGCTAAATGAAGTTTCCTCCGAGATTCCATTTTAAGAATGTTTGCATTATTTAAGTAGGGAGTGACATGCGTGCGGGGAGGAATGGAGAAACAAAATCTTGCGCACGCGTTCTGTACCTTCTGTATGAGCTGGCGACTGCGGGCTAGCAATCTGGGACCATACACTACATCCATGTAGTTAAATTTGGATAGAATTAGGGAATCACATAGTTTGATGCGAATATCAGTGTTTAAGTATTGCCGTATTTGGTACAGTACCTTTAGTCTATAAAAACAATTGCTACAAGTATTTATTATGTGATTTTCAAATTGTAGCTTTTCATCCATTAGTAATCCCAGATTGCGAGCTTCGCTCACGCGTTCGACCTTTGCGCCTCGTATCTGAATATTTACTCCCTGCTCCGAGATTTTGTTTGTCTGATTTGTTGTTCCCAAAACCAAAAGTTTCGATTTCTGTCCGTTAAGAACCAATCCATTTAAATGGCACCACTCAGCTATCCGTTCTAGATCTTCGTTTATTTTGTCGACAGCTTCGCGGGTATTTCGAGGGTCAAAGGAGATGTACACCTGCATGTCGTCCGCGTACAAATGATATTTGCAGTGCTGAATGTTTTTGACAACATCAGCACTGTAAATAGCAAAGAGCGTTGGTGCGAGCACGGAACCTTGAGGGGCGCCGGTTTGTATAGGTTTCGGATATGAATTCAATATTGATCCTGTATCACTATTACTTAATGCAACAGTTTGTGCTCTGTTTTTAAAATAACTGTCAAACCACTGTATAGTGCCATTACCAAACCCATAGTATCTTAATTTAGACAAAAGTATAGTTGTGTTAATACAATCGAAAGCCCTGGAAAAATCAAGTAATACTAGGATTGTACCCTGCCCATTATCTTGAGCTGACAGGATATCGTCAACAACATGTGCTAAGGCGGTTGCAGTGCTATGATTCTTTCTAAAACCCGATTGAAATACTGGTAGTATGTTATTATTTTCTATGAATTTTATTAATTGTTCTGACACCAGTTTTTCAATTACTTTCGATAAGCACGGAAGTATACTGATAGGTCTCAAATCATTTTCACACGTCGGGTTTGACTTCTTTGGAATGGGTTTAACCAGTGCGTGCTGCCAGATGGTGGGGTAAGTGCTGGTCGTGATAGATGTATTAATCATGTTAGTAATAATTCCGAGTGTAAAGGGTAATGTCATACGTATCATGTCAATAGAAATGCCATCGATTCCGACGGCATTTGATTTTATGGATTTTATAATTCTCATGATGTCTTCTTCTTGAACTTCCATTATGTTAAAAGTAGCATTCGTTGCTGTGTGGAATTCGTAGTATGTTAGGTGTGAAATCTGTATATCTTTATTACCAGGAACGTTCAAGAAGTGTTCGTTAAGTTTATTTGGATTATCGAATAACTGGCTAGGGATCTCGTTGTTGATTTTATACCTCACATTTTGTTTAATATGTTTCCACATACTGCGCGGGTTATTTATATTATTGTTGACATAGAATGTATAGTAAGCCTGTTTCTCTCTATGGACCGCCTCACTGCATGCCGTTTTTAAATTTTTGTAAAATTCCTTTTTTGCTTCGTTGCCTTGATTTTTTCGCATTTTATTGTATGCTTCGTCTCTTTTTTCCATCATTAACTTGATATTATAGGTTATCCATGGAAATTGTTGACATCTAATGACTTTTTGTTTAAGTGGCGCATGCATGTCAAATAGAGTAATAATAAATGCATTGAATAATTTAACCTGTTCATTTACATTATCTAAAGTTTCAAGTTTAGTCCAGTCAATTGAAGCGATATCATTGTTGAAAGCTTGCTCATTAATTCCTTGCAGTGTGCGTCTTATAATTTTTAGAGGCGGCAGTTTTTTTTTTTTAATGTTAAGTTGACACGTTAGGAAGGCATGATTGCTTAGCTGAGGTATATGGTTGACAGTAACTTTGTTAGCGTTTATATCCGTGCATATTAGATCGATTAAGGTCTCGGAGTTTTCGGTAAAATGGGTTGGGCTAGCGACACACTGGTTTAATTTAAAACAAGTTAAAAAACTGTTAAGCTTTTTGACGCAATTATTTGTCGTATTCAGCATATTAATATTGAAATCGCCTAAAAGTATCACGCTTTCGCTCCACGAAATTGTCCCTAGGGTGTTCGTAAGCGCGTCCAGGAACAGGTCAACGTTTTGCCACGGCGGCCGGTACGCAGTGCCTATAACTAGTTTTTTTCCACCAACTATAATGGAAATCCACATTTGTTCCACAAGTGGGGCGGGAGGGTGAGGCAATGTGCGGGCACAGAGGCCCCTTCTCACAAAGAAGCCCACTCCTCCGCCACGTTGGCGCTCCCCGTCACTAGACCTCGGCATGTGCCTCAGTCGATAGCCGGGCACGGCGGGCGCGCGACCCTCCTCGCCCTCCCTCAGCCAGGTCTCATTCACTGCCATGACATCGACATTGTGGCGTTGCACTGCTGCTATAAACTCATCATGACCGGTCCCTAGGGAACCTGCGTTTAGGAAACCAACTATGAAGTTTGTACTAGGAGAGATGGATATTTTTAAATTTTACTGGTGGTCGCAGTTTAAATAAATGTGTCATAGTGTTTAATCTTTTGAAATTTATTGTTTCATAATTACTACCTGTCTTTCTTGTTTGGTTCTTGTACTTATTTATGTGTGTATATGTTATTATGTATAAAATTAGTGTCACTTTGGTATGTTTTATAATATCAAAATATTGTGTAATGTAATAAATATACGGTAATAACACAGTACAATAATTGTTAACAATTATCATTGACATCCGTAAATCTGTAAGACCACTAAAGCACATGCGAGCGTAACGCGCCATTTTATAAGGGTTTTTACAATAAAAGAACAAATCCAATAACAAAAAAATAAAACGAAATAATATTATAAACCTAAAACAAAACAATAACAACCGGGTTAAGCAATAATAATTAATGAATTTAAGGATCATACAAATCAAGACGCCTGATCTTTTGGTCGAACATTTTGACTGCCAAAAACCCTGTCCAAGTCGGCCTCACATCTAATACGGAAGGCGGCAGTCCCGGATTCACGGCGTACAAAAATTTTCCCCTCCTTGGTCCACGCATAACGCCATGTATGCTGTTTGCTACGTTCCCTGACCTTGAAAAACAGCACACGGTTGGTTTTTGTAAGCCGTTCATTTATATAGAACGGCCGGGCGACTGGATGCCTCAGTCCGATTCCTTCGGTGGTGAGTGAGCGGCGGACGCGTGCTGCGTGCAGTATCGAGTCTCGCACTGCCTTACGCGCTAGTCGGACTGCTATCGGCCTTGACCTTGAGCCGCCGCTCTGCTCGCCGCGCACTATGCCACCTACTCGCGAACAGCTGACTATGTCCCGTTCCTCAAGGCAGATATTAAGTTTTGCAGAGCATGTGGTTACTATATGTAGTAAATTCTCCTCCCTTTCCTCCGGGATGCCCGCAATCTCGATGTCTGTCAGTAGAAGCTCCTGGTCCCGGTCATTTAGGTCCTGCTGTAGGGCCGAAATGGTGGCCTGGACTGAAGCCAAACCATCTGTTGCGGGATCAGGTTGACAATTACGACTATCCATCTCAAGGACCTTTGCTTCCAATCTATCTAACCGTCCCTCGCATGTTTGTATCAGCGCTCGAATTTCCAACATGTCTTGTCTAAAACTCTTGAGTTCTTGACGAGTTTCACGCATCTCCTCACGAAATAATCTGAGTTCTCTCGCTAGCCCTGACTCCTGAGATTCAATTGCAACCTCTTGCATTGTTGCGCTTTGGAACTCAGCAGGTGGGCTGTCATCGTTATGGCCTTGCCCCCTCACTGGCGTGTTTAGATTGCCGGTTTTGGGTATGCGAGCTTGACATTCAGGACAACTCCAAGAGGGTTGAATTTTGACGCCCTCAGCGATGTTGACACAAGCCCTGTGCGATTTTCCTTTACACTTAGGACAGGAGACACACTCATTCGCTGACATAAACTTACCGCACGCATTGCACTTCGCCATGTTTATTGAATTTATATTATGATTTCTTTTATTTAGATGTTAAATTTAAGTATTTTATAAGTTTTATTTTTGTAATTGTAATTTCTTATTAGAGGGTAGTTTGTAATATTTTATCACTTGCTTTTATAACTTGTAAATATATTTTTCAATCGTTTATTGTCTTTTAATCCACTCCACTTCACAATTTCTTGTCGATTCTCACATATACTTCAGTAAGGTTCACAAAATCACTTCGTTCACTCCTTTGCAGCGTTTTTAACTACTATTATTTATTGATTTAAACCGGAGCGATTTGTAGCGCAACTGTCGCACTGATGTCCGTGACGCAATCATGCAAAAATGCAAGCTCATTGTTTGGTATGAGTGCACAATGGCACATAAGAAATCACTTGAAGCACTTAATTTCACACTGAAGGATCTTCGGCGAAATAACAACATCTTTGGCTGCTTGATGATATTGTTGGCAGGCGGTTTCAGGCAGACGTTGCCAGTAATTCCCCGTGGAACGCCTGCAGATGAATTGAATGCTTGCCTGAAGACATCACCTTTATGGAATAACGTAAAAACATTATCGCTAACCACTAATATGAGAGTTCAACTTCAAAATGATCAAAGTGCTGCACAATTTTCCAAACAATTGTTAGCTGTTGGAAATGGAAAAGTCCCAGTTGATGCGACAACTGGATTAATTACTCTTACCAACGACTTTTGCCGTTTTGTAGACTCTCAATTAGCTCTTATTGAAAATGTTGTCCCAAACATTAGTGAGAATTATCAGAATTATGCTTGGTTAAGTCAACGAGCAATTCTCGCCGCAAAGAATAATGATATACACGCACTGAATTTCACCATCCAATCAAAAATCGCTGGCGATTTGGTGGCATACAAATCCGTTGATTCCGTAACAAATCCCGATGATGTAGTAAATTATCCAACGGAGTTTTTGAACTCTCTGGAGTTACCAGGATTTCCACCACATAACTTGCAACTCAAAGTTGGTTCAGTTATTATGATATTGCGTAATTTGAATCCACCGCGACTTTGCAACAGTACTCGACTTGCGGTGAAAAGTTATGCCGAATTTGATTGAGGCAACCATTATTAATGGCCAACCCAGTGTTGAAAGTTTTTAAGCCACCCGAAGGCCTCCGACACGGATTAACGCCTCCTATCTATCGATAACAACCGGGACCGACAGCTTTACGTGCCCTCCGAAGCACGGAAGTTTGCCACTAGCAGTCACCCATCTGACTACCGACCGCGCCCGCCTTTGCTTATCTTTGTCGATCGCTTAGGATCGACGCAAGCCGCCGGGCTATGCGCGCTTATTGAAACCTTACTTTCTCAATACTCCCACATATTACAGGAAAAAAAGATGCACGAAATTAAAGCGAATAATAGTATCTATCATCTGAGACAGGTTTCGTTTATGTCCGCTACTTTTCGAAAAGCGGGGCAAAAAGTTCCCTATGCCCTTTATCCCGCAAACACTAAGGCCTTGCGACTTGTTAATTGTCATTGCGAACGCAAGGCGAACCGGAAATTGCAATCGTTTGAAGTCAAACGGAAGATCAGTCGGAATCATTGGTATTCGAGGAATACATACTCTTTCATCTGCGTACTTTCCGCTAACCCCTAAACCAATCCGCATATTACTATATAATAACATTGAAAAATATATAACATGTTTATTACTTTTCACATGGGCAGCTTTACGTTGCGTGTTCACGAGTTGGGAAACCATCCGCTTTGTTTGTGTTAACGTCAGACCAAAAAAACAAAAAATGTGGTTTACCAAAGAGCACTTCAATGAAACGGATAATTTGCGGACACGTATAACGCTGCGTTTCAGTATTTACTTGGATTCACTTTCATTTTTTACTTAGAGAAGTTCAACTAAATTGCACTTCATTTTTGTAATCGAAATGAATTCATTACTGTTGTGAAATGAAATAATTTTATTCCTTTTCAAATATAAAACAAAAAATAATAATTTTTCTTTAATCCCCAAACGAAATGTTACAAAAAACGAAGCCATCTGGTGGCGAAACGGAGTTCGCCGGGTTTGCTAGTATAAACATACTCGTATAGGTATTGAAGTATATCATGAACTCAAGCTCATGAGGCTCAAGGGTTAAAAATGGATGAAGAAATAAATCAAACAAAAACTATCTATCTACACGGTATCGATTTTATTAATTGACCTTTTGAATGAAAACTGCATACGACTGAATTTTTTGTATTTTTTTTGCTTCACGTGTTTACTGCTGAGCCATTTTTGTCGCATTTTTTAACCCCCAACACAAAAAGAGGGGTGTTATAAGTTTGACGTATCTGTGTGTATGTGTGTGTCTGTCTGTCTGTCTGTGGCATCATAGCTCCCGAACGAATGAAGCGATTTCAATTTAGTTTTCTTTGTATTAAAGGGGACTTACGGGCGCGTGTTTTTAGATATGTTTGATGAAAATCGGTTGAGCCGCTAAAAAGTTTTTGGGGTTGAAAGTGGGGAAGAATTTTCACTCTGTCTCTTTGTGGCATCATAGTTTTTATAACGCTTCACACTCATTGTTGAGCGGTCCCCCGTGACGTATTATTTTTAAAGATATTATTTTTTACTTTTTAAATGTTTGTGTCTGGGTTTTTTTTTAATTTTTAATTTAATTTTTTCATTTATTGGGAAACTGGAATAATAGTACAATAGTAAGAACTTTACTCAAACACAATACAAGAATTTATAATTCATGGTCACCACAGTTGTTAGATTCACTGGAGCGGCCGGGCCTAGTCGGTGGTTAGATTTTGGGAAGATGGGCTCCCAATAGTGGGCTCAACAGGCCCTAAGCTACTCCAAGGGGGTGCGGGATTGCGCGAAGGACCAGGAGGGTTCACCTCCAGCGAGATGCAAGGAATAAAGGAATTGAACGCACGTACCTTGGCTGGCTGGATGTACTCGTGTGGCTAGGCGTTGTCTCCGTGATTGCCTGGACTCGTCGTTCTGTTGTGCGTTCTCCTTCTTCCTGTGTTCTAACTTGACACACACTGAATTTACTGCAGAACAGCAAATCGGCGGAATGATCGGCGCGTGCGCGATGCGAATTTAAACGTGTATTGCGGTCAAGCGGCGAGCGATTGTGGTGCGTGCGATGCGGTCGAGCGGCAACGTGGCGAGCGAGTGACTGACTGACTGACTGGCCGTTTTGCAGCTAACGGCCACTCTCGTCACAGAGTAGTGCGTTCGGAAAGGAATGGGAATGGATTAGGTACAGGTTAAAAATGTGGCGCTTCCGTTCACAAAAATGTCAAATCATCGACGTCATGATGACATTCATGCGCTTTAACGGGTTACCATTAGAAAAAAAAATAGGATAGATATTTTATATTTATATTTTCTTTTTGGAATTTATATACCTACAGCGAAATAAATGCAATTATAATACGTTGACATAAGCTTGTTAAATTAACAATAATACACAAGTGTTGCCAACCAAGTTATAAAGAACAAAATTTTTGTTCAAAAATATTTTTTAAGCTGGCAATATGGAAGAACGAGACACAGGGACCCCTGTTGTAATCTCTCTCGGCTCCGATTAGCCTCTGTGTAAGGCGCAATAGAAAATATACTTTTATATCTTGTAATTTGGTTCATTTTCGTAAATACAAATTTTCGGAGTTATCAGTCCTGTTATGTATGTTTTATTAAGACCATTGAAAAATCTGAAAAATACCATGAAAAGTAAATGACAATATGTCCGGTGACAGTGCTGACATTTTTATGACTGGAATTATTCAACTGGCTTATTTTATGGGCTGGCTTTACAGGCATTTATGATACCTTTTTAATCTAAAAATGCGTAAAATGTCCTAAATTAATTAATTTTTTAAAAGCACCTATTGTTCATTTCTAAGGTAAATTAGGTTGGTTATAAATGTACTTACATTCATAATAAATAAAACAATTAAAACAGTTATGACTGATTTTTATTCATAGAAAATTTTCAAAGTGTCTTCCTCCCGCTTCAATACACAATCTACAACGTCTTAAAATTTCTATTTCAGTCTCCTAAAACCACGAGTATGTAGTCTGATTTTTGTTCCGGCCTACCTAAGTTTTTCACGCAGCTCTGCTTCCGTGTTTATTTCGCGTGCGTAAACCATCTCTTTAAAAAAGTCGATGGGGTTAATTAAGGCATCGGCCCGCCACGCCCAATCCACCTTGTGGGGAATCGTTGATTCAGGTGCTCTCGTACCGTTCTTGTGTAGTGGTGGCAAGGAGCCCCATCATTTTGAAAAATTATTCTCCTTCTAGTTTGTAAGTCTACATCCTCCAACAAATCGTCTAAATTGTTTTGTAAAAACTCTAAATATTGGGCTCCATTTAGTCTATTTGGCAATTCGAAAGGTCCTATAAGTGTCCCGTTTACAATTCCCAATCACAAATTTACACTAAATCGTACTTGAAAGTTGATGATCTTGCCATAATATGTGGGTTTTCAATGACCCAGCTATGGTAATTGTGGATATTAAAGACTCCGGTTGTTTGAAATTGCGATTCGTCTGTCCACATAATTTTTTCAAAAAAATTAGGATCCCGCTCAGTTCTTTCCAACATTGTTCGACAAAAAGCCACTCGCCTTGGATAATCTGCAGATAGTAGTTGTTGTACTCGTTGAATATGAAACGCATAGTATCCCTCTGAAAAAAATTACAAAAACTCCACATTGTAATGCTAGGCATCGTTTAGATGCATTATTTTTTCGTCTCACGAAATAGTACGTAGTGCTCGTTACAATAATTAAATTACAGTGAAACTTGGTTAAGTGGGACCTGGATAAGTGAGAAACCTCCATAACTGGAACTCATGCTGAGGTCCCAACACTTTGGCACTGAATTACCTCTGTTATTGGGACGAGGTAAACCTCTATATCTGGGATTTGTTCTTTCGATTTATCATCATAGTTACCTCTATAACTGAGACAGCGAGTAAATTTTATATGCATAAACCTCTGTAACTGAGATAACATTGTTTATTTACTCATTCTTATTCTACCCACAAATTCCACACGTAATTCCAAGTACGTAAGTACAAATTTTGAGCTTCAATTACCTTCAGTTTTAGTTTCGCTTTACTATCATACAGATGTTTATTTGAAAAATGTCAAAACGAAAGCTACAATCGTTATCATTACGTGAAAAACTGAAGTTAATATCCGTTTATGAAAGTGGGAACACACGCGAAGAATGAATGTAACTCTGTAAATGAGACAGATATTTATTTATACCTGTATATCTGAGACACTGGGTAAGTGGAATACCTCTATAAGTGAAACGACATTGCAGGTCCCTTGATGTCTCACTTAACCAGGTTTCACTGTAATTCATCGCTCATCGCTAACGAACCGTTATGCAAAATGCTACAAGGTTTAAAGACAAAATTAAATTAACTCACCTGACTTTAGAACTCTCATAACTGAGGTTCGGGGTATGCCGGTCCTTCTGGAGATAGTCCTGGTGTTAGTAGAAGGGTCGTTCTGCACTTGTTCCACGACTTGATCCCTAACATCTCAGGGTATCATCCCTAACAGGGTACTCCTTCGTGAGAACTGCGTCCAGAAACTCGTCCGGCCATCAGGATATTATTTATTTATACTTTATTGAACCTTACATATGTAAAGTCAACCTTAGGGCAGTGAGGGAAAAGAATTATGTGTATTTATAAACACTGTGTGATCTGGGTAATGCTCCCGTTCTTCTCCTCGCCGTTCGAGTTGCTCTCGATAACTCGATTGACTGATTTGAAGCGATGAGGTCTATCTGCGGGATGCCCCACTTTCGAAATACATTCTGCGTTATTTCTTCGTTGATATTCCAATCTGGAAGACATTTCTTTTTCGACAGACTGTCGGCTATGGTGTTGTAACGCCCTGGTACATAAAAAACGTGTAGTGTCACTTCCAGGTTCTTTGCTAGAATAAGTATCTCCCCCGTCGTCTGTAACAGTGCTGCAGACTTTGTCCCACCTTAGTTCCCCAAGTAGGAGACGACTGTCCTGTTGTCGGATTGCATCATTATCGACTGATCTGACACAATATCTGGACACTTCATTAGAGCTATCTTTACGGTGTATGGCTCTTTTTTGTTTATGTGCCAAGACATTTGTTCCTGCGACCACTGACCGGATAAATGACAATCGCTGATTTGAACACCCTAGGTTTTGTCGCAGCTTCCGTTGTAATAAAGATTGTGGGCTCTGGAACAAAAATCTTTCCGGGATTCCTCACGTTTTGAACCCACCAACGGCAATCGTCGCGAGCCTGATGAGGTAACCTTCCCTGTTGCTCCTGGCACGGAATTTTTTGCTGCAGCTTCCTTCCCGCACGCTGAATGTGTCTGGTGTGAAGTGGACCTAAAGGAGTAACCAGAGAAGCAAAGCCTAGGCGCCCTATTAAAGAGGTCCCGGACCGCCATGTCCAACGATTGGCGTCTATGACCAGTCTTAAATCCCTCAATAGACGGTTTACTTTTTGGTCCGGAAGTACATTTTCTATTTTGTAAGTGTCCCAAACTATACCTACGAATTCTGTACATTGAGTCGCTTTCATGACGCACTTTTCTGTGTTTATACACCAACCGAGACTCCGGAGAAGATCTACTGCGTGAACTATTTGATCTTTCAATGCTGATGGGTTTTGATGAGCAAACAAGGAGTCGTCGAGGTAAACGAGAATGCGCATTCCCTTTGCTCTCAGCAAACTTGCTACCCATTTGTTAATCCGAGAGAAGGCTAATGGGGCGCTCGAAAGTCCGAATGGAAGAGACGTCATTTGAAATAGCTGACCCGCATAAGCGAAGGCTAGAAATATCCGGTGGCCGTGCTTTATCGGGATGTGAAAATAAGCCTGACTGATGTCTAGCTTCCCTAGATAGTCGCCACGCTGTAAAAAGTCTGGCACCTGGTTCTGATTTACTAAGCGAAATTTCTGTGGCTCTAGGTAAGCATTCAGACGACGAAGGTCGAATATCTGTCTTAGCTTTCCCTTTGTTTTTGAGATCAGGAACATTCGTCGTGATAGGAAACCGGTTGTCAAACTGCACTTCTCTATTACGCCTAACTTAAGAAGTTATTTGAGTTCTTGGGACATAGACTGGGATTTCCTTGTTGAAAGGTTTATTATATTTTTGTGAAGGGGAACTAAGGGCGGTTTTAACACAAAGGGTTATTGTATAGCCTGAGATTACTTTTATAATCGCATTTGGGGCTCCTAGCGCTTTCCACCGCTGAGTAAAATTGGCCAATTGTCCCCCTTGAAAATTGTCAATATCTGCGTGTCTTCTTTGATTTCTTATCGTCCTTATGAAAGTTGTGTGACGTTCTTTTTCGTGGATTTATAGCGGATTTGTTGTGGCCCGCCATTATCCCTCACGAAAACCGTCAATTGCTTTTCATCATACAGATAAGACGTAGATGGGGGAATGCTATAAAGAACCCCGCTAAGTACCTCATTGTTAGGTTTAAAGGCTTTATGCCTCAGCTCTATTGTTTCAGCTTGGTGCTGGTACTGCAGTACTTGTTTTTTTTTATAGCCTAAGCAGGCAAACGAGCAGACGGGTCACCTGATGGTAAGTGATCACCGTCGCCCATGGACATTGGCAACACCGGGGGCGCCACCAACGCGTTGCCGGCCTCGAAGGAAGCGATAGACCCGCTTCTTTAAGGACCGCATGTCATAGCACTGTGGGAATACTGAGGGATGAAGTTCGTTCCACAGTTTACACGTACGCGGTAGAAAATGACGTGGAAAGCGAACTGTGGACGAACGCCAGGTATCCAGGTGGTGTTGGTGGAACCTGGCTTTATCCCGTGAAGTGCGGTGGCGAAAGTTAACCGCAGGTATTAAACAGTTCCTCAGAACATTCCCCGTTATACAGACGGTAGAAGATACAGAGAGAGCCCACATCTCTCCGCAGTTCGAGCGGATCTAAACCGTCTGTGAGCTTGGGATCGTCGACAAGACGAATAGCTCGCCGTTGGATACGGTTAAAAGGGTCCACTTGGCAAGCCGGGGCCCCAGCCCAAAGGTGGGCGCAGTACTTCATGTGAGGTCGGACTTGTGCTTTATAAAGCAACAACCTATGCTCAGGCATGAAGTACCGCTTAGCTCTGTAGAGCACCCCTAACTTCTTTGAAGCCAGTTTAGCCTTACCCACCAAGTGGTCCCGAAACTGAACATCATTCGAAATGTCGACACCTAGAATCCCAATGCTCGTAGAGATGTTAAGGGGAATGGTCTGAAACTGTGGTGCTATGACGAATGGGGTTTTTTAGCGGTTAACGCGCAAACTTGGTCCGATAAATTCTTAAAGGGGAATGCCCATCCCTCATAGAGTTTGGCCCTGAATGCACAACAAAAAAAATATGCTAGATTGTTAGTATATGATAGTGTGAATTGGTTTGTGAAAGATTATGTAAAAAAAAGTTCTAAATTAAATAATTATTCTTGTGAGTTACAAATACAAAATAAAGTGTATTTTGACTTACATGCCGGCTTGCAATTTTTAAGAACTAGGGCCAAAATTCATTCTTGATTGGGAACATACCTCTATTTCATAGCACCCGTTACGCCTTACATGCTCACCATTATATGCAAGTGCTTGTTTTATTTGGTATGCCCCGCAAGAA
Organism: Hesperia comma; assembly: GCA_905404135.1. Taxonomy (NCBI): domain Eukaryota; kingdom Metazoa; phylum Arthropoda; class Insecta; order Lepidoptera; family Hesperiidae; genus Hesperia; species Hesperia comma. The sequence goes on along the minus strand of FR990015.1, from coordinate 17,088,658 downwards.
ATTAATATCAAGTTACTACGAGTATATGACAGAATAGGGAATCTGTAACATTCTCAGACTGACATATTGACAAACTTCAATAACTTTCGAAGTTACCATTACTTCAAAAATCAATAATAAAATTGATCAGTAGGTACAAGTCCAATTTATATCTGTAGGGTTAAATATAATATGTATGGTTTTACATGTTATATGATTTCAGTTGACTATTATACATATAAATGATCTTCCTTATTTTACTAGTAACTTGTGCGAAACTGTATTATTTGCTGATGACACCTCCTTAATTTTTAAGGTTGATAGGCGGAAACATTGTTTTGACGATGTAAATAATGCTGTTTCACAAGTATTGCATTGGTACCATTGAGCACGACAATAGCATCATACATAGAGCTCCACCTTGTTATATGGAAGGACGATCTTCGAGGTCGACGAGGATCGTCTGCTTATTTCAGCGTGAATTTTATCTGCTCAGGGGTGGATCGTGACTTTGTGGAGCCCACGGTTAATACTGCTCGGGGACAGGTGGGGTGTATTTTCTATGGTGATGTATGTAATGTATACGTATCAGAAAAAAATCGGCTGTTAAAAATATTTATTTATACTACAAATACAAATGTATTACAATAACAAATATCTAATTACAAATCAACGTTTCTGCATTTTCGTGCAGCAAATTCCTTTATTTGCTTATAAATTTTAAACTTTTTGTTATATGAACATTAATATGTCCTTATTGTAATACAAATAAAAATAAGAGAAGGGACCATTTTAAAAGTTCCGTCGAGAAAAAAATCTTCAATATCCCGTATTAGTTTTAAATTCTCCTCATTAGCAAAAACCAGTATCCTACTGTTACCTTTCGCATTATAATAGTCTGCTATCAAATATTTTATAAATTCTGTATAACGCATGCTTAGTGCTATTAAAGAAAGGAACCTTTGTTACAATTGCTAAACCTTTATCTATTAATGGCTCCATATTCTTTTTGTAAATGTAATAAAAAAACCTCTTCGTTCTTCGTCTCAGCAATAGGATGTAAAGCTGGATCACACCGGGTACGCAATGCGTGTACACGTGCGTGCAGTGACGTTGTAATGTATGGGACTGTATGAGATACGGCACACCGCTTGCGTTGCGTAGATGCGTGATGCGTAGGGTAACGCATTGCAGCTCCCAGACGACAAACAGAGTGCGTACCCTACGCAGAGCGGAACGGCAACGTCGCTTTGATGCGAGCTGTGATGACGTTGTATTCAATGACATTCCCTATTGGACGTCACACCGAACATGTTTCGACACGCGCAGCTCGGAGATGCGCGTCGGAGCTGCACAGAGCTGCACGGTGCTGCAGAGAGTAGTTGTGTTATTTTACAAAATATCGGTAGTGGTGATAGGTTTTCGCTGTGATGAATAACGAAATAAAAGAAAAACTAATTGAATTAGTGCGACAAAATGAATGTATTTACAAAACTATACATAAAGACTATAAAAATGCTTCTTATAAAACGTTATTGTGGGAAAATATTGGAGCAGCACTTGGAATAGAAGGTATGTATTATGTATGTATTTTATTGACAAAAGTATGTAACAAACTTTTCTCTCACAGCAATTGCGGCATTAGGTGACCTTGTGTTAGTGTGTCTGAAAGGTATTATTGCACTAGCTTCCAAGTTTTCACTTGTTTCTCTGGGAATGGGAATCTCTTGCATCATATTGCCATGTTTTACTCTTACATAGTTGTGTAAACAACAAGCAGCCTTCGTAACGTGAATAGCCTTTTCGACATGGCATTCCATAGGTCGATGGAAAACCCTCCATTTTTCGGTTAAAATACCGAAAGTGTTTTCGACAATACGCCGTGCACGACATAGCTTGTAATTAAATGTTCGTTTTCTTGCATCATGTACAGTTGTGGCTCTGGGAAAAGGTCGCATTAAAAAGGTTTGTAATGCAAAACCTTCATCGCCGATCAAAACCTGAGGTACGGGTTCATTAGTACCAGGTAGAGGTTTAGGGGGTAATATTGATCTATCCAGTAAGTAGCGACGATAAAAGTCAGAATTTTCAAAAATGTTACTGTCGCTATGTCGGCCGTAACTACCAATGTCAACCATCAAGAATTTATAAAATGGGTCGGCGATAGCAAGTAAAACAATCGAAAAATGACTTTTATAACAAAAATAGTTTGATCCACTATTAGAAGGGCATTCTATCTTGACATGTTTCCCGTCTATGCTACCAACACAGTTTGGAAAATTCCATATCTCTCGGTAGCCCAATTCCGAATTCTTCCATATGTTATCGTCAGGGTTAGGCATGTATATAGGTTGTAAACTTTCCCAAATAGCTTTTGACACTTCCTCGATAATATTAGATACAGTGCTTCGCCCAATTCGAAACGAAAATGAGATAGTAAGAAAGGAGTCTCCAGTTCTTATGTATCTGAAAAAAAAGAGAAAAGACATCGTACACTTTTGCTGAGATATTTACTAGGTATTTATTAAATTAATGAAGTTTTATCTTATATTTTTATTTGCAGGTACCAAAGCGAAGGAGACGTGGAGAGTTTTGAGGGATGGATATATACGACACTTAAAATCAATTAAGGGCCAAACTGGTGCGAGTGCAAGTAAAAAATATTCGAAGTTCACGTGGAGTTCGCAAATGTCATTTTTAGATGGAACGCTCCAGTTAAGGGCTACAAGCAGTAATATAGCACCACTGCAGCTACCGAGTTTCAATCTGTCGCCTGTGCCAAGGCAATCACAGCCTTCCTCTTTGGAGCAACCCCCAGTGCCAAGGCAATCACAGCCTTCCCCTTTAGAGCAATCCGGACCATCGTGGCTGCATTCTGAAGTTGACGACTCTTTACCACCGCCATTACGAACATCTGATCCTCCTCCCACTCCACAATTGCCTCCACCAACTAATACTCAACCAATGCCTTCGCCAGCGTCAAGAAAAAGGAATGACACAACCAAAAAGAATGACAGTCGTAGCCCAGTAGACAACACTGAAAGAGTACTTGATTACCTCAAAAATAAAAAAAAAAAAGAATGGGATAGCATTGACTTATTGTTCATGAGTTATGCTCATTCTTTCAAAAAATTTTCAGTGCAAAATCAAAGTAAAATAAAAGTCAAATTAGCAAAATTATTTGCTGATACTGAATTGGAAGAATTCCAAAATAGGCAAAATGAATCGTCGCCGGTAATGTACCTGTCACCTGCCTACTCTATAATGTCTGACGACTCACCTGTATTAATAGCAGAAGAGCAGATACAAGACTCACCTGTATTAATAACAGAGGAGAAGATACAAGAACCAATACAACCTAGCATATTGGTAGTAGAAAGTCCTTCTCACGCACCTACACAAGAGGTAATGCTAGCCATAGACCTTACAAATTACAATTCAAATGAGTCGCAAAATTAATAAACTCATGTCGTGTGTTATAATAACACTCATATGTTGATTTTTTTAAGAAAATATAAAAAGGAAGGATACCTATTTTGTTAACTTAGTTTTGTGTTGTAAATTTTTTATAAGTTTATGTTATGTTATTATTTATGTTTTTGATTGTAGAATAATTTAATTTCCTTTCCTAATAAGGCATGTATAATTTGTTACCTGATTTTTAATAAAGAAAGATACAAACCTTAAACAAATTGCTAGTCTTTCTCTTGTTCCAATAGCCATTCTGTAGTTGGTATTCTGTTTAAATATACGTGGTTTCACTAAATCATGCAATTCTTCAAAAGAACTTTTTGACATGTGGAAATACCAAAAAAAGCGATCCTCGTGTGATTCAAGTTCACGGCATAGGTTATGGTATTCACTGTGTGTTTCTCTTTTTTTATTAATACCATGGACCCAAAGCCTTTTTGCACGCACAGGAGCATTTTGGCACAACATCAGCAATATTGCTTCTTCTTCGTCAGAAGAACTAAATCCCTCCTCCCAATCGTCGTCAGACATCTTGCACAAGAGAAAATGGAAAAAATAAATACGCGAACGCACCAACCACTTGTGATCCGTGTGCAGCACGTAATGCGTGACCCTACGCGTAGGCCTATGCGCTACCCAGTGTGGCAGGGGTACACGGACGTGTAGACGTGCTGCAGAGCTGCATAGAGCTGCAGAGAGCTGCATACGGACCCGGTGTGCTCTAACCTGTATTGCTTGACCAGAAAAATAGAAAACCTGTCATGAGGGAGCTAAAGTTTCCTTTTTTATGGCAACAGCACAGACAACAGTAACTATAGTAACGCTCGTGTTATTATTGTCATTTTGACAACCATGTCGGAAATGTTACTTATGGAAATAAATATTATTTTATACGAAATGTTATTTTAGCACATAGTAAACCACTATTCTTTCACGAATATGAACCGTTTTTATCATTTTAGCACAAAATCGAAGCTCAAAGTAAAAAGACAAACATGAGACAAACTGTGACATTCAAATTCACTGACAAGCAATATACGATTGACGTTTAGAAACTAAGCGTTGCCAGTAAAATAAATTAGTTCCATGAGTTTACCGCAATATGGCGAGGTTTTTTATATTCCTGGTCAACCAATAGAACGTATTATATAAATAATAATAATAATAAAATTTTATTTCAGGCATCGAGGGCCATAACCTCAGATTATAGAACCAAAAGGCAGATGTAGTCGTTCAAGTATGACGTGAAGTTACTAAAGCAAATACAAAATAAAAAGCTAATACAATCTCGTGTCAGTACTAAGGAAAGCGTCAAATAGCATAAACGTCGCAAATTTCAAATTTTCTAAAATAATTTTATCAGATAAAATGCCGTCTTGCATTTTTAAATTCTGTAAAAGCTGTTCGCAAAACTAAAGAAAAGGAGATGGAATGTCTTTTCACAGGTAATTCTTCATTATTTCATTATTTATTTGAGATAATATTTTTGCGGTCCGCTCGGAACACAAAACCTCGACAATCATTCATTTGTATTCCAGCTTTATATGAAAATCGGTTACCCTAAATTTGGGGAAATATGCATGGGCTATTTGAACACTGATCGATTTATAAAATAAGGCAAAAAATATATTTTAAAAGTAAATAATTTTTTTTAAACCTAAAAATCAGGAAATACAGCCAATAAAATTACCATTTTAACATACCTAGGCAAACAGATTTAAATGAAAATGTCACGTTTGCCCACGATAGAATGAAATTAAAATTATATAGTAATATTTTAGTTAAGTCTACTGACTAAAATGATTACAATTACAATTTTTGCAGATTGCCGACAGATGCCGTAACAAGAGAAAAATGGATTCATATTATTCGGAAAAGCAGGCAAGATATTAATTGGCTGCCATTTAGTGAGGATGACGTGTATCTCACTAAAAGAGGACGTTGGTTGATTAAAAAGCATCAAAGCCGAATTTTTGTTACTTATAATAAATAATATTATGTATATTGATATTTTGATGGTTTTCGATTAAAAACATCTACCCAAAGGGAAAAAAATCGATAGGTTAATTAAAACAATTAAAAATATTTAAGCATGATTGTATATAGGTATTAAAAGAACATTTACACTTATACTTTTTGATAACTAGTGATATAATTAAAATCAATTATTATTATTACATTTAATAAAACTTTAATTTTTGCCTGTTTTTCTGTGCATTTGTTCAGCCTTATCTCAGGAACGGCTTAACAAATTTAGATGGAGTTTTCACTGACGTATTCAAATGAGCTTGGGTTAACATTTAGTGTGTGTTGAATCGGTACACAAATAAAAAATCACGTCAATTTAAAGAATACCATCCCTCATTTATCGATTACGGGCTTACCGAAGCGAAACAAGGGCGTTCACTAGTAATAAATAATTTGCCAATTTAATTGTGCATAATGTTTTAAGCTGGAAACTCAAAAATTACTCGCCAGATGGCGCTCAATTCAACATGTATGTGTAAAGTTCTCGTCACAACAAATTAATCAAGTCCAAACACTAGATAACTGCAGTAAATCGTTGAGGAGTTCCCACGACTGTCTTTCGGCTTCATCAGATCGACTCCAGACCTTCTTGAAATGGTAGCGCTTTAATGTATTTATGATAACATGAATAAACACACTAGTCTTCCATACAATTTTCGGAAGTTGCCCTCGTTTTCTCCGAGATGCCATCATCAGATCCTGATGATCCTTTCAAAAGGACCCCACTGCGCATATCTACTTTACAACAAAAAAAGAATTATCAAAATCGGCCCATAAACGACGAAAAAATCGCTGAACAAACATAAAAAAAGCATATATACGGTCGAATTGAGAACCTCCTTCTTTTTTGAAGTCGGTTAAAAATTGCGGGAGATTATGACTTTTCACTAGGCAACCTCATACACACAAAGAATTACGTATACATACGGTGTAATTGCTAGTTGACATTAAGGTTGTCATGCACACATAGTGAAAAAGCGACTTCACATCATTCGTCGCTTTTCTTTGCGAATGTTCTATCTGCCTTTTGGTTCTATAATCTGAGGCCATAACATATACATGTCGGAGCGCACTCAAGTCCTGCGCTAGTCTTTCAACGCCATCTGAGGAGAATCGCTGGAACTACTTGTTGGAGTAGACACACAGTGTTACAGTAAAGTCCTGCGCTGATCTTACAACGCCATCTGTGGAGAATCCCTTTAACTATTTGTGGAAACGTCAAACAGTTATTGTTTGGGCATGGTTGGCATGGAGTGGGGGTTAGAGATGACACTATAAAGAACCAGAGCTGTTATGATGGGGGGCTTTTTCGGAATTGAGCGCTTAGACCGAGTAGACGTGTAGAACCCACTGCCATACCAAACTTGCCGCGTTTCCATGTTTAATCCGAAGTAATCTTGCTGATCCTTTGCTACTTTGCTATTATTTTGTCGTAAGCTTTATTTCTAAGTTTAATTTAATGTAATCTGAATTAATTTTGGAAATAGTTCATTATTTGTTATAAAACTGTATTGAATTGTTGTAATAGACCTTTAAACTCGGTGTACTGACTATTATTTCTGACCTCCAGCCACGTATAACCCAAATTATATCGACCGCTCTGGCCTTAGCGCCGTTATACATATGTAACATTCATACACATAAAAACTTAAAACTAAGTCACTTAATTTCGGTTAATTTCGGCGAAGTGAGTCGCGCCTCCGGGGACTGCCGGTCAACTCTTCTTTTATGAAGGTCGATAATCCCTCGTGTAGCACTGCTAAAGAGCTGAAAGGAGACTGGCGGGTTTTCAAGGAGGGTCTGGCGTGGACACCTACATGGATAATTTTTATGTATTATCACAGCGTATATTATTAGAAACTAATAGGTATTTGTAATTTCTTCAGAGAACTTGTCTGTGTAGCTTTAATTATTATTTTAATTTACCTAAGAGCATGAACCTATAAAGAGATGGACGTAGTGTCATTAAGACAAAACTGTGACATCGTAATGGCGGCGGTTAGACATGAGTGAGTGAATCATGGGGTTGTCAGGTTAGCCAAATATTTTACCAATAAAACGCAGTTAAAAAGATGAAAATATTTTAATTGTTAAAAATTTTTTTTTACAAAAAAGGGACCGACTTCAATATCGACCAGCAGAGACCAAATAAAATCAAAGATTTAATGATTTTATGGGAAAATACCTGTTAAAAGAATTTAAAACACTGAATTAGTTTTATTTAAAAACCTGAGATTAGAACTATTTTCAATAAATTAAAACATCAAAATACTGCAATCGGCCATTGTGTCTGAAACACGAAAGACAGCCATAACTTGACGATGACGTCAGTCTTCAGTGAGCGATCAAACTTCACTATATTTAGTTGTTAAATCAATTCTACTCGATTTAATAATAATGAAAATAGGTATTTTAGTACTGAATGATTCGTGAGTGATATACGTAAAATGAAAATAGGCTTTGATAAGATATATAGCTCAAATTTGCCCAGGATTGATAAATTGATTTTGAGTAATTTCCCCGCAAAAAAATACAGAATTTAGCTCGTCTTCAGTAAGGAACGCCAGAATTCCCTTGTAAGTAAGTTATACATTATTGTATAAAAAAATCTTTATATCACTAGATACAACCACCTTAGTTAAAAAAACTTGTTTTGAACTCAAATGACAAATGATATTTTATTTTACTTTTTTAGGGTATTGTACAATTACTTTCATTGTTTATTTTTGAGTCAAGCTCCCCAACATCATCTGAGTTTTTAGTTTAGGATTAAGAACCTGATACCTACAATTAGAGTAGCAAATGGGTATAGCTAGAAAGCACCTAATATTGTATTACTTCTAAGTAGACACGTAATAGGTATCTGATAATAATCATATACCTATTATATTTATTTTAAATATTATTTTCTTGTTTGGAACATGTAAAAACACTTTGTTGGGGTTTGTTATCGATGTATTTTTACACAGAGGTACAGTATACTACTAAATCTTTTTGGAATTAATTTTAATTACAAATGTTTTTCGCGGTCTCTGAAAAAATATTAGGAAAATAGCTGTAAACTTGGTTAAACTATAGATTATTACCGAAATAAAGGTTTTTTAGTCAATAGTGAACGTCTACCCCGTTTATAGAAGAAGATTTCAAAATCTTTCGTCATGCCTATTATCAAAATCGGCTCATAAACGACGAAAAAATTGCTTAACAAACATAAGAAGAAGCATAATATAATACGGTCGAATTGAGAATTTCCTTATTTTTTTTTTTGAATTCAGTAAAAAAATTAACAAAATCAAAATCAAATTTTAAATTATTACACTAGGCAACAAAAAATCTTTTTTTTTATCAGAGATCTGATTATGTGATTCGGGATTCACCATGCTAGAGAGAACCCAACTATTTTCGCCGTTACAATTTCGAATTATTAAAGTCGTTTATCCATATTAAAGGAGATCATTCAAGTCTCGAACATTTTGTACCCAAAAATGAAAGTGCCGGCCAGAAAAAAAAATTACTGGATTCTGAAGCGCAACAATGTCCTGAAGATTTTTTACTATGACAAGGAACGTCTACGATTAACCCCCCGGCTGCTATTTGAGTTTGAAAATACAAAATATAATTATTTTCCTACCATTTTTGGAGCATCACATTATGCTTAAAAGTTGACAAACAACCTAGGTAAGTAATAATAATAATAGGTAAGTAGCTACCTGCTATCACATTACACTGAAAAGTCGACAAACTAAGTAGGTAAACAAGCTAAGTAATAATAATAGCTAATTAGTTAACTACAACCACACTAGGCTTAAAAGTTGACAAACAACTGAAGTAAATAAGCTAAGTGATAATAATAATAGCTAATTAGCTACCTGCTACTATGTGCATCTTCGCCCTTTGACCGCGTACCCCCTCCACCCCGTGCCTGTACGGTGATAATGCACAAAACGAAAAACCAAAATTAGTTAGTTATCCATGCAACTTAAGTTACATAGGACAACTACCAATCATTTTTCAATATTTGACATTGTTGCGCTTCAGAATCCAGTAATTTTTTTTTCTGGCCGGCACTTTCATTTTTGGGTACGAAATGAATGATGTCCTTTGCCTTAGGAAATCTGGTAAAAAATAAATAACTTATAAAAGAATTTATAAAATAAATAACTCAAAGTCACCAAATTTCCCACAATCTCGGCAATATGCTTACGTGAATACTGACAACACTGAACTTTAGTAGTCTTTATGATCGTCGAAAATGAAATTTTATTTCGATATTTTTTAAATAGATAAAGAGAATAAATTAATAAATTACCTATAAAACGTGATTCCACGATTTTTTTCCTTTGGTTTTTGCGGAATTTCACCACGCAAGACATCTTTTTTGACCTACTATTTTCTCCACGTTACTTATCGGCCGCGTTGACGTTTGAACTCGTAATGGCCGACCAGTGTGTCAATGTGTGTCATGCTGGCTTGTATAATGCCACCAACTTATCTGTTCAGTAGAAAAAAATGGAACTAAAAAAAGACAACGTCAATTTTGAAATGTCATGTCCGCTGTCAATTTTTTGAAGTGCGAGTGCTCTATGTGTTTTAATTCGATTTCAATTGCAAAAAGTGATTAGAAATGCCTGAGCCTCTTAGAAGTGATGCAACATTAGTTATTTTAAAAGTTTTAGATTGTACGAGGGAAGAAAATTGCCTGCTAACTCCGAAAATAACGTTTGAATATATGGCAGACTACGTCGCAGTTACAACATGTTAGTGTTGCTATTGCTAGTTAATTAATTGTCCGATAAAATTCAAATAAATATTTCAGTTATTTTATTTTCCTCACTTATGTTTGCATAATCAATATCAGTATCGAATTTTTTTATACTTTATATAATTATATCTTGATTACAGTTATATTATAATTATATCTTAATTATATCTTTGTTACAGGAGTTAGTGAACAATTTGTTTACAAGCTAATGAGTGAAAAAAGCTGAAGAAATTTCTCTGGCGCATCGCCATCATTTTCCACAGGGATTTCTCGTCTTGAACCCCTCAAACTTAGAAATCACGATGACAGTTATTTTAATAAAATATATAAAAATATAAATAATTATAGTCAATAACAATGGAATTTTTATTTCTCTTGTCCTGAAATTTTAATTTTTATATGAAAAAGTAAAATTTGACTGTGTTGGCCTACGTAATTCTTTTATTTTTGGATGTTTCCGTTTTTTTAAGTTATGTGCGTTTTAAGCATTTAAATGTCACTTGATATAACGGTAAAGGAAAACATTGCCAAACCGCACTCAGCATGGTGAACTTAAAGCATGCATGCAATGGTCTTAACCTTCTCAATATGAGAAGAGACCTATGCTTAATAGTGGGCCTGGGCCCTGATGGATTGAGATAATGTTAACATCCTATGTTACTGCTGTCATTGCATGGTAGTTTAAGTTAGTAGCCACAGCCCAAGTTGTGTATCTATATTCGTCGGAAAGGCTTTGTCATCATTTACCATCGAATTATGTGCAACATCTGGTAAAAATCATAGGTCTCAAAGTTGTTGAGCTCCCTTGACAGTCGCCAAATTTTATTGTATGGTAACATTGAACGCTGCACTAGCGACATCCGTTTACTGAACAGATAAGTTGGTGGCACTATACGGATAGCGACCTGGCCGACCTGACCGACACAGCTTGTAGTTTAGCGAGGCTCCGTCCATCTCTTTATAGATTCATGCCTAAGAGGCATCTTGTTTGATAGTTGACACTTAACTGTCAAACAGCTGATTGTAATAGCCCCAACAGACTCACGCGAGAAGTCTCGCCGTGAAATCTTGAAGGCGCTCCACATTCACGCGAGACATTCACGCGAGAATCTCCGGAGATTCTCTGCGAGAACTGTAGCGAGAACTTCTTTGGGTACACACTCTCACAAAGTTCTTAAATAGTTCTCACTACAGTTCTCGCGTTCGATGACGATGGACGCAGAAGTAACCGCTGCGACAAGTTTATTGTTATGCGCATTCGCATATTATAATTATGCGTATGCTAAAGAGAAAAAAGTTATTAAAAAGAAGTGGCGAAAAAGAAGATGGTGGATGACAAGTATTCATCGTAATAGAACAAGGTAAGTACTTTTTGAACGACTATGTAGGTATTTTATATTTTTTATGTCTCATGATTATTTAAAAAAATCCTTGATCACGTTAAGATTTATTAATGCATCAACCAAAAATGATCAACACTTTATAATAATCATGCTAATGAAATAACTTTCTCTTTTTACAGCCTAACTATGGATCAGCAGTTACATGAATTAGTGGCCGAACCATCAAATGAATTTAAAAAGTTTACTCGAATGTCTTTGGTGGATTTTGAATATTTATTGAATAAAGTGTCAACACAGATTTCTAAGCAAAATACTCAATTAAGGGAATCCATTCCAGCTCGGACACGTCTTGCAGTAACATTACGATACTTGGCCACAGGAGATGACTACCAAAGTCTTCATTTTTTATTTAAAATATCCCCACAAGTTATTTCGCAGATAATACCAGAAGTTTGTCAAGCCCTAAATGAAGCATTAAAGGAACATATAAAGGTATGTGTGAATGGCTGTTGCCACCTGTAAAAAAATACAATATGACACATTTTATGATTTTTTATTAAAAAACTTATTAAAATTAAAAGTAGGTATTACAAAAATTTTTACATGATACAAGTTAAATTATACCAACGGATGCCCACTTACGACCAAATTACATTTTTTTAAGTGTCAAATCTAGTATCAAACAAATTGTTTTATTTATCACACAATTGAAAGGCTTCAATGATGATATTAGATGCAGCCCGGTTATTTTCCTGAACAAGTGAATTTGGCGAAATTGAACCTTCATAGGTTACAGTACCTATTTCTGCACTAGTGTTTGAATCAGGAATGTCAATAACTGGTGGGCAAATGACGTCATTCGACTGAATATTAATATTTGAATTTGGTGAGTTATGAATGATCGGTTCGGAATGTGAGGATGACGAGGTTCCAGGTCTCTGTTGATATTGATCGTGAGATGAGTTGCGTGATAATAGAATAAATTGACTGGCATGTTGTGACTGTCGTGACGGTGTTGGTACTGGTGAGTGAGGAATGATCGGCTCGGAATGTGAGGATGACGAGGTTCCAGGTCTCTGTTGATATTGATCGTGAGATGAGTTGCGTGATAGAATAAATTGACTGGCATGTTGTGACTGTGGTGACGGTGTTGGTACTGGTGTGTAATGAATAATCGGCTCGGAATTTGAGGATGACGAGGTTCCAGGTCTCTGTTGATATTGATCGTGAGATGAGTTGCGTGATAGAATAAATTGACTGGCATGTTGTGACTGTGGTGACGGTGTTGGTACTGGTGTGTAATGAATAATCGGCTCGGAATTTGAGGATGACGAGGTTCCAAGTCTCTGTTGATATTGATCGTGAGATGAGTTGCGTGATAGAATAAATTGACTGGCATGTTGTGACTGTGGTGACGGTGTTGGTACTGGTGATGAGAATTCAGAATGTACTGCATATTGCATATACATGCCATCTATATCATGCATAAATCTTAATCTTTTTTCTTCCGGTAATTTTCTCAATTTTGTAGCCAAAAGCTTTGCATACAAGTCACAATCATCGTCTTCTTTTGGAATTGGTTGAGGTGTATTTCTTTTAACAGTTGCATTAAACGTAGACAAGGCTTCCTTCATGACTTTTTCTGCTTGAAATACTTCGGTGGGGTGTTTTCGTCGACGAATTGTTGATGCATTTGTATTGACTGTATGACTTTGATCATCAGCTTGCGGATTTTGATTAGTCTGATTTTCTTCAAGTTCTTCATTTCTACTAGTAGACGGCTCCTCCTAAAATAGAAATAAATTAAAATGATTATTTTTATTCTTGCAGTTACCATCGTGCCCCGAAGAATGGCTACAAATCGAAAAAGACTTTGCATTGAAATTTCCGCGTGCTGTGGGATCAATAGATGGCAAACATATTGTTTTAGAATGTCCCATAAATTCCGGATCGGAATATTATAACTATAAAAGAACATTCAGTATAGTTTTGATGGCGTTGGTTGATAGTCACTACAATTTTATTTTCGCAGACATAGGCTGTCAAGGCAGAATTAGTGATGGCGGAGTTTTTACTAACACAGTTTTATGGTCAAAAATGCAGACCAATGACTTAAATTTACCACAACCACATCCGCTGCCTGGTTCAAACATCGACGTGCCATACATTTTTTTGGGAGACGGCGCTTTTTCCCTTTCGGAAAACATTATGAAACCCTATTCTGGAAATCACAACTTGGGATCCCCAAAACGAAAGTTTAATCAGATTTTGTCTGGAGCACGAGTAGTAGTTGAAAATACTTTCGGCATTTTGGTAACAAAATTTAGAATTTTCAAGAAACCAATAAATTTACAACCCGAAAAAGCCGCCTTGATAACGTTGACATGCATACTCTTACACAATTTCTTGAGACGAAGCACTACATCATCACACATCTATACACCTTCCGGAACCATAGATACTTATGACACTAATAATTTATTAATAGAGCCCGGCTCTTGGAGAGGAGAAATGGAGAGCACCTGTGCTATTCGAAATCCGCGACATATTCCACGGCGAGCGGCTCATCACGCAACAGAAATAAGAGATGAATTCGCTAAATATTTCAGTAGATAGGTTATGTACTGGTTGTCAATAGACATAAGTTGATTGTACTTACTAATAAAGGAAAACTTGCTGTATCGTCGAATAAGGCGTTTTTGTACTTTCCTATATGTAATAATAATTATAAGTAATAAAAGTTGCTGCTTACCGTATTTATTGTTTTCTTACATTTCGTAGTATCCCCAAAAAAAGAGTCTATTATTTCGTATGCGAACCATATCGGCTTGTAAACATCGTTGAAAGGGTTTGGCCTTTCATTGGGTTAACACTTAATAGAAATGGAGAAAATTACGGATGGCACTATCAAGCGTTCGCTTCCTTCCACCGCGCCGACAGACCAGGATTCAATGTCCGCGCAAAACCTCAAGCAAATATTGTGCACGACTCACCTTGACTGCTACACTGCGCTCCAGCCTTCAGATCCTCGTTTGGTACTCACTGACACTGTTCTGGCTGGCCAGCCTTTCGGTATCACAGCGCGATGGAAAGTTCTAAGATGTCTTTAATAAATAAATTATGATATTCACGTATAGAAGGTCATTGATATTCACGGATGAACTGAACGATTGGGACGATAATCGGTTGATTTCAGAAGGGTTTCGAATTTTCGGTAGAATCACGTAACGGGTCGATGCGTATGCGTTTAACTCGAATTATGAACTGTACTGTCTTCATTCCGTATCACGTGGTCGTGCATTGCGTGTAACGCGTTGCTATTGGCCTTTTGCAGGAGCAATGAAATCCAACGATCAACGCTGGCGAATGGAAGACGAACGATTTTTGTTAATGCCATCGAAGTAATAGAAAAGAAAGATAAGAACGGAACATTCCGCCCACCAAAATACAGGTGAATGTATTTTAAAAATAAAATGGAATTAGTGAAAACTAACGAATACGTACATGAACAACTTACTAACTAATGGTTTGACTACGAATTAAAGATTTGTAACGATATGATCAATCCATTGATCCGGCAAAGAACATAACTTCGTCAACGGTCGCATGAGAACGGATCCATTAGACACGCGAACGGTAGCGACGCGAACTACACCGTCTGGGCCAGGATGCAGCGACTGTACCCGCGCGACAGGCCAGTGTAACGGTACGGTACTATCCGATTTGATGATAACCATGCTACCAATATTTAACGGCTGAGAATCCTTCGTCCACTTTGCTCGCTGAGTCAGCGTATGAAGATATTCTGTCTTCCAACGCGACCAAAACACTTGCTGAAAGCGTTGTATGAGTTGCCATCTTCCCAAACGGTTAATATTTAAATTACAAACATCCTCATCGGGAACAGATGTTAACGGTTCAAGAGTGAGAAAGTGGCCCGGAGTTAATATCGACAGGTCGTTCGAATCTGACCTCAGTGGACAGAGTGGCCGCGAATTTAAACAGAGGAGCGCTTTCGAAATTTTCGCTTCGCGATGTTTACCTGCCTTGATACGAAACGGTCCAGCGTAATCAACGCCCACGATGGAAAATGGCACCGGATTGACCCGTGCGGCTGGTAAATCACTCATGAATGGTTCGAGAGACATGGGGTTCGTCTTATAACACTGAATACGCTTTGACAGACGTTTACGAATTATACGTTTTGCAGACAAGATCCAAAATTGTTGAGACAGTAAATATTGCATAGTATTAGTACCTGCATCACATTTTTCGCGGTAGATTGCTTCAATAACTTTGGAAGTCAATTTTGAATCGCGAGGTAGAAGAGCGGGGTGTTTATGCTCAATTGCGAGTCCGGATCTAGACAATCGCCCGCCCACCCTGAGAATTCCTTGGGTATCTAAGAAGGGAATTAACCTTCGCGTTTGCGTAGCGAGAGGGGTTCCCGACCGTATCTGCTTAATTGCGGTAGCAAAAAACCGAGCCTGAATATGTTTTACAATTAGTAAAAGCGCTTTATGAAGGTCCGATCGACTTGATATTGGTGAAGAACAACGAGTACGAATAGAATCAAAAAACTTAAGCCACACGCATACAGGGCGTTGTATTTTACGATTTGACGAATAACGTTCAAACAATGTATCTAAAACGGAAGGCGAAGAATCACTGTGCGTGACAAGTGAATACGAACTCTTTTCTTCCGCCTGAAGAGCAGCCTCATCCAATACTTCTACCGTACGAGGCCAAGACGATTTCGGATGAGATAACCAAGAAGGCCCCGCCCACCATAACCGATTATGAACGAGCAACGATGAAAGTTGGCCGCGGGACACTACGTCTGCAAGAGGAAAATTACGATCTTCATCCAATAATAGTTGCTTATTAAGATTGGGGTTTTCGACAAGCTTTCTTTCGAGCGAATGACAACAACGTAAAGCAATCTCACGGAAGCCAGGAAAAGATAAGTTATCGGAAACTTCTTTAAATGGCAACGAAACAACGTAGGCACCTTCAGGGTCATGGGAATGCTGCGTCACGAAGCTTTCCTCGCATCGCTGATCATCAGGAGTAAGGCGTGATGAATGGTCGAATGGTTCTAACTCCCATAAATTTTTTACTGCGTCTTGAAGTAAGTCCTCATCTTTAATGAAAAAAGATTGTACTTCATCATCTTTACAGCTTACACTTCCCAGAAGGATCCAGCCGAACACAGAATTAAGCGCAGACGGTTGCGTTAGTCCTCCACCGATACTTCCGGGTAATAGAATTGTGGCGAAGACTTCAGCACCGAGGAGAAGATCTATCGAGCCAGGTTTGTGGCATTCCGGATCAGCAAGAGTAAGACCTTGTAAATGATGCCATGAAGAATTGTCGAGGCGAGTGGACGGCATCACTCCAGAAATGCTAGGTAACGTGAGGGCAGCGACGGTGAACAAAAACCGATTATTTGCACCAATTTCAAGCTGGACACTGCCTGTGACGGCTGAAGTCGCTTGGCCTAGGCCACGGACCTGGCGTGAAAGAACATGAAGATTTATGCCTAGCCGTTTAGCAGCATTTTCAGTGATGAAATGCGCCTGACTTCCTGAATCAATCAAAGCACGAAGAGATACGAAATTGCCGTTCGAATCACGAACTTGAACAACAGCAGTGGAAAGAAGTACGGAGGAACCGCTACCAAGGCTAGTAAGTACATTGGGTGAACCTGGGCCATTGGAGTTCTCTGAGGACTGTTCATCTTGATGGAGAAGAGTGTGATGTCTCTGATGACATTTTTGACACGTAAAAATAGATCGACAGTTCCTCACACTGTGCGCAGGTTTCAAACAATTGAAACACCAGTTTTGAGCTTTCGCATGTTCGATTCGTTCAGGAGTTGATTTCCGTAAGAAGCTATCACAACGAGAGATAGAATGGCTTTCCGAACAAAAGACGCATTGATAACCCCTTGAGGTGGACGCTGAAGAAACTGATGATGATTGAGGATTGGAATTGGCAGGGCGCTGGTTCAAGTTAGACTCGAATGTATCTGCAAAGCATACAGTAGGCGACTTGTGTATTTTAGTATTCGTATTAATTGCCTGACGATGTTCTTGAGACGTGAAGTGTGTATCTCGAACGAGGGCTTCACACTTTGAATAAAGAAATTCCTTCAGAATGCTATAAGAAGGAAATTCCGTTTTAGGGTTGCTACGCTCAAATTCGCATCGCGTTTTCGAATCAATTTTAGAGAGGATTAGATAAGAAAGAACGAAATCCCAGTGGTCAATCGGTAAGTTAAGACTCTTTAAGATAGATAAATTTTCATTGAATAGATCAAGGACACGTCTAAACTCATGCGGTGAATTTGTTTTGAAATTAACGTTTAAGATTTCCTTCCAGCAAGTAAAAGCTAATTCACGTTTATCCCGGTAACGTGTTATCAGTGTTTGAAACGCTTCCTGATAATATTTACCGTTGACAGGAAACGCGCGAACCAGTGCGGAGGCCTCGCCCGATATATTAGACAGTAGGTAATGCATGCGATCTGTGTCCGACAATGTCGGATTCGAATGAACGAGTGAATTAAAAATATCGTAAAACTCAGGCCATGACTTTATGTTACCGGAGAATTTAGGAATTTGAACCTTAGGTAGTTTGACTTTAGGCTCGGTACAATTTATACTTGAAGTTGTATTGGACGTATTCGAATTAATCAGTTTTCGATGAAACACAAGTCAAATTCCGCGCGCAGCTCATCATCACCTCCTGGCTCGGATGTGGACTCAAGAACGGTTAAAATATCTGAATGATTTTCTTCGAAACTATCAACGTATCCTTGTACCGCCGAATAATGAGCAAGGAACAGTTCAGTCTGCGACTCATCGTATTCCGCAAGTCGAGCTACCTCCAATACACGAGAAAGTCTATTGAACGCCAAGGTTCTCTTTCGACGAAGAATGGGTAAGTCCTGAACTGTGGGTCCCGTTGTACCAAGATCAATGCTTCTCGAATATTGTTGTTTTACTTTCTTCGTCGCTGATAAACGCTTAGAACGCAATAAAGACATGTTCGGTTAAATTATTTATGTAGGTACTTAATTCCAATAACAAAGAAAACTGGAATTATTGTATTAATACACGTATGAACAGCCGCCTTTGATATGTACGCAATTCAATGTTTAATAAACTTCTTAAATGATTAGTAGGTATAAATCTGTACTACTAATTTTATTATAGGCTTAAAAGTTTTAAACGATTACATGCACAAAAGTATGTTTTTAAACGTAAGTATCGATTTGTTTATGCAGCCGGTTGAAATGATAACGATTTTTAGAATCACTACATAAACATGATCAATACCTACACACAAAATGCAAAATTAAACGTATGAAAAACCGAACGCGGCCGGCGAGTGGCGATTAGTAAATATATCTAGGTACGTAAGTCGAGCGAACAACTAACACTAATAAATACGCCAGCCAAGTAGGTATCCAGCAACAACACAGCAATACGGAACGTCTGGTAGAATACACGAATCGGTCTATGGCCTACTCAGATAGCGGTCTATGGAATATGTCGAACTTGATTAATATTGTTTTGTAACGAAAAACAAACGAACGAATTTAACGAATACTAATACGAATAGTTATGTCCTAATTATTTGCAAACGCTTCCACTAACAGTACTTACAACCGTTTATGTACTAGTAAGTACTTATCGTATTTGATGTAAGTAATGTATTGCCGTGCGATCTATAAACTCAATTTAGGTATATTAAGCCGACTCAGTATAACGTGACTAAATAAAAATGACGTTTGCGTTACGAATGCAATACGACGGATAGGTACCGTTCGCCCGTGTTCGGATTATACACATACAAAATGAAATGAATATTTGAAATATTACCGAAATACTGACGAAGTTATGTTATTTACGTATACAGTAAGCAAATAAACGATGTTGTTCATGTATAACAATAAATGATTACACAAAGAATGTTGAAGATTATTGTACGACTAATTTTTATTTTAAACTGAGGGTGAACGGAGAAAATTACACAAATGAATTTTGCAATTTAAGATGGAAATTATGCTATTTTAGCTTATTTTGTCCCTGTTCGGGCGCCAAAAAATGAAAGGGTTTGGCCTTTCATTGGGTTAACACTTAATAGAAATGGAGAAAATTACGGATGGCACTATCAAGCGTTCGCTTCCTTCCACCGCGCCGACAGACCAGGATTCAATGTCCGCGCAAAACCTCAAGCAAATATTGTGCACGACTCACCTTGACTGCTACACTGCGCTCCAGCCTTCAGATCCTCGTTTGGTACTCACTGACACTGTTCTGGCTGGCCAGCCTTTCGGTATCACAGCGCGATGGAAAGTTCTAAGATGTCTTTAATAAATAAATTATGATATTCACGTATAGAAGGTCATTGATATTCACGGATGAACTGAACGATTGGGACGATAATCGGTTGATTTCAGAAGGGTTTCGAATTTTCGGTAGAATCACGTAACGGGTCGATGCGTATGCGTTTAACTCGAATTATGAACTGTACTGTCTTCATTCCGTATCACGTGGTCGTGCATTGCGTATAACGCGTTGCTATTGGCCTTTTGCAGGAGCAATGAAATCCAACGATCAACGCTGGCGAATGGAAGACGAACGATTTTTGTTAATGCCATCGAAGTAATAGAAAAGAAAGATAAGAACGGAACAATCGTCGACAGAGTTTTCTGATTTCTTAACTTTATTTTTGTACCCTCTGTAGCTTGCAAATAACGATGTTTTTTGTTTTTTAAGTCATCAATGGGTATTCCCATCAGTTCACTTAGACGACACCACGCATCATGGTTTTTTAGTTTATTTTTGTAGTCTTTTAAATTTGTATTCCATAGCACGGGTTCCGCTTGGAAATATTCCAAAAATTTCAACTCAAGTTCGGTTGTCCAAGTTACGCTCATATTGACGCCACAAGTTACACAATTACTTCCGTTCAAGTCGGCGGCGCGCGCGCTACTGAGAAACATGCGAGTGTGGAGTCAATACACGTTCTCGCCTGTTCTCACGTTCTCGCGCTCCTTTGTCTCGCGCCAAAAAACCGACAAAAAGTGGAGAAAAGCTGGAGAACAACGCGAGAACTTGAGAAATCGCTTCCACATTCACGTTTCTCGCATGTTTCTCGCGTTCTCGCGAGATTCTCTTGAGAATGTGGAGCGCGCTTTGCCGAGAAATTGCGCGAGAACCGAGAAGGCATCTACACTCATGCGACCTTCTCATTCGCATTCTCAATCGTCATCCGGAATGGACGTCAGTGCAGCGGCTTTGGTTTTGTGTGCATTAATATACTATAATCTTGTGAATACTAAAATAAGAAATAAATTAATATAAGTACTAAAATAATAATAATAATTGGTAACCACAGAGTAGATTATTTTAACTAGAAATGTAAATTTTAAATACAAAAACACACAACGGTCCCACTGAGACCGAACGAGAATATGAATACGGTTCTCTTTTCTCGCCCGAGAAACCCTTTGAAGCGGGCAAAAATACTGACACCGATCCGAGAACAGGCGAGCCCGAGAACGAGACTGCGAGAAACCGATCACATTCACGCTTCTCGGGTGTTCTCGGGGGTTCTCGGCGTGAGTCTGTAGCCGCTATAAAACTAACAAAGGACTTGATTAAAACGAAATGAATGAGGTAATATGGAATGTTACTTGATTTATTACCCGACTGCGTCAGAAGGTTGAACAATAGCATCTCTTCCACTTTTTGTACCATCGATTAAAACATTATATAAAATAAGTTTTTGCACTTATGTGCCTTGATTGTATTCTACCTCTTAGCAACCACGTGGCATCCGATATTGACAGATCTTGTAGTAAATCGCTGTCAACCTCTCTGCATACTTCAATTATATATCTACCATTTGCTCTTATATGCTCGCCATAATATGATCGAGCCTGTTTAAATTGGTATGTACTGTATTTTGTTCCATTACTTTTGTAAGATTCAATAAAGAATAAATAAAATAAAGAATAAAATAAATATTTTACTCTGTATGTCCCAATGGCAGAACAACTTTTGCAACTCATTTTTTATGTATTCGGCCGTGTGTCGATCATGGGATTTTCATTCAGCCATTCTTCATCTCCCAATTTATTAAGTAATGGGCTGTTACAGCTTGGTACGACGTTGTTGCCCTAGAAGTCCAGCCATCTGTAGTGATCGATATATGTTTAGCACTCTCCAATTCTACTTTTAAATTTTTTTTTTGGACCTCAGAATGGTGAGCATCCAATAAAGTATTACTTAATATATATCTTGAAGGAATTTTGTATCCTGGTTCTAAGAAATTAATAAGGTCTTTAAACCAATATAATTAGGGATCTATATTATAATTAGGGATAGAGTTTAAAAAATAGTATTTGATTTATTTAACATTATGTTTTTATTTAATATTATGTCTAATTTCATTTTAAGAACAAAATATTTTTATTTTTTTAATGTTTTATTATTTAATATGTCTAATTTCAAAGATTTTATTGTTGAAATGTTTTTGACCATAAATAAGTGACACATGTGTTGCTTTTTCATTATAATTTCGAGATTCCGTCAACAGTTTCATTAGCAGTTATCAAAAGTAACGAGTAACGTAGTATACGATAGTAACGAGTACTCATTTTTATAGTAACGAATACGGGTTTTCTTTTTCTCGTTACTTTTACACCTCTAAAGCCTTGTCTGGAAGACTCAGTTCTGCTGCTTACGCTGTTAAGAAAGTAAAGCTCTTAACTAATGTGGAAACAGCAAGACATTCTAAATAACTACTATTTTAGTTTTAGTAGTTATTTTACTTACTTTCATAGTGTGATGTCCTACGGTTTGTTGTTGTGGGGCACAGCTGCAGACATTGAATCTATTTTTTCACACGCTTTATATTAGCTTCACTTGTATGTTTGTTTGTAACCGACTTCTTTGGGCGCGATTTTGACCCACTTTAAATTTCCTCATCCAGAAGGTTCTCATCCGATCGTCACATTTTATTAGCAGTAGGTATACATTATATTTTTATACTGAATCTAATGTAAAAAGAATAATAAACCTAAAATCAGTTTATAAACAAAAAAGTTATGCTAAAGCCTAAAACATACCTACATAAAAAATACAGTAGAATTGATTTTTGAAGTCGGTTAAAAATTAAAAGTCGTAAACTCGTAACGTTAAATATGCAACCAACAAATGGTATCATTATGGCACCGTTACCGAGCATCTAAACGCCGCAGCGCCTGCCGGTGTATTATCAGCCGGCACCTAAGTAGCATGGGCGCATCGATGCCAGAAAAAACGATGCCTTCATCGGATGCGGATTGCTTATTAACGATGCGCATCGATGACAAAATATAGCGAAAACGCCCATCTCTAGCAAAGATTGTGATAGCATGTTGTGTATTACACAATATTTGTAATCGTGCAGGACTTGCAGCACCAACTATGCCCACATATGATCAGCAAAGGGAGATCCAATTCCACGCTGGAATGGTCTCCCATGATAGAGATACTACTTCTCATGAAGCTAATCTGGGGCAGATAAGAAAGCAAGAGCTTATCAATATGTTGTGACGGGCACATAGGACATTAAATTAAATTTGGTATAGTTAATAAAATTGAGAAGCAATTAAAACTTTTAAGCTTTTGTAAAGGATGTGACCTAAGTTGAAGCTAAATTGTGCCTAAAGGAGCCGCCTACCATGCCAAAGCCAAGCCCGCCAATTACTAGAGGCCCTGCAGATGTCCAGTAGTTCCTGAGATTAGCACGTTCAAACGAACAAACAAACTCTTCCACTTTATATTATTAGTAGGTATAATTCCTTTCAGCCACAGCCAGTCAGTAGTTAGTAGAGGGAAGGTGTCAATATAAGCCAAAGCCATAACCTTAGCTATAGACCATTAGCAATACTTTCTGCATAAACTGATGTTATTTAAAAAGAAAGATGTGACATTGAAGGATTTTGATCTGGTATTTTATTGGAATATATTATCATGGAGCAGAAAATTATTAAATTAAATGTTGTATTCTTTAAATATTTTTTGTTAAAGGAAATCATAAATAAAAAAATATTTTATAAAAAAGGTACTTCTGTATTTTTAATTTTAAATGGTCATTTTTTCAAAGCCTCGGCCAAAAGTTTTAGGCTATCTCCAATAGCCCCCAATGCCTGTGCCACTGCAGCGTCGGCTCTCTTACAAGGGAGACAACATTTTCCATTATATCGCATTGTCTCCTTTCGATTTGGACTCTAGCCTCCTCCACCTGCAGAAATCTTTCTGTTATTGTAGACAATCTAGATTGTTTCTGAGATGGAGGAGACAAAAGTCTGCGGCGATTTGGCCGCCGACGTCTTGACGTTTCTGTAAAAATCATAATTTTAATATACTATTATAATAATAAAAATGTAGTTTTAAGTTCAAATAAGTTGAATCTGTTCTATATTACCTGCATTTCGAGCATGCGCAGTTTGTCTTCGCCCGGAAGGAAAACTGCCTGAAGGCGAAGGTGTTGCTGGCGTATTAGGAGTGCGTGGTGGTGTTTGCAAAGGCTGTGGACGGTCACCAATCTAAAAATAATTCCAAAGACATTCAATTTATTAAAATATTAATTATTTAAAAGTAACCAAACATTCAACACAAAAATATATTAAATCAACCAAACTACATACAATTTGGACTGCACTTTGATTAACACCAGGGTTTGAGGTTCCAGGAACACATTCAATATGAGTATGAGTGACAGGGCCAGGAGGATTCTGAAAAATAAAAGAATATAAGCTGGGGACTTTCAGCGATCAAAAAATAATTCCAAAGACATTCAATTTATTAAATTATTAATCATTTAAATTAAATGTAACCATACAATGATATTCAACACAAAAATATATTACATCAATCAAATTACATACAATTTGGACAACACAAGGGTATGAGGTTCCAGGAACACAGTCAATGCTTGTGACAGGGTCAGGAGGATTCTGAAAAATAAAAGAATATAATGTAAGTACAAGTGAAAGAGAAAGAAATATTTAAATAGTAGTATGAAAAACTTGAAAATTATAGAAAACATATTCTCAGGTCAAGCTCAACCTGAAGTAAAGCAAGGGTGGGTCGCTGGTTGTAAATTAAAATGTATGTACTTACTACAGTTTCACATTGTTCAACCGTTTGTTGATCCTAAAAATGAAATTAGGCTTTAGTTAGGCATCAAATTTTTACAGTTCTCCTCAATTAATATGAGTAACTAAATCATTAAGTATCTAATACCATAAGATTATAAAGATAAAATTTAATATGATACAAAAAGATTTTTTTTCTACACAAAAAAGTAATAAAAAAAACTAACAATTCTTTCTTGCCCCATGTCCATTATACTAAGTAGTTGAGAGTGACCTCTCAGCAAAGACGGACTCTCATCAGTTTCCTGAAAAATATTTAAAATTACGCCTTCAAACTTTGTTTTTTGACAACAATCCCACCAGATGATATAAGTGGTCAGTGAGTGGTATGTTTAATTAAATAAACATGTAACTGAATTCTTACTTCAAATGGGTTTAAGGCCAAGTGTATATCACCCGTGGCAAAGCTTTCGCCACCCATTAGTGCCAATATTCTCTCCTCGATTACTGACAATTCTATAATCGAGGAGACTCCACCACCAGTTGCATTTCGTGCGCGATAGCGCTGTGCGGCTTTTTTCTTCACCGCACTTTTTTTGTCAGCCAAATACTGAAAAATTAAGCTTCATAAGCATTCTATGCATGGAGCATAGAATAAAATATAGATTGGAAAAATACATTGTAGCGTTCTTGATAATAATGTTATTAGAAATGTCACAGTATAATTATAACAGTGTAAACCTTTGTCCACTGCTTCGATGTTTTCGTACATTCTCCCAAGGAATTTAATTTAATGGTAAGTGACTCCCACAGTTTGCGCGCCGCATCTCTTGCACTGGGCTGTTTTGAAAAGCCCTTTGCAAGAGTCGGATTTTGTTCCAGAAAATTTAATAGGCATTCAATTTGCGTCCGAGAAGGGTGCGACGCTCTCTCTGTAGTGCTAAAATTTAAAACATAATTTATTAGTAAATCTAGTATTTTGCTTTTATATTTTGAGTAATCAAGGAGATATTATAGTAGTACTTACTTCATGTTTTATACTGCAGATTAAGTTCGGTTTAATTATTTATTCGTTTATATTATATCAGTGTCCTCAACATTAGTTTATTTTCGCAAAACACCAAGAAAACAAACAACATCGGTCACTAAGAATAAATCCACAGTCCACAGATGAGGTAGGTACCTTGGTAGATGTCAATTTACATTCAACCGGCAAGGGCTAAATACCATAGAGCCACGGCCTGCCACGGCGAGCCGAAATATTAATAATTTATGACATTAAATATGTTTTTACTAAAGAAATATGTTAAAAATTGTTATAGAAACAGTAAACCATAAAGATTATTAAAATTCGATAGTCATTTTATTAAAAAATTGAAGAAAAAAATAAACCGATATAACAAAACCGATAAGTTTTTTACATCAACCCATCCCTGCCAAAGCGAGGCTCGAATCGAAGCTCACTTCACTTCGATTGTGCGTTTTTTAATTTAGAGAATACCAATT
Organism: Hesperia comma; assembly: GCA_905404135.1. NCBI lineage: Eukaryota > Metazoa > Arthropoda > Insecta > Lepidoptera > Hesperiidae > Hesperia > Hesperia comma. The sequence continues at coordinate 17,062,407 of FR990015.1, read as the reverse complement.
CAAGGTCAATCGAGCTTACGATGAGTTCGCTGTCGAAGTGAGTAAACTCACCTGAGTGAGCTTCGATATCGAATTTGTTTCTTACAGAATAGCCTTGCAGATTCGAACGGCTCAAGCAATCCTTTTCGACTTGATATGTGTATATATATGTGTGTGACCTTGTTGCATAGAGTAAAAAGGAGGATGTTCCTGATGTTTTTGTGACATCAAGTTAATGTTTATTTATATTTATTTCATATGTAAGAAGTGTCCGTTGAAGTCTGGTAACTGTAATCAATACCATAAAATAAATTGAGAATTATGATTTATGTGAAATGTATGCAATTTTTTAGGCGAGATTTGGCAATGTCCTTTGCGTTAACAAACAGTAGTAATATATCATAATAATATTAAATATGATTTGCTATAGGTGACAAAGCAGAATTTCAGGTATGTTATCTCTACCAATTTTAAGATTGATATAGTCGTTATTCTTATATTATAAGGTAAGTAATTATCTCAACTTTTTGACTGGCTCAATAATAAGCCATCTTTTGGCCTCCAAGACGTCTACATCGATAGCAATGATTAAAACTGTACAGGCGCCCGAGCTTCGAAGTTAAAAAAACAAAATGGCTGCCATTTTATCGTGGAGGGGGTAAAGAAATTGTATTGTGATTTGTCGATAAAAAATACCATATTTCATCCCCTAAGTCTCCGGACACTGTTGACCAGACACATTGTATATTTATGCCACTATTTATCTTAGAATTCTCGCGCGAGCGGAGCCGCGGGCAGAGCTAGTATTTAATAAATTAATACTATTATAACAATATTTTAGTATGTCACACCTTTATAGTCCAAAATAACAACATCCAAAGGTTTGTGCTGTAAACCAGCGCTGCTAGTATTCTAGTAGGTATATGCTGAGAACAGACCTTTTTGTATACACTTCTACAGCAGTTGTTTTTTCCTGTTTCTTATAATATAGATTGTTGTAGTACTAATATGAAAATAAATAATATTTTCTTTCTTTCTTTCTTTCAAATTTGGAACTGCCGTCAATAACGTATACATGTAAACGACCGAGGTGAAAATTACTGCATGGGAGATTACCGTCTGTACTTACCTCGTCTGTGAGTGCTATTATTTATCTCTTCATCCTCTTCTAAGAAAGGTGTATCTGATTCTGTATGAACTATATCTGAATCACTGTGCAAACTAAATGAATCTGGAAGAATGACACCGTTGTAATCACGATGGCCCTGGTTTTGGGGTTATTATAAATATTACGTTGCTTTCCTAGATTTATTATTTTTTCTTTCGCATTCTTTTCACTGTTTTAGTTTAATCATGTCAAAATTTTCCTCTTTCACTTCTTCTCTATTTACTGGAAAAATACCCGCTTTTCGAAATCCGTTACGTAGCGCTTGAGAATCTATCTCGAACCATACCTGTCCAATCAGTTATGCCAATCCAGATTTTGGAATAACACTACGGACATTTTATCTTTGCTACTGAACCAGCAAAGGATCCTACCGATCTTTAAATGACTTCATGACTGCAATATCCAATGATTGTAGTTCATGGCTCATGTGGGGCAGCAATTTTAAATTAGTTATGTTTTCAATACTCACTACTCAATATATTTATTGCATAGTTATCGTTACATAATTTTATTCATAACAGATACCCCATCAGGGTGTGGCAATGTCAGGATTATAACAGATAGTTTCGTTTACGCGTCAACATTAAGATTTTAACCAAATATTATACGACACTTATTCTAATTTTCCCCTTAGTTTAAAAATTCGTTCAAATTGTAGAAACATTTCTCGAGCAAGAATTTTTTTAATGCGTTATAAAATTTTTGAGAGTCTTCTTCCGTTATTACGTTCCATTATTTCTTTCTGCACTTCTTCAATAATATTAAGCCATACTTGTGTAGAATGCCTATCATAGACGAGTAAAACTGGACGTTGGTGTTGGTCTTTGACCAGTAGTAATTTTTTTTAATACATTTCGGAGACCTCCATCCAGCCATTATTTGTAGCAGCATGTGATGTCCCAGAATAAGCATTAGGCGAGGCCCACGTATTCCATACGTTCTTCCCTTTTTTGTATATCGGGTGTAAATCACAGCGTACCGAATATTAATTTGTATATCAAAAATATAGTTAATAATTAGTAGCGATATCTATGGTAAGATATGTCAGTTATGTTGTGCATTATGACATCTTCCTTTGCCTTTTTCAATAAAGTTTTAGTCTATGATTGCAACTCAAAAGTGTAGTTTTATTTTAACAAGTTATGGGCCCAGTAACTATTACCGCTAATTGTGAAAGTAATTGTGTTTAGTGTAAAACAATTACAGTTCGATAGACTATCGATATTTCATTGTTAGTTCGGCAAGTTTCCGCGTATCAACAGTGAACTTTATATTGTATACGCGTTGTGGAAAGCCGGCGTCGGTTCGGTGTAATGGCTGCTAACTATAGAGTGAACGTTCCAAAGTTACGTGGGCGTGAGAACTATGATGAGTGGGTGTTCGCGGCAGAAAACTTTCTGATACTTGATGGCATGATGAAGTGCATCAAGGCTGAACAAGATGAAAGTGGTACAGAAGTTTTTTTTTTATTTATTTATTTATTAAAACAAGCAAGTACAATTTCTCGTATGACATGTCTGCCAAACTGCAAAGCAGTTTGTCGGCAGTAGTTCAAGTAATTGTATCGGCCGCAGATGACGCCAAGACGAAGGCGAAGCTTATTCTCACTATAGATTCATCATTATATGTTCACATTAAAACCGTCAAAACTACAAAGGAGCTATGGGAAAAACTCAAGTCGCTCTTTGATGATTCCGGGTTTACCAGAAGGATTAGTCTTTTACGGAATTTGATATCCATCCGTTTGGAAAATTGCAGTTCCATGACCTCGTATATCACACAAATAATTGAGACGGGTCAGAAACTTTATGGAACAGGGTTTGCAATAAATGACGAGTGGATTGGTTCGCTGCTACTAGCTGGATTACCAGAGAAGTTCTCTCCCATGATCATGGCGATTGAACATTCGGGCATTCAACTAACAGCAGACGCCATTAAAAGCAAGCTTCTAGACATGGAAACCGGAAACATACGAGTAGATAACGTAGATGGCGCTCTTGCTGTGTCAAAGAAAAAAAATTTTAAGACTAAACCAAAAGCGTCTACGAGTGGTAGTGCTGGCAACAAAGATGGCGCCAAGTACCAACATAAAAATCCCGAAGTGAAAACTGTCAAATGTTACAAATGTAAACAAATCGGACATTTTGCATTGCAGTGCTCGAATAATTTCAAGAAAAATGAAAACCGTAAGCAGACAAACGCATTCTCAGCTGTATTCTTAAGCGGCAGCTTCAATAAAGGAGACTGGTATATTGATTCCGGTGCTAGTGTTCATTTAACGGCGAATCAAATGTGCATAATTGTAAAATCGAATTACAAAATGTAACTATGTCTGAATGTAGTCTTGCGCCTTCCATTAGTGATCATCACCGTGGCCGTCCGATCTTACACGTTGAAATTTATGGTTTTCGTGGCACGGGTTTAGTGGACACAGCTGCTAAGCGTAGTATTGCGGGGTCCAGCTTGTATACGTTGCTCAAGAAACAAAACCATCCCTTTCGGAGTAGTCATCTGAGTGTCAAATTAGCAGACTGTATAGTTCGAGAGTTGGATGTTAAGCTCGCGGATTTAGATGTCAAATTAGAAGGATCGATTATATCGACCACGTTTATAGTCTTACCGTATTCTGAAAACAATGATACACTACTAGGGATCGATTTTCTGCGTAAGGCAGGTATTGTACTTGACTTAGCTGGTCACTCTTGGCATACGACTGATCAACCTCACATCGTTCGCCCACTCCTGTGCGAGTCATCTCGAACGTTTGTCAGTTGCGCTGCTGCTGATGTGCTACGGTCTGACGAGGGCTTAATGCTGTCCCCTTCAGAGAAGGCCAGCCTGGCAGAACTACTTCAGGAGTGTAAAGATATCTTTGGAGAAGGGGGAGGGCCCACACCTTTCGCGGAGCACCGAATCGATACGGGTGACCATCCTCCTATTGCGGTACCGCCATACAGGCTCACTCCAGCTAGGAAAGCTGCAAAAGAGACCATTGAACGCCAGCAGGATGTCCATAAGGCTGCAAAGGACAAACGACGACAAGAGGGAACAGAATATGAACCTGGTGATCTTGTCCTTCTGCGTAACCATATCTTAAGCAGCACTGAAAAGGGTGTCAGTTCAAAACTGGTCCCCAGAAGGGATGGGCCTTACCAAATTCTTAAAAGGGTGAGCCCTACTACTTACCTGGTTGCCCATTGCACTACTCCAACGGAAGTGTTAGGTAAGTACCATGTGAATGATATGCGACGCTATCATTCACGTGAGGGGGATCAGTCGGATCCAAGCCAGTGAATCCAGTACGTAAGCGTGGCCGACCTCGTAAGGTCAGAAATTAGGTTTTCGCACTTTTAGGTTTGTTTCTTTTACATTTCCGTCTGTTACACTTTTCAACTCGCACGTGTAAAGCTAGTTTTACTTAGGTACTTCATTCTTTCATCAGAGTTACCTCATACGCGGCAAGTTCAATCATGGTTACATTCGTGTATTTTGTGTTCATGCTATGTGCTAAAGATTTTGTTATGTTATTCTGTCCTTATTGTTAGTTGCGTGTAGCATATTACTGGTGGTCCCCTTACGCATCGGTTTAGTTGTTTTTTGTTTATTTGACCATCCGTGAGGACACATTCTCTGGTCAAAAGGGGGAGTATGTAGCGCGAACCGCGCCGCGTACCTAGTAACAATACGTTTCGGGGACTTTCCACGACACCCCCGCGCGCGACCTTGCGCAGGCGTCGCGAGCCTTCGGCGAAAGGGGCTACGGCTGGCAGTAGGATGCGAGACGCGAGCCGGAAGAGAATGTTTATCGCGGTGTCGCCGCGACCCGCTCGATTATCGTGATTTCCGTGTTTCACATATTCCTAATACATATTGTATATTGATAGTGCATTGTGGACAAGTATTGTGGACATTCGTTTAATAAAAAACGTTTAATACCAGGTGCGTGTCTCCTTTTCTTACACTGCTACTTATACAAGGGCATTTTTTTCAGGCAAATCTAATTTGTAGTCTTTCGTTTCATCATCAATAGTTGTGAGACTATATGGAGTACTTGAAATATCTGATGATAAATCTTTATAATGAACATTATAATCTTCAACTTTCATGAGCAGGGAATCAAAATCTTCATCACAGTTAGTACCTATCGGAGTTTTTAAAATATTAGAAACAAATATTTTTTTATGTATTACTGACTTGTCGACAAGTTGGCTCTTGACAATTCCCTCCTTTTTTGAAATTTTCAAGCGCATCTCGATTTAAACGTCGCGTTAACAGAAATTCATAGCCTTCGGATTTTAAAAGCTGCAAAACTGAATTTATGGTCACTTGAAATCCAGTAATAAAATTCATGGTGTTCGTTACGTCAGTCCCCGTGTTGATTTTCACTAACTTCAATTGCTTTAAAAAATTTAACATTTCCTGTATAAAATCAATTTGAAAAGTGTCTCCGCGGAAAGCTCTTTTGAATTTGGCAGGCGATTTTAGTGTGCTTGAATTTAAAATGTCAAATAATCTATTAATTTTATCTACAAAATCCGCAGTGTCTAATGAAGTTGATTGCATTTTATTTAAATCAACATATGTTTTTATAGTTGCTGCAACAGTGTTGCTTAAAAGTTGAACTGCTAATTTAACACGCATTTTTTGAAACCCATTGGGGTTTAAATGCATCTGGGTTAGCTTTGGTGCTAACCTAAGACCTTTCGTCTTATCTTGCGCATACATATTTATAATATCAGAGAATTTGGCCACTTTATTGTCGAAAATGAAATTGCAAGTTAAAAGTGTGATATTTCCGGTTTAGGGCTAAATTCGGGATAATTACTAAGAGGCGATATTATCTTCCAAATCTTTATTCATCGAATGACAACGTCAGTTCTTACATCCTTCGTCATCCATTGGCCATTCCTCTAAGTGGCCATACCACATACATCACACTCCCTCACACTAAATTCCTAATAATACAACAATAAAAATTTACAATAAACAAAACATCCTCAAAAATAATTAATGAACAATAACACAACTACAATAAAATTATAACTACTTTAATTTAATTTTTATACCGTGGCGGTTTAAACAAACGGCATTTACGTACCGGACGAGACTGAATCGGTACAGGGGTAACAGAGTGGGGATGCGTATGAGTTGGGTCATTCTGCGGCGTAGAGAATTGCTCACTATCTATCTCTCCTCCCCCCAAATCCCTGGCAGGTGACCGCTCCGGCTCGCCTGCCCTCGATGTTCCCGCACACAGCTCCGATTGGATATCAGAAGCCTCAGGTAAAGATATAATTCCCGTCTTTGTTGGAAAAACCATTAGAGATTTATTCCTACGTATTAGTTGGTCGACATGTCTATGAAGTTCGTTACCGTTCGAATCACCTATTTTATAATTCGTCCGCCCTATAGACTCCAAAACCTTCCCGGGTAGCCATTTATCACCTTTAGAATACTGCCGATACCAAACATCTTCCCCTATTCCAAAATTTCTATTCGATCCTCCCGCAGCGACAACCTAGCGCTTTTGGGTTTTCAGTATCTTAGAATTTATGTCCGGTTTTAAAATATCCAAATGTGTACGCAAACGTCTACCCATTAATAACATAGCAGGACTTTCTCCAGTTGAACAATGCTCAGTATTGCGATAATATAGTAAAAACTTATTAATTGATTGTTGAATATCTGAATTTTCAATAGTCGCTTTTCTAATAACATTTTTAATAATTTTTACCGCATTTTCTGCTGCTCCGTTAGAAGCAGGGTGATAAGGAGCCGTAAAAATGTGTTCTATACCGTCATCCGATAAAAAAATTTCAAATTCCCTACTTGTAAATGGTGGCCCATTGTCGCTAATGACTTGTTTAGGTAGTCCCCACCTGGCCCATAGCTCACTTAACTTTCCTATAGTAGGACCTGCGGCTGTACTAGAAACTTTTTTTTTTTTTTTTTTTTTTATGGAATTAAGATAGCAAACGAGCATGCAGTACCACCCTTCCCCTGCCGCCCATAACAACTGTGACCGAGCTAGAACTAGACTCAAAGGGACTAGGATGGTTAGTCCAGTTAGTAGATGGTGTTAGAATATTAGTTGGTTAGTTTGTTAATAAGTGCGAGGACAGGGTATGTTAGTGATAATTAGTCCTGTTAGTTAATGTTAGTAATAATCCAGTTAGTCATTGTTAGTATGAGTCTTGTTCCAATTCGGTCACAGATGCGTTGCTACCCCTGAGGTCTGAGATGGTCGCCTCTGAAAAAGTGAAACCGGCTCCACAAACCTTCCTATCCGGAACACAATTGCTCTTAAAACAATTATTATGACGGTAGGAATGGTACTGAGTACCTTGGCGGGCGGTGGTACTACCCCGGGCGAACTCTAGGCTCTACCACCTGTAAAACTTGTAAACTTGAAATACTTCTAACCATTTTGACATAGCATCAACTACATTCAAAAATGTCCTTCCACAAAATGGCCCCAAGAAGTCTGTATGAACCCTGGTAAAAGGTTTCACCGGATAAGGCCAACTGCATGGTGCGTGGCGCGGCGGCATGTCAGCCAGTGCTGCGCATACAACACACGCTCGGCACTGCCCTTCTACTGCTTCGTCAATCCCCGGCCACCACACGTAACTTCGTAAGGTTTCAAACTTGCTATGTCATAATCATTCGGCCAACCATCCCTTATAAAACCAAGTACCCTAACTAACAACGGATCTTTACTCGTCTGTTTTTTAACCCCCGACGCAAAAAGAGGGGTGTTATAAGTTTGACGTGTCTGTGTGTGTGTGTGTGTGTGTGTGTCTGTGTGTCTGTCTGTCTGTCTGTGGCATCGTAGCTCCCGAACGGATGAAGCGATTTCAATTTAGTATTTTTTGTATTAAAGGGGACTTACGGGCGCCTGTTTTTAGATATGTTTGATGAAAATCGGTTGAGCCGTTTAAAAGTTATTGGGGTTGAAAGGGGGGAAGAATTTTCATTCTGTCTCTTTGTGGCATCATAGCTCCCGAACGGATGAAGCGATTTCAATTTAGTTTTTTTTGTATTAAAGGGAACTTACGGGCGCATATTTTAAAATATGTTTGATGAAAATCGGTTGAGCCGTTTAATAGTTGTGGGGGGTGAAAGCGGGGAAAAATAGCCTTATGTATGCAAATAATATATATTCGTGTGGGGTCTCAAATGAAAGCGTAATAGTAAGAGAATATTTATAACTTAATCCAAAATGTTTTTACCTATAAAAAGTATAAAATAAAAAATTAAATTAAAAATTAAAAAAACCCCCGACACAAACATTTAAAAAGTAAAAAATAATATCTTTAAAATAATACGTCGCGTTGGGGGACCGCTCCATTTACTTCTAACTTTAACATAAAAAAATATTGATAAATGATAAGTCTTGGGTAAAATTAAGACTAAGTAGGTAGGCAAGTGATACTCATGAAAAAAATCGTACTTACGTACTTAGATAATGAATAGTTAGAAGCGGTCCCCCAACGCGACGTATTATTTTAAAGATATTATTTTTTACTTTTTAAATGTTTGTGTCGGGGGTTTTTTTAATTTTTAATTTAATTTTTTATTTACTTCATTATAATCCAACAGCAAAACATCCTGTGCAAAGTGCAGATACGTTTGTTCCGGTATCATTTCAGAATTATTTTTACTAGCTTCGTTATCAAGCGGCATCCTAGACAAACTGTCAGCACAGTTAGCTTTGGTGTTAACATATTCTATGTCGTAGTTATACGCTGACAATATAATAGCCCATCTTTGCATCCTACTAGCTGTCATAGTTGGTATACCGGTATTTGGACCAAAAATCGATACTAGCGGCTTGTGATCCGTACGTAAAATAAAATGACGGCCGTAAAGATACTGGTGAATTTTTTTTACACAAAATATTATGGCCAAAGCCTCTCGATGAATCTGCGAGTAATTAGTTTCCGCGCTATTTAAAGTCCACGACGCGAAAGCGATGGGCCGCTCGCCGCCGCCCGGAGCCTCCTGCGTCAGCACGGCACCCACCCCACGCGCGCTGGCGTCGCACGTTACTATCAGCCGCTTCGTCGGGTCATAGTGAGCTAAAACACTTGCACTCGACAGTAACCTTTTAACACGTTCAAAGGTGTTATTACACTCGGAACTCCAATTCCAATCGACCCCTTTACGTAATAAGTTATACAAAGGCGACAATACCGCACTTAAATTCCTAATAAATTTACCAAAAAAATTTACAGTTCCTAAAAACGATCTCAACTCCGAAACATTCATTGGTTGCCTCATTTTTAAAATTGCCTTTACCTTTAACATGTCCGGTTTAATACCGTCCTTAGATACTACAAATCCAAGATATGTAACCTCCGAAGCTAGGAACACGCATTTACTTTTCTTTAATTTAAGACCGTGTGCTAGTAACCGCTGGAATACAGATTCTAACGCCTGTATGTGCTCCGTTTTAGACTTGCCACCAATGATTACATCATCTAAAAACACTTGAACATTAGCAATATTACCTAGTAAGTTTGTCATGAATGTCATGATACGCTGGAATATACCCACACTCGATGACAATCCGAACACCAAACGATTATAGATAAATAAACCTCGATGAGTATTTATGTATAACAGTATAACGTTTGGAGTCATCAAGTTCGATCTGATTGTACGCTTGTGATAAATCTAACTTACTAAAATATTTACATCCGTTTAAATTAATTAAAATCTCTTCTATTCTAGGAAGAGGGTAACGGTCGACCAACAAATACGGATTTAAAGTGGCTTTATAATCAGCACAAATTCTTAGTGAGCCGTCCGGCTTATTAATCGGTACCAGCGGAGAGGCCCAGTCGGAGCAGTCGACGGGTTCGATGATGCCGTCCCGCAGCATTGCGTCAAATTCCGCGTCCACCCGGTCGCGCAATGCGTACGGCAACGGCCGCGCGCGGTGGAACACCGGTGTCGCACCCTCTCGTACCCGAAGTGTCGCGCGTCCTCCCGTGTACCGTCCCAGTCCGCCTTCGAAGAGCACTCTATACCTATTAAATAAATTAGAGATGTCATCCTTAAAGCGCTAACGGGTGCCTCTTGTTTGGTATAACAACTTTTCGTCGAAAATCGCTTCGACTAATTTTAGTTGGAATAAAGTCATTTCACATAATTATTCATTTGATCGAATATTTGATTGCTATAATTTTATTTCTTATCATCATTTGTTTCGAATAATATATTTTTATCGAATGTTCAAATGCGCTAATTTTAATTAAAGTAATTAGGTTAGCGAGCAGCGAAGCGACGAGCGTGTTAGGTTAATTAATTGTAATTACTTAAATCCATATTAAATATAATTTGTCCTCGTCGAGAAATGTTTGGTTCCGGTAATACCATAATAACATCGTGTACAAATGTTGCATAGTGCAAATATCGTCTAATCTTGGGTAACTGAACACTAATCCTGTATCAAATTTAGATTCCTTCTTTTTTCTCACAAATTTGACTTCAGGCAAGTCATCTTTCATCGATATTATTTTTCCTATAAAATGCTTTACGCTTTTTTTTTTGTTGTAATTTTTGCCAAAATCCAGGAGTCTATTTTAATCTTCTTATCATCTTTGAAATATTCAATGTCGGATTTACCGGGTACTGATGGTTCTATATTTTCTTGATATTTTTGCTGGCTTGTGATAATATCTTCCATTGTTTCGTATTATGAATCGTCTGTATCAGCAATGGAAAGGAGAACTGCCATGGCCCATAGAAAATTTACCGAGGCCCGACAGTAATGAAAAGTACCTCAGTTTTTTTGTTATATTACATATAACAAAAATATAGTAACAGTATTTTAAATAACAGTGGCTAACAACTATTTATAGCTTTGTGACTTTACTCAGGCGAAATATTTCGAAACCATTTATTTTTCACAGAATAGCAATTGTATCAATTTAGAATTATCCAAAGTTAATAAAAATAGGAAATATAGACAGTCACCAATCTATTTTCTCCATTAGAGCAATCAATATTATATTTCACTATCAAGCACCCAGATTTTTAATGACAGTTAGGTACTTTTATTTTGTACCTTCGAAAATTAAATGAACCTTAACTCGATTGATATACATGATGATTTAAATATATCGACGGTTCCCGGGCTATTTGCATTAAGCGACATTTTTTCAACTTTACAGGAGAGCCATTCAAAGTTTTTATTTTCAGAAAAAAATTCATATAATAACTTGTCGAAAAGTTGCTTAATTTCGTAAAAGAAACATTTACCGAATTCAAAAATTTACGCTTCATAATCTGATCGAGGTTTGTCTCTTAAATAGCTCCTATTAGCAGAAATAAATGTCACTTGATGCAAAATGCACTTATTTTTCTTATTTATAGATGCAGGCTAAATGGTTGAAGCGCCATTGGTTGCTAGTAATAGATTCAAGCGAATTGATTGAAGTAATATCCTGTTAGTTTTTTAGTGTAAGGCTAATTGCCTCAACAACCAAGTATTGAACAAAGCAGAGGAAAGCTAATTAGTTTATGTGCAAGGTAAAACATAGAGAAGGTGTAAGCAAAACGCTTGAAGGGGCGAATTGTGTTCAGAACAATATTGTCTGAAATGACCATTATTATGATAAAATTAAAAAAGCAGGCGGTTAAGACATGGTAATTTTGTTTGGTCATTGAAATATGCTCAGGTTTTCATTTTTATTTTGAACTAAAAATTGCTTCAGTAGGTATAATAAAAAGAATAATTTAAAATTAAACAACTTTTCATTCAAATCAACAATTTATTATTTATTGGTAAAAAATACCTTAATTTTAAGTACCCTGATTAAGATTGTAGGAACATAATTGTTTAATCTAAAGATCGAAGTCATCAAGTGATCAACACACAAACATACACACGCGCAAACACATACACATACACAAACAAAATAATCTGAAGTCTTCCTATGATAGTTCTAGGTATTACTATATAGCTAAGTATTAATTTAACGTAACTAAAATCAATTCCCGTAAATTCTTTTATGAAAGTTTAACAAAAAATAACTATCAAAAAATGTTTCATTTCTTTTTAATCCCTTTAGTCAGTCTCATCTTCAATGTCGGTATCAATAAGAGAATCTTTTCCACTGTGAGTGTTGAAGTTAAGATATTCGGAGTGGAAAATTCTTGGAATGACGCCTGTGTCACATAATTTCTTTAAGTCGTTGTATTTGCTCTTTGTAATAGGTAAAGCAGATTTATATTTTCCATTTAGTTGCTTCGGCTTAGCAAATATAGGTATCTGCTCCTCCTGTGCATCTTCTTTCATGCTATACTTGACAGTCATTACATTTGGAATCTACTTTTTAAACATGGCGACGCGAATCTTACAAATTTTACCGATCAGATTCCCCTTAAAATATTTATCAGAAAATTCTTCATAGTTTTTAAACTCCTCATGAGATAATTCTTCTACGATGTAGGGTTCCGGTTCTTTCCTTGCCACTTGGCAGACAGTTATCCACTGGGAGGGAGCCCAAATTATTGTATTTCGAACTGAATTTTCTATTGTTGAGTGTATGCTGTCAACCGTCATTTCAGTATGACCCGGAAGGAGGTAGTTCATTTGAAGAGTTTCCAAATGTTTTGATCTTAGTAACGCATTATGTAGAGCTGAAAGGACGATTTTGTTTTTGTTTTGACCCGGACCCCGAATAGATTTTCGCTCATCGACGTGATCAATATATTTTTGTAAAATTGATGAAATCTCATTCCCCCCTCTTTTCCCTTCCGTCTCACCCCAAATGTAGCAAAACCCCTTTCTGGAAACACTCTCGTAGAAACACAAATTATAAACAGTGTATTTACGCGAATAAAACAACAACATACTGTCACCGTATGGTGTATTTAGCACCTTTTGTAGGTCGAAGGATGTGCAGAGGATAGATGGGTTCTTCTTCGGCAGTTCCCGATGACAGTTTAATCTGTTTTTTGCTGCTTCTTTTTCTGCCAAATGATCTATCATCTCTTCATTCTGGTTTTCTTGGCCTTGGTATTTCAAACACTTAAGACATTTGTCCTTTTTAGGGACATGGAATCCAAGATTGAATTCTTTATTAAAAATTTCGCGGAAAATTTTCTCGCTTACAACATCAACTCCTTGAGCGATGCGATTTTCTTTATAAATACGGTACAAGTTCTTTATATTTTTAAATTCGACTGGTAAGTACAATCTTGTACTATCCTTACGACAGTAGTGTGATGGAAGGGCTGGTAGATCTTTAATAAAGTTTTTGGCTGAAATCTTGACTGCTTCGGATGTTTTATTTGACGGAACGATTTTTCCTCTTGAATCAACTTTTGATAAGCCCATCGAAGCATTTGATACGGTGTAGTAAATAAATCGTTGAGTAACGTCGAGAGTTTTTATCAAAAACTGCAAACAAACTTGACGTCTTCCTTCCCCGTCGTTGATGAAATAGTCAAATGTATTTACTCTGTAAGCAGAATCTTTAGCTGTTTTTCTTTTTATATCTTCCTTTAAAGTCATCGCCACTAGCCAATCTTTCTTCTTTTCCGCAGTTAAACTCCAAAAATGATCGAATATGTGTTTTCTTTTTTCTTCAGTTACTTCTTCGCATTTATGGCCACATTTCTTCGCAATGCAAGGATTCTCTTAAACTTGTTTTTCTTTAACAATAGAACCGTCTCTTTTTGTGTATTGCTTACCGCGATTTTTTAAGTCGTTCCTTTGTACTCTTTTATTTATTTTCCTTTTCTTAAATCCATCTTCACCTACTTTAACTTCTTGTGATCGTTTCTTCGTTAGTTTTCGTTTTTTCTTTGGACTGTCAAGTTCACTTGACGTGGACTCATCTTCTGATTCTTTCCATGATGTTGAGTCCCAGACAAAATCTTCTTCATCTGATAAAAATTCCAGGTATGCATTTTTAACAGTTGCACGTTTTTTATTTTTCCTTGCAGAGCGATTCTTTTCTTCGTCTGAAAAATTTGGTATGTCAATTTCGTCTTCATTTTCTTCTTCTAATGATTTCCTTATTATGTCCATTTCCTTCTCAGGTATAATATCAGTTATTGTTGGCGTAAGCCGTTCATCATTTTCGTTTTCTTGACGTTTTTCTATGTCTTCATTTTGCTCTGTTTGCTTTTCTTGATTAGGTACAGCTTCCGTTCCCTGCTGTGAATCTGCAATTTCTGCTATTAGCTGATCAGGTCCATCTGTTTTGTTTTCTAGGTTGTCAATATGCGAGTCGTCTGCTCTGGATTCATATTCTCTATTTTGATGAAGTTCTTCTGAATTATATATTCTGTCAATTTATCTGCAGTAACCGGTTCTTCATTCCCAGCATTTTCTTCCATTGAAATCTAAAATAACGTATGTAGTATTATTTTTCACAGTAGTTAAGAAGTTTTTATTAGTACAGATACCTTTGTTTTGCATAGTAGGTTTACTTTTGCAATCAGAACTTGAGTTTCTTTAAAAAAATCGTAAAAAATGTGACGTAGGGAAGCAAAGGCTTAGTAAATTATAGAATAATAAAAAATTAAATACCTCTTTTTCAATTAAAACTTCTATTTCATACACATTTTCACCAGATTCTACACATTCTTTCACTTCATTGTACTGACTCTCTTTTCCCGATGTCTTTTCTTTTTCTGATAACTCATGCTGAACTATTGAACTATCTGTTGGTATATCTGCTGTACTAGTAATCTAAAAAAACACTTGTATTAACATACATTGATAAAAAGTAATGAAGATTGACAGTTGATGAACAAAAAGCTAGAACAATGACTTAATGCTAAAATAACTATAATCATTGTTTTAATAAATAAATTGAAGACATGAGTGGATGAAGGGGTTAAGTAACATTTTTAAGATTTTTGAGTTTTTACATTAAATGAAGGTGTTATGTGCCTATAAACCATATTAGACCTTAAAACTCCGCGTTTAAAGGTTATTTTCAGAAATAGAATGTGATGAAGGAGTTATGTACGGAGAAAAAATATTACCACGTTGAATGAAAGTGACATGGGCACTTAACGTATTCTTTAATTTCAAATGATTCAAAACAATAATTGTCTGTAGTGGATGAAGGAGATAAGTGCCGGCATAAATGTGTTCACGCTGCGATGCAATGAATGAAGGTGTTATGTTATGTAGTTGTCCCTTTCATTCATGTCGCATCGTGTTTAATTGCTGAGTCAAACGCGTGACGTCGCGGTTATTGTTTATTTTTGGTTTAATAAAACAAGTGCATAAATGTGTATATATTTTTACGAAAATGTCAAGAGGTAAACGACTTGTAGAAGCCGCAATAAAGTCTTTATGTTCGCGTGATTTAAATGATGTAAACCTAGATGACGCCGTTTCTAACCTAGAAATTTTGGATCACGGTAAGTGTTTATTGTGCCTATGTGAATCGAGACAGATATAAGTTTTCAGCTATAAGTTTAATTAAACTATTAAATCAGTAAGTTTTAAAAGATAATAACATTTATTAGGTATTTTGAGTCTTTACATAATAAGAGTGCCTGAGTGTTATGTATTGATTTTACCGAATAAATTGAACCGTGTTGCACATAATTTGAAACATTCCAATGTCCTCGCAAAGCTAGGCTATTTACAACACTACTAACTAACCTTACTTTTTTTTAAATATAAATGTATATTAAAAACTAGCTGTGCCCGTGACTTCGTCCGGTGGACTTTAGGTTATCGTGTCCCCTAGGAATTGTGTAGTTTTTTCGGGATAAAAAGTAGCCTATGCGTTAATCCAAGTTATAAGCTATCTTCATCCGAAATATACCTACACACAAACTCGCATTTAAAACGTTAAGTAGGATAGGTTAACTTCTCTGTTCATAACTTCCCTATTTTTTTTACAGATGAAAAAAGCACATCAGTGGGTTTGTATGAAAGTAATAGACACACAAACTCGCATTTAAAACGTTAAGTAGGATAGGTTAACTTCTCTGTTCATAACTTCTCTATTTTTTTTTACAGATGAAAAAAGCACATCAGTGGGTTTGTATGAAAGTTTCTAGAAGAAAAATGTGCCACTGACTTCAATCGATTATAACGAACTTCCACATAATGAGAACATAGAACTTACTCCTCTCCAATTACTGCCTACAGTTCCAAATTTAATTTCTTCAACCCAGACTAATACTGAGCAAAATACTGAAAATTTTGATATAATAGAACCCTCAGAAGAAGAAGAAACATTAGGCTCATTTCTAAATAATTTCATGCGAAGTAAAAATCAAGACAAGGATTCATATAATGCTCCACAACATAATTTGAATGAAAACGAGCGTGATCTTGTCGAAATTGCCGATTTATCTTCAGGCAGTGATGAGGTCTACATCCCGGAGAGCTCGCCCTCTGATACAGACAGCAGTGTCAATGAAATTGTTGCCGATACATATCACTCACCATTACAGGACATACAGAGTAAGCTAAATATAGAAAGAAGCTCAATTGAAGAGATACCAGCTCCATCACGTAAACGTAAGCAGTTTCCCGCTAAAGAAAACAAGTCCAAAAAACGTCCAAGGAATGAAAAGAAATGGAAAAAGAAAGCAGCCGCTTTAGCAAGAGAAAGAGGGGATGAATACTTGTCTTATAAAAATATGGTCATGCCACGGAAAACTATTAAAGAAGGGGTATTATGCCATAAAAAATGTAGAATGAATTGCTCTAGCAAATTTAATAGGGAAGAAAGACAGTCTATTTTAGATGATTATTACAAGTTAGACGTAAATGCTAAAAATGCTCTCTTATTCAATTCCATATTGAGTAAACCTGTTGCGCGACGTCACACTAACGCCAAAAAAAATAAGTCTGTGACCTACAAATATTTTGTTAAACACAATAGTGTAACAACGGGGGTTTGCAAATTGGGTTTATGTGGTCTGTATCAAATATCGCGAAAGAAGGTGGATGTAATTATCCAGAAAATCAAGAGTGGTGCTTCTGCTCCAATGCCAGATAGAAGAGGCAGACACAATAATCGCCCTCATAAAATGGATGACGAAGTTAAACAACGCGTAAAGCAACATATATCTCAGTTCCCAGAAGAACAATCTCATTACTCGCGCAGCAAAAATATATACAAACTTTACTTGTCACCACTTTTAAATGTCACGAAAATGCACGAACTTTATCTAGAAATGTGTGAAGAGGAGAACCTGCCAGAAAAATACCGAATTAAGAAGAGTACATACAATAATGTTTTTGTTACGGAATTTAATTTATCTTTCGGGTACCCAAAGAGCGACACATGTGCAACTTGTGATGCAGGCAATTCTAATGAAGAGCATATATCGAATTATCACGCCGCAATTGAAGCAATGTCCGCTGACAGAAAGAAACCCAAAGACGATAGCAGCTTGTTATACATCACAGTAGATTTGCAACAGACCATGCCACTTCCAAAAATACCGACTAATAAAGCATTTTATTTACGCCAGATTTGGTTTTATAATCTGGGTATCCATGTGGTTGACCGGATCAAAGAAAAAGCTATTTGCTGCACGTGGACAGAAGATGTGGCTGACCGAGGCAGCGTTGAAGTTGCTAGCGCGCTACTAAGGTTTGTTGAAGTGGACCAATCGTGTCGTAATAAGCATCATCTACTCGTATGGTCAGATTCATGCGCTGGGCAAAACAAAAACTTCAATATTATAGTGCTCTACCAATACATGATATTAAAAGGTTATTTTTCATTATGACCCCATTCAGGTCACCCATCATTATGACCACACTAGTGTTGATATCTAAATCTTTAGGGTCTAATTGACTTATTAAATAATCAAAGGTAGCTCCTGGGTAGCATATGTTCATGACCGAATGGGTCAAATAAGGAGTTATAATTGCCCCAAAGTCTTTGCCTAATTTATCACAAATTATAATAGTTTTTTTATTAAAGTTATTTGAAGTTGAGGTAATTGGAGTTGTATTCAATATTATATTGTCGCCCTGCATACTTGAAGAATGTGAACTAATTGTACTAATTTTTCCCTGTGAAAGCTGGTACTTGTCGGTGAGTGACTGAAACCTTTCCATATTGTTATTGCACGCCTCAAGTAGGTTATTAAATGATGCTATATACTCCTTAATTTGCAGCTGGTCATTTGTATATAGGTTTGTCATAGATTGCAGGGACTTCTTTAAGCTCTCAATTTCATTTTGCAAGATTTGTGTTTCAGTGTCATACTGATAACTATTTTGTTCTAGTCAATATTGCATATCTTTGAGATTATTAGTTAAACATTGACATTGCTGTCTTGACCGGATTAATTGTTGCAAACAATTTTTATTTTTAATTACCTTTCTAGTTTTATTTATGAATTTTTTTATTTTAATATACTTTTTTAGTTTTTTATTACTACTAGAATTTTGTTTCGATTTTATTGTATCATCACCAGTGAGGTCAATAATTGATGAGTTTACATTCATATGAGAATCACACTCAACTAGCTCATTAAAAAGACTCTGAGTTGCACTCCAATTTTGGGTTTCCCGGAGTTGTTCCAGCTGGCAAACAGTCCTATTGGCATTGTTTAAACTAACTTCTAACTCAGTAATGCGACTCAAAGCCCTCTCATGCTCGTCACTACATTGGTGGAAGGAGTCGACAATGTCTTGAAGCTGGTCTCTTTGTTCAGAACATTCCACATACTTGCTATGCAGCTCTGCTAGTTGTTGTTTATATCCCAAGTTGGACTGGACAATTTTAGTGATCTCAGCTTCACTTTCATCTCGCTCTTGTAGTAGTTGTGCATTGAGGTCTTTGGAGATTTTGAGTTCCTGAAGAGCCAGTTTGAGTTTAGATTCCATGTCTTTATATGTTGCTTGGCGGGTCATCATCTTTATCAATTGGCAATAACAAAGTGCTGCAAAGATATAAATAATATGAGAGCACTGTACAAAATTATAATTATTTTATTAGATCCTAACCTATCTGACCTAAGTTTCCAATGTTTTTTTAATGTAATTATTATGATTATTAAGTTACTGCAGCTAAAATATATAGTTAATTGAGTAGTGTGAAAGTGTACAAGTGTCTGGGGCAAAGAATAATATTTGTCATCAAACCTTACTTCCACTGTTAGTCAAGTAAAATGAGACAAATAATGAACCCGGTGTGTTTTTTGACGTTTCTCAGCTTCTGAGATTATGTGAAGTATGTGAGTGTTTTGTAGATATCTAATGAAGTGTATTAAAAAGCAAGAAAACAATACTCCCAGGTTTAATATCGTTGCGAATTTAAATATTGAGGATGACAGTTGACCGGCGATGGAGAGCAAAATTTCAATGATATCAATCCGTGCGAACTTCGTTTAATTCCTTTTGTCACATATATATCTCAGTTAACACTACTGGAAACAATATCTTTTACAACTTTATAGCGTAAATAACACGTAAAAATTAATTTAATTGCAATTTTAATACAGCAGCTGATTGCAATACGTTTAGTTGGCAGTGTTGCCATGTTGTTGTTGTTGTGTAGATATAGCTCCCTTTGTATAATTTAAAACCCTTTCGGGATACTTCACTCCTCTTTTGAATAAACATTTTTGGGCCCCAGGATTATCTGTCAAGTTAGTCTCGTCGTAATTTAAAATGTCCGCACTAGGGACATTATCTAAAGATGACTTTAAATTTTTAAAGTATTCCTTCATTTCATCGGGACTTTTTTCTGCTCGATTTCGTTTTATATTTTGTATCATTCGGTAGGTTAATACAGATTTATTTATTTTTATAAAAGAATAGGCCCACTTCTTACCGGGTAATTTATTGTCGAAAATAAAAAGTCTTCCATTAGCCTCTAAGTATCTGGAAAGTTTAGTTATGTGGTAGGGCCTATAGCTCACCCGGGGGAAGTACCATCGCCCGCTACGGTACTTAGTACCATTCCTACCGTGTAATAATTGTTTTAAGAACAATTGTGTTCCGGATAGGAAGTTGTAGAGCCGGTTACACTTTTTTAGAGGCGACGATCTCAGTCCTCAAGGGTAGCAACTCATCTGTGACCAAATTAGAACGAGACTCATTGAGACTAGTTCTGGGTCGGTCACAGTTGTCATGGGCGGCAGCGGAAGGTGGTGCTGCATGCTCGTTTGCTATCTTAATTCCATAAAAAAAAGTAATAATAATAATATTATTAAGTACGTTGTTTCAAATAATAGTTACACACAGTTATTAAGCTCATAATGATAAGGAAGCTCATAATCATAATGATAAGGAGGCAGGCGTAATACTTCAAACCCTTTACTTTTTATGTAGTCATCGATTTTGTAGGTAATGAAATTATTTTTATATTTTTTAATTAACTATTATCATATAACTCAACTTTACGCAAATTTGAGTCAAAGTGAGCCATTCTTGCATCTCAATTTTTTTTGAGGCTGTAGTTGGAAATTTCTCAGCACGTGTGTTGTGGTACGATGCGTACCGATGATTTTGTAGGTAATGAAATTACTTTTATGTTTTTTAATTAACTATATCATATAACTCAACTTTACGCAAATTTGAGTCAAAGTGAGCCATTCTTGCATCTCAAATTTTTTTGAGGCTGTAGTTGGCAATTTCTCAGCACGTGTGTTGTGGTACGATGCGTTATCTAGTACTATAACGGATGGATCTGGCAAAGGCAGCAACTTTTCATTCAGCCATTTTACGTAATTTTCAAAACTCATATTTGAATGGTAGTCTCCAATTGTGGAATTAGCTTTGTACACTAAGTTAGCTTTCTCAATAAATCCGGCGTCGGTTCCAGCGTATACTAAAATAAAACGAGTGCCTGTACTAAGTTATTTTAAGAATGGAGACATGTGTTGTCAATACGTAACTTTCGTCAGTATAGACAATAGGCCGACCTTGAGAGCGATATTCCGTTATTTTTTTTAAGTATTTTAATCTCCATATCTGGATATCATGCCGTTCAACTAAAACTTTCCTATTGTTATCGGTTTTACGCCACTTGTAGCCCAATTTATTTAACAACTTATGTGGCGTTGTAAGACAACCATCGAAACCAATTTTTTCATTTAGGACTGATCTTACTTTTGTCTTGTATTGAGCTCCGAATAACGTCAGCTGTTAATCAATGTCTACTTTATTTTCTCTTTTTCTCCGGTTTTTCATCGGTGAAATAAAATT
This sequence comes from Hesperia comma, assembly GCA_905404135.1. Classification (NCBI taxonomy): domain Eukaryota; kingdom Metazoa; phylum Arthropoda; class Insecta; order Lepidoptera; family Hesperiidae; genus Hesperia; species Hesperia comma. Next base: position 17,041,090 of record FR990015.1, on the reverse strand, counting down.
CGAAGATCTGCTTGAGACATCTCTTTCTTTTGATATTATGTCTCTTTCTTTTTTTTATATTTTTTGCACTGTTCTTGCACTAACTCTGGTCGCTTCTGCAGTGCGCTTCGTAATATTACGCAAATGTGATATATTATCACAATTTGCTTCTCGATGATGTTCAGTGAATTCATATTCTTCTTTGAGAAAATGACAAACATTTGCAATCATTTCACGACCCTAAATTAAACAAAATAATTAAATTAACTCAAAACATTAATTAATTATACACACCAAACATAAACATTAATTTGTCTTACCTCACTACGAACAACTTTTCTCCGTTTACTTGTACCTTCCATGCTGACGGTATTCGGTGAATAATTTTGGCGCGAACTTTTTTTTTTATAGCCTAAGCAGGCAAACGAGCAGATGGGTCACCTGATGGTAAGTAATCACCGTCGCCCATGAACATTGGCAACACCAGGGGCGCCACCAACGCGTTGCCGGCCTCGAAGTAAGCGATAGACCCGCTTCTTGAAGGACCCCATGTCATAGCACTGTGGGAATACTGAGGGATGAAGTTCGTTCCACAGTTTACACGTTCGCGGCAGAAAATGACGCGAAAAGCGAACTGTGGACGAACGCCAGGTATCCAGGTGGTGTTGGTGGAACCTGGCTTTATCCCGTGAAGTGCGGTGGCGAAAGTTAACCGCAGGTATTAAGTTAAACAGTTCCTCAGAACATTCCCCGTTATACAGACGGTAGAAGACACAGAGAGAGCCCACATCTCTCCGCAGTTCGAGTGGATCTAAACCGTCTGTGAGCTTGGGATCGTCGACAAGACGAATAGCTCGCCGTTGGATACGGTTAAAAGGGTCCATTTGGCAAGCCGGGGCCCCAGCCCAAAGGTGGGAGCAGTACTCTATGTGAGGTCGGACTTGTGCTTTGTAAAGCAACATCCTAACTTAATAGCAATACTGACTTAGCCGGCGATAGTGATGCCGCTCGATAGGCTACTATCGATAGATTATCGATAGTCTATCGATAGTGTGGCAATAGTGAGACTATCGATAGTACTATCGATATCCTAACTGATTTTCAAGGACAACAATATCGATAGCGAAACTATTGATAGTTCGGCATCATTAGCCGGCGACTCGGCCAATACGTACTGAACGCTCCCTAGCTTACGCACACAAAGACAATGTGCATGCATGTACATACATTAAAACACACAAGTATGGCTCACCGGCGCTCGTGAGATAAAACATCTGTAGGTTTATGGGCAGCTTGAACTTAAAATTATGTGACAATTTCAAATCTTTTAAAAAAAGGCGAAGTTAGGTAGCACAGGCGAAGTAACGGGTCACGACAGTGGATATGCGCATTGGGGTCCCCTGATAAGCACACCAGGATCTGATTATGGCATCTCAGAGAAATCGAGGGGAACTTTCGAAAATTGTATGGACAACTAGTGTGTTTGTTCATGTTATCATAAGTACATTAAAGCGCTACCATTTCATGAAGATCTGAAGTCGATCTGATGAAGCCGAAAGACAGTCGAGGGAATTCCTCAACGATTTACTGCAGTTATCTAGTGTTTGGGCTTGATTAATTTGTAGTGACGAGAACTTTACACTTACATGTTGAATTGAGTGCCATCTGGCGAGTAGTTTTTGAGTTATCTCTACTTATCAAGATTGAAGTCGTTTAGTTTTTTTGTAAAAAGTAATTATTGGAATGAGTGATGGTGTTACATGACATTCTGGCATTAAGTTTAGGTATGAGTCCTCTTTTGTATAAGGCCCATAAGTGACTCCACTTTGCTGTTTTTCTTTTTCCTCCCATGGTAAATTCTAAATTTTTTTTAGTCAATTATTTCTGATTTATTTAATCTAGGGGTTAAATGGGGTGGATCATATAAGAGAAAAATGTTTGCTCCATCTACTTCGAAGAAGCCACCCATCCAATCTTCACCTCTTCTCAAATAACATGCTTTGGTCTCATCAATTAACCTGTAATTGTAGCAATATTCGTAGTGCCTTGATCACATATACTGTGGCAATTACTTTGAGCCCAGTTTTATAACATTCTCAATTACTACTTTTATTGTTTTTTTAAGTCCAATGTTTTTGTCGTTCCAGCACAAAAAGTATATGCAATGGGCTGTTATACATATATTTTCCTTATGACGCCATTAATCATAAAGACGAGAACATAGTCTGCTATCTGCATATTGCGCTCTATTCCATTGTCACACACACAATCCTTCACTCATGTCATTTTTTAACAAATATGTTAATTGAGGTGATATTGCCATTTCATCAAAAATGAAAGGTACAGGGAAAGAAAGATCATTGTCACTTGAGCATTGTCTTGAGAAAATTAATAAAACTTAATTAACTTTATCAAAGTATTTATTTAAAAAAAAAATGAAGTATCTTTTAATGCTACTATACAATTTAATACTAGCGACCCGCCCCGACTTCGCACGGGTGCAATGCTGATACTAAATACACTACAGAAAAACTGTGAACGTTGTATATAAAAACATAGCGGCCCGCTCTGGGTTCGCATGGGTATAACATAATTATATGGCCTATGTCACTCGCCTCGGCCGGCCAGTACCGCCGCAAGCGCTACGTCCCTTGATTTTAAATCTGTAATATCTTCGAAAATATTCATTTAAATCTTGTGCTGTAAAGGACCATATAGATCTATATTAAATCAACAATCTATTAAAGCTATTTAATTGGATAAGGATTAATGCTGTATTGGTTAAAATCGCTTCGAAAATTAGCCAATATTCGTCGTAAAAAGAAATGACAAAAAAATGTTATTGTGGGATATTCATAAGAGATAGACATATACCATCGCGGAGTTTTCTGTAGACCTTTTCAATGTGTACAAATAATTAGTACATTATTTTGATAAATCTCGTAGGGTTCAGCCTGCGTTTGCAATGTAAGCGGAAAAAAATTGATAATTAACGACATCACTTTAGAAACCTCAAAAATAACAGTATTTCTCCACTATTTAATGGATGTTATTATACATATAAACCTTCCTCTCGAATCACTCTATCTATTAAAAAAACCCGCATCAAAAACATAGGGACAGAGAAAGCGACTTTGTTTTATACTATGTAGTGATTTTTTTTTATTGCATTAAGGTAGCAAACGAGCATGCAGCACCACCCTTCCGCTGCCGCCCATGGCAATTGTGACCGACTTAGAACAAGACCCAATTTAGGGACTAGGATGGTTAGTCCAATTAGTAGATGGTGTTAGATTAGTGTTTTAAAAAGCTATATTAGAATTATTAAAAAAAAATCTAAACCTAGGATTACAGCAAAGAAAGATCAATGTCACTGGACTGTGATCCTTTTTACATTTTTATGCATTAATATTGTTTTATATAATTGACATTTTTATTAAACAAATAACTTACCGTTATATCTTACTTTTGAAGTTTGTAAATTAATAAAACTGACAAAAAATATCATAGTCCAGTGACTTTGACCTTCCTTTCCAAAATATAAATGTAACTAAACTTTAGCAAAACCTAACATAGAACAAACTAGTTGTTTTTTATCAAAGGATTTATTATTTATTTCATTACTTATGTAATAATTGTGTATAAAACTTTGAGCATTTTTACTAGAATTTGATTAATTGCTTTATTTGTAATGTAAGTTGCCTCATAGCTCGTGAGGCAAATGGACATTTTGCAACAAAATAATCTTTAAAGAGTTTACTAAATTTTTTAAACATAAATGTTTGACAATCAAGAACATGGACTGGTTCCTTTTTAATGTTTTTTTAATATACATATAATGGTCAACTGAAATTATATAATATGTAAAACCATACATACAGGGTGATTTGTAACTCGACGTATTCCTCTTGGGATGTGGTAATACAACCAATTTCCAACAAAATTAACCATAATGTCCCTAATGCCAAGTCAGCTGGTTATCGAGATATTCCTTATTTTTGGTTTTGGTCAAAGAACACCGAATTTGACTACAAAAAAATCAATAAATAAAAAAGTAGTGGTTTGAATTGAGTTGTGTGCATTTCTATCAGTGACCAATACATCAACAATCAGTTATTAATACTAATGCAGGCACAAGTGTTACACATTTTAAAATAACAAGTGAATTCTTGTAAAAAAAATATTTTCTTACGAATGTGTTCGATAGAAAAGTAGATTTATTTAAAGAAATTTAGTATACATTAAGCGTACAAACTACATGAAAAACATCCTTGTTTTATAAGCTATCCAAACAAGTAAAATTATTAAGACACAAACAAAACATTTCAGAAAAAAACGTATGTAGAGCACGTGCGACGTAAAACCCTTTGTTATCGTACCGCGGTATAAGTTCCTGAGTTGCAAACTTTTTAGTTGTTATTGTCGTTTGTCGTTTGTCTATTAGACCCACTTGATCATTTAAAATGAAAATTAAACAGCAGCAGTGTTTTGTTTCTGGCTACCAACGCGATCTCCCAAATTTACGTTGATTTTGATCACTAAATAAGTATGACGGCTTACTCTAATTCCGAGTATGCCGATATTATTTATTGTTATGTCTTTTGTGATGGAAACGCGGATGAAGCTCGTCGAGAGTACATTCGTCGTTACCCTCAACGACGAGCGCCTTACATTACAGTCTTCAGTTCAATTGGAAACTGGACAATTTCAACGCCAACAAAATGATGGCGGTTGACCACGCCTTTACACTGATGAAGATGAAGAAGTTGTTATCCAGCAGGTAGTTGACAGGCAGGTAGTCAACGAGTTTCAGTCGCGTTATCATTATAAAAGGCATAACAATAAATAATATCGGCATACTCGGAACTAGAGTAAGCCGTCATACTTATTTAGTGATCAAAACCAACGTGAATTTGGGAGATCGCGTTGGTAGCCAGAAACAAAACACTGCTGCTGTTTAATTTTCATTTTAAAAGATCAAGTGGGTCTAATAGACAAACGACAAACGACAATAACAACTAAAAAGTTTGCAACTCAGGAACTTATACCGCGGTACGATAACAAAGGGTTTTACGTCGCACGTGCTCTACATACGTTTTTTTCTGAAATGTTTTGTTTGTGTCTTAATAATTTTACTTGTTAGGATAGCTTATAAAACAAGGATGTTTTTCATGTAGTTTGTACGCTTGATGTATACTAGATTTTTTAAAATAAATCTACTTTTCTATCGAACACATTCGTAAGAAAATATTTTTTTTTTACAAGAATTCACTTGTTATTTTAAAATGTGTAACACTTGTGCCTGCATTAGTATTAATAAATGATTGTTGATGTATTGGTCACTGATAGAAATGCACACAACTCAATTCAAACCACTACTTTTTTATTTATTGATTTTTTTGTAGTCAAATTCGGTGTTTTTTTGACCAAAACGAAAAATAAGGAATATCTCGATAACCAGCTGACTTGGTATTAGGGACATTATGGTTAATTTTGTTGGAAATTGGTTGTATTACCACATCCCAAGAGGAATACGTCGAGTTACAAATCACCCTATATATTTAATCCTACACTACAAATTGGACTTGTATCGATAAATTTTATTATTTATTTTTGTAGTAATGGTAACTTCGAAAGCTATTGACGTTTATCAATTTGTCAGTCTGAGAATGTCACAGATTTTCCTATTTTGGCATATAGTGACTTAAAATAATATTAATAATTCTTGCGGGACATTCCAAATAAAACAAGCACTTGCATATAATGGTGACTGAGATGGTGAGCATGTAAGGCGTAACGGGTGCTATGAAATAGAGGTATGTTCCCAATCAAGAATGAGTTTTGGCCCTAACTCTTCTTTAATAAGGGCAAAAATTGCAAGCATGTAAGTCGAAAAGTATACGCATAAATTCTACACCCGAACTAACATATATTATACTAGCGAACCGCCCTCGCTTCGCTTCGGGACCCGTAAGTATCAACCGCGTAGGTCCCGCTCCCGTAGGAATTTCGGGAAGATAATAAACTATCACCAAAATTAATTCAGGTTAAATTAAATTAAACTTAGAAATAAAGCTTACGACAAAATGTTACGACAAAATGTTACGACAAAATGTTACAAATTACGACAGAAGGTTGCGTGTTCAAATCACGTCGGGGTCACCAGTGTACGGTATATGAATGTAGGTATATATATGTGCCTATATACCATACGATGTAGGGTGAGTGACGAGGGATGGTTATTAAAACGACGATTCACATCCACTGATTTATTGGCGCAAGCGACCGTGACATGTCGCTGCGCAAGCGTCACTGTCTCACATTTACATAGGTTACAATCAACAGGTAAATGTGTGTACATGTGTATAAGACTTACACAAAGATGGATACCCCACAATAGCAAAGTAGCAAAGGATCACAGCAAGATTAATTCAGATTAAACTTGGAAACGCGGCAAGTTTGGTATGGCAGTGGGTTCGACCAAATTTGATTACCATAAAAACGGTTCTAGTGTGTTAATCTTAAAAGATAGATATATACTGTCGTGGACATTTTTTTAGATCATTTCAAGAGGAATAATTCTTTCATACATATATTTTTGGTATCTTGAATCGTTTTCGCAACGCATGCAACGAAAGCCCTCGAGAATGAATAATTTTCCCCGTTTTTTCCACATTTTCCATTATTTCTTCGCTCCTAATTGTTGCAGCGTGATGTTATATAGCCTATAGCCTTCCTCGATAAAAGGTCTATTCAACACAAAAAAAATTTTTCAATTCGAACCAGTAGTTCCTGAGATTAGCGCGTTCAACCAAACAAACAAACTCTTTAGCTTTATAATATTAGTATAGATACTAACAATGTAGCATATTTTTCTACTGTGCATTTATGGCCAAACTCTATGAGGGATGGGCATCCCCCTTCCCAGTTGAAACAGACATGGGTGTTTTTCAAAACTATTGTACATGTGACACACTGGAACAGATATTTATGAAATGTTGTAACACCATCCGCCATCTAGCGCTGCTAACCATAAGACCATTATCCATTTGTGCCACAACTAAGTGAGGTAACAAACGAGTTACTCCACTTCTCCAGAGATGGCGCTGTACTACTTTCTGAATCACGCCAACGTTTGTACGTCGTAGCTACTATAAGTATTCCTGAGGATAATTGTTTTGTATCGAGCTCTAGGGCCTGGTATTAAGCACGCTGTACGCTCTCACCCCTGTTGAGACGTCTCAGTGTCTTGATACTAGAAAATAGCTAAGAGAGTGTACTTCCACCCCTCGTTGGGATACACTAAATTAGTTATAGCATCTTAACGCTAGATGGTGTTATACAGGGTGGAAAAGGACAACTCCCCAAAACTGAAGGGGGGGGTAGAAGAAACCAAATTGTGACCGTAAATAAACGTGGTATAGCCGAGGACAGCAATTTGTTAAACAAAATGTTCATTTGAAAGTTTTTATCACTATCATCAGCTAGCAATGTAACACGAACAACGCGAAAATCCCACTCCGTCGCACGGCGTTCGGACGCGGCGGCGAACAAGAGATCTTATGGTAGTTACATGGAGTCAATAACTGACGTCAGTTACTGACGCGTCAACGCCTCCACGTAAAAATAGCCAATATCCATCCGCGCGGCGCGTCAGTTACTGCCTTGAAATCAATTTAGACGCCGACAGTAACTGACGCTTACTTATCGTTTTTCCTTGACAAAATACCCAGCCACCTTATTACGCTTTCTACTTTAACATAACTAAACATACCTTTAACACAACACAAACTAGAATAATAAATCATACGTGGTCATTTCCGACTTAGTTAGGAGTTTAGTACTTAGGTAGGTACCTCATAATTAAATAATTTGAAAGATTTACAATAAAAGCTTTATGTATCTAGTACTTACCTAATTTCGGTGACGTATGAGCGGTATGAGGAACGGCTCGAACTGCGCTCCTCCCATCTCCACACACAGCTCGGCTCTTCGGACTACCTCTCGGTGGATGCTATCCCACAGCGGGTCATCGGCGCCCCTGCTGTTCAGGTCCGCAAACACGTCCCGAATCCGGGATTTCATTTCCTCCGAGGTATCACACTCACTAGCAAACACTCTGTCCTTAACGTATCCCCAGAGGAAAAAATCCAGCGGAGTCAGATCCGGCTGGTTGTCCAAAACTCTTTGGTACGCAGCCGTAATGACGCGAGGATCTGAAGGGTGCGCATGATTCGGGTAACTCTGTCGATAAATGCGTAACGCTCGTGAAGCATTCCCTCGTGCTTCTCCATAACACATCAACATTTGTCCGTATTCACGAGCACTGAACATTTTTACAAAACTAAACCTACAAAACGATTGTACTAAAACACGTGAAAAGTCAAGAAAAACACTTCAAACGATTTTTCTAAACTAATCACCAAACGAATTTAATAATCACGTCACAGAAAGCACTTAAAACCTGGAAGCAAATCGAAACTCGTAATTAATTTGCGAGCAGGACGCGTAATCTAGCAAGTTGCAATAACGACTGAACTAACTAAAATTTATTTTTCCTAAATTAAGCCGCCAACACACGCACACACGCACAAACTTGCCGAAAGACGAGCGCCATGTCGGTTTCCTTTGTTTGAAAAATCCGTTGCGTACGGAAAACATTTAACCCTTCACCACATTACCTTTTTTTCGATACGATACATTTGATTAATTTAAAATAATAAATGTAAGTACCAAATTAAATAAAGGATAATAATCAGAATAAGATACAGGAATTAATCACAATTAAGTGAAAAAAGTAATTATTTATTCTAATTAAGGTGTAATTGAAACTGCAACTTGTTTGGGACACTACAAACAGACATACAAATTTGCATTCTGCCTGGAGACAACAAACATTAACTTTAAACTTAGAACAGATTTCATTTTGCATTTGGGGGCGTCCATAAATTACGTGAGGTTTTTAAGGGGGGAGGGAGTCGAGTCAAATCTCATCTAATCTTACGTTGGAGAGAGGGGGGGTCCCGGGCAAATATCACGCAATTTTTTTTCTGATTAAAACAAAAAAAAACTATTTTGGTCCATTTAATCCAGATTGTACATGCTTAAGATTTAATCGTAAGACGTAATCGTAATACGATTAAGATAATTCACGAAGCATTTTTTTTCTTTTTACAATAGGTAACAATCCAACGCGTTTACCTAAGAAAACCACATTTTGAAAAATCTCACGTGAGATTGGGGGATGGGGGAGGGGGTTGGATAAAATCTCACGACATCTCACCAGGGGGGGAGGGAGGGACAGAAAATTAAAAAAAACACCTCACGTAATTTATGGACGCCCCCTTTGGTGAAAATGGCGATGGCGGCCTCTACAAATTTAAATGATCACTAAATAAAATAATTAAACTAAATTATTTAAAGTTTCTTTAAAATGGTTTTGCTTGTTTTTCTAAGTTCAAAACAAAAATGATGACCCAAGATATTAGACATTAAAGGGTTATTTATTTACCTAAATCTGCTACACGTGTTAGGCCCTTTTCACATGCACCCGGTTGCCGTCTAAACGGCACAGCGCAAAATCTTTCACATGTGCACGGTTTACTCACGTACGGTAGCCCAAACGTTGGCAAAGGGTGATCGTTAGACATGGGTAACTCGACTGAAACGGTCGAGTTGCCAATCAGCTCACGGTTCAAGTGAGTGAGTGAGAGCTGCGAACCGTCTCACAGAACAGCTCAAATTGCCTACTCCTGGTATGTCATGTTCCTGACTCGGCGCAAGTCGCATAACGGTCTGACAGCTGACTCGGCGCGATTCGCTCGGTCTAAGTTGAAACGTGAGCTGCTCATTTAGACGTTGAGCCGCAGCTCGACAACTCAAGCCCATGTGATCTGCATATTTGAACCGATTCTGAGTTACACACCATTATTGATCGTAGTATTATCGAGGTAATAGACTGCTTGCCGTGCCATATTACGCCCGTGTATACAAGTCAATTCATGATTGCTAAGGTTTCCGTGCCGTGCCGTGTTTATAGTCGTTAAGCACGAGTGACGCACGGTCGCCGTTCCATGTAAAAGCTGTCATAGTAGCTCATACGTTACTGCTTTCCGCAGCACGGTGACCGTGCCGTGACCGTGTGCATGTGAAACGGGCGTTAGGGCGGCGAGCGCCAAACGAAACCTAAATTTTTCGGGAGGCCTTTGTCGGCTAAGAACAAGCGGCGGCGAACGGCGGAGAAGGTACCGAATTTGGCGCGACGGTGTGGCGGCTAGTCGTGTGTGTCATTTACCTACATTGATTATTGTAGGTACTGTCGCAGTTACGTATTTAAGTTTGATGTTGTAGGTATTTTTAGTATTTACAGAATCAAATTTAAAACATTTCTTTGTTTCAATGTAATTTAGTTTACGTTTGCATTATGTTTACCCAGTAGATTAGGTACTTAGTGGACATTCTTGACGTGCCGATCGGCGTTTAACGCCATATCGGTATTGGCGCTAGTAGGTACTTGGTAGGTGGGCAGCTGTAATCGAAATACAGTGCTTTATGGGTACTTTAGTTTGTAGTAAGTACTTTTATTTTACCTAAGCAACTAACGAAATAGGTACATTGGGGAATGTAATGATGGAAGGCCGCATTCAATGAATGCTTGTTATCAGCGCTAACCTGCGCCTACCTACCAGCGCTGATAAGAGCATAATCAAGTAGAAAGCTGGTTACCTGTGCCCGCCTACCAGTCGCGCTAGTCGGTGCTTATAAACACTGGCAGGTCAGGGGCCAGGGTCGATCGACGCTACCCTGGTTGAATCGAGGAGTTTTGGAGCTTTCAGGCCGTTTCAGGCTTTTTGTGTACCGTATTTTGTAGTTAGTAGGTAGGTACTTTTACGGTGGTTAACCGACTACTTTTGTGGAGTGTAATTATTACTTCAGGTAGGTAGGCACATACTTTAGTAGGTAAATTTAGACCGTGGTTTTCATCGATGACTCGGGTATGACATGATTTGTGGTAGGTATCTTTACGTACAAAAGTAAACATAATGATTAATTGTTGGGTAGTTAGGATTGTTCTACCTACATGAAGGTTTAAATTTTGTATGCACAGCGTGACCACACAGCTGAAACTTATGTGCAAATGATGTAGTGTGCAACAGCAGCACAGTCGTACATCGCCTCCGCGCTTTCTACGGGAACTTGGCGAGGGGGATTGCGGTCTCAAGGATCACCTTTTTACCAGGGCGTGAACGAGAACTAAGTGTCTCCCGGCGGAGGGGGTCCTATCAGCGTCAAGTTAGACTAGCTGGGTCAAAGTCAGACTTCCCCCAGATGGTCGGGGAAGTCGCCTGACTCTAAGAGCTCCCGTGGAAGCGGGTAGCCCTCGGGAGGACGAGCGTGGAGAGGCGCGATACCTCTCAGTGATTCGTGTGGGCCATTGTAGGCGCGGGCGAACATCGCCTTTGCCAATCGGCCCACAAACTCCGCGACGGACGGTACTTTGAGGTCGCGCGCAATCACGTCGCTGATGTAGTGTGCGGGAGGGTGGGGGCGGGAAGCAATGTAGGGAGCAATGCCCGCGCGCCGCTCGGTGAACTTGAACGGCCCGCTCGAGGTTGATCGAGGCGAAATTAGGCGATCCCGATACATTGCTGTTTTTTATCATTATTTCATTTTCAGCTTAATTTAAATAAATAATCACAAAAATACTTTGCTGTTGTGTCATACTACACATACCTAGTTGCAAAAGTAAAAAAAACATGGTGACGTCATTGAATTTTTTTTTAACAAAATTTCTACACAGGAATGTTCAGAAGGGTTGTCTGAATGCCCCCTTTCAGTTTTCGGGAGTAGTCCTGTTCCACCCAGTATGTACGATCATTCAATAAATCTGTAGTAAGCTATCTTGCGTCTCAATTCCGTCCCGCCATCCGCGCAACGCTTACAAATTGGCTCCCAACGCATCGCTTACAAATTGGCTCCCAACGTGGCGCTTACAATGTAAATTTTTGAGAGTTTTCTTATTTAATTTGATCAAATGTACTGTTAGTCAAATAAAACTTGTAAAATATTGTAATAAGAAGGTAAACTTTCGTGATTATCTCAATTTTAGTCGAGGAGGTCGTGTTAAATCGCTCCGGTTCGTCACAACTAAAAATATAAAATTTCAATAAAAAATATGAGTTGTTATAAAAATCGTCTTTATTATTTGTTAAACAATGGCAAAATCTACAAAACAAACTAAACTAACACAGATTAATTACTTCAAATTAAGGCTTAAAGACTATTTTTCTATCTAAATCGTCACAGTAGGAATTTTGGGCTTTACAAAAGTATCTTTTTATGGCCCCCTTAGGACATGCCACTTTAGAGCGTACTAATACTGTTAAGCATTTAAATATCACTTGCTACAAACGGTGAAGGAAAACATCGTGAAGAAACCTGCATGCCGGAGAGTTCGCAAAACTCAAAGGTGTGTGAAGTCCGCCAATCCGCACTTGGCCAGCGTGGTGGACTATGGCCTTACCCTTCTCAGAATGAGAAGAGACCCGTGCTCAATAGTGGGCCAGTATGGGTTGAGATGATTAATACTGTTCGCGCCTTTAAGGAGTATTTTCATATCCACCCTCATTTTATTGATAAACGCGGCGGTCAAATATCGTCGCGCAGTAACTATTCATATTCTGGCTACCAGAACAATCGCTTGCTCTCTGAGCCCAACCGCGCCGCTGTTCTTCCACTGTCGTGGATATTCTTCCTATGGATTACTAAACCGCTTGTCCGCTATATCGAAGGTCGTGTGTGTGTTTGTGTTGAATTTGGTCTAGATTAACCACCGAGCAGGGACCGTAAGTCGCGTGAAGAGGTCATCAGGCATCACACCGCTCCACTCGAGGTAAGTCTGGACTGATTTAGTGCATACACATCCACGAATACCGCTAGGTTAACGTTCGGTACTAAGGCTGTACTGCCGCGCCAACAAATACTATGAATAAATAATATCCAGCGAAATAAATCTACTTAAAACTAGTCGTAGACGATAATTATCAATAAAAAAATCTCTTTCTAGTCTTCTTGAAATTTTGGGACATAGTCACTATCTGTAAGTTTATGTGACTATCTGGAAATAATAAAGCGTAGCTTACACATCACCTACTAATTCCAGTTTTATTAGCAACTACCTACCTACTTACAGATGAACAAAGGCATGAATTCGTTTGTATTTGGCATTATTAATTTAAACAACTTTAATTACTTAATCAACTAAACTGAAATATAATCATAAAATTACAGATAAAGACTGTTTTTTAATGCTAGATTACAATTGTTTGCATTTGTAAAGGAGATGTTTCAAATCCGGCCCACAATATGTACAGTACCTCGAAAAATCGAGAAAAATCCATGGAATTCGAGAAAAATAAAGATATACTGCTTAAATGCATACTTTTCTGGTACAAAAATTGTATTTATCATTCACTTTTATCACGTTTCAACATGGCGTCTTGCCAATTTGTCATTGATCATAGATCACGAACTGTCTACTGTCACCTCAACATGGCAGAAATGTAGGTACATATGTCAAACTTCAATCAAATCAACCAACGTGACATGTGATGACAGCTTACCGCCATGACGGATTTTAGTTTTGTGTTGCAATTTTACGTGTACATTTTTGTGTTGTACCACCAAACTAAAGCATTTTAAAGGAATTGGATGATTGAAAACTGTTTTAATTGTGTTTCTCCATTTTTGAGTATGGTGTACAAAGTCGTGGCCGGGGCTCCATACATTTTGAAACATCTCCTTTGACATTTGCATATGTGTCAATCATGTAGGTACCTGGGATGAAAAATCAGTCTTTATACAAACGCACAAGAATAACATTTACCATAGTAACATTCCTTTGGCTGTTTTGTACTAAATTCCTATAGTAATATAATCTTCGGTAACTCTTTAGTCTTATGGAAGGAAAGTCATCTTAAAATTATACTAAGCGGTTGAATCTAATAGTGAACGCATTGCTTCATGTTTATATTATATAACAGTTATTATTTAAGATATTAAGGATTAACTTACAATATACACACATCAAAAGTGTCTAGGGATCAAGCATTTTTATGCGGATTTCGGCAGAAGAACAATGGCGTTTCGTGTGCTTTTCTGATGAGTCTCGTTTTGGTATGAGACCGGATACAAGACGTATACGACACTGGAGAACCCCTGGACGCCAACAGCGATTAAAATCCTGCCAGGAAGTCCATCCTTATAGTGGTGGAACCATCATGGTATGGGCGGGTATTTGGATCGGCGGAAGAACTGAGTTGATTTGGATCAGAGGCAACCTCAACGCTCAAATTTATGCTGAGACGATTGTATCAGACGTCATCGTTCCTCTACAAGTGCAAATCGGTCCCTTATTTCAGTTAATGCATGATAATGCACTACCGCACACCGCAAGAGTTGTAAGACAGACTCTCGCCGCAGCTAACATCAATGTCTTGCCCTGGCCTGCTCAGTCGCCAGACTTGAACCCGATTGAGCATGCATGGGATATGCTACAGAGAAGAGCTCTGCCGAATATGGAGGGTATCCAGTGGCAAGAAGACCTTTTTTTGTTGTTGCAACGAACATGGGCGGCCATTCCACAGCGTGATTTGGATGAACTCATTTTGAGTATGCCAAACCGATGTTCTTGTGTTGTTAGTGTTCGCGGTAGAAACACGGATTATTAATTGTTTAAGTTACCCAATAAAATTTTAAAGAAAACTGTTATTTCAGTCTTTTTTTCGAACTTTAATGTTAGTGGTTCAAATGTCAAAAATCCCTTTATTAGGAAAATGGCAAATTTCTTTATTAATGCAAAGGTGACTTGGTTTATCGTTACTGTGACAAGTGAAAACACTTTATTTGATGAATCCTTAAAGAAAATTTTAATTAATATCAATCAGGAGAAAAGTTATTGCAAAAATATATGTTGATCCCTAGACACTTTTGATGTGTGTAATTTCGCAAATTGTTGTACATTTTATGTACGATATTATTAAATTGCCAGCCAACCAGCTAGGACTATTATTTTTATAAACGACGGACTGTTGAGACTTTCAAATTTATTCAAAACATGTGCTGCAAATATAATCAATACCTGGTTGAATACAACATGTTCCACACACCCAGTTTTTACAAGCAATACATTTTGTCATATCTTTAATGACGTATAGTTTACGTAATCTAATACATTACATGTTAAATTTCTTTTATAATAGTTTTTAGCGACTTTAACCCATATTGTTCATCATTAATTGGAACATATACTTTTAACTTTTTCACAGAGGGGCCCATATGTGATGTCAATTGATCTCTTTTATTTTCATTTTCTTTGCCTTTGAAATTAAAACAATCATTTTCTGTCAAGTCAACGGTATTTGCAACTAAATCAAAATTCGGTTGTGAATCGATGATGTTAAAATTCTCAATATCTAGATATCTAGAATATCGTCAACATTAAAGCTTACTTCGATTTCAGAAAGGGGGATGCCCATCCCTCATAGAGAGATTGGCTCTAAATGCACAATAGAAAAATATGCTACATTGTTAGTATATGATAGTATGAATTGTTTTGTGAAAGATTATTACGAAACAAAGTTTGGGTGTAGAAGTTATGCGTATACTGTTCGACTTACATGCGTACAATTTTCCCCTATTTAAGAAGAGTTATTCGTGATTGGGAACTCTATTTTATAGCACCGTTACGCCTTACATGCTCACTATTATATGCAAGTGCTTGTTTTATTTGGTATAAATCCTGCAAGAAATATAATTATTATTGTTTCATTAGGTATACGCCAAAACAGGAAAATCTGTGTTTGACATTCTCAGACTGACAAATTGACAAACGTCCATAGCTTTCGAAGTTACCATTACTACAAAAATCAATAATAAAATAAAATTGATCGATACAATTCCAATTTGTATGTGTAGGATTAAATATATGTATGGTTTTTACATATTGTATAATTTCAGTCGACCATTATATATTTAAAAAATTACAAGACAAGCAAACATTTTATTATTACTGAATTTTGTCTACGATAGTATTTTATCCGGCAGAATGTTTTTATGATGGCAACAACTAACAATAATCAAAACTGACGTAAAAATATAAATATTTATTAAATCATTTCCATTACTTTTTATTGTACTGCAATGTTAGGCAAACTTCCTATATTGAGATATTATACGCACATATTATATTTTTTTAATCTTTTTTTTTTCAACATAATTTCATTTGAGTGCGTTTTAGAGCCAATACCGGGCATCCCCCTTTGATCAACTTTCTGGTTAGGAAGCACGTTAGTAAGGTCAACAAAATTAAAAGTTTGGTCACCTAGGTCACACTGGTCAACTTTACTACTTTACATCCTGCAGACCTGGTTGCATCTGTTGTAGTCGGGAAAAATATGTGTGTTTTGGGATTTAAACAGGAGCATAACCCGCGCTCAATTCCGCAAAAACAGCTTAATTGACGATACATAATTTTTCCGACTTCGACAGATATAACTTGGTGTAATTTCATCGTATTTGGGATAGCTTTCAGATCTTTTGGAATGATTGCCTTAAAATTTTCGATATCAGTGTCAGATACAAGGAAACATTTAACAGACTTCATACTTTTTTCTAAATATTTGAATGCATCATTTGCATCTTTTACATCGTGTCCGTAAGCCACGTGTCTATCTAATTGCCTTTTAACGGCACCCCCAATGCCATCTGCAACTACCTTACCGTGTCCACATTCTGATAATGACCAAGTCATGTATTTAAGGTTAAACTTTGGAGAAAATAAGTTGATCAAGAAGAATTTCTTTTTTTGCCGGTATTGAGAAGTGGGACCGTCTGAAATGGCAGATAGCACTGGGTTCGTGACAAGTATTACCAGAAATTGTCACAAATGACTGTGACTTATCATTAAAATAAATCATACCACAGTGCAGTGATATATTATTTTTGGATGCATCGATTGGATCTCAGATCCAAGTTTAGTTTCATAGTTTTCTGAGAAATCTACTGAAATAGCAATTTCTTTACTTGACAGGTTTTTTATACAAAGTTGATATTGACGCTGTTGTTCTTTCCAATTATAATAGTGTTTTATTACTAGTGATTTCTTTTTCTTCTTTGTAGTATGTGTGGGGGACTCTTTGCCATGTGTACCATGCTATTTCATCTTCTAACTTGTCTTCGTTAAATTGCAGATTTAAATGACTGCATTCTTCACATAAATTATACATACATGTTTAAGAAGTTTTGTTGCACACGGTCATTTTAATCGTATCTTCAATGTTTTTATATCCTATGACATTTTTGCTTTTTAATGCGATAAAAATATATGCTATATTACTATGTTTAACACACATACAGGTGTCTCTATTTTTGGCCGTGGGTGATAAAATGTAAATAGGTTTTTTATCTAAAAAAAAGTCGTAAAGCTGCGCGTACCTCCTTCTTCTTTGTATGTTTGGTATAAATTTTGAATTGAATCAGTCAAATATCTTATTTGCATTTTAGTTATGCCTTTGGTCCTCGTTTCACGTTTTCCAGCTATACTTCTACTAATATCATCCCTTCCGTAGAATTATTTTATTTCTTGTTCTATTTTATTATTTAAGACTATCTTCTTCCTATATCTTATTTGACCTTTAAGTTCCAAATACGAAGTGGTGAACGATTTTACTTTTCTGTTTTGTTTTACTACTTCGGTTTGTGTAATAGACTTTAGTACCCGTTTTTCTTTAATCGATTTCGTAGTGCCATAAGTTTCATGAGGTGATATTTCCATAATCTCTTGTCGCGCCATAAGACAATCTATTTGCTCTTGTAGAACATTCGTTTTATTCATTTATTCATTGCATGCCATGATTTAGAAATAATGTTTCAGTCATGGACCCTGTAGGGCACAGCAGCTAATGGTAGAAGAGAGGAAGACGCTGAAGTGGTAACTACTGGACTACTGACTACTGGTGGTGACTACTGGATACCACTGGCTAACCAAGAAACTGCACAGAAGACAGCCATCACCACACCATTCGGGTTATACGAATTTACTTGCATGACCTTTGGACTTCGCAACGCTAGTCAAACCTTCCAAAGGTTTATGCATCAAGTTCTCAGAGGCATAGATGATTGTTTTTGTTTCGTCGACGACATATTATTATTATATTCACAAGATGAAGAACAGCATCAAAAGCTTCTACATCAAGTACTGAAACGCCTCGACGACTACGGAGTTACATTGAGCATCGAAAAATGCATATTTGGAGTAGAAAAGATCAACTTCCTGGGCTATGAAGTCTCGTCGAGTGGCATTAAACCTTCACAAGAGCGAATAGAAACAATATCCAAGTATCCTCAACCGAAGACTATTATAGAACTACGTCGTTTCCTAGGAATGTTGAACTTTTACAGAGATTGCCTACCGAACCAAGCATATCTACAAAATGAATTAAACAAGTACCTACATAATAAAAAGAAGAACGACAAAACGCCTATTGAATGCTGCAGCAATTGAAGCTTTTGAGAAGTGCCGTCAAAGCATCACAGAAGCGACAACATTATGTTTTCCCATTCCTGGCTGCTCACTTGCAATCATGACTGACGCCTCAGATCATAGTCTCGGCGCTGTACTTCAACAAAAGATTGAGAACCGATGGAAACCGCTAGCCTTTATCTCTAAGGCAACGAGTGCTACGCAATGTCGCTACAGCGTGTACGATCGCGAATTATTAGCGATGTACGCGGCTGTTAAACACTTCAGAAGATTAATAGAAGGATGGAACTTTGGATGTAGCTGACGTATATTGCTGAGTTTGAATACTACGTAGTTGAATTTGTTCATTTAATGCAATTAATACTTTAAAGTAATTTTCCTCGACGACATCTACGTCTTCAGAATCAGATGAATCTAAATAAAGAATGTCCTTACACAATGCTTCATATTCGCGGAACGACGCAATTAATCGCTCGCGTTTGGCTTCTAAAGTTTCTGATGGAACTTTACTTAAATCGCTATTTACGAAGCTTAATAATCTTGTAATATTACCTTTAACATAGCCGGTGATGCAATCTTTTTCTTTAATTTCTCGGTTCCAACCACGTTTACAATTGTTTCTTTACTCATGTTCAAACCTTTGTAATTACATTAGTATTAACTAGAACAATAATAGTTTAATAACGTTTAATTGAACGTATTTTTCGATATGAATAACTGTAATGACTGTTAAACTGATAATTATCTAACAAATTATTTTTTTAAGCTATTGCATAGCTTTTATCGCGGGCCTTGGGCGCGGGGACCGAATGCAAAAATTTCGTAACGAAAAAAATATTACACCCCCATCACCCACACACAGACATAGTTACTATGTCTGTGCACCCACACATCGATAAATACCAGAACTTTTAACTGAGTTAACTAACTTTTACTTTATAACGGCTAAACCGATTTGGCTAATTTTAGTCTTGAAATATTCGTGGAAGTTCAGGGAAGGTTGCAGCGATGAGAAAATATGGAAAAATTGCGAGGAAAATACTAAAAATGAAAATTTTAATTTCCCATACAAATCTTACCTGTCAAACATTTGATTTTCGCCCCGTCGGTTCGGTGTTTTAAGAATAATTACATGTAGATCTGGATTAAATAAGGCGTTGAAATCGACAACATGTATTCATAATAGTCGAATTATCGCGTATTTAGATTTAAAACATACAAAATAACATGACATAAAATAATGACACTATATTAATGACTTGAGGGTGATAGATACAGTGCCATACAGGCAAGGCAAACTGTAAGGCACTGTCTCTGTCACCCACACGTCATTCACGCGCCAAAAGATCGTTGTAGGACTTAAATGTCAAATGTCAATTTTCTTTTTAAAAAGAATTATTTTGTCAACTGAAATAGTTCTTATGCTTTTGTTCAGAATATTTAAATCTTCTTTGCACAAATTAATGCATTATCCGTTTCTAATAAAGATTAAAATGTCTTGCACCTATAATGTGGCGTTATGATGTACGTATTCTTAACAATTAGGCTTACGTCATTATTATGCGTCTCTTTCAGTGATATTGCCTATGAACTTTGATGTAACTTTTGATAACTAGGCAACTAAATGAAAACTGGTACACCACTTTCTTGGCCCACTGTAAAACAGTGAATATCTGTACTCGTATAATTTGTGTACAAAGTGTTTTAAATATGAATAAACAAAGTACATTTATTAATGAAGAAAGTCACGAAAAAATTGTGAAAGAAAATGAGTTATTACTCTATATACATTCATTTTATTATTATTATCACAAATGCAGTATTATTTTTTGTTTTGTTAATTTATATATAATGCTATGCAATAGCTTTACCGCGGCAGTCTCCGAGTGCCACACGTCTTTTTTTTTGAATGCACAACGAAGAGCTATTTTTAATTCTTCACACAGCACAAGACAAATGGCGTATTTTTGCTCAAACGCAGCTTGAGGGACGGCGGGCTGTAGTGGAGAACGTGCGGCGTGGCGTCTCTTTCCGTCTCGCTCGCACTCGAGTCGTGCTCCAGTTTGTTGTCTCGTTTGCACAAAGTGACGTATTTCGTTGAGTAGGTGAATGAACGAGACAAAAAAATGTGTGCACCACGAGAAGTGAATATTGCGTGGATAATAATGAAATGTTGTGTCTCACTCTCACTCGTTGTTTTATTGCGGGCGTTCTGCGATGGCTTGTGTATCGCTTGCGCAGCTTCGTTCGATTTTCTTACTCTCTCTCACACTGTATTGCGTTTGGTGACGTGCTTCTCTTGATGCGAAAATGGCGTCGATTCTTACTATTGCGACGTCGAATTGCCAAGTCGAATTCTCTTGAGATTTCGTACCCAATTCGTCTTCTTTTCTGTTCCCTCGAAGGACCAATGTTAGGACTGCAGCTGGATGGTAGGTGCTGGTAGTAGTAAGGCATTGGGCGTGGTAAAAGAATAAAACTTGGAGAGCTTCATTGGGACACATTTATTCGCCACTTTAACGTAGGAGGAAGAGAGAGTGTTGCCATAACACAGACAATTTTAAATTAATTTTAGTGTTGCTACGCAACAGCGAGTGCATATTCAGTATTACTATTAATAACAATGCCGCGTCCTAGAAGATCTAATCTTTCCCAGCGGAGCCGTAATGCAATTAGGCAACGGAATATCGCGAGTCAATTATCTGACGAAGAACGAGAAATTGCACGAGAAGAGCGCCGCGTTAGTATGGAGCAAAGAAGGGCCTTAATTCGTGCTTCTCAAACACAAGAGCAAAGAGGCAGCCCGTGAAACGGCTAGGTTAGAAACGAGAAATTGTCGAGCTTATCGTACAGATGAACAGAGGAATAATCTTCGAAGTGCAAGAAGAAATGGTTCAAGTATTGATTTAAATCGAGCAGCGTTTCTATATGATTGCACCATCTACTACAGCATGCATCGTTTAGTTTTTTTTTTATTGAATTAAGGTAGCAAACGAGCATGCAGCACCACCCTTCCGCTGCCGCCCATGGCAATTGTGACCGACATAGAACAAGACCCAATTTAGGGACTAGGGTGGTTAGTCCAGTTAGTAGATGATGTTAGAATGTTAGTTGGTTAGTTTGTTAATAAGTGTGAGGACAGGGACTGTTAGTGATAGTTAGGGCCTTTTCAGTGCGATGCGGATGACCTACGCGGACGTCCGTGACGGACGGTAAAATGTACAGCGCGTTCAGAGCAACGCGGAGCTGTCCGCGTCGCGGAGAGCTATCCGCGCGCGGTCCGAAATCGCTCCGCGCCGCTCCTCCGCGCCGCGGATGTCCGCGGGCGGACGGTGCGTGGTTCTAATGTATTTGTTCAGTGCTCGGCGGACAGTCGCGCGGAGCAGACGTAAAGTACTGTCGTTGTCATGGCGGCTGCGTCAAATGTGCAAACTGAGAGGGTTATACAAGAAGTACGACTTCGACCATGTCTATGGAATCTCCGCGACAATTCATATAAAAATAAAGACGCGAAATTAAAGGCATGGATAGATGTTTGCGATGCTGTTTGTCCGAATTTCGGAGATAGTTCAAGTGAAGAAAAAAAACAAATCGGTAAGTAATGTTTATTGAAACATCTGTAATATCTAATAAATATAACTATTTTGCCAGGGTACAGATCCTTCATTTGAGACAAAGTAAGTTGCAAATTGTATTGCCTGATCGTGTATTGTCATTAATGCGAGCATTGTAATCTGTAAATCCAGCTATAATCGTAGCGTCTTCTTCCGTATAGCCATCGCGTACTCTAATGAAGTTGTGTAAAATGCAGCACGCTTTGATTAAAATTTGTGCAAATGACGTTGATACATTGATAGATCTTTGGAATATTGCAAATTTGTTTGTCAATATACCAAAACTCGATTCTATGTATCGGCGTGCACGACTTAACCTGTAATTAAATAATTTATTTTTGTGTGTCAAATTTGTACGCGCGTATGGGCGAAGTATAGTATTGGAAATTCCAAAAGCTGCGTCTGCTACAATGATATGTGGCTGTGGGTTAATAGATGTGCCTGGTAATAATTTTGGAGGTGGCAAATTTAGATCATCTCGTTCAAGTCTATGAAATAGCGAACTTTTCTTGAACACATTAGCGTCTGCTTCGCTGCCACAAGCCCCTACATTTACATAGGTAAAACAGTAATTGGCATCACACATTGCAAGTAAAATCCATACTAATATTATAAATGCGAAAGTCTGTCTGTCTGTCTGTCTGTCTGTGACGTTTTCACGGCTAAACCACTGGTCCGATTTGGATGAAATTCGGAATGAAAATAGTTGAAGATCCAGAGTCACACATAGGCTACTTTTTTTTCAAAAATCAACCCCTAAAGGCTTGAAATAGGGGATGAAAGTTTGTATGAAAAATCTAAACCGCCTGACCGATTTCGATGATTTTTCCCAGGAAGATAATTGATGACGTACCCCCTTCCCCACTTCCCCGGTTTGCGATATAAACGAATTCCACGCGGGCGAAGCCGCGGGCAAAAGCTAGTAATAGAATAAAATTGCTTATGGTTGAAAAATACGGATCCACTTTCTTTTGGGCACGTGATTCTGGTATGCTTTCCGTCAAGGGCACCTACGCAATTGGGAAAATTGGCATCCCTTTCAAAGCCAAGTGCTATTTTATTCCAAGAATTTGGATCAGGTTCAGGCAGACATTCGGTTTTCAAAATTTCCCATATTAATGAGCATACTTCTTCAATAATGTATTTAATTGTGGATAGCCCCAATCGATAACTTAAATGCAAATCAGACATTCTTGACCCAGTAGTCAGGTACCTGCAACAAAAAAAAAGTGTGTATTAAATAAGTAAAGTTACTAGCATGTGTTGTTTTATTATTTATATTATTTAATTTACAGAAAAAGCTGTTCAGTTAAGATGGAAGACAGCCCGTGATGCATACATGAAGTGTAGAGCAAATCTTAAGACATCAAAGTCCGGTTCTGCAGGGGGTGTCAAAAAGAAGTATATTTATTTCGATCTAATGACATTTTTGGAAGACACAAAGGACTTTGAACCCATACATGAAAGTATGGCTTCAACATCGTCTCAGAGGTCCCAAAATGTTGCTTCAACGTCATCGCTAAACTCGCAAAGTATTTTACCATCAACAGAAGAAACATTACCGACACCTGTGCTGGCTTCTCCAAAACCGTGGCAGAGAAAAAAAAAGAGATGTATGACAGACTTTGAGTCACAATTATTAAAAATAATAGAAAAGAATGACACTTCTACCACAATCTCTGCGTCGTCTACGGCTCTTATTGTTATTCCGAACTAGAATACTAGAGCTAGCTAGCTATAGAAATTAGAGGTCCAGCTATGAACTCGCCCAGCACATCTGCATCAACCGCTAATAACGATTTACCTCACTTATCAGGGAGTGATGTGGACGAGTCCTTAGAAAGCTGGCAGCACGGTGATTACACTGCATTGTAATTATTCACATAATTACATTTTAAATTAATAATATAATTTTTTTAGTAAATTTTTTTTTATTTATTTAACCTTTAAATTTAAGTACCTACTTACCTAATTGTTACAGCCAATCTCTCCCGCGAACATATGGGTTTCTTGTATATATCGCAACGCATTAAAGATGACTCTAGTTTCGCATGCAACTCCTCAAATGTCCTAATGGACATCTTGAAATATGTGAAGAATTTCATTTCGTCATCCCGCAAGTCCGAAAACAAGGATACAAATTCTCCTTTAAGAAGTCTTTTCTCAACCAGTGGATGCACATTAAATCTTCTTACATGGCGTCTTCTTCTTCTGTTGTTTAATAAATAGGCCGCAATCACCAAATTCAAAGTTTTATCCATGACACTGTACCACTCTCGATCACGATCCGCATCGCACTGAACGACGATCCGCGACGGATGCAAAACCTTACCCGCATGCGGACGCTCCGCGTCGCACTGAATAGGGCCTTAGTCCTGTTAGTTAATATTAGTATTGTCCAGTTAGTAATGATTAGTGTGAGTCTTGTTCCAATTCGGTCACAGATGCGTTGCTACCCCTGAGGACTGAGATGGTCGCCTCTAAAAAAGTGAACCGGCTCCACACCTTCCTATCCGGAACACAATTGCTCTTAAAAACAATTATTATGACGGTAGGAATGGTACTGAGTACCTTGGCGGGCGGTGGTACTACCCCGGGCGAACTCTAGGCTCTACCACCTAGTAAAGTTTGCACCACCTAGTTTGCATCGGTCCAATGGACGTTGTTTGCCAGCATTGTCGCGCATTGAAGTTTGCTGGTGAAACGCCTGGTTTGTGCTGCCTTAGTTGTAAAGTGATATTTCCATTATTAGTCCCGCGACCAGAGCCATTGCGTTCCCTGCTTTATGGCGAAACACTAGAATCACGACATTTTCTAGCGAACACTCAAAAATACAATGTCTGTTTCCAAATGACTTCATTTGGGGCGGAAATTATTAAAGAACACGGATATAATCCGACATTTAAGGTAATTTACGTTAAAAACTCTATTTTCTATGATTGTAAAAAAATTCTGGACTGTAGTTTGTTAGATTTCTGTATTTGTCTCTAAAATACAAATGGCATGTTATTATTTGAAAAAAGTGTTTGTCAATCTTAACTATAACTATGGCTTTGACTTTACAGATTCAAGGCCAAATTTGCCATCGCATTGGATCATTGCAACCTATTGAAGATGCACAGCATAAATTCTTGCAAATATACTTCATGGGCAATATGGAAGAACAACTTGACCGGCGGCGTCAAGGGATCAACACAGTTACGTAAAGAGCAATTCTCCAAGATTTGCAGCAAATGCTTCATGAACATCATGCATTGGTCAGGCTGTTCAAGATTGCTTTAGAGCGCATGCCAAGTTATGACTATAAAGTTGTGAGCAGAGCAGATAAAAGACCAGCTGGAACACATGAACGCACATTTAATGCTCCAACAATCGATGAAGTGGCAATCCTGATTGTTGGTGAAAACTTGGAAACACGTGATATTGTACTTACACGACGCAATACTGGGCAACTACAAAGAATATATGAAACACACCGTTCGTATGACGCGTTACAATACCCGCTGATGTTTTGGCAAGGAGACGATGGATATCACTTTAATATCAAAATGACTAATCCATTGAATGGTAAGATCAATATCATTGTTTTCATTTTAACTTGATTATATACATTTTATTCTGTTTGCTTTTGGTACCCAAAAAAATTGTCACTCATAATTTAGTAGAGAGTAGCTGTACGAGTCGTTAACCTATTAGGGGTTCTAAAATACAATTTTTACTGTATTTGTTTCAGGTGAGGAAACTACCAAGAAGGTTAGTTCGATGAATTATTACGCATATCGTTTGATGATTCGTGAAAATTCTGACAATTATTTGTTGCGATTTCGTCGACTGCTTCAACAATATTGCGTTGACATGTACGTTAAAATCGAAACGGAGCGCCTGACTTTCATTCGGTTGAATCAAGCTAAATTGCGTTCGGAAGAGTATATTCAATTACGCGATGCAATTAGCACAGAAGGAGATTCAGAAAATGGTGGTCGATTGACTATTTTACCGGCGACATACACAGGTAGCCCGCGTCATATGCATGAATATGCGCAAGATGCAATGACATATGTTCGTCATTATGGTCGGCCAGATCTATTCATTACATTTACATGTAATCCGAAATGGATGGAAATTATTCAATTGCTGCTTCCCGGACAATCATCAAGTGATCGACACGACATCACCGCACGTGTTTTCAAGCAAAAAATTTGGGATTACTCGATGCTGGATGTATTCAATCGAATGGCAAAAACGTGGCCTACTGCATGCTCACATTCTAATTTGGTTAGTCGAAAGAATTCGGCCAGATCAAATAGATGACATCATATGTGCGGAGATTCCTGCTCCTGAAACCGATCCAGACCTACATGATGTTGTAATCACGAATATGATTCATGGACCGTGTGGCACTATCAACCGCCAATCACCGTGCATGGTCGACGGCAAGTATTCCAAACGGTATCCACGAAAATTGACGGCAGAGACCATTACAGACAACGATGGTTATCCATTGTATCGGCGTCGATCGCCCGATGATAATGATAGAACTATCACAACTAAAGTGAAAGGAAATGATTTCGTAGTTGACAACAGTTGGATTGTTCCATATTCGCCACTTCTTTCCAAAACATTCAAGGCACATTGTAATGTTGAGTATTGCAATTCGGTCAAATCAATTAAATACATTTGCAAATATTTCACGAAAGGGAGCGACATGACGGTTGTTGGCATCCAAACATCCAATATCAACGATGAAATCACGCGCTATCAAGTTGGTAGATATGTGAACTGCAAAGAAGCAATTTGGCGTATATTCTCATTCCCTATTCACGAACGTAATCCCACTGTTGTACATTTGGGGGTGCATCTAGAGAACGGTCTGAGTATATTTCACAGCGTCGAATGCTTCTCAACGTGCCGAAACACCTCCAGCGACAACACTGACCAGTTTCTTTGTGATTTGTCAAAGCGATCCGTTCGCACGAACGTTGCTTTACTCGGAAATGCCACGTTATTACACTTGGAACGCTACATCGAAGAAATTTCAACGTCGGAAGCAAGGCGATGCAGTTCCTGGTCATCCAGATATGCGTTCTACTGATGCTCTTTGTCGTATTTACACAGTTCATCCGAAGAATGATGAATGTTTCTATTTGCGGTTGTTGCTGGTACATGTTCGAGGGCCAACATCATTT
The DNA here is from genome assembly GCA_905404135.1 of Hesperia comma. Lineage (NCBI taxonomy): Eukaryota > Metazoa > Arthropoda > Insecta > Lepidoptera > Hesperiidae > Hesperia > Hesperia comma. Next base: position 17,013,770 of record FR990015.1, on the reverse strand, counting down.
GAATCACTACGAACTGTTAATGGTTTAGTGTGCCCACATTTCGTGCAGAATTTGCTTGAAAACGATACTCATTGGGACACGACAATCGCAATTATTTCTGCATCTCCAAGTCAGATACGCACATTATTTGCTAACATCATTTCGACATGCTTCCCATCGAACCCACGTGACCTGTGGAACAAATATAAAGATAACATGTCAGAAGACATTTTACATCGAATTCGTGTCAGCTCAAGAAATCTCGATCTTGAAATGAAATGAGGAGATGCATAACCAGGCTTTGCTCTTAATCGAAGATATGTGTTACCTCATGTGCGGCAGTTTGTTAGTTAGGTTAGGAATCCCAGCGCCAGATCGCGGAATAAATGACGCATTTAATAGAGAATTGGAACGTGAACGTGAATATGATCCACATGAATTAATCCAATCAGTTCAAACGAATGTACCACTGTTGAATCCTAAGCAGAGGGAAGTCTATGATACATTGATTAATGCAATTGATGATGGAAATGGTGGCTTATTTTTTTTGGATGCCCCCGGTGGAACTGGGAAGACATTCCTCATGTCACTGATTTTGGCCACTGTACGTGCGAGATCCGAAATTGCGGTAGCAATTGCTTCTTCTGGAATAGCGGCCACATTGTTAGACGGATGCCGTACGGCTCACTCAGCGTTAAAATTGCCATCCACTCGCCTGAAGCTTCACCTAAAGAAAATCACCCTGGGATACGGCGACACCAATCAGCGCTGGGCTCCAGGTGAGTACAGAATACAGTCCACTCACCATCTCTAACAACTCGAGATGTTTTGGTGTTTTGGCTTCAACTGTTTGTAACTATGAGAGTTGCATTGTTGAACGATCTATCTGCTGATGATTTCTCGAAGCAATTGCTGACTATCGGTAATGGCCGTGTTCCTGTTGACGAATCGAGCGGTTTGATTTCATTTCCGCCAATTTTTTGCAATTTCGTCTCATCAAAAGACGAGCTTATCAACAAAGTATTTCCGGATATCATTGCTTACCACAAAAATACTAAATGGTTAAGTGAGCGAGCAATTTTGGCGGCTAAAAATAAAGATGTAGATGACCTCAATTTTATAATTCAAAATCAAATCATAGGTACTCTGTATTCATTCAAATCTATCGACTGTGTAACAAACGAAGAAGAAGCCACTAATTATTCAACTGAATTTTTAAACTCCTTAGATGTGCCTGGTTTACCACCGCACAATTTACAACTGAAGGTTGACTCGGTAGTCATCATGCTTAGAAATTTAAACCAACCAAAACTGTGCAATGGAACGCGTTTGGTGATAAGAAAACTGATGAGCAATGTGATTCACGCGTCGATACTTAAAGGAAAATTTAAAGATGAGAAAGTTCTTATTCCAAGGATTCCGATGATCCCAACAGATATGCCCTTTGAGTTTAAACGAATTCAATTTCCGATTCGTCTTGCCTTCGCCATGACGATCAACAAATCACAGGGCCAATCCTTGACTATTTGTGGCCTCAATCTAGAAAACGCATGTTTTTCTCATGGTCAATTGTACGTGGCATGCTCAGGTGTCGGCAAACCATCCGCTTTATTTGTTCTTGCGCCTGACCAAAAACAAAGAATGTCGTTTACCACAAGGTGCTTGAATGAAAATCCGATTAATGAATTAATCCGAGTGTATACCAATCTGCACAACATAGTTTTCAATCATTTTTTTCTGACATTTATTATTATTTTTTTAATTTTTATTCTCATTCTGTATGTATTCATCATCATTCATCAGAATAAAATACTTTTATATTTCTATTCTATCTATATTAATATAATTTTGTATCATTGTATTACGTTCATCAAAGCCTAAATTAGTTGAGCTAAAAGGTAACACGACATTCATTGACTGTTTCGCCGGGTCAGCTAGTAAATAATAAAATAGAAATATTTAAATGAAATGAAATAATTAAATTAAATATTAATTAGTAATTTTAATAATTGTTATTTATTAAATAATAATTATTATGAAGTATATTATTCACATAATAAGAATATTGTCTTTTGTAAATAAATATCACGGATACACTAATTAAATCTTACCAGTAATACAAATTGGGCTATTAATAATATTAAAAATAAAGTTTGCTTGTGTTTTTATTATATTTTCCATCCTGACTTCTAACACCTGCTTAGGCCCCAAAAAAAGTCGCTTTGCAGAAATGCCAGGAAGCCGGGGTCAAAATTGTATCGCTAACCTTCGACGGGTGCAAATCTAATATCAGTTGCATGAAAACCTTGGGATGTGACCTTGAAAACCATGAGAACATGAATACAACGTTTCAACACCCAAACGCTGATTATAGAGTTGCTGTTTTCTTATTCGAAACTTACCAGAGTCTAAAAAATAATTCTTTGACGAAAGTGACACAGCCAAAAAATGGAGTCTTATAGTGCAATTGCATAACCTCCAAGAGGAAAACTGCTTTCATTTAGCCAATAAATTAACTAATTTCTGAAATTGACACATTAACTGAGGTTGGCGACCCAACTTGACAAGTTTACAAGAGTTTACTCCTTACGAACGATAATTATGATACATATATATCGAATAGAAAAAAAGGGTAAATGAACGCATCTGCTAAAATGATAAGAGAAACAAACATATATCTGTAATTATTCGGATTATTTATATTACTTCAATAAAGCGTATTACATAAAGTATGTTACAAAATAATATAAATTTTGAAGTACGAAATAGCAGTACTAAGTACTTACTTGTTTGAGTTTGAGTGTAAAATCGTCAATAGTTAATGATGTTTTAAATATCTAGATTGAGCGTCGCCCTACAATGAAAACAAAACAAAACAAGGCAACATTATCAAGCATGTGTGCGTGTAGGCGATGTTTTTCGCGTTCATAGTTGTGGCCAACAGTTGGCCACAACTTTTTGACACGTTTTCGCGGATTCGATGTTCCATCTAGATATTTAATACATCTTTGTCAATAGTGTAAATAATAATAAATATAGCTATATACAAAGATGTATTAAATATCTAGATTCTAGATGGAACATCGAATCCCCGAAAACGTGTCAAAAATTTGCCGCCAACAGTTGGCAGCCAATTTTATATCATTACGCACAGATTACGCACACATAGACAATAAATGAACGCGAAAAACATCGCCTACACGCACACATGAAAACCTACCCCATGAAGTAAGAACACGAGGTGGTAATGCTGCTAATTTAGTTCGAACAGAATTCGTGAACTATTTCATGTCTGAAGCTGGATCAGTTCCGTGGCAGGATGAAGCTATTTAGAATGTAATTAAATAATAAAACAGACACTTAATAATGTTGATAATGTTGCCTTGTTTTTTTGTTTTCATTGTAGGGCGACGCTCAATCTAGATATTTAAATCATTGGCTATATAGTAGTACTGTAAATTTGTAAATATAATAAAGTAGGTTAAGTGTTTATTTTTAATTGAAAATGGCGTCCCGAAGAAAGACGATTGCTCTTTGGAACCATTTTAATGAAGAGAAGGATTTAAAAAAATAAAAACAAAACACTGGCAATTTAATACGAGATCAAATTTAATGAGATACGCTGTGTAATGTATTCCATCTCATTCTTTTACACGTTCAATCCTACAGATATATATGTTTGTCTCTTTCTACGTAACGCCTCTACTCAACTTTTCGTGTTACACTTGATTTTACTCCTCATAAAATTTCCGTACCGGGCCTTATAACTCAAATCGTTTCTTAAGGAGTAAACTCCAATAATAATAATAAATGCTACTATATGCATTTATTATACAGCATGCATACCCTGTACTCGGCAGCAGTATACAAGTTGTGGCAGAACTTCGTAATACGCAGGCACGCAACACACACGTACAAACATACGCACACATTCAACTCTCAGACTGGAGGTAGTGAACTATACAGTGAGACTACGAAGTATCGCGCAAAGAGGAGACCCCGAGAATGAGATACGCTGTGTAATGTATTCCATCTCATTCTTTTACACATTCAATCCTACAGATATATATGTTTGTCTCTTTCTACATAACGCCTCAACTTTTCGTGTTACACTTGATTTTACTCCTCATAAAATTTCCGTACCGGGCCTTATAACTCAAATCGTTTCTTAAGGAGTAAACTCCAAAAAATGACATTCCGTTTTGTCATCGAATACTGGACGACGGAACAGTAAAAATATACGGATACGTAGAATTTTAACGGATAGATACTGTGTGCGTGGCGGGCGGTGGGTGCGGGGTGTAGGAGGGGGAGTGATGCGACAGGTTTTGTTTGACGCACATTTTCTATTGTACATTCCTAGAGAACGCGCGCGTGCATTGTGTGTAACAATTATTATAATAACTGATCAACCATGTCAACCAAGGAGTGGGAAAAGTTAATAGACAAGCAAATGTTAATTAGTTTGGTGGAAGATAGGCCAGTCCTTTGGGACAAGACGCTGGATAAATACAAGGACAATACTGCAAGTATTGCAGGTTGGCGCGAAATATGCATTATTCTAATGGAGGATTTTGAGGCTATGGAACAAAGACAAGAGTTCGGTAAGTGTCTGTTTTATTATTTAATTACATTCTAAATAGCTTCATCCTGCCACGGAACTGATCCAGCTTCAGACATGAAATAGTTCACGAATTCTGTTCGAACTAAATTAGCAGTATTACCACCTCGTGTTCTTACTTCATGGGGTAGGTTTTCGTAACTAAATTCTTCAGATACGTTATTATCACAGTTTGAGCCCTCCTTGTCCCTTATAAAGTTGTGTAAAATAGTACATGCCTTAACAGTCCATACAGCTATTGTTTTATCGATGTCTAGAGGCCGATGGAATATTCTCCACTTATTAGCTAAGATACCGAAGGCACATTCAACGTATCTCCTAGCTCTAGTCAAACGATAGTTGAATATTCGCTTATTTTTGTCCAGATGCGTCCCGCCAAACGGCCTTAGTAAATTTTCGTGTAATCCGAAACCTTCGTCTCCAATGACCACATAAGGTACTCGCGTTTCTGAGTCTCTTGTTAATGGGCATGGTTCTGGTATTTGTAGACCGTCTAGCATCATTTTCCAAAATGTTGTCTCCTTGAATATTGATGAATCGCATTCTTTTCCATAAGATCCGACACTGACGTATACAAAGCGATAGTCGGAGTCTACGATCGCTAATAATATGATGGAAAAAAATCCTTGTAATTAATATACAGTGAACCGCTATTTAGTGGTTTTTTAAGTCGGATATGTTTTCCGTCGACAGCTCCGAGACAGTGGGGAAAATTAGCTTTTTTGTTAAATCCACTTGCTATCTGTTCCCATTCGTCGACTGATGTAGGAAGTCGCATAAATTTTTCACTTAAATTGTTCCATATGCATCTTGAAACTTCTTTAATAATGTTGCTAACAGTCGAAACACCAACGCGATGGGTGTAATGAAGATCTTTAAATGAACACCCGGATGCTGCATACCTGAAAATAAAATTAATTGTTATATTACTTGTTTTAGGAAAACTTGTTATGAAAAAGTGGAGACAGATGAGAGATGCCTGGGTGAGAACACTAAAAGATAAAAAGAATCGAAAGACGTCTGGTTCCGCTGTCTCAAACACGAAGCCCTACAAATACCATAATCAGATGCTGTTTTTGAAAAAAGTAGTTGCTGCTGGTGAAACGCACGAAAGCGTCTCTGCTAAACAAACTAAAGAACACACCGAAGATGACACCACGACATCGAATGAACCTACTACCTGACCACAATAATTAGGCGCATGTCAGATAGCAGTCACGCGGGCCCCCCACCCCGCTCTAGCCCCGCGCGTCCCCTAGTGAGGCGCAGTCGTGTACAATTGTACATTAAGGTCATTTAGACTAGGCTGATGTGAACTTCGTTTTCCGAGATGTTTGCGCAGGTACAGTAACTGACCAAGTACAGGTGGTAGGGCCTAGAGCTCACCCGGGGAAGTACCACCGCCCGCCACGGTACTTTGTACCATTCCTACCGTGTAATAATTGTTTTAAGAACAATTGTGTTCCGGATAGGAAGGTGTGGTGCCGGTTACACTTTTTAGAGGCGACCATCTCAGTCCTCAGGGGTAGCAACGCATGTGTGACCGAATTAGAACGAGACTCATTGAGTCTAGTTCTGGGTCGGTCACAGTTGTTATGGGCAGCAGCGGAAGGTGGTGCTGCATGCTCGTTTGCTATCTTAATTCCATAAAAAAAATTGTACCTCCATTAAACATTCACCATGGTACTTTTGGTACTACTGCAGAATGTACTACGTATTCCCATCCCTATTTCCAATGACGTCTTAACTGACATGCGCCTAATTATCGTGGTCGGCTAGTACAAACGAAGATGACAGTGTGACTACAATGACACAACTTGACAATGACAGTCAAAAGGACAAACAAAATCTAGCCCCCCCGCCAAAACGCAGAGCACCAGCCAAAAGAAATGTTAATGAAATTGATGCCAAAATGATGTCCTACATTGACTATCAGATAAAACCGAAGAAAATTGAGAAGGATGATCGCAATTTATCGTTCTTCAAAGGTATCTTGCCGTCCTTGGCTTTGCTTGATGATGACCAAACATTGGAATTTCAGTCAGGGGTGTTAAACCTATTACAAAATATTAAACATAGGAGAGTTAGCCAGTCAACTTATGACTGGTCAGCCTATACACAAACATCTGGCGCTAGTCACTATCAATCCCGGGGCTATTTTAGCAGACCACAGCCTACTGATAGTGCACTATCGCCAGTACAACCTGTATACAGTGATGCTAGCACACCACAGTCTACTGATAGTGCACTATCGCCATTACAATCTGTATACAGTGATGCTACGTTAGATCTGTCTGAGTTTTAAAAATAAAAGTACGTACCTTAAAAATATTGCTAGTTTTTCTTCTGGGCAGATACTTTTCCTCCAACGAGTATCTTGCTTTTCCAATCCTTTTCCAATAGTTTAAGAAGTTCATCAAAAGTAGACATTGACATACGAAAGTAATTGAAAAATTTCGATTCATCACCTCGTAACTGACTCATAAGTAAACTGTAAGCTCCCTCTCTAGATCTTTGAGCCATAAGTGGATGCTGCCAATAACATCGAATCCTCCTTCTCCGACGATAGTACCAATACAACACGACAGCGTCCATCTTTATAGAATAGCGGCGGTATACTGCGAGTTTTCTGTTCACACATCGCATCCAGTAATGACGGATCCATTGAACGTTATACGGTGCCTATGTGTGAACAGCGCATAAATTTATGACGTATCCATTAAAAACGTACCAGTAAAACGGACTCCCAAGTGTGAACGGGCTGTAATAGTGAAAACTATCGAATTCCTACGTTTAAATCAATTAAAGACACGTTATATAGGGCACGAAAGTCTTATTTGAACGTAGATCGATGTACCGAAACTACAATTGTACCAGAAGCTGACCAGAAGTTTTGGGTAAAAATTTCCTTATTTGTGAAGATGGACAAAGTGAAAAAAAAATTTGGTATTTGCAACACGTTTAGGAAAGAAGATTGTGAAGAAACCCGGATCCTATTTTGCAGATGGCACGTTTATGTCAGCTCCGCCACCTTTTTATCAGTTTTATGTCTTACATTTGGACATTGGATCTACAAAAAAGTGTACAAATATAGTCCCAGTAATTTATACATTGCTACCCAATAAATCCCAAGAGACATATATGCGGCTGTATAACATATTAAAAGAAAAATTGGGTATAATTATTACAACATTTAAGAGTGATTATGAAATGGCGCAAATAAATGCTGTAAAATCAGTATTTCCTGAAACAAAAATAACAGGATGTTATAGACATTACAACGCAGCAATATGGAAACACGCAGAGAAAAAAGGATTACTGTGTTCAAGGGAAGGGCGAAATATAGCAAGAATGACTGCAATTATAGCACTGGTACCGGGTGATCAAATCCCTGCAGCTTGGGGGTACATTTTAAGTATAGCTCCAGATACTCAAGAAATGATCAATTTTAGACGCTATTATGAAAACTAATGGTACCCAAAAATGCCACCATCCTTACTAAGTTGCGCCCACCAACGCCACCGCACAACAAACGCGTTAGAAGGGTGGCATCGGCGTATAAATGCAGGCCGCATATCAAAAAAGCCAAGTTTATTCATATTTATAGATAAATTGCGAAAAGAAAGTAGATATTGGGACAGGAAAATAATAGATAATTTATTTACAGAAACAAAAAACAGACAGAAGAAATATATAAACTTTGACATTAAATATAAAAAACTACTGAAACAATTTGAGCGTAAGGAACTGGCACTTCCACAATTCTTAAAAAATATTATTTTTTTACAAATGTTCAAATAGCTAAATTTAGGTTTTACTGTTTATGTTTACCGCTGCATTTTGCTGAGTAGGTATAAATGTTACAATAATATTATGTTAATCATTTATGAAAATGGTCTGTGAATATTATGTTAGTAACAGTATTGATTCTTTTGATTTAAATTTTGAATAAGTGTAAAATGTTTGATACCTACAGCTGATATTGTTTTTATTTGGAATACTTAAGTAAATTTAAGTACCAAAATTTTGACATCATAAGTATTCTATTGGAATACATACTTCAGTAAATTTAAGTACCAAAATTATTCTTCAATTTTAATAAATGATTTTGTTTTGAAAATCGAAATTTAATCTTAAGTCCCTGGCGCGACATTCTGCGAAAGAGACATTTTGCGAAAGAGACATTCTGCGAAAGAGACGTTTTACGACCAGGGGACATTTTGCGAAAGAGACGTTTTGCGCCTGAGCCGTTTTCACTTCTTTTGTTGTTTTTTTAATCCCTCTAGTCCAATCGAGTTGTTAATTTATTTTCATGTATTGTTTTAGGTCAGCAACGTAGTTAAGAAAATGGATCACAGAACAAAACATGGCGATAATTACTGTGTCCCGGATCATGATAAAACAGAAGTATTGTTAGCAATAGAAAAAGCCAAAGAAGAAGCTACTACTTCCAATGAGTCTTTATCTAGAATTTATAAAAGGGCCGTAGAACCGCTGTACCGTAAAGGTCTCAATTTATGTAGTTACCCCTGTTCCTTCTTTTTCGAGCAAAATAGTACATTACGATACGGTGCGTAAAGTTGCCCATTTTTGAACGGCGTGAAGTTAGCGCACGAGCGAAGCGAGTGCGATATACGCCTTTCAAAAATGTAACTTTACGAACGAGTATCGTATATTATTTTATAGCACGAGTGACATAAACCCGCTTTATTGTAGTTATCCTTACTAATATTATAAATGTGAAAGTGTGTTTGTTTGTTTGTTTGTTTGTTTGTTTGTTTGTGACGCTTTCACGTCGCAACAAAGCTATTATATGGTAAGATTTATGTGTGTGGGGATAGTTAGGAGGGTGGAGAGTGACGTAGGCTACTTTTTACCGCGGAAAAACATCCCATTCCCATGGGAAGATCGATGTTTTGTTAGTTGCTAGATATTTATTTTCGGAGTTGTTAATAGATGGCGTTAATAAAATTCATTTGCAAGTTCTGAATTACGCTATCAAATACTACATGTAATTTACTTAAGTCATAGGCAAATGTAATAGGCTACTTTAGCTCTGCCTCGAGAACTCTCCGCTCCGGCTGTATTCAGTGTACCGCCCGCCCGCTGGCACTATCCTGTTGGCTGATGTCCGCAAGTTGCTGGACTCGCCGACACCGGTGGTGGGCGCGGGCGACTGGAACTGCAAGCATCCGGGGTGGAATAGCCTAGCTGCCAACAGAAGTGGAAGGCTACTTTTTGATGCCGCTGAACAGCACGGCTACACCGTCTGTGGAGACTGTCGGTGAATGTCGGGAAGACGCAGGCCGTGAACATAGGTGGATACCTCAACAAGTGAGACCCTACTCTGGAGCTTCACGGACAAGATATCCAATGGGCCCCACAGGCCAAATACCTGGGGGCAAAATCGACGGAAGACTCTCGATGAAGCCACAGGTTACGAAAGCCGTCGCGAATTCCAGAAGCGCTATGGCAGAAACCAGTGGTCTCCTCGAGCCTCCCTCTCGGACTGAAGCTCGGGGTCTACAAGACCTACATCAGATCCCGCCTCACGCACGCGGCACCTGCGTGGAACGTGCTCGCCAGCGAACCGCAGCGCAAGAGGATGCGCGCGGTTCAGGCGATTGCGCTCCGCCGGCTGACTGGTGCGCCGAGGTACGTCAGGAACGTCGTCATCCAGAGGGACCTTCGAGTCGAGAGCCGGGACGACTTCATCGAGAGATTGGCACGCAACATGTTCGGGCGTGTCGACGCGTCGCAGTGTCCGCATCTGCAGGACCTGGCGCCGCTCCACACCCGTCCACCGGACCGCTGGGCCTTCCCGCGCGACTTGCTGGTTACGCGGGATGGGCCTAGCACTGACTGATACTGGGGCTTCGTAAGTCGTCGCCTAGCGCTGATCGGCTCCTGCTGGGCTTCCCACCAGCGGGATTCACCCGGTAGGGCCTCGATCGCCTGGGCGGCGCGAAGATGAACCCCATCCCGTTTAAGACTCTGTGGCCTGTAAAAAGGCCACCACTCACCGGACTTGACCTATTGGTTGACCACAGATGGACAACCAAGGGCCTTAGGGCCCAACCCAAGGACCGGCCCGTTTTAACGGGCCGCGAGAGACACCCCCAAAGGGGAACTAACTGTCCCGAGGGCTCCACACACCTCAGACAGGGTGGAGTGAAGAGAGCGAGTAATAGGCTACTTTTTAGCCTAAATTCCTACGGGAGCGGGACCTACGCGGCTGTTACCTACGGGTCCCGAAGCGAAGCGCGGGCGGTTCTCTAGTAATAAATAAAAGTTATAATTTGATGCTTTAATTTCATAAAGATTTTTGAGTTGCGATGATGATAATGTAATTTTATTGTGCGAAAGAGAATTACAAAGTGTTCGAAACATGAAGAGACAGATAAAAAAATAACGACAAAGCCTCCTGAAAGGAATTATTACGAAGTTGTTAATGTTTATATTTTGGTCGTCCAAAATACCTCAGTGCCTGAAGTCGAAGGTGTTCGAGCAGTGTGTGTTGCCAGTGATGACATACGGCTCCGAGACGTGGTGCTTCACTATTGGTCTGATGCACAAGCTCAGAGTCGCTCAGCGGGCTATGGAGAGGGCTATGCTCGGTATTTCTCTGCGTGATCGAATCAGAAATGATGAGATCCGTAGACGAACACGGTTAACCGACATAGCCCAGAGAATTAGCCGGCTGAAGTGGCAATGGGCCGGCCATATAGTTCGGAGGACCGACAACCATTGGGGAAGAAAGGTCCTCGAATGGAGACCACGTCTCGGAAAAAGGAGCATAGGGCGCCCCCCGACGAGGTGGACTGACGACCTGATGAAGACGGCGGGCATCCGCTGGATTCAACGGGCTCAGGACCGGTTAGGGTGGCGCCAGTTAGGGGAGGCCTACGTCCAACAGTGGACATCAAAAGGCTGATGGATGGATGGATGGATGGAATGTTTATATTCAAGTTTTGTACAACATAAAACTGTATTTAGGAGAATCTCTAACCTATGTAAATTCTTGCATAACCCGTATTAAGCACTATTTTAGTATACTGAACCAACAATTTCAGAAGATAAGATAACTAATTATGAAATATTTTTTCGCTGATTTCACCAAACAGTCCTTTACCCTTTATGTGTACTTACCCATACTATGTTAAGTAGGTTATTTGTTTACTCAATAATATTTCCCGTTAAAATATGATAAAGTAACAGTTTTCACCAACAATTTCACACATAGGTTCCTACCTACAATACACAAAACATACTTCAACTGAATAAGTTTAAAAAGCAGTAAAGATAAATATGACTAAAGCACAGTATGGATAAGTATAAGTGCAGGCTTACATGGTGACTATTTGCTAACCTGTGGTGCGGATTTGACGCGGGTTTGCGTCACTCAATTTCATAAAGTACCCTCATGTTATATATTTTTTAATTTCTACCTTCGCAATTGTCAATAATTTATTTTTGAACGGCGTGAAGTTGGCGTCATTTGCCATGTAAAAATGAACTACTTACGCCACTGAAAACTGTGACTTAAATGCGGGTTTAAGTCACGCTGTGCTATAAAACATATTATGAATAAGAAAAGAAATTAAGGTTTTCAGTCACGCAAAACATTATTTAAAAGTATTTGGGAGGTTGAGGTTCCCGGTAAAGAACAATGCCCACTTCCACATACTTACATTTGAAAACCTGGAATGAAAATTAATGTATAGATGTAATGTAATGAATAGTAGAAGGAACCTATTGGAGTAATAAATATTGTCATTTTTAAGATTTGAACGCAGCAAAGTTAAAAAAATATGAATAAGTATTGATGATTGTGAAGCCCTTGCGATCATTGTCAACGCTAGAGTCGTACCTACCTAAAACCGACAAATTACTAGACTTACCTACTAGATGTTTAACTACATTTTCTATAGTTCTCTTATTTTCAACACATTTCGTTGGCCAATGATTCAGCTAAAGATTCGATGAATATTACCAGGTTTGTGCTTGTTGAACGAGCAGCGATGAAGCCATGTTGGTGGATGGAAAAGAACTGCTTCATGTGTGACTGAATAAAGGGACAAATCAATGACTCAAAAATTTTAGCAAAAATAGACAAAATTGAAATAGGTCTGTAGTTATTTACTAGAGATTCGTCACTCTCCTTATGAATTGGAGTGACTTTGGCAGTTTTCCAATAATGAGGGAAAATACCACAATTTAAGGATGCGTTAAAGATGACTGTAGTAAAGGGGTTCTACTAAATTGTACATACAGTTTTTAACATAGATGCCTGGTATCCCATCCGATCCCGCTCCTTTGTTACCATCTAGACTTTTGAGTTTAATAACAATGTCATCACGGGTTAAATGAATTGAGGCAAAAGTATTACCTACTAAGCTAGTGTCACAAGGAGATGATGAGTTGGTCGCTACGCTACGTCGTTGATTGCTACTATAAACAGATGAAAAGAATTCTGAAAAAAGAATACTAATTTCGTTTATTTCAGTGCCATCCGAGTGAGTGCACGGTGATTTTTGATTTTTGAAATCATGCGACAAGGGGAAAAAATCGAGGGTTAAACTTTTGAATTCTCACCAGCACTCAGTTGGACAGCTTACAAGTAGCGTCATAGTGCTGAATCTTATTATTTTGTGCTCTTATATCGTCCTATATACATCACCTGGTGGTTCATAATTATGACCCATCCATGGCCTGTGCCCATGTCGAAAGATAAGATAAAACTAATATCTATTTTAAAGTATAATTTCTCTTGATTCCTATAATTATGAATGCCACCTCATTATGTGTATGCGAGTGTGACTATGTGTGTGTGTTGAGTAAGTTGTTAAGCGCCTTTGGCGAGGAATACCTCGCAATCAAAATTACAGATTATCCATACTAATATTATAAATGTGAAAGTGTGTTTGTTTGTTTGTGACTCTTTCACGTCGCAACATGGCTATTATATGGTATGGTTTATATGTGTGGGGATAGTTAGGAGGGTGGAGAGTGACGTAGGCTACTTTTTACAGCGGAAAAACATCTCATTCCCATGGGAAGATCGATGTTTTGTTAGTTGCTAGATATTTAGTTCCGGATGTTGTTAATAGATGGCGTTAGTAAAATTCATTTACAAGTTCTGAATGACGCTATCAAATACTACATGTAATTTACTTATGTCATAGGCGAATGTTATATCTGATATTCCAGTATATCATTTATAATAGGCTACTGTTTAGCAGAGATTCCTACGGGAGCGGGACCTATGTAGCTGTTACCTACCGGTCCCGAATCGAAGCGCGGGCGGTTCTCTAGTATTTTGATAATTATTTTACAAGCTTGCCACTGTTAGAATACTTGTCAAAAAATGGTATACTGAGTCTTGGTAAAATACGCCGAAACAGGATTCCAGATTGCAAACTACCTACAGACAAAGAAATGTCCAATAAAGTCAGAGTCTGTTCTGTTGAGTATGTTGTTGATGTCAACGGTGTGGATGTAGCAACCGTGTCCTGGAAAGATAATAAGGTAGTTAATCTGGCATCAAGTTTTGTAGCAGAAATGCCCAAGGCACAGATGAGGAGGTATGACAAGAAGACTAAACAGTACATAACAATTGATCGTCTAAATATTGTTGGCGAATATAATCGCCACATTGGTTTCACAAACCAATAAATTTAAAAACACGAGGAGGGTTGCTCTTTCCGTCAAAAGATATATTCGATATTTGTTTGCTTCACCGCAAGGCAATAATGAACCCATAGACGATTTTCAATGTAGAAAACGTGCCCTCCTTGGCCAGTTACCACCAAAACGACACAAAGAAGAGGAACAATTGGACTTCATTTATGGGTTACTGAAGTTGTCATTAAAAAAAAAATTGCGCGCACGGATGTCAAAACTTTCGCCAAATTATTAGAAAAAGCACGCCACTTGGAGGCGTTAGAGCAAAATAAATCTAACCCTACCACGACTACAACAAGCACTGTATCAAAACCAAAACGATGCTTATTTTGCAGCCGGAGGGGACACGTCATTGAAGACCGTCGCAAGCGCCTGGAAAAATTATCGGCGGGAGGAAATAGCGCAAAATTGGAAACCAAAGAGGATAATCCTACAAGGCCCGTTATTAAATGTTAAGGCTGCGGTACTCCAGGGGTTTTCAGAAGTAACTGCGCAGAATGTAAGGCTAAAGAAACTCCGCCTAAAACGGTTTCATTCTGTAAAATCGAAACCATGATAGAAGATGTGAAGATCCCTACAACAGAAATTGGTTTCGAAAATAAAGTTGGTTATGCATACATCGACACGGCGGCACGCACAAGTATCGCAGGAACGAAACTTTACCAAATATTGTTGGATTCGAGTGCAAAATTTTGCGAAAAATACGCTGACATATATCTGGCTGATGGCACAGTACGCTCAAGTAAGTTATTGTCCACCACTGTCAATATAACGATAAAAAATCGAGTATTGGACATAACATTCACAGTAATCCTAGGCGCAACGGATAATCGAACACTATTAGGGATTGATTTTCTGGAGAAAGCTGGCATTAATCTGTACCTACCACAAAGGGCGTGGTCTTTCATTGACACAGCAGATGAAACCTACGACTTTTTACAATTGCGCCAACAAAGCATTCCAATATTGAAAGGTGCACAAAAACTTTCAACAAGAAGAAGAAACTTCTATGTAATTTTTTACAATGGGCTAGAGAGCTAAAAATGATATCTCCTCTCCTTACAACACCATCACCACTAAGAGAAGATGACACAGAAAATAATGTATCTCCACCGATGCAACGATGTTGGAAGTTAATAAAATTGGATACACCGCCGCGTCCATCCCGTCCGCGTGAGCCAGCTGGCCCGAACAGCGCTATCGATCCACGTATTGAGTATCTACTAATACCCAATGGACTTGTAATCTGTTGATGTTTTATCAAAGTCTTATGAAGGTACCTCACTAACAATTACACAAAAATCTGAACCAAACCAATTACTAACAGAATGTAGCGAAATATTTAACAAAAATGGCAAACCTACTACGTTTGCTGAGCATAAAATTGATACAGGAAACCACAATCCTATATCGGTTAAGCCATATCGACTTTCCCCGGCTAGACAACAACAGCTCAGGGTTAAACTTGATGAAATGATGAGTGACGATAAAGTTGAAGAATGTGATTCACCCTGGTCCGCCCCAGTAATATTAGTACCCAAAAATGACGACAATGTCAGAGTAAGGGCTCATTCCCACGGAATACGTCTTTGACGATTCGGCAAAAAACACGATACGTCTTGACGGATGGACGTTCACATTGAATACGGAATCGTGTTTTTTCACGATTCGTCAAAATATCCGCATTGAAGTTCACATTTATTTCGTGATTTAGCTCAGTTCAGATTGGTTCAGAAACACAATGGACGTGAATACTTTAATCTTGTGTTGGTATTATCGTCGATGTAAAAATAGAAGAAAAATAAGAAGAAAATACTGGGTGCATCCAATTTTAAGACAAAGACAAAATCTTGGAGCTTTCCATGCTTTGATGAGCTCGTTACGAGAAGATGATACAAAATTTTACACTTATTTTAGACCACATTATTGACCAGCGGGTTATAATGAAATTCAATAGAACATTATAACCCGGCTAAAGCCAAGAGGTATAATGTCTTGCTTTCGGTAAGGTTTACATGATATATAATTCGGCATTGTCGAGCATGTAGTATGAAAATACTATTAATTAAACTGTGTGGGCGGGCAGGCGGGGCGGGAGCCGCGAGTGAGCAACAACAACGGATCTGTCATAATCATAAAACATTCACGATTCGTGATTTCTAAAAGACGTATCCGTCATAATCATAAAACATTCACGATTCGTGATTTCTAAAAGACGTATCCGTATTCGTCTTTTTTCACGATTCGTCAAGCGTGTGAACATGAGTATTTAAAAAGCATTGCCGCCGCCAAAAAAAATAACGAATCGTGAAAAAAGACGATTCGTGAAAAAAGACGATTCGTCCTCGTGTGAATGAGCCCTAAGTGTTGACTACCGGCGTATAAATGAAATCACAAAGCCTGATCGGTATCCATTACCAAGAATAGATGATCTGCTTCACCAAGCAAAGGCAAATTCAAATTCATTTATTACGTTATTACAGGTGGTATAAGTTAGTAAACATGTGAGCTTGTGTCTCTGTAATATACCTTAGAAGGTGTGCAAAGTTACATTTTTCAAATATTAAGAATGTAAAACATAATTATTACAGTACAATTAATTCTCTAAAATTATAAATGTCTATCATATAATATTAATAATCATCATTTATCTTAAATTAACACTAAACATAATAATATTATCATTAGGTACTATTTAAATAAAATTTTAATTCTGTGAGATTTCAAAACATTACAGTAAAGTTTTATCTGTCAAATATTCATTTACGTCATAATAGCCTTTTTTAATAAGCGCTAGTTTCAGTCTTCGTTTAAAACACGTCAAGTTCATTTGCTTTATTTCGTCAGGTAAATGATTAAATATGGAAGGCGCTCTCGAATAAACAGTTTTTCTTAAACTGCTTGTTCTGTAGTTTGCATGTGGTAGAATATAGAACTTTTTCCTTGTTTTTCGCATGCATCGTGTGTACTTAATGTCAAATAGATTCGAGTGCTCTTTTACAAATACACATGTTTCATAAATATATAAGCACGGTAGTGTTAATATGTTGAATCTACAGAATAAAGTTCTACAGCTGTGACGTTGACCAACATTAGCCATCGCCCTAACGCATTTCTTTTGTATTTTAAAAAATAAATGAAATTCAACCGAGTTCCCCCAATGTATTATGCCATATCTCAAATTGGATTCCACAAACCCGTGATATGCCACTAATGCAGTTTGTATTGAAACGTTTTGGACAAGTTTCCTTAGCGCGTAGATGAAGCGGCTTAGTTTCTTACATAGGTAGTGGATATGTGGTTTCCAACTTAAATGAGTGTCTAAAGTTATTCCAAGTTTATGTTCGTCAATTTGTTCCATGATATGTCCATTATTTTGAATTGTCACATTTTGTATTTTCGATTGATGATATTTAAATTGGATATATTTTGTTTTATTTAAATTAATTAAAAGATTATTATCATTAAGCCATTTGATATTATTCTCAAGCGCATGGTTTGCGGTACACTCTAGAGTCTCCGTGCTATTATTTTTTACTACTATAGTAGAGTCATCCGCAAATAGAACCATTTTTTGATCTGTACTTTTTGGGAGATCATTTATATATAAAATAAATAGTAAAGGACCCAAAATACTACCTTGTGGTACGCCATACTCTACATTTTGTAAAGAAGAGAGAGCTTTAATTTCAGTTTTACTGTTTGGATCAACATAGGTAACCTCTGTATATTGTTGACGTCCACTGAGGTAGGATTTTAAAAGTTCGTAGGCTGGTCCTCTTGTGCCTTGAATGTAGAGTTTGTTTAATAGTTTCTCATGGTGTACAAAATCAAACGCTTTTGACATATCCATAAATATAGATAGGACAGGAACTCTATTATTTAGACCGGCAATACCATATATGACAACAATAGATCTACAATCTGGCTACTGGCAAATCAAAGTATGCTTAGATGATCAAGACAAAACTGCATTTGGAAATTTTAGATTCAAACGAATGCCATTTGGATTGAGAAACCAAATTAATTAATTGTAATTCAAATGCGAAACTAGCTACAATATTTAGAACAAGTGAATCTTCTTTTGCCCGCATGCTTAAAACTGGTCGTATTGCCCTGATGCAAGATTTTATTCCGCTGCACTTGGGCTTTGATCACTTAACCAGAGAAGAAGTAAATAAGAACACAGGTAAAATGATTGGTAGTTGTCCTATGTAACTTAAGTCGCATGGATAACTAATTTTGGTTTTTCGTTTTGTGCATTATCACCGTACAGGCACGGGGTGGAGGGGGTACGCGGTCAAAGGACGAAGGTGCACATAGTAGCAGGTAGCTAATTAGCTATTATTATTATCACTTAGCTTATTTACTTCAGTTGTTTGTCAACTTTTAAGCCTAGTGTGGTTGTAGGTAACTAATTAGCTATTATTAGATATTACTTAGCTTGTTTACCTACTTTATTTGTCGACTTTTCAGTGTAATGTGATAGCAGGTAGCTACTTAGCTATTATTATTATTACTTAGTTACTTACCAAGGTTGTTTGTCAACTTATAAGCATAATGTGATGCTCCAAAAATGGTAGGAAAATAATTATATTTTGTATTTTCAAACTCAAATAGCAGCCGGGGGGTTAATCGTAGACGTTCCTTGTCATAGTAAAAAATCTTCAGGACATTGTTGCGCTTCAGAATCCAGTAATTTTTTTTTCTGGCCGGCACTTTCATTTTTGGGTACGAAATGAATGATGTCCTTTATTACCATTACCGACCATCAACCACTTAAATGGTTACTTAACTTAAAGTCACCTACAGGTCGATTGACACGATGGGCGCTCCAACCATACATTTTTGAAATAAAGTATTGTCCACGAAAAAGTAATACTTTAGCAGACAGTTTATCTCGTCCTCCATGTGAAAACCACACAGAAAAATGTGATATATGCCAAGTAGAAATTGACCTGCCAAGAGTCACTGAAGTTAACATAAAAAAGGAACAAATGAAGGATGAAGAGCTAAACAAGATTATCACAGCTTTACAGGAGAATTCAGAAACAGAAGACTACATACAATGGTCAAAGAGAGGCTATTTACTCAATAATGGAATACTATATCGCTTTACTCCAGATCAAGACGATGATAATGCTAAATTAGTAGTTCCTAAACACGAAGTTAATAAAATTTTAAAATAATACCATGATTCACCAACTGCAGGACACTTGGGAACAGAAAGAACAATGAAATGTTTAGAAAACAAATTCTTTTGGAAAGGAATGCGAAAGGACGTTATTAAATATGTTAACCCAGTAATCAGAAACCAACAGGTCTGTTACAATCAACGGCAAACAATCAAAGATTTGAAGTTTTGTCAATTGACTTGTTTGGTCCACTACCTAAATAAAGGACCGAATGGGGAAAAATGGATATTCATAATTGAAAACACTGCATCACGATGGGTAGAATTATTTGCATTAAAGGAAGCAACAGCTGAGCAATGTGCACTCATACTTTTCAATGAAATATTTATGAGATATGGACTACCACGCAGAATTGCAAGTGATAATGGCACGCAGTTCATATCGGCAGTAATGCAACAATTAACCTTCTGTCTGGATATTCAACAATTCCTTAGTCCAGTATATTACCCCGAACCAAACATACTGGAACGTAAAAATAGAGATGGCCAGAGACCTTGCCAGCAGTAAGGTTTTCAATGAACTCTGCCAACAATCAGAGCACTGGATTTACAGCAGCTTACTTAAATGCAACAAAGCAAACAATTTTGACAATTCAATCGAGTTGTTACGTGTCACGAGAAATGGATCAAGAGTACAAGAGATCAAGGTTGTACAAAGAAGAAGACCCAAAGCATACTTTAAAACGAAACATCCTCCAGAAGAAACCAGATGATGATGAATTTGATGAGCAATCGATCACAGCAGATGTCTACTGTTATCAACTAACGTTGAGTCGTCGACCTTATGGAATTTGCCACTTCCCGCTAAAACCAAACTTATAACAATATGTGCTCACAGTTCAATTTAGCTTGTCAGAAAAAAATAACTAAGGACATTTTTAGATAACGCCATCAATCTTAAATGTACCTTAATCGCATTGGCAGAACGTTGGCATTTGTGTGTCAGGCAATTGTTACGAATTCCAGATCAAATACGAACGGGGTAAAGACGAAATTATGAGAAATCTTGCGATTAAACAGCCAAATTTAGTTAATCGTACGACTCCAATTCTGTACGACAACGCTCGACCATGTCACACGTAGACTATGACAAAGTTACATGAATTGAAATTGTAAACTCTCCGTCACCAACTCTCCATACCTTACACTGATATTATCATTTCTTTCAAAATTTAAACTTTTTGTTTGGAAAACATTCAAATCGAACTCAATTTAATTCCACCATTTCATACTTGACAAAATAATATTATGCACGATCATAACTAAATTACAATCACCACGTATCTACAGTTCGATTTTTAACACGTTCAATGCCACCGACACGCGCGTGTTGTTGCGACTTTCTATGACAACGCCTTGAACACGCCAGGCGTGTTCTGAATCTTTCGTCGATATTTTTAAAAAATTGCCTAAATAATTTACTGGGATTCACAGTACGTAACTCTTGAGTAACAAACTAAAGAATTTTAAAGTGGCCCCCGGTTAAAATCTCCAATTTTACAATAAAAAAATAAATTGGTTAAGTAATCGACCTGGAGTGTCCGCATGCTTTTGTAGGGCGGCATCGCTACGAACTTCATAAAAATTGAGGTGGCGTTGAACGTGCGACTTCAAAAAAGAAGGAGGTTCTCAATTCGACCGTTTTTTTATGTTTGTTCAGCGATTTTTTTTTTTTTTTAGGGCCGATTGTGATAATTCTGTTTTTGTTGTAAAATAGATATGCGCAGTGGGGTCCTTTTAAAAGGATCACCAGGATCTGATGATGGCAACTCGGAGAAATCGAGGGCAACTTTCGAAAATTGTAGGGACGACTAGTGTGTTTGTTAATGTTTTCATAAGTACATGAAAGCGCTACAATTTCATGAAGGTCTGGAATCGATCTGATGAAACCGAAAGACAGTCAAGGGAACTCCTCAACAATTTACTGTAGTTATCTAGTGTTTGGGCTTGATTAATTTGTAGTGACGAGAACTTTACACCTACATGTTGAATTAAGCGCCATCTGGCGAATCGTTTTTGAGTTATCTCTGCTTATCGAGGTTGAAGTCGGTTATTTTTTTTGTAAAAAGCAATAATTTTTGCCGCGAACTTGCGAGCTTTGGAATGAGCTTCCTTCTGAGGTATTCCCGGAGCGCTAAGACATGAAGTTCTTCAATAAAGGTGTAAAAAGAGCTCTCCTTCAGGGCCGGCGTTGCACTGGTGACTCCCCTGGTGAGCATGCTCGTGTCCATAGGCGACGGTGACCACTTAGCATCAGGTGGCTCGTCTGCTTTTTCGTCAGCCCTTCTGACTATAAAAAAAATTCTCGAATGCCAGTCTTAAGCCTGTTCAAGTATGAAAAAAAATCAAATGTATGTTTATGCGTTTCCTCCCAAGGGCGTGTAAACTGTGGAACGAACTTCCCAGTGCTATGTATAACATGGGCTTCTTCGAGAAGCGGGTCCATCGCTTCCTTCGTAGCCGGCAACGCGTTAGTGACGCTCCTGGTGTCACCAATGTCCATGGGCGACGGTGATCACTTACCATCAGGCAACCCGTCTGCTCGTTTGCCGGCCTATAAAAAGTTAACAGTGGAGTAATCTAAAAAACTCACATTTATAATACAAACGCTTAATTTTCATGTACCATTTATATTACTATACATACTTACATAATTATGTACTCATCTATACTTATAATAAATCTGTAGAGAGGTCAATTCTGTACATTAAATATATTTCCAAAATAACTATCAGGGGGTGATTAGGGATCGATACTGATGCCAAAAATACAATCAGTAAAATTTTTGTCTGTCTGTCTGTCTGTCTGTCTGATGTATAACCGTTATAGAAACAAAAACTACTCGACGGATTTTAACGAAACTTGGTACAATTATTTTTCATACTCCCGCGCTGGTTATAGTATACTTTTCATCACGCTACAATCAATAGGAGCAGAGCAGTGAAGGGAAATGTTGGGGAAACGGGAGAAGTTACTCCATTTTTTAAGCTTCCGTCGCGTGTGCAACCTTAATGGTTAAAGCTACACAGAAATCATGTATGACGGACGTTCTCCTTAAAATTATATAAAAAATATTCCACGACAGCATATGTCTATCTTTTATGGTTGACTCACAATAACACGTGTAGCTCCCGATAGCTTAGCAGTTCGAAGCTTTCTGATTAAGTATACCTACGAGTATATTTTATCTACTCTTACGTTTATGACACTTAAGTGGGTGAAATAAAGGGGTGAAGTTTAAACGAAATTCACGCGGGCGAAGCCGCTGGCAAAAGCTAGTAGTCTATAAATACCCCACTGCGGGCAAAAACGGCTCAAATACGAGTTGCATCTTTTACTAAAGCGGAAGGTAATTTTCATGTAGTATCTTTTTTGTGTACGATATTTTCAAAGATAATGATAGTACATAATTTTAAACAATAGTATGGATGGTGGTAAATTGAAAAAAAGATATGTTTTAATCAAAATACTAATTATTCACACATATATTTATGGTCTGAATATAGTACATATAAATAGGAAGTTTGACATCCAATACATATTACATAATATATTATATTATTATTAATATAAACAGTATCACATTTCTGTTTACGGGCCGTTTCAATAATATGTTTACTAATATTCTGATTAAGTTAAAAGGTTAAGGCGCTTTGCCCACGGAGCAACTATTGCAGCAACTGGCAACTACCTGGCAACTAGCTGTTTACATACATTTCAATTGGAATGCGCACACACAGCAACTCGAGTTTCGAGTTCCGGCAATCGTCAACAGTTTTCAGTTGCCGCAACTAGCAACTGTTAAATATTATACAGGTTTTAAAAGTTGCCGGTTTCCGCAACTGTCAATCGCAAATCAATCAATCAAGTTGCTCACAAATTGCTATAAAACTGTCGCAACCGTAAATGCTGTAGCAACTATCAACTTTTACAGGAAACTTTTAAAAAGTTGATAGTTGCCACAACTTGAGTTGCTCCGTGGGCAAAGCGCCTAAGTTATAATAATAAGCGCCCTGTTTAGATTCTCGGCGACGTAGCCGAACACCAGCGAATATGGGTATGTAAACTGCTTATTCTTTTGTTCCAGTGTTCCCACATTGCCATGACATGGGGTCAGCCCTTTCCGCCCTTCAGGGGAAAAAAATGTTTGTCGGTAAAATTTGAAAAATTGTTAAAATTGGTTAAAGGATGATAATATGACGTGATAACGCCATTTAAGAAAACATTGTCTAAAAATTGCATATTTTTATGAGTTGAACAGAATTATTATCACGTAGACTGATGGAGTGGAAGAGAGATAGATGAGTCACAAGCCGAACGGTTAGTCCGATCGTGCCTCACTATCGCGTGTTCCGGAGTGCGCTCGATTTTGGCGGAACGTGACACTTTTTCGTGCAAACAGTGTTCATCGATGTATAATACATATGTTTCCAAGGGCGACAGTGATCGTTTATCGGTATCAGTATTTAGGCCCAAAACAAAGCATATTCGTACGCGCGTCATTCTTGTTTAAAAGATCTACAAGAAAAAAAAGAGAAATTATATTAAAAAGTCACGAATACGTGTGTCCATTCGGTCGAGTATCTAAACGAGGCATTACATTATAACGTTGTGACATTACAGTTGCTAGGCAACTTACTGAGGATTATGGATAAATGGAATATTGAGAACGGCTACGAGTACAGTGCCCATGAAGCAAATACAGAGAGGAGACGGCCTAAGCAACTGTGCACTGTGACTCAACTAGGTCCTGACGACATCTCAGTAGGCGTGGCCTAAAGTCAGTCTACCGTCAGCGCCCGTCCTGTGCACAGCGTTATGGACGTCACATTGTCAAAGAAAAGGATGAAGTGCTGTCTACTCAACATTAGATGGCGACACTTTTCTTATATTTTGAGTATGTCCCTGTTATATCCTACACTAGTAAACCCGCCCTCGCTTCGCTTCGAGTAACCAGTCCCTTCAAAAATGTCTATAAATTTTAACAAATTATGTTATTCCGATGTCTTAGCTATGTTACTGCAAAGTTTCATGAAAATGCATTCAGTAGTTTTTGCGTGAAAGAGCAACAAACACACACACACACACTGTAATATTATAATTTAAGCTACTACTTGACGTCCTGTCACGGTCGCCATTGTAATAAAAAAATTTCAGGTACTACTTAGCGTCCGGTCAAGGTCGCCATTGTAATAAAAAAATTACGTCCCTATCGAGTTGGGTGTAACAATAAAGAAAAATATAAGGCCTTATTCAAAATGTTTATTTTACTATAGTGTAATATAGTGGTTACACGTTGTATTAGATAAATATGAAAATTCCAGACGAGATTAAAGACCAAGACTTAGATTAAGGTTGACAAAAAGTTAGGTTAATACTTAGATTAATGTTTAGGTTAATAACAAGATTCAGTTTCTTTGGGGACTACAGTACACCCGGGTAAGATATAGATTGGACTATTGGCTCGCTTGTGACTTTAACAATATGTGCGGTATTATTATTAGATAACTAATTCGAATAACGAAGCTAAAAGAAAAGGCTAGAGTATAGGATAATAGGTATAGTTGTAGGTAATAGGTCTAGGTATAAGATAGTAGGTATAGGTATAGGTATAAGATAGTAGGTATAGGTGTAAGAGAGTAGGTATAGGTAGAGGTATAAGAGAGTAGGTATAGGTATAAGTATAAGAGAGTAGGGATAGGTATAAGAGAGTAGGTATAGGTAGAGGTATAAGAGAGTAGGTATAGGTATAAGAGAGTAGGTATAGGTAGAGGTATAGGATAGTAGGTATAAGTATAAGAGAATAGGTATAGGTATAGGTATAAGTATAAGATAGTAGGTATAGGATAGTATAAGATAGTAGGTACAGGATAGTAGCTCTAGGTATAGGTATAAGTATAGTAATTCTAGGCTGCGCTTGGCACTCGGTTACTGGCCCTCGGCTTTTTAACCAACACCCAAAAATAAAGAATTTATATTAAATAAGATGAAAAATAAAAGTCTGCTCAGCCAAAGCCGCCGCAGGAGCCAGCTTAACCCCGTGTCCAATCTGTCCACCAGCCACCAGGAGGTGCACAGCCCGCACAGAACCAGTACAGAGCCCGTACAGAACCAGCTCGCCCAGAACCCGTACAGAACCGCCTCCTGAAGCGTACACAAAACAACATGTGTCACCTCAAGTGTTTACAAATAATTAATGCACAGCTGAATAGGGATATTCAGTCTAAGTTACACCTTATAGTTAAAAAAAAATGATAATACCTAATTAGGCAGACACCGCTTACACTTGTATATAGCAATAAGGAGTTCATGGTTCATGATAATAATTATTTAAAAGATTATGCATTTAAGAACACAAACAGCAAAACTTAAACATTTATGTATGTTCCAATACCTAGTAGCCGTTAGGTATAATGTATTAAAGACAATAGTATATAGTTAAGTTCATTTATATTCCAATACCTAGTAGCCGTTAGGTATAATGTATTAAAGACAATAGTATATAGTTAAGTTAGAAGTTACACATTATGGAATAACTAGATATTATTAGCGGACGGCAACGCTATCTGTCCGGAGGGCAATTATTAACATATAATAATAACTATATACTAAAGAAGCGAATCATCACCTCCCTTAGTAATAAAAAAGAAAAGGAATCTTACAGGCCCATTGGGATCCGATGTCCCGAGGCGGGGACAACAAGGGATCGGAATGGTCTACGGCGTCCCCGTGGACCATTCCACCACCACCAAGGAACCATGGCGAGCGGTGCCCGGCTTAACAAAGGAAATGAAATACCTAATCGGCATCAATTCACTAAGAATCCCACAATAAATCCCAGAGCGGAGTGAATTTACTAGGTCTGAGTTCAATTTCGATAATTTAAGGTTAATTTGACAATGAAAAGGATGAATAAATTAATTAATATTCTTCCGCTGTCTAACAAAAGGTTAAAAGTACAAAGCCGGGGGACCTAACCGTTCAACGGCTTAGGTTATACGTGAAATACTACGTTTTCAATAATTTCCCCATGTGATATTTAAAATCTACAGTAAGAGAGAGAGTGATAATAAAACGAGAGGTTATGAAAGAAGTGAAGGCATGGAAACATACCTTACTGGAGGCACGAAAGCACGTGGCCGGCACGAGGAACGAGGTCCCGCTTGCCGGTTTTCTATTTCGTTCCGCCAATCCCAACTGCAAGGAACGATATACTACATAACCTCGAATTCACGAAATACCGATAGGTAAAATTGCCACGAAACAAGACATCAACTACTTACGTGGTCGATCTCCGACAGCCCGCTTGAAGCGGCCAACTGGACGCGCAATTCGCACGTAATTTGCACGTACAGCCCCGAAATTCGCAGCCAAAGCCCGCGGCGTTGCCCGCAGAGTATTCCCGGTTACCCAATCCCAGGGTATCCAGCACGTTTATCTGAGGTTCAAGACTTCTTGCTCCGAGGTCCGCTTCGCTCGCCGCCCGAAAATAGAAAGAACGAAGCCACGTTCCTCACGTTCAAAACCAGTCGCTGAACCAAGACCCCACTACCCGTACATATTCACACATTCACTCCTTGGTTCAGTGTGGTACAGATTAATAACACCAAAAACGCACTCGATGGTCACTGTACACAGACAGCAGGAATCAGTCAAGTCCAGCTTTCTTGACCAAAACATTTCCACTTTCTTCCAAATAAACACCCGAATTTCTTAACCTCGCTATACACAGAGCCAGCTGTCAAGATCAAGGTCATTCGTCCGAAAATTAAAACCTAGTTCCATAGACCCTCACATAGACCTAGAGGAACCTCGATTAGTCCACTGAAAGGTTTAAATCCTTAGACCTTCTAAAAAATGAAAACTAATTAAAATAGGACCGCCTACAAGGTAATTAGTTAGGACAGAAATTTCTACAATTATTCTGGAATAATAATTTTCCAAGTGAATGAGTAGCCAAGCCAGCGACAATCAACCCCGACACTAGCGCCCTCAGCGTCACTGAACAGAGTCATTTGACAGATATTGACTTGACAATTACGTCAGATTGATTAGACAATTACACCAGTTTGTTTACCTAGTTTAGAGGTTAAAAATATGTGAAAACTGGTATATAAACAAGATAAAATAGTGTAAGTGAAATTCTACTATGCCAAAAAGAATGCAAGGAGATGGGTAAACCAATTAACAATAGCGTTGCAGCAGTGTTATCGGAAATTGCGACCCAACATATGAGGTTATCAGGTCGGTGTTAACTTAATTTTTTTTTAATCACTTAGGGCACCTAGAGGCTACACCCAATTACAAAAAAAAAGGCGTTACAGTACCCCCCTACTCACCAGAATTTTGCGACAAAAGAGAGTAAAATTCACGCTGGCCCCCAGCGCCTAACATCGCTACAACAGACATTAAACTAGACCAGAACTCCCTACCCAAGATTTTTTCTTCCAGCCGGTACCTAAGCTAGACATTTTACAGTTTCCAGACGGCGGCAGCAGCTCGCCTGAAAAAATATTACTAAAACAACTACAACCTACAAAGCAACTACAACTAAAAGCTCGTCGAGGCGTAATCAGTGAACCAGCTGACCTGACGCTAGCACACTGTGTGGGCCTGCGACAAATATTCTTACTAACTAAAAGACTACCCGAAGGAATAACAACTCCCTTAGGAACCCTATGCGACCTCCGTTCTTTAGGAACTCGCGTCTTACTTGGAAGGGAAACAACGTCACTCAACGTCGAGCGACGTTCACGCACCGTATAACTTGTGCCCTGGCGCTCTATGTAGAGAGCGTCAGAACGGACAGTGCCTCCTTTACGTGGAGCTACCGCTCCTTGAGGTTTCCTACTAACCTCTTCCATCGACCGCGTCGTCAGACGCAATATGTCTGGCGCAATCTGGAAAGCTTTCCAGAAATTTATTCCGAAAATTAATCTTGTTTCCATATCAGGAACAAGATAAAATTGAATAACCCGTAACCTAGAATTTACTATCACAGGTAAGAAAATAAATCCTTTGACAGGGGAAGTAGATCCGTTGGCAGTAACCACCGAACAAACAGAGTCTGACTTTTGGACCTCACAAAATTCAGAATACTTGTCTATAGCAGCGCCTCCTATAATCGAAATCTCCGACCCAGAGTCCAGAAGACCACAACTATTTAAACCACAAATCTCAACATTAAGGTAAGGACGACCATCCTCACACTCCTTACTGGTAACACAGACTTCAGACTTCACTAAAGGTTTAGAATTGAAGATAGAGTGGACGTGGTTACACCACTCACGCCACTCTGTGGGAGAGGTACGAGTAACAGAGTTACTCTGCTGTACCCGAACAGAAGATACAGACACCGGTGTAGGTATGGGTTTAGGCCCGACACATTTAGAACAGTCCGCCGCAGTTACGCCCTTTTCACCACAGCGAAAACAAACTTTAATCCTCGGGGCCTTGCACTCTAGGAGTGTATGGTCCTTGACCCTGCAACGAACACAAAACTTGTCCACCTTCTCTACCCTATTGACAGCATCACAACGCGGACGAGTCGCCTTTCCTTTATAAGCCAGCTCGGGGACCACTACGTTCGCCGTACTCCTAGGAGGTTCGGTGAAATTTTCCGCCCTCTGCTTCGCAGCTTCTAACAACCTGCAACGCGACTTTAAGTCGGACCACGTCCTCACCTCGCAAAGCGCCAACTGTGTCGAGTAGAACGGCCTAATATTGTATAATATGATGTTTAATTTTTCAGCGTCGTCCAGGGGTTTCTTAAGTCGGGAGAAATAGTTTTGCATTATGCTTAAGTACACTGTTATCGATTCATCCGGACCCTGCGTCCTAGAACGAATTTCCTTGAGTAAACGGTGCTCGTAGTCGTAGGGTAAGTACTCCTCCAACAACAAAGCTCTTAATTGATCCCAATTGGACACCTCCGACTTAACACTACGATACCAGTATAGAGCCTCATCTACAAAAAGTTCTACAGCCGACTTATACAACTTCTCAAGGGAGATATTTCGTGAAGCGCAAATTTCTTCCACCCGTTCCAAAAACGACTGAACACAGCCCTTACCGTTAAACTTAATATTTAAGGATTGTACTGTAGCAGAGCGATCACACGTCACGACCGGCTGCGTCATCGCCATCTGTCCCCCAGAGTGGACAAACTCCTCTGCGACGTCAGCGACCTTGGGTTTAAAATCAACACTACTTGTGAAGGTGTGCATAATCCTATCCAATTGTTGTAAGACAGTCAGTAGGCGATTATCCAGATCCTCTTTCCAAGCCTTGTCCTCTTCCTCCTCAGGCTCTACCCTACTCAACCTATGGAACAAGTGGTTCCCCAGCGCCTCGATACGGTATAATTTCTTTAAAAGGAAATTTTTAGAGTTACAGATTTCCTCCAGTTCGGTAAGCTTCGACGCGATAGTTTTAAGCTCCGGCCTTACATCACCCTCAAAGAAACTTACTTGATCAGTCGGAATTTCTTTAGCTAAAGACTTTATTTGAGTTCGCAAACGCTCTACAGTACCCTCTGGGACCCCATCGCGGATAGCTACCTCGTATTGCAGTTCGTCTTTATTCAACAAGTGAAAACGGATAGGACGTTCTTCCATAATGTTTTACAGTTAGGTATAACAATCAGCAGTAATCGTATCCGGGCAACTTACTTAATGATACTTAATAGTACTTAATAAATTTAGACTTAAGATTAAACACCAAGTGCCAGAGTATCAGACTCAGATGGCAGCATACAAAACAAAAAAAAAATAAATACCGTAGGGCAGCAACCGAGCACAGCAAAATGAAGAAGCACAATAATTGTAAAGTCAACAATCCGCTAGTGAGCAACAGACCAGTAACGGAGGTTACACCCGCGAAGCCAATAAATGTCCTGTCACGGTCGCCATTGTAATATTATAATTTAAGCTACTACTTGACGTCCTGTCACGGTCGCCATTGTAATAAAAAAATTTCAGGTACTACTTAGCGTCCGGTCAAGGTCGCCATTGTAATAAAAAAATTACGTCCCTATCGAGTTGGGTGTAACAATAAAGAAAAATATAAGGCCTTATTCAAAATGTTTATTTTACTATAGTGTAATATAGTGGTTACACGTTGTATTAGATAAATATGAAAATTCCAGACGAGATTAAAGACCAAGACTTAGATTAAGGTTGACAAAAAGTTAGGTTAATACTTAGATTAATGTTTAGGTTAATAACAAGATTCAGTTTCTTTGGGGACTACAGTACACCCGGGTAAGATATAGATTGGACTATTGGCTCGCTTGTGACTTTAACAATATGTGCGGTATTATTATTAGATAACTAATTCGAATAACGAAGCTAAAAGAAAAGGCTAGAGTATAGGATAATAGGTATAGTTGTAGGTAATAGGTCTAGGTATAAGATAGTAGGTATAGGTATAGGTATAAGATAGTAGGTATAGGTGTAAGAGAGTAGGTATAGGTAGAGGTATAAGAGAGTAGGTATAGGTATAAGTATAAGAGAGTAGGGATAGGTATAAGAGAGTAGGTATAGGTAGAGGTATAAGAGAGTAGGTATAGGTATAAGAGAGTAGGTATAGGTAGAGGTATAGGATAGTAGGTATAAGTATAAGAGAATAGGTATAGGTATAGGTATAAGTATAAGATAGTAGGTATAGGATAGTATAAGATAGTAGGTACAGGATAGTAGCTCTAGGTATAGGTATAAGTATAGTAATTCTAGGCTGCGCTTGGCACTCGGTTACTGGCCCTCGGCTTTTTAACCAACACCCAAAAATAAAGAATTTATATTAAATAAGATGAAAAATAAAAGTCTGCTCAGCCAAAGCCGCCGCAGGAGCCAGCTTAACCCCGTGTCCAATCTGTCCACCAGCCACCAGGAGGTGCACAGCCCGCACAGAACCAGTACAGAGCCCGTACAGAACCAGCTCGCCCAGAACCCGTACAGAACCGCCTCCTGAAGCGTACACAAAACAACATGTGTCACCTCAAGTGTTTACAAATAATTAATGCACAGCTGAATAGGGATATTCAGTCTAAGTTACACCTTATAGTTAAAAAAAAATGATAATACCTAATTAGGCAGACACCGCTTACACTTGTATATAGCAATAAGGAGTTCATGGTTCATGATAATAATTATTTAAAAGATTATGCATTTAAGAACACAAACAGCAAAACTTAAACATTTATGTATGTTCCAATACCTAGTAGCCGTTAGGTATAATGTATTAAAGACAATAGTATATAGTTAAGTTCATTTATATTCCAATACCTAGTAGCCGTTAGGTATAATGTATTAAAGACAATAGTATATAGTTAAGTTAGAAGTTACACATTATGGAATAACTAGATATTATTAGCGGACGGCAACGCTATCTGTCCGGAGGGCAATTATTAACATATAATAATAACTATATACTAAAGAAGCGAATCATCACCTCCCTTAGTAATAAAAAAGAAAAGGAATCTTACAGGCCCATTGGGATCCGATGTCCCGAGGCGGGGACAACAAGGGATCGGAATGGTCTACGGCGTCCCCGTGGACCATTCCACCACCACCAAGGAACCATGGCGAGCGGTGCCCGGCTTAACAAAGGAAATGAAATACCTAATCGGCATCAATTCACTAAGAATCCCACAATAAATCCCAGAGCGGAGTGAATTTACTAGGTCTGAGTTCAATTTCGATAATTTAAGGTTAATTTGACAATGAAAAGGATGAATAAATTAATTAATATTCTTCCGCTGTCTAACAAAAGGTTAAAAGTACAAAGCCGGGGGACCTAACCGTTCAACGGCTTAGGTTATACGTGAAATACTACGTTTTCAATAATTTCCCCATGTGATATTTAAAATCTACAGTAAGAGAGAGAGTGATAATAAAACGAGAGGTTATGAAAGAAGTGAAGGCATGGAAACATACCTTACTGGAGGCACGAAAGCACGTGGCCGGCACGAGGAACGAGGTCCCGCTTGCCGGTTTTCTATTTCGTTCCGCCAATCCCAACTGCAAGGAACGATATACTACATAACCTCGAATTCACGAAATACCGATAGGTAAAATTGCCACGAAACAAGACATCAACTACTTACGTGGTCGATCTCCGACAGCCCGCTTGAAGCGGCCAACTGGACGCGCAATTCGCACGTAATTTGCACGTACAGCCCCGAAATTCGCAGCCAAAGCCCGCGGCGTTGCCCGCAGAGTATTCCCGGTTACCCAATCCCAGGGTATCCAGCACGTTTATCTGAGGTTCAAGACTTCTTGCTCCGAGGTCCGCTTCGCTCGCCGCCCGAAAATAGAAAGAACGAAGCCACGTTCCTCACGTTCAAAACCAGTCGCTGAACCAAGACCCCACTACCCGTACATATTCACACATTCACTCCTTGGTTCAGTGTGGTACAGATTAATAACACCAAAAACGCACTCGATGGTCACTGTACACAGACAGCAGGAATCAGTCAAGTCCAGCTTTCTTGACCAAAACATTTCCACTTTCTTCCAAATAAACACCCGAATTTCTTAACCTCGCTATACACAGAGCCAGCTGTCAAGATCAAGGTCATTCGTCCGAAAATTAAAACCTAGTTCCATAGACCCTCACATAGACCTAGAGGAACCTCGATTAGTCCACTGAAAGGTTTAAATCCTTAGACCTTCTAAAAAATGAAAACTAATTAAAATAGGACCGCCTACAAGGTAATTAGTTAGGACAGAAATTTCTACAATTATTCTGGAATAATAATTTTCCAAGTGAATGAGTAGCCAAGCCAGCGACAATCAACCCCGACACTAGCGCCCTCAGCGTCACTGAACAGAGTCATTTGACAGATATTGACTTGACAATTACGTCAGATTGATTAGACAATTACACCAGTTTGTTTACCTAGTTTAGAGGTTAAAAATATGTGAAAACTGGTATATAAACAAGATAAAATAGTGTAAGTGAAATTCTACTATGCCAAAAAGAATGCAAGGAGATGGGTAAACCAATTAACAATAGCGTTGCAGCAGTGTTATCGGAAATTGCGACCCAACATATGAGGTTATCAGGTCGGTGTTAACTTAATTTTTTTTTAATCACTTAGGGCACCTAGAGGCTACACCCAATTACAAAAAAAAAGGCGTTACAACACTCACTCACATACATCCTTACAAACTTTCGCATTTATAATATTAGTAGGAAGGAAGTAGGATTTAATGACATCTAGTGTGAGATAGTTAAACTACATAGTAAAATCGATATAGAACGAAGCGAGTAGTTTTGCTATTGACCGTTAGCTGGAAAATAAACAAGTAGGCGGATGGTGGGCGGGATCTAACACCCCCTCGCCCCGCAAAGTGTCACGCGTTCTTTCTTCAAATCAAATCAAATCAAATCAAATCATTTTTATTGTGGACATGTACATATATACAGGTGACAAATAATGTGGTGGTTTTGTTCTATGTCCTGCCATATGGCGTACAATATAATTTTCCTTATAATTAAAAATTAAATTAAATAATATTCATTATATAATTATTACATTTAACATTAACTAAATTGGAGATCATATTGAAATTATATTCTCATACATAAATCAGATCAATATCACTTAAATAAATCAAAATTTGTCATCTAAAAATTCTTTAATCGTGTAGTAACACTTGTCAATTAAAAATTCTTGTACTTTAGTTTTGAATAAGTCAGGTGTTGATACGGCCCGTATGCTTTTCGGGAGTTTATTATAAAGAGATGGTGCCATGCAAAATATACTTTGTTTAAGCAAGGTAGTTTTGCCACTTGGAACAATTATTTTATCATTATGTCTTGCTCGCGATCGAAATTCGAATTTTTTAATATTATTTTTTACAAAAATTACACATTCTAAGATATATATGCACGGTAGGGTCAAAATTTTTGCCTTTTTAAAATATTCTTTGCACGATGTTTTTTGTCGTAGGCAATATATTATTCTAATGCACTTTTTTTGGGCTTTAAATACTTTACTTTTATCAGTCGAGTTACCCCAGAAAATTACACCATATCTGAGTGTCGAGGCAATATAAGCATGATATGCAGTTATTACAACATCAGTATTTGCAACTTTTCTTAGATTTCGTAATGCATACGAGAACTTACTTAACTTTTTACAGACTTGGTCAATATGTTCCTTCCATTTAAGTCGTCTGTCTATTTGTAAACCCAAAAATTTTGTAACGTCAGTCTCATCTATTTTAGTCCCTAAGTAATTTAAATTTATTTTGTCATGTGTACATTTTTGATTAAAATTCATTATTTTTGTTTTGTCTAAGTTTATTACCAAATTATTATCATTAAACCATTTTACTATACATGTCAGGGAGGAATTAATTATATGTTCAATATTTTCAGTTTTATCTGTGTACAGTACTGTACTGTCGTCAGCAAAAAGTGTGATATTAAAAGGGATTTTTCTAGGTAAATCATTAATATATGTCAGAAATAAAAGAGGACCCAAAACACTGCCTTGCGGCACGCCATACTTTATGAATCTGCTTTCTGATTCATATTCTACCTCCGTTTTAGTGGCTTCATGTACTCTAATTACCTTAGTGGTTTGTGATCTTCCAGTAAGGTATGATTTTATGAGATCCTGCGCTTTCCCTCTGATACCATATGTGTATAATTTTTGGAGAAGAATGTTGTGATCTACATGGTCAAATGCTTTGGAAATATCCATAAATAGAGCAAAGACCGGCTCCCTTTTGTCCATGTTACTAATAACTTTATTTAAAAAATTATAAATTGCCATATTTATCGATTTATTATGCCTAAAACCATATTGTTCTTCACATAGAACATTATGTGATTCAAAAAATACATAAAGTTTTTTATGGATAATTTTCTCATAAATTTTAGCAAAAACTGGCAATAAAGCTATTGGTCTATAATTGCTAACATTGCAGGCATCCCCTTTTTTCAGTAAAGGCTTAATAACAGATCGTTTCAGATCCTCAGGAAAAGTACCATTCTCTAGGCATAGATTTATTAAGAAACATAAAATGGGTGAAATTATATGGGAGACATCCTTTACAATTTTAGTTATATGTAATACCATCATAACCAGCGCTATTAGTATTTTTCAGAGAAATAATTACAGAATTTATGTCACACGGTAATACAGGAGTCAGGAATATTGAATTAGGATTATTACATGTCAAAATATTAGGAATTATGTCATTTTTTTTAGTTTTCACTACGTCAGCAAAATAATCATTAAAATAAGTTGAAATTTGTTGTGGGTCACGGACTTCTTTACCCTCAACAAGTATTTTGTGAATGTCTTCTTGAGGAAAATTTGCTTTATTTTTATTTATAACCTGCCAAGTTGCCCTTGTTTTATTACTGGATGATTTTATATAATGATCGTTTTGTGATTTTTGTGTCAATTTTATAATAGATTTATAGCGTTTGACATATATTTGATAAGATGTTTTATTGTTCTCATTAGGGTCTAGTCTATATTTCCAGAGTAGTTCACGCGTACGCTTACTACACAATCTCAGTCCACGTATTCTTTGGGATTTCTTAGGGAAATCTACATACAACGTCTCCTCTCTATATTTGCTTCATGACAGTGCCACAAACTTATCTGACCCGGTAAGGGAGGCGCTACTGTCTTTGTGTTTGTCTGACAACAGTATAACATTTGCATTAGTTCCAATTTTCGCAACCGGCTCAGATAAGTTTGTGGCACTGTATATTACATAAGGATTATAAGGAACGCTACGCATAGGTCGAACTTTTCTTACTCGTAGGCGTTTCATTTCTATAAATTAAAATTACTTCACTTCCTTCTCGGTTGTTACGAGCACGATGCTGGTTTTCTGCCGGCCCGGCCTGCAGCTCGGTATGACGATGTCGTGCTGCTTCTGAAGATGCTTCTTCCAGTAGCAGCGGCGAGTGAAGCACGAATGACACACCTCGCAGCTATACCTATAATAGAGATATGAGTATTCTGTAAGTATTACGTGTTGATTGTTCATCAAAATCATTTCTATTAGATATCAAATCAATTAAAGTAAGGGACAATCTATCAAGCCATCTTTTACAATTGGCCTTTTCACGACACAAGCACTATGGCAAGTTTTTTATTTATTAAATTGACGGAAAAAACGAAAATGCAGCGCCACCGTTCCGCTGACGATGATGACAACTTAGACAACTTAGAACAAGATTAATATTTGCCTAAACCTGGGACCTAAATCTGATTCCTTAGTATAGACCTGGTTGGATAACCCAGTTAGCAAAGTGCACCATACTTCAATATATTTCATTTATTTTTAGACATAACATTGTAAAATAAGTGACGCCACACCCTTGGGGGTCTCACAAATGTGACAAGGACGGGTCAAAAATAATAAAATTCATGTCACGTTATGGATGGCCGCTTATCACACATACACATGTTTACCTCTTGACATCATTATGCGAGTCCATATGGCGGTTCAATTTAGTCCGGTCGTAGAACGTACGCGCGCACAGTGTACACGCGTATTTACGTAACCGCTCGTGGGTGAGACGTATGTGCGCGTGCAGGTTCGACGACGTACGATACGCCGCCGCGCATATAGGGCATATGTAGGACTTGTTGCCTGAAACAGACACCCAGTTTTAACTGCAGTACCTGGTTGACCGAGCTTTGCTCGGTTGAAAATTATATTTAGTATGAATCGCAAGAAATACGAGGAATTCCGCCATCTATTCAGGAGTCAAATCATACAACTGTTCACTGAGCACAAAATTCATTTTACTTATGTTACGGCCAAAGGATCTCAACAGCGTGTTTCACAAAGTTGTACAGCGCCATCTAGTTTCATACTACTGAAATTTCAACACGTTACAAACAGTACCTCATAGAAGTTAACTGTGTGAGCGAATTAATTGCATTTTAAATAGGTACATACTTAATTAGATAAATTCATTGAACTTTCCTTCGTACTTTT
This sequence comes from Hesperia comma, assembly GCA_905404135.1. NCBI lineage: Eukaryota > Metazoa > Arthropoda > Insecta > Lepidoptera > Hesperiidae > Hesperia > Hesperia comma. The sequence continues at coordinate 16,976,311 of FR990015.1, read as the reverse complement.
CGCAGGCTTATGCAGTCCCCGACTGAAATTTTTATTTGCGATAAAATGTATTGAATGTTTATGATAATTAAACAGCATAAATAAATATACTTTTAGTTTAATGAGCAAGTTGTTAGGCGTACTTAAAATTTTATTGATTCTATTTACAACAATAGTAATTTCATCGATCTGACCATTATTTATTTAAAACTTTATTAAAATATATTATTAAATCGATAATAACAAAACTAACATTTATTTACAAATATTCTCGTAAATATCACAAACGCACGTTAAACTATCACTACGCGTCCTGCGAGGTCAAGCGAGATAATCGCACTGATTTTTAATTTTATTCAAACAGAAAATAGGTAGGTATAACGCAAAAATAGCGCTTCAACGTAAGAATGAATATTAATATTAGTATTAGCCGAACAAAAATATATTCGAGCGCCATCTAGTTTCATACTACTGAAACAAACAAACCGTATCTCATAGAAGTTATCCTAATGTTTCATAGATGGCGTCAGTTCAACACGTTACAAACAGTACCTCATAGAAGTTATCCTAATGTTTCATAGATGACGTCAGTATGATGTTTTTAAAATCTCTTTATCTCGGGAACCGAGCTTTTCTCGAACCTGGGACCTTGATAAATCGATTCCTTGAGCCGAAAACCCCCTAATCTGTAACTTTCATGAAAATCTTTGCAGCCGTTTCCGAGATCGTGATTATATATAAATAAATAAATAAATATACAAGAATTGCTCGTTTAAAGATATTAGATGCACACAAATGACAGCTTTCCGACCCTGTGATTAAGGTACATTACGGATTGACGGTAACAATTTAAAATGTCGTAAGTAAGTTTTGCTTACAAGTTAAATTGAACTGTGTGCACTGGTAATAAGATTGTATTTAGCAAGATGAAATTCAATATTCTCTTCGACTCAAATATAGCTATTGCCTGCAACCTGCAACCCATTAATGGTCCAATACCAAGCATGGGGTTCTCTTCATCTTAAGTGATCAACAAAGTTAAGTGTAGTCGTTAGTAGATTGCACAATTTTGAGCACTTCCGTGCTTCGGAGGACACATGAAGCCGTAAGTCTCGGTTGTTATCAATAGATAGCAGTTAAGCCACGTCGGAGGCTTACGGAAGGCAAGAAAACTTCCGATACTGGTCACTAACCCTCCAGCAATCCGCATTGACGCTGCGTGATTATTTCAATGCTACAATAGTGTCTCGATTGCATAGTTTGACACATTTTGTATACGGAAAGTGCCAAAAATGTGTCGAAAACCATTCAATTCTGTATACGAAATGTACCAAAAATATATCAAACTATTCAATCAAGACGCTATTGAGGCATTTATAACTATTTCGCTCTAGGCCTCCTCAATTATGAGTATACACATGAGTAGTTCACTTCAAAATACAGGAGTGTCCTCCGTTACCTGAATGTATCCTGAGATGTTTGTTCAGGTCGTGTTTGTTGGCCGTCTTGTAGTCGCAATGGTCGCAGGCGTGCTGCGGCGGATAGTGCAGCCGCATGTGCGAGTGCTGAGACGATCGGTGCGCGAACGACTTGCCGCATATCTGTGAAGAAAACGTCATCTATATTTCTGTATTCTACGCGAACGATTTGCCGCATATCTGTGAGAACAACATCATCTATATTTCTATATTCTATACATAAAAGTACAGTGCCACAAACTTATCTGGCCCGGTGGCCAAAATTGGAACTAATGCAAATGTTATACTGTTGTCAGACAAAGACAAAGACAGTAGCGCCCCTTTTACCGGGTCAGATAAGTTTGTGGCACTGTACGCGAACGATTTGCCGCATATCTGTGAAAATTAATGATAAATAATGAATTAATTTCGCTGTTGCCCGTGACAACCGTTACCAACCTAGAACAAGCCTCAAGTAATATGTAAGTCTCATCCTAATTCGGTCACAGATGCATTGCTGCCCTTGAGAACTGAGATGGTCACCTCTAAAAAGTATACAAGTGTCCTCACCTTTCTATCCAGAACACAATTGCTGTAAAAGCAATTATAATGACAGTAGGAAAGGTACTAAGTACCTTGGTGGGCACTGGTACTTCCCTGGGTAAACTCTAGACTCCTAACACCTATTTAAATTATGCATGTACATATTAGGTATTATAAATTGGCAAATATAAAATTTAATCTTTCAAACCTCACAGATCCATAATTCTGGCTCATTGTGAAACTCCTTCTTGTGGTCATCTGATTCCTTTTTGCTTGTAAACTTCATATTACAACGTTCACAGAAGAGTTTTCTAAATTTTAATTTTGCTAATCTCCTTTGTCCTGTCTTATTGTATGGTCCCCGTTTTTTCTTCAATACCTTGACTGGCTGTTTTGTTTTGATATTCTCGTCATTTTGAACACTGAAAGACAAAAAAAAGTTTTTTTACATTTAAAAACAACTTAATATATATATAATATAGGTCAAATATATTGAATTCTCTACACTGTAATTTTAACATAGATATTGTATTATTTTATACACGGTTCATAGGTGTTAACACTAAACATTTGAGCTATAATGGATACTCACAATTTTTATTACATGCAGTGATATATCATAAGCATAATATAATAATATAAAGCTGACTTTTGTTTGTTTATTTGAATGCACTAATCTCAAGAACTATTGGTTTGAATTAAAAGATGTTATTGTTGAGTAGTCCATTAATTGGAGAAGAGCATAGGCTATAAATATATAACATCAGATTAGACTATCATCAAAAGGAGCAGAGTAACAAGTTTCCCGAAACGAAGCAAGGGCATTTACAGTATAATCGGTTAGTTTCGGCTTTCTAGTGTTGTCCTTACTACACAGTCCTTACTGCTGACTTGTCACTTTTCTTTCGAATTTTAGGTGGTAGGGCCTAGAGCTCACCCGGGGAAGTACCACCGCCCGCCACGGTACTTAGTACCATTCCTACCGTGTAATAATTGTTTTAAGAACAATTGTGGTCCGGATAGGAAGGTGTGGAGCCGGCTACACTTTTTAGAGGCGACCATCTCAGACCTCAGGGGTAGCAACGCATCTGTGCCCGATTTAGAACAAGACTCATACTAACAATAACTAACTGGACTATTACTAACATTAACTAACAGGACTAATTATCACTAACATACCCTGTCCTCGCACTTATTAACAAACTAACCAACTAATATTCTAACACCGTCTACTAACTAGACTAACCATCCTAGTCCCTTTGAGTCTGGTTCTAGGTCGGTCACAGTTGTTATGGGCGGCAGCGGAAGGGTGGTGCTGCATGCTCGTTTGCTATCTTAATAATAAAAAAAAAAAGAATTCGGTAGAAGACGGTCGCGTTCACTCATAAATTAATATACATAAAGAGTTGTTAAAATCTCCAACAGAACTTCAATATTATTATTATTATAAGTACTTGATAGGGTGCTTTATTAGTTCTTAATAGATATTGATTCATTGAACTCCAATGACATGAATTCATGTCATGAAACCCATAGTACGTACGCTTCGCTGGAATCCAATGGGTTGCAATGTGCGAGAGAGACAACGCTCTACAAAGCCGTAACTAGCCGATTATCTTACGTCCGATGTGCATTACTTTTCTCCGGGAGCTGTACTAATAATAATTAAAGAAAATGGTGAGTACCTATTACAGTTCAAATCGCTTAAAGTAATAAAAAAATATACCTGTTTTTTTCCTTATTTTTTAACCTCGCTTTTGTTTTTCTCAATCGCTCATTCATGTACCCTGTGTTTTCTACTTTAATATCAACTTCATAGTCAAACCCTCCTTGCGAATCCTTTAAGACATCATCATCATCAAATAAATCATCATCAGTGTAATCATTCTTAATAATGTCCTCATCTATACAAACTGGAGAGTTTTTAGCACCTTCATTAATATTTATGACATCACCCGGACCACCACTGTGTAATTCGCTAGGTTCGTCTTTAATCCTCACATTATCAAGCTCTTTGAAAGTCTGCTCAGATTTTATACAATTTGTTTTAAACTTGTAAGCAGTGTGCAACTCTTCTAGACATTTCAGGCATATTTTTGACGGCACCATATCCATTTTCGTAAACTGTAATTTATGAAACAAGTGGTTAGTTGTGCTGATTATCAATATAATTATATAACTCTTCCATTACTGAGTGACTGACTGATAGACAATACATAGCCGTAACTACTGAACGCAAGAAAGCATTTCCCTAGGAATCTAACCCAGGAACCTTAGATTTATAGAATTAACCTAGCATAATATACACAGTAGGGAAGATGCTGTAAAATAAGTATCGACAGTTAGTATAGGGACATTGGTAGAGAGATTGGTGGCTGGTTGGTTCAAGCGACCAAACAACCACCACTCAAACTGCAAGTGCATTCAATTAAAAAAAAACAGGAACCTTTGAACAACAATCTGGCATAACAAACCATAACACAGCACAGGTCGGCAACTTTTAATAAATTGGATTTTAATTGCGGTTTCTGAAGTAGTGTACATTTCCTGTTTGTATATAACTTAGAGGTACGATTTTTATTACAATAAGTACTAGCTGTTGACCGCGACTTCGTTCGTACATAGTTTTTCCCCCGTCAATCCCGATCCGGCGAGAACTCCGGGATAAAAAGTAGCCGATGAGCTCCACACCCTCCTCATCTCCCAGTGAAAGTCCCATAAAATCCGTTCAGAAGTTTCTGAGATTAGCGTGCACAAACAGCGATCAGTTTCAGTTTTATTATATGGATAGATACATGGATAGATGGAAGATTTACCAAAATTCCAGTACAAAATTTGATCTTGTCAATAATTTCATCGTCCGCGTTTGAATCAAAAAGTTGGGCCATCTCCGATTCATTCCTCATGCACACACGACATAGCTCCATAGCGGTTCAGTAACTTCAGCTGTTATTTTACAAACTTTTGAAATACACCATTTAAAAAATGTCTGAAAAGGGCGAAAAAACTTCTGGATGTCAAGCTCTATAAAAAATATTTCAATTTTCAGTTTCTTACAAAATAAAACAAGTTCAATAAGGTTCAATTCGAGAAACCTGACGGACGTCGGACATTCTTTACTCTCTGACGACAACTGTCACTGACAGTGACAACTACTACAGACTAATGGGGGCTTTACAATTATACAAATTGCAGAGCGCAAATTCAGTGCACTAACTAGTGTTTTCATAAATTACGCTGCACTAGTTACTGTCTAACTTTACACTATGCGATTTTAGCACGCTAGCTCAGTTAGCGCTCTGCAAATTGTATAATGTTATTTATATCCCCATTAGGACATTAGTGCCACATACTTTTCTGGCCCGGTGGCCAAAATTGGAACTAATGCAAATGTCATACTTTAGTCAGACAAAGACAAAGACAGTTTAAGACAGTAGCGCTTCCCGTATATTCCTAGTGATTCCTATCTCTATGCGCTTCCCTTACCGGGTCAGATAAGTTTATGGCACTTGACGTTGCACATTAAAAGTGTCAAAACGCGCGCACCTCGAATTTAGCGTAGTCTACAGTACCTACGCATGTTAGTATATTAAGTCCATTACAGTACGCGACAGATCGACATGGCAATCGTGGTAGGTATGAAGTGGGACGCGGGGGAATTGACACCCCGCATACCTCACGTCACCATAGAGATATTACACTAGAGTGGGTGAGCCATACGGCTGCCCATACATTGCAATCGCCCCTGGTTAGAAAGAGAAACAACGATAACGGTAATTACCTATCTCTCTCCGATCCCGATGAGCCAGAAAGAGAAAGGTGATTACTAAAGATTTCGTCTCTTTTTATCCTAGTTACGCTCTGAAGCCTCGCCAGAAAGAGAAAGGTGATTACTAAAGATTTCGTCTCTTTTTATCCGAGGTACGCTCTGAAGCCTGGCTTCTGCCCTCTAGTGTAATATCTCTATGCACGTCACCCGCGCGCTCCTTATTAATAGAGCTGCACGAGCCCATTTCGACCGCGTTTATCGATATTAATCTCACTCACATTGTGATTGTGATGAATAAAATATTCTTATTCTATAACAACATAGTTGTAAATCTTCTTTCCAGCTCATCTTATCTACATGAAAATTATTTAAATATTTAAGTACTTGTCTGTCTATCAACAATATTAATTTTAGTGTAGTCATAAGTGCTAGTAGCACAATAGCCGAAACTGAATAAGTCTGATTAACTTACATTTTACTTATTAAACCTTATTTTATTAATGCTACTATTATTGGAGGCGTTGTCGGACGCATTTGACCAATCGTTGCACACTAGTAACTGACAGATGAATGACCACAACGTACTTATGAATGACTTTTTAACATGGCGGCGTTAGTTCCAATTTTTGCCATTTCAGAGATAAGTTGGGCGCACTATACAGTTTGCCAATGAGGGTCGCCGTTTTTGTGCTCACCAGTTGGCGCCACCGGCGAGGTGAGGTCTTGCTGTCAAAGCCCGCCCATACATAAACAGTGACAAATGACATTCAGACAAGCGAAAAGTGACAGACAGACCTCACTTTTCACTAGCGCCTCTAGCGGAAAATTCACACGCGGTTACCCTCATTGTGCCTTCCCTGTGAGGCGCTGTCTCTGTCACCCATACGTCTTTCACGCGCCAAAAGATCGTTGTAGGACTCTACTATTTAATTGGTACAAAATATATGTGGCTCTTGGCGCTTGTGATAAAATGTTACAGATGTCGTCTTAATTTCATTTCGGTCCTTCGAGCTGGATATGGATGAGTTTTTCACATAAAATCCAATAGTATAATAATGCGTTGCTGATTTCATACTTAGTTATGGAGTAAAAAGAAAATAATAAACATTTTAAAACTGTTTTATTACAATATAATTCACAGTAATTAGCGTTATTAGATTATACTGCACTATTTGTAGAACATTAAGCCGGATCTACATGTTCGGCGAACTTAGTCTAGGCGATCGTATGAATACATGATTGCGAAACTCTCTAAAGAAATGTTTAACTTTCACCATCCCTAGAATAAAAGATCAAGTGGTCCTAGTTCTTCGGTAGTTGTGGCCAATTAGAACCTGTGTATTAGACCGTCTCGAAGTCGACGAATGGGCGAGTAAGTAAATCCGGCATTACAGTTTAGTCAGAGCGCATACACCGGTCTGAGCATCGCTTTAAGCAGTCTGGGTCGTTCTTGCAGCGCGCGCGGCAGCTCGCCTGACAGCGCGTCACTGTGCGCACGTTGGTGCGAGACAGACGTTCGTCGAACATCACGCTGGACAGAAATATAACATTTAAGGCACTTCCCACATTACGCTATTTATTAGCTACGCGACTGCAATGCAATCCATAATTCGCTGTATCTGATAATGTTCACTCATTCACTGACAGGATATACGCATCGTAGACGCGTCGCTTTCATACATTGACGAGATCCAAGTCGCTTGCAAATAGCGTTGTGTGAGAACTGCCTAAGCGCTAATTTACACTGATACAGTAGTTGGCGCCAGCATCACTGGATTATCAAAGCTACGTATCTGCAAAGTATTGATCCAGCGCCGGAATCCACTTATGCGGCGCCAGCTACTGTATCAATGTAAATCAGCCCTAAATATAAAAAAATAATAAAAGGTTATTGCGCTTGGCCCACGGAGCAACTTGAGTTTAGGCAACTATCAACTTTTAAAAGTTTCCTGTAAAAAGTTGATAGTTGCTACAACTTTTACGGTTGCCGCAATTTTATAGCAATTTGTGAGCAACTTTAATGCGAGTTGCTCAATCTACGCACTTCTGGGTACAGGCAGAGGGAGGGAGGGTGTGAAATCGTCCGACGCGTTGCGATTGACAGTTGCGGAAACCGGCAACTTTAAAAACCGGTATAATATTTAACAGTTGCTACTTGCGGAAATAAGCAACTGATCTAGTCATCGATTACAGCAATTGAAAACTGTTGACGATTGCCGGAACTCGAAACTCGAGTTGCTGTGTGTGCGCAGTCCAATTGAAATGTATGTAAACATATACCTAGTTGCCAGTTAGTTGCCAGTTTCCAGTTGCTGCAATAGTTGTTCCGTGGGCAAAGCGCCTATATCTGTCGGTAAGGTAAGTAAGTCCGACCAACGGCGAGCAGCGAATAGCTATGGGCAATTTTGACGTGACAACGTCTTATAAATTGGTTGCCGGGTGACACTTCAAGAAACTGCGTTACGCTCCGCTCACGTTATGCGCTCACAATGAGAGCGAGTGAGAGGCACGCGTGCATGGTTAGCCCGCCTAAGAGCGAGAGAGACAGACATAAAAAGCACAATCGGCCTTTGCGTTCGGCAGCTTGATTACTTTGGAGGTAGATATTTTGGTAATGTATCCAATTATTACTTTGTTATTGACTTCTGGGACTATTTATAAATTTTAAATGTTACCTTTTTATAAATGTTTCCTGTATTCCTTCTTTATTTTTATTGATAAATTTCTGTAACTTTAAATACGATTTCATGACGTTTGTTTACTTTGATGATATTATTTGTCAATCATTCCATCAGTATTTTCTTAAGACGTTGTCACGTTCAACTATCGTCAGTAAACCGACTTTACAGACAACCAGTTTTTTTTTCTCGCTCATTAAAGGGATATGAATATGACGTTCCGTGTAAACAAATTTTAGTGTTTAGATGGAATGTCCTATCATTTGTACCTGTCTTGAGTGAGAAAATAGCCGAGTTTTACTCGCTGATTCGCCGGCGGTGGGACACCTCCTTACGGTGAGTTTATTTAAGTTCATTCTCATAAAATTCTATGGACCAACCTGTCAATGAAAGGTACAGAAGTGCATGTAGCTGCGTCGCAGTGGAGCACAGGGGGAGCCACTGCTGCCATCAGCGAGGCATCCTCTCCGATGACGTAGGGGATATGGTCTATATACACGTTGTCGAATAGACACATACGTTTCATGTACTCCTCTGAGTGTGTGAACTGCGTAGGAGGTATTCCTGAGGAGTTTAGGTAACGGTTAGCGTAGGGTGAGTTTTCTGTAGCTTTTTAAGTAACTGTGCTTGCGATGCGAGTGGTCCTGGATTCGATTATCAGCTGTGGCAGATAAATGTTTGTTCTTATCTTAGATCAAATCATCATTGAATCAGCTGAGTACATCTGTACTTATTATCAGATCAGATCAGATCAGTCTATCCTCTCTCAATCTCAATGTGAAGGGCGTCTTTACCTACTTGAATCGCTGAGAATATGGAAATGTCACGCCTCGCTAAAAACAAATTTATTACGTGTCCTCACAGTCCAATTTAGCTGCATAAGGCATTTTAAATTCCCGCAATCTACATTAAACCTTAATCAAAGGTACTGAAAGCTGGCATTTGTGCGGCTTGTCATTAAAACGAATTCCATATCGAACGCAAACGGAATATAGTTAGTAGTTGTAATACCATCAACTAACTAGACTAGACTAGTTATCCATACTAATCTATACTAATATTATAAATGCCAAAGTCTGTCTATCTGTCTGTCTGTCTGTAACGTACTCACGGCTAAACCACCGACCGGTCCGATTTGGATGAAATTGGGAATGAAAATAGTTGAAGATCCAGAGTCACACATAGGCTACTTTTGTTTTCAAAAATCAACCCCTAAAGGCTTGAAATTGAGAATGAAAGTTTGTGTGAAAACAACGATTTTGATGAACTTTCCCAGGAAAATAGTTGATGACGTACCCCCTCCCCCACTTCCCCGGTTCGTGATATAAACTAATTCCACGCGGGCGAAGCCGCGGGCAAAAGCTAGTTTTGATATTAAGTCGGAGCACTTCAACAGGGACTGTTAGAGGTAATTGTAGTCCTGTTCGTTTTTGTAAGTAATAGTCCAGTTAGTAAGTCCGGTGCTAATTCAGTCACAGATGCGTTGCTACCCTTGATAAGATTGCCGTGTGTAAAAAGTGAAGCATAAAAAATCTCACCAACAGCGTAATATCTAGTATTGCACATATGTTCTTGGATTAACTCGGAGCGGTTGTTGAACCAGCTTATCAGCCACTTCAGGTCTTCGAACTTCGTGATTTCGTCATTGATCACCTTTCGGGTCAGCCGAAGGTATTCCACGTCCGCTTCGATCACAGATTCGTCCTTGTCTTCGCCGTAACTACAAAATAAGTCAAAAATTTTAACTCGCTTCAGTTACAGTAATTTTGTCAATTTTCCATTGCAAATGAATTTTCCGCAACTTTGGTCTGTATCTTATTGACTTTGATTTCGGGCTTGGCTTTATCGATACTGGCAATGGCAAGATCAGGATATAACGACTGACCGCGCCTTAAGTATCTAGAATACCAGAAAAGACAATCATACATACATGGAGTGTTTTAATCTTCCTTAGTACATAGTATCTCAATGTATCTTCCTGCGTTGTGTCCGAGGACGTCTTGAAACGAGTGGAATAGTAAGAACTGTTGATGAACCGGTTTAACAACTTGTCTAGATAATTGGACGGCAATTACAAAGGACGGTAAAGTTTCTTTACTCATCTATCTAAACTAGCGGCACGCTATGATGGCCGGTTTGACGTTTGTCCGCTCATGAAGTTCCGTATTAATTGATAACGACTTTGAAGGAAATAATTGTATTACTTTATTGACGATAGTGATGTGCAGAGATTCATAAATTTTATCGAATGTAGTTTTAGGTTTAGGACTCAAAATTTATTTATTAAATTGATTTCTAAAATGTATACAAGTGTAGAAAAATCAGTTTGCACCATTTAAGGGGTGAATGTACTTGTGAATATGAACAATTTTCACTATGTGGACAAACCTCTGAAATCGCAAAAAAATATCAGCTGTTTCATACAAAAGGTAAAATTTTTATTTTTATATGATATAAGTATACCACAACTCGGCATTTGGTTTTCTAAATTGAAAATTTTTAAAAATGGAATCTAATACGATCGTCACATAGGATCGCTGGCTAGCACAACTACTACCCTCCGGCAAACTCGCGTCAATGCTCAATGCAAAACAAAGCAGTTTCGAATTGACGTTGCTTCGAAAAGTATAAACTGTCAGTGCAATGCGATTGTGATATAGTTTTGACCTGGCTTTGGATTTCAAATATTGATACTGCATTACTGTTGACCCTTGCTCGTTAATTTGGACTCTGTTCAAGCCCTTTGTTGTGGATTTCGTCGATATGACCGAACGTACGCAGAGAACTGTTCTAAATAGTCAGACACGTGAGTTCGTAATACGCCTTCGTAACTATTTCGATCGTGAAGCTCAAAATGGAGGGCCAATTTTACCTATAACGTCAGTGGTTGAACGCGTAGCTGATGCGCTTAATATTGGACAACGAACTGTTAGACGGATAACTAAAGAAAAATATGGCGAGACTGGCACAGAAGAAAATAAACTTCACACACCAAAAAAGAGAAAACGAGCAAAACCAGTCGTAGGCATCGATAGATAAATTGACATTCCACATCACTGTTGTAATGTGTCAAACCGGCCATCATAGCGTGCCGCTAGTATAATCTAATGCTGCCTCTACACATAAGCCAACACGTTGGCAAGTGCGTTGGCTCCCAATGTGTAGAACGGGCGTTGGAACGTTGGCGGTAGGCATTTGAACGTTGGCCGGCGCGCTTGCGAGCTTGCCGCGCGGTGTCGGTATCATCAAAGAACACTTGTCGCAAGCTTGGCGCACCATCCACACATTGGCCGCGCGATCAGTTTGTCCGGAGCAGCGATCAAGAGTGCATATTTTCTTCTTGTGGCGTATTAACACCTAACGTAACAAAATGGCGTATAATATGAGTAATAATGAAACTTTTAAATTTATTGAGCTCTATCAGAGTGAAAATTGCCTATGGAATCCAAAAAATAAGTACCATAAAAATAAAAATGTTGTAAGTATTAAAAATGCTAAATAAATAAGGTTCTTGGACATTCCGTTTTCCTTACGATATTTTACTTCAAAGTAAGAGCATCGTACTTTATTATTATTTTAATATTATAAATATGAAAGTATCACCCTTTTCTTGTACACTTTTACGTAGTAATTATAAGCTGTGAATAAATATACAGCTGCAGCTGTTACCAACTCAACATCCATTTTTTGATCCGTCCGCACATTGGCCCGAACCAAAGCATACTGAACGACCTTCCAATGTGTGGATTAACTCACAAGCACGTTGGCAAGCGCACCGCCAGCGCGTTGGCGAATGCGCTGGCCTATGTGTAGAGGCGGCATAAAGCTTATTTTGAAAAGAAAACGCAAATCTTGGTATCATTGTATACAGCAATCTACGTAGTTGAAATTAACAGAAAAAATCTGTATCAATGAATGAAATGTAAAAAAAGCCTAATGGTACGGGAGCCGACGATGCTAAATGTGTACTTGCTCGAGCGTCATAGAGACCTATTGGGTTGCAAAGGTTAGATGATAAGGAGAAAAAAATGTTATATAATGTATACCTTTTCATCGGTGGGGGAAGCGGCTATAGATCTTTAAATATGTAAAAAAAACTGCCGCATGGACATACTCGAGCGCGTCAGATATTGATACCATCAATGGCCTACGTATTTTTAATAATGTATGTATGTTAATCTGACCGTTTGCATGGTGGGGGTGATCGTACGTAAGGGTTGAAAATGAAAAAAAAAAAAATTTAATCGAGCGCGTCAGATTTTCTAAGGGGGTGTTAAGTGCACCAAAAAAAAGCTCTAATTCAATAATCTGACGATTTGGATGTGACCCAAACTCGCAGTCATTATACTAATATGCAAAAAAAAATCGCCATTTTGAAATACTCAAGCGCGTCAGATTAAGATATATATGGTTCATCTTTATGTCCTAGACTTGCTGTCTCTTAATCTGACGATTATCTAGAGGGATTTCCCTAATCTGCCAAAAAAAAAAATTAAATCATTGAACTTAATTAATAGAAAAGCTCAGGAAATAGCATGCAAATAAAAAAGTGTATGTTTTTAAGTAGAATACTTGTATTTACATAATATAAGGGCCGTAATATCAATCATAGTTTAAACTATGCTTCAGAGTTTAGTCACGAATTATATTTTCTTAAGATCAACGGTAGATAATCGATCAAGTCCAGTTTAAATTATTTAAACTCTCCCGAAGGTTGGTTAAAAACCTCCTTGTGAGATTAACCTTTCGTTTAATTTGACGTTTCTTCAAGATAGTTTTTGAGTTATTCATAATCATAATAATGTGTATTGAATTTATGGTAGTTGCCTCATAACTTTTGACTGGGTATTCCGATTTTTATAATTTTTTTTTATTCGGAAGCTGATGCTTGTCTTGTGATATTGTATAAATTTGAGCAACCTCTAATGGGCAGTTTTTGAGTTATTTTTAATAATGTGTGTTTATGGTCGCTACCTCATAACTTTTTACTGAGAATTTAAATTTTCATCCTTTCATCCTTTTTTTTAATCGAAAGCTCGTCGTATGTTTTCGTATAAATTTGAGCGAAATCTGACGGGTACTTTTTGATTTATCTCTACTTATCGATTTTGAACATTAAACTTTAATGACGAATTTTTGTTATTTCGGCTGTTATAAATCGTCAGATTATATATTTTTCGTTATCCTTGAATCATTTCCTTCAAAATAAATAAAAAATTAGCCACGCTCGAGAATGTCAAGATGGCGTTTTTTTTAACAACTTTGTAGCCCTCCCCTTTCATTGCGTCATTCTCAAATTGTCAGATTAGTGGAATACACACTTTTTAGCATGTAATTAACTCACCGTACCTTAATCTGACGCGCTCGAGAATGTCTGATGATCAATTTTTTTTTACTAATCTGATCCTTTATTCTTGAGGCGCGGCCTCATATATGGGGCTCATATTTGGTGGAGCTACTTAACTGGGTGCCAGATACCTCCTGTACCTTAATCTGACGCGCTCGAGTAAGTACAAAAATCCCCTCTTGGGCTCCCCAGCTATAACAAAAGTCAGAAGGGCTGGAAACCTTTTGTCCGGACAAAAAATTACTTTGTTGTCGAAACCAAAAGGAAGTAGTACCCACAGAACAGATTTTATCTATTCTGTGGTAGTACAGCTATCCACCTTGTATTTGACCAGAACATATAGGTACATACAGACATTACAAGTGAAATAAGAGCAAAAATACTGTCCGTAATCTCGAATAAAAATCTTTTGAGACTTTTTAATGGTCCTTAGAATAACAACCTATAACCTTTTCAATATGTTTTGGTAGCAATTTTGAAGAGACGATCAACATTTATGTATTTAGCATTTTCTGGTACTTAAATGACAGAAAAAGAAATGGATGCATGCACTTTAGAATAAATGATTGCAACATTACTTACTTTCGATACTGCATCTTCAAGATAGCTTCTGACATATGGATTCGAAATATCACTCCTGGTCTCAAATGTGCTTGGTACAAGTCTTTTGGCATCTCCACAAAAGATGATTCAAAACCCTGCATTTAGTAAAATGTAAGGTGAAATCCTATTTGATTACAAAAACAATGGCAATGGTGGTTTTACAGGTATTAACACAGCCAACGAGCTTATGGCTTCCCCTGCCGCCCATGACTACAGTGCACACAGCATTTATGAACAGATACCTCTCACATAGTCATGAGAGTCAGAAAGTGATGAGAAAAACTGAGATTATTCAAATCGACGTGTTATTGCCCATTAAAACTACCACAAGTTATCATCGCAACCTAAGTATTCCACTGCTGGACTCGGGTCTCCAATTACAATGTGTATAGCTCACAATCTGCATCACTGGATTTTTTTTTCCTACTCAAATCGTCTAGATCTACATTGTATTAGAAAGTCCACATCTGGGAGGATACCACTGCAATACAGACCATATTGGCTGCAATTACTTAAAATGATTAAACACTAAGGGCGCATCTATAAATGGGCTCGGCCAATAACATTTCCATTTCCTAAACGCAAAAGTCTTACACTTTTTATTTTCTAGCCTCTCTTAGTTCCAATTAAAAATATGTGGTCAAGGGTTTCGAGATCCCTAAATTACCTTTACAGGTGGATCATAGGAATCATAGTTAGGTTTCTTCTGATTCTTAAGCTTTTGCCTCTTTTTTGGCATTTGCTCTGTCTCCCACCTGTCAGCTCGGCGTGCGATGGGTAACTCCGTCGATGTTAAGTTCTTTATCTAGAAAGAGGAAATTTTTTCATCGCAATAATATCGTAGTAGGTATGAAATATACGAAGAAACTGTTCTATAATCTCTTGCAGATTATATAACTCACCTCGGTGTCCTCAGCGACGGCAGTTGAAGTTCGAATTTTATTTTTTCTTCTGCTTCCATGGCCTCGTCGTCGCTGTAGTTAAAAAACAATGTTTTAACACTTGCTTCCCGGGTTTCCTACTGTAAGTCGCATGCATGACGAAGAATTACTCTTTTCACAGGATATTGCTGCAGTGAAACTTCTTAATGAGCATACCCATACTACGTGTCCCATTTTTTAAATTTTTTGCCCAATGCTCGGCCTTAGTGACCACCTGAAGTATTTCTTAAGACCCCCCTTCCCCTTCTAGACGGGTCACATAGTATGGGTATGTTCCCTTCGAGGACTTACTAAGTAGTTGCTGTAAAAGTTTAAATTCAGCTGTATGTCTACATTGTCGCCAATATTTGTATGAACGCACGTGTACATCGTGTAATACTGTTTTGCACTTACATTACCCCTACTTCTAACAACTAAGCTAACATTGGTTTTGTATGATCACATATTCGAAGGGTGCTGGGTTCAAATCCTTGCGTGGTGTTTGTAATTGTATGACATAAGTATATAAAGTTCTTTGTCTGGGTGTATAAGTTCTTGTCTTTTGCTTTCCATGGCACCCACGATATAAATAGATCACTAGTACCAGCAGTGACTCAGAACATCCGAGGCTCAGGACGGCAAAATTGAATCAGGCCTTTTTAACAAGTTGATGTAGTTTTACAATCTTTTTATTCAGTTCACATTTTTATGTAGGTATACCTAAGTTTGTTCATTTAATATCTTGCCAATGAAATAAACTAATGCTAATGAAAAATGACTTAAATAAACCACCAAACATATTATTGAAGCCTTATTTAGGATTTAATAAAAACATGGTCGTATTTGAAGGGTTCTCTAGACCTGACATCCTCGACCAAACACCAACATGACAAACTTTATGACTTTACTAAAATCCTTCTATACTTCAGGAAGGTTGTGATGAATGCAAACAAACAGGGTAAATGAAACAAAAACAACATTCATCAATCATCACTTTACTGAAAATCATTCTTCAACATCCTTAGGTTCAGTAATGGAATCAACAAAAACAACCGAGTTACATTCTGCAGCATCACACTGCAGCATCGGAGGCACTTCTACGGGAGTCACTGAATACTCGTCTCCAATCACGTATGGATTGCCATCAATCCACAACGCATCGAACAAGCAGTAGATGTGCACTTTTATCGTCATGTAGCTGATGAATTTGTAGATCCTTCCGCCACACTCTCCTAAATGCTCTTTGATACTCTTGTCCGTCTTGTACATCAGAAGCAAGTTATGGAACTTCGTAATCTCATCCATAACCACCTTCTTGATCAAATTCGTGTAGATGATGTCAGCTTCTATGTGCCTCTCAGGGTCTTCGTACATCCTTTGCTTGATGCGTAAGATCGCGTCAGACATTCGGACTCTGAAGATTACACCAGGATTCATAGTGTCTGGGAGGATGCTCGGTTTTTTAGTCGTTGTGGTGAACTCCAAAATCCGGTCTTTCACGGGTTCCGGGTAGGCATAGTGATTCGGACGCTCTCGTAGTTGAGGGCCGCTCAGTGTGTTAAATTTTCTTACGTTCTGCGGCAGAAAATATTTATTTTTTGTCAACCACTCACAAACACTAAATCACTTTCACTCATAAACACCACTAAACTAGTACAATCTATACTTAATATTATAAAGCTGAAGAGTTTGTTTGTTTGGTTGAACGCGCTAATCTCAGGAACTACTGGTTCGAATTGAATTTTTTTTTTTGTGTTGAATAGACCTTTTATCGAGGAAGGCTATAGGCTATATAACATCACGCTGCAACAATTAGGAGCGAATAAATAATGGAAAATGTGGAAAAAACGGGGAAAATTATTCATTCTCGAGGGCTTTCGTTGCATGTGTTGCGAAAACGATTCAAGATACCAAAAATATATGTATGAAAGAATTATTCCTCTTGAAATGATCTAAAAAAACGTCCACGACAGTATATGTCTATCTTTTAAGATTAACACACTAGAACCGTTTTTATGGTAATCAAATTTGGTCGAACCCACTGCCATACCAAACTTGCCGCGTTTCCAAGTTTAATCTGAATTAATCTTGCTGTGATCCTTTGCTACTTTGCTATTATTTTGTCGTAAGCTTTATTTCTAAGTTTAATTTAATATAACCTGAATTAATTTTGGTGATAGTTTATTATCTTCCCGAAATTCCTACGGGAGCGGGACCTACGCGGTTGATACTTACGGGTCCCGAAGCGAAGCGAGGGCGGTTCGCTAGTATATTGATAAAATTGATCGTTCGTACTTGAGGGATAACAAACGGGACACAATGATAATGCGTCTTCTGTCTGTCTGTAAGTACATACATGCAACATGCGTACTGCTTTACTGAGTCACAATAAAAAAAACGATTTTAAAATTCCATTTCACTCAAATTTAAATGAACGACGCGATAAGCACACCAGCTTGCGAATATAGAAATAATTATATCAATATTGGTTCACCCAGTAAAAAGTTACGATGTAACATACAATCGGACGGAGAACCTGCTCCTTTTTTAAAATCGGTTAATAATACTTTAAAGTTGTCGTTCATAAAAGTATGTTCATAAAAGATAGCTACACTGCAAGGCGTTCACCGCACGGGGGCAGCACGCTCGAGGGGGAAGGGTGGCAAATGAATCTGGGTGGGGTGGCATAAAAGTAAGTTGGTATTGAACGACGAGAAAAGGGAGGAAGAGGTGCAAAGCGGTTTGCATGCGGGCGTCCATACAACCATGTTCGGTTCTACAACGTCCCTACGATGAACTGACCTCAGAGAAGAAACAAGAAACTTTGAAGGATTCTATTTCTCTAGAGCTAGACTATCAACCAGACTTTAGGGTCGTTACAAGATAGGTTATAAACTTAGCTTTTACCTTGGCTCTTCTTTTGATTCGATTGTTATCCTGAGACATATGAGGGTTGGAGAGATACGAGTCAAATTTGGAAAAGTCGAACGGTGCCCACGCATTTTCTTCTGAGGAATCGGGAAACTCGGAAGCCTAAAAAAGGAAATTTTTAATTCATCCTATGTTATTATCGATACTGGCTGTACCAAAATGGAATCTGATAACTGGATTATCCTTGTGGTGAAGTAATTACTTTATTCAGCTCCAGGAAAAAATTAGGGTTGCATAAAAGCTACGGCGGCACAAAAGCCAATCAGCACAAGGTATAATGTGAAGTATGCTCTAGGCCTCCTCAATTATGAGATTTGTGCCGTGTATTCAATAACCAATAAGTTGAGAGCAATGAAAACGAATTTGAAGCTACATACGTACATACCTTGATGTGTGGTACTTTGGATGACAGCATTTCCACTGGCTGTTCATAGACTTCATCTTTTATCTGAAAATAAGCAGGTCCTTGAAAGTTAATATTGTAATCCACGTGCAAGGCATTTATATCTAGCAGTCCGTGCTGATTTTGTTGTGCATTATGGACGAAGCTTTGATTACTGATTAGAAAATTATGATCAAAGGGTGATGTAGGCTTGTGCTTACTTTTTGATGTGAAATAAGCAATTTTTGTAGTCTGTTTTTTAAGCTAAGTCCCCCTTGTGTGATTCATGTATTCTTCTACTACTTTACCAAAGAACTTACGTTTGGATAATTGAAGTCGAAGTTGACGCCAGAAATAACATCGGGAAGCGATGAAACAGTCGCGAACTGCATAAATAATAATTAATGTAATTTGATTTAGCTGTTTTGATTATATATAGGGTGATTTGTAATTCGACGTATTCCTCTTGGGATAATAATATGATAATACAACTAATTTCCAACAAAATTAACCATAATAACTCTTATACTAAGTCAGCTTGTTATCGAGGTATCACCCTGTATATTTAAAATTGGACTCCTGTATCACAGGACCACGATATAGATCATGTACGCATTGTCTAATTTTCAAAAATCACTAGCGGCGGCGAAGGAAGTGTGCCTATGTAGGTATATTTTTTCGGAGTATAGGGTAGCAATAAGAGAGGTTTTTTGAAAATTAGTCCCTAATCGTTTAAAAAAACTTACCCAAGCAAATATGTGCCACATTTCAACGCTCAGTTCTGTAACTGTACCCAATTCGTTTGAAAATCTTAATGGCTTTCCAATAACTTATTAGTGATTTCTAATCTAAATTGGTCGTTAGCAATTGATTTTTATTTCGTTTAAAAATTGGCTAGCGAAAAATATTAATTGCATAGCATATTATTTACTTAAGTACTTTTTCTCAAAGTTAGGTACTTTTCACACGTGGAAAAATTTTGTTCTGTTGTTAGCCACATATCGGTGATGCTTTTGGAGATGAAAGACGGTGATGCACACTATAGCCGACTCGTTTAATTAGGTACCTACAGTGCCACAAACTTATCTGACCGGTAAGAGGGGCGCTACTGTCTTTGTCTTTGTCTGACAACAGTATAACATTTGCTTTAGTTCCAATTTTGGCCACCAGGTCAGATAAGTTTGTGGTACTGTACTTTTAAGTCGCGTCCCTACCAATTCTCGGAAGGGAGGTTGGTCTCGGCAGATGTCACGTAATTTTTTTTGTCAAGAAATTGCGAGGAAACTGGTGTAACATGTTTTTCCATTGAAATAAATAATCCTAATGCTTTTTGTATAAATCCAAATGCAATCAAGTTGACGCTAATAAAATTAGCTTTTGTAAAATCTCATATGAGATTAGGGGTGTTGGGAGAGGATCGGAGGAGAGATTTCGCCAAATCATACAACTCATCAGAAATGCCTAATCATGTTACGGAATTAATAATTAACTTGATTTCCAGTCGAGTCAAACTTGAGTGTATACTGTAATGCGTGAGACATTAGACATTGAAGTTGCATGTTTGCTAATCTCAATCAAAAAACTAGTTGATCCTCTCGATCGAATCCTGTTTATGTTTTAAGTAAAAAAAAGAAATTAATAGAACTGTAGGTTTAGTATGATTCGTTTTAGATTTCTCAGTAATTCTCAGTATCTCGGACGAGTGACCGTGTCCTTGTCTACGAGTATTTACGTATAAATATTACAAAATATATTACTTAAGCTAAAACTCGTTTTATATAAACACAACGATCTGACATGTGGTGAGTCAATTATTTCGTTATGTTTTATGTAGTGACAACTTCAATGACTGCAAGCCTACTACTGAAGGTCTCTCCTTATCAATGAGGAAGCAGAGAGCATACTCTACCATGCTGCTCCAGGGCAAATTGTGATAGTGACAGAGGCCAGCCCAAGTACCTACCGAAAGTTTTCATGCCGAAGGCCGCCACCATGGCTTTACGAGTGGTATTAATCGATTACAAGCCGGACCGACTAGAGAGCATCTGTTCTCACTGCTCCAGGACAGATTGTGATAGTGACAGAGGCCAGCCCAAGTACCGAATGTTTTCATGCCGAAGGCCGTCACTATGGCTTTACGAGTGGTATCAATCGATTACAAACGGGACCGACGGCTTTATGTGCTTTGAGAAGCACGGATGCGCTCAAGAAATTCTGTTCTCGCAGTTGCTGATCACTTAAATCGAGGCAAGTTGTATTATGCATTTCAATAGGCGCGTTAAATAGAGGAAAACCGTGGGTTTGCATCACATAAATGTGCACGATATAGGTACGACGTAGGTACATTGAACACTCCTTGGATGGGTAAAATTATGTAAGTTCGCATCAGCGACATGCTGTAAAAAAAATTAATAACTTGTTTTCATTTTATGTAGATACTTTGTTAACGAATCTATAATATGATTCAACTAATAAATAAACCATAATATAATTTGTTGCTCAGAGTGCTTATTAAATAGTGTATTGTTAATAAAAGTATGGTTCTAATTTGGTCATAGAGGCGTAAGTGCCCTTCAAGACTTAGATGGTCACCTAAAAAAAAGTAAAATCGGCTCCACCTTATCCAGAAAACAATTGCTGTTAAATCTATTTTTATACCAGTATAAATGGTAACTGAGTACCGCGGTGAGCGGTGATACTACCCCGTGTGAAATCTCTCTTTCCATCTATGAAATATCTTTGAAAGCTAATTGTAGATAATTTTTCCAGGTTGCTTCTACTCCCTCTCTTGCTAAGCAGCGTTCAACTGCATGCCGTTGAAAAAGAATTGCCCGTGGTCTTCCCGGACAGCGACGCTGACATTGGAGAAGTTAAACTTCCACAACTCGACGATATAGACAAAAGTAATATCGAGGAAGCCACGGATTGGCTCAATTCGTTTCTTGGCGGACCGGATAACGACCTCAAGCCTGTTGGGAATATCGTTGATGAAACCACAATTTGGCTTAACAGTTTTCTTGGGAGTGCAAATAAGGATCACAAAAACCAATTTAAACTTAATGTAACAAGTGAGTTATGGCTTTATAACTTTATGGACATTTTTAGATAACGCCGTCAATCTTAAATGTACCTTAATCGCATTGGCGGAACGCTGGCCCAGCATTTGTGTGCCATGCAATAATAATGCATTCCAGATCAAATTCAAACGAAGTAGGTATGTAGAAATAAAAGCATGGTCAATATTGTTTATAGCTACACCAAGTAAGTTTTGTACCACGGCGGAGGGCAAAGAGGGGACGTGTGTCAAACCAGAGTCCTGCGAGAAGGAATTATCGGAAGCAACGACTCTTACTCCATTCATCTACAGGTATGAGCTGTTTTCTTCCTGGATTAGGGGTACATAAAACTCTTTCGTTACTGAGTGACTGACAGACAATACACAGCCAAAGCTACTGAACACAAGTAGCTGAAAGGAAAGGATTTATGAAAATCCCCACCCTCTAATGGTGTAAAAAGGGGGATTAACTGGAACAAAAAATTCTACGCGCTAGTTACTAAAGAAAGCTTGTTATTAATAAAATTAACGGACTCCGATAACTGTGGTCGGTCTAGCAGGTATGCCTGGTACCTAGCTCGTCTCCATTATAGATAAGATCTGACTTCAAATCCAGTACTCTAACTTTTCATGTTATTTTAGTTAATGTTATGTTACATTTCAGAGAAACGACGTGTAGTCCTGTACTTCCTTGCTGTGCTTTAAGTGATGTCAAAGTGATACCAATAAGAAATCGAACAGTAAGTAAAAATAAATATTTAATTAAACAATGGCGAAATTTTCTACATTCTATTAGAACATAGTATATCATAATTATGTTAAGGTACTTATGCAGTTGATCTATCGAACAGTTCTTTGCACCACTTATTGTTGAAATAGGAGATATTACTGCCAAATGGTATCAGAGTGCAGCATTAGCACATACACCGCCGCATTTCGTAACTGGACGAAAACGCCCAAAACTTACACTTTTTCGTAGAAATTTGAACGTTTTCACGTCAAGTTACGGAACGCGGCTTATGATTTATATATGTGCTGATGGCGCCATCTACGCCGAGCTTTGCGTTATATTCCCTATTGTAAGCGTGAGAGTAGAATGCACCTGGATCTTCATCCAAAGAAAGTTGCCAACTTGTGAATTGACAACATCTATTAGTGATGGTGTTACACGGTGGTACAGTTAAGTTTACATTTTTCAGTTACTGAGGGGATGCGGCTGGACCAATCCAGGTGGCAATAGTCTTCGCAACCTAGACATAGAAGATACTACTGGTTTGTCCGAATATGCAGAATTCCCTTGGATGATCGCATTGTTGAAGTAATTAGATTTGTTAAAGGCTTTTTATGTTTTTACTAAGTATTTCTAAATGGATTAACTGTGACTCACGGCTAGCGGCTCGTCCCATATGGACGTAGGTACTTTTGATATGTTTTCTAGCAAAATTTCATCCTTAAGTTGTCACATTTAGGAGTTGCTTCATTACATTTAACCATTATCCGGAAGAACAGTTTTCATGGTGTCTGCTCTAATATCGATGAAATTAAAAACACTTTATCCTTTTAGGAGTGGAATATAACAAAATCTGTTGTTAGCGGACGTCTCATCATCGCAACCTATAACTATCCCAGTGTTGAGCATGGGTCTCCACACATAATTTAAGAGGTACAGGCCATAGTCTACACCATGCTGGCCACGTGTGGATTGGCAGACTTCACACACGTTATGCATTATGCAAAACTCTTCGGCGTGCAGGTCTTATCGAGATGTTTTTCTTTGATAATTAAATTTAATATACACATATTTTTTGAAAATTAAAACACTATGTTTGGGTTAGAACCCAAACATAGCGTTCTAATTTAAGTTAAACCCTGGTTACAAACCAGGGAACTCCGGTTTGGGAGTTTAACGTTCAAGTCACTTGACTATCACTGCTTTGTCCTAAGTCATCATTTTTGCTTTGCAGAAAGACCGAAAGTGAATCCTGGAGTGATAATTACTTTGGCGGTGGAAGCCTCATTCACCCGTCCGTGGTACTTACTGCAGCACATAAGGTTCATGATATGAGACCTGACGAGGTATGCTCTTATCTAGCTTCTTATCTAGGTATCTACAAGCAGGCATACGTTGCATTCAAAAGAATACAACCAAAATTGTCTCCAAACTAGCAAAAACTTCTATCAAAGTAAACATTAATTAACGCTATAATATAGCGGTGAATTAATGAAAAATATTGCAAACAAAAAGGAAAACTGCAGCAGACATGACCAAAATTTAATCAGGATATATGATTGCATCTGGAGGAACGTAAATGCCCCCACCAAGAATTCTCTAAATCACTCACCTGTATATCCCTAGATTACATTATTGTGGTTCTCGTTTGTGTACGTCCATTCCATGCCACCAGCAGCACAAATTTATAACTGATGATAGCACCATTTAAATTCCAGCTGAAATGCCGTGCTGGAGAATGGGATACAAGTACAGAAGACGAGATTTACCTTCACCAAGACAGAGACGTTCGGAAGATCACTGTTCATAGTGAATTCGTGTGGAGTAAGACTTTCTGTCATTTTTCGTTATTAAAAACTCAAAAATGACCAAATAAAGGGCACGGGTGTATCCGTGTCTCTTCTTAACTGACGAGGTGTAGAGAATACACTAGCACTCGCTAAGGCTGATCAATCAAAGACTTAGTGGCGAACCTAATATTCAGTTCTTACTTTAAATAATATGACAGACAGGTATTTTGACGATCATCACGCAATAAAGACAATATTTTTAGAACTTGTTTGAAACAAAATTCTCAACTATTTTATGGTGTCTCAACTTCGTATCCCAAGAATTTCCATTTTTATGCCTATTCCAGAGCTTTCGCACTACAACGCAGCCCTCCTCTTTCTGGACCAGCCATTCAGGCTGAAGGACGTCTACCACATTGGATTGGCGTGTCTGGGGCGACACATGCCGCCGCCAGGCACCCTCTGCTACGGCATGGGTTGGGGCAAGTCGTCCGACGACAATAACACGACCAATGTTTTGAAGAAGGTAAGACCTTACCCAAAGTTCCGCTTTAAGAACCTAGGGAGGACATTAAAATCCTGCTCTTAATCATAATGATTGCTTTAACATCAATTGTGTTCCGGGTAGGAAGGATTGGAGCCAGTTACACTTTTTTTAGATCTCAGTCCTCAAAGGTAGCAATGCATTTGTGACAGAATTAGAACGAAACTCTTACTAATTGATTGTTGTTCTAGGTCTAGCAAAAGGGCAGTGCTGCCTGCTCGTTTTCTACCTTAATGCCATATGAGGGTGATTGCATAGTCAAGCTTACTGCCAGCGCGGTTGACCCGCGCCGATGAATCGCGCTACAAATGTACGTCATGTGGCGTACGGCGCGCGCGGTTCGTTGGCGAGGATCTCTTTTTACTATAAAATCATAATCATAATCATTTATTTGTTTGAATAAGGTATACAAAAGGTGGTGTAGTACATACAGTCAATATTTAAAAAAGTTCTCTTATTCCGCCCATAAGGGCATGCAATTTTTAGATAGGTACAAATTGTGAGATACAAAAAAATTATCGTTATTAATCACAAAATTAATTATCTTACACAATACATTTTACATCTTCCATCTTACATTACATTGCACAGTTACATTATTTATGTCATAATAATCAATATATAATAAGTTAAAATTAATATTAATTCTATGTCATCAATGAAATTTAAATTTTAATAATAATAATAATAATAAAAGGATTAATCATATGTCAATTAAATAGAATCAATAAAAGAGGTCATTTACATGTCAATAGTGCTTAAATTCATTTAGATTTTAGATATTCCGTTGTAGAATAAAAACAATTTTGTAGTAGCCATTTGAAAAGGTTTTTTTTAAATAATACGATAGGTAGTTTTTTAATTTCGTCTGGGATATTGTTAAATATACATACGCTCATATAGTAACAGTTTCTCTGATACAGTCCAGTTTTGCCTACTTCTAGTACTATTAGTTTATTAGGGTGTCTAACACTGCGCGAACTTACCTCGGCTGCCCTAATGAATTTATGGGGATGCTTTTTAACAAATACGGCAACTTCATAGATGTAGAGGCACGGGAGTGGTAAAATGCCAAGTTCTTTAAATGATTCTCTACAAGAATCCCAGGGAGGGAGCAATTCCCATTATTGCTCGAATACATTTCTTTTGTACTACGAATGCATTAATTAAAGGAGATGTTTCAAAATGTATGGAGCCCCGGCCACGACTTTGTACACCATGCTCAAAAATGGAGAAACACAATTAAAACAGTTTTCAATCATCCAATTCCTTTAAATTGCTTTAGTTTGGTGGTACAACACAAAAATGTACACGTAAAATTGCAACATAAAAACTAAAATCCATCATGGCGGTAAGCTGTCATCACATATCACGTTGGTTGATTTGATTGAAGTTTGACATATGTACCTACATTTCTGTCATGTTGAGGTGACAGTAGACAGTTCGTGATCTATGATCAATGACAAATTGGCAAGACGCCATGTTGAAACGTGATAAAAGTGAATGATAAATACAATTTTTGTACCAGAAAAGTATGCATTTAAGCAGTTTATCTTTATTTTTCTCGAATTCCATGGATTTTTCTCGATTTTTCGAGGTACTGTACCTATTGTGGGCCGGATTTGAAACATCTCCTTTGTGGAATTACCCCATATATTCAGATCAAAGCAACCAAAACGGTACAAGAGACTTGTAGCTCGTAACCCGCGCGCCGGTCAACCGCGCTGGCAGTCAGCTTGACTATGCAATCACCCTTATATTTATCCATGGCTGGTAAACCAATGTTTAATTTGAATCAGATCGAGCTCCCCATGGTGGACCCTGACACGTGTCAGAGGAAACTGCGAGACGCGGTTTTGGGGTCCAACTTCCACCTGCACCACACCCAATGCTGCGCTGGTGGCGAGGGTAACAAAGACACCTGCACCAATGATGGCGGATCTCCCCTCGTGTGTCCTGTTAAGGTAAAACTCATCTTAGTCCTCAGAGATAGTCACACCTGTCACCGCATTAGAATAATATTATTACTATAGGTATAAGTACTACTAACAGGGTTAACTAGATTGATGTTAATTAAATGGTAGGTAATACTTACGATTTTATCTTACTTCACCCGTAGTATATTACATAGCAGATACACTGTATAAACCGTCGAGATTTTTTTAAGTTCCAGTTAAATTATTCCAAAGATGGTGCATGTTATGTGGTCCCATTTAAAGAGTAAAGTGTCACGGGTAGTTTTTGAGTTATCTGTAATAACGCGTATTTAACTTACGGTGTTTACCTCGTAACTTTTAACATTGTTCTTTATTTGGTTTTGTTGAAGTTTGAAGTTTTTTCATTTGTTTCAGAGCGACAGCAACTTACCGAAATACGCGGTGTTTGGGATGGTAGCAAAAGGGTTTGGCTGCTTTCAAAATGAGTTACCAGCAGTCTACACCAAGGTTTCTTCCATAGTGGACTGGGTCGATCAACGGATGCGAGAGGAGAAATTAGACACGAAGACATATTTTATCTAGGGAGTAAAGGAGATCCGCCAAATCCCATACAAAAAAACCCAGGCCCGGCGCTAAAGCAATGTATGTCAGTTTTTAGAGTAAATATAGTAAACATATAATATATATTCGGTTTCGCTAAATTCACATGCTAACATATTTTTTTGCCCGTTGAATTTTCATAGGCGCTCTATGTAAAAAATACATGTTTAAGAGAAACGTCATTATTCATTGTACAATAACATTGTAATACTGTGATTATGACATATAAGCATGTATGTTATATTGAAATGACATTCATTTGGAGTTTTTCATAGTCCATTATTTTCCACTTTTTCATAGTTTCGAACTCTAGTTAATTTTTTCATAGTTAATTTTTTTTTCAAATAAAAATTTTTTACTGCAAATAAAAAATATGTTAATATAATATACATTATACATGCTCATATGTCATATGTCACAGTATTACAATGTTATTGTACAATGAATAATGACGTTTGTCTTAAAAATGTATTTTTTACATATACGCCTATGAAAATTCAACGGGCAAAAAAAATATGTTAGCATGCGAATTTAGCGAAACCGAATATATATATTATTACTTATATGTTTACTATATTTACTCTAAAAACTGACATACATTGCTTTCGCGCCGGGCCTGGGTCAATTTTGGCGGATCCCCTTTGACTAGATTTTTCTAGGACTAAATAAATATACAAGGTGGATACCACCATACAACAATAAATGAAACCACGAGCCCTGCTTCATGCAAGGAACATATTACATTTAGTAAAAAACGCCTAACATCTTACTTACAAAAATGTTTTTTTTCAAACAAACTAAATAGCACAAAAATACAGGAAAAAAATAGAATATCCTATCTAAACATCGGTCACTCACTTTTGACAAGGGTGGCAACAATCTTCTGCTATTACAATAATAACAGATACAGCGTGTTGAAATTTTGAATATTGAAAAAAAAATTGCTGTGGCTAAAGTAAAGGAGATATTTGATTGAAAATGTTTTTGGGGGCTTAGGTAATCATTAAGTACATAAAATTAAATTTATTGTTGTATGGTAGTAACCACGTTGTATAGACAGTGTCTGTGAAATAAATAAATTAGTCTCGGTCGTTAGTGTTTAATTGTTTCAACTAATCCTATCTTTAACCGACTTCAAAAAATGATTTTTTCAATTAGATATGCATATTATGTATAAATATAAAATTGTTGGAATTGAATGATATTTGAGTATGATGGTCCAAGCCTAAAGCTTCCAAGCACGTGTGCTTAATTTGGTATGTGTATGTTTGTGTGTTTGTATGTTTTTGTGTTTTTGTTTGTACTCGTAAGTTGTCCACTAATTTCTCTAAAATCTCTCTCTATATGAAAGATAAAGGAGTCAGTGTAGAAATGACGGCTGATAGGGACAAATGGAAGAGAAAAACATGTTGCGCCGACCCCAAATAAAATTGGGAAATGGGCAGGAAGATGATGAGGACATCTGACTGGTAATTTTTTAGTAATCTATTCCGATTACGAAGCCAGTTATTTTTTTTTTGTAAAAAGTGAATATTTCAAGTGCATATACTTACCTATTTATTTACACGATACTAAAAAACAATCGACTATTTTTTTAATTTTGTCTGCCAGTCTCTCTGTTTGTCCGGGGTAATCTTCAGAATGGCTGAAGCGATTATTATGGAACTTTCCCTGAAAGGTAGAGGAGGTTATGGAGCAACATAATATCTAAGCCACTTTTATTTAATACCTGAGTTTCCGCGCGATAAGGATTTATGCGGGAAAAGTACGAACGAAGTCGCGGGGCTCAAAGCAAGAGAGCATAATTATTATAAGTAATTTGTATATAAACTCTTGCGTTACTGAGTGATTGACTGACAGATAATGCACAGCCGAAACTACTGAACGGAAGAAGCTAAAATTTGGCATGTATGTTCCTTGGGGAGTGTAGGGGAGCACTAAGAGAGGATTTTTGGAAATTCCACCCCGAAATGGGTGAAATAGGGGGGTGAAGTTTTAACGAATTCCACGCGGGCAAAGCCTGCGGGCGGAAGCTAGTTATACATACCTGCAATCGCTATATTTCAATCGTATGAAGTTAGGTGTTAATATTATAATTAGTATGCAATTTTCCCCCTTTATGGTCTTGACGCTATTGTTAGGATTTTGAATAGCATTACGGCTGAGTCTTTCAATCTAAACGTGTCGTTTGTACCTTTAGGATAAAATAATGAATATTTATAAATTGAATTTTTCAAAATGGAATTTATTTCTGAAGAAAAACAAGTCATTTCACAGGTTTGATTTATCAAATTTATTACAGACATAAAATTTATTTAAGCTGTCATTCTATTATTCGTAATTTGCAACACATGTCTTCCAGTGTTGGGCACGGGTAGTCTTAGTTAAGTGAGAATCGGTGAACTTTATGCCTTTACAGAACTCTTAGGTGTGCGACTACATAATATTATTAAACATACGCATATATTTTTTTGAAAATTTTGTGTGCCTAATTCGAATTTAGGTCCCTTGTTTAGGGGTTAAATCTCAAACCAAATCTTTCTTAGTCTTCTATTTTTAAACCAAGTAACGTCAAAATCCGTTTCATCAGTTTAGACAGATGGATCCTTTAAACCAAATTCAACGACGAACTGTCCGTCTTCGGGTCCCCGCAAATTGACTGCAGCCACCGGCGGCTGTGGCACTGTGGCGCTTCTTTTTAGAAGCGCGATGCGGCCGACGGCCAACAGCTCCAATAACAGTGAGCAGGATGCAGCCGATGCGACTGTCGGCCGGACCACGCTTCTAAAAAGAAGGGCCACAGCGCCACAGCTGCCGGTGGCTGTGGTCAGTTTGCGGGGACCCTTATCGACGATCCCAAGCTCACAGACGGTTTAGAACAACTTGATCTGTGGAGAGATGTCTCTCTGTGTGTTTTCTACCGTCTGTATAACGAGGAATGTTCTGAGAATTTGTTTCATTCAATACCCGCGGTTAATTTCCGCCACCGCACTTTACGAGGTAAAGCCAGGTTACACCAACACCTGGATGCCTGGCATTCATTCACAGTTCGGTTTTCACGTCATTTTTTGCCACGAACGCGTGAATTGTGAAGCGAACTTTGTTTCTCGATATTCCCGAAGTGCCCTGACATGGGATCCTTCATAACGGGTCCATCGTCGTCATCGTCTTATTTTGTAGCCAGCAACGCATTGGTGACGCCGCTAGTGTTGGCAATGTCCAAAGACGGTGATCACTTACCATCAGGTGACCCGTCTACTCGTTTGCCTGCTTAGGCTATAAAAATGTATTTCAACTTTTTTCATTATCCAGAAAAATATACAATATTATTAATATTAGATAATAGACGAATAGAAGAGCAGAAGTCCGACCATATCCTCATTTATTCTGAATTCTGGTAACCGTACCTAATTTTTTTTTATGGAATTAAGATAGCAAACGAGCATGCAGCACCACCTTCCGCTGCCGCCCATGACAACTGTGACCGACCTAGAACTAGACTCAATGAGTCTCGTTCTAATTCGGTCACAGATGCGTTGCTACCCCTGAGGACTGAGATGGTCGCCTCTAAAAAGTGTAACCGGATCCACACCTTCCTATCCGGAACACAATTGTTCTTTAAACAATTCTAAGCAATGGAATGTTCTCACGATCTAAGGTTCACTTGGTTCACACGGTAGATTTTGTAATAGAATTTAATGTATTATTCAAATGCTTTGTCATTTCATGAATGAAGAAAAAAAATGATGAAGTAATTGAAATAATGTACGTTAGATACGTAAGTCTCTTATCACTTTTTGTCGCTTAAGTTATTGAAAATTGTAAAAACATTATGTGGCCTCAACCCATTAATAGCCAACTACTGAGCACGGGTCTCCACTCTCTTCTCATCATCGAGTTTCAACCATAAAACCCAAGACATAAGGATCATTATTGAATGCTTTCGTTTAAGTCCGTCCGTCCGTTTATAAAGTCTCCTCTCCACAGTTACTCTCCGCTGCTCTCCTCTAATCCATCCAAAAAAAAATTTATCCTGGAAATGAAACAACGCCGGGAGATATTCTACGATGTGCTGCCAGAAGTTGTGGATTCTTTCACCAATAGCTTCGGTTTCAAAGACATGGCTGATGTACATTGCTGGATGAGAAAGGTATGGTAATATTTGATAAAAATGATAAATGAATGAATGATAAATGAAATGATTTATTTCGAACTTGGTTTTTATAAACACTTTTCGAATGTCGCTCTACGCCATCGCTTCCACAAATCCCTACGATTTTTTTGGCGTTTTTATACATAATGCTACGGAACACTTCGTGCGCGAGTCCGACTCGCACTTGGCCGGTTTTTGTACTTAATTGAAGCAGCAAACCAGCATGCAGCACCGCCCTTCCGCTGTCTGGATAATGACTGTTACCGACCTAGAACAAGATTCAATTCAGACGATAGGATGGTAAGTCCAGTAATTAGAAGATGGTGTTAGAATATATTAGTTGGTTAGTTTGTTAATAAGTGTCAGGACAGGGCCTGACAGCTTAATCGTTAGTCCAACAGGATTATTATGGCGGTAGATATGGTACTGAACTCTAGGCTCTTACCACCTAGGTATCTTATATTACACTAGCTACCCGCCCCAGCTTCGCACGGGTGCAAGTTAGATTTACCATAGCAGCGCCATCTATTGATTACTTACTCACCCCAGTCGAAAGGTACCTATCGACATCTGTTACATATAATTGTGACTGTCATATAATAACACTCTTAATTTAGTTCTCTTGTGTGGCGCTAGTTGTCTGTTCATCTGTGAATAAGACTGCCATATCAAATTGTCATGTCAAACAATAAGAGACAATTAATTAGCAATAAATTAAAATTGCGACTATAATTTGAGATTTAAAGTATCCTATCTTTCAAGTTGGATCGAACTACACATGGTGTGCGAATTTTATTATAATCGGTTAAGTGGTTTAGGAGTCCATTGCGAACCAACATTGTGACACGAGATTTATATATATTAAGATTATTATATGTATAGACTAAATTTTAACAATTACAGGTTCTAGATTACACTTTATCTGGAGGAAAGCTAATTCGGGGCACGTCAACTGTGTTGACGTATGAAACGTTCGAGAAGCCGGATAACTTGACAGACAAAACTATCCGGCTAAGCTATATCATGGGGTGGTGCGTGGAAATGGTAAACTTACTTAAGTAAACATAGCTTTAACACACACACACATACTATATTTATCTCTCTTTCTCCCTAACGCGTTAAATCTAAAGTGGGATAAATTATTATTTATTACATGACAGCTGCTCTGACAATTCGTGAAAATTCAGGAACAGAGGGCATTAAGTATTATATACTAGCTGATTCCAGCTATATTGCCCTCGTGAAAGTAAATTTGACTAATTTTCATACAAACTTTCAACCCTTATTTGACCCACTTAGGGGAGGAATATGACAAAGTGCGTTCTTAGCGGACGTCT
The DNA here is from genome assembly GCA_905404135.1 of Hesperia comma. Taxonomy (NCBI): domain Eukaryota; kingdom Metazoa; phylum Arthropoda; class Insecta; order Lepidoptera; family Hesperiidae; genus Hesperia; species Hesperia comma. Next base: position 16,943,556 of record FR990015.1, on the reverse strand, counting down.
AATATTTATTAACTACATCCCTGCAAAATGTTATCTTCAAAATAACTTTTAACAAAATAGAACCGACTTTAACGCCGAAAAGTAAAAATCGGTTCAGTTACCTATACGCGTTTAATATTCTAAATCCTTCTCCTAAGTCTGATAAACACGATGCTGAAAACCGTATCAAAATCGGTTCAGCCAAACAATATGCCTAAAACCTTCTCCGTAGTCTGTCAAATACTATGCTGAAAACCGCATCAAAATCGGTTCAACCAAACGCGAGATAATCGCGCACAAATATACATACATACATACATACAGGTCAAACTGAGAACCTCCTTTTTTGAAGTTGGTTAATTAAAACCACATACTTTTTATAAATCTGTCGTCATGACTTTCACGGAAGTTGTCAAAGTAATGGCTGTGGTAATGGTATCAGTAGGTAATCATGAAAGCATTTAGTATCTTGGTTGTGGCTACAAGTTACAACCCATTAATGGCCTACTACTGAGCACGGGTCTCCTTATTATTCAGGAGACCCAGAGCATACTCCACCACGCTGCTCCAGCGCGGATTGGTGGGAGGGGTTAGTGGCCAACCCAGTACCGGAAGTTTTTATGCCGCCTGAAGGCCTCCGACACAGCTTAACGACTGCTATCTGTCAATAACAACCGGGACCGACGGCTTTACGTACTCGTATCTTCCGAAGCATGGAAGCGCTCAAGAAAGCCACTAGCTCACAAGCTCACCCATCCGACTACCAACCAACCCCGCCCGCAGTTGCTTAACTTTGTCGATCACGTAGGATCGACGCAAGCCGCCGGGCTATGAGCGCTTCGCATCTTGGTACCTATTCACAATTTGTTAGGAAACAGTTCCTTAATTCAAGTCGTCGTTGCTTCGCAGTTGTGAACCCAAAGATAAAGACACAATAGTACATTATGATACAAGTGCGCGAAGTTGGTCATTACAGTCGAGGCGGTATTGCACAGCCCGAGCCGCAAGGCGAGAGCTGTAATAGAGCCAAGACTGTAATGAACAAAGCACACGCGTATCATACGACGTTTTTCAACACACTTGCGAGGATAAAAACAATTAGGTATCGACATTTTTCAGTCACAAATCAGCAAATTATAAACGAACAAATGTTTGCACAAAATGGCGCGGAGGTTTATTTTATTTTTTCGCGCGCCGTATCTTTGGTCGAATAACTATGCGCGCGCAGGCGCGCAGGTTAAGTCCAGAAGCAAAGAACACCGCCATTCAGCCACAATAATATATTAAACTAAATAATTATGTATTTCTAATAGGAATATACGGTAATTAATGATTTATAATATTGTATTTTTAAATGCTTTAATAGATAATTAGATGAAGTATAATCTTATCTTATCAGATTTTGACTAAGTACAACAAGTTTATTTATTTACAAAATAATAAATCTTTTGATAACAACCTCTTTACGGATATTAAAAAAAAAGTGGAATAAGAAAAACACTAGTGCGGCAATGAAAAGTAAAACGCACTAGTGTGTAATTTAAACCGCATTCCGGGCGTAAGACTAAAGAAAAAATAGCAACTTTACGAGCAAGTGTGTTGAAAAGATTATTATCAGTTACAGACATACTTGCTTCTGCTAGATGACATCATGGACAATTCAGAGATACGTCGAGGAGTGCCCTGCTGGTACACGTTGCCCAACGTTGGGCTCCAGGCAATCAACGACAGCATGATCATTTTCATGACAACTTTCCACACTTTAAAGTCCCACTTTGGACATTTGCCCCAGTATCCCGATTTAATGGACCTTATTCATAAGGTAAAAAAGTTCACTTTATATGCAAACGGGTACTCACGATTTTGAATCATCGTCACCGTGACCATAATCTATGAAATGCGGTCGAAATATCGGTAAAACAATTCAAAATCGTGACCCGTTTTTATGAAAAAATGTTTAGCGCCCGCAATGATATAAGTTCAAAATTAAATTTTATGTATTGCCTTATAACGCTCACGCAGTCACAATAAGTGGTCACAAATATTTGAACAGCCAAACATTTAAAATTTCACATTATAATATTAGGACGCTAATCGTCAATTGGCATATGCGATTTTTAACCAATAAAACTATTAATTCCAGGTTTTGGTCAGCACCATTGTTGGTCAGCACTTAGATTATACAGCAGCGAACAGGGACAAAGACGATTACAGTAAATTTACGGTAGAACATTACAACACTATCGCTAACTACAAGACGGCGCACTCCTTCAAACTAGCAGTCGGTCTTGGTATGCTGTTGGCTAAGAACACCAACAAGTCATAGAAAGAAAGTCATAGAAAGGCCGAGGAAATCTGTTTGAAAATAGGAGGCTTATTTCAAATGCAGGTGCGTTTACACCATTATTAGCTTGGCTTGTACCAAATTCAAATTCAAATTATTTATTTCTTCGTGTTTATATTGTATATTTATATCATATTAACAGTGGATAAAATACTACCTGACCACAATAATTAGGCGCATGTCAGATAGCAGTCACGCGGGCCCCCCACCCCGCTCTAGCCCCGCGCGTCCCCTAGTGAGGCGCAGTTGTGTACAATTGTACATTAAGGTCATTTAGACTAGGCTGATGTGAACTTCGTTTTCCGAGATGTTTGCGCAGGTACAGTAACTGACCAAGTACAGGTGGTAGGGCCTAGAGCTCACCCGGGGAAGTACCACCGCCCGCCACGGTACTTTGTACCATTCCTACCGTGTAATAATTGTTTTAAGAACAATTGTGTTCCGGATAGGAAGGTGTGGTGCCGGTTACACTTTTTAGAGGCGACCATCTCAGTCCTCAGGGGTAGCAACGCATGTGTGACCGAATTAGAACGAGACTCATTGAGTCTAGTTCTGGGTCGGTCACAGTTGTTATGGGCGGCAGCGGAAGGTGGTGTTGCATGCTCGTTTGCTATCTTAATTCCATAAAAAAAATTGTACCTCCATTAAACATTCAACATGGTACTTTTGGTACTACTGCAGAATGTACTACGTATTCCCATCCCTATTTCCAATGACGTCTTAACTGACATGCGCCTAATTATCGTGGTCGGCTAGTAAATAAACGGAAGACAGCCGCACAAAGGTGACACACCGTGTCACCAGCGGTTTACTTTTTATTCATGTTTACACTATGAACTCTATGTACAAACTAAGAAGTTCTAAAGGCGCTACAACCGAAATATGGTAGTTTTAGATCTAAAATTATTTTTAAAGCTTACTGTCTATGTCTCCGATATTTAGATATATGTATCTTCACTATATAATAAAGAATCTCATAAGAGCAAAAACAGTAAAATGTGAAGTTTTCTCGATAGAAAAAAATCGTAAAGTTAGGTCCAAATAGTTTTGGTTTTCAAGTTTACTACGAAACTTTTAACAATTACTTGATGATAATATTTTTAAAACATAGTAAACAATGAAAGCTAAGTTTTCATAAGAATGGAAATCTCAAAAACCGAAACAGTTTTGAAAGAAAAAAATAATATGCAATTGGCACTTACGTCAATGACATTTAGCGCGCTTAGAACGCTCCCTTCACTCCTCTGGGTAGACTCAACGTGAACGCATGCTCGTTTTGTTAAAATAATGTGGTAAATTTTCGTAATCGAATTGTTTCTCTCGTATGTATAAAAATTATATTATGGGGTCTAATGTTACTGTTTTACTACTGTATTCAATTAAATATATTTAAATAACATCAATATTGTAAATACGACCATTTAAAACAGTTAATTCGTAAATTTTGTGCCACTATTGAATCAAGTTTGAATTTCGCGGCCAACGTAACATAGAAAGACTCGGCAAAACATGGAATGCTCACCTGGTCTATAAATACCTAAAAGCCTGTCTGCGTAAAACTAACTCATTAAATTATAATATTAATAATATAAAATAAATATTAGGTATAATAAACTCGTAAATAATAAACATTTATATTTATATTATATACTTATATTTACTTATAATACTAATATTATAAAAATAATACAATACATTTTATGAAGATCCGAATAGTACAATTTTTAACACGCTGGATCGCCGTTCTAAGGGTCCTGGGTTGGATTCCCAGCGAAGCAGCACATAAAATGATGATTTTAGATTTCTGTTCTCAGTCTGGGTGTTTGTATTCTTGTCTAGTGTGTCGTTCATAGCAGCCAGGCACACAAGCAACCATATGTGTGTAGTTATTATATCATTTATTAATATATATCTAATTATTAAATCACTACATAGTATAAAACAAAGTCGCTATTTTTGTCCGTCTGTTTGTTTGTTTGTCTGTTTGTCTGTTTGTCTGTATGCTTAAATCTTTAAAATTACGCAACGGATTTTGATGCGGTTTTTTGTAATAGGTAGAGTGATTCAAGAGGAAGGTTTTTATGTATAATACATGCATATATTCCCACGAGAACGGGATCCACGCGGGTGAAACCGCGGGCGGGCCGCTAGTATAATAATAATCTAATGCATAATTATTCATCTAATAAAAATGTAGGTATAAATAAACATATTTTGTATTTATAGTACTTTTGCGAAGAATACGGAATTCGTTTAAATGGCAACCCACACAAATGCAAGCTTTTTGTCCCTGTGATTATGGTTAATTGTAGATTGACGATGACACTTTAAAATGCTCTCAGTTCAGTGCGAGCTACCTAGGTACCTACTCCTATCGCGTTCGATCTGAAATTCGTTATAATTGCATGACACACGAATGTCAGCCTTCCACCCATGCGATTAAGATACATTTAAGATTGACGGCGGAATCGAAAAATGCGCTTAGTAAATTTTGCTCACAAGCTAAATTAAACTCTAAACACAGGTAATCAATGTGGTTTTAGCGGGGAGTGGCAATTCCATATGCTCGGCGACTCGAATATAAACTGTAAGCACACGTAATAAGTTCGTAATAATTCGTAATAAAAGGTTCTATTTGCTTTTTTATTGAATTCTGGTAGGTAGCTAACGAGCAGGCTAGCCAATTTCCGCTGCAACCCATGACAACTGTAACTTTATCTATACCTACTATCTACACTACTAGTTTGTAATTACCGAAAAAAAATTCCACTATAATTATCTACTGGTGACACTCAACAAGTCTACGTGAAAAAAATTAAAACGAAAGACGTAAAATTATCCCCCAAAAACAGCAAATTTGATCAAAGATAAACACCAATTCGTTTCATTCATAACTATAAAATTCTCGTAAACAAAATACGATAACGATTTCATTCATACAACACTACCTCAAGGTCTACACAGTCTTGGTCCTTGATTTAAAATCGAATTCTGCGATGGTAACGTACCTACCTAATTTATCTTCGTACGTAATGTTTACAAAAGTAAAATCGATGTAAAACCTATGACCTAAAACTACTAGACGGAAGTTCTGATAGAATTTGCTAATGGTAATTTTATTATTTGCCACAATATGTAACATACTGGGACCACAGAAGACATAAAATGAAACGCTGCTCAACTCATAGTCAGCTGACAGCAAATGTATAAGTTTTGTACAGACAAACAAGATCGACAAATGTATTAAAAAGAATATTCCTACCAATATTTAATTATCATACCTACGCCAACGTCACATAAAGTAAATACTGAATTAAGGATTTGTCCATAATAATCTTGAGTATTAGAAATAAAAGAAAACACGTGCATGACTGCACTCCTAAAAAATAATATTGAAATAGGTAATTTTACATTGTCTACAATAGTATCAAAATTGTTTGGTCGCGTTTAAGCTGCACTGCTCTAGCCGCCATCTTAGACGCCATATTCGCCCGGCCCATAAGGCTGCGTTTATTGGTTCCCGTGCATTTGTTGTGATTGAAAAATAGATATTTATTTTTTTATAATGTGATCGATAAATCGATAATTTAATAAATATGCTTAGCAATAGTAATACAAACATAAACCCATATTTACGATAAGGTTGCGTGCGAGGAATGGGATGAAGCAATGATGTATAAATATCTAGATGGATAATCGAATCCGCGAAAACGTGTCAAAAAAGCGAAGCCAACTGTTGGCCGCGACTTTTATATCATTACGCACAGATTACGCACACATAGACAATAAATGAACGCGAAAAACATCGCCTGCACGCACACATGCTTGATATTGTTGCCTTGTTTTTTTTGTTTTCATTGTAGTAGGGCGACGCTCAATCTACCTATTTATAACATCATTGGGATGAAGGTACGAACAATGTAACTATGACATAAAATACTCGTAACAAAGTATCAAATTCAGTAGGTAGTGGTTGCTTATTAGGTATTTATTATTCGACACAGATTAATAGTCACTTAAAATTGAAACGATTTGGCCTATTTATGTACGTTAGCCGCCGTAAATTTGCAGTAAGTAGGTACTTCATACTACGATGTATTGGACATCAATAAACTATTACCTTTAAATACTTTGGAACTGCAACCGTTAATTAATTAAAATTGATTAAACCTTATTTCCTATCTAAATTGCTTAATTGTTGACATAAGAAATCGATAATCTAATTCGATGTATTAGTTATTTGCGATTCTCGTTAACGTAAATAAGATCATATACTTATTTATTGAGATATTTTAAATCGAACCAAAGTAACAGACAGGTACAGATTTGAAAAAAATAATTGATTCTTCGACAAAATTAAAAAGCTGTAGAATTGTGGGTCTAAGATTATGGAGCTTAGACTAGCCGAGCCCTTAGCTGTCGGCGGCGTCCTTTGATGTCGCACGCGCTAGGCGAAATTCAAAAAATTATAACATAGTTGCATTGCATTGCAACTTAGAGCCGAGTTGAATTTTTTTTTCGATACAATACATTGACGATAATATCTATTCATCGACCAACTGATTATAAGTGTTAATAAGTATTATAAGTGTTCATGTAAACCTAAGAAATATGTACAAAATAAATGCTTATTATATTATGCTTTGACGACCCTGTAGCCTAGTTGGTAGCGACCCTGTCTGCGACGCGAGGGGTCCCGGGTTTGATTACCGGCCGGGGCAGATATTTATGGGGCAGGTAAATATTTGTACTCGGGTCATGGGTGTAATTGTAATGTGTTATATTATGTGTAGTCCATGCCACCCGCGACACAGGTACCTAGTAACCTACTGCGGGGGTATGAGTATGAGTGTGTTAGCGTTTATTTATTTATTATTATTATTTATATGTTATATCGATACTCATCGAAGTTAAAACCTGTGTTAAAACGATGTATCTCTAACATTATGTATGTAACAGTTAATCCATTAATTCACATCAAATAAATCGAATTATCTTACATTATCTACTCCAAGGACCTATCCGTTCCACGCGCAATCGGCGCAATGAACTTTTAGTTCCATTTTGTGCCACCGCGATTTTATTTTGGTGGCGCGCACAAAAGACCACGCCGATATCGGTTTTACATATTACGGTTGTAGCGCCTTAAACCAAAATAATACACACTTGTTACAAGATACAAATATCAAGTAAACTAACTAAAACATAGGTATACTATATATAAACTATACCCATGACAATGTGCATTCACATTAATTCACTTTAAGTATATAAACCAAAAACGTTTAACTAAATCAGCAAAAGTTGAACTTAAATAACAAAACTTAAATTCAATGTAACATTAACATTAACTGTGCTACAAACTTATTATGCACATCCCTAGACAAAGGTTTTGTCAAGACATCAGCTATCATATCAGAAGTACATAAATATTTCACATCAATGACCCCACTGCTAACGTTTTCCCTAATGAAATGATGCCGTATATCTATATGCTTTGTTCTAGCATGAAACATCGAATTAGAGCACATCTTTTGAACCGACTGGTTGTCATTAAAGATAGTTGTCTTAAACGTTCGACCCAAAATCTCACGCAAAAACTTTTGCAGAAAAAGAGCCTCTTTGCAGGTATCAGAGAGCGCCATGTACTCTGTGCTCGACAGTGCCACAGTGCGCTGTTTCCTGCTTTCCCAGGAGACTACTGACTTGCCCACTTTAAACACATAGCCAGTGTATGAGCGACGATCAGTTTTATTTCGTCCCCAATCAGCATCAGCGAACGCTTTTATCGACATACCGCCTTTCGCAAAGGTTAAACATAAATGTTGCGTACTTTTCAAATAGCGAAGAACTCTCTTTGCTGCCTTCCAATGAGAAGCGTCATAACACGAATTGAATTGACTTAGATAGCTCACCGCATGTGCAATATCCGTTCGCGTACCAACTGCAATATACATAAGTGAACCAATTAGACATCTGTAGTCATAATTATGACTGTCACTGGATTTCTCAGCTTTCGTGAGTTTCACACCAACTTCCATCGGTGTCGGAGATGGTTTACAGTCCTCCATCTTAAACTTGCATAACAATCTTTGAATGAAATGAGATTGATCAAGTTTTATCTCGTCCTGAAGCTTTTTAACTTTCATTTCTAACACGTGACTCGCTGACCCTAAATCAGTTATCTCAAACTCACTATTTAGTTTTTCCTTGATTTTAACCTTTTCTGAAGAATTTAGAAATGAAAATAATAAAATGTCATCTACGTAAAGCGCTATAATAACTAATCCTGTATCCTCCGACTTGAAAAATACGCAGGGCTCAGACAAACACTCAGTGAACCCTAATTTTTCACATAAGACACTATTAATTTTCTCGTACCACGCTTTAGCCGACTGCTTTAAACCGTAGATAGCCTTATTAAGCTTACAGACCTTATCCTCCTTACCCTCGATTACAAAGCCATCAGGCTGTTCCATGTAAACGGTTTCCTGGAGGTCACCATTAAGGAATGCAGTTTTGACATCCAGATGATCTATGTCCATGTTGTATTCGGCAGCAATAGCTAGTAGCGCGCGAATGCTAGAGAATCGCACCACAGGCGAGAAGGCTTCGTGATAATCCACACCTTGTCTTTGTGTAAACCCCTTAGCTACTAGTCTCGCTTTATACTTTAAAAGCTCGCCGTTTACACCACGTTTCTTCTTAAAAACTTTTTTTTATCAAGTGTCAAAGAAGTGAGACGTTTATAAGTTTGCTCGTATAAACAAATAGAAAATAGTGGTAAAACGATTTGTGTTTTTGCAAAAAATATTTCTAACCGCTGAATTTGTCTATTCTTCAAAAAGTGTGCATATTATTCGTGTGATTAACAACAGTTTTACGTGTGAAAACAACGAAAATAATACAGTGTTTTTGGTAACATTTCAAATCCTACCCACAAATTTTTCAATTAAACCTAAGTAATATTGCTAAGGTGGTTCGAGCGCCTGTGGTAAAGTAATAGCACTACGCAGAATCATAGAACATTTCTACGGAAATAGAAGCGCCTGTAATAGAAAAATAGCAACACGCATAAAATTGATTTCATTACACCTTGTTGTTTCTGCCTTTTGACTGCAAGTGAATATTATAATAACAGTCTCAGAATGTCGGCATCAAATCCCAATAACAAATGTAAGGCTTGCAATAGATCCTTAAAAGGTAATAATGATATTAAGGTATGTTCTATATGCGCTAATAATTACCACTACCAGTGCCTCGGAATAACAAGTGAAAATTTTCATAAGGAGTCAAGGCATACTAAAATGAACTGGAAATGTTCGGACTGCAAGGGCAATGAGAAACGTGGTGATCACACACATAGGTCACAAAGCCAAAGTAGCTCTCCTTCGCTGGCTAGTGATGCGGCAATTGACGATTTAAAATCATACTTCGATCAGAGATTGAAGGAAGCGACGTCAACAATACTCGCACACGTTAAGGAGCAGATCGCCATGGAAAACCGGGCTATCCAAAAAGTTATCGAGGAGGTCAAATCCAGTATAAAGTCTGTGTGTATCCAGTACGATGAATTAAACAAAGCCCTTAACGAAAAGTCGCACCAGATTGAAACTTTAAAATCTGAAAATAAAAGCCTCCAATCACAGGTGCAAACCATAAGTACTCAGATGAATATAATGGAGCAACAGTCTCGAGCGTGTAACATAGAAGTGCAGTGCGTTCCAGAGGCTAAAAACGAGAATCTATTAACGATCATCAAACAATTGGCCAATACTATCGAAAATCCGCTGAATGAAAATGATATTATAAATGTCCACAGAGTATCAAAAATGAACCAGGATTCAAATAGACCCCGCGCAATTGTTGTTAAGCTTGGTAGTCCTCGTACTCGTGATGAAGTTATAGCTGCCGTTAAAAAATTTAACAGATCACATGAGAGCAACAAGCTAAACGCTGAACATCTGGGATTCACGAATATAAAGCAGCCCATTTATGTAACTGAGCACTTGTCGCCGAGTAATAAGAAACTACACGCCGCAGCTAGATTGGCGGCAAAAGAAAAACAATATCAATTTGTCTGGGTGCGTAATGGCCGAATTTTTGTCCGGAAAAATGCAACCTCCAAGTCCTTAGTGATCAGCAATGAAGAAGCTGTAAAAAGACTTTAATATTTGGTGTAAGATATAAAAGTGGTTTCAATTAATAATAACTTAGCTATCTACTACCAGAATGTAAGGGGCTTAAGGACTAAATGTGAAAATTTTTATTTGAATGCTTTAAAGTACGATTATGACGTATTAATCTTAGTAGAAACGTGGCTCAATGACAGCGTCTATGACCATGAATTCCTAGATAATAGGTACAATATTTTTAGACGGGATCGTTGTTCAACTTCTTCATGTTTGCAAAAAAAAGACGGAGGTGGAGTTTGTATAGCTGTCAATAAAAATTTAGAAGTAATCAGAAAACCTGCGTGGGAGTCAGAGTGTGAACAGTTATGGGTAACTATGAATTTAGGAAAAGGTACTAAAAAACATGTTTTAAATATCTGCGCAGTCTATATACCACCACCTGTAAATCAAAACTACTTAAATACTTTTTTGAAGAACATGACTAATACAATAAACAAGACTTCTAAATTATCCACGACCCTTATTATTGGAGATTTTAACTTAACAAACATAGTATGGAAGTATGATAAAAATCTTTTATTTTCTTGTCCACAGCCTAGCAATAGTCTCATTGACAATATGTTTGTTGATGAAATTATATTCAATAATGTATATCAATGTAATCATATCGAAAATGAAAGCCAAAAAATGCTTGACTTAATTTTAACTAATTCACCGACAAGTTTAGAAGTCTTTAAATGTTCAAATCCTTTAACTACTTTAGACGTTCATCATCCAGCTCTTGATATTAACGTTAGTATCTTTCAGACTGAATCTTCACTTAAGATCAAAAGAACACCAGTGTATAATTTTATTAAATCTGACTATCAAAAAATAAATGAAGAATTATTAAGCATAGACTGGTTAGACCTATGGAAAGATATAAATGAAGTCGAAGAAATGGTAGCAAAATTCTATAGCACCCTAAAGTCAATTATTGAAAAGTATACTCCGTATTATAAACCACACAGGGAACAATATCCAAATTGGTTTAGTATTCCTCTTATTAAATGTTCGCAAGAAAAATTAAAATTTCATAAAAAATACAAAACGTATGGCAATCCTAGGGATAAACAAACATTTGATTTACTTAGAAAAAGATATGATATAATGTTGAAGGAGTGTTATAAAATGTTTAAAGAAAATGCTGCAAAGAAAATAAAAAAACAACCTAAACACATTTGGTCATTTGTAAATAGTTTAAAGCGGAATAGCCACTGTATACCTAATCAAATGGAGCTGGATCATAGGGTCGCTACGGGAGGTCATGAAATCGTTGAGTTGTTTTCTGAATATTTTCAATCCGTTTACATGTCATATACTGATCCTGGAGCTGGACTTTGTGATCTTGAGCGATCAGGAAGCGTGTTATCTTTAAATAATCTCATACTGACAGAGAGCGAAATATTAAATGCACTTAAACACCTTAATCCGAATAAGGGGCCAGGGTTAGATGGAATACCAAATAGGTTCTTAAAACAATGTGCTGAAACGTTGGTTAAGCCACTGCACGTTTTATTCAATAGGTCATTAGAGAATGGTATTTTCCCTAAAGTTTGGAAGCAAGCGAGGCTAACACCGATACATAAAAAAGGCGATGTTTCAAATATAAGCAACTATAGGCCGGTGTCAATTCTCCCAGCAATGGGAAAAGTCTTTGAAGGTCTTGTGCAGCGAAAACTTTACTGGCACGTTAAAGAACATATTCATGTGGAACAACACGGGTTTACGCCAAACAAGTCAACAACATCTAATCTGATAGGTTTCGTCAATTATATTACTGAGGCGTTAGATGAAGGAGACGAAGTTCATGCTATATATACCGATTACAGTAAAGCTTTCGATGTAATAGATCATGCTATGTTACTGAAAAAAATTTCAAACCTGGGAATTCATGGGTCATTGTTACGCTGGTGTGAGTCATATTTAAAAAATAGGTCACAATTAGTTATGATCCGCGGTTACATGTCACGAAATAAAATTATACCGAGTGGCGTTCCACAGGGTTCGCATTTGGGGCCCTTGTTTTTTATTATTTTCATTAATGATCTAGCTAAACATATAAAGTGTCCTTTTAAAATGTATGCAGATGACCTTAAATTGTATCAGCGAATTAAAAATGAACACGATATTAAAACCTTACAGACCGAATTAAATAATGTTCAATTATGGAGTTTAAACAACAAAATGAAACTTAATATTGATAAGTGTTATTACATTAAATTCACGAGAAAAAAGAATATTGATAAAATCGAATACACTTTAAACAATGTTCCTCTAGGTGAGGTGAATGAGATTCGAGATTTAGGAATCATACTAGATAGTTCGTTAAGCTTTAGGGGACACATAGATACTATAGTTAAGAAAGCGTCTAAACTATCTGGTTTCGTAGCTAGACAGATGAAAATTTTCAAAGATCCAAATGTTGTTATACCTATATACAACAGTATAGTGAGGAGCACGCTAGAATATAACAGCCCAGTTTGGTCGCCAGGGTATACAGTTCATATCAATAGAATTGAACAAGTCCAAAAAAAATTCCTCTATCATTTATCATACATAAATAATAAATGTAATGTTTTAAATTCATATAGTTGTAGACTAAATTATTATAAAGTGCAAACCTTAAGCGTTAGACGTAAAATAACAGATATTATGTTTTTATATAAAGTTATACATGGTCTAATATTGTGTTCAGATTTCTTAGAGAAAATAGACCTTAATGTCCCACGACCTGGTAGTCGATATAATACCAATAAGAAAGTGTTTATTCCACCACAATGTCGTACTAACATGAGACAACATTCAGCGTTACACAGAATGTTGTCATCATACAATGATATTAGTCGAGACTTTGATATTTTTAATGTATCCTTAACTTCAGCCAAAACACTATTGATTAAGTTACTAACATAGAATATAGATGTTTATTACACTATTATCTGCATGTATGTATATACGAGATGAGATATAATATCACGTCGTAATACCTATCTAGCTAAGCATGTTGTGTTCACTATTATTAGAATGAACAGTGTATAATAATAATATTGTAACATACTTGTAATATTTTGAGTTGAATCTGTTACATTCAGTTTGTGAACCAAATAAAGAAAAAAAAAAAAAAAAAAAACCCACTTATTTTTGATCGGTTTTGCTCAACTCTATCAGTCAAAGTCCAGCACTTATTTACTAGAAATGACTTATACTCGTCTTGCATCGCCAGCCACCAGTTGTCCGCGTCAGGGCTGCTCAGTGTCTTCACAAAACGTTACATCTCGAGCCTTAAAACAGTCCTTCGGATTGCTTGGATCGACCAATCTATACCCTTTGGTATTTTCTCAATACCCCACGAATATACACAGCTTTGCTCTCGCCTCAAGCTTATTCTTCGTGTGCTTATGAGCATAAGCAACACAACCAAATATACGTAGGTGTGAAATCGATACCTTTTTATTGGTCCATTTCTGCTCCGGTGTGATCCCCGCACAGCAACGGTAGGCGACCTGTTCTTGAGATACACCGCTGTACTGACAGCTTCTGCCCAGTAGCCCTGCTCCAGGCCAGCCTCAAACAGCATACAGCGTGCCTTCTCCATGATGCTCCTATTCGCCCGTTCAGCAACTCCGTTCTGCTGAGGTGAGTACGGCACCGTCGTCTGGTGTAGAATGCCGTTGTCACTAAAGAAGCTCTGAAACTTAGCAGACATATATTCGCCACCGTTGTCACTACGAATTGCCTTAAGTTTTTTATTAGTCTGGTTCTCGACTAAGGCTTTCCAGATTTTAAACTTCTCAAAAGCTTCACACTTCCTTTTAAGGAAATAAACGAATGTCTTCCTTGTAAAATCGTCTAAAAATAAAACTGGTTGTCTGTAAAGTCGGTTTACTGACGATAGTTGAACGTGACAACGTCTTAAGAAAATACTGATGGAATGATTGACAAATAATATCATCAAAGTAAACAAACGTCATGAAATCGTATTTAAAGTTACAGAAATTTATCAATAAAAGAAGGATGAAATAATAGTAACAATTTAAAACATTTATTTATACAAAGAATTATATTTAAAACATTGTAACACCATCCGCCATCTAGCGCTGCTAACCGTTAGACACAACTAAGTGAGGTAACAAACGAGATTACTTACTCTACTTCTTCAGAGATGGCGCTGTACCATTTTCTGAAACACGCCAACGTGTGTACGCCGTAGCTACCATAAGTAATGTTAAGGATGTCTGTCTCTCTCGCTCTTAGGCGGGCTAACCATGCCCGAGTGGAAGGGACGCGTGCCTCTCGCTCTCATTGTAAGCGCATAACGTGAGCGTGACCGTGACACAGTTTCTTGAAGTGCCACCCGGTAAGCCAATTTATAAGACGTTATCACGTCAATATCATAAAATACCTAGCTCCGCCTAGCGACGTGCAAGGCATAGACCACACAGACACAGATCGCTATGGACTAACTCCAAAATGTCTGTAGCTCTGGTAAATGACTTTTTAGGAAACGACGTGCGAGTTTGCTTTCCCTCGACACAAGGAATACACGGCGTCATACTATTACTATTGTATGAAATACCATCAACCATACCTCGCTTCAGAAGCTCCATACTTCTATGGTTGAGATGTGCAAGTCTCCGGTGCCAAACACCCTGCATACATGCAGTAGCAGCTGCAACGTTCTTCACCGCGACAGCATCCGACACAGCGACGCTCTCGGCAACCACAGCCGATTCACCGTGACTGGAACTTGACTCGCTCACTGTAGAGACTGGTACTGCAATCTCTGATCCTGCAAAGCTAGAGGTATCTACATTCTCTGCAATGTTACATGCGATAGGGGAACTGTTAAACGTATCTAGCTGAAAAATACCGTTACGTAGTGTGCCTGTAGCAACAACTACACCCTCATCAGATATTTGACAACCAGTAGACCCAAATACTACATCATACCCCTTATCAATCATAGCACTTACTGATAACAAGTTAGCCGACAAATTAGGAACATAAAACACATCACCTATTGTTTTAACCTTATTGCCCCCTAGTATTACCTTTACTGAGCCTTTACCGGCTGTACACAGCTTGTTACCATCTGCTAAACTAACATCTAAAGGCTTACCACTAACATAGTCACTCATCACACTTAGGTCACTGCACATATGTGCAGTAGCACCGCTGTCAATATACCACAAGTCCCTCTTGATGTTCGCCGAAGGTGCAGTAAGTAGGACCTTATCTTTATTTGGCTCGGAGTTTTTCTTATTCCCTGGCTTAGGACAATCCTTGATCATATGTCCGACCTTCTTACACCTAAAACATCGGGGCTTCTTCTGAGCAACCAAAGCGGATACGCCATCAGACTTATCATCCCTGCGAAGGTTCTCATGCAACAACTTTCCTTTTACTACCTCGCTGGAAAGCTTTACATTGTTGTTTTCCAACGCCATGATCAATGGATCATAATCGGATGTTAAACCGCTCAACATTATCACGGCTACAAAGTCGTCTTCAAGCGCTGACCCTATATCACTGAGGTGTTGTGAAATTTCAGTGATCTTGTTCACGTATGCCTCCATACTCTCGGACTCGCTAAGCTTCGTCACAAACAATGTTCTTAGTAGGCCTAGCCTGCGCGACAGACCTTTGTCCTCGTACGCCTTCTGGAGATTGTTCCAGGCCTGATGTGCACTCTGTGCTTGCCTAATATGCGGAATACAAGCATTCGTCACAGACAACGCAATCTTAGTCAAGGCCTTCTGCTTTTGGGCCGTAGTACCCTTACTATCAGATTCGACGTAATCCCACAACTCATCATGAATGAGTACCATTCGCATCATGAATTTCCACGAAGAGTAATTCTCAATATCTCTCAACTTCTCGATGGATATGCTTTATAAACTCTTTTCGTATGTCACATTACGCCATCGCTTCAACAAATCCCTACGGTGAGTGGTCTTGGAAGAAGAAGCGGCAAGAAACTCCCAAGGAGTCATTTATTTCTTTTCCTCCACTCACAGTTACAGTTGCACTTACTACTAATTACGGCTAAAATACGAAACTCATGTCCAAGCTGTTTTATCATTAAAATACAATTATTCATCAAGTTTGTAATAACCTTTCGTCATAAGAATGCTTTTGACATGAGTTTTAAATTTACAGTATGGCATTTCTGTCGGAATTTTATTATAGATTTTAATACAGCTTTTTTTATTGAATTAAGGTACCAAACGAGCATGCAGCACCACCCTTCCGCTGCTGCCCATGGCAATTGTGACCGACTTAGAACAAGACCCAATTTAGGGGCTAGAGTGGTTAGTCCAATTAGTAGATAGTGTTAGAATGTTAGTTGGTTAGTTTGTTAATAAGTGTGAGGACAGGGACTGTTAGTGATAGTTAGTCCTGTTAGTTAATATTAGTATTGTCGAGTTAGTAATGATTAGTGTGAGTCTTGTTCCAATTCGGTCACAGATGCGTTGCTACCCCTGAGGACTGAGATGGTCGCCTCTAAAAAAGTGAACCGGCTCCACACCTTCCTATCCGGAACACAATTGCTCTTAAAAACAATTATTATGACGGTAGCAATGGTACTGAGTACCTTGGCGGGCGGTGGTACTATACCCCGGGCGAACTCTAGGCTCTACCACCTAGTTAACAGCTGTAATAATAGTTTTATGGAGCAGTTTTAGTTTTATATTTTACTCCCGATCCTTTTAGTAAATAACGACGCACAAATAGCCTCATCCGCTACCCATAAATGAGCCACCAGTTTTGCTAAGTCTGAATTTTGGTACAACCAGTTTAGCCTTATTCCTAGTATTGATATTGTGAACATCGCTCTTTTTAAGAAAACTGTCATAGTATTTTTTACATACATAATATTATTATCTAAAATATACTGTGATACTACAGTTAATATATTACTTTCTTTAAACAATTGTCTGAGTGAATCCCTTGGCTGTAAATGGCACGTACTGCTCTTTTCTGTAATGAATGTATGAATATTGATTCTATATCTTCAGCTGAGCCCCACAATAGCAGACCATAGGACATTACACTATGAAAGTAGCTAAAATAAACTAATCTTGCTGTTTCTACATTAGTCAAGAGCCTTACTTTCTTAACAGCGTAGGCAGCAGAACTTAGTCTCCCCGACAAGGTTTCGATATGAGGACCCCATTGCAAATGAGAATATAGATTCTCAGTAAGGCCTAAAAATGACGTTTTTTCTACTAGTTCTAATACTTTTCTATTCAGAACAATTTTAGTTGGAACATGTTTAACATTTGGTAATAATAAATACCTACGAGTATATATGTGTGGCGACATCGCACGTCACACGGTGACGTCACCAAAGCCTGGAACACGCTATCGAAAGATTCTACATCGCCCGCATATATACAACGCCACGAGAACATTCACTTGGGGCCTCGGCCGCCCCATAATATCCCTTTGCCAAACATGGTAACGGTTCCTACACCACTCTAGCAGTGTGGTGGAGTAGGCTCTATAGGTATAGGATCTCTTCATCATCGAGGAGGTCTTCGATGATCCTTTTCAATGATGCTTAAGTAATAGGCCATAAATAGGTTGAAGCAAGCGCTTTTCGAGAAAAGTTAGAGCGATCTTAGCAAGGCCGCAGTAAGCGAGCGTACAAGGCATGTACCGTATGCAGGCGGCACGCGTGGGGGGGCGCTTGCCGCCGCAAATGGATGACGATGGATAAGCACAAAAGGAAAACTGTGTGAAGTTGGTAGTGAACGACAAGGGGGAGGTGCTCGGTCTTGCATGCGGGCGCCCCTATAGGCGGCTAGAGCTAGCGGCGGCCCTTGACGCATTTCCATGCCTCCATCTAATCGTTACCTATAACTATGATTACATTTTGCATCCCTGCCTAGCTATAGAACCCTAAACACTAACGAAAATACTTTAGCACACAAAACTTATGTTTTAATATTTTTAGGATGACTTCATAGATGTCTTTGTGCTGGAGTCAAAATCCGGCAAGAAAGGTTCAGATATTCAGGAAGGAAAATGTACCTGGCTGGCAGTTACCGCGTTACAACGGTGTAATGATGTCCAGAGAAGAGAGTTTGTCTCTTGTTACGGGAGACCAGATCCAGCTCTTACAGATAGGATAAAGAGACTGTACGAAGAGATAAATGTACATGAAATATATAAACAAGAAGAAAGGAGACGATATGATGAATTGGTGAACCTTGTGGGCGCCTTTAAGGAACCTCCAGGAGCCAGCGAGTTGTTTTTCAACCTTCTAGATGTTATTTACAACAGGAATAAATGATAAATATATTTGAATAATGAAGGTGTACATGATTTGTTTATTTAGATATTTACGAGTAAAATCATCCTCGATTCGCTTCGGGAAATGTATAGCTCTTGGCACACTCGGAAATTGTTTGACGTCATTTACAGTGGCATGACTTTTGTATTAGGCTCGATTCAGATATATCGGTGAAGTCACAGTTCCGTCACAGTACCGGCAAATCTTTCATACATTCTCGGCATTGTCAGCACTGATACTGAGAAGTGATGACAATACAATAAGTATCAAAGCATACTTCGTATTGTGCCGGTACGGTAACGACACTGTGACTTCACTGATATGTCTGAATCGGCTTTGAACCGATTTCAAAACGACCCGGATGGCGCAATGTTTAACACGCCGGATCGCTGTTCCTAGCGACCTGGGTTCGATTCCCAGCGAGGCGGAAATTTGAATGATGAGTTTAAATTTCCGTTCTCGGTCTGGGTGTGTGCCCTTGTTTTGTGTGTTGTCCATGGCACCCACGACACAGGGTATCCTAGTGTGGGGCTATGAGTGTGCAGCGTTATTTAACTAAATTTAACATTTTATCAAAATCCCAGTTTGGCTTCAGAAAAGGTATATATCCACAGAAGATGCGGTTCTAGCTTTAACATCTATAATAACTGATAATCTAGAATTCTAGATAAAGGCACAAAATGTCTCGCAGTATTCGGATCAAAGAGACCCTAGTTTGGCGGTGAATATCATAACAACGAAAATAGATAGAGCAATAGTTACTTTAGAGAATTTGTTCATTACATCATGAACTTTAATAAAACGTGCAAAAACGACTATGTTAACGGCCCCATTTTAAAGTTAGAGGTCAAACATCAATAAAAATCAAGTTTTATTTTTATTATTTCAAATAGTTTTTTTTTTCGAAGCTTATGTTCAATATTGTTATTCACTTTATTTTCTTAGGTAGGTACACTTTTTAGCTTTCAAAAGAGACTACTTTGACGAAAATACACCGTTCCCAGACAAAGAAACTCAAAAAGAAAGGTTTTTAATAAAAAAATTAAATTGCTCTTATTTTCGTGTAAAAAAAAATAAAAAAAAATGTTTTTGTCGGTAATTTTTTGTCTAGTATCCGCACACTTCGTTTGATCAAGTGTAAAAAAACACATTGTATAATACTCAGGTGAAATGGATTTTTATTTCCGTGGATTTCCGTGGATTTTAGTTTCGTGTTCATTCCCATGGCACAGTTCTTTCATTACCGTGGATCATTTTTTCATTGCCGTGCACGCATGTTTCATCACCGTGGAACGAAATTTTAAGTCTTGATATCTCGTTTGTTTTTTAAGTTATCTGCTAGATATTAACCAAGGATACATACATTATCAAGAACTATAAAAAACGCCAAAATTTTCTTTAAATATCTTTAAGATAAAAAAGTCCACAAAATGAGAATTTTTATGGACCTGTTGAAATTGACCCAAATACAGTTTTATGTTGTAGAAAACTTGAATATAAACATTAATAAATCCTTACTAATATTATAAATTTGAAAGTGTGTTTGTTTGTTTGTTACTCTTTCACGTCGAAACATGGCTATTATATTATGGTGTGGTTTGTGTGTGGGGATAGTTAGGAGGGTGGAGAGTGACGTAGGCTACTTTTTACCGCGGAAAAACATATCATTCCCATGGGAAGATCGATGTTTTGTTATTTGCTAGATATTTAGTTCCGGATGTTGCTAATAGATGGCGTTAGTAAAATTCATTTGCAAGTTCTTAATCACGCTATCAAATACTACATGTAATTTACTTATGTCATAGGCATATAATCTGATATTCCAGTATATCATATAATAGGCTACTGTTTAGCCGAGATTCCTACGGGAGCGGGACCTACGCGACTGTTACCTACGGGTCCCGAAGCGAAGCGCGGGCGGTTCTCTAGTTCGTAATAATTCCTTTCCGGAGGCATCGCCATATTTTTTATCTGTCTCCTCATGTTTCGAAATCTTTGTAATTCTCTTTCGCACAATAAAATTACAAAAACATTATCGCAACTTAGAAAGTGTAACTAGCAATATATCTATATGAAATTAAAGCATCTAATCATAACTATTATTTATTATAACTACAATTAAGCGGGTTTATGTCACTCGTGCTTTAAAGTAATATACGATACTCGTTCGTAAAGTTGCATTTTTTAACGGCGTATATACCTACCTATATCGCACTCGCTTCGCTCGTGCGCTAACTTCACGCCGTCCAAAAATGGGCAACTTTACGCGCCGTATCGTAATGTAGGGACTAATTATGAGCGCCGCTAAGAGTAATCATAACAAAACCACATATAAATAGAGAAATATTCCAAAAATCATTGTTTCATCGGATGAACGAAGCGTTTGACAGTTAACAGAGCATTTTAACTATTCATATAATGTTTTCTGTATGTACAAAGAGGGCAAAATAAAATAATGATTACGTACAGAACAATATGGAGTAGGGAAAGTATTTTTTTCGTGTTTTCCAGAAACGGTAGTTGGAGCGTTCTTAGCGGGGCAGACTTAGGCCACTAGATGTCATCGTAATCGATAATCATGATTTATGCGGGCTTTACACTATGCAATTTGCAGAGCTCTAACTGAGCTAGCGTGCTAAATTCGCATTGTGTAAAGGCAGTTAGACAGTAACTAGTGCAGTATAATGTATGATGGGACTAGTTAGTGCACTGAGTTAGCGGTCTGCAAATTGGCTAATGTAAAGCCCGCCTAAATCTTCGACAAAATGCACCAGATAGAACTTGTAATGTGTAGGTAATCTGTGATTCTGTAAAAAATAGGTCTGGGTAAAACCTCGCATTTGTCGACAAAAGTAGGTACCTACAAAAAAAACAATTTATTTCGAACTAGCTTTTGCCAGCGGCTTCGCCCGCGTGAATTTCGTTTAAACTTCACCCCTTTATTTCACCTACTTAAGTGTCATAAACGTAAGAGTAGATAAAATATATAGGTATACTTACCTAATCAGAAAGCTTCGAACTGCTAAGCTATCGGGAGTTACACGTGTTATTGTGAGTCAACCATAAAAGATAGACATATGCTGTCGTGGAATATTTTTTATATAATTTTAAGAACATTTCCGTCATACATGATTTCTGTGTAGCTTTAACCATTAAGGTTGCACACGCGACGGAAGCTTAAAAAATGGAGTAACTTCTCCCGTTTCCCCAACATTTCCCTTCACTGCTCTGCTCCTATTGATTGTAGCGTGATGAAAAGTATACTATAACCAGCGCGGGAGTAAAAAAATAATTGTACCAAGTTTCGTTAAAATCCGTCGAGTAGTTTTTGTTTCTATAACGGTTATACATCAGACAGACAGACAGACAGACAAAAATTTTATTTGCATTTTTGGCATCAGTATCGATCCCTAATCACCCCCTGATAGTTATTTTGGAAATATATTTAATGTACAGAATTGACCTCTCTACAGATTTATTATAAGTAGGTATAGAAGATAGATATTATTATCAACTTACCTCTTAACCCTGCGTAATTTCTGACAGATAACAAGATACACTTCAATTGAAGATATAGGATATAGGTATTATTTATATGAGAAGTCGAGGACAATGGGGTATTGTGACAATTTAAATATTAGCACGCCTCGGGACTCGGAGGTAAGTCCGACGAGTATAGGAGAGTAATTTCTTTTTATAAGTAGGTATCTAATAGGTACAAAGCGCTCATAGCCCGGCGGCTTGCGTTGATCCTAACCCCGGCTCCACACGTTGGCGCCAACGTTCACGCCAACGCTACTCGCCCAACGTGTGGAGCTAGAAAATCGTCGTTGGGGCGAGCGTTGGGAGTTGGCAGGCGCTACTCGGCCAACGTGTGGAGCTAGAAAATAGCGTTGGCGCCAACGTTGGCGCGAACGTTGGCGCCAACGTGTGGAGCCGGCCTAAATGATCGACAAAGTTACGCAACAGCGGGCGCGGTCGGTAGTCGGATGGGTGACCGCTAGTGGCAAAAAATTTCTTGA
Source organism: Hesperia comma (assembly GCA_905404135.1). NCBI lineage: Eukaryota > Metazoa > Arthropoda > Insecta > Lepidoptera > Hesperiidae > Hesperia > Hesperia comma. The sequence goes on along the minus strand of FR990015.1, from coordinate 16,920,735 downwards.
GCGCTTCTGTGCTTTGGAGGGCACGTAAAGCCGTCGGTGCCGGTTGTTATCGATAGATAGCAGTCGTTAAGCCGTGTCGGAGGCCTTCGGGCGGCTTGCAAACTTTCGACACTGGGTTGGCCACTAACCCCTCCACCAAACCACACTAGAGCAGTGTGGTGGGGGGAGGATGCTCTAGGCCTCCTCAATAATGAGGAGAGACCCGTGCTCAGTAGGGGGGCATTAATGGGTTGTAGCCAATAGGTACCAAGTTTTGTGTTATTTCCTTCATTTGTACCGTGAGTTATTCTTGCCTTTCATGATTCTAGCTAGATCAACAGGGCACTAATAATTATATTGGACTAATAATTATTTTTGTAAACTTTAAAATAAAAATTAAAAATGTTATTTGTAAAGTTTTTTATAAACACTGAACATAGCATCAATTTAGCCCGATATCCCCTTAATAACTTTTGCTGTATTTTTATTTATTTTTCCTTGTCTTGAGACTAGTTGTCCGACGTCTCCGACGACGAGCAGACGTTGAATATTTATTACGTTTCGACGAGGTTATTTATATATCTTCATTATGAGGTAAGAAACTATTTTGTTTATTAGTAGTTGTTAGTAATAATCCATTTAATAATAGTCTTATTCTAATTCGGTCACCGATGCGTTGGTCAGTTTGCCAGAAATTGTGGGGCTAGGACAGTGGCTCTTCAGTGATAGTTAGGTGTCTGTGTTCCGTGGTTAGTCCTGTCATTTGATGTTAGTAAATAGTAAAATTAAATAATACTTTCGACGCCTCAGCGATAGTTTAGTTACCTTTCGGTCCAAGAGATGGCGTTGGGCTAATATGTGGCTACAATAAAACAATTAAATATTTAAGTGAGGCTTTCATACTACAACAGACCAGATTTTTTGGCGTTTTTATACATAATGGTACGGAACCCTTCGTGCGCGAGTCCGACTCGCATATGGCCGGTTTTTACAGACTCTTTTCGAAAGTTAACCCTTTAACGCACAAGAGTACAAAAGATTTTTTTTATTGATTTTTATGATAAATTCAGTGTTAATTAGATACGTATAAATGTTAAAAAATATAAGAAAAAATTACATATGTGTAAATACACACATCAAAAGTGTCTAGGGATCAACATATATTTTTGCAATAACTTTTCTCCTGATTGATATTAATTAAAATTTTCTTTAAGGATTCATCAAATAAAGTGTTTTCGTTTGTCACAGTAACGATAAACCAAGTCACCTTTGCATTAATAAAGAAATTTGTCATTTTCCTAATAAAGGGATTTTTGACATTTGAACCACTAACATTAAAGTTCGAAAAAAAGACTGAAATAACAGTTTTCTTTAAAATTTTATTGGGTAACTTAAACAATTAATAATCCGTGTTTCTACCGCGAACACTAACAACACAAGAACATCGGTTTGGCATACTCAAAATGAGTTCATCCAAATCACGCTGTGGAATGGCCGCCCATGTTCGTTGCAACAACAAAAAAAGGTCTTCTTGCCACTGGATACCCTCCATATTCGGCAGAGCTCTTCTCTGTAGCATATCCCATGCATGCTCAATCGGGTTCAAGTCTGGCGACTGAGCAGGCCAGGGCAGGACATTGATGTTAGCTGCGGCGAGAGTCTGTCTTACAACTCTTGCGGTGTGCGGTCGTGCATTATCATGCATTAACTGAAATAAGGGACCGATTTGCACTTGTAGAGGAACGATGACGTCTGATACAATCGTCTCAGCATAAATTTGAGCGTTGAGGTTGCCTCTGATCCAAATCAACTCAGTTCTTCCGCCGATCCAAATACCCGCCCATACCATGATGGTTCCACCACTATAAGGATGGACTTCCTGGCAGGATTTTAATCGCTGTTGGCGTCCAGGGGTTCTCCAGTGTCGTATACGTCTTGTATCCGGTCTCATACCAAAACGAGACTCATCAGAAAAGCACACGAAACGCCATTGTTCTTCTGCCGAAATCCGCATAAAAATGCTTGATCCCTAGACACTTTTGATGTGTGTATATAAATAACATATGTTAAGTATACTCAACAATGAGCAACACTGACATTTTCGCATGTCATTAACTATGTTGAATATTTTCAATTTCAATGCCCAACTCATAAAAGAATAAATAGAAGTAAAAAAGACCAAAAATCACTTAAAACGTTTATTTAAGTAGGTAGGTCTCTTTCTGCTGCATATAAATGATCTGCTCATGCCCATACTGGGCATTGGCATGGCATTGGCTGGGCATTTGTACGCAGACGACAGCACAGTACCTAATGGCGAGGTATCTATCGACTGTAGGGCCGAAATACAGTCCGAAAGAGAGGCCATGGTGGAGCGTATGAATCTCACACTATCGGGCAGTATCCGAATGGGGCGATACCTTGGAGTCCTTGCGAAGGTGCGGCGGAATTTCACACAAAACCAGCAGTTGACCCTATATAAAGCTCAGGTTCTACCTTGTGTGGAGTCCTGCTGACAAATTTGTGCTAGAGCCGCCAAAACTCAATTATCAGCCTTGGATTCGATGGACAGGCATGCAACGAGGCTCATTGGTGACCAAGATTTGACCGCAACCAATCTGCAAAGCCTCGAGCACAGGCGCATGGTTGCCAGCCTCTCATGCTACTATAGGATACATTTTAGAGAGTGTACTATAGGATACATTTTAGTGAAAACTGTTCAATATGATTCCCCCATCCCCATTCCTCTACCGAGCAACCCTACGTACGGCGAGCATCCACCCTTACGTCGTAAACATCCCGCCGATACGAACGACAAGATTTGTGTCATCGCTCATTGTGCGTACTGCGAAGGACTGGAATAGCTTGCCTGCGTCAAGAGGAGAGTGAATAGTCTTCTTGAAGTTAGTGCGTACATCATCTTGGACTTCATCCCCACTTACCACCAGGTGGGATCGTTGTCAAGCATTAAAAACTAACCGCCATGCACAATTCATAAATAGCCAATAATGCGCACTGTAGAATATCCTTAACATAAATAAAATTTTAAAAACTTCGCAGTGTTGAGCATACTTAACGTTATACGTACCTGCTTGATAATTTCGCAATGTTAAAAATACTCAACGTACATATTTACATATATTGTTATTACTAATTTATTATTGCGTTAGTCACCCAAGTTTTATTAGAAAAATATAGACTAGGTATTAATTAACATTATTACACACAGTTAATGAAGTAAATACAGGCTAAATCCAAATAAATCAAATATCTTACCATGCGTCCAGCACTCGCTTGTGGTCTTGATGTCATTTTGGTCACTACTGTCAAATTACGCGCAATATTTTGGCATTTTTATTTTTTTTGCATTCGAATCTATACTAATATTATAAAGCTGAAGAGTTTGTTTGTTTGTTTGGTTGAACGCGCTAATCTCAGGAACTACTGGTTCGAATTGAATTTTTTTTTTGTGTTGAATAGACCTTTTATCGAGGAAGGCTATAGGCTATATAACATCACGCTGCAACAATTAGGAGCGAAGAAATAATGGAAAATGTGGAAAAAACGGGGAAAATTATTCATTCTCGAGGGCAGTCGTTGCATGCGTTGCGAAAACGATTCAAGATACCAAAAATATATATATGAAAGAATTATTCCTCTTGAAATGATCTAAAAAAATGTCCACGACAGTATATGTCTATCTTTTAAGATTAACACACTAGAACCGTTTTTATGGTAATCAAATTTGGTCGAACCCACTGCCATACCAAACTTGCCGCGTTTCCAAGTTTAATCTGAATTAATCTTGCTGTGATCCTTTGCTACTTTGCTATTATTTTGTCGTAAGCTTTATTTGTAAGTTTAATTTAATTTAACATCAATTAATTTTGGTGATAGTTTATTATCTTCCCGAAATTCCTACGGGAGCGGGACCTACGCGGTTGATACTTACGGGTCCCGAAGCGAAGCGAGGGCGGTTCGCTAGTAACGTATATAGAGTTGGATGAATAAAAAATATTAGCTCTGGTAAAGTTAAATACGGCTGTATATTTTTTTGTCTAGAACGTTGAGTATTTTCAACACTATGAATTAAAGGGTTAAACTGCGTGCATCGTTTCAACAAATCCCTGAGTGTAACCAGCTCTTGTTCCAGATTGATCTTACTAGCGGCACTGATCGGCTGTGTGGCCGCTGCCAGCACAGACGACGAGAACACTTCCAACTGGGTGCTGAACGCCGTGATGGGGACAGATGTCACCCCCAACACTCCGAAACAAGATGTCACCCCCAACACTCCGAAGTTAGACCTCACTCCGACCGCTGGTTTGTATCGTCAGATCGTCACCTATAGGTGGGCGTTTCTATATCTTGGATACATTAGTGTTACTAGGACGTTGGATGAAATAATTATTTATTTATTTACTCTTTATTGAACCTTAAATTAGTAATGGACCCATGGATGAAATATCTAGCATAGAAATATGCCTTGGTAGGCCTAAATTATATTTTGACTGCCGTTTAGTGTTTATTTATTTATTTATTTATTTTATTATTTATGTACACACAAATGAATTGCAAACAGAGACCTTAAACATAGGATACAATGTACAAAGGTACTGCTTATTTCTTTAGAAATTTCTTCCAGCAGACCTGCGACTGGAGAATGGTAAAAGAAGGTAGGTTCAGCGTGTACACACAAAAAAAAATAGAAGATAAATCTGCAAATACATAAATATATATAATTAAAAATTAATAGATTAAAAATGTATAATATAACAAATAATGTGACATAAATATATATACATACATAAAATGATAATATACCATTATACATTATTATACATTAGTTTAGCAGTACCTACCTTTCGAATAAAATAAGAATTATCAAAATCGGTTAAGTTTAGTTTTAGGTAATGTACATAAAAATACGGCTCGTGTTTGTCGTCTGGTCTCATCATCTGACTGGTTTTTTTTAGATAATATCTTGTTCTTTTTATTTTGAACTAGCTTTTGCCCGCGGCTTCGCCCGCGTGGAATTCGTTTATATCGCGAACCGGGGAAGTGGGGGAGAAAGTACGTCATCAACTATCTTCCTGGGAAAATTCATCAAAATCGTTGTTTTCATACAAACTTTCATCCCCTATTTCAAGCCTTTAGGGGTTGATTTTTAAAAAAAATTAGCCTATGTGTGACTCTGGGTCTTCAAATATTTTCATTCCGAATTTCATCCAAATCGGACTGGTGGTTTAGTCGTGAAAACGTCACAGACAGACTTTCGCATTTATAATACTATGTGTGTGCCCGCTACTTCGTACGCGCAGGAGTTTATTCCGCGTAACTCCAGATCCCGCGGGATTTCCAGGAAGACAGACTTGTTAGTTTTATATTAATGTTTGTTTAGAAGCTATTTATACCCCATACGCGAAGAAGGTTTTCCCGCGTAAATTCCGATCCCGCGGGATTTCTGAAAATATCCTATATGTTAATCTAAGTTGCCCTCTTTGTGTGTGCCCGCTACTTCGTACGCGCAGGAGTTTATTCCGCGTAACTCCAGATCCCGCGGGATTTCCGGGAAGACAGACTTGTTAGTTTTATATTAATGTTTGTTTAGAAGCTATTTATACCCCATACGCGAAGAAGGTTTTCCCGCGTAAATTCCGATCCCGCGGGATTTCTGGGATAAAAAATATCCTATATGTTAATCTAAGTTGCCCTCTATGCGTGTGCCCGCTACTTCGTACGCGCAGGAGTTTATTCCGCGTAACTCCAGATCCCGCGGGATTTCCGGGAAGACAGACTTGTTAGTTTTATATTAATGTTTGTTAGTTTTATATTAATGTTTGTTTAGAAGCTATTTATACCCCATACGTGAAGAAGGTTTTCCCGCGTAAATTCCGATCCCGCGGGATTTCTGGGATAAAAAATATCCTATATGTTAATCTAAGTTGCCCTCTATGTATGTGCCAAATTTCATGAAAATCGGTTCAGTAGTTTTTGCGTGAAGGAGTAACAAAGCTATTTATACCCCATACGTGAAGAAGGTTTTCCCGCGTAAATTCCGATCCCGCGGGATTTCTGGGATAAAAAATATCCTATATGTTAATCTAAGTTGCCCTCTATGTGTGTGCCAAATTTCATGAAAATCGGTTCAGTAGTTTTTGCGTGAAGGAGTAACAAACAAACAAACAAACAAATACACAAACTTTCACATTTATAATATTAATAATACCCCATACGTGAAGAAGGTTTTCCCGCGTAAATTCCGATCCCGCGGGATTTCTGGGATAAAAAATATCCTATATGTTAATCTAAGTTGCCCTCTATGTGTGTGCCAAATTTCATGAAAATCGGTTCAGTAGTTTTTGCGTGAAGGAGTAACAAAGCTATTTATACCCCATACGTGAAGAAGGTTTTCCCGCGTAAATTCCGATCCCGCGGGATTTCTGGGATAAAAAATATCCTATATGTTAATCTAAGTTGCCCTCTATGTGTGTGCCAAATTTCATGAAAATCGGTTCAGTAGTTTTTGCGTGAAGGAGTAACAAACAAACAAACAAACAAATACACAAACTTTCACATTTATAATATTAATAGGATTTAGTTATTTTTGTTAAAAGTTAAATATGTATTAACTAGTGGCGCCTATGGTTTTTAATGGACTATTAGCATAAGAAGTAGAGCAGCATACTGAAAATTCTTTGAATAATATAAAATAATTGTTAAATAAAATAACTTAAATTGCAGGTAAAAATAAACCGGCGATTATAAAACCTGTGGCAGAAACCAATGCCGCTCCACCGAAATTAAACTTGAACCCAACAGTCGCAGACGGTTAGTATACTATTGTTACTCTGCCACACAAATGCCAGCCTTCAATCCTGTCATTAAGGTTCATTGTAGATTGACAACGGGAAAGAAATTATTATCCCGAATGAATTTAAAAATCGATTAGAAATCCATGTTAGTCTATGGCGTGCGAATACCTATCTACAGTCGTACAAGGATCTTTTGGCGCGTGGGTGACAGAGACAGCGCCTTACAGGTAAGGCAAACTGTAAGGCGTTGACAGAGACAACGCCTTACAGTTTGCCTTACCTCTCTGTCACCCACACCAAAAGATGCTTGTAGGACTATATCTTATATGACGAATACTGGATCGCATCTCTGTCAAAACACTGTCATGGCCGCCGTGTTTTGATTGGTCCGTTACTAAACATGCGCAATCATCTCGGAAAACGAATTTCAGCTCGGCCAAGTAAAAATGCGCCTATTGTATAGATATATATACATAAAATAATATAACAATTCTATTACATAAATATGTTATTGAAAACCACAACTAAATCGGTTCAGCAGTGTCTGATATTAGCTTGAACAAAACTTGGGTTCTATTGCGATAAAAATCCCTGTAACTTAGGTATATTATATTGCTACGTGCGGTACGTCAGGAGTACTGGGTTCGAGAAAATGCCAGAATATACCGCAAAGACTTTATTTGTAAACGTCAATAATTCACAATTGCAAAACACTATGCACGCACTCGTAAACACACTCGTCGATCTTGTATCGCCCGTAGAAATCACTTCATTTCTCGCTGGTATCGCTCGTGGGTATCGCTGGTTCTTCCCGGTTTCGCTTCCGAAACTAGAATGCCACGCAGTCGACCAAGTGCCCCTTTTATACCACTTGCCTACCATTCATTCCATTCTAGAATGTTCCAGCAGTTGTTGGAATAAGGTTCTAGCATATTCACTGCAATCGACATTCGACCTTAAGAATGATGTCATTAGGTCGAAGCGTCGTGGCGCGTATTGTCGAGACGGCCGCGTTCTATTGTTGGGTTGTCACATAATATAGAGATAAAGATATTTTACTATTATTTTAACAGATTCAACTGACTGCAAGACACAAGATAATGAGCTAGGTGTCTGTGTGTTGTACTACCAATGCAACATGAAAACCAAGACCATAATAGACGATGGGTTTAATCTTATAGACCTCAGGTAAACAATTGTGCTTTTTAGGGTCAAATGGCAAAAATGGTCAAAAGTGTCTCTCGCGCAAACTATTTAGTTTAGAAAAAAATGATAGTAGAAACCTCGATATAATTTTTGAAGACCTATCCATAGATTTTCCATACGTATGGGATTGATGAAAAAAATATTAAATTTCAGTTCTAAGTAGGGGAAACCCCCAAAATTTTTTGTTTTTTTTTCTATTCTTGTGGGAAAATCTTAAAGCGGTTCACAGAATTCATCTACTTACCAAGATTCAACTATATAGCTCTTATAATAAGTTTCGGAGAAAAGTGGCTGTGACATACGGACGGACAGACAGACAGCCATGGCGAATCGAATCGTGAGCGATGAATACGACGCGACCCGACGTTGCGAACGCGCCGAACGCGATGAACTCAACGGTATCCCTACTTTGTGTCCTATACATGGACTTAATATACTAACACTAGCTCCTGCCCGCAGGCTTCGTCCGGGTGGAATTCCATTTAAATTTCACCCCCCTATTTCACCCCCTTTGGGGTGGAATTTCCAAAAATCCTCTCTTAGCGCTCCCCTACACGCCCCAAGGAACATACATGCCAAATTTCAGCTTCTTCCGTTCAATAGTTCCGCCTGTGCGTTGTCTGTCAGTCACCAGTAACGCAAGAGTTTTATATTAGAGTCCTACAACGATCTTTTGGCACATGACTGATGTGAGGGTGACAGAGACAACGCCTCACAGTTTACCTTCCCTATAAGGCGCTGTCTCTGTCACCCTCACATCAGTCATGTGCCAAAAGATCCTTGTCGGACTTCTACTTCTAAGTCCATTGTCCTATGTGACAGTCTGCGACGACAGTTGACGTTGTCATTGTCGCGTGTAGCATCGCGTCGTGTTGCGTAGCGTCGCGTCGTAATCGTCGCTCGTGTAGGATACCCCGTAAGGCTTCCGTTTTTTGCCATTTGGCTACGGAAATGATGTGCCTAACTCTATCGGGCTTCACCCGCGTGTGACTTTTTGTTTCAGTTTACCCTTTAGAGGAAGAATTTCCAAAAATGCGCTCTCCTAGTGCTCCTTCAACGGTTGTACTAATCAGTTTAACTAGTGGGAGTACACTCCCTAAGGAACATGCATGCACAGCTTCTTGCTTCCAGTAGTTTCGGCTGACTGTTGTCAACACAAGAGCTTGATTTAAGAAATGAATGTAATAAACCAACATAAAGAAAAATTGAAATTGTAGCTTGTAAATTATTTTATTACAGAATAAACAATTGCCGTCACTATCTTGAGGTGTGCTGTAAGAGAAAAGACGTTGAAAACCCGAATACATACGAGGAAGACCAAGCACAAACTGATAATTCCGACATGGGCATGTCGCCGAACCGTAATACGGGTGCCGACGGCCCGATCTGGTCTTCCAGTGGACAAATGGACAATCGTGAGGAGTCGCCAGTTACAAGCATTCCTAAATGTGGCAAGAGCGTATCAAACCTCATCAGTCCGATTGAGTTCGCCAACAAAAATTTGCAGAAAAATAGCGGATATTCCCTGTACGGTGACTTCCCCTGGATGGTAGCGCTGCTTAAGTATGGATTTTCATTGTTTTATTAATTTTAAGCTTAGGCTTGACTACAAGCACATTTGATGGTAAGTGACGAACACTTGAATGGTAAAGCGAAGTAACTTAGTAGTAGCCTCACATCCAACGGGTAGTTTTTGAATTATTTTTAATAATGTGCAGGTATTTAATTTATAGTCGTTACCTCATAACTTTTGACTGGGATTACCGATTTTTATATTTTTTCTTGTTTAAAAGTTGTGGTTGCTTGTAATCTAATTCCATTTAAACTTGAGAGACATCTGAAGGGTACTTTTTGAAAATAATACATCGTTGTTTCATGAAATTCATGAATTCTATAAGCGTTCTATGGTTTCAGAAAATCTGGCAGTGTTGTGTGGTCCAAATCGGACTACCTCGGCGGAGGCACTCTGATCCATCCATCCGTGGTTATTACAGTTGCTCATAAAATTATAGGTGATAGAAAAAATTACACAGCAAGTGAGGTATGTAGTCATTTTGACGACCCTTATAGAGCAATGGACTCCCGTTGAAAGAATCCTGGATTCGATTCCCAACGAGGCAAAAATTGGAATGTTGAGTATAAAGCTCACCCATACTTGAATTTTTTCTATTATGTAAACTTACATGAGTAACAGAAAAACCTACTTTTTATTCTTATAAAAAGCCCTCACTAAAAATAAAAAATAAAATAATGGCTCACAATTTCGGTTCTACTCGGACGAAGGTTAGTAATGCCAAGTTATTGTTTCAGCTAAAATGCAGAGCTGGCGAGTGGGATACACAAACTGAAGTGGAAGCATTTAAGCATCAAGAGAGAAACGTTGGGAAATACATCATACACGAGGGATTTTATCGAAGTATGTTATACTTTCTTTAGTCGTACACCACCATCGTAAGAGGCCTGGTTTTAAGGGACTATTATTAAGAACAAATTACAGGGTCAACTAACAACAACATCTTCAAATCAAAACTTTTAACAAAATAGAACCGACTTTAACGCCGAAAAGTTAAAATCGGTTCAGTTAAACGCGGTTAATATACCAAAATCCTTCTCCAAAGTCTGAATAAACACGATGCTGAAAACCGTATCAAAATCGGTTCAGCCAGTCAATATGCCTAAAATCTTCTCCTAAGTCTGACAAATACTATGCTGAAAAAAATAAAAATCGATTCAACCAAACGCGAGATAATCGCGCACAAATATACATACATACAGGTCAAACTGAGAACCTCCTTTTTTGAAGTCTGTTAAAAACAGGGAGTAGACTAGATATAAAACTACTTCAACGATGATTAGTCCAGTTTAGAGATGGTGTTATAACATTAATTATTTAGGTTGTGAGTCTTAAGTCCAGTTAGTAATTATTAGTAAAAGTCTCATTCTGATTCGGTCACAGATTTGTTGCTTGCCTTTACGACTGAGGCGGTCGACTCTATTTTGTATTACGACACAAGTTGCTTCCCACAGATTTGCTTTCATCCCTCTTTAAAAAACTCTATGAAACACGTTTCCAAAGTTCCTAATCTCAAAACATTTTATCAAACTTTCAACCATCTTTCAGCCCACCTGTGGAATCAAAATCAACCAAACTAAGGACCAAAAATGTACGTTTTATTTTCTTCCAGCATCTCTATACAACGATATTGCAATGCTCATCCTGGAGACACCATTCCAACTGGACAGCGCACCGAACATCGGGATCGCGTGTCTGACGCCGTCACCGCCGCCCATGGACCGTGTCTGCTACAGCATGGGCTGGGGTCGATCAGACCCCAAAGATAAAAAAGCATTTGCGCAGATTTTGAAGAAGGTACCTAACCTGCAACATTCTTGACTTTTAGGCACTTTAAAAATAGTAGATTGTATAACAAGGGAGCAAAGTAATATTTCATTCAAAGTACGTCGCCCGAGCCAAAAATATTTGCTCCCGAGTGTAAATTTTCAAGTTAATCATAGGTACTTTTGGAAAGTTGTGAAAATTAGCCAGAAAGTTTCCGTTATATACAAACATGCAGGTCCACCTAGTACTAAGTTATATATTCAAGTTATATCTGTATAGTTATATGTGTATCTGTATGTCTGTCTGTTTGTCCAAACTAATTTGCGGAACAACAGAACGGATTTATATGTGACTTTCTTTGGGAGATAGAGGAGGTTGTGGAGCAACACAAACGCCACTTTTTATCCCGGAATTCCTAAGCGCGAACGAAGTCACGGGCTCAGCTCGTCAGTAAATACTTAAATGACGTTCATATCTTCCTTTCCAGGTTCGACTTTATCCAATTGCGCGTGACTCGTGCCAACAAATGATGCAGAAAACTAGGTTTGGAAGCTTCTTCCGCCTCCACGAGTCCCTGACCTGTGCCATTGGGGACGAGATGGTAGACACCTGCCGAGGAGACGGTGGATCGCCGCTTGTGTGTGCCGTTTCAGTAAGTATTTTAATTTAATCTAATATCTTTAAACGAGCAATTCTTGTATATTTATTTATTTATTTATATATATATAATCACGATCTCGGAAACGGCTGCAAAGATTTTCATGAAAGTTACAGATTAGGGGGTTTTCGGCTCAAGGAATCGATTTATCAAGGTCCCAGGTTCGAGAAAAGCTCGGTTCCCGAGATAAAGAGATTTTAAAAACATCATACTGACGTCATCTATGAAACATTAGGATAACTTCTATGAGGTACTGTTTGTAACGTGTTGAACTGACGCCATCTATGAAACATTAGGATAACTTCTATGAGATACGGTTTGTTTGTTTCAGTAGTATGAAACTAGATGGCGCTCGAATATATTTTTGTTCGGCTAATATGTACTAATATTAATATTCATTCTTACGTTGAAGCGCTATTTTTGCGTTATACCTACCTATTTTCTGTTTGAATAAAATTAAAAATCAGTGCGATTATCTCGCTTGACCTCGCAGGACGCGTAGTGATAGTTTAACGTGCGTTTGTGATATTTACGAGAATATTTGTAAATAAATGTTAGTTTTGTTATTATCGATTTAATAATATATTTTAATAAAGTTTTAAATAAATAATGGTCAGATCGATGAAATTACTATAGTTGTAAATAGAATCAATAAAATTTTAAGTACGCCTAACAACTTGCTCATTAAACTAAAAGTATATTTATTTATGTTGTTTAATTATTATCATAAACATTCAATACATTTTATCGCAAATAAAAATTTCAGTCGGGGACTGCCTAAGCCTGCGAAAAGTACGAAGGAAAGTTCAATGAATTTATCTAATTAAGTATGTACCTATTTAAAATGCAATTAATTCGCTCACACAGTTAACTTCTATGAGGTACTGTTTGTAACGTGTTGAAATTTCAGTAGTATGAAACTAGATGGCGCTGTACAACTTTGTGAAACACGCTGTTGAGATCCTTTGGCCGTAACATAAGTAAAATGAATTTTGTGCTCAGTGAACAGTTGTATGATTTGACTCCTGAATAGATGGCGGAATTCCTCGTATTTCTTGCGATTCATACTAAATATAATTTTCAACCGAGCAAAGCTCGGTCAACCAGGTACTACCCATTAAAGCGATACAAATATTGCACGAATTTTCACGTAGTTTTTGACAATTTCGTGGTAATCCCAGCGGTCTAAGCTGTGACAATTTGTTAAATAAAAAAAGGTCGCTCGCATGTGACTGAGCTGCAATACCAAAATATAGGTATTTATGGTTAAAACAATTTACAACATAGGATACACAATACAAAAAGCGACCTTATCGCTACATAACCATCTCTTCCAGGCCACCGAAGACCGAAGATTTTAGAAGGGTAATACATAGACAAATAGAATGGCTACAAGTATAGGTACACACCAAAAAAAGAGAACATAAACTTAATACATATATCTATACATACTATTATGAGTTGTGAAGGACTATGTTTAAAAGAGGAGGGAAAGGATTACACGACATTATAAAGAAAGATAGTAGTTAAGATATAATGAGTTTAAATTTATATTTTCGGTCTGAATATGTAGCCTCTTTGAGTGTTGTCCATGGCACTTACGACTCAGGAAATCCTAGTATGGGGTCAGGATTGACCCCGTCGTGTGTAACTATGGGTGTAAAACGTTATTTTTTGATTATTTATAGAATGATCCAGACGAGATGCAGTTCGCAGTGCACGGGATGGTCGCGTATGGTCTGGCTTGCTTCAACACCACCATCCCTGGAATATACGCCGACACAGCAAACCTCAAGAGCTGGATCGATGGCAAGATGCAGCAGGAAGGCTTGGACACCCAATACTATACGTTGTAGTATACTCAGTAGCAATACAGACCAATTTCCATCCCTAAACTAGTTCCCACTCCTAAGACCCAGTTTCCACGCCTAAAATCTAGTTTATACTGCTAAAAATTAAACTATTATTTAATATAACGCTGTTTTTTAATGAAATAAAATACCAAACGAGCATGCAGCACCCTTTTGTTTCCACCCATGATAAGTGTGACCAACACAAAATAAAACCTGAAAAACTGTCAGTTAGGCAGGGCAGGAAGTATTTTGGAAAGTCCTGTAAAGGTTGATAGTAAATAGCTCAGATAGTATATTTAGCAATTATTTGCTGGTAAGAAAATGCTGCTTGTAATTCGATCGCAGCGCTCTTGTTTTTACCACTGACCACCACCACCACCACAAAACTATCATCTGTTTTAAATAGCTCAAGGAAAATAAAAAATGTGACTGGGAATCCTAATGCGGGGTAGGTTTTTTTTCATAAATTACGAATACATAATTAAAAAGAAAAGAGATTCATCTGGTGAACTTTGAGGTCACACGGCGATATGTCAAAAGTAAACAGACTTCATCGGTGTACAGAAGCGCGGGTTTTTACATAACGTCTTCCTTTTGAACAACTCGGATGAAAAATTCTATTTTTGAATCGCTCGTCTAGCGGCGTTCGTTTCCAGTGATTTACGTTGGACTCCAAAATCTTACTTATTTTATTAATGCGAAAGTCTGTGACTTTGTCCGTTTAATTTTCACGCTTAACTCGCTAAATTGATTTAAGTAGATGGAATCTTGTTTGAAACTAGTTTGAAATCCGGAAAAGGAAAATATTATTGAAATATTTTTTAGCCAGCAAATCAACCCTAAACGGAGCGAAAAGGGGAGTCATCAAAATTAATCTTGTCAAAATGCGTTAATGCGTAGGTAGTCCATATCTGATATGGATCCTGGTTCTAGTTCCTGGTAATAAGTAATAAGTTCCCGTGGGATTAATTTTATAGTATTTCGTCGGTGTTTTTTTAGTCTGCTATAACTAGTGATCTCAAGAACGATCAATATCAATTAAAACATCAAACAGCTCTCTTCTCTAGAGGTGCGATTCAATAATAGAGCCCCTGGTCAGTGACTGACCTCGTTTGCAAAGCATTATGCAAATAATTGCGGTTCTTACGAATATAATATACGAATAAAAAACACTTCTTTCTTTCTTCCTACTCTGGCCGACATTGCAATGCAAGGGGTCATCCATAAATTACGGCACACGAATGTCATGATTTTTAACCCCTTCCCCATCCTTGTCACAGCTGGTCACATTTGTGAGAGAAGTGTGACGTCACTTACTTTACAATTTTACATAAAAAAATAAGAAATGCCTATGTAAAATTAAGACATTTTCTGATGTGACGTCATGACATTTACGACTCCTTCCAACCCCTTATCACACAAAGTCACCCTTAATAGACCCCTCCCTACCCCTAAACTAGGGATGTAATTTATAAGATGGCTCCCAATATTAATGATATTCATGGGCCTGAAATGGGCAAGTGAAATCATGATTATGGACTTCGATTACATCTGAAGGCATGGAAAGGCTCCCGCCAAAAACTCTTTTTTAATAGTTTAAAGGGCTGATATAAAAGCAGCTGAGCCACCTGATCGTCGTCGTCTGTGGACACCAGCAACACCAGAGGAGCCACCAGTGCCACGCCAGTCGACCGCCCAGAGGCCTCTGACTTGGCTTAACGATTGCTATCTATATACATACAATGATACAACTATCGGGACCGATATTTAACGTGCCCTCCGGAGCACGGAAACGCTCAAGAATTTTTTCCACTAGCGGTCCCCCATCCAACTATTAAAAGCGCACGCAGTTGCTTATCTTTGTCGATCACTTAGAATCGAGGCAAGCCGACTATGAGCGCAGTACTTTATCAGTCTTAAAGAAAATCAGATATTTTTTCGTGAATTTTGAACAATTTTTGAAAAATCAATTTGTTTATATAACTTCGAGATTTCGCATCATATCAATTTAACAGCAAGTTTATGCAATTTAGCAGCATGGTCCAAAAAATTTTATTAAAACATTAAAATGGCTGTAGATCGAGGGGAGTCGGGTTTAGACCTAGTATTTAGAAGAATTTTATTCACAAAATAGCTCATACTACACGCCCTTTAAGTTTGTACAGACCGAAACCGGACACACTGTATAAGTGACTGCAGGGTCAACTGATTACTTCCAAGTTTTTAATTATATTATTACCTAAATCCATGATTAATTTTAATGTTAGATTTCCCCAACTCCCACATTGGCATTGGCTGGAAATACCAGCTCGCAATCTGTAAATGTATACATAATTGTTTTAAGTCTGGTGTCTCGATAACGACGTGATACGAAATGTGTTTCTAGATAGTTAATTTATAGATTATCAAAGTTCAATAAGTCGCTCTGATAACGAATGAACTCACTTGACGGCATAACGTGATGTTACATAGAAATGCATTAAATCCGCTACCTACGTAAAGTATGAACTACATTGAACATAAAGGCCTACCTTAGTTGCCGGGAATGCAGAATTGTCACTCCCGCTAAAAATAAATTTATTACTCGTGCTTACAGTTCAATTTAGCTTGTAAGCAAACTTTACTTACGGCATTTGAAATTCTCTCCGTCAACTTGCAATGAAAGCAAAATGCAATTACGAGTAGGTAAAACGAAGTATAACTCCCAAATACCACTCGCCAGATGTCGCTCCAATTTATAAGGGACCACACGACAATCACTACCTTTCGAACAAAAAAGAATCATCAAAATCGGAACACCCAGTCAAAAGTTAGCATAAATTAAATTCACATTATTGGAAATAACTCAAAAACTGACCGTCAGATGTCGCTCAAATTCAAATTGGACCATACGGCAGTCATTAGCTTTCAAATGTCGAAAGAGTTATCGAAATAGATTCACAGTACGAAGTTATGAGGTAACACACATAAGAAAAAACATACAGACGAATTGAGAACCTCCTCCTTTTTTTTTGAAGTCGGTTTTATGTGTTTCTACACTATATAAGGAAACCATGTAATTTGGGTGCCATCCTCCTAAATCGAGGATCCTGACGGGGTGGCCGTGACAAAGGATAGAATTACTGTTCTTGGGGTTGATAACTTCAGTGTTATTATTTGTCCATGGCAAGACTGAAGCTACAGGATGCTAATACTTACCATAAAAATGTATGTGGCACTGGCTGGTTTATGCCAGACCATAGGAGATATTTGGGCCACAGAGGCCCAAATAGTTTCTTAGTTTCTTTTTCAGTTTGCAAGGCCGCCGCTTAGCACCCGCGCCCGCATACAATACCGATATGTAATGCACCGTGTCAAGCTGATATTGTTTTAATTTAATTAAAATAATATATCGTGAAGCCCCTCTGTGGTCCATTTGACAGCCCCCTCCCGCGAGCCGCCTGCGTGCAGTGCACGCCTTGCACGCCCACTACAGCAATATGTATATTTGTATGTTTGTCCGTGCATAATACATACATATATAACACAAACAACTGAATGAAATTTAATGCAGTTTTTATAACTGGAGGTCTAGTTTAACGGCCATTCTCCGATTAGCAAGTTTTACTTGTCCGGGCTTGATAAATCCACAGTATTAACAGATTCAAACATGATTTTTTTTTATATGTTAGTTAGCATCCATATCTAGCTGTATACAAAAATATTGGCTTCTGTTTTAAGTAGATAAGACCAAATTAATTTAAATATACTCAGCGAACCTGTGTTCTCTAATTACCGTGGCGTGTCCGCACACCAACTTTATGTTAAAACTTGCTTGTAATTTTTATAACGTACAGATTAACTTTGATCCATTCAACGTGTTGAACGGTATTATACAACGTGTATCGCATAACAAAATATCGATTCAATAGAACCAGTCTATAAATAATTATCATTAAGTAACCACATGTCCGCTCTAAAGTTATAATTGCCGTGACCATTTGTGCTCTCGGGTGTAAATCCCTAAAACAGTATTTTTGGCACATCACTAACGTACGCGCCGCGTCTCCTGAGTGTGTACTATAGCCCATGTACAGTCGCACGTCTCTAACGTTAGTGTACCGCCAATGAAGCACGTGAGTATATAATTACCGTAGCCTTGGTTAAAAACTTTTCTAATTACCGTTTTATTTATTTTAATACTTGATTTTTTAAGTTAAACCCGAATTGATCATAGCAATTGAGACAATACTTTGGCCTTTACACGTTGTAATAAGTTAATATTTGCATACTGTGTCGGTTTTCGAAATTTTTAAGAAATTCTATCGTTTTCTAATTACCGTATAATAATTACCATATGTTTATAATTACCGTTGTATGTAAAATTAATACACATTTACGAACTGTTTCCTATTATACTCTTTACAAAGCACTACAAAGCCAGCGCAAAACCATGGCGGCGGGCCTAGGGACAATCGATGCAAAGCTGGATGGTTTCCAGGGAGATTTGAACGTCGTGAAGGAGGACCTTAAACGTGGTAAAGGTGCGTATATCCGAGCATGACCAAGCCCTCAAAAGCCATGACGCGGCAATCAACTCCCACGAAACTAGGCTCATGGATTTGGAGAACAGGCTGCAAAAAATAAAGGTTTTGGGCACGGCAGTAACCAGTTCATGCCCTGGGGCCCCGAATTTCAAGGTCCCGAGTTTCGACGGCACGACCTCGTGAACAGCATTTAGGCACCAGTTCGAGGTAGTTGCAAGTGGGAATGGCTGGGAGGACGATCACTCGTTAGCGGCACTCACCCTAGCTCTTCAAGGGGAGGCACTGCTGGTGCCTGAGAACCTGCCGCCGATCGACGCATCTTGGAGTCGCTATTTAAGGCCTTGGAAGCTCGAACGGGGAAAAGCACCTCGAGGTCGTGTATCGCGCGCAGCTTAAAGACCGGTCACGGAAGGCGAGTGAAGGACTGCAGCAATGGGCCACAGCACATCGAGCACCTCGTACGCCCAGCCTATGCGTCGAGCTCCACACCGGTCGAAGACAAAGTGTTGGAGGTGTTTGTCAGCGGTATACGGGATCCCGAGGTGAGAGCAACGGTGCGCTTGGGTCATCACGCAACATAGGAAGCAGCTTTAGCGCATGCCCTTGAAGTGGAAGCGGTACGAAGCGACTATAAAGGTCGTAAGGTGCACGAAGTCATAGCAGCGATTCAACCTCGTACTGGGCCTATATGTTACGGATGCGTTATATTAGGATGAGCTGCCGGACTCGGAAACAACCGAAATTGGTGTCGACGGCTACCCAAGTCAACAGCCAGGAGCTAGAAGCCGCCGCCACCGCTGCCGCCGCTATGAAGACCGCCAAACCTCCTCCGAAGCCACCGACGGCGTGCAAGCCGAAGAATGCTGACGTCCTGTCACGACGCCCATGCTCCGAAGGTTGAAACATTGCATCAAGCATTAAAGAAAGAATTAAAGAAGAGGTTAGGGTGATAAGGATGCAGGACCTAGACAACTCTTGTGCAAGGGAGCAAGTAAGCCAAGCTCAGAAGGAAGACAAAGATCTCAGCCTGATCATGGAATGGAAAGCCAAAGGACAGAGGCCCCTGGGGAGTGACGTGTCAACCTCAAGCGCAACGACTTAAGGCATACTGGGCTCAGTGGGACAACCTTATATTGGAGAATGGCGTGCTTTATCGGAGCTGGGAGTCACTCAACGGAATGGAAAAAAACCCTGCAAATGGTTATTCCTAGGAGTAAGGTGGCTGATTTGCTGAAGCTAGTAGGTACACGATGGCACTTCCGGTGGGCTCCTCGGCATCAAGAAAACCCTCGTAAAGATAAGAGATACGGCCCGGCACTAGATCCCAGGGGGAACGACAGCTGTATAACGTCGGAGCCTCTTGGGAAAGAATCGCCATCGCTGGGCCATTCCCTCAGACTGAAGACGGGAATAGATTCATCATCGTGGTTCAAGACTACTTCAGCAAATGTTCCGGCCATTGTTTGCAACTCTGAACCAAGAGGCGAAGACCGTGGTCAAGAAACTTGTCCAGGAGGTAGTATGCCGCTTTGGTGTACCATCATCCATTGCATTGTGTAATGGGACATCGATAATTCTATTGCTTTAATTTTTATTATATCAGTATAAATTATTAATGTGCGTTAATATTATTTCAGTATCATATTTTACATAGATTTGATGATATTTTCTAATTACCGTTGCATTAAAAATTATTCTTTCTAATTACCATACTCATAATTTTTTTAAGTCTCATTATCTAGAAAACTACCATTATTTGTTGCATGCCAAATTAATTATTGAATTTGTATCTTTGAATTGTTTCATATTTTAATGTGCTCCAGTCAACTCAGTGAAAAATAAAAAAGGTTATGGTAATTAGGCAAAGAACGCCGAATTGGAGAATGACCGTTAAGACGAGGCATATTCCATTTTTTTTAATTCACAGCTTAGAATCTGAGACATAAATAATATTATGTTTTAGGACAATGTTAGCTAGTAAAATAAATATCTTAACGAAGATGAGGCTTAGTAACATCCGAAAAGGTTGAAATACAAACCTGTTGATCTAGCAGAACTAGTTAAGTATTGTTACAACATTTTATTTGTTGATAAACTTGTGTGAAACGGTCTTTAAGCTCTTTGGTGTTGCCAGCATATAATTGTAGCTTATATATGCGTAAATAATAATATATTTTTATTATAATAAATTTCTCTCACCTTTTTTGTATCACTGGTTGACTGGCAAAGATTTAAGCGTTAAAGTTACCTTTTGTATCCTCATGAAACAACTGTAAGTAGGTACCTAATTAGTTGTAAGTGCTGTTTAAGAAGATGTGCAGAGGAGCTTTTTTCGGTTTTTTTGTCCTCCGCTATTGTTGATGATGCTACGTGATGTTATTTGGCTTATAACCTTTCTCGGTAAAATAAAGAATATGTAAAAATCATTTTTCAATTCCAAGAAGTATGATTAACTCGTTCAAACAAAATTCAAACTAAGTATATATTCAGATATTCCGCGCAGTGGTCATAGGTATGTATATCGGAACTAAAAAGTCCGCGAAATGACGTGATAATAATTATTTTTCCTAGATAATATTACGTTACATTTTGGTGTACTGAATCCCCTGAATCGATACAAAGAATGTCATCATAATTGAAATTCTAATGAGCTATAAGATTGTAATTAAAAATCGATTTTTACTAGTTGTAATTAATTACTAAGTTCATTAGTTAATCTGTGAATGGGTACGATGAAGGTATCTCTAAACAGGTCATGGTAGATGTTCTAGCACGATGATTATGCGAATGTACATCTATCTTCTGACCTTTTTAACGTTCCAACTCGAATTTCAAAAATCAAGATTTCATCAGATCTGAAATTCTAAACGTTTTGAAGTCCTAGGAAACTATTCTAACGATTACCGCGATGGTGTCTCTATATGAATTAATGAATGAATGAATGAATATATGAAAACTTCGTGTCTACATAATTATTTCCGTTCAAGCTAAAGTATCTACGACAGACAAACAACGGAAGCATTTTAATATTAGGTAAGTACTCCGATTGTCACTCTTTATATACGGAATACAAAAAACCTCGCTAATTACCCGGCAAAATATAATCACAGTTGTCGCCACACTGACCACCGAGCCAGTCGTCACTGCATGACGCGTAATAACCTTCGTTATAAGGAAAAATATTAAAAATCCTCAAACGGCTACCACAGGGCCGACCGAGTGACTGTGTCTTTAGTAGTGTAACTTATAGTGTAGTTTTAAATAGATTGGGTGGACTCAAGGTAAGTTTTTTACAGAGTTTTTAATGGTACATTATTATAAATTAATGCATTATTCCTAAACGCTGTTGTGAGGAATAGACGAAGTTATCATGTTAAAGAAGTTTGTAATTTTGTTAAAATAACTTTTTCATCCCACCTATTCGAAAAAGACGACTTGGTTCGGTCTTATGGGGACCCAAAGTTGGTGTTTTCTATTTAGCGGGCGGGAATGAATTTTCATATAACTTTTCCTGCCCGTTATTAACCGGAAAAGTAAATTCAGTTCGAATTGTTAGAAATTCATGGTTTTGTTTTGAAAAATGAGTTCTTTAGTTAGTTTAATTTGTTTAGTCGGTTAAGTCGGGTTAGTCGAGTTAGTCGGGTTAGTCGGGTTAGTCGGGTTAGTCGGGTTAGTCGGGTTAGTCGGGTTAGTCGGGTTAGTCGGGTTAGTCGGGTTAGTCGGGTTAGTCGGGTTAGTCGGGTTAGTCGGGTTAGTCGGGTTAGTCGGGTTAGTCGGGTTAGTCGGGTTAGTCGGTTTAGTTAGTTTAGTGACTGTGACAGTATTATTCCTGAATTTGAGGCGCCTTTTATTTTCTCATAGGGGGGGATGAAAAGTAGAGTGTATCACTCGGGAGCAAATATTTTTGGCTCGGGCGACATACTTTGAATCCCTCGCTACGTTCAAGATTCTACTAAAGAATCCTTTAGGTATCTACGAGTATGTTTTCTATTCATAGCTTTGAATATATTGTGACGGAAGTTAATGACATTAGTTTTCGCACATGTATGGAAGTTGGCTTGTTAAATTGAATCCGTATATGAGGAGAGGACAAGAATATGCTGTGCGGTTTCCACCTGTTTTGACTCTTGCTTTATCTGTCTTGTATCTTCTTAATTCAAGATAACATTGTTACAATTGTAACCGCTCTCACTCACATGCTCGCGAACTTTTGTACCTTGCACTTACGAATGTTTGCATTAATGTGTGGGAGACTACGCAAAGGCTTGAAGTTACGTCTAAACTAAACCGTCACAGCTTTGGCAAGTTGGAAAACCTCGAATGTATCAAACACTTTGCGTAAAGGTCGTCCTACACTTGATCGCGTATTCGCGCGAATGTGTGTGTCCGATTTCAGAATCTATGTACCCGTGAGCCGTGCCAACATTGATTTCACACAGATCACAAATCCAGAGGTTCTTAAGCTCATTTATCTCATCTATGAAATAATCTTTGTCAAAATAATATTATATTGATATACATTTACTTATAATACTCGTAACAGAGGTCATCGTGAGGTTATCTGTACGTTAGGAATAGTTATACAAATGTGTTAGGTCAAAGAGATTTACAATTCTACAAATGGACAGGAAAAATAATATATTGGACTCGTTTTACACAAGTATTTATTTAAATTAAGTAGGTACTTTAATATGTATTTTAAGATACTATAAGTAGTAGGTACTAGCTTCAACCCGCGTCGACGTGGATTTCGGTTTCCGCGATATTTCCCGATTATTTTCATGATAGCGATTAAGGTTAAATAAAGTTTTCCTAATAATGACAGCTTAAAATAGCCAGTAAGTATTTCCATTCATATGCCGGCAGCCTAGAATGTCGTAAAAGAGAAAATAAGTTGGCCTCTGTGGTGTTATAATTTGGAATTGAAAACTAATTTATTACCTGTGCTCACTGTTCAATTTAGATTGTAAGCAAATTTTTTTTAACCGCATTTTCAATTCTCGTCGTCAATCTACAATGTAACTTTATCATAGGGGCGGAAACCTGACATTTGTGTAGGACACAATTATTAGTAGATTGTATAAAAAGGGAGCAAAGTAATATTTTTACGGCGAGGGCGCTTTTTTGAATACAGAGTGAAGTGAGGGATTCTAGAGTAAAATCACGAGCGTAGCGACGGATTCTTTAGTAGAATCCTGAACGTAGCGAGGGATTCAAAGTACGTCGCCCGAGCCAAAAATATTTGCTCCCGAGTGAATACTTTTCATCCCCCCCTATGAGAAAATAAAAGGCGCCTCAAATTCAGGAATAATACTGTCAGTCACTAAACTAACTAAACTGACTAAACCGACTAAACCGACTAAACCGACTAAACCGACTAACCCGACTAACCCGATTAACCCGACTAACCCGACTAACCCGACTAACTCGACTAACCCGACTAACCCGACTAACCCGACTAACCCAACTAAACTAACTAAACTAACTAACTAAACCAACTTAACTAACTAAACTAATTAAACTAACTAAAGAACTCATTTTTCAAAACAAAACCATGAATTTCTAACAATCCGAACTGAATTTACTTTAATAAAAATATTATTTAAATAAGTGCGCGGAAAAGATCTTTTCCGCGCACTTATTTAAATAACGGGGAGGAAAAACTCATTCCCGCCCGCTAAAAGTTTCTTATAGAAAACACCAACTTTGGGCCCCTTTAAGTGCGAACCAAGTCGTCTTTTTCGAATAGGTGGGATGAAAAAGCAATTCCATATCGAATACGATGTCGAATGAACGCGGATGACCAAATCGTGAAACGTAGACGATTTAACGATCTGGCCAAACTGAGTTGAACATTTCATGAAATGCGACCATTTCATGAAATTATCGATCATTTCATGAAGTGAGCAAATCTACGATAAGGCCACGACATAGCTACAACTGTCTTACTTGCTTGAGTCTCGGGCCTCGGGGTTCAGAAGAAAACAAATATTGTTGTTTTCGTTCTCTCTGCTCTCCCTACTCGTTTTTCAATTATTACCATAAATAATAAGGTAACTTTTAAAGAAAACACCACACCTTCGATATCGTCAAGTAACTCAAAAACTACTCGTCAGTCTTCGCTAAAATTTATATAATACTACAGGAAACGCAACAGCTTTCGAATGAAAAAATAATCATAAAAATCTGAAATCTCAATAAAAATTTATGCGGTAACCTATATTTAAAAAAAATTGAGATCCACCTATTTTGAAAATTTTGCATGTTTTGTCTTTAATCAGGTACGACGCGGAAACTACTGAAACGATTTAAATAAAATGTGACATGGGTCTAACGTACGAACAAAGACCAGCAAGAAAACGGTTTTGTATACTTAAATATAATTAAAGCGAACATTTAAAGCCTAATTCAATATTATTTAATTAAATTATTAAAGGAGATGTTTCAAAATGTATGGAGCCCCGGCCACCTCTTTGTACACTATACTCAAAAATGGAAAAACACATTTAAAACAATTTTCAGTCATCCAATTCCTTTAAATTGCTTTAGTTTGGTGGTATAACACAAAAATATACACTTAAAATTGCAACACAATAACAATAATCCGTCATGGCGGTAAGCTGTCATCACATGTCAAGTTGGTTGATTTGATTGAAATTTGACAATGTACGTACATTTCTGTCATATTAAAGTGACACAGTAGACAGTTCGTGATCTATGATTTGGCAAGACGCCATGTTGAAACTTGATAAAATTAATGATAAATATACAAATTTTTGTACCAGAAAAGTATGCATTTAAGAAATTTTTCTTTATTTTTCCCGAATTTCATGAATTTTTCTCGATTTTTCGAGGTACTGTACATGTTGTGGGCCGGATTTGAAACATCTCCTTTAGCGTGGGTGTGAGAAGTCCGTTGTTTCATATAACAATTAAAATTCAACGACAACGTTTCGCAAGCAAAAACAATGTCAATCTTATTACATAAAAGTGAAAGGTCACTCACTCACCACGCCATATCGAAAACCACTTCACGTATACACATGTTTGGCAGAGATAATAAATAATAATAAATAATAAACGCTAACACACTCATACCCCCGCAGTAGGTTACTGTAGGTACCTGTGTCGCGGGTGGCATGGACTACACATATAACACATCACAATTACACCCATGACCCGAGTACAAATATTTATCTGCCACATAAATATCTGCCCCGGCCGGGAATCGAACCCGGGACCCCTCGCGTCGCAGGCAGGGGTCGCTACCAACTAGGCTACAGGGTCGTCAATTGAGGGAGATATTGTTTATATAGATAGCAAACGTCCATTAAGAACAGATTTTGTCAAATTTCTTCCCTAAAGGGCTAAACTTAGGGGTATTTAAATCGATCAAAAGTAATTTCTCGCGGGCCAGCAAGGGTAACAGCCTGCTGGTGTTATGTAAAAGTGAAGTGACCTCACTCACTATTCACGAAATATGAAAAACCACATTTAAAATTTTTGAAAGTCCTGATTTGAGTCTTGTTCTCTGTCTCTGACACTGCATGCTCCTTTGCTACCGTAATTCCATAAAAAATCCATTTACCGACGTCATTCATAGTTCTATAGTGAATACATAATTATGTAAGTACCTTCATCACATAGCCTTTTAATGTTGAATAGGTACGTAATTTAGGATTCGTTTCGCGGTAATTTACCGTGTAACTACAAATGTAACTACAATAATACGCAGAGTAAATTCCCCGATAAAACTGGCCTCGTACTCGGACGGTACGAGTATAACTAGCCAAGGATGGTCGGTTTGGTAAATAAATTTAGGAATAAAATCTAATTAAACTATTATGTCAGTGTTTAACAAAAACTCCACTCGTTGGTAAAGTAACCATGATTACAAATAATTGCAATACTTACATCTGAGCCCCGATTCTGCTAATTTATTAATGCATAAATTGAATCTCGTTTGAATAGTCGACGCATTTTTTAAGCGACTTCAAAAAAGGAGGTTCTCAGTTTCACCTGTATGTAGATATGTACTCGTACATATGTATCTATATTTGTGCGCGATTATCTCGCGTTTGGTTGAACCGATTTTGATGCGGTTTTCAGCATAGTATTTGTCAGACTTAGGAGAAGGTTTTAGGCATATTGTTTGGCTGGACCGATTTTGATACGGTTTTTAGCATCATGTTTATTAGATTTAGGAGAGGGATTTAGGAATATTAACCGCGTTTAACTGAACCGATTTTTACTTTTTGGCGTTAAAGTCGGTTCTATTGTGTTAAAATCGAGCCGCAATTGACTGACTGAGACAACAGTAATTTTATGAACGTAAATAAAAAATTCCACGATCAAGATGAGGACATCTGCTAGTTAAAGGACGAAAAATAAACAAAAAATACTTATATTTTCGCGTCACTTGGCCTAACCCGTCTATCCAGTACATTCCAACCTATCTGACATTTACAAGTTAGGTACCAGCCAGCTATCTTGATGGCCTAACTAATAAAATCGTCTTCATTGCTTTTTAAGGTTCCGTACCCAAAGGGTAAAACGGGACCCTATTACTGAGACTTCGCTGTCCGTCCGTCCGTCCGTCCGTCCGTCCGTCTGTCACCAGGCTGTATCTCATGAACCGTAATAGTTACACAGTTTAAATTTTCACAGATGATGTATTTCTGTTGCCGCTACAACAACAAATACTAAAAAAACAGAATAAAATTAATATTTAAGTGGGCGCCCATACATTCGACGCCTCAGTGATAGAAAACAGAATAAAATTAATATTTAAGTGGGCGCCCATACATTCGACGCCTCAGTGATAGTTACCATTCGGTCCAAGAGATGGCGTTGTGCGTAATATGTAGCTACAATAAAAGAATTAAATATTTAAGTGAGGCTTTCATACAACAGACCAGATTTTTTTGGCGTTTTTATACATAATGGTACGGAACCCTTCGTGCGCGAGTCCGACTCGCACTTGGCCGGTTTTTAATTTTCCTGTACCTAATAATTCTCGCTGAGAGAACTAGATGTGCTTAAAATGTAAAAATAATTTTGACAATAACGAAACCAACTTCAGTATGAGAAATTCTAATGAATAACATACATAGATGATAAAATTGGTGGCAATAAAAAATCAATTATGTTCTTTCAATTAAAAAAATATATAAAAATCGAATAACAAATGACAGAGCAATTTCTAGAAATACAGAAAAAGAATGTAGACGTCAAACATATTACCTCCACCTTATCTTGAACTACCTAACTGTTTACAAAAAAAATACCGACTCCATAGCCAAGAAGATAGCTCAATAATTATTCGCCAGATGTAGAAATTATTCTGTCAGGATGGATGGATGAATAAATATTTCACGATGATAAATATGTCGACCATTATATCGAAGTGAACGATTCATATTTTATTTACTCATTAGGTACAGTTATTTGTTTTACTGACCGCTTTAACGCCCGCGTGGAAGTTAAATTATTCGCTTTATACAAAAAAAGTTAACTACTCCAACATCGATAAGCAAAGATTACTAAAAACCACCCCATATGGGTGTAAAGTTCAGATCGACTCCAGACTTTCATAAAATTGTAATGCTTTTATATACCTACTAGCGACCCGCCCCGGCTTCGCACGGGTGCAATTACTATTTAATGGATGTTATTATACATATAAACCTTCCTCTTGAATCACTCTATCTATTAAAAAAAACCGCATCAAAATCCGTTGCGTAGTTTTAAAGATTTAAGGACACAAAGGGACAGAGAAAGCGACTTTGTTTTATACTATGTAGTGATGAAAACATTAGGTAACAAACCATCGTAGTCGTCCCTACAATTTTCGAAATCGATTTCTCTGAGATGTCATCAACGGAAAATAATATTTAATTCAATTCAAACCAGTAGTTCCTGAGAATAGCGCGTTCAAAGAAACAAACTCCTCCGTTTTATATTATAAGTAGGCTATAGATTTATGTTTTCTCTTCCAGATGTTGAAGTATCTAGTCTTCGCGTGCGTGGTAGCTGCTGCAGTGGCGCAGCAGATGCAAGGTGACCTGGACTCCGTTCTGCTGCAGATCTTCGGAGACCCCAACAAGAACAAGAACCAAGCTTCCACCATCGTCCCTCCCGCGGGGACGCCAGGTTGGTGTGATTTTTAAAGACTTCAAAAAACTTCGATCAACACAACCAAAGACTTTAAACCCGTCTACAGAAATTAGGACCCATACGAAAAGAAAGCACTTTTTTATTTAGTTTACTTTAAACACAGCCAGTGGGGATGTGCATTAAAAGTTTTAAAAATCACGTAGTTAGGTACGCAAACGAAATGCAACTAAACTACCTACCAGAGTGTTTTACTTTCAGTATTACATATAGAATTAGTTTATATAAGTTTTAAACTAGCAAAATAAGACAATGTATGAACTTAGGTATTTCATCATCATCTTCCTGCCCATTTCCCAATTTTATTTGGGGTCGGCGCAACATGTTTTTCTCTTCCATTCGTCCCTATCAGCCGTCACTTCTACACTGACTCCTTTATCTTTCATATCATCTCTCACACAATCCATCCATCTTTTCTTTGGTCGTCCTCTTCCTCTTCGTCCACTCACATTCATATCAATCATTCTTCTTGTCACATGCGTTTCCTCTCGCCGCATCACATGCCCATACCACGACAATCGGCTCCCTTTCAATTTTTCTGTTTTTCTGTATGCTCAATATTTCCTCAAAATATTTTATTGGACGAAAAACACATCGTACTACACTATTAATAAGTTTTATGTTTATTAATAACTATAGATACCACAAGTAGTTTTGCTGCTGTAATTAGCAATAACAATTTTGTTATTTTCCTTGTGTCTGTGACTATTGTTTATTTGGCATCAATAGGTATATATAAATAATGCTAGCTGACCTGGCTGACGTAGTTCTGCAACATATTATGTATTTACTCAAAAGATGTAAGAGTTAAAGTGCATAGAGTTCCTTCACCCGGGGAATTACCACGGCCCGCCACGGTACGTAATAGGTACCATTTCTAGTACTAAACTTCTACCGCGATAATAAGTAATTGCTTTAACAGCAATTGTGTTCCGAACGGTGTGGTATAGCCGGTTACACTTTTTTAGAGGCTACCATCTCCGCCCTCAGGGATAGAAAACATTTATGACCGAATAACAACGGGGCTAATTCAGGCTTTTTCTTGGTCGGTCACAGTTGTCCTGGGCAACAATGAAAGGGTGGTGCTGCCATGCTCGAAATTTAGGTAGTAACCAAAATTGTATAAAAAAATTATCTAAAATTCTGTACACCTTTTGGTAATGCTCGTAAAATGCAGCACGTAACTTTTGATCAGCTCAATGAAACAATACATCCATCCTCTCAAACATTCGCATTTTTAATATTATTAGGATTTATCAAGTGGACAAACATCAATAATCTATGAGACTAAGTATTAATAAATACTTTCTTTAATTTCTTTTATTCTATTATGTATCATCGTTTACTTTATAGGAGATATTTGAGTAAAAATGTGTGAAGCGTCTTCATAAGACCAATAGACACCAAAAATAATATTTTTAGAATTTTGTCCGTATGTCTGACCAAGCATCAGCAAAATTAACTAGTGAATATTGAAACGCGCAAAATTCTACTGAATATTTTTTTTGCCCAAAAAATAATATATTTCATCTTAATCGCTTAGAAACTGAGATATAAGCAATATAACTATTGCAGGACAGCTGATAAATAAATGCGAAAATACCCCAAAGCGAGGGCAATTACATAATAGTACATTATGATACAAGTTTGCGAAGTTGGTCATTACAGTCGAGGCGGTATTGAGCCCGAGCCACAAGGCGAGGGCTGTAATAGAGCCAAGACTGTAATGAACAAAGCACTTGCGAGGAAAAAAACAATTAGGTATCGACATTTTTCAGTCACAAATCAGCAAATTATAAACGAACAAATGTTTGCACAAAATGGCGCGTTTTATTTTTTCGCGCGCCGTATCTTTGGTTGAATAACTATGCGCGCGCAGGTTAAGTCCAGAGGCACCGAACATTCAGCCACAATATATTAAACTAAATAATTATGTATTTCTAATAAGAATTTACGGTAATTAATGATTTATAATATTGTATTTTTTAAATGCTTTAATAGATAATTAGATGAAGTATAATCTTATCTTATCAGATTTTGACTAAGTACAACAAGTTTATTTATTTACAAAATAACAAATCTTTTGGTAACAACCTCTTTACGGATATTAAAAAAAAAGTGGAATAAGAAAAACACTAGTGCGGCAATGAAAAGTAAAACGCACTAGTGCGTAATAAACCGCATTCCGGGCGTAAGACTAAAGAAAAAAATAATATCAACTTTACGAGCAAGTGTGTTGAAAAATATAAAATAAATAAGCGATTAATTTTAAGGTCACATTACCAGGAAAATGATGGTTAAAACACTTAAAACTCAGCTATGAATATACCTAATATTTTCCCGGCTTCTCGGAACACGTTTAATTTAAAGTCAAGACCAAGTTACATAACTTCCTCTTGCGGTTATAAATGATAGCATTTTGATCACAGTGACAGGTTTCTGATTGTTATTGATTATATTATTATTAGAGGTTAATTATCGCTGGTGTCATCATAAAGTGACGTTGTTTTTTATTTATCTTTGCGCCATACTTTGTAAGATCGGTTAAAATTGTAGTTTAATTAACACATTGGTGTAACGGTTTGTTGTTATTATGTATCTTTAAATAACTTTTAATAAAATATAACCGACTTTACCGCCGAAAAGTAAAAATCGGTTCAGTTAAACGCGTTTAACATTCCATCTCCTAAGTCCGATAAACACGATGCTGAAAACCGCATCAAAATCGGTTCAACCGAACGCGAGATAATCGCGTACAAATAATCAAATATACATACATACATACGTACATACACATAATATACAGGTCAAACTGAGAACCTCCTTTTTTGAAGTCGGTTAACAAATATAATTTTAATCTGTGATGGGTTCCGGAGAGCTCGCCATACCACCACACACCACCACCACATGTCTGCACCTATAAGTGCAAACTACCATTGAAAAGAGTGAAAAGATTGTGAAGTAATTATATATGTCGGAGACACTCGTCAGGATGGTGGTACAATGCTCCGATCATCAGGTTGTAAGGTGTAAAATAAAACACAGTGACTGTGGGCGTTCAATACTTATTTCTTCATGATTTAAATTGGGTTTCAGGTTACACAGTTCGATTTAATTTGATTAAAGCCTTTAGGTTAAGTTAAAACGTGGCACAACTGAAATACACTTAGAGAAACGTTATGCCGTCGGGCATAGGTACAACGCATTACGCAGTATAGGATTTTATTACAAAGTACACTAGTTAACTTAATGCGACCGTTCAGCTCGACGTCTGCTCGAGAAGTCCCCGCTGTTCTGTTCGTAAAATCGTAAGTGGCTGCAGAGGTGCCCTCTGTTGGGTTCCCCCTCTCCGATATCCCATCGAGACACGTTTACAATTCGTACAGAGTTGCCATTTAAATTACAGTTTCCGGATTTACGTTTTATTCAAAGTTTAATGATTTATTTACTTTGATTTTAATCTAATTTTATTTCCGATTCCGACATATAAAATAATTATGTTCTGATTTAAGATTGCAGTCAGCATAATTTAATTTTAATGCCTAATGCAGCTCCGCTTACCGATCTGCGCGCGACTCGCGGACGGGCGCACAGAAAATCAGAGGGTCGTGGTAATACCGCGCCATTTCTCTGAGTGCGAGTGTGCGACCCTTTTTTATCATGTTGGCACTTCTGCAGCTGCAACTTTGAACGGAACCAAATAAACAACTCAACTCACTCACAATAATTCTAAATGTTGTAGAAGTGCTTTATGATGAAATAAATGTTTCTATGTCTATGTCTAAATTAATTCGCCTTGGTATTGACTAGGTAGCGCAATCATCTTTCTTTTTTAATATCAGTTTAAAGCCTGGCTTCCCCAATATATTCTGCATAGATCTCCATGCTAGTTATTATAGCGTACTATGCGGTCACGAAACTCAATTACGAAAGAGTTTTATGTATGTAGTTATTAAATTATTACTAGGAAAACCTGCAAAACGAATAAATAAAAAAATATATTTATATTATTATATAGTGTGTAATATTATATAGTGTGTAGCCTTATTTATTTTTATTCATATATTTCCAGACCCCAATGATACATCGTGCAAGTTAGAGAACGACGAGGTAGGCGAGTGCGTCCGATACTACTTGTGTAACGCGAACAACTCCGTCATCACCGATGGCGTTGGCATCATCGATATCAGGTAACACCAATTGGTAATCTGGCTGCCTTTAACTCTTTACTGTCTTCCTCTATTGAGCATGGGTCAAAAAACAACAGACTCCCTCCCCCTTCCCCTTTCTCTCCCTCTTCACCCTGGACCTGCGGAAAAACTGTCTCAAAATACCCGATTTCAAACCGTCCCCCACACTCCGCCTATTTGATTCAGCTTTGCCAACCTGGATAGAGGCTGGTTACACCAACGGTTATTTTTATTATCCATGTCATTCGCGGGCAGAACCTTTGTACCAGTGTTTCATCCTCTATTTGTTGTATTACAGAGTTCGCGAGGGTCCCTGCCCGTCTTACCTGGACGTGTGCTGCGCTGTGCCCGACAAGAGAGCCCCGGAGGAGCCCATCACCCCCTCACCCAACGTGCAGCCCATGGTCCGTAGCATTTATATCTACTTCTGGACATGCAAAATTGGTCACTTGTGTTACTTGAAATATCGATAACGATGAGGCAGGGAGGCAGTGTTTGGTTGTAGACGTCCACTTAGAACAGTTTTGTTAAACTCTCGGGTTGAGAGTGTGTTGGAAATTGCGTCAGCATGAAAATTGTTCTTTAAGGTCCCCGCAAACTAACTGCAGCCACCGGCGGCTGTGGCGCTTCTTTTTAGAAGCGCGATCCGGCCAACAGCCAACAGCTCCAATAACAGTGAGTAGGATTCAGCCGAAGCGGGTGTTGGCCGGACCGCGCTTCTTAAAAGAAGCGCCACAGCCGCCGGTAGCTGCAGTCAGTCTGCGGAGACCCTTAGGATCATGGCTAGAAATGCTAAACTACCTTTTTAAATGTTTACGTTAACGATACTTAGAGGATAATACGTACCTAAAGGGAAACTAAGAGATAAAAGTTTGTTTAAAATCAGTCAAGAGTACTATTAAGAGTAGTAGGTACTACGCGGCCAACTACTAGTTCTAAAAAGAAATAGCCAACACATGACACCTGAATTGGTTAATGTTGCCCCTGTACATTAGCAACACTTAGGTAGGTCTTTATGTTATGGCAAACGTGACACATCTCCTATTGATGGTCCACTACCGAACACGGGTCTCTTATAACTGAGGAGGCTACAATAAACGTCACCACACTTCTCCAATGTATAATTGATGCAGGGGTTAGTGGTCAACCCTAGTCTCGAAAAGGTTAATGCCGCCTGCAAGGCTACGGCTACTTATTGACAATCAAAATTACCTACGTTATGTTCTTTTTCTCCACCAGCGCGAAGGATGTGGACAATGGAACAAGGATGGAGTCGGTTTTAAGACAACGGGCGATGTGAACAACGAGGCCAAGTTCGGAGAGTTCCCCTGGATGGTCGCCATTTTGAAGTGAGTACAGTTATACAAAATGACGCTTTGCACTTGTAAGATTAGATGTACTTGAAGTTTGTAGTTTGACGTAACTTTTGAATTAGAAACACCTGCTTAAATTTAACCCAACCACTGTATGACTGACTGCATTTCCATGGGTTTATCCGGCTCCAGGTGTGTGACAAAACTCCTGATACAGAGAGGGAAAAATTGGATCTCCAAGTCAGATTAATTTTTATCATTTAAGGGTGTATCTAACAACCATAATTGGTACCTACTTGAATCCCACCCACGTCTTCACCCATGAATATGTTTTTTATACAACAGCAAACGAGCATACAGAACCACCCGGTTGCCGGGAGTGACCTCATAACTTTTGACTGGGTGTTCAGATTTTTATAATTTTTCTATTCGAAAGCTGTTTGCCTGTCGTCGAATCCCATATAAAGAGCGATATTTGACGCATAGTTTTTGAGTCCTCCCTACTTATCAATCTTGAAGTCAGTTATTATTTTGTAAAACGTTAGTTACTGACGACTATTTTCATATCAAATTAAAGTCGGCAAGCTGATCTTGAGTACCTGAGTAGTGCGCCTTCAAGTATAGGTATTAGAGGTAGACCGTGATAACCAAGACATAAAGATGATAATTGAATGCTTTTGTTTAAGTTCATCCGTTAACCACCACATGTGTAACGATGACATCAGTTCATAGCTTATACTGTATATTTGTGGGCTACAGTGAGTGGATGTTTAACCCCCACATTTTCTACTAAATAGAAGCTAGACTCGCATGTATAGCTTCTCTTGCGTCGCAGTGGATCAACGGCTTTATTGGTGAATTGGTCGGAGTATTTTTCTATAAGTCCTAGGGTATAAGGGTGTCATCATA
This sequence comes from Hesperia comma, assembly GCA_905404135.1. Taxonomy (NCBI): domain Eukaryota; kingdom Metazoa; phylum Arthropoda; class Insecta; order Lepidoptera; family Hesperiidae; genus Hesperia; species Hesperia comma. The sequence goes on along the minus strand of FR990015.1, from coordinate 16,885,773 downwards.
CCGGCGGTTAGCGAGCGCTTAAAAAGCGAGAACGCAAATAACGCCCTGGTTGCGCAACGAAGACGTCACTATAACGCAGCGATCTCGCCGCAAATAGCTGTGGCCATTTATTACACTTTCTTAGAAAAGCCCAGTTTACCCTGCCTCTCTTCACGTGCAATAAAATTATAGAAGCCTAACAACATCGTATTCTACATTACCAACTCTAACAACGTCTCCAAACCGTTGCGTTTTCGTTGTGCGCCTGCTCCACTTTGAAAACGCTCGTAAACCGCCGGTATGATAAAAGCCTAATGTCCACCCTTTTTGAGACCAAACTAACACCATGATTGTTGTGCAGTAGACTCTTCCTAGACTCGCTCAGTACCTTCGTAGATTCGTGGAATGTTTTTAAAATGATTATGTACAAGTAGTTAAATGAAATGGTGTGCATGTGTAAATGTGTACATAGTAAATTCGCGACGAACTGACAGCTCCGAAACTAAGTTAAGCATGTTTCGTTACGAAATCCACAAATAACTGCATGCCAACGTACTTACTCGTACTTAAATATAATTTATTACGGTTATTGTTTAAATTGACTGCGTAAAACACTGCGCAAATTCTGAGCGGTCATAAAGTTTGGCTCGAATTTTTATACTTTAATATCACATTCATTTCGTAGCACCACAGGCAAACCTAGAGTGGACCAATGAACATAACAACGCTACACGCTCATAGAGGCACTAGGATTCCTTACGCCATTGACAACACAAGACATGGATACCCAGGTCGAGTTCGGAAATTTTCGTAAAACTCATCATTAAAACCTGCCTCATTGGGAAACGAACCCATGACCCTGACCCTAAACAGCGATTCGGCATGTTCACCATTGCACCATTAGTCGTTTCATGTATCGTCATTTTCATTACTAACATAATTTAAAAAGCAGTCCCAATAACCTCAACCCTAGCACTGCTCCTCTTCCTCACCCAGCTTAGAATTTCTTTATAATTTTATGAAAGGGAGGCGGAACTTGATGTTAGGGTGGAGCCGGTGAACGACAACGATCCTGAGGGGCAGAAGCTGAACGTGTACGTCGGAGGTGGCTCCCTGATCCATCCCAGTGTGGTGCTCACGGCTGCCCACTACGTGTCTGTCGCTAAGGCCTTAAGAGTACGAGCTGGTGAATGGGACACCCAGACGACGAAGGAAATCTACCCCTTCCAGGACAGAGATGTCACCAAAGTAGAAGTGCACAAGGATTTCAATAAGAGTAAGTGGTTTTGATATTTTTTTTATTGAAAAGAAGATATTCTAAGGGTGGTACATGATAAGGACACCAGGATTTGATGATGGCCTCCCAAAGAAATTGAGGGGAACATTCTAAAATTGTAGGGGCGACTAGGACGTAAGTTAATGTTTTAATTTGTTCATCAATTTGTACTGACGAGAACTACCCTATTAAGCACCACCTGGCGAATAGTTTTTGAGTTATATCTGCTTACCGATGTTGAAGTTGAAAGTGAGTTATAGTTTTGCTAAAGATAAGTTTATTTTCAAGTAAATCAAACATTATCTATAAATTGGCAATATTCTTATAGATAACCTGTTCTACGACGTTGCTCTGCTCATACTGAAGTCGCCCATGGATATGGCGCCCAACGTGGGAGTAGCCTGTCTGCCTCCGTTCAAGGAGCGCGCCGAAGGCGGCACCAGGTGCTTCGCCTCGGGCTGGGGCAAGGACAAGTTCGGCAAGGAAGGACGCTACCAAGTTATCCTAAAGAAGGTAAGAACCTAAGCTCAACATTTTGTCAGTACCCCGGTCATTTGCGTGGAAACATTTACTTGAATATTGGACGAATGTTTGCACGAATGACAGGATGAAACTCAAGGGTGTGTGAAGTCGGCCAATCCGCACTTGGCCAGCGTAGTGGACTATGGCCTGAACCTTCTCATTCTGAGAAGGGACCCGTGCTCAATAGTGGGCCATGATGGCTTGAGATGATTGCACGAATGTGTTGGAGACTACGCGAAGGTTCAAGGTTCGCGCGCTTTAAATGTCTTAGGAATCGTCAAATAATCGAATGAAAATTATATTTTTACGTAATTCTGAATAGATAATTATCTCTTGTTTGGCGTGATATACCAAGACAACAGTGTTCAACACAGATACGATAATGGTCTTCCCTTTTCTCCTGCTGAGGCGACAATGGCCTCCAACTTTCTCCTTTAACCTTACCTTATCGTTTTCTAGGTGGAGATACCAGTAGTGGAACGCCGTCAATGCCAGAACTCGCTGCGCAAGACCAGGCTTGGGAACTTCTTCGAGCTGCACTCCTCGTTCATGTGTGCTGGCGGTGAACCCGGCATTGACACCTGCAAAGGTGACGGTGGATCACCCCTCGTTTGTCCTATCCAGGTAAACTCACTTGGCTATCACTGCTTGTTCTGTTACTATTCCTATTTTTTATGGATTTTATTTTATTTTAGGTGTCCCCCGTGCATAAAGCACCATCCTTTCGCTGTCGCTCATAACTACTGTGAGCGACCTAGAACAAGACTCAAATATGGACTAGGATGGCTTGTCCAATTAGTAGATGGTGTTAGAATGTTAGTTGCTTAGTTTGTTTAGAAATGTGAGGACTTGGATAGGAATTGTTAGTGGCAGTTAGTCCAGGTTATTGTTATTGTTAGTAAGAGTCTCCTTCTAATTCTGACGGTAATTGAGATGGTCGCCTCTAAAAAGTGTTACCGGCTCCACACCTTATTAACTGGACCACAATTATTGTTCTTAAAATAATCATTACAATGACATAATTATTATGATGCTAAGTGCCTTGGCTCTACCTGGTACTACCACGGGTGAACTCTAAGCTTGCATGGGTAAACACCGCGTGCGTCAAACTGCAGCCCGCGGCGGGTATATTGAAGTGACGAAAATTTCAAAGGTGTGGAAAACGGTATTGCAAGTAGAATCTCATACAACTAGCGGGGCCCAAATAGTGTCTAAATAGGGTCCTAAAGAGGGCCCTTGTGCGACCATTGGTCAGAAAAGTTTGACGACCGCTGCTCTAACATTCCTGCTTTATAAAAATTAGAACCTTATTTCTTAATAAAACTATTTCGTACCTCCTTCCAGACCGAAGTAGACCGTCTGGTGCAAACCGGTATCGTGGCTTGGGGCATCGGCTGCGGGGAAGGAGGCACCCCGGGAGTGTACGTGGACGTCTCCAACGTGAGGAACTGGATCGACGACAAGGTGGTCGGCAATGGCTTCGACCCCAAAGTTTACACTTACTAATGTCACAAATGAAACAATGAAATTAATTCGTCATAACAACCGTTATTTATTTAATTGTCTCGAAATAAAGTCCTTGTAATAGTTGTAATGAGATGTAGTTGCAGTAAAAAATAATAAAGTTGGAATTTTTTTCTAAATGTCAAAACACCAGAATGTAGAGATGAACCATGTTAAATAACAATCAACTAATTTTAAACTTTACTTATCTTGTTTACTTTGATATCCATACGCGTATCATATCAAAACTAAACGGTATTATTAAAGGAAACAAGCAGATTAAATGTTAAGAATACTCAACAGCCATTTTTTTTTGTATTTTTTTAGGTTTGATAATAAAAATGTAAACAGTGAAACATTGCTTTTTAATACATATTTCGAATTCGTTACCACGAGTCAACAAATTGAATTAGTGTAGGTAACTAATTTTTAAATACTAAACATTTTTTTAAATAAGTAAATGAAAACCTTTGACAATGATCTAATGCATCGTTTCTTAACCTCAGGTCGCGACCCAAATCCGGGTCGCGGGCGGTATTGGGATGGGTTCGGGGGAATTTTGAAAAGACATAAGCTGTCTTTTTTACAGCCTGAAGGACTGACGTAAAAGCAGACGAGCCACCTGATGGTAAGTGGTCATCGTCGCCTATGGACACGAGCATCACCAGGGGAGTCACCAGTGCAACGCCGGCCTTGAAGGAGAACTCTTTTTTTACACCTTTCTTGAAAAACCCCATATCATAGCGCTCGGGGAATACCTCAGAAAGAAGCTCATTCCACATCTCGCACGTTCGCGGCAAAAACTATCGTGAAAAACGGACCGTAGTCGTTCGCCACGAGTCCAAGCGATGTGGATGAAACTTCAATCTTCGACGAGTGATCTGATGATGGAAGGGTGAAGTTAGCACCAAATCGAACAATTCCTCGGAGCAATCACCGTTGTAAAGCCGGTAGAGCACGCAGAGCCATTCCATGTCTCTCCTCAGACTTACTTAGGTGTTCTAACCTGTTAGTGACTCGTAGGTCGTTGACAATTCGAACCGCGCGCTTCTGTACGGCGTCAAATGGACTAAGCTGGTATTGTGGCGCCCCTGCTCAGAGATGAGAGCAGTACTCCATGTGAGGCCTGACCTGTGCTTTATAAAGCATCAGTAGGTCCCTCGCAGTGAAGTACTGCTTCGCCTGGTTTAGGACACCAAGCTTATTGGAGGCCAATTTGGCCTTAGCTTCCAGATGACTCCGATACTGCAAGTCGCTCGAAATGTCAACGCTCAGAATCCCAACACTTTTACCAACGGCGAGCGCGGTACCCTGGAATTGAGGCGCCATGACAAATGGGGTTTTCTTAGCGCAAAACGCGCAAATTTGTCTTCGTTCGTGGGGTTGAACTGAATTAAATTGAGTCGACCCCATTTAGAGACTTGCTCCAGAAAATTCTCTACTTTAGACACAGGTTTGATTCTGCTATCCTCCACTTGTGACCAAGAGGCATTTGCAGGGCCTGTATAATAGGCATCTCCCGTGGTGTCATCTGCATAGCAATGAATGCCGTTTGCACGCTCCAGCATGTCATTTATATGCAGAATGAACAGAGTACGAGACAGCACAGACCCTTGGGGAACACCTGCGTTTATGGGTTTCAAATCTGAGCAACAACCATCGACTACGACCTTTATAAATGTCGCTCAGACAGAAAGCTGGCTATCCAACTGCATGACCTCTCAAAGAGACCGTAATGACATCATCATCATCACCAGCCTTTTAATGTCCCCACTGCTGGGGCACAGGCCTTCGTTGCTGATAGAAACACATAAGGAGAATGAGCCATAACCCACCAAGCGGGCCCAGGTTCTCAATTTGTCTGTATGTTGTTTTTTCTTATGTGTTACCTCAGAACTTCGTACTGGGTGAATCGATTTCAATAATTCTTTCGCCATTCGAAAGGTAATGACTGCCGCCTGGTCCCATAAATTTGAGCGACATCTGACGGTCAGTTTTTGAGTTTTCTCGATTTTGAAGTTTTTTATTTTTTTTGTAAAAAGTTAGATATAGAAAGATAGAAATGCTGCTAAGTTGATGTGCTGTATCATTAAGACTACATCAACACTTCCATCAGGCGGGTTTGAAGGCGAGCAATGAATTATTAGAAATAAATAAATAATAGGTAATATAAGGACGATTATATTAGGGGTTGTGTCCAGGAATTACATTTATTTTCTTAATCCCAATCCTCTATCCCAGCATTCCCAGCATTCTTCACACTTTTTTGGACAAGTTCTGCACAAGGGCTCTTTTGGGGCTAAGGGCTGCACAAGGGCCCTTAGCTATAAAGGCGCCGCCTGTTAGCTGTATGAGCGCTTGCAATGCCGTGGCTTGCCCTGATAGATACAAAGAGTTCAAAAGTAGAGGGCAGAAGCCAGGCTTCAGAGCGTACCTAGGATAAAAAGAGACGAAATCTTTAGTAATCACCTTTCTCTTTCTGGCTCAGCGGGATCGGAGAGAGATAGGTAATTACCGTTATCGTTGTTTCTCTTTCTAACCGATCACCTTTCTCTTTCTGAATTCTTGAAACAAATCAATATTTATACGATACATCTACTATATCGAAACCCGAAACATTGTTTTCGTTTGCCCATCCCTAACCTAACTGTCAACAACGAAACGCAACAAAACGCAACACATTAGACGTTCAGAAACGATCAATACATGGAAGATTTTAAATCAAACTTAATTTTTCAATTGGTAAAGAAAAACGTTGAAATAAGTATGGGTAGAATTACTTTAAATTAATTAATTATTTTTACTTACTGGACTCATTTATATTTATTGCACAACATTAAACGTCATTCGATCATTTTCCATTAAATTTTAAGACGTGACAACATGGCCGCGCATAGAATGTATATTACCTCGTAATATCTCTATGAATGAAACAGTATAGACGAGCGATTTTAAAGAACTATACGATCAATGTATGAAAAAAACTATCACAAATAATCTGTGCTCGGATAATATTGAATGGCCTATGATAGCCGGGTAATTTTTTATCATGTCGCCTCAACTCAGATCGGCGCCATCCATCACTATATAAATGTATGCAAAACCGCAAAAAGACCAGAAAATTGTATTGTATTTAAATATTTATTTCATCGAAATAGGTTTTTAACAAAAACTTTTCGAAATTCAAACTGCGCCATCGCTTCAACAAATCCTTGCGGTAAGTGGTCTTGGAAGAAGAACGGCAAGAACTCCCAAAGAGCTTATTTTCCTACTTACGGTTTCAGATACTGCTATCTAATAACAAATTGCAAATCCAGGTCAAGCCATTACAAATTAATAAATTTTAAGAAAGCTGGTCACTGGCATATTTGGGCGCGTTCCATTTAGCGAATACAACGCTCAAACATCTGTTTTTTTCTATAGAAAATGTAATCGCTTAATGGAATGCACCCTTAGTGAGCGGGATGTGGATATACCTTATTGGAGACTCATAAAAAAATTCTGTTGGCTCCACTGACATGCGTCATCAGTGACAAAAACTTTATTGTCAGTGTCACGATGACAAGTCTAGAACACGCGAAATAAACGCAAGTGCGGTCTTGTACCTACTCTTGTATCGTATCGTACGTAAAATCTAAAATCGTCATCGTCATTTCAATCACCTGTTTTATCCTAATCGCGCGTCTGCTCTGCTCACAGCACGTCAAAGTTCAAACGTCATACTGAGCCGTCTGCCGTCGCGCGTTCTTAGTTCTTACCGTGGCCGTTTCTTGAAGTGCTAATATTTAATCAATTGTTAGTGAATTGGTCAATCGTTTTCGCTCTCGGGCACAGTGGATTACATCGGGTGAGTTTTTTGTGCAAACTTTTAGGTTACCCGGCGTTCTGTACGAACAATATACTATTATCAATATATTATCTATGAACGGTTATCTTGATCTTCAAAAGCCGTATTAAACAGGGATTGTGGTTTTGATTCTGCATTATTACCTATATATTATTGCCTCGTCATTCGGTAGCTTAGTTTAATTTAAATGACAATTGTGTAAACGGGCGTTTTAACATTCGCATAATTAATATATAATTATGGAGAAATATATTGTATCATTTATATCGATCTATTTGATAACTAGTTGATTGGTATATCGTTTGGCGTTAAGCAGTCTTAACTTATAAATAAAGACTTCAGAATCATTTGTTGGGTACTAAAATATTTACTTGATTACCTTGATTAAGACAAATGTCTACTACCATCGATATCTTGTTAAAAGTAATCGTAAAAGGTAGTTTTATCTATGTTATAGATTTTATTCGAAAATCGTTATAAAAACACCTTTTAACACCTAATAATAACTAGAATGTACATAAAAGAAATAAATTATTATAAAATAACACACACTCATATTCACACTCTACGATTCAACATAAACAGGCCAGACTGACAATTGAGTTAATTTTGATATATATTATTGCAAGACATGAATATTTAACCGTATCAAAATCAGCTCAGCCAAACAATATGCCTAAAACCTTCTCCTAAGTCTGATAAACACAATGCTGAAAACTGTATCAAAATCGGTTCAACCAAACACGAGATAATCGCGCACTAATATACATACATACATGTAAAACTGAGAACCTCCTTTTTTGAAGTCGGTTAAAAACTATTACAAAGCGTCTTGATTAATGTAAAAGGACCCAAAACTATTTTTTTTTCTGTGGTGTTGTTTGGCTAATCTCAGAAACATCTTTACTAACTTAGATGCGGCTTCCATTAGTATATTGTAGTAATCATTATGTCAAAAAAGCATTTTATTTAAATTGGTTCATAAATAAAAAAGTTAGGTAGATCAGATGACAACCCGAATGGTGTAATGGTTAACATACTGTATAGCTGTTCCAAGTGTCCTGGGTTTGATTCCCAGTGAGCAGAACTTTGAATGATGAGTTTAAATATCCATTCTCAGTCTAGGTGAGTGTCCTTGTCTTGTGTGTTGTCCATGGCACCCACAACACAGAGAATCATACAGAGATGGATGGATGGATGGACTAAGGGATTGGTTTCCCGTAACCGAACGAGGGTGGGCTAACTAGTCCCTAATAAGATCCAGCAATGTAATGTTCAAAGAATTACTATCTCCTCTGCTATAAAGAATCGACAAATTGCAATTTATGATGCCTGAGAATATGGTAACAAGTTATTAATTAGTGTGTATGCTTGTATGTATGAAGTTTTGTATGTACACTATTTTCCCAATTTTAATACGTAAATCAATTATTAAAATTACAAAATAGAATAGAATACCATTTATTGTGCACTGTAATTTATTAAAAGTTTGGAAAACTAAAACCATCAAGGGAGGATGCAAGGAAGTAAAAAAATATATAATTCATTTAGTTTCTATGCTGTTGCCTCCTGAGGATTTTTCTTGTCTGGAGCCAATTCTAAGCTTGCTTGTTCATGTTCACATAACATGTTGTCAACGGATCTTCACCACTGTGTGTCAAACTTTAGAAGGGTATTATTAATATGGTAATATTAATATTAGTATGATTTGCAGTACAAAAGACGAAAAGACTGTCTCATCACTGTAAAGCAATCTCCTGTGATTAAGGATCATAGTAGATTGATGGCGAATTTAAAATGTCCTAAGTAAATTTTGCTTACAAGCTTAATTGATCTGTGAGCACACATAAAAATGTGAGCAAATGATAATATATGAGTATTATGAGTAGAGTATCTTATATATAAAATTCTCATGTCACAATGTTAGTAACCTTACTCCTCCGAAACGGCTTTACCGATTTTTACCAAATTTTATATGCATATTCAGTAGGTCTGAGAATCTGCTACTATCTATTTTTCAAACCCCTAAGTGATAAGGGTTGTTCACCCTAAACATTTTTTTAGCAAAACAACATTTGCCGGGTCAGCTAGTAAGAATATATGAGTAGAGTAGAGTATAGATATTACTCTACTCTACTCATATATACTCATATATTACGAGTATTAACTCAGAAGCAATACTGCTTTAAGGTCAAATGTTGAAAAATTACCAAATAATCCTGCGTAACATAAGTGGGAGGTGTTCACTGATGCCTATGGGCCTTAATGACACCAGCACCACCAATGCATCGTTGATCAAGATAAGGAAAAAGTAATAATAAATCATTTAAGTAGTTATGCTATATTGGATGTCCATTGAGTACAGAATGTGTCAATGTGTTGACTTCATGTGTAAAAGTAATTAGTGGTAGTTGATGACACACAGACAACGTGACCATCACTTGGTTCAATGGCTAATGTTATTATAAGTATTCATAAATATGGTTTTGTTTTTGGTATAAATGGGATAAAATTAACCAACTTCAAAACAAGGAGTTTTTGTTGTAATGATAATTATTTTTTCATCCAAAAACGAATGCTTGTTGTTCCCATATAAAGAGCGATACCTGATAGGTACTTTTTGAGTTATCTTTACTTGTGGATGTCGAAGCCAATTTTTTAAGTTTTTTATTGTAAAGTAAGTAAGTTATTAAACTGCAACCAATATTGCATCATCTTTTGCATGCATCTTTAATCTTTATGAATCATTGGGGGTAACTGAAAATCATGTTTAGAATTTTCCTATCATTTAGAATTGCGAATATCCGTTTAAGATTAGGATATAAATTTAATTAGCAACTTGTCAACAAAGATCTCATTTAAGTACATAATCTTCAAAAGTACTTGGTTTGAAGCTTTTATCTTGTTCAAGGTTATTCTTAGATTTGTCCACTGAGATACTATATTATGTACTAATGTATAAAAGTTGGGTGCGGTGTTGAGTGCGAATATCCGAATTATTTGCATCAACACGTGCTGGAATGTTTTTGCGGCAATGTTCTGCTACGAATATGCCAGTTACTTTAGGGTTACCTAGATGGAAAAAGAAATAGTGCTTTAAACAAATCCAAACAACATAGTTATTTTAACAAGAAATGCACATAAATGACAAAAACACATATTTATAATTGATCACCTCAAAATACATAATTAACAATGATAGAAGTTTAATATATTATTAAAAAACAAAAATCGAACTGCAACAAATAACCACTAAAAACCATATCTGATAATCCTCATAATATGTAATCTTGATCCATTATGATGTTGCCCACCTCTATAGTGAGAGGCAACCCTAGGTTACTTCCATATTAGTTACGACTGCAATATAAAACACTGAAATGAAATTAATAAACAACATGGTATTCACCTATCAATGCGTGATCACTTTGACCTTTGTTGGCTAGTGATACCGATACCTTGTGTGCTGATTGGAGTACGAGCATGTTGTGTCAAATGTAGGTTGTCACTGACACGTTGTCAGTCAGTTGTCAGTCAAAAAAGCGGTAAACTCTGTGCAACAACGAAAGGGTATAAATGGGGGGGGGGGGGGGTTCTTACCCATACTAGACGATCAATTTTTTCGATTTTTGGCCATTGAGGTAGTACTTTAGTACATAGTATCTCAATGTTTTTGGCCCACTGCCCTCCACCCGTGCGTGGCCCAGCCCTAGTATGTGCTAAGACCTCCCCCCTCCCCCTCGAGTGTTTACGTGGCATTATTATAAATATAAATAATTGATTTTACAAAAAAAATAACCGACTTCAATCTTGATAAGTAGAGATAACTCAAAAACTACTCGCCAGATGGCGCTCAATTCAACATGTAAGTGTAAAGTTCTCGTCACTACAAATTAATGAAGCCCAAACACTAGATAACTGCAGTAAATCGTTGAGGAGTTCCCTCAACTGTCTTTCGGCTTCATCAGATCGACTCCAGATCTTCATGAAATGGTAGCGCTTTAATGTACTTATGATAACATGAACAAACACACTAGTTGTCCATACAATTTTCGAAAGTTCCCCTCGATTTCTCTGAGATGCCATCATCAGATCCTGGTTTCCTTATCAGGGGACCCCACTGCGCATATCTACTTTACAACAAAAAAAGAATTATCAAAATCGGCCCATAAACGACGAAATAATCGCTGAACGTACATAAAAAAAAACATACAACGGTCGAATTGAGAACCTCCTTCTTTTTTGAAGTCGGTTAAATAGTTACTTTTTTAAATCGTGTTTTGCAAAACACATACACATACGTAGGCCGAAAAAGCTTAAGATTTCTCTAAAAGTAGGTACTTATATGATCTGTGATTAAAATTTAAGACCCCCCCCCCCCCCGTGTGACCATGCGTGGTATTTTGGACCCCCCCACCCTTGGATGGGTCACGTAGTACGAGTATGTTCTCTCAAAGATAAGCCGGTTATTGCACAGATCCCGGCTGCTGGTCGCAGTTTGACCACCACGGTTCTATCAACTATACTTGAGTAACCGAGCATATGGAATTATAACTCATCGCCAAAACCAAACTTATAACATGTGCTCACAGTTTGATTTAGCTTGAAAGCAAATTTACTAAGGACAATATTAGATCCCACCGTCAATCTTAAATGTACATTTGTGTGTAATCTCTATAAATTTTAACAAATTATGTCATTCCGATGTCTAAGCTATATTACTGCAAAGTTTCATGAAAATCCGTTCAGTAGTTTTTGCGTGAAAGAGCAACAAACCCACACACACACACTCACATCCTTACAAACTTTCGCATTTATAATATTAGTAGGATAGTAGGATTCCAGATAGAACGCGAATGGAGTAAGTATAGTATACGTTGTAACAACAAGGATGTAAGAAGTTACGTAATTTATTATCGAAATGCTGTATCGTTTTAATGACATGTAAATATTATTAGATTATACATATTATGTCTATATTTGGCATAAGTGACGTAGCACTGAAGTATGTATTTGTATATAGATATTTTTCATCTTAACTAATACCGCTTCGGGCTTCGGTACGATTTTAAAAAATCTCCCCTTTACAATATTATATTAATATAAATATAACATTTTACTTTGTGTATGTCGTTTTATCAACGGAGGCCAATTCGTGACTGTAATTACGTTTACTGAGTAATCGTGTAACTAACGTAAGATCGTCATAATCATCATCACTACATAGTATAAAACAAAGTCGCTATTTTTGTCCGTCTGTTTGTCTGTATGCTTAAATCTTTAAAATTACGCAACGGATTTTGATGCGGTTTTTTGTAATAGGTAGAGTGATTCAAGAGGAAGGTTTTTATGTATAATACATGCATATATATTCCCACGAGAACGGGATCCACGCGGGTGAAACCGCGGGCGGGCCGCTAGGTATAATATAAAACTTTCGTGGCTGGCGGACTGACAGACGACGTACAGCCGAAAATACCGAACACAAGAATTTGAATGCTTGTGAGGAGAGGCCCATGGCTTTAGGGCCAAGTTTTCACTTATTGCAATCTAAGTCAATGGGAAGTGCTATAATAGATTTTTATTACTTTATAGGCGCCTTAAAAACTAAATTTTCAGCATAAATGGAACACGAAAGGCAGTATATATTTTGATTGCGGTGACTTAAAGTTATATTATTTTTCTGCTCCAAGGGATTGCAGGCCTATTTAATATAAATTACACCTTGACCTGTTCATACATTCCTGTGAAACCGCTCTGATTTGGCAATAAACGGACAATAAAAATATCCTTTAAGGTTTCGTTTATTTTTTAAAGTACGGAACACACTCAAAAAGGGTGTTCGAGAGTATGAACACTCGTCTATTATATTATTTTCTGTATACATACCATTATTCTTAAATTGTTATGTAAACTAAATATGTATTTTTATGTCATTATGTTATTATTATTCATACTGAGAATAAATATTTTGTTTTAGAAGTTCTATGGGAACTAGTGAACAAATAATATGGGATGAAATAGCTCTTTTGGGCTTTGCGTAATACGGTAGAACGGATAAGTCCAAAGATATATAATGCGAATAGTGTAATAAAATTATGAAGGGGTCGAAAGTTCTAAATTCGGGTTATTGAAAACTTCCCCTTGTGGTTCCATTCGGATAAAGCATTTGTAATAAAACGTCATCTTCATTCCTTGAATAGGTTACATATATTTGTTCACACGCTGTTTACATTGAGAATGTCCTCCTATTACATAACTATTGTCGGTGCACTATCTACATTTCTCATAACTAAGTATTGTTCGATATTATTCACGATAAATGTACACTAACACATTTTACTCTTAATTATTAGATCTTAATGTTACATTGGTACCTACATGTCAAGAAAACCTCCCTCGCGTTCCCGCCATAATGCCTTTTTTATATCCAGGGTTGCCAACGTCAAAACATAATGTTCTAATTATCTGTCGCTGCTTACATTTATTGCCATACTTTTTATCAATAATTAATAAATTAAATTAGAAAATCATGACATTCGGCCATCCGACGGTGTGTTGCCTCCTGGCACACACAACAATCTCCATTACTAAACATAAAAAACTACTTTACGTATTACCAACTTAATAGTTCGTACTACTTTAAAGTATTATTACAAAAATGTTTTTTTTTTTGTTTAGCCAAGGCTATAACACCCTATACTTTAGGACAACGTATTTGATTAAACAAGGCTAAAAACATTAGAATCACAACTCAAACATCCCCAAATAAATTGCAAACTTAAAATAATTAACAATTATATCACCTATCCTTTTTAAAATAAAATCATGACATTCACAACTTCATACTTATAATTTTTAAGAGTAAATTATATAATAAAACTGAATTAAATCCAACATAAAACAACATCAGATTTCAAACAACTTACTTTCTAATACTATAACAAGAATATAAACTATTCCGAGTCACCGTCACTAGATCTATCTATTTCTATTGAAGACATGTAGGTGCCTATTTCCAAAAACTTTATTCATTACTAAAACTTAGGTTTTAATTAGATTAGGTTTTAATTAGATTAGGTTTACGTTTTAGTTAGGTTAACTAACTTTGGTTTTAGTTTATAATATGGTCTGATCAATTTAGACAACTCTTTTTTTTTATTTACTTGTTGTAAATGTAAATAGTATATACATATAGGTGTCTACAAAAATATTTAGTCCCCTGTACTCTTTAAAATTAAACTAAAATTGTATTAAATGTCACCTTGTATCGAACATTTAATTTCATGCCATTTCATTATTTGAATAATGGTTCTGTATACATAAATATTGAGTATTCATTAATTATTAAGAAATTCAATAATTGCATAAAAACATTTCTCTATTGGTACTACTAGTAAAAACTTAACCTTCTAATATTCTGTGGCAGGGCATTATATCACACACATTATGACGCTTTTTTTTTTTTATGGTGGTCTACCTTATTCCCAAAGTGGTTTACCGAACAACTCTAATACTTTTTTTTTTTATATTAGATCAATTGCACCAAAATGACCACACTATTATACCTATAAGACCTATGCTACGTAGGTATTCGTGGTACCCGTATACAATTTCTATTTAAATGAATCCCTAAAAAATATCTCCTTTCATTTGCTGACCGTTATACATTAATTTGAGTTATATTGTAGTTTTTGATAATAATTTCTAAATTATCTAGCTTTGATCTATTAAATAATAATGTCAATTGTGTTATTATTACATTTTCAATGTTCAAAATTATCTTTAGACGTCAATTTTAATGAAAGGTCATTTACAAATAATGTATAGAGTGTCATTCATATAAAGTGAAAATTAGACACTTGCATGAGGTACCCCAAATCTAATTTCGGTTTATAGCACTGAACTGATTCTCATTAAGTACATTAATTGTTTCTACCCAGTTGTCCAGCTAAGTAGTACTCCAGTTGTTCATTGCAAGGCTTAATCTCATCCGCTATATTGCAATACTATTTTTTTTTTAATAACAAAATCACAGGCTTTTGTCATATTACAAAATATATATACCTACAGTGGGACATCTCTTATCTATGTTATACAAAATGTTAGAAACAACACCCGTTATAAGCTACTGTCACAGATAAACCCTTTTGGAATCTATATTACTTGTCACTTATTCTAATGTATGTTTATTCTTATAAAATTCAATTCAATATTAAATCATAAAGTTTACCAGTCAACTATCAATAAGAAAAGTTTGTACCTTCAGGTGTTGCTTCTTCTAGTTAATTTGTACATTTGCTATTATTATCAAACTTATTTCAAGAAATCCTTACTAATCGTTTCTTAAGGATATTGTACAATATTACTTATTAGGTACACTGAGCTGCGTACGGTGCTGTCAACCTCATTAAAATTTACTCAGACACTTGTGCAATATCTTTTCATTGATTCTACCAGCAGGTTCTATATGCATCCTCTAATAAGGAATATTCTTGCAAGTCTGCTATGGAGTTATATCCAATAGAAACGTCTCCAGTGTATCAAGTGATTTGAATAAATTCTCTCATTTTCGCAGCAAAACATGTTACCTGAACCATTTTGGTACTTTAAAGGCTATGAAACTTGACGTTATATTTAACGGTTCTTTATCAATACATAAATTATTGCCTGCTTAATGTTATAAAAATCGTCTACAACGAGTAGCTATATAAAATATTACACAGATTTGTATGACTGTTACACACAGATGCAGAGAAAAGGTACCACTATTGATTATAAACAATGTTTTTTTTTAAATTAACAAGTTCAGCTATAAAATTCTGTCTCGGTTACCTCTAAGGACGAGGACCACTTATTTTGGGCAATTATGAAATCTTTATAATAACAATACTTCTCTAACTAAGCCGTGTATATTTTATTTCCTTCCAAAAATTGTAACTTAGTAAAGAACCATTGAGATATGGGATCATAGTCTGAACTTGCTCCAGAAGCACCCCTTTCCAAAACATGACGATAAAATGACTACAAACTTTCACATATATATATATATTTTTTTTGATAACTCCGACTCAAATTACGTAATATATATTGATGATAGTAAGACAGTTAAGGGTCACAATACACTTCCGTAATAGATGACTACTTCATTTATTTTATTATACTTGTAATTACTATGGCTTTATATCTAAACTAGATGCTTATACTTCGATTCCCATTTAACCGCTCTTCTAGAAGATTCCCGTGGTCGCCATTATTAGTCTTCTAAGGTTTTACTTGCCATTCCTCCACGAACTTCATCATCTAAGTTAGGGGAACTTGAACACTCCCAGCTTGCTCTATAACCGCCTCGGAGATGTATCAAGCGGGAAGATTCACAATCGGCCTTCATTGCGCCTCACTGAAACTTGCGCAATATATTTGAGACGTAATCCGTTCACATAAAGCAACTTACAAATATGTAGCGAATCATGTTATGCCTTTCATATATACGTAGAAAATAAATAATAATTTTGATATAATCAAACAAAATTATGTCATTTATAAGTAATTACGACTTCATAAATCATATTATGCACACATAAATAATTGAACATAAAACAAAGTACATCTTGCAACCCATAAATAATGAACAACACTTAAGCATAAAATTAATATTCTTTCATTTCACTTTTTCTTTATATTTGAACCCATAGTTCAAGCGTGGCGCCATTTACAATAAAAACTTCTTATTTGAATCTTTCATATTGCATTTCCAAATTACATGAACAAACATAGCTCCCCAGTATTATTACCAACGGAGTGAACAAGCATAGTTCATTACTTACCCGGTGAACAGGCATAGTTCACCGGCCTCCCCCCCCCCAAACTACTCCTGACCCAGTACACAAGCATAGCATACCGGCCTCCTACTCTTAACCTGGTGCACAAGCATAGCACACCACTCCTAAACCCAGTACACAAGCATAGCATACTGGCCTCCCCCCCAACTACTCCTAACCCAGTACACAAGCATAGCATACCGGTCTCCTACTCCTAACCTGGTGCACAAGCATAGCACACCACTCCTACTCCTAACCCAGTACACAAGCATAGCATACCGGTCTCCTACTCCTAACCCAGTACACAAGCATAGCATACTGGTCTCCTACTTCTAACCTGGTGCACAAACATAGCACACCATGCACCCCAAAGCTTGACCCGTAAAGAACCATAGTTGTCAAATACTAAATCGAAGGTACATCTCGAAAATACAACTGCAATATTTTACTAAAATATATTTGGATGCTCTGTCAGAAAAAGTGCTACTAATCTTTGGTAATACCAATTTACTATATATATAAAAAAAAAAAATATCCTTTTATGTTTCACAAAAACAAAAATATATATATATATATATTTAGTAAGTGATGTTTAATTGACAATCACTCTCCTTTTCTAACAAAAAATTTTGTCCCAGTATTGTCTTATAACATGTTCATCAGTTTTTACTTACTCCCAAACTATACCATGACCTATATTCATTCCCCATTTTAACCGTAATATAGCATTACTATGTATTAATTCTTTATTTATAGGTTTACGGTGATTTGCATATAGTGGATATATTCTGAATACCTTTTTACAAAATAGGACCGACTTTAATGCCGAAAAGTTAAAATTGGAACAGTTAAACGCGGTTAATATACCTAAATCCTTTTCCTAAGTCTGATAAACACAATGCTGAAAACCGTATCAAAATCGGTTCAGCCAAACGATATGCCTAAAACTTTCTCCTAAGTCTGAAAAATACTATTCTGAAAACCGCATCAAAATTGGTCCAACCAAACGCGAGATAATCGCGCACCATTATACATACATACAGGTGAAACTGAAAACCTCTTTTTTTTTTGAAGTTGGTTAAAATTTACCTATATTTGAGCACAGAAAATAAATTTAGAAGTTTTGTTTGGCAACGCTTTCATGTAAAATTATACATTCCTGTCACATTTTAATCCTTCCTACTAATATTATAAATGCGAAAGTTTGTAAGGATGTATGTGTGTGTGTGTGTGTGTTTGTTGCTCTTTCACGCAAAAACTACTGAACGGATTTTCATGAAACTTTGCAGTAATATAGCTTAGACATCGGAATAACATAATATGTTAAAATTTATAGAGATTTTTGGAGGGACTGGTTTCCCGAAGCGAAGCGAGGGCGGATTTACTAGTCTTAAATATAATTGAATTTTTTTTTTTTTTTTTTTTATTTAATTGTTTATTGATTTTTTTTAATTAAATTTATGTACCATTATTTAAATTCAAAATTATAGCACTTTTTTTTTTAAATTCAATAACATATTCATGATTAATTCCCATGAAATCAAAGGACATAGCCGAAATTTACCCCAAGCTGTACAAACATCAAAGTTTTTCAGTGAATTTAAATAAAACAAATAAAGAATTCTAATTATAATTTTACATCTCATAGCAGTCTCAAAAAAAAATAATCAAAATAAAAGAATTTCAATTTCTTTGATTTCACTTTATCACAAAAGTTTAATATTGCTATTAATAATATTTTTTTTTTTTGTAAAATAAATGTATAAAAATAAAACAATAGAACGCCGAAAGCAGTGCGTGTATTGCACAGTTTCAGTAGCCAAAAAAAAATAACTTGCAAGAATTATTTTCAATAATTAAATATACAACAGAGTATAATATATCAATAATGTAGCGTTACAACATTTGCAGAAGATTTTTTTTTTTTTTTTTTGACTTATATGTACTCACAACACCCCTCCTATGTGATGGTACTACTCCTTCTGGCGTTATTATTCTATCAAGAACCATTGACACACTCTTTTGTCATATCCTTTTATATTTTGCATATTTGTAATCGTTATATGATTAGGTACTTTAAGATGAAATGTGATGACTTATTATCACCTGAGATGAGTATATATTAGCAATCTATATAACATACATAAAATCATAAGTTTAGGTAAAATAAAGAATCATGATAAAACAGCGATATAATCTTTTTTTTTTTTTTTTAACTTTAATTCAAGACATTATACCTATATGCAACTTATTTATTCGTTTTGGTTAAGATCTGTACTATTAAATGACATAGATATCATGTCTGTACAATCTGAGGCACAGGTCCATACAATTTTTGGCCATCTCCTCTAACTTAATGATAAATTTAAGAATAATATAGTTTGTTTAATGTGTAAGAACTGACTTGATATTTAATGTAAATGTTTGATGTTTGATAAATGTTTGTTGCTTGATACTTTTATAAACGCTTGTTGTTTCTTTTATGCAAGATTTTTACACATGTAATTGAAATAACACTAATGTCTTAAATTGGGCATGAGTTATGTAATATGTAAATGAGTTTAATGTGTATTGTAAATGAGTTTAGTGTGATGTAACAAATAAATAAATAATTGAGAAATCTTTGCAATGTTAATTTTGATACAATTAATACCGTTCATACTTAAATCTTCAACAATTAAATGTTTGACATACAATTTAATGTTTTTTTTTTCTTAAAACTTTTTACATGAAATCTCCACTATATCTCATTCAATAAGTCATTATTAATTTGTCTAAATAGCTTCCTAGTGCATATCATGCCTAACTGCATATTATAACTCATATTTTAAAGACTTGATTAACTCAGTTGTTTATTATGTGACCATTCCACTAAACTTACATCTGCATAAACTTTTATATGATCAAACCCCATGTGATAATCCCATAGATGAGCACCTTAAATGTTACACTCCTAGTAACTTACTTCAAAATTATGAGCACCATAACATTCTCATTCTACTACTCAGAACTCAATATTACATTCCAAAGTGAATATTGATAAATAAGTTTCATTCCATCAACATCTAATTACATAAATTAGATTTTGCTTTTCTCTCCTAACCAAAATAACTCAAAAGCTGATTGACTAATAACCCATTGACAAAATAATACTAAATAGATTATCTCATTATTAATTGAATGGGTCATAATAATTCTTTTATGTTCCATCAATGGGTCTTTTACAACCCCTAAGGTAACTTTAGTAATAAGTTAATAAAGTACTCTTGGTTGCAATTCTATCATATGTTATTAAACAAACATTTAAAAACTTTAATTCAATTAATTTGTTGTCCCGCAGACATTTTATCAAGATATTCTTTCTGTTTGTTATTTAGTCATAACCAGACATATAGATAAAACAATACAGATCACCTGGTAACCAGCAACCTTGCAGATCAGCACTGTAGGCCCATGATGCATGCCGCCTTTGGGCCTCATGAAGCCTTCACACAATAATTTCGAGTTTTTCCTTCCGGGTTCCACAATAGGTTATTTGATAACTTCACAATATAGCACAGACCTCTTGGGTTGTAATTTATTTACTTTTACCAGCACGATCTTTATTTACTAATGCATTGATGCCATTGATGATTTCGTATTGTCTATCGTCGAAATTTGTCTCGCCAATTTTCGTAAAATAAGGATTCGTTTTTCTGACTTTTTAATGGGCCTTTCCACTTCTGAAGTATTGAAAACTTCCCCTTGTGGTTCCATTCGGATAAAGCATTTGTAATAAAACGTCATCTTCATTCCTTGAATAGGTTACATATATTTGTTCACACGCTGTTTACATTGAGAATGTCCTCCTATTACATAACTATTGTCGGTGCACTATCTACATTTCTCATAACTAAGTATTGTTCGATATTATTCACGATAAATGTACACTAACACATTTTACTCTTAATTATTAGATCTTAATGTTACATTGGTACCTACATGTCAAGAAAACCTCCCTCGCGTTCCCGCCATAATGCCTTTTTTATATCCAGGGTTGCCAACGTCAAAACATAATGTTCTAATTATCTGTCGCTGCTTACATTTATTGCCATACTTTTTATCAATAATTAATAAATTAAATTAGAAAATCATGACAGGGTAATATAGCACACGGTGCACGCCAGTTATGTTAGCTAGAACTTGGCTTGACACGCTCCCGCGTGTCTAAATTATGAAAAGTAAAAGGAGGTCTACGAGAAACTACTATTTTCCCCTACTTATAACTTATAAGGCCAATAGAAAACCCCTGTCAAAAATTAACCTCTAACTTCCGCCAATAGCTAACCTCTAAGCGAGTCTGCCGTTCATCCGAAGACAGAGACAGAGAGAAAGACGTGAGTTACGTAAAGAACGCACTGGGCTTCCTGACACCGTGACCCGCGATAACCGCCCAACGTTGGCAATGTCGCGCCAATGTCGGCGCGCCCTCTGCGTGACTGATCGCGGAAGGACGTACCGCGAGGAAATGTTGGCGAAACGTGCATTTCACGCCAGATAATTAATTGTAATTAGGTCGTATTGGGCTGGTCTAAAATACTGACCTAATCCCTTGCGGGTTGCAGGCAGGGTGTAGTAAGAGCCAATAGAACTCTCACTCGAATTTGAAGATGAATGAACTATCTGGCCTTAATGGGTGGCTTAGCTTAGTATGTATTCTAAGCCTTGTTTAAAGTCGGTCACAATTCTCAGCAGCAGAAGCAGCAGAAGGGTGGTGCTGCCTGCTCGTTTGCTACCTTCATTATCTTCATTCCATACAGTCTATCGTCTTTCGGCTCGGGGCTTTAGAGCTTTCTTTCGTTCCTCTCGTTTCAGCTATCCTGGCCGGCAAGGTTTCGGTGGTTGGTGCCTTTGATGTTGCTGATGTTCATGGGCCATTCTGACTTCTTATCAGATGCTCGTTTGCCGGCTGATAACATAAAACCTTGGACTCTCTCTCTCTCATCTCAGCGCTCGAACTATTTCCGAGGGTCTAACTAAATAATTCATTACATTAGCTATTTATTCGACCCAGAACTCAAAGTTTACGTTTCGCATGCAGTATGACCTAAGTTTATCGATTTCAGGACCCTGCGCCAAGGTTCACTACCAATTAGGTTAGGGTTGTCAAAAATGAATTTATTTATAGTAATACAGTTAGAGGCCAACTGAAAGTTGTTAGCCTTTTGTGTGCCCTAGTTTAGCATTGAGTTAGTACGTCAGATTATATCTCGAACGAATAGGCTAACAATAGTGCTGTAACTCTGTAAGACCCATGTCGCTCATATACCGTTTTGTTACGCTTTGCACTTCACATGGCATTATCATCTTCCTACTATGTATAACCCAAATTTATTTGGGGTCGGTGCAGTTACATGACATGTACATGAAATGTATGTTGTTTATATTTATCTGTATGATGGGAAAACGGCTAAACCTATTTTGGTGTGATTTTCACTTTCCAAATTATGTTTATACTGATGAGGATGATGCCTACATGTGCCTCGTCTCGTTTGTCGGCTCTTGCGGTCTTTACTATAAGTTCATGGTGTGAACCCTGAGATGTGACGTCATGCGTTACGTAAATGGGGTAACTCAAGCTGTGATAACGACTCTAATAATAAAGTATCCTGTTTACGTGTAAGTTTATATATTTTCCTCTAAAGTCCATCATAATACATTCATATACGTACCACAATTACTAAACTTCTTGAAGAACTGCAATCGAATTTGTTATTCTAGGTTCTTTAAGATTTTCCTACGTTTTCAAAATCTCGAAAACTGTGAGACTTTTATTCGAACGATTTTTTGGCATCTGG
The DNA here is from genome assembly GCA_905404135.1 of Hesperia comma. Taxonomy (NCBI): domain Eukaryota; kingdom Metazoa; phylum Arthropoda; class Insecta; order Lepidoptera; family Hesperiidae; genus Hesperia; species Hesperia comma. The sequence goes on along the minus strand of FR990015.1, from coordinate 16,862,988 downwards.
TAGGTCTCTCTCCAAGCTATCTTCCATTTCCGTTTGTCGTACAACTTACGGGACATCCTGTATATACATACCTATGTAGATAGATACACCGATACACGTCGATTTGTAGCGTAGCGCAGGCGCAGTGGTGAATGTCCGTTATTTCTTATTTAAATTACGAATTCGGTCGTTCACCGGTGAATTAGCGAATAACACTACCATAAAACCCATAATATCTCCCAGGGCGGCATTTATGTGTGAGCTGTAGTCGTTCAGCGTTTGCCCATGTCATGTGAGTCATTTTGGTTCTTGGCATGGGCACGTCATGAATCTGACGTTAGTCCACCAGCTCAATTCTTGGATAAATTACTGATTATATACGATAATAAAGGATGAATCAACTTGTTTTATTGATTACCAATTATATACCTACGTAATTCCTGTCTATTATTTATTCTAGAATATTCATTAGTTTACCCGTAATTCAAAATGTTTTTTTGATATTGTCAATTGGGTACTGTCAAAATAATTTTAAAATATAACCTCAAAAAAATATTATTTTATTCCCTTTTACATTTTTTCCCCATTGTCTACAAATATTTCAGTCCGAGCAGCAATAAAGGGATAATCGTAACATATTATGTGTCAATTTTCATTCTTGTCCGTGGATTATGTTGAGTGGGCCTGACCATGTATGGGGATTTGCCATTCTCCTTTAAAATACATTAGACTCTCGGTTCTGCTAGTATCGTTTACTAATCGTGTTACCGTTAATCGATACATCAGTAAATGGAATTCATTAACTAATATGAGTTTATTAATATAACGTTATTATGAATCATTAATTTATTTTACGCTTTTAGAGTTCCGCACGCAAAATGTGATAGCGGAACCTTGTTATTATGCTCAGGCTTGCTGTCTGTCTGTATGTCATTGGGCTCTATCTTGAACAGAAAAGGCACTGAAGTTATTTCAGAATGTCTGTTACTGTGACCTCAGTACAGAAAATTAAAAAAATAGATTACATATAGTAGGGCCATTTTAATGTGGCCTACATTTGACAGTTCGTCAAAATTTTACAAAGTAGGCTTGTAAGGGAGGCACTCCATATTATTTAATATTCCCTACTAGATATTGTAAAAAATTTAAACTTTTAAGTAAAGAACTGACGTCGTTACAAAGTTACGTCAGTGAACTCTTTTTCTTTTTAAACATGAGGGATGGTACCAAAAGAAACAGATCAGTAGATAAGTTGAATTCGAGAAGTCGAACTAATCGTCAAAAAGTATTTCACGATTACAAAATAAAATATGTTTTAATGGGAACAGAATTAATTTTCTTACATTTTAGGCCAAAAAATATGATTGTAATCATTCATTTAAATATATAACGTCTGGCTCAAAAGCCAGTATCCAGAAACGTGAAATGTTACAAAAAAAGTCATGATTTCATTTCGCACCATTATTAGACGCATTATTTTTGTCGTTTTTTTAGTCATTGTTTGAACTGTGCGGTCATTAAAATAGTTTTTATAACAATCACATTCAATTTACAGATGTTTGAAGTCCTCATCGATTAATTAAATTAATCGATGTTTTTCAGAAGGTTATCCTCACTGTAAAGCAAAGACAAACAGTTGTCAAATGTGGCCTATTAAAATGGCCTTACTTTAGAAATTCCTTTTAAAAGAAGTCACGTAACGATTTTTTTTTAATATTTGCGAATACAGTTTTTTTTAATTCGACGCTAATTTTCTATGAATCGACGGCAAGCAGAGCAGTCTCGTTCGCGCGAAGTTTCTTTCACTTGTATCTTTTTCTGAAAATTGCAATTGACAAGTAAATTTTGAAATGTAGTTGCAAGTGAAATTTCTTTTTCTTTAATAAAAATGTATGGATTTGTATTTTAATAACCTAATATAAAAAATTCGCATTCGCGAATATACCTACCTACGACCCTACGTTTCATCACTAAAACCCTTTAAATTAGGTTGTCCCATAATATTAAGTATATCCTATAAATATTTCTGACCAAATATATTCAAATTCAATTTTTTTCAAATTCAAAATAAATATATTATTATTTATTTCTTCGAAGTAGGTTTTTACGAACTCGTTTCGAACGTCAAACTACGCCATCGCTTCAACAAATCCCTAACGGTGACTGGTGAAAATATAAAATTAATAGGTATTTTTCTATGGTACAGAATAATACTTGTGCAGATTGGACTCACACTTTACCGGTTTTCAATCTACTTCAAAAAAGGAGGTTCTCAATTCAATTGTATTTTTTTGTTTGTTACCTCAGAACAGATTTTGATGATTATTTTTTTATCAAAAATTGGTGCTTGTCGTGAGGTCCCACGTTAATTTGAGTGATATCTCGCGGGTAGTTTTTGTCTTATCTGTACGTAAGTTGTAGTCAATTTTTTATAATAAGTTATCTAATATCAAGTAATCTTGTTTTTAACTAAATAAAATTAACAAAGAAGATTGTCAATCACACGACACTTTATAAATTAGGAAGTTAAGGAAAATAACAATACATCCATCTCTTTTCTACTTACAATCAAACTATTGAAGTGAAGAATCCAGATAGACATTTCGCTTTATCTATAGATACTTACCATCTAACATCCATTTTCCTTTTCACAAGGTCATAAGCGCCAGATCAGTGATAGACTGATAGTGCAAAGTGCGTATGCTAATAAACAGGTTCGTTCGTGACGACAGTGTGTGGTCGTTGACATCAGCAGTGGTCAAATATGGTAGTAGGTGTGAGATTACTACTTCGATGTTTGTAAGACATACCCGAGAGTGCTTCGATTTTTGCTTCGACGGATATTACCTTGTGATGATTGAAGTCTACTATAAAATATTTGCAATTAACTTTTACCGAAAAAAACGACTTCGACATCGACAACGCGACGACGTAGTGATAACTTAAAAATCACTCGACGGATGTCGGTCACATTTAAAAGGCATGACATTTAAAATCACGAAAATCGACGGTAAAAAGTTAACACAAAATCAGGTAACACACAAAAAATACAGTTGAAATTATAACCTCCGTTTTCTGTCTGTAAGTCTGTTAAAACAATCAAGTTTTATATTGACTCTAAGGTATCCCGTTTAAACTGTGGTGAAATTGATACTATATGTATATAAACCATAAACAAAAAATGCTTCCCGAAGCGAAGCAAGGACGGGAGTCACAAAACTTTGTTACAATTCCGAGAGAACTTCGCATTAAAAAGTGTACTTACTAAACACTTTTGTTATTATAATAATTATGTTATTATAATCATTATAATATGAGGGTGATTTATATTGGTTAATTCATTAATTGAGTGATTAGTAGTATTTTTTGAACCTTTTAGGAGACGCGTTGAGTCGTCGCGTTTTTAAAGTCAGAAAGTCATATCGAAAATCTTTGAGTCTCTACGTTTGTCACAGTGAGTAGGCAGAGGTAATCTAAGCATTGAGGCTGCTTATCATTAGGGCAGAAAAGGGTAGTAATCAGTAGAGATTTTAGGCTGAACTTCTCTCACCAGATACCCATCTATTCTTTTTTTGATGGGAGATCTGTACCTTATAGATAGGCCAATGACAAGCTAAACTTGGAACCAGAAAACTGTCACATTAGGTCTCTTTCTTGCATGGCCGTAAGGGGAGGGTAGCTGCCGCCCTCTGAACATCGGATGTAGTACAATTATTGTACCCTTCAAAAATTCTGCCACTAAAATCCTATTTGCCCCCGTTGGTTCAAGAGCTGGGTACGGTCATGGGCATGGCCTTACGGAAGACATGTAGATTGTAAATCGCGCTCGGATCGTAGGTGCGCTTGGACGGAATCCGTTCGATATTCAAATTCATTCAGTAATTTCAATCCATCAGTTGAGTTGTGAATGTCGTGTCGCGACTTCGCGAGTCCGGCTAGTCCAGCAGTCGGCCCAGTCGCGAACGGACAACCGCTGATAGCGGACGTGTTTCGAGTTCCGTGTATGCGGTAGTGCCGTACGTCGTTCAAGTGAGTGGTCATTATAGTACGCCAGCGAAAGTGGTACATGCGTGCCAGTATTACGAATCCGAATTTTTTTACCGTTTGACGTGAACGTATGTGGTTTGTAAGGTATCCGTGTCTTAGCTGCACGAGCTACGATCAAATGTTTTAAGTTTCGTCCATAATTTCGTGTTTGCTGTTTTAATTAGTTCCTTGTTTTGAATAAAGATTTTTTAGTTTCTTTACGTGTGAAAATAATATCTTTGTAAATCGTATTTGTTAAAATATTATTTTATTAATTTATTCAATCGTACTTGTTAAAATATTAATTATTTCACATACAAGTGATACGGATTTTCCCAACGTTTTATAATTAAATAACAATTGAAAACGTACGAGCAACGTCAATGTGTTAAGACTTCTCTAAGATATTTTTATATAAGTAAATAATATTTTTATATAAATAATTCTAATAATTTCAGTAAAATGTATCAAGTAGGCAGGCAGGCTACCTATAACGTAAAAGAATTAAGTGTAATAGCGGAGTGAAGAAAATTATCGTGTTATTTTTACATAAAAAATGTGTAATTTTTTATTTTTTTATACCGTATTGTTTCTAGATTGTTAGGAAACTATTAAAATACTTTTAATTTGAGGTTGAAAACGTTTTTATTTATTTATTTGTGACGTCAATTAATGTATACCCGATCACGCTTCGCTTCGCTTCGATACAAGACGTGACACAGGTTATTAAAGGTCATTATTTATTGACGAGTTGGAATAAAAAAATAACTTCTTAATGCAGATAAATCTGTTAAATAAATGCGTAGCTAATATTTATTATGTAAAATAAGTCTGTATAATCCCGAAGACTTATATAATTTTTAACAAAAAAAAACGAATTAATATCGCCACTTAACATCGCTATATTATAGTAAAGTGAAGATGTGAAAAGTAGTCGAGTCATTTAAATACGTTTTTTAAATGTTATATTATATCACGAACTGCTCATCAGATATCGAAAACACCAGCTTTCCAATATAAAAAGCATCAAAAGCGGCTCACACAGAGTAAAGTTATTAATTTAATTACAGGCATAAAAACAACCGAATCCTGTTCTTTAAGTCGGTTAAAAATAAGGGCTTTGACACCAGTTCTTTAACACTAGTAATTTTGACACCTCCCCCACCCCCACCTCAAGTATCGTGCCGTCTCAGCTGCCCCGGACGTCACGCCGGACGCTTACGACGGCCGTGCCCCTGCTCGTAGTGCAAAAATCGTCCAGTATCTTAAGACTTCAAAGTCTTCAAACCAAATCCGCCTGTTGAATATTTTATCTAGAGATAGACACGTCATCTGTCAGATAAAAATATTAGGTGTTTATTATACTCTTCAAATAACAAACAATTTTACCGAGTAAACATGGAAATGCCTGAATTACCTTCGGGATTGAACTACATGGTACAGTCTAAGCCTCTAAGGACCTCTGAGAAGACGAAGTGAGTGCCAAAACCTCGACCTTTCAGCAAGGTGCCCCTTGGACTTGTAGATGGAAGGATACCTTTAGGTAAAAATTGTTCAAAGACCAATGATAAAATACATTTCGTCCTCATTAAATTTTAATATCTGCTAACAATAACTTGATATTAATATTACTTAGTTAACGAATGCCATAGAATGCATGTCTCTCAGAAGTGGCATAATATCGCCTGTTAAACTTAATGATTGCGAAGTTTCGTTTTTTTTTCTTCCTTTTATAAAAAATATGACTGCACTTGCAATTAATAGTAAGCAAAATACAATCCTACTAATATTATAAATGCGAAAGTTTGTAAGGATGTATGTGAGTGAGTGAGTGTGTGTGTGTGTGTGTGTGTTTGTTGCTCTTTTACGCAAAAACTACTGAACGGATTTTCATGAAACTTTGCAGTAATATAGCTTAGACATCGGAATAACATAATTTGTTAAAATTTATAGAGATTTTTGAAGGGACTGGTTTCCCGAAGCGAAGCGAGGGCGGATTTACTAGTTTAAATATAAAATAAAGTTATAACTGCTTCCCACAAATGATCTGGTCTACTTTTCATTGATGTGGATATCGATTTAGTGAGGACCCACGCAATGCCTTTATGACACTGTAATTAAGGTGCTTTGCAGATTGACGGCGTGAATTTAGAAAGACTTACCTTCATAAATTTGTCTTACAATTACAAACTAAAATGAACTGTAGTAAACAACTAACATTAACACGTATTTGGCAAAAGGAGATCTCCCGCCAGGCGAGATGACATGCCTGGGGGGCGGCCAAGGCCCCCAGTGTATGCTCTCAGGGCGTTGTATATCTCGTATATGCCGGCGATCGACAATTATTCGATAGCGTGATTCAGGTTTCGGTGACGTCACCGTGTGACGTGTGTGCGGTGTCGCCACACGTATTAAAATTGTTTTTAGCGGGGAACCCCAATTTCATATCCCCAGCGACTCAAGTACAGCTAACCAAGCAAACACAATTCGCTTTTCACTTCTATTAATTAATTACTCTATGCTAGTGACGTAACATTACAGAACCAGTATAGTTCGTAATGTATATGTATACGTCAGTTCGCAAATAACTTGAAAACCGGTCGGGGGAAGGTATGCGCGATTGGGCAGTCATTTCTGGCCGCGTTACGGAATTCACTTGCGACACCAAGGGCTAGGGCTTAAAATAATATACTAGATTTAAGTGGCTGTAAATTCCGGACCCGCGGGAATTCCGGGATAAAAAGGTGCCTATATCTTGATCCGTAGCCTCTTCTATCGCCCAGTGAAAGTCCCATGGAAATCCGATCAGCCGTTCCGGAGATTACCCCGGACAAACAGATAAGACAGACGAAAAATTTAAAATCATAGTATTATGTAAATACTTACATAATTAAGTGCACTGGAAAAAACACTTATTTTTAAATATTATGTACAGATTACATAAAGCGTAAACTTTGTACCTACGTACCCCTTTTTACGAACACTATACAACCTAACGACTGTGTCAAGGAGTGCAAAACAGTTTTTTTTTTTATATAACAATGCATGTTAATTATTAATTGCATAAAAACAATAAAAATATTATACACTGTAACTGGCACAGAAATTTAATATTAAGTACGAGTCCACTAAAACCTTACCACTTAAAATTACCAACTAACTTACAAACTAACCTTACCAGCTTACCACTTAAAACCTTATATTGCGCGCTCACAGTCCAATTTAGCTTGTACCCAGAATTTACTTGTGGCATTTTAATTTAGCGCTGTTGATCTGCAATGTAGGTAGGTACGTTAGTAATAAAAATATCCAAAGGGGAGGGAGGTCTTGGCAAATAAAGGCGGCAGGAAAACTAGCAAAATCGGTTGTTGACCCCCCCCTTACAAATTTCAGCCTGCTTCCGCGTCTGCATCTAGGGAGGGAGAGGGGCCCAAAAGTTTTAAACCGGGTCACATAGTATGGGTTTATTGGGAAGTTTTCTCTAATCCAGACTTCTAAAAGCTATTATAGTCGGCACAATCATAAGATTCCGATATGACGTCTGTCATGTATGAACACAAACTAACCTTGTATGGACGTCTTCAACTTACTTATTACGGAAATATTTTTTTTTAATTTGAACCGCTGGTAATGATACTATGAAGTGAAGATATTTCGTAGTGAATAGGTAACTTTGGTTAAATTATGCAATGCACTATTTACTGTGCATATACAGTATACAGTTTATATTTATTATCAATGCAGCTTTATAAGTAGGCACATACCTAATGTACTTGTGAGTCCACCTCCTCTTCGCTTTGGAAAATTGTTTTTATGTTTACAGATAATAAACACTTCTTCCCATTTTTGCAACATATTTTATTGGTACATCGCTTTTGTTGCTCGTAGCATGATGTTATAAAATTGCCCACAGTTTGTTAAATATTTTAATTAGGTATTAGTCCGGAATATTAAACGCAAGTAACTCGCGGGTTAAACGAATTGGAGTAATATTGTTTACTTACTACGAGTATTTAGATAGGTACTTACTTACTTATACGTACTTACATAGGTAAATACTAGAAATTCTGGCGAAATATGTAAACCATCCCTGCTTGTTTTTTATTTGTGTTATTTATAAATTGTATAAATAATTTAATTTTATTTTAATCAGTTTACATCATAAATTGTGTAAAATTGAACAAATATTTAAGACGTCACTACAATGTTTTATAAGGAGGCTGGATTTATAGTTATGTGACCTCTTGAAACAATTTATGAATCGACCATAATCGATACATTACTATAATCGAAAGTATGTGCTACCATGTCACACCCAAAATACAAATCGTTATAGATTCCTTATGTCTAAAGCATTGCGATTTTTCGTAGCTATTATAAATTCCCGATACATACGTTTTTAAGCCTTTTCCACTCAAATCGGATAATTATTAACCGTTTAATAGTTTCTTCGTTTTCACTAGATTAATGAAATTTCCATTTTAATAACTAATATAATTTCCTCACCTTAACTTACTAGTCAAATTGCCTTATTATCTCTTTCGGTGTTAATCTCAACGCTACATCTGTTTTTAACTGATTTTAAGAAAACAATCAGAGATCGGTTTATAAATTATCGTTCCGAACTTAATTAACGAAACGATTAGAAAGTCTTATTACTTATAATCGGTTAATTTTATAAATCGGTTTATTTAATGCATCGATTTTTGTTGTACTTCACTATTGTCACTGTGATGACAGCCTTCATATCGGAATCTTATGTTTGTGCCGACTATAACTACTGTAATACTCTACAATTATACATAAATAAATAAACGCTAACACACTCATACCCCCGCAGTAGGTTATTACCTGTGTTGCGGGTGGCATGGACTACACATATAACACATTACAATTACACCCATGACCCGAGTACAAATATTTATCTGTCACATAAATATCTGCCACGGCCGGGAATCGAACCCGGGACCCCTCGCGTCGTAGGCAGGGTCGCTACAAACTAGGCTACAGGGTCGTCATCATACATAATTATTAATTAACCGTAGGGCGTTGCAACAGGCTATAATCTAAGTATAATTTAGTTCCTGCGGTACACTGTGCCAGTAGGTACATAATTAATACGGATAATTACTTTTTAGGGTTCCGTACCCAAAGGGTAAAACGGGACCCTATAATTACTGATACTTCGCTGTCCGTCCGTCCGTCCGTCTGTCACCAGGCCGTATCTCATGAACCGTAATAGTTCACAGTTGAAATTTTCACAGATGATGTATTTCTGTTGCCGCTACAACAACAAATACTAAAAAACAGAATAAAATAAATATTTAAGTGAGCGCCCAAACTAAAATATTTAGTTCGACGCCTCAGCGATAGTTTACCTTTCGGTCCAAGAGATGGCGTGGTGCGTAACTTTGATTGTATCATGGTGCGAATATTATCAACTGTTTGATATCAAATTAAATGATTTTGAATTGAATTATGTCCACTTTTTTTAAAATATAATTACATATAAACGATTTAGGTTCCTTATTCGATTGTTTTTTTTGAGTCGTAACTTTTTACTGAGTATTTTGGTTTCTATGATTCTTTTTTTTATTAGAAAGCTGGTTCTTTTCGTATTCCCATTAAAATTTTAGAGACATCTGACGAGTAGTTTTTTAAGTTAGCTAAACTAGCTGTTGATGTTGAAGTCAGTTTCCCTAATAAGTTAATTATTCCATAGTAAAAGTTGAGAGAATAGTGAGACAACACACTGCTTTCCAAATTCATTTAAATCTGAAGTGTAGTTTTTGAGTTATCCCTTCTCGTTGATGTTGATGTCATTTAAATTAATTGTTCCAGAAAATTCAAGAGAATTTTGAAAAGGTAAGACACCCGCCTTTCAAGTACATTTTAGTCGCGGCTTCAAATTGTGTGGAGTGGTTTAAGGGCCTGAAAGGTCAGTTAGAGCAACCTCGCGACAAGGGCTCTCGGGCCTTCAGGGTGGCTTTGTGTTGACCTGGTTTTGTTTGACAATGTGGGAGTTTGGGTTGTGAAGTTTGTATTCAAATCCGTTAATATATGAGCCGGTAACGGTTTTATAAGGCGATCATTGAGGACTGCCTGAATTGTTGCTGCACATCTGTGACCGAATTGGAGCGAGACTCATACTCACAATTATTAAGTGGACTGGTACTTACGAGTACATCAACTAACAGTATCTATCACTAAGGCACGTAGGACACGTGAGCGACGAATACGACTCGACGCGACGCGACGCGACGTTGCGATTTTGACGTAAGCGATCAATCAATCATCCCTACTTGTGTCCTACCTATAGTCTGCGACAACACGCGACGTAGTCATTGTCGCGTGTAGCATCGCGTCGTGTTGCGTAACGTCACGTGGGACGCCCCGTAACAGTCCCTGTCCTCACACTTGTTAAAAAACGAATCAACTAAAAACACCATCTCCTAACTAGACTAATCTTTCTAGTCTCTAAATTGAGTATTATTCTAGGTCAGTGACAGTTTTCATGGGCGGCAAAGAATGGTTGGTGCTAGCTACTCGTTTGCTACCTTAATTCCATAAAAAAATCTTACTTTAACGTTGCATTGTAATTTGCAATTATAAATAATCTACTGTATAGGTACTTGCACATAACTGTGTGTGATTAAAAAACATAGCTAAAACCACCGCACCGCAACTGGCTTTCGGTTAAAAAAACTGCCCTCAAATCAATTCGCTCATTCAGGAGCTACAGTGCCACAGACACAGACATACATAGACAGACAGTCAAAAAATGTGTGCGTGTACTAGTGTACACACGTATGAAGTGAAACTTCTTAAATATTTTACCAAAAAGACTAGTCGTTGCATACCGTATAACGAAACGTTAATCTTTAGCTAGTCTGTGCATATTATGTCATGTCAATGTCAAGCGAATATTTTATTTTGATTGTATTCTAATAAGATTGTAAACTTACAAATAGATAAAAATCACAATCTTATTAGAATCGTAAAAAGAAAATGTAGGTTTTTACTAATAAGATTGTGAATAGATAGAGGTCTGTGGTTGTCTTGGTTTTGTTATTTTAAACACAATTGTATGGTGTTTGTTTTGTTCGTGTTTATTTCAATGAAACTACCACTTTAGTAATTTTGCTCCGAAATACTTTTTCTAAATAAAAAAAGTACTACTTCGTCTAAACCAACCGTAAGAGGGGCAAAATAAATAATATAATAACAATAAAAATACACTTAAAAACTAAATACAAACATTACGCCGTTTATTGTCCAATAGTCGCCGTCTTGAGTCCAATAATAAGATCCCAAAATTAGGTACCGTTATAGTGCCACAAACAAGTCAAAACATACCTGGCTGGTTATAAATAATTTGGATAAAAAACAAACTAAAGAGACGTCAGAGTTACATTGACAAATAATGTCATCAAAGTAAACAATCAAAAGAAATCGTATTTAAAGTTACAAAAATGTATCAATAAAAATAAAGAAGGAATACAGGAAACATTAAAAAAGGTAACATTTAAAATTTATAAATAGTCCCAGAAGTCAATAACAAAGTAATAATTGGATACATTACCAAAATATCTACCTCCAAAGTAATCAACATAATCTTGACATGGCGCGTAACGCGTCAAAGCGTAACCGAAAAATGTGACGAAAATTATTTTCCAACGCCGATAAAGAAGTTTCACTTCAAAAACTTATAACACCCCTTTTTAGGTCGGGGGTTGAAAATATATCAATAAGGATGTCCATAAACGACGTTACACTTTTAGGATCTTAAACATCCTCCTACACCTCCTCCACAGGAACATTTTGTTCAGACGGCGACGAGTTGCGATAATTACTTATAGACTCGTCTTCCAGTATACGAGTACGAGGCGGGTTTATGTGCGCCAATATATATAAACGAGCTTAAGGTGGATGTGGCGAGCTCGTGTTCATATTGACCGCCAGGCGTTTTGCGCGAGAGTTCAGTTGCGCCGCTGCTGAATCGCGCGCTCCGCCGCTAGTTCAGTGTGAACACACGCAAACATTTCATGCGTTTGATATGCCGCGAGCGCGCCGCGCGCGTCGTCGCGAGCTTGCCCGCTACTTAGACCGCACGTGCGATTCCAGTGTGAACACTTGGATATTACGCCATAATGTTTGATATTACGTGACCGCGCCCGCTACCGCGCCCGCGAGTCAGTATGAATGAGCACAGAGTTTAAGTAGGTACGGAGACAATTGAATCAAAGTTGGACATTGAGTGAACAAGTGAAAGGTCCATATTGAATGATATCGGAAGGCCGGTCCAAGGTCGGTGGTCACTTCCTGAACAATAATTGGTGATCAGGTATCGCTATAGCTTAGACATCGGAATAACATAATTTGTTAAAATTTATAGAAATTATTGAAGGGTCTGGTTCCCCGAAGCGAAGCGAGGGCGGATTTACTAGTAATAAATATAATCTTGTGATTGTTACGTTAGATGCGATGACGCCATATCTGCTTGTTTGTATGTCTAATTGAATGATTATTCATCACTACCTGTAGTTGCGACTTTTCGTAAGTTTTTCACACTTAGGGTTTTTTATAGCCCAAAGGGCTGACGTAAAAGCAGACGAGCCACCTGATGGTAAGTGGTCATCGTCGCCTATAGCAACCAGGGAATTGTGACGCTGGCACTGAACGAGGCCTCCCGACGGGCCCCTCTTTTGCACCTTTCTTGAAGACCCCATGAGCTAAGTTTCCCGAAACGAAGCGAAGGCGGCCCTTAGGCGCATTGCCCACGGAGCAACTCAAGTTGATGCAACTATCAACTGTTTAAAAGTTTCCTGTAAAAAGTGGATAGTTGCTACAACGTTTACAGTTGCTGCAATTTTATAGCAATTTGTGAGCAACTTGATTGATTGATTTGCGATTAACAGTTGCGGAAACCGGCAACTTTAAAAACCGGTATAATATTCAACAGCTGCTAGTTGCGGCAATTAGGAACTGACCCAGTCAACGATTACAGCAACTGAAAACTGTTGACGATTGCCGGAACTCGAAACTCTAGTTGCTATGTGTGTGCAGTCCAATTGAAATGTATGTAAACAGCTAGTTGCTAGTTAGTTGCCAGTTGCTGCAATAGTTGCTCCGTGTGCAAAGCGCCTTAGCGTTGGCCAAAAAAGTTTGACAACTGCTGGTTTAATAAAATCTAAACCAGGCGTTGAATTTGTGCGCCAGAATGACTGACGAAACTTTTTTGGCGGGTTACCTACTCGTGTAAAAACGAAAACAATGTAGAGTTATCGGCTCCGATCTAGCAACTGACGTCATTACACATGTAAAGATTAATAAAAACAATTACGCGTGAATATAGCGATCGATGATCGTCTATCTCTGTCTAATGTACTTAATTATGTATTATTTACTCGATTATAAAACAGTTTCGTAAACATACGTAAATAGGTGTTTTGCGGTGTAACCTTTTACACCTTGATTCAGGGCCGCCGCAAGCGGGCACGCAACGCGTGCATCGCTCTCGCTTGGCACGCACGGGGGGGGGGGGGGCGGCATACAAATAAACCTATGTGAGGTGTATTGATATTGAACAACTTGAGAGGAGGAGGGGGTTTAAGGGTAAGGGGCTGGCGTCCATATAGCTAAACGCCCCTGCTTCTAAATCCGAACTCTCTGTTCACAGTCGGAACTTAGATATACAGTGCCACAAACTTATCTGACCCGGTAAGACGTGCGCTACTGTCTTTGTTTGTCTGACAACAGTATAACATTTGCATTAGTTCCAATTTTGCCCACCGGGCCAGATAGGTTTGTGGCACTGTATATTGTGACTGCGAGTGGTGTACAAAACTTTGAATGCGCGATTCAAGCTTGTCATGACGACACCGTGTGACGTGTGTGTGACGTCACTACAACTATTTTATTTAATTAAATATAATTATCATTAAAAAGGCAATAACAAGTTACAAGTCATAATTGCGTAATGCGATCGTATTCGCTAACTATACTTAACTAGATATTAGTTGAGAATTAAACAATAGGTAGTTATCGTCCCGTAGTAACGCGACCTTTGACATGGAATTGACGTGCGCTGGTCACCGCATTTCATTAGAATAGCATTGAGGTGACACGAAAAAATGTCGTACCCGACATACGACTGGTATTCATCCTTATTTCGTATATGTAATAAATCCACGCTCGCTTCGCTTCGGGGCACCAACCCCTTAGTAGAAAATAACTCTCAGAAAGCTGATTTTACTTGACTTTTATCGCTGTATAATGAAAAATTATAAAAAATATCTCTATTTTCCAATAAAGTACAAGTGGAGTCCGGTAAGGCCGCAACGCAACATAATTATTCGCGCAAATACACAAACCGACAAGTGTAGGACGGACCATCGCAAATGATTATACCTACGAAGTGTGACACATTCGTGGTATTCCTAGCTGTCAAAGCTGTGACAATACGTGCATAGTATAGTACAGTGTCGCCAACTTATCTCTGAAATGGCAAAAATTGGAACTAATGCCGCCATGTTAAAAAGTCATTCATATATGTATACTTTGTGGTCATTCAACTGTTAGTTACTACCTCTTGAATTGCGTGAAATGATTGGTCCAAAAGCGACTCTCTTGATTTCACAGATAATTATATTGGTTTTATGTACAAAGGTTCGCGCGCATTTGAGTGAGCGTGGTAATACTTAGAAATGGTAAAATCTTGGCATCCAGGTCCAGTCAATGAAACTTTACATAAAATTTTAAAATGTACCTGCTCGTAACAAAACAATTATAAAAAAGTTACCACATAAGCTCATAACATCGTACCTACTGTTAAAACCGATTCTGAGATTAGCATGGACAAAACTTGCAAATATTCTGTTCTAAAAATTGTTTTTCATACATACGAATTTATTTTATATTATATATGTTACGGCCTTACGGCTAGTACCCGAAGTGCGGCTACACCTAGTTCTAGCCGGCTACAACTAGGTGTAGCCGGCCACGTGCGTTAAGAACTAGGTGTGTCCTATTTGTCGTCGGCTAGAACTAGATATAGCCGTACACCGGTGGTTATCTTTTTATCGAATGTTCAAATGCGCTAATTTTAATTAAAGTAATTAGGTTAGCGAGGAGCGAAGCGACGAGCGTGTTAGGACAGGAACCATCGCACGAGCCGAGCGAGCGAAGCGAGCGTGCCGCGGCAGCGGCCGGCGAGTGCCAGAACCGAGTTTAGGGCGTTTATAACCTGAACATTTCATGAAATGAACATTGTATAAAATAATATTCGATCGATCAAATGAACATTATGTCAATCAATATTACACAAAATGAATATTCGATCAAATGAAAATTATGTCAAACGATATTATACAAACTGATTAAATATGATACACCTAGTTCTAACAACACGTGGCCGGCTACACCTAGCTGTAGCCGGCTAGAACTAGGTGTAGCCGCACTTCGGGTATTAGCCGTAACATATATATAACACTCATTTATTTTGTTTATATGCAGGTAGTATACTCCATTCGGTTTCGATCTGAAATTCGTAATAATTGCAGGGCACACAAAAGCCAGCTTTCCGCCTGTGCTATTATAATAATTTATGGTACATTTTAAGAGTGACGCATGACGGAGGGATCTAAAAATGCTCTTGGTGAATTTTGGAATGAAAATAGTTGAAGACCGAGAGTCACACATAGGCTACTTTTTTCAAAAATCAACCCCTAAAGGCTTGAAATAGGGGATGAAAGTTTGTATGAAAAATCCCGTTTCACGATATAAATGAATTCCATGCGGGCGAAGCCGCGGGCAGAAGCTTATAATTGGCGACTCAAGAATAGGTACATTATTAAATTTTATTGTGTCAATGGATTTCCCTCACCCAGTGCGTTGAGATGTTCGTCTTCCTTAACAGAATAAAATAACTGTGGCATGGGTAATTTCCATGCGGTTGGCGTCGTTTGTAACTTTTTGTGGAATCCAACGTGTCTGAATGCTTCTGGTATCGTCCGTGATAATTGTGACTAGTGTTGCCAGGCGTCCGGATAAAGCCGGACTGTGTTAGGCTTTCTGATTGCGTGTCCAGGATGGATGGTCTGGCTTTTGCTAGGCTTTTTACAATCGCTCGGATACCATTATTGTACTATAATAATCGATGACTTAACTTTGACTCAAAAATACAGAAACATCCAAAACAAGAACAAAATAAATTCACTAAAGTTTCCTCCTCGCTGGGAGTCGGACCCAGGATCGAAGCCCTCGGACATGGTGACCATACTGACCATAGTCAAAAATCATGCGGACTTATCGCAAGATTAAATTCTCAAGTCCCAAAGTTCTGTAATACGTCGAAGTTGCATTGATTCGCGGAGTTATTCCGGTTTGATACTTGAAAATAGATCCCGAGAGTGGATCGATATACTTTTAATTATTTTTTATTCCGGTTTGATACCTAACGAGTAATACCTACGTGGATCATAATATTTTAAATTATTTTCTATTCCGGTCTGGTCCATTGACTATCTGTTATCACATTTTAGTACAGTCAGCAAGAAATATGCATACAGGTTTTATTATTCATTGATTTAAGGGCCAAATAGTATTATTGTTATTGTTGTCATAATTTGATGTTCTAAAGTAGGGCCATTTTAATAGGCCACATTTGACAACTGTTTGTCTTTGCTTCATAGTGAGGATAACCTGCTGAAAAACATCGATTAAATTGAATAAATCGATAAGGACTTCAAACATCTGTAAATTGAATGCGATTGTTATTAAAAGTATTAATAATATGCGCACAGTCGGCACAGTTCACACAACGACTAAAAAAATTACAAAAATAATGCGTCAAATAATGGCGCGAAATGAAATTATGTCTTTTTTGTAACATTTCACGTTTCTAGATACTGACTTTTGAGCCAGACGTTATTATATAAATGAATGATTACATCTTTTTTGGCCTAAAATGTAATAAAATTAATTTTGTTTGTATTAAAATACATTTTATTTTGTAATCGTGAAATACTTTTTGACGATTACTTCAACTTCTCGAATTCAACTTATCTACTCATCTGTTTCTTTCGGTACCATCCCTGATATTTAAAAAGAAAAAGAGTTCACTGACGTAACTTTGTAACGACGTCAGTTCCTTACTTTTAAGTGTAAAAAGTTTAACAATATCTAGTATGGAATGTATTAGATACTATGGGGTGCCTCCCTTACAAGGTTACTTTGGAAAGTTTTGACGAACTGTCAAATGTGACCTATTAAAATGGCCCAACTATATTTTAAGGTTTATTTTTATAATAATATGATTTATCTGTGGTTAAATATCTAAATATTTTTAACCGATCTAAAAAAGAAGGAGGTTCTCAATTCGACCGTATATATGCTTTTTTTATTATTTATTAATCTAAGGACCAAGCATAAATCAGTATGATTGTTTTACTGTGATAATTTGACATTGTAATTTTAGTTTTTTTTTGTTATTTGAATAATTATCTTCAGTCACTTATTTACAAATTTAATTGTTTCTTTCATACTTAATTAAGATTTTTCCAAATCCAAGGAGCAAATATAACTCAATGTAATTGTGAATACTATGACAATTTTAAAATTGTGTTTTAAATTTTATTTTCATAATTTCATTAATCTTTAGTCTCTTACAAATTGTTGTTTTTATTATTTAGATTTATCCAAATCCAAGGACTAAATATAATTTAACATAACTATGAAAAGATGATTTCAAATGACTTAGGTAGCGTAACATAAGTATGTGATGATTCTTATACGAATAAAAAGTACATATTTTTATTTCATCAACTGTTTTTTGTTTGACTGTACTTACCCATTATAAACAGGAAATGGATCGATCCGGAATGGTCAAATTACAATGGATCTAACCGGACAAAATACCTATCATGGATCTTGTAGTGTGGATCATACCGGAATAACCCGATTCGCGGTAGGATTGATCAATACGCTATACTATAGTATAGTAGAGGCAGAGGTTCCCAAACTATTGGGCGAGAGACCTTTTTCCAAAATTAACTAATAAATAAATTAATTAAATTAACAGACCCCTTAGAATCCAAACGTCGGATTAATTTTTAAATCTTTTGTCCAGTTTTTCTCGATATAGGTACCTACTTATAAAATTCTTGCCAATTGAAAAATAAACTTTGCTGTTTGTAAAGTGAATAAACTTATATTTTTTGTTTTTTTTTTTGTCATTCTTACAAGAAATTAATACAGGTAACATTAGCTTACTTATACAGTATCTTAGAAGTTTCAAATAAAGACTTTTATAAGAAAGAGTCGATGACTTCGTCGAACTCTAAAATCAGTTGTCAATATCAAGTGGATCGATATAGAGAACTTTAGGAATCCCTAGTATAATCTATCGGGAGCTCAGCACCTATTAGGAGGTACAAAGTTTAAGGTCAGTATGAAAGACGGGTCGGCTCGCGGGCCGCACGCAAGCGTACATAAGTATACCTAGTATATATGCCTATTATCTATACCAGTCGCGTGTCATTGACCGAGCAGCGCTGTATCGCATCATCCTCAAACAACAGCTGATCGCTTACAAATTGAGTTAGTAACCGAATTGCATTAAAATACCTGTGATGTACTTACTATGTTGAGTTTGTCGTCCCGCTCAAAGGTTGGAGTGAGTGAGTGTGATGTGTTGTCTTGTAAAGTCTAGGTTCCAAACTAGAATTTTTAATCGGGAGTCGGCACAGCCGTCGGCACAGGTTGGTTTACTTTTCGTTAGGGTTGACAGTTGACACCAAAATGTACGTTTATTATTAATAATTGTTTATTTTGCTATGATGTTTATTTTGCTATGATTTGGTTTTCAAACATCAAATTTATGTATTATATATAACTACATAGTATCACGCTCAGCGTAGCGAGGGTGAATCGCTTGTTTAGTACTTATTAAAACGATAAATCAATAAAAGAAAGATTGGCTTTAAAGTGAATATTAAACAGTCATACGACGATAAGATAAGACGTTGTCGAGATTGTAAATGGGTTGTTATAAGTAGCTTTATTCTTTATACATACAATAAATCAGTTCGTGGTCACTGTATGTAGAGAGAAGATATAGAACTCAAAGCAAAGATTTTTAGTTTTTAGTTTTATCTAGTAAAGTGCATGTGATATGCGGACAAACATACAGAAAGACAACTTTTTTTATAAATAACTCCCATGTATACTACCATGAACCAGTTACTTTTTTATTAAAAATATTATGTGTAGGAATTGTGAAATGAAGTCCTGCCATTTCCATTGCTATTGTAAAATTTTTAAATAAGACATTCATTTCGGGGTTAGCAGAAGGCCGGGTTATCAAAGAATGTGAAGGAAGTAATGCCTTGATTCTATTAATTAGATTTTTCTACTCCGGCTTACGAAATCCCTATTTTTTATGTGTAACTTTGTTAATTTGCTATATTTAATCTTGCCTTATCAGAAGCAATTAGATAATGCAAAATTTTTGTTTTTTTTTCTGTCTGATGTAGGTAGCTTTCAACTATAAACAATTTATGAAAATTATATTCCATTACTTTGCGTTTTAATACAAAATTTTGTCTGGCCCGGAAAATAATGTTTGACAACCCTACATGCAATCCGTTATACGTACTGACCGTACCGTCATTACCTTTGTTTTTAATTAATACGAAAAATGTATATTTATAAATTTCGATTTAAATATTTTTCTAAATTTAAAAACAGGGTTTTTAATCTGTTAAAAACGACAAGCAAACCCAGATTAAATTGACACTGAAGGCCTTTATATATGTCGTGGCCATATCGTAGATTTGCTCACATCATGAAATGATCGACCATATCATGAAATGGTCACCTCAGTTTGGCCAGATCGTAAAATCGTCTACGTTTCACGATTTGGTCATCAACGTTTGGCCGGATCGTAAAAACATTCCGCGTTTTTACGATCCGGCCAAACGTTGATAGTGCATAATTTCGAACCGTGACGTCTCCGGCGCTGCGGAAGGTGCAGCCCCTTGGCCCTTGCGTAACAAAGCACAGACACCCACGCTCGCCAGCGCAGCCTCGGCTTGCTGGTCGCCTTCGGCGACCAGCCTCAGACGCACCGGCTCGCCCGGGTGTCTTTGTTTTGTTACAGCGGGCGGGGGCTGCCCTCCATCCGCGCCTCCGGGTTCTAAAAAACACTCTAGGGGAAGGGCATACAAGACCACGTGGAGTAGGGGTGACTAATTCAGTTCTGTAACCAATTCAACCTACCTACACCTTGAAGAATTTGACTGAGTAGTAATGGAAATGAGTATTCTTTGTTTTATATCCAAAATCAACTCAATTTTTATGCTTCCGTTCAATGTTACTCGTTTTTAACAATTGACGTGAATTGTATTCTGCAATTAGTAATATTTGTTGCTACTCTTTTACTCTAGGCCGAATTGACAAGAGAAACAAAATTTACGCCAATGGCCGCCATCTTTACACATAAACAAAGCGCTTGCAGCGCCTCTACCGGTAATTAATGTAACTACTTTACGATATGATCAAAATAATCTTGACCATTTCATGAAAAAGCCGCGCGTTTAGTTGCCCATATCGAGAAACGATTTCTTATCATTGATCTGCTCAAACCTCATGATGTGGCCAATAGACAGTTGACCATAAATATCATGAAATGCGACCATTTCATGATGTGAGCAAATCTACGATGTGGCCACGACATATATATACATCATATAAGTAAATTGGTTGTTTGTGTAATTATTAAGTACCTAAGCGAGTTATCTAAAAATACGCTGAATCAAGATAATACTGCTTTAATCAGTCATAATGCATTTAGCTATAGGAGATCCGATGATTTAATTTAGTAAAATAATATATTATATTATTATTAATCTGTAGTGATGTGAAAGATAAAAGTGAGCAGTGGTTTGTATAACTTGTATGTTCTGTGATAAATGTTTGCGCGCGAAACGTTACCGCTATGGAGCTACGGAGAGACGCGCCGAACGGAAGATCACGCGATGCCGTACCATATTTTTCGACCAATCACAGCGGTGCTTGCGTCGAATGCAATTTTCCCGCTCAATGTGTTTATTTTTTAGAAAATTGGAATTTCGATTCCGGATTTAGTTTTATTTTTTTTGCATTCGTGTACATGTTTCACTTCACATGTTTGACTTTGAACTTTACGTTGCGCGACAAGCTCATAATAAAGTTACTATTCGAATTAATTAATTTTTTGCAGATTTTTTGCGTAACTTTACTCTAACTTATAAGTTTTGTATTTTCAAATATTTTTGGTGAACCAACTTATCCTATCTTTGGAATGTTATTTAAAAATGTGGAAAATATAGTAAAATCTTACTATATTATAGTAATTGTTATTTAGTTAAACTTTAAAATTGTCTCCTTTGATCTTTGATCGGGAATCGAAAATAAAATCATGGACACCCGATCCAATTAACCGTTAATTTTTAATGACCTGTGATAAATCTTCATTATCATGGCTTTTAAATTAAATATGAATCATCACCTGAATAAATTATTTTTAGCTTTAGCTTCTAATAATGGTCATTGACCCATCCTATTTTTTTTTTCATAAATAGTTACATACAGTGCCACAAACTTATCTGACCCGGTAAGGGGTCGCTACAGTCTTGGTCTTTTTCTGACAACAGTATTTCCGCAGTATAACATTTGCATTACTTAGTTCCAATTTTGGCCACCGGGCCAGATAAGTTTGTGGCACTGTAAGTACCTAAGACCTAACGTAAACTTGTTACACTTTTACTGTAGTACAAGATATGGATATCGTCACCTGATTCGACCTAAATCACACGTTCATACGTATTGTTTCAATGTTTTTCTGCGAGGTGTCCTTTACTGCGCAAGCGCAAGTAGATACTAGATAGAAACAAAATTTAAAAGTTTTCGTTTCCAGGCAGTCGTCTACTTAATAATTATATTGTTCTGTACTCCATGTTTAATACATAATTATCTAATATAATTATCCAAGCCAAGCTTGTGTAGTAAAGATATAGAAAAACATACATAGAGCTAACTTAATATTTTTTGTTCCCAGATAACATCATCTTCCCTATGACGCGCAGTCAGGTGGATCAAATCACATATCTCTAGTGTAAAACTCAACACGCGGCCAACATGTCGTCCAAGGCCATATACGAAGCCACTGGCAAGGACCTCATCAATAGGTGAGTATTTTGTTACCTTATGAATAAATAAATAAATAAATAAATAACGCTACACACTCAAAGCCCCATACTAGGATTCCCTGTGTCGTGGGTGCCTTGGACAACACACAAGACAAGGACACACCCAGACCGAGAACGGAAATTCAAATTCGTCATTAGTCGTAGGTATATAGGCCGAAGTCTAACTTGCCTTAGGCCGCTCACTTGTTTATGCTGTTTTTGACACGTTCGTGGTTTTCCCAGCTGTTTAACCTGTGACATATTTGACTAAAGGAGCAACTAACCCCAATAACATGAAAAGAAGTGACGGAAAGTTTCTATGTTCTGTCTCGTCTTGCGTTGCGGTTTTTATGACGGCAAAGAAATTTGCCGGACAAAGTTCTTGTGCCAACGACAAGCGTAACTTTTTTTGCTATCTTAAGGACTGCGCACATTACAACGACTCCACGCCAACGCGGTTACGGAGCCACTCAAATGTAAGCATTCAATAAAGATCCTTATATCTTGGACATTACGGTTGAATTTCGAGTGTACACTTGAAAAACGTGGACTACTCCCCATCCTCTGCTCACCGACGCCGTTCACACTCGAAATTCAACCGTAACGTCCAAGATATAAGGATCTTTATTGAATGCTTACATTTGAGTGGCTCCGTAACCGCGTTGGCGTGGAGTCGTTGTAATGTGCGCAGTCCTTTATGGTGGGCACGTACTAAAAGACGATTCATATTATTGTTCGTTTCCACAGACACATAGCATCCGGTACTGCGCTGGTGCCGTGCCGTTTCGCGGTATTCGAGCAAGGCACTGTCTGGGAAGATGAATTGGGCAAGAACCCCTGGCTCACTAAAGAGGTACTTTTTGTTTTTACTTAAATACTTCTGATGCAAACAGGTGTATAAAATTATATCCGGAACATCACTAGTATAAATATGGTATAACTGTATCATTACTGGGCATGGGTATCTTCTAACAATTTGAGAGGTACAGGCCATAGTCTACGTTTACTTAGTTGATTATGTGCGGATTGGTGGACTTTACACACGTTTTAAAACTCTAAGGACGAATCTCAAGTGTTTGCATACTTGATACTCACTCACAATGTTAATGCCAGTGCTTTCACCAGCTCCCTATAGATACTCTGTCAATTCCTTATGCTATTCATAGACCTGTCTCAAAACAAGTCAAAATTCCATTGAGCTGTGAGCTACTTAATTTGCTCCGAGCTAAACAGCTCAAACCTATGCCACCTCTTTGAATATCAGAACTGAATCATGACCCTACATTCATTAGGGTTGTCAAGCGTCCGGACAAAGCTAAACGAAGTTTTTTAGTCACCAATTTGTGGCTGATATTGGTTACTTTACCAAATTTTAGGTAGACGTATACTTATGTGAAACAGGCCAATCTGTGTTTATGCCTTGTACCTTTTTAACAGACTTTAAAAACAAGTTTCTCAATTTGACTGTATTAATTGTTCGTGTGTTACTTTACCCCAATACTCGGTTTTCCTCATTGCACACGCGGCAACCCTAACCAAATGATTTTTTTTCCAGCAACTGGTAGTAAAGCCCGACCAATTGATCAAGCGGCGCGGCAAGCTCGGGCTGGTGGGCGTGAACAAGTCGGCGCAAGAGGTGCGCCGGTGGCTCGCGGAGCACGTCAACAGGGAGCAGCGCGTCGGCGCCGCCGTGGGCAAGCTGCGCCGGTTCGTCGTCGAGCCGTTCGTCAAACATGAGCCGGTGAGTTGTTTGCGGTTGTAAGAGCCGGTGAGTTGTTCGCGGTGAGTTGCTGAACGTTAACTGGTTCGTTGTAAAGAGCCGGTGAGTTCTTCGTAATTGTAAACGCTGAATGCTAACAGGCTGGCTATAAGCGGGCGTGCTAGGCTTGCACCGCACGCGGGTGACAGGAGAGGGGGGGGGGAGGGGAGCGAATGGATTGATCACGTAAAAATGATTTAATAAAAGTAAACCGTTGCCAGCTGGTTTGAAGTGACGAAGCAAATTGTCAAGCACGCGGGCGTTTATACAGCTAGCAGAGGGCCTGAACACAATCTTAATAGGAATCTATGTCGGGTTATTTATTTATCTGTCACAAATTTGTGACGCATAATAACCACACTCATATCGATCGCAGCGTTATTAATTTATTTACTGTAATCTGTACAGACGGAAGAGATGTACCTGTGCATCCAGTCGGGCCGGCGGTCGGACACCATCCTGTTCCACCACCAGGGCGGCGTGGACGTGGGCGACGTGGACGCGGTCGCCATACGGCTGGAGGTTAGTGGTGGTGCCGACGGTTTTGGTGCTACCTGCGTATGTTATCATTACGCCTCATTTCGATACTCGAAATCACGCATATTCGTGCACGAGAATACATCTCCTACATATTTGTGGCTATTCGTATAATTTCGCTTTTTTAACTTCTATCATATATTTTTTTTCTTATTAATTAATTTTCAAGGATGTTCGCGCATGAATAGTAGCGAGCAATCCTCTGCACACTAGATATGTTATTTGATAATAGTGTTGGGTTTAATCATTGAGACATCAGATTTTATTTATAGTCACATTTTATTTGTTACTAGAGAACCGCCCGCGCTTCGCTTCGAGACCCGTAGGTAACAGCCGCGTAGGTCTCGCTCCCGTAGGAATTTAGGCTAAAAAGTAGCCTACTACTCGCTCTCTTCACTCCACCCTGTCTGAGGTGTGTGGAGCCCTCGGGACAGTTAGTTCCCCTTTGGGGGTGTCTCTCACGGCCCGTTAAAACGGGCCGGTCCTTGGGTTGGGCTCTAAGGCCCTTGGTTGTCCATCTGTGGTTAACCAATAGGTCAAGTCCGGTGAGTGGTGACCTTTTTACAGGCCACAGAGTCTTAAACGGGATGGGGTTCATCTCCACGCCGCCCAGGCGATCGAGGCCCTACCGGGTGAATCCCACTGGTGGGTAGCCCAGCAGGAGCCGATCAGCGCCGGGCGACGACTTACGAAGCCCCAGTATCAGTCAGTGCTAGGCCCGTCCCGCGCAACCAGCAAGTCGGCAAGCGGTCAGCAAGCGGTCCGGTGGACGGGTGTGGAGCGGCGCCAGGTCCTGCAGATGCGGGAACCGCGACGCGTCGACACGCCCGAACATGTTGCTTGCCAATCTCTCGATGAAGTCGTCCAGGCTCTCGACTCGAAGGTCCCTCTGGATGACGGCGTTCCTGACGTACCTCGGCGCACCAGTCAGCCGGCGGAGCGCAATCGCCTGAACCGCGCGCATCCTTTTGCGCTGCGGTCGCTGGCGAGCGCGTACCACGCCGGTGCCGCGTACGTGAGGTGGGATCTGATGTAGGTCTTGTAGACCCCGAGCTTCAGTCCGAGAGGGAGGCTCGAGGAGAGCACTGGTTTCTGCCATCGCGCTTCTGGAATTCGCGACGGCTTTCGTAACCTGTGGCTTCATCGAAAGTCTTCCGTTGATTTTGCCCCCAGGTATTTGGCCTGTGGGGCCCATTGGATATCTTATCCGTTAAGCTCCAGAGTAGGGTCCCGCCTGTTGAGGTATCCTCTTATGTTCACGGCCTGCGTCTTCCCGACATTCACCGACAGTCTCCACGCGGCAAGCCATTCGAAGAGGGCATCAAGCGCATGCTGCATCTTGACGATGGCGTGGGTTCTATTCAGCGACGTGGTGATGTACGCCACATCATCGGCATACAGGGCAAGCGACGCCCCCCCTGCCGCCGGGATGTCGTCGGTGTAGCAGGCGTAGCAGACCGGGGACAGGCAACTCTTGCGGGACGCCGGCTGCGATCGGACGCTCGGTGGATTCGGCGTCTTCAACCACTACTCTGAAGCTTCTATTTTCGAGGAAACTGGAGATCACCTTAACGGCACTCCGGGGCGCCGACGACTGCGAGATCTTGTAGAGAATAAGCCGTCGTGCCAAACACGGTCGAACGCCTTTTCCATGTCGAGGAATACTGCACACACGCGTTCTCTCTTATTCAGAGCCGCGGTAACGGTGTGCAACACCCTCGACAGTGTAGCCGTGCTGTTCAGCGGCATCAAAAAGTAGCCTTCCACTTCTGTTGGCAGCTAGGCTATTCCACCCCGGATGCAGTTCCAGTCGCCCGCGCCCACCACCGGTGTCGGCGAGTCCAGCAACTTGCGGACATCAGCCAACAGGATAGTGCCAGCGGGCGGGCGGTACACTGAATACAGCCGGAGCGGGGAGTTCTCGAGGCAGAGCAGAGCAGAGCAGCAGAGAGCAGAGCTAAAGTAGCCAGGCAGAGCTAAAGTAGTACATTTGCCTATGACTTAAGTAAATTACATGTAGTATTTCATAGCGTAATTCAGGACTTGCAAATTAACGCCATCTATTAACAACTCCGAAAATAAATATCTAGCAACTAACAAAACATCGATCTTCCCATGGGAATGGGATGTTTTTTCGCGGTAAAAAGTAGCCTACGTCACTCTCGACCCTCCTAACTATCCCCACACACATAAACCTTTTTGTATGCCATATGTTGTGACTTGTGATGTTTTTCCGCTAAACATTTGTAACGAATTAACGATTATCTGAGGTGTTTTTTTATGTTTTAGGTGCCAGTAGACACATTCCCTAGTGGAGAAGAAATTGATAAGGTGCTTCTCAAAAACATCAAATCAGCTAATATTAAGAGGTAAGTTGGTTATGGGATGTCCAGCCAAGTCGACGTTACCCCCTTTAAGCGGCCCCCCATCAAATGCGTGCAGACATCGTATAATGTCATATAATCATGTCACGCATTTGTACAAGTTTTTTTTTTTTTATTATTGAATTAAGGTAGCAAACGAGCATGCAGCACCACCCTTCCGCTGCCGCCCATGGCAATTGTGACCGACTTAGAACAAGACCCAATTTAGGGACTAGGGTGGTTAGTCCAATTAGTAGATGGTGTTAGAATGTTAGTTGGTTAGTTTATTAATAAGTGTAAGGACAGGGACTGTTAGTGATAGTTAGTCCTGTTAGTTAATATTAGTATTGTCCAGTTAGTAATGATTAGTGTGAGTCTTGTTCCAATTCGGTCACAGATGCGTTGCTACCCCTGAGGTCTGAGATGGTCGCCTCTAAAAAAGTGAACCGGCTCCACACCTTCCTATCCGGAACACAATTGCTCTTAAAAACAATTATTATGACGGTAGGAATGGTACTGAGTACCTTGGCGGGCGGTGGCACTACCCCGGGCGAACTCTAGGCTCTACCACCTGAATAACTGTAAACATTCGAAGCTCGACAGCTTCACTAGAGAAATGTAACTTTGCCAAAAATGTATGCCAGTCTAAATCTAACTAGATAACTCATTTTTTTTTAAAGAATATGACTTGTAATTTTAACAGACTTGAAAAAGAGAAGGTTCTTTGTTCTACGCCTGAATATCTTATACTAAAATATAAAGCCAGAGTTTGTTTGAACGGGCTCATTTAAAGAATTAATGGTTTGATTTGAATAAAAATTCTTTTTGTGTCTGTTGGACAGTCGATTCATGAGAAAGGTTTTAGACTATATAAATTATGTATCACGCTACGATCAATAGGAACAGAGCACCAAGTTTCCCGAAGCGAAGAGGCCGTCTACATGCATAACGAATTTAATATGTCACGAATTCCGATTACCCCCAGAATCCTGACGACCTTCATCCTCGCCCTCTACCGGGTGTACGTGGACCTGTACTTCACGTACATGGAGATCAACCCTATCGTGGTGACCAACGAGCGGGTGCACCTGCTCGACCTGGCGGCCAAGCTGGACCAGACGGCGGACTTCATCTGCGCCAAGCACTGGGGCGAGGTCACCTTCCCCCCGCCGTTCGGCCGCGACGCGTACCCCGAGGAGGCGCACATAGCCGACTTGGACGCTAAGAGCGGGGCCAGTTTGAAGGTAAGGAAAGTTTAGTTTTGACTGACTTTACAAAAAAGAGGACCATCTCAATCCTTAATTATTTTTTTGGAGAACAAAAATTATGATTATCCTTTTTATTGCTTGACCAGAAAAATAGAAAACCTGTCATGAGGGCGCTAAAGTTTCCTTTTATATGGCAACAGCACTAACAACCAACTGACAACAGTAACTATAGTAACGCTCATGTTTTTAATTTCATTTTCACAACTATGTCCGAAATGTTATTGAAGGAAATATATGTAATTTAAACGAAATGTTATTTTAGCACATAGAAAGGCACTTTTCTTTCACGAATATGAACAGTTTTTGTCATTTTAGGACAAAAAAGACACTTAAAGTAAAAAGAAAACATGAGACAAACTGTGACGTTCAAACCCACTGACAAGTAATTTACGATTGACGTTTAGAAACTAAGCGTTGCCAGTAAAACAAATTAGTTCCGTGAGTTTACCGCAATATGGCGAGGTTTTTTATATTTCTGGTCAACCTATGTGAAAACTGGTGCTTGTTTGTTTGAGCGACATCTGACGAGTACGTTTTGAATTATCGCTTTTTGTGGATGTTGAAGTTGGTTTATAGATATTTTTACCGGCTTAAAAAAAGTAGTTTGTTTATTTGACACTTGTATTTTTTTGTATGTCCAGGTCTCCGTCATTTGTGAATTGTTTTTTATGTGAACCCATTCAAATTTGAGCGAGACCTGACGAGTAGTTTTTATGTTATCCTTAACAATAACGTTCTCCTTATTAAAATATCTGTTTCCCGTATTAAAATACAAACTTTCCCTCCAGCTGACAGTCCTGAACAAGTCAGGCCGCATCTGGACGATGGTGGCCGGCGGTGGGGCGTCGGTGGTGTACACGGACACGGTGTGCGCGCTGGGCGGCGCGGCCGAGCTGGCCAACTACGGCGAGTACTCCGGCGCGCCCACCGAGGGCCAGACCGCCGACTACGCCAAGACCATCTTCAGCCTCATGTGCCGCGAGAAACATCCCAACGGGAAGGTGGGTTGGTTGAAGTTGGTGGTGTTTGGCCAATGTTGGCCACGGCTGGTGTTGGCCAATGTCGACAAGTAACTTAGTTTTATGGATCGCGACAAAAATCACGATGAGATGGTAAATGTTGGCCATATTTGGCCAATGTTGGCCTTGGTTGCAGTTGGCCAATGTTGGCAAGTGTCTTAAATCTTATGGATCCTGACAGAAAACCCGATGAAATGGTAAGTGTTAGTAATGGACGATGGTGGTTGGTGGTGAAGCGTCGGTGGTGTACACGGACACGGTGTGCGCGCTGGGCGGCGCGGCCGAGCTGGCCAACTACGGCGAGTACTCCGGCGCGCCCACCGAGGGCCAGACCGCCGACTACGCCAAGACCATCTTCAGCCTCATGTGCCGCGAGAAACATCCCAACGGGAAGGTGGGTTGGTTGAAGTTGGTGATGATTGGCCAATGTTGGCCATATTTGGCCAATGTTGGTCATATTTGGCCAATGTTGGCCATGGCTGATGTTGGCCAACGTTGACAAGTACCATATGGCTTATAGAGCGCGACGAAAGTCCCGAGGAAAAGATAACTATTGGCCATTTATGGCTTATGTTGGCCTTGGCCGGAGTTGGCCAATGTTGACGCTAAAATTTACACTGTTCACTTCACTGTGTTCACTTCAATAAAATCTTATCTTAACTAGAGAACCGCCCGCGCTTCGCTTCGGGACACGTAGGTAACAGCCGCGTAGGTCCCGCTCCCGTAGGAATTTAGGCTAAAAAGTAGCCTACTACTCGCTCTCTTCACTCCACCCTGTCTGAGGTGTGTGGAGCCCTCGGGACAGTTAGTTCCCCTTTGGGGGTGTCTCTCGCGGCCCGTTAAAACGGGCCGGTTCTTGGGCTGGGCCCTAAGGCCCTTCGTTGTCCATATGTGGTTAACCAATAGGTCAAGTCCGGTGAGTGGTGGCCTTTTTACAGGCCACAGAGTCTTAAACGGGATGGGGTTCATCTTCGCGCCGCCCAGGCGATCGAGGCCCTACCGGGTGAATCCCGCTGGTGGGAAGCCCTGCAGGAGCCGATCAGCGCCGGGCGACGACTTACGAAGCCCCAGTATCAGTCAGTGCTAGGCCCGTCCCGCGCAGCCAGGTCCTGCAGATGCGGGAACCGCGACGCGTCGACACGCCCGAACATGTTGCGTGCCAATCTCTCGATGAAGTCGTCCAGGCTCTCGACTCGAAGATCCCTCTGGTCCGCTGGCACTATCCTGTTGGCTGAGCAACTTGCGGACATCAGTCAACAGGATAGTGCCAGCGGGCGGGCGGTACACTGAATACAACCGGAGCGGGGAGTTCTCGAGGCAGAGCTAAAGTAGCCTATTACATTTGCCTATGACTTAAGTAAATTACATGTAGTATTTGATAGCGTAATTCAGAACTTGCAAATGAATTTTATTACCGCCATCTATTAACAACTCCGAAAATAAATATCTAGCAACTAACAAAACATCGATCTTCCCATGGGAATGGGATGTTTTTCCGCGGTAAAAAGTAGCCTACGTCACTCTCCACCCTCCTAACTATCCCCACACACATAAACCTTACCATATAATAGCTTTGTTGCGACGTGAAAGCGTCACAAACAAACAAACAAACAAACAAACACACTTTCACATTTATAATATTAGTAAGGATTTCCGAGCCAGCGGGTAATCCCCACTATCCTCACCATCCCTATACTTATCCCCCGCTCCCCCCCCCCAGGTGCTGATCATCGGCGGCGGCATAGCCAACTTCACGAACGTGGCGGACACGTTCCGCGGGATCATCACCGCCATCGAGACGTACAAGGACGCGCTGCTGCAGTACAATGTTACTATCTTTGTGCGCCGCGGCGGGCCTAACTACCAGGAGGGTCTTAGGTATGTTGGAAATCAATATAATCTATGGTCAGTAGGTATATAAACAGTCGAGTGTTACCAACACTCGAGTGTATTTTCTATTGTAATGAAGTGATGCTGTGCTGTGTGATAAAAGAAATAAAACTAAGTTCCTTCGGCCTTCAACCACTGCTTTTATTTACTCTGTGACCTAAAACCTCAACAACGTATGTTGTGTGGTACATACATGTTTTTGGTAGGTATGTTGTAGCAATATCAAATTTTGTTACTACACTTTTTCGGACCGAGAGTCCGGTAGAGCGTTAGCGTGAGCGTATATTGACGCAGTATGTGACGTTAAAAATAATTCTTTGGCAACTTTTATTTTTTACAAAAAAAAATAAACTTAAAAGGGGACACAAAATAAGTCAAA
This sequence comes from Hesperia comma, assembly GCA_905404135.1. Lineage (NCBI taxonomy): Eukaryota > Metazoa > Arthropoda > Insecta > Lepidoptera > Hesperiidae > Hesperia > Hesperia comma. The sequence continues at coordinate 16,831,541 of FR990015.1, read as the reverse complement.
ATTTGTATGACATTGTGTATCTAGTATTATTAGATCGATGCCTAGACCTTATTAACAACTGTCGTTTAATTCCAGACAGATGCGCGAAGTAGGCCAGCGCCTGCGCATCCCGCTGTACGTGTTCGGGCCCGAGGCGAACATGACGGCGATCGTGGGGCTCGCGCTCGGCCACGCGCCCATCCCGCCCGACCACCAGCTCGACTACGCGCCCAAGCAGCTGCCCAAGCCGCAGGCCTCGGTGAGTAGTACACTCGATTGTGAGCCTTATGTCCTATGGAGTAAGGTTCAGATTCGCGTGGCGGGCCCGAGGCGAACATGACGGCGATCGTAGGGCTCGCCCTCGGCCACGCGCCCATCCCGCCCGACCACCAGCTCGACTACGCGCCCAAGCAGCGGCCCAAGCCGCAGGCTTCGGTGAGATAGGACTTACTTCAATGTACAGGCTCAGTTCTATTAGAGTCTAATAATTAGACGATCAAAATGCTCAAAATATTGCATTTTCAATTATAAATTGCGAAAAGACACAACCGCCACAACAACACAGAAAAACACACCGTACCCCTATACTAACAAAAGTCAATATCCCTTGCAGCCGCCACTGAAGAAAGACATACAATCGATATAACAAAGTAATACATCGATTGTATGCAAAACCTAAATTCGACATTTCTAAACGTCACAAGCGCCACACCCAACATAGTTACAGCAAAACAAACCTACCTCCATACTAACAAGACCTAATATCGTCCACAGCCGCCCCCGAAGATAGAGATCCCGGAGCTGACGTCCAAGCTGCTCGACCTGGCGTGCTCGCAGGCGCCCACGCGGCTGGACGCCGGCCAGCAGGTGGCCAGGCCGCTGTTCAGCGACCGCACCAAGGCTATCGTGTGGGGGATGCAGAACAGGGCTATACAGGTGCGTTAACTAAAACTCGTCTTAAAGGAGAATGGGCGGTTTCGTACCAAGTATTGTAACACTTTATGATGTATGTCATTAAAAAGGTCTTAAAAAGTACTAAAACTTTTTGTATGGCAGCAAGTCTGGATCTAGTGCAGGAAAAAAGATAATTATAGCGTATTCTATGATGCGCGCTATCATGCAATTCAGCACGTTAGCGCGCTTCGTAATCGCGCATTTATGCACCGCACCGCCGCTACCTCACTCCCCTTCGCCCCGCACTCACCAGTCGATGGTCCCACGCAGCTAAATTGTATAGCTGCGGGTAGAGGTAAATAAACTTCTACCCGCAGCTATTGTCTAATACGAGTATAATGTGCTTTATGATTGGCTAATTAACCCTGTCACGTTGTTTCTCGATATCGTCAAGTGAGTTGTGGCTGACTACTCAGTCGTGCACGATCGTTCGTTCGTTGTGTAACTGCTCTAGACGATATTATTATTGATGAACAATAAAAAATGGCTGGAGAATTTTTCTTTTACTTAATTTTATTTACCTTAGGTATGGTTACAGATATGTAAACGACTTATATACGAGTAATAACACTAACAAAAAAACTTAATCATGTGTAACCATGAAGCAAATATAGAGAGGAGACGTTTTATGTAGATTTCCCTAAGAAAGAACGCGTGACACTTTGCAGGGCGAGGGGGTGTTAGATCCCGCCCACCATCCGCCCACTTGTTTATTTTCCATCTAATGCCCGAGATACACGAGGCTAGTTTTTCAAGCTAGGATAGCAAGCTAGTGTCAGTAAGCTAGCACGCTAGTACTTCTGGCTTCTAGCTTCATAAAATATATTTTTTTTTATTGAATTAAGGTAGCAAACGAGCATGCAGCACCACCCTTCCGCTGCCGCCCATGGCAATTGTGACCGACTTAGAACAAGACCCAATTTAGGGACTAGGGTGGTTAGTCCAATTAGTAGATGGTGTTAGAAAGTTAGTTGGTTAGTTTGTTAATAAGTGTGAGGACAGGGACTGTTAGTGATAGTTAGTCCTGTTAGTTAATATTAGTATTGTCCAGTTAGTAATGATTAGTGTGAGTCTTGTTCCAATTCGGTCACAGATGCGTTGCTACCCCTGAGGACTGAGATGGTCGCCTCTAAAAAAGTGAACCGGCTCCACACCTTCCTATCCGGAACACAGTTGCTCTTAAAAACAATTATTATGACAGTAGGAATGGTACTGAGTACCTTGGCGAGCATGTTTATACAAGTCGCAACTTGTTACAAGGGTTGGTACGCACCCCATACAAAAGTGCCCATTCTCCTTTAAAAAAAAATTGGCAATCGACCCAAACCAGCAAGTATGCTTAATGCTCTTAGTATTAACACTACGAGATTTCATGCATTTTATTTTTTCAAAAAGACCTAAGTAATGTCTGGCGGCCTCATTCGATTACGAATGAGCACCCGCCGTGTCCGTCCTTCCGTTTCATAACCCGTTCTTGATCAGCAGACGGCGGTGGTGTAGTGTCTGTTTTAGGTCTCTTATGTTGATGTTGACTTCCGTTTAGCAAAGTCGCCAACAGGCGCGAGGATTCCGTTGTGATTATGTAGCGAACAGGAGCATAATATTTGCAGACCAGCGCACCATATAGTCTTGCAACATACCCATATTTTTCATATCGGGTTCTGAGCGCGCATCAAGATATGATAAACAATATTTTAAATTAAATCTTCAGTTATATAACTGCGAAAACCACATAAAAATTTCATACAGTAGTTTTTGCGTGATGTCTAGACAAACATTGACCACCGTCTAGTAACTGACAAAAAATACTCAAATGTAACTTTTCATTACTATATATTGTAAACGTCACATTACCAGGGCATGCTGGACTTCGACTACATCTGCCGGCGCGCGGAGCCGTCGGTGGTGGCCATCGTGTACCCGTTCACCGCCGACCACAAGCAGAAGTACTACTTCGGGAACAAGGAGGTGTTCGTGCCCGGTGAGTTACGGTCGAGATGTTGTTTGGATGGGATTTATAGCGAATAAAACACACACAAAAAGAGAGAGAGAGAAAGATACGCGCACACGCATAAGACGATTAGGAGTTAGCTCGCGTCGGCGTTTTCGCTTTTGTTCAAAAATGCTTTTACGAAGTCAGTACGCTAACCATATTTAGCCATCATCGCGACAACATCTGGTGGGATTGTTATCGTATTAACTTATTTTTGTGTAAAACGAAAAAAAAACACTCATACACATAAACGCGTGTATGTACGCACCTTTGCGCGTATACGTATACGCACCAACACACGGAACACTTTTTGGCAAGAACAAAGTTGTAATAAAAAGTGTGTATAAATCACCTATTTATTAAATTGTCCATATTCCAGTATTCTCGGACATGGACGTGGCCATGCGGAAGCACCAGGAGGCCACAGTGCTGGTCAACTTCGCGTCGCTGCGGTCCGCTTACGACAGCACCATGCAGGTGAGATGACCGCCAGTGTGATAGTCGCCACATGATTGGCCATCATGTGTATCATTATTGACTACTACAAAATACTTAATGACTAACGAGCGTGAACCTCCGCCATAGGCTAATTTTAGTTGCCATAGCAACGAACAAAGTAGCTATACTGAATTATAATTAATACGTTTTTTTTATTCTTGTCCTATTAAAAATAGATAAGATAGTCGTACCTTTAGAAAATTCAAGGACTTTAGGAGACCTGATATTTTGAAGAAACAAACCTGAAATTTTTGGTATATATATATACTAATGTATGTATTATCGTTTCAGGCGATGCAACACCCCCAGATCAACACCATAGTGATCATAGCGGAGGGCATCCCCGAGAACATGACCAGGAAGATCATCAAGCTGGCCGACGCTAGAGGGGTGAGTTGTTGTATAATCTGAAACTTATATCATGGATTGTATACGTGCCGCTGTAATACCAAAAGTTATTGTTTATACAAAACTTGAGAATCGGCTTCCTAGCACTGATAAACTCTGTCAGGTACGGAGATTTTTTCCTTGTTGTTATTGCAAATTATAAGAGGGACAGTAAGATTACCTGTGTAATTTAATTTATAATTAATTAAAAAAATATTTTATTGTAAAGAACATACAAACTAATTATGTCTACCACAATTTTAAATGAAACAATAAATCCTAACCTACAAACGGTAGGTTACGTTCTTAAATTACTTTACCATTTTCATTATCGGTTACGATACCGGTTACAATATCGGTACGACTAACGGCACCGTTACGTGCAGGTGAACATAATCGGTCCGGCGACGGTGGGCGGCATCAAGCCGGGCTGCTTCAAGATCGGCAACACGGCCGGCATGATCGACAACATCATCGAGAGCAAGCTCTACCGCCCCGGCAGGTTTGTTTATTATATAAATACATCAGACGTCAACGATAAAACGACGAATGTAGCGCTCATAGTACGGCGGCTTTCGTTGACTGAGTTATAAGCGAAACACTAAACTGAGTTATGAACAACGAGTGTGATAGATATTTGGATGGGTGACTGCTGATGCTGAAGTTTCTTGACTACTTCCGTGCTTCGGAGAGTACATTGAGCTTTCGGTTATATCTGTTCGATAGTTGTAGGTAGCGTTTTATAAAACTTTGATAGAACTAAAGTCCACGTTGGCAGTTGTAAGGCCATGTCAGATGACAATGCTAGGCTAACTATATTAAATCTTTCCTCGTGTCATATGCTGTGCTATGTTTCAATGTTAATCTGTCCTGGTGTCACCAGCGTGGCGTACGTGTCCCGTTCGGGCGGCATGAGCAACGAGCTGAACAACATCCTGGCGAAGCACGCGGACGGCGTGTGCGAGGGCGTGGCCATCGGCGGCGACCGCTACCCCGGGACCACCTTCATCGACCATCTGCTCAGGTATGGTGACGTCCACACACGGACGGACGTGAAGGTACACGTTTATGAACGTACACGCACGTATACGCATGCATTTACGTTCACGCACGTTCGTATAAGTACGTACAAATACGTAGGTATACAAACGTAAACTTGCATGTACGTACAAACTAGGACGACGTACGCGTACAATTGCACGCATCCGCATATACGAACACGCTCGTACTCGTATGGGCAGGTGTACTACCGCCGTCGAGTAGAGGGCAACTACGGGATATTTTCTCGCTCAAGAAAAAGACATAAATATGATATTCTGTGTAAATAAAAGAGACGCATATGCAAGCGAAAACTTGCCGGCGTTGTGAGCAGTCAGTGCGTACTCGCTGCCATATGCGTCTCTTTTGTTTGCACGGAATGTCATATCTATTGTAACGTGTCTTGAGCGAGGAAATAGCCGAGCTTTATTCCCCGTCTCGCCAGCGGAGAAACACCTGCCATATAAGTAAATATATTTATATCATACTTGCTCAGTAACTAGGGATTACTATGGTGGAAAGTCTCCTTGTAAGTTGGTGTTTGCAATTCAAGGCAACATTACGTCGCACTATGCTTGAATTGTAATGTTCACATTACAGTTCAAGCTATGCAAAACTCCTTGGTAAACAATCTCTTTTCTTATAAAATGGTAAGAAAACTTTTTACTGAAAAAAAAACACTGAACATGGCGGCATTTAATTTCCATACATTTCAAACTATGCAAAACTCCTTGGAACTCAGAGCCGTAAAAAAAATAGAAAACTATTTACGAAAAAAAAATGGAAATGGCGGCATTTCATTTGATCTGAAAGTTTGTGAAGTTTGTTCGTAAAGGGATTTAAGTTATTTACAACAATGTCAAGCACTTCATCAGCAGCAATATTAATATAATTAATTATAATAAGTAACCATTTTTTTCTATTTTTTCTCTAAATTTGCTAATTATTCTAATTAAAATTTCATTTTGCATTACCAATGTTTTATTTACCTCACAAGAATGATATAAAGTAGAATGCTTACCTCGGTTGCAAGTAGCTATTACACCCTCGAACTATATTCACCCTCGCTCGCTGCGCTCGCTCGTGTGACTAAATATCTCGGATGCACGCGATCCATTAGCGCCCTATGCGAGCTGCGCTCGCACTGGCGCCAAATTGGATCTTATTCTGTAATAGCTTACTTACGTCCCTTGTGTAACAATCTACTATTATAAACAAGCACGTATACACATACACGGATACGTGCATGCACTAACAAGGACGTAAGCGCGTACACATAAACGTATTAAACACTCCAATATCCAACCAAACTGGCATAACATCATAGTCTGACCTTGACCTATCCAGATTCGAGGCGGACCCGAACGTGAAGATGCTGGTGCTGCTGGGCGAGGTGGGCGGCGTGGAGGAGTACCACGTGTGCCGCGCCATCCGCGACGGGCTCATCAAGAAACCCATGGTCGCCTGGTGCATCGGCACCTGCTCCGGTATGGCCTTATGTGGTTTTATCCAGTTTTTGGTCCTGGGGTGATATCCATATCATTGCATTTTTGGTCTTCGCTATATTTTTGATTTATTAATGAATGCGGTGATAGCCTTGTGATTAAAAAATACTGCCTTCTACTCTCGCAATCTGGTTCGATTACTAGGGCACGTTCCCAAAACTCAAAGGTGTCTGAACCCTGAGAATCAGCACTTGGCGTAGTGGACTATGACCTTGACCTCTTGATTCTCAGCAATGCGACAGTTGCGATGATGACATGAAATATATATAAGTATATAAATCTGTCCGTCCGCAGACATGTTCACATCGGAGGTGCAGTTCGGTCACGCGGGCTCGCTGGCGGGCTCGGCGCTGGAGAAGGCGGCGGCCAAGAACGCGGGGCTCAAGGCCTACGGGGTCACCGTGCCCGAGTCCTTCGACTCGCTCGGCGACGCCGTGCGACAGGTACTGTGTGTGTGTGTCTGTGTGTGAGTGTGTGTGTGTGTGTGCGCGTGTGCATGTGTGTGTGACTGTGTGTGTGTGTGTGTGTGTGATGGAGCGAGATACTAATTGGGATGAGGATGGTTGGTGTGGTTAGTAGATGGTGTTGGAATATTAGTTGGTTACTTTGTTTGTGTTCATTAGTAATAGTCCAGTTGGTAGTTGTTAGTAAAAGTCTCGTAATAATATGGTCACAGATGGGTGTGCTGTGTGTGTGTGTGTGTGTTTATGTGCTACCCTATGGTTGCCTCTGAACATTCTAAATTGGAAAAACTTAGCAGTAATAATTTATATTACTTCGACAGGTGTACAAGAAGCTGGTGGCGGAAGGCAAGATCATAGAGAAGGAAGAAGTTGAGCCGCCTAAGGTGCCCATGGACTACGACTGGGCGAGGGTAAGTTCATATTTATTATCACTAATCTATACTAATATTATAAAGCTGAAGAGTTTTTTTGATTAACGTCTTTTTATCGAGCAAATATAAGAAACTACTGCTTTGTATTGAAAAAATATCCTCGTGTTGAATAGATCTTTACAGTGGAAGGTTTTTGACCACTCTGAGAAGTGTACAGTAAAGAATTACGTAATTATTATTAATAATAGCTTGCATATTAATTCATTCTTCTTTTTAAAAAGTATTAAAATGTCAAGTGGTCAATTACGTAGTGGTGGCCGATTATTTCCCAATTTCCCCTATACATTATTGTACATCGTTAATAATAATATGTACGTCTGGTATGTACAGAAGCTGGGTCTGATCCGCAAGCCGGCGGCGTTCATCAGCACGATCTGCGACGAGCGCGGCCAGGAGCTGAGCTACTGCGGCGTGCCCATCAGCCAGGTGCTGGAGCGGCAGCTGGGCGTCGGCGGGACTATTGGCTTGCTGTGGTGAGTACCGGTACCGTGCCCTCCACGGTTACGCTTGCTAAGTAGTTACCAGTACTGTGGCCTACGTGGTTATTGGATGGCGGCTCCGTGCTTGAATATCGTCTACAGTAACTGAAAATTTAAAATTTTACAATAATTGACTGTACGACATCTAGATGGTGCGGAAATGCCAAGTGACTTGCATCATTTTAGAAAATAGTTTATTTTATTGAGTGACACACCCAATACGAATTCTTAAATTTATTGTATTGTTTCTTAAGTATATGTACACACAGCGTTCCGTTACAGTCATACTATACGTATACATTTCTGATATTCCCTTGCAGGTTCCAGCGCGAGCTGCCCGAGTGGGCGTGCAAGTTCTTCGAGCTGGTGCTGATCGTGACGGCGGACCACGGGCCGGCGGTGTCCGGCGCGCACAACACCATGGTCACCGCGCGCGCCGGCAAGGACCTCATCTCCGCCGTCGTCTCCGGCCTGCTCACCATCGTGAGTACCCTGGCTCGGCTATAGGATGATGATATTTAACTTGAAAGGGGTACTCATGATATGTGTTTTGCTGTGATATGACTGATATAGGATAATAACAAATGAAAATTTTTACTACCAAATGGGTATTCTCGGTATGTGTTCACATCGCCGGCAAGTATTCGCTCGCATAACATCGTTTTTGTTTACACGGAATACGTTATATTTCTGTACATGCCTTGAGTGAGAAAACAGCCGAGCTTTAATCGCCGACTCGCCAGCGGTGGGACACACGTGGGCACCTGCGTTTAGTGCTGTTGGCGCGGGCTATCTAACTTCAATAGACCGTTGAACTACTCAACAACCTCATGTATTGACACACATTCACATTCATTGTGGATACACTGATAGCACGTAAAATGTACCCAAATATTCATATTAAAAAAAGACTATAGAGTTGAAATTCGTTTCCGCAGGGCGACCGTTTCGGCGGCGCGCTGGACCGCGCGGCGATGGACTTCTGCGCGGCGTACGACAAGGGCCAGCACCCGCAGGAGTTCGTCAACGAGAAGCGCGCCAAGGGCGAGCTCATCATGGGCATCGGACACAGGTGATGATGCGTGAATAATTATTATATATATATATTATATATATATTATATTATATATATTATATATACCCTTAGTGCGTTATTAACCAAACATATTAGTCATAGTTTCAGGTGATTTATATAATCAGATTCGGATGATTTGTAATAATTTATTAATCCAACTCTGACGATTTACTATGCAATCAATCGTCAAACTAAGATGTTTCATACTATCAAGATTAGGTAATTTACACAATCAAACTTAGGCAACACACAAACACAATCAAACTTAAATGATTTAGACAATCCAACTCAAACGATTCATACAGTCAAACTCAAATGATTCACACAATCAAACTCAAACGATTCACACAAAAAACTCGAAACAATTCACACAATCAAACTCAAACAATTCACACAAACAAACTCAAATGATTCACACAAACAAACTCAAACGATTCACACAATCAAACCCAGCCGATTCTCACAATCAACCCAGCTTATTCACACCAATATTCATAATTACAGAGTAAAATCGATCAACAACCCGGACTCGCGCGTGCGCGAACTCAAAGCGTACGTGCGCGCGCGCTGGCCCGCGTGGCCGGTGACGCGGTACGCGCTCGACGTGGAGGCGATCACCACGCGCAAGAAGCCCAACCTGATCCTCAACGTGGACGGGATCGTGGCCGCCGCGATGGTCGACATGCTGCGCCACTGCCAGCTGTTTACGCAGTGAGTAGATTTGAGATCTGTCGATTTGAGAGCTGAGTGATCATGGGCCAGAGAGTTCGGTGAAGTGTGTTTTGTTGCAGTTTTTATAGTACTTTTATTACTCGGTTGTATATGCATCTCTTTCGTTTACACGTAATGTCATACCCTTTGTAAATGTCTTGAGATCAAAGAATGTTATTGGTTCACCATTACATGGCTACCTTTCCAGGGAGGAGGGCAACAACTACATCCAGATGGGCACGATCAACGCGCTCTTCGTGCTCGGCCGCACCATCGGCCTCGTGGGCCACTACCTCGACCAGAAGAGGATGAAACAACCCCTCTACCGCCACCCCTGGGACGACATCACCTACATGTCCCCGCTCAACTAGATCACGACAGATGGCGCTTTACTACGGAACTCGATAACAGATGGCGTTGTTTATGTAGATGCACCGCTCGTAGGTTGCCTCGCAATCTCTGTAGATGGCGCTGTTCGTAATTGTTGTCGCGCATGTAAACTAGGTGACGTTGATTGCACAAATATCGTAAAGTACTGATGCTGTTGAATCTGATTATATTAGTATTGTTATCCCGTTCACTCTTGACGCGACAGAGGGAGAGGTGAGGTGTTTTGGCGACTCATTTGCTACGATGTCTGTCAGAATAGTGTCATTTTTCGTTTAGATAGAGATATTTATAATTGAAGTACTATAAATAATAAATGAATAATTTTAATGTTGTATTTTGTAATCATGGGGTTGATTTATTACCTAATGACAAAATTTATAAATATCTATCGTTGTAATAAGTTATTATAGTAGGGTTTTTAATATTAAAACATTTTGTTGAGTTTTGTTTATTACAGTTGACAATATACATTCCTATTGCAGAGGTAACGTTTGACAAGTAATTATAATATGTTTCATAATAATTAAATAAAAATATTTCTCTAATCTAAATTCATTTTTTTTTATCGTAGACACTCTTTTTTATATAATGATTAAGTTAATTATTTGTTAATGTAAAATGGACTCAATGTCGTTACAGTAAGGTCACAAATAGAAGTAGAAGTTAGATGTAGCGCTTGGGTAAATAGAATAGGTATATACGGCTTATGTATGGTCTTGCATGGTTGAATAGGTGATATTAACAATTTATTACACTGCAGATTAACCCGGGTAGGTCTTCAAAAAGCTATTCTAACGGGTACTCACGATTCACGTTTTAACGACAATTTATTACATTTCGTCAATGTTAACTTTCTGTCGATTCTAACCTATTTTCACCGTTAACTTTAGAACAACAATATAGATAATTTTAATTTTTTTTATGTATTGTTGAATGAACATACATGTAGGATACAATTTATACGCAGACAACGAAATATTAATGTCATGACTGCGGTCATATGTCAAAGTTGGATATCTTCTGTTTTTATAACTTATCTGTTTGCATCGCCCAATTTATTACACGAACTATTTTGACACATACGAATAAATTATTTATGTATATAATTTTTACTCAAATGAACTAAAGAGCAGCATTTTACAGTAAAACTGATTTTTAAAAATCGCAGTAATTTGTGTAACTTGTCAAATTAGTTCATCCAATCATTTTGAGGGAATATCTTATATCGAAAGCAAGTGAAAACAATGAAGATACAGTTTACTACAGTAAGGCACTTCTCACACAACGCTATTTATGAGCTACGCGACTGTAACGCAATCCAAAATTTGTATGTATCTGACACTTTTCACTGACAGGAGACGCGTCTACGATGCGACTCCTCATAAATAGCGTTGTGTGAGAAGTGCCTAAGAGATAAGTTATAAAAACCGAAATAAGCCGACAAACCCCGTTTGGAAAGAAACTCGCATCAAGTGTGGTTGTTGGTATATTGATGTATGTTTTCTATATGTATATACACATGTACACTATGATGCATTGTGTTCGCCTTAATAAGTATAATATTAACTTGATAGCAATATATTTCGAATACGCCTGGCACATTTTATTTGTTAATCTCAAGAAACGAGGTAGATAAACGTAAAATGCTTGTTTGGTACTTGTAATTTGTAAGCAATAATAAATGTCGTATTAAATATATCATGTCTATGTTAGAACATTTACATTGTTAGTCAAAATTGTAAATCAAAATATTACGTGTCAAACGCACTGAATATTAAAAATGAGAAAATTCTAAAAAAAATGCATTTATTTTGTACTAGAACTTTTGTATGCTCAAATTATGATACGACTTTTTGGTACGTTGCAATAAAGCCTTACTACTTTACCTATTACATACTTGTGTTACTTGTGCAAGCGGGGACTTTGCCCCGGTTAACTTTGTTAGCAGAGATTATCCTTTTCGTACTAAAAGTAACGTTTGTCTTACATCTTCTTAAAATAATAGTGAAACCTTATCCATATAATAAATTATCGTCCTGTAAGGGTGATTGCATAGTCAAGCTTACCGCCAGCGCGGTTGACCGACGCGCGGGACACGAGCTACGAGTCTCTTGTACCGTTTTACAGTGAAAAGAGACCCGCGCCGACGAACCGCGTGCGCCGTACGTCACATGACGTCATTTGTAATGACATTCATCGGCGCGGGTCAACCGCGCTGGCGGTAAGCTTGACTATACAACCACCCTAAGAAAGTCGTATCATTATAGACCATTGAAACGTTTTTGGCAGTTGTAAGAAATGTGTTCGATTCATATAACAGCATTTCTGTAGCATTTATTAAGCCATAGTAATAAAGAAATATCTCAAGGAAAAATTATAAATGGCTCTCCGACGATGCATTTAGGACACGTGAAATAAACATGTTCTATTTTGGATTGATAACCTGCCATCTTGTAAATTCTACGACCATGCAAGAATCAGAAAACCTGAATGTATGTGTCAATGTTTTCAAAGCCGTTGGTGTGAATCTTGATTTGCTGTGGTTGTAAGGCAACGCATTAAAAGATTATATGTAATTGAATGTTCTTAAACAGCCAATTGAATTTCATTGCGACAATTTGCAGAGTTTAAATGAATTATATTTATAATATAATATTTAATTAATGGCATAGTAATATGTACGTAATCGACTCGCACTGTATTTGTAGAAACTATTTTTCGATGCACTTTGTGAAAAAATATTGATGTTGTTATATCTACTAATAGCTGTAACATTGTAACGATATATTGTTGTAACTAAAGCTCTATTTAACAAATGCTGTCTCGATATACATTTCGCTCCTGTTTATTACAAATTATTGTAAATTGGTCGACGAATGTTCTACGGCGTTTTGAAATTGGTTGTTTAAATGATTGTTATCTCGAAATATATACAATATATTGACGCAATATGAACATGTCTTTTCATTATTAAACTGCTAGCTATCCGCCCGTTGCTTCGCCCGCGTTGAATTGTCATTTTCATTCCCTATTTCAGACCCTTAGGGTAGGGCAAGGTTAGTTTGTGAATTACTATCTTTTTACAAAAAAAACAGACTTCAATGTAGAGATAACTCAAAAACCAATCGCCAGATGTCGCTCCAATTTATAGGGGATCACGCGACAAGCACTACCTTTCGATCAAAAAAAGAATCATCAAAATTGGAGCACCCAATCTAAACTTAGCATAAAATAAATTCACATTATTGAGAATAACTCAAAAACTGACCGTCAGATGTCGCTTAAATTAAATGGGACCAGACGAACTGAGAACCTCCTCCTTTTCTTGAAGTCAGTTAAAAAAACTTAGAAACGTAGAACTTTCATCCCCTATTTCAAGCATTTAAGGGTTAATTTTTGCCTGTGTGACCTTGGGTCTTCTATTTTCATTCCGAATTTCATCCAAATTGGTCCGGTGGTTTAGCCGTGAAAATCTGAAAGTGACACAGTCAGACAGAGATTCGCAGATAAAATATTAATGAATTGCGACATCGCTCATCACACCTACACCGCTCGCATATATTATACGAGTAATAATAATAATAATAACAACTTTATTTTTCCACATCCACAATTTACATATTTTACATTTTATGCTTTTGATACAATGATGTTTACAATGAGGGTAGTACGATATTGTATATACGCTTCTCACTTAAGTTTAGTTGCGTTAGAGGGCGCTGTATTTTACTACACGAGCTACCAGGCAAGCAAAAGCGAAGAGAATTTTATTTACTGTATAGTGTCAATGGAAGGCGATAGCTATATTATGTATAGCAAGACTAAATTCCGTTACACAGGATCAGTAATCATGAAAAAATGAAAAGTGAACTCTATAGTGGCAGTTATTTCGGTCGACTTTTCCATAAGACTCCGAGTACCAGGCGTTCAGCATTTGTTAACAAAATTATTGCCCATTGGATACCGGTTTTAGGTGAGACTTGCAGCGATTGGTTGATTTAAATAATGGCGGCGTGTGCGCAGGTAAGCTTAACCTCAATGGCGTGTAAGCGGGCTGTCTGTGATTGGTTCTCGCACAGTGAGCGAGTGAGCACGCAGAGGGGCGGGGCTATGCTATCTCTTTCTTGCACCAAGAGCGATGGTGGGGGCTTCGTTCAGGTCTTTTTCTACCTCTTTTAAGTTATGCACTCCTAGTGAATCCAAATGAATTTATTAAACTGAACGGTGACTACGAACTGTTGGTGAATATGAACATTTTCTTTCACATTGCAAGAAGCAAAATTGCAATAATTGCCATTCAACGATGATTATGGAATACGATTATTGAATGCGATTTTTGCATGCTAGTTTTATTGTCTCAATATTTCTCGCCCCTGAAGACTAGATACGATCAAACATATTAAGATCTTGCAAATGCAGAGACAATTCAATTGAATACAAGAATCGCATAAGAAATGCTGCTTACACCAAGGCAAAACTTGCAACGCAAGTTGTCAAGAAGATCAAGAATGTTATGAGCTGTTTGGATGATACAAGAACAGTTTATTGATTAAATTTCATTGTATACAGGCAAGAAACCGACATGTAAATGATCACTTATCACGACCCGTGCGACGCAATAGCCAGGCGGATTTCTGTTCGAAGCGTCTTGGGTTCGTTTCCCAGGGACCCGGATATGGATGATTAGTTTAAATCCCCATTGTTGTCTGTGTGTGTTCTTATTTTGTGTGTCCATACTTCATAGCACTGAAATGAAATGAAATGATTTATTTCGAACTTGGTTTTTACAAACACTTTTCGAATGTCACTCTACGCCATCGCTTCCACAAATCCCTACGATGAGTGGCCTTGGTAGAAGAAGCGGCAAGAAACTTCCAAGGAGTTTCTTTTTTTCCCCACTCACAGTTACAGAGAACACTTATCACTACTTAAGGCTATATTTCAAACTCATGTCCAGGCTGTTTCATCTTGAAAATATTCATCTAGTTTATAATAACAATGTACATTTCTGCGGCATTCCGTCACACTAAGTAACAACATTTGTAGTCTGCTTAAGACAGTGTGTGAACTGTGAACAATGGATGATAAATTAATAACGTGGGTTTTTTCATATCTTTAATTGAGAGTTGACCAGACGACCCGTTCCTTGGGATACTACTACTCCGTTTGAATTTGATCTGGAATTCGTTATAATTGCATGGCACACAATTAATGCCAGGGTTGTCTAAAAATGTAATTACCTAGTAGATTTTTCTGACTAGCTAAATTGAACTGTGAGCACAGGTTAATAAGTTTGGTTTTGGCTGTAGGTTGCTGCAGGTTTCTGCGGCACATTATGACGCAGTTTGTGTGGGAGTTCTATAACTTGCAGTGAGCCGCCAAAGCACTGTTTAAGACGTGGAAGGTCTTCGCAAAAGTTACTCGAACATCTGATCCATCCTCTTCACAAATCCCTTTCGGACCGTTGGTTCCACTGCTAGGTTCCACTAATGGGTCCAGGAGGATTTTCAAGTACTCATGGACCCACTTAAGTCGTGGAACTAACAGTACTAATTTTTAACATGATGACTCTCTAATCTATTATGAAACGCCCAACTACTATAGTGGGTAGGAAATATAAAAATAAGACAACAACTCATAAAGAGCACCTCTGTCAGTATTATTACGGTTCATATTCCTTTGCGTTGTTTCTTCTACCTTGCGAGTCTTGCGACGGTTACCACTTGCCATCAAAGGATTAAGTTACCGGCTATTTTAATTTTAATTTCTGTTAATGATAAGGGACCCCTTAATAAGGAAAAAACAAACACATTGAACTGATTAAACTTTTTTATATTTTATTTTCATATTTCCTAACAGGTAAATGTTATTTTGTGGAACGTTACACAGAAACAGTGACCAATTTAGTTATACATACATAAAACATTTTACACAACATTTTTCATACTGCCAACTAAATTCGAAAACATTGAGTAATTTTGTATTTAATTTATATTGTTATGAGTAAGCAGAAACCATGTTTCATGGATAAATGCTGTGACATTCATGATACTCATATATAGCTCCGAAAGAATCTACATAGTTTTAGAACAGGAATTAATTTGTTACAATAATTTTACATATATATTGTAATATTCAAATCGCTCACATCAACATATTACATAACGTTCACAAAAACATTTTTGCTTAAAGTATACCTTACAATTTAGTGAGTCCGAATCAACGCTAACAAAACGAACGTATTAAACCGATCTTAAATAAATAAAAAGTTTATAACCTATGAGTCGATAACAATGATCTTATAAATATAATAGTGGAAAGTAATAAAAAGTGTACTGAATTATAGTAAATTCGTTTACAATTAAAATGAAGTACTCGTACTCGTAAAATGGCTCCTGTAGTCAAAAAGAAACATGAGATTTTTATATCAAATAAAAATAATTACAATTTTCCATGACACATTTTATAGCAAGGTACTATGCTGTATTTTGTTTTTAAATTGAATAAAATTCTCAAAGAGTAATAAAAAAACTGTTTAAAACTGAAATGAACTAAAATATTCTTATTCAATAATAAATAATTTAGTTCAATAAACAGCATCAGCTAAAAAAACTTTCCTTATTTACCTACCTGTGCCTCTATTATGAGTTTTTAATACTATAGTTTACTATACACGCTAGCGACTATCGTTTAGAATTTGTATGAGAATCCGTACAGCGCCTCTAGCGGTTACGATACTGAACTACAATTCTCATACAAATTCTAAACGTCAACTGCAATAGTAACGTCCTTTACGTTTACTACAACAACTCATAATAGAGGCACAGATCTAGTGATGAACGATTAATATTGACATTGGTCACACACAAATTAATTAGTACACTTTTTAACTTCCCTAAATAATAAAAATACAGCAATAATTTGGTACGAAACATCCAATTAAAGTTGGACAGAAAAAAGATATTCGGCGTATGAACAATATTTCCACACGGCAAGCACCATGGGATGCATAATTTTTGTGTGTATTACTCAGATATAAATACAAAAAGCCTAAGTGTCCGTCTGCCATTAACAATTCACACGAATTTATAGTGAATTTCATAATGCATGTATTTTTAAATGGTAGTGCGTAGATTTTCATCTAGAATAAATAAACAATTACAGATGTTATACTTTTATTTAATTCTCATGTAAATATTGTTCATTCGCAGTAATTATATAAATAGTATAACAATATACAAGGCATAGTGGGTGGGAGGGGCTTCACGACTGAGAATGTATAACCTGTAATTTTCAGAACGAGAATTTCTTTTTTGCCTAATTATGTACAAAATTGGACAATTTTTTTAAACTTAACAAACAAATTTTCGAATATATCTTTATGCCATAGCTTAAAAATAATAGTAAAAGAAAAAAATAATAGAAAATGTTTAATCTAAAATATTAACAAGACCCTTAAATGAGGGGCAATACAAAAACTTAACCAAAAAAATATGTACGATTAATAATTCTTCCTTAGCGATATCTAGCCTATATTTCGAATAAATAAACTTTTTATTTGTGGTTTTACAATTACTTCAACATACTGTGACTATGGGGAATAAAGTCACAAGAAAATAAACGTAAAAATTATCTAACATTAAATGTAAAAATAAATGAAAACTTTCGAGGAACAAGTAATTTTAAAGTTTATTTATCTACAGTTAGGGGCTTAGCAAAAGTGTTCACTGATTGTATGAAAATATACATAATATTATTATTATCTATCAAAACTTCAAACACGACTACAATTTCGTGTGGCCAAATATCTTGTTTGTGTCGCGTAATTATTTATCGATTATTGAAATACAATTAAATATATACATTAAAAAGATATACCGTATTGTTTAAATTGTTCGTATTACAAGGAACAAACCAAAATTTCGTATCAGTAATATTACAATGTATAATGTATATGTCTATGGCCAGTTTTCGCCTGCAATATAACAATTATAGAGTTATTTGTCTATGTCATTTAATTAAACTAGTAAGCCTCTTTGTTATTATTGAAACGTATTCGAAACATAATAAAATTAGGAAAATATCGTAAAATTAACATTTTAATTACAGTTTTAAATATAAGTCATCCGACAAAGTATTATCAAGACACCTGACAAACTTTAATAGTAATATAATCGAGCAGGAAATTATTTAAACGAGGTTGACTGATAGAAGTACAGAATAAAGCGGGAAAGCCAGATTTACTAATACTCGGATAGAAAGAGAGAGATGATTGCGGTACCAAGGAGATACCATGTCGAATTACCTTGATTGTATTACTTTGATCTTTTCTCTCTTTCCAACCGTTGACTGTTTCACGGCCACAGTAACAAGTCAATAGTACTTCCGTATTCTAATCTGACCGTTATCGGTAGCAACGCGTTTGCTACAGTTTTATTCGAGGTGTATTTAGATATACTTGTAGGCCATGAGATTTAAGGGTGCTTTGAAGCGACAAGTAAATCAAGACGTTGTATTATCTATTAAAATATTTCTCACAATAACAAATTAAAAGCCATGATATAATAAACTTACAACCCTACTAGATCTGTATTGATGTAAAACTTCATATTATTTCATAATTGAACCCTGTCTCTTTATATTGTTTTGAATAAACATTGATTATTAAGCATCAACAATTTTGATTTGCTGCCCAGTTGTGAAAAAACGTTCTGTAACTAAATGTATTTGTGACAGTTCCTATATAGGACACTATTACATGTAAACTCCTTTCTACTACCCCCTACATTATATAATTAATTTAAACGTAACTATCGACGGTTCTCATAGATTTGACATCAATATTAATATACTATCAATATTAATATACAAATAATATATTAAATCTACGATAAACAATAGTTATATAACATACCTTAACTTACGCGTGAATATTGATTACTTCTTGTTTTACATACTCGTACATTAAATATTTATATATCTTCGACGTTATTAAATATAGTTTATTACTAAAATATCATTTCATGTTACATATATTTGTCGTAGCAATAAATGGAATAGTTCATTACATTTAATTTTACAAATGTAAACTTCTTAATATGTTATATGTTTATATGTATTTATATTTAAGATCAGTCGTTTTCGACATGATGAGTCTTACATGTAAAAAATGAAAAATGAGTAAAAATATATATAGTTATTATACAAATATAGACTATAATTAATATAATATTATTTTAAACTGATGACTATTTCTAACTATCGAGAAAAACAAAGAAAAATCACTATATTTTTTAACATTTTTGTTTCTTTATTTTATAATGAAATATTGCATATTTTTATTTAAAAAGCAGTCACCGGTTTAAAATGTTTTTTTTACATTTATTTTGCCTCCTAAATCTTAATTTGGTCATCTAATACATTTATATATACAGTATTATTTTAAAAGTAAGCATAATGTGTCTACAGGGAATATTTCAACAAATAACAAAGATTTATTCCACAGCGAGAGATCTCACCGCTGTAGAATGTAGTGAATAGGTACTTTAAACATATCGCAAACAAATAAGATCTTAATTACCGCTGTAATAAGTCACACAACAGCATAGCTAACGCTGACATCGAGACATCAAAGTAAACGGACGCACGAGACACGAGCGAAAATAAACTATGTAGTAATTCTATAACACGTAGTAGGATCAGGAACTATTTTGAAACATTTCATTTATCGGAAAGAGATAGCCAATGTTTCGCAGCCGCATACGTACGCAATATTTGTGTGTACATATTATGTCCTGTAGACATATCGACGCAAAAAAGCAAAAATGTAGTAACCCACAAAATAAAAAATGTTCGCTAGAACCGAAAAACTTTTGGGATTTCAGAACATAATTTATGACTCTGCACAAAATTGTCTATTTGTCTAGTGACCCGAGACTTGGAACATTCGACACAGAATTATTTTAGTTATTCCAAATCTACAATTAAAAAATCCAAAAAACTACATTTTCGCTTTTTTGCGTCGTGTACACACACATATAATATCGCCGTAACCCAATTGTGTTGGGAAGCTATTTTACAATGAGCGACGAGTTTCACACGACTTACAAAGACACGCGAGCGCGACCGTAATTGCTATCCTTGTCACACACTGTGTTCACTTGCTATTTCTTTTTACAAATACGATTGGAAACCGTAAAGAGAGCCAACTTCATACAATCGCCGTCGCATATCGATAAAGTTATAAAGACTGTTAATTTTATATTATCTACAGTAAGAGATAGATTGATAAACAGAAAAAGATTTGATAGTAGTAAAGTTTGATAGTAATCTTAAAGTGCACGACGACTAAATTTTGACATGTCTTTATACTCTGTTACTTATGTTTTAATAAAGACAGACTTGCTTTATTTATTTATCTAGTATTGATTATCTAGTATTGAACCTACAGATATTACAAGAAATCATCGTTTGAAAATAGAATCGTTCTGGCCCACACTAGAAAACAGTCAGTTCAATACTAGCGCTCGCCACAGCTCCGTCGCCCTACATTACAAGAGCCTTTTATTTCCATCGAAAGAATTAGGTAGCGGATGGCCACAACCAGCCATCGTTTCGTTACAATGTACTTTGTCAAGTTACAATAATTACTGAAGGCACTGAATGTAAACAAAAAAATCGACGCGGGATAGTTATATCTCACATTCGTTGCACGCACACTACTAAGCAAGTTCAATAACGAATACTTAACCTACAAAAATAACACACACCAGTAAAAGTAGACCTATCTCCAAACGCGGCATCAATATGAAGCTAGCTCTCTGTGCCACACTCAAAGCAACGAAATCGGCCTACCTGCCTACCTCCAACGCATGTGAAGCTAGTACGGTAGTAACGCGTCTATAACTAGTCTCAAACGCGTGTGAAGCTAGCAAGGTAGCAATGCGTCTGCAACTAGCCTCCAACGTGTGTGAAGCTAGTATGAAACTGGTACGGCGCCAACGCGTCCACAATTATCCTCCAACGCCAGTGTGAAGCTAGTATGAAGTTGGTACGGTAGCAACGGTTCTGCAACTAGCTTCCAACGCGTGTGAAGCTGGTACGGTATCACCGCATCTCCAACTATCCTCCAACGCCAGTGTGAGCGAGTTCGTAAGCCTCCCTACCTCCAACACCCGGCGGCACGGTAGCAACGCGTCGGCGACTACGCGGGCTCGTCGTCCCGCTTGTTCCTCGCGGCCACGATGGTGAGGTCGGGCCGCGTGCGCATGAGCTGCAGCGGCGAGGGCGACGGCGACGGCGACGTGCGCGGGGAGGGGCACTCGCCGCGCAACGAGTCCAGGCTCGCCACGCGGATCGACGGCCATTTGCCGCCTGCAATGTTACAATACATTCGTGTATGATTCTAACATCGATCTAATAATACTACATTCACAATGACATAGAAATTTTGACGTATTTTGTGTCCCCTTTTATGTTTTTTTTTTATTGTTCAATGCCAACTCTGACATAAATATGTATCCCGACCGGAAATCAAACCACGGCCCTTCGTTCACATAGTAATTCTACTAAACACCTACATTAGTCGTACGAAAAAAAAATATTCCCAAAAACTGTATTTTTGAAGCAAATGTTGCGTACCCCTGAAAGTTTGTTAACAACATTTTACATTACTAAATCAAAACATTGGGAACCCCTAAAAGCTAACTAGATAATTAATTAAAATTATAAAATGTTGCAAACCACTGAATCTTCATTTCCAACAGTTTACATAACCAAAATGTTGCCTACCCCAGGAAGTCCGTTACCAACAGTATAAGGCTGGTGTCGGCTATTTATTTACTCGCACAAGACACGTACAAAAATATGACATTCCGTGTAAAAAAAATAGACGCATAAGTTAGTGAGTATTAGCTGATTGTTCATATTGCCAGTTCGCACTCGCTCGCATATGCTTTTCCTTATTCGGAATGTTATATACTCCTATTTATGCCCCTTTTTTGAGCGACAAAATAGCCGAGCTTTAGGCTGCCTGTCGACCGAAGCGGAGAAACGGAGAAATATTAACCAATAGCTCACAGTCACGCGAGTGCCTGTCCACTGGCGCTGAACGGAGATTTTGTGCAAACTTATTGGTTAATTTTCTCCATTTCTCCGCTCCGCTGCCTCGCTCCGCTCCGGTGGACAGGCAGACTCGGCGTTTCGCCGGCGGTGGGGCACCAAGACACCAACAGTATAAACAAAGATGTTTTAAATAAATCTAGATGGAACATAAAAACCGCGAAACGTGTCAAAAAATTGTGGCCAACTGTTAGCCACAATTTTTATATCATAACGGCTCATTCACACGAGGACGAATCGTCTTTTTTCACGAATCGTCTTTTTTCACGATTCGTTATTTTTTTTGACGGCGGCAATGCTTTTTAAATACTCATGTTCACACGCTTGACGAATCGTGAAAAAAGACGAATACGGATACGTCTTTTACAAATCACGAATCGTGAATGTTTTATGATTATGACGGATACGTCTTTTAGAAATCACGAATCGTGAATGTTTCTGAACTAATCTGAAATGAGCTAAATCACGAAATAAATGTGAACTTCAATGCGGATATTTTGACGAATCGTGAAAAAACACGATTCCGTATTCAATGTGAACGTCCATCCGTCAAGACGTATCGTGTTTTTTGACGAATCGTCAAAGACGTATGCCGTGGGAATGAGCCCTTACACACACATTACGCACACATAGACAATAGATGAACGGGTAAAACATCGCCTGCACGCACACATGCTTGATAATGTTGCCTTGTTTTTTTTTGTTTTCATTGTAGGGCGACGCTCAATCTAGATATTTAAAACATCAAAGAGTATAAACTATAACTCAAACCAACAATTACCTTCTCTGGACGGCGACTTGAGTACATAGCTGGGCGTGGGCGTGGGCGCGGGCTTGCCGTCGGGCGTGATCACGGCCGCCGGGATGCTATCCTCGTCCACGCCGCCCACACCTCCCGCCGACGCCTTCTTCTGGAACAAACCGACGTACACCACACTGATCGTATGGATACACTGCAGCAGATGTCATAGACACTGATCGTATAGATACACTGCAGCAGATGTCATAGACACTGATCGTATAGATACACTGCAGCAGATGTCATAGACACACACTACTGATGTGATTCGGCGAATAGGGGCGTCGTTTTACCGTGTGTTATCAGTAATTTTACACGAACATCTTTTTATGCTGTCACTGTTACGTCGTTCGTTAACAAAGTTAACTATTGTTTATTCATTACCACATAACGTCCCTGTAGAGTAACCAAAGCACCGTCCGCTCAAAAATGTATTATTAACATAATAATTTAACTTTACCAAAACAGACAAGACTTCAAAATCGATAAGAACCAACGAGACGACAAGCACCTGCTTTCAAATATAAAAAAAAAATACCAAACTGTCTCACCCAATACAAAGTTATGACATATAAAGAAACAGCCAAATTCAAAACTACCCCCTTTTTATAAAGTCGATTAAAAACCCCACAAGAATATAAACAACAGCTTACCTTATCTGTGGGCGCGGGCTTCCGTGTAGCGCCGGTGCTGTACGTCCGGGGGCGCAGCCCCTTCAGCGACGGGTCGATCTCGATCGGCACCGGCTCGAAGTCTGCAATACCGACACAATAATAATTAGAATGGTACGATCAACGCAATGGTAAAAGCGTGTCAATTAGCCGCTAGAGGCGCTAGTGTAGAGTGAGATCTGGCTGTCAGTGCCACAGACTTATCTGACCCGGTAAGAAGGGCGCTACTGTCTTTGTGTTTGTCTGACAACATTATAACATTTGCATTAGTTCCAATTTCGGCCACCGGGTCAGATAAGTTTGTGGCACTGTCACTTGTCACTTGTCTGAATATCACTTGTCACTGTTTATGTATGGGCGGTCTTTGACAGCAGGACCTCACTCTACGGTGGCGCCAACTGGTGAGTACAAAAACGGCGACCCTCATTGAATAAGAGTCGTCAAGATTTAAGACATCTTATTTTATTTTACGTTTTTCATCACATTGACATTAGAGAGATAATAAAAAATCGATACATGAAAGAAATCGATTACATTATTGATTAAATTAATCGCGCTTTAACGCGCGTAGACCTTGATGCTGATATCACAAATCATACACTGAGATGGAAGTGAAGTTCCATGCACTATGTGCTTGATCAACGTACACATACTCGTAGACAGCCGCTCACGGACACAACATCTGCTCAATAGTGATTCAAAGACTCCAATATTTGGTGTCCGTAAACAATATCTATGTGTGCACTGCTCGAGCGCGCAACCTTTGAACCTTTACACCTATCTCACACAAAAAATTAACACCGTGACGTCATCATCACCGTAGCCGCGCTGCAGCCGCTCCAGCACCTCCGAGTGACACCATGACGTCACACCGACCGACACCTGCCGTACACAACTAGCGTAGTGACGTCACAAGGTAACCTTTAGCGTCGGGCGCGATGTCCGCGATGTAGGCGGCCAGGTTGGAGGGGTTGACGCCAAGCGCGAGCGCCGCCGCGTCCAGCCCCAGGTCGCCGCGCTGCAGCCGCTCCAGCACCTCCGAGGGTCCTTTGGCTTGCCAGAAGTCGCGCGCTGTGCTGCTGGGGACGAGGGGTAAATGGATTAGACGTCGATCGATTGGTCTAGTAGTAACATCCTAAGGTAGGGTTATTTATAATCGATTATTTGCTTTAATCGATTTGCGTTTTGTTAACCCACACAAACACCAGCTTTTCACCCCTATGACTAACGTTTATTACAGATAAACGGCTTAAATCTAAAACGCCATAACTGAACATTCCTCACAAACCAAACTCAATCGTGTTCGCACGTAATAAAGTCTCAAAACGCCGTAAGTAACCATCCCCTCACAAGCCAAACCGACCCGTGTTTCAACGTCACAAGGTCGTTATTACCGCGACACGGCCACTCACCGGTACGGGCGGTTGATGCAGCCGTACACGTCGCGGTAGCGGCCGTACAGCGTGCCGTAGCTCACGCCGAGGATCTCCGCCGCCTGCTTCATCTCCAGCTCCTTGATGCGCACCGCTTCCATCACCTGTATCAATTAATTCATGAAGGAATGAATTAATGGAAAGTTTATTCGAAGTAGGTGGAGCAGGTTACACGAGGTGACCATCTCAGTCCTCAGGTGTAGCGACGCGTCTGTGTCCGAATTAGAACGAGACTCATACTAACAATTGCTAACTGGACTATTACTAATATCAAGTAACAGGGCTAACTATCACTAACAATCCCTTTCCTCACACTTATTAACAAACTTAACTAATATTCTAACACCATTTACCAATAAAGACTAACCATCCTAATCCCTAAATTAAGTATTGCGCTAATCTTACACAAACACCTTATGTAACCCACGACACAATAAAGTTGAATATGAACATCAATATTCATATAAAGTTAACTATGACTACGACATACCCGTTTAACATAGTTCTCCTCCCAGAACTGCGGCCGCCTGCCGTGCTGCAGGTAGTCGTTCAGCTTCACCACGTCCGAGAACCGCGGGTCCTGAGGGCTCGCCTTCGAGCCCGCCACCGCTGTCGACACACCTTAACGATTAGCGCCCGTCGACAATCGCGCCAAACTTTATGAACCCGTATCACAGTGTCCGGCGTAGAACAAGCCAGGTGGACAAAAATATTTTTTCATGTTTTCGGAACTATATGTACGAGTATAAGTTAATTACCACCGGTCTCAGCACTGACACTGCACTGACAATGCCGAGAATGTATGAAAGATTTGCCGGTACTGTGACGGAACGGTAACTTCACTGATATGTGTGAATCGAGCATGCTCGTCGAAACGCGGAGGAAGAAAGGGGACTGCGATGTTTGTGTCTCTCCAGTGACTGTTTCTTGCTTTCATGCGGCTTAAATTCGCGATATTCAATCCAAGTTTAGTTCAGAGAGGTCATAAAGTTTAAAAAAAATTGGTTGCCTGTAGTCGGTATACGGGCGAAAGTTTTACGTGACAACGACTTTGAGTGGTAAAATAATTTTAATGTGAATATTCATTCGTATAGTAGGAAGAAGGATGAAATAATAGTAACAATTTAAAACATTTATTTATACAAAGAATTATATTTAAAACATTGTAACACCATCCGCCATCTAGCGCTGCTAACCGTTAGACCATCCATTAGTCACAACTAAGTGAGGTAACAAACGAGATTACTTACTCTACTTCTTCAGAGATGGCGCTGTACCATTTTCTGAAACACGCCAACGTGTGTACGCCGTAGCTACCATAAGTAATGTTAAGGATTATCGTTTTGTAGTGCCTTTCACTTTTTATGTCTGTCTCTCTCGCTCTTAGGCGGGCTAACCATGCCCGAGTGGAAGGGACGCGTGCCTCTCACTCGCTCTTATTGTAAGCGTATAACGTGAGCGGCGTAGCGTGACACAGTTTCTTGAAGTGCCACCCGGTAATCCAATTTATAAGACGTTATCAGGTTATCACGTCAAAACAACTTCAATATGGACAACTAATAAAATGAGAGAACATAATAAAATCGAAGTAATACGCGTATTAAATTGACGTCGAATACGTTATAGATGGTCTTATTTAATTTTAATTACTTGTCAATCATGTAGAGATCGGCCTTTTTTATTAAAGTTATTAATTATTTGAAGTGGAAACGGATGTAATCATTGGCGTATCCCACTCATGACGGGAAACAGGGTGAAAATCTTAGCACTAGTTTTTCGGTCTATGCAGAGGGAGATATGGTGCTCATTTGATCCATGATTTTTTAAGATTATATGCTGACTGGCTGGAACATGATGCTAATCTAATCTCAGATTTTTTAAGAGTCCGTCCAATCAGTGTTATGTGAGTGTTATCGTGACTGTGCAAACCAAGTGCTAGAGGGTTAGGGTTGCCAGACGGTCGGGAATTGGCGGGATTCTCCCGAATTTTTGTATGTCCTCCCGACTCCCGACAAAGCAAATAATATACCGAAAAACAAGTTCGATAATTTTAAGTTCACATTTTTGTCAAACGAAACTTGCAAACCACCTGGGCGCTTGGCGCAGAGCGAAAAAACATTGCTGATAAAAATGATAAGCTATGGGCATATCACTACATAGTATAAAACAAAGTCGCTATTTTTGTCCGTCTGTTTGTTTGTTTGTCTGTTTGTCTGTTTGTCTGTATGCTTAAATCTTTAAAATTACGCAACGGATTTTGATACGGTTTTTTGTAATAGGTAGAGTGATTCAAGAGGAAGGTTTTTATGTATAATACATGCATATATTCCCACGAGAACGGGATCCACGCGGGTGAAACCGCGGGCGGTCCGCTAGTTTTATATATTATGAAACTGCGTTGGAGTTAAAAATTTAACCAAAATTGTATGTTTTATATTTTCAATTCCAGTAAGTAACGCTTACTGCGAACGCGTTTTTAGTATACTTAACTCAAAAGGCACCGAATGAGCATGGATTTAATAAAGGCGGAATTAATAATTCGTTTGAATTTTGACGAAAATTGTTTAAATTTTAAGACCTTTTTGAATAGCGATAAAGCTCAAAAGTTGTTAAACGCGGTAAAAAAAATGACAAATACTTATGGCAAGAACAAAAACAATAAACATGCTCATTCGGTTCTTATCTTATGTGTCACAAATACCTACTATGTTTTTTTTCTTATATCTACAGTGCAATGCAAAAATATGTTTGTTTACTTAATATATTATGTATAATTAATATTATTCACTTATTTTTTTATTTCTCCCGACCAAAGCCCTAAAATCCCGAAAAATCGGTTATTGATCCCGATAACAGGAAGAATCGATCTGGCAACCCTATGAGAGTACTCACGTTTAGGCAAGTCGATATGCGAGGTGCCGCCTGATGAGGACGAGGAGGCGGGGTGCGCGGCCGCGGTCGCGGTGGTGCTGTCGTCCGACTCCTCGTCTGAAACCAAACATGTATTATTTTATTCATCTTGAAATTATCATGTCGACAGTGTCAGTGTCATGTTAGAATGCATCAGACTAGAGCGATCGATAGAGGCTAGATCAACAAACAGGCACTGCGCTTTATCACAAAAAATAACCAGACACTGTCTTTATATTTCGATAATAACGAACAATCAGCAGGTGATAAATAAAAAATCTGGACTTATTGTCAGTCCTAGCCCGAGCTCCCCAACGCCTTGCAACAAATCTAAACTGTTGTCAGCCGAAGTCCAATCTCACATGGCTTTGCATAAGAAAGACAGTTGTACCGTAACCTTTTTTCATCCTTGCAACAAACCCGACCAGCAGTCAGTCATTTTCCAACCTTCCCTATTCCCTGCAAACAACCATACTCCAACCATCTCGCTAACCCAACCTCATCACCCCATGGACTTGCAACAAACCCAGCCAGCAGTCAGTCACATCCCAACCTCCTCACATCTTTGTTGTACCCCAAACATCCAACAACCTTGCACCAAATCAAACCAACCAACAGTTATTCCCCCCCACCAACTCACCGGCACTATTGTCCCCGTCGACCTTGAGCCGCGTGTGCAGGAAGGAGCCGATGTCGGCGGGCGCGTGCTCCCAGTCCTCGTCGCTGTCGGCCGGCGGCCAGGGCACGCGCTCCGCCGTTATGTTCATATTGCCGTGCTGCCACTCCGGGTCCTTGTCGCGCTCCCTGCACGACGGAGATGAATTTTTTTTATTGTGTAAAAGGGTGTGTGCACAGGCATTATGTACTAGTCAAACTTGGAAGTAAAAGAGAATGAGGTAGACGTCTGAATCTGAAAGAGTATGAGTGTGCGTGCGTGTGGATGTGTGCGCGTGTGTTTGCGAGTGTGTGCGCGCGCGTTTATGTGTGTGTGAATGTAACAATTTTTTACATAAAAAGAGTATTAACTGACCCATGTGTACGCTAAGCATATGCATATAACTTTCAATGAGTACTGTTTACGGCGAACAGATATTTTCAATCTTACGATTTTAAGTTACTAAGACGCGGATAGGTTCCTAGAAGTCACCTGACAGACCATGCGAAGGATCGGCGCTGCTTGTCTGAGTTAGCATAATGCTGTGCTGGACCTATTTTTCAATACAACCATTTTTCCGTTTATAAATACGGCTAATAATATATTGCCTATTAATATTATCTTCAACATCCGTATTATTATATTTGGATCCTGAAATAATAAAAAAACCAACGGTTAAACCTGTCCTATAGCTACCTGGACGGCCCTGAGTCGATAAACTACTCACCAGATAGTGTCAACAAAAACTACATTACACAAAAACCAGTCTGATATCTGCATGTAATTCTATTAGTCACTATTATATAGCCCGTGGTTTTGCTCGTTTGGCGCTATAGGTCCCATGCTTAGTTCGATTCCCGGCGAGATAGGAATTTGAAAACCGAATTTGAATTCTAATCCAGATAAGTGTGTGTTTTATATTTGTGTGTTGACCCTAGAGTGAGGATATGAGTATGGAGAACTTCTTTTTTATCCTTTAAATTCAATATTTTTCTTTTTACGTTTCGCCATATGGTTCATAAATAGGAAAGTAATTTCAATCCGTCTAAACTTTTTCCTAACATGGATATTTAGACGGAATTCCGAAAAGAGGCGAGGTTAGTTCTTCAAAGTATCGACGCCTTCGAAGTAAATTAATTTAACGAAGATAATCACGAGGCGAGGCATTAATATTCTGACTAATAGTCTGCAATTACAAATGACTTGAAGCAAGATTAATGTGAACGCTTATTCCGTAAACGTGAGTAATATATTCAAGTTCTATACAAACGAACGGGCCATACTAGTTTTTATTACATAATAATGAATAGGGCGCTATTGCTGGCTAACGCGACGGACTACTACTAAAACGTATATATCAGGTATTAAATATGTACAAAATGTTTTGCCGTGCAATTCGCGAGATGTAGCATGTAACTAATTAAACCGAGTGATTCAAGAAGTAGTTTGCACGAATATAAATAACAATAGATCAAAATAACATAGAACATTTAGATGAAGTGAAAACTATAGACCAATATAAGATGGATAAAACTGATGAAGTGAAAAACGAAGACCAAAATAAAATAGACCAAAGTGATGAAGTGAAAACCAGAGCAGAAAGTAAAATTGACTATGTGGATGAAGGGAAAGCTAGTGAACAAAATAAAACGGAGATTGGAGACCAAGTGAAAGCCAGGGTCCAAGATAAAATGTACATAGTAGATGAAATGAAAGCCAAACCGACAGAAGATGACCAATGTAACAAAGTTGTCGATTACGACGAGCTACTGTCTGCAGCCGGCGAGTTCGGACCGTACCAAGCGTTCCTTACATTGTGCACATTCCCATTCTACGTATTCGGGGTATTCGCCTACTACGCACAACTGTTCCTCACGGAACCATCGCCCAACCACTGGTGCTGGGTGCCAGAACTGGCCAACCTGACCACGATCGATCGCAGAACGTTGGCAATCCCTCCGGACGAAAATGCGAGATTCGGATACTCGCAATGTTCCACCTACAACGCAAATTGGACCGACGTTTTATTTTCCGGTATAATGCCCAATCAATCTTGGCCTACAAAGCCATGTCACAACTGGGAGTTCAATGAAACAGAGATACCGTATCCTACTATAACGAGCGAGATGGGTTGGGTGTGCGACAAGGCCAGCTACCAAGCTACCGCGCAAGCTATCTTCTTCGTTGGATCTGTCGCGGGCGGATTCATTTTCGGTTGGCTATCCGACAGATTCGGGAGAATCCCTGCCGCCGTAGCGAGCAACATCACCGGATGCGTCGCTGGTATCGCCAGTATTTTCGCTAACAACTTCTTACAATTCACCATCTGCCGCTTCGTCATGGGCATGTCTTATGACTGTTGTATGATGATGACATATCTCATCGTGCTAGAGTTCGTCGCTCCTAAGTACCGAAGTCTAATGGCAAACTTGCCGTTCAGTGTCTTCTATTCTCTCGCCGCCACCGCCTTGCCCTGGATAGCGCTCGCGTGTGGACATTGGAAAACCTTGAGTCTAGCAACGAGCATCCCGATGGCATTATCTTTATTGACTCCGTTTATCGTGCCAGAAAGCCCCAAGTGGTTGTTGATCAAGGGTCGAATCGACGAAGCCGCTGACCAAATCGTCAAAATCGCTCACATCAACAAAAAAGAAGTTCCAGTGAAGCTGATAGAACAATTCAAGACATCTGCTAAAAACACCGAACCGATTCCGACTAAGAGTCTTCTAGACTTGGCCACGCGGCCGATCCTGAGGAATATCTTAATCTTTCTGTGCATCGAATACATGTGCTGTATGATAACCTTCGACGCGTTAGTGAGGAGTTTGGGCAGCTTACAATTCAACGTCTTCGTATCCTTCACTTTAGTATCCTTCACGGAGTTTCCTGCTTTGGTGCTCATTTCCTTCATACTAGACCTGACTGGTAGAAAATGGCTGTCCATATTGTGTTTCCTAGTGTGCTGTGGGTGTTGTTTCCTGACGATTTTCGTAAGAGCCGGTATACCCTCGGTGGTGTGCGCCATGATAGCAAGATTCACCATGAACATGACTGCGAATACCGCCATGCAATGGGGAGCAGAGATGATGCCAACTCCTGTGAGAGGTTCAGCGGTGAGTTTCATCCATATATGCGGTTTTGTCGCCTTGATATTGTCTCCTTACATAGTGTATCTGGAGAATTATGTCACATGGCTGCCTTTGGCGGTGATTTGTGTGATCTGTCTGATAGGGGCAGCCTCGGCGTTAGCCCTGCCCGAGACAGCTGGTAGAGTGATGCCTCAAACGTTTGATGACGCGGAAACTTTGAGTCAAAATCAAATACGCTTCGACGTGCCGTGTCTGAGGAAAGTGAAGTCTAATGGACAGACTAATCCGTCTTTTGAAATGGATTGATAATAGTTAGCTAGATAACCTTAATTTAGGTAAACGTTAACAAAATTATACCCCTGTACTAGAATTTCTTGTGTGGTGGTAATACTTGCTTCCCAAGAGCAATTATTTTCTATGTGGCATATAACTACCCTGGTAGGGCAGCGAAGCTGGGACTCCTCGCTTCTAGAGCTACAAATAGCTACGCAATGGTGTACCTTTATCTAGCACTAGCTTTCGCCAGCGGCTTCGCCCGCGTGAAATTCGTTTAAACTTCACTCCTCTATTTCACCCACATACGGGATGAATTTTGAAAAATGCTCTCTTAGCGTTCCCTACACTCCCTAAGAAACAAACGTGCCAAATTTCAGCTTCTTCCGTTCAGTAGTTTCGACTGTGCGTTTTCTGTCAGTCACTCAGTGACACAAGAGTTTTATATTAGATAATTTCTAACTATAATTGCTATCCGTACTGTGTATGTCATTATAAAATTATTAGACATACGGCATGTTAATGATAACTATTATCAAATAAACTATTATTACCAAACGTTGAATTTTTATTGCTTACCATAGAGTTGGCTCTTAGGTTATAATGAGTTTTTTTGAGGATTCAAAATAGCAAACGAGCATGAAGCACCACCGTTTCGCTGCCACCCATGACAACTAGACAAACAAGACTCGAATTCAGACTGGTATGAGTGACAGTTGCTGTTAGTAGTAGGACGGGGACAGGGCATGCTAGTAATTGTAAGTTCTGTTAGTTGTTGGTAGTAATAATATAAGTAAATGTTAGTAAGAGACTCGTTCTAATTCGTTCACAGACAGTATATTTCTTTGCTGATACCAACCACTATATTGCAGCAACTAACAGTGCGCTAGTTCATCCATTGATGTAATCTTAATCATTTTGCAGGCCATAAATACTAGTTAACATGGTTATTAAGCGAATTTATTTTACATATAATTAGATAAGCGTGGCACATTAGTAAAATGTTTACGAAGTCTCCAGAGTTCAAATAGTAGATTTAGTTTTGTATTACAGTACAGAAGTAAATACTTCGAATCAAATCAAATCATTTATTTGCCTAAAAATTGTGTCTTAATAATTTTATCTTTAACGAACAGTAAATTTTAGCCACAATGTAATAATTATGCAACTATAAACTTAAGTTTGGATTGTCATCTATCTATCTTTAAGTCCGAGTAGACCACTCATGTCGGGCTGAAAAAAGATCGAGGTGACCCCCTTACAGAGGACCTCCTTAAGAGGGACTCTCTTTACAGTCTCTAGCTAGAGTGTAGACTCTGTACTATCCAGCTTAACCCCGAACGTTCAAACTTGGTGGTACAATTGAAAATCTTATTAGCTATCTCCACCTTGTTAAAGTCAGTCGTCAAACAACTTATTTTTCAAGTGTGCCGTGTCGTGTAAACTTCTAGTTTTCTAGGATAACGGTTCCGTCACATAGCGGTCACTATTGCGGACGCAAAAAAAAACTTCCGTCTTTACGATGACAACATGTAGAAAATTCTACGGCTCTAATATCACACTGTCGGTCCTCTTTTTTATAAAAACATTTGAGATTTTAGTATTGTACCTAGTAAATCTGTTAAAAATTTCGTCGTTCTCGCTTCTCCAGTTGGGAGTTAGAACTCATTTCGTGCGTCATTCTTGTAAAAAAAAACAAATACCTATAGTACAATTACAAAAATGGTTTCGCTTTTTAGAAACCAGTATTATCATTATCTCGATCAACAACGCATCGGCGACACCTTTAGCGTTACTAAAACTACGAGCGACTACAACCACTTACCATCGAGTGGCCCGCCTACTCGTTTGCCGGCTATTAACATAAAGAAAAGTCGAAATCGAATTATGTTTACCCAAGAATAAGGGTGCGGTTCCACTGAGGCGGAGCGGAGCGGAGCTGTGCGCGATTCACTAATCACATGGCTTGAAATCCCATCTCATTGTGCCTCGCGTGGATTTCAAGCCATGTGATTGGTGAATCGCGCACAGCTCCGCTCCGCTCTGCCTCAGTGGAACCGCACCCTAATGCTGCTTCACATAAATAATAGTTAAGGATACATAGATGAGAAATGAATAAGTAATACATATATCTTTTAATATAATCATGCATTATTTATTTAGTTATTTTCACGCATTAAAATTTTAATCATTTTTAATGTGTAATGGCTATGGAGATGATGATGATGAAATGTTTATGAAAATTTATCCTATAAAATGGTATAGGTTGTTATCATGAGCATGAAAGCAGTAGCGGCGGGAAGCTAGTAATGTATGTATAAATATACTAAAATACTCACAGTCTCATATTTTGTGAATCTTCGTCCGTGTGTTCACTCGTCAACCGCTGCCGTTTGGGGCTGGGGCTGTCGCTGGTGATCAAAATATAATAAATATAATTTGTGTTTATTTATTTATTTTATTCTTTATTGCAACCTTAGCTTAAAGGAATACAAAGGGCGGACTTAATGCCATGTGGCATTCTCTACCAGTCAACCCTGGGAGCTGGTGAGAGGTTGTAGTAGGCTCACACAAAGCAAAATCAAATATATATTTATTTATACAATAATATTATAATAGTTTACACTATGTTAACGGACAACGAAGCCAGATTTGAACTTTTTTAGAGACGACCATCTCAGTCCTCAAGGGTATCAAAAGAAATATAATGAGACGTTTACTAACAATTACTAACTGGACTATCACTAGCAACGATTAACAGGACTCACTCCCTGTCATTCCTCAAACTTCTCAACAAATTAACCAACTAACATTCTGACATTATGTACTAAATGGACTAACCATCTTAGCCCCTACTTTGAGTCTTTTACACAGAACTCAGTAACAGTTATAACTATAGTTAAGTCAATAAGTTACAGGTAGCCAACTGTGGGGTCCTTTTACAGGTCTAAAGAGGCCTTTGTGCGGCCCTTGACCCAAAACTGTGACAACCGCTAGTTTAGACTACTCAAGAACTGCATAACATGTGTGATAATCACCTCGAAGAGCGCTCCCTCTTGACGGGGCTACTTTTATCTTTCGTCGGTAATTTTATCAGCGGGGGAGGTCCTCCTGCAAATTTAAACACGAATTAATAAAATGTATTTTCGAATTTTTATATTCAAATGAGTATTTTTTTAATGAACGCACACACTAAAAGCCGTACCCTAGTATTCCGTGTACCATGGGAGCTACATGGTCCTTGGTTCAACATAAAAGTCAAGATCACAGACCCAGACCAAGAATAGACATTGAACCCAGGACTCTTCGAATGGCGATCCAGCAAAGTAATCATTATACCACACGGGTCAGCTCAAAATGGCTAAGACTTTCATAGCCCGCACTATGATAATGATACCCTGTGTTGTCCATGGTGACCACTACACACGGAATTCTAACGTAAAGCTGTGTGTGTAGCGTTAAAGAAAAAATATCGATAATCCATCTTAGTCCTCAAGAGTAGTAGTCCAGTCATTTAAGCTTAAATTAGGTAAGAATCTCGGAATTCGAGATACCCAGCTGTAAGTCTGTAAATACTTGTATATTGACACCATAAAAGTTGTCTCAAAACCTACATATGGTAGGGTGTAAGCAACTATTAAATTTCAAGGTCAAAAGTCACAAAAATCGGTTTTTTGCGCTTTTTTTGGAAATATCTCATTTCCTATGGGTTTTTTGCTATTTGTATTTATTATCAATATTGTAGAATACAAAATTCTCTACAGATTTTGTTTAAAAAATTTTTTTATTCGGTGAACCGTTTTCGAGATAGAGGGCGGAGAGCCCGCGGTCACAGCATCACTTCAGGTCAACCGGTGCCTCCGGTCGAAAACGCGCCATATATAGTTGATGAACTATCGATAAATCAATGATTATAAATATTTGTCAATTTTTATTAACTATTATATTATAATTTATCATTTTTTTCCTAACATCCACTTTTTATTCAGTATTAATTTATTTAACAACACTTACCTGCCCATGTAATTGCAGAATTGTTAATGAAAATATAGGAATTATATTTGAATTTTAACCTAATTAATATTTATAACTTCTTACATAATGAAAAAAAAACAAATAAATTATGAATTAATCTTTTTACTAAAAAATATCATTGAATACATTTATTTTTTTTGAAAGTAAAGAAATGGAATAAAAGGTACAAAAACTACAATTTATAATTTTAATCATCTTCTTCCTCTTCATCGTCGTCTTCTGGCTGCTGGTAAATTTCAAACTGGTCTTCATTATCGTCTTCAACGACATTTGTCTCAAGTTCTTCCATGATTTCGGGGTCAAAGGTTCCATCTTCGTTAATGTCGCTCTGATATGGTAGAGCATTGAGACAAGCTTGCCCATTACATTGGCCACAAGCTAAAAAGCATTGCAAGCCCGCTTTCCTGCATCCGCATCGCGAACCACAACCACTCTTGCATTTGCAGAAAATTGTATTTAGCAAATCTTCTGGAGCAGGTGGTAAAATTGTCATGATAGGCTCCAGAAAATCGTTTCGCATTGCCCAACCCCATACCTGGGGTTCCAAATCATGTCCTAACCAAGTTTGAACTTGATAATATACACGGTTGAAATGTTGATGAGCAGCTGCACTTGTTGGTGGAATATTTGAAAGCTGCACAGGTTTATTAAGTTTTGTAGACTTGACGTAATGCACATAACGAAGATGATCGAGACTTTTCACAGATTTTGGATCATTATAGACTGCCAATAAGGTTTGAGTTCCACTCTCTAATAATCTCTGGGCCGAACAATTTTCTTTCTCAAATGCTGCAGCTAGTTCATCCAAATTTGTCAGTTTCTCAAAAACTTTTAAAATAATAAATAATTTATAATTTAAGTTTTTCTCTTAATTATTTTTTAATTTTAGTAAACGGTTATCAGTATTATTGAATAGATCTAGGTTTAATGCATGAAGAAAATGATAAAATATAATATAATAGTAAAAATTGACAAATATTTATAATCATTGATTTATCGATAGTTCATCAACTATATATGGCGCGTTTTCGACCGGAGGCACCGGTTGACCTGAAGTGATGCTGTGACCGCGGGCTCTCCGCCCTCTATCTCGAAAACGGTTCACCGTATAAAAAATTTTTTTAAACAAAATTTGTAGAGAATTTTGTATTCTACAATATTGATAATAAATACAAATAGCAAAAAACCCATAGGAAATGAGATATTTCCAAAAAAAGCGCAAAAAACCGATTTTTGTGACCTTTGACCTTGAAATTTAATAGTTGCTTACACCCTACCATATGTAGGTTTTGAGACAACTTTTAGGGTGTCAATATACAAGTATTTACAGACTTACAGCTGGGTATCTCGAATTCCGAGGTGAACTTACTATAATGACTGGATTATAGGTACTTAATCTATAGTTGAGTCGCCGAACATATGGAATTGCCACTCTCCGCCAACCAAACTTATTACCTATGCACACAGTTCAATTAAGCTTGTCAGAAAGATGTACTAAGGACATTTGTAGATAACGCCGTCAATCTTAAATGTACCTTAATCGCATTGGCGGAACGCTGACATTTGTTTGCCATGCAATTATAAAAAAAAACCAGATCGAATTCAAACGGAGTGCAGTTAACTAAAGGTGCGTACAGATTAAGTAACATTGTTGTATTACAATTAAACGTAATAATATTTAACAAGACCAAGAGAATTTTTTGTAACACATAAAGTCCACATTTATAAAACATGTTATTTAACTATGTTTTATAACATGTTTTGTTATATAGTCTGTACGCACTCTAACGCCATCTACCCTTACCATTAACACTAAACTTATCGCCCGTTCTCGGCTCAGTCTCAGTCTCCGTGGCGTCGGTGTCGGGAGTCCTGCGGTCCCGCTTGTCGTCCTTGTCCGTCTGTCTGTCCGGCTTGTCTGTAGGCCTGGGGGAGGGCTTCCGTTCGGCTGGCTTGGGCTCGGTGGGCGATCTGTTGTCCTTTGTTGTTGTGGTCACCACGCCTGTGAAGGGTTCGGTATTTATATTTTCTACTTTAGGCAGGTGTCCGACTATCGGCGAGCAGCGAATAGTTAATGGCTTTTTTCTCGCCCATGAAAGAGACTTAAATATGACAAAAGAGATGCATATGTGAGCAAGTACTCGCCGGTGGTGTGAATTTCATGCATATACGACCGCCATCTGTTAGAAATAACAGGAAGTTATTAGCGTGAATCGATTGGTAACTCCCAAATATAGTTCCATGTTTTGCCAAAAGATGGCGTTACATCACGTAAAAAACCGTACCAAATTCGATCACCTTAATCAAAAAACAAAACATTGATATTGAAATATCACCCGTGCCCCACAGTAATAGGGTACAAAATATAATTACTATTACAATCGGGCGGCTCGTCCTTGTTGTTCCACCGTATGTCCGTCAGCCCTTTGATCCTCAACTCCTCGGCCGTCTTCAGGAGGCTCGCTAGCTGCGACTGTGACCGACAAACAACGTTAAATTTTTTAACTATAGAGGGTACTCACGATTTTTATTATTTACAATTTTACACCGCTATGATATTTTCTAATGTAATTGGAACGAAACATTAGTATAAATAATAAAAATAGTGAGTACCCTATACGTTAGTCCACAAAGACATACAACAGCACGTAACGAGCTCAAAGTGCCACCTCATGGTAAGTGGTCACCGTTGCCCATGGACATCAGCAATACCAAGTGCCCACCAATATGTTACACATTTATATAGGAAACCGTTATTAGCGAATGCCAGTAATACCTTGATCATCATCATAAGAATTTACAACAATGCATTGTGAATATTGTGATCCATTTCACAAGCCAACATAACTTTAACCCTAAACACATTCATTAGCGTTTTCAGTCAACGCACGCAGATACACGCGCGCACACACACACACGCACACACGCACACGCACACACACACACACATACACTCGCATCTCCACAATCAACCAAACAGCCTTCCCAACACCCCAACCAACGCCATCCACCATCCCCACCAGCCCCAACTCACGTGATGCACGTTCATCTCCCCGGTGTACATGTAGTCGAGCAGCGCGCGCAGGTGGCGCGGCTCCGCGCCGTCTATCACCAGCACCGGCTCGCCGTGGCCCTCGTGCGCGGCCAGCAGCGCCGCGAGCAGCTCCGAGCACGCCGCCAGGACCACCCTTGAATGAGACGGGGTTACGGTCATAAAGTTATTACGAGCAGCTCCGAGCACGCCGCCAGGACCACCCTTGTATGAGACGGGGTTGCGGTCAGAGTTAGTGTATCGAGGAGCTCTCAGCATATCGCCAGGTCCACCGTAGAATGAAACATAGTAATGGTCAGAAACTTATTACTAGGAGCTCCGAACCTATCACCAGAACCACCGTTGAATGAGACGTGGTTACGGTCAGAAAGTTGGTCTCCAGAGACTCCACGAGGAGCTCCGAGTATAAGGCCAGGACTACAATTAGTACACCACGCTGGCCTAGTGTGGATTGGCGGACCTCACGCATCTTTGAGTTTTGTGAACTCTCCGGCATGTAGGTTTTCTCACGATGTTTTCCTTCACTGTTATAGCGAGTGACATTAAAATGCTTAAAACGCACATAACTGAAAAGTCAGAAGTGCGTGCCCTGGGAATCGAACCGAGGTCAATTAAACACGCATCATTATCAACATCTCAAACACTACTCGTCAGACATCATCACCACACGACCACACACAAAGAATACAAAAAGAATTATCAAAATGTGTACCAGATGTTACCAACTGCTTAGTTACTAATTTATGAAATGCATCCTGTTTTTTCTTAAATCTTAAAGACTAGTTTGTGGTGACTGGTGACACCAACTTCTGACCTGAGACCGACCTTGGGTCTACTCTCGTTACATAATCATGTGTCTTTCATATACATAACTAACGATCAGAGATTTCTAAATCAGTAAGTATAAAATAATACATTACAAATCAAATCAGGTACAATACTACTTATTATACGTAAGTTTTTATAACATGATCTGTATAACATACATAATTTGCTACTTGTAAGTTACAGTGATAAGTGTCTTGTTAGTTCCTAAGACAAAATAATTTGACTTTGATTTTAATTACCAGTAGTGACAGACAATTAATGCTATTGATAACGTGCTGACGACCGTGGGCGTACGTCTGATGGGTGTTACTTACGCCTCATTTGCCTAATCCACACATAACAACACAGTTACTCCTTGTGCAAGTTTGTGAGTGGGTGAGCATTGATTGAATACTTTAAATGTATATGCTAAATTGAGGAGTAAATGGCCACGGTTATTAGTTGGCCATTTGAAATTTCAATTTTTTATAATAAGAATTGTATGAGAATATGATAGTTACCTCTGAGAACTTTACAGAATCGTGTAATTATCTAGTTGTCATATTAATTCATTTGTCTTATAATGCACTAAAATTTCAAGTGGCCCATTACTAAACGGTGACTCCCCCTATATTAACTAAAAGTCGAAAATAATTTCTTATTTAGGATGACCAAGAAATGTAAACAAAATAGGACCAACCTGTGCGCCCTGAGGGACACCCCTCGTATATTCTGCGGATCCACAGTATCTTTATTCGGCACTTGAGTCGCAAAATTTGGCGAGCAGTACAGCGTTACATCGCAGAAGCGTTCTGAAATAAAAACAATCATACCATTTAAAATAAAACACAAATAGCGTTCGTCAACGTATCAAATGCTTAAGCGAAATTTAAAAAATGTAATTTTTACTCCGCACAACTGCTTAAGTAAACTGCTAAACAAAACATTCAATAACATGGCAGCATCAACGAAATACTACACAAAATGGAAATATGTTGTTAAATAATAATAATGTAGAAAATATTTTTATTTTGGTATGGAAAATTCCTAAGGCGGCTCATTAATCTATATTTACTTATAAAAAGAGTTTGTAAACACTAAACACATTATTTCGTCTTTATTTCCATGGTGCACGTTATTAAAAAAGAACCAAATTTTAATAGCTGATCCCGTAACGTAAACAGTCTTGAAATAACAGCAATCCTTTTTTTAACACGCTTTTATTAACTTCACCTGTATGTTTGTA
Source organism: Hesperia comma (assembly GCA_905404135.1). Taxonomy (NCBI): domain Eukaryota; kingdom Metazoa; phylum Arthropoda; class Insecta; order Lepidoptera; family Hesperiidae; genus Hesperia; species Hesperia comma. The sequence goes on along the minus strand of FR990015.1, from coordinate 16,790,547 downwards.
TGTATGTTTGTATGTAACATTTTTATCTTTAAGGACAGACAGGCAAAATGACAGAAAAATTCACGGGTATTATCGGAGTTAAACTAATGGCTAAGTAGTATGGTGATCTCCACGCCAACAGGAGAGACCTAGAATGACTCTCTCTGCCATTGACGGACAGAGAGCATCACAGACGGGTATGGTTAAATGAGAATGAAGGATGGAACACCTTATTCCCAACAATTTTACAAATAGGCTTCAAATTTGTTACAATCTACCTTGGTATCATAATATAGAAAGCAATACCTATAGAAAAACTCATGTAACAAAGTATTTTTTTTATTTTTATTTTAACCTTATGAACCCAAAAGATCTAATTGTTTAGTTAGAAAATATTACGAACAGACAAACACTCTAATAAACATTTTACAATAATACGAGTATAATAATATTACTTTAAAAATATCTCTAACAGTTTTCCTTAACACATCGATCAGTTAAAGTTTTTTTATACGTAGAAACAGAAAATCTAAATTAAAATGTATCGAGAGCAAAGATTAAAAACTTAAGACGCGTCATACATTCCAAATATTTTAATACGACAACATTGCTATGTCGTCGCATTAATAAATATAAAACCTGCATCTATTTTTAGACCACAGGTCTAAAAATAATGCGGGTCAAAAAATTCTAAAATTGTACCCGTAGGCAGAACTGAGAGAGCTTGACAGACAGAAAGTAGAACGCAAGGCATTCTTCGTATAATAGAAACGCAAGTTCATTATCGTCACTAAAAATAGAATCCAGGCTGTTGCTGATCAAAGAAATACATTTAATTTTGAACCCAATTACTTTATCACTAAGGTCTGAATGTAAAATGTTGCGTCTACCGTCGAGTAATTAAAAATTCTCACCAAACACAACATTAGCGCGTACACCGGTTTTGATTTTGAAAAAAAACCTGTTCACCCAAACAGTACCTTGAATACTGTTACTGATCTGATCCAATGTCGACTATATTACCTAATTACCGTATACACTTTCTTGCTTCTACCTATGTCTATTCTATACATAATCAACTATAATAAAATTCTTGTGTCACAATGTTAGGTAGGTACCTTACTCCTCCGAAACGGCTTTACCGATTTTTACCAAATTTTATATGCATATTCAGTAGGTCTGAGAATCGGCTACTATATCTATTTTTCATACCCCTAAGCAGCCTAAGTGATAAGGGTTGTTCACCCTTAATTTTTTTTGGCAAAACAACGTTTGCCGAGTCAGCTAGTAAGTATATAAAATTTACATTATGTAACCGGTTGATTACTGTACATCGAAGGTATATTAGAAGAATAATATTACACAATGGACCCACAACGATTTTTAGAATTAATGTCCTGATGTCTGTTTGTCTGTACTGTTGTTCTCGCTGACCTCATAAACGGCTGAACCGATTTGGGTGCGGTTTTTGATACTGATAAGCTCTCCTTAAATCGTTTGTCATAGCGTTGTAATAAAATGTTGACACCACCATCGGCGGTCATTTAAAATACCTACAGGAATGAACAACTCTAAATGCGAAAATCGACGGTAACCACTTTTCTTTACTACGTTCGCGTTCGATATAGAATTCGTATTAATATCAACCCACACAAATGCGAGCTTTCCGCTATTATGATTAAGGTTCAATTTAGGTTGAGAGCGAGAATTTAAAATGCCTTAAATAAATTTTGCTTACAAGCTAAATTGAACTTTGAGCTTACGTAATAATTCGTTTTTAGAGGGGAGTAGCAATTTTATTGTCGACGATTCAAGCATAGGTGGAAAGCTCGCTAAGTTATCGGCCATTTACATAAGAGATACCAACAAGCTCTGCCTCCAAGAATAAATAATTTTGAATTCAAAATTCCTGATTGGCCGCGTAGTAAAATACATAATGTAATATTATTCATTTATCATTCCAAAAACATCCTTAAACAACTATCCGTCTAAATGCTAAATGCCATCTGACAACATCATTTTTTAATTGGCTTGAGTTCCGTGAACAATGTTGAAAAACCACACTATTTTTCAGGAGAGTGCAGAATAAAGGAGATGTTTCAAAATCTATGGAGCCCCGGCCACGACTTTGTACACCATACTCAAAAATGGAGAAACACAATTAAAACAGTTTTCAATCATCCAATTCCTTTAAATTGCTTTAGTTTGGTGGTACAACACAAAAATGTACACGTAAAATTGCAACACAAAAACTAAAATCTGTCATGGCGGTAAGCTGTCATCACATGTCACGTTGGTTGATTTGATTGAAGTTTGACATATTATGTACCTACATTTCTGTCATGTTGAGGTGACAGTAGACAGTTCGTGATCTATGATCAATGACAAATTGGCAAGACGCCATGTTGAAACGTGATAAAAGTGAATGATAAATACAATTTTTGTACCAGAAAAGTATGCATTTAAGCAGTTTATCTTTATTTTTCTCGAATTCCATGGATTTTTCTCGATTTTTCGAGGTACTGTACATATTGTGAGCCGGATTTGAAACATCTCCTTTATATTTTATTTATTTATCTATTAATTATGCAACACCTAAATCTAGGGTACATACAAGGGCAAAAACTTAATGCCTAATGGCATTCTCTACCAGTCAGCCCTGGGTGCTGGTGAAAAAGTTAGATAGGCACAAACACAAGATTTTATACAAAGTATGAATGTAAAGTATGAATTAATTTATAATCGATTTGGAATTGTTATCGATTAAAACCTAACTTTGTATCTGTAGGGTAGGCTATAAGCAATCATTATCATCACAACCCTTAACAGTCACAGAAAATGTCGATTGGTAGACTTCATTCTCCTGATGCTTTCCTGCGCTGAAGCATGTAATCATTTATAATAAGCTATATGTATACGCTACTTATTAATAAATTTACTCCTCATTTAAATTTCTATTAAAATGCCTATCCGAATGGCAAGTCGACAACAGCCATCAACCATGGCTCAACACCGGATTATAGTAAGGCCATTTTAATAGGTCACATTTGACAGTTCGTCAAAATTTTACAAAGTTAACTTGTAAGGAGGGCACCCCATATTATTTAATATTCCGTATTAGATATTGTAAAACTTTTTACACTTAATAGTAAATAACTGACGTCATTACAAAGTTACGTCATTGAACCCTTTTTCTTTTTAAACATTAGGGATGGTGCCACAAGAATCAGATCAGTAGATAAGTTGAATTCGAGAAGTCGAACTAATCGTCAAAAAGTATTTGTCTGTCTTAAAATCCAAAAGGCCAGTATCCAGAAACGTGAACAAAATGTTACAAAAAAGTCATCATTTCATTTCGCGCCATTATTTGACGCACTATTTTTGTCGTTTTTTTAGTCGTTGTGCGAACAGTACGCTTATTAATACTTTTTATAACAATCGCATTCAATTTACACATGTTTGAAGTCCCTATCGATTAAATAAATTTAATCGATAGGGACTTCAAACTGCTGAAAAACATCGATTAAATAAATTTAATCGATGTTTTTCAGCAGGTTATCCTCACTATAAAGCAAAGACAAACAGTTGTCAAATGTGACCTATTAAAATGGATCTACTTTACTATAGTAAACCCAACTTAAGATTGAAATGAAGAGAGGCGCTGTCGGACGCATTTGACCAATCATTGCACACTAGTAACTGACAGATGAATGACCACAACGTACTTATGAATGACTTTTTAACATGGTTAGTTCCAATTTTTGCCATTTCAGAGATAAGTTGGGCGCTTGGGCGCACTGTACATGTAACTAATGTTATTAATTATATTAATACATGTAGGTACGGAACACTATTGTACGCAGCTCCAATTCGCACGTAACCAGCTGTGACTATTTATCGCACCGATCTTTGATGACCTACAACAGGCTGAACGGAAAATACCAAATACAAACAACATTCTCCAAACAAATCACCCAACCGACCGCGATGGAATAGATTTTCAAAATGTCAATACAAAAACTTCCAATTTCAAATTCAAATTTATAATTATTTTTCCCAATTGATGCTAATGTTCACAGAGCAGGTACACAATAGAGTGTTTGAATGCCTATTGATTGATACGCCTTGCTTTGCATTGTAAGCGGTAAAAACGTCTACGAACTTAACAGGGCAAGGTATGAAATTGGTAGTCTTTTTTTCTTATTTGTATTAGCATCCATGAGATCTTCTGCATTACATCGTGAATCGTCTAATATTTTATAAAAAGTACACAGCTTACAGTCTTCGACGATTAAGATTAACTATTCATATCAGCTCCATTTTCTCTCATAGATTTTTTAAACAAATATATTTTTTTATAAACAAAGATGACACGCTCATACAAGAGTGCATACGATTTATACAGTCACCAGTCCGAAAACAACCGAATACTCGTAGTCTCTGCTGCGAGATTTCCGACCAAATACCAAAACGGGACGTAATAAGAACATCTCTACACTCAAGCTACTCTGTAGCCGTTCTTTAACACCGCGCTGTACCTTATCTATAGAACGTTCACCATTTTTTTTTATTAAAGGTCAAGGTGTTTTGGACCGATATGATAAACAAAATTTTATTTTTTGAACAATAACAACTTCATGTTTTTTTTGAAACTGTAGAATATTCTAGACTAAGGATGGCAGAGCCTACTTTCTGTGTTAACTATGTAACGTGCCCCCTAGAGCACGGAAGCGCTGGTGACATTGCTGCTGATTGCTAATAACCACAATACATAATTTACCATACCTAACACTGGTATATGTATAAAAAACAGATTACCAATCCGCACTGGAGCAGCGTGGCAGAGAGTAGGTATGCTAAGCCTTCTCAGGTATGATGAGGGGACCCGTGCTCAGCAGTGGGTAATTAGCGACTTAAAGCCATAAACAAGTGAAGTAGCCAGTGGCCAATGAGGGTCGCCGTTTTTGTGCTCACCAGTTGGCGCCACTGGCGAGTGAGGTCCACATAAAAATTCAGACAAGTGAGAAGTGACAGTGCCACAAACTTATCTGACACGGTGGTCAAAATTGGAACTAATGCAAATGTTAAGTATACTGTTGTCAGACAAAGAAAGACAGTAGCGCCCCTCTTACCGGGTCAGATAAGGGGTTATTCCGGTATGATCCACACTACAAGATCCATGATAGGTATTTTGTCCGGTTAGATCCATTGTAATTTGACCATTCCGGATCGATCCATTTCCTGTTTATAATGGGTAAGTACAGTCAAACAAAAAACAGTTGATGAAATAAAAATATGTACTTTTTATTCGTATAAGAATCATCACATACTTATGTTACGCTACCTAAGTCATTTGAAATCATCTTTTCATAGTTATGTTAAATTATATTTAGTCCTTGGCTTTGGATAAATCTAAATAATAAAAACAACAATTTGTAAGAGACTAAAGATTAATGAAATAAGTATGTGGCACTGACAGACAGACCTCACTTTCCACTAGCGCCTCTAGCGGCGAATTCACACGCTTTTACCCTCATTACTTCGGGCAGAACTCATATTAAGTGGCCAAAACTGGATACTGAAGTTGGCTCTTTTTAACTTCGAACCTTATTTCAATTCAAGATAGAAATAGGCTAGGAAAACATTCGAATAAGCCTTATATCGCTGTTCCGTACGGTCGAATTACTATCTACCTAGTACATACCACTGACCTTACTACCTACGGACCAGAACCACTTACGAATCTATATATATATAAAACTCTTGCGTTACTGAGTGATTAACTGACAGACAACGCATAGCCGAAACTACTGGACGGAAGAAGCTGAAATGAGAACATCAGATTTGGGCCTGGAGCGAACAGCTTATTCAATACCCTCAAATAATCTTGCATATTTTAATACATTAATTTCATATTTAAAAATCTAGTTACATCATATCATTAAAGCATTATAATTTCAAGCATAATTATGTGTGCGCGGTGCGTCAAACGACTATATTTTATTATTCCCATAATTTTCCGCAAAAACGGAGTATGCACAATGTGGTTACAATATCCTCGATCGAAAAAGCGATGTCTCATGCATGTTCATATTCCAGACCCAAGATCCTTAAGAAAGTTGCCGGTCTCCTTTGTAACTGATCGCTGTAGCTGTAGCAGATAAATGAGAAAAACTATTACAGGAGGTCTATATGTACGTGTCATGATAACCACAATAGGACCCAAAACAATGATTTTTGAATATTTGTCTGTGATATAATGATTGTTAGCGCTAATCTCAGAATTGTGCCAATTTGAATTTTACCAACTTGAGTGCGATTTTCACTAGTCTTATATATAAAATTCTCGTGTCACAATGTTAGTTACCTTACTCCTCCGAAACGGCTTTATCGATTTTTACCAAATTTTATATGCATATTCAGTAGGTCTGAGAATCGCCTACTATCTATTTTTCATACCGCTAAGTGATAAGGGTTGTTCACCTTTAACATTTTTGTGGCCAAACAACGTTTGCCGGATCAGCTAGTATAGTAAGATACAATTAATAAATGAAATAGGGTTTATTTTATTTGCAATCGGCTGCTACATAAGAAAGCTATGCCAGTTGAAAGAATCACACAACTTTCGAGTATTCGTACTAAGGGACTGGTTTCTCGAAGCAAGGGCAGGTTTATAGCGTCTTCACATTACACCGAAAGCGCTTTCGCACTATCATGTGGATGAAAAAATAGCAACGTGACAGCTACGTGAGAGCAACTAGCGACCTTTTGTGAAGGCGCATGTATTGGTACCTTTTGGGTGTCCTTGAAAGAATGGACAATCCTATACAGTGCGACAAACTTATCTGACCCGGTAAGAGGGGCGCTACTGTCTTGGTCTTTGTCTGACAACAGTATAACATTTGCATTAGTTCCAATTTTGGCCACCGGGTCAGATAAGTTTGTGGCACTGTACTTGAGTCGCCGAGGATACGGAATTACCATTGCCCGCTAAAACAGCCTATGTCTGTTTACGGTTCAATTTAGCTTGGAAGCAAAGTTTACTTAAAAGACCTTTTAAATTCTCGCCGTCATCTATATTGAACCATAATCACAGAGGTAAAAATCTGGCATTTGTGTGGGTTCCTATTAAAAGGAATTCCCTAACGAACGCGAACGGAGTACCCCACAGATCCTTTTAGAACCGCTATGAGGCGTTCAAAATAAACAAAAAAATGCTTTCAAATAGCACCTAAAATGTATTAAATTTCTTTAATGGTCATGGTGTAAAGAAGTGCAATAGGGTCCATAAGACGACTTTTTTTAAACTTCATATTCTGAACATGAGTTAGAATTTTTTCTCTGTGTAACATAATTGTTTTTCAGCGCCTGATAGATGTAGGCCCCATACTACCAGGCCTGGGGGGTTACTAGGCCGGTTTCCAGGATTATTCATTCTTTTTGGGGCTTTCTTTTAATAACATAACATACATATATATAAACCAGAGATGGGTAAACTAAAATGTAATACTGACAGGCTTACAGACATTATCGTAATACATATACATGTTTACAGTACTACAATAAGACATTATAAGTTCTACAATAACAGTAAAACATACAAACCTTTCTCCAGCAACTGCGCAAACATACTCTGCACATTCGAGTGGTGATGTTTCCACCGCAAGCAGTACTGCTGGGGCACCATGGTCACACCGCTCCGGCCGCACACACACCACCAAATAAATAAATATAAACACGAACTTTGGTTTAAGGCAGGCTATAGGAAGATATTCGTATAGTTAAATATAAGTTTTCGTTATCTAATATAGTTTGGTAGAAAATTTTGGTCATTTGTTAAATAATTTTCTTTCTTTACATAAGTATATATTTTTTTAATTTCTCCTTTTTCTTTAAACTTGTATTCTGATAAAAATCCTAATTTCAGTAGGTAGTAGGTACGCGTAGTTGATTTTGGAATGTAGTCTCTCGGTGGTTTCTTTTCTTTCTTTCTTTATACCTGCAACAAAAAAAAGCATTTGTTAGGTACTAACAGAAACATGAGGAAACTAAAATCGAGCCAACTTACATTATTTTATTAATGGAAGTGAAAAAAATATTAAATTAAAATTTAGAACTTTATGCACACTAGCTTTTGCCCGCGGCTTCGCCCGCGTGGAATTCATTTATATCGTGAACCGGGGAAGTGAGGGAGGGGGTACAGTACGCGACAGGTCGACATGGCGTTCGGGGTATGAGGTAAGACGCGGGGGAAGGGACACCCCGCATACAGCACGTCATCGTCACCAGCGCACCCCTTAGTATTAGAGCTGCACGAGCCCATATCGACCGCGTTTATCGATTTTAATCTCACTCATATTGTGATTGTGATGAAATATACTGTTCTTATTCTATAACAACATAGTTGTAAATCTTCTAGCTAGCTAGCTTATATTTCTACATGAAAATTATTTAAATATTTACTTGTGTGTATCAACAATATTAGTTTTAGTGGTAGGTAGTCATAAGTGCTAGTACCACAATAGCCGAAACTGAATGTGATTAATTTACATTTCACTTATAATAAACCTTGTTTTATTAATGCCACTCTTATTTTGTTGCGTGGAAAAAATATCGATATAAACCTAACCTATGTGATGCCACATCACTTGAAAAATGCCATGTCAACTTGTCGCGCGCGTACTATACGTCATCAACTATCTTCCCGGGAAAATTCATCGAAATCGTTTATGCGGTGCAGATTTTTCATACAAACTTTCATCCCCTATTTCAAGGCTTTAGGGGTTGATTTTAAAAAAAAGTAGCCTATGTGTGCAGTGTGACTCTGGGTCTTCAACTATTTTCATTCCGAATTTCATCCAAATCGGGCCGGTGGTTTAGCCGTGAATACGTCACAGACAGACAGACAGACAGACTTTCGCATTTATAATATTAGTATGGATTATGAAAAAGCTATAAAATCCACCAAACCAGAACTAACAACTAAGTACCTATATCGCATAAAAATCGTCATAATATATAATTTATAACCGACATCAAAAAAGGAAGCTATCATTTCGACAAGTGATATTGTTGAAAATATTCAAATATGTTAATTATTTTGGTCTTTTAAACTGAGCTTCATAATTATAATATGTCGTCGAAAAAAGAATTCTTTGTAGTACCTAGTTACCTACATGGTTCTATTTAATTTCAAAGATGAAATTTAGGTAGGTACTTACTTAGGTAAATTCGTTTAAGTAATCATCAAATCTATTGAATACTAGCTACCCGCCCCGGCTTCGCACGGGTGCAAGTCAGATATACCATAGCAGCGCCATCTATTGATTACTTACTCAACCCAGTCGAAAGGTATCGACATCTGTTAGAATCATTTGGAGTTAACAGATAATTGTGACTGTCAAATAATATTGTGACTGTCAAATAATAACAAACAAATAATTAGCAATAAATTAAAATTGCGACTATAATTTGAGATTTAAACTATCCTATCTCTCAAGTGCGAATTTTATTATAATCGGTTAAGTGGTTTAGGAGTCCATCGCGGACCAACATTGTTACACGAGATTTATATATATTAAGATTTATGTACCTATCTATTTATGTTTGTCTGTCTACAGGTTTTTTCAAAACTAATCACTGTATGCGTTTTTTAACTTAAAAAAGCGGAAGTTCTCAATTCGAACGTATTTTTTACGTAATCTCGTACAGCTCGTACTTCAACTTCTACTGTACCAATTTTGCTGTTTTTTTACAACCAGTCTAAGTCCCAAAAACCACCACGAAGACGGCAACAGTTCGACATTGACGTACCCGGTCACGGCGGGGTCGTTTCAAACAAAAACCCAAACGAGCTGATAACGGCGGCGTTATCAATATTTTAAAACTCTACAAACAGACAACCGAGCCACACAAATTGCATCAAACACCAAAATAGGATCTCCAACACCCAACCAACGAGTCTCCGATAGCATTTTGTCATTTAAACATTTTCATTTATGTATATTAATAAATCTATACATAGGTAGGTACAATAAATAATCTGTTACTGATCATGGACGAAAAACCAATAGAGATAACTCAAACACTACTCATCAGGTGTCGCTCACATTTGTATGGGATCAGACGTGAAGCAGTACCTTCCTTATACAAAAAATATACCTGGAAATCAGTTCCCCAGTGCAAAACACACCACGGCTCGAAAACACACTTTTGCGTGTCACATAAATTCGGTTGCTTCGCAGGCAGGGCCATTATGGCAGAATACATTCTCCATAAACCAGGGCATCCTGCGGGCAAGTAGACATGACCGTGGGCAATCGCAAAAAACGGGATTGCCCACCGAATAAAGGTGCTTTTCCACCGTAGCGTAGCTAAGCTAAGCTATGTTGCTAAGGATGCGTTTGACATTCACCTATCAACTTTATCGGCCCGCCTATCGGTGCAGGGTCTAGGGGGGGATGTTCTAGGTGGGCTAACGATAGTATCCTTAGCAACATAGCGTAGCTTAGCTCTGGTGGAAAGGCACCCTAACGGAGTTCCATAAAGTAACGTATGATACAAATTCATCAGCTTAATTGCTTTAAATATAGAAAAAGTTGTATTGAAACTTGAAAGACGCTCTTCCGATGTTTAACAGTCGTGGGCGGTTACAGTTTTAATATTTGATTTCTCTGTTGTTATTGACCTCAAGACGAATAAAATTAAAATATATTACTTAAAATTACTGTAGTTTACAATAAAATTATCATAATTCAACACCAACTGGGCATTCAAAATTTAAAAACAACAAGTCTAGAAGCCGGCTTATTATTAATATTTTGTATGCAAATCTTTAATGAAAAAAAAAGTTGTAAATATTTTCAACTTACATTATTATTTTTTACTTCTCGCTACGAAATACGAAATTTAGGGGCATTATTGGATTAGTTCCATTTTTGAAAATCAGGTTTTCATCACATCACTATGTTTTAAGATAGGATCTAGGATCAAAGCTATTATTTAGACAATTTCCACGATGGTGTTTATGTTCCTGTATGCTTTGATTTTGATGTTTTAAATATCTAGATGGAACATCGAATCCGCGAAAACGTGTCAAAAAATTGTGGCTAACTGTTAGCCACAATTTTTATATCATTACGCACACGTAGACAATAAATGAACGTGAAAAACATCGCCTGCACGCACACATGCTTGATATTGTTGCCTTGTTTTTTTGTTTTCATTGTAGGGCGACGCTCAATCTAGATACTTAAAACATCATTGCCTGTATGTTTGTGTCTGTAACACCTCTCAAAACTGTTGACGGTTCTCTTCGAGTCCACCAGGTGGAGGAAGAAAAATTCCAAAAAACCGAAAAAATGTTAAAACATTTAAGTTTTTTTTTCAAATTACCGCAATCGGTTCCATAATCTTATCCTATTGAGGCAAAGTTTAGAAAAAAATGTTTTATCAACACAACCTCGAGATAACTATCGCGACGTGAATTTAGGGTTCAGTTTCAGAGAAGGGCGCACGCGGTCGGCAGTTGGATGGGTGACCGCTACTAGTAACAAAAATTTGTAAGTCATGTTTCGGAGGGCACGTAAAGGCTTCAGGCCCGGTTGTTATCGATAGATAGCAGTCGTTACGTTAAGACAGATATTCGGGCGGCTTGATAACTTCCGATACCTACTTCGGTTGGTCACTGACCCTTCCAACAATTCGAACTGAAGTTCTAGGCCTCCTCAATGACGAAACTCCCGCTCAGTAGAAGTCAGATTAAAAAAAAACACTAGATACTGACTAACTATCATCCGATCAGTCTTAATCTGTGTCGGTTAAGCTTTGGTTTCCTAGGAAAGCGGTGCCGTCATGTAGCGGCCGCAATATTACGGACGCAAGTAGACGGCCGTCTTGACGGTGATGACATGTGGAAAGTTCCACGGCCGTTTTAACACACCGTCAGTCATTTTAATAATTAATAATTCATCAAAATTTAATATTTCTCCACTTTCACGCCACCAATTCTGTTTTAGTTGACTTTTTTCTTTACTTTTTATTTTTTTGACGTTGTTCCGAAAAAAAAATCACAAATACCTACATATTAAAAATAGCTTCACCGCTATCAATAAAACGTTGACCAAACCATCGGTGTCGACAAGACGGCCGTAATGCAAATGGCGGTACTGCTTTTTGACGTTACGGTGTCAGTTACCGCTCTCCAGGAAACCGCGCCATTTCGTTTACATAGACAACGTTCTAGTGACGTCATTCACCGCTGTATTACGGCCGCTACATGACGGCACCGCTTTCCTAGGAAACCAAAGCTTTACGCTTTTCATGAATGGCAGCAGAAGGGTCATGCTGCAATCTCTTTCGCTACCTAAATTCCCTAATAAAGGTTTCCACCTTCTTTTAGGTAATTTAACATTCAAACCACACGATTACAAGTATAAAATAAAAATATTCCATCACAAAACGGGATCGAGCCAAAACCGATAACAACCAAACCTCTGACACCGCTTATCGCTTTCAAAAAAATGTCCAGCGATAATGTTGTTTTTTGAAGTCGAAAAACAGTTTTGAAATCGCCCGCAACTCGACGGTTAACTGGGTTGTAAATATTATTTTATTTATACAATAAGCAACCGTGGTCTGTGTAAACATAGCTTTAATACGATAACACGGACAATACTTAGAAATATATTTTTCAACACACTTGCTCGTAAAGTTGCTATTTTTTCTTTAGTCTTACGCCCGGAATGCGGTTTATTACACAGTAGTGCGTTTTACTTTTCATTGCCGCACTAGTGTTTTTCTTATTCCACTTTTTTTTTAATATCCGTAAAGAGGTTGTTACCAAAAGATTTATTATTTTGTAAATAAATAAACTTGTTGTACTTAGTCAAAATCTGATAAGATAAGATTATACTTCATCTAATTATCTATTAAAGCATTTAAAAAATACAATATTTTAAATCATTAATTACCGTAAATTCCTATTAGAAATACATAATTATTTAGTTTAATATATTGTGGCTGAATAGCGGTGTTCTTTGCCTTTGGACTTAACCTGCGCGCCTGCGCGCGCATAGTTATTCAACCAAAGATACGGCGCGCGAAAAAATAAAATAAACCTCGGCGCCATTTTGTGCAAACATTTGTTCGTTTATAATTTGCTGATTTGTGACTGAAAAATGTCGATACCTAATTGTTTTTTTCCTCGCAAGTGTGTTGAAAAACGTCGTATGATACGCGTGCGCTTTGTTCACTACAGTCTTGGCTCTTACAGCCCTCGCCTTGCGGCTCGGGCTGTGCAATACCGCCTCGACTGTAATGACCAACTTCGCGCCCTTATATCATAATATACTAATATCGAATCGAGAATGGGCATCAATAGAGCAGTTTAATTGCACTCTAGTAAAATTCATATAAAAATATATGGTATATTCTTGTTACGGACGGCAGCACTTAGGTGCTTTGCCCACGGACCACGGAGCAACTATTGCAGCAACTGGCAACTAACTGTCAACTAGCTGTTTACATAAATTTCAATTGGACTGCGCACACACAGCAACTCGAGTTTCGAGTTCCGGCAATCGTCAACAGTTTTCAGTTGCTGTAATCGTTGACTAGGTCAGTTCCTAATTGCCGCAACTAGCAACTGTTAAATATCATACCGGTTTTTTAAGTTGCCGGTTTTCGCAACTGTCAATCGCAACGCGTCGGACGATTTCACACCCTCCCTCGCTCTGCCTGTGCCCGGAAATGCGTAGATTGAGCAACTCGCATAAAAGTTGCTCACAAATTGCTATAAAATTGCGGTAACCGTAAACGTTGTGGTAACTATCAACTTTTTACAGGAAACTTATTTTTAAAAAGTTGATAGTTGCCTCAACTTGAGTTGCTCCGTGGGCAAAGCGCCTTAGCATTTGGAATTTTGAATTTCGTTAAACTTTTACATTCAATGGTATCATGTAGGTATTATACCTGAGTCGTCGAGAACATGGAACTACCAATCCTTTTTAAAAACAAACTTATCACCAGCGCTTACAGTTCAATTTACCTTGTACCACTACCTAACTTAATTCCATATTTCCAGCGATACAGGTATAGCCAACGGGGTCTTCAAGTCGCGGTGTCATCAGGAAGAAAATAGAAAGAATAGAAATAGAAAAATATTAAAGTGACATCTAAAGTAGAGCAAACATTCAGTGGTACGACGAGGAGTTACAATTTCACGACAAAATTTTCACGACAAAACGACAGCATCCGAAGAACGCGAGAGGAATATTCCATTCATCAGACGGCACGACAAAAAGTGGCATTCAAACGCGACCATGAAAACATGGCCGAAAAAAGACCGTACACAATCAACCACAATACTAAGTATACAAACTTACTTCATTCATCGTTACTACTCATAGATCCCTTGCCCACCGCTGGGCACGAAATTCGTCTTACGATGAAAAATAAATCCCAACAAAAACATTCTGTAAAAAAATAGCCAAGTCTCGATAGAGTTGCTTGTTTAACTCTAAAAAGTAATGAAATCTCTACTCTAGACCAAGTTGGGCCAAGTCTTAAGTTCCTTACTTGCTATTTCTTATTATTATATTTAATGTTATACAACTGGTCCTTGCACATTTTTTACACGTTAGTGGGTACAATTTACCGGCCACGTCACATAACATTGCCCACCGCTGGGCACGAATTTCATCTAACGATGGAAAATAAATGTTTATAAATAACGCTACACGCTGTGGAGCTACCCACACAAAGATTCCCTGTGTCGTGGGTGCCATGTACCTGCACATAAGGACACACACGCAGACCGAGAACAGGAATTTAAACTCATTCAAATTCACCCCCTCGCTGGGAATCGACCCTAGCCATACCCTAGCACACCCTTTTAAAGGCAATCCAGCGTGGCATTACGAAGGTCAGCAACAGTATCTTTACATGAGATCCTAAGGTCACCATATGACTAGAAGAGGTGGTGAGGAAGTTTTTTAAAGATACGAATGTACTCGTAACATAACCCCGATCCTAAAGATTTCCCCTCAATAAAGTTCGTCCCTCACTTTAGTCATAACATAAAGATTACTAGAGAACCGCCCGCGCTTCGCTTCGGGACCCGTAGGTAACAGCCGCGTAGGTCTCGCTCCCGTAGGAATTTAGGCTAAAAAGAAGCCTACTACTCGCTCTCTTCACTCCATCCTGTCTGAGGTGTGTGGAGCCCTCGGGACAGTTAGTTCCCCTTTGGGGGTGTCTCTCGCGGCCCGTTAAAACGGGCCGGTCCTTGGGTTGGGCCCTAAGGCCCTTGGTTGTCCATCTGTGGTTAACCAATAGGTCAATTCCGGTGAGTGGCGGCCTTTTTACAGGCCACAGAGTCTTAAACGGGATGGGGTTCATCTTCGCGCCGCCCAGGCGATCGAGGCCCTACCGGGTGAATCCCGCTGGTGGGAAGCCCAGCAGGAGCCGATCAGCGCCGGGCGACGACTTACGAAGCCCCAGTATCGGTCAGTGCTAGGCCCGTCCCGCGCAACCAGCAAGTCGCGCGGGAAGGCCCAGCGGTCCGGTGGACGGGCGTGGAGCGGCGCCAGGTCCTGCAGATGTGGGAACCGCGACGCGTCGACACGCCCGAACATGTTGCGTGCCAATCTCTCGATGAAGTCGTCCAGGCTCTCGACTCGAAGGTCCCTCTGGATGACGGCGTTCCTGACGTACCTCGGCGCACCAGTCAGCCGGCGGAGCGCAATCGCCTGAACCGCGCGCACCCTCTTGCGCTGCGGTTCGCTGGCGAGCGCGTACCACGCCGGTGCCGCGTACGTGAGGCGGGATCTGATGTAGGTCTTGTAGACCCCGAGCTTCAGTCCGAGAGGGAGGCTCGAGGAGAGCACTGGTTTCTGCCATCGCGCTTCTAGAATTCACGACGGCTTTCGTAACCTGTGGCTTCATCGAAAGTCTTCCGTCGATTTTGCCCCCAGGTATTTGGCCTGTGGGGCCCATTGGATATCTTGTCCGTGAAGCTCCAGAGTAGGGTCCCGCCTGTTGAGGTATCCTCCTATGTTCACGGCCTGCGTCTTCCCGACATTCACCGACAGTCTCCACGCGGCGAGCCATTCGGGGAGGGCATCAAGCGCACGCTGCATCTTGACGATGGCGTGGGTTCTATTCAGCGACGTGGTGATGTACGCCACGTCATCGGCATACAGGGCAAGCGACGCCCCCCCCCTGCCGCCGGGATGTCGTCGGTGTAGCAGGCGAGGCAGACCAGGGACAGGCAACTCCCTTGCGGGACGCCGGCTGCCATCGGGCGCTCGGTGGATTCGGCGTCTTCAAGCACTACTCTGAAGCTTCTCTTTTCGAGGAAACTGGAGATCACCTTAACGGCACTCCGGGGCGCCGACGACTGCGAGATCTTGTAGAGAAAGCCGTCGTGCCAAACACGGTCGAACGCCTTTTCCATGTCGAGGAATACTGCACACACGCGTTCTCTCTTATTCAGAGCCGCGGTAACGGTGTGAAACACCCTCGACAGTGTAGCCGTGCTGTTCAGCGGCATCAAAAAGTAGCCTTCCACTTCTGTTGGCAGCTAGGCTATTCCACCCCGGATGCTTGCAGTTCCAGTCGCCCGCGCCCACCACCGGTGTCGGCGAGTCCAGCAACTTGCGGACATCAGCCAACAGGATAGTGCCAGCGGGCGGGCGGTACACTGAATACAGCCGGAGCGGGGAGTTCTCGAGGCAGAGCTAAAGTAGCCTATTACATTTGCCTATGACTTAAGTAAATTACATGTAGTATTTGATAGCGTAATTCAGTACTTGCAAATGAATTTTATTAACGCCATCTATTAGGAACTCCGAAAATAAATATCTAGCAACTAACAAAACATCGATCTTCCCATGGGAATGGGATGTTTTTCCGCGGTAAAAAGTAGCCTACGTCACTCTCCACCCTCCTAACTATCCCCACACACATAAACCTTACCATATAATAGCTTTGTTGCGACGTGAAAGCGTCACAAACAAACAAACAAACAAACAAACAAACAAACAAACAAACAAACAAACAAACAAACAAACAAACAAACAAACAAACAAACAAACACACTTTCACATTTATAATATTAGTAAGGATTACAGGTGGTAAGAGCCTAAAGTTACTAGAGTTATTAGAGTACCATTTCTACTGTGTAATAATTGTTTTAATAGCAACTGCGTTCCGAATAGAAGGTGTGGAGGCAGTTACTTTTTTTTAGAGGCGACCTGTTCAGTCTTCAAAAATAATGCATCTGTGACCGAATAAGAATGAGACACAATTATTAACTGAACTATTACTTGCAACAATTAGAACTATCACTAATAACCCTAACCATCACTAATAACCAAGTCCTCACCTATATTAACAATCTAACCAACTAATTTTCTATCACCATCTAACTGGACTAACCACCCTAGTCCATTCTGATCTTGTTAAATTTTTTAGCACTCGCCACGTTTTTATTGGCAGACTCCTTTTGCCAACATCATGGATACAGAACCCTCACGTTTGTAGGTTTCCTCATCACGATTAATTACAAAAAAAAACAGCTTATTTATTGACCTTTTGAAACTCGCTAAATTTGACGTATCTAAGAGCCTCATGCATGCAGTTTACTTTGCTCACAAACAAGCGGATGATCCACTCCCATGGAAGTCATCAATGGCAAATCCGTCATCATGTTGGTAACAAATACAACACTATTGTATAGTACTTATTTTGTGGTACTAATGCAGGGATTCTTCAATAATAATTTTAACGATTTTATATGTCCACAACCTCAACACAAAAAAAAGGTTTTTATTTACTTGCAACAACTTAGTCAAGGTGCAAAGGAGATGTTTCAAATCCGGCCCACAATATGTACAGTACCTCCAAAAGTCGAGAAAAATCCATGGAATTCGAGAAAAATAAAAATAAATTGCTTAAATGCATACTTTTCTGGTACAAAAATTGTATTTATCATTTACTTTTATCACGTTTCAACATGGCGTCTTGTCAATTTGTCATTGATCATAGATCATGAACTGTCTACTGTCACCCCAACATGACAGAAATGTAGGTACATTATGTCAAACTTCAATCAAATCAACCAACGTGACATGTGATGACAGCTTACCGCCATAACGGATTTTAGTTTTTTGTGTTGCAATTTTAAGTGTACATTTTTGTGTTGTACCACCAAACTAAAGCAATTTAAAGGAATTGGATGATTGAAAACTGTTTTAATTGTGTTTCTCCATTTTTGAGTATGGTGTACAAAGTCGTGGCCGGGGCTCCATACATTTTGAAACATCTCCTTTCCGCCTTTGATCTTATACGAGCTTGTAAGAACTTTTTGATTCAGGGTGAAACGTACAAAATCATTTTGGGTGAAGTTTGGGTGGAGATGGACCTATTTTTTTATTACGCGTGTTTTGTGCATATTTTGCCCTTTTTACTGCATGTTTTGGCATTTTGATAATGCATAATTATAATAAGTATAATCCGATGTCTACTGAGGGACAAACACGGCCAAACAGCGCGCTCAGAATTGGCTCTATATAGTCAAGGGAGCGGAAGGGAAGGGAATTTCTTTATGAATTTATAGGTAGGTTAGGTACTTTAGGTAGCTTTATACAAGCATGCGTTGTTTTCTTAACTTTTAATTACCAATTCTTTATTTCTTTTATTCATATCTTACTCGAAGTCCATTCAAAACTATAGACTGCATACAAACGGCTCCTTTAGCGCGCTATACTAACATGTCTTACAATTTATTACGATCATTTTGTCCCACTCCTGGCACTTGCAACGATCTAAAATAAACTCTTTTCAAAAGCAGACAGAGCACAAAACCGGGCGACGAGATCGGCGTGTGTCAAGGCCGCATTTCGAAAGCGTTTTCCAAGTAGAGAAAATGTTGAGTTGCACCGCAAAAAGCTAAAAATCTCTATGCTTTGGTAAGATGCCGGCAAAAAGGTAAATAGAGTCGATCGCACTGTTTTAAGACGTTTCTGTTGACTTCGTTCGATAGAATAAGTATCTTAACTTAACATACCTAGTTACCATCTCAAAGTTTTAAAATCTCAACGGTCAAACAACAGTGACATTTTCAAAGAGAACTAAACCTTTTAGTGACAATATAAAATTTTATGTTCTCGATTTTCGCCGCAAAGCGCTTCAAAATAGGTTGATCTGTTCAGGCGATATTGACGAAATATTAAGATTTAACAGTTTTTTCACCAAAACTTTTAACTTTCAGGGATGTCCTGCAGGATAAATTGATTTTTTATGTATTAAATATTTTAAACACATGAACAACAACTTAAGCAAATGAGCATGCAGCACCAACCTTCCACTGCCGCCCATGATTATTGTCACACGCTGAATAGGACCAAATTCAAGACTAGCCTAGTCTTGGCCGTTGTTATTAGTATCCAGATAATAATTTTATTGTTAGTTGGCTACAACTCATTAATGGCCCACTATCTGAGCACGGGTCTCTCCTTATTATTGAGGAGACCTAGAGCATACTCCAACAAGTTGCTCCACGGATTGGTGGAGGAATAATTGTTACGGGGTGTCTTACGTGAGCGACGATTATGACGTGACCGACGCTAGGCAACACGACACGATGCTACACGCGACAATGACAACGTCGCGTGTTGTCGCAGACTGTCACATAGGACGTATAATGCCACCAACTTATCTGTTCAGTAGAAAAAAATGGAACTAAAAAAAGACAACGTCAATTTTGAAATGTTATGTCCGCTGTCAATTCTTTGAAGTGCGACTGCTCTATGTGTTTCAATTCGATTTTAATTGAAAAAAGTGATTAAATATGCCTGAGCCTCTTAGAAATGATGCACGATTAGTTATTTTAAAAGTTTTAGATTTTACAAGGGAAGAAAATCGCCTGCTAACTCCGAAAATAACGTTTGAAAACGTGGCAAAATACGTCGCCGTTACAACAGGTTAGTGTTGCTATTGTAAGTTAATTAGTAGTCCCGCTTAAATATTTCAGTTATTTTATGTTCCTCACTTATCTTTGCATAATCGATTAAAGTATTACTAAATATATTTGGTATCTAATTTTTTTTATACTTCATATAATATTGTTTTTGTTACAGGAGTTAGTGAACAATTTGTTTACAAGCTAATTAATGAAGCTAATTAATAAGAAAAAAGCTGAAGAAATTTCTCTGGTGCATCGGCATCATTTTCCCATGTGGAACCTCTCAAAATTAGAGATCACGATGACAATTATTTTTATAAAATATATAAAAATATAAATAATTATAGTCAATAACAATGGATCTTTTATTTGTCTTGTCCTGAAAATTTAATTTTTATATGAAAAAGTAAAATTTTACTTGTTGGCCTACGTAATTCTTTTATTTTTGGATGTTTACGAAATTTATTTTTTAAAAAAGACAAATACACTTGAGAATTATTCATTGCCATTATAATATCCTATTTTAGGGCGGTGATAACCAATTGATTAAAAATTCGGCCTCCCATTCGGAGGGTCCGTGTTTGAATCCCAGGGCACGTACCTCTGACTTTTCGGAGTTATGTACGTTTTAAGCAATTAAATGTCGCTTGCTATAACGGTAAAGGAAAACATTTCCAATCTGCACTTGGCCAGCATGGTGAACTATGGCCTTAACCTTTTGATTATGAGAGGAGACCTATGCCCTGATGGATTGAGATAATGATAACATCCTGTGTTACTGCAGTCATTGCATGGTAGTTTAAGTTAGTAGCCACAGCCTAAGTTGTGTATCTATATTCGTCGGAAAGGCTTTGTCATCATTTACCATCGCATTATGTGCAACATCTGGTAAAAATCATAGGTCTCAAAGTTGTTGAGATCCCTTGACAGTCGCCAAATTTTATTATAATGGTAACATTGAAGCTGCACTAGCGACATCCGTTTACTGAACAGATAAGTTGGTGGCACTATAAGTAGGGATACCGTTGATTTGATCGCTTACGTCAAAATCGCAACGTCGCGTCGCGTCGTTTTCTCGTCGCTCACGTAGGACACCGCCTTAGTTAGTCTCGTTCTGATTCGGTCATACTCACAGAACTCATAGATATATTGGACACCTCTAAAAATGTAACAATTATTACACGGTAACCACCGAGAAGCACCCGTAAAAACGATACTACACTGCGTCCACTACTATTTATTATGGAATTCATTGTAATTGCATTACACACAATTACCAGCTTTCCGCCCCTGCAATTAAGGTGTATTGCAGAAATATGGCGATTATTTAAAATGCGGTAAGTAGAATTTGCTTACAAGCTAAAATGAATTATGAGCATATGAGCATAGGTAATATTATTTTTAGCGGGGAGTAAGCAAGGCGACTCAGGATTTACAAACTCTCTGCCTTCCATCGCTGCCGCGCCTTTTGCGCGGACTGAGGCGAGGGATATTCGGGTCTCAAGGGTCTCCTTTTTACCCGGACATAATCTCAGGAGAACAAGTGTCTCCCGGTGGAGGAGCAGACCGGCTGTTGAGCAGGTCTTGTCAGTCCCGTGTGCTTTGCTAGTGTCGCAGCCAGTTAGTCGCCCCCCAGATGGTCGGGGGACGCTCCTGACTCTAAGAGCTCCCGCGGAAGCGGGTAGCCCTCAGGAGGACGCGCGTGGAGGGCCGCGATTCCCCTGAGCGACTCATGTGCCCCGTTGTCGGCTCGGCCGAACATAGACGTTGCCAGACGGAAAACATACTCAGGATTTATAGGTATCATGAAGCAGGGGTACTATCCAGGTTGAACTCTATACAAAACCCATAATACCTATACAAGCTCCATATGACTCCATCACCTATTAAAATGTACTTTAAAATCTTTAAATCTAATTTTCTAAACAGTATTTAACAAAATTGCGATATACGACAAAAACACTGGCAGGTACAGGCATGTATAAAATCAGGTTAAAAATTTAAAAAATCCATCGCTTATACAACAAAGAATTTTTTTGAAATTTCAAAAGCGCAACCACTCCGAACGGTAAAAGAAACGGCTAAAAACCAAAAAGGTCATTGCAATGAATCGTAAATAATGAAAAACTGGTCAAGTCAGAGCTTCACCCGAGCTAACGAGGTTTCGTGTATAGTTTTATTTTTCTTTGAAAACATTCAAGCAAATATAGGTATAGAGATAACCTAAGCTCACAGTTCAATTTAGCTTGTAATTATTAACTTACGGAAATTGAATTTCTCAACGTAAATCGACAATGTATCTTAATCACAATGTCAAAAAGTGATTTTCTGAAGAGTTGGGGCCGTTCTAAGTCCTCTAACAGTGCTACCTAAAGATAACCCGTCCACGAGGAAGAGGTATTCCTAAATACCAAGCATGTCCCGCGGGTGGTCTTGGCAAAAACTATAGGTAATCTAATATTGTAAAATGGGTCACGTTGTTATGGGTATGTAACCAGGGTCGGTGACTCAACGTGCACTGCAAAGCACGACAGTATTTACCCACTAGCGGTTGCTTCTCAATTATATGGCAACTAGTCGACGACGAACAAATGACACATCTAGTTACTTGATCAACAGTGCCAAAATACATCAACACCAAACCAATCACCAACGCGTCGTCAACCAAAAGGAAGCTGGCCACCCGCATTACTGAACCCTAAATCAATTCAATAACAATTTCTTGTAACTATAAATTATGAAACGGCGCGCTCCACTTACGCCGCCATTACTTATAAAATCATTTGACCACTCAAAGATGTTATCGGCTTGCAGATTTTATTCGTGGTAGAATAGATACCATCAAGTGTGCAGTAGTTAGTCAATATGTTGTATCTTGGTCGCTTGTGGTCATCATTGCAGACTATAAGACTTCGTGACATCGTACATTAATAAAAGATGAAACAAGCAGTCTGAAGACTGGTTATTTGGTATCAATCAACGGAAATCCGTTAATAATCTTCATAATACATCTATCCATCCATCAGCCTTTCTGCGTCCACTGCTGGACATAGGCCTCCCCTAGTTCGCGCCACTCAGACCAGTCCTGCGCCTTCTGAAGCCAGCAGATGCCCGATGTCTTCTTCAGGTCGTCAAACCACCTTTTTCCGAGACGGAGCCTCCCCTCGAGGACCTTTCTTCCCCATCGGTTAACGGTTATCATAATACTACATAATGCTTTATCTATGTGTGTTTGTATTTCTATAGTACGTGTTGGCTTTTATCCATCAATAGTCTTGGATCTCGCCTCATAAATAGTGAGGCCCAAAAACTCCACACAACACTACTTGGTTGAAGGGTTTTACACACACGGTTGCCAAACTTCACACGCCTCCCACGTAAATTTCGTAAAATGACGTACAAATTTTCTTCTTCACGTATTCATAATTATGATCAAGTGATTTTCAATATGATCAAGTGCTTTTCAATATGATCAAAACAAAGAAACATCGTTTGAATTCTATCTGAAATTCGTTATAATTCCACGGCACACTAAAGCCAGCTTTCCGCCTGCTTAGGGTATATTTAAGATTGACGGCGTTCTAAAATCTAAAAATGTCCTTAGTAAATTTTTCTAACACGCTAAATTGAACTGTGACTTGGGGTAATAAGTTTGGTTTTGGCATGAAGTGGTAATTCAATATACTCGGCGACTCAAGAACAGTGTACTCACGCGGTGGACCGCGACGCCAGTCTAGCCGACCGGTGTATGCGTGAGATTGTTGATTGACGCCGTAGAAAGTTCTCTTCTATTTAACTACACTACAATAATAACATTAATTACTCTTTATTGCCATTTAAAGGTGCTTCCTCGTAACTTAAATCGTTCAGATTCGAACGTTACGAATAAGTGGGGGGGAACCGTGAATTACAGTGCGCAAACTAGGGCTTAAATCTGATCTATGGTTGACATGGACTAGATGTCGTCAGTCGTCACACTTTTCTCGCTAAGGTCCGCCCAGGGGTGCCCTATACAAGCATCATCAGGGCTGCCGCAGCGCTGCCTGTTTGATGCCCGCGTGCAATACGGTTTTGCACACTTTGCCTCCTCGTCGCTTCACGCCGGTATTCTACCGACCGCAGGCCGCAAAGGTACTGCCGCAGGTCGCACAGATACCGTGCGCGGGCCACTACTCACTAGCTTGAGAACCACTGTCATCGACAATACACAAAGACAAAAATATAAATACTTCATTGAAGTTACTGCCTTGCTGGGAACGACAGTGCCTTCGCGCAATTCGCCACTGCTCCTCGTCAACCACCGGGCTCAGTCACACTGTCACACCTTACAAAAATATTAAATTGAAATTGGACTTGCTCGTCAGACAATAACGTAGTATTTATACTAATCGAATTCAAAATCCAATCATAGATTTTTGGTAGCAAACGTGCATGCAGCTCTAGGTGCCACTAGCGCTACTCTATTGCCCCTGAGCCCCTGACAAATCGTGAGAAATCGCCTAAAAACCTTCGACAGAAGTTCCTTAAAAATCTTCGACGGCAGAGACATACCGTCTCGTATTTACCCATCACAAGAACATTATAAATAGCACTACGCGCGACCTTGAGTACGAATCTATAAACAGATCGGATACGTCACTATTGAGGACCACCAAAATGGCCGACACGACACTAAATAGGGTTGTCACGCTTCCGGTGTTAGCCGGATATCTTCGTCTTCAATTTTTTATACTTATACATATGTATTTAAAATATATAGATACCGAGCTATCTGGTGGTAAGTGGTATGGTAACAAGATTTTCGCATCCACGAGCGTCACCATGCGTTTCCAACCAAGAATCAAGTTTAAAAAGTATAAAAAATAGGAATTTAAATACCTACAGTTATCTACAACCGTTTGGGTTACAAACAAATTAAAGTATTTTGTTCAATTACTTATCGTTAATTAATTTAGATAAGGGATTCACTTATATTGTGCATTATTCTTCCACATACAATCGTTCTTTACATAATATGTCTTTATAGTAAAAAATATTTATAAAATTAAAAAATAATCAAAACACGATTTGACAACCCTACCAACATAACTGTTAAGTAGAGAAACGCTAATCCGATGTCTATATTAAACAATTTTACCAGTTAAACGCGTTTTAACCGTGCTCAACAAAAACAGCCCGATGATCAGACGTGATACTATTTGTAATTGTTATAGTGAATTAGATATAGTTCCCGTTCTCGGATTGCCTCATCGTTCGTTATGCCTACCAACGGATTGGAATAGTTTGCCCGCGTCGTCGGTGTTCCGCCCGGTTTTGATGCGGTGGTCTTCAGGGAAACAGTGAATAGGCTTTTACTGGAAGATTTGTATTAGGCCCTAATGGTCCCTATGTACCTGGGTATGAAAGGTCTTAGTGCCATGTGCGGCCCTTGCCCGAAAAGATTGACGAACGCTGGCCTATACTATTCAGTAGAGTTGGGCATTATTCGAATAAATTTTTATCTGAATTATTCGAATAAAATTTTATTCGCATTAAAATTATTCGCGAATAATTTATTCGTAACTAAATCGAATTCGAATAATTTATTCGTGACTTTATTCGTTATTCTAAATAATTTTACACCTTACTTAAGTTACTTACATCACATTACCAAGTGTTTTGCGGTTCTTTTGTGTTATTACATTAAAAAAGGGTTAAGGCGATTTGGTATAATTAGCATAATGTCTACTATCTACCTGTTTTCTGGAGTTTTTATTCCAAGCAGCAGGTAAAGATATTGTTTACAAGACGGGTTGAATTATGAATTTACATTATGAATTTGTAGTTAAGTGAGTGAGATAGCGTACTTTCTTATCAGTTGTGGTTAAAAAATAACTTGCAAGCTGTAGAATGAGCTTCCTTCTGAGGTATTCCCAGAGCGCTTTGACATGGGGCTCTTCAAGAAGGGTGTAAAAAGGGTTCTCCTTCAGGGCCGGCGTTGCACTGGTGATTCCCCTGGTGTTGCTCGTGTCGATGGGCGACGATGACCACTCACCATCAGGTGGCTCGTATGCTCTTACGTCTACCCCTCAGACTATATAAAAAAATATGTGCATCCGTAGAACGCGTTTTTCTTATGCCATCATGATCAAGTAGATTGTCTGACAAGATGTTTGAAGAAAGAGTAACGATGACAACAAATATTGTAAAGACATAATCACAACTGTAAATTCTTGACAATTATACGAATAAATACATATTTGATTTGAAAAATATTATTCTTTTGTTTTATTTTTATCTTTATTCGAATAACGAATAAAAAAAATTATTCGTCATCCGAATAATTTTCCTTTGAATAAAGGAAATTATTTATTATTCGCGAATAATTTTAGAAAAAATAATTCATTCGTTATTCGTCATTCAAATAAATTTTGCCCAACTCTGCTATTGAGTTATTTCAGAATAAACGCTTATCTAGTCTAGATATAGAATGTCCTTATGAGGACCTTGCCCAGAAAAGTTTGACGACCACTAGCCCATACTATTGCAGAGAACTGGCTTCAACCCATTTATGGCCCAGTACTGAGCACGGACCTCACCAATGATTAGGCCTGGAGCACACTCCACCACGCTGCTCCAGTAAAAATTGGTGGTACAAATATTATTATTTGGTATTAATTAACGTAATAAATCCAGTGATAAATAATCATTTTGAGAATTTTTAGTCTTGTCTGGGCGTTTGTTCCCACAAATTTCAAAAAACCCATAACTGATTTAGATTTAGTGTTCACTAATTTTGTCTTTATGTTCAAAGATTTGTGCTTTGTATTGCACAGTCCTGACAGTCCATTAAGTTTTCGGTATCGGTATTGCCTTTACGCTTCCACAATAACCGGTATTTAACGATAAACGCGCGCAACGTTGCGTCCCTGATCCTGACAAACATATCATGCATGAAGTTAATCAACTATTCAATTCAGTTGTTTGTCTGTTCGTACTCGATTCAGGAGCATTGATAAAAGCCGCTCCCGACTCTTTGTCCCGTTTATAAACGTTATTGCATGGTCCACCTTGTAATACACAAAAAAAATGTTTAATATTAATGAGTTTTTGTTTAAAAAGAGCCAACAAACGAGCTGATGACCTGATGGTCAGGGGTCACCATCAACCGTTGATATTAGTAAGAGCAAAGGCATCATTGCTGGCCAAAAATAGAGAAGACAGAGAGGAAGTAGTGTCGGACAACATCTACTCCAGGTTGTCTGTTATCTGAGACTCTGGCCGCCGGACTTCCTACTACACTTTGTGCTCGTGTGCTTATCCATCTCATTTTACCTCGTGTGGATTTCAAGCCATGTGATTGGTGAATCGCGCACAGCTCCGCCTCAGTGGAACCGCACCCTGAAGGTACGCAGACGACAGCATATTGATAGAGTGATATTGCCGAATGTTCCGGCCAGGAGAGGTGAAAGATAATCTGAAGGAGAGGCCATGGCACAAATCCACACTTCGGGCAGTGTTTAATTGGGGCGATACTCTATTTCTGTCGTGTGACTTGTTGTGTGAGTGAATTTTCTCAAAGAATACAAAATAAGCTATAACTTTTCAAGGTTAGATAATAAAGACCTACTGTAGAACACTTTTTTGCAGCTAACCGGTTGTAACGTTTGAATTTGATCCACGACATTTTGGCCACCTTGTATGTATATTATACTTTCTTAATCTATAATATAAAAATAAGTCGGGTTTTCCTTCCTGACGCTATAACTCCAGAACGCACGAACTGATTTCCACGGTTTTGCATTCGTTTGGAAAGGTCTCGGGCTCCGTGAGGTTTGTAGCAAACAAAATTCAGGGAAAATTTCAACAGAAAAAATGTCAACAGGGAAAATCATTTTTCACGTACAGCGCCATCTCTGATACATAGCATGTACTACAAACCAAAATTTTATTCCTTTTCAAATATAAAACAAAAAAAAATTCTTTAATCCCCATACCAAATGTTACAAAAAACGAAGCCATCTGGTGGCGAAACGGAGTTCGCCGGGTTTGCTAGTTTAAGCATAAAAATCAGTTTCATTCGAAATATCCGGATAGGTACTAATCTTTTTACTATCCGGATAGTATATTCGGATAAAACGGATATCCGATTACCCGGATATGATGCCCTATTTATACCTCGACTTTCGTCAATCGAGTTTTGAGGTTCTTGGAAGTTATTCTGACTTTTCGTCGGGTCTCTAATCTGTTCTCTCGTTACTTACGCTTACGAGGCTTGTGTATGTGCCCGCCGCGGGTCTATGCGCCCTCACACACACACACACACACACACACATGTCCTCATTCCTGCTACAGGCAAGGTTACGCGCTCACACAAACCCTTCACATCTGTGCAAATTTTCAAATTAATCAGACATCTTGAAATTTATGACACTGTGCTGAAAGATTCCGTTACATACAACATAGGTAGGGTAAACTGGGTACGGTTAAAACACAGGACGGTTGAAACAAGTCGAATATCTCGCGAATGGTTGAGCCGACAGGTAAGGGCTCAAGGGGAAAAAGAAGCAGGTGACAAGTCCAAACCTAAATCAAAGTGTTACATTGGTCACCGGGTGCTGTATATTTTTATAAATAGGCCTATTGTATTTTAGCACCCAAAAGTAAGTATTTTTCTTTTGAGTTTCAAGCTATTATTATGTTAATCTATTCAAGTATAAATATTGAGTGTTCATTTATGATTTAGGTGAAGTTTTTAGAATACGGAATGATGACTAGTTTTAATAAGTTATTATTACTACCATTACTATAAACTTTCTTTTACCAAAACTCGAGTTGGGGACGGTTGAAACAATATATGTGGGTACAGGTAAAAAAAACCATATAATTTTGTTTTGTTTTCTCGATGCCGAATTCGCATAGTAAAGACTTTCATAGGGCAGATTGAGTTTATTGAGACAAATATACATATACGGAGGTAAAAGTTGGAGATAAAACTATGCACTATCAACACATTATTCGTCAAAGCCTGGTTACGTACACTGTAGGACTGTTAAAACATTGAAGACCGGTTAATATTGTCATACGATGCCATGATTATTATAATACAATTATAACTAATGCTAAATAAAGCATGTTGCTATATATTTTTTGTATATTTCGCGTGCGTTTCAACTGACCCTAGTCACTGTTTCAACCGCCCCTGGCATGGGGACGGTAGAAACACATCGGAATTTATTTTCAAATCTAAATATCTCTAAAAATAGCACCCACCAGAACTAAATAGTATAGCCCTATTGTAGGTAAAGATCCACTCTTCAATTTAATATGTCATCATCATCGTTCTTTTTATAAACAACAAAATTACGAACAATTAAAGCCAAATCGTTTCAACCGTACCCAGTCTACCCTACAAACACACAAAAATATACAACGCTGACCCAGTTATAAAATTCTTGAAAAATATTTTTATTCGTTTCGAACGATTCAGACCATTCCAAAGTTCCAATACCAATTCAATTTTCCTTCAAATTTTTTTGTGAGATAAATTGAAATACCGTGTCTCTTTGAAAAATGAATTCGCGTCAGGAATATTCGCGCGACTATTTTTTCCGATTTCAAATATCGCCTTAAGCAGGGCGAATCATTTGAAAGACTTCAAAGGGTATTCGTCAAAAAGGTTCTTCTTTAGGGTGCCTTTCCACCAGAGCTAAGCTAGGCTGCGTTGCTAAGTATGCGTTTGACCACAACAACCTTTATTATTAATTTTATAACCCCATTATAATCATAATCATAATTCTATTTCTATTTCATATTCTATACCGTTGGGGAAGGAAGGTCTTCGATTGGAGGCCCCGTCTCTGAAATTAGAATATAGGGAGCTTTCCAAACAGGTGGACTGACTACCCGAGGAACACAGCGGGTATTCAGAAGATCAGAAGTCACAGTGGCGCAAGGTATGAGAAACCTAAGTCCAGCAATGGACGCACAAAGGTTGGTGGACGGAACTAAGACATGTTGAAAATTGAAATCAATGCAATTATCGTTAGACACACACCATATGTGCACACGCACGCACACATAAAACACACACAAGCACAAATTCGCATATTGAACTCCAAAAAGTTCGTCCAGAATTACCTAAATGCGATCAAACTCGAACATAGGCCCAAATGTCCAAAGATCTCTGTGTAGTTTTCAAACCACCTTATCCTCTATCAACTTGCACAATATGGCTTTTAATCACAAAAACCCATAATTAGATAGATGTAAAAACCCTTGATTGCCTTCAGCCCTAAAATAATGTTTTTTAATCGATCAAATTGATTTCGTCTTGGCAAATATTTTTTAAAGAAAATATAACTTCACTGGAACAGCTAAGGCGTTCTACAAACGAGCGACAACGCCGATTAGGGGTAGCATTGAATAAATTTAATAGATTTTAGTTACAAACAAAATTGATTAAATTGGAAAAAATACAATTAAGAGAAATTTCCAACTAAAAAATCTAATACATTTAAGTATATTATAGTATACCTCTGGTAGGTTAGGTACGAAAAATGAAAACAAATTTAAACGATAAAGGGATATTTCGACAAAACATGGAATGTTTTGAACGTTGCGAACTTCTAGTGGATCGCGCTCCGTGTAGTATGTCAAAAATGTGTCAAACCATTCCGACACGATGCAAACGATGCCCAGTGCCATAAAAATCATAGGCTGTGGTTTATAAGCACCGCGCCACATACTAAGTGCGACGTTTCCATCATTCATTCGTAACTATTCATTCCTGCGCAATTGTGTTAATTGAAATGTGATTAGTTAGAACGCGAACATTATTTCTTTTTATTGATTTCTTACTTAATCTGTGTCAGTCTGATCTCTATAGTTCTCTCTGTCTCACTCCTTGTCCACGTACTGTGCTTCTTTTAATAAATATCTGTGCTAATGTCACAGCTATTTATAATCGTTTGTATGTTAAATCAACTTAAGTATACACAAAACGTATATTTGTTTAAGTTGATTTAACAAGTATCATAAAAACGAATTAGATGAAAGGTAGACAGACTAATGTATGTATTAGTGTAAAATGTCATGTGTCAAAAGTTTCTTCGCGCCACCGCGGTTCAGCCGTGACCACGATCCATGCAACTGGGTCGAAATATCGGCACACCAAAATACATATCGTGAGTAACCCGTATTATTGTAAAAATGAGTGTAATCCGCGATGATAAATGAGTGTAATCTGCAAAGCCTCGAGCATAGGCGCAAGGTTGCCAGCCTGTCGTGTTTCTACAGGATACATTTTGGAGTGTGCGCAGGAACTGTTCGGCTTAATCCCCCCATCCCCGTTCCTCCATCGAACATCACGACGTACGGCGAGCATCCACCCTTACGTCGTAAACGTCCCGCAGATACGAACGACAAGATTTGCGTCGTCGTTCATTATGCGTACTGCGAAGGACTGGAATAGCTTGCCTGCGTTGGTGTTTCCGGCTGTGTATAATGTGGGAGTCTTCAAGAGAAGAGTGAATAGGCTTCTATAAGTTATTGCGTACAACATCTTGGACTTCATCGCCACTTACCATCAGGTGGGATCGTTGTCAAGCATTAACTTATTTAAAAAAAAAAAAAAAAAAAAAAAGTTTAAAATCAGTTAAGTACCTATATATCATCAAATTGCAACATTGAAGAGTCGACTTTTAAGACATAATGTTGTTAAGAATCGCGATGGAATAAACGTTTCTTCTTCTTCTTCAATCAAAGCAATAATAAGGGCGCTTTTAGTGTCATGCGGATTTGCTCACGCACGCGAGATTGGCCCGCATGCGTGAAATTTCACGCTGCGGATCATACGCAGTTTAAGTTTCAGTCTTCTGCGGGTTGCGTAACGGGTTGCGTAGACGATTAGTACAATACGGTGCGTGCGCCCCGTCCGACACTAAAATGGGCAGTAAAGTTGTAGGGACGCTCACGCATGCCGATGCCCCGCTGCGGGATGACGCCCCGCACAGCGCCTCGCGTCCCGCGTGCGTTTATCACGCTTTATAATAAATTCATATATGAAATTGTTCTTTACGGGTGCTACGCATGCGGGCCAATCCCGCGTGCGTGAGCAAATCCGCGTGACACTAAAAGCGCCCTAAATAATAATAAATAAGAAAACTATTGCCGAAGCTGCATCTCTCGTGTGTTGTCGGTTGTGTCTTGTGAGTTGCCTGTACCGGTCGCGGCCGCGTGTCTGTGTCTGCGCGCCGCCTTACCCGCAGTTACAAGAGAATCTAATTCTAGGGCGAGGTCGTTGACCGCTGGCCCCAACCGACCAAGTAACTTGTAAAAGCGTTGTAATTGAGAGTTATTTAATTCAAACCCGCTCGATCAGCTGCTAACTTCTAGTTTTTTATTGTTTACGCTGACAAATGATTTTCGTGTAAGGTCAGATGCGTTCGTTTGCAAATCTATATTATATAAAAATCTTGCGTTACTGAGTGATTGACTGACAGACAACGCACAGCCGAAACTACTGAACGGAAGCAGCTGAAAGGCGTGTATGTTCCTTGGAGAGTGTAGGGGAGCACTAAGAGAGGATTTTTGGAAATTCCACCCCGAAGGGGATGAAGTTTAAACGAATTCCACGCGGGCGAAGCCTGCGGGCGGAAGCTAGTTTAGGTATATAATATTAATGGCGACCCGCACAAAATGCCAGCTTTCCGCCCCTGTCTGTGATTAGTTTATTGTGGATTGACGGCGACAATTTAAAATGCCGTAAGTAAATTTAGATTACAAGCTGAAATGATCTGTGAGCATACGTAATAGAGTTGTTTTTAGCGGGGAGTGCCGATTCCATATCCTCAGCAACTCAAGTAGGTATAGTTGATAGGCGTGAAACTTATTTGGTTTTTACATAATAGCACATTTGACGACCCTGTAGCCTAGTTGGTAGCGACCCTGCCTGCAACGCGAGGGGTCCCGGGTTCGGTTCCCGGCCGGGGCAGATATTTATGTGGCAGATAAATATTTGTACTCGGGTCATAGGTGTAATTGTGATGTGTTATATGTGTAGTCCATGCCACCCGCGACACAGGTACCTGTGCCCCAATTCTGCTAATTTATATGTATAGCTTCAATAGTGTCTCGATTGAATTGTTTGCCACATTTTGTAGACAGAATATGCCGAAATAGCGTCGAAAACTATTAAATTTTGTACACAGAACGTACCAAAATGTACCAACTATTCAATTCTATACACGAAATGTGCTAAAAATGTGTCAAACTATTCAATTTTGTGTACAGAATGTGGCAAACAATTCAATCGAGACACAATTGAAGCGTTATAACTTAGCAGAATTGGGGCCCAGGTAACCTACGCGGGGGTATGAGTGTGACTAGCGTTGATTTATTATTTACAAGTCGGATAATACAACTACTTCATCGGGGTGTACATTAACTTGAGATAACAAACGAATATGCAGCACCAGCTGTCCGCTGCCGCCCATGACAACACTGGCATGTTAGGAGACAGTGTTCTTAGATAAATCACAAATGATGAGTGCAAGGACGAGGTTTTCAATTCGGCTGTATTTTTGGTGTGGTGCTTCATAACTTCTCACTTGATGATAAGGATAACGCTGATGTTTTATTAGAAAACTTGCGCTATTGTTCTATACAAAGAGCAACATCTGATGCATAGCTTTTGAGTTATATTTAAAAGTTGGTTTTTTCTTTGTAAAAAGCTTTGTATTATTGTTTATAGCCTATAAACCTGCTCAAACTACAATGGCTTAGCCAAACCCAAAAGCTTTAGCAATGTGTTACCTATCGGTGAAGAAGAAGAAAGACTTACTAGCGTTTGATGTTTGACGACCCGAGTGACGCAATGGTTAACACGCCGGATCGTTGTTCGAAGGGTCCTGGGTTCGATTCACAGCGAAGCGGAAATGAATTTAAACTGATCTTGTCTTATGTATTGTCCACGGCGCACACGGCATGTCATCCTAGTTTAGGACTGTGTTGTTTATTATTTATTTATTAAATCCATAAAAAAACATCAGTCCCCTAGCAGGCAAAGTCCGTTTAGATCAGCATCATATCATCATGTCGTCACACTGACCAAGGGCCGCACAAGGGCCCCGCCCTCTATACCTATATATATATATTTTTTATTGAATTAAGGTAGCAAACGAGCATGCAGCACCACCCTTCCGCTGCCAGCTGCCACCCATGGCAACTGTGACTTAGAACAAGACTAAATTTAGGGACTGTGATGGTTAGTCCATTTATTAGATGGTGTTAGAATAAAGAACGGCCTTAATTAT
Source organism: Hesperia comma (assembly GCA_905404135.1). Taxonomy (NCBI): domain Eukaryota; kingdom Metazoa; phylum Arthropoda; class Insecta; order Lepidoptera; family Hesperiidae; genus Hesperia; species Hesperia comma. The sequence goes on along the minus strand of FR990015.1, from coordinate 16,756,311 downwards.
TTTTAGAATGAGTTTCGTTTCGTTCCAATTCGGTCACAGATGCGTTGCTACCCCTGAGGATTGAGATCTAGAAAAATGAAACCGGCTCCATACCTTTTTATCCGAAAGACAATTGTTAGAAAAATATATTCGATAGGTCGAAAAATAGCTCTTTGAAACCCTCTCTATATTGACTACTTGACAAAAACCTAAGACCCCCGCTCCACTGTCACCACGCGTAGAATTTTGGAAGACGCCTTTGCATGCACGTTACACATCATATATGGGTATGTTTCTTAACCTGTTGACAATAAATAATTTGCTTTGTGGCTGCTTGCAGCGCTCATAGCCCGGCGGCTTGCGTCGATCCTAAGTGATCGACGCAAGCCGTCGGGCTGATTGGTAGTCGGATGGGTGACCGCTAGTGGCAAAATATCTTGAGCGCTTCCGTGCTTCGGAGGGCACGTAAAGCCGTCGGTCCCGGTTGTTATCGATAGATAGCGGTCGTTAAGTTGTGTCGGAGGCCTTCGGCGGCTTGAAAACTTTCGACGTGGTTGTGGAGTATGCTCTAGGCCTCCTCAATAATGAGGAGAGACCCGTGCTCAGTAGTGGGCCAATAATGAGTTTTGGCCAAGCTGCTTGCAGCCCGCGTAATACCGATCACCACGTAGACGACCACGGGCTCAAAGATAAATGGGCTTACATCCCAAGTGTTTTGTTGTCTCTTACGACAGTTACCACTGTTATCTCATTATCCCATTCATACAAACTATTATTTATTAAATTAATTACTTAATCAAAGTACGTAATAAAGCGCAAGCGGTAATTTTATGTACAATTGTGGGCCCTAGATTTCACGCACGTGTAACTCGTACGAAAATACTGTTTATTACGATTGTAGTTACGACTTCATTACGGTTTTCATAAATCTACATAAATTATTATATTTTGAAGTTCATTTTCATTATTCGAATTTAGCATAGAAGGGTGCTTCGGTTATGAGGGATGGGCATTCCCCTTTCCGTTCTCGGTCTGGGTGTGTGTCCTTGTCTTGTGTGTTGTGTTCCATGGCACCCACTACACAGGGAATCAGTGTGGGGCTATGAGTGTGTAGCGTTATTTATTTATTTATTTTTTGCCGTATGTACAAAAACAAATACCTACTCGTAGTACTTGTACACTTTTTATAAAACATAAATTTTTAAACATAAAAACATAAATTATTGACCTGCCAAAATGACATCCAGCCGATAAGACGGAGTCCGACAACCCGTCTCATTGTGAAGGATAACATTTACGAGTATTATTTAAAATTACCAGCTTTTATTGTAGATTCGCACAAATTCTTACCTCTTACCGTTGGAAGTAACCCTGCTTGAGAACCGAGGGGATCCAGGTTTTATTTTCGGCTGGGAACACATTTGTGTCTCTATATGGCAGACAATTCATTGTTCTCTGCGAACCGAAGCGACCCGGGATCGATTCCCTGTCGTGGCAAGCATTTGTAACACATAAATAACATTGTACTATTTCATCCATCCATCCATCCATCCATCAATTAAATCCAAGCAAACCTATGCATCAAATTATTTAAACCTAAAAAAAAACTCAAAAGCCCTTGAAACGTCAGTACATACCTACTTAAAACAAATTTCCAATAACTGCGTAGTAAATAAGGATGACGTAATAAATAACTTATCAACAGCGAACATTATATTGATTCAATGGTATATCATTTCAAAACCAAAATACTTTAGTTTGGTACCTACATACTGTATCTCAGTGTTATCAATATTTCTAATGAGCCAATAAATATACGGCTGATAACAAAATATGTGAACGATTAGTGTATTTTTCAAAAACAATTTTTAATTTTAACCTTTTGTTGATAAGAGAGTAATAAAGCCAATATGCGGTGTAAACTGGTCATTATGTCCCATCGATATGAATACTTATCTATTCAATACTAGCGGCCCGCCCGCGGTTTCACCCGCGTGGATCCCGTTCTCGTGGGAATATATGCATGTATTATACATAAAAACCTTCCTCTTGAATCACTCTACCTATTACAAAAAACCGCATCAAAATCCGTTGCGTAATTTTAAAGATTTAAGCATACAGACAAACAGACAAACAGACAAACAAACAAACAGACGGACAAAAATAGCGACTTTGTTTTATACTATGTAGTGATACTAGAGTTTGCTCGCGGCTTCGCCCGCAGAGAGCAAATTACGACATCATGCAACTTTTTACGAAAAAGAAATTAAAAATCGATGAGCAGGAATAAATCAATAATTTTGCTCGTCAGATGTCGCTCAAAATTTATATGGGACTAGACAACATAATTATAGCTTTCGAATAAAATAGGAGCACCCACGGAAATTTATCGTCAGGAATAAAGGGCCCATAGTCCCAATTCAGACCATGGACTATCCGTGTGCCAAATTTTATCGCAATCTGATAAGGATAATTATGCAGAGTTTTATATCCCTTCTACTCCCCTTTTCACCGCGGCAAGGGATGGTTTTTATGATAAAAATATCCTTTGTCCTTTCGCGAGTCCTCTGATCTACCCGAGTTTCATCTAAGTCGATTCAGCAGTTTCAGCGCGAAAAGCCAATTAGAGTCTAATTGGCTTTGATGTACTGGAGACAGATAGACAATTACTTTGACATTATAATATACTAGCTTCCGCCTGCGGTTTCGCTCGCGTGGATTTCGTATAAACTTCATCTCCCTATTTCACCCCTTTAAGGGATGAATTTTGAAAAATCCTTTCTTAGCGGATGTCTACATCATAGTGGCTATATGCATGCCAAATTTCAGCCCGATATGTCCAGTGGTTTGGGCTGTGCGTTGATAGATCAATATGTCAGTCAGTCACCTTTGAGTTATGTATATATAATTATATAAGTATATTATATTTAGATTATGGACAGGTAAACTTATAGTTGATAAAGGTAACTTTTGTGTATGGATTATTTCTTAATTTATTTATAGCCCTGACTTCGCTTCGGGAAACTTAAGTATTTCAGCTTTGTCAGCCCCTTGGGGGTTGATTTTGGAAAAAATTAAGTAGCGTATGTTCCTGCGAAAATTCATCGAAATCGGTGAAGTGCAATCACAATCATAGCTGGTGTGCAAAACATCCTCGTATTTCTGTAAATTTTTGTCCACTGGTAACTAACTGGATTAGGAACATAGGTTAAAAACCGGCCAAGTGCGAGTCGGACTCGCGCACGAAGGGTTCCGTACCATTATGTATAAAACGCCAAAAAATCTGGTCTGTTGTATGAAAGCCTCATTTAAATATTTTTTAATTGTTTTATTGTAGCCACATATTACGCACAACGCCATCTCTTGGACCGAAAGGTAACTTAACTATTAAGGCGTCGAAAGTACATATGGGCACCCACATATTTATTTTTTTCTGTTTTTTAATATTTGTTGCTGTAGCGGCAACAGAAATACATCATCTGTGAAAATTTCAACTGTGTAACTATTACGGTTCATGAGATACAGCCTGGTGACAGACGGACGGACGGACGGACGGACGGACAGCGGACAGCGAAGTCTCAGTAATAGGGTCCCGTTTTACCCTTTGGGTACGGAACCCTAAAAATTAAGTAGGTAAAATGTTCGCACTTTTCTTGACATTGTGATTGTCATTTGAAAAATATTTTTGTTATTTGTTTGTTCCGGATAGATCGCAACCAACCTTGCTGCTTATCACATCAACGATACATGTTCGTTATACACACTACGAACAACTGGAATATTTTACCCGCGTCGGTGTTGAGTGATTCATGAGTTTCATGACTTAGTGCGTCCAACATCTCGGCCTTCATTACAACTTACCATCAGGATTCCGGTCAAGTTAAAAAAATTAATTGATGAATTTCGCACATTTCACGCGAATTTTGTCATGTTAACTTACTTTAAAAAAAATATCCATCGATTTCGCGCGTTTCTCTCGATACTTAGCTTCCAAACGGGCCTAGTTTGTACTTCCATAGTTATGGTTCCCGTCATATGAATGGCTATTTAACACCCTCGCTTCGATTCGGGAAACCTAAATATTTCAGCCACTTGGGAGTTGGTTCTGAAAAAAATAGGTAGCCTTTGTGTGACCTTGCGTCATCAACTACCTTCTTGACAAAATTTATCTAAATAGGTCAAGCAAGCGGTTTAGATTTTTTATACATATTTTCGTCCCCCTATTTCAACATTTTCAACTCTCTAGAGGATTATTTTTGAAACAATAGAAGCCGTCTATGTATGACCCAGCGCTTCTTCAACTACATATTTTCAGTCCAAAGACACAAAAACAGTCAGACTTTCGCATTTATAATATTAGTAGTAGTATAATAATACTGAAGCGTTAATAGCTCGGTACCTTGCGTTGTTCCTAAGTGATCGACAAAGTAAAGCAACAGCGGGCGCGCTCAGTAGTTGGATGGCTCACCGCTAGTGGCAAAACTTGAGCGCTTCTATGCTTCGAAGGGCACGTAAAGCGGTCGGTCCCAGTGTTTATCGATAGACAGCAGTCGTTAAGCCATGTCGGGAGTCTTTGGGCGGCATGAAAACTTCTGATACTGTGTTGGCCACTAATCCCTCCACCAATCACACTGTCGCAGCGTGGTGGAGTATGCTCTGGGCGTCCTCAAGGAGAGACCCGTGCTCAGTAGTGAGCCATTAATAGGTTGTACATAGCCATAATAATACTATCGCGAGATCATTGATATCGCGAAGATTTTACTCGCGGCGTACGATTTTCATACGCATCGAGTTAAGGGTGCGGTTCCACTGAGGCGGAGCGAAGCGGAGCTGTGCGCGATTCACCAATCACATAGCTTGAAATCCCAGCTCATTGTGCCTCGTGTGGATTTCAAGCCATGTGATTTCTTTGTGAATCGCGCACAGCTCCGCTCCGCTCCGCCTCAGTGGAACCGTACCCTAATCATCGCATCGGGTAATACGAAGCGAATTTGCTCGCATGCCGCAACGACTGCATTCAGTACAAGCTAACGAGAGACCCGAGCCGGAACCGATGACATTTTTTATAAAACAACATTATTCCAACTATCCAATGGTTCCGTGTGGTGGATAATGCCGTAGGCCAGGCCTCCTGGGCTATGAGAAACGACCAATATCTTATATTGGGATTGGAATGTAACAAATAGATAGGTAGGTAATATTCTCCACCATGTAACAAATCCTCCACCAAACCTGTGGTTTCGTCTGTGTGGTGGATAATGCTCTATGCATGCTCACAACTGGTGTTGCCAGACAATGTTAGGCCAAAATAATTGGTGTCCGTTCAGTCCGGCTTTTTTTAGGCTTTTTACTTTTGAATCATAGTTACTACGCAAGTCGCTCAGATACCAATATGATGTATTGATTTTGTGTCCAGATTTTTTACCCAAATATTCGGCCAAACTGGCTGACTGATTCAGCTTTTAGATTTGGCGACCTAGCAACCCTACTTACTTACAACACAGTAAGAGTTCATAAACACGTAAAACCTTGCTTCCCTACGAGAAACCTAAGCATTGATCCTTGTACCCAGGACAATAATTGCTACTCATTGGAACCAAATAAATAACGTGTATGTAGATATACCAGTATGTTATCTAAATATCTAATCTTCTCCTCAGCGTTTCACATTTCACAGCGTTTACTTCAGTGAAAACTGCATCCAAATTACTAAGTTATTCCTGAATGCCACACAAACAGGAAGACAGACAGACAGACAAACAGATAAACATTCTAAAATATTATTACAGATTATGGCAAAAACCCCCTAATAAAAGTTCTTCTCAATAGTGCAATTTAATTTAAAGTTTGTTTGTATATTTGTGATGACTCAATTCGGTTGATTCAAGCTAATAACAGCTGGGTGAATCTAACATGAGAGAGTGTGTGTCACCATTTATCATTGGGATAACATATTTATTTATACTTAAGTCATAAACATTATAAAAGGTGTGTTATTCCATAAATGACAACCCAAATGGACGACGTAACACACTGGATCACTGTTCCATGGAACCTGGATTCGATTCCCAGCAAGGTGGAAGTTTGAATGACAAGTTTACGTCTCTATTCTTGGTCTGGTTGTATGTCCTTGTCATTTGTGCTATCCATGGCAATCATGACACACACAGGGAATTCTAGTGTGGGGCTACGAGTGGGGAGCTTTATGTATATTATAACGCAACATAAAAAAAACCGGCCAAGTGCGAGTCAGACTCGCGCACGAAGGGTTCCGTACCATTACGTATAAAAACGCCAAAAAATCTGGTCTGTTGTATGAAAGCCTCACTTAAATATTTAATTGTTTTATTGTAGCCACATATTACGCATAACGCCATCTCTTGGACCGAAAGGCAACTAAACTATCACTGAAACGTCGGAAGTATGGGCGCCCACTTAAATATTTATTTTACTCCTTTTTTTAGTATTTGTTGTTGTAGCGGCAACAGAAATACATCATCTGTGAAAATTTCAACTGTGTAACTATTACGGTTCATGAGATACAGCCTGGTGACAGATGGACGAACGGACGGACGGACAGTGAAGTCTCAGTAATAGGGTCCCGTTTTACCCTTTGGGTACGGAACCCTAAAAACAATGGTACCAATTACCAAATACATTACTACAACAGTCATTGAAAACACGACCAATTATCAACAAATCAAATTCATTTGATGACCCATATGGTGTAAATATTACTATGCTGAACTGCAATTCAAAAAGCCCTTGGTCTGCAGAGAGTTAGATATTGGAATATTGCATTTAAGTTCCTACTCTAAATCTTCTTGTAATCTCGTAATCTATAAAACCACTAGAATGCCTTTTCACTCAAATGGAAGCACTAGCAGGAGCACTAGTTAGGCCTAATTCTGACTGCAATCACACATTGGCAGCCCAGGGTATGTTATAGGGCTGGGTTTGCTACCTTTGTAGGTATACCACATCTGTGACCCAATCAAAACGAGACTCACTTGCTAACTAACTGTAATATCACTAACAACTAATAGGACACTATCACTAACAGTCCTTGCTAAGTCCTCACCTTTAACAAACTAACCGAGTAATGTTTTAACACCATCTACTAGCTGGACTAACCATCCTAGTCCCTATTTGAGTTGTTCTATGTTGGTCACAGTTGTCAGGAGCAGCAGTATGTGTGGTGCTGCACGCTCGTTTGCTACCTTGATTCTTTAAAAAAACATATTATGAACTGAATTATCTTGATCTTAGCATGCAGCCTACTCAACTCGCTACCGGAGTTTTCCTCGATTCAACTGCAAACCATTTATTGTGTGATAGGGGCTTGAAAGCTAGTACTGTTTCTGACGTTATTTTTGGCTTTGGATGTGTCAACAACGCATTTGATATTACTGATGTCTATAGGCGACAATGACCACCCAACAAGCGGTTCATCTATACATCTGGTGATTACTTACATAAAAAAGTTCAGTTTAGATACTAAAATATACAATTGTTGTATATTTTTATTGTAGCTCTTATGGAATAATTAGAATGTATTCAAACATTTTTGTGGACATGAACCCCACACCTAACCCCCTATATTAAATATTTTTATCATGAAGTAATACATTCTCGGTCTGCTAACAGGAATGTGACGAACATTTTCAAATACCAACTGCATCCGTAACATAAGTTATGTACTTGTTTTAATCAGGTGTTTTGTAGTGTACTTAGGTTTACTCCATACACCTAAACCTTCAATAATAACTATAGGTACAAATAGTATTGTATCTGTGGTCTTGAGAATATTTTGTTGATGATAGTCTTTTGCTGTACGACTTTTCTAAGGAGTTTTTAGGATTTAAGTAAGTGAACTTTATGTTGTATTGTATGTGCAGTTTATTGTAAGTTTGTGAATTCAATGTATGTTTGTCAAGCCATTCATTAATTAGTAATAAAAAATATTTGCTATTTTAAAACATATGGTAGTAGTATTGTGTCTATATTCCCTTATTGAATGTTTTTAATTATTCAACTTGAGCAACTTGGAACTAATGAAAATGTCTCTTAGTAACTGTCTAAAAAAGTAGGCTGTAATTAGCTCATTATAATTGTTTTGAAACAATTATATTCAAATACAACAACACTAATATTAGATATAAACCTGTTTGGGGATTTTAAATTATTTGTACAGACGTTGTGTTACTAATTGTGTTCAAATAGCTAATTTCCAAGAATGGTCTGTTCAAATAAAGTACATAGTACATGTAGATATTTACAAAATGAATGATATTCGAACTGCTTTAGGTATGGACATACAATGCTGGCTGGAGTAATAAGACACTACCTATTTGACGGTTTGACCCACATTATACCAATCATAGTTAAACAAATCAAACAAGTTTATGCCAACTAAATTTACTGATAACCAATATTCATATGGTACAAGAAACCCCAAAAATTACGCACCTAATACATCAAATAAATACTTTGTTTATGTCAAACGTTAAAACATTGTTGTAATAAATATTTGGACCACTTTGCTAATATGACATTTTGTTAGAGGTATGCAAGCATTACTTCAGTATGACTGGCATGATAGGTGATGTATGTAAAGAGAACTAAAATACAATTTAAATATAGATTGTAATAGAGCTTTTTACATGTCAGAGATATATTGGTGTTTTGAGTAATTGTAATAAAATGTTTTAGTCGAGTTAAAATAAAACATATTTTATTTTACATTTCACGTATATTTAATAGAAACCACTCGCTGATACCTAAACAGGTTATGGGCCCAGTGATAAGTGTAAAATAAATGTGTAACATGGCTAATGAGAGGTTTTCATCAAATATGAACGGCGAGCCAGAGGGATCGCAGTCATCGACACAATACGGAGGTATGTCGATAGATAAATTAGATGGAAATGCAAATTACAATACGTGGAAATTTATGATTGAGCTGTACTTAATACACGATGATTTATGGGAGTACACTCAGAAGACACCAGAGCAGTCAGATGTTTTAGGCACAAAGAGAGATCAAAAAGCAAGGGCGAGAATTTGCTTAATGATTAAACCGCATTGTCTGGTTCATGTAAGAAATGCGAAAACGGCTAAAGAGGCATGGGACAATTTAAGATTAGCGTTTGAGGATAAAGGACTAAATAGTCGATGTAGACTTTTAACAAAACTTGTAAGCCTAAAACTTGAACAGTTCACAACAATAAGGAGTTATGTCACAGAATTAATGTCAGTAGCGCAGCAATTACGAGATATCGGCAAGGAGGTTGACGATGAGTTGTTAGCAGCTCTGATGTTACAAGGACTACCAGAAGAATACACTCCTATGAGGTTGGCGTTGGAGAACACCAATATTGAATTGAGTACTGACTATGTGAAAAATAAACTATTGCAAATGGACCAAGGCATACCAAGTTCCAGTTATATGAAAGAGAAGAATGCTGCACTTACTGCAAAGACGAAGAATCAAAATTTGAAATATGATGTTCGGAGGAACAAGCATAAACAAAATAAAATAAAATGCTTTATTTGTGAAGGACCTCACAAAGCCTTTGATTGTCCAAAGAATCCTCGGAAGACGAAGTCTGTTAATATGGCAACTGCAACACCAACGACCGAGACGACAACGGCGATAGCATTTGGAACAAGCGATCAAGAAAAACTTGATGTATGGATTATAGATTCAGGAGCGTCGATGCATATGAGTAGTAGGAAAGACTGGATGAGTAAATTTGCAGATGCAGGTCGTATGATTGAAGTATCGTGTGCGAATGGAGGTAAAATGTATGGAGAAGGATATGGTACTGTAGCAAATAAATATCTTAATATTGATAATGTCATGTATGTACCAGGTCTAATGTCAAACTTACTTAGTGTTAGTAATATTGTGAAAAAAGGGAAAATTGTTGTATTTTCTAGTAAAGGTTGCGAGATATTCAATGAATGTGAGTATACGAGCAATGGGAAACCATGTGTGACAGGTGTACTAGATAAGGGTGTGTATAAAATAAAATCTCCTTCTCAGGTCTGTACACTAGCAACAACAACATTACCTTTCGAGTTGTGGCATAAGAGAATGGCACATTTGGGTAAGCGGAATCTAACACTACTGCGAGATAAAATGGCAACAGGGGTAAGTTTTGATGACACGAAAGAGAAATTAGATTGTATAGCTTGTCTAATGGGTAAGCAAACGAGACAATCGTTTGAAAAGAATAAAGCCACGCGGGCCAAAGAATTCCTGGAATTAGTTCACTCTGATATTAGTGGACCGATGAGTGAGAGTTCTTTTAATGGTTTTAGATATTACATTACTTTTATTGACGATTTTTCGCGTAAAACTTTTATATTCTTTATGAAGCAAAAAAGTGAAGCTTTAGAGAAAATGAAAGTTTTTAAGAGTTTTGCAGAAACTCAAACAGGAAAAAAATTAAAGGTTCTAAGAACTGATAATGGGCGCGAATATTGCAATAAAAAGTTTGATGAATTCCTGAGGGAGCATGGGGTCAAACACCAACTTACGATTGCTTATACACCTGAGCAAAATGGTGTTGCTGAGAGGGCAAATCGTACAATTGGGGAAAAAGCAAGAACAATGCTTCAAGAAGCAGGTCTCCCCGTTCGATTCTGGGCTGAAGCAGTACATACAGCTGTATATTTAAAAAATAGAAGTCCTACGATTGCAATAAAGAATAAGACACCTGAAGAGGTGTGGACTGGCCGAAAAATTGATCTATCTAATCTTCGAGTTTTTGGTTGTAAAGCTTTTATGCATATTCCAAATGTTAAGAGAACGAAGTGGGATGCAAAAAGCAGAGAACTAGTATTTGTAGGATATTGCGAAGAATCGAAAGGTTACAGATTGGTTGATCCGACAAATGGAGAGCTTTTTAAAGCTAGAGATGTGGTCTTCTTTGAAAACCAGATGTATCATAAGATAACAAAACCTGAACCAGAAAGAGACACTGCAATTATTTATCTAGAGAATGATGAAGAAAGAGAAAATGTATGTGATGATATTAACTCACAATCTAATCGAGCGCCTGCAAATGAAGATGAGGATGGTGCGGAACTCACTGAAGGAGAAGAGTGGACGTCATTTGATGAAAGACAGGAAGAGGAAGAATTTAATGATTCAGAACGGGTAGTGGAAGAGAGAAGGTATCCACTACGTAACAGAAAACCTGTTGAGTATCCAGACCATATAACTTATGAGGCATTAATGGATGAAAGCGATCCAATGACGGTACAAGAAGCACTCTCAAGAAAGGATGCAAAGCTCTGGAAAGATGCTATTCAGGAGGAGTTAGATGCTTTAAAGAAAAATCATACCTGGAGTTTGGTAAAGCCTAACCAAGCGAGCAACATTATTGATTCGAAATGGTTATTTCGAATCAAAAAGGAGGCGGGAAATAAAACTCGATACAAAGCTCGATTGGTAGCGAGAGGCTTTAAACAAAGACAAGGGATTGATTATGATGAAACATTTTCTCCAGTAGTACGGCATAGTTCGTTAAGGCTACTAATAGCTTTAGCAGCGCAGATGCGTCTACAAATAGATCACATGGATGTAAAAACGGCATTTCTTAATGGAAAATTGAATGAAGAAGTTTACATGCGTCAACCACCATTTTTTGAAGAGAAAGGCAAGGAAGACTATGTATGCTTACTGAAGAGATCACTTTATGGACTGAAACAGGCACCACGATCATGGAATTCCAAACTACATTCTGAACTTGTAAGTTTGAATTTCAAGCGATGTGAAAATGAACCATGTGTCTATATAAGGCGAAACAACAGAAATACAATTATCCTGGCTGTATATGTAGATGACATATTGATCTTTTATAATAATGAGAGAGAAATGAAAAAGGTCAAGACAGAACTCATGTCAAAGTTTGAGATGAAGGATTTAGGTAAAGCAGAAGTATTTCTAGGAATGCGGATTACACAAGAAGATGGTCATATTAAAGTTGATCAAGAGGAATATGTGGATAAACTTCTACACAGATTTGGTATGGAAAATTGTAAGACAGTAGCCACACCTGCAGTTCCTGGACTACATTTAAAGAAGCCAGAGGGCTCATTTACACCAAATAACAAAATACCCTACAGGGAATTGATAGGATCATTAATGTATATATCTGTGTGTACGAGACCAGATATAGCCCACGCTGTAAATAGCATGAGTCAGTTCAACAATTGCTATGAAGACATTCACTGGAGTAATGCAAAAAGGATACTGAGATATCTTAAAGGTACAAAGAATATGGGACTTGTATACTCCAATAATGGTTCTGAAATGGAAGTAGAAGGATTTGCGGATGCTGACCATGGAGGCAATATAGTTGACAGGAGGTCATATTCGGGAAACATTTTCAAATTGGCAGGAGGAGCTATATCATGGCAGAGTACTAAGCAACGAAGCATAGCCATATCAACTGCAGAGGCAGAATATGTCAGCCTATCAGAGGCTGCTAAGGAGGCCATATTTCTTAAGCGGTTTTTGGCAGAATTGATGGACACTAGAGAAACACCTATCACTGTATACACAGATAGTCAATCAGCTATGGCACTTGCACAGAACCCAGTGCATCATCAGCAAACAAAACACATTGATCTACGTTATCATTTTGTAAGAGAGGCCTTGGAGAATGAGGTTATTGTGTTGGAGTACCTACAAACTAAATTGATGGTTGCTGATGTTATGACAAAGCCTGTACCAAAAGTTAAGCATGAGTTTTGTCGCAGAGAGATGGGTGTGCAAGAGTGAGTCTGAAGGATATGCTTGAGGAGGAGTGTTAGAGGTATGCAAGCATTACTTCAGTATGACTGGCATGATAGGTGATGTATGTAAAGAGAACTAAAATACAATTTAAATATAGATTGTAATAGAGCTTTTTACATGTCAGAGATATATTGGTGTTTTGAGTAATTGTAATAAAATGTTTTAGTCGAGTTAAAATAAAACATATTTTATTTTACATTTCACGTATATTTAATAGAAACCACTCGCTGATACCTAAACACATTTAAACTTTGATAAAGCAATTTAACTTTATAAATACTGAATCATCGGTTCGAAATTCCAATTGGGTGTTCTAGAACAACTTATATTTAATTGTAAACGCATACTTACACTAACAGTCGGCTTCAGATGCAATCAGTCCCAGGTACTTCAAACATGCATTTTCTTCGTGTTACGCGAGGTTACTCCACATTCCCATCCATCACAATCCGTGACAACACAAAAACACAAATCTGCCGTATACTTTCACAATTGGAATGCACTAGACACAACTATTTGACAAATAAAACAGCGAAACCTTGCACAGTAGTCACCGTAAAAACACTAGGACACCACGCCACAACCACGGCTCCCTCCGGGACCGCTAACCCATATTCCAGGTTCGTATTACTGTGTAATGAACGGAATTATTACCAATTTACCACATCGCGGCCGACGTCCGTTCGCACCGAGAAAATACTTAATAAACGTTTTTCGAAAGCGCCTAGACACCGGAGCGTGGACCTCTCGAAAAAGTACAAAATACAGTGGCGCGTTAAATAGGAAAATCGATAAGGCCGTTGAATCGTCGACGGATCGAAACTAGAATAATAATTTATCAAAAAATGTAATAAAAACGACATTATTTCTTGTGACGGTTCCGAACTGTCAGAATTTTCTATGCATTACGCGGCCGATTTAAATTGCGCAGCAAAACCGTGATTTTCTAGTACTGACTGACCATTTTAAATCGGGAGTATTATCTCGCCCGCTGAGCGAAAAGCGACCTTATCGACTCCATCACTTACGACTTTCTTAATTGGCGCTACTCGCGAAAAATGCGAAACGGATAGGTACGAATTTGTTTGTAAAACTTACGACGGCTACGATCAGTGGATTGGAAAATTCCAAATAATGATTGGCGAAACGCACGCGGTGCCTACGGACAGAAAGCCGCGAGACACTGTTTTCGAAACATTTGGCTCGACATCATTTTTGGCGTATTTTGAGTTGGGTCGTGAACGGGAAAACTCGAAAGCATTCGGTTGCGAGACAAAGACGGATGGAAGGCCGATACGGACGATTTTGAACTTTACGGCCCTTTTAGTTCATACACATTGAAGTTACATTCGCGTCATAGCGCAAGAAAATGAGTGAAGCCGTACTATTTTGAAGTTTTTTTCTATAATATGTAGCTATACGCTAGAGAAGAGAACGGCTGTTTTTCTATGTAATTTTGCGCTTGTGTGAGTTACTTCCCGTATGTGTAGTTATCGTATGGATAAAATGTATATTTGTGAGCGTTTTTGTATTAGGTACATAAAAACATAAAAATTGTATAGCCGCCGACTTTGGCTTGGCTTGGAATCGATAATCTAAAAATTCATTTTATATTTTCGAACTTTGAACGACTCACTCGTGTAACCGTATGAAACCCTCACGAGTAGTTTGGGAGTTTGGAACTTGGAACAGATCAACTAGGCATAAATATATCGGTGACATCTGAATTTAAGTTTTGCATTGTCACTCAATTAATGATATCAGTAATGACTGCGTATATAAAATGAAGATGACATTGTAAATATTTTGATCGGTCCGGAATCAATTTAAGATAGAATAGGTAGGTATGTACCTATTCTAAGTATATTGTACTCTGGGCTTATAAAGGGGGTAATTTATAAATTACGTCATAAGTTAAGGGGGGAGGAAGATCACGAAAGTGGCATCGCATCGTGTGATGGGAGAAAGGTCATAAGCTATGTGACATCACAGGTTCAATCACACGTCCTCCAATGCCAAAAGTAAACTCATAGTAGGTTAGGTACTCCAACGCTCAATTCTATTTAATTATATTATGGGTAGTATATGACGTCACACACTACACATTCACATAGTAGGATACCCTGTATCGTGGGTGCCATGGACAACACGCAAGACAAGGACACACACCCAGAGCGAGAGCGGAAATTTAAAATCATCATTCAAATTCTTGCGTCGCTGGGAATCGAATGCACGACCCGTCGAACGACGTTTCGGCTTGTTAACCATTTAACCATTGCGTCACACAGGTACACACGTACCTTGTTGGAACAAGGAAGGGAGAGTTATACGTATGTACAGTGATGATAGCTCATAAATTCATGGTTGGTGTCAATCAAGTCGCTAAAACTTCCAAAGATATGAACATTATGATCCTTCGTATCAGTTTAGAATGAAAGCATGCCTGCTTTTCTGTCTTTTCTCTTTTGTCTTGGTCAGCAGCCTTATACCTAATATTTAATATGTAGTTGGTAAGTGCCAATAGATCAATAGGTGGTAGTGGAAAGAGCCTAGAGCTCCCCCGGGATGTACCATTGCCCGCCACGGTACTCAGTACCATTTCTAACCTCATAATAATTGAACCATTTCAGTTCTCAGGGGTAGCAACACATTTGTGACCGTATTAGAGGCACGAACTAATTGAGTCTTGTTCCAGGTCGGTCACGAAGTCACGATTGTCATGGGCGACAGCGTGGGTGGTGGTTCTTGCTCGTTTGCTACCTTTATTTCATAAAAAAACAACGAATCTGTGTTTCTGGTGCCACTGATGCCTATGGTCGACGGTAACTTAGCATAGCGGCTTCTCCAACCGTTTATCGGCTATTTACATAAAAAACTGTAGGTTTATCTATGTTCTTTGTATGTGGTTACAGAATGTATCAAGTTTTCTTTCAAAGAACCATCTCCAATTACACATTGCCAACACATATAGTTTCGAAAATGGTGAACTAAAATGGATTCTATTAACGTAACATGATTTTCGCTTGACTGCCTCTTGGCTGATTGAATTCAAACAACTAATTTCTGCATAAATTTGTTTTTAATATTCATAACGCTACAGTTGGCAATGCGATTGTATTGCAAGATTTGCAAGGCATTGATAATATACCTAACGTCACGAGCGACCGGCTGCAGAGCAAAATGATCCTTCGGTACATGGTATCCGTATCGCCATTATGAAGGGGTTTGATATCATTGGCGTGAAGTTAGCTGATTGTAGGGAGATATTCGGGGTGAAGTTAGTTGTGGTTCAATTAGGTATAAAAAAAAACTAAACTTGTGAGTTGAAAGCTTGTGACGCATTGTTCTTAGAAGTTAATCCTTTCGGCGTAGGATGATATTGGTGCGAGTATATCCGATTTTCAGAAATGATGTTAGAATTAGAATTTAATTATTACTTGCTTTGTTGAAGGGAAACATGTGAGGAAGGGGAACATCTGAGTGTTCCCATAATGTTGTCAAAGGCGTGTGAAGTCCGCAAAAACGCATAATATCGTGGTGGGCTAAGGCCTCAGGTCTCACATTATGACAGGGAATCATTACCCATCGTTGATTGATAGTAAGGAACCCTTTGGCTGCGAGTCTGACTTGTACTTTGGCTGCTTAATTATTAGATCGAAGTTCTTTATCGCTGGGTATGAATGGAAGCTGAAAATAAAAAGTGTAAGATTCTTGCGTGACGATAGCTGGAATGAGCCTTTCCATAGATGCGCGCTTATTGGTCAATCAGCTTAGTAATTGGAGCCAATAAGGTGCCAGCTGTCATGTCAGGTAAGTCGACTGCCAGTTCAAGTGTCATAGTACAACCACAGTAAAACATTATAACTTCCTACATCTAGTACAGTCCTACAAGAATCTTTGGCGCGTGGTTGACTCTTTTGGTGGTGGTTACAGGTAAAGCAAATAAGGCGCTGTCTCTGTCACCCACACGCCAAAAGATCCTTGTATGACTTACGTATATCCTCGACAATCACGGTTTTTTTTAAGCTATTGCATAGCTTCTATCGCGGGCCTTGAGCGTGGAGACCGAATCCAGAAATTCCGTAACGAAAAAACCTAACACCCCCCACTCCGACCGGCACAGCGGTGACATCTATCGATAAATACCAGAACTTTTAATGACTTTTTGAAATATCACGCTTGTCTCTTTAGTTCAGCAACCCGCCTTTAGGTGGCATTGGTTGTATTGGAAAACTACCGTAATTTTTTTATCGGTCACCACGCTCAAAATGTAACTTGAATTAATATCAAAGAAAAAAAAACAAAGAAAAAAAAATACTGCATAAATAAAATAAATATATAATTGTAATTGCAAATGCTATGCAATAGCTTTACCGCGGCAGTCTCCGAGTGCCACACGTCTTTTTTTAATTTGGTTTACGTAAGTAGCTACAATCTACATATTATAGATAGACAGGTTGAAATCAGTTATTGTCCTAAAACTATTTGTGTATAGGTACTTAGTCCGTTTTTTTAGACTTGGGTTAACTACAAAACAAATATGGCCAATAAATGTCAATGTCATAGTAGTCAATAAGACACTCACATTACACATGTGCAGTAAAACCAACTTAACCTTGAAATGAGGAGAGGCGCTGTCGGACGCATTAGACCAATCATCGAGAGGTAGTACGTAACTGACAGATGAATGACCACAAAGTATTTATGAATGACTTTTTAACATGGCGGCGTTAGTTCTAATTTTATTTTTATTTATTTATTTTTATATTTATGTACACATGGATACAAAATTAACAAAATTGGTTAGGTAAGGATGGTACAAAGGTACTGCTTATTTCTTATGAAATCTCTTCCAGCAGAGACCTATGACTGGAAAGTGGTATATTTAATTTTTGCCATTTCAGAGATAAGTTGGTGGCATTTGTATCGAAAAAAATGTCAAACATGTCAAGTTCTTGTTAAAATAATTCATCTGTGAAAAGTGAAGTTGTCATGGATTTGCACAATGTATGAAATTATACATTATAATTTTAAATTCAAAACAGTTTTTGGTGTAAAACAAAGTGCGATATACCGAGTGAACCGATTGAACTGTTTGTAAGTTGTTTAACGCGTGTAATATTGTGGAAATGTGATGTTTCGGAAATCCAGTGATTTGTTTTGTAGTTAACTCTATCTATTCTAAAAAAACGGACTGTAGGTATATAGGTACCAACAGCCATACGAATAAAAAACTTGCTGCTTGTTTTAAAAATAAATTTGAAAATGATTAAAGAAACAGCCTTGTAAACAAACAACTTATCAGTTTTAAGAAAAAAAAAATCGACCAAGTGCGAGTTGGACTCGCGCACGAACAGTTCCGTACCATTATGTATAAAAACGCCAAAAAAATCTGGTATGTTGTATGAAAGCCTCACTTAAATATTTACTTTAGTTTTTTGTAGCCACAAGCAACGCCATCTCTTGGACCGAAAGGTAACTAATTTATCGCTGAAGCGTCGAAGCCATTTATTTCGACTTAAATATTTATTTTATTCAGTGTTTTAGTATTTTGTTGTTGTAGCGGCAACAGAAATACATCATCTGTGAAAATTTCAACTGTGTAACTATAACGGTTCATGAGATACAGCTTGGTGACAGACGGATGGACGGACGGACGGACGGACGGACGGACAGCGAAGTCTCAGTAATAGGGTCCCGTTTTACCCTTTGGGTACGGAACCCTAAAAACAAGGCTTTGAGATTCATGCTTATTGGCCTTGTAGTGTATCTGTGTATATGTATAACTTGACAATGCCACAGACGGGTAACGGAAAGTATAAAATATGTCGAAAGGCTTTAGCCTGTCTTTTTTAATGAATAAAGGTCAAGCTTGCCTTCAGGAAAGCCTTCCGGTAAACACTGTATAAATACATTCAAGGAGCAAGGATTTTCAAGTCTTTGACTGAAATGTGAAAACATTTTAGGGTTAATTTCAGCAGCCGCAGTGAAAATAGTAGAAAACCGCTCTCACTTCGCTTCGGGAATCTTACGCTTTACGCGTACTGTCTAAATTAAGAAAAATGTAAAATTTAGAATAACTTGCCCGTGTCGATGATCTGCCTTCCTATGTATGATGAGGGAATCTTCAAAAGGAGAGTGAGTAAACTTTACTTATTGCGCTCTACATAGATGACTTCATCGCCATTTACCATCAGAAGGGATTATTTTCAAACATTAGCTTATAAGCATAGACATATATACCTAGACGGGCCTTGCACGTTCGAATGTGCGTCAAGTTGGAACAATCCAATTTTGAATCGAATCGGTTTGTGCGTGAAGTTGGCGCGATGGAATTTTGTTACTATATTTGAAAACGAACAGATTACATAGTGATATCTCGCTTCCGCGTTTCGAAGTTTTAGTCGTGCTGTCTTTGTCACTCTTACATATGTCACGCGCCATTTTACTTTAGTTATTATTTTAGAAATAGTGAAAATAATTTACAATTCAATGTTTACATAATGAAATGTGATTCCTTTGGACTTTATTTGTGTTTCTTGAATTGTTAGAATATTTTTGAAGGTACAGGAAGCCATATTTTCTACATTTGCGGACGTAATTACTGAAATCAATTTTGCGTAAGGAAGATGTGTACCTCGCTGCTGTCTACAACAGACTGACTTGATCAATCACTCAATCACACAACCCAATGTTGACCACTCGCCGTGCGCCTTATGTATGTTACGGGCCCATCTAGACTTTACATCCATGCTTATAAGATAAAAAAAAATTGTATCCTTTTTATTAATGAAAATAATATCTAGTTTTTTCTCTTCCATGTACGGACATCAATCAGTTAAACGATAAGAAAGCATGGCAATGCATTGGTACTTTAGTACATAGTATCTCAATGTGGCAATGACATTATGTATGCATATTTATTTTATAAAATATATCTAACTAGCGGCCCGCCCGCGGTTTCACCCGCGTGGATCCCGTTCTCGTGGGAATATATGCATGTATTATACATAAAAACCTTCCTCTTGAATCACTCTACCTATTACAAAAAACCGCATCAAAATCCGTTGCGTAATTTTAAAGATTTAAGCATACAGACAAACAGACAAACAAACAGACGGACAAAAATAGCGACTTTGTTTTATACTATGTAGTGATATAATGTGTTTTTTTATTGTTATTATTATTATTGTGTGTTTTTAATTAGATATAAATAATGTAATTCATAATTATATAATTATTATTGTTGAATATCGAATAATCAAATTTAATTGTTTTTTTAAATAATATTATGTATTTTGACATGTCAAAACAAAAGTGCCATCTTGTGGCCTATTTGAAATAAATCATTTTAGTTTTAATCAAATAGGTAGGTATAGTTTTGTATGATAAAAATAAATTACATTAGATTTTTTATCTCGTGTCTAGTTCCGATGGCGTCTCGTATCGGATAAATTAATCCATATAATAAATACATTTAATGCCTGAATGAGGATCGTCTAACTTTCTAGATGCAAAGGAGATGTTTCAAATCCGGCCCACAATATGTACAAAATGCATACTTTTCTGGTACAAAAATTGTATTTATCATTCACTTTTATCACGTTTCAACATGGCGTCTTGCCAATTTGTCATTGATCATAGATCACGATCTGTCTACTGTCACCTCAACATGACAGAAATGTAGGTACATATGTCAAACTTCAATCAAATCAACCAACGTGACATGTGATGACAGCTTACCGCCATGACGGATTTTAGTTTTTGTGTTGCAATTTTACGTGTACATTTTTGTGTTGTACCACCAAACTGAAGCAATTTAAAGGAATTGGACGATTGAAAACTGTTTTAATTGTGTTTGTCCATTTTTGAGTATGGTGTACAAAGTCGTGGCCGGGGTTCCATACATTTTGAAACATCTTTGATCATTTAGATTGATCTAGACTTTAAAAACCATTATAAATGTGAATTAGTAAATATCTAGTCGGAAAATAACGCCATTGGATTATTTCTAGTTGGTACTAGCAAACCCGGCGAACTCCGTTTCGCCACCAGATAGCTTCGTTTTTTGTAACATTTCGTTTGGGGATTAAAGAATTTTTTTTTTGTTTTATATTTGAAAAGGTGATAGAAAAAACAGAGATCAAAACAGCATAGGAAAAATAATTTATTAGACAGTAAAACGTAACATAACAACATAATATAGGTAACCAATACGCCAATGCAACCAAATTACGTATGTACAATACACTTACAAATTGTTCGGTTTATATATTTCTAACACCTGCCCTTAAACTAAACAATTTGTAAACCAAATCGGACAGATACTCTTATATAATTAATCAGTATCTTCTACAACCCGTCTCACATATTGGTTCTTTATATCGAAGTAACTGACCCTTTTACATTTGAATTTACTTTGGAACTTTTCCCCAACAAATATTACATTTAGTTTCATTATAATGTACCTCGAGCCCTTTTGAAGTCATCTTTCCAACCGATAACAAATTCGTTGACAAACCCGGCACGTAAATAACTTCTGTTAATTTTGTAGTCTTAGTGTGCCCTTTTAACAACAGCTCTTCTTCACCATGTACTTCGCTATGCATCTTTTCTCTATTAGCCACTGTCACCAACCGCGGAGTATCCACAACATAATTTTGCAATAAAGCTTTGTTGTTAGTCATGTGGCAAGTTGCGCCAGAATCCACATACCAGGCATTCGAATTTACATCTATAGCTAATGCCGATAATAATGTTCCTCTCCGCGTATTTTCACATGTTTCTCCTCCTTTTCCATTTTTGTTGGTTTTTGTCGGACAGTTCTTTGCATAATGATCCTGTTTCTTACATATGAAGCATTTGCCTTACATAAAAGGTTTGTTCGCTGTTTTTGCATTTCATTTTGCAAACATTGCGCCTTCTTCGCTCTTATCAAAGCCTCTACGCAATTCTTCTTGTAATAGTTTGCTCTTTACTGTCTCGCTGCATAATTTAATATTAGAATTTTCCATTGTCAGGATAAGCGGTTCATAATCTGATGATAGACCGCTCAGTATCAACACTGACAGGAAATCATCATCTAATGGAGCATTAATATCTCGTGGTTGTTGATCCAACTCCGTGATCCTTAAGAGATACGCTTCCATATCATTAAATTGTTCTAACTTCAATCCGAACATTGTACGTAAAACTCACGTCTACACAGTCCTTTGTCTTCATAGGCCATTTTTAAATTATTCCAAGCCTCAAAGCCAGTGGTAGCATTTCGTACATGCGAAAACGACGATGGCTGCACCATCAAACATATTTTGGCAAGAGCCCGTCGTTGCTTGCGTTCGTCATTGTCCCTAGGGACACCCGACTCAGCCTCAACGATGCAGTCCCATAAGTCCTCATGTATCAAATACATCCGCATCAAAAACTTCCAATTGCCGTAATTGGATATACCACTAAGCTTCTCAAAATTGACAGTTATTCCAGAACTCGAAGCTGTAGACAACCATTGAGATACTATGTACTAAAGTAGACAACAATGATGCCGGCATCGCCGATGGCGATCGAACATTCCTTTTGTTCTGCATCTCGTTTTAAAAACAAAATTTAATACGTACAATTCTTTCTATTAATCTTGGTTAATAACTGGGAAGTGTGGAATACCTCCTGGGGTATCTGGGCCCATAACCTGATAGAAAAACAGAGATTTACACAGCATAGGAAAAATATTTTATTAGACAGTAGAAGGTAACAACGTGGTATCCAAGGCAACCATATGACAATCCTACCAAATTACATATGTACAACACCTACTTAAATTGTTTGGTTTACAATGATTTTCCCTGTTTTCCTCCTTTTCTGTTGAAAATTTCCCGAATTTTGTTTGCTACAAACCTCACGGAGCTCGAGACCTTTCCAACGAATGCAAAACCGTGGAAATCGGTTTGTGCGTTCTGGAGTTATAGAATCAGGAAGGAAAACCCGACTTATTTTTATATATAAGATTAGGTATAATTGAAAATAATAACTCGAAATAGGACGAGTAAATTTTAAGGCGTTATAACATAATTATGTTACAGTTTGTAATTTTAATATTGCTAAACAACACAACTAATATCGATATTCCCTTTTATAACCCTAAGAATACTGAGTCAACCAATTATTAAACTCTTGAACCGCCAAGCATATGAAATTATTGTTCCCGGCCAAAACCAAACTTATTAGGTACCTGCGCTCACATTTCAATTAATCTTGTAAGCAAAATTAACTAAAGGCATTTTTAGATCCCTAAATTCCATTCTCCATTTTTAGATTCTTAGATCCAATCCCATAGATTTTAGCGAATTCCACCGAACGTAGTGTATTGGGTATCGAATATCGATATCTTGATATACTGATAACCCCACAAAGTATTCCTTTAGTCGTGGGTTATATGGACAATCCAGACAAGACTGATAAATTGATTTATTTGTTTAAACTAATAATTGAAATAATTTCCGCGTCGCCGGGATCGAATTCAGGACGTTTCAACGGCAGGTCGGCATGGTGACCATCAGTTTATCATTTAATAGGATAGGTAAATTATGTTAGATACATTTGAGGATATAAAGAGTTCACATGTTTAGGGCAGTAATAATTATAAAATTACATCACCGCTTTTTCCCCTTTTTTGTGTTTTCTGTCCAAAAGTTGTCTAGATAAGTTCGTTATATGTATAGCGCTAAATTCACTTTGGTAGGTGGGTACCTACTGCTTAACGTATAAAATTATTAATTAAATTATTAGAGAACGCAATAAATTCTATATAAAAATTAATTAATTAATTAATTTTATATTAAATTGAAAACCAACAATCCCCTTTTAAACCTTTATAAGAATTATGAAGTAAGCGAGCGTGTGATACCTATTAATGGTTTATACATATACCCACATGGTACATAATTAGGTATGTTTTATACAACGCTTAGGTCTTCCCCGCCCTGTGAATTATATTCGTGCGATTATTTTCGTAGAAATCTGTGACATCGGAAATTTTGTTAATTAACACGCACTTGCGAAATTTTATTAAAAATAAACTTGGCAGATTCTAACGTGGATCTTCTTAAGTGGGTATGGGTACACTTTTTAACCGCCTTCAAAATAAGAAGGAGGTTATCAATTTGTCAGTATGTTTTTTTCTTGTGTTTTACCTCAGAACTTCGTTCTGCCAATTTCGATAATTCTTTCGCCATTCGAAAGACACCTAATAACTGCCATCTAGTCCCATAAAAATTTGTGCGACACTTGACGGTCAGTTTTTGAGTTATTCTCAAAATTGCGAATTTAATTTATGCTCATTACCTCATAGCTTTTGACTGGATGTTCCGATTTTGATGATACTTTTTTGTTCGAATGATGCGGCTTGTCGTGTGGTCCCTTTTAAATTTGAGCGATATCTGGTTAGTAGTTTTTGAGTTATCTCGACTTTGAAGTCGGTTATTTTTTTTGTAAAAAGTTCATTATTTAGCTCAGCATTCAAAACCCTTTATAGTGTGCCTGAAGGCAGAAGGAATGTGGTGAATTCTCCTCCCGTTTTAGGGCTGGATCGGGCCGTGCGTCCTACCTTACACCCCGACACCGCTATCCATAATACATACTCCATAACAAGAACAGTCAGCCACCGTTTCTTTTTTCGCGTTTCCAAATGACAGTATTGAGACTCTGTGAACGAGAACTGTGCTCCAGGTAACACTATCTCGAGCAGTGACTCTCAAAATTTTTATCTAAGACTATTTTAAATTTTAATCATGATACCAATTTTGTGATAAATTTTTAAATGGTGACCTTAAATTTTTCTCACATTTCAATGTAATTGTCAAGAAATTGGCCCGTATATTGCGAGATTACCTTTAAGGGTCAGTGTAATTATTCCTATCTTCCATATACCTTTCTTTATTAACCGACAATACATCCGTAATTACTTTGGTGTTGGCGATGTCATCTTGTCTACTCGTTTTTCGGATATAAACATAAAAATTAGTTAATTAAATAATAATTTTAAACAAAATAGAACCGACTTTAACGCCGAAAAGTAAAAATCGGTTCAGTTAAACGCGGTTAATATTCCTAAATCCTTCCTAAGTTTGATAAACGCGATGCTGAAAACCGTATCAAAATCGGTTCAGCCAAAGAAAATGCCTAAAACATCCTCGTAAGTCTGACAAATACTATGCTGAAAACCGCATCAAAATCGGTTCAACGAAACGCGAGATAATCGCGCAGAAATATACATACATCCATTTTTTGAAATCGGTTAAAAAGGATTTCATTTAATTTTCCACTGTTATAAGTCTCTAATCATGCGGACGCGAATGAGATTGAGAATCTCAGCCGTGTTCGAAATGTTCCCACCTTTCTCTGTAATCCGTGTAGCTACTGTGCGACCCGAGTCTAATTACTGCAACCGCATTATTTTAATAACTGCTTAGTGCACTCGGTGACCTTGAGATTATACTTTGAATTATTTAGACGAAATTCTTATATTGGCTTCAAAAGGCAGCTGAGTTCGAATGTTTACACCTATAATTTTCACGTGTAATTAGAAAATCTATAATGATTTGGTGTGAAATTTTTACAATAAGTACAACTTTACTTACACTGTGGTGTAAACGTGAACATGTATATTCTTACGCACGTTGTTTCCATTTTTAGGGACTCTTCGCTTTCAAACCGGATCTTGAGTGGCTTTGTGATGTGTAAACATTAAAAATTTAAATTAAAATTTTAAAATTTTTCAATTATTCGTTAACTTTTCATCTTTTTCCTACATTAAAGATGTCCATTGGATACTTATTTGTTATTACTAATCAGCTTCATATTAAAACCAATCGAATTGTAACTTTTTCTTCAAAAACATTTACTTTAGTGACTCAAATGACCTCAAATGGCCTCTACTTTTTGATACCAGCAAATATTGTCCGAACTATTAAAACGTTCACGTGGTCACCCTATCGGCACGATGACCGATACCAAAACGAAAGGCTATACTTAGGTAATTAATACCACGCGTTTCATTGGAAAATTTTGAGTTTTTTATCGGAATTTTTATTAAACCGGCTCGCGTTGATACAAACTACTCAACTATTTGTGTAACATTTATCAAATATAAATATAATGTGTTTATGTTGGATAAAAATATAACTGCGTATTTCATTTTGACGTTGTAATTGGTTTGAAAATAATAGGTATGTACAGCCTTTCCCTTGATTTTCATTTATGTGTTGCAGTGAAATCCATACTTCCATACTTATATTATAAACATGAAAGTGTGTTTGTTTGTTTGTAGCTTTTTCACGTCGCAACATAGCTATTATATGATATAGTTTATGTGTGTAGAGATAGTTGGGAGGGTGGAGAGTGACGTAGGCTACTTTTACCGCAGAAAAACATCTCATTCCCATGGGAAGATCGATGTTTTGATAGTTGCTAAATGTTCCGGATGCTGTTAATAGATGGCGTTAGTAAAATTTATTTGCAAGTTCTGAATCACGCTATCAAATACTACATATATAATATACTTAATATCTAGTCATATGTAAAAATTATACCTCATAAAAAAATATTACTTATACCTAAGCTTGTTATTTCAATCAGAGCATAAATAGAAAATATTATATATTCAAAAACATTAAACATTTTTTGGGTTTAGATAGGTAGGTATGGATTAGTATTGTATTTAATAGCGCATACCTACCTATGTACCTATCACATAATTATCCTTGAGATAAAACCAGGCCGTTTCAATATACTTACATAAGACTAAGTTTTTACAATGTGCTATATATTATGTTAATATGCACCTAATAACTTTTATGCTCTTCAGTAAAAAATATATAATAAATAAGGATTATAATTTTTCTTATTGTCCTAAAATATGAATTTGTACATTTTGTACCAATATGTAAAATTAAGACTATGTAAAATTAAGTCGCTTCCTATTATTATGCCTTTTTGCTACGAGCATTGAGATACTATGTACTAAAGTACACCTCAATGGCTACGAGTAGGCTGTAGGTATGTATGTATGTATGTATGTAGGTGTAAGTGTCTACTTATTTTTTTGTTATCATTATCAAAAGCTTTAAATAATGATTATATTCAGGTAGGTTAACTTAGGTGCACCAGTCTGTATTAGTATTAGGTATTAGGTACAGTATTAGGACAGAGCGGTGAAATACCCTCGTCCTAATTCTTAACTTCGCACGTCAACAAAAGAAGACATCGATTCCTAGCTCATCATAAATCAATGATTAAATAATGTTATAGTCGCCATTAAAACATTTAAAACCTGACCTGAGTAAAAGTATTTTCATTATTATCAAGTAACCTAAATAAACAAAAGTTGAAAGTAGGCACCGACTAGTGTTGCCTGCGCCTCTGTTCATATTTTAATTTCTTCTTAATTTAAAACTTTTATTAAAATTCCTATGTGCTTAAATAACCCACGAAACACAGAGACCAGAAATAACCCGTTTTCAAACATTTTAAGTCAACGAAGTTAAAAATCAAAGTCAAAGAATTCCACTGGCTGAACGTCTTATTTCTTGCCAGCCAAGAGCGCTAGAACGAAAAAAGAAGTAAAAAAAACAAAAATGGCCGTTCAAGGCATTGGCGGGAGACGCGCGGGACGACTTCCATTTCGAAAATCGATCACCCGCCGTGTGTGTGTTAACGTTTTGAAAAGTATACTATAAAATTGGATTGCCAAATAACGAATTAGACTCTATGACGGTTCGATAAGGTCGATTTCTGGTTGTTCATTTACTCTTGTACCTGTGTGCGTGCACACATTTGTAAGCTCAAAATATTATATAATGTTCGCGCGTCCCGCCAAAATAGAATTTGTACGAACGGCCTGACCTGTGCTTGGTGGCTTGGCTGTGAAATATTATTTACTATGTAGGCTAACTACTCTACGTATGTAGGGTATACGGCATTTTGAGTTCGAAACTAGTTATAACTGGTAAAAAAAAAATATTGCCTACTAGCTACGTACTTGCTGGTTTAAAATTATACAGCCTGGGATACATGGTTACGGAAATTGTTGTTGAGACCGTGACTCAAATCTATAGAACTCTAGTGCCTTGGATTAAATGTATGATTCCAGGTCATTTACCTGAAATCGTAATGATAATACCTTTGTCATTAGGTACTTATTAAATGTAATTTTATGACATAGACCTCATAGGAAAATCATATCTATTGTCGTCTTCCGTAGATAGTAGAATTGACAAATGAAGTTACCAACCCATTGATGTATCTTACAAACCATAATGGTGTCGTTTCATGAAACAACCAATCGTTGTTTGAAAATACACATTGTTTAATCATAAATCATAAACGTTTGGTTTTGAACGTTGGCGATTTACGTATCGTGATTCGTGAGTTGCAAAACCACAAAAAATCACGATATTCAATCAATGTAATTTAAAAACATCTTAGTATTCAATAGATTAATACGACAGTAGGTACCTAGTGTACCTACCTTCACGTAATAGTAAACAAATGACGCTACGACGCTACGCACTCAAAGCCCCACACTAGGATTCCCTGTGTGATGAGTATCATGGACACACGAGCAAAGGACACACACCCAGACCAAGAACGGAAATTCAAACTCATCATGAAAATTTCACCCTCGCTGGGAATCGAACCCAGGACCCTTTGACACTAAGATAATTTTTAGGGTTCCGTACCCAAAGGGTAAAATGGGACCCTATTACTGAGACTTCGCTGTCCGTCTCTCCGTCCGTCCGTCTGTCACCAGGCTGTATCTCATGAACCATAATAATCACACAGTTGAAATTTTCACAGATGATGTATTTCTGTTGCCGCTGCAACAAATACTAAAAAACAGAATAAAATAAATATTTAAGTGGGCGCCCATACATTCGACGCCTCAGCGATAGTTTAGTTACCTTTCGGTCCAAGAGATGGCGTTGTGCGTAATATGTGGCTACAATAAAACAATTAGGTAAATGTTTAAGTGAGGCTTTCATACAACAGACCAGATTTTTTTGGCGTTTTTATACATAATGGTACGGAACACTTCGTGCGCGAGTCATACTCGCATTTGGCCGGTTTTTTTTAACCGATTTCTAAAAAAGAAGGAGGTTCTCAATTCGACTAGGTACCTATATATTTTTTCTATTTTATAACTTTTTAGTAGTTGCTTTTTATTGGAAATCATTTATAATTTTAGATTTCTTTAGCTTAACGTCACGTCTGAACAACATCCGACGAGTAGATTTTGAGTTATCCCTACTTGTCCATAAAGAGAAGACAAGCTATCTGATATTAACATCAATGAGAGATGAGAAATAAAGAAAAAATAAGAAAATACGGCTAGTATTGTCATGCCTCCGCCGGAACATGACAGTTATTTCGGCATCTGACTCTGGTGGTTGTGGACCAGCCGAGCTTCAGACTAGCCACCAAGCCCCATCCTACTTAAGACAGACTTCTCTGGTCTCCTCCGACACTGGTCAACGCGTACGACATGTGGGCCAGATTTCTAAGCCGCGCCAATGCGACCAAAATAAAAAACCGGCCAAGTGCGAGTTGGACTCGCGCACGAAGGGTTCCATACCATTATGTATAAAACGCCAAAAAAATCTGGCCGGTTGTATGAAAGCCTCACTTAAATATTTACTTTAGTTTTTGTAGCCACATATTAGCCACAAGCAACGCCATCTCTTGGACCGACAGGTAACTAAAAGCATTGAAGGCGTCGTAGCTACATATTAGCCACAAGCAACGCCATCTTTTGGAGCGAAAGGTATCGCTGAAGCGTCGAAGCCATATTTCGACTTAAATATTTATTTTATTCAGTGTTTTAGTATTTGTTGTTGTAGCGGCAACAGAAATACACCATCTGTGAAAATTTCAACTGTATAACTATTACGGTTCATGAGATACAGCCTGGTGACAGACGGACGGACGGACGGACGGACGGACGGACAGCGAAGTCTCAGCAATAGGGTCCCGTTTTACCCTTTGGGTACGGAACCCCAAAAATCTGTAACGCACGCAATTATTTACGAAAATACATGAGTATCGTAGAACACTGAAGTTTTATTGTTGCATTTGAACTCTGATTCTTGAACTCACTTGACAGCTGACTTACCCGATCTAACAGCTGGCACTTTTAATTACACTAATTGACCAATAAGCACGCATCAATGACTGGGCTCTACCAATAGCAGAAATTCCTGTTTCTATAACGCAAAAATCTTACACTTTTATATTAACTAACTTCCACCCGGACCGAGCGATAAGGAACTTCAATTCAATATTAAGTATTTTTTAGAACTACTCGAATAAAGAACCGTCACACACATAATGGTATTTAATGTCAAACGCTCTACTTCACACACAATAATTAGGTTCTAAAATTATTTAGCATTATAATTAACCTGTTATAATTACGTTATGATAATTGCATAGCGCAGTTACAGTAAAAATATTTTCTTTTTTGCATAATTTGATTGTAACACGTCATTTATTTCGTTAAATTCATAATTTAATTGTTGTTTTAAAAATAATTGTGGTTTTATTTATTACCTGTTGCTAACAACGTTTATAAGCTGTGGATTAAAGTCAGTTTAATTTAAAATAATATTTATTGTTTGTGAAATATGGTTGAGTTAACCAACAGCGGTAGTTGGATGGGTGACCGCTTGTGGCAAAAAATTCTTTAGTTTAGCGTTTCCGTGCTCCTGAAGGCACGTCAAGGCGTATCTCGGTTGGTGAAAGAAAACCACGTCGGAAGCCTTCGGGCGGCCAAAACTTCCGATAGTTGGGCCACAAATTTCACAATAAAGTTATAGACGGTGATATTCAATGATATAGAGATAGTCAAATGATTTATACGTTGAAAATCCGAATTCGTTTAAATATACGTAAATTAATGAAAACGTTTCTAAATATAAAAAGTAAAATTCATGAATAACAATCGTTATGTATTAATATTATACATCGTACTCCCCATTCTTAGTTATATAGATACACGTCAGTGTATAGATCAAAATCTGCCTCTCACATGTGAATGTAGAACGAAAAGGGACCAAGTTTTCTCTTCGACTTTCCTAGTCCGTAGGGTAGCCAGTCTAATGTAAGGCCGCGGACTAGCTTCGACGCTTAATACTTTTTTCTCGTCTTTAAAAAACAACAATTTAGGCTGCGTTTCGCGCGATGGCAACGCTAAACACAACTCTTTTTTACTGGAAAAAAGAGTGTTTTGAATGGTTTGGTAAGTACTTAACTGAAAACATGAATTTTAGATTTGACTTTCTGTCAAACCATCTAGGTTGCTTGTTGGGAATAGACGATTACAAATTATAACTTAAAAAAGATCAGATTATATATTATGTAGCTTGCAAATTATTGGATTATTCGGTTTTTGTTAATGCTGTCTCATTACGATGAGCCACCTGATTACGAACAATCTTCTCCTTCCATGGTCGTTAGTAACCCTCGAGCCTCGGCTTATAATGATCTACACTTTGCTATAGACTCATCTTAACCTATGAATATCTAGTTATTTTTAGTATGTAAAATATTCATGTAATGTCTATTTAGGTAAGTGTACCTTCAAATATTGTTCTTGAAAAGTTCTTTTTTTTATTCCAATTCACAGTGTACCTACTTAACTTTATAAGAATTTTTCATTCAAAAATCATGGTAACCCTAACAGCGGGTGGATTTTTGAGACGCAGAGGGGAGGGGGTGGGTTATAAAAATTTTTATATCTCCGCGTCTGCGTAAAGGAAATTTTTTTGAATCGATACTTCTAGGTTCAGTGTACATAATATATTTTGATACATGGAAAATTTTTAGACGGATGCCGCCATTTTGAAATTTCGTTCACGGCCGTTTGGTTTTTACGACCTTTTATTATTTATGGGTTCTTTAGACGTAAAGAATTTAATGATACAAGTACAAGTACTACGTATATAGGATTTTTATTGTGAGTTTGAGAACGTGTCTCAAAAAGATGTGGTTAGAATAGTACCTCCGAGAAGGTATCTCAAGTTATAAAAGTCCATCAGCCCTCACAGTTATAATTAATTAATATCACACACTATCTTGTATTTAGCATACACAACTGAAATTGAACAATCCCGATCAGTAAAGTAGCAGACGTCTTGTTTCAGAAAATTGTATGATCCGCGCGGGAACTGAATCCGGGACACGTCTTCCGTTAGGCAGTGCCACTACCATCTCTTATTTTAAATTTTATAAAGGTAACAAATGAGCAGGCAGCGCCACCCTTCCGCTGCTGCCGCAAATGACAGCTGTGTCCGACCAAAAACTAGACTCAAGAGTCTCGTTCTAATTCAGTCACAAATGCATTGTTACCCTTGAGGACTGAGATTATTGCCTCTAAAAAGTATAACCGGCTAAAAACTCAAACCAATATATTTTGCTCCGACGTTATTAACATCCATTGTCTCAAAAAAAGGGTAAGACTTACATAAAGTGAATTGTAGGTACTCGTTTTGGGGAAGGCGCTAAATATCAAATTAGTACCTAAAAATAATTGTTTACAAAGAATTAAATTCCTTCGACCATAGAAAACAAAAACACCAACCAATAAATATTAATTATAAAATAAAAACAAACCAGTTACCACCTGTTACCAATGCGTTTCCCGCTATTTTTTGCTCGACTCCATATTTGCATACCGCTGAAGTGACATATACGTCAACGTCGATCAAATTTAGAAAGTCCAATGCTATTTTTGGCGCAATTTAACAATTATAGTATTTTTAAATACGATAACCACAGATAAGGCGTTACGTTCGTAAAGCAGGTTGACCGCAACATGTATTGTGGTTCAACACTTGAGTGGATCTACACTTAATTTTAACCACGTGAAAGAATACTACAACTTTACGAGGCAGAATCATTTTTATTAGTTACTTCCCGTGAATCAAGAGATTAAAAATTGTATGGATATTCTTTTCATAGTTATGAAGGTAGAATATGGTTACCTAACGTTACTTATTACTGTACCCCTTTCCTGTGTTTACCTTGTATCAACATTTAAAGGTTGTTTGGAAGAGATCGCTAATTAGTGATAAGTGTGCAATGAAGAGGATTTGTATTGTATTGTTCTTTAAAATATTACTGTTACCAATTTAAATAAATTTAAAAGCCGTTCCCTAAGAGGCAGGGTAAACTTTCTTAATGTCCTCTCTACCTTTAAGAACTGCTCTACTACAATTCATTAAATATTCAATAAATTATATTAAATCGATCAACTAGAAGAATCAGCATTTTGCATAGCTGTCAAGTAAACAGAAGACAGGACAGATAGATAGATAGGTACAAATTTTTTATCCACAAAAAGTTCGACGTGATCGAGAAGCGTAAAAGCTACTTAACTCCATAATTTTAGTTCACTAATTATTAACACTAATTGACTTATAACAAAAAACGCATTACGTCCACATATGACGTGCCAATCAAAAACATGACACGCAAATTGCAACGTGCTATCAAAATTGAAAAGTTGCAGGTTGCAGTCCGATTAAAATTAAATTAATCAAATTCAGACCTGAAATGGTCACGCTCACACTACGACGTGTCGCTAAAACTAAAAATAGCCTGATAAGCTTTCTAATTATAGCTTCGTTACGTCAGATAACGGTCACAAAGAAAAGTCATCCGCGCGCAAACCAGTTCGTCCGCTGTCGTCGATAACAGTAACAGTGTCCGATGAAAAAGTTGATGACCAGATGCGCGATATCCTCCTTTGTGTATTTAAAACGTGGCTACAAGCCACTAATGGCCTACTACTGGGCACGGGTCTCTTATGTTATTATTGAGGAGGAAGAGCATAGGTACTTCACCACGCTGCTCCAGTGCGGATTGGTGGAGGAATTTAAAGCATATTCCTGACGTAATAAGTGCTGAAGCGGGTGCGTTGGTTGACTGCAAACGACAAAACATTTATGAACGTTTCCGTGCTTTGGAGAGCACGTAAAGCAGACGGGCCTAGATGTTAAGTCATGTCGGAAACCGGGTGGCAAAGGAACTTTCGATATTTGGGTTGATTATTTTAGTTCTTCGCCAACCCGTACTCCACTCAGTTAAAAAGAGAACCTAGCCTATGAGCCTATGGGTTAAGAGGTTAAGACCAAACCTCCTCGCTTTGCTTTGGGCAAAAATGTCTCATACTAGCTTCCGCCCGCGGCTTCCCCCGCGTGGAATTCGTTTATTAAATAAATATTGCGAATCGGGGAAGGGGGCGGGGATGCTCCTCTACACACCCCAAATAACATATTTAAGTATATACATTGTAAAAGAAGGGAAATAATGCGACTATTTTTACATTAGGATTTTATAATTTTCTGCTCAATGATAATACATTAAATAATAATACAGTAGTAATAATACATTAAATAGAATATCAAATCAAATTCCGTCAACGTCACATCTTTCTTTTTAAAATAACATCATTTCATGCAAAAAGTATTGCTAAAATGGCTACAGATATGGCTACGGTTATGGCTTTGGCTTATATTGACACCTTCCGCTCCACCGTCTGGCTGTGACGGCTGCCTGACTGTGGCTGGATGGCATCAATATGGCGGGCTTTGGCTTGGCTTGGCTTTGGCTTTGGCTTAGGCTAAGGCTAAGGCTAAGGCTACGTCTACGTCTTAAATGCCGGTGATGCGTTTAGGCACAATTTATAGCTGGCGGCGCATCGGCTTACGTCACAAGTCACAACACACATACTTTAAACTTAAGATAATTTTGCTTAAGTATTTAGGTACCTACAAGTTAAATTAATCTATGAGCTCACGTAATTTTGTTTTAGGAGGGAGTGGCCATTTCATTTACTACTTATAATAAATACTTATAATAAATCTGTAGAGAGGTCAAATCTGTACATTAAATATATTTCCAAAATAATTATCAGGGGGTGATTAGGGACCTTTTATGGTTGACTCACAATAACACGTGCAACTCGGGTAACTTCCGATAGCTTAGCAGTTCGAAGCTTTCTGATTATATCGCAGGAAAAACTTTGTGACACACTGAGTTCCACGCGGGCGAAGCTGCGGGCACAGCTAGTATCATAATAATATTTCGTGACGTTCCTCCGTCGTCCATTTGCCATTCGCCGCCTCCCGTACGTGCCGCTCATGTGCGGTGCATGTCGACATGCCTTCTTACGGCATATTAGGTATATTAAAGGCGGCCTTATTTTTAATACTTATACCCTTTATTTATATTAAAAATCAGGGTTCGAAAATATCCGATATTTATAGTAAATATCAAAATATCGGATATTTTTGATATATATCCGATATATATCAAAATTTTGATATATACCCAATATTTTGTATGAAAGCCATAATACAATTTACTTTTACTTTTTATTGAGTGTTCCGATTTTGATGATTCTTCTTTTATTGGAAAGATAATACTTGTTGTGTAATGCCGTTTCAA
Source organism: Hesperia comma (assembly GCA_905404135.1). Classification (NCBI taxonomy): domain Eukaryota; kingdom Metazoa; phylum Arthropoda; class Insecta; order Lepidoptera; family Hesperiidae; genus Hesperia; species Hesperia comma. Next base: position 16,721,024 of record FR990015.1, on the reverse strand, counting down.
TTTGGGCAACATCTGACGAGTAGTTTTTAGAAATCTCTACTCGTCGATTTTGATTTATGAGGTAACAACCATAATTCAATAAACATTAAGTACTACGGATAATATCGTCATCAAAATCAGAACATTCAGTGACATTTTACGAGGTAGCAACCATAAATAAACTTTATTAAGGATAATTCAGAAACTACTCTCAGATGTTGCTCAATATGGGACCACCCAAAAGTACCAGCTTTCAAATAAAAAAAATTTAAACAATCAATAAAAGGTTATGAGGTAACAACCATAAATACACACCATTAGACAGCCCTACACATTATTAAAGACAATTTCAAAATCACTGGCCAAATTTCGCTCAAATTTAATTGGGACCACACGAAAGTCACCAGTTTTCAAGTAAAAAGAATCAACATAACTTTTTACAAAACAGAACAGAACAGACTTCCAAGGCGAGATAACTCAAAAACCACTTGCTAGATGTTGCTTCAATTTATAAGGTACCACATGACAAGCACTACCTTTCGAACAAGAAAAGAATCATCAAAATCGGAACACCCAGTCAAATGCAGTGTTCGAAAATATTCGATATAGCTTCTGCCAGCGGTTTCACCCGCGTCCCGTAAGAACTACTTCGCGTACTTCAGATAAAAAGCAGCCTTCCTCGATAAATGAGCTATCTAACACTGAAAGAATTTTTCAAATTAGACCAGTAGTTCCTGCGATTAGCGCGTTCAAACAAACTCTTCAGTTTTCTACACTTTGGGTTACATTATCGCAGTTTTATTAAGGATTCCGATTTAAAATAAAATATACTATAGCCTATGTCACCCGGGAATAGTGTAGCTTTCCAACAGTGATGGAATTTTTCAAATCGGTTTAGTAGTTTCGGACACTATTCAATGCAAACAAAGAAACAAACAATCAAATCTTTCCTCTGTATAATATTAGTATAGATACATATAAATATTATAAATATCAAAATATCGGATATTTTTTATATAATATTATATAATATTCGATGTCATATCAAAATTGTGTTATAGAGTTATGAATACATTTCAAAACTTTATATTAAGATTCATTGATTGTCGACGGATGATTGGATTGACGGACATACTTGATTCCGAGGTATCAAGCTTACTTACTGCACTTCACTATTAGGTACTAAAAAATTATAGGACTTCACTATTACCTACTATGGGAGTATGTTTCAACTCTACTACAATCTACAATGCCGACAATGCCATGTTTTGAGAAGTAGAAATACAGTAACAAAAGCCAAAAATTGCCTATTATTATGAAATTTTATAAACCAATTTTGTATTGATATATATCACAAAAAATCACTTGATATATATCGGATATATATCAGATATATATCGTGATATATATCATTGATATATATCCTTCGAACCCTGTTAAAAATAAGGCCGAATTATCTTAGCGTTCTCTTCCTACACTGTAGCTCGGATCTGGTGGACGTTCGGCGAGTCGCGGCAGGCGTTGTACATGCAGTATCTAAAGACCTCTTTGGGAGTTTCTTTCTGCTTCTTCTTCTAAGACCACTCACTGTAGGGTTTTGTTAAAGCTATGGCGTAGTTTTACTTTCGAAAAGTGTTTGTAAAAAACCTATTTCGAATAAATATTATATTCATTATTCTACCGATCCAGGTGGTGTTGGTGGAGCCTGGCTTTGCTACATGATCTGCAGGTGCACATCAATAAACTTCCGGAAAAAACAATATTGCCCTCTATAATAATTATATGTATAGGTAATTGTTTAATAAGTGTTAGAAATAAAATTTTAGCATTGTTTGCAAGCTGGTTGCTCAGATATTGTGACTGCAGTGTGTCAATTGTTTTTTTCAAGTGGGTACCTAGCTACTAGCTAAGGCATAGTTTCCTAGAAGCAAAGCAAGGGTGATTATTAGGTGTAGTTACATAATAATAGATACCCATAGATACATTTCTGGGTGTGTATGTGTAATTTGATAAGTATTTGAAACAGTTCGTGAATTCGTGAACAGCGCGCTCTTGAACGAAAACCCACGGCCCTGAAACGCAAAGTGAAAAAAATAAACATAAGACTTTCGAATTTAAACCGTTGCGTCATTCCTAAGTTTTTGTAATGCAACCTTTTGGGTTTTTTGCTGACAGTGCGTCAAAGAAGATATGTCTAGAAGACCTAGAAGTGCCACGCGGGATACCTACAATCGTCATCAGAGTCACTTTGTAGGAAATCAAACTGGTATTGCCACTAATACCTATATTATGCGATTATAGCTTATAGCCCAGAAAAGAGTAGACGAGCCCTCAGATGGTGACCACTCAGGTCTCTGTGGTCCATGCACGCAGTAACAACATCAACAAGACTTACACAATAAGGAAGTAAAAAAAAAGAAATGAAAATTCTAGTTCTCGAGTTCAAAACTGGTGGAGTCGTTTGGCGGCTGACTCACGCAAGACGGTGCGATGGTAGAAGAACTGATGGTGAAGAATGGTTACAGATTACAATTATATGAATGCCTTTCGAGAAGAGGCTATGCATTCTTGGCGAGGGCATTTCCGTCAACACAGATGTAATCGGTCCAACACCAAGTACACAGTCCAACAATCACTGAAAATCCGGTGCGGGCATTCGTCCTAATTCGTTGTTCAACAATATGTACCACGCATGAGCATGGGAGATAGGCTTGGACTTTAAATTGATGGTGGAATTGATGGTGCCTCCTAACCCCAAATAAGTTTATTTTGTAAACAGGACTTAGCAAACGAATGTCATGTCATTGTTGAAGAGTCCTTTAGTCATGAGAATTCCCAAAACTATGTCTACTTAATCCAATTCCCTCAGGCAAATGAACCCCGAACGGTGTGAAAGAAACGCGTGAAACTGATGGAGCTCGTTGTAATAATTAGGATTCTTTTCCCGAACTAGCAGGGCCCCGTCGTTCCTACAGCAGGTCCTTCCCCCCCCCCCCCCCACGTGCATGGGGTACGCGCATTGCACGCCCTCTTACGGTGGCCCTGTGGACTACAGGTGTTACTGGGAGAAATGAAGGTAAATACAAAAATCTGTTCCAAAAGTTACCATTGCCAGCGCTACGGATGCGGTCACGTAATCACGTTTGCTGTTGTTAGTTTTATTTCATCTCGTGTTTGAACTTGAACTAGTAGAAAGCGTGTCACGAGTTGCGTGACAATTGTTGTCACGTACGAATTTTATGTGGACTTAACGTCGTTGGTGTTGTCCGTGAAGTGACATGGGATACTTCAATCAAGGCTCTTTTATTCACAGCTAGATATTCCCTTATGCCAAAGTTTGTAAGAGCTGTGGTCCTATACAGTGGCGGATTAACGTATAAGCACTACAAGCACGTGCTTGGGGCCCCTGTTCTCCAGGGGCCTCCATTCTCTGCTGGCGTTTCATTTTATACCTACATTTTATCGAGATTCACCCACAAGTCCGAGATCACAAGGCGCGGGCAGTCCGGGAGTGACCCCTCATACTGTTAGTGAAAATGATAATTACGTTTTGATATTACCTGTTTTCGGTTTGTCTAAGTTGTTTACTTCATTATAAAAATTTTCACGTAAACACCACTTTAGTATTTTTATTTAGCTTCCAATATAGCAAGATCATTCCAGGATCACCGACTTCGCCGGGAGAACTGCTTTCGACTTCTCCCTGGCCTACGGTCTCACTCAGGTAGTTACTGGCTTCACCAGAGTCCCTGACGTTGAGACCCATACTGCTTCTTTACTAGACCTACTGCTGACTTCTCACCCAACGGACTACCGAGTGGTGGTCGGGGCTCCTTTTGGATCTTCTGACCACTGCTTGATAAGGACAACTGTGCCCTTGACGCGGCAAGAGGACTCTCGGCCCACTGGCACGCGTCAAGTTTGGCACTATAAGTCAGCAGACTGGGACGGACTTAGGCTTCCTGTACATGATGCCGGATACGCACCGGCGCCGCACCGCAGCCGCACCGGCGCCGCGTAGAAACCGTATTGTCTCCGCGTTAAATAATAAAGCAGCGATCACAATTCAGTATAGCTCTGTCAGTATAACCGTACAGACTTCACTGTCTTGATATTTCGTATCTATTCAAAAGTTAATATTAACCAAAAAAAAGAAAGTGTTACTGACTTATCTAATCTACAAACAGTGGCTGGAACAAATTAACAAACGTAGAAGAAGATTTTGGGTACACCCTGTTTTATCCTGTAGGGAAAACAAGGGAGAATTTCATGTTCTTTTTGAAGAATTGAGAAATTATGAAGATAAATTTTTTGAATATCTTAGAATGAGTGTAAGAACTTTTGATGCACTGCTGAACATTTTACGAGCTAAACTTTAACTTCAGAATACCAACATGCGTCTAAATTAATCAATAACTCATAATCGAACTCTTCCATGTTGAAATATGGTGAAATGACACACGTGTGAACAACGCTGGCGCTGTGGCGGTCCGGCGCCGACGCGGCTCCGGTGCGGCGCCGGTGCGGCTCAGGAACGATTTTCATTCATGTACATAAACTTGCGGTCCGGCACCGGTCCGGTTGCGGCGTCATGTACAGGAAGCCTTAGGGAATTCCTAAGTTCGTACCCTTGGAGGCAGCTCTGCTTCGCTTCCGGGGACCCGAACGTGTGCGCTGATTCAGTAGCTGTTGTGATACGACAGGGTATGGAATGTTTCATTCCTAATTTTGTCGTATCCATCGGTGGGAAAAAGCAGCCCTGGTACAGTGGTTCATGTGCTGCGGCATCTAACCGCAAGCGGGCCGCATACCAGGCCTGGGCATCAGCGTACACTTCGAAGAACCCATCAGCCCCACCCCCAGAGCTTAAGAAAAAGCTCAACGCTGCCTCCCGGTCGGCTAAGAAGCAAATGTCTAGGGCGAAGGCCCAATTCATCGGCAGAATTGGCGAGCGACTAGTAAATCCGTTGTCCACATGGCAAAGGGGAAAGCCGAACTCCTTGGTACCCTATTTGCCACCAACTCGACTCTTGACGATAGAGGGGCCGTACCGCCTAACATCCCGCGGTATGAGAGCTCGCTGAATGACATACTTTTTACTCAAAAGGCTGTCAGGCGAGCTCTACTGTCTCTCGACACCAAGAAGTCGAGTGGGCCGGATGGTATTCCCGCAATGGTGTTAAAGACGTGTGCTCCCGAGTTGACTCCCGTCTTAACGCGCTTATTCTCGCTATCCTGGAACCACTGGTATAGTACCGTCTTCGTGGAAAGTAGCCCTAGTTCATCCTATCCCCAAAAAGGGCGATCTCAGTGCTACAGGCTTATAGCGATAACTTCCCTGCTTGCGAAGGTGATGGAGCGTAAAATAAATAGATAGCTCCTAGGATATCTCGAAGATCGCCAGCTGATCAATGATCGGCAATACGGTTTCCGTCGCGGTCGTTCAGCTGGCGATCTTTTAGTTTATCTCACGCACCGGTGGGCTCAAGCCCTAGACAGCAATGGGGAAGCACTGGCAGTCAGCCTAGACATCGCTAAGGCCTTCGACCGGGTCTGTCACAGGGCTCTTCTTGCGAAGTTACCATCTTACGGTCTCCCTGAGAGGTTATGCAGTTGGGTAGCCAGCTTTCTGTCTGAGCGACATATAAAGGTCGTAGTCGACGGTTGTTGCTCAGATACCCATAAACGCTGGTGTTCCCCAAGGGTCTGTGCTGTCTCCTACCCTGTTCATTCTGCATATCAATGACATGCTGGAGCGTGCTAACGGCATTCATTGCTATGCAGATGACAGCACGGGAGATGCCTATTATACAGGCCCTGCAAATGCCTCTCGTTCACAAGTGGAGGATAGCAGAATCAAACTTGTGTCTGAAGTCGAGAACTCTCTGGAGCAAGTTTCGGAATGGGGCCGACTCAATTTATTTATTTAATAATTTTATATGTACTTTCATCCAGCAAAAGAGGGCCTACACAGCCTCTGTGCTTAGGGCCTTGGAAAGTCTTAATCCGCCACTGGTCCTATAAGTGTTTATAAGCTTTGTAAATATATTATGGGTTCTGTTTAGCATCGTCAGAGGAAAAGGAAATCTAGGAATTTCTACGAATTTTGTGTCGTGATGTTTTCCCGTGCCCAGGTTTTAGACAATTGTAGGTAAAATTTAGTTATTTTTACTATTAATATTGTAAAAGTGTTACAATTGATATTGTTACGAGTGTCTTCCGTGAAATATATATTATTATCTAGTATATTAAACTCTTGCGTTACTGAGTGATTGACTGACAGACAACGCAAGCCGAAACTACTGAACGGAAGAAGCTGAAATTTGGCAATTGTGTTCCTTGGGGAGTGTAGGGGAGCACTAAGAGAGTATTTTTGGAAATTCCAACACGAAGGGGGTGAAATAGGGGGGTGAAATTTAAACAAATTCCACGCGCACGACAGCTAGTTATGGCATAAAATAAGTTCATTCTTAACAACAATTCCACGTGAGAGTATTTGGCGATGAAGGACAGGATCTTGAAGGCACTTATCGATCTTTAGAAAAAACAATTTATCTTTTTCCTGTCTCAAGGAATTCTCTCTAGAAAATCAATTGGAAAACATACATACATAGAAGTGAAGAATCAACAAAATTGAAATTTGCAATAGCTACACTGCGTGCGCATTCGTTATGGAGATTAAGGAATTCGTTTCAAATGCATCCCATACGAATGCTAGCTTTCCGCTTCTGTGATTATGGTACATTGGAATTTAAAATGCCTTAAGTATTGGTTTGAACATTATATGGTTGGTTGCATTATTCTTTGGGTACATAGTCTTCATTTATGCGACAAATTAATAATGATTCAAAAATTGAGACCGAACTTGCCTCCAATCTGAAAATTCTGGTTCCTCTATTTCATTTCTATTCTATGATACTTACTAATCGGTCACTGCGTAGGAAAATTTTGGCCCATTCATCGCAGAGCGGAATAGAAATAGTCATCTCGACGTCGAAAGAAAGGGACGCCAAACGTCAAAATAGGCGCAGCAAAGATGAAATCTTTTTTACTTAAATTAAAATCTTTGTTAAAGATATCAACGAATCCCCGTTAAGTTTTCGACATACCTAACTGCTTTTCGTGCGAGTAAACACTTTATTTGATGTAGCGGTCGGTCGCTGGTTGTATAAAGCAGAATTCAATTAAAATTTTATTGATTCGATGTGAAAAATGTTTTAACTTTTTTATTTATTGAGATGCCACTCAGAGAGATGCCAAGTTAATTTCATTTTGCTATGTGAGCCACAGATAATGAGATAGATACTTATATTTTCTGCTGATTATGACATCCGCCTTTACTAACAAGTAACAAGATATGAAGGTACCTGTCTACACCTAGGTATCTACCTACCTACTGTAAAACGAATCAACTGACATGGCCGTAGGTACCAGCTACCGATGCAGGTGGACAAGGTTCCTAAATTCCTGATCCGCTGGTAACTTTGGGATTGACTGTCTCAATTCCTGCACAACATCATAGGGGAAAGGACTGGCTGAAAACCAGCGCTAAGTACATGGGAACACAGCAGCTCCGCGTTAGTAAAAGCTGAGCCAGCTCCTATTAGCCATTTTATTGAATTTAAATTATTTTATGTTTACTTTTAATACGGTTTTTAGGGTTCCGTAGCTAAATGGCAAAAAACGGAACACTTACAGATTCGTCATGGTCATGTCTGTCTGTCCGCCAGTATGTCACAGCCATTTTTTCCGAAACTATAAGAACCATATTGTCGAAATTTAATCAATTTAATTGCATACTGAAGATTAATTTATTTAGCAACAGATAACGGATTCATCTTTAACCTGTAATATTGGAGTTCCGAAAAGAAGTGCCTGGTAGAAATATTTTAAAACAATGTTTACTTAGTTGTGCGAGCCCTCAATGAGTGGCAGGCGCTGAATACGGTGCGGCGGAATGTCGCAGTGGACAGGCGTCTTGGAAGACTACTTTCATTCCTAAATTAATATTAACTTATAAATAAACCTTTTAACTAATATTGAAAAGATAATTCAATATTCCTTCGCTTCAACTCATGTAGGTATACTACAGTACAGGGCACAGTTTTCTTAAAATCGTAGGTACTCACATTGGTCAATGCAGGTCTCTATAGGAGTTAGTGGTAGACTATAATGTCGGAAGTTTTTACGCCACCCGAAGGCCTCTCTGCCTCTGACACCTAGATTGTTGCAATCACGCTTTGATCTAGTTTCACTTCAAAATATAATCGCCTTTTCATTTACATACTTATTTATTTGCAATTAACAAAAAAACTTATTTGCTATTCACACTTCTAATATCGCCGTAGTACGATGTACGTAATGAATTGGAAGTATCGGACATCTTGTCAGATAATCTCGATGGGATTAAGTGATAAAGTAATAGAAATCGGTGATTCTCGGTGGTCATACTGGGTTGTCCTACTGGTATGGCCAGTGAGAATATGAATTCAGATCAGAGATATCTAGAATCTTTCGATTAATTAGTATTGGCTAACTGTTTTAGACAGACAGCTTAGACACCGGTAAGGAGGTGGTTATGCATTTGCACTAGGTTAGTCTGCAGTTGATACAGTTCAACCCTGAAATAACGAGTGCGGGGCAGTGGTCCAACTGCTCTGTCCAACTAGTCGGACCACAGGTCTTTACTAGGGGCAGTTGTCCAACTTTAAAAATAGATGGATCACAGCACCATTTGAGAGTTCCGTGGTCCAATTCATTTAAAAATAACTTGTCAACATTAAAAACTGCATCTTTATGTGTGTATGGCATACCCTGTATATTGAACCTCTGAAGCAAAATACCACAAAAATAAAGTCTTACAATAAAATATTTATTTTTAACCGACTTCAAAAAAGGAGGTTCTCAGTTTGACCTGTATGTATGTATGTATTGTGACAGCCCTGGCGTATCTCAGAGCAGGCAGAGTGTTTTGGTGTGTACTGTGTACTTAGTGTAATTTGTGTATAGGATGAAAGAAAATGCTACATTTCTGGTATTAATAGGTAGTATGACCAGTGAGAAAATCTCAACACACAAATTCTCACTGGCCATACCAGTAGGACAAACCAGTATGACCACCGAGAATCATCGGTATCTACGAGTACAATAAAGTCTTTGTGGTACATTTTGGCATTTTCTCGAACCCAGTACTCCTGACACGTAACAGTTTATTTGTGCGCGATTATCTCGCGTTTGATTGAACCGATTTTGTTGCACTTGCGAATCTTGCGATTCCTGTGTGAACACTTGGATATTTCCCATATGTTTGATATTGCGTGACCGCGCCCGCCACCGCGAGTCAGTATGAATGAGCACTTAGAAAAGCGAAAACCAAGCGCGCAACATTAATAGACTCATTTGTGCTTCCCGTATTGCCAAATAAATATACTTAGTAAATAATTATACGAAAGGTTTGGAGGAACATTTAAAGGTTCCATCCGCAAAATACTCATGTAACTTTTTCATTAAATCTCTTTACAGTATGTGCCATACACACTTAAAGATGCAGTTTTTAAAGTTGACAAGTTATTTTTAAATGAATTGGACCACGGAACTCTCAAATCGTGCTGTGGTTCAACTATTTTTAAAGTTGGACAACTGCCCCTAGTAAAGACCCGTGGTCCAACTAGTTGGACAGAGCAGTTGGACCACTGCCCCGCACTCCTGTTGTATAATGGACGTATCGTAAGCTGAAGCTGCACCGCAAAGGAGCCGCCTGCCAACGCATCACCGACATATTAACATTAAGTAGCCGTAGCCAAAGCCAAGCCCGCCATATTGATCATTCCCTCGAGCCACAGGCCAGAGGGTGGAAGGGAGAAGTTAATATAAGTTATAAGCCAAAGCCATAACCTTAGCCATACCGTACCGTAGCCCTATATCTGTAGCCATTAGCAATACTTTTTGCATGAACTGACGGAATTTGATTTGGTATTCCATTCGATATATTTCATTGAGCAGAAAATTATTAAATCCTTAAGTAAATAGTAGATTGTATGACAAGGGTGCAAAGTAATATTTTTTCGGCGAGGGCGTTTTTTGAATCCAGAGCGAAGTGAGGGATTCTAGAGTAGAATCCCGAACGTAGCGAGGGATTCAAAGAGTAGAATCCCGAACGTAGCGAGGGATTCAAAGTACGTCGCCCGAGCCAAAAATATACTTGCACCCGAGTGATACACTCTACTTTTCATCACCCACTATGAGAAAATAATATATATATATATAATAGAAAATAATACGTAAAAATGCACGAAAACTTAATTTTAATTTGAAAACGAAATCTTAATTTGATTTCTTTTTTTATTATTCAGCTGGCGGGGCCCTCGCGTCGTACCAGACATTCTTTATTCAAACAATATTTGCGTTCGATTTCTTTAGCTCAAAATACTAAAATGTTCTAAATTCAAAATAGGACGGAAAAGATCTAGCCGGCAGGAAAAGTTGTATGAAAATTCATTCCCGCCCGCTGAATAGAAAACAGCAACTTTGGAACCCCGTAAGTCCGAACCAAGTCGTCTTTTTCGAATAGGTGTGATGAAAAAGACATTGTTTCCCTGCTTTAACAGGTATTAACATTCTAATGGATCTTACCTGGCGAGATACCGCCTTCGTTTCGATTCAACCATAGATTTATTAAACGTCAGTGTATGCTAAATCTATGGATTCAACTGCCAAACTTCGCGTCGATGGATGTCTGGGGGCTTAAAGCTAGAACTTTCTTTACATAAGCATCTCAATAGGTACTCCTATCAACGTTATGCATATTAATTAGATTATTAATAATACTTTCAACTCTATACAACACTAATCACTAAATAGATTGAATTGATATTTGATACCATTTTTTGCTTCTCGTGAAAAAGCACTTATCTACTCGAGTTTTTATTATATGAGAGACCAGTTTTTAAATTTCTTGTTAAATAAAAAAACTGATTTTCTGTTTAGAATAATAATATAGAAAACCACTACCTATAATCATAGCTAAGTATAATGTCTGTCTCTACCATTTTTAAACTAGCGTTAAGCTGGTGGTATCAATAAAATCAGAGTTAATGGTGAAGTTTATACGGCGCTGTTATGGAGAATAAAATACATAGTTTTGTAGGTTCTTGTTTTTTTATCATTATATGTACACGACACGTAGCGACCTCTACAAAACACATGCTGTTTCAAAGATCAGCGACATCTAGGCGCAAGAATAAACATGCAGTGTAGAAAACAGCGCCATCTTTATGTAATATCACGTACAATTACACGTATCATTATTCACGTCAATAATAGAAAATGCACGTGTCGTAGAATTCGGTTCTTCGGTTAGAACGAACTGATAGTTAACTCGACTCTTGACACTTGAACATCTGACATACCTAACCTGACAACAGACCAAACAGCTGGCACCTAATAAAACTGACGATTAAGCACATATCTATGACTGGGCTCAGCCAATTACATACATTCCCATGACATAAAAATCTTATAGTCCTACAAGGATCTTTTGGCACATGACCGATGTGAGGGTGACAGAGACAGCGCCTTATGGGGAAGGTAAACTGTGAGGCGCTGTCTCTGTCACCCTCACGTCAGTCATGTCATGTGCCAAAAGATCGTTGTAGGTCTATACTATTAATTCTCTAGCTTGCAACCATGATCAGTCTTTATTGTAATAAAGTTTATAAGAAATTTCGTTCCAAAAAATTAACTGAAGTTATTTTATTATTATAGGTAACAGAATAGATGTCTGACCACCAATGACCGATGGAAAAAATCCCCATTTTTAGGGTTTCCAGGAATAAAGCCATTTTTAAAATTGTTTTCGCTTGATTTTTATTTAACTTATTACAATCGTTAGGGTCAAAGGTTGAAAGGTGAATAAATTCTATAATCACTCGAAATTTTAATAATTTTTTAAATAATAGTTTATAAAATGTTATGAATAAATAAATTTATTATTGAAACTGTTCCTGTATTCAAAGATATAAAACATATCACTATCGATTATTTATCGAAAGCAATTATTAAATAGACCTACCGCCATATTTTCAACATTGATCAACTTAACAAAAAGGTAATGAAATAAAACCACAAAGGACAGCCTTTAACCGAAATTATAGTTCTATAATACAGTGAATAAAAATGGGTTCTAAAACAGATTTAACTAATACATAATATATATTTTATATTAATATTAAACCATGAATGTTTAGCATGAGAACAAAAAAATGTCTTATACGTTTAACTTAACGAGCCCACCCATTTATACTTCAGTTCATATTAAATAACTATTTGAGTAAACAGGGCTCTTTGACAATGTACTAATAAAATTTCAACATACCTTCATTCGTCATATAAACGCAATGACTTGACAACATTACAACTCGATTTAAAATGCAACTTTCGGTATGGGTATTCATAATTTGCCGCTAACCTTCAAGCTTTGCAATCTATACTGGGCCAGCGTCGTGACAGTGCCTTATTCCAGCGGGAAGCGATACCCAAAAGAACAAATAACACCATTTAAACATACGTTAAAATTAAAATATTATTTAATTGTGAGGATTATGCCATAGTCCACTACGCTGGCCAGGTTTCGTCGATTGACACTTCTTTACGTTTTCATACAATAAATCTCTTACCAGAGCAAGTGATAAAATTAGTTTCAAATCATAGTTTGAAACTATTCACCTGTCTCTCAAACGCTGTGCTCCCCAAATTTGAACAGCTCAGTGGAATAAAATATATTATCTGTTCAGAGTTCTTGCAATACATAATAATATTAACCTAGACCTTGTAAGATCTGTACAGGAGACATAGATTGCTTGTCGAAAGACGTCACATAACATTGTTCCCCTTAATGAGAAATAATTGAAAATCCCGTGCATCGAAATGTACAAAAAAATGGTAAAAAGGTCTTAACTTACTGTTAGGGTACGTTTGAGACATTGTGCGTGACATTGGACGAGGCTGGTAACTAAATGATATTTTTTAATTTTCTAGAGGGCTGACAATCTATATAATAGCAGCCAAGCCACGTGATGGTAAGTGCTCATCGTCGCCTATGGACACGAGCATGCTCACCAGGGGAGTCACCTGTGCAACGCCGGCCCTGAAGGAGAACTATTTTACACCTCTTTTGAAGACTCCCACGTTATAACTCTCCAGAAATACATGGCTGACATCGTTAACAAATGTTTTTTGACAACAAAGTCACTTAAATAAATACGTTACAACGACAAGCATGCTACGCCTACAGATGTAATTCTGTCGTAATTAGTGAAGGTCTAGACGAAATACACGTTCAAAATTATTGTCACACCGTGTTTAATACACAATCAATCAACAATACACAATACATCACATACATCAGAGTTCGGAAACATTTCACCTGAACATATTTTATCAGTGTATCTTTTTTTTACATAAAATGATATTTCAGGGTTGATTTTGCAACAACGTTAAACATTCAGTTGCTATGGGAAAGGGAGGGTGCTGTGCGCTCATTTCTTATCTTACAACCTTTTAAGTTTGTATTTGGATGTTTCAATCGGGCAAAATCCGTGAATTATTTTCCTATTACCTAGTTTTACTCACACATTTTCAATCTAAAGTTCAGACAGAACACGGATACTAGCTAGTGCCCGCGACTTCTGTGTACTGACTGTGCATAATTATTTTGATAAATATATGCAACGAAATCTATGAGAAATGTTGAAAGTGGCTAAATTCTCGAACTCTTAATTTCAGACAGTTTACGTTCACAACGTGGGGAACGATGACTCATTTATGAGAACAATAATTTTCGAACAAATAGTATGAACAATAGTATCTACACCGTGTGTTGCTGTGACACATGACAATTTACCTACACAATATTTGTCAAAGACAGTAACATTTCTGATAACATGACATGTATTACTGCAAACAATTACAACAATCAGATGCGAGATCAAGTTTACCATCGAGCCCACTTCTGATAAAAACATATTAAATCGGTACAAACATATTAACTTGATATAAACAAACACACATTCATACAACCTTTATCCACGGTGCAACAAAACCTGAACAGTCAGGACTCTATAATAATTCATCGTTCACCATCGTCAAGGTCATCACTAAAACACATCAACTTCTATCTATACGACTGAGATCGTTCATTCAAATTTATCCGGAAGCCGAATGATTTGTAATCATCACTTACTTATCAGCTGATCATAATGGCGCTCACTCACATGCCCGTGAATACGCGAACTCACAAGTGTGGGACGGACCTTCGCAAATGACTGTGCGAAGTTTTTGACAATTTTGTGGTAAGCTGTGACAATGTGAACGCGGTACGGCCAGAGACCAAGTCTTTAGTACATATACACTTGCAAACAAATTTAGCGTCTAAAACAATGACGGAAAAAGTTGAATTTGTATGACTTAGAATATGCGAGTTACATTTAACGAAATATAGTTTTTTTACTCCATCGGTGAATTTTTTATATCGTAGCTTTTTAACCAGACGAAGACCCTACTATCATACACCATTGTGCTTTGCGCGCATTCCATTAATTCATCTCAAATTTAACAGTGAAATATGAGCCTTATATCATATTCTTTACTGTTGATTTTTCAACGTTCGTTTTTAGATTACCTTCACACACGTAATCCAGCCAAATAATAATCCACACCAGTATCTAGTGCAATATATTCGTTTGTGCGCAATAATTATTATTACTATACATCAGGTTAATTATATGACTTATTATTTTGAATAATAATCATAAAGGCTTTGCAAGCCTCCTACTAAACTAACCTCATGGCATTAGCGAGATAAAGTGCCTTCGAAGTAACCAGTGATAGTAAAATTTTCCTTAGTTTTATAACCACCGACGCAAAAAGAGGGTGGTATACGTTTTATCTGTCTGTCTGTGTGTCTGACTCCTGGCATCGTAGCTTGTTAAATGGATTCACCGATCTCAGTTCTTTCCCAAAACGATGTAAGAAATTTGCCATTTCAGCGCCATCTAGATGATATAAATAGCTTTAGTTCAAAAATTATTTTTTACTACATTATTATCAAATAATTAAGTAACTAACCCCATCCAAATGTATCATTATGTTAACACAATAACTTTTTAACTTTTAATGAGCTTTATTAATTTTATAGCACTTTTTTTATTCATTAAAAGTTACCATACCACCTGATGGTAATTTTCGACAAATCTAAGATATTGGACGCAATAACTGTCATACAGTATCTTCAACATAATTTCACAGTTACAAAACAAATTTAACTCGCAACAGTGGGCCTGTTAACTAAAAAGATAACAATAATATCACTGGTTACAAAGAAGGATCATCTTAAACCGGTTTATAACAGACAGGGTGACGTAAGTGCATAATAATGAAGCGTATAGAAGCCAGTGACGATGATCTTCGATGCGTGCGTGGAGATATTAATAGTCGTCGATGTCGTACAAGTTGTCTATCTCCTCGTCGTCTAGCTGCATCGATTGGAAGTCCACCTTGTAGCGAAGGAGACCTGGAAGTATGCAAGAGTATGTTAATAAAATGCCTCTATCGAGTACCTTATGGGGTCGCCTTAACTGGTGAAGTATAAGATCTTTTACCAACGTAAGTAATAAGTATTCATAAAGTAAGGAAAGGGATTCTTTATATTATTTTTATTGTTGGGCGATTTAATTATTACAATTTAGTACAAATTTCCAATTATAGACACTGACAAAACATTTAGGTATAACTATAATTAAAATCGTGTACTGTATTCTTATATTACAAAAAAATCAAAATTTCTCTTTAGATTAAATTAAATCTATATGGTATAGTTTTCTTCAGGGCAAGGCACATATATGACTTCTCAATATACAGTAACATACTGTCCTAGGGGTTTTATGGAGTTTAAACTATCTTTAGAACTTTGAAAGGTTGCCTCACAAAAAAGGTGTACATTTCATGCACAATTAAAAAAAAACACCAACAAAACACACAAATCAATATTAATTACCTCCAATCCAGTTCGCATGAGAAAAATGGCATAATATTAATAAAGTTCATAATGTAACATATAATATAACATGTAATATTTTGAAGACACGTTTTCTGTTACACTATATGAAAGTTGCAAATGCATTGTGTATTTATCGAGACTTTTGACATGTTCAAAATACTTACGACTATTACTATAATGACTGATACAACATCATCGTAACTAACACGAAAACAATTCAAAGTACTTACTTCCTAACTAAATGTTTCTCCAAACCATATAAACATATTAACATTTCTAATTTCTATACATCATTGATGGAACTTTCGAATGTATTTGATGGACGCTGACACGTTTATATAAACTTACAAACCAAACCCAAAACCTTGTACTTACTGCTTACATTGCAATAATGAATTTGAACACAATGTATGCTATCGTCATTTTTGGTAGTATTAATTCCTTCTAGATAACGTCTGGAACATCGCCCATCGTCTGGCGTAAAATTTGACGTCAAATATGTATGTTGGCACTCGTTCAAACGTAAAGCATATTACTCATATTAGTATATATAAGTATGTATGCATTGTTGTTGCTCGAGGCTTAGCCCGCGTCAAGTATTTTTAATTGACTTTCAAACAAACTTTATTTCTTAAGGGGATTTAATTATTTACAACCATAATCCTAAAGACCAAGTTTCATAGTTTCTGCTTTAAAATCTACGAAAACTCAAATTTTCAGCCTCTATTTTACCCCATAGCGAACGTCTATTTTAAACTGTTTCCCTTCCAAATTATATGTCAAGTGGTTTTCTATACATATTTCGTAATGTGGATGAGTGACTTTTCGCATTTATATATTTATAAGTTAGATCAGAACATAGTCAAAATTACACTTGGTAATAGGTTGCATGTCACCAAATTGCTATAGGTATGATAAAATTTGGACCAATAGATGAGTATTTAAGAAACGTTGCGATTTTGATATTATGTCAATGTGTCATTATGTCAATGTATACTATTAGGTATAGCAAAGATGTCGAAGAATACATGAGGCATTGATGCCATCTATCGCACTTACACAAGAAAAGGAGCATCTTACGCCAATGACATGAAGAAAAGAGGCAGCATGGTACCTATCTTCTGTCTCGCATTGCGTAACATTTTTTAACACTGTTCTAAATGATTGACATACTATTTCTTTTAAAGTCTTATACCTACATACGATTACATATCTGTTGGTATTACCCCAAAACATAAACAGACAAACGAAATAATAATTGTATCATGGATTTTATTTTATATGCCTTTTACTTGTCTAACTTGCATTTAACACACGACAAAAAAAACATAACTAATATGTATACGTATACAGGGTTAAATATGTAGAAATAACCACACCGAAATCAATTGCAAACGTTTTGTTTATACATCAGAAAAGCATACAATCTCGAACCATATGCACTAACTAACAGCACACCATTATTTTATTAACCTTTTAAAAACGCCAACGTCTCACGTCTCGGCGCATGGTGGACTTTATATGTATGTAAAATAAGGTGGTTTTTACTTTGTACACAAATAAAGACTGTTCACACCCAACGCGAAACGCCCGCGCTATGTGAAACAACGCACTAATTATACACTTAAATTAATTCAATTGAGAAATTCGTGATTGCACTTATATATATGAAAGTAAATCTACAAAAGATAACATTCAAAAAGTTATTCCAAAATTCATAATAAAATAAGCAACAGAACATTTCTTTCACGCTCAACAATAAATTATTCATTCAAATCAATACTTGAACACGTCACTAGCGTATTGGCAGTGGCCGCGTTTCGCGTAGAACAAACGTGGCGTATCGTACAGTAAGGTCATTTTGATTAGGCTGATGTGAATTTCGTTTTCCGAGATGTTTGCGCAGGTACAATAACTGACCAATCGAAACACGGCGGCCATGACAGTGTTTACGTATTTACGTATTACAGACGTATTTACGTCCATGCTATTGGCTAACTATCCAACCGCCCGCACTCCCCGTCCCTTACCACCATTTTGGCCTTATAATGAATGACTTAAATGACCATACTGTACATTGTAGTCAAAATTGGCGTATCGTTGACGACCATAATGTAGGTGTACAGGTTGTTTT
Organism: Hesperia comma; assembly: GCA_905404135.1. Taxonomy (NCBI): domain Eukaryota; kingdom Metazoa; phylum Arthropoda; class Insecta; order Lepidoptera; family Hesperiidae; genus Hesperia; species Hesperia comma. Next base: position 16,702,857 of record FR990015.1, on the reverse strand, counting down.
TATACCAGATTTTTACGTATTCGTATTACAGTAGTTTTCGCACGGCCAATTTTACAAGTGACTCGTATACGTATAGGTACGTGAGTAAATCGGCAAGATTTCTTGAACACAACCTAAAAATTCGTTGTTGTACACACCGGAGATGAATCAAACGCAAGCTTATTATACTCTGTTGCAATAATAAAACAGTCAAACCACAATATATTATATAATATTTATTATTAATAACCAATCCAATTGCTAGCGTCGCGTACAAGTTACCCTCAGCATCGGACGCGATACGCACATATTGGCCGGGCCCAAACGCTAAGGCCCATCCACACAACGCTATTTATTAGCTACGCGACTCCGACGCAATCCAAAGTTCGCCAACACTGCAGTTTTCACTGACAGGACACGTCGCCTCGTGTGCGGAACTTGGTAAATACATAAATACGGCGTCGACTCACGGGCGACGCATGGACAAGATTCTAGGCGTTTGCAAAGCGTTGTATGAGAACGGCCTAACTGTGTAAAATGTGCTTTCAATACGCGACAAATGCGCGAACTATAATTGGTCCTTAGGTTTTGTGCGTACGGCTCGCTAGTAGGTACATAATTATATTATTAACATCGAAAACAAGATCTAAGTATTATAATATAAGGCAACTGGAATTTGTTTATTAAATATTACTATGTTATTTTATTTAGTAGAGCTTGAATAGCTTGAATAGTATTGAATAGTATTAGGTACATTATTTCAAAGCCTAATGTTCATTTGATAAAACTTCATTTTGCACATAGAATTTATCTTTGCAAATTTAACTGAAGCGCAATTACTTCACACAATTTAAAAAATACAAAATTACTCATTCGATTTTTTCATTTCCTTCTAAACATCTTACTCTTTTACTTCGTAGTTATCAAGTTATTGGGCCAATATTTTATTTTTTAATTATGCATTAGGTATTTTTGCGACACGAATACTGTATCCTAGAATTGTGCAATATTTAAGACTGAGTATTCCTTGAATATTCTAGATATAAGGAACATTTCATCATTCAAAATATTGTGCATTATAATCATTATCACGAGCCCTTTCAGTAATTTTCCTTCAAAAAACAAAACTAACACATCAGGCGTGCTCGTTCAATATCTGCGTATCACATCACTCCATGCATTGTATGCTTCTCTTAGACGTTAACTTGATGGATATGACTTACAATTTTTGTATATAAAATTATACTGCTTAGAAATACGTCACGGTTGTCGAGACTCGTAAAAAGTCGTCTCATGTAACAAATTTCTGTATGAATTCAGCCATGTAACGAAAATAGAAAAATAAGAAAAAGTTAATAGGTACATAGTACTGACAAACTAGTACTGAATAATTCAGCTTCAGCATAAGTGAAGAAAAACATCGTGAGGAAACCTACATGCCGAAAAGTCCACCAATCCGCACTTAGCCAGCGTTGTGGACTATGGCCTTACCCTTCTCATTCTAAAAGACCCGTGCCCTGTGAGCAACTTATAGGCTACTTTTTATCCCGAAGTTTCTACGGGATCGGGATTCACGCGGGAATAACTCCTATGTACGAACGAAGTCGCGGGCAACAGGTAGTCTATAAATAAAATTTACTATAGCACCGACGCATTTCTAAGCAGCTATTGATGTTTAATAAATATTATGTTGTGTGACGGTGGTTGAATTAGATCACTTGAAGTTTCAACACATGAACCCCGCGAATGGAACAACCTCGCTATAGATAGATAATAATTATAAATTTATAATTACGTTATACTTTTAATATTTCAATCAATGGAACATTCGATATACGTGCATGAGTGTGATGTTAAATATAAAAAACACACTTTAATTTATTTATTTTCGAAGCGAAGTATAATCCTCAAAATTAACATTCGGCAAATTCGTCGCACTTCCGAAACGAAGCATCGTCCTATTTTATTTTTATCAAATTCTATTTTTATTGCAAAATGCTTCTCAAAACGAACTTTATGAAGCTTCATTATTTGTAAGAACCATCGATCAACAACTTGCAATCATTGTATACCATATTGCAATCACAGCAGGAAGTATTTTGTAGTGATCCTGAATACCAAATTCAAACCTTAAATAAAATATTTTTATTTAACATCACACCGAAGCAAACAATGCTATCTCCCACTACGCTAAAACACCTAAACCGAAAAAAAAACAGAACCAAAAAAGAATGGAGACGCAGTAGATTGTAAATATCATCTTATTTAATAATTTATATATCACGGCCTACTTTTCCTTGCTAGCATTACATATATGTAAATTATCGTTGAATTATTATATTATATTTATAATATAATAAAAAATATTAATAATTAATATGGATTAATCAAATGTCATTTTTCTTAGAGTAAATAATAGGGACGCTATAACACGAACTTATGAAATCAATTAAGTGCGTTAACAATTTATAAAAAAATAATTCAGTAAAAGTAATTAGATCCATTGGAATAACAGGAACACTATATAATAGCTAATGTTTACTTCTCATATTTAGTTTAATTAAATTGTATTCCAACAAATTGAATTGCTATAGATCTTAACTAAGCGTGTTCCCTATTTATTCTATATCCTGTCTAACATCTAAATGTGTATATACTGCGTGTATTTAAAAATAAATCGAGGCTGTATCCATTCGCGCGGAACCCTTACAGCTATTTTTACTATGATCGTTTAAGGCTAAAGGCAATCTTGGTTCAAAGCAGTTACACGTGTGTAGTGTTCAAATGTGGAACAACTGTTTTTACTAAGAACGAAGTTGCATTCTCATAACACATCGATTACTACTTTTCAACTTCTCATAAAAGCAACTAAACTTATGTCTTCTCGAAGCGCTACTACGTCATAAAATTATCCGAAGTTTCATCCTGTACTAAAAAAATTAACTGATTGTCACTGAATATAGTTATGACTACAGATTTTTAAGTTAAGACCAAACAAACAAAGTACGTAAAATCCTTGAAAAACGAGTTGTTCCACACAAAGAAGACTTGTGAATTGGAATAATAATACAAAAACCAAGTAAACTAAAGTCACGAGGAGTAAGTTATAAAGCAATGTAGTAGGTACTTATGTGATATTTTAACAAACATAGACGAGTGGTTTGGACGCGGCGTTTCTAACGCTTCAGACAAAACAATGGACGGATATATAAAAGACAAGCCTATACCTGACTCGCCGAGAATACGGAATTGCCACTGCCCGCTAAAACAAAATTACCTGTGTTCAGTTCAATTTAGCTTGTTGCGGCATTTTTAACCGACTTCAAAAAAGAAGGAGGTTCTCAATTCGACCGTATATATGCTTTTTTTATGTTTGTTCAGCGATTTTTTCGTCGTTTATGGGCCGATTTTGATAATTCTTTTTTTGTTGTAAAGTAGATATGCGCAGTGGGGTCCTTTTGAAAGGATCATCAGGATCTGATGATGGCATCTCGGAGAAATCGAGGGCAACTTTCGAAAATTGTATGGAAGACTAGTGTGTTTGTTCATGTTATCATAAATACATTAAAGCGCTACCATTTCAAGAAGGTCTGGAGTCGATCTGATGAAGCCGAAAGACAGTCGTGGGAACTCCTCAACGATTTACTGCAGTTATCTAGTGTTTGGACTTGATTAATTTGTTGTGACGAGAACTTTACACATACATGTTGAATTGAGCGCCATCTGGCGAGTAATTTTTGAGTTATCTCTACTTATCAAGGTTGAAGTCGGTTATTTTTTTTGTAAAAAGCAATTATAAATCTTCGCCGTCAATCGGCAATGCACTCTAATAACTGGGGCGTTAAAGCTGGCATTAGGGTGGGATGAAGCTAAAAGAAATTCCGAATCGAACGCGAATGCAGTGTAGGTTCACACGGTACATTTTTGATACTATATTCAATTTTTGACACATACAATTTTTACGTTAACATGGTAAATTCATTCGGGAAAAAACCCAATCGGAATTTTCAACCGTATTATAAAGCTGCATTCGACTAACTGTTTAAATTTACTGAATCTTCGACTGCTTTTCGAATTGATTGACATGCTTCATGAGCATTCGTTAAAGGTCTTCAGCTTTGTCATACAAACAATGCCATGTGAACGTAGGGTAAGAACTTCGTCAAATACTAACGAAATTTTGATTCGAAACAGCACAATTATAGGAATAATAGACTGAACACCACGAAATTATTGCAAATGTAATGACTGCACTTACTAATTATTAAACTTACTATGTAGTTAATCTATTTTGGGGCTTCATCTCATAATACAATCTCATAATACTAAAGCACACCGAATACTAAAACCTCCTGTGAAAATAGATGGACTATTAACCCGGGCGGCTGCGAAAACTTGATGGTATGTGGTCACCGCGGCCTAGAGATATCAGCAACACCAAAGACATAAAAGATGTGTTTCAGGGCAAACAGAGACGGAAGGATATCATAACATCTCTTCGGCACCAACGACGCGCTACGATTCGTCATTTATTATGCGTATCGCGAAAGTATGGAATAAATTGCCAGCCTCGGTGTTCCTAGGTTATGACGTTGTTTACTTCAAAGGCTTTTAATAAGTTAGTGCGCTATCCATCCAAGACTACATCGTCACTTACCATCCGGTGAGATTGTAGCCAAGAATTAACTTATAATTAATAAGTAATAATACTGCATTAAAAACATCGCGTTCAAACCGCCCGTATGTAACAATTCCAAAAATGAAAATTACAAGCATTTTCTCTTACAATTCTACTTCACAATTATATGTAGCTGTTTTATCATTTCTTCATCATCTATTGCATTTTTTATATCACCACAAATAAAAATTATACAAGAATATTGGAAACAGATAATGTAGCCAAAACACTCGCTAAGTATTTCTGCGCCTCAGACATGTATAGGAACAAACAATTAAAGTTGTTGCCTGTCCGTCATTGTTAAGTTCTTAAATGAAGTTATTTTTGATAAAAAGCTCATTTCAGCAATATGTAATATATATTTCATTATAATACGGGTACTAACGATAATTAATTCTTATATTCAAGGACATACCACTAATAAGATCAATAGAACGCGTACGGTAAAATATTTCACTCAACACACCTTCAAGCTTCGACCAATTCAAGATTCTGTGATAGTTATAAAGATTAGTGGTTTTTTACTCAACGGATCCGACACGACAATCGTCACGACTCGGAGGATAAAAAATAAACTAGCCTGTTAAATACAGACCGAGCGAAATCAAGCGATCCCAACTTTTTTATTTATACCCATAAACGACGCGTGGTCACCAATTTGTTCAAAATGTGTTTTTAACAGTTAAACCGCTTAATTGAATTGTTGTCTCTGTGATTACAAAATATTTATTCAGATGTTTTTTAACGTAGTCAAAACTAATCTCTACGGTTACATTTGCCATCGACAAGGTATTTATTTTTATTTGTCCGGATACACTAGTAACTAACCAAGATTAGTAATAAGTTAGTATAAAACTAATAATATTTAAAAGTTTTACCGTCTTTTTGTTGTAAAAAAAGGGTTTAGTACAGATAATAAAATTGGACACATTTTTTTTAACAAAGACAACATAAATTATTTGTTATAATTTTAAGTTAAAATCGGGAGGACCAATTTGCGAAAGCAAATTATAAAGTGTCGCATACAGTTTTTGGCGCAAAGATCTATGGACGCCTTTCATGCGCTCGGTTCAGACGAAAACTTGTTTATTGCCCGTACATAATTTCAAACAAACACAATAATAAAATGAAAATCTTTCCGAACAATGTCATCAATTTACCTGTGCATAGATTTTAACGCAGCAAATTAATTTTAAATTATTTATGTATTACATTATATCAATCAGAAAATTAATAAGCATTTTTTGTGTTCACGTATCATGTATCAGTGATCACATCAGAGTCGTGTCGGAGTCGTATCGCCCGCTGTAAAACATCCTCAACGTCATCATAAGATGCAATCGCTATTAATCACAAGACCGTTGTACAAATTATTAGCCGTATGCGTTTTTCTGCTGCGCTTGTCTGTCTGTATGTTTGTATGCCGTGTACCGCAGACGCAAATGTTTAATAGTCATCGAGGTCAACGTCGTCTAGAGGTTCGTCCAGTTGCAAAGACTGAAAATCGACTTTGTATCTAAGTATGCCTATGAAACATGCAAAATTATACGATTACCGTCCCATCCAACGTTGTTATCCAAGCGGCAGGGAATAAGGGGGGAAAAATTGTGGTTAGTATAATATTAATTAATTATTCAGTTACTAAGTTCTTTTTGCACGGTCACTCAGATAAGTTTTTCCCTTTAGATTAGATGCCATAATCTTCTATATTCGTTATTACTCGTATTTACAAGTCATAAGACTTAATTTTTAGCAGCAATGTACCAAAGAAGGTTTTTGGTTGGAAAACCTTTTATTCTTCAAATAACCTACAGTAAAACATATAATATTTACAGGTAAATATACCACGAGGACAGTGCAAAAGTCAAAATGGACTTTAGAAGTTGCAGTGGGTCACCTCGTGCCATCGAAACCCCTCTTAATAGGGGGTCCCTAAATTGTAAATTCTTATGTTCTAGTTCAGTCACGGTAATCACGGGCGACTGCTGAAAAGTTGTGCTGTGAGCCCGTTTAATTTTATTAGATATTATATTTACTCATGAGCGAGTAATAGCCCAGATTTACTCGCTACTCGCCTGCGCTGGGACACTTGCCTAATGCGAAGCTCGTTTAAATCGTAACTTCATACAGGTAGTATATCAAAGCCATATAGCGGCCACTCACCCCCAATCCCACCGAAGCCGCGCACAAACTGACTGCCCTCCTGGCTCTTGTCGGTGATGATCTCCAGGGTGGCCCCGAACGACTTGTAGTTGTTGGCCAGCCACTCCAGCAGCGGCTGGCACTCCACCAGCTCCAGCTCCACTCCGCTCTGCGGGTGAAGGATTATGAACTCTATTACGATTGTATAGCGACGGTTTTTGCACAACAAAAACCTACTTTAACCCTACGGCAGCATAGCGATATATTGTGCCTTATGCTCCCTGATTATGCAAGTTATATGTTAGCCATTTGAAAAAAAAAACATACCTCTTTATCGGTGAAGTGGGATTTGTCCTTCTCTTGTTCAGGTGTGAGATGAAGGATTGTCTCCTGATTGGTGGCGTGGGATTTGAGCACATATCTGCAAATAAAACGACAATAACTATAAGTATATAGTAACATTACATAAAGCCTTCATAGCCCGGCGGATTGATAGGATCCTAAGGGGGTCCTACGTGAGCGACGAATACGACGCGACGTTACGCAACACGACGCGATGCTACACGCGACAATGACAACGTCGCGTGTTGTCGAAGACTGCCACATAGGACGCAAGTAGGGATACCGTTGATTTGATCGCGATCGTCGCGTTCGCAACGTCGCGTCGTGTCGTTTTCGTCGCTCACGTAAGACACCGCCTTACTAAACCAATCGATCGATCGCCGATCGAGTTAGTACGTATTATAACTTCGTTTTTTATAAGCCAAGTAATTTTAACAAAGACAGAACAGATTTAAAAATGAAGCAGACAGACAAAAAAATATAGGCGTCGAACATAATTACAACCTCCTTTTTTAAGTTCGTTAATAACTGAATCACTATTTCAAGCATACCTTTGAATGTCGAGGTTCTCCCAGCAGATGAGCGTTTCAACCGCTCCGAGCTCCAATGCCCTCAGGGTGTCGTCTACACCGAAACAGTATTTGCCTGTGTCCTAAAACACAATATAAAAAACATTTTCACTACAAAACCTCATACTAGTACAACTATCCCATTTCTGGTTTGACCAAAAATTTAACCTTGAAGACCACTACATAAGGCTCACATTTCAATGTTTTTCTTACGAGTACAGTGGAAGTCGAGTGGATTGTAATATGGGCATACCTTTTCACTGGTAAACTGATAATGTTAATGACTGTTGTGTACACGTGCATTTGATAGAATACGACGTGAACTTGTGACGTCATTTTCACGTGACTTGACTTTAAAATACAAAACAAACAAATCATTGTGATTATCAGTTTTTTGTATATTGGATTTATTGATCAATACATTCGACACCTAATAAATTGTTTTCCTTTTTAATATTATACATAAATACTGAACTACAATGCCACCTGACGGTAGGCAGCAAATTAATTACAATAAATAATTTCCACCCACTCAATTTATTATAAGATACTAGCGGCCCGCCCGCGGTTTCACCCGCGTGGATCCCGTTCTCGTGGGAATATACGCATGTATTATACATAAAAACCTTCCTCTTGAATCACTCTACCTATTACAAAAAACCGCATCAAAATCCGTTGCGTAATTTTAAAGATTTAAGCATACAGACAAACAGACAAACAAACAGACGGACAAAAATAGCGACTTTGTTTTATACTATGTAGTGATTTACCCAACTGCATCAGAAGGAGGGTGACGTTTTGATCTGAGATTTCATACATTTTAACTTACCCCACACCATAACAAAAACAAAGCGTTGACATCATTCACACATTTCACATTCTCACCTGCGAGATCTCATCAAAGTATCTGCCGATGAGTTTCTTCTCCTGTATAAACTTCACGTTCTGCAGGGACTCCGCCGCCAGTTCGATCGCTTGGTTGAAGCCGTTCTCACCTCCGTACGACACGTCCACTAGCTTGATGATTTTGGATTGCAATCTCTGTGGGAGAGATGACGTGATGATGAGAAAATGGTGAGTTATTATTATCGTTTTAAGATACGGCGGTCTATCTATGTGTCACTTGATTGTTATGTCACATAGACGGTGTTAATTAGTAACGCCGCTCTCAATATTCTATCAAGTGAAACCCAAATCCAAAATAATCCTACCTTACCTAACCTAGCAACTGTCAAAGTCACTAGAGTTGAGTTGTTATTACATATACTAATTATTTAGCCATCAATGTACATCTTACCTATATACAATAGCGAAAGGCACTCACTCATCAAGAAATATCGAAGACCGCTTGACATATAAATATGAAATTTGTAAGAGATAATTAATAGTTAGAAGACGTCCACTAAGAACGGATTTCTTCATATTTCATCTCTAAGATCGTAAACTTAAGGATGAAAATTGCTACTTAGCTACTTCTGGATAAACATAGGGTTGCCAGGTCGCCAAACGTAAAAGCCAGATAGCAGTGCCAGTTTGACCGGCCAGGCACTGAAAAAGCTTTACACTGTCACCATGATAAACCATACACTGCCACCATTCGCAACACTCACTCACCGGATCAAACATATCAGACTGCGACAGCTCCGTCTTGAAGTCGGCGGAACCAGCCAGGATAAGTCCCGCCACGTTGGGCCTGTCCGCGCTGATGAACAGCTGCGTGGCCACCTCGGCCACCTTGCGCACGTAGTTGTGGCGCTTCTCCATACGCAAGCGGGCGAACCGGAGCGCCGACTGACCACCGCGCCCGTGCTTCTTCGGCAGGTCCACTGTGAACTTGTGGAGCACCTGGAATGGACGGGGACAAGTGTATTAGTATTTGTTTATATTGTGTGGTTGTCGACGTGGTGTGAAAAGGGGAATGCCATTGTGTAATGTTTTTTTAAGCACTGCGCACAAAACTTGAGTTGAGAACCGACAACTAAAACGAAAGCATTTAATTATGATCTTTATGCCTTGGTAGTTACGGTTTTATTCTTGAAAGAAGTACTACTTGCAGAATCGAAAATTACTTATAGAATCGAAATTCAACCGTAACAACTAAGACATAAAGATTACAATCGAATCCTTTCGTTTAAGTTTGTTGTTATAAATAATTATTGCGTGTTTGTCGACGAGGTACATTTTTGACAAAGGAGTTCTTACGACGAAATGTTATTAAAAACTTGATGATCAGTGGTAAATGAGAAAATATTACATGAGTGTATTGATAAATCGTTACACGAAATAAGTGGTTTGAGATAATTATTTAAAACTGCTTGGATATGGGTATGATATTCTAGCTGTAAGTGGAAAGACTAGGTATAAGAAGCCCCTTTGGAGATTGTTAGCGCTAAGAATTAATTAATTAAGAATTAATTAAGGGATTTGTTGAAACGATACGAAATTTCAACAAGCTTACATTTGGTTTTAGCATGAATTCCTGCCTGAATTCGAAATTTTAGCTGCAGAAGTACCAAGGTTATGAGGAGAGAACTGATGGTTTTTTATTGTGTCCTACATCTTGGACTTCAATCAAATCACTTGCAATCAAGTGGAAATGCTGTCAAGCATAAACTTATCTTAAGTAAAAAAAAAACAGATAAGGGTTGCACTAAAATTTTGCGCGGAATAACGTGTTTTATTGCGCAACATGTGCGATTTATGTATTAAAAATGCTGGCACAGGATTGTTCATAATTGACCGTAATATGGTCAATATTATAGCCTATTATGACCCAGTATACAAAGCGAGGAGTTTGGGTTTCAAATCAGGGAAAGACATACTTAGATATTTTTTTATGCGATAGATATTCATAAGGTTCATATTTGGACTTCGAAAATATGACCACATTTCTGAATATCGCACTAAACTCAAGTGGCTCCCAATTCGTCTTCGCCGCAATGCTCATATTCTCACTCTTCTCTATAACATCTTATTTGATCCAAAATATCCTCCATACCTAAAACAAAACTTTAAATTCCTCCACTTAACACACGACAGATCCCTCCGCTCCTCTGAAAACCTCCTTCTTAGTACTCCTTCACACTCCACATCTTTCTATCAAAATTCCTTCTCAGTTACTGCTGTCCACCTCTGGAACTCCTTACCTTTATCTATTCGTCTTGCTAGCTCCTTAAACTCCTTCAAATCACTTCTAAAAGAGCATTACCTACAGCTTTACCAGTAGAAAATTATCTTCCCGCAACTCTTCCAACTCACCGCTATCACTCAGTTTCCCTATGCTGTCATAATATTATGTTTCTTTTTAGTTGGTACACCCTGCCCCCTATACTGAATTTCCAATTTTCTATTTCTACCTTGAGGCTGTCTGGAAGAAATCGCTTTTCAGCGATAAGACCGCCTATTGTATAACATTATGTACAAATGTCTTATCTGTTGTATCCTTGCTATGGTGAACAATAAAGTGTATAAATAAATAAATAAATATTTTTTTAATTAAATGTTGCTGATATCTTATTTTTGATGTCCATGTCACAAATCCTTTTCTAAGAGTATGGAATCTCGAGTGTTAGTGTTTATTTATACTTTAATAACTTAGTCATTTAAGTAGTCATCATGGAAATAAATGTCATTACATTTTGGTTGCGAACATAGTCACAAGGTCACCAAGACACCAAAAACACACGTCATTTATCTCAACCAGAGCAACCTAATAAAAATAGTAAAAATAGAGAAATAATAAGCCACATCTCACCTCTCGCGTGTTACCCTGCAGTGTACCAAACAGTGCGCCGTTACCGTCCATCACAATGAACCCAAACTTGTTATCATCAGCCAGTAGAGCGGTGAGAGCTTCAGTGTGGAACTTGTTGTCACACAGGTACAGTGACGTATTGATTGGCTTGAACGGCTCAAAATCGATGTTCACTTTCTTCTCTTTACCCTCCTCAGTCACGATGGTCCCGCAGTAGATCACCAGCCCGTTCGGTGGCACTGAGAAGAAATTGTTTTTTTCTTTATTGCGACTAAGCAGATATGTCTTCTTATGAACAGTAAACAAAAAATAACTAAAACAAAATTAACAAAATGAAGTAGAAACATAATACTTACACAAAGTAATGATAAACGAAGTAAAAGTAAAATTGAACTCGGAAAACAAAAAATGATGAAACTTAAATACAATAAAGCAAAGGATAACTGAACTTAAATATAATAAAATAGATTACAACTATTAAAATTAAATGAATTAGTCGTAGGAGGTCCAAATTTTTATTTCTTTATTTAGCCTACAAACGAGCAGTCGAGCCATCTATTGGAAAGTGGTCACTGGTAGCACATGGACATCAATGACACTAAAAGCATCACTGCCACGTCAGCCACGAAAGAACGAGGGAGGAAAGGAACTTTTATGCCTCAAGCACCCAGTTGGAACTCTGAGAAACGTTTCGTGAATGATTCAATTGAGAGGATAGTAGCTAATTAGATAGGCTCCACAGCCCTAACACTAACCACCTGGCTTCTTTCACCTCTTACCACACTCGGGCCTGGGCACTCGGGCCTGCATAGACTACCAACTAGACTACGAGGTGTTTTATATTCAGTTATATAATATATAATGTCAGAGTTACTTGACTTAAGTTTCGAAATCCGAATATCATTTCCGACAACAATACTTTCATGTGTTATTCGTGGCTACATACCGTCTTGTGTTGACCCTAACTAACAGTTCTGAGAAACCAGGTCCTTTACGCGACATAAAAAGTTCTTATGCTTGGGTTGACCACTAATCCCTCCACTTAAGCATCACAGCATGTTGGAGTATGCTCAAGTCCTCCTCAGTTATGATGAGCTTATACACGCTATTAACATTAGAAAATGAGTTCACCAAGCATTACCTATATTCCTTAAATTACAAATTAAAATAATAAAACGTAAAGAATAAACCAAACCATTTGTCAGTGTAAAACACAAATCACCTTTTGTATAGAGCTTCAGTCGGTGCTGTACAGAGGTGATGGCTCCGAGGACAGACAGACGGTTTACTCGCGACTTGATGTTGGACGCGGTGCCGAACTCGTCTGCCAACATCTTCGACACCCGAGAGATCTGATCCTTGGGCGGGATTATCAGGGATATCATGGATGTTCCATTCCTGGGAAACAAAGAAAAATATTTTAGTGCAGTTTCTTCAATTCTAATTAGTCTACGGACCCCTGGAAAGTCAAGCACATTTCAAGGATCACTTTAGTAAAATAAAAAAGGAAGAAATTGCAAAAATATCAAGTTTTAGTAAATGGGTGGTGAGAGCCTGAAGCGCTGCCGAAAAAGTGGACGAGCCACCTGATGGTAAGTGGTCATGGTCGAGCCTAGGCTTTGCTTTCGTTTACTTGTGGTAATACTAATAATCCCCACAGTATCTAGAACCATTCCTACCATATAAGTTTTCTGTCTTAATTCCATTAAAGAAGCTGTAATGTGTGCTTAGTATTCATTCATAAACACCTGTTTATAAAACAAGACTTATATGTAAGACTAATGACGTGCAGTCTGTGGTTTTGTACTTGAGATAAAAATAGCAACTGCACAACCAATTCCCTTTGAAGTAAAGTCTTTGTCTTTGAAAAGGCAGTTGTACATGTATAATTAGGTATTCAGATTAACTTTCAGATATATTATTGTCAACATACACCATTTTTGTCAGTTCATTTTTCAGCTATGCCTACTTATTGTATAAGTTACAGGAAATGATATTCCCTTTATTATAGTAAGTTTTTGATGTAATCCCATCTAAACATTAATATTAGGAATAAGTTTTACGAAGTAAATGTGGTTGGCACTAGTTCATATTGTATAACACATACTAACATTCCTTGCAGATAATGATTTAATGTGTTAGATAAGCAGCTTGTCCTATGGTTTGTGTAGTATTCACATATTGTAGAATTTACCTGATGACTCGAATGGTATAATGGTTAAAACACCAAATGGTTATATTGAGGGTCCCGGATACAATTGGGAATTGAATGTAAAATTAAATGCAAGGTGGAAATCTGAATGATGAGTTTCATTAAGATAGCAAACGAGCATGCAGCACCACCTTCCGCTGCCGCCCATGACAACTATGACCGACCCAGAACTAGACTCAATGAGTCTCGTTGTAATTCGGTCACAGATGCGTTGCTACCCCTGAGGACTGAGATGGTCGCCTTTAAAAAAGTGTAACCGAGTTTAAATTTCCTCTATCATTCTGGGTGTGTGCCCTTATCTTGTGATCTCTATGGCACCCACAACATGGAATGGTAGTGCGGGACTATGAGTGTGTAGCGTTACTAATAAAAATTATGTGTAATTTAAATTGCCTACAAAGTTTGCAATAAAGGCACCCTTAGTGCAATTTCCTCCACCCAAAAGTGGTTGAGGGAGGGTGGGGGAGTCACCCCTCCCCCCTCAAAACTTCAGTTCAATCTGAGTTGATCATTAATGGAAAGTAGAGCCCTATCAAAACACATAAGCATAGATTAAAATATTCTACAGCTGGCAACAGCTGGGATTTGAAGGGTTCAAGTCATTTTGGCAAGTGGAAAAGGTTGGGTCATGGCAGTGTCGTAACAAATATGGAGTTTTAAACATTCATAACTACAATACTGCATTGCCCATACTGGTCACGCGATTTGCCATTCCATTCTAATTCGTACGGTAGCCAACTGCATCGTAATGAGTCTGCGAAGTATTTTTTATTGCGATGTTTTCAGAACGTGCAACTTATAAGAAACATTTACGTTTGCTGAATAAACTTGCAATAAATAGCGATTTGATGACGAATATCGATCGTTGACAACTGACGACGTGGTGACGTGCAAGAATTTTAAGTCCGTAATGGCTGTTTTGTACCTGTGCCTGTGCCCTAACCCTAACACAAATTAAATGGCGCCAAATATTAACTTTTTAATTTTTTCTCCATTGGCAAAAGTTTTACGGAGACAGTCACATGAGATGAATCATGAATGAACGCGTGAAATTGATCGTGTCATAAGAGCGAAAATGGCATAGCCGTGGCGATTTCATTTTCCAATCACGCCGCAATGGCGTCGCTAGACAACAGGCGTTATGAAGATACAAATTACATTGGTTCCCCTCTTCTGCTAGGTTATGATTGCGCATGTGCTCCCCCTACATGACGCAGTCCAGGTGGCAGCAACCCTCCAATCAAATGTCCTAAAACTTAGCGCGGCCATACAACTGTATAAACCACGCGCACGAGTCATAAATTACTTCGAAAACATCCATTAAGTACTCACCCCCTTGCCATCTCCAAGCTCTTTATCAGCTTCTTGATCTTCCATATTTCAACATTGCGATCTGCAGACGACTCCTCAGACATTTTGAATCGGTATAGATACTAACACCAAACGAATTCACCACAAAATTTTTCCGAATAACGGAAGAATAAACTAGAAATAACTTAATAAGTCAATACACAACACTAAACTCTGAAATAAATAAAAATTCGAGGGAAAGGGTGCTCGGAACGCGGCTCGAACTGCTCAAATCCAGATAGAACCGGACCCAAAAGAAAACCTCGCGACTACGTTCACACACTTTCTAGTTTACATTTACGTCTGCGGCTGCCCGGACTTTTCTTCTAGTACGCGGAGTCTTATTTTTTTTCTTATTTCGGTTATCCCTAAGCATGTGGGATGCAAAAATCAGACATTAGAAGGAAAAAAGGTGACGTGATGACCAAGCGATCGAACGCACGCACGCTTCCGCTCCGCTCGTGGTAGATCTTGGAAATGAAAGAAAAAAAAGAAAAAAAATCATCGTGTTGCCAGATATACATTTCAGTCGACGAGATACTTCAAAAGATTAATCGAGTTTTCATTCGATAAATCCTGTAATCAGTATTCTCCTACATTTCATACATATTTTTAGTTAATATCAAGTAAAGCTAAGAAAATAACACATTTATTTCAAGGCGAATAATCATAGTGGCCCATGACAATATTCAATAAAGTACAGTCGACTCGTACTATAATCACGATTCTTTATATTCTTAAAGATATTAATCTTAAATCTTAAAGATATTGTCAACCCTGTAGTCTAGTTAGTAGCGACCCTGCCTGCGACGCGAGGGGTCACGGGTTCGATTCCCGGCCGGGGCAGATATTTATGTGGCAAATAAATATTTGTACTCGGGTCATGGGTGTAATTGTAATGTGTTATATGATTGTGTAGTCCATGCCACCCGCGACACAGGTACCTAGTAACCTACTGCGGGGGTATGAGTGTGTTAGCGTTTATTTATTTATTATTTATGTTTATTTATTTATTAATGTCCACGACGACGCAACGACGAGTCAGTTTTTGTTTATAAAATTATTGTTATATATCCTTACTTCCTTACTAATATTATAAATGTGAAAGTGTGTTTGTTTGTTTGTTTGTTTGTTTGTTTGTTTGTGACGCTTTCACGTCGCAACAAAGCTATTATATGGTAAGGTTTATGTGTGTGGGGATAGTTAGGAGGGTGGAGAGTGACGTAGGCTACTTTTTACCGCGGAAAAACATCCCATTCCCATGGGAAGATCGATGTTTTGTTAGTTGCTAGATATTTATTTTCGGAGTTCCTAATAGATGGCGTTAATAAAATTCATTTGCAAGTACTGAATTACGCTATCAAATACTACATGTAATTTACTTAAGTCATAGGCAAATGTAATAGGCTACTTTAGCTCTGCCTCGAGAACTCCCCGCTCCGGCTGTATTCAGTGTACCGCCCGCCCGCTGGCACTATCCTGTTGGCTGATGTCCGCAAGTTGCTGGACTCGCCGACACCGGTGGTGGGCGCGGGCGACTGGAACTGCAAGCATCCGGGGTGGAATAGCCTAGCTGCCAACAGAAGTGGAAGGCTACTTTTTGATGCCGCTGAACAGCACGGCTACACTGTCGAGGGTGTTTCACACCGTTACCGCGGCTCTGAATAAGAGAGAACGCGTGTGTGCAGTATTCCTCGACATGGAAAAGGCGTTCGACCGTGTTTGGCACGACGGCTTTCTCTACAAGATCTCGCAGTCGTCGGCGCCCCGGAGTGCCGTTAAGGTGATCTCCAGTTTCCTCGAAAAGAGAAGCTTCAGAGCAGTGGTTGAAGACGCCGAATCCACCGAACGCCCGATGGCAGCCGGCGTCCCGCAAGGGAGTTGCCTGTCCTCGGTCTGCCTCGCCTGCTACACCGACGACATCCCGGCGGCAGGGGGGGCGTCGCTTGCCCTGTATGCCGATGACGTGGCGTACTCACCACGTCGCTGAATAGAACCCACGCCATCGTCAAGATGCAGCGTGCGCTTGATGCCCTCCCCGAATGGCTCGCCGCGTGGAGACTGTCGGTGAATGTCGGGAAGACGCAGGCCGTGAACATAGGAGGATACCTCAACAGGCGGGACCCTACTCTGGAGCTTCACGGACAAGATATCCAATGGGCCCCACAGGCCAAATACGTGGGGGCAAAATCGACGGAAGACTTTCGATGAAGCCACAGGTTACGAAAGCCGTCGTGAATTCTAGAAGCGCGATGGCAGAAACCAGTGCTCTCCTCGAGCCTCCCTCTCGGACTGAAGCTCGGGGTCTACAAGACCTACATCAGATCCCGCCTCACGTACGCGGCACCGGCGTGGTACGCGCTCGCCAGCGAACCGCAGCGCAAGAGGGTGCGCGCGGTTCAGGCGAATACGCTCCGCCGGCTGACTGGTGCGCCGAGGTACGTCAGGAACGCCGTCATCCAGAGGGACCTTCGAGTCGAGAGCCTGGACGACTTCATCGAGAGATTGGCACGCAACATGTTCGGGCGTGTCGACGCGTCGCGGTTCCCACATCTGCAGGACCTGGCGCCGCTCCACGCCCGTCCACCGGACCGCTGGGCCTTCCCGCGCGACTTGCTGGTTGCGCGGGACGGGCCTAGCACTGACCGATACTGGGGCTTCGTAAGTCGTCGCCTGGCGCTGATCGGCTCCTGCTGGGCTTCCCACCAGCGGGATTCACCCGGTAGGGCCTCGATCGCCTGGGCGGCGCGAAGATGAACCCCATCCCGTTTAAGACTCTGTGGCCTGTAAAAAGGCCGCCACTCACCGGACTTGACCTATTGGTTAACCACAGATGGACAACCAAGGGCCTTAGGGCCCAACCCAAGGACCGGCCCGTTTTAACGGGCCGCGAGAGACACCCCCAAAGGGGAACTAACTGTCCCGAGGGCTCCACACACCTCAGACAGGATGGAGTGAAGAGAGCGAGTAGTAGGCTACTTTTTAGCCTAAATTCCTACGGGAGCGAGACCTACGCGGCTGTTACCTACGGGTCCCGAAGCGAAGCGCGGGCGGTTCTCTAGTAATATAATAAAAAATGGATAATTTTCGCTATCTTAGTATGTTTTGATCATCGTAATAATAATGTGTTGTATGATATTTTTCATTATCGATAAATAATCGATGTTTTAAAAATATTACATTGAAACAAACTGGGATTTAAAATCTTACAAATTAGAGATCAGAGATTAATTATGAAAATTAAAATTGCAAATATAAATTAAAATGTTTTCTTCTTAATTATAATAGAGGGTTAGTAGTAGTAGCAGTACCTACGTATTGATTATTTTATGATATTATTATTTATGATATTATTACATATTACCGGAACTGCCGCAGAACGCGCTGGGTTTAGTTACAAATATTGAGTTTACATTCACTATACGCAAAACGAAACAATTTTATTTCTAATATGAGTACCTATGTCTCCAAGTACCTCCTCTCCACAAGTACGTTCAATCACATGATTGCACGTACGTACTTGTAATTATCATTTCGTATAAAAAACATATTATTACAGATAACCTGAATTACCTGCTTTATTGAATTTTTCATCTAAGGACTCCCGTAATCTTAATTTACAATGATAGCATTATTATTGTAAATTAATTGTATAATTAGGTAATAATATATGACTAACGCTTACTAAATTACATTACATTTTAATGATTCTAAACGTATACCTTTATTTTAATTTTCCCGTTTAATCCATACCAATAACTTAAATAACAAATCCAATCCACGACTAACGTACAGTAAACTAAATTAAATTTTTATTAAAAAACTTATGTTTTGGGCGAACATAACTTTTATTGCATACTGAAACATCTGCCTTTCCAAATGCTTAGCATAATAATAATAGTTGGGCCATTTTAATAGGTCACATTTGACAGTTCGTCAAAATTTTCCAAAGTAACCTTGTAAGGGAGGCACCCCATAGTATCTAATACATTCCATACTAGATATTGTTAAACTCTTTAACACTTAAAAGTAAGGAACTGACGTCGTTACAAAGTTACGTCAGTGAACTCTTTTTCTTTTTAAATATCAGGGATGGTACCGAAAGAAACAGATGAGTAGATAAGTTGAATTCGAGAAGTCGAACTAATCGTCAAAAAGTATTTCACGATTACAAAATAAAATGTATTTTAATACAAACAAAATTAATTTTATTACATTTTAGGGCAAAAAATATGTAATTATTCATTTATATAATAACGTCTGGCTCAAAAGTCAGTATCTAGAAACGTGAAATGTTACAAAAAAATCATGATTTCATTTCGCGCCATTATTTGACGCATTATTTTTGTCATTTTTTTTAGTCGTTGTGTGAACTGTGCGCTTATTAATACTTTTTATAAAAATCGCATTCAATTTACAGATGTTTGAAGTCCTTATCGATTTATTCAATTTAATCGATGTTTTTCAGCAGGTTATCCTCACTATGAAGCAAAGACAAACAGTTATGTTGTCAAATGTGGCCTATTAAAATGACCCTACTTTATGTATAACTTCAATACTTTACTCTTACTTCGGAATGAAAATAACGCAATATTTATTTTCCTCTAAAAATCTACTTTACGGAAACATGTTTATATTGCAACAAATATCTATAGTAATATGTCTGATGATTTTTAGCTTAAATGTATAATTAATACTTGGACTTTTTATTATCCGAGTAAAATCTATCATAACATTAATTTTACTTTGAAGTATTTTTGTGATGGCAATAAAGAATCAACTATCACATGAACTTCAGCTTGATTGTCAATGTCAACGTCCGGCGGAATCTGTCACTGTCAGTTGTCTTGTCAGTAGTCTAGTAAGTTAATTAATTACCTACAATGATCGCAAATCGCAATCGCAGGAAGAGGCCGAAGAGGTTATGATTTCGCAATAATAGTACCTAGCTCACGTTCCTTCCTTGTTGTAATTTAAATAATCTTAACCAACAATTTTGATGATTTACTAACCGAACACTCTCCAGTTATGTAACCCTGAGGTAGAGCGCACGAATTATGTCGAGTATGAGATTCCGGTTCATCTTCAGGAGTTTCGGTGTAGTTAAACTATGGAATGTGTGGTACAGGAACAATATAGTTAACTCTGTAGTGAAAAGGTGGAGAGAACGATGTGTTAGAGAGGTTTTCCAGTGCTTCAAATATGCTATTCGTCCGAGACGAACGTTCCTATTGTCAGTGACGGCGGCGTTCAGGAATCGCGACGAGGACGATGGTTCGACCTTCAGCTGTGACCAGGGAATCACGGACGATGAACTTGAGGTAATAAATACCAAATACATAAATAACAAACGTATGACAAAGAAAAAAAAGGACGTCACATTCAGATGATTTTTTTGTTGTTGTAATAAAGATTGTGCAGACAGTATGATACCAATGTCCTTGAAACCTTGTCAAACACTTAACACCGAGTCAAACTGATAAGTAAAAGTGTATGTGTTACTATGAAAATGCATTTTTGTTAGATTCATGAATATCCGCAATAGTTGTTCCTATTTTGAAATTACATATTGGAAACCAAGGGATTACTTCTATTTATTTACTTAGGGATACATATTTTAGACAACTATACCTTCATAGTGTTTTTATCATGAATAGCTACATTCTTGAAAAGGAAAAAAATGTTGAGGACTCAGCTGGTAGGTACTCCTATTTGGAGATGAGACAAGCCCAACAGTGGGATAGTTATAAAAAATTAATCTGTAGTCATGTATGCAGTAACTTCTAGCATTTCAAAAATTTCACTAATACAAATTAAGCTGAAGAGATTTTTGGTTTGTTTGCACTAGTATTTCTGGGATGACCAGACGGATTTGAAGAATTCTGTTAGTGTTTTATGCTTTATAATTAGCCTTAATATTGATTTTACCAAAGCAAAGTGAGGAGTTGTTTCTAGTAACATCGTAAAATCAACATACTATGTAGGTCTATTCAAAAATGTTAAGAAGTAAACAAGTTGTTATGACACTGGTGATCTATATTTAGAATTCTTTGTTTTCTTTCCTTTATGTAGTTTTACAAACAACTTGTTGTATGTTCTATATAATATTATGAATAGTACATTTTCTATTCCATTATCCAAATTAAAATAATATTTAGAAATAATCTATATTTAAACATTTGAAAAATTCTCAATTAAAATATTTGAAAATACATTTTTAACCGATTTCAAAAAAAGAGGTATGTATATTTGTGTGTGATATTATCTTGCGTTTGGTTCAACCGATTTTGATGCGGTTTTCAGCATAGTATTTGTCAGATTTAGGAGAAGGTTTTAGGCATATTGTTTGGCTGAACCGATTTTGATACGGTTTTTAGCATCATGTTTATCAGACTTAGGAGAAGGATTTAGGAATATTAAGAGAGTTTAACTGAATCAATTTTTACTTTTCGGCGTTAAGGTCGTTTCTATTTTGTTAAAAGTTATTGTTACTATTATGTGTACTTAACTAAATGTCTAATTCCATTTATGCTTTTTATGATGCTCAAGCATGTGCAAGGCATGCTAATTTGGGGGATTGCAATATTCCAGTAATAGCCAAAAATTCCACTATGCACTACTGCACTGAGTACAGAGCTGGTTTAATATTTAGCATGTCACACCGGATTTGTAAATGCAAAGAATGCATAAAAAATACCTTCCCCGAGGATACCTATGCGGGTTACATAACTATTCACTACTTACCATCAGGTGACATTGTAGTCAAGCATTGAATTATAATGAGACAAAGTTTTAAATTATCAAGTTTTATTCACAAATATTATCTTATTTACACCATAAACCACAACTTGGCACAGGTCTCCCCTCACAATGTAAGGGGTACAGGCTATAGGCCACCATGAAGATCAAGTGCAGATTGGCAAATTTAACACACCTTCCCTGACATCTGAGTACTCTCAGGTGTACACGAGTCCTTAATATGTTTTCCTTCGCAGAAGCAAGTAATAGGTAATTAAATTCTAATGTGTATGGTCATAATTTTTGAAAATTTCAAGTGTGTGCATGTTTTGAACCTATATTCCTTGGTTTGTAAGTCCCACCATATAATCCAATCAGCTATTATTGCTTCTATTATCTAATCTTATCAAATCCTGATTTTTATTTACTTTTTTTAAAGTAGAACTGAATCTCCATGATGTTGCATTGCAGGCGTTGGTATCAGAACTCATCAATGTGGAGCAGCTGGCAAAGATGACCCTGTACTGCACCAGTTGTGGCAAGAGACTCGTCATCGACAGAAAGCAAAATGGGGTTTCATATTGTATGTAAGTATTTGTTGTCTATATTAGCTCTATACCATTCATGCTAGGTATTTAACTGGTTTTCTGTGCAACAAGAGCATGCGACGAATATGAAATACCAAGAAGTAAAAAAAACAAAAAGAGTTCCTTAAGCAGCTAACAATAAGGGGCATCCTGTAGCAAACATTTTATTGTACTGAAATCCGGCACAGTCCACTGGCATTGGGTGGAATTTACTGTTTGCTTGAAGTGCGGCGTGAAGCATGTAATATTAACGAGAGGCAAGGCGCGTTCCTGCTCAACCTTCGCTTATATTTGCAGTGAATCCTAAATTGCAAGACTCATCCCGTCGTTTAAACTTCAGACTTGATAAACGAATTAGCGCATATAGCTCTGCAATGCTAATACGCACATGAGAATCGAAAAAACTCTTATTCGCATTGACGTATTTTGTAATTTACATACTATATAAGTAAATAATTTAAAAATCATAAAAGGCTAATGGGGGTTTGGCTGCTGACTGGAGGAAAAGGGTGTTAGCTACTAGCTAGCACTAAGAAGGGTCGGCTTCTGTCATCTTTTACAATTTTCTGGTTTGGAGGTTGGCATTGCTGTCAATATTTTTATTTAGCATTTTTTAAAGCCCTTAGTAGGCAAACAATCATATGGGTTACTTAAATGATCACCGTAACCCCATGGAAATTGGCAACACTAGGTGCGTCATTAACGCGTTGCTGGGCAAGAAGGAAGTGAGGAACGCGCTTCTGAAAGGAATCTAGCCGGTTTATAAGATGTTTGTGTCCAGGTGCAAGGAACCTCAATGCGATGAGTCGTCAGATGGCTGGGTGCCGTTCATGGAGGCCGAGGACGTTATCATATGGCGGAAGGAGTACAAGCCGGGCCAGGGGCTGTACGCGTACAAAGGTCAGTTTTGGACTCAGTCAGTTTAAAGTACTTAAGTCTTTTTTAACAGACTTAAAAAAATGAGGAAGTTCTATGTTCGACGCCATTTTTCAGAAGTAATACCGAGTGGGTATATTTCTAACTATATATATCTATACACATAATTGATTGCTGTATCTACCTACATGGAAGATATATGAGAAAAACTATTAAATGGGGTTCGTAATAACGCAATAGAACCCAAAACTGATTTTTAGAATATTTAATTTTCTCTGTTTGTCTTTGGGTTTGATTCGTTCTAATCTCAGAAACGGCTTAGCCGATTTGGTTGGAATATATTGAAGTAAGCTTCACTTAACGTATAGAGTTTGTTTTGATAGTTTTAAATAGATCTTTTCCATGCGTTGTACATGTGTGAGTCACCTGTTCGATTCCATCGTGACGGCGTGTTGTTACAGTCTATTACGTAACTAATTATCTAATCTCTGGTCATGATACGGTGATAACAAGGTCATATGTCGCGACGGAAGGTATCACTTTACTGTGTTGTTATTAACAGTAATCTAATTCTATCTTGCTTGTAACGAGAGTTTTGGGGTTTGATTATGGCATGGCATGTATCAGATTTATTTTATAATAAAAATTGGAAACCAATTTTTGTTATAAAAAAATTTGGTCTGCTTACAGATAGCCAGACCAACGTTTTATAATTCGTTTGATATCGAAAAAGACACAGAGACTATTTTTGTTCTTATAAATGAATTATACCCATCTTTTATGACTGACAGCTCTGGGACTAAGAGCAGGGAGGCAAGACTGTGGCTCGCGAGTCACTTCCGGCTCTTAGAAGGAATATTAGTGGCTCTCGACAAATCTGCCTGCGTCCCCTTTTCATTTTTGTGCTATTATTGCGTCTCGCAAAAAAATCAAATTTTATAGAATGGCTCAAACTACCAAGTAGCTGGCTACCCCTGGTCTATAGATTATAGCATAGAGCATACGTCACCAGTGAACGGGTATTACCCGGAGGTCAAGGCTATAGAAGTATAGACTCTAGTAATGAACCATACCGTCCCCAGTGTACGGGCGTTACCCGGAGGTGTGCGCCCGCGACTTCGCCGCGGTGCAGATAGACGGGGCGTACAGGCGCGCGTGGGACGCGGCGGTGGCGGCGCTTGCGGTGGTGCAGCGCCGCGTGCACGGCGTGCCCGACCAGGCGGTGCTACACTGGGAGGTGCTGTGGCCGGTGAGTAGAAAGTGGTGGAGAGTAGTGAGAAGTTGAGTGGCAGTGCAGATAGACGGGGCGTATGAGTGGCGGTGCAGATAGACGGGGCGTATGAGTGGCGGTGTAGATAGACGGGGCGTATGAGTGGCGGTGCTGATGGACGGGGCGTGTGAGTGGCGGTGCAGATAGACGGGGCTTATGAGTGGCGGTGCAGATAGACGGGGCGTATGAGTGGCGGTGTAGATAGACGGGGCGTATGAGTGGCGGTGCTGAATGCTGATAGACGGGGCGTATGAGTGGCGGTGTAGATAGACGGGGCGTATGAGTGGCGGTGCAGATAGACGGGGCTTATGAGTGGCGGTGCAGATAGACGGGGCGTGTGAGTGGCGGTGCAGATAGACGGGGCTTATGAGTGGCGGTGCAGATAGACGGGGCGTGTGAGTGGTGGTGTAGACAGACGGGGCGTATGAGTGGCGGTGCAGATAGACGGGGCTTATGAGTGGCGGTGCAGATAGACGGGACGTGTGAGTGGCGGTATAGATAAACGGGGCGTATAGGCGCGTGGGACACGGCGTTGGCGGCGCTCGCGGTGGTGCAGCGCCGCGTGCACGGCGTGCCCGGCCAGGCGGTGCTGCACTGGGAGGTGTTGTGGCTGGTGAGTGGGGGGTGGGGAATAGTGAAGTGGTGAAGTGGTGGATTGGTGGCGAGTGATGAGCGGTGAAGAGTAGTGGTGAGTCTCAGCACAGATCATACACTCAGGGTTGTCAGATATATGTTTATAAATTCAGGGACAATTCACACACAACAAGACTGAAATCGGAAAGATGATATTTTGTTCCCGATTTCGAAGTGTATATTCTTGTCTTTGTATGTTGTCCGTGGCATTATCGACAAAGGAAACACTAGTGTGGGGCTATGAGTGTGTCGTTATTTATTTTTATATTTATTTACTTATGTTTCAGAGGCTATTCGCGAATCGCGACTACGTGTACATACGGCGGCACAAAGAGTTCGAGATCTGCGCCGTGCCGCCCGTCGAACCTCTACCGACCTACTTCGAGACGACCAGCGTTCATGCGAAAGCGAAACGGAAAGCTATGGAGGCGAACGCGAAGGAACGGGACAAGAATAGTTTGAAGCACAAGGTATAGTGATATATTATGTTACTGGGGTCGGAGTGGAAAATGTTATAGAGCAATTTAAACCTTAATGCACAGTGAATAAAGTTCAAATTAATATGAAGCAAAACAAGGGTAATGTTGTTGTTGACTAAATTTCACCTGGGAAAATCAATTCCATTTAATTCCACTCTTACTTCTTTCTTTTTGTATCAATGTGTGTGTGTCAATTCAATGGCTCATCAATTCGCTTGTTTGATGTAAAAAGTTACCCACTCAGCTGAAACCAATTACTTGCTCACTAATAAACACAGGTATCTCCTCATAACTCTGAGGAGTCTAGTGCATACCCTACAACATTGCCTCAGTGCTGATAGATGGTATAACACCTGGGACAGACTGGGAATATATGGGAAATAATAAAGATATTTTTGCCACTGTCGGTCACCCATCCAGTTACCGACCGCGCCCGCAGTTGCTTAACTTTGTCGATCGCTTAGTAGAGCGATTCACACATAACTAAATAGTGTATTATTATGAAGAGTATTGTAACAGATGATTTATTTAAAGGTGTTCGTAATAATATCGCGGTCGTGCGAGCATCCAGATGTGCCGGAGACCAAACACGCCATCCGAGTGCTGGAGTACTGGAGCCATATGGTGGTCAAGACGATACATGGAGACGATAAGGTTAGTTGAACTATTAAATATATACTTAAATAAAATTATCGTTGCAGTGCTGTCTACCTGTTTAATGAAGAAGAAAGAATTAAGTGAAGGAATGGATGAATTAATGAACAAACGAATGAATAAATATATACCTAAATAAAAATATAGGTGCAGCTTTGAAGAAAGAACTAGGTGAATGAATGGATGAATCGATGAATGAATGAATGACTAAACTAAACAGCTAACAATATCTATGTCGCCTTGTGTGTCGTAGCCTGCGTGGACTATCGCCTCGACCTTCTTGAAGAGACCCGTGCCCAGCTGAGGGACAGTTAGGGGCCATCCATGAGTTACGTCACACGTTTAGGGGAAGGGAGAGGGTCGATTAAGTGTGACATTGTGTGACAAGGTGGTAGCAAGGGTCGTAAATTTCGTGACGTCACATCCAAAGCTATTTTAATTTAATATTTTTTGATGAAAAATAAAAAAAAAACGGGACATCACACTAGACGAGCGGGTCTCACAAATGTGAGCTATGACAAGAAAAATCATGAAATTCGTGTGAAGGTCCGCCCTCACCTGGAGCATTTGCGTGTAATGTAACATTACAGATTCGAGCATTACATCAGTGAAGGAGGAGAACCGAGCAATTACAATGCGCACCTTGTAATGATACAACGTGTAATATCTTGATACAACTTGTAACATCCATTGTAAAGTTCAAACCTAAATGTTAGATTACATGCGAACGCTCGTCGGTCAGGGAGGTAGTATTGTAATGTAATGCTCAAAGTCGAATCTATAATGTTACATTACAAGCAAATGCTCCCGGTGAGGGAGCGCCTTGACGAATATGGATGGCCCCTTGCGATGCTGATGACGATGATGATTGCAGCCGGGCATGGAGTTCGTGCTGACGTACTACGACGAGCCGGCGGTGGGCGGCATGCCGGGGGGCGTGGCCGCGTGGGCGTCCGGCCGCGCCGCGCCCGCGTACCTCGCGCGCATGCGCCGCGCCGCGCACGACTACCGCGCGTGGGCCGCGCGCGCCGAAACACAGGTAACTAATAAATATAAAAAAATAGGGATGGGAACGTGCAAAATTTAAAAAGTATCGATATTTTACTCGAGTATTCGATTATTCGAATGTAATATTGGAACACAAGTATCGATACTAAAAAAGTATCGGATCTCGGAGCAACGTTTTTTGATACCGATACAATTAAATTAATTTTCAATACGAGTAAAAAATATGCGTGGAATTAATATCGATATAAACGTAACCTATGTGATGCCCCATCACTAGAAAAATGCCATCTCAACCTGTCGCGTACTATACATACACTACTACTAAACTATTCGGACTAAACGTGAAGCACTACCTATCAGATACCAAAAAATTATATAATCGGTACCCAGTGAAAAGTTATGAAGTTACACACATATTATTCAATATTCAATATAAATATTATTTTATAACAATAGCTATTGTTTCGCCAGGACCTACCAGACTTCACACCGTTCGATCCAGGCCAGCTGAGCTCTGAGGACGTGTCGGTGCAACTCCGGGAACAAGACATGGAGGTATTTACAACTTGTCTCCACTACAGTAAGGTCGTTATAACTCGGCCCCTCTGAATATAGCTACAAGTGGCTGCGCAGATGTCGATTAAAAGGCCAAAATGGTGGTAGGAGGCGGGAAGTGCGGGCGGTAAGATAGATAGCCAATACGAAGTAGCGCATCACAAAACACTCATGGCCGCCGTGTTTTGATTGGTCAGAGAGTTCAGAGCGGCCGAGTTATCATGACCTTACTGTATCTTATTAAATATCTAAACATGTTTTTATGTTTTTATTTGCTCTGCTCGTCATACGCGCGGATTACGACACGCTTACGCTACGACTACGCTTATGACTTGTGACCGTATGCGAAGGGGCTTACTTGACTATTTTTCATCCTCTAATCTTTATGTATTATTTGCAGTCATCGAAACAAGGCCCAGAGCTGGTAACAGACAATACCAAAGATCAATCGACGCAAACCGATCTTGTTACTTCAGATGCCAAACATTCAAACATACAAACAGTCAAAACAGAAGCTCAAGATTTAAACGCTACAATTGTAGACGAAACAGTTAATGTACAGGTTAATAATGGAGGGGATACTGTTAAACAAGTTGATGAAGGTAAAGAAGGAGAAAATGACATAAGGGAAGAGAAAATAGCAGAGAAGAATGAAAAGATCGAAGATGAGAAAGAAGCTGTGAGAAAAACATTTAATAATAAGACTGAAGTAAAGGACAAAGCTGAAAGTAAGGTAAGCTTACAAGGTTTTTTGTTTTCAGACGTTTGATCTTCATCTATTGCAGACAAATGAGTGAAACGTTTATTCGAAGTCGGTTTTTTAAAACACTTTTCGAAAGTCAAACTACGCCATCGCTTCAACAAATCCTTACGGTGAATGGTCTTAGAAGAAGAAGCGGCAAGAACAAGAAACTCCAAAGGAGCTTCTTTTTCTACTCACAGTTAAAGATTGTACTTCCTACTACTTATGGCTAAAATTTAAGTCCTATAGGCCGTGTGAAGACCCTTCATATATTTCTTTCTTAAATATTATCTTCCACATACAAATATAATTCAGTAACAATTCTATTTTATATTAAGATAAAATTAATTGTTTAAAATATGTAGCAGTTCGCATAAATATAGTAATTCAATAGTAAGTACATAAATGATATCTGATAATATATATTTGCTCTATGTTCACTTTATTCGAAAGTTCAATTCATTGTTAAATAAAGCTGCCATCTCGTTTTGCCTCAGGAAACTTCGCCATCACAAGAGGGAGACAGCGATAAGTGCGAAGAAGAAAACAATGGTGGGTGGTGGCGGTATCTATATCCATTCTATTACTTTGTTTGAAACGTCACTTAAGGACACGATTTTAGGTTTAGAGTCCTACAACGATCTTTTGGCCGATGACTGACGCGAGGGTGACAGAGACAGCGCCTTACAGTGTGCCTTTCCTAAAAGGCGCTGTCTCTGTCACGTCAGTCATGCGCCAAAAGATCCTTGTAGGACTATACACCTTATTTGTTGTTTAGCGAGAAACATGGTTGTCAATGGCCGTTCAGTATTGTATGCCAGTTTGTTATATAAAAAAATATAGGTACAGAGCATTTAGTGATCGTTATCAATGATCTATCTATAACTCAGTGGCGGAACATACCTAAAAAGTACATTTTTAGGGTCCCGTACCCAAAGGGTAAAACGGGACCCTATTACTGAGACTTCGCTGTCCGTCCGTCCGTCCGTCTGTCACCAGGCTGTATCTCATGAACCGTAATAGTTACACAGTTGAAATTTTCACAGATGATGTATTTCTGTTGCCGCTACAACAACAAATACTAAAAAACAGAATAAAAATATTTAAGTGGGTGGCCATATATTCGACGTAAGTTTAGTTACCATTCGGTCCAAGAGATGACGTTGGGCGTAATATGTGGCTACAATAAAACAATTAAATATTTAAGTGAGGCTTTTATACAACAGACCAGATTTTTTTGGCGTTTTTATACATAATTGTACGGAACCCTTCGTACGCGAGTCCGACTCGCATTTGGCCGGTTTTTATTAACATTTAGT
Organism: Hesperia comma; assembly: GCA_905404135.1. Classification (NCBI taxonomy): domain Eukaryota; kingdom Metazoa; phylum Arthropoda; class Insecta; order Lepidoptera; family Hesperiidae; genus Hesperia; species Hesperia comma. The sequence continues at coordinate 16,672,970 of FR990015.1, read as the reverse complement.
TAGGGTTTCATCGAGGGAACATAGAGGCCTTAAGAGGCCCTCTAAGAACCAGAGGTAGTCTGCCACTGATCAAATGTTCGAATACATTAGTGCTCAAAATAATAAGAAATATTAAAATAATGCCGTTCTTTGGTCGTTGTTGCTGACTGAGGATCGAGGATAGATAGAGTATTGAAAACGGCGTAATAAATATATGAAAATCCCGTATTTGTTCGTATTTAGATGTTTATGTTTAGGGGCCGTCCATTAATCACGTGAGGCTTGAAAGGGGGGGGAGGGGCTCCATAAAAAGTCACGAAATATCACAAGGGGGGACGGGGGGGTAAAGTAACATATCACGTGTATTTAATTTTTTCGGCAAGCGCGAGATACTCAACGGAAAAGCGGCGTTACATATATTTATTTCTTCGTCAAACGCGTACAAAATCATAAACAAACGGCTTGTAGTTGGTGTGACCTTTGATTTGCCGTTGCCTGGCAACCGTCCGCCGGCGCCGGACTCGGCTTGCCAGTGTCAGTTATTCTCTTGATTTAACACTTATTATACAGGGTGGCCAAAAAGTCGTGGATCAAACGCAACGACCGGTTAGCTGGGGCCATTCGCTGCAAAAAACTGTTCTACAGAAGGTCTCTATCATCAACCCTTGAAAAGTTATAACTGATTTTGTATTTTTTAAGGAAATTAACTTTTTCAATGTAAATGTTACTACAATTCGATAAATTCACAAAAAGGTTAAAAATAAGGGATGAAAGTTTGTATGAAAAATCTACACCGCATGAATGATTTCGATGAATTTTCCCAGGAAGATAGTTGACGTACCCCCTTCCCCATTTCCCCGGTTCGCGATATAAACGAATTCCACGCGGGCGAAGCCGCGGGCAAAAGCTAGTTTTACATAATTATATTAAAAAAAATGATTCTTTTGAGGTACGAAAAAATACACGTGATAAGGGCGGGGGGAGGGGGGGTAGCCTTAAATCTCACCATGTATCACCAAGGGGGAGGGGGGGTTAAAAAATCCCAAAAAAAACATCACGTGATTAATGGACGGCCCCTTAGAGAAATACGTAATTTTGTAAAAAATAGCCCGAGTACATAGTTATTAGATACCCTCCTGTACACTTGAGTTGAGATTTTTTGCTTTTATCTTCTATACACTTTATTATTATATGACTTTGTTCCTACAAAAGTTGTAAACCCTTTTGTAACAAAATAATAGGTTGTGTTTGGTCCACTATACAAAACCAGTCATATAATTATGTGTAGCCTTGGATGCATCAATTGTTTTAAACTCTGTATGTTATACTGTTATACGCGACGTACAGCGGGTATGCATCCCTTTGTCGTCGACGTCCCTCCTGTGCGGACGTCACGTTTTGCGTCCTCATTTATTATACGCACGGCAAGGGACTGGAACAAATTGCCTGCGTCGGTGTTCCCGTCCGATTATGATTTAAGTGTCTTCAAGAAAAGAGTGAATAGGCTTCTAAGTTAGTGCGCTTTACCACCCATGACTACGTTGCTGCTTTCCATCAGGTAGTAGGGGTAGTCAGCATTAACTTATATAAAGTAAAAAAAAAACACAAAAAGTCAAATATTTTGATTCGAACCCGGAACGTCTTGGCTAGCAGGCTGACTAGCCGGAATGAATTATTAGGACTTTTCTCCACGGGAGATTTGTTAATTAATTATTTAACAATGAAAATAATGTAACTTTTAAATAGCAATGCAATTAATTATATTATAACGTTTAAGATGAAATAGGATGAGACATCCTGGCCATTTCTAACGAATAAGATTTGTTGTAATCGAGGGTAGTTCTAGTGTCGCTTGGATAGTTCATAGTTATAGTCAAAGATATTATAAAGAACTATAGATTTATAGCGTTACGTTCTTACGTAATTTGCACTTTTGGATCTATACAGATGACACTGGCGTTCCAGTAAGTGACCAAAACGCTCAAAATTACAATTTTTCCGTACAAAATTGAACGTTTTGAGAGTTATTTTCGCTTAGTGACACGCACGGTACTTTAACCGCGCTCACTCATGCGATCCTTGGAACTGCTTGGAATTGTCACGGCTCTGACATCTTTTATCAACACTAATATGTCAAAAATATCGCATAATCATTCGTGAAGGTCCGTCCTACACATGTGGGTTTAGTATTTGCGCGAATGTGAGTGAGCGGCCTAAGGCTAACCACTCATTGCGCGAATAAGCGAGCCCACAAGCGTAGGACGGACCTTTGCAAATGGTTATGCGAAGTTTTTGACATATTCTTTGTTTTGTAAGCTGTCAAAGCTGTGACGGTTTCGGTCGCACATCAAAGCGCGAACCTTGGACTTTCGCGTGCTTTCTCATACATTCGTACAAACTTGGACTCATGTGACTGACCGCGCTATGGATGTGAAAGATAATCACGAAACGTATAAGACAGGTAGCTTTTTGAAGTTATACTTCTTTATGCGCGTTATGGAAAAATCATGAGAGTGAAATTTTACGATGCGCGCGCATCTGTAACACAAAAATTAACAGTATGAAGTTAGGCGCGTTATGGAAAAATCATGAGAGTGAAATTTTACGATGCGCGCGCATCTGTGACACAAAAATTAACAGTATGAAGTTGCCGGCTAAACCACTGACGTCTGTTTAGTTTTGCTTTTGCTTTTTATCGAAATTATTTATAACCAGCCAGGTTTGTTTTGACTTGTTTGTGGCACATTGACATGACATAATATGCACAGACTAGCTAAAGATTAATGTTTCGTTATACGGTATGCAACGACTAGTCTTTTTGGTAAAATATTTAAAAGGTTTTTAACTGCAATATAACAGTAAATAAATTATAACTAAGTATTCAAAGATAGTTTAGGATGACTATTAGTGATTATGCTACCATTCCATCAGTATTTTCTTAAGACGTTGTCACGTTCAACTATCGTCAGTAAACCGACTTTACAGACAACCAATTTTTTTAGTATAATTAATACTAAATATTATGAAATTATTAACGTTGAATATTTATTATTTAATGATGCCAAAGAAGTATAACTTCTTACGCGCGTACATAAGTACACGAAATTTAATTTTTTTTTATGGAATTAAGGTAGCAAACGAGCATGCAGCACCACCCTTCCACTGCCGCCCATGGCAATTGTGACCGACATAGAACAAGACCCAATTTAGGGACTAGGGTGGTTAGTCCAGTTAGTAGATGGTGTTAGAATGTTAGTTGATTAGTTTGTTAATAAGTGTGAGGACAGGGAAGGGATAGGTTAGTCCTGTTAGTTAATATGACGACCCGAATGGCGCAATGGTTAACACGCCGATCGCTGTTCCGACGGTCCTGGGTTCGATTCCCAGCGAGGCGGCAATTTGAATGATGAGTTTAAATTTCCGTTCTCGGTCTGGGTGTGTGTCCTTGTCTTGTGTGTTGTCCAAGGCACCCACGACACAGGGAATCCTAGTGTGGGGCTTTGAGTGTGAAGCGTTATTTATTTATTAATATTAGTATTGTCCAGTTAGTAATGATTAGTGTGAGTCTTGTTCCAATTCGGTCACAGATGCGTTGCTACCCCTGAGGACAGATGGTCGCCTCTAAAAAAGTGAACCGGCTCCACACCTTCCTATCCGGAACACACTTGCTCTTAAAAACAATTATTATGACGGTAGGAATGGTAAATGGTACCGAGTACCTTGGCGGGCGGTGGTACTACTCCGGGCGAACTCTAGGCTCTACCATACAAGGAAAGTACGATAATTATCCAAATTTTACTGCCCCACTTTTCGCGCGCGGATATTATTATCTACTTATATTTTACTTATAATATCATTGAATATAATTATATTTTATAGTTTTTCTTGAGTGATAAAGAACGCTTGTAGTTTTTAGTCATGGACTATGCCTTGTTAACTAACGTTAGTTTTTGTATATATAGTAGGTGGATTTGCAGATCTCGATTTATGGCTTTTTGATGACGCAAGAATTAAACCGTAAGAAATAGAATATAAAGTCCATGTTTCTTTGCGTTTCTAGGAGCTTTTATTTAATAAATTCTTTGATGATCTAATGTCTAGATTGAGCGTCGCTCTACAATGAAAACAAAAAAACAAGGCAACAATATCAAGCATGTGTGCGTGCAGGCGATGTTTTACACGTTCGTCTATTGTCTATGTGTGCGGGATCAATCATACAATGATATAAAAGTTGTGGCCAACAGTTAGCCACAATTTTTTGACACGTTTGCGCGGATTCGATGTTCCATCTAGACATTAGATCATAAAAGAATAAATGATAACACTCACGCTCCACTCCAAGGAAAACGCATTGTTACTAAAAACGGGACTTTAACTAACTTATACAACTCTATTGTTTGTTCAGAATAATTCCGCACAAAAACTGAACCAAAGATGTCTAGTTTCTTTTATCCACCACGATATACGAGTAATTATTGTAAATAATCCAGATTTGTCATTTGTTATGCTATATTACTGTCATGGTGTTTGTATTGTAGATTCTAGCGTTGTGTAAGGAAATGTGACTTTTGGGTACATAATATATAAATTGTAATGGCTGATTCCCTAGTTATTGAGATCCCTTTGGATTCCAGCGAAGTGAACGTACTATGAGTTTCATGACATGAATTCATGTCGTTGTAGATTTATATAAATATTTGATTTTGATTTATTTAAAATTTATGTATAACTAGCTTTTGCCAGCGGCTTCGCCCGCGTGAATTTCGTTTAAACTTCACCCCTTTATTTCACCCACTTAAGTGTCATAAACGTAAGAGTAGATAAAATATAGGTATACTTAATCAGAAAGCTTCGAACTGCTAAGCTATCGGGAGTTACACGTGTTATTGTGAGTCAACCATAAAAGATAGACATATGCTGTCGTGGAATATTTTTTATATAATTTTAAGGAGAACATTTCCGTCATACATGATTTCTGTGTAGCTTTAACCATTAAGGTTGCACACGCGACGGAAGCTTAAAAAATGGAGTAACTTCTCCCGTTTCCCCAACATTTCCCTACACTGCTCTGCTCCTATTGATTGTAGCGTGATGAAAAGTATACTATAACCAGCGCGGGAGTATGAAAAATAATTGTACCAAGTTTCGTTAAAATCCGTCGAGTAGTTTTTGTTTCTATAACGGTTATACATCAGACAGACACACAGACAGACAGACAAAAATTTTACTGATTGCATTTTTGGCATCAGTATCGATCCCTAATCACCCCCTGATAGTTATTTTGGAAATATATTTAATGTACAGAATTGACCTCTCTACAGATTTATTATAAGTATAGATATGTAGGTATATGGTAGAAGTTCTTCAATCTGTAGATATTATTATAAACTTTTTAACCTTCATTATAAGTTGCATTAAACAGCCCAACTCGCACTTGGTCAGAATAGTTGTTAAAAAGAAAATGTTTGAATTACAATTTATTATTAAAAAGGTAAAAAACTAATAATATGTTTTATAATAATGTGCTATGAAATGATAAACAGTGAAATGTTATTCGTGTTAAGGCCGTTTAAAATAAATAATCTATCTATTGAAAAACTTACAACTCGTAGATAGAGAATCATATAGACATCTGTTGAGCCAACATGAGATAGCACGAACGATCGTATGTAACACAAGCAAAAATCGACTGATCGTTTATGACTGATGTCGAGGGTAAAAACGGCACGCAATGCGAAACAAAACATAGTGATACTGATTCGGTTTTTTCGTGTCATTGGCGTTATTTGTTACTTTTGTTATGTGAATTCTCCGTCTTAGTTGCAGCTGTATTGTGACACTAACAATTGCCGGGCAATCTGTTAGAGTTGTAGATAGATCGATTATTGAAAACGGTCTTAGTCTTCATACATAAATAATGTAGTGTAAAAAAATGTACGTAGAAGACAGTAATTAATGCGTTAGTTGTGAAACATCTTCTATCGTAGTTTTGAATTATGTCCGATGCGTTGAACTTTATGTACAAAATTACTTATTTACAGTCCGTTGTAGAAAGCATAGTATACAAATTATTTCTAGTAGGTATATTTAGTTCCATTAGCTTTGCACGCATTACTTTACTTAATTTATGTTTTACGTTGACATGGTTTTTTTTTAAGAAAAGTGTAAAAAGAGTTCTCCTTCAGGGCCGGCATTGCCCTTGTGACTGCCCTGGTGTTGCTCGTGTCTATAGGCGACGATGACCACTTACTTTATTTATCACTTCCACCCTAGCTATACATGTTTCCCCGAGGATGTGGAAGTGTCGCTCCCGCGAAAAATAACTAGGTATTATATAGGTAGTCCGTTTTTTTAGAATAGGCTAAGACAAAACAAATCGCTGAGTTCCACAATGTTACACGCGTAAAACAACTTAAAAACAATTCATTCGGTTCACTCGGTATATCGCGCTTTGTTTTACACCAAAATCTGCTTTGAATTTAGGGGAGGGGGGGCACTTTGATACACAAAAATTCAATCTCTTTTCTGAGGACCATAAAGCATTATATTTAAATATTTGTTTTGATGTGTGCATTGGCTGATATGTCAGCTTATATTTTGGCTACGCAAAAACCGCAAAAACTGGCGACGTATAGAGATAAACTGATTTTAAGAAAAAAATCATTTTGTATCATTCTGCCCCACCAGTGGGGCACTTTGATACATGGGGTGGGGCAGTTTGATAGGTATTTTAGATCCATATGAAATGCAAATTTTAACTGACTAAAAACCCAATATAAACTATATTATTACTTAAAATTAAGAAATAAAACAATTTTATTGATTGAGATCGCAAAATACTTTTTATTAAGAGTGCACATTAGCCATAGTCAGTCTCTTAAGTTACTTAAGGAATATAATCACAAAAAAACAATATTGTCATCATAGAACAAGACTAATTCTCTGTTATTTTCTTAATTATATAATCAGTTATATACTTACTAGGTAATCAGACTTTAACATTGAATATTGTTAATGAAAATATAATATTAGAATCTCCTATCAAAATGAACAATGTTTTTCTTAAAAAATTAAACAAACATCAAAAATTTAACAAAAATAATCATAAAAACTCTCATATAAATTACAAAACAATCTACTGGATATTATATCGAGTTAAACCTACCGAAAATGAATAAAGCGACGATGTTCGAGATGTGCCTTTGGAGAAAGTTGGTTTTGGTAATTGCAAAACTACATCTCTAACATCCACAATTGCTTTGTCTTCCACAATTGGAAATATAAACTTAGAAGACCCTGCTTTTTTTCTGAGATATAATACTTCATATTCTGTCACATTATACTTAAATACAACTTTGGCAACGTAGTGAATCACAGTTTTCTTCTTCTCAAACTTAATTAGCAGGGTATCTCCAATATTTATGTGTTCAGGATTAACTGGTTCTTCATTAATTACCTCTTCTTCCGATTCCGACGGCATTTCAATGTCTTTACTATCACTCGTCATCACGACTTCATCTTGACTAGAATCGGAATCTATTTCTGCAGGCAAAGAAGTCACTCTCTTTTTCTTTTTTGGCTCAGTTAATCCCAACAGATTTTTCGCTGTTTTTAATTCTTTTGCATGCTGTTTTGCTTTTTGTAATTCTCTTTTATTGTTCTTTTCATTACGTAAGCTTTCTAATCTATTTTTTTCTGGTGTTTCAGTGTATATTCTTGATCGTCCCTTTTCTCTTCCTTTTCTTTTTAAGACACTGTCAGTAATCGCTTTTTTTGGATAAGGTCTAACTACTTCAGGAGTAAGAATAGCCTTTGATGAAGAAACATGTAGAGGATCGTCAGCATCAGACACTGAAACTGGGTCGGCATCCAAAGTAGGAGTTTTATTTTGTTCTCTATCAACAACCTCATTATTTTGACTTGTTTCTGAGTCTACAAAATGTAAATCTTGTGTGTTGTGAGTGTTCTCATCTGTCAAATCGTGATAACCTGTGCTGAAAATGTCTATCGGTGCAAAGTCGTCGTCGCCAAATACCAGTTTATTAATTGGCCATATTCCAAGCTTGGAAAAACCACCTATGATATTCTTTGGTGTAAATTATTCCAAATATGCTAATTTTGACAGTTCAGCAATGTTGTATATGGTCAAAGTTTTTCCAACATTTTGAATGTGCCAGTCGTTGAAAGCTATCTTCAATTTGCCTTTGAAGGGTCCGAACACACTGACATCAAGCGGTTGCAATTTGTGTGACGTGTGTGGGGGAAGACTCAAATAAACAATACCGTTGTCACGACAGTAGTTAACAGCTTCTATTGAAATGTGAGATTCGTGGTTGTCACAAATGATTAGAATTGGGTTATTCTTATTGCTTGAAGTAAGGCGTTGAATGTGTTTCAAAACTCTTATAAACAATTCTGATGTCATCCAGCCGCTTCTGTTTGCCAACCCTAGACTTCCATCAGGAGCACCATTTAGGAAGTGATCTTTATAGTGAACTCTTGGAAAGACATAAACTGGAGGAAGAGTACACAGAAGTAACTAACTCTCCGCGTTCTGCAGAAACTATTTGTCCTACTTGTCTTTGTTTTCTTCCAGCAATAACTTTAGGAATGGAAAGGACTGTGCTTATGCCTGTTTCGTCTAAGTTTATTATTCGATCGGGTGTAAAATTGTATTGTCTCATTATGCGTTCGTAATTATCATGAAATTGAGCTACAGCAGCTTTATTGAAAGCAAAGCTTCTTGCTGCGCTTGTGTTTTCTGGTTTTCGTAGACTCAATTCTGGGTTTCTCTTCCTGAAGCCAGCTGCCCAATCTTTTCCAGCGCATTTGTTTTCTTTCCAGGATTTTGGATAATTACACCCTGAGGATTTTGCGTACTCGTATGCCAAAGTCAAAAGCTGTTTCAATGTAAGGCCGTAGTGCATTTTACTGCAATTCAATAAATATTGAGTTAATGCCTTTTCTTGTTCGGTTGAAAAAACTTGTGCAACGGTATACTTGGAACTATAGATGTTTGATGAAGTAGCTGTAGCAGTGTGTGATGATAAAGCTGCAGTAGTAGTGTGTGCTGAAGATGATGCTATTTGTGCCATCTCCATAGATGGTGCTATTTGTGGTGAAGATGGACCTGCTTGTGATAAAGAAGATTCTGCTTGTAATGAAGAGGATGCTTCATTTGTAGATAATGTTCTGGTAGCTTCAAATAATTTTCTGGCTTTTTCTATGCGATGTTGTAGGGTTGCAGTTTTGATGCCATATTTGTCGGCTGCTTTGCGTATAGATAAAGTCTTTGACAATACTTCACGTATTGCATCTTCAATGTTTTCTTCATTGATATTTTTTCTATCAGTTTTGGGTTTGTACGTGCGCACCATTTTCTGAAAAAAAGAAAAAAAAAACAATAAAATAAACTATTATTTTTGACGGGGCACTTTAATACAATAAAGGGGCAGATTGATACGTATCATTGTACCCCGCACATTACCGTATCAAAGTGCCCCAAAGGACTTTTTCCACAAACAATTAATTTTATCAAATATATAATAATCTTGCAATCAAAAACATTTTAAAATACAATAATAACTATATTTACTTACCTTTAGTAACAAATAATAACAAAAATACCTAAGAGTATCCTCCTGAGACACAATCACATTTCACGTATTTTTTTTGTAGGCAGCGGCGCACGCCATTTCCAACACGTTAGTGACCGTTGAGACCCAACGGCAAACTGGCGGCGAGCGGTGTCACAACTGTCATTCTTGTGAATGTCCTTGAGCATTCTAGTGATGTGCCGGACTGTGTAGCGTTTATCGGTTTTGAGATATAGATACTGTACCAATGTGCCCCGTGAATCAATGTGCCCCCCCTCCCCTACAATTATAATGCATAAACTTCATGCATTGTGCAATCCATGACAACTTATTTCCACAGATGAATAATTTCAACAAGAACTTGACATGTTTGACATTTGCAGGTGACAGAATGGGAAAAACGAATCGATTTGTTGCATTGGTTTTACGATTCGTTAAGTGACATTTAATCGATTAATAAAATTAAAAACGTCGAAATATAACTAATTACAAGCAAATTCAAAATATAATTCAAGTATTTGTGCCAGTTTAATAAAATATATTTTTAAATAATAGATATTTATTACATTCGAATAATATAGTTGAGTAAAATCGATATCGATACGACTCGGTACAAGTACAACAAATTCGCGGTAATGTCAGTGTCTTATTGACTTTACTATGACGGTTGACAATTGGCCATATTTGTTATGCAGTTTCTATTCTAAAAAATTCATAGTTCAATTTAGCTCGTAAGCAAAATTTACTTATGGCATTTTATATTCTCGCCGTCATTCTAAAACTTATACTCCATTTCATATAGGATGGGTACGGTGACATTTGATTTATGTTCCAATACACGCTCACTATTTTCAACAAATCAGATAAATATATATTTTATTATCACCAATTAATTTCCAAAGTTAACAATAATGCTTGATTAGATGAATGGTAATGAAATTGTATTTAAATATGCGTTTTTACATTTTAAACAAAGTAAAAAAGGTACAGAAAAAATAATAACGTAAAATTAGAGGCATGAAACCTCTGCATGAAACGAAATGTGTTAGGGACTGGACACGTAGTAGGTAATCGGCAAAAACGAATAATCGTAACGGCCATCTTGTGAATCGTGTCAAACTGTCTACTCACTGACTTGAGATATCTCAATCAGTACGAGTGCGTCTTGTTGTTAAGTTTTGTTATTATTTTGTTAGTTATTCCATTTTGTGTGTGTGTTTTGTTCTTTAAAATACCTAAAATAACAAAGAAGACCGTTTTAAACAGTCAATCCCGGGAGTTCGTTGTCCGCTTGCGGGAATACTTTGAGCGGGAGCGAGAAAATGGCGGTCCATTATTACCTGTCAACAACACCGTGGATCGAGTTGCACAGGCACTTGACATTGGGCGTAATACAGTGTCAAGAATAACCAAAGAAAAGTATGGTGACACCAATATGGAGGATAATAAGTTATCGCGAAAATTATCTTTTAATATGCAGTTAAAAATATTTTTTTATAATCGAAATCGATTTAAGGTTAACCGCAATTGTACTCGATAATCGAATCACATAAATTAGTTATGCATGGTCACCTCACTATAGAGTTAATTTGGCATGTGTCACCGTACCCATCCTATGTGAAATAGAGTATAAATCACAGGGGAAGAAAGGTGGCATTTGTGTGGGTTCCCATTAAAACGAATTCCATAGTGAACACTATACTACTTTTATTACTTATATTTTAATTCGCGGGGTTGTCAAAAGCAAATACCTTCGTACTTAGTAGAGATTTCAGCTATTAAATTTTACAGCGGCTCGAGTGAAATTTATTATTTATTGCTAGATTGTTTTCTTTACAGATTATGAGAATTTATGAAGTCATGTGATTTGTGATGCATTTGACAATGTTTTGATGGAATGGATCGTTGCCGTTGTTTAACCGACGAAACTAGATGGATATATGACTCGATATGAGTTGGTATATAATTTTCTAGATAGGAAAGGTTGTCTACGTGTTGCTCACTTTTTCAAAAAATAACCGAATCAACATCGACAAGTACAAATAATTCATACACTATTCTCTATATTACTTTGCATTCCAAAAAATTATAATTAACCTTCACAATATTCATTCAATCAAATATCAAACATTCATCGTAGTAATAATTGTAAATTAATGAATTATTTCAGAACAATATTTATTTACCGTTAAATTATGTAAAATCAAATTCTTTAATTAAAACTAACAAGTGATAGGAAATGTAAGATTAAAAATGAAGGTAGTACTCGTAAGATTTAAAAATGAAGGTAGTACTCGTAATAATGCCATGCAAGTGTGTTTCACTGTGTGTGTGTGTTGCCGAACTATCGATAGTTGCACTATCGATTGTTGACCTTGAAAATCAGTTAGGATATCGATAGGACTATCGATAGTATTGCAAATAAATACTGTCGATACTATCGATTGTATCGATAGTCGACTATCGATAGGCAACTCTCACAATCGTAATCAGCTGCCCTGCCTGCCTGCAATGCCCTGTAAACTTACGCGTTTGATAAATAGGTCCATAAATTACGCGGGAGCGTGTCAAGCCAAGTTCTACCTAAAATAGTAGGCGTACAGCACCGTGTTTTATTAGACTTTACCATTGCTATTGAATACCTTCCTGCACAGCCCTTGTATCGTACTTTCTAGAATGGACTATTGTTATGATTTATCAATGTTATTATAGTGTATATATGTTAATAAATATTTACTTTTTTATTTTGTTGTTTTATTTCCAGCACCAAAGTCAGCAAGGGCAAGTAACAATCTGAAAGGAGGTTCTTCATCAATATTTTTTTGGGGTGTAACGGGTGTGCTCACAGTTCAATTTAATAATAATAATAATAATTTATTTATTTATTAAGGCAACAAAAAGCAGGCCCATATTATGTTAGTAACACTTAAAAACTAGGGGTTAGTAAGATGACAACAGAATAAACTTATAATCTAAAACAACATGACATTAAGATAAAATATAAACATAAAACATAATAAAGGAATAATCTCAAAATGATAGGAGCGCCCCCCACACACTACAATAAATGGAGTGTTATCCAGTGTGAGAGGAATGGCGAGTCCCATCTGCCAGCTAATGACTTCAGGATGCTGTTGGAACTGCTTCGAAAGCGCGTCATCAGCGATAGATAGATAGATAAACTCTTTATTTGTACACCAGAAATAATCACATACAGCGAAATTAAAATACAAATGTGTATACAAAAAAGGCGGCCTTATCGCTAAACAGCGATCTCTTCCAGGCAACCTTACATACAGGAGAAAATTACAAAAAGAAAAATGGGCTAGTGGTGACAAAAGGAAATATGTAATTGTTTTTTTATTTTTTGTTTGTGATAATGAAAATGTGGTATAGTGAAGGGATAAGGAATAAATAGTTAGATGGTGCTTTGTAAGTAGTGATCCTTAACCTGCCTTTTGAAGCTTTCTAAAGACTTAGCGAGACGGATATTGTGAGGAAGCGAATTCCAGAGGCGAACAGCAACTACAGTAAATGAGTAATTGTAAAATGAAGTTTGATTTATAGGTGTGAGGAGCGAAAGATTGTTAGATGACCGAAGAGTGTGATCATGGGAATGAGAGATGAATTGAAATCGCTCTTTAAGGTACGAAGGAGCAGTTGGATTGAACAGGTAGCAGTATAAAGCAGACAGAATATGTAAATTCCGGCGAAGTCGAATAGGGAGCCACTTGAGTTTTGTACGAAATGGAGATATGTGATCATATTTGCGAAGACCAAATATGTATCTTATACAGATGTTCTGGAGACGCTCAAGTTTGTTCAATTGCTTCTCTGTGATATCTAGATAGCAAATATCAGCATAGTCAAGTATAGGTAGAAGCAGAGATTAAACTAGCGTAATTTTAGTAGCAGTGGGAAGTAGATTTTTTAGTCTGCGTAAGGAACCCATGGCAGCAAATACTTTTTTGCTCACAGTTATTATTTGTGGTTTCCAAGACAGAGAAGAATCCATTATGATACCTAGATTTTTAACTTGCTCACTGAATGGTATCTGAACACCATCAAAATATACTTTGGGCAAAGTAACCCAGTCAATTTTCGATAATATACGCGAACTACCTAACACCATTACTTGCGTTTTCAATGAATTTATATGTATGCAGGCCATATGAATTGCTCCAGTGTAAAATATGATCCAGATCATTGTTTACTGCATTTATTGTATTAGGTAATTCGGTAAGGCAAGATTGTCGATATATCTGAAGATCATCTGCATATAGGTGATAGAGAGAAGTAATATTAGAAGTTATTGTATTAATGAAAATAGAAAAAAGAAGTGGAGACAACACGCCACCTTGCGGTACGCCAGCACATACAGGAGACCAGGCTGAATAAGAACCACTAACCTGTACACGATGCCGGCGTCCATGCAAGTAACTATGAAACCAGTCAATTGCAGTCGGAGATATGTTAAGAGTGCGAAGTATGCCCAAGAGAACGTCAAAATCTACAGAATTGAAGGCATTGCTAAAATCAAGAAGTACCAATACTGTAAGATTTTGACTATCCATACCTAAGCGAATGTCTTCAGTAATATTTAAAAGTGCTGTAGTCGTGCTATGACCGGGACGGAAACCGGATTGCAAAGGATTGAATAGATTATTTCTGGATAAAAAGAAAGTTAGTTGCTTATGGACAAGGCGTTCTAGGACTTTGGAGAGGAACGGAAGGATAGAAATAGGTCTATAATCAGAGGGTACTTTAGGATTAGTCTTTTTAGGTACAGGAATAATTTTAGCATCTTTCCAGGAGGAAGGAAAACAACTGGAAGATAAGGAGCTGTTGATGATAAACGTGAGGACAGGAGCAACAATATCAAGGATGGGTAAGATCATATCACGACTAACACTGTCCTCGCCAACTGAGTTAGAATTAATGGACATAATGCACTGCTTAACATCACGATCTGTAAAGTGACTAAAATGAAAGAGAGGAAGGTCTGGAGTGGGAAACCTCGAAAGATGTTGCAATGTATTAGCCTTTGCATTAGTGTTAATGCGCGACGAAGATGTAAAATGGTTACTAAGACTATCTAAGTCTAAATCACGGGGTAATAAATTATCCTGTGATTTCCCAACTCCTAAAGACCGAAGAAATTTCCAGACCTTACAGGGGTCTTCATCCTGAACTGATTTATGAATATAGCGTTGTTGTGCATCTCTACACACCATGTTGCAGTGATTTCGTACTGACCGATACTTTACCCAATTACGATCACTCGCGTTAGATTTATATTTAGATTTTGCTTTTAGTTTTTTTAATGTCTTCGGTTAGCCATGGAGCAGGAAGGTGACGAACGCGTACTGGACGAACAGGGGCGTGTATGTCGTAAAGTTGAATCAACAGGGAGTTAAAAACAACCACTTGTTCATCAACAGTGTTCGCGTCAAAAACAGCTTTCCAGTTTAATTGAGCTGCGTCACGTTGTAATTGATCTACGTTCATTGCCTTAAAATTACGCTGAAGGAGAATTCTTGACTTAGCCTTTGGAAGTCGAATATTATAGGATAAGAAAATAAGGTCATGGTATGAAAATGCGATGCACATCTCTTTCTGATGATGGCATGGAAGCCATCAGTATTTGCATCAGCGAACATGCTAGCTTTGCTAATATAGCTTGTAAGCAAAATTTATTTAAAAAAATTAACTTCAAATCAAACATTTCACAAAATACAAAATTGTCAAAATAAAAAACCATTCATAATTATGAGTATAATAATTAACAATTAAACTTAATGATCTTGAGTTCACGGACTTTGAACCCATTCCCTGAAATTATTTATAACTGGCATAGCAGCCACTTCGTTCTCGTTTGGGTCGTTAGTATCAGGTACATTTATTATGTCAATATCTTTTTTGTCCAATCATAGAGCATCATCGTCCTCACCCAAACAAAGAATTTCCCTGGCACATCTTGCAGCCATCCTTTGAAGATGAATATTTGCGGCGGGCACAGCATTTATTTTTCATGCAATTCCTTGCATTGATATGTGACCTTATCCGTCTTATTACAAAACACGGTCTAACTTTCGACCAGGTCTAAACCTCATTTAAACCATGGTTTAAGCAAAATTCTTATTACAAAACATGGTTTTACGCTAAACCATAGTCTTTCTATGGTTCAAAAGATAAACCTGCTAGACCCTAGTTTAACGTTGGTCTAACTCACAAACGTCAAAATGACAGTTTTATTTGATTGACGCGCGAGAAATCCATTCCTTTACACTTGCGGATATGGATTGCTCATAAAGTTTTGTTTTTAGCTTTTTATAATTTCCACCACGACAGCTGTTAGTGAAATTGATTAAATATTACCTAATAATATAATTATTTGAAATGTTTTATATCAAATTTTTGTGCTTATTAATAATTATAAATATGTAAATTATAACGGTTTCGCAGAAAATGGATAGCAGTATTGAAAAACGGAACGTTGAGATCGAATGAATGAACATTTTTTTCTATATAATCTGTAGCTTTTATTCGAACCAAGGTCTAGCTAGACCAAGGTAATAAGAAGTCCACGATCATTTGGCGTTTTGTAATAAACTGTGGTTTAGACCAAGGTACGAAAGATAAACCAATACCTCATAGTCTCATAGGTCTAAACCAATATTTAGACTACGTTTTGTAATAAGACCGACAGTTCTGCGAAACCGTTATAATAACAATTAACATATTTATAATTATTTTTAAGCACAAAAATTTGATTAAAAACATTTCAAATATATTATTGAGGAATATTTTATCAATTTCACTAACTGCTGTCATCGTGGGAATTATTAAAAGCTTAAAACAAAACTTTATGAGCAATCCATGTCCACAAGTGTAAAGGAATAGGTTTCTCGCGCGTAAATCAAATACATACCTACTCAGCAAACTCTCATGAAAGGAAGTAAGTCATTGTTATTTAGTGAAACACAATCTACTTAAGGTTTTTAGTTTATTTAAACAACCGAGTTCTTTCCTTTATAAGTGTAACTATAAGGCTGTGAAACACCATGTAAATAAGCTGCATCGTCTTGAATCTACAACAAAATATTATATCAATATTAATAATTAATAATCAATACGTAAAGTTATTAAAAATGTCGATATTACTCATAATAAATAAATACCAATTTGCATGCAATGAAAATGCTAGGTATCTACATATTATATTTGTTCTACGAAAACTACAATCTTATTTAAGGACTTACTTCGTGGCGAGCCCAGCATCGTAAAGCACTCAACACTTGTATTTCAGGAGATAATGAGCCTCCCCGAGGATCAAGAGTAAGGTCTTCTTTTACTAAATCTACTATTTTTAATGCAAATCTCTTTGAAAATCTATATTTTGATTTAAAATTTTCGTCACTTAAATTGAGTAGTGGATTTACGACAACACGCCTTCCAAGTCTTTTATTAGATCGCTCCGTGATGCTTGATAATAAAGTATACTCAATATATGCTAAGTCTATATATTGGATCATGTTATTATCCATTTTTAGTTTAGAAAGATAAAACGACAATAACCTCCAAATATGTAATATGTTGACGTTTGTGACTTTTGTGAGTTAGACCACCGTTAAACTAGAGGTCTAGCAGGTTTATCTTTTGAAAGATAGATAGACTATGGTTTAGCGTAAAACCATGTTTTGTAATAAGAATTGTACTTCTTTTATATGAAACAAGGTCTAGACCAAGGTACAAAAGATAAACCAAGATTTCATATTCTTGGTTTAAACCAATGTTTAGACCACGTTTTGTAATAAGACCGTATATGTTCATTGATATGTGACCTTATATGTTGTGTTTTTCACCAATAAATGTTAATAATAATAATAAATCAATAAATTATACGACTTATTCATTTTCAGATTGAAAAAAAGATCTTAAAAAACAAATAATGTTAATTGTATTGTCTGCTAATCGGCTCCTAATGGAGCTACAAATGTAGCCTGCTGCTGAGAAGGCTCTTTCAGCTTTTCACTTGTCGGCTTCATAGTTAACAAATGATCTTGAATAAAAGACAAGTATTCCCCTCGAACTCCTTCACTTTCCAGCGTGGCCATTTCTTTTTTTAGTATTTTATCAAAGTCTTTTATTTTCTTACTCTGTGTGGTAACAACACTCCTTGCTGTATCTGTAATTTTAATTTTTCCTCTAAAGTCAGTTCTCTTTTTTGTGAGTGAAAATCCAAATTATTTTCTACATTTTCTTTCTGGGCTTCTAAGCTATCGTCAACGCGATCTTGGTGAAATCTTTCTAAGATTTTTTTCATTTCTAGTCGCAAGTCTTTTTTCTTTGGCATTATAAATGTATTATCAGCTTTGTTTAAATCTTCTTGATATTTCTTTGGATTTTGTAAATATATTAATAATCCTGTTACTATGGTACGACGTTCTTTAATTCTTGCACGTAGCGCTTCGGATAATTCAGCGCTTAACACCGTGTTATGAGTGAGTAACTCGCCTAAAACAAATTTTAGCGTTGTTTCAGCAGTTAATAGCGTCGAATCTCTTCTGCATAACGCCTCAACAGCTAATTTAAATGGCTGCAAACTATCAATCAAGTTTTTTATTCTCAACCATTCAATATCACTAAATTTTATGTCAAATCCTATGTCTATTAAAGCTTTATCGATACACAATTTTAATTTATAAAATCTTTCTATCATAGCTAGAAGACTATTCCAACGCGTGCGACAATCCAAAATAAGGCTTAACTCTTTACCCGTATCTTCTTTTACGTACTTTTGCAAATAAACATCGTATTTAGTGGGTGATCTTTTAAATAATTTCACTACTTTTCGCACTTTTTCAAGAATGTCACCGATATCACTACATCTGAGAGTTGTTTGAACCACAGAAATATCCGTTAATGTCACTGCAACTCCTTGTTCTACTAAAGCATCATTTAATGTGTCTTCATCTTCGTCATCTGTATCTGATTCATAAAATGTTGACGATATTGTTGGCATTTCTTCTTCTTCATTTCTCTTTTTATATAAAACATCAACCACGGCTAATTGTAACCCATGTGCGTAGCACAATTGCTGATAGCAATTCATCAGTTTACCCACTTTGACCATGACACTCGCCCCGTCGGTACTCATGCCTATAATATCATTTTCGACATTAAGTCCGAAGCTTTTTAGGCGGTTTTCTATTAGACTTATAATATGTTCCGCAGTGCTTGAACCATGTATTCTAATCAAGCCTAGATTAAAGTATTTTTCTTTGTAGTGTACATTTAGATTCAAATATCGGTGATTTTTTTGTGAACTCCATTCATCAAAACTCAAGGAAAATCTTTTCTTTTGTTGCTTGAGATTTTCAAACTTACGGGTCAAGTCAGCTTTAACGGTATTAGCAAAATTTGAAACCATAGATCTTATGGTGTTTGGTGAATTAGGAAGTTGAAATCCGCTTTTTGAAAACAAATATCTTAAATCTGAAGAAGTGCAAAATAACCTGAGGGGCATACCATCTTTACAGACCATTCTGGAAATCATCATTTCCATTGAGTTACCCTTCTTAAAATAACTTTCAATTGTTTTAGTTTTTTTCTTGGGTATCTCTTCCTGAGACATGATATCTCCTGATACAGGTTTTGAAGTAGATGGTTTAGAAGATGAATCCGAGAGTGAACGTTTTAAATTATTATTTTCAGAACTTAAAGTAATGCCATGTTTTGTTTCCAAGTGTACTTTTAGACCTTTATAAGAACCTTCTTAAGTATTTTAGAGCAGACAGAGTGTACATTGCGCGTTTACATTGTAATTTTTATTATTCACGTTTTCATTATTTTGCTTTTTTTTAAAATACTTCCATACAGTTATTTCTTTGTCGTGGTCTAATGGTCTCCTGATTCTGATGCGGTTTTGAAAGTGACATGTTTTTAAACAGTAACTATACTAATAATCTAGTATAACTATGTATGAGTTCAGTAGTACCTGTAAAAAAAATACTTAAATTAAAATTTGCTTTAAATTTTACTTTATAGTAAACAAAGTCCGAGTTATATACATAAACCTGCCCAAAGAATCACTATTTCTATTGTTATTGTTGTAAACCGTATAAAAATCTGTTTAGTAGTTTTCGAGTTAATCGCGTCCAGACAAACAGACAGAGAGACAGAAAACAGGACTTCTTTTTATAATATGTATGTTTTGTATGTATGTATTTTTATACATAGCATACCTAACACCATAATAATTCATTCGAGTGGAATGTACATTTCAAAGAATACATTTCATACAATCAAAATTCAAAGGGCAAAAACTTTATTTATTTAACAGAAAAACAAATATAAAGGGTGTTTTACAAAGTGTGTTAAATAAATGTAGAGAGTGTAAAACACTCTATCTCTCTCTCTCTATTTTATTTTAATAAGTGCGTAAATATTAGGAAAAAATACTATTTACTCACATTTGACGAAGCAATGACGGACGAAAACAAAACACAATTATTGACTCGAGTGTTGCGCTACTGACTGACTGAACTGGACAATTAGTGACAAACTGCTGCGCGGGCGGGAAGAGGGGCGCGGTGTAATGCAGTAGCCTTAGCGTCGAACGACTCGCGCGCACAAATAACACGCGTTTTAAAGTACCAACTTTTACACCAGTGTGTTTATTTTGACAAAAATGCAAAATCCGGATCCGGTCACCGGATCCGGTAATTTGGTGCCGGATCCGGTGTTTGAATTTTGATGCCGGATCCGCCGGATTACCGGATCCGGTTTTCCGGATTGCAATCCCTACACACTTATCACTAAAACATTGATGTATCTCAGAAGCGCAGGCGCTGACAGGTGCGAGCCATTCGAGGCAACGCCGGAGTCCAGAGCGGGGGAGAGGACATCGTTTACGCGTCGCTTGCGTATGCTGTTTTGTAGATGCGTTGGTGATTCCTATTAATCTGTGACACCCTTGCTTAGCTGCTTAGTTAGAAAAAAATCATAGTCATCATTAAGAACATAAAACCACCTGGCATCAAATTATTTAGCTTAGTTTACTTCATAAAAGAAATATTAAAAAATGTATTGTACAACTTTAAACTTGGTCTTCTTTGACTTTTCAGGTCTAGATAACTCCTTATAATCATCAATGAATCCCCATTTGCTGGTCAGCTTCAAGTTACCACTGGTAATATTTACATAATTTCCAACGAGTTGCAGAATCCTTCGAGTTTTGACATCTAAAAGTACTTGTAGTTACACTTTCACTCCATTTTCTGATATCATAATTTTTCTGGCTGCCATCAATTAATTATCCGGATGCCAGAAAAATTATCAACCCGATGAATGTCGATTTAGATTCGGATCTTAGACTATACCGATAAGCGCTGGCAGATCGGCGCCGGTAACCAGCGTTCTACTGACAGAAGTCGCATCGTAGACGCGTCTCCTGTCAGTGAAGTGTCAGATACATACGAATTTCGGGTTTCGTTGCAGTCGCGTACCTCGTAAATAGCGTTGTGTGAGAAGTGCCTTATCCTTCCACTTAGGCACCGTTATTCCGTCTTCATTCTCCATAGCCATTATTTCACCTTTCTGTAGTTTCGAATCTACAATTACCTTAGGCAACCCTCTTCTGTTTTTTCGCAGTGCGCCAATTAAGTTTGCTTCTCCCATAATCGATAAGCTAGTTCCAAGCTGATGTACCAGTTATCAGTTACAAGTGTGTGGCCTGTGTCAAATACACACATCAAAAGTGTCTAGGGATCAACATATATTTTTGCAATAACTTTTCTCCTGATTGATATTAATTAAAATTTTCTTTAAGGATTCATCAAATAAAGTGTTTTCGTTTGTCACAGTAACGATAAACCAAGTCACCTTTGCATTAATAAAGAAATTTGCCATTTTCCTAATAAAGGGATTTTTAACCCCCGACGCAAAAAGAGGGGTGTTATAAGTTTGACGTGTCTGTGTGTGTGTGTGTGTGTGTGTCTGTGTGTCTGTCTGTCTGTCTGTGGCATCATAGCTCCCGAACGGATGAAGCGATTTCAATTTAGTTTTCTTTGTATTAAAGGGGACTTACGGGCGCGTGTTTTTAGATAATATGTTTGATGAAAATCGGTTGAGCCGTTTAAAAGTTGTTGGGGTTGAAAGCGGGGAAGAATTTTCACTCTGTCTCTTTGTGGCATCATACCTCCCGAACGGATGAAGCGATTTCAATTTAGTTTTTTTTTGTATTAAAGGGAACTTACGGGCGCATATTTTAAAATATGTTTGATGAAAATCGGTTGAGCCGTTTAATAGTTGTGGGGGGTGAAAGCGGGGAAGAATAACCGTATGTATGCAAATATATTCGTGTGGGGTCTCAAATGAAAGCGTACAGTAAGAGAATATTTATAACTTAATCCAAAATGTTTTTACCTATAATAAGTATAAAATAAAAAATTAAATTAAAAATTAAAAAAACCCCCGACACAAACATTTAAAAAGTAAAAAATAATATCTTTAAAAATAATACGTCGCGTTGGGGGACCGCTCCATTTACTTCTAACTTTAACACAAAAAAATATTAAGTAAATTAAAAAGATAAATGATAAGTCTTGGGTAAAAGACCTAAGTAGGTAAGCAAGTGATACTTATGAATAAAATCGTACTTAGATAATGAATAGTTAGAAGCGGTCCCCCAACGCGACGTATTATTTTTAAAGATATTATTTTTTACTTTTTAAATGTTTGTGTCGGGGGTTTTTTTAATTTTTAATTTAATTGACATTTGAACCACTAACATTAAAGTTCGAAAAAAGACAGAAATAACAGTTTTCTTTAAAATTTTATTGGGTAACTTAAACAATTAATAATCCGTGTTTCTACCGCGAACACTAACAACACAAGAACATCGGTTTGGCATACTCAAAATGAGTTCATCCAAATCACGCTGCGGAATGGCCGCCCATGTTCGTTGCAACAACAAAAAAAGGTCTTCTTGCCACTGGATACCCTCCATATTCGGCAGAGCTCTTCTCTGTAGCATATCCCATGCATGCTCAATCGGGTTCAAGTCTGGCGACTTAGCAGGCCAGGGCAGGACATTGATGTTAGCTGCGGCGAGAGTCTGTCTTACAACTCTTGCGGTGTGCGGTCGTGCATTATCATGCATTAACTGAAATAAGGGACCGATTTGCACTTGTAGAGGAACGATGACGTCTGATACAATCGTCTCAGCATAAATTTGAGCGTTGAGGTTGCCTCTGATCCAAATCAACTCAGTTCTTCCGCCGATCCAAATACCCGCCCATACCATGATGGTTCCACCACTATAAATTGGGTTTAAATCTCGATACGGAACTTAATTTTAAGGATCACATTAATGAACTTTGTGCAAAAGCTCACAAAATGTTAGGGTTCGTTATAAGAACTGCTACTAACTTTAATAATAATCCTACCATAGCCTTGATTTTATTCAAAGCCTATGTACGTAGTAGGTTAGAATACAGCGCCATTGTCTTTGATCCTCCTGAAAAAAAGTATTGCCTTATGATGGAGAAAGTGCAAAAAAAGTTTGGGCGGTATCTGTATAAAAGCATGTACGGTTACTATCCATTTCTCTATCCATCGCTCTTTATAACGGGTATGACCGGTCTGGACACCTTAGAACTGAGAAGGAAGTTGTTTCTAATGGTGCACTACTATCTATTGCTGAACAACAAAATAGATAATCCATCAGCTCTTGAGAACTGTGGATTTGAAGTGCCTATACGGCTTTTGCGCGGTGGGTATGGCGGCAGGGGCACCTGCCGACTGCTGGCGGAGCGCCCGGTGCGAGCGCGCCGCACCGCAGCCGCGCCGCGCTGCGCGGCACCGATCCTACTCAACCAACTCCTTACTAAGATGCCACATATCGATGTTTATAACGATAGTTACAAAATTTTTGTAAATATTTGTAGATTATATCTAAGTGTCAACATGTAGTGCTTTAGGTTAAGCCTGTAAATTACATGTTTTTATATATAAATAAATAAATAAATAAATAAATAAATAAGGATGGACTTCCTGGCAGGATTTTAATCGCTGTTGGCGTCCAGGGGTTCTCCAGTGTCGTATACGTCTTGTATCCGGTCTCATACCAAAACGAGACTCATCAGAAAAGCACACGAAACGCTCATCTCAATCTCAAGAAATCCGCATAAAAATGCTTGATCCCTAGACACTTTTGATGTGTGTATATGTTCACAGAGCGCCATCACCACATTTGTTGGCGTAGTATTTACCATGTCGATGTTTCTTCCACTGTACAAATGCAGTTTGCCAGTATATTTGGGAACAGTACATAGATCAAATAACTTCATGCCATATTTGTGCTTCTTACTTTTATTGTACTGCCTAAATATAATTTGACCTCTGTAAGGCACTTGGCTTTCATCAACACAAATATCTTCTTTCGGCGAATAATATTTGCGGAAATTGGCATTGAGAGCATTGATTATAGGTCTTATTTTGGAAATACGATCACTTCTATCAGCAGTTAAATTGTGGCTAAAGTGAAGGTACTGCAGAAGCAATTCGAAGCGGTTCCTACTCATAACGGTGGAAGGAAAATTTTGTCCTAGTATCTTGTCTTTGCTCCAATAATAAGTTAATTTCGGCAGCTTAACTACACCCATATACAAGATTAGCCCAAGATTTTTTTTTCGGTCTGGTCTGTTGGCTTCCATGAATGAGACCTTGACACAGGCTTTGTTTGTCTGGCTGTAACATTTTGACTTGCAAACATATAATACTTCATGGTGTTGATATTGCGACACTTGTTTTTTTCTTTTGAGTTCTTTTGTAAGCAGTCGGGTTTTTGAAGTTATACTTCTTTTGGCGCGATATAGAAAAATGATGAGGGTGAATTTGCGCTCACCGACTCCTAATTTTAACAGCATGAAATTCGTTTTGCGATGCGCGCGCAGCTTTATGAAGTTGCCGGCTAATCACTCATACTGATTGGCCTATTGGCCTTTTCAATGTAAAGTAGCGTCATCTGACAACAAATAGAAGTACTATTTCAACAACAAGTGAAAAAAATTTCTTTATACTGCTCTTTTTTCATAATCCCTTTAATTTGTACCAGATTTCCAGTCCCATAGCCAGAGAAACAACCCCAGACCATAACCGATCCGCCACCATGTTTGACAGTCGGGACTACACACATTGGCATCATCTTTTCTTCGGCGGAACGTCGAACGAAAATTCTTCTTTTTGAACCAAATAGATTCGTCACTCCAAAGCACTTTTTTGAAGTCTTCTTCGGACCAGTCTCGATGAGCTAGGGCCCATTGCAAACGTTTTTTCTTATTCTGCGGTTTTAGAAGAGGTTTTCGAACAGCAACCCGACCAAACAACTTGGCGTCTTGCAATCGTCTTTTCACTGTAGACAGTGACATAGGTTTTTCCCGAGATTTGTTGACTTTGCCACGAATTTCTGGGGCTGTTAGACGTCTATTTCGCTTGCTCGTTACCACAATAAACTTATCTTCACTAGAAGTCGTAGCTCTTGGTCTCCCGGAGCGCGGACGATCTTGATTACTGCCAGTTTGTTTGTACCGCACAATAGTACGATGAACACAAGTCTTTGATACCTTGAGTTGAGATGCAATCACACGTTCAGATTTGCCTTCATTATGGAGAACAATGATGGCAGATCGCGTTTCGATACTAATTTCGCAAACTTTACCCATTTTAGAGACGTCTTGACTGTAGTAATCACAAAATCAGACTAACAGCGAATATTTGTAGATAACCACGAAAATATCGGGTTAAATTAAAGTTTTGACATATTTTAAGAACATAAAACAATCGCATTGTAAGATAATGTCAAAAAAAGCGAAGTGCCAGCTGCGGTAATGAGGTAATATTTTTTTTACAATTGATTATCGGAGTAGCTCTTCCTCGGCTAACATTGAAGTTTGGAAACAATGCTCGTTTATGGCCCTTTCCTTGGCTTATATACAAAAGAATAAGCTTTTAGGCAATCTTTAAGAACAATAGAATATGCAGGTGAGCAGAATTACTTTATATCACCAATATTTTAAGAATATTTACTAATAACAAAGCTTTTTATTAGTGGTCTCAAACTTTTGACCGGCAGTGTATCTACCGTTATACCTAATGCGCCACCTCAAGATATACAGGGTGTCCCGTAAGTAGTGGACCAAGGGGATGTGGGTGATAGGGGGGGTCCCGGTCTACGTCAAACACAAAATTTTATTGGCCTAGGCCTCATAGTTTTGAAGTTATGAAATTTTTAAGGAGTTTTTATAAAACTTGGCACCTTGAATACTAATAGTATTGGAAATATTAGTTTTTTTTATAATTTTAAGTTTGTTTTATTTAATACAGATAGAAAAACATATTTGCTGGTTATTTTAAAAGTTTTCCAGTTCAAACCATTAGTAGGATAAGAATTAATCATGTCTTAATTTCTTAATTTTGGCAAAATTTTAATTACACAAAATGCAACATGATCTTTGATACATCGTGGTGTAAAAAAATGTATGGACACCTGGTGGAACTTTATTTTAAAAACATCTGTAGGCGATACCGAGTTTAAAAACGTATAACAATAATACAGCTAATTAAGTAATAGTTATAAAAAAATACAACGTTAATGACTTTACCCAAATTCCCAGAAATGTTTACGAACAATGCAACTTTCTGAGAACCATGTGGCTGTTTCATTCCTAGTCGGGTCGCTAGTTTTTTTACTCTTAGCCGCTATTGATTGACGTCTTTCGCCCCCTCTCCTGTTTTTACTTCAATACTCTCGCAGGACTCTCAGAGTTTTACTCATAGTTCGGCTCTTCACACGTGTTTTTATTTCATTTCTTTTACTAAGTAAAAGACGTTTTTGAAACCTTGCTTGTGCTTGTGAGTTGGACATTGATCGTTTTATTTACATTTTTTAAGACTTAATCTTAATAGTTTATTGGTAGATGTACCACAAGATGTACGCGAGACGATGTGGTTGCAACACGATGGTGCACCCGCCCACTACTCACGGGGAGTGATTAATTTTTATGAAACTTATCCAAATCGATGGATTGGACGTGGAGGTACAATTGCATGGCCTCCACGATCACCTGATCTCAATCCAATAGATTATTTTTATGGGGCTATTTTAAGGAGGCGGTCTATGAGAATACTATCAACAATGAAAGAGAACTGAGAGAAAAATTAAACGGCGTGGTCGAAATAGTTAAAAATAATGTGCTAGATTTAAGAAAATTAAAAAGAAATTGTATAAGACGATGTAGATTATGCATAAGAGCTAGGGGAAGACATTTTGAGCATTTGATGTAAGTAAATGGATTTGTTTTTCATAAATGTATTTTTATTTATGATAATTTTAGTCGATATTAACCAACATATTTATACCTTTTTGGAATTGATAAAAGCTGTACTTGTTTTTAAAATAAAGTTCCACCAGGTGTCCATACATTTTTTTTACACCACGATGTATCAAAGATCATGTTGCATTTTGTGTAATTAAAATTTTGCCAAAATTAAGAAATTAAGACATGATTAATTCTTATCCTACTAATGATTTGAACTGGAAAACTTTTAAAATAACCAGCAAATATGTTTTAGTATCTGTATTAAATAAAACAATCTTAAAATTGTAAAAATTGGTTGCCTGTAAAGTCGGTATACGGGCGAAAGTTTTACAACGACTTTGAGTGGTAAAATAATTTTAATGTGAATATTCATTCGTATAGTAGGAAGAAGGATGAAATAATAGTAACAATTTAAAACATTTATTTATACAAAGAATTATATTTAAAACATTGTAACACCATCCGCCATCTAGCGCTGCTAACCGTTAGACCATTAACCATTAGTCACAACTAAGTGAGGTAACAAACTAGATTACTCTACTTCTCCAGAGATGACGCTGTACCATTTTCTGAAACACGCCAACGTGTGTACGCCGTAGCTACTAAAAGTAACGTGAGCGGAGCTAGTAACGCAGTTTCTTGAAGTGCCACCCGGCAAACCAATTTATAAGACGTTGTCACGTCAAAAAAACTAATATTTCCAATACTATTAGTATTCAAGGTGCCAAGTTTTATAAAAAATCCTTAAAAATTTCATAACTTCAAAACTATAAGGCCTAGGCCAATAAAATTTTGTGTTTGACACAGATCGAGACCCCCCCTATCACCCACATCCCTTTGGTCCACTACTTACGGGACACCCTGTATATTTAGGAAAGTGTAACTTTGCATGGACATTTCCATTGCTATGGATCACTATTTGAGAAGGCAGGAAACTTAAAATTAAGAAAAAAAAATTAAATTGCGTGTACTTATGTACGCGCGTAAGAAGTTATACTTCTTTGGCATCATTAAATAATAAATATTCAACGTTAATAATTTCATAATATTTAGTTTTAATTATACTAAAAAAAATTGGTTGTCTGTAAAGTCGGTTTACTGACGATAGTTGAACGTGACAACGTCTTAAGAAAATACTGATGGAATGGTAGCATAATCACTAATAGTCATCCTAAACTATCTTTGAATACTTAGTTATAACTTATTTACTGTTATATTGCAGTTCAAAACCTTTATTAAATATTTTACCAAAAAGACTAGTCGTTGCATACCGTATAACGAAACATTAATCTTTAGCTAGTCTGTGCATATTATGTCATGTCAATGTGCCACAAACAAGTCAAAACAAACCTGGCTGGTTATAAATAATTTCGATAAAAAGCAAAAGCAAAACTAAAGAGACGTCAGAGTTACATTGACAAAGGCCGATTGATGAGTGGTTTAGCCGGCAACTTCATACTGTTAATTTTTGTGTCACAGATGCGCGCGCATAGTAAAATTTCACTCATGATTTTTCCATAACGCGCCTAACTTCATACTGTTAATTTTTGTGTTACAAATGCGCGTGATAGAATATACACATTCTTAATGTAATTGTTTTTAATTATATCTTAATAATTTAGTTGCAATTATAACTACTGTTATTTTATTTGAAACAAATGGATTTTTCTGACTCACTTAATAGATAAAGTATTAATCAAATAACAATAGAAATAGATTATTTTTATATACAAGTACGTGATAGAATATACATCTTAATAATTTAGTTGCAATTATAACTACTGTTATTTTATTTGAAACAAATGGATTTTTCTGACTCACTTAATAGATAAAGTATTAATCAAATAACAATAGAAATAGATTATTTTTATATACAAGTACGTATTTCCAAAACAATTTAAAATGGGAACAAAATCGTTAATATTCAGATGATGAATTATGTAAATGAGTAATAAAGTTATACGAATATAGAACACATTTCTCTTTTAAACACCATTCACTTGTGTCACTAATTGTAGTGAGCGCCATCTGTCGGTTCCAGATAATACTTTTTAACAAAATCTAATTGTGTCGCTAGTTGTACCTATTACCACATGTCGATTATAATACTGTTAAAATAAATAAATAAGAAAATACATGTTATAATAATTAAAAGGTCCTTTAAAATTAATTTCTAATTTGTTTGTACTTTATTACGATATTATTAGGAATTTATATTCAGTTTTGTACTGTGACGTTTATTACATCAACTGACTTGGTCGGTTGACAGTTTGAAGGACATAAATACAACGACTTGGTCGTGGTTTGGTCAATTCTTGGTTGACTTTGGAAGGGAGCAGACCACCAGTACAAGTTAAGTAGATTTCTTTTTATTATAATTTTCTTATTACGTATTACGTATTTAGTTATGGTATTTAATTATTAAATAATAATAACTATTATTATTATTATATTGTATTGCTATTGCTATTTTATTTTACAGTTGAAATGAAACGAGATTGAAAAGAACTAATTTTAATGTAATTATATCGTTATTCTGCCAGTTACATAAGTTATTATTTTTACATGAGGTGTCATTATGTACATTATATAATTATGGTGATTAAGTTTCTTCCAAAGGTATTAAGAAAGAAAATCTAAAATAAAGTATAACCTTGGTCTATAGTGCTCAGAAGTACTATTTCAGGGCGGAGAACATAAAAACGTGTTGTATGACACTTGTTTATTGTAATACACACAACGTTTTACAGAAAACAACATAAGAACCCTTGTTAAACTTATGACGCGAACGGAAAGAAAACTTATGTATACGCGAGCCGCGGGAGTCGTTCGTGTACTGCCCTTGCGGCGTTGCATGCACACTCGCGCCATTACAGCCTAGCGGCAAAACGGGCAACTAAACGGGGTTGCCCGCTGTAGAAAGAATAACCTTAGTACCACGCGCTATACACTCCCCCTCGAGTTTGTGAGAACGCCCTCGCTCATGAACTCGCATTAACACACACAGAACATACAGGACAAACATGTTTACGAGGACGTCCTCTTCGGCGTTTGGGAACTATGGGAGGCGGAGGCGAACTATCTCTGCTATGAAAACGTGTAAGCTCCGATACGTGAAACTTGCCCAAAATCTCAGGGGTACCGACGTTAGCAATGAAATACGACGTAGGGCTAGCTCTTTTTGCGATAACGTAAGGACCATCCCTTTTTGGAACAAACTTGGACGTTATATTCTTTGACGCACTACTGAGGACATGTGTCTTTAAGAGCACCTGATCTCCAACTTCGAAGACTTCAGCAGGCATCTTCGATTTATCGGCACATTCCTTGCGTCGATCTTGCTGCGATTCGACCCTTTCCCTGACCGAAATGAAGGAATCCACAAACTTTTTCAAATAAGGGCTAATTTGTGGCACGAAATTATCCTTACTAAGAATTGACCTGATATCATGTTGTACGTCCAGTGGCGAACGAAGCTCTCTAGCTAAATTAAGGTAGGCTGGAGATGCGCCGGTGGTTTCACAGACCGCCGAATTCATAGCGAACCTTATAGACGGAAGATGCTGAGGCCAAGAAGCATGATCCGAGTCTACTAGACGAGACAACTGAAACTTTAGATCCCTATTTTTACGTTCAGCTGGGTTAGCTGAAGGATGATATAGAGGTAACAACTCTTGAGTAATATTTAAAACAAACATGCACTGCTGCATGACAGCAGAAACAAATTGAACGCCATTGTCTGACACAATGCGTCTAGGAAGACCATAACGAAGGAAATATTCCTCAATCAGCGTGCGAGCACATGCCTCTGACGTTGCTTCTTTGAGAGCAAACAGTTCGATCCAGCGGGTTGCTGTGTCTTCCACCAGCAAAATCCATTTTTCCCCATTTTCCCCCCGCGGGAGTGGACCGAACAAGTCTATTGCCAAAACTTCACCCCTCTGATTAAGTACAGGAGTCTGTAAAAATCCGGAAGGCTTCTTGTTCGAAGCTTTGTACCGCTGACAGGTGGCACATGTTTTGACATAATCAGCAATGGCTCTACGCATACCAGGAAAATAAAAACCTTGGGACACCCTACTATATGTCCTATCGACTCCATGATGTCCAGCTATATCAGAATCGTGACATTCCTTTAGAATACTAGGGCGAAGAGACTCTGGGACTACCAACTGCGGCTCCTCAGTGTCGACATCTGGGTTGTACCGATACAAGACGCCTTGCTGTAAAAAGTAACCTCTTTCAGACCATCGTTTTGCACCTATGGAGTCAGCGTCTGACGTATCTTCAAGATCACTAATAACCTTTTTCAGTTCCAGGTCATCGAGCTGCGCGCGCCGGAGATCAGCGGGACTCCTAGCACGTAAGTCTATTATTACAGAGCATACTCCACACTCATCCTTATTACCTTCTTCACAGGTGGGACGGCTGAGCGTATCAGCGATGACATTGGCTTTCCCAGGTGTATACTGAAACTTAAGATTGAAGCATTGCAGCTTGAGTGCCCATCTAACCAATCTACCCGACGGTGATTTTAAGGTAAGTAGCCATTTTAAAGGTTGATGATCACTACCAACTATAACCTCATGACCCTCAATATAACCTCTGAAACGTTCTACAGCCCACACGACTGCAAGCGCTTCGCGCTCAGTGGTGCTGTAATTCTTCTCGGCAGGGATAAGAAGGCGGCTGGCGTATTCGATTGGACGCTCGTCGTTACCCTCACCCTGTAACAACACCGCACCTAAAGCATAATTGCTAGCGTCCGTCCTTAAAATAAACGGCTTATTATAATCCGCTTGGATAAGAATCGGTGCTGATGAAAGACGCTGCTTCAGCTCTTCAAAGGCACTAGCCTGGTCTGCACCCCATGACCACGGCTGATTCTTTTTAAGTAACCGTGTTAAAGGCTCAGCAATAGTAGAAAAACGCGGAATAAATTTACGAAACCAGGAGCAGGTCTGCAAAAAGGTACGAAGATGACGCAAAGATGAAGGTGTCTTCATTTCTAAAACTGCACGGACTTTGTTATTATCAGGCGACACACCAGCCTGCGTGATAACATGACCGAGGTACTTCACCTCATCTCGTGCAAAAACACATTTGTCTCTGTTCGCGCGGAGCTTAAACCGACGTAATCTATCGAATACCGCTCGCAGATCCGAAATATGCTGCTCAAAGCTACCCTGTGATATAAGCAACAAATCATCTTGATAGGCAAGTAATGTGACGTTCTTCAGCGACGCACCTGAGCGAAGTCAGTCGATAAGACGCTGGAAAGTCGAAGGCGCGTTCTTTAACCCGAAGGGCATACGCTTAAAGCGATAAGTTCCAAATGGCGTCAAAAACGCGGTCTTATCCCTATCCTTCTCACGCACAGAAACCTGCCAAAAACCACTACGCATATCGAGAGTACTCATGTAACAATTCCTCTTAGTCGACTGAATAAGCTCGTCTATCAAAGGCATGGGATAGACGTCGGTCTTAGTAACCGCGTTGAGCTTTCTATAGTCCACGCAGAAACGAACTTTACCGTTCGCCTTAGGCACAAGAAGCGCTGGAGAACCCCAAGCCGACTCGCACTCTTCTACGATATCATCAGCTAACATCTTATCAAGTTCTATCCGCATGAGCTCCTTCTTGGCCGGCGTCAACCTGTAAGGCGGAACAGCAATGGGAGGGTGATCACCGGTATCTATAATGTGTTCAGCGAACGGCGTCGCCTCTCCCCCTGGTTCAAAAATATCCTGATGTTCTACGAGAAGTTGGGCAAGAATCTCACGTTGGTGATCAGTAAGTGAAGTCGCCTCGTCATCCCTTAGCACCTCTAAAGAAGCGCATGAAGGTATAGGTGACATCCTTTCAAACTGTAATTCAAATTTTTGTTTACTATTTTCTGCAAAGTGCCATGTATTATTACCGAAATTAAAAACAAGATTGAATTTTGTAAGAAAATCTATGCCCAATAAACTTTCGTTATTACTTGAATCAGGAAAAATAATAAACTTTACTAATTGTGTTTTATGTGCGAGAGTCACCGACACCTCCGTGGTAAGAACCTCCATTTCTCTACTAACGCCGTCAGCTAATTTAACAATTTGTGTGGACGGCACTAATTCCTGTCCTGACCTAAGTAGGAGAGCGTAGAGCGTGTGTCCTGCAACACAGCTTTTAGCAGCTGAGTCCACCAGAGCAGTGCCACTTCTCCCTAAAATTCTTACATTTAACACGGGGCGTCGAAAGGGCGCGTCACATTTATTCGCATAAACACAATTATAATTAGTACCAACAATAGTATTATTAACATTAACACGATTATTGCAACTACAAGAATTCGATAAACAATTATTACATAAAACCCCTACGGCATGCGTAGGGTTACCTTTTACAAACACCTCACGCACGCGAGGGTTAGCTAACGGCTGCGCAGCGCCAACAGCGCGCGAACTCGAACGAAGCGCGAGCGCGGCGGGAATCGCCGGGCGAGGCGAATGCGACGTTGCCGCTCTGTCACAGTTGTTAGAAGTACCTAATTTTTGTTTACAAAAATTAAAATTACGAATATTACGACTATTCTTAATGTTCATAGAATAAAACGAGTCCTGACAGTTTTTACACTTTGACTTCGTAACATTCGCGGCACCACAACCGTAACACTTAATTTCACTTTTTTCACCACTCGACTTATTATTATTATTATTAAGCTTTTCACACATATCCTTATCGTGACCGGATCGCTTACAATAGACACAGAACTTTCTTTTCGAACCGATACTCCCGATGTTCCTCTCGGCGGAATTCGTAGGATCGGCGGGAATGTTTGACGACAATGACGACTTCACCGGGGCCGCTGTACGTGAGCTCGATGTTGACTGCCTACTCTGTTTCTTATCGGATTCTTTTAACGAGTCTTCGATGGCACGGCACTTATGCATTAGCATGTCGAAGCTGTCGAAGCTATCTCTTTGGACTCGTTTTCTTATTCGGGGACTTAGAAGTCCGAACGCCATATCTAACTGGACTTTCTCTGATAAGTCTTCCTTAGGCAACTTAGCCAACAAAGCGCGTACTTTCGCGATGAATAGGTCAGTGTGTTCCTGTTCTTGTGATAAATTAAACAACTTCCTATATATACGAAAGGGAGGATCGTGGTCCCCGAAGGCACTTTTAATTTTCGTGAGCGCCTCCGCCCACGAAGCAGTTGACCTCTTGACCCCTTGCCACCAGACTGCGGCGGGTCCTTCTAGCAGCATAGAAAACCCACGTAGGGCGTTTTCGTCCGATACGTTTACGCACTCCTTGTAGGTTATAACCGCATCCACGAAGTTTTCGAGAGACTCCTCCGGGCGACCGCCGTAACGCGACAAACACTTCGCGAAGTTTCCATTCGTCGAATGTGTTGAGCCCGATAGGTATTCAGACACATTAACTTGTGTTTGGGGCGTAGATGAGCGTACCTCACGAATTAATTCCTGGCAAAACTCATTTTGGGTCTGCTGTAAAGTTGTTAGCAAGCTTGTAAGTGTTTCTTGCGATAGCGTAATATTATTTACCGCGGCGGCGTCGGCGCCATGATTGTTCGAGTTGTCTTCGTCCGACATTCTTCGT
The DNA here is from genome assembly GCA_905404135.1 of Hesperia comma. Classification (NCBI taxonomy): domain Eukaryota; kingdom Metazoa; phylum Arthropoda; class Insecta; order Lepidoptera; family Hesperiidae; genus Hesperia; species Hesperia comma. The sequence goes on along the minus strand of FR990015.1, from coordinate 16,638,403 downwards.
GTTCTCGGCATTGTTTATCGGTTTTAAGCCACTCGATGGTTTACCGCGTAACAACGCCACCATGAATTCGAAGTCCCCGTAACAACTTGCTGTGTGGATCGGGATCACGACACAAACACTGCAAGCCAGTACCTACACACGTTGGGCTGCCAGTTATAGTGCTCAGAAGTACTATTTCAGGGCGGAGAACATAAAAACGTGTTGTATGACACTTGTTTATTGTAATACACACAACGTTTTACAGAAAACAACATAAGAACCCTTGTTAAACTTATGACGCGAACGGAAAGAAAACTTATGTATACGCGAGCCGCGGGAGTCGTTCGTGTACTGCCCTTGCGGCGTTGCATGCACACTCGCGCCATTACAGCCTAGCGGCAAAACGGGCAACTAAACGGGGTTGCCCGCTGTAGAAAGATTAACCTTAGGCTGGTTTTAGAGTCACGCTGACCGTCGGCGCTGACAGGCCAATATGTATGATTACTTATGAAGCGTTTTAAAATAACACCGACGACTCAGCGCTGAGCACTGTCAGCGCTGAGCCACACGCGCGCCTACGCGCCACGCGTCGGCGCCGCTGAGCACGCGGTGCCGACGCGCTTCGGACCTCACTTATCGTTACAGTGTTACATAAAACGCACGTGCCGACGGGGACAGACGGGCGCAACAATGAATCGCGATATTAATACTGGGCGTGTGATTGAAGAAGTTCGGCTGCGAAAATGTTTATGGGACGCCAGTGACATATTGTATAAAAATAAAGACGCACGATTGAAGGCCTGGAACGACATCGTAATCGCACTGTTTGAGGATGTGCAGGAAAATGAAAAAAACGATTTGGGTAAGTAAGTGCGTTTAATATATTTTTGCATTCGTAGTTATGAATAACAATACTCTTATAACTTATAGTTTCATAAAAACACAAGAAATTTTAAACGATCAAAAAGTGAGGTTATGTCAGGGTTATGTTAAAATATACATGCATCTTGCCAGGGAACTCTTCCGATGGGTGTCATAAAATATTGAGCAAACAATTCCCGTGTTACATTTCCCGACCTATTTATGGGCTCATTATTATCTATATCAATCATGCCCTCTATTGTCAAAGAATCTTCCACCCTGTAGCCATCTCGAACTCGTATAAAGTTATGCAATATGCAGCATGCCTTTACAATATTTGTGGAAACTTTAGCACTAACGGCCAAAGGAGTATGGAACACTCTGAATTTGTTAGACATTATGCCAAACGTGGATTCAATGTATCTTCTTGCACGACTTAATCGGTAGTTGAAAACTTTTTTTTTATGAGTCATGTTGCTTCGTACATATGGTTTCATTACGTGCTTCGATATACCAAACGCCCCATCGCCAATAATGAAATGGTTTACTGGATCATTTGTACCTGGTAAAGGCTTGGGACCTGGCAAATTCAAAGTGTTATTTTCTAGATTTCGAAATAAGGCGCTGTTCTTAAAAATAGATGAATCCGAGTTTTTCCCATGTGCACCAATGTTAACATATGTAAAGCAATAATCTGAATCACACATAGCCAGGAGAACTATGGAATAAAAATTCTTATAATTGTAGTACATCGATCCACCTCCCTCTGGATTTATAATTCTTATATGCTTCCCGTCGATTGCTCCGACACAATTAGGAAAGTTGGCATTGTGAAGAAATCCATTGGCTATTTCTTGCCACATCTCTGAGCTTCTGGTTGGCAGACATTCGTCGTGAAGTGTATCCCAGATTAGTGAACATACTTCATTTACAATACAACTAATAGTAGTTACTCCAAGCCTGAATGAATATTGCAGATCTGTAAATGTATTTCCCGTAGCCAAAAATCTGAAAAAAAAGAAACAGTATTACTAAGTATTTGCTTTTATATTGTTACAGAAAAACTAATCCAGCAAAGGTGGAAGACTGCTAGGGATGCATTCTTTAGATGTAAAGCTTCTATGAAAAAAACTCCTTCAGGGAGCGCTGCAAAGAAGATAAAAAAATATGTGTATTATGATGAACTATCCTTTTTGAATCCAACCGATGTTAATATAGTTACGGAATCAATGCTAGATCACTCCGACAATTCATCTACCATTAATAATACGGAAGACACCTCTAATATGTCTACATTGGAGAATGCTGAAAACACGCAATCAGAACAAGAACAAGAGCAGGGATCGACGCAAATGCCTCGCATACCAAAAAGAAAGAAACGCCAACCCCTCCAAGAAAATAACAATTTTGAAAAAGAACTGTTAACTTTGCTAAGCAATCAAACGCCAGATATTAACAGTGATGACCTGGCCTTTTTTTCTTCTTTGGGCCCAGTTCTAAAAAGCTTTGATCTTGTACAAAAGTTGCAGTTTCGTTCTAGAGTGTTAGCAGTGGCAATGGATATTCAAAATATGTACCCAAGACCTAACAGTTCATCGACAAATGACACAACGGATAATGAGGCTCAAGGTAACTATGGCACTCAGCCAACATATGATGAAGAATATGTGCCACGAATGTACCACAGACCAAACAATGAGGCTCAGAGTAGCTATCGCACTCAGTCAAGCACTCAGTCAACATATGAAGAATATGTGCCACGGATGTACCTCAGACAAAATAATTCATCGACGAATGAAAGAATGGATAATGAGACTTATCGCACTCAGCCAACATATGAAGAATATGTGCCACAGTCTGTATCAAGATACGAAACACAAACCCGCAACACTAATAATGATGGCAAATAATATGTGTCTGAATAATAATAATAAATGTCAAGGTACTAAATAAAAGTGTCAATTTAATTAAAATAAAACAAACAACTTGGTTTTTTTCTTACCTTAAAGTAACCATCAAACGTTCAGCTGGTGATATAGGTAAACGCCTGTAACTGCAACGTAGTAACTTATCATGTAGCTTTGCCAGTAACTCGTCGAAAGTTCGTGATGACATGCGAAAGTAGTTAAAGAATTTGATTTCGTCATCTCTTAACTGATTGAACAATGTAACAAAGGCCCCCACTAGCAATCTTTCAGAAATAAGTGGATGAACTTGAAGTCTTTTTCTTCGTTGTTGTTGAAGTCTTTTCTTTTTCCATAAAAAATACACGGCAGCAATTCGAACACTCATTTGATTGGGCATGTCTGTACTCCATGACGTTCAGCACGATACTAAAACGAGTTGCCGCAAACAGCTACGCGCTGAGAGCTACGCGCGTAGTCCTCAGCGCCGACGGTCGGCGTGACTCTAAAACCAGCCTTAGTACCACGCGCTATAGGTCATAAATATTTGCATTTTCATTTCACTTATATTACCTTTGATAAACTTATGGTTAAAATGTTTTTGAAATATAAGTTATTACAAGCTTTTATTGCATTTTTACCTACACTTACTATACTTTCTCTAGTTTATTAATTTATTTCATAATTGATACGATTTAAATACAATATTTCTATCAATAACCTGTAATATTTTTTAATAGTTATACAATTTAAATACAATATTTCTATCAATAACCTATAATATTTTTTAATAGTTTTATACTAAATCTATTATCAGAAGTGGGATACGCTTCCTGCACGGTCACTAATGTCTTTTTTTTGTGAGTTTCAGAATGGATATCTCTGCTGTACAAGACCTGCTCACAGCTATCAAGGATGCCGTTTCCGGTACGCGAAGCCTTGACAGCGACGTCGCGTTGCCAGTCTTCGATCCTGCCACGAGTGACCTCGGTGCCCAGTCGTGGTGCAATAATATTGAAACCCTCTCTAAGGAATTTGGGTGGAGTAGCATTGCGACGGTCACCAAAGCTGGTAAGGCCTTTAAAGGCTCCGCTTTATTATGGTTTGAGACGTAGGATCCGGCAGACGGTCGTTCTTGGGAAAACCTTCGATTAGAACTGCTTTATATCCAGAGAGAAAATCAGGCTACTTCGTAATACAAAGATTTCATTCACGGAATTACAGTTGATTGAACTAGTTTGTGGTAGTATAACTGATATCAATGTAAAAATGGCCTCTTTTAACAGCAATGATATTAACACATTATCAAAGAAAGTAATTCTCCCTTTGCTAGCCCTATGATCTTGGTTAAAAGAAAAATGGAAGTAATAGGATGTGCATTGATTATAGAGCATTAAACAAATTGATTGAAAAAGACAGATACCCCCTCCCCTTGATTGAAGATCAAATATGAAGAATGGCTTTTACCAGATCCCTGTTTCCAGTGATTCTACCAAGTATAGTGCTTTTGTGACTCCGGATGGGCATTATGAGTTTCTCAAAATGCCTTTTGGTACTTGCAATGGTCCTTCAGTTTTCCAAAGGGCAATCACAAAGGCAGTACATTTGAAATTTTTGCTGGTTTACATTGATAACATTTTAATTCCAATAATAAGAGAAACGGTTACTATGTTTGGAAGACCATCACTAGTCATTACAGATCGCGCTACAAAGGAGATGTTTCAGAAATGTATGGCGCCTGGGCGGGTACACTGTACATTCAATAGGAAGTAGCTCATATTATTTGAAAGCGTTCCATATCATCCAAATGCATGATTTCACCTTAGTTTGGCGACAATAATTCAATTTATAGAAAATATATTGTAACACTGTGGACAAATCGACTGCTGATGACGTTGATAAACTTGATTTATTCTAATGTCATATTAGGCGTGTCAACATGTGTCAATGTCCAATGCATGATAAAATATAAAATATAAGCCCGACGATCTTTTTGGATTTGGTTTGTTGGATCTGTCTTTTATTATTAACATTATTAAGCGTATCTTATCTAATTAAACGGTGCAATCCATCGCTTCGATTAATCCGAACAAAAACGTGACGATAGATCTCCAAGAGCTATACTGCTAATGTATAGCAGTCGATTTAATGTCACGATATTCACGTTTGCATGGGTTTTTGTTGAGATCTCAGACTCCGATATTGTATAATGTAATATTCGATCGTCAACGATATCGACATAGGTAACGATCGGTCTGAATCGACGCTGAAAGCAGTTTGGAAACGCCAACTACTAAAACGCGCATATTACTTTATGCCAATGAATACTTAAATAAGTATGAACCTAAAGTGAAGCTGGATAATTGTATGGCAGTTGCAATTTCTGTATTTAAATATTTTAGATACGACAGAAGTAAATAAAAAACAGCATTTTATTTATTCATATTTTATTTTTTCATTTCAACCATCTTCTATTAATAATATGCCATCCAGGACTGAAGCCGGTGCCTCAATATTTGTCTGTCTTATAATGATGATGAGACGATCTACAAACCTTAAAAAGTATGCGCAAAAGCTATTGAACGGAAACAACAAAAAACCAAATCACAAGCAAAATCGAGGTCCATAAAACGAAAGCCGGGTAAACAAGTACTGCGAGATCCAGGAGTCCAAAAAACAAAGCCGTAGGTAGATATTCACTTGATCACTATAAATAGCACTAATGTTGTTCACTTCAAAGAAACACTCGGAATGTCGAAAAATGTCACTGGCATTCTAAACTTCAGAGCTCTAATCACAGACAACAGACACGGTTATATTTATTTTTATTTTGATAGTTCTCTATTTCAGAGTCATGGAACCGCCAATGTTGTTGTGCGTAAAAATTATTTTATTGAAAATAATTTCTCTGCAGAGAACGGCTAATCTAATAAATTTTTTGATATTTTTCTGTGAATCAGTATATTTTTCTCTTTTTGTGGTGAAATGTACAAAGTCGCCGCCCAAAATGAAACATCTCCTTTAGTTCGAACCAAATCCGACGTCTTTTAGAGAACTTAATATTGAACACCATATAGCTACTGGTACACCCCGAAGTAATAGGCAAGTGGAGCGTTACCGTTACGTATCTAAAGTAATCTATATGCTTAGCATGTAATGATCAGTCAGAATGGTCGAGCAAACTGTCCAAGGTACAATTATCCATAAATACTACAGTACAAAAATCAGCTCGGTTTTCTCCTTTACGTTTACTAATTGGTGTAGAAGCAAACGTAGGTACCTCTGGTACAAGCTAGCTTAAATGAAATAAACGCGAACTAGCAAAGCAGCGCTTACAACAATTCAGTAAGACGTAATAATAAGAATTTTAATATAGGTGATTTAGTATTTTTCAGTCAGGATCATAGACGGACTCTGAAGGGTCGTGGCAGTATAAGGAATATTGTTATAGCTAAAGAAAAGTTACGATTTTGGCCTGGAGAATGGATTGATAATAACATTGCTGCTGAACATACATGTAAGTTTTATTTATAAGTTTTGATCAATTTTATATGTATATACATAATTACTATTACTATTGATATTTGTAAATTAGTAAAATATATATTTACTACATGGAAATATAATAATATGAAATTGCAGTAATCATTTGTATGATAATAAATTTGATATGATTGAAAACTTTTGCTTATATACTGTTATTAGCATAGGTACCTTATTTCAGTATTTCTCTGAGCAAGTACATATTACATAATGCAATAAATATATTATATATATATAAATAAATTATTATCCGCTGGAGAGCCTTCTACTTGGTGACAAGTTATCTCACTGACAGCGGGTGAATGTGACTGTCATGTCTATGTAGTTGGTCTATTATTCGCTGGAGAGCCTTCTATTTGGTGACAAGTTATCTCACTGACAGCGAGTGAATGTGACTGTCATGTCTATGTAGTTGGTCTATTATCCGCTGTATTATCCACTATTTGGTGTCAAGTTATCTCGCCGGCAGCGGGCGAATGTGACTGGCATGTCTATGTAGTGGTCCGCTGTATTATCCACTATTTGGTGTCAAGTTATCTCGCCGGCAGCGGGCGAATATGACTGGCATGTCTATGTAGTGGTCCGCTGTATTATCCACTATTTGGTGTCAAGTTATCTCGCCGGCAGCGGGCGAATGTGACTGACATGTCTATGTAGTGGTCCGCTGTATTATCCACTATTTGGTGTCAAGTTATCTCGCCGGCAGCGGGCGAATGTGACTGGCATGTCTATGTAGTGGTCCGCTGTATTATCCACTATTTGGTGTCAAGTTATCTCGCCGGCAGCGGGCGAATGTGACTGACATGTCTATGTAGTGGGTTACATTTTTTTATTTATTTTTTATTTAATCTTATAATAATTAGTACAACCTTAACCAATTACACTAATTATAATATTAAATATTGACATAAGGTATCTCAAATTCACAGGTACATAATAATTATAATTAACAATAATAAAAATCATTACACTAATTAAAATAGATTATTGCAAATAGTTTAAAATTGATCAAAAATAAATTAAACTGCATATTTTATGAATGTCAGTGGTAAATAAAAAAAAATTAAAAAAAAAACATATTTCATATTATATATTTGATATATTTTGAGTCTGCTGTATTATCCACTATTTTTTGTCAATTATCTCACGAGCAGCGGGTAAATGTGATTGACATTTCTATGTAATGGGTAGTTAATTAGTTATTTATATAAGTACTTCGGGGACGAAGTACAGTCAGTATGGCCGTGATAGAATATACACATTCTTAATGTAATTGTTTTTAATTATATCTTAATAATTTAGTTGCAATTATAACTACTGTTATTTTATTTGAAACAAATGGATTTTTCTGACTCACTTAATAGATAAAGTATTAATCAAATAACAATAGAAATAGATTATTTTTATATACAAGTACGTATTTCCAAAACAATTTAAAATGGGAACAAAATCGTTAATATTCAGATGATGAATTATGTAAATGAGTAATAAAGTTATACGAATATAGAACACATTTCTCTTTTAAACACCATTCACTTGTGTCACTAATTGTAGTGAGCGCCATCTGTCGGTTCCAGATAATACTTTTTAACAAAATCTAATTGTGTCGCTAGTTGTACCTATTACCACATGTCGATTATAATACTGTTAAAATAAATAAATAAGAAAATACATGTTATAATAATTAAAAGGTCCTTTAAAATTAATTTCTAATTTGTTTGTACTTTATTACGATATTATTAGGAATTTATATTCAGTTTTGTACTGTGACGTTTATTACATCAACTGACTTGGTCGGTTGACAGTTTGAAGGACATAAATACAACGACTTGGTCGTGGTTTGGTCAATTCTTGGTTGACTTTGGAAGGGAGCAGACCACCAGTACAAGTTAAGTAGATTTCTTTTTATTATAATTTTCTTATTAACGTATTACGTATTTAGTTATGGTATTTAATTATTAAATAATAATAACTATTATTATTATTATATTGTATTGCTATTGCTATTTTATTTTACAGTTGAAATGAAACGAGATTGAAAAGAACTAATTTTAATGTAATTATATCGTTATTCTGCCAGTTACATAAGTTATTATTTTTACATGAGGTGTCATTATGTACATTATATAATTATGGTGATTAAGTTTCTTCCAAAGGTATTAAGAAAGAAAATCTAAAATAAAGTATAACCTTGGTCATAAATATTTGCATTTTCATTTCACTTATATTACCTTTGATAAACTTATGGTTAAAATGTTTTTGAAATATAAGTTATTACAAGCTTTTATTGCATTTTTACCTACACTTACTATACTTTCTCTAGTTTATTAATTTATTTCATATATATTGATACAATTTAAATACAATATTTCTATCAATAACCTGTAATATTTTTTAATAGTTATACAATTTAAATACAATATTTCTATCAATAACCTATAATATTTTTTAATAGTTTTATACTAAATCTATTACGCGCGCATCGTAAAATTTCACTCTCATGATTTTTCCATAACGCGCCTAAAGAAGTATAACTTCAAAAAGCTGTTGTTGATATTCTGCAAAAACGTCATCCCACCAAAAACATTTTCATGTAAAGTGTTGCCAAGACGACTGCGTACGGTTTACCTTGTGAAAAAGATATCAGATCTCATGTAGAGCCAAGCTTCTGAATCTACAGCTCTAACTCTACAAACCCTAACTTCACTAACTCTACATCTCAGTAAAAATGTATGGCTCGGCTGTTTCGCTACCGTCACGAAAGCGTAACGAATGCTTTCGAATTCTTCTCACTGCTAAGCGAATATTTAGTTTATAAAGTCGAAACAGCCAAGCCATACATTTTTACTGAGATGTAGAGTTAGTGAAGTTAGGGTTTGTAGAGTTAGAGCTGTAGATTCAGAAGCTTGGCTCTACATGAGATCTGATATCTTTTTCACAAGGTAAACCGTACGCAGTCGTCTTGGCAACACTTTACATGAAAATGTTTTTGGTGGGATTTCATTCCTTTTTGTAAGTTCCAATGGCAGTATTTTTTTTTTGTTTATGATTAATGTGTTTCTGAGGCTACTCGTAGCGACGTTTGAAAGTTGTCCCATATATGAATTAGCGATTAGCGTCGAATGTTATAGTTAACTAGAGAACCGCCCGCGCTTCACTTCGGGACCCGTAGGTAACAGCCGCGTAGGTCCCGCTCCATAGTCGCATATGACTTCAGTACCAAAGCCAAGGCCACTCATCTTAGGGATTTGTGAAAGCGATGGCGTATGTCACTCACATTCGAAAAGTGTTTGTAATAACGAACAAAGTTCGAAATAAATCATTTCATTTTCAGTAAATTACATGTAGTATTTGACAGCGTGATTCAGAACTTGCAAATGAATTTTACTAACGCCATCTATTAACAACATCCGGAACTAAATATCTAGCAACTAACAAAACATCGATCTTCCCATGGGAATGAGATGTTTTTGCTCGGTAAAAAGTAGCCTACGTCACTCTCCACCCTCCTAACTATCCCCACACACATAAACCATACCATATAATAGCCATACTGCGACGTGAAAGAGTCACAAACAAACACACTTTCACATTTATAATATTACGTAAGGATTCGACCGTCTAAGTACAATGAACGGTTCGACGGTTGTTCAACATTTTATTGTTATTTTAATATAAACTTAACTCTTAAGAGTAAATAGCTTTCACCGTATATAAGCAGGGGCGCCGTAAGGTGTGTCGGCGCCCGCGTGCGAACCCGATTTGCATCCCCCCCCCCTGGTTGAATACGAATCTCATATACAGATTCATGATTAAGTCCCTCCGCCGGGGTCCATTTGCTGCACCGCACGCCTTGCACGCCCGGTTACGGCGCCCCTGTATATAAGGGGATAATAATACAACGGGTTTCAAAAACTGTTTATAATATTAAACATTATAATAGAAACAGTATTTTTAGACAGTGAAATAAAAGTGCAAGATATTATGTTATTCATTAATTATTTCCAACGACAGAATTAACGTAATATTGCATTTCTATGAACTAAAATTTTAATAGTCAACTGTCGCAACTATTAGCTTCCAACGACATGAATTCATGTCACGAAACCCATAGTACGTTCACTTCGCAGTAGGTAGGTTACTAGGTACCTGTGTCGCGGGTGGCATGGACTACACATACTATAACACATCACAATTACACCCATGACCCGACACCCGAGTACAAATATTCATCTGCCACATAAATATCTGCCCCGACCGGGAATCGAACCCGGGACCCCTCGCGTCGCAGGCAGTACCAACTAGGCTACAGGGTCAAAAATGCAAATAAATTTTATATATTGTAAGTAAATCAAAACCAAAGATTAGTTATTTTAGTATTTTATTGGCACGGTGCGCGATGACAGCGCCAACTAGCGGTTGCAATTACAGTGGACTTTGAAATATCAAATAGCTTACTATCATTACGAAAAATAATAAACAAACAATTACTTATTTCCAATTATATCGTAATTAATCAGGGTCCTCCCACTTCCTACTTTGAACCTATTTATATACTACTTACCTATATGCTAATAAATTATATAGGTATAAATAACATCTTAAATGTTATTTATAAATGTTAATCTAAGTACCTAAATATAAAAATTAAATGTTCACGAGACGGTGTAGTGCCATCTAGTGACAACTCGTTCGAACTACTTTCAACTTCGATTAAGTTAGTTTAGTAAACATTGTAGTTGTCAAGTATTCTCTAGATGGCGTTACTTACTTGGCGCTCTTAAAATATTTTTCAAAAATTATTTTTATGGGGTCCCCATACAAGCAACCATTAAAATCTAAATAATAATAATTAGTAGGTATTAATATTATTAGTTTTAGTAGGTATTAATTAGTAGTATTGATGGTAAATATTTTTTTTATTTAAGTGATGTCCAACGCCATCTGTTGTTAGATATATGATATTATATAATTATGATTACAGTCAGTGACTGTGTTACCCAATTAGCCCTTTTTTAGATATCCATAAAATCTTAAGTATCAGAGCTATGTAATTGAAACTTTGTGCGTTTAATTAGTCTATCACTGTCATCATATCCTGAGAATTTGAGCGATCGGGTATATCGTAAACCGAAGTTATGAGGGTTCAAAAATACGACGAAGCCCTTCGAGAAAAGGTAGGTAGTGCCCGAGTGCTTCGCAGGTCTTGGCCAGGGGGCACTACTGTGCCCCCAGATCACAGTTGTGCAGATCATACTATGAACTTGGTGGTTCAATTAGATTGATTGAAAATGCCGAGCAATAGTAGCCTATTTCAAAAGAAGCAATAATGCTGCATATAAATTATAATTGCTTTTTACAAAAAAAATAACCGACTTCAATCTTGATAAGTAGAGATAACTCAAAAACTACTCGCCAGATGGCGCTCAATTCAACATATAAGTGTAAATTTCTCGTCACTACAAATTAATCAAGCCCAAACACTAGATAACTGCAGTAAATCGTTGAGGAGTTCCCTCGACTGTCTTTCGGCTTCATCAGATCGACTCCAGATTTTCATGAGATGGTAGCGCTTTAATGTACTTATGATAACATGAACAAACACACTAGTTGTCCATACAATTTTTGAAAGTTCCCCTTGATTTCTCTGAGATGCCATCATCAGATTCTGGTGTCCTTTTCAGGGGACCCCACTGCGCATATCTACTTTACAACAAAAAAAGAATTATCAAAATCGGCCTATAAACGACGAAATAATCGCTGAACGTACATAAAAAAAGCATATATACGGTCGAATTGAGAACCTCCTTCTTTTTTGAAGTCGGTTAAACTGGCTGTTCGGATAGTATTAAAGCTGACGAATGGATCGAAGTGCACAAGTCCCTTTGCGCTTTAAAACCTGTGGAACCAATGACGGGTATTATTTCTGGCGAGCAATATCCAACGTTATCCTGCATGGTACCTCTTATTCGAGGCGTACAAATGGCACTAAGAAGTTGCAGTTGTAATACCGAAGTCGGTAGAAGGTTAAAAATAAATTTACTGGACGTTTTCGATAAAAGATTTGGCGGTTATGAGATAACAAAATTGTTGCTAAAGCAACATTCATAGAAACAATTAAGAAATAACATTTAATTAATTAACATTTAAGAAAGCTGGTTTTGGCATCAAACAAATGCAGATAATGCTCAAAATTTTGTTGTTGATGATGTTGGAAACACAGGAATCTCAAGCTCAATTCCACGTGCCAAATACTGCCATCTACTTCACGTCTCAAAACACCTACAACTTAATCTTCAGAATCCCAGCAGATAACTTCAGAGGTAAGTGGCGAGAATTTATGGGAGCATCTAGAAAAAAGGGTTTTGGAATTTTCAAACATGGAAAACCCCACAACATTAGCAATTATAATTAACAATTCTGTCGCAATTATAATTAACAATTATGTCGCAATTATAATTAACAATTATGATTATAATTGACAATTATGATTATAATTAACAATCATGATTATAATTAACAATTAGCAATTATAATTATAATTAACAATTAGCAATTATAATTAATTAGCAATTACGTCGAATTACGAAAAGCCAATCCACTGAAATTTTGGGAACTACGCAAAATCACCAACAGCGGCCTTTATAAAATAGCTTTGAAGTAATTATGTATTCCAGCCACTTCTGTGCCTTCGGAACGAGTTTTCTCTAAGGCTGTTCTTTTATGCAACCAACGCCGCAATAGACTGGAGTCCAAGAAGGTTGACCAAATACTTTTTGAACAGTTATTTCAAATAAAATAACTTTTATTTTTTATCTCTATTTTGTTTTTTTGTACATATTCATTTAGCTTTGTACGGTATTGTGAGTCCAGCCGGACTCGAGTCAATATTCAAACACCAAACATAGAATTCAAGTACTGGTCTCAAATCAGCGAATCCTCATCACATCCTCATCACACTAGATCACAACATGCAAGAATAGAGTCAGAAAGCCCGTCTTTACTAATTAATTTACATTCAGTCACTCATTTTGATCCTCCTGCAACAGCCAATTTTTTAAATGAGAGTGATACTGATATTCTACAGAGTTCTTCCTGCTCATACGCACCTACGTCATCATCAAGTGACGAGGAGTCTCACAACCAAACAGCTGCAACATCAAGCGCTTCTCAAAATATTTTCTACGGTGATGTTAAATGGGAAAAAATAAGGATAAAAGACTCAGAATGGAAGGCAAGGAATATTTAGGATTCACTAAAGCAAGGGAAAGAAAAATGGAGCATAATAAAACCCGGCCATTTCAACAAATAGGAGACAATTACAAATTCTGCGAAAAAGCCAAAACAGACTATGCAATAAAATTGCGGATGAGTGTAGACAGAAAATATTCAGTAACTTCTGGAATGACCTGAATTGGGATCAGAGAAAGATTACAGGACTAATCAACCGCACGAACGTCTCTCGAAAAACTTCTGACGTTAGTTCAAGGCGCAAAGGTAATTTACATTATTTTCTTCCGCAGGATGCAGATTCTAATAATAGAGTACAAGTGTGTAGAAATATGTTTTTGAAAACTTTTTGCTTGGGGTCTTTCACCGTCCAATCGTGGATAAGGAAATCAGAATTTGGGATGCTACCAGGTCAAGACATTCAAAATAGATTAACCTTTCGAACTGCTAGGCGAGGAGCGGAAGAGAAAATGTCAAGTCTTAATTATTTTCTCGATAGCATCCCTAAGTTGCCGTCGCATTATAGAAGAAAAGAGTCAACAAAACTTTATTTGGAACCTACTTACAGGACTATCACTGATTTATACAATCAATACAAAAAGTTCTGTACAGAGACTGCAGTTACCGTTGTTTCTAGATTCACGTTTGGAAAGTCCTTTAATGGCAAGAACCTTTCCTTATACTTAAGTCTTGAAAAATGATTGTGCGACATTTGCTGCAGCCATGCAGTAGGAAACATTGACACAACTGATTATACCGCATATATTAATAGAAAAAAAACCGAGCAAGGCGTGAAAAGAACGAGGACAAAGCAAAAGCAGCCAGAGGGGAAATTATTCTGCTAACCATGGATTGAATTGTTGAATTGATTGAAGCTGTTAAAGTGTGTCCTTATTTGACAGCTAGCGCGTTGTATTTCAAAACTAAATTAACGTGCCATAATAACTTTACCGTTTATAACTTCACTACCCACCTCACAGTTTGTTAGGTTTGTTGAAACGGCGGCTGATTTGACAGCGAGTACTTTTACAACGTTTATTATTGACTACTTAGAAAGGTTTTGTATTACTAGTGCTCTGCCGATTTTTTTTCTGATGGATGCACGTATCAGAACAGGAATAATATGTTAAGTAATGCATTACTTAATTTGAGCATAAGGGTGCCTTTCCACCAGAGATGTGCTATGCTACGTTGCTAAGGATGTGTTTGCCATCCACCAATCACATTCAGCTCTCAGGCGGTTGCTAGGCGGGCCAATGTATGTAATTGGTAGATCTCAAACGCATCCTTAGCAACGTAGCATAGCACATCTCTGGTGGAAAAGCACCCTTAAGCATGGTGTCAGCATTAAGTTTATTTAAATCTAAATATTCATTGTAATATCCAATAAACAAATATACTATGTAAGGTAGGTAGTTGTGGCGTCAAAGGAAGAAGACGGAATGATGATATGTCAATGGCTTTATTCCAGTACTTAGGTACATACATTTTACAAACATTCATGAGCATATACAGGGTGTAATGGAACTGCTCACGAATATGAAAGCAGGTGATAGTGATGATGATATACCTTTGATGATTTCATTTCAATGACGCTTAGGGTAGGAAAGTGTTAATAACATATCGATATTCGATATATCGATAATTTAAAATGATAATTTATTCCTCTGTTATCTTATATGCCCAAAATTATCTTTAAGAATTCGCTAGTTAGCGATAAGATCGTTTTTTGTGCACAATTAATAAAAATGATATAATACTTTTATTTGTATTTTTGTAATTATGTTGTACGATATATAGGGTAAGTCCGGGGTAGTTGGCCATAGTTTTTTCTAAGCTCTCTCAGAAATAAAATACGCATGTTTTCATGATTATATTTATTTTTAATTAAACTTTAACTAATAAACAATCATATCTTAAACAAAAAAGTAACAATTTTTCATGAGATCTCTTCATTAACATAAGTTTTTTTAAATCACAATTGGCCATCTCTCCCGAGGTGTCCGGGGGTGATGACCATGGCATTAAAGGTAAGATAGCCATATTTTAATTCTAGGCTTACAATTACTTTTTGGTCTCAATTTTTACTTTTAAGACTCCTTTTCTCCTCTTCGCCACATCTGGAGCACATCGTTTCAAATGCAGTGCAGTGTTCGTGAACCCAAAATTGGCACACTATACACTGAAGCCAGTCTTCGATGAGAAGTGTTTCGTAATAGTTTTCACCACACCCACGACAGTTATCCTTTTCGTCTAACTTTATTTTCTTATTCTCATCTGACAATATTTTTAATGGAATGTCGTCACTATCATCAGATAATCTTCGAATGGCTTTTCTTTTTACACATCGAACAGTACTTTTCAGTGTTTTTTCTTTTTCCTTCTTTATTTTTACACATTTTCTTACGTTTTCCTTTTTTAGACCTTTTTCTGTGACATTTTTTCTACTTTTGATGTGTTCTTCCGAAGTCAATAGTTTTCCAACTTGCTTTGCTCGTTTACGCACTGCAATCAATTTTTGTGGAATAGGTGATAAATCCTTTAAAATCTGAGATGGCGTGCGATCTGGATCTTTAGTGAACGAAGCCCCTTTCGGAGAGCTCGGATGTGAAACATTAGCAATCTTATCAGTTTTTACGGAGACTTTTGATTTTCTCGGAACGATTTCAGGGCTATAGTTAGTATCCCTTCTTGATTCATAAGAACAACCAGGTATAGGTTCATTTTCATTGTCTACAGCAGATGTACAGTGGGGACGCACTTGTTCAACAGAGGTACACGTCGAGTCACTTGTAGATTCTTGAATAAAAGCATAATCTGGCACCGCTTCTGGGTTGAGCGGATATACTCCAGTTGCTTTAAATCCAGCGATTGCGTTTTCTGACGATGCTGCTTTTCCCCAAGCCTTGCTAAGTATAGCTCCAAAAGAAAGCCTCGATATACGACGTCCTGGGTTTTGGATTAGCCAAAGTCTACACTGTTCATAAAAGTGATGTTTTAAGGATTTAAAAACAGATCGATCTAAGGGTTGGAGATAATGAGAGGTGTGACTGGGCATTGATATCAAAATTATGTCATTCTGATTGGCATATTCCAACATTTCCACGGAATTGCAATGAGTTGAGTGACCGTCTAACAGAAGAACAACTTTTCCGGCTGGTTTCCTTGGAACAAAGTGTGTTTTCAACCATTCTAAAAATATTTCTGATGTTATGTACGCTGATTTTTGAGACATAAATAATTTTGATCCTGGAGGCAGCCCGTCTTCAAACTCGGGTTTTTTGTTTTTTCCTTTCATGATACAGGCAGGTGGCAAGAAAGTGCCTTCCGCATTGCAGCAGGCTATAATGGTTATTGTCTCCCCCTTTTCAGTTGATGTCACTGTGGAAACCGCTTTAGAACCTTTTTCAGCAAGCACGTGTCCGGGGCGGCTGTTTAACTGTAGGCCAGATTCATCCATGTTAAATACGCAGTTAGGAGGTAGCATCTCATTGTCTTGGATAAGAACGCTTTCAAGTAATTGAAAATATGCATGAACTTCTGATCTATTCATGGCGTTGACTCTAGCCAAAGAAACTCCTTCTGACTTCCTTAGTGTAATATCAGTATTTCTGCTTAAAAACATCTGCAACCAATCATATCCTGCTTTCTGATTTTCTTTGTTGAACCTGTGTTTCAATTTTAACTGTTCGGCTAATTCGTAAGCTATTTTTCTCACGTCGTCCATCGTTAAAGGAAAGCCTTTAGCTTGCATTGCTTTAATATGAGTAACCAATTTCTTCTCGTTTTCTTGGCCAAATACAGTTGATGGTCCCATCGGTCCCTTTTTGTCATTATTTTTCTTAATCCTTCTTTCTAGTGTTTTTCTAGGTATTTTGTACTGGAGACCTGCCGCGCGTACGGATAACCCATTATTTTTCACAGCGTTAATAGCTGACTTAAGTGAGTCTTCCGACCAGTTTCCTCTCACAGACACTGTCTTTCTCTTATATTTATTAGGCATCTGTAACAAATATGAAAATAAATAAATTATTTGCACAAAACATCATTTCTGTACCATAGCAATAGTCGGTATATGATGGCCCTACCAATTGGTCATCTGTCCTTTTTGTCCGGGATAGATGGCCACAATGAAAACTAAAACAAGTCATGACACGAAATAATTAATTTGGAGGTTATAACTTAGCATCGTTCGTATACTTTGCAACAAATACAAATATCACCATTATTTCAAGAAACTAACACCACTATCACGTAAAACAACTAACATCTAAGAAATATTCAGGGTAGTCGAAACAAAAAACAAAGGATTTACTCACTTTTTCTTTTTTTTTCGCCAAATGTTTTACCGTACCGTTGATCTCACGCACGGCGTGCAGCGAACTGAACACAAAACCGCGACATCTAGTGAACGATTCCTTGAAATATTTCGATTGGCCAACTCCCCCTTATGGCCATCTACCCCGGACTTACCCTAGCCGTAAACAAATAAATTAAAATTTGTGTACATAGATACATGTTTTTTATTTACATTTTGGTACCATTTCCACAATATTAATGCACTAAGAGTTATAACACAGTCATGGGTGACAGATGAAAATTATCAGTCATATCACAGCAGAGCAGTATTATCTTCACCCTTATCTTTTATTGAATAAACTATAAAATTAAATTCATCTTAGGGTGCGTACAGACTATATAACAAAACATGTTATAAAACACAGTTATATAACATGTTTTATGAATGTGGACGATATGTCTTACAACCATACATTGTGTCTTGTTATATGTTTCATTGTGATACAACAATGTTAGATAATGTGGACGTGTTATATAACAGAAGTTATAAAACATGTTATATAATCTGTACGCACCCTTAGAGCTACATATGACTTATTTATTTATAAAGGTATCTATCGTGATTTTTCTGGATTCAGAGTGTACATTGAGAATCAGTAAAAGTTACATTGTTTAGGAGTAGGCGGACTAGTTAATGGGAGGATTGATTTTTAATATTGGATATGAAACTTAATGTAATTTCAAGCCTGTATTTGGACCTAGTATAATACAGCCAAGTGAGTATGACCGCTCACTGTATTGTATGTAATAGAGATATATAAGTATTTTATTGTCGGTGGTTAAACTTCGGTTATGGATCTCTATTTTGATAATTTTACATTATGCATATAATAAATAAAGCCTTAACTACCTAAAGAATCATGGCAGATTTTGTACATAAAAAATAATAATTCTCGAGAATTTGAAATAACTTGTAATTGTTTAATTAGACTTCAAGTATTATCCTGAACCATTCAAAATATTTTTAAAACCCGGGGATCCTAAAATCATTTTCTTATTTACATAGTCTACCATTTCTGGACGAACATTTTGAAGTAGATTCTGTCTTGTTATATCAGCGTTTAATCTGTGATTTCGATTGATTTGTAATCTGTTGGAACAATTACTTACTCTGTGTCGTAGACATTGACATTGTCACATGTCACATTGTCATTGGACTGCGAGCGTTTTGATTGATTGTCATGTCATTATTATCATTTCTTATGTCACTTTGACAGTTAGCGTACAAATGGCGTATTTTTATAATGGCAAGAAAGTGAAGAAAATTATATCATTTTTGAGTATAACCCCGAGGTTTAAAAATATTTTATATATGTACAAGTGTTGCTAAAAATATGACATAAATATTACAACTCATTCCAGGCTCTCGAGTTTTTAATTTTTTTTTGTACAATTCAATGTATGAAACTTGCCATGATTCTTTCCTAACTGGAACAAGATAATAGTTTGGCGGCTGTGTTAAGCAAGAGGGTGGTACCTAACTAACTGGCAGAGTTTAAAATACTATCGCTGAGATCGACTAAAAAGGGGATTAGTCGTTGTGTCCTCGTTTGTTGTTCGGTAGATCATCATTATAGCTGGTTTTTACAAAATATTTTTGGTTGACATAACATGACAAGTTGGGGAAAAGGGGGGAATGGGAGTCACTTAAGCGATAATTCAAATAACGAAAACAATTATTGTGCTAACTTTATTAAAACAATTTGTTTACATACTGTAACATATCACCTATCAGTCTCAATATATTTTTTTTTATTTGGAATCATACTTTGGCAGTAATTAAAGTTTAAAAAAAAATCAGTTTTGACCACCATTGTCCTGACATGCGGGTAATTGTAGTCAGCCTGTAGGACAATGAGGGTCAAGGATATAATTCCTCTATTCAGCAATTGTCGCACACGTAGCCCTCAGGAGAGTCCCATCCTGTGCAATCTTCGTGAGCCCACAGTCCGCAGGATGTGCATCGGTACCACATTTCATTGTTACGGCCAAATTCAGAGCAGATCATACAAATATTGCCAGCATCTTCGGTATCATCGTCTTCGTTGTCATCGCATACATTAGTCAGGCTTATATCGGACTCTGTGGAAGAGCTTGGCTCTTGAAGTATACGCCTCTTGGCCTTGTTTACAGATTTCTGTCGTGAAAGGCGTTTCTTGCTTGCTACCACAGATGGTCCTTTTCCTGTCCTAGCCGATTTCTTGATATTTGTATTTCTTTTAATTTCTTCTTTATTTTTTTTCGCTATTTTCTTATTTTCTTTGTCTATCAAGCTTTCTTTTAAAGGTGTTGTTGTCAAAATCTGGGAATGTTTCTTCGCTTGGCCTTTTCTTGTGGTAACAGATTGTTTTCCTTTAGGAATCGGGAGCAATGTATCGATTATTTGACTTGATTGATTTGATTGTGTTGACGTGGAGGGCATTTGGTTGTCAGTAGTAGAGGCCATTGATGAACGTGGCACTTGAGCTGCCATCGTTTGGATGGAAACGGAAATAGAAGGTGTCTGGTCCTTAGCTGTTGTGACGGAAGCGGACGTCGTTGGGATTTGGCAGTCAGTTGTTGGGACGGAGACAACATTGTCATGAACAACTACTAGAGACTCATTCAGAACTTCAGCCGCAATGAAGTCTTCTTGAGAAAATACGTTGGGGTTAAGTGGGAAAATCCCTGCTGCTCTAAAGCCCGACTCTCCTTTGCTGATAGACGCCACTGCTGAATATGCTTTATTAAACAGAGAAGCGACATCATACGGCGATATTTTTTCTGCCAGCCGGTTTTTTAAAAATAAGTCGCATTCTCTTTTGTATGCCGCTTTGAGTGGTCCATAGAATACTATATCCAAGGGTTGCATCCTGTGTGAGGTATGAGGAGGTAATGAGAGCATGTGAATATTATTCTCCTTGCAGTGCTCATATACAGCCAATGAGGTATGACTAGCGTGATTGTCAAGTATAAGTAAGACGGGTTCTTCTACTGTCGGCTTAGCATGACTTGTGAAGTGTTTTAGCCATTGATAAAAAAGATCCTCGTTGATCCACCCATTGTCGGAGCATTTGTATAATGATCCTGGAGGACCATCCTTTTCTAGTTGTGGGGTCATTCGTTTTCTCGGGAAAATGAACATTGGTGGAACAAATCCACCTGCGGCGCTCATTGCACATAATACCGTTATGTTTTTTCCTCGCTCCCAGCTTGTAATGGAGCCAACCCTTTTTTGTCCTTTAGGGGCCAGTATTTTGCCAGGGTCTTGCACGGTGGAAATCCCTGTTTCGTCGCAATTATAAATATTTTTAGGAGCGAAATTATGTTTTGTCATCAACTCTTCTAATAGTGTATAAAATAAGTGAACCTCTGTTTTATTGAAAGCAGTGATGCGATTAATACTAGTGGGTTCTGGTTTTCTTACGGAAATGTTATTTCTTCGCAAAAAGCCTTCCAATCAATCACGTCCTGCCATTTTTGAAATTGGGTCAAAATTGTGTTTCAATCCTAGGTCATTTGCATATTTGTAAGCTATTTTTCTTATTTGAATTGCAGTACAACCATAAAAAATATTGGAAAGTAACTTAATCCGTTCAGCTAAAGTTTGCTCTAATTCAGCAGTAAATACTGGTTGTCGTCCTAAACGCGGATCGGAAAAGGATTGCTTCTTCAACCGCTTCTGGAGGCTAGAAAACGGAATGTTCATAGATTTTGCAGCATTCCTCATTGAAAGTCCTTGTTTCATAAGCTCTTCTGCTTGTGCTAGTGTGGCAGAAGACCACTGGGCTTTTTTCGTTGATCGAAGACGTATTTTCGGCATCTGTGTACAAGAAAAATAAATAAATTATAAAATAAAGGTAAGCAGGCAATGGGAGTCAGATACAGGGCAATGGGAGTCAGTGACTCCCATTGTCCAATATTAGGTCTTCGCCAAAAAAATTAAATATATACAGGGTGTCCCGTAAGTAGTGGACCAAGGGGATGTGGGTGATAGGGGGGGTCCCGGTCTACGTCAAACACAAAATTTTATTGGCCTAGGCCTCATAGTTTTGAAGTTATGAAATTTTTAAGGATTTTTTATAAAACTTGGCACCTTGAATACAAATAGTATTGGAAATAGTAGTTTTTTTTACAATTTTAAGTTTGTTTTATTTAATACAGATAGAAAAACATATTTGCTGGTTATTTTAAAAGTTTTCCAGTTCAAACCATTAGTAGGATAAGAATTAATCATGTCTTAATTTCTTAATTTTGGCAAAATTTGAATTACACAAAATGCAACATGATCTTTGATACATCGTGGTGTAAAAAAAATGTATGGACACCTGGTGGAACTTTATTTTAAAAACATCTGTAGGCGATACCGAGTTTAAAAACGTATAACAATAATACAGCTAATTAAGTAATAGTTATAAAAAAATACAACGTTAATGACTTTACCCAAATTCCCAGAAATGTTTACGAACAATGCAACTTTCTGAGAACCATGTGGCTGTTTCATTCCTGGTCGGGTCGCTAGTTTTTTTACTCTTAGCCGCTATTGATTGACGTCTTTCGCCCCCTCTCCTGTTTTTACTTCAATACTCTCGCAGGACTCTCAGAGTTTTACTCATAGTTCGGCTCTTCACACGTGTTTTTATTTCATTTCTTTTACTAAGTAAAAGACGTTTTTGAAACCTTGCTTGTGCTTGTGAGTTGGACATTGATCGTTTTATTTACATTTTTTAAGACATAATCTTAATAGTTTATTGGTAGATGTACCACAAGATGTACGCGAGACGATGTGGTTGCAACACGATGGTGCACCTGCCCACTACTCACGGGGAGTGATTATTTTTTATGAAACTTATCCAAATCGATGGATTGGACGTGGAGGTACAATTGCATGGCCTCCACGATCACCTGATCTCAATCCAATAGATTATTTTTTATGGGGCTATTTTAAGGAGGCGGTCTATGAGAATACTATCAACAATGAAAGAGAACTGAGAAAAAATTAAACGGCGTGGTCGAAATAGTTAAAAATAATGTGCTAGATTTAAGAAAATTAAAAAGAAATTTTATAAAACGATGTAGATTATGCATAAGAGCTAGGGGAAGACATTTTGAGCATTTGATGTAAGTAAATGGATCTGTTTTTCATAAATGTATTTTTATTTATGATAATTTTAGTCGATATTAACCAACATATTTATACCTTTTTGGAATTGATAAAAGCTGTACTTGTTTTTAAAATAAAGTTCCACCAGGTGTCCATACATTTTTTTTACACCACGATGTATCAAAGATCATGTTGCATTTTGTGTAATTAAAATTTTGCCAAAATTAAGAAATTAAGACATGATTAATTCTTATCCTACTAATGATTTGAACTGGAAAACTTTTAAAATAACCAGCAAATGTGTTTTACTATTTGTATTAAATAAAACAATCTTAAAATTGTAAAAAAAAACTAATATTTCCAATACTATTAGTATTCAAGGTGCCAAGTTTTATAAAAAATCCTTAAAAATTTCATAACTTCAAAACTATAAGGCCTAGGCCAATAAAATTTTGTGTTTGACATAGACCGAGACCCCCCCTATCACCCACATCCCTTTGGTCCACTACTTACGGGACACCCTGTATAATTAGGTTAAGGATTCACTAAAAATCTTTCATGGTATGATTTTAACGTGGTTTATACAAAACATAGTTGATAATACACCAATAAAATTGCTTCAAAACAATTACTTACGCTTAATTTGTACACACGTAAAATTATATCAAAAACGCGGGAAAACGTGACGCAGCCTTCCTTTGTGAACCTGACGGGCAAACTGAACGGTAATGCGGCAGCGGACGAGGGGTGTTACGATCGACTATTTTCGCCGCTATTCGTGTTTCATCGGGTTTTTGTTTTCTAGGTATCGTAGTGACCACCATTGCCTGCTGACTCCCATTGCCTGGTTCTCCCCTTCATCGCAGTAGGTATCAAAATTAATATTAATATCGCTGAGAGGACGAATGACATGTATTATTGCTGTTGTATCGTAAGTCATTAAACTAAATATCGATTCGATAGTGTTTCCATCCACGTAGTGCGCACAACACTAGTAGAATTGGCCATATTTTGTTTCATTAAAATTTTGACAGGCAGTTCCTGTCACTGTCAGACACTATTTTTGCTTTAGTGTCTAATCCATAGTCCTATAGATCCTATAGATATAGTCCTATTCCATAGTCCATAGTCCTATAGATATAGAGAGTAATAGGTATATTCAAATACACAACTACACACCTCCTGAAAAGCGCAATATAATTGAAGCTCTAAGCATATATTATGTCAAAATGTAGTGATGATGATGATTCACTAATTATTAAATACTAATAGCTATAAGAGTTTCTTGTTTGTTTAAATAGCAATAAATTTGAATAAAACAATTCGGAGTGGTGAAAAGGTTTAATTTACGAAGAATTCGTTTGAACGTTGGTTTTGATTGTGTCGCCATTTGCAAGCCCAAGCCCAGCAGGACATGCCAGCCCAGGGCTCGTCCGTGTAGAACACCTGGCCGTTTTGGTACATCTGAAAGCATCGAGGTGCAATTTTTGAACATTTTTCAACGTCGATGGAAATCAGAAACAATTTAGTGTTCTAATAAATAGGATGAAACGATTTCGTCGTTCTTTTCAATACTTTACTAGGTATTAACTGAAATTTAGTTTATTCTCTTTTGCCTCGTTATGAACTGATTTTTCAAACGAACAAAAGTTTAATTTGGTACATAAAACCAGAATCCTAAATATGAAGGAATTTTCATCATGCTTGCTTGCTTGTTATAAAATCGGCGGAATTCCAAGTTAACATTTAGCTAATGTATTGGACTCAATAGTACCTACTTCCATGCCAAAATCATTGTTAATTAAAAAAAGACGTGTGGCACTCGGAGACTGCCGCGGTAAAGCTATTGCATAGCATTATATTATATAAATTAACAAAACAAAAAATAATACTGCATTTGTGATAATAATAATAAAATGAATGTATATAGAGTAATAACTCATTTTCTTTCACAATTTTTTCGTGACTTTCTTCATTAATAAATGCACTTTGTTTATTCATATTTAAAACACTTTGTACACAAATTATACGAGTACAGATATTCACTGTTTTACAGTGGGCCAAGAAAGTGGTGTACCAGTTTTCATTTAGTTGCCTAGTTATCAAAAGTTACATACAATCAAAGTTCATAGGCAATATCACTGAAAGAGACGCATAATAATGACGTAAGCCTAATTGTTAAGAATACGTACATCATAACATCACATTATAGGTGCAAGACATTTTAATCTTTATTAGAAACGGATAATGCATTAATTTGTGCAAAGAAGATTTAAATATTCTGAACAAAAGCATAAGAACTATTTCAGTTGACAAAATAATTCTTTTTAAAAAGAAAATTGACATTTGACATTTAAGTCCTACAACGATCTTTTGGCGCGTGAATGACGTTTGGGTGACAGAGATAGTGCCTTACAGTTTACCTTGTCTGTATGGCACTGTCTCTATCACCCTCAAGTCATTAATATAGTGTCATTATTTTATGTCATGTTATTTTGTATGTTTTAAATCTAAATACTCGATAATTCGACTATTATGAATACATGTTGTCGATTCCAACGCCTTATTTAATCCAGATCTACATGTAATTATTCTTAAAACACCGAACCGACGGGGCGAAAATCAAATGTTTGACAGGTAAGATTTGTATGGGAAATTAAAATTTTCATTTTTAGTATTTTCCTCGCAATTTTCCATATTTTCTCATCGCTGCAACTGCAACCTTCCCTGAACTTCCACGAATATTTCAAGACTAAAATAAGCCAAATCGGTTTAGCCGTTATAAAGTAAAAGTTAGTTAACTCAGTTAAAAGTTCTGGTATTTATCGATGTGTGGGTGCACAGACATAGTAACTATGTCTGTGTGTGGGTGATGGGGGTGTAATAATTTTTTCGTTACGAAATTTTTGCATTCGGTCCCCGCGCCCAAGGCCCGCGATAAAAGCTATGCAATAGCTTAAAAATCATGTTATCCTATATTTCCAAAATTTTTTACTGATGCTCCGTTCCTATTGGTCGTAGTGTGATGCAAATATTTACTTACTATCTTTCTTAAAAGTATTTATCAATTCGAGCCAGTAGAGCGAGTAGTTTCTAAGTTTAGCCCGTTTAAACGAATAAGCAAAAACCTTAGCTAACCTAATATTATAAAGCTAAGTTAGCTTTATAAGTACCTGGTTGACCGAGCTTTGCTCGGTTGAAAATTATATTTAGTATGAATCGCAAGAAATACGAGGAATTCCGCCATCTATTCAGGAGTCAAATCACACAACTGTTCACTGAGCACAAAATTCATTTTACTTATGTTACGGCCAAAGGATCTCAACAGCGTGTTTCACAAAGTTGTACAGCGCCATCTAGTTTCATACTACTGAAATTTCAACACGTTACAAACAGTACCTCATAGAAGTTAACTGTGTGAGCGAATTAATTGCATTTTAAATAGGTACATACTTAATTAGATAAATTCATTGAACTTTCCTTCGTACTTTTCGCAGGCTTAGGCAGTCCCCGACTGAAATTTTTATTTGCGATAAAATGTATTGAATGTTTATGATAATTAAACAACATAAATAAATATACTTTTAGTTTAATGAGCAAGTTGTTAGGCGTACTTAAAATTTTATTGATTCTATTTACAACAATAGTAATTTCATCGATCTGACCATTATTTATTTAAAACTTTATTAAAATATATTATTAAATCGATAATAACAAAACTAACATTTATTTACAAATATTCTCGTAAATATCACAAACGCACGTTAAACTATCACTACGCGTCCTGCGAGGTCAAGCGAGATAATCGCACTGATTTTTAATTTTATTCAAACAGAAAATAGGTAGGTATAACGCAAAAATAGCGCTTCAACGTAAGAATTAGCCGAACAAAAATATATTCGAGCGCCATCTAGTTTCATACTACTGAAACAAACAAACCGTATCTCATAGAAGTTATCCTAATGTTTCATAGATGGCGTCAGTTCAACACGTTACAAACAGTACCTCATAGAAGTTATCCTAATGTTTCATAGATGACGTCAGTATGATGTTTTTAAAATCTCTTTATCTCGGGAACCGAGCTTTTCTCGAACCTGGGACCTTGATAAATCGATTCCTTGAGCCGAAAACCCCCTAATCTGTAACTTTCATGAAAATCTTTGCAGCCGTTTCCGAGATCGTGATTATATATATAGGTATAAATAAATAAATAAATAAATATACAAGAATTGCTCGTTTAAAGATATTAGATAAGTACCTGGTTGACCAAGCTTTGCTCGGTTGAAAATTATATTTAGTATGAATCTCAAGAAATACGAGGAATTCCGCCATCTATTCAGGAGTCAAATCACACAACTGTTCACTGAGCACAAAATTCATTTTACTTATGTTACGGCCAAAGGATCTCAACAGCGTGTTTCACAAAGTTGTACAGCGCCATCTAGTTTCATACTACTGAAATTTCAACACGTTACAAACAGTACCTCATAGAAGTTAACTGTGTGAGCGAATTAATTGCATTTTAAATAGGTACATACTTAATTAGATAAATTCATTGAACTTTCCTTCGTACTTTTCGCAGGCTTAGGCAGTCCCCGACTGAAATTTTTATTTGCGATAAAATGTATTGAATGTTTATGATAATTAAACAACATAAATAAATATACTTTTAGTTTAATGAGCAAGTTGTTAGGCGTACTTAAAATTTTATTGATTCTATTTACAACAATAGTAATTTCATCGATCTGACCATTATTTATTTAAAACTTTATTAAAATATATTATTAAATCGATAATAACAAAACTAACATTTATTTACAAATATTCTCGTAAATATCACAAACGCACGTTAAACTATCACTACGCGTCCTGCGAGGTCAAGCGAGATAATCGCACTGATTTTTAATTTTATTCAAACAGAAAATAGGTAGGTATAACGCAAAAATAGCGCTTCAACGTAAGAATTAGCCGAACAAAAATATATTCGAGCGCCATCTAGTTTCATACTACTGAAACAAACAAACCGTATCTCATAGAAGTTATCCTAATGTTTCATAGATGGCGTCAGTTCAACACGTTACAAACAGTACCTCATAGAAGTTATCCTAATGTTTCATAGATGACGTCAGTATGATGTTTTTAAAATCTCTTTATCTCGGGAACCGAGCTTTTCTCGAACCTGGGACCTTGATAAATCGATTCCTTGAGCCGAAAACCCCCTAATCTGTAACTTTCATGAAAATCTTTGCAGCCGTTTCCGAGATCGTGATTATATATATAGGTATAAATAAATAAATATACAAGAATTGCTCGTTTAAAGATATTAGATATTAAGTATAGATAGAAATGTTGTTTAATAATATGTTGTATAGTAGTGTGTTCAATAGTACTTACAAATGACAAATCTGAACTTTTGTACGTGACGCCGTCGTAGCCGAACCGCAGCACAAAGTTCATAGAGAATATAGAGAAGATGCAACGGATGTCCGTAGTGGCAGGGATGAAGTAGCGGTACGGTCCACACCAGTACGACACCTTGGGCTCGTACTCTACTGACTCTGGAAACTCTTCTCGAGGGTTTACCCTAGAGACAGACAAAAGGAACGAACCATAAAAGATCTATATTTGTATGTCACCATTGCAAACGTACCGCTTGTTCCAGCTTACAGTCCAATACGACGAAGAGATATATAGAATCGATCAACTACCAAAATGAAGACCTGGCATCATTGCCTCTGCCATTGTTTAGCAAGGTGCTCCACAACTACGGAAGGTTTACCTAGGCTCAAGAATAGATGGATCCGCAAACATTACATCCCAAAATTTTCAGGAATATCAAAGATAATTGTTTTTTAATGATTTTGGTAATATTGTAAGTGCTACTAACTTGAAGATACATTGAGCATCGCTCCAGTTGTCATCGGAGTGGCAGTACAGACCCTGACTAGGATCTTTGGCTTGAAACTGTTCAGCATGAGGACCCACGTAAGTTGTCTCGGAGTGGCGATGGTAGAAGCCAACGAATGCGAAGGCACCTGGAGGTTGTATTCACTCGTAAACTCAGTAAATTAGTAACTCGCTGAGCGAAACGTTCGATCAGCCAATATGGAAAACGTCTGTTATCGGTGGGTTTTTGCAGTGCATCTTTTACGTGTGTATATAGCAGTCGTATTGTCATCATTGCAACCCATAACTGTCGCACTACACTGGTATTCTCTCACCACGCTGTTCAAGTGCGTATTCGCAGATTTTACAAACCTTTGAGAACATTATATAGTACATACTCTAATGTTTCACGATGTTGATAATTTACCAAAGTTAGTGAGTTAAGATACAAAATTGGTAACATAGATCAAATGATATAAATAATGATTCATGAAATAAATAGAGAAACCCATCGCCATAGCGTCGTGAAATGTTTAATGGGGTACATGACGAGTATCGAACCAAACATAAACTTAAAGATGAATGGAGACCCTTACAACTAACTAGCATTTACACACTTACCTCTGAAGGTATAACAGTGGGGTTTTCTTTCACTCGAGAGAATCATTTGTGCATCCTCTTGGTTATGTGCGGAGACTACGTAGTACGATGTTCCTAGGCATTTGAATTCTGAAATAAATGTCAAAAAAATATTTTATAGCACAGCGTGGCTTAAACCCGCACTTAAGTCACAGTTTTCCGTGGCGTAAGTAGTTCATTTTTACATGGCAAATGACGCCAACTTCACGCCGTTCAAAAATGAATTATTGAGAATTGCGAAGGCAGAAATTAAAAAAATATATAACATGAGGGTACTTTATGACATTGAGTGACGCAAACCCGCACCACAGATTAGAAAATAGTCACCATGTATGCCTGCACCTTTACTCCTTTTTAAACTTATTCAGTTGAAGTATGTTTTGTGTATTGTAGGTAGGAACCTATGTGTGAAATTGTTGGTGAAAACTGTTTTATTTTTATTTTTAATGAGAAATATGATTGAGCAAACAAATAAACTACTTAACATATTATGGGCAAGTACACATAAAGGGTAAAGGACACTGTTTGGTAAAATCAGCGAAAAAATATTTCATAATTAGTTATCTTCTCAAATTGTTGGTTCAGTATACTAAACTAGTGCTTAATACGGGTTATGCAAGAATTTACATAGAATCAGAGTCTCTATTCTCCTAAATACAGTTTTATGTTGTAGAAAACTTGAATATAAACATTAACAACTTCGTAATAATTCCTTTCAGGAGGCTTTGTCGTTATTTTTTTATCTGTTTCTTCATGTTTCGAACACTTTGTAATTCTCTTTCGCACAATAAAATTACATTATCATCATCGCAACTCAAAAATTTTTACGAAATTAAAACATCAAATTATAACTTTTATTTATCATAACTACAATTAAGCGGGTTTATGTCACTCGTGCTATAAAATAATATACGATACTTGTTCGTAAATTTGCATTTTTGATCGGCGTGTATCGCACTCGCTTCGCTCGTGCGCTAACTTCACGCCGTTCAAAAATGGGCAACTTTACGCACCGTATCATAATGTACTATTTCGGTTTAACATCCATGTACTATCTGCATTCTCTGTTTAATTCGGTCAATTATTTAAGAACTACACAAGTTGGAAAGCTATGTGCACTTCAATAAATAACAAGTCCATACGAAAAACAAATTTAACGTAGGTTTACATTAACACGTAGACATTTTACATCAAACGGTCATAAACAGCAATAAACGTGTTTACACCTGGACTAGTGTACAGTCCGAAAGGAATCTTTGCTTGTGTGGACTTGATTTTCGCTTCAGAGGTGTCCATCTTTTTGTTCAGCTTCAATAGCACCATTGACATGAGAGCCATGTCTGTCTCGAAGAGCAGCCGCTTCAAGTCTTTGATATGGGTGTCGATGAATTTGAACAGTTTCTTCTGCCCATTTTCTAGAATTTCACGACGTTCTGTCTAGGAAAAAGATATGTAAAATTAAAATCATTGCGGACAATAAATATTTCAAATGCGAGGGGACTTAAAATTAAACTTAAAGTAAGTTTTAATTTCATTGCATAAGGATTGTTCAAAGGAGTGGATTCCACGCTCAACTTATTACTTACTGGATTATGTGGTTCTTTAATCCGTCCGTTCATAAAATTGTTGTATTCCTGCAGTTGTTGAAACTTTTCATCAGCGTAACTGTGCTTCGGGTCGATTATCTTGGTACTTGGGATATTGTATGGTTTCTAGAACATAATTTTTTATTGACATTAAGGTAGGATTCATTGACAAAAAAATATTTATTTTGAAAATCATGAAACTTAGTCGATGATGGTTTGTTGACCAGTCTTTGGGTACTTGGTTACAGATAAACGTTTGTCCTCGAATGGACCATTCATTGGATGTTTATATTCCAGCGTGTCCGGAATCGACATAGCGATAATCTAAGAAATGGACATCTCATTCCCAGGGTTGTTTTCAATTGGGAATATCTCAAAAAGAATTAAACCTTACAGTTAAAATTTTGATGTTTCTCTCAAAACTGTCGATGACTGTGTTATTTTCAAGTTTTACATTATTTTTACCTGCTGCCTAAAGATATAGAATTCTGTAAACAATCGAATGACACTAATTGCAAATCTTTGAAGCTTAACATATTTAAGTTATTGCTTTCTTATTGCTTTCTTACACAACGGAATGAATTCAATTAACTGCCTGTAGTTGAGAGGTGAAAAGGGGTAGGACACATTAGGAGGTCCTTCTAAGAGAGGGGATGATAATATACAATCCCGCTTTAAATTATTGTTACTTTGATTCACTAAATTATGTATTTAGAGTCCATAATCCATAGTGTAGCGCGTCCCCTCACTAGCCGCACGGTACATCCCTCGCGTTCGCATCTGTCAAGGGAGTGCAGGCTCCCCGCGCGTTACAGAGATTAACCTACTTAATAACTAATAACTGGTGTAATGCTAATGTCGTTTACTTTTACTGTTTGAGTCTCTGTCTGTTCATGTTGAATGGTGTAATAAGTTCTAACTGTGTGGTTCGGACAATAAAGTGTGTTTGTGAGAACAATCGTCGTTTTACTAAGTGGCCACACGCTATAAAAATGGCGCCCAACGTGGGGCCGGACTGAAAGTACTAAAGTAAAGTTATATTTATATTGGAGTGTTGTTCTCGTTCTTCGGGACAGTGTAAAGTGCACAGCGTGTTTTCGTAATAACTATTAGTGCCACTGAAAAGTGTAGTTATTACGCGACGCGAGTACATAACCTATTTACGTCGTTCGTCATGCCGCGCACACGCCAGAGGGACACAAGTGATGTTGAGGAAGAGGACACAGGTATGGTGGAGCCAAGCGGTTCATCAACAACAGCCGCCGCTCGTGAACCTACTCCGATAATAATGACCGACCAACAGTTATCAAAACTTCTAGAAACCATACAGAGACAGTCGCCGAACTTATGTTCGAACAGTAATACGATGTCGGGAAACTTCTCGAAGTGCACTGCACGTTTTGATGGATCCAAGAGTAGTGATGTGGTAGCATTTATTGAGGCAATTCAAATATATAAAGAGTGTGTCGGTATAGATGACGCAATAGCTCTTCGGGGATTGCCAATGCTGTTAACGGATTTGGCCGCGACTTGGTGGCAAGGAGTAAAAGCCACTGTCTTTTGTTGGTCTGAGGCTATTGACCTTTTGAAACAGACCTACGGCCCACGTCTGCCGCCTCATCGGATTTATCGAGAAATTTTTAGTAAAGAGCAAGGTGACGAAACAACGGATATTATTGTGTGTAGGGTAAGAGCCCTAATTGCTCAGTTACCATCGGGTAGTCTTAGTACTGAAGTACAGATCGATATGATTTATGGCTTACTAAGCAAACGAATACGAGAAAAGTTGCCTCGCAGTTCGTGTACGTCGTTCGCGGAAT
The DNA here is from genome assembly GCA_905404135.1 of Hesperia comma. Taxonomy (NCBI): domain Eukaryota; kingdom Metazoa; phylum Arthropoda; class Insecta; order Lepidoptera; family Hesperiidae; genus Hesperia; species Hesperia comma. The sequence goes on along the minus strand of FR990015.1, from coordinate 16,605,513 downwards.
TATTGAGCATGGCGCGATCACTGGAGGATTTATTTGATGAGGGTCGTCCACAATTGTCACAGAAGCAAATTGCAGAAGCTAAATTGATTCCGAAGCAAGGTGTTCAACGATCTCAAAATTTATCAGCGAGTAGAGAATCTACACAATCTACGCCTATAGCTCCGTCGGCGTCGTCTTTGAATAATAACAAAACGAGATTACGTTGTTATTATTGTAAGCAATTTGGACACACGAAAATTGAATGCCCCAGGTTGCAACAGAAGGGAAACAATGTAACAGAGTTAAATGCGGAAGTTACCGAGCCTCGTCTGTCATGTTTTGGATGTGGCACTCCAGGTGTTTTAAGGTCGAACTGTCCAACATGTAAGAAGTCTGCGAGTGCGGAATTTCAGTCTGTGTCTGCCGTGACGTCAGTACAAACGCCAAGGAAACGTCCCGTTTTACCTATTAAAATATATGACGGTATCGGTCGTGTATTAGTGGACACTGGTGCAAGACAATCAGTAGCGAGTGTGTCGTTACGCAATCATTTGTTGAAAAATAATCATAAGTTTCAAAATGTATTTTATGAGTTAAAATTTGCGAACGGTTTTGTCAGTAAAGATTATGTAGAAACAGCCATTGTTAATGTAGAAATTAAGGGTATTATAATTCCAACTTTGTTTATTATTTTACCGGGAGCCACTGAGTCATTGTTAGGCATTAATTTTATTAGAGATGCTGGCATGATGTTTGATTTCAGCAAGGATTGCTGGTCAGTGGCTGGCGTCCCAGGTGTTTTTCCTTTAGAATATGGAGGGGAGGAGAGTCAACTCGCCTGCGATGCTGTGGACCTGCGCATGGAGGAGGGAAAGATGTTAACGGCCTTGGAGAGATCACAGTTATCAGAGGTACTTCGAGATAACGTGGATATCTTCCGTCCAGGGGGAGGCCCCACTCCTTACGCCGAGCATCGGATAGACACAGGTGAGTCTCTGCCAATATCGGTACCTCCCTATCGTTTAACTCCTGCAAAGAAAGAGTTGATGCGTCAGGAGCTTGACAAGATGTTGAAAGATGACATCGTTGAAGAGTGTGAGTCGGCCTGGACATCACCAGCTCTTCTAGTACCCAAGGCCAATGGAAGTGTCCGTTTTTGTGTCGACTATCGGCGTCTAAACGCGGTCACAAAAACGGATGCATATCCGATGCCTTTGATAATTGAGCTGCTGCAGTCTACGAGGAGAAATGCTGTCATGAGCACATTGGACCTCAGAGCGGGATATTGGCAAGTGGCAGTCCATAAAGATGATAGAGATAAGACAGCTTTTATTTGTCCTTTCGGGGTGTATCGTTTTAAGAGGATGCCATTCGGCTTGAAGAATGCGCCAGCGACGTTTCAACGTCTGATAGACCGTTTGCGCTCCTGTGCAGCTTTTTCCAACATTTGTGTCCTAGCATACTTGGATGATTTATTGATCATTTCCGATAATTTTCAACAGCATCTTGAGGATCTAAAAGTGGTCTTTGCCCGTTTGCGCGAGTTTAACCTTCGAGTCAATCGCGAAAAGTGTGTGTTTGCGAGGGAAAGTGTGAGATACCTTGGCCATGTCATAACCCAAGAAGGTGTCTCGCCCGATCCTAGGAAGGTTGATGCCGTTTTAAATATGAAGGAACCCAATAATTTGAAGCAGTTGAGAACCTTCCTTCAGACTTGCTCATGGTTCCGAAAGTTTATTAAAAACTTTTCCGAGGTTGCGGAACCGCTCACTAGGCTTCTCAGAAAGAATCAGGTTTGGTGTTGGGGCCCAGCTCAGTCGCAAGCATTCGAGACTCTTAAAAATTTGCTTACGACCGCCCCTATTCTGATTCAAGCCGACTATGATAAACCTTTCATTTTAAGGACGGACGCAAGTAGTTATGCGTTGGGTGCTGTCCTTATGCAGGGAGAGAACCCGAAGTCAGAACAACCCATTGAGTACGCAAGTAGGTTGTTAACCTCTGCCGAGCGTAATTATAATACGACAGAGCGCGAAGCTCTGGCGGTGGTTTGGGCTCTCGATAAATTTAGGGGGTATGTTGAAGGTGCACGTGTGTGTGTGGTAACCGACCATCAGCCTTTAAAATGGTTATTGTCACTTAAAACGCCTAGTGGTCGTCTAGCACGTTGGGCTATGAAAATACAGGCCTATGATCTCAACGTTGAGTATAGCCCAGGTAAAGTCAATGTTGTGGCAGATACTCTAAGTCGTCCCGTTGAAGATTCGACGACTGTTGTTGAGGAATGTGCTATCTGTCAGTTGAGCATAGATTTACCTCATAAAAGCCCAGAGGAAATTCGTAGTGCACAACTAGAGGACCCTAATTTTAAAAAGATTATTTTGGATTTCGAAAATGAGGATACGAGTTTATCTTCTCGTTGGACGGATAGAGGATATTATATTAGTCAGGGAGTTTTGTTTCGGTTCGATCCCGACTCTAAGTCCGAAGAGCCGCAGTTAGCTGTTCCTGAGTCTATGCGGATGGAGTTATTTAAAGAACTGCATGACTCTCCTACTGCAGGCCATTTGGGGTTGGAGAGAACCTATAGGAAGGCTAGGGAACGTTATTATTTTCCCGGTATGAAACGCTTTTTTGAGAAGTATATTAACAAGTGTGAAGCTTGTCAACGATACAAAGCTAGTAATCGTAAGACCGCTGGCCTATTACAGACTCCGGTACTCCATCAACGTTTTGAGGTTTTGGCTATAGATCTCTTTGGACCTCTACCCGAGGGTGACAACGGGGAGAGATGGATTTTGTTGGTAGAGGACACAGCGTCGCGTTGGGTCGAATTATTTTCGTTGGTTGACGCAACAGCAGAAGTGTGTGCTAAAACTCTTATAGAAGAGGTGTTTCTTCGCTACGGTTTGCCTAGAAGGGTTGTATCAGATAACGGGAGCCAGTTTGTTGCAGAGGTAATGCAGAAGGCGATGTATGCCTTAGGTGTAAAGCAGAACCTCATTCCAGCTTACCATCCCGAATCCAACCCGGCCGAGCGAAAGAACCGAGAGTTAAAGCAAATGATTAGCATATTCGTCGGCGAAAACCATCGCAATTGGCCCAAGGCTGTACCGATTGTGCGTTTTGCGCTCAACAATGCCTATAACCAAGCTACTGGGCATAGCGCAGCATATTTAACCTTTGCCCGTGAAATGAGATCACCTATTGACGTAGCACAGGATATTCGGCGTATAGCGCATGAGGAAAGGTTTGTTTCTAAAATTACACCGTATTTGCAAGATTTTGCTTCTATTCTTCACAGTGTTAAACTTAGGTCTGAGGAAGAACAGGATCGCCGTAAGCTAGTCGCCGATGAGAAGCGCCGTCCTGGTCCGACCTACAGGGAAGGTGACCTGGTGTTGGTTGATACTCACCCTCTCAGTAATGCCGGACGTGGTTTTTCAAGTAAGTTCGCTCCTCGACGTGCGGGTCCATTCGTCGTCGGCGAGGTGGTAAGTCCCACTACTTATTATGTAAAAGATGTAGATGGTAAAAGGATTGGCAAATATCATGCCAGCGCTCTGACTCCGTTTAAGAGTGGTGATAGTAGTGGTACGGTGGCTCGCGGTAGGTTACGTGGAAGGCCGCGTAAGGTTAAGGTGGCCAAGCCTCCAACGGGTCGTCATGGTGGCTTGGAGGGGGAGATTGTAGCGCGTCCCCTCACTAGCCGCACGGTACATCCCTCGCGTTCGCATCTGTCAAGGGAGTGCAGGCTCCCCGCGCGTTACAGAGATTAACCTACTTAATAACTAATAACTGGTGTAATGCTAATGTCGTTTACTTTTTACTGTTTGAGTCTCTGTCTGTTCATGTTGAATGGTGTAATAAGTTCTAACTGTGTGGTTCGGACAATAAAGTGTGTTTGTGAGAACAATCGTCGTTTTACTAAGTGGCCACACGCTATAATAGTCGTTTAACATCGTGATCGGGTCAAATCAGATGATCTTTCTCATGGATCTTTCTAATCCTTCAAAAACTTTGTTTCCGTAGTGAATGGATGTGATGGAAGAAAATGATAAGTAAATTTCGGATAGGTTTTGATAAAAACAAGCATTCGTTAGGCAAATGTAATGATACAAAACTTACAGTTTCTACTGTTGGAAATGAGAGTCGGGCCAGCTAGAACAAAAAAATAGAAAATTTAAAAAATGCTGTATACTGTATACTTAATAAATTTTACTGTATAATCACACCAGCACAATAAGAGAAACTAGAAAAGGTATTATTTTTGCCGGCGACTTCGTTCGTAAATCTTTCCCGCGTGAATACCGATCCCGCGGGAATTTCGGGATAAAAAGTAGCCTACATATGTATATGTTGCTTCACAGTTTCGTCCCATAAAAATCCTTTCAGCCGTTTCTGAGCTTAGTGTGCACCACAGATTACTATACTTGTAGCTAGCTATACAAACGGCAGCGAACGCTGACCGGTGACCTGGTTGCGGGCGGTCCCTCTTTACCCCCGCGCTCCGCTCTTACCATAGGATTGTTATACAGTATAGAATGTATAGATAAATATAGATAATTTAAATACTATAATTTTTTGCCTGACACTGCACCTTATCTATTCAGTAAGACTCACCATACATTTCGTTGATCGACCACTATTTTTTCCGGACTAGTCGTAACGCAGAACTGTCCTATAATAATAAACTAACGGCGTACAACACGGATTCGATTTGCCGACCAACGCGTTGAGCAGTCGTTGTCGACCAGTGGGCCACGCGTGGTCGACTCGTTGGTCGGTCGTCGGTCGGTGAACAAAACAGTCGGAGTGGGAACGGAGTGGAGATGGCGTCGAGTGGATGTGGAGTAGATATAATGTGCGCAGACCTTAAAGCTGGTATAGATGCTTCAAGTTTAGACGTAGTGTGGCCGATTCAATGATTTAATTGTCGCGTCGCCTGTCGTCAAACGGCAATGTGTTTTTTTTTATTTCTTATAAGATGCTTGACAACGATCCCATGTGAATGCCGTTTGTCGTTGATCGTGGCTACACCTACGTTTAACGCCATAATTAACGGCATTTCCCATTAATACGGCCCCTGCATAAGGATGGGAATAGATAATCTGCCACTAACAAAGACCCTTTTCTTGTATTTAATTATTAATAAATTATTTACCAACTGAAAAGATGACACCTCCGCATTACTTGCCGAACTGACGTGGACCAGGGATGAAATCTGAAATAAATATAAAATTTAAAAAATCCTAAAAAAACTGAGAAAGAGATAACTTTTAAACTACCCGTTAAATGTCGCTTTAATTTGAATGAGAAATAAACGAAAATCGGTAGCGTACATTCAAAATCGGTGATCCCAGTAGGTAATCTGTTAATAGGTAACATACAAAAAAATAATAGTTTAAAAAAACTAAAAAACACGCTTTTTATAGAAAACTGAACTAAAAACATAGAAAATAAGTTTTAATAAATTTAAATTAAGAATATCTAGTGTTAAAAATTTCAATAAATATGTATTAATAAAGCGCACTACACACTGAGCCCGCCGTGCCGCCGACACAGCCCGCCGACACAACCCGGCGGCCTATAATAAAAGAATCATGTCGGCAACATGCGCTCGCGCGTATTGCCCGCCGACATGTTGGCGGCTTGCGTACGCCTGCGCTCAGTTGCCCGGCGACGCTCGACCCTTAGTATTCAGTATTCAGTATTCAGTATTTATTGCAATATATGTGGTACAAATTTAGATGTTACATTTATATTATATACATATTAGTGTCACATATAACCCTGACGTTAGGGTGTAGCAATGATAGCTTAGTGACGTGCTAGTATTTTTTTACGACATGGAGTGGGACGACGAAAAAAGTCTTACGTTAATTAATCTTTATCATGAGAATGAGGTATTGTGGAATCCAAAACACCCAGATCATAAAAGTCGTACAAAGCGTTTCGATTCATTGAGTGAAATAGCAAACCATTTTAACACAAATGTATCAGAAATCGAAAGAAAAATTAAAAACTTGACAAGTCAGTATCATAGAGAGAGAAAAAAAGTGTCTGACTCAAAAAAGTCGGGTACCGGTACAGATTGTGTTTATCAGAGCAAGTGGTTTGCATATAAATCGTTTAGTTTTTTGCAAAACAAGAATAACCCTACTGCCACGATTGATTCTGTAAGTAAAAAATGTATTTATTATTTTTATAATAATACTAGCGAACGCCCGTGGCTTCACCTGTAGGCATTGAAGATTTCAAAACGGTTTAATCCGTTTAGTAGTTTTTGCTTGAAAGAGTTAATAAACATCTTTTCATCCTTCTATCCATCCATTCATTATTACAAATTATCGCATAAGGGTCATAGCTCATTAGAACCACCCGGCACCCGACCAGCACCACCTCGTCGTTCGGCGTCAACTCGTTGTCGACAGGTCGTCCATAGAATCCATATAAAATACTTGACCGAGGCGGTGCTGTTCGGGTGCCGGGTGGCTCTAATAAGCTAATAAGCTACCTTTAAAATAATAAATATACATCCGATTTAAATATTGACTAAATTATTTATGTTTACTTTATACTGCATTACAATTACAACAGATTAAAAATATTTTAATTTCAGGAGACGCCAGACGATAGCAGTGATGCCCCCCCTCGCCATGCAGTGAGACCCCAGCAAAATGATTCATCTCATTCAATGGCCGATGAGACGATTAAACGTCCTAGAAAAAATCTAAATAATGATATGATTTCACAAGCCCTGAATATTATGAAATCTGTAACCGATCGGCAAAATGAAAAAAATCAAAAAGATGAAGACACTCTTTTTGGAGAATATATTGCAGCAAAATTAAGACAAATGGATAAATCAACGAACGCAATAGTAAGACATCGAATTAATAACATTATTTTTGAAACTGAAATTGGATATCAGACAGATATCTATGCTCAACTGCATCCACAACTGCCTGGAGTTGAATCTTCGGTAACAGTATCGGTTGATGAAAGTTCTAATAGTGAACGTATACGTAGCCAAGACATACAGAACATATTAACATCCTAAAATAAAAAATAGTTTTTATACTTTAATACATTGTTATAATCTATACTAATATTATAAAGCTGAAGAGTTTGTTTGTTTGTTTGTTGTAGGCTGCGAGCGGCATATTTTAACAATATGTTGCAGAACGACGTCTGCCGGGTCAGCTAGTTTTAAATAAATATAGCTCATTATTTCTGGAGCAAACGAATCACGAAATAAATGTCTTGTGAAATGTTATGATTAAGACCCACTAATTATAAACAGAAATTAAAATACTAATAACTATCATTATTATGTTTTATTATTATTTCGTTTTTAAATTTAAGTTTTGAGTAAATCGATCATTGATCATACTGCCATTCTAAACTTCCGATATCGGAGAGAAAATATTCAACTAACTCGTTCCTTGTATCTTCAGGACCCAGATTTATATTGACCTCTCTTGGCAAAGCAACAAAAATATTATTTTCAGGAGTTATTGTGCGCCATTCACCTGGTATGATTTCTCCGTTATGATTTTCAGAATCATATTCGTTTTGCTGTATATTTTTTTTAGTATAATTGAACAAATGTACACAGGCCAATGTCACAATAGCAGCTTTTTGTGGACATAGCTGGATAGGTTTCTTGAATATTTGAAATTTGCTGGTTAATTGCCCAAAAACGTTTTCAACTACTCTTCGTCCTCGACATATGCGATAATTGAAAATTCTCTTGGGAGATCTTTTTGTGTGATTACCATCGTAAGGTTTTATAATGTGTGTTTGTAATGCAAAAGCATCATCACCCAAAAAAAAATACGGTACTGGTACATTTCTCCCAGGCAAAGGCTTATTGTCGGGCAAATTTAAAGAATTATTATTTAACATTCTGCATAACGCCGAGTTATTAAAAACACCGCCATCTGAAATGCGACCCTGACATCCCACATTAGCGTATAAAAACTTGTAATCTGCATCTACTAATGCAAATAGTACAATACTGAAATAAGTTTTATAGTTAAAATATTCACTTCCACTTCTTGGAGGACATTGAATTTTTATATGTTTTCCGTCCATTGATCCAAGGCAATTAGGAACATTCCATCTATCCAGATATCTATCTGCAACATTTTTCCATTCGTTTGAAGTTCTTGGAATCTAAAATAAGAACATACACTAAATTATACTTAGAACTAAATCAAACAACATAAAAAATATACATTTATTTCATAAGATACAAAGGATAGACACAATAGGGGCTGTTTATTTATAGAGAAATATAAAGGATTTTTAATAAAAAAAAATTGAAAAATAGATAGAATAAAAAACATATTCATTTAATTTTACCTTTACATACTCCGAAAGGCCATCTATTATAGCTTGGCATACTTCTGGAATAATACGTGAAATAATTTGAGGAGATACTTTGAACACGTCACAAAGGCTAACGAATGAATCGCCTGTACTTAAGTATTTTAATGTTATTGCTAATCTGTCTTGTGGCGAAATTGTAGTTCTGCAATTTGTATCTTTTTTAACTATTCTCGGCCCAACAATATTCAATAAACATTCAAAGTCGGTATTGGTTAATTTCATAAATGTTTTAAAATGTATGGGATTCTTTACAATCAAGTCGTCTGCTTTGAAATCTCTTAATCTGTCACGATTGCTATAACAATTGCGACTCAATAAACTAGGTCTAACCCAACAGCTTCGTTCACTTTGGAGGGATCCAGCAATAAAAATTCCACAAGCTGCTATCAACAGATCACTGTCATCATTCATTTTTAAAGATTATTATCTATTTACTAAATTATCCAAGGTACACCACACAAATTATATGACACAACCTTTTTCGACACGTGGCAATCACTAACTGCCAAATAAATTTCTCATCTCAAGCCGGCGACATGCCACCGACAAAATTTTCCGACTTGCAATAAATGAAGCCGCCAACTAGCCCGACGACAAAAAGTTGCCGACATAGGTCGGCGGCCCGGCGGGCTCAGTGTGTATTGCGCTTTATAGTGTAAATAAAGAAAATATTTTATTTAAAAAAAGCGTGGGGTGCATGGTGTCATTTTGATAATATCTTAAATAGCACCCCACGCTTTTTTTAAATAAAATAATTTCTTTATTAACACTATTATTAATTCATATTTATTGAAATTTTTAACACTAGATATTCTTAATTTAAATTTATTAAAACTTATTTTCTATTTTTGAAGTTATACTTCTTTAGGCGCGTTATGGAAATTTGATGAGTGAAATTTTACGATGCGCGCGCATCTGTAACACCAAAAATTATTAACAGTATGAAGTTAGGCGCGTGAAATTTTACGATGCGCGCGCAGCAGTATGAAGTTGCCGTCTAAACCCATTGCTAAACCACCTCTCATTGGCCTTTGTCAATGTAACTTTGACGTCTCTTTTGCTTTTTATCGAAATTATTTATAACAAGCCAGGTTTGTTTTGACTTGTTTGTGGCACATTGACATGACATAATATGCACAGACTAGCTAAAGATTAATGTTTCGTTATACGGTATGCAACGACTAGTCTTTTCGGTAAAATATTTAATAAAGGTTTTTAACTGCAATATAACAGTAAATAAATTATAACTAAGTATTCAAAGATAGTTTAGGATGACTATTAGTGATTATGCTACCATTCCATCAGTATTTTCTTAAGACGTTGTCACGTTCAACTATCGTCAGTAAACCGACTTTACAGACAACCAATTTTTTTTAGTATAATTAATACTAAATATTATGAAATTATTAACGTTGAATATTTATTATTTAATGATGCCAAAGAAGTATAACTTCTTACGTGCGTACATAAGTACACGCAATTTAATTTTTTTTAGTTCAGTTTTCTATAAAAAGCGTGTTTTTTAGTTTTTTTAAACTATTTTTTATTTTCTACTTTTTAGTTTGGTTTATTTATAATAGCTTGTTTTTATAATTCTAAACTATTTTTTGGTCTCTATCGATCTATCGACTATTACTTCCGTGATAACTTAGAATTCAAATAAACAGAAGAACAACGCCATCTAGTAAAACGTAATGTACGCAGTCAAACTGAATACGGAGTTACAGCTAGTTGCCCGTAAATATGGGTAGATGGCAGTAGTGTGAGAGTAAAAAAAATTAAAATCTTATTTTGCAAATTGAAAATTGGAATAATTTTATCAAAATAGTGTAATGTCATCGGAACTCGATAAATCTACAAAGTTTGAACAAAATCTGGCCGTTTAAAGTGGGTCAAAATCGCGCCCAAAGAAGTCGGTTACAAACAGACATACAAACATACAAGTGAAGCTAATATAAAGCGTGTAATAATTTTATCAAAATAGTGTAATGTCATAAGAACTCGATAAATCTACAAAGTTTGAACAAAATCTGGCCGTTTAAAGTGGGTCAAAATCGCGCCCAAAGAAGTCGGTTACAAACAAACATACAAACATACAAGTGAAGCTAATATAAAGCGTGTAAAATAGTTGAATTGAAAACCCTCTTTTTTTGAAGCTTGTTAAAAATCATATAATTCTCGTGTTGTTTAACTCTCACTACTCTTACTCATATTGTAATTTTATTTATCTGATTCTTAACCCGCTAAGATTTATTGTCCACTTACAAGACAAAATGTCAAAACGTTTTCCATCTGGTCAGCTACAACAACAATACAAGTAAGAAGGACTCTAAACTTAAAGGTAACAGCAATTTATTTGATAAAAATAACGAAGGCAATAAAAACCGAAATATAATAGACAAATTATATTTAACAACTTGTAACCCAACGTCGCTTTAATTAAACCTACAGTACCTTGCCATATTATTCGATTTATTAGGTCTAAACGAAAAAAAACATCGAACTTTAGGAAATAATTGTGTAAATAATAAGTGGTATCTTATATTTGTTTTTGAATATTTTAATTCTACCAGTATTAAATAATACAGGGTGTAAGGAAACTGCTCACGAATATTAAAGCAGGTGATAGTGATGATGATGATGATGATGATGAGTGAGAAAAAAAATCGATTTGGATGAAAAAAAAAATGAAAAATTTTTAACGTTTTTTTCGCCTTTTTCATGTTTTATCATCTTAGTAAAGCTAAACGAAACGATAATTTCATAAAAAAAATCACTTTTTTTTAAAAAGAAAAACTAGCAATGTATAAAATAGATCGCGCGCAGTCGCTCGCGGTTCAATGACCCGCGCCCTCCTGCCTCCCGCGCCGCGCCGCCCGTCGCGCCTCGCTATACCTATACGGCCGCTTTCAATATTCGATCGTGAATCTTAAGTTATTTTGAATCCAGATTTTATTTGAACCGTCGATTGAATCTCGAGCTGGCTTTCTTTATGCGATCTTCACTTCGGAATCCGTTGAAAAGAAGGGATAGGCCATAAATTTACGCCCTCTCTGAACGATCCGTTACACGAAACATCACTAACAGTACATTAGTGGTACTGATGATTAAAATTGTGATTAATACAACTACTAACTACTAAAAATTATTTATTACTTGTAAAAATGTAAGAAAATATAAGTAAAATGAGTAAAATAAGCTTTTTCAAATAATAAACAACAAAAATGCGCATTATTGTTATGTTGGGGAAGAACGAAACGGAACGTCACTGGGTCGCATCCATGTCGCATCACGCTTGACGCTCGCACGTGTCACCCAGATGTCATTGTCGTCTGCGGTCTGCGCTCTCTACTCTCTATTGTGTTGTGATTGTGACTGTTTACGTTCGATCTTCCAACAGTTTGTTAAGTTTGAATAATTATCCTACTAATATTATAAATGCGAAAGTTTGTAAGAATGTATGTGAGTGAGTGAGTGAGTGTGTGTGTGTCGGTTTGTTACTCTTTCATGCAAAAACTACTGAACGGATTTTCATGAAATTTTGCAGTAAAACATAATTTGTTAGGGCGGATTTACTAGTAGGTTAATAAAGTAGCTAATATTAAATAATGGAGCCAGAAACTGTAAGTTAATGTTTTATGTTTTTAGAATGCATTCATATTATATTTCATTAAACATGATGCAATAGCTTGAGGTACATTATTATTTTCGCGCCATTTTTTATAATATTTTAATACGCTTTTTTTGTTTGCATAATAAAACCAAAGCCCTCAACAAAGAGGAAACAAAAGGACTGCTCTCCTTGATTGAGGAGAGAAACAATAAAAATAATAAGAACTCAACTCAAATCCAAACAAAACACACTGCAATCCATAGGATGAGCTACAATCGCCCGAAATTGGGGGATCGCAAATAACGATAGATAACTTAAAAAAATGGATCTGTCAAAATCACGGTTCGCTTTTAGAAAGCTCAGACCTGTCACTGTCATACAAATTTCAATCTAAATTATCTATCCGTCCTCCCACAGATAGCTTGGAAAAAAAGATCGGTATAACGATCCTTCGATCGCATAATGAAAGCATAATAGTAAGAATTGGATTAAAAAATGTAACTCTAGTAGCGAAATAAGGATTGAGATTGGATATAGAAAGCGGCCAATAGTCGGCACAATCATAAGATTCCGATATGACGTCTGTCATGTATGAACACAAACTAACCTTGTATGGACGTCTTCAACTTAGTTATTACGGAAATATATTTTTTTAATTTGAACCGCTGGTAATGATACTATGAAGTGAAGATATTTCGTAGTGAATGATAGGTCACTTTGGTTAAATTATGCAATGCACTATTTACTGTGCATATACAGTACAAAGTTTATATTTATTATCAATGCAGCTTTATAAATAGGTACATAATGTACTTGTGAATCCACCTCCTCTTCGCTTTGGAAAATTATTTTTATGTTTACAGATAATAAAAACTTCTTCCCATTTTTGCAACATATTTTATTGGTACATCGCTTCTATTGCTCGTAGCATGATGTTATAAAATTGCCCACAGTTTGTTAAATATTTTAATTAGGCATTAGTCCGTAATATTAAACGCAAGTTAGTTACTTGCGGGTTAAACGAATTGGAGTAATATTGTTTACTTACTACGAGTATTTAGATAGGTACTTACTTATACGTACTCACAGAGGTAAATACTAGAAATTCTGGCGAAATATGTAAACCATCCCTGCTTGTTTTTTATTTGTGTTATTTATAAATTGTTTAAATAATTTTATTTTATTTTAATCAGTTTACATCATAAATTGTGTAAAATTGAACAAATATTTAAGACGTCACTACAATGTTTTATAAGGAGGCTGGATTTATAGTTATGTGACCTCTTGAAACAATTTATGAATCGACCATAATCGATACATTACTATAATCGAAAGTATGTGCTACCATGTCACACCCAAATAGCTATTATAAATTCCCGATACATACGTTTTTAAGCCTTTTCCACTTAAATCGGATAATTATTAACCGTTTAGGTAATAGTTTCTTCGTTTTCACTAGATTAATGAAATTTCCATTTTAATAACTAATATAATTTCCTCACCTTAATTTACTAGTAAAATTGTCTTATTATCCCTTTCGGTGTTAATCTCAACGCTACATCTGTTTTAACTGATTTTAAGAAAACAATCAGAGATCGATTTGTAAATTATCGTTCCGAACTTAATTAACGAAACGATTAGAAAGCCTTTTTACTTATAATCGGTTAAATTTATAAATCGGTTTATTTAATGCATCGATTTTTGTTGTACTTCACTATTGTCACTGTGATGACAGCCTTCATATCGGAATCTTATGATTGTGCCGACTATAGCCTACTCCTAAACGCCGTATACTACCTACTGTAAATAAATAAATAACGCTTTACACTCATAGCCCCAAACTAGGATTCCCTGTGTCGTGGGTGCCATGGACAACACACAAGACAAAGACACACACCCAGACCAAGAACGGAAATTCAAACTCATCATTCAAATCTCCGCCTCGCTGGAAATCGAACCCAGGACCCTCTAAACAGCGATCCGGCGTGTTATTGCGCCGATCGGGTCGTCAAATAAATTTTTAACATGTACATCATCATCTTAACCCATCATGGCCCACTATTGAGTACGGGTCTCTTCTCAAAATGAAAAGGTTAAAACCATAGTCCACCACGCTGGCCAAGTGCGGATTAGCAAACTTCACACACCTTTGAGTTTTGCGAACTCTCCGGCATGCAGGTTTCCTCACGATGTTTTCCTTCACCGTTTGTAGCGAGTGACATAAATGCTTAAAACGCACATAACTCCGAAAAGTCTGAGGTGCGTGCCCTGTAATTTGAACCCGGACCCTCCGAATAGGAAGCCGAATTCTTAACCACTAGGCTATCACCGCTACAACAACATGTACAACAACAAGCTTTTTCATCCATGTATGTGTACGTCCGTTTGTTTATTATTTTAGGTATTAAGTTATGTACATTTTTAAAGCAATTTAGTAATAACGTAATAGGTAAGTTATCACCGCCGCCGCCGGGCTGCACCTACTGCCAAAGACCGAAGCCGAACAAGCCGAAAAGCCGACACGCCGACCGCCAAAGGAAGCCGACAGCTTATGAACGTTTAGGGTCCGTTCACACCGACTTGCTCGGAGAGCAGAGCAGATTTTTATCACGATGAAAATTAGAGTTTTGAATAATTGTATTAAGGTTTATTTTTGCACGAGCACTATTTTGTCATTAGGATGCTCGAGGAATGATCGAACGCGTTTAGTGTGAAATAAAAAGAGGAGCCAATCGGCTCTGATTAAGTGCTTTTTCTCGCTCGCTCGACTTAAAGATCTTTTCCATACGGTCTATGTACATACCTACCATGTACTTGTCTCCTTGGCGGCTCCGCTCCGATCCGGTCTGAGTGAACAGAAAATGCGAACTGATGCTTTTTGAGCCGGTCGCTGTGAGCGAACCCTTACTTGTGCCGCTCGTTGTAACAAAATGTACCTATGCCTTTGACGGTATTTCTAGGGATGCAAGGTTGTTGTAATATCGATAAAAATATCGATAATTATATCGAGGCAATGAAATTATCGATAGTTGATAATATCGATATTTTGGTCGATAATATCGAATTTATTTAAATTTAAATAAAAAATATGAAGTTCATAGAGATTCTTTTGTTTCATTAGTCCTTACGGACAGGCAAAGGGGCTAAGCCCGTACAGCCAAAGAAAATAGAGAAATAAAACAAGTGGAGGATGTTTTTTATTTGTTTATGTAAGAAAAGGCTAATGTTCGAAGCCCAAACAGCCTTATCTAAGGTCGTGAATTATCGATTTTTTTTCGGATATGATATCGATATTATCGTATCGTTATAGCGCAAATATCGATAAATATCGATATTATCCATTATCGATTTTCCAATATATCGTTGCAACCCCTAGCATTTCTTTGAAAATATCACTATTTTGGATATTACGTTAACCACCACAGTCAGTTCAGTTCCGTGTCGAACTGTTGACCGCCATACGCGCGCGAGCGAAAATACCTAAGTTTTGTTAATTTAAGTTGATATTGCGTTTTTGTTAAGTTTGCTGTTTTGTTTCTTGTTAAGTTTGTTTTGTTTTGTTTGTAGTTTTGTTTAAAATAATGCCTAACGCGTTCGTTTATAGTGCTCGTGAATACGGAAACATGTTAATGTGCCTTGGAGAAGCTCGTGGAAATGCTTCACGTGCATTACGAATCTACCGAGAGAGATTCCCGACCGCCCGACATCCGGCTGACTCTCGCCTGATAACGGCAGCATTCCAGCGAGTCTTGGAAAATCGGCCAATTGCTCCAGTAGCAAGAGGAGGTGGAAGTCAAGTCGCTGTTCAGCCCGTGGAGGCTATTTTAGATGTTGTTCGCCGTAATCCAAACCTGGGTACAAGAAGTATCGCCAAATTGTTAAGGCGTCAGGATGGAACAATGGTGTCACACTGGACAGTCCACAAAGTATTAAAGCGTAATCGAATCCGTCCATACAAAGTGCATAAAGTGCAAGCTTTAGTACCAGTCGATTACGAGCGCCGGCGAGTTTTCTGCCGATGGTTATTAGACCAGCAGCAACGTATACCTGGTTTCATTTCGAATGTCATCTGGACGGACAAATCAACATTTACCAGAAATGGAATGTGGAACCGAAGAAATACACACGTGTACTCTGAGGTAAACCCGCGCGCTGTTCTACAAACCGGGCACCAGACCCGATGGTCGGTTAACGTATGGGCAGGTGTATTTAAGGATCGCATACTAGGACCAGTCTTTCTTCCACGACGACTCGACGGGCAGCGATACTTAGAATTTATAAATGAACAGTTGGTGGATATTTTAGATAATCTGTCGTTGGCTGAATATCGCCGAACTTGGTTCCAGCATGATGGCGCACCTCATATGCGCACATGTCATAAGATCGGTCAGAGAGCGCCTCACCGAACTATTTGATGATCGCTGGATCGGCAGACTAGGACCACACGCATGGCCACCGCGCTCGCCTGATCTGACCCCTTTAGACTTTTTTTTATGGGGCTATGTAAAAGAAAGGGTTTTTAATCGGGAGTGTGAAAGCGCTAACGACATGCGCCAAAGAATAATAAGTGTCTTTGACAAACTCAGGACGAGCTGTGTCGAAGACCCCACGCTGATGCCCCGTCTGCATGAGGAAACAAAACGCCGAGCCCAAGTCTGCCTCGAAATGAACGGAGCACATTTTGAGCCGCATCTCATAAGACCGCGGAGGATTTAAAGCTGGATCACACCGGGTACGCAATGCGTGTACACGTGCGTGCAGTGACGTTGTAATGTATGGGACTGTATGAGATACGGCACACCGCTTGCGTTGCGTAGATGCGTGATGCGTAGGGTAACGCATTGCAGCTCCCAGACGACAAACAGAGTGCGTACCCTACGCAGAGCGGAACGGCAACGTCGCTTTGATGCGAGCTGTGATGACGTTGTATTCAATGACATTCCCTATTGGACGTCACACCGAACATGTTTCGACACGCGCAGCTCGGAGATGCGCGTCGGAGCTGCACAGAGCTGCACGGTGCTGCAGAGAGTAGTTGTGTTATTTTACAAAATATCGGTAGTGGTGATAGGTTTTCGCTGTGATGAATAACGAAATAAAAGAAAAACTAATTGAATTAGTGCGACAAAATGAATGTATTTACAAAACTATACATAAAGACTATAAAAATGCTTCTTATAAAACGTTATTGTGGGAAAATATTGGAGCAGCACTTGGAATAGAAGGTATGTATTATGTATGTATTTTATTGACAAAAGTATGTAACAAACTTTTCTCTCACAGCAATTGCGGCATTAGGTGACCTTGTGTTAGTGTGTCTGAAAGGTATTATTGCACTAGCTTCCAAGTTTTCACTTGTTTCTCTGGGAATGGGAATTTCTTGCATCATATTGCCATGTTTTACTCTTACATAGTTGTGTAAACAACAAGCAGCCTTCGTAACGTGAATAGCCTTTTCGACATGGCATTCCATAGGTCGATGGAAAACCCTCCATTTTTCGGTTAAAATACCGAAAGTGTTTTCGACAATACGCCGTGCACGACATAGCTTGTAATTAAATGTTCGTTTTCTTGCATCATGTACAGTTGTGGCTCTGGGAAAAGGTCGCATTAAAAAGGTTTGTAATGCAAAACCTTCATCGCCGATCAAAACCTGAGGTACGGGTTCATTAGTACCAGGTAGAGGTTTAGGGGGTAATATTGATCTATCCAGTAAGTAGCGACGATAAAAGTCAGAATTTTCAAAAATGTTACTGTCGCTATGTCGGCCGTAACTACCAATGTCAACCATCAAGAATTTATAAAATGGGTCGGCGATAGCAAGTAAAACAATCGAAAAATGACTTTTATAACAAAAATAGTTTGATCCACTATTAGAAGGGCATTCTATCTTGACATGTTTCCCGTCTATGCTACCAACACAGTTTGGAAAATTCCATATCTCTCGGTAGCCCAATTCCGAATTCTTCCATATGTTATCGTCAGGGTTAGGCATGTATATAGGTTGTAAACTTTCCCAAATAGCTTTTGACACTTCCTCGATAATATTAGATACAGTGCTTCGCCCAATTCGAAACGAAAATGAGATAGTAAGAAAGGAGTCTCCAGTTCTTATGTATCTGAAAAAAAAGAGAAAAGACATCGTACACTTTTGCTGAGATATTTACTAGGTATTTATTAAATTAATGAAGTTTTATCTTATATTTTTATTTGCAGGTACCAAAGCGAAGGAGACGTGGAGAGTTTTGAGGGATGGATATATACGACACTTAAAATCAATTAAGGGCCAAACTGGTGCGAGTGCAAGTAAAAAATATTCGAAGTTCACGTGGAGTTCGCAAATGTCATTTTTAGATGGAACGCTCCAGTTAAGGGCTACAAGCAGTAATATAGCACCACTGCAGCTACCGAGTTTCAATCTGTCGCCTGTGCCAAGGCAATCACAGCCTTCCTCTTTGGAGCAACCCCCAGTGCCAAGGCAATCACAGCCTTCCCCTTTAGAGCAATCCGGACCATCGTGGCTGCATTCTGAAGTTGACGACTCTTTACCACCGCCATTACGAACATCTGATCCTCCTCCCACTCCACAATTGCCTCCACCAACTAATACTCAACCAATGCCTTCGCCAGCGTCAAGAAAAAGGAATGACACAACCAAAAAGAATGACAGTCGTAGCCCAGTAGACAACACTGAAAGAGTACTTGATTACCTCAAAAATAAAAAATAAAAAGAATGGGATAGCATTGACTTATTGTTCATGAGTTATGCTCATTCTTTCAAAAAATTTTCAGTGCAAAATCAAAGTAAAATAAAAGTCAAATTAGCAAAATTATTTGCTGATACTGAATTGGAAGAATTCCAAAATAGGCAAAATGAATCGTCGCCGGTAATGTACCTGTCACCTGCCTACTCTATAATGTCTGACGACTCACCTGTATTAATAGCAGAAGAGCAGATACAAGACTCACCTGTATTAATAACAGAGGAGAAGATACAAGAACCAATACAACCTAGCATATTGGTAGTAGAAAGTCCTTCTCACGCACCTACACAAGAGGTAATGCTAGCCATAGACCTTACAAATTACAATTCAAATGAGTCGCAAAATTAATAAACTCATGTCGTGTGTTATAATAACACTCATATGTTGATTTTTTTAAGAAAATATAAAAAGGAAGGATACCTATTTTGTTAACTTAGTTTTGTGTTGTAAATTTTTTATAAGTTTATGTTATGTTATTATTTATGTTTTTGATTGTAGAATAATTTAATTTCCTTTCCTAATAAGGCATGTATAATTTGTTACCTGATTTTTAATAAAGAAAGATACAAACCTTAAACAAATTGCTAGTCTTTCTCTTGTTCCAATAGCCATTCTGTAGTTGGTATTCTGTTTAAATATACGTGGTTTCACTAAATCATGCAATTCTTCAAAAGAACTTTTTGACATGTGGAAATACCAAAAAAAGCGATCCTCGTGTGATTCAAGTTCACGGCATAGGGTATGGTATTCACTGTGTGTTTCTCTTTTTTTATTAATACCATGGACCCAAAGCCTTTTTGCACGCACAGGAGCATTTTGGCACAACATCAGCAATATTGCTTCTTCTTCGTCAGAAGAACTAAATCCCTCCTCCCAATCGTCGTCAGACATCTTGCACAAGAGAAAATGGAAAAAATAAATACGCGAACGCACCAACCACTTGTGATCCGTGTGCAGCACGTAATGCGTGACCCTACGCGTAGGCCTATGCGCTACCCAGTGTGGCAGGGGTACACGGACGTGTAGACGTGCTGCAGAGCTGCATAGAGCTGCAGAGAGCTGCATACGGACCCGGTGTGCTCTAACCTTTAGATCGGTAAGCTATTTTATACCTTTTTTAAATAACTTATTACTGAATTTATTGGTTTAAAAAGGTACATAACGTAATCCCTAGAAATAATAAACATACCGACCTACACGTTGGATGAAAAAGCTGGTTGTTGTACATGTTAAAAATTCATTTATTTATTTTTCATAGTAGGTAGTAAAATAATAGGTTATTACGGCGTTTAGGAGTAGGCTAGGTATAGCGAGGTGCGACGGCGCGGCGCGGGAGGCAGGAGGGCGCGGGTCATTGAACCGCGAGCGACTGCGCTTGATCTATTTTATACATTGCTAATCCAAATCGATTTTTTTTCTCACTCATCATCATCATCATCATCATCACTATCACCTGCTTTAATATTCGTGAGCAGTTCCCTTACACCCTGTATATGTATGTGCTTTCAATATTTTAGATAGGGAAAAATGGTGGGAGAATAGTAGTCCAAGTCGCAAGACATTCCTTATTTTCGAAGAAATAAAATGCATGGAATCACATAGTGTTAGTATACAGTAGAGTTGCCAGCCGTCCTGTTTTCCCAGAACATGTCCTAGTTTTTGTAGTGTTCTGGGACGTCCTGAATAGTTTTTAAAGCAGCGTCCTGGGTTTTTAAATTCGCGCGCCTCTTTTTAAATTCTTACGTTATGGGCGGCTTCACTGCTCGCAAGTAATTGCGCTGCCGCGCTGCCGTTCTGTTACAAAGCAAAGCGGTCTTCCGTTCGCGAATGCGCTTGCCATCCATTGCGAAGGGGCTTCGGGTCTCAAGGGTATCTTTTTTACCCGGACTTGAACTCGTTCGGCCATTGCCTCCCGGTGAGCTAATGGGCCCGGCTGTTGAGCAGGGTACCCTATCATAATCCCGTTAGACGAGCTGGTGTCGCAGTCAGTCGCCCCCCAGGTGGTCGGGGAACTCGCCTGACTCTAAGAGCTCCAGCGGAAGCGGGAGGCCCTCAGGAGGACGAGCGTGGAGGGGCGCGATACTCCTAAGCGACTCATGTGGCCCGTTGTCGGCTCGGTCGAACATCGACCGTGCCAACCGGACCATATATTCCGTGATTGTCGGTACTTTCAGGTCGCGCGCCACCACGTCGTTTTTGACGTAGCGTCCCGCGCCCACGACAGCCCTCAGAGTCAAGTTCTGCTGCTGTTGCAAGCGCTTGCGCTGCCACCTGCTGGCCAATGCGTACCATGCCGGCGCCACATAGGTCATCCGTGATCGAACGTAGGTGTAGTACACCATCTGTTTGGCAGTAATTGGTATCCGGGATGTCAACACTGGTAGGAGTATAGCGCGTGCGGCTCGGGCCTGCTGGCTCATCCGCATCGCGCTATCGATGGTACATCCCAGATACTTAACTGTAGGCTGCCACTCCAACGTCCGACCTCGGAGGCTAAGCGGCGGCGGCAGTTTGCGTGCTCTAGTGAACATGATGGGGACCGTCTTACCGACATTGACGGCTATCCTCCACCTGTCCAACCAGTCTGGCAATAAGTCCAGTAGGCGTTGCATACGGCTAACAACAGCCAGCTCGGCTTTACGGGATGATAGGAAATAGGCACTGTCGTCCGCAAAAAGTGCAAGCACCGCATCGCGCTCCCACTCTTGAAGGTGGCCCTTCAGGGTGGGGATGTCGTCAGTGTACAGCGCGTACAGTGCTGGCGAGAGGCAGCTTCCCTGTGGTAGACCCGCACATATTGGGCGGGGGTCTGAGGTCACGTTCTCGACCCCTACGACGAACGACCGCCCATCCAAAAATGACGCTACTAGTCTAACCAGCATAGATGCACGGGTGTCTTCAACAGTTTGTATACGAGCCCCGCATGCCACACGCGGTCGAACGCCTTTTCAATATCCAGAAAGATCCTGACCGTGTGTCGCCCATAGTTGAGCTCGTTACAAACATGGTGGATGACCCGCGTCAGCTGGAGCGTCTTCAAACGGCCGGCCCGAAACCCATACTGCTCATTCCTTATATTAAGTGATGGCATTATGCGTTTCAACACCAGTCGTTCGAACAGCTTCGCCAGTGTCGACAGCAGCGTGATGGGACGGTAGCTTGCCGGGTAACGACGATCCTTACCCGGCTTCGGGAGAACTATGACCTTCCTCAACTTCCAGGTGTTCGGGAAGTGGCCCGTGCGAAGTATACCATTGTAGAGCCGAGTCAGAGCGACCACGGCCCTCCTGGGCAGCATTGCCAACGCCAGATTTGTGACCTCGTCCAGGCCTGGTGCCTTGCGCTTTGGCAGTCGCAGGGCCACGTTCCGTGTCTCAGAGGGCGCTATGAAAGACAATCCCTCGAGCGACGGTGTCGGACCTTGGACGAAGTCACGTACGCGCTGTTCTATGCGCTTGTTAGAAGTCAGGATGGAATATATAATAAAAACACAAGCAAACTTTATTTTTAATATTATTAATAGCCCAATTTGTATTACTGGTAAGACTTAATTAGTGTATCCGTGATATTTATTAACAAAAGACAATATTCTTATTATGTGAATAATATACTTCATAATAATTATTATTTAATGAATAACAATTATTATATTTACTGATCCATATAATTAATATTTGATTTAATTATTTCACTTCATTTAAATATTTCTAATTTATTATTTATTTCCACATTTTATATTACATATATATATATATATACGAGGTATATATATATATACACAATCTTTAAATAACCAATGGTAATTTATAATTTGAAGTATATAATCCAGAAGCAACTTTACATAATATTACATTACATAATTACATAATATAGTAATTACATAATTATTACATAATATAATATATAATAGTTATCTACAAATCGTCGAGGGTGATACTCAGAGCCGGATAACACCGACAGGGGCAGAGCAACGTTCCCTCCGACTGCTCAGTAGCAAGTGACCGCCATTACAACTTTCCAGTCCTTTTATAGCCGGAGATAAACAAATCACCCCACCCAACCTCTGACTATCAGGTACCAAATGACCCTACCCAGTCTCAGGTAGCACAAACTAGAACTATCACGTGTTTTTGTTTTGAATATACAGTTTTAAGTTTTATTTTAATATAAATTATCTCACATACGCTTCTTTATTATTATTATTACATAAAAATACATATTTATTTAAATTTTAATATAAAAGATCTCACACGGCCATTCTGATAGTTACTTCGTTCTCGAAGTAACCCTTCAATAGTTACTTAAGTCTGGAAACAGAATACCACAACAGGCGTAACGACAGGATCAAACAATCAAAGATTCAATGATTTTAGGGGAAAACACCCATTAAAGGGATTCAAAACACTGATTTAGTTTTATTCAAAAACCTGAGATCAAAAACACTTCGAATAAATCAAAACATCAAAACACCGCAATCGGCCATTTTGACCGAAACACGAAAGACAGCCACAGCATGACGATGACGTCAGTCCTCAGTGAGTTATCAAATTTCAGTATGTTTAGTTGTTGTTGTTACCATACTACAGCTCACTCATTTGGAGCAATTACCTCGCAAAAATACCGAATCCAGCCCGTCCCCAGTAAGAAACGCCAGAATTCCCTTGTTAGTACATTTGTATAAACTTTGTTTATATCAATCACTAGATACAACCACCTTAGTTGAGACAAAACCCCAAATGATATTTTATAAACTAAAAAACTCGTTTATTTTTGAATCAAGCTCCCAACATCATGTAAGTTTCTAGTTCAGGATTAAAAACCTGATAAAATTAATAAATTTCTACAGCTAGAAAGCACCTAATAGTGTAAGTATTTCTTCTAAGTATACACCCAATAGGTATCGGATAATCACCAAGTCAGTGTGTATGTATTTTATTCTAATTAATTTCAATTATTTTACTTCTTTAGGACCATGATGATATGAAGATCATTCCCATTATTATTATTTTTTTTGTTTGGAACATGTAGAAACACTTTTTTGGGTTCTGTCATCAATGTATTTCTACACCGAGGCACTGTTTACCACTTATTCTCTTTGAAATTAATTCCAATCACAAATCCCGCCTACTTCCCTCACCAAGCCTCTATATAATTATATCTAACATATTCTGAGCAATGATGTCAGAGCTGACGCCATGACACCCGCAAGCGTTTTTCGCGGTCTTTGAAAACTTATTAGGAAAATGGCTTTAAACTTGGCGAAACCATAGTTATTGCCGAAATAAAGGTTCCCTCGTCCATAGCAAACGTGTACCATGTACCCCCATTATAGAAGAAGATTTCAAAAACTTTCGTCATGCCTATTTGATAATCTCTCTGGTTGGGCTGTCGTGATCAGGTCCCACCATGTGCTGCATCATGGTGTCTAGACTTCACACCAGGCCACCTTTTGCAGCATATAATCACACCATGTGGTATGTATGATCGTCTCACAATTTCATAAATATCTCTGGTCGGGCTGTCGTGATCAGGTCCCACCATGTGCTGCATCATGGTGTCTAGACTTCACACCAGGCCACCTTTTGCAGCATATAATCACACCATGTGGTATGTATGATCGTCTCACAATTTCATAAATAAGTATCTCTGGTCGGGCTGTCGTGATCAGGTCCCACCATGTGCTGCATCATGGTGTCTAGACTTCACACCAGGCCGCCTTTTGCAGCATCACATCATGACGTATGACCGTCTTACACGGCCTAGTATACTTGTCGCGTAAGATTCAACCATCTACTGCTCATGGCTCCAGAATCAAACACCAAGTATACTGCAGTATTCCTTCACCCCCACACACACATCATGGCGTATGACCGTCTTACACGGCCTAGTATACTTGTCGCGTAAGATTCAACCATCTACTGCTCATGGCTCCAGAATCAAACACCAAGTATACTGCAGTATTCCTTCACCCACACACACACACAAACACACCATTCATAAGTGACGTCACTTAGCATACATCCTTTCAAAATTTCATCACATACCTTGTTCATCGATTTCATAAGGACCTGAGTTTAACATAAGGTTCTCCATTAGAGGAATTCTGCGAATCCGAACTTAGCCAATGTGAGAAAAGATCTCAAAATCACTTAAATAGCGAATCTCCATCTTCTGTGGACCAAACAATGAAAGAAATTTTAATAATAGAAAACATGGTGATAAATAAAAATAAGAATTAATAACATCGGCATTTTCTGACACAAGTTAAGTTGTACCGATACCAATATTGATCATTCTCCTTTAGGACGACGCCGATAGAAATAGGCAATGCGTCTTGGTTTCCTAATGTCAGTCAGTTGAGCCTTTACGCAAGGTATATATTGACATGACGACTTATCAATAATCGTAATGGCAATAAACCTATTGTCTTTTGTATTAAGAGTTTGCTATATTTTGTATAACGGGTTCGGCCATTCTGTCTCATTATTGCAAGTAGTAGTTAAATATTAATTACTGTGGAGACATTAAAACTTCTCTAAATAAGTCTTGCACCAGGCTTCGATTCCGCTATCCATCTTTTCAGGATCGGAGACTGATAAGGAAACGTCATCGTTGCGTCAACTGTATAACACGGCCAAATTGATTGCATCCAGCAACTTTTGCATCATCTCGGTATCCATGATGCTCCCGTTCCCTCTCCCTCTAAAAAAATACAAAATAATAATTAGATAATGTGTTTGTAAGCCGATCCCACTTCTGATGTTAGAAGTCAGGATGGAATATATAATAAAAACACAAGCAAACTTTATTTTTAATATTATTAATAGCCCAATTTGTATTACTGGTAAGACTTAATTAGTGTATCCGTGATATTTATTAACAAAAGACAATATTCTTATTATGTGAATAATATACTTCATAATAATTATTATTTAATGAATAACAATTATTATATTTACTGATCCATATAATTAATATTTGATTTAATTATTTCACTTCATTTAAATATTTCTAATTTATTATTTATTTCCACATTTTATATTACATATATATATATATACGAGGTATATATATATACACACAATCTTTAAATAACCAATGGTAATTTATAATTTGAAGTATATAATCCAGAAGCAACTTTACATAATATTACATTACATAATTACATAATATAGTAATTACATAATTATTACATAATTACATAATATAATATATAATAGTTATCTACAAATCGTCGAGGGTGATACTCAGAGCCGGATAACACCGACAGGGGCAGAGCAACGTTCCCTCCGACTGCTCAGTAGCAAGTGACCGCCATTACAACTTTCCAGTCCTTTTATAGCCGGAGATAAACAAATCACCCCACCCAACCTCTGACTATCAGGTACCAAATGACCCTACCCAGTCTCAGGTAGCACAAACTAGAACTATCACGTGTTTTTGTTTTGAATATACAGTTTTAAGTTTTATTTTAATATAAATTATCTCACATACGCTTCTTTATTATTATTATTACATAAAAATACATATTTATTTAAATTTTAATATAAAAGATCTCACACGCTCAAGATGCGTGCGGGCGGCAAGCTCAGAGGGATGAGGCCTGAACTGTTCTTCTAAGTGCTCCGCAAGGACCTCCGTTCTGTCCTGTGCCGCATATACCCGTTCGCCCCTCCTGTTAAGAAGAGGGCAAACGGGTACTTTGGTTCGAGATAGCTGCCTGGCAAGATGGTGGAGTGTGTTCGCCGACTCGCCAGCCTGTTCGACGTGAGTCTTCCAGGTGGCCCCTCGGTACTCCCTCATCTCTACAGTCAGCCTCTCGACCAAGGCATTTAGGTCCCGCTTAACCCGAGGACAGCGCGTGTGAGACCAGGTTTTCCTTAACTCGCGTTTTTTGGTAATCATTTCACGTAGGCGGGCTGGGAGAGTTTCCAGTCTGTTAGTATCGATCCGGCGCGGCGTTCTGTTAGAAAACAAAGGCGCAACGTGCCACTCGATGATATCTCTTTCGCTCTACTATTGTCGCGCAGTGCTTACTATTTCGTCCCTTTCTTGCACTAGACAAACAGAGCTAGCTATCCAGTCAGATTACTATTTAGTTGTAATTTGTTTGCATAAGTGAACAGGCCACACGAACGTAAGGTAAGTAAAGATATTTTTGATTGTGTTATAGATTGATATTAAAGTGTTTATTATTGTATTGTATTATTGGTATTATTTATTCAGAGAATACAGATTATAAAGTAGAAAGAGACTTGTAAATGTGTTAATTTTTAATTTATGACCTCGCTTTTTACTGGCATTTCTTTTGTTTCAGCTATATAATTTTGTTTCTAAGTTGCCATTATATTACACATTTACACCACCATGCCGAAACGAAAATGCACATTCAACGAAGCTCTAGAAAAAGGTTTCCCTCGTTCAAACGCGGCAATTCTGACTCCGAAGTATATTGTTGTATTTGTGAATCCAGTATATCTATAGCCAGTAGATGTGCGATAGATATTGAGGAACACCAGAAAACAGCCAAGCATAATAAGAGATTACAATCCCAGGCAGGGACTACAAAAGCCTTATTTATAAAGAAATCGTCAATTAATGAGAAGACTGTCGCTGCTGAAGGGGCTGCAGCTTACCACACTATATGGTATGGAAGCTGATGTGAGAGAGTATATACGGAGGTGTGATAAGTGTCAGAAACAAAAACATACGAATCATCATACGAGGCAGCCCATGACAATAACAACCACTGCACATACCGGTTTCGATAAGTTATAACTTAGACATCGTAGGTCCGTTGGACAAAGATGATAACGACTTCTGTTATATTTTAACCCTTCAGTGCGAACTGAATAAATTCGTTGAAGTTTACCCGTTACGTTCTAAAGATTCGGCCACTGTAGCAAGAACATTCACAGAAAATTTTATATTACGCTATGGGGTGCCCCGGGAAATTGCATCAGATAGGGGTACTGAATTTGTATCAAAAGTCTTAAGTGAAGTTTGTAAATTACTTAATATTAAACAGTTAATAACTACCGCGTATCATCACGAAAGCGTAGGAGCTCTAGAAAATTCACACAAAGGATTAAATTCATTTCTTAGGATTCAGACAGACAATCAACCTTATTCTTGGAGCAGTTGGCTACCTTATTGGGCTTTTTCGTATAATAATACTGTACATTCTGAGACTTGTTACACACCGTACGAGTTAGTGTTTGGTGGAAGGTACATACTACCAAGTAATTTAGATAGTAACATAGTTGATCCAATTTATAATTTCGATGATTATTCTAAGGAACTAAAATATAGGTTACAAAAAGCTACTTTAGACGCTAGAAATAACTTAGTAGTAAGTAAGGAGAAAAGGAAATTAAAGTATGATGAAAGGGTAAATGAAATTTTTTACAGAGAGAATGACTTGATTTTATTAAAAAACGATGTAGGAAATAAATTGTCACCCGTGTATAATGGACCTTATGTTGTAGTACGTGATGATTCACCGAATGTAATTATAAACGTTAAAGGCAAACATGTTACTGTTCACAAGAACAGAACTAAGCGTTTCAATGTTTAGATATGTAAGCAGTTTATATGAGAACATCTTTTAAACATGTGTATTGTATTTCTGTTTCTGAGTACTTACCTAAGTAATGTTTATTACTCTTTGTAACACAGGTTTGTTTAATGAGTTAAATTTTGACAAAAAAAATTGATGTAATCATTTTTTTTCTCCCAAAAATGGAAAGTGTAGGCCGCGGCCTCGAATTTTGCGGGCAGCGGGTCGGCGGCGGCGGCGGCGCGGGCAACGCAGGCTAGTTCTGGAAACTCGCGGCGGCGCTATAGCGGCGTAGTGTTGTGTCGCTGAGATATTTGTTTATTCGCGAACGAAATGTCTGAACAACGGAGACAACATCTTTTCGATTCAAATTTATTTCTTACACTCGTTTTATTGTGGGCAAATGAAGAAGTGAATACCTACTATAGGACAAGAAAAATAAAAGGCGAGTTTTATCGAAATTGTGAAGAACAGAGACAATGTCCCGACAAATAAATAACAAAGTAATAATTAGATTAATTATCAAAATACCTAACTCCAAAGTAATCAATATAATCTAAAAACATTTACAATTTCAGTTAAAAGAGAAAGTAAAAGTATTAAAAATTGTAAAATAACATAAAAGAACAAGTCATAAAGAAAGGCAAAGATATTAAAGGAAGTGAACAAGGAAGAAGATAAAGAGGATAAAGATGACAGACAAGGAGTAAAGAAGTAAATAAAATAAATATTACGTATACGACACCTAAATAAATTGCACAACACTACAATGCGATTGCGCGGGCTGTCACCGTGTGCGTTACCCTAGCAAGAACAGCGAGAGGGATATGAACTATCAAAATAAAATATTATTATAATTATAGCTATAATTAAAATATTTTGTACATAATAGGCCTTCGGGTATAAGCAGATTTTTAAAATAAATAGTGCATCTCTGGCCATGTTTAACAATCTAGATACTGAGGCTTTATAAAGGTTCAGGAGAGAGGAAATTCTTTCATGAGAGTCCCCTGTTCGGACATTGATTAAATAAATTCCCAATGCAGCTTTTTGAGATTTGCATGTTAATGCTGGGCTTATAATGTTCAGTATATTGGAATAGCCAGCTTTTGTAATACCAGTCCAGTACTTAAAAATACTGTCCTCGACATTATCTTATCTATATTTTCAAAATCTAGCGACGTTTTTGTCTCTAGGAGACAAAGATTTAGCATGATTTTGAAAATACACTAGAAAATTCACGTTGATCTAGAAAATACCAATTATAAACAGATTTATGTTCAATAGAAATAGAAATTCTTTAATGTTCTGTCACATATAATTTTCGAGTTTTAAAAATTTTCTTTCTAATGTACTCTGGTATTCGTAGTCTTTCGGTATTCGTGCAGAAGGGTACGAAACAGCGCGATTCATCATTTGTAGTATGATAAAAACCATCCAAATCAAAAGAGGGGTTTCAGTGGCGGCGCTAGACCAAATTTGTACGTCGGCGACATCAAGCTCGCGAAAAAAAAAACCGTTAAATGAAGTGAGCCAAATTATAAAATAATTTATGAGTATAATGAGTTTTATTGTTAATAAAATGATGACAAAAAATAAATACACACATAGAAATTAAAATAGACGAACTTTTCGGCTTTTAGCCTCACTGAATTTTTTCAGGATTGTGTCGTAATTAAGTTTAGCCGCTATTTCAGCTATTTTTAATCTGTCTTGGCTCATCGTGCTTCTCAAATATGTTTTTATTAATTTCAACTTTGAGAAACTTCTCTCAGCGGAAGCTGTGCTGACCGGAACTGTGAGCATGATTCTAATTGTAATATAAACATTTGGATATATTTCTTCTAAATTATTTTCTAAAATGTATTGGATGAGTTGTTTCGCGTCGTTGATAGAGTCTAGTGAATTAGTTTTTAAAAGCTGAAGTTCTTCATATAGTTCGAAAGGCTGTATGTCACTGTTTTCGCCTTCCCGAAGTATTGTACCTAAATCATTACAATGTTTGAGAAGATCCTCTTTTGGCATAGATTTCAAATAATTGATATCATAAATAAAACCAAATTGCTCAAAATATTTATTGAGCGCTGTGAATCGACATTCGGTGTCGGCTATTATAGCATCTACCATTGTGTTGAAATAATTAACTCTGAACTGCATTTCAGGAGATTCAACTGGTTCATCAGTATGTTCGTAACTAAACATTCGTTTACGCTTTGTTCAAATCCTGTATTACGGAATTCTTGAATCCAGCTACAAAATGAACGTAAAGTATCAATAGCAACTTTCAAGTTGACATGAACAGATTGCCATAGTTGACTTATATTGTTTACACGTAGCAAAACCTCATACCACACGTGTATAGCAACAATAAACTCAAAAGTTAACATTTCGTTCAAGACTGCTTCACTGTCGCTTAGAGTCTCGGAATCATCACTTTTATTTTTCAGTTCATTCACGCATTCGATGACATCATCAAATTGTAAAAATATTGCTTTTACTGCTCCGATTCTACTCTCCCATCTCGTTTCAGACAGAGGTTGTAATGTCAATTTTAATTTACTTTTTACTATCTCCCAACGCTTGCTTGACTTTGAAAACAGCACATAGATTTTATTGATAAAGCCGAAAAATGTTTTGGCTGTCGTTGAAGAGTTCGCTGCATCTATCAAAAGTAAATTCCAATTGTGGCATCCGCATGGTGCGAAGAATGCTCTTGGATTTATATTTAGTATTCTTGTTCTGACATTTCATTATCATATCCCTGTCCTCGACAAATTTGGATATCTACATCATTTCTTTCCAGTTCTTGTAATATTGATTTTGTTAAATACTCTCCTGTTGTTTCTGCGACTTCAATAAACCCAATAAAATGTTCCTCTATAGCTCCAGTTGACAAATTGCAAAATCTTAATATTATTGACATTTGTTCAACACGGCTTACGTCCCTGGTACAATCGAGCAAGATGGCGTAGTATTTTGCTTGTTTAACCCTGTGTATAATTTCGTTAATAACTGATTTAGACATTAATGTTATTAATTCGTTTTGGACGTCGTGGCTCAGATAATGTTGATTAAGTTGCTTTTCAATAATACGTTGCATATGCTCCCGTAGTGTCGGATCATATTTAGAGAACAGCTTAACTAAGTCTAGAAAATTGCCGGAATTTTTACTATCGTTAAATTTCAAGGATTCTCGATGAGCTCTAAATGCCAAATTGTGTGAGGCCAAGTAGTTTATTATATCTATCAATCTTTCAAACAAATTATACCAATACTTTTGAGATTCCCTAATCGATCTCTCGTTATCCTTATCTATAGTTTTACCGTGTTTGATTCCTTTAAAGAATCCCATCCATTTAATCATGCACTCCATGTGTCCTTGACTTTGTTCATGTCTTTGCAATATCCTACTCAGATCCTTCCAATCACAACATCCTTCTTTTACTATCTGTGTCTGCAAATGTGAAAAAAGTCTACATGGAAAGCAATAAACTTTATCTTGAGATATGGAGTAAGTTAACCATCTGCGATGATGCGTTTCGCCGTTACTCAATTTTCTCGTAAAATGAAACTTAGAAAAATGTCTTTTACTTTGGTCTTTTGGGTAATTTTCATCAGATTTCTCTAAGTCGTGATTAGGACCGTTTTGAATTAAGTCATGGCGCTGCGCATCATTTAGTGGCAATACCCACTTCCCCGGATCTAGGTCTAGTAACAGCTCGCTTAAATGAACTTCTTGCTCTTGATTTTCTGACTCACACAAATACTCACTTTTTAACTCTTTATTGGATTCAGAAATTTGGGTCACAGCAGATTCACTCGATGTTGAAGGTAAATCTGTATCAGAAATTTGACTAAAAGTTTCATTCAACCCTGTAGCTGGTTTTGTTTCAGAAAAAAGAGATTCATCACATGACTCTGAAGCAGTGACACTTGAAGAAGGCTTTTTAAGAAATTTCATCATACTGGAACTCAGAGCTTGATTGGATATAGCCGTCTCAGTCTTTCTTTTTCTTTTTGACTCACGGGATTCCCATTTCCTCCCTACATCTCTGTCTCTAGAGGGTCCTCCAGACATAATGACCTAAAATATTTTTAGTTAAGTTGGTAAGTACGCAGTGTTACAGGATACAGATTATAAGAATTGGTTGATGATTATTACACAGGGAGGTCCTGGATAAAGTGGAAATACGAAAACCATACCCGGAACATTTTTTGACAAACTTTTTGTCGGAAATGAAAAAATATATACAAAATTTACGAGTCAGTTTCCAACCTTGATCGGTCGCGGGCCGATGGTCTCAATGGTAATGGTCTCAATCTATGGTGTTCGTATTTGCACTTTATCCTTGACCACTCTTTTTATGTACCTATGTCTGTATATGTATGTACGTACATGCCACAGATCGAATATTTTTATTTTAGACCTACTACCTACTTATTTTATTAAATACGTAATGCAGGAGCAACTTGTTATGAGCAAGGTCGTTCTATGGAGAAGAGAAATAATTTGTTGTGGGTGTCGCCGCGTGTCGTGACGCCGCTGCGTCGTTTTATGTGTATCTGTGCGTCTGTAGTGTGTTAGTCTATGTGTATAATTAATCTGTGTGAATATCATAGAGGGCGCCGTATGCGCCCTTCCTTCGTTTTCCATTGTAAAAATGACTTACTTCCCATTTGACCGCCGCCATGTTTACAACTGTGTTAGACACAATTTCGCCAACAACTGATTTGGCATACTACGTAAAAAGACTTGAAAACATCCAAAAAGTACACCTTTTTTTACCCGACTGCGTCAGAACGAGGGTTATGTTTTTCGAGTGTATGTACATATGTATGTCCATTTATTTGTGCCGCCCTACAGCCCAAACGGTTGAACGGATTTCGACATATGAGGTATCGTTGAATTCGTCAGAACTGTGGTAGTGTCACAGGCTATATGTATTTTCAAAATGGCGCCCGTATGTGGAAGAAAAAGAGGGGATAATCTTGAGTTTTTTCTTATCTTAGCAATACGGGTATCAAATGAAAGATCGTGAAAAGACTATTTCAAAAATACATATATCATATAACTTTTAATAACAATACTGTTACCTACGGGAAAAAAAAGATTTATCACAAGTACTACGTTTGTCACTTGTTTTTTTCTTTTGAGGTCTTTTGTAAGCAGTCGGGTTTTTTGTTTTTATAATAATATTTTTATTTCAGACTTTTTAGTGTTTTCACCGAAAAATTCTACTTTTTAGGATGGTTTTTGACAATTTGTGTTAAAACGTGTGCCTTTATATGATATATATTTTTGAAAAGGTCTTTTTCACGATCTTTCATTTGATACCCATATTGCTAAGATAACAAAAAAACTCAAGATTATCCCCTCTTTTTCTTCCACTTTCGGGCGCCATTTTGAAAATTCATATAGCCTATGACACTTTCACAATTCTGACGAATTCAACGATACCTCATATGTCGAAATCCGTTCAACCGTTTGGGCTGTGGGGCGGTCCAAATAATCCAAATGGACATACATACATAGATACACTCGAAAAACATAACCCTCCTTCTGACGCAGTCGGGTAAAAACTACATTTAGATGATGCTGTATCCTATGTACAACTGATCTTTTTATGGTATTTAAACTGTATCATGGAAATAATGGTCATTTAGTAGAGCCTAGCTCGAAATCACCTTGTTCATCAAATGAGACACATAAATGGGCACTACTATCTAATCTGATTCCATGAAATCTTTTAAAATATCAGCTTTATTCTTATAGTAATTGGGCCGTCTAGTTTCACTCGTTGTAGAGGTTTTAAGTACAGTTTTATTTAAGAAAAATTCCTTCAAAAATAAAGAAAAAAGAAAAAAAAACAAATAAAGAAAAGAAAAAAAGAAAAAGAAAAAAATTAAAAAAGAATTCAAAAGAATTTCAATTTTGTTTGGATTTTTCTCATCTTCATTGTTCATTATACTTCTTCAATTTGCTCTATGCCATCCAAACCGTCTTCAAAAATGACAGGCTTCGTGTTTGTCATAAGGACTAATGTAAGAACAACTTGCAATTGGATGATTAAGTTCATTTTCATGGATCATTTTCTTTGCAATTATTTTTTATTTTAAAATTAATACATCGAATGCTTAGAAATTATCGTTTGACATATTGTGCAAGAAGTTATGTAGAATGCTCTTTCGGCATACGAACAAACAAATGGCGAATATCCCATTAGCTATAGTTTTATTACTATGTTGTTTGGATTCGTAAATTTTGTAATTCCAAATACATTCGTGTCCTCTAATTTATGAAATTAATAAATCGAGACTAATTTCGTCGTCACTCATTCTGCTCGTAATTTACGTGTGCATTCTAGACTATTTGTTGCCGACTGCACGGACTTACTGCAACGACATAGCTGGACGACGTCGCCGCCGCTAGGTATAATAAGCTAGGTATAATAGGCTAAGTATAATATATTATTATTTATGTATTTATAATAGTGCACGTTAGAAAGTCCTTACTAAGAATAAACTTGTTTTAGGTGTATAAATGATGACAGGAAAACCATTTTAAAATCTAGTAAAGACCTTTACTAGGTTTATATCAGGTTTTGATAAGCTACATGTTAACAAATTGTCAAGTTCATAACCTAGCAAATAATCTAAGTTTTGATTTATTCTGAGTTCACTAGTTAAGTACAGCCCGCGTCAGTTTCTCGATCAGCTCATAGGATACCTAAGTCAAATTATGAACTAAGTAAAACATAAGAGTGTTAATGATAAAGTATAATCATTAAAGATCTTTCAGTTAACAAAAACAACTATAAAAATTTGGGAAAACATAAAATTATTACAAACTAAATAACAATCATGTTATTATGACTCATTTCAAGGAAATAACGCATCCAAAACGCATCTTAAAAAGTATAATCAGTCATGCGCGTTTTGCGCACTAGTTACAAGATTAATGTTGACGTGTCTCACGTGTCTAAATTAACGTTAAAAAAATCAACAGAACTATGAAACTTTATATTGCTTGACCAGAAAAATAGAAAACCTGTCATGAAGGCGCTAAAGTTTCCTTTTATATGGCAACAGCACTGACAATCAACTGACAACAGTAAGTATAGTAACGCTCATGTTATTAACGTCATTTAATTTGACAACTATGTCCGAAATGTTATTTAAGGAAATAAATGTAATTTTACACGAAATGTTATTTTAGTAATTAGAAAGCCACTTTTCTTTCACAAATATGAACAGTTTTTGTCATCTTAGCACAAAAAAGACACATAAACAAAAAAGTCAAACTGTGACATTCAAACCCCCTGACAAGTAATTTACGATTGACGTTTAGAAACTAAGCGTTGCCAGTAAAACAAATTAGTTCCATGAATTTAACGCAATATAGCGAGGTTTTTTATATTTCTGGTCAACCTATAAAACAAAACATACAATTATTTCAAAATAATAAGAAATCTTCTACCCTCAGTCATGCATCCTTAAATAATTAGTCAAACTCGATTTGCCCATAAGTGACAAGATCTTCAATCTTGTCATTGGTTGCTAAGTTCAGCCAAAATTGACGCCTGTTTAGAGGCATAAGTGGGACTAGTTTGGAAACTATTCCTTCTTTTTTATTAGTTTTTACGCCTCTTGGAGAATCCGCCATTAGAGGCAATAATTTAACATTGTACTTTTTTATTAAAAAATCTAGTTCTACAAAGGAATCTTCAAAATCTTCTTTGTAAAATATATTTCTGCAACCATTAATAAATTTAACCTCTACGGCATTGTCCTAATAGAACGCGAATGCGCGATGCGAGCGATGCGACCATCGCGTGTTCGCGCGACGTCAAAAACTGGGTGTCCTAATAGAACGCGAATAAGCGATTACGCGAATCTTGCTCGCGCGATTTGATGACGGGAGCGAGCGTGACCGGGTAGTGACCGGGACCGTGACGTTTTGTGCGGATTTAGATGGAAATGAAAAAAAAACAACGTGGGACGCAAAGTGCTTTGTTAAAAATGAGACCAATTCGTGGTGAATTTCACAATCAATATTTTGACTTACGAGAAGATGAGTCTGCATTTTATGATTATATGTCTATGTCACCAGAAGCATTTGACTACCTATGCAATATGATCAGAGACGATTGCAATCATGTTGTTACCAACTACAGAAAACCTATAAGTGTGGAGGAAAGATTGGTGCTGACGATTAGGTGAGTGTAATTTCTATAATAATTTACTAGGTACTTGTTCAAATATACAGGGTGTTAAAGTAATTGCGTGCAATAGCTTAGGGGTAGACTCAGTATCGATAAAGGAATCAAGGAAAAAGAAATCCAAGAAAAAAAAATTAAATCAAAACAAAAAAAATCGAGTTATTGTATGTGAATCAATCCTCTTTATTTGATGAAGTTGATAAAACTTGAACAGTTAACACTAATTCATGCGTATAAAAGTCACACAATGTGTTGTGAAGAGGGCGGTCGGAGACAATGAAACGATCCGGTGTCTGAGTTAATACTGTCTTTATTAAACATCAAAACATGTATCTAAATCAAGAAAAGTTACACACTAGCATGCATCGTAACTTATAGGTACATAACTCCTTACACCTACCGCGGTAAAGTAAAAAAAAAAATATAAACATACAGTTTTAATTTTTTTTTTTTTGAATACTTAAAATAATATCAAGGACATAAGTACTCCTACAAGACTAAATTATTGAACATACAATTTTGTTCTATTCTTATGTACTAGGACAGGTTTACCTTTCATATCTATTTCTAAATTAGGGGAAACATCCTTTAACACTTTAAATGGGCCTATATAAATGTTATCTAACTTACTACCAACTTCATTTTTAATTAAAACATAGTCATTAGGCTTATATGTTATGGGATTAAGATAACTATCATATTTCGATTTTCTCTTAATCTTACTTACAAGTAAGTTTTTCCTAGCGTCATTTTGTGACGTTTGTATACGATATCTCAACTCACAAGGATAATTATCATGATTGTAAAGTGGTTGCACGGTTTCACCTAATAAATTTCCGGGGAGGGAACATTTCCTACCATATACAAGCTCAAATGGTGTAAATTTCGTCTCAGAGTGAACCGACGTATTAAAGGAAAAGCTCCAAAAAGATAACCAAGAACTCCACGTACCTGGTCGGTTTTCTGACTGGATACGTAGAAAAACAGCAAGGTGCTTGTGAGTGTTCTCCAGCGATCCGATGCTCTGGTGATGGTATGCAGTGGAGTTTAATTGTTCGATATTTAATAACTTACATACCTCCTGGAATGTTGTGGACAGAAACTCTGTGCCTTTGTCCGTAGCAATTTGGCGTGGTACTCCGTACCTAAGAATGAAGTTATTTACGAATGCTCTAGCTACTTCGTCACTTTTCTTGGAAACTAAAGGATACGCTTCCACATATTTACTTAATTCGCACTGTAATGTCAAAATGTACGAGTAATTATCATTATCCTTTTCAAGAGGTCCTACAACGTCAAGAAAAACTTTTTCAAAAGCATAATTCGCTGTTGTTGTAATAACCATTGGCTCCTTGACGGGAATAGAATATTTATATTTTTGGCACTTCTCACATTTTCTAACAAATTGCCTGATATCATTTTCCATACCTGGCCAAAAATAATATTTTTTCACGTTATTGTACATCCTTCTCATGCCTGCATGGCCACTGCTGGGCAAGAGATGGAAGTCATTCAATATAATCCTTTTTTTGTCATTATTGTCTACTCTTATTATGTCCTTTAATATACAAAAACTTATTTTTGATGTTGATTTAGGATCCTTAACCACTTTTAATAATTTCTCTATAAATTTATTATTATTTTTATTTTTTAATATATATATTACGTCGACGTTTATCATATTGCAAAATTTTTCTAGCTCTTTCACAAATTCGCTTGGCGAGATTTGTGATAAAGTGTCTAGATTTTTAAAATAAATAATCTTTTTATTTGCAATATATAGAAATCTTTCATTTTCTTTATTTATAACATGCATATTTCTATAACGTACTAAATCGCATTTATTTATCATTTTTAATTCCACTGATTCACTCGGCTTACTATGTGTCTCCACGATTTTCGGTTGTACAGGCCGATCATCCCGAGAGACAATAGATTCCGGAGAATTCAGCAATCTCTGTTTACATTTACTTCGCGTCATTACATTTATTGTATCATTCATTTCTTTTAATTCGCTAGTAGTTATACGAATGCGAGACATAGCATCGGCAGGCGTATTATCTGATCCTTTTACGTATTCTACATTGAAGTTATATTCCTCTAGCAATAATCTAAATTTAAGTAAGCGACTTGAAGGATCTTTCATACTAAATAAATAAATGAGAGGTTTGTGATCGGTTCTGATAGTAAAAGTACGTCCGTATAAATAGGGTCGGAAATGTTTTATCGCCCATACTATAGCAAGAAGCTCTTTTTCAATAGTTGCATAGTTTTGTTGCATAGTTGC
Source organism: Hesperia comma (assembly GCA_905404135.1). Lineage (NCBI taxonomy): Eukaryota > Metazoa > Arthropoda > Insecta > Lepidoptera > Hesperiidae > Hesperia > Hesperia comma. Next base: position 16,566,695 of record FR990015.1, on the reverse strand, counting down.
AACTGGTCTGTTATCTCCGTTGCTCAAGACTGCTCCTAACGAGTAGCCTGATGCATCGGTTTGAAGAATGAATGTATTATCTTCGGAAAAATTGGGGTATTGTAGAAGAGGGGGGGAACTTATGTGTTCTTTTAATAATTCAAAAGATTTTTGACAGTTTGTGTCCCAAACAAAAGGTACATTTTTACGTGACAGATAATTTAAAGGATAGGCTATTTTTGCAAAGTTACAAATAAAGGAGATGTTTCAAATCAGGCCCACAATATGTACAGTACCTCGAAAAATCGAGAAAAATTCATGGAATTTGGGAAAAATAAAGATAAATTGCTTAAATGCATACTTTTCTGGTACAAATTTTGTATTTATAATTCATTTTTATCAATTTTCAACATGGCGTCTTGTCAAGTTGTCATTGATCATAGATCGCGAACTGTCTACTGTCACTTTAAATGACAGAATTGTAGTTACATATGTCAAACTTCTATCAAATTAACCAACATGACGTGTGATGACAGCTTACCGCCATGACAGACTTTTGTTTTTGTGTTGCAATTTTAAGTGTACATTTTTGTGTTATACCACAAAACTAAAGCAATTTAAAGGAATTGGATGATGGAAAACTGTTTTAATTGTGTTTCTCCATATTTGAGTATGGTGTACAAAGAGGTGGCCGGGGCTCCATACATTTTGAAACATCTCCTTTTCGGTAATAATTAGCAAATGCAACAAATCTTTTTAATTCATCAGAATTTTTAGGAACTGGGTAATTTTTTATAGCACTAATTTTTTCTGGATCAGGTAAAACACCCTCGCTCGACACAACATGTCCTAAATATAGAATTTCTTTTTTCAAAAATTCACATTTTTCCGGATTTAATTTGAGGTTAACTTTTCTTAACCTTGTAAAGACTTCCATTAAATTTTTATTATGATTTTCAAGATTACGGCCAAAAACAATCAAATCATCTAGATAGATTAAGCACTTTTCATATGTAAGTCCTGACATAGCAATATTCATTAATCTAGAAAATGCATTGGGGCTTGTTTTGAGCCCCATTGGCATACGTGTCAATTGATACTGGCCTGAACAGAACGCAGTATACTTTCTACTATCGGGGTCAAGGTCACACTGATAGTAGCCATTTTTCATGTCCAAATGACTGAAATAAACACAACCTGAGAGAGAATCTAAAATCTCAGTTATGTTGGGAAGGGGATATTTATCCTCACAAATACAATTATTCAGTTTTCGATAATCGACAACTATTCGCCATCTTTTCTCATCTGAAATGCTATTTTTCTTAGGGACAAGTAAAATTGGGCTCGACCATTCACTTGTACACTTGTCTATAATTCCTTCATCTAACATTTGATTTAACTGTTTCTGAATTTCATTTTTCTGAGCGTGTGGTAATCTATATGGTTTGATATATACAGGGTTAATATTAGGTTTTAAAGAAATACTGTGTGTATAGATGTCAGTAGTAGTCAGTTTGTCACCTGGTAAATAAAAAATATCCGAAAATTTAGCACATAAATTTTGAATGGTAACGCGTTCCTCGCTGTTAAGGGTTTGTAGTCGCAATCTTGAAAATAAAGTTTTTACACGGTTTTGATCTAACGAATCGCATTTGTCAAAGGTACATATATTATAGTCAGTAATGTTGTGTATATTTAATGAAAGCTTATCAAGGGTAATGTCATTTTCGGTAGTGTTTAAAATTTGAATCGGTATCCTACCATAACGGGGTCGAACTAACGTACTTGCTACAAAAATTCCTTCTTCTAACTGAGCAGCACATACTAAAAAATCTTCCGTTTGATTAGCGCAAACTAAGTGAAAACTTTCTGATCTAGCCGGAATAAAAAATGACTGTTTGTTTACCAATAAGGGCAAATTAACCTTTACATTTTCATTGGAAATTAATGTTAACGTGTTCTTCTGAAAATCTAATGTAGCGTTATAAGTAGAAAGAAAATTTTTTCCCAAAATTCCATCGCATTTACATGGCAAATCTTTAAAAACGTAAAATTTATGACTAAAGTTTTGACCAAATTCTAGAATATTTAAATAAACAAAACCGATTGCATTAAGTTTTCCGCCGATTCCGTTGATGACTAAGCTGCTTTTATGTATGGGAACTTGCAATTCTAACGCGACGCTCAACTTCAAAGCTGAAATTGACGCTCCGGTATCAACTAACCAAGAATGTTGATTGTCTTCCACGTGTAAATTTATTGAGCAAGTATTATCACATGTAAAAATTGCATTATTGTTCACGAAAAAACTCATTTGGAATTTCAAAATTTTGTTGATCCGTTTCGGGAATTGTTTCGTTTATTATGTTAACAGCGTCATGACGATTAGGATTACGGTTCCTTACGTTTCCATGAAAATGATTCGACTTACCTCGAAATCCTCGATGATACCTGGTACCGGTCGACTGGTACTGGCCCCGGCTGGTACTCGGTGTCCCACGGTATGCTCCACGTCCTTGAGGCCGAAAAGTCCGTTGACCTCGGTTGTAGTAAGATGTCGGGTACACCGTCCGAGTAAATGAAGCACGTCCCCGGTTACTGAAATTGTATAATTTTTTACGGTGATTATATGAGAATAACTCAGCTGAGCTTGATGAAGACGTTGTCTCTTCATCCATTGCTCCTTGGATTGCATCTTTCAAAGACTCGTAGTTCCGCGCTGCAATAATTGTACTTATCCGACGATTGCGCAATCCATCAGAAAATCGTTTAATCGCTTGATTTTCGTTTAATTTTCTCAAAATTTTAAAAGCATCAGGATTTCCTTCACACTGCGCAATTGTTAGATTTGTAAACATCTCAGCTAATTTCTTACCGTATTCGTCGGTAGCATCTTCACCTTGACGAATGTTCTGCATTTGGAACTGGATCGTAGTAGCCGATTTTTTTGGTAACAGCTCCTTTTTCATGTCCTGCAAAAGATCCTGAACGGAGGCATACGATGGAAGAAGTTTCAGTTTGGCCATCTGCGACAATCTGCTTTTTAAAACAAAAGAAATTAATTTAGGTTTAGAGTCCGAATTTAATAGAGAATCATAGTATTCTATGTTATCTATGAGTTGTTTAGTAGTGGATTCCTCATCGTTCATACAGGGCAAAAGGGTAAGGGCAACATTCAAATCGAAAATATCCATGATTTCACTCTTCGATTCAATTTCGAAATTTGAACTTGTATATGATTTTTGACAAAAAATTCAATTAATGAATATAAGTCCTTAATACTATCGCAATATGACTGAATATCGAGTAAAGTTTTACCAGACAGTTCCTTTTTACAAATTTGCTCTTTAATATTATTATTTAATGATAGAAACTCTGCAAAAATTAAGGAAGCCTCTTCTAATTTTTTAGTAAGTAATTCGGATGTTCTTCTCCTATAGCTCAACTTATATAAATTTTCTTTAAGATTTTTAAGCTTCAAATAAACATCACGCAGCTCACTGGTCATATCCAAACTAACAACACATAAACTAACTCATGTTACGTTAAACATTAATAATTATTATTTTATAATACCTATTTTCGTACCTGGAAACTTGTATGATTATCCCCTTTTTATAATAATAGTACTTACAACAGTTACGTCTTAGTAAATTATCAGTAAAATCTTAGAGTGCACTAAAATGTTCCTTTAATCTAATTAAAAATAAGAAAAGAAAAAAATCACTGCGCACTTCACTTTTACTTCACTGCACATTCCACTGCATAATTATTATCACTTATTACGTTTCTGGATCCCAACTTCGTCCTTCTCCTTATGCGATGTCATCAGAATGTCCTCGGTGACCACGCTGGCTGCAGCAAGATTTTGGGGGCGGGAGCGAAGATAAGTGGCGATCTCCTCGATTGAACGACCGTCGGAGAGAGTATTGGACGATTAAATCATTTGTCCAAGAATCGTGGCACTTTTTGTACAATCTGTATAGCAAATATAGTCCTCCGAGTCCAAGGAAGGTGCACATTATTATAAGGACTACGCTCATGGTCGACAAGTGTGTAGTGATGTGGTCCACTGTTGCTTCATTTGATCCGCCTGTTTGTGCGACAATTACATTTTCTTTCTCGACTCTGGAGTTACACATTGTTCACTTATTTAGTTTAATTTTGGTCGGAACTCGAAAAAAAAATCACTTTCTCACGGACTGCTTAACGATGAGTATCATAATATGACTCCGGCGCGGCGCGGCGGCGGCGAGTTCTACCGAATTTGACACCATCGTGGGACGGTAACTGGCAGGGTCGCCATGTGAAGAGGGCGGTCGGAGACAATGAAACGATCCGGTGTCTGAGTTAATACTGTCTTTATTAAACATCAAAACATGTATTTAAATCAAGAAAAGTTACACACTAGCATGCATCGTAACTTATAGGTACATAACTCCTTACAGTGTTACGCTTGATGTGCTGTTGACTATGTACCTTTTCGATTTTATTGTTTTTTTTTTTAATTAAATCAGTCAGCCAATTTCTGCAGAACATTTGGGAACTACGCACTTTGTATAAATTATATTTGAGATTTCAAGTCTTTTGGATTTGAATTTCGCTGACTAATTTAATTTATTGAAGGAAAGGAAAACAAATTACGTAGGTATAAATTAAAATGAAGGTTTATTTAAGTTCAAAGTAAAAAAAACAAACCAACTGCAAAGTTAGTAATCATTTACGGATAGCTCAGTATCGTACTCGTGTAGACCTAGGGGATCATTTTCGTAGTAGTTCCGCACCGACGACATTGAATGATGTGATGCGTTTACCGGAGAGGGTAATATAGATCGCGATACTGGCGTAGATGATGTTGAAGAGGCAGTGAGACTAATTTCATCAGCAACAAAAGTTTGAATTTTACTTTTCAGTCTTAGTTTTTGTACTGGCGTTAAATACTTGAAATATGGCGCCAATGATTTTAAGAACAACATGTCTTCATCGTCTTGTTCTTTGTTTTTCTCATTAAAAGCTTGTATTTTTTGTTGTTCCACTTCAGTCATTTTTAGTTGAAAAAGCGTCAGTTCTGGTTTTTTTGCCTGTCTTTGCCTTTGCCTGAACTCGCTTGCTCTAGATGAACCAGACTCGCTGTCGTCTGTCGTCGTAGGGAATCTATTTCGGGGGATCAAATTACCACTAGCTAGAGAACTTGCGTTAACAGATTCCGAAACAGGTTCTTGATTTTCCACCACTTCTTCAATTTGATCCATTTCTGGAGTCTCAACTTGATCCATTTCTGAAGTTTCAACTTGATCCATTTCTGAAGTTTCAACTTGATCCATTTTGAAGTTTCAACTTGATCTATTTTTCGAATCTCAACCGTGTCTGAATTTTGAGTTTCATTGTTATCAGATTCCGCATTTAAATCCTGAAAGTTGCTTTGGGTGTGCCTAGGTTTCACTATATCTTTTAAAAAAGATAGTTCCTTAAAAAAACACCATTTGCCTATATAAGTCTCATCGCTATTAGGACTGCCTGGGTCACCCGATCGAGGACGACGTACTTTCTTGGCTTCCTTCATGAAGACGTCTCTCAAAGGAGATATTTCAAATCCGGCCCACAATATGTACAGTACCTCGAAAAATCGAGAAAAATTCATGGAATTTGGGAAAAATAAAGATAAATTGCTTAAATGCATACTTTTCTGGTACAAATTTTGTATTTATAATTCATTTTTATCAATTTTCAACATGGCGTCTTGCCAAGTTGTCATTGATCATAGATCGCGAACTGTCTACTGTCACTTTAAATGACAGAATTGTAGGTACATATGTCAAACTTCTATCAAATTAACCAACATGACGTGTGATGACAGCTTACCGTCATGACAGACTTTTGTTTTTGTGTTGCAATTTTAAGTGTACATTTTTGTGTTATACCACAAAACTAAAGCAATTTAAAGGAATTGGATGATTGAAAACTGTTTTAATTGTGTTTCTCCATTTTTGAGTATGGTGTACAAAGTGGTGGCCGGGGCTCCATACATTTTGAAACATCTCCTTTTTCCACTTGTTTTTGACGTTGGCTTCTGTAACAATCATAAAAATGAGAGCTCACGACGTTGTTCTCACAAATAGAGGCTATACTCAATTCTCGTCCGCTAACACCTTTAACATCCGATCCTAATGATCCTTCTCCTCTCACACCAGGTCACTTCTTAATCGGGCGGCCGCTGACATCGGTACCATCGCAACCAATCAACACCAAGCGTCCCAACAGATTCGAGTATATCGAGCAGCTCCGACAGCATTTTTGGCAACGTTGGCGCCAGGAGTACATAGCAGAACTGCAGCAGCGCACTAAATGGCGTCGCAAGGCAGATCGAGAACTTCATGTTGGAGACCTAGTCATATTGAAGGAAGACAATTTGGCCCCGCTTCAATGGCGGCTAGCACGCGTCAGTCGGCTCTATCCTGGACCAGACGGAGTCAATCGGGTTGCTGATGTGATGACTTCGCGAGGAGTATTGAGACGAGCTATAAATAGAATGTGTCCCCTACCGGCTACAGATGGTGACGATGGGCGACTGGAGCCTCATAATGATTCATAAGGATTGAAAGCAATACTTTCAACGCGGGGAGTAATGTACATGCCTATGGCATGAGCGGAAAAATTTTACCTTACTTATTTCATTGTTTGTTTAACTATATTTTATCAAAATGACAGAATCTAAAGCGGAGTTAGACGAGTTATCAAGGCTCATTAAGCGTAGAGGTATTATCAAGGGGCGTCTAACAAAATTTAATGACTATATAGAAGAAATTAATGCTTCAGAAAAGAGTTCTTTGAAGTTTAAGGAATTAGAATTAAAATTAAAAAGATTGCAATTAATGGTCGGTGAATTTGAGGAAATACAAAATCAAATTGATTTGTTGCATAGTGACTCTGATCTGCAAATAAAAGAAAGAGATGTTATTGAAAGTCAATTCTATAAATGTTTAGCAATTGGACAAGAAATTTTGGAAAGTAATTCTAATGATACACCACAGGAAAATATTGATACTAAATCTTGTAATTCAGATTGTAATTTTAATTCCATTAAACTTCCTACAATCAACCTGCCACACTTTGATGGTAATTATTTGCAGTGGCTTGAATATAGGGATAGTTTTGAATCAATGATAAATAGTAATGATAATATACCTGCTATAAATAAATTTCATTATCTGCGTTCATCGTTACAAGGGAGTGCATCTGTTGTAATAAAATCTATTGAGTTTAGTGCACAAAATTATAAGACTGCATGGGATCTCTTATGTAAGCGGTTCAATAATGTCAATATTCTTATAAATAATCATTTGAAAGCTCTATTAAATATAGAACCATTGACAAGGGAGTCATTTAAAGCATTGAGGTTTGTTGTTGATCATGTTACCAAACATTTACGTGCGTTAGACAATTTGGGTCAGCCTACGGATAAGTGGGATGCCTTAATTATTTTTATTGTATCAGCCAAGTTGGACATCACCACGAGCGGAAAGTGGGAAGAATATAAATGTAACCTCAGTGAATTACCTACATTAGATGAATTTTATTCTTTTTTGCGCAGCCGTGCGGATGTACTTGAAACCACTTTGGGTAACCGTAGCGAGAGGGATTTCAAAAATAAATCTAAACAATTTAAACCTAATCAAAGTCAAAGTTTACTGGTCTCATTTGATCAAAAACAAAGTCATCTTAAGTGTCTTATTTGCAATGAGACACATCAAATTTATAAGTGTCCTAAATTTTGTGCCATGACTGTTGAAGAAAGGCAAGGTGAAGTATCCAAACTTAATTTATGTATTAATTGTTTGCGTAAAGGTCACATTTCAGCTAAGTGTCAATTGAAGGGTCTATGTCGTACATGCCGTAAGAAGCATAATACTCTTTTACACAAAGAAATGGACACCAACAACGAACAATCAAGAAATTCCTTGTCCTTGTCCGTAGTGTCTACAGGTCAGGTATTGTTATGTACTGCATTAGTAACCATTGTATGTAATTATAAGGCCTACACTGCTCGTGCACTTCTTGACACTGGTAGCCAATCTTCTTTGATGACTAATAAATTTAAATCAAAATTAGGGTTGTCGAATAGTACATCTGAACCTATTAATATTTGTGGAGTTAACGGTGGGACATGCAATGTTATGGAGACTTGTCATCTCATGATAAAATCCCGTTACAATTCGTTTAAAATTAAAACTAAGTTTTTAATTATACCTAAAATAACTGGCTATTTACCTAATATTGAAATAAATACTGGTGATCTCAATTTACCTACCAATATTAAGCTAGCTGATCCCTATTTTTATCGTCCGGCAGAAATAGATGTTCTTCTTGGATCAGATATTTATTTTGAATTAATTACATCTGATATAATTAGATTAGGCCCTGAAAAACCTATTTTGCAATGTTCTCAATTAGGTTGGCTTGTTGCTGGACCTATTGGGAGATCTCAACAGACACCTAAGGTGCATTGTAATTTCACCCAAGAAATAAAAGATTCTCTTGAAAAATTTTGGCAGATAGATGATTTACCTCAGATAAAAAGTTATTCCGTAGAAGAACAACAATGTGAGTCACACTTTACAGAAACCTTTACTCGGTTACATAATGGTCGATTTTCTGTTTCAATGCCGTTGAAGGCTTCTCCTGAGGCTACATTGGGTGACAACTTTTATATGGCTAAGAAGTGTCTAATTAATTTGGAAAAGAGACTAGATAAATCCCCTGATGTCAAGGAAGACCATAGAGCGTCGTGTAATCGTGAACCAGCCATGTCAACACCACACGAGTCGAAAGGGTAAGTAGGGTTATTCCTATTTGCAGGTAAGTTACCCATTATAGGCTGCAGGGTTTCTCCTCGCAGTCTTGTACACACGACACAGCGCTTTACCGTACTGCGTGCTAGCCACCTACCACCTATGGGCCAGAATTGTTCCCGCACAGAAGCTAAGAGTAACTGTGGACCTGCATGAAACATACGTAGGTGCTCATGAGCCATAATTAATTTTGACAAATGATGTTTTGCATCTAAAATAATTGGATGTTTTTTATCATAATTAAAATTTGAGTTTTGAATTCGACCTCCCACTCTTAAAACACCCTGCGAATCCAAAAATGGTGAAAGAGGTAACAATTTAGATTTATGATTACACGACGTGATATCGTTATGATCTCTAGTCGCAAAGGAAGAGGCAACCGCATATCCAAGGCTTATTTATGTATATTTGTGTGCCTAACCTCCAAAGCAGTACATCTTGAGCTCGTTAGCGATTTAAGCACCGACTCTTTTATTTTAGCACTACGCAGATTTGTGTCTAGACGAGGCAAGCCTTCAATAATTTATTGCGATAATGGTACCAATTTTAAAGGAGCAAACAATGAACTAAGTAGGTTAATCAGGTCTAGTCGTAGGGATGTATCTGAATTCGCTAGTAACGAGGGCATAAAGTTCATGTTCAGTCCGGCATATTCTCCCCACTTCGGTGGCATTTGGGAGGCTGGCGTTAAATCCGCTAAGAGCCACTTAAAACGTATCGCTGGTAACGCGTCCCTAACGTTCGAGGAACTCACCACGTTGTTTTCACAAATAGAGGCTATACTCAATTCTCGTCCGCTAACACCTTTAACATCCGATCCTAATGATCCTTCTCCTCTCACACCAGGTCACTTCTTAATCGGGCGGCCGCTGACATCGGTACCATCGCAACCAATCAACACCAAGCGTCCCAAAAGATTCGAGTATATCGAGCAGCTCCGACAGCATTTCTGGCAACGTTGGCGCCAGGAGTACATAGCAGAACTGCAGCAGCGCACTAAATGGCGTCGCAAGGCAGATCGAGAACTTCATGTTGGAGACCTAGTCATATTGAAGGAAGACAATTTGGCCCCGCTTCAATGGCGGCTAGCACGCATCAGTCGACTCTATCCTGGACCAGACGGAGTCAACCGGGTCGCTGATGTGATGACTTCGCGAGGAGTATTGAGACGAGCTATAAATAGAATGTGTCCCTTACCGGCTACAGATGGTGACGATGGGCGACTGGAGCCTCATAATGATTCATAAGGATTGAAAGCAATACTTTCAACGCGGGGAGTAATGTACATGCCTATGGCATGAGCGGAGCGCGGGGGTGAAGGGGGGACCGCCCGGCGAACGGTTCACCGGTCGACGACTCGGCGTTCGCGCATATAACTTCACTTCGCAACACGACGCTCTATGTATCCGCACGCTAGTTCGGTTCGGACCCACGCCATTATATTAAATTTTGCATTGTACCTAGAGCCAAATTACCGAAATACAGTGCCTACCAGTCAAAACCTATTTTCATTTATGTTCCCTATATGAACAATTAATGTGTTAAGAATATACAAATAATTTTTCTCTATATAAGCAACCTAGGTTGAATACAAAATAAGTTTTAAAATATTACATTGTAATAAAATAAAAATATTTCTCTTTTTACAGGTACCTAACAACAGGAACATCATTCCGGAAATTATCAGTACCTTTCCGTATTTCAAAAACAGCCATAGCAAGCATTGTGTTGGAAGTTTGTACTGCTATTTGGAAAAATATGCATAACAAACACATGAAATTTCCCAGTACTGAAGAATTTAAAACTATAGCAGAATCTTTTTCAATGAAAAACAAATTCCCACATTGTTGTGGCAATTTGGACGGCAAACACATTCGTGTCAACAAGCCGGCGAAGTGTGGCAGCATGTACTACAATTATAAAATGTACAACTCCATTGTACTGTTAGCTGTCACAGATTCAAAAAATAAGTTTATAATTATTGACGTAGGTGCATATGGAAAAGACAGTGATGGCGGTGTACTCAGTAATTCAAGTTTCTATCAAAAGCTGAAAAACGGAGATATTCAACTTCCTCCCGCAGAACCATTACCGAACTCTAACATTATGGCACCTTATGTGTTTTTAGGAGACGAGGCATTCCCACTAAAAACATTTATAATGCGATCTTATCCAAGAAGGCAAGCGACAGATGTCACAAAAATAAGATTCAATAAAAGATTATCTGCTACGAGACTTGGCGTAGAATGCACATTTGGAATGATGGCCTCGAAATTTCGAATACTTTATAAACTATTATTATTATTGTAAAGTCAATCTGTCTCTTGCACAATATTTTAATAGATATAGACAAAACATATTATAGCGATCGACAACACCTTATAAATCGTCGACGGCACAACACATTGACGACATTAAACAGAACCAGGCGTAATAACTACACACTTCCAAGTAATAACACACTTCCAGAGCTGCGATTATTGCAAGACAGAATTTTACTAATTATTTCTCAAATTCGTCGTAAATAATGTAGTAAAGAAAATAAGTAATAAATAAAAAATATACTCACTTGTTTTATTTAGACTTCTCGCAACCAAACTCCACTCTCTGTCACTCTTTAGACGGTTTTTGTAGTCATCTTTGCGTTTGTCCCAAAGAATTGGTCGATTACGCACCTCAATTATCAATTTATCTTCAAATGACATTTTAATTTAAACAATTCTCGCAATCAAACACGTGCGTTGCGTTGACGTCAAGTTTACAAAATGGCGGCCGGCCGGATGGCTGGGCCGGCAAGGCGAGAGGGGCGCGGGCGCGGTACCACTCCGACGTTTTCGCACGAATTTCAATTAGGACACCTATTCAAATTCAATATGTTTGATCGCGCGTTCGTACGAACTAAGTTCGCGCGAATAGAGTTTCAAACATTTGAGTCGCGCGACCGCGTCGTGCGATTGTCAGTTAGGACACCTATTAGAGTTCAATATGTTTGATCGCGCGTTCGTACGAGTAAAATTCGCGCGAACTTACGATGATCGCGCATTCGCGTTCTATTAGGACAATGCCTACGACTTGATTCAGTAAGAATTTTTTCAAAAGGTCATCATTTCGTCTTGGAGACCGTTTTTTTTTTACACCATTGATACGATTTCTTAACTTCTAGAACTTCTATATTTTTTCTGCACTTAAATATAACCTGCTTGTAATCTTCGAAGTCATACACCGCATCTTGTCGTTTAATACGTGCTTCTATATTTCCATGTACGCCATCTGCAGCCATGTGAGTATGTCCCTTTGTCAAATATTTTAAAGTTATGCTTTCTATGTTGTACAATCCACAATTCACTATAGTTACAAGGGCAGTATACAGGATCCAATTTTTATTTTGACTTGTGCAATTATCACACCATATAATTAAGTGTTGTAGGTCTCTTTGGTTTTCCAAAAAAGTTATAAATGCATCCACAATATTATTGGCATCCCTTCCGGCCCAAGCTTCGTGCCAAAGAACACAAGTACTTTTTACATTGGTCATTTTCTGTACGGGTGCGAATGTCAAATTAAATGCAACCAGTCTACTCAAAAAAAAAAGAATCTTTCACCTTGGGCATATCAGGCAACAGCATGACTTTTTGCAAATCCATTGAATAATAACGAATTGTGTTAGTATTTTCCTTTCCAGCATCTAACAGATATTGGCAAATGGCTTTATTAGCCTTAGCCTTGTGAGCATCATATTTCGCTGTCACATTTTCTGGAATTTCTGTTGAACTATATTGTTTCATTTCTTCTTCCAACTCTCCATAGACCACGCATTTATCTCCCTTTGAAAATTTAAATGAAATATTCATATCTTTCAATGTTTGCCGGTATATTTCTCTTGAACATTTATTTTCGTTTGGGTTTTTCTTTTTGAAATCATTAAACATAAAATTAAGAGTTAAAGATCGTGGTAAGTATCGTGCTAATGGAGCATTACGTCGTCTATAATGACTTACAGCTGGATTGAAGCTTAAAATGTGATCTATAATAGCATTCCTGTTTAATCGCCTCTTCTTTCCTCCTCTGTTTTCTTTCACATCTTCGTAAAAATCTTTACGCTTTATGGCTTTACTCAATTCTGTGATAACTGCATCGGTTTTAAATCCAAGGGTCTTTAAAAAAAAATTTCGGTAGACATTCACAGCTTCATCTTCTGATTCTCCTTTTGTTAAATAATAATATCGACTTTCTGATTTTAAGAATTTAGAATTAGAATTAGGTTCTGTAACTTTGCGTCGTTTTACATTTTCAATTCGTATGCATTTATTCAAAAAATGCCGCCGTTGTACATAAGATAAGTTCCAAAAGCTATCCCATATATTCTTTCGCTCTTCTGTCGTAAATAATTTGCATTTTCGTTTACAGCCATTTCCACACATCTCTTCAATAAATGGGTGCTTTAGTTTATTTCTCTGTATTTTATTTTTTTCAGTTCGAGTTGAGATATGAGAGTTAATTTCTTCAGAATTTTCATCATTAATTATTATAGGTCCCGGATATTTCGCTATAAAATGGATCTTATTAGTCAATTCTTTGAATACTTGAGATTGAGGCGCATTGAAACCGATTGCTTGTTGTTGGTCCTTGAAGATAATAGAATCAGGATAGGTAGCGATGAATATAGATTCATCAGATTTTATTTCATCTGATTTTGGAAGTATTGAGCGTATAGTAGGTTGTCGTGTTTCTATAAAATTTACGAGTTCTGTAAACTCGTCATCGGATTCGATGGTAGTGGCATATTTACTGATAAATAAATCACTTACAGAAAAGTCGGGGTCTGCCACGGAATCGTCGCTGTCGAACAAATCTGAGATGTCAGAAACATTATCGTTATCGATTTCAGATTTTCTTGAGGGACCTGGTATTTGACCATCGGATGAAGCTACGGGTTGTTGGTCAGGGTTGCTAGAGACAGTGTTGTCATTTTCAGGTGTGGTGACTGCGTTAGAATTTTGGCTGAAAAGAAAAAAAAATAATATCCATAAAGCAAACAGCCCACACCATAGAAAGAGGTTAATATAAGAAGTGGACGCTTTTCCTGAGTAATTGTGTATTACATTGATGTACAATGCTTTATAAACACACTTAGAATACAGCAACATAGGCAGTCAGCTGCAATTTTTATACAATACAATTTAAAATGTGAGTTGTACCTTGAATGTTGTGTACAATTCGATAAAACAGACATTACCAAATAATTTAGATTTCCCGTAGTCTAACGAAAGTTATTTGTTAAATAGTAAAAAATACCTACATTTCACACGAAATAACACACTTTATTCATGAAATTCTATTGAAATAGCAATCTGCCCGGCTTTGCCCGTGGTACACACATAGCTCATGTCAGGTTAATGTAGCTAGCCATCCAACAGTAAAATAAGTTTTGAAATCGGTCTAGTTGTGTTTGAGGTTAAAGTAAACAAATAATCAAATATTTATAGTATAGATTTTGCACGGTTTTCCCATTAGGTTAATAAAATACAGTCGAAATATTTTAAGTTTTGAGGATAGAAAAGATTTGACTTAAATTATTGTAAATTATAATAAAAATAGACTAAAATCTTAGGACTTACCAATCCTCTTTAGCCTTCAGGGCTTTAAACATCAATGACGAACGATAAAACTGTCTTTGAGCCATTGTAAACAATAAATATTTGCAACAAAAGAACACGAATGATCCGCACTCGCCCGCAGTCTGCGACTTACTAAAACATGGCGCGAAATTTATCGCGTATCGACAGTTTTCAAAACCTAGTAAGGGACAAGGACAAGATCAAAGCCTAGCAAGGGACATGCCCTTGCTAGGTTTTAATATTGTCATTGTGCCATACTAGGTTTTTAAATTGTTTTGCAGCAAGTTTTTGTAACCGAAGGTGGACATGCTAGGTATGTATTTTCATTATTACGCATATTAAAAAAAAATATCGCTCTTATTTATAAGGGACCACACGAAAAGTACTACCTTTCGAAAAAACAATCACCAAAATCGGAATACCCAGTCAAAAGTTTGAATAATGCCCGGTTCACATTATTCCAGTAGCATTCCAGTCCAGCGCTAGAATGCTACTGGAATAATGTGAACCTGCACTGGAATGTACTATTCCACTGATCAATCCAGTCCAGTCGATTGGATTGGCGGTCTATTTTTCATTCCAGCTCGCCCATTCCAGCGCCACTGGAATAGTGTGAACGGCCAATCCAGTGCTGGATTACACGTTGAACAGTGAATACGAATTGTTGTTTTTTTTTGGAAAACTATAGGTGATTAGTCAACACTAATTCCTAACAATGAAGTTAACTAAAACCAAACTCTTCAGTTTGTTTCTTTGTACAGAGAACATGTATGTTTGTGAGACATCACTTCGGGATTTTATAGACACAATGACATGCGCCAATCCGCCCTGCAAAATATTTGTGAGGGTATGCAAATTTACAGTAGATTATGTAAAAAATAAAATAAAAAGTATGCGATCTACTTACTACCTTGAATTAGACAAGATTAGAAAATCATCTACGTCTGGTGCTAGTGGTGATGTTTATCAGCCGAAGATAAAATGTTTCGCCGAGTTCGATTCATTTATAAGAAATGCAATGGTGAAAAGAAAAGTACTGGTATGTATTTTACGAATTGTTATTTATTGAGATGAATGATATAATTTGAAATGAATAATTCTCTCAGCCAACCAATCGCTTCTTCTTTCATGTAATAAAATAGGTGATATTAAAATATATGAATGGCTTCGATCCATTAAATTGCCCACTACTAAGAACAGGTGCAGCACAACTCTCTTAACTGAGGAGGCCTAGAGAATACTTCATCATGTTGCATCAGTGTGGAAGGGTTGAGAGTATAATAATTTAAGATATTTGTTATTAATGACAGTAATGATATTATAGGTTCAATAAAATGATACTTAAATAGCGAGAGTAGGGACATCACCAGCTTTGCTGTGAGTACTGGTCAGTACAGAATGCAACGTCTACCTATGGGATTGAAAATTAGCCCCAGTGCATTCTCTAGAGCTATGTCGATAGCAATGTCAGGGTTAACTTATGATAAATGCTTTGTTTATTGTGATGACCTCGTAGTGTTTGGTAGAAATAGGGAGATTCATAATAAAAACCTGATGGACGTATTTGAACGCCTACGAATTAGGAACCTTAAATTAAATCCACTTAAATGCGAATTTATGAAAAAAACAGTTGTTATACTTAGGTGACATAGTGTCAGCTGATGGTGTACTGCCCGATCCAGAGAAAATTAGAGTATTACAACAGTATCCGATATCCACAAATTCCGACGAAGTTAGGCGATTTACAGCATTTTTAACCCCCGACGCAAAAAGAGGGGTGTTATAAGTTTGACGTGTCTGTGTGTGTGTGTGTCTGTCTGTCTGTCTGTGGCATCATAGCACCCGAACGGATGAAGCGATTTCAATTTAGTTTTCTTTGTATTAAAGGGGACTTACGGGCGCGTGTTTTTAGATATGTTTGATGAAAATCGGTTGAGCCGTTTAAAAGTTATTGGGGTTGAAAGGGGGGAAGAATTTTCATTCTGTCTCTTTGTGGCATCATAGCTCCCGAACGGATGAAGCGATTTCAATTTAGTTTTTTTTGTATTAAAGGGAACTTACGGGCGCATATTTTAAAATATGTTTTATGAAAATCGGTTGAGCCGTTTAAAAGTTGTGGGGGGTAAAAGCGGGGAAGAATAGCCGAATGTATGCAAATATACTCGTGTGGGGTCTCAAATGAAAGGGCACAGTAAGAGAATATTTATGACTTAATCGAGAATATTCTTACCTATAAAAAGTATAAAATAAAAATTAAATTAAAAATTAAAAAAACCCCCGACACAAACATTTAAAAAGTAAAAAATAATATCTCTAAAAATAATACGTCGCGTTGGGGGACCGCTCCATTTACTTCTAACTTTAACGCAAAAAAATATTGATAAAAAATTAAATTAAAAATTAAAAAAACCCCCGACACAAACATTTAAAAAGTAAAAAATAATATCTCTAAAAATAATACGTCGCGTTGGGGGACCGCTCCTAACTACTCATTATCTACGATTTTTTTCATAAGTATCACATGCCTATTTACCCAAGACTTATCATATTTTATCAATATTTTTTTGTGTTAAAGTTAGAAGTAAATGGAGCGGTCCCCCAACGCAACGTATTATTTTTAGAGATATTATTTTTTACTTTTTAAATGTTTGTGTCGGGGGTTTTTTTAATTTTTAATTTAATTTTTATTTTATACTTTTTATAGGTAAGAATATTCTCGATTAAGTCATAAATATTCTCTTACTGTGCCCTTTCATTTGAGACCCCACACGAGTATATTTGCATACATTCGGCTATTCTTCCCCGCTTTTACCCCCCATAACTTTTAAACGGCTCAACCGATTTTCATAAAACATATTTTAAAATATGCGCCCGTAAGTTCCCTTTAATACAAAAAAACTAAATTGAAATCGCTTCATCCGTTTGGGAGCTATGATGCCACAAAGAGACAGAATGAAAATTCTTCCCCCCTTTCAGCCCCAATAACTTTTAAACGGCTCAACCGATTCTCATCAAACATATCTAAAAATACGCGCCCGTAAGTCCCCTTTAATACAAAGAAAACTAAATTGAAATCGCTTCATCCGTTCGGGAGCTATGATGCCACAAAGAGACAGAATGAAAATTCTTCTCCCCTTTCAGCCCCAATAACTTTTAAACGGCTCAACCGATTTTCATCAAACATATCTAAAAACACGCGCCCGTAAGTCCCCTTTAATACAAAGAAAACTAAATTGAAATCGCTTCATCCGTTCGGGAGCTATGATGCCACAGACAGACAGACAGACACACACACACACACACAGACACGTCAAACTTATAACACCCCTCTTTTTGCGTCGGGGGTTAAAAATATGATATGTCTTGGGTAAAGGCATAAGTAGGTAGGCATGTGATACTTATGAAAAAAATCGTAGATAATGAGTAGTTAGGAGCGGTCCCCCAACGCGACGTATTATTTTTAGAGATATTATTTTTTACTTTTTAAATGTTTGTGTCGGGGGTTTTTTTAATTTTTAATTTAATTTTTATGTAATTATTATAGAAAGTTTATACCCCAATTTTCTGAAATCACTTTACCATTAAACAAACTATGTCGTAAAAATTTTGTATTCTCGTGGACAAAAGAATGTCAAAATAGTTTCGAAATATTAAAAAATAAATTAACCACACCCCCAATTTTGCAGTACCCCGATTTTTCTGATACTAATACTTTTGTTCTTCAAACTGACGCGTCAGGCGTAGCAATCGGATCAGTTTTGTGCAACAAAAATTTAAAACCTGTAGCATATGCCAGTAGGCCTCTCAATAAAGCGGAATTAAATTACCCTATTATTCAAAAAGAACTTTAGAATAGTTTAGAATACTTTAGAATAGTTTGGAGTATAAAGCACTTTAGACCATACCTGTACGGGAAACAGTTTATAATTGAAACCGATCACAAGCCATTAATTTACTTATTCGGCATGAAAGACCCCTCAACAAGATTATTAAAATTTAGGTTGCAGTTAGAAGAATATGATTTTAAAATCGAATACGTAAAAGGAAGTGAAAACATCGCAGATGCCTTAAGTAGGGTGACCATAAGTTCGGAAGAGTTGAAGTCATCACTACATAGTATAAAACAAAGTCGCTATTTTTGTCCATCTGTTTGTTTGTCTGTTTGTCTGTATGCTTAAATCTTTAAAATTACGCAACGGATTTTGATGCGGTTTTTTGTAATAGGTAGAGTGATTCAAGAGGAAGGTTTTTATGTATAATACATGCATATATTCCCACGAGAACGGGATCCACGCGGGTGAAACCGCGGGCGGTCCGCTAGTTAAATAATAAAGTTAGTTTGGTAATGACAAGAGCGCAGAAAGCTAAATTAAATCAAGATGAGTTGTGTAGGAACAAGGACATAAGGGATTCTTAAACCGAGTGACTTTGTAGAGTTAAAATTCATTGAAGGAAATAAATTAACTAAGAAAATTATAACCTATGAAAAATAATGTTTATCATATATGAAGAGTCGACTTATTCTATTTACATAAACCTCAATTATATGTCGCACTTTACGCGAGTCGAATTTGCGAATTTATTGAGTGATTTTTGTAATAAATTAAATATTAAAAGATTATGTATAATAAAAGATGAAAAGAATTTAGAATTTATAAAACAGCTAATTAGCGAAATTAAAGGTAGACAACAGTGGTCCGGACCACACATAAATATATTGTACTCCTCCTTGTTCTGGAGGGTTTACACGTGTAGTTTACGTCCATGTATCGCCAAAACTATCACATATTATTCAAAGCTAAAAGAAAAAAATTTTTACTCTGTGCCACTTCCCAACGTACCTGTCAACACTGTCAAACGTCATTACGTTTTTGACGTGATAACGTCTTATAAATTGGATTACCGGGTGGCACTTCAAGAAACTGTGTCACGGTCACGCCCGCCGCTCACGTTATGCGCTTACAATGAGAGCGAGAGGCACGCGTCCCTTCCACTCGGGCATGGTTAGCCCGCCTAAGAGCGAGAGAGACAGACATCCTTAACATTACTTATGGTAGCTACGGCGTACACACGTTGGCGTGTTTCAGAAAATGGTACAGCGCCATCTCTGAAGAAGTAGAGTAAGTAATCTCGTTTGTTACCTCACTTAGTTGTGACTAATGGTTAATGGTTAGCAGCGCTAGATGGCGGATGGTGTTACAATGTTTTAAATATAATTCTTTGTATAAATAAGTGTTTTAAATTGTTACTATTATTTCATCCTTCTTTTATTGATAAATTTCTGTAACTTTACGATTTCATGACGTTTGTTTACTTTGATGATATTATTTGTCAATCATTCCATCAGTATTTTCTTAAGACGTTGTCACGTTCAACTATCGTCAGTAAACCGACTTTACAGACAACCAGTTTTTTGTGCCGACACTATCACTTAATTTCGTTTATTTACTTGTGTTTCTATTTACATTTATGCAATAAAATGGTGTTATATTGTGATTTAAATACAGTTAAAATACCTGTTAGGCAAGTTATTCATAAAAATGTGCACTGTTTCGAGGGAAGAAGCTTCTGTACGAAGCGTCAAATTGGGTAAGTTATAGGATCGGCGGTTGAAGTACTTTAGTACATAGTATCTCAATGGTTGAAAGTAAGTATCTATAAGAGAAAATGCTTTTAATAACTTCACAACGGCTAGCATTGTTATTAAAATAAGGATACGGTATACCTCATACCGTGATGGTATTCTAAAAATTATAAAATCTAAAGCGGCTGCGGTCGAGTGGGCCGCCATGGATCGGGTAGCCTGCCGCGTTAACGTAAACATTTGCCCACTTGAGAGATTTGATGCTTCGGTTCTGTGCCTTTGTCTCAGTGTAGGTTGAGCATGGGCTGCTGATTTGGACTTTGAGCCGGTTCGTGTTTGGGCCAGTTCGAGTTTGAGTTACACACCATTAGTTAATTTTAAAGTTAACAATATGGAGAAACGAAAGAGATCAAAAGAAAGTGAACAGTAAGTATATAAAAAAGAAAATACAAAAACTGGAGAAGAAATTACAAAGACAGAAAGAGTCTGAAAATAAGGAAGATTCCGGAGAGTGTCAAGAACTGGAGTCACCTGAAGATACAAATAATTTAATAGGTCAGTAATATAGGCTTTATATATACTTTACTATACACCAAATATAACTTTCTACAATCAGGCTGATTCTGGAGATACCCACTTCAAACATTTGGGAGATCCTAGACAAGGCTATCATTCATAACAACAGTTATTGCTGCTAATATTATGTACTTCAATCCAAGATTGAATACTTGTATCAATTAATAAGAGAAATTGTGGTTCATTATTTTCTGTTGTTTTTTGTAATATAAAGCTATCACTTTAGTTTAGTGGATAGAAATGCATATTAACTAAATTAGAGCTATCACCTTGGCGGATAGACATGCATATTAACTCTAGAGCTATTACTACAGAGAATAGACATAATTAATGTTCAATTAAGAGCTATCACTACAGAGGATAGACATAAGTAATGTCCAATTTAGAGCTATCACAACTGAGGATAGACAAATTGAGTACTTTTAACTTGTTTTGAGCTATCACAAAAGAGGATAGACACAAGTTGTATACTATACGTAATGAAATGCTTATATTGCAATAAAATAAAAAATGTTCTGTTTCCCGGAGAGGAGGAGGAAATACCTCCAGAGTTATTAGAAGCCTTGGGGCCAGAAGGCGGAGAAAGCTCCACATTAGGAGAACCAATCAATAAGGAGCTTGCCCAAAGGTGGCAAAAACTAATGCAACAGAGTTTGTCGAAAGAGGCCCGAGAGGAGATATTAAAAAAATATATTACCCCACAGAATTTTCCAGACACAGCTCCAATTATAAATGAAGAAATTAGGGCCACCTTGTCAGAAGTATCACTTAAAAGGGATAAAAGAATAGTAACGAGACAAAACTTAACAGCCAAGTTTCTAACTTGTTTGGGAAGATCCCTTACAAATATACTAAAAGGCAATTTAAATTCAAAAAGTTTGGTGGAAGAAATTAACGACGCAGCGAAAATAGCAGCTGATATGTTCAATATGGACACCAACTCCCGCAAATACTTCGCCTTATCAGGTACTAATAACTCTATTAGAGGCGTTGAAGAAGGCAAAGACAGATGATTTACTGTTTGGTAAAGATTGTGCAGACAATATCAGATCTGCTCAATCAATCCAAAGAGCAAGCCAGGCATTAAAAAACACCACAACAAAAAACTGGAAAGGCCTGCTGCAGCACCAGCAATACTCTCGCAGCAGGCCAGCGCAGCAACAGAAGTCACAAGTAATATATCACAGCAGCAACAGACCTCTTTTTCATCAGAAATCACGCTACAGACACAACCAGAATCACAGCCAGCCACATACTCGAAAAAATGCTCCCAGGAACAACAAACCTGCACCAGCCCAGGCCAGACATACAATGAACAACAAATAGAGACACAGGCAGGTAAAACTTCAAGATATTTTAAAGAGTGGCAAAACATCTGCTCCGACCCTGTGGTCCTTAACTGGATATCAGGATACAAAATCCCCTTTGTGCACACACCACAGCCATATGAGTCACCTGTACAGGAGTGGTCAGAACAGGAGACTTTAATACTGGAATGTGAGTTAAATAAACTTTTGAGTTTAGGTGCAATCTCCGAATATGTTACTGGGCAATATACATCACCCATATTTGTTATACCTAAACCTAATGGCTCATATAGATTCATACTAAATTGAAAAAGACTGAATGAATTTGTTGAAACTTATCATTTTAAACTAGAGGACATTAGAACAGCGAGTAAGCTTCTATTCTGCTCCTTGTTCTGGAGGGACTCCCACCCTCCCTACATTTTATTAAAAATACCCCAATTTAAAGGGTTGTTCATGACTCTTTAAACTAATGACGTTTGACAGAGTGTTGACAGGTACGTTGGGAAGTGGCACAGAGTAAAATTTTTTTTCTTTTAGCTTTGAATATGTGATAGTTTTGGCGATACATGGACGTAAACTACACGTGTAAACCCTCCAGAACAAGGAGCTTCGTACAATTACGATTGAACATCACTTACAGGTAAGTTAGTTTAATCGTCTAATTAAGAGGAGTAAAACATACAATAAAACTTTGTTATAGGTATACTAATTCAATTTTTTCACTTAAAATATCGTAAATATATTGGGTTAATTCACTGGTGTCATCGTCTAAATTAATAAAATCTAAAATATCCTTATAAGTAATATATAACTGTTGGACCTCTTTAATCTTTTCATTAACACTATCTTTATATTTTAATTTCCGATTCGGGCCTCATTTTCTTAAATATACATGAATATTTTTTATTTTCTCGTATATATTTTCGAACTTGGTTTCCATAAAATAATTAAAAGAAAAAAGGACCCGCACCGTATTTTATAATATTCGACATTAATATAGATTTTTTATACTTTTTTTATTCTATATTTAATAACTATATGTCTCCTAAATAAACGAAATAAAAAAAATCTGCGCCGGTAATTTTTAATCACTACACAAACACCGAAAAATTACCCTAAATCACCACGCACTATACTCACTAAACTGGAAAATAAATCGATCCGTCCTTCAAATCTTCTCGACATCCTCAGCACCATTGGGGGAAAGAGGGGGTTGTCTTGGCTGGTCTCGCCCCGAAATCCTGGCCCGCAGTCTTCTCGCGAATTCAGCACGTATTTCCTTTCATTTGTATGCCAAAAATATCACGGTGAAGCCTATAGCGGCCAAAACAGTGGAAAGTAATATATTGTTCACCCTGATATGTTCACGGGTTTCATGTTCACTTGCATTATTGTCGCCCACAGCATTTTGCGTAATAATCACCTCTTTTTCTTCTTGCTTGCTTATAGTCTACTAGCTGTTGCCCGCGGCTCCGCCCGCGTGGAATTCAGTATGTCACAAAGTTATTCCTGCGTTAATCCCGACCCCACACAAATTAAGACACACTCCACACATCTTAAGAACAGTTGATTTTTTACTACGTTTTAGTCATACCGTACATCATACCGTACAAAAATCCGTTATGTAGATCTTGAGAAAATCGATAAAAAGACTTTAAGATATAAACGTCGGGGTTTTTTCATTCCAAACTATTATATTTTTAAACTACATTGGTAGTTTTTCATTCGGGTGCCAAAACATAAAGACCAGCTAAAGCGATGCTGACCCTCGAAAAAGCAACATAAAGTTGATCATGAGAAAAAAAGCCGGTTCGATTCCCGATATATTATGTATAGATATCCCGATATATAGATATTAATGAGCCCGCGACTTCATTCGCTCATGGAAGCTTTTCCCGCGTAAATCTCGATCCCGCGGGAAGTCCGGAACAAAAAGTAGCTTATATAATGCTCCATAACCTCCTCTACCTCCCACTGAAAGTCCCATAAACATCTGAACCCACGACCTCATTCCCGGGTATGAGTTTTTACCGCGTGAATCCTAATCCCGCGGGAATTCAGGGATAAACAGTACCCTATATGTTGCTTCAAAACTTCCTCAATCTCCTAGTAAAGGTCGCATAAAAATTTAAGCCCGCAACTACGCGCAGGAGTTTATTCCACGTAACTCCAGATCCCGCGGGATTTCCGGGAAGACAGACTTGTTAGTTTTATATTTAGAAGCTATTTATACCCCATACGCGAAGAAGGTTTTCCCGCGTAAATTCCGATTCCGCGGGATTTCTGGGATAAAAAATATCCTATATGTTAATCTAAGTTGCCCTCTATGCGTGTGCCAAATTTCATGAAAATTGGTTCAGTACCCCAAACGCGAAGAAGGTTTTCCCGCGTAAATTCCGATCCCGCGGGATTTCTGGGATAAAAAATATCCTATATGTTAATCTAAGTTGCCTTCTATGTGTGTGCCAAATTTCATGAAAATCGGTTCAGTAGTTTTTGCGTGAAGAAGGTTTTCCCGCGTAAATTCCGATCCCGCGGGATTTCTGGGATAAAAAATATCCTATATGTTAATCTAAGTTGCCCTCTATGTGTGTGCCAAATTTCATGAAAATCGGTTCAGTAGTTTTTGCGTGAAGGAGTAACAAACAAACAAACAAATACACAAACTTTCACATTTATAATATTAATAGGATAATAGGATGAGATTTTTAATTGTGGGATATTAAAAATGTCTATGCACTCGTAAAACGTGAACTATTGTAATGTAAGTCTTATTAAAATTCGCTTTTGCACTGGTTTAACACACGTTTCGCAGTCTCGATTCAATCACAATCTATTTTATTGTTTCTCACAAGTCCACCTGCGCTTACACAACCCGACGCTCGAAGAATTCGCCGACGCAGCGTCGCGCTGGCCTGGGAACGCGCTATTTCCCAGAACTGGCAGGGTCGCCATATCATGTGGCGAGGAGGCGGTTAAAAGAAACGACTACATTGCTCGACGACACCTTTATTACTCTCCCCTAATTCACAATTCATTACAATATAACTATAGCAACTGAGGTAAATTACACACACATATAATAGGTTCATAAACACACTACAAATGTGTCGTGCGAGGATGTCTAGCTGTACGGTGAAAATGTGTGGGTGTTTCCACCAAAGCTGTGCGATGAAAATGTGCCTACAAGGATGTGTAGCGGAGCTAGGCTTGCCAGGTGTCCGGCTTTAGCCGGACATGTTAGGCTTTTTGCAGTCGCGTCCGGCCAAATATGTACGTGTTTGGCCTGTCCGGCTTTTGTCAGGCTTTTTGTCAGAGTGGCGATTCGTACGACGATGGGCGGACGAGCGCCCGACCCGAACGGACAAGGGCGAGCGGAGAGCAAACTATCTTCCGGCCCGCGATTCGCGCCGCGCCGCGCGTGGCGTGCGTGAGCGTGGTTACCCCGCCCCGCTGCTCGCACCGTCCGCAGACAGGTTCGCGCCCGTTAGTCTGCCCTAGGAACGCGTGGCGTTTGCGCGTGCTTGGCGTGTGTTCACGTACAATTAAGTATTTCAGTTAGCGGCGACCGTATTTTTGGTGAGTTAGTTTTATATTTTCCTATTTGTAGCATTAATGTGTTATTGACAAACCTCAAATACAAGTACAACATCTTTGTTTCAGATCTCTCTATTAGTCATGTCGAAAAGAAAATGTATATTTTCTGACAGTTTAAAAAGTCAATACAAGATGTTCAAATCTGGCAAAGAGCCATGGGACGCAAAATGTGTAATTTGTGATCAAATAATTTCCATTGCTAATAAGGGCAAAGCTGACTTAGAAAAGCATTTAAATACCGAAAAACACAAAATGAAGATTCGTAGTACGGCATCTACATCAAGAATTGATATTTTCATGGAATCCAATGCGAACTTAAATCTTCAACGGAGCGTTCGGGCCACAGAAGCTACTCTGGTTTATCATACCGTTAAACATCACGAATCATTTAACTCACTAGATTGCACAGCTCCACTTTGCAAGAGTATATATCCAGATTCGAAAATCGCAAAAGATGTAACCTGTTCCCGCTCAAAAGCTGAAGCTATCCTAAAAAATGTTTTAGGCCCATTTGCCCAAGAAAATATGTTAAAAGAAGTGTCAAAAATCAGATACTTGAGCGTCTCCACAGATAGTAGCAACCATGGTGCTATTAAGCTATTTCCTGTGCTTATACAATATTTCAACCCTGAAAAGGGAGGAATTCAAGTTAAATTACTGGAGCTACAGGCCTTACCGAACGAGACTGCTGAAACAATATCCACTTACATACACACCATTTTGACGGACAAAAACTTATTGGATAAATTAATAGCTTTTTCAGCGGACAACACCAATACTAACTTTGGCGGTAGAGAGAGAAGTGGGACCAACAGCGTCTACAGTAGACTCAAATCAGCTACTCAAAACGATGATATGGTCGGTGTTGGATGTATTGCACATATCTTCAGCAATTCCGTACATCACGCAATCGAATCTTTACCAATCTGTGTAGACAGCATAGTGATGCAAATGCACAACCATTTTGCCAGCTTCACAGTTCGTACTGAAGCTTTAAAAAAAGTTTGTTCAGAATTGGAAATTGATTTTAAACGTATGCTTAGCCATTCAAAAACCCGCTGGCTATCTCTTTATCCCGCCATAGAGAGAATCTTGCAAATGTACGAGCCATTAAAGTCATACTTTCTTTCACTGAGTTATCCGGCCAGAACATTGCAAATGTTTTTCGAAAATGACTTCTCTGAGTGTTATTTATGGCTCTTACATTCTTTCATGTCTATATACCAAAGCCGAATCAAACACACTGAAACTGCTGATATTTCTGTCAATGAAGTAATTGATCAGTGTTCGCAAGTAGTGGAAAATATAAACGAAAGATTGGAACAAAATTTTTGCCCAATGAAAGTGACCGAAATTTTACGGCATTTATCGGAGGCTCGTCGGGATGAGGTAGAAGATTTTAAACAAAACATGAGAAGAATGTACAATATTGCCAAAGATTACCTGAATTCCTGGACCAGTGAATTTTGTACTGACCTAAAACACTTTCAGTGGATGACTTTAGCTAATATTCCAAGCTGGGAACAAGGGGCAAAAACGATAGACACTTTGTCTAGAAAAAATGTACAGTTAAATGACAATAAATTTTTTGATCAGAGGCAAAACTTCATAAAATTTTTAAAGCAACACGAAGATGACTCTGACTTTAAAAAGCTGTTGGCACATCAGAAGTGGACCTCGTATTTTAAATCATTTAATAATGAAGAATTTTATTCGGAACTGCTTAAGTTGGCAGAATATTATTTTGCAATACCAGGCCACAATGCCAACGTTGAAAGAGTTTTCTCTTTAATAAACGCCCAGTGGACAAAGGAACGCAGTAGACTACAAACAGATACAATTGCTAAGATGATGTTCTTGTTATGCAATTTAAAATTAACATGTAAAGAATTTTACGATATGATTTCTAAGGAAAACGAAATTCTTGACAAAGTAGGTGCAAGTGCCAAATATAACTAGATTTTGTTATTTTTTAAAGATTTTAAATTGTTCTATAAATACCTACTATAAAGTAAATTCTTACCTAGCCGTAAAATTAATATTATCTTTTTGTTACTTTCCAGAAGAATGATTATTTTTATTTGTTTTATTATATTTTTTAGTTTATAATATTAAGAATGCCAAAAGAGAGCTATATTCATTTGTTTTTTAGTTTTAATAATATTTAATTATCTACAAAAGACTGATGATCCATTTGTAAGTAAAACTGTAATAGTGTAACTTAATAAACATTTCAAATTCGTAAACGAGTTTTTTTATTATAAATATTATGTCCATCTTTTAATAAATATCGAATATCCTCACTTTTCACCACGTATAAATACTTTTTTCAACAGCCCAGCTGTAAAAACATTATGTTTGGCAATAAAAAAAACATGTCCGGCTTTTAGGCTAAAATGTCCGGCCTTATATAGTGCGCAGTCCGGCCTTTGCATTTTATGGCCTGGCAACCCTAAGCGGAGCTGTAAAAATGCGCATTAATGTGTGGTGCGAGGATGCGTTGCGAAGCTGTGAAATGTGTCGACGGGGGTGCGGTGTAGTGGGAGCGGAGTACGCGAATGCCTGCCTGCCGTTCACGTCTCACTTCGCTGTAGCGCTTGTAATCGTTCGCATGTCGTACGGTTGCGTGGCATAATGGACGAAAAATTAATTGATGCCGTTAAAAAGTTTTCGTGTTTGTGGAACACTTCTTTGCTATTTTATAAATGTAATGAAACTAAGGACGCTGCGTGGGAGGAAATAGTCAAAGAAATAAAATATAAAGATGGTAAGTAATAATAATGTATTAAAACCAAGTAGGTTTATTAAATTACAAGTTACAATATTTGGGTATTTATTATGTGCGATGAATTCGTGACGAAATACATACGAGGATCCTGCCAAGACACTTTTCCTTGATTATTGAAAGTACCTGGTTGACCGAGCTTTGCTCGGTTGAAAATTATATTTAGTATGAATCGCAAGAAATACGAGGAATATATTATTAAAATATATTATTAAATCGATAATAACAAAACTAACATTTATTTACAAATATTCTCGTAAATATCACAAACGCACGTTAAACTATCACTACGCGTCCTGCGAGGTCAAGCGAGATAATCGCACTGATTTTTAATTTTATTCAAACAGAAAATAGGTAGGTATAACGCAAAAATAGCGCTTCAACGTAAGAATGAATATAGTATTAGCCGAACAAAAATATATTCGAGCGCCATCTAGTTACTACTGAAACAAACAAACCGTACCTCATAGAAGTTATCCTAATGTTTCATAGATGGCGTCAGTATGATGTTTTTAAAACATCGGGAATCGGGAAAAAACGGGAACCGAGCTTTTCTCGAACCTGGGACCTTGATAAATCGATTCCTTGAGCCGAAAACCCCCTAATCTGTAACTTTCATGAAAATCTTTGCAGCCGTTTCCGAGATCGTGATTATATATATAGGTATAAATAAATAAATAAATAAATAAATATACAAGAATTGCTCGTTTAAAGATATTAGATAAGAGCAGTATTTCTCTCTTACTTCATAACCATGACTTGACTCTAGCGATGGGCGATTATTACTAAAAAGAGTCGAATTAGTCGATTGTTCAGGTTAGTTGATAAAATTACATAACAATCGACGTTATTCGATTGTTGTTAACTACTAAAACGCCAGCGCCGCAAGTTAAAAAATTAAGTAAGGTGTGTGCACATTCTGCAGTTTTTCATAAAAACACCTCTAACCTAAAGGACCACTAAAAAAAACATCCGTTGCAATTAAAACAATATGAACAAGAAACCGGACCACAAGAAAATGTTTCTTCGATAAGCACATCCGCACTTCAGCTATCCACCAGCCAGCCAGCCAGCTTCCAGCACCAGCCATCTTCGGACACACCAATAGAATCTCCGGCACCAAAAAACCCAAGACAATTAAGGCTTTACGCGGCGACCACTAAGAAAGTAGATAGGGAAGTTTATGACAAGGGTTTAATTCGGATGGTAGCAACTGATTTTCAACCTTTGTCTTTCGTAGAAAACAAAGGTTTCAATGACTTTGTCAAATTACTACAGCAAAAATATGAACTACCGAGAAGGAAGACGTTGTCAGAAAAGTTGCTGCCCAATGAGTACCAAGTAATTCATAACAAAATATCTTATATGATAGACACGATATCGCATTTATCCATAACCACGGATCTATGGACCTCAGATAGGAACAAAAGTTATATTACGATCACCGGTCATTTTATATTGGAATATAAATTGAAAAGTTGTGTCCTAGGTACAGAAGAAGTGACGGTGAACCACACAGTTCTCAACATTGGTGAAGCTTTATTAAATATAGCGAACCGCCCTCGCTTCGCTTCGGGACCCGTAAGTATCAACAGCGTAGGTCCCGCTCCCGTAGGAATTTCGGGAAGATAATAAACTATCACCAAAATTAATTCAGGTTAAATTAAATTAAACTTAGAAATAAAGCTTACGACAAAATAATAGCAAAGTAGCAAAGGATCACAGCAAGATTAATTCAGATTAAACTTGGAAACGCGGCAAGTTTGGTATGGCAGTGGGTTCGACCAAATTTGATTACCATAAAAACGGTTCTAGTGTGTTAATCTTAAAAGATAGACATATACTGTCGTGGACATTTTTTTAGATCATTTCAAGAGGAATAATTCTTTCATACATATATTTTTGGTATCTTGAATCGTTTTCGCAACGCATGCAACGAAAGTCTTCGAGAATGAATAATTTTCCCCGTTTTTTCCACATTTTCCATTATTTCTTCGCTCCTAATTGTTGCAGCGTGATGTTATATAGCCTAAAGCCTTCCTCGATAAAAGATCTATTCAACACAAAAAAAAATTCAATTCGAACCAGTAGTTCCTGAGATTAGCGCGTTCAACCAAACAAACAAACTCTTCAGCTTTATAATATTAGTATAGATATATCGAGATTCCCGGGATCTCTGAGTAAAATCTCTGTGATTGTAACAGATAACGCAAATAACGTAAAAAAAGCCGTACCAGATCATTTAAAAAAGACGTGTGGCACTCGGAGACTGCCGCGGTAAAGCTATTGCATAGCATTATATATAAATTAACAAAACAAAAAATAATACTGCATTTGTGATAATAATAATAAAATGAATGTAGGTATATAGAGTAATAACTCATTTTCTTTCACAATTTTTTCGTGACTTTCTTCATTAATAAATGCACTTTGTTTATTCATATTTAAAACACTTTGTACACAAATTATACGAGTAGGTACAGATATTCACTGTTTTACAGTGGGCCAAGAAAGTGGTGTACCAGTTTTCATTTAGTTGCCTAGTTATCAATAGTTACATCAAAGTTCATAGGCAATATCACTGAAAGAGACGCATAATAATGACGTAAGCCTAATTGTTAAGAATACGTACATCATAACGTCACATTATAGGTGCAAGACATTTTAATCTTTATTCGAAACGGATAATGCATTAATTTGTGCAAAGAAGATTTAAATATTCTGAACAAAAGCATAAGAACTATTTCAGTTGACAAAATAATTATTTTGTAATGATTCTATGCGCAATTGGTCAAATACCATTGCCATCATATAGTCGTGCTCCGGAGACTCAACTTCGTTGCATTTTTGACAACTGTCCAAACAGCCAAAGAAGGATAATTCCAACATTGATTCGAAAAAGAGTTTTACGTGATTACAATAATTACATTCCAGATAATTGCCGTGTATGTGAAGAGCATATGGCTGCTTCACATTGGCATCTATTACTCGAACAAGAAAATGTGATTAATGTTTTCAAGCCTTTGCATTTTGAAGAAATTATATCATGGTTTAAGTCTTCATTTGCTACGGGTGATGAATTCTTTGATTTCGAAAATGTTGAAAGGATGGACAATGATTATGTCCATTACTGGATAGGTATATCGAAAGAACAATTTAATAGTATATTAGGAGAAGTACCTCGCATTGGTAATATGGCGAGAGGCAAAATAGCTTTAGCTGCGTATTTAATTAAAATGCGAACTGGAGATGCAAATGAAAGATTATCAACACTTTATGTTAAATAGGATAAGAATTTGGGCTTAAATCATATTTCTCGGGAAGAAATAGCATCACGCAATTTAATCATACCTAATGGATTATTTGGGAATGAAGAAAGGAACAAACCAATAACAATTGTAGATGGAACGTACGTTTACAAAAAAGTTCTAACTATAAATACCAAAAATTAACATATTCACTACATAAATACTGCAATTTAATAAAACCCTTTCTTTTGGTATGTACTGATGGATATATTGTGGATGTTTTGGGCCCATACCCCGCCACTACTTCAGATGCTCAAATCATGTTGAATGAATTTTCTGAAGGGCAACAATTAAGAAACTATTTTCATGAAGGTGATGCCTTTATAGTTGACAGGGGATTCCGTGATGCTGTACGATTTTTAAGAGAAATAAATTATGAAGTTCATATACCGGAAACATTAGAAACACATTCGAATCAACTAAGTACACTACAGGCAGGGGCGTGCGCTCCTTATAGGCAGAAATGCAGTGCTTTACTTTCCATTTACGAAAAACGTTCGTACGTTTTAGATGACTTTAATTAGCAGAAAATTACAATATAATAAATTAAGTTAAATAATAATAATAATAATAAATAACACCTATAAATAATAATAACACTTATTTGCAAACACAGAAACGCCTGACGTTGCGATATCAACAAGTAGTGAACATTTCAACTTGTTTCGCGCCGGCCATGTTGCTTTTATCATGTTTTATGCATTGTTTACCTATTTCGTTTCGTGTTTGTAAAGTGTGTACATTTAACAGTTTATTACTGAGTTTCTATAATAATTGTAGTGATTTTCTTTTACTAATATGGTTGTTGGTTTTGACGTGACAACGTCTTATAAATTGGTTTGCCGGGTGACACTTCAAGAAACTGCGTTACGCTCCGCTCACGTTATGCGCTCACAATGAGAGCGAGTGAGAGGCACGCGTGCATGGTTAGCCCGCCTAAGAGCGAGAGAGACAGACATAAAAAGCACAATCGGCCTTTGCGTTCGGCAGCTTGATTACTTTGGAGGTAGATATTTTGGTAATGTATCCAATTATTACTTTGTTATTGACTTCTGGGACTATTTATAAATTTTAAATGTTACCTTTTTATAAATGTTTCCTGTATTCCTTCTTTATTTTTATTGATAAATTTCTGTAACTTTAAATACGATTTCATGACGTTTGTTTACTTTGATGATATTATTTGTCGATCATTCCATCAGTATTTTTTTAAGACGTTGTCACGTTCAACTATCGTCAGTAAACCGACTTTACAGACAACCAGTTTTTATTTAAAGGTTATCTATGTGATCAAATGTGACCGAAATCTTGCGTTTATTTACATCGGTATATAATAATCTCAAGTTACCGGAACCTTGAATATGTGAAAATTGAAGCAGACTAGGTGAAAAGTTATAATATTTTAGCTTATTATTTAACTTATTAGAATTAGAATTTCTTCCGCCGCCGCCGCGACGATCGATTGCTGTTTTGTCTGCGTTGCCGTAGAAGATGTACATGAATGGTAGTACAGACTTGTTCTGTTGGCATGGTTTCCGACTTAAAGTTCCGTCGCGGGGCTGTGGCTATGCTAAAAATCTATAAAAGAAAAAGTTTTTGTGACCTAGTACTTCGCGGCATACCCAGTGTCATAATCCTGTACACGCCGCTGACTACAGGCTAATAAATCCAGATGTGTGACTATCTGTAGATGGGTCGTAGAGATTGTGAATGGTCGGTTCAAGAGAGACTATAAGTTGTTCCGGCAAGAATATTTTAATGTGTCGTCAGCAAATATTATGACCGATTTTTCAATAGCAGCAGCTCTAATTAATAGTTTCCACCCATTATTAATAAATCCAGATAATGCACGTACAATTTTAAATATAATAAATGAAAAAATGTATATAAACAATGTTCTCGCAGATTTTGTTGTAGAAAATCAATTAAACAAAAGACGAGCACAGTTTCAGTGCATAACTGTAAGTAGTGAAAACATTTCTGATTTTCCAAGATTATGTCGCAATGAATTACTATTAATAAGTTTAGGGCCATATCAAATAAAACAAGCCAGATCCTATTATGGTGAACATGTAAGAGCTGGTGGACGATACCTCATTGAAATATGTAGAGAAAATGACAACAGCCTTCTGTGCGAGATTCCTTCCGGTGGAGAAAATAAATGGCTTCTGAGAGGAAAAATACAAAGTCGTCATGTCAACAGAAAAATATATTTTGTTTATATTGTAATAAATAATACTTTCAGTGGCCGGCATGCGATCGAACAGTATTGCTGCAACTGTTTGGTCGACAGACGCACAGTTGGCTGCTGTGCCCATGTCATGTCAATAATTTGGTACTTGGCATGGGCACGTTATGAATCTAATGTAAGTCCACCAGCTCAATTTTTGGACGAATTATTAATTACTAGCTGTTGCCCGCGGCTCCGCCCGCGTGGAATTCAGTGTGTCACAAAGTTATTCCTGCGTTAATCCCGACCCCACACAAATTAAGACACACTCCACACATCTTAAGAACAGTTGATTTTTTACTACGTTTTAGTCATACCGTACATCATACCGTACAAAAATCCGTTATGTACATCTTGAGAAAATCGATAAAAAGACTAAGATATAAACGTCGGGGTTTTTTCATTCCAAACTATTATATTTTTAAACTACATTGGTAGTTTTTCATTCGGGTGCCAAAACATAAAGACCAGCTAAAGCGATGCTGACCCTCGAAAAAGCAACATAAAGTTGATCATGAGAAAAAAAGCCGCGACTTCATTCGCTCATGGAAGCTTTTCTCGCGTTAATCTCGATCCCGCGGGAAGTCCGGAACAAAAAGTAGCTTATATAATGCTCCATAACCTCCTCTACCTCCCACTGAAAGTCCCATAAACATCTGAACCCACGACCTCATTCCCGGGTATGAGTTTTTACCGCGTGAATCCTAATCCCGCGGGAATTCAGCGATATACAGTACCCTATATGTTGCTTCAAAACTTCCTCAATCTCCTAGTAAAGGTCGCATAAAAATTTAAGCCCGCAACTACGCGCAGGAGTTTATTCCACGTAACTCTAGATCCCGCGGGATTTCCGGGAAGACAGACTTGTTAGTTTTATATTTAGAAGCTATTTATACCCCATACGCGAAGAAGGTTTTCCCGCGTAAATTCCGATCCCGCGGGATTTCTGGGATAAAAAATATCCTATATGTTAATCTAAGTTGCCCTCTATGTGTGTGCCAAATTTCATGAAAATCGGTTCAGTACCCCATAAGCGAAGAAGGTTTTCCCGCGTAAATTCCGATCCCGCGGGATTTCTGGGATAAAAAATATCCTATATGTTAATCTAAGTTGCCCTCTATGTGTGTGCCAAATTTCATGAAAATCGGTTCAGTAGTTTTTGCGTGAAGGAGTAACAAACAAACAAACAAATACACAAACTTTCACATTTATAATATTAGTAGGATATACGATAATGAAGGATGAATCAACTTGTTTTATTTACTTACTAGCTTTTGCCCGCGGCTTCGCCCGCGTGGAATTCGTTTATATCGCGAACCGGGGAAGTGGGGAAGAAGATACGTCATCAACTATCTTCCTGGGAAAATTCATCGAAATCGGTCAGGCGGTTTAGATTTTTCATACAAACTTTCATCCCCTATTTCAAGCATTTAGGGGTTGATTTTTGAAAAAAAAAGTAGCCTATATGTGACTCTGGGTCTTCAACTATTTTCATTCCGAATTTCATCCAAATCGCACCGGTGGTTTAACCGTGAAAACGTCACAGACAGACAGACAGACAGACAGACAGACTTTCGCATTTATAATATTAGTATGGATTTACCTATTACCTATTAAGTACCTACGTAATTCCTATCTGTTATGAATTCTGAAATATACACAATTTCACGCATAATACAAAGTATTTATTACAAATATTGTTAATTGGGAACTGTCAAAATAATTTAAAACCATAACCTCAAAACATACTATTTTATTCCCTTTAACTTTTTTTCCCCATTGTCTATAAGTATTTCAGTTCAAGCAGCATTAAAGGGATAATCGTAACATATTATAAGTCAATTTTCATTCCTGTCCGTGGATTATGTTGAGTGGGCCTGACCATGTATGGGGGTTTACCAATCTCCTTTAACAAACGAACGAAACTGTTTGATATTTCCACCGTATTACAAAGTACAAGAAATGAAACAAACCTGCTATCCACCGTCCTCAATAATAGAAATTACTAGTACCACTGCGAAAATATTACAACTTCAAGATTTATTGGATCACACTGCAGCTAGAATTTTGTTGATAGATTCCGTGTATAAGAATGGATTTAAACATTTACTTCTATACTGTACGAGTAAATGGGGCTGTGGTTGCTCGTCTGGACAAAGCCAGTACAAACAGAGACTTCCAGAAGAGTCTGAACAAATTTCTGATGAAAATTTGTTTATCGCTTCTTTGGTACCTATTAAATTAATTAACGAGCTAACTGGCGAAGTCCTTTGGTAAAATCCGGTACCTTCTTCCGTTCGTTTTTGTCGGCCTATATCTATAGAATTTAGCAAAGAAATTCCCGATAAAACTAAAGCTGTTGTGAATGAAATAAAATCACAGATAAATTCATTGAACCCAACATTCATTAATAAAAATGGTGACGGGGTCCAAGTGAAGCATGAACTCTTCCTTACTATGATAGATGGCAAAGTAGCTCAGGTGTTAACAGATACACCTTCCGGTTCCACGTGTACCATATGTGGAGCTACTCCACGGCAAATGAACGACTTGACTAAAGTGACTGCAAGGCCTGAAAATGAAGATGCTTTTCAATATGGACTAGCAACATTACATGCTTGGATTCGATGTATGGAAATGATTTTACATATATCTTACAACCTTTCTTTCCAAACATGGTCCGCTAACAGCGAAAAAAAAACGGCTAAAGCAAGAAAAGAAAAGCCAGGTACAAAAACGTTTTCGTGACGAGCTAGGATTGATTGTCGACCCACCACGACAAGGTACTGGTAATACAAATGACGGCAATACAGCCAGAAGATTTTTTTATAATTCAAGCTGCTCTGCTGAAATTACAAGAGTAGATATTAATTTGATAAAACGTCTTTAAATAATTCTGCAGGCTCCTTCATCAGGTATAATGATAGATGCTGAAAAATTTGGCAGGTACGCTATGGAAACTGCCAGAAGTTATATCAGTAATTATTAATGGTATTATATGCCATCATCAGTACACAAAATTTTGATACATGGCGAAAGTATCATAAAGCATTTTGCAGTACTCCCTATTGGTCAACTGTCAGAAGACGCACAAGAATCCCGTAACAAGGATTACAAACAATTTCGCCTACATCATGCTATATAAAGTGCTCCCGATCAGCTACAAATGAAGATGTGTTTCATACCCTTCTTATTATATCATTAGAAAATCATATATCAAAAACGTGAAGGAACTGGATGAGGATACCCTACACCTTCTGAAAGTTAACGAATTAATAACAGATCCTGAAGCTACCCAAGTTTGATCATTATTACATATATTATACATATTTTTTAAGCCAAATGATTACAATATAAGTACATACTTATTTCTTTAATTATTTTCTAGAATATTTTGTTTTATAAAATAGTTTTTATTGACTTGTGTTTTATTTTTTTATTGACTTGTGTTTTAGAAATAAGTTTTAGGAAAAAATACTTATAAATATAGATAGTTTTAATAGCTCATAGAGAAATAAAATTATTTTTACATCAAGTTGAAATTGACTTTGATTTTTTATACAGTATATTAAAATTAATTAAATTCAAATACGTCTCATTTAAAACCTTATATACTACTTTATATGTGTGCAAAATTTCACAGCTTAATCGTTAGTAATAAAAAAGTTATGGATTTTTAGGCCGAAACACACCTCGATTTTCCACAGCGGCTCCACACCTTCCTATCCGGAACACAATTGCTCTTAAAAACAATTATTATGACAGTAGGAATGGTACTGAGTACCTTGGCGGGCGGTGGTACTACCCCGGGCGAACTCTAGGCTCTACCAATACGCGACCACGCGTCTACGATGCGACTCCTGTCAGACAAAAGTGTCAGATACATACAAATTTTGGGTTGCGTTGCAGTCGCGTAGCTAATGAATAGCGTTGTGTGAGAAGTGCCTAAGTCGTGGTAATTATAGGGTCGGAACAAAAGACTATCTCGACTCGCGATAAGGCATCGGCCACTATGTTATCACTACCGCTTATGTGCTTAATAACGGTAGTAAACTCACTAATTAAACCAAATTGACGAATATGTCTTGGTGACTCTTTACCATTATTACTTTTGGAAAACGCGTACGTTAATGGTTCGGTAAAGGATCGGTAAAGATCGTCAGCTGTCGTCCTTCAATTAAATTTTGAAAATATTTTATTGCCAAATATACAGCTAAGAGCTCTCTGTCATAAGCGGAATATTTTTGCTCAGTTTCGGACATAGCTTTAGAATAATAACCAAGAGGTAACCATATTGTGTTATAGGCTTATTACACCATCCTAAATTTAGTCGCCTAAATCTGGAGGGCTACTACGAAATCCGAATTACTAACAACGTACGAAGTTTGATTTCAAAACGTCATACGTCAGTTTCATACAATACAATTTTCATAGTAGGAAACTTCTGAAACGACTAAGGCACTTCTCTCACAACGCTATTCATGAGATACGCGACTGCAACGCTACCCAAAATTAGTATGTATTTGACACTATGTACTGACAGGACGATGCGTCTCCTGTCAGTGAAAAGTGTCAAATACATACTAATTGAAGTGAAACTTCTTTATCGGGGTGGTTAAATAATTTTCGTCACATTTGTTGGTTACGCTTTGACGCGTTACGCTTTTGACGCGTTACGCGCCATGTCAAGATTATGTTGATTACTTTGGAGGTAGATATTTTGGTAATGTATCCAATTATTACTTTGTTATTGACTTCTGGGACTATTTATAAATTTTAAATGTTACCTTTTTTAATGTTTCCTGTATTCCTTCTTTATTTTTATTGATACATTTCTGTAACTTTAAATACGATTTCTTTTGATTGTTTACTTTGATGACATTATTTGTCAATGTAACTCTGACGTCTCTTTAAACGGCGTAATGTTTGTATTTAGTTTTTAAGTGTATTTTTATTTTTATTGTTATTATATTATTTATTTTGCCTCTCTTACGGTTGGTTCAGACGAAGTAGTACTTTTTTTATTTAGAAAAAGTATTTCGGAGCAAAATTACTAAAGTGGTAGTTTCATTGAAATAAACACGAACAAAACAAACACCATACAATTGTGTTTAAAATAACAAAACCAAGACAACCACAGACCTCTATCTATTCACAATCTTATTAGAAAAAACCTACATTTTCTTTTTACGATTCTAATAAGATTGTGATTTTTATCTATTTGTAAGTTTACAATCTTATTAGAATACAATCAAAACAAAATATTCGCTTGACATTGACATGACATAATATGGACAGACTAGCTAAAGATTAATGTTTCGTTATACGGTATGCAACTACTAGTCTTTTTGGTAAAATATTTAAGAAGTTTCACTTCATACGTGTGTACACTAGTACACGCACACATTTTTTTTGGGTAGCGTTGCATTCGCGTATCTCATGAATAGCGTAATGTGAGAAGTGCCTAACGTGTGATGTTTCGAATTCGGTTGCTCGGATTTCGTAGTATCCTCCTGATTTAGATGACTAAATTTAAGTCCATTCCAATTTCGAGGGCTACCTAAAGCAGGTCCGCGTAAAGGTGGAAGGGCACCAAGACGAAAAGTGAAATCGATGATCGCAACTGACACACCGAATAAAAATGAAATACAAACGAGAGAAGAAGAAAAGAAACGTAAACAGATAAAGGCGATTGCAAAAACAAAGAAAAGAAAAATTTTACAAGAGAGTTCTAGTGAAGATGAAGATCATATGAGTGTTTATTCTGAAGAGGAATCGATATTTGAAGATGAAGGTAACTTATTTTCGCCAGAAACTAATGAAACAAGACAAAATAAGAAACGGAAATTGAAAGAGAAAATACCATTTACAGTATGTCCTGCATGGAAGGCCTACAATGCTAAAAAAGAAGAACAGAAAAGGAAACAAATAGAAGAGAAAGAATTGCGTGCTAAAAATAGAGAAGAAAAAAGGCTTGAGAAACTTAAGAAGAAAAAAGTGTCAAAGCAAAGAAATAGATCTGATTCTTCCGAAACTGAAACTGAAATAATATATGCCGAAAGTGATGAAAGCGTAATGTCTAAAGGATCGGAATCGGATCACACACCATTGAGTATGTTAGTTCCTTCTCAACAAAAATTATCAAAGGGAAGTTACGTTATAGTTTTATATGAGGAGCAACATTTTCCTGGAATCATTGAAAATGTAAGTAAAAACGAGTTTGAAGTAAGCACGATGACATTTTCAACCGGAGACACTTATAAATGGCCAGAGAAACCAGATAAAATGTGGTACCAAAGAAAAGGCATTGTTGAGTGCATTCGTCCTCCAATATTGATTAACAAAAGAGGATTTTACAGTGTAAAAGAAATGCAAAAATACTCTATTTTTACGTCTTAAATTGTTGCTATTTTTTAAGATATTTTTGATTGTTATAAAGAAACTGTGTCAACACACAGTGATTTATATTTTATAAGTGTAAAGTGCAATATATGCACAAATACTCTTTACTTACAGGATATCTAGTTATTGAATTAGGTAGCAGAAAATTATAAATGTTGTTGATTAATTATAATACTGATCTCGTAAATTAATAATGTATGAAAGACTGATTAAGTTATGTTTGTCAATTACTTCTTAATAAATAAAAACGAAATATGAGTGTAATTTATTTATTTATGGAAATTATTGCCTTTTACTGATTTTTTTTTCCAATAGATCCAGTCTGCCCCAGTCGATTCACTGTCACCCATGCATTGATCCAAAGTGACCCATTCCTGGGTCACAGTGGATCATTTCCCATTTTTGTTTAAAGTGACTGTATCTTGTAATATAATGTAATACACACCATTAAATGCCGTTTTCTTTCAAGATTAGATACTTATGTTATGATTTAATTTCAGAGATTAATAATTTAGCCATAAATTTAGGAGTAACATTACTTAAAAAAAAGTGATCCACTGTTACCCAATCTCCCCTACACTTCCTTATGGCTATCGCACCTGCGCACGTCTCATTTAACACGTTCTCTGTTAACGCGGTCAGTGCTGACCGACAGTGAAGTTTCCCTTTAGGCCTATTAAAAATTATAAATCTGTTTAAAATTTATTAAATTGTTTTTTTGCTTATATGCTTTTATCTTTTACTCAAATGTTACTTGGTTGTAACAAAAATCAATTTGAGTTATTATTTATGGAAATAATTAACGTCAGGCAGCATTGACCGACGCGGCCTATAGAGAGAAAAAAACGGTTTTCCGTTACAGGAGGCCGCGCGGGTCGCAGTGTCGGGCAGCCGTTCGCACTCCCCCGCGTTCGTTTGCGATAGAAATCGATCTTCTCAATAAAACTTTAAACTTAAGTATTAGTGATGATGAAGAACATATTCCTCCCCCCGTATGAACAATAGGCGTTTGCGGATCATGTCTACAAGTGAGGGCAGTGAAGCCGAAATTAATGTCGCAATCCAGGATTTACAAGGAACTTTATCGTCTAAGTGGACAGATCCCATAGGTAACCAAAGAAATATAATTCCCTTTACTGAATGTTGTGGCATGCCGGTTTCTATTCGCACTTCAATGATTGATAAATCTCCAGCTGATTTTTATGCACTTTTGGTGACAGATAGCCTTTTACAAGAAATCGTTGAATGTACTAATGCTTTCGCAATAACTAAGATAACTAACACTGCTGAAGCTTCGAAAAATGCACGAATTCGCTTATGGTCTGAAACTAATCTTTCTGAGATGAAAGTTTTTTTTAGCTTGATTTTGTTTATGGGCTTGGTAAAGCTTCCGAAACTTGCTGATTATTGGTCCACGGATGAAATCATTGGCCAAAATTTTCCTCGATCTGTAATGTCTAGAAATAGGTTTGAGCTGCTCTTAAAAATGATCCACTTTTCCCAAGATGACGATAATAACAAATCGAACCGACTTCACCGCGTTCAACACTTACTGGATATGCTGAACTTTATTCCCGGTCAAGACATACTCGTATATGTATTGATGAAAGTATGGTTCCGTTTCGAGGACGTTTGCTATTTCGCCAGTATAA
Organism: Hesperia comma; assembly: GCA_905404135.1. Lineage (NCBI taxonomy): Eukaryota > Metazoa > Arthropoda > Insecta > Lepidoptera > Hesperiidae > Hesperia > Hesperia comma. The sequence continues at coordinate 16,524,805 of FR990015.1, read as the reverse complement.
TAAGCAAAAACGTCATAAGTACGGGATCAAACTCTTCAAACTGTGTACCCTACCTGGTTATACATTTAAAATAAATATATGTATATGCTGGTAAACAAAACGAAGAAGTGAATGTCACGCATTAAAGAGTTGTAATGAACCTTTGCCAGGACTTACTTAATAAAGGATATTCGTTATACACAGATAACTGGTACACAAGTGTACCCTTAGCCAGAGAGCTCCTGGAAAATGAAACACACCTAATTGGAACTTTACGGAAAAATAGGAAGCATTTTCCTAAGGTTGTAGTTTCTACAAAGCTGAAAAAAGGCCAGTTTATAGCGAAAGAAAGTGAGGATGGAATAACTGTTCTACGATGGAAAGATAAACGAGATGTGTTGGTACTTTCCACAAAACATTCAACACGTTTTGTTTCCGTTACCAAAAATAATAAAACTACAATGAAACCGGCTATTGTTGTAGATTATAACAAGGCGAAAGGAGCAGTAGATTTGGCTGATCAAATGGCAGCATATCAAACTCCATTAAGGAAGTCCCTTAAATGGTATAAGAAACTGACATTTGATCTAATTTTGAATGTGGCAATGGTAAACGCTTTAGTTTTGTATAAAAGCGTCACAAATAAGTCCATACCTATTGTAGATTTTAGAAAAGAAATACTAAAGAGTTTTATGTCAAAACCTTCAATACCCAGAGCATCTTCGGGTCGAACGACAAGAAGAAAGCACGTTCTTGAGAAAAAGGCAGGACCTTCTTTGAAAGTGCGTCGGTATTGTGCAGAATGTTACAAAAAAAATGTGTCTATATTTGGACGTGTAATAGCCAGAAACAAGACCAAAAAAGTACCTACTTTCTGTAATGCTTGCCCAGACAAACCATTTCTTTGTGTTGAGTGTTTTGCCAATGTTCATATATAATTTTATAGGTATTTTTCATTACTGTTATTTTTTTCAATATGGCTATTTGATATCGGTGTTATTTACCAATATGTTAAAGAAAGTTTTAGTTTTCATTCAGTTTAACTTTTAGAAAAATAAACGTTTTGTTTTTAGTGGTTTTTCAATAAATTTCTCTGTATGGTAATTGTTGTTTTTTTTTTCTAAGTTCCAAACTTTTTCAAAAACCAAGTTGATATTTATAAGCTAGAGGGCCACGCGGGTCAATTAACATGATATTTAGTTTGACAGCACTGCCCGACGGCCTGTAAGAACGAAATGAAAACCCTCGTAAAATGCGGTCAGCAGTGACTGATGCGGCTTGAACTGAAAGTCTATATGTCAACCAACACTGACCGACACGGCCTGAACAGGAAACTGCCTTTTTTTTCTCGGCATAGAACGTGTTAACGCTTTTATTCCACGCATATTTTCTTACGGTTTTACTATCACATTTTTTTTCAGTTCGGTCGCGCAGCAAAATCCCTATCTCCTCCAAGCCTGCCGTAAGGAACTTCGTTCCAAAAGGGGGGGAATATTGTGGGGACCCATCTTTGTGTAAGACTTATACACATGTACACACATTTACCTGTTAATTGTAACCTACATATGTAAATGTGAGACAGTGACGCTTGCGCAGCGACACGTCACGGTCGCTTGCGCCAATAAATCAGTGGATGTGAATCGTCGTTTCAATAACCATCCCTCGTCACTCACCCAACATCGTATGGTATATTAGGCACACATATATACACCCACATATATACCGTATAGTTTTAGTTTTCTTTTACTTTTTACAAGTTTCGGTAACTTTGCTCTTTGCCCGGAAACAACGGAGAAATGCAGAAAACTGGAAAAGAAATATTGCTAAGAAAATGAAGTAAGTACTTACATAGGTTTGACCATGTTATTATCACGTGATTTTACTGCATATTTCCTCACTGTTTTATTTTTATTACGAAAGAACTAAATACTTAGGTATATTATCTTGTAAATAAATATATTATAATAACATTACTTTTTGAAGTTATACTTCTTTTGGCGCGTTATGGAAATTTGATGAGGGTGAATTTGCGCTCTCCGACTCCTAATTTTAACAGCATGAAATTCGTTTTGCGGTGCGCGCGCAGCTGTATGAAGTTGCCGGCTAACCACTCATACTGATTGGCCAATTTGCATTTTCAATGTAAAGTAGCGTCATCTGACAACAAAATTAAATAGAAGTACTATTTCAACACGTTACAAACAGTACCTCGTAGAAGTTATCCTAATGTTTCATAGATGGCGTTAGTATGAAACATTTTCATGAGTTCACGGCTATTTCAACACGTTACAAACAGTACCTCGTAGAAGTTATCCTAATGTTTCATAGATGGCGTTAGTTTCCATACGCTAAAGAAGTATAACTTCTAACGCGTGTACATAAATACACACACTCTTTTTTTTTATTGTTTAGGTATTCAGCAAAAAGTGTACCTGAAAGAGTATGTCAACATGCTACAAAATCTTTTCAATGTAATTCTTTAACAATGGCAAATTTTATGGTTTTACATTAAAAAAATACAGTTATGAAAACAAAAAGATCAAGATTATTTTTAAACTCTTGTAGTATAAATAATACAAATAGAGGTGAAAATTACAAAGGAAGAAAACAAACTGCAATAAAATATTCTGTTATAATAAATAATAAGAAAATACGTATATGCAAACATTTCTTCTCATCTATTTATGTTATTACGAAACACAGGGTTTCCTAGGTAGGAGATATAGTCATCAGCGAAAAACGCGGTGGAAATCACAAGGAGAAAAAGTATGGGCCACAAAAAGACTCCATTCATAGATTTATATCAAAGTTAAAATGTGTTGAAGCGCATTATTGTAGGCGATCCAAGACAGCGGAAAGAATATATTTAAGGTCAGATCTACATATAAGAAAACCGGCCAAATGCGAGTCGGACTCGCGTACGAAGGGTTCCGTACCATTATGTATAAAAACGCCAAAAAAATCTGGTCTGTTGTATAAAAGCCTCACTTAAATATTTAATGATGCAAGTTTTACATAACAATAAAACTTGTATTATTGGCAGAGACGATGCACAGCATCTGTGAGAGTGCGTCAACTACTTCCCTTTTACTTACAACCAATCAGAGCTCCTTCCGGTCAATCTCGGCCAATCAGCGCAGAGTACAGTCACGTGGTCTCAGGTGATCGCTACCTGCGATAGTAACTTACAGATTTGCCTCATAGAAGTCTCTCACCAGGAGGCCTTAAATGGATGCTGTGCATCGTCTCTGCCAATAATACAAGTTTTATTGTTATGTAAAACTTGCATCATTATTGGGCATGTGACGATGCACAGCATCTGTGAGAGACGTGTTTATATCTCCTGGTGACCACGAACGACGCTATGTGATAATCTCTAAAAAAAAGGTAAAAATGAAGTACCTTAATGAAAAACAATATTATATTTTCAAAAACGAAGGAATAATTAAATATCACACAGGTGATCCAAAATCATTTATAATAATAAAACAATTAGCTATACGCTTAATGAGTATTAAATTAAAAATTAAATCATATTGGCTCAAAATTTGCCGCAAGGTTAAATTGTGAGGGATTGGATTTTCCTATAATCTGTTTGTGATAATATTTTGCGAAAGTATTTTGCCTGCGCCAGTTGCCCCGTGCGAGGATCTCTTCTGTTGAATAGTTTTCGTACCAATTTAAGGATGCTACAGCCGAGCGCATGCTGCCGGGCGTAGCAAATATGCCTGCATCCCTAAGTATTGATTTTACCCAGTTCCCTATGACCGTCCGCGAAGCAGGCTTATTAGGACCTCGTATTGTAATAAATAAGTTATTATGACACTCGGCAGTGCGTCTTTCGGCACCCAAAAGAATAACCTGTCTTAGCCAATATAAAGGACATATACTTTTATCATTATGTTGTAGCAGCTTCCATCCTGATTGCCGGTAGGTAGAACTGTCCGTTTTAGAGCCGAACGTTGGGTATAGGATACAAAAATCACCTTTATCGATGTAAAGATCCGAAGAAACTTTTAGCAAGGTAAGGTCATGGACACGTCTTCCTGACGCAAGCAAGAGGATGGAAGCTAATCTACGCGATGCTTCAAACAATGTTTTATTAGTAAGGGGATTTGCTTGCAACCAGGCCACAAGATCGCTGGGATCCCAGATAGGAGGTTTCTCTGGCTTTGGTTTTTTAAGGGAGATAGCTTTCAAAATGTGTTTAACCCAAAAATTTGAACTTAAATTTTCGTTATTAATAGGCTTCCCAAAGGTTAAAACAACAGATTTATGCAACAAAATCGTAGGATAAGCCAATCCCTCTTCAAGGTACAAGTATGCTAAAAATTTTGATAAACTGACACCATGTGGATATTTAAAGTTAAAGTTATTTGCATGACACCACTTAACCCATCGGCACCATGCCGGTTGATATGTCTTCAATGTAGATTCTCTCCAGCTAGATGTGAGTAATGACTTTTCGGCTTGAGACCAACCATCGGTAATCTCGCTCCAGCCCCAATTTTCCAAACATAGAGCTCCATGTCCTGTACTCGAGGCGGAGGTAGACCGGTGCTCCGATCTACCAGCATTCGATCTAAATTCTTGATTTTCATCGGTCTGCTGAGTGCTCTGCGACGAAGGTCCGGCAGCCAAAATGCCCTCTTCCACATCGGTGCTACTAAGAGGAATATTCCCTGAGCAGAGTTCAGGTGATGTAAAACGCGCGGTAGAAGGCTCGGAGGCGGAAATACCCAGGCTAATCGGAAGTTCCACTCGCGACTGAAAGCATTGCAAAACTGGGCTCCGCGATCCCGGCTGTCCTTCGTTACATACCTTCTGACTACCCTTGTTTCTCTGCTGGCAAATAAGTCTATCTGGGGAGTGCCGAAGTGATGGAATATAGTCCTGACGGCTGGCTGTAAGAGATGCCATTCGGGAGCAATCTTTCCCCTTGACAATTTGTCCGCTATATCGTTGTATTTCCCTGGAAGGTATTCTGCCGAAATTGAAATATTCCATTGGTCTAAAATCTTTAAAAGGCGATGAGTCATGTTGAGTAGCGCCATGGATTGTGTGCCTCCTTCTTTTTGCACGTAGGATATAACTGTGCGATTGTCCGATTGAAATATCAATTGGCATCCTTGCAGACGATGTTTGAAGCGGGATACTGCTGCTATGACCGCATGCATTTCCTTGCGATTGCAATGCCAACGCTGTTGATGGGGTTTCCATCTCCCTGATGTCGTTTGCTCGTCCAGTTGGGCCCCCCACCCGTAGTCTGAGGCATCTGTGGTTAGAAAATGTTGAGGTAATCTCGGGTGCAAGCTGCTTTTTATTTTGGTCATCTCCAATGTTCCAATCCACCACTTCAAGTCGTTCAGGCACGCAAGCGGTATTTGAGTTGGTTTCTTGGCAGCCCGAGAGCCCTCGATCCTGCAAAACCTCTGAAGATGCCGGCAATGTAGTCGTCCTCTCGGTACAACAAAATTTGCAAAATTGAGAGTGCCCAAGAGGATCTGAACCTCCTTCAAACACATCTTTTTCTTGAAGAGAATTTGTCTTACCAATGTTGTTGTCGTATGTATTTTCCTTAGTGGGAGACTTTTGAAATTTCGATTTGTGTTCCAGATCAACCCGAGATACTCTATTTCCTGTGTGGGAATAGTTATAGATTTTCTGTAATTTATAGTCCAGCCTAACGTCTCGAGAGTCTTTAAGGCCAATTTCACCTGTGTTTGTAGAAGGGTTTTCGACTGGTTGGCTATTAAGTAGTCGTCCAGGTAAACAAGGACCCTCAAGCCTCGAGATCGAAGAAATTGGGCCACCCAATTTGTCAATGCTGAGAAATTCTTGGGTGCACATGAGAGGCCGAATGGTAGGCAGGACATCTGAAGTACTTGACCTCTGTAAACTAATCTCAGAAACCGTCGATGGCACTTCGTTATGTTTACGTGGAAGTAAGCCGAGGACAAGTCGATTTTTACCATCCAGTCCTGTTCCTGAAGAAACTGAGGAATTTGAAAGTGAGATATCAACTTGAACGGCTTTGGGATGATATGTTGATTTAACCGTTTCAGGTTGAATATGGGTCGGTCGCTCCCGTCTCCTTTCTTTGTTAGGAACATGGTTGACAAAAAACTTGGTCCCAGACATTTCTGATCCGGCACTTCTAATACGCCCTGGTCTAATAGAAGGTTGATTTGCTCCGTCATCTTGGCTGATTGTGCTGTTTCGAACCGACGAAGGGCTTTCGGTGAAGGATATACTAGGATTGGTTTGGAGGTAAATGGCAGACGCATCCCCGTAATCATTTCGAGGAGAGCCTTCGGAGCTCCAAGCATCTGCCACTGCCTCCGATACGCTCGGAGGCAGCCTCCATAAAAGCTGTTCGTGGCCGGCGGTGAGTCATTTATGAGACTGCTTTTTAAAACCATTGGAGTCTTTCTTGAAAGGCGCCTTGGACTTTGTCGGTTGTTTAAAGGAAGAGTTAGGCTTACCTTTTCTGTTAAACACTTCCTGTTCACGCGAACGAAAGGAACGATCGCCAGTATTGGTCCTGTTTGTAATATTCTTAGCCTTCACGCTTTGCTTTGGTGGTTCCTTGTCCGACTTAAACCAGGGATGAACCCACTTATCAATGCCACCGGTGTTTTGGATATATGAACGAAGCTCGACCTCGTTAAACAGGCTTTTCGAACTTGGAGGTATCTTACGCAGACCCTCTCGCAAGTTCTTGTTGGGGATCTCGCCCAGGATACGCTCCCGGCGAGTTTCCACGTATTCAGCTCGCTTTCCGCAAACAAGCTGCATTATGTCCTCACTAGTTTTGTGGAACTTTGAGTTAGACTGAAATAAGCTCGATATTTTATCAAAAACACTAGATGCCGATAAACGAGTATCCGGTGACGCAGCCCAATCGACAAACTGTTGTAGGTTACGAGTTAGCAATTCACGTTGCTGTAGTAAAGCATTACTCAACGCGGCCACCATATGTTCCGAACTAGCCACATAATCCTTGCCTTTTATGAACTGGCGAAGTTCATCATTGACCTCCAATTCCACAAATCCTGGGGTTGCGTGATACGATTTTAAAGTCTCAGTATATCTTACATCCTTCCAATATGACTCATTAAAGCGCTGGAGAGCCTCGAGCTTCTTGACGCGCTCCGGATCCGCATGAGGTATTTTCGGATCCTTCACCGCCGTATTTATATTGCTTAGATGTAAGCTGGGCGGCTCGCTTGAACATGTGGCAGCAGCCGGTCGAGTCAAGGAGAAGTCAAAAGACTGCGAGCTAGGGCCAGGCATCGGTTCTACACCGGATACGGGCTCCCCCGGGGACGGCAAGGGTCCGCCAGGTAGCTGCGATAAGGCAGGGTCAGTAGGCGAGGTAAAATATTTATGCCATAACAAATTTGTCAATGCGCTTACTTGATAAGTTAATTTATCTATGTTAGACTTACCCTGTTTGCCCCTTTTTACCTGGGGTTGAGAGTCGTCCGATTCAGCGGAGCTCGAGTCGCTTGACGACGATGACTGTCGGCAGCGCTTACGAGCGGCTGCCCCTCGGTCTGGTGATTCCGGTAATTCACATGGTGAACCCAACAAATCACCTGGTAATCCGTTTATTTCATCGTCGGCCATTGCAAATAAATGGCGAGCTCACTCAAACTCACTTAATATTTTCACGAACTTAAAACACTGAGGTTAACTTTGTAGAACAAATTTTAAGTGACTCCTTAAAATAGGTGTTCACTGTTCGAGAAGTAACGACGCTATGAGGCAAATCTGTAAGTTACTATCGCAGGTAGCGATCACCTGAGACCACGTGACTGTACTCTGCGCTGATTGGCCGAGATTGACCGGAAGGAGCTCTGATTGGTTGTAAGTAAAAGGGAAGTAGTTGACGCACTCTCACAGATGCTGTGCATCGTCACATGCCCAATAATTGTTTTATTGTAGCCACATATTACGCCCAACACCATCTCTTGGACCGAATGGTAACTAAACTTACGTCGAATGTATGGACACCCACTTAAATATTTTATTCTGTTTTTTAGTATTTGTTGTTGTAGCGGCAACAGAAATACATCTTCTGTGAAAATTTCAACTGTGTAACTATTACGGTTCATGAGATACAGCCTGGTGACAGACGGACGGACGGACGGACGGATGGACAGCGAAGTCTCAGTAATAGGGTTCCGTTTTAGAGCGCTTGTAGACGTCCATTTTTTTCACCGGATAACGGACCGTGTTTTTTGCCGGATTCGCGGTGGTGTATGAATTATAATGAATGTGTGTACATGCACCGGACATCGGTCCGGCGAACAATTTACGCCGGATGCACCACCCCTTCCCCTCGGCGCGACGGACACCGGTCCGGTGTAAGAAATGGCGGTCATCCACGCCAGTGTATTGGTGCGTGTTGACGCTGCCGGACGTATTGCCTGTTTTCTGTTAATTGAGTGCCGTCTACCTGCGTTCTTTTTAAAAATGGGTGATATTGACATGGAATTGTTAATAAGTTTGGTTGAAAATAGGCCTGTACTGTGGGACAAAACCCAAGAGTGCTATAAAAATAGACAGTCGAATTTTGCCGCTTGGAGAGAAATTTGTCTTGCGTTAAATGAAGGTTTTGAAACGATGTCCGAGAAAGAAAAAAATGATTTTGGTAAGTAACATTTTATTTTCATTATTTTTATGCATGTTGATTTTGCCATGGTACTCGCCCTACTGGTGACATGAAATACTCTGCATATTTGTTACGAATCATATTTGCTGTTACATTACCTCGTGTTGAATGGGAACGAGGCAAATGGCATAGAGTAGACACCATGTGTGAACTAGCATTGTCAGTAGCATTATTAGCAATACCCTCTACTTTATGAATTATGTTTTGTAATAAGCAGCATGTTTTTACAATGTTAACAGCAGTATCTGTTGAAACATTTAATGGTCTACGCAAAATCCTCCATTTATTGGATAAAATACCAAATGCGCATTCGACGTAGCGTCGCGCTCTTGTGAGACGATAATTGAAATTTTTTTTTATTGAGTCAAGTTGATGCCCACCGTAAGGACGAAGTACGTGTTGATGTAAAGCGAAAGCTTCATCAGCAACAAATACATAAGGTAACTCACTGCCTGCACCTGGCAACTGCTTAGGTCGAGGAATATTTAATTTATCGCCTACTATTCTTTTCCAAAATTCTGTTTCTTTAAATACTGCTGAATCGCATTCTTTGCCGTAGGCTCCAACATCAATAAAAACAAAATTATAGTTTGTGTCTACCACGGCCATTAATACTATTGAGAAATAGTGCTTGTAGTTGAAAAACATTGATCCACTTTCTTCTGGCTTGATGATTCTAATATGTTTGCCGTCAATGGCTCCCAAGCAATGAGGAAAATTTGCATTCGTCTCGAAATTTTTTGCTATTGTTAACCATTCGTCTTCCGGTGGTAGTTTCATATAAATTGGAGAAAGGGTTTCCCACAATGCTTCAAATACTTCTTGTACAATACAGCTGATAGTTTTTATACCCATTCTGAAACTGTAATGTAGATCACTAAATGTGTTCCCTGCAGCTAAATATCTGTAACAATTTTTTCTTTTTTAGGCAAAGATATCATAAAAAAATGGAACAATGCAAGAGATAACTGGATGAAATATCACAAAAAAGTTAAGGAATGTAAATCCGGCTCTGGTGCAAAAAGTCTACGAAAATATAAATTCTACGATCAAATGCTCTTTTTGTGTAAAATTGTGACTCGCCGAACAACGGAAGCAAGTATTACATCAGAAAAAAACATCACACAATCTCACAACAAAGAAACTGACTCACAAACCAATAATGACCCTACCGCACCAGCCAATACTACCGATTTAACAAAAACAAGCAAGAAGAGAAAGACAGACTGTAGCGAAGTTGATCGACAAATGCTTACTTTAATTAAATCAGTTGAAGATGAAGACAAGAGTAAGAGTATGTGTTTTTTCAAAGGTATTGCTCCGATTGTAGACAAGTATAGTGATGACGATTATGTTGAATTCCAATATGAAGTCATTAAAGTTATGAGAAATTTAACTCGGAGATATCAAGCGTCCATGAAGCAGCAAAATTACAATTACAATATTAATCGAGGCTACACTACGGCTACACCCGACTACAGGATACACGAATATCAACCAACACAACCCATTCCATCGACATCCAGGATGCCCTATGAATATCAGCCAACACAACTCATTCCATCCACATCCAGGATGCCTCAAGAACTCATGCAGCAAGATGATTCCCAATCTTCAATTATTACTGAATTAAGTTCAATCACATCGCCTGATTACGATTTCGATTTTTCTAAAACTCCTTAATTTATTTTTTGAGTATAATAAAACCATTACTACCTACTAAATTTTGTTTTAATTAATACAGCTTATCGTAACGGCTAATCTCTCTGCCGGGGAAAAAGATTTACGCATGTCAGTATCCTCGTGTCTTATTTTATCATATATGGCTGTTAATAATAGTTGAAAGGTTTCTTTCTTCATCCGAAAATAATTGTAAAATTTAGTTTCATCTTCTTCCAACTGCGTAAAAAGAGTTTGAAATGCACCATATTTTTCCCTTTCCAATAATATAGGATGCACCCACGATGACCTTTTACATTTTTCTATTTCTTTTTGTTTCTTCTTGTACAAATAGTAGGCCAATACGAGTTTTTTTTTCCTATTATTCGACATTTCACACGTGTGTAATCTCTGACTACCAGTTCAAAACTAACGCATATAGACGGCACTCCATCTATCCGGTAAAAAAAATATGTATACAAGGATAGCCGTTTATTGACGGTCCGTTATCCGGTGAAAAAAACGGACGTCTACAAGCGCTCTTACCCTTAGGGTACGGAACCCTAAAAACTGTATGACTTGAAAGTAAAAAAGCAGCGAATGTTATCTCTCTGGAGTAAAGAAGTCTTATTTCCGAAAAATATTTAACAGCAATTATAATATTGGCTTTGAAACACGAAATACTGATGTTTGTTTCACCTATTTAGAGTTATCAGAAATATTAAAATGACCGTGAAAAAAAAGACATTTCGTAATGACAGTAACTTACTGTTGTGTTACTGTGTGGTGTGTGTACGTGTTACTGTTGTGTTACTTACTGACAGTAAGCTATTTGATATTTCAAAAACCGCCGTAATGAGGGTCGCCGTTTTTGTACTCACCAGTTGGCGTCACCGGCGAGTGAGGTCCTGCTGTCAAAGCCCACCCATACATAAACAGTGACAGTGATATTCAGACAAGTGAGAAGCGACAATGCCACAAACTTATCTGACCCGGTGGCCAAAATTGGAACTAATGCAAATGTTATACTGTTGTCAGACAAAGACAAAGACAGTAGCGCCCTTCTTATCGGGTCAGATAAGTTTGTGGCACTGACAGTCAGACCTCACTCTACACTAGCGCCTCTAGCGGCGAATTCACACGCCTTTACCCTCATTGCAACCGCTAGTTGGCGCTGTCATCGCGCACCTAGCCAATAACCATCGCTTGCATTTAATAGCGTCAGAACTATCTCAGAAATTTCTTTCATCCGTTTATTTTTTTACCAATGCATCATGTTACATGAATTCTTTCATCATGGCAAGATATCTGCCATAATTATGGTGGAAAAGGGACTGGTCGACTCCTCGAACAACGCTGGTCTAGACATTTGGCAGTTACAAATTTGTATACGATAATTATTCATTTGAAAGAAATTAAAATGGCAGATTCAATGGTGATGACGTCGCGAAGAGTATCGGTATTAAAAAATTGGTTGTCTGTAAAGTCGGTTTACTGACGATAGTTGAACGTGACAACGTCTTAAGAAAATACTGATGGAATGGTAGCATAATCACTAATAGTCATCCTAAACTATCTTTGAATACTTAGTTATAATTTATTTACTGTTATATTGCAGTTAAAAACCTTTATTAAATATTTTACCAAAAAGACTAGTCGTTGCATACCGTATAACGAAACATTAATCTTTAGCTAGTCTGTGCATATTATGTCATGTCAATGTGCTACAAACAAGTCAAAACAAACCTGGCTGGTTATAAATAATTTCGATAAAAAGCAAAACTATAGAGACGTCAGAGTTACATTGACAAAGGCCGATTGTGCTTCTTTGTCGCTCGTTCCGCGTTCTCGCTTGCACACGGTAACGACGCATGACGTCAGATAACGGCACATAAACGTTATGTTTTTCGTGCGTGCAGCCGATATCGAATTATAAAACGTAACGTTGTCACGTCAAAAAGTTATGTTTGATCTGGAATTCCGAATGGCCATGGTTGTGTTGTGGCTAAAAAAGTCTTATCCACGCTACAACCTGCAGACGCTGCTTTGCAAGCCCGAGGCGCAGGATTGAAAGACGCCATAGCAATCATAAAATGTGTCGAAGATGAAATTATAAAATTAAGATCAAATCAAATGTATAATCTACCTTTGGAGGAGCTAAGGCGGCGTCCTACGTGAGCGACGAAAACGACGCGACGTTGCGATTTTGACGTAAGCGATCAAATCAACGGTATCCCTACTTGCATCCTATGTGACAGTCTGCGACAACACGCGACGTTCTCATTTTGGCGTGTAGCATCGCGTCGTGTTGCGTAGCGTCGCGTCGTATTTGTCGCTCACGTAGGACACCCCGTTAGTCTTTAACAAGCGACGATAACGACGAATCTGAAAATAGGACACAGACCTCGAAGAGGCAAGTAAAAAAACCGAATCGGATGAATGACTATTTGACGTACGACACCTCCTATTCCTCCGCCAAACAAAATATAGAAGAGAACGACGAGACATTTAAGTCGATGAGTATTTCGAAACGTTGGACATACTAATTGCCGAATTACAAAGAAGGTTTTCGGACAACGATGATCTTATCAATACGATTGCAAGTCTCGATGAATTGGATGTAGAAAAAAGGTTCCACTGGATAAAAATAATTGAGTAATGTACTAGCGAATTCAAGATTTATAAAAATTCTACAAAAAAGTCCGCGATAGCATGTCTCTATCTCTTACGGTTGATTTAGAATAACCACTTTTATGTTAAAAATTTTAATTAAAAACAATCCGTTATTTTCAAAGCTATTTTCTGTACTTCAGTATTAATCCTTATCCAAATGAATATGTTAGTTATCTTAGGAATTTAATGCAGATCAAAGTTGCCGTGTATACTATATCAATCAGATGGATAGTTTTTGAGATATTGTCGTTAGAAGTAATTAGCAGCGATACATTTAAAGCTCTGCAAAACAACGTTCTTTCCTTGAGATTGAGATGCCTACGGTGCGGCGCGGCGCGGCCGGGCCGGCGGCGCGGAGCTGCGGGCGGCATATTTAACAATATGATGCAGAGCGACGTCTGGCGGGTCAGCTAGTGCATATACAGGGTGTCCGGCTTCGGTCTGTACAAACTTATAGGGCGTGTAGTATGAGTTATCCTTACTAATATTATAAATGTGAAAGTGTGTTTGTTTGTTTGTTTGTTTGTTTGTTTGTTTGTTTGTTTGTTTGTTACGCTTTCACGTCGCAACAAAGCTATTATATGGTAAGTTTTATGTGTGTGGGGATAGTTAGGAGGGTGGAGAGTGACGTAGGCTACTTTTTACCGCGGAAAAACATCCCATTCCCATGGGAAGATCGATGTTTTGTTAGTTGCTAGATATTCATTTTCGGAGTTGTTAATAGATGGCGGTAATAAAATTCATTTGCAAGTTCTGAATTACGCTATCAAATACTACATGTAATTTACTTAAGTCATAGGCAAATGTAATAGGTTACTTTAGCTCTGCCTCGAGAACTCCCCGCTCCGGCTGTATTCAGTGTACTGCCCGCCCGCTGGCACTATCCTGTTGTCTGATGTCCGCAAGTTGCTCAGCCAACAGGATAGTGCCAGCGGACCAGAGGGACCTTCGAGTCGAGAGCCTGGACGACTTCATCGAGAGACTGGCACGCAACATGTTCGGGCGTGTCGACGCGTCGCGGTTCCCGCATCTGCAGGACCTGGCGCCGCTCCACACCCGTCCACCGGACCGCTGGGCCTTCCCGCGGGACTTGCTGGTTGCGCGGGACGGGCCTAGCACTGACTGATACTGGGGCTTCGTAAGTCGTCGCCCGGCGCTGATCGGCTCCTGCTGGGCTTCCAACCAGCGGGATTCACTCGGTAGGGCCTCGATCGCCTGGGCGGCGCGAAGATGAACCCCATCCCGTTTAAGACTCTGTGGCCTGTAAAAAGGCCACCACACACCGGACTTGACCTATTGGTTAACCACAGATGGACAACCAAGGGCCTTAGGGCCCAGCCCAAGAACCGGCCTGTTTTAACGGGCCGCGAGAGACACCCCCAAAGGGGAACTAACTGTCCCGAGGGCTCCACACACCTCAGACAGGGTGGAGTGAAGAGACAAGAGAGCGAGTAGTAGGCTACTTTTTAGCCTAAATTCCTACGGGAGCGGGACCTACGCGGCTGTTACCTGCGGGTCCCGAAGCGAAGCGCGGGCGGTTCTCTAGTTTTACGAATAAAATTCTTCTACATACTAGGTCTAAATCCGACCCCTCGATCTACAGCCATTTTAATGTTTTAATATTTTTTTTGGACCATGCACAGTAAAAGTACTATCTATAACTTAAGAAGTTTAGGTCCAATCTTCTTCAAAACTAAATTAGTTTTTACTCACTGGTAGGGGCCATCGATTTAACAGCTAAAATAATTCAAAAACTGACTTCTACATATTAAAATAATAAATGAAATGTAGAATTAATGATAAAAATGGCAGTTTTTTTAATTTTTTAAGATTTTTCAGAAAATAGTCCCGGGCATGATTACTTTTTATTAACTCGTCTATCAGATGTCAAGTTAACCTAAACGACACCAAAAACGCAATTCTGAGACAATGGGTAACCGAGCAATCGTTGTTTGAACATAGCGCTCTTTAAGGTGATTTATGACCGAGCTCCGAATTTCATGCGGAATCTGGTAGAAAAATGACATTTTGGGTATTGTTGAGGTAAGAAAGGGACAAAACAGTAATTTTGGGGACTAATGTTATTAAGGGGGGGGGAGGTTATTATTACTAGTGGTTAGGGGGGTTAACAATTTTTGTGAGTGAAATAAATCAACATTTAAATTAAACCTTGTTTTTATTTCTCTCTTTTCCCCAAACTAGTTTGATAGTTGCTAGATATTTAGTTCCGGATGCAGTTAATAGATGGCGACGCCATCATGGCGTTAGTAAAATTCATTTGCAAGTTCTGAATCACGCTATCAAATACTACATGTATCGTTAATTTACTTAAGTCATAGGTAAATATTATAACTTATCTTCCAGTTTAACATATAGGCGCTACTTTTTATCCCGAGAATCCTACGGGAGCGGTACCTACGCGGCTGTTATCTAGGGGTCCCGAAGCGAAGCGCGGAAGGTTCTCTAGTTGAAAATAAAGACAAAGCTCGCGAAGGGAAGACCCACGATAAAGAAAATGCTAAATTGAAATCAATCCACGTCATTACTGCTGACTTGCAGCTGTCAAGTTATGCCCTTCCTTATATGCAAGTACGCTATATTTTAAAACAAAATTAGCTGTACATACGATTTATAATCTAGGAACGAATGAAGTTACTTGTTATTGGTTCGACGAAACTACTTGTGACCTGAAAGCAACAACCTATAGGTACATCGTTTTTTGTGGATTATTTAACCAAGTTATTGGAGAGTGACCCAAAATATATTATCATTTGGAACGATAGATGCACAGCTCAAAATAGAAAGTGTTCTTAACACCTTCCTCATGTTAGCAATGGAGAAGAACATAACCATTACTCAAAAGTATCTTGAAAAGGGTCATAATCATACCCGAGTGGAGGTCGACTCAGTTCACAGTAGGCAGTGTACAGCAGTTGGTACATAATTCCATTCGCCTGCCTTACTGTACTCCTCAGTTTCCCCGATTCTATCAGCAATGTTTTATATGTTCGACAATAATGATTTATCTATACTAATATTATAAAGCTGAAGAGTTTGTTTGTTTGTTTGGTTGAACGCGCTAATCTCAGGAACTACTGGTTCGAATTGAATTTTTTTTTGTGTTGAATAGACCTTTTATCGAGGAAGGCTTTAGGCTATATAACATCACGCTGCAACTATTAGGAGCGAAGAAATAATGGAAAATGTGGAAAAACTGGGAAAATTATTCATTCTCGAGGGCTTTCGTTGCATGCATTGCGAAAACAATTCAAGATACCAAAAATATATGTATGAAAGAATTATTCCTCTTGAAATGATCTAAAAAAATGTCCACGACAGTATATGTCTATCTTTTAAGATTAACACACTAGAACCGTTTTTATGGTAATCAAATTTGGTCGAAATTAATGCATTATTATTGTATCAACGTAATAATATAAATCTTTATCAAATAAATGTGTTGTTGATTAAGATTATTTAACTGTGAACAAATTTGTCTTTGACATCACTTAATTTCAATGAACATCTTAGAAGATATTACAATTTTAAAATAACACCGATATAAAATTCACCCGCGCCACAACATGATGCAGGCCGCGGCCTCGAATTTTGCGGGCAGCGGGGCGGCGGCGGCGGCGGCGCGGGCAACGCAGGCTAGTTCTCGAAACTCGCGGCGACGCTATAGCGGCGTAGTGTTGTGTCGCTGAGATATTTGTTTCATTCGCGAACGAAATGTCTGAACAACGGAGACAACATCTTTTCGATTCAAATTTATTTCTTACACTCGTTTTATTGTGGGCAAATGAAGAAGTGAATACCTACTATAGGACAAGAAAAATAAAAGGCGAGTTTTATCGAAATTGTGAAGAACAGAGACAACAGAGAAGTAATAATTAGATTAATTATCAAAATACCTAACTCCAAAGTAATCAATATAATCTTAAAACATTTACAATTTCAGTTAAAAGAGAAAGTAAAAGTATTAAAAATTGTAAAATAACATAAAATAACAAGTCATAAACAAAGGCAAGGATATTAAAGGAAGTGAACAAGGAAGAAGATAAAGAGGATAAAGATGACAGACAAGGAGTAAAGAAGTAAATAAAGTAATATAACGTATACGAAACCTAAATAAATTGCACAACACTACAATGCGATTGCGCGGGCTGTCACCGTGTGCGTTACCCTAGCAAGAACAGCGAGAGGGATACGAACTATCAAAATAAAATATTATTATAATTAAGTATAGCTATAATTAAAATATTATTTTCACTATTAATTGCTACCTAATTGCTTCCTAAAAACCTAGTAGTCTGGATTCCGTAGCTTTTAAGGATAAATAGTCATTAACAAAAACCGTTTACGAAACTCTGAACACCCTGATTTTATCATTGCAGAAGAAAAAAGTTATTCAAAACAAACTACATTCAAAATAAGTAAGAATATATATATTAAAAATCTTGAAAAATATAAATTTAACAATTATACTTCTTTATCTAAAGCTCGAAATTCATGTTAGTGCAAGTATAATTTAAAGTTTAAGTGTTTTAGTATACAAACAGCGCTTCAAATATACACTACCGTCCAAAAATTTGGAAGCACATCTGTTTTTGGCCAAATCTAAACAACACCTGCTATAGGCGAAAAAAATTTGTAATGAATGTTATCTTTAAGCTTTTTATTATTGTTTACATATTATTAACAAAGGGTTGGTCGGCTCATTAAACATTTTTTATCAATTTCTTATATTTTGACGAAACACGTGTTTTATGACTTAGGACTGCGGTCACCTTAATGAGTGGTTTAAAGTGTTGTTGTCGGTTTTATTTTTTATATTTAACCTTTTTGGGTCCTGTTTAGTTGCACTTGAGTATTGGCACGCGCAAGTTTGACATTAACATCATCTGTGTTCAGAAATTATTGAGTACGGCTTTTCCCGCATTTTTTCTTTTTAAAATGGCAAAACGCAAGCAAATCACGCTTGAACAGCGAAGTGCTATTTGTATGCTTCGAGAGGAAGGATACAGTGAGCGTCAAATTGCAGCAAGGCTAAGAATTTCTTGCAAAGGTGTTCACTACACTCTTGCGAGAAAACAAGAAACGGGGACAAATGCAGACAGAAAAAGGACTGGCAGGCCGAAGACCACGACTATTCAAGAGGATAACTTCATCAGAGTTCTGTCTAAACGAAATCGACGCTTAACAGCGCCACAAATCACAACAACAGTGAACAGCACGCGAGAAACGCCCATTTCAGTAACTACTGTTAAACGACGACTTCTTGCTGTGGGTCTTAGAGGATGTGTTGCTGCTAAGAAACCTAAATTAACACTTCGACACAAGAAAAATAGACTAGAATGGGCGAAAACACATAAAAATTGGACTACAGATGAGTGGGAAAATGTTTTATGGAGTGATGAGTCGAAATTTCAGATTTTCGGATCCAATAGACGTGTGTTTGTACGCCGATCAAAAGAAGAAAGAGCTGCCGAAGCGTGTACAGTGCCAACCGTGAAACACGGTGGTGGTAGTGTGATGGTTTGGGGATGTTTCGGGAAAAATAAACCCGGAAATCTTGTGAGGATAACAGGAAAACTAAACAAAGAAGGTTATTTACAAATTCTTCGGGACACGGCCGTACCCTGCGGACTAAATCTGATTGGCCCTGAATTTACATTTCAGCAAGACAATGATCCGAAGCATTCGTCCAAACTGTGCCAAAGCTTTTTAAAGAAAAAAACAGACGAAAACGTTTTAAAAATCATGAAATGGCCATCACAGTCACCTGATCTGTCCCCAATAGAACTTGTCTGGGATGAACTCGACAGGAGAGTGAAAAATTGCTCTCCTACCAGCTCAGAACATTTGTGGCAGTTATTAGAGAGCGAATGGAGCAAGTTAGACGAAGATTATTTTAGAAAATTAATTAATAGAATGCCTAAAATTTGTGCCGAAATCATTAAAGCAAAAGGTGGCCACTTTGATGAAGCTAAAATTTGATTATATGTCCCATGATTTGTTAATTTTTTCTTTGTATTAGGTTACTATTTGTTAATTTTTAAATTTTTTATCAATATAAATAATTCCAGTTCGTTAAATTTTGTTTTATTTGATTTTATATCACTGCTTCCAAACTTTTGAACGGTAGTGTACGTCGTCACTAAGCGTCACATCGTTCACACAATATACCTAACCTGAGACTGATTTAAGTCATAGAATATACAATGCTCAGATTATAGAACCAAAAGGCAGATATAAAATTCGCAAAGAAAAGCAACGAATGATGTGAAGTCGCTTTTTCACTTTGTGTGCATGACAACCTTAATATCAACTAGCGGTGCACCGTATGGATACGTAATTCTTTTTGTGTAAGGTTGCCAAATGAAAAGTCATAATGTCCCGCAATTTTGTAAATATTGTCATATTTTCAACGCGACGTATTTTTTTTAGAATTATTAATACACACTTACGTGCTTCAAGATTGAGTTTCTTTTATTATTTTTTACTTTTTAAATGTTATTTCTTGTGTCGGGGGTTTTTTAAATTTTTAATTAAATTTTTTATTTTATACTTTTTATTGATAAGAATATTCTCGATTAATTCATAAATATTCTCTTACTGTGCGCTTTCATTTCAGACCCCACACGAGTATATTTGCATACAAACGGCTATTCTTCCCCACTTTCACCCCCCACAACTTTTAAACGGCTCAACTGATTTTCATCAAACATATTTTACAACATGCACCCGTAAGTTTCCTTTAACACAAAAAAAAACTAAATTGATATCGCTTTATGATATCGATTCAACCGTTCGGGAGCTATGATGCCATAAGGAGACAGAGTGAACATTTTTCCCCACTTTCAACCCCAACAACTTCTAAACGGCTCAACCGCTTTTCATCAAACATATCTAAAAACACGCGCCTATAAGTCCCCTTTAATACAAAAAAACTAAATTACTTACTTACTAGTATCCCTATATACGAGTACATTGAGCGTACGGTATAGAGTACTATAGAGTATCGTAGTCGATATCAAGTCTTAAATTTTAAATGGAAAGTTATCTGTGATTTTGATTATACACGGTATAAATAAAAGAACTTTTTGTGTTCGAATATACTTAGGATTTTTTTTTCTAAATCTACATCAACGTTAAATATGAGCAGACCCGCCATTCTGACGCACACGACGCGAGAGCGGTCACCGCTTGACGTTGTCAACCACCGCTCGTTACCCGCTCCTACACCGCCGCCGCGCCGCAGTTTTCGAGGGTCGGTCCATTTGATAACATGCAAAACATCTTGCGCGCCCGCGCCGCCGCCGCCGCCGCGCCGCTGCCCGCAAAATTCGAGGCCGCGGGACGCTGTAAGGAGGAGAGGCGTCGCTAGCGAGCGACGCGGAGAGGGGGGTGTAGCTCTACGAGGTACCATGCCGCGCGGCTCAAACGCGCGGTCGGCTCCCTTCTGAACGGTTGTATGCAGCGTTATTTGTTTTTGCGATATAATATCGTCGTGTAATAATACTTTTTAAATACTATTTCATTTTGTTTTAAGGATAATATTTTGTTTCTAATAATTTCACAATTATTAACACTTTTTTTAGTTTTGATGTAGTAAGTAGGTGTCATAGTTTTCTTTATAGTATTGTTTGTTATAAGGATAATTTTGTTTCTAATATTTTAGCAATATTAATACTTTTTTTTTGTTTTGTTGTAAGTATATAATACCTGTAAATAGGTGTTATCTACATAAATATTCTTATTAAGTTGAGTTTTAGTTTAAGCATACAGTTATCGTTTTACGGTTATTCTTTTGACATATATTTTATCCGATTTACGTAAGTACCAAATACAGGTTCCTAATTATTAAATTAGGTTCCTAATTATTTATCTTACGTTTGTTTTTTTCTTGATTACGAGTTACGGTTTGATTAAGTTTTCATATCTTAAGTTCTTATTTCGTCACTATAATGCCTAGAAAAAGATCTCAGCTTTCTCGGCAGACTGCTACTGCAAAGCGGCTGCGAGTTTTGCGCAGCAATGAAACAGAGGATGAAAATATGCATAGGTTGGCTACTCAACGAGAAATTAGTAAACAAAACCGTGCTAATGAATCGATCATTGAACGTTCGCAGCGTCTAGCCTCACAAAATTTTCGAACTTCGGCAAACCGACAACGGGAATCAAGCGCCGAACGTTCTCAACGTTTAGCCTCACAGAGTTCTCGAACTTCCGCAAACCGACAACGGGAATCAAGCGCCGAACGTTCTCAACGTTTAGCCTCACAGAGTTCTCGAACTTCCGCAAACCGACAACGGGAATCAAGCGCCAAACGTTCTCAACGTTTAGCCTCACAGAGTTCTCGAACTTCCGCAAACCGACAACGGGAATCAAGCGCCGAACGTTCTCAACGTTTAGCCTCACAGAGTTCTCGAACTTCCGCAAACCGACAACGGGAATCAAGCGCCGAACGTTCTCAACGTTTAGCCTCACAGAATTCCCGCACTTTGGCTAACCGCGATCGGGAATCGAGCACTGAACGATCCCATCGATTAGCACAGCAAAATGCACGATCAGCAAGAAATAGAACTCGCAGGCAACATAATTTATTAAATGCTGCGTTTGCTTATGATTGTGCACTTGACTATACTGAGCTAAATGATATTGATATTGGCAGAATGAATAAAATATGCAACTTATGCCAAGCAAAAAAATGGCCGACTGAAACTCCTGGACTGTGTTGTAGTGGTGGCAAAGTATACCAAAATTCTGGAACCAACTACAGTTTTAAAAGAACTGATATCAGGCACACATCCATCATCAATTCTTAAATCACTCAAGGCAATATAATACACTATTTCAGATGACTTCATTTGGTGCCAAAGAGATTCGTGAGGGAAACTTTATGCCCACTTTTAAAGTCCAAGGGCAAGTTTATCACTTGATCGGTAACTTACTTCCAGCTGAAGGGGCACAGCCCGAATTTTTGCAAATATATTTTGTTTCACATGCAGATCAGGTATCCTTGCGCTCAAATCCAAGCTTGCAAATTGATCTTATCGACATTCTCCAAACATATCTTCACGATCATAATACGTATATTCAAAGTTTCAAATACAATCTGGAAAATAGACCACCGAATGACTTCAAACTTATTATTCATGCTGATGTGAAGCCTCCTAACGAGCATCGAGGTCGGTATAATGCGCCAATAGTAGATGAAGTAGCTGTTCTTTTGATAGATGAAGACAAAGGTCCCCGAGATATTGTTTTGACGGCGAGAGATGGTGGACTTCAACGAGTTTCTGAACTTCATAGATCTTATGACCCACTTCAGTATCCTTTACTGTTTCCCTTTGGTAATGACGGATACTGTATAAATATTCCACAGCAGAATACTGCTGCTAGATCTAAAACTGTATCATGTATGCAATTCTATGCATTTAGACTCATGGTGAGAATAAATGACTTTAACAGCATACATTATTTCAAGGGATTATTCAACCAATATTGTGTTGATATGGCGGCTAAAATGATTTCTGAGAGGCTAGACTTCATAAAAAGAAATCAAAAAAAATTGAGAGCAGAAGAGTACATTCATTTAAGAGATGCCGTGGTTAATGATGCGAATATAGACGCTTCTAATGTTGGCCAGCATGTTATATTGCCGTCGTCATTTACAGGATCCCCCAGATACATGAACGAAAAAAGTCAAGATGCCATGACATATGTCAGGAAATTTGGAAAACCAGATCTCTTCATTACATTTACATGTAACTCCGAATGGCCGGAAATAAAAATTGAGTTATTACCCGATCAGCATTCTTACGACAGACATGATTTGGTTTCTAGAGTATTTCATTTAAAACTCAAAAAAATGATACTCCTTCTGACGAAGAAAAATATTTTTGGACCTTCGAAAGGCTTTGTTTACAGCGTAGAATGACAAAAAAGAGGTTTACCACACGCCCACATTTTATTGTGGCTGGCTAACAAAGTACAACCAGATTCTATAGATGCAATAATATTGGCTGAAATACCTGACAAACAACAAGATCCAATTCTTCATAATATTGTCATAAAAAATATTATACATGGTCCTTGCGGATTTTATAACCCTGCGTCACCATGTATGAAAGAAAACATTTGTTTTCTTTCATACATGGTGACGCAGTTATTTTTGTTTCAGATTCCGTCGTGCTCAAATGAATGGTTAGAAATCGAAAAGGGATTTGCACCCAAATTTCCCCGAGCAGTGGGGTCAATAGATGGGAAACATATTGTTTTGGAAAGTCCAATTAACTCAGGATCTCAATATTATAACTATAAACGAACATTCAGTATAGTTTTGCTAGCGGCAGTAGACAGCCAATACAAATTTATTTTTGCTGATGTTGGATGTCAAGGCAGAATCAGCGACGGTGGAGTGTTCACAAACAGTATTTTGTGGAAAAGAATTTGCACCAATCAATTAAATTTACCAGTACCACATCCTCTACCTAATTCAACTGTTGAAGTACCATACATCTTCTTGGCAGATGGGGCTTTTGCCCTTTCAGAACATATCATGAAACCATTTCCTGGTAATCACAACGTAGGCACTAAAGAACGTATCTTTAATCAGAAATTGTCTAGAGCACGGGTTGTTGTAGAAAATACGTTTGGTATAATGGTGACAAAGTTCCGAATCTTCAAAAAACCTATTCAACTACAGCCAGAGAAAGCTAGTGTCGTGACAATGACATGTATCTTATTACACAATTATTTGAGGCGAAGCAAAACTTCTTCACATATTTATACACCACCCGGTACTATCGACCAATATGACAACAACGATGTACTTGTACAACCCGGCTCATGGAGGAGTGAAATGGAAAGAACATGTGCAGTTCGTAATGTACGACACATACCACGCCGTTCACCTGCTACTGCCATGGAGATAAGGAACGAATTTTGTAACTATTTTACTCGCTAAAATCTATTTATTGTAAGTAGGTACAAATAACAAGCAATTAATAAAGTGTTACTTACCGTACCTATTTATAGTTTTATTACACTTTGTGGTGTCACCCAGGAAGGAAACCATCACTTCATAGGCGAACCAAACGGGCTTGTATACGTCGTCCACACCGGCACCAGAACTAAGGGATCTCTTTACTTTAGTTTTATAGCTTCTGTAGCTTGAAAGTAACGAGTCCCTCTTCTTTTTTAAAGCAGCAACTGATATCTCCATAATTACGCTTATGCGCATCCATGCGTCGTGAGTTTTTAATTTGTTTTTGTGGTCCTTTTGGTTAGGATCCCACAAAATGGGTTCCGCTTGGTAATATTCTAAAAACTGTAACTCCAGCTCGTTTGTCCATGTTACGCTCATTTTTTTCACCAATTTCACAACGACGGTGCAGGTCCGAACACTCGAACGACTCGAACAATACTGACCGTCGCGGATTGCGAGTGTGGAGTCATGCACGTTCGCGTCGCGTTCGCGCTTCGCACTCCCTTTGACGCGGGACAAAAAACCGACCAAAATTGGGGAACAAAGCGCGAAACCGCGAAGAATATGCGAAACGGCTCTACACTTAGCGTTCGCGCCCCTTCGCAGCCATTGCGCGCGATCCGCGGGCTAAGTGTGGAGCGGGCTTTACGCCAATACGCAACAGCTGCGTACGCGCTCAGCGATGCATCGCAAAATACGTGAAGTTCCAATGACGTCTCACTGCTACTATGTATTATATTGTTTAGTGTATTATTACGAAAATACCAACGCCGGATTCTAATATTATTTATTTCAGTAGAATAGGAGACTCATAATTCCTCTATTTTTGCAACTCGCAGCTGGGCTTTGCCCCACACAAATGCCTTCGGCATCCGACCAAACTTAACACCTACCATAAAGACCAAACATAAGGAAAGTTATAACTAAAACGCACCTCCAACAAACAATATGGGGCCAGAGATCAATCACAAATCAAAATCAATCAAAAATCAAAAGGTAGAACTTTTATAATTGAAGGGATTTTAACAAAAACTACGTAATTTAATTACGTAACTTTTTACGTTACCTACGTAATTTCTTACGTTTTTTTTTTGTTTATGATGGCAATTTAGTCTATAGAAAAAGTTACACTAAACGGTTATGTTCAATTCAGAATCACATGGTAATGAAAAGTATCTTTTGCAAAAACTACACAACTGCGTGCATTTTTTACAAAAATTACATTTCTGAACGCAGATATGTAGTTTTTGTGAAAAAAATAAACCGTCGGTTCATACTTCATAGCTGTCAAAAATGTCGGATTACATTGCGCCCAACTTATCTCTGAAATGGCAAAAATTGGAACTAACGAAAAGTCATTCATAAAAAGTACGTTGTGGTCATTCATCTGTCAGTTACTAGTGTGCAATGATTGGTCAAATGAATGTCAAATGCGTCCGACAGCACCTCTTTCGTTTCAATCTAAGTTGGGTTTACTATACGCGCGAAGCGAGGAATTTTCTAATTCGATTTTAAAAAGGAAACGCAAAGTAAAGAAGGAAACTGTTATTAAAAACAAAATATTAAATTAAAAATTAAAAAAAAACCCCGACCCAAGAAATTACATTTAAAAGTAAAAAATTATAAAAGAAACTCAATCTTGAAGCACGTAAGTGTGTATTAATAATTCTAAAAAAATACGTCGCGTTGGGGGAACGCTCCTAACTATTCATTATCTCCGTTTTCTTTTCATAAGTATCACATGCCCACCTATTTAGTCTTTTACCGAAGACTTCGTAATTAAATTGTTAAGGTTGGAGCGGTTCCCCTAACGCGACGTATTTTTTTAGAATTATTAATACACACTTACGTGCTTCAAGATTGAGTTTCTTTTATTATTTTTTACTTTTTAAATGTAATTTCTTGTGTCGGGGGTTTTTTTAATTTTTAATTTAATTTTTTATTTTATACTTTTTATAGGTAAGAATATTCTCGATTAAATCATAAATATTCTCTTACTGTGCGCTTTCATTTCAGACCCCACACGAGTATATTTGCATACATATGGCTATTCTTCCCCGCTTTCACCCCCCACAACTTTTAAACGGCTCAACCGATTTTCATCAAACATATTTTAAAACATGCGCCCGTAAGTTCCCTTTAATACAAAAAAAAACTAAATTGAAATCGCTTCATCCGTTCGGGAGCTATGATGCCATAAGGAGACAGAGTGAAAATTCTTCCCCACTTTCAACCCCAACAACTTTTAAACGGCTCAACCGATTTTCATCAAACATATCTAACTAATCCTAAGCAGAAATCGTTGAATTAAACCCACTTTCCTATCTTATTAAAACAATTAATAGATTCCGCTAACATAAAAAAGCAAAATATAATAAGCGGTTTTAAAGCCACTGGCATATATCCGTTTAGCCCATACGAGATATAGAAAAAGTTACCTGAAGTTGAAGAGGACATCAAATACG
Organism: Hesperia comma; assembly: GCA_905404135.1. Lineage (NCBI taxonomy): Eukaryota > Metazoa > Arthropoda > Insecta > Lepidoptera > Hesperiidae > Hesperia > Hesperia comma. The sequence continues at coordinate 16,498,353 of FR990015.1, read as the reverse complement.
ACGTAGATCAAACACTTCTGGAATACCTCAAGGAAAATAAACAGCCTAAACCAATAAAAAGAGGAAGAAATTACAAACTGAATGTCCCATCCGGTCAATCTGTTTGCAATGGGGATTTTTCAATTGCCAAAAATAAGAACTCTACCGTACCAATCGTGAACGAAACAAACACAGATAAGACTACAGAAACGACGGCGACTACTATTACTGAAAGGAAAGAACAAGACACTGAATTGAAACGAAGAAAAAACCTAAGAATTCAACCAAGATCATGAAAAATAAAGACAGTAAAGTAAAGTTACACAAAAAAAGAAAGTATCACAATAAGAGCCCTACAGATTCGAACTCAAGTTGCTCAATACCTTCTTCATGTACATCAGAGTACGATCTTAGAAATGACGAAGATACAGACTTTGAAAATGAGATAAATAAAACTGTATGGGGTGGTAAAAATTGTTCGGGTTATCAAAATGAATGTCAGAATGTAGATGGAGGAAATGAAGAATGTTTGATTAAAATGGGAAGAAAAGTCAGTGACGTCATAGATGACGAAGAGAATGATGAAGCAATAGTGGACGAGAATAAACAAAAATCGATCAATGGTAAAGATTGCGAGGAAAATTTAAAAAACCGTGAAGATGAAACAAATGAAGAGATATGTAGTGTAAATAGTAAAGAAAAAGTTAATAAGGAAGTTACCGAAGATTCACGTAGCAAAAACAGTTCACAAAGCCGAAAAATTACTATTTTGTCTGATATAAAGAATACTGCAGAAAATAAAGGATATTTTGATTTACGTAAATACCATTTAACTTTCAAGCAGTACAGTAAATACTAATCAAAAATTGAAAATCAAGACTACAGAGGCAAACACTAATATGCAAAGCGTCAAAATAAATGAAAATACAGGTTTCATACAAACTGAAACAACGGTAAACACCGAATCGGGCACAACGGGTAGTGAGAAACCCAAAGAAAAAATATTGATAAATTATAATGTCAATGATTATATATTAATTTCATGTATTCCGTTTGTTCAAATCTGTGCAATATGTATTTCCTATACGCGGACACTCATACCTGCCAAATGACCAGGATTTTACCTTGATTGGCAATTTAAAAAAAAAACATACCGTAGAAACACCAGAAGAATGGGAAGACTTGATAAAAACAGCACGCAAACATCAATCACCTTTTGAAATAAAAAGTATATCCCATGACATATTTTTTGATCTGAATAATTGCTTTTTACAAAAAAATAACCGACTTCAATCTTGATAAGTAGAGATAACTCAAAAACTACTCGCCAGATGGCGCTCAATTCAACATGTAAGTGTAAAGTTCTCGTCACTACAAATTAATCAAGCCCAAACACTAGATAACTGCAGTAAATCGTTGAGGAGTTCCCTCGACTGTCTTTCGGCTTCATCAGATCGACTCCAGATCTACATGAAATGGTAGCGCTTTAATGTACTTATGATAACATGAACAAACACACTAGTTGTCCATACAATTTTCGAAAGTTCCCCTCGATTTCTCTGAGATATCATCATCAGATCCTGGTGTCCTTATCAGGGGACCCCACTGCGCATATCTACTTAACAACAAAAAAAGAATTATCAAAATCGGCCCATAAACGACGAAAAAATCGCTGAACGTACATAAAAAAAAAGCATATATACGGTCGAATTGAGAACCTCTTTCTTTTTTGAAGTCGGTTAAAAAGGCACTAGAGCCTTATTTTTTAAAAACTTGTCAACCAGCAATGAAAATTAAAGATGCAAGATTGATTAAAATAGATCAAGAATCACCATTTATCTTGGTCAAGTATAACTTCACTGGAGAATGGACTAGAATCCATGTACGGACAAAGCGTCCACTGCCTTCAGAACTAAATTTCAGTCCATTGTACAAGGCTCGAATTCAATAAAGCCAATGATCTTCAGAGATTGAAACATTATTTGAGTGAACCCTACAAGATGGTTATTTATGATAAATTATGTGAAATAACAGTGGACAGAGAAGATATTGATGTTGATAATGAAGATGTAAGTGGAGGAGAAGAATAAAGATTGTGTTAATGTATGATTGTTCACTAATAAACAACTTAAAGATATATTTTTTAATTTTAAATTTCTTAACTTTTACTTTAATTTTTGCAAAAATAACATAAGTGCATTTTTTTTACAAAAACTACAATAATACATACTACATTTTATCATTTTTCTCCTTATTGATAGGTTTAAATAGGAAAAAATTTTATGTTATCAATCCAATACATTATTATAATGAATAAATGATCAAAAGTTTTTGGTTATGCAATTCAAAATATGGATTGGAGAGAGATTTCTTTATTTACTGTCATGTTTACTGTAAAATTATTTCTAAAAAGTTGTGTTGTTTTTGTAAAAATCCCATCAATTATTTCATCACAATAAAATTTGACAGTGAAGTTTACAGTTATGGCTTCTAAATAATTATAATATATAACAAAACATGTTATAAAACACAGTTATATAACATGTTTTATAAATGTGGACGATATGTCTTACGAAAACCCATTGTCTTGTCTTGCTATATGTTTCATTTCATTGTTATGGTGCGTACAGACTATATAACAAAACATGTTATAAAACATAGTTAAATAACATGTTTTTTTTAATGTGGACGATATGTGTTACAAAAACAAGTTATATAACATGTTATTACTTTTTGCAACAATGTTATATGCTATATTTTAAGAAATGACACGCATTGAATTGTTATAAAACACTGTTACACAACAATGTTATTTTAATGTGTACGGTCTTGTTACATGTTTCATTGTTAGACAACAATGTTAGATAGTGTGGAAATGTTATAAAACAGAAGTTATATAACATGTTACATAATCTGTACGCACCCTAAGAGTAAAAGATATCTTCAAAACTCGGGTAAACTTATTGACGGACACCAGGCCTTACCTTAAGAACGCGACGCAACGCAATATAGGTATTATGATCTCAGTCTCATTTTGACTGATGCCTTATAGGTACGGATTTCTATGTTAAATTTAATTAGGTACATACATCATTATATAATCTATTTTACATCTTTTATTCTAACGCAGTGTCATTTAAATACTTCGGGCAAGGCATTATTTAACGGGACATTTGCAATTCTTGCACCGATAATGTTTAATCTAAAAATATTAAAATATATCCATTAAAAAAAATGTGATTATACTCACGCCAAACTTTATGTCCCCTCAGAACAGGATTCGGTGGAATCCTGCGCTCATGAGGATGCTTGTAACTCGCGCTTCGCTTGCCGTGCCACCTGACCTGTACGTTCAGCGCTATCTGATAACTTTTTACAGAAAAAAAATTAAATTAAAAATTAAAAAAACCCCCGACACAAACATTTAAAAAGTAAAAAATAATATCTTTAAAAATAATACGTCGCGTTGGGGGACCGCTTCTAACTATTCATTATCTAAGTACGATTTTATTCATAAGTATCACTTGCTTACCTACTTAGGTCTTTTACCCAAGACTTATTATTTATCAATATTTTTTTGTGTTAAAGTTAGAAGTAAATGGAGCGGTCCCCCAACGCGACGTATTATTTTTAAAGATATTATTTTTTACTTTTTAAATGTTTGTGTCGGGGGTTTTTTTAATTTTTAATTTAATTTTTTATTTCATACTTTTTATAGGTAAAAATATTTTGGATTAAGTTATAAATATTCTCTTACTGTACGCTTTCATTTGAGACCCCACACGAATATATTTGCATACATACGGTTATTCTTCCCCGCTTTCACCCCCCACAACTATTAAACGGCTCAACCGATTTTCATCAAACATATTTTAAAATATGCGCCCGTAAGTTCCCTTTAATACAAAAAAAAAACTAAATTGAAATCGCTTTATCCGTTCGGGAGGTATGATGCCACAAAGAGACAGAGTGAAAATTCTTCCCCGCTTTCAACCCCAACAACTTTTAAACGGCTCAACCGATTTTCATCAAACATATCTAAAAACACGCGCCCGTAAGTCCCCTTTAATACAAAGAAAACTAAATTGAAATCGCTTCATCCGTTCGGGAGCTATGATGCCACAGACAGACAGACAGACACACAGACACACACACACACACACAGACACGTCAAACTTATAACACCCCTCTTTTTGCGTCGGGGGTTAAAAATACCCGACTTCACAGTCGATAACTGAAAAATACCTATCAGATATCATTATTATTATTTATATGGGATCGAAGACAGATACCAGCTTACGGTTAAAATAATAATACAAATATGAACAACCACTCAAATATTAAATATCGTAGAAAGGTAAATATTATCATCAATTAAATAGGCTTTAGAATACCTCAGCCGGTCAGATATAGCAGAAATTTATATGGGACCATACGTGAAGCAATACCTTTCGAGTAAAAATACTTTCGAGTACTTTCGAATTATTAAAATCGATTTACCTGGTACAAAGAAAGTTATGAGGTGAACCTACTCCATTTTTAACCGACTTCAAAAAAGAAGGAGGTTCTCAATTCGACCGTATATATGCTTTTTTTTATGTACGTTCAGCGATTATTCCGTCGTTTATGGGCCGATTTTGATAATTCTTTTTTTGTTGTAAAGTAGATATGCGCAGTGGGGTCCCCTGATAAGGACACCAGGATCTGATGATGGCATCTCGGAGAAATCGAGGGGAACTTTCGAAAATTGTATGGACAACTAGTGTGTTTGTTCATGTTATCATAAGTACATTAAAGCGCTACCATTTCATGAAGATCTGGAGTCGATCTGATGAAGCCGAAAGACAGTCGAGGGAACTCCTCAACGATTTACTGCAGTTATCTAGTGTTTGGGCTTGATTAATTTGTAGTGACGAGAACTTTACACTTATATGTTGAATTGAGCGCCATCTGGCGAGTAGTTTTTGAGTTATCTCTACTTATCAAGATTGAAGTCGGTTATTTTTTTTTGTAATTAAGTCAATTAATTAAAAACTACGATCTGCGCTACACTGCATGCAAAAAAGAGGAGCCAAAAAGTTTGTCGTGTAGGTATTACTCGCGTTTTTGACTCTACTCGAAGTTAAATTTCGATTCAGTGTTCCTCGTTGGAGACTATTAGATTTATATGAGACTGGTATTATCAAGTCTTAAACTTAATTCAACCTACCCTCATACCGTATTACTTTGAGGTTATCTGTAACGAAAATCGAAATACCCTCTTTAGATAAAATAGAGATACTTTTATCATGTACAGCTAGTCTCCGCAGCCATTAATTAGAAGGATACAAAAAAGCAAACGCCCCGCGTTTACTAAATATATTTATTTACTTATAACAATATTTGTCTATACTACATTGCTTTATACAAAATATAGATATTAAGATGGTACTAGAGATTGTTTTGGGTAAATAGATCTTAAGATTGCTACATGAATAGCAGAATTCTTCAACCGTATTTACGTCACGACCCCCCTTTTATCCGATCCTTACTTTTTTCATGTTAGTTAAAATATTAAATCCTTATACAAAATATTTATTTATTGAAACTTGTGCACCATACTAATCTGTACAGAAACAAGGCGGACTTAATGCTAAAAGAATTTTCTTCTAGTTAAACTTCAGGCAGTGTTAACACAACGATATGGTGGTAAAGTCAAAATAAATAAATAATGCTATGCAATCATAGCCCCACACTAGGATTCCGTGTCGTGGGTGCCATTGAAAACACACAAGACAAGGACACACACTCAGACCGAGAACGGAAATTTGGCTTAACGTATTTGGTCCTATTTAGCCAGAAATGTAAACTCATCCTTCAAATTTCCGCCTCGTTGGGAATCGAACCCAGGACCCTTGGCACACCGAAACGGCTTGTTAACCATTACGCGATTCGGGTCATCATGTAAAATATGTTGAATTTTTAGTACATACATAAATACTTGCGTAAGGAAACATATTTGATATATTATTATGTATTTTGTAACTTCATAACTTATTTACTGAGGCGGTTCTTTCGGTCCCTTGCGGATGCCCTACAATGGGATCGCGGTCCAGAGGTTTAAAAACTTTGATCCAGTGCATTCTGTATTAATGATTTAGCTTAAAAAGCTTCTCTAAAAAATATAAGTACAGAATTTTATGGACCGCATAAGATATTGTACTGATAAATTTTCACAATAATTTTTATCTTAAAATTCACACATAATATAACTAGCCTTTGTTAAATTATCAAAACGTGACTGGCTGATATTGTCAAAAAGCCCTATTGCCAAAGCAACTCTAGTCAAACATCTCAATATCTACGCACAAACACCGCACGCGGCACTCAATGATACATTTTTAGCCTGTGACCACGAATACGAATACATTGAAACCTATTCGTCGAAAACTACAATAAAATAATCGTTTGGTATAAAAATCTATTATTTAAGCATACATTAGCTAACTGTGCACAGAACCTGAGATAATTATTTTTTACAGAAAATTTAAATTCTATATACACAAATGAGTATCCAAGCTTTGAAAATGTTTCATGTCTTTGTACAAAAAAATAAAGCATATTAATGAACATTGATACCTGTCCTGCCTGTTAACATTTTCGACGATAAAATTTATAGAATAATAATTTAACAAGTTCACTCACTATAATTATGTAATAATGGTATATAATTAATTACTATCAATAGAGACAAGAGAAACCCTGTTTTCTTTTTAAATATTATATATCCATACTCGTAGTCACTTTACTGTTAAGTTTCATCTAGCATTTAATTATACAAAACGAAAACGCTATAATATCTCTAAACAACAATTATGTTACAAGTACATTGAAGAATAAAGTTAAACCAAATTTATAAAAAATGTATTTTAAATCCAACACAGTGACAAACATCAATTAGGACTCGGACAATTCCATTCACAAAACTTGTCCATGGCTAAGTATTTTTTTGGCATTACTATTGCCGTTTAATATTATTATTATACAGTCTATGTTCACATCTGTCTACCTGCAAAACTAAGTTGGACTAGTCTTCTCAGTCAAAGCCAAGTGGAAGCCTAATATATTACACAATTAAATCTAATGGTAGGCCTAACAAACCAGTCATCTGTCCGTAGGAGACAGGACTCATCTTTAAGAGATTCACAGAATAGTTTGCTCCCCAAAAGGAAGTCATTCTGACAGTTCCTATCCACTTCTGATTTTATCATACCACCTATTTGGAACTTTAAGAAGCAATATTAATTAATTTTAAAAACTTTCTTGAGGCACAATATTTCACTGATTATTTATGTAAATCTTGAAAAATATTGCTATCCATACTTTATCATAAAAAAACAATTACATAAATGGTACCAGCCCGCTCAACATAAATTCTTTAAATTTAACTTTATTCTTCAACTGTACATTCAAAAATCAGTTCATATGTACAAAAAACGTTTTATTTAATCCTTAATACTAACAATCTGTGGATTCTTAATTTAGTAAAATAGTTTCCAGCAATTAACGACTCTAGATTTTCATCATAAAGTCCAATATCCTAATCTGCATGTTTGTTGAGACCTGTCTACCACTATTAGTTAAAATCACCACATTCGAGTCAAATTTTTTGTGATCCAAACCCAAAGGTCTTTTTGTCTGTATGTCAAAGGGTTCCTGACATGAAATTGCCACAGAATATGGAATACCTTAACCGCTATCAGAAGAAATAAAAATGTCAGTGATTCGATAGTGTGCTAATAACTTAAAAAAAGGTTTTTATTTAATTTCTATCTTGTTATCGACCAAATAGTTAAGAGTTAATAACGCTTTGTGGTGGGTGACCACTCTTCACAACAATCTTCATATCAAAGCACATTATCTAATGGTGGCTTAGTAATGTGAAAAATGTCACATCAAGAGACATCTTCACACAACTGAATCTTAATACTGTGGTTCTCAAGTAATAATGTACAAACAGGTCTTCAACATTCCCATCAAAATAACTTGCAACATTTATGTGTCTAGTAGTGAAAAGCCTTATTTTTAAGGCCAGTCTCTAATTAGATATTTATAACAGAGATAAATTCTTTAGTCTAATATCGCATTGTGTATTATAAGATCATCGTTACATCTGTTTGCGGACAACTGTGTTCAAGTACGAATACAATCAGGCCCGCCGCACGCGGGCGCACAAGTCGTGCGCCGCACGCGGGCGGCGGCAAATGGACTGATCACGTAAATAGTCAGAGATAGGCAAAATGACACGATCATTACAGATTACAATTACCGCTAACGCCTTTCGAGAAATGGTAGAGCGTTATTACCGGGGATAGTGCAGTGGCTCCAGATGTAATCGTTAGATTGTAATCATGGTTGTATTTTGGGGTTAAATACACCAGATTAAATTTTAATTTGTAACCACAATCACATTTCGCCTATCTCTGGAGGGAGTAATTGACAGGTACAGTACCCGGCAAGAAATAATGCACATCGGTATTCAGAAAGTGATAATCGGTTAGTTGCGGCTTTATAGAGCGTTGTCTCTCTCGCACATTGCACTAATAATGCAATATCTGTAAAGAGCTGACAAAGCACTCTATCAAGTACTTATGATAATAAAAATATTGATGTTCCATTGGAGGTTTTAATAACTCTTTATATTTATTTATGAGTGAACGCGAAAGAAAAGTGACAAGTCAGCGGTAAGGACTGTGTAGTAAGGACAACGCTCTACAAAGCCGAAATTAACCGATTATCTCTTTCTGAATACCGATGTGCATTATTTCTTGCCGGGTACTGTAAGCGCTATTTAGATAATCGACGGGGAATGCCAATCAGCCAATACAAGTATGTAAACAGCATAATATTCAATCGTCATTGGTCATTGTCGGATCAGCAAGGATATTCTATAAGAAACAAATTCGATATCAAAGCTCACTCAAGTGAGTTCTGTTATTTCGATTGCGAGCTTGATTGGCACTGCCGTCGGTTTTAATTTTAACAGAAAGCGATGGACGTCAACATCAAAATTTCACCACAATCTCACCGCGGATTCAGCTATCGAGATGTCAAAGATATCCTTACAGAATAGCCTAGCAAGGTCGTAGGCGGAAATCAAAGGATTTGTCATCTATATTCGTGCATATCCTAGATTAAGAATCTATGAGCGAGATAAAGGATGATAAAAATAGTCACGAATACGAAACGTAATATGAGGCGTTTTAGGTTTGCGGACATTACATCAAATCAATGCTAACTCCCTTCCCATTAAGCTTTATGTCGTATTATTTCAAGTTGAAATTTTCTCACATTTGATGTTGATCTTGTAGAGACTGTGTGGTCTATACAAGATCAACGTCAAATGAGGTAAATAATGAAAATTTAACCATAAGTCACACATAATAAAACTTAATGTAATGTTTCTCTATGACTTGAATCAGTGCGGAAGAAGAGTTATTCTGACATGCAAAGACTTTAAAACTGCCAAAACAGTTCAAAACTACAGAAGTATATATTTCAAAACTATAAGTATGTAGGCACTTCTATGCATCTTATAACTTGATATATGACTATGTGTATGCTAATATTAATCAATTACAATTGACTATGTATATAATATAGTCAATTGAGTATGTTTTCTATAGAAATTTTTATCTCACCATGGGAGATATTCAATCTTGAATTTCAATTTTCAACTTTCAATATCTTATTTCTCTTCGTCATTGATTTCCAACCATTAAACCGCCCCATTAATTTTGTACTACCATATCGGCAATGAAGTCAACAAAACACAACAAAATAACTCTTCAGAACAACTGATATAATAAATTATTTTACAAGTTTGTCTTTATGTACATGGTGGCATAATAATATAATGTATGAATATCCCCAATGACAGACTTAAATATTAAAACAGTACTTAAGTTTGCCGTTTTGTGTTCCTATAGTCTCTAAAATATTTATCAATATCAATACTTTATTGATTGTGATCACACATGTTATTTCGGGGAGTTATAAAATATATTATGGGCAATGGATATCTTTTAAATATTCTGATGATTGAGGTATTGAACTTAGATCTTTCTCGTGACATCACCAATCACAATTTCGGCGACATAGTGTTTGCAATGTCCTATCTCGTTAATTAAGTACAATTCAATTACAATATATAATTAATCTAAACATTTTCACAGATACTCATTGCCATATTTTATTAGGAATAATTTAGTATCTATAATCCCTTCCGATAAAATTTAACAATCATGATATCAAATACACCTGATTGATAATGGATTCTAGGCTGCTTAAAGTGATGCAAATACACTTTCTTTATTGAAGATGAACATATTATTGCATCTGCTCCTTTTGCGTACCATCCCAAACAAATGCCAGCTTTCTGCTCCAGTGGTTCATTATAGATAGGTAATTGGTAAGAATTTCAAATGTCATTAGTTTGGTTTACAAGCAAAGTTGAACCACTAGGTAGCACAAGTAATAAATATGCAATGTCATCTGATACTAGCTGACCCGGCAAACGTTGTTGTGCCAAAAAAATGTTAAGGGTGAACAACCCTTATCATTTAGGGGTATGAAAAGTAGATAGTAGCCGATTCTCGGACCTACTGAATATGTATATAAAGTTTGGTAAAAATCGGTAGAGCCGTTTCGGAGGAGTAAGGAAACTAACATTGTGACACGAAAATTTTATATATAAGATCGTCCAAAACGCAACCATGATTATGGATTACGATTACCTCTAGAGAGAAACCAAAGTACCCCCCTGTAAAGGACACTCTATATACCTTTCTCGGACCTACTGAATATGTATATAAAGTTTGGTAAAAATCGGTAGAGCCGTTTCGGAGGAGTAAGGAAACTAACATTGTGACACGAAAATTTTATATATAAGATCGTCCAAAACGCAACCATGATTATGGATTACGATTACCTCTAGAGAGAAACCAAAGTACCCCCCTGTAAAGGACACTCTATATACCTTTTCATAAAATTTTAGCTTTTATATTAAGAAAAATTTCATTGTATTTTCATCACTTAAATAGCAATCAATTCAACGTGAAAATCAATCAGTAATCTACTTGTTTACACAATTGTTAAAGTCTTGAAAGAGATGTGTACAGATTGTTTCTTTTTCACAGTTATTTACATTTATACAATTTTTTATCTGTGATAGCTATATTATAGAAAGCTAGCAACACTTTCTGGCTTATTGTTTTACTAATAAACGCACTATATAGTAATTCCATGATTATTTTTTTTCTCTATTTCTTACCTTTGACTTCAGAAAATCATAATTTTTATGATAGAGACAAACAATTAAAAACATGGAATAACTTTATGCCTTTATTAGTAGGTATAGTCCTACAACGATCTTTTGGCGCGTGGATGACGTGTGGGTGACAGAGACAGCACCTCACAGGGAAGGCAAACTGTAAGGCGCTATCTCTGTCACCCTCACGTCAGCCACGCGCCAAAAGATCGTTGTAGGACTATATTTAATATAGTATATATATATAATTACAGTTCAATATATGTCAATCGATTCATATAAGATATAAAATTACACATCAGTAACAGTTTGCGACACTGATAAACTGTCGTTGTATGCACAGGACTGAAGCTACAAGCAGGCATAGAAAACAGTCAAAATTTGTCATAGATAATTATACATTCCATATAAAATAACAGGGAACATGCATGCCCATGCCACGTCTTGAATCATAAACATGTATCAAGGTAACTTACTTAAAAATTACTTTTAGAACACTAACATGAAAAGCACTAAGGCACAAAATATCTGCAAGTCATTTATTACTTTAATAAAAGTAACATTAGCTGTTAATTTTGAATCCATCATTGCGGCAAATAAGCCCTTTCAAAGCATAACTTCCAATCACAATTATTCAAATGAATAACAGCATAAACATTATTGAGCTCACTATGATTTCTGAGAAATTATCCATTCTCATTATTTATATTTATTTATAATTAATTGAATTCCTACTCTCACTCACGTTTTATATTCGCCTTTGGCATTCACTATAAGCAATTCCATTTTTAATACAAATAAATTAAGCTAATATTAATCAATTACAATCATTTACTTTTGCAAAAACTATAGAAAAAGAATTGCAATTAATTTGAATAATGAACAATTACTATGTTATATTTAGCATCTCAAATAATATTATTTTTATTTATTTGACATAAAAAACACAATCATGTTGGGAATAAAAAAAAATACTTTTACAGAAGTTATTCTATACTTAACACATTTCCACATAACATGCATATTCCCCATTAGATTTTAACACCGCTGACCATAAACTAGAGAACCGTTACAAAACGTAAAACATTCCACTCTCCACTCTCCATACATTTATCAAACAATTTACACAAACACAACCATCTCTAGTGCATTGAAACAACAAGTAAATTAACTCCACTCACCTTGGTAACAACTGTCCTACTGTCACAGAACACTCACATAGCTTTTTGAAACTATCCCTATCAATAAATTACTCTATGTATACACTTTACTTCATCGCTAGCCACTTCACTTGCCACTTCACTTGTCACTAGTCACTAGACAGACACCCGGCACTGGCGGCTACGCACCGTCGGCGGCGCGCTATCATAACGGCTCCGACGACATTGGACACGTCGTTCGAGTTTGGTTTTTATTCTTTACCTGTAAAAGATTTAAGCGGTGTATTTCATTCGTAGATACTAAGGGTGGTCGCATAGTCAAGCTTACCGCCAGCGCTGTTGACGCACTGTACACAGTGTACACTCCACAACCTGTAAAGATGCGATTCCACCAGTGTGCGGCACTGTAACGCATAGTGTACGACACAGATGTTGACGCAGGTGGACTCACTCGGGCTAACAGTAACAAATTGTGCGCGAACATTTTATAGTTGTTCGCGCTCATCAGTAGGTATACTTTTCTGAGCGTAGGTACACATACATATGCAGTGGACTCGCGTCGAAGCGTACATGCTTATAGTTCGCGAACTCATTCTTGCTTCCGCTTGCAAACCGTTTATGCATTTAAGGTTAAACTCAGAACTTTTAATAAACCACCAAAAGAGTCAGGAAACTCTCTTACTTGACACAAGTGCTATATGAGAGAATAGACGTTTCTTTGTTTATATCTTGCATTATGTATCTCGTTCATTTTTGTTGTACTTTGTTAACATATTCATTAAATTAAAACTCAGTTCTTAACTCTAATATTATAGTCCGGAATTCCGGATAGTCCCTAATATGTGGCATATGTGTGCCTATGTCACTGACACATAGAGATAGGAATGGGAATAATGCACTGACATGACTTGAATGTCAAAGACATTAGACACAGAGTATGGCATGTTGTCACACGGCACAGATTGTCATCTATATCATCTACAATGTTGCCATATTATCCATTTCTCGTTTTTATATACTTTAAATTATTGTTTTATTAATATTATTTCTTCTTCTTGCTTTATTTAGCTTATGGTTACTATTTGTTGTTACTTTTCATGGTATTCATATATGGTAATGTTATTGTAAATGACATATGTTTTTAGAATAAGTAAGTTTTGCGCGGACTTGTCCGTGTAGTCACAAAAGGGATCCTGCAGAAGACCAGCGCTGGTTAACGGTGTTACACCAGCATAATGCTGAGCAGAATCCTTTTTGTAACATTAGGTACCTACAATTCAGTGTTGTATCATGCTTTAACAGTGTATTACTTTTTGGCCGTATGTACTTTATGTTACAAATAAAGTGATCTATCTATCTATCTATCTATCAATGTTTGTGAACAAATGTGCTGCACACAATTTTGATGAAATCGTACCATCACATGTCGTACCTAGTCTAGCGGCGCGGGGTCGCGCCGGGCGGGCGGCGCCGGCGACGCGCCGCCGTAGTTGAGGAAGTCCCACACGAGGATCGTGTCGTCGTGCGACGACGACACGATCTGGAACTCGTCGAACTGCAGCCGGAACACGCGGCCGGTGTGCTCCTGGGGAGAAGTTACCCGGTAAAATACCAGCGTTCCACACCATAATTTGAACTATCTCTTTTTGTTCTTTTTTACCACGCGTAACTTTATACTAGACTTGATAGTGGGTGTACCGACAATACGCATGACACGTATTCTCAAAAAAAATGTTTAAACATGAACTGTAAACATCAATACATAAAACTGGCATTTCATTGCTTTCTTATGTTGTGTTGAGTTGGTACCAAGAAGGAGTCGAGTTGATGTAATGAAAGTTTTCATAATGGGAGTTAATATAACGAGACTAGATATAATGAGAGTTGACAAAATGATAGTTGATATAATGTGAGTTAGTAAAACGATAAATGGTATTAGGAGAGTTGGTATAATAATAGTCGGCATAAAAATCGGTATAATGAGAGTAAGTGTAAAAGTTGGTATGCGAGTGGTCACCAACCCGTACTACTAGCGCAGCGGGTACTCACTACGAGCGTGCGCAGACAGAGGTCCTGGTGCGGGGTGCGCACGTCGAGCGCCGTGCGTAGGTCCCACACCTTGATCTTGCCGTGAGAGTTGGTACGAGAGTTCGCACGAGAGTTGGTACGCGAGTTGGTACGCGAGTTGGTACGCGAGTTGGTACGCGAGTTGGTACGCGAGTTGGTACGCGAGTTGATACGCGAGTTGGTACGTGATTTGGTACGCGAGTTGGTACGCAAGTTGGTACGAGTTGGTACGCGAGTGGTCACCAACCCGTACTAGCCAGCGCGGCGGGTACTCACCACGAGCGTGCGCAGACAGAGGTCCTGGTGCGGCGTGCGCACGTCGAGCGCCGCGCGCAGGTCCCACACCTTGATCTTGCCGTCGTACGCGCCGCTCACTATGCGCTTGTTGTCGAATCTGACAACGAATTCATGTCAAAATTATAAAAATTCATACGTCGTGAATCATGACAAAATATAGATTAAAATATAAATAAAAAAAACTTCGTTCCAAAAAGATTACCCAAAACAGTTACACCTTTTTTTGTCTTTAGTTTTTCAAACTATTTTCATATTTTCTGGTGTGGGTTGGTAGCTTTGGTGATGCCACTGAAACTGTTTTGGAAATAAGATAATCACGAATATTTTCCTCACATTTTCAATAATTTCAATAATCAAGAGAACGTAGAAAGTGATCTGTTAAAAATAACCATAACATACACAAACACACAATGCGAAACTGACATACTTAACTAACCCGACAGCTGACGTCCTAGCCCCGATCGGTCCCATCCCTACCGTGCCATAACAAACTTCGCCACTCACCGTATACACCGCACCAGCTCCTCATGCCCCTCCAGCACGCGTATGCACTGTCCGCACTCGATGTCCCACAGGCGGATCGTGTTGTCGGACGAGCCGGACACGACGAGCCGGTCGCGGTACTGCAGGCACGCGATGCCGCGCCTATGGCCGTTCAGGGTACGCACGAACTCGCACGACGACGTGTTCCATACCTGGGACGGTGGCGGTTGACGTGTTAATTTTATTTGTTCGACAATTTGTTGTTAAACCGACACTACACACGCACACGCTCATAAATAAGATTATACAATATAAAAATTATATTTTTTTATTTATTACAGAAACCTAAACCTAAAAAAGAGGAGAATATGCTTTACAAATAAATAAATAAAACAAATTATAAACAGACAGAATACTGTTTTAGGCAATGGAGAGTGGATTGGAGCGGATGGATAAGAGTTACAGTGGAGTTAGATTGAAGTGTTGAGCAGCGGTTACTCTCCAAGTCTACAAGCGTAACAGCACGCGGGCGCTCATGCACCCACCGGCGGCCCCCCCTCACCTTAATACTCCGGTCGCCGCTGGCGCTGACGATGTACTTCTCGTCGAAGTCCACCACGTTGACGGCGGCGCGGTGCCCCACCAGCACCCGCCGGAGCATGATCTCGGTCGTCGACGTCATATCCCACACCGCTATCGAACGGTCCTGGAATAAATACGGGTATAATTAGATTTCTGTCTGTATGTAATCGAAATTCGTCAAACAATATTTTGTCGCGCTTCTGTATTGACAGTCATTTTTAGTTGTCTTTAAACATTTGTCTGTGCGCGACTCGGTATTAAGGTTCATTTGGAAATTGCACTAAACGTTACGCTTGGTCCTTCGAGCGGCAGACCATACTAAACGATACACTTGGTCCCTCAAGCCGCATACCAAACCTCACTTGGTCCTTCGAGCCGCATACTCAACCACACACTTGGTCCTTCGAGCCGACTCCCAAACTAAATGTGACCACAACCAGACCGTACCTTACTGCACGTGACCATCATGCCGTTGCAGAAGCGCAGATGCAGCACCGCCTCACAGTGGTGTATGAGGGTATTCAGCATCGCGCCGGTCGTGACATCCCATACTCGCACCGTGCTGTCAGACGAGCCCGATATGATCGCGCGCTCGTCGTACTGCAGACACAGTACGGAGCCCGTGTGGCCTTGTAGCTCCTGGAATTGACAATGTTTACTTTCAACTAATATCATTGTGTTAAAAGAAATTCTCCCGCCAGAAGTGGGGAGCTTGGGGAGCAACTGAGCTCTTGACTGTTCTTGTTTTGTACTCGTATATAAGTAATAATTTCCATTTTCCAAGAATTTAATGGATCTTAAGAATATGTCAACTCAAGCAAGCATGACTCAAGCTGACTCAAGCAGGAGGTCAATAGTTACGTCCGACTATCTAACTAGGCTTTATGAAAAATTAACAATACCAATAATTATATCTGTAAAATAAAATAATATAATTATCCATATGTTTATCTAAGGCCATTAAAATAAATTATTGATAAATTGATAGAAACAACAAACCTTAACACACTGTAATGTCTTCCGATCCCAAATCTTGATGGTGTTATCTCTAAGTCCTGATACTATTTTGTTGTCGTCGTACTGCAAACAGTAGACGCCCTTCGAGTTCTCTGATCTGCAGTTTATCCTCTGTAAAATACAGCAAGGCGTATGTAAGTTACTAAATACATACATACTGCACCAACCCAAAACAAAATTAGGAATTGGGCAGGAAGATGATGTGTGATGATGATGAAATAGGAGAATATGAAAACTGGAAAAGGGTGGGTGGGACTTCAGCCGAAAATAATACATGAAATACAATTTTTTTAATATATTACACTAAGAATTTTCGTCTATAATAAGTTTATCGAAGGAACAAAAGGCTTATTTATTTATTTACGATAAGGCAAATTGCATCTTTTATTTAATTATGTGTAAGCGATGATGATAATAAAAGATATATAATGGTAAGGTTATAAATAAAGCGCTGATGCAATTGGCAATAGATAATACGTCATTCGAATTTCGGTAGAAATTTTAATATTTAAATTTTATATACTGTGAGCTGTGACTCAAACTGATAAAAGTTCTATAAATTATCGTTTTGAGATCTGTTATGTTAATTAGCAGTTTTACACAAAGTATAACTCGAATATCTTCCATATGGATGGCTATATGAATAGCATTCTGGTTGGAAAGTTGTTGATCTTGTTAAAAACATTTAGAAGGACAGCAGTGGCCTGACAATGCTACATGCGAATTTTCTAACTGTAATCGATAAAACAAAATCAGAACATATTATTATGTCTTAACTGGAATACAAAAAAGTCAGTAATCTCTCACCTGTAAGTTATGCCTGCCCATTCGCCAGTTGTCCTCTATAGACTGTATGTCCTGAATAATTTTTGGATACAGTTGTCTGTAGAATGTGTGCGACGGGTGCTGACAGCCTGGTTTCGGTTTGAACAGGTACAGAATCCTGGAATCAAGTGGAAACATCTTAACTAAGGAATAAGAGTAGACTATAGTATACATGCTCGTGAATCAGTGTGCATTGTCCTAAATTATCAATCAAGTTGAGTAACGGTAAATGGAGCATTGTCAGTAACTGTGACAAAAGTTCCATGAGCGTTTCCGTGCTTCGGAGGGCACGTAAAACATTCCGTCCCGGCTGTTCTCTTTAGATAGCAGTCCTTAAACCCTGTCAGACAGTTAGGACGGTATCAAGACTTCCAATACTTGACCACTAACTCCTCTAAGCCACCATCAATCCTTTCCTTTCCTAATCGTCCTTACGTATATTGGGAATATGCGCGGAGTAACTTCAACATTTTACAAAATCACAAAATTCTGGCCATCTCGAGACTCTTGGGCTAAAAACTTCTAAAAAGGACTGCGCATATGTAGCAATAACAACCTTTTAACCGACAAACATAAATGAAAGGATTCGATTATGATCTTTATGTCTTAGTTGTTAGGGTTGAACTTCGATTGTATGCTTGGTGTCGGTTTCGAGTTGGTCAGGAGTGGGTGGCGAGTAGTACGTCTTTCAAGTATACAACCGTCATTATCAAAACATAAAGATCATAATGAATGCTGTCTTTTGATTTTGTCGGTACAATAACAAAACTTACCATCCACGTCGCTCAGCCAGCCCCCGCCACAGGGAGTCGGTGCGCACCTTCCTCTCGACCAGCTTCTTCCACAGCATACCCTCGGAGATGACGCGCTGCCACTCGCGGCAGACCAGCTCGGCGGCGCACAGCGAGCTCGCGTCCAGGTACGACAGGATGTTCTCCGCCACGTGGTCCAGACCTTTCTCTGAGGGGGAGGATTGGGAGGTTTTGTGACTGCGGATGGTAGTGTCTGGGATAGTTACAGATGTTTGCCTGCTTCTGTTGTAGAGATAATAACCATTGACTGACAGACAGAGAAGCAGAGAGACTGATAGACAGACATCAGAACTATATTATGGTCCCGTTTGAGTGTGGAACACCTTTAACTCTAGTAATTGCCATAAATATTGTAGGTTTGCGGTTACTTCCCAATATAATTCAAGCGTAGAGTAATAGTGTGCTATGGTACAGTGTTACTCACAGAGGTGAGCAGAACGTAAACATAATTACAGTTACAGATTACATTTACATCTGGCAGCGTAACGATGCCCCCATCAGCTTCTTTCGACGAAAGAAGTTAAAAGCATTTCCTCAAAGAATTCCGTGCAAACAGGTGTAATCGTAATCCGTTACCATGGTTACATTATCCCCGTCCCTATCCCTAGTACTCACTGGGCAGCATGCTGATGAAGTCGCGCTGCAGCATGGGCTTGAGGTACGCGTTGATGTGCCCATGTTGGTAGTGGCACATGCGCGCCAAAAGCTGCTCCACAAACTCCACCTGGAAACCAGCGTAAAAGTATGGACACAGCTTTGTTTTTAATACAATAGCCAATTAGCTAAAGAGCCACCTGATTACAAGTGATCAACTTCGTCTATTGGCTTTGGCATCAACAACAATCATCATACCACGATTGCGAAATGGCTATTTTTTGTTACCCAGAAATATAAGTGAAAAATTTTAATGGAATGAAAGTAGCAAACGAACAGGCAGCAACACCCTTCCGCTGCCGCCCATAACAACTGTGTCCGACGTAGAACAGGACTCAATTTAGATACTAGAATGGTACCTAGTTAGTGAAGGTATTTTATTCTTACCTCCTGCACGTTTGCTATCTTAAATCCATCTATAGAACAGTAGATGAGCTCACCTGGTCCGTTTCGTTCCATTTGGAGAAGAAGTTGAGGCAGGTATTCCTTTCGGCGACGTACGCGGGACTCGGCGCCGGCCGCACGCTGGCATCCAGGCAGTTCAGTGACGTCACCTTGGGATTTATACATGGATTAGACTCCTATACATAGCTATAGAGCTAGTTAATGTCATCAGCCCCCTTATTATCAACTCTTAATTCCAGACAGTTTACGTTCACAACCTGTGAGTGACAGAGACAGCGCCTTACAGGTAATACGGCGCTGTCTCTGTCACCCGCACGTTGTGAACGTAAACTGTCTGGAATTAAGAGTTCATAATAAGGGGGCAGATATGGGCAACATAACCATCATATAGTTACATTTAAGGGTGCGGTTCCACTGAGGCGGAGCTGTGCGCGATTCACCAATCACATGAAATCAACACGAGGCACAATGAGATGTGGATTTCAAGCCATGTGATTGGTGAATCGCGCACAGCTCCGCTCCGCTCCGCTCCGCCTCAGTGGAACCGCACTCTGAGGCCAAGAAAATGGCATAGAAAGACTTTTCGAATTCTTGGCGCAGGCATTTCCACACCTCCAGATGTAATCGTAATCCGTAATCATGATTATATTTTGGGCAAAATGCGCTATATGTATTTGAGTTACCGAGAATATGGAATTGCCATTCCCCGCTAAAACTTTATTACCTGTGCTCACATTTCAATTTAGCTTGTAAGCAAAATATTTACTTAAGGCATTTTAAACTCTCGTCAACAATCTACAATGAACCTCAATCACAAGGGCGGAAAGCTTGCATTTGTGTGATTTGTCATTAAATACAATTTCCATAGGGAACGCGAATGCGGAGAACATATTGGATTCCTTGTGTCATGGCCTCGTGGGTGCCATGGACCACACACAAAGACGAGAACACACTGGGGCCGGGAACAGAAATTTTAAAATCATTCCAATTCTACCTCGTTCGTCCAGCATGATAACCATTGCGCCACACAGGTCGTCAATATAATTAATTTCCACTGGAAAGCACGTTTTAATCAATCTATGTATACTCGTATAATAAATGTATAATAAACATAGTATAGTTTTGTAACCGAGCAATTCCTTTAATGGAAGATATGAGAATAACTATTACAACTGGCCTTTCTAGTAATTGTAGATTTGTAGTAATTTTATGTCTGTTTTATCACTCCATAAATCAAAAAGTTAAGTAATCGAAGAGTTAAAATTCGAAAATGGCGACTTGGTTCGCATTTAAAAGCGGCCAAAGTTGGTGTTTTCTATATGAAACTTTTAGCGGGCGGGAATGAGTTTTTCCTCCCCGTTATTTAAATAAGTGCGCGGAAAACATCTTTTTCGCGCACTTATTGAATTCAGTTCGGATTATTAGAAATTCATGGTCTTATTTGAAAAATGAGTTCTTTAGTTAGTTTAGTTGGTTTAGTCGGTTTAGTCGGTTTAGGCGGTTTAGTCGGTTTAGTCGGTTTAGTCGGTTTAGTCGGTTTAGTCGGTTTAGTCGGTTTAGTCGGTTTAGTTGGTTTAGTTAGTTTAGTGACTGTGAGAGTATAATTCCTGAATTTGAGGCGCCTTTTATTTTCTCATAGGGGGGATGAAAAGTAGAGTGTGAGCAAATATTTTTGGCTCGGGCGACGTACTTTGAATCCCTCGCTACATTCAGGATTCTACTAAAGAATCCCTCGCTACGCTCGGGATTCTACTCTAGAATCCCTCACTTCGCTCTGGATTCAAAAAGCACCCTCGCCGTAAAAATATTACTTTGCTCCCTTGTTATACAATCTACTATTGAAACCACTTGGACGAGTCATCTTTGACTTGATCATGGGCGAAAGAAGAGCATACACCCTCCCGACCCTACCTGTTTACGCCCATGCCAAAAACCATAAAGCCACAATGAACTCTTTGTATCTGTGTCATAGAACTCTGATTCAATGACTGATTAGTCATGATACTTGCAGAATAAATAAACGTAATTACTCATATATTTTGCATACATTGCGGAGCGGGTCTCTGTGCGGCTGTGACCCACTTAGAGTAACAGTACTCCGCGATTGCAATGGTCAATAACCCATGAGCGACGCGCTTCGAGTCCTGCTAATCAATATAAGTTATTACTTATTAACTGTGCGCGTAATTTTCCGTGTGCGCTTTCCCCGCGTAAATCTCAGATGTCTGGGATTTCCGGGTCAAAAGTAGCATAATTATATTGTAACATTGCTTGCAATTAAAGATCTATTAAAATATTTAAAATCGGATCAACCGTCTTGAAGCACGGACAAGACAAACAGGCAGGCAAATTAAAAAAATACATGTTTAAGGTTTATGTGTCGAAAACAATTGTTTTAATTTGTTTTCATTTAAAATACTGTGTTTTTCTGTGCCTATAGTAAGAAGACACATTGAAAAACAGGTGTATTCCTCGTCGTTCCACCAGTAGTTCCACTGGTGGTACTACGAGGAATTTGACATTCCTCCTCGTGCCACCGAATGTTTGCTCTACTTTAAAATAATGTTTGCTCTACTTTAGATAGGTAAATGTTTGCTCTACTTCAAATGAATTTTTTATTTCTTTTCTATACTTATTAAAATTAAGTGCATTTTTATAGATAGTGCATATAATTATTTACACGATACTTAAACATAGAAAAAACGGTTTCAAAAATATTGTCTGTCCGGGCTAGTTTCCAGAACGAGATCAGAACGGAAGTTTTTGTAATTCAAGTACCTACCAGTTAAATTACAAAAACTTATTATTCGTCTTATACCCATAATTATTCATAAAGAAGGCCAAATCCCGGAAAATGAACGAGTTTCTGTGGGATAAAAGATTTTAACTTGTTAAACTGATTATAATTAATGTTTTTTACTGTTTTTTATGAATCTTTTACTGTGTGTTATTTGGTATAATTTTGTTATTGAAACAAAGAAAATAATTTTATATATATTTTTAGGACTTTGGGGTGGAAAATAATAATAAAAGAACAAAACGCACAAAAATAGTCTTTTATGTTTAATTAACACTTAATTTACTACTAAAATCACCAATTACTAATAAAATTAAAATTAATAAACTTATTTTACAATGGGAACAAAAAAGGAAACAATCGACTACCAAATAACTCAAAAAAACGAACGACCACAGTGAACCTAGCGCCGACCGACAAATAGGTTATGCACACTGTGACGTCACAGAACTAGTCGCAGTAAAAGAAAAAATAAAATTTAGGTTGATAGATCCTGATAATATTTATTTCATATTTAAACTAGCTGACCCGGCAAACGTTGTTTTGCCAAAAAATGTTAAGGGTGAACAACCCTTATCACTCAGGGGTAAGAAAAAAGAAATTCGTTCAAGAGAACATTACTATTATGTTAAAGTTAGCCAACGAAATGTGTTGGATAGAAAATAAATCTTTTGAAAATAAGAGAACTATAGAAAATATCGTTAAACATCTAGTAAGTCTAGTAATTTGTCGGTTGTAGGTAGTAGTAGGTTGTACGAAACTATCGTTGATAATGATTGCAAGGGCTTCACAGTCATCAATACTTATTTATATTTTTATAACTTTACTGCGTTCAAATCTTAAAAATGACTATTAGACAATATTTATTACTCCAATAGGTAGTCCTTCTATTATTCATTACATCTATACATTAATTTTTCAGGGTTCGAAAATATCCGATATTTATAGTAAATATCAAAATATCGGATATTTTTGATATATATCCGATATATATCAAAATGTTGATATATATCCGGTATTTTGTATTAAAGCCATATTAAAATTTACTTTTACTTTTTACTGAGTATTCAGATTTTGATGATTCTTCTTTTATTCGCAAAATAAAACTTGTTGTGTAATGCAGTTTCAATTTGAGCAACATTTGACGAGTAGTTTTTAGTAATCTTTATTCGTCGATTTTGATTTATGAGGTAACAACCATAATTCAATAAACATTAAGTATTACGGATAATATCGTCATCAAATCAGAACATTCAGTAACATTTTACGAGGTAGCAACCATAAATAAACTTTATTATGGATAACTCAGAAACTACTCCTCAGATTTCGCTCAAATTTATATGAGACCAACCAAAAAGTACCAAATAAAAAATAAAAAAAATTTAAACAATCATTAAAAGATTATGAGGTAACAACCATTAGACATCCCTACACATTATTAAAGATAATTTAAAAACCACTTGCTAGATGTCGCTTCAATTTTTAAGGTACCACATGACAAGCACTACCTTTCAGACAAGAAAAGAATCATCAAAATCGGAACACCCAGTCAAATGCAGTGTTCGAAAATATTCGATATAGCTTCTGCCAGCGGTTTCACCCGCGTCCCGTGAGCTACTTCGCGTACTTCAGGTAAAAAGCAGTCTGCCTCGATATAGTCTTCCTCGATAAATGAGCTATCTAACACTGAAAGAATTTTTCAAATTGGAAAAGTAGTTCCTGAGATTAGCACGAGTGTATGAGTGTAGCTTTCCAACAGTGACATAATTTTTCAAATCGGTTTAGTAGTTCGGAACAAACAATCTAATCTTTTCTCTGTATTATACCCTGATACTATTAGTATAGTATAGATACATATAAATATATAAATATCAAAATATCGGATATTTTTGATATGATATTATATAATATTCGATATCATTTCAAAATTGTGTTATAGAGTTATGAATACATTTCAAAACTTTATAGTCGACGGATGATTGGATTGACGGACTTACTGGATTCCGAGGTATCAAGCTTACTGCACTTCACTATTAGGTACTAAAGGATTATAGGACTTCACTATTACCTACTATGGGAGTATGTTTCAACTCTACTACAATCTGCAACGCCATGCACATTTGAGAAGTAGAAATACAGTAACAAAAGCCAAAAATTACATAACATTATAAAAATTTGTAAACCAATTTTGTATTGATATATATCACAAAAAATCACTTGATATATATCGGATATATATCAGATATATATCGTGATATATATCATTGATATATATCCTTCGAACCCTGTAATTTTTGTACCAGATTTTCAAATGTATGGGAAGTACTCATTGCATTCCCAAGGAGTTTTTTTCCTACTCACAGTTACAGATTGCACTTACTACTAATTACGGCTAAATTACGAAACTCATGTCCAAGATGTTTTATGTTCAAAATAATCATCAAGTTTGTAATAATCTTTCGTTATAACAATGCTTTTGACATCAAAATCAAAGTCGCTGGCACTCTACTATTACCTATGGGAAATTTATATTTTTATACCTATTATCAATTTATTTACTACAACAAAAGTAATAATACGTAATAATAATAATAAATTTATACAATTATATAAAAAAAATTAAAGTGACATCTAAAGTAGAGCAAACATTCAGTGGTACGACGAGGAGTTACAATTCTTCGTCGTACCACTGGTGGTACTACGAGGAATTTGACATTCCTCCTCGACTACTGGTGGAACGACGAGGAATACACCGAAAAACACAGTATTTTGAAATCACAGCCATTTCGATGTTGTCAATAGTATAGATTACACACGTTCTTTTTCCTGGTTCCAAAGTTTAGCATCCTCGCAATATCTGCGTCCGGAAACATCCGTCAAAACAACTTTCTCCGGGATACTAGATGACCTTTAATAGCCTTCAAACTGATACAGTTTATCTATTATCAATATCAAAGCTGCCCGCGACATTCGCATGGAAGAACTTTTGACTGAATTTGAAACAAACTTTCATCGCTGGTTTTACCCCATAAGGGGATGATTTACCAAAAACGGTCATAAAAGTATTAGAGGGATAATGCCACAAACTCCGTTATTACCTCAAGTCTTCCAATAATGTAGGTACTACCTTCTGACAAATACGTATTCATAGATCTCGTTATTTTCGAGAATTTCGCCCTTAGCAACGCTCGTGACTACTCCTTTCTCTTTGATATTGATTGTGGTTTCGACAATCTGTGACTCAAGCTCCAATAACAGTGAGCAGAATTCAGCCGAAGCGGCTGTCGGTCGGGCCGCGCTTGTAAAAAGAAGCGCTACAGCCGCCGGTGGCTGCAGTCAGTCTGCGGGGACCCTTAACATGTGTACTTTTCACTGACCAATTAACCCCTAAAAATATGTTTAAGGATATACCTACTCCGTTTACGATCGTTAAGGATTTCGTTTTAATGGTACACAGATGCCGGCTTTCCGCCCCTACTGTCATTAAGGTTCATTGTAGATTGACGGCGACAACTCAAAATGCCCTAAGTATTTTTTTCATACAAGCTAAATTTAACGATGAGCACACGTACTAAATTTTCAGGGACTGACAATTTCATATTCTCAGCTACTTCAGTGTCATAACCTTAGATTTTCCAGACGAAACATAGTTCAAATTCAAACCCCACATACAAACAACAAAAATAGTTCTAAAACAACACGACTACCAAAAGCTACCATGTAAGTAATGAATAAGGAAGAATATTGTATATGAATAATTGTGTTCAAGTTAGATAATTTCACGCTCCGCGTACCACGAAGCGGTATCAACCGGTCGCTTGCGGTCAGACAATACAAGGAATATAATATTTCAATTGTAGATTTAACACCAGATAATAATAACTATTGATACCGGTATTGATTGTAATCAATCATTTTACATTTGCTGACTAAGTAGGTACTAAGTAGGTAAATCTAAGTCGAAATTACAGAATTGCAATAAGAACTAAGAAATTACGTTAGGATGCATGAGTTCCCTGTATTAAACACTAGCGACCCGCCACGGCTTCGCACGGGTGCAATGCTGATACTAAATACACTACAGAAAAACTGTGAACGTTGTATATAAAAACATAGCGGCCCGCTCTGGGTTCGCACGGGTATAACATAACTAGAGAACCGCCCGCGCTTCGCTTCGGGACCCGTAGGTAACAGCCGCGTAGGTCCCGCTCCCGTAGGAATATCGCCTAACAAGTAGCCTATAATATGAGATACTGGAATATCAGATATAACATTTGCCTATGACATTATTTGTGTGTATATAGCACACAGATTTCCTCAATAAATGGACTATTCAACACTAAAAGAATTTTTCAATTCAAACCAGAAGTTTCTGAGATTATCGCGTTCGAACAAACAATCTCTTCCACTTTATATTACATATTAGAATATGTAGATTGTGGGGAAACCAAGTGTGTAATATACCAGGCTTGTGCATAAGAAAATTTTTGCACAATCTACCAGGCACTTGGGGATTTAAAGGATCACCCAAACTATGAAAGATATCAAAATTTTTCCATAGAAAAAGATATTGTGCATAACACACAATATTATAATAATATGGTCCAAACTAACCCATGTAGATTTCTAAGGGTTCACAAACTATCCTACAGCAAAGGGAGGGCTGGTCCACTAGTAATTAATAAAATCTCCCAGCTTGTAATTATACACTACATATTTCGACCAAATAGAGTGTAATTAATAATAATAATATAGACACTTTATTCTCAAACAAGACAAAAAAGTCACTTACGTGAGAACATAACTACATAATTAAAACAATTAATGTTCGTCTTAAACAGGGTACCCATTTAACGCATTGGCAAGCTATTGTCCTATTATATGTTCAGCTAGTTTGGTCTTGAATTCGTTAAATGGGTGTACATTTTTTAAATGCGTAATTACCTTACATACTTTATTTGGACTGCAAATATCAATAGGAACCAAAAATTTTGAGCATCTGCTCAGAAGAAGGGTTGTACCCTTGTTCTTCCTCCTCCTGCCCAGTTCCCAATTTTATTTGCGGTCAGCACTATAATGTTCTTCTCTTCCATTCATCCCTATTAGCCGCCACTTCCACACTAACTCAATTATCTTTCATATCATCTTTCACACAGTCTATCCATCTTTTCTTTGGCAGTCCTCGTCCCCCTCCATTCTTCCACTTTCATATCAAGTACTCTTCATGTCACAAACATACAACCCTACTGAATTGACAATAAAAATCCTGTACACCTAAAAGCCATTTCTCAAATAATCAGTGAATCAGATATTGGCTTGTATCACCTCTTATGACAGCTTGGTCTGTTGTCATGCCTATGAGGTCAGTATTCTAGACAACCCATAGTAGCTCAGAAAAAAATTAACAAAGTTATTGTTTTTGCAGCTACTATTTTAAATGGAGTAAACAATAATCCATAGCATAAGAGAAATCTATAAAAATAAAATGATGCTAACATGGATTATATCTAATCTATAGTCTATACATAATCTCATACTCTAATCTCAGAAAAGGTTGAACAGACTTTTATGGGAATTTCACTGGGAGTTAGGGGAGGTTAACAACATAAAGGCTACCTTTTATCCCGGAGC
This sequence comes from Hesperia comma, assembly GCA_905404135.1. NCBI lineage: Eukaryota > Metazoa > Arthropoda > Insecta > Lepidoptera > Hesperiidae > Hesperia > Hesperia comma. Next base: position 16,470,336 of record FR990015.1, on the reverse strand, counting down.
TCACCCGGGATCGGGATTCATGCAGCAAAACTCCTATGCATGAACGAAGTCACAGGCACAACTAGTAGATAAATAATGTTACATGTTCTGATTCAAGTCTGTTATGTTATGTCTACACAGTTTAAATATTGTATTGGATTCACTACTGTTGATTATGTATATCAGTGGTGCCCAAACTTTTTGCTGTGAAGATCGACTTGAGAAAAAGATAAGGGTTTAAGATCGACAGATTTATTTGGGTGATTCCTCGTGGTCCAACTATTTAGTCCAACTGTGACGTCACAGTTGGACTAAATAGTTGTCGTTGACAAGTGTCTTCTTAGTAATATATTATATGACATCTGCCAGGTCAGCTAGTCCCATATACAGCATGTGTCAAACTATTCAAATGAGATGCGATTGATGCATTTATATCTTAACAGAATTGAGGCCCTAGGCTGCCATTTAAAGGGCCCCCAGTTCAACTGTTCAATTGAACTTCTGTTATTGGGTGTCCATTCTTGTTGTGTTGTCCATGGCACCCATGACACAGGGGATCCTAGTATGGGGATAGGAGCGTGTAGCATTATTTATTTAAAAATATTTCAATTACAACAAAAAAGTTATCTTGTTTAATGTGTCGTAAAAATGCGAAACTATGAGAGGCTAGTAATTCACTTAAAATATTCACAATGAATACTTCTTATCTAATACCAAACCATACATTAACCAATTATAAATATTAGACATGTGTTTAAAACTATCCAATCGGGGAAGTTTGAGCCTTGCAAAAAAATTGAAACAGGTATAACTTTTTACCATGTGAAGAGACTTTGTCAGTATTTCTGATTGCTAAATATGTCACGAAACAATATGTTACAACTTACACACATTGTTTAAGTCAGATTGCGAAATCATACAGCACCTAGGTACTTATGTAGAAAGTTCCAATGTTATAACTGATTAATTCTCAGACAATTGATAAATACTTATGTCTTGGTGCAATGTGCCATCTGCTCTAGGGATTCGTGTATTTTATCCACATGAAATACTGAGAAGGTAGAATTTACATCTAATTATGTGTTTTTTTATTCCCGTTTTATTCATAAACCTGCACAAGTTTAAGCAAAATATGGGTGTCACGAGAAAATTAATGCAATGACATGAACATAAACCTAGCAAGGATTATTTCTTCAAGAAAAATGTAACAAGGAATTGGCTTCGAAGTGAAAATTGGGTTAAAAAAAGTTCAACTGGAAATGACTGCATTGCAGGCTTTTAAATCGAATTTTCCTAAATTAACACATTGATGTTATAGAAATGTAAGTAGAAATTAATTAGTTGAAGTAGTTTTCACATATTTTATACATTTACAAAGAGAAAAATAGTTTGCATACTTATGACTTTACAAAGCCAAGGTGTTGGAAACCAAAAATGGCGGAGCCAACCATGACATTAGTTCAGTGCTCCACTTTCATGTTTTGAACTGTACCTGAGGTGCTGATGCCTCTTCTGCTATCCATTCAGTCTCCATTTTTACTATTTCACTAAACACATTAATATTTGTCCACACTAAACGGCACTAATAACTAATCTACGATCACTAAATAATCATCTTTAGCATGACGTCAAGCACTTGTGTTTTCTTTTACTGAGATTAAGAAAAGAAAAATATTAGGCATGGGAAACGTGTTCTTCAGCCAACTCCAGTATTGAATACCACAGACTGGTAAGAACTAGAACTAGGCAAAGATATTGTACATCGTCTTTGGAATTTAGACCAGTGTTGTCAACTACAAGAAATATTATATGCCAAATCATAATTTAAAAAGTTCAAAAAATATGCAAAAACATTGAAAATATCATCAGTTAATTCAAAATATGCTAAGGATAAATTGCTTAACCTTACTATTCATAAAATACAATAATTAAAACGTAACACTCTATAAAACTATTTCAGTACTCTTTTTATCAAGCGGTGAAAATCTACCTCGTCTGTGGTGAAAATGATGTACATGTTTTGAATTCAACCTGTGATCATTATTATGTGCCAGTACCACTGACGCGCGAATATGATAGTGATATCCCTTTCTCGTACTAACTCAGGTACCGTTTGCTACTCAGTGCCGTGCGTATCAATTAATTCCCCATATTTTAAAAACAAGATTCCTAAACCGAGATTATTATAACCTCTCACTAGGTTTTCCTACTTATGTCGTGGGTGCCATGGACAACACACAAGAGACAAGAACACACACACATACTTAGACCGAGAATAAAAATTTAAACTCATCATTTTAACTAGGAGTGAAATAATAGCAACCCAGTATGGTGACCATAGCGCCCTTTGGGTCGTCAATGGTTCTTTTTGTTTTTATTTTCCTTATTGTCCGACTAGCTAGCTGTGCCCGCTGCTCCGCTTGCTTGGAACTCAGTCTGTTACAAAGTTTTTCCTGCGTAAATCCCGACTCCACGAGATTTCTAAGGTAAAAAGTGGACTATACATATTGTATATTACTCCACATATAAGAGTTTATGGATTTAAAGTTAAACTAAAAGAATTTTTAATAAAACATCAAAAGAGTCAGGAAACTCTCTTACTTGACACAAGTGCTATATGAGAGAATAGACCGGTTTAATAAATTGTTTCTTTGTTTATATCTTGTATTTTGTTCATTTTTGTTGTGCTTATTGAACTCCAGTTCTTATATCTCTTTATAGTCCGGCCCGGATAGTCCTTATGTCACATGTCACATGACTGATATGACATGTCACAGAGTATGGCATGTTGTCACACAGCACAGTTAATGTCATATACAATGTTGCCATATGCACTTCTCGTTTTTAATTTAAATTATTGTTATTATTAATATTATTTCTCCTTCTAGTTTTATTTAGCTTATTGTTACTTTTCATTAATTTATGGTAATGTTACTTTAAATGATTTACGTGTTTTAGATTAAGTTTTGCGCGGGCCTGTCCGTGTAGTCACATAAGGGATTCTGCGGAAGACCAGCGCTGGTTGACTGTGTTTCACCGGCATAATGCTGAGCAGAATCCTTTTTGTAACATTAGGTACTTACCTTCAAATCAAGGTTGTGTCATGCTGTAATGTTTTGTTTTACTTTTTGGCTGTATGTACTTTATGTTACAAATAAAGAGATATCTATCTATCTATCTATCTAGTAGATTTTTACTACGACTTCATTCGCCCATACAACGTGGTTACCACCATACAACAATAAATTTAATTTTATGTACCTAATGATTACCTAAGCCCCAAAACAAAATTCAATAAAATACCTCTTTTACTTTAGCCACAGCAATTTTGTTTTCAATATTCAAAATTTCAACACGCTGGTGCTGTACCTATTATTATTATTATAGCAGAAGATTGTTGCCGCTCGTGGTTTCATTTATTGTTGAATGGTGGTATCCACCTAGTATAATGATCCATAACCTCCTCTACCTCCCTCTGAAAGTCCCATAAATATCTGAACCCCCGACCTCGTTCCCGCATATGAGATTATCCCGCGTTAATCCTGATACTGCGGGAATTCCGGGATAAAAAGTAGCCTTATTGCTCCAAAACCTCCTCTTTCTCGCACTGAAACTCCCATAAACATCTGAACCCCCGACTTCGTTCCCACATATGAGATTTTCCTACGTTAATCCTGATCCTGCGGGAATTCCGAGATAAAAAATAGCCTATACATTGCTCCACAACTTCCTCTATCTCCCAGTGAGTCCCATGAAATCAAACCTAAGCTCGTGATTTGGCGTATAGGAGTTTTCCCACGTGAATCCTAATACGGAGACCTATATGTTACTTCACAACTTACTCTATCTCCATGTGAAAGTCCCATAAAAATCTAAGCTCGTGACTTGATGCATAGGAATTTTTCCCACGTGAATCCTGATCCCGTGGGAATTCCAGGACAAAAAGTAGCCTATCACTACATAGTATAAAACAAAGTCGCTTTCTCTGTCCCTATGTCCCTTTGTGTCCTTAAATCTTTAAAACTACGCAACGGATTTTGATGCGGTTTTTTTAATAGATAGAGTGATTCAAGAGGAAGGTTTATATGTATAATAACATCCATTAAATAGTGAAGAACTACTGTTATTTTTGAGGTTTCTAATGTGATGTCGTTAATTATCAATTTTTTTCCGCTCACATTGCAAACGCAGGCTGAACCCTACGAGATTTATCAAAATAATGTACTAATTATTTGTACACATTGAAAAGGTGTACAGAAAACTCCGCGATGGTATATGTCTATCTCTTATGGATATCCCACAATAACATTTTTTTGTCATTTACTTTTGACGTGACAACGTCTTATAAATTGGTTTGCCGGGTGGCACTTCAAGAAACTGCGTTAGTAGCTCCGCTCATAGAAAATACACTATATTATACCGGAATAGATAAGCAACTCGTGTTCATTATTGTAATAATTACTAAATGTGTTCAAGAGATGGCGTTGCTTAGTTTCGCAACTGCACACTAGATGGAGGTAGTGTATATATATATATATGGTACATTGTGTGTGTATATGTATATTAAATTTAATAAAACGTATTTCCAATATTTCTATTTGTGTTAAGAAAATTATTGTGCTCCTTCATTTTTTCGCTGAAAACCTTGAGGTCTTCATCAATGAAGTAGTTCTAGGATACTGAGACCAGACCATGTTAGGTGACAAAAAAATAAGCTGGTATAATATACAACACTCCGACACAAAGAAATACAGAAAAAAGCAAAACAAATTATTATTGATTTTTTTAAACATCTTTGTGAGCATTTTTGGAGTAAAATAAAAACATGAAATATTTAAGAAACTAGACGTTAGAAGTAAAAAAAAAATTGAGTTCAGGGCACCCTAATTACTAAAAGAAAATACCTTTAAAAACCGTGTAAACTAGTGTTATGGTAGCAATACATTTATAAGGATTATGGTTGAAAGGCTCAATGCATAAAATATAAATACATCGAAGTTTGTTCATGTGGAGAATAATATGTAAATAAAAACTCATGTGGAAAATATGTTATTATATAATTATTTATTTTTATGAGTATTATAATAATTCTGAGCTTGGAGCTTAAATGCATCCCCCATATCATTATTTTTTATTTTCCCATTTAAAATTCTATTTATTGTCGTACACCAACTATAAATGGAAAGAGCAATGGCCAAATTGATTAAATATTTTATTACATTTTCTTTATGAATTGAACAACTTAAAAAAGAAAAGTCGCAAATTGTTTCGACCATAATTTTTATATTTTCTTTAATATCTCTATGTTGTGGTTTGGATGAGAGGGATTTACTAGAAATTTTAAATATTTCTGTTAGACACCCATGTAATTTTTCTGATGGATAGTTGAGGGATTTTTTTGTATAATCTCTTTCGAATGTGTAACTGTTATTACATAACGGTTTTGTCATGTCCTTTTGACACATTTGACAATTTTTACATATATTAAGTTTACATTTTTTAATAATAAATCCCCCAACATATCACTTTGATTCATCATTTACAAGTGTTTGGGTATTATCTTCATCCCTCAACACATCCAAAACATGGTCAATTACGATATTTTGACTTTCCTTTTCAAAATTTCGTTCAATTTGATTATTATTTAAAAGTAATTTTTTTAATGACTGTAATGGCCTATTGCTATCTTCCTCACAATTTGCTCCTATAGAATGTGTAGAACTAAAATTGTTAATCAAAAGCGTTTTAAACGCACTTATAAATTGAGAACAAGTTGGGGACACATTTCTAACTCCATTGCTCCTTATGCTAGAGAAAAAATTCTCTAAAGGATCTTGGTTAAAGTTCCTTGTTAGTAAACTTGTAATATCATGATTTCTATTTAAATATGTAAACATTTCTTTAAATACCATAATGTTTCTTGTCCAGTTCGTTAAAGAAGGGACCTGAACATATTTGATTTCTTTAGTGCCATCCCTTTTTTTAATTTGTGTTTTAAATTGAACAGACTTTAAAATTGGAACAAGTTCATCCCAAAGTCTGTGATGGATTGAATTTTGTTTTAGGCAGGCTTTATATTTTTTTTCTGATTCTTGGTAGGAATGTCCATTGAAAGAATCAAACAGTTTATCAATTATTAATAAAAATTCTGCAGTCCCCTCACATTCTGCCGGTAGTATATTGTGCTCTGAAAACAAATTAAATGTGGTTTAAAATAACATAAAACTAGAATTTAACTCATTAATAAAGAAAAACATTAACATTATAGAAAAGTGTTAGTAAAAAAAATTAAATAGATATATAATGAGTTATATTTAGGAATATGATGGAATATTTAGGATGCAGGCAGCATTTCCTCACTGTATTGCAATAATGAAACACTCAGCGAGAAAACTGCCAGCTCTAAGATTGCTCATTTTGTCTTTTAATCTTATCTTTGTTGAAAACAAAAATTAGCCTACATGCCAAGAGTTTCCACTCACAATGCTTTAAGAACTTTTACAAATTAAATTCAACTTCAATAAATTGTGTTACATTTAGAACTCCATATGAACATAATATGTATAGGTTAAAAAATACTCACTTGATAAAAACCGCAAAGTTGCTGATACCCTTTGGCTGAATATTTGTGCTGCGTATTTGACCTTCATTTTTGGAATTCTTTCATTGATAATATGCTTTTCTGTTAATTTATTTAATAATCGTATTTCATCATCACCGACGTCTATTTCAAGGAGCATTTTCAAATGCTCCCACTTCGCAATTTTAACTTGATCTTTATAGATAAATCTTATATCTTTATTAATGAAATTATTTCTTATCCCCTTTAATAAATGTGGGGTGTCAAATATTGGAAAGACTTTATAGTCGTCTACTTCAAAAGCCAAACTTCTATACTCTTTGTTCTGGCGTGTGTATTTTTCTTTTGTTTCTTCCAATAAAGTTTTAATGGCAGTCATGTTCGGTCCACCCTGGTCACAAACTGTGGCTATAACTTTGAGTCCAGTTGAATTTACTTCTCTAATCACTTCTTTTATTAAATTTTTCAACTGGACACTTTTTGTACTGCTTTGGCAAAAGTAAAAACATATAGGCTGCTTGTAATTACCTTTTATGCCTTTAAGCATAAAAACCAATGCATGGTCCGCAATTTTTGCAGTTTGTTCTTGCCCAAAGTTTTCAAATCCAACAACCATATCCCACAGTTTAGAGTAATGTAGTCCTGGGGTTAGAGCAATTTCATCAAATATAAGTGTGCATAATTTTTTCTCCTCTGGCAATTTCTCGACAGTTTTCTTTAAATTTTCTATTATAAAACGATTTATCCCAGGTTTGAGTGGAAGAAGATTAAGTAGTTTTTGTAAACTTCTTTTCGAAGGTAATACAAAAATCCGCCTCATATAATGATACGCCTTTTGGCTTTGCTTATATATACTAAGAGCTAAAATTTTTTCCTCAATAGTAAATCTTCTACCTCTTGGTTTTTTCTTGAATTGCTGCTGCATCTTAGTAAAGCAAAAGGCGGCCTCCGGAAGCTTTTCTATTGATCTTACAAATAACTTTGATTTTGCAAATCTCTCCACTTTTCGTAATTTCTGTTTGTAAGATTTGGCCTTTAAGTGTAGTTTTAATAACCTTACTTCAAGTTTTGATAATTCCCTCGAATATTTTATTTTGTCTGATGTGAAAACTGGAACAGAAAACATTCTTGGTTACAAATAGTTTCAGTGTAATTTACTATCAAAAATAAACATTTAAAGTGAATTATTAATATATGAGTGCAGAGGTTTTGGAGTAAATCATTATAATATTTACAGATCAATCAAAAGAGATCACCCATTTTTATTTAAGTTTAAATCATTAATTTTTGACAAAAGTGGACATCCGACCATATGTGTTACATCACAATATATCTTGGATAATATTATGTATGTTAAAAAGTACCATGATAGTTTTTTAAAGAAAAGTGATGTCCATAATATTAATACTAGGAATAAGGCTAAGCTGATTGTACCAAATTTTAGGCTTTGTAAAACTGGTGGCTCGTTCATGGGTAGATGCGTAAAAATTTATAATAAAATTCCGTTAGAATTAACGGAAATGCCATACTGTAAGCTAAAAACTCATGTTAAGGACATTCTTATGACGAAGGGTTATTATAAACTGGATGAATATTTTCAAGATGAAACAGCCTGGACATGAGTTTGAAATATAGCCTTAAGTAGTGATAAGTGTTCTCTGTAACTGTGAGTGGGGAAGAAAAAAGAAACTCCTTGGGAGTTTCTTGCCGCTTCTTCTACCAAGGCCACTCATCGTAGGGATTTGTGGAAGCGATGGCGTAGATGACATTCGAAAAGTGTTTGTAAAACCAAGTTCGAAATAAATCATTTCATTTCAATCATTTCATTTCATTTCATTTCATTTCATTTCATTTCATATGGATCTGATGTCGAGAATTATTAAGTTAAAAAATTACCTTTTCGTCTCCTATTAGTGTGAGTAGGCAATTTACATGGTACTGAAGCACTTGATGTAGATGGTTCTTGCACAGAAATATTTGTGACATTGCAAGCCTGAGGAAGGACATCACAGTTTGGCAAGGTAACTTGTTGCGAAATTGCTGCAAAGACAATGAAAGTGAATTGATAGTTTTGCGTTAACAAACAGTAATACATATACATAATATAATATAATATTAATTATGATTTGCTATAGGTGACAAAGCAGAATTTCAGGCATGTTATCTCTAACAATTTTAAGATGGATCTTAGTGCTCAAGGTTCGTAACGCATCTGAGTCCCACCTGGAACGAGGCTCTGAGTCTTATTCTAGGTTGGTCACAGTTGTCATGGGCGGCAGTGGATGAGTGGTGCTTGCCTGCATGTTTGCTAGCTTAATTCCATTAAAAAAGAGCATGTAAGTAATACTAATAGGAGTGGCATCACTCAAAAAAAAACATATTGTTATTACATAGATTAATATAACTAATAAGTGTTTTAAATGTATTTGTGGCTTACCCACTATCTAATGTACTGCTGTTCACAAAACCCTGAGTGTATACTATGTAAATCCATATCATTCTGTTTTATATGTACAGCAATATTATACTTACACAAATTTAAAGTTGGGAAACTGTTAGGAGTCAGTCTACCACCACGGGTGTAGTAATAGTTTTCAAAATGTTTCCTACAAAGTCGTACGTTGTTGTGTATGTACAAGTCATCTTTGTTTCTTAGATCATCATTGAGAACTGATTTCCATTTGGTAAATCTTTCCTCGTGAGGATAGTGCGGAGATGGAAATGAGTGGAGCGGCCCTGAAAATATTATTAGTTTCCATTAAGGACCAATTCAAACAATTTATAACCCATAATATTGTCATGATTTTATAATTTATTGTTATATAGTAGCTTGCAATTAATTAGTTATGATGATGCAATTCGATAAAATTAAAATTCGTGACTTACCAATAACTTTGCATCCAAAGTAGCATTTCTTCTGCATTTTTAGATATTGCAAAATGCCACAATATCACCTATTTACAATAACCACAAAGTGGTATTATATCGGAGTCCAAGTTAAACAGCAGGTCAATCAGCACAGGAAGGTAAAACGGAGTCCAGGTTCACAGCAGGGTCAATCGGCAGAGAAAGTTAAAACGGAGTCCAGGTTCACAGCAGGGTCAGTCGGCAGAGAAAGTTAAATCGGAGTCCAGGTCAACAGCAGGGTCATCAGCAGAGGAAGAAATCAGAGTCCAGTGTCAATAGCAGGGTCAAACAGTAGCAGAATTCACAATAACACAAACGAAACGAGCGGGCGCAAAAACCAGAAAACGTTTGATGAAAACATTTTTAAGTTTTTAACTTTCAGCTTGTCAGAACTTTAAGTGTTGCCACATATATTTGTTAAATTTCTACTGTCTTTTTAAATCTTAAAGTACCTAACAATATGATTCTTCCTATTTTTATGACATACTTACTTAATAATATATTGCAGTTTTTATTTTAATATATTTGCGATACTACGGAATGTTTTTATTAAATAATTGTTATATAACAAAAATATTCTTAGTACATTCAAACTACTATATTTTATTTTGTTTTGTTGTTGGGAACACTACGATTTTGTTTCGCTAATGTGATCTAGAGATGGCGCCACGTTCCATACAAAAATTTTTTTCTCCGTTTACCAAAAGAGTAACACTGCCCTGGCTCCGCTCACGTTACTTATAGTAGCTACGGCGTACACACGTTGGCGTGTTTCAGAAAATGGTACAGCGCCATCTCTGGAGAAGTAGAGTAACTAGTTTGTTACCTCACTTAGTTGTGACTAATGGTTAATGGTCTAACGGTTAGCAGCGCTAGATGGCGGATGGTGTTACAATGTTTTAAATATAATTCTTTGTATATGTTTACCCCATGAAGATACGGGAACGCAGGGTCAACTTCACAAATAACCACAACTGCTTCCAAACCCAAAATAGCAGTTTATTATAAAACCAAAGAAGTCGACACATTGCCCTTTACAAATTTTTCTCTTATATAAACTCCACGTTACACTCGTTAGCGCGTTTCACAAATTGGTACAATGCCATCTTGTTTACAAGTGAGGAACTATTTAACAAAAATAAAACATTAAACTTAAATTGCTTCCGCCTTCACATGACGGTTAGACAGTATAAACAAATGTTTTAAATTGTTACTATTAATTCATCCTTCTTCCTACTATACGAATGAATATTCACATTAAAATTATTTTACCACTCAAAGTCGTTGTCACGTAAAACTTTCGCCCGTATACCGACTTTAAGGGCAACCAATTTTTTTTACAACAAATAATGGCTAATTTTCGAAGCGATTTTAACCAATACAGCATGAATCCTTATCCAATTAAATAGCATAAATACATTGTTGATTTAATATAGATCTAAGTATATGGTCCTTTACAGCACAAGATTTAAATGAATATTTTCGAAGATATTACAGATTTAAAACTGCGGGACGTAGCGAAGTAAATAAGTAATGTTGGTATGAATTTAGATATTCCAAAGATAGCAGGAAATCTTCATGGTATAGGGAAAGGGTAATTGTTTTACTCCAAAGGACAAACCCAATTCTCATACAAACTCAGGCCCGACGTTACAGAACTGAAAATTTGCCATAAATTACAACATAATATTAATTTTATGTTGCCCAATTTTCACAACAATCTGCAATGGCCATTAAAAGTAATCTTATCATAAACTTCGAGATTTTTAGGTTATACTTGTCGCAAACTAGGTACTTGGAATGTCACTGGTTACGTGTTTAATGAAGAAAATATCATTAAATAATTATGGTACTAAGTCCACTTGGATAATTATCTTCATTGTACATAATTTTAGTATAATATACTTTTTACGAACGGGTATTTACACCCGTACTTACTACGTCCATAACACTTAATATCATTAGGTGTCTATTAATTTATTGCGATGGATTAGATACATAAACCTATTGCACACATAGCGAGTTCACGCATTTGTAGCTAGAATAGTAGTAAAAGGTAGTTAACTTGACGCTGCTATTACTATAAAGATGAACTAATTTTATGACCTATCGGAGAATTCAAATAAAAAACCAGTTTTTTTTAATGCATTTAATCAGTATCATCATCATAGTTTATTAATATACAGTCTAGAGACTTTGCAGGAGGCACTATACTCTCTTGGTACCTTGCCCAACCAATGTACCATATAATGCTCATAGTATGAGCACAGCAACCAACAGTCCTTTTTCCTACCACGCAGTTGCAATAATATTGAACAATAGCATCTCTTCCACTTTTTGTACCATCGATTAAAACATATACAAAATATGTTTTTGCACTTATGTGCCTAGACTGTATTCGGCCTCTTAACAATCATGTGGTGTCCGATATTGACAGCTCTTGTAATAGAGAGCTGTCGACCTCTCTGTACACTTATATGTATAATATATCTGCCATTTGCTCTTATATAGTCCCCAAAATATGACCGAGCCTGTTTCAATTGGTATGTACCAAGTGAGATGAGTATAATATATAAATGATCGGTCAAGTATCTGGTCGCTGTTTTAGAGTGTTGCCAACAAGAGTGACAAATAAGAGTAAACACTTGAAGCACCAACCTAAAAATAAATAACAAGTGTGAAAATGCTTCTTATTAAAATATATTTTTTCAAACATGCTTGTTCATTTATTAACACAAACACTCATACCCTCACAGTAGTATCTCTGTGTTGCGGGTGGCATGGACATTACAAATTAAATATCACTAACACCCAGGACAAAATAAATATTATTTACCACTATCAACTAGGCTATACCAAATCGGAGATATGGTGATGATAAAATTCAACATCTCATTTGTGATTTAGTAACTTCGCTACACTCATCAATAAATTATTATCAATGAATATAAAGTATAAATGCTTTAAAAGTAAAAACGTTCTTGGTAAAATCGATTCTTTTATAACGTCTGCATTCTTGTACTGAAGTGCATAATTGATGAAATCATATTCTTCTTAGAAGAGATTGTCCACAGAGAATGCGGATTCGATGGTGCCCCATAGGTGACACCTCTGGTCTACTTTCCTCACTGGCTGGCGACATTCCAGTAAGCTTGGCACACAAAATCATTAGAATGTACCTGAAACAATATTTGGTTCTATTAATATAGATAATGCTAATAAATGGCCAGGGGTATGAAATAGATTACATAGGTTTGTATGAAACATTTGTACCTAAACTGTACAATACTGTACATAAACTGTACAAAATATGTTTTTAAATGATTGCAATGGGAAGTTATTAGTGAAAACACTTTCCGAATAAGAATAGTAATAGTGTAGAGATAATAGTATAACTAAGCAGTAAGTACTTACAATTTGAGTCGCGATCCATTCCCGTACAATGGCAAGTATCGCGTCATCGTCTAATGGCCTTCTTCCAGTAGCATTGCAACGATTGATTGCTATTCAATTTATTATTATTTATGATTATTTCAAAGATCTAAAGCGAACCTGTTAAGGTTATACAGGAATATGACATTTGGACGTATATGACGTATTGACATTGACAGTGACAGAATAGACGACCTTTGTTAATCGATTAATTGAAGCAATCAGTATCGATTTTTTATTTATTTTACACATCAAACTATCTTATAAAAAATAACAATCATATAATTGTATATTAGGAACAACATGATAATACATTTAATCATAATTATTATTTTAATTAAGACGTATTACCGTGAGAATGACGTTCATCAATCGATTATTTAATCGATAGTTAACATAAAGGAACGTTAAGTGTTCCCATCTCTACGGGCGTGCTCTATTCGCGAACTATGGTAAGCGTTTACGAAGATTGTTAAATACGAAAAAAATACTAATATATTAATATGTCAGACATTTACGGAGATAGCGATACTTACTTAAAAAAAATTAATATCTCCATTTGGCCATTGCCAAAAAAGCTAATATTTATTAAAGTTAATCAAGGAAATAAGACAATTTTTTTGGTACGTAATTGACACGTGTCAAGTCATGGCCTGAAACTGGTCATCTCCTTTAACGCGTGCGGGCCACGGGCAGTAATGAATAAATCAAAACTACTGGATCGATTTTAATCATTTTTTCAGTGAGTGACATAGGCTAATAATATACCCGTGCGAAGCCAGAGCGGGCCGCTATGTTTTTAACCGACTTCAAAAAAGAAGGAGGTTCTCAATTCGACCGTATATATGCTTTTTTTTTATGTACGTTCAGCGATTATTTCGTCGTTTATGGGCCGATTTTGATAATTCTTTTTTTGTTGTAAAGTAGATATGCGCAGTGGGGTCCCCTGATAAGGAAACCAGGATCTGATGATGGCATCTCAGAGAAATCGAGGGGAACTTTCGAAAATTGTATGGACAACTAGTGTGTTTGTTCATGTTATCATAAGTACATTAAAGCGCTACCATTTCATGAAGATCTGGAGTCGATCTGATTAAGCCGAAAGACAGTCGAGGGAACTCCTCAACGATTTACTGCAGTTATCCAGTGTTTGGGCTTCATTAATTTGTAGTGACGAGAACTTTACACTTACATGTTGAATTGAGCGCCATCTGGCGAGTAGTTTTTGAGTTATCTCTACTTATCAAGATTGAAGTCGGTTATTTTTTTTTGTAATTATATACAACGTTCACAGTTTGTTTTAAGCCCGCGTCTTCGCACATAGGAGTTTTTTCCGCGTGAAGCCTTATCCCACCGGAATTCCGAGATAAAAAGTAGCCTATGTGTTGCTCTACAACCTCCTCTATCTCCTAGTGAAAGTTCCATAAAAATTTAAGCCCGCGACTTCGCGAATAGGAGTTTTTCCGCGTGAATCCTGATCCCGTGGGAATTCCGGGATAAAAAATAGCCTAAATGTTGCTCAGGAATCTCCGCTATCTTCCAGTGAAAGTCCTATAAAAATCCGTTCAGCCGATCCGGAGATTAGCGCGCGCAAACAGACAAACTTTTTTTTAATAAATAATTTTTTTCTTAGATTCAATTTCTTAAAAAAACAGACATGACTTTTCTACGCTCTTATTATATAGATAAGTAGTTTTTGTCAACAGGTAATATTCGGTCAGAAGCATATCAGAAAATAAAGAATTAATTATAAAGATCGTATTTTATTGAACGAAGAAATTCCATATTTTTAACATATTTTATCAGTGCTAAAAATCAAAAATCTGTATTAAATTACGTAAAAAACTGCCGAAATTATAAAGTGGCAACACTAATTATGACGTTTTGGTCCACAGTTTATGACAATTTAATGGACAATTTTTAACCATATTTTGTGTTTTAACATTATACCATAGAGTACTTCTACTACTCGTGAACTGGTGTGATAAAGGCAAGGACATACTGACTGAAGTCATAGCTTAAGTTTGATTAAAATGAATATTTTATGCAGTTAATTATTATCAATACATATCAGTTTTTAATTTAATTTGCCACTTATCTGGCCTGGTGGGCAAAATTGGAACTAATGCAAATGCTATACTGTTGTCAGACAAAGACAGTAGCGCCCCTTTTACCGGGTTAGGTTAGATAAGTTTGTGCTTATGGGCAATAAGAGGGCGATGCATAAGATGGTTACCCAATTTTCTGGTGTTTTCATTAACTGAAAACAATTGGTCGTACTATTTTGTTTTTAATATAATATTACTTATTTTAATATAATATTACTAATCAATGCACTCCAGTGCAAATAGGAAAATGTTATATTTTTAAGATTATTGTTAAGATACAGTAAGGTCATTATTACTCAGCCGAATTGAATATAGCTACGACTACGAGTGAGAGTGTAGAGATTGTAGTTAAATGGTTGTAGGAGTCAGGGAGTCCTGGTGGTAGGATAGGTGTATCCCAATACGAAGTAGCGTAGGTATCACTAAACATTATCATGGCCGCCGTGTTTTGATAGGTCAGTTACTTAAAGTATATTCCTATCTCTATCTATGGTTACTTATACCTCGAAACATCTCGAAAAACAAACTTCAGATCAGCCGAGTTATAATGACCTTACACTCGAGTCGGACATGTCATTGTATTGTAAACAAAACAAAATTAAATGTATGGCACGAGTGCCTTTCGATAGTTTCGATTGTTTGATCAGACTATCGGAAGGAACCGACTATCGGAGAGAAAAATTGGACGTCTATTGTAGCCCTTAGAATGAAAACCAAATGAAAAGTGTCTACTCTTTTAATCTAATCTGTGTAGAGAAAAAACATGACAGACTGAAAATGATTCATGAATGTCACGTAAACATGGGTAGGTAACTCAACCAAAACGCTTGAGCTGTGGTTCAGATCGCGGTTCGCGTATGTGAGTCAGACCTGCGAACCGGCTCGCAGATCAGCTCAAGTTGCCTACTTCTTTTTCGTGGTATGATCTACAAACTGCGAGTCGGCGAATTACTCTAACGCGGCTACGGCTCGAATTTCGAGCCGTAGCCGCGTTATTTCATTCGAGCCTCGAATGAAATAACCTACCGCGTCGGTGAATCAACTAACTCGACGCGATCTAGCGGAGCTTTATGTAAACATTTAGCCACTTGAGATGTTTGGTGCTTCAGTTCTATACCTCGGTATAAGTTGAGTCAAGAGCTGCTGATTTAGGCTTTGAGCCGCAGCTCAACAGCTCAAGTCCATGCGATCTGTGTATTTGAATTGAACTGGTTTAAAGTTGAGTTAGGTAGGTACATACCTACTAATGTCATTATGTCACGTTATGTCAAGTCAATCAGTTCAGTGTCAGTGAAATGTTAACCATAGATTAATATGTATGTATCCATTCATTAGGTACATACTATACTCCGACTTTTAAATTCGATGCAGTAAAATGACATTTCCAGTGTTACCGTTTTTTATTATCACAAAAATAGTGATGTAACCTGGACACAAATTATTCGATTTGATGAAAATATTAATCGGATTATAATCGTTTCGCATAATTTAGCAAACTGCTAAAATAATGTATGAAGTTATTACAGGATCATTAACTACACATAAAAATACGAATGATATCAATAATCTCCTAGATTTTTAATTATTAAGCGCTTTTAGTGCATGTTATGTACTAAAAGCATGCATGCACCGGTGTTTATTATTTTAATAACCTTTCCGTATTGTTTTCTGAATTTGAATTATATTTTATTAACATACATTATAATAGACATATTGAGAAAAGAATAATCGAATAATCAAAACATCGTTCGTTAATCGTGTAAGTTTTCACTATTATTGAAAATCTGGCAACATTATTTCAAAAAGTGACATTAGCAAATGTCATTTTACTGCATCGAATTAAAAGTCGGAGTATACATACCTACCTACCTACCTACATTACAAACAAATTCTACTCGCTACTCGTAAAAATGCAAATTCTTCCTTTTTGGTGAAATACAGTGTTCATTGCGCTGTACGATAATATTTATAATACAGTGTTATAAGAAGTTTTATTGTTATCTAGTGAATAAAACTGTTCTTTAATTTAAAAATTAAATTTGTTATTGATGTTCGCAAATCATATTTACAATTTGTAATGTAAACGTTGTAGTGCTCTCATTTCTCTCAAGGTCTGTATTTATTGAAGCAATTATCATATTGTACGTAAGTCAGCTATTTTTTCGTATTTATATCCGCAGCTGAAAAAACTACTGCATAAGGTACAAAACAACCGAGTCGGAAAATAAGAAGTGAAAATACAGGTGAGTTGCGTTTTGTACCTGTGCTTGGGATGTTGGAACGTAGTGTAAGTGATTTTCATGCAAATAGCTGATAGCAAGCTGACGAGGCATATGGTCTTTAATACCTAACTTTCCTGGTTTATGGATGCTATAAACAAGGGCGGATCCAGCTTTTATGCCTGGGGAAGGAGGCACATAGTCGTGATCAAGTCATAAGAAGTTATAATTTCATTTTGATGATAATAGATTACAAGTAAAAAGTAAGTAATAATAATGCATTTGCCGTTGAACAAATTAAAGTATGTAGGTGTAGGTATATTACATTAAAAAATATTATGTTAAACGGTTTTAATTAGCCGTTTTTGTAAGTCCTGGATCCAGCCTGTGGGGGTCATGCCCCCGTGTCACTATATTCGCTCCTGGCTATGGAGTTTCCGGCAAGGTCAATCTTAGCTGTAGGAATACAAAGCCTCAATTTGTAAATAAATGTTGTAAATTCTTTCATAACTCATTGTATTTCAGTACAATACCATGCTCTCTGAAGATGGAGTGGAGAACAGACATGGTCCTCCTGGAGTCAATTCCAGGTCCCTCAGTGCAGCTCACTCTGCTGCCGATCTTGAGGTAAATATTGTGATCAGAAGTGCTCAAAAATATTTTCAAGTTCAACAACCATTTTAGGTTAAAATCTCATTTACAGGTTGCTTTGCTCTTAGACATAAGAATGAAAGATATATTTTAATTTCTTAATTTTTCTGTAAAATTTAGTAGGTTTATTACAAAGTTTAGAAAATTAAAATATGAAATGGCTTTAACAAATCCTTATGCTGAGTGATCTTGTAAGAAGAAGTGGCAAGAGGCTCCCACAGAGCTTCTTTTCCTACACAATTTATTTCACCTAATTACAGCCCAATAAAAACTTAAAACAATATCATAATATTTAAGGATTTGTTAAACAATTTACATTTAATATGTTTGTAAATGGAGGCTACAGTATAAACTGTATCGCCAGTATACCAAACTCACATAATTATATTTTAATGAATATTTTCGGATATACATACGTATATTGTATGATCGTCTAATTACATAATATCGTCGTCAGTCACAGTCAGTAATATTTTCAGATATACATATAATTATATAGTAGCATCGTCTAATAGCATAATATCGTGGTCAGGTACTCCGCGAGATCGAGAACGTATACTTCTCGCCCCCGTCGGAGATAGACGCGGCGCGGTACGCGCTGGAGCACGCGCCCGTCCCGGCGCAATGCGACGCCATCGAACGGATGTTCACCAAGCTCAAACGGCAGCAACAGGTGATGTTTGTAAAACTTTGATTATATGATGTTGTTCGTGGTTTGGTATTCTATCGGTATCTGTCTGTACTATAAATGTGTAACTGATCGCTGTCTGGGTATGGAAGATTTTTGTGAAAAACCATTAGGGTAACTTTACTGATGGTATAGAACAAAACTATAGCCAAGCTATAACCAAAACATTGATTTTGAGATTATTTCTGTGTGAAACAGCTTAAACGATTTAATAAATAATATTTGTTTTATTTTAATCACTTTAAAGAACCACGCATAACAAAATCCAAATGGGACTGGTTTACTAAAGTGAAGTGAGGGTGGATTGACTAGTTAAACAGACGCAAATTGGTTCTATATTCATATTCTTTGTTTTAGGTAGTGTCAGGAAAAGCTCTTCATCTCATATCTCAGCAGCGCGACAATTGTGATCGTGAATTTGCCGAAATACAGAATATTCGAGAACAACTATCGACTACATTGGAAACTTGTAGGAAAGCCAGAGAAAACCTACGCACAGCGTCAAATCATCTGACTATATCTACTTTCGTGATACTCGCTAACGTCAGAAAGAGACAGATCATAAAAACAGTTCTCAAATCGCTGGAGTTGTTAAGAAGTTTGAGGAGTGTTGAGAAAGATGTTTCCGAACTGCTCAGTAGAAAAGAGTATTATGAAGCGATAGAATTAATTCTTAAAAGCAGGAAAGCGGCTGCAAACCATAAGGAATACACGTGTATAGCAGATCTTGCTACGCGACTCCAAGATACTTTAGACATGACCGAGGAAAAACTTGATTCAGTGCTATCAAGTATTTGCTACAATTTTGATGAGAACACATTCATGAAATTAAAAAAAGCTTACGACCTCTTAGGGAAAACGCAGGCGGCTATGGAGCAGTTGCACATGCATTATTCATCAGCCGTAAACGAATCGGCCATTGAAGCAATTAGACCGTACGTAGGTGAAGTGACGATAGAAATAAAGTTTCAGGAAATGTGTCAATCTGTTCCTACGAATAAAGCGCCGATATGTCTGTTGAATTTGTGTGAAAATCTGTTCCAAGTGATGCGAAGTTACTATCTCCTAGTGAATTGGCACTCCAAACACGAAAAAGAAGAAAGTTCGACGTCTAGTAACGCTTCTGATATAGAGAAAAATGTTAGCAGGGAATACATTAGGCAGAAACTAAAAGCAGGTTTGATTAGAATATGGCATGATGTCCAAGCGAAAGTGTCCACATTCCTAAAAAGCTCAGGTCTAGAAGAGTACCCTTTTGAGAAGTTCATTCAAATGTTAGGGATATTAAGAAAATTAACTCAAGTAGCTGAAGTATTTTGTGGTGATACGTCTGATTTGCTCCAAGATTTTATTAAGACACAAAGTGTTACATACATAAAGAACTATCATAGGGGGAGAATGGAGGAACTAAAATTATTCCTTGAAAACGAAGGCTGGGAACAATGTCCAGTCAAATCGACTTTCAATGTTCTTAACTTGCAAGAGTTTAAGCAATTTAAGAAATATTTGAACCCGCTCAAAGACACGACACTAACAGTAAAGTCAAGTGCTCAGTCTGATACAACATCTTCAGTGCATTCGCAGGAAGACAGTGTGTATATCTCTAAATATTTTAATCAGAAAACATCTAGGACCCCGTTTGAAATGTTCCGTAACGAAAACATTACTAACGATGACATATTTGGCATAGAGCCTGAGTCTGAAGGTAGCGAAGACTCTGATGACGAACCAGAAGAACTAAAAAGAGATTATGTCGAAGAAACGGACAGACATGAATATGCGACCACAAACGATAAAGTACCAATCAGTCCTTCCAAAGTTAAAGAGAGTGTCATAGTGACAAATACTACGCTCTCGGTGCTAAGAAATTGTGGACAATATCTACAAATTAGTCGATACTTACCTCAGATATCTTTAGAAGTAGTCATGCTAATGAATCAACTTTTCGACTACTATTTTTACGCAGTACACCTGTTTTTCACTTCGGATTTAGAGGTGGCATCAACAACTTTGTATACTACAAGACTAAACATCGTTCTCAAGAGAATTTCTAATAATATTAATGCTTCTACAGATGACGCGGTGAAAGCTTTTGAATGTCCGACGGTACCACGGCATTTAGACATGAATTCCGAAGCTAATCTTCATGGTCTAAGCGAGAGGATAGTAGCAGTGGAGTCTGTCATATTTTTGGCAAAGCAATTTGAGATTCTACAACCGTACTTAGAGTCAATAGTCGCACCACATCAAAAGATGATCTTAGAACATTTTAAGGATAATACTCTAGCAGTGGTTGCGGATTTGAGAATGCCTGTGTACATGTGTCCAGCTTCAAGAGCTGTTGACGCTCGGTCGGCGTTGATAGCGATGTCGCAAGTACGTTGGGATGTTAAGAACGTGGCTGTAGAACACAGTCCTTACGTAGACATGATAGTTCGAAAGATCCAAGTGTTTGCGTTGCGTCTGGAAAACATTTCGAGTCGAGTGACTTTGAATATTGAAGTTTTGAATTCAATTTGGGCAATGGTGTCAAAATTCATCGTACACCTTCTAGTCGAAGGGTTCTCGAATGCTACTAAGTGTTCAAACGGTGGCAGAGGTCTGATGCAGCTGGACTATCGGCAGCTTTTCGTGAAGCTCGAGAAGATCTCCGGATTAAAACCGATACCTTATCAGGATTATGTAGACAGATATGTCAAGGCGTATTATTTACCCAGAAACGAGTTAGAAGAGTTTGTGAGAGATAGGACTGAGTATTCAAATAAGCATCTGTTAGCTTTAGTAAGTTGTGCGTGTGAGAATAAGAAGGATAGACAAGCTCTCACGGCTATTATTGAAGGCAGGGATTCTTTGAGTTAGAAAATGGTGAGAAGTAAAAAGCCCATTGCAGGGTACATGTTTCACTTTCAAGAACTCTAAAATTATTTTACTACTATTTGGGTAAATGTTATTTATTTTATGCCCCCATAACATGTAAACCTAGTTGGAGTTTAAATACATACCTACCGTAAGCGAATGATATCCCCAACATTTAATAATAATTTTGATATTTCCATAACTTTTTCAATGTATTTGTTTCTTTCAAAACACTATCCTACTATCCTACTTCCTTCCTACTAATATTATAAATGGGAAAGTTTGTAAGGATGTGTGCGAGTGTGTGTGTTTGTTGCTCTTTCACGCAAAAACTACTGAACGGATTTTCATGAAACTTTGCAGTAATATAGCTAAGACATCGGAATCACATAATTTGTTAAAATTTATAGAGATTTTTGTAGGGACTGGTTCCCCGAAGCGAAGCGAGGGCGGGTTTACTAGTAAATAATAAAAATAAAAGCAAGCTATTCCACACTGTTACATCGCAATTAGAGTAATAATAGTACAAAGTAAATATTTAAAATTTTAGTTTAATTTAAATTAGAAGTACGTACCCACTTTGTATAAGATCTAATCATACATAACAAATTATGTTTTATTTGCTAATTAAGTAATTACGATAAAGGCAGTAAACTTGTCGTGTTTCTGCACATCGATCTTGGAGCCTCTAGCCTTTTTTGCTTCAATCCTTTTAACTATTGAAATAAAATGTTCTTAGCGTATTAGAGAGCTTGAAATTATAATCGTGAATATGACGCATATTTTTATAATGCTCTTTAAATAAATCGTTTTATTTGTCTAGAGGAGATGGTTCATATTTTTAATATTATATTTATTTAAGAATAGAATGCCCATTTAGCAAATACAGAGTGTATATTCAAAAAGAAATTGCTTTAGAATGTACAGAAATAAGATTATATGGTAAATTAAAATTGCATACCAATGGATAAGGAAAATGTGAGAAAACAAATTAGTAATCAGGTAACTGCTTTTGTAAATTGTTGATCATGAATCATGATACAAGGATACCGAGATTTATTATTTATGTTTGAAATAACTACGGGACTTAAACTGAACTCGACGTTACGACCGGCGCCATAACAATAACGCTATATAAGAACTCACGAGTAGGTACCCACGACGCGGTTTTCATCCGCGCCCGCATGCGGTTGACAATACTACACTTACATATTTACATATTGTAATAGAATAATAGGTACATACTTTTATGTATGATTAAGAGTGAAAGCCAAGTTAAAATAATTATTAAATGTTACATACTATAAAACTCCTTTTAAAATGTTTTTTTTTTGTATCCTCATGACTGTTAATATAATTGATAGTGAAACTATTAATATGATTTCCGTTCACCCGTATAGTATAGTATAACACTTGTTTTCAAAAATAACATTTTACCAAACTGTCATAAATAATTGAGGAGTCTATTCTGATGATCCAGTGTCCTCAGTGATTGAATTTTACATCGATATTATTGATATTAAAGGTTTTTAATTTTTATTATTAAAGGTTTTGTATAAAAAGCTACTATTACCGTTAATTAAAATTTACTAGGTCAATATAGAGGTACCTACCTAATTATAATTAAGTACTTAAATAATATATGTATGTACCCAAATAGAAAATTCACAGGTAATCTCAAATTTAAAGACATTAAGTAAGAATCAGTACCTATTTTATTTTTATTGTTATATATTATTTATGAATGTTATTAAATGAATTAACTGTACTTATACATTGTGTTTATTTATAACCTCCTAGTTATTAGAATAATTAATTCCTGAGAAGATCCTTAATGCTTTCGTTCTGTTAGTTAAGTAGTTTTTTGATTCACTTTCATAAAACATACGGTAATTGTAATTATTGAATCAAACTTACTTCAGTTCAACACTTAAAGTTACATCCAAATCGGTTAAGCTAATAATTAGAATATCCTTACTAAAAATCCATTTATTTGCTCTCACAAAGTGCAGTGTCATTTGTACATTGGGAGGTGTTTCTTAGATGTACTATATATATACCTAACTCATACACCCTTTCCAAATTATATTAAATTATTTTATTTTTGGGTATTAAATTAACTACCATCGATAACTACCATAAACAGACCATAAATATGTAGGTATAAACAATTCTCAATCTTCTGTTTGAATCAGAAGAAAAAATACACGCAAGGTTTGAAATCAGAATGAAACAAACATAACTTATTGTTACGTGTCAGGAGTAATGGGTTCGAGAAAATGCCAAAATGTACCACAAAGACTTTATTGAACTCGTAGAAACACAATTACACACTGTACACAGTACACACCACAACACTATGCACGTAGGTACTCGTAAACACACTCGACGAACAATGTATCACTCGTAGAAATCACTTAACTTCTCACTGGTATCGCTCGTAGGTATCGCTGGTATCTTCCTGGTTCCGCTTCCGAAACTAGAATGTCTGCGGTTGGCCGATCGCTCCTTTTTATACCCCTCACGCACCATTCACGCTAATCCAGAACTTTCTCGCTAATTCCGGACGGACCAGATTCGTCTAAAATTCGAGAACGTTCCTTGCAACCGACTTTCGCCCGTATGACTATTGCCGTAATGGTCGAAGCGTCGTGCGTCCTTTTGAGAGAGCCGCGCTCCTATTGTTTCTATTGTTGCACGACATATTTATGGCCCCTATTGTTCATTGTTTTCGGCGTAGCGAAGTCGATGCGCCAGGGTTGTCACATTGCCCCCCTCTTAGTCATGCTCGTCCCGAGCATTATTCGATCCATGAAATGGTGCCAATCTGTCCACGTGCACGATCTTCGGCTTTCTTCTGTCCCCCTGTCTGATCCGGTAGGTCACGTCGTTAATCCTCGTGACAACTGTGTAAGGGCCTTCCCATCGTGCTTGTAGCTTCGGAGACTTCCCTTTCTTCCGCAGTGGATTGTGCAACCATACAGAATCTCCCTCCTTGAAACCATGTTTCCGAGCATCGCGATCGTACCGGGTTTTCATTTTTTCGCTTGTCTTCAAACACTGCTCCCTCACAAAATCATGTGTCTCGTCCAATTGGGTCCGTAAGTCCGAGATGTATTCAACGGTTGGTTTCGGGGCATCTGGCGGTGTTCCGGTAAGCAAATCCAACGGCAGACGCATTTCTCTTCCGAAGTTAACTTTAGCCGGTGTAAATCCCGTAGACTCGTGTATGGCAGACCGATATGACATCAGGAACAGAGGAATGTACCGATCCCAGTCTCGCTGATGTTCCTCGACGACCTTGGCCAAGTGATTTTCCAACGTTTGGTTGAATCTCTCCACCATGCCGTCAGATTGAGGATGCGCCGGTGTGGTACGTGTCTTGTTTATTCCCAAAAGTTCACACATCTCCTGGAATAACGTCGACTCGAAGTTCCTGCCTTGGTCGCTGTGTAACTCCAATGGTACACCAAAGCGGCATACTACCTCCTGGACAAGTTTCTTGGCCACGGTCTTCGCCTCTTGGTTCGGAGTTGCAAACGCTTCCGGCCATTTACTGAAGTAGTCTTGAACCACTATGATGAATCTATTCCCGTCTTCCGTCTGAGGGAATGGCCCAGCAACGTCTATAGCGATTCTTTCCCAAGGGGCTCCGACGTTGTACAGCTGTAGTTTCCCTTTGGATCTAGTGCGGGGCCCTTTCACTGAAGCGCACACTGTACATTTTCTGCACCAATCTTCAACGTCCTCTCGACACCGCACCCAATAAAAGCGTTCTCGTATCTTCACGAGGGTCTTCTTGATGCCGAGATGCCCACCAGAAGTGCCATCATGTACGAGATTCAGCAAATCAGCCACTTTACTTCTAGGGATAACCATTTGCAGGGTTCGTTCCCTTCCATCGAGTGACTCCCAGATCCGGTAAAGCACGCCATTCTCCAATATAAGGCTGTCCCACTGAGCCCAGTATGCCTTAGTCGTTGCGCTCGAGGCTGACACATCACTCCACAGGGGCCTCTGTCCTTTGGCTTTCCATTCCATGATCAGGCTGAGGTCTTTGTCTTCCTTCTGAGCTTGGCTTACTTGCTCCGTTCCCCAAGACTCGTCTAGGTCCTGCATCCTTATCACCCTGACCTCTTCTTTGGCCTCATGCTTGATGCAATGTCGACATTCTTCGGAGCATGGGCGTCGTGACAGGGCGTCGGCATTCGAATGAGCTCTTCCGTTGCGATGCTCTATTACGAAGTTGAACTCTTGAAGCTGTTCGATCCACCTCGCGACCTGGCCTTCCGGGTTCTTGAATTGCAGAAGCCACCTCAGAGCAGCGTGGTCCGTCCTTATTGTGAACTCGCGTCCCAACAAATACTTGTTGAAGTGCTGAAGGGTCTTCACCACAGCCAGTAATTCTCGCCGAGTCACACAATAATTTCTTTCCGGTTTCGAAAGGGTCTTGCTAAAGTACGCAATGACCACCTGCTGGCCGTCCTGGTCTTGGGATAATACTCCTCCGATGCCAGTATTGCTAGCGTCCGTGTCCACTATGAATCTCCCTTCCCTTCTGGGATAGCCAAGAATCGGAGCCGAGCACAGACGTTCCTTTAAGCGAACAAACGCATCTTCGCAATCGGAATCCCAACTGAAGATTCTCTTGTCCTCCGTGAGACGGTGTAATGGCTTGGCTATCTCTGAGAAGTTCTTCACAAACCGACGGTAATAGGCACATAACCCCAAGAACGCTCTTACATCGGTCTTGTTCTTTGGTGTCGGCCATTCTTGAACAGCTCTTATCTTGTCTGGATCAGTTCGAACACCTTCGTCCGATATGATGTGTCCCAAAAATGATACTTCCTTCTTGAAGAAGTCACATTTCTTCGGATTGAGCTTTAGGTTGGACTCACGGAATCGTCTGAATACCTTCTCCAGATTTCGCTTGTGTTCCACGAAGTTTCGTCCCATGACTATGACGTCATCGAGGTATACCAGACAAGCGTCCCCCAAAAGTCCCACCAACACTCGCTCCATGAGACGCTCAAAAGTGGCAGGAGCGTTACATAATCCAAAAGGCATTACGCGAAACTGCCACAAGCCGTTTCCGGTTCCGGTGGTAAAGGCGGTCTTCTCTTTGTCTTCTGGCCGGACTTCTACTTGCCAGTAACCACTCTTCAGGTCGACCGTCGAAAACCACTTCATGCCACCAAGCATGTCCAACGTGTCGTCAATCCGAGGCAGAGGGTAGCTATCCTTCTTGGTAACGGTGTTAAGCATCCTGTAGTCGACACAGAATCTAGTACTGCCATCCTTCTTCTTCACGAGTACCACAGGTGAACACCAAGGGCTAGTTGACGGCTCGATCACCTTGCTGCGCACCATGTCCTCGATCATTTCTGCAACTTCGTGTTCCTTTGCCAATGGTACTCGTCTCGGTCTTTGCTTGATTGGTGAAGTATTGCCGGTATCTATTGGGTGAGTGACAAGATTTGTTCTTCCAAGGTCGCTATCTCCTCTGGTAAAGATGTCCTTGTAGTCCATCAACAACTTTGCTGCCTGAGTATATTCTTCAGAGCTCAAATTCCTCCTTGTCGCCTCCAGCAAAGATGTCATGTGATCCGTTGATCCAGGTTTGACCGAGTTTTCTTGGACCTTCCTCAAGCTGTCCACGGCTTCACATCGGCCGATAACCGTATTCTTCGCGAGATGTATCGGCGTGCTACTAAGATTGATGACCTTTAACTTAGCGTCGCGTTTGGTCATGAGCAGTGTCCTTGCCGTGATCCAACTGGCGTGATCTCCATAGTCTTCCACTACGACACATCGATCCATCTGTATCTTTTCGGGAAACCTAACCTTGACCAAGGTTTCCGATCTGGGTGCCAGCTTCACTGTCTTCAAACAATACACTGCTCCTGAACATGAACCGTCCAAGAAGACTTCTTGATCCTTGAAGCTTAACACTCCTTTCGCTATGTCAACTATACAGTGATGTGCCCGTAGAAAGTCCAGTCCGATAATGCAGTCGTCAGTTATATTCGCTACTAAAACAGACTGCGTGTAAATGTCACTTCCGAGTTTCAGTCTTGCATCCGTAACTCCTAGGACGGTCACTGGCTGGCCTGTCGCTGTCTGCAGATTGCATGATGGTCGTCCATTTTCCCACATGATAGTCCGCTTGAGTAGTTCCGGTCGAACGATGGACTTCGATGCTCCTGTGTCAATCGTAAATCGACAAGGTATGCCATTTATCTCACCAGTAGCTACCAGGCCGTTCCCGTCACAAGCTTGTGACACTATAACAGTAGGGGCTCGATGTAGTCCAGCCGCTGCCCGTCCCGTGGCGCTGTCGCCTTTTAATTTTAGCAGCTCCTGGGTGTCAACTTGGGTAGCCGTTGAGGTCTTCGTAGAAGGCTTGGCAGTCTTCTTAGCGGCGGCGGCGGCTTCTAGCTCTTGCACTTGTGTGGCCCTCCACACCGATTTCGGTTGTTTCCGTGTCCGGCAGCTAAGCCTAATATGACCTCGTTCACCGCATCCGTAGCAGATAGGCCCAGTATGAGGTTGAATCGTCGCTACGACTTCGCGCACCTTATAACCTTTGCAGTCACTTCGTACCGCTTCAACTTCAAGGGCATGCGCTAAAGCTGCTTCCAATGTGGCGTGATGACCCAAGCGCACCGTTGCTCTCACTTCGGGATCCCGTATACCGCTGACGAAGGCCTCTAACACTTTGTCTTCGACGGGTGTGGAACTCGACGCATAGGCTCGGCGTACGAGGCGCTCAATCTCCGTAGCCCATTGTTGCAGTCCTTCACTCGACCTCTGTGACCGGTCTTTGAGCTGCGCGCGATATACATGCTCAAGGTGCTTCTCCCCGTATCGAGCTTCCAATGCCTTAAATAGCGACTCCAAGGTGCGTCGCTCAGCGGGCAGGTTCTCAAGGACCAGCAGTGCCTCCCCTCGAAGAGCTAAGGTAAGTGCTGCCAATGAGTGCTCGTCTTCCCAGCCATTCCCATTTGCAACTACCTCGAACTGGTGCCTGAACGCTGTCCACGAGGTCGTGCCGTCGAAACTTGGGACCTTAAATTTCGGGGCCCCAGGACATGGGCTGGTTGCTGCCGTGCCCAAAACCTTCATTTTTTGCAGCTTCTTGTCCAAATCCACGAGCCTAGTTTCGTGGGAGTTGAGTAACGCGTCATGGGTCTTGAGGGCTTGGTCGTGCTCGGATGTTCGCACCTTGACCAATTCTAGATCCTCCTTCACGACGTTCAAATCTCCTTGGAAACCATCCAGCTTTGCGTCGATTGCCTCCATGGTTTTGCGCTGGCTCTTCATGTCTTCGCGCTGGCTCTTTATGTCTTCGCGCAGGCTCTCGATTGCTTCGCGTTGGCTCCGCTGTATGGCTTCCATCGCTTCGCGCTGGCTCTGTTGTAAGGCGGCTAATAGGGAGGCCATATCGAATGCACTCGGTGTCGGCGCTGATGCAGCTGATGTAGTCGGTGGTCCGGCGGTGGTCTCCGTTTCCATGCGGTCACGACCCGGCGACTCCATCCGCGCGGCATCCAATGCCGTCTGCCGTCGCGTACGAATCCCTTCTTCACTTTGCGGTACTACAGGCATTCCGCTTCTGTCACCAATTGTTACGTGTCAGGAGTAATGGGTTCGAGAAAATGCCAAAATGTACCACAAAGACTTTATTGAACTCGTAGAAACACAATTACACACTGTACACAGTACACACCACAACACTATGCACGTAGGTACTCGTAAACACACTCGACGAACAATGTATCACTCGTAGAAATCACTTAACTTCTCACTGGTATCGCTCGTAGGTATCGCTGGTATCTTCCTGGTTCCGCTTCCGAAACTAGAATGTCTGCGGTTGGCCGATCGCTCCTTTTTATACCCCTCACGCACCATTCACGCTAATCCAGAACTTTCTCGCTAATTCCGGACGGACCAGATTCGTCTAAAATTCGAGAACGTTCCTTGCAACCGACTTTCGCCCGTATGACTATTGCCGTAATGGTCGAAGCGTCGTGCGTCCTTTTGAGAGAGCCGCGCTCCTATTGTTTCTATTGTTGCACGACATATTTATGGCCCCTATTGTTCATTGTTTTCGGCGTAGCGAAGTCGATGCGCCAGGGTTGTCACATTATAATAATTTCTTTTAACAAAAAAAATAACCGACTTCAACCTTGATAAGCAGATATAACTCAAACACTACTCGCCAGATGGCGCTCAATTCAACATGTAAGTGTAAAGTTCTCGTCACTACAAATTAATCAAGCCCAAACACTAGTTATCTGCAGTAAATCGTTGAGGAGTTCCCTCGACTGTCTTTCGGCTACATCAGATCGACTCCAGGCCTTCATAAAATGGTATCGCATTAATGTACTTATGACAACATGAACAAACACACTAGTTGTCGATACAATTTTCGAAAGTTCCCCTCGATTTCTCTAAGATGCCGTCATCAGATCCTGGTGTCCTTATCAGGGGACCCCACTGCGCATATCTACTTAACAACAAAAAAAGAATTATCAAAATCGGCCCATAAACGATGAAAAAATCGCTGAACGTACATAAAAAAAAGCATATATACGGTCGAATTGAGAACCTCCTTCTTTTTTGAAGTCGGTTAAAAAGCTAAAGGTGACATTAAAAATAATTTGTTTTGTTTCATTCTGATTTCAAACCTTGCGTGTATTTTTTATATATTTATTTATTTTCATTTATAAATTATAAGTTTAGAGAGATATTTTAAATTTTGATAGTAGGCTACACAGGTAGGCTAATATTTTACGCCAATGTAATTTTTATTAATTGATTGAAATTAATGTGATTTTTAATTTAAGATTTATTCGAGGCAAAACAAAATTAGAAAGTGATTGTGAATAAAATCGCGAGTTTCCATTTATTTTAAGGTATGTACCAAGTTTTTGTTCAGCTTTTTGTAAATACTACATTTTTCAATATAGTAGTAGGTATCGGCTTATGCTTGGTAGACAGGGCCGCCGGCGAGCGTGCAAGGCATAAGTACATGCAGGCAGCGGTGGCGCTGTTAGCAGCAATATTGTTGAGATGATGGTTTTCATGCCTTAGAAGCATTCTTATTGACAGCTTATATTTCAATCCTTTCCTAATAAGTACATAGTTGAATTATGTATGTAGTTTTTAATCGGCGATAATGAATGAAGTACCTATGCGAAGATTCAGTTCCCTACCGGTACCTACAGTTATTTTATTCCTTTCAGGGGCTCATGATATAGGTAGTTTGTTTAAGTACCTAATACTACATGTTTTATTGAAGTATTTTAAATTAAACTAAGTAAAATAACTTTGTTTCAACTCTGAAAATTTAAAATTGCACGTCGTAAGACGCAATTGAAACAACACGTTCCCCTAATCGTTCAATCCAATTTAAATACATTTTTAAATTTCAGACAAATCATCACAATGCCAAGATGTCGTCGGAAACGGAAGTACGTCACCTTTATCTTGTAATTGTCATATAGAACATAGATCACTTTGAAATCCATTTGACTCAATCACGTATCCATCAAAAACACTTTCTGGGCCTCACGCTGAGGACAATGATAATTTTGACCCCGAAGACAAAGTGGTTAGCCTGCGACGCGAGAAGTCCCGGGTTCAGCCGTGGCAGACATTTGTGTCAGATAAATGTTTGGTCTCGTTTTGGCGGTGTTCGTAATAAATAAATATATTAAATTTTGTTGCTCATTCGGCATGCCACTTTCGACACAGGGAACACTAGTGCGGGGGTATGAGTGTTAAGGTTATTCTAGGGTTGCCAACCTCAAATTTAAAAAACCAGGATTTGTAGTTGGAGAAACCAGGACAATTTAGTTTGAAAACAGGACGCAGTACCTAATAGATTTGCAATAGTTAAATTAATATCTAATGAAAATAGGTGAAATGAAATTCAAGTAATTAAAATAATCATAATATGTTTTAATAAAAGTATTTTAATAAAATTATACGAGTTGAAAACTAGTTATTAAAATATAAAACAAACACTTTAGTCTGTAACAATTTTTTTAAACTTAGGTTAGTTATATTATCTAATAAATTCTTATAAATAAACTATTTAAAAAGAGGCGCGCGAATTAAAAAACCCAGGACGCTGCTTAAAAACTATTCAGGACGTCCCAGGACACTACAAAAACTAGGACATGTCCTGGGAAAACAGGACAGTTGGCAACTCTAGGTTATTCTCGTACGTATTGTAGTGTTTTTATCGTAGTTGCGTTATGTAAGTTTTTATTCTAAGCCGAAAACATGGACTAATAAGTCCATGCCGAAAAGTTACTGACCCGGTTAAATCTGTACCTATTTTGCAAGTAAATAATGTCGGGCCGATAGTTTGCCAAATAAATTATAAAAACCATCTGTAGGTACCCTTATTTCCACGATGATAACGGTTGAGACTACAAACTTTGATTTAACTGATCCCCTTTTATTAAACTAAGAAATAAAATTGCATCCCCTGGAAAACCGCCACTGGGGTAGCGGGGTAAGTATGTAGGCACCATTTCAATGGGCTCATACACTAGAGCTGATTATAAACGAAATATTTTCTTTTTTTACAGAATGTGCAAAACGTAAGTACTATAAACAGCTAAATGGAAATACGTAATTATAATTTTTGTCTATATACCTACCTAAGTAGGTACCTACTAATGGACAGCCATTTTATGGAGCAGGTAAGTGTGTAGTCAATAGTGGGTAATCGGTATCCGTGGAAATGGAAACAACTGGATTGGCCATTAACCCCTCCACCAATCCGAACTGGAGCAGCGTGGTAGACCATGCTCTAGGACCCTCAATAATGAGGAAAGACCCGTGCTTGGTAGTGGATCATTACTACGCTGTAAATTACTGGACCAGTAACTTAATGTGACCGTTGCAGCCAGTTTGCCGTAATAAAAAAAAACATAGTTCGAACTGAGTTTACTACGAGTTACCAAGTCTTGTTGATACAGTTACAATACAGTAATACAATACAGAGTTAGAATGTAATGTTGAAATATCACTTGCAGCCGATGCCGCAGTAGACAGGGCAGATTCAAGCGCTGCAGATCCGGCGACCGGCGCTACCGCGTGCGGCAGGGCCGCTGCCGCCGGCGGTCGCGCCGCCGCGTGCGGACGCGCCGCTCACGCTCCCGTAGACCGAGGTATTGTACCTACATACACACGTAATGGTACGATTCCACCAAAATAGTTTGCAGCACATTTGTTCACAATGATTGCAAGCGGAAGCAATAATGTGTTCGCGAACAACAAGCGTGTACGCATCGACGCGAGCCCACTACCTAGGTACATTTGTATGTGTAGGTACCTACGCGCAAAAGGGTATACCTACAGATTTGCGCGAACAATTCTAAAATGTTCGCGCACAAATTGTTATTGTTTGCCCGCGTGAGTCGACCAGCGTGAATATCTGTATCGTACACTGTGCTTTACAGTGCTGCCCTGTGCGGCACACTGGTGGAATCGCATCTTAAGGACTGCGCACAAATAACAACTCTGTAACCGAAAAACCTAAATGAAAGGAATCGGTTATGATCTTTGTCTGAGTTACTTATACGGTTGTATTCTTGAAAAACTTATTATACTCTTCACCCACTCCTGGCAAATTCCGAAAAAAACAACAAAAATAGAATCGAAATTCAACCGTAATAGGCAACTAAGAAATAATGATCCTTTTATTTAAGTTTGTCGGTTACAGAGTCGTTATACGAACGCAGTCCTATAGAGTATAACGAGGTGTCCTACGTGAGCGACGAAAACGACGCGACGCTACGCAACACGACGCAATGCTACACGCGACAATGACAACGTCGCGTATTGTGGCAGACTGTCACATAGGACACAAGTAGGGATACCGTTGATTTTGATCGCTAACGTCAAGATCGCAACGTCGCGTCGCGTCGTGTACGTCGCTCACGTAGGACACCGCCTAAGATAACTGAGAGTGCCTAGCGACGAGCAACCTGGGGGTTTAGTACGAGTTTTACGTGACATAACGCGCTCGCTGCGTAACGGGGTGTCCTACGTGAGCGACGAATACGACGCGACGCTACGCAACACGACGCGATGCTACACGCGACAATGACAACGTCGCGTGTTGTCGCAGACTGTTACATAGGACGCAAGTAGGGATATCGTTGATTTGATCGCTTACGTCAAAATCGCAACGTCGCGTCGTTTTCGTCGCTCACGTAGGAGCCTAACTGCGAGTTGTAAAAAAATTTGTATGGGATCGAAGCAGAGCCACTTAGCGGACGTAAATGGCACTGCTTTGATCCCATACAAATTTTAGGTAACTCGCATTTACGTAGCGAGCGCGTTATGTCACGTAAAACCCGTTCTAAGGCAATATTTCCCACAGGTACAACTGGCGCTGTCGGTCGAGGTCCGGCCGCTTCAAAATCTGCCGCTATTGCGACCGACGACACAAAATAAGGCGCCGCTCTAGATCTTAGCTGGTTCCTGATAAATTAACGAGAGATCATTTTCGAAAATTAATGAAATAGTCATATTTATCATGATTATATTATTTTTGACCTGCATGAATTGTTTTTTTTTTATATATTGCATAGATAGGTACTGTTGGCCTTACAGGATGCAAACAATGGATTGCCTCTAAGGCGTTTTGCCCACGGAGCAACTCCAGTTGAGGCAACTATCAACTTTTTAAAAGTTTCCTGTAAAAAGTTGCTAGTTGCTACAACGTTTACGGTTGCTGCAATTTTATAGCAATTTGTGAGCAACTTGATTGATTTGCGATTGACAGTTGCGGAAATCGGCAACTTTAAAAACCGGTATAATATTTAACAGTTGCTAGTTGCGGCAATTAGGAACTGACCTAGTCAACGATTACAGCAAGTGAAAACTGTTGTCGATTGCCGGAACTCGAAACCCTGGTTGCTGTGTGTGCGCAGTCCACGGAATACAGCTGGTGTCTGTATTCCGTGGCGCAGTCCAATTGAAATGCATGTAAACAGCTAGTTGCCAGTTGCTGCAATAGATGCTCCATGGGCAAAGCGCCTAAAATTACGGTTTAGGTCTGTTTGTTCCCCTCCGAGATCCCCAGGGGAACCAGCAGGATATAAAAATGTCCTAATGGACCCACTTATATGGGGGAGCCAAGAAACCTAGTTAAATTAATAAATTTAAGGTCGTTTTGTCCCCCCCACCGAGAGAAAAAAAAATCTTCATTGTGTTCATACTTTTATTAGTGTTATGTTATTTGGGCCGCGACCCGTCCACCCACTAGCTTCACCCACCAGTGGGTGCACGGGGAAATAGAAATTCCCCGTGCACCCACTGCATTGTACCCAATGGTAGAAAATATATATTCTGTGCATAGATAAAGTGTGGCAACATTGCCCTCATGTTACATTGTGACATCACATCAAGCCAGAATCACGCTATCAAAGTTTTTTGTACTTTACTCAGTTCGGCCGAGTCAATTGTCTTCTTTTTAATCACTTATTGTGATAACCACAACCCAGTGAATCTTAGTATATTTATGTGCCTATCTTTACTTCATGCTATTTATTCATCCTTCCAAATGAAGCCACTTAATCTAAATGTTCCACTCATATCCCATTTGAATATCCGTTCTCCTGGGCCCTTGCCACCAGCCCCAGCTATAACAACTAAGGGCATAAAGTGTTCCGCTGCCCTTGGAGGGTGAGCTTCGTTAGCTCCAGGTTGACTCCGCCATGATACCAACTGTCTCCGCCTCTCCTCATCCTCACTGGTACATGCTTTGTTCAGGAACTCATCAAACTCCTCATTGACAACTACTCCAGTATTTCGACTATACATAAATTCCCTCATGTTGTGATAAGACATTCCTGAGCCTATAATTGCGACGCCTTCTTTCCGGAACTTGTGGAGAACTTTGCCAAGTTGGTAATGTAAATCAGGGTCCTGATGGGACAATACTGATACCTGAACTATTGGTATATCTGCAGCTGGGTTGATCAGCATCATAGGAACGAAGACACCATGATCCCAACCTCTTTTCGGATCCAATTTAGCTTCCCAGCCAATCTTTTTCAACTCATTGTGAATTCTCTTTGCCAACTCGGGATGTCCAGGTGCATCATATTTATATTTGTACGATTCTGGCGGGAAACCGTAGTAATCGAAATACAAGTCGTGCTTCTCACCTGATGAAATAGTCACTTTATTCTCTTGCCAATGCGCTGTCACCAGTATAATAGCTTTAACGTCTTTGAAGTTCACATGCTTGGTTACCTCGTCTCGAAGGAACTTAGTTAACCCAACGTGATCCTTGTCGCCGAGTAAAGGCAGCGGGCCTCCACCATGGTTGACGAAAATCGCAGGGGCTATGACTGCCATGTTACGAACACTAGTACTGAAATATCGGATAATGTTCATGGACACCAATGACATAAACACAATGAACGCTATTTGGATCAAAATTGACAGAGTGTTGAGAATCAGCATGAGTCAGCGTTTTACCTCGTTCTGTTTTAACAACGATTAATCATAGTTTCCGATCATAACCTGACCTTCAAGTTAGTCCGTTTTCCTCCTAGGCCATATGCGATATGCTCCACTGTTCATGTTTTGAATGGGCATTTAAATATTCATGTTCCCACAATTTGATAACTAAAACTCTGCATGAAGAGCCTTCACAATTATCGGAGTATAAAAATAAAATAACTTTATGGATTCCAAATCAGAATACTTTTACTTTCTATATTTTCTCGACTTTTATTGTCAGCTGATCAATTAATGACATGTTTATATTATATGCCATCAGTGGTCTCGAACGTCAAAATGCGAAATCGGTAGAATTGCCCAATAAAATCGGTATAGTCGTACTTAAAATCAGTAGATTAAAAAAAATATATAATATTCAATCAAATTCGTTTTATTCTCAAAAAAAAAAACTTATAGACTAATTTATATACATCAAATACACCTAATTAAACAAAAAGATAAAGATTAAAAGCTATTTAAATTCTATGTAAAATTAAAAAAACACCGGTACTGGTAACCGTTCTACACTAGCGGCACGCTATGATGGCCGGTTTGACACATTACAACAGTGATGTGGAATGTCAATTTATTCTCGAACAAAAAACAATTAAGTTTTGTTTTTGTACCTGATTAAATAGGTTTAATAAAACAAAAATGTAAATGTTTATTTAATTTATTTGAACGAACTGAATATTTGAATGAAAATGAATATACATACTTTATATGCACACAAGAAACATATGAATACAAAAGATACCAAAAAAGGTGCCACAAAAGGCCATAATTAATCAGATTCGTCCATACTACTATTTTCACTGTCGTCACTGCTATCATCACCTACATTAATAATTATATGTTCGTTTTCTATAATATTATCTATTTTCACATCTCTTTCATAATCTTCCCTTATTAATTTAACAGTTCTATTCACAACCTTTTCCCAGTCTCCTTTAGTCACATGTTCACAAGCTTCTTCTAATAATTTTAGCATTTTTTTGTGGTAAATGGGGGTTCTGTATTGTGTCTTGCAGCATATCCCTTAATTTGAGCCCACACCAACTCAATCGCATTATACTCACAATGGTAAGGCGGTAACCGTATAACTCTGTGCCCATGTTCTAATGCTATTTCGTCAATGACGTATCGGATCTTGGTTGGTTTGTTTTCTTTTAAAAGACGTACTAATTCCGCTTTTAACATATTCATGTTTGCATCTACGCCATTTTTACGAAGCCATGCGACGATATCAGCTTTCTTTTGGGATTGGGCAGGTGGCTTGTCAATTTGCATCGAGTGGTATGGGGCGTTGTCCATAATTATAATAGATGGTTCAGGGAGGCTACACAACATTGAGGTAAACCATTCAGTAAACTTTTCTCCATTCATGTCTTCATGATAGTCTCCAGTGGTTTTTGACGCAAAAGCCATGAGAGAACCTTCGACAAACCCGTTGATGGTTCCGGCGTGACAAATTATAAGTCGCGATCCTTTTCCTACAGGAACTTTGGAAGTAGATGCTGCTGTGTCATCGTTCCAAGAACGGCCTACAGTACAGTACGGCAAATGCCGAGTTGTGGTATATATCATATAAAAATAAAAATTTTACCTTTTGTATGAAACAGCTGATATTTTTTTGCGATTTCAGAGGTTTGTCCACATAGTGAAAATTGTTCATATTCACAAGTACATTCACCCCTTAAATGGTGCAAACTGATTTTTCTACACTTGTATACATTTTAGAAATCAATTTAATAAATAAATTTTGAGTCCTAAACCTAAAACTACATTCGATAAAATTTATGAATCTCTGCACATCACTATCGTCAATTGTCGTCAATAAAGTAATACAATTCCCATTCCCCCTAACGTAAAACATAAAGGAAATGGGTTATAAACTTAAAAATTACGTAAAATCGGTAGAAAAATCGGGAGAATTTATACATAATCTCTGAAATCGTGGAAAAATCGTTGCATTTCGGTATTTCGGTAGAACAGAGCCCATTTCGGTAGAAAATACGGTAGGTTCGAGACCACTGTATGTCATTTAATCAGCTTTTTGATGTTTGTAGAAGTGTTACCAGCTTTTAAAAAAACAATTACCAATTACCTGCGAAAAAAACCAACATGAAATGTAAAAATCCAAATTGTATTTGTTTATGCTGAATAACAATATTTTTACATTTGGCAGCTTTGGTTATTATGTAAAATGGTTTATCTACACTAATGTTATAACATTCTACTTATGTTTCCAATACTTGACTTATAATTACTACTGTTATAGCGCAGATAACAAAACACTCAATTTAAGCAATTTCACATGATGGTATAATATCCACATCGATATCGTAAAATCTCATTATAACATCGCGCGCTCGCTCCTGATTGGCCCTGCGCGCGCAGCTGCGCTCTCATTGGTTAGATTTTAATGGCGGCAAGTTCACTGTGACAATACACGTACGCATGAATTTAATGTTTCGCAATGTGTTTTGTTTTTAAAATACAAATTAAATTGCATTAGTGAAGATAAAGTAGTGTATGCAACTGCATATAACACGGGTATTAAAACACTCGTTACTATAATATGAAACTCGCTGCGCTCGTTTCCTAAACTCACACTCGTGTTTTAATACCCTTCATTATATGACAGTTGCATAAACTACTAATACGTATTATTCATTCATGTATATGACGTGTTTTTACGTTTTTATTTCTTTTGCTAACTACCACCAAGCCACCAAAACCGCTTTGACCAAAACGTCAGTTTTCTATAGATTAGGTATAGTAAACCCAACTTAAGACTGAAACGAAAGAGGCGCTGTCGGACGCATTTGACATTCATTTGACCAATCATTGCACACTAGTAACTGACAGATGAATGACCACAACGTACTTATGAATGACTTTTCGTTAGTTCCAATTTTTGCCATTTCAGAGATAAGTTGGGCGCACTGTACTCTAGTTGTTTTTCATAAGTACCTACCTAGTCTGTTGTAAATAGAATGCAGTATCTATGTTCCGTTCCGTCAATGTCAAAATTGACAATAATTGTCAAGTGTGATGGTGATCTGTGATCCGGCGTTCGCGTTATCAATTATAATTCCGCGTTTTTTGTATTTCTTCAGCAATTTGTATTATTTTCTGTGATTAATAGAATTTAAAACGTTATGTTATGTGCGCATATATTGTATTATCTAGTCTACCAAATTTAGGTTTTGTAACGCGGCAACACCAACCCTCTCATTGACAGCCGCGCGCCGCGCAATGTGATATAGTCTGTGGTTCTGTCTCCCGCCGTTCTAAGCGGCAACGTTTTCTACCGCGAAAACTGCTATGTTAAGTTGTGATGTAAAATTGCTGTAATTTACTATATTCTGAGGAACCCGAATAAATTCTACCGCTAAAACTGGCGCCCAACGTGGGGCCTCAGAATATTAAGTTATTCAGTGAATATAAGTGCGAACTATCAGTGTAAACTGTACCTACACAACCGGCGACGAAAAACTTTTCTCTCGACCGCCATTACGTGCGCGCAAAAAGTTTTCGTGTT
Organism: Hesperia comma; assembly: GCA_905404135.1. Classification (NCBI taxonomy): domain Eukaryota; kingdom Metazoa; phylum Arthropoda; class Insecta; order Lepidoptera; family Hesperiidae; genus Hesperia; species Hesperia comma. The sequence goes on along the minus strand of FR990015.1, from coordinate 16,430,831 downwards.
CGTTCATTACCTACGAGGTTGTTGTGTAGTCGTTCGTATCATCATCACCTACGCGAGAAAACTACTTCGACAATCATGCCACGGAAACGACAATCCCTACCAAGTGATGAAGATTTCGATTCCGCGACAGACAATGTTACGATGTCGGCGGACCGTTTTACGAGTCTTCTTACGACGATCCAGCAGTCACAGGCGGAGTTTTGTGAACGATTACTTCGTGAATTCCGTTCCTCGACACCGGCAACTGCAGAACTCTTCAATTCCACTGCCGCCGTGAACCAGGTTCCGGCCAACTTCTCGCAGTGCACGGCTCGCTTCGACGGCGAGGTCGGCGCCTCCGTCGGAAGTTTCATCGATGCCGTGGAAGTGTATAAATCGTGTCTGCAGATAACGGATGACAACGCTGTGAAGGGGATGTCGATGCTGCTAGCGGGGACCGCAGCAGTTTGGTGGCAGGGCATCAAGAAATCAGTGAAGGATTGGAACGACGCCATAGCGAGACTTCGTGCCGCTTTCGGGGAGCGTCGGCCGCCTTTTAAGGTTTACCAAGAATTATTTAAGAAGGAGCAAGGTAACAAAAACACTGATTTATTTATTGCCGAAGTTCGTGCCCTTTTGGCGTGCCTACCAGATGGTGATCTTTGCGAAAGAGTCGAGTTGGATATGGTTTACGGACTTCTCGACCGACGAATTAAGAAGAGATTAAGTCGTGTCGACTTCGACACTTACGACCAATTACTAAGCAAAGCCCGCGCCATCGAAGATTCTTTTAAAGAATCCCGTCCTGCCGAATCAAGCCCAGCTGATCCACCGACGATGCCGCGCGTGTCGTATACGACGCCGGCCATGGCCTTGACGGGTACCAGTGACGGCGCCACGCAAAACAGCGCGACCGCCGAACGACCGTCGAACGCCTCCGATTCTTCTACGCGTGCTTCATCGAGACCGAACTCTCGACCTTATTGTGTGTATTGTAAAGTGTACGGACATTTGAAACCAGAGTGTAATAAGTTAAAAAAGCATAATTTTTCTGCTACCAATACCGCAGTCAATAACACCGAAATAATTTATTGTTACGGTTGTGGTAAGAGAGGGGTTATTCGGTCGAATTGTTCGAAATGTAACTCGCAGTTCTCTGCGTTAGATTTGTTTGAATTAAATTGCACAGAATCAGCGTCGGGTTCGCGATCAACTGAGGTCCGCGATACGTGTAAAATATCGCGATTTGCAGGGCGCCGCCGCCGCACCGGTAAAATGAATACCGTGATTAGTGATGTTAACATTGTTAGCAGTAGGGCCATGTCAACTAATAATAATTATACGCCCCGTAGTAGGGTGACCATGGTTCCGAATAAATTTAATACCTCTAGCAGTAGGACCATGTCAAATAAAAATAATTATACGCCCCATGGTAGGGTGACCACTGCTCCGAATAAATTAAATATCTCAGGCAGTAGGACCATGTCAAATAAAAATAATTATACGCCCCAGGGTAGGGTGACCATGGTTCCGAATAAATTTAATACCTCTGGCAGTAGGAACATGTCAAATAAAAATAATTATGCGCCCCGTCGTACGGTGACCATGGTTCCGAATAAATTTAATAAATTGAGCAGTATGACCATGTCAACTAATAAAGATAAAATTAGTACACCCAAGGGTAGGGTGACCATGGTTCAGAGTAAATGTAATTCTTTAGGTTGTAAGACCATGTCGACTGATGATAATAAAAACAGTACACCCGAGAGTAGGGTGACCATGGTTTCGAATAAATTTGTTACTGGTACTGGATCTAAAGATTTATTTTTGCCAGACTTAATTTATAGGACCAAGGATATTTTCAGTGCAGGGGGAGAGGCAACTCCGTATGAGGTTCTTAGTATTGATACTGGGGATAACTTACCAGTCCCCAAGCCTTCATACCGGCTGACGCCAGCCAAGGAGTTGACGCGTGCTGCAGTTGATAAGATAACCATTTCGAAAGGTATAAGTCCTAAGATGCCTAGGCGTGACAACGGTCCATACCGTATTTGTAAGGTTGTAAGTCCTTCTGGTTACGACTTATTTGATTTGCGTTCAAACCACAATGTTGGTCATAGTTCTGAGTTAGCCATGTTTGTTAATCGCAGTGATAAGGTCTCACTGCCCGTTCAATCCCGTCGTAACCGGGGACGACGTAGGCATCGTAACGCGGCTTCAGTTGATCGTGTAGCCAAGTCACAAACGGGACGTACTTGTGACTTGGAGGGGGAGGATGTAACGCGGCAACACCAACCCTCTCATTGACAGCCGCGCGCCGCGCAATGTGATATAGTCTGTGGTTCTGTCTCCCGCCGTTCTAAGCGGCAACGTTTTCTACCGCGAAAACTGCTATGTTAAGTTGTGATGTAAAATTGCTGTAATTTACTATATTCTGAGGAACCCGAATAAATTCTACCGCTAAAGTTTTCCGTACATTATTACGTGGCAGACGTGTTAATTCAAAAAACTAATAAACAAGCGATAAACATACTGAACCGAGACTGCCAAAATCTGGAATGTCAGACATCGAGGAGCCTGCAGCTAAAATGTCTAAATTAGAAGTAAGTTATAAGGTACGTTGGGGTAATACCGGACGGATTTACGACAAGTTCGAAGGATGTTGTAAAAACTTAAATTTTGTGAGTTCAGTAAGTGCTATGTCAATGAAATATAGTGCAAACGGATGATGAATAAACATAGCATAATTTAAAATAGCATTTCTCTTCGTACACTCAATATTTTATTATTTATACGCTTAGAAAAACTCGATATACTTTTTTATGAGTATAATCACAATTTGGTCATTAAGGGGGAAGTTCGGACAGTAATTTAAAACTGTTTCTATTGCAAAGAACACAAGGTGTATGACAAGGATATATCCGATCTTTAATGTGCTTTAATATGATATCAATGAAATCTATATAAAGCTACGAACATAGATGTTCCAAATGATTACTTTTTTTCGCTCTTTTTTTCGTTCGGGCTGTCCGATCTTACCCCTTATTTTAAAATTAGGCGATTTAATGGTTCCCAAAGTTTAGGTTCTCTCGACATTTGTCTCTAATAGAATTGTCGTTAAATTGCTACAAGTGAATGACCTTTACTTACTACTTACTTCTTTATGTACGTATAGGTACAAGTAGTAATTTCAAGCAAATTTATGTGTTTAAATATAAGTAAAACTATGGATATGAGAGAGTGATAAAGGGAAGCCAAGGAGACTAGAGCCAAATTATGAATTGGTAGAATAGTTTTTAAATAAGCGTGTACATTAGTAGAAAATTAGATTTATTAAGCTTTAAGAATTATTTTTATTATTATTAATAAGCACATACATTTAATAATTATAGCTGTTAATTTTTTCTTGATGTTCTAAATTATATATTTTGTTAGCGATGTATGCATTTAATCTATTAGGATACTTCAAGTTACGTTGCTTATTCTATAATCAGATTTTTGTTATTATAATCTATCTTGGTTTTTAATCATATATTATAAAAGTTTGACAACCACTACAAATTTCATCACTTGGCGCTGATTGGATATTTTTATCCGATCTTCACCTGAGGAGGATAACACCGGATTTCAGCCTGCAGAGATACTAGACGGATATCAATTAGTTCTATCTAATTACCACTGCTTAAATTTTAGTATTTAGGCAAAATAATAATAAAATACATTATACTTTCGCTACAATATTCAATAAAAAATTGAGGGGGAAGACCGGATGGACAAAAATTTTGGAAAATTTACCTTGTTAACTTTAAAAGCATGTAGCATACGTGCGTCTTGCAGGAGCGACTGGCGACCACTGCTGGGTGGGGCGTAACAAAATTATCTTTCGCGCAGTGTGGCTAACATTGAAAAATAAAGCCAAAATAGTGATTTATTTGATTCCAACGGTCTTACCCCACCACCGATCTTACCCCAACGTACCTTACATTATTTTGATTACTAATACTGATTTTACTAATACTGATTTTGATTGCAAACCAAGCATTTACATAATTAATTAATTTTATTGGGGCAACATCTTGTATCTGTCCCAATTTCCCACTGCTGGGCATAAGCTATCTGTCTAAATATGAGGCTGTAGTCCTCCATACTAAACATGCTTTAGTCAAAAGCAGACTGGAATATCCCTTAGAACAAGTACTTTTAGTACGGGTACAAAGGGTATGCTGGTGCTGGGCAGGCCCTCCGAAAGCGGGTGTGCAAGTCAGCACGCAGGCGGCATGCATAGGGAGGTGACAAATAAAGTGTCTATTTAGATTTTAATATAAAAAACTAATACACAATCAAACTCAAAGAGGTGGAACTATATTTTTGCATGTGTAGTAATCAAATATATCACTATAATATGATGTTTTGTAACCCAGGAAATGGCTGATGGGGAAGACATGGAGAATGGTCAAGAAGAATGGCTTAGTGAGGAGATACTTACAGATGATGAATACCCAGCGGTAATTTAAATTTTTGGTTTTACATGACTCGCTGAGATAAAATTTGGTGCTAGTATAATGGTCATAATATGAGGTGGAGGTATACTGAGCCCTGCTAATTTATGAATGTTTGACACATTTTGTATACAAAATCTAAAACTCAACAAACTCTTTTTGTCTATTAGGCTGACCAAGATCAAAGTGACTCAAATGCTAACACAAGCCAGGAGGAAAGTTACATGGACTCAATGGATCAGAGCTCACAGAATATGGCCAAGTCAAGAGGAGAGAACATCGAACGGACTTTAAATAATCTGGAGAACTCTATGTCTAGTACTCAGGTGAGTAATGGCTCATCTTCAAAAACCTAATGACCTAAATCAGAGGTAAAAATTCATACATACACACCATCTTCACACAGTGCATCTTCGTTCGTTGTTGTGAATTTGTACTTTTGTTGATTGCACAGTTTCCTACAATTAAATCAATTGTTTTCACCCAAAATCTACTTACTGTTCCAAAGTTATGAGCACAATGAAAAATTGTTTCACAGGCAGAGTTACCAGAGGAACTGGGCGCATTCCTCGTGAGGAAGAGTGACAAGCGTGCGGTGGATGACCAGCAACAAGAAAAAGACCCAGAGAGTGAGCTGGATGAGTCCACCAAGCAGTCGGAGGATGATGGAAATGATACTGATGACCTTCTGGTGAGTGCTCCTTAGTAATAGTGCTATAAAAAACGCAAATTCGATTAACCATATTGAAAGTGTAAAAGTAGAATACACGAAAACAATGTAGCAAATAAATAAAAGAGAGCAGAAAAAGTTCTGAGTCTTGGTAGTCTTTAAAGAGTCTTTAAAGAGTAGGGAGAGACAACAACAAAAACAAATTTATATAATTGTTGTAACAAATGGCACTGTCGCAGTATGATTTAAAATGTGTGTGTCTGGTGACATTTTTAGTGGTGACTCTAATCATGTATTTTGTCTGTCAGAGGATGCTGGGAGAGGGAGATAGCAAGAAGAAAGAGGCGTCAGGTGCTCAGAGTGTGCGACAGAAAGAAGGGAACTCCAGTGATGAAGATGATGATGAATACATATTTGAGGTGAGCTCATCACAGTTTACTAGGAACTCATTGCCTGTCCAAATATGTGCTGCCAAAAACTTTTTATTTAATATAAGTATCTTGAATAAATGATGAAATAATTAGTCTCATTACTTTTTTTCAATAATTATTTTATGAATTACTTCCTCCTCTAGGAGCGCTTTATTAATGTCGTATTCTATTGATTTATTTAAGGGCGCGACGGTGAAGAAGCTCAGAGTTTCTAAGGAGCTACAAATTAAGGTAAGTCAACATTTCTAACTATAAGTGAGTTGCCAAGAATATGGAATTTAAACTTCCCACTAAAAACATATTTATTACTTGTGCACACAGTTCAATTTATTTTGTAAGTAAAATTTACTGTTGACATTTTTAATTTTCGACGTTAATCTGCAATGTACCATAATCATAGAGGTGGAAATCTAGAATCTGCAATTAAAACGAGGAATACAAACAAACAAGTTTATATATCCTGTAAATAAATAAAATAGTTATGTTTAGATCATGAAGAGATACTTCAATTTTATCAATATCTATAGATTTTGAATCTTGTTTGTTTATTTGTTTCAGGACAAAGTAAAGAAACTGATGGTGTCTAAGGGTATGATGTTGCAGAAGGCAAGCCGCGCCCTTCCAGAAGACACTGGTGACAAGGATGCAGACAAACATACAGTGAGGCACATTCCTATATTTATTACGACTAGACGGTAAAAATCTTATAATTTTTTTGTCCTAACCTCCATCAGTACCGTGCGATGGGGAACTTCTATATAGACTACAGGCCCATGTCGAAAATGGATGGGTCATACGAACCACCAGGTGATGTATATAGGACGATATAGGAGCACAAAATAATAAGATTCAGCACTATGCCGTCACTTGTAAGCTGTCCAACTGAGTGCTGGTGAGAATTCAAAAGTGCATGTAGAGGGAGTACATTTTGGTCATATGATTTTGTACGGCATTTTTACCATCGATAGATCCATGAAAAATAATAAGAAAGCGCGCAGTCCCGTAAAAAAATGGTGCGCCACAAAGTCGGTAATTTTTTTTGATTTTTTGAAAATTCCAGGGTAAATTTGGTCATTTGATTCTGTACGGCATCAGTTTCATACTGTTTCAATACAGCTTCTAATCCATTATTCCGCAACGCCGTACAAAAATCATGCGACAAGGGGAAAAATCGAGGGTTGAAACCCCCTCTATTTCCGTGGTCTGGAGGGTGATTTGAAAAAGTACGGCTTCGGTTCCAAAACATTATCTAGCACTCAAAAGTACTATTAAAAATAATGCCGTCAAAAAGTTATTGTTCATTTGAATGTATATTAATAATTACCTTAATTTCATGGTATACTTGATTTATAAAGCTGTAAAGTAATTTGACACTGTACGGCAACTTTTTTTTAACATGATATTGTAAAATACAATTGTTACATAGTATTTCCGTTCAAAAGAAACTGTTCTAAAAAAATTATAGAGAAATACAAAAGCTGAAATTTGTTAAATTATTGCAGAAGTTTAAATATTCATAGATTAATAGAATATAGCAATTTCCTACGTTTTTCCTTTGTTCTAAATAGTATTAAGATACATAAGTTAGGAAAAAATGATGCCGTACATTTTAATGCAGACCATATATTTTTCATACATTTCGTTCTATGGTTTTTTCCTTGAATTTTTTTTCCCCTACAAACCTTTGGACTAACGAAAATGTACGTACGGCATGTAAAAAAATATTATCTATGCATAAAATACTTTCAAAATAAATTAATTTTATGTTGTTACAAATCACCCCCCAGACCACGGAAATAGAGGGGGTTTCAACCCTAGATTTTTCCCCTTGTCGCATGATTTTTGTACGGCGTTGCGGAATAATGGATTAGAAGCTGTATTGAAACAGTATGAAACTGATGCCGTACAGAATCAAATGACCAAATTTACCCTGGAATTGACAAAAAATCAAAAAAAAATTACCGATTTTGTGGCGCACCATTTTTTTTACGGGACTGCGCGCTTTCTTATTATTTTTCATGGATCTATCGATGGTGAAAATTCCGTACAAAATCATATGACCAAAATGTACTCCGTCTATCTGCACTTTTGAATTCTCACCAGCACTCAGTTGGACAGCTTACAAGTGACGGCATAGTGCTGAATCTTATTATTTTGTGCTCTTATATCGTCCTATACATATACATTGCCTGGTGGTTCGTATGACCCATCCATTTTCGACATGGGCCTGTAGTCTAATATTGATGTACCAATTAGGACGATTTCATTTCGTTTATTGACCTTAGTTTATTTATTGAAATCTAAACGATCCTCATAAGACCGATTATTTCAAAAGGACTATTAGTTTTGGATATCCTTAATAGCCAATTTTTTTAATGTCAAAAATATCTTTAAATTTTAATCGACAGAGTTCGAAAATATCGTCCGTACCCAAATTGAAAACTGTGAAGTTTGAGGGCAAGGAAGCCCGAGGCATGAAGATAGTGAGCAAGGCTGTGCAGGAGGACTTGAGCGATCTAGACGAGGACAGCGTACAGGTGAGAGGCCTTGTTCGAGGCCTATTCTAAAATAAATCAACCCTATTACTTGAGTTAGGCTCTAAATGACTTGTCGATTGAATAAATGGAACTTGTGAGCTAGGATTTTATATGCTTTTCCTTTCGAGATGCCAATCTCGTGTCTGTAAGAATTATTGTTTGTCTATATATAAATAAAAATAATATGTATAATTGTATACAAATGAAACATTACATACTTAATGCTTTTTTAAGTTACAATTCCCAAGGAAATCTACACACCTGATAGTTTTCCATAATGTTCCCAAATGTGTGTGAAGTCTTCCAAGCTGTACTGGGCCAGCGTGGTGGACTATGGCCTATACCCCTCACTTTGTGAAAGGAGACCCATGCCAGGATTATTAAGGGTTGCAATGATAACAAGAAGCAACTCTTTGAAAGTGTTGAAGCCCGTAAGCTAAGTCTACACTCCTAAGTCAAGACTCCTAGATTAGGAATTATTTGCAAAGCTTTTAAGGAGCTTTACATTTTTTTCTTACAGAAACGGTCAATGCCGAGTTTAAAAAAACGCAGGACAGTTAGTGTTTCTTTTATTTGCATGTGTGTTTTGTTTTTAATACGCCTTTTGAACTTTATTTATGTGTGTTTGATATTATTACTTTTGTTTGTTAAATTGGAATTGAATGAATTGATAACATATTTAATTACGTCATGTTTTGCTTGTAATGTCGTCGTTTAATGCTGCTTTGTTGTTGAGGAAGAGGGGCCATAAAACAACTCCTTAGCACATTGACATTGATAACAATGATTCCCCATGCAAAAACAATGCGAGTTTGAAATATTTCCATATTCTATACCAATTATTTAAAACGGCTTAAGTGTGAAAAAGTAACAGACAGACATACAGACAAGACAGTGTGACTTTCGCATTTATTTATTTCAATTGCAGTGCTCACAGCTCAGGTCAAAGCGCTCTGAGCGTTCGCGCTCTTTTGGTGGACCCATTTTTCGAGTGCTGATTGTGCATTCAGTATTACTAGATCGATGGTCTAATATCAAAATTTCCCGCAGTCGTCGGACGAAGCGATAACAATGAAGCGCATGTTCGACGTGCGCTCGAAGGCTACGAAGACTTCGCCCGCCGTGGCGCCCGCGCCCGTAGCGCCCGCGCCGCGCCGCGGTATCAACGCCGTCAAGACCGTCACCAAGCGCGTCATCAGCATCGATCCCAAGGGTGAGTGCTGGACACATTTTAGGGTGGTTGCATAGTCAAGCTTACCGCCAGCGCGGTTGGCCGGCGCGCGCGTCACGAGCCACGAGTCTCTTGTACCGTTTTATAGTGAAAAAAGAGACCCGCGCCGACGAACCGCGCGCGCCGTAAGACACATGACGTACATTTGTAGCGCGATCTATCGGCGCAGGTCAACCGCGCTGGCGGTAAGCTTGACTATGCAATCACCCTTAGTCAGGTGTCCCACCGCCGGCGAGCAGCGAGCAGCTACGGGCTCTTTAGGGTCGATTCAGACATATCAGTGAAGTCTCAGTTCCGACACAGTACCGGCAAATTTTTCATACATTTTCGGCATTGTCAGCACTGACACTGCACTGACAATGCTGAGAATGTATGAAAGATTTCCCGGAACTGCGTCGGAACTGAGACTTCACTGATATGTCTGAATCGACCCTTACTCGCCCGAGAAAGAGACTTAGATATGACATTCCGCGTAAAAAAGAGATGTATAAAGCTTTGGTTTCCTAGGAAAGCGGTGCCGTCATGTAGCGGCCGTAATACAGCGGTGAATGACGTCACTAGAACGTTGTCTATGTAAACGAAATGGCGCGGTTTCCTCGAGAGCGATAACTGACACCGTAACGTCAAAAAGCAGTACCGCCATTTGCATGACGGCCGTCTTGTCGACATCGATGGTTTGGTCAACGTTTTATTGATAGCGGTGAAGCTATTTTTAATATGTATTTGTGGATTTTTGTTCGGAACAACGTCAAAAAAATAAAAAGTAAAGAAAAAAGTCAACTAAAACAGAATTGGTGGCGTGAAAGTGGAGAAATATTAAATTCTGATGAATTATTAATTATTAAAATGACTGACGGTGTGTTAAAACGGCCGTGGAACTTTCCACATGTCATCACCGTCAAGACGGCCGTCTACTTGCGTCCGTAATATTGCGGCCGCTACATGACGGCACCGCTTTCCTAGGAAACCAAAGCTTAAGCGAGCAAGTACTTGCCGGCGGTGTGAACGGTCAGCGAATACTCGCTGGCGTATGCGTCTACTTTGATTACACATAATGTAATATCTTTTGTACGTGTATTGTGCGAGTATATAGCCGGGATGCAGTCGCCGGCTCGCCCGCGGTGGGACACCTGCCTAGAGGGCAAACTTAAGGATAAAAATTTATGTGAAAATCAGTCAAAAATACCCTGTTAATATATAAAACGATCTGTATAGGCCCGACGATCCAGTCAACGCCAGTGAATCCACCGGTGAAGTTCATAACGAAGCTGGCGGCGCCGCCGGTGGTGCCGCGACCGAGGCCCCCGGCGCCTGTGACCCGCGCCTACGCCCCCCACGCCGCCGCCCCCCGCGCCTACGCCCCCCACGCCGCCGCCCCCCGCGCCGCCGCCCCCCGCGCCGCCGCCCCCCGCGCGCCCGTCAAGGTGCACGAGGAATTGGACGACGATGAACTTATGAATGAGGTGAGTTGGCTATGTAAATGTATCTTTGGTGTACTATGTTATAGTTTAAAGTGTAAAAGTGAATTGTGAGTGTGAGCAAAACTGATTTTTATTTTATCCACCCACGTAGATTATTGGAATACGTAACATAGTTTAATTATACATTTCTGATATAATAAAATTAATTGTATGAAAAACTAAAAATACGCTTTTATAACGCGTCATAAATGCAAAGCAATACTCATTTGGTGTTCTGTTAACTACTGCGCTGAGGAGTAAGTTTTGATTTAGTTTATAATTTGTCAGATGTTTTCAACGCACACCATTACCAGCTTTCCTACCTTGTGATTAGGGTTCATTTTAAATTGACATCAGTTTTCGCATAAATTTTCCATATCCTCAGCGTCTCAAGTACAGTCTACTACAGGACACGGATCCCCTGATCTCCAAGTGTATCTGATGTATGCAGGAGTTCCCGGAGCTGGAGTCGGACGAGGAGGACGCGAGCGGGCAGCGGCTGATGCGGCCCGAGCGCATGGACGAGGAGGTGCCCTCGGACGACAGCCAGTCCGAAGAGGATGAGGATAGTTATTATGATGTGAGGGGTTTGCGCTTTTGTGTAAAGGTTATCTGTAAATATTTCTGAATAGTTGAAATGCCATGCTTGGGCAGCATATGAGTTATAATAATTAGTAACAAAACAATATAGGTCTCATTGAAGCTTTGTTGCGTAGTAAAATAAAATAAAAGTATATTAAATATACACTTTCTTCTCTTTTGATTATTGGTTAATGATCACAGGAGATGCCCTCGTCGGAGTCAGAGGATGCTGATGACTGGTTTACACTGGACATCCGAGGAGAGAGGGCGGCGGACTACATCCCTATGTTGGGTGAGTGATACATTATTATGTAGGCAAAGAGGGTACTTGTTAATCTGCATGACCGAAAATAGAAAAAACTATATAATCATTAAAATTCCCGCCTTGCTGGGAATCAAACGCAGGTACTTCCAACGGCAATCCGGCATGGTAGCCATTGCATCACACTCAAATTCAATTTGCATTTCATTTCATGTACTTATTCATAAAAACACCTTTGAACATAAATTTTGTGCATCAACCGCCACTTCAATGCGGCACCATATTTCACATTGAATTTTAAATTTTCTTGACATATACCATCTCTGTGCCCATCTTGTTACCATCACTCTCAGCGGTATTCACAAACAGTACTATGAAGTCTCACAGTGCTCAACTGCTCACGCACGCATGGGTCATTTGGTTTGACAATTGGACCAATGACAGAGCTGTATTCAACGCTACGAGACCTCATAGGCTATGTTTTGTTTATGAATACGGCCGTGTGTCCCCAGGCGAGGACGCGAAGTCCCTGCTGACCGCGGAGCAGCAGCGCGCGGCGGCGCGGCTGGGCGCGCTGCGGCGCAGCGCCAGCGCTCTGGTGGCCGGCCGGCGCTCGCTCGCCGCGCAGCTGCGGGCGGCGCGCTCTGAGCTCGCTCAGATCGACGCGCAGCTCGTGCAGTAGTGGGGGGTGGGGGGGAGTGTAGTGCAGTGTAGTGTGTGCTGGGATAAGGTAACGACGTGAAGTCCCTGCTCTCGGAGCAGCGCTAGCGCTCTGGTGGCCGGCCGGCGGTCCCTCGCCGCGCAGCTGCGGGCGGCGCGCGCTGAGCTCGCTCAGATCGACGCGCAGCTCGTACAGTAGTGGGGTGTGGGGGGGGGGGGGAGTGTAGTGCAGTGTGCTCTTAAAATGATCCAGTGTGGTGGGGACTCGGTCGCTCAGTCTGATGCTGCGCTCGTTCAGTGGGTGGGGGCGTGAGGGGGCAGCGTGTGTGTGCACTGAGAGACGGTGGCCTTTGATGGCCCAGTGTAGAAGGGTTGTTGCATAGACAAGCTTACCGCCAGCGCGGTTACCCAGCGCGCGAGACACGAGCTTAGAAGGCTCTTGTTTTATATTGATAAAGACCCACGCCGATGAACCGCGCAGATGTAAAGTACATTGTAGCGCGTCTCCAAGCATACAATTCGTGTTACGTAATTTATATATGGCCCCTATTGCTCTACGATTCAGTGAATATTGCACTAAATTTTTGAGCACTATGTCTTATTTATCCCAGTGAACTTTTATGCAATAAATGTGCCACTATTATTGACTTTGATATTTGCACATAGACAATAAATGTTGATTGTGATGGGTACCAACGATTTTTTCTGGTACAGTTGTTGCAAGCATGGTTTACTTACAGGTTCAAAAATCAATATTTTAGCATAAAAAAACAAAAATTGTGAGTACCCTTCAAAGTAGGTACTATAAGTTTTGTATGTGCCGTTGTCTTAGAAATTACTGAACCGTTTTCGATGCGGCTTTCACTAACTCGCCCATGAATGAATTTTGATAAACTTAACCGCTTGAGTATCTAAAGGAGACATAAAAGTGTAAAACAAGAGTTAAAAGTTCGTATGATTATGATTTATGATACTTTTCCCCTTCTTTTACAATCCTTTGCGGCCCAAAATATACAATTAATTCTTTTTAAGTTCTCGAATTGTATATGGATAGGATTTGCATTGTGTATAGATTTAATGTTTTAATTTAAGTATATAAAATAAGAATTGTTATGAAAACACAAATACAAACGATACATAAGACTTAGTTTGCGTTTTATTTCTTTGTGGAGCACTGAGGGGAGATCGTCATAGTTTTGTCCGTTATTCTGTAGGTAGCTTGGACTATTTCTACCTCAAAATGATGTAATCAATAATCAAACACTGGTCAAGTTTTCCGATCTATTTTATTTAAATAACCAAATTGGCAAGATAGAACCTCCCATAGATTTATTACATTGCCACGACAGAGTATCAGATTATACATATAAAAAATATATCTCCGAAAAAAATGAGATTTTGACAGAATTTCCTTCCTATAAAATTATATTATTATGTACTAACACCTCATTTGACATCAAAAATTTTAGGGTGTATTACTCTCAGTCACGGTAATTTAGGGTGTATTACCCTCAGTCACGGTAATATTATCAAAATATTACCGTGTCTGAGTCGAATTCAAGTCTACACGGACCTATCCTGATGATGCACCTTGCACCCTGATGATGCAATGGACCAGGCGTCAGGTCCCTGCTCTTTGTGATAGCTCTGCTCGGGACCACCCAGTACAATCCTGTCGGTATCCACGCACTAGCGGTGAGGATTTTGCTGCCTTTAAAACAAGATTGAATAGCTTTTGCCAAAGTAGTGCCACGTAGTGCGTTTTATCAATGTTTTATCACCCATCTATATAGAGTAAAATATGATATCATCATGGACAAAAAAAATGCTGCTTACCTATGAAACCTGTTATCTTTGGGCCGGTAAGTGCTTTGGAATCTTTGATTCGTTGCTAAGTAACAGTCAATTTTGTTAGATTGATGTCAAAAGCATATATATTCAACAAATAAAACGTGCGTGATTATAGTCTTCTTTGTTGCAATAATTTAATTGTGTTTAATAACCATGAGTGGCGAGACGCTATACGAGGCCCCGCGCAGGGATCGGGTGTCGACAGCGAGGGTACATGATTATTTATACGGTAAGTAACCTGTATTACAGTACTTTAGTACATAGTATCTCAATGGTATTACACATCTCTGTGCCTCTGTGCCTGAATTGTGAATCAAATTCATACTGGGTTGGCCACTAAGCCCTCCGCCAATCCGCATTGGAGCCAGCTTGGTGGAGTGTGCTCTAGGCCTCCTCAGTAATGAGAGCCCGTACTCAGCATGGGCCAATATTGGGTTGTAGCCAAGTAACTATGTATATTCATGTTTTCATGTAATGGTAAAGCCAACAGTCTCCACCAATCCGCACTGGAGCAGCGTGGATGAATATGCTCTAGGCCTCCTCAATAATGAGGAGAGACCCGTACTCAGTAGTGAATTCATCGACTTTATTACCACCGCACGCCACGATATTTGGTATCATTTCTATCGAGTAAATATTATTTTAACACGTCTGGTCGATCGCAGTTGTCATGGGCGCCAGCGGAAGGGTATGCGGCATGCTCGTTTGAAGCAGGGGTGAAAAACGATATTGCCTGCGGGCCTCATGCAACTCGCAGTCGGCGTGACTACATGGCAGGCCTAAAAACCGCTAAATCCTAGGTGGAAACATATGCAACTTATCCATTGTAAACATTCAATGTATCAATATTTTGACAGATTCAGCATTCATAGTGTCGGGTGCTCGCGACTACGCTCGGACCGCGTTCAGAGCAGCAATGGCGTCGGCTCAAGTGGTAAGTTATTGCGGTAAGGTTAACGGGAGTGAACATAACATGTAGCTCACATAACCTTCGCCAAATATTTTGTTCACAGGTATTACAACCGGTCTACAAGACCATGTTTTCTGAATTGCGTCAGTATCCTCGTATGCAAGTTGGTGAGTTGTTTAGATAGATAGTAAAAATTCTTTGAAATTGTCTTTAATTTTTATTTTTTTTATTTTTTATCTTTTAATTTTTTTGGTTCTGGCAACATCCATTATAATGCTAATCTCGATTTCTGTTTCCAGTGTACCACCCGAACTGTCGGTTACCATCGCACGTGGATCGGACGTATGGCGCGTATCTCCAGCGGGTGGCGGACGCGCGCGACCTACCCTCGCCGGACCTATGCGGGAAACATCGCTTCAAATACAGTGCAGTGTGAGTGATGTTTTAGAACAAAGTGCTGATGGAAGTTTTATCAATGTTATGTAATTATGTAATGTAATTTATCTTCCAACGTTTTACGTCCGCAGGCCCAAAAAGCTGCTAGCCTTAAAATACAGTTCACCAGACTTTCACCCTCCATCGCCGGAGAGGTACCCCGTGGAGCCCACGCGACCCAGGAATCGGGGAACGCAGAGCGTTTACAGGTATGGCTCCAACCACGGAATAGTCATTGTCTTGATTGAGGTTACATCATTGCTGCTGCGCCGGGTACACCCAAACTTGCTTCTGCTATCCCAGAAGGCAGTCAACCTCCACACCTTGCTGTAGTCCCATCTGGACAACTGATGACGCTAAGGTTGTGAAGGCATGCATGGTGATACCTGCCTATCTAGCTACCACCCATCATCTAAATTCACAAGAAGTTAATATACATAGGTACTATAATAATGTCAATTTTTAATTGGCAATGCATCGGATATGCCTTCGATGTTGCTGCCGATGGTAACCACTAATTTATCAGGTGGCTCATCTGCTTTTTGTTGGCTATTTACAAGAAAAATGTTGCTTCCTCCAGAGAGTCCTCCGCGCAGACCACACCGTGGCAGCCGGACGCGAAACCTGCGGAAGGCTGTGAGAATACTCCGGAAGTGTTGTATTTGGAGAAATTGCTTTGGGGTTAGTAAAATTTTTATTTTAAGCGACTCAGTTCTTGGTTATTATTACGTCCAGCAAGGGTTCGAGGTGTTAGAGATTACATCAATCCTTTGGTCTATACCTACTTACCGCTCTTGTTCATAGTGCATCCTGCTGTATGATATCAGAATTAGGATCTGGTACCAAGTCCCACCTATTGGAGAGCTGTATGATATCAGGATTAGGATCCCGTCCACCTATGGGAGAACGCTGAAATCTGTACCACAATATTATAAATACGACACTGATAATACTAATATTAGTGCACGGTGAATGAATTCGTCACGCATGGTACACAATTATAAGTCTCCAGTTTTAGTCTTTGACTGCTCCTAATCAAAATTAATTTTTAGTCTTTATTTCTCCTACTTCTGATTACGTGTTGCTTTATAAATTGTAACATCACCTATTAATTGACACTTAGTAGGTTTTCTGTATAGATCGATTTTTGTTCAGGTCCCGGAAAACCTTATCGTTGGGGAGATTTGCCAGCGGATTTCCACACCACTGAGATTATAAATAAGTAAGCAAACTGCTAAGCTATAATAATTCCTTTAAGAAGTATGTATCGTTCCAACTATTCCATTCATTCATCCTTTAGAATTGCCTGGTAAACACACCTGGGTGATCTGGATTAAATTAAATAATACCTTAAATGGAACTGCGCCCATATTGCCAAAGATTGCTGTTCCCCATTGAGGTATATGCCACTAGAAATATTTGCCCTTGAATCTTACTCATAACTGCACAAAACAATTCACGAAGTATGAAGAACAAGGGGTAAACATTTAAAAGCAGCTTCTAGGATACGTTAACGATTTGTATATTGCTACACTGCTACATGACTCTGGATAATAAACATAGGAAAGCCTTGTAGGTACACACAACATCTTTTCATTTCTCAAGTCTTTAATTTGTAGAATGCGGCACGCCCGCAAGTGGATGGAGGTGGTGGAGAGTGGTCGGTTTCCACGCTGGATGAAGAAACGAGACGAGATTATAGGCGACGTGGAAACCAAGGACTGGATATTCAGGGAGGCGGTGAGTGTCAGATATTCCAGTAGAAAAATTCAAAACATTTTTGTCACAGTAAGTAGGTACTTAAGCTTTTGGAAGCTGTCGCCTCAATTTGTTTCGTGTTTTGCATTGCATAGACAAGAACATAGTATGTTTTGGGAGGGGGAGAGTCTGAGAAATCCTCAAATTATATTATCGGCTTTGAGACTAACTTAATGCTAACTTTCTCTTATCTGAAACAAATATCGACTAAATGTGGTTGAATTAGTCAAGCTTACCGCTAGCGCGGCTAAGTGGCGCGCGAGACACTAGCTTACAAGTCTCTTGTACCATTTTATAGTGAAAAAGACCCGCGCCGATGAACCACGCAGATGTTGTAGCACGGTTCATCGGCACGGGTCTTTTGCAACCGCGCAGGCGGTAAGCTTAACTATGCAACCACCCTAAGAATGATGATAAGCTGATAACTTCAATATCCCTAATACCTGTAGGAAATCGACGAGCTGCAAGACATTCGACTGGCGTTGCTGTACAAGCTGCAGTCGGAGCAGCGGCAGCGGCAGGCGACCCGCACGGGAGTCAAACTGGCGAGGTTATGGGACGCCCGCAAACGGGCCATGGACGAGAAGGTCCGGAACATACGGCGGACCAGGGATCGAGGTGTCAATACAGGAAGAAATAGTCATTTTGTATTGTATTCGAGTCAATTTTAGATTTTGAAAATGAAAAGTAATTTTGTAAAGTCCAAATGTGCACTTTAGCATACACAGCTTATAGGGCTTTTTGGCCTGTGGAGGTTTCCAGAGTGCCTGGGTGGTTTCTTTGGAAAGCATTGATGTTTATGGTATTTTTGAGTCTTGTTTTGCTTAGATTTTTTGGAATATCGTATCGTATTCCTCTAAATAACATTTCCGACTTTGTTGTTAAAATGAGATGAGCGTTACTATAACTACTGTTGCCAAAAAAAAGGAAACTTTAGCGCCCTCATGAACGGTTTTCTATTTTCCTGGCTAAGTATTACATTGCAGATCGACGACGAGAATTTAAAATGCTGTAAGTAATTGCTACAAGCTAAATTGAACAGCGACGGCAGGTCGTATATTTGTTTTTAGAGGGGTGCAACTTCTTAGTCCCAGCAACACAGCTGTAAGTTGAAGATGGAACTGAGACAATTGGTTGCAGAGCTCCGTAAGCTATCAGCGCTGCACGGCAGCGGGGGCCGCGCGGGGCTGGTACAGGCGACGCGCGCGGCGCGGGGCGGAGGCGCCGTGACGCGCGCGGCGCACGATCCCACCTCGGATGTGCATGCGCCGCGCGCGCGACACGGATACCAGGCGAGACGACGGCACGGCGAGATCACTTACGATCCTTCGTTGCTGCGTGAGTTTAATTGTTTATGTGCGCTGGTTGGAAATAATAAAAAGTGGGGCTTCGCGTAAATGTATGATAGCAGCTGGTCAAAATAAAAATGCAAAAACAACAGTGTGAACAATAAATTTAGATTTGATCCAATTTTGCTCGCTTCTCCTCGCTTACTAAAGCTCCTTAGTTAGACCCCATTTACCAGTCATGATCACTTGCAAAGCCCTATCTAAACCACCTCGTTCCCGTCAACCTACTAGAAGACCACGCGTAGGTGTCCGTACCCCTCGCCTGGCTGGAACCAAAGCTCCACGTTTCCCAGTCATGACCTATCTAAGAGACCGCATTCACCTCAACCTACCAACCCTAAACCCCTCCAACAGAGCTAGAAGACCACGAGCAAGTCGCCGCGCCGCCGGCCTGGCTGGAGAGTTGCGGGCAGGACCTGAAGCGCACCTGCTCCGGCCACCACCGGCCGCCGGACCGCACGCGGCTGTGCGAGCGCGAGACCAAGTGGAGCGAGCGATTCCTCGAGACGCTGCATCATGATCTCAAGAGTATGTTGTGGTACTTGAAGATAGTGTAGGGTTGAGAAGGCCTTGTGCGTACGAGCACGTAGCAGCACCAACTTGGCTGGAGAGTTGCGGGCAGGACCTGAAGCGCACCTGCTCCGGCCACCACCGGCCGCCGGACCGCACGCGGCTGTGCGAGCGCGAGACCAAGTGGAGCGAGCGATTCCTCGAGACACTGCATCACGATCTCAAGAGTATTATTTATTTATTTATCTAATATTTAAACTTTATGCACCTTACAATTGTATAGATTCAAAAGGCGGACTTTTAGCAAAGCATAGAGAATGCCAGTCAACCTTCGGGAAGTACGAACCCAACGAATGTTGTGCCATTGAGAGATGTAGTGTCTGGGTTGTAATTTTATCAGCATAATAGGGCAAGCATAGAGCTTACTGCGCGATTTGTACGTCGTAAGAAAAGTTAATGTATAGGCTGTAGGTTAACCTACCAATTTTTTTTCTAAGGTATAATGATGTAGTATAAAGATGTTTAAATTTTAAATAACTCGATTTTTACGTGCCCTCTGAAAAAATCTCGTGTTTAAGTTCAGATTGCTCAAGGCTATAAAAATTAATATCATCTACAACTTGGTTCAAATGGTTGCATAGTCCCCAGTCAGAGTTGTCATATAAGATTTTCTCTATATTTTCTTTTCCGTATAAAAGACTAAATTCTTCGTATAATTGTTTCAGAGGCTCGTCTAGGCGCCGCGTCTACAACGGCAGGTCCGCTGCACGTGCTGAAGCCGCGACGCCTGGCGGCCACGCCGCGCCCCGCCACGCCTGAGGTGGAGGCGGTGGAAGATGTCGAGGAGACACGGCACCAGGCCGCTCTCAATTTGCAGAAGATTATCAAGGGAAGAGCTGTACAGAACCTGGTGAGCCTTGTTTTCTGCGGAAAATTTCATGTTAAAATTCTGTCGTTCTTTCTTGTTCTCTTTCTTGGCTTACAATGCAACGGTGATGCTTTTCGTATTATTCGTATGATATTTCGTACCATGCGCCATAGAGATTTACCATCATGTGGCTATTTTGTTGCCTATTTACGTGTATAACTATAAATTCAGGTCACTAGCCAGGTGTAGAAGATTTTTGCACCATAAATTCTGTTAGGTGATAATTTCCTTGACGGTTTTATTCTTCTAATATAGGGAAAGAAAATTGGAACATCAACGTCTTAGTAGGCCATTTTCGGTGTTAGGAATATCTTAGGTCTCTAGCTTTTCATAGCAACAAAACGCTACACTGCAGATTTTTGATAAGTTGTTAAGCATCGTATGTGTTTAGATGTTTGAAGGTCGCACGAGAGCGTCAGAGCTCACTGAGGAGTTGAAGACGACACATGGCCTGCAGAAGGAAGATAAGGCGCGCATTGCGAAAGAAGAAGCACGTGCCAGGGAATACCATGTCATTAAGTCAGAGGCTGAACAAAAGGTATAAATATTCATTTTTCATTTGACACTAAGGTCTTAAAGTAAACAATTTAAGTTTATATGAATTCCTAAATAATGTGTTTTAGAATTGTTATGGAAGGGTGATTTCAAACCTAAACTTCGTTATTTTAGGAGTGCAATATGTTTCTACACGAAATAAAGATGGCTGTTATTTACATTCATTTAAATACCAGGAGGAGGCCATATCGGCTTTAGTCGAAGAGTTATGTGGTGGAGCAGTTTCCGCTGCGCTAGACTTCTTGGAGAAAGAACTACGAAGGCTTAAAGAGGAAAGAAGACAGCATGCGTATATCCTTATTGCTTGTAAGTGTTATTTGAATTCCTAGTCAAATACATTACATACATATTATATTATTTCGGAAACAATGGTTTTCTTGCACTTGTCTTGTCATCACAAGGTGGAAGCGGGGGGATACGATCATATGCCTCCGAAGAAACGGCTCCATAAACTAGCCTACAATTTTACTTAATACACACGTTGATAGTGTATTGACAGTAATGACAATTCACTTAATAATTTATCCCGTCTCAGTACGAGAGAAGACGATGCGAGAAGCGGCTGAGGCAGGGAGAAGACAGAAGGAGGAACATCGGCGACGGGAACATGACGAGATGTTCAAACAGGTCAGTTTTGTGCCGCCTGGAATTTCCGTAACATTAAAGGCATCATTGTGTCGTCAGTGTCTAAGGAAATGAATGAGGTATTTAATCTACAGATATTGCAGGATTTTACTGTTTACTTAGTTATTACTGCATCTTTTATCAAAGAAAATCTCATCAGGTCTAATAACTAAAAATAATTTTTAATTTTGAAAGCATTAAAGTATGAAATAATTGTAGGTACTGGGTGTGACGCAAGAGTCTGTGGAGGCATATCTGCAGGAGATCATTAATGAAGGTGTTGAGATTGCAGCGGAGGAGCTGGCAGTGAAGAACGCCCAGGCCGAGGCTGATAAAATTGATAATCTACCTGAAGTGTACGTTAAGGAATGGTAAAATTTTGAAAGAAGTGGTAGCTTAGTGACTTGAAATTTGAAATAAATCATCAATATACTTCTAAATGTCAAAAATATTTCGCTCTTATGTGTTTCGAAATAATGGCTTATTAATGAGAACAAGAACATTCTAGGCTATGTCACAATCTAGCACCCAAGAGTTTCTTCGAATTTCACTTTTATTTTTAAAAACGAAAAAAAAATGCAGACTATTTGGATATCTCCACTGAATTAAATATAGAGAGACCCCTGATTCCAAGCAATTCGCACACAGCTCAACAGCAGAACAGCACGAAGTAGTAGCAGAGCTGGTGCAGCAGTTCCTGTTGCCGGAAGCCCAGGCGGCGGGCACCAGGAAGCGGCTTGCGGCCCTGCAGGCCAGCCGGCTGCGGCGCACTGCCAGGCCGCTTCTTGACCTGCTACATCGGAGGGAGCCTGGTAAGTTCAGGTTCTGGTTTCATTATAGTGGTGAATAGGAGGGGGCCTGGTTAGTTTGGGTGGTTTGTTGGGAGTGGTGTAACAGCACGAGGTGGTAACAGAGCTGGTGCAGCAGTTCTTGTTGCCGGAAGCCCAGGCTGCGGGCACCAGAAAGAGACTAGCACCCCTGCAGGTTAGTCGACTGCGACGCGCTGCCAGGCCGCTGCTTGACCTGCTACATCGGAGGGAGCCTGGTTAGTTGGGCTTGTGATTTGATTGGTTGACATGATGGATCGTTGCTCTAAAGATCCTGGGTTCAATTGCCAGTGAGGCGGAAGGTTGAAGGTTGAATGTTAAACCGTTCTCGGTTCGGGTGTGTGTGGTCTTGTGTGTTGTCCATGGCATTGAAGACTCAGGGAATCCTAGTGTGGGGCTATGGGTGTGCAGCGTTTATTTATTTATTTATGGAATAATCTAACAATTTGTTTCTGAGAAAATCCTAAGTAAATAGCAGCTTCTTAGGATTCATTCTACTTTTTTCTATTGCATATAAATATCATATGTAAGTATATGTGTATATAAATTCCCAGCGACATGCGTTCGTTGCGGTGCCCAACTGGATGACGCGTGTCGGTGCGCTGTCTGTCCTGCTGGGCTGGAGCCCGCGGAGACTGCGGCCAGGGACGATCCGCGCTGGAAACATACTAGGAGTAAGTTTTCGGCTGCCCCAATATGATTCAAAATGTAACGCTTCTATCAAAATATTAATATTCAAGTTTTATAACTTCTTGATTTTGTCATGTTAGCTCTCAAGCACATTCTTTAGAAAAAAAACACTATCTAATGAAACAGTTGAAACAGTTACATACATTTCAAGGCTTTGTAGCAACTTTGACGAGCCCTATGCGTTAACCATTTTGTTCACTTAGCAATTCCATTAGCATGCAGACTGCTTACTTAGCAGATATTTCCACCAGGTCGCACAGTGGAGCAGAAGAGTCTTGAAGAGCGGTATCCGCCGGAGCACGAGGTGCGCTGCATGCTCAACACTTTGCTGCAAGATGGTGAGTCCTATGATATTTTCGTGATTTTTTTTTTAATCTTTATTTAAAGAGCTCTGTCGAAAGACGACAATGTCGCTCTGTAACCAGATATACATGTAATCAATTTCTTCGTCTTAATACTATGCTAACTAACTTAAAGAGAGCTCTGGCGACTTCCCCTAGGGGCTCAGCCAGGGCACTATTACAGAAACCAACATTAAAAACAGACATATTATAATTCTCAAATAATAGCTTTCTGTACGACTCGTTATGTGCACATTCCATCAAAACGTGGTATACATCATCGATAACATATTTCCTTATCAATTATTCTTGTCTTTTAGAATGTGGTCATAGTTTTGTGTTGGTTGGTTGAGGTAGTCATTATTGCACACTGCAAGTCTTGTAAGGAGTTACAGTTGCTACTTTACCCTGGTCCTATTGAAGGTAAAGACTATCAGATTTTTTTTAAAGAAAGCATGCAGCTAGGTTTCAACAATAAACAAGTGAAAATACGGTACTTAAGGCCAATTACAAGCTTTCACTGATAAAACTTACTTATCTTTATTTGTATAAGAAATTTACGAGACAACGAGAAATTTACGTATATTTAATAAATACTTACGCCTACCTATTCGACAAAGGCTCTAGGGATGTGAGTTATTATGATTAGGTATGATAAGAAACCCTTTAAAATCTTACAAGAGAAAAAATTACAACAAAATTCGTTCTAGTGGTGGAAGAGTCGCGTAACCGTCGTGAAGAAGAACAGGGCCTGATTATGGACATTGGGAGGACACTGCGCGAGCGCACTGAGGTGGATATCGACGCGAGGGATTTCGTCGAAGAAGGTAAGTGCAAGTTTATACAGGCAATAATAATAATAACATTACTTGTTTGTTTAGAGACTTTAGCGGTCCAGCGTGAAAAGGTAGCAAGATAGAAAGACAAAAATAGACTGACTGAATTACTTCCACATTTATTAGTAGGTTCCTATTACTTTCGTATGGATGAATATTTATTCTCAAATCGTTGATGTTTGTGTATATCCATGCCATCTGGTATAGTAAAAATTCTGTTACAGGAACATGAAAGTTTGAGCTATTTACTCATTTCGCCTTTGGTGACCAACAGCTATAGCAATCGCGACTGGTGAGAAGCAGCAGCCAGTGATGCGGTCTGAGTACCGGTACTACATGCAGCGGGTGGTGACGGACGCGCTCGAGAGGACCGTGCCCTTCGAGAGGACTGAGGGATGTGAGTTGGGTCTCATGTTACTTTGTCAGTGAGGTAAAGTATAGTCTACCTATAAAATTTCAAATATATACCTTTAAAATTTCGAAAAGTGATTTGAGCTCAGCTTTAGGATAGTTACGGATTGTGATTAGACTTCTGATGGTATGTGGACATTAATGACACTAAAATCATTTTTTCCATACAAATGAATCTTGTAATGGAGTGTTTCTGTCTGCCGTATCCTGCAGATCGCCCCTAATTGATACCCAAGTACGAACAATTATTGCCTCGTGAGGCAGTGAGTTCATAGAGAAGGTTTCGGTTCTATATAATTTACAAATGTAGGTAACTATTCTAAAATGAAATGAATGTCATTTGAACCATCTGTAACCGTAACGTTGTCAACAAAACCCTGTCAGGTTCCAAAGAGCTGCCGTCCGAGCTACGGCGGCGGGCGGAGGCGGCGCGGGAGCCGGAGCCCGGGTGCCGCTGCGAGGACACCGGGGGGAAGGTGCAGTTCGCGATCGGTGAGTTGACGAGATGGGCGAAATGGGATCGGGGTTACAGCTAGGTTACAATATTACATGTAGGGGCGGGAAATGACTTCGGAGTTAAACTGTTCATGATTCCTTAGAAATGTCCTTTTAGTTTTTAACAATAATACTAATGTCCTGTTTTTGGTATACAATAACGGTTTATAAATAAATAAAATATTTTGATCCCCAAACATTTTTAATCCATTAGATTCCGATGTCATGAATTCATGTTAGGCGACAAATGTGATTCCGCGCCGTGCTGGAATCTAAAGGCAAAAAGATACTTACGATTAAATTAATTATTTTGGTCACTAAACACATTTTAATGGAAATAGGTACTCACGATTTTAAATTGATGGTCATGATACATGCATCTGGGTCAAAATGTCGGTAAAACAGTTCAAAATCGTGAGAACCCATTCGCACCAAAATGCTTGTAATCGATTGTGTAGACGTGATGGAGTCGAGCGAGAAGGCGAAGCTGCTGCCCTCAGAGCTCAGGGAGCTGGAGGAGCTGCGGCGCTGCAAGTGCGACTCCAGCGCCGCCAGCGCCTACACCGACCAAGGTGAGAACTAACATTAGCGACTTTGGGCGCGTGACAGTTAGCGACCAAAACGTTCGAAACTACACTTTTTCTGTAGAAAATTGAACGTTTTGAGTCGTTGCTCACCAACACAATATTGCTGCTAGTAAATTATTAATAGGTCAACTCTGAACAGGTAGTCCGTTTGGTCGACAAGTGGCTTATTTTGAAATATGATCACTGTCTAAAATTTGATCATTTAATAAGCAAAAAGCACCACCATTCTGTTGCCACCCATCCATGGCCAATACCAACACAGAATAAGACTCGAGCTAAGATGTTAAGTCAGACAAACTGTTTAGTTCCGTAATAGTAAATCAGCAATATTTTTTCATGATTTCAGAAAGCACTCTTTTCACGGACGACATGACAGACACGGGAACCACTACGTTTGACCCTTCCACTGTCCCCGATGATGAAGACTACAAATAATGTAACTTGCCACCGAAACTGCATAGAAAATGGTGTTCGGGTATTTTTAACGCGTTTATAATATTTTTGTTATTTAGGTAGTGCGTAACCACAATCCCATTACCTGATAAGTGGGTGGTGAAACGCAAATTAGCTCTAGATAGTTAACTACTCTTGATTTGCAGGCAGGGCAGGTAAAACCCTCCAACAATATTATGTGGATACCGTCAGGATTGTACTGGGTGGTGAAGAGTATAGCTATATTCAAGAGAAGGAGTTGTTTAGCAAGATATATCATCAGGGGAGCTTTGGGTGCGGTCTCTAGATGGATACAGAAACTTACATCTTTAAACCATTTTTGAAGACAAAAAAGGTTATATTTTTATAGGAAAACATATCACAAAATCTCGCAATTTTCGGAGATATATTTTAAATAAATTATTATATTGCGACGGATTGTATCAATTAAACAACTCGCTATTTTATTGGTGTATATTTATTCAACTATGTACATTAATTCACTATGTTGTATTAGGCGTGTAAACTTATAAATTATTTAATAAATTGCTTTTTCTCCTCTAACTTTGTTTTATTATAGTGCTAGTTATTTTATTAAAAAACCCGTTATTCTGAAGGCCTTAAAATTAAAACAATTAAATTGCTTACAGGTCACAACAGCAGGTACTTTAAAAACAATGAAATTAATTAACAATCGTTCATACACACAAATAGATAAAAAAATCCAGGACTAAGAAAAATTGAAGACCCAAATCCTTGGTATAAATATCTACCTACTGATCTGACCGGGAATCGAATCCAATACACGATAGGCATTACAGGGCTAAAGCTATTTTTATTTATAACTAAAATATATTTTATACAATCATGGTGCATTATTCTAAATGCGTTCGACTAAATCACGTCGCGTTCAATATTATCAGCGACAATAGAATAAAGAGAACATTACTCTGTAAAAATGATTCATAAAAAAATAAAAAAGAATGCCCCGTTCAAAAAATTCACGCGGCAATTAAGCTTACTTCATAGACATGTTCCACATTTTACATTGCATATTTTTCTAATAAAAAAACGATTCTAATTTATATTGCTATCTACGTTTCTTATACAATGTAATAATTGTTATTATTTATTATATTATTTAGTAATAAGTCAGGTTGGTTACATTATTGGACTTTTATAATCGTAATCAAAGTTTGAATCGGCAAGGCTACAGATAATATAAGGTTAGGTTAGAATGTTAGATAAGGATAATTAGATAAGGATAGTTGAATGGATTAGTTTCAGCAGTAATTATGATTTTAAATATATCTTTGATATATGATATATCTATCTATGATATATCTTTGTGGACACTAAACATTTCAAAAATAAACGGGTACTCACGATGGTCACAGCGAGACTATCCTTGCTTGACTTCCGTTGCATTTTGATATGGAAACAGTATAATTTGGTATTTAAACTTTCTTTGTATTAAAATCCCACGACAAAATGGGCCACTTAATTAAATGGTGTCACCATCTATAATAGACGTCAATACTAAGGGTAGGTAAAGCAAACTATAGATATACTAGTCTAGAGGCGTAAGGTTATAAGTGGCGCGCTCATGTAAGCTTTAAAATTAAATATTAATTCAAAGTTAAAATTAATTTTGATAGTAAATTCTATAGAGTTGTAGGTCGCCAAGAGTACCTACTTGTCTAGTGCATTCTCGACATTAAATCCACTTCTGAATCACAATCCCTTCGTATTAAAATGAAAATCGATTGGCCATGACAATACTCAGTAATAATAAAGTCTAAAACATTAATATTAGCTTTAACCGATATGTTTCGATAAATCTATCTTCTACCTACAGTTTTCTAAAATAAAAAGCTTGAAAATCAAAGCATTGCTAGTTGTCAATCTGGTGTCTCATTCTTTCTAATGGCAATTCTCTAAAAGAGGACGAAATACACAATTTATCTCAATTCGTCATCATCTTCATCAATCTGGAAACAATGTATTCACATAGCGCTTAATAAAAGAAAAAAGTGTGTGTACCCGTAGCCCTGCCGAATCAAAGGTCTTAGAAAATCTTAGCCCGAAGCCGTTAGCTCCCAATCGCTTGGCTTAAGCCGTGGTAGATGAGCAACGCTATCAACATCGGTGAGTATCGAGGTATCTGGGAATGGTTGCACGCGTCTGCGTCGTTGCAGCTTTGGAGGCAGCCGTGGACATACCTGGAATGAAATGGGACAGAGTCAGAAAAACAAAATTTAATTTCAAGTTATCAGTACGTTAAAGTATATGTAAGTACAATTAGCAAAAAAGGAGTAAGTTTATTTGGTTTGTTTCAATATATTAGACCAAAAACAGTGCCTTGTAGCATGCCAAACAAAAATTACCTGATTACTAAAATGATCATAATTACTAAAACTGTTATAAACACAGATCATAATTAAGTTTAAAATTATGCTAAAACCTAAAACCAAAGTCAATGCAAATGAATCAGATTCGAAAAAACGTGTATTCTGTTATCAAACGCCTCATACAAACCTATCGTTATAATAAAACCGGCCGCAATGTGACATCCGTATGATTTCAGTGTCTGTGGTAGCGGTGCCGGAGTCGAGGCCGCAACCTCGGACTGTTATCGACTCTCCTGTATCATCTGTGGACAATTATTTATCTTTTATATAAAATTCTCGTGTCACAATGTTGGTTACCTTACTCCTCCGAAACAGCTTTAGGTACATTGAGATACTATGTACTAAAATACTAGAAAAGCAATGCTCATATTAATGCGTTCTAAAAAGTGTAGCCACTTTTCAACCGCAATGACGTAGCTTTTGAATATGGAATCGCGGAATGGGGTTGCCTACCCATGTGAAATTTTGGTTAATTTTCCCCACAGAAAACGCTGAATACTTCATATAAATAAAATAAAGTTTAAAATAATCGATTTATGTATTTATTGAAAATATTTAAGGAATTAAATAAATAAGACACAATTTTTATATTTTTTTATTTGTACGTAGTTCTGAAGAAATTATAATGTAGGTATTTATTGTAACTTATTAACAAAAATATAAAGCGTAAAATTTTAAAATATACCATACTAGTTTTTACCCGACTGCGCCAGGAGCCCAGGAGGGTAATGTTTTTCGAGTGTATGTATGTATGTTTGCATGGATGTTTATTTCTTTGTCAAACTCTACCAGCTGGACAGATTTTGACATATACTTAGTCGTACAAGGATCTTTTGGCGCGTGGATGACAAAAGATCCATGTAAGACTGTATGAGGTGTTGTTGAAATGTTCAGAATTGTGGAAGTGTCATCGACTATATATATTCTCAAAATGACGCCTGCAGATAAAGCAGTCGGGTTTTTTTATTTTTATACATGAGTGAGTTATCATAACTTTTATTACTTTAAATCGCTGACAAAAAGAGACACACAAAGGTTACATTTAGCCATATCTATGCAGTTGATATTGATTTATGTAGACTAATGTAGAGTAACATTTTCATTAAGTATAAAGAAAAAGTATACAGGATTAATGCATTTAATTCTAAAGAATTGTGATTTTCATAATCATATACATATAAATAGAGACTTTAATTAACAATTCTCCTGGTCTCCCAGCAGATACATTTTTTAATCGGCAAATTATTTTCCTCATTTTTTGTTTTCGTGTCGATTCAGTGATTTTTATTTCTTCGTCGGTTTCCTCAGAATCGACATCCATATTTTGTTCCCTTTTGCGTTCCATCTGCTCCTCAGAATAATGGTCCTAAAAATATACAATTTATTACAGCTGAAACAGCAGTTTAATTTTTTATTTTATTTCTACATACTTATTGCGGGATCTTTAGGCACCCTGCTGCAGCGTTGTTATTGTTAAAGCTTTATTAAAATAATTTACTTTATAATTTACAATTTTTCCCATAAATATGGGGAACTCAAACAAAGTTCTATATGGTAACACTCAACCTAATGAAAAATAAATCTAAATTGTATTTATTTTATTGCGTTTTTTCGTAGATAAATAACAAAGAAATAATAAACTTACTTGTGAAACGTGATTCCGGTTGCCTTATTAACCGTTTGTGACGGTGAATCTCATTCTTTCACGGTGCATTTAACCAAAAATTTAAAGAATTTGAAAATTTTTCGTTCCGACGTTATTTGTCAAGCGTCACACGGAACACTAAACTGACGTTAGCTTCACATATTTATGTCCCTGGACATATGTGAAGTGGCGACGCTTTTGCGCGAAGATTACTCATCTATACATATACATCAATGTTTAGGTACTGATTTTTACCAAATTTTATATGCATATTCAGTAGGTCTGAGAATCGGCTACTATCTATTTTTTATACCCCTAAGCGATAAGGGTTGTTCACCCTTAACATTTTTTTGGCAAAACAACGTTTGCCGGGTCAGCTAGTGTTTTAATAAAAATGACTCACCCAAACAACAGTAGCAATAAAAAAGCTGCCTTCGTATTTGGAAATTCCAAATTTTTATCAAAAGAGTCATATGGGAGAAAATTATATTAGGTACAGCCGGTACCAAAATATTTGGTATCGTTACGCAAATGATCGATAAAATTAACTCTATTGAGTATTGAGAGTCCATAGTTACAATGTAACGTAATAAACAACTTTACAATGTAAGCTACCGACGTCCTTCTTATCTTTCTTAGCCAGGAATACGTCGATAACGTCTTTGGTTCAAATTTTGTTCAATTGTTGTTTGGACAAATCGTCGACAAGTCGACTACTTAGCAAAATTAGTTCATCATCGTCAGCTCGTAAGCAATTTACACCACTGCTTTGTTACAAAAAAGATTATGTTTTAATTCAATTACCGAAGACACCGGCGATCTTGATACAGGAGGTGGCAGGAAAGAGCCCATCTCGGCCCTTGCGCCCTCCCATGCACGGCGCCTCCAGTAGATCCAGAGAGTGGTTGTTGTGGAATGGATCATCGCACGCCGCGAATCGCCCGTTCATCGATACGCATTTGAAACAATCTATTGTGCATACTGTGAACAAATGAAAATAACGCTTTAGATAGGTGTCCCACCGCCGGCGACTCGGCGAGTATATCCATCCCGGATATTTACCCGCTTATGAAACGAACAGAAGATATGACATTGCATGTAAACAAATGAGACGCATATGTCAGTGAGTACTCGCTGACTGTTCACAATGTCGTCAGCGAGTATTCGCTCACATATTAATATCAATCTGTTTTATTTGCTCGGAATGTCATATTTATAACCCTTTCTTGAGCGAGAAAATAGAGCGTAGCTGCTCGCTACTCGCTGGCGGTGAACACACTGCCTTTCGTACATAAGGTGGTCGTGATGAAATACTTAAATGTCATTTATTGTAAACTTATCTTTATTATCTAGGACTGTGGTCGTCAAATTGCGGCCCGCTGCCGAATTTTGTGCGGAGCGTGACCAATATCTACGTGAGCCGCAACAAACTCAATAATTTATAGTCAACAGGTTATAGGCAGCTAGGGGCGGCCCTGATGATCTCTATAGTGTATAAAGTTCCCGTGTGCGGCCCTTGGCCAGTGAAAAGTGACGACCACTGATCTTAAGGTGTTAGGATACTTGGAAATGGTATACAACAGCCTGCCCAGGGAGACATACAGTGTTTATGAAAGCAAATTTATTAAAGGCTGGTTCTGATAATGATATCCAATACCGCTATCGATAGCGGTATCTAAGTAGGTAAGCGTTATTCATCTGGGTTCACACCACAAATCAACTTTTTGCACTGAACATATTACTCGAACTACAACACTGACCAGTGGGAATAACCCAACGACTAATATTACGCGAATAAGCGTGATGTCGTGACTGCCCAGAAAACCGAACTCGGAAACGGCCGAAAATGAATGTGAAAATGCCACAATAGATCAGAGATGGTCGCAGTAGTCTCATGGGGATACTAGTTTTCCATGCCACGTTTGGTCTGATGACGGTTACAAGTGAAAACGATTTTAGGCTTTTGGAAATATTTTTCTACTGACCAAAATTAAATAAAAGGTCACCAAGGGCGCAAGGGGTCGTTGTCAACGGTGCTCTCGAACCTTAATCCACCTCTGCATACCGCCTAGAAATACCGCTTATCTACCGTGATACCGCTCCCTACTTATATAATTATAACACCATGGGAATCCGCGCATATTTGAAAAGATTTAAAGTGTGACGTCACAGACAAATAGATTTGGAAACTTGGCTCAGTCCAGTTCTGACGTTCTGAAATATAATAATAGGTATTTTGATGCGCACAATCTACTCGTTTTCAGTAAATACGTGGTGTGCGCGCAATCATTAAATTTATCTTGCTTTAATACTTATTGATTGATTGATTGATTAAATATGATTTATTATTATTTATTAAATATGTTTTAATAAGAGAGCGAATCTATGTAGATCTAATTTATAAGCGAAGACCTAGTTCTGCTCGAGTGGGCTCGAGCTAGGTCACCTGGAATAAAATGTCATCTTCAATGATGGAGCAATCGATAAATGATTTAAATAACAATATGGTCTCTTATTTGCCTTAGATTTCTTATACTATGTAAGCAAGAGTACCCGCAACAAGTGCAACAACCAAGTTTGCTGTTTTTTTTTATAAAGTTAATGTTCAAATATTTTAATCGTCTGTTGTTTATTTGCTTAGATTATTGGTAAGTCGTCGCGCTTAAAACCGCGAGATTTGTCAATAAATCATCAAGTTTATTTTTTATTTTTCAGAGTTTCCGTCGTCATACCATGACTTGACAATGTGACCAATGAGGGTAACCGCGTGTGAATTTTCCGCTAGAGGCGCTAGTGAAAAGTGAGGTCTGTCTGTCACTTTTCGCTTGTCTGAATGTCATTTGTCACTGTTTATGTATGGGCGGGCTTTGACAGCATGACCTCACCTCGCCGGTGGCGCCAACTGGTGAGCACAAAAACGGCGACCCTCATTATGTGCGATGTTTCAAATAAAAATCAGTTCACAAATGACCCAATTCTTTATTTGAAACTGGTTGAAAACTGATGTCGCTATAATTTATTTAAATAAGAAAGAAACCCTACAAATAATAAAGATTATAGTCCTACAAGCATCTTTTGGCGCGTGGATGACGTGTGGGTTACAGAGACAACGCGTTACAGGTAAGGCAAACTGTAAGGCGCTGTCTCTGTCACCCACACGTCACCCACGCGCCAAAAGATCCTTGTAGAACTATAGAGAGGGCACTTACCTGTTGATATGCAAGACAGTAGTATTAAGGTAGCAGGCACAATTATTTCGCTTCGAAGACCTAAGTTTGCCCGCATTGTCTTCTGAAAATAAAAATTACAGGTTTTAAATGAATATACAGCTGTAGTACTTAGGTACTACCTATATCCAGGCCCCTAAGTGGGTCAAATAGGGGTTAATAGTTTGTATGAATATCAGTCAAATTTACTTCCACGCGGGCTAAGCCGCGGACAACAGCTAGTAATAAATAAGCGTTATCACAATAGATTATATAATTATAATTGTCTATTGTAGGCTTTGATGTTTTAAATATCTAGATTGAGCGTCGCCCTACAATGAAAACAAAAAAAACAAGGCAACAATATCAAGCATGTGTGCGTGCCAATATCAAGCATGTGTGCGTGCAGGCGATGTTTTTCACGTTCGTCTATTGTATAAGTATGTGTGAATAATGTATGCGTAATGGTATAAAAATTGTGCCTAACAGTCTGTTAGCCACAATTTTTTGACACATTTGTGCGGATTCGATGTTCCATCTAGACATTTAAAACATCAAAGATTGTAGGGTACCTATATACCCTCGCACTAGGACTAGGATTCCCTTTTTCGTGAGTAAGTGAATGCCATAAAGCCTTGGTCAACAAACAAAGACGACAATACACACAACACACGTCAGTTCGAGAGCAGAGCAGAGCACGCAGCACCACTCTTCCGCTGCCGCCCATGAAAACTGACCGACTTAGAACAACACTCAAATAGGGACAGGGATGGTTAGTCCAGTTAGCAGTATCAAATAGCTAAATTAGTGTAATTTCTTTTCGATGTGGTCGAATAAGAAATGATGTAACCCGCGGCGTAGATGAACGAGAGTAATATTCCATTGGCTTCTGGTTATGAACACCTATTGGGAAGCAACAAAATTTTGATCTTGACAGGATTAATAATTTGGAGACTATGATTCATGATCAATTAGTTACGCACAAAAATTTTGTAACAAATTCACACACAGTGTTTTATAACAGAATTCATTACGTAAACAATTCCGACCTTCCCGTTTTTTTTCATGTTTCAGCGTACTGATATTTATGTAAGACAGCCGACAGCTGCAATATATTTAATACCTAACTAGTTTTCGCCCGCGGATTTTCTCGTGTCAGATATAAGGTACGTTGGGGTAAGATCGGTGGTGGGGTAAGACCGTTGGAATCAAATAACTCACTATTTTGGCTTTATTTTTCAATGTTAGCTACACTGCGTGAAAGATAATTTTGTTACGCCCCACCCAGCAGTGGTCGCCAGTCGCTCCTGCAAGACGCACGTATGCTACATGCTTTTAAAGTTAACAAGGTAAATTTTCCACAATTTTTGTCCATCCGGTCTTCCCCCTCAATTTTTGATCGAATATTGTAGCGAAAGTATAATGTATTTTATTATTATTTTGCCTAAATACTAAAATTTAAGCAGTGGTAATTAGATAGAACTAATTGATATCCGTCTAGTATCTCTGCAGGCTGAAATCCGGTGTTATCCTCCTCAGGTGAAGATCGGATAAAAATATCCGATCAGCGCCAAGTGATGAAATTTGTAGTGCTTGTCAAACTTTTATAATATATGATTAAAAACCAAGATAGATTATAATAACAAAAATCTGATTATAGAATAAGCAACGTAACTTGAAGTACTTATCCTAATAGATTAAATGCATACATCGCTAACAAAATATATAATTTAGAACATTAAGAAAAAAATAACAGCTATAATTATTAAATGTATGTGCTTATTAATAATAATAAAAATAATTCTTAAAGCTTAATAAATCTAAGATCGGACAGCCCGAACGAAAAAAAGAGCGAAAAAAAAGTAATCATCTGGAACATCTATGTTCGTAGCCTTATATAGATTTCATTGATATCATATTAAAGCACATAAAAGATCGGATATATCCTTGTCATACACCTTGTGTTCTTTGCAATAGAAACAGTTTTAAATTACTGTCCGAACTTCCCCCTTAATGACCAAATTGTGATTTTACTCATAAAAAAGTATATCGAGTTTTTCTAAAAATAATAAAATATTGAGTGTACGAAGAGAAATGCTATTTTAAATTATGCTATGTTTATTCATCATCCGTTTGCACTATATTTCATTGACATAGCACTTACTGAACTCACAAAATTTAAGTTTTTACAACATCCTTCGAACTTGTCGTAAATCCGTCCGGTATTACCCCAACGTACCTTAAACAAAGAGAAAATATAGATAAAATGATTCCACGGGCATGGGCCTATCTTTCTCTTGATTCTTGAAATCGGATATTGGAGGAAGATTTTCAAATAGTGAAACAACTAAAGGAGCTTTTTGACGACCCGGATGGCGTAATGGTTAACACGCCGGATCACTGTTCCAAGGGTCCTGGGTTCGATTTCCAGCGAGGCGAAAATTTGAATGATGATTGCCGTTCTCGGTCTGGGTGTGTGTCCTTTTCTTGTGTGTGGTGCATGACACCCACGACACAGGGAATCTTAGTGTGGGGCTATGAGTGTGTAGCGTTATTTATTTATTTATTTTTATGAGCCATGTCTACCCATAGCCTAACCCAAAAAGGATACTACATCCTTTCCGGGGTCTATCTATACTAATATTACGAAGCTGAATAGTTTGTTTGAGCGGGCTAATCGAAGGAACTACTGGCTCGAATTTAAAAATTCTTTTTGTAATGGATAGAACAAATCCCTCCAACGAAAGCGAGCGCGTCCACTGGTAACCATATAAACCTCAAGCGAATCAATGGATTAAGTTAAGCGTGGAAAACCGACAGACAGACAGTTACTTTTGCGTTTATAATATTAGTATAGATTCTTAGTCTCATTACTATCTCACTTTAAATTTTAATCTAACGCATATTCATAAGCATACATCAGTCTGTCTTCGCTTCGCCGAAAATGTTCTCCTAGTTACCAAATTCCACTAGAAATTCTAACATCAGAATTATTTGCACTAAGCGCTAACTTATTTTCACGCGTGTTTTATAGGCAGTTACTTATTTTATTGGTTCTTATTTAAGATTATCTAAAGGTACCTATCTATCTATCATATACCTACGGTCCGAAAGGTAAAACTTTAATGAACGCTGTTTGTGCTTGCTAATCTCAGAAACGGCTGAACGGATTTTTATGGGATTTTCACTGGAATAGAGGAGATTGTGGAGCTACATATAGGCTACTTTTATGCCGGAGTCCCGCAGGATCGGGATTCACTCGGGAAAACTCTTATAAACGAACGAAGTCGCGGGCAAAAGCTAGTGTATACCTAATACATTATTTTGTACACCCGACGAAACGCCTTTATAATTAGGTATGTCGTTAGTGTCGTATTTACGCGGTTTTCTCTGAATCTATTAAACAAAAAGCCTTGTTATATGACACCAAACAATATTGGACAGTATTTGATAAACGATAAATTTAATAATATGGCTATACCAATTAAGCAAATTGATATTATGGTTTACCGCGGTCTCTTACACAAACGTTTGCACAATGAACTTACGACCAATGATGTTATAAAAGTGTACGACAATGTTTGTATAGTTTTACAAGAATCTTTTGGCTTGTGGGTGACAGAAACAGCGCCTTACAGGTAAGGCAAACTGTAAGGCACTGTCTCTGTCACCCACGCGCCAAAAGATCCTTGTACGACTGTACGAATGTATGAGAGACCACGCGAAGGTTCGAGGTTCGCGCTTTGATGTGCGAATGGTACCGTCACATCTTTGACATCTTGGAAAAACCAAGTGTCAAAAACTTCGCATCATTTGCAAAGGTCTAAAAATCTTATTGTTTAGGCCGGGTTTCGTACTCCGGTTCGAATGACGTTAGCTCGATGGTCGATACCTCGATGTCCCTACCTCGAAGGTATGTTTTGTCGATGGGTCATTACCTCGAAAGATCATTACCTAGAAAGGTTTCTACCTCGACGGGTTTCTGCCTCGACGGTACGCTTCATCGATGGCTTATTGTCTCGAAAGTTATCCAAAACCAAAGTACCTACATTTAAATTATAACTTTTTTGCTATTTAATATGCAAATTATTTTTAAAAGCTAAAAATAAAAGTAATAGTTACCTACATAATTATAAGTAATAAATTACATAAAAACAAACAGATTTTATTTTTTTTATTTTACATTAAACATATTTTACACAAAAAGTTGGTA
The DNA here is from genome assembly GCA_905404135.1 of Hesperia comma. NCBI lineage: Eukaryota > Metazoa > Arthropoda > Insecta > Lepidoptera > Hesperiidae > Hesperia > Hesperia comma. The sequence continues at coordinate 16,393,506 of FR990015.1, read as the reverse complement.
CATGAACAAATTTTTGTAATGATATTTTTACTAAGTATGATTTTTTTAAAGCCAAGATCTTTAAGAAGTAAGAAGTCACTGAGAACTGTTACAGGATGAACGAATGGCCTGGAAAAAAGTACCGCTCCTGAATCGGAATTTATATTTTATAAGTGAACTAGCGGACCGCCCGCGGTTTCACCCGCGTGGATCCCGTTCTCGTGGGAATATATGCATGTATTATACATAAAAACCTTCCTCTTGAATCACTCTACCTATTACAAAAAACCGCATCAAAATCCGTTGCGTAATTTTAAAGATTTAAGCATACAGACAAACAGACAAACAGACAAACAAACAAACAGACGGACAAAAATAGCGACTTTGTTTTATACTATGTAGTGAAACCATTACAAGGGATCAAGACTTCTCCGAGACATCGTATTGATTAATCCTTTGACTGGCTGATTAGTAATTAAAAGTTTTAAATGAATAATTTCCATTTAATGCTTTTACAAACCTACCTAACACAATAAAATCAAAACAAAAAATACAAAGCAAAGCATTTTTCATTTAAATGTGCCAAATAAATTGAAAATTTGATACATGTTCTACATAGGTACACTTACCTTGATAACCCGGTAACACAATCACGTCTATGCCTAATCAATAGGCCCTTAACCGCGTACCTACCCTATTAACTGGCACTAATCAATAGTTAACCCAGAACCCAACTTCACTATTCACCCATATCCCCCAATTGCGCAGTTCTACATAAGCATAAACAAACGGATGGATTGATATATTTAGTAAGCGAAACGAGCACGCCTTGTACAAAATATCGACTGAAAATGTAAGCTCCAACTTCTGAAAGAATTTTCTCGGTGTTGCCAGTTTAGTGAGCTTTCATATTCCCAAGTTTATAGTAATTTAAATAGGAATTCTACGAACGTTGCCAAGTATAAGACCACCAGTCCTTCCACGTACTATTTTAATCCTTTAGTATAATAGCCATAAATTAGTTGTTATGTAGATACAGTGACGTAAGTAAGAATTAGTTTCGTACCCATGAAATTGGTAACGATCAGGGTACGTTTAGGTAAGCGTTAAACTTTAACTTTTTCTATAACGGTTAAAGAAAAACTTTGTAAGCAACTATTCTATTAAATTTTGACGTCACGTACCTATATTTATATCAGCAATTTTATTACATTAACGCAGTAACGCAGTAAGTACCTACCTACACAAATTATGGGTGAAGTATGAAACGACGAGGAGAGATGCGTTAATGACAAGGAATGAGTCTTCTTTTTTAATTAAGCAGACTACGACGAAGGCAAACTCTCCAAGTGGTTCTTTATAAGATCGATCGATAAATGTGGTAACAACAAACGCGTCTTGCTGATCATCTTGCGCGTCTTGCTCATCCGTTGATCATAGAAGATGGGCTACTAATTTTTCTCGCGGCTTCGCCTGCATTTCGCCCGCGACATAATAGTATTATCTAATAGAATACCTACTTACTTATCACCAGGAATAAAGTAGGTATCTTATGTCCCATTGTAGACTGTAGGTCATAGATTACCCAACTACCATAATTTTATCACAACCTGATAACAATAATAATTATGACGAGTTTTATATTCCTATCACATATGTTCACCTCATTAAAAAGAAAAAATTGGGAAAAGAAATATCTGAATTGATTCAGCCGTTTTAGCATGAATAGCCGACAGACACATAGACAAAGTTACTTTTGCGTGAAATGACACTGTAATAATATTAAATCGTGTGCATCTGGACTGAGGGCTCACTTTTTTTCTTGGCGTAGCAAATTTATATTTATAGGGGATTTAGTTAAAACTTAAAGCAAACACTCATAAATTTCTTAAACGTAAATTAAAGATGTAATGGGTTCCCGAGACGATCAAGTGCGCTTGACAAGTCTACGTGCTTGAAGCGAATATTGATCGTTTACGGCGTTGACTTGACGCATTCCTTCAAGCGATCTACGGCTTGACCAGCATTGACAGAAATTTTGATTGACGCCGCTTGATGCACCTACGCTTGATGCGACTTGACAGGACTTGACAAGCTTTTTTCATTAGCCGCCGAAACTTCGAAGATGGCGGACATGGCGGATGACGAAAACTACCGAGACGTGGCCTTGGCAACAAGCGCTGACATAATTACCGAGCGCGATTTTGTGCTATTGCTAATGTCCCTTTACAGGGATTATCCAGTACTTTGGAAAATTAAAAGTTAGGAGTATGCTGACAAAAATAAACCTATAAAAAAATAAAAATACCCCATCGCCTCTTTCTTGTTTTTTTCCTTAATAGATACCACTAGAGTTATAGCAAGGAATGCCATATCTGCGTTAGAAACCATTTTTGTTTTTGCGACCACAACTTTCATGGGCACAGGGCTGCATGCGACTAAGGCACACGCACTTGACGGGACTTGATGGCACCTTCAATAGGTGTCAAGTCCCTCGTCAAGTGAAACCGTCAATCACGTGAGACTTGTCCAGTGCGCTTGATCGTCTCGGGGACCCATATGGGCAAATGTTTTGGGCCCTCAGTTCAGATGCCTACAGAAAGTGGCATGGTGTAAATCTCAGAAAGTACTACCTCTGTGTCAATAATTTTTATTCCAGAATTTAGTTATGAATTTCTTAAAACGATTCATGTAATTCTCAACTGACTAGAGATTACAGATCTATCACAGTTTTACTTGGGCCCTCAATCCAGACGTTTATGAACTGAGTGAGGGCCCAGGCAAATCATAGGTTTAAAAGAAGGAATACACAAATTTTCCTTGAACACCGCCTAGATAACATCCCTATGAATTAGTAAAAAAAAACGAATAAGTAGTAAAAAAAAGTAACGGCAAAATGGTAAAACGAATTCGAATTTTCGGATAACGTCTGATCTGAGGGCCCAATATTTTTGGCTTTATCGACTAGGTGCAACCTCTTAAGGTATAAATAGACTATCGAACTTGGTCCGGGCCGAACCACGAACTGTACGGTGCGCTCTACACAACAGACGAGCACACCGGACTCCGAATCCGAACCGTCCAGTCGTTGTGTGCTAGCATTGGGTGAACACGTCTCGTCTCGACATGCCGCCTATTCTATCGAAACAAAAATGTTCCATAAACATGGAAAATATATAACTCCAACAATTCAATAACTGCTTTTTTCTCCGTACTAATAACAGTGTCTTCAAGAACTCCAAGGCGTTTCCCGGAATCCATTTCTGATACCTAAAACGTCGCGACTTGTTGCGCGTACAGTGGCACAATAGATAGCGACTGGACCGACAAATGGTTCGGTGCGCCGTCCACACCATCGAATCGGTCCGGACCGCACCGCGTTCGATGTGCAAGCGCTCCGAACCAGCCGCACCGATATTTGTCCGGCGGACCATGCACCACACGAGCGAATATGGTTCGGACGTCAGACCGCACCATGTTCGTGGTTCGGCCCGGACCAAGTTCGATCGTCTATTTATACCTTTAACTTTGAAATCGGAGGGGTTAGTGGCCAACCCAGTATCGGAAATTTTCAAGGTGCCCGAAGGCCTTCCGATATGGCTTACATCTATCGATAACAACCGGGACCGACAGCTTTACGTGCCCTCCGAAGCACGGAAGCTCAAGAAATTTTGCCACTAGCGGTCACCCACCCATTTTCCGACCGCACCCGGAGTTGCTTAACTTTGTCGATCACTTAGACTTAGGATCAACGCAAGCCGCCGGGCTAGGAGCGCTTAAAATAAGTACTTATTCAATTGAAAAATTTACGATGTTTCCCGCTGATATCGCAACTGCCCAACTGACTGAAGTCTCCTCTCACAATGTGAGGAGTACCGCCATTGTAAGCCTTAATTGCAAACGCCTAGGATTTTGACCATGCGTCGCTCGTCAGGCGACATCCAATATAAGTATTTACTATTTACCAAGTCTACGAAGCATGCCTGTCAGTGAACACTGCAGTGTGTCGGCGAACTGTGGATTGCGTCGGAGTCGCGTAGCTAATAAATAGCGTAGTGTGAAAAGGGCTTTAGCATTCTTAACATTATTCTTATAGAACATAAAACTACTTTTATGATGAGGAAATCAGAGGCACAGAGAGATCAGTATGTAAAGATAGATCCAGGATTTATATAAAAAATACTGATCATGATACAGTTTTATTAACAAAATAATAAATTGAACTTATACAATAATATTTACAGGCATCAAATCATTTGGCAAGTCATCAAGTAGTTTGGTAACAGTCATCACTGTCAACAGTTAAAAAAGTTAAGATAAAAAGGACTAAAATTAAATGATTTTACAATTCATATAAATTATAAAAAATAGCTTTATACCTATGCAATTACAATATTCCCAGGACTTCCGTTTTCTGGAAGGTTACCCCACTCACATGTCATGTATATAAGCCATTTTTGATGATATCAGATGCTGTTACATGATTTTCTTACTAAATTGGTGTAACCACGCTCACACACATGTGCATGAACCTTCATACATTGCATGCTTTCGCATCTCTTAATACCACGAAATTGTCAACAACTTCGCATAATCATTTGCGAAGGTCTGTCTTTCTTGTCGGCTTGCATATTCACACAAATGTGAGTGAGCACTATAAGATTAAGGGATTTGTCATTTCCTGATAATGAGCTAGATTCGAGCAGCTGGGAGTCACAAGGCAAAGCTTCATATCTACAAAATGGTAATTACAAAACATACAAGATAAGTCAGTTGGAGCTTACAATATGTTTTTGATGCAATAATACTCTTGGCTAATTAAGGGACTATATACACCTGGTTATGGGATTACTTCTAAAATATTGATGTCTCACATTCAAATTTACAAATATTGCATATTGTTTTACCTAAACCTGTGTCGACAATTTTAAAAGGCTCATAAATCTTTAAAACACCATCAGCTTCAAATGTACTGTTATTCACATAGTGACTGCAGATAACTGCAATAAATAACTCATCATTTCTATTGACAATATCAAGTAAATATACACCATAATTAAAACAAACACTTTTAATTCTATACACTAAAAATTCTTGTTTAGGAATAACAAAATTTGAATTTGCCGCCAAAAATCTTTCATGTTGCCACAGACTAACGCTAGAATGTTGTTTTTTTAAAAGTTCATTCAAGCGATAGGAAAGTCCACCTTTTTTGTACTTGACTTTTTTTCTCTGCACATGGCCTTCAAGGGTATTTATGGATGATATTTTTGATAAAGATACTACAGTTCTTTCTTGTGTTTTTGGGGTGGCCATATCTATATCATTGCTACTTTTTGAATTGCTTCTAGGAGTGGATGTTTCACATTCACTTATGGATATTTGTGATGTTTCTGAGGAGAAATGATTGTCAAAAAAAGACTTAACCTTCGCTACCAGGTCCTTTTTAGGACCACTTTCCTGTGAACTTGAGTATTCTACTGAATCATCATGTTGAGAAGTCTTGTTAACACTATCTATTACATTGCAGGTGCTTTGTTGATCCTTATAATACTTGTTTTCTTGAATAAGTTTACTTCTGTCAAATGCATTTTTGCTGTTTCTTTTATCTGCAATGTTTTTTTTACTGCTAAGAATTGGTGATGTACATCTGTTACTTCGCATATCTTCTTTATCCTTGTCACTGTTGCATTTATCAGCTTTAAACAGTTTTTTCTTTACTTTTGGAGACATTTTTGGCATATTATTTTTATATTGTACAATAGGACTTTTTGAAATATATTTCCAATCTGTAGATACATTCAACTTATTATAGGCCATTGCAGGGGAGTCCATAAACTTTTTCTGATCATTTGTTGATGGCTGAGCAGTAGATCTTGATTTTCCAACTAAAATTGGCGATTTTGCACTGATCAAAGAACTATTACGCTCCTTAGTGTCCGAAATAGTGATGTCTAAGTTTGATATATTTTTAATTTCCTTCTTTTTATTATTCGCTCGTTTCCTTTTTCTACCGATCCCGTTAGTTATATTATTCAAAGTCCGACACTGAACATCATATTCATAATCACTAGAATCACTACAAGACCAAGTAATATCTTCACTTGATTCTTGTGAATTGAGAATGCGAAATTTATTAGTGAAATTGTTTTCATCATGTTTTTTCATGTTGATATCAGTTTTTATTAAATTTTGTTAACTTCTGATTTAATGTAAGGCAAAGCTTAATTTATACTTGGTTTTTACAAATCCAAATCAATATTACGATTCTGAGTGTTCGACGGAATCATGACGGATTATTTTGATTTTTTATACAAAAACATAGTATTAAAATTTAAAATGTAAAGTATAAACAAAACGTAACGCAGTCACAGTCACCTTTAATTTAATTGACATTGACACTGACAACTGACGAGTTACAATGACAATGTTATATTAAGTCCATTATGACAATACACAGGCCACAGACTGCATAGAAATACCACGGACAATAACAATTAATAAATCAATAGATGATAAACAGTGAAGGGGAAATTAGGGAGTAAAGTAGGGCCATTTTAATAGGCCACATTTGACAACTGTTTGTCTTTGCTTCATAGTGAGGATAACCTGCTGAAAAACATCGATTAAATTGAATAAATCGATAAGGACTTCAAACATCTGTAAATTGAATGCGATTGTTATAAAAAGTATAAATAAGCGAACAGTTCACACAACGACTAAAAAAATTACAAAAATAATGAGTCAAATAATGGCGCGAAATGAAATCATGACTTTTTTGTAACATTTCACGTTTCTAGATACTGACTTTTGAGCCAGACGTTATTATATAAATGAATGATTACATATTTTTTGGCCTAAAATGTAATAAAATTAATTTTGTTTGTATTAAAATACATTTTATTTTGTAATCGTGAAATACTTTTTGACGATTAGTTCGACTTCTCGAATTCAACTTATCTACTCATCTGTTTCTTTCGGTACTTACCATCCCTGATATTTAAAAAGAAAAAGAGTTCACTGACGTAACTTTGTAACGACGTCAGTTCCTTACTTTTAAGTGTAAAAAGTTTAACAACATCTAGTATGGAATGTATTAGATACTATGGGGTGCCTCCCTTACAAGGTTACTTTGGAAAATTTTGACGAACTGTCAAATGTGGCCTATTAAAATGGCCCAACTATAATTGGCTAATTGGCCATTGTTAAGTTATCGGACACTTATTTTAATACTTTTTAAAAATTATTAAAAGAAGAATGAATTAATATGGCAGCTATTATTAATAATAATTACGTAATTCTACACTGTACACTTTTTAGAGGTAGTGTAACTTTGATAAAACTTTTAACTTTTAATTAATTCTTCAAGCATTGAAATAATCTCAAGTGGTGAAGGTGAATCACTAAACGGTGGCTCCTCAGTTTAATTTATCCTTTCATTGTGAAATTGAATATTCATTATCGTCAATAGGGTACTTTCCGCAATGAAAAATAAATTGATAAAAATTAATATTTATGTAGAAATATACTTTAATATTCTGATTTTGAGCCATAAAAGCACATACTTATTTTAATAAACAATATTAAAATTCTAAATTTTTAATCGGTATGTCACGTGACCTAAAACACGAGAGGCATTGGTATGACGTCATAAAGGCAAACCTATTCCTCCAAGAACCAAACTGTCAGTTCAGTTCAGTTTCGTGCTTATCAACTTGAATGAATGCCGGTCTTATAGTAAACCCAACTTAAGAATGAAACGAAAGAGGCGCTGTCGGACGCATTTGACATTCATTTGACCAATCATTGCACACTCGTAACTGACAGATGAATGACCACAACGTACCTACTTATGAATGACTTTTCGTTAGTTCTAATTTTTGCCATTTCAGAGATAAGTTGGGCGCACTGTACATACAGTGCCACATAGTACTTATTTGATCCGGTAAGGGTGGCGCTACTGTCTTGGTATTATTCTGACAACAGTATAACATTTGCATTAGTTGCAACTTTGGCCACCGGGTCAGATAAGTTTGTGGCACTGTACAATTTGCCATTATTACGTCATCAAAATGGCTGACAAGTTCTGACTGCGTTTTTCCGGAAATAAAAAATTTTAAGGCGAGAAAGCGTGTTTATTTTGCCGAAATATATTTTTTGTTGCTTTTTATTAGGAAAAATCAAGTTTATTTTTCACTACCGAAAGTACTACCCTATTACCGTTGAGTGTTGCCCTGTTGTCGTCATAGAGATATTACATATCTCTATGGTTGTCGTCGCCTGTGGTCTATCTGTCGTGTGGTGGATCTAGTCTGTGGTCGCCACCACGCCGATATTTTGATCATAAAAGTGCCACCAACTTATCTGTTCAGTAAACGGATGTCGCTAGTGCAGCGTTCAATGTTACCATACAATAAAATTTGGCGACTGTCAAGGGAGCTCAACAACTTTGAGACCTATGATTTTTACCAGATGTTGCACATAATTCGATGGTAAATGATGACAAAGCCTTTCCGACGAATATAGATACACAACTTGGGCTGTGGCTACTAACTTAAACTACTATGCAATGACATAGGATGTTAACATTATCTCAGTCCATCAGGGCCCACTATTAAGCATAGGTCTCTTCTCATATTGAGAAGGTTAAGACCATGCTTACATTGCATGCATGCTTTAAGTTCACCATGCTGAACAAGTGCGGTTTGGCAATGTTTTCCTTTACCGTTATATCAAGTGACATTTAAAACGCTGTCGTTAATGGGCTTAAAACGCACATAACTTAAAAAAACGGAAACATCCAAAAATAAAAGAATTACGTAGGCCAACACAGTCAAATTTTACTTTTTCATATAAAAATTAAAATTTCAGGACAAGAGAAATAAAAAATCCATTGTTATTGACTATAATTATTTATATTTTTATATATTTTTTATTACAATAATTGTCATCGTGATTTCTAAGTTTCAGGGGTTCAACACGAGAAATCCCTGTGGAAAATGATGGCGATGCGCCAGAGAAATTTCTTCAGCTTTTTTTCACTCATTAGCTTGTAAACAAATTGTTCACTAACTCCTGTAACATAGATATAATTAAGATATATTATAATTATAATATAACTGTAATAAAGATATAATTATATGAAGTATAAAAAAATCGATACCTAATAAATTCAGTGACACTTTAATTGATTATGCAAACATAAGTGAGGAAAATAAAATAACTGAAATATTTATTTGAATTTTATCGGACAATCTGAGCGGACAATAATTAATTAACTAGCAATAGCAACACTAACATGTTGTAACTGCGACGTATTCTGCCACATATTCAAACGTTATTTTCGGAGTTAGCAGGCGATTTTCTTCCCTCGTACAATCTAAAACTTTTAAAATAACTAATGTTGGATCACTTCTAAGAGGCTCGGGCATTTTTAATCACTTTTTGCATGCTTTTTGCAATTAAAATCGAATTAAAACACATAGAGCACACGCACTTCAAAGACTTGACAGCGGACATAAAATTTCAAAATTGACGTTGTCTTTTTTTAGTTCCATTTTTTTCTACTGAACAGATAAGTTGGTGGCATTATATGTAGGTATTTGCATAGAGATAGGAATATATTGTCGCACTATACTTATATAGTATAATCTCTGAGAGTATAATTTATTTGATTCGCCATATTTTGACAATTGACATATTTCTATAAGTTGGCAGAACTGACGCCAACCAGTCGGCTAGGCTGTTCCTCTATGGTTCCTCTAGGCTGGTCGTCGTTGTTTAACAACGGTTGTTATTATTTTGCTGACTTCACGCCGATTGGCAATGTGCTTTCGTCAACTCAAAACAAATAGTACGCATACGCACACAACATAGCCCATTCGTAAATTTTCGGATACGACGTGCGCAGCGCTTGTCTAACTTATCTCTCTGTATAGATTGTATATTTTCCTAGTGAATTCCTACTCGAATCGCCCTTGTTTTAAACTAAGAACTGTTTAGATTACACTCGTTATTGCATAGCCGGTGTTTCTTGCCGCAATGGAAGTCGAGCGCATCGCTTCCGATTTGGAAAACTTGGTGGAAGATTACACCGACAAGCCGGTGCCCGAAGTAGGCGCCGGGGACGCTGCCCCACCGTCCCACCCCGAGCGGCTACGTCGCAAAAACAAGAAATATGTTCGTTCGAACAGCAAGGAAGACGCCGTGTCGTCCGCTCCGCTACCGAAGTATCGCAGCTGGAAAAATAGCAGGCGACCACGAAATGGACATGGCAGGGGCCTGCCTAAGAAAGGTGAGCCCTTCTTGTTCTAATTTATCTACGGTAATGATAATTACATCGACATGAGGCGAGTAGAATGTTCTCGAAGGCATAAACGGCGTGTAGTACACCAATACGTGCTGTATTTACCAAACCATGTGTATTACGCACCGGCGGGCCACCATAATATTATTTTTATTTGGCGTCTCATTGAAGGTCATTTAGACGCTATCTTGTTTTGCGCAGTTCAATGTAGGTATGTTAGGGTACTTACAGTTTTATTACCTTAATTTTGAAATATTTTTGAAATGAAATGAAATAAGTTCTTGTGATGCAGATTGCGTAGGTCATAATTATTATTATGTACATAGGTATAGTTGAATGACTCGTTACGCAATCGCAGCTTGTAAACAACTTTCGACATCCAAGGCTATTTTAGTTGTTTATCTCGATTCTCGACAGTATGGCTTAGTAACTTAGTAATGATAAATTCGATACATTTCGATACAATTTGAGATTTGGAATCGCATCCGGCTAACGACGAAAAACTTGTATTTATTTGGGTTCCGTTTATAATAATAATTGGTGGTATTATTGTTTTTATTACATACATAATTATAAAATTAGTTTACAATGTTTACATCATGCAAATTATCAAGGTTGACAATACCCAGTATGGCGGCCCGTATCGTATCCGACCCGAATACAATGATGCGATTGGTCAATAAATTCAAGGCTACCAAAATGAAAATAAATATGTATACCCCATGCAAAGCGTCGTATCCATCCATACCCATGGATGTAGAAAGTAAAGATGCGCCCGTAACATACATAAGGCGCACGACGAGTGGTCAACATTAGGTTGTGTGATTGAGTGATTGATCAAGTCAGTCTGTTGTAGACAGCAGCGAGTTATACATCTTCCTTACGCAAAATTGATTTCAGTAATTACGTCCGCAAATGTAGAAAATATGGCTTCCTGTGCCTTCAAAAATATTCTAACAATTCAAGAAACACAAATAAAGTCCAAAGGAATCACATTTCATTATGTAAACATTAAATTGTAAATTATTTTCACTATTTCTAAAATAATAACTTTAGTAAAATGGCACGTGACATATGTAAGAGTGACAGAGACAGCACGACTAAAACTTCCAAACGCGGAAGCGAGATATCACTATGTAATCTGTTCGTTTTCAAATATAGTAACAAAATTCCATTGCGCCAACTTCACGCACAAACCGATTCAATTCAAAATTGGTTTGTTACAACTTGACACACATTCGAACCTGCAAGGCCGGTCTATATTATGTATGTCTATGTCCATACCACGTATGCGTATGTTCCTTTGTCAAAATGTCAAGGTCAATGTTGTTTTGGTAATGATAGTTTCTCAGCCAGAATTTTATTTTATTATATTCTATAATTGAATTGAATAATAGCACTTTAATGATATCATTAAGTTAAATGTATTCATTAAATATTATAAACACTTGATACAACTTTACAATGTTTTCCCATTGTGTAATAATAATAATAATAATAATAATCTTTATTTAATTCCTTATATTCAGTACAAGTAGTATCTTATACTAAGCTTATTCTATATTACCAATTTCTCTTACGTGATGTAGCAGCTAATGTCTATGCTAGGATAAATCCTGTGTTATAGCCATTAGCGCCCCACCCTCGGAAGTAATAAACTTATAGATACAATAAATAAGCTATTTAGTACATCCTATTGACTAATACTCGTAAAGTTTGTGTGTTCGCGTGTGTGTGTGGGTGTGTGTGAGTGTGAGTGTGTGAGTGTGTGTGTGTGTGTGTGCGTGTGTGTGCATGTGTGTGACCTGTGTTGCCCTACGATAATAAAATCTTGGGATCAGTTAACCTTAACTGCAACACAGGTCTGATAGTTAGTAGATTATATTTTAAAGTAAATTTTCAGTTTCATCATATGTATGATTTGATAACCATTCGGTGATCAATTTTTTACATTTATTTTTGCAGACGGAAAAGATTGCTAATTTTTTATTTGCCTTGTTATATAATCGCGTACCCAAATGACAGAAAAATTTGTGTGCAAATTTTGTTTTATAATGTTTAGACTCGCAAACAGCAAAATTGCGCCTTTTGTTCTTCATGTAGTGAGTCTCATCATATGATAACATTTTATGTTGTTTTAGCAATATATTTAAAATAAATAACTGCCTAACTGATAGTACCTTTGCATCCTTGTATAGTAGCTTGGTAGGGTAAAGTCTAGGTTTAGACATACAAACTTTTAAGATTGTTCGTTGAGCTCTTTCTAATTGTATTAAATGTGTTTTACATGCTCCACCCCACACCTCTATACAATATGTAATTATAGATTGGCAGAGGGTCTTATATGCCATGTTTAATATTTTATTGTCAACTACATTTCGTAATTGTTTGAAGATATATGTCAGTTTATTTACTCTTTTTGAGGTGTAATTTATATGATCTCGGAACGTTAGATTTTTATCGATTATAACTCCTAGATATTTAATTTTGTCAACACGTTCTAGACTTGCGCAAGAGCAGCTATCAGGCTTAGAGAAGTTCATAGAACACTTGTGAGCAATAATTTTGAAGTCTTTCGTTAGATCTACTGATGGATTTCTGATAGTGAAAGGTATAAATTTAGTTTTGTCTGCATTGAGGGATAAAGAATTGATATTAAGCCATTTAATTATTAAGTTTAATCCTGCCTGTGCTTTATCGAATACTTCAGGCCATGTATCAGAATAAAAAGTTAGAGAAGCATCGTCAGCATAGGCAATGATTTTACAATCCCCAAGTTTTAGACGACACAGCTCGTTTATATAGATTAAAAATAGGCTGGGACCTAGAATGCTTCCCTGTGGCACTCCGTAGAGGATACGAGATTCATCACTTATTACGTTGTCTAATTTAACGCATTGCACTCTATCTAAGTAGCTTTTGAAAAGTTCTAGCTGAAGCCCTCTGATGCCTATGTTCTCCAGTTTATTAATAAGGTTTGTTGTACATACTGTGTCGAATGCTTTAGCCAAGTCTATAAATATTGTGATGCATTTTTGTTTTGCATCTAACTTTTTCACTATAAAATCTGTCAGATCGTGTACTGCATCCGTAGTAGAACGACCGGAACGGAAACCATATTGCGCGTTCGATAGAATTTTGTTCTTTTCAAGATACTGCATAAGTCTATTATTAATTATTCTTTCCAAAATCTTAGATAAAGACGGTAACATTGCAATAGGACGATAATTTGTTATGTTATCTTTATTTCCAGCTTTATAAATAGGGTAGATTAGAGCTTTTTTAAATGCTTTAGGGAAAATACCGGTTTTTAAAGATAAGTTAAAAATGTAGTTCAATAAGGGTGAAATGACAGAGCTAACGTGTTTTAACACTTTGGGGGGGATACCGTCGGACCCTGGTCCACAATCGATTTTGAGAGTTTTAATCAGACTCTCAATCTCATGACAATCAGTTTCCAAAAGTACAAATGAATTATTTTGTTGAGTACACATTGAGTATTCAAGTTCGGTAGTGTCTGCAGACATCATAGGAATTTCCTCAGCTAATTTTTTGCCAACATTTATAAAGTAAGAATTTATTTTATTTACTGATTGGTAAGGTGTAGATTCAATAGAAAGAAGATTAGATGGGTGCAAATGTTTTTTGTTTGTGTTTGTGATTGTTTTTATTTCTTCCCATAGTTTCTTAGTGTTATTCCCTGCTAATCGTATTTTCTCTCTTTCATATTGCATTTTCAAATATTTAAGTATTTTATTACAATAATTTCTGTAGCGTTTGTATGTTATCTGTAGAATTATATTATTAGGTTCCTTCTTGGCTTTTTTATGCATACGATCCCTATTGCGAATACATCGTAGGATTCCTAATGTAATCCAAGGTTTAATGATAGTTTTTCTGTTTGAGGTACACGTTAAATACGAATGTTTAAAAATTATATTATTCAATGAGCTTATGAAAAAGTCGGTTGCAACGTTTGGGTCATTTAAGTTATACAGTTCAGAAAAGTTATAGTTTATGCAATCATTTAATACCCCTTGTAAGTTGATTTTTTGGGTATATTTAGAGTGACAAGTAGATTTAATTCGTTTAGTTTTTAAATGGAATGTGACCGTCAGGTGGTCTGTAACATATGTGTCAAGAATGCAAGTGACCGAGGATAATTTTGTCTTTAAGATCACATGATCAATACAACTTTTATCCCTGGTAGGTTTAGTATATGCCGGATGTAGCCCGTAATAGTTTATAAGATCCAAATAATCTATGATCCTGTTATCATTGTTTGTGTCCGAAATGTCTATATTTATATCCCCAATAATTATTATATTTTTATAACACATTAGACTTGAGAGCGTAATCTGCAACGAGGAAATGAAATTGTCAGTATTTTTAAAACAGCAGGGTCTGTAAATAGCTAAAATAACTGTATCCTCAAAAATTTTTATCATCAGACAGTTTGCATCCAACATACGAATTTCTTCAACGGTTGCTTTAATCTCATTTTTTAAGTACACTACTACACCATCATTTTGATTAAAGTTGTTAGTTGTGGCATAGTGATTGTACCCTTCTAAAGATGGCAAAACATTTAAATATGATAGCCAACATTCCGAAAACACAATTATGTCAAATTCAATGTGAATATCAGCTAGTAATATACAAAAAGCGTCGAAATTTCGGTTAATGCTACGAATATTTTGTGATATGATGTTTAGGTACTTATTTATGTTAGGTAACAAACCTTTACATTGATTGACATCACAGTTTATGACTTCAGATATCTGATATTGGTCAACATTTTCAATAAGATCATTGATTTGCGCGAATTTTGATGTTAAGTATATTAATCGTTTCTTTTGAGAAGAGCTGTATTATTAACGTTTTACAGTACCTTTTATTAACAGAATTATATTTAATGTACTGCTCCAAGTAATATACATAAATAAACATGACCAGAGTATCTAAAATATGTAGTGAAATATTGTATTGTACCTTGATATTTTGTTGAGCTGATTTTATTAAATAGGTGTATATTTGTTGTTTTAGTATAACGATATAAGTGATATAATCTATGTGTTCCGTAGGTGATGTAGTTAATATATATAATTTAGTGTGGTATGTATAGTGTGGAGGTGTGTGTGTATATTTAAGCATAATAGTTATGAAATTATAAGTAAGAAGTACATTTATCTTTCTTTTACATATTTGTATTGTGTAAGTCTGGATTTTACTGTAATAAGTTCAGCTCATTTTCCAGACATCCAATTTGTTACACTTAATAAATTTTGGTGCATTTTAAAATACAAGTTAGATTGTATTTTTCCCGTATGATAGAAGTATGCCAATGTTTCAACCACAACTTAATCAGTTGTGATATCATTTATTATGACTAATATTTTTTTGATAAATATCACATTTTGAAACTTAAATTGAACGAAATAAATTATGTGTATGTTGTTTTCTAAGAGCAATAAACTATGGACGGAACGCTGGGAACAAAAGAGTGAGCTAGCAAAAAGTCAGCCTAGCCTTGTAATACACATGGCGGCACTCATACCAAAACAACTTTTGTGTTCTAAATAATAAAAAATGAATGAAGCTTTGTGTTCCAAAAAATAAAGTTTAAATTTGTTCTAGTTCAAACTGCAGCATAGGGCATTCTATTGGTTTCAATGTGTGCTTTTGGCTGACTTTTGCCGGCTTCACTCTTTTCTTCATGGTGCTCCGTCTATAGTTTATTGGTCTGAGGTTGTTTTATGACTGAAATTCTAGGAAGAATATTATCATCATGACCATAAATGTTCTTAGATAAGGCTAATCTGATTGTACTAGATTTTAGATTCAGTAAACTTTCACTCTCTTTTAAGTAGATGTGTTAAACTTAGTAATAAAATTCCACATTAATTGATGGAAATGTTTTAATGTAAATTAAAATCTTATGTCAAAAACATTATTACTATGAAGGGTTACTAGTTTACTACCATGTGGAGGAATACTACAAATGAATATTAAAGAGCTTGGACATGAGCTTGAACTTAAACTTGAACTTGAAAGTTTAAGTAGTAATAATTATTTTCTGCAACTGTGAGAAAAAATCTCCTTGAAAGTTTCTTCCGCTTCTTCTGCCAAGATTATTCACCGATATTGCTGAAGCAGTTGTATAGTTTGAGTTCTGAAAAGATATATACAAAATTTGAGAAAATTCATTTCTTAAATAACACAATAGAATTAGAAATATACAATTAAGTATTTACTTTGGATAATTTGCAGTAAGATATGACTCTTTTTGATACTCTTTTGCCATTTATCAGTCACATAAACATCTGCCCTTGATGGGATTCAAACTTGAATCCCCTCGTTTTTCAGCCATGGTCTCTACCAAGTAGGCTATGGGTTTGTATGACTATCAAAAAACACTGAAGAAATTTTAATGATTCTTGGCATGTTTGAGATGTGTCGATGGATTTGAAGCTAGTAGGACATCCTATTGCAAAATCAAAACAATCTTCTATTATCAGGGCTTGAGAATTGGCAAGACTCCATCTCTGTACTATTAATAGATGTTTTATGTAATGCTGTCACAACATCGTGTTTTTTCTGCAAGATAGTAGTCTCATTGTGTGTAATACTTTCATCCACTTCCTTTGCGATTGCAATGCAGATATTGCATTAGCTGGTTGCAGAATAAATGGACAACAAACAAGGCCGAGGACACACACCCAGATCAAGAACACAAATGTCAACATTAAAATTAAATTTGATGTATCCAATCTCTATGAGAGACCATTACCACTCAACATCAGATACCATGTTTACATATGTAGAATGTACATATAGATTACTACCTGACCCGGCAAACGTTGTTTTGCCAAAAAAAAATGTTAAGGGTGAACAACCCTTATTACTTAGGGGTATGAAAAATAGATAGTAGCTGATTCTCAGACCTACTGAATCTATACTAATATTATAAAGCTGAAGAGTTTGTTTGTTTGTTTGTTTGTTTGGTTGAACGCGCTAATCTCAGGAACTACTGGTTCGAATTGAAAATTTTTTTTTGTGTTGAATAGACCTTTTATCGAGGAAGGCTTTAGGCTATATAACATCACGCTGCAACAATTAGGAGCGAAGAAATAATGGAAAATGTGGAAAAAACGGGGAAAATTATTCATTCTCGAGGGCTTTCGTTGCATGCGTTGCGAAAACGATTCAAGATATCAAAAATATATGTATGAAAGAATTATTCCTCTTGAAATGATCTAAAAAAATGTCCAGGACAGTATATATTATGTCTATCTTTTAAGATTAACACACTAGAACCGTTTTTATGGTAATCAAATTTGGTCGAACCCACTATCATACCAAACTTGCCGCGTTTCCAAGTTTAATCTGAATTAATCTTGCTGTGATCCTTTGCTACTTTGCTATTATTTTGTCGTAAGCTTTATTTCTATGTTTAATTTAATTTAACCTGAATTAATTTTGGTGATAGTTTATTATCTTCCCGAAATTCCTACGGGAGCGGGACCTACGCGGTTGATACTTACGGGTCCCGAAGCGAAGCGAGGGCGGTTCGCTAGTATGCATATAAAATTTGGTAAAAATTGGTAAGTAAGCCGTTTCGGAGGCGTACTACATCCATACTAATATTATAAACCACCGGTCCAATTTGGATGAAATTCGGAATGAAAATAGTTGAAGACCCAGAGTCACACATAGGCTACTTTATTTTTCAAAAATCAACCCCTAAAGGCTTGAAATAGGGGATGAAAGTTAACAATCTAAACCACTTAATTGGTAAAATGAATTTTAGCTTAAATATAGTTCATGACCCAGGGTCACACATAGGCTACTTTTTTTTCAAAAATGAACCCACATAGGTTTGCAGTAGGGGATGAAAATTTGTATTACCTATTTAAAACAACGCACAGCCGGAATTTCTGAACTCAAGAAGCTGAAAGGAGATGTTTCAAATCCGGCCCACAATATGTACAGTACCTCGAAAAATCGAGAAAAATTCATGGAATTTGGGGAAAATAAAGATAAATTGCTTAAATGCATACTTTTCTGGTACAAATTTTGTATTTATAATTCATTTTTATCAATTTTCAACATGGCGTCTTGCCAAGTTGTCATTGATCATAGATCACGAACTGTCTACTGTCACTTTAAATGACAGAATTGTAGGTACATATGTCAAACTTCTATCAAATTAACCAACATGACGTGTGATGACAGCTTACCGCCATGACAGAGTTTTGTTTTTGTGTTGCAATTTTAAGTGTACATTTTTGTGTTATACCACAAAACTAAAGCAATTTAAAAGAATTGGATGATTGAAAACTGTTTTAATTGTGTTTCTCCATTTTTGAGTATGGTGTACAAAGAGGTGGCCGGGGCTCCATACATTTTGAAACATCTCCTTTGGCATACATGTAAATATGGCATATAAGTATATTATGTTATTTGGGGAATACCCTGCCCCTTCCCGTTTCGCGATATAAATGAATTCCACGCGGGCGTAGCCGCCGGCAGAAGCTAGTTGATTAATATATCAAAAAGTTTGAGCTTGTGGTCACTGTTTTTGTACCCGGATTATTCGAATAATTTCTGACGGCTGAACAGTTCAGCTGTGATCGCATTGCATGCAATTTGAAAATAAATATCGTGAGTACCCGTAGCATGTTAAAAACCCATAATTCCAAGCTTATGTTAGTAGCGAACAGTAATAGCAATGGACGGCGATAAATGACGTAACATTGTTTTCGTTCATGACTAATCTATTACTTGCAAAATACTGCGCAGTTGTTAACCATTTCGGATTGAAAACCTTATTTATTTGTATTTGATGTTATTAACGTTAAGTTAGTGTTTGAAATCTCATATGATGGTAAGTGGTGATATGGTATGCGTGGTCATGCATCTGTGGCTTTAAATCATAAATAGCTGTCTAAAGAGCACGAGTCTCTCTTCATAAGTGACGAGTTTGAGATCTTGTTAATTATAAATCAATGCTCCAGTGTGGGTTCGTAGAGGGGTCAGTCGCCAATCGGAAGACTTCCATGATTTTACGATTATTATACAACGTCGGACCGACTGCTTTTGAATCTCTCGTGCATCCAACGGCGGACCGAGCCCGCCATCCCTGCCGATGATTTAGGATCAATGCAAGTTGCCGGGCTATGAGCGCTAATAAAGATGCCTTTTATCTTACTGATATCTATGGGCTTATGGATAATTATGTAAGTGGCCTCTAAAGTATCTGCACTAGTTCAACAAAAACAACTACGTACTTAGATCTTTTTTGCGCGGAATTTAGGTACTTGCGAGAGAACAGCACTAAGCTCAAATCGCGTCTAGGATTGTTAGACCAGTTAGTAGACGATGTAAGAATGTTGGTTAGTGCGTTAGTAGATATGAGGACCAGGGTAGAGACTTTTAGTGATAGTAAGTCCTATTATTTGTTGTTAGTAATAGTCCAGTAATTGTTAGTAAGAATAAGTCTTACGTTCCTAACCTACTAATATTTTATATTGAAACGTGCGGTAGGTCTAGTAAAAAATAAACAATCTATTCGTGCCACGCTTCCATTAGCGAGTCAATAGGTAAGTCAGTTGTTAATATTACTGATAAGACTTAGCCATTTTAAGATAACACTACGTTTTATTATTTCTTTGTGAGAATTAAACGAAAACATAATTATCACATATTATTATGATTATATTTTATGTTAAACTAGCTGGCCCGGCGAACTTCATTTCGCCATCAATGACAGAGCAGATTTACAATTATAAAAATTAATACTAACTGAAAATTTAAAATTCTTCACTATGAAAAAGTAAAAAATCGGCCAAGTGCGAGTTGGACTCGCGCACGAAGGGTTCCGTACCATTATGTATAAAAACGCCAAAAAAAATCTGGTGTGTTGTATGAAACCCTCACTTTAAATATTTACTTTAGTTTTTGTAGCCACAAGTAAAGTAAATTGTCGCTTAGGCGTCGAAGCCATATTTCGACTTAAATATTTATTTTATTCAGTGTTTTAGTACTTGTTGTTGTAGCGGCAACAGAAATACATCATCTGTGAAAATTTCAACTGTGTAACTATTACGGTTCATGAGATACAGCCTGGTGACAGACGGACGGACGGACGGACGGACAGCGAAGTCTCAGTAATAGGGTCCCGTTTTACCCTTTGGGTACGGAACCCTAAAAATGGCAAAATAAAATAATCATGTTATGTGTTTTGATCCGTTTTATTCAATCAATATAAGTACATATTGACAACATCAAACCCTCTTATTTTAAAATTAATTGCAGTCACATATTGTTGGAGAGTTAAATGTGCAATCGTGTGTTCCAGCTGTTCGTCTCTGATCACGAATTTGGTGAGAATCAGAATGGCGGGTGTACCTCACGGATTTTAATATCTCTTTCGGATTACAAACGTACCTGATGTGTACCTCAGTGTGCCTGTCCTAAAAGTCTGTGTACCTCCTTCTATGCAAAGATTTTAAATAAAATAGGTACACCCGCCATCCTGATGTCAGGACCGCGGGTGTACTTCTAAGCGGCATAAGTAGCGAAGTAAATTGTTTATGTAGAATTGGTACCTCTTGTGTACCTGCAGAAACAAATTATTAAAATAAATAAAAAATAGTAAGATTGCTGAGAAATTAAAACAATGTTTCATTTATACAGGGTGATTCCAAAAACTGTCCCAATATTTAAACTACACCTTCAGAAAGTACAACTGAGTCATAATTATTAACGTATAATTTTACGAATTTAAAGTGAAAAAAATATCGACGGCTACCTCTCTTGAGAGTAAGAACCACGAAGTCAGGCTATACCAACGCGCTGCTCTTCACGTGCTATTTCTTGTTGTTCTTTCATTGTTTCATTAGCCATGTTTCGACCCTTAACTGCATTTCGTCTTCGTCGGCAAATATTAGATTTTCTGGTAACGGCATTTTTAGTATAATAATATCAGTGCAAAAAGACTTATTAGAACACAATTCGTAGACAAAGTTTTTCTTTATTATCAAACAAAACAAACCATAGTTGACATGACATATTAGACAAAGTTTTGCTAAACAGTCTTGGTTGCCATGACAATTTTGTAAACAGTGTTGGTTGCCATGCCGACGCTGTCACTGTACGTCACAAATGTCGTGGGTTTAATATTTAATAATCTCGATTTTTTTGCGATAAATTGTAAATTTTAATAGGTACCTATTACCTTCCTGACTAAGAGGATTCCAAAAAATCAAACATCAAAAAGATTGGTCCAGCCGTTCTTGAGTTATAAATGGTGTAACTAACACGACTTTCTTTTATATAATGTTGTGGCCACATCGTAGATTTGCTCACATCATGAAATGATCGACCATTTATTATCATGAAATGGTCGCATTTCATGAAATGGTCAACTCAGTTTGGCCAGATCGTAAAATCGTCTACGTTTCATACGATATGATCAAAATAATCTTATGCACTTCATGAAAAAGCCGCGCGTTTAGTTGCCCATATCGAGAAACGATTTCTTATCATTGATCTGCTCAAACCACATCATAGTGTGGCCAATATACAGTTGACCATTTCATGATATGGTCGATCATTTAATTTTCACGATGTGAGCAAATCTACGATGTGGCCACGACATTATATAGATTTCACTGGTTTAGTAGCATGATTGCGTCTTCGTTTCTTTATGTGGCCTGTCGCCTATGGGCATTATCTTCACCATATTATGCGTTGCCAGCCGAGATAGAAGGAAGAGAACCTCTTCCTGTATCTCTTTCTCTCTCTCTCTCTCTCTCACGAACACATACGATCCTTAAGTCTGTTAAGTCCTATCGAAGACGTAAGTTTTTATTTGCATTACAGAATAATATGGCCGCCGGTTGCCGCTATGGCCTTTAACCGTACGTTTTCTTTGACATTTTTCTATCAGATCTAAAACTGGAATTCATTACTGTACTTAGTATCGGTGAAACTGGATCGGTCGGTTAAAAATCATACTTGCATTGATAGTAGGGTTGTCACTTTTCTGAAAATCGGAATAAATTTAATTAAGTATGAGCCATATTTTTAGTATACTCAATAAAAAAACATAATTTCACTGCAAACAACTTTATAGTTTCTTTTTAGTTTGGTGAATAGTGATAGACTAGTGTGTTAATCTAGCGCACTGCTCACTCTGCTCAGTGCGAATGGTTATTAGCCCATCTAGAAGAATTCATCCCAACCGAAAGCCTCTGGTTTAACAATTTCGGACTAACAACAAAACCGAGATCGATGGCTTTATGTGTCCGACGACGCTCGGAAACATCCGAGAAAATTTTGTCCACTTGTAAACAAAAAAAAACTTCTTGCCAACCCTAGGTGTATCTAGTGATGTGAACACGTTAAACTCGTTTTCATACCACTTGACAATCAGAGGTGGAGATCACATCAGGTATTTGAGAGACGATGGTGGATGAAGATTGGTGAAGGTTCACATGGTATTTTAATGTAATTGGAGCATTTTTAATCACATACGCCTCTCGCTATTGGTTCACCATCTTTTTATATTTATAGCCGACAAACCATCAGATGTGCCATCTGATGGTAAGTGGTCACCATTGCCCATGGACAACGACCTTTGAGTAAGGTACAGTTTGACGGCGAGACCTTAAAACGCCGTAAGTAAATTCTGGTTACAAGGTAAATTGACCTGTGAGCACGGGTAATAAACCTGTTTTTGACGGGGAATGGCATATTCACGGCGACTCAGGTATAGTGAACACACATCCGTCACATTTATTTATTTATTTACTTTGAACACCAACATAATGTACACCGAAAATAGCAAAGTATAAGTAAAGCATAAGAACAAAAGTAAGAGTGACATTATTATACTTAGGTGTAGACTGCATGCATTAGGGGTTACATGAATATCTTCTGTCCAGACGGGTAACGGCGGGTTCCCACTATGCCGGACCGGCAGATCTGCCGACTCGGTAAAACTCCCGGAAGGCCTAGTGGCTGTACAAATTGTATGAAGCTATTCACATTATCCCGGGTCCGGCGTTTTCGCCGAGCCCGGCATTTTTACCGAGCGTTTTGTCACTATAAAATGCCGGTAAAATCACCGGACCGGAGTAATGTGAACCAGTTCCGGCCTGTGTTCCCCGCCCCGCCCGTGCAGCCCGTGCTCCCCGCGCTCCCCGCACTTCATTCGGCTCGCATTTTCTGACTAAAGTAGACGCTACACGTCATGAACGATATCCAAATCGTATTGTTACCGCCTTATATGCACGCAGTCTGCCTATCTGTGATGGTACTTATCATATAAACTTTGTGTTAGAAGTTTATTGTAATTATAGTGTAAAAATATACATATATATATATTTATATTCTTATACATATTGGCAATCAATAAATAAATAAATAAAATGGGGTGCTTATCCGATTTTCTTGTGGGCTCCGGTGTAATGTGAACACTCTGTCCGGTGTCCGGTTTCCGGCAGATCTGCCGGTCCGGCTTAATGGGAACCCGGCTTAATCGAACCTAAGTCTCCTCGCTTCGCGTCTACCAACTTGACACTACATGCTTGAGTGGCCGAGGCTGTGGAATTGCAATTCTCCACTAAAAACAACTTTATTTTGCGTACTCACAGTTCAATAAAGCGTGTAACCAAAATTTACTTATCCCAGCTCATACCGAATCAAGTCCACCACATATTTGACTGGCATGGTGACGATTTCAGGCGGAGCCGGCGGCAAGGGGGTATGGGGCGCCCCCGGCTCGGAGATCCTGGAGGACTTCATCGAGGACGCCAACGACCCCAACTACGACTCGGAGGCGGTCACCAACGGCGACGTGGAGTTCAAGCAGGTCATCGTGGAAGCTGAGCCGGAGGATATTGTGGTATGTGGCTTGATCTACTTTAATATTTTTATTCTGACTTGTGTATTATGTACAGACATGGCCTAGTTTTTATAGAGAAGTGCAGAAACCTAATTTTGTTTTTACAGGTGGTATTTTTTTTACGTACCTAAATCAAAATTAAAACACAATGAATCGATATCAAAGTGAAGTAATTGTCTGGAAAACATGTTTCAATATGAAATTGAAAACTATATGTACATAAACTATATAACTATATGTACCAAAAATATATGTACACAAAAACACTATTACCTATAATATTTATTTATCACTTTCATAACATTGCAACTTTATCAGTTGACATTTGTTATGATATATTATTATTATGTTTTACAACGATAAAGACGACTCTGTTATAAACTCCGTTCGCGTTTGATATGCAATTCACACAAAAACTAGCTTTTTTAAAATTAAAATATTTTTAGTTATGACGTCACTAAAACCACCCCTACCACCTTGTCACACAATGTCACACTTAATGGACCCCCTTCTTCCCCCTTAACGTGTGATGTATTTGTGGATGGCCTCAAAAGAGTGGAGCCGGTTACACTTTTAAGAGACAACTATCTCAATCCTAACACTAACAGCACTGGCACTGAGAAGTGTCAGTGCTGTTAGTATGAAAAATTTGCCGGTACTGTGACGGAACATGTGTGAATCGTCCGTAAAGGGTAGCACTAACAAGACGTCGGTGACCGAATTAGAACAAGACTTGTTATTAACTATTAATAGACTACTACTAACATATTTAATTTTCAGTCCGCAATCCAACGTTTAAGAACCTCTGGTTCAGCCTCGGCACATGTCCGAACGCACGTATCAGATTCGGTTCATACCTACCTAACATTGAAAAACGTAAACAACATTATAAGACCGTTATCAAAATTGATAATATAAAAATTTATTTTCCAAACAAACTAGGCATGTTCTTAATTAGTCATCACATAAATAATGTTTTTTTCCGTATCGAGTGCCTGCGTTGTTTGGCCTTGGTAGACAGAATGGTACCGTATGTTTGTGTGAACTATGACAAGAATATTATTATAGATTATGTTCGAAATGTCGATTCCGGATGCTATAAAAAACGAGTCCCGTTCGTATTATCATTGAAAGTGGATTTTTAAGGCAGATTCTTTCTTAAGTTAAGAAATAAATATGGCATCATTTATGTTAAATTAAAATTTTGTGTTAAATTAAAATTAAGGAGAGGAGACCCACTCTGCGAAGGAAGTGATGGACCCACTTCTTGAAGGACCCCATGTCATAGCAGTAGCACTGTGGGACCCGAGGGAGGAAGTTCGTTTCACAGTTTACACGTACGTGGCAGAAAATGACGTGAAAACCGAACTGTGGACGAATGCAAAGTGTCCAGATGATGTTAGTGGAACCTGGCTTTACCCCGTGCTGTGCGGTGGCGGAAGTTAACCGCAGGTATTAAATTAAACAGTTCCTCAGAACACTCCCCGTTATACAGACGGTAGAATACACAGAGAGAGCCCACATCTCTCCGTAGTTCTAGCGGTTCCAAACCGCCTGTGAGCATGGGATCGTCGATAAGTCGAACAGCTCGCCGTTGGATTCGGTTAAACGGGTCCACCTGGCTAGCTGGTGCCCCGGCCCAAAGGTGAGAGCAATACTCCATGTGAGGTCGGACTTGTGCTTTATAAAGCAACATCCTATGCTCAGGCATGAAGTACCGCTTAGCTCTGTTGACTCCCAACTTCTTTGAGGCCAATTTAGCCTTACTCACCAAGTGGTCCCGAAACTGAACTTCGTTCGAGATATCAGCACCTAGGATCCCGATACTCCTGGAGATGTTAAGGGGAATGTTCTGAAACCGTGGTGCTATGACGAATGGGGTTTTTTTAGCGGTTAACGCGCAAACTTGTGTCTTCTCGGGGTTGAATTGGACTAAATTTAGTCTGCCCCATTCCGCGACCCGCTCCAGAGGTCCGACTTCCGACACAAGTTTATTCCTTCTCTCCTCAATCTGCACCCGAGATATATTAGCTCGGCCTGTATAACGTAACGGGCGTCGCCTGTACTGTCATCAGCATAGCAATGGATATTCTCGATGTCGAGTAAATCATTGATATGCATGATGAACAGTGTAGGCGACAGCCAGGCGACAGCACAGATTCTTGTGGGACGCCAGCGTTTATGGGCTTAGTGTCCGAGCATGTACCGTCAACAACGACTCTGATGCTCCGCTCCGATAAAAAGCTGGTGACCCATTTGCACTTCTCGGGTACCCCGTAGGAAGGCAGTTTAGACAATAATGCCTTATGCCACACCCTGTCGAATGAGCCTCCCTTGCTCTCGATTGCTTCCGCCCAGCAGTGAGTAAGGTACACTAAGAGATCGCCAGCGGATCTGCGATGACGGAAACCGTATTGACGGTCACTAATCAGCTGGCGATCTTCTAGGTACCGGAGCAATTGGAAGTTGATTATGCGCTCCGTTAGTTTGGAGAGCAAAGAGATTATCGCAATTGGTCTGTAATTGGATGGGTTAGGCCTGTCTCCCTTTTTGGGAATAGGGTGGACCAGAGCTACCTTCCAGGAAGAAGGCACGATGCCGGCAGAATAGGAAAGCTGGAATAGGCGCGTTAAACCCGGCGTGTACACTGGAGCGCACGTTCTTAGCACAAGAGCAGGTATACCGTCCGGCCCACTCGACTTACTGGTGTCGAGGGAGAGAAAAGCTTGACGCACGGCATTTTGGTTAAAACGAACGCTTCAGCTTCAGCTCTTCACACCGCGGGATGGTAGGCGGCAAATTAATATTTTTAATCTACTTCAAAAAAGGAAAAGGTCAAAGTTACCTCATAATTTTTTTTCTGGGTCTACCGATTTTTATGAATCATTTTTTAATTGAAAGCTTGTGTTCCTCGTGTGGTCCCATTTGGGACAACGAGTACTTTTTGATTTATCTTTAATAATGCGTATTTAATTGATTCGGACTGCGTTAATGTTCTAATTTTATTACTTGCTATGTTGAAGTCGAAAACCTAATTAATCGATACGGCTTTTTGAGATCAGCGCGTCAAAATCACAGACAAAAAGACAAAAACTTTAAAAATTGTTGCTTTGGCGCCTTTTTATAGTTTTTATCTCTTTCATTTACGGATAGCAATCAGTTACAGTTTATTATAGGTAGATCAAATTTAGATTGCAGTAGAGTTGCAGCTTCACCTCTGTAATGTCGCAGACAATAACTAGACCCTGACTAACCGAATTCTTTAGTAATTTTATATAAAACCTAGCATTATTAAGTGCATAATAACCCCTATTGTTGTTAATTATTGTTCATTGAATGTTTATTTGATCGCGATCGTTTGTTTACTCAGCTTACTTCGCGTGAAGGCGAGAAGGTCGTTCGCGGTTTGAAAACAACTCCTTGGAAGACAATGTCAGGTGAATTAGTGAAGGACGTGTGTTATGGTTGCGAATGTTGCGATCTTGCGATTAGGGTTGTTACCAGACCAATCGATCGATGGTAACCAATGAAAACTATCTTATATTATAACGTTTGTCTTTTAGGTATCATCGTACAGGTACTCGATTGTTGTACGGGCCACTTCTATTCCGACATTTCCGACCGAAAATTTAACTGTAATAAAGGTAGCCATTGACAACGCGTCCATAATACAATGAGTAGTAAATAAAAAAACATGTCTTGTTTACAATGAAAACCAGTGATGTTTGCGTCGCCTTGAAGGTCGCTCGTTAAAATACCATTCATATCCCCTTGGTTGGTTGTAGTACAGAAAAACTGGCGACAATAGCTTTTATGGTAGGTATCTGTTGAAGCGAAGAAACTAATTGGCCTGAACGCGTTTGGTTTATGTTCGTGTACCTATTGAGCTTTCTTTCCTCTTCCTTCTACCTTTACGCTGCATGTATTACAACCCCCTTATTATGCCCCCCAGTACACTGTACACGACTGCCGTGTGTCCGCAAGATTCGAGCCACGGTAAAGGAAAGGAACAGTGAGATAACTCGGCTTTATCCTATCTATAGATATAATAAAACTGTAACTTGTCGTGTGTTTGTGCACGCTAATCTCAGAAACGGATGAACGGATTTTTAAGAGACTCACTCGGAGATAGAAGAGGAGTGGAGCAACATTTAGGTTACTTTATATCCTGGAGTTCACGCGGGAAAACTCTCTTGCACGAACGAATTCGGGGGCAAAACTAGTTTTTAATATAATTACCTACACTGCATCAAAGCATCAAGGTTGTCAATCATAATTTAAAATAATGTACTTACATCAGAAAATCGTTAGGAATAGGTTTACTTACTGTTCCCTTTTGTATACTGTGGCTTGGATCTGATGGGCACTCGGCGAGCTACGGCCGAGGCTGACGTGTACAATATACATGCAGCATTAGGAAGAAGCGGGGAAATGATATATGTATCATGTTTACAAATTACGCGGGGGCATTTCGTACCCCTATCGTAATCTGTTAATAAACTTCACATAATTTATCTGTCATTGTTGGTAATCGAATCCGGGACCCTTTTCGCGGGCAAGGTCACGTCCAACTGGCTTCGGCGCGGTGTCGAATTTTGATTCTTTCTGAATAAGATACAATAAGCCCTTTGTCACTTTTGAAGCTGATATTTTCGTCGTATTTGAAAAAAAACCACGGAAGCTATTCACGATTGCCGAAGTGGCCTGTTGGCCTTACTGTCACTGACCACAAACCCTTCAAGCCGAAACAAGGTAACTTACTAGCCGGGCGCAATAACTAGACACCTGGCTCAAATGACGTTTGTCTATAGTACGGAGTGCAAAAAAAACCGCAAACATATGTTTTTAATTTTTTTGATCGGGCTTTATTTAGAGTCTATTTTGGGATTAATTTTCAATATTGTTAATCAAATGTATTCTTTTTTTTATTCAAGTTCATACTTTAAGTAGGTAAAACAATTAATTTCTTACGGAAATAAAATAAAAAAGGATGTTATATTCATTTATTATTAAAATTATGACGAATCGTAACTTAAGTCTTCTATACCAGACATATTATTATTGTCGCTGTCATTTTCTTCTTCCTCACTTTCACTTTCAGAAGAACTCTCTTCTCCTCCAAGAGATATAATAAATTCTCTTTCTTGTTGTTCTTGCAGTTGATCTTGGACCCAGTATTCTTCTTCCAGTCTCTGGACATGGTTAACTTCTTTTTTCCAGTCTTCAACTGTAATTGAATTTATTGCTTCTATAGTCAACTTTTCAATAAGTCTTTCAGATTGATCTACATTTTTGTCTGCCACCCTTTGTTTAACTAAATTCCAGATGTATTCTATTGGGTTTAGATCACAGTGGTAGGGTGGCAGACGTACAACTTCGTGGCCATGCTCCCTCAACAGTTCGTCTACCACATATTTTTTTTCTGGCTTATTTACTCGTATTATGAGGTATAATTCTCGCTTCGTCATATTTTGATCAAAACTGATATTATGTTGAGTAAGCCAGTTTTGCATCTCACTTTTGAGTGATGACTGGCAAGGTATTTTTTCTGATTGCGTTGAATGATACGGCGCGTTATCAATTACAACTATACCGTTTGGAGGCAAGTTTGGCAACAACTTTTCGTTGAGCCACTTAATAAAATTTTTTGTGTCCATCTCGTCGTGGTAATCGCCTGTCTTGCTTTTACATTTATATAATAACTGAGCCCCAGAGATAAAACCATATTCGCCACCCGCATGCACGAGAATCCAACGTTGGCCGGGATTACTATTTTTCTTTATACTAGCGTCGCTACTATTCTGCCAGCATTTTCGTACTGTATAGTGAGAATGTATCCAGGTCTCATCTAAATACGTCACCGGTTTTTTGTCCGATCCAAGGTCCTTATTTTCTTTCATTCGCCGGAGATAGCGAGCCCTCCAGGCAGCGATATCAGGCTTTTGTATCAGAATTAATCGAGTATTTTTGCATTTCTTAAATTTGTATCCCAAGTGATTTTTCATGATAAGCCGCAAAGTAGTCCTCTCACCTGTAAAAAAGGGTATGTTTTTAATTTAAGTTCATTCACTCGTCGTATTACTAAAAATATTCGATTACCAAAATTTAGGACCAGGTATAATAATATGTAGGTATAGTTATAAAAAGACAATACAATCGTGATTAGTGGGTTTTATGCAAGAAAGTAGTCGAGTGAGCGAGAGAGAGAGATACCAAAACAAAATACGAGTACAACACATCCCGCCGCGCCGCGCACCGGCTCGCAGTTCTTGGAATTCTGTTGCATAATATTTCCGAGAACTGCATAGCATAACCAAGTCAGCCGTAAAAAGTCGAAAGAAAACAAATTAAGACCACCTTGACACCTAATAATATACAATGTTACTAGCGTAGGTAGTTGTTGGATAAAAAATATATATTAGAGAAAGACACTTACCTGGAAAATTCAAATCCTTTTTTGCAACAGCCAATATTTTCTTCAGCGTAGGGACCTCTTTTTTGACAGTGTAGAAACTGTTGATTATGTTTCTCAGAGCGACTAAGTCGAAACTGTCAAGATTTATTTTTTTTCGAGATTTTCTCTTCTTGCCAGGTGTTGACGGTTCAGTTGATGGTCCAGGTAATTGGGCAGACGTCGAAGTACTCGGCACCGGTGTAATTGATGGTGCCACTGGTTTTACTTGCTTTTTTATTCTTAATAATGTACTTTTAGATATACCAGTAGCAGCGCAAGTTCTATTTATCGGTTGATCCACCGGAATTATAAATTTTTTATTCACTTTTTGATGTTCAGCAATTTCTTTAGCACTTTTGGTAGGATCCACAGGAATCACGAATTTGCTAAATTCCTTCTCACGTTCAAAAAAAGCCAACACCTTGAGTATTAAGGCCCTTTCTTTGCTGTGTATGGTTTTTCCCATCGTACAATTTTAAACACAACAATTACAAGAAAACGTCCAAACGTAACGATAATAACAAAAATCCAATAACAATATAACAATAAACAAACAAAAGGTCCAAACGTAATGATAATAAAAACTCAACAAAAATAATTATAACAGCAAACGAATGACTCCGAAACTCAGAAAGATTACGTGCAACGGTAACAGCGATGCTGACGTTACTGAAGGACGAGAGCGGGGCCTCGCGCGGGGAAGCGGGAGGGGGGTCGTGTTTCGAGCCAGGTGTCTAGTTATTGCGCCCGGGTTGTACAGTAATTTGGTCACGGTGGAATTAGCAGTCATTTTTTTAGGCGTTCGGCCTGTCCAATGTGTCATTTTGACAGTGTTTTGGACAATTTTGCTTGGAAGGAAACTATTGCCACTAATGGAATGGAATTTGGTGGTTATGTGTATGAATTACTTCTTCTCATTTGAGATGAAAAATATGTATAAAAATGATTGTTAAATAATTACCAAATTTATAAAATACATTTCGTGGTTTGGCCCCGGTGTAGTGTATTAGTAGATATCATAACATAACTAGCTTCCGCCCGCAGGCTTCGCCCGCGTGAAATTCGTTTAAACTTCGCCCCCCCTATTTCACCCCCTTCGGGATGGAATTTCCAAAAATCCTCCCTTAGTGCTCCTCTCTGTCACACTTCCCAAGGAACATACATTCCAAATTTCAGCTTCCGTTCAGTAGTTTCGGTTGCTTGTGCGTTGTCTGTCAGGTCAGTCAATCACCAGTAACGCAAGAGTTTTATAATATACATTAAAACAACTTGATGTATAACATCTAAAGATTTATATTAATAGACGACAAACGAGCAAAGATACCTACTTATTAAATTTAACATAAACTTTTGTACTATTTATTTCTTACAATTTTAGTTTAGTTTAAAAAACTAATAAATTGTACGCTAAGGCGTCTGTTCCTCGTCAAACGAAGACCGTTGTATTTTTACGAAATACGCAGAGCTATCGATTATTCTCATGGAAACTGTAGAAACAGTAGACGTCATCGTAACCTCGAGAATTGGGTCGCCGCCGAGATATAGGTACTTAAATGTTTTTACGTCAAACATCTACTGTGAACGTGAGCGGGCCTATGGAAGGCTTATAAAGAACTAGCGGCCCGCCCGCGGTTTCACCCGCGTGGATCCCGTTCTCGTGGGAATATATGCATGTATTATACATAAAAACCTTCCTCTTGAATCACTCTACCTATTACAAAAAACCGCATCAAAATCCGTTGCGTAATTTTAAAGATTTAAGCATACAGACAAACAGACAAACAAACAGACGGACAAAAATAGCGACTTTGTTTTATACTATGTAGTGATTAATTATTTGTACGAGGAAACCTGCACTCCTAAAAGTTCGTTATGTTTTTATAGCTGTGTGATGTCCGTCAATTTGCACTGGACATTATGGTAGACTACGGCCTGCACTCCCCTCAGATTATGAGGGGACACCCGAACACCTATGCTATTGTTGTCCATGGCTTCAACCCATTAATGGCTCAATACAAAACACGGGTGTCTTCTCTTAGTTGAGGAAACCTAGAGTATACCACTAAGGTGCTTCAGTGCGGATTGGTGGAGCAATGTAACCATGCACACTTTACGTTCCTTTCTAAGCCTCCTCGGTGAGGAGTATCCGGGTCGTACAACATAACAATCAATTTTACTTGTATTGTCCAAATCTGTTAGAGGATACACCCTGACGTGTTTGCTCGTTTGGGCTGCAGTGACCAGTGACCAGGTATCGACAGACGCTCTTTGTTTGTTTACCATGAGTCCATGAAGAACTCATCAGTATTGAGCACGGGACCTCTTTTAGACTCAATGTTGCGACATTGTGTTACATAAAACCTACAGTCGAGCTAGGCAGGTGTTACATTGAATGGGATGAAGCGGGAGAGGATACGTTTAGCGTTTCTTAGATAAAATATCATTAGGGACACGTGTAGAAGACACTTCAAATGTGTGTTGTGTAATATGAGTGAAACTGTTACAATAATTCGGGAATAAAATGATCAACACAGTATGATGGAAGTGAAATGTATAATTAAGTATGTACGATCAACTTTTCGCTTCATCTACATTGATATAAGCACACTCTACCCGACGAACTAAGGCCTATAGAAATAATACCTAAATATCATCATTAGGTTTTTTGTACAACAATTTTAGTAGGTAGTACTTACTAAAGTACGAGCTTCGAACACGACGAAGTCCACACCAACACGAAGGAAGCTACTGCTTCCCCTGAAAATTAAAATTTGACTCCCATATATCAATGTAACATTTAATTTAAATATTTGTAATTAGCATATGATAATATTATGTAGTTGGCAACAACAACAAAAAATTATGTTGTTGGCAACAACAAAAAAAGTTTCCGGCAACAGATGTAGTGTAAACAAGTGTTAAAAACTTGCCTATTAATTACTAACAGCAGCTCAGAGTCCCTACCACTGTTCTGAACATGCTAACTAACGAACTAACATTCTTATTATCACCTTTTTTTTAACGTGTGGAAAGACCCTCGTCTCGTCTATCCGGCCACGGGATGCCGGACAGGTATGTGGGACTCGAACCCACTAAAACCACACGGTGTCGACGCCTACCGCTTTGGTGCCGGGACAGTGTGCTACTCTCGCTCCACTGTCCCAGCGCGGCGGCCGCTGTATGGTAACAAGACTAACCTTCCTAATCCCAAAATGCGTCTTGTTCCAACATTTATGTTGCTTGATTGCTACCTATCTTAAATCCATAAAAAATCGATTACGTCATGTCAATCGAAAATTAAATGTTATCAGGATCCAGCTACGCCGTCTTGTGAATGTCTGGATGGTGTCCAAGTTTTTGTTGTTAACGCTGTTTGTTCTTCGTAAACACGCCGTAAATCAACAGTCAAGTATTCATGGTCATTATACTGTACCTGTACTGTATATTGCTTGTTTATGGGAAATTTTATGTCTTGACAACAATCCCATCTCGTGGTAATTTGTTCGTTGTTACTTGTTGTGGTTTATGGTTATTATCGATGGAGCCGATAATATTACGTATAAGTTATTTTTAACTGCAATTTGTTGATAACATGGGTTCCAATTAGGGAATGCAATCCCGACTCGAGATCGTAAAGTCGAGATCCCTCGGTATTCGAAATATCAATACCGCGGGATCCTGAGATTCGCGGGTTCTCGTCTACTAAAAAAAAATCATTACTGAATACGATGAAAACTGCTTGTTTGTGATAGTGAGATTAATTAAAACAAATGATTATTTGAAAGAAAACAAAAGCCTTTATCCCTTAATATTACTAACTAAATAATTAACAGTCTTACTAACAAAAAAGAATTCTTACTGGTCATACCAGTATGACCACCAAGAAATGCCCATGAGAATGCCTTCTCCGACTTAACAATGGTTATATGCAACAGCGTGACTTATATGCAAACTGCAAAAATCTCATCCTTGTTCCACCACACTCAAATTAATCCATTTCTTTTTACTGAGTCTAATTTATCTAAGCTTGTGGAACTGGATACCCGTGTAAAAGGACTTTTAGACGCTCGCATAGTTTCTTCTAGTTCCTGTTGAAGCGAAGTATTAATTTGTGTAGCAGGATGTGCCCGAGCGGATGTGTGTAGCATCGCTGACCATTGCCGCCCAATCCCGTCAATCTCGAACGGGATTTCGTCATAATATATTATGCTTCGGGATCTCGCGAGCCGATCCCGCAAGATCGAGATTGCATTCCCTAGTTCCAATTTTTGACCTGACAAATCTGTGGTGTTAAGTTACTGCATGCTCTTCAATTACACCTAATTGCGGCGGTTAGATCATTGAGCAATAAATTGATGAATTTGGAATAACGTTAATTTTTCTAAAAATTAACTGTATTTAAATAAACCCACCACATGATTATCGTAGATAATATTTAAAGCAATTGATATTTTACAAAAACTCTATAACCCTGTCATAGTTAGTTAGGTAACCTTAACCTCACAACCAGTTGTATGTCGCTTCAAGCATATCTGTATTATTTACAGGAATACCCTCTTGTACCGCCGTTTTTAAATATTCTCGCTCGGGTGATAATAATTCACGAAATTCGTGACCACTGTTGAGAAAATGTGGGAGTTAATTGGACGAAATTACAGTAAATAATATAAAAATAAAAGTTAAACTAAATCAAATTTATAAATACACGCAACCATGATCTTCGTTCTATTGATTTAAAAACAGTTTAGTGGGTCTCACTGGAGTGTAAAATAAAATGACAAACAAATGAAATAAAAATAACTATGTCACCGTGCCTTCGCGTATCGGCGCGGGGTCGACGACCGTGCTCTGTGTCACGTCAGTCGAGTGGGAGCGCGCCAAACGCTCGCACAGATTATATTAATGCACAGGTTATTTTGTTATTTTTTTTCCTTTGTCTCTTCTTGTTTGTTAGTTTTTTTTTTTTTTGTATGAGCTGAATGAAAGCTTTTTGAGGATGAAGGTCGAACGGATCGGATGACTAGCGTAGGCTGATCAAAGCGGTTATGTAAGAGATTTGATTAGGTCAAGACCACATAGGATATGGGTTTGAATATATACAAGTAATCAGATAGGGTCAGAAGGGTCAACTGCCCGCCTTGTACCTCGGATGAAGTAGCTACGGTTATTGTATCCTTCAAGAAATCTACCTTGTAATGCCGCTTTGTCCTCCTGGATCAGGAGCTGGGAACGTCCATGTATTAAGATCTAATGTTTCGGTTCGGCGTACCTGTCTACTTAAAAAAAACATTAAACCCTTTCTGACTACAAAAGTGCGGAGAACGAAAGGACTAAAGTCTTTCTATGCTGGATGCCACTCGTATGATCTCTTCTTATCATTAAGCAAGCTTACAATCCTAAAACATACTCTACCACGCTGCTCCAGAACGGATTGCTGGAGGGGTTGATGGTAAACGCAAACATCAAAAGTTTTCATGCCGCCCGAATAATCTGTCTCAGTTTCCGACATGGGTTAAAGACTACACTAAAACTTATCGATATCTATCGATTACAACCGACGACTACACATGCCCTCCGAAGCACGGAAGCGCTCAAGAAATTTTATCACTAGCGGTTACCCATCCAACTAGCGCTAAAAGTGGGCGACCTCTCAACAACGTCATACACAAAATCATACGAAGCCAATTACTTAAAAAGAATGATATAATATAAACTACAGAAGACGTACAAATTCGCGTGTAGCTCGTGTTTTAATCCTAATGACGTCATGCGGTTGCTGGTAATCTTTCACCTTGGAGATAATACTCCTTATCACTTTACTACTAAGCTGTAGGGTGGAGTTTTTCTACTGTTGGTATCTTACTTAGTAGAGATCTTATTTTATTCCGGATTTATTTGGTTCCGGTCGCCCAAATAAACGAGTATAGGCACCTAATGTTTTCAGTTGTTTATTCCATCTTCTTAATCCATCCATCCATCAACCTTTCAATGTCCACTGTTGGACGAAGGATTCCCCTAACTGGCGCCACTCTAACCGATCCTGACCCCTTTGATCCAGCGGATGCCTGCTGTCTTCTTCAGGTCGTCAGTCAACCTGGTCAGGGGGCACCCGCCTTTTTCCAAGACGTGGCCTCCATTCGAGGATCTTCCTTCAACCAACGGTTGTTGGTCCTCCGAACTATATGGCCTGCCCATTGCCACTTCAGCTGTCTTCATCTCCTTAATGGTTGAACTGATTTCGTCCTAGCTTTAAATTTTTTTTTTAAGAAATCACGTATGGCGCCACACTGAAAGTATTTTTTTATCAATTACGAATTGCAATAAGAATATCGAATTCAAGGTTTTAATACATTCTAAATCTATAATTTTATTAACTGCTTTATTTATATACTAGATACATAAATGGAGACCTAGAATTCTGTTTATATTTAATTTATTGTCGTGCTATATTTTGCGCGATTTATATTACCTATAAATAGGATAATTATAGGCTGCATTTTAGTAATACTATTCTTAGGCATTACAGTATTCTCTTAGAAAGTCTCTTAGAAACTTAAAAAATACGTTTTAAGTGTTACCCTAAGAGCATCTACCATAAAAGTACCTTTAAAGATTTTCTTAATTCAGTAAAAACAGTACGATATAATATATTATTATATCTCCTCGCCCTTTTCTCCCCCTCTCACCTCTCTCAAACCCTTCTCTTTCAGTATCTCGTGTCTCGTTCAGTGTATTTGTCACAATGATTGTATTGTTTGTCTCCAGCGTAAATCGGAGCCCGTGATCCTGGAGTACTTCGAGCACGGGGACACGAACGCGGCCGCCGAAGACTTCCTGGAGTTCGTCACGCCCAGCAGGAGTCATTTGGTAAGACCGCTTTTACAACTACCCTCTACGTGTTTATTTTTGTAGCAATCTTTTATTAGCTTGACCTGAATGTATGGATGAAATATGTAATGTAACGGAAACTTTCAGCCAATTTTCACCAATTTAAAGAAGTCTGATTAACTTGAAAAGTCAATGGCTGATGACAGTGTAATGTTATGGCATACAAGACCAAATACACTCAGAATGAATTTGTGCTTCAGTTTACTTTTACACAAGGGTGTTTTTATTTTTTTGAACTATTAAATTATTTTTATGATTAAATAAATCTACTTTATTTATATGCCGGTGTATGTAATTGTAATTTTCTAATTGTGATTTCATCTTGACCATCTGTTATCGAACACTAAATCAACGCTATGTAATCAATAACCACAACCATGTAATACATATCCACCGTACGTTGCAGGTGTGCGAGACGATAGTGGAGATAGCGCTGGACCACAAGCCGTCGCACTGCGAGATGGCGTCCGTGCTCATCTCCGACTTGTACGGGAGGGTGTTCAACGCCAAGGACATCGGTTATGGTGAGTTTGTGTGTTATTGCCCATAAATAAAACCGGCCAAGTGCGAGTCGGACTCGCGCACGAAGGGTTCCGTACCATTGTGTATAAAAACGCCAAAAAAATCTGGTCTGTTGTATGAAAGCCTCACTTAAATATTTAATTGTTTTATTGTAGCCACATATTACGCACAACGCCATCTCTTGGACCGAAAGGTAACTAAACTATCGCATATCGTATGGGTGCCCACTTAAATATTTATTTTATTCTGTTTTTTAGTATTTCTTGTTGTAGCGGCAACAGAAATACATCATCTGTGAAAATTTCAACTGTAACTATTCCGGTTCATGAGATACAGCCTGGTGACAGACGGACGGACGGACGGACAGCGAATTCTCAGTAATAGGGTCCCGTTTTACCCTTTGGGTACGGAACCCTAAAAACATGCTCTGGGGCTCTATTTTTGAATCGCTCGACTCGCGTGCTTGAATTTCGTTCGACATAGGAAGTGGCGTATTTGAGAGTCGTACGACTGCTAGAAAGTATCAAGGTCGGATTAAAATCACTCAGCACAAGCGCTCGTCGCTAGAAGAGCAATTCAAAAGCAGTGTAGGCACAGGTGTAAGCAACGGTTGAGAAAAATCGAAACATTATGTATGTGTGTCTGTGTATAAACACGCTGCAACGGTAGCGAAGCAATAACACGTTTTGTATGTATACTACATATGTATGTCAGTATATTTGTGTATTTATTTAAAACTTTTATACCATACAAATTTTCTACAAAAACAAGGCGGACCTAATGCTATATGCATTCGCTTCAGTTTAGTCAACTTTCAGGTATACTCCGTTCGGATTCTATCTAAAATTCGTTATAATTGCATGGCACACAAATGCCGGCTTTCTGCCTATGCCATTAAGGTACATTTAAGATTGACGGTGGTATCTAAAAATGCCCTTTGTAAATGCTTACAAGCCAATAAGTTTGATTTTGGTAAGGAGTGAAAAATGCCAACTTTCCGCCTATGGGATTAAGGTACATTTGAGAGTGACGGTGGAATCTAAAAATGCCCTTAGTAAATTTTGCTTACAAGCCAAATTTAACTGTGAGCACAGGTTAGGTTTGTAGTGACAATTCAATATGCTCAGCAATTCAAGTATAGTGTTAACAACGGTATGTGTGTTTACGCCGGTTGCTACGGTAGCGCAGCAACAAAAAGTTTAATCTAAATCATCATGAAACGTAAATGCGTGCAACAAAACTTTTCATCTAAATCAGCATGTAACAAAAGCGTATGTGTGTGTGCGCAGCGTTCGAGCGTCTCCTAGACAAGCTGCCGGACCTGGTGCTGGACGCGCCGGACGCGGCGGTGCTGCTGTCCAACTTCATCGCGCGCTGCGTGGCCGACGACTGCCTGCCGCCGCGGTTCGTGCAGAACTGCGCTGCTATGGACCTCACCGCGCCCGCCAGGTGCGCTTGACTCGAGTTAGCCTTCTCACACACTGTGCAAACTCGAATCACACAAAGCACCACCAACCCGATTCGCATTCGGCATCAACTCAACTCATATACTGAACCGACTCATTTACTGCACCGACCTAACTCATACACTGCACTGACAACTCATACATCGCACCGACTCAACTCCATACACTGCACCGACTCGCTCGCACAAGGCACCAACTCGACTCACACACGGCACCGACTCGACTCTCATCCTTCACCGACTGTACTCGTTCTCGGCATCAATTCAAGTCACTTGGCATCAACTCTACTCAAACCCATTGAGTGAAAGTGATTAAAAATAGTTCCTTATAGCCTAATGTGTAAATTAATATTGGTTACAGACAAGCAATCCACAGGGCGGAGACGCTGTTATCAATGAAACAGGGTCTCGTTAGGTTGGACAACATATGGGGAGTTGGAGGTGGAATCAGGTGAGTTTACATTTACTTTAAACATTTTCTATATACATTACAATTAATCTTGTTGATCACACGATTGAAACGTTGGCGTAGTTGAACTTTTGAAAACTAAATAGTTACACTTTTTGGAGACGATCATATTAGTCCTCAATGGCGTCTCATCTGTCATCGACTTATATTGAGGATCATAATAACAATTACTAACAACAATGTCCCTGCCCTAGTGTTCATACACATAAATGAATTGACCAGGTAATATTTTTAATATTAAAAAGCTAACTGCTAGTCGCTAGTAGTCTTTTTTTTATGTCTTGTCCTTGGTTGGTCATAGTTATCATGGGCGGCAATGGAATGTGTTGCATGCTGCTTTGTTATCCTTAATCCGTAAAAAATGGAATAAATTTCATTTCAAATCATTTAATCATAAATCACCCTAATCAAGATAATAATGTCTTTATGGAAACATTAAATGACAGTCGCAATATTTTTGAAGCTGATAAATTATTTATCATTATTTGTTAATTACTATAATGCAAGGATTTATCGGACTTGATTAATCGATAGTGTCATTATTTCTCTGATAACTTTGTTTACTACTAAGAAAAAATATCTTTTTAAGAAATATAATGTTTCGACATTTATATTATTGTAAACATTAAAAATAATAAACCATATAATTCTGTCGTTAAAACTAAAGACATTAACAATAAAATACAATTTATTACAATTCAACTTCAAATACAATACAACAATACAGTTTTATTTTGCACACTAAGAACTGACTGTATACTACAGTGCCAATGAATACAAATATGTATAATAGCAATTTCTTCCAGGCAACCTTGGGTAGGGGACGTTAATATTAACAATTAATTGCTAGAGGTCTAATATAAACAACTTAAGTATTTAAAAAATAAATTGAGATGGGGCAAATAGGAAAAAAACAACATAGAAACACACATTGTTATAGAGTAGAGGTACATACGGACGTTTTCCGTTGTCAATAACATATCTCCTATCATTGCAGGCCGGTGAAGTCGCTGATCCGGCAGATCCAGTTGCTGCTGAAGGAGTACCTGACGTCGGGTGACCTGGCCGAGGCCATGCGCTGCGTGCGCGAGCTGGAGGTGCCGCACTTCCACCACGAGCTCGTCTATGAGGTACTGCCATCACCATACAGTGCACTTTACCAATATAATGATAATGATTTGTATTACTCCACCAGTCCGTACTGAGGGCGTGGTGGTGAGAAATCGTGCTCAGTAGTGGGCTATTAATGGCTTATCGACTGGCTACAAAAGCACGGAAGCGCTCAAGAAATTTTGCCACCAGCGGTCACCCATCCGACTACCGACCGCGCCCGCTGTTGCTTAACTTTGTCGATCGCTTAGGATCGACGGAAGCCGCCGGGCTATGAGCGCTTCAACTATGAACCGTATCGACTATGAACCGTATAATTATGTGTACTGAAGTATTGTGCACTTAACCAACTATGAACATGTGTAACTTAATAAAAGTCTCGATTTGGGTCTTGTTCTGTCTGTCACAGATATCATGGGCATTAGTGGAAGGGTGGTGCTGCATGCTCGTTTAATTCCATAAAAATCTTTAAGTTATGTAAATATTATCTACTTTACCATCACAATGAGGGTAACCGTTTTTGTGCTCACCAGTTGGCGCCACTGCAGAGGGCGGTCATGCTGTCAAAGCCCGCCCATACATAAACAGTGACAAATGAAATTCAGACAAGCGAAAAGTGACAGACAGACCTCCCTTTTCACTAGCGCCTCTAGCGGAAAATTCACACGCGGTTACCCTCATTCCATGATCTAGTTTGTGTTACCAATGGTTGTGTTTATATTGAATGCCTGAATCAGTTGGTTGGTTGTTCCCAGACGGTGCTGCTAGCGGTGGAGGCGATCAACGCGAGCGTGGAGGAGCAGCTGTGCACGTTCCTGGCGGAGCTGCGGCGCTGCGTCATCGTCACGCCCGACCAGATGGACCGGGTGAGTTCATACTTCATACTGTGCTTACTTGTTTGGATTCGCTATGTTACCTATACCTATACTCATGATTTATGGATATATGAATTATGTTTCGGATGGTCATATACATATTATTATAATCCTTCCTACTAATATTATAAATGTGAAAGTTTGTAAGGATGTATGTGTGTGTGTTTATTGCTCTTTCACGCAAAAACTACTGAACGGATTTTCATGAAACTTTGCAGTAATATAGCTTAGACATCGGAATAACATAATTTGTTAAAATTTATAGAGATTTTTGGAGGGACTGGTTTCCCGAAGCGAAGCGAGGGCGGATTTACTAATGTCATATATTTTTGTTTTTGTTTCTATCCGTGGTTTCTCCCGCATGTGAGTCGGAAAAATAGAAAGTACTGATAATTATATTTTTGGAATTGTGGAGGAAAAGGGGAGATCTCCCGCCAGGCGATGTCACTGCCTGAGGACCGCGGTCCGAATGTTAACTTCGGACCATTTGTATATATGTTAGATACTGTAGAATCTTCGTTAGCGCGGTTGAGGATGCGTCTTCTGATTGGCCAGTTCAGAGTGACGCGTATGACGTAGTCTATTGTTTACTTTGCTCGGTGCATGTGGTGTAATGCTATGGTCAGCATATCATGTGAGGCGCGCGCTCATGTTACTGCAGGAATGCGCGCCGCTACATCACTCCCCCTCCACTGATGGGATGATGTCGTAACTCTTCGTGTGCCAGTGTCTTCTATCGGCCATGAGTGCCGGAATGATGCGATGCGTGCGCAGTCACGGGAGGGAAACCAGAAACCTCTGCTGCGTGCTGCGGATCGCTGAACTGGAGCTTGCTGAAGGAACCAAGGCGCTTTTACGGCTGCTTGTGGAACCTGGTCGTTGTGCTCGTCGCTGCTGGCATGGTTGGTCACGTCGGGGTCACCAATGTGGAGGAAAAGGGGAGATCTCCCGCCAGGCGATGTCACTGCCTGAGGACCGCGGTCCGAATGTTAACTTCGGACCATTTGTATATATGTTAGATACTGTAGAATCTTCGTTAGCGCGGTTGAGGATGCGTCTTCTGATTGGCCAGTTCAGAGTGACGCGTAT
This sequence comes from Hesperia comma, assembly GCA_905404135.1. Classification (NCBI taxonomy): domain Eukaryota; kingdom Metazoa; phylum Arthropoda; class Insecta; order Lepidoptera; family Hesperiidae; genus Hesperia; species Hesperia comma. The sequence continues at coordinate 16,350,437 of FR990015.1, read as the reverse complement.
GACGTAGTCTATTGTTTACTTTGCTCGGTGCATGTGGTGTAATGCTATGGTCAGCATATCATGTGAGGCGCGCGCTCATGTTACTGCAGGAATGCGCGCCGCTACAGAATAAAACTAACCTACGTCCATTCTAGGGCAAATGATGAACTTTCACACTTTTAACTCTTGATTCAACCCCTTTTTAGCTACCAATAAAAAGTATCTTACTATAAAAGATGTCTTATGTCCTTTCCCAAGACTAACTATTATCTCTGTACCATTAAAATCGTTTCACTGGTTTAGCGGCATAAACTTAGGCACACGGATTTATTTGCGTAGGCATCTATTAAATAAAATATTTTTGTTAGCGTCAACGGTTTCCGCGCATACCTGACCAGGTGTAATGGTGATGTGCGTGTGCGCAGGGCTTCCTGCGCGTGCTGGAGGACATGTCGGACATCGTGCTGGACGTGCCGCTGGCGTACATCATGCTGGACCGCTTCGTGGAGCGCGTGGCGCGCCGCTTCCGGCTCGGCGAGCCCGTGCTCAAGCGGATGCCCACCAGGTACCACACACTTTATAACGATTACTATGTGCATAGACGTAGAAGAGTATAAACCTAAGGATGGTTGCATAGTCAAGCTTACCGCCGCCCCAGCGCGGTTTACCGGCGCGCGAGACACTAGCTTACAAAGCTCTTGTACCGTTTTATAGTGAAATAGACCCGCGCCGATGAACCGCGCTACAAATGTACGTTACATGTTACATACGTTGCGTGAAGCGCTCATAGCCCGGCGGCTTGCGTCGATCCTAAGCGATCGACAAAGTTAAGCAACAGCGGGCGCGGTCGGTAGTCGGATGGGTGACCGCTAGTGGCAAAATTTCTTGAGCGCTTCCGTGCTTCGGAGGGCACGTAAAACCGTCGGTCCCGGTTGTTATCGATTGATAGCAGTCGTTAAGCCATGTCGGAGGCCTTCGGGCGGCTTGAAAACTTTCGACTCTGGGTTGGCCACTAACCCCTCCACCAATCCGCATTGGAACAGCGTGGTGGAGTATGCTCTAGGCCTCCTCAGTAATGAGGAGAGACCCGTGCTCAGTAGTGGGCCATTAGTGAGTTGTAGCTTAGCTTATGTTACATACCTTACAGACAAACAGCTTTAACAAATAGGGCCTTGAAATGGCGATGTACTGTGAGATTATTATTACTCGGCTGATATGAACTTCGTTTTCCGAGATGTTTGCGTAGGCACAGTAACTGACCAATCAAAACACGGCGGCCATGACAGTGTTTTGTGATGCGCTACTTCGTATTGGCGTTCCTATCCTACCGTCCGCACTCCCCACCTCCTACCACCAATTTGGCCTTAAAATCGATATCTGCGCAGCCACTCGTAGCTATATTCAGACCGGCCGAGTTATTTATGACCTTACTGTAAGCCACTTATCTACCATAAGGTCGGATTGTAATTTGTACTCTAGCATTAACGTCTGCTTTTGTATTGTCCCCTAGAGGGCGCAAACGGTTCGTGTCTGAAGGCGACGGCGGCGCGATCAAGGATCACGCACTCAAGCTGCGCGAATAGACTGCACGCGCCACGCACACAGACACATCGACACACACACACAAACACACAGATAATAGATATACATACTACATACATATTGCAATATCACAGTCTTGGAGTAAGTGATCAATTAGTAATGGTGAACAAATAAAAATTAATAGGTTTATGAGTTTTGTAGATTCTAACCTAACATAACCTAAAAATGTATAGACAGCGCCTACGTTTGATCGCAATATGTTTATTTTTTGTATTGATTGACAATTGACATTATACACTCGACAAACTTTAAATATATAAGCATTTAAATGTTGAAATTATGAGATTGTGTGAGGTTGTTAGTGAGAATGAACGATTCTGGTGGGTTACTATGAAATGTTTCCGTCTATAGTTTGGATAGAGTATGGTAATAATGTTTTTAAAACTAACGGCTTCATCGGATGTCACTACAGAGGTGCGAATGTAGGAAATGAATGAATTACACTAAAATTATGCGTTCATGGACAAAACAAGACAATATCATGTGTCCTTACAAACATAAATTCCATAAAAAATATGTATTTAGGATTGGAAAGGATACTATATTTTTAAATAATTCTGAATTTCCTTTTTACATTCGCACCTCTAAAAAGTGAAATTTAGATTGTAATTCAAAGGATTGCTGGTAAATAAAGGTATATATATATAATGTCGTTCTAAATAAATATTAGAAAGTTTAGAACATATAATATCGTGTTTGTGTACGCGCGTCTACTGTGTTGCCCTGTGTACTGCAAGAATTATTTACTTATTAAAGACTCGGAAAAATTGATATTTTATTGCGTTTGCAGGATCTCATTATGATTAAATGAACTTTGTTTAATTATAAATATTATGTTCGTTATTCAATTTCCGGGAATTACCCTTATAATAGTAAATGATAAATCCATTTACAATATCTGCAATGCAGTGACAAACAAAACCCAATATAATATATTGTATATCAAAATATATTTAAAAAAAGATAATACAATTATAAAAGTCATAAGACGTAGTGTAGAAAAAGAGGGTATGCGGTGGACTAGAGTACGGTAGGCGCGCTCACAAACACAGATACGCGTTATAGACGCGCGGTAGAGATGTAAAGCTTATAACTTTTCCTTCTGATTTCCGTAAATGGTTGACTTGTATGGCTTGTTCGTTCAAATAGGGTCTTGTAAGTACTTTGTAAAAATATTTGACAAAAGTGTAAGGTCACTTTACATTCGAAGAATACTTGCCCACTTTACATCAGATGGGATTCTAGGTAGCATAAGTTAATTTTGTAATTAAAAAATATCAGTTCCGCATCTTCACGCGGGTTTTGACAGTAGAGCGTCAATTTATAGATTTTTCTTTCAACGAAATATTTATATTTACTTGGAAATGGCTACAGCAACTACAAAGGTGACAAAGTGTACGTATTTTTAATAACGTTTTGCTATTTAACTAAGAAGGAATTTCTAAGGCTTGTAGGTCTGAACAATTACCTAAAACACACGACTAATGTAAAAATATAGTAGTTATTACATCAATATAGACTTTGTTGCCATTTCAAAGATAATAAAAGTAGCGTGCACGTATGAAATAAGAAAGACAATAAATACAATCCGAATATTATCTAGTACAACTATTTGAATGAATAAACTTGATGATGTAACTCAACCTCGTACCGATTTTGCGTCGAGGGACGGACTTGCGGAGATTTTCCGCAAAACAATGCGGTTTTCACTCTACTAATCATTTGCACTGACAAAACCTAATCAAAGTGTTTTCATCGTCTTGTCTTCAAGGATAATGTCAAATTTAACTTTTTATAACCTGGAATCTGGATATGAGAATTGTTATGATTTAAATTTTGATTTTAATGTCGCTAAAGTGTAAATTGGTCTGTCGGTCTTACTGTCGATAAGAGATTTGAAATGAAAATGGTTTTAAATTAACCGTGGACGTTAATTTGCAAAAAGTTATCACCTTTCCTGTCATCACAAGTAATAGACTAGGGAGATTTAGTAATGTGACACTCAATTGTACCTAAGGGCTCATTCACACGAGGACGAATCGTCTTTTTTCACGAATCGTCTTTTTTCACGATTCGTCTTTTTTCACGATTCGTTATTTTTTTTGACGGCGGCAATGCTTTTTAAATACTCATGTTCACACGCTTGACGAATCGTGAAAAAAGACGAATACGGATACGTCTTTTAGAAATCACGAATCGTGAATGTTTTATGATTATGACGGATACGTCTTTTAGAAATCACGAATCGTGAATGTGTTTCTGAACCAATCTGAACTGAGCTAAATCACGAAATAAATGTGAACTTCAATGCGGATATTTTGACGAATCGTGAAAAAACACGATTCCGTATTCAATATGAACGTCCATCCGTCAAGACGTATCGTGTTTTTTGCCGAATCGTCAAAGACGTATTCCGTGGGAATGAGCCCTTAGTGAGACGAGTTTAGCGTACCAATACTGTGTGAGGTTATTTCTGCTAGCCATACACATAAATGTACAAGATATATTTACTTAATCTATGAAACGGAGACATTTTAACATTTTCCTTTATAACCTTAAATTGTCAATGAAGCATTTCAAGTATTTGGTGAGTTTGATGAATCGTTATAATGTATGCCTAATTTATTTAATGATTATTGACCACACAACAATACCGCTGCTTAATTTTAAAAAAATAATAGACGTTTTTTTACGTACACTAACAGGTACAGGGCGTGTCCTATTGAAAGTAAGCTTTTCCAAAATTGCTTTTAAAAATATAATTAACGTAGTAATAGATTAGGTCTGTGTGTATGGCGCCGGTTAACGTGTGGATGGACTTTTAAAACGTATCATGATCTGTTTGAAAATTGTGGCGGGAAATATACGTCAAAAGTGACAGTAAGTAGAGGAGCAACTCAATGCGATTTTACAACAAACGCGTTTTCTTACAAGATAACTATTCAAACAGTTTTTGATAATTAAAAACTTTATTTTATATTATTATTAATACTACTTTATTTTAAGTTCTGTATGTATTCAGTCTCTGGTGTACGTAAATATCGACTGAAAGCGCGCCGAACGAAGTTTAGTTCCGCTTAGTGTCCGCTAGAGGCACTCTTGCATCGTATTAAATCCCGATCAAGTTTATAATATGTACATCAGAGACAGCTCTCCATAAAGAGTACTTTTTATTATTACTAAGCCTCGGCCTTTATTTTAAGGTGTTTTAAATTTTGTAATGTAGCGCTGTGAGTTGGTGTGAAATATTTGGAGATAATGGCAAATCAAAACGGTATTGGTTTATCTGTGGTACTAAAGTATTTATCTTCAACCTGTATTATAGCGAAGATTTAAATCGAATGATAGTTTTTAATTGCGTAATATCTCGTTTTCGATACAGATGGGAATGTTACATCTCAATAAATTATTTATATAAAAGACAGAATCTGTCGATTTAAATCTTGTTATATAAAAAAAAATTGAAACATTTCGCCTCACCTCGCGCTAGTCTGTGAGAGTAATCGGCGGTACAACAAATAAACGTTTATGGAATGCGTTTGTGACAGCAATTCCTAGCATTTTTGTTTTTTTTTTATCTTGTGATTTATGTCGTTAGCCCTCATTATCCAAGAGACAATATACATAAAATTAGTTTCTACTAGCATCGAACATAATTAATTTTATAATAATATTTTCTATTAATATATTGAACCCTGACTATGACTTTACATAGCTTTTCATTTGCCACTTTTTACTGAACAAGTATTTAAATTTTGTTCAAAACCTTACCACTTGAGGGCGACACAAATTTTCATAAACGTAACTAATGGTAGACGAGGTTAATTACACTATTGCATCATGGTTAGAGGGCTGATATTAATAGTACAATATTTTCATTTAGTTTTCCCGCTGTATGCCATTATATTAAATGCATTTTATGGTGGAGCGATTCCATATCGCCGGAGTGATCGCGATCGTGTGTACATAATCTCTTGAGAATATTATTAAATAAATAGAACTTGTTCATGAATATTTGTTTTATTTGAAATCCTCTTTGTTGTTACTTATGTCCATAGTATTTTGTTTATACTATTCGATAGTTTGCATATATCTATCGACATAAATAAACTTTAAAAGAATTACCAGGCTTGTCGTGGTCCACCTATATGGGTTTTGTAACCAAATAGCATAAACAGTACCTAGTTTTGATCAGTGGGAATAGTCCCCCTAATGTTTCCATGGTCTGTCACAGGGCTTCGGCTATGGAACGGATTTATAAATAACTCAAAATTATAATGGAGGAATTTTTATAGCTCTACTAAAACAATTGTGATGAGCAAGTTTAGTAGGTGGTGATATGAGATGTGGTGAGTGAGACGAGTTCAGATTTGGCGTGCTGGTGTGACGAGAGGTTTCTCAAAGAAGATATGTGATGAGGAGGAAGGTTTCATGTGTTTCTATTAAGCGAGAAGGCCCTCTGAGAGTAGAAAGATGAGTAATAAAAGAGAAGGTAGAGGGTTCAATATTACCGATTTGGTAATTGAATAAAATTGATCGGAATATGAGGAGTTTTCTATTTTACAAAGGAAAATGGGCGGTTTCGTCCCAAGTATTGTAACAAAAAGGTCTTAAAAAGTACTAAAACTTTTTGTATGACAGCAAGTCTGGATCTAGTGCAGGAAAAAAGATATAGCCTATACTGTGATGAAGAAAAATGCCCATTTTTAGTTATTTTTTGCAGTTCAGTATGTTAGCGCGCTTCGTAAGATGTTTTTTGTAAAAATCTATTTTTTTATTACCATAGGTATGGTTACAGATAAAACATACCTACATATAATAACACTACAACATGCACCAATTAGCTTTAAGAGTCTATATCTAACAACAACCATACACAACATTAATTGTAAACTAACTTTTGTATGATCAGGTCATGTATGTTTAATCATGTAACTAAAATCATACCTATACCTACTTATTGTATTAGAAACGAGAAAATAATAAATCACGTATGTTTCTAACCACGTATTTTGTAAATAACAATCACGTATTACATTAAAAGAAGCTATACTACCTAAATCATGTGTTTTTAAATCATGTGTTTCGAAACAACAACCATGCATTTTACAAAAAATAAATGGACTTCAAAGTCGACATAACTCAAAAACCCAGATGTCGCTCCAATTTATAAGGGACCACACGAAAAGACTTACCTTTCGAAAAAAAAGAATCATCAAAATCGGAACACCCAGTCAAAAGCTAGCATAAATTAAATTCACATTATTGAGAATAACTCAAATGGGACCATACGGCAGCAATTAGCTTTCGAATGTCGAAAGAATTATTAAAATCGGTTCACCTAGTACGAAGTTATGAGGTAACACATATAAGACAAATAAATCATACAGACGAATTGAGGACCTCCTCCTTTTTGAAGTTGGTTAAAAACTTAATAAATCATTTGTAGCACATAATTTTATTTCACTGAAACCCTAAAATAGGGCTTAATTATTACAAAACTTTTAAAACATTGGAATGCAAATAACTCTTTACCTGCATTCAGTAATTAAATTATTTTGTATGCATATCATATAACAGTCTCAAGACAACATGTTTAGTTTATACAAGTCGCAACTTGTTACAAGGGTTGGGACGCATCCCATACAAAAGTGCCCATTCTCCTTTAATTTAATTTTATTAAAAAAAGGTAGAATTCCGTAGGGAACATCCTAACTTACAAGTACCTAGGTAGGTATAACAAAATTGTAAGTATTTTATTTAATTTTTCTTGATACTGCATCTAAATAAATTAGAGCGTTAAGGTACCCTGTGTGCGAGTCCGACTCGCACTAACATTACATTAACAGATAAAAACTCAGACTGTGAATTAAGTAAATCTCTTTATTAGTGTCCATACAATCATACAATCAGATTATTAAACAAACTATCATTTTAAATCTAAATCAATGACAAACTAAAACATATCACAATATTGCTATAATATAATAAGAATTGATATTAAACGATGAAAACCCCTAGAAGATTCTATTATACCTAAGCTCGTTTTTGACATCTTTTTTTTATTTTCCTTGCGACTAGAATCTTCAGTCTATATTTAAAACCATTCCCAAGTGCTTAATATTTTTATAAGTAATCAAGATATTGGAAGTCTTATGTTCATATTCAAATAAACGTTAATTTGATTCAATGCAAATATATGCGACAATTTAATTATTATTGCACTTATTGAATTTACATTAATCACATGCTGTACGTAAAATTATTGTCAATTGATAACTTCATTAAAAAAGTTTGTCGCCGCCAATAGATTTATAATAATTTCAAATATTCCCAGTGAGCTTATATTTCAATTTAAAACCTTTAAACGTTCCTCGATAACAATCAAATGTCTAAAGAAAAGTATAATTTATAAAATAAATATAAACATATACTTTCTACTTCTTTTAAAAACGTGAGGTAGTTACCTATGTGATAAAATTTGTGTGTGTATGTGTATCATTAATAACAATTACATATTATTTAAATTCATTAATCACTAAATGTTATTGCTTTCCGTTCCTACTTACTACTACGTTATTTATTAACGTGCCTAGATTTATTGAAAAAATTACAACATAAAACTTTAATGTTTATTATTTTAATAAAACAAGCGATGTATCAAATTAATTCTTTACAACACTAATAAGTCAAGAAGATGAACTGGAAAAAGAAGGGAAATCAAAGGATAAAAGTGTGGCAAAAAGCGTTCAGTAAACACAATGAATAAATAAGTACACAATATTAGTACACAGTAAACTACATTTTGAAAAGTATACAGAAATTTCAAAAACAGAAAGAAAGCAAAAACAAATTAACAATCTTGAGACAGTTGCTAATATTTGGGCGAATGTGAAGTCATTATGTGAACTGGTAGCTAATGTTATGTTTTTAAAGCAGTAACTTACATAATATAAACATTTTGAATTAAAATTCAAGGTTAATACAATTCAACAGGTATTTAATTATTTATATCTCTAAGACAGCTACATTTAAAGTATATAAAGTTGGAATTTAAAAATACGAATGGATATTGCGAACAAAATATTATACAAATCAAAACATATTTGAGCATCAAACAGTTTAAAGGTTAAATTAAGAACTTTATAAGCAAAAACATCATTAATTTCCTACATAACACAACACAAAAATGGTAGAAAGAAGTAGATATTAAAACTATAGCTTAAAAAATTAATTAGGTAGGTACATTTCTATTCAAATAAAGCTTTCGCAATCAATGTACCTATTTGAACGACAACATGCACAATTATGCGTTCTATTAGACTAGAGATGGGGAAAATGTAATGAAGATCCGAAAACGCACTTGAATAATTCTGTAATTTCGTAGATTTTGTCATCATTACCGCTGTAATAACAAGCTCCTGTCATATTTTTCTGAACACAGTGTCGACGTAAACTTTACATGCGTATTTGTAACTAAACAATAAAAAAAGTGTATACTACGAGTATTTAAAAAAAAACCTAAAGGATCAATTTTATTTATGTTCTTCTAGCGTTTATGTTAGGTTTGTCTATTAGTTACTTCCTCAATTGTGTTTGTTAAAAATGAAAGTATATAACTGAGTTTTTTACGTACTAACACAAAAAGTTACACGTTTATAGCTGTGATTTTCTAGAGAAATTAACGGTTAGGCTCTCACCCTCCCTCACCCTCCCTCTCACCCATCCCTCTTTTAGACAACTAAAAGTAACATTACAACAATAATTTCATGGATTAAATCACGAAGTTCTGTGTCACGATAAATGTTCTCACTCGATTTACAGCATTCACGGGGCAAATGTAAACTAAACTTGCCCCGCAAAATGCCACACAAGACTTAATTTACTAGAATGCATGCAAATTTTCAGAAATAATTATCGCTCTATACAAAATATACAAATACAATCACAAAAATAACGCGTCCATTTAAACATAGTTTTAAAAGGGAAATATTGAGGCTCGAATTTAAGAGTCAGTTGGCAATCATCTGAAGAGTTGATAGTGTAAAGCTTTTTACACACTGGTTCTCACCGTTCTTTCAGCGTTTTGTTAGGGATTAGGCGAATCGACACTAGTTGTAGTATCGTTAAAGTATAACAAAACAATTCTATACCAAAATTAAGGGCAGTTCTATTTGGTATTCTTAAGTGAACGGGGTAAGTATGTCTAAGCCTAAGATTTTATGAGTTGCAACTTGTAACACTGATAAAAATGAACTTAAATCAATTCTTACTGTAAATTTAAAATCGTGTACCGATAAATAATTCATATTTTAGAGCAAAAGACGGCATATTATCACTACCACGTTAAGTTTCTATCGGGTTTATAAGGCTACTTTTATCAGATTTAAAGCCTACGTTTCAGAATCTACTGACTAGAGCTAGACCATTATTTTAATAGAATAATAACAAGTAAATACATTAGTTCCGATGATAAGAGTTCTACATAGTATAGTAATAATATTTTGAAGACAGAATTTAAAGTGTATTAGTACTATTATGGAAACTTTGAATATTCAAGATAGTGTGTTACTAGTTATAATAAACTAATTTTTGGACGTTTCTGCGCACACCTTCAGAGGACAGCCATCTTCGTATTCTAGTTGACCTGGCGTTGTTACATCAGCCTGCTGACGGCCAACGCTCAGCCTCAGAGTGAGAAATTCGAGTATCTGTCAAGTAAAATGGCTCTTTATAGACATAGCAAGAAGTCTGAGGCCCGACTCTACTAATTTATAAATGCATAAATTGGGTCTCATTTGAATAGTTTGACACACTGCAATACAATACAATAGTTGACAAAGGATCCAATTAAAGCATTTATAAATCAGCAGAATAGAAGACTTGGACTGTACCTATTCATATCTCTGTCAAATCATTTTATTTTTCTGTTTTAAGATTGCAAATGTCAAGATAAAACAACTGTACTTCGTAAATAGACCATACATATTTTATTAAGATCTCTAATAATATTCTATATTTTTACTCTTACAAGGCATAATGGGAGTAAGAAACGCTTAATTATTTACATCCGGACACAGATAGATGTATATTACTATACTGCATTTGTACTGTGCTGATTGCTGAAGATGTACAATATGGTCCAAATTATGACCAACCATTTAAACCTGCAAAAAATTTCAGCCTTAGTTCAAATCTACAATCACTGGTTAATTAATAAGGGTACTTAAATCCAAGAAAAAAATATTAAAAAACGGAGTGCTTATTGGTGTGTTTGTGAGTGAGGGAAAGTGTGTACGACTGAATAAATTATGACTTACATTAAGTGTAGTGGATCACTCAGCCGCCTTGCGGCAGTTGGGGCAAGTCTGCTGCTCCTGCAGCCAGGGCAGGATGCAGGCGGTGTGGAAGTGGTGCGTGCACGGCAGCGCCATCACCTCCTGGTTCTTCAGGATCACCTCGAAGCAGATGGAGCACTCCTCGAGGGACCATGACCGTTCCCGGCTGGAAGAAGTGGAATAAAATCATTATTTCCATTTTTATTCGACATACTTACCTACTATAATGTGTTTAAGAAATATATCATTACTTTCTACATGCAGTGATGCCAATACAACATAATAATACAGCATGCCAATACAAACAGATTCCTAATTACTGCCCTTTTTAGAACCCAACACCATTTTTTTGGTCTAAGCAAGCAAACAGGCAAACAGGTCACCTTATGGTAACAAGTAGGTGATCATCGATGCCCATTAACGTAGGCAACACGAATTGCGTCATCAACGTCTTAAATCAGCCCATGTCATGCACTTTTATGGAATGCATTAAAATTAGCAAAATTAATTAAATTATTTATTTGAAGTTAAAACGGCAATCTTTCAATTTTGATTACAATTACCCCACCCAACATTGTACCTAATGTCAGCTAATTAAAGATAAACAAACAATATGATTATGAGCTAACTTTACATGCTAATGAAGTAATCATACTAGTTGACGTATAAACTTAATTATATAAATAAACCTCCACTGATGTAGTAGTTATTATTGTAATAAATGAAGTCACTTAATTATTTACATTTAAACAAATACTATATTACAATAGTTAAGCGTATGCAGTATGATTAGTATAATGTCATACCTTACACCTTAATTTAAACAAATGTTTATCAAAAACAAATTCATATTACATACATACTGTAATTGTTTAGAATAAAGAAAAAAAACTAAATAAATTAATAAGCAAAGATAAGTTAGTACTCTAAAAAGTCTTTACCGAAAAGATTAAATCTTCACTCCTTAACATTTGATACAATTTATTATACACCACCATTATAACATAGAAATTAAATTATTTTATCTGAATTATGCTAATAAATAATTATATAGTGGATATATTTAAAATGAATAAAATTTCCGATTCTGTGAACTGTAATAAAAAAATGCCTCGCTAAATAAAGTATTTCTAATATGAACACATTAAAATCTTTGTCCATAGTCCATACATACTATAGTAATGTGTGCTATTTATTTAATTATGTTAATCGTGAAATACTAATGATTTCATTAAACCTGATAAGAATATGACATATATTCTTATCAGGTTTAATTTATTAATTAATAAAACAAGAATGGCAACTATCTACAAACATAAGATGTGCATGTTAATTATAATTTACAAGTGCTTACTAACGTTAATAAAAATATCAAACAAGTAGTAAAAGTATGGAAACGTACATTTCAAGACAAAGATCACAATGAAAAATGTCCTTGTATTATTTAAAAAAAGTTTCATATAGGTATAACTGATGTATTGAAAAAAAGTTTTAGTTCTAATTCGTAAAAAAATGCCAAACTGCATGGTTGGCTACAACTACAATAACTACTAATATTATAAATTCGAAAGTAGCTCTGTCTGTGTGTCTGTATGTATGTTAGGCTTTCGCGCCTAGACCACTGAACCGATTTTAATTAAATATGAAGAGTTGACCAACTGAAAGAACATAGGAAATTTTTATCCCTGAAATCGTCTTTTAACAGGGTGAAAAAAAAACTAATAAGATAACATCACCTTATAGCATTGGAATGAGTTTCATTCTTTCGGAATTCTCTCTTATGATAAGAGGGATGGAAGAATTAATATACGTTTTCTTACAAATGAAAATTATTCAGACATTATAAATAATGCAAAATTGACTTTTACTGTTTGTCGCTTTTTTACGTTTAACTGAGAAACGGATCTATTAGATTTTTTATATGGATGATGTAATGAAATATTTGAGCATTACGCGTCCATACTTCCACAATATGTTATTATTATAAGAAGATTATAATCTTACAAGGCCTGATCCCTCAGAAATTTAATCTGTTCTTCCTCGCTTCTGGAATTAAATATTCACATTAAAATATAATAAAATCACCATCAAGTGGGATTGTGGTTAGTCAATACGAAAATTGTGGTAAAAAGCAAAGGGTTATATTATAATCAACCAAAATATCAGATTTACACGGACATTGAAAATACAAAATTTTGATTCAAAATTGTTTTATATGATTATAAGTAAAAAGAATTGTCAGTACTTAAATAACCACTAACACCAGACAATACAAATACATAAAATTTTAATTATTATTGCATTATATCATTTAATACAAAATCATGCATTTTCCTGCATTCCACTGAAAAAATCGATATCACTTATAACTTATAAGTTCATAATCTTATTTGACACCTTAGCCCCGTACTTGTGCAAATTTACCCCAGACATATCAGATTTAAACATAGAATCAATATTTGAGTATACTTATACATATTCAAAATCTTTAATCAATAAATTGAATGGGATAAATTCCTAGTCTAGGACTAGGTACATATAGGATGCAGATTTCTGTTAGAAATAAGCAGTGCCTACATTAGAACTTCTATATCACTTGTATTACCTATTTATATTTGTGTTTATAAATTATGAAATAAAAAGTAAGGAAATTTAATTATAGTTATTGTACCCTACCAATGGATTCTGTATCAAAATCGTGACCCTCATTAAAATGTGACGTATAAGCTACACTACATATATTGATTTTAAATACTGCTAAAAAAATTTCTCTTCATTGAAGTGCCACAACCCAAGAGCTACTATAGTGCCATTCTATAACATTGTAGAATTGCCAAACTCTTGTAAATATAATCTGAGTTTCATGAAAAAATAATAAAAAATAAAACTTTATTTTAAAGACCGATTGAATATCATATAATCATCATCATCTTCCTGCCCATTTCCCAATTTTATTTGGGGTCGGCGCAACATGTTTTTCTCTTCCATTCGTCCCTATCAGCCGTCACTTCTACACTGACTCCTTTATCTTTCATATCATCTCTCACACAATCCATAATATAATATAAAGATAAAATGATAAAATAACTTGTCTTTAGAATAATATTTTACTTCTATAGCACATCACCTCTAGAGCCTTATTTCACTTTTATCTTGTTTTGTTGGCTTTCCTGTAAGTACTCAGTTTAAATAAATACATATTAAAAAAGTTAATATCCGACAATTACATATTTCATACAATTGCTTGGCAATTCTGAATTTTCATTTGGTGAACAGTTTACATATCCCAATTACATACAAAATGTGGATTTAAATTCAACAATACATTAAGTGTTAGTATTCAAACTAATCTCCTCTTACACTTACAACAAATTTAAGACGCTGCCCAAAAATAGACAATTTGCTTCGATCAACGGAATACATACTATACATATATTATACAACTGTCTAAGAAAATTATGAAAATGATTAAGCCCACTTACCCCTATGCATGATAAAGGACTTCATACAAAATAATGTTGTACTAGTTTATCCTTAATCCTATAAAGCAGAAAAGTTTGTTTGTTTGTTTGTCGTTTGAACGCAATAATCTGAGGAACTAGTAGTTTCAATTGAAAAATTATTTTTTTGTAAAATAGTCCATTTATTGAGGAAGGCCATAGTCTCCATAGCATCATGATACGACCAATAGGAGCGGAGCAATAAGCTTCCGAAGCGAGAGCGTCTACCTAATAGTATAAGTGCCGGGCGACGATTGGTGGGTTAGCTAGTCCCTGATATGAGGCAATTTGAGCAGCATCTTAAAGACGAACTTCCAGTAACAAGTTAGTACATAGACAAACACAACTATGTCTGAAAATCTTACAACACTCGAGCCCTTTCCATCTGCTCTTCTTCAGTTCTGTAATAACATTTTCATATAAAAATAACCTTGTAATTAAACTTATAATGAATATAATTATCCTTACTGGTATTCACGCACAATTCATCATGCATATTAATTACTTGAATTTTAAAGCCTGAGTGTTTTTCATAATGATTTTGTTACATTATCGTATATGATAATGTAACAATATTCTATAAGCTTGTTTGTTAAAACAAAATATTTGATGACAATTGACAAACAAAATGATGTCACGACAGGATTAATTAGACAGCTTGGAAGGTAATACAGCAAATCCTGTGTACTCATTGGCTTAACCTAACCCAACCTCCAAGCACTCACTGAGTGCAATTTATATTCACACCGCTTAGCATATGAATTGGGCTCAAAAAATTAAGAATTATAAAATAAATGAAATAACAATCTAACTCACAGTACATTCCGTCTGTTGTTATGGTTTCTGGGGCTAACTAAATTTTGAAAGCGAACAAGAATGTTAGAGAAATTATAACTGTTGTCCATAGCTGCAAATGGTATATCTAACGAATTATAAGTCATGTCCCAGTCGTTGTTCAAATCAGTATCATTCATGGAGTCTTCAGTTTCGTCTGAATTGTCATCCAAAATGGCTGTCTCTTCTGATTCAGAACTGATGCTGACAACTTCATTATCTGAGGTAACGCTTGAGACCTCCATAACAGCAGATATCATACTTTCATCAAACTGTGAATAATTATCTTCATCGCTGTTGTATTCTGAGCTTTCGTTGTCATTACTCACATAATTTCCACACAATGGAGATGTATGTATGCTAGTGTCAGTTGTGCTATGTTCTGACAGAGTAGTGTATGAGTCATCACTGATATTTTCATGCCTGCTGTCCTCAAAATCATCTTCGGTACTGTTATGATAAAGCAGTTGGATGAATTAAATGAGTCAAATAACTATACATTTTCTGACAGTCACCTGAATTCTTAAGCCTGCAATTTGTTTGTGAAATGTTTTCTATCCACATGACGTAATAATAGAGTAACAACATAGATTTTTTTTTCAGTTATATAACAATTTAAATTTAATAAATATTCATTGCAATATGTTTTATCTAATGAAACATTTTTTTGTTCAACATAAGAATCCAGGAGGTTTGTTAGTTGTGAATGATGTGGTAAATGTGGTTATTATAAACAACAGGTATGAGATGTGTAAATCATATTGAAAACAGTGTGTTAACAATGAAGATGATTATGACATCATTGCAAAAGCATTTGTTAGTAACACAACTTGTTTCAAACCTGATTTACACTTTTCACTTGTGCCATTAATAAACAATAAGTTATTAAATAAAGAGACAGAATTGATTAACAGGAAGCTAAAATGGCTGGAGTAATTGTTTTGAATTAAGGTCAGGCGGGGCAAACGCAAAATATTTTTTACATAGATGATTTTGATGCATAATAAATTTTATAAATGCAGAATTCGGAAAATATTTGGTATTTTGTAACTGAAATAAACATCAATTGAATCAAATCTTTTAATAATTTCATGAGATTTTTTAAGCAATTATAAAATGTGGATATAGACGCACATGCCCCTGACAACGGGGCAAGTGCCAGCGCGAGTATAACATAAATGGCGAGTATTTTGAGTTAAACTAATCAGTGCCACCAATGATTCAAAAGTAGAACCATGTTTTAGTTTGTTGCATGAATAAGAGAGCTTGCTAGTTGTTAAATACCTGTAGTTTTCAATATTTATATGGTAAGTGCGCCCCAAGGCAAGTACGGGGCAAGAACCACATTAGTGCACTTGCCCCGTCTGAACATAAAAGTTAAAAATTTTATGCCAATAGAATTTGTTGGGGCAGTTGTTTTTTACTATACTTTTAAAGATAATAAAATTAATAGTTTATTCATATGGAAAAAAAGAGGAGGGGGTAAAAGAAGCCAATGTGCATTTGTTACAAGCAGGCCTTCTCAGGGAGAATCATTAAAACAGATGTTAATTCTAGGAAAACTGACTTTATTCCATCCCTAGTAATTTTTGAGCATCTAAGAAGACTTTACATTTCACAGACAAATACCAGTCATGAAGGTTTCCAAATAATGTAATATTTTGATAGATTATTATTACTTGTTACCAATATGATCTACTTTCCTTTGTTCTCATTTACCTACATGTATTATTGAAAACATGAAATATCAACTTATGCCATTTTACCTTCCGGTCAATGATATTAAAACACAAAAAAAAAGATTTGAAGGGCAAAAGTAAAAGCATAATGAAATCAACAAACCTATACATAAGTATGAATATTTGTTAACTCAAACTTGATTTCGCGACATTATGACGAAAAGATTAAAGTACACGCAAAATTTGTAACATTATCATTAAATAACAAAGCAATATCCATCGTATGTTTTATGCAAAAGATAGAAAATACCTTGCACCTGACGAAAATTTGAATCGTTCCAATTTCAGTTTGCCTACAAAACCAGTTAATGGGATAATAGTTCTTATATCTAATACTTACAAGGCCTGAGCCTGCTCGCACTGCCACGTTGAAGTGGACCCCTCTTCGTTAGGGTTTTCAGGCCGCTTGCTGAAGAAGTAGTATAAGGCTGCCCCAACTCCAACGCCTATCGCCGCAGCCGCCAGCCCGAGGCCACGGCTTGGGCAGTTTTTGTTTTGGCGATCTTCCTCACGGACGCTCATTGTGACAAATTATTTGGATTATGAATGTATATATTGCGTTGCGTATTAACTTTTGATTTACCTTCAAATCAAAATAACAAATTAACAATATTTTTCACTGTTTGACTTTGACGGCTGGGCTGGCTGTCATCTCATCATCTGGTTGGCCACAGACTAGGTAGTGGTAGTGGTTTGTTGAGTGGTTGGGTTGATTGAGTGGTTTATTTGCACAGACTACTTACACAATTGTGCTACTTAGGTCTGTACCTACTTACACAAATTAATATGGAATGGAACGGATGATGCGATGGAAGTTCCAGATGGAACTACGATACAGAATGTAGTAATGATTCTTAATTACCTCACAAATTACTTTCAGTGATTTTACTCAAACAGCCTGTTTTATTACTTATTATCTCAGCTTGCAGTATGATTAGATTTTCATTTTAATAATTTATTGACTTTAAATGTATTGGAAGCAATGTTTTCATATAACAATAATGTTTCTTTTTTCACATGGCAATTGTTTCTATGACAAATCGGGGAATAACGTCATGTCCAATTGTCAATATTGTCCATGTCGAGCTCCGACAGGACACAGGAGTAAGTATAGCATAGATGGTAATACATAATAAATCGGAGTGAGTAAATAAAAAAGTGTTTATAAAGTAAAGTGAGTGTAGGTAGGTATGTCGAGTGTCGACTATATTCTTCTCATACGCAATTTAATTGTAGAGAATTGAAGGAAAGCGATTACCGGGCTGTGAAATTAAATTAGTAATTAGAACTCAACAAAATAGATTAAAATTAAATACACACAAATTGCTAATAGTTGGCACGGCAAAGAAAATTACTTCATTAAACTCCAATAGTACGTAGTACGTAGGTACGCTTCGCTGGAATCCGTTTCCTAGTAACGTAGTGACAAGTTCTTTGAATTTGATCAATAAGTTAGAAGTGTTGTAATTTTTATAGGGTGAGTACCCATATAGGATTTAGTAGTCGATTCAAAGCAATTGTAAGTTCCCAACAGCTCATAAAGGTCATTTTTATTTACGTACCTACTCGTAGTCTATGAAAATCCCAAGAGACGACCAACGTGGACAGAATATGGCTATTATATTAACGTCAGCATAAGCTGACATTTTTTCATAGTAGGTACGTTCACTTCGTGGAATCCAAGGGGTCCATGTAATATGTATCACTTTTTTAGAGGCGACCATCTCAGTCCTCAGGGGTAGCAACGCATCTGTGACCGAATTGGAACAAGACTCACACTAATCATTACTAACTGGACAATACGTTACTAATATTAAATAACAGGACTAACTATCACTAACAGTCCCTGTCCTCACACTTATTAACAAACTAACCAACTAATATTCTAACACCATCTACTAATTGGACTAACCACCCTAGTCCCTAAATTGGGTCTTGTTCTAAGTCGGTCACAATTGCCATGGGCGGCAGCGGAAGGGTGGTGCTGCATGCTCGTTTGCTACCTTTTAATTCAATTAAAAAAAATGTATTGTTATTTAGATCATCATTTATTACTAACTTTTAATATTTTCAATCAAATTGAGTTTTAATAAATAAAAGTTTTGTCAATGACTTAAATTTAATGTTAAATTATTTTACCCTATTTAAAAAACTAAAATTGCAATTTAAATTAACAACAATGCTGGCTGTTGTATCCTGTTAGCTATAACATGATAGAGGCAACCACCAATTTACAATTTGATCAGTAGATTTCTCACAATTTAAATATTATTCACTAAGTATAAGAATAATATTAAAGTGTAAATAAAATAATGATACAGTATGCTATGAATTATGATAAAGTATGTAATAATAGATTTATTAGTTCTAGGATGGAGGTACTGGTCAAAGGTGTGATCATTGGAGCAGCGGTGGTGGCAGCCATGGTAGCCGTAGCTATGGAGTGGTGGCAGCACCGCACTGTGCCTGAACAATACAACACGCACGGACAGAGGAGGAATCGCAATGATTGATTTTTAAAGTTCAACATTTTATACTAAATTGTAGGTAAGCTGTTTTTACTAGGACCTGTTAATATGCTCCGGATTTGCTCTGGACAAAGCAACTTCTCAACAGTTAATAACAGTGACTTTTATTGCTTTCTTTATATTTTCACATGGAATTCTTCAGAGGGATAATAGTTTTACCTTTTTCATACTTACACTATTTTTTAATTTTTACTCTAATGAAATAAACTAGTGTTTACTGTTTATTAAATCTTTATTATTTTATTGTTTCAGGTGAACCACAATTCAGTGCCTTGGAATAGTAAAGCAATATAAGTAATTATTTTTTTTAATAATTCTTAGGTAGGCATAAGTACTTTAAAATACAATATTTTTAACAGTATTGATATTATTATGAAAAAATGATCTGTAACATGTTTTACTTCTCGAGTGTATCGTAATTTAATTGAAATAATGATTTATTTATTGACAATATAATTATTTTTTATTAAGTAATTTACTGATGAAATAAAATTTATGACCTAATAAGCGAGTTTTATTAAAAGGAAAAATTATCTTAAAGATGTTTTATTAAGGCTATTGAAAGTAAACTTGTCTACATTCATGTTGCAGAAATGGCAATTTTTATGTATTACCATGGACATGGACTAATATGGTATAATTACACTTGTAATATCGGTGTCCCTCCAACATCGAAGATATATTCTCAATCCTAGTCCTTTCAAATGATATTCTGGGCTTTTTACTCTGAAAAAGAAAATTAAAATTGTTAAATTTTGGTTATTATGGGGGAAAAGGAGATGAGTTAAAAAGTTAAAAGGTATCTCAGAAAACGTTAACAGATGTCACTCCATGACTACTTATGTGAGTTCCAATTTTGGCCACCGGGTCTGTTAAGTTTGTGGCACTGTCACTTTTCATTTGTCTAAATGTCACTTGTCATACAACGGGCTTTGACAGCTGGACCTCACTCGACAGTGGCGCTAAAGCTTTGGTTTCCTAGGGAAGCGGTGCTGTCATGTAGCGGCCGTAATATTACGGACGCAAGTAGGCGGCCGTCTTGACGGTGATGACATGTGGCAAGTTCCACGGCCGTTTTAAAACACCGTCAGTCATTTTAATAATTCATCAGAATTTAATATTTCTCCACTTTCACGCCACCAATTCTGTTTTAGTTGACTTTTTTCTTTACTTTTTATTTTTTTGACGTTGTTCCGAAAAAAAAAACATACATATATTAAAAATAGCTTCACCGCTATCAATAAAACGTTGACCAAACCATCGGACACCGACAAGACGGCCGTCATGCAAATGGCGGCACCGCTTTTTACTTTTTACGTTACGGTGTCAGTTTTGTCATCAGGCAATTTTTGACATTTTTGACTTTGAAACGATGTTTTTATTTTTTATATCATTACGCACACATAGCCAAAAAACAACGTGAAAAACATCGCCTGCACGCACACAAATGCTTAATATTGTTGCGGCAACAATTGCCTTGTTTTTTTTTGTTTTCATTGTAGGGCGACACTCAATCTAGGCATTAGATCATCAAAGCTACTTATTAACTATTAATATAATCTTTTATACTCATTACATAATTTAATAAAACTGTAACTGATCGCCATTATGTCGCCATTGTGGTAATTTAGTAAGTACTAGTGATGTAACGAATATTCGCATTCGCATTCGCATTCGCGAATATTCGCATGTTTTTTCGATATTCGCATTCGCATTCGCATTCGCAAAATTTATGCGAATGTTTTGCGAATATTTGCTCCAGAAAAAATAAATAAAATTGAAAATATTTTTACTTTCTGCTTCATCAGATCGACTCCAGACCTTCATTAAATTGTAGTGCTTTAAAATACTTAATGAAAATATTTACAAACAGTCAAGTCGCCCCTACAATTTTCGAAAGATCCCTTCGATTTTTCTGGAATGCCGTCATCAGATCCTGGTGTCCTTATAAGTGGACTACTATGGAAATATCTACTTTCGAGCAAAAAAAGAATCATCAAAATCAACTCATTAACGACGAAAAAATCGCTGAACAAACATAAAAAAGCATATAGACGGTCTAATTGAGAACCTCCTTTTTTTAAATCGGGTAAAAAATAGTAACATGATGAAACCCATTGGGAAAGGAAGAGAATATGTCAAAAATAAAAGGAAAAATTAAAGGAAAAATAATTTACGGATGGTCTGAGGTCAGGGGGGTATTAGTTAAAGGTAAAAAACCGTTTATATCAATATCTAAAGAAGTTTTACGATAAAAAGCTTAAACACCAAAGTTTTGTGTAATAATTAGATCTACAACTTTTGTATCCACACGTTTTTTTACATAACCTCAAATTTATGCGAAAAATTCAAATAACTGAGTTTTTTATATTTATCTTCCACAAAAACTATATTACTTTCACGAAATTTAGTGAAAACTTACCTTTTTATGTCCCAAATACACTGAAATATTTGTAATTGAAAAATAAATTTTCATTCGAAAAATCATGTCAAAATACCTGTGTTTTCAAAAAATTTGATGTGCGTTTTGTTCGCTAAAATCTCTACTTTCTGGTGGTGTAAAAATATACATTACGATCGCAAAATTTCACAAAAAACTGGATATTTGATTTTGATCGACTCAGTAATTTTTATTAAATCCAAAAAATTCGGGGTGTCACTTTTGTCAGGTGAGTTCCAATGAACTAGGTAGTTTTCGGAGAAAGATGCAAATGGATCACGCGTAGAAAATTGAGTTCAAATTAAAAAAAAACTGAATATTCGCATTCGCATTCGCATTCGCGAATATCGGAAGCAGATATTCGCATTCGCATTCGCATTCGCGAATGTTCAAAAAATGACATTCGTTACATCACTAGTAAGTACCTACAATATCTCAATGCTGATCGCTCTGTACATGGCAAATATACTTACATATATAAAAACTCAAAACTCACAATATCCGATTTGAATACAGCTTTCAGGATATATTGTGAAGGGCTTCACTAAACTTTGGTGTTTTTTTTTCATTTAAAACGAATAAAGAATTTAAGTGGGTACTTAATGTTTAAACGAAATGTACGCGGGCGAAGCCATGGCGGAAGCTAGTTATCATTTGGTTCCTTTGGTTCCATTAAGTTGAGATACTATGTATTTTATGTACACAAATATGTATATGTAGCACAGTATGTACTAGTAGTAGTGTAGTGGGTACTAAATTATTGGTTCGGTTCGGTGAATGAAAACATCTTTAGGAACGCAGCACACCTCAGACTTCAACACATTATTCACAAAGGTGTGTGGAGTCAACTAAATGCGCATTTATCCAGCGTGGTGGACTATGGCTTACCACCCTTCACATTGCAAGACGAGACTCAATCAACCCAGCAGTGGAACGGTCTGTGGTTACGATGAAGATATGTACCTCTTTAGATTTCTTTTGTTCCACCTTACTGCAGCACAGGCATCGTTGCAGGACAAAAAACAGTATCTCCACGAAGCTGATGAAACTCGCGCCCATGAACAGACCGGCTGCTCCTCCAAACGACACTGGAAATATTTAGATTTTAAGCTCATAATCATTAAGTACGT
The DNA here is from genome assembly GCA_905404135.1 of Hesperia comma. Classification (NCBI taxonomy): domain Eukaryota; kingdom Metazoa; phylum Arthropoda; class Insecta; order Lepidoptera; family Hesperiidae; genus Hesperia; species Hesperia comma. The sequence goes on along the minus strand of FR990015.1, from coordinate 16,327,347 downwards.
AGGTACCTACTTAATTGATGGAATCGAATAATCGAAGGCAGTCTTTTGTACAGTGTTTTTTTCTGCTAATCTGAATAGATATTATTGCTTTTTACAAAAAAAAATAACCGACTTCAACCTGATAAGCAAAGGTAACTCAAAAACTACTCGCCAGATGGCGCTTAATTCAACATGTAGGTGTAAAGTTCTCGTCACTACAAATTAATCAAGTCCAGACACTAGATAACTACAGTACATCGTTGAGGAGTTCCCTTGACTGTCTTTCGGCTTCATCAGATCGACTCCAGACCTTCATGAAATTGTAGCGCTTTCATGTACTTATGAAAACATTAACAAACACACTAGTCATCCCTACAATTTTCGAAAGTTGCCCTGGATTTACCCAAGATTCCATCATCAGATCCTGGTGATCCTTTCAAAAGGACCCCACTGCGCATATCTATTTTACAACAAAAAAAGAATTATCAAAATCGGCCCATAAACGACGAAAAAATCGCTGAACAAACAAAAAAAGCATATATACGGTCGAATTGAGAACCTCCTTCTTTTTTGAAGTCGGTTAAAAATAAATAAATCTCAATTTTGGTTCTAAATATCTTAATTAAGCTTGAAATTTATGTTCATTTTGTCTTAATTGATCAAGCGATTTTTTAAATAAAGAGATTTTTTTATCGAATTTAAATGCCCTGATCTTTATTTTGCGTATATCTGAAACGATGCATATTTTCTACTTACCGACTAAGTCTTGGAAATGGAAGACGATCTCGCGTGTATAACGCGCGCGGGGCGCCTGCACCGTGAACCGCACTGAGCCCTTGTTGTGGAACGGACCCCGGCCCCTGGGTAATTAATCACTTTAAGTAGGTAGGTATAACTTAACATTTTTGTATGGAATTAAGGTAAGTAGCCACCGATTATAGCCACAGATTTGTTGCTGTCCTTAAGGATAAACTAATAGTCGCTTCTGAAAGTGAAACCGGAATACAATATTGCTGTCATAAAAATTACATAATACAAATAGAAAGGGTATTAGTTATGTCCCGTGACAGGCGGTGGTATTACCCCGGGCAAACGCCTTACCTACAAATTGCAACCTAACTCTTTTAATAATAACCCAATAAAAAGCGACGTTAAAGGCTACTGAAGTACCAGATTTGATCGTCTGTAGCTATTTCCCGGAAGAGTGCGTTGACGCACGGCTGGCCGCAGACACAGCGCGCGGCGGCGAGACGCACGCCGTGCTCGGCCAGGCACCGCATGCCAGACACACGGCAATGTGGACCAGCTGGAGACCGGGGGAATGTCATGTAAAGATAATATTATACAAATTATAAATTAATAGGTAATAAAGACATAATGAAAGAAACTATTATTGGGGGACTTTATTATCCTACTAGTGGACGTTACTGATGATGATTTTTAGAACATTTGCGTGTTTGTTTGAGTTTTGTGCGTGTTACTGCGGTCAAACACATGCGCATGTACGAATATTTGCACGAATGTCAGGGAGACTACGCGAAGGTTCGAAGTTCACGCTTCATTAAGAGATCAACTTGAAATACCTGAATAACTAACTTTTTACAAAAAAAAAAAATCCAACTTCTACATCGATTTCCAAAATTACCCGCCAAATGTCGCTTAATTTATAGGTGAGCAGACGACAAAAATTTGGAATAAAGAATTATCAAAATAGGTTCATCCTGCACAAAGTTATGAGTTCACGTAACACTCATATAAACCTCCTCCTGATTTTGGTGTCCATTGAAAAATGTTAATCTGTTCGAATAATAAGTACCTACATAATTGCACGGGTTACCGAGTACCGAATAATTTATAACGCTCACAGAGGCTATATAATAATAACCTGTGATGTTAAAAAAAATTCAAATGTAACGAATACACATAAAACTAAAGTACTTAAAATCTGTTGTGTGTGTGCTGTCGCCTTAAGGTAGCTCAGGTAGCTACCATGAGAGAAACAAATATATCTATTTGTCTCTGTCCCCCATGCTGACCCGACCGGTACGATAACAACCGAGAACATTCAGGAAGGATTCAGGGATACCATATCAACAATTTCAATTTCCCGTAAATATACGTAAAAATAAATTGTTTTAGTACTTGAGCGTCACCATCGTGAAAAATAATCAAAGCATTTATTTGGAAAGAGGGAAAAATATTTTCATTTGATTAATTATACCACAAGTGGCAGAATCATTGTTGAGGTTTCGTATGGTATGAGTCACGATTTCACCATTATCGTAGACTACACTATGCCCGAGGATTCGCCCGCAAATATGAGACAAAGCACTACGAAATAAAATAATCTCACGGAATGGTCATTACCGTGTCTCAAACTAACTCTTATGTACCTAACAATTTAATAAAAAGTTAAGTAACAAAATAAAATTAAATTCAAAACGATGCAGTAGATTATGCGTGAAAAAATAAAAGACGAGTTACTTTCGCATTTATAATTTTAGTATGGACAAAACGCTTCGCTTTTGGGAAGCCAGGGCGGTTCCTTAGTAGCCATATTTGTAATTTGGAATTGGACACTTTAAATCGACATAACTTTTTTAAAATATACAATTTTTATAAATAAAGCTTTAAATGTAAAGCTTACCCTATAGATTACTTAAGCTATATATGTACATATATGTGAAAACCGCACCCGAATTGGTTAAGCCGTTTATAACATCAGCGCAAACAACATTACAGATAAACAGACAAAGTGCAGAAATATTTATTTATTTAAAGTCTTTATTGATAGCACACTATAATAAACAAACATAAATCAACACTTTAAAATCAAAGGCACATACAACAATGGGCGGCCTTGTCGCTTAAAAGCGGTTTCTTCCAGACCATAGACATACATAATATAGACCTGCCTTGCACGTTCGAATGTGTGTCAAGTTGTAACAATCCAATTTTGAATTGAATCGGTTTGTGCGTGAAGTTGGCGCAATGGAAATTTGTTACTATATTTGAAAACGAACAGATTACATAGTGATATCTCGCTTCCGCGTGTGGAAGTTTTAGTCATGCTGTCTCTGTCACTCTTACGTATGTCACACGCCATTTTACTAAAGTTATTATTTTAGAAATGGTGAAAATAATTTACAATTCAATGTTTACATAATGAAATGTGATTCCTTTGGACTTTATTTGTGTTTCTTGAAATGTTAGAATATATTTTAAGGCACAGGAAGCCATATTTTCTACATTTGCGGACGTAATTACTGAAATCAATTTTGCGTAAGGAAGATGTGTAACTTGCTGCTGTCTACAACAGACTGACTTGATCAATCACTCAATCACACAACCTAATGTTGACCACTCGTCGTGCGCCTTATGTATGTTACGGGCGCATCTTTACTTTCTATATCCATGTTCCAGACAACATACTAAAATTTAAATATACATGTACGGATTATTTATGTTTTTATTACGGTGTAGTTTTTTACCATCCGTATCAGTTACATTTTATATATTAGTTTACCATTTGAAATAAGGTAAAGCTTTAAGCTGGCAACACCGTGAACGTCCTGATTAGTTTCTTTCTCCCTCACATATGCATATCCCTTATCTTTCTGTTTCACTCACACAGTTCTACTTTGTCATTGGTGGATTTGTTAACGCTTTCGAGAACATTCCACCCTAGAATGATGTGGATTGGTTGTGTATCAGGGGTTCGAGAAAATTCTTGAATGTTATTCGCCAGTTCGCGCGAGTATAAATACGCGACGGAAGCGCGGCAATGCATTCAGTTTTGAAAATACAAACAAGCGGTAAAGAAGAGGAGTGATCGGTGGAAACACCAACTACCTACAAAGTAAAATAATTAATTACTCGTATCTGAAGAATTATAAGGAGAAAATCAGTGGAAATGCCAGCTATTGGAATTGATCTTGGAACTACGTATTCTTGTGTTGGAGTTTGGCAACATGGGAACGTGGAGATCATCGCAAATGACCAAGGCAACAGGACTACACCATCGTACGTGGCCTTCACAGACACAGAGCGGCTGATAGGCGATGCTGCGAAGAACCAAGTGGCGCTGAACCCCAAAAACACTGTGTTCGACGCAAAACGACTAATTGGCCGCAAATTCGACGACCCCAAAATTCAACAGGACATGCAACATTGGCCATTTAAAGTGATCAATGATTGCGGCAAACCTAAAATTCAAGTGGAGTTTAAGGGAGAAACGAAGAGGTTCGCGCCGGAAGAAATCAGCAGCATGGTGCTTACGAAGATGAAGGAGACTGCCGAAGCATACCTCGGAAACAGTGTGCGCGATGCTGTGATTACGGTTCCGGCGTACTTTAACGACTCTCAACGCTTAAACGTCCTGCGTATCATCAACGAGCCAACCGCTGCAGCTCTCGCGTATGGCCTCGACAAAAACCTTAAAGGCGAGCGTAATGTGCTCATCTTCGACCTCGGAGGTGGCACCTTCGACGTTTCCATCCTGACTATCGACGAAGGCTCGCTGTTCGAGGTGAAGGCTACGGCCGGCGACACGCACCTCGGTGGAGAAGACTTCGACAACCGTCTAGTGAATCACCTCGCTGATGAGTTTAAGCGAAAGTACAAGAAGGATCTTCGAGGAAACCCTCGCGCCCTGCGGCGCCTCCGTACGGCCGCTGAACGCGCCAAGCGAACACTCTCATCCAGCACGGAGGCAACCCTCGAAATTGATGCGCTTTACGACGGTTTGGACTTCTACACGCGAGTGTCCCGCGCGCGCTTCGAGGAACTCAACGCCGACTTGTTCCGCGGCACCTTGGAACCCGTTGAAAAGGCGCTCAAGGATGCCAAAATGGACAAGAGCTCGATTCACGACGTCGTTCTCGTCGGTGGCTCGACGCGTATACCCAAAATCCAGAGCATGCTGCAAAACTTCTTCTGTGGGAAGAAGTTGAACTTATCCATCAACCCCGACGAGGCAGTTGCTTACGGCGCAGCAGTGCAGGCGGCTATCTTGAGCGGCGAGCAGCACAGCAAGATCCAGGACGTATTGCTAGTGGACGTGGCCCCTCTGTCGCTCGGCATCGAGACCGCTGGTGGAGTGATGACGAAAATCGTCGAGAGGAACGCCAAAATACCTTGCAAGCAATCTCAGACTTTCACCACGTATGCGGACAACCAGCCGGCGGTCACCATCCAAGTGTACGAGGGCGAACGCGCGATGACGAAGGACAACAACTTGCTGGGCCGCTTCGACCTGACCGGCATTCCTCCTGCGCCGCGCGGGGTGCCTAAGATCGACGTGACGTTCGACCTGGACGCGAATGGTATCCTGAACGTGTCCGCCAAGGAGAATAGTACAGGGCGCAGCAAGAACATCGTGATTAAGAATGATAAGGGACGGCTGTCGCAGGCGGAGATAGACAGGATGCTGGCGGAGGCCGAACGCTACAAGGAGGAAGATGATAAACAGCGGGAGAGAGTTGCAGCGCGAAATCAATTAGAATCGTATGCGTTTGGCGTTCGTCAAGCATTGGATGAAGCGGGTGATAAGTTAAGCTCGCAAGACAAGGATAATGCGAAACGCGAGTGTGATGAAGCATTGCGGTGGCTCGAAAACAACAGTCTGGCGGAGAAGGAAGAGTATGAACATCGGCTGAAGGAGCTCCAGCGAGTGTGCTCGCCCATCATGACCAAGATGCACTCAGGCGGCCAACCTTCGGGAGCTCATCAGGCTGGTCCACAGTACGGGAACTATGGACAACCGACTAACGACGGACCCACCGTGGAGGAAGTGGACTAAACCTCATTACCAGTAGTTACTTGATTAGTTGATGATTGATGAGTGATAATTATAATTGTTTTGAAAATGGTCAAATTAATGCTGATATTAAATGTGATTCTCAGTAGCTTTAATTTCAATAAATGATCTCAGTGAGTACCTATAATGTAAATATAAATTGTTGATTATTTAATAATTTGTAAATAATTTACGTTAAAACTCGAATAACTGCTGGTACAATAAATAAACCAAATATGTATTAAAATTAAAAACTGTTTTTATTTATTTATTTTCCCCATCCCAATTCATCAAAACTCCTTTCTAAAATTATTAACATTTTATTTCACAAGTATACACAAAACAAACACATGACACACAAAACACAATCGTGTTACTTATAACAATTATTACTATCTTTTAGCGCGTGGGTGACAGAGACAGTACCTTACAGTTTGCCTTACCTGTAAAGCGCTGTCTCTGTCACCCATCACGCCAAAAGATCCTTGTACGACTATAGGTAATGTTGTAGTGCTACATATTATATGCCATTAATCACAAGTAAGGTATACTACATAAAGTTACACACACCGTTAAAGGCTATTTTTTATTTTATCAAAAAATAAATTCAACCTAATCTCAGATTATTTGAACATTTTTTAGGAAAAGCAATATAATTATGTGCCTGAAACGGAGCATAATGAAGACGAAACATTGACATCCAAGCACAAAGGTGCACAATCTCTGACATACTTGTGTTAGTGGATACGCCAGGCGTGTTTTCGGCATTACTTAAGCAATTTATTTTTTAAATGTAAAATTGGAGATTTTCGCCGGGGGCCACTTTAAAATTCTTTAGTTTATTGCTCAAGGATTACGTACTGTGAATCCTAGTAAATTATGTATGTAGGCAATTTTTTTAAATATCGACGAAAGATTCAGAACACGCCTGGCGTGCTCAAGGCATTGTAATAGAAACTCGCAAAAACACGCGAGGAGTGTCGGTGGCACTGAACGTGTTAATTTCCACCAACAATATCACACAGCCACCACAGACACAATATAAGTCACAACAACATAATTTTTAATCCTTTTTTAATAAGTTTTGTCTATTTTATTATTTTTTACATACGAGTTACATATTAAACAAAGACATTCAACAATAGTATTGCAGGTGTATATAATAGGCGGAAAATTACCCTTATCAAACCATCTTCTTTTTGCCACAAAACCGCGCTTGCTTTAAGTTAACCCAGCCAGTCGTTCATGTAGGTTTGTGTATGTGGTGTGTTGTGTGCTTATGTGTGTAGTAGTTGTGCCAATGGGAAGGATTTTAAGAAAATGTTCCTTATGACACAACTAGTTGTGCATACCTAGTTCGTCCATCGGGAAGTTGCGGGATAGACAAGCTGGGTACCTACACTTCTTCTTTAAAGCTGGGCTTTGAGCTATATCTAAGTACGAACCGTGGTAGAAGTAATAGAAGGGCACACATCCACACAGCTGCAGCGCCAGACTGCCGCGACATGCCAGTCTGCAGGTGTTCGTGCTGTATACCTGGAAAGGGAGACTTATCTGTTTTATTTGAAATTTGTCTTCCAATCACGAGTGAATAGGCTTTAACTATAAAGTGCGCTTTACCATCCAAGACTACATAACCACTTACCATCAGATGGAAATGATTCCACAGGAGCTTACAAGTACCTATTAGCATTTGCCATTGTATTCAGATATAATGTATTCATGTATCATGTCAGATGTATTCCTAAATCGTAATCCATACTAATATTATAAACGCGAAGGTAATATTATCAACTAGGCACACTATTAAGGTAACTAACCCAGGGTCACACATCAGTTACTTAATTTTTCAAAAACAACCCCTAAGGGGTTGACATAGGGAATGAAAATGGAAAAAATGAATTTCATCAAAGCCGTGGTTGGAGAGCTAATCATGATTATATTTTTTAATAACACTCCGTGAATCTTTGTTAATAATACTCCGTGGTCCATTTTCCGCCCCTCATGCCTCTCGCATGCGGTGTACTCCTTGCACGCTCGCTTACCGCACCTCTAGTAACACATAGAGGACTATGTGTCTGCCTATGTATGTATATATGTATATATGTGACTATGTATGTACCTGTCGCGTATGGTCTGTAGGCTCGTCAGTATACAAGCACCGTCGCCGTCGCCGCTGCAGCTGCCAGACCCCAGCCCCGGCGCGCGTCTCGGACACACCCAGCTCCGTAAACCGGTTCAGCGTGATGTACGTCCGCGACGGCGCTGACGTCATGTCCGCCACGTCGTACGGCGAGTGGACGTAGAACTTGGTGGTGGTGTTATGAATTGAAAAAGGAAAGATGACGGTGGTATAGGTATAGGCGTTTTCAGCAAGTAATGTATGCTACTACACTAATAATAAGTAATGACAGGTAAACCCGATGGTGGTATAGGTGTTTTCAATAAGTAATGTACGTACACTACTACTTACTGACACTAATAAGTAATTCTGTACGACAAGTAAGTCTGTCAACAATTCAACATAAATTGTAATATCGTGAGTACCCGTTACAGTTAAATAGTTCACTTAGTTAATTAGTCAAAATTAATCTTTAATACGGGCGGAAAGCTGGTATTTATGTGGGTTGCATTTGTATGAATTCTATAACGAACGCGAGCGAACTACTTAGAGATTATTTATGATACATCCTGTTTTTAATGAATAAAGCTGTGAGTATTTAACAATCACAAGAAAAACATGAATTGATACTCACATCAACGTTATTGAACACCTCGAACATGATGTAACAGCTCATTGAGGAGTACTTGCAGGTGTACGGCAGCAGCTCGGAGTAGTTTGTGCTGGGCTTACTGCTGGATAGTACCAGGATACCAGGGTAACATAGAACAAAGGAAGGTAACAAGAACATTGCTTTGGAACATTTCGGTATGACTTGGTCCGCTTCCTGGCTTATTAGAACAGTACGGAAATGACGATTAATTCAGTAACTGCATGCGTCTACATCATATTTCTGAGAGTTTTAATACAAATTTTGAAACTGTGGATTATCTGGTCGTGTTGATGGCAAGCAAGCCCGTATCATAAGAAATCTGTTTCAGTACAATTTGGCCCCTTCTGGAAAGGACATTGAGTCCATGGCTCTATATTTTTAACCGACTTCAAAAAAAGGAGGTTCTCAGTTTGACCTGTATGTTGTATGTATGTATGTATGTATGTATGTATGTATGTATGTGTGAATGTATGTATATTTTCAGCATCGTGTTTATCACACTTAGGAGAAGGATTTAGGTATTTAACTGTAATAAACGCGTTTAACTGAACCGATTTTTACTTTTCAGCGTTAAAGTCGGTTCTATTTTGTTAAAAGTTATCCAATATTTAAATAAAAAGCATAAAACAATATTAACCTAACTATATTAACCGAGGGTGAATTTGCGGGAACTTGCAAGTGTAGGTATAATTAGTTATATTTAAAAATAATAATATTAGAAATACCAACAAAATTATAAAAAATTCAAGTGTAAAAATGTAAATAGGTGGTTTTCTAATTCCCGTACCGGGAATCGAAACCGAGCCTCCTGGGTGAAAGCCAGGTATCCTAGCCACTAGACCATACGGGATTGCAGTAAACTGTTCAAAATAGTACAATACATTCAATAAGTATTTTATTAACAAAAACTAAATTATTAAGTACCTACACTTTAAAAAATCATAATGTGTACCCTTGTTAACTTTAACACACGCACGTGATGACTGATGACACTTCTTGTTGTGATCGAAAGGTGCTTGTAGTCTGGTCCCACCCATATAAAACTGAGCGACATCTGACGAGTAGTTTTTGAGTTATCTGTACTTATCGCTTTTGAAGTCGGTTATTCTTTTGTAAAAAGTTAGTTATGTTATTTATAAAATATGGTAAGTATCCAGACCTTAACGCCACGTCGGCGATGGCCAGAGAGTTGGTGACGTAGCATACCCCGGCCTCCGTCATCACAGGCATCCATTTGGCGATTATGTTTAGAGATGTGGACGTCTTCACCTGCTGCTCCAACATTACCTGGAGACGAATCATTGTACTGTGTAAGTACCTAAGTGTTAGTATGAACTACCACATAAAAAATACGTGAGTATAGTAGGTAGAACACTCAGTTGGAACGAAGTTACATCGTCTGACAGGTGACTTACCTGACCTGATAGCGGGCACCGCATTAGCTGTAAATTATATAATAATTGCTTTTTACAAAAAAAAATAACCGACTTCAATCTTGATAAGTAGAGATAACTCAAAAACTACTCGCCAGATGGCGCTCAATTCAACATGTAAGTCTAAAGTTCTCGTCACTACAAATTAATCAAGCCCAAACACTAGATAACTGCAGTAAATCGTTGAGGAGTTCCCTCGACTGTCTTTCGGCTTCATCAGATCGACTCCAGATCTTCATGAAATGGTAGCGCTTTAATGTACTTAGGTATGATAACATGAACAAACACACTAGTTGTCCATACAATTTTCGAAAGTTCCCCTCGATTTCTCTGAGATGCCATCATCAGATCCTGGTGTCCTTATCAAGGGACCCCACTGCGCATATCTACTTTACAAAAAAAAAGAATTATCAAAATCCGCCCATAAACGACGAAATAATCGCTGAACGTACATAAAAAAAGCATATAGGTATACGGTCGAATTGAGAACCTTCTTTTTTGAAGTCGGTTAAAAACTGATTGACCAATAAGCGCGCATCTATGACTGAGCTCAGCCAATAGCATACATTTACATGTCCGTCGCGCACAAATCTTACACTTTTAATTTTCTAGCGGTGCGAACGGTGCGATATGAAACTTCATTCCAACGACAAACGTAATCGTCTAGTACTTACTCGTTTTCAGTTGGTAATTAAGATATTGCTACGTTACATAAAAAATTGTAGGTTCACACCTACTGGGAAGCATTTTTTAATCCTTCAGTTTCAAGAAGTAATCAAGCCAATCAATACTCACATCAATAACCAGCTGCTTCAAATCGACGTCCAAGGTTTCATCGTCAGCAAATTCGGTGTACCCTTCCAGGTGGAAGAGATCAGAATTGGCCACAGTGGTTACAAAGCGCTGGTAGTAGCTGTACTTCTCGTCATCTGGAGACACCTTCCAGCGGGACTGAATGGCTTGTTCTAGCTTGGTCGGATCTACACGGTCCTAGACATAGATATTTATACCTACTTATACTCCGTTCGCGTTCGAAATGGAATTTGTTTTAATTTCGTCCCACACAATAGCTAGCTTCCGCTCCGCAACCGTGATTGCGTTTTATTGTAGATTGCCGATTGCCAACGAGAGTTTAAAATGCTTTATGTGAATTTTGCCTACAAGCTAAATTTAACTGCGAGCACACTATCTATTGTACCCACTATTTATTGTACCCACTATCGGAACCTATAGGTGCCCCGCAGGGTATAATGGTTCTCCTCTCACAACACAATGTGTACGGGTTGTCACTATGTCACAATAGGTACGAGTTTTAGACGTTACATAGCTTCACGGAATAGTCAATAACGCCTTGTTTACTATTCCTCAATATATGGGACACTTGTTTGTGTGTGCTATCCATGTGTGTATGCAAGAACTCTACAGCGAGTGTGTAAGAGTGTGAGAGTGTAGTCACGTCAGACGCCATAGCTACCACATGGCAAGCGGTGACAGCCGGCAAGCTGAAGTTCCAGTTGCGGAAATCCTTCTCCAGCGTGACCACGGTGGGGTTCTCCTGGTAGCGCTGCAGCTGGCCCAGAGAGAGCTCCGTCATGGCCCATAACGACGCGCACAGGACGCCGATCCATAGCAATCTAGGAAGGATATTTTGAATAATTTGGATTGTATCGGAAAAATATCTGCCGCGGTCAGAATTGAACCCGGGATCCCTCGCTTTGCAGTCAGGTTTACACCAACTATTTTAATATGGAATTAGTTTTAATTACATCCCAATATCCTAAGATCCCTTCTTATCATTTCTTAATCATTAACTTGTAGTATCATAAAAATGGGGTTTAGCTCATTTTAAAATAAAATAATTTAAAATCTACAAGTGGACCACACCCTGTAACATATCATTTCGGAATCTGGGTGAAATGGGCTAGTTTTTTTATTATTTTGGCATTCAAGCCACCATACAATTCATTTTTTTAACCACGGCAAAGTAAAAGTCAGGAATGAAATTTGAAAAGCGTAACATTTTAGTATTTTGCGCTAAAGAAATCGAACGCAAATATTGTTTGAATAAAGAATGTCTGGTACGACGCGAGGGCCCCGCCAGCTGAATAATAAAAAAAGAAATCAAATTAAGATTTCGTTTTCAAATTAAAATTAAGTTTTCGTGCATTTTTACGTATTATTTTCTATTATTTTCTATTATATACCTATATAATTATATTATTTTCTCATAGTGGGTGATGAAAAGTAGAGTGTATCACTCGGGTGCAAGTATATTTTTGGCTCGGGCGACGTACTTTGAATCCCTCGCTACGTTCGGGATTCTACTAAAGAATACTCTAGAATCCCTCACTTCGCTCTGGATTCAAAAAACGCCCTCGCCGAAAAAATATTACTTTGCACCCTTGTCATACAATCTACTATTAAAACTTTGAAAACGTCGAATATCTCGGAAACGGAAGGACTTTTACTGAACATAACATGTAATTATCTGTACCAGCCTGATGCCCTCTACACGTAGGTACCAATAAATTATGCAAATAACAGATGGACGTAAACTTTCACCAGAATAGTAGAATAATAAAGAGGTCTTTATGCCTGGCTGCCAACAAGTTGCAGCCATGTGCCTAATGGCTTTTTACTTTTTAGGACGTCTAGGTGTATATCTTGAGCTTGGAGTATATTTTATATAAATAACAGATGCATGTAAGTTCTCCCCAGAAAGTAATTTTTTTTCTCGTTAATTAAACATACTAGCGGCCATTTTTCGATAGGCACACCAGGCAAACCTTTCGTTGCCTAATTTTTTTTTTTTTTATTGAATTAAGGTAGCAAAAGAGCATGCAGCACCACCCTTCCGCTGCCGCCCATGGCAATTGTGACCGACTTAGAACAAGACCCAATTTAGGGACTAGGGTGGTTAGTCCAATTAGTAGATGTTAGAATGTTAGATAGTTAGAATGTTAGTTGGTTAGTTTATTAATAAGTGTGAGGACAGGGACTGTTAGTGATAGTTAGTCCTGTTAGTTAATATTAGTATTGTCCAGTTAGTAATGATTAGTGTGAGTCTTGTTCCAATTCGGTCACAGATGCGTTGCTACCCCTGAGGTCTGAGATGGTCGCCTCTAAAAAAGTGAACCGGCTCCACACCTTCCTATCCGGAACACAATTGCTCTTAAAAACAATTATTATGACGGTAGGAATGAGTACCTTGGCGAAATACTCGATGCATGCAATAAAAGTGTTATGGGATCTTAGACCACAAACAAATGTCAGCTTTCCGCCCCTGTCATTAAGGTAGGTTGCAGGTTGACGATGACAATTTAAAATGCCGTAAGTAAATTTTGCTTGCAAGCTAAATCGAACTGTGAGTACACGGAATAATTTTCTTGACTATACGCGACTACTTTCGCGTTCGTTCCATAGCTGACTTTGCAATAAAGTTACCAATTCAATTCTCTAACTACCTATTTACCTCTCGGTCCAATGGCGCCCAGGAGCGGCGATGTGGCTGAACCCCTGAATACTGGTTTCCAGACAGAAATCTTTGCCACACAGCACTACTTTTTGCCAAAGACTCTTCCTTCTCGAATTACGGCCATATTTACGTTTGTCAAACATTTTCACCGACGCCAGATACTTATTCATATGCGATAATTCTAAACGGCTTGCTTGTTTTACTATTTAATAAACTGTATGCTTACGTATAAAATAGAAAGCCTGTCTGTTTGTTACATTATATCTTAATCATTATTAAAGTTTTATTTGCAATGTGCAGTAGGGGGTAGTTTTTCGCTAGACTGATTTAAAACCTCACTTTGCGATATGGATTTCAACTTTCATATGGAAGTTGCAGGGCACAGTGAGTGTTTTGTGTGCAGTTATATCTACCTACCTAAGTAGTTTTAAATTCAATAACATGGAAAGTCCATTACGATTGTTTGTAATTGATGCATGTTGCATGACGACTTCACAAACTCATATAAGTTTTTATAAAAAATAGATAATAGGTAATAAATAGGTGTACTTTTAAATTAAACGAAAAAATTGTAAAGTCACATAGGTATTATAGATAGAATAATGATGCCTGCTGTGCTGACACATCATCTACCTATTAGTGATATTTTGTATATTTCCATTCCATGGATACCTATTCACAGCTAAAAATGATATCATTTTTAACATATCATAACAAAAATATTTATAAATGGCTTACTAGGTAGGTACTCGTCAAAACGCTAGAAAAATGAATCAGTTACCTACTTAGAAATTAAGTAACACTATGAATCTTCTGAGACTAGAATTGTTTGATACTTTATCACCTCTATTCCAGGATGAAAAGGTTTAGAATCGCTTGGCATATTTGTGATTTCTAACGTTTTCAGACTATTTCAATATCCGTTACAGTTACTAAGCGTAATATGATATTATCACGATTGTACACATTGTACCCTGAACACGACAAGTTTCGACTTTAGTCATTTTAGAAGTACCTAATAGGCAATAGTGGGTAAATAAGTAGGTTCTGCAGTCATAGCCAATTCCAGGATTACTCAAGATTCATATAACACACAGACTTATAAAACAACCAGACCTAACATCCTTTTCAGTTTTCACCACTACAAAGACGTATGAAAGAAATAGTTTTAATTCATCTCTTTCTCTCCCATGACACGTACAAAGTCTATCTCGTTTTATTTTTGTTGTTGCAATACTCACGCACACATAGACAAAATGGGGTTGAAGCACTTTCGCCATTTTGATAAGATACAAGAAGCACGAGAAGAAGTATGAGAACCATAGACAACAATAGACCATGAACAGTAGACCATGAATGTTTTGTATGGAGAATGTCAATGTGTGCAGCATGTCTATGTAGTTGTAACTGGCACGCTTTTTTTCTCCCAAATGTTAGGTCTGCTTATTTTTTTAATAAGTCTGTGGTATAACTAAGTATTATGTAAGTAGTGCTAGTGATAAGCGTACATTGTATAATTTAGGTCTAAAATAAAAAGCAACATAAATTTAAACTTATACCTATCTACATTTTTTGTTTACGAGAATTAGTTGTAACAAAATAATTGAGTTTCTATAAACGAAAAAGAGAGATGCTGAATTAAATCCGGTATTATCGCTATTACCGGTTTAAATAGATCTGTATGGCTGTATGGTTCGTCTTTGTAACAGAACCTGCGTTGCCCTCCGTACTTGCACTCCAAATCAAATATGGCCGATCGATATTAGCTTATCAGATAACGCGTCGACTGACTCCAGCTCTACTTACTTATATCAATGACATAACTGTATCATGAATAATATTTAAAGAAAGACCTACTGCTCTAATACTAATAAATAACTAATACCTAAGGATCGTTAACAGTCCCTGCCGAAATCCGCTTAAGTACCTCTACATAGTTATTATATTAGTTACCTACTTACTTAAAACTGACCACTTAACACTATAATTTGATTCAATGATGTTAAAGGTTAAAATATCTAATACCTATATAAAAATGGACTGCCTGCCTTATTGACTCATCATCGCCCTGCCTATATCATATTTTGAGCTACAGAGCTAAAATTTTGCACAAAGATTAGGTATGTAACGTAGGCTAGTGATAAGAGAGGATTTTTCGAAATACCTACGGGATAGGGAATAAAATGACCCATTTTATTTACCCATAAAATAGCGTCTGACGTTCGGCTCGATATACCTACGAAAAATATGACACAAAGCGTCCACGCTTTTTTCACAATAATACTAGTATTTTTCGTTCATTATTTTTTTAAGCTTTTTAGTTTTTTTTTAACTATATTCATTTTTCAGTTTTTAGTTTCGTATGCTATAAAGCCCAAGGAAGGAGGCAGCATGCGCGCGCAATCGAGAGTTACAAACATACAAACTTACATACAGGTGAAGCTAATAAAAGCGTGTCAAAAAATTAGAGAGAGAAGTGACTTGACAAAATCCTACAATACAACAGCTGTAGCGCGTGTGTAAAATTGCGTTGTTTACAGGTTATGCCTTTAATTTCGTTTTGGAATACTTACATGTTCTGCAAGCAAAGCTGCGGGTAAAAGCTAGTTTGTGTAATAATATAAGTTTTCCAATCAAATAACAATGGATGGCCACATTGTTTTTGGAGAACCATTTATATCAATATTTATAAAGATGTATGTCTACATACACATATCTGTATTTCTACATAAACGTCTACTTTTACAAATTAAAACAGTCTCCATTTCTAGCCCCTTTCTACTTTTACTAAACACCATTTTCTAAAAACTAAGCAGGAAAATGTTTATGTTTTTAGTGAATGTTTTCGAAATGATAAAAGAAATTAAGTACGCACTCGGATGGAAAGTTCTATTTTAAATCTACTATCTTATTGTGATGATAACAATGACAGTCAGAATATATTCTAGGAATTGCTATCTGAACTGAAATTCCTAGATAAAATTAAGAAAATAAGATCTTTGACGTGTGTTCCCGAGTTAAAATGGTTTGTTGATTCTAACATTTCTAAATCTCTCTTGCTATTAGTAGGATAGTACCTGGTTGACCGAGCTTTGCTCGGTTGAAAATTATATTTAGTATGAATCGCATACTGATAAAATATGAATAATGTTCTTCGATCTTTCCGACATAATATGAGTTTAAAAAGAATTGCGTGTACTTATGTACGCACGTAAGAAGTTATACTTCTTTGGCATCATTAATAATAAATATTCAACGTTAATAATTTTGACAGCTGTCATCCGAAATGTAGGTCTCAACCAGACCTACAACTTTCCCAAAGACACCAGTGCTCCAGGAGCAGCCGTTGCCGGGATATCTCGGTTCGAAGTTTGACAGCTGTCATTGGAAATGTAGGTCTTGACGAGACCTACAACTTTCCCAAAGACACCAGTGCTCCAGGAGCAGCCGTTGCCGGGATATCTCGGTTCGAAGTTTGACAGCTGTCATCCGAAATGTAGGTCTCAACCAGACCTACAACTTTCCCAAAGACACCAGTGCTCCAGGAGCAGCCGTTGCCGGGATATCTCGGTTCGAAGTTTGACAGCTGTCATTGGAAATGTAGGTCTCAACCAGACCTACAACTTTCCCAAAGACACCAGTGCTCCAGGAGCAGCCGTTGCCGGGATATCTCGGTTCGAAGTTTGACAGCTGTCATTGGAAATGTAGGTGTTGACGAGACCTACAACTTTCCCAAAGACACCAGTGCTCCAGGAGCAGCCGTTGCCGGGATATCTCGGTTCGAAGTTTGACAGCTGTCATCCGAAATGTAGGTCTCAACCAGACCTACAACTTTCCCAAAGACACCAGTGCTCCAGGAGCAGCCGTTGCCGGGATATCTCGGTTCGAAGTTTGACAGCTGTCATTGGAAATGTAGGTCTCAACCAGACCTACAACTTTCCCAAATCGAAATGATACATTAAAAAATATCGATATTTCTTGGGTGATATATATCGATACATTTGAAAAATATCGATACGATAAATATCCATTTGCCCACATAGAGATTACAGCGCCATCTAGTTTCATACTACTGAAATTTCAACACGTTACAAACAGTACCTCATAGAAGTTATCCTAATGTTTCATAGATGGCGTCAGTATGATGTTTACAAACAGTACCTCAAAGAAGTTATCCTAATGTTTCATAGATGGCGTCAGTATGATGTTTTTAAAATCTCTTTATCTCCGGAACCGAGCTTTTCTCGAACCTGGGACCTTGATAAATCGATTCCTTGAGCCGAAAACCCCCTAATCTGTAACTTTCATGAAAATCTTTGCAGCCGTTTCCGAGATCGTGATTATATATATACATATAAATAAATATACAAGAATTGCTCGTTTAAAGATATTAGATATTTACAAATTGTTATATAAAAACATTATAAGAAAGATCTGATGATCATATGGGTAAACATCCATTTTTACCATTCTAAACAACCCGGGAAATATCTAATAGCTTAAAAAACTCTATTTCGTTATCCTACTTATCATGTTGTCTTTTACGCTTTTTGGTCTACGATTCTACGTAAAGACGTTTAAGGTTTTACCACTAGAGCACCTTGCAAAATTTTAAGAACTTTAGATCTCATTTATCGCACTCACACAAGAACAGGAGCGACTTGCTGCAAATCCTTACTAATATTATAAATGTGAAAGTGTGTTTGTTTGTTTGTTTGTGACTCTTTCACGTCGCAACATGGCTATTATATGGTATGGTTTATGTGTGTGGGGATAGTCAGGAGGGTGGAGAGTGACGTAGGCTACTTTTTACCGTGGAAAACATCTCATTTCCATGGAAAGATCGAGGTTTTGTTAGTTGCAAGATATTTAGTTCCGGATGTTGTTATTAGATGGCGTTAGTAAAATTCATTTGCAAGTTCTGAATCACGCTATCAAATACTATATGTAATTTACTTAAGTCATAGGCAAATTTTATAGGCTACTTTTTAGCTGAGATTCCTACGGGCGCGGGACCTACGCAGCTGTTACCTACGGGTCCCGATCCCGAAGCGAAGCGCCGGCGCCGCGGCGGTTCTCTAGTATATGAAATATAAATAAGTATAAGTATGAAAAAGAGACAAATACATACATACCACTGTAATGATACTAAGTACTTATGTCTCGCAGTGATGCAAATTTTTTAGCTTTGAAAATTTCTTTCTTGTCATAATCATAATTAATTATTGCTTTTTACAAAAAAAATAACCGACTTCAACCTCGATAAGCAGAGATAACTCAAAAACTACTCGCCAGATGGCGCTTAATTTAACATGTAGGTGTAAAGTTCTCGTCACTACAAATTAATTAAGCCCAAATAAGTACTAGATAACTACAACAGTAAACCGTTGAGGAGTTCCCTTGACTGTCTTTCGGCTTCATCAGATCGACTCCAGACCTTCATGAAATTGTAGCGCTTTCATGTACTTATGAAAACATTAACAAACACACTAGTCGTCCCTACAATTTTCGAAAGTTGCCCTCGATTTCTCCGAGATGCCATCATCAGATCCTGGTGTTCCTTTTAAAAGGACCCCACTACGCATATCTACTTTACAACAAAAAAAGAATTATCAAAATCGGCCTATAAACGACGAAAAAATCGCTGAACAAACATAAAAAAAGCATATATACGGTCGAATTGAGAACCTCCTTCTTTTTTGAAGTCGGTTAAAAAGTCACCACGCTTTGTTCTTAAGCTATTTGTGCCTAGCTAAATCTAAATCTCCCTTGTCACATAATCACTACGAGGATCCATGAGTTTTAGCTGTTGTAATCCATAATTTGATCCGTACGTATTAGTGTTCTTTAGAATATTATGGCTAATAGTCAGGTATTTTGTACACCATGTAGTGATTCATTGTGAAGGGCGGAATTATCGACAATCCTAGGAGGCGGCAAATTAATAATAATCCATAATAATAATCCATATTTCACAATGTAAACCTTTGGAAACCGTACGTACTTCCCAATACATTTATTGTTAGATATAAATGCGAAATTAACACTGATTTTCATAAAATTTTGGTACTGAATCTATAGGTTGGATCTTGGGAAATAAATATAAGTCATTTTTTATTACTTACTGAATTATCCCTTAGCGGGGTGACAACGTGGAAGGGATATAACGTTTTGGTAAAATGTCGCTACCCTCAACTTAACTTATGCTTTACGGCCCTAGTTTTACCTAATAAAACGTACAATCAGAGATGGAAAAAGTCATGATTGCACATTACAGTTTACTCCTGGAAGCACGGAAATCTTTTGCTAAAAGGGCCGCTGTAAGTGGGCGTGCAAGGAGTGCAATAATCGTCCATTGCAATTTTCAATTTACCCATATCTACCTATCCAAGACCGCCGATATCCCGTTCTATAATCCCACCATTTAATCTTGTCAATAAAGCGCATTCCTCTTTTCCTACTATGTGCTACTAAGTATCAACAGTTTGTTCAAATATAACATAAATTAATATAACTATTATATTGTTCACTAGTAGAATAACCTATTGTGGTTATAAAATCAATGTTTAATATACCGTAATCTACTTACTGAGATAAGTAAGTATGTAATAAATGAGTGACAATGTGAGTTTCCAGTTGAAGAGTTAAATCAATCCATTTATGACCTTCTTAATCCAGGGCGTTCCTGTGATTTAGTTAATTAGTCCAATCCAGTTTTTGGTTGTTAAAGCCATTCGAAGAGTTCTTTTCCTTACTCATCAGTTCATCACAATGTTTTGGGATGTAAGGGGCTCCGTCTTTGAGTGTGTAGTGCAACCTACATACCTACTTCATCGTAATAATTACAACTTTCTAAAATATTTAATTAACCTACTCAGAATCTAGTGTCCTTACATATTTTATTTCATAAGGGTTATGCATAACAGTTTCTTTTATTATTAATATTATGAGTACTAATAAAACATTTATAGATATGTTACGTGGATTTCACAACTCAATATACTTACTAACTTTATGGCGTTTACTTATTTTATTGATGATAGATTTTATTGATGATAAACAATATGAGTCCTAGAGTGCGCCCTAGTGAGCCGCCAAGGCACATATCACTTACTAGCGCGTTATCTCTTTATCAGTAAGTACGATATCACCCACCTTTACACTGAATTTCGAAACGTTGATAAGATTTCACGACAAACACGACAGGCCCAGTTTTAAATAAGCTTCACCTCTATTAGCACAGTATCAAACGCTTCAGTATAATCGGACGCGTCACGGGTCACGGGCGTGGTTTTGCAAATTCAAATCTGGATTTTGTGTGAAGTGTTTGTGTGTAAAATGGGGTTGCAAGTGTTTTGTTTAGCTGTTTTTTTAATTAGCAGTGTATCTGCTCAAATACGTAAGTAAATGTTATGTAATACCTGGAAACTGTTGACAAATTCTTCATTTGACTCGAGTAAAACCTGAATAAGGACATCCTTAACTTTTTTGTTTTAGTTGTCCGTAAATATTGTTGAAATTAAATGTACAATATTTTGGGTTATTCCCACTGGTCAGATTGATTGGCAGTTATTGTAAAAGGTAAAATACCTTCACTTTTCCACAGTTAAGGGCAAGCCCTTTGAAACAAATAATACATATTTCATATCAAACCTTAATTGAGCTTACTAGATTGTTATCATCCCATATACCTATATTGATTGTTTAATCTTGGAAATTATCTATAACTGAATGTTACGAGTACGTACTATCCATTTTTGGGTCCCACTAAATCTTCCCTAAAGGCGTCACTCCGTCCAATGTTGAGAGAGCTGTAGCAACCTTTAATTCCGACGGGACTTAACAACCTGAGAATCAAAAATATTCTAAAAATAATGATGATCTAAGTAATGTTTGCATTAGTACTGACCAAAAGCTGGTAGGTACTATGTATCCAAATGATTAGTTACTGGTTTTCATAGGTTTATTATATTACCAACAGTTTATGCTAAATCTATGCTGGTTTTAGAGTTCCGGTAGGCAATTCCAAAAGCATATATACCCTCTGCACTTCTTGTCTTAGTTTGTATAGACATTCAGTACCTACTCATTCTTAAGATAACTACCTACTTCGTGTACACGTTTTTAAGTATACCTACCGATAGTTTAAAGAATATAGCACTTTTGCAAATATAAAAAAATCCACTTGAAAATTCTCTCTCATGGTAAACAGAAAAAAAACATATTAAAATTTATTAGTACTCAGCTGACCCGGCAGGCATGGTCCTGCAACATATAGGTAGGTATGTATATTTGTTAAGTTGACGCCTTCACTTCGCTTACCTACAGGGTAGTACTGTGGACTGTGGTAGTAGCTAGGTACAGTATAATTTAGAATCTTTTTACTTGGTAGGTACTACCCACAACCCACAAGGGTAGGTACCAGTATTATTACCTGCACTGGAGCTGCATTTGTCCGTAGCTGTGTATAGAAGCTAACCTTTAGATACGAGTAGGTACCAGGACTCTTAAACTAACATTGCCCTATTTTTGGTGTAAAAAGAGTTCTCCTTCAGGGCTGGCGTTGCACTGGTGACTCCCCTGGTGTTGCTCGTGTCCATAGGCAGCAATGACTACTTAACCATCAGGTGGCTCGTCTGCTTTTACGTCAGTCCTTCAGGCTATAAAAAGATAATTAGTAGATTTTTAGGAAACAAAAATTATTTATTGTTTTATACAATTATTGCTTTTAACAAAAAAAATAACCGACTTCAACCTTGATAAGCAGAGATAACTCAAAAACTACTCGCCAGATGGCGCTCAATTCAACATGTAAGTGTAAAGTTCTCGTCACTACAAATTAATCAAGCTCAAACACTATTAGATAACTGCAGTAAATCGTTGAGGAGTTCCCTCGACTGTCTTTCGGCTTCATCAAATCGACTCCAGACCTTCATGAAATTGTAGCGCTTTAATGTACTTATGATAACATGAACAAACACACTAGTCGTCCATACAATTTTCGAAAGTTCCCCTCGATTTCTCTGAGATGCCATCATCAGATTCTGGTGTCCTTTTCAGCGGACCCCACTGCGCAACTGCGCATATTATCTACTTTACAACAAAAAAAGAATTATCAATAATCAGCCCATAAACGACGAAAAAATCGCTGAACACACATAAAAAAAAGCATATATACTCGTATGTATACGGTCGAATTGAGAACCTCCTGGCTCCTTCTATTTTGAAGTCGGTTAAAAATAAAATAATTGTACTTCTACCATAGTGTAATTTCTAGCTGAACAATATGTTACTAAGTGTAGTGTTTCCAATATTCCACAAGCATGATGTAATGTATCACCAGAACCACTTATCTACGAGTACAAACTCATACTCAGCCATTCATTTCACTGATTATCCATATCGTAAACATCTTACCTGTAACAAAATAGTAATAAATCTACTTAAACATAGAAATAAAATAAGCCATGCAATTACTAAGTTGTTCATATGTTTAAAGTACTTGTTATTTAACTTTTAACCGACTTTAAAAAAGAACAATTACTTACTTTTGAGATTATAAGTAAGTAAGTAGGTATGTAGGTAGCAAGACGGGCAATTTAGTATTTCCGTTCTTACAACTTCGGTAGTAGCAAAGGGAAAAAAATTCCGATATTACACTACTGCTAGGCTATTCTGTAAGGATTATCTTTGACATCTCGATAGCTGAATCCGCGGTGAGATTTTAATTTTGACGTACATCGCGTTCTGTTAAAATTAAAATCGACGGCAGCGCCAATCAAGCTCGTGACAGAACTCACCTGAGTGAGCTTCGATATCGAATTTGTTTCTTACAGAATAGCTGTGCTGATAGTAATACTGGTAGTAACACGGGCAATACACCGATTTGAAGACACCCACATCACCGAACGGATGCACTGGCGCTAGCAATTTATTTATATCATAATAAATGACGAACCGAAGCATGTCCTGCTCTGTAGAGGAATGTTTACGATGTCCCCACTTTCATGTACAAGTAATTTCTCATTTTTAAACCCCGACGCAAAAACGGTGTTATAAGTTTGACAAGCGGCACCATAGCTTCTGATTAACCGATTTGAGTGTGGTTTTTTAAAGCCAGTCTGGTTCGCTTGCGGTGGTTTTTAGCTATGTTTGGTAGAAATTGATCCAGCAGTTTGAAGATTATATTTTTTCCAAAATGATAAGTAGACAGTTTTTGGCAGAAAAATGAATTATTGGCGTAAAATTGAATTAATGGCCTTAGCGAGCTCATTACCTAGACAAGTTTTTAATCGAGGGTTTTTAAATATTAACAGTTAAATATTAACAGTTCTCCATTTTTTAAAGGTACTGTAGACTAAAAGAATAACTGTGCTTGGTAGAGGTGATTTATATTTTTATTATTTCCATAAAATGTGTTGTTATCGTAGATTTATTATATAGGGTGTTTCAACCAGAACTTTGTTTTTCAACTGCAAGACTGCAACAAACAACGACAACATCATAGTTTTGACATTTTAGTTTTTCGATTCGATTACGTATTCTTTGTATAGTGCCACCAACTTATCTGTTCAGTAAACGGCGTCGCTAGTGCAGCGTTTAATGTTACCATTTATATAATAAAATTTGCCGACTGTAGAGGGAGCTCAACAACTTTGAGACCTATGATTTTTACCAGATAAAGCATGTTGCGCATAATTCGATGGAAAATGATGATAAAGTCTTTCCGACTAATATATGTAGATACACAACTTGGGCTGTGGCTTAAACTACCATGCAATAACTGCAGTAACATTATCATTATCTCAATCCATCAGGGCCCATTATTAACCACTAGGCTATCACCGCTACAATTTTAATCTTTATTTTAATCTCTATCAATATAATTATGTGAATAGAATTATAACTTTAAATATTCAAAAGTTGAAAAGTTTCTCAATAATTTTCAACACCTATATAAGTACGTTACGAACTACGACAGTGTAGGTATGCTAAATCTATGTTTGTTACCGTTTTGTTTTCGCGCGAAAAAATTTAAAGTAACGCTCAATTTACGTTAAAAGTCTAAAGTCCTCCAGGAGTCAAGTTGACACGGAAAATAATTGCACCCATTACAAGGATATGAATCATCGGCCTACCCTTTTATTAGAACTCTTATCACCATGCAATGTTGATGACTTATGACAATAATTTTATAGATATCTACAACGGATACCTTAATGATAACTAAGAAATAAGCACTTACTTACATGAATAAAACCTGTAAGACGTTTCTATACTATGTGACCCATTTTTAGTATAGAAACGTCTTACAGGTTTTAGTCATGTAAGTAAGTGCTTATTTCTTAGTTATCATTAAGGTATCCGTTGTTCCACCCCCTCCCCCAATTCTACCCCTTGGTACTTAACTTGTAATATTTACCAATTTCAATTCAATTTCTATTGAGTTGATAGGTACCTAATATCAATTTGATATTGACTGTAAAATAGATAGGTAAGTACCTACCGAACGCAATATTGTCCCTAAATTTTTGTCTTCTTTTTGACTTCCAGATCGAGTATGCCTGTCAGACAATCGTGAATGTTCAAGCTTGGAAAGAGACGACAGTCAAGTCACCTGCTCAGTGGTAGAGTCCAGGTAAACATTATTAAACATACATCTAACATCCTCGTCCCCTATGCAGCAGCTTTGGTCAACCATAAATTTTATACCTGAATAGTTGACAAATGACCTGAAAGTTAATTGATATCTTGTCTGCGTGCCGACTATGGACGTTACTAGCACCAAAGGCATCAGTAAGGTGGCTAAGAAAAAAGTTTGGGATCTGCCGAATTCTGGGTTCAGTATCAAATCAAATTCAGCCTATTACCTAAGCTCTTAAAAATTTTCACGGTTGATTGTCATATCGAAGGACTCTAACAGAAGGTTGGTGTAGCTAACCAATGGGTAAAAATACCTTACCACCATGTGGGAGTACTTTCGGGTCTAAACTTCACATCCTTGTTTGCCGTTCAGCATGGTGCAAGAAAAGTAGGATTATCCTAAGGGATAAGCTCCTAGCATTATCACTATAACTAAAACCTTTTTATCTGCCGTAAAGTTCATGCTAAAAATATCGTTTGGTTTCAGAGTTGACTGCGCGCTCAGACTTACACAAAGCACTGCTGACTGGGGTGTGTTCACCGAAGAGGAAACCTTGCTGTTAGCTCAAATACAACCGCAGGAAAACCGCGTGGTTGCCACTATTAGAGATGTGAATAGAAATGGTAAGTGTTAGCACGATTATCAAGGACTTATAGAAAATAGAATATGATAATAAGAATGTGGCTAAGGGAGAATACTTACAGTCTGCTGGTTTGCGCCGGCTCTAAGATTCAATCTACTGAGCTAAGCAACAGGGCGTGTTGTCGTTGGTAGGGGTAGGGTGTTCGGCTGTGACGAAATATCTTGAGCTTTCCATGCCTCAGGGGGAACGAAGTACCGTCAGTGCTGGTTTTTATCAATAGATAGCAGTCATTAGGCTATGATGGATGCCTTCGAGATTCGAGAGTTCGGACGGTATCAATCCGAACTAGAGCAACGTGGCGAAATATGCACTAGGCCTCTTTACTGAGGAAAGACAGGAAAAAGCCAGTGGCCAAACGTAACAGAATTTTAAGGATTACATTAGGTTTCAATTTATCTGAAAATAAGGCTCCCATAAATTTAACAACTAATTGTTTCTAATAAAATCTATCAAATCCATATTACTTTTGTTTTCAGAACCCTTTGCATTTGAAGCAGTGGCCATTGTTCGTAACAACCATACGGGAGGTTTAGAAGGTCTTCGGAATGGCCGATACTGTCACCCAGGTTTGAGCGAGCCAGACCTCCGCTGGTCTCCACGAGTACTGAAGACTTTGGAGCGATTGGTACGTTTTTGTATCTATTGGAAGGTGGAATTTAATGTTACATAATAAGTGTGAAGAAGCAAATTTAACATTTTTTTAATGTTCGTAAAGAATATTGAAAAACTACTAGACCTTCTTCTATCACCATTGGAATGCCATATTAATTCCGAGTAACTTTACTAAATAATAAATGTAAACAAAACAACAACAAAGCAACAACTTGTCTTTCAGGCCGCACGCACGGATCGCTGTCCAGATGTTACCACGGATTTCAGAACCGCTGAAGAGCTGGAGGTGGAAACCCTCAGCAGATTCTTCGGAGCTGCCTGCAGACCAGGTCCTTGGAGCTCCAACGAGACCGTTGATGCCAACCTTAGTAAGTAATCATCAAAAAGAGGATGAGATTCTCATTTCGATTTTTTTTCTGTGTTATCTCATAACTTTGCATTGAATCAACCGATTTTGATAAATGGCTTTTTTATTAAAAGTTATATGAGATGTTCATATAAAACTGCACTGCCCATAAGCGAAACACCAAAATTTCTAAAATCCTTCGGGGACTCCATAACTCATGTGGTACAAAACCAAGTCTCTATTTCCTTCATTCTAATTCCCAGTCCCCCCCTCCTGCCCCTATCTAGTTACCCTCTCTGCCCCTATATATTTATACCCATGCAGAAGAGTGTGCTAATCTCTACAATATCCACAGAAAGCCGTTTTCCGAACCTATGCGAGATGTGCGGGCCGACCTCGAATTGCGACCGGTACACCATCGACATGGGAGTCAGCGTGGCCGGAGTGGACGTCAACAACAGACACATTCACGCGCTCGAGTGCATGCGGACCAATGGCACCGTGGCTTTCGTCGCTTGGCAGCATGTCCGGGAGTTCTTCAATGTAAGTGACATGAATCATGGGCTTTATGGGGAATGAGGATACTTGTAGTAGGTACTTGTTTACCAGCATGTAATTTTATGTTCCGGTTAGAGAGTTGGTAGACCAACATAAGGTAGCAAACGAACATGCAGAACCACCTTTCGCTGCCGCCCATGACAACTGTGACCGACACAGAACAAAACTCAAATGATGATTTCACTGAATTTGAGTTTTTAGTAGTGCTGTTGGTTTTTGTTAGTACTGTACTATTACACTTACTCCGTAATATATTTAGTTCCTATGTTATTGTGGCCACATCGCATACACATAACATGGTGACTTTACAAAACCTGAAACACGCTATCGAAGATTTTCACACCGCTGCGCTCGGTCGTATACTAGTTCCGACAGTTGGGACTCAGCCACCCCCAAGCATGGCATCTCTCCTGGCGGAAGATCTCCCTTTGTCAAATTTTTGACGGATTTGAATAGAACTAACTATTTTCCAAAGGCCCGCAACCCGGACGAAGCATCTTCTTTCAATGTTCTTTGCGAGGACGGTTCCGTGCAGCCGCTCACCGAGGAGGTGCTCGCCAGCGCCACCTCGCCCTGCGCCTTCGTCAGACAACCCTGGAGAACTATTGTAGCTTCTACGTAAGTACCCAAATTATGAACCTATACACTAGATAACCTAGGAACGTAAGGTAAGGTTTTGTACATGAGTATTTTCTTGATGCCGCTATAGAGACAAACGCGTAAGACTTTGACTGACTTAGGTAATTGATTCTTACGACTTACGACATTAGTCATATTCTTGCAAACTATAGTAATAGAAGCGGCAAACAATAAAGCATGTCAGATCATTGTTTTGGATTGTATTTCCTTGTTAGGCCCTCAATAATAGTTTTTCACGTATATCTTCCACATACGTAGTAGACATATAGGTACAGCGATCAGTTACCTTTAATTCATGTACTTAGATATAGCTTTGTATCTAAATTGTGCTGTACCGTAACATACTTCGCTATCATTTACCAGCACATCAGCATCAATGGTCCAGACGAACCTCCGGAACTGGTTCCCCAACGGCACGTCGCCCGGCGGCAACAACTGGCGCTCGTCCCTGTTCTCGGCGGTGATCGGCGGGGCCGCCGCCCAGGTCGTGTTCGAGGACAGCCTACCCTCACCGCTCAACTATACCTCTGCTGGTAAATAATCTAACGCACCTCCAAACATTTCTTACTAGTACCAGTATAGTATGACATGCTAGTATGATATGACCCCTCCCGACTGGACTGGTCCTGGCCCAGAGACTGAGAAGCTAGCCTGATTGATGGTGAACCCAATAAAGCTGAAGAGTTTGTTTTTTATCAATCTATTTATTCTCAGAATCTACAGGTTAGAATGAAAAAAATACGTTTTGTGTTAGATAGTCCATTTATCGAGGATATACTTCTTAAGTATAACATCATGCTAGGGTCAGTTTATTATCATGCCAGTATATTATAACAGTTAATATTTGTAAATGTAAAGAACAAGACGTCTCTTCAATCGTAGCAATAGAATCTACATATAGACGGCAAACATTCGTGTCTTTCTTGCTTTTTGCAGTGCGAAACATGACAGACATAGACGCTACCGCGTCCTGCCTTCCCGCACGTCGTTGGTGCACGCTCTCGACCCAGGAGCAGAACAAGTGCAACTGGGTGAGGACCTCCGCCTTCAGCCTGGGTATAGAACCCAGGATCTCCTGCCAGCAGAGGAACAATATCTTCGACTGCTTGAGGGACATCAGAGACGGCAGAGCCGACTTCATTGCTACGCCGGCGAACTATGGATTTATCTCTCGGCAGTAAGTTAAATTTTGAATTTTATAATGTAGTAGGTATACATATTATTACGCTTAGCAACCCCTTAGCTACTCAAAACCTTCATTTTGTTTTGTATTCTTATAATACTTATTCTTCTACCATATTTGCTAATTTTACTAACCCAGTCCTATTACCTAATTACCTGTAATGTTTGCTTAAATTTTCTCTAAAATAAATGTTATTGCAAATCTTTAACTTAAACGTATCGACGACGACGACGGCGTAATCGAAGCATTTATAATTTATCAGGAACTCGAAATTGCCTGCAAAACTGACAACATTAACTCCTCCTCCTCTCCACTTGCAGACACTTCAAGCTGTCCCCAGTGAAGCTAGTCCAAAATTCTCACAACAACCCGTTAGCGTTCTCGAGGGTCGCTGCGCTGGTGAAGGCACCCTTGACCGAGAGCGAGATCACTCGCTTCGAGAACTTACGGGACAAGAAGGCCTGCTTCCCTGAGTTTGGAGGCATTGGTAAGTTGCTAAAATTGTAAAACCACGCTAGAAAATTTAACTTTAATCACTTCTTGTCAAAGCAGACAGACTTCGAATTTCAAAATAATTGCACGGTTTTTTTTTCATTTACACAATTATTGGCATTACTAGTAAACCCGCCCTCGCTTCGCTTCGGGTAAGCAGTCCCTTCAAAAATGCCTATAAATTTTAACAAATTATGTTATTTCAATGTCTAAGCTATATTACTGCAAAGTTTCATGAAAATCCATTCAGTAGTTTTTGCGTGAAAGAGCAACAAACACACACACACACTCACTCACTCACATACATCCTTACAAACTTTCGCATTTATAATATTAGTAGGATTTATGTGATGTGCTTAGTGCAGCCTCTGATTTAGTTGGGTATGTCGTTTCACCTGGCTGGCGGGAGATCTCCCTTTACCAAAAGGCGTAAATCTAACCGTTTGTTCCCTGTGCAGCGTACATGGCGTTCGTCCGCACGGCGCACGAGCGCAGCGTGATCAGCCGGTCGGAGTGCGACTACGCGCGCGCGGCCGGCGAGTTCTTCAGCGGCGCCTGCGCAGGCGGCGCCGTCGACGCCTCGCACGCCATCTCCGAAACTGTGAGTCATCATCATCTCAACCCATCATGGCACATTATTGAGTACAGGTCTCTTCTCAGAATGAGAAGGTTAAGGCCATAATCAACCACGCTGGCCAAGTGCGGATTGGCGGACTTCATGACTTCACACACCTTTGCGATCTCTCCGGCATGCAGGTTTCTCCACGATGTTTTCCTTCATCGTTTGTAGAAAATGACATTTGAATGCTTAAAACGCACATAACTCCGAAAAGTCAGAGGTGCGTGCCCTGGGATTCGAACCCGCGCCCTCCGTAGAGCGATTGCGAATTCTTAAACTGTAAGTACGACGGTACAAACATAAGAGAAACCGCCGGTACCCATGGGCGAACCCAGCACTGATCTGAATCGGATCTGTGTCGATTCAATGAATATAATTTATGACATATTTTTCATTTCTTATTATTTCAGACTTTCAACGCCACTACTCTGTGCTCGGTCTGCAGGAGCGCAACTAATACAAGCGGCAATTCATCTGAATGTAAGTATGTGTAGATCATTCAGATTAAACTCTGATCGAAAACTATAAACAAAATGTAAAGAACAAAAGCTTTGGCTTGTGCTTATATACGATTGTATCTATTTTTTTCCACCTACACGGACGAAATAGAACATTATGTCCATGCTAGGTGTGTGGCTGTGTGACGAAGAAAAATTTTATAACAATTGAAATAAAAAGGCGCAAAATATATAATTGGATTATATCCATCTAAACGCTAATACCTAACCAAAGTTTAAGTTTATATTTAAAATCCACCATTTTAAGTCCCAAGTATACCAGTGATGTGTGTGAGTGACAAAAAGTCAATGTGATTGTGATGATCATTTCCAGTTACGTGCGCGTGGGACTCCACTAATCTGTATTTTGGCAACCGCGGAGCCCTGGCCTGTCTCGCAGACCCCGACACGCATGTCGCCTTCGTCGAGACGCAGAATATTGCAGGTAAGATTATTTGATGGTTTTGCTTTGGCTTTTTTAAAGAAGCGCTCATAGCCCGGAGGCTTGCGTCGATCCTAAACGATCGACAAAGTTAAGAAACAGCGGGCGCGGTCGGTAAGTAGTCGGATGGGTGACCGCTAAGGTGGCAAAAATTTCTTGAGCGCTTCCGTGCTTCGGAGGGCACGTAAAGCCGTTGGTCCCGGTTGTTATCGATTGATAGCAGTCGTTAAGCCATGTCGGAGGCCTTCGGGCGGCTTGAAAACTTTCGACACTGGGTTGGCCACTAACCCCTCCACCAACCCGCATTGGAGCAGCATGGTGGTATGCTCTAGGCCTCCTCAGTAATAAAGAGAGACCCGTGTTCAATAGTGGGCCATTAGTGGGTTGTAGCTTAGCTTTTTTATAGGTATTAGCGGCCGACAACCGAGTAGATAAACCATTTTATGGTGGTTAACCAGAGTTGCAAAATGTAAACATGACTGAGATTTTTTTGTTAAACTTAGAAGATCTGGAAATGTCGCTGCTGCAAGCGCCTTTCCAGAAAAGGTTGTTAGGTTACAGCGTTTTTAACGGGAGCGTTTTCATGCCTCTACCCTCTAGATGTAATCGTAATCCATATTCATGGTTATATTTTTGGTAATATGCACCTGTTAAAATTGTAATCGTTGTAAATTTTACCCTTATCTAGTGTACCTAATGCAATTTCATACCAAATCGCCCTGGTTTGAATTTCATGTTTTTTCCTCAATTCCAGCGGACCTGCGAGCGTTGAACCTGAACGCGTCGGATTTCCGCGCGCTGTGCCGCGACAACACGCTGGCGCCCAACGCCGGCGTCAACATCCCGAGGAGCTGTCTACTCGCTGATGTCGTCGACTCCGAAGTCTTGTCCAGAAGGTACCTACTTTATCCAAATACTAAATGCTAATACACTCATACCTAACCCCGCTCTGGAACTCTGTGCATGGACATTACCAATAACGCATTTCTTGGTCGTCTACATGGGCATGCTGAAGTGTTAACGTAATTTTTCGCCGCACGATAAAATAACCGGTGAAGTACTTCGATACTGCGACCGAATTTTTTTTATTAATTCATAATAAAAGAAAGTATGAGGCAGAAAATTTTAAAATTACAAGATTGAAATAGATGATAGAGCAGAGAACTTTCAACCGGAGAAACCATCCTCGTCAACAAACAAACCCTGTCCGTCGGTTAGCATATACCACCGTGTAGGATACCTAAATTACATAGTCTTCGACTTAATGATCAATTCCTTACATCTCAAATCTATACATGCTCATAAAAGTCACTTTTATTTACAGGGACGACCCAATCGTCAACAGCTTGAAGACCCTCTTAGACACGTTAGACGACTACTTCGGCTACACCGCGCCCGCCGGCTCCCAGCTCATCAACTTGGAGCTGTACTCTGCATTCGACTCAGTCAACGACTTGCTCTTCAAAAACACCGCTATAGGACTCTCAGAACCAACCGCTGACACCTCGAACCCAGCGGCGAGGAACTATATAGAGTTGTTCGAACATCTGCAGACGTGCACGAGCGCTGCGCACACTATCGGCTTCAGTGCGCGTAATATCTACTCCATGTTCACAATGCTCGTCATGATTTTGATGAGCCGTTTAGTCATCTGGTAAAAGGAGTCACGCTCGTAGCCTGCGCCGCACAAAATTGTATTGCAAATCCGACGTGAAGGGATTGTTCAAATTATCACACATTATAGGTGCTGTAGGTACTTATTTGTTTTGTATTCTATTCTTCGTTTTTTATGTAAATTTATTCTACAATAATATGTTGTATTTTATTCTATACCTACCCATAAATAGTAAGTACCTACCTACTTATTTAAGTTTTTTCCATTAAAAAGATATAGTAATAACTGGTTGATACATCTATTAACTTCCAACGACAGCATATTATGCTGTCATGATTTCATAGTACGTTCACTTCGCTGGAATTCAAAGGGTTTAATTAATATGGCGCTACCGCGCTAGTTAAGATGTAAATAAGTAGCATCACAACGTTTTCTCTTCTTTTTTTATTTATTTTCTTTATTTCTTCATTTACGATTATTAATACTTATTTTGAAACCATTTATTTATAATTAATTATGTATGTTTATGTATAAATCATTCCACCCCATTCATGCTGTCATTTTTGCATGGATTCATGTAACAGCCATGACACAGGTGTTGTATATTTTGGACATCAATGCTTTGCGTTGCGGCGCGTGAAATGCGCGAGTAGTAGCTTTATCTAAATAAAAACTAGGTGGTTTTAAACTACCTATTTTTAAGTAGATAAGTGATTTTTATTATTTTGAATGTTTGTGCAGTTTTTAAACTAGAGTCACGTTTGTATTTTTGTATAAATCATTGTATAAGTATGTCTGGGTGATTGAAATACGACCATCCGAACTTCCTTAGTGAAAAGAGAACCTAGGTAACAAATAGGTACGTAACAAATTGTATAACGAAATCTAAATTAAAAACTTTGTGTACTCAGTACTCACACACAATATTCATCTACTACTTTCCTTTTGAACCCAATTGGTTTCAAAGGATGGGCAAAAATGTATGGAAGCTGGTCTACCTTGCAATAAAAATAAGTCATATGCTAAAATAAGGGTTATTTTATGTATTTTCATATGTAGGTACTAGGTCGCATGTCTCTGTGTCTTGTCGGATATTTAGGTAGTGCCCAACATTGAACTGTTATTCAAAATGAACATTTTGTGAAAAAATAATGAAACAATGTGGGTAGTACGTAAATAAAAACAACATCGGTAATCAAAATATCACTAAACATCATTATCATCGAGGATAACATCGTTAAGGAACAATGCAGGTGTATTAAATCCTTCATGACGGGCACACCCTAAGTACCAGATTATCAATAGCACATGAGCACAAGTACTTATAGTACATCGTCAGATACAATAATATTGTTTATTAGTGTTGATAATATCATTACTTAAAATATAACAATAATATTTCCTGGCTCGGACATACTCATGTTCGCATGGCTGTATCTGTATCTCCAAACGGACAAAGATTTGGGGGAACTTCCAATAGTACCTAAATATTGATGTACCTACTATTTTATCCTAAACTGAAAATGTGCTCCTCATTATTATTGGACTGTAGACCAAAATGCCCATTCTCCTTTAACGAATTTAATGAGCAACAATTAAGGATGCCAGCTAGACTCACACCAAACCGAATATTCAGTGCGTATGAATTGCTGGCTTATATTATACACCCTTTTTTAATAGAATAAATTCTATTTTATTTAATAAAAATATAAGCGCATCTCTCTTGTAATAATTTGGAATGTTAATTCGTTTTTTCTCCGCTGTAGCCACCTAAGTAAATGGCAGAAATAATTAAGTATTCAGTTCTCAAATGTTAATTATCAAGGTATATAAATGAAATACTGTTGTATAACGAATTGCTTCTTTGACTACCTACTTGTTTATACGAGTTTTATTATAAATAAAAAATAAAATTATAAACTCTGTCTTTTCTTTAAGATGGCCCACTTGCTGGCCAGTAACATTTTGGTAGAACACCTGAAACTTCTCTTCTCATCATATTATATATAGCAAGCACTACGCTATTCCAGCTGTTTTTCGGATTTTATAATAACATAAAATTCTAGGGCTGTAAGTAAGCCAGTTTTACTTTCTTCCTTGGTCAACGACGAATCGGCGATAGTTACTGTTTTGGTATTACTGATGTCTTCATGTGACCACTCCGACGAGTAGCTTGTCCACTTGTAGGTCGGAAGTTAACTATAAAGAAAAACCCGTATATTTATTTATAATAGTTTATTGGCTAAAAATTTACAATTATGTAAGATCATTAATATCTAGTACATAACTATTCTACATCTAGCGCCGTCTTATTAATAACTAATTTAACGATTATTTAACTATTGTCTAAATTAAATAGGAGTGTCACGCTTTATTTACACAAGAAGAATTTGTCAAACTAATTTTGCGGTCATAAATACAGTAATATCAAAGCAATACATTTTTTTGCATGAAGTCACGTACAAACTTTAGATATATAAAAAGTAAATTCTAGAATTTTTTGGGAATGAAATAATAATGTAAACTAGCCCCTTTTGTGCTTTTTATTTAAAACATTTTTTGGGTTGAATTATATAATGTCCATGCTTTATGTCCGTATAAAATTAAATCACTATATTTTAAATAATCAAATGCATTCTTAATAAACAAAAAAATATATAATAAATTATTGCGTTAAAAAAGCAAGAAAAAAATGTATACTAATATACCTACTATATAATACTATTTTACAAAAGGCCTCTTTCAGTGACCGAGTTATCAACACAGAACTAAAACTGTACTTGAGCTACGAAATATTGACAGTAAGTTCCTTCTGCCTGGGGACATAACTTATAACTTCCGCCTAGGGACTAACAATAGAATTTCTAGAAATGAAATCACTCATCTAGTTATAAATAAAGAGACAGATTGTGTCGTCTGAACATTATTCTTGTGCAAATAATTCTTTAAGAGGTTAAAGTAGTACGCATAAACATAATAATTTTACAAACGCAAAGTCGTTCATGCGTTGCATTCGTACACAAAAATTGTAGCTCAAACTTATAAACATATAAAATAGAAAAGATACCGGATAGCGTTCCTCATCACGCACATATCGTAAGTGCCTGACCAATTTGTCTGGCTACTGAAATCATGACGTTAAAATTCATCCAGAGTTGTGTTATTTATTTATTTATGTACACTTTATTGACCACAATATAAAATATTGAAGAACAAATGGCGAGCTTAATGCTAATGCATTCTCTACCAGCTAACCATTAGACCAAACAGAGTTGTGTTAGAGTATATTCAACACGTAGATTACATCTGATACCAACGGGGTACATAAAGAATTCCGTTGTACCTCTAAGGGCACTATCGCTGGTGTATTTCATAGGTTTTTTCATGGCGGAAGAGCCCGCACTAAAACAAACCTCGTTACAAACAATTGTAAGGATAATCCTGTTATTTCCAAGTTGCCCAACTATTTATTCTATGCAACTAATGCGATATCTATTCTATCCTATATCTATGCCACAGACCATCAATTGAACTACACTATTGTAGGGCCATTTTAATAGGCCACATTTGACAGTTCGTCAAAATTTTACAAAGTAACCTTGTAAGGGAGGCACTTCATATTATTTAATATTCCCTACTAGATATTGTTAAAATTTTTACACTTTTAAGTAAAGAACTGACGTCGTTACAAAGTTACGTCAGTGAACTCCTTTTATTTTTAAACATGAGGGATGGTACCAAAAGAAACAGATCAGTAGATAAGTTGAATTCGAGAAGTCGAACTAATCGTCAAAAAGTATTTCACGATTATAAAATAAAATATATTTTAATGGGAACAGAATTAATTTTCTTACATTTTAGGCCAAAAAATATGTAATCATTCATTTAAATATATAACGTCTGGCTCAAAAGCCAGTATCCAGAAACGTGAAATGTTACAAAAAAATCATGATTTCATTTCGCTCCATTATTAGACGCATTATTTTTGTCGTTTTTTTAGTCATTGTTTGAACTGTGCGGTCATTAAAATAGTTTTTATAACAATCACATTCAATTTACAGATGTTTGAAGTCCTCATCGATTAATTAAATTAATCGATGTTTTTCAGCAGGTTACCCTCACTATAAAGCAAAGACAAACAGTTGTCAAATGTGGCCTATTAAAATAGCCAATTACTTTACGCTATGAACATAACAGAAGGAGCGACGATCTGACACTAAGGTACCGTACCATAGAGGGACCATCTCTTTCCAAGAGACTGAGCCATAGATTAATATTGTATGACTGAGCTAAATGAATTAGAGATCTAAGCAAGAGTTATTCTTAACAAAATTAAATATAAAAGATGAACACATTACATTATTGGCTATATATTTTATTGCAATATACATACACATTCAACATAGATAATTCCAATGAAATAGTCATTCGAACTCAGGCACAGGTGATATTTATTGCTGATTGTTGATATCAAATCTAAAAATTAATTGGTACAATTCAAACGTTTACAGTAAAAAATATAGAATATAAATATAAATATTTTTTACATTAGGGCCTCTTTCACCATCTCCAAGTATAGCGTTGAGTAGTTACTTCCCAAGTAACGTATAACTGTCAAGTAAACTCTAATTGGCAGAGTATGGGGCAAGTAAGTTACAGGTCAGTTTATCTCAGACATCGTGAAATTCTCACGTAAACTTACGGGTGACTTAAACTGACGATTAGCCTACTTGTCACTTTACTTAAGGTGGTGAAAGAGGCCCTAAGACTAATGGATACATAGCGAAAAACACGCGACAAGTTGTATCAAAATATATACCAATGAACAGAAACCACTCAGCGTAAACATACTTAGTCAGTAATCTAATAATTTAATTGATTTACAATAACAGACAACTAAGATATAAACAGGCTTAATTAATGTAACAAATACATACAAAATTCAACCTTACGTCTATTTAACTATGTACCTATATTCTTCGATTCTTTAGGACAAGCGTCATCTTGTGACGAAAAACGGAAACATATTATGCAGGTTATCTAAGAAAATTTACTAATTCTATTGATACACAGTAGATAGCGTTAGTTGTCTTGTATTTTTAACCTTGAATCCAAGGATCGATTTTATTCTATGGCAGAGTTCTATCTATTATAACTAAAATAGTAATTTCACCCTTATTTCCACAATGAATGCAAATATTCTTTATTAAGACACGCGAATTACGAAAGGGCGCGTCTATACATGTCCAATATTTGCTGGAGTGGTATTAAATGCATTGTGAAACCTTTCTCTTGAGGCCGAAAATCTCTTGTGTAAACTTTTAGATATTCGATTCATACAAACGCACAAAATATTATTCATTTTGTTATATCAAGCATTACGCCAAAATAAACATGACGTGGCAATCATTTAGCTCAGTTTCTTGCTGTAGTAGCTGTATTTTAGCGCTTATCACTTACCTCTTGATAAAGATAAGTTTAGTCAATGGTCTGCGCATTTAAATAAAACATTTATAAGGCCAAAAGCCGTCGTAAGTTTTTGAACGAATTCATAAAAGGAGTAGGTTTTATGTTCCAAAATTTTTTCTTTTATGTCCAGCGATTTCCATGTCATTTGTACACGTACATTTTTCATTTTTTATTTGTAACAGCGTACTTCCTAGGTGGTCCCATTGCCACCAAGTCGGGATCTGATGATGGAATCTCAGTAAAATAGTGGGAAACCTTCAAATTTCATACGCACTATGTTTTTTTTAATTAAGTGTCGATATTGAAGTCGATTTCGTTTAAAATTAAAAATTCTTTTGTAATCCTGCCTTGACAACTTTATTTTGTCCAGAACAATAGAAACCAAACATAAAGGTTTATAACCGGTTTATTTTTATATAACACAACACTAATGACAACCTTTTAAATTGCAAAATATTATGCACATATTAACTCTCGCCGTGTTTTAAATGACAACATTCAATTTTAGTTTTACCGGCCATTATTCATGACATAATTTATAACCCTCTTTTGTTGATTTTGTCACTTATATTTTTTTAATATTTATTTATTACGCTTAACCTTTGCACCTAGCTGGTCCACTGGAATCGAGCGAGGAAAATTTCCTGGTTTCCAGAGTTAAAGCGAGGGCGATTACAAGTATAAAGGTCACACCTCATTAGAGCCACCCGGCACCCACTCCGCACCGCCTCGTCGCACGGCGTCCACCCGTTGTCGATAGGTCGTCCACGGGTGGACGTCGCGTTGTCACCAATAAACGTCCCGCGGTCAACTAGTGGACCCCTCGCGGTCAACCAGTGGACCCCGCGCGGTCAACGAGTGGACGCCGCTTGGTCCACGAATTTTCGAGTAGTCTGTTAATAATTGGCACAGTAAACGTGTGTTTCGTTATGTCAAATTTTACAAACCGTGAATTGGCAATCATAGCTGTCGCGCTTGAAGAAGACAATCAAAGACGCAACAAAAAAAAGAAAGCTTATTGCGTGTATCAATCGCGGGCAGCGCGCGGTCCACTTGGTCCACCCGCGCGTGGTCGACGCGTGGTAAGCGTGCGAACAGCGAGTTGTCAACGAGTGGTCCACCCGCGGGCTGCGCGTGGCCAGCTTGCGAGCGAGGCGATCCGGTGACGTTACGGCGTTGATGTAGTGAGCGCATGTCCATACAAATTCATATAAAGAATACTAACCACGCGAGGCGAGGCGGTGCGGGGTGGGTGCCGGGTGGCTCTAATGAGTTGTGACCCTAACACTCATGTGTGACTTTTAAGATCTCCGCACATTACAAAATCTCTTCGTTAACTTTACTTCGACTCATAGGAAAAAATTGCAATATGAGCCTTATGATGTCCTAATTAGGGTTAATTTTCGGAATTGAATTGACCGTCGGTGTACGTCGTTGCGACCACACGTGGTTCATTCACTTTTTACGAATAAATTTCGAATATTCAACTGTAAGAATGATGACATAAACTTCATATTTCGAGTTTATTGAACGTGCGGAGATCTGATTGCGGCCTGACATACAAAAGATATGTACATACATTACTTAGATACATATACATTCTCATACATATACATACTCGCATCCCATTCGGAAAATGTTAGTCAGACATCTCATCATTACTTATGCGCCCATCTTCATATTTTTAATGGGGTCATCAATTCCTTTCTAAGGCGGTTTCAACTAACCAGCCGCCATACAATACTACACCATATCGTTACGTAGCACGTCTGCCCGTTTGTCGGCATCATGTAAAAGTATAAAATCAGTACTCTAAACTTCTAACCATGTAATTAGATCTAGTTGACTGCGTGGATCAAACCAATAGTGACGTATAAAATCCATAATATTATTCGAAAATATCGTTTTGACTCCCTGAATCCTTTAAAAATATTTGTAGAGGGAATTTTGTACAATTTTATAGTGGCTCATTGATACTTGATTAAAAAATTAATGGTTATTTATTAATGTACGCTTCCCATCAGCTGATGTTTATGAGTTGGGACAGCTTTGATAAGCTATTATTAAATTATTATTCCTAAGACATCGGTAATTCCTAAAAGTGAATTATCATGATGCTAATAGCTAATTGCCTCATTATTTGTATATAAACCCAGCCAGTCTAGGACTGTGGATATCCGTAGATCTCCTTTATTTATGAAGACCTTTATTATTCCTACTTATAACCTGGTTATATCAAATGGTCTATCCATATCTGATGAAGAAGTTAATTGTCTTTCCGAATGTGCACTGTAGCATTGTGCAATTTGTCTAGTCATATGATCCGTGATACTTGGATCTTGTAATGTAGATAATTGCTAATTAGTATCGTGATATCAAATGGTCCATCCGTTCATATCAAATGGTCCATAGAGATGTGATGTTGCTAATCTGTGGCTGAGTCAGTTTGGGTAAGCTTCCAATTCTTCCATTACCATTCCAATGATATCTGGTTTTGCTGTGCACGATAAAATTATTAACTTCATAGCCATATGAACCCACAATCTCACCAATCTCAAACCAGACCCTTCCTAATTACAGTTGTTTCCTAGACATGTGAACCCACAATTTCACCCTCTTGCACCGGTCCCTTTCTAATTACAGGGTGAAATCAAAAGTCCATTCAAGTGTGTCAGTGATGCAGCGTGTGATGCGGTGTGAGCACGGCGCCGCCCGCGGGCAGCACGGACGTGATCACCGGCGCGGAGCCCGCCACGCCCCCTACCCCGCCCACTCCGAATATCACCTGCGAATACAACGGTTTATTGTGGTTTACATTTTTAACCAACCTCAAAAAGTTTATCAATTTGGCTGTATGTTTTTTTAACGCGTGTTGCTTCATAACTTTTTAGTGGGTGAATCGATTGTGATAATAATGATTAGTGTATTCGAGAGGTAGTGCTTGTCATCTAGTCTAAATTTGAGCGAGATCTCACGAGTAATAATAGTAGTAGAAATGTTCATACCTGTGACACAGGCGTGGCTGGCTGTCCCGATGTGGCCAACACGTACTGTTGCTGTCTCACGCCGCCCACCTAAACATTTTTATAACACTATTATTTTTAAAGAGTTGTGGCTGCAGCTCTTTTTTGTAAACATATCAATGCAGAGATTTTACTAAATTATACGACAAAGAAATTTAATTGGAAAGGGACTATTCAATCACTTCTTGCATTTTTAAAATAAACATTCACATTCCTCCCAAATTAATATTCACAGACCAAATGCAAACACCCGAGGATAATCCTTTTATCTCTCATATTAGTAGCAGACACTTGTCAAGATCCAAACAAAACTCCTGGACTCGAAGATCAATAAGTAACGCTACCACCAAAACTACGTTATTTTAAATATCACTAATTAATAAATTATGCTCAAAAGTCGTTTGTAGTTCTGTTTGTAGTCTGTACCTGGTGTATCTGTTGGCTCTGCTGCAGGGTTTGCCGCTGCTGACCGTCCTCCACCACCACTTGGTCCATGAACACGCTCGGTGCTTCTGTGGATTAGGATTTTGTCATTAGTTTATTAGAGTATGTTTTTGTTACGGACCCATGGAATACAGGGAAAAAGGCACTGAAACTCAAGCTAGCACGCATTTATGTGCAACTGCGGAATCACACACACATGTGCATGTACGTAAAAACGCACGTGCACGGAATGGCTGTTTTCAAATGGTAAATGTATGAAGAAATAAAACTTCGCACAAAATACAAATGAACAAAGAAACTGAAATCTCGTTTCTGTTGGGACTCAGTTATTGTGTAAATCAAAGAGAAAGTACTATACTCTCTTTGTCATGTGAGGCTCGAAGGACCAAGTTTTTCTCATATTTTAAACGGAAATTACAATAGTGGGCTGGCTAATCGTATTCTAGTAATATTCTTCGTACGATCGACTTTTTTATTTGTTTACATAGTAAGGTATTTTTTTTCTTTCTACGGATAGACACCAATAGTCATTAAACTTAAAATTATACGACAGTTCCCGTAATATATTTGTTAGATAACTTACCCCCAGTATTGTTGCCTTGAGGCGTGGTGCGCGCGGTCTCACAACCAAACAAGCAGTGCTGAACCGTCCACCGGGGCTCGAACGGAATATGTGTTTTTACCTGAAATACACAAGTTTCTCGTGACTTTTTAGTAAAAAACATCGATAAATTAATCCGATGCAACAAGTATTGGGTAAGTGTATACTGGAGTCTACGTTCACAAGCGTATCGGCGATACCTACGTGAATAAAGCATATTGAATGAATTACTGGAGTCTTTAGTAATTGGAGAATATTACCAAATCACTATAAATATTTACCTTGCTGACAAATACTGACCTTGACCTTGACCAATACTGGCTTTTAGGAGTGATAATACTATCCTAAAAGCAAGACGGTGAAATGTAAGATATTAGAATACTTTCAAAAGTTAAGAGAGAGAGGAAAGAGAAAGCCAATCGGCGACGTCTTTGAAGTTACTGATATCCATATACAACACTGAGAACAACCATCAGTTCGTGCACTAGTGAGTTGGCTATTTGCAACACTGAGACAATTTCCATTACGGTCTAAAACACTCCACAGCCATAGACGACCTTACACCTTCCAGAACCATCCATACCCACAAGTGGCTACCTTCAACAACCTTACATCTCCCACAACCCCTCACAGCCACCCCTGCACCACAGTACCTTGAGCTCGGTGGTGAGCATGAGGATGTGGCGGCACGGCAGCCGGAACACCTTGCTGAACAGGCACGAGCACTCCTGCGTCGACGTGCCGTACTTGCAGATCGCCGCGCTGCTGTGCCGTCTGCAATAGATAAGTTATACTTAAAAAAAAAACTTGGCATGTTTGTAATTTACTATTTCTTTTTTGGGTAATACTAGTTTTATTGACATAAGTTGGAACATTTTACTGCAAATTAATCACTTAACATCGGAAATCTTGCAGCATCAACTTTCCGCTGCCACCTGCCACCCATGACAACTGTGACCAATACAGACTAAGATTAAGGATAACACTCAAATCGGGATTGAGATGGTTAGTCTAGTTATCTAGTTAGTACATGGTGTCTGAACATCAATCGGTTAGTTCATTAATAGGTGTGACTGGGCAGTAATTTTTAGTAAGTCTCGTTTTTTTTTCAGAGATTCGATGCCCGATTTATGCCCTAGATTGCCGGGAAGATATAATTACTTATGTGTGTAATAATTGTTACTGTTCTGTATATTAAAATAAATTCCCTGTTTAACATAAGAGTAAAATTACTATATAATATAATAATTATATAGAAGGTCATGGGGGAGGCCTACGCCCAAGAGGCGACTACTACAGAAGGCAATACATAATGATATAATATAGTGTACATAAAATTATATTCTTTATTAAGTGATTTCGTAAGATGAATAGCTTTATACTTGTAAAAATTAGGAAGTAGTAGAAATAAAGGCTTATTATTATTATTATTATTATTATTATAATAATTATTCACCTGCCAGCCCGGTCGTCCAGACACCGCTGCGCCAACTTGGTCTGATGGCTCATCAGGTTGCACGCGTACTGCGTGATAGTATCTGTGGGGGACTGTTTCAACGCCTCCGTATCCTGGGGGGTACAATAAAATTTAAATTAGTATAGAAATCAATCCAATTAAACTAACCTTATCAAAAAGCTCATATCCCGTCGAGTTGTGTAGATCCTACGTGATGCAGTCTATCTGGTCTGGAGTAATTAAATCTATTCAACTAACGGCTAGCGCACTTGATTTGTGGTCGGTTGAGCGCTAATGGCAAAAACTACGTGAGAGTGCTTCAGACGGCACGTAAAACCGACGATCTCGTTTAATTTCGTCGAATCACTGCGGCGTCATAAAAACTTCGACACATGGAATAGCTACAAACCCTAACCCTTTAAATATTCTCGGACTTCCCTGTTACAAGAGCAACTCCATGATTAGCATTCTCGCTTGACTAGCTGCACAAACATCTTACCCTAAGTCTACTGAGCGCGAAGTTCCTCCGCTCGTCCTCGAGCTGGTTGGCGACGTTGAAGAACAGCGAGACGAACTCGTCCGGCTGCATCGGGTTGCGGATCAGCGCCTGGAACTTGCTCACCAGCCGCTCCAGACCCTGGATGTATGAGTGTTATCATGTAGTTGTCTGATATAAAAATGTACGGTGATAGCTATAGGTGGCGTTGCAGTAAGCTTTCAAAAGCTCACAAGAACTCTTTACTTGAACTTCATACAAAAATATTATACATACATAATGTATAATATTTTTGTATGTATGTCCCATTTTCCTTTCAGTTTTACATTGATAATTTTACTTACCACTTAGTGGAA
Organism: Hesperia comma; assembly: GCA_905404135.1. Taxonomy (NCBI): domain Eukaryota; kingdom Metazoa; phylum Arthropoda; class Insecta; order Lepidoptera; family Hesperiidae; genus Hesperia; species Hesperia comma. The sequence goes on along the minus strand of FR990015.1, from coordinate 16,282,754 downwards.
CTCACCCATAGTAGTTTGAAAACTGCTTTCTCGCCATGGAGGTCAGATTAAACTTAATAAAGACAATCTTGGCAAAGGAACATATGTTGAGAAAATCTACAGACATGATTCTCCATTACACTCTCACATTTCGGAAGATGTGTGGTGCATGCTCGTTTGCTCCAATTATACCACAAAAAATCTTTAATGTGTGTGCAACACTCCATCCTTGACCAGGGTGGTAGACTACTACCAGTTCCTTCATCACGTTACAATTATTTCTACATTTCAATTGCCCTCACAAGATAGTCTGAATATAAACAGTGCAGGTATAGACAATACAACCAAGCAACTACAGCACCAACCTTGTGCAGTATGTTGGTGTAGTTGTCGGACTCGAGCCACGAGTCGAGCTTGGCGATGGCGCCGCCCGGCCGCGTCAGCAGCTCCCACAGCCGCAGCGTGCCCGCGCCCGTGCCGATGATGCCGCGCTTCAGCACCTGCGATTGTAATAAAAAAAATTATAAATGTTGCATTTATGTCATAACCCCGACTAAGATTTATGTGCCTGTCTGTGATTTTCTAATAATAGTGTTTTCTATTTCCATTTCCATTAATCATAATTTATTTATTTACATGATCATAATGTATTTATAATTATCTTATCTCTGAAATGGCTAAAACTGCTGAACTCATTTTAATGCGATTTCCACTCATTTTCCACTTGAACAAGTCTTCTTTATCCCAAAATTTCCACCAACCAAAATTCACGTTCCGAACTCCCCTCTCTCCCCTTCCCCTATTCACACACCCTACCCACCCCCACACAACACTAACCTGCAGCTGCTGCGGCGTGTGGTCGGCGCGCAGCAGCGCCAGCGCGTACGTCTTGCAGCGCGCGGCCGTGTCGTCGTGCGGCTCGCACAGCCGGGCGCACGCGCGCGCCGCCTGCCACACCGACGCCGACACGTGCGCCGACGGGAACGCCGCGCGCACCTCCTGCCGATAACGAAATAATCTACGTCACTTTTGATAATTTACGTCTACTTATACCCCGTTCACGTTTGAATTAGTCGCCATGGAATTCGTATTAGCCAGCGACGGCGAGCCGGCGAGTAATTACCGGCTATTACTAGCTCAAAATACATACAAAAGGTATGACATTCCGTGTGAATAAAATAGACGCATATGCAAGCGAGTGCTCGCTGACTATTCACACCACCGACACGACCACTTGTCGGTCCTCCGACATTTATGCATCTCGTTTGTTTACACGGAACGTCACCTTTATGACCTTTTCTTGTGAGAGAAAACTACAAAAAAATTAAACGGAATGCCATCCTAACCTGCTGACTCTTGGTGGGATCGCAGACGACGCAGCGCACCTGCCGCCAGGCGGGATTGCACGACTTGAACGTCTCCAACAGCCACGGCAGGTCGTCCGCGATCAGGGTCGATATGCCTGGAAAATTTAAAGAAAATGACGCCTAATAAACATTACCTATAAAGTAACATAGATTCAAAGATTCAAACCTAATTTATGTAATTATGTAGTAGAAAGAAAGAAGGACTCTTGAACTTTCCAATTATTTAAATCATAATTGAATTATCAATTATGATTTTAATTGTATAGCGCAAGCATCAAGTATGTATTGTATAGCAAATCGGTTCTCTCTATTCCTGTGAGGCTGAAATTAGAATGACGAGTTTATAATGTTTTCGGTCTGAGTGCGCGTGTTCTTGTCTTGTGCGTTGTCCGCGAAGTCACGAAACGGAGAATCCTAGTGCGGCTGTGAGTTTTTAGTGGTAAAAAAATTGTTTAGTGATGATCCAAAGTGTATACATATCCTATTATATAAAATTGATAATATATAATGTATAAAATATAAAAATATATAAAATATAATATATAAAATTGATGGATTTGGAAGAAAACAAAAAAAGACATAGTAAAACATCGTTATTTTTATATCTACGCACAATCCACCAACTTCTTCTTGAAATTATGTTATGTGTACCTTGAATCAACTCACCTGCACTCACTATGACAGACTTCCCGTTGCCGTCCTCTGCGAGGAACAATGTGACATTGTGCTTGATACTGGGCCCGTTTCCTCCGCCAACTGACGTCAGGATTGTGCTTGTAAATTCGATGCCTGAAAAGATTGTAAATATCTTGAAAATATGATATCATACTTCTAAGTGGTTCTTTAAATTATATGTTAGTTTAAACAGGATAATCAGGAAGTCATACAGGATAATCAGGATAATAATGAATTTACGCAAAATGTTAAACTAAAAAAAAGACGTGTGACACTCGGAGACTGCCGCGGTAAAGCTATTGCATAGCATTATATATAAATTAACAAAACAAAAAATAATACTGCATTTTTGTGATAATAATAAAATTGTTACGTCATAATGGGCGGACATCTCACGGGGCGATTTGACATAATATGATGAAGAGTAAAGCAAACTATACAAAATATATTTCTGAACGCACGCAATACAACAACCAAATGTCATTATAGTGTCATTATTTTATGTCATGTATGTCTACATCTCTATGTTATTTTGCATGTTTTAAATCTAAATACGCGATAATTCGACTATTATGAATACATGTTGTCGATTCCAACGCCTTATTTAATCCAGATCTACATGTAATTATTCTTAAAATACCGAACCGACGGCGCGAAAATCAAATGTTTGACAGGTAAGATTTGTATGGGAAATTAAAATTTTCATTTTTAGTATTTTCCTCGCAATTTTTCCCTATTTTCTCATCGCTGCAACCTTCCCTGAACTTCCACGAATATTTCAAGACTAAAATTAGCCAAATCGGTTTAGCCGTTATAAAGTAAAAGTTAAGTTAACTAAGTTAAAAGTTCTGGTAATTATCGATAGATGTCACGAGTAGGGGGGTGTTAGGTTTTTTTCGTTACGAAATTTCTGCATTCGGTCTCCGCGCTCAAGGCCCGCGATAGAAGCTATACAATAGCTTAAAATGTATATTATTTATCCCACATTAATGCTTTCATATAAATGCATCACTAATGTTTTGTTAATGAAGAAAGACTAAAGACAAAAAGGGGGTAACTTCAAAAAGTAACAAAGTAATGCCTATAGTCAAGAATGTAAATCTAACCTCAAAACCCTCACCTGTCTCAATACAGAGGAACTGGGGCACTGCATTGAAAGCTAACTGCATGCTTGGAGTAGTCAAGTACACACACTGGAAACATCCTGACTGGGAGTGCAGAAGCTTGACACCCGCATCTGAAATGAGAAAAACGAACATGAAATCAGAACAACAGAGTTGATATTGTGTTGACATCCCACACACTTCATATGTAGACGTCATGGTAACTGATTCGCGCTATCGAAGTTTTCTTCATTGCTTGAATTTACAGAAATTCCGACCATGAACTGTCGGAGCTAGGGTGTTCCCCAAGTATTACGCCTTGCCTGGCTAGATATTTCCAAGTGCCAAAAATCATGGGCTCAATAATTAATAGATGCCATGGCAACATGCTAAGGGTATTTATGTCAACAATAGTCCATGATTCATGTCTGTCAAAAGCAATATTTGTATTAAAAAATAAGTTAAAGTACAATTATATTACAATATATTATGTAGCATAATTAGCCACAGACAGAGTAGTAGTAGTAATCAGTAAAAGATTAAATAATCCGTGTAGTGTCAAAGCACAAGGTATTTTTGAAGACTGTCTCCCCCTCCCTGTAGTAGTCACATAGGGATGGGAATATTCCCTAAACTAACATAAGATGAGTCAAAGATGCACTCACCATAGTTAAGCTGTAACTTCCTCACAACAAAATCATACTTCTGGTTGAGCCAACGGACTGCACTGGGACCCGTGCTCAGCAGCTGTGATTCCGTTGTTATCAATTGCGGTTCCGTTGACCTGGAAACAAAGATATTCATTTGCTATTATCATTAAGTCCTAATTTTTTCTTACAATTTTCTCATTTTTATTTGTATAAAACAAGTCAAAGATCTGATGAAATAATTATGACAACAAATGATCATGAGGCACCACCCTTGTGGTGCCACCCATAACAACTGTGACTGGTCTACAACAAGCCTCACATAAAGACTAGATCACATAAAGATATAATAGCTGATAATAGCTGTTTTGTTTTAAAAATCTGTTGATATGTAAATAACAGTGTTGAGTTTATTCAAAATATCTTCCACTTACAGTTTTACAGTCATCCATCAGTTAGTTTTATTATTATATTACATGTATAAAAAAGGTACCTCTCTGCATTTTCCCCGGGGTTTTCAATGATGGCCACCTCATATTCCTGTCCTTCCACCTGGGCAGTGTTGGTCAGTTCAAACTGCTGATAAGTGGTGTTGGAGTCATCCACTTGCTGCTGTAATTTCAAACTTGAAACTGTCAGTAATAATAGAAACAGCAAAATTATATAAATAAAACAATGTAATTCAATGACAATTTAAACTACTAAGGGCTCCCATACCGAACTGCAACTAACTATTCCGTGCTTGGGAGTTGGGTCACAATAGGGTACTTTCGGTAGTGAAAAATAAACGTGATTTTCGTAATAAAAAGCAACAAAAAATATATTTCGGCAAAATAAACACGCTTTCTCGCCTTAAAATTAAATTAAATATTAATTCTTTTTTTATTTCCGAAAAAACGCTGTCAGAACTTGTCAGCCATTTTGATGACGTAATAATGGCAACTACAAACTTAACTGACCGGGTGGCCAAAATTGGAACTAATGCAAATGTTATACTGTTGTCAGAAAAATACCAAGACAGTAGCGCCACCCTTACCGGGTCAAATAAGTTTGTGGCACTGTATGTAAGACCGGCATTCATTCAAGTTGTTTAGTACGAAACTGAACTGACAGTTTGGTTCTTGGAGGAATAGGTTTGCCATCATGACGTCACACCAATTCCTCTCGTGTTTTAGGTCACGTGACATACCGATTAAAAATTTCGAATTTTAATATTGTTTATTAAAATAATTATGTGCTTTTATGACTCAAAATCAAAATATTAAAGTATATTTCGGCATAAATTTTAATATTTATCAAATTTCATAGTTTATTTTTCACCACCGAAAGTACCCAATTGACTAACATTATAAAACTACATACTTAATCCAAAATGCCCCTACTTCTATATACAGTATGATACACTACCTTCGTAGGAATTGTCACCTGAGCCAAAGTTTGATGCACGAAATCGCATCATGTTGTAGGTTGCTATGGGTTTTCGCATCACAATATGGTTTCATTTTTGGCATTGTTGTGTCGGAGGTCTTAGATAACAATACAAACTAAATCAATAATACTCTCTGCTCTAGGATTGAATTAAACTAGCGGCACGCTATGATGGCCGGTTTGACGTTTGTCCGCTCATGAAGTTCCGTATTAATTGATAACGACTTTGAAGGAAATAATTGTATTACTTTATTGACGATAGTGATGTGCAGAGATTCATAAATTTTATCGAATGTAGTTTTAGGTTTAGGACTCAAAATTTATTTATTAAATTGATTTCTAAAATGTATACAAGTTACATGTAACATGAATATGTTAAAAGCGGAATTAGTACGTCTTTTAAAAGAAAACAAACCAACCAAGATCCGATACGTCATTGACGAAATAGCATTAGAACATGGGCACAGAGTTATACGGTTACCGCCTTACCATTGTGAGTATAATGCGATTGAGTTGGTGTGGGCTCAAATTAAGGGATATGCTGCAAGACACAATACAGAACCCCCATTTACCACAAAAAAAATGCTAAAATTATTAGAAGAAGCTTGTGAACATGTGACTAAAGGAGACTGGGAAAAGGTTGTGAATAGAACTGTTAAATTAATAAGGGAAGATTATGAAAGAGATGTGAAAATAGATAATATTATAGAAAACGAACATATATTTATTAATGTAGGTGATGATAGCAGTGACGACAGTGAAAATAGTAGTATGGACGAATCTGATTAATTATGGCCTTTTGTGGCACCTTTTTTGGTATCTTTTGTATTCATATGTTTCTTGTGTGCATATAAAGTATGTATATTCATTTTCATTCAAATATTCAGTTCGTTCAAATAAATTAAATAAACATTTACATTTTTGTTTTATTAAACCTATTTAATCAGGTACAAAAACAAAACTTAATTGTTTTTTGTTCGAGAATAAATTGACATTCCACATCACTGTTGTAATGTGTCAAACCGGCCATCATAGCGTGCCGCTAGTATAACATACATAAGACATCTCTAACACCTAATGACCTGAGAACAATATGTGAATCCAATGTTAATAACAGCAGTATCATTTGTATAAGTTGACTAGAGAACCGCCCGCGCTTCGCTTTGGGACCCGTAGGTAACAGCCGCGTAGGTCCTGCTCGCGTAGGAATCTCGGCTAAGAAGTAGCCTATGATATGATATACTGGAACATCAGATCAGATTTGCCTATGACTTAAATAAATTACGTGTAGTATTTGATAGCGTGATTCAGAACTTGCAAATGAATTTTACTAACGCCATCTATGAACAACATCCGGAACTAAATATAAATAAATAAATAAATAAATATCTAGCAACTAACAAAACATCAATCTTCCCATGGGAATGAGATGTTTTTCCGCGGTAAAAAGTAGCCTACGTCGCTCTCCACCCTCCTAACTATCCCCACACACATAAACCATACCATATGATAGCCCTGTTGCGACGTGAAAGAGTCACAAACAAACAAACAAACACACTTTGGCATTTATAATATTAGTAAGGATATCACACATAACTCACATAACATCAAAAATCTTTAGCAATGTCAATTTTTTTTTTAATGAGTATGATTCAAATATGAATGCCAGACAGGCTAGACACACAGTCAAAAAGCCTAACACTATCCAGCTTTATCCGAACATCTGGACATAAGTTTGCCTGAATAACTTGCATAGGAGCATTGTCATAAGAAAAAACCTGTTTCTAAGTTTCTAGACAATTTTGATTAATCAGAGAGTACATTGAGTTTAAAACAGTGTAGCATGACTTTACAAAAAGCCAAAGAACTTACGTTAGCCACTTCTGTAGTGTTCTGAACAAAGGTACCGTTTTCTTCTTCAGGCTCGCCTTTAACGTCATATATTGTCTCTGCCATAACAATTCTGCCAGAGGAATCCATGGACCACATGCCTCCAAACGCGAAATTTGATGGGTTTCCGCTTTGCTCGTATAGGATCACTGTGTTCGGTCCTAGCTGTACCGGCTCCCCTTTCATGTTGACAAAGACTGGTTGCTCGAAGTTCCCCTCAACCAGCTGTCCCGTGTGGACGATCTGCTGCCCCTGCTCCACGGGAACCTCCACCACCTGGTTCACTACCTCAACCTTCTCTTTATCCTCACTTTTCCCCCTGTTAACCATTTTCTTTTTTTCACTTTCAGCTGGCTCATCACTCTTCCGCTTAATCACAGTTTTCTTCTTACTTTTCTTGTCCATTGTTACACGTTTACACTACACCGCACTAAAACGCGTGTAAAATACGCCCGGATTTGAAGATATTTCGACATTTTTCGACCGACGGAGACCAGCCGCGGATGCCTCGCCCGAAACAAAACATTGTAGTTATGTTACTAATTCATATATTTTAAAATAATTATTATTTACAATTCAAAGTAAGTCTGAACATCACGCATAAACATCAAAATCAATGTTTTGATGGCAATAAAATCTGATTGTGAGGTGCGAAAAGGACAACTCACAAAGACGCCATGTCTGATCGTGTTTACTTTTTAATTTACGCTGTCGGCGCCATATTGATCGAAGCAGTGGCAAAAATGCATTCAGCCTTTCTAACTGTCACAGAGTACACTTAAGCGGGCTACTACAGACCTTCAGTTTTAACTGCAAAGTTTTAACTGTACAGTCGAACTGTTCAGTTCAAACGTATATTGTGTGTAGGCAAAACTGAAAACTGTACAGTTGAACTGACAATCTAATCGAAATATCATAAAGCGGGCTACAGACCTTCAGTTTTAACTGCACAGTTTTAACTGTACAGTCGAAATTCAGTTTTAACTGACATTCCTAGTGTCGACACACGTTCAGTTTTATCAGTTGTGATCTCTTTCCACTCGAAGTGACACGTTGAAATGGCTTCACCGGATGACGCTGTGGCAAGATTTAGTATATAAGACGCGGAGCCCGCTGCGATCATCATTCATTTCACTTAGCTGCCTTAGCTAGCAGCCCAACTGGAGCGATAGCCCCTGCAGTCCTCCGGAAGGGTTGAGAACACGGCCAACGGGTGCGATAGCCACTTGCAGTCCACCCTTACGCCGTTAGTTTGTTTATAGGGTACGAGTGCGATAGCCGCTGCAGTCCACTCCGACCCCTTGTAGGTAGCCTAGGGTTTAAGTATAAGCACTGATATTGTAACAAACTGCTATTCTAACAATACATTGTTTGGATGTCAATGGCGTTTCACTATACCACCCTTCAGTGGCGCCCAACGTAAAATAATACCTAAACAGGTCAATGGCGTTACACTGTACTACCCTTCACATCCATACTATATACTATATACTATATACTATAATATTATAAATGCGAAAGTCTGTCTGTCTGTCTGTCTGTCTGTCTGTCTGTGACGTTTTCACGGCTAAACCACCGGTCCGATTTGGATGAAATTCGGAATGAAAATAGTTGAAGACCCAGAGTCACACATAGGCTACTTTTTTTTTCAAAAATCAACCCCTAAAGGCTTGAAATAGGGGATGAAAGTTTGTATGAAAAATCTAAACCGCCTGACCGATTTCGATGAGTTTTTCCAGGAAGATAGTTGATGACGTACCCCCTTCCCCACTTCCCCAGTTCGCGAAATAAACGAATTCCACGCGGGCGAAGCCGCGGGCAAAAGCTAGTCTAAAATAATGAAACAAAATACTGTTATCAGAAGTGCTATATCGCCACATGAAAGGTTAAGGTTAATCTAATCGAATTATCATTAGATAAAACTGTGCTGTTAAAACTGTACAGTTAAAACTGAAGGTGCGTAGCAAAAAAACTGCACAGTTGTCAGTTTTACCCAAGCATCGTTGGAGTGAGCACACGTTTCTGTTGCGTTCTGGATTAAAATAACCATGCCAAATCAACGTGAATGGTTAGAAGAATTTATAGAAATGCATGATCATCAGCAATTACGTTTTTTCATCCATTCTTAAATAGTTATTATAGTCTTTTGGAGTAATCCTGAGCTCTTCCAGTAAATTATTATGCGTATATTGTTTTCTTCTTAGTAACCAATGTTTACACCACATTTTCTTTGTTCTTTGTCTTCTTTTTTTCAAAATGCATAATAGTCCAACAATTGCCACAGCGTCATCCGGTGAAGCCATTTCAACGTGTCACTTCGAGTGGAAAGAGATTACAACCACAACTGATAAAACTGAACGTGTGTAGACACTAGGAATGTCAGTTAAAACTGAACAGTTCGACTGTAGCTACAGTTAAAACTGAAGGTCTGTAGCCCGCTTTAAAGAAACAGTAATCACATCTGTATTATCTAAATTGTGCAGTAATGGTGCAGTAAATGAAGAGAGGCGCTGTCGGACGCATTTGACCAATCATTGCACACTAGTAACTGACAGATGAATGACCACAACGTACTTATGAATGACTTTTTTTTTATTCTATTTTTTTTAGTTCCAATTTTGGCCATTTCAGAGATAAGTTGGGCGCACTATAACTACAGTACCCGGCAAGAAATACTTAATGCACATCGGTATTCAGAAAGAGATAATTGGTTAGTTACGGCTTTGTAGAGCGTTGTCTCTCTCGCACATTGCACTAATATTGCAATATCTACTATGAGCTAATAAAGCATCCTATTAAGTACTTATAACAATAATAATAATATTGATGTTCCGTTGGAGGTTTTAACAACTCTTTATATTTATTTTTGAGTAACCGCGACCGTCTTCTACCGAATTCGAAAGAAAAGTGACAAGTCAGTCAGCGGTAAGGACTCTCGCGGTAAGCGCTCTACAAAGCCGAAACTAACCGATTATCTCTTTCTGAATACCGATCATTTACCGATGTGCATTATTTGTTGCCGGGTACTGTAAGTTATAGTCCTACGAGGATCTTTTGGCGCGTGGCTGACGTGAGGGTGACAGAGACAGCACCTTACAGTTTGCCTTCCCTATAAGGCGCTGTCTCTGTCACCCACACGTCATCCACGCGCCAAAAGATCGTTATAGGACTATAGTAATATTAAGCCCATTTTTTGACACATTTCCTACTGAAAATTGAAGTTTCGACACGATCTATTTGATTTTCATAGTAGGAATAGAATGACGTTTCGGATCTCGTGGTAGACCTTCAATTCTCCCTATATTTCAATTAGGTACCGAGGTATAGCTTGATCAGGATTAGAGAACACCTGTCATGAAGGCGCTTAAGCACAAAATAAGCATAAAAGTTTCATTTTTTATGGCTACAGTAGTAATTATAGTAATGCTCATGTCGTGTTGACAACAAAGTCGGAAATGTTATTTGGGAATAAATATTGTTATTTTTAAGGAAATGTTTTAGCACATAGAAACAACTTTTCTTTCACAACTTAGAATAATTTTGGCATTTTAGCAAATAATAAGAACTCAAAGTAACAAAACAAACTAGATATAAAACTCGCTGATAAGCAATTTACGAGTGACGTTTAGAAAGTAAATGTTGCCAGTAAAACCAATTACATAGTTCCATAAATAAGCTTCCCGCAATATGCCAAGGTTTTCTATATTCCTGATAAACCTATACCTTTGATGTTATAAGTATCATCAACAATTATAACATCAAAGACCTATATAGTATATACCATACCTATACCTATTGATTTGTATTTTTATGTAGTGTTGCTGCTTCAATCAGCCAGATATATTCCTTTAATTAAGTATTAGTAAATTAAATAAATTCTGAAATTCCACGGGTTTCAAAATAAGCTGTAATTTACTCAGTCCAAAATGATATGCACCCATCTATAAATGTATTTCTCTTGATTATTTTCTTGAAAGTTCCCCTAGAAGACGTACCTAAAGACCTAAACTGTATAATGTGTGTTAACACAGTCCTACTATCCTATCCTATCCTACTAATATTATAAATGCGAAAGTTTGTAAGGATGTATGTGTGTTTGTTGCTCTTTCACGCAAAAACTACTGAACGGATTTTCATGAAACTTTGCAGTAATATAGCTTAGACATCGGAATAACATAATTTGTTAAAAGATGTTTCAAAATGTATGGAGCCCCGGCCACCACTTTGTACACCATACTCAAAAATGGAGAAACACAATTAAAACAGTTTTCAATCATCCAATTCCTTTAAATTGCTTTAGTTTTGTGGTATAACACAAAAATGTACACTTAAAATTGCAACACAAAAACAAAAGTCCGTCATGGCGGTCAAGTTGTCATCACGCGCCATGTTGGTTAATTTGATAGAAGTTTGACATATGTACCTACAATTCTGTCATTTAAAGTGACAGTAGACAGTTCGCGATCTATGATCAATGACAACTTGGCAAGACGCCATGTTGAAAATTGATAAAAATGAATTATAAATACTAAATTTGTACCAGAAAAGTATGCATTTAAGCAATTTATCTTTATTTTTCCCAAATTCCATGAATTTTTCTCGATTTTTCGAGGTACTGTACATATTGTGGGCCGGATTTGAAACATCTCCAAAATAGAGATTTTTGAAGGGACTGGTTTCCCGAAGCGAAGCGAGGGCGGATTTACCAGTATTACATAATTGTTTACATCATGATAAAAATATAGGTACATTTTGCTTGTCTGTATATTCATAGAACAGAACTAAGGAGTTATCATCAGCAAATAGATATGTTACCGGAAATGTATGAAATCTACATTCTTTAGGAAATGTGTAAAATATTGTTTTAAAAATTATTTAATTCATACATTTCCTAGGAAATGTACACATTTCCTAGGAATTGTATACAATTCCGATATCGTATTAGGAAATGTGTATGTCGTGGCCACATCGTAGATTTGTTAACTTCAAATGGTCGCATTTCATGAAATGGGCAACTCAGTTTGTCCAGACCGTTAAATCGTCTACGTTTGGTTATCCATGTTTGGCCAAATCGTAAAAACGCAGAATATAGGGCATAATTTCGAACCGTGACGTCTCCGGCGCTGCGGAAGGTACAGCCCCTTCGCCCTTGCGTAACAAAGCACAGACACCCACGCTCGCCTGCGCAGCTTCGGCTTGCTGGTCGCCTTCGGCGACCAGCCTCAGCCGCTCCGGCTCGCCCGGGTGTCTGCGTTTTGTTACAGCGGGCGGGGGCTGCCCTCCCTCCGCGCCTCCGGGTTCTAAAAAAAACTCTAGGGGTAGGGCATACAAGACTACGTGGAGTAGGGGTAGGCTAATTCGGTTCTATAACAAATTCGACCTACCTACACCTTGAAGAATTTGACTGAGTAGTAATGGAAATGAGTATTCATTGTTTTACACAATAATATTTCTGATTAAGGCACTTGGTGAGACAATCTGGTAACAATCATAACGTAAAATATAATATCTTCATATTATCTATCCCGCGTACCCATTAAAATCTTGATCTATAATCTTAATGTACTACATTTCGGATTGCTATTTAGGAAATGTATAAATTTCCTAGGAAATGTGTCCAATATAATTTATTTCACACATTTCCTGGCGATTTTAGGAATTGTATACATTTCCTAGGAATTGTATACAATGACGGATTTAACACATTTCCGTTAACAGATACATAATATTACTTTACAAATAAGATAAGTTCATTACTTAGGCTTAGTAAATAATATTACCTATATGGTATACAGTATTGTAGGCATTGAGATACTATGTACTAAAGATTGTAGGCATAAAAATATGACATTTCTAATGTTGATCCTGTGGATCCTAGTCCTTGATTCTCAAATTATATATTGATGTACTTAACTTAGATAGGTACTTAATAACGTGAAAGAGGGTCATTAAAATAATAAAACATAAAAAATTATATGCACATTGCTTACTGGTGAACTTTTATTTAAGTACCTACTTTACCTTCATACATAATTTTACATTAATTGACCATGAAAATTATTATAGGTACAAACTACAAACTGGGTACAAACAAAATCGATTCGTGTTTACAGTATGATCTGTAATCAATAAATTAATTTCTGTTGTATTGTGAACTTGTGATTCATGTATTTACATAGATACATAAACCAGGTACGTACATTACAATGAATTGCGGTCAAACATTTACTTTTCCCGTTCAGTTGATACCTATTATCGGTTCATTGCAGTCGCGTGTAGTAAGAAGTAATAGTACTAGTATCAAAACTGTTTTGTATTTCATCTAAGTATCGCTATGGCCCTGCAGCAAAGTTATTTTGCACCGTCACTTTTCCTTAACCACGGTGGAGGTCCTAACCCTGTTTTAGGAGTGGAAAGTGATAAGGAGATTGCAGAATCATTACGAAATGTGTCGTCGTTGGTAAAGTTGAATCAATTAAAAGCAATTATATTAGTCACTGCACATAGAGAAGAAAATGTTGTGACGATATCTTCAGGCGCTAAACACGACATGGTTTACGATTATTCCAATTTCCCGCCAGAAACGTACAGCTATAAACATAACGCTTCCGGTGATCCCGTTTTGGCGCGAAGAATACACGATGCATTTGGAAAAGCTGGAATTACGTCGCAATTGGATGAGAAAAGAGGATGGGACCATGGTGTATTTATCCCGATGATGTTAGTTGATCCGGACGCCAAAGTGCCTATTGTCCAAGTATCGATTTTGAAAAACCAAGACGCGCGAAATCATTTCGAAATTGGAAAAGTTTTGTACCAATTTCGTAAAGAAAGTATTGCTGTATTCGGTTCTGGAATGTCATATCACAATATGCAAATGTTTAGAAAAACCCGTTTAGGCAATGATGGTGTTATAGTTAATGATAAGTTTGATGCTTTCTTGAACGACGTGTGTACGGGAACGAAGAATAAAGAAGACATTTTGAACTGGGACAAGGTACCTCAGGCCCTTGACTGCCACCCTTTATACGAAGCTGATCATTTAATGCCCTTAATCGTATGCGTTGGTGCAAGTGGGCCGGATGTAGGCAAAAATATTTTCGCCTCTGTTTTTAAGAAAAAGTTTTTGTTGAGTGGATTTATGTGGAGCCCAGACTTGTAAGATTGTTTATATTTTCTTACGAAAAAAAAGTGATTCCGCAAAAATAACATAATTACCTCAACTTATAAACCAAAAGTTATATGTACATATAAACTTGTAATTATTTTGGCCAAATTGTTTATTTATTTAGTTATTAAAGTTTATACACATTACATGTCTAATTTCTTTCTGTTTTCTCTATTTTTCTACCGAAGTTATGATTGGTACCATCTTTGATGGTACTGATGTGCGTAGGCTACAATACGGTGGACCCCCGGTAATCTGGAACCTGGCTAATCCGGAGCCCCCTGTAATCTGACAAGCCCATTTTATTTTAATGAATATTTTTTGACGATTTTCGCGAGCTATACTTAATGCGTGATTGAACAGGTTGTAACATGTACTCCCGACTTTATTGTGCTCGACGCATGGGAAATGTTTTGATTTTGATTGCTTAGTCTAGTATGAATTTCATTAATAACATGGTAACAATAGCGGTGCGGTCTAGCGCGCATTGAGTCTATCTGTCGGATTACCAAGTACTTTTTTGTAAAAACGTCTGGATTATGGGGGGCTCTGGGCAGTACTCTATAATCCGGAAATTTCGCTAGTTCGACACTGCCTTGCAAAACGTTTGTCGGATTTCCGAGACTACTGTATTAACATAACTCGCCATAATTTGGCTGCTTATGATAATCTCCAAACATTCAACTACGTCCATTGTCCATGGACTCCATAGGTCCATACCAAATATCACACCGATTCGTTGCTCCCTTGGGTTGCTCCGCCTTAATGTTAGAAAAGGATAACCAATAACAATATTTTTTTTAATTGCATGATTTAAAGTACCAATTATCAGATAGCGTTATGAAATAAAGGTAGCGAACGAGCATGCAGTACTACCCGTCCGGTGCCGCCCATGATAACTGTGACCAACTTAAAACAATACTCAATTTAAGGACTAGAATAGAGTTACTCCAGTTAACAGATGGTGTTAGAATATTAGTTGGTAAGTTTGTTAGGTAATAAGTGTGAGGATAGGGACTGTTAGTGATCATTGGTCCTATACTTAAGTCGCCGAGCATATGGAATTGGCAGTGCCCGCCAAAACCAGACTGTTATGGTACCGATGCTCACAAAAAGAAAAGAGGATGGGACCATGGAGTATTTATCCCGATGATGTTGATTGATCCAGACGCCAAATTATTATACAAGTGTCAATTTAAAAAACCAAAACGCGCGAAATCGTTTTGAAATTGGAAAGATTTTATGTCAGTTTCGCAAAGGTATTGCTGTATTCGGTTCTGGACTGGAATGTCATATCACAATAATAAACAAATGTTTAGAACCCCGCGAAGAAAAAATGATAATGCTATAAGTTAATAATAAGTTTGATGCCTTCCTGAACGACGTGTGTACGGGAACGAAGAATAAAGAAAACATTTTGAACTGGGACAAAGTACCTCAAGCTCTGGATGGCCACCTTTTACACGAAGCTGATCAATGCCCTTAGTCGTGAGCATTGGTGCAAGTGGTTCGGATGAAGGCAAAAATGTTTTTGCCTCTGTTTATAGGAAAAAGTTTTTGTTAGGTGGATTTATGTGGAGCACAGTTTTAAGATTTTTTGACGAATTTTTTTTTCTAATGTTATATTTGCTTATTTATATAAGTAAGTAGGTACATTACAAATCAAAATGAATTTATACCTGTAATTATAATGACCACGATTTGATTATTTAGATATTAAAGTAGTCAGTACATTTAGCACCACAGAGTACTTTTAAATGGAAACTCAGTTCACTCACTAGAATGGGTGTCACCCGAGGCGGTGTCACCCAAAGAGTATCCACGTGCCCGTTTTGCAGCCCTCCCAAACTTGATAAGTGAGCAGAAACTCCATTCTGCAGAGAACTCTTTGTAATTTATAATATGGTTTTGTTCACTTATGTCTCATGTGTCCCCATACCTTTTTTCTCGACTGGGTTTCACCATTGGTGTCACGCCCGGGGCGGACCGCCCACACCACTTTTCATTCCCGTTTCCTTCATGATTTCTTGTTCGTTAGGAACGCATTGTTGATATTTTAGGTGTTACAATGGATTCAAATAAAAAATCCAAGGAACAAAACGGTGATTTTTTTAAAGCTAGGAGCGCCGACGTTAAAGCAGACCAGCCACCATATGGGAAGTGGTCATCGTCGTATTTGACTACGAATCAAAAGTTACGAGGTAATAAGTGTAAATTAAATTCACATTGAGAATAACTCAAAAACTGACCGACAGATGTCGCTCACTGAAAAAAGAAAGAAAAAAGAAATGAGAATCTCATTGGTAAATAAATAAGTATAATAAGTTATGCGATGTGAATCATCAATTGAAATAAAACAAAAACTCATTCTAAACCAACATATATTACAGTACATTCAATATCACATAACTTAACAAAGCTATATTTATGAAACACGTAATTATTGCATATAACATTACGTTTCAACATTCAACAGTAATGCTTAGACATACATCACAGATATTACCAGGCTGTAGACCCCTGAGCGGTGTTCTAGCTTAAAAAAACATGTGCCTACCTCTTACAGGAAGTTACTAAGCTAACACGCTACAATGTACCTTACAGGTCCGCACAGTTGAACTTATCAGGTAAATTTGAGCTATTTTTTCGAATTCATTTAATTCGCAACCCACACAAATATCACTCCGCCCCTGTGATTAAGGTGATTAAAATTGTAAAAACGAGTCACATAGGTATGTTGCCTTAAGTGATTTATCATCTTCAACCCAAACTACCTGGCACCTATCTCCAATGGGTCTACAACCTGGCGTTAATTGAACTATTGTTTGAAGTTAATTTTATACCCCTGAGAATCTGGGTCCTGTTCCAACTTGAAGTTATCGGTGGACAGCCCAAAGGGTTTTAAGAACATGTTCCCCAAATCCTTGAGTTTTCCGAGCATTTCTGTCTTGAGTTTTTCGTTCCGTGCCTCTATTAGTGGTGGTAGTCGGACTAGCGCGCTCTGGGCTTCTTTGTGCGACGGATCCAGTTCTAGAATCTTCTTGAAGTCCGCTAAACTTTCGTCGTACTGCTCTGTTGCTTCTAACGACTGCGCTCGTCTGGAAATCACGATAAATAATTTAATATAGAAGTTTTCATACAGTATATGCAAATTGCAAAGGAGAGTACTCAACTTCCAAAACACGATAACGTCGTAAAAATTTAGCTAAGATTTTCCAAAGTACCTTACAAAAAAAATTGTTAAAATCAGCAGTGATTCAAGAGTAAGTATTCCATAATATTATTTATATAGTTTCTCACCTGTAATACGCTTTAAGATATTTATCGTCAAGCTCAATAGCCTTAGTACAATCCTTTGCTGCAGACTTATACCGCTGTAATTTCATCTTAGCAGCACTTCGATTGCAATACAATATCGACCGCTGCTGTGTGAATTGTAGGGGACAGATCCTGAGGCCTAGTGACAGAAGACAATAATAATTATAATAATAATAATAATAATAATAATAATAATAATAATAATAATAATAATAATAATAATAAGCCTTTATTTCTACTACTTCCTAATTTTTACAAGTATAAAGCTATTCATTCAATAATAATTAATTTCTCTTTAAATAGTAGAATATTGATTTATCCAGACATAAGGTGGCTTTTCCGATCATACCTACACATATTCTGTTTAATATCAAACTACTACAAATGTTTTACTTTCAAATACAACCATTTTACCAAACAAGAAAGATACAAATATTTAAATATTATCTCACACTAACAACCATTCATCACAAAACAAAAGAAGAGCTGACATGTGAATTGGGATCTTATCTTTGTCAACTAAGTGTTTCTAAGCACTGAGCTGACATCTATTCAATACTGTTACCGAAGTCTATATCAATCATAAAAGCCCTAGTAATAAGACATATCTTCCATGTAAAGACAGACAGCGTATGTGCCACTATACAAAGACAGTTATGGTAACAAATTGTACATAATATTTTTATCTACCTTCAGTATATTTTTCTATACTCCGCTCAAAGTCTCCATCCTTGAAAGCATCATTGCCATTCTTCTTGAGAGCCTCAGCAAGTATCTGTCGCTCTGCTTTCTCATCGTCTGTCAAATCCACTTCCGCATCCTTAAGAGACTCTTCAAAGGATTCAGTATCGCTGTCATTGTTTGAGTCTTTGTCGTCATCAGTCTTGTCATCAAAATCAATTGGTGGTGGTGGTATATCTGGAATCAGATGAGTTTTGTAATCCACATTCTTGGCATATTTATAACACCAAGAATTATTTCCTTACAACTTTTCAAATTTGAATTTTGAATATGGTAGCTAGAGTTTAAGCACTTGGAGTTTGTAGAGGTTCTTGAGCTAACTACAACATTACTAATCGCTACTCCCAGTGATGCTCTGTTGTTGAGAAGAACATGGCTCCTTTGATCCAGATGAAAATAAAGAGTGGAGCATACATAGATCAAAAGAATAGAATCTAGTTTTTTTGACGTGACAACGTTACGTTTTATAAATCGATATACCCGGCTACACGCACGAAAAACATGACGTCTATGCGTCGTTATCTGACGTCATGAGGCGTGATGAGGCGTCCCATTTAAAGCTTGAAGTGCAAGCGAGAATGCGGAACGAGCGACAAAGAAGCACAATCGGCCTTTGTCAATGTAACTCTGACGTCTCTTTAGTTTTTATCGAAATTATTTATAACCAGCCAGGTTTGTTTTGACTTGTTTGTGGCACATTGACATGACATAATATGCACAGACTAGCTAAAGATTAATGTTTCGTTATACAGTATGCAACAACTAGTCTTTTTGGTAAAATATTTAATAAAGGTTTTTAACTGCAATATAACAGTAAATAAATTATAACTAAGTATTCAAAGATAGTTTAGGATGACTATTAGTGATTATGCTACCATTCCATCAGTATTTTCTTAAGACGTTGTCACGTTCAACTATCGTCAGTAAACTGACTTTACAGACAACCAATTTTTTTTTGCTTTAGCTAGAACGATGCAATTTGGGCTATTTACCAATATAAATAGTTTAGGATGACTATTAGTGATTATGCTACCATTCCATCAGTATTTTCTTAAGACGTTGTCACGTTCAACTATCGTCAGTAAACTGACTTTACAGACAACCAATTTTTTTTTGCTTTAGCTAGAACGATGCAATTTGGGCTATTTACCAATATAAAATGAATGAAAGGTAGAACTATCAGTATTTCCTAATTATCAGATGATTTGTGTACATATTTATCCGTTTTCATAATACATAAATAGTTCATCTGGATACGAGAGTGAGTTTGCAGTTCTCTTGCAAGCACACCTATTGGTATTTGACCAGCCAGACGGTCTGGCTGTCTGGCTGGTCTGGCCCAGACCTTTACCCTTTATGGGAGGAATACCAAACCCTATAGTGACAAGAATGGATTGTTTTGATGACCGAGTTGGTGAAATGCACGCTTGGATTATAAAAAAATAACATGGGTGCGGCCAATGACACAAACAATTTTACCTGATACGCTTTCTTCTTCGTCGTGTACAGGTTCCGCGTTATTCTCTGCACTTGAACTGGGATTAATAACAAATTCCGATTCGTTTATATTACAAGAATATTCGAGATCTTTTGTCAAATCGTTGATTATTTCTTCATTTGAAGTGTTGCTCGTGGTCTTTAATCGATCCGACATGTTTTCGTAGGCCCCCAACAGCAAACTGGTTTAATTGTGTCGTAGAAATTACAAATGTGAGTACTATAATGAAGAAAAAATAATATTCGTTAAATTTTCTTATACTTTTGTTGTAATTATTTCGACTTTTACACAATATAGAGCAGCAAAACAGAACAACAGCATAGCAATTATTTATTTGACAAACCAAACCAGTGGCAGTGTGGCACTGGCAAGTGACAAGTGACAATTCGATCAACGTCAATCAAATGCAATATTTTTAAACTACACTAAAAATGGAAACGTGAGATGGTCTCTGCACAGTTCACGGCCATATAAAATTTTGAAAAGTGTTATTATAAAACAAATTTCAAATTGAATTTTATTGTTATTCAACTACATAAATCAAATTATTTAATAAAATACCTTAAAAGATTTTTTAAAATAGCAGAAATCATGTTGAACGATTACACGATTATATCTGATCTGACGTATCAGTGTCATTGACATTGATTTGAAAGTCAAAGTACGAACGTAAAATGAAACATAACCTAAAAATGTAATCAAATCTATTCAGATATTGAGTTGAGATTCAGGGTCAAGTATAATTTATCCAATAAATTGCATATCAACCACTGTATAAATCGGAAGTTTTTGATAGTGACATAGTCGAAAAATCGTACAACATAATTCAGTTACTGACAAACTCGAAGTGCAACGAAGATGGTGTACAGACATATTCTGAGAACTTTCTCTGGCCCGAGAATGTTAAGTTTAATTAAATATAATAAAGTAGCCACGACTTTTGGCAATTACAGGAGCATAGTGCCTCTGTCAACCACTCAACTAGCATTGAATACGGATAAGTAAGTTGTTTTTTACTCAGGTATGTTTTCATATTATATTTATTTCATAGGATAGGTAGTGGACCATAGCATTTGTATTAATCAAGGGAGTAGCGTTATGAGAGCTGTAAAGTGGATGTCATTAAGTTATAAAACACCCTATCAGTTTTCATTTATGTCAAATGTGTTTCTAAGGAGTATGATGCTGAATATAACATCTCATTATAACTTAGTTTCTCTGCTCGATTGGTGTAATGTGACGGTTTTTAAAAGCCATTTGAATCCAGACTGGATCATATAAGTTCACCTTTAATGGGGCTGGTTTGTGAAAATGAACCTAAGGCAAGTCTGGAACTATTCAAAATAAAGAGACGAAAAACAGATCTATTCAGAATCTAACTGTGTATAAAGTACCTATACTTGCACAAATCATACTGTGATTAACAATCTAATAAAAAAAGAAGTTATGTTGTTACAATGCAAGAGCAATTTGAGCATAAAAGCAGTGGGATGTTTTGCAGCTATGTAAGTAAGGAAACTGTTCATAGAGTAAATAAATTACTTAAGTAAATAAATTACCATATTCTTATCAAGTAACCTGTATATTTTTTTGTCTGCATGAAGGAAATCAAATATTCAAAACTTGGAGCCGTAATCCCTATCCACATTCATTTTTAGTAGCATTTTGAGGTATGCCTGCAGGCTCTGTTTGTGAAGGTATGTAAATTATTTTTTCTATCGCCCAAGGTCTGATGGTGTAGTTCTACTGTTCAATGATATTTTTTGGCCATAATTCTGTCATTTGTTCCGCAGCCAATTTCAAATTACTCCTAATATATTTTAATTTATATGCTAATAAATGCTTTTATTTGGTGTTTTCATCAGGAACACTCATTTATTTGTTACCTAGCACATAACATAGAAAATGTAACTTTAGAATCAAACCACAAATCTCCATACTTATTCATTACATGAGTTACAGACAACAGTGATTCACATGATTGGGTAAAATGACAAGCATTTTGAATAATTTAATATCTGTAAATACTTCCCTATCATCATGACTAGCATAAAGTAAATTGTTACTTCATTGATAACTTAATAATGAGGCATGTGTACCTACTGAGTGACAAATACCATTTTTGGAGAATCATGTCACTGACTTAATTCTTAATCTTATTGATTGTCGTCTACTCTAGACAAAAGAAGGGATTATGCGCTGTCTCAGGCATGTTGCTAGGTTTATGAGCGCTCACATGCAAAACTTATTCTTTAATTACTGGACTAACTTAAGTCTTGTTTGCTGTTGGCTACAGGCCACTACTGCCATGAGAAACAGCAACAGTGGAAGTATGGTGCTGCAAGTTTGAAAGTCTATGTAAAAACTTGTTCATACTTACATGTATTTCCCATTGTAATCTTACTTTTACATTAGGTTATGTTTTATAGTACTATGGTGACACCGCACGGTGACGTCACCGAAGCCTGAATCACGCTATGGAAGAATTGTCGATCGCCGGCATATATACAACGCCCTGAGAGCATTTACTCGGGGCCTCGGCCGCACCCCACGCATGTCGCCTCGCTTGGCCAAAGTACTTTACATACTTATACTTTTTTTTTCACCTTGCAGGATCAAGGTATGCTTCGTCCTCTACGACGGTAGGCGGCTAGAAGCGGAGGCGAAGGTGGGGGACACGCTACTGGACGTGGTGGTGAACAACGACCTGGACATCGATGGGTACGGCGCCTGCGAGGGCACCGTCACCTGCTCCACCTGCCACGTCGTGCTCAGTAAGGAGGATTTTGACAGGTTGGTATATTATAGGAGTGCCCATTACATAATAACGACCCAGCAACAGGTATGAAAATCAAAATTGATTGCTGTTAAAGTTGGACAGCCATAAATTATGATTTTTATGTTTCGGTTATTACAGTTGAATTTCGTTACAATACTTGGTGTCGGTTTGAAAGTTATCAGGAGGGGGTGGCTAGTAGTACGTGTCTCATTAAACCGTAATAACCAAAACATAAAGATCATAATTTAATGCTTTCCGTTAATGCCTGCCTCCACTGCTCCATCTATATTACGATGGTGTTATTGGTCATAAATTAATGCTTTCAGTAGTACCTTTCATAAAACCGTGATAACCAAGACATATAGATCATAATTCAATGCTATCTTTTAAGGGTGCGGTTCCACTGAGGCGGAGCGGAGCGGAGCAGTGCGCGATTCACCAATCACATGGCTTGAAATCCCAGCTCATTGCGCCTCGTGCGGATTTCAAGCCATGTGATTGGTGAATCGCGCACTGCTCCGCTCCGCTCCGCCTCAGTGGAACCGCACCCTAACGCCTGTCTCCCCTGCTCCATGTATATTTCTATGATTTAATTTGAATCTCTGTTTACTTTTTACATTCCAGGCTCCCTGAAGAAGCGAGCGACGAGGAACGAGATATGTTGGACCTGGCTTACGGTCTGACGGACACGTCGCGGCTGGGCTGCCAGATCACGCTCACCAAAGAGATGGACGGCTTGGAAGTACGGGTCCCGGAAGGCATCAACGACGCGCGGAGCTGATGCGGTGTCCTCTAGGGGTACTTGGTTAGCAGAGAGTACATTAACAGATTATAGGGCAAATTTATTTATATATAAAAGCGAATGGCGACTTAATCATCACGAAATATTGAAAATTGCTTGACCTATAAATATGAAATTTGGCAGGCAGGTAGTTTGTAGTTAGCAGATATCTGCAAGACTGGATTTTGTTAATTCCTATTCCAACCCCTAAGGGGGTAAACTAAAGGGTCAAAGTGTGTATGAAAATCACTAAAATATCTCTATGCGGGCTCAAATATTTTATTATAAATATAATTGTTAACTGGTGCTCAAATTCACTTAATTCTGAAAATAAAACTTAAAAACATGATTTTCGCTAGGGGGCAGAGGGTTCAACAAATTGGACCGCCGGTAACAATAACAGGGGAAGGGGTTAAAAAATTCTAAAATTTGTAACATGAACGCCGTAAGCGGAAGTGCAAAGCGTGCACTGTACGCGGGCGGCACTAGATATTATTTCAATAAAAGCAAACCTACGAGTATATCAGTTAAAACGAGGCCAACGGGTGAAACGGGGGCCCTCATGCAGCAAGCGGCTGCCCTGTATGTGACTTAATTTATGGATGGCCCCTTAGTTGTCGCCGGTTAAATTTGACCCGGTCGGGTCCTGTATTATTGACTCTTTCGCCTTAAGTAAATGTGCTCTCCGTTATCAAACACTAAGATTTAAGATTGAAATGTCTATGACGATTGTGAATATGGTGTAAAGATCGTTTTATGAAACCTAGAATGACCTCTTAGATAGGAAGGAATTTAAGTAATATACTTGTATGTATAATTGTTGAAATTACATAATTTAGAAGTCATTGTTTTACATCAACGTGAAGCAAGTCGTTTTAAGCGAATTTGTTTGGGTTTGAAGAATGTTAGAACCCTTAAGTTTTTATATTTAGAAATTAGTTGATGTTAAAACAAATTAAAAAATTATTCGGTAGCTATCTGTGTATCATCCTATAATAATTTGTATAATTGTAGCTAGTTTATTAAATTGAAGCCTTTTATCATAATTATTTGCACTTTTTAAAATCAAAACTTAGATTATCATGCTAAAAAATATACTCAAATTATTCCGATATACATATAACTTTATAATAACGCAGTAGTTTTGAGCTTACAGTACAAATGGATTTTTGAAGTTATAGGTACATAACTCGCCGGCGCCTTTAAAAAACCTTCAGCATAGTTGTTATTCTTATAACATAACCATCAGTGTATTTTTAACGTATACAAAAAGTGCATGCGCCGAGTCCCTATGTAATAATAATCACTATCACTACATAGTATAAAACAAAGTCGCTATTTTTGTCTGTTTGTTTGTCTGTATGCTTAAATCTTTATAATTACGCAACGGATTTTGATGCGGTTTTTTGTAATAGGTAGAGTGATTCAAGAGGAAGGTTTTTATATATAATAACATCTATTAAATAATGGAGAAATACTGTTATTTTCAGAGTTTCTAATGTGGTGTCGTAAATTCTTACATTTCTTGCCGCTTACATTGCGTACGCAGGCTTAACCTTACAGGATTTATAAAAATAATGTACTAAGTATTGTACACCTTGAAAAGGTCTACAGAAAAGTCCGCGATGGTATATGTGTATCTCTTATGGATATCCCACAATAACATTTTTTTGTCATTTACTTTTTACGACGAATAATGGCTAATTTTCGAAGCGATTTTAACCAATACAGCATTAATCCTTATCCAATTAAATAGCTTAAATACATTGTTGATTTAATATAGATCTATATGGTCCTTTACAGCACAAGATTTAATCGAATATTTTCGAAGATATTACAGATTTAAAATTGCGGGACGTAGCGCTTGCGGCGGTACTGGCCGGCCGGGCAGAGTGACATAATATAGGCCATACTTAAATGTTATACCCGTGCGAACCCAGAGCGGGCCGCTATGTTTTTATATACAACGTTCACAGTTTTTCTGTAGTGTATTTAGTATCAGCATTGCACCCGTGCGAAGCAGTAATAGAAACTGGCTTAGATTTAACTCTGGCTAACGTTTTGAAACGATAATCAAACAAATTTCAAAATACTTATGTACTTTTTTCGCCATTTCCGCTAAATAACAATCTAAAGCCGTAAGAATCTTAAGTTGCAAGAGATACCAGTGTTTACCTAAGGTTGTAAGTGTTGTTTTTACTTCTATGCTAAGCAAAGTCATCATACACGTTAGGTGCATCTGAAAGGTTTATTATGTACAATTGAACCTATCTTGTTTTGAGCTACATAGTGAACTTACCTACATGTACAGTTGTACAACATACCTACAAGGTTGAGATTACCTATGCAATTATAAATGAAAAAAACTGTGTTGTACACCGTAGCGTGTATGGCTAGCTTTAGAGTTTAGACCTTCCAGTGCGTATGAATGAACGTACGGCTTATTCCTTAGAATATTAAAGTAATAGATAAGACATTATTTTTATATGTTGTGTTATGAATAGTGTAATTAGTATTGACTATTGAAAAGGAATTTAATATATTTATATATTGCAGCATTTTCGGAGTTTTATTTAAAGCACATAATTTAATTTTTAGTGTCACTAAAAGCTTTTGAAATAGGAACAGGAATGTGATATGATACCTACATACTATGATTTATCCATTCCTTGTTCATAATCTCTGAATGAATACCTATTATAGTAACAAGTGGTTATTCGACTATTGCTACTTACGGTGATAAGGTGGTTATAATATTGATAATTGCTTTTTACAAAAAAAAAAACCGACTTCAACCTCGATAAGCAGAGATAACTCAAAAACTACTCGCCAGATGGCGCTTAATTCAACATGTAGGTGTAAAGTTCTCGTCACTACAAATTAATCAAGCCCAAACACTAGATAACTACAGTAAACACACAGACGCATACACACATACACACAGCCACACTCACACGCGCACGCTCACACACCAACACACACACACACACACAGAGACACACAGACGCATACACATAGCCACACTCACACACTAACACACACACACACACACACACACACGCACAATTGTACACACTACAAATTATGTTTGTTACTGTTTACAGTGGTACTTAAATTTACTATAATTAATTAGAAACTTACCCGGCTATTTCACCTTTCTGTGCACATAGAGGCCTCTTTTATCTCGCAATGCAGCAATTACTTGTAAATGTTATTATTACAATATAAATATTTTTCACTCTCTTTGTAATATTGTTTCTCCTCCTGTTTATCATGTTTTAGTTTACTGTATGTATTTTGTATTATTATCGGCATCCCGCTTTATTAACTCATATCCCATCTACATATATATTTTTTAACACATAAAATTGATAATTTTTACGTTGTAAATTAACTTCAACGGTGGATTGTTTTGCTTTTAAAATAATTATAACAATGTTTATGCCAGGATTAAGTATATAGGTAATATTAATAAGATAGACACCACATGTGTGACTACTCGAAAAAAAACGGGACTACACTGTAAACCAGCAGCCGTGGCTCCTAGCCGTTCCATGGCACAGGCTGAGGGTAGTCCTTTTTCGTCGGGTAACATGGTACCCACATATGAATGTTATTTCTCTTTTGTTTGTTTTGTCGTGTAATAATACATTGTTATTGCATATTGTTGATACTTTTACTGTTACAATCTTGTACCATGCTTATCTCAGACGAAATAAATGTTTCTTTCTTTCTTTCTAAACCGTTGAGGAGTTCCCTCGATTGTCTTTCGGCTTCAGCATATCGACTCCAGACCTTCATGAAATTGTAGCGCTTTCATGTACTTATGAAAACATTAACAAACACACTAGTCGTCCCTACAATTTTCGAAAGCTGCCCTCGATTTCTCCAAGATGCTATCATCAGATCCTGGTGATCCTTTTAAAAGGACCCCACTGCGCATATCTACTTTACAACAAAAATAGAATTATCAAAATCGGCCCACAAACGACGAAAAAATCGCTGAACAAACATAAAAAAAGCATATATACGGTCGAATTGAGAACCTCCTTCTTTTTTGAAGTCGGTTAAAAATGGTCACAGGGACGATCCAATCCGTAACTTAACTGAGATCCTGATCAAAAAACGAATAGGTGTATTCACTATGCGATTTAAATTTTACCCTTTATTAAAAATATAGAAAATGTCGAAGAAAATTGGTTTTTTTAACATCATAATTCTTAATTTCTGGTCTACCCTCCTGCTCGAACGATTCTATAATATCAAGGCTGTTCCTTCCATCTTCCTGTAGAGATTGCTCCTGTTAATACGATTAGTCAGTAGAACGATCTCGTTCAACAAACTGTTTAGTTTTCTATCTTCGTCTTTCTTCGGTGCAGTTAAATACATCATACCGTTTTTGTCAAATAATTTTTCGTAAATATGTCTGTTGTTTCTTGTGATGTAATCATATTTTTTATCTACATTAACCGGATGTTTCGGGTAGTTCGAGTACAACTTCCGGTACGGCAAGTTTTCAAATTGGGACGCTTCGTGGTATCCTCTGAGCACTTGCAATGGCGATGACTGCTGACGAATTCTTCGGTCCCACATGTGCTTAGAGCGCGGCAAATAACTTGCTTCTACTAGATAAACTGAAAAACGTCAGACAAACATTATTTTACAAGTTGTCAAGTCCACCACATGACTATCGGATGAGACTACCGAGGCGTCCATAAACATACCTACTGGTGCATAAAAATATGCACAGATGTCGATTAGAGGGATCGAGAGCGCTCTAGAGCAAACACCTTTTCAGCGCCCCTATAGCCATCGAATATTATAATTTTTAATTAGAACATACTCCATTACCGTTCGATATAAAATTCGTTTAATAGCACCGAAACAAATGCCAGCTTTTCACCCCTGCGATTAACGTGAATTCACTGTACGTTGACGGCAATAATTTAAAATGCCTTTAGTAAATTTTGCTTTCAAGCTAAATTGAATTGTGAGCACACGTCATAAGAGTTTTTACTCGGCGACTCAAGTAAAGTTTGCATTAGGGATTTACTAACACAGGATCGGGGCGTTAAAAGTCGGCCAAAACATGTAACGAGTAGAAAAAGTTAGACACATGACCTCTAACCTTACCTGATAATGATATGACAAAATAAATAAAAATATTATTCATCATTTTAAAACGTATCTGAAATCTTCGTTCTCAAAAACTATAATGCTTGTAACCTGAAACTCAATTTGTAATTTTAATGACAAAATTATCATTAGGTAATGAATTCCCAAGTACATAATGTGTATTTTAATTACTAGTTATAAAATGCGTAATTACTTGATAAGGATATTATTACGTGCCATTACATATTTAACATTTTATTTCTTTACATGGAATGTCATCTTTTGTACGCGTCTTGAGCGAGAAAATAGCCGAGCTCTCGCCGACTCGCTGGCGATGGGACACCTGCCTAATGCGTATTAGTACTGGTTAGTGGCCAATATTAAGTGTCCCGAAGGCCTCTGACTTGGCTAACCGACTTATAATAACAACCAGCCAGAAGCCCCCTAATATTATGGTTCTAGGAAAATAAAAGACAAAAATGTTATACATTATTTTATTTCTATTCATATAAAATATTCAAAATCAGCCCATTTTCAACTTTCTATACAATCATTGTACTCCATCTCAAAACAACCAAAATTACATATAAATATGTTCACATATAAAAACTTTAACCTGACATTTACATTACATCTATGGGAAATCAAATTTAACATATAACAAGATATGTAACAAAATGCTTTTCTAAGTTTCTACGTAACTTATCGTTACTTTAATTATCGTCAATACGTTCTAACCTTTAAAATTAAGAACGTTAAAATTATCCATAGTTCGTAAAACAATACATACAACAAAAATAAGTAGGTACTTAGTCGTATGTGATCAAAGGAATATTATGTGTTTCATATCACTTACACATAACACATCCCTATATATATAAAATAAATTAAAAAAATAATCATAATACCTACCGCAACCAAATACTACAAAACCCGACAAAAAGAAATATACATGGCGCTAAACTTAAATAAATATAAATACCAATTATAATCGATACATAGTTCGTTTTATATTTTAACAATTATTCATTTTAAGGAACAGATTGAAAAGTCACTAATATAGTTCACTTCAATCAATAATCACAAGTTAATTGGCGATCTCGGGTATTGCTAATGTGGTTTATCCACTGTGACCATTATTAGATGACCCGTCAAAAGCGAAAAATGAATCTCGCTGCCTTTTGCATTTTGTACAAATTACAAGACTCAAATGTACTACCTCCACTTTTGAATTTTATGCCGAAAGGATCATTTTCATAGGTTAGTTATACTAACAATTTAATAATATAGGATCACTTTAATACCAATCGTTTCTTGTAATTTATTAGTGCATGGGCTTTTATCACTACAAATAATAATTTTGAAAACATGGCATGACGATTAAAAAATTAACAAGTCAAAAAAATCCTTAAATAAAGCAAATAATAATAATAATTTTAATCCAGCCCTTATCAATTTTCTTGATTTCTCTAAACCGCGCGAACAGAACCAAATTTGGCGCGTACTATACCTTAAAGTACCTTCTGAACATTAAATCATAACGAAGTAAATATTTATTTTTGAGAATATTTACGACTTGTGTGAGTTAAAAAAAAATATCGTAATTTGTCAAAAACTATCAATGATTATTAATATTATTATAATAACAAAACGATACATTTTTAACTAGATATTGCTATGAAAATTAAAATTCTCCCTACAGACATCGTACATTATCATAAAAAGCTGCATTTGTAAGATACATAACATTATATTAATAACGCCGGATTACAATAAATGATATTAAAATTAGTACTGTATCTATTTCATGTATTGTATTTTTATCCAACATAAATACATTCTCAACAATAATTTATTTTAATATTTACATTACAATTCATATCACAATTTCTGGCATTTCCATAACATAAACCAACACACTACTAGCCACGAGAACCGAGCCGCTTCACAATTTTAGATTAACTTTACTGCTACAACTGTATTAGTGTTAATATTTAACTACGCATAGCTTAACGCGCTAAAAGTGCGCGTTGCCTACATCTGCGTATTCATGCAAGCATTGACTTAATTCCCGTTGCCCCGTTCCCGCCTAAAAACAAAATAGACATACATCCTTGTCTTCTTACATCAGGTCGTCCGACATGCATGAATACGCAGATGTAGGCTACGCGCACTTTTAGCGCGTTAAGCTATGCGTACTAAATTAGGCGCCAAAACTCTTCTATGTGTCAAAAAGACCTACACCAGAGTTATCGCTTAGCGTAAAATGCCATTAATAATGCCGCATACGAATCAACGTGTTAACATGTTGGCCACATCTGCGTCATGTCTAATTTAGTGCCTTAAGAAATACTTATCACATGGCTAATTTACAATTCAAGCAATATAACATTGGTTTTCTGAATTAAGTTTAACTAAAACAGTAAAGTGACTCGATTAAAGCGCAAGAGAATTATGAAAATGTGATACTAAGTGTTCATTTTTAATTTTATACTCTGAAATCATCCAACATTTTAACTAACTTTTCATTATTGCATTTCATTTAAATCGCCACATTTAGTAATTAATAATTTTATTATCCTTAAAATGAAAGTATATTTAACAGTTTTGGCGTACTATTTAGGACACATTTTAGTTAGTACTCATTCAAGATACAATACACAAAACTACGCAAGACTTTCTTACTATAGGCTGCCATAAGATGTTTCATCAGTAAGTTAAAATATTTCATTTTAATGATAAGTACTTATACAAAGTAGCCTTCTCTTTAACAAGTGCAATTGAAAAATTTTCTAATAGGTTCGCTTCTATTTCGCTGATTATGTTGATGTAGCCGATGCCATGGTCACAATAATTTTGTTTCTATCGCGTAAAGAAATCAAAGTTCGCTAGTAATACTCTACATACAGTGTAGCCGTGTACGTGAGCATTTGTTAAGTTGTTTTAGTCGTTCATGTGTCGCAATTCGCTAATAAAATGCCTCAGCCTAAAAGGTGTGAAGTTTCGTGGAAATTGTCTATGATATACAATAGCTAAGATAAAGAATACAAACGTAATATATAAGTGTAATAGTCAGAAGCATAAGAAAAAGTTTGGAAGGTTAATACATTAAGTTTGTACAATATTATAGTCTATATTTATAAATTTTGATATATGAATTTTTTTATTAAATTACCTATATTTTACGATGTAAAGATGCTGAAAAGCACGCAATAAATATAGTACATATTTTTAAATACATTTTTATTTAGCTTCATGTGTTATTAAAAAAAAATGGCGGGAACTAATTCTTATTAATAATCTATAAATCGTTTAATAAAATTACTGGTATATTAACTTCTATGTGATTATGTGCTTCCCAACATCATTAATAAGGCATTTTATCGTTTATTTGTTAATTATTGCTATTAAGAAGCGTTCGCTCAGCATTATTTATTGACAATAGTACACAGTTGTATACGACTCAGAATCTAAACTAGAGAGTGTAAATAAGTGAGTCAAAACCTCAACACACATATCCACACTATCATAACTGTGTTTCTATAAAATAGATGAAAATAACAATACCTCTTTTGATGATTCACTTTGACACTTTTTTTCTATAGAAAATTAAACGTTTGTTAATACCTTAATGGAACGCATGGTTTGACATGAAAGAAGGACAAAGGAACCAACTTCCGGATTAACAATAAAAGTTTGATGTTTCTATCCATACATATATAATTAATTCATAGCAAAATCTCTTAATTTAAACATAAGTTGTTTTGTATTTTCGTAACATGCCATGATACCTGATATCATGTTATTATTATTAACCGATTTCAAAAAAAGGTGGAGGTTCTCAATTCGATTTTTTTTGGGTGTTACCTCAAAACTTTGCACCGAGTGAACAGATTTTAATAATTCTTTTTTTTTTTCGAAAGATGGTACTTGGAGTCTAGTTCCATATTAATTTCATCTGACTGGTAGTTTTTGAGTTATCTCTTCTTATAGATTTTGAAATCGGTTTTTTATTTTGTAAAAATTTATTTGTTTAATGGTCACCCCAATCACCTGTGTAATTGTATAACAGTTAACATTATATTATAACAACATTTGTGCCAAAAGTCTTATCACCAACGCTAGTTTATATAAACTATTATTATTTATTTATTTCAAATATGCATTAAATATATACAAGCCATTTTAAACTTAACGAGGGAAAACTTTACTTGTCTTATTTTTATGAAAAGGACGTGTTAAAATGTCTTAACTCTTAAGTCTTTAGGACTTTAGGTCCTTAACTATTTCTATAGAGGCGTGAGTCGATCAAAAACATGCTGATAAACG
Organism: Hesperia comma; assembly: GCA_905404135.1. Lineage (NCBI taxonomy): Eukaryota > Metazoa > Arthropoda > Insecta > Lepidoptera > Hesperiidae > Hesperia > Hesperia comma. The sequence goes on along the minus strand of FR990015.1, from coordinate 16,249,936 downwards.
AATTTTTACCTCAAGTTACATAATACTGTCTCCATCTGATTTAGGTTAGTAGAAAATTAATATAGTTTCGTTTTTTTATAAAGCTAAAAATTATTCTATAAGATCTCTACAAAACAGTAGCTTTTCATTTTAAGGTATTATAATTAAAAATACTTAATACTATTAAATTTGTTAGTGTTAAGGTGAAATTTTCGTTATCTGAACTGTCAGTTACCAAAAGACCTAGCTATGTTTAGATTAATATAAATTGTGCGTAGCGTGAATAGAAAAGAGATGCATAATATACCTGTTTAATAATTTCATCCAAAAGTAGGCGAAAATATTACTATTAGTTTTACAGTATAATAGCCGTATTCGATAATGAATTCTTTTTGTGTTTATTAATTATATGTTTTATAAAGAAAATTGAAAAACTTGATAAACAGCTAAAATAAGTAGCACTATTTTTTGCCATTATCTGAATGAGAAAGGCAACAGACGTTTAAAATTATCCCTCATTAAGCACCTCATTTAAATATCGACTTTATTTCGCAGTATACAAAGTATCATTCAGAGCATCCTTATATTCAGCCTTGTAGCGCCGACAACAGCTAATGCAATCTGGTTTTTATCACTATAACAATAGAGTCCACTTTATAATACTCATATAAATTTGGCCTTCAAATAATTTGATCTTCAAAGATGTTTCGATTATATTGTGATTTCCACCTGTCCTATACGATGTATCTTACTGCTATAGAATCCAGTTAAAAATAAACTTCTAACCGTTTCTTGCATTTGGCGTTTGATGTCATAGCGATGCGGTTAGCCTCAAGTCGATGTAAAATGAATTCTATATTCAAAGCGGCAAGGTGTATTATCTGTCAGCATGGCTGGCGTCGGAGCGAGGCGGCGTCTCGTGCCTCGCCAGTACCTCCTTAAAAAAATATATTTTATTACATAATCAATTTATTTAAATTCTTATGGACTGTACTGAAGAATATATATTATTATAATTTTATAAAAGGAAAAATGTACTTTTTATTCAAATATTTTCTCTACAAACAAGTAGACATGCATTATAATCCAGTCAAAATAGACAAAAAAAAACCTGTAACGTAAGACAAATTCGCATTGAGCTGAAAATTGGTATAGACGTTAAAGTCATTACCAATGAAATGTCAAAAGTCCCCAAAGGTTATTCAAGGTCAAAGGTCGCAACTTCCGGTTTTCCCATTTTTCTCTGAAACCAGAAGTATTATCGTAAAAATAGGTTAGACAAAAGTTGTAGATCATACAATTCTCTACAACAATTGTCTCAATAATTTTTTTCGTACGAATCAGCATTCGCGAGATATCACGATTTTAAAAGTTAAAAAACTTATATTCTTCATAATATGCACACATTTCCACACCACCTATGAGGTAATGTACTTGGCGCATTTTTTAACTTTAATTTTTGCACAAATAGTATCGATGGGGACTTTTGACATTTCATTGGTAATGACTTATTCAACGTCCATACCAATTTTCAGTTCTATGCGAATTTTTCCTCCTCAAATTTTTATTTTGACTGGACTATTAGATGATATAGACATCCTATGAATGATGTCAATTAATTTCTTTATTCCCTCTACCTCTCTGACCAGCAACTTGTCCTTGATGACTTTGTGGTGACTAACGTTCGTCAGGGACTCAACCACTTACCATCAAATGGCTAGTAACCTCCTTTGTGGGATACTCACAAAAATACGATGACTATAATTGCTATCAGTATAACTGCAACAAAATAAGCTTTGACGTACCTTGCGATGGTTCTTGCTGTCCAGATGCAAAAGGCAGCCCACCGCACCAAAGTAACTACAAACAGAAATAATATACACATACATAAAACATTTTGATAATATTCACATGCAATGCTAATTTATCATGGAGCAGATAATATTATTGGTAAACAATATTCGATAGAAAAAATACACTAATAAGATAACAAATTCATATGAAGCGGTACCATTTCACGAAAGGCGCTCGCCGGGTCATTTTTTGCTCATCTCATCCACATAAAGCACTCACCCCTCATGCTCCAAGAAGAGCGCTTTCAGCGCCCCCCGCGACCAGTACGCCATCGCGTAGGACAGCAGTTTCATGGACAGCGGGTTCACTCGCAGGAAGTTGCCGCAGAACACCACCTGCAACGACACTGTCTGTCAGTATCTACTCGAATTATACACTAGTACAGACGTGTTATAACAGAAGTATACCTTCAATAACCCTCATACACTTACTTATCTCACATCTGATGTTATCTGGAGGATATCTTTGTTAGAGATAAAGTCGCCTGTGTATAAACTTTTAGTATTGTATTTTTTTTTTAATATTCTGTGCACAAAAAAGTATTAGATAAATACAGCTCCAATCATTGCGCGCTTGAGTAATGCACACAGACACCGTTTACGGACCCAAAATTAATATAGAACCTCTTTGAACTACTATCGAACAATGTTTTCTAGCCAATTGACGTCCGTGATCGGTGTCTATGTGCATCGCTCGAGCATGCAGTGTATGAAGCATCAATCTGTGCTAGTGTATGATTTGTGGAATCTATTTTATTGATTTGTTGCGGGAACCATATTGATTGTGGATATGTGATTGTGAATGTATTGTGTGTGAGTGTACACATGCTTGAACGAAGGTACGGATGCGTACACGCACGCACTCAACCATACGAACGTATATACGTGCACGCGATACATTATGTTTATTTTACAAACAATTGTTGACATATTATATAAATACAATTAAATCGTTATGACTATTATTATTTCCTCAAACTACTATCATACATAACATAGCTCTCACCCGCTCGATCCCCTCGTTGGAGGCGCACAGCCGCGCGATGGAGCCGATGTTGTTGGTGATGGTGACGAGCATGGCGCGCGCCAGGTCCTCGCGCGACACCTTCGCGCGCCGCTCCGCCGAGCACATGTGCCCGAAACTGGACATGACAAACAATAGGTCATATATATATATAATATAACTCTTCTGGCACTAAGTAACTGATAAACAATATATAAAGTAATTAACGCAACAACCTGTTCAGCTTGTTTGGGTTTTTTTTGGGGAATGTAGCAAAGCACTAAAAAAAGGTTTTTTTTGTAAATAAACTACATCATTCACAAATTCTTTCAAGTTAGTCAATAGTGGACACTAGCAATAGCAGACACATGCGGATACAAGTAGACACTTTTAGACACACGTGGACGCTTTCAGACACAAATGGACAATATCAGACACAAGTGAACACTACCAGAAACGGCGCACTATCAGACACAAGTAGACACTATCAGACTCGGCCCACTATTGGACACAACTAGCCACTATCAGACACAACCAGCCACTACCAGACACATACAGCCACTACCAGACACAAGCTCACCTGCTAGCGACCAGGTCTCCGGGCAGGCCGAACCGCGCGTAGTCCCCGCCGTATATGTCCCGCACCAGCTTGTCCACGGTGGTGTTGTCTCCGGCGGCCGCGAGTGAGATGGCCTCCTCGAAGCTGCTGCAGCCCGTCAGCAGACAGCACAGGCCCAGGAACGTGCCGCCGCCCAGACTGGGGAGAGACAATAGGGATGTTGGCAGGTTGGCACTAATTGTAATTAATACTAATATTGGCTACATTATACTAACCACTCAAAATGATCACGATAAATGGGGTCATGATTTCGAGTTAGTGGAGCTTTCAGTGTTATAATTATGTAGCTTAGTGGTATGAATTTTAGAGGTGAAGTAAACATAAATTAATTGGCAGCCTTGAAAAAATAAGGCGGGGGAACTAACTGGCTGGGTTATTATTTGTAATTGGAATAAAATGACTATCGACCATGGAGCAAATATAGAGAGGAGACGTTGTATGTACATTTTTCTATGAAAGATCGCGTGACGATTTGCGGGGCGAGGGGGATAAAGAAATGGGCGGGATAATCGACTTTACTACGTAGTTCAACTATCTCACACTAGATGGATTTTAAATACGGCCGTGTTTTTGTTGTTGTAAGTAGTTGTCGATAGATGGCGCTGTTTACAAAATGATTATAAAAAGTAGAAAAATAATATTTTGGTGGTAAAAATTCTTTAGGAATTAATGTAGGACGAATTTCAGTACGTATGATTATCAAGATATAATAATTGTTAGCTCTACGCACCTATGCATTTTTATTTCCCCTGATACAAAGTGTCGCCATCTAACGTCAAGTAGAAATTTATTTGGTGAGCGCCGTCAGTAGACTGACTTAAGGCCACGCCCACTCTGATGACGTCAGGACCTAGTTGAGTTACAGTGCACAGTTGCTTAGGGCGTCTCCTCTCTATATTTGCTCCATGCTATCGACAGTATTTTCTTTGTTATTTGCCAAGTAGATAGTTTTCTATGTCTTAAACACTCAATATTTAAGGAATTTGTGACATGTCTGGTTGTTTGATAATCGTAAAACTATGTCAAGTCAAAAATTTAGAAATTCACAAGCGCGGAAACCTGGCATTCGTGAGAGTTGACATTAAAACGAACTCCAGACCACATAGTATACGTATGTCCCCTAGAGAGTATCAATGCCCTCACCTGGTCCCGCTAACGCGGTAGTAGTCGTTGGGCGCGTTGACGACGAGCACGGACACGCCGGAGCCGATGTTGACCAGCAGGAACGGGTACGGGCTGGAGAAGTCGTACGGCTTGCGCACGTACTGGCTCAGCGCCGCCTCCAGGTACGGCGGCTGGGGAGAGAGACAGATTGATTGACTTGGCGGTGACGTAACGAAGCCTGCATCACGGTATCGATGGTTTCTAGACCGTTCGCATATATACAAGATCCAACAGAAATCAGTCGGAGCTGAGTGGTCACTCCTTGCAAATCTTTGACAATACATTGATGAGTGTATTTCAGTTTCCACTTCAAGCGTTTTTCATTGCGCGGCTATTCATATAAAAGAGTAGTTTATCTGCATCTTATGTTATAGCAGGCGTTTTATCTGGCAGAAGATCTCCCTTTGCCAATGAATATTAAAAATAATGGATGGAATGAACGAAGGAATGAAATAATGAACGGAACGAACAAAGAAATGAATATCATACCGTATCACTAGACCGCTGGTGCACCGGCTGCGGCGAGGGCGGCGCCCAGTAGTAGCACTCCTGGGGGTTCATGGCGTCCACGAATAACACGCCCGCGATGAGGGCATCCAGCTCGTCTAGCTTCGACAGCCGCATGTTTACCTCCTGGGGACATACAACGATACAATGCAATTACAATATGTATGTATATAAATAAGTTGCAAAGGGAAATCTCCCGCGAACCGAGATGACATGCCTGAGGGGGCAACCAAGGCCCCTACTGTCGACGTCAGGGCTGTAGTATACAGGGATATTGAAAATTAGTGCATCACCTCTTGCAGGCAGCTTCACTACATTAATCCTAACAACATTTGTTCTATGACTTTTTTTAATTAACAGTTTTAAAAATTTTAGTTTTTCCATACAAAATTTATTTATGGCGTCTGAACTCGCATTACTCTACGCTACGCACCTTGTATCGGCACGTGTTGCGGGGCGCGGGGTTGCGGGGTGACGCGGCGGCGGCGGCCGGCGATGCACAAAAGTTCAAAAATGTGGTGAATAAAGAAGAATTTAAACGTCACAATTTTATTGTCAATACCTCTTGACGCGTCTACGATGCGTCTCCTGTCAGTCAAAAGTGTCAGATACAGCAAAATTTTGGGTTGCGTTGCAGTCGCTTACCTCATAAATAGCGTTATGTGAGAAGTGCCGTACGTTTCAATCGATTAGAAACGCGTGCTCAACTCGCGCTCCCGTTTCCGCGTAATTTCGATAAGTGAGTTCCTATGATAAACAATACGTACACAAATATCGAGTACACTGAAATGGTGCGAGCGCTGGTGATAATGTTCGCGAAGCCTGCCGCGAGTATGTACGGCAAGTATGACTTTCCTAATTAAAACTTGTCTTCAATCGAACGGCTAAAAAAAGCGCGGGAAAACGTAGTAGATAGTTATTACCGAAACGTTGAATGAATGTGGGGAGCGGGGTTGGGGCGTGCGGGAATTGTCATTTTACGTATTTCTTACAACATACAGAGCAATAAAATATCAGAGAGAGCAAACATTTTCTTGTTTTATTTTTTTTGGGTTATTTATCAAGATTTGTAAAAAGTCGTAGAACAGATGTTGTTGGGATTGATGTAGTGAAGCTGCCTGCAAGAGGTGATGCGCTAATTTTCAATAACCCTGTATATGCGAGCGGCGTAGAAATCCTCGATAGCGTGATTCAGGCTTTGGTGATGTCATCACGTATGTCGCCACAAATACGTACGGATAATTAATAAATCAACGCATGTATACAACGCACCGAGAACGTTCACTTGGGGTCTCGGCTGCCATCCAGGCGTATCGTCTTGCGAGGCAGGAGATCTTCCTTTGCCAAAGTATAAAGGTAAGACACGTTATCGCCAATCCACACCTTAATAAAATCCTCCTCGAACTTGAACGCGCCGCCGCCGGTGGCGTATATCGTGTTGACGAGCGCCGCCATGCCCTTGGAGCGCGCCAGCTGCAGGAACGCGCCCACCTCGCTCGTCGGGAACCGGATGAAGTGCAGAGTACCGCGCCGCCCGCGGATCGTCACGTTGTCCATCTGGGGACGCGATAAGACATTAAAAATGGAAAAGGATAATTAAAAAAACAACTTCACTAAAACACTTGGTCACAACAACAATAGGTGGGACGAGCCTAGAGTTTATTAGGGGAAGTACCACCGCCCGCGACGGTAGTAACAACATTTCTACCCTCAGTTGCTTTAACGGCAATTGTCTTCCGGATATGAAGGTGAGCAACCAGTTACACTTTTGTTAGAGGCGACCATCTCAGTCCTCAAGGGTAGCAACGCATTTAGGGTACCCTCGGCATACTTTTGTGTGCACGTGCGACTAAGGCCCTTATCACACTACGCTATTTATTAGCTACACGACTGTGACGCAATCAAAAATTCGTTGACACTGACACTGTTCACTGACAGGGCACGCGTCGTAGACGCGTCGCCGGCATACTTGGACAACATTCTAGTCGCTTGCAAATAGCATTGTGTGAGAAGGGCCTAAGACGAGGTTAAGAGAATTTATGACTTTATGTTGTAATTTCTGGATATCCTCATTTGAGATAAATGTGACGTCATCAAACTCATGACATCCCTCTCCCTATAACTCTGACCGTCTCTCTTCCCCTTAACATGTGATGATAAACAGCACCTATCAACTATTTCCAATACATCAAAATTGATCTCTACCTTTCTTATACTATCCAACCCTCTCAAACCTTCCCTCACACAAACCAACCTGCAGATGCACATCCCGCCTGCCAGTCTTCCCGTAGGCGGAGTTCCTGGTGAGGTACCGGCGGATGTTCTTGAGCACCTCCGTCTCCCTGTCCAGCTCGCGGCGGTTGGTCTCGCGCGGCTCAAAGTACACCAGCTTGGTGAGCGTGCCGCCGATGTCCATGCCGAACCAGGGCATCGCTGGAAATTGAATGGTGACTTTGGTAAGACCATCATGACGATTAATATATTTTTGTACTACGCATTAAGTCGTGCTTGGCTACAATGCCACCTGATGGTAAGTATCGATGAACTCTTTAGTATTGAGCGTACCATGTTAAAGCCTCTTCAGTGTCCTCTTGAAAATGCCTTTTTTTTTTTTTGAAGAGGGGGAAACCTTCAAAAGGTACCCGGTGCCGTGGGAGCGACACAGGGTAATGTGGGATTTTTACCCACTAAAACCCCCCCGGTGGCCTACTTCAGCACTTGTGGAGAACCCCGGGATCTCCGTAAGGAACACAACCGGAGTCCTCCAAGCGCGGCGCCCTTTTGTTCGGGCTCTTCCCGCGAGGGACTAAATGCCCCGTCGCTTGCCAGCGCCTTACAACGGTATGCGGCCACACATACCGTCGTCCTTCCCGGGGTTGCTGATGGACGGTTCGAGCTCCCACTCTAGCCGCCCGCAACCCCGAAAGCCCCCTTTTAGTCGCCTCTTACGACAGGCAGGGGATACCGAAGCTCGTATTCTGGTCCCGAGCTACAGGGACACCGGTGGCGCTATGTGCGCCCACCGCGGCGCCGTGCACGGCGCGTCCGTCTCCGGGCCGGATCTGCGCGTTCTCTGGCCCGTTCGGCTTCCTCCTTTTCGGTCATAACACGGTCGCAGAAAGCGACCATGCTGTCCCAGGCTTCGCCAGAACGGACCATCGCTGCGACGACGGCGTCCGGGGAGAGGTCCGGCCCCACTTTTTGCACCAGGATCCGCCGCTCGGTCTGCCACGCTGGACAGTGCTCGAGCGTGTGCTGCGCGGAATCCTGGGCATCGCCACAATGGTGACACTGCGGTGTCGCCTCCCTCCCTATTCGGTTCAGGTACTCACCGAAGCAGCCATGTCCGGTGAGCACCTGGGTCAACCTGTAGGTGACGCGTCTCCTCCTCTTCAGCCATGAACCGAAGCTGGGCAGTATGGCACTCACAACGCGTTGGCGTATGCCCCGCGGCACCTGCAGTCGTTCGCGCCAGCGACGCAGGGCACGCAGTCTGGCATCTCTCAGAGTCATTTTGACCGTCTCTTGGGTATGAGGCTCAGTCCCCTGGCGGAGAATGCGGATCTTAAAGAAGATCTCAGCATTCATATCCGCCAGGATGTCCAGGGGCGGAAACCGCGCCAGGACTGTGGCCGCCTCATACGAGATAGTTCGGTATCCGCGTTGAAAATGCCTACACCAAACTTAGTATCGGTATAGTACATAACTAACAAATGATGACGTCGAAGTTCACCTCAGAGATCTTTAGTGTAGTGTAAATTGACGGCCAAAATTTAAAATGTCGTAAGTTCATTTTGCTTACAAAATTAACTGAACTCTGAGCATAAGTAATAAATTTGGTTTTAGCGGGGACTAGTAATTCCATATTTTTGGCGACACAGGAATATGAATACACTCAAGATGTTGCATAACAATAAACTCACGGGGCGCATTGTCATCGGGCGGTGTGGGCGGTGCCGGCTCCGTCATGTTGTTTAACTTGGTCTTCAGAAGCGGAACCTTGTACGGCGAGCGTCTCGCTCGCTTCCACTGGAAGCCCCTGGAGAAAAAGAGAGGCAGACTGTGTGTGAATAACATCAATAATTGATGATTATAATGCAAGACAAAGTAGAAATATATCGAGAACTTATTGGGTGGCTTAAAGGAATAGAATTGAATAAAAGAAATGCACTTTAGAGTTTCCTACGCAAAGGCTGACAAATGAAACCCTATGAATATGCCTCCGCTAACAGCATGTCTGTTACAGGGGCTCTATATTTTGAAAACTAAGTTTTTTTTATCAGTCCTCAAGGGCGTTTGAAATCTACCAATCCACGTCCAAATAACGTGGTTGACTTTATACTGCACCCAAATAGAGCTGAGCAGTGGGATAGTTATGGATCTCGATAACGACGTAAATGAGAAGTACAAGACTTGTTTCTCCAGTATCCTGGTCGAAGAGGGCAGCAGCGACTGTAGCCCATTGTACATTGGGAGAGGGTACGCGAGTACTTAAGGATCGTGATGGTAAAACAGATGAAGACGTAACTTACTTCTCCAGTATCCTGGTGGGAGAGGGCAGCGGCGTGGCGCGGCGGAGCGGCCCGCACGCCGCGAGGCACCCCTCACAGCGGTGCAGGCGCATCTGGAGACAACAATACCAGAACTTTCGTTATTACTGGAGGCTAACTTTAGTTATTGATAACTAGAGAATCGCCCGCGCTTCGCTTCGGGGCCGTAGGTAACAGCCGCGTAGGTCCCGCTCCCGTAGGATTCTCGAGATAAAAAGGAGCCTATATGTTGTACTGGAACGTAAGTTATAACATTTACCTATGACTTAAGAAAATTAACGATACATGTAGTATTTGATAGCGTGATTAAGAACTTGCAAATGGATTTTACTAACGCTATCTATTAACAGCATCCGGAACTAAATATCTAGCAACAGTAGCAACGAACAAAACATCGATCTTCCCATGGGAATGAGATGTTTTTCCGCGGTAAAAAGTAGCCTACGTCACTCTCCACCCTCCTAACTATCTCTACACACATAAATTATATCATATAATAGCCATGTTGCGACGTGAAAGAGTCACAAACAAACAAACAAACACACTTTCACATTTATAATATTATTATTGAATTATTGATTATTGATAATAGATGAACTTAAGTCGTTACTGTAGACTGTAGACTAACTTGAATCTTTGCTAAAACAAATTTTAGTCGTTACTACAGACTAACTTTAGTCATTAATAGTGAACAGTGGTTCAACATAAAAACAGTAAGTTGTGATGACTAAATAAATTTTATTTATAATTATCATATTCTTATCAATTAAGCTCTCTCACTACCAGCTGTAGATTCTATTGTCTTTTAAATTGGTCCTTCGAGCCGGATCTACAGTGATTATTAAATTCTGAATGAAGTATTTTAATTAATGGAATTTATCGGCCATAGATTTATATTGCTATTCATTTATTGCATTGTTTATTACGTACAGATTTGTATTATGTACAGTGACGCCCCGGATGGCGCAATGGTTAACACGCCGGTTCGCTATTCTGAGGGTCCTGGGTTCGATTCTCAGCGAGGCGGAAATTGTAATGATGAGTTTAAATTTCCTTTCTCGCCCTGGGCGTGTGTCCTTGTCTTGTGTGAAGCGTTTATAAATAATGCATCAAACTTTACAAATTTATAAAAAAAATATCTCATCTTCTATTTTACGGCCATTCTCCGATTAGCAAGTTTTACTTGTCCGGGCTTGATTAATCCACAGTATTATCAGATTCAAACATGAATTTTTTTTATATGTTAGTTAGCATCCATATCTAGCTGTATACAAAAATATTGGCTTCTGTTTTAAGTAGATAAGACCAAATTAATTTAATGTATACTCAGCGAACCTGTGTTCTCTAATTACCGTGGCGTGTCCGCACCCCAACTTAATGTTAAAACTTGCTTGTAATTTTTAAAACGTACAGATTAACTTTGATCCATTCAACGTTTTAAACGGCATTATACAACGTGTATCGCATAACAAAATATCGATTCAATAGAAGCAGTCTATAAATAATTATCATTAAGTAACCACTTGTCCGCTCTAAAGTTATAATTGCCGTGACAATTTGTGCTCTCGGGTGTAAATCCCTAAAAACAGTATTTTTGGCACATCACTACCGTACGCGCAGCGTCTCCTCAGTGTGTACTATAGCCCATATACAGTCGCACGTCTCTAACGTTAGTGTAACGCCAATGAAGCACGTGAGTATATAATTACCGTAGCCTTGGTTAAAAACTTTTCTAATTACCGTTTTATTTATTTTAATACTTGATTTTTTAAGTTAAACCCGAATTGATCATGGCAATTGAGACAATACTTTGGCCTCTATACGTTGTAATAAGTTAATATTTGCATACTGTGTCGGTTTTCGACATTTTTAAGAAATTCTATCGTTTTCTAATTACCGTATAATAATTACCATATGTTTATAATTACCGTTGTATGTAAAATTAATACACGTTTACGAACTGTAACCGTGAATAATGGAAAAATTTCCCATGGTTAATATTATCATTGTCGGTAAATATGTCTATATAATATGCTGCCCAATTATTATTTAAGTTATTTAATTTATAGGATGGAAAAACCCAAAAATACCAAAGAGGAAATTAAAGAAAAGAGAAGGCTCGCCGCACTACAACGCACTACAAAGCCAGGCAAAACCATGAAGGCGGGCCTAGGGACAATCGATGCAAAGCTGGATGGTTTCCAGGAAGATTTGAACATCGTGAAGGAGGACCTTAAACGTGGTAAAAGTGCGTATATCCGAGCACGACCAAGCCCTCAAAAGCCACGACGCAGCAATCAACTCCCACGAAACTAGGCTCATGGATTTGGACAACAAGCTGCAAAAAATAAAGGTTTTGGGCACGGCAGTAACCAGTTCATGCCCTGGGGCCCCGAAATTCAAGGTCCCAAGTTTCGACGGCACGACCTCGTGGACGGCATTTAGGCACCAGTTCGAAGTAGGACCTAGTGGGAATGACTGGGAGGACGAGCACTCGTTAGCGGCACTCACCCTAGCTCTTCGAGGGGAGGCACTGCTGGTGCCTGAGAACGTGAAGAAGACGTGTATCGCGCGCAGCTTAAAGACCGGTCACGGAAGGCGAGTGAAGGACTGCAGCAATGGGCCACAGAGATCGAGCACCTCGAACGCCCAACCTATGCGTCGAGCTCCACACCGGTCGAAGACAAAGTGTTAGAGGTGTTTGTCAGCGGTAAACGGGATCCTGAGGTGAGAGCAATGGTGCGCTTGGGTCATCACGCAACATAGGAAGCAGATTTAGCGCATGCCCTTGAAGTGGAAGCGGTACGAAGCGACTATAAAGGTCGTAAGGTGCACGAAGTCATAGCAGCGATTCAACCTCGTACTGGACCTATATGTTACGGATGCGGTGAACGAGGTCATATTAGGATGAGCTGCCGGACTCAGAAACAACCGAAATTGGTGGCTCCCAAGTCGACAACCAGGAGCTAGAAGATATATTGGAGAATGGCGTGCTTTATGCTAGTAGGTACACGATGGCACTTCCGGCTCCTCGGCATCAAGAAAACCCTCGTAAAGATACGAGAACGCTTTTATTGGGTGCGGTGTCGAGAGAACGTCGAAGATTGGTGCAGGAAGTGTACAGTATGCGCTTCTGTAAAAGGGCCCGGCACTAGATCCCAGTGGGAACGACAGCTGTATAACGTCGGAGCCTCTTGGGAAAGAATCGCCATAGACGTTGCTGGGCCATTCCCTCAGACTGAAGACGGGAATAGATTCATCATCGTGGTTCAAGACTACTTCAGCAAATGTTCCGGCCATTGTTTGCAACTCTGAACCAAGAGGCGAAGACCATGGCCAAGAAACTTGTCCAGGAAGTAGTATGCCGCTTTGGTGTACCATCATCCATTGCATTGTGTAATGGGACATCGATAATTCTATTGCTTTAATTTTTATTATATCAGTATAAATTATTAATGTGCGTTTATATCATTTCAGTTATCATATTTTACATAGATTTGATGATATTTTCTAATTACCGTTGCATTAAATATTATTTTTTCTAATTACCATACTCATAATTTTTTTAAGTCTCATTATCTAGAAAACTACCATTATTTGTTACATGCCAAATTAATTATTCAATTTGTATCTTTGAATTGTTTCATATTTTAATGTGCTCCAGTCAACTCAATGAAAAATAAAAAAGGTTATGGTAATTAGGCAAAGAACGCCGAATTGGAGAATGACCGTTTAATTTATGAATCTTTTTTTGTCTCACGTTTTAACTGAATAAAAGTAACAAAAATCCTTGGTAACATTATAAGAGATATTTTTAAGACTGGAGATAAACATGATATCACTTTTTAACGCGTTTATATACCTCATTTCCATGAGAAGGTCTATTAAGTTGCTTATGATGCGTACCATCCATATTAAATTATCCATATTAAAAGTAACTTTTCCTATCTATTTGATTTTCACGCTTAACCAGCTAAATTAATCTTAATTATATGTAACTAATCTTAATTAATTTAATCTGTTTTCATAGTATCATTAATAACCTTAGTTAGAAAAAATAGGAAACAACACTTAATTAAATTAGCAAACTATTTGTATCACACGTACATTTTATCACGTACATTTATTTTATTTTATACGTAACATCTCTGGTATAACTAGTTTTGACTTTTAACAAAATGTGTGGTTACTTACGCGGAAATAAATAAAGTAATAAAAAATCTATTACACAAGTAACATTGAAACTGACCGACAAACAACATGCATTTATGTTACAATAACTTTTTATAAAAATACCGAATTCCACATCGACAAGTTGAGATAGCTCAAAAAGTACTCGTCAAATGACGCTCAAATTCATATGGGGCCAGACAATAAGCATAATAAGCACTTGCTTTAGAATAAAAAAAATCATAATTAGTTCACTCAGTAAAGTTATGAGGTACTTAACACACACACTTGATTAGGGAACATTCTCTGTAAATAATTATATGCACTATCTATAAAAATGCACTTAATTTTAATAAGAATATAGAAAAGAATAAAGAATATAGAAAAGAAATAAAAAATTCATTTGAAGTAGAGCAAACATTTATCTAAAGTAGAGCAAACATTATTTTAAAGTAGAGCAAACATTCGGTGGCACGAGGAGGAATGTCAAATTCCTCGTAGTACCACCAGTGGAACTACTGGTGGAACGACGAGGAATACACCCTCCTTTTTAGAAGCTGCTCAAAACTACTCGAATTGCAGACGAATGCTTTCAGTAAGGGTGAACCTTTATGTTACAAAAGATACAAGTTACGCCTTATAATGCTTCCTCCCTTATTTTTCCTCCCTTATTGATTTAATGCTTGCTCCCTTATTGATCTGATATCAGAGTATTGATATTTTGTCATGTATCAAAATTAAATACTTCCCCTATTTCAGATCCCTAGCTTAGGGGATTTATTTTTGAAAAAAAATGTATCCTGATTGACCTTGGGTCTTCAACTATTTTCGGGTTTTTCCCGTTGGCTCCCATTCCCGTTCTCACCCGACCCACTATACCCCGAAAACGATTAATTTGATTTATTACTTTTACCTTCTTTTTTCAATGTGTACAGTCGATAGAAAAGTGCTTTAAAGTATTATAATGATTTTTGTAGGGGCGTAGCTACTGCCGTTTAAGCCGTATCAATGATACGGGGCCCCCGGGTTACAGGGGCTCCCAACATGTGTAGTGTAACTAAAAATTGGTAAAATGTTATCCGCAATGTCACTTACTCGTAGTTCCCGAGAAAAAACATCAATACTATAAATTATAGTTTAAAAAAACTAAAAAACACGCTTTTTATAGTTAACTGAACTAAAAAAATTGAAAATAAGTTTAAATAAATTTAAATTAAGAATAGTGTTAAAAATTTCAATAAATATGAATTAATAATAGTGTAAATAAAGAAAATATTTTATTAAAAAAAAGCGTGGGGTGCTTTTTAAGATATTATCAAAATGACACCATGCACCCCACGCTTTTTTTTAAATAAAATATTTTCTTTATTTACACTATTATTAATTCATATTTATTGAAATTTTTAACACTATTCTTAATTTAAATTTATTTAAACTTATTTTCAATTTTTTTAGTTCAGTTAACTATAAAAAGCGTGTTTTTTAGTTTTTTAAAACTATAATTTATTTTCTCCTTTTTAGTTTTGTTTATTTATAATAGCTTGTTTTTATAATTTTAAACTATTATTTGGTCTCTATCGATCTATCGACTATTACTCCCGTAATAAATTAGAATTCAAATAAACAGAAGAACAACGCCATCTAGTAAAACGTAATGTACGCAGTCAATCTGAATACGGAGTTATAGCTAGTTGCCCGTAAATATGGGTAGATGGCAGTAGCAAATGGGTAGATGGCATTAGTGTGAGAGTAAAAAAAATTAAATTCTTATTTTGCATATTGAAAATTGGAATAATTTTATCAAAATAGTGTAATGTCATCGGAACTCGATAAATCTACAAAGTTTGAACGAAATCTGGCCGTTTAAAGTGGGTCAAAATCGCGCCCAAAGAAGTCGGTTACAAATAAAATTAACTTGTACGAGATCTACCACTATGACTCGGTTTTCACTTTTTTCGTCGGATTGGCTTGAAAAGCGGTGGGATCGACGCAGGGCAGTTGTACAAGCACAACGAAGTCGGTTTGGAAGAAATCGGATGATAAACTTGGAAGTTATAGGCTAGGGAAGGTGGAAATTAAAGAAGTTAGGAAAAACGCCTATTTTTAGGAAAATCCGCGATAGATTTGCGTGGAAAGGGTCTAGAAAATTAGGGATCAACTGTTTATACGTGCGTTATGAATTTGAAGCAAAACGCCTGAGGGGCACGGAAGATATTAACAGAAATGTTACATACAAACATACATACAAACATACAGGTGAAGTTAATAAAAGCGTGTTAAAAAATAAATCTGTAGCTGGTCGCTGTCTGTACTTAGAAAATAGGTATATGAGTTTATTTTACTGGGGGTGTTAACGCAAGAGAACCTAAAATAATGATTTTTTTTATTCTGTTTAATTAAGCAAATTAATAAGGAGGCATTTCAAATAACACTGATTTTGCACTTTAAAGGTTATTTTATTATGTGTTTATACATACATATTTTTATTATAGTTAATTCTTTTCACTCTCGTTAGTTTAGCAAATGTATGTTTATGAAAACAATACAGATTATAACATGTTTTTATACTACTTATTTCTTTATTGAAGTAAATTACCTATATTGTTGTTAACTACTTATATTTTACTCCCGATCCTTTGGTAAATAACGACGCACGAGTAGCCTCATTCTCTAGGATTCCGTCTCGTAGGTTCCATGGGCATTATAACACCCAAACCAAGAACCAGGCCAAACCCAGGATATCCGTCCGGCGCGCGTGTTTCAATTTTTACTTTAAGACTTTTTCTGATAACTGTACTTTTAAGCAATGTTTACTTTTATTTGACGTTACCTGTCATATCGGAATTCGGGGTCTAGTGGGACGGGTGAGAACGGGAATGGGAGCCAACGGGAAAAACCCCTATTTTCATTCCGAATTATATCTAAGCCAGGCCGGTGGATTAGCCATGAAAGTGTCACGTACAGACACACAGACTTTCGCATTTATAATATTATCAATATCACTTTAATCAGTCACATCTGTAGTCAGCAAGTACGTCAACAGCCTTTGACACTGACCACGTCGCAGACAACGTGACAGCACGATAGCGAAGAAAATTATTGCGATAAAGGGAAAATCTAAATTACTACACCTAACCTTATACGATAAATGCAAGCATTAATTAAGACATTTAATGATAAATTAATCATTACACCTCTACTGGGTTAATTATGTATAATATGTTGACGGTGTTAAAATCATGTGTAATTTAGAGCAATTAGTGTTAAGCCATCCAGAACTTACGAGAGGATCACCAATGTGACATTGAAGAGCTTTAGCTTTATGACATCATAAGCCATGTCACGCCACGGAAAGAGATCACCGTGTGACATGTGAGAAGTACCTATTTGGGACCTTACAAGTGAATCTATATTCTATACTTCAATCGCATTCGATGGACACAAATGTCAGCCTTCCGACTATGCTCTTAAGGTATATTTCAGATTGACGGCGGGAACTAAAAATGCCCTTAGTAAATGTTGCGTTCAAACTAAATTGAACTGTGAAAACAGGTTATAAGTTTGGTTTTGGCGGGGACTGGCAATTCCATAATTATGCTCGGGAGTAAGTATACATTAAATTCTACCAATCAAAACTAACATTACAATGGAAAAATCTTTAAAATTTTGTGAACTCTATAAAAATGTATCTGTTAAAGATGCAAAATCTGTGACGTAAAACCAGGGGAAGAGGGACTCTCTAAAATTCGTGTCAGGGGCCTTAATTTTTTATGGCATCAAGAATTAATTATGACAACTTTAAGGTTTAAGTTATTCGACCTTTCATCGCTAAATCCTAAAATAGAATGTGCGCTTCTTACTTAACATAATGCCGCTTTGATTAACCACGTCTATTTTTGAACTAATAGATAATGCTCCATGCTTAGTACGTTTTCCATTGTTCGTCAACCTCTACAATTTTCACAATACTGTAGTAGAGTATAATTACCAACATGTACCATATCAAAAAAAAGTAATCCTAGTAAAACTATAAAACTAATATTACAAATGCGAAAGTTTGTAAGGATATGAGTGTGTGTTTGTGTGTGTGTGTGTGTGTGTGTGTGTGTGTGTGTGTGTGTGTGTGTGTGTGTGTGTGTGTGAGTGTGTGTTTGTTACTCTTTCAAGCAAAAACTACTGAACGGATTTTCATGAAACTTTGCAGTAATATAGCTTAGACATCGGAATAACATAAGTTAAAATTTTAGATTTTTTTTTATAATTTGGTCTTAATAATATTATAACGATAACTGTCAAGTAAGTTGAGACCTTTAAATTCTTTTTATTATTCTCTATGGTGATCAAACCAATATTATCTTCCTCATCCCTTATATCTGTTAATGTCCGTATAAAGTAAAATACCGTTTCGAATATTCTTTACTTTCTAGAATTGCTTTATAAATTCGCATTCAATTAGCGAAGACGGCCGCCAAGCTGTCGCAATGACCTTACGCCAACTGGGTCATATGACTTAGACACTATCCACAATAATAACTACATTTAGAACCTAAAAACTTCAGAGCTTAAAGCTATACTATTGTTTAAGGTTAAATGAAGAATAAATAAATAAATGGGCCCCTTATACTAACCGTTATAGTTCTTCTAATTTATAATTCAAATGGCACACATCTAATTACTTAATTGTAAAAATATAAAGTACTACCTGTTGCCGCGGCTTAGGCTGTTGTAAAATATTTTTACGTGATATTCAAAGAAACTTTTAATCCTTAGTTCAACCCTATGAGGTTGAATTACCAAAAACTTTTTATTATTTTGAACCATAATCTCATTTTCGTACCTTCTGCTTGAAAATCGACGTTATCTTAAACAAACCCCCAACAAATATATCATTCGCTTACGGGGTGGAGTGTGAAAAAAACTGTTCCTAGAGGATCTGTGCGGCCCGTTCTCGGTATCTTTGAAGCGACTGCCGATGGAAAGAAATGCAAAATGGCATTGCACGCGGTTCGTTCATACAGGTATCGACGGCTCTGATGATACTTATGTAGATATAAAGGACCTGAAAAATGTGCCCTTGTGCGGCCCTTGGCCAGAAACGTGTGCCCTTGTGCGGCCCTTGGCCAGAAAAGTGTGCCCCTGGGCGAACCTTGGCCACAAAAGTGAGTCCTTGTGCGTTAGAGTTAGAAAAAGTGCGACGCCCGCTGCGCTAGGGTTTACCGTAAAAGTAGTATTGGATTGGAAACGTGTATACAATCGTAAAAGTAAATTGAAGCCAAATAAGTTTATTAGATAAGTGTCCATTTTGTGTAGTGTACTCGTATTTTGTATGTTATGTATGTACGTCAATTCAAACTTTGAAATTGTACGAACGCTCCAACATCGACCACCACCCGTTGACTACGGTATTTAATTAAACTATAATACATGCAAATCTTTATTGTAATCATTCAAGCGGATCAAATGTCAGAAGACTTATTTAAATAAATATAACGATTCAGTAGTTAAATGTAGCTTCATTAAAAGTTTTGACAATTTCAGTTACTTTCTAGTAGATATAATTAAATTTATTTTCTGTAACTTCTACATTTTTCATCCTTTCGAAATGCTGCTATAAACATGTTGAAACTTAAAACTTTAGAAAAAATCTTTAACAATTGAATTAGTTTTCATGGAACCTTAGTGATTGTCTAATTTAATCTTAATGATAAATACACCAATCATGGAAATAGAGATCCGTTAGGTAGCATCTAGCATCCATCCTACTAATATCCTACTATCCTACTAATATTATAAATGCGAAAGTTTGTAAGGATGTATGTGAGTGAGTGAGTGAGTGTGTGTGTGTGTTTGTTGCTCTTTCACGCAAAAACTACTGAACGGATTTTCATGAAACTTTGCAGTAATATAGCTTAGACATCGGAATACCATAATTTGTTAAAATTTATAGAGATTTTTGAAGGGACTGGTTTCCCGAAGCGAAGCGAGGGCGGATTTACTAGTAGGTAATAATCCATAACTAATAATATAAATGCGAAAGTGTCTGTCTGTCTGTGCCGGTTTCATAACTAAGCAACCGGCCCTACGTTCATTCTCCGGGCATTCATTTCGGTAGAATTTTAAATGAAAATAGTTGAATACTTAGGGTCACATGTTTCAACTCAAATCAACCCCTAAGAGGCTGAAATTGGGGATTGAAATAAAAAAAATAATGTAATCCCGTTTCGCGATATAAACGAAATCTACGCGGGCGGAAACTAGTTTGATATGTACTATGTAAAACGATGCAACGACAGCGCTTGCGTAGACGCAACGCTGACGTAACGCGCCGAGTGGACGCACCCTATCCCGATCTAGCGCGTTCGAAGAAGCACTCATAGTCCTGGGGTTTGGATCATCCTAAGGGTCCCCGCAGACTGACAGCAGCTACCGGCGGCTGTGGCGCTTCTTTTTAGAAGCGCGGTCCGGCCGACAGCCGCTTCGGCTGAATTCTGCTCACTGTTATTGGAGCTGATCGCGCTTCTAAAAAGAAGGGCCACAGCCGCCGGTGGCTGCAGTCAGTTTGCGGGGACCGTAAGGCCTACTGTCCACGGACGCGTCAAATGACGAATGCATGCATGATGCAACCTACAAATGAAAGCAGGCGTATTTTGCATATTTGTTGTGTCGAACCGTGGACACATATATAACCATTCCAGTCAAGTGTTTATATATGCGACTAACTTCAAATTGATTTGCAATTCTATCTTGTTCACACAATCCTTAAATTTTCTGTAGTCTCAACTCAACGGTATGCAAATATTTTTACCTGAACACTAACCTTCAAACTAACAACTGGGTCGATCCTTTTGTCTTTTCTTGATGTTTAATAAGGCCAAGTGTTTAAAACAGAATAGGTTATAAATATTAAATAACAAAATATGGTACTGGAAGAAGAATCATCGCGGAAAATGCTCATTTTATTATGGCCAATTTGGCCTTGCCTTCCAGATGACTGACTTCCGATACTACACGTCGGTCGAAATGTCAACACCCAGATTCCCTACACTTTTACTAACGGTGCGCGCGGTACCCTGGAATTGAGGCGCCATGATAAATGGGGGTTTCCTTAGCGGAAAACGACGAAAACTTGCATAAAAACGCTATATAAAATAAAACTAAAAACATAAAAAAGGCAATTTTTACGTTCTTGAAGCCTTGCGTGTGTCGTCATCGTACGATAATAATATGTTTTCGATATGTTTATTCCATGTTCATGTAGTTAAATCATATTTTGACCGTTATATTCTCATATCCATAAAGCAATGATTAACCAGATAGATTATTTTCTGCCAACTTAAAACGTGGGAAATTGCAAAAGTCATGTTTACCTTGAGAACGATGTTTCTTTACATTAATATAGTAAGCTGGTATTAAACGTCTGTAGGACTTATGTCTGTTGGTCTTGAATATATTATGACCTCTTTTAATGACGTCACAAAAAATACAAAGTAAGGTTTTCTGAAGGCAAACTTAGTAGGGAGGTAAATAAACAAAGGACTTTGAACGTAACATAGGTATTACGGTTCTCAGTCCTCAGGGGTAGCAACGCATCTGTGACCGAATTAGAACGAGACTCATATTAACAATAACTAACTGGACTATTATTAACATTAACTAACAGTAGGACTAATATTATCACTAACAGTCCCTGTCCTCACACTTATTAACAAACTAACCATCCTAGTCCCTTTGAGTCTAGTTCTAGGTCGGTCACAATTGTTATGGGCGGCAGCGGAAGGGTGGTGCTGCATGCTCGTTTGCTATCTTAATTCCATAAAAAAAAGAGTTATTAATTAAAAACAATAATACACATAATATTTTTACAACAGTTAATGAAAATACTTGCTAAAACTTGGGTTGCTTATTGCTTATAGGGGAAATTTAACTTATGTCGGTGACGGTTAAATATAAATTTAAAACTCCCCCCCCCCCCCCAAAATAAAATTAAGTAATTACTGCACACCTCAATTTAGCTCCCAAGCCAAATGTACTTAAGGCATTTTAAATTCTTGCCGTCAATCAACAATGAATGAGATGCCATTAAAACGACTTGCATATCTTTAAAATTGGTATACGCAAAATTATGGTCCACGTATATATTTTAAATGCAAATGGTCATGCTTATTTTACCTACATTAAATGGCCAAGGTAACTAAGTTATATTATAATGGTCACTATGGGTCCATAATTATCATTATGAAACATTCGTAAAGACATAAAAACAGATTTTGTTCTATAGATTGTAAACATTTGAAGACCCCTTTTTTAGCGAAAATTTTTGATGATATTTTTAGGACGTGGACAAAATTTTGCATACATGCTCACCTTTTTTCTATTTGTGAATTGAAATTTCAGTGCCAAAGTTCCAAGCGTTTCGTATCGTCGTATTCACTTACAAACTTCAAGCCACTCATTAATAATTTAATATATTTTATTATAAAACTAGCCGCACTCACGTCCGTCTAGGAACTAAAGAATATTACAATCATATCGTGTAATCAAGGAATTATTCAATAGCCTTATCACTAGGGTTGCCAGATACAGGTGTATCATCTCTCGGACAATTCCCAGTGGCAACGGAAGTAGTAACGAGGTAAGAAATACATTTTTATTCATATAATAATAATAGGATGGAAAAATTATGCACTTCCTATAATTTCATTGTTTAGGTTTTTGGTTGGAAATTAAAATAAGTTATGTAAAATACTCTGCGCTTTTTCGGCCATAGCAACCCTAGCAACCCTATTTATCACAGATAAGAGATAAGAACTATTGGTATTTAGTGCCTAAGGTGATACGATTCAATTTGACCTTCACCATGCCGGACTGCCGTTCAAAGACTCAGGTACGATGCTCCGCGAGGCAGAAATTTAAGCAATGACTTTTAATTTGATTGGTAGGGAATGTCACCAGGCTTTAAGCCCGCCCATTGTATAAGGAGTATTTTAAATTTTAAAGTATTTTAAAGGTTACAAAAAATAATAAATACACTTTCGACACAACACACACAAATACCAGCTTTCTGGCCCTGTAGTTAAGATTCATTATACTTTGACGACAATAATTTAGGATAATGATAAACGAGGACGATAATAAACTATCGTAAGTAAATTTAGCTTAAAAGCAAAATGGAACTGTGAACACAGGTCAATTTGTTTTTACAAGGGAATGGCCATTTCATATGCTCGGCAACTCAAAGTCTATCAAGTTATTTAGGCTTATTAGCTGTTACGATCAAAACATTTGAAGTCCTTAACGCTATTGAGTAAAAATATACCGTTTTATTTACTTAGTTTCTTTCATATATTTCATACAAATATTTTACATACATAACCATACTATAATTAATATAATTATCATGTCAAGTTTGCCAAAAGTTACGAACTTATGTAATAAAACTAACCAGAAAATATGATAATGCTAAGCAAAATGTGCAAAAAAGACGACGGTAATAATTAAATTTAAAATGGTAATTTGTCATTATTATCCGATTCAGAAAAAATTTCGTAACTTCTACGAACGCAATATTCAGTGTATTTTTGTACATTTGAATTCGGATAAAATATACGTGAATAAATTAAGACTAAAAATAGATTTTAAATAAACATTTAACATCGCCAATTAATAAAATAAGTAAATCATCAACGTTATCGAATTAAATTAAATATAAATAAAATATATTTGGCATAACTCAAAAACTACTAGGGAGATCCTTCGTTAATTTAAATGGGACCACACGACAAGCACCAGTTTTCGTATAAAATAAAAAGAATCATCAAAATCGGTACGTTAAATAAAGTTATTTAACCGACTTTTAAAAAAGGAGGTTCTCAATTCGACTGTATGTTTTCTAATGACTCATAAATTTGCACTGGGTAAATCGATTTTGATAATTATTTTTTTAACAGCTGGTGTTGGTCTTCTGATCTCATTTATGTAAATTTGAGCGACATCTGAGAGATATTTTTGAGTTATAGAGATATTATCGATTTTTAAGTCGCTTATTTTTTTTTGTAAAAAGCTAGTTATCTTTTTTAAAGTTGATTAAAGAATGATTCACAGGAGCCCTGGCATTGCAGGTGTGTCAACCATGATAATCAACCGTCATAATCGATGAAATTGATAAATTTTATCAAAAATAACTCTTTAATATCAGGTCACCACGATAAAAATGCGTTATCCTATCCTACTAATATTATAAATGCGAAAGTTTGTAAGGATGTATGTGAGTGAGTGAGTGTGTGTGTGTGGGTTTGTTACTCTTTCACACAAAAACTACTGAACGGATTTTCATGAAACTTTGCAGTAATATAGCTTAGACATCGGAGTAACATAATTTGTTAAAATTTATAGACATTTTTTGAAGGCACTGGTTCACCGAAGCCAAGCGAGGGCGGATTTACTAGTCAACTAATAAACTTGTATGCACTTTGTACTTACGCCAAAGTCCTACTGATGTCATACATTGTAAAACTTTATTTAATCGGTCCCAGATCAAAATGTAAAACTTTCAGTTTTTATATTAACCTTTAGAAATATAAAAAATGGAGGCAAAAGGCAAAGAACTTCTAATTCAAATACTACTCACCATTTAAATTTAAAACAAAGCAAAATTTTATCTTGTACCCAAAATATTTGGAGATTTTCTCGGGATGTCCGATTTTTTTCCCATTGTGTAGCTAACTGTCCTCATGAAATTTTAAGATGGTAACCCTAATTATATAAGCAAAAGGGACCCAAATAGTGGTCATGAAAATCCGCGCAACTGATAGTGATAGTCACTTTCTCTTCTATCAAACGTGACTGGAATAAAAACTCATCGATATAACATCATCATCATCATCAAAAACACCTAGCTAAAACTAGCATTTTTCATTTTGTTATTTATTTTGATTATGGATTTTATAATTGTTCTATGAGGGTTGTCGCGAACAACTCACGAATCTCTTAACCTAAAACAAATATACACTCAACTATCACTAACCTGCTATTGACTAATGGCAAATATCAAATCTCGCTGAATGAATACTCCGACCAATAAGCGGTCAATAAAATAAATCTGCACTCGAACACACTTCAGCATAGCATCAGGCATCTGCCACCGCAGTCAAGACAAGGACATGACCACAAGCGAAAAAAAAAACGTTTGAACTTAACAGACGTATTCTAGGACATGCTCATGGCTCATGCTATGGCCTCAGAATATTATAGATCCCTAGCACATCCCTAGTAAGAGACGACTCTCGGAATTATGACACCATCGATCATACGCAAACTACTTGGACAGTCAAGTGTAGTTCTGTTTTAATTCGTACGTATTCTCACAATTATGTGTACTGTGAGTATGAGTATCGCATTACTTATTCTGTGGTGTGACCATGAGTCCATGACCATGATCCATGTATCTGGGTCGAAATATCAGAATAACAAAACACACACTCGTTTGCATTTAAAATGTTTACAGTCGGTGTCGATGTAAGCTCAGATATGTAAAGTTTCCTCCTCAATAATGACGAGAGACCCGTGCTCAGTACCTATTGGGTCATTAATGGGTTGTAGCCAAGCAGCTATGTAAAGTTTTTCACAAAGCTTCTGCGAACGGCATCCTAGCCCTTGATCAGGGGGTTATTCAGCGCCCGATAACCGACGTTATAACTTTACGCACACTGTATTTCGGTTTTATTAATGGTGACCCCTACAAAAATTGTAAGTTGTGTGCGGCATCAGATGTGGTGACGCTCTAAGTATAAGATTCTAGCTTAACGAATGAATGAACTTTTAGGTGTCTACTTATTACTAGGACAATCAGACACACTATAAAGTCATATTAATACGGTTCTATTTGTATGGTAATTTTTTAACTTTGGTACCTACATCTTAAAACACATAATTTTTTTGCGACGGAACAGTGACCCTTCAGAGTTAGGCTACTTTCAAATAAAAATAAAACATACTGGACTTTGTATTACCAATAAAAAAATGGTGGATGCATTTCACATGAATTTCTTTATTACTCGTCATTAATATAATGTTAATGAGATATTAACGATAGATCATATTCACCAACGTTACAAAATTCCGTTGGCAATAGAACATTCTAGACCTTGTCGTGTAGAAACCGTTGGGAATCCTTAAAATATTTCTGCTCAACAACACGTTGCAGGACTAAAATAATCCATTTTTTGTGATACGGGTTTATTATCATTATAAAGAAATGAACCAGCTTTTATTTTTATACGACGGTAGATTTCATAGGAAGGGTGGTATACCTACTGGTAGCTATAAACCAGTACAATTCATTTAAATTCATGAAGAATGGTAGCAAATACGGTTACCATTCTTCACAAGTAACTATATGAAACTGCTTCCTCGTTTCATAAACCAGCTAGGCAGACCTTAGGCTATTATATTATTTTTTATGTTGTTCTTGACCAATTTCAAGACTGATCATTGAACTTGGCACCCAATTAGATCTCTTTTTGTCGTTGAAGTCAATAACCAAAGCGTATAGTAAATCATAATATTGAACTTGGCTCACATTTCACATTTATGTTTTTGATGGGATATTTTTTTATATCTTCCATGTACCGATAGCGATCAATTTCTGTTATTACTTATATTATGTATATTTATTACAGACTAAAGCTAATAGCCCGCAATATGAAGTCTGATAAAAAAACAACAATGACTTTGACATTGGCGACAGGTTACCTTAAATAAATAAAATCATTACCACTGCTGATTACAATAATTATGTAACGTTAATAAATATTACTTATTATTAACATGTTTAGTTTATGTTAATATGTATTTAAATTTATTACAAGTATATTACAAAATTAACATTATACGTACCTACTGCCAGATTCATACGTAATGCCAAAATTTAATTCGTTTATTAAGTTATAACTTATCAGAGTTATAAGGTACATAATACCTTTAAATTGCTTTTTGATTATGATAAATGTATAATTTTCTCAATTCATTTAACCTTCAAAGTTTTCAGTAATATGGTATTTAAACTTTTAAACTTACATGGTGTATAGTAATAACTCCACTCTTTTCAGCCATTTCACAAAACCAATAAATAAACTATCAATAAACTATACACTATTATCACAGGTTGAATAAATAAACACTATGAAACTACCGCATAGTACTATTCATCGTCGAAGTCTGTGTCAAAGAGATGACCGATTTGTTGCAATAATTTAACCAGTATATAATCTAATATTTTGTATAAAAATATGTTGTAATAGAACACAACAAGCGATACATCTATTAGGAATCGTAAATCGAGCGCGGTCATCGGAAACGTCCGCACCGGAGCGCGGTCGGCACGCGAATGCGACCGTGACGCGCGTAGCCACAATTTTGACATGCGCGTGCGCAAGTCACTGATAACGCGTTGCGCTGTACGCGGATGATCCTTTGACGGTTAAGTATAAAGTCGCTGTCTACATTACATTGGATTGGGTCTGCTAAATTACGCTGCATACTTTGAGATCGAGAGAATCTGTCTTTTTGAGGTATACACTATACAAGGTCGCTTTGCAATTATGTTAAATTATGTACTCTTTTTTACTACAGTAAAGCTGTTCACTGGATAAAATCACTCAGGGTTACATTATTTACATGTCAAAACAAACTAGTAACGACACAACAAACGACTGACTTTAAATAAAAAAAAAATTTGGCAGAAAAATATTTGAATCAAGCTTTTAGCATAATGTAGATAACTGACTGTTTAAACCACTTTTATCTACAAGTGTTCGCTTCCCATCACTACCGTGACCGACCTAGAACAAGGCTCAAATAGGGACCAGCATGAATAAAAGGACATCAAAAAGCTGATGGATGGATGATTAGTCCAGTCAGATGCGAGTTCGAACACTAGATGGTGTGTTAATAAAGGACTTGGACAGAGACTCTTCGGACGCGACGCGACGCTGCCGGAACGCGTCCTAAGAGTCGAGCGGTTCAGACAGATTCAGATTATATAGTTGATGGCTCAAGTCATACATAAAAATGTGGCCTCGAACAATTTCATTGAGTTTTTCCACTTTTTCCGCGTCCATTTATGTTTATGTTAGTTACACTCCAGATGTGTTGAGGCTTCTAAAAAACGTGTAACCGGATTCACAAATCAATCATATCACTTAAACAAAGCCGCATGCTACCTACACTCATCTATACATAAAAATAATTTTATCTTATCACTAAGGGATATTGTGTCCTTTCCCTTGCTGACATAAAAAATGTTATTTCATAAAAACTGATACTGTTTTTTTATACGCACTTGATAAACAACAAACAGCTGGTTACGCTTTTTTAGGGGCGACCGTCACAGTCCTCAGGGGTAGAAACACATCTGTGACCGAATTAGTAATGGCAATTAATGCTATTTTTCATTCATTTCATTAGCATGCTAATTTTCATGTCTTAGCATGCTACGTGCTATTGCTATGCTATTTGCTAAAATCATTTTTAATTTGATTATGAATAGCTGTGATTTGTGAAATGCTAACGTTTTTTTCATTACTAGGACAACATATCATATATTTTTTTATATAATTTAAGTACCTAGCTTTCCGTTATCAAAGTGGATACCTACTCTATAAGCCATTTTTGGATAATTTGGAATATATTTATTTACACGTTAAAATCAAATCTTATATTAATTGACTACAAATTACACTATATTTACACTTTTTTATTAAGTAAACCAGTTACAGTAAAAACTAAAAAGAGAAATTGCATTGGCGCGAGTTACGTTGGCGTAACCGTCGCCCAAGACGACGATTATCATTAAGTTAATTGTAATTAGTTGGATAAGCTTGTACTTGTTATAAGAAAAATAAATCAGTTGTATCTTGGACTCTGACTTGGCCAGTCGTATTATTTATTTTTAAAAACCCTTCCGCTGGGGCACGATAGTTAACTGGCGCAGTCGGTAGGATTCGCGTATGAATAAACGGTGTTTCGAATTAAATTAAAAATCCGGGACTACCGCGACGCGAATCCAAAGAAGAACACCATCGTGTCCAGCCGCCCAGCTTTGAAGCCGCCCAGCCTTCAAGCCGCCCAGCCGCCCAGCAGCCAAGACAACTCACCGCCTTCAATCGGCAATGCTCGTGGGGTAAGCATTTTACTCTGTTACTCCCGAGATTCCTTGTTGTTCCAAGTGTTCCAACTAACATTTGTGTTCAATATAATATTTGTGTGATTTTGTACCTTGTACTTTAAAAATGACGTCGGAAAATGTAGAGCAAAAATTCGAGACCATCGATTATAAAACTATATCGGTCCTTTTGCCCACTTATGACGGTAATAAGAAAACACTGGAGTTCTTTATTAATAGTGTAGAGAACGTGTTAGAATTATTAGTAGACAAGTATGCACCTCCCGTTGCGTGTCTCATAAAGAATAAGCTTACGGGAAAGGCCGTAGAGGCCCTTTCACAAAGGAACCAATTCAAAACATGGGAAGACATAAAAGTTATTCTCAGAAGTAGGTTCGGAGAATTCCGAAGTGAGGTGCAGATAATTAACGAATTAATGCACTTAACGAAAGATAGAATGAACGTAGAACAGTTTGGCGAAAAAGTGCGGGAACTGTGCTACGCACTAATTAGTGTGGAAGAAAGCAAAAGGGACCTATACGAGAAGATGGCTATGGATGTTTTTCTCGGGCAGCTCGACCCGATAACGGCCTTAAGCATCCGTTTCAAAGGTGCGGTCGAGCTCGAGGCCGCTATAGCTACAGCTAGACAGGAAGAAATAAAACTAAAGAATAAGACACCGCAGGTAGCGCCCCCGAGGCCCAATTTAATGCAGGGTAATTATAGGCGTCAGGATCTGACGGTAAGGAATACAGGACAGGTAGGTCCAAGGCCTGTATTCCAACAACAGCCGCCGAACGCATCACGACCCAGGCCGACTCAAGCTCAGCCAGGTCCCTATAAACAGGTACAACAGGTACGTAAAGTAAATTTCCAGGAGGAAGTCGAAACCGAGGACGATTATGAACAGCACGAATCGTATACCTCAGAACAGGAAAATTTTTGTATTCCAGACGAAATAATCGAAGAAATTTAGTATACGTTAATATTAATAATAACAATCGGTTGCCTTATATTTACATCAGCGAACTAGGTGGTAGATTTTTATTAGATACCGGAGCGTCCCAATCGCTTATCAGCCCGGACGTAGTCCGAAACTTAAACATAAACTTTCAGATAAAAAATGAAACCCATTATATTAAAACACCTCACGGTACAACCAAACATAATCAGGTTGTGTATATTAAGTTACCCAGAATGTTTAAACGTAACATGACACACAAGTTCCTTCTGTTTAATTTTGATAAGGATTTTATAGGCTTAATAGGTGTCGACTTATTAGGTACGTTAGGTTCTCAGATAGATATGAAGAACATGATGCTGAGAACAGAGTCGACAAACATTCCTATAAAGGATGACATTAAATCTTATATTACAGTCCATCCTAACTGTGAACAACAGGTCACTTTAGCTTGTAACTATAGAGAAGGTGATTATGAATTATTAGCACAGGAAACCGAGTGTGGGTTAGCATTTCCTACAGCGTTAGTCAGTGTGAGAAACGGAATTATTAGTACCACAGTGATTAATAATACAGATAATAAAATTAAATTAAAAAAAGGATACCCAATACAATTAACACCTTGTGAATATTGCCTTAATACTAACGAATACGAGAATGAAGACTCCGCGTATGTTAATAACATATTGAGTAATAAAAAATCAGATAAATTATTAAAAATAAACTTAAATAGATTGCGTACAGACCACATGAATGCGGAAGAACAACGGGAAATTAAAAAACTCTGCTTTAATTATAGAGATTTATTTTATTGTGAGGGGATACCTTTAACATTCACCCATCAAGTAAAACATAAACTTAGACTAACGGACGACACACCAATATTCGTACGTAATTACAGACAGGCACCAAAACAAAAACAGGAAATCCAAAATCAAGTCGATAATCTATTACGTCAAAATATAATAAGGGAAAGTATTTCACCATGGTCTTGCCCCGTGCACATAGTTGAAAAGAAATTAGATGCATCAGGCGAAAGAAAATATAGGTTAGTTATAGATTACAGACGGTTAAACGAAAAAACAATAGAAGACAAATACCCATTACCAAATATTAATGATATTTTAGATAGATTAGGACGAGCGCAATATTTTACAACAATCGATTTAGCTTCAGGTTACCATCAAGTCGAAATGAGTCCGGAGGACATAGAAAAAACAGCGTTCACTACGGATAGGGGTCATTACGAATTCCTGAGAATGCCATTCGGTCTGAAAAACGCACCGAGTACCTTTCAGCGATTAATGGATGTAGTATTGAGAGGAATAGATAATGTTTTAACTTACCTTGACGATGTAATTATATATTCAGTCAGCTTACAAGAACATCTAGAAAAATGTGAACAGGTTTTTGAACGGTTTAGAAGCCATAATTTAAAAATACAATTAAACAAATCGGAATTTCTTCAAAAGGAAGTTAAATTTTTAGGACACACATTAACAAGCGAAGGTCTTAAACCTAATGCCGATAAAATTATTGCAATAAAAAAATTCCCGATGCCTAAAACGCAGAAAGACATTAAATCGTTTTTGGGATTAGTCGAATATTACAGGAAGTTCATACAGGATTTCGCAAAATTAAACAAACCAATGACTAAATGTTTAAAAAAGAACGCGAAAATAGAAATAACAAAAGAATTCGTAGAATCATTTGAAAAATGCAAAGAGGTATTAACGAATGCCCCTGTTTTACAATACCCAGACTTTGATCAACCATTTATATTAACAACAGACGCATCAGACGTAGCCCTAGGTGCAGTTTTATCGCAAGGTACCGTAGGCTCAGATAGACCAGTAGCTTTTGCGTCACGAACCTTATCAGCAACAGAGGAGAAATACTCCACAATAGAAAAAGAATTATTAGGTATTGTTTGGGCAATCAAATATTTCCGCCCATATTTATATGGCACAAAGTTCACCATTTATACAGATCATAGGCCTTTAACCTGGATAATGTCGCTCAAAGACCCAAACTCCAAATTAACAAGATGGCGATTAAAGTTAGCCGAATATGATTATAAAATAATACACAAGAAAGGCAAAACTAATACTAATGCTGATGCATTATCTCGCGTTAAAATTCTATATAACAATGAAGTAGAGACAGAAGATACCCCAGGCGAAATTTTAGATTTAGTTTTAGATAGAGAACAAGTTAATCAAACGATTGATAATCCCCAACCAAGTACATCACAAAATCTGTACGACGATTTAGAGGGAATAGATATAGAAACACTATTAGATTCATCCGTAATTCCTGTTGATAGAGTATTTGATCCAATCGAGGACCTTTTTAGCCCAGCTGAGACTTCAGCCACGCCGGAATGTGCTGAAATTATATACAAAATTCCTGAAATCGAAGACGCAATAGATAGGCAGCGAAAACAGTTTCACATTAGGAAATCACCTGGAAACGAATATAGAGTAGAGGATAAATCAAAAGGAAAGGTGGTAATTAAAGACGTATTTATTCCAATTAACGAAACGGAACCACAGATAATTAATTCCTTAAAGAACACACTATCGCAGATCGAATCTTTCATTGTTATTTTTATGATGAAGAATTATACCTTATATTTAGTAAAGTATTCAAAACCATATTTGATAATAGAGGTCCAAAACTTATTCGTTGTAAAACTAGAGTAACATTTGTGGAAAATAAGAACGAACAAACCGAATTAATTAAAAAATACCACGAAGGAAAAACAATCCATAGAGGTATACAGGAAACGTATAAACATTTACACAGGAATTACCATTGGCCAAATATGTTACTTTCGGTTCAGAAATTTATAAATCAATGCGACAAATGTTTAAAATCTAAATATGAACGGAACGCACGCAGCAGTCAGCGCACACGACAGTTAGCGCCGCGGTGCGAATTAGCGCGGTCGTGTGTTTTTCGCATGATAGCACCAGGACGCGAATGCAGACGATTGCTATGATCGATGCTATAATTAGCAATAATTTATTTTAGCAACTACAATTAATTTAATGATTGCTAATGGACCTTTAGCAATTAATTATTATTGTTAATGCTAATTATTCCAATACTAGACCGAATTATAAGGAAATAACACATACTAAAAATACTCTCTGGACTTCCTTTGTCAAAGTAACCGTCATTCCCTATGTAATGTAGCCTTTACGTCATTCAAGGCTAAAAATATTCTTACTATATTATTATAGCATAAGCAGGCAAACGAGCAGACGGGTCACCTGATGGTAAGTGATCACCGTCGCCTATGGACATTGGCAACACCAGGGGCGCCACCAACGCGTTGCCGGCTTCGAAGGAAGCGATAGACCCGCTTCTTTTGGACCCCATGTCATAGCACTGTGGGAATACTGAGGGATGAAGTTCGTTCCACAGTTAACACGTACGCGGCAGAAAATGACGTGAAAACCGAACTGTGGACGAACGCCAGGTATCCAGGTGGTGTTGGTGGAACCTGGCTTTATCCCGTGAAGTGCGGTGGCGGAAGTTAACCGCAGGTATTAAGTTAAACAGTTCCTCAGAACATTCCCCGTTATGCAGACGGTAGAAGACATAGAGAGAGCCCACATCTCTCCGCAGTTCGAGTGGATCTAAACCGCCTGTGAGCTTGGGATCATCGACAAGTCGAATAGCTCGCCGTTGGATACGGTTAAAAGGGTCCACTTGGCAAGCCGAGGCCCCAGCCCAAAGGTGGGAGCAGTACTCCATGTGAGGTCGGACTTGTGCTTTATAAAGCAACATCCTATGCTCAGGCATGAAGTACCGCTTAGCTCTGTAGAGCACCCCTAACTTCTTTGAAGCCAGTTTAGCCTTACCCACCAAGTGGTCCCGAAACTGAACATCATTCGAAATGTCGACACCTAGGATCCCAATACTCGTAAAACATCAGATTTTCTTGAAACTGCAGGACCCATTTCTACCAAACATAGCTTAAACCACTGCAAGGAAACGGGCAATGAAATCAGTGAATCCGTTTGAGAGCTACGATGCCAGGAGACAGACATACAGACAGAAAATTGTAGTCTATGACCTATGACCTACAATTTCGTCGGACACCGAATCGATGTTTGGTCGAACTTCCAGCCGTCCCGCGTCCAAACGACTTTATTGTTATGAATTTAACCTACGAGACACGCTAATAACAAAATATAACATCTTGCAAACAATAGGTACTTAGCCATAACATGTTATCGAAAATAACAATTGTTAACAAGTGTTATTATACCTAACATCGGTGAAATGACATCTATGGTCAGACATGACTAAAGAAACCGACAATGATTCAGCTATTGCAAATTTTGGTGTATTCCTCGTCGTTCCACCAGTAGTTCCACTGGTGGTACTACGAGGAATTTGATATGATTAATTTTAATCGATCAAATGCGAGTCGGACTCGCTCACAGACTGTTCGTAGCACCGAGCAATGTTAGCTTCAAGTCTTCAATTATTTGGTCAATAACAGGAAGTAAGACTTTTTCAAATTTTATTAGACTGTATTTTTCATGTTTGGTATCTCATAATTTGTATTGGACGAAACAATTTTGATAATTATTTTTTATTCGAAAGCTACTGCTTGTCGTGTGGTACAATATTAATTTGAGCGACATCTGACGAGTACTTTTTGAGTTATCTCTACTTTTAAATGTTGAAGTCGTTTTTTGTACAAAGTTTTGTACCTCATAATTTGCACTGGGCGAACCGATTATGATAATTATTTTTTATTCGAAAGCTACTGCTTGTCGTGTGGTCCCATATCAATTTGAGCGACGTCTGACGAATATTTTTTGAGTTATCTCTACTTTCAATGTCGTTTTTAAAGTCGTTTTTGTACAAAATTTCTTATTATTTGTTGAGACAGCTAGAAAAACACATTCCCTCCAACACAGAGCCCTGTGACCAACAGACAGCAGAGGCAATCGTCTGCCGTGTTGCAACGAACGCATTGCATTGATTAAATTTATTAGATTGCAGTAAACATGTAGCAACAAACGAGTGCAAACATTCACCGGCCGCGGCATGCGATGCTACACATTACAATTACTGGAGACGGTACGATGCAATTATTGACGATTGATTGACTGCACCAGTTTTTCAACCATTTTCGTGACCGCCCCCTCCCCCGCATAGTATGAAGAGAGAGGTTCTAGGCAAAGGCACTAGTGACTAGTGGGGGTTATCAAAATGGAATGGTAGCCATAGAGAGGTTTAAATAAAAAAAAAAAAAATAAAAATCATTTAATTCAACCACAAAGGATCATATTGACATGGTGTTTATATTATTATGACTTTGCCAAAAGTTCTAACTGATAATGAGGCTTTGGGCAAAACGGCCCACTCGGAAAACGGCCCGCGGTCCATTCGTGTATTCGCGATTCAATTTGGACGATTGAACGTCCAACAATCAATAACATATTACATGTTATAATCAAGTCAACAACTCGTCATGAATTATTTAGCGTGTATATAAAAATTCAATTAACAGGAGGTGTGTCGGACTGTCCGTCATGTCATGGCGAGTCAAGCCTCATATTTATTTTCTCTTTAAGATTCAGCTGCATAACTACGTAACAACAAACTCTGTCAGTCTGTCAACAATAATAACTTGATTATCGCGATAACTGATACACGATTTTGGGTTTACCAACTATAAATACATACAAATAAAATTTAAATATCTGTTTGTGATCCCAAAATAACTGTTTTTCAGATCATTTAT
This sequence comes from Hesperia comma, assembly GCA_905404135.1. Lineage (NCBI taxonomy): Eukaryota > Metazoa > Arthropoda > Insecta > Lepidoptera > Hesperiidae > Hesperia > Hesperia comma. The sequence goes on along the minus strand of FR990015.1, from coordinate 16,214,197 downwards.
TTATTTATAGTTTACACGATATTAAACACAAACGATTTTAAAATATTTGTCACCTGTCTCCGTTTGTGCGGGCAAATCTCCGGATCGGCTGAACTGATTTTTGTGGGACTTTCACTGAAAGATAGAGCAGATTGTGGAACAACATAGGGGCTACTTTTATCTCAGAATTCCCGCATGATCGGGGTTTACGCAGTGAGAAAATAGCACTCCTTGGACGGTAGCGTTACTAAGGGTGTCCGCAAACTGACAGCAGCTACCGGTGGCTGTGGCGCTTCTTTTTAGAAGCGCGATCCGGCCAACAGCCAAGAGCACCATAACATAACAGTGAGCAGAATTCAGCCGAAGCGGCTGTCAGCCGGACCGCGCTTCTAAAAAGAAGCGCCACAGCCGCCGGTGGCTGCAGTCAGTCTGCGGGGACCCTTATTCACCATCAACAGGGATACAAGGACATAACATAATTGCTTTTAAAAAAAAAATAACCGACTTCAACCAGGATAAGCAGAGATAACTCAAAAACTACTCGCCAGATGGCGCTCAATTCAACATGGAAGTGTAAAGTTCTCGTCACTACAAATTAATCAAGCCCAAACACTAGATAACTGCAGTAAATCGTTGAGGAGTTCCCTCAACTGTCTTTCGGCTTCATCAGATCGACTCCAGACCTTCATGAAATGGTAGCGCTTTAATGTACTTATGATAACATGAACAAACACACTAGTCGTCCATACAATTTTCGAAAGTTCCCCTCGATTTCTCTGAGATGCCAGCATCAGATCCTGGTGTCCTTATCAGGGGACCCCACTGCGCATATCTACTTTACAACAAAAAAAGAATTATCAAAATCGGGTCATAAACGATGAAAAAATCGCTGAACGTACATAAAAAAAAGCATAATTATATACGGTCGAATTGAGAACCTCCTTCTTTTTTGAAGTCGGTTAAAAAGACACTATCTTCGGCCTAGTACGTAGATGAAGACGTAAGTGGTCTTTCCACGCGTATAGCTACCGTTTTCCTTACCTGTTTGTTTCACTTGTTTGTTGACTTATCCTACTCTGTGGCAACCCGCACATGGCGCAATGGTTAGCTGGATCGCTGTTCCGTGGGTCCTGGGTTCGATTTTCAGCGACGCGAAAATTTAGTAGATGAGTTTAAATTTCCGCTCGTGGTCAGGGTGTGTGTCCTTGTCTTGTGTTGTCCATAGCACGCACGATACAAGGTATCCTAATGTGGGGCTGTGATTGTATAGCGTATATTTATTTATTTATAACTGGGAGCTTAAAGATCCAGTATTGACTTTATGTTTATTACTTCCCTCTTTTCCTATTTCTTCTTTCCCGGGTGCCCGCCAAAAAGGTCCATCGGCGATGTTGACCTCTTGCCTTAATCTTAAACTAAGCTAAGCTCTTCTGCTTATTTGTCGGCTATGTCATAATTTTAAGTCATGCAAACGTAATCGAAGGTGCTTTAAATCATAAAATACAATAGGTATTACTGAAAAGTAAATTTGAATATAATTATTCATACTTATAATTTTTTTTTCATAATGACGCAACGACCACGCGACACAAATAACAATGAGATGATTAACGTCGGTGTTGCTAAAACTTATACCTTTATTAGCTGATTTAAATATTAATAACCATTAATAAAGGGTTTCTTGTTTGTGTTGCTTTATACAGCGCCGAATTATGGCCAGTTTGCACAAATTGCACTTGTATTTTTTTTGTATAACTTCTACTTCTATTCACTAGTCGTGCTCGTTATCGCAAACGAACAACTTCATGATCAACTACTGTTTAATCTCTAGTCTAAACATACGTTAGCAGAGGTCAATGTCACCACGATTGCGACGTCGTCGTCGACATTGACGCCGCCTATTCTCGCACATTCTGTTTTACCTTACTGTACTAGCTTTATTATCAAGAAATACAAGAATAGCACCACTCCTATCCGCGCCACACGCGGAAAGACGTGATACTCATGAGAAGGTAACCGTTATAGAATGAAATAGATAAAATAGAACGGAGTAATCGGAGTCACCCCTAGGTACTACCTCAATGTAATGCTCACACTTATACACAGATCCATTAATATGCACAGGACATGCACTTATGACTTAGGCTATAAATTTATAAATAGCGTTGTGTGAGAAGAGCCTTAAGCTGGGTATCCATTTGCGCAGCCTCGTGGCGAGCTGCCTCATCCTGAGCGCGCCGCGGGCTGCGGAAAGTACATGCGTCTCCACTTGAGCACACATAATATCGTATCGAGCGGCAAGCCTCAACCCGAGCCACGATTTTCTCAATTCCTCATTAACCACCATGGTTGACGCACGTAAAGTCGCTGCAGCATTAGTAGTAATTAGTCACTACAAAAGGAAGCAACATAAGAAACGGAAACATCGATGGTGGATTAAGGAAATATATCGTCAGCGAAATGTTCATGCAAAACAATTGTTGTCAGATATGACCTTTGAAGGCGTAGAAGAAACTATTAAAAATTTTACCAGAATGAACTCTGAAACCTTTGAAGATCTATGCTATGCATCAAGCTTGAACCCATAATTGGGAAAAAAGATACATCGTTTCGCAAAGCAATCACAACAAAAGTACGACTGGCCATTACCCTGAATTCCCACAAATGTCGGTGGTTTTCATATAACTTAATTAATTCGATACATTTCTGATTATCCATTTTGCCGCGTGCCGAGCACACGTACGTCCGTCTCCACTGAACGCACGCCTCACACTGAGGCGTCTTTGAGCATGGCCATTTACCGACACGATTTGGCTCGCTGCGCGGCCGCCTCGTTTGGTTCAAGTCGCGGCAAGCCTCGACTCGCGGCGCGGTCTCCACTAGATCTGCCTCGGGTCGAGGCAGCCGCTCGGCCCGAGGCTGCCTCAAATGGATACTCAGCTTTACAGGTAAACCCTAGTGTGTATTGCTAGCTTAAGGGCGATATTTTACCACGTAAATGATTGGCAACGTTCAGACAAAGTTGTGAACTCTATCAATTTTTTTTCTTTTAATCAATTTTCTTTCGTTTTTCCTTGAGGCAAAAATTTAATTTAGTAAGTAAGTATGTTTAATGCAATTCGTAAAATGCATTAATTCAAATCTGTGGCTATCATTAGCCGTACTTGCGTTTGCTACTGCTCATTCAATGACAACGGATAGTATAACACAATGTCTTACAAGTTGGAGGAGGGTCGCGTTGGAAAGGTGGAGGATCTTCAGGGAGGACGAGGATACACCTGGAAAAATCGTAGGATGAAATTATACAACTGCATCCCGCTGACAAGCACCGTGAATAGGGATCGTACTGAAAATCAGTAGCTGTGGGCCTGTGGCTCGCTACCATTTGGTGGTTACTGTTATATTACCGCCCGCGTGGAATTCATTTATATCACGAAACGGGAAGGGGCAGGGTGTTCCCCTACACTTCCTAAATAACATACATGCCAAATTTCAGCTTCTTGCGTTCAGTAGTTCCGTGGTTTATATTTGTCATACAATTTAGATTGTGTGACTCTGGGTCTTTCACCCAAATTGGACCGGTGGTTTAGCCGTGAAAACGTCACGGACAGACAGACAGACTTCCGCATTTATAATATTAGTATGCATGTTAATATTCTATCTCTTACTCATATTTCTATAATATGTAGCGTAAGCGTTATTTAACCAAAAATAATATATTTTTGACTTCAATTGACAATTAGTACAGGAATAACGATCATTTCACATTAAGTCAACTCGCCTGTTCAGCCTGTTCTACCAGTCTCTACTAAAAGCAAGAACCTCTAAACTTCGCGTAGCTCTCACGAATTCGTGCGAACGTTCGCACAATGTACAAACGTTCGCGCTCATGTCATTGCCCGCAATTAGTGATAATTAATTGATAAATAACTCAGAGTTATAAAATTTTAAGAAGTACTTAATAAATATTTATCTGTAGATCAATTACGCTCATTTTCAACACGAATGCGGATTGGAACGTTTTTAGAAACTACGTCCAGTGAGGGTAAAAGCGTGTGAATTCGCCGCTAGAGGCGCCAGTGGAAAGTGAGGTCTGTCTGTCACTTCTCACTTGTCTAAATGTCACTTGTCACTGTTTATGTATGGGCGGGCTTTGGCAGCAGGACCCATAGTCCTTTAAATCAATGGCAGGACCTCACTCGCCAGTGGCGCCAACTGGTGAGCACAAAAACGGCGACCCTCATTACCTACGTAATATCTAATCTTACGTAGGTAGGTACTCACCTAAGACCATGCCGGGTGAGTGACAATGTGTGCCGAAGGGAGTAACAAGTAGGCGAAATATATTGCGATGGCTGACTGCGTTGTCACCGTCGACACATTTTTCTGAAAAAAAAAAATACATATACATTATATTATTTGAATAAAAGGAAACTGGGAAAACTAGGTATTTTTAATATATATAAATTTAGAAACAACGATACGCACAACTAACAAGGACAATTCGTTTAAAAAAAAACAATTTGAGAACGACAGATTGCTTGTAGCGAATATCTAAGATGACGGAATAGTCCGTATATGTATACCTAATATCATACATATTCGCGGGTTCTCGACCTTTCTCGCTGAATATCTAAACGGGGCATTAGATATTTTGTTAAATAGATAAGATAATTTTCAGCCACCCATGAATGCATTAATCTAATTATGTAATACTTTGTAATCTGTGTAAAATTACTAATTAACTGATAACACATACTGTTATCGGTAGTTATCGGTCCGAAGCGAACTATTGATAAAGAAATACTAATATTATAAATTTTAGAAAACAAATTGAGAAATCAATAATATTACAAACATGCAGTGCTGTTCTCAATGTCCACAATAAGTTCAGAATTCGAATCCCGAGTACAGTAGATATTGGAGTGTCAACTTAATGTTTTTTCTACAGTGATGGTGGTTGGTAAAAAAAATGTAAATATTTATTTTATACATTTATAACATAGATAAACAAGTTACTACTTTTTAAGAATATGCGTAATTTTAATAGAAAATAGGTATTTTTTCGATTTTTTTCATTTATTTTTTTCTTTATAAAAATGACCAGCCACGATTGGCCAGTAACTACTCCCCCAAAACGTCCTGCAGCAGCTTGGGTGAGTAATGAGTATGCTCTAGTTTCCTCAGGTATGAGGTGATCAGTAGTAGACTACTCATGGTTTGAAGCCAAAACACATTTTTACATTGACGTCTTCAAAATCGATGTTTCTAAAGCCATATCTATAGATCAAAGATCAAATTAGACGATGGTAAGAGTAGTTCGCTTCACTACGTCCATAGAACTATGCATCTTATGTATAGGACAAAACAATAACTAAGTGGACTATTACTAACATTAACTAACAGGACTAATAAAATTATCACAAAAAGTCCCTATCCTCACACTTATTAACAAACAACCAGCTAATATTCTAACACCGTCTATTAACTGGCCTAACCATCCTAGTCCCTTTGAGTCTAGTTCTAGGTCGGTCACAGTTGTTATGGGCGGCAGCGGAAGGGTGGTGCTGCATGCTCGTTTGCTATCTTAATTCCATCAAAAAAAAAAATGATAAATTAGAATCCACAGACCTGAAGTTTTATAAAGATGAAATTAATCACTGCCTGTAAATGGACAAATATAAGAGAAATACCATTATTTTGTTTATTAACTCAGTAAAATCCAAAATATTTTTTTCTGTTTCTGTGCGTTTGTGTCCACTTATCTTAAACTAATCCAATTTGGGTGCGGTTTTCACTTATACTAAGGAACTAAGGAACAAGTTTCCCGAACCGAAACGAAGGCGGGTTTCTGGTACGTTAAATAAATGCGAGATTTTACGCTCAGGACTATCTCCAAACAAATGAACTACTCAATGTTTAACAAGCAGTGACTATCTTTGGATTCACTTAATTTATTAAATTGATTAATTTATTTAGTAACTTTTATTAGCTTATAATTCAGAGATTTTGCGTAATTCACTATAAATTAGCCAACGAGTATAAGCAAAAGCTAAATACGTATATACCTGGAGGTTTCAAGTGATTATTGGTACACTTCTATAAGAATCCGTCAGTCTATGGTCAGTTCAGCTCATATTGTCATTATAAACACTAAAGGCCTTACTTATAAACGTTGCTTAAAATTTAAGTAATACTTAGTTACCATTTAAGAATATTTCTTACTCATAATCGTTGATTAACTTTAAGCAGTTTCTTAGCAGCGTATTAATTAGCTGTCAAGTTAATCAATGGCGCACCCATGTTTAGGCATTGTTTAGGGCCCTAAGTAACAAAATGGCGGTTTTCTATCAGCTGCTGTATGACGTATGTCTAAAAAGATCTGAAATCTATACATATGGATTCAAGTATTGTGAACTTTCGTTTCGTGCCCTTTTAAAGTTTTGTCGTTATAATTTATTTTCTCTGAGTTGTGGCTTGAAAATGATTAAATTTAATAAAATGGATGTTTTTGAAGGCGAAGGTATTAAGTATTTTTCATAATGAAATAGAACAAATAAAAAATAGGTAAAAGCCTTCATGTACTAATATAATATTTAAATATACCTTTTCTTGTTTATCTCAGTTAGCAGACCGCACTCTTTTTTCATAGCATTTTCCATTTTAGATTACTTAATTTATTATAACATGATAAATAAACTATAAAATCACGGTAAAACTTTCAAGATGCTGTAACCGTTAGCCGCCAAAATGGCTTTGTGACAGCTGAATTTTTTCTAGTAATGGAATGTTGCTATTATAAACGTTAGCATTGACATTTGTAGCAAAAATTAAAATTTAATACTGTCAACATTTGACAGTGTTTACAGAGTAAAATAAATTTTGGGATCTTAACGGTTCATTAGTTAAGTTAGGCTTAAGTGACGATTATGAGTAGAAAATATTTAATCATTACTTAAGGAGTTAATTACTGATTAACTAATTTGTTGCTAAGAAGTTGATTAGTAGATTTTTATAAGTAAGGCAGTAACACTCAAGTTATTTTAGGAGCAGATGTCATCAGCGAACTTCGGGAGTGGGTACTCATTCAACTGATTGGCCTTGAGCGTTTGTAAGGCAGATGGCATATATTATAGGCCACTCGCAAGTGTGAACACGGCTTGTTTATTGTCCTATTGATTATTATGTCCGTGGTACCTCATATTATTTATGATAAGAATATAAAAAAAGATATAAACTGGAGCTAATGGTTTATATGTTAGCCAGGTTATAGTTATTTTGAAGGACCACTAATAGAGGATCTGACAGTTCATTGTAAAAACAAAAACATAGTTATAAAATGATTACTGGGATGTAAAAAAATCTTTATCATACAGAAATAACATAATTGTTTTATTGTGAGGCTGTCATTGTTTGCCCAAAAAATGACACCACATATCCTAGTTATGTAATTGTTCATGATGCATTTTTAATTATCTGTAATTAAAATATATTTTTCAGTAAATAAGTTTGTTTAATTAAAGTGATATTTTTTAATGGTTATTTATAGCCATCATGGTTCACCCTAAAGTTTTTGAAAATAAATTGGATCCGTCAGGAAGTCATCTAAATCTGGTTAGCTCGTACATATTTATTTAGAGTTGAAGGTTTTCAGAACTCTACTGAATGACAGGTTTTGATTGGTGGAATAACTTCAGGCCTATACAGCCATAGCATTAAAATCAGTTTAGGAGTAACTATTGGACCTGCCCTCACTTCACCTCGGGAAACTTATTGGTCCCCTATCATTCCATCTGGACAACTCTGGATCTTAATTTTGTGTGTCATTTCATTTTAGTAAATACTCATCACATATTATTAGAACTTTTGCTTTGGCGGCATTTCAATATCTCTAATATATGAGGATACAATCTTCTTAATAATTTTGTGTAGACCACTGTCATTTAGTCATGTATTACATTTTATCGATTAAATGTATAGAGTTTACCCTACCAAATGTAAAGAATGTCGATAAGACACTTAAATTAAACAATGAAGCATTAAAAATGGAACAATCAACAGTATTTTTAGGAATAACCCTGGATAGTAACCTACAATGGGGCGCGCATTTAGCAACTCTTGCGACTAAACTTAGTAGGGCTACTTATGCGGTTAGAAAAATAAGACAGCTTACTGACGTAGAAACTGCTAGGCTTGTTTACTTCGCATACTTTCATAGTGTTATGTCTTATGGCATATTACTGTGGGGTAAAGCAAGCGATATACAACAAATCTTTGTATTGCAAAAGAGGGCCATTAGAGCTATTCATAAACTACGGTATCGGGAATCTTGCCGTGATAAATTCAAAGAATTAGGTATACTTACAGTAGCCTCACAGTACATATATAGTAATATAGTTTTTGTAAGAAACAACATAAATGCATATAAAAAAAACAGCGACTATCATAATCGCTTAACAAGAAAGATGCATGATTTGGCGACGCTTTCATATCGGCTAGGTAAAGTGCAGCGTTCTTTTATGGGGCTTGGTGTACAGTTCTATAATAAAGTCCCTAAGGCAATCCGTGACCTGCCTTCAGAGTTGTTTAAGAAGCATGTAAAAGCACAACTCGTAGACAAGAGCTACTATAGTATACAGGAATATTTAGATGACAAAAAGGCATGGAAATTACCAGCTCTGCAACCAGCTCCGCTAGGTTAGTGCTTACCTGTATCAATTAAGTAATATTGTAATTTTTATTTTAAAAGATGCGGAGGAGTTTTTTTTCGCCGTTTTTTTCTCCTCAAGCACTTTTCCAAAACGGTGGTAGAATCAAAAAATTGACGTTCATAAGTGAATTTGTAAATTCCTAAATGAAATAAACAGTTTGACTTTTGATTTTTGACTATCAACTACCTTAATATTTTAACTGGAGGAGATCATGAGTTAAGGAATAAGTTTGCGTTCTGTATACCAAAATAAATTTGTCTGTATCACATTATGACTATCTGGTGTACAAATAAAAAATAATTGTATTTGTAAAAGTTTGATCATGACAATATTGTTATTACTTATGATATGGATATGGTTATTGGTTTACATGACATGAAATAAATAAATAATTATAGTTATATCATGTGAATCACAATCTACCTAACAATAAACACAATGAATAAAGATATGGTATATAAACAGAGAGAAGTGAGTTTTCCTCAGATAAGAAACTTACATTGTTTAAATCAATATGTACCAACAATACCAACAAACTTAAATTTATTTATCTATAGCTGATTGTAACCTTTCCAGCATCTCAGTATCTTTATACTTGAGTCGCCAAGGATATGGTATTGCCATTCCCCGTAGGGTTACCACCTCCTTTTACAAGAAAAAAAAGTATATTTTTTTATTACCAGTATTTTAGAAAAATCAAGTGTTTTATTTATTCAATGCTTTAAAACCATATTTTTAGAGCTTCTCACACAACTAAACTATTAATTTAGTCCTTTTTTTTCATTTTATATACTGTTATTGTGATTTGATTGTGCCTGCACTACACTAAGCACCCTTTGACATTGAAATGTTTGAGTGTCTAAGTCGAATACATACAGTGTCATACATTTTGATGCAGAAAACAGTATAATATTGTTTCAAACAGTATAGTTGGCAACCCTAATTCCCCGCTAAAACCAACTTAATTTTGTGTGCTCAAAGCTCAATTTAGCTTGTAAGCAAAATTTACTTACGGTTATTTTAATTGTCGCCGTTAATCTACAATATACTTAATTACGAGGCCGGAATCCTGGCGTTTGTGTGGGGTGCAATTGAATCGAATTCCATACAGTAAGTACGCGAACTTATTATAAGTTTAAAAACTACAAAATTGTTTGTTTATATAAGTTTGAAAATGTTGCATAAAAAGTGATGCAATATTTTATAACAATTCTAATCGTAGTTCATTAAAAATATAGTCGCAGAAACTTTGATAACTATGTGCCTACAAAGATCCGCGACTGCAAAATAATAATTTAAGCCCTTGCTTCAGATAACATATTATTTATCTTAGCAAATATACTACTATATTATGGAGAATTTCGCGCCACAGTGAATACTCTCTCACGAAATTGCCTATCAACATACAGACTCTAAACTGGTTAAACTTAGTTGTAATTACGGGACTGTATAATTACGAGAGGAAAGTGGAACACTGAACAACTTGTCGCGGCCTACTAAAATACTGCACAAAAAATGTATTTGGTTATAACTTAATGACAAACATTATAAAACCAAACTTACCAAGGATGAGTGGGGAATAACTCCGGCGCCGTGTCCTAATATTTTGGTGTAGAATAAACACAAGAAAATCGGAAAATTTGCAAGAAAAACGTGACGTTCAACATTCAGCCTATTTCCCTTCCAAACCAAACGCCGTTAAGTGTTGCCAACTTGGTAATGCTAATGCCACTGTCAGATCAGATTGTCATAATGTCATTTTCCTACCCTACCCACAGTCTAATAAATCATATTTGTTTTCTATGCTTTTCTTCCTTCTACATGCACAAGACTATTTTGCGGAATTTAATGTGGCTCGATATTGTGAGTTGTGAGCCTCCTTCTATTCGCTATGTGCAAAGCGGGTGGCAGGTGTACCAAAACGATCGCAGCGCACAACGTGACAAAAAATGGAAACTATTTCGGCTGTGTGTAATACTTTCGAACGCGGTTTTTATGATTATATCCATTGTACACATACACTATTCAATAAATTGCACTCAAATAAAGTCAACAAGGTATCATTTACTGTTTACTTGTCATTATTTGACAGTCGCCGAAAAAGTTGCGCGTCGCCATCGTCGTGCACGTTCATAATACCATAATACCCATAACCCAGTGTTGCCAACTATAATTTCGCAATTCCGTTAAACCTGTTGGTAAATTCCGTCAAAAATCCGTCAAATTTTTTTTTGCATCCGTCAAAAAAATCCGTTAAATAAAAAATACGTTTTATAAATGCGAAAGTTTGTAAGGATGTATTTGTATATGTGTTTGTTACACTTTCACGCAAAAACTATTGAAGGGATTTTCATGAAACTTTGCAGTAAAATAGCTTAGACCTCGGAATAACGTATTATGTTAAAATTTATAGAGATTTTTTTATCATTTGGTCATACTACAATTATAACTGTAATGTAAAGTCGAAACAAGTCAAAATAAAATCCACCTTCTGAGAGCTATCTTCTACTAAGTGGCTGGCTCCCTGAAGCGAAATGAGAGCGGATTTACTAGTCAATATTTAAAAAAAAGTTTTAAAGAAACAATCCCAATCATCATCAGACACAGAAAACATAAAAATAACTTTACAACAAAAAATCACAATCATCATCATCGCTTCCAGTTGATGTTATTATACTCGCAATGGGAGCAGCTGTTAAGGTGGATGGCTAATTTTAATTTTATGTTTAGCATTGATCCTAGCATAGCAATAAGAGGTAAGTAAATCAAAAGTGTAACATGTTTTGCCATTTCTTTTTAATGCAGAACGAATATTGAAAATTGCGTTGATAATTTTTTCATTCATTTTATTTCTCAATTTTGATTTTACTCCATTTAATACACTAAAAACTCTTTCTACCTCCGCGTTTGAACAAGGTAGCAATAACATTGTAAAATCAAAATCGCAATATCACTTATTTATATTGGAATGGATTAATGTTTGTTGCACCTTCAGATTTCTTACCTCTGACCAAAATTCTACAGTTCGTTACTAGAACACTAGAACTAAATTCTTGATTTTTTTTTTCAACTATTTTTCCCGTCAAAAAATCCGTTAACCGTCAAAATATATTTTCTCCCGTTAATACCTGACCCTAATCCGTTAAATCTAACGGGAAATCCGTTAAGTTGGCAACACTGCCATAACCATTATAATTTTTGTGGTCTAGCATTGTTTGAGCGCGCGTTGTATGAAGCTTATCATCTGTAATCTGTAATCATTGATATATTACCTATACTCGGATTTTTAATTAGATTCCAGATTTGACATAAGCTAATGTCACTTTTCAAAATTATGTTGCCAGCTTTTCAATAATAGTGATTACTCACACGATTACGAACGATGTTTTGATTATTCGATTTTTCTTTACTCGATATGTCTATTATAATGTGTTTTAATAAAATATAATAAAAATCAGAGAACAATACGGAAAGGTTATTTATTCAAAATTATATAGTAAACGAAAAATATTAAACACCGGCACATAATATAATATATGCTTGTATACTCTGAATTATAATTCGATTCCTCATTGGACATTAGCTACTGTCATTTTGTAAAATAATGATACCACGTCACATAACCTGCTATTAGGTTATATGAACTACAAATTAGATAATACACAGATATTAAGCTTCATACAAAGTGCGCAAAAGCAACGCACACATAGACACCGTTCATATACATGAAATGTCGGAACACATCGGACCACTCGGAACGCAGTTGTTTTTGGCAGCAATATGACATTTATAATACACAAAATTAAGGCAAAATTCAATTGTGGTAATGGATAATGCACCTTACCACTCCCGAAAATTGGAAACGGCACCAAAAATGAGCTGGAAAAAAGCTGCCATTCAAGACTGGCTTTTAAATAAAAATATTATTTACGAACCAGACATGGTTAAAGCTACGCTTTTACAATTGATTCCACACAACGAGTCTTATAATAAGTACGCTATAGACGAAATGGCAGCACAACATGGGATCACGGTTTTAAGACTGCCCCCTTACCACTGCGAGCTGAACCCTATCGAATTGATATGGGCGCAGGTAAAGGGGCATGTAGCTCAAAATAATAAAACCTTCAAATTGACAGACGTGAAAAGTTTATTTGAGGAAGGAATTAAAAAAATTACGGCTACCGAATGGTCTAAATGCGTATCCCATGTTGTCAAAGAAGAGGAAAAAATGAGTAGGCTAGATATGCTAATAGACGACATCACAGACACATTGATAATAAATGTCACAGAAAGCGATAGCGATAGCGATGACCGTGACGTTTTATGAAATAAAATATAACCATAATACACCAATTTGCTTTATTTCTCATGTTCCCTCATGATCACATTTTTTTATTAATTTCACACACAATTATTAAAGAAAACTCTCATATCCTCAATTAATCGTCATAACTAAATTATGCGTTCAGAAATATTTAATTTCGTGATATACTTAGTTTCTGTTAAAGTAGTAGTTGTTTAGATGCTACTATATATAAACGAGAGGAATCGAGTCGGAAATATTCCATTTCCGTATCGAATAATTTCGGCAACGTCACTATTTAGTAGTTGTCATAACGTTGCAACACTGAAATTGTCAAATCTGGAATCTAATTAAAAATCCGAGTATAGTACTATCTTTATTTTGTGCTATTAATTAGGACTATATTTTTTGTGCTATCAACCTATATCTCAATGGCCGCGTTCCGTTACTAGCCCATAACACTCATAACGTTTCAAAAAAGCGTTCCATTACTGATTATGGGCATTATGGTCGTGTCATTTGCGATCGTTTGAGCGATTGTCATGTAATGGATTGCGTCATCACTTTCGATCACAACGACCCACCTGGATTGGTGGGACGTTGTACCTCGTCTGTGGTAGTAATGTTAACATTAATGCTCAAATCCGTTCCATTAGGGTACAACTACTATCCTTATTTTGTGGTTCAACAGTTCAACACTCTGAACGTCAAAACCTAATGGAACTCAAAATACGGGCGTTGAGGGCGAGATTGTTATGGGCTAGTTTCGGAACGTAGCCTATGTCTGTAATAATTTGTGTCTCTACCCCACGGACTTACGCCATTGGTATTTGAACGTTTTGGATGTTTTAAGCTGCTTTCCGTAACTCGACCACAACGCCCGAAACGTTCAAAAAAAGTGTCGTTTTGGTGGACTTACGGAACGCAGCGTTAGTCGGATATTTGGTTACGGAACGCATTACTGATGTCAATCAATTGTCACTACTTAAATTAAACGTCAGTTGTCGTTGTTGTCAAATTTGTCACCTCACATTTTTGATTGAGCAAAGAAAAGAAAGAATTGTAATAATTTCGAAGCAGTGTTTTAGTTTTATTTTATAAACAATACATATTCCTAATTGATTATTAATTTTTTCATACTTTTGATAAATATTTCTCACTCAAAATGGTCTTGTCGGATACTTTACCTGAGGACAAATTGCCGCAGTGCTGGTCAGACGACGTCAGAATGAATGCTTTATTTGCTCCATTCCGTCTTAAATCCGCGAACCCAGAGTCTTGGGAGATGAAGATGAAATTCTGGTCGGATATGGTTAGACAATGGTGCAAATATAAGATGGACCCGATTGTGTCAGCATCAGATATAAAATGTGCATTTCAGAGGAAAGGAAGAACATCAGCGTGTATAGACATTGTTATTGAAGAGATGTATCGGTTAGTCATTGTTTTCTTTGTTGTTTTTTATATGCTCATGATGTTAGGGCGATCTGCAAAAAGTGTGATAGACTATTAGTGTAATAAATTAGACGGCATAGCTTTGTGCTTATTTCAGACATAATTATTTACCATTATGCTTTTTCAGTTTAAGGAAATTTAGTACATTTAGCAAATTTACAGTTGTATTACATTTAGCAAATTTACAGGTGTATTTATTTCCTGTATATTTTCAAATAGAACTTTTTCAGCACTTATATGACAAACTCAAGAGTTTGGATCTTCTGTCATAATCAAGTAGGCCTAAGCACAACACAATAGTTAAAAGTGCCTAAGTCCAATGTCAAAATTCTTATGCCAAATGAAGACAAGGGCCAAGGTTTTAAATATCCCCACTAACTTATAGACTAACTGTATTGATGTAGTAAATAGTTACACATTCAATATTCATATTATTATAAAAAATAACTATAGCCACTCGACCTCCCATACTACAACATTCAATACTAATCAATACTCATATTCCAGAAATGGTGATTTATCTCCAGTAACAAAGTACCATCAGATTCTGCACAATGGCCGCGAGGGCTGGGTGAGGTGGGGGGCACGGCTGGCATTCAAACCGGCTGTGTTTGCTCTCACTGCAGTGTCCTATCTTCTGCCAGCTAGACAGATGCTGGATAAAGATGGTCTGCCCAAAGCCAGCATTGAATCTACACAGCGGTTTGTGCTGGAAAGTGCTGTTAAGGTATATCTTCATTGTTTCATTACTGTTTCATTATTCAGAGTGGTGTTCATCTTAGTATCAGGAGTACTGGTCATTACACAGAAGGTTATTAAGGTTTGGTAGATTCTAAATACCATTGATAACTAGAGTACTCTTAGGTTTTCAGGATCCAACATGTGTTTCTTCATCAAATTAGTAATAATTTTCATTGAAAATTTCTGATATATTTGTATTTAAATTAAAGATACGCTATTAACTACTAGATATCATAATTATTAAATATAAACTCAAACTCGAACTCAAAATCGTTTATTTCATGTAGGTATTTACAAATACGCTTGTGAATGTCATTATTTGATTCTACCGCCATTTTTGCAAAGGTGCCTTATATTCGTTTGTAATGGAGGAGAAAAAAAATGGAGAAAAAAAAAAACTCCTCGGCATCTTTTAATATTAGTTAATTAATTTTATAGCTAAGGATAATTTAATATAACTAATACAGAAAGATTGGTCTCTTTTGACTCTAGGCCGGATGGACATAAATCACGTGCGGATCTGTTTTGATATGTTATATTTTTTGTGTGCTAATGCAAACATTTATTTTAATTCAAGTTTTCTTTCTCAGGAACAAGCAGCAGAACTGCTTGATAAATATCCAGTTGGTGCTGAAAGAATAGGCACAATTGAGGAGCTATTGAAGATCACCAATTGGAACAGGGGCCGGGAGACCTTCGAAATCCTGCTTGGATATCTTGTCTCCCAGGGTATTGCTGTGAAGAAGGGTGATGTCGTTAAAATAGGTTATTATTATTTGGTTCCTTACTTTATTTGGGGGTTATTATTAAAAGGGGGTTGTACTTTTAATATCCTATCTGATACCTATCTGTATTCTTGGTATTTCTTCTGTAAAAACATACATGGACTAGGTAGATTAAGACTATTTATCTCAGCTAAATGTCTCACCAAAGTGATCAATCTGAACATAAAGACTGTATTTAGAGCAATACAGAATGCCAACCTCACAACCTCAAATCTGTAATTCATAAGTGCTCAAATAGTGTTAGATCAAAATAGTTTGACTAATATTCAAAATAGTTTGAGCCAAGTTGTTCTGACAGTGCAAATGAAAATTAGTAATCTTAAGTCCCTGGTTGTCGTAGGAGGCGATAGCAAGGTGAATTACGTGGTCTGAGATCTTAGCCAAGTTGTTATGTTCCACAGCGGAGGGCAACAAGAAGGCGACTCCAGTAACAGAGGCGGACGAGGCGATAGTGAAGCTCATGTGCACGGAGGCGAGACTGGAGACTGACGCGACGCGACTGGCGCAGGAGGTCTCTGCTGCTGAGGACGAAGCCAGAGCCGCTCTGAAGCTAGGGAATAGACTTGCTGTGAGTATTGTATTTTATGTCTATGTCTATAACCTATAAATTTAATGTACGAAAGTCGTATCGTTGGTGCCCATGGACTTACCAGATTTGAGTGATGAGTTGTCGGCTAGCAAGTAAGAGAGGAGAGGAGAAAAAACTTTATGCAGGACGCCACAGACTAATGGCGATAGCTTTAAAGGAAGAAGTTATACATACTGGTTTTATAAAATAAAGATTTTTAGGTAACAATACAGAAATAATTTTATAATTGATATTTAATTTTTTTTAACCTATTAAAATAATAATAAATAATAATTACGGAATATGGTATATGTTTATGTGGTATCATTTCCTATCTTTATATGCATACAAATTACCATCAGGCCAAGAGCCACCTGCGCCGCAAGCACACCGCGCAGCAGAAGCTGGACCGGTGCTCGGCCACGCTGGACAACGTGCGGCAGCTGCTGCACAGCACCAAGGAGGCAGACAGCAACGCAACCGTCGTCGATACTTACAGGTGACTGGGTGACTGGTGTTAACCGGTTAGAACCGGTATGAAAGACTTCATGAAACCTGAAAAATTTACATGGTTTCCAAATAATAATCAAATGACTTATAATTTCTACAATGTCTGTGTTGTACACACCTTCGAATATTTGAAACTGTTTAATATGAACTGATGTAAGTTTTAAATTTTATAACATTTCTCTTTGTGAATCAAAGTTTATTAAAATTATAAAAATGTTAAATATTTTACAGAACGAGCGCCCAAGCTCTGAAACGGACGATGAAGGAGGGTGGCTTAGATGAAGATGCAGTGCACGATACCATGGATGACTTGAAAGAGGTAAAATCTTGCGAATCGTTAGCTTTTTCTTTGTTTATTTTAATTGCTGGGCACAGGTCATCATCACAATATGAGAGGTACAGGCCATAGTTCCCAGAGCCAAGTGCAGATCTCGGACTTCACAGTAAAATCAGAACATAATGTTCTGCAAACCTCAGGTGTGCAGATTTCTTCACAGTGTGTTTCTTCCCTAAACAAATGCATGGCTCTCAATTCTTCATCAATTCATAGCTATTTTCTTCTATACAAAATGTTTAAAATCAAATGTTTTATTGACGATGCATTTGCAGGTGATGGATTCCTACAATGAAGTGGAGAAAGCTCTCGGTGGAACCATAGACGATCTGGACATGGCTGAGCTGGAAGAGGAACTCAAGGAGCTGATGATAGGCCCCGGCGCTCCAGGCGGTGGTACTCCCGGCAAGGAGGAAAGGACACGCAAAGGTAAGCACCACTGTCATAATTACCACCAACCAAATGGTAACAATGTTTTGGTGAATGTGAGTTAGTTCCCCTTTTCGACGAAAGATGGCGAAAGTTTTAGAGTTTGTAGTACCGTTTGATTTTAGTACCATATAAATAGAAAACAACAACCAATTTAAAAGGATATAAGATGTCGTTGAAAGTATTAATAAAATATTAACCATATTGCTATTAAATAGAGTTACAAATTGCCTGCACGAGTTTGCCTATCTTACCATTGACTCGTTTGCGCGTTTTTCGGCAGTTATATAACCATTTTTTTCTCTTTTTTGATTGTCATTCAAAACCTGTAAGTAAACATTTGTTCAATAGGAATAAAACTCCCTTCGCCTCCTACGGATCTGCCGTCGAGGAGTAGAGAGCCAGAGAAGGACTTTGTGTTCGACGGTGAGCAGCAGATGCTGGAGGAGTTGAGCCACTTGGACGAGGAGCGGGGCAAGGTGGCGGTGGCGCTGGCTGGTGAGGGTTTTTAACTATAAGAAGGTTCTTAATTCAAATGTTTCTTGTTTATGTTTGTTACCTTGAACTTCTGTCTCAGTGGACAGATTTAGATGATTTTTTTTTATTTCATAACTGGTGCTTGTCGTGTGGTGCCATATGAATTTGAGTAATACCTGGCGAGTAGTTTTTGTGTTATCTGTACTTGTCAATGTTGAATTAGGTTATAATTATGTATACACAGATACAGAGACGCCCGTGAAGACAATGAAGACAAAGGAACGTAAGCCGGAACAAACAAAGTGTGGTACGGAGGAGGATTACCTCGCGGGGTGGCGCGGCACCCCCGCCGCCGGCTACGGGGAGCTGCGGACTGACCAGAGGATACACCCAGGTTTGCTTAACATACTTTTTTAAAAGATTTTTATTGACATGTGATACGAAACAGCTGCAATTTATGACAAATTTGGACAAAAACATCGTTAAAGTATGACAGTTTTGCACAAATTATTATTTTGTACTGAATAGATATTGAGAGTACCTTGTTGAAGTGTTTTGTTAAGTTAAGGTTTTGTTAGGTTTAAAAATATAGCTTACTTACGACTCTATCTAAGGGTAGCTGATTGTGTCAAAAAGTTAATCATTGTGGCGACATAGCATTCGAGTCACGGTGATGTTAGACAGGCAGAATCACGCTATCGATTTTTTCTAAAACGCTCACATATATACAAATCTCTTAAGGTAATCACTTGGGGCCTGGCCTCCCCACAAGCATGTCATCTCACCTGGCGGGAGATCTTCCTTTGCCAAAAATTATTGGGTATAAGCAGTTACAGATGTAATAATACATGCATGTTTAGATTGAAACAAGTCAAACAATTAGCATGAAAATTGATTTACGTCACCCTTGGAATGTTTCCAGGCCAATCACTGACAATTTATGTATAGTAAAGAATAGAATATAGACCAATACAGGTCAACCAAACCAACTGCAAACATCATGTACCAATATAACCCATAGAATATACGAGTAGATCGAAACAGGTCAACCAAACCAATTGCAAACATCACATACCCATATAATCCCCAATCCCGTTGGCAGGCCAGCCACTCAGCGTGGACCTGTCGTCGCCGCCGCGCCACTACACCACGGACTTCCAGGTGCAGGACCACCGCGCGGCCGGCGGCGTCTGGCTGTACAACGACAGCGACGGCGCGCGGGACGAGTTCAGTGCGAGCACCGAGTACTACAGGTAGCCACCGTCACGTAGTGTTGTCAGGCGTCCGGATAAAGCTAGGGTTAGGTTATTTCGCAAGTCCCTCAGATACTGATGATTTGGCTTTTTTACTTATATTTTGTTTACTTTATTATTTTGTTCGGCAAAACTGGCTGATCTGTACGACTTTTAGGTTTGGCGACCTGGCAACCCCACCCGTACTGTACTGGAGTCGTCAGAAATATGGAATTAATACTTTATTACATGTTGTGCTCACAGTTGAATTTAGCTTGTGAGCAAAAGTTACGACATTTTAAATTGTTGCCGTCAATCTGCTGTGTACCTTCACAGGTTAATGATAACGAAGAAAAGCTAGCATTTTTGTAGGATGCAAATAAAAGAAATTCCATAGCGAATGCAAACGTCACACGGTGATGTCATGTCAAGTTTGAATCATGCTATCGAAGTTTTCTACACCGCTCGCATATATACAAGTTTCGATTGTAAACGGTCGGAGCTCGGCTTTTCCCCAGGCATGACGCTTCATACGCGTGATCTCTCCCTTTGCGAAAGTGCCTTACGTAGTTAAATTATGGTTATGGGCCAAATTGTATTAGGATTATGAGAGAGACCAAAAAGAAAAACAATAATGTTACAAACTTATTTATCAAAGTTGCTGCCAAAGTTATAGTTCATGTAGTTTATCGCGGTATTTTGTTTCGCAGTGCGGAAAGCCCCGGGAAGGCAGCCGGAGACAGAAGCTTCCAAATGGCTCCGGGGGGCGAGAGGAAGCCCCAGGAGCGCTGGACGCACGAACACGGCTCTGCGTGATAATGGACCGTCGGAACACATCAACAATTTGTAATGTAACAGTAATGTAATGTAACAGTTTGTAAATGTAATGAAAAAGTTGTCATGCCGCACGATTGGGCTGGCGGGCGTGAGCGTTAAGTCGATTTATTGTTCAGAATTTTAACGACCAATTATACAATGTATTAATTTTACACTTAATCAAAAAAAATATTTTAAAAACGAAAAGAGATAGAACCCATGTTATTTTGGAGAACTTGTAGAGTTAATCATGTAGATTATAAAACATGCCAAAAAAGTTATCTCAATGTGCTAGTTTTGAAGTTGCAGATCAAAAATTAAAAATAAACTTAAATTTGTTACAAAAAAATATCTACTTATTTTTTTTTACTAATTTCGTGCTTGAAATCGTAGGTGCTTTTTTATTTTTTTGGCAAGTAGACTTTTTAGCTTTCAAATAAGACCACTGAAAAATTTACTTACCGTTCACTTTACGAGAAAAAAAATTAAAACCGAAAGATGAGAATTTTCCTAAAAAAATATAAAGATACCTACATTTTCGAAATAGATGACATATAAAAAAAATCTTCCCATTTTTTATCCATAATTTTTTATCTAGTATCCGTACATTTTTTTTGATCAAGTGTAAAATTAACACATTGTATAACGTTAGTATGGACAATTGGACACGCATGCACACTAGCATATATGTATAATTGTACGCATTCGGGTGTACGCCTAAATACAAACGAGCGTGCATTTTTACACACACACACACACACACACACACACACACACACACACACACACACACACACACACACACACATTACACATGCACACACACGCGCGTGCGCACAAACACGCGCGCGCTCGCGCATACACGCACACACACACACACAGAGAAAGAGACAAACACAGACACAAATATACATGTAATCAGTCTCCTTTCGGGTAGTTCAAATCAATTCTAGTTCTGATGACTATGTATAACGGCGAAGCTTTATTTTTTCCTCCCGAAAGCGACAACCCTTATAGACATAGTTTTTTAAATGTAAATATGTTGAAAATTGGTTTATTCGCACAAGTCATTGTACACGACTTTTAATACTTATTTTATTAACAAATTTTTCTACGAGTCGCTATCATAAGCATTTAAAATGATACTCGATTTCTTAATTTTTTTGCGTCCCTCTAGCGGTCACCCTTCAAATTAAATCTGTTGTTCTAGTCCTATCGCTACATATCGGATGTTCACCCAATTATCATAATATACATGGTGTGCTACCTGTGTGAGGTTTATGTTAAGTTAGTAACAGCACACTGCACAATATAAAAATTATGATAAATTGATGCGGAACTAATTATTCTATGTTATAAATAATGTGAAATAATGTGTAAAAAGAGTGAGCTCTAATGCGGGCTTTACACTATCCAATTTGCAGAGCGCCAACTGAGCTAGCGCGCTAAATTCGCATTGTGTAAAGGCAGTAACTAGTGCAATGTAATGTATAATGGCAGTAGTTAGTGCACTGAGTTAGCTCTCTGCAAATTGGATAATGTAAAGCCCGCCTAAGGAAAGATTGTGTTCAAATCATGACGTGACAACTGACAGTAATATCTGCTACAGTGCTACAAGCATGTTTTGGCGCGTGGGTGATGCTTGTAGGACTATACTTGTACGTCAGTATCTGAAGAAATAGGACGCCATTTTCGTGTTTGAACAAATAATTTGTATTTTTCCATATATCATGGTATCTGGTTTATTTTGAATTTTTTTAAATAAATAAATAAATAAAAAACAACATAATATAGTAATCGCTTTATTGTATGTAGCAGACAAATGGTACTTTTAGTTTTTGTTTAAAGTGGATAATAGCAGCAATATATCAATGACTGATGAAGAAAAATCACAGCCATTATTGTAAATGTGTTTTTAATTTAGGTGTGCATATGTTTTGTCTGTAAGGTGTTGTCTGTTAGTAAAATAATGTTTTTAGTAGAGTTCTTAATGTTTTTACATGTTTCGATTACTCAACTCAAGCATATAGTTTTATTTTCATGACAATACATTTATGTCAAAATTAATCAAATGAACAATTTGTCACGTTTCATAGATCACCAATAATTTCTCATTTAGCTTTGGCCAACATTATTCACTATTGATATGATTATTTTAAATTGTTCTCTACACTGCAGTGTCGATCTTGAACAAATCACTAGAGCTCATTAAAAAACAGGTTATCTCCAAAGAACTGATTTGGCGTCCTATGGATAATTAATTTGTTTGTGTGCGTTCCGCGGTGCGTACGTATAGTAAGGTCATTATAACTGGGCTGGTCTGAACTTCGTTTTCCGAGATTTTTGCGCAGGTACAGTGGGCCAAGAAAGTGGTGTACCAGTTTTCATTTAGTTTCCTAGACATCAAAAATTACATCAAAGTTCATAGTAAATATCACTGAAAGAGACGCATAATAATGACGTAAACCTAATTGTTAAGAATACGTACATCATATGTCACATTATAGGTGCAAAACATTTTAATCTTTATTAGAAACGGATAATGCATTAATTTGTGCAAAGAAGATTTAAATATTCTGAACAAAAGCATATAAGAACTATTTCAATTGACGAAATAATTCTTTTTAAAAAGAAAATTGACAATTGACATTTAGTCAAATAAATGCTAGTAATATAATAACAATTGGCTAAGTGCGAGTCGGACTCGCCTATGAAGGGTTCCGTAGCAGCAAGTAACATAATAGGTATAAAAAAATATTCGAGTAGATTGAATGAAAGGTAAATTGCGATTTACGATTTATGACGTATTAAAAAAACTACTTACTAGATCTCATTCAAACCAATTTTCGGTAGAAGTTTACATGGCAATGCACATCTTTTATCATTCTCTTATTTTAGAAGTTACAGGGGGGGGGGGCATATTTTACCACTTTGGGAGTGCCTCTCGCGCAAAGTTCAGAAAAAAATGATGTTAGAAACCTCAATATAATTTTTGACAAACTATTCATAGATATCCCACACGTATGGGTTTGATGAAAAAAAATTGAGTTTCACTTCTAAGTATGGGGAACCCTTATAATGAATACCGAAATTGTTGCATCTTTTAAACTGCTGGGCTGATTTCATTGATTTTCCGACGTCAATGGTTCTATGAAGTTTAAACTAAGAACAAAACAAATGTCACGTATTTATAATCGGATAAAGATGGCAATAAAAGTTGTCAGATCGATCTGCAAGCGAAATTAACCTTTATTACCTATGAATCTGCAAACGGCATTCAACCTTAGAGTGGTAAACCAATTCTTTGGCCGACCGTACAGTAACTGACCAATCAAAACACGGCGGCCTATATTGGCCTTAAATCGACATCTGCGCAGCCACTCGTAGCTATATTCAAATTGGCCGAGTTATAATGACCTTACTGTATAAAAATTATGGTGTCGCGATCAAACGCACACAGACGCTTTGTTGGTACCTTCGGTAAGAAGGTAACCTACTGCACCTCATTTACGTTAGTTATAGTGACTATGTTGTGACGTAATAGCAATTCTCAAGTGATAATTTTGTGTAATATAATCTTTTTACATATATTATAAATGTTTGTAAACTAATATGGTATTATAGTTATAATAACAATTATATGCTCCGGGACACGAAAAAATACCAGGTCTTTTATGTTTTATTAAGAAAAATAGTAAAATTAAAATTTTAAATACGTTATAAGTAACTTCACGACTATGATTTTTCAACTAAAGCGGGGTCTTCAATAGTGTCCGGGGTAATGTAAAAATTGTAGTGTAGTTGTATTATGCGCGCCAATGAATAACTGATGGCACTTATTTCATTCGACTAACTTCACTTCAGTTCAGAATGTTTGACAAAACATCCAATTGCACAGAAGCTGCTCGGTTAATTAATTATGTTAGGGTTGATATTTAAATCCACCAATACTCTTCAATATATTTATATATAGCTTGTCTTCACGCGCCCGATTGCAGTACTTACATTAGACTTTAGAGCATCTTTTATGATCACTTACAATTTTTTAAACTTTTTATCGGTTAATGCTGGACTACAATCCCATCTGATGGTAGGTAGAGATGTAGTCTGCGTTGGTAAAATGCACTGAGTAAAATTCATGACATTTTTAAATTACTCGGTATTATAGAAGAAATTATTTTACCATGGGAACACTGAGTGCCTAGTCGGTTATTTATTTTTGTTGGCGCGCATTTCTATACAATAGTTAAGTAGGTAGGGGATATAAAATTGAAAAACCCAAAAAAATGCATCCGGTAGGTTTTGTAAATAAATGTGTATGACGAATCAAATCTTAGATGATATAAAGCAATTTAATTTAATGTAAATATAATTAATGAATAATTAGGATACTTCCATTAATCTGTTGACAATATAATGTGTACATAATGTTGTAGTGGTAAAACGAAATCTGACGTTTTGTCGAGTTTCTGAGGAATATGATTAATACACGCCATATGAAAAAGTGTGTATAATTTAGTAAGATAACTGCTTAGGTTAGGTGAAAACGAGGTTTCGTGACTTTAATTACCATCTGCGCTGTATTTACTCTCCTTCACCCTATCCTGCGGCTCCAAAGTTTCGATATATGTACGTATTTTTATTCAAATCACATTCCCTCGGGTTAGTAATAAAATGTCGGTTTTCGTTTTCTCGCTGCGACATACTAAAGTTGGAAACTAAAGGCGGGTCGTTTGATAGAGCCTTCGAATTTAAATTTCTTTCGTTGTTTTTAAATATAAAAAAAAGCTAAGCTACAACCCACTAATGGCCCACTACTGAGCACGGGTCTCTCCTCATTACTAAAAAGGCCTAGAGCATACTCCACCACGCTGCTCCAATGCGGGTTGGTGGTTTTAAATATTCATCATGCATATTACCTCGGCAGAATGCGATGCTTATCGCGATTAATGAAGACGTTTTGATAAAGATAAAGATTTTATAAAGATAAAGAATACTAATCAAACTTAGAATTTGTAAAAAAATGTTGATTGTGACTTAATTAATTTTATCTGATTCTAAGATAGTAAATCTAATCATACATGCAGTCTTCGTGACATTACTTTATTGTATTAATAAAAAGGTGTTGAATATGATGATGTTTATTTTTTAAAATAACGCGATATCAAGGGATTAAAAAATAAAACAATTTAAAAAACTAAAGGAATTTTTATATTACGGGCTTATTAAAGGATTCATCTTAATAAATATGTATAGTTAATAAATATACTTTCTCCACTGCGCCAATGGGATAGATTGTATGTTACGTATATTTTTTTATCAACTAAATACAACAATGATTATAAAATGAAATTATAATTAAGATGCATCGCTTTCTGAATGTTTTTTTAATTATTATATTCGTGTCGTTATGGGTTGTATGCATATTTACTATATTTTGAGTACCGCTTCCTATCAAAATTCTTAATAGACAAAAAATTATAAAAGTAATGTCTGAACAGGTTGGTCAAAAGTAGCTTTGTCTAAAAATCACACTAGACGCTTACATTCTCATACTGCGCAATATGATTTCTCTTTTGTGGGTAGTACCTTTTGTTTATACGGAATGTCATATCTCTGAAAGTTTTTTGAGCGAGAAAATAGCCGCTAGTTATTCGCTACTCGTCCGCGGACGGACACCTGCCTCACACCCACGACCCGTGAATAAAGATCTATCTGTCACATTGATAACTGCCCCGCCCGGCTGCAATCGAATCTGGGCCCTCGCTTCGCAAGCAAGCTCTACCAACTACGCTACGGGGTTGTTTATTTTGCTAATTCTTGCAGTGAACAAAACCAATGGTCGATTAAACGAAGGGGTGTGACTTTGAAGGAGAAGCTCCCCGCAAAAAACCTACAGAACCAGAAAAAAACGCCATCTTTTTTTTCTTTATGTGTGTACCTAATAACTCCGTACTAGATGGGTTATCCCATTTTGATGATTCTCTTTTACTTGAAAGCTGGTGCTTGTTGTATGGTCCCATATAAAGGGCGACATCTGATGAGTAGATTTGAATTATCCTGAATAATGTGTTTTTATGGACATAAACCGAACAAATAGTTTTTTACCAAGCTTTTCAGTATAAAACTGACCTATCAAGAGTTTTGATTTTACGTAATATTTATATCGCGATCTATCTGTATTATTATAGTTAAAAATACATACAGCAGGACCTCTTTAATCCGAACTCTGAAAATTTTGCCCCCGTTCGGATTGCTGGAGCGTTCGGATTATAGGAGTATAGATGATAAGGGTATTTTTTGTGAATAAAACTACATAATAGGTACATGCATAAAACAATATCTGTATTCATCTATAAACGTTACATATTTTATTCAACTTTTTTGAAGAAATCCAGTATTTTGGTTTGTCGTGTGGTGTTTAATGACAAATAAAAAGCTTTGTCTCGTAATTTACGTAAAAGCATTTTTTCTGGCAAAGGAATATCCACTTGATCAGCCCATTCAAGACATGTATTTAAGGCAGACATAGCGCTTGAATTGGAAATGTTTGCCACTGGTTCAGCGTGTGAAATCTCTTCACTTTCACCATCACATTCCTGTGTTACTTGCAGTATAATTTCATCGTCAGTAAGAGGTTCAGTTTCATTTAGGTCATCATTGCTTAGTAAGAAGTTATTAATTTCAGCCTCAGAATAGCCTCTACTAACGAAAAAAGCTAAAGGAATATCATCTTCGGATTCAAAGTCTTCGCCTGTATGTTCTTCGATGTGTGATTGAGGCCACAAGGGAGACCAAGATTTTTTTATTAGCTCTGCATTCAAGTGATGCCAACTTTCAGCCAGTGAGAAAACAGCATCTTTCATAGTGGTCTTCTTAAGGACATCTGATACAGTACATTCAGATTCCAATTCTTGTTGAGCAAAAACTTGCAGTAAAAGTTTTTTCTTGTAATTCACCTTTATGTTTTGAATAACGTTTTGGTCCATTGGCTGGATAAGAGCTGTGCAATTAGGAGGCATATATAAAACTGTAAAATTTTCATCAATGGATTGCAGGTCTTCATCAATCGGATGTGCTGGCGCATTATCAAGAAGCAATAGCGCTTTCAGAGGCAGATTCTTTCTACGTAAGAATTTTTTTACTTCAGGGATAAAGTATGTTTTAAGCCACTCTAGAAATATAGATCTCGTCACCCATGCATTCTTTTGCCCCATGTAATGTACGGGTAGTTTTCGTACAGAAGCAAAGGCACGTGGCTTTTGTGCTTTGCCAATGACCAACAAAGGCAGTTTGTGCGTCCCAGAAGCATTAGCACAGGGCATAAATGTTAGTCTGTCTTTGGAAACTTTAGAACCTGGAGCTCTAAGTTCTAATTCCGAAGCCAGCGTTTGATCTGGTATTGTTTTCCAATACAAGCCAGACTCATCCGCATTATAGATTTGGTCTGCACATAAATCTTTATCCTTGATAATATCCATAAATTTATCCTGAAAGGGTTTTACGGCGTCTTCGTTATTTGACAACTTCTCGCCGGTTATTTTTAATTGCCGTATACCGTGTCTCTTTTTAAATTTTTCTAACCAACCTTTACTAGCAGAAAACTCTCCGCGCCCAAGCCTTCCATGAAAGTATTTCGCCTTCTCCATTAAAATATCGCCTGACAAGGGAACATTTTTACGACGTTGTTCTATAAACCACGTAAATAATGCATCTTCTAGTTGTGGATTTTCGGGTGTTTTTAACGTCTTTCGAGCACCTGGACCCTTTTCAGTTCTCACAACATAAGATCGTATTTGTTCTTCCTTCTTTTTAATATCGAAAATGGTAGATTTGCCCACATCATATTTTTGAGCAAGAAAGCTAAAAGAAATACCTTCTTTAAGCTGATCCAAAATCTCGCATTTCTGGGAAATAGTCAGGGTAACGTGTTTCCTTTTCTTTGACGTCGAAGCCATGATGCAAAAGCACAAATAACATCAAATACGCGTAATACCTGCTCGACGTTCGGAAAGTAACTGGCGGGGGCGGGCGAGAACGAGACAGCGCGGCGGGGACGCCTCTGGTCCGGTTCGGGCGGGGGTTCGGATTACAGAGGTGTTCGGATTAGAGGGGGTTCGGATTAAAGAGGTCCTGCTGTATTGACAGATTTTTGTTAATGAAAAATATTTATTTAAAAAATAATATTCAAGGTCAGACCGAAATAAGTTTTTCAGCCGAAACCGAACTTTCGGCCGAAACCGAAACTAAGGTCGAAACTAGATTTTTTGCAGAAAGTGGCCGAAACCGAATTCGAAATTTTCGGTCACTGTATTATTTCTTATGAATGACGATTTCTGCGTTAATCCAAATTATGATTTTTTTACATAATTCATCGGCTATGTTTTTGTGACGAAAGTTGGTCAGAAGCATTTGATTTTCTCTATCAATAGGTAGGTACTCATATCATAATGAATATCGAAATATGCATGCTGAATTATATATAACTCACGTTTTGTTCAAAATTTTCTCTATTGAGGTCTTTTTTGTCTGGCCTCACTCGTTAGTATGTGATAATTATTTTATGTTATATTAAAATGTAAAATATATTAAGGTATAATATATATAATTGTGTTTGTATACTGCCAAACGTTAGTTTTTCAACTGCACTACTAATTGCTAGTTATAGGTTGTTTGTTTTGAAAAAACTACAAAAGAAGAAAAAAAATCTGGACGATGTCCAGTCATTAAGTGCCTATGTAGTAGATAGGTATGTGTTGCCATAATGCGGGAGTGTAAATACAGGGTGAGAATCAATGTTGTTGTTTTAATTAATGCCTTGACAATTTAACCAATTTATACCTATACTTAATCGACTTAAAAAAGGAGGAGGTTCTCAATTTATTCTACTGTATTTTTTGTGTGTTACCTCAGATTTGAACTGCTATCTACTATCTATATTATATCTACTTCTTTTTTTAATCAAAAGCTAGTTAGTGTTTTTCGTCTGTTTCCATACGAATTTGGACGATGCGAATTAGAGGTATGTTTGAGTGTGCGTTACTTAACCCTATATTTAACGCACACTATGTTTGCTTATAAAGGTGAATTTAAGTGTAAGTGTGAAATAATTTGAATAAATAAATAATAAGGTACGTCATCTGCTATAACGTACTTTAAGAGTACTTAGTTAGGCAATTGCATTTGTTGTCCGATAGAATTTTAATCGAATGAATATAATATGACTCTCAGTCGGACGATCAGTCTAACAATATTTGCATACTAAATAGTGAATTATAATATTTGCCGAATAGTCCGGTAGACATTGTTTGAATTAGATATCCTAGTACCTAATTATTCATCAGTTGTTGGAGTTACCCATTTTTTGTTATATCAAGCTTAAGGTTTTTATTTTATTTGGGGACAGTTTTATCACATTCCTTATTATTGGCTATGAACATATAATTTATCAAGTAGTTAGGGACCCATCTATCTTTGATTGTATTTTGGTAGTTACATAGTTATCATTTGTCTGTTATTTACAAAATAGTGATAAAAAATTCACACCATTTATTCCTATCACATTTGCAATGGCACTCATTAGTACCGAGATACCGAGAAATAAATACCTACCTAGTCCCCTATTTCATATGCAAACCAAAAATGCAAATAGTATCTTCTGTAACAGTAAATTCGGTAACTTGTTACATAAGCATAAGGCTATCTTCGAATCGATAACCGCATGTTCTCAATTGTTGTAACGTAACGCAGTCTCAGCACTGACATACATAGCATGACAGAAAGTATATTTAATAGAACGTGTAGGTACATAATAATATAATGCAAAATAATTAACATTTGACATACTCCCCTATCATCTTCATCTTGTTACATAATTATGTCGATAATCCAATTTTTATATTATACCTACTAGCAGACCCAGCAGACGTTCTCTTTTAACATACCTATGTCACTATTTATATCTCTCCCTAGATAATTTGCCTCGGTAGGCGGCGTATCATGATGATAGGTACACCATTTTTTAAATTAGACCATAGTAAAATATGAAAAAATTCTAAAAATAATGTTTTTGACTTCTGTTGGCTCTATCAAGACAATGATCCAGTTAATACGATACCTATTAGGTAGGTACTTACCGTCATTCCAACGGTGCGCTGCGGTTACCGGGCTGAAAACTTGGCGATGCTGAAATAGATCAAACGGGCTTTCTTGCCTGATTTCTTCTTCCGTAGGTAATGTATCGGCGATGCCTTTGGTGTTACAAAAGTTTTTTTTGTCACCATTAGTTACGGAACTCTGAACTAAAAAAAGTTTCTAATAACGGGTACGTCATGTAATGTTCATGTGTATCTAGATCGTTAGGTAGGTATCCATTCTCTGCACTTTACCGGCATCTTGACAACTTATTACTAAACAACTTGACTCATCCGTAACATGTGCATATAGTCAATGTAACTTGGCATTATAGGTGATAGGTCACAGTTGAGCACAAAGTACGTAAACATTGGTCCCATCCCACAGCCATTCATTCGCGGTAGTCGCGCAAACAGACGCACTCGCTTTATTGCGATTCTATAATCGATAATTGTTTGCTTTTTTGCGGGATTTTTCTTTTCATGCTAGATTTGACGCGAAATTATGAATTGTAGATTATAAACATAATTATCGCTTAGTTTTTTAATTCAATGAAGTGTAGCACAGATTAAAGATTATTTTGTTGACGCTTATAAGTTTTTGTTTTTAGTTATTTTAATTAAATACACAAGATGCAGTTTACGACAAGTTTACTAGTGGTAAGTGGATTTTTTATGTATTGTTATGTGGTTGTACCTTAAATTATAAGGCAAAAAATTTCGAATTAAGATGTTGACATACCTCACGGTTAATAAATATCACAAGTCTCCTACACAACGTAATCGACAGATTACGAAAGTAATTTTATTGATGAATGGGGTGATATATAACCGTTTTAGAGTTATGTTACAGTCAATGCATCAGTGAGTCAAGCATGAGCTATCTAAATACATGATTTTTTGATATCCTGATAAATTAGGCTCTTGGAAAACTGCGTGATAATTGACCTTCAGAACACATCAACAATTTGTAATGTAACAGTAATGTAATGTAACAGTTTGTAAATGTAATGAAAAAGTTGTCATACCGCACGATTGGGCTGGCGGGCGTGAGCGTTAAGTCGACTTATTGTTCAGAATTTTAACAACCAATTATACAATGTATTAATTTTACACTTAATCATAAAAGAATATTTTAAAAACGAAAAGAGATAGAACCCATGTTATTTTGGAGAACTTGTAGAGTTAATCATGTAGTTTAATAAAACATGCTAAAAAAGTTATCTCAATGTGCTAGTTTTGAAGTTGCAGATCAAAAATTAAAAATAAACTTAATTTTGTTACAAAAAAATATCTACTTATTTTTTTTACTAATTTCGTGCTTGAAATCGTAGGTGTTTTTTTATTTTTTGGCAAGTAGACTTTTTAGCTTTCAAATAAGACCACTGAAAAATTTACTTACCGTTCACTTTACGAGAAAAAAAAAAATTAAAACCGAAAGATGATAATTTTCCTAAAAAAATATTAAGATCCTACATTTTCGAAATAGCTGACATAAAAAAATCTTCCCATTTTTTATCGATAATTTTTTATCTAGTATCCGTACATTTTTTTGATCAAGTGTAAAATTAACACATTGTATATCTTTAGTATGGACAATTGGACACGCATGCACACTAGCATATATGTATAATTGTACGCATTCGGGTGTACACCCAAATACAAACGAGCGTGCATTTTTACACACACACACACACACGTGCGCACAAACGCGAGCGCTCGCGCATACACGCACACACACACAGAGAAAGAGATAAACACAGACACAAATATACATGTAATCAGTCTCCTTTCAGGTAGTTCAAATCAATTCCAATTCCGATGACCATGTATAACGGCGAAGCTTTATTTTTTCCCCCGAAAGCGACAACCCTTATAGACATAGTTTTTTTAATGTAAATGTGTTGAAAATTGGTTTATTCGCACAAGTCATTGTACACGACTTTTAATACTTAATTTAATGAACAAATTTGTCTACGACTCGCTATCATAAGCATTTAAAATGATACTCGATTTCTTAATTTTTTTCCGTCCCTCTAGCGGTCACCCTTCAAATTAAATCTGTTATTCTAGTCCTATCGCTACATATCGAATGTTCACCCAATTATCATAATATACATGGTGTGCTACCTGTGTGAGGTTTATGTTAAGTTGGTAGCAGCACACTGCACAATATAAAAATTATGATAAATTGATGTGGAACTAATTATTCTATGTTATAAATAATGTGTCGTAAGTCATGTGAATTATAGTTAGCACAATCATAAGATTCCGATATGACGGCTGTCATCACAGTGACAATAGTGAAGTACAACAAAAATCGATGCATTAAATAAACCGATTTATAAAATTAACCGATTATAAGTAATAAGAGTTTCTAATCGTTTCGTTAATAAAGTTCGGAACGATAATTTATAAACCGATATCTGATTGTTTTCTTAAAATCAGTTAAAAACAGATGTAGCGTTGAGATTAACACCGAAAGGGATAATAAGACAATTTGACTAGTAAGTTAAGGTGAGGAAATTATATTAGTTATTGAAATGGAAATTTCATTAATCTAGTGAAAACGAAGAAACTATTAAACGGTTAATAATTATCCGATTTGAGTGGAAAAGGCTTAAAAACGTATGTATCGGGAATTTATAATAGCTACGAAAAATCGCAATGCTTTAGACATATTAAGGAATCTATAACTATTTGTATTTTGGGTGTGACATGGTAGCACATACTTTCGATTATAGTAATGTATCGATTATGGTTGATTCATAAATTGTTTCAAGAGGTCACATAACTATAAATCCAGCCTCCTTATAAAACATTGTAGTGACGTCTTAAATATTTGTTCAATTTTACACAATTTATGATGTAAACTTATTAAAATAAAATAAAATTAATTATACAATTTATAAATAACACAAATAAAAAACAAGCAGGGATGGTTTACATGTTTCGCCAGAATTTCTAGTATTTACCTATGTAAGTACGTATAAGTAAGTAAGTACCTATCTAAATACTCGTAGTAAGTAGACAATATTACTCCAATTCGTTTAACCCGCTAGTTACTTGCGTTTAATATTACGGATTTATGCCTAATTAAAATATTTAACAAACTGTGGGCAATTTTATAACATCATGCTACGAGCAATAGAAGCGATGTACCAATAAAATATGTTGCAAAAATGGGTAGAAGTGTTTATTATCTGTAAACATAAAAACAATTTTCCAAAGCGAAGAGGAGGTGGATTCACAAGTACATTATGTACCTACTTATAAAGTTGCATTGATAATAAATATAAACTGTATACTGTTTATGCACAGTACTTAAATAGTGCATTGCATAATTTAACCAAAGTGACCTATCTTTCACTACGAAATATCTTCACTTTATAGTATCATTACCAGCGGTTCAAATCAAAAAAATATATTTCCGTAATAAGTAAGTTGAAGACGTCCATACAAGGTTAGTTTGTGTTCATACATGACAGACGTCATATCGGAATCTTATGATTGTGCCGACTATAGCCAAGAAAAGAGTGAGCTCTAATGCGGGCTTTACACTATCCAATTTGCAGCGCTAACTGAGCTAGCGCGCTAAATTCGCATTGTGTAAAGGCAGTAACTAGTGCAGTGTAATGTATAATGGCAATAGTTAGTGCACTGAGTTAGCTCTCTGCAAATTGGATAATGTAAAGCCCACCTAAGGAAAGATTGTGTTCAAATCATGACGTGACAACTGACAGTAATATCTGCTATAGTGCCACCAACTTATCTGTTCAGTAAACGGATGTCGCTAGTGCAGCGTCAATGTTGCCATATATTAAAATTTGGCGACTGTCAAGGGAGCTCAACTTTGAGACCTATGATTTTTACCAGATGTTGCACATAATTCGATGGTAAATGATGACAAAGCCTTTCCGACGAATATAGACACACAATTTGGGCTGTGGCTACTAACTTAAACTACCATGCAATGACAGCAGTAACATAGGATATTAACATTATCTCAATCCATCAGGGCCCACTATTAAGCACATGTCTCTTCTCATATTGAGAAGGTAAAGACCATAGTTCACCATGCTGAACAAGTGCGGTTTGGCAATGTTTTCCTTTACCGTTATAGCAAGTGACATTTAAATGCTTAAAACGCACATAACTTAAAAAAACGGAAACATCCAAAAATAAAAGAATTACGTAGGCCAACACAGTCAAATTTTACTTTTTCTTATAAAAATTTAAATTTCAGGACAAGAGAAATAAAAGATCCATTGTTATTGACTATAATTGTTAATATTTTTATATATTTTATAAAAATAATTGTCATGGTGATCTCTGAATTTGAGGGGGTTCCACACGAGAAATCCCTGTGGAAAATGATGCCGATGCGCCAGCGAAATTTCTTCAGCTTTTTTCTTTTCACTTATTAGCTTGTAAACAAATCGTTCACTAACTCCTGTAACAAAGACATAATATTATATGAAGTATAAAAAAATCAGATACCAAATATATTCAGTGACAATTTAATCGATTATGCAAAGATAAGTGAGGAACATAAAATAACTGAATTATTTAACAGGACTATTAATTAATTTGCAATAGCAACACTAACCTGTAGCAACGGCGAAGCGTTCTGCCACTTTTTTAAACGTTATTTTCGGAGTTAGCAGGCGATTTTCTTCCCTCATGAAATCTAAAACTTTTAAAATAACTAATCGTGCAATGACTTCTAAGAGGCTCAGGCATTTTTAATCACTTTTTGCAATTAAAATTGAATTAAAACACATAGAGCACTCGCACTTCAAAAAATTGACAGCGGACATGATATTTCTAAAATTGACGTTGTCTTTTTTAGTTCCATTTTTTTCTACTGAACAGATAAGTTGGTGGCATTATACAGTCCTACAAGCATCTTTTGGCGCGTGGGTGATGCTTGTAGGACTATACTTGTATGTCAGTATCTGAAGAAATAGGAAGCCATTTTCGTGTTTGAACAAATAATTTGTATTTTTCCATATATCATGGTATCTGGTTTATTTTGAATTTTTTTTTAATAAATAAATAAATAAAAAACAAAATAATATACTAATCGCTTTATTGTATGTAACAGACAAATGGTACTTTTAGTTTTTGTTTAAAGTGGATAATAGCAGCAATATATCAATGACTGATGAAGAAAAATCACAGCCATTATTGTAAATGTGTTTTTAATTTAGGTGTGCATATGTTTTGTCTGTAAGGTGTTGTCTGTTAGTAAAATAATGTTTTTAGTAGATTTCTTAATGTTTTTACATGTTTCGATTACTCAACTCAAGCATATAGGATTATTTTCATGACAATACATTTATGTGAAAATTAATCAAATGAACAATTTGTCACGTTTCATAGATCACCAACAATTTCTCATTTAGCTTTGGCCAACATTATTCACCATTGACATGATTATTTTAAATTGTTCTCTACACTGCAGTGTCGATCTTGAACAAATCACTAGAGCTCATTAAAAACAGGTTATCTCCAAAGAACTGATTTGGCGTCCTATGGATAATAATTAATTTGTTTGTGTGCGTTCCGCGGTGCGTACGTATAGTAAGGTCATTATAACTGGGCTGGTCTGAACTTCGTTTTCCGAGATTTTTGCGCAGGTACATACAGTAACTGACCAATCAAAACACGGCGGCCTATATTGGCCTTAAATCGACATCTGCGCAGCCACTCGTAGCTATATTCAAATTGGCCGAGTTATAATGACCTTACTGTATAATTATGGTGTCGCGATCAAACGCACACAGACGCTTTGTTGGTACCTTCGGTAAGAAGGTAACCTACTGCACCTCATTTACGTTAGTTATAGTGACTATGTTGTGACGTAATAGCAATTCTCAAGTGATAATTTTGTGTAATATAATCTTTTTACATATATTATAAATGTTTGTAAACTAATATGGTATTATAGTTATAATAACAATTATATGCTCCGGGACACGAAAAAATATCAGGTCTTTTATGTTTTATTAAGAAAAATAGTAAAATTAAAAATTTAAATACGTTATAAGTAACTTCACGACTATGATTTTTCAACTAAAGCGGGGTCTTCAGTAGTGTCCGGGGTAATGTAAAAATTGTAGTGTAGGTTTATTATGCGCGCCAATGAATAACTGATGGCACTTATTTCATTCGACTAACTTCACTTCAGTTCAGAATGTTTGACAAAACATCCAATTGCACAGAAGCTGCTCGGTTAATTAATTATGTTAGGGTTGATATTTAAATCCACCAATACTCTTCAATATATTTATATATAGCTTGTCTTCACGCGCCCGATTGCAGTACTTACATTAGACTTTAGAGCATCTTTTATGATCACTTAAAATTTTTAAAACTTTTTATCGGTTAATGCTGGACTACAATCCCATCTGATGGTAGGTAGAGATGTAGTCTGCGTTGGTAAAATGCACTGAGTAAAATTCATGACATTTTTAAATTACTCGGTATTATAGAAGAAATTATTTTACCATGGGAACACTGAGTGCCTAGTCGGTTATTTATTTTTGTTGGCGCGCATTTCTATACAATAGTTAAGTAGGTAGGGGATATAAAATTGAAAAAGCCAAAAAAATGCATCCGGTAGGTTTTGTAAATAAATGTGTATGACGAATCAAATCTTAGATGATATAAAGCAATTTAATTTAATGTAAATATAATTAATGAATAATTAGGATACTTCCATTAATCTGTTGACAATATAATGTGTACATAATGTTGTAGCGGTAAAACGAAATCTGACGTTTTGTCGAGTTTCTGAGGAATATGATTAATACACGCCATATGAAAAAGTGTGTATAATTTAGTAAGATAACTGCTTAGGTTAGGTGAAAACGAGGTTTCGTGACTTTAATTACCATCTGCGCTGTATTTACTCTCCTTCACCCTATCCTGCGGCTCCAAAGTTTCGATATACATATGTACGTATTTTTATTCAAATCACATTCCCTCGGGTTAGTAATAAAATGTCGGTTTTCGTTTTCTCGCTGCGACATACTAAAGTTGGAAACTAAAGGCGGGTCGTTTGATAGAGCCTTTGAATTTAAATTTCTTTCGTTGTTTTTAAATATAAAAAAAGCTAAGCTACAACCCACTAATGGCCCACTACTGAGCACGGGTCTCTCCTCATTACTGAAGAGGCCTAGAGCATACTCCACCACGCTGCTCCAATGCGGGTTGGTGGTTTTAAATATACATCATGCATATTACCTCGGCAGAATGCGATGCTTATCGCGATTAATGAAGACTTGATAAAGATAAAGATTTTATAAAGATAAAGAATACTAATCAAACTTAGAATTTGTAAAAAAATGTTGATTGTGACTTAATTAATTTTATCTGATTCTAAGATAGTAAATCTAATCATACATGCAGTCTTCGTGACATTACTTTATTGTATTTATAAAAAGGTGTTGAATATGATGATGTTTATTTTTTAAAATAACGCGATATCAAGGGATTAAAAAATAAAACAATTTAAAAAACTAAAGGAATTTTTATATTACGGGCTTATTAAAGGATTCGTCTTAATAAATATAGTTAATAAATATACTTTCTCCACTGCGCCAATGGGGTAGATTGTATGTTACGTATATTTTTTTGATCAACTAAATACAACAATGATTATAAAATGAAATTATAATTAAGATGCATCGCTTTCTGTATGTTTTTTTAATTATTATATTCGTGTCGTTATGGGTTGTATGCATATTTACTATATTTTGAGTACCGCTTCCTATCAAAATTCTTAATAGACAAAAAATTATAAAAGTAATGTCTGAACAGGTTGGTCAAAAGTAGCTTTGTCTAAAAATCACACTAGACGCTTACATTCTCATACTGCGCAATATGATTTTCTCTTTTGTGGGTAGTACCTTTTGTTTATACGGAATGTCATATCTCTGAAAGTTTCTTGAGCGAGAAAATAGCCGCTAGTTATTCGCTACTCGTCCGCGGACGGACACCTGCCTCACACCCACGACCCGTGAATAAAGATCTATCTGTCACATTGATAACTGCCCCGCCCGGCTGCAATCGAATCTGGGCCCTCGCTTCGCAAGCAAGCTCTACCAACTACGCTACGGGGTTGTTTATTTTGCTAATTCTTGCAGTGAACAAAACCAATGGTCGATTAAACGAAGGGGTGTGACTTTGAAGGAGAAGCTCCCCGCAAAAAAACCTACAGAACCAGAAAAAAACGCCATCTTTTTTTCTTTATGTGTGTACCTCATAACTTCGTACTGGATGGGTTATCCCATTTTGATGATTCTCTTTTACTTGAAAGCTGGTGCTTGTTGTATGGTCCCATATAAAGGGCGACATCTGATGAGTAGATTTGAATTATCCTGAATAATGTGTTTTTATGGACATAAACCGAACAAATAATTTTTTACCAAGCTTTTCAGTATAAAACTGACCTATCAAGAGTTTTGATTTCACGTAATATTTATATCGCGATCTATCTGTATTATTATAGTTAAAAATACATATTGACAGATTTTTGTTAATGAAAAATATTTATTTAAAAAATAATATTCAAAGTCAGACCGAAATAAGTTTTTCAGCCGAAACCGAAACCGAACTTTCGGCCGAAACCGAAACTAAGGTCGAAACTAGATTTTTTGCAGAAACTGGCCGAAACCGAATTCGAAATTTTCGGTCACTGTATTATTTCTTATGAATGACGATTTCTGCGTTAATCCAAATTATGATTTTTTTTACATAATTCATCGGCTATGTTTTTGTGACGAAAGTTGGTCAGAAGCATTTGATTTTCTCTATCAATAGGTAGGTACTCATATCATAATGAATATCGAAATATGCATGCTGAATTATAACTCACGTTTTGTTCAAAATTTTCTCTATTGAGGTCTTTTTTGTCTGGCCTCACTCGTTAGTATGTGATAATTATTTTATGTTATATTAAAATGTAAAATATATTAAGGTATAATATATATAATTGTGTTTGTATACTGCCAAACGTTAGTTTTTCAACTGCACTACTAATTGCTAGTTATAAGTTGTTTGTTTTGAAAAAACTACAAAAGAAGAAAAAAAATCTGGACGATGTCCAGTCATTAAGTGCCTATGTAGTAGATAGGTATGTGTTGCCATAATGCGGGAGTGTAAATACAGGGTGAGAATCAATGTTGTTGTTTTAATTAATGCCTTGACAATTTAACCAATTTATACCTATACTTAATCGACTTAAAAAAGGAGGAGGTTCTCAATTTATTCTACTGTATTTTTTGTGTGTTACCTCAGATTTGAACTGCTATCTACTATCTGTATTATATCTACTTCTTTTTTTAATCAAAAGCTAGTTAGTGTTTTTCGTCTGTTTCCATACGAATTTGGACGATGCGAATTAGAGGTATGTTTGAGTGTGCGTTACTTTACCCTATATTTAAAGCACACTATGTTTGCTTATAAAGGTGAATTTAAGTGTAAGTGTGAAATAATTTGAATAAATAAATAATAAGGTACGTCATCTGCTATAACGTACTTTAGAGTACTTAGTTAGGCAATTGCATTTGTTGTCCGATAGAATTTTAATCGAATGAATATAATATGACTCTCAGTCGGACGATCAGTCTAACAATATTTGCATACTAAATAGTGAATTATAATATTTGCCGAATAGTCCGGTAGACATTGTTTGAATTAGATATCCTAGTACCTAATTATTCATCAGTTGTTGGAGTTACCCATTTTTTGTTATATCAAGCTTAAGGTTTTTATTTTATTTGGGGACAGTTTTATCACATTCCTTATTATTGGCTATGAACATATAATTTATCAAGTAGTTAGGGACCCATCTATCTTTGATTGTATTTTGGTAGTTACATAGTTATCATTTGTCTGTTATTTACAAAATAGTGATAAAAAATTCACACCATTTATTCCTATCACATTTGCAATGGCACTCATTAGTACCGAGATACCGAGAAATAAATACCTACCTAGTCCCCTATTTCATATGCAAACCAAAAATGCAAATAGTATCTTCTGTAACAGTAAATTCGGTAACTTGTTACATAAGCATAAGGCTATCTTCGAATCGATAACCGCATGTTCTCAATTGTTGTAACGTAACGCAGTCTCAGCACTGACATACATAGCATGACAGAAAGTATATTTAATAGAACGTGTAGGTACATAATAATATAATGCAAAATAATTAACATTTGACATACTCCCCTATCATCTTCATCTTGTTACATAATTATGTCGATAATCCAATTTTTATATTATACCTACTAGCAGACCCAGCAGACGTTCTCTTTTAACATACCTATGTCACTATTTATATCTCTCCCTAGATAATTTGCCTCGGTAGGCGGCGTATCATGATGACAGGTACACCATTTTTTAAATTAGACCATAGTAAAATATGAAAAAATTCTAAAAATAATGTTTTTGACTTCTGTTGGCTCTATCAAGACAATGATCCAGTTAATACGATACCTATTAGGTAGGTACTTACCGTCATTCCAACGGTGCGCTGCGGTTACCGGGCTGAAAACTTGGCGATGCTGAAATAGATCAAACGGGCTTTCTTGCCTGATTTCTTCTTCCGTAGGTAATGTATCGGCGATGCCTTTGGTGTTACAAAAGTTTTTTTTGTCACCATTAGTTACGGAACTCTGAACTAAAAAAAGTTTCTAATAACGGGTACGTCATGTAATGTTCATGTGTATCTAGATCGTTAGGTAGGTATCCATTCTCTGCACTTTACCGGCATCTTGACAACTTATTACTAAACAACTTGACTCATCCGTAACATGTGCATATAGTCAATGTAACTTGGCATTATAGGTGATAGGTCACAGTTGAGCACAAAGTACGTAAACATTGGTCCCATCCCACAGCCATTCATTCGCGGTAGTCGCGCAAACAGACGCACTCGCTTTATTGCGATTCTATAATCGATAATTGTTTGCTTTTTTGCGGGATTTTTCTTTTCATGCTAGATTTGACGCGAAATTATGAATTGTAGATTATAAACATAATTATCGCTTAGTTTTTTAATTCAATGAAGTGTAGCACAGATTAAAGATTATTTTGTTGACGCTTATAAGTTTTTGTTTTTAGTTATTTTAATTAAATACACAAGATGCAGTTTACGACAAGTTTACTAGTGGTAAGTGGATTTTTTATGTATTGTTATGTGGTTGTACCTTAAATTATAAGGCAAAAAATTTCGAATTAAGATGTTGACATACCTCACGGTTAATAAATATCACAAGTCTCCTACACAACGTAATCGACAGATTACGAAAGTAATTTTATTGATGAATGGGGTGATATATAACCGTTTTAGAGTTATGTTACAGTCAATGCATCAGTGAGTCAAGCATGAGCTATCTAAATACATGATTTTTTGATATCCTGATAAATTAGGCTCTTGGAAAACTGAAATCACCCTGTATAACTGAAGTATTCATGCAAACTAATAAATTTTGTCACTGTCGTTAACCGTTGAAAGTTCCCTTGTCTGAAACTATTTCTTGAGTGCATTTACTCCCGGTGTAAATTTTCAAGTTAATCGGACTTCTTGAAGAAAAATAATTCCACATATACCTACCTACACACAGTACCTACATACATACTGGTCAAGCTAGAATTAAAAGAGTGTTGAAAATTCACAACTGTATTAGGTACTTAACTATTTGTATGAAGAAATGAAAAATAAAAAAATACAGATAGCCGGTTAGGCTTAACACGTACCTAAATGATTTACACTACAGCAATTTATAACTACAGAACATGAATGATAGAAGAACAGAACTCTACATGTGGCCCGACATGTTTTACGCTGGATTTTAACCGACTTAAAAATAGAGGAGGTTCTCAATTTTACTGTACTTGTGTTTTATTAAGTCTCAGTTTTTACGAATTAATTTTGATGATTCTTTTTATTTTCGAATTGTGGTGCTTGTCACGTGCTCCCAGAGCGAAATCTGATAAGTAGTTTTTGAGTTATTTATAAGTTTAATGTTCTCATTTTACTACTAAGACGATGTGGAAACCAGTTTCTATCTGTCAAAGTGACTAATTTTATTATTGTTGCCAAATGATTTAAAAATATAGGATGGGCCTAAATAATTGTTACCTGCATTTAGTTATGTATTTATTATAAGTATTTGAATTCATAATAGGTACAAAAAAATATCTGATCGATCATACCTAGGAGTGGCGTGCATTCGATTAACTTAATCCTACTATAAATACAGTCAATCGGGGTAACTTTGATTCCTTGGGGTAACTTTGACAGTCCGCTCCCAAAAAAGTTTTTTATTTTTTACGTGAAAAGCATTTGGCGCATAAAATTTATTTATTACATTTTATGTACA
Organism: Hesperia comma; assembly: GCA_905404135.1. Lineage (NCBI taxonomy): Eukaryota > Metazoa > Arthropoda > Insecta > Lepidoptera > Hesperiidae > Hesperia > Hesperia comma. Next base: position 16,171,323 of record FR990015.1, on the reverse strand, counting down.
TAATTAACGTCGTAAACGTAATCTTAAATAAAAAGTAGTTTTTATACAAAGCTAATATAAAAATCTTTCTTTCAAAAACGTGCGAAACTATTCTTGTTTTTTTCCGGCGTAAAACTTTTTAGATATCTCTCAAAACTTTAATGCTATCAAGGTGTATTATAATATAAGTAATACAATCTTTTACATGTCTACTTTCGATACATAAACAATTTTTATTAATTTTCAATTGCATCTTCGTTAAAATTACAAATGATACCGGTAAGGGTCAAATCACACCGAGACGAGACGCGACGCGACGCTGCGCGCAGTCTTTCAAAGAGCGGCTCAAAATAGAACTTTATTTTCTACACGAAAAGATACACATTTCATTGTGAGAATTCAGAATACGTTGCTTCATGCAGCGCTGCGTCTCGTGACGCCTCGCGGCGTAGCGCGGTGCATCGCTACGCAGCCGTGCATCGTCGGTACGCGCGGCGTGCAAGATTGCCTACTTTTACGATGCACCTCGCGCCATTTAGATGCGTCTCGCGGCGACGCGCGGCGCAGCGCAAAATCACTGGCCTCTTCCAGTATCGTTGCGTCGCGTCGCGTCTCGGTGTGAGCTGACCCTTAGTCAGATTTTGAATAAATTGCAAAAAATGCAACTCCAAGCGAACGAAACGTAAAATCTCACGAGACCCGTAGCTCGGGTCAGCCGGGTTAATGATGATGAATGTAAAACTATTTCGATTTGACACTTTATAAAAGTAACTCTCGGTTTCAATTTTTGGCCTTTGTTTTAGTATTCAAGGTCAATTAATTTTGTCATTGTTAAACAGGAGCCAAATGTCTCTGATACGGAATACTTACAATATAATTAGAACACCACGGATTTTATGTTGGCTGAAACTAGTAAGGTGGTAGCTAATCAAGACGGCTTTACGAAAAGAAAAATTGTACATGCCTGTACGTAGCACGTACCTACGGCGGGTATCCGGGTATCCAACCTTTCATCATACTCAATCCCTTCACTACGAGCTTCGAGCTTTGATTGGTCATTTAAGCGTGCTGTTGGTGCTGAAAGTATACTCCACCAGGCCGCTCCAGTGCGAATTGACGGAGGGATTAGAGGCCAACTCAAATGGAAGTTTTCATGCCAACTCAAGGCTTTTGGTTAAGGACATTTTTTTAATCGAAAACAACCTCCAACGGCTCTACGTGCTCTACGGAACACTGAATATTTGCTCTATCGGTCACGCATTCAACTATAGTCTTACAAGGATCTTTTGGCGTGTGGGTGACAGAGACAGTGCCTTACAGGTAAGGCAAACTGTAAGGCACTGTCTCTGTCACTGTGGGTGACAGAGACAGTGCCTTACAGGTAAGGCAAACTGTAAGGCACTGTCTCTGTCACCCACGCGCCAAAAGACCCTTGTACGATGTACTGCAGTTGCTTTTTAACGATCACTTGAAAGTTGAAACCAACCCGGGCAATGAGCACTTCGAGTGTTAAACTTAAGCGTCGATGTCACTTTCCGATTAAAATGTGGGGGGGGGTCTTTTAATCAAATGTTTCTTTTTTATGCGACGCTTTTTTAATGACGCTCTACCGCCTAAGACTACGAATACATCCCTAATCACCATTAGGTGAAATTGTGATCAACAAATAAAAAAAGATGTGGTGTCGTGGGACACCAGGTAGGAACGAAGTTCCTTCGGCTAATGTAGAATCGACACAATTTGCAAAAAAAAATCGTGCTCAATTTTATGTAGGTTTTCTTGATTTTTCTCTTAAATTTTGCTGATTAGTTTTTATTTAAGTACAGGAAAGTATTTAGGAAATTCAGTATTTTAGGAAATAATAAATTACGTAAAATAAAAAAAATCGTAATTCAAATTATCAACTGAAATAACAAAAACACAATAACAATAACAAAATAACGAAAAGAAAGAGTGAGAAAGAGAAAGGTATTATACACTACTCGCTTGTGTATACGAATGTCGCGCCTGCGCACGTCTCATTTAACGGTTTTATTCCACGGACTTTTTCTTACGGTTTTACTATCACATTTTTTTCAGTTCGGTCGCACAGCAAAATACCTATCTCCTCCAAGCATGCCGTAGGGAACTTCGTTCCAAAAATCATGACAAAACTATCCACATAATTTAATTATTTTTATCAAGAAATTACTTCACGTAGTCAGGTTATAGTCATTTTATTTGGTTAGAATTGACGGAAATGCTGTTCTGTAAAAAAAACCCATGTCAAAGGCTTATTATGCTGAAACGACATACCTGATAACCAGTTTATACCTACATAAAACTGCTTAAACATGAGCTTGTTATTTTGCTTGACATTGTAAATTTACAATTTGTAAATGCAGTATGTGCTTAATTGTCAGTGCAAGGAAAAATGCTCCTTGGGAGCTTTTTGCCACAGTTTCCAACACAAATCCTTTAGGTTCTATAATCTGAGCAGAAATCATAGATGGTTTTAATGAAGCGATGTCGTATTTTGAATTTTGAAGTGTTTGTAGAAAACAGCTTCGAATAAAACTTTATTTCATTCATTCATTTATAATACAATAAATTATTCATTTAAAGCGCAGTTTTTGCTGCCGTACCTAATCATTGAATCACATGCATTTTGTAATTTTACTCACCAAAATATTAAACTATGCTTACCAAATACCTACTGCTTTAAATGAGTGTCATTCCAGTACCTAATGTTTCATTCACACTATCGCCATTAATACTTAACTAGCCAATGCGCGTGGTTTCGCCAGCATGATGTGACGACGCGTGGTTCAAATCGTTACTTTTTTTAAATAAATATCGTGAGTACCCGTTACAATTAATTTTTTAGTGTCCATAAGGATACAATAATAAAATCTTATCGTTAAAATAATTCGACGGTAAAAACTATCCTATGGCATGGGTCCAAAACTATCTGAAGTCTAAATTGCATCTAAATTGGTACAGCTAATTAAGCGTGAAAAGGGAATTCACAGACATATCAACTGAGTTACTTTCGCATTTATAATATTAGCATCGATGTTGAAATGCGTACTGTTAATGGACTATTATATTATTAGCTGATGACCGTGACATCTGCTTAGAAATTTAAGCTTTAGTACGTGACTCGGTAATGATTTCTGTTATCGTTTTGTTTATTCTCACAATGTTATTAATTATGCTGCTATATTCATGGTTTGGCTCAGTGAAACCTATCTGGACTTATCCTTCTAGTCTCTAAATTGAGTCTAGGTCGGGCACAGTTGTCATGGGCGGCAGCGTAAGGGTTTTTCTGCATGCACGTTTGCTACCAAAATTCATAAATAAATAAAAAAATAAACGAATGAACACCGAATTGAACACCTTCTGTCCTGCGCAGTTAGATTTGCATAATTTTATTATCATATCAATTACATCATAATTTATGTATTAATTCACATTATAATAATACAAATGTTATTCCTTAGAATTAATGAGTTTGTTAATCATATATAAAATGACAAAAGATAAATATCCAAAGTTTATTTGATAATTTCATTTAATAAACGGGAAATCTTGACCTATCGATGTATTTTATGAATTTTAATAAGTCCCTAGATAGATCTTTATCATTTGTAAAATATTTATTGTGTAGCTTTGTAATAAAACGACTATTACTTTTTTGGACAAGTTTCACTCAAGGTCGAGACACAAATACTTACACCGTGACATAGATAATTTTCAAAGGGAATTACATACGTGGGAAATCAACACAAGTGTATCAACCCTGCTTGAGGGATGGGCAAGGTTCATAGTTTTCATTTTTACGTATAATCTATCTACATAATATAATAAAACATGTCTGTACATGGCTAATATATGCAAAAAAATTATAATGGAGAGCCTTTTTCACGCAAGAGAACGCAAAAAAACATTAAAAATATATTTTTATTTGGTCTGTTTGTCTGTATGTTTGTGCACGCTTATCTCAGAAACAATTGAACAAATTTTATAGGACTTTTCACATATAGGATTTTTCACTGGGAGATAGAGGTTATGGAGCAACATATAAGCTACTTTTTATCCCAGAGTTCCCACGGGATCGGCATTCACGCGAGAAAAGGTCGTATATGCACCAATGAAGTCACGGGGATTTTTTTTGTTAAGAATAGATAGATAAAAATCATGATCACGATATGGAGATATTAAATATTACTTCTCACTATTGAGACAGACAGTACCACCAACCGCGGCATAAAATCAGACCCATTCAGTCCAGGTATAATGCAACACATTTTGTACTTTTGTTTGAGCAATGGTTGCAACATGTTGTGGAATTTGTTTGAATTATTTATTTATTTTAAGTGTTTTATGTGTTTTGCACTTGTGTCTCGGTGTATGTGTCAAATTATGTACCTAGTACAAAGCTAAGCTTATAGGAGGCTCTCATCCGAATACGAACCTTGTTTTGTTTTACTTTAAACATATTCTATTTGTTTGGATCCACGACACAGGGAATCTTTATGCGGGGCTAGGAGCATAGATCCAGTGTGTGGCGTTAATTATTTATTTAAGTGCAAACACCGTAAGCTAACCGTCATAAAATTAACATCTCCGATCGCTGTTGCTTTTAGCGAATTCTACGGCCTTCGCAAGTGTTATGTGCTCGCCTACTGAACTTTGTCGCGAACATAGCAGGTTCGAGTCCTGTGTGGTTTTTAAGATGATATAAAGTAGAGATTTTACGGTATTCCGTATATGCCGACATTCTATAGTTCTATACAACACGCGAGTTCTATTAAAAGAAAATCAAGGGGCGGCTGTAACTTTTTTTTAACTTAAAAAGGGAAACGAGCAGACGGGTCACTTGATGGTAAGTGATCACCGTTTTTCAGGCAACATTAGGGCGTCAAAAACGCGTGGCCGGCCACGACGAAGGAGCGATATTCCCAATTATTGCTTTATAATTCTAACATACCTACATGTCTCCGGAACATCACTAAAACATCATAGACTAACTTCCAGTGTCCACTTTACACAAGGTAAACTCATGGTCGTTCCGTAAGTCCGCAACATAAAAACTCAAACGATCATTAGGGTTCGCGATAAATTGAGTAAATCACGTTATTTGATTAACTATTGAACAAATAGACGTCTAATGGTCCAAATGACTTGTGACCTCTGTGATTGTAACTTTTAACGTATCTGCTCCTAGCAGATTCTCGCTGACCCGGGAGAGAATTGGGAGAATTGTAGCATACAGATTTTTTTATTCTTAATCTATAATCTCTACAATAATCGAGAGCGTGCGAAATTCCCAATATGTCCTATCCTAAATTATACAACTAAATTAATAACTACCGTACCATATTACAAAATAGGGTTATGTACGCTCAGTATATTCCAGTTTTTTTATGGAATTAAAATAGCAAACGAGCATGCAGCATCACCCTTCCGCTGCCACCTATAACAACTGTGACCGACCTAGAACTAGACCCAAAGGGTAGTGGGTTAGTTGCTGGCAGTGGCGTAGAAACAAAATGATTGTTTAGACAAAATACGAATTTATTATATTATGTATTTTAAAATATGCAACACAACGAAATTCCATAACGACGCGGTAGTACCTATATTACGTTTTTTAAGATCATGGTGGTGAGGTGTCAATATCAGAGATTAACGATAAGCTATTTGTCACAATAATAAATAATTTTATTGAATTAACAATGTCTGTTATATGTATTTATTTATCTCCACGTTACTACATATTATTACAAATCACGGTCGATAACAAACTGGAAATTAGTTACCTACTGTGAAAATTTATCTGAAGTGTTAGTTGTAGTAAAGGGGCTTTTTTATTTGTTTGTAGCTGTGTCCGCGATTTCGTTCGTGCCTGTGATTTTACCGCATAAATCGCGATCCTGCAAGAATTCCAGAATAAAAAATTGCCTTTATGTTGATCCACACCCTGCCTTAATATTCCATTGTGTGATCGGTTATATTTTAGAATGAACATCAGTTCATGTCCACTACTTTCACCAACACTAACTTACCTACCATCAGGTGGGCGTCACCTAATAAAAAAAATTGATTACAACATAATTTGGTACTAACACTACTAACTACTAAACACAGCAAATTCGTGAGTGGGTGGGTGAGAATGTGTGTCAATCGTGTAGTGCCAAAATGTACTGTAACAACTACGACGTGAAGATTGACGTGTGGGAAGCATGCGTAAGCTGTTTGGTAAACTTTGGTCGTCGAGGATTATCATGTTGTAAACTATTTGTAGGTGTGCCTGTTGCTGGGCGGGGCTAGAAGGCTTACCATCAATATTTTTCTGTATCCATAATTTCTTACCGACTCATGATTACTTTACTCTGTATGATCTGTATCATATCTAAATGTGAGAACTTGTAGGTAAATGGCTAAAAAAATATTGTTTTACTTTAAGCTATGAAACTATGTACCTAATATAGGTAAGTAGCTGTAAGTTTTCCTATGAAATAAAAATAAAATAAAATACTTATATTACATTGATAATAATATATATGACGGAGGTAGTAAACCTATGATACTGGTTTGATGCGATTATTGTGATTAAATCTGTACGCGATGATTAATAGTGAATCTGATAGCTGTGAATAGAATTGGAAAATAATAAAAGTAAGGAAATGAATGTCTAGCGGTGTAATATCTTGTAAAAGCTCCTTCTATATTGAAATGCCGTGAATATCTAATAATTGTTCATAAATAACGCGTGAGTCGCGAATGCGAGTGGATGATCGATAACATCAATAATATCTATCGTGAAGTAAATCCGAGATGTCAAAATACCAAACCAAATCTAAATGATCTAGTAACGTATTTACTGAGCCAAACTGTTTGATTCAATAAACGGAGATGGTGGTGTGTTTGGCTTATAACTAACCCTGTGTTTCATTTTGTAACGGAGGATTTTTATGCCTGCGCTATACCAACTGTGAGGAGCAATGACTGAAGGAGGTGGTGATATGAGATGTGCTGAAGCGAGGGCAGTTTTGGCATACTGGTGTTGCCAGATGTGGAGTGGAGAGGTGCTATTGAGAGGAGCGGTGCTTTTGAGCAGAGTAGTGTTTTAGTGGACTTGAGAGGAGAGGAGAGGAGTCAGAGCTTTCTTTCAGGTTTTCTATTAAAATGTGACTGGCCAGCGACCTGGCCGGTACCTATTTGAAAATGGAACGACGACAGCAAAGGAAGATTTGTTGTTGTCAATACTTTCATCATTCAATAAATTGTAACTGAAGTTGTAACACGAGTCGTATTATTTTGCCCTTTTATATTCAGAAGTGGATATTTATGTTGTAGAACATAATACCTACGCGCTAATAATGGAGAGAATAGAAAACAATGGCCGAAATTGTAAGGCTAGCCGCACACACGCAATACTATTGGCAAACTAAAATTGTCAATAATAATTATCAATATAAGGTCCCGCATACTGCAAAATATTATTGCCAATATAAACTAACAACAACTGGTTCAATCCTGTATAGATCCTCGAACTGCGCGGAAGTGTTTTGTGAAATGGACAGAAAGAAAAAAGCTGCATTCTTGTTTATCATACTATCTTTGCTAGAAAACAAAAACCAATCGAAAAAGAAACGATGGATTAAAGACTGGATGCGAAAAGAATTTATAAAATATAATTATTGCTTTTTACATAAAAATAACCGACTTCAACCTCGATAAGCAGAGATAACTCAAAAACTACTCGCCAGATGACACTTAATTCAACATGTAGGTGTAAAGTTCTCGTCACTACAAAATAATCAAGCCCAAACACTAGATAACTACAGTAAATCGTTGAGGAGTTCTCTTCACTGTCTTTCAGCTTCATCAGATCGACTCCAGACCTTCATGAAATTGTAGCGCTTTCATGTACTTATGAAAACATTAACAAACACACTAGTCGTCCCTACAATTTTCGAAAGTTGCCCTCGATTTCTCCGAGATGCCATTATTTTAAAAGGACCCCACTGCGCATATCTACTTTACAACAAAAAAGAATCATCAAAATCGGCCCATAAACGACGAAAAAATCGCTGAACAAACATAAAAAAGCATATATACGGTCGAATTGAGAACCTCCTTCTTTTTAGAAGTCGGTTAAAAATCTTTTTATAAATGACGAATAACTTGTCTAGTGCAATATTCCTTTTCATTTAATCACGATAATCATTTGACGATGTATTCCAAAGTTCTTTTCTTTTCTTTATCAGGGAGGAACACTATCGAAGCTGTCTTCATATTCCATTTTTTTTTAAATCTCATGTACGCCCTCGTTGAAAGCTCCCGATCAACTAAAATATTGCAATACCATTCGCAAACACACAATAATATTGACAATACCCTGCCTCCCCCTGATATTGAAAATATTATTTCAAAATTTCTGGAAATCCGCAATAATATTGAACAATATGACAATACAATCCGAACACGCGCAATATTATTGAAAATACTCTTAATATTGACAATAATATTGCGTGTGTGCGGCTAGCCTAAGCGTTCTCAATTAAAAGCAGTAAGATTTGAAAAATGTAATTGTATGACGTGATGTGTCAGAAAAATTTTCTAAGGATGTCCGATCGATATTGTGGTGAAAAATGGATTAACGAGGAGATTACGAAGCAAGGCTGTTAATGGTATAGATTCAGTTGTGACTTAAAGTTCATCAGTTTGGATAAAATGTGCGGAAAGATTTTAGAGCGCTCGACTCAGATTCGCCTGTGAGAAAGTGTCATCGTATCATCCTACGATAAAGATTGTTGCTCTGGAGATAATATGCGAAAGCAAGTAATGGAAATTGATATTCCATGATGTGGAAAATACAATAAATCGCAATGTCATAAGTATAAAATTTTTGAGAAAAGAAGTGAACTGTCAGTAGAGAAAACAAAAGATGTAATGCTGGGAAACAAAAATGCCTTTTCATCTAAACAAATGAAGAATAGACAAAAGATACAGATTTTGGATTGAGAATTGCGAATCGCTGTTGGAATAAAATTGGCATTTTCTCGAAGAATATTTGTGAAGCCTATGACAGATAAATCGGAATTTATTGATTGAAGGGAAGTTATGTGAAATCATAAAGAGAATTAAGCTGGAATTAAGTGAATGTGTGGCGTATAGAAAGATTGTAAAGCATGGCAAATGTGAAGAATTGACCCCAAATTATGAGAGAATTTGTTATTGTGGTATAAAATTTAAATTGGAAGAAAGTGAAGCAAAGGATTTTGACAATCGATGTTATTTGTAATGCTATGGCAACTGAAAGCTGGAGTTGATTTTATTGACAAATGAAGGGTCGCTAGAAACCTTGAGCAGATTTTTCGAATTCATTTTAGATGGAGGAGTTATCGTTTTTATTTCAGCTTTAAAAGGTGATGTATTCCATGCAGATGTTATGCCGAGCCATTTCATTATGGTCTGTTATTTGGTGTTGATTTTGTTGAATTGTAATACTGTGGTATGCGTGCCAATTGCGGGACGCAATTGTTTCAGGATGGCCGACTGTAACGGAGGATTTTTATGCCTGCGCTATACCAACTGTGAGGAGCAATGACTGAAGGAGGTGGTGATATGAGATGTGCTGAAGCGAGGGCAGTTTTGGCATACTGGTGTTGCCAGATGTGGAGTGGAGAGGTGCTATTGAGAGGAGCGGTGCTTTTGAGCAGAGTAGTGTTTTAGTGGACTTGAGAGGAGAGGAGAGGAGTCAGAGCTTTCTTTCAGGTTTTCTATTAAAATGTGACTGGCCAGCGACCTGGCCGGTACCTATTTGAAAATGGAACGACGACAGCAAAGGAAGATTTGTTGTTGTCAATACTTTCATCATTCAATAAATTGTAACTGAAGTTGTAACACGAGTCGTATTATTTTGCCCTTTTATAATTTGATATCCTGAGCTCACGTCCTGACATATATGAAAGAAGCCCACATTGCTTATTTAGTCAAGAATACCTATCTGGAATGTAAATAGTACGAATGACCGCCCACTCTACTACTGGACCCGATTTATAAATATTTATTATTTTTGTAAGTTGTTATGAATGCTGCGATATTCAATTTGCATTAAAATAACATCAGTCTACATTTTAATTACCTAAAATAAATAACGATTCTCACTCACTCACTCACACTAAGATTCCCTGTATTATTGTTACCACGGACAAAGCACAAAGACAAGGACTAACACCCAGGCAGAAAATAAAAATTTATACCCATCAATCGCTGGAAATCGAACCCTGAACCTTGCAACGACAGTCCGGAGGCCATTGCGCCATACGGGTCGTCAAAATAAAGAAGTCCCGTAATAAATTATTTTCTCAATTGTATTTGCTATGAACAGACATAACCCAATTTTTTAAATATGTATTGAGATGAAATTCTCACGATATTAACTACCAAAATGTCAAGTAGATATTGTTAGTCTCCAAATAAAGTCGGTAATATTCTTTTGATTCCTATTTAATGAATCTGATAATGATTTATTATTATAAAATGTTGTCAACTTGTCAAATGTTTCACAATCACAATCCGATGGAGGACCATTGAGGTACGGTACGGAGCTTACGGCGGCCCTGCTTGTTTTTTGGCATCAGGGCCGTCCTATACGCCTTTTACTAAGGCGCTGTTTTAAGTCGAAGAAGTTTCAATCTCAACTACTTTAGTAGAAATAAATGTTGGTCATACTAGGGGCTGCCTCTATTTTTTGCTGTTCCGTGGGCTGCCTGGTATGATTGAACTCGCTTTTCTCAGTTTCGCTGTACAGAGTTCCGCTCTAATGTACATACATCTTAATATTTATGTCGTAATGTCAAAAGCATTCTAAAATTTGAGATTATTATTCAATAGGCCGCGTAAATACGCTCGAGCGGGTCATATGAGTGGAATCAATTATCACGTTGTACGTGTCAATGTTGCACTTATGTCTTATGATTTTGTTAGGATTCAGTGATCCGCAAACTTGATGAAGAACCTTTTCTTAATTCTTACATTCCGACGGCAATGTGATTTGATGACTAGCCTGAACTGCCTGACTGAATATTCCGCTCAGGATTGGCTCCAGGCAAAGAACCTCAGCGGTTACCAGCACTGAAGTAAAATTTATAGCTTTTCATTTTAAACTCATTAATATTATGTAAACGTATTTTATTTTTTACTTTTGAACCTGTTAATATAATGATTATAGTTATAGTGTTATGCTAAACTTATCTATTTGATCATTCGGTCCCTTATTGCACACCTTGATATGAATAAGTATTTCGATAGTAAACAATATTAATGGACTAACTTAGTCTTCAATTTCGGATGTGTTCCCGGCGGGTATGAAGCTTTTCTTAGGTATACGTAGTTCCTATAAAATTCGATCGAAAGCTTGTACTTTTCGTGTGGTCCCATTTTGATTTGAAATATTCAGTATAATCTAATGACTGCGTTTTTTTACTTGGCGATGTAATTTTTTATGTCAGTTCTTAGTCAACATAAATAACTATTTACGGAATAACTTCTTACGGAACCATATTTTGTGCTCGATTCGCTCTTGGCCGGTTTTACCAATTAAAGATACTCCCGTAACGTCGGCCTACCAATTTGGTAATTGAATGGACACGATAATCGCCTTTCGTGTGAAATGTCATAACTTCATTGAAAGTTGACGCGTAGATAATTATGCGAAATTGATTATCGCGACTTGCGACAAGCCTCTGTATGAATGCTTACTTACATGAATAGGTATAATTATTAGTACTTAAGTTGTGCGAATGTGACGACTTTGCGTTAATCAATAACTAGCAGTGCGTATCTTAAGCAATAGTTTTAAAGCTATTTTAAGTAGTGTCGCGGTCAACTGTTAAAAACGGAATTTTATTTAATAACTAGCTTTTGCCAGCGGCTTCGCCCGCGTGAATTTCGTTTAAACTTCACCCCTTTATTTCACCCACTTAAGTGTCATAAACGTAAGAGTAGATAAAATATAGGTAAGTATACTTAATCTACTAATTTTCGAACTGCTAAGCTATCGGGAGTTACACGTGTTATTGTGAGTCAACCATAAAAGATAGACATATGCTGTCGTGGAATATTTTTTATATAATTTTAAGGAGAACATTTCCGTCATACATGATTTCTGTGTAGCTTTAACCATTAAGGTTGCACACGCGACGGAAGCTTAAAAAATGGAGTAACTTCTCCCGTTTCCCCAACATTTCCCTTCACTGCTCTGCTCCTATTGATTGTAGCGTGATGAAAAGTATACTATAACCAGCGCGGGAGTATGAAAAATAATTGTACCAAGTTTCGTTAAAATCCGTCGAGTAGTTTTTTTTTCTATAACGGTTATACATCCGACAGACAGACAGACAGACAGACAGACAGACAGACAGACAGACAGACAGACAGACAGACAGACAGACAGACAGACAGACAAAAATTTTACTGATTGCATTTTTGGCATCAGTATCGATCCCTAATCACCCCCTGATAGTTATTTTGGAAATATATTTAATGTACAGAATTGACCTCTCTACAGATTTATTATAAGTATAGATAGACTAGCGGACCGCCCGCGGTTTCACCCGCGTGGATCCCGTTCTCGTGGGAATATATGCATGTATTATACATAAAAACCTTCCTCTTGAATCACTCTACCTATTACAAAAAACCGCATCAAAATCCGTTGCGTAATTTTAAAGATTTAAGCATACAGACAAACAGACAAACAAACAAACAGACGGACAAAAATAGCGACTTTGTTTTATACTATGTAGTGATATGGACAGGAATACATAATTTATTTCCGTATCCCCTTTCTTGTTACCTACCCACTTTCGTCTTACATCCAATTTATTTGATGAGCTATTTGGTTTGGTATTTGGGCCCTGACTGATGCAAAGCGAAGGGCTGGGGTTCGATTCCAGGCCGAGGCCAAGGTTTATGTAACAAATAGGTAAATACGTTTTCTGATTTTCTTGGCTCTCGGATGTTAGTGATGAATTATCGGCCATGCCATGCCATTCGCGACACGTGGAATCCTAGCACTACTTAACATCCATAAGATTTGTTATTGATAAGATGAAAAAAGATAAGAAAAGGATAAAAAAGTTTCAATTTATATAAGCTTGCTAATTTCTTGATTGTAAACCATACCAAAATTAAAATCAAATTAAAAAAAAGCATTTTGGGTGTAAAGATATAGCCCACTCAATTCTCATGCTCATGACTAAAGATTACTATAATTCTATATCCTTTTACTTGTTTATCTCTGCATAGGGTCACCATCTCAATATTATTAAATTCGGGCCAATTAGCTGGATATTATGAAAACATTTTCACATATTATGACTACACATTTTCTCTATGAATGTAAATAAAAAGAGACAAACACTTGTACTTTATGGGTAAAGAATCCAAGCGAATATTTTAACCATGTGATCGAATTAGACTAGGATCTAAAACTGCACAGATAGTAAACGTCAAGAATGTCTCGAGAAATCCAGACATCTACTCACCCTATCTGTGCAATCATATAGAATTCATTAAGCCGCGTCAATAAGTAATTAACTAAAAATTAACATAAATATTTTAGACGTTCAATATGACATGAATGTGTAATATACAAAGTAATAAAATGTTTTGCATAATTCTTTGTTTTTATACTTATGTACCACAGATGGTAAAAAAATGTAAAGTAGAGGTTGCTCATTAATATACAGAAGATGAGATTATTGTTTCTACTATTTTCGTAATTTGGAATCAGTAAACCAGAATTACGCATGCTAAAAGGTGTTTTTGTCTATTTTGCTGGCTGGTCTAGTATCATTCGGAAACTTAATTAATTATGTTTTAAGTTTCATTTCGTAACTTCACATTTAGTGGATCAAATTACCTATACGAAAATAAATTGCAGTAGGTATCTAAAAAAACATGCTTTACCAACAAACCCTATTTAAAAATAAAAAATAGTTTTAATAGATAGGTAGGTAGGGTAGGTAAGTATAAGTTTCTGTTTTAGCAATAAAAAACCCACTTAATTAAATCCTATCTAAATATTACAAATTTAATAGATATCCTATAAGCTGTCTTTTCCTATTTCACCACTGTATGTTAATTTATGACATAAAATATTCATGCCTTTATGATAACCAGATTCAAACATATCCCGTACAATAATTCAATAAGACACCGATATTGCTCCGAAGTGCTCTGCAAATATGCGCATTAATCAACTCGCACTGCAGGAACTAATATAAATATATATATCAATGCCAATATTACTTAAGTATAAGTATCTGTTTATTGACCGATTATATTTATTGTTCATCTTTGTGGAAGCAGATGTTTTAAAAATCTTAATCTGTATGAGAATAATCCCCTGGTTCGCTTCGGGAAACCGATCTCAGTACTTTTTTATTTTTATTTCTTGTAATTTAGTGTTTGACAACGATCCCACCTGATGGTAAAGTGGTGATAAAGTCATAGTGATGAGCACTAACTTAGATAAAGTCTATTCACTCTCCTCTTGAAGACTCCCACGTCATACGTATGCGGAAACACTGACACAGGAATTATTGTACTTTAGTCAGCCCCGGATCTTCATTTTTTTTTAGGCGGGGCAAAAACTGAAAAATGCCGCCCCGCCTAAGTACTTATGTTTATTTTCATCTTTATTATCCATATTATAATTCCAGCTATCAGATGTCCACAAATTGCTTGAAATTTGGACAAAGCCTACTTAGGCCTTCCGGAAACAATGCATCCATCATTGTTCATAGTTTCTGATAAATCTTGGATCACGCACAAAAAATTGCATTTTTTGTCTTAGAAAATAAAAGCCAAGATCTTTTAACCCTTTCGCAATTAGCCAATTTCGCAATTAGCCAATTTTGTACCACATAGGGTCAACTCACACCGAGACGAGACGCGACGCGACGCTGCGCGCAGTCTTTCAAAGAGCGGCTCAAAAAAGAACTTTATTTTCTACACGAAAAGATACACATTTCATTGTGAGAATTCAGAATACGTTGCTTCATGCAGCGCTGCGTCTCGTGACGCCTCGCGGCGTAGCGTGGTGCATCGCTACGCAGCCGTGCATCGTCGGTACGCGCGGCGTGCAAGAGCCGCGCTGCGCCTCCCAACGCCGCGCAACGCCGCGAGGCGCAGCCGAGGCCGCCGCCTTCCGTCCAGACTTCGTGGTGAATTGATGCGGTTCGGTCGAGTGTGCGAGTGAAAAAATGAAAATATAATGATAGACTGGGATCTTGGTATAATCTGACTTCCTGTAGAAGAGAAAGAGCACGTGGCGAATGAAGACACATTCCGCTGCGCCGCACGTCTTCTCGCTGCGTCGCGCGCGCGACGTCTCGCTGCGCAGCGAGGCGTCGTGTTGCCAACGATTTTACGATGCACCTCGCGCCATTGAGATGCGTCTCGCGGCGGCGCGCGGCGCAGCGCGAAATCACTGGCCTGGCTCAGGTTGCTCTTCGCACATCGATAAAGATGGTGAAGTTGGCACTGTAAAATCTTGATCCATTTGATCGAGTAAAGTGCCAGAAACATCCTCTAACTCAATATCAACTTCGGAAGTTGCAGCAGATACTGACGGGTTACCCCTCTGCGAAGCCAATTTTTCATATTATCTGCACATTGTTTTCCCTGCAACTCCTTATATTTAGCCTTTTTCCACTCCTTATAGATTTTTTCTTGGCACACTCATAATTACAACCTGTAAACAAAAATACCTAATGATACAGAAGACCGAGGATTATAATCAGCCGCTATGTGTTGCCTTTGTGGACTATGAGAAAGCCTTCGATTCTATCGAGACCTGGGCGGTACTAAATTCTCTCCAGTGGTGCCGAATCGACTACCGGTATATCGAGGTGTTGAAGTATTTATACACATCAGCCACTATATCCGTCAGAGTACACGACACAGCAACGAACCCCATTCAGCTGCAGAGGTGTCAGACAAGGGGACATTATATCCCCAAAACTGTTCACCACTGCGCTGGAAGACATGTTCAAGCTGATGGAGTGGAAACGACGTGGCATTAATATCAATGGCGAATACATCACATACCTGCGGTATGCCGACGATATAGTAATTTTGGCGAGATTCATGGAAGAACTTAGTACAATGCTCGGGGACTTGAACAGCGCCTTACAACGGGTGGGTCTTAAGATGAACATGGACAAGACGAAAATCATGTCGAATGCCATGTTGTTGATGGCGCTGCACTCGAAGTTGTAGACGAATATATTTACCTGGGACAAGTGATCCAAATGGGTAAGTCAAACTTCGAGAAAGAAGTCACTCGTAGAATGCAACTCGGATGGGCTGCGTTCGGGAAATTACGTCACATCTTGTCGTCCAAAATACCTCAGTGCCTGAAGTCGAAGATGTTCGAGCAGTGTGTGTTGCCAGTGATGACATACAGCTCCGAGACGTGGTGCTTTACGATTGGTCTAATCCACAAGCTCAAAGTCGCGCAGCGGGCTATGGTGAGAGCTATGCTTGGTATTTCTCTACGTGATCGAATCAGAAATGGGGAGATCCGTAGACGAACGAGGGTAACCAACATAGCTCAAATAATTAGCCGGCTGAAGTGGCAATGGGCCGGCCATATAGCTGGAAGGACCGATAACCGTTGCGGAAGAAAGGCCCTCGAGTGGAGGCCCTGTCTCGGAAAAAGGAGCGTAGGACGCCCCCCGACCAGGTCTGACGACCTGAAGAGGACAGCGGGCATCCGCTGGCTTCAGAAGGCGCAGGACCGGTTAGAGTGACGCAAATTAGGGGAGGGCTATGTCCAGCAGTGGACGCAAAAACGCTGATGGATGGATGGGTGGATGGATTTAGGCATATTGTTTGGCTGAACCGATTTTGATACGGTTTTCAGTATCGTGTTTATCAGACTAAGGAGAAGGATTTAGGAATATTAACCGCGTTTAACTGAACCGATTTTTACTTTTCGGCGTTAAAGTCGGTTCTATTTTGCTAAAAGTTATGAACTATGCCTACGCGCGTCGCGAATAATAAAATGTTCGTGCAGCACGTCTCACTCCACGCTCAGGGTGTCGGTCAAGTTGATATGGGCATGAAATTCCTGTGCTTGTACTATTATTTATTCCGTGGTCAAAGTTAAATAAATGAAGAGTTGTCCAGTGGTCCGTTAAGTGTGAATTTGGCCGCCCCCTGAATTTGCCGCCCGGGGCATGGGCCCCGGCTTGCCCCCCCCTAGATCCGGCCCTGACTTTAGTACATAATTATGTAGGGTATCTCAATGGACGCAGGCAGGTTTTTCCAATCCTTTGCGGTACATATCACCGTATCACGAAAGACGAGGCGAACCTCGACGTTCGGACCGGCGGCGGCGGCGCGGCTGCGGGATGTTAACAACGTATGGATGGATACCGGCCGTATTATAATGGCAGACTGCGCGTCCTATTAGTTCCTTTTAGTAACTGTAGTAAGTATCCTCATGGACTGAGGTAGTTGCCTCTAAAAAGTGTTATCGTATCGGCTACACATTGATTACACAATAGAAATGGCACAAGGTACCTACCGATGCGAGCGGTGAAACCTTAGTTGCCCTACGCAATTTCTGCAATAAAATCACAGTTATGTAAACCGACGGACAAAATTCTCAAGACTTTTATTGCGGTAATCCTTACGTTAATGAAAACTTACGTTAATTACTTACTTTAATGAAAACTTACGTTAATGAAAACTTACGTTAATGAATACTTATTATTTTCACTAAAATATCTTCCACGTCCAGACATTAATTAGTGAAGTCTTAAGTGACGATGGTATGAAAATCGACAAAAAATATCACAACTGAAGCATTTTTAACCGACTTCAAAAAAGGAGGTTCTCAGACTTCTCAGTTTGACCTGTATGTATGTATGTATATTTGTGCGCGATTATCTCACGTTTGGTTGAACCGATTTTGATGCGATTTTCAGCATAGTATTTGTCAGACTTAGGAAAAGGTTTTAGGCATATTGTTTGGCTGAACCGATTTTGATACGGTTTTCAGCATAGTGTTTATCAGACTTAGGGGAAAGATTTTTCGGCGTTAAAGTCGGTTCTATTTTGTTAAAAGTTATTAAATGAAGTAGACTTGGCTTTTCGAAGAAATGAAAATCTCTCTTAGAAAATACTTATTGTTTTACCATTGATCGATTTTAACATTTTCTTTTCTTTCACAGCTGCTGTCACTCGTTTCGCTGAATGGTGGTCAAAACAGTGATCGGATAATCCGGAACGACTTTGAGGGACCTTACGCTGATAACACTTACAGATGGGCGATACAAACAGGTTGGAGTATAATATATCTTTATCCGTTATGTTTTTAGGTAAAAACATCGTGGGAAACCTGCATCTTCGTGAGGTTCTCAAAGATGAGTGAAGCCTACCAATCCACATTTGGTCACTGTGGTGGACTATGCGTCATCACATAATAGGCTGTAGGTACCTCACACATAGTGAGGAAACGTGAGCCCAACTGTGGAACAATTATGAATAGCATTGAAGACATTAAGTGATGGTTGTTAAATTATAAAGCTTCATTTATTCGGAAATCTAAAATAATGTGTCTCCTTGTCCTTGCTCCTTGTGGTGCACTCTAAACAAGGGACGAGGCCATGATGTTTGGCAGTCGCAGCGTTTTGGTGCCAATGTGTGTATTTAGGTCATTCCGGCATTGAATAATATACCTACTCCAAAAGGTTTTCTCCGAACTGGTTAGCTATCCTTTTAAGCGTATAATTTGTGTGTTTAGGTACCCGTGGTCGCAATGGGTAGACCCATTACAGAGTCCATGTGTCATTTTAATTACCCAGTTACGTGTTTCGTCCACAAACATTCTTTTGGCATGACAACAATTTTATTGTCGCATGAATTGGCTAGCAGATTTTTGTTTAAAAAAACGATGATCCATTTCGTTTCCTGCTATCGTTTAATACCTAGATGTCTCAAGCAAGATGGCGGTAGTTGACCAGTCAGATTTCACAGCATTAAGATTATCTAACAATCCCGTGTTCACAGAGGGTGGCATCTTCCACGAGCAGAAGGGATCGCTCCAGCAAAGCGAGAGCGAGCCGACATCGAAGAGCCTTCTGGTGGAAGGGCAATACCAGTACACCGCCCCAGACGGACAGGTACACCCTTGTTATCAGTCACATAAAGGCAGCATAAAGGTCATTTTGTGACAATGCCCTGGCGTTAGCTCAGACGGTACCATAAATAATCCCATACATTTAGGTAATGAATAATGAAGAAGTACATAAACTGTTCTTAGAATAGATATGTAAAGATGATAATCCATACTAATATTATAAATGCGAAAGTCTGTCTGTCTGTCTGTCTGTCTGTGACGTTTTCACGGCTAAACCACCGGTCCGATTTGGATGAAATTCGGAATGAAAATAGTTGAAGGCCCAGAGTCACACATAGGCTACTTTTTTTTCAAAAATCAACCCCTAAAGGCTTGAAATAGGGGATGACAGTTTGTATGAAAAATCTAAACCGCCAGACCGATTTCGATGAATTTTCCCAGGAAGATAGTTGATGACGTACCCCTTTCCCCACTTCCCCGGTTCGCGATATAAACGAATTCCACGCGGGCGAAGCCGCGGGCAAAAGCTAGTGATAAATAATTTATCACTGAAACTCACATTCAATTAAGTACGAATTACGAAGTACAATTAGGGCCTCGTAGTCGTACTATCGTATAATTGTGTAAACTTTTGCAAAACTGGGATAACATTAAACATTTGCACCTACTTACAAAAAACAAAAACAAGTCTTCCGAAGCGAAGTACAATCATCCACTTATAGTACAACTCCTCTATTGCAATACGTTAAGAAGCAGATTCATCCACTAGTAGAGGTACACCTCCATTATAACACGTTAATTCCACTCCAGGTGATCAACGTCCTATACAGAGCAGACGAAAATGGTTTCCAGCCGAGTGGGGACGCGCTGCCCACGCCGCCGCCCATACCACCAGCCATACAGCGCGCGCTCGACTATGTAGCCAGGCTACGCGCTAGCCAGCAATAAATGTTGTACATAATGTTTGTGTTTCTTTGTAACCCTATTTGTACTGATAACAGAACACTTAACAATTCAAAGAAAATAGATATTTATCATGTACGAATAATTAAAAAAAAACTGACTTCAACTTCGATAATTACACATAACACAACTACTACAGTACAGTAAAGTACTCAGTACAGTACCTCTATTATGAGTTGTTGTAGTAAACGCAAAGGACGTTACTATTGTAGCTATCGTGAAAACGCTGCTTGAAAAGTAAATGCGCATAACTCTATTATGAGTTTTGGAAAACGAAACTACAGCGGGTATCGTAAATACGTGACACGGTAAAGTTTGCGTTACATTAAGTATGTTGGCATCCATGAGTAATACTATCTCATTCTTTTATTATGATGTCAACGAGGATAGAACGAGACCCTGGCCAGCGAGCCAACATTTGTGAAATTAAAAAAACAAGTCTATGGATGTTCTATAACCAGACTAAATTAGGAAATGTGAAAGAAGAGTGGAATTAATGGCGGTTTGGGACCTTTTCAATTTAATTACATTTGCGTTCTGCGTCAGTTACATTCAGTGTCAAACTGTGGTGTCAAAGTGTTGCTAACTTTGATGTTTTAAATATCTAGATGGGACATTGAATCCGCGCAAACGTGTCAAAAAATGGTGGCTAACTGTTAGCCACAATTTTTATATCATTACGCACACATAGACAATAGACAAACGGGTAAAACATCGTCTGCACGCACACATGCTTGATAATGTTGCCTTGTTTTTTGTTTTCATTGTAGGGCGACGCTCAACCTAGACATTTAAAACATCAAAGGTTGCTAAATATTTTGTTGATCTCGCAAGTTCAAAATTTCATTATTTTCATCTCTGCGTTCGGCCGCGTAAATCATTTGCCAAGCAAAATAGTGCCTAGCCATGATTTTGTTTAAAAATACAGCAATATTTATTGATATTTAATATCGATAGTGACTTTTCACCATAAAAAATAGCGTGAGTGCCGTAACTGCTACGGGTAACGTAATTTACTATAGCATCTGTCAAATTTGTGACTCGTAATACCAAATTGTAAGTAAAACATGACCGCAAGTACTGTAGTTTATGTAACTACAGTATTAGACTATTCGATGGCCACTCATAATACCAATTGTAGTTCAGTATCGTATCCGCTAGAGGCGCTGTACGGATTCTCAAACAAATTCTAAACGATAGTCGCTAGCGTGTATAGTATTAAAAACTCATAATAGAGGTACAGTACACAGTTTACAACAAAAGAATAAACGAACAGCAAGATTAGTTCAGATTAAACTTGGAAACGCGGCAAGTTCGGCACGGCAGCGAGTTCCTCACATCTACACGGTCTCAAGGCTCCTTCTAGAATCCTCATGGCAGATCTGCCTCACCAAATGTCAACTATCTGCCTACCCCGTACCGACCGTATGCTCAAATGAACAGCTTGACATTTCCAAATGTAGTTCCGGCTATTCTTCATAGGTGGCGTTAAGAAATCAACGAAGGACTTGAACTGCGCTCCAATAAATGAATAAACATCAAATGGAAATGAAATACAAAATATTCGTCAAATATAACTTTTATTGCAAATAAAATAAAATATACATTATACATTTCGAAATGATAACAGAGCCAACAGGAGCCTCGCGTCAGTCTTACAAAAAAATCTACAGGTAACTTCTAGAATTATGACTTAATTAAAAATAAACTTTATGCTTCACCGATAAGTTATATTTTAGCACAAAAATATGACAGGTTTTAGACTACGCTATTACGATGGCAAACTGCGGTTTAGTACATAAGATTTTGTACATTATGTTCTTAGGCATTGTGTTATTAATAAATTAATTTCGAACACGCATCGAAGAGACAGCGCGGTTGGAATTGAAAATCCTTCAAATAGTAAAATATTTTTTTCGGATATCATGCAGTTACAAAACTTCTGCTTCATATTTAACTCAACTATAGCACCTGTTTAAAAAATTTTTAATACACTTATATAAACTAATATAATCTATAAAATATTTATATAACAAAGTGTTTACTATACTTTATATAAAAAAGTGTTTATATACTTTAATAATGGCACATTTTAAGATATATTATTGTTATTATACCGGGTGGAAATATTAAGTATTATATTAAGTGTTGGAACGTTTTAATTATCAATGTTATAATGAATAGTATTAATACCTAAAACAAAAATAGATGATAATAATGTGTTCCTCAATAATTATACCTGATTCGCCGATGGCTAATCAATGCTAAAAACAAATAAGTATTGCGAAAAAATTCCACCCTTTATTAATCATTGTATGTATTTGTTCAGATTATTTCTATATTATTATCATACATCTCTATATTATTTTAAATGTACATTATAATTGGTCAATATCAGTCATTATAAACCAACAAGAACAAAAATTTTGGTTATTAATAGACCTACAAAAAAAATGACTTTCAACTTTAGTCTTTAATATCTATTTTACAGCATCTTTTCGAACATAAATAATGTCATTTTCCTCATAAAAATCAGGTTTCTAATGTAGCTAACTATCGTATTTTCCATTGGTATAGTACCAAATTAAAAAAACTTAAAATTTTCCTGCCCGTTTGACATTTTACTTTGATATCAGCGATGTAGTTTTTATAACAGTTTTTTGACAAAAAAACAGCAATTAGTTTTGTATATCTATGACATTTCAATAAACGGTAATCGATACAAACCATTAATTTATAGCTAGTTGCTTTGTTTAGTCTTTTTTATGCAAATAGCCGCTAGACGAATATGAAAATTGTTGGTAAGTGATCACCGTGGCCCGGATATCAGAACTACCAACAATAAAAGAAGAAATAGACAGAAAGACACATTTGGTATAATATTTAACTGAAATATTATTACCATTTAATTGGAGATCAAACTTAACTTCGACGCGTTCGTGCTATTTATCTTTAAAATAATACATTCGTGAATAAGATTTCAAATAAAAGTAAATAAAAATATGACGTTATTTCTAAAGGTTTTCTTTGTTTAATTAAAAAGTTTAAAGTCTGAAGGACTTTAGGTAATTAATACATAAATATCGTCTACAAACATACGTTGTGCAATTATATAAAATTAAATGTATTAAATTCGTCTTAACATTGTTATAAATAAATCTTTGTTCTTTGATATGAAACAATATGGCATCATCAAACATGATAGTTAAGAGAAAATAAAAAAATAATAACAATTAACATAATTCTGGCTCAAAATTATTGGCTCAACTTAGGTGTGGGCTGAACTTACTTTATAGAAGGGTATTTTAAGAAAACAAAATATCCACGAAAGGTAGAATAATTATACTTAGTATAGAAGGACAGTAGTCACTAGTCATACAAGCGCTCGGTCTAAAATGAAGCACTAACCGATTTTGTTTTTATAAGGCGTTGGCGCCAAAATTCTAAGGCTAGGACCTTAAATGTTATAACTGTTACATACCTAAGTACTTTATTTTTTCTGCTCCGATGATATTACTGTAACTACGCCTACGAAAGATAAATAATACAGAAAAGAGATAAGAGACAGTTACACAAAAATCATGACTTAAGATTATGAATTAGGTGAATTTGGACTGCCTCGTTTTCGCGCGCTTGTGACGTATCTACATTTTTTACGCATAATATCATTGGCAATAACAACCGCTGAATTTTAATTTTTAAATTCATTTCCCATAAAACGGTAATTCTTATAACAATAAACACTCATAACAGCATTTCACGTAAAATCAGAAATAACCATAGAGATTTTTGGGGCGTGCGATATTGACCTTATTGCATTGAACAGATTAGGTTGTAAAACACGACTTCGACTGATCATATTTATCAACGATATTTTTCAATTTTTCTTTCAACGACATAAGTAAATATTCATTTAATATATTATAGGCAAAGGAGGCTATTGATAAGATATAATCAACATCCTCTTGAAAATTGTAAAAAAAACAAATAATACGTTACGTACATTCTTGACGAAGATATATTTTATATTTTGTGTTTTGTTTGTTAATATGTTCTGGCAGAATATGAAATAATATTAAATCTGCATATCAAACAGAGATATGAATTCAAACAAAACATAATTTATCATTATCACATTTAAAAAACCCGCATACAAAATTGATCCCTGTTTTATTACGTCATACATGAGTAATTCATTACGTATTATTAAAGAAGAACTGTGAAAATCTACAACAGTCTAAGTATATATTACATTCCAAATAATCCTTAGTTAATTCCTGTATTTTAAATCATAATATTTCGATTACCGGTATTTCAATATCGGTATTAAACGAGTACCGGTGTCACGTGTATCAGTATAAATACCAAACCAATATTATTGAGTTAACTACAAAATCAATACCAGATAAAAATACTGTACTGCAATTGTACAATATTGTACATAATATACAAACATTTTATTAGTATTTTACAGGGTACTCACGATTATTAAAATTTAACATTAAACCTACCTTTCATAATATCGTGAGTACTCTACTATGCAGTTCAGTGAGTTCCTACTATGCATTTTAGATTCCATGTAGAATTTTATTCGTGAGTACCCTACCAGTAAATTTCGTAAATTTTTATCTAAGAATATGACCATCCTATTCATACAAATACAGACATCAAATGGCCTCACCCTGTACGAATACTTGCAACGTGACATACGTACGTACGTACTAACGTAGCTTACGTAGCGTACAGTCCGTTATCTGATGTCGGCCGAGAGTTTCTTGTCACCGTCGAGAGCTACCACCGTGTCTCGGTAGATGGCGTTGAACGGCTCCATCGGCAGCATTTTCTCGCCTTCCTCTGGGGGTGTCACTTCTGTTGTTTGTTTGTTATCTGGAAATAAATAAAATTAAGTAAGAAACGGCAACACACTATTCACTTACACTCCGTCCGTGTCAGTTATGGAATTCGCCTCAATTGCATACCACATGAACATCAACTTATCTAAGATTAAGGTACATTACAAATTGACGGCGAGAATTTAAAACGCCAGTAAATTTCGCAAACAAGCTTAACTGACGTAATGAAGTCGTTTTTAGCGGGGAACGGCAAGCAAGTACTTTGCAGATTTACAGCGAGAATCAAAAATGCAAAACTGACCCGTAACCGTCCGGCAGTAACCTGGCCGGCAGCTGACGTAGCGGTAGAGCAGCGCGTGCGCGGCGGCGGCCAGCACCGCGGCGGCGGCAACAAGCCAAACTTACCCGTAACGACCTGTAACAAGGTCGTGTGTAGCGCGTCCACTCACCGGGCCGGCAGCTGACGTAGCGGTAGAGCAGCGCGTGCGCGGCGGCGGCCAGCACCGCGGCGGCGGCAACAAGCCAAACTTACCCGTAACCACCTGTAACAAGGTCGTGTATAGCGCGTCCACTCACCGGGCCGGCAGCTGACGTAGCGGTAGAGCAGCGCGTGCGCGGCGGCGGCCAGCACCGCGGCGGCGGCAACAAGCCAAACTTACCCGTAACCACCTGTAACAAGGTCGTGTATAGCGCGTCCACTCACCGGGCCGGCAGCTGACGTAGCGGTAGAGCAGCGCGTGCGCGGCGGCGGCCAGCACCGCGGCGGCGGCAACAAGCCAAACTTACCCGTAACCACCTGTAACAAGGTCGTGTATAGCGCGCCCACTCACCGGGCCGGCAGCTGACGTAGCGGTAGAGCAGCGCGTGCGCGGCGGCGGCCAGCACCGCGGCGGCGGCAACAAGCCAAACTTACCCGTAACGACCTGTAACAAGGTCGTGTGTAGCGCGTCCACTCACCGGGCCGGCAGCTGACGTAGCGGTAGAGCAGCGCGTGCGCGGCGGCGGCCAGCACCGCGGCGGCGGCAACAAGCCAAACTTACCCGTAACCACCTGTAACAAGGTCGTGTATAGCGCGTCCACTCACCGGGCCGGCAGCTGACGTAGCGGTAGAGCAGCGCGTGCGCGGCGGCGGCCAGCACCGCGGCGGCGGCAACAAGCCAAACTTACCCGTAACCACCTGTAACAAGGTCGTGTGTAGCGCGCCCACTCACCGGGCCGGCAGCTGACGTAGCGGTAGAGCAGCGCGTGCGCGGCGGCGGCCAGCACCGCGGCGGCGGCAACAAGCCAAACTGATCCTTAACCACCTGTAACAAGGTCGTGTATAGCGCGCCCACTCACCGGGCCGGCAGCTGACGTAGCGGTAGAGCAGCGCGTGCGCGGCGGCGGCCAGCACCGCGGCGGCGGCAACAAGCCAAACTGATCCTTAACCACCTGTAACAAGGTCGTGTGTAGCGTGTCCACTCACCGGGCCGGCAGCTGACGTAGCGGTAGAGCAGCGCGTGCGCGGCGGCGGCCAGCACCGCGGCGGCGGCAACAAGCCAAACTGATCCTTAACCACCTGTAACAAGGTCGTGTATAGCGCGCCCACTCACCGGGCCGGCAGCTGACGTAGCGGTAGAGCAGCGCGTGCGCGGCGGCGGCCAGCACCGCGGCGGCGGCAACAAGCCAAACTGACCCTTAACTACCTGTAACAAGGTCGTGTATAGCGCGCCCACTCACCGGGCCGGCAGCTGACGTAGCAGTAGAGCAGCGCGTGCGCGGCGGCGGCCAGCACCGCGGCGGCGGCAACAAGCCAAACTGACCCTTAACCACCTGTAACAAGGTCGTGTATAGCGCGCCCACTCACCGGGCCGGCAGCTGACGTAGCGGTAGAGCAGCGCGTGCGCGGCGGCGGCCAGCACCGCGGCGGCGGCAACAAGCCAAACTTACCCGTAACCACCTGTAACAAGGTCGTGTGTAGCGCGCCCACTCACCGGGCCGGCAGCTAACGTAGCGGTAGAGCAGCGCGTGCGCGGCGGCGGCCAGCACCGCGGCGGCGGCAACAAGCCAAACTGACCCTTAACCACCTGTAACAAGGTCGTGTATAGCGCGCCCACTCACCGGGCCGGCAGCTGACGTAGCGGTAGAGCAGCGCGTGCGCGGCGGCGGCCAGCACCGCGGCGGCGGCAACAAGCCAAACTTACCCGTAACCACCTGTAACAAGGTCGTGTATAGCGCGTCCACTCACCGGGCCGGCAGCTGACGTAGCGGTAGAGCAGCGCGTGCGCGGCGGCGGCCAGCACCGCGGCGGCGGCAACAAGCCAAACTTACCCGTAACCACCTGTAACAAGGTCGTGTGTAGCGCGCCCACTCACCGGGCCGGCAGCTGACGTAGCGGTAGAGCAGCGCGTGCGCGGCGGCGGCCAGCACCGCGGCGGCGGCAACAAGCCAAACTGACCCTTAACCACCTGTAACAAGGTCGTGTATAGCGCGTCCACTCACCGGGCCGGCAGCTGACGTAGCGGTAGAGCAGCGCGTGCGCGGCGGCGGCAACGAGCCAAACTGACCCGTAACCACCTGTAACAAGGTCGTGTGTAGCGCGTCCACTCACCGGGCCGGCAGTTGACGTAGCGGTAGAGCAGCGCGTGCGCGGCGGCGGCCAGCACCGCGGCGGCCGCCAGCCAGCGGAACGCGCCGCGCCCGCCCGCCGCCGTGTATAGCTGCCCGCCCACTAGGGAGCCTAGCGCGAACCCTGTCAAACAGATGTAGTAGATATAATTATGTTAAATAATGTTACGAAAGCATTCGATTATTGTCTTTATGTCTTGGTTATTACGATTAAATTTCAATTGTGCACTTGAAAGAGGTACAACTTTTGACCAAACTTACACAAAGTAGGTATACATAGTACATACACATCTGATTTTCGATATAGTTTTTTAACAATTTGTCCTGATCTCTTAATCTAAGGGGGTTAGACTATAGATACTTTATCCGAGATCTTAGACATTCTCCCCACCCCCCTCCTCATGCATCATCGTTTCATTACTGTTCCAAGGTCAACTGGCAGAGAATGCTTTAAGTCCGCCTATGTTTCTAATACTTTCGTATGGCATATAAAGACATAAATATGATATCCAACTCACCGACACCATCATCCATGCCAGCGACGATGCCCTGCACGGTGGCGGAGTACCCGGGGGGCGCGGCCGCCGCGGCGTAGCCCACGATGCTCGCGTAGCACAGCGCGTACGTCGGCCCCTGCATCACTGACTGCGGGGGATGACGGGTTTTGGTCGCGAATTGGTTATTTTGAGTCTTAGGCACCTCACACTACGCTATTTATTAGCTACGCGACTACGACGCAATCCAAAATTCGCTGTAGGTATGTGACACTTCTCACTGAAAGGAGACGCATCGTAGACGCGTCGCTTTCATACATTGACAAGATCAGAGTAGCTTGTAAATAGCGTTGTGTGAGAAGTGCCTTATGGTACATGTATACAGGGGCCAAAATTCAATGTGTAGCCTCTAACTGATTATGTACAGGGTGGATATAGAAACTGTGACATCTAGATACTAAACAAAGAACGACGTAGTTTTGATAATCCTTGCAAAATCGGTTTGTGACCCCCCTCCGCCGCCAAATTTTAATCTGCGTCTGCGCCTGCCCAAGACAACTGTGATCGACACAGTGCAAACCTCACATCGGGTCTAGGACAGTTAGTGCAGGGGTCGTATTATGAACTCTCAAATTGTAGACAGTTTACGTTCACAACGTGTGGGTGACAGAGACAGCGCCTTACAGGTATTAACCTGTATTATTATTATTACCTGTAAGGCGCTGTCTCTGTCACCCACACGTTGTGATCGTGAACTGTCTGGAATTAAGAGTTCATAATACGGGGGCAGTTCAGCTTGCTTTCGTGCAAAGCCGGGGCGGTTCGCTAGTCTTTGACCGACTCCAAAAAAAGGAGGAAGGAGGTTCTCAATTCGACTGTATATTTTTTTATTGTTACCTCATAACCATTTATTGCGTCAACCGATTTTCACAATTATTTTCTTGTTCGAAAGTTGCTTGCTCAACGTCTGCTCCCATTTAAGCTACGTAGCTAAGGATAACGTTATCCTACTTATAAATTTTAAAGACGGTTAAAAAGTTAGTTATATTTAAAGTGTCTTATCTATATATATACGAGTAAAACTCTTGCGTTACTGAGTGATTGACTGACAGACAACGCACAGCCGAAACTACAGAACGGAAGAAGCTGAAATTTGGCATGTATGTTCGTTGGGGAGTGTAGGGGAGAACTAAAAAAGATTTTTTGGAAATCCCACCCCGAAGGGAGTGAAATAAATTAGTGAAGTTTAAACGAATTCCACGCGGGCGAAGCCTGCGGGCAGGAACTAGTTTCGTATAAAGTTAATTATTACTTTTAAATATAAATATAAATACCTCAATAAAGACGAGATGCCAGGGGTGCTGTATGAGCGAGATGAGCAGCAGCCGCACTCCGTAGCAGAACAGGCAGAACGTGATTGTGGTTCCGTAGCCCCAGCGTTTTATTATTTTGCCTAAAAAATAACAGGGTTTCATTACCAGTATTGACATACAATTAAATTTTTACAAATGACATATTATCTTACATTCATTCAGCCATTTAGAGTCATGACATGCAAAATATTCCAGTTAAAATGGCATACAAATTCTGAATAATTGCAATAATGTATTTAATTGATAATGAATAAACAATAATATAAATATTAATTTCAAGAAACTCTTATTTACTTGAGCCCCCCCCCCCCCTCTCCACGTTTAAACGATTGTTATTTTGAACTCTTGGTAATTTGAAATTTATCTCTCGTCTTTGGATTTTCAAATTATCGAAAGTCGACTGTACTCCTATAAGTGCATTCCTAGGTATGCAAAATCAAATATCAATAACGCCTCACCAGAGAAGAAGAAGAACAGCAGTTCCCCGCAGAAGCTCTGGCCGGCGACCACCACGCCCTCTATCAGCTTGATTTTCTCCATCGTACCCGTCTGTTCTGCTAGTTCCTCCAGGAACCTGCAGATAAGAGTTTCAATAAAAAACAACTTCAACATCGATAAAAAAAACTATTATTAACTTAGTATGAAGTCAATTTAACACGCACTACCTAAACACTAGTTGAATTGGGCCACGTGACAAGCACCAGCTTACGATTACAAAAAGGATCATCAATACACTCACTCACTCACTCACTCAGTGAAAATTTTTGATATTACACAAGAAAAAACAGTCTTAGAAAATTACAGATGTCTCTTCGTCGTCGTCTTAAGTCGTCATTTAAAAGAAGCATAGTTCTCCTTTAAAGGAAACAATGTTTAAACATTGTTAAAAATTTAAAAAAAACACAATAAGTTGACAATCTTTAATGTGACACTTACTAACAAATTTAATTATGCGGCTTTCGATATTTTGTGATGAGTGAGTGACCTTTCGCTTCTATTTATTTTAAGATAAGATTAAAAAGGCGGTAATAGTAAATAAATAAAGAAATAAGCCATTACATTATAACGTTTGACTCACCAAAACATATAATAGATGATGAAGCTATCGAAGGTGCCCGCCACCACCGCGAAGGTGATGAACACCAGTACCCGGGGCATTCTGAGGACGTCACGCAGCGCCTTGCCCGAATCGTCGGGCGATGACAGGGACGGCAGCTGTGAATTTGAGGATAGTTCCATTTTTTTATAGCAAAGACCAAACGGGTCACCTGTACCTCTATTATGAGTTTTTAATACTATACACGCTAGCGACTATCGTTTAGAATTTGTATGAGAATTTTAGTTCAGTATAGTAACCGCTAGAGGCGCTGTACGGATTCTCATACAAATTCTAAACGATAGTCGCTAGCGTGTATAGTATTACAAACTCTTAATAGAGGTACTGATGGTAAGTGATCGCCGTCGCCCATGGACATTGGCAACACCAGGGGCACCACCAACGCGTTGCCGGCCTCGAAGGAAGCCATAGACCCGCTTCTTGAAGGACGCCATGTCATAGCACTGTGGGAATACTGAGGGATGAAGTTCGTTCCACAGTTTACACGTACGCGGCAGAAAATGACGTTCCATATCCCTGGCTGAGGGTAGCTAGAGAAATGTGACACTGGCGAACATGTAACTAAACATTGAAAATTTAGCAACCCCGATTAGCGAAAATGTCTAGGATCACTGATGATTATCTGAAGACAGACACACGCCGACATCGACGACAAAATTAAAACCGCTCTTTTGCGTCGGGGATTAAGGAATTGACAGATTCATTTAAACTGAACTCAAAAGGTAAACTATTTAGTAATACCTATTTAAAATTAATCTATTTTGCAACAATCTTTAATCTGTAGATTCTGTTACGCCTTATGTAATTAATTTTAGTTGTAGAGCATTTAGATATATATTATACATACATCCATTATTGTTCCGGATGCACAGATAAGTTTCCTGAAGTTATGCCTACTCGTAAAACTCGGAGTCATCAATGTTCTATTGTATGATAAAATGCGTCATTGGTCACTGAAGTAGCTGAACCGTTAGGGACAATAAATAACTTTAGATACAACTTAACATAATTGACCATTGTGCATAAAGATGCAGTTAGTTAGAAAAAATATTGTAAAATTTATTAGAGCTCACCCGGGGAAATACCACCGCTCGCCACGTTACCTAGTACCATTCCTACTGTGTACTAATTGTTTTAAGAACAATTGTGTTCCGGATAGGACGGTGTGGAGCCGGTTACACTTTTTTTAGAGGCGACCATCTCAGTCCTCAGGGGTAGCAACGCATCTGTGACCGAATTAGAACGAGACTCATACTAACAATAACTAACTGGACTATTACTAACATTAACTAACTGGACTAATTATCACTAACAGTCCCTGTCCTCACACTGATTAACTAACTAACCAACTAATATTCTAACACGATCTACTAACTGGACTAACCATCCTAGTCCCTTTGAGTTTAGTTCTAGGTCGGTCGCAGTTGTTATGGGCGGCAGCGGAAGGGTGGTGCTGCATGCTCGTTTGCTATCTTAATGGTCTGTTGTATGAAAGCCTCACTTAAATATTTGTTTTATTGTAGCCACATATTACCCACAACGCCATCTCTTGGACCGAAAGGTAACTAAACTATCGCTGAAGCGTCGAAAGTATGGGAGTCCACTTAAATACTTATTTTATTCTGTTTTTTAGTATTTGTTGTTGTAGCGGCAACAGAAATACATCATCTGTGAAAATTTCAACTGTGTAACTATTACGGTTCATGAGATACAGCCAGGTGATAGACGGACGGACGGACGGACGGACAGCGAAGTCTCAGTAATAGGGTCCCGTTTTACCCTTTGGGTATGGAACCCTAAAAATCTACATAACGCAGTTGTAGTAACTGTTTATCAAGAAAATTTCAATATAATTTTAACTGTACATAGTGGTTAGAGGAGAATTCACACCTTACAGGCCTACAGCTTCCTACGGGATATGCGAGTAGTTGGTGATCCAACTACCAGTAAATACAAAGCTTTTTCCCAAGGGTAGCCTTTGGTTAATATAGAGTAAAAGGCGGTGATAGACTAGTGTTTAAGAATTCGACTTTGGGAGTCCGGGTTCGAATCCCAGGAATCGCACTTCTGACTTTTCTGAGTTATGTGAGATTTAATCATTTAAACGTAAGTCGGTATAACAGCGAAGGAAAACAAGGAAACCTGCATACCTGAGAATTCACAAAACTCAAAGGTGTGTGAAGTGCGTCAATTCGCATTTGGCCAGCATGATGGCCTTAAGCTTCTCATTCTAAGAGACGCGTGCCCATCAGTGACCAGTTATGGGTTGCTAGGATGATGATGATGAAGGTATCTTTGGGAATAGCAATTTGTTTTGAGCACCAACCCCTCCAAACCCACCGTGAGTTTCCGACAGCTGTACAGATCAACAGCAGTAGCAACGATCGCTATGACGAAGGCTGGTGTGAAGTCCTTGTTAGTGTTGGTGCCTGAAGCCCGGTCCACCAGCCAGCCGCCCAGGAGTGCCGTCACCCCGTACCCTATGGTACCCCATGCGCGTTGCCAGCCGTAATCTTTGCTGCGCTCCGCTCCTGGTATCCAATAACTTTTTACAAAAAAAAAACAACTTCAAACTCGACAGGTACAGATAAAGATACTGGCCAGGTATAAGGTTCAAATGTAGATGGAACCAAACGAGGATTACCTTTCGAATAAAAAGAACAAACAAAGTTTTTTATTAACAATGTACCCCGCCAGAAAAAAATGCAGTCGAATTGGGAAACTCGGGTTTTTTATAGCGGTTAAAAACAGCAAAAACCTTATCCCAACTCTGCAGCCAATAGTTTAGGTTAGCGTACATGTTTGTATCAAATATGTAAAAATTGTATTTTTTTAAAGATGTGTGTTCTAAGGAAGAACTGGCTGCAAAATTGAGAAAGCTTAAAAAATAATATGCTGCAAAGTGACTTAGATCGTTATTACGCACGAAGTATACAAAATTACGAACGAGCAGACAGGTCAATAGGAGTTGAGAGGTCACCGCCGATTCGCATCACCAATGACCAGTATATTAATGACATAAATGCATCATAAGTGCTTACCCAATACATCGAAGCACACGGCATCTCCAATGCAGTTGGCAACGTTGAACGCGACAGTACCTAGGCACATCAGCACCACGAATACCCAAAAAGTAGCTGTCATGTACAAACTCGAATCATTACTTTTCGACTCTAATGTACTAGTACTAGAGTCCAGTACTTTTAAATTAATGGCACCTTTTTCAACAGAATTCACGGAATTCGCCTGACTTCCTCCGACCTCTCTTTTACTCCTATTAGCTGCACGTATCAAGAGCGTCGTGGTGTTCATTTCTTCATCCAGCGTTTGCTCAAAGCACAGCAAGTTGCAGTCTTTCACTGGTAAACACGTCACCTCACCCCCTCGCATGTCATCAAAACTCATATGTAAGAGCGAGCACGAAGTATTTGTCACAGCCTCGTCCACGTAAATTGTGTTAACGTAGGTAGAGTTTGTCAGGTAAGCGCTGAATTTTGACCCTACAGAACAGTTCCAGTGACAGAAGTATTTTTCTACCATGGCGTCCGATGAGTTGTCGTACGCTTTGAGGTATATCGTGTCATTTAAATGGTAAACTGATTCGACAATGGGCTCTTCAGGCATCGGCAAGAACCAAAGACCACAATATGTTCCAGTCATAAACGTTATTAGAAGCATGAATACAAATTTCCTGTGACGCTGAAACAAGGAAAAAAATTTTGATGAATGAGAATGGATATCCATTTTTCGTGCTTATGTATGTAATTGATTTGAGTTCAGATTTAATGTGCTTCAAAAATACCGAAGATAAAAAATTGTCTTATATAACCTATCAAACAAAGGGTCTTATATTTTTATCCATCCTGCAAAACGCAGCAAAGATATTAATCAGTCTTAGATAGGTAATTTATGAAAGACAACTCTTATTAAGGGCTTACTCTTTCACGAAGAGTCACCGTGTCGACAATTTGTCACCATTGTCAAGCTGTGTACATCTTCATCTTCGATCAGCGATCGGTGACCAGATAATTATCTTGACCATAACCAAAAAGATCAAGCCCATATCATCAAAGAACTATCCTGAAAATTTCACAATTTCCAGTCGAAAAACTTAAGGGTTATCTCACCGGCCAGAAGTCAACGACGTATCCAAAGAGGGGCTTTGCCGCCGCCCACAGGAGCGGCAACACCGCTGTCACCAGCCCCATCACACTCGCAGACACCCCCAGCTGTCTCCCGAACACATTCATCTGTGGCAGGAGTGGACCCAGTGCTGCAAACGAAATCAGAACGTGAGGAGTTGCATACAGAAGTTGGGAGTTGCATTCTTTTATGACATTAAGATAGCAAATGAGCGGGCAGCACCATCCATCCGCTGTGGCCCATGACAACAGTGACCGACCCAGAACAAACTCAAGAGTCTTCTTTCAATTCAGTCTTTCATTTTGGTGGTATTTAGCACTTCGTAAAAACGAAGAGGTTCTATGTTCGAGTAACTTTTACGGGTGAACCAATTTTGATAATACTTTTTTATTTGAAAGCTGGTACTTCTAGTCTAGTCCTATAACAATTTGGGCGACAACTGACTGGTAATTTTTGAGTTATCTTTGACATCGTACTTGTCTATGTTCAAATGTTTTTTTTGTACAACGTCAGTTACAAGAACATTAATTTGTTAGTGAGCTTAGGTATTCCCCGCTTATCATAGGAACAGTGTTGCATGCGGTTTTCACTCGTGTATTCTGATAAGCCTGGGCTGACATAAGTATTTTAGTGTGTGTTTTAATACAATCAGTTTATATGTAAATAAGATATTTGTTTCAATTAAAAGAATCTCGTCTATTATCTTAAAACATCAACTGTGATAAGCAACAGCATGTGCAGTGGGTACGTGGCTGGGTGACCGCTTGTGGCAAAGTTTCTGGAGCTTTACGTGCTTCGAAGGACACGTTCACCCATCGGTCCTGATTATTATCACTACTAGAGAACCGCCCGCGCTTCGCTTCGGGACCCGTAGGTAATAGCCGCGTAGGTCCCGCTCCCGTAGGAATTTGGGCTAAAAAGTAGCCTACTACTCGCTCTCTTCACTCCACCCTGTCTGAGGTGTGTGGAGCCCTCGGGACAGTTAGTTCCCCTTTGGAGGTGTCTCTCGCAGCCCGTTAAAACGGGTCGGTTCTTGGGCTGGGCCCTAAGGCCCTTGGTTGTCCATCTGTGGTTAACCAATAGGTCAAGTCCGGTGAGTGGTGGCCTTTTTACAGGCCACAGAGTCTTAAACGGGATGGGGTTCATCTTCGCGCCGCCCAGGCGATCGAGGCCCTACCGGGTGAATCCCGCTGGTGGGAAGCCCAACAGGAGCCGATCAGCGCCGGGCGACGACTTACGAAGCCCCAGTATCAGTCAGTGCTAGGCCCGTCCCGCGCAACCAGCAAGTCGCGCGGGAAGGCCCAGCGGTCCGGTGGACGGGTGTGGAGCGGCGCCAGGTCCTGCAGATGCGGGAACCGCGACGCGTCGACACGCCCGAACATGTTGCGTGCCAATCTCTCGATGAAGTCGTCCAGGCTCTCGACTCGAAGGTCCCTCTGGTCCGCTGGCATGATCCTGTTGGCTGAGCAACTTGCGGACATCAGTCAACAGGATAGTGCCAGCGGGCGGGCGGTACACTGAATACAGCCGGAGCGGGGAGTTCTCGAGGCAGAGCTAAAGTAGCCTATTACATTTAGGCTTTTTTTTTACTTAAGAAAATTACATGTAGTATTTGATAGCGTAATTCAGAATTTGCAAATGAATTTTATTACCGCCATCTATTAACAACTCCGAAAATAAATATCTAGCAACGAACAAAACATCGATCTTCCCATGGGAATGGGATGTTTTTCCGCGGTAAAAAGTAGCCTACGTCACTCTCCACCCTCCTAACTATCCCCACACACATAAACCTTACCATATAATAGCTTTGTTGCGACGTGAAAGCGTCACAAACAAACAAACAAACAAACAAACAAACACACTTTCACATTTATAATATTAGTAAGGATATTCCGATTTCGGTACGGAAGTCTTTTAAATGGCAACCCACACATCTGCCAACTTTGCGCCCCTGTAAATAGTAACGCCGGCTCCACAAGTTTTAACTATTCCGTAAGTGCTAACTATTTAATTGTCGCCTTTTGCAGAAGAATGTACTTACGTAGAAGGATGACTGTATAATATTTTTAGACTGTCCTGTAATATTTGAGGTATAATATTTATTATTATTGGTTATTATTATTATTATAGTTTTATCATGGTGTCGTCATCCACCTCGTTCTTTGACATGGCCGTTTCTTTTTTTCATAAAACATAAGGTATAATAATTATGCAGTCAGTACTTTTAAAGCGCTAATTCGATCTCTGTATCGGACATCTTTACGTTGGCTTTTACGGGACATAACTGGCATAATAGCCAACGTGTGTATGCCTCACAACATTATTAGGGTGCCTTTCTACCAGAGATGTGCTATGCTACGTTGCTAAGGATGCGTTTGCCATCCACCAATCATATTCATTCGTAAGAAGGTTGCTAGGAGGGCCAATGTATGTGATTGGTAGATCTCAAACGCATCCTTAGCAACGTAGCATAGCACATCTCTGGTGGAAAGGCACCCTTAGACCAACGTTGAAGCCGACGTTGGTAGCCAACGACGTTGGTAGCCAAAAGTAAGTTTTGCTTACAAGCTAAATTGAACTTTGAAGCATGGCAATTCCTTATTCTCAGCAAGTCATGTTGGTATAGAATACTTTATTCTTGGTGAACGGGAACGTATCCCGTGGGATAATTTTAACGGTATCATATCGTAGCTGTTTATCTCTCACGTGGACGCACCCGCGGGTTATTCATAATTTTGAAAGACCTAGTGTAGAAATAATCTTAACTTTATATCTTCAACTTGTATAGAGATTATACCTACCTATTTTACTTGTATATGTAGTAAACGTTAATCATTTTAACAATTTCAGTTGTACTTCATTTAACACCGCAATCTAAAGAGCGACATAAATCCTTATATCTCAAAGAGTTAATAACATCTTGTTGAAACAGCATCATTACCTAATTATTGCGCAAACAAGGATATTGTCATACTCAAGTTGCTTTATAGTGTCTGGTCTTAAATGCATGGTTTATTGATACATGTACCTATTATAGCACTGGCTTTCGCTTTTTATACGTGCTTGCTCCCACTGGCCCAGGTAGCTACTTAGTGAAGATGGGTTAAATGGAGGATTATTAACACAATAGAACCCAAAACAATGATTTTAAAAGTAAATAAGTCAGTTTCAAGTACCACGCGTGCTAAAGGATAAGGGTGCGGTTCCACTGAGGCGGAGCGGAGCGGAGCTGTGCGCGATTGACCTATTACATGGCTTGAAAATCACGCGAGGCACAATGAGACGTGAATTTCAAGCCATGCGTTTGGTGAACTCCTAATGAATGTAGAGAATGGAGGGCGGGTATGGCAAAAACCCATTAATGACCCACTGCTAAACACGGACCTCTCCTCAACATTGAGAAGGCCTAGAGGGAAAGGGAGGGGAAACAGGTTAGTGACCAACCCTGTATCGGAAGTATTCATGCCATCCGAAGGCCTCCGACGTGGCTAACGACTGCTATCTATTGATGACAACCGGGACCGAACGGTTTTACGTGCCCTCCGAAGCACAGTAGCGCTCAAGAAATTTTGCCATTAGCGGTCACCTATCCAACCACCCACCTCCCCGCAGTTACTTAACTTTGTCGATCCCTTAAGCGAGGGTTTACTAGTTATTAATAATATTTTACAGTAAGGATTCGTATACCATTTCAAAAGCAATTCTTTCGTGCATATTCAAAGCATATGTAATACCTACTTATTGCGCCATATCATGGATTACACTTATCAAGACCAACGATAACGTTTAACAACTTCTATATGGTTATTATCAGTCAACAGTTTACAAATGACTTTATTAGGATGAAATAGGTACCTACTTATACCTGAATCGCCGAGAATATGGCATTGTCACTTCCCACTAAAAAACGAATTAATGCCCATGCTGATAGTTCAATTTAGCTTAACACTATGAGCTTAATACCAGCCTTAGTAGCCTAATACCAGGGGCGTCAACAAGGCGTTGTCAGCCAAAAGAGCCGAAGACCCGCCGCTTGTTGATGGAGCCGGTTACACTTTTTAGAGGCGAACGTCTCAGTCTCAAGGTTAACAATAACAAGACATTGGTGACCGAATTAGAATGAGACTTTTACTAATAATTACTAAATATCTAACAAAAACTAACTGGACAAACTAACCAACATACTTTTTTCTAACATAATTTGCTAAACGAACTATTTTGAGTCTTGTTGTACGACGGTCATAGTTGTCATTGCCAGCAGCGGAAGATTGGTGCTGCATGCTCGTTTAATACCATAATTCAAATACTAGCGACCCGCCCCGGCTTCGCACGGGTGCAATAACTATTTAATGGATGTTATTATTCATTTAAACCTTCCTCTTGAATCACTCTATCTATTAAAAAAAACCGCATCAAAATCCGTTGCGTAGTTTTAAAGATTTAAGGACACAAAGGGACAGAGAAAGCGAC
This sequence comes from Hesperia comma, assembly GCA_905404135.1. Classification (NCBI taxonomy): domain Eukaryota; kingdom Metazoa; phylum Arthropoda; class Insecta; order Lepidoptera; family Hesperiidae; genus Hesperia; species Hesperia comma. Next base: position 16,132,168 of record FR990015.1, on the reverse strand, counting down.
TTTGTTTTATACTAATTCAATGTCGCATTGTACATAAATAAATAAATATTAGAAAAATATTCCAGGGAGTCTTCATAGTGAAGTAGAAACAAAAACAATGATTTTGGGAATTTTTGTTGTGGTTTGGTTTGCGCTTATTTCAGGAGGAGATAAACCGATATTGGTGTAGCTTTCACTAGTGGTATGCTTTGTTCATAGATTGAGCATACACTGACCTTTGAAGTAATAAATCTATGGCTTCATTTAATTTACTAGTTATAAATATATCTTTCCTGCAATGCTTTCTCACTCCCAAAGGTTAACTGGCAGAGAATGCTTTTAGCATTGAGTTCGCCTTTTTAACCGACTTCAAAAAAGAAGGAGGTTCTCAATTCGACCGTATATATGCTTTTTTTTATGTACGTTCAGCGATTATTTCGTCGTTTATGGGCCGATTTTGATAATTCTTTTTTTGTTGTAAAGTAGATATGCACAGTGGGGTCCCCTGATAAGGAAACCAGGATCTGATGATGGCATCTCAGAGAAATCGAGGGGAACTTTCGAAAATTGTATGGACAACTAGTGTGTTTGTTCATGTTATCATAAGTACATCAAAGCGCTACCATTTCATGAAGATCTGGAGTCGATCTGATGAAGCCGAAAGACAGTCGAGGGAACTCCTCAACGATTTACTGCAGTTATCTAGTGTTTGGGCTTCATTAATTTGTAGTGACGAGAACTTTACACTTACATGTTAAATTGAGCGCCATCTGGCGAGTAGTTTTTGAGTTATCTCTACTTATCAAGATTGAAGTCGGTTATTTTTTTTTTTGTAAAAAGCAATTATTGTATTCTGTACTTCTGTGGTGCAATAAAAGTTTAAATAAACTTATTAATATCTTGAAAGAAAGTATGTAACACAATGATTGGTGTAAACCAGATTTTAAACTGACTCTCAGCTCTTCTCGTGAACTCTACCGCGTGAACTTGACACTGAGGCCCCCCGTCAATTATCCTTTCCTGTTCAATTCACGAGGTTAAATTGATCCCATGTGTTCTACTATACTAACTGTGACGAGGCTGAAATTATCCGTTATTTTATATATTGTTATCTTATAAAATAAAAAATATTTAAATTTGATTTATGTACCTAGTAGCTGTGCCCTCGCATCTTTGTTATTTTTTTATGCAAGTAAGTTAGCAAACCAGCATACAACTCCACTCTTCCGCTGCCGTCCATGACTACTGTGACCGACTTAGAACAAGACTCAATTTAGATACAACGATGATTAATCCATCCTTGTATCTAAAGTATCTAAGTTAACAGATCTGATGGCGTTATAATATTTTTTGGTTAGTTAGTTAATAAGTGTGAGGGCAGGGCCTGTTAGTGATAGTCAGTCCTGTTAGTTGATGTTAGTAATAGTCCAGTTAGTAATTGTTAGTTCGCGCGTGGGAGTTTTCCAGTCTACATGCGGAACCCGCGGGATTCATGGGATTAAAACTTCAGCTCCGGAGTTCTGGAGATTAGTCGAATAAAAAGAAAGACAGAATAACAACAATTTTTAAGTTGTTTGTTTTTAGTTTAGTATCATGTAAATAACTGTATGAACCCTTAATTACCCGACTGCGTCAGAAGGAGGGTTATGTTTTTCGAGTGTATGTATGTATGTCCATTTATTTGTGAGGCCCCACAGCCCAAACGGTTGAACGGATTTCGACATATGAGGTATCGTTGAATTCGTCAGAACTGTGGAAGTGTCACAGGCTATATGAATTTTCAAAATGGCGTCCGAAAGTGGAAGAAAAAGAGGGGATAATCTTGAGTTTTTTTTTATCTTAGCAATATGGGTATCAAATGAAAGATAGTGAAAAGACCTTTTCAAATATATATATGTCATGCACACGTTTTAACACAAATTGTCAAAAACCATCCCAAAAAGTAGAATTTTTCGGCGAACCCACTAAAATGTCTGAAATAAAAATATTATTATAAAAACAAAAAACCCGACTGCTTACAAAAGAACTCAAAAGAAAAAAACAAGTGTCACAATATCAACATAAAATACTTCATGGTGCTGCAGGCGGGGACAAACAATACTGTTACCTACGGGTAAAAAAAGATTTATCACAAGTAGGTACTACGTTTGTCACCGCATGCGGCAGCATGAAGTATTTTATGTTGATATTGTGACACTTGTTTTTTTCTTTTGAGTTCTTTTGTAAGCAGTCGGGTTTTTTGTTTTTATAATAATATTTTTTTTATATAAGTATATGGATAGAAACATCTAGATTTTTAAACATTAAACAATCACTTATGTACCTACCTATTCTTTAAATTAATATGGTTTATTTGTTTTTATGAAACAAAGATTACAACTTCAATGAAAACCTCATCAAAATTACTTAAACCGTTTTTGTGATTATTTTGAAAAAATAGTTATTGTTAATTTTTACGCCCACTAATTGTTTGTCTGAAATATTTGTCATGTGCAGCTAGAGTTGTAAAGAACTCGAGTCTTTGAGTCCTAAAGGAGATGTTTCAAATCCGGCCCACAATATGTACAGTACCTCGAAAAATCGAGAAAAACCCATGGAATTCGAGAAAAATAAAGATAAACTGCTTAAATGCATACTTTTCTGGTACAAAAATTGTATTTATCATTCACTTTTATCACGTTTCAACATGGCTTCTTGCCAATTTGTCATTGATCATAGATCACGAACTGTCTACTGTCACCTCAACATGACAGAAATGTAGGTACATATGTCAAAATTCAATCAAATCAACCAACGTGACATGTGATGACAGCTTACCGCCATGACGGATTTTAGTTTTTGTGTTGCAATTTTACGTGTACATTTTTGTGTTGTACCACCAAACTAAAGCAATTTAAAGGAATTGGATGATTGAAAACTGTTTTAATTGTGTTTTTCCATTTTTGAGTATGGTGTACAAAGTCGTGGCCGGGGCTCCATACATTTTGAAACATCTCCTTTTGAACTCGGCTGACAGTTTTCACGACTCGACTCATAACCGTAAGACTCTAAGGCCCGTATTAATAAATCGCACTTAGGTTTGATAGCGATCTTAAGATAGATCTTGAGATGCCATGCTAATTAATAAAATAGACTTGAGAGCGCTATTAAGTTCGAGGATTCAACTGAGTGACGCGCATATTAATAAATCAAACTCTGCACTTGAGAGCTCTCTCAAAACATCGTCCAAGAGCGTGTGTGCCAAGTGCAGTCAAACCTTGACTTGAGTTCTAGTTTGATGGTGTGTTAAAACACTGGAATATGGAATTTGAAAATATTTTGAACGAAATTCATTATTATGATGAACTGGATTACTACGATGATATAATTTTTGGCAAAATAATAATAAGGGATGTTGAAAACCCTTTCGAATTGGAATCTATACTCCGAATTTTAATTCGATTCCTAAAATGACATTTCCAGTGTTACCGTTTTTTATTATCACAAAAATAGTGTTGTAACCTGGACGCAAATGATTCGATTTGATAAAAATATTAATCGGATTATAATCGTTTCGCATAATTTAGCAAATCGCTAAAATACTGCATGAAGTTATTACAGGATCAATAACTACACATAAAAAATAATTATTATCAATTTCCCCCTGCATTTTAGTGCATGTATGTACTAAAAGCATGCATGTACCGGTGTTTAATATTTTTTGTTTACTATATAATTTTAAATAAATACCTTTCCGTATTGTTCTCTGATTTTTTATTATATTTTATTAAAACACATTATAATAGACATATTCAGAAAAGAAAATCGAATAATCAAAACATCGTTCGTTAAGGGTCAGCTTACACCGAGACGCGACGCGACGCAACGATACTGGAAGAGGCCAGTGATTTCGCGCTGCGCCGCGCGTCGCCGCGAGACGCATCTCAATGGCGCGAGGTGCATCGTAAAAGTAGGCAATCTTGCACGCCGCGCGTACCGACGATGCACGGCTGCGTAGCGATGCACCGCGCTACGCCGCGAGGCGTCACGAGACGCAGCGCTGCATGAAGCAACGTATTCTGAATTCTCACAATGAAATGTGTATCTTTTCGTGTAGAAAATAAAGTTCTATTTTGAGCCGCTCTTTGAAAGACTGCGCGCAGCGTCGCGTCGCGTATCGTCTCGGTGTGATTTGACCCTAATCGTGTGAGTAATCACTATTATTTAAAAGCTGACAACATTATTTCGAAAAGTGACATTAGCTTACGTCAATTTAGGAATCGAATTAAAATTCGGAGTATAATATTTTTTTATAATGACCAACAACAGTTTTCTTTCCAGGGCACTAAATACATGTTTTTTGAAGTCATTTCTCTCGCATTAATTTATTTATTTAAACTTAAATAAGACATCACAGACAACAACCGGCAAAGCAATAAGAATGATACAGATCGGCAAAGAGAATGTCATGTCATCTGATTTTTTTTGCAGATTACTTCTATGTTCCGTTTCATCTATCGTAAATATATTTTTAAAAAAGTATTAAATAACTATTTATTTACAGTCTTATAAACACAATGATTATTCTTTTATCTCATGTTTTAGTGATAGCTAGTTAGTAGTTAGTGTTTAGTGGGCTCATAGCCCGGCGGCTTGCGTCGATCCTAAGCGATCGACAAAGTTAAGCAACAGCGGGCGCGGTCGGTAGTCGGATGGGTGACCGCTAGTGGCAAAAATTTCTTGAGCGCTTCCGTGCATCGGAGGGCACGTAAAGCCGTCGGTCCCGATTGTTATCGATTTATAGCAGTCGTTAAGCCATGTCGGAGGCCTTCGGGCGGCTTGAAAACTTTCGACTCTGGGTTGGCCACTAACCCCTCCACCAACCCGCATTGGAGCAGCGTGGTGGAGTATGCTCTAGGCCTCCTCAGTAATGAGTAGAGACCCGTGCTCAGTAGTGGGCCGTTAGTGGGTTGTAGCTTAGCTTAGCTTTTAGTGTTAACTGAATTTTATTGACTTTTGAAATAATAAAATATAACCGTTACATCATTTAAAAATAATAACTTTATGTATTTACGGAACGTTGTTATTACTCGGCCAATCGTCCATCAAAACTTTTGTTCAAGCTGTTGAGATCGGTATCAGTTGATACGCGCTTAATATTTGTTTATTAATCAGTGGCGATCTTGAGATGCTGATTATAACTTGAGAGAGTTTCAACTGAAATCACTCTTGAGATCATTATTGAGAGCAATTTATTAATACGGCCCTAAGACTAGAGAACTCAAGTCTATATGAGCTCTTGAACTCGAGACTCGAGTCTTTTTTAGCGCTCAAGTCCTTTTTACGTGGCGAGTCGCGCTCGAGTTCTTTTCCGCTTGGAGTCTTTCTTTTTAAAGCAGCCAAAGATTGAAACATTTAAACATACATTTGCATTTATAAGTTAGTAGGATATGTTTACTACTTAAAATTTGAAAAATTTACTGTCATAATAGGAGATAAAGAAATAATGCATAACTGAGGGATGATTATAGTAGTTTATGCAACTGTCATATAATGAAGGGTATTAAAACACGAGTGTGAGTTTATGAAACGAGCGCAGCGAGTTTCATAATAGTAACGAGTGTTTTAATACCCGTGTTATATGCAGTTGCATACACTGCTTTATCTTCACTAATGCAATTTAATTTGTATTTTAAAAACAAAACACATTGCGAAACATTAAATTCACGCGTACGTGTATTGTCACAGTGAACTTGCCGCCATTAAAATCTAACCAATGAGAGCGCAGCTGCGCGCGCAGGGCCAATCAGGAGCGAGCGCGCGATGTTATAATGAGATTTTACGATATCGATGTGGATATTATAACATCATGTGAAATTGCTTAAATTGAGTGTTTTGTTATCTGCGCTATAACAGTAGTAATTATAAGTCAAGTATTGGAAACATAAGTAGAATGTTATAACATTAGTGTAGATAAAAAATATTATTTAAGTACCATAATATTACTTTTATTCCGAAAAGGAGTCATAAACATTAACAACATAAACAACCTTTAGATTGCCCTGTAACCTGTAACTATGTATTTTAACATTATTTAACCCTGGTATGCTCAAGAAATAATGTTGTTATATTGGGAACGTTCGCGACGGTGGTGATGTGCAGCTGTGGCAACTTTTTCGGCGACTGTTAAATAATGACATTAAACATTGTTAGTATTTTTGCAATTAAAAACCAAAATAAAGAGTAAGTGGTACTTGTTGACTTTATTTGAGTGCAATTGAGTGTAAAATGGATATAATCATAAAAACCGGGTTCGAAAGTATTACACACAATATTAGTTTCCAACCACAAACAGAGATAAAAGGCAATAAATTAGTATTAGCCCAGCATGTAAGAAATGTTGAAGAATTACGACGTAACGGCAAAAATTGCTTACTACGAGCCCAAGTAATTCGCCAGACATCTGTGACACTAACACCCTACAAAACCAGTTTAAGCGCGAGGCCGCACCACGGTTTTTTCCCGCGGCGGTAACCGCGTAACCGCGCAATTCGCATACATTGTCAGAAACCGCAAGTGCGGCCGCTACAAAACTTACAAAATTTATGCGGTAAGAAACCGCGGCGGTTTAGCCGCAGTGCGGCCTCGGCCTAAATGTAAGCAATATAATTATGTGATGTCAGATTTCTATTTCGTGTAAGTCATTTCTCATTTACTGCTTGTATTCTTAGCTATTGTCCTGCTTAAATTCGCAGGAGCTATTGCTGCCACTATTTTTGCATTGAACAACGCAACAATAATAGTCGTGACCCATTTTTAGCTTTGATTTGTACTGAAATACTTCTATTTTGACAGCCAGTCAGCCGAAGTAGTTTCCATTTTTGTGCGTTGTGCGCTGCGATCGTTTTGGTACACCTACCACCCGCTTTGCACATAGCGAATAAGTATAACTTTTGCGTGGGACTTTATCCCCGTAGAAGTTGAAAATTCCACCTGTTTTACAATAATTTTCATTGCTACTCTGTTCCTATTTATCATAGAGTGATATTATATACCCTATAGCTTTCCTCAATAAATAAAGTATATAGCACTGAAAGAATTTTCAAATCGGACCAGTAGTTCCTGAGATTAGCGTGTTCTACCAAACAAATAAACTTTTCAGCTTTATTATATTGGTATAGAAGTATAGATATAAATTCTAAATAAATCATTGTCAGCATTTCGAAGAACAGTTTGAAGAAGACTCGAGCTCTTCTAAGACTCGAGCTCTTTTTAAGACTCGAGTTCTTTTTAAGAGTCGAGTTCAATTTTGGCGCTCGAGTCTTCATGATAGGACTGAAGCTCGGCTCGACTCAAGACTCCGAGTTCTGTTAGTTCACTAAGTCCTATAAAATTGAGCCGAGTCTACCGAATTAAGACTAAAAGACTCGAGTCCTTTACAACACTATATGCAGCCATTAAGCAGTCAAAATTTTATTGTGTACAGTTGAGCCCGCAACTTCTTACATGCATAGGAGTTTTTCCGGCGTGAATCCCGATCCCGCAGGAACTCCGGTATAAAAGGTAGCCTATATCTCTACAACCTCCTCTATCTCCCCATGAAAGTCCCATAAAAATCTGTTCAGACACTTCTAGTATGAATCAAATGAATTGTTAAAATAACAACATTAAATCAAATGAATTGTCAGAAAAGTTGTTACCCCAAAGTGAAATGGATTCAATGCTTATTTGATGCACTGTCACAGATGTTGACAAAACCCTGCCCCTTTTTGTTTCGTTTTTTCGTGTAAATAATTACTCCATTTAAATTGCATGGTTTTTTATCATTACTCTAGACTCTAGACTAGTTCAGGTATTTAATCAAATGACCAGATTTGTTTAAGGAAAAGATGAAATTATGTCGTTATTTTATCATCCTCCGTTACTTGATCAAATCGCTTAGGGTGTTGATCGAATTTGTTTTTATAATATTATCCCTGCGAAATATGTTTATATAAAAAATTCTCGTTTAAAGATATTATTATTATATAGATAACTAGCTGACCCGGCAAACATTATTTTTCCAAAAATCATGTTAAGGGTGAACAACCCTTATCACTTAGGGGTATGAAAAATAGATAGTAGCCAATTCTCAGACCTACTGAATATGCATATAAAATTTGGTAAAAATCGGTAAAGCCGTTTTGGAGGAGTAAGGCAGGAGTAAGGTAACTAACATTGTGACATGAGAATTTTATATATATAAGATAAAAATCCTATACCTAAAATACCTAAAGCCGCAAACATAAAAACACGTCTAAAAATAAATTTACTTACCAGCAAAGAAAAAGAAGAAATGTGCCTTTATTGGCAATAAACCTTTGTCGACTTTCCACTTCATTGTCAGGGATGTTTTGAATAAAGTATTTTGGTCAACACACTTGGTAAAATTTTAAACTAATTATTTAAATTTCATTATGCTCATTTATTACTGTAGGTATAGAGCGGGTCATTCACCGCCGCTCTCTACTGCTTTCTAAACTTGTTTCGCATTAAATACGTCTGAAACGCAATTAATAAACAATAAATATCGTTAAATGTTTACATTCTCTCAAGCTAGAAGCGCAACAGCGCAACCTATAAAAATTGTCAATTTGACTTAAAGTTATTTGACATTGTCATTGTTGTCATTGACAAACTTCTTCATACTTTATAGTACCAACCATTCATGATTTATTAGAGCTAATGACATTGTTTGAAATAATGTTGCCACCTTTCAATAATAGATAGTGATTAATCAAATGATTATCGAACGATGTTTTGACTATTCGATTACTCTTTTCCCTTTTTACTTCTACTTATACAAGAACTAGTCATTTAACTAGTCCATTATCAATTACTCTTTCATTGTGATTAAGATTATATATGTCTATTATGATATTTTTTATTATTATAAATAAAAATTATAGAACAATACGGAAAGGTATTAATATGAAATTATATAATAAATAAAAATATTTAGCAGCAGTGTACACAAACATAAAAGTACATAATTATTTGCACTGAAAGTAAATAAAGGTTATCACTTGAAAATGTAAAAGAAAATTGATAAAAATTGGTATTATTTGCGTATATATATTGATTCTATAATATTTTCGTAAAGTGTTTAGCGATTTGCTTAATTATACGAATCGATTATAATTCGATTAATATTTCTTTTAAATCGAATCATTTGCGTCCAGTTATATCACTATTGTTGAGACAATAATATTTACTGCATCGAATGTGCTTCTGTATTATCCTTATTTTGTGATGAAGCTGTGTTACTGCACAGTTACTGTTTGTACTGTGTATATACCTCTGTGGCGTCTGTGATGTGATGTCGTCATGGGATGTCATTGACCCTTTGACATCTGCGATTGTCATTGTCATGTGGTGTGGCATTCAGTGGCATTATTCTATTTTAATTCATTTTATTTTAATTCAATTCAGTAAAATGACATTTCCAGTGTTACCGCTTTTTATTATCACAAAAATAGTGGTGTCACCTGGACGCAAATTATTCGATTCAATAAAAATATTAATCGGATTATAATCGTTTTGCAAATCGCTAAAATACTGTTTGAAGTTATTACAAGATCAATAAATACACATAAAAAAATATTTTTTATCAATTTTTGCCTACATTTTTAATTGTTAGGCGCTTTAAGTGCATGTATGTACTAAAAGCATGCATGCACCGATGTTTAATATTTTTCGTTTACTATATATAAGTTTAAATGAATAACTTTTCCGTATTGTTCTCTGATTTTTAATTATATTTTATTAACACATAAAATAATGGATATATTGAGAAAAAAAAACCGAATAATCAAAACATCATTCGTTAATCGTCTGAGTAATCATCACTATTATTGAAAAGCTGGCAACATTATTTCGAAAAGTGACATTAGCAAACGTCATTTTACTGAATCGGTCGAAAAAGTCGGAGTGTAAGAGTGAGGTGTTTTAAGTTTTAAGATTTTAATTATCGATTGTAAATTGTAATCATCATTTTTCAGATCAAGCCATCACTGTGCAAGCCATTTAACCATCTGTTGTTTTCGTCGATTGAAAATTTAAGATGCATCGAAATCGAAAACGGAAAAGTATTCGAATTTCAATTTATTGCCCGTTCGTTATCGTTATATTTACATTTTCATATTTCGTGAAAACTATGAAGATATGTTGTGCTAGAACCAGAATCTTAAAGCACTGGCGGTGGCTATGGGCGTAATGTCTCTTCGGCGGGAATTCCTAACAAATTTGTTCAATGTAACAACATAACCTAAGTAAGTAACAAGTCTCGAAGTTACTATAAATGTCATGAGCTGAAGCGCTCACATCCCGGTGACTTTCGTCGATCCTGAGTGATCGACAAATTTAAGCAACAGCAGGTGCAGTCGGTAGTTGGATGGGTGACCGCTAGTTTAGCTAGCTAAATTTCTTGAGCGCTTCCGTGCTTCGGAGGGCACGTAAAGCCGTCGGTCCCTGTTGTTATCGATAGATAGCAGTCGTTAAGCCGTGTCGGAGGCCTTCAGGTGGCTTGAAAACTTTTTGTTGTGTTGGAGGGGTTAGTGGCCAACTGTGTTGGCCACTAACCCCTCCACCAATCCGCATTGGAGCAGCATGGTGGAGTATGCTCTAGGCCTCCTCAATACTGAAACAAAAGCGCTTTAGGGACTTTTTAAGATGATTAAGTGGTACTCAAGAAATCGTCTCTTAAAGTAACTGTTTTAGGGAAATGTGATTTTGGATGTCAATTATTTCTATAATAACTGGTTATTATAAGTTTAATATTCCTCATTTGCTAATCAAAAGCATTGGCAGGTCGCATTTCCTTGGTGTCATGTATACTAAATCTATACATTGCTGAATATCTGTATCTGTTATGCAATGTTATGTTAGGATATATCTGGAAAATGTATGAAAATTTTTTAATGAATTTCTTTAGTTTTGGAAAATATGTAATGGTCTCAAGTCTCTAAGTTATGATATCCTGTGACAATAATTTAACACCTGTAAGTTGTTGCTTATTTAGCTCTATTCTATCTATATCTAGCTCTCTTTTTCTGATTTATGTTCAATTTTGGTGCAGTTTTACCACTATAATTTGACTATTGATGACGGTTGTGGGTTGTGGTTGAGATGTGGTAGCAGCAACTGAGTTGAAAAATATTATTATCTTCAAGGTTCTGATCTGGATCTTCAATAACTCTTATCAATATTTTCCTGCTGGACGTCTTCAATCCCCTCTTCTTCAAAGGAAACCCAAAGATTACAGTCTGGATCTGAAGTTCTGTTGTCCAACTCATAATGTTAGTCATAAAAAAGTAGTCTCATTTACTAAGTTGCTATTGTCCCTTATTTACAGTAACACCATTTTAAGTTGGACACAAATTAAGAACAAATAAAATAATAATAATTATTGCTTTTTACAAAAAAAATAACCAACTTCAACCTCGATAAGCAGAGATAACTCAAAAACTACTCACCAACAAAAATAATCAAAAATAACTCAAGCTTAATTCAACATGTAGGTTTTAGGTGTAAAGTTCTCGTCACTACAAATTAATCAAGCCCAAACACTAGATAACTACAGTAAATCGTTGAGGAGTTCCCTTGACTGTCTTTCGGCTTCATCAGATCGACTCGAGACCTTCATGAAATTGTAGCGCTTTCATGTACATATGAAAACATTAACAAACACACTAGTCGTCCCTACAATTTTCGAAAGTTGCCCTTGATTTCTCCGAGATGCCATCATCAAATCCTGGTGATCCTCTTAAAAGGACCCCACTGCGCATATCTACTTTACAACAAAAAAAGAATTACCAAAATCGGCCCATAAACGACGAAAAAATCGCTGAACAAACATAAAAAAAGCATATATACGGTCGAATTGAGAACCTCTTTCTTTTTTGAAGTCGGTTAAAAACATGCTAGGTTATTTTTTATTCGGCGGAAAGGAGGAGATATGCTGAATTTTATTAGGATCATCATCAATTTCCAAGAGACTAATATGATGAAAGACTAACAATGAGTGGAAGAGGTTGATGTTTAAGTATTTTTCATCTTTTATGTAGTCCCATACTGGAAATTAAGGGGTGAGAAGACTCGAGTGCTAGTTTTAACTGAGCACTAATAACTGCAAATGCAAATTTAATACCACTTTCTTTTTTGTAATGCTCTCACTCTTGCGATGAGTCTTAATTTTTCACAGGTATCAAGTCCTAGTATTGGTGTAACTTTTTCTTGAACAATCTTGAATACAATAAGTGTTGATTCATTTTTTATGTTACATAGTAGCTATGTTTCACCTAGAACTGTCATTTTATCTTCTGTATAGCTTATAAATTTTTTTGTCCGGCTTGGTTTTAGGGTTCCCTTTGTTTTATCCATCAAATGTTTTGGTAATACATTGCATTCTGCCCCCATATCAAGTTTAACAGTAAATTTCACATCACCAACTTATATTTCTTTTAGCCAGGTTTTCTTTCCTCCCAAACTTATGATAGATATGTACACTTCATCCTCAGAATCTGAGCTCTCTTCTAACGCATTCACTTTTTGTTTAATGTAGTATTGTTTCTTAGACCAGACTTAGAGCCTACCTAAACATCGGTTACTCACCTTTGACAAGAGTGGCAACAATCTTCTGCTATTACAATATTAATAGATACGGCATGTTGAAATTTTGAATATTGAAAAAAAATGCTGTGGCTAAAGTAAAAGAGGTATTTGATTGAAAATTTTTTGGGGGCTTAGGTAATCATTAGGTACATCAAGTTAAATTTTATGTTGTATGGTGGTAACCACATTGTATATGTTTGTTTTTTATGTTTATTTATAATTCTTTCTTTGTTGGAAAGTAGATATTGCAAGAGTGGTCCCATGATAAGCAGACCCGGATCTGATGATAGCATCCCAGAGAAATCGAGGGGAACTTTCGAAAATTCTAGGGGCGACTAGTGCGTTTGTTGTTGTTTTCATTAAGTATAATTATAAAAGCACTACAAATTACACGACACAACGAATGACAGCGGAGGGAACTCCTCAAAGATTTACGGCAGTTATCTTGTGTTTGGGATTGATTAATTGGTAGTGACGTGAACTTTACACCTACATGAGTTGAATTGAGCGCCATCTGGCGAGTAGTTTTTGAGCTATTTCTGCTTGTCGATATTGAAGATGGTATTTTTGTAAAAAGCAATTATATTGACATTATTGACACTGTTTTAATATGTCAAGGATGATTATTGTGATTAATTTCGGACGTAAAACTTGAAAACTCTTCAAAGAAGTTTTCAGGATAAAATTGGTCAATAACTTCTAATACTCGTTCGTAAGATTGTTCTTGTTCTGATGGAGGCGACAAACAACCACTTCGCAAAGAGTCAATCGATTCATTATCTGGAAGAAATACGAGTTGTTGGTCAGAAAACGGAACGCGGTCCCTTATTGCTCGTTGATTTAATTTAATATCTTTCTTTGGTCTGAAGGGACCACCGTCTCTGTAATATTTCAGGCATCCTCTTTGACAGTTGGGTACTGTTAGGAATTGCCAATTCAGCAGAATAGTATTACATATCTTTTTGTAACCCTTCCAACAACAGGACAATATTTGGTCTCGCTTTAATATATTTTCTAATATGGTTATTACACTGCTCGACAGCTTTATTTGTTTTATGTGGTTCTCCAAATGTGTACCAAATTCCAGCAAGGTTCGAATTTTGAAGACAAGAATGTACGAAGTAGTTGTTGAATTTTGTGGCTTTTGCTAAGTGAGCGAGCATTTCCTAAAAAAGTGAGCATGGCTGTTTTAGGGTAGACACACACTGCAATAAGGCTAAATTCAGGGGGTAATCTTGCAAATGGGTCAAGCTTCGGCTGAGACCTAAACATTCATTTTATGCTCTATGGCTGGAAAACGTAGCGTCTGGTGTCGCTTAAATTTACATGGGACCAAAGGTGAAGGATGAAGCTCTATCTTTCAATTTAAAAATAATAATCAAAACATACATACATAAAGATGCAGTCGAATTGAGAACCTCCTCCTTTTTTGAAGTCAGTTAAATAGCCTTTTGATCTACCGAACATAGGCGCTTCGTAAAGGGAATGTGCACTGTTACAAATCCCACTTGCCCTGCTCTAATCTCAACGGCCAGTGCACACCAACCAGTTATTTTTCAGTCCATCGGTTCCTTGCAAAACATCTATATATACAGCCCTGTTTCGTAACTTTTTCACATTGTCCGTCTGTCAGTCAAACCGTGAGGTGTTTCTGTGGTTTTGATTATTTCGTGAAATATGCGGGTATGTTTTTCTCGGCTTGTAAATTTTATGAGAATCTGGCAGTTCAGCATAAATGGGTCTGTTTTCTAGAGTAAATTATTTAATTATAAGTAATAATGTCACTTAAAGTAGATATTGATTTGCAGTTAATATGTCTGTGGTGTGTGATCCTCGCCGCCTCGGTGAGGTCTCAAGATCTGGATTACTACGCCCCCCAAACTTTTAGACAAGTGAGTCGTAACCCTTGGTTTAAATTAAAATAATATAGGGCAAACTGAGGAGTAATTGGCCACCGTTTTGTAATTGGTCACTTGATATTGTGTTTTAATTATTGTATGATAGCTACACTACCTTTAAAAAGTGTACAGAATTACCCAATTATCTAGCTGTTATATTAATTAATTATTCTTATTAAAAACATTGAAATTTCAAGTGGCTAATTACTTAACGTAGGCCAATCACACCTCAGTTTCCCCATAATACAACATACAGGGTGTGGCGTAATCTATACTTATAATAAATCTGTAGAGAGGTCAATTCTGTACATTAAATATATTTCCAAAATAACTATCAGGGGGTGATTAGGGATCGATACTGATGCCAAAAATGCAATCAGTAAAATTTTTGTCTGTCTGTCTGTCTGTCTGTCTGTCGGATGTATAACCGTTATAGAAACAAAAACTACTCGACGGATTTTAACGAAACTTGGTACAATTATTTTTCATACTCCCGCGCTGGTTATAGTATACTTTTCATCACGCTACAATCAATAGGAGCAGAGCAGTGAAGGGAAATGTTGGGGAAACGGGAGAAGTTACTCCATTTTTTAAGCTTCCGTCGCGTGTGCAACCTTAATGGTTAAAGCTACACAGAAATCATGTATGACGGAAATGTTCTCCTTAAAATTATATAAAAAATATTCCACGACAGCATATTATTATGTCTATCTTTTATGGTTGACTCACAATAACACGTGTAACTCCCGATAGCTTAGCAGTTCGAAGCTTTCTGATTAAGTATACCTATATTTTATCTACTCTTACGTTTATGACACTTAAGTGGGTGAAATAAAGGGGTGAAGTTTAAACGAAATTCACGCGGGCGAAGCCGCTGGCAAAAGCTAGTGAATGGATAATACGGTACCTACGTGTAGAGGGCATCATGCCGGTTCAGATAAATACATGTTATGTTCAGTAAAAGTCCTTCCGTTTCCGAGATATTCGACGTTTTCAAAGTTTAAAAAAAAAATTCCACCCTTCCCCATTCTTTTTGGCGCCAGGACTACATATACATTTTTTGTATCTCTTTTTTAGATATTACTCCTGGATAGATGTGCTATCGAATGTCATCAATTATTTTTAACCCCCTACGCAAAAGAGGGGTGTTATAAGTTTGACGTGTCTGTGTGTGTGTGTGTGTGTGTCTGTGTGTCTGTGGCATCATAGCTCCCGAACGGATGAAGCGATTTCAATTTAGTTTTCTTTGTATTAAAGGGAACTTACGGGCGCGTGTTTTTAGATATGTTTGATGAAAATCAGTTGAGCCGTTTAAAAGTTGTTGGGGTTGAAAGTGGGGAAGAATTATCACTCTGTCCCTTTGTGGCATCATAGCTCCCGAACGGATGAAGCGATTTCAATTTAGTTTTTTTTGTATTAAAGGGAACTTACGGGCGCATGTTTTAAAATATGTTTGATGAAAATCGGTTGAGCCGTTTAATAGTTGTGGGGGGTGAAAGCGGGGAAGAATAGCCGTATGTATGCAAATATACTCGTGTGAGGTCTCAAATGATAGCGTACAGTAAGAGAATATTTATAACTGAATCCAGAATGTTCTTACCTATAAAAAGTATAAAATAAAAAATTAAATTAAAAATTAAAAAAAAACCCCGACACAAACATTTAAAAACTAAAAAATAATATCTTTAAAAGTAATACGTCGCGTTGGGGGACCGCTCCATTTACTTCTAACTTTAACACAAAAAAATATTGATAAATGATAAGGTAGGCATGTGATACTTATGAAAAAAAAACGTAGATAATGAATAGTTAGATGCGGTCCCCCAACGCGACGTATTACTTTTGAAGAAATGAAAGGTTATTTCAAACTTAATTATTATAAATATAAACTGCTTGGATAATAGTTGCTTCAGTGCTATCTACATACATTTATAACTGTGAGTAGGAAAAAAATCCATGGGAGTTTCTTGCCAATTTGTCTAAGATCAATATTACATTAAAACCAACTTTGAATAAAATTAATTTCATTTTATTATCAGTTGGTACGCGTAGGTCGATTTATTGGATACTTTGACGACCGGGATGGCGCAATGGTTAAAACGTTGGATCGCTGTTCTGAGGGTCCTGGGTTCGTTTCCCAGCCAGGCGGAAATTTGAATGATGAGTTTGAATTTCCGTTCTCGGTCTGGGTGTGTGTCCTTATCTTGTGTGTTGTCCATGGCACCCACGACACAGGGAATCCTAGTGTGGGGCTATGAGTGTGTAGCGTTATTATTATTATTATACTTTATGGACTAAAAATACCTTTTAAGAGAGATATCATACATATGAAATTCCCTTTAGATTGTTGGAGGGAAACTAATTATAATATAGGCCATAGCAATATTATAATTAGGGCAATAGCAGTTTATCTTATCTTATTCTTAATCTCTATACATATAGTAGTATAATAATACTATATATTAAGTGTTTTTTTTTTTATTTAAATCGGTTAACAAAAAAAGAAGTTATGTCAGTCATCACGTAACAATTAATATAATGTTGCAGGAAAACGTCTGTCGGGTCACCAATCCAGAGAATCTAAATCCAGAGATATAAATAACTTTTAACAAAATAGACTTTAATGCTGAAAAGTAAAAATCGGTTCAGTTAAACGCGGTTAATATTCATAAATCCTTCTTCTAAATCTGGTAAACACGATGCTGAAAACCGTATCAAAATCGGTTCAGCCAAACAATATGCCTAAAACCTTCTCCTAAGCCTGACAAATACTATGCTGAAAACCGCATCAAAATCGGTTCAACCAAACGCGAGATAATCGCACACAAATATACATACATACAGTTCAAACTGAGAACCTCCTTTTTTGAAGTCGGTTACTAAAATAACATAGGTACGTTGCAAGACAATGCCGGCTGGGTTTGCTAGTGTTAATATAAAACCCATTAAAGTTCTTGACACGTTACATAGAAAAAATGAAATTTATTAAAAGGTGTATAATAAAGTGCGTCGGCACAGCAAGAAAATTGGCCTAAAAGCATAATTATCTAGGAATTTTAAATTCCAGTAATCAATCGAAAGTAAAATCGGTGAGCGTAGATTGCTTCTAAGATATCAAATACAGTAACATGATAACACAGTTTCGCACATAGTTAGGAAATCGTCGGTCTTGCGCGACGTGTTCAGTCGTGCGTGAACAAATTAACCGAGATCCAGACATGTCAGTTAATTAAAATAGTTCAATTAACTAATTCGATGACGTGTGCGCGTGTTTTGCTATTGTTAGTACATCGATTTATATTATAAAACGATGTACGAGTTCTTAAAGTTCTTAGTCAAATACTAAAGATATAGTGCAGTTTCAAGTTAAAGGCAATTTTCATGTTGACCAGTGTTATTATCCTTATTTTTTCGCGGCACACCAAATTGTTTGCCATGGTACACCGTTTACAAAACACTGGCTAGGGTTAAATTTCCGGCCGGGGTAGATATTTTTTTTTGACGGATAAATAATTGTAACCGATTCGTGTTAGTAATGTTATTTGTGTTGTTCATATACGTATCAGTTCAGTTCGAGTTAACTTTATCTATTATCGCAGGTTAGGCCAGCGCTATTCCAGCCCATGGACCAACCCTGGAATATGGCTACGTCACAAGATAGAGTAAGAAATACTTTATCCCTAAACCTAGTATAGATACCTGTAAAAGGAAATGAATAGTAGAAAATGTGACCTATAATTCAAGATTATTTTAGTAAAATAGTAGGATGTATTTCTAATAGTTTGTTTTAACTTTTTCTGAAATAAGTTGTTTTAAGTTTTTCTGATCTTGTTTATATTTTTTTGATAATATCCATGTTACCGTATTATTTTAATAAACGAGCATTAAAAGCATTATTCAGTCAACCAAATAGATTATTCATTATACTGTGGGGAAGTTGTATTATTGAAAGACTACTCGATTGATTATAATTTATTACTGCAAGATGAATACTGTGACAACCCTGGCGTATCTACCTCGCTAAACAATAAACAATAGGGGCCATAAACATGTCAGGCGAACAATAGAACAATAGCGCGCGGCCGTCTCGAAAGTACGCGGACGACGCTTCGACCTTACGGCAATAGTCATAAGGGCAAAAGTCGATTGCAAGGAACGTACTCGAACCTCATTCTAAACGGTACCGGAATTAGCAGGAATATTCTGGATTGACATGAATGGTGCGTGAGTGGTATAAAAAGGGGCACTCGGTCAACTGCGGGCATTCTAGTTTCGAAAGCGAAACCAGGAAGATACCAGCGATACCTACGAGCGATACCAGTGAGAAGTGAAGTGATTTCTACGAGCGATATAGTGTTCGACGAGTGTGTTTACGAGTACCTAAGTCCAGAGTGTTTTGGTGTATACTGTGTAAATAGTGTAATTTGTGTATGTACGAGTACAATAAAGTCTTTGGGGTACATTTTGGCTTTCCCCAGTGAAAGTCCCATATAAATCTAAGCCTGCAACTTCGCGCATAGGAGTTTTTCCCGCGTGAATTCTGACTCCACCAGAATTCCGGGATAAAAAGTAGCCTAAGGCCCGACGCCCATTATCGGCATCGGTCAGGATAAGGATTTTAGGTGATAAAAAGCATTAACGGTACATTAACTGCATGGCAATAAAGTATAAATTTCCATAATATATGATCGTAGTAACAAAAATCTTCGGTATGCTTGAGTCTACTGAATCGGCAGCTTTGAGGATGCTTCGGGATACTTCGGGATCCTTCAGTACTCCGTCGCTCAACGTCGCGTCGTCACCTTCGCCGAAGCAGCACTCGGTGCAGCATGCTTAAGGACGCCTCATCATCCCTAAGGGCGCATTCATGTAGAACGCTGGTTACCGGCGCTGATCTGCCAGCGCTTATCGGTACTGGTCCGTCGAGATAACCTCTACATAAAGCAAGCTTGTATAAGCAGGAGCTGGCTGACAGTCTCTCTGAATCATTGATCTATAGGATTATGGATTAGACACTAGAGCAAAAATAGCGTGCCTGACAAAATTTTAGTGAAAAAAACATGGCCGCTTTTGCTAGTGTTGTGCGCACTACGTGGACGGAAACAGTATCGATATTTAGTTTAATGACTTACGATACAACAGCAATAATACATGTCGTTCGTCTTTTTTTTCATTCATTTAAAAACCAACTCTGAATTTTGGATATAACAATTTGGGTTTTGTAGGGATGTCTTTAGGAAGACACTGACAGGTCTCAGACGTAATACGCGCATGCGAGCTGGCAAGCGCATGGAACATACCTAAGATTTCTTTGTGGTGTCTTCTCTAGTACTTT
Source organism: Hesperia comma (assembly GCA_905404135.1). Lineage (NCBI taxonomy): Eukaryota > Metazoa > Arthropoda > Insecta > Lepidoptera > Hesperiidae > Hesperia > Hesperia comma. The sequence goes on along the minus strand of FR990015.1, from coordinate 16,112,326 downwards.
AGTACATAGTATCAATGGCCTACCCGCGCTTATAGGAGCAGGTCGGAACTTGTCGGCGCTTATCGGCGCTGGTTCGGCACAAAGTATAAAGACTACCTGCGCCGACTACCTGCGCGGATAAGCGCCGATAAGCGCTGGCAGATCAGCGCCGGTAACCAGCGTTCTACATGAATGCGCCCTAAGAACGTTGCAGCATGCCAAGGCCATGCCAATTGCCGACAGTGTGCGCTGGCATGTAGGGATGCCGAAAGATCCCTTTCCTTGCCGATGCCGATAATGGGCGCCGGGCCTATGTGTTGCTCCAGATCCTCCTCTATCTCCCAGTGAAAGTTCCATAAAAATTAAAGCCCGTGACTTCGCGCATAGGATTTTTCCCGTGCGAATCCTGATCCCGCGGGAATTCCGGGATAAAAAATAGCCTAAATGTTGCTCAGGAATCTCCGCTATCTTCCTGTGAAAGTCCCATAAAAATCCGTTCAGCCGAACCGGAGATTAGCGCGCACAAAGAGACAAACAGACAACCTTTTTTTTTAATTTTAATAATTACTTTTTTTTAGATTGTTGTTCTAGTACTCTTTCTTAACCTCCCTATAGATTTTGTTTTGTCACTTAAGTCAACTTGAATAAACACTGTAGGTACCTCTAATTGTACCAACGTTACAATTAGATTTTTGCACCCTTTGCTGGCTTTTTTTTAAAATACTGAATTTACATTGAAGATTACTTATTTAACTATAATAATTTTTAAATATGGGGTTAAAATCATTTTCAGTTTAGTCAGAAAGTTACCTTAAAAAATTACAAATTTCCGCATTCATTTGTGTTTTTTAGGGTTCCGTACCCAAAGGGTAAAACGGGACCCTATTACTGAGTTTCTTTTCCTAACAAAATATCAAAAAACTGAGAAACACGTATTCTATTAATTTAAGTGATAACCCTTTGTTGCAAGTTTGAAGCAAATCGGACGACGTTATAAAAAAAATCCATACAAACTTTAGCCACCTATCCCTAGGGAACCTTAATATTATTCGAAAAAAAAGTACCTTATAATAGACACCAGTATATCCTACTAATCCTATCCTACTATCCTACTTCCTACTAATATTATAAATGTGAAAGTTTGTGTATTTGTTTGTTTGTTTGTTACTCCTTCACGCAAAAACTACTGAACCGATTTTCATGAAATTTGGCACACACATAGAGGGCAACTTAGATTAACATATAGGATATTTTTTATCCCGGAATTCCCGCGGGATCAGGATTCACGCGGAAAAAACTCCAATACGCGAAGTCGCGGGCTTAGATTTTTATGGGACTTTCACTGGGGTTAGAGAAGGTTCTAGAGCAACACATAGGCTACTTATTATCCCGGAATTCCGGCGGGATCAGGATTCACGCGGGAAAAACTCCTACGTGCGAACGCGCGGGCTTAAATTTTTATGCTACTTTTATTGCGAGGTAGAGGAGGTTCTGGAGCAATGTATTAGACTACTTTTTCTTCCGGACTTCCCGTGGGATCATGATTCACCTTGATTCGCATGATTCGCCAAGTCGCAGGCTAACATTTTTATGGGACTTTCACTTGGAGATAGAGGAAGTTGTATGCCTATATGTTATTTTATCCCGGAATTCCCGCGAGATCAGGATTCACGAGGTTCAGGATTCACGCGGTAATAACTCATCCCCGGGAACGAGGTCGTGGGTTCAGATGTTTATGGGATTTCAGAGGGACGTAGAGGAGGTTATGGAGCATTATATAAGCTACTTTTTGTTCTGGACCGCCCGCGGGATCGAGATTTACGCGGGAAAAACTCCCTTGAACGAATGAAGTCGCGGGCTCATTAATATCTATATATCGGGATATCTACATATCGGGAATCGAACCGGCTCTATTTCTCATGACCAACTTTAAGTTGTTTTCTCGAGGGTCAGCATCACTTCTGGTCTTTATGTCTTGGACCCGAATGAAAAACTGCCAATATAGTTTAAAAATATATATTTTTTAATTATCGTGGTTAAACTTATGCCTAAAGTTTGGAATTAAAAAACTCGTTTATATCTTAAAGTCTTTTTATTGATTTTCTCAAGATCTAGGTAGGTACATAACGGATTTTTGTGCGGTATGACTAAAAAATCAACTGTTCTTAATTTGTGTGGAGCAATATATTTTATATGCCACTATTTATCTTAGAATTCTCGCGGGGTCGGGATTCACGCAGGAAAAACTTTGTGACACACTGAGTTCCACGCGGGCGGAGCCGCGGGCAACAGCTAGTAGGTAATAACTTTACCGAGTTTCAATTAAATCCGTCCAGTGGTTTACGCGTGATGATCGGTCAGACAGACAGACAGACAATAAATAAAAATTATATATTTTTGAGTTCTATCTCGATATGTAAGTGCCCCTTAGTCGAAATTTAAAAAAAAATATTCAATGTACAGAACTCGTGGTCCTACAGTTTTATTATAGTATAGATTATATTATAACGCAATCATCCATATCGTTAAAATTTACAAATAAATAATGAATTGATTCACATCGCGCTGGAATGCACAAAGTTTCATTAGAATAGTCTATGATGTCACGAAGTTCGGCCGAGGCCGCATTACGGCTAAACCGCCGCGGTTTCTAACCGCGTAATTTTGTGACCCAAGGAAAGCCATGCAAGCGGCCGCACTTGCGGTTTACTCCCGCGACTGATAGTGTATGCGTTTCGGGCGGTTTTGCGGTTTGACAGCTAACCGCTAATTTTGTGACTCAAGGAAAGCCATACAAGCGGCCACATATGCGGTTTCATACCGCGACTGATTTTAAAACCGTGATTTTTTACAGATTTGTTCGCGGTTTGCCTAGGTACATGCGCCAGTAGTCGGCCTTTACTACTTTGTCGAATAAATGTCTCAGACAAAAGAGGATCCGTCGCCTCGTAGTAGTCCGTAGGTCTGAAGGGTCGACTATCAGAATGGTGCAGTTTAGAGGAAGCCTATGTCCAGCAGTAGACGCACAAAGGCTGATGAATGGATGTTGATGATGATTTATAATTATTAATAGTTACTATTATACTGTCTTTGAGACAAATTGTCGTGTAACAAGCTGAGCTCTGTGAACAAAATAGCCGAGTTCTGGATTTTTGTTTGTAGACATAATTACTAAAACCAATTAAATATAAGTAACGTGAGCCATTCGCTGCTACCTACAAAATACTACGACTTTAAGTATTTGAGATATACCTACATCCCAACTCTTTCTCGTGCTAGTAAAATATGGTTAGGTCATATCTATTGTTTTTATATCCCTAGTTTACAGAAACGAAAAATGACAATGACAGCATTAACCCTAGAGTAGTCGCGAATTTCCATGGAACGTTAGTAATCGCGTGGGGAGCATTTTTTCGCCCATGTTCAAACATATTTTTTTTGCTTATTATAATTATATAAATTTACAAAAAGGGAAGACTGAAACGTAAACTATCAGGAAGTAACATTTATTATAGTTTTGTACTTAGTAGCATATACTATATTATAAGCTATTTTTTCACTTTTAGCATATCTAATGTTTACCTTAAAATACGTTAAAAAAAGAAAAATTATAAAACTTAGTAACAAAATTAAACGTTTTCAGTATCTACAATTATAACCTCTCGTGAACTTTAACTTATTAGTCCTGCCACATGAATATAAAATGTTTGTTGCACAGTAACTTTGTGTCTATTGCACCCTTTTTTGGTAATTTTGTTTTAGGATGGACATCCTTTACATACATACATGTGTATATACCTACATACTGCTGTGGACGGCAAAACATTCATAGCGCGAGCACTCTACGGTTAATCTTCTGACGTCGCGTCAGCGAGTAGACAGAAACCACAGAGTACCTATCTACATAAACTGTCTTCTACGGTGTTGAGTTATGTGTTGTAGTTGTCACTGTTTTGTATTTACTCTTACTATTATGGTCGCTAATGCATCCAAATATACCAGATCCATTTACAAAAACACATTAATTTACATTTTATAGTTTTTAAACAAAAGATTATGCAGAGAAAGTGTGGGTATGATGATTATGAATATGAAAATTTTCATCTGATCGCCCATGATTATCATTAATTGTTTATTTCACTAACTCTCAAGAACTGTATGATAACAAGCACTTTTTTGGTAAGGTAAAATGGTCGACCAGCCACATTTTTCGGACAAAGTTCCTATTAAGTTTAGGAATGGAGCATTTCTACATACTTTTTATCTCTATGGTCGCGGTTTTGATTCGTAGTGTGTGCGCTTCGCGCGGTTGCGCGGTTTCGCGGTTTACAACCGCGGGAAAAAAACCGTAATGCGGCCTAAGCCTAAAGAATAATATTTCATTCCATATTTAGATAACGTAATAATATTAGTCTCCAAGTTGATATTCGATGCATTATTATTTCGTCACTTTATTCGAAGATATAGATGTGAAATATATGTATTTTACATACATATATGAGTCTAACATGTAGTCCTTTTATTGTTCGGGCAATCATTCGCACGCGTTTATAGATTTAAAAACAATCGATAATTCGAGTTCAAAGTAACATCACTAGTTCACGTGTCACAACCCTACCCATCCCTTCCCGGCCTCTTACCTGCATCTTTACCTCATTCTTTTATTGTGCGCGCACCGGAACGCACGCGTTCCTTCCTTGCAAATAATGCCGAAACGTACCGCTGAGGAATTGATTTTACATTATAAACAAAAGATAAGAAAGCTGGAAACTAAAAAAGTTAAACCGCGTAAAAGAGTTATTGTATACTCGGATTCGTCAGAAGCAGAAGGTAAGCTTTCTATTGTTTTTTATTAGTACAGTGTGTTAAATATTTTATATACGTAAAATTACTGAAGCTTTAGAGTTTCCCGTGAGGCAACCAATAAAGCAAGTTCAGCCGTCGAGTTAACCGTGAGTTAACCGATAGGTATTAATAAATGTGAGCATTTGAGTTGTCCGTGAGTCAACCCGTTTGCATAATTATTTAAGAACTACCCTCTTTCAATATTTTTTTTCTTACGATAAAAATATCTTCATTCAGATATTGAAACCAACGCTGTCGAATCCAGCAATGAACTGAACCTAATAGAACACAATCCCAATGGGGTAGATCAGCAACCAGCTCAAATGGAAAACCATGAGGAGGCTCCGCTCCAAGATATCGTGGTACCGGTAGACCCCGATTTGTTGACGGCTTTGGGAGACGTGCTACCAGAACAGGTCATTTACGGGCCAGATATACACCCGGACTTAGCCCAAAGATGGGCTCCAATACTCCGGAAGGGTCTGTTAGACAAAGATCTCAAAGAAAAACTTTTTAGAGATTATGTGGCCCCGAATAATTGTAAGCTTTTTAGAGCACCTACTTTAAATCCAGAAATTGCAGCAGCGGTTTCTGAATTTGCCCGAGCACGGGACAAGAAAATTGAAAATTCCCAACAACAATTGGGTATGGGTTTGACTGCCATAAATAAGGCCATGTCTATTTTGCTTACTAGCGAAAATAAGGTACAAGCTATAAAATATCTATCAGATGCTTGTAGGTTATTATCTGATTTACACTCTCTAGAGACCCAAATTCGAACAAAATCTTTGACACAAGGATTGGAGAAATCCTTTTCGAATGTTATTCAAGACTGTGAAAGGGATGAGATGCTTTTTGGTATTAATTTATCTGAGAAAATTAAAGCTTCGAAAGCTATCGAGAAACAAGGTGCCCAAATTAAAAAACCAGAGGCTAGGTCCTTAGCCGGTCCATCTACGTCTCGCTCAACACGGCTCCAGGGAAACTGGAAGAACCCTGCTCGCTCAACAAAGGGGGGGCGAGGAGGGTCAAGGAGAACCCCCTACCAGAATCCGAAACCACTATCTTTGCAAAACAGCTTTACCCCGAACAGAATTTGGAACAAACCACCTCGTGCAGGCCCTCGGACGTAGAGGTACATGCTGGTCGACTAAAATATTTTTATAATTGTTGGTGTAACATTACAACTAATAAGGTCATTTTAAAATGGATTCGAGATGGTTACCAAATTCCTTTTAGCAAAAAAGTTACTTATACAAATGAGAAATAGTCGTCAGAGTTGGTTACCCAATGAGCAAAATCAAATGACTAAAGCTATTCAAAATTTACTTAACTTAAAAGCTATATCTATTTGTAAACCATCTCGAAACCAATATATATCTGACATATTTCTAGCACCTAAGTCTAATGGTGATTTCAGATTCATTTTAAATTTAAAATCGCTGAATAAATTTATACAAAAAACACATTTTAAAATGGAGGATTACAGAACAGCTGCCATGATAATATCGAAAAATTGTTACATGGCGACAATTGATCTAAAGGAATCGTATTTATTAGTTCCAATTAAGCCCGACCATAAAAGATTTTTAAGATTTCAGTTTAAAAATACTGATTCAAAATTAATTACATATGAATTTAATGCAATGCCATATGGTCTTTCTACTGCCCCTAGAACTTTCACAAAAATTTTAAAAGTTGTCGTAGGTTATTTAAGAAGTCAGGGCTTTAAATCGGTTGTTTATCTGGATGATATTTTATGCATAGGTTCGGACTTCGAAGAGTGCCAAAACAATGTTAAAGAAACACGGCGGCTTTTAGAATGTCTAGGCTTCATTATTAATCAAGATAAAAGTAATCTACGTCCCGATACTAAATGCAGATATTTAGGTTTTATTTTTGACTCCATGGACATGTCCATCCGGTTGCCAATGGAAAAGAAACACTATATTTTTAATCTTATTAAGAAATTTCTCAACCTGCCCCGGTGTTCCATCAGGGAGTTCGCTCATTTGATTGGGGTATTAACGGCTGCATGTCCGGCTATTAGTTATAGCTGGATGTATACAAAACTTTTAGAGAGGGAAAAATATCAAGCTTTACTCAGATGCGGTAATAATTATAAAGCTAAATTTGCTCCATCTATATTAAAAGATTTACTTTGGTGGTTTAAAAATATTTACATGTTAAAAAATAAAATAGAAAAACCAAAATTCACTTTAGAAGTTTTCTCTGATGCGTCCAGATATGGCTGGGGTGCATTTTGTAATCAAGTGAGAACCGGTGGTAAATGGAAGGTTGAAGAAAGGCAGTTTCATATAAACTATTTGGAACTTAAGGCAGCATTTCTTGCAATAAAATCGTTTGCTAAAGACTTGTCTAATTGTGCAATTTTGTTGAGATGTGATAACACCACCGCGGTAAGTTACATTAATCGTATGGGTGGAATCCAATTTCCACATTTGAACGCTATTACTAGAAATATTTGGCAATGGTGCGAGAAGAAAGGAATATGGTTGTATGCGTCATACATTAATACTAACGAAAACGTAGAAGCAGATCAAGAATCACGAAATAAAAATGCTGATACCGAGTTAGAAATCTCGGATACCACATTTAGGTATTTTACGAGCATATTAGGAAGACCAGATATTGATCTCTTTGCTTCTCGCGCCAATGCTAAATGCGATAGGTATATTTCATGGAGGCGAGATCCAGACTCTTGCACTGTTGACGCGTTCACTATTAATTGGAATCCATATTTTTTTTATGCTTTCCCTCCATTTCCTCTAATTTTAAAGTGTCTTCAAAAGATAAAGGCTGATATGGCTGAAGGCATCTTCGTATTTCCATATTGGCCTTCTCAGCCATGGTTCCCTATTTTGAGAGGCATGTGCTCATCAAAAATACTATGCTTCGATGCAAATAAACACCTGTTAAATTTCTCTTGCAGGCCTCAAGTAAAATTTACCCTGGGTGTCGCGAAGCTCTCAGGGAAAGTTTCCTAAGGGAAGGAACCCCGGAAGAAGCTTTAGACATAATGTTGTCTTCTTTAGCACAAAATACGCTGCAACAGTACAATTGTACATATAAGTTATGGTGGAAGTTTTGCGAAAAGCTTAATTTAAATCCGTTGAATAAGTGCAAAGAATCTCTAATTCTATCATTTTTTACAGAGATTTTCGATAACGGTGCAGCATATGGTTCTCTCAATAATCATAGATCTGCTTTGGCTTTATTATTAGGTTGGGATCTCAGTAGTAGTAATTTAATTACTAGGTTTTTTAAGGGAGTGTATAAATTAAGACCAGCTCTTCCTAAATATACAGGGTGTCCCGTAACGAATGGATAATACGGAACCTACGTGTAGAGGGGATCATGCCGGTTCAGATAAATAAATGTTATGTTCAGTAAAAGTCTTTCCGTTTCTGAGATATTCGACATTTTCGAAATTTTAAAATTATTCCACCCTTCGCCATTCTTTTTGACGCCAGGACTACAAATGAAGACATTTTATGTATCTGTTTTTTGGATAGTACTCCTGGATAGATGTGCTATTGAATGCCATCTATTATTTTTATAACAAAAGCACAGATTCTTTTTAAATTAAGATTTAATACCAACTTAACGTTTTTTCATATTTCATTCTTGACTTTTACTCTGCTGTGGTTAAAAAAAAATGTATGGTGGCTTGAATGCCAATTTAAAAAAAAACTAGCCCATTTCACCCAGATTCTGAAATGGTATGTTACAGGGTATAATCCACCTTTAGATTTTAAATTATTTTGTTTTATAAGGAGGTAGACCCCATTTTTATGATACTACAAGTTAATTCCAAAATTTGATTTGTTACCTTAATAAGCTTCAAAACCATCCAAATTCTCTTGATTCATCATTATTGGTCAAAACAATAATTTTGAAGCCTTATACCACTAGAATATTACTAAGTCTGGTTACTCTGGTACCACCAAAATAAAGAGAGCAAATAGCCTCTTACCCTCTAATAGCGAAGAGAGCAAATAACCTTTGAACACTCATTAAAAATAACTATTAACTAAAAAATAACCAAAATAATTCAAAATCGAGATAACTCAAAAACCACTCGCCAGGTGGCGCTCAAATGTATAACGGACCACATGACAGGCACTAGGTACCAGGGACCAGACAGCAGTCTCTATTTTTCGAATGGCGAAAGAATTATCGAAATCGGTTCACCCAGTACGAAGTTCTGAGGTAACACACATAAGAGAAAACACATGATACGAATTGAAAACCTCCTCCTGTTTTTGAAGTCAGTTAAAAATACTTATCAACGGAAATTATCATTTGATTGCTTTATTTAGTTGCTGAAACTAACAATTTCAAGGGGTTTAAATATTAAGTAGGTAATGAAGTAAAATAAGCTCAAATCTCTTAAATTAGAGCACATGTTTTGCTCTCTTGACAAATAAGGGACAGTCGAGTGAATTGGGATGGTTTTGAAGCTTATTAAGCTAACAAACCAAATTTTGGTATTAACTTGTAGTATCATAAAAATGGGATCTATCTCGTTTTAAAAGAAAATAATTTAAAATCTAAAGGTGGATTATACCCTGTAACATACCATTTCAGAATCTGGGTGAAATGGGCTAGTTTTTTTTTAAATTGGCATTCAAGCCACCATACATTTTTTTTTAACCACAGCAGAGTAAAAGTCAAGAATGAAATATGAAAAAACGTTAAGTTGGTATTAAATCTTAATTTAAAAAGAATCTGTGCTTTTGTTATAAAAATAATAGATGGCATTCAATAGCACATCTATCCAGGAGTACTATCCAAAAAACAGATACATAAAATGTCTTCATTTGTAGTCCTGGCGTCAAAAAGAATGGCGAAGGGTGGAATAATTTTAAAATTTCGAAAATGTCGAATATCTCAGAAACGGAAAGACTTTTACTGAACATAACATTTATTTATCTGAACCGGCATGATGCCCTCTACACGTAGGTTCCGTATTATCCATTCGTTACGGGACACCCTGTATAAGTACATGAGATCCACAGATTGTGCTCAATCATATAGCACAGTGGAAGCCCCATAATACGATTTCTATAGAGCAACTGACAAAGAAAGTTACTATTTTGTTGATTTTATGTACGGCACACAGAGCTCAAACTTTGTCCTTAATAAAAATTAATAATATTAAGATAAACTCGAATGACATTACTATTTTAATAACAGATTTAATTAAAACTTCATGTGCAGGGCGCTCACAACCAATGCTGACTCTTCCTTATTTTAATGAAAATAAAGATACATATATATAATCTATAATTACAGTAGCTGGACATATCCAGCTACTGTAATTATAGATTATATATCTCGAACGGAACATTTGAGACCAAATAATACGGGACACTTATTGTTGACGTGGAGGCCACCCCACAGAGCAGCGTCGAGCCAGACGATCTCGCGCTGGGTGAAGCAAGTCCTGGCGGAGAGTGGCGTAGACGTGGCGACGTTTGGTGCGCACAGCGCGCGCCACGCCGCCACGTCCGCGGCCAGCCGCGCTGGCGTCTCTCTGGACGTCATTAGGAAGACTGCGGGCTGGACTCCATCTTCAAGTACATTTGCTAAATTTTACAATAGACAAATAGTAGACAGTAACCATTTCGCGAAATCTGTATGCTTACAGGACCCAATATAGCGCCCTACTTCCTTTAGAGGTCCCTGTGATTGTAATTTAATAAGTATTATTTTTTCTTGTTTACTAAGTTAAAATTTAATGATTTATGTTTTTTCTAAATAAATGGTGTTCATTCCAGTGGCGCTTTCTTTCCACCTTATATTAGAACGTTCCGGCAAAACTAATCTCTAAACATCTACATGTTAGACTCATATATGTATGTAAAATACATATATTTCACATCTATATCTTCGAATAAAGTGACGAAATAATAATACATGATCAAACGAACTTCCAAGTGAAGTTCGATCAGTATTATATGAGTCACTTTATTCGAAGATATAGAGGCCCACCCAGCCCAACCCAGAATAGTTTTGCCTCACGACTCACTTTTGATCTCTGAAGAATGAGGTAAAGATGCAGGCAAGAGGCCGGGAAGGGATGGGTAGGGTTGTGACACGTGAACTAGTGATGTTACTTTGAACTCGAATTATCGATTGTTTTTAAATCTATAAACGCGTGCGAATGATTGCCCGAACAATAAAAGGACTACATGTTAGACTCATATATGTATGTAAAATACATATATTTCACATCTATATCTTCGAATAAAGTGACTCATATAATACTGATCGAACTTCACTTGGAAGTTCGTTTGATCATGTATAATAACTCAGAAAGTCTAAACCTAAAATTCCATCAGCCTTTAATGGTATGTTATCGAAAACATGAAGCTTGATATTAAAGTCAACACAGCGATGTTCATCACGATGAGTCAAGCATAAATCAACAAGTCCAGTTGAACGAATCTGACCCCCAATACCATTTATGGTCGTCTCATTCCTAATTAGTGTACTGTTGCTAGGTAATGCATCGCACTTTATAACGGACAAAGAGGCACCAGTATCTATTAACCAAAATATTTTATACTAGAGAACCGCCCGCGCTTCGCTTCGGGACCCGTAGGTAACAGCCGCGTAGGTCTCGCTCCCGTAGGAATTTAGGCTAAAAAGTAGCCTACTACTCGCTCTCTTCACTCCATCCTGTCTGAGGTGTGTGGAGCCCTCGGGACAGTTAGTTCCCCTTTGGGGGTGTCTCTCGCGGCCCGTTTTGGCCTGTGGGGCCCATTGGATATCTTGTCCGTGAAGCTCCAGAGTAGGGTCCCGCCTGTTGAGGTATCCTCCTATGTTCACGGCCTGCGTCTTCCCGACATTCACCGACAGTCTCCACGCGGCGAGCCATTCGGGGAGGGCATCAAGCGCACGCTGCATCTTGACGATGGCGTGGGTTCTATTCAGCGACGTGGTGATGTACGCCACGTCATCGGCATACAGGGCAAGCGACGCCCCCCCTGCCGCCGGGATGTCGTCGGTGTAGCAGGCGAGGCAGACCGGGGACAGGCAACTCCCTTGCGGGCGGGCAGGCAACTACCATCGGGCGCTCGGTGGATTCGGCGTCTTCAACCACTACTCTGAAGCTTCTCTTTTCGAGGAAACTGGAGATCACCTTAACGGCACTCCGTGGCGCCGACGACTGCGAGATCTTGTAGAGAAAGCCGTCGTGTCGTGCCAAACACGGTCGAACGCCTTTTCCATGTCGAGGAAAATACTGCACACACGCGTTCTCTCTTATTCAGAGCCGCGGTAACGGTGTGAAACACCCTCGACAGTGTAGCCGTGCTGTTCAGCGGCATCAAAAAGTAGCCTTCCACTTCTGTTGGCAGCTAGGCTATTCCACCCCGGATGCTTGCAGTTCCAGTCGCCCGCGCCCACACTTGCGGACATCAGCCAACAGGATAGTGCCAGCGGGCGGGCGGTACACTGAATACAGCCGGAGCGGGGAGTTCTCGAGGCAGAGCTAAAGTAGCCTATTACATTTGCCTATGACTTTAGTAAATTACATGTAGTATTTGATAGCGTAATTCAGTACTTGCAAATGAATTTTATTAACGCCATCTATTAGGAACTCCGAAAATAAATATCTAGCAACTAACAAAACATCGATCTTCCCATGGGAATGGGATGTTTTTCCGCGGTAAAAAGTAGCCTACGTCACTCTCCACCCTCCTAACTATCCCCACACACATAAACCTTACCATATAATAGCTTTGTTGCGACGTGAAAGCGTCACAAACAAACAAACAAACAAACAAACACACTTTCACATTTATAATATTAGTAAGGATTTCCTAAATACAATACAAAAACTTTGGCTTTACCAGTTAATGTTAAAATATTATGTTAGATCGAAAAACTGCATCTCATTCGGTTTTTGCACCACGGAATCATTCCTATCACTTTCGTCATTATAAAACGCTCTATGATTACTATGAGTTTGTTAACTCGAATAATTCTCGTTTGAATAATATGCAAATATCAAGATTTTATTTCGTCATTTAATAAACACAATGATGTCAATGTCTCTGATTTTATGCTTTGTTTGGAAGTCAATAATTGAAATTATTCTTTACTTTTTGCGCATAAATTATTTCAATCTTAAGTAGTTTATTTTTTATGATATCTCCTTGAAACCGTGACTGATCTTTCTTAACTAAATATTTACGTATTAATTTAAGTTCTAAGCATTTTAATAATTCATCTTCCAAACCTTTTCACATGAAATATATGAATAATACATACAGTGTACCAATCCGTTAGCGAGATACCGTTGTAGGGGACACGGAATGTAAATTGATACATCAGAATGCGATCTCTCTATTATACATAACATTACAATGTTATAAATCTTACTCACTTATTAATATTATGATCTCTACAGTCTACTTATATTTTCTATTCTTAAACTTTCCCGCTTTACGATACTTATAGGAACCGTGTTTTATATTATGTCGAACCGAAAACTTATCACACTTTATACGTGCACTTATTGACGAAAAAGCGGACGAGCCACCTGATGGTAAGTGGTCATCGTCGCCTATGGACACATCACCATCACCAGTGCAACGCCGGCCCTGAAGGAGAGCTCTTTTTACACCTTTCTGAAGAACCCCATGTCATAGCGCTCCGGGAATACCTCAGAATCAAGCTCATTCCACAGCTTGCAAGTTCGCGGCAAAAATGATCGTGAAAATCGAACTGTAGTCGTTCGCCACGGATCCAAGCGATGTGGATTGAACTTCAATCTTCGGCGAGTGGTGTGATGATGGGACCAAATCGAATAATTCCTCGGAGCACTCACCGTTGTAAAGTCGGTAGAACACACAGAGACATCCTATACCTCTCCTAAGGCTCAGGTGTTCTGACCTGTTAGTGACTCGTGGGCCGTTGACAACTCGAACAGCGCGCTTTTGTACGGCGTCAAATGGATTATGCTGGTATTGTGGCGCCCCTGCCCAGTGTGAGAACAGTACTCCATGTCAGGCCTGACCTGAGCTTTATAAAGCGTCAGTAGATCCCTCGCATTGAAGTACTGCTTCGCCCGGTTCAGGACGACAAGCTTTTTGGAGGCCAATTTGGTCTTAGCTTCCAGATGACACCGATACTGCACGTCGCTCGAAATGTCAACACCCAGAATCCCAACACTTTTATTAACGGTGAGTGCGGTACCCTGGAATTGACGCGCAATGACAAATGGGGTTTTCTTAGCGGAAAACGCGCAAACTTGTGTTTTCGTGGGGTTGAACTCAACTAAATTGAGTCGGCCCCATTCCGAGACTTGCTCCAGAGAGTTCTCGACCAGACAAAACCTTCAACTGATGAAGAAATTGAGTCGGTTTTCGGTCACCTAACTCCTCTCCGGATATAAAAAAGTTATCTTACTTGTTGGGGCTAAGAAGTGTAGAATCGCTTGATCATTTCAAGCGTAATCCACTCATAGCGACTTCCCTTGACTAGTGGGTTCGTTACGAAGTCTTCAACCTCGTGACAGTTTAGCATCAAACTGTGACACAACATAATTATACAAGGTGTCTCAAAAGAAAGTTCACATTTAAATCTTTTTTTAAAAGAAAAGTCTTAGCTTTATTGAAATTTTTTTTATTTTATATTGAAGTACATTCTGAAAATCAGCGCCGCAGTCATAAAGACTGCAGCACAAGCTGAGAATGGGCCTTTTTTCATGTTGCGTTGCAGCACACGCAGACTAGTTGTTTTAATATTATTATAGTTTTAGTTTGTTGTATTACTTTTTGTTATATTCTTATTCCTTCTTTGTATTATTTTTTCTTTGCCGTGTGTTGTCTTTGTAATATGGAAATAAATATATTCTTATTCTTATTCTTATTCTTAAGTACACTGTTTGGGAATTTATTTTTTAAAAATAACATCGTCCAAATGTAAACCGTTGCGCTCTCGGCATTCATTTAGTCGGGCACTAAAATTGCCTATGACAGCTCGGCAGGTAGTCTCCGTGATGGCTGCCATTTCATGACGGATATTTTCTTTTAATTGTGCCAGGGAAGTCGGTTTATTAGCGTAAACTTTTGATTTGACATAACCCCACAGGAAAAAATCCATAGGCGTTAAATCGGGACTCCGTGGAGGCCAATTTATGTCACCTCGCCTGGAGATTAATTTGTTCGGAAAAATTTCTCGAACTCGAGGCAGAGATCTGTTGGACGTGTGTGAAGTTGCTCCATCCTGCTGGAACCATGTTCTTACCCCACAGGAAAAAATCCATAGGCGTTAAATCGGGACTCCGTGGAGGCCAATTTATGTCACCTCGCCTGGAGATTAATTTGTTCGGAAAAATTTCTCGAACTCGAGGCAGAGATCTGTTGGACGTGTGTGAAGTTGCTCCATCCTGCTGGAACCATGTTCTTTGGTTGTAACCAGGAAAGTTTTGCAGTTGGGGTACGAAAAACTCGTCTAACATCTCCACATAACGCTCTGAATTCACTGTGAGTGTGCGTCCCCTTCCATCTTCAAAAAAGTAAGGGCCGATAATTCCTCGCGCCGACATCGCTGCCCATACGGTGACTTTGGGTGAATGTAGCGGTTTCTGATGTTTTTGTTTTGGGTTGGTTGCACTCCAGTAACGACAATTTTGCCTGTTTACATGCCCATTCAGGTGAAAATGGGCTTCATCGGAAAACAAGATGTTGGTGAACGTTGGAAAGCGCTCAATCATCTGATTTACAAAGGCAAGCCTCTGACCAGCATCTTGAGGCTTCAGTTCTTGCACTAACTGAATTTTGTACGGGTGCAGCTTTAAATCTTTGTGTAAAATGCGGCATAATGAAGATCTGTGCACATTTAAAGCAACAGCACGCTTCCGAATCGAGAGGTTTGGATCATCTCGAATAGACTGAGTAACACTGTCCACGTTTTCGGCTGTTCTTGATGTTCTTGGCCGCCCAGATTTTGGTTTCTCCAGAGTTGACCCAGTTTCTTCAAACTTCTTAACCCATTTTGCAATGAGTCGAGTGCTAGGCGCATCATTTAAGTGAGGAATATGTCGAATACTGCAGAATTTTCTACGCGCTACAGTCGCCGAATTACCGTTTTTGTAAAACTCACGTACGTACAACGCACGGTCCGCACCAGAGAAACGCTCCATAGCGACTAAATTCCCAAGAGCCAGACTACCGACTGACATACCCCCCGCGCCCCTCAGAATAGTTGCTTTCGCGTAATAAAATAAGCAAATGTGAACTTACTTTTGAGACACCCAGTATTAAGTTTCATAAGATGTTATGTAGGAAAAGGCAAATAGAGATTCTATATTGGTAGGGGAGCCGACGATGCTAAATGTGTACTTACTCGAGCGTCATAGAGACCTATTGGGTTGCAAAGGTTAGATGATAAGGAGAAAAAAATGTTATATAATGTATACCTTTTCATCGGTGGGGGAAGCGGCTATAGATCTTTAAATATGTAAAAAAAAACTGCCGCATGGACATACTCGAGCGCGTCAGATATTGATACCATCAATGGCCTACGTATTTTTAATAATGTATGTATGTTAATCTGACCGTTTGCATGGTGGGGGTGATCGTACGTAAGGGTTGAAAATGAAAAAAAAATAAATTTAATCGAGCGCGTCAGATTTTCTAAGGGGGTGTTAAGTGCACCAAAAAAAAGCTCTAATTCAATAATCTGACGATTTGGATGTGACCCAAACTCGCAGCCATTATACTAATATGCAAAAAAAAATCGCCATTTTGAAATACTCAAGCGCGTCAGATTAAGATATACAACCTGTAACAAGATAAACCGCACTTCCTTTGGCTACTTTCTTCAGAATGGGTAACTGAATCGATTCCACGCATTTTTATTTTTGTTTTATAGCTTATTATTTTTTTATTTAAGAAAGTAGTTATACACTTTTCGGGCGAAATGTATGGACATATTACGCACCGACACAGCGAGTGAGCGAGAGGTCGTTGCACCTCAACGTCACGCCTAGCCACGCCCGCACGCCCCGCGCCCGCGCGCCCCGCGCGCTACGCGCGCCGCCGCCGCCCCGCAAACGTCAGCCACTAAACAGCTGACCATGATCAAGATTGTCTTGTAGGTAATTACCTATGAATTTAGCAAAAAAATATTTTCCCTTTCATTCGAATTACTCAGGCTTTTTAATGTTGAGTCAGTTGAGTGAACTCGAGTGTGAATGTGAATAGTTATGAAGTCACTGAATAAAGAATGATCACCGTTTTGAAAACAAAATTATTTTTCGGTTTATTAATGTAGTTACATTTTCGAATAAGCAATACATTTGTAACGAACAACAAAACTATGACCGAATGATAAAAATACTGTACGTTGTAGGTAACATGCTCACTGTCGTGATAAATAAAAGTACAGTGAGAGTTATCCGGTTATTAGTATCCGGCAGAAGACGGGGTGGGGGCAGAAGGTGGAGGATTTGACGGCGAAGACCCGTTTTTGAGAAAAAAAAATCTGTCCTCCAAGCACTAAATACACCGTAATAACTTGAATATCAAGATCCCCGTAATATCAAGACGACCCAGATTGCGCGATGGATAAAACGCCGGATCGCTAATCTGAGGGTTCTGGGTTCGATTCCCAGCGAGGCAGAAATATCGATGATGAGTTTAAATTTCAGTTATTGGCCTAGGTGGATGCCCCATATGTGTGTGTGTGTGTCTTGTGTGTTGTCCATGGCACCCACGACGTGTAAATCGTTATTTATTTAATATTCGCTAGAACTGTTACGAAACGCTATTTGAAAACAACCAGAATACAACAATGCCACTTTCAGGTTAAACAGAGAACACGTATGTAATTAAATCGATGTCGCAAATATCAGTAATAATACATGAACTACCGGTATACCTAACCGGACGCATTAGGCAGGCGTTGCACCGCCAGCGAGGCGACGAATGAATCCCGGCTATTTACTCGCTCAAGACACATACAAAAATGATATGAAATTCCATGTAAACAAAAGAGATGCATATGTCAGCGAGTAGTCGCTCGCTCGCATATGCATCTCTTTTGCTTACACGGAATGGCATTAATGTAAGTCCCTTTCCTGGACCAGAAAAGAGCCCATAGCTACTCGCTGCTCGGCGGCGGTCGGATACCTGCTTATGACAGCACACAATGTTCGAGTCAAGTTATTATAGGGTATTTTGTACTACCTACGAAGTTAAAGTAGTTTTTTTTTCTAGTTTCTCGCAAACGCTGCTTTCGTAGAGAGTTGCGATTGATATCGTTGTAATCTGGGGAAGAATACACCAATCTTTACCACTTTTAGGTACGAATGTACTTTCAAACCCAAGCCCACAATGTCATTGTAAAGTGCTCTGTTACTGTTACTATCATTACTTTATAAACAATAATAATAATAATAACGCTACACACACAGCCCCACACTAGGATTCCCTGTGTCGTGGGTGCCATGGACAACACACAAGACAAGGACACACACCCAGAACAAGAATGGTCATCATTCAAATTCGAACCCAGGACCCGCGGAACAGCGATCCGGCGTGTTAACCATTGCGCCATCCGGGTCGTCAATTTTTTTTTTTTTTTTTTTCTGTCCTGAAGAAATGGAATAGGACAACCCTCCGGACAACGGGGGAGGGAGGTGGTGAATGCTCATGCATACCAGTGCAGCCGGCTGCTCTGGTTATGTGGGACTCACTGATAAAACCTAAGTGCCTTACCCACTAAACACCACCTGAGGTTGGCTTTGGTCTTATGACCTCTAAGCCTTCATCGATACGACCCCGATTGGAGAGTCGGGGCACTAGCGGGGCTCTCTAAGGAGCTACCGCATGAAAAACATCAATTAGTTGGAGAGGGGCTTGCGCTCACAACAGGTTGAGCGCTATCGATAGCGTTAGCGTCTGATTTTTTGGAGGCCGACAAGAGCCATTCTAAATCAGAAGAGAGTTTGTCTGGTGGGTCCGATAGGATATTTCTGGGTCTACGGACTTGGTGACGGGATAGGGTGGGAGGGACATTCTCCGCTGCCTCCCTAATCATAGCGTTTTGGTGTTCTTCCGAGGATTTGAAGAATCTCTCGAAGAGGTTTTTCAATACTTGGATGGTAGGGAGCTCTAAGTCCCGATAAAGTAATTTCTCACTTCTTTAATTAAGTACCTAAATGGTGCTCACCTTTAAACAGCCCAATTAAAATAGATATTCTTATTAAATCATACTGCGGCAATATTTTTTTAGGTTCCGTACCCAAAGGGTAAAACGGGACCCTATTGTTGAGACTTCGCTGTCCGTCCGTCCGTCTGTCACCAGGCTGTATCTCATGAACCGTAATAGTTACACAGTTGAAATTTTCACAGATGATGTATGTCTGTTGCCGCTACAACAACAAATACTAAAAAACAGAATAATATGAAATATTTAAGTGTGCGTTCATACTTTCGAAGCCTCAGCGAGTTTAGTTACCTTTCGGTCCAAGAGATAGCGTTATGGCTAATATGTGGCTACAATAAAACAATTAAATATTTAAGTGAGGCTTTCATACAATAGACCAGATTTTTTATGGCGTTTTTAGACATAATGGTACGGAACCCTAGGTGCGCGAGTCCAACTCGCATTCGGCCGGTTTTTTCATTACTTTCATTCATATTTATTTAAGCAACTACTTTTACTTATTTAGATTGACGACTACGTTCATATTATAATATCCATTCGCACACACACACATACTTAGTTAAATTATGTTTCTACTTTGATGATGAGATGGTTGGCAATTGTTATAAAATAGAACTGTAGGTAAGTATTATTACAATAAGGTAGTCGCAGGCGGCGTATTTAAAAGTTATTAATGATATAAAATATCAAACATGACGTAATAAAATTTAGTAAAAGTAACTTACAGGTTCGATAGTTTTTTCGTCTTCCTTCTCCCAATACCTACCAACTTCGGCGGCGTCGTTTTTTCATGATATTTTCAAAATGTCCTCCGCCTTGTTGAATGCACAATAATGCACGTTTGTGCAATTGACGTTTTAAATTATGTAACACTACAGTATCACTTTTCACTATGTCAAATGCAGCTATGATATTATTTTTTAAGTCCTCAATGCTAGTTAAATCTTTAAAATAAACTAAAGATTTAACACGTCCCCACAGAAAAAAATCTAACGGTGTCAAATCAGGTGACCTTGGAGGCCATTGAACCGGGCCGCCACGACCTATCCATCGCTCACCATATTCAGCATCCAGGTGTTGCCTGACAGTCCATGTGAAATGCGCTGGGGCACCGTCGTGTTGATAGAATACTTCACGCAAATTTTGAAGTGGGACGTCTTCCAACAAAGACGGCAGAGTTTCTCTTAAAAACTCCAAATAAGACGGTCCTGTTAATCTGTCTAGGAATACGGGGCCAAGTATGTGTGTACCGATAATACCCGCCCAGACGTTAACCGAGAACCGGTGCTGGAAAGAATCCACTCTGCATGCGTGAGGATTTTCTTGCCTCCACAAATGCGTATTATGTTGGTTAAACATGCCCACTCTAGTGAAAGTACTCTCATCCGTCCAAATAATGTTTCGCTGCCAATTTTCCACTAACCACTGACTGAACTCCAACCGTGGTTCATAATCATGTGGAAACAGTTCTTGACAGCGTCTCAAATGGAATGGGTGCTGGCCGTCGCTATGAAGCGTTCGCCACACGTACATATGACTGACGTTAAACAGTGGGGCGGCTTCACGGGTGCTGGAATGAGGGTTCGCATCGAAATACTCCAGTATTTCGCTTTGAAGACGAGTAGGTACGTGTACATTGTCTCCTCTGTCGATGGCAGTGTTCGGTCGAAATGTTCCGTGGTCTCGGAGCCGTTGAGTAGCGGATAGCATGGTCCTGCGGTCTACATTCGTACCAAACCTGCTATTATAAGTTCTGCACGCTAATGTCACATTGTCACCACACTGTGCCAAGGTTCTTACCATTTCAGTATACTCAACATTCGAATACCGAAAAGCCATTGTCAACACTTGCAAATTACGTCAACTCACTCACTAATTACGAAACGATGATGGTAGGTGCAATTCTAATCGCGCGTGTTACAAGACTGAGTGAATATTTCCGATTTGTGTATTTACTTGTTTACATCAAAGAAGCCGCCCGCGCTGCGTGGGAGCCGGACAAGAAATCTTTACGTCTCGCTCTCTCCGATTGTTTAGGAATATGCGGGAAAGAGAAAGCGTAATAAAAATAGTAAATTTGTAATAGTGTGTGTATTTTTCCGGTGCATTTATGGCGGTCGGTCGATTGTAATAGCGTTTGAACCTTATTGCTTTGACTTAAGTTTTATTTTTGCTTGTTTCGTCTGTTTCGAATGGGGTGACATATTTTTCTTAATTTTAAAATATTTTTGGAAAAAATTATAACCTATATTAAAAATGCGTGGAATCGATTCAGTTACCCATTCTGAAGAAAGTAGCCAAAGGAAGTGCGTTTATCTTGTTACACCTTGTATATGGTTCATCTTTATGTCCTAGACTTGCTGTCTCTTAATCTGACGATTATCTAGAGGGATTTCCCTAATCTGCCAAAAAAAAATTAAATCATTGAACTTCATTTATAGAAAAGCTCAGGAAATAGCATGCTAATAAAGAAGTGTATGTTTTTAAGTAGAATACTTGTATTTACATAATATAAGGGCCTTAATATCAATCATAGTTTAAACTATGCTTCAGAGTTTAGTCACGAATTATTTCTTAAGATCAACGGTAGATAATCGATCAAGTCCAGTTTAAACTATTTAAACTCTCCCGAAGATTGGTTAAAAACCTCCTTGTGAGATTAACCTTTCGTTTAATTTGACGTTTCTTGAAGATAGTTTTTGAGTTATTCATAATAATGTGTATTGGATTTATGGTAGTTGCCTCATAACTTTTGACTGGGTGTTCCGATTTTTATAATTCATATTTTATTCGGAAGCTGGTGCGTGTCTTGTGATACAGTATAAATTTGAGCGACCTCTAATGGGCAGTTTTTGAGTTATTTTTAATAATGTGTGTTTATGGTCGCTACCTCATAACTTTTTACTGAGAATTTAAATTTTCATCCTTTCATCCTTTTTTTTAATCGAAAGCTCGTCGTATGTTTTCGTATAAATTTGAGCGAAATCTGACCGGTACTTTTTGATTTATCTCTACTTATCGATTTTGAACATTAAACTTTAATGACGAATTTTTGTTATTTCGGCTCTTATAAATCGTCAGATTATATATTTTTCGTTATCCTTGAATCATTTCCTTCAAAATAAATAAAAAATTAGCCACGCTCGAGAATGTCAAGATGGCGTTTTTTTTTAACAACTTTGTAGCCCTCCCCTTTCATTGCGTCATTCTCAAATTGTCAGATTAGTGGAATACACACTTTTTAGCGTGTAATTAACTCACCGTACCTTAATCTGACGCGCTCGAGAATGTCTGATGATCAATTTTTTTTTACTAATCTGATCCTTTATTCTATAGGCGCGGCCTCATATATGGGGCTCATATTTGGTGGAGCTACTTAACTGGGTGCCAGGTACCTCCTGTACCTTAATCTGACGCGCTCGAGTGAATCCAAGAATCCCCTCTTGGGCTCCCCAGCTATATGTGCGAAACATCCAGCTGGACGGTTCGGCCAAAATGGTACAATTTTAAGTCTGATCGCGGAAACATTTGTTTGAGTAGGACAGCCTGAGCAGCTCTTCTTCGGCCAATTACTGTAGTATCACTAATGTCCCATGGTATTCTTAACTATTCCATGTTTCTAGTTCACGCACGACTCACGTTAGCGATCACCACTTCGGTGGCTTGTCCAATGATAAACCTTCATACTTGATAGCAAGTTTTATTGAGATCCACCAGGCATATAATTATTACGATTGAGAGGAACAGAATTATAGAATACAATTATTATACAATTTATAGGCGCGAGAGCAGTTAATTATTAACAGATTAGCATTGGGTATAGAGAATATTAACAACGAATAATGGCGCGAATAAGTTGCGGTTGCAGATACATATAGAGTGACTTTAAATGGGGTCCCATACGCCATTTCGAATGCCACTACATCGAAGTTAATGATATCGAACACGTTACATCCATAATTCATTAGATCGAATTTTCATTATATCGAAAGTTTATTAGATCGATGCTTCATCACGTCGAACGCTTATGAAATC
Source organism: Hesperia comma (assembly GCA_905404135.1). NCBI lineage: Eukaryota > Metazoa > Arthropoda > Insecta > Lepidoptera > Hesperiidae > Hesperia > Hesperia comma. The sequence goes on along the minus strand of FR990015.1, from coordinate 16,089,256 downwards.
GAAGTATCATTAGATCGAATTTATGACATCGAAGCTTTATCAAATCGAAAGATCATGAAATCGACGACATTGCAACATATAGATATGAAAACTCTTCGCGGCTCCGTAATCCGTCGTTCCACCATACTTCCTCTTTGTTTTCATAGAAATATCGTTTTGGAAATTATTTTATCACACTTGTTACTTTGATGTTGTTGCTCCGACAAAAAGGGTAAAAATTTTGACGAACTGAAAAAACAAAATTATTGGCAACATTAAACCACTTCCATTTAATAGTCAGTTCCACACTAAATAGAGGAAACTTCATGACTATTCAACCTTTCTATTCACAGGCAGAATCGTACAATAATGGTTTGTTCACGCCTGCGAGTCGCGACGATGTCATCCCACAAGGCACTACTGCATCTACGTGGAGACCAGCCGGGCCGCCCCCTGCTCAAGAGAAATGGCGCGGTGAGCAAAACTTTTTAATGGTGCACACGAATTTCTTGATTTTTGACGCTCTCTTCTGTCCTTGTCACACCTAGTCTAATTTGTATCCAGTCATACACTATCCAGGTAGGCATATTAATATCTTGTCTAAAATAAAATAAATAAATTTTACGTACGTACTTATTTTACGTATTTTCCTTCATTAAGGACCAGATATTCCGAAAGTCGAGCCATGGCGTCTTCCATACGGCATATCCAAGGAGCAGCAAGCCGCTATTTTACATCATAAGCAGTCGTTATCATCAGGTAATTCAATTTTTAAAGGAGATGTTTCAAATCCGGCCCACAATATGTACAGTACCTCGAAAAATCGAGAAAAATTCATGGAATTTGGGAAAAATAAAGATAAATTGCTTAAATGCATACTTTTATGGTACAAATTTTGTATTTATAATTCATTTTTATCAATTTTCAACATGGCGTCTTGCCAAGTTGTCATTAATCATAGATCACGAACTGTCTACTGTCACTTTAAATGACAGAATTGTAGGTACATATGTCAAACTTCTATCAAATTAACCAACATGACGTGTGATGACAGCTTACCGCCATGGCAGACTTTTGTTTTTGTGTTGCAATTTTAAGTGTACATTTTTGTGTTATACCACAAAACTAAAGCAATTTAAAGGAATTGGATGATTGAAAACTGTTTTAATTGTGTTTCTCCATTTCTGAGTATGGTGTACAAAGAGGTGGCCGGGGCTCCATACATTTTGAAACATCTCTTTTCTATAATATAACAGTAAAGTATTTATAAGAAATTATACGTTTCTCACAAGTTTTCGTTACCTTTTGCCGCATTTTCTGGATCTTAGTAAAAATGTACCGTCGCCGGGTCGCTTCGCTGTCGAAAAGAGAATTCAAATTCCCGGAGTGCTATAATATGGGATTCTTAAAGGAATTGCAACAAAAGTGCTAGGACGTTGCATTATCAACTTTATTGTGTTACTCAAATCCCTAGGTCGAGTTTACCAGACGACTCGTCTTGTATTTTATGTAATTAAGTTGAGTAACGAGCATGCAGCATCATCCTTCTCTGACAACTATAAATAACCTAGAATAATAATCAAACGGGGATAAAATTATTATTGATCTTCAATGAAACGCAAAATTCTGCAAAGGTTTTATTTTGCATGACTTGTTTCTTCAAACTTTCTTTCAAGGTACTCTGAGTCTGAAGTAGTTTGTTTCAATTCTTGACTTTCTATTTTCTGAATGTGTCGATAGAAAATTCTCTGAAGCTGTGCTCTCTTTTTATTATAACAATTCCAAGAGTCGCCGCTGGTGCCGGTTGCCATCTTTGTTCACCAGTATGCCGTGGGTTTCGTAGCCGGTTTAAAATGTACGTATGGACAGTCGCCACTTGTTATTGATCTCTGGAATTTATTTTGCATTCACATACACTATCACACATTACTTGAGAAATGAAACCGTAGTAAAAAATTCTTTGACAACATCAAAACTTTCTTTCCTCTTTTTCTACGCAGTACACAGAAAGACCATAGACAATTAACTTTTTCTCCGGAAGTGCATTACCATAATATAAATGTGACACAGACAAAATAAACTACATAGAGTGCACACAGCATGGACTCAACTAATTCACAACAAGAATATGTAATCCCGTTAGCACGGTGATAAAATAGTAGCTGAATAATTTCTAGTAAGTATAAAAACTGGGGCAGGTACTTTTAGTAATAGATAGTAAATTGTTGTTAGATGTTAGATATAGTCCAGTTAGTGTTAGTAAATCTTGTTCTCATTCGGTCACCAATGTGTTCACCAATTGCGTCTCTAAATACTGGTTGTCTGTAAAGTCGGTTTACTGACGATAGTTGAACGTGACAACGTCTTAAGAAAATACTGATGGAATGATTGACAAATAATGTCATCAAAGTAAACAAACGTCATGAAATCGTATTTAAAGTTACAGAAATTTATCAATAAAAATAAAGAAGGAATACAGGAAACATTAAAAAAGGTAACATTTAAAATTTATAAATAGTCCCAGAAGTCAATAACAAAGTAATAATTGGATACATTACCAAAATATCTCCGAACGCAAAGGCCGATTGTGCTTCTTTGTCGCTCGTTCCGCGATCTCGCTTGCACTTCAAGCTTTACATGGGACGCCTCAGAGCGAGGTTACGATAACGCCGCATGACGTCAGATAACGCCACATAAACGTCATGTTTTTCGTGCGTGCAGCCGATATCGTCACTACATAGTATAAAACAAAGTCGCTATTTTTGTCTGTTTGTTTGTCTGTATGCTTAAATCTTTAAAATTACGCAACGGATTTTGATGCGGTTTTTTGTAATAGGTAGAGTGATTCAAGATGAAGGATTTTATGTATAATAACATCTATTAAATAATGGAGAAATACTGTTATTTTCAGGGTTTCTAATGTGGTGTCGTAAATTCTTACATTTCTTGCCGCTTACATTGCGTACGCAGGCTTAACCTTACAGGATTTATAAAAATAATGTACTAAGTATTGTACACCTTGAAAAGGTCTACAGAAAAGTCCGCGATGGTATATGTCTATCTCTTATCGATATCCCACAAAACCATTTTTTGTCATTTACTTTTTACGGCAAATAATAGCTAATTTTCGAAGCGATTTTAAGCACTACAGCATTATTCCTTATTTAATTAAATACCTTAAATAGATTGTTGATTTAACATAGATTTATATGGCCTTTTACAGCACATAATTTCTTTGAATATTTTCGAAGATATTACAGATTTAAAAATACATTGCGCAGCGTTTGCGGCGGTACCTATCGGCCGGCAGCCGCCGACCGCAGCGCGACGCGACGCGTTCCTATAAATTTAGACATTGGAATAACATAATTTGTAAAACTTATAGAGATTTTTGAAGGGACTGGTTCCCCGAAGCGAAGCGAGGGCGGGTTTACTAGTCGAATTATAAAACGTAACGTTGTCACGTCAAAAAGTGTAATTGGTGTGTGTGTTTCACCAGAGGGCGCGTTCAGATTCGAGTACGCATCAGACAATGGTCTCGCGGCTGGTGAGGTGATCGAACCGGACGGCTCCAGGGTGGGAGCGTACCAGTATAAGGATCCCACTGGACAGCTGGTCAAGCTCAAGTACCGCGCTGGAAAGGAGGGTTTCCAGGTGACTTTTGATTGTTATGCACGTGTTTGTACATCACGTGTTGCCTTGCTTATTTGACGAAACTGTCTTCGTTTGATTAATCATTACGTGAAGTTCAGCTATTTCATGCAATACTGACGGTGATGTAATAATTATGTATTTTAAGGTATTTTGTTTGTGATCAGATCCTTGAAGGCAGTCACTTGCCGAAGAGCCCAGAACCTGTTCCACCGCAAACACAAGGTACATTATTTAAATGTTCTGTAGATAGGATGAGTGAGTTAATGACTGACTAACTCACATTCAACGCATAGCCCCCATATTAGGATTAGATACTAGAAATTTTGAATCACGTTTTCTTTTTACCCGACTGCGTCAGAAGGAGGGTTATGTTTTTCGAGTGTATGTATGTATGTATGTTTGAATGTATGTCCATTTATTTGTGAGGCCCCACAGCCCAAACGGTTGAACGGATTTCGACATATGAGGTATCGTTGAATTCGTCAGAACTGTGGAAGTGTCACAGGCTATATGAATTTTCAAAATGGCGCCCGAAAGTGGAAAAAAAAGAGGGGATAATCTTGAGTTTTTTTCTTATCTTAGCAATATGGGTATCAATTGAAAGATCGTGAAAAGACCTTTTCAAATATATATGTCGGAGATAGGATACTTGTTTGATGCTATTTTATCTGTGGTAGACGAGGTGGTCGATGGTGAATTGATACTCTGTGGCGCGCGGGAGCATTGTCATTAATGGAGAAATATGAAAAGAAATTAATGTCGCGTGCGATCGGAATATTGTTCTTGTAAAAAGTCCTTATTAATTTTAATGCCGTGAATCTCTAATAATAATAAATAAAGTGTATCCGCGAGTGCGAGTGGTTCGATCAATAAATCAATATCGTAATATCGCAAAGCAAATCCAATCAATACCAAAGTAAACCCAAACCGAATATTCATAATGAGCCATACATGAGCATTGAATAAAGTAGCTGGTTGTGTGTTGTTGCGTGGCTCTGAACTCTTGTTTTATTTGACATCCTGACAAGTGCCCCCGTCATATATATGTCATGTAACGTTTAGGCACACGTTTTAACACAAATTGTCAAAAACCATCCCAAAAAGTAGAATTTTTCGGCGAACCCACTAAAAAGTCTGAAATAAAAATATTATTTTAAAAACAAAAAACCCGACTGCTTACAAAAGAACTCAAAAGAAAAAAACAAGTGTCACAATATCAACATAAAATACTTCATGGTGCTGCAGGCGGGGACAAACAATACTGTTACCTACAGGTAAAAAAGATTTATCACAAGTACTACGTTTGTCACCGCATGCGGCAGCATGAAGTATTTTATGTTGATATTGTGACACTTGTTTTTTTCTTTTGAGTTCTTTTGTAAGCAGTCGGGTTTTTTGTTTTTAAAATAATATTTTTATAGTTTAGATGAGCATTAAGAGGTAATTTTTGAAACTTCGCCCCTTAAGGGGGTAAAATCGACACCAGCAATTTATACTAAGCTAATTCATAAAAGTGTACTTTACACGAGAGGGTTTTAAAGAGAAAAACGTGATAACTTCTATATTAAATAAGATACTTATTTGAAATTTGGTACACTTAGTAATGAATCTATTCATTGTATTATCCCACATTTATTATTCCTTAATTATTTATATTTTTTGATTTAGCGCATGTTAGCCGTTTATAAAGGTAATTCCTCAATAATATTTTACATACTACACTACGCTAACTAATGTTAGCGTAATGTAGTACGGGAAGTACACTACGTTAACCAATGTTAGCGTAGTGTATTACGGAAAGTCATAAAATTTTCAAAAAAACGTAGCGTATTACTATAAAACATATTTGTATACATTGACATACATTTATAATCTTTAATAACATATTAAACATAACTCTCTCGACAGTATTAAGAGGTTTCTCATTATTTTCATTAAAACCCGCTATGTATATAATCACACCTAACACAGCGCCAAGTGTAGTTAGATTAATGTATACAAACAAGCGGTGCGTCCTCGCCCCGCGCACACTCCGCTAAGTATAGTTGGCGTAGTTTAAATCGCGTGATTTAAAAAAGTACCTTTACTTAGCGTTGTATAAGATTTGTAATTTCGTTATTTTTATATATTTCTACACGATTTTTTATAACATATAATATACCCTATTTTAAGCAACTTGGCATAAAAAAGCGAATTTGCCAAATTTCGACTTAGCGTAGTATAAATTGCTGGTGTCGAAATGATAGGAGATAAGTTTCTATATTATGTCCGTTAGTTTTGAAGCTAAATCGATAAGTAAATATTTAATCGATAATAAAAAACGCTTAGTGCAGTTCACGCGAAAGAATTCCCAGACTAAAGCTAGTATGTGATATGTTTTAACACAAAGCATTTAGGAAGACGAAATACGTAGAACTTGAATGGCATTTGACGAAGCAACCATTTCAGATAATTACTACACGCAAGCGTACCAGCAACAACGGCAGCAATACGAATTGCAGCAGGTTTACAATCAGCAGCCACCGCAGCCGCGATGGACGCAGGCGCAGCAGGTATTTAGCCGGTCACACTTTTTAGACCATCTAAGTCCTGCAGTAGCTACGCATCCGCGACCGAAAATGGTTTTATGGACTTGAATAGCTTTCCAGCGTTGGTTCCCGCCTTTGTATGATGTGGGAATCTTCAAGAGTAGAGAGAAGTGAATAGGCTTTTCATAAGATAATGCGTTTACCATTGGACTTCATCACCAAATACCATCAGGAGTACCATTACACGTTTTCTAACACTATCTGTTAACTGGACTACTCATCTTAATCCTTAGTAAAATAAAATAAATATTACTCCAATAATGTTAACATCTATTGTAAAAATAGTAAAATAAAACCAAGTTGTAGTTGAAGTTCAAAATGAGGCCTCATCTATAAAAATATTATCTGTGCATAACCTCAAACAGAATATTTGAGTTTAAGTACAGATGTAAACCAATTGCTTTTCCCATGTAGGGGGGTGAAAATAAACAACAGGAAGGTGCTGGGGGACAATATTTCATCCAAAACTGGCAACCTAGAGATGGACAAGATGATGGCCAGGTATGTTAGTTGATCATATTTAGGTTTATATGTATAATATGAAAACGGTTGAACTGCATAGCTATTATTTAGAGTTCGGCACATTACATAGACAAGGAGTGAGTAAGAGAACCATAGAGATCACATGGGCACAGTTTAGGAAAGCGACAGACGGAAATAATGTCTGCGTCCTAATTAATCACATGATACTTAACATTATTCTTGCACACTTGCAATAAACCTTTGAGGTTTTAATTTAATCTTTACATACTTAATAATAAATCTATTGCTTGACCAGGAAAATAAAAAACCGCTAAAGTTTTCTTTTTTATGGCAACAGCACAGGCAACAGTAAGGGCGCATTCATTTAGAACGCTGGTTACCGGCGCTGATCTGCCAGCGCTTATCGGTATAGTCTAAGATCCGAATCTAAATCGACATTCATCGGGTTGATAAGAGAATCAAACACTAAGTAATGAGTAATGAAACTTTTTTTGATAGTTAAAAATATTTGTTAATATTTAACAAATAATTTATTAGAGACCACTTTTTAGTGCTTAATAAATATTTCTTAGTATTTAAAAAGGTTTATTAATATGTAATAAATGAATATCAGATTTATTAAACACAAAAAAATCATTTTAAATACTAAGAAATATTTGTTTAATACTAAAGAGTGGTATAAACTAATACTTAATATTCTGTCCAAGATTTTTGTTGTCTACCCATTTTTAATATATTTTCTAATAAGTATTTATACGAAATTTATTATTTTATAATTTTGATTCTCTTTTCAACCCGATGAATGTCGATTTAGATTCGGATCTTAGACTATACCGATACGTGCTGACAGATAGGGACAGGGATGGGCAAATGGGAAAAACATATCGACATTTATCGTATCGATATTTTCCAAATGTATCGATATATACCACCCAAGAAATTTAATATTGATATTTCGATATATCGGTATGTTTTGCCCAATGTGCAATTATTTATAAAAATTGCCAATATATTCGAAATTTTAAAGTACCTAAATACACATCTGGCTGTTATGACATCAGTTTTATTATTAAAAAACATGTTTATGTACCTGTAGCCAAGAAAAAATCAACATACAGTGCCACAAACTTATCTGGTCCGGTTGCCAAAATTGCAACTAATGCAAATGTTATACTGTTGTCAGACAAAGACCAAGACAGTAGCGCCCCTCTTACCGGGTCAGATTAGTTTATTTTTATTTTATATATATTTTTATTTTATAGATATTTTTCTGAAAAAAATATCGATATTTTGATATATCGATATTTTTTACCCAAACCTACTGGCAGATAGGCGCCGGTAACCAGCGTTCTTTTCGAATGCGCCCTAACGATAGTAACGCTCATGTTATTATTGTCATTTTAACAACTAAGTCGGAAATGTTTTTATAGGAATAAAATAATATTTTAAAGGAAAGTTTATTTAAGCATATAGAAAACCACTTTTCTTTCACGACTATAAATAGTTTTCGGCATTTTCGCAAACATTATGCTGTGAAAATAATAAAACAAAGTATGACATTTAACTCGCTGACAAGCACACTGGCAAGCAGTTTACAAGTGACGTTTAGAAAGTAAGCGTTGCCAGTAAAATAAATTAGTTCCATGAGCTTACCGCAATATGGCGAGGTTTTTTATATTTCTGTGCCTCTATTATGAGTTTTTAATACTATAGTTTACTAATACACGCTAGCGACTATCGTTTAGAATTTGTATGAGAATCCGTACAGCGCCTCTAGCGGTTACGATACTGAACTACAATTCTCATACAAATTCTAAACGTCAACTGCAATAGTAACGTCCTTTACGTTTACTACAACAACTCATAATAGAGGCACTGGTCAAAATATATAACTTATCGCCCCGTGTATTGTAGTAAACTAGTAAGTTTCACTTAACAGTGTTTATTTTATTTAAATCGGTCTATAAATAAATAAATTAAAATTTCATTTGTTACAGTACCGTGAGAATGAAATAGAAGCTCAGAACAGAGGACCTCATTCATTCGGTGACGGATATGCGTTTGCTTTTAAGGGCTAAGCGATAAAATGCCAGTAATGAAAGTGTTATGTATACCAAATGATTCTTTTACGGCAATTAAAATTCAGTATGAACGTTATATTTTTATACGCTCATTTAGATATTGATCGATTTTGCTCCCGGTTGAATCCTATGTGCTAAAATCGATGTAATACTGCTCTGGTTTTTGTGTTTATTTTCTTTTAATATAACTCAATTCTAAAATGTTACCGATTCTCGACTAAACGATTTAATTGCTGTAAAATTTCATGTTTATTTACGTTATACTTGGCTATAGATGCTAAAAAGTATTTAAATTTAACATTAAATAATACATTTTCCTCTTGTATATTCTATTATTGAGGCGTGTGATAAATAAAAATTTACGCTATGATAATATTTAATAAGATTTTATCAGTAGAAAGTACAATTTTGTACATGTGTTCAGTTTATTTTCTATTATCATTTGTTGTATTTAGAGCTCATTTTACTGTGCTACTAAAATCCTCTAAGAATAATTCATGGAACTTAGGTTTCAAGCAAAAAAATTTGAATGGTTTACATTAAGTGGTAATCGTATTTACCATCAACGGCCATGAACCTTGCTTCGCCGCTGCATATTCCATCCCTTCGGTTTGCTCCTTTCAGATTGAAACATTGAAGGTGACTTCTTATTAAATATTATACATGTGAAGGAATAAATACGTAAAAAATAAAAATGTTGTTTGTATTTATATAAAACTAAAAAGTTTTTAGAATATTTAACCGTTATATTATATATGATCAAACGAACTTCCAAGTGAAGTTCGATCATTATTATATGAGTCACTTCATTTGAAGATATAGTATTATTGATAGTTTTAACAAGGTAGTACCTTTAACCTACAGAAGAATGTTGGGCTACAAAGAAGACGGATGAAAGACGATTGCATGTGGCGGAGATGAGAATGCTGAGGTGGATGTGTGGAGTAACAAGAATGGATAAAGTGAGAAATGAGTATGTGAGAGGAAGTCTGAAAGTAGCACAAATCACAGAAAAATTGAAAGGGAGCCGATTGTCGTGGTATGGGCATGTGATGCGGCGAGAGGAAACGCATGTGACAAGAAGAATGATTGATATGAATGTGAGTGGACGAAGAGGAAGAGGACGACCAAAGAAAAGATGGATGGATTGTGTGAGAGATGATATGAAAGATAAAGGAGTCAGTGTAGAAGTGACGGCTGATAGGGACGAATGGAAGAGAAAAACATGTTGCGCCGACCCCAAATAAAATTGGGAAATGGGCAGGAAGATGATGATGACCTTTAACCTACAGGCAACATTGCACGTTATTTTAGAGTATTAAAATGTAATAAAAGCTTTTTTTTTGACACTTGACACCTGGCAACCCTAGCTCCCCACCGGTAGGCCATCGGCCATCTTTGTACTCATTATTTTTAGAGATCTTTCAAAATAACACTTCATAATCAAGTATGGGTTTAGAACACGTCGTTGTCGCGTTCTTTGGGCGGGATTGGGCAGTTACCTATATCTTCAAATGAAGTGACTCATATAATAATGATCGAACTTCACTTGGAAGTTCGTTTGATCATATATTATATTACGTCACTTCATTTTTCAGATATAGTATTATTGATAGTTTTAACAAGGTAGATATTTAGAGAATGAAGTTTTAATTTGCTCATAGTATTGTTATAGAGTAAATAAAAGCGTTTTATGGAAACTAAACGTTTTTAATTTGCTAAAGAGACAATAATCTTATGTGTATAATCATAATGTATAATTAATTATTCTGGCGGGAAAACAATGGATTTGTCGAATACGCCTTCGTTTGTATTTACGATAGGTCTGTTATAAAAGCGAGCGAAGCTACTAGACTTGGCCGTCCAACCCGCTGTTTTCCTGATGATGTCTAAGCCGAGTCCCGCGGAACTCGCGGCGGAGGCGGAGGTGGAAGCATGGCGCGTACTATGCGCGCTAAACACGCGGGTGTCTATGCCGCTTTCCGACAACACCGATTTAATCCAACGACTTATAGATTGAGCTGTAGCAACCTTATGTGGCCGTTTTATTGTCAGTAACAGATTTCCTACATTCGAAGCTCTCAACCCTTTCGTAATAGAAATATAGTCTTTGAGAACTGAAGCAGGACAGATTTTTGGGTTTTCCGAAAAATACGGCAAGAATAGCACCGGTTGATCGCGTCCAGGTGCTGTGGTTTTGATTGGGTCCAATATCACTATCTTAATACCGTTGTCTAACATTGTAATATTTTCTAGTTTTATTAGTGACAGAGTTTGGACTCTATGTGCAGTGCACAGAGCTAGGAGTATCACCAGCTTCTTAGTAATATTTTCTATATTTAATTCTAAAGGAGATGGTCCATTTTGGGCGTGATCTTGTACACTAAACCATGAAACACCAAAAAATACAGAAAGTTCATTAAAAATATAATAAATTCACAAATCGCAATAAATGACTTGCTAAAATAAAATTAATTTCGAGTTATTCGGTAGGTACTACTTGCAACACTTGCAAGATGGCGTCCTTCACTCTGAGTTCAAGCAATTGTTCAAGCATAGAGAAGGCATATTGACAGCTAACGTCATACGTCAAAAATTATGAATCCTCTGGTCTGCTGCCCGCCATTATGTAAAATAATGAGGGTAACCGTTTTTGTGCTCACCAGTTGGCGCCACTGCAGAGGGCGGTCATGCTGTCAAAGCCCGCCCATACATAAACAGTGACAAATGAAATTCAGACAAGCGAAAAGTGACAGACAGACCTCCCTTTTCACTAGCGCCTCTAGCGGAAAATTCACACGCGGTTACCCTCATTGCGTCACGTGGAGTTAATAAATAATTTTTGCACAGAAATAAAGATGAGTTCGTGGATTTGAATAGTCAAAAATGGTTTATTTTTCTATTTTATTTTATTTTATCACTGGTACAAAACCAGGCCCAGACACCATACAATTTTGGACCGTCTCCTTTGGATACCAATTAGAAATGTAGTTGAGGACTACTTGTGGGTCCCATGTTGAAGAATATTTGGGATAGTTAGGTTTCATTTTGTATGCACCTTTGAGGAGGCGCTTAATGCGATCATCTGATCCGATTATGTCTCCTAGTAGGAGCGATAGGGCTGACCTATGGCTATTTAAGGTTCCATAAGAGTTAATGTTTATCTTATTAGACTCACAAAACTGCCACCAAAGGTTGAACGTGACGTTATACTGTTTGAGGGTGTTGTCGGACAGTGACGCCAGCATTAGGTTGAGTGCGGCCGGCGGGACGTCGCGGCGCGTGAATGCTGTCCGCAGAGTTTCGCGGCACCCAGCGTAAGGCTGGCGTGCAGGGGGTGATGCTCCCTGAAATGAGACCGGAGTAGGCACTTACTAGGATTGAACAAATGTATCCTAGTAACTAGTAAATTTTGTAACAGAGGATACCAAGGCTGTGACGGCCAGTATGGGAAAACTAAAATGCCAGTGGCTTCGTCGTCGATAATTTTCCGTAAACACATTAAAATTAAAGAGAATGGAGGCAATGCATAAAAGTATTTCTGCTTCCAATTTACGGTAAAAGCATCGACAGCGATGGCGTCTGGATCCTGTTTCCAGGAAATGAAAGAGCTACATTTGGCATTGCTGCGAGAGGCAAATAAATCGATTTCGGGATGTCCGAAAAGGTTTATTATTTCCTGAAAGGCGTTATCAGATAATTCCCATTCAGTATCTGGGTTTATCTTTCTGGATTCTGCATCGGCACGATTGTGTTTGGTGTTGACGTAAGAAGCAAAAAGCTCCATATTTCGCCTCTCGCACCATTGCCACTAGTAAGTTTAGTCAAATTGGGGAATTGTATGCCGCCCATTCTGTTAATATAACTTATTGCGGTAGTGTTATCAACACGCAACAATATCGCACTGCGCACAGTTAGATTCGTTGTTAATCAAGCTTTTAATACCGAGAAATACTACTAATAATTCGAGGTAATTAATATGGTATTGTTTTTCTACTTCCTTCCACCTACCATTAATTTTTTTATCACCGCAGACAGCTCCCCATCCCGTCAAGGAAGCGTCTGTGTATATTTCACTAGCTGTTGCCCGCAGCTTCGCTTACGGAAATAATCGGAGAATTTTAAAAATCATGAAAAACATAGATAAAATGATAAATTCGTTACACATCACCTTAAAGCTTCACTATATACACACATCAAAAGTGTCTAGGGATCAAGCATTTTTATGCGGATTTCTTGAGATTGAGATGTGGCTTTGTAATAAATTTATGATTTTATAAATTTATATGGAGACTGGATACAAGACGTATACGACACTGGAGAACCCCTGGACGCCAACAGCGATTAAAATCCTGCCAGGAAGTCCATCCTTATAGTGGTGGAACCATCATGGTATGGGCGGGTATTTGGATCGGCGGAAGAACTGAGTTGATTTGGATCAGAGGCAACCTCAACGCACAAATTTATGCTGAGACGATTGTATCAGACGTCATCGTTCCTCTACAAGTGCAAATCGGTCCCTTATTTCAGTTAATGCATGATAATGCACGACCGCACACCGCAAGAGTTGTAAGACAGACTCTCGCCGCAGCTAACATAAATGTCCTGCCCTGGCCTGCTCAGTCGCCAGACTTGAACCCGATTGAGCATGCATGGGATATGCTACAGAGAAGAGCTCTGCCGAATATGGAGGGTATCCAGTGGCAAGAAGACCTTTTTTTGTTGTTGCAACGAACATGGGCGGCCATTCCACAGCGTGATTTGGATGAACTCATTTTGAGTATGCCAAACCGATGTTCTTGTGTTGTTAGTGTTCGCGGTAGAAACACGGATTATTAATTGTTTAAGTTACCCAATAAAATTTTAAAGAAAACTGTTATTTCAGTCTTTTTTTCGAACTTTAATGTTAGTGGTTCAAATGTCAAAAATCCCTTTATTAGGAAAATGGCAAATTTCTTTATTAATGCAAAGGTGACTTGGTTTATCGTTACTGTGACAAACGAAAACACTTTATTTGATGAATCCTTAAAGAAAATTTTAATTAATATCAATCAGGAGAAAAGTTATTGCAAAAATATATGTTGATCCCTAGACACTTTTGATGTGTGTACTACGTTAGCAGTGTAATTGGTTTGTGGCAGTAATATGTACTGGTTTTCGGGAGATCCTACTCGAGAAAGGCCTACCGTACAACTGGCTATGGGAAAAACACTCTTTTCTTAAGTCGATGCCTACTGTCGAAAACGTCTGCCCCTGTGACTTATTTATGGTAAGGGCGAATGATATTTTCACGGGGAACTGCAGCCTTTTAAAAGATATTGGTAAATCTGTTGGTATCATGGGTATTCGCGGTATGTGAGCAATTTGTCCGGATGCAGGGCCAGTGATGATTGTTGCCACTATTAAATGTTCCCTTAGTTCTTTAACCAGGAGTCTAGTACCATTGCACATATTGGGGTGGGCTCAAATTTCTTAGTAACATAATTGGTGTGCCTACTTTTAATTGTAAAACATGTGGTGGCAAGCCAGCAGGATTAAGAGAGTTTAAAAACTCTTGCGGATAATGTACTGTATCTTCAATGTTACATACGTTATCAATAGATTTATATTGTTTAAAATCACCGGGAACTTTTTCCATTATAATACCGTTTATTTCATTAGTAGATTCATTAGTAGGTGACACTATTGCTCGCGAACAAAGCCAAGAGAAGTTTCTTTGTGTAATATTTTCAATTTCGGGGTATACTGAACTTATAAGAATATCTAAACTATGAACAATTTTGCCTAATTTGTTATCCAACAATATTTGAGAACTATTTGAATTTACAGATGGCAATTTTCCTTCTCCAAGTTTTAGTAGCATCTCTGGGAAATTATTATCATTATTATTTACCAAGTGGGCTCTCATATTTGTGCGCAAATTAAGTAATTGAATCGATTGCCATAAAGGAGAAGATTTGAGACATGCTTTAATAATATCGGCACGTGTTCCTTTTGCTATAACTGGGAGGGTTTGTCTAAAGTCTCCGGTGAAAACTAATGTTACGCCTCCCATCGCAGCTCTTGAATTTCTAATGTCCTTTAGTGATCGGTCCACTGCTTCTATATGAGCTCTATGGCTCATAGTGCATTCATCCCAAATAATTAGTGAAGTATCCTGTAATAGCTTCCCCAAAGGACCATTTTTGCGAATTGAACACACTGACTGTTGCTCTGAAGACACAGTTAAAGGGAGTTTAAATGTAGAATGGGCAGTTTTTCCGTTGTGTAAAAGAGTTGCGGCGATTCCGGACGAAGCAACTGCTAATGCAGTTTTTCCGGATTGCCGTACTTTGGCTAATATCAAATTGGAAAGAAAGGTTTTGCCTGTGCCACCAGGGGCGTCTAAAAAAATATGTTTGTTATTTTCTACAGTGTCAATTATCGAATCATACGCGATTTTTTGTTCAGCTACCAATTTTGATATATTTGATTCTACAAATTCAGATAAGTCGTTAAAATTATGTGACTATAATTGTGTAGGATGTACAGCAGTTTGTGAGCGATTTGAAGAAGGTAAACCAAAGTCTTTCAGGTATTTATCGTTGAGTTCTAAAAGTTTGTTTTCAATTTGAATCAAGCCTTCATTATATACATCACAGTCTTCTTCTCGCTGCTGTGCTCTGTGTATTATATCTTGGTATAAATCGTTTTTGAACTCTTCCCATAATTTAATAGGTTCTGAAGGAAAACAAAACAGTAATAACACAACAAATAAATCTCTCAGTTTCGTCGGGCATTGGGAAATCGATGCTTCCCTTAAAGTGAGTTCCCACTGATCATCATTTTCCAATAAACCACGGTCTCGACATGCAGCTTGGTAAGTTTCTTTTATAACTCCATCGACAGTTTTTAAATCCTGGAATGAAGTTGGACCGCGGATATGGTGCAGAAGTATTCTTAGATAGAAGCATTCTGACTGAGAAGGATGAATACTATAGACCCTTCCCAATGCTGAATCTTTTTTTATACCAGGGTGGCCCTCAACATCTTGTCCCCGCTTTCTTCTCGAAAATTTGTTGTTTGACCATGTATAATAGTGAGGAACTTCATGATATAGTAAAGTCCTAGCGAATTCGTCACTATTACATAGATCGAAAAATGCTGTTAGGGTTGTTTTTGGAGGATTATCGACGATTCGTTGTACATTTCCGGCTGAAAAGTAGACACGTTGTCCATTCTCGAGATGAACAGCTAAATGGACGACGGTGGGATTCCTATCGTGTATGGGAAATTCGAAAATTCTCCATATGGCCTCTGATGTGCTGATGTAGCGGCCATTCACATAATTTTCAACCTCATCATGAACATTTCGAACACTAAAAGTTGCTTGATCCGTACCTTTATTGATATACTTACAGATATATTTGATGGCTTGAATGGAATGACAATACTCCACGTTAATATGGGCATTAAAAGAGCGACATAATAATGGGGAATATGGAACTACCCATCTATTGTCTATTGTAACCACTCTTCCTCGAATATTCAAGGTCGATACTTGTCCACCGTTATCAATATCACGGCGTCGATAGAGTCACTCTTATTATATCTTATTATATCTGCAGAGGACCATTTGGTAATACGTTTCCCCAAATTACCATCCCTCCATCCAAACAGTAATCGCTTCATAATTCCTAAATCAATCAGATGAAGGGAATCTCCAACCGGAAAATCTTCTATCATGTCTATGGGTAATTGGAGGAAAGGAGAATCACGCTTGTGGTGTTCACCATATTTTTTTGCACGAAAGTCTGCGTCGTTTCTTCTTGCGCTATCAGTTCTTTGAAACGTGACAGTATGAGATACGTGTGAGTATTCGCCAACTACATTACATTTCAGACATCCGTGTTTCGCGTTAAAATTGCATACTCCTGAAAATTCAAGAATACATATAAATCATTGATCATGCAACCGTCAGTTAACAAAATCATGTGCATGAAATGAGTTTTGCGTATGCAATAGGCTGAGTTTCACTGAGGATAAATTATATTATTATACTAAAATCAAGCAAATATTAAATAATTATTATACCTTTAACAAAAGCTCTTGCAGGAGAATCGCATATAATAGCTCTCACTTTTACTGAGGTTGTTTTATCAATTCCCTCTCGTGTAGTATATCTTAAATTATTAGCATAAAGCTCTTTCAATTCTTCAATAAACGGTTGTAAAAACGCGCTTAAGTCTGCTGGCTTATTTATGCCCTCATATACACCCACGACCAAAGGTGGAATATTAGGATATTCATGAATATTACACAATACTGGCCAAACTTGGTGTTTGGAACTTTTGTATAATGGTAAGCCGTCAATGTTAACATTAAGAGATATACAGTTTGGAGCAGTTTCTAAACTTAATAAAATCATTTTTAACATATAAATAAGTCCATTATGCCAATAATGACCAGAGTCAACTGGAATTATAGATAAATGTATATTTTTATTATACAAAAGTGTTCGTGGATCTTTTGGAACTGAACCGGGTAACCTTTCGTTCAAAATTTTGTTAAGTTCCCTCAAAGCAGTTTGTGAAATGTTGTAATTAATTGCCCATTTTTTTAGATTATCACGAAGTATATCATTTTCATTAGCTTCATTTGTACTATCACAATCGGAACTATCAGTAACACACAAATTATCAAACATTTCATCTAATTCGTCTTCTTTTGAATCTACTGTTACAGAACCACTATATGCACTTTCTGCGCTTCGATCAATATTACGTTGTTCAGAACTAGTCTGCACAGGACTCATTAATTTTTGTACGGAACCATCTCCAGTTGGACTACAGTTAACTTGTCGCGTACTTGTATTTGACACAATACACTTGGAGGAAAGCAATGATACATAGTTTTTTTTTACTTTCCTCTTAAAGTGACCACTTTTTTTTTACGTTTGCCCAGCTTTTTCTATCCATTTCAACCACGGTTAATTATTTTACAAAGATGCAAATGAATGGCGGTGATTGTAATCTTTGGTGAATTTTAAACCTCTTATTCGACATTCAGTCATATAAAGGTCACAAAAAAGTGTTCGAAGCGACTTAAAGTCGCATAGGAGTTTTATAAACCACTCTTATACGAACGTCGTGTAATGGTAGTTTTCGGAACTCTAATACGACTAAAGTCGGTATAAAAGTCGCATAGACGTTTCTACTGCTACAACACTGCTTACACGACTGAATGTCGTGTAATAGTCGTATAGAGCGTCGTTTAGACGTTTCTACGACGTTTTTACACGACTAGAAGTCGAATAACTACAGGGGGCGCTAAGTCGTATAACAGAATGAAACTACTTCTATACAACGCTTATACAACTATGAGTCGCGTAATTCCTTCTTATTCGACTAAAATGTTTGTTGGGCGGTTTGCGTTTCATTGATGAATCTCCGTGGATATTTTTTGGAGCAAATGCCGTTTTTCATACACGGTGACGTAACGTTTACTTCCCCGCATGGCCCATGTATCATATTTTTTGTTACTATTTCGAACAGCGCTGGATCATGCTCTTAATTGGGTAGTTCGGCAACTATCACGTCATCGATTGTATCGGGTTGTATTTTTCGTTCTAACCAAAACAAAATGTGGCAGTGTGGCAACCCTCGTTTCTGCCACTCTACACTTAGCATGTGACATATTACTTTGCCAAAAACCTCGTCTTTAGTAATTAATTTAATTAGTTTTTTCATTTTCAAATGAAAAACGCGGGCAATAATATCGTGACGGTCGAAGGAACGCTGGCCGGGGAAGAGCTCTTGCTTAATTTCTTCCCACTCAGGGTTGCACGTGAAGGTCACAAACAAATCGGGTCTCCCATAGTTCCGCACATATGTCATGGCGTCCTGCGTTTTTTTATGAAGGTATTTATTTATTTATTTATTTTATTCTTTTTTGTACACCAACAACATAGGACATTAACAAAGGTGAAAAATATACATTACAAGGTACAAAAGGCGGCCTTATCGCTACACAGCGATCTCTTCCAGACAACCTTAAGTGTGGAGCATAGGATGAGAGTGGGTAAAAGTGGTAAGGTGTACGAGAAATGAAAGGGATATTGATAGAAAATGTAGAGATAATGATAAAAAGCAATAATATATATAGGTACATACATGTATAGACATTGGAGACATATATAAAGGAGTAAATAAAGGGAAGGAAAATGAAACAAAACCGGAGATAAGAACTAAATGGGGGGGGGACCTGATTAGATCTGAAGGTAGTAAGCTTTTACTAGGTTCTTAAACGAATCTAGGAGATCCCGGTATCTAGGAGAGCCCGTGAAAGATGATGGTAAAATGACATGCTGACCTATATTTGCTGCATTAACATTAGTGTCTTGATTTAGAGCATCCCTTAAATGGATGTAATCATCCGCTCTAAGTTTCGATTGGTTGTGAGAAATAAAATTCAACCTTTCTGATATCATCTTAGCCATCATATCAACGCAGTACTGATTAAATAAGTCTCTGTAATAATGTAATGAATTAAAACAGTTAGCTCTAATCATTAATCTGTACGCATAGAATTGCATACAGGAAACAGTCTTATTTTTTAGCGGAATTTTGCTGTGGAATAGTCAGATAGTAACCGTCTTCTCCAGTTATAAACATTACAGGATACTGTAACGGATCATAGGCACGGTGCAATTCGGATACTCTTTTTAGTTGGCCATCTCTACCATGCAGCACTATATCCCTTGGACCCTTTTCTTCATCAATTAAAAGAACAGCTACCTCGTTTATCGTTGGAGCATTATATCTGCCTGGGTGTTCGGTCTGTGGTGTTCGATCTGATTGAATTATTAACTTTAAATTCTCTGAAGAGTTACGCTCGAGATTATTTTTAAAACTTTGTACGTATACGTTATGACTATTTAAAACAGTTTGTAATTCATTGATTAGATCAATTTTTAGCGTTGGTGACATGTTTGAGCGCAGAGAGAGCTGGTCTGCCTCCGAAATAAAATATATTTGCAAAAATTGCGGACTTTGACCTGATGGCGGAAGAAGGCTACCTATGAGATGGTAGACCTGTCCTTCAACTTTAAATATAGGCATAAAATTCGCCTCTGATTTCTTTTGCGCCAAAAGATGTCATTTGAAACAGGCTATTGTATCTACGTGTATTGGTTAAGAAATGTGCAGACAATGGATGGTTATTCGTTAACAAATCTTTAATTGGTTGTGGAGGCTCTTGAATATTGGGCAAAATAATTTTCCCAGAAGCACAACACATACCGTTCGGATCATCACTCCACTTTTTGGCAAAACAATGAGAGCAGGTTTTACTCATTGCTCCTATTTGAATAGTTGTTTGATGAGCATAATCAATCTGTGGATTGTAATTGAAAGCCGATCTACTACTGATAGCTAAATTTCGATTACGCACCCTAGTCGTTGATACTTGCTGTCTCTCTCTCTGTGATATTAGGCTTTGTCGTGTACAGTGTCGTGTGTCAGTTTCAGTTTGGGAAGCGTATAACTGCAAGGTTCTAGCATTTTGTTCGGTAAGTCGTAGTGACCGTTCAGTGCTCGATTCTCTCGCGCGAGCTTGGGAGGTTCTAACGTTTTCATCTTCAAGGCGTTGGGAGCGCTCAGTGCTAGATTCTCTCGCGCGAGCTCGGGAAGTCCTAACGTTTTGATCGTCAAGGCGCTGGGAGCGCTCAGTGCTCGATTCTCTCGCGCGAGCTTGGGAGGTTCTAACGTTTTGATCGTCAAGGCGCTGGGAGCGCTCAGTGCTCGATTCTCTAGCACGTGATTGCGAAGCATACTCCCTTTGCCTTGCGAGGCGATTTTCATTTTCTATCGAAGACTCTCTAATACGACTTATTTTGGCTGTCCTCGCCTGAGACGTATGTTTCGAAAGTTGTGATCTTCCTCTTTTAGGCATACTTACAGAATAAATGAAATAAGTTGTTGTAATACAAAGTTATGAAATCAATGCAGATGTAGTTCAGAGATATCTAAACTGTTCAGAGAAACCTAAATTCAATGAGTTCAATGAGGATAAATTCAATTTTAAAAAATATAGTTGTGTACTGCGAAAATATAATGTAGCGTCAAATATCTTAAGATGTTGTGTAATATGAGAAAACAACCGGCTATTACGGCGAAAATAAATTTATGGTTAAACCAAAGCACATGTAGTTCTGAGAAGAACTGTTGTAGGTACATATAATTGGATGAATTTCACAAAATAAAATTATCAATCGAGTGTAGTTCTAAAAAGAATTGTTCTAATTAGGTGTAGTCCTTAAAAGAACTTTTTGAGAAATCTAAACAAATATTAAGCTAAACTTCCAATGCAATATTGCTCACGTCTGCTACGTATAGAGCCGACCGCGCGACTGAGCCGCGCGGTTACCTTCCTCTTAGGCATTGTCCTAATAGAACGCGAATGCGCGATGCGAGTGATGCGACCATCGCGTGTTCGCGCGACGTCAAAAACTGGGTGTCCTAATAGAACGCGAATAAGCGATTACGCGAATCTTGCTCGCGCGATTTGACGACGGGAGCGAGCGTCACCGGGCAGTGGCACGGTCGATACCAACAACCATGGACGTCAGACACGCAAAATTTTTGCTGTCGGGAAATATTTGGATGACGTTTTGTGCGGATTTAGATGGAAATGAAAAAAAAACAACGTGGGACGCAAAGTGCTTTGTTAAAAATGAGACCAATTCGTGGTGAATTTCACAATCAATATTTTGACTTACGAGATGAGTCTGCATTTTATGATTATATGTCTATGTCACCAGAAGCATTTGACTACCTATGCAATATGATCAGAGACGATTGCAATCATGTTGTTACCAACTACAGAAAACCTATAAGTGTGGAGGAAAGATTGGTGCTGACGATTAGGTGAGTGTAATTTCTATAATAATTTACTAGGTACTTGTTCAAATATACAGGGTGTTAAAGTAATTGCGTGCAATAGCTTAGGGGTAGACTCAGTATCGATAAAGGAATCAAGGAAAAAGAAATCCAAGAAAAAAAAAATTAAATCAAAACAAAAAAAATCGAGTGATTGTATGTGAATCAATCCTCTTTATTTGATGAAGTTGATAAAACTTGAACAGTTAACACTACATCATGCGTATAAAAGTCACACAATGTGTTACGCTTGATGTGCTGTCGACTATGTACCTTTTCGATTTTATTGTTTTTTTTTTAATTAAATCAGTCAGCCAATTTCTGCAGAACATTTGGGAACTACGCACTTTGTATAAATTATATTTGAGATTTGAAGTCTTTTGGATTTGAATTTCGCTGACTAATTTAATTTATTGAAGGAAAGGAAAACAAATTACGTAGGTATAAATTAAAATGAAGGTTTATTTAAGTTCAAAGTAAAAAAAAACAAACAAACTGCAAAGTTAGTAATCATTTACGGATAGCTCAGTATCGTACTCGTGTAGACCTAGGGGATCATTTTCGTAGTAGTTCTGCACCGACGACATTGAATGATGTGACGCATTTACCGGAGAGGGTAATATAGATTGCGATACTGGCGTAGATGATGTTGAAGAGGTAGTGAGACTAATTTCATCAGCAATAAAAGTTTGAATTTTACTTTTCAGTCTTAGTTTTTGTACTGGCGTTAAATACTTGAAATATGGCGCCAATGATTTTAAGAACAACATGTCTTCATCGTCTTGTTTTTTGTTTTTCTCATTAAAAGCTTGTATTTTTTGTTGTTCCACTTCAATCATTTTTAGTTGAAAAAGCGTCAGTTCTGGTTTTTTTGTCTGTCTTTGCCTTTGCCTGAACTCGCTTGCTCTAGATGAACCAGACTCGCTGTCGTCTGTCGTCGTAGGGAATCTATTTCGGGGGATCAAATTACCACTTGCGTTAACAGATTCCGAAACAGGTTCTTGATTTTCCACCACTTCTTCAATTTGATCCATTTCTGGAGTCTCAACTTGATCCATTTCTGAAGTTTCAACTTGATCCATTTCTGAAGTTTCAACTTGATCTATTTTTGGAATCTCAACCGTGTCTGAATTTAAGTTTCATTGTTATCAGATCCCGCATTTAAATCCTGAAAGTTGCTTTGGGTGTGCCTAGGTTTCACTATATCTTTTAAAAAAGATAGTTCCTTAAAAAAACACCATTTGCCTATATAAGTCTCATCGCTATTAGGACTGCCTGGGTCACCCGATCGAGGACGACGTACTTTCTTGGCTTCCTTCATGAAGACGTCTCTCAAATTTTTCCACTTGTTTTTGACGTCGGCTTCTGTAACAATCATAAAAATATTAATGTGATAAGAATATACAAATAATTTTTCTCTATATAACCTAGGTTGAATACAAAATAAGTTTTAAAATATTACATTCTAATAAAATAAAAATATTTCTCTTTAATTTAATTATACCTGTTATTAATTATACCTGTATATATAAATTTAATTTTACCTGTAGTACCTAACAACAGAAACATCATTCCGGAAATTATCAGTACCTTTCCGTATTTCAAAAACAGCCATAGCAAGCATTGTGTTGGAAGTTTGTACTGCTATTTGGAAAAATATGCATAACAAACACATGAAATTTCCCAGTACTGAAGAATTTAAAACTATAGCAGAATCTTTTTCAATGAAAAATAAATTCCCACATTGTTGTGGCAATTTGGACGGCAAACACATTCGTGTCAACATGCCGGCGAAGTGTGGCAGCATGTACTACAATTATAAAATGTACAACTCCATTGTACTGTTAGCTGTCACAGATTCAAAAAATAAGTTTATAATTATTGACGTAGGTGCATATGGAAAAGACAGTGATGGCGGTGTACTCAGTAATTCAAGTTTCTATCAAAAGCTGGAAAACGGAGATATTCAACTTCCTCCCGCAGAACCATTACCGAACTCTAACATTATGGCACCTTATGTGTTTTTAGGAGACGAGGCATTCCCACTAAAAACATTTATAATGCGACCTTATCCAAGAAGGCAAGCGACAGATGTCACAAAAATAAGATTCAATAAAAGATTATCTGCTACGAGAGTTGGCGTAGAATGCACATTTGGAATGATGGCCTCGAAATTTCGAATACTTTATAAACCTATAGAGACCTCGGTTGAAAACGCTATTAAATTGTAATGTCAATCTGTCTCTTGCACAATATTTTAATAGATATAGACAAAACATATTATAGCGATCGACAACACCTTATAAATCGTCGACGGCACAACACATTGACGACATTAAACAGAACCAGGCGTAATAATAACACTTCCAGAGCTGCGATTATTGCAAGACAGAATTTTACTAATTATTTCTCAAATTCGTCGTAAATAATGTAGTAAAGAAAATAAGTAATAAATAAAAAATATACTCACTTGTTTTATTTAGACTTCTCGCAACCAAACTCCACTCTCTGTCACTCTTTAGACGGTTTTTGTAGTCATCTTTGCGTTTGTCCCAAAGAATTGGTCGATTACGCACCTCAATTATCAATTTATCTTCAAATGACATTTTAAACAATTCTCGCAATCAAACACGTGCGTTGCGTTGACGTCAAGTTTACAAAATGGCGGCCGGCCGGATGGCTGGGCCGGCAAGGCGAGAGGCGAGAGGGGCGCGGGCGCGGTACCACTCCGACGTTTTCGCACGAATTTCAATTAGGACACCTATTCAAATTCAATATGTTTGATCGCGCGTTCGTACGAACTAAGTTCGCGCGAATAGAGTTTCAAACATTTGAGTCGCGCGACCGCGTCGTGTTATTGTCAGTTAGGACACCCATACCCGTAATACATTTTTGTCTCCCTTGCATTACTGTTCGCAGTACTCTTTCGGATATGCCCAATGTATTAATAAAAAAAATTTTGCAAGTCCGTTTACTTTTCCATTCACCGTGAAATGAAACACAGTTTTGGTTTCTTGTTTTAGCATTTCCTTCTTTCACTCGACGGTAAGGAACTTTCAATGTTGTTAAACACGAGTTTATAAAATCACGTTGTCGCTGTAATGTTGTACCAAATAATCTTTAAATAATTATTTCCTTTCTTTGTTCTTCTGTTATTTTATTACGACATTTTTGCCTACATATTTCTGGACAAGGCGGTTTAATTGATTTTTCAGCAATAGTTTTTCCATTTCTAGATACGTACTGCTTTCCCGAATTTCTCTGTTGTTTTCGCACATTTTTTATCCAAGCCGATTCATTACGAATTCTTTTTTTACCTTTTTTAACCAACAGCTGTTTCTAAAGATGGTGCCAAAACTTCTCTCGTAAGTAATAAATCAGTATTCACGGGAGACTCGTGAGTAGACGATAATTGATGACGCGCTAGAAGAAGTACTGGATGAACTAGAGGAAGAACTGGAAGAACTAGAAGATGATGAGCTCGATGACCTCGAAATAACGCGACGGGGGCGCTTTGCAGATGTTTTTGGCATATATTCAACGCCACTATCATTTGGTGAAAAGTCTTGAGCTTCACTGAGGTTTTCGTGGCTTTCAAGAAGACTGGGTGATAAATTGACGTTATTTTGAAGAGAAACGTATCCAGTTGAAGTGGTTGCTAAAAATAGGTGACTGTGTAAATAAATCTGAATTACAAAAAACAAACCATGCAAATCAATGTGAACAATCTTTAAATAACTAACTTACGTTCATTACACAAATATCAACTTAACAGCCTAAGTTTTAACGAGCATAAGATGTCTGATATACCAAATCACTAATAAGACATATTTAAAACCTTCACCATTGTACAAGATATTAAGAAACAACAACAAACAGAAAACAGAAAAGGTCTTCAGACAAAACGTTTTTGGCTTATGGGGCCAAACATCCCTTAAAAGTTTTGGGTACATTCGATGCAGAAATAAAAGTAGGCCAAAATACTTTAACTACAAAATTTTACGTCATAGAAAATGGTTCAAGAAATCTTTGAGGCAAAGAATCCGCTATCTCTCTTAACGTCTTAAAATTAGGTCTCGATGTAAATTTCGTTGAACCAAAACAATTTCCTAAATTTCCTAAATTAAACCCCTTGATAAATATATTAAGGCTATAGAGACATTTAGAGCTCCGGAAACTGTCGAAGAAATCCAAACTTTTCTTGGTTTAGTTAATTTTGTTGGAAAGTGGATTCCAAATTTGTCAACTTTAACGGAACCTATTCGACAATTACTTCGAAATAAAATTCATAAAAATGCTAGTATAACACCATTTTGCCAAAAAGCACAAGTTACGGCTTTTAACGATTTGAAAAGATGTCTCTCCAAGATCAATACTCTTGGCTATTATGACCCAAAAGATCGTACCCAAGTAGTTGCGAATGCTAGCTCCGTAGGTTTAGGTGCTGTACTTATTCAGTACGATAAGCGCTTGTTCACACTTGGCGGGAACCGCGCGGTTACGAATCGCGCGGTTGGCAACCGCGAAATTGTGATGCTGTTCAGACACCGCGGTTAGTACGCGATTTTCGTGCGGGTGGGTATAGCGTCAGTTTCAAAATGGAGGTCGACGAAGAAGTGTGTGTGTTACTGTGGTTGCTCCTTAAAAAAAAGAAAAGAAAAAGGCGGTATTGGGTGCATCCAATATTAACCGACCGACTAGTACATGGTCAGTTCGTAACGTTATATCCCAATTTAAGAATGTATGATAACAAATTTTTTGACTATTTGAGAATGTCAATAAAATCTTTTGATGAACTAATTGAACTGATCAGGCAAGATATTTCAAGCTCTGAAACGCAATTGAGGCCAAGCGTGTCACCGGAAGAGAAACTCGTAATAACTTTAAGGTAAGATTTATTGTTGTTCTTCAAAATCAGCATAAATATTCTCTATAACAGTAGACGGCTGAGAGCCAGAACTAAATTGCGATGGTGACGGTGACTGTGGCGGAATAACAGGAGGAGATGATCCAGATGTAGTAAAATATCCTTGCGGGCTTGTATACTGTTGTCCTTGCCAATACATAGGTGTGATCTGCTGAGTATTGTAGCGAACAGGGGGCGGTAAGATTTGTCCTTTTTGTATCACTTGAAGTAATTCAATTTTCGTCGCTAAACGCCTATTTTCTGGTACTTTTTTGAGTTCTTTATATAACGACAAGCAAAACAGTTTGTCGTCATCTTGTTTGGTAATACTATTTTCTTGAAGTTCATCCTGAAAATTTTTTCGTGACTGGATGCTTTTTTCTATTAAAACAGCTATTTTTTCTTCTGGCACTTGTGTTTTCTTACGTTTAGGGGGACGTATTTCAGTGGCTTCGGTTGCATTGGCGTTTAGTTGACTTATCTCCTCACTGTGCCTTTCATTCTGTTCTTCAATATTAGTTGTAGTGTCTTTATTACTTACACTATTCTGCAGGAAAGAAAGTCTTGAAAAATACATATATCGGGCTCCTTTACGAGCACCTGAACCAGAAGGAGTTGTTTTTTCTTTTTTGTATTCTTTATTGTAGCAGTCTCGTATATTTTTCCATTTTTTTTGGAGTTGTGTACCTAAAAATAACAATATTATTAATAATTTTCTTATTTCAGATATCTCGGTACGGGTTGTTCATTTGGAGAACTTAGCTACAATTATCGCTTAGGAAAATCGACGATTACAAGAATTGTCCGCAAAGTATGTAAATCATTATGGAATAAGTTGGTAAACATAGTCATGCCCGAACCAACTGAAGATACCTGGAAGACAATAGCACGAGACTTTGAGAGATATGCAAATTTTCCAAATTGCATTGGTGCTATAGACGGCAAGCATATCCGAGTTATAAAGCCTGTTAATTCGGGATCTTTGTATTATAACTATAAACATTTCTTTTCCATAGTGCTCTTAGCACTTTGCGACGCCAACTATTGCTTTACTTATGTTGATATTGGGGCTTATGGCAAAAGCAGTGATTCTGCTATATTTAAAAATTCGTTATTTTATAAACGACTAACAGAAAAATCATTAAGCGTACCAACACCTAAACCAATATCTAATGCAGACCCAACACCAATGCCTTATGTTATAGTTGGAGATGAAGCCTTCGGCTTAGCAGAAAATTTAATGCGTCCATATTCAGGCAAATGTTTACCATATGAAAAAAGGATTTTTAACTATAGGTTATCGAGAGCCCGACGTAACATTGAGTGCACTTTTGGTATTTTGGCAAACAAATGGCGCATCTTTCATAGGCCTATAAATGTAAACATAGATTTTGCCGAAGACATAATAAAAGCCTGTTGTATTCTACATAACTATGTGCGGACTAGAGATGGTCTAAAATTTAAAGATACTTTATATACTGCACCAATGACTAATCTCAATACCTTGCATGCGGGAAGAGCGACACCGTCATCTTTGAATATCAGAGATAAATTCGCTCATTACTTTGTGAACGATGGGCGTGTTCCATGGCAAGACACAAAAATATAGCTACAATCAAAGATGTATTAAATATCTAGATGGAACATCGAATCCGCGAAAACGTGTCAAAAAGTTGTGGCCAACTGTTGGCCACAACTTTTGTATCATTACGCACAGATTACGCACACATAGACAATAAATGAACGTGAAAAACATCGCCTGCACGCACACATGCTTGAGAATGTTGCCTTGTTTTTTTTTGTTTTCATTGTAGGGCGACGCTCATTCTAGATATTTAAAACATCATTGGCTACAGCTAACATACCGTACTTGTAATATTTAGATACATAACTAAATGTAAACAAACAAAATAAGGTAATAATGTTGCCTTGTTTTTTTTGTTTTCATTGTAGGGCGACGCTCAATCTAGATATTTAAAACATCATTGGCTACAACTAACATACCGTACTTGTAATGTTTAATAAATAAGTTAAGTTAATAATGTTAAGTAAATAAGGTAATAACGTTGTGACCTTCATTTGAAAAATGCTCGAAATGTCTGCATCCGAAGTTTGTTTATATTTAGTTAAGTACCTAAAGTATAGGGAGAGTATAATATACTAGCGCTTCATAATAATAGCTAATAATTCTGTCAGTTCATTTTTGGTGAATAAACCTACTTACTTAAAACATTCTTTTTTTCCAACGTGTCTTCACAATCTCCAAATATCTCCACCAACTCTTGCCAAGCTCGGTTCTTGATTACTTTATTGGAGTAATCACTACACTCGACATCCCATATAGCAGGTCTCTTCTCCACCTCATCAATGAACAGTTCGGTGTCGAACCGATCCATGGTGAACGTGGACGAAGTACGTGGTAACCGCGCGGTAGCCGCAATGCAACTGAACGCGAAGTATAGACTCCATAGTAATAGAAACGCGCGGGCGTAGCGCGATTCTATTTTCTGGCGGTTGGTTTGCGGGAACCGCGCGGGTGGATTAACCGCGCGGGTAGGTGTGAACGATTACCTTATAACTCATATAAATAAGACCCGCGCGATTTCCACGCGATTCTGAAATCGCGCGGTTCCCGCATAGTGTGAACAAGCAGTAACAATGGACCCCGTATCATTACTTTCGGCAATAAGACTGACAGACGTTGAAAAACGTTACTGCCAGACAGAAAAAGAAGCCTTAGTGTGGGTAATTGAACATTTTCACATGTATATATATGGCAAGAAGTTTGAACTTGTTACAGACCATAAGCCCTTGGAAGTGATATTTGGCACCAGATCAAAGCCTTGTGCGCGAATCGAACGTTGGGTTCTTCGATTACAAGGTTATGACTATAAAGTAATTTACAAGCCTGGTAAATCGAATATAGCATATCGATAAATCGAATATAGACCCTTTGTCCCGTCTGTGTGTATGTACCAGTACACAAAAAAGTAGAATAGTATCTAGAAGATGAACATCATGTCAATCAGATAGTTCAGTATGCGCGACCTGTAGCCTTGTCTGTCAAATGTATAATTGAAGCTTCAAACGAGGACAGTGAGTTTAAGTTAGTAAAAGAAGCCCTTATGAATGATGTTTGGGATAGTTCAATAAATAACTATAAATTATTTCAAAATGAACTCTGGCTACATGATGGCATCTTATTAAGAGGAAACAAGATAGTGATTCCTAATAAATTAAGACGACAAGTCCTAGCTGCGGCCCACGAAGGGCATCCAGGCATCGTAAATATGAAATCTAGGCTACGCACAAAGGTTTGGTGGCCAAAAATAGACAGAGACGCAGAAATTACTGTAAAAAATTGCAAAGGGTGCACTTTAGTCTCCGCACCCAATCCTCCTATACCCATGAAAAGGCGGGAACTTCCTTCCAAAGCTTGGGTAGATACAGCCGTTGATTTTTTAGGTCCACTTCCTAGCGGCGACTGCCTTTTAGTGATCATTGATTATTACAGTCGTTACAAAGAGATCGAAATCATGAAATCTATCTCTGCCCCTGACACAATCAAAGTATTAAAAAAGATATTTTCACGAACAGGCAATCCTGCTAGTATAACGGCCGATAACGGTAAACAATTTTGTAGTCATGAATTTAAAACATTCTGTACAGAGCAAGGAATTAAAGTATTCAATACAATACCATACTCAGCAGAATGGTGAGGTAGAGAGGCAAAATAGGGACATTCTCAAACGGTTACGAATTAGTCAATGCGATAAATCAGATTGGAAAGATGACTTGTTGAAATATTTAACAATGTATAATAGTACACCTCATCCATGTACAGGAAAATCGCCGTCGGAACTGTTCTACGGAAGACAATTCAGAGACAAGCTACCTTTTTTAACAGACCTCGAAGTTAACTATGATGACTCGGAAATTAGAGATCGAGATAAAGAAAGGAAATATAAAAATAAATTAATTGAAGATAGGAAAAGGAAACAGAAAGGGAAATAGAAATAGGCGAGAAAGTGTATGTCAAGAATTTAGTAAAAGAGAATAAATTAGTTTCAGAATTCAATCCAACACCTCATACAGTTATTAACGCTGAAGGAAGCGATATGAATGTAAGAAACGATGAGACTGGTCAAGAATATAGAAGAAACATTGTACATCTTAAGAAAGTAGAAGGTTAATGGAAAGTTGTTAACAATGAGGAAACACAGGCTAAGGAAGTGGAAACACAGGCTAAGGAAGTTGATTAATTATACATTAATTGTATGACCATTTGTTAAGCTAATTAATTAATCAGTTAGTTTGTTAATACCAATGTTGTATTCAATTATAAACAATCCAATCAATTAATTATTATTATAAAAAGGAAGAGATGTGATGTATACTTCGAACTATAATAAATGTAGGTATACTCTCAAGGGCGCGCCATCTTGTCACTTGCCATCTACGAGCGGTAGCGAGAGGACGTGTCCTTTGTGCTGTGTGACTACACATCTGTGTGTGACTACACATCTGTGTGGACATCACAGATAGTTTTAACAAGGTAGTACCTTTAACCTACAGGCAACATTGCACGTTATTTTAGAGTATTAAAATGTAATAAAAGTTTTTTTTTTGACACTTGACACCTGGCAACCCTAGTTCCCCACCGGTAGGCCATCTGCCATCTTTGTACTCATTCCTTTTTCGTGCAAGACAACGAACGCACGTGCGCACAAAATGCCAAAGCGAAGTTCCGAAGAAAAGTTAGCTCATTACCAAAGAAAAATTAGGAAATTACAAAAACAAGTGAAGAAAAAGAATCGCTGCGTTATACCATCATCCGACTCATCGGGCAGTGAAAAAATAGAAGGTATGTAGGCAAACTACCTTCAATTATATTTAAATAAGTGTTCTAAGAAACATTACATTGCAAGTCACTGCGAGTCTCTTGTGATAACGTGAGTAGCTGCGAGCTACCCGCGCACATAGTTTTGTTCGAAAAACTTTTAATAGTTTTTACGCATAAACAATCAGTAAAAAATCACGATAGACTGCGAGTTTACCGCGATAACGAGGGCAGCCGTGAGCTACCCTCGACTAAAATTGAATAAAAAATACTCAATATAAACTGAGTTATGAAGTTTTCTGCCATTTATTAATGTACAGATAAAATAATATTCGCCTAATTCAAAATTTATTGGTACAAATGCTATAATATAGTTATTTGAAATTACAGAAAACTTGTATGTCGAACCTTACGCGGATATGGTGGATGAACCAGCCGAACAGCCAGCCGAAATATCGGAAACCCAAATGGATGAATTCCAGTCGGCTTCACCACTGCCGCCCTACTTCGGATCCAGTAGAACCAAAAGACACACCCTCTACTGAGGATTCGTCAGAGCCACCCTTGGATACAGAGCTACTATCTGCACTGGGTGCATGTCTGTCAGACACTCCCGAATTTGGTGATATTATTCATAACAGCCTGGCCAACCTATGGCCTCCTTTACTCCGTAAAGGGTTTTTCAAAGAGGACAAAGAAAGACTTACGAAGGAATACTTGATACCCTCCAATTGTAAACTTTTACAAGTCCCGAAATTAAGGATAAAATTGATAATTCAGAAAATAAAATACAAGCTACTCGGAGGATTATCAGCAGCGAGACAGGTAACTTCGAGTCCCGCGATTTCAGCTATGAATTATTAGATAATGAAAATAAAATCACTTCCGACCATTGAGATATTATGTACCTTCCGACACAGAAGTAGCAAGCGTTTTTGAAAATCATTTTCGTAATATACCAATAAAATTAACCAATTCATTAGCTTCTTCGCCGATGAAGGCACTTTCTATTTTAAAAAGTAATGTCAGTGAATGTAATGTTGTTTTTGAATTTAAGTATACTACCGCAAGAGAAATAATTAAGACCTTTCAGTCGCTTAAAATAAAAAATACAGGTGATTTGTGGGGCATTTCAACAAAAATAATACAACATATAATAGATGTCATAGCTCCAACTTTGGCCGTAGTTTTTAATAAATGTGTCGATTTAGGCACTTTTCCAGATCTAATGAAATGCAGTAAAATTATTCCACTTTTTAAGACTGGTGACAAAACCGATGTTAATAATTATAGGCCAGTTTCTATATTGCCAGCACTCAGTAAGATCTTTGAAAAGATTATTTTAAATCAAGTGTTTGCCCATTTTAACAGCAACAACCTACTACACCGCGAACAATACGGTTTCACAAAAGGTCGTAGTACTACTGATGCTGGGGCTAGACTTTTAAAACATATCTTCGATGCATGGGAGGGATCACAGAATGCCATTGGTGTATTTTGTGATTTATCTAAAGCTTTTGACTGTGTTGAGCATGAAATATTACTATTAAAACTTAATTACTATGGGGTTAAAAACAAGTCGCTTAGCCTGATTAGGTCTTACTTAAGTGATAGAGTCCAAAAAGTTAGTATAAATGATATTAAATCATCAGGGTCTAAGGCTGTGATGGGTGTCCCACAGGGCTCAATCTTAGGTCCCTTTCTTTTCTTAGTATACAGGGTGTAAGGGAACTGCTCACGAATATTAAAGCAGGTGATAGTGATGATGATGATGATGATGATGAGTGAGAAAAAAAATCGATTTGGATGAAAAAAAAATGAAAAATTTTTAACGTTTTTTTCGCCTTTTTCATGTTTTATCATCTTAGTAAAGCTAAACGAAACGATAATTTCATAAAAAAACATCACTTTTTTTTTAAAAAGAAAAACCAGTAATGTATAAAATAGATCGCGCGCAGTCGCTCGCGGTTCAATGACCCGCGCCCTCCTGCCTCCCGCGCCGCGCCGTCGCGCCTCGCTATACCTAGCCTACTCCTAAACGCCGTAATAACCTATTATTTTACTACCTACTATGAAAAATAAATAAATGAATTTTTAACATGTACAACAACCAGCTTTTTCATCCAATGTGTAGGTCGGTATGTTTATTATTTCTAGGGATTACGTTATGTACCTTTTTAAACCAATAAATTCAGTAATAAGTTATTTAAAAAAGGTATAAAATAGCTTACCGATCTAAATCCTCCGCGGTCTTATGAGATGCGGCTCAAAATGTGCTCCGTTCATTTCGAGGCAGACTTGGGCTCGGCGTTTTGTTTCCTCATGCAGACGGGGCATCAGCGTGGGGTCTTCGACACAGCTCGTCCTGAGTTTGTCAAAGACACTTATTATTCTTTGGCGCATGTCGTTAGCGCTTTCACACTCCCGATTAAAAACCCTTTCTTTTACATAGCCCCATAAAAAAAGTCTAAAGGGGTCAGATCAGGCGAGCGCGGTGGCCATGCGTGTGGTCCTAGTCTGCCGATCCAGCGATCATCAAATAGTTCGGTGAGGCGCTCTCTGACCGATCTTATGACATGTGGAGGTGCGCCATCATGCTGGAACCAAGTTCGGCGATATTCAGCCAACGACAGATTATCTAAAATATCCACCAACTGTTCATTTATAAATTCTAAGTATCGCTGCCCGTCGAGTCGTCGTGGAAGAAAGACTGGTCCTAGTATGCGATCCTTAAATACACCTGCCCATGCGTTAACCGACCATCGGGTCTGGTGCCCGGTTTGTAGAACAGCGCGCGGGTTTACCTCAGAGTACACGTGTGTATTTCTTCGGTTCCACATTCCATTTCTGGTAAATGTTGATTCGTCCGTCCAGATGACATTCGAAATATAAACCAGGTATACGTTGCTGCTGGTCTAATAACCATCGGCAGAAAACTCGCCGGCGCTCGTAATCGACTGGTACTAAAGCTTGCACTTTATGCACTTTGTATGGACGGATTCGATTACGCTTTAATACTTTGTGGACTGTCCAGTGTGACACCATTGTTCCATCCTGACGCCTTAACAATTTGGCGATACTTCTTGTACCCAGGTTTGGATTACGGCGAACAACATCTAAAATAGCCTCCACGGGCTGAACAGCGACTTGACTTCCACCTCCTCTTGCTACTGGAGCAATTGGCCGATTTTCCAAGACTCGCTGGAATGCTGCCGTTATCAGGCGAGAGTCAGCCGGATGTCGGGCGGTCGGGAATCTCTCTCGGTAGATTCGTAATGCACGTGAAGCATTTCCACGAGCTTCTCCAAGGCACATTAACATGTTTCCGTATTCACGAGCACTATAAACGAACGCGTTAGGCATTATTTTAAACAAAACTACAAACAAAACAAAACAAACTTAACAAGAAACAAAACAGCAAACTTAACAAAAACGCAATATCTAATCTTTAAACGAGCAATTCTTGTATATTTATTTATTTATATGTATATAATCACGATCTCGGAAACGGCTGCAAAGATTTTCATGAAAGTTACAGATTAGGGGGTTTTCGGCTCAAGGAATCGATTTATCAAGGTCCCAGGTTCGAGAAAAGCTCGGTTCCCGAGATAAAGAGATTTTAAAAACATCATACTGACGTCATCTATGAAACATTAGGATAACTTCTATGAGGTACTGTTTGTAACGTGTTGAACTGACGCCATCTATGAAACATTAGGATAACTTCTATGAGGTACGGTTTGTTTGTTTCAGTAGTATGAAACTAGATGGCGCTCGAATATATTTTTGTTCGGCTAATACTAATATATTCATTCTTACGTTGAAGCGCTATTTTTGCGTTATACCTACCTATTTTCTGTTTGAATAAAATTAAAAATCAGTGCGATTATCTCGCTTGACCTCGCAGGACGCGTAGTGATAGTTTAACGTGCGTTTGTGATATTTACGAGAATATTTGTAAATAAATGTTAGTTTTGTTATTATCGATTTAATAATATATTTTAATAAAGTTTTAAATAAATAATGGTCAGATCGATGAAATTACTATTGTTGTAAATAGAATCAATAAAATTTTAAGTACGCCTAACAACTTGCTCATTAAACTAAAAGTATATTTATTTATGTTGTTTAATTATCATAAACATTCAATACATTTTATCGCAAATAAAAATTTCAGTCGGGGACTGCCTAAGCCTGCGAAAAGTACGAAGGAAAGT
The DNA here is from genome assembly GCA_905404135.1 of Hesperia comma. Classification (NCBI taxonomy): domain Eukaryota; kingdom Metazoa; phylum Arthropoda; class Insecta; order Lepidoptera; family Hesperiidae; genus Hesperia; species Hesperia comma. Next base: position 16,053,591 of record FR990015.1, on the reverse strand, counting down.
TCAATGAATTTATCTAATTAAGTATGTACCTATTTAAAATGCAATTAATTCGCTCACACAGTTAACTTCTATGAGGTACTGTTTGTAACGTGTTGAAATTTCAGTAGTATGAAACTAGATGGCGCTGTACAACTTTGTGAAACACGCTGTTGAGATCCTTTGGCCGTAACATAAGTAAAATGAATTTTGTGCTCAGTGAACAGTTGTATGATTTGACTCCTGAATAGATGGCGGAATTCCTAGTATTTCTTGCGATTCATACTAAATATAATTTTCAACCGAGCAAAGCTCGGTCAACCAGGTACTCAACTTAAATTAACAAAACTTAGGTATTTTCGCTCGCGCGCGTATGGCGGTCAACAGTTCGACACGGAACTGAACTGACTGTGGTTAACGTAATATCCAAAATAGTGATATTTTCAAAGAAATGCTAGGGGTTGCAACGATATATCGGAAAATCGATAATGGATAATATCGATATTTATCGATATTTGCGCTATAACGATACGATAATATCGATATCATATCCGAAAAAAAATCGATAATTCACGACCTTAGATAAGGCTGTTTGGGCTTCGAACATTAGCCTTTTCTTACATAAACAAATAAAAAACACCCTCCACTTGTTTTATTTCTCTATTTTCTTTGGCTGTACGGGCTTAGCCCCTTTGCCTGTCCGTAAGGACTAATGAAACAAAAGAATCTCTATGAACTTCATATTTTTTATTTAAATTTAAATAAATTCGATATTATCGACCAAAATATCGATATTATCAACTATCGATAATTTCATTGCCTCGATATAATTATCGATATTTTTATCGATATTACAACAACCTTGCATCCCTAGAAATACCGTCAAAGGCATAGGTACATTTTGTTACAACGAGCGGCACAAGTAAGGGTTCGCTCACAGCGACATCATTCGCATCAGTTCGCATTTTCTGTTCACTCAGACCGGATCGGAGCGGAGCCGCCAAGGAGACAAGTACATGGTAGGTACATAGACCGTATGGAAAAGATCTTAAAGTCGAGCGAGCGAGAAAAAGCACTTAATCAGAGCCGATCGTCTCCTCTTTTTATTTCACACTAAACGCGTTCGATCATTCCTCGAGCATCCTAATGACAAAATAGTGCTCGTGCAAAAATAAACCTTAATACAATTATTCAAAACTCTAATTTTCATCGTGATAAAAATCTGCTCTGCTCTCCGAGCAAGTCGGTGTGAACGGACCCTAAACGTTCATAAGCTGTCGGCTTCGTTTGGCTTTCGGCGTGTCGGCTTTTCGGCTTGTTTGTCGGCTTCGGTCTTTGGCAGTAGGTGCAGCCCGGCGGCGGCGGTGATAACTTACCTATTACGTTATTACTAAATTGCTTTAAAAATGTACATAACTTAATACCTAAAAATAATAAACAAACGGACGTACACATACATGGATGAAAAAGCTTGTTGTTGTACATGTTGTTGTAGCGGTGATAGCCTAGTGGTTAAGAATTCGGCTTCCTATTCGGAGGGTCCGGGTTCAAATTACAGGGAACGCACCTCAGACTTTTCAGAGTTATGTGCGTTTTAAGCATTTATGTCACTCGCTACAAACGGTGAAGGAAAACATCGTGAGGAAACCTGCATGCCGGAGAGTTCGCAAAACTCAAAGGTGTGTGAAGTTTGCTAATCCGCACTTGGCCAGCGTGGTGGACTATGGGAGTGCGGGGCAGTGGTCCAACTGCTCTGTCCAACTAGTTGGACCACGGAACTCTCAAATGGTGCTGTGGTCCAACTATTTTAAAAGTTGGACCACAGCACCATTTGAGAGTTTCGTAGTCCAATTCATTTAAAAATAACTTTTGAATTCTAGAAACTGTATCTTTATGTTTGTATGGCACCTACTGCATATATTGAACCTCTTTGAAGCAAAATACTACAATTAAAGTCGTGTAACAAAATTTAAACTATTTATTTTTACAATGTTTTAATTTTTTTTTTCTATGTTATACAGCATTTAACGGAATTTATCTAAAGCATGACCTACAGTAATATCACCTGAAATCAGTTGTAGTTGAATTTCTCGTATATAATCATCATTTTCAATTTGGAACTTGCGTCTTTTGTGTGTGATTTCGCTTGATAAAGTTGTAAAATTCTCTAAAACATTTAATAGTCGTAACATTGTAACATTTTTTACTAAGTTTACTAAGTTTCGCATGTGAGCATTCGGAAATGTTATTCGTCCTATGCCTGTGGCTAAATACGCTTATAAGTTGAGAAAATTCATCAAAATTTCCTTTAATCCAATACCGCTCTATATATTGAATCAGTTTAGTAGCTTCGAAACCACTTTCTTCTTTTATGTAATTCCACCCTTCTACAAAATTATCACTCGGCAATAGTGGTAAAACTGAGCACAATGAAATAGTTCTTTTGACTCTTTTTGATTTAGTTTTTGAGATACCTAATTTTTTTGCTTTTCTCCAAATACATTGCGACCAATGAAAATAACAGCCTACAATTTTAATTTTTGGACTAAATTCTTTAATGCTGTTCAAAATAGACATTTCAAAGTCACAATGTAATATTTTTGGATCCCAATCTAACTGTGATCTTAGCATTTCAAATAACGCAAAATACGTGGATTGCTTCTTGTCACTTAGAAAAGCAAAAACCAAGGGCGCAACATTAGTAGACTCATTTGTGCTTCCCGTATCGCCAAATATCGTAAATAATTGTACAAAAGGTTTGGGGCAACATTTAAAAGTTCCGTCCGCAAAATACTCATGTAACTTTGTCATTAAATGTCTTCCTTTTAATGAACAAAAAACTAGTATACGGGTTCCTTCATAATAATAATCAGTTAATAGAAAATCCTTAAATTTTAGTGGTAGGGGAGAGTAGGTATATTGCGGACACTTAAGGAAACCCCTTAATAAAACACAAAGTATTAACGCTAATCAGTCTGTATTTACTAATAATTAAACTTTGGTTCATACCTAACAAAATCAACATATAAAATAATTGGTATCAAATCAACAACAATATTTTTTCTTATAAAAACAAAACCCTTGCTGTCCGCATTTACCCGTACCATATCGGGTAAATGCAGACATCGGGTGGGGTAAATCCGGTCAGTCTATTTCTCCTTACAAAAATCACATATATAGCCACTACTTGTGCTTCCGCTGGTGCAGTTGTCGTGTGCCCAATTCTGGCATACCAAACACATTACCCAATCTTCCGTTGGAGGTGAATAATATTGTTCACCACAAAATATACAAAAATAATCTCTATCCTCTGTATTATTTTCAAAATTACGAAGATTTCTCACACCCTTTCGCGACTTTTTCTTCTGTTCCACATTTTTTTTGTGTTTGGGTATTTCTTTTCCTTTTTTTACTTTAGCTTCCTGTTTAATTCTTTTTTCAATCTTAATCATTTCCTTCTTCTCTAATTCAATTTTCTCTGGAGTATTAGTAACAATAATGGAATGTTTTTTCTTCTGATTATGTTTTTTGTTTGAATTCCTAATGGTCGGTATATCTATTATATCCTGTAGAGGTACATAGTTTACGTTGCTCATAGCATTATCGGCATTAGCTTGGTCAGTGATTTGTTTTTCGCTCGGACTTGTGGTTTGTGTTTGGGGCTGGCAATCACTTTCTTCTTGAGTCAGATTTGTCCCCTCATTTAAATTAGGGACCTCGGGTTCGTTATAGGCAACCTCACTGAAATTTGAAGAACTACTCATGATATTGGACGTTGATTGTGGTACTGTATCACTGTATACCAAGTTGGAAAAGGTGGATCTAAAAATTTCCTTATCTAATGGGTAAATGCCGGAAGCTCTAAAACCGTTAATTGCTTTTTCTAAATTTGTTGTCCGATTAAAAGCCTTTGTGTATAATCCAACAACATCATAATTGGTAATCTTAGCTCCAGGGTTATTAACCATATGCATCTCACATTCTCGGTTATATGCTGTTTTTAAGGGACCATGGAATGTTAGGTCCAAAGGCTGCATTTTATGAGAAGTGTGAGGTGGCAAAGTAATAACATGAATAAAATTTGTTTTACAAAAGTTGTATGCCGCAAGACTAATGTGGCTTTCATGATTATCAAGTACTAGCATAATTGGATTATCAGCAGATGGCCGAGCAAAACTTTTAAAATGATGGAGCCACTGAACAAATAACTCTTCATTGATCCATCCAGAGTCTGAAATTGATGCTATCATATTAGAGTTGCTTTGCTTCATTAATAATGGATTCATTCTTTTCCTTTTAAAGATGAAAAATGGTGGAACATAATTGCCGCTTGCACTGCAGGCATTTACAACAGTTGTTAAAGTGCCTCTTTCAGCACTTGTACACTTGCCAACTTGTTTCAGGCCCTTAGGGGCAAGAATTTTTGAATTTCTCTGGACCGTACTAATGCCAGTCTCGTCAACATTATATATGGAATCTGGCTTGAAGTGATGGTTGGACATTAAGTAAGTTAAATTAGTGAAGAAAATGTCTACTTCAGTTTCATTAAAAGCATTTATGCGGCTTAATGATATCGCTTCTGGCTTGCGTAGTGAAATTTGGGGATGCCTGGACATAAAAGAGTAATACCAATCCATTCCAGCTAAACCCGTTACTCTGTTAAAATTGTGCTTTAAACGATTAGTAGTTGCAAACTCAAATGCAATTTTTCGAAGCTTGAGCGGAGTTATTGCAAAATAATTCTCACATGATTTTAGAATGAAAACAACGAGCTCTTCCTCTTGAGATTCACTAAAGACTGGTTTCTTACCACGCTTGGGATCTCTGACATCTTCAACTGATTTTTTGACTTGATCAAGTAGCGTAGCTCTTGGAACGTTGTACTTTTCTTCGGCTTTTCTAAAACTTAATTTATTATCCTGAATATCTTTTATAGCTATCTTTAAAGTTTCAAGCGTGTAGTTTTTTTTTGTTTTGCGTTTGTAAACACGAGGCATCTGAAATAAAACACAACCATAATAAGTCACATGTCTGTATTCTCCCCAAACCATTTAGGGTAAATACGGACGTCCGTATTTAACCTAAATTAATGTCCGCAATCACCCCATGCGTATTCCGATAGTTTTAAGCAAAAAATCATTAGTTTAGGTTATAAAATGTTGAAGTTATTTTTCTTTTATTATAAAGTTAAATAACACTCCAATGTACGATTAATATATTTTTGACATGAAATAATTAGTTCCGAGTATATACGCTAATGAATATCACGAAAAATTAGACGAAATCTGCTTAAAATGATTAAATGATCTTACCTTGAAATGGGTGCACGGCCTCTCGCGTTGCCAGTCTGCCGGACACTAAAGATGGCGGAATGAATCGCGTAAGTCAAATTGCGGGGCGCGGGGTATGCTGTGTTAGCCGGTTATGTGGTGTCTGCAATTACCCGCTGTCCGTAATCCCCCCACCCTCCCCTACTTCTATTACGTCTTCAGTATTAGAAAATACCGTTCTTGAAACACCCAATGATTTGTTTCTAGTATTATAAAGGCTATGCTTCACATTTGAATATGATGGAAATGTAGTTAAAATATCATATGTTGAATTTTTATATTTAGTTACAGTTTCGTTATACAATTTTGGAATCGGTTCATCGGAAACCTTTACTTGTTTTTTCAAGTTGTTTATTGATAGTGATATTTCATTTTGTATCTCATTTGGAAGACAATTATCACAATGTGGTGTCGTGTTTACAACTTTCTCCTTTACCTAAAATTAAAGAGAATTTTCCATTATTTATAATTAAACGTGTTTTAACCGACTTCAAAAAATGGAGGAAGTTCTCAATTCGTCTGTATGTTTTTTTCTTATGATATGTGTATAACACACATAACTTCGTCCTGCGTTCACCGATTTCGATAATTCTTTCGACGTTCGAAAGCTAATGACTGCCGTCTGATCCCTTTTTAATTTGAGTGACATCTGGCGAGTGGTTTTTGAGTTTTCTTGACTTTGAAGTACGTTGTTTTTTGTAAAATGTTAGTTTTTGTAATAACTGTACGATAGAACTATAAAGAGAAATTCAAGGATACATAGAAATAATAATAATACGTACATTAACGGTCACCGATCCTTTGCAACTCATTTTACTTTTATTTGCGCATCTCCAATATGCATTTCCACTTTTGTAAACACGTACTTTATAGTATTGACGACAATTCCATAGCATCACCTTTCCACCTTTTCGTTCCACATAAATACACGCAACCTCTTCATTCATTATTTTTTATTAAAATATTAATAAAAATACGTACGATCCTAATGATTCCTACTAAGACAGTTGGCTGTACGATTTTATTTTAATTATTGACACAAATTGACACATTTATTACCTATTTACTGCGTAGGTGTACCTAAGTAATAATTGTGGTATTTTGCTTCAAAGAGGTTCAATATATGCAGTAGGTGCCATACAAACATAAAGATACAGTTTCTAGAATTCAAAAGTTATTTTTAAATGAATTGGACCACGGAACTCTCAAATGGTGCTGTGGTCCAACTTTTAAAATAGTTGACCACAGCACCATTTGAGAGTTCCGTGGTCCAACTATTTTAAAAGTTGGACCACGGGCCGTATTACGGGCCCGTGGTCCAACTAGTTGGACAGAGCAGTTGGACCACTGCCCCGCACTCGACTATGGTTTTAACCTTTTCATTTTGAGAAGAGACCCGTGCTCAATAGTGGGCCATGATGGGTTAAGATGATGATGTACATGTTAAAAATTTATTTGACGACCCGATCGGCGCAATAACACGCCGGATCGCTGTTTAGAGGGTCCTGGGTTCGATTTCCAGCGAGGCGGAGATTTGAATGATGAGTTTGAATTTCCGTTCTTGGTCTGGGTGTGTGTCTTTGTCTTGTGTGTTGTCCATGGCACCCACGACACAGGGAATCCTAGTTTGGGGCTATGAGTGTAAAGCGTTATTTATTTATTTACAGTAGGTAGTATACGGCGTTTAGGAGTAGGCTAGGTATAGCGAGGCGCGACGGCGCGGCGCGGGAGGCAGGAGGGCGCGGGTCATTGAACCGCGAGCGACTGCGCGCGATCTATTTTATACATTGCTGGTTTTTCTTTTTAAAAAAAGTGATGTTTTTTTATGAAATTATCGTTTCGTTTAGCTTTACTAAGATGATAAAACATGAAAAAGGCGAAAAAAACGTTAAAATTTTTTCATTTTTTTTTCATCCAAATCGATTTTTTTTCTCACTCATCATCATCATCATCATCATCACTATCACCTGCTTTAATATTCGTGAGCAGTTCCCTTACACCCTGTATATGTCGTGGCCACATCGTAGATTTGCTCACATCATGAAATGATCGACCATATCATGGAATGGTCGCATTTCATGATATGGTCATCTGTCTATTGGCCACATCATGATCAATGATAAGAAATCGTTTCTCCATATGGGCAACTAAACGCGCGGCTTTTTCATGAAATGGTCAAGATTATTTTGATCATATCGTAAAGTAGTTACATTAATTACCGATAGAGGCGCTGCAAGCGCTTTGTTTATGTGTAAAGATGGCGGCCGTTGGCGTAAAATCGTAAATGTTGTTTCTCTTGTCAATTCGGCCTAGAGTAAAAGAGTAGCAACAAAAATTGCGAATTACAAAATACAATTCACATCAATTGTTAAAAACGAGTAACATTGAATGGAAGCATAAAAATTCAGTTGATTTTGCATATAAAACAATGAATACTCATTTCCATTACTACTCAGTCAAATTCTTCAAGCTACAGGTAGGTTGAATTGGTTACAGAACCGAATTAGCCTACCCCTACTCCACGTAGTCTTGTATGCCCTACCCCTAGAGTTTTTTGTAGAACCTGGAGGCGCGGAGGGAGGGCAGCCCTCGCCCGCTGTAACAAAACGCAGACACCCGGGCGAGCCGGAGCGGCTGAGGCTGGTCGCCGAAGGCGAACAGCAAGCCGAAGTTGCGCAGGCAAGCGTGGGTGTCTGTGCTTTGGTGACAAAAGTAAACAATATGATAACAATATCTGTGTCTCCGCAGGCTCCTCAGGTCCTCAGGGGGTGTTGAAAATGATGAATAGACTTGGTCGAATTAATAACGTTTAATACAGAAGATGACTTGGTTACAATTTGTTGTTGCTTGTGGCGCGTATGGAAAGCGAATGGAAGATTCCTATGCGTTATACAATTCAAAATTTTGGAAATTGTGCGTTTTTTAATATTTGAAATTTGCGCCAATCATATTCAAATAAATTAGATGCATAGACAACAAAACGACATAGATAAAGCGAATGTTACAGATTAACTATTGAATGATTATAGAATATAAATAGAATAAATACGAGTTGGTTGATAAAGGAGATGTTTCAAATCCGGCCCACAATATGTACAGTACCTCGAAAAATCGAGAAAAATCCATGGAATTCGGGAAAAATAAAGATAAATTACCTAAATGCATACTTTTCTGGTACAAAAATTGTATCTATCATTTAATTTTATCAAGTTTCAACATGGCGTCTTACCAATTTGTCATTGATCACAGATCACGAACTGTCTACTGTCACTTTAATATGACAGAAATGTACGTACATATGTCAAACTTCAATCAAATCAACCAACGTGACATGTGATGACAGCTTACCGCCATGACGGATTTTTGTTTTTGTGTTGCAATTTCAATTGTATATTTTTGTGTTGTACCAAAAAACTAAACCAATTTGAAGTGATTGGATAGTTAAAAACTGTTTGAATTGCGATTCTCCATATTTTAGTATGGTGTACGTACAAAGTGGTGGCCGGGGCTCCATACATTTTGAAACAACTCCTTTGTACAGACTAAAAAGGCGCTGTAGTCGCTGCGACGGCGGTGTCCGTTACGCCGTAACAATCTGTTTTACTTACTTGCTAAAAATCTCATAACTGCAGACACCATCTGGCTAAAAACCTGCGCAGCGTATTTGTATAATCAAAATAATGAGCGAGTATCCAAACGCAAAAGAAATGAATTTATTTGATTGGTCGACGCTGCCACTCGCCATTATTCCTACTTCCTTCCCCCGCCCCTTTCTTTTTTTCACTCTCGAACGCAACGAAATATGCAAAATAATTAATTACTGGTGAAAAGTAACCCTGAGTGTCCAAGGAACCTAAGCCTTTCCAAAGTGGTAGTGTTTTACCGATCAATATTAAACTTTTATTTTCGTTAGTTTATTAACAATTCTTACTTCATCCTTCACGCTGTCTTCATTTAACAACATTCTTAACACGTTTACTGCGGCAAGTAAAATCATAATTCTTCATCTGGTGCGGCGGCGGGCCAAAATGCGCCCCCAATGATATTTCCGCCAGTGCGAGGCAGGTCTTTCTAAACCCACCAGCACTAGGATAGATTAAATTGCTATAACTTTGTGGAAACATAATGTATACATTTTTTTTTATATTGTTAGAATGACCTTGAACCCAACTTCCTTAGGTTTGATTCGCCCCGGAATCTGCCAAACAGGAAATGAGAAATAAAGCAGGAAAAGTGGCAGGCTGATATCGACCTGAACCGCACTAGAAAGTATTTTTAGTAGTGATGGGACAGAGAAAAATAAGGGGATATCGAAAATAAAACAGAATTATCGTAAAAGAACTGAAAAAGGTTTTTATTTACTTATGCCTGTCTTGGAAACATGTTACGCAAAGGTTTTGGTTGCATTTTCTGCAATTTTTTTTTATTTTCTTAACTTTTTTTTTTGCTTCTTTACTATTAAAGGTTTTCCGCAGTCTGTCGTAGCACCCTGCACAATTTCTTCGTTTAGCGCTCATCTCAAGGACATGGTCATTGTCCTTAGGTTTTACTTGATTTTCTGAAATGAATTTTTTTTTCTTAATTCCGTGTGATTTTTTTACTATTTATGAGTTTTACCACAGAACTCGCAAAACTGAACAACTTTGAAAAAATATTTTTATCTACTAAATCAGGTCGGCAAGTTTGTATGGGAAGCCCAATCTATTTTCCAAAATTTGTATTTTTCTTTTATTACTTGCCATCGTTGATTATATCGAACGCTACGTCAGATCAATTAGATAGCACAACACTAACTAGCGGGGCGCGCGCTCTGTGCGGTATCGGGTCGCCAGCTGCCTGTTGGGAGGGCGGGCCGAAATAGGCCCACTGCCGCACTCAGCGGATGTTTTTCACCGTCAGTGCGTAGTAGGTCGATAAAAGCCTGCCGTTATGTTTTGATGGGGAACACCTACAATTTTGACCGCAAGATGAAATGTATATTTGTCTCTGTCGAATTTTCAAAAACACCTGAGATAATCGTTTCGCACAAGCGAGAGGGACATAGTTTTCTTCGTCCGCACCAGCTGAAGTACCGCGGGAGGCCGATATCGGCCTGTTACGCAGTGAGCGTGTTAAATGTGCCTATTTCGCTATCTTCACTTTTTATCTTAACAGAATTTAATATCTTATAAAATTATTTCTTACCTTTTTCAATAAACGTGGTGTGTCACATAGAGGGAAGATTTTGAGATAATCAACCTCAAAAGCACTTGAGGTGTATTCTGAATTTTCTCTTCAATATTTTTCTCCTAGTTTCTTTTTTAAGAATTTTTCATAGCACTCACATTGCTTATTACTTGCTTGGTCACATAAAGTTGCCACGCTAGTAATGCCAGCATTTTTTAATTTTGTAATTTAAGATACAATCAATTCTTTTAATTCGATATTTTTTATTGCACTTTTACAAAAAGTAAATAAAATAGGCTGCTTTTTTGAACTAAGTCTTGATTTGTCGTTCCCTAAATCCCAGAGGTCCCGTCTTTTTGAAAATATTATCCTGGTGACCGAGCTACAACATCAAACAGTAAAGTGAATAGTCTTTTTTTAAGACGCTTTCATTTTTTTTTAATTCTTCATGATATTTTCATTGATCCCTGGCTTTACTGTGAATGAACTTGCAGCAGGCGTTGAATTCTCCGTTTTGAAGACAGTACCAGAATTTTACTAAAAAATTATAGCACTTCTGGCTTTGCTTCTTCATCATTATGAAATCCTCCAACTTTTAAACTACATTAAAATTCTTCATAGATTTTGTAGAATCTAAAAATCAAATAAGTAATTTATAGTACACTGAAATTATATGGAGAAACTATAAACAAGTTTTAATATTAGAAATTAGAATCCATTTGTTTATTGTAAGTATTTTTTGAAAAGGCTTGTTTGGTGCCATATGTAGGACAAGATGTGAATACATAATATGTAAAGTCCGTTTTTTTCGCTACGGACTAAATTGACCATAGAGATATTACACTAGAGTGGGTGAGCCATACGGCTGCCCATATATACAGGATGTTCCGTTATGAATGGATAATACGACACCCACGTGTAGAGGGCATCATGCCGGTTCAGATAAATAAATGTTATGTTCAGTAAAAGTCTTTCCGTTTCTGAGATATTCGACATTTTCGAAATTTTAAAATTATTCCACCCGTGAATTGGGATGGTTTTGAAGCTCATTAAGCTAACAAACCAAATTTTGGTATTAACTTGTAGTATCATAAAAATGGGATCTATCTCGTTTTAAAAGAAAATAATTTAAAATCTAAAGGTGGATTATACCCTGTAACATACCATTTCAGATCTGGGTGAAATGGGCAAGTTTTTTTTTGAAATTGGCATTCAAGCCACCATACATTTTTTTTAACCACGGCAGAGTAAAAGTCAAGAATGAAATATGAAAAAACCTTAAGTTGGTATTAAATCTTAATTTAAAAAGAATCCGTGCTTTTGTTATAAAAATAATTGATAACATTCGATAGCACATCTATCCAGGAATACTATCCAAAAAACAGATACAAAAAATGTCTTCATTTGTAGTCCTGGCGTCAAAAAGAATGGCGAAGGGTGGAATAATTTTAAAATTTCGAAAATGTCGAATATCTCAGAAACGGAAAGACTTTTACTGAACATAACATTTATTTATGTGAACCGGCATGATGCCCTCTACACGCAGGTGCTGTATTATCCATTCATAACGGAACACCCAGTATATTGCAATCGCCCCCGGTTAGAAAGAGAAACAACGATAACGGTAATTACCTATCTCTCTCCGATCCCGATGAGCCAGAAAGAGAAAGGTGATTACTAAAGAGTTCGTCTCTTTTTATCCGAGGTACGCTCTGAAGCCTGGCTTCTGCCCTCTAGTGTAATATCTCTATGAAATTGACACATGCAAATGTCAATTTTCCAAATAATGATACCAGCTTTTTAATAGTAGTGTTGTACTACGATACCGGTTTTATGAATCGTAACTTTTTACTTTTATCAGATAATTATATTTTTATTTGATAATAGAAGAATCTTTTAAAAATCATGATAACTATGGAGTATCATAGATAATAAATATATTTATTAATTTTAATTACGTATTACACTAAGTAAATACGATAATTATTGACTTCTTAGGTAAGGCTAATCTAAGCAAAGTTTGGTATAAAACGCCTGTAACACGAACATGTTTGCAGAAACTTCGTTAATTGCTTGAGGTTATTTGGTGCTGGGTATTCGAGAATAGCTGTCACCTTCCCTGGGTCAACGTTTAACCCATCTGGGGTAATAAGATGACCTAAATACTTGATAGTAGAGCAGCAGATCCTGCACTTGTGAAGTTTACATGAAGGTTGCTGTCTTTTAACTTCTTCAAGACTCTGCTTAGGTCCAAGAGGTGTTCTTCAAAGGAGGATGAAAATATTAATAGATCATCTAAGTCTCATCTCAGCATCTTAACATTTTCCAGGCTAACTCTAACTCTGTCTATTAAACGCTGGAATGTGGAGGGGGCATTTCGTAGTCCAAACGGCATACGCAAAAGCTGTTTTATCTTTGTCTTGGTCTTTCATTTTAACCTGCCAATACCCTGCGCGCAAATCTAATGCCGACATGAAGGGAGTTGGCTTCGCTGCATGTAGTAGATCATCCATGCGTGGAATAGGGTAAATATCCGGCACGGTTATTGCATTCAACCGGCGGTAATCCACGCAGACTCTTACGGAGCCATCTTTCTTCGGTACCATTATAACTGGTGCAGACCACGGCGAGGTACGTGGCTCAATAACCTTTTCCTCCAACATCTTCGTTATTTCTTCTTTTAATAATTTCAGCCGTGGCGAAGAAAGGCGATATGGAGGAACAGAAATCGGATTATGGTCCCCAGTATCGATGTAGTGCTCGGCAAGAGTAGTTGGATCCTCACTCTCTCCAAATACTTCTTTATGATCCCACAAGACCTCTAACAATTGCGTCCTTTGTGTTTCACTGAGTCCATCTGGTAATATTGCCTCCAGCGAAATAGAAAATATCCCGATGTCGTCGTTACTATCGTCGCTGGGGAACAGCATTTTTGAATGCGGAGACAAGTCAACACAAGTTTCCTCAGTGTTGATCTGAGCGTCCCGATACATAAAATCGACGAAGCTGGGGGAATACCCGTCGAATAGCGGTCTCGCCCGCTTGTTTGCTGAGCCACCCAAGTCCAAAGGTATGAGCCGATACGTAATACTGCTAGCACTCTCCTCCGGCAGGGATGGCTCATGAGAAGTTTTGGATTCGCTAGGGATCTGAAGACCGATTGCGGCGCATGCACTTGATGTCGGTAAGTTGGGTTCAGTCAGAGAAATTCTGTCACTTGATCCTATGGCCTCTCGAATTCCTGGAGGGGTAATAGACAATGGCGAGATTAATAGTGGTACTTGAACTTCACACAAGAACTTACGACGTATAGGACTCGATAGTGGTGGTCTCTCAATGTGCGCCGTGGAACTTTCTGCTTCATCTTCATTATACAGCGGGTAAGTGGTGTAAGGATCATCAATGAAGTTCCAAATCATCTGTGGGATGTTAAGAATCATCCCTGCATCCTGAAGGAACCCTATTCCCAACAGAGTACGTGATTCCCGAGATTCAGGAAATACTACAAAAGTGGTAGGTATACATCTGTTGCATAGGTTAATAATCACCCCTACGGCAAGCACTTTACGGTGTGTTTTCTTCCCATCTGCTAAGGTTACCATCACTTGTTGCTCTGTGAATTGGTAACCAAGATTCAGAAGGCACATGTATAGCTCATATGATGCAATACTGATCTTGGCACAAGAATCCACGTATGCCGTTCCAACAATTTGCCCTACTCCGATTCCAATTATTGGCCTCGCTCGTGTTTCCTTGTGTATATTTATTACACAGAAGCTAAGGTTCTGGTTGTATCGAATATCCTGTGGTTTCTGGCTGCACTTTGGACATCTTGACCTTACTACTCCCGGGGTACCGCAACCATAGCAGGAAAATTTTGGCTGAGAAGGAGACGGTGCTTGCGTTGCGCATGCAGAGAACGTCTTGCTTGAGGAAGCAATCATATGCCGATTATCTGTTTCCTTACAAATCTGCTCAGCTTTCTGTTTTTTTCGACAGGTGTCAATGGTGTGTCCGGGAAATCAACAGAACTGACATTTTGGCCTTTTGCCTTGTGCACGGGGTTCTTTCACTTTTGTTTTATTATCGATATTGCGGACGGTCGCAGAAGAGTCTATCGTCGACAAGAGGTCAAGGTTGCTTTGAGAAGCGAGTTCCTTTTGGTAGCGGTTCGTGTATGGTGTGGGGTGGCATTTCGATGATCGGGCGAACGGAACTTGTGTTCGTCGACATGGTTCGTAAAAACGGTCGAAAAGTTGGTTTGACGGCCCAACGCTATAAAACAGAAGTTAGAAGCCCACGTGGTACCTTACATGGGATTGAAAGGCAAAAATGTTTCTCTATTGCAAGACAATGCCTGACCCCACGCCGCTGGCAGTACAAGTTCAACAATATTGCGAAGAAGTTGGGATGTGTATCATGAATTGGCCAGCACGCAGCCTGGATTTTAATCCCATTGAGCATGTTTGGGACAGTTTAAAAAAAGTGTATATGCTAGAAATCCTGTGCCCACAACAGTGGCAGCGTTAAGAACAGCGATTTCACAAGAAAGGAACAATATTCCGAAAAACAGTTGCATAACCCTAATCAGATCTATGCGGAACAGAATACAATAATCTGTAATAAGGGCACACGGAGGCAATACGTCGTATTAAAAGAAAAGAAAACCTCTGCTTCATCTTTTTCCATAGTAAAAAAACAAGTTTTATCAATAAATCATTCAAAACTAATTTTTGTTACATTTATCATTTTGTTAAAAAAAATGAATGGTCCTGTCCATTATTCAAACATACACTTAGCGATATGATATTACGCTGTTATAAAGTTAACTAACCAAACTGCAGGTTTCAATTTATATTTGTATAAAAAGTTTAAATATTTGGTTAAAATTTTAATTTAAAAGGCGTTTTTCGTTTCAAATTGATGCAGTTTATAAGTCCGTCAATGTATGTTAGTCAGGGGAAGTAAAACACACTGTCCCGAATAGCTGTAATACTTATAAAGTTAGCAGAGCGTCTATTGAGGTGTAATGAATTTACAACATAAGCAAGATTATTATGTAGTTCAATTCTTTCATTTATTACATTTAATATTTCTTGGGAGTCACTGCGATCTTTTAACCTCACGGCAAACCTATTATATGTATAAAGCAGCGGCTATTTTTAAGTCTGCCATTATGTGTGATAGAGATTTATTATTTACTTCACGTCTGAATAATTTGAAATTGAAATCTCTTTTCAAATGACCATTGACAACCTCTACCACCCAACGGCAGATAGTTACTCTGCGGCTTTGATTGGCTTGCTTTGTGGTTAATTGGTTGTTACCTGGCAATACACTGGTATATGGGGGTCATATCCAGATTCTTTTAATAATGTTATAGAATTTCTAAATCCTCTATCTAGAATGAACACATCATTTTGTCTAAAAGTGTTTCCCATTGGACTATTTTCTTCTCTAAGAAGAGATAACATGATCTCTGCATCTCAGGTACCTAGTAGCTTTATATGGACCTAAGGTGTCCAAAATGTATCAGTCACACAAAACAATCATCATAGGTTTAAGGAGATTTTTGTATTTATGCAATGAATATGAGTCTTTGTGAAAGCTATAATTGCAACTTTTGAAAGTAAAACGGTTTGTGCCATCCCAAATAAAAATAGGTTTTAAATGATGACCATAAAGGTATTAATAATTTATGTGACAACATCTGCTGCCTGGTTAAATGAGATAGACCTAAATATTTCGAAACAAACTGCTCAGTCATGATTTTTCTGACCTTGCTTATATGACTTTCTAATGTGCGCTTTGGAACATTTACAAGACTTGCTATTCTTCATCAGAGTCCCCATTCCTATATTTAATGAGAAGTGCAGCTAATCCTGTCTTCATATTTGACTGATCAAGACTTGGTACCTCCTCTATTAATCTTAAAAAGTTTTCTCTGGTCAATCCAATCCAATATTTAAATAAATTGTCATCAACGTTTAAGATTTCCTAAAAGTTATATTTTTCATTATTATTAACAAAAGAAAATATGTCTTCTATTTGCTGACTGGTAAAAGAGGAAGAACCTGAGTTATAATGATTCCCATTCATTTATTTAAAAGGTGATCACTACAAACTCTAACGTGTGTTGGGATATACAATTTAAAATCTTGTAGTAATCTTATTCTCAATGCGTCAGAAATACGATGAATATTAGTATTATTACAGTGTGATATTACATAGTTGGTTGGGCTTCCCATGGCTCTTTTATAAGTTGGTAATACTATTGTAGGTAATGTTTCTTGATCCACATTTGATACATTATATGGTAGCCATTCAGAAGCCGAAGATGGTGTAGAGCTTGATTGGGATACTTGGTCCTCTAATTGAGTTGAAGCTGTAACACTACCAACTTCTTACTGCACCTGATGTGGTGATACTGTACTCTGTGTTCGATATAAACGTGCTACGGCAAACCCAGCTGTGCTGTAGCAATTACTACACAATCGGTCTGTAGCATTTACCTGCAAAAGGTTTTAAACTATGTAACCATATAAATATTAAAAAATCCATACTAATTCCATACTAATATTATAAATGTGAAAGTGTGTTTGTTTGTTTGTTTGTGACTCTTTCACGTCGCAACATGGCTATTATATGGTATGGTTTATGTGTATGGGGATAGTTAGGAGGGTGGAGAGTGACGTAGGCTACTTTTTACCGCGGAAAAACATCTCATTCCTATGGGAAGATCGATGTTTTGTTAGTAAAATTCATTTGCAAGTTCTGAATCACGCTATCAAATAGTAGATGTAATTTACTTAAATCATAGGCAAATGTTATATCTGATGTTGAGGAAGCTGCCTCTCGCCTACCCTCTACTCGTGCTACACGAACAATATTCCAGCGGAGGGGGGCGCCCTGCTCGCCCTCTACGCGGACGACGCGGCGTACCTGACCACCTCGATTGTCAGGTCACGCCGCCGTTAAAATGCAAAGATGCCTCGACGCCCTCCCCAAGTGGCTACACGAGTGGAGGATGGCGATCAACGTAGGGAAGACGCAGGCCATCCAATTCGGAGGAACCACGATGCGCGACCCCACTCTAAAGCTCCTCAACCAACACATTGCCTGGACAAGACAGGCCAAGTACCATGGGGTAATCCTGGACTGTTCCCTGACTATGAAACCCCACGTGACCAACGTCGTAAATCACGCCAAGGCAGCAGCGGTAGCGCTACGTTCAGCGCTCTCCTCGAGTCTCCGGTTGAGGGTCAAACCACCATCTGGAAGACCTACATCCGCCCCAGACTCACGTACGCGGCCCCAGCCTGGTACGCGCTCCCGAGTGAACCACAACGCAGGCGTCTACGCGTGGTTCAATCGAAGACGCTGCGCCGGCTGGCAGGGGCGCCGTGGTGCATGAGGAACGCCACCATCCAGCGGGACCTCAGAGTTGAGAGCCTGGACGCCCATGTGGAGGACCTAGCGCAACGGATGTTTGCGCGCGCGGACGCGGCGCGGTTTCTGCACCTGCGGAACCTGGCACCGCTCCACGCCCGCCCCTCGGACCGTTGGGCACTCCCGCGCGATCTACTGCGCGGGAGCAGCCCGACATGAACCACCTCGGACAAGACCGCAAGCCGCCGTCCGGTCGCAGATCGGCTCCTGCTGGGCTTCCCACCAGCGGGACTCACCTGGTAGGGCCTGATCGCCCGGGCGGCGTGTGATAATAGATTATCGTTTGTCTCGGACTAGAAGAATAGTCGAAAATGCTTTAAGATAGTAAAGACTTTTACATAATTGGCTCCGCCAGACAAAACTGCAGAACAAACACTATGAATACACAGAAGACACATAAAATTATGAAGCAGGAACTATGGTTCCTGGTAATTGGGGAAATGAGCCAGAGTGTCTCGGAATGCAACTGTTTGAGCTATTTCTTCAGTAGACTGTAATGTATAGAGGAAATCAAACAGCTTGAGATTTTCAGTATATATCGCACATGCACATTTATTATTTTATGAATTGATACATTACACACGCCATATTTGTAAGAAGTAAATAATTGAAGATTATATTTTAATATTTCAAATATCGAACACAAATTTAAATCTAATGTTGCCATATTATATAAAAAAATATAAAATTTTGGAGATTCCAACATACTCCCGCCTGCAGGAAGACATCATATACCTAGGGGATGTTAAGGCTAATAGTGAGAAGGTAAATATGTACAACAACTAGCGCCATCTGTGAATGAGTTACTGTAAACATCGAGATGCAAATATATAAATTATTCATAGAAAAATAATATTTAATTCTTCCTGCAAACAAGTGGTAACAATTATGATAATAATTATAATGATAATATAAATCACAATATTAATCTTTGCATAACTTAAATCTTTTTAAACTCTTAATATAAATATAGTGACAAGGAACGCCATCTATTGAGTAATAGAATTATTAAAGTTTTACAATCAATAAAGAAACTAAACAAAATTATAACTATAATGTAACACTTCTAGAGGTGTTCAATAAAAAAACAGATTAATAGCAGAAGTAGTTTAATACCCGTTAGGGGTCGTGGGTAGGTACATTCGTGCGTATCAAATCTAAGACTCCTGTCACCACCACTATCCTGCGAGTTCGCCAGCCTCCGGTCGTGGTTCAGCAGCCTGCGCCTCCGATCTGGTACCACCGTCGACAGCACGGGCCAGTGAGTAGGTAGTCAGGTGACCAGGTTCCAGCAACTAGTAGAGGGCGGAATCCTGACACCGTTCGTAGCCGTACGGGTGAACCCCAAATCGGGGTTATAACACAGCACAATATGTTATTGTTAGAAACATCAAATTACTTTAATTTATTATCTGTCGATCTGTGTACTACTTCAATGTCTATGCATTTTTTGTCTATGCTGTTGCAATAAAATCTCCGACCCGACCGTAAGCGTTCTTTTATTTTTAACACATAAAATAAGGACTTTTTCAGTTATTACACGTAATCCTTCAATAAAGGAATTACCGCAGCAATATTAAAATTTAAAATAGAAAATTGACAACCGAATAATTATTGAGTCTGCACAAAAAGTTAGGAGTGTCTTCTCACTGCAGCGGTTGACGGTCGAAGCAAGGTCAATTGCATCAGCCGCAAACGTCGCGATGCACCGCAAAAAAAACTGATCGCTTCGTGAGTTGTCGGTAGATTTGTAACAAGACGTTTGACGCGACTATGTCCGTGAATTATTTATTACGCAAGGTGTTCACTGTTTTATTTTTATTCTATTTTTTTAATTTCATTTATTAACATATTATTTATTTAGATTATTTATTTAAATTTACTATTTAGCTATATAAATTATTTAATTTAGATTAAGGTTAGTTTAAGAACCGTTACAATAATACTATGCTGGATACATTTTGCATGTATTATGCGTCTCGCAAGCACGACAAACTTAAAAATAATAACACAATATTAATGACTTTATTAATAACTTAATGAATACCTTTTTCTTAATTTTCCAACATATAATACACTTATGCATAACCTTTTTTATTTCTCTAATAGCATTTACAATCCAAAATCTTTGGTTAATTGACGACCAAACTAATTTAGGTCCAGCGTGAAGATTTTTTAAATGTTCAGCTTTTATAACTAATTCTATAATGCGAGAACCTTTGGGCAAGATGAGAGGATGCTTCTGTGAATATGGTACATTTGCATTTTGTAAGCGTCCTCCAACTCTCACTAAACCTTTGCTATCAATAAATGGACATAATGAACTCAAATAATTATTTTTAAAATTTTGCTTACATTTTGAAGAATGAATTATCTCTTTCATATATTTTTGTTGTTCATACTTTACTATCAAACATAATGACTCATCAAGCTCTTTAGAAGTAATAAAATTATTAATATTTTTGGTAAGTTTGTTGCGTGTATTATTAATAAATCTCATTATGTAAGCAAGAACCCTTTGCATCTTGTGCAGATCAGAGAACCGTTCTAAAAATTCTAAATTTAACTGTAATTCTCTATCTGAAATACATACCAAAGTCTGAAGCGGGTTGTCTTTTGTCTCAGTAAGTACCTCAGGTATTGCAGGCTCTATGGAGGGTTTATTGTACTGTTACGTGTCAGGAGTAATGGGTTCGAGAAAATGCCAAAATGTACCACAAAGACTTTATTGAACTCGTAGAAACACAATTACACACTGTACACAGTACACACCACAACACTATGCACGTAGGTACTCGTAAACACACTCGACGAACACTGTATCACTCGTAAAAATCACTTAACTTCTCACTGGTATCGTTCGTAGGTATCGCTGGTATCTTCCTGGTTTCGCTTCCGAAACTAGAATGTCCTGCCGGCGACCAAGTGCCTCTTTTTATACCACTCGCCCACCATTCAGGCCTTTCTAGATTGTTCCCGCAGTTTTAGGAATAACAGTCTAGTATATTCCTTGCAATCGACTTTCGACCTTAAGACTATAGCCGTAAGGTCGAAGCGTCGCCGCGTTGTGCGCGTATTTTCGAGACGGCCGCGTTCCATTGTTTGCCTGACATGTTTATGGCCCCTATTGTTTATTGTTTTCGGTGTAGCGAAGTAGCGCCAGGGTTGTCACAGTACTCACAATCATGTAAGAAGGCTGCACCTTGCCACCACTGACAGTGCTGCTCCAATTGGTGTGGAAGAACCCCCCGGCTCAAACAATCTGCTGGATTATCTTCAGAGTGTATATATGACCATGTAAAATTGCTAATGAGTTGTGAAATTTTCCTTACTCTATTGGCCACGTAAGTCTTCAATTTAAGAATGTCTGTAGCTATCCATGCTAAAACAATTTGTGAATCAGAATATAAAATAACATCTTTAATACAGATTTTTAGCAATAAAATTTCATGTATTCTAGCAGCAAGCTTAGCAAGCAATAAAGTGGCATTTAGTTCCAGCTTCGTTACTGTTAAATCTTGCCTTATTGGATTTATTCTAGATTTAGAACAGAGCAAGGAAACTTTCACCTTACCTGTAGAGTCAACAACTCTTAGATATATGCAGGCTCCATAAGCTAAATTAGATGCATCTGCAAAACCAACGAGCTGTGCATATTCTATATTTGTTTTGTTTACAAAGCGGTCAATTCATATTATTCATGCTATCATAAAATTCACACCATGCCGTTCTCAGCCCCTCATCAAGCTCAGAATCCCACTCAATGCGTGCTTGCCATAGTTTCTGCATAATAATTTTGGCAGATACCATAAGTGGGCCAGCCAGACCCATAGGGTCATAAAACTTACTAAGATAGCTTAATATTTCACGCTTGGTGGCGGGAGTTTTCTCTTGAGGAGGAGGAGGTGTAAGGACATATGAATCGGATGCTACATTATACTTGACTCCTAGCGCTTTCATATCTAAACTATTAGTCTGTAATTGAATGTCATCAAAATACTGATCTTTTATAGGAATGTCTTGCAAGATCTCAGGTGCATTTGTAGACCATTTATGCAACTGAAAACCTCCTAAACTGAGCAACTTGCATAATTGGCTCTTAGTTTCTTTTAGTGAATCAATGCAAGATGCAGTTGCTATGACATCATCAACATACGTTTGATTATTTAAAGTAAATGCGGCTTCAGGATAAATATCACCAAATCTATCAGCCAACTCCTTTAGGCAACGAGTAGCTAAGTATGAAGAAGATTTCATGCCATATGTTACTGTATTTAATTGAATACAATCTATTTTTTGATCAACTGAATCTCTCCAAAGTATATTTTGTAAAGATCTATGTTTTTTATTCAAATTAATTGCTCGAAACATATGTTTTATATCTGTGAGAAAAATGAACTGCTCAAGTCTTCCTAATATTAAAATATCAAACAGTTCTCTCTGTACTATAGGACCATTCAATAATAAATCATTCAATGACACCTTATTATTAGTCTTCATCGAAGCGTCAAAGACTGTTCTACATTTTGTAGTCCTCCTATCCATCCTGACAACAGGATGATGGGGCAAGAAGTAAACTGGATCCTCATTCAGATTATATTGACTAATGTCAATTTTTGAACCATGGCCTAAGTTAATGTATTCATGAATAAATTGAGTATATAATTGTGCTAAATTTGAATCCTTTTGCAATCTAGATTCTAAATTGTTGAATCGTTTAAGTGCAAGATGAATTGACTCACCCAATGAGTTATTTATGGCATCGAGCGGCAACTTTAAAGGTAAGTTTATTATTATGTAATCTAACAGACTCTTTAAATATTTGTTCGCAAGTATCATGTTCTGATAGCTTCTCTGGAAATAACTCAGGAACGCTTTCAGTCTTCCAAAGTTGAGAGATATCATCATGTAGTTGTGTATCACAAGAATGACAAAATAAAGTTACCTTATTTTTTGCAGGAGGATTATGTAAGGAACCCGCTACCACATAGCCAAAGTGCGTGTTGAGAAGCGATAATGCAGATGCTGAAGGAGGTGATGAAGTTGTGACAGGTGCATGCAGTAGATGTGTAGACTGCAGCATTGACTCTGCTGGACTCTCTCGCTCATTACTCAGCAACTGGAAAAATATTTCAGCTCCTAAGAGTATATGGATGTCACTTGGCTTGTAAAAATCTTTGTCAGCAAGGCTGATTTGGGGCGGCAAAACAAACAATGATAGATCCACCTCTTGCTGCGGCAACTGTGATGTTATTTTGTCAAGAATGAAGCATGATACTTGTATATTAAAATTATTTACCATTGAATGCAATTTAATTTTTACTAATTCATTTAAATGACTCATGCTATTGCCAATGCCAATTACACAAGAATTAGTAGCTTGTGGTTTTAATTTCAATAGCTGCACAAGCTCCTCTGTCACAAAGGACATTTGAGAGCCGCTGTCAAGCAACGCTTTTATGTGTACCTCTGTGCCATTTGCAGCTTTAATTTTACTCTTGCTGTTGGCAATAGTACTTGGGTATTTGCTGTCCCAGATATAAGTGAAATAGATGCAGCTTTGTCTTCGTGCAATAAGCTGTTATGACTTTGCTTGCATATGTTACATTTAAAATGATACCTGCATTGCTTTGCATGCTTATGTAGGCATATCTTGCACAAACTTTGCTCTGTAGCAAAAAGTCGCTCAGAGGCAGGCATAAGTTTAAAACTAGGGCATTTATAAAGTTTATGAAAGCGAGACTTACACAATATACAGCTAGGTTCGGTGCTCAGGTCCTCGACAGCTTTCATAGTCGTGGCTGGGGGCTCCTTCACACGTTGAGACAACATTACCTTGGACATTGTGGATGTCGTCGTCGGCACTGCATTCTCCAGTGCAAGCGCACGTCTCTCTAAAAAATCAATCAAACTTTCTAAACATGGCTCTTTATTGCTAGAGCTAATTGCCAATTGATATTCTCTACTGCAAATAAAATCTAACTTTCTTAACAAGATGCAGAGGACAATTGGACAATTATTTAATTGACAATTGACATTTAAATTCTTTAAGGCAGCCAATTGTTGTTTGATGTTGGAAATGAAACATCTTATATTGTTTGAATTTGACTTAGCCATTATTGGTATTTCGAGTAAGATATTAATGTGTTCCGATTTAATTTTGAAGACATTATTAAACCTTTCGTCTAAAATTCGCAAAGCTTCTTCGTAGCTCTCATTGATCATTGGCAAGTTTTTTACTAAATCTAATGGTTCCCCTCGCAGAAAGCTACGAAGATAATGAAACTTTTGTATGTTTTCTAGGTTATCATTTTTATGAATTAATGAATTGAAAAGATTTATGAAGCTTTTATATTCTGAGTATTTTCCAAAGAATTGAGGGATGTTTATCTCAGGTAACCTAGTGGGAATTATGGACTTGTTATTTGAATGGCAATGATTTTTATTGTGAACCGACTCAAATGACTTTAATAATTTCTTAATTTTGACGATGGCTTCGGTATATTTTTGTTCCACCTTGCCATCATCCTCTACGTCGGGATCTAACGAAATAATCTCGAAGTAAATGTCTTCGTGCTTTTGAAACAATGAGCGGAGTCGCTCCTCTTTTACTTCTAGATATGGTTTCGTTACTCCTGGGCGTTAAACTGTCTATTTCATTAGCCAAACGAGTAATGTGACTGTGTATGCCCCTCTTTTGGTTTTTAAGAGTAATAAGATTTTTTGTATCATTACCTGTGCTATCGTTGTCCGAGTCCGACATTTTCTCGTGACGTTGTATTGTAACAACGAATGAAAATCACAAAATCACAATGACCGGCAACTTAACAAATTACCTATAACTAAAATAACGAAATTGAATTTTGTCAAAGCAATAAAATAAAATGGCGAATGAGTACGAATGTTGAAGTTGAACCGCTTGCTTGAACTGAAGCTAGAACACGTTGTATTGGAGATCTTGTTTCCTGTTTCTCTTGATTGGATGAGTAACTGTGATGGAGTGCGCTGATTGGTCGAAACCGCTGCGACTTCACACCGACGATGTGGTCTTTGACTTCTATCCAATCGATGAAACGAATGAAGATCAATTGAGTGACTAGGATCTTCGTTATGCTTGAATAAAATTGTATGTTGATTTGTATAGTGCTGGCGTTTTTATAGTGGTAGGTATGATAGATGTAGTACTCAAACCACTTTTGAAAAACTGCAACTGCGACTGCAACTGGAAATCCTTTGGGGAACACTCTTCCGCCTCCGAAACTGTTCAATTCCTTTCCATCGAAGGACCAAAAATGTTTGAGCTATTTCTTCAGTAGACTGTAATGTATAGAGGAAATCAAACAGCTTGAGATTTTCAGTATATATCCGAACTAGAGTACGATACCCATCGCACATGCACATTTATTATTTTATGAATTGATACATTACACACGCCATATTTGTAAGAAGTAAATAATTGAAGATTATATTTTAATATTTCAAATATCGAACACAAATTTAAATCTAATGTTGCCATATTATATAAAAAAATATAAAATGTTGGAGATTCCAACAGCAACCGCTACCAATTTCTTTAAGTAACCGTTCATCCCAAAGGTCTACAGATCGTCGGAACAAATATGCAAATTATTTTGTCCGAAGCGGATCTGTCGCTTGGCAGACTAGAATGATACATTGAAAACTATCGGCTCACCAACTCTAAAATATTGTGACAACCCTGGTACTTCGTACTTCGCTAAACCGAAAGCAATAAATAACAAGGGCCACAAATTATGTGTCCCTTCTTGTTTGTTTTACATCCGCTCGCCGCCCACAGGTGTACTGCAATAATTGGTCAGTTCTTTCAATGAAATATCACTCAGGTCTTTAAGGATTAGGGCTTCTCTTTGCTGCAGAAGTCCATGAGTGATAGCCCCAATGTTAAATCAAATTTTTCAAAATGGGCTAATGACTGCCAGTTTGGTGTAATGGTCGCTAGGTGGCTATTTACCTTTAAAGCGCAGAAAGCTGGCGTTGCTCGAAGATTTTTTTGAACATCTGCATATCGTATGTTTTTCCAACTTTCTTCACTGAATCGTTGGCAGTTTACTGCTTGACCCACTAAGATAGGGTTTGCTTTAGTTACTTTAGCTTCCGCTTCGTTTGTTGCAGGGTTAAAGTCCCAAGGCTCAGAATTCACTTCAATCTCAGACGAACGTTGTGCAAGTTCTCTTTGTGCATCCGATATAACTTTTCGAAGATGTGCATCGCGTTTCTCATTCACTTAACGAAGTGAAAATGAAATGAAATAAGAAAAGCGATGAAAATAACGATCTCCATATACATAAGGAATATAGCAAAGCAATGCTGGAGTTTCCCAGGAGTTTTCCGGTTCCTCATTTGAATCTGCGCATCCAGTGCTGTCAGGGTTCCATTTCGAAGGATAGGTTCGAATCCTGAGCAGGTTGTTGAGCTTGTTCTAAATTGTTAACTTTTTGCGTTAGTTTTTCTAATGCCTCGGCCTGCTTGGATAGGAGCTCCACTATTCCAGAAAGGGCTTTAGATTTTGATGTTGACTGCGAGAGATTGCAGGTTGGCGGAGCCGGTCTTTAATTAACGTTAGGTATGTTCTGTACAGGTAAGTTTACTTCGTCATTACTTCGCGCACTCACAGTATATATGTTTCCGGATTTATTAGATACATAACGTCCACTTGTTCGGTTTCACACGTCCGTATCGTTCCACGCGCCGCGAACTTGCAATTTTTGACGCTTATCAACGTTACCGTAGAACCGCTATCTAGAAGCGCGATCGCACTGACACCGTTTGGTCCGTGAATGTTTATTTATACCACTTGTAACAATACACAACAGTCGTTCGATTTTATACATATGTGTAATAAGTTCATCATCACTGTTCATCACTTGCACATCAGCTGATCCGACTTGCACATCAGCTGATCCGTCGCGTCGCGAGTTAGGTGCTTGCGATTGTGCCGGGACGATAAGACATTTATAACAAATACCTGCGCGCGTTACATAGTTCCAGTGATCTTTTCTTAGCGATCTTTTAATTTTTTTGCAATCGGGCAACTGGTGCTTTGATACGCGACAGAATCGGCACTTTTCATTCGTTACCTTTTCTTGCGCTTGCGCTTGCAGTAAAACGGTCTGTGTATATGGATGACTATCATTGTATTTCCATTTGACCGTTATTGTATGCAATATCTGAGTGTTACATGTAGATATTTTCAGGGTTTCGTCGCTCAGGAACTCAGATAATATTTCTATTCGAGTTTTAACTCCGGCGCTGATGTGTGGATGGATAACTGTAGTCTGTCCATTTGGATAATAAAACTGTTGGTAACTTTGTGAGTATAATGTTTGCCACACTGACTCCCTGCAGGTATTCCTCACGGTTCAGCGCCCATATCGCTGCATCACAATTCTGGACTCTTACCGCAAATATTACAATCTCTTTGTTATAGTCATGGGGTAACGGTGACACCGTCTTCATATCAGATATTATCTTTGATTCAATAACTTCAGGATTTCTAAATTGTAGTTCTAGCGCAGCCATTACCACTGACGGTGATGTGGCGGTGATGATGAGCGCTGCTACCGCGTCCTTCGCGGGACCACATAAACATCTCAGTCGCCAGATATTTTCCTTGTCCGTGAAGTAGCACAGCGTGGTAGACTCTTCATATGCTTGCTTTAAAGCCAGCCATTCCATCGGGTCCCCGTAGACACAGGAAGATCTCTTGGTGTGCTCATTAAATTGTTGTTAGCAGATGATGAAGCGCTGACCAATTTCTTCATAGCGTTCATCAGTTTCTGCACCGGGTCATCGGTGT
Organism: Hesperia comma; assembly: GCA_905404135.1. NCBI lineage: Eukaryota > Metazoa > Arthropoda > Insecta > Lepidoptera > Hesperiidae > Hesperia > Hesperia comma. The sequence continues at coordinate 16,025,835 of FR990015.1, read as the reverse complement.
CGTCGGGGTCCGGCGGCGGGTGAAGCAATGAGCCTTTATTAATTCCATTTGTGTCTCCTTGTGTCTCCAGGTGCTGCTGGCTTTGCTTGTTCACTTCCTCTCTGCTTTTCTCCTCAAGTTTGGACGGAGCTGGACTGTTTTGCTGATCATCTAGTGCCGCTAAGACCGCGGCTAACCGTTTGTCGATGAATTCCATTTCGATGCGAGCCTTTTTTTGAGCCGCTTGCAACTCCAACTTTTTCTTTTGTGCCGTGACTGAAGACGATGATGATTTCACCGAGTTGCGGTCGGATTTTTTCTGAACTTCACTCTTCACTTCACTTTCACAAACTTGATTTCTGTTGTTTGTTCCTTGCAATGACTTAACTGCACTCGACGTCATTCTTGTTCTTCTTTCTAAGCGTTCGGATCGTGCGCTGCTCGCCATTTTGTCCGTTGTTGTCGGTAAGCGTTACATCACGTTGTTCTATGTTCCGGCTCAGAGTGACCACTTTGTTATGCACAGATGATTGAACGGCGAGCAAAATAAAAGAAGGATATTACCACAAATTAGATAATACAGATGTTAAGCTTCATACAAAGTGCCCAAAAACAACGCACACGGCATACGGTTCACATACACCAAAAATCGGAACATATCGAACCACTCATACCGCGGTTGTTATTTCCAGCAATATGACATTTATAATACACAAATAAGATACTTTTCCTAAGAAATGGATAAGAAATGGAGTTATTATAATTATTGTTTTAGTGGTTGTTTTTATTCGACGTTAAATTGCGCATTATAATTTTTGATGTGAAACATCTTATGGCTCACTTGTAAACTGAATTTTGGCGTGGCCTACGCTTCGCCCGTGGCGACGCGACGCTCATTCTATCTCACAATGCCTCATCTTTTATCTCACTCACTCGATCGGTCGACCTCCGTTTGGTTTTTATATAGGTACATATTTCAAATTCGAATATTAGCTGCATTAGAGACACGGTAGTGTCTAAGCCAAGTTCCACAAAAAATACCCCTTTTGTTTTGTTCATTAAAATTATTTTTTCGTTTCCTATTTCTTATAATACTTGGTGCACGGCAGTGCACCTCGCCAAGTTCCACAAAAAATACCCCTTTTGTTTTATTCATTAAAATTATTTTTTCGTTTCCTATTTCTTATAATACTTGGTGCACGGCGGTGCACCTCGCCAAGTTCGAAATTTTAAATAAAGTTTTATTTCGTTTATTATTTATTTGGTCGTTGGTTAATAGGGTGCACGGCAGTGTTCAAGCCAAGTTTATATGAAATACAATTAATAAAAAAAATGTGAGCCGTCATGGGACGCCTGGCATATGTGAAACACACATACACACACACACACACACATATATATATAGATATATGTATATATACACATATATATATGTTTCACATCTGCCAGGCGTCCCATGACGGCTCACATTTTTTTGACATCCAGTTGCTACAGAAAGGTACAATAAGTCCTTCCATGCTTGTAATTCAATGATTCATTACTAAACACAAGTCAATGTATGTAGGACGTAGGAAGTTCTTTGTATGTTTAAAGTGTATATTTACCTTCGATTTTTAAATATTAAATGAAGGGATTGTTGGACAATTTGTAAAATTATTTATTTGAGTGTTTATTTATATAATAGGATTATTATTTTGTTTCAAGTAACTAATAGAGATGCAAAAATATTATAGAATCCAAATAAATTGAAATAAATGTTATGTTAATTAAATGAGTCAATATTCATTATACGCAAAACTCTTCAAGTCCCTTCTCTCCACAAGTACGTGCAATCAAAACGAATATTCAAGCAGGCGATAGTCCTGATGATACCTTTGATGATTAGTGAGAAAAAAAATCGATTTGGATGAAAAAAAAATGAAAATTTTTTAACGTTTTTTTTCGCCTTTTTCATGTTTTATCATCTTAGTAAAGCTAAACGAAACGATAATTTCATAAAAAAAACCACTTTTTTTTTAAAGAAAAACCATCAATGTTTACAATAGATCGCGCGCAGTCGCTCGCGGTTCAATGACCCGCGCGCGCCCTCCTGCCTCCCGCGCCGCGCCATAGCGCCTCGCTATACCTAACTTAGCCTACTCCTAAACGCCATAATAACCTAATTTTACTACCTACTGTAAATAAATAAATAACGCTTTACACTCATAGCCCCAAACTAGGATTCCCTGTGTCGTGGGTGCCATGGACAACACACAAGACAAGGACACACACCCAGACCAAGAACGGAAATTCAAACTCATCATTCAAATTTCCGCCTCGCTGGAAATCGAACCCAGGACCCTCGGAACAGCGATCCGGCGTGTTAACCATTGCGCCGTCCGTGTCGTCAAATAAATTTTTAACATGTACATATCATCATCATCTTAACCCATCATGGCACACTATTGAGCACGGGTCTCTTCTCAAAATGAGAAGGTTAAAGCCATAGTCCACCACGCTGGCGAAGTGCGGATTAGCAAACTTCACACACCTTTGAGTTTTGCGAACTCTCCGGCATACAGGTTTCCTCACGATGTTTTCCTTTACCGTTTGTAGCGAGTGACATAAATGCTTAAAACGTACATAACTCCGAAAAGTCTGAGGTGCGTGCACTGTAATTTGAACCCGGACCCTCCGAATAGGAAACCGAATTCTTAACCACTAGGCTATCACCCCTACAACAACATGTACAACAACAAGCTTTTTCATCCATGTATGTGTAGGTCCGTATGTTTATTATTTTAGGTATTAAGTTATGTACATTTTTAAAGCAATTTAGTAATAACGTAATAAGTTATCACCGCCGCCGCCGGGCTGCAGCTACTGCCAAAGACCGAAGCCGACAAGCCGACAAAGAAGCCGACAAGCCGACAAAGAAGCCGACACGCCGACAAACAAGCCGACACGCCGACCGCCAAACGAAGCCGACAGCTTATGAACGTTTAGGGTCCGTTCACACCGACTTGCTCGGAGAGCAGAGCAGGTTTTTATCACGATGAAAATTAGAGTTTTGAATAATTGTATTAAGGTTTATTTTTGCACGAGCACTATTTTGTCATCAGGATGCTCGAGGAATGATCGAACGCGTTTAGTGTGAAATAAAAAGAGGAGCCGATCGGCTCCGATTAAGTGCTTTTTCTCGCTCGCTCGACTTTAAGATCTTTTCCATACGGCCTATGTACCTACGGTCTATTTTTCCTACGGTCTATGTACAGTTTGTCAAGAAAGTCATGAAAAAAAAGGAGGGCGCCACTATAGTTTACATGGCATCACCATGACACTACTCTATGTCTTATGTAGTTGGATTAAATAGTGTTGATACTTGATTTTTTTTTATTCACAAAATAATATTATTGGACAGATGACCACTAGCACATAAGATTTTGATTATTCTTATTTGTTTCTTCATAAATGTTTTACATTTAAAAGTGCATGCTCTCATGTGCGTCACAAGTTATATTACCATGAAGTTACATTAATTATTGTCATTTTTTCATTAATTTAATGATAATAAATAATTCACCCTCTCATTACATTTTCATGACCTTTCCAAAACAGTGGTAGAAATAACCTACATTACAAAATATTCACATGCTTATTTTGGATTTCAATGAGAATTAAACCTAACAAAATAAAAAGATATGTTAAAAAGAAATATTCTCTTACGAAAAGCAGCTTTTAAATATACTTAAATGAATCAACAGAATAAATTAAAAAAAAACAAAATTTATTAAGATTAAAGAATTTTTATTAATTAGTTTGTATCCGAATCAAAATCCAGGTATTCAACTCCTGAAAAATTTGTTTCTGAACAATGAGGTTGTTCTGTTTCAGCACCTTCAGAAACACTAGAACTGTCCTCACCCTCCGAGATAACCTCCGAGTAGTGAGATTGGTTCATTTCTTCATCTTCAGATTCACTTGAACTATCTTCGCCCAGCGGGATGACAAAATCGTCTATATCATTATAGAGAGTTCCTCCTCGAGCATAACATTCATTTTCAATCTTAATAACGTGGTCAACACAATTTTTCCAGTCCTGTACGGTTACTGATTGAAATGCTTCTTCTGCCAACTTTGCTATATCTTGATGACCGACATTTTTTTGGGCAATGCGTTTTTTTACTATTGCCCAAATCAATTCAATCGGGTTAAGATCGTAATGATAAGGAGGTAGTCTCATTACTGTATGACCATGCTCTCCTAAGAGTTCATCTACGTAATACGACGGTTCAGGTTTATGTTTTTTTACTAACATCAATAATGATGGTTTCCGTAATGTTGGATCAAATGGAATATTATTTTCTAATAACCACAATTTAATCTCTTCCACTCTTGTAGCACTTGCAGGAGCCTGCAATAAAGTAAATCAATTGAATTACAATTTTTTCAGTCATGAATACTTATAAAATGAAAATATAGAAAAATATAGTTTCTTAAGATACCTTATTTGTTACAATTGAATGATATGGTGCATTATCCATCACAATTATTGATGGTTCTTTAATATTGGGCAGTAACTTTTCGGTTACCCATTTAGTAAAATTGTGTGCATTCATCTCGGAATGGTAATCTTCCTGTTTATTTTTACCAGAAAATATTAAAAGTGCATTCGGCACAAAACCTTTCTCACTACCGGCATGCACAATTATCCATCTCTTTCCTTTTGATATCTCTTGTTTGACACCAGTTATATATACCTGTTACTTTTGCTGTTCTACCGTAAACATCATCCAAGTTGGAAAGGATCTTTCCGGCTTTAAATTCCGCCAAAAATTCCTGGTATACTTTAAATATTATACTTCGTGCACCACTCTTATAAACATTCCGACTCATTTTAGCTTTGAAAACGGCAATTCTCTACTAAAAAACTGAAATATACTCGCAAATCAACTACCAGCGCATAAAACGTGACAGTCAATGTACTCTCAGACAAACAAAGTCAGTGTTGCCAGTAAAAGCAAAAGCATTAGTTCCTCAAACATTCTTTTCATGACTTTCTTGACAGACTGTACCTATGTACCGGTCTATGTACCATGGTCTTGTCTCCTTGGCGGCTCCGCTCCGATCCGGTCTGAGTGAACAGAAAATGCGAGCTGATGCTCTTTGAGCCGGTCGCTGTGAGCGAACCCTTACTTGTGCCGCTCGTTGTAAAAAAATTTGCAGGCGAGAGGTGACGTAAGAATTAGAGGCGGCAATCACAATAAATGTTCGGTAATTTTTGATACTCTAGTCCAGCGTTTCCCATTTGACAGGTCGCGACCCGGTCCCGGGTCATCAAAATAAAATGTCGGATCGCAACATTCCCGCCTTAGATTATTCCAGTTGGTTAGATTAGTCAGTATAAATCGATTCGAGAAATGTGTAGATGTACTAAATATTAAAACAAAGTTTACTCAAAATAGACAAGTTCTACAGAGATGCTAATACGACAAACTAAACTAGAAAATATAGAGGATTTTTATAGCTATGTCTTATTCTTGTAGGGCTTGGGGCTGAAAACCGCCATTTTCTTTTGTCCTCCATAAAGCGTGGTAGATGCCCAACGCCATCCAGCCGCACTTCAGGTTTTGGGAGTGGCACCACTGCTCTATGTTTTTTTGCTTGAGGTTCATCTTCATTAGTAGCTGGAAACACGAGTTGCTCATCATCAAACCTGCTTGTACTTGGCCTGCTAGAAAAATCTCGGTCCGCAGTTCCATCTGCATACTTCACCATTGCATTAGCTATGTTTAGTCTCTACTGCTGTAGTCCAAGCCTGTCTTTGGACTCAATACCCTCCTGATTGCAGCAACGAATACATAATCCAGCTGTTTACTATAATAAGGTCCACAAAGTGACTGAATGCTCTCACTGTCTACTTATTTGTGAGCATTGAGCTCCAATAGAAGGCAATGAGCCTGTCACAAAGGTCAATGCCTCCCATACAGGTGATGCAGTTCTTCACAACAGTAGGCTGTGGTACCTCTATTTTCCTCTTCTGGATCTTGCACCAGCGCCTACAGGTAGTCAGTGGGGTACTACCAACGCAAGTGGAAAGCATTGTAACGGCTTTGGTGTCTTTCCATTTTACCACACATACTCTCTCATCATTTCTTACTTTTTCATCAAATTCTTCACATTTCAGCTGCTTATCCGTCTTCAACTTCTTCGTAACGTCGCCTATTCTGTTATTTATGACAGTGCCAGTCAAGTAAACATTATTCAAGTAAGTAATTGGCAAGCTTTAGACTAGTGAAAAATCTGTCAGTGTTCAAGAAGCAGCTTCCTTCTATATTACAAATCCATCCCTTTGCATTTTCAATTTTACTCGTATGATATTTCTTTTATAAGTAGATCTAAATTGTACTACATCCGGGTTATCGTTAAAACCACCTCTAGATCTCTTTTGCAAAAAAGAAATTTCTAAAAAATCTTGGCTTATTTTATACACCGTTAAAAATCTTAGATGTTCTTTACAAATGAGATCTTCATAAAGGTTTATTGCATTACTCAAACAAATTATAAAACCGATAAACCCCTCATACAATCTAAAACTTTTAAAATAACTAATCTTGCATCGCTTCTAAGAGGCTTAGGCATTTTTAATCACTTTTTGCAATTAAAATCGAATTAAAACACATAGAGCACACGCACTTCAAAGACTTGACAGCGGACATTAAATTTCAAAATGGACGTTGTCTTTTTTTAGTTCCATTTTTTTCTACTGAACAGATAAGTTGGTGGCATTATACATAAGTTAAACTTCAATCAAATCAACAAACGTGATATGTGATGACAGCTTATCGCCATGACGGATTTTAGTTTTTGTGTTATACCACCAAACTAAAGCAATTTAAAGGAATTAGATGATTGAAAACTGTTTTAATTGTATTTCTCCATTTTTGAGTATGGTGTACAAAGACGTGGCCGGGGCTCCATACATTTTGAAACATCTCCTTTGACAGTTTTGACACCGTTTGACACATTCTATCGGGAAAATTAAGAATTCGAGTGGTCTAGGTCACTCGAAAAAACTCGTCTATGCGAATTTCAGAAATACGGAAATATGAAATAAGTATACATTTTCGTCATTTTCGTATAGGAGCGAAATTCATTTACACTTTTTTCATATTCTCTCAGCCCGTTAAACCTGTCCTTATCTACCTACAGTTGCACTTTCGGAGTTTAGCACGCCTGGACTCCATGAGGATAATTCCGAAAATCAAAGTGATCAAAAATGTGTTTCGGCTAACTAAAAAGAATATCAATTTTTATTTTACAGCGGGGTAAAGTCGTATGTTAATGTAGTTTACATCATAAATCTCAGCTCAAAAAAATGACTTTACGGTACCATTCGCAATTACCCCACGCTATTTCGGAATTAGACCTTACAATCTAAAATAAATGCCAATTTTTAAAAAGCTTGTATTGACGGAATGCTTGTATTGACGGAAAGGTTTACCAAAAGAAGTTTGACATATATGTATTTATTTTATTTATGTGAATGAAACTTACACAAGTTGTTAATAAATTTTGCTGAGTTCGAAATAAAATAAGAAGTTAATGAATTGCACCAACAAATTAGGAAATATATCGGAATTACCCCAATAAACCTTACATGGCTTATGCATTTTTGACATGCTGCAGGTGTTATTAAATCCATTGATTCTTTTAAGAGAATTTTTAGTTCTTTCACTTTAAATGTTGTATTTTTACCTGCAACATAGCCTTAGACTTGCCCCCATATCATCTCAATGGGGTTTAATTCGCAATGATATGGAGGCAACCGTAATACATATTTCAATATTTTTTTCATTAGCATATGTGTTAACTGCATAAGCCACGTAGTTGTTTTAGTACTGAATGATTCGTGAGTGTTTGAATACATTTTACGTATATCACACGGCTTACCTCACGTTACTATTTTGTCGGATTCGCCCGACTAGTTTCGAACCAATTCCGAGGTTCGTCATCAGGAGCCACCGGCGACGAGAGCTCGCTTGTGACTGCGGTCAAGGGCGCGGCGTGCGCGCTTCGTCATAGATGGTCGGCCGGTCTCGTCGGTTGAGTTCGTGCCGCTTTCGTCGTCGGTCGGGTCATGCGATGGTTGCGCTGCGCTAGGTTGTGTACACACCACGCTCACGGTGTCAAGTTCTACGACGTGCGACACATACGCATTCGGCAAAGCACCTAGAACTGGTTTCCAGGCCTGAGGAACATTCCACCCACCATCTCAGTTGTGGTTAGGACGACGACTTATCTCAATGGCTTCCCTTATCTTGCGTGGTATCGTGTATTTCTCCCTTGCAAGTACGGCAGACTTGTCAAACCGTATGAGATGAGTCGTGTTGTCACTGAGAGCGTGTTCGGCTATGGCTGATCCAGCTGATCCTCTGCTGTCCATATTCTTAATGCTGCGTATGTGTTCGCTTATCCGAGTCGCGACGTTACGGCGAGTTTCCCCGATGTAGCTCTTGCCACAGTTACACGGTACCATGTACACACCTGGTACATTTAACGGATCCTTATCCTTTGGTGAGCGTAGAAGTTCCCTCACTTGAGGAGGTGAACGGAAGAACGTCCTAATGTCGTATTTGGTTCTCAGGAGGTGTCCTATTCTGTCCGTTACACCTTTTACATAAGGGAGGTAGGCTGGTAGTCTTTCTACGCCCAAACGTCTCCGACGTGTGTTGCCTCCTATTCAAAACTAGTCGGGCGAATCCGACAAAATAGTAACGTGAGGTAAGCCGTGTGATATACGTAAAATGTATCCACGTAGTTGTCTTTTATTGGTTTTATTACATCAATGAGCTCCCTCTTTATCATCGAGTCCTGGAACCAGGCACCTTTTTCAGTTCACTTTTAATATCATCCTTTTTCCACTGCTCATTGGGTACTCGTTCCAGTCGCCGTGAATGGTAGGGAACATTGTCCATCACTGACAGAATAGAGGCTCTATTTTACTCATATTTTTTTAATCCACCCCTCATATACTTCGGCATTCATTTAATTGTGGTAATCATGTCCTTTTTTGCTCTCAAAAATCAACTCAGCATCTTTTATAAATCCATCTTCACTACCTGTAAATAAAAGTATTGTATTATAATATATGTTATTATTAAGGGCTCAGAACAATTAAGGCCCTACGAATATTGTACTGAAATTTTAAACATGAATCCAATTAATAAACTGAAGTACAAACCAATGTGGACTATAATTAGTTGCTTTCCTTTTCCAGAAGGTGTTTTTAATCCTGTCGATAAGCCTTGTAGATGTGCTTCACGGGTTGATATAGACTTAAGTCCTGCCATACCTTACTTTTTGTATGACCTAAGAATTAAATAATATTTGGTTTTTAAAAACATAATTTGCATTTGCTTAAGTGTAATATTTCATTATTTATCGGCGATACTGACAAAAAATAGGTCGACGTCATTTTTTCAGGTCTCCTCTGAGATCTTGCTTTTATCAATTTTAGCATATCTTCGTAATAATTATCTATGTGTCGTTTTTTTGCTGTGCATTATTTTCATTACGGGATTCCTTAATCATATCTGCAGCAGACGATTCGGTAGTCTCATACGAGAGTTCTCCAACTGGTGTTGCAATTGTGTTTCGATTTGACAAAAATGGTAGCAAAACGGCCATTTCGTCTTCAAATTTCCATTTTTTGAAATTCTTTACTCCTTGGCCTGTCACTGTCTTTCTCCTTAATATAGCGTGGATGAATGCATTGCGAAGTTGGTTCCATGTAGTTTTGCATTCTGTAGCTGAAATAACATATAATTCATATAAGACTGATGCTTCCTATTAATTCATTTAATTTTTTTTCAGGTTTTTTGCAATTGGAGAATCATTTCGATCACTAGGATTTAGATACAGAATGGGATTCAGCACAGTAAGAACTATTGTTCAGGATGTCAGTATTGCTATTTGTTAAAATTTAAAGGATATGTCGCAGCGCAGCCAAAGTCCTGCGCAGATCCTTCAACGCCATCTATGGAGAATCAACGGGAATACTTGTGGTAACGTCAAACAGTTGGTTGATAGTGGCGCGACAGTTGACGTTTGAAGTGCGCATCTACCAAATTCAAATTCAAATTATTTATTTCTTCGAAGTAGGTTTTTACAAACACTTTCCGAACGTCAAGCTACGCCATCGCTTCAACAAATCCCTACGGCGAGTGGTCTTGGAAGAAGAAGCGGCAAGAAACTCCCAAGGAGTCTTTTTTTCTCTTTCTCCACTCACAGTTACAGTTGCACTTACTACTAATTACGGCTAAAATACGAAACTCATGTCCAAGCTGATTTATCATTAAAATATTCATCAAGTTTGTAATAACCTTTCGTCATAAGAATGCTTTTGACATGAGTTTTAAGTTTACAGTACGGCATTTCTGTTAATTGTATCGGAACTTTATTATAAATTTTAACGCAGTTACCCATGAAAGAGCCACCAGTTTTGCTAAGTCTGAATTTTGGTACAATCAGTTTAGCCTTATTTCTAGTATTTATATTGTGTACATCACTCTTTTTAGGAAAATGGTCATGATATTTTTTTACATACATAATATTATCTAAAATATACTGTGATACTACAGTTAATATATTACTTTCTTTAAACAATTGTCTGAGTGAATCCCTTGGCCTGAGGCTGTAAATGGCACGTACTGCTCTTTTCTGTAATATGAATATTGATTCTATATCTGCAGCTGAGCCCCACAACAGCAGACCATAGGACATTACACTATGAAAGTAGCTAAAATAAACTAATCTTGCTGTTTCTACATTAGTCAAGAGCCTTACTTTCTTAACAGCGTGAGACCGAGCACACGTGACGAACTCGCTGCCATACCGAACTTGCCGCATTTTCAAATTTAATCTGAATTAATCTTGCCGATCGTTGGTTATTTTGTTATAAACTGTATTGAGTGCCATAACACTGTTCAACAGTCGGATTGCTCGTGCGCCAGATATTGACATATTCCATATGACTTATAACAATTTTCTGAGTATAATATGTTTAAAATATTTGTAAATTATATTCCTACTTTCCTACTATTCCTACTAATATTATAAATGCGAAAGTTTGTAAGGATGCATGTGAGTGTGTGTGTGTGTTTGTTGCTCTTTCACGCAAAAACTACTGAACGGATTTTCACGAAACTTTGCAGTAATATAGCTTAGACATCGGAATAACATAATTTGTTAAAATTTATAGAGATTTTTGAACGGACTGGTTTCCCGAAGCGAAGCGAGGGCGGATTTACTAGTTAAGTAATAATTTTAAATATAATGCAATGTAAACCTAGCTTGTAAAATATGCTTTGGCACTGCTGTTAGTACTGCAAGCATCTGTCGTTGTAAATAAATAAATAAATAAATTGAAGTGTTGAAATAGACCTTTTAACTCAGTGTACAGACTATTGTTTCGGATCGTCAGCCATGTTTAACCCATAGTATAACGACTAGAGATGAAACGGTATCCGGTAACTATCCGGTATCCGGCCTATCCGGCGGCCTTGATACTATCCGGCCGAATACCGGATAACTACTATTCGGCCGGATAGGAATCCGGCCGAATAAAAAAAAAATCTAGATTAAAAAAAAATATTTTTAAGTAATTATTTGCTTTATATAGTTAGTCTTAGTATCATTTAAGAAATATAATTAGTTTTAGTTTTAAATTTTTAATATCACAATAGTAAATGAATGTAATAGATAATGAATTAATTAGTACTCATACGGGCAAATTATGGTGAATAAATACTCATTTCTCTGCATTGAGAGGTAGCAAGCGGTTTCGCTTCTCTTCATAAATAAGGCCAGCTTCAGAAAAAAGTCTTTAGCTGTACACACTGCTGCAAGGTGCTGAAAGATAGTTTTTGTCAAACTTTGTTAAATTTGGGTATTGTTTGGCATTGGCTGCCCACCAAGAATAACGCTGCGTCCTGCGTGAGCGATTTCGATGCGAATGCGAAGCGGCGCGGTGCGGCGCGAAAACAACAAACAGTCGATGCCTATTGAAGTGGCCTACGTGACAAAACGCACGAAGGGTGCGGCGGAACGCAGCGCGAATGAAAGCGAACGCGATCAGTGCCTCTATTATGAGTTGTTGTAGTAAACGTCAAACTGTTACTATTGCAGTTAACGTTTAGAATTGAGATGAGAATCCGTACAGCGCCTCTAGCGGTTACGATACTGAACTACAATTCTCATACAAATTCTAAACGTCAACTGCAATAGTAACGTCCTTTACGTTTACTACAACAACTCATAATAGAGGCACAGTTGGCTTGATTTGTTCGCGCGAACTGGACGCGTTGCCCCGCCCGTTATCAAGCAAAAAACTTAATAATGTCGGAAGTAGAATTTTTTATTAATGCTATCCAAGAACGTCCTACATTATGGGACAAAAGGAATAAAAGTTACCACAACCGGTTATTATCGCACCGCGAATGGGAGGCTGTGGCTAAAATAATTGAAACTACATGTAAGTACCTACATATTTCTTTATTATTACTATTTTACACTCTTGGCAAAGGATGTTGCTCAAAATACAATTTAAAATTTTCCCTCGCCTGTGCGGCTGCTCGTGATGTAGCATTGTATCTTCTTTGTGAATTAAGTCTTTGTGTTTGTGACATAGTATTTTGATATGATTTTCGGAAAGATATTAACTCATTCTCATTTATTGATTCAAGATCCCTTATAATATTGTGTAGTAAACATATGGCTTTGACGATATGAACTGCATTTGTAACATTAGTTTCGATAGATTTATGTAGAATTCTGAATTTAGAAGTTATTGAACCAAATGAACATTCCACCACCATTCTGGGTCGAGATAAGCGATAGTTATAATTATCTTTGGCGTCCCCTTTCACCGTTGACTTTTCTGGAAAAGGTCGCAATAAGTATTCCTTTAGAGGAAACGCCGCATCTCCTAGGAGCACATACGGAGCCATGAAATTAGAACCCGGTAAAACTTGTTCTTTAAGTATTTTTAGTCTTCCTTGTTCTATTGCTCTTCGAAAGGAGCATTCCTCAAAAACACCGGCATCATTGTCTTTTCCATAGGAACCCACATTTATCATTATAAACTTATAATTTGCGTCAGTGACTGCTAGCAACCCAATCGAAAAGAAGGATTTGTAATTATAATACATGGAACCACTATTTTTTGGTTTTATTATGCGAATGTGCTTTCCATCAATACATCCAATGCAATTAGGAAACTGCCATCTGTCCCAAAAACATTGCGCTGTGTTTTTAAAGTTATCTTCTGAAGGTTCCGGCATATGTTTCGTAACTAATTGAGCCCATATAGCTTTGCAAACTTGTGGTATGATTGTAGAAATAGCAGATTTTGAAATTCTGAACGAGAATGCGAGTTGCCGGAATTGTATACCTGTGATCAAATACCTGAAATAATGAAAAAATATTAATTTATAACTCTTTCTTTTTCAGGTGAACTGGCTAAGAAAAAATGGAAAAATTTGAGAGACACGTTTAGTAAAGAATTAAAAAAAGTGTGTGTCAGCTACGCCGCACGATTGGAGTTTACTCCTTACGAACGATAATTATGATATATATCGAATAGAAAAAAAGGGTAAATGAACGCATCTGCTAAAATGATAAGAGAAACAAACATATATCTGTAATTATTCGGATTATTTATATTACTTCAATAAAGCGTATTACATAAAGTATGTTACAAAATAATATAAATAAAACTTTATTTAAAATTTCGAACTTGGCGAGGTGCACTGCCGTGCACCAAGTATTATAAGAAATAGGAAACGAAAAAATAATTTTAATGAACAAAACAAAAGGGGTATTTTTTGTGGAACTTGGCTTAGACACTACCGTGTCTCTAATGAAGCTAATATTCGAATTTGAAAATATCGAAGACAGTAAATCTATGATACTTGTTTGTTGCTATTTAGTCTGTGGTATGCGCGGATCGAAAGTGAATTGATAATCTGTGACGAAACGTCAGGTAGTATTAGCTTGGGTAAGTTTGACAGAACCGGCGATGACAGATGACGGGACGAAACGTCAGTCTAGTGCGAGGAGCGGGGCGAGGGACGCAAAATGTGACAGTTAGGAAAAAGCCGGGTCGCCGGGTTCTGGTCCAACTTATCTCGTTTCGTAAATACAGAGTGTAATGCATGAAAGTGACTGTTAAATGGTAGTGGAAAGTCCAACAGAGATAGCCTACTCGTTATCAGTTCGTGGGATTAGTGATCTACGCTCACAGTCCAAATCGGTGATCCTGCAAGTCTTTGAAAGAATCCAATATTCTTTCAATGAGTTGTTTTGAAGTCGGGTTCGGAAGTTGGTTTCATTGAGTTGTGTTGAATTGAATGTGTCCGGCAAGTTTCGTTACCCGGGAAATAACAATTGAAAGTTTCAATTCGTCAATTCAATTCACGTGCGTCATTAACCCTCTACCGCATATGGCACCATATATGAGGGTTAAGTTCATAACATGAACGAACTTAAGCTTGCAAGTTATAGCAAGCAGCAAGCAGTGATTTGAGTGTAGTTGTAGTTAAAGCTGTTAAAGAAATATGTTTCAATCAGTCAATGATAATAAGTCATGAATGACAGTTTGCCGGTTCATGGAAACATAACCTAAGTTTACGAAACATTGGCGAGAAATATTTCGATGATAAACGATACGAAATCATTCATGGCAATCATAAGTAACAAGCTATGCTTGTGAACGTGTGATTTAAGAAAAGAAATGACTACCTAAGAAGTCTGTGTCATAATTGTGAAGTTATCAAATAACCTATTATGGAATCCGGAAAGGACATGTCCTTGTATATTGCGGAATGTATTTGTTGTTGTGTTGATGCTATATGAGGCCAAAGGATCTTCATCATGGGCCTGCATTGCTGACCTGCAAGGGTGCTCGCTGCTGAAGGGTGCCGCTGGATGTCAGGTGATCTGTAACGTTGTTTTAGTTGTAATAGTTGGTTGCCAGAACACTGGTTATGATCGAATATTTAACAGAAAGAATATCTCAATTAAAGTCTCCGGGACAACAAATTAATTGAATTAAAGTTTTTAAAAGTTTGTTAATAACACAATATGATAGAATTACAACTAAAAGTACTTCATTAGTTATTACTGGAGTTATCTAATGGGTTTTAAAGGTAAAGGACGCATTAATGGAACATAAAAGAAATTTTTGTGTTAATAAACAAAGTAGTGAATATCCATTCAATTTAGGCCGAGGCCGCATTACGGCTAAACCGCCGCGGTTTCTAACCGCGTAATTCTGTGATTCAAGGAAAGCCATACAAGCGGCCGCACTTGCGGTGCTCTCCCGCGACTGATAGTGTATGCGGTTCGGGCGGTTTTGCGGTTTGACAGTTAACCGCTAATTTTGTAACTCAAGGGAACATAAGCAAGCGGCCGCATATGCGGTTTCCTCCCGCGACTGATTTTAAAACCGTGATTTTTTACAGATTTGTTCGCGGTTTGCCTAGGTACTTGTACCAGTAGTCGGCCTTTTCTGCCTTTTATGTCGAATAATAATGTCATGGACAAAGGACCTACAGTGGTCTCGTAGGAAGGGTATGACGACCTAAAAAACTGTCAGAATGGCGCAACAACCTATGTCCAGCAGTAGACGCAGAAAGGCGAATGGATGTTGATGATGATTTTTAATTAATCGTATTATATTGTCTTGGTTGGTTTACACTTTGAGACTGATTGTCGTGTAAGAAGCTGAGCAGTGGGTATAAGGCGGCCGAGTTCTGGATGTTGCAGGTTGATGACTGGAGAAAAATTACTTTTTTTTGGTTTAAATATTTTTCTTATTTTCACTTAAAACGTTGAGAATTATTGATAACTGTTAACTGATTTATTAATACATTGGTTACCAAAATAGTACACGCGATCCAAATTAAGAAATCCTCTAAAGACTGACTACTGGGTCTTCTACCCTATATTGGAGCACACAAATTGACGCGGAAACCGCGAGCGGTTTCTGTCAAGGATTTAAAAATACTAAATAGGCCCTGCACTCCCGAAAAAAATATTTGCGCGTTATTCCTATGTGCATGAACTTGGCGCACAGTTGAATTTGGTTGTTATATTAGAAAACGAAAAAAATACCTATTGATATCTCGCTTCTGCGTACCGTAAAAATTCTGTCACATTAACCATTTTAACAGAAGTACTGTTTTAGAAATAGTGAAAATAATTGATGACTCACTTATTTAGGAAATGTGATTCCTTTGGACTTATTTGCGTTTATTCATTTATTAAAACACTTTTTGAAGGCACAGAAATCCATATTCTATATTTTTGAGGACGTAATTACTAAAAACAATTGAAATGTAAGTAACGCGCACCATTCGCTGCTGCCTACAAAATACTACGACTTCATGTATGTGGTTTATGCATTCCAACTATGACCCTTTCTCGTGCGCCTAAAATATGGTAGTCATATTTATTATTTTTATATCTTTGGCTTACAGAAAACAGACATGACAATGACAATATTAACCCCAGAATAGTCGCGCCTTTCCATGAAACGTGAATGATGGCGTGGGGAGCATTTTGTCGCCCATGTTCAAACATAATTTTTTTGCTAATTATAATTAAATAACTTTACAAAAAGAAGAAACTATAACGTAAACTATCAGAAAGTAATTAGTTACTTTCTGATATAGTTTTGTACTTAGTGGGATATAATATAGGTAACTTATTTTCTTTCACTTTTTTTACTTTCAGCATAATGTTTACCTTAAACTACGTTAAAAATTAAATTATATAACTAAATAACAAAATGAAACATTTTCAATATCTACGATATAATATTATGTACTTGAGCATTATAGTCCTGCCTGCCACATAAACATACAATGTTCGTTGCATAGTAACTTTGTGTCTATTGCAACCTTTTTTGGTCCTTCTGTTTTTTGGATGGACATCCTTTCCTATACATGTTTAATATATACACACAGCCGTGGACGGCAAAATGTTCACAGCGCGAGCACTTTAGGGTCAATCTTCTGACGTCGCGTCAGCGAGAAGACAGAAACCATAGAGTACCTACCTACATAAACTGTCTTTTATGATGTTGAGTCATTGTTTGTAGTTCTCACTGTTTTGTATTTATTAAACAACTCTTACTATTATGGTCGCTAAAGCATCCAAATACTTATAGCTGATGAAATTACAAAAATAAGTTAATGCATAAAATTTATAGTTTTCTAAATAAAAGATTATGCAAAGAAAGTGTGCCTATGATAATTATGGATATGAAAATTTTCATCTGATTCCCCATGACTGTCATTCATTGTTAATTTCAATAACTGTCAAGAACTGTAACTTAACAAGCAATTTTTTGGTAAGGTCAAATGGCTACATGTTTTGGCAAAGTTCGTATGAAGTTTAGGAATGGAGCATGTCTATATACTTTTTATCTCTATGGTCGCGGTTTTTATTCGTAGTGTGTGCGCTTTGCGCGGTTACGCGGTTCCGCGGTTTACAACCGCGTGAAAAAAACCGTAATGCGGCCTCGCACTTAATAATGAGATAATCTGTTTACTATTACTTTGTTGAATGGTGATAGTGTTCCGTATCAGTTTACAAGTTATTTGTAGTATTGATTTTGAGATAATAACAAAATCTAAGTTAATCTTAATCTAATGAGAATTAGGTATGTCAGAATGATACTAAATTATCAATATTGAGTTCTAAGTATTAAAATGAGGAAGTTATTATTTGATTTCATAACTTTGAAGAAACAAGTTACTAGGTATGTAACATTTGAGATAACTACTTGTGGTATTATCTCATGAGGTTTTTCATGATATATTTTGCAGATTTAAGTTACAGTGAGACGGCCACGGAATAAAGGACAAACCCAATTCCCATACAAACTCAGGCCCGACGTTACAGAACTGAAAATTTGCCATAAATTACAACATAATATTAATTTTATGTTGCCCAATTTTCTCAACAATCTGCAATGGCCATTAAAAGTATTCCTAAGATAAACTTCGAGATTTTTAGGTTATACTTGTCGCAAACTAGATACTTGGAGTGTCACTGGTTGTTGTACGATATGTAAAACACGGCAGTATAAGGGACTCTTTCCTCGCTTTGATTGCAGTTAAATCAACAACTGCCATTATTTTGCATGATGCAATAGTTAATTTTTTCATTAAACATGAAATACCATACATTCAAAATATGATAGGTTTTGCAGCTGATGGAGCCAACGTAATGATGGGTGCACACAATTCAGTTATGACTTTACTGAAAAAAGATATTCCTAACTTATTTGTGATGAAATGCATCTGCCACTCATATCATCTATGCGCATCCTACGCATGTGAAAAATTGCCCCGCTTTGTTGAGGATTTCATTCGAGATATATACAATTTTTTTTCAAATAGCCCTAAAAGAATCGCAGAACTGAAGGAATTCCAGACGTTCTGCGATTTAAAAGTACATAAGTTATTGCACCCCTCACAAACACGTTGGCTCTCTGTTCATGCGGCTGTAAAACGAATACTTGACCAGTATTCCGCGTTAAAGCTTTATTTTATAGACGCTACACAAAATAATGCCTTATTAGCCGCCGAAAACATTTTTGCAGAAGATGAATGATCAAGTGACACTATTATTTTTGCAGTTTTTAGACTTTGTTTTACCCATTTTCAACAAACTTAATTTAGAAATGCAGGCAGAACACCCCCGAATTCAGATTTTATATTCTATAAAAATCACAGAAACACTCTTGGTTCTCTATGATAATTTTATAAACAAAAATTACTTAAGCAGTACGGCCATTGAAAATGTTGATTTCATAAATCCGCGAAACTTCAAACCAATTAATGAAATTTATTGTGGAGCCTCAGTGATGGTCACAATTTTAAAAGGTGGACTATCAAACGAACAGCTTCAGTTTTTCAAACTCAGGTGTTTAGATTTTTACGTAGACATACGTAGCATGTAAATAAATAACAGCGCGTTTTCCTTTAAGAAATAACATTTTAAAAGAATTAATAGCCATTTCCCCACACTCCGTCAAATCACGCTCATTTGAGTCAATTGTGCCGATTTGTCGTCATTTCCCTAATTTAGTGAATGATTTACAAACAATTGATACCGAATGGAGAGAACTGCGTAATATTAATCATTCATTTTCATCAGGAGATGAAGATGCAGAAGCATTTTGGAACAGGATTAAAGAAATCAAATTGGGAGACGGAACTGCAAAATTCCCACATTTATGTAACTTTATTTTCAATATTTTAGCTTTGCCTCATTCATCTGCCAATGTAGAGCGGATATTTTCCGCTGTTAATTTAATAAAAACAAAGCAAAGAAATAGACTAACTACTACTTCAATAGAAGGTTTGCTCCACGCTAAAGAATATTTAGACAAAACCAGTTGCTATAATTTCAATATAGAAAAAAAAATGTTGACTTCTATGTCGAAAGAACGTTGGTACACAAATTAGATTATAATACAGATGTTAAACTCCATATAAAGTGCGCTCAGATAACGCACACATAGACACCGTTCACATACATCAAATCTCGGAACATAATATTGGACCACCTGGACCGCGGTTGTTATTCCAGCAATATGACATTTATTTTAATACACAAATTAGATAATTTTCCTATAAAATGGACAATAAGAAATGAAGTGACTATAATTATTATCTTAGTGGTTGTTTTTATTCGACGTTAAATTGCACATTATAATTTTTTAGACATCCAGTTCCTACAGAAAGGTACAATAAGTCCTTACTTGCTTGTACTTCAATGATTCATTTCTGATCACAAGTCAATGTATGATGTAGCCAATGATGTAATAAATAGGTAGATTGAGCGTCGCCCTACAATGAAAACAAAAAAAAACAAGGCAACTATATCAAGCATGTGTGCGTGTAGGCGATGTTTTTCGCGTTCATTTATTTTCTATGTGTGCGTAATCTGTGCGTAATGATATAAAAGTCGCAGCCAACAGTTGGCTGCGCTTTTCTGACACGTTTTCGCGGATTCGATTATCCATCTAGATATTTATACATCATTGGATGTAGCAAGTTATTTTTACGTTTATAGTGTAAGGGTCAAATCACACCGAGACGAGACGCGACGCGACGCTGCGCGCAGTCTTTCAAAGAGCGGCTCAAAATATAACTTTATTTTCTACACGAAAAGATACACATTTCATTGTGAGAATTCAGAATACGTTGCTTCATGCAGCGCTGCGTCTCGTGACGCCTCGCGGCGTAGCGCGGTGCATCGCTACGCAGCCGTGCATCGTCGGTACGCGCGGCGTGCAAGATTGCCTACTTTTACGATGCACCTCGCGCCATTGAGATGCGTCTCGCGGCGACGCGCGGCGCAGCGCGAAATCACTGGCCTCTTCCAGTATCGTTGCGTCGCGTCGCGTCTCGGTGTGAGCTGACCCTAAGTTTAAATGAAAGGATTATTATTTACTGAGTGTTAATTTTTATATAATATTAAAGGTATTATTTTGTTATATTTTGTTCAAGTAATAGCAAATAAATTTAAATAAACGGATCAAACGAGATCCCTGCGGTATTATACCCAGTTTAAATAACATTATTACGAACGTATTAATTACCGGAACTGCCGCTGAAGGCGTTGGGTTAACTTCTGTTTATTGGCTATTTTGTGATTGGTACGAATAATGTTTTTTTTTTATGGAAATAGATTATTTAATAGAGTATTCTAAGGCGCCTTTCTCTAAATCTAAACTATGAAAATAATAGAATAAATTGATTATGATAAATTTATTATGTCTTGTTGTTTTATCTCCCGTATTCTCCCGATTTTCGAACAATAACTTTGCTCCCGAATTCTCCCGATTTTCGAAGCGTAGTTCTCCCGTATTTTAATTTTTTCGTTTGGTAACACTGCTGACGAGGTCTATCGCACTCGAAACCTTCCTACCAGGCTTCAGAGAGGACTGCCGGGGGCTATCGCTCTCCTTGGCCGACGATACTTGAGGACTGACGGGGTCTATCGCTCAAGCTCGATGCCTAGCTAAGAATGATTTAAACCGCGTCGCGTGCTCCTTATATATGCTTCCGCCGCTATGGGTCTAACGATGGCGGATAACGGATGACGATCGGCCGTAGAGCGAGGCAGATAGTCGGTGTGCGAAAGGGAAAGTATTCGGATCCACGCGTAAAGCAAACACATTGCGTTACACTTAGAAATTAAGAAACATAATCAACTTAATAGATTAAATAAAATATGTAGGCAAAAGGACGTGGCTCAGCTTTTGCTGACTCGAGACCTGGGTCTCTCTTAGCGCTGATTTTCAGCCACTCCCTAAACCCTGAGATGGTATGCGGGCGATAGGAGTGCTCCCCGTTACCAGCCGGAAGAAAATGGTAAAAAGGACACGTCCAACAAAAAACAAAATAGCAACAACAATGTAATTTTCATTTTTCCATTATTACTTACAGATTTGCGTATGTGTGTGTGTGTGTGTGTATGTGTGTATGTGGTGTGTTTGTGCGTGTGTGTTTGCGTGTGAGTGTGTGCACTGATTAGGATTTTTATTTCAAATCAAAGAACTCTTTCAAGGGCAGGAACATCCAATAGGCATGTTTCAAATTTTCAAATAAGAAAAAACACAGTTAATGCAAGAAAAGAAAAGAAACCTGTTCCAGAAAACATGTTTTTCTTATAAAAAGATGGAAGAAGGCATGTATTTCGTTAGCATCTAGAAATAAAAAGCAAATCCAAGCTCGCAATATAGACAGAAATTTTTTTTTTTACTAAATCATTTCACAACTTGACTGAGTTTTGATTTCTGCACATGGAATTTTTCGGATAGCGGCCATAGCAAAGGTGTAGCAGACGGCATTGGCGGCGCTGTAAAACGCACTTTAGACAAGCAAGTCGCGTATGACCGGGATATAACAGATAGCAGGGAGGCCTTTGAAATACTACAGTCAAAGTCAAAGTCAATCGAATATCTTTATATTCCAGATTCAGAAATCAGAAATATTGAACAATATTTCCTATTCCGCAATTTGAAAGCAATACCTGGCACGTTACACATCCATCAAATAATAAGCCACGCTCGTTCGTGCCAAATACACCACAGAGTGTTGAGTTGCTTTTGTCGCTTAGACAAAGATCAAATATGTGAATGCTTTTCCTACTGTATATTTTATGCTGTGTTCGTTGGCCTCGAAAAGGCATACGACCGGATACCTCGCGTTTTGTTGTGATGGGCCCTTAAGGAGAAATCAATACCAGGGAAGTACCTGCAGTTACCGATACCGACTTATAGATATTTGCTGCCTTCCTGGTTACGTAGCCGATGTGTTGTGTAAAGCCAAGGTTCTTGTCTAAAATAAGTCCTAGAAGTTTTATCTGGTCACTGTACTGAAGCTCAATATCACCCATGATAAGACGTGGTGCTGTGAACTTCCGTCTTCTAGTGAAGAGAATAGCCTGTGTTTTATGTGGAGCGAATTTGAGCTTGTTCAATTTGCCCCAATCCAAGATGGTGCTCAAGGTGTTATTTATTCTATTTTTCAGGTGTTCCTCTGAGTCGCCAGTGGCTATGAGCATGACATCACCCGCAAAGGCTTGTACGCGGACCGAGTTGCTTTGGGTGGTCTGTAGCAGTTCGTCTATGAGAACATTCCATAGAAGGGGTCCGCAGGTAGAACCTTGGATGCAGCCTTTAGTGTTCGTCTTGCGAACCTCTTCGCCCGCGTAGCGAAGACAAACCTGCCTTTCGGAAAGGTAACTGACGACCAATTTTAGAATATCGGTGTCAACACCTTTGTGATGCAGCCAGGTGATAATTGCCAGCCACCAGGCGTTATCAAACGCTCCTTCTATGTCAAGTGAGACAACTATAACATCTAATATTAGTAATGATTGTACGAAACCCTCTTCAACTGTGGAGACTATAGATAGTTTGCCTATTATTGATCTCACTTTTAATGATAAAATGCATCACTTGAAAACTGTACCTTTAAAAATTGATCTCAATAGAATTAATTTAAGTAATAGCAAAACTTCAACGAAACGAACAGTCATCAAATTGAAATCATCGTCAGATTATGAAATTCCATTGAAAACGGCACACATTTCAAACCAAGAAAATAATAGTTATCGTTGTAAACAAATTAGGCACTATAAAAATAAGTGTACACAGATGCAAGATACTAAAATAAACAACCCTAAAGCGTTTTCTGCAGTATTTTTGAGTGGAAACTTCAGAAAAAACGATTGGTATCTGGATTCCGGAGCAAGTGTGCACATAACATTGGATGTAAACAATATTCGGAACACATCGGAAAACACGAGTATTAAGGAGTTTACGGCGGCGAATAAAATTGTGATGCAATTTTATTCGCCGTCTTATGCTCGGGTGATGTTGATATTGTTACAGTGACACCCAAATGCAAATATTCCATTACAGTAAAGGATGTGTTATGTGTGCCTAGTATTGCTACTTTACTATCAGTAAGCAGATTAATTCAAAATGGGAACAAAGTGTACCTCACAGACTTATAAAACAACTAGATCAAAATCCTTTTCACCACTACAAATACGTATATAAGCAATACTTTCATCTCTTTCTCTCCCATGACACGTACATTCTATCTCGTTTTATTTTTGTTGTTGCAACTTGCAACACTCACGCACACATAGACAAAATGGGGTTAAAGCACTCCCGCCATTTTGATAAGCTACAAGAAGCTCACTTTTTGTATGAGAACCATAGACAACAATAGACCATGAATGTTGTGGCACGCTTTTTTCTCCCATATGTTAGGTCTGCTTATTTTTTTTATAAGTCGGTGGTGTACCTACTTCAGAAAGGACAGTTTCCATATTTATAACAAGAATAATCAAATGGTTGGAGAGGCCAGATTAGTTGATGGTGTTTATAATTTAATTGTAGACCACAAACATAATTGTTTGTTTACAACAACCGAAAGTACTACAAGTGAGCTGTGGCACCGGAGAGTGGGCCATTTAAACAGCAATGATTTAAATAAAATGAAAGAAGGTACAGTTGTGGGTATAGACTTCAAAGAAAAGGCTTTCATTGATAAAAGTGCTTATGTTGTGTGTTTTCAAGGAAAGCAATCGCGATTACCATTCTACCATGTGGGCACAAGAAGTAGTGAAGTGCTAAATATTATTCATGCAGATGTGTGCGGACCCATGAAGCTGACTTCAATCGGTGGTTGCGGGTATTTGCTTATTTTTGTTGTGATCACACAGGCATGACTTTTGTTTACATTTTAAAGGCCAATAATCAAGTGTTCAAATATTTTAAAGAATTCCAAGCACTAGTTGAAAACCAACAGAATAGAAAGATTATTAGAACGGACAACGGTCTTGAAAGGAGACGGTCCAAAATTGTATGGAAACTGGGCCTGGTTTTTGTACCAGTGATAAAATAAAATTAAATAGAAAAATAAACCATTTTTCACTAATCAAATCCACGAACTCATCTTTATTTCAGTGCAAAAATTATTTATTAACTCAACGTGACGCAATTATTGTACATAATGGCGGGCAGCAAACCACAGGATTCATAATTTTTGACGTATGACGTTAGCTGTCAATATGCCGTCTCTATGTTTGAACAATGGCTCGAACTTAGAGTGAAGGACGCCATCTTGCAAGTGTTGCAAGTAGTACCTACCGAATAAGTCGAAATTAATTTTATTGTAGCAAGTCATTTATCGCGATTTGTGAATTTATTATATTTTTAATGAACTTTCTGTATTTTTTGGTTTTTCATGGTTTAGTGTACAAGACCACGCCCAAAATGGACCATCTCCTTTGTAACAATGAATTTAACAGTTACACACATCAAAAGTGTCTAGGGATCAAGCATTTTTATGCGGATTTCTTGAGATTGAGATGTGGCGTTTCGTGTGCTTTTCTGATGAGTCTCGTTTTGGTATGAGACCGGATACAAGACGTATACGACACTGGAGAACCCCTGGACGCCAACAGCGATTAAAATCCTGCCAGGAAGTCCATCCTTATAGTGGTGGAACCATCATGGTATGGGCGGGTATTTGGATCGGCGGAAGAACTGAGTTGATTTGGATCAGAGGCAACCTCAACGCTCAAATTTATGCTGAGACGATTGTATCAGACGTCATCGTTCCTCTACAAGTGCAAATCGGTCCCTTATTTCAGTTAATGCATGATAATGCACGACCGCACACCGCAAGAGTTGTAAGACAGACTCTCGCCGCAGCTAACATCAATGTCCTGCCCTGGCCTGCTCAGTCGCCAGACTTGAACCCGATTGAGCATGCATGGGATATGCTACAGAGAAGAGCTCTGCCGAATATGGAGGGTATCCAGTGGCAAGAAGACCTTTTTTTGTTGTTGCAACGAACATGGGCGGCCATTCCACAGCGTGATTTGGATGAACTCATTTTGAGTATGCCAAACCGATGTTCTTGTGTTGTTAGTGTTCGCGGTAGAAACACGGATTATTAATTGTTTAAGTTACCCAATAAAATTTTAAAGAAAACTGTTATTTCAGTATTTTTTTCGAACTTTAATGTTAGTGGTTCGAATGTCAAAAATCCCTTTATTAGGAAAATGGCAAATTTCTTTATTAATGCAAAGGTGACTTGGTTTATCGTTACTGTGACAAACGAAAACACTTTATTTGATGAATCCTTGAAGAAAATTTTAATTAATATCAATCAGGAGAAAAGTTATTGCAAAAATATATGTTGATCCCTAGACACTTTTGATGTGTGTATTTAGTTGAAGCTGGTATAGTGCATCAAAAACCAAAAAACAAAAAACCAGTCCTTCAGACTATAAAAAAATACACTCCTTTGCAAAAAAAAACGGGCACCTTACAGTCATTGGATTTTTCATGGATAATATTAATATACTTTTCTATTAATTACATTCGATGACTAGAATTTTCTTTTTTTATATTTTTTTAGCGCTTACATCTTATAATCGGTGTTTTGGTGAATGTAAACAGAAGTTCGTGCGAAAATGGTAATTTTTACGGGTATAGTGAAATTAAACCTACGAGAATTTAATGGTATTTTAATAAGAAAAAGACAAAAAAATAAAAATTAATAACGAGTATGACCTCCCTGACCTCCCCTCGCAGCAATTAGCTAAAGTAAAATTATATTATATTTATAAATATTAAATTAAAAAAGTCTACTTCTGTAGACTGTTTGGAAGCCAGGCATAAGAGTTTGAACGACAATTAAAAATATATTCTTACGCTTATGACACTTTTATATCTAGTTATAAAATTAATTGTATTATCAGGTATACATATTACTTAATATATAAAAATAACCAACATTTAATTGTTAAATAAAACGAATAAACGTATCGTTCACAGATTTTATGTCTATGCCTGTAGACATGAAATCAAACTAAACAATTAACAATATTGAACACATCGTAATTTTTATTTTTATTCTGTTGGTAGCATTGTATTCTCTATCATTCGTTCGTTTATAAAAACGTTAGTTGTGTGTGTCGGTGAAATAAAACTAAATTATTAAATTACAAGTATTTGATCCACTTCAGTGTGTCCCTCCTGTTCAAAGTATATTTTGGTAAGTACAACTTTGAAAAATATAATAATATTACGGCATTGCATGTAAAAGACGTGAGTATAAAAATATTGCTTTAGTAAAATTCTAACCTTAAAATGGAGCACGCCATTTTACATTTCTTGAGAAAACATCTCTTCTGTAGAAATCTTTTCTGTAGACAGGGAGCCTACAGAAGAGATGTGTGTCTACAGAAATTAATCATTTTGGTCTACAGAAAAGATCATGATCATGCTATTGAACCGACTGTGAAATGCCAAATGTTGGTACATTAATCTTGAATCACTACATAGTATAAAACAAAGTCGCTATTTTTGTCCGTCTGTTTGTTTGTCTGTTTGTCTGTATGCTTAAATCTTTAAAATTACGCAACGGATTTTGATGCGGTTTTTTGTTATAGGTAGAGTGATTCAAGAGGAAGGTTTTTATGTATAATACATGCATATATTCCCACGAGAACGGGATCCACGCGGGTGAAACCGCGGGCGGGCCGCTAGTTTATTATAAAACTGAATCGCATAAGCTTCTTTAATACATATTTGTTAGCTATGCTCGCGTATATGAATACAGTTATGTATGTAATGGAAACATTTAGATTAATTTTTAGCAACGTTAATTAATCTGATTAACCTAAAAATGCGTTTCGAGGTGAAGGATTGATAAATAATTAGGGTGATAATTATGGTGCTATGTCATCTACCATTAGAGTCGTCCATCCAAGACCTCAACGGTTAACGGCACACCGACTTCATAAGCAATAATGCTTGGCAGTGACACTTCAGTATGGATGATTATTTTTAGTTTATGGTGACACAAATTTTGTTGTCCTTCGAGCTTCATTTGCCGTAAAAGTAATTTCTAAGATTGCCGTTTTCCATTCCTTTGATATATCATCTTTATTGAAATATGAACGCAGTCCATGCATGTTGAATGTTGCCTGTCTATGAACGCATCCTTAATGTAATCTATGCTCATGATTTTTGTAAGCTTCCTTCCGCTCTCCGTCGCCATTAAATGTCGCACGTTAATTCACGCTCCGCCTTTTATTTAACTAATTCCTTAGCTAGATTAATCAGATTGTCCACAATACCTCAAGTATTTTCATCAGGTTATGGGCCCAGACGCCTGGTTAGTGTAGAATAGGGAAAGTTTTAGTTAATACGCGAAAAGTAATTTGCGGTTATAAAGATAACCTCAATCCGGCTCGGTCGCATATTAATATTCTTTTCAGCATTACTTTCAGAACGCTTACGTTGCGTAAAAGTACTTATTTTTCACGATGGCATCAACTGGTAATTTAATTAATATCGAAAAACTAAAAGGACGTGACAACTATGCCACGTGGAGTTTCGCTGTGAAGACGTACCTCGAACACGAGGATCTTTGGAAATGCGTGGAAGGCGACGAATTTACTAAAGGCGAAGATACGAAAGCCAGGACAAAAATTGTACTGTTGGTGGATCCGTTAAATTATATCCACATACAAGAAGCATGGAATAATTTACGTAAGGCTTTTGATGACTCCGGCTTGACAAGGAAGGTAGGTTTACTACGAGAATTAATTACTACAGACTTGGATAGCTGTGGCAGCGTAGAAAACTACGTAAATAAAGTAATTACTTGCGCACACAAGCTCAGAAATATAGGTTTTCAGGTTGATGACGAGTGGCTCGGTACACTCCTTCTTGCCGGGCTACCTGAATCATATAAACCTATGATCATGGCTATGGAAAGCTCAGGTGTGACGATAAGTACCGATTTAGTTAAAACAAAAATCCTTCAGGATGTGAAAAATGAGAATGACTCCGATGCTTTTTATTCTAATTTCCACAAAAATAATGCAAAGGCAAGTAAGCCTTCAGGCAAGGGCCCTTGGTGTTATAAGTGCAACAGACATGGTCATTTAGCAAAGTTTTGTCGTTCAAATAAAGGCTCAAGTCAAAATACTAACTCAAGTAAAGCCGATGGGACTTCTAGTTTTGTGGCTGCATTTCCTGTTTCTCCCACACTGGATAAGAGATGTTGGTACCTTGACTCGGGGGCTGCGATGCACATGACTAATAATAAGGACTGGATTTATGATTTTGAACCTTCTTCCATTAACAATATTACTGTTGCAGATAATAAATTGTTACCTGTGAGGGGCTGCGGCAAAGTAAATATAAAAAGCTATGACGGAGCGAGATTAATTGGCACGGTGCAGGTAAAAAATGTTTTGTATGTCCCAGATTTAGCTGTAAACTTGCTGTCAATACATCAAATTACCAAGAATAACTGTCAAGTAAAATTTGATGAAAATAGTTGCAAAATATATTACAACTCAAGATTAGTTATGGCAGGATATTTACAAAACAATTTATATGTAATAAATAATGAGACATATGCATTATTATCCTCAGCGCACCTGTGGCATCGAAGGATGGGACATTTGAATTACCAAAGCTTACAAAAACTCAGTGAATCTGCAGATGGAATAGATCTGAAAATAAATGAAGAGAGAAATGTAACATGTAATGCATGTTTGCAAGGCAAACAAACGAGGCAGCCGTTCAAGAATGTTGGCACAAGGGCTTCAGGACTCCTCGAGATAATACATTCAGATGTATGCGGTCCGATGGAAGAAAAGTCCATAGGAGGTGCTAAATATTATGTAACATTTCTTGATGACTATGCCAGAAAGGTATTTGTTTATTTTATGCATTCTAAGTCTCAAGTACTTGACTATTTTAAAGAATTTAAGAAACTTGCTGAGAATCAGCTACAAAGAAAAATTAAAATACTTCGTTGTGATAATGGCAAGGAATATGCCAATGAAGCATTTGATAAATTTTGCAAACAGTCTGGTATTCAACGGCAGTTCACTATACCATACTCTCCGGAGCAAAATGGAATGAGTGAGCGAATGAACAGGACACTTGTTGAACGTGCCAAATGTATGCTGAATGATGCTCAACTGCCAAAGAAGTTCTGGGCAGAGGCAGTCTCCACAGCTGCATATGTAATAAATCGCTCCCCGACCAAATCCATAAGTTATAAAACTCCTGAGGAAGTGTGGACAGGTGTGAAACCTAACCTACAACATATGAAAATTTTTGGTTGCCCAGCCATGATGCATATACCAAAAGAAAAGCGGCTGAAATGGGATAGTAAATCCAAAGAACTAATTTTTGTTGGTTATTGCCCCGAGTCTAAAGGATACCGACTATATGATAAAAAAGAAGGAAAAATTATCAGAAGCAGAGATGTTGTATTTTTAGAAGAAAATCTAAGCAAAAAATTTTCTCTGGTGCCACTCACAGATTCATCCTATGAAGAAAATAATGAATGTAAAAATGAATCTATTGTTAGTGAAGCAAGTTCATATGAAAGTGTTAGCACAGTCAAGGAAAATGATAGCTCACATTTAGAAGATGATATTAATGATGAAGAGTACATACCTGAACGTAATGTAAAATTGAGCCCACAGCCTACTTCAGCGCCAAACCTAAGACCTAGAAAGAATAGAGCAATGCCTACCTACCTTTGTCAAAATATGCCGAGGAATGATACATTACTGCCAGATCCTCAAAGTGTAAGGCAAGCACTAGACAGTGAGAATTCACAAGAGTGGAGAAAAGCAATGGACTGTGAGTACAATTCATTAATTGAGAATAATACTTGGACCCTCTGTGAGCTACCACCTGGTAAGAAAGCAATTCCATGTAAGTGGGTTTTTAAAACCAAGTTAGATGTCAATGGGAATATTGCTAAATATAAGGCAAGGCTGGTCATCAAGGGGTATGAACAGATTTATGGTATTGATTACACTGATGTATATGCCCCTGTTGTACGTCTTACCTCTATCAGATACCTTATTGGTATGGCAGCCAAACATCAGTTACAGATTGAACAGCTGGACGCTATCACAGCCTTCCTACAAGGTGATATAGATGTGGAGTTGTATATGACACAACCACCACACTATGAAGTTTCAGGAAACCAAGTCTGCAAGCTTAATAAAAGTATATATGGTCTGAAACAGGCAAGCAGGACATGGAATCAAAAACTAGACAATTATTTATTTGAAATTGGATTTCACAAGTTAAAATTGGATCCATGTGTTTATTATATACACAGTGAAGCTTATATAATGTATTTAACTCTGTATGTGGATGATTTGCTTTTATTTTATAACAGTACAGAATTTGCAAACAATATTAAAAGCAAATTAATACTTAAGTTTAATATGAAGAACTTGGGAAAAGCTAATTATTATGTTGGTCTAAGGATTACATATGATAAAGAAAAAGGAATTTATATAGATCAAACAAAGTACATAGAGTCTGTATTACAAAGATTTAGAATGGAGAACTGTAAACCTATGGGTACACCGATGGAAATTAATTTGAAGTTTTCAAAGTCATCAGATGATAATATATTGAATGAAATACCATATCAAGAGGCAATAGGTTGTCTGTTATATATTTCACAGGGTACACGTCCAGATATCTGCTATGCTGTGAATACACTGAGCCGTTATAATAAAATCCCAACTTTGGAACACTGGACAGCAGTTAAGAGAATTCTCCGTTATCTACAGGGTACTAAGGATCTAAAGATACTGTATAAAAACAATATAAGTCAAGAAATTACAGGCTACAGTGACTCTGACTGGGCATCCTGCACTGAAGATAGGAGATCTTGTACAGGATATGTTTTCATGTTCCAAGATGGGGCAATATCATGGAACTCAAAGAGACAACAAACTATTGCACTGTCAACAACCGAGGCAGAATACATGGCAGTCTCAGCAGCCACTCAAGAGGCTCTATGGCTGAGACAATTACAGTGTGAATTGTGGCCTTCAACTAAGGCTACCAGTATTACTTTGTATTGTGATAATCAAAGTGCTATTAAACTTTCAGGTAATTCTGCATATCATTCCAGAAGCAAGCACATTGATGTACGTCACCACTACATTCGTGACAAGTTGAAGTCTGGTGACATCCGCATTGAATACATTGCAACCAGTATGATGCTCGCCGATTGCCTGACCAAAGCCCTAGCGAAGCCGAAGCATCAGCAGTTCCTGATTGGCATGGGTCTGCATTCAAGGGAGGATATTGAAATATGAACGCAGTCCATGCATGTTGAATGTTGCCTGTCTATGAACGCATCCTTAATGTAATCTATGCTCATGATTTTTGTAAGCTTCCTTCCGCTCTCCGTCGCCATTAAATGTCGCACGTTAATTCACGCTCCGCCTTTTGTTTAACTAATTCCTTAGCTAGATTAATCAGATTGTCCACAATACCTCAAGTATTTTCATCAATCTTCATTTTAAAAATAGGAATAGGCTCGAACTCGTTCTATGGAATGTTCATTTGAGTGATTTCTATTTGAAAGAATAGGTTATATGTTACGTGCACGCATTGGTGGCTTACAATGCATGATGTGATTATTCTTCATTTTCAGTAATAATGCCACGAGTAAGTAGGTCCCGCCTGTCTGAAGAAGAAAAAAAGAAGCGCAGGCGCGAGCAGAAAAAACTAAGCATCCGCCGTGTTCGAGCAAAAATGACTGAAGCTGAGCTTGAAGAAAGGAGAAAAAAAGATAGAGAAAGATAAAAGAAAAAAGGAGCAAAATCAAATTAAGACAATTCAAGACCATACGCCTCGAGAACAAAGACAGATCAGAAAGATATGGAGGGAAAAAGCTAAGAAAAAACGTGAGAAAGAAAGAGCTAATAAAAACACACTACATGTTATACAGGAAAACACACCATCAATTAGTCCTTCGTCATCGCGTATAAATGTTGGCAGAGCGTGTGCAGCACGAAAGGAAAGTTGCAGAAAATAATTATTTGAAAAGAAAAGTTCTAGAATTAGAATATAAAATGGCCAAATACCGAATGCGATACAGATATAAGCGTAGCGTAAGAGCAAGACATAAACAAGATAGACATGATAAGAGACGTGCAACAATAAATGCAAAGAACAATCGGAAGATAAGAAAAGCAATTCAAGATTTTTTAATTCAAGATGAATACAGTAGATCAACATCCGGAAAAAAGGATACAATTACAAGAAATAAAGTAAAGAAACAAATTCGGTTCTTAAATGATTCTCTTTTAAATTTGCATAAAGCGTTTGTCAATGTAAATGGCACATCTATTTCGTACGAAACCTTTCGAAGACATGGTCCATTTTGGGTTTTATTTCCCAAAGTTGATTCTCGAGACACTTGTATGTGTATCCATACACACAAATAATAACTAGATTATCCGACCACTTTACAACGCAAATATCATTCTTTATCGTTCAGTTTATCGTTTATGCTGCAACAGTTCTCTAACATTACTTTGCTTGGAACGAAACTGCCCTGATTGCAAAGATAAATCTATAAACTATAATAACTTTGCCAATAATGAGCCCATATATTACGAGAGATGGATTACAAAAACAGTAACTGCTGTTATAAAAGGGGTATCAAAACAGTGCAAGAGAACAGTCAAGGAAAAGGTACAAACAACGAAAAAGAGTCTTATAGAAAGATTAGAGTCAAAGGAGACCGGACATTTTGGGCTTAAGATTGTAACAAGTTCAGTAATACTTCAAAAAATTCGTTATTTTTTATTATTTCAAAATACAAAAAAAATATACCATTCTGCAATCTGTGTATTGAGAAATACCAAAAAATATTTTTACGTCAGGCGGAGTCCATTACTGTGCTAACAAACATTCTTCTCTATTTAATCTGTTCTATGGTACCCCGTATAGACCTATATACTCTGTGGCATGACAGTTTATGACTGTCAGATTGATTTGTTTTACAGTTTTACTCGATTCGTAATTTCGTATCGTTCGTCTCGTGTGTGTGCGTTTTGAGTGCTCTTCCGTGTTTTATTTTGTTTCACCCCTACGACCATTGCTTTACCTACGGACTTCTGATCTCGCCAAACCGATAACCCCTGCACGTATACCGGACTTCTGTGATCGCATTGAATATTCGACCCTGGCTTTTGTTTACTGGACTTTGATTGCAAAATGGACTTCTGCATAAATTGCAATATAGCGACAAATCGCTGTAATACTGTAGGCAGCAGAACATTGGAGGATGAAGCAATATTGACAGTCATCCGTCAGTGGCGTGGAGCACATGTAAGTGTCTATTTACTTATTATTTTTGGTAAAAGCAACAAATGTTTTTTTTACAGACTTGTACCGGCTTGTATTTCTATAGAATGTTACTACCTAAGTATGGGATGCCTGGTTCCTTGTTTGTCCTTACTTTAATAAAAAACTACATTTTCCCTTTCCTTACAGATAAACAGCAGTGATAACATATGTCACGCTTGCTTTAATTTGGCTCAAGATGTCATATCGGAAAGACAGAGTCTTGATGCAGGGCGACGACGTAGCATCCGCAATCTTTGCCTCCGATGCAGACATTCACTGAACAACCAACGTGTGAGGCATTTACTAAACAGAAACTCTCCTCGTGAGATGCGCATATATAATGTTGTTCAACAATGGATTTTACCTCAAACTGTAAGTAAAACAATTTATTTCGCTTTAAAACTATTTACAGTTGACACAGAATTTCAATTTATTTTAAATGCAAAATGAGAACACTGAACAGTGAACTAAGATCACAGTGATCACAGTATTTCATATTTCTTTTTTTGCAATATAAAAAGTAATTTTAACATATGTATTGCAGATAGAAGAAGACAGTCACATATGCCACAGTTGTTGGGTGGCTGCTGATAGAGCTGCACAGCGTACTTTGCCAAGTACATCAAATGATATTAACGAAAATCTGCCTGTGGAGCCTATGGAGCCTGTGGAGCCGGTGGAGCCTGTGGAGCCTGTGGAGGATTCTCAAAACGACCCGCCTGTACTTGAGAATATCGAAGGCACTAGGGAACCAGATCCCACAATTTTGTTGCCAGATTATGTAAGGGCTGTTGAAACTGAAAGCAAGTGTTTTTTTCAAGATTGTCGTGGTACAGAAAGACACAGAATACCAGTATCTCTTAGAAAAGTGTTATTAAATAATTATAATTATTATGTTCCTGATAAAAACCGTCTGTGTAGTCAACACATGATTAGTGAAACTTGGGATTTTCTCGGTCATTCAAGAAATAATTATGTGCACAGTTTTACTGCAAAACATATACAAGATATGTTATCCCTAAAAGAAGTTTCGACTTCTGCCGGACTTGACTTTGAAAACATTGATGAAATGGAGGATCATGTCGTGCATATATGGATAGGATTTAATAAAGCACAATTTAATCAAATGCTGAATAGCCTACCTCAATTATCAGAAATACATAGAGGATCAGTGGCTTTAGCGGCTTACTTAATGAAATTGAGAACAGGAGAGTCAAATGAGAGGCTGTCAACGTTATTAAAAATATCACGGAGGACTTTAGAAAGATGGTTAGAAAAAATAAGAAATATGTTACTCGAGTATTTTGTGCCGAGGCATCTTGGTTTAAGCCATATCACTAGAGATGAAGTGACAGCGAGAAATCTAGCCATACCAAACGCATTATTTGGTAATTATAATGGCATAAACATGCCCATTGCAATTTTTGATGGGACTTATTGTTATATTGAAAAAAGTTCAAATTACCTTTATCAAAAAAGGACATATAGTTTACATAAATACAGAAACCTTATTAAACCATTTTTAATTGTATGTACAGATGGACATATAATTGATGTTTTGGGCCCTTATCCAGCGACAACCTCAGACGCGAATATTATGATAAAAGAATTTCAAGATAATAGTCCATTAGAAGCTTTTTTTAATGAGGGTGATGCCTTTATCCTGGATAGGGGCTTCCGGGATTCTTTGCCCTTACTGAACCATCGTGGATATAGAACATATGTGCCAGCTTCATTGGAGGAGGGTGAAACACAACTTTCTACAAGTGAAGCAAATAAATCGAGAGCAGTCACCATTTGTCGTTGGGTGGTGGAAGTAGTTAACGGTAGATTTTAAAAAAAAGATTTTAAATTATTACGCCAAAATTATTTTAATGTGGCTAACAAACATTTTATGGCAGATTTTAAGGTGGCTGCTGCTCTGATTAATAAGTTTCACCCTCCTATAGTGGATCGGGTTGATGCTGCGGAAATTATTGAACAAATAAATATATACATGGAAACACACAATTATTTAGCAGATTTTGTTGTAAGCAACAATTATAATCGACGTAGGGCTGATTTTGTTACAATAACATTACCTACTGAAGATTTGTCAGAATTTCCCCAGCTCACCTACAATGATTTAATATTAATTTCACTAGGTACATACCAATTAAAACAGGCACGGTCCTATTTTGGTGAGCACGTAAGGGCAAACGAAGGATTTGTAATAGAAGTGTGCAGGGAGGTTAACAGCGGCCAACTGCAAGAGCTGTCGACTTCAAATACCTCTTGGTTACTCCGTGGGAGAATAATGTCTAGGCATATATCAAGGAAAACCTATTTTGTTTATATTTTAGTCGACAGCTCTCTGATGGGCAGGGAATCAATTGTACAACATTTTTGTAATTGTATAGTAGGCAGACGTACTGTTGGCTGCTGTTCCCATATTATGACTATAATATGGTACCTTGGTTGGGCTAGGTATCAAAATAATATAATACCCCCTGCACAGTTCCTGGACAATATATTAATTATAATTGATGATGAATAAAAATATTAAAGTATATATGAATGTTTTATTTTACTTATTCCTTGCAAAGAAAGCATATTAAGGTTATTCTATGACATAGATAGGGCATCCGTAACTTATCTCAAATAAGATTACAGTTTTATAGCATAGGTATACCGTCAGTAAATTAATAAGTCTTAGTTGTTTTAATAAAAATATTCCTTTTTTCTTGTTAGTGAGGGGAATGTTAAAGTTAGTGTAGATCGAGTTAGAAACCGTTAGTATGATCGTCGCCTATTGTATAACGACAAGATACTGCTGCATAAGTGAATTCTGGATCTCAAACCCCCAACCGGAGCACTATCAATTAATTATTATTATTATTTACTCAACATAAACCTTATTATAAGCCTATCGCGCGTGTTTTTCTTGTTGGAGGTTGTAAGTAATAATCTGACATACATTAAAAAAGAAGTAGTAAGTATGTAAAATAGAATATGATAGTTTGAAAATATATGTCTAAACTGAAAAGTCGTTTTCTATATTATATTTTATTAAAAACCCGTAATATATGATATAGGAGCAGCCACACTTTCCTATATTTCTTCATAACCTCACTTTTACATAAATTCTTTTATCTCTGTTATCTGATTGCCAATAATCACCAGATTTTCAAAAATAGTTTGAATACATATTCACTATGATATGACAGCATTTTCGTATTGTTACAATCTAGGCCCAAATTTGTATGAATATGGCCCAGTCTCCTTTACCAATTTTCATGAAACACGTTGGATATGTAGGACATCAATCCAAGCAAATAAAAAGCGTGAAACAACAATTGTCATGTGTAGATGTACTTCTTCATATAGATTTTTCAGAAAATTAGAATTGTAAATATGGACAGGAGATACAATCGACACATTTTGGTGGTTCTAAAATTCAGTTATCGTTGCATACTTCCGTGTACTATTCCACTCAGTTAGACCCCCCCAATAATTATTTTGAAACAACATCTTTCTCTACTATATCAGAAAATATCAGGCATGATGCAGTCCTAATATGCGTACATTTACAGGCGATAGTTAACAGAATTAAAGAGTTGTCTCCCAATTTAAAAAACTTACACATCTTAAGTGACGGGCCTACAACGCAATATCGTAATAAATCGATGTTTCACTTAATAGCAACTTA
Source organism: Hesperia comma (assembly GCA_905404135.1). Classification (NCBI taxonomy): domain Eukaryota; kingdom Metazoa; phylum Arthropoda; class Insecta; order Lepidoptera; family Hesperiidae; genus Hesperia; species Hesperia comma. The sequence goes on along the minus strand of FR990015.1, from coordinate 15,988,366 downwards.
TATTATTATTTTTTTTTTTTTTTATGGAATTAAGATAGCAAACGAGCATGCAGTACCACCCTTCCCCTGCCGCCCATAACAACTGTGACCGACCTAGAACTAGACTCAAAGGGACTAGGATGGTTAGTCCAGTTAGTAGATGGTGTTAGAATATTAGTTGGTTAGTTTGTTAATAAGTGCGAGGACAGGGTATGTTAGTGATAATTAGTCCTGTTAGTTAATGTTAGTAATAGTCCAATTAGTTATTGTTAGTATGAGTCTTGTTCCAATTCGATCACAGATGCGTTGCTACCCCTGAGGTCTGAGATGGTCGCCTCTAAAAAAGTGAAACCGGCTCCACAAACCTTCCTATCCGGAACACAATTGCTCTTAAAAACAATTATTATGACGGTAGGAATGGTACTGAGTACCTTGGCATTGATTCCATCATTTGGCATTGCAGCGAGCGGGGACATGGAAAAGGTGCACCTGATGGTGTTGGAGGTTGCATCAAACGATTATGTGACAGTCACGTTGCAAAAGGACATGGCCAGATTGGATGATATCATGGCGTGTGTGCAACAATACTATAAGGGAATTGAAGTCTACAAAATTGATGAGACGCTAATTCCAAAAATTCAACATATTCTGGACAATAGTTTAACGCGTGCATTCAAAGGTACCTTTGGAATCCACCAGTTGACATGGAGTATCCAACAACCAGATATCATCCACGCTAGACGTTTAAGCTGTGTGACATGTGCAGCTCACACGATATGCCCACACTTCGAAATGGGCCAAATTCCAATAAAATATGTTGTCGACTCTATGATGCCTAGCACATCTGGAGCCATGGCATTTCCTAAACCTTCCTCTCAATATTCATCCGATTCTTTGCAAAGGCCCGTGTCACCTGATTCATCATCTGAGATTCTGTCTATGCCAAACTCTCCAGTAGCTCCAGGTACTCCTGAAGCTTCAACAGAACCAAATTCACCAAATCTGTCGGACAGATTAACACCGGATGTCCCTATTGAGACATTTAACTTAGTTCAGAGACCCAAAAAAAGAATGCTACGACTGCCTCTGAGTCATCAGGAGTTTCATATGTACGTCATACTACTGTAAGTTCGGATGAGGAAAACATATTCCAATTTTGATTGATTTTTTGAAATTAATTATTCATCAACCAATGTCCTCAGAAGAGATATGACGCTAAAGTCTTTTCTGTGATCATTTTGACGTGACAACGTTACGTTTTATAAATCGATATACCCGGCTGCACGCACGAAAAACATGACGTCTATGCGTCGTTATCTGACGTCATGAGGCGTGATGAGGCGTCCCATTTAAAGCTTGAAGTGCAAGCGAGAACGCAGAACGAGCGACAAAGAAGCACAATCGGCCTTTGTCAATGTAACTCTGACGTCTATTTGGTTTTTATCGAAATTATTTATAACCAGCCATTTGTTTTGACTTGTTTGTGGCACATTGATATGACATAATATGCACAGACTAGCTAAAGATTAATGTTTCGTTATACGGTATGCAACGACTAGTCTTTTTGGTAAAATATTTAATAAAGGTTTTTAACTGCAATATAACAGTAAATAAATTATAACTAAGTATTCAAAGATAGTTTAGGATGACTATTAGTGATTATGCTACCATTCCATCAATATTTTCTTAAGACGTTGTCACGTTCAACTATCGTCAGTAAACCGACTTTACAGACAACCAATTTTTTTTTTATTATTTTTTGTCATTAGTAGGTTATTGATTTTGATAACTTTTTGTTTGTGGAATACATAAAACACGATTTTAAATCTTGTTGCTATGATTGGTACCTTTTATCTCTTTAAGAAGATTATTAAGGTTAATTTTTGTTATATTCTGTTGACAACGGAATCTCTTCCGTAGACTTAAAAAAAATAAAAATGTGATTTATTCCTAAACTAAAGAATATTGATCTCGAATTTCATTTTTATACCAATGTTTATATCATATTTTTAATAAATACAAATTTTGAAAACGATACCCGGACGTACGATAGCCGGAGGCCACGCCAGACCAAAACATAACAGATCCTCCACCATAAGGGGTGATTTCTTCAAAACACACGTCAGCAAAGCGTTCCCCTGGTCTTCGTAATACTCACCGACGTCGGTCCTCACCATGCAGACAAATTTGGGCTTCATCGGAGAAGATCTACTACTCCAATAACCTACTGTCCAAGATAGGCAGTTTCTAGCGAGCCTTAACCGCGCAATCCAGTGCTCACAAGGTAACTGGGGGGCCCGCTAGAAGTCTCCTCCTTACAGTCCATAGACTAACATGTGTTCCTCGTACCTCTTCAAGGTTTTTTAAGGTCTATGTAACTGCATTTCCGATTCCTCAGCGCCTGAGTCACTTAAAAGTGATTGTCTCGCGGTTGTGTGCTACGTTTTCTACCAGAACCTTGCCTTCTCTGAATAGAACCTATCTTTTGGTAGCGAGTCCAGGTTCTTTGGACGGTTGATTGACTCCCATTTAATCTTTGTGAGACGTAACATTGACTACATCATTCTTCCAGAAGCGCTAAAATTTTACTAGCTCTTATTGCTTTCTTTGTCATTACACAATACATAAAGATCTGTTTTATGTCACAATAAGGCAGGATGACGTAACAAACATAAATTATTCTTCTAAAAGTAACAAGAACTTAGTTTAAGTTGCCTGGTAACAATAAACCCGCGAAAAGTTAGTAAAAACTAAAATGGGACTAATTACAAAATCTTTATTAAGCGCCAGTAACATACTCGTAGCTTGGTTGTTAAAACTTGTTTATAACTAAATTATTACCAATTATGTAAAAAAATCAAAACCGCCCGTTTTCTGCAAAGGAGCTTACCATACCATGAAAATTATTCATAATTACTCTACCATTTAAAATCCCAGTCCACGTGTTCACTTTAAAGCGGTATTGTGATGTCTTGTCTCATCAAATGTGGATTTTCAACATTCCACTCGTTATGTTATGTAAATTCATGTAACCATCTTTTTTAAATGTTGATTCATCAGATCATAAAATTTTCTGTAGGAATTGCGGATCTTCTCGATGTCTCTCTAACATTGTTTGGCAAAATGCAACTCTTGGTGAATAATCGCACTCTAGTAAAGACTGTACTCGCTGTACATGGTAAGGATGGAGCTCATTGTATTTTAAAATTCGGTGTGCTACACTTTTGGGCACTCCTGTAGTTGCTTCGATTCCACGTTAAGAAATACTCGGGTTTTCTTCGACTGCTTTCATTACGACGTCCTCGTAATGATAGAAACTTCTTCCTTCACACTGAACTTGGCTTGGGAACTGTCCCTTTGGGAACAAACGGTGCACATTCGTAAAAACTCGATAATCGGGATGACGAGCAGCATTTGGGTACCTCTCACGATAAAGTCTAGCTGCAGCACTAGCATTATATCTGCATTTCCCATAAATGAGGTGCATGTTGGCATATTCCCGTACCGTGTACACAGACATGTGTGACATGACACAACAAAATCCCCGAACACCCTGTATGTCTTCACTGATTTGACCAATAACATATCCATTGCATATTTAACAGAGATCTTTTTTTGGCTTAAACAACGATATTTTTTTCAAGGTAAGAGCATTGGAAAATGTGGCGATGCTCAGTAGTTTTACGTTATTGGAATTTCATTCCTCTTTATAGAGTGTATAAAGCTGTTGCTTTGATAAAGAGGTTCCTTGCCGGTAGTAGTGAGAAGGTAGTTTAGGTAATTCGTCCAGAAAACTGTCCATAAATTGAATTTCTGAGAAACTGACTCCATTGCTGGCGGAGACCGTTGACATGCCATTGCCATGACGATGGAAATCATTTTCACCCTTTGTAGTTTACTTGTGATGCCTTTTCTTCTTTTCAAGCTCAGCATTGGTAGGTGTTTATAGAAAAGGTATTTATGGACAACGTCTTATACACTCTTATCATTTCATCGTTTTTCTTCAAATAATACACCATTGAATTCTTTATTTATGACTTATTGGGGTCTTTTTATCTCTTTTTCTCTTAGGTGTGACACATTTTAAATAAGCATTCTCGGTCATTTTCCGATATCAAATGACATTTAAATACTCCATATTTTTATTCTCTTGACATTTGCATCGTGGTTTCATTTCCTTTTTTGATTTAGGCACATCTTGTAACACCTACTTTTCGTTTTTCTTAATATTCAATTCCCTTTTCTTTGTTAAGTCTGTTTTTTTTTTCAATATTCCAATTATTTTTATCTACTTGACAACGTTTTCTTCTCTTAACAAGTGGTTTATCGACTTCGGATTCTGAACTTTCAACTTATAATTCAACTAATCTGGCCACATTGTTGAGGGATGATGATTGATAGTTTCCTCTACACCAGGGGTAGGGTTAATGTTGATGTCCTTATTACAAAATACTAAGGTTTCGTTTGATTCCTTATATTTGGCTTGCCATTGCAATAGCAACTTCATAGGTGTCAACTGTCAAAAGTATCATCCTATATTAGACAAACTGTAGGAGTTCCTTGTCAACGATCAAAGAAAGCTACATGTTGTGCATGTTTAATATGCTGTACATATTAAACATTAAATTATTATTAAGCCCATAGTATCACAAGAACCTTGCGATAAACATATCAACTCCAAGCAGCACACCAAAACAACCATAAGTTAAATCTTATAACTCCAATCCCCGTGCAAATTTTCCAAAAAACATGTCAAAACAATGTAACAAGGCTGTTTAAATAAAAAATACACCTACCTTAATAGATCTTCTATTGTGTTTAAGCTTCAAACGGTGATAAAACACACTTTAACAATATTTATTTTTAAATAAATTTTCGGGAGCATGAGTACGCTTCTGTGACGCCATAGAAAATGTCCAACTGCGCGGGAGATATTCAATAATTTTGACAAAATTGATGAGTTTCGTTTCGCGCGGAGTTGTTTGATTTTTAAATGACGTTTTACGCCAAGTACCTGGTTGACCGAGCTTTGCTCGGTTGAAAATTATATTTAGTATGAATCGCATACTGATAAAATATGAATAATGTTCTTCGATCTTTCCGACATAATATGAGTTTAAAAAGAATTGCGTGTACTTATGTACGCACGTAAGAAGTTATACTTCTTTGGCATCATTAATAATAAATATTCAACGTTAATAATTTTGACAGCTGTCATCCGAAATGTAGGTCTCAACCAGACCTACAACTTTCCCAAAGACACCAGTGCTCCAGGAGCAGCCGTTGCCGGGATATCTCGGTTCGAAGTTTGACAGCTGTCATTGGAAATGTAGGTCTTGACGAGACCTACAACTTTCCCAAAGACACCAGTGCTCCAGGAGCAGCCGTTGCCGGGATATCTCGGTTCGAAGTTTGACAGCTGTCATTGGAAATGTAGGTCTCAACCAGACCTACAACTTTCCCAAAGACACCAGTGCTCCAGGAGCAGCCGTTGCCGGGATATCTCGGTTCGAAGTTTGACAGCTGTCATTGGAAATGTAGGTCTTGACGAGACCTACAACTTTCCCAAAGACACCAGTGCTCCAGGAGCAGCCGTTGCCGGGATATCTCGGTTCGAAGTTTGACAGCTGTCATCCGAAATGTAGATCTCAACCAGACCTACAACTTTCCCAAAGACACCAGTGCTCCAGAAGCAGCCGTTGCCGGGATATCTCGGTTCGAAGTTTGACAGCTGTCATTGGAAATGTAGGTCTTGACGAGACCTACAACTTTCCCAAAGACACTAGTGCTCCAGGAGCAGCCGTTGCCGGGATATCTCGGTTCGAAGTTTGACAGCTGTCATTGGAAATGTAGGTCTTGACGAGACCTACAACTTTCCCGAAGACACCAGTGCTCCAGGAGCAGCCGTTGCCGGGATATCTCGGTTCGAAGTTTGACAGCTGTCATTGGAAATGTAGATCTTGACGAGACCTACAACTTTCCCAAAGACACCAGTGCTCCAGGAGCAGCCGTTGCCGGGATATCTCGGTTCGAAGTTTGACAGCTGTCATTGGAAATGTAGGTCTTGACGAGACCTACAACTTTCCCAAAGACACCAGTGCTCCAGGAGCAGCCGTTGCCGGGATATCTCGGTTCGAAGTTTGACAGCTGTCATTGGAAATGTAGGTCTCAACCAGACCTACAACTTTCCCAAAGACACCAGTGCTCCAGGAGCAGCCGTTGCCGGGATATCTCGGTTCGAAGTTTGACAGCTGTCATTGGAAATGTAGGTCTTGACGAGACCTACAACTTTCCCAAAGACACCAGTGCTCCAGGAGCAGCCGTTGCCGGGATATCTCGGTTCGAAGTTTGACAGCTGTCATTGGAAATGTAGGTCTCAACCAGACCTACAACTTTCCCAAAGACACCAGTGCTCCAGGAGCAGCCGTTGCCGGGATATCTCGGTTCGAAGTTTGACAGCTGTCATTGGAAATGTAGGTCTTGACGAGACCTACAACTTTCCCAAAGACACCAGTGCTCCAGGAGCAGCCGTTGCCGGGATATCTCGGTTCGAAGTTTGACAGCTGTCATCCGAAATGTAGATCTCAACCAGACCTACAACTTTCCCAAAGACACCAGTGCTCCAGAAGCAGCCGTTGCCGGGATATCTCGGTTCGAAGTTTGACAGCTGTCATTGGAAATGTAGGTCTCAACCAGACCTACAACTTTCCCAAAGACACCAGTGCTCCAGGAGCAGCCGTTGCCGGGATATCTCGGTTCGAAGTTTGACAGCTGTCATTGGAAATGTAGGTCTTGACGAGACCTACAACTTTCCCAAAGACACCAGTGCTCCAGGAGCAGCCGTTGCCGGGATATCTCGGTTCGAAGTTTGACAGCTGTCATTGGAAATGTAGATCTTGACGAGACCTACAACTTTCCCAAAGACACCAGTGCTCCAGGAGCAGCCGTTGCCGGGATATCTCGGTTCGAAGTTTGACAGCTGTCATTGGAAATGTAGGTCTTGACGAGACCTACAACTTTCCCGAAGACACCAGTGCTCCAGGAGCAGCCGTTGCCGGGATATCTCGGTTTTAAGTTTGACAGCTGTCATTGGAAATGTAGATCTTGACGAGACCTACAACTTTCCCAAAGACACCAGTGCTCCAGGAGCAGCCGTTGCCGGGATATCTCGGTTCGAAGTTTGACAGCTGTCATTGGAAATGTAGGTCTTGACGAGACCTACAACTTTCCCAAAGACACCAGTGCTCCAGGAGCAGCCGTTGCCGGGATATCTCGGTTCGAAGTTTGACAGCTGTCATTGGAAATGTAGGTCTCAACCAGACCTACAACTTTCCCAAAGACACCAGTGCTCCAGGAGCAGCCGTTGCCGGGATATCTCGGTTCGAAGTTTGACAGCTGTCATTGGAAATGTAGGTCTTGACGAGACCTACAACTTTCCCAAAGACACCAGTGCTCCAGGAGCAGCCGTTGCCGGGATATCTCGGTTCGAAGTTTGACAGCTGTCATCCGAAATGTAGATCTCAACCAGACCTACAACTTTCCCAAAGACACCAGTGCTCCAGAAGCAGCCGTTGCCGGGATATCTCGGTTCGAAGTTTGACAGCTGTCATTGGAAATGTAGGTCTTGACGAGACCTACAACTTTCCCAAAGACACCAGTGCTCCAGGAGCAGCCGTTGCCGGGATATCTCGGTTCGAAGTTTGACAGCTGTCATTGGAAATGTAGGTCTTGACGAGACCTACAACTTTCCCGAAGACACCAGTGCTCCAGGAGCAGCCGTTGCCGGGATATCTCGGTTCGAAGTTTGACAGCTGTCATTGGAAATGTAGATCTTGACGAGACCTACAACTTTCCCAAAGACACCAGTGCTCCAGGAGCAGCCGTTGCCGGGATATCTCGGTTCGAAGTTTGACAGCTGTCATTGGAAATGTAGGTCTTGACGAGACCTACAACTTTCCCAAAGACACCAGTGCTCCAGGAGCAGCCGTTGCCGGGATATCTCGGTTCGAAGTTTGACAGCTGTCATTGGAAATGTAGGTCTCAACCAGACCTACAACTTTCCCAAAGACACCAGTGCTCCAGGAGCAGCCGTTGCCGGGATATCTCGGTTCGAAGTTTGACAGCTGTCATTGGAAATGTAGGTCTTGACGAGACCTACAACTTTCCCAAAGACACCAGTGCTCCAGGAGCAGCCGTTGCCGGGATATCTCGGTTCGAAGTTTGACAGCTGTCATTGGAAATGTAGGTCTCAACCAGACCTACAACTTTCCCAAAGACACCAGTGCTCCAGGAGCAGCCGTTGCCGGGATATCTCGGTTCGAAGTTTGACAGCTGTCATTGGAAATGTAGGTCTTGACGAGACCTACAACTTTCCCAAAGACACCAGTGCTCCAGGAGCAGCCGTTGCCGGGATATCTCGGTTCGAAGTTTGACAGCTGTCATCCGAAATGTAGATCTCAACCAGACCTACAACTTTCCCAAAGACACCAGTGCTCCAGAAGCAGCCGTTGCCGGGATATCTCGGTTCGAAGTTTGACAGCTGTCATTGGAAATGTAGGTCTCAACCAGACCTACAACTTTCCCAAAGACACCAGTGCTCCAGGAGCAGCCGTTGCCGGGATATCTCGGTTCGAAGTTTGACAGCTGTCATTGGAAATGTAGGTCTTGACGAGACCTACAACTTTCCCAAAGACACCAGTGCTCCAGGAGCAGCCGTTGCCGGGATATCTCGGTTCGAAGTTTGACAGCTGTCATTGGAAATGTAGATCTTGACGAGACCTACAACTTTCCCAAAGACACCAGTGCTCCAGGAGCAGCCGTTGCCGGGATATCTCGGTTCGAAGTTTGACAGCTGTCATTGGAAATGTAGGTCTTGACGAGACCTACAACTTTCCCGAAGACACCAGTGCTCCAGGAGCAGCCGTTGCCGGGATATCTCGGTTTTAAGTTTGACAGCTGTCATTGGAAATGTAGATCTTGACGAGACCTACAACTTTCCCAAAGACACCAGTGCTCCAGGAGCAGCCGTTGCCGGGATATCTCGGTTCGAAGTTTGACAGCTGTCATTGGAAATGTAGGTCTTGACGAGACCTACAACTTTCCCAAATCGAAATGATACATTAAAAAATATCGATATTTCTTGGGTGATATATATCGATACATTTGAAAAATATCGATACGATAAATATCCATTTGCCCACATAGAGATTACAGCGCCATCTAGTTTCATACTACTGAAATTTCAACACGTTACAGTTACAGTACCTCATAGAAGTTATCCTAATGTTTCATAGATGGCGTCAGTATGATGTTTTTAAAATCTCTAAAATTAAAATTTTATTTAAAATTTTTAAAAGCTTTTCTCGAACCTGGGACCTTGATAAATCGATTCCTTGAGCCGAAAACCCCCTAATCTGTAACTTTCATGAAAATCTTTGCAGCCGTTTCCGAGATCGTGATTATATATATAGGTATAAATAAATAAATAAATAAATAAATATACAAGAATTGCTCGTTTAAAGATATTAGATACAGTTGGAGTCGTGGAGTTATTAGTATTTTAAAAAAATGAGCATAAAATCTAGTTTCTGCCAGTATCAAAATTTTCATGAAAAAGTGGAGTTATTAGGATTGCAAATTAGGGTACCGTTGTATATTTTCAGTAATAAATTGTTCAATGTATTCAAACTTAGAATAATAATTACTTTCATCTACACAAGTGGGCAAGTAGGCAAGTTGTGTTAGAGGTGGATTTACAAAGAAAATGTCATTATTCTCACCCTCCTCAATTTTGTAGGTCCAAATTTCGATGACTAACTGAGAGGTAACTTCTTGGTACCCTCTTTGCCGTAGAAGTAACCTGTGACAGATCTTGAATCAAAATGTGGCCTGCATCTGTGGTTGATGAGGATGGACCTTCAGCTATTATTACTGAGTAGTCTTCAACCACCGCCGGGGATACCTCTTCTGTCCCTGTGTTTAGCTAAAAATACGTAAGAGTAAACATACATTATTAACAGATTGGCTTTAAAAAATTAAGTAGGTACTTATTAATTTACTTATAAAGTTAAACCAACTAACCTGTATACAATCATTAGCAAGATTATTTAGGTTTAATACATCTAAAGTTGTTCTTTTTAAATGCTTGTTTTCCTTGTTCTTTGTATCTGTGGCATCAGGCATCGAAGCAATCTCCTCCTCTGCGATTTTGTAATCTAATAAATTATCCCGCGCTGTCAGATGTGTAATCTGTGGTCGGTAGCTAGGATAAAGTTATCTGTTATCTATGGTAAGTGGAGAATAGAACTCGGCTCATGATGGCGGATTGAACATGTAAAATTAATACTACTGGTAATTATTATAACTAACGTGTGCCTTTGTGTGTAACGTGTGTAACGTTAAAACTATTGTTCAACAACGGTGCCTTTAATTTAATAACATACACCATGACATGGTGACATGGCGCTGCGGACACCGAAATACGGGTAAATATATATTACAAATAGAAGAAAGTCAAAAGTTACGTCTTGTGATAAAAAATTGGTTGCCTGTAAAGTCGGTATACGGGCGAAAGTTTTACGTGACAACGACTTTGAGTGGTAAAATAATTTTAATGTGAATATTCATTCGTATAGTAGGAGGAAGGATGAAATAATAGTAACAATTTAAAACATTTATTTATACAAAGAATTATATTTAAAACATTGTAACACCATCCGCCATCTAGCGCTGCTAACCGTTAGACCATTAACCATTAGTCACAACTAAGTGAGGTAACAAACTAGATTACTCTACTTAACCAGAGATGGCGCTGTACCATTTTCTGAAACACGCCAACGTGTGTACGCCGTAGCTACTATAAGTAACGTGAGCGGAGCTACTAACGCAGTTTCTTGAAGTGCCACCCGGCAAACCAATTTATAAGACGTTGTCACGTCAAAATCAAAGATGGACATGCTAAGGGCGCCTCCTCCGTTAAGACTAGTTGGGAACTTGAAAACCAATTTTGAAGAATGGTATCAAAAATATGAAATATATTTTATTGCTAGCGGAGCAGAAGAAAAATTAAACGTCGAGCAAAAAAGAGCATTACTTTTGCATTTGGTAGGTGATGAGGGCCTACAACTGTACAACACGTGGGATAATAAAAATAAATTGCAATATTAAGAGATATTAAAAAAGTTTCGTATTCACTGCAGTCCTCCTATTAATGAAACATACGTGAGACACATATTTTTGTGCAGGAAACAAAAAGAAGAGAAAAATATTGATGAATTGGTAACTAACCTCAAATATTTGGCGGCCGATTGCAATTTTGGAACGTTACGAGACAGCTTAATAAGAGATCAAATCATCATGGGTCTTCGGGACATAAATTTAAAGGAAAAATTATTAAGAACAGAAGATTTGGATTTGGAAAAGTGTATTAGAATATGTAAAGCAGCAGAAATAACACAAGCACAAATAAAAGAAATAAATAAAGAATTAGAAAATACAGGATTTTGTAATACAGTGTCACAGAATAGTAATAATAATAAGAATTACAAGAAAAAATTTGCAAGCACTCAAGGGAAATGGCAGCATAAAAATAAAGATAAATTTAAGAGACAGACTAATATACAAGAAAATAATAAGTGTAGAAAATGTGGGAAGCAACATAAGTTTGGGAACTGTCCAGCGTTCAACAAGAAATGTTTAAAATGTAATAAATACAATCACTTTGCGTCAATGTGCTACAACAAGTATGCCGTTGTGGAGCAAGAAGAAGAGGATTGTGAAGATTATACTATAGAAAGCATCTCTCAAGTTAACACAGTGAAAAAAGACTGGTTTGTAAACATTAAACTGTGTAATAATTTTGTTAAATTTAAAATTGACACGGGGTCTCATGTTAACATATTAAACTTAGCCATAGTTAAGAAATTGAACTTAAAAATAAATAATTGTAAAAATATAAAACTACGGAACTTTGATGGTTCTAGTATAAAACTAATAGGGGTTTGCGAGGGAGTGATCAATTATAATGATAAAAATGTAATGGCTAAATTTTATGTGGTTGATTTCAAAACAGAATGTATATTAAGTCTTAATACTACAGTTGAGTTAGGTATTATACAAAATGTGTGCACTATCGAAATTAATAATTCAATGTTCAAAGAGTATGATGATTTATTTACAGGATTGGGTGAATTAAACTATAACTATGAGATAAAGTTAGCAGACAACTATGTACCTGTCATTGAGAGACCTAGGAAAATACCTTTTTTGTTAGAAAATAAAGTAAAGCAAGAATTAGATAAATTAGAAAATTTGGGTGTAATAAGAAAAGTCCAAGAAGCTACAGAATGGGTTAATTCTATGGTGGTTACTAAGAAGGGAAATAATAACATAAGAATTTGCCTTGATCCTCAGAATTTAAATAAATATATAATTAGAGAAAGACATAAGATGAGTACTTTTGAGGAATTAGTAGCAAAAATGCCAAATGCAAAATATTTTTCGGTATTGGACGCATCTAAAGGTTTTTATATGGTAAAATTATCAGAAAAAAGTCAATTACTTACAACATTTAATGCAGGTAATTTTGGTCGCTATTGTTACAAAAGATTACCTTTTGGTCTTAATTCGGCTCCGGAGGTTTTTAGTAAATGTTTTTCCGAGATATTTAAAGATATTCTAGGTGTTGAACAATACATTGATGAATTAATAGTATGGGGGAAACAAAGGAACAACATGATCTCAGGTTAAAAAAGGTTCTAGAAAAAGCTAGGCAGTCAGGGGTAAAGTTCAATAAGGAAAAATGTAAGTTCTGTGTAAAAGAAGTTAAATATGTAGGACATATATTGTCAAGTGAGGGTATTAAACCGGATCCTGAGAAGGTAAGAGCTATAGTTAATATGGAAGAACCTAAAAATAAAAAAGAGTTGCAAACAGTGTTAGGCATAGTAACATATGTATCTAAATTTATTCCCAATGTGACGGATGTTACTTACTCTTTAAGACAATTACTGAAAAAGGATTCTATTTTTGTGTGGGGAGAAAAGCAAAGCCAAGATTTCTTAAAATTAAAAAGCTTGTTAACTTCAGAGCCAGTATTAAAATATTATGATATTAACAGTCCAGTAACATTATCGGTTGATAGTAGTAGTACAGGTTTAGGAGCTGTTTTGTTACAAAATAATGCACCAATTGCATATGCATCAAAAGCGTTGACTGATTCTCAGAAATCATGGGCTCAAATAGAAAAAGAACTTCTAGCCATTGTGTATGCTTGTGAGAAATTTCATCAATATATATATGATAAAAAGGTAACAGTAGAGTCAGATCATAAACCTTTAGAGCAGATATTTAAAAAAATCTATGAATGAAACACCATTAAGATTGCAAAAGTTAAGATTAAGATTACAGGGTTATGACCTTAATATTATATACAAACCTGGTAAGGAACTTCTTATCGCAGATGCATTGTCGAGATCTTATGTACAAGATAACATTTGTAATGAGGATATAGATGAAAAAGTAGAGTTACATGTATGTATGATAGTAGGGAATCTAAATATTAGTGACAAAATGAAGGAAGTATTTAAGAGAGAAACTGCTAATGATTCTGAACTATCTCAGTTAATGTATTACATTCAAAATTCATGGCCTCAATATCAAAAGTTATCTCCAACTTTAAAATATTATCACTCTATTAAAGATAATGTTATATGTGGTGAACGGTTTGATTTTTAAAGAATCAGCTGTATTGGTACCTATGTCAATGCGTAAAGATATGATAAATAAAGCTCATTATAATCACTTGGGTGTTGAAAAATGTAAAAATAGACTAAGAGGTTTATTGTTTTGGCCTTTTATGTATAAGGAAATAGAGGATGTGATAAATAAGTGTGATGTATGCTTAAGATTTCAGAAAAGTTATTCTTATGAACCTCTTGTGTTAAGAGATGTACCAAACCACCCTTGGGAGGTGGTAGGGGCAGATATGTTTTTCTTTCAAAGTGATATACTTATATTTGTTGATTGTTGATTATTTAATTAAATATGTGGAACTAATAAAGATTAAAGATCAGTCAGCAGAATGTCATGTTAATGCAATGAAACAAGTATTTTCAAGATGGGGAATACCTAAGATAATATACACTGATGATGGTTCACAGTATAGAAGCTATATTTTCAAAGAATTTTGTAATGAATGGGGGTGTAAAAATATTTCATCCACACCTTATTATGCTAGATCTAATGGTATGGTAGAACGCCATATCCAAACTGTTAAAAAGATGTTAAAAAAATGTATATTAGATGGGAAAGAGATATATCTTGCTTTGTTGGAATTAAGAAACACACCTATTGATAAAGAATTAAAGTCTCCTAATGAATTGTTATTGGGTAGGCAAGTTTCATCTATTATTCTACTAGAAATAAGCAGTATAAATATTATCATGACAGTAAAAATAAAGGGAAATTGTTAAAGTTTTACATTGGTCAGAATGTGTATGTAAGAGATAGAAATAGTAATAAACTTATTAAAGGAAAGATCGTGAAAAAAGGGGAGAAAAATAGATCTTATATTATAATGTTAGAAAATGGGGAACAGATTTTAAGAAATACATACAATATATTTAAAGGGTCTCCAAATGTTCAGTTTAAGTGTAATAATAGATATGATATGTATGATGATGTTTGTAATAATTTGTAATAATTTGAAGTCCAATTATGATGACCAGCAACATAGTAATTCGGATATAAGAAATTCTGTTGAGATGAATAATAAACTGATTCCTTATAGAGCTAGAAGTGGTAGAGTTATCAGGAAACCTGGCTATCTTTCTGAATATGTATAACAAACTAAACTAAGTTAGAAATTGAAAGTGTATTTTTGTAGTTGCAGTAAACTGTCTTTCAGACTTTAAATAGTAGAGTATTTGTATTATTGTGTTTTGTGTTATATAAAAGAAAAGGGATGTCAGATGTGTAATCTGTGGTCGGTAGCTAGGATAAAGTTATCTGTTATCTATGGTAAGTGGAGAATAGAACTCGGCTCATGATGGCGGATTGAACATGTAAAATTAATACTACTGGTAATTATTATAACTAACGTGTGCCTTTGTGTGTAACGTGTGTAACGTTAAAACTATTGTTCAACAACGGTGCCTTTAATTTAATAACATACACCATGACATGGTGACACGCGCCAATATGCAAGACATTACTTTCCAGTCGCACTGAGGTGCGGAATTTTCATTTTTCTTTTTATTTGCATTTTTCCTTGGCCAATACAAATTACCTTCGCTCTCCCATAATGATGGAACTGTGGTGATTAATCGTCTACCACGTTCAATGGTCTCAATTATTTTAAATGGCATATTTTGTTGAAAACCCTAAAATAGAAGCAGGTACATAATTATGTTGATTAAAAATATATTACGTATTACCTATTGTAATAGCAACCGTTCCCGCCCGACAACGCACATAATAAGTATGTATACAACGTGGTTACCACCATACAACAATAAATTTAATTTTATGTACCTAATGATTACCTAAACCCCCAAAAAAATTCAATCAATTACCTCCTTTACTTTAGCCACAGCATTTTTTTTCCATATTTAAAATTTCAACACGCTGTATCTATTGTTATTATAGCAGAAGATTGTTGCCACTCTTGACAAAAGTGAGTGACCGATGTTAAGATAGGCTGTTCCATTTTTTCCTGTATTTTTGTGCTATTTAGTTTGTTTGAAAAAAACATTTTTGTAAATAAGATGTTAGGCGTTTTTTACTAAATGTTATATGTTAATATGTTATATGTTCCATATGTTCTGAGTGGACGGGGAATGTTCTGAGGAACTGTTTAACTTAATACCTGCGGTTAACTTTCGCCACCGCACTTCACGGGATAAAGCCAGGTTCCACCAACACCACCTGGATACCTGGCGTTCGTCCACAGTTAGCTTTTCACGTCATTTTCTGCCGCGTACGTGTAAACTGTGGAACGAACTTCATCCCTCAGTATTCCCACAGTGCTATGACATGGGGTCCTTCAAGAAGCCGGTCTATCGCTTCCTTCGAGGCCGGCAACGCGTTGGTGGCGCCCCTGGTGTTGCCAATGTCCATGGGCGACGGTGATAACTTACCATCAGGTGACCCGTCTGCTCGTTTGCCTGCTTTGGCTATAAAAAAATGTTAATATGTTCCTTGCATGAAGCAGGGCTCATGGTTTCATTTATTGTTGAATGGTGGTATCCACCTTGTATACAACGTGTCCCAAAATTCAACGATAAGCGGGAAGTGGAGGGTGGACTTGCTCATAACTACTTCAGGAAAAATAAGAAAAAAAATTCAGCCCTTTTTGTTTTCATAAAAAAATTAATTTTCGAAAATTTACACCCTTTGTGTTATTTTGAGCTACCACGACCACAGTTTTTCAAATATTTCAGACTTGTTTTTTGTATCGGCAACCTAAGAAATACTACTTATTCACCACAATTCTTCAAAATCCCAGAAAGCCTGCAGTTTTTCCACAAAACTCAAACAAGCACCAAAATTCCAAGATTTTTACCTTCAGTCTACTTTCACTCATCATTGTATAAAAAAAAAAGTATGAACAATAATAATAATCCTCCTGATTTCAATATGGAACCTCATACATCTAATGTGGCGACCGAACCGACCGACCGAATTGATTTCTTTGTACTTTGTGGAATTATTAAGACTGACGAACCAAACATTATGATTAAACACTTTAAATAAATAAATCGGTTTTATTTTGCCTATTATACAGGTTTATTTAATTTTTGTGACAACTAGTACCAGTCTCCCCTATATATATTTGTGATTGTGATTATCAAGCCCAAGCTAAAGGAAATCAAATACGGACAATAAAACTATACCTGCCACACAGGACGGCTGTACCCAATTAAGTGATTAAACTGATTTTAAACTTTTATCATCGCGGATTACACTCATTTTTTCTATAATGCATCATCATTCTATCATGTGTCAAAAGTTTCTCCGCGCCACCGCAGTTCCGCCGTGACCACGATCCATGCAACTGGGTCGAAATATCGGCACACCAAAATACATATCGTGAGTAACCCGCATTATAGAAAAAATAAGTGATTAAAGTATGTAATTAATAATAACAAAAAAAATGCGTATGAGTGTGTGTGTGGATGTATGTGTGGGAAAGAGTGTGTATTAAAGTGTTTTTTGCAGCTTTAGAAGATTATTGTTTACCGTTTTCAGGCTGCAGATGGGTGGAGGCAGGTTGTTCCAACATTTGGTGGCGCTATACTTAAAGCTACCACGAAATGCTGCAGTGCTATATCTTGGATATAATAGTTTGAAAAAGGATGACCTAGTGGTGTGTACCTAAGACGTTACGATTTTTCGCCCATTGCAACTTATTGAACAAATATGGCGGACACTTATGTTCGACGATGCCGAATAATAACGTTGCGTAATGTAACTGACGTCGAGACTTCATATTTATTTTATTTTTATTTATTTATTTAGTTATACCAACAAAACAAACGCTGGGGCAAGGAATTACAATTTACATGATTAAGTATTATTAACTAAATGTTACTTCAATTACAGGTACAAACTACATTGACTAATAATATTGACCGGTCGTGTGACAGGTCGGAACTTGTTGGCGCTTATCGGCGCTGGTTCGGCATAAAGTATAGAGACTACCTGCGCCGACTACCTCCGCGGATAAGCGCCGATAAGCGCTGGCAGATCGGCGCCGGTAACCAGCGTTCTACTTGAATGCGCCCTTATGTCAACGGACCAGTACCGATAAGCACTGGCAGATCGGCGCCGGTAACCAGCGTTCTACTTGACTGCGCCCGTAGAACTCAGATCCATGCACTCATCTACTCTCAGAGACATGCGACCTAGCACATATGAAAATACATAAAATAACCCTTCTATTAACATACGACTTATTTTTATTGCAGGTAGACCAGCTTCCATACATTTTTGCCCATCCTCCTTTCATGCGGTAATAAACTTTATGCACTAATGGGTTAACAGTATGCTGAAAAAATTAAAATCAAACACCCATTTAACAAAGAAAAGGAAGAAGCTGGAAAGGATTGGTTTTATGGTTTCCCAAAACGTAATCCAGAAATCAATGTTGGAGTTCCTGAAGCTACCAGTGTGAGCAGGATTACTGCTTTCAATTAGACTGAAATGGAATTGTTTTTTAAAAACCTGATTCACTTACTTGAAAAACATCTCATACCTCCGAATAAAATTTTCAATGTGGACGAATCAGGCATAAAAAGGCTTGATCGAAACCAAAGTTCTCAAGCCCTCTTATAAACTGAGCCAGGATCATTTAGAGCTCTTTTTTGTAATATCAGGGCACAAGGTGGAACTGATAATAATCCCACTGCAAGGCAGTTTGTATCTGCGTACAAAAAAAATCGTCTACGTGGAATTAAAATAACACTAATTTAGCGGAAACTGCAGTGCATTAGAGAATATTTCTATTTTGACTTGCTCATCGGCGGTTGAGCGAATTAATAAAAGCACTGCTCAAAGTGAGCCACTCGAAATAGGAATGGACCAAGAACTAGAGATGGAAGAGCTTGGAATTTTTTTTCAGAATTCAGAAATCAAGCTATAGGGTATATTGTCCGAATTTTATTAATAAAATGTGGCATTTATGTTAGCACTTTATTAACACATCATTTCGAATATTGTCATAAGTTTATTATTGCCAAGGATCAAGGTGTTTTATTAAAAATCCGTCCTTAGATGTGATTAAGATTTGCCAAATAGCAGAATTATTTTTAATAAATGTTAATTCAACGAGGTTTGGATTCAAAGGTTTGGAGGTTTGGTTTCAAAGGAGGATTTACACACCAAAATATTGAGCCAGTTATTGGAACTAATTTGTTTGATGATATTGCGTACCATCAGTTAAGAGAATTCTCTGCCTCTAACCATATCACTGACTTAATTAAAGCTGTAGTCGAAAAACATGTAAATGTTCGAATACGTTATTTACTTTTTTTCAATTTCTCAATAAATATTCTCAATAAATGTGTACTTTTTCAATTTTTCAATAAATATGTATTATTTCAGAGCCAATAAAACAGTTTTCAATAATTACTCATCATGCCCATAAAATTTTTAATTTCGCTGGAGTATTAACAACAAGAGAGAC
Organism: Hesperia comma; assembly: GCA_905404135.1. Taxonomy (NCBI): domain Eukaryota; kingdom Metazoa; phylum Arthropoda; class Insecta; order Lepidoptera; family Hesperiidae; genus Hesperia; species Hesperia comma. The sequence continues at coordinate 15,969,204 of FR990015.1, read as the reverse complement.
TTAGAACAACAAAAGAGAGAGATATGAAATGGATGTATTAAAGCAAGATTTTTCGAAGGTATTGAACAAGCTGTTCACTCCAGGCCCAATCTGTTGGTCTCCTTTCCGTCAATCATTGATTTAAAAAAAATAAGAAAATATGTGAAGATGGCGGTTAATACAGACTGTCAACACTGATCCGTCATTGTCATCAGAAAGGGCATTGAACCTAAAGTCGTATGTACAAGGATCTTCTGGCGCGTGGATGACGTTGCAAAAGATGCCACGCGCCAAAGATGCTTGTAGGACATTATTATAATTGGCATACCAACAAGTACCGCCATTTTCTAGCAACTCTCTTAGATAAAGGAACAAAGGTGATTTGTGGTATAACAGTAGTAGTGATTGACCCTCCTAAGCTATTCAGGAGGATAAAAAAAAATGGATTATATTTCTTTAAACCAGGTTCAGTAAGCGCAACTAATATGGACATTTTCCTTTATGTAAGTGCATTACACATATAAAATCATATGTGAAGGGAGATGAGTACCATGTATGTATGTAACTTTGATTAAAGAACAATGCGAGACCAGAAAAGGTTTATTGCAGACTCAGTTATCATTAGCACCAATTGACCCTGTCGAATTCGCTTATAGCTATAAACAAGAACCAGGTTATACTGCGTTAGTCATGGGTGAACGAGTACATTTAATCAAGTGCAGCAGAGCTGTCTATGTATCAGCAAGAAAAACAGAGGGATGTTTTAATGAGATGCCTGTAAATTACAAAGAATCACCTACGTTTATGGCGCCTAGATCTAGAATTATACAGAAAACAGGAAAACCAGTGTCATGTTCTATTCTAATGCAACCAGCTTATAAATTCAGGCACATGGTTTTCATCACACAATGGGCTTACAAAGACGTCTGATCCTTCATTACTTTCCCCTGTGTCTGAGACTTCATGGGTCTATAAGCACCTCAAGGGATTTATTCATACTCTGATCTTAACATTCTAGGATCTCAATTAATGTATCCATCAGAAAAAAAGCAATCACGCAAACTGTATCTGCTATGATTAATCAAGACTTCTAACAACGTGATTATTAGTAGATCCTGAAACCGAGACACGTGTCGAATATTTTGGTTTAAATAATCTACATAAAAATTGCCAAAGGTATATCTTTAGAGCCCCCGCAGACCACAGACTTTCTATCAGCCGATAGTTTAGTTGGGCTCTTAATCAGTACGCAGATGTATGCAAGTGCGCACACTATGACGATTTGGTATCGGCCGATAAACAAGTTTGATGGGCTTCCCGATTCCCTTCAAAAAACCTATAGGTTATCAAAGACCCTCGCACGTAACCTCATCAACGAATTACGGCCCTTTTTACACCGGACTCGTCGCAGCGATGCCATAAGCCCAGAAGATAAGGTAGTAAACCAATTACCCATACACCTACAGTGATACCAATACAAATTATTTATTGAACCATAAAAACTACAACACGTAGTAACAATCAATCATTACAATCTTTCTGGTAGTAGCTGACATAAATTTTAAAATTATTTATTTGATTGTACACTATTATAAACTTTTAACTTTAATTCTCACTTCTAGGTCCTAATAGCATTAGCATTTTTTGCAACTGGATCATACCAGACAATAACTGGCCAATGCAGGGTCCATGCCGTTTCACAGCCAACTGTGTCACGGGCTATCAAGGAGGTGGTAGGGGCTTTAAATATGCCGGACATTTTGAATAAATATATTGTGTTCCCTTTGACTCAAGCTGGCCGGGAACAAATAAAGACCCAGTAAGTATATTTTATTATTATTACATATGTATGTAAGTATAACAAATTAAGTGTTAGGTAGACCCTGGACCCCGGGCTGGAGTCTTGGAAGATGTCATGGCTTGGGATGTAATTGGCATAGTGCTAAAATGAAGGGCATATTAAACAGCTTTTGTTATATAGGGTGTAGTGTTAAGTGCGCATAACCGGAAAACCATTTCTTCAGACGGACAATCTAACAAACTTGCAGTCTTTCACTACATTGAAATCGCAAAAAAGAAATTTCATACAATTTGACATTTTCATTTTTGTATGAAATAGCTGATGTTTTTTCGCGATTTTAGGGTTGGTCCCATAGTGAAAGTTCATTTTCCGTCCATTTTCCACTAAGTATCAACCGTTTTTCGGCAAACGATCTCGTCGTGAAAGGTCTTTCTAAAAGTTCTTGTATCACAGATTTTGTTGAATTTCATGTCATTTCATTATTAACTAATTACCTACTAAAGAAAAAGTCAATTAAATCAATAGAAAGATAGAAACCGTAATCACAAATCTACACTATCACGAAAACATGCGAAAGGGTGAATTACCCGCGACCAAAAATTGCGTGGCATCGATGAAATCGATACTAAAAAACATAGTTGTAATGTTCAAATATTTTTTTCTGGTTAGGTGAATTGGTCATCTATGTGTGGTACTATAGTACATTAAGATACAAGTGCGCGAAGTTGGTCATTACAGTCGAGGCGGTTGCACAGCCCGAGCCGCAAGGCGAGGGCTGTAATAGAGCCAAGACTGTAATGAACAAAGCACACGCGTATCATACGACGTTTTTCAACACACTTGCGAGGAAAAAAACAATTAGGTATCGACATTTTTCAGTCACAAATCAGCAAATTATAAACGAACAAATGTTTGCACAAAATGGCGCGGAGGTTTATTTTATTTTTTCGCGCGCCGTATCTTTGGTTGAATAACTATGCGCGCGCAGGTTAAGTCCAGAGACACCGAACATTCAGCCACAATATATTAAACTAAATAATTATGTATTTCTAATAAGAATTTACGGTAATTAATGATTTAAAATATTGTATTTTTTAAATGCTTTAATAGATAATTAGATGAAGTATAATCTTATCTTATCAGATTTTGACTAAGTACAACAAGTTTATTTATTTACAAAATAACAAATCTTTTGGTAACAACCTCTTTACGGATATTAAAAAAAAAGTGGAATAAGAAAAACACTAGTGCGGTAATGAAAAGTAAAACGCACTAGTGTGTAATAAACCGCATTCCGGGCGTAAGACTAAAGAAAAAATAGCAACTTTACGAGCAAGTTTGTTTAAAAATATTTTATTAATAGGTATAATAGGTACTCTAAAAAAAAATGTTGAACCTCGAAATCTTTCATTGCCGTGGCTGTCCAAAAGTCACCTCGATGTGTATTATGCCTCATTGATAAAAATCTATTGATTATTTATATTTAAATTTAGTTTTATTTGATACGTGAATAGTTAAAGTATTGTTACGTAATACATGTATGCAAATATCTAAACAATACAACGAATGGCTAATAAAAATGTACTTATCCCAGAACCACCTTTCATCGCCATGGCCTAAACATTTTGAAGAATATTGTTTTATCTAACGACTTGCGTCCCGCCCCTTGTGTACTAAACGTTGCATATTAGTGCCATCTAAGTGCTCGACGCGGAAGGACATGCCTAAGTGCCTTAGTTTTCGCACTATAAATATAACTATTCCATTTTTCTGTTGGTGGACATTTTTTCTTTCATCGCCGTGGATAGGTATAACTTCTATTTGAATGAGTTTGACCTCTTGATTGATCATTCGATAGAATGCCATTTCTGTTATGTTTAATTATGAAGTGTTTATTACTTCGAATAACTAATAGATTTTTTGTTGTTTTATATTTAAGCCTTGGTTTTCATCGCCATGCTTTCATTTCCGTGGTTTCCGTGGTCAAAATTTGCTATGGAAATGAAAAAAATGACACGGCAATGAAAAAAATTCATTTCCGTGCCTTGTAATACACTTGAGTTTCATTGCCGTGTCCTTGTGTTTCATTTCCGTTGCTTATGTTTTCATCGCCGTTCACAGTGTGTTTTTGACTCTCAAAATCGGATATTCCCTTTTTACCCGACTGCGTCAGAAGGAGGGCAATGTTTTTAAAGTGTTTGTATGTACGTGTTGTATGTATGAATAAATGTTTGTATAATTATAATATATCTTCTTTTCTTTGGCACGCTCTACAGCTCAAACGGCTGAACGGCTTTTGACACATAACGTGTCGTTGAATTTGTCATAATAGTGGTAGCATAATTGGCTAGTTACATTTTCAAAATGGCGCCAGCAAATGTAAAAAAGGGATAGGTTTGTTTTTACCTTAGCAATATGAAAGATCGTGAAAAGGCCACTTCAAAAGAATTTATATCATATAACGTCTAACACTGTTTTCACACAAATTATTTAAAAGTGTACCAATTTATACAGTCGAATTTTTTGTTTTTGTAAATACCACTAGTTTAGATTAAAACTATTTGAACTACAAGATTAGGACAAACGGAGCTCCAATTTATACAGAAAAACAATTATGCCTTCCTCTATATATTATCCTTCTATCTATCAAAATTACTTATTTGCGATGAGTTATTCTCATTTCTGTTGCTTTAAGGTACTAAACAGATATGCTTATTTTTAGCATACTCTTAAGCATGCTTGTAACTAGCATGCTTTTTATCTGTTTACATTTGCCAGCAATTGTGCACACTCCTAAATAAAATCAGTGCGAGTAGCACTCGCACCTATAGGGTTCTGTATGGGGTATTTATTTATTTAAGGGTATTTATTTATTCAGTAATGAGACGGATGCCAAATTAATGTAAAACACCAGAAGAGCCTTACTTTACTGCTTTTAAATGCATATTGAATCAGACAGATATTTTTGCAAATCGATCTTTACATAAGTATAGGGTGTCTCAGTAAGAGTGCACTTCAAATTGTGAAATTTGAAGTGCACTCTTACTTTACAATTAAAAAGTGCACTCTTACTGAGACACCCGTTATAATAATCCTATTTGTTACTTTTTTATGCGAAAGAATTTAAATAAAAGATCGCTTTTATTCTATTAACTTTTTGTGTAATTTTAATCCATTTGCAGATTTTAGGACTAATAGAGAAGAATATTAGGAGTATAGTAAAAATTAAGAATCAAGTGTAGGAGGCCGTGTATTTTGTAATGAGTAGCAAGAGTTGGTTTAAAAGGAATCAAAACTGCTGTTCATAAGATGTTGATTCCACCACTTGTATGAGAATGAAATTTGGACAAGGAGATATTATAAAAAATGAATGAGAGTAGAATAAGTAAATAATATGGATTTTCATTTCCGTGGATGTGTTCATTCCCGTGGCACAGTTCATTCATTGCCGTGGATCCTTTTTTCATTGCCGTGCACGCATGTTTCATCGCCGTGGAACAAAATTTTTAAGTCTCGATATCTCGTTAGTTTTTTAAGTTATCTGCTAGACATTAAGCAAGGATACATACATTATCAAGATCTATAAAAAATGACAAAATTTTCTTTAAAAATCTTCAAGATAAAAAAGTCCACGGAAATGAGAACTTTATGGGCTTGTTGAAATTGACCCGAAAACTCGTTAGGTAGTGCGCCATTCACAGTGCCAGACCCGCGTTTCAAACTCAGTGATACCACAGTATAATTTTACTATGGTGATACTAAGCGATCGAAGAGGCGCGGGCGGCGCGGGCCAACGACTTTGTATGGACTATGCATGCGCTGGCAGAAGCGCATCGCTCGCCTCGGCCGCGCTCGGCACCGACCGAACGCGACGACAATCGCCGCGAGTCGCGTTCGTGATAGAAGACCGCAGCGCTCGTAAAATGCAATTATTGTACCTATATACTATATAGGTCTAAATAATTAGGTTGTAAATATATGATTTTTTACATTTTATTTAATGCTTAAAAATTATGGTATGGCAGCGCCATACGCGCCATCTTAGAGAAATCGCCACTGATCGATGGGTCCTATGTATATGGGCCAAACTAGCAATTTGGCGATTTTGGCTTTTTTGTGGGTAACGCATCTTATCGATATAATGAATCATGTGAGCTATTAAAAAAAAAAAGATTTCAGCATAGAAACACGATTTTTTATTACGGTATAACGGCATATGTAACATGAATTTAAACGTATAAGTTCCTAAGCGTAGTTAGAGATTTATACGCGGGGAGTTTCCCGCGCGTTTGTTTATAGTTTGGAACAATCAGCCAATTTGACACTTGTACGTTGAACGGAGCATCGGCCGCACTGTGATGAATAAAGATGAATACGAAATGTAATTGTTGTGTTTTTGGGTTACAATTTAGTTTAATAAGTAAAAATGACATCTAATTATCACGCTAAGATGTCTAGATGTCGGAATTTTGTGAATTTGGCTTTGGGAAATGAAAACAACAATTAAAACGAAGATTTTATATTATATTCTAATTAATGAATTATCAATTACTTCAATCGTTTATTGATTTTATAGATAAAAAATTAAAAAAAATATATACATTATGCTAATTAGCGTAGGTAATACGCGTATAATGGCCAACATGGTATATCGGCCCTTTTAGGGTGTTTTCAAAAAAAAATAATTTTAACAAAAACTAACGTAGAAGGGCCAATGTGACATTAAAAAAAACCAGATAAATGTATATATAAAATACTACAGTGTAAATGAGGGAAATAGTTTTCTTAGCGAATAAGCAAAGATTCGGGAACTTCGGTTTTATCAATTTAAAGTTATAGTAAATTGAAACTTTGGAAGCCTCTCCTGTAAAGTTTTAATTTTACATTTTGGCCCATATACATAGGACCCATCGTGATATTAAATTGTTTATTTTATTGCAGGTTTTATTCAAAATTCAACATCCCCGGAGTTGTGGGATGCATAGATGGGACCCATGTCTCAATAGTAAAGCCCATTGAAAATGAGGAAAGATTTGTGAATAGGAAGGGTTATCACTCCTTGAATGTACAAATTGTAAGCATTGTCTCTTCCTACTCTTAAATATTTGTGCTCTTTTATTGAGATGATGAGAATGAAATGAAGTGTTTGAATTTGAAGTTTGCTAGTTTAAAAAAAAAATCCAGATTTGTAATGTGAATCTTAATATTTTGAGTGTGGATGCCAGCCACCCTGGCTCAACACATGATAGTGTTATGGGGTGAACATCCCCTGAACAATTATTTACAGAGACAATTGGCCTTGGGTGAAAATCTTTATTTACTAGGTTGGTATATTTTGTCACACGTATTTAAATATAAAGGAGCTGGCCTAATAGAAGTATGGACGACTGCCCCGGCAATGTAGTATTAAGAGTACTAATAGTTAGTATGAAGTTAAGTCTGGGGCAGTCATTTAGCAATCTCCTCTAAAACTAAATAATAAAATGCATTATTTGTTAGGAGCTTCGGTTCGGGCTATTCTTTAAGACCAAACATGATGACGCCAATATTAAGTGCTCTATCTGGCACACCCGAAGAACACTACTATAACCTTCATGTCACTGCTAGAAATACCGTAGAGCGATGTATTGGAGTACCTACTAAAAGCTCGTTTCAGGTATGCATGCTTAAATAATTGTTTAATTTCTTGTAAATTCAATTAATGTTGGATAGTATGAACGCAGCCCAACATGCATAATAATGTTACTAACTGGTATTATTAGTCTGTGGTAATTTGAGATACTATAATTTTATTGTTCCTCTATGGTCTGTGGTTCTGTTCTCTCTTCTGCTCTATTTCTTATTCTCTACTTCTTATTCTTATTCTATTTCTCGCTATTTCCTGAATCAGTCTTTTTGTTATAAAGCTATGTTATATTCCTTTTTGGCTCTTCTATTATCTTAATGTTTTATTTAAATCACATTTAAATTACTTCAATCAGTCTTATTACTTATAGAAATTTAAAACAATAACAAGCTTTTAAAAGAGAAAAATATTTTAACATACCAATTAAATTAAATAGGTATTACTTTTTACTACCTCTATTTTTATTGAAATCAGTTTTATTTACTGAATCAGTCTTATTTAAAGAAACTTTTAATCAATAATTTGTTTTAAAGCTATGTATGTATGTATGTAATAATTTAATATAGCTTTAATTATTACTATGTGACATACTTTGATTATATCTAATTGCTTCTTTGAAATCACAGTTTAATTACTAAAATCAGTCCTGTATCAATAAATTGTTCTACTTAATATTTTCTTGTAGATGGCTGTTGTCTGCTCGTCAACTGCACTATGATCCCTTCTCAGCCGCGCGTGTTTTGTAGTTACGCGGTTACTTTATTCTACGGCAATGAACAGTAAAACCGCGTAAGTTACTTATTTTTTATACTGTGCATTTGGATAAATAGTTTTTTTTATTGTTTTAGCACCAAAATGGCGAATGAATGTAGCAAAGACGAAACAGTTTTCGTCATAACATTGTCCGATTTAAAGAAAAGGCGCGAAAAATTACTAGAGCTTAAAAAAAAGATTTTGAATGAATCGGCAAGTGATGCAAATACCAAAGAAACAACCAAAAATTTTCATAAAACCAGTCTTGTTATAACGGAAAATCAAGAAGAGCTTGCTAATACAGAAACGGAAGCTTTAGCTTATTGCGACACAACCACTTTTAGTGTATCCTGCTTAGAAAATCAGATGGAAATTAATGACAACGATAATTTAGCATCTACCATTTTTAAGGACAATGTATGCACTGAAATCAATGATGAACAAAATGAATTAGGTTTTGACTTTTTATCAGATGATTCTGTTGCCGACCCAAGTTACTGCCCACTCTCTGAAATAACCAATATTGCACCGATAGCTTCGACATCAACTAACAGCAATAATGATTTTTTGCCTGAAACCAACTTGGATCGTGAGTTAGCCGTTGAATCCAGAGTAAGAAAACAAAAAGCAGACGTATTAACTACAAAAAGGTTAAGAAACAAGTCGTTAAGAATGCTGGGTCAAGAATATATAGGTTTTAGAAAAACTGGAGATATAAAATTTTCACAAGACACCATAAAACCTGCGCGTCAACTTGGACAGACTTGTAATTCAAGCAAATGTTTAAGGAGCAAAGTATTTCACTGCGATAAATTTACAGAAACGCTACGATTAAATATTTTTAACGAGTTTTGGAACATGACCTGGGCAGAGAAGAAAATGTTTGTTTCATGTTTAGTAGATACAAAAACAACTGAAAGGAAAACCACTGGAAGGGCTGATTCAAGACGAAGTTCTACAAGACTCTATTATTTGAAATTGAATGGCCACAAAATGAGGGTGTGTTTAAAGACATTCTTAGGAACATTGGGGATTAAAGAGTGGACAGTGAGGTACTGGCTTGGAGAGAAACCAAAACCATCAAGTACAGGCCAGATAGATGTTGATTTACCTAAATTGAAAGATTTGGTACAAATATTTTTAAGAGCCATGCCCAAAATTCCTTCTCATTACTGTAGAAAAGAGAGTACTAAACTATATTTAGAACCCATTATACAGTCTAAGCGTGAACTCTATCGTATTTATGTTAAAGAGGCAACAAATAGTGGACAGAAAGTAGCTTCCAGAAAAACTTTTGAGGATGTTTTGAAAAATGAAAACATAGCTTTGTTTCAACCCAAGAAAGATGCATGTGATCTATGTTGTTCATACAAAGCTGGCAATGTTACCGAGGAAATATATCAACAACATGTATCACGAAAAGATTTAGCAAGGCAGGAAAAAACTTTAGATAAAGAAGCTGCAAAAAAAGGAACGCTTCACGTTGTAACAGCCGATTTACAAGCTGTGAAATTGTGTCCATTTCTAAAAGCCAGTGCATTGTATTTTAAAACAAAATTAATGGTTCATAACTTTACACTATACAATCTGGGCACTAATGGGGTAACTTGCTATTGGTTTGATGAGACAGCATCAGATTTAAAATCTTCAACGTTCGCTTCCTTTTTTGTCGATTACTTAAAAACAATCATAGAAGAAAATCCTAAAGATGTCGTAATTTTCACCGACGGATGTACATCGCAAAATAGAAATGTTGTAGTTTCGAACGCTCTTCTGCAATTGGCGATGCAAAAAAACGTGGTCATCACCCAAAAAATTTTAGAAAAGGGCCATACCCAAATGGAGGTGGATGCAGTTCACTCCGTAATTGAAAGAAAATTAAAACATCGAGAAATATTTTTACCTAGTCAGTACTCTTCAGTTACCAAAGAAGCTAGGCTGAATCCATCTCCATATGAAGTAGTAATGGCTGATCACACGTTTTTCAAGGACTATAGCATCAAAAGTAATTTTATTTACGAAACAATCCGGCCTGGAAGAGGGACTGGCGCAAAGTGCGTAGTCGATATAAGAGTTCTTAAGTACAATCCCAATGGTATTATTGAATACAAACTGAACTACAATGACGAATTTCAGCCATTACCACAAAGGCCAAAAAAAATTGTTCCAGTTAATCCACCACAGCTATTTACTGATAGATTGCCAATTTCAAAATCTAAGTATGAACATTTACAACAATTAAAAAATGTCATACCCATAGTCCAAGATCCCAGGGCCACCAGACGTCACGTATTTTCTGACGAAGGAAATGTGGACGATTGAGTAGTGTTAGTATGTACTAAGAACGCATGCCTACCTGCTAGCTTGCTCAGACGGCCAATTTTCAGGTATCAGGTAATCAAGGTACATAAAAACATTACTTACCTCACGTAAATTCTCCAAGCTGATTTTTACGTATATTTTAGGCAATATCCTTAAAAATAAGTCGCCAATACTCCCAGACACTTTCCGTCGGCCGTATTGCTTTGCAGACGCTTTAAAGCTCCCAAATGTATTAGAGTCTCCAACGCCTGACGCATTTTAATTGCACCAATTACACCAATCACGCATTGCGTGAGATGCGTAAAGCAAATTGGTGCAATTAAAATGCGTCAGGCGTTGGAGACTCTAATACATTTGGGAGCTTTAAAGCGTCTGCAAAGCAATACGGCCGACGGAAAGTGTCTGGGAGTATTGGCGACTTATTTTTAAGGATATTGCCTAAAATATACGTAAAAATCAGCTTGGAGAATTTACGTGAGGTAAGTAATGTTTTTATGTACCTTGATTACCTGATACCTGAAAATTGGCCGTCTGAGCAAGCTAGCAGGTAGGCATGCGTTCTTAGTACATACTAACACTACTCAATCGTCCACATTTCCTTCGTCAGAAAATACGTGACGTCTGGTGGCCCTGGGATCTTGCTCTACCATGGATTGTCATGAATTCTATGACAACTTACCTTATAAGAACAATTAATTTACTTGATTTATGTTTATATTTTATTTTTGACTGAGAGATAGAGTTTAATTTTCTTAGATAGCTGAAGAATTTAATATTGTTTAAACAATTTAAATGTGTAAGGCTAATTTAATAATTCTTACACACATACTACTTTAATTACTCTTACACACATCCAATTTAATTACTCTTACACATTTAAATTAAGTATTAAGATTTTGTTTTTAAAATGACAGATTTATTTTTGTTAAGCAGTGTTATTGTTTTTGTTTTATATTTTGATTTATTTTTGTTATAAAGCTAAAGCAGTGTTATTGTTTTTGTTTTATATTTTGAAAAGATTTATACTTGTGATATCCACTATGCTTAATAGACCTTTGTTAAAAAAGGCTGATAGAGAATCTAAGATTGATTTAAAAAGACTAAGACAAGTGATGTTAATATTACAGTATTTTCAAGTTTATACATATTTAACTGAGATTATGTGGACTTTTTGAAAAGACTTATAATATTTAGGATACTCATTGCTTAATAGATTTATTAAAAGGCTAGTAAAGTGAATCTTAAATAGATTAAGAAAAAAGTGATGTTGATGTTCAATTACTTCAAATTTATATTTAAGGGAGATTAAATAGGGAAATACTTTAATTAATAAATAAAACTTGTTTTTGTAAGAACAGCGCCTATAAGCTGGTAAAGATCTGATTTTGTAAACCGTATTTTGCCTTCATTATTAAATATTATTTTTTAAATTAATTACCAGTTTTATTTCAAACCCGCGTAACTGACCATTCCATTTTGACAACATTGTGGTTAAATCATATCCGCGTAAGTAGCGTGGCGCGTGTATTAATTATTGTAACTGATGATTTATTGTAAAAGTATATAGAAAACATCAATTACTACTATAAGGGTTATTGGTTAAGTAGTTCAAGATCCTTGAAGAGGCTGTAGTTTCCATCATTTCCGACTGATTTGACTATCTGACACCCTATCCCAAACTCAACCGTTTTCGAGATATTGAACTTCGAAGTTTTTTTTTAAAATAACCATTTTTTTGTCTATTATTGGCTTATTTATTTTTATTTTGTTTTACTCTGTTGTATTTGTGTTTCCGAATTTATGTGGATAAGTTGCTTTATTATTCTCAACACTAAAATTTTCGTTTAATCATACGACTGAGTTGTAGCAGACGATTGAATATTATAATGGAAATAAGTTCGCAAACAAAATTTTTTTCTGTACTAAATATCTTTAAAATTATGTATGACAGTTGCTTTGCAGATGTGCTTAAAAATATCTACGTTTTATTAGCTATCCAATAAGGTATAACAAGCTAGGGTATTGTCAGAATTCTTAGAAAAAATGTTGATGAAAGGCTCCCGGGTAGTAGAAAAAATAACGGCATTTAAGCTTAGAGTTTATTACTTAGATCAGAACACAAAATAAAACAATCCAAATACATAATATTTTTTATTCATTTTGGTAAATCTAACATTAAAGTTCATGTTCTACATGTCCGCCTCTGTTTCGCACACACTCTCTCATTCTGCGTCTTAACCCGCTTTTAACTACAACAGTTGTTAAACCTCTTCTTATTTCGTTAGCTGCATCGAGTATTCTTTGCCTCAAAACCTCAACAGATGTGATTGGGTGGTTTTCCTTGTATACCAAACTTTTCATGTGCCCCCATACATAAAAATCCATGGGGGTCAGATCTGGACACCTAGCTGGCCACGGTACGGGTCCACCTCGTCCGATCCACTTGTTATTAAAATTAGCATCTAACCACACTCTGACACTTCTCCTAAAGTGTGCAGGGCAACCATCATGTTGAAACCACATGTCACGCCTAAGATTTAGTGGTAAATTCGATTCATCTGTCCACAAGATATTTCTAAGAAACGACGGGTCTTCTAAATCTGCATTCAGCATGAATCTACAGAAATCCAGCCTTCTCACAGGGTCTCCTTCCTCGATAACGTGAACCGGGGTGTAATGGTATGGATATAGTCCAGCAGTATTCACTGTATACCACACTTTCCACGGCGACAGTCCCAGTGCCCGGGCAACAGCATGAGTGGATGTAGTTGGATCCAATCTAAACCGTCGAATTATTTCGTTGTCTTGCTCTTCCTCAATATTATTGACACGTGGTCTACCCAGGTCTGTGCGTCGCCTTGAAACAGTGCCAGTCTCTCTAAGTCGCCGATAAACTCTATTAAAGACACTAGCATCTGGTACACGGCGGCCTGGATACCGCGATATGTATTCATCACGAGCCCGTGCAGATACACAATTGCAGTACCCATAACATATCAAAATATCTGCATATTCTTCGTTCGTAAAGGTAGTCATCTTCAGCAGTTCCAAATCACAAGCACAAATCAAAGTCCAGTTTACAAGCACAGTAGTCACGAAACGAAAGAAACAGTCCAGTAATCCAAGCCAAGTCGAGTAAAAAATCCAAGAGCAATAACGATAGCATCTACTACGGAGGAATCGCGTAAGCAGACTAACCAACCAAGTAACCGACTCATTACAATGTCATCAAAATGGTCGAAGATTTTTTTTCTCGCTTACACCTACTTACATCAAATGATATCCCGCTCGCACGCACCGCAAGCCCGTGAAAGACAATAAGCGCAGCAGGTAACTTTCTTCTACCTGAGAGCTTTCCAACAAAGTTTTTTTCTAAGAAATCTGATAATACCCTTGCTTATTATACCTTATTGCATAGCTAATGAAACGTAGATATTTTTAAGCACATCTGCAAAGCAACTGTCGTACATTTTTTTTAAGATATTTAGTACAGAAAAAAAATTTGTTTGCGAACTTATTTCCATGTATAATATTCAAACGTCTACTACAACTCAGTCGTATGATTAAACGACAATTTTAGTGTTGAGAATAATAAAGCAACTTATCCACATAAATTCGGAAACACAAATACAACAGAGTAAAACAAAATAAAAATAAATAAGCCAATAATAGACAAAAAAATGGTTATTTTTAAAAAAAACTTCGAAGTTCAATATCTCGAAAACGGTTGAGTTTGGGATAGGGTGTCAGATAGTCAAATCAGTCGGAAATGATGGAAACTACAGCCTCTTCAAGGATCTTGAACTACTTAACCAATAACCCATATGTAAGAATGAACCCATTTACACTTTAAATAACAATATAAAAAAGTTTTTACTTTCCCGTGTAAAATTTGATCGCATGCAAATACGCGGACTTTACATGTGCTAGTTACGCGCTATTGCACTATCCCCGACGATATCACTTTCTTTTGATTTTAATAATTTACTTCGTCTATTGGCGCATGTTTCATTACTGGCCGCCGAACCGAGGATATTCCAAAAATGGCGAACTTGTAGGTTCCACACAAAAATGTTCAAACCCCTTTTCGTAAGCAGAGTTAATTCATAAAATGTATGATTAACGTTTTTTTATAATTTGTCATTTTGATCTCAATTTTATAGTAAGTCGAACTTGTGAACTTAGCTTTATTATTCCCATTGCGTAACTGCACCTTTCTATTTTGTAACTGTCCCATGTTTTTTGTGTTGAATATTATCATGTTTTAATTATTTTGTAGGATACCAGCTTAGATTATTAAGTAATTCGTAAAACATTTTGGTTAAGGATTTTTATGTAATTTACATGTGAGCTTTCGAATAGTTTTAACACTATTTTATGTAAAAAAATCAAGGCTGTTTTACTTAAAAGTTACAAAGTGGATTAAAATTTAAGATTAAAAGTTTAATAATTAGTGTTTAGACACATAAATTTATGTAAAACGATAAACGTAATGTTCTTGATATCATAAATAAGGAAACTCGTGTAATAAAACACCTATGTTTATTGTTAAATTTCGTTTAAAAAAGTAACAATGTGGAACATTAAACCCCTCTCCCCTGTTAAAAATAAACAATTATTCCCAGAAATGTTAATTTTTATTTATTCATATTACATATTTATTAAACTTTAGTTATGCTGCATCCATAAAAAATATATCTTTAATATATTCTAAGGTATATTTTTTTTCTCCATTTTGTAACCGGGACATTTTGTTACGAAAACGCCCAACTAGGCAACTAAATGAAAACTGGTACACCACTTTCTTGGCCCACTGTAAAACAGTGAATATCTGTACTCGTATAATTTGTGTACAAAGTGTTTTAAATATGAATAAACAAAGTGAATTTATAAATGAAGAAAGTCACGAAAAAATTGTGAAAGAAAATGAGTTATTACTCTATATACATTCATTTTATTATTATTATCACAAATGCAGTATTATTCTTTGTTTTGTTAATTTATATAATATAATGCTATGCAATAGCTTTACCGCAGCAGTCTCCGAGTGCCACACGTCTTTTTTTTTATTGAATTAAGGTAGCAAACGAGCATGCAGCACCACCCTTCCGCTGCCGCCCATGGCAATTGTGACCGACTTAGAACAAGACCCAATTTAGGGATTAGGGTGGTTAGTCCAATTAGTAGATGGTGTTAGAATGTTAGTTGGTTAGTTTGTTAATAAGTGTGAGGACAGGGACTGTTAGTGATAGTCCTGTTAGTTAATATTAAAGTAGGGCCATTTTAATAGGCCACATTTGACAACTGTTTGTCTTTGCTTCATAGTGAGGATAACCTGCTGAAAAACATCGATTATATTGAATAAATCGATAAGGACTTCAAACATCTGTAAATTGAATGCGATTGTTATAAAAAGTATTAATAAGCGCACAGTTCACACAACGACTAAAAAAAATTACAAAAATAATGCGTCAAATAATGGCGCGAAATGAAATCATGACTTTTTTGTAACATTTCACGTTTCTAGATACTGACTTTTGAGCCAGACGTTATTATATAAATGAATGATTACATATTTTTTGGCGTAGAATGTAATAAAATTATATTTGTTTGTATTGAAATACATTTTATTTTGTAATCGTGAAATACTTTTTGACGATTAGTTCGACTTCTCGAATTCAACTTATCTACTCACCTGTTTCTTTCGGTACCATCCCTGATATTTAAAAAGAAAAAGAGTTCACTGACGTAACTTTGCAACGACGTCAGTTCCTTACTTTTAAGTGTAAAAAGTTTAACAATATCTACTATAGAATTTATTAGATACTATGGGGTGCCTCCCTTACAAGGTTACTTTGGAAAATTTTGACGAACTGTCAAATGTGACCTATTAAAATGGCCCAACTATAATATTGTCCAGTTAGTAATGATTAGTGTGAGTATTGTTCCAATTCGGTCACAGATGCGTTGCTACCGGACTGAGATGGTCGCCTCTAAAAAAGTGAACCGGCTCCACACCTTCCTATCCGGAACACAATTGCTCTTAAAAACAATTATTATGACGGTAGGAATGGTACTGAGTACCGTGGCGGGCGGTGGTACTTCCCCGGGTGAGCTCTAGGCCCTACCACCTGGTTTACGCGGCATAAATAAACAAATAAAAATTATCTTTAATATATTCGGAAGTAATTTTTTTTTTCTCCATTTTGTAACCGGGATATATTTTAACGAAAACGCCCAACTAGTGCTAACTACGATACTTATGGTTTATAACATTTATTATAAAGGTGATATCCTGTATTATGACAAGAAAACAAAAACAAGTAGTTTAACGGGTTAGTTTTCATGTAAAAGGTACTAAACTCAAAAAACCGGCCAAATGCGAGTCGGACTCGCGTACGAAGGGTTCCGTACCATTATGTATAAAAACGCCAAAAAAATCTGGTCTGTTGTATGTATAAAAGCCTCAGATAAATATTTAATTGTTTTATTGTACCCACATATTACGCCCAACGCCATCTCTTGGACCGAATGGTAACTAAACTTACGTCGAATGTATGGCCACCCACTTAAATATTTATTTTATTCTGTTTTTTAGTATTTGTTGTTGTAGCGGCAACAGAAATACATCATCTGTGAAAATTTCAACTGTGTAACTATTACGGTTCATGAGATACAGCCTGGTGACAGACGGACTGGCGGACGGACAGCGAAGTCTCAGTAATAGGGTCCCGTTTTAGCCTTTGGGTACGGAACCCTAAAAATCAATGAAAAAATATTGAATTTTGTTTTTTAAATCCTTTTTTGTTCTTCTATGACAAAGATATTAAATAGAATGTATCATCAGTTGATTACCTACATTGTTAGCTTTCAAATGAGACATCTTTTGTCCTCCTAAGACATCTACATCGACAGCAATGATTAAAACAGTACAGGCGCCCGAGCTTCGAGGTTGAAAAAACAAAATGGCTACTATTTTGTCATGGAGGGGACAAGAGAAAATTTGGATAATGATTTGTCAATAAAAAATAGCATATTTCATCACCCTTAAGTCACCAACACTGATGACCAGACACATTGTACACTACGAGAATCCAGCCATTTAATTTCTGGAAAAATACAGAAGTCCCGGGGCCCTTGGATGTTTGACTAACACGAAAATTAGTAAAACGCATATAAAGTCAGGGTACATTGACACTGTCAAAGTTACTCAGAATTTGTTCAAAATCTGACTTACCGGTATTATTTGTAATTTTAACGAAGATGCAAGTTTATGTAACGAAAGTAGACATGTAAAAGACTGTATGTATTACAATATTATAACACAGCTTCATAGCATTAAATTTTTGAGAGATATCTAAAAAGTTTTACGTCGGAAAAAAACATGAATAGTTTTGCACATTTTTGAAAGAAAGCTTTATTTAAAAACTACTTTTTATTTAAGATTACGTTTACGACGTTCATTATGTTCATAAAATGTAATAAATAAATTTTATGCGCCAAATGCTTTTCACATAAAAAATAAAAAACTTTTTAAAATGTTACCCCGATTGACTGTACTTTATAAAAAATTTGTGATAATTAAAGAAGTACTACTGGTAGTGCTGCAGTAGCTTCATTAACTATACATCTATTTAACTAATTCTATGTCCCAATTGAAAGGTTTTTGAGACAGTAGATTTAATGTTTTGAAAATGTAACTTTACTGTTTTCTACTGCTTTTTTAAGATTGATCTGCTGCTTTTCTGTTCACTGGGGTTGGCTACACTGGGTGAACCTTTGATTATATTATATACACGGTCAGATGAACATTTCAATTCTTCGTAAGATGTAAGATTTCAAAAACGTTCGAAATCTACGAAATCGAGTATCCATAACTTGCAGATTCGAAAATAGGTAGAATCTATTAACTGTAGATTTAATTTTAAAATAAACGTGATAATATACCTACTTTTCGTTGCCTTGGCTAGGCACACAGAGTTTACACAATTTTAGTTTGTTTTAATAATTATACACCCAGTATATATAAAAATGTACTCTGTATTATACACTCGTAGGTTATATTCTGGTAATTATTTACTTCGACTTATTTATTATACACACAATATAATAATTATAATACAAAATACAAAACAAATTGACATCATTGACATTATCATTTGACGTACAGTGTTGATTTGATCATTTGACTTGACGCACAGTCGATGATTTGGCGTAGGTAGGTATGTATTAGTCCCATAGAGACGCCCTAATCCCTAATCCTAAACGTCATATAAAATTAGCTGGCAAAAGTGTGGGTGTGGCAGGCCGGCCATTTTCTATACCGCTCAAATACATGTCATCTCGTGTCAAACATTACAGTAGTGACGTGAAATATGTTTTTTTAGTATCGATAAAAATATGGTCAAGTGCGAATCGCATGAATACCTTTTTGTAGTCATGATAAGTAAGAGCGAATTAAAAGTTTTTATATCATTAATATACAATGTGTCTGGTCACCGGTGTCGGAGACTTAAGGGTGATAAAATATGGTAGTTTTTATCGACAAATCACTATCCAAATTTTCTCTTACCCCCTCCATGATAAAATGGCAGGCATTTTGATTAGAGAGCACACAGCAGAAGTTATTGTGTTTGTAACAATTTAATTTTTAATTCTTCCTAAAGACATTCCTACAAAACCCAAATTGTTACATCCAAAATTCAGAGTCAGTTTTAAAGGAATTAAAAAAAGACGAACGACATGTATTTTTGCTGTTGTAACGTAAGTCATTAAACTAAATATCGATATTGTTTCCGTACACGTAGTGCGCACAACACTAGTAGAAGCAGCCATGTTTTCTTTCACTAAAATTTTGACAGGCACCGTCAGGCACGCTATTTTTGCTCTTGTGTCTAATCCATAGTCCTATAGATCAATGTATAGTCCGTTTTGGTTTTTTTAGAATAGAGTTAACTACAAAACAAATATGGCCGATAATTGTCAAAGTCACAGTAGTCAATAAGACACTGACATTACCATAGAGATATTACACTAGAGTGGGTGAGCCATACGGCTGCCCATACATTGCAATCGCCCCCGGTTAAAAAGAGAAACAACGATAACGGTAATTACCTATCTCACTCCGATCCCGATGAGCAAGAAAGAGAAAGGTGATTACTAAAGATTTCGTCTCTTTTTATCCGAGGTACGCTCTGAAGCCTGGCTTCTGCCCTCTAGTATAATATCTCTATGGACATTGCACATGTAGGTACAGTAAAACCAACTTAAACTTGAAATGTAGAGAGGGGCTGACGGAAGCATTGGACCAATCATCGAGAGGTAGTAACTGACTGATGAATGGCCACAACGTACTTATGAATGACTTTTTAACATGGCGGCGTTAGTTTCAATTTTTGCCACTTCCGAGATAAGTTGGTGGCAATTATTGAAAAAAATGTCAAACATGTCAAGTTCTTGTTGAAATGCATGTTGAAATTATTTATCTGTGAAAAGTGAAGTTGATGGATTTTCACAATGTATGAAAATTATTCATTATTATTGTAATTTAAAATTAGTTTTTGGTGTAAAACACAGGGCGATATACCGAGTGAACCGATTGAATTGTTTGTAAGTTGTTTCACGCGTGTAACATTGTGGAAATTTGATGTTTCGGAAACTCAGTGATTTGTTTTGTAGTTAACTCTATTCTAAAAAACGGACTGTAAGATAACTGTCACGGCGGCAGGGTAAGTCAAACTCTTTGGGTAATTCTTCATATAAAAAATCGTCGCCAATTGTCTATGGCTCAAGTAATGAATCACCACTTATATATTTACTTATTTATACTAATTCACCAACGGTAGTTAGATTTGAAAAGACTATAGTAAAGTGATCTAATCGAATTAAAGAATAAATGCACTATATAACCAATTATAGGTGAACATCACATGCAAGAAGATAATTAAAACGATAAAAAGAGACACAAAATAAAGCTACGTACAGTAAAGTTACAAGTAAGCATAAAATAAAAAAGCTTAAAAAATAAGCATAATAAAGCAAGTGTGGTTTTATTGTAAGCATATATGTTGCTACATAGTAATTAAATATTAACAAAAAAATATTACAAATAAATGTAATTAAGTAGTGTACTGGACCTTAAGTAAATTAATTATATTAAGTTATTGCCTATGGGAGACAGAAAAAAGTTATCAGCGGCCTTTATCTGGTGGATAGTGGTAAATCTCATATAGCATATAGCTATTTCACACTTTATCAGGAAGTTTCACCAACAGGCCCTAAAAGTACTCGATGCCTTTATGTTATTCAATTATTTTTTTCTCAATATATCTTGCACGATATTAATTATTAATTAATGAAAACATAACAAATAATATCGTTGTATAATCCTTTAATTCGATTTAGTAAATATCCCTTTTTGAATAATGTTTCCAGCTTTTACCACCGACCAAAATGGGGATGTTGTTAATGATTATGTGTGCAGTATGTTTATGTAGTTGTAATAAACTGGCACGCTTTTTTCTCCCATATGTTAGGTTTGCTTATTTTTTCTTATAATATTTATATGAGGCTTTTATTCATAAAGGAGATGTTTCAAATCCGGCCCACAATATGTACAGTACCTCGAAAAATCGAGAAAAATTCATGGAATTTGGGAAAAATAAAGATAAATTGCTTAAATGCATACTTTTCTGGTACAAATTTTGTATTTATAATTCATTTTTATTAATTTTCAACATGGCGTCTTGCCAAGTTGTCATTGATCATAGATCGCGAACTGTCTACTGTCACTTTAAATGACAGAATTGTAGGTACTATATGTCAAACTTCTATCAAATTAACCAACATGACGTGTGATGACAGCTTACCGCCATGACAGACTTTTGTTTTTGTGTTGCAATTTTAAGTGTACATTTTTGTGTTATACCACAAAACTAAAGCAATTTAAAGGAATTGGATGATTGAAAACTGTTTTAATTGTGTTTCTCCATTTTTGAGTATGGTGTACAAAGTGGTGGCCAGGGCTCCATACATTTTGAAACATCTCCTTTTAAATTATATTGAGCATCATTGGTTTAATTAAAAATCCGTGTATAGGTACAGTCCGTTTTTTTCGCTACGGACTAAATTGACATAAGCTGTGTTGCTACCTTTTTGCTAATCATTAATAGTGATGTGCCACGACCGTAACTTTACGTAATTTACAATCTATACTCCGACTTTTAATTCGATTCCTAAAATGACATTTCCAGTGTTACCATTTTTTATTATCACAAAAATAGTGTTGTAACCTGGACGCAAATGATTCGATTTGATAAAAATATTGATCGAATTATAATCGTTTCGCATAATTTAGCAAATCGCTAAAATACTGCTTGAAGTTATTACAGGATCAATAACTACACATAAAAAAAAATATTATCAATTTCCCCCCACATTTTTAATTGTTAAGCGCTTTTAGTGCATGTATGTACTAAAAGCATGCATGTACCGGTGTTTAATATTTTTCCTTTACTATATAATTTTAAATTAATAACCTTTCCGTATTCTTCTCTGATTTTTTTATTATATTTTATTAAGACACATATTGAGAAAAGAAAATCGAATAATCAAAACATCGTTCGTTAATCGTGTGAGTAATCACTATTATTTCAAAGCTGGCAACATTATTTCGAAAAGTGACATTAACGTCAACTTACGTCAATTTAGGAATCTAATTAAAATTCGGAGTATAGTATCGTTTTTCAGTAATGATTACAAAAATGTGTCTCCAAAATTTTACAATGCGGCGACAACCGTAATGTATTGTTATTGTTGTTAAATGTATGTTATTACGTATTCTTCAATTATAAATAAATAATAATTGTCGTATTTATTTAGTGAAATAAGTTATTAAAATCAATAAATATATTTTTTTATCTGTGATGCGCCATATTCACCACGACTTTTAAAAGATTCGTCTATTGTGAAATAATAATAAAATTATGTGGTAAGAATAAAAAGTTACGACTCATGAAACCGTTATCGTAGTACAACACTATATCTAAAAAGCTGGCAACATTATTTCGAAATTTGACATTTGTATGTGTCAATCAAATTGATTGACACATGCAAACGTCAAAGTCATCGGACGGACTTATAGGTAGTCATTTCCATGTAATTTTTGTTCAGTCAATCAAATTCTCTTCGCTAATTCGCTTCGTACTTATGTATGTACTCCTTGTGTTTTTGTTGGTTTTGGAATTGAATTGTGATTTATATTTTTACGATAACTTCTGCTTGAATACTGGACTCCGATATCGACTGCTTTGTGACTGACCTTTGCCTGAACACTGGATAACCCTGCAATCTCTGTTGACACTGGCTACCTGGCTAGAACACCGGCGTAATATTGAATCCTGCTTCCTTGTACCTATAACCTTTATTAGGTTTGCATTGGAATCATGAGTCTGTGCGTAAATTGTGGAATTGCAATCAACCGCTGCAATGCTACTGGAAGAAGGTCGTTGGACGATGGAGCGATACTCGCCATTGTGCGGGAATGGATCGCGCCTCGAATGGTAAGTATGAAGTATGTATGTACGTAGATACAGTTAGATACTGGATAAAGTTTAGTATGTGGACCGTTGAATTGGGTAACCATATTTTTATATCTAAAAGAGTTTAGTATAAGGAATATTTACGCAAAATTTCAGACTGCGGAAATCAGTAGTTTTTTTTTTATCGAATTTTAAAGTCTTCACCTAAACAGTACTAAAACACCTAAAACACGAAAAATACCCCCTCAAAACACAAGAAAAGGGTGTGGGGATGTAGGGGGTTGAATTCCGGTTATAAAAATGCCACCCACAACAATCTGCGACGCACAGTTTTTGAGAAAAATAAAAAAAATCATTCTAACCTAACACTACAGCTAAGTACATAGGGTCAGTTACGACGATCGAAGAGCAAGTAGGTGTCACAATTAAATGACTTTGTCACATATGTCGACAGAACCCCGCATCGTAGGATGTGTGTGATTGTGCGCTCGAGTGTGTGAGAGTGTGCGTGCGGGTGTATATATAATAGAGTAGGATGACGAAAAAATAGCGGTAAGAATGGGGGTAGCGGGGGGACGGGGGGGCCGTAGGCCCCCCGTAAAGGGGGGGTCGGGGGGCGAAGCCCCCCGCCATAAAAAAAAATAACAAAAAGCCAACCACACTCTAGTTGGGTATAGGTTAGGTTCGACTGTAATAGAACCACGCAGAAAAAAGGGACCCCCGAAAGGGGGTCCCGTCGACATATTTTTACAACACTCTCTGCCCTAATAGGTGGGGATTAGCTAGTTTAAACTTAGACCGTATTAGAAAACTGACCCCATGTATGTAGCTGTAGTGTACAGTGTTAATGTTAGCACTTTGAGGTTAGAATCGTTTTTTTTTGTTTTTCTCATAAACTGTGCGTCGCAGAGCTTTGTGGGTGGCATCGATGTAACCGGGAATCAACCTCCTACATCCCCTTACCCTTTTCTTGTATTTCGAGGACCTACTTTTCGTGTTTTAGTCGTTTTAGTACTGTTTAGGTAAAGATTTCAAAATTCGATAAAAAAAAAACTATAAGGCTCCGCGTCTCAGGCTTCGCGGTGGAACTTCCCCTCATCCTCCCCTACCCCATCCCCACCCCCACACCCCTAAATTCGACGGTCCACATACTAAACTTTAACCTAGATACTTACTAAGTACTTAATTATTCTATTATTTCTACTACTGCCCTTTCCTATTCAAAATATTTTATACTAATCGGAAGGTGCAGTAGATTAAAAACATTTTTTAATTAATTCATGTAAGTATGAATGCTCGCACAAACCTATGTAATCTATTTCAAACCCCCATAAGCATTCCTAATATTAATAAAACTAAATATTATTTCAGGCAAATTCTAATGACTTTGTTTGCCAAGCTTGTTGGAATATCGCTAGAAGCGAATTAACAGAAGAAAGCGGACCAAAGGTGTCACCTATGGGGCACCGTAGAGTCTGCATTCACTGTGGACGCTCTCTTCTAAGAAAACGGTTCCACCAAATATCTAATTCTTCAGAGCAAGAATGCAGAATAAGAGAAGTTATAAAAGAATGGATGTTACCAAGAACGGTTTGTAGTTTTAAAGCATTTATCCTTACTAATATTATAAATGTGAATGTGTGTTTGTTTGTTTGTTTGTGACTTTCACGTCGCAACATGGCTATTATATGGTATGGTTTATGTGTGTGGGGATAGTTAGGAGGATGGAGTGTGCCGTAGACTACTTTTTACCGTGGAAAAACATCTAATTTCCATGGGAAGATCGATGTTTCGTTAGTTGCTAGATATTTAGTTCCGGATGTTGTTAATAGATGGCGTTAGTAAAATTCATTTGGAAGTTCTGAATCATGCTATCAAATACTACATGTAATTTACTTAATTCATAGGCAAATGTTATATCTGATGTTGATGTTCCAGTATATCATATTATAGGCTAATATTTGGCCGAGATATCTACGGGAATGGGACCCACGCGGCTGTTGCCAACGGGTTCCGAAGCGAAGCGCGGGCGGTTCTCTAGTTGATAATAATCTATTGATTGATAATAATTTATTAATGTGTGCAACAAGGCTACTAAATCATGAATGAGAAGTTGAATTCTATCATCACCGTAATACCGGTTAGGTTTGGCCTTGTCGATGGTAATAGTGGCTATAATGGCATTATATAGGGTGACTTGTTATTCGACGTTTTCTTCTTTGGATGTGATAATACTGTTGGAAATTAGTTATTGAGATATTTTTCTTTAAAAAAATTCCAAATTAACAATAAAAATTCAATAAATAAAAACAAGTGTCTTGAAATAAGTTGTTTAAATATTTAATCAGTTAACAATAAATCAAAAAACATTAATTAATTAATTCAACTGGAAGTTTTTATTTATTGATTTTTTGTAGCTGAATTGGGATTTTTTGACCAAAACCAAAAATAAGAAATATCTCAATAATAAGCTGACTTAGTATTAGGGTCATTATGGTTAATTTTGTTGGAAATTAGTTGTATTGTTACATCACAAGAGGAATTGGTCGAATCACAAATGACCCTGTAAAATAATAAAATTTATTATGGTTTAAGATATTTTTTTTCTCTTGAAGAATTTCGCAAATTCACTTATTGAGTAAACCTTAGAATAATTATATTATAGAATGACAGTAGTCATACAAGCGCTCGGTCTAAAATGAAGCACTAACCGAGTTGGCACCAACCTGTGGAGCCGGCCATACTATGAAATACTTATTGAAAGCTAACCTGTGAAAAGTGATGTTATTACATTTCTTTTGCTTTTCGGAAGTTTTGTGACAAAATTTAACAGCTTAAATCGTCATAATTATTTTTTTTCGCGAGACTATAATACGCTAATAAGAAAGAAAGAAAGAAAGAAAATCATTTATTTCATAACACAAAGCACTGCTGACAATAATGTTTCTTAAATCTATACTACACACTAAAACAAGAGAAAAAAAAACAACGCAGTGCCGTGCAGATGGTAGGTGAAAAAGGTCACATTCAGCGAGGCTCGCTGTTTTTCAATGTGACCTACGGCGCCGTGCGGTGCGCACGTACATAGGTGCGGAACGTGGCGAACTTGCTTAACAAAATATATTACAAATTTAATAGTAATAAAAAACAAAAACAAAAAAAATTATAATAATTACATAATAATTGATGTTGAATCCTAATAACTAACAGTACACTAGCAATAGTCACAATAATTATAGTGGACACATGAAAACAAGAACAACACTTATACGAGTATAACTATAAACTATAACTGAAATTAATACTACCTACGCAAGGAAGACAAAATAATATACTTAGAAATAAAACGTGCCATATGGCTGGGTCAAAAACAAACGAACCAATGGAATTTTTATCTGCTATGAACTCGGGCCATGACAATTAAGGCAAGTACTCAAAATTAAGGTGTTTAAATAAATATTCGGCATTTAAATGTAATTGGATTGAACACGTGTGTGCGTGTTTGTGTATGTGTGCGTGAGGTGCGAGTGAGTGTGTGTGTGTGAGGTGTGAGTGAGTGTGTGTGTGTGTGTGTGTGTGTGTGTGTGTGTGTGTGTGTTAGTGTGTATGTGTATGTGCGTGTGTGTGTGTGTGTGTTAACAATTTACAACTAAGGGCGGCCACATACATGCGGAATTCCGAAACGGAATCCCGAATCGAAATTTCGATGTAAATGCACCACACACATACGTGGTTTTTCCGTTCGGAATGACATAGACGAATGGCGCATGTAGACCACAGAGTAAGTACATTTTTATTGCAGTAGACCATAGATTTGGTATAACTATAGACTAGCTGACCCGGCAGACGTCGTTCTGCAACATACTCTTAAATATTCGCCCGCGCTGCTAAATACTTCTAACGACTATATTATTATCTTAAAAACTATCCATCTGATTGATATAGTGTAAAAGGCAACTTTGATCTGCATTTAAAGGCCTAAGCTAACTTTCATTTGGATAAGGATTAATACTGAACTACAGAAAATAGCTTTGAAAATAACGTAATGTTTTTAATTAAATTTTTAACATAAAAGTGGTTATTATAAGTCAACCGTAAGAGATAGAGACATGCTATTGCGGCCTTTTTTGTAGCATTTTTATAGATCTTGAATTCGCTAGTACATTACTGAACTATATTTGTGCTAGTTTACGGGGCGTTTGCGTGGAAAGCTCCGTGTTGGTGAAACTTCTTCCCACATATATCGCCGAATTTCTACTAATTTACATAAAATTATAATAAATCCTACTAATATTATAAATGCGAAAGTTTGTAAGGATGTATGTGTGTGTGTGTGTTTTTGTTGCTCTTTCACGCAAAAACTACTAAATGGATTTTCATGAAACTTTGCAGTAATGTAGCGTAGACATCGGAATAAGTTAATTTGTTAAAAGTTATAGAGATTTTTGAAGGGACTGGTTCCCCGAAGCGAAGCAAGGGCGGGTTTACTAGTTATATACCTAAACCTTCCCAAAGATTCGCTCTTTCTATTGTTGAAAACCATATAAAAATCTGTTTCGTAGTTTTCGAGTTTATCGCGGTCAGACAGACAGAAAGATAGACAGAAAACAGGACTTCTTTTTATAATATGTATAGATAGATTAGCAACTGAGTCACTTGAACCACAAAATAAGGATAGTACAGAAGTTAAGCTCATGTATGTACCTCGATTTTGGTTACGCGTGTTTGCGTTAGCCTTAGGGTTAACGACTCCGCAATGGTCATGGATTGGATCTTGTTATTTATATTA
Organism: Hesperia comma; assembly: GCA_905404135.1. Classification (NCBI taxonomy): domain Eukaryota; kingdom Metazoa; phylum Arthropoda; class Insecta; order Lepidoptera; family Hesperiidae; genus Hesperia; species Hesperia comma. The sequence goes on along the minus strand of FR990015.1, from coordinate 15,941,395 downwards.
TTGGTATGGATTAAACGAGAAAACAAATATAAAGGTGTATAATTAGAATCATTAAAATTTAATGTAGTAGGTAACTATTAGTCTAAATTGTGTTATCATTGTAAACTAAGATTACGGGAGTCCTTAGATGAAAAATTAAATAAAACAAGTAATACAGGTTATCTGTAGAAATAATTTTTATACGAAATGATAATCACATTTACTTACTTACGTGCAATCGTTTTATTGCACGTACTTGTGGTGGAGGTACTTGGAGAGACAAATAGTACTAAAAATATAATTGTTTACTTTTACGCATAGTGAATATTTACAACTAACCCAGAGCGTTTCTGCGGCAGTTCCTATAATATGTGATAATGATATTTAAATTCGGTATTAAAACAATATAATTAAACAATATAATAATATATAAAAATTATTAACCCTCAGTAAATAATAATACTTTCATTTAATATATTTATTACAACTCGAAAGTAAATATACACTTTAAACGTACAAGGAACTTCCTACATCCTACGTTGACTTTTAATAAGTAACGAATCATTGAATGACAAGCAAGTAAGGACTTATTGTACCTCTCTATAGCAACTGAATGTCAAAAAAATTATAATGTGCATTTGTTAAATGTAATTTTTAGGGAGATTTCTAAATATTTGAGGCAATTTTAAGGTGTTTTGAAATTGGTTTAGGCATAAATATTTTATAGAGTTGGTAACACTGGTCCTTGACTGTCATTCCGTACGGAAATTTCCGAATGTGTGTGGCGACTCGTACTAAATGTATGGAGCAGTTGCGTGCGGAATTCCGAACGGATTGTCTATGATTCGGAATTCCGAATCAGAGACAATTCCGTCAGGAAAAACTACCGTTTGTGTGTGACAGCGCCATACATTTGTATAGATTTCACTGCGTCAGGAATCCCGATTCGAAATTCCTTTTCGGGATTCCGTTTCGGAATTCCGCATGTATGTGGCCGCCCTAAAGAGATTTCTGAACATTACTACGGATATTACGGAGCGGAACGGTTTTTGGAGCCTGGCTCGAATCAAGGTGCTACAAAATGGCCGCGCTGACTTGGTTTCTATTCTATAATTATTCTAAGGAGAAAACATAATTTTACATAAAATACGCGCCGCGTAGCGTACATCAAAGTAAAAAGTACTTACTTAAACAATAAAACATCACTAACAATCATGACCATTTGCCATATAAACAAAATGCAAAAGGGTAATCTTAAAAATCATCGTTTAGGCTGAATATTATATCCTAAATGTTAGCAATATTTAATTTATAATGTCTTTGGCACCCACACACAACACATACAGGGATACAACTGTGTGGGTTAGTTTTATTTTCTGAACAAGTGTGTTTTAAGAACACATTTAAATGTGAAGAATTTTAACACATGTTATTTATTTTTAGGTTGGTGCTTCAAGTGTTATATGTCACTCTTGTTGGCAACGCGCTAAAAGAGCTACCAGATGCTTCCATTCTGGTCCCTCAGCATCAGCTGCATCTTCATCAACAATCAATGAACCTACTGTGAAAGTTGAAGATTTGGAAGAACCATCAGAACCAGTTCTTCAACCTCTACCAGTTCAAAGGATAATCCCTACTGGCCCTGCAGCCTCCATTATACTACCCGATTATTTTAAACCATGTGTAACAGAGAGCAGATGTTTTATTGAGGGGTGTCAAAGAAGAGAACGGAACCATGTTCCCCTCGTTAAGCGACAATATTTACTGAAAACATACAATTATTATGTACCACCTAATAATCGCCTGTGTGATTTTCATTTGTCATGCGAATCATGGGATTTTCTCAATACAATTACTGAAAATAGGAATAACACGTTTACAGCCAACCAAATACAAGACATGTTGTCCCTAAAAGATGTGGAAGCTAAGTTACTTGATTTTGAAAATATAGACAGCATTGATGACCACACTTTTTACCACTGGGTAGGTTTTAATAAAGAGCAATTTCAACAGATTTTAAATAGATTACCCCAATTATTAAATACTAATAGGGGGTCAACGTCATTAGCAGCTTATTTAATAAAACTGCACACGGGGGAGTCGGTTGAACGATTGTCATCATTATTAAAAATTCCAAGAAGTACCCTACGTATGCTTATAAATAAAGGTAGAAGAAACATCATGGAAAACTTTGGGCGTCATCAAAACGGAATAATGAATAATATTACCAGAAAACAAATAATGAGAGAAATCAGTTAATAACAAATGGACTATTTGGAAATGACTGTAGTGAAGTAACATCCATTGTTATTTAAGATGGCACATACCTATATTTATGTGCAAAAAAGCAGTAATTAGTATTACATATACCAAAAAACTTATAGCCTCCACAAGTACCTACTGTATCCACTCCACTCCACAAGTATCTGGTAAAACCGTTTTTGGCTGTGAGTACAGATGGATACATTTAAGTGCTGGGTCCCTATCCTGCTACTACCTCGGATGCTGAAATAATGAAAAATGAGTTTTGAGATAATTCTGGGTTAATTCAGTATTTTAATCTGTTGATGCCTTTATTTCGTTTCGTTTGTTACGTGACCCCCTGCCTAATCTGAATGGCTCCAGGGTCATTACAGGCGGTGAATCCCAACTTTCAACCATTGCAGCAAATAAATCCAGTACAGTAATGTACATGCAGCGCCGGATTTAGACCTCGGCGGCCCATAGGCAGAGCGTGTGGTGGAGGCCCTCAAATAGTTTGAATAACATAAACTTTAGGGATTAAAATTACACATTCATATTATATTACACATATTATATACACAGTACCTGGTTGACCGAGCTTTGCTCGGTTGAAAATTATATTTAGTATGAATCGCAAGAAATACGAGGAATTCCGCCATCTATTCAGGAGTCAAATCATACAACTGTTCACTGAGCACAAAATTCATTTTACTTATGTTACGGCCAAAGGATCTCAACAGCGTGTTTCACAAAGTTGTACAGCGCCATCTAGTTTCATACTACTGAAATTTCAACACGTTACAAACAGTACCTCATAGAAGTTAACTGTGTGAGCGAATTAATTGCATTTTAAATAGGTACATACTTAATTAGATAAATTCATTGAACTTTCCTTCGTACTTTTCGCAGGCTTAGGCAGTCCCCGACTGAAATTTTTATTTGCGATAAAATGTATTGAATGTTTATGATAATTAAACAACATAAATAAATATACTTTTAGTTTAATGAGCAAGTTGTTAGGCGTACTTAAAATTTTATTGATTCTATTTACAACAATAGTAATTTCATCGATCTGACCATTATTTATTTAAAACTTTATTAAAATATATTATTAAATCGATAATAACAAAACTAACATTTATTTACAAATATTCTCGTAAATATCACAAACGCACGTTAAACTATCACTACGCGTCCTGCGAGGTCAAGCGAGATAATCGCACCGATTTTTAATTTTATTCAAACAGAAAATAGGTAGGTATAACGCAAAAATAGCGCTTCAACGTAAGAATGAATATTAATATTAGTATTAGCCGAACAAAAATATATTCGAGCGCCATCTAGTTTCATACTACTGAAACAAACCGTATCTCATAGAAGTTATCCTAATGTTTCATAGATGACGTCAGTATGATGTTTTTAAAATCTCTTTATCTCGGGAACCGAGCTTTTCTCGAACCTGGGACCTTGATAAATCGATTCCTTGAGCCGAAAACCCCCTAATCTGTAACTTTCATGAAAATCTTTGCAGCCGTTTCCGAGATCGTGATTATATATATAGGTATAAATAAATAAATATACAAGAATTGCTCGTTTAAAGATATTAGATTCATTACCTGCTTACGAAAAAGAAACAAGTTTGTACTAATAAGGTCACCCGGGGCGAAAGCAACTACATAAAATAAAACGCTTACTTTGCTGTCCTCTATCACAAGCTACTTAATCAAAAGATTTATTCAAATAAACAGAAACAAACCTTAAAATAAACACACACACACACACACTCACTCACACATACACACACACACACGCACACACACCCTACACACACGCAATTAAACATAACACCTTGCGCGCACACGCATTCAATTAGGTTTTATAGATATTATTATAATAGTATTATAAATATAATAAATTCTTAATAATAACTATAATAATTATATAAAAATTCTACTGTACATAAGTGGAAGAGACTAGACCCTATAACACAGGGAATCCTAGTATGGGGTCTAGTGATTATTATGTAAGTTTGTACTAAAATTTTTTTGGAATAAAGAATTTGAATTTGAATTTGAATTTGAAATAAACATACGTGATTCCGTACTTTTCAATGAACAGATTCGGAATAAATTACATTAGAAATAAGCTTTAGTTTTCTATTTATTCACTTTTTGAAGTTATACTTCTTTAGGCGCGTTATGGAAAAATCATGAGAGTGAAATTTTACGATTCGCGCGCATCTGTGACACAAAAATTAACAGTATGAAGTTAGGCGCGAATTAACAGTATGAAGTTGCCGGCTAAACCACTCATTGGCCTTTGTCAATGTAACTCTGACGTCTCCTTTTGCTTTTTATCGAAATTATTTATAACCAGCCAGGTTTGTTTTGACTTGTTTGTGGCACATTGACATGACATAATATGCACAGACTAGCTAAAGATTAATGTTTCGTTATACGGTATGCAACGACTAGTCTTTTTGGTAAAATATTTAATAAAGGTTTTTAACTGCAATATAACAGTAAATAAATTATAACTAAGTATTCAAAGATAGTTTAGGATGACTATTAGTGATTATGCTACCATTCCATCAGTATTTTCTTAAGACGTTGTCACGTTCAACTATCGTCAGTAAACCGACTTTACAGACAACCAATTTTTTTTAGTATAATTAATACTAAATATTATGAAATTATTAACGTTGAATATTTATTATTTAACACGTTCACTGCGTTAGTCAAATTTGATGACTTTCAGTTGGTGCGGAATGGGGTCTATTATATCCGAAGCACAACTTTTTTCTGGTGCGTCGATGGGTCGAAAAGATCCGTTTGACTTCCATCTGTTTAGGAGGATTTATCTTCATAGGCATAATGTTTTAGAGCGAATTTTTTATAGCAATATTTTCACAAATAAACACTAAATAAAAGGCTGAAATCGTAGGTATATACACTGCATGGTTTGTTAGTAAATAAAGGAATTGCTTGGAGGATCGTAACGACCCGTTCTCCGCACTGGTTAATAAAAGTGTCGATATATTTTTAGGGTTGAGCATGATAAAAAACATCGATAGCGATAAAATAATATATTTTTCAAATCTAAACTTGATTTTAGGCTGGTTAACAATCTTGTGTTCTAATATTTGTATTTGATCATTATGAGCTATACCTACTGGTAGATGGTGTGGATGAATCTGGTAGCTGGGAATTGATGGCTGCAGTTCGCAAGATTTGTAATGTGTGACCAGTTGACGGGCTAGTATATATAAATTATCGGACATATTCCACTTACTGATCATTGTTTGTTTTGGGGAACCTTCACTTACTTTATTTTTATTAGGTTTTTCACATTCACATGACTTAGACAACATTTTCCTGGATCGTTTCATGTTAAATACACTGTCTTTTCTTTATTTGCAAAAAACTTGTCTAACCATATGGACGTTACTAGCTCAACTAGCATATAATCTAGTGCGGCTATAGGGTCATCGGGCATCGGGTCGTTAAGAACCGATAGACGCACTAGACGTAAAAAATTTAGCTTCAGTCGGCATCGGGTCGTAAGAACCCGATGCAATTTTTTCGCATTTATATTATCTATTTAACGAGGCAATTCCAAAACACTAACCATCTCATTCTTATTCACACGGAGACCAAATATATCTGTCCCGCACCAGCGGTAAGTACAGTAATTTTTACCCCGCACCGGAGGAAAGATGAGCATCGGATATAATCAACCCGCTAACGCACCGAACGTGTTAATGATGCCAAAGAAGTATAACTTTTTACGCGCGTACATAAGTACACGCAATTTAATTTTTTTTAATAAGAACACTAAAAGTCACTTTCACCCCAACCACACCCCAACTTGGGGTAAATGTGTCTATTATTGTAACTCTGTTGAAATCTGTGCCTTAATTTACGAGGACGAGACTACATGTAGGTTCACATAACAGCTATCTGAAAATGGTATCTAACCGCTGAGAATAGAGCTCAATCTCCAGAAAATGATCAACAATTTTTTTATGGGGCGAATGCAGCTACCTTCCATAGTGACTAGTGTTGTGATTATTACCTACTTTTTATCGATAAATATTTACGAAACCTATGATCGATTCATGATATGTTAAAAGATACGCTAAATGTACTTTTAAGGAAAAAATAAGTTCTGAGATTAAAAGTTTTGATGTTACATAAAAAAGAAAAGCGATTTAGTCTTTATTTAGTAGGTTTATTAAAAAAAAAACATGAAATCTTATGAAATATTTTCTAACAAAACGAATAAAAATTCCAAAATCAACAGTGCCTACAATTTGTATTTACTTAAAATGCAAGTACAATTTTATCACAGTCTAAACCAAACTTCTTTTTCGAAATAAAATTATTTGACAACTTGACTTAAAAAAACTTTTATGTTTATACTTTTTTATAAACTTAAACAAAATCTCAAAATGTTCCTTAATACAAATCAGTCTTAATATACCTTTGTACCTTAATTAACTTTGTATTTTTCGAAATGAAATTAAAACTTTTACATCGTTTCATATAAAAAGTTTTTTTTAAATCTTCCTTACAAACTAATAGAAAATCTAAAATCAAAGATTAACACGTAAGATAAATCAATAACAATAACAGTCTTAAACGTTTTTGGTAAAATAATATTTTAAAATATTGACTTAACAGGTAACAGCATTTTTATTAATATTTGGCATTTGCATAAGGCACCTTTGTAAGTTATTATATACTAGCGGCCCGCCCGCGGTTTCACCCGCGTGGATCCCGTTCTCGTGGGAATATACGCATGTATTATACATAAAAACCTTCCTCTTGAATCACTCTACCTATTACAAAAAACCGCATCAAAATCCGTTGCGTAATTTTAAAGATTTAAGCATACAGACAAACAGACAAACAGACAAACAAACAAACAGACGGACAAAAATAGCGACTTTGTTTTATACTATGTAGTGAAAACACCTATACTTATTCTAGCAAGTCTTTAATTTTTAGTTGTTTATTCCTTCTAACATTAATGATGGATAAGCTGTATAAATTATTTTTCAATAACGTTAATGTTTTCCGAAAACATATATACAGGGTGTCCCGTAAGTAGTGGACCAAGGGGATGGGGGAAGGGGAAGGGGGGTGTTTGACATAGACCGAGACCCCCCTATCACCCACATCCCTTTGGTCCACTACTTACGGGACACCCTGTATATGTGTAAGGTAGAACCAGAGTGGTCCAAGTGACTTTTTTCATTGACCCCCGATTTTGGCAAAAAGATCTCCAAAACTCAATATTCTTTTATTCCACTTTGATCCAATTGCCCTAGACAATGTTTCTGAATTGCAATTCTGCAACTGAACTGCAATTGGATCAAAGTAGAATAAAAGAATATTGAGTTTTGGAGATCTTTTTGCCAAAATCGGGGGTCAATGAAAAAAGTCACTTGGACCACTCTGGTTCTACCTTACACATATCTCCTATACGATCAGGCTGAGAAAGTATGCTGATAATATCGGTAATATCAATTATTGATACGTCGTCTTTAATAAATTTGAATTTATTTTTTTGTTTGTAAGATTTCATACCTTTTACAACAGCTTTTTCTTCAATAATGTTTTCTATTAAGCAAACATATTTGTAGGTTTTCTTACCCAGCGCAGTAAAAAACTTTACTAATACAAAGTCACCTTCTTTTGGCATGAAGACAAACTCGTGCATTGAGGTAGATGGTACTTCTGCTAACCTATTAGAAAAGATACCCTGGCTTTGTTTTTTAACCAAACATTTTTTTTGATACTTATCTTATATTTTTCTTTCATTGGACAAGTTTTGTTTCTATTTTGTTTTGTTTTGTTCTATTTTTGTTTCTATTTACAGAGGCTGCATCTTCTTTAAGATAATCATCATCAGAATTATCTTTCAGTAAATTTCTGTAAAAAGTATCCATGTCTTCACTTTCTGACGAAACGTCACTTTGATACGAACCACTGGTATTACTGTCCGTTTCATGACTTGTTTTCTTGGCCTTTTTTTCTGTTTATTTTTTTTTGTCTGAGATCATTCTTGTTCGTTTTAAATTTCTTGTTTTCCTTATTTCTTCCTATATGATGAACGATATCTTTCGTAGCCGAGACAAAGTTATTATTGTGTTTAATTTTTCTCTTTGTCTGACTTCTTTCTCTTCTGTTGCCCTTTTTTTCTCTTCTCTTTCCTTTTCCATTCTATCAACGACTTCCTGATACGTCAAGATTTCGGCTCCTTTAGATACGCGTTTATTTTTCGTTTTGGGTGGATCATTTCTGGCTATTTTTTCCAATAGAAGATCCTGAAATGATATATGTAGATGTGAGTATGTAATATTGTCTTCTTCAGTTTTTACTTCGTTTTTATTTGTCTTGACTTTTTCTTTCGGCTCTTTTCTGTTGTCTATGTTTTCTTTATTGTTACTTGTCGTTGCAGGTTTGATCAACAAATTTTCTAGTATAATTATTTTGGGACCAGATGTACTTTGTTTGAAGAAGTCTTTTTTTTGTCTCGGCTTTTGTAGTTCGTTGATAGCAAGGCTTAAAAGTGTCGGTACTTTATGATGCGTGTCCTCAGCTTTAGTAGAGTCAATGAGGGTAACCGCGTGTGAATTTTCCGCTAGAGGCGCTAGTGAAAAGTGAGATCTGTCTGTCACTTTTCGCTTGTCTGAATGTTATTTGTCACTTTTTATGTATGGGCGGGCTTTGACAGCAAGACCTCACCTCGCCGGTGGCGCCAACTGGTGAGCACAAAAACGGCGACTCTCAATTGACTTAACATACTCAACGTCATTATTTTTTATAGAAACTTTTAGTGCTTCTTCTTTTTCCCATTTCGCTAAGGCAACAGGATCAAATGAGCTTTTAGGTATTGTGTAACGGTTTAACGGATAAATACCCGTTTTTTTTAAATCCATTTTGCAAAATAACTGGGTTTAAATTGGCCCAAATTTCGGTCAGGATTCTTGAGAATTCCATCTTAGGTAGTTTAGCTCCAACATGCAATCTTTGCCATGAAATTAGAGCCTCGTCCCACCTATCTTTCAAGGGTTTCATGCCACTACAATCAAGTGGTTGAAGAGTGTCGGACGAGTGTGGTGGTAACTTTATTATGGTCACATTTATGGTAACAAAACAGGCCTGTCTTTGCCAATAGCACAGTCGTATTATCCCTTCCAGGGGAACTAGTGGTTCTGGTGCAGCGAAATCCTCTTTGTCCAATGACTAGGGTTTATGACAGAAACTCGTTTCATCCAGTTTGTATATCCTATTAGGTTTTTCAGTGAGATCAAGATGTTGCAATACACTTTCTAACAAATCAAAATATTCATACACTGTATACGGATTGCAATCCCTTTTACGAGCAATTTCGACTGACTGGGGCTTTTTTAAAGACAGATTGTTTCTTTTGCGAAATCCACGAAACCATTCACCGCCAGGGATATCATTTTTAAAGGGCGTGATAAGACCATTTCTTTTAATGTACTTTGATACCAATGCCTTAACTTCTTTGGTAGTCAAAGAAAAACCCTTTTTTCCATTATATGCAAATAGGAAGACATTTCTTGCTCAAATAATTTCGAAAATGCAGTGTCTTTGCCAGGGTTTATCTGTTTTTGTCCGCGTGTACCGTATATATGAGATATAATTGTTGACCTTGGAATATGAAATTGCTCCGCAGCAGCATAACTGCTCAACTTTTTTTCTTTTACTAATTGAACAGCTTCGAGAAGAGCTTCTCGGGTATACGCCTTCTCCTTTTTTCTTTTATAGTTCCGAACCATCTGCAATAAAAATAAAATTTGATACATTACCTATTTCTCTTTCTAGCTACTTATTTAAATGAAATACAAAACTTGAAATACGCCACTATATTTTTTAATTACGCCCTCGTAGAATTTGGTTATATCGCGATCCCAAGTAATGTAAAAACGTAATCCCGTTTTATTCCCTTAACCCGTGGAAATATCAAAAAAATCCCTTCTTAGTGCTCGCTTACATCGTTAAGGGATCCTGTTTGCAAAATTTTAGCTTAATCAGTTCAGGCGTTTAGGCTGTGCGTTTTATGTCAGTCAGTCACGGTATTACTTTATTACTATAGATATAAGTTTTGAAATATCGACACGTAACATTACTAGTGATCTGTATTTTTCTTATAAAACCTATGGGGCGATTGCAACTACTAAAATAGTCGCAATCACCCACGTGCGCAAAAATTTGAGGTTAATGTAACTGTCCATAAATATTAACTGTAAATACGATGTAGAGTTTCACCAAATAAACCAAAAGCACTTACGTTTTATCTTCTTACTTAGATGAACTTCTATTTTTCCAGGAATCAACGTTAAATATTTTTATAACACCAAACTTAGAACACGGCACCGCTACGCTCAACCGCTTCGGATTGGTCTGGCTGTACACAAAAGGTATTAAAATAGCCCCCCAAACATCATAATATAAAGCAGAAGACTTCGAATATAACAAAAGTTCGGTAATTTTTTATGAGGTTTCGAGCGTCTGGGAGGAATTACCGCCCACAGAAACGGTCTGTCAATATGAAATATTCATTTTTAATAATATTCTATGTGACATATATAAAAATCAGCACTTCGAATTTAACAAAAGTAAGTTATGTTTTTGTCCACCTTTTCTACCTCCTACCTGTGAACGGGCCGCCTAGTCAAACTAGTTAGTACACACACACTCTTAAACACATAGAAGAGTGTCTATACCGTAAAATTCGTTACTTCAAAAATAAGTAACATCTGGGGGCCCTGGGATCTTACTCTATAATGTTTTTGTGGTGTGGTGGCGGCCCATAGGCAACTGCCTAGGTTGCCTTGCCTATGCTTAAATCCGGCACTGTGTACATGGGTAGTAGAAGTAGTCAATGGACGTTCTAAGCGCGATTTTAAACTGCTGAGGCAACGAACCATGAATATGAAGATAGTTCAATACAATAATGTTGTAATAAAAATTACAAAATCAACTAAGTATCTGCAATCAACTAATTATCTATGCTGGCTATAATGTTTGTTGTTTGTGATGCCCATTGATGTTGGCCGAGACAATTTAAGAGAATTTCCTGAGTTATATGTAATTAATATAATCGTATGTACCTATATGCATTATAAAGATAATTATACAAAAGAACGATTTTTAATGATCTTTTCTATAATAAACGCGATACCAGTGACTGAAATTTATGTTACCAAATATTAATTAAACAAGTTCCAACTCACATTGTTTTGATTAAGGAAGTATTAGAGATAGAACCCATGTTATTTTGGAGAACTTGTAGAGTTTATCATGTAGTTTAATAAAACATGCTAAAAATTATCTCAATGTGCTAGTTTTGGAGTTGCAGATCAAAAATTAAAAATAAACGTATTTTTATAACAAAAAAAATATCTACATAATTTTTTAACTAATTTCGTGCTTGAAATCGTAGGTGTTTTTTATTATTTTGTGAAGTTAGACTCTAACTTTCAAATAAGACCACTCTGAAAAATATACACCGTTTACTTTATGAGCAAAAAAATTTAACAGGTATTTTAGCCATAAGTAGTAGTAAGTTGAATCTGTAACTGTGCGTAGGAGAAGAAGCGCCTTGGGAGTTTCTTGCCGCTTCTTCTTCCAAGACCACTCACCTTAGGGATTTGTTGAAGCGATGGCGTAGTTTGACTTTCGAAAAGTGTTTGTACTTACTTCGAATAAACATTTTATTTTTTCATTCTTTCTCTCATTCTGAACATTAGACATCATTGGAGATTATAGGTATAACCTGATATTAACAATATAATATTTCCTGCAATGTAATGTAAATGGGCATTGCGGGCAACCTTGAAAGGAGAACTTCAGACTTGGGCCTGGAGCGAACGGTTTGTTCAATACCCTCAAATAATGTTGCATATTTTTAATACATCCATTTCATCAATCTAGTTACTATCTAGTTACATCATATCCTTAAAACATTTTAATTTCAAGCCTATACGAGGTACCATCCGATATTTTTGATTAGGTAAGTATATCAGCGAAGCGTTACGTTATAAGTAATCTAAATGTCGTAAGTTTGCATCAGGGATGTTGCTGATGCAGCATTTTACTATATCAGCAGATGCTGATGCTGATGCTGATATTTAAAAATACCTAAAACTAAATTTACTTGTACTATAAAATTATTATCAAATATGGTAAATATTTGCTATTTTGAATAAAACACAAAGTTATATTGATAATTAAGTTATATTTTTATTAAAAAATCCTGTTTACCATAGGTATCTTTGTAATAGGTAATCTATCATATAATATAATCATCTTAGTAAATAAAATCATCTATATTAGGTAAATAAAATTAACAATCAACAACAACAACCAATTAACAACATAATCGCGTTATATTAATTAAAGAAAATATTTATTTTAGACCGATTTTTTTTTTATTAAGGTCAAGTGGAGTAAGAGAAACATACTTTACCTACTGGTATTTTCATATTTTGGCCTTCAGCTATCAAAATTATACATTTACTTTGATAATAATAGAAACAAATCTTCTGTTTTGAAATATACTTACATTTTTTTTGACACAGAACTAAATTCTTCGTGTAATTACGGCACAATTTAGCAACAAAGCTAGGTCTTATAAATGTTCCTCTTTCCCGAGATTTGGAGTAAGAGGAACACTCGATATTTTTAAGTAATAACTTATGTTTTTAAGTGTATAACATAGCATGTTTTAAACATTTTTTTGAGTAAAAGGAATTAAACCTCGCCTCGTTTTAAATTAGGTCTTCTTTAGGATGACAGCAAGCAAAAACGAAATTTGGGGTAAGAGGAACATATAGGTAAGGTCAGAGGTACTAAACTCTTTGTGCTATTAAATGATTGTATTAATAAAAAGAAGAACCGCCATTTTTTTAAGTCGGTAAAGCTACCAAAAACCTTTTCCTAATTCTAAAAATTACTGTACTGAAATCCACTTTAAGATCGGTTCAGCCAAATGCGAACTTATGGCGGACAATACGTAAAACACGTTGTAAAGTGCAAAACTCCATTTTGACGTGATAACGTCTTATAAATTGGATTACCGGGTGGCACTTCAAGAAACTGTGTCACGGTCACGCTCCGCCGCTCACGTTATGCGCTTACAATGAGAGCGAGTGAGAGGCACGCGTCCCTTCCACTCGGGCATGGTTAGCCCGCCTAAGAGCGAGAGAGACAGACATCCTTAACATTACTTATGGTAGCTACGGCGTACACACGTTGGCGTGTTTCAGAAAATGGTACAGCGCCATCTCTGAAGTCGTAGAGTAAGTAATCTCGTTTGTTACCTCACTTAGTTGTGACTAATGGTTAATGGTCTAACGGTTAGCAGCGCTAGATGGCGGATGGTGTTACAATGTTTTAAATATAATTCTTTGTATAAATAAATGTTTTAAATTGTTACTATTATTTCATCCTTCTTCCTACTATACGAATGAATATTCACATTAAAATTATTTTACCACTCAAAGTCGTTGTCACGTAAAACTTTCGCCCGTATACCGACTTTACAGGCAACCAATTTTAATTAAATAATAATAATAATTAAATAAATGACCATTTTTTAAAGTCGTCTAATATACCTAAAACCTTCTCCTAAGTCTGAAAAATACTATGCTGAAAACTGCATCAAAATCGGTTTAGCTTAACGCGAGATAATCGCGCACAAATATACATCCATACTAATATTATAAATGCGAAAGTCTGTCTGTCTGTCTGTCTGTCTGTCTGTCTGTCTGTCTGTCTGTCTGTCTGTGACGTTTTCACGGCTAAACCACCGGTGCGATTTGGATGAAATTCGGAATGAAAATAGTTGAAGACCCAGAGTCACATATAGGCTACTTTTTTTTCAAAAATCAACCCCTAAATGCTTGAAATAGGGGATGAAAGTTTGTATGAAAAATCGAAACCGCCTGACCGATTTCGATGAATTTTCCCATGAAGATAGTTGATGACGTATCTTCTTCCCCACTTCCCCGGTTCGCGATACAAACGAATTCCACGCGGGCGAAGCCGCGGGCAAAAGCTAGTACATACATATATCGGGAATCGAACCGGCTTTTTTTCTCATGATCAACTTTATGTTGCTTTTTCGAGGGTCAGCATCGCTTTAGCTGGTCTTTATGTTTTGGCACCCGAATGAAAAACTACCAATGTAGTTTAAAAATATAATAGTTTGGAATGAAAAAACCCCGACGTTTATATCTTAAAGTCTTTTTATCGATTTTCTCAAGATCTACATAACGGATTTTTGTACGGTATGACTAAAACGTAGTAAAAAATCAACTGTTCTTAAGATGTGTGGAGTGTGTCTTAATATGTGTGGGGTCGGGATTAACGCAGGAATAACTTTGTGACACACTGAGTTCCACGCGGGCGGAGCCGCGGGCAACAGCTAGTTTCTTTAATAAAAATGTAAAAAAATCAACTCAAAAGAAACAAAACATAAACTTCTAATACTTTTGAACTTTTCTCACTTTAGTCTATACGCGTAATAGTAAGCAACAATGAATCACATCAAAAATACTGTCACAAACAATAACATTCGTAGTGAAATTTATCAAATTTCAAAATCAGTCTAGCTTAGGTCTAAAACATTAAAATAAGTCTCTCTTACTTTACATTCAGTCTTAAACAAGAAGTCTTTGCTCTATTTATTAAAAACAAACAAATCTCAAATGGCTAATAGGAACTTAAGTAAAATTTACTTACTGAACATTAAAGGTTTTGAAAGACATTTTAAAAATTATTTGGCCTCTACGGCCAATAATAGGTTTAGGCAATTTAGTAATAATATCTTCTTGATGCTTCAGCTCAGATATGTCTTCCAATGCGGGATAAGTGAACATTGTCTGGTCTTCTACTTTAGTCAGTGTTTTTCTTACATATTGGACAACTGGAACACCATCATCTGTTATGCGTAGCACTACTCCAACATAATGTTTCACAGATCGTTTTGAGCAGAATTTAACCAACAGCCAATCGTTTCGAACAACATTTAAATTCGAGTCTTCTGCTTTTTGCGTGTTTTCTTTATCTTCTCTACTCTCATTCTCCATTTCCATGTCTCGCATCCTAGTTTTTTTATTTGTTTTCTTTTCATCGGTCTGCCTATTTATTTCATTGATCTCCTCTTCTCCTTCTTCGTCATCATCTTGCATACAAAGATCTTTGCAATACTGTTCATAGTCTTCATCATCTTCACTTTCATCCTTAATTTCCATTTCTATTTCACTCTCGCTGGATGATTCAGCTCGCACTCTTGCCCTTTTTCTTTTTTAGGACACGTAGTTTTTAACAGTGATTTAGATTTCTGCTTTATTTCTTGTTTTACTTTTGCTTTGGACTTCTTTTCTTGTTTTTGCTTCAACTTTTCAGATTTTTCTACTTCCATTTGCTTACATCTTTTGTAAACATCATCGTGCGTAATTACTTCTGCGCCAGGGGCAATTCTTTTTCTTTTTATCTTATTACTTGTGCCTGCTTTTATATTCATGAGTAATAAATCTTCAAACGTGATCGCCCGGTTCTCGAGAATATGTATCTTAGGCTTTGGATTTTCTGTTAAAGGTAAATTTTTTGAACATCCTGCGAAATCATTCCAATTTTGCTGCCTTTGCTGTGGTGGGCTGTGTGCCTTAGGCTTTGGATTATCTGTCTCAGGTATTTTTTTTGAACATTCTGCTAAATCATTTAAATTATGCTGCCTTTGCTGTGGTTGACTGTGTGCCTGATATATACAATTAATCTTTGCCAAAGTGATGTTAAGTAACAAATCTGGATTGAAACGTCTAATTGTCTGACTATTCTGTTTATCTTGCGTTAAAGGACGTATGACTGTACACTTTGTTTTATCGTCACCAATATGGTTAACGAGTGACGTTGTTGTTTGTTTCCACTCTCGCAAAAGCAATTGATTAAATTTAGATTCTGGAACAATATCTTTGTTTAGTGGGTAAATACCCGCTTTTTTAAACCCAGCTGCACACACTTTAGGATCTATTGCAGTCCAAATTTGGCCAAGAATATTTGCAAACTCTTTTTTTGGTACCAATGTTTAATCGTTGCCACTTTACCTAAACTGCATCCCATCTCCCAAAGCAAATCATGGCTATTTTCGGAACGTGTTATATTTTAGCGGATTTTAAATGTGTTTGTTACCCCTGAAACAGGAAAAGAGGAACATATGTTTCTCTTAACCTGGTATAGCCGTTCCTCTTTCCCACCTTGCCATTTTGAAGGTTATGTTATTATTGACATCGAAAAAGAACTAAAAACACACGTTACAAACAATGTAATACGTAGAAAATAAAGATTAAACGTAATATATACACTTACCATAGCAATAAACCGCAACACTGATGTTTTTAATACTAAAATTAACTTAAACAAGGAACGCCGCGCCGCTAGGTCTTGGTTTCTTTAGCTTGACAACTGATATTTTTTTCTCTTTTGCTCGCTTAGTTGCTGTGTTCCAGCGCCATCTATCCAAGAATATTTGAATTACGCCTAATACTGTTTTATCGACGTAGTGACCATAGCGCTGGGCATTGTAGTTTTCTTTTTACGAGTTACTGTTACTCTTCCCCCAGCGTCCCTCTTACTCCACCTGACCTTAATAAAAGTTTAGTATTAATTAATACTGGAAGTTTAGTAAAGGTAGATTATATTTTAAAAACAGAAGCTGAGATGCCTTTTCAGCTTGGAGTCTATTTCGAGAAGGCCTGTAGATGATTCCAGCACTGCTAAATAGTTGCTCACTAGGTATACTCGCTGGGGGAGCTGATAGGAATCTTTGAGCCAGTACAGATAATTCTTTATACGTATTTCTACCATGAGTCTTCCACCAGTCAAGTGGATTTAGTGATACAGTATTTTTGGAGTTTACTCCTTAAGAAACGATTTGAGTTATGAGGCCCGGTACGGGATTTTATGAGAAGTAAAATCAAGTGTTAACAAAAGTTGAGGCGTTATGTAGAAAGAGAAAAACATATAAATCTGTAGGATTGAACGTGTAAAAGAATGAGATGGAATACATTACACAGCGTATCTCATTCTCGGGGTCTCCTCTGCGCGATACTTCGTAGTCAAACTGTATAGTTGTACTGTGCGTATGTTTGTACGTGTGTATTGCGCGCCTGCGTATTACGAAGTTCTGCCACAACTTGTATACTGCTGCCGAGTACAGGGTATGCATGCTGTATAATAAATGCATATAGTAGCATTTATTATTATTAGTTATTTGGTCGTTGGTTAATAGGGTGCACGGCAGTGTTCAAGCCAAGTTCCACAAAAAATACCCCTTTTGTTTTGTTCATTAAAATTATTTGTTTCCTATTTCTTATAATACTTGGTGCACGGCAGTGCACCTCGCCAAGTTCGAAATTTTAAATAAAGTTTTATTTCGTTTATTATTTATTTGGTCGTTGGTTAATAGGGTGCACGGCAGTGTTCAAGCCAAGTTTATATGAAATACAATTGATAAAAAAATATATACATATTTCAAATTCGAATATTAGCTTCATTAGAGACACGGTAGTGTCTAAGCCAAGTTCCACAAAAAATACCCCTTTTGTTTTGTTCATTAAAATTATTTTTTCGTTTCCTATTTCTTATAATACTTAGTGCACGGCAGTGCACCTCGCCAAGTTCGAAATTTTAAATAAAGTTTTATTTATATTATTTTGTAACGTACTTTATAATATATAAAATATACGCTTTATTGAAGTAATATAAATAATCCGAATAATTACAGATATATGTTTAGATATATCATTTTAGCAGATGCGTTCATTTACCCTTTTTTCTATTCGATATATATATATATATATCATAATTATCGTTCGTAAGGAGTAAACTCCAATCGTGCGTCGTAGCTGACACACACTTTTTTTTTCTTTGACATATTGTTTCAGCATCATTTTTAGGGTTCCGTACCCAAAGGGTAAAACGGGACCCTATTACTGAGACTTCGCTGTCCGTCCGTCCGTCCGTCTGTCACCAGGCTGTATCTCATGAACCGTAATAGTTACACAGTTGAAATTTTTACAGATGATGTATTTCTGTTGCCGCTACAACAACAAATACTAAAAGATAGAATAAAATAAATATTTAAGTGGGTGGCCATACATTCGACGTAAGTTTAGTTACCATTCGGTCCAAGAGATGGCGTTGGGCGTAATATGTGGCTACAATAAAACAATTAAATATTTAAGTGAGGCTTTTATACAACAGACCAAATTTTTTTGGCGTTTTTATACATAATGGTACGGAACCCTTCGTACGCGAGTCCGACTCGCATTTGGCCGGTTTTTAATTTTAATTTAATATCTGAAGAATCTCCAACACCAGGACTTTCTTCTTCATCACCTGAATCCAGCATTGCTTCAAGTTCATTTTGCAGAGTCCAAGCACTGCTTGTTGAGGCCTGTTCTTCGCCTCCTGTTTCCATAGATATTGAAGTTTTTGACCTTTTAGGGGATGGTGAATAAGGTTGATATGCATTACACAGTTTTAGAATCTCAGATTCAACATTTTCTTTTACAACTTCGTTGAAAAATTTAGTCTTATAACGGGGATCCAAAAAGGTAGAAATGTGAACAAAAAATTGTCATTTATGTCGGAAAATTTTGAAAGGATATTTGTTTTTAAAGCAGTAACGAGATTTGTTGCCACCTCGAAGTGATCTGTTTTAATTAATTGATCGTCAAGTTTCCTTGTCAATACGTGAAGCAGCGGAATGACTGAAGATATCAAAGCATTGAAATTGCGTAATTCTCGTGTGCTTTCCTCAAAAGGCCTCAACACATCTACGCAAATTTGTATTATTTTTCATTCTTCAGGTAAAATGGCTGGTATTTCATGGCTGTTACTGTATAAGGTTAATGAATCCTTATTTTTTATAAACCTCTCCATCATGAAAAAAGTACCTACTGTTCCACCTTGTGACACAGTCTTGAAAAACAGATAATTTAGGTTGATTTAGACGTTCTTGAATCGCATTTAATTCTTTTTGTGCAATTGTGGAATGGTTAAAATGATTCGCAATTTTTTTTTATTTTCTGTTTCACATCTATGATACTTTGATGCGATTTTAACCCACTTTTAACACATAATTGCAGTTTATGTGCTGTACAATCTATATCCTGAAATTGCGATATAGCCATAGCTCTTTTCATATTTGACCCTTCGTCTCTGATAATACATTGCACTTGATCTCTATCTATACCCCATTTTTCTAACATACATTCATATTTTTGGGCAATAGGTGAACATTTAAGAATTATAGCTTTGCGTTCAAAATTTTCATTAATTCCATGACACGTTAAACTCAATAAAGAAACGTTTGAGCTTGGGTCTGTCCAAATGTCACTTGTAAAAGTCATGTGTTTAAATTGTTTTATATTTTTTTTAACTTCAACAGCAACTTTCTCGTATAAATCATTACATACATAATTTGTAAAAAAACTACGACCCCTTAAGTTATATTTTGGCATAATCGCTGACATGAGTCTTCTAAAGCCAATACCTTCCACAAATTGAAAGGATAAATCCTGAACGGCAATCATCTCGGCGATCAATTTGTCAATCATTACCTACGCTCTTCGGGTTATCTTTGACATATTGTTTATCCGATCGTAATGCTTGTTCCAAAGATAACTGCTTTTTTGCTTTTTCAATGGGTGTTGGTATTTTATCTAAAAATAAAAATATACATTTTAAAATTGTTCAAAAGCAAATAATGACTAGAGATAGAGACTAGAGACTTTTGTGTTATTGACTGACAACTGAGGAATTTCAAGAAAAGTAGTTAATTACTCTCAAACTCAAGTGGGGACTCCCAACTTTCAAAGAAAAGTTTTCTAAAGCTAACGATTCAAAACTTTTTGAAAGTTAACAAATCGTTATAAAAACAATAAATACTTACGTGAAAAGTCTCTATGGCGATCAATTGTAACACACTTTAAAATAAGGCTGTAAATCGATCGATCGATCCATGATAATTTTCAATTTTTAACTAAATATTGTCTGGCCGAAAATTGTTTTAGCCAGTCATCACACACTCGCGATGTAGTTATTAATTATTGGCTATAAAATAGTTTTCATCGTGAGTGAAGGTCGTTCTTAACTTGTAGGGGAAGTGCGCCCAAAGCGGGCACCTTAAGTTTAAGCGAGAAAAAAATATATATAAATACATAGATGAATAATACTTTTAATGCTATTCCATGCTTAATTTATTGTAGTTTCATACCCAACATATAAATTAGGTACTCATATGTGTCATAAATAACAAATAATATCAAAAATACGAAACTCTTTCGAAAGCTCACTTTGCCCGGAGGCTGGCCTAAAGTGGGCATGAGCATTAGGGCAAAATGGGCACGTACCGGGTAAAGCGAGCATGCATCTATTTTTATTATATATTGGACAGATAAGAAGAAATAAATTTATGAAAACATCAGGAAGGCAGTAATAATCAATCTTTATTGCACAATACTATAATCAGGGACATTGTTTTGGTATAAACTTACTTACTTTGAACACAATAATTAATGTTACTTATTAACTTTATCGTAATTTTAAAATCAACATTCTTATGATTAATCAGTCGTCATTAGTAAATTTGTAGTCTTTTCTTGCATATATTATTACAAAATTCAAATAAAATTATCTTATTTTTGAAACACACAGTAATAATGAATCTTTATTGCACAATTAGTAGGATGCCATAATCAGGAACATTATATGAACTTACTTTGAACACAACAATTAATGTTACTTATTAGCTTTATCTTAATTCTAAAATCAAAATTCTTATGATTAATCAGTCATTATTAGTAAATTTGCAGTCTTTTCTTACATACATACATAATAACAAAATTCAAATAAAATTATCTTAAATTTGTAACAAACTTCTTAGTAGTTTTATAAAAATTTTACAAAATCAAAAAGAGTATTATGGATAATAGACTTTATAGTACTAACAAAGGAACTTAAAATTTCGCCTTTCAAAAATAGAATAATTAAAAACTACTACATAATTATGTATGTAGACTTTCCTCCTTTGACGCATCCAATGAAAGGTGTTAGATCTCTTGACAATAATCACAGTAAAAAGACCCAATTCCGGAGTAAGATGTGCACTTATCATGAGCCCACATTTTACAATCATCGCATTGGATCCAGTCTTCTGTAGGAGGATCCACATATTGCTCGCTGCATACAAGACATAGGTATGTACTATTATTCTCTTTTGAATTTGATGTGTATTTTGGTTTCTTAGTACTTTTTTTCAGATTTTTAGTAACTCCTTTAAGTTTTTCTTTGGTAGGTTTCTTTTTCTTCAATAGTTTACTTCTTTGGTGTTCTTTAATTGGTGTACTTGTTAAAATTTCAGCTCTTTGAGCTTGTCTTTGTCGGTTTGTCTTATTTGGACATACTTTTGGTAACGGTCTGATAGCTATAGGAGTGAAATGAATCGTACTTGAGCATGGTATATTGTCTAGCTTAATAGGTGTGACAGCATGACTTATATCGTTCAAAGGATCACGTTTAACAGGTGTCGTTGGCGTTAAATTTATCCTAGTATTCGGTATAGGAGCCACTTTTTCGGTGGATGACTCTGGAGGTTCATCTAAAGGTACGTCTACGATAGGAGCATTTACCAGGGATTCTTTGGATGGAACAGAAACTACCGTTGATGTTAATGAGCCTGCCGGTGGAGATAACATATCAAAATGTACCAAAATCTGATCAAGTGTTGAGGAAGATGGTGTTCTATCTGGGTTATTTATCCTAGTATACGGTATAGGAGCCACTTTGGCGGTGGATGACTCTGGACGTTCATCCAAAGGTACGTCTACGATGGGTGCATTTACAAGAGATTCTTTAGATGGAACAGAAACTACCGTTGAAGTTAATGAGCCTGCCGATGCAGATAACATATCAAAATGTACCAGAATCTGATCAAGTGTCGAGGGAGATGGTGTTCTGTCTGGGTCTACTTCTTTTGATAGGGTTTTTTCAAGGTGATCGTTTTTCTGGTTTAAGGGTTTGTCTGTGACGGTAGCTGGATCAAACTCTGACTCGTCAAAAATATATCTATCTGTAGGATAAATACCAGTGCTCTTAAAACCTTTAACTGCGTTCTGTGGTGTAGCAGCTTTCATATATGCACTTGAGAACAGACCTGCAATATCGTTTTGATTTATGATTCGCCCAGCATGAGCTTTCTGGAACTGAGCAACTGCCTGTTCAAAGTATATTTTCAAAGGCCCATAAACACAGTAGTCCAAAGGCTGCATTCTGTGCGTTGTATGTGGTGCCAAAGATATGAAGATCACATTATGTGCAGTGGCGAATTCCAAAGCGGGTAAATATTTGTGAGATTCGTGATTATCCAACACGAGAATAACCTTTTTATCCGATGTTGGTCGGACAGTGTCAATAAAGAATCTCAGCCAATCCAAGAATGCCGGTCCATTGATCCATCCATTATCTGTGCAGGTTCCTTGGGTCCCCGGTGGTGCCCCATCTAGTAACCGTGAGTTCATTTTCTTACGAGCAAAGATCATAAATGGTGGTATAAACGATCCAGCCGCATTGCAACAGCAGATGACAGTGGTAGTTCGCCCTCTTTCACTACTTGCAATCAAACCAACTTGGCGTTTCCCAACTTTTGTCAATACTCGGGGTGGCTTGTTGGATGAAGTTTGTACCCCTGTTTCATCCATATTATAAAGACGAGTAGCATCCATGTCATGCTTTTGTATTTGTTCTTCCAGTAGATCAAAAAATCTGTAGACTTGGGGCTTGTTAAAGCCTCTTGCTCTAGCAATGGAAGTTGGTTCTGGTTTTCTCAGGGTCAATTCCGGGTGTCTTCTAATAAAGCCTCTATACCAATCATTTCCAGCAGTACCATCTTTGAATGGGTGTGGGATGCGGTTTTTTTCAGCGTATTGAAAGACAAGTACTAGAAATTCTTCTTTGGATAAACCGTAAAACACACTATCCATTTGCAAAACATAATCTAACAGTTCTTCTTCTTGTTGTTCATTGAAAACCGTAACAAACCTTCCCAACTTCTTTGTGCAAGAACCTGATTTTAGATGTCGCTGCAAAGTGGCCCGTGGAATGCCATATTTTGTAGCCGTAGGTTTTATAGCCTTTTTCAGTTCAGTTACCTCCTGTATCGCTTTTTTCATCGCACTTTCACTCCAAAGAGCTTGGTTTGATTTTCTTTTATATTTATTCACCATCTTAAAAGAAAAAAAAACAAGAATAGGTTAAAATAACACAGTAATAATTTTAATAAAACAATAAATTTGCGACATTCAATGCAATTAATAGCGGGCATAGCGTGCAGGATCATGAGGGCATAGTGGGCATGCTTGCTTTGCCCTGCTCGCTTTGCCTTTTGTGTCACGCGCACGTTTTTGTCCGGCCTAACCTAAAATTTATGTTTATATTTAAAAGCAAATATGATTAAATTAAAGTAAAATAAAGCCAATACACAAGTTATATATTAATAATAACATTGATCACTTAAAATTAGACAAAACACAATCTACATACCTTGCTTTTTTTGCATAAAAACTTCAAAATTCTATTTTATTTTACACGAGCCGTAGCGTTCGTCCGAGGTACAACCGACGACTGCCGCGGAGAGCGGCGGGGCGGGAGGTAACGTCTATGAGACGCGAGACCACATCGAGTTCGTTTAGGCTGATTCCGTTTAGGGTGCCCGCTTTAGGCAGGTGCTCGCTTTGGGCGCACTTCCCCTATTAGACTACTAGGCCTAGGCCTTGAAAAGCCTACGAAGATAAAATATGCACCATTTATCTATTTTAATTGATTAGAATAAAAGCAATACACCTGTAAAAACCGCGTTTAATTTTGTGCAGTAGTTTTTGCGCGATGTGCGTAAAAAGTGAAGTACCTACCTATCATTGAGATACGATGTACTAAAGTACTAGTACCTCAATGGTACCTATTCATCTTATTTAACACTTAGATACCTAAACTAGCGGCACGCTATGATGGCCGGTTTGACGTTTGTCCGCTCATGAAGTTCCGTATTAATTGATAACGACTTTGAAGGAAATAATTGTATTACTTTATTGACGATAGTGATGTGCAGAGATTCATAAATTTTATCGAATGTAGTTTTAGGTTTAGGACTCAAAATTTATTTATTAAATTGATTTCTAAAATGTATACAAGTGTAGAAAAATCAGTTTTCACCATTTAAGGGGTGAATGTACTTGTGAATATGAACAATTTTCACTATGTGGACAAACCTCTGAAATCGCAAAAAAATATCAGCTGTTTCATACAAAAGGTAAAATTTTTATTTTTATATGATATATACCACAACTCGGCATTTGGTTTTCTAAATTGAAAATTTTTAAAAATGGAATCTAATACGATCGTCACATAGGATCGCTGGCTAGCACAACTACTACCTCCGGCAAACTCGCGTCAATGCTCAATGCAAAACAAAGCAGTTTCGAATTGACGTTGCTTCGAAAAGTATAAACTGTCAGTGCAATGCGATTGTGATATAGTTTTGACCTGGCTTTGGATTTCAAATATTGATACTGCATTACTGTTGACCCTTGCTCGTTAATTTGGACTCTGTTCAAGCCCTTTGTTGTGGATTTCGTCGATATGACCGAACGAACATTCCACATCACTGTTGTAATGTGTCAAACCGGCCATCATAGCGTGCCGCTAGTGTACATTACACACAAACCTAATAAACGAAAAAGATAACCTACTTACCTTCTTGGAGTTTAGCATCAGATTGTTGGTTTTCGAGCTCATTACTTAAAAAACAAGTATATTCTTCAGGATGCTTAAACTTCAAATGATTTTTCAATGAGGTATTTGTTGTACGTCCTTTACGAGAGTAATCTTTTTTACAAATACTTACTACACTGTGCAGTATCTTTGTTTACTAACAAGAAATAAGTACTTCCAAATTGCACTTTTAAGTGTAGGAGGCATTATAAATTGAATACTTAATTTAACTTTGGTGAATAGTCATCAAAACGAAACTATGTTTCCAAAACGATCAAAATAGACTACAGGCCCATGTCGAAAATGGATGGGTCATACGAACCACCAGGTGATGTATATAGGACGATATAAGAGCACAAAATAATAAGATTCAGCACTATGCCGTCACTTGTAAGCTGTCCAACTGAGTGCTGGTGAGAATTCAAAAGTGCAGGTAGAGGGAGTACATTTTGGTCATAGGATTTTGTACGGCATTTTCACCATCGATAGATCCATGAAAAATAATAAGAAAGCGCGCAGTCCCGTAAAAAAATGGTGCGCCACAAAGTCGGTAATTTTTTTTTATTTTTTGTCAATTCCAGGGTAAATTTGGTCATTTGATTCTGTACGGCATCAGTGTCATACTGTTTCAATACAGCTTCTAATCCATTATTCCGCAACGCCCTACAAAAATCATGCGACAAGGGGAAAAAATCGAGGGTTGCAACCCCCTCTATTTCCGTGGTCCGGGGGGTGATTTGAAAAAGTACGGCTTCGGTTCCAAAACATTATCTAGCACTCAAAAGTACTATTAAAAATAATGCCGTCAAAAAGTTATACAAATAATGTCTTAATTTGTAGTCCTGGCCCCAAAAAGAATGGGGAAGGGTGAATTTTTTTTAAAAAGTTTGAAAACGTCGAATATCTCTGAAACGGAAGGACTTTTACTGAACATACCATGTATTTATCTAAACCGGCATGATGCCCTCTACACGTAGGTACCAATAAATCATGCAAATAACAGATGGACGTAAACTTTCACCAGAATAGCACCTCTTTATGCCTGGCCGCCAAGTTGCGGCCTTTGCGGCTATGTGCCTAATGGCACACCCGACTTTTTAGGACCTCTAGGTGTAGGTATATCTTGAGCTTGGAGTATATTTTCTATAAATTAATAACAGATGCATGTAAGTTCTCCCCAGAAAGTCATTTTTTTTTTCGTTAATTAAACATACTAGCGGCCATTTTTCGATAGGCACACCAGGCAAACCATATTGTTCGTTGCCTGATTGTACATAAAAAAATGATTTTAATCAAATACTCGATGCATGTAATAAAAGTGTTATTATATATTTATTAATATTTACTTAGTATATTTGAAATTATATTGTAGGTAAATGAAAAATATTAAACACCGGTGCATACATACACACAGAAAGCAAATAAAAGGCGCTTAACATTTAAAAATGTAGGAGAAAATTGATATTAATTAATTATTGATTGTTCCTGTAGTAACTTTCACATGACTTATAGTCTTTTAAATAGCGATTTTATTAATTATAAAAAATGATTTTATTCTGATTAAGTAATATTTCTTTGAAATCGAATCATTATGCGTCCAGGTTGAATCATTATTTTTGTACTAATAAAAAACTGTAACACTGAAAATGACATTTTAAGTAGGTAGGTAGTATTAATCACTAAATATTGTATTTGTAATAATGGCTTTATTTTATACAACTTTACAATCTTTACATTGACAACAGCGCGGGAAGTCTAGCGGTCGCGCGTCCACTAGTGATGTCGGTATCACCGTAGTGTTGCACATTATCGGCTATTACGATATTCCATCTAACAGTTCGGCCATCCTGGCAATCCTTCGGCCTCGAAGGATACTCTCATTGATGTAAGCAACAACATTGTAGAATCTTATTATGCTTCATGACCGCAACTTCAATTTAGTAACTTCAGCTTCTTGCAATAACAATTCAATTTGCATTATATCATATATGTTACTTCATCATCATCATCTCAACCCATCACAGCCCACTATTGAGCACGAATCTCTTGTCAGAATGAGAAGGCTATAATTACCATAGCGTAGATATAATTCACATATAGCATATGTGTTACTTAGCTCCACGTGGCTTCATTGTACACATACCCCATGCGATAGTTAATTAGAACCCTTTTCACGGCCAGTTGTAGTTACTCTTTTTTTTTTTTTTGTTTGTGTCTTTTTCCTTCCTTTTATTAGTTGTAGGCATTCAAGCCATAGCTTTTTGCAGTTACTGTAAGCATGAGCCCCTTCACGGCATTTCTGCGCATCCGCTCTTAATGGCACTGTAATGAAGAGGTTCTCCTGAACAATATAATGTGCATCTAGGGTCTAGATATCACGAGTAGTATAGGTAATACTCCATCCAAAGTAACATGTTAGTTACACAAGCACTGGATAATGTTAATATGAGCATATTTAAGCACTCTTAACTTATCTTTTAAACTTTAAGGCCAGTCATTATGCACTTTGTAACTTTTCAAGCGTCTTTTCCTCAGTTGAATTTAGGTTATCAACACAAGTCACGAATTTTATATTATACATCTCGCCAAGCTTTACAATACATATAGGCACGTAAGTTCTATGTCACTTCTGAATTATTAATCACTAAATATTGTATTTGTAATAATGGCTTTATTTTATACAACTTTACAATCTTTACATTGACAACAGCGCGGGAAGTCTAGCGGTCGCGCGTCCACTAGTGATGTGGGTATCACCGTAGTGTTGCACATTATCGGCTATTACGATATTCCATCTAACAGTAGGTACTGCATGGAATCAAAAGTCGGAATATGGGTTAAATGCGAAAGGAATAATCTATTAAAATAATCAAAACATCATTTATTAATCATTCGATAAATCACTGTAATTGAAAAACTTGTAACATTATTCCGTAAAATGACTAGGTATTTCAAATCATGGAGACTATAGTTGAGTCGCCGAGCATATGGAATGAGGGTAACCGCGTGTGAATTTTCCGCTAGAGGCGCTAGTGAAAAGGGAGGTCTGTCTGTCACTTTTCGTTTGTCTGAATTTCATTTGTCACTGTTTATGTATCATTATGTATGGGCGGGCTTTGACAGCATGACCGCCCTCTGCAGTGGCGCCAACTGGTGAGCACAAAAACGGTTACCCTCATTGATACCTACTCCCCGCGAAACCCAAACTTATTACCTGTTAACGTGTCAGAAAAATTTACTGAGGACATTTTTAGATAACGCCGTCAATCTTACATGTACCTTAATTTCATTGGCGGAACGCTGGCTTTTGTGTGCCATGCAATAATAACGAATTCCAGATCGAATTCAAACGGAGGAGTATAGAGATTAGCATTCTGTGCTACAAACAGGGAGAACCGTTTGGTCTCACAGGGGAGAATATTATTCGAAAAAGTGTCCAGGGGGCTTAGCACCAGTTTTACGTGACATAACGCGCTCGCTACGTAACTGCGTCTGCGTACGCGTATTTACGTCTGCCAGGTGGCTCTGCTTCAATTCCATACAAATTTTAACTAACTCGCATTTACGTAGCGAGTGCGTCATGTCACGTAAAACTCGTACTAGGCCCCAACTGTAAACATAATTAACAGTCTAAAAACCCTGCACAGCACCGTGAACGTTGCTACCGGTCCGAGGCAGTGGTCCAACTGCTCCGTCCAGCTAGTTGGACCATGGGTCTCTACTAGGGGCAGGTGTCCAGCGCTACAGGATTTGAATTGAACTTAGCAGTTGTAGCATACAAGTCGAGGAACTGATTTTATTTATAATGGCTAGAGTCCTACGTCGTTAAAACCTTAAGTATTCCCGTTGTCTAAAATAGTTTATCTACATATTAAATTAAATTATCTTCTTGCTTCATGCCACCGTTATTTAGCGCTTTTGTACGACCACTTAAATACCTATACGGAGGCGTTTCCCCTTGTAGCTATTCTCTATGGTATAAGGATATTACGAGTAGGTACTACCATCGTGCTTGCGAGCTTTCCATAGGTTCCTACCGATACATTAGAAGTAAACACCACATTAGTTCATATACCCACATTTTTATTAAAATAACAGCGTAACAAATTGCACCTAAAATTAATTGTTATAAAATATAATATTATCAACAATAAAACTGTCAGTAGAAACTTTTAATAAACTAAAATTGTAACTGATTTTATTTAAGTCGATAAATGTATTAAAATACTGTAGATAATAATTAATTTGTTTACATTAAAACTCTTAAAAAACAGCAATATAAAAAATTACAATATATTACGTTAAACGTAAGTACAAAACATTTTTGGTAAAATAAAAATATTTTGGAAAAATGAAAATTGTAACTGATAACAAGTTTAAAATAATAATGTGTATCTAATGCTGTTTAAGTCATAAATAAATACTTATCTAAAACATAAATTCCGGAAATGAGTGAAAAAACACGTGATTGAGTGTAGTCTGTCATGAATACCTTAAAATAAAGTAACAATAAACAAGAATATTGCACGGAAAAAGTATTACAATTAACTATTACTTAATAATAATAACATTAGCTTAGCATATTTCTTCAAAAGCGATAAATATCACTAACACTATCACATTTAAGTATATATTTTTGTTTTTATCGTTTAATACGTCAATGACGGAAAAGTCCACTACCTAATAAAATATACTTTTACTAGTAGTATTATTAAATATGTTTTACAAGTTATTTATTACTACGATACACTTGCAGCTCATCGGCTGGATTATTAATGTTATTTAAACGCCTAATATAAATAAATAATAGGTAGGTAACTTGTAAACATGATATTATTACTAATAGTCTAATGTACTTACAATTATAAAATTATTAAATAGAATTAATTATGTCTACAAATACATTTTCATAATAATGTTGTGTTTATCATAATTATTATGTACGAGAAATGACTGATTGAATTTCATCATTCAGAAATATTTATTTATAAATAGTTGTGAAATATAGACAATAAGAGGACCCACACCCAGCTATGGTTTTGTTAACTATTTTGAATATGTTTTAAATACTTCATAACTTGAATATGAGAAAAGATGATCTTTCGTCAAATATAAATAATTGAGGTAAATAAAAATAAAAAAGCTTTGTACTTAAATATTGAATTAAACATAAAATAATCGAAATAACATTTTACTGTTAATCTACGAACTTCTACAATCGCAAAGCAAAGCAAATCGTAGTCATTTTTATGACCCGATAAAATCTAATGTTGGAAGTACGTGATTATATTTTTTTCTACACTACTCGCTACTTCTGCAACATCCAATTGCTTCACGAATTCACGATTGTTTAAAATTGAGGGATATCGAGCATTCCTTTCAATACCTACTATTTTTTTAAAGCTTGAAGGGCTGACGAAAAAGCGGACGAGCCACCTGATGGTAAGTGGTCATCGTAGCCTATGGACACCAGTAACACCAGGGGCGTCACCTGTGCAACGCCGGCCCTGAAGGAGTGCTCTCTAAGTCTCTAACTCTACTACCTTTTTAAACATCATAATGATTG
The DNA here is from genome assembly GCA_905404135.1 of Hesperia comma. Taxonomy (NCBI): domain Eukaryota; kingdom Metazoa; phylum Arthropoda; class Insecta; order Lepidoptera; family Hesperiidae; genus Hesperia; species Hesperia comma. The sequence goes on along the minus strand of FR990015.1, from coordinate 15,910,735 downwards.
TGATTTATCAGTCCTCAATTCCTTATCCCTTGTATCAAATGAACATTGAACAATCGTGTATCTTAACATCTTAAATCTTAATTTAAAAGCTCAGAAAAATCTACAATTACTAAAGGACGCGGCGACGCATCATTCTTAATTAGGTATGAACTGTATTAACTGCAAGTGGAAAATGGTCATTTTAATTACAATTTCCATTGTAATGTAAGTATAGAGACAATATTATTTTTGAACGTTCAGATAATATGCAACAGTATGGGACAATTTCTGCCATAGCATTCTTAATTATTTGCGCAGCCATACGCAAATAGTAAAGAAATAAATGCCTTTTCCGGTTTCACCAGTTCAGATTTTTCTAGTTTCTTATTTCTTATTGATTAAAAAAATAATCTAATGACACGTACCTACGTAGGTACTATTTTCAAATTTTCACTTTGACTGGCACTTAGGTATATGCAAATGTTATGTTTACTTATGTGTGTAGTTTAGAGTAGAAAATTAAAACAAAACCTAGAGAAAACATAATGATTAGTATAATGATACCAAATACATACGTCGTAACAGGAACAAAATATTTGATTCATATTTTAGTCGTTTTGTGGGATCTCATCTATATCTATCTTCTTCTATCTATATCTATCTATACTTATAATAAATCTGTAGAGAGGTCAATTCTGTACATTAAATATATTTCCAAAATAACTATCAGGGGGTGATTAGGGATCGATACTGATGCCAAAAATGCAATCAGTAAAATTTTTGTCTGTCTGTCTGTCTGTCTGTCTGTCTGTCGGATGTATAACCGTTATAGAAACAAAAACTACTCGACGGATTTTAACGAAACTTGGTACAATCATTTTTCATACTCCCGCGCTGGTTATAGTATACTTTTCATCACGCTACAATCAATAGGAGCAGAGCAGTGAAGGGAAATGTTGGGGAAACGGGAGAAGTTACTCCATTTTTTAAGCTTCCGTCGCGTGTGCAACCTTAATGGTTAAAGCTACACAGAAATCATGTATGACGGAAATGTTCTCCTTAAAATTATATAAAAAATATTCCACGACAGCATATGTCTATCTTTTATGGTTGACTCACAATAACACGTGTAACTTCCGATAGCTTAGCAGTTCGAAGCTTTCTGATTAAGTATACCTATATTTTATCTACTCTCACGTTTATGACACTTAAGTGGGTGAAATAAAGGGGTGAAGTTTAAACGAAATTCACGCGGGCGAAGCCGCTGGCAAAAGCTAGTGCATCAATAAAATTATATGATTATGCATCAAATTCCATAAAACGACTTACCTAACCAATAACTGATTTGATAACTATTTTCACTTAAGTATGTATTGTTGTGAGTCTAGTCGTAAATTTCGCTTTTTATTACGATTCACTCACAAACTGAAAAGTTGCCAGTTTAAAAAATGCGTATATGTAGGTACGTGTATGATTTCTTCATGTGGCAGGTGACTAGAGAGGTTTCCCGTATTGAACTGAAGGTTGCTGTCAGAGATCAAGGCGCATACAGAGAAATAGCCCAACAGTGCCACAAACTTATCTGACCCGGTAAGAGGAGCGCTACTGTCTTTGTCTTTGTCTTTGTCTGACAACAGTATAACATTTGTTTGCCATTCATTCCAATTTTTGCCACGGGGTCAGATAAGTTTGTGGCACTGTATATCACTTGATGATAGTCAATTTTGTCGTAGCTAATCTCTACCACTAAATTCGATTTCTAAATAGCATTCTAATTTCTACGTTCCTATAATTGAATTATGATTAAACATCAAAAAGTTGAATTAATTATGATAATCTCTAAATTTATTACGCTAAAAACTTTTCTAAATAGATAGGTAGGTACCTACTAACGTTTTAAAACAGTTTATAATAAATTGGCTAACGACATCGCATTTAGCTAAATATTATTATAAATTAAATTATAAAATGTATCTATTATTAATTATTCATAAAATTACATATATTCGACGAAAGATATGTATAAAAGTAATGTATTAATTATGACGATAGTTCTTATAATGATTCTATGAATTTCATGCACATAAACTATCAAAGCATTATTTTACAAAAGTAGAACAAATAAATAAGATAAGCTATGGATTGAGATTATGATGACAGAGATTATATATTTGAATTAGTAAAGTAATAGTTTCTAGAATTTATTACATTTTCAAAAATATGTCATTTTTTGGTCCTTTTCTCCAAAATTCATTTAGTTAAATAAAGAAAAATTCTTTAAAATGTATGAATTATAATAAATGTTTAAATTATTGTCAATTTTTTATTATTTTTTTAAATAGTAAAACCGTATACAGATTCCCCAGGTGACACAAGGGGGCATAGATAAGGCCATTACCTATTCCGCAATTAAACACAAACAAATTTATTAATTCCTAAGCTTGTAAGCTTAAATTCTCAATGGGCAATAAATATAAAAATTCGAAAATCCTTGAAATTCCCTTTTTATTGTCTAGGGCAAATTTGCGCTAAATATGAAAATATTGTCAGAAGTCACTTGAAATATAATACATACAATAAACTATACAAGATCGCAATGTATAAGTATTTATATTTAGCGTTAATAAATGAAACTTAAAGAGAAAGTCTCGTAGCTATTAAGCTTAAGGTCTTCATTCACCGAAATTTAAAAAGCTGTATGAACCCATGAACTGTAAATGACTTTGTAATTGATTATGAAACTAGATGGCGCTGTACCCTGAGATTTACAAAAATAGGTATGTATTATTATTATTTAAGAACTAGTGAAAAATTAAATGTGAAATTATTGTTTAAGTCGAGTTTGACAAAATTGGTCAGAATTTTGATACCTACCTTGTATATTGTCTACATTGAAGTCATTAAATTTTTTAAGATAGACAAAACGTCACTTAACGATATAATTTATTTCTCTACAGTATATGTCATGATTATTTATTGTGTAAATAAGAAGTAAACACTCACTCACAAAGATATTTTTATAGTTCTTGATGAAAATCATGGCTAAAATTTTCTAGTGTCCCTAAATTAAATACATAATTTTAATGTCAATCTGAATATTCAAATGTCAGTGGGTAAACATTTTGAAATATTTATCTATGTATATTTTAAAAATTTGCCACGATTTTCAACAAGATTTTTTTTCATCAAAATTTTTGACAATTTAAATAGGTACATACAATTAAATCTATTAGCAAAAATACAGCGAGATAGGAATTCGAAAAACTCTAATATTTTTTAAAGGTTAAGTATTTGTAAGTATATTCAAAGATAATATATTTTTGTAATAAGTAGATATACCTAATTAATCTAGGCAACTTTCATACCTTTGGCACACAGTCACTTCCTTTGTCACATTTTAGGTACATTTTAAAAATCGGGCGGGTTCAAAGATGGCGGCAATATGGTAGGCTTATTCCTCTTCGTCATTTTGATAACTCACATAGCGAACTGAAGATTTTTCGCCTACTATAAGGCTCTGAAATTAATATTGTTGAATATTTTTAATAGGTAAAGACGATTGAGCGTCGCCGTACAATGAAAAAAAAAAAAAACAAGGCAACAATATCAAGCATGTGTGCGTGCAGGCGATTTTTTACACGTTCGTCTATTGTCTATGTGTGCGTGATCAATCATACAATGATATAAAATTGTGGCCAACAGTTGGCCACAATTTTTTGACACGTTTGCGCGGCTTCGATGTTCCATCTAGACATTAGATCATCAAAGGATAAAACCTTAATTAAATTAAATTGATCACGTTCATACTATATAGCAATATCAAACACAAAACAGATGCGACAGATTAAAAAAAATCGGCCAAGTGCGAGTTGGACTCGCACACGAAGGGTTCCGTACCATTATGTATAAAAACGCCAAAAAAATCTGGTCTGTTGTATGAAACCTTCACTTTAAATATTTACTTTAGTTTTTGTAGCCACAAGCAACGCCATCTCTTGGACCGCAAGGTAACTAAATTATAGCTTAGGCGTCGAAGCCATATTTCGACTAAAATATTTATTTTATTCAGTGTTTTAGTATTTGTTGTTGTAGCGGCAACAGAAATACATCATCTGTGAAAATTTCAACTGTGTAACTATTACGGTTCATGAGATACAGCCTGGTGACAGACGGACGGACGGACGGACGGACAGCGAAGTCTCAGTAATAGGGTCCCGTTTTACCCTTTGGGTACGGAACCCTAAAAACGGCATTAATAAATTATTTCAGAGAAATCTAATCTTATGCTACGGCTACATCGGCGTCTTAACGAGTTGTTTAACGCGCTAAATTAATGAATTTAAAAGAAATTAGACTTGACAAACTTATGAATTATTCTTATTTTTAATAAATTGTGATAATAAAAACCTGTTACTAAGGCTATATTCTCTCTTTATTCTTTTAAGGTTCTCACCTGCTTTTCATCCCGTGCTGGTGGCGAACGCAGCAGCAGGAGGAATGGCGCGTACGCGAAGTTGAGTATAGCAATCATAACAAGCATCCACTCGAAGCCGATGCTGTTGACCAGAGCGCCAGAAAACGCAGGTCCTACATGTTTTATTTGAGAATAATTAATAAAAAATATAAGATTCACGGACCATCTTTTTCATCATCATTAAATCATTATCAATACAAATTATTACCATTACGAAATTAGTCACTACTTTCTTTTATATAAATATCTGCCAAGAGAGCACACACACAAGCCCTTCCGATAAGTGATCACATAAGGCATGTCATAAACAGCTTATGCGTTGCTGTTCAGAAAAAAGAAAAAGATTTCACAAGCTTTCGCAAGCAGCTCGAAAGCTGCTAGCAGGAAAATTGTAATGGTTCTTAGGCCTTTGCCTCGACTCTTGCGGGGCGGCAGCGGTGGCGGCGCGGGAGCGGCAGGATCTTATGCATACATACAATCAAATGAACCGGCCTTTGAAAACAGCGGAGCGGCGGCGGTGCGGGCGCGGGTAACGAGCGGTGCGCTATAGTCAAGCGGTGACCGCGTTGGCATTGTAGTGTTGTACAATTTATTTTAGTTACGTGTCGAAATCTATGGTCGAAATCTCCTCGAACGTGCTAGAATAGAACTAATTATTGCGGGAATTTTTGAGAGGACATCGATACGGAACAGGAAAGATGTGAACAATAAAAATAGAAGAGTAATTATCCAGTTATGGGAAGAAATTAAAAAGAACTTTTATTTTCCTTGTCCTATAGTAGGTATTTAGGTACTTCTTCTTTTGACCACAATAAATTGAGTGTTAGACATAAATTTGAATCAAAAAGATGTTGTCGCCGTTGTTCAGACATTTCGCTCGCGAATAAAAACAAAACAAAAACAAATATCTCGGAACACAACACTACGCCGCTTGAGTGCCGCGCGAACAGTCCGTTTAGTTGGGATCGAGAACACGGATGCGTTGCCCGCCCCGCCGCCGGTGCCCGCAAGATTCGAGGCAGAGGCCTTTCAAAGATCAGCTTTTCGATTACAAAATATCCAAGAACCCTGATTGAAAACTTACTTTTGTTTGATAGTAAGTACTATCGGTTCACACTCACCCACAGCGTATCCGAGACAGAAAGCCGTGTCTCCGATAGCGTACACGGATCCATAGACTGCAGCATGACGGATGTCCACCAGGAAACCTAGCTCCGGCATCATTGACGAGTCTACCATGCCGATAGCGAAACCCAGGCCGGCGTTCGGGATAATCAGGTGTTCCAATTTCCGTGCCATCGGGATCTGGAGACAAAATTATATCGTCAAAGAAAACGATAAAGAAAAATCCCTACTGTTAGTTATTATAGGAGCAATGATAACCCATGTGCCGCAATTGATACCATGCCGAATAGCCCCGTTCAAAGCGTCTTGAATTTGAGGCCCAGCGAGCTGGACATTTTAGACATACTGTCTCAGTCTGTCTTGCTTGTATGGCCTTGTCTTGCGTGTGTGTCCACGGCAATCGCGACACAAGGAATCCTAGGGTTGGGCTATGACATAACATACCTAATATTGCTTTTACCTATATACCCAATTTCCAAATAAAAAATCCTTTGTACATACGTATTGGCTCTGTTACTTTTTTGTTATAATATTAAGACAAATAATGTCTGACCCTAAATCCCTATGTATATACATAGCTCATAGTCTATAATTTTTAAACATCCATAGAATCTTACCAGAATGAGACAGAGGCCAATGATTACTAGTCCAGAGCACGCAGCGAGCCAGCGACCCATCTTGTGACCGAGCGGCCCAAAGAGATTTGTACCTGAACAATAAATATCCATGGTGAGTATTATGATAGATCGCCAAACTTATTATTTTATATCAAGAATATATGACACAATATTTTTATCTGGGGACACGGGAGTGCGGCACTCCCTTTGTATCTCGAAGCTTTTCGTCGTTTTTTCCCCAACTTTAAAGGATTTTAATACGGCAAACACTACGGCATAGAGCAGCCCGCAGCTAATATACGTACAGATTAGCGCTCTGAATATCTTAATTACTCTGCGACAACAAGCGACGGCGCTGATTGCTTAGGCCAACTGCAGAAATAAGTATAAAATTTTGTTATTTAGTGAAAAGCGTAATTGAAAAGAAAATTGTATTTAAGGCTCGCGTTGTTATATTTATTTAAAATTAGCCGGGTTCACACCATTGTTCACACAGAGCGAGCAGCCTCGCGAGGCAATTGCCGCGCGAGGAATCTGTCCCCGAACGATGCGATGTCTGAAACGATGACACCGAGGCTGCCGCGCGCGGCCAGTCCGAGCCATGATTATTACGCTCGAACGAAGCACGAAACAATGTGTGGACGAGGCTAATCATTATGATAATTTATGTACTTATAACGGGGAGTGGAGTACAAGGGAGACATGAATAGCAAAACTTCAACCCACCGATCAAGTAGCAGATGCTGGCAGGTAAGAAGGCTACGCCCTGCTGCCAACGCCGTGCCTCCATAGTGTCTGCCATCCAGATTGGCAAGCTCGGTTCCAGCATCGCAATGCCTACGTTAGCGAATGTTATTGCTCCTAGAATTGGAAAGAAATCAGTTTTTACCGTACAGTATTTGCAATTTCATCTTTGTGTTCGGAACACGTAAAAATATTTCAAGGCTGATAAAATTACTGCTTGCTAACTAGGCAAAGAAAAAACGCTACTACACTTAAACTAGGTACGTAATTTAAGGAACGTATTGTTCAGACTCAAAATGGCTGAAGGACCTTCCTCTTCTAAAATTACTGTGCCGATTTGAATATCCAAATGGAAGAAAATGCAAGTGAGTTTCAGTGGTTGTTGTAATGATATAAAACCAAGGGCTTACCAGCAGCAACCAGGATGTAAGGATCGGTAACCAACGCGCGCAAAGAAGGCGGTTCTGTCTCCTGACGAACTACCCCAGGTTGCAAGATCATCAGCTGCAGAACTGAAAATCATAAACTTGTCTTAATAGTGCTGAAACACTGCAAGTGCAACATTTCTTTGATATACTTAAAACTATTTATGCTTGTGCAGGTTATACTGTGGCGAAACGTGCAGTCTGTAGATACGAATGAAGCTTTACTCCGATAAGGTTTTTTAAATCTTAATTATTTTTGGTTAGTGGTCGAATAATATTTAGTTGAATCATTCTTTGAATCATATTTGGTCGTGTCGCGTTGTGTCGCGCAATTACGTGTGCAGGTTTTTTCAAGTTGTTTTACTTCTCCTAAGCAAGTGATATTTAATTCAATCTCGCACTTAATTTTTGAATTTTCAAGGAGCCACGCCCCCTTGTTTAGGTCTCCCAACGTGCATACTGGTCGACTATCACTTCCTGATTTTTATTATGTTCAATAATATTAAAAATCTTTGCTTACGTCCATCGCCGAGAGCCAACGCTGATAGCATCAAGAAGGGCGCGGTTTTTCCAACGAACTCGTACATGAGACCTCCAAAAGGTGGTCCAATGAGCACTCCCAGGGCCAGACCGCCCAAAGCAATACCCATCGCGTTGCCTCGTTCCTACAGTCAATTTGAAGGTTAGAAGGTTACCGTGCACTTGAAATTATATAGATTTGCCGAGTATTTAGTTTCTATCTAACAATAAAAACCTTTTCTTTTTTCGCCAATCGTGTTAACATGAGGGACCATATAGGTTTACTGACAAATTATAGATCATTGAATTATTTATTCAATCCACATAGCCTTCGGCTATGGAATCTATTGAAATAAACTGAATGGCCTATAACAACATTTCCGTGTAGGTAATGGCAATTAATTAGTCTAAGGCTCTTCTCACACAACCCTATTTATGAGCTACGCGACTGCAACGCAATCCAAAATTCGCTGTACCTATCTGACACTGTTCACCGAAAGGATACCTACATATCGTAGACGCGTCGCTTTCATACATTGACAAGATCCTAGTCGCTTGCAAATAGCGTTGTGTGAGAAGTGCTTAAGAGTTTTATTATGAGTAAGTTTCCCTCCGCGTTCCATGTTCGATATGGAATTCGTATTAATGGCAACCCACACAAACGCCAACTTTCTACCCTACTGCGATTAAGGTTTATTGTAGATTGACGGCGAGGATTTAAACTACGAGGAGTTAGCACACGTAATTATGTATGTTACTTTTAACGGATACTGGCAATTCAAATATATTCTCGGCGACTCAAGTATAATTAGAATTGATAAAACTTTATGCTCAATATTTCCTCTTACCTTGTCGTCAGGGTATCGTTCAGCCAGCATTCCCATGCCGGAGACAGAGGAACACGACGAGCCTATGCCCTGAAGTGCACGAGCGACGAACAAAACCCCATAGGAGCGGCCAAATGCGAAAACTGTAGAACAAAATCTTATTATAAGTAGGTACCTAGTTGGCATAAGGGTCCCCGCAGACTGACTGACTGACTGCAGCCACCGGCGACTGTGGCGCTTCTTTTTAGAAGCGCGGTCCGGCCAACAGCCGCTTCGGCTGAATTCTGCTCACTGTTATTGGAGCTGTTGGCTGTTGGCCGGATCGCGCTTCTAAAAAGAAGCGCCACAGCCGCCGGTGGCTGCAGTCAGTTTGCGGGGACCCTAAAAGGCCAGCGAGCAGGCTGGTTTTCTGGCCGAAGAAAAATGAATGTGGCAGATAAATGTTTGTTCTTCTGTACAAGAGGGTATCAAGCGCGTCAAATTGAAGGTAGTGCTTCGAACTACTCCGCAACACACACTTTTATCCGGTCGTATGTGCTCGAATTATTTTACCATCTTTTTAAGATAAAGTTATTGAGTACTTACTGAGGGTAGAGAGAAACATGAGAACGAATCCAGTGAACATGGGCACGCTGTATCCGATTCTGAAATTGCAGATATTAAGACAGTAAACAAAACTTCAAAATAAACATTTTAGTAGAGCATGCTTGAGAGCTTTAGATCTGCTGAATTAATTATGACTAGCTTCCGCCCGCAGACTTTGCCCGCGTGGGATTCGTTTAAACGTCACCCCCCTATTTCACCCCTTTCGGAGTGGAATTTCCAAAAATCCTGTCTTAATGCTCCCCTACACTTCCTACATATACCTACATGCCAAATTTCAGCTTTTTCCCAAGAGTTTTATATATTATACATCGTGGTTACCACCATACAACAATACATTTTTTATGTACCTAATGATTACCTAAGCCCCCAAAATCAAATACCTCCTTTACTTTAGCCACAGCAAGTTTTTTTGAATATCCAAAATTTCAACACGCTGTATCTATTACCTATTATTGTAATAGCAGAACATTGCCACAGATTGCTGCCGCTCTCTTGTCAAAAGTGAGTGACTGACGCTTTGGACTGACGTGTATAGGCTGTTCTATTTTTTCCTGTACTTTGTGCTATTTAGTTTGTTTGAAAAAAACATTTTTGTAAAAAAGATGTTACGCGTTTTTTACTAAATGTAATATGTTCCTTGCATGAAGCAGGGCTCGTGATTTCATTTATTGTTGTATGATGGTATCCACCTTGTATATAGATAAGTTACTTATAGATCTTACTTGTGTGTCAGAGGTCCAACGAAAGGATTGGCCAGCAGTTGAACGATGGCTTTGCTCGCGAACATGACGCCGACGGCTACCGTCTCGTGTATGAGCTCCTGGTGTCGTTGCTCCTTCTCAGCTGTTATATTCACTGGGAAGAAAGCATTCTGGTTCATTTTCCGTTTTACCTGTATCTATTAATGTGCAATTGTTATCAATTGATTAAATGAGCCTTGTACATACTGATCTACAACCGCGTTTGTTTTGCAACTGAATTGGTAGTAGGTAACATTCGTGGCTCACTATTCGCTCAACCACAAAGATTAAACACCTTTACTTTGCCAATTCCGCCATATGCCTAACAAAAACGGAAGCTTGAATGACAAAATAAAAGTTTACTCCAAGTTTCCTTTTTGAAAGATAACATAGAAAATCAAACTAAGATTTTATAGCTCAACGCCACATTGTTTATGATTATTACTTCATGTTGTCATCTTTGAAAAACACGTTACCTTGTGTAACATTGTCCAGGATATAGGTAGTTCGATTGAGGCACGGGCAGTACGGAGTGGGGGGCGGGGGCGGCGTGGTGAGCTCGTCCAGCGAGAGGGACAGTGGCGCGTCCGGATGTCGGATGTCGTAGAGAAACTCCGGGATAATCGGCACTGGAATACAAATAAATAAAATCATAAAATATCTGTAAAAATAAACGCCTTCGCTTCGCTTCTCATTGCTGCATTGTTTGCAGCATATTTCATGAATGCTCTATTCCTGTTGGTCCTAGCATGATAATAAATTATGCTGACGACCCTGTAGCCTAGTTGGTAGCGACCCTGCCTGCGACGCGAGGGGTCCCGGGTTCGATTCCCGGCCGGGGCAGATATTTATGTGGCAGATAAATATTTGTACTCGGGTCATGGGTGTAATTGTAATGTGTTATATTATGTGTAGTCCATGCCACCCGCGACACAGGTACCTGGTAACCTACTGCGGGGGTATGAGTGTGTTAGCGTTTATTCTTTATTCTTTATATAGAATAAAGCTTTTCTCGGTGAAGAGAAAACATCATGAGGAAACCTACCTGCCGGAGAGATTGCAAAACTTAAAACTGTGTGAAGACCGCCAATCCACACTTAGTCCTGCTGGCCAATTCGCCCTGCGGAAATCAGTTCACCCATGAACTTGGCTCAACAGGCTTCTCCGAGTTTACATGAGGTAACAAATAAACGAATACAATTGAATAATTGAGATGCAATCAAAGTCTCATGCCAAATTACTTATGGTCATTTAAGATCTCTCATGATGATGAATACAGCAGATGCGATGTAATTCATTTAATTCCTGGATGAAAAAAGGTACTGAGCATAGATATCAACACCAATAATGATTTCTAAGTCACATATCTGGGCTACGTATAGTAACAAAATTATCTTTCACGGGTCGTTAGGCGCCGAGCGAACATGCGGGTACTCATGAATCTTGCGATAAGCATCTTGTGTGAATATTGTTCGTGCGATTTGCTGGCGACTTCAATTGCACGTTAATTCATTAATTCCGGTTCCGCTTACCCAGGTAAACTAGGCGCCGCATCCAGGGTGAAGGCAAAGCTCTTGATCTGGAGGGGTATGGGAGAGGTAAAATCGAATTTTCAAAGCAGATTTTTGAAGTACTTCAGTCGAGGTCAAAGGGGGCTACTTCCCTCAAATACTTGGTTACTCCCATGTGTGCAATGTGCATGATACGTTAGGTCCATCAACTGAACTACAATTCGACTCACATTAAATTCATAGGAAATCGAAGTTCCATAGCAATGCGCCTATCTGAAGTAAATAAGTTATTTTATTAATCTACTGTATACATCTCGTCCTATCTATACATATTATAAAAAGAAGTCCTGTTTTCTGTCTGTCTGTCTGTCTGTGTGGGCGCGATGAACTCGAAAACTACGAAACAGATTTTTATACGGTTTTCAACAATAGAAAGAGTGAATCCTTAGGCAGGTTTAGGTATACAATTTATTATACTTTTATATATATATTTCTAAACGTATTTTTACAAAACATTCTCAGATTCCCACTTTTTATTGCCTTGCAGCGTTGTAATAATAGATACAATGGTTCATTTATCGATGCAAGAAAGCTAGCTGTCATTTGTAAAGTTACAGTTCACTCATAATACGCTAGATGGCACTACAAGGAGGTTCAAAGTTACAAAAAACTACTACTGGACAGGAGAAGTACCTACTGAATCTTGAATATCGCTGGGTGGTACGGAACCCTATGTATGCGTTTAACAAAATGTTGCAAAACGACGTCTGCCGGGTCAGCTAATACGACAAACTATAGTAACGGCACGATACGATACCCCCTTTGACACATTCAAGTAGTGATGTGAAATATGTTTATTTCGTATCGAAAAAATATAGTCAAGTGTGAATCGCATGGATAAATTATTAGAGTCATGATAAGTCGGAACAAATTAAAAGTTTTTATATCATTAATATTTAAGTATTTATTAGTAGCACAATGAATTGAACATTGTAATAAAAATGAATATTCAATACGTTATTTGCACAAGAACACATAAATTCAAAAATATAAAACAAATAAAAAATTAAAATCTACATAATTATAATGAAAACTTTAATATCTTCGGGGAAACAGAGATTCAACACCTCCAAGTGTTCCGGTAAATTTGAATCCATTGCGATATACGTGGCGTATTCGAGTGTTTGTCGAGTGAGGTCGGCGAGAGTGTGCTGCTGACATCAATAACGGGAGCGATATCGGAAAAATCTTTGTTGGAATCGAATCGCGATCATAAAAGGGAAAACGATATTTATGGCCCTGCCGCGGCGTGTGCTGATCAATTTTGATTTGGTGTTCATTTAATATGTTTTGTTAGTGATGTGTTACCCTGTGTTATATGATATGCATTTCGTTATCAATGTTTTTGATTATATACTCCTTAGGTGGAACTCCTCGCTGGTTGAAATACAAGAAAAATGTCCTAACTAATTTACATCTGCGTGAGCGTTCACGGCGATTTTGAATAAGTTCACACTTCTCTCATGTCTGCTTTAAGCTATTAATAGCTCACTTCAAAGCACGAGCCTCTGCTATCTGGGAATCCCCAGAGCATGCTTCACCACGCTGCTCCATTTCAGTAAGGAGTCGTATCCAACCCAATTGTCTGTAGTTTTTAAGCAGCCCAAAGGTCCCCGACATGTACACAAGAAGTTTTGTCACTTATGGTCATCCATAACTAAATGACACAGCAGCAATAAAAGTTGTTTTTTACTTTTTAATTTGATATACGAGTATACAAGTTCCAAACATATGTATACAATTAAAGCGCGGCATAAGTTTTCTAGCCTGACATGGAACTTTCTTTCCTAAAAGCTTCTTTAGTAGTAGGATATAATAGAAATTCGAAAAACTATAACGGTGGTTTTTTGTGCCACGATTTTCGATTGAGTATTTTCCAATATCGCTCCCATCAAAGCGAGATGAGCTGTCAGCCGCACACTCTCTCCAAACTCACACAAGTGCTCTCGATACGCTGCGTAATTTGCAATGAAATTCAAATTATGAACTGAGTTGTTCGCTTATGTGAATGTTATTTAGTTGCGGATATCGATATATTGCAAGAATTGCGACCATTTAGTTGTTGAAGAATCAAAAGTAGAGTCTAAAGAATTTTTCGTCTTTAATCAGATGTTTAATTCGATGCAGTAAATTGACGTAGGGTTATGTCACTTTTTGAAATCCATACTATAATATTATAAATGTGAAAGTGTGTTTGTTTGTTTGTTTGTGACGCTTTCACGTCACAACATGGCTATTATATGGTATGGTTTATGTGTGTGGGGATAGTTTGGAGGGTGGAGAGTGACGTAGGCTACTTTTTACCGCGGAAAAACATCTCATTCCCATGGGAAGATCGATGTTTTGTTAGTTGCTAGATATTTAGCTCGGATGTTGTTAATAGATGGCGTTAGTAAAATTTATTTGCAAGTTCTGAAGCACGCTATCAAATACTCCGTATAATTTACTTATGTCATAGGCAAATGTTACATCTGATGTTCCAGTTATATCATATAAAAGGCTACTGTTTAGCCAAGATTCCTACGGGAGCGGGACCTATGCGGCTATTACCTACGGGTCCCGAAGCGAAGCGCGGGCAGTTCTCTAGTAATGTTATATAATCGTACACACGTTACTCTTGTTTAAAAATCTATGAGAGAAGAAGAGAATTGATACAATTAGTTACGATATGTTTGTATTCGTGGTTGATCTCGTATTACGAATATTCGGCGAGAAAACAAACTGAATATTCAAACGAGTATCTAAATGAGGCGTGAGTTTTATTAAGTAGATTAAAATGTTGCTGAAGTTCGCTGTCTAGGGTTTTCAGCTCGCTGGGTGTCGACGATGTTACGCAATAGGAGGCGAAGCACAATCTCATATTATTTATATCTATGTAATATAAGTAGTTCAATATGTATACATATTGTTACGCTACTTCTACATCTGCGTTTAATGTTAGTGTTAATGTCCAACCACACGTTACTTAACCCGCTAAAAATGCGCATGGCTACATCTGCATATTAATGCATTCATCTCTCCAATGTCGTAATAACCATTCCCGCCAAAAAACAAAGTAGGCGTACATCCTTACCCAGCTATAACGTCGCTAAATTAGGCACTAAAACTCTTTAATGTTTCAAAAACACCGACAACCGAGTTATCGCTTAACTGTTAACGCCATAAGTAATGAATCATACAAATTAACGCGTTAACGTGTTAGCCACATCTGAATAATGTCTAATTTAGTGCCATAATTAACGCGTTAAATTAATGATTAAACGAACTTACCTGTAAGTGAAGTTCTATCCTAATTATACGAAGAGCTTTGTCCGAAGAGATTAGCATTAGGTATACATGTAGTAACACATACGGTGTCGCCTATTCGCACTGATTTTTTGAGGTAGATAATAAAAAGAAACAGTTTTCTTTTTTTTTTTTTTTTTTGTGGGTAGGTATCTTTTGCTTCTAGTCTTGCCCGGGCGCAGTTCGTCATTTAGTTCGGAGCATCCCCATATCAGACATAGAATAAACACATAATACTAATGTTGATATTTGCATAGTCAGGGGATAGGTCCTATGTCCCGGGAGGGTGGGATGTATGCTAATCTCTTCGGACAAAGCTCTTCGTATAATTAGGATAGAACTTCACTTACAGGTAAGTTCGTTTAATCATTAATTATACTCGAGCTTTGTCCTCGAGATTAGCATTAGGTATACATGTAGATGTTGAGACTTAAGCAATGAAAATATCAACACATTATGATCAATGCCAATTTATTTAAATACTTTATTAAGTATTTAGAAATAAGCAATATTAAAAATTTAATTATGTATTAATTAATTAAATTTAAACATAATTAAAACATAAGTAATGTTAACAAAAAAACATCATGTTACATGAACAATCAAGGTACCATACTTTGGTAAAAAAGAAATTCTGTAAGGAATTTCGTAAATTAGGTTTTTAATTTTACAGGCTTATTAATTTAAAAATTAATGATTTACTAATGAATAGTTCTTAATCAGACAAAATGCAATTAGCAAAAGAGTTTTGATTCTGCTGTTGATCTGCAACTATATATCTGTTATAGAAACGCCCGAAAGTATTGGAGCTACCGCTCCAACCAGCTGTCTTCCTTATTAAGTCCAAATTGATACCCATTTTATGAGCTCTAGAGGTGGCTGCGTGTCTAGTACTGTGCGCGGTAAACACAGAAATATCTATACCACAGCTGCAAAGAACACTCTTTATCCATCTACTCAGAGTTTGTGACGTAACAGCCTTATGTGGCTTTTTAAGGCCAATAAATAAGTGGTTTTCGCTACCACGTAGTGGGTTCGTCATCAGTAGATAAGAATTCAGTGTGGTAGCTGGGCAAATGGCTAGTTGGTCTCTAAAAAACGGAAGGATGAGAGTAGGTTGAGCAGCGCCGATACGGGACGTTTTTATTAAATCGGGAATTTTTACTCTAACTTCATTTGGAAGAACTTCAATGTTATTAATATTTATTTTTGAAATGGTTTGTACTCTGTGTGCAGTAGTCAAGGCTAGGAGCGTTGCAAGTTTTTTAGAGATTTTTTCTAAGTTAAGATTTTCATTAGGATACCATGGTGTTATATAATTAAGAACCAGGGAGGTATCCCAAGTAGTATTGTACTTGGGCAGAGGAGGTCTTAATCGGTAAATTCCTTTGAAGAACCGTTTTATGCGGCTATCATTCCCTAGGTCTAAGTCGGAAATTAAAGAGAGAGCAGACCTACAGCTATTTAAGGTTCCATATTGAGCACCAGATTCGTATTGCTGAGTAAGAAAATCTATGACAGTCGGAACAGAAGTTACGTATAAGTCAGTATGATTTATTTTACAGAACAAAAACCATTTTTTAAGACAAGTGTCATACTGTTTTATGGAATTATCTGATAGGGAGGCCATCATAATATGAAACGAGTTTGGTGGTATACTTCTTCTCAGGAGTGATTGCCGGATAATATCCCGGCAACCAGGGTAATCTTCTGGTGAACATCTCGGTTGCTGGAATGAGAATTTATTAAGTTTTTATTAGGCTTAAAGATTAAAGTATCAGACACAAGTAATTTTTTAAACAAGGGAAACCATGGCTGTGTAGGCCAGTGGGGAACTACAATAATGCCTTCTGCATGGTCATTCTCGATTTTTCTAAGAGTTTTTAATATAATGGAAAAAGGTGGAAATCCGTAAAAATAGAAATTTTTCCAAGAGATAGTAAATGCATCTACTTCATAGGCATCGGGGTCCCGATGCCAGGATATGTATTTCTTACATTTTTTGTTTAATCTACTGGCAAAAATATCTATCTCAGGGATACCAAATTGCTTTGTGATGCTTTTAAAGGCGTGATCTGACAGCTCCCACTCGATATCTGGGTGAACGCGACGAGACTCGGCATCCGCGATACTGTTATCTGTGGAGCTTATGTATGAAGCGAAAAGTATTATTTTTCTTCTTTCGCACCACTGCCAAATTTGTTTTGTAACTTCAGTTAGGTGGGGAAACTGAATACCACCCATACGATTTATATACGATATGGCAGTGGTATTATCAATTCGTAATAAAATTTGGCAGTCATAACAAGATTTAGCAAAAACTTTTAGTCCAAAATAGGCAGCGAGGATTTCTAAATAATTGATATGTCGCGAGCGTTCGCTGTCAGACCACATACCACTAGCCCGTTTCTCCCCGCAGACCGCCCCCCACCCCGTTGTTGAGGCGTCGCTGTAAATAACCAAACAATACTTGTTTTGTTTAATTTTGTTCACAGAGTTATTAATTACTCGTGACCACCAATTTAGATCTGGCAATATCGACGGAGGTATAGTCATATATTTATCATAATTATCATCTTCTTTTATGTTAAGATATTTACAGCGTTCGAGTTCTTTTGTATAAAGCCAGCCGTATTCGACGGCAGGGCAGGCCGAGGTAAGTAAGCCTACGAGGCGGGCAAATTCTCTGACTTTACAACGTGTAAGTATTTTAAATTTATTTATTTCTTTTTTAATTTTTTGAATTTTTTCGTGAGGCAAGGAGACTTGTAATTTGTTTGTATCGATTATAAAACCCAGGAATTTACAATTTGTTGTAGGATATAGTGTGCTTTTTTCTTTGTTGATAATAAAACCTAAAGAATGTAATAAGCTTATTGTGTAAGAGACTTCTCTCAAGCATGACTCATAAGTATTTGATATTAGCAAAATATCATCTAAGTAGATAGTAGACATAAAACCACACGACCGGAGTAAACTAATAACCGGTTTCATTATTTTTGTAAACACAAACGGAGCCGTATTGAGGCCGAACGGCAAGACATTAAATTGAAACAGTTTTCCATCGAATTCAAATCTTAGGTATTTTTTATGATCACTATGTATAGGGATCAAAAAATAGGCATCTTTGAGGTCAATAGTGCTCATAAAACAACCCTTGTTTATAAGATTAATAGCTGTACGTAAGTCTTCGAGCTTAAAATGTTCTGTTGAAATAAATTTATTTAACGATTTAAGATTTAGAATAAATCTAGTCCTGCCGTTCGGTTTTGGTACTAGAAACGTAGGTGATATGAATTGACCATCACTGGGGTCGTATTCCTCGATCGCACCGATCAATAAAAGATCTTTTATTGATTGATTCGTCTGTACTTTCTCTGCAGGTGTACGTGCTTTTGCTGTAGGCGGTGAGTATTGAACCACAGGTTGCGAGAAAGGAATGCGATATCCTGTGACCCAAGACAGTATTGTCTCATCATGAGTGATAAGGGACCACTGGTCAAGAAAATTAGATAGCCGGCCGGCGTACATTACCATGTCTAGCGGCGGCTGCGGCTCGCTGCTGGACGCGATGACTGTCTCGAGGAGGCGTCGCGCCGATTCCTGGGTGCAGGTTCCTTTCTCCTCTGGGTTCCCTTCGACCTGTGGCTCTGGGGAGGAGCTCGCCAGTTTAAAGGATTTTTCTGTACCTTGGGGTTAGTCACTTTTTTAGCAGGTTGTTTGGGAGGCGTGGGTTTCATGTCGTCTCCCGTTTTGGTTATAGCTTTTGCAGCTTGAGCGTTTCTGCTAACTCTGCACTAAAGAGAAATTTATCAATTTTTGTCGCCTGAAGCTGATCTTTAAATTCTTTTTTCATATTGAAAAGTATGAAATTCCTTCTGACAAGCGAATCGGAGTTTTGGCAATCGCATAATAATTTTTGTGCGTCCATTAAAAGCTTAATAAGCTCTGTGGGCGTTGCGCTCTGCTCAGGTGATATAAGCAAGGTGAGAGCTTCGGCAATACAGGTTATAGCGGACGCGATTTGCTTCTGCTTTTGTTCAATACCCTTGTCCCTTTTGTGGACAGTTTCGGAGATGGCAACCTTTACCTCTGGATTCAGTAAGGGTGCGTCGATCAAGGTACAGTTGGCGGGAATTAGGTATTTATCCAATAGTTCCTTCCGGGTTTCCTTGGACAGACCCGAAGTAGCCACATGCTGGAGACGTACGGCCAAGTCAGGCTGGATGTCATTTCCATAGACTCTTTTTTGGGAGGGGTCCTCACCAAGCAGTTGCATAACCTCATCAGTGATTTGCGGTGTCACCTGTGGGTCTGGAGTAGCATCAGCGACGGCGGAATCCAGCGGAGGCGGCGGCGGCGGCGGCGACGGCACGGTAGGTGGCGGCGGCTCGGCGCGCTGCGGCGGCCGGAGTGGTGGAGCGACGTGAGGAGCGGCACTCGTCGATGGTTTAGGTATGTATTCGATCGTAGGTACACCTGGATCGAAGTGGTTCGTGATAATATATTCGTCCACACATTACGTCATACCTATTGGTTAAGTGACAGTCCCATAGACTGCCCGCAAAACCCTGACGATGTAGGTATTTTGATGTCATCAGTATTTATATAAGTAAAGTGACAGTCCCAAAAACTGACCGCATTACTTAAGCTACGTATGTAGTAGAGTGACATTCCCATAGAATGCCCGCAACACCACATTTTTATAGCATTATACTTAATACCTATTATTAGATAATATTGTAAGACCGACCGCAACACTTATTTTTTGCGCATGAAATTAACTATGTATTCGGTAAAGTGATAACCCCACAGGTTAACCGCAGTACCACATAGATTTAATACGCGTTAGATACACTTACTAACCTTCAATACAAAACAATTGTTCCTGATAGGGCTGCGAGCGGGCGGCGGTGCTGCGCCTCGAGCTGGCGGAGCTGCCGCTCGACGAGCGCGAGCTGCACGACGATGACGACGACGACGTGGAGGACAGGCGGCGGCGCGGCGTGTGTTGTCGTTCTTTCCGGCGGGCGCGCAACAATTTTTCTTCTAACTTTTTAAACTTTTTAGCTAACGACTCATATTCACTAGGTTCGGTACGAGAGCGTTTTCCCATTTTGGTGCGCGACTTGAATACACGTGCGAAGCGGCGGAGCACTGAACTGTGAATGACGAACTGCGCCCGGGCAAGACTAGAAGCAAAAGATACCTACCCACAAAAAAAAAAAAAAAAAAAGAAAACTGTTTCTTTTTATTATCTACCTCAAAAAATCAGTGCGAATAGGCGACACCGTATGTGTTACTACATGTATACCTAATGCTAATCTCGAGGACAAAGCTCGAGTATAATTGCAGGTGTAGCCGTAGAGTTAGAGATAATTATACGTTATGTGATTATGTGTAACGTATTTAATTGTTGAGCCATTAAGTGTTCGAGAGCTTAAGAGTGCGTGTAGTGTAGATGACAGCTCATTCCATCGTGATAGAACTGTGGTACTACGATTAATTATTATATTCAATACTATTCTTTGCTCGTGGTGACGCCCGCGTGGGACTGCTTATTGTCATCTAAATCGGTTAAGTGGATATGACGTGAAAAGGATAAAACTTTCGAATTTTTGTGAGGATGGATTGGAATGAGTTGGCCTCTTAAATATTTCAGTATTTTACAAGATAATATTGTGATTTAATTTTGATATTTTTTAAATATTCATGCACGTAATTTTTTCAGTCTATTTCTAAAGTAATAAGTACCTAATAAGAATCTATATGATCAATATATTTTTTTACATATTCGCTTTTGCAAACAAAAAGGAGGTACCTACTATCAACAGGTATCAGGATTAAATAAAAGTGAGGTAGGTAAATAATAAAATCCAAGCATGCTAATTTCTCCGAAATCTTGCTTCGAATGTAGGTACCTAATAGACGATGCGACTGTAGACTTAGACTCCAATTACATCACTCCATAGTGATGTTAGGAGTTGAATTCATATCGATATTATTAAGTGGTTTATTATTTTTAACTCTAATCGGTAGCAATACGCTTTTTCTGCTCATTGATAGGGTGATTTAAAATGAATTTCGAAAAGGAATATAAGAAAAAAAAAGTTCGTTAATATCATAGAACACTCGGTTGGCATAAATTTATATTATTTTTTCACTTTGACCTCAGTTGACAGCTGAAAGTAATAAAACAGATTGACTAAGAACCGCGGTTCTTCCGTTAACTCTACGAGTTATATTCGTCATGCAAAAATCTTACACTTTTCATTTTCTAGCTCCCATTCCTACGGTGTGATAAGGAACTTTGTTATAAAATATTGTAGCTAGTAATGTCTTGATTAAGTAATAACACGATTTTTAATGATAACAGCCTTTTTTATCGTTAGCCATTATTTCCACCTCATTATTAGCGTACAGAAGTGTTGTTCTAAAAGAGAAGCGATAACAAATTAAAAAAGTTATCGTACTTATGACATGAGCATAATATGGAATTGCCACTCACCTCCAAAACCAAACTTATTATCTATGCTCTCAGTTCAATTTAACATGTAAGCAAAATTTACTCAAGACATTTTTAGATCCCATCGTCAAACTTAAATGTATCTTAATCGAATAAGCATAAAGCTGGCATTTATGTGGCATGCAATTAAGACGAATTCTAGATCGTATGCAAACGGACATTATTTGTGAGATTTGTTACTCTGAAGACTAGTAGAGAAAACAATTTAGTTGACTTTATACAATTTCGTTGAACGGTTCACGATTTAATTAAACGTTCATCGTAACTAAAACGTAAAGTTCAGTCGCATCACTAGCAGAGCGTCGCCTTTGATGAGCTGCCTAACTAAGTTTTGCTTTGATATCGCCCAGAGAAATTGAACCGACACCGCCTAAATGTTATTTGTAGTAACTCGACGACTAACTAGCTATATTTAGTTTGTAATTTTGACTAGATAGGCACAGCTTTGAGGTATGTCCGAATCTTGAGTCGCAGCTAATATACTTAAATAACTTTTAACAAAATAGAACTGACTTTAAAGCCGTAATCAAAATCGGTTCAGTTAAACGCGGTTAACATACCTAAATCCTTTTCCTAAGTCTGATAAACACGATGCTGAAAACCGTATCAAAATCGGTTCAGCCAAACAATATACCTAAAACCTTCTCATAAGTCTAAAAAATACTATGCTGAAAACCGCATTAAAATCGGTTCAACCAAACGCGAGATTATCGCGCACAAATATACATACATACATACCTACATACATAGGTAGGTACATACAGGTCAAACTGAGAACCTCTTTCTTTGAAGTCGGTTAAAAATAGCAGCTCCCAACTAAAAACAAATTTATTACGTGCAGTCACAGTTCAATTTGCGTAGTGAGGAAAATTTACTTAAAGCATTTTAAATTCTTGCCGCCAATCTGTAGTGAACCTTAATCACAGGAGCGGGGAGCTGGCACGTGTGGGTTGTCATTTAAACGCTTTCAATATCGAATAATCTATAAAACTCTTGCGTTACTGAGTGATTGACTGACAGATTACAGACAACGCACAGCCGAAATTACTGAACGGAAGAAGCTGAAATTTGGCATGTATGTTCCTTGGGGAGCACTAAGAGAGGATTTTTGGAAATTCCACCCCGAAGGGGGTGAAATAGTGGCGTGAAGTTTAAAAGAATTCCACGTGGGCGAAGCCTGCGGGCGGAAGCTAGTTATATCATATCTTGCCAGCCACCAAATGAGTTTTCGCTTTTTAACTGAGAACTTTAGAGTCGTCCTTAGAGTCCTTTTTAGGGACTTAAAAAAATAGCTTGTCAATTTGACTGACTTTTTTATATGTGTGTTTTACTGGGTGGATTTTGATAATTATAATAATTCAAAAGTTGGTGCTTGCCATCTAGTCTAGTCTCATATAAAGTGCGACATCTGACGAGTAGTTTTTGTGTTCGGTGATGATCGGTCATGGCTTTTAATTATGCTGTTGATTTCTATGGGCAACAGAGATCACTTACTATCAGGTGGCTTATTTGGCTCTCGGAGCTTGAAGTCCAGGACTTTGTTTCTTCGTGACCATGACTACTTTTTGTCACATGATTTGTATGGTCGTTTGTAGACTTTTTACGTTAAAAAAAGTTTGTTTTAATTAGGAACCAGTGAAGTCATGAACGTTGGTGTCTATGAACTTAATGGTGGAATCATCATTCTGTAGTAGTTTATACTTAAGTCATAGTTATTCACCTTACTCTAGCTAATAAAAAGGTGAATCTCTCACTTATCACTAACTAGCGGCCCGCCCGCGGTTTCACCCGCGTGGATCCCGTTCTCGTGGGAATATATGCATGTATTATACATAAAAACCTTCCTCTTGAATCACTCTACCTATTACAAAAAACCGCATCAAAATCCGTTGCGTAATTTTAAAGATTTAAGCATACAGACAAACAGACAGACAAAAATAGCGACTTTGTTTTATACTATGTAGTGATAGTGACTATCCAAAATCGCTTGACGTAGCTATAAACATGAAATGTGGCAGAGACGTTCGCTAATATCGGATTTTGTCGTATTCCTCTAAGGGGGTGAAATAAGGGTTGAGAGTTTGTATGGAATATAATATTAAATATTTCTACGCGGGCTAAACCGCAGGCAACAGCTAGTTTATTATAATTATGAGAAACTTAGGAGTTGAGAGAAATATTTAAGTTATTTTAGGTACCGGCAGTTAGTTTTAGCCGAGGGAACATGAGATGCCACAAATATTTCGGTATGGTGAGTTCAGGCTAGTAGTTAGTGACTGCCTGCAAAGCTAGAGGCTTCAACTTCGATTCCCCGCCAGGGAATTCGTGTGGCACACAAATTGTTCGTTCTAATTTATTCATGAAACACATCTGAAACCATAAGCCGTAAGCGGGTTCGCAAGATTGCACAAGTGGACTATCGGGTAGTGGAATAAAAGGGAAGCTACGAGCCGAGCTTTGGGGGAGGGTGCAAAGGACTCTGGGTACTAGGTAGGCAGCAGTGATTGGTAGTATAAGACTGTCGTATAATGATTATACCACAGATTTATAAAAAAAATACGCAGACCCAACATATGGGACAACAAAGCGTGCCAGTTACAACTACATAGAAATACTGTGTGGCAATAGGGAGATCTCCCGCCAGGCGAGACGACATGCCTGGGGGGCGGCCGGGCCCCGAGTGAATGTACTCGAGGCGTGGTATATATGCCAGCGATGTAGAAATCTTCGATAGCGCGTTTCAGGCTTCGGTGACGTCACCGTGTGACGTGTGAGCGGTGTCGCCACATCACCCCCCTGCTCAGACCGGAGGTCGATACACCGATGTTGCAGCGTGCTCTTCGACGTTGGTGACCCCTTGATGTTGTGCCCCGAAGATGCCCTCTATCCACGGTGAGTCGGGATGGGAGGGTGAAACGACCAATGCGGAGGGCGAGTGGTGCACTCCAGCCGTCCGTGGAGTCGTCGTCAGGGCAGTCGGACCGGGATCAGGAAGCGTCTTCTCCATACGCGGCGATGACCCCGGCAAGCTTGGCGAGTGTCGGGGAGACGCGCTGCGTGAGTCCGTCGGGCGTGAGCGGTGAGGTGAAGTGGGAGGGGAAGCCTGAATGGCTAACGGTGCTTGAAGGGACGTGTTCATGTCCGAAAGTCACCACTGTGGCAATAGGGAGATCTCCCGCCAGGCGAGACGACATGCCTGGGGGGCGGCCGGGCCCCGAGTGAATGTACTCGAGGCGTGGTATATATGCCAGCGATGTAGAAATCTTCGATAGCGCGTTTCAGGCTTCGGTGACGTCACCGTGTGACGTGTGAGCGGTGTCGCCACAACTGCATACATTGACAATCACCATACAAAACATTTTTGGTCTACAAATGTTGTCTATGGTCCTCATACCTACTAAAACTGAGCTTCTTGCAGCTTATGAAAATGGCGGGAGTGCTTCAATTCCCCATTTTGTGTCTATGTGTGCGGGAGTGTTGCAACAACAATAATAAAACAAGATAGACTTTATATGTTTCATGGAGGGGAAAGGTTGACGATTGGTTACATATAGGCCGTGTTTGTAAGTACCTACCTACACTTTTAAGCAAGTACCTATTATGCTAATGCAGACGTAAGAGTACGGTCTATGAAATTTGGCGCAGTGAATGCGTATATGTATATTTATGAATGTATTAATTAATAAATAAAACATCACATAATATATACTTTGCATCTTAAGATCTTAACGTAAATGTGAAGTGACCCTTTGACGGAATGAATTAAGGTCGAGTATCGAGTGGAAAGCAGGTCTCTAGTTTAAAAACAACAGCAGAGAATAAGAAACACCTACTACAGAAACTGCACATCACCGGCTACAGTGAGCGTCGCTGGACAAAATGGCCGCCAATCGGCCAAGTGCTTTATAAATTATTCATTGACGAGATCCTTCCACGTAGAATGATGGTTTCAGTGGCCCTGATAATATTGGAATTATTTAACGAAGAGTTAACGAAGAGCCTTTGTATTTTTCAGGCTTGCTTGCTATAGGTACTGAATCGCCGATAATATGTACCTAACTAGTTTCCACCCGCAGGCGTTTAAACTTCATCCCTCTATTTCACCCCCTTCGGGGTGGAATTTCCAAAAATCCTCTCTTAGTACTCCCCAACACTCTCCAAGGAACATACATGCCAAAGGAGAAGATCAGATTTGGGCCTGGAGCGAACAGCCCGTTCAATACCCTCAAATAATCTTGCATATTTTAATAGGTACATCCATTTCATATTTAAAAATCTAATTACATTATAAATATCAATAAAATATTAAACGACTAAAGTAGATAGTATACTATGTGTGCGCGCTGCATATGATATTTCATTATTCCCATTATTTTCCACAAAAACGGAATATGCACAATGTGGTAACAATATCCTCGATCTAAAAAGCGATGTCTCATGCATGTTCATATTCCAGGCCCAGGGTCCTTAAGAAAGTTGCTGGTCTCCTTTCAGCTTCTTCCGTTCAGTAGTTTCGGCTCTGCGTTGTCTCTCAGTCAAACACTCAGTAACGTAAGAGTTTTATTTAATATATTATAGATTGACACTTCCCGTTAAAAACAAATCGTTGTGCTCACTTTAAATTTTAAATTCTTACTGTATCTGCAATGTACTTATCTTATTCATAGGGCCGGAATGCTGGCATTACTGTGAGATGCAATTAACATGCTGTTCATTTTCATCGCCAATAAACAAGCGAAAGAAGCTGGTGATAAGATATCACTATGACGACTTTTGACGACCCGGATGGCGCAATGGTTAACACGCCGGATGGCTGTACCGAGGGTCCTGGGTTCGATTCCCAGCGAGGCGGGAATTTGAATGATGAGTTTGAATTTCCGTTCTCGGTCTGAGTGTGTGTCCTTATCTTGTGTGTTGTCCATGGCACCCACGACACAGGGAATCCTAGTGTGGGGCTATGAGTGTGAAGCGTTGTTATTGTTATTACTATCGCCCATGAACTTCGGTAATACAATAAGTGTCACCGACGCATTGCTGGCTATAAAATTAGGAAGAGAAAAGAAAGAGAGTACTGAACTTAAAACCCCCTAATGGCGCATGGCCTTTTATCACCATTATATCCTGGTGTATGGATAAGAAAGGCCGCCTCAATAATTTTTAAGTATTGTAACTGGTATAATCAGTGTACACCATATTCCAATTAATCACAATAATGAGTGTAAAATTTTAATTCACTTAAGAGCAAAAAGTGCCATCCAACGGTGGGTCGTGTTTCTGAAATTCCGTATTTCACAATCTGACGAAAGTGAAAAAATATAATTCATTTCTCGGTAAGAAACAGCCTGTTCCGACGGAATATTTTCGTTTGCGTTCCTTGAATTCTTTTGCGTTTTACTTTTATGTAGGTACAGTTGGCAAAAAAATCTTGGCCGTTTTTAAGTTTCTGCTATAATTCCTTTAATATCTGTCAGATTTACGTTTTATGTGTCAGTATTAATTGTTTTTTTTTGTAAATTGGTTTGTAAACTAAAAGCCCTTGTTCTAGGTTTTGCGCAGAACTTCTAAAAAAACTTTTTATAACTTGACCGCAGACAGTGGTCTGAGTTAGTTAAGTGAATAAGTGAATATTTTATAGATTCAGACCAATTTTATAGAATTAAGATTCCTAAATTAAAGAGGTCCAGACAATTTGCTGGATACCATCAAAAACTCCGAATAATTTAGTAAAAAAATGTAAAGTTTTGTTGCAGATTAAGTTAGTAAGTAGGTATGTTTCAAAGCAAAAATGTTACAAATTAAGTAGGTACTTCCTACTTCCTATCCTACTAATATTATAAATGCGAAAGTTTGTAAGGATGTATGTGTGTGTGTGTGTGTTTGTTGCTCTTTCACGCAAAAACTACTGAACGGATTTTCATGAAACTTTGCAGTAGGTAATATAGCTTAGACATCGGAACAACATAATTTGTTAAAATTTATAGACATTTTTGAAGGGACTGGTTGCCCGAAGCGAAGCGAGGGCGGATTTACTAGTATTTTTATAATTTTACAAAAAATGTCAGCTCATCAAAAACTTCGAAAAAATAAAAATAAAACAGCTAAAAACACCAAACATACAAAACCGCAAGTCCAGACAAACCAAGTCGTAATAATACTATTCATTTATGGCTATATTATGTAAATTTATGTACATCATCTTACAGAAAGCCGTAATACTGAATACGTGCAGAATAGTTAGAAAATTTCTATCCACGGACATCACCACAACGACTATCACGCTTGGCCAAGCCCCGCATGAAAGTCTAAAAACCCTTACGGAGAGCAAACCTTACAAAAGTATAAAAATATAAATAATAATTACTAAATATTTATTTCTCAAATAATAAGTAATTATTCCACTAAGTCGATCACGGGTGGTACAATACAATATAAAACACTTTATTGTGCAAATAATAACATCACAAAGTACCTACTAAGTCGCTCGTAGATGCAGCTAGGTACCCAATGTATGAATAACAGTGCAAATAATTACAACCCAATTACCCCGCTAAGTCGGTCACAGGTACAACTACCCTATTTGTCCTGATTGTATAAATAAAATAGCAAATAATCACAGCACAAATATCCCACTAAGTCGTTTATATGTGCAACTACCCTATTGATCCATAACAGGTGCAACTACCTCAACCTGGTACTCACCCACGGTGGTGAGCAGCATGTTGTCGAGCAGCAGCGCCACCGCTACCACGACCAGCAGCAGCTTGCGGGACTCGCGCAGGGCGGCCAGCCGCGCGCGCCAGCCCAGCCCGCCCGAAGCCGCGCCCATCTTCAGCTCCTGTCCTCCTGGTAACATACGGTTACATCTGTACATAATATAAAGCGAAAGAGTCTGTTTGTTTGTTGGTTTGAACGCGGTAATCTACAGGAACTACTGGTTCGATTTGAAAAAATCTATTCAAAATAGTCCACTATTCAAAATTACTATTAATTATATTAGACTATTCAAAATAGTCCATTTATTGAGAAAGGCTATAATACATCACGCGACGACCAAAAGGAGCGGAGCAACAAGTCTCCGAAAGCGAAGCGAGGGCGTCTACTTAATAATATACGTCGCAGGACGACATCTGCCGGGTCCACTAATCTAATATACCATAATTACACTTCTGTAACTGATCGCTGTCTTTACATGGAAAATGTGCTGGTTATTTAGGTTGCCGATAAAAATAAAGGGTGTAGGTACATTTTCGAAAATATATTTTTTTAATGAAAACAAAAAGCTAGATTTTTTCTTATTTTTTACTAAAGTACGCTTATCGTTGGATTTTGA
The DNA here is from genome assembly GCA_905404135.1 of Hesperia comma. Lineage (NCBI taxonomy): Eukaryota > Metazoa > Arthropoda > Insecta > Lepidoptera > Hesperiidae > Hesperia > Hesperia comma. The sequence goes on along the minus strand of FR990015.1, from coordinate 15,881,967 downwards.
GACACTAAATAAACTAGATAATTTAATTTTTGTCTTTTTGTCTGTCTGATTTCAAAGCATTTTAAGGATTTAATTGTGATAGGCTTCACTTAACATTCTGTTTTTTTTTTTTAATTTAAATCGGGTACTGCCGGGCCAGCTGTAACAGTAACTGATCACTGTCAGCACTTATACTCTATAATGCGATACAAAGACAAACTGTACTATATTCTACAGTATTCGATAAAATACGTATATGATTACAGCATACGATCAATTCTCTAAGCTTTTTCACATACGCAAAATCCACACGCCTAACACAAAATAAAGATGGCGGCCGGAAATGAGTGGAGAGCGCTAACGACTCGGCGCGACGCAGCAATGGCGACGGCTTCCGGCTGGCATGCTTGGGCGCGCGTATTTAATTTCGATAGGTCTTTTTAGAAACTTTCAACAAAACTCTTTGAGAATTACTTAATTGCTTGCCAGCGATATGTTGTTTGATTGAAAAACGATTTCAAATTGTATATAACCGCTGAAATGGAATTGACTGCAACTGCAACCCGTCAGCGATGCTGCTCTGTAAGCTGCGGTGACCACTTATTACTCTCAGATGGTTCACTTGTAGATATGTCAAATATTTCAGACATTTCTTTTTTAGATATAATCATTTAACATTAAAATTCTTATAAAACAGTCCCCGGCCGCGTCTGTCTATTCGTCTGTTCGCGATAAACTTAAAAACTACTGAACGAATTTCATGCGGTTTTCACCAATAAAAACAGGGATTCGAAAGGAAGATTTAAGTGTAGGTATAATTTGATAAGGTTTTGAGTAAATTGGTTGAAATTGACGATAATATTTGGTGGTGTTTGAAAAATTTAAGCCGTCTGGGAGCTTTCAGCGAAAGCGCTGCCTAATTTCTTAGAAATGTAACAAAACAATGTTTGGGTGAAATATTCCTCTCTTCTAGATCTACAATAATGTCCGCGATAGCATAATATGTCTATCTTTAAGGATAGTTTACGATACCCATTATAACTTCTAAAAAAATGGTCACGTACCGTAGACTTGTTTGATGCGGCTTCTCTGACGCCGCGGCTGTGTCGCTCACTGTTTTTATTGGTTGACCAGGAATATAAAAGACCTCGCCGTATTGCGGTAAACTCATGGAACTAATTTGTTTTACTGGCAACGCTTAGTTTCTAAACGTCAAACGTAAATTGCTTGTCAGTGAGTTTGAATGTCACAGTTTGTCTCATGTTTGTCTTTTTACTTTGAGTGTCTATTTTGTGCTAAAATGAGAAAAACTGTTCATACTCGTGACAGAAAAGTGGTTTTCTATGTGCTAAAATAACATTTCGTATAAAATAACTTTAGTACATAAAGTAGGGCCATTTTAATAGGCCACATTTGACAACTGTTTGTCTTTGCTTTATAGTGAGGGTAACCTGCTGAAAAACATCGATTAATTTAATTAATCGATAAGGACTTCAAACATCTGTAAATTGAATGTGATTGTTATAAAAACTATTTTAATGACCGCACAGTTCAAACAATGACTAAAAAAACGACAAAAATAATGCGTCTAATAATGGCGCGAAATGAAATCATGACTTTTTTGTAACATTTCACGTTTCTGGATACTGGCTTTTGAGCCAGACGTTATATATTTAAATGAATGATTACATATTTTTTGGCCTAAAATGTAAGAAAATTAATTCTGTTCCCATTAAAATATATTTTATTTTGTAATCGTGAAATACTTTTTGACGATTAGTTCGACTTCTCGAATTCAACTTATCTACTGATCTGTGTCTTTTGGTACCATCCCTAATGTTTAAAAGAAAAAGAGTTCACGGACGTAACTTTGTAACGACGTCAGTTCCTTACTTAAAAGTATTAAAATTTTAACAATATCTAGTAGGGAATATTAAATAATATGGAGTGCCTCCCTTACAAGGTTACTTTGTAAAATTTTGACGAACTGTCAAATGTGGCCTATTAAAATGGCCCTACTATAATATCTCAATGATAAAATAACATTTATTTCCATAAATAACATTTGCGACATAGTTGTCGAAATGACAATAATAACATGAGCGTTACTATAGTTACTAGTTACTGTTATCTGTGCTGTTGCCATAAAAAAGAAAACTTTAGCGCCCTCATGACAGGTTTTCTATTTTCCCTTGACTCTTTAGTACGTATAATATCTCAATGCCTTGACTACGGGGCGGATCACTTGATAACTTGATATAGTTTGGTGTCAAGTAAAGCCAAATGAAATTCGTCAATTAATAATGTAAATAAAGCGTTTTAAAATCATTATGTGCGTTTTAAAACATTAAATCGATTAAATCACTCGCTATAACGATGAGGGAAAACATCGTGAGGAAACCTGAACACCAGAGAGTTCGTAAAAAAGCTACAACCCACTAATGGCCCACTACTGAGCACGGGTCTCTCCTCATTACTGAGGAGGCCCAGAGCATACTCCACCACGCTGCTCCATTGCGGGTTGGTGGAGGGGATAGTGGCCAACCCAGTGTCGAAATTTATTAAGCCACCCGAAGGCCTCCGACATGACTTAACGACAGCTATCAATCGATAACAACCGAGACCGACGGCTTTACGTGCCCTCCGAAGCACGGAAGCGCTCAAGAAATTTTGCCACTAGCGGTCACCCATCCAACTACCGACCGCATCCGCTGTTGCTTAACTTTGTCGATCGCTTAGGATCGACGCAAGCCGCCGGGCTATGAGCGGAGTTCGTAAAACTCAAACTCAGATGTCCCTCAATCCGCTCTTAGCCAGCGTGGTGCACTTTGGCCTTCGCCTTCTTATTTTGAGAAGAGACCCGTGCCCAGCAGACGGACATTTACGGATTGCGATGATGGTGACGACGATGATGAATAATGTAAAATACTTACAGCATTATTTAATGTAAAGCCATTACAAATTAATTAAATTGCACAGAACCCAAAAGCACTCGAATCCATACTAATATTATAAATGCGAAAGTCTGTCTGTGACGTTTTCACGGCTAAGCCACCCGTCCGATTTGGATGAAATTCGGAATGAAAATAGTTGAAGACCCAGAGTCACACATAAGCTACTTTCTTTCAAAAATCAACCCCAAAGGCTTGAAATAGGGGATGAAAGTCTGTATGAAAAATCCCGTTTCGCGATATAAATGAATTCCACGCGGGCAAAGCCGCGGGCAGAAGCTAGTTAGGTGATAAATGGGTACTAACTGGTTTCGTTTCTATTAACGTCAGGATGAAAGATTTAAATCCCTGGTTGGTAATAACAAAACGCTGGCGACACAAAGCGTCAGCTTATCTTGTGACTAGCTTTTAACGGACGATTAACGTAATTTCCCTCGAGGGTTTACGAGTGAAGTGACTCGTTCCAACCCCTTAGGAGCTGAGCTAGGTTCCTTTAGTTCTGCGACTGCATGAATTGCGTTGACTTTTTTATATGAATCGTTGAGAAATAAGCAGATTTAGTGCGAAATAAATATCTTTTCTGGGGATCATTTATCAAGGCCGGTTACAGGCAGAGAAGGAAGGAAGAAGCGTAACTAACTTTTTGCAAAAAAATAACCTACTTCAAAATAGATAAGTAGAGATAACTCAAAAATTATCAGGCCAGGCCAAAATCTGATGTTCTCCTTTAAACCATCCTAATGCAGGTTAGAACACCTAAGTCTGAGGAGAGACATAGGATGCCTCTGCGTGTTCTATCGGCTTTACAACGGTGAGTGCTCCGAGGAATTGTTCGATTTGGTGCCAACTTCACCCTTCCATCATCAATTCATCACACCACTCGCCGAAGATTGAAGTTCCATCCACATCGCTTGGACTCGTGGCGAACGACTACGGTCCGTTTTTCACGATCGTTTTTGCCGCGGACATGCAAGATGTGGAATGAGCTTCCTTCTGAGGTATTCCCGGAGCGCTATGACATGGGGTTCTTCAAGAAAGGTGTAAAAAGAGTTCTCCTTCAGGGCCGGCGTTGCACTGGTGACTCCCCTGGTGTTGCTCGTGTCTATAGGCGACGATGACCACTTACCATCAGGTGGCTCGTCTGCTTTTACGTCAGCCCTCCAGGCTATAAAAAAAAATGCCCAAGTGCCAAAGTTTTAACTTTTAACTAACTATCCAACTAACATTCTAACACCATCGATTAACTGGACTAACCATCCCATTCCTTAAATTCAGTCTTGATCTAGGTCGGTCACAGTTGTCATGGGCGGCAGCGGAAGGGTGGTGCTGCATGCTCGTTTGCTAACTTCAACTCCATAAAAAATTGCTTGTTCGCTAGGTTTGGGTCTGTTGGTTCCCCTGTTCAGTTCCCCTACGGAGTCCATGAGGACTTATAAGTACTAGTGGTTCCCCTTAAGGCAATAAAAAATTAGTTATAAATGGAAGTCACTTTATGTTTCCTTTCCGCTACCGATTCCAAAAATGCTCTGTCAGAAAGGAAAGACGGACAAAGATACTCTCGGCAAATACTTGTTGATTCAATAAAACTTTTAAGTGCTGCAATCGTGTCTATGAAGTTCTTCATTCGTACAAGTCTTAATATCGAGTCGCTGTGAACATGGAGTTCTCACGGCCCGCTAAAAACAAAATTACCTGTGCTCATAGTTTAAATTAACTTGTAAGCAAAATTTAGGTACTTAATCTGTATAAATAAAACTCGTGCGTTACTGAGTGATTGACTGACAGACAACGCACAGCCGAAACTACTGAATGGAAGAAGCTTGGCATGTATGTTCTTTGGGGAGTGTGCAGGAAGAGAGGATTTTTGGAAATTCCACTCCGAAGGGGGTGAAATAGGGGGGTGAAGTTTAAACAATTCCATGCGGACGAAGCCTGCGGGCGGAAGCTAGTTAATTTTAAATTCTCACCGTCAATCTAAAATGAATCAGTAACCTTAATCACAGGGGCGGAAAGTTGCCAACTGTGTGGGTTTCCATTAAAACGAATACCATATCGAACGGAGTTCAGTGGAAAACCTAACCCAAGGGCCATAACTCTTAATTCCAGACAGTTCACGTTCACAACGTGTGGGTGACAGAGACAGCGCCTTACACGTAATAAGGCGCAGGATAAGAAAACAATCGCAATGCCTTTATACCAATACTTTGACAATCATTTGATTAACTATCTGCTTAAGTGTGCTGCCTTAAATGTTGACGATCCCAATCTTACAGACGGGCTAGAGGACATTAAAGCTCTAAAGAGTCAACTTCTTCCTCCCTTAATAATCTATACAATTATACTCTTCTGTATAACTTTTAATAAATAACTTAATTCTTTAAAAAAATAACCGACTTCCAAAAGAGTAGTAGAGATAACTCAAAAACTACCCGTCGGATGTCGCTCAAATTTAATAGGGACCAGCCATAATTATACCCTTCGAATAAAAAAGGACGTATCGAAATCGGAATACCCAGTCAAACTTTATGAGGTAAGGAATTAAATGCGTACCTATTATTAAAAATAACGTGCGAATAATAAAATTAGATAAAATTGTCTGGAACTTGTATGATGAATCTACGTATTAAAGACATCTTAGAAATTTTTCTTAAGTGTCAGTATGTTTTTTTTAGTTCACCTTCGAAAGTACCTACCTAGTATTAATATTTATATTTTTTAAGATCCTCTGTTAAGTATCTAAATATTAATCTATATTAATATTCCATAGAATAACTTCAACTTATAGTATGCAGCAAGTCTCTGTCTCCTTAATGGTGAGCATTCTTCCACCCAGAGCAGACCCATTCTTAGTACTTAGTGGGTCATTAGTGTTTAAGCAAACTAATACTAATTAAAAAAAAATGCGTAAGTAATGTCAGTATTTAGTTGCTTAGTTGGTTTGTTCGTCGTAATAAAAATTAAGCATTTCTCCCGCCAACTCACGCTTGACTAACTTTAACGCGGAGATTAAACCATTAATCATACGCGGGTCTTATCTCCACAATAGCATTTAACTTAGTTTTAGTAATAAAAAAACTCACCCTAGCTCTCGTAACTGTCTCCCATCTTGATAATTTAAAAATATGTTTAATTAAATAAATTCTTTTTTCAAATAAACAAAAAAGGCGTCCGCTCCGGTCTGGTTTCAGCGAACGACTGTGCTTCCACTGAAATTCGAAATCGGAATTCAAATGCGTCCAGTGACTGTTGATCTATGATATATATAACCGACCCCCTTTTAGAAGCCGTTTTATGCTTGAAGGAGAGGGTGAGGGAGCTCATCCAAGGCTGGGCCCTTCTTATCAAACACCCACTACGTTTCCAAGTTAAACAAAACTACACCGCCTTGATATAAAGTTCAATTTTCTTCGCTAGGTAAATAAATCCTGAAAATTATATTGCCCCAGGGAAAATTAGGACGTATCTGCTTTGAGGTAAGGTGGTTATTCGATTGTACAGAAAATTGAAAGCTACAGGTTTTCGATAAGTCTCCGCTGAAAGTGCGACTCGCTCTGCTTGTGCAATGACGCTAGTGAGTTTTTATGAAAGTTTATAGCAGAGCTTTTTTTAAAAATATTTCTATCTACTTAATTAACATTGTACGAGTATTAATAGATGCTATAAAAAAATTACACACATTTATTTATACAGAAATTAAATAATTAAATTAAAAAGAAATTTAAAATCACCACATAGATAAACATTTTGCCTAAAAATTTACGCTTGTATTTTTGGCTTCCACAGGATTTCCGATTCGAAAAGGTGCTTAGCGGAGAAGATAATAAACTTTTCAGCACATATTTCACAAGAAATAAGAAATTAAAAAATAATAATATAATTATAGCCACACTAGCTTTCGCCCACAGGCTTCGCCCACGTGGAATTCTATTTCACCCCCTTCGGGGTGGAATTTCCAAAAATCCTCTCTTACTCTTAGTGCTCCCCTACACTCCCCAAGGAACATACATGCCAAATTTCAGCTTCTTCCGTTGAGTAGTTTCGGCTGTGCGTTGTCTGTCAGTCAATCAATGAGTAACGCAAGAAAGAAAGAAAGAAAATACATTTATTTCATCAAAATATGTTACAAAAAAGACAGAAATACAGTGAACTAAGTTAAATATTTGACGAAATTGGTCGCACTCAGCAGAAGGCTGTGGGGAAACAGCCGCTGATTTTCAGGGCGACCCATTGCATTGGGTAGTTCGGGCTACTGGCCAACTTTAAATTATTTAATTAAGAAAAAAAAATGCATTATTAACAATATACAGTGAACATTACCTTACTAATATTACTATGGAATTACTATAACATATTATTACGTTTACGATAACATATCATTATACATATATATCATATCATTTATAACATATCATTCTCGTCTGCATGTGCCAACCTAGATTGTATATATGTAAATGGGTGTGTTAGCATGTGTGGGTGAGTGTGTGCGTGTGTGTGCGTGTACGTGTGTGTGCGTGTGTGTGTGTGTGTGTGTGCTTGAGTATGAAGTTTTGTAAACGAGAGAGCTTGTATGTTTTATGTTACTGTTTCGACTGTTGTACCTTAAGCAGATATGATTTGTAAGAACTTTTAACACTACCAATCGTCGTATGGTTACGAATGGGTGGAGGAATATTATTCCAGCATTTAGTGGCGTTGTATTTAAAGCTGCCACGAAATGCTGCAGTACAGTGAGCTGGAACCAACAGTAGATTTACAGATGCCCTAGTAGGATGTAAGGTATTTACATCCTTAGACCACTGAAGCTTGTTATACAGGTAAGGTGGACATTTATGTTTGATAATGCCAAACAATAAAGATGCTGTATGTAACTGTCTACGATATACCATTTTGAGAGTATTAGAGTCATTTAGGTACGACGTAACGTGCGCACGCGGTGGTATGTCAAAACAAAACCTAGCGCAAGCGTTTTGGACTCGCTGTATGAGATTCTGTGAGCGACTTAATAACCGAATTAATAATTAAGAGGTATATATTATAAAGATTAATACCTTTCACATAGTATTACCTATTAGGCATCCTTGTCATTAAACTTTATGACCAAACGTAGATAAATGGCAACATAAAAAACCAAACTTGAAAATATTTGTAATTTTTCGTGGTCATACTGGCATGTCATACCTACTAATACTCGGTGGTCATAGTTTCTACCCATTAACTCTCTAATTGACACCAAGTTTGCTTGTAAACACACACACACACACACACACACATAAGACAACAAGTTCGAGGCTAAAATTTAACATTTACGTACATAATTATTTTAAGTCTAAATCTTAATGTATATTTTCGTATCATTGATATTTATTTATGTATCTTTAATAGCCTAGGGTGTGTAAAAAGGATACCTATTTTCTCTTCTTATTTAGGGCCACTGAAGAGCCACAAAGTAATGCAATATTAAAATATCAGAGACAAACATTGTACAAAAGCTGTAAAACCCAAATAAAAATCCACTTACACCCTTCTACTGTCAATCCGTAATAAGAGGTCCTTAATTTCTATGTCTGTCTCTGTCCTATTCTAATGCCATGCTACGTCTGTCTCTCTCTAACTTTTAAGTACAATCCAGGCCCTTATGTCCGACACTATAGCCATACGTATGGGTTTGTTCGGTAAATTAAATTATTTTACACGGTTTTTCTATTAGTAAAGAAGCTTTCTATAGAGGATTAAGGGATAGTGCACTGCTGACACAGCATTTCAAGGAGATAATTTTAAACACCTACGGGTTAAGTTATTCTTGGCTTCAACCCATTAATGGCCCACTACAGAGCACGGGTCTCCTCGTACCTCAGGAGACACAGAATATTTCACCACGCTGCTCCAATGCGGTTTGGCGGACGTTTGGATGGACAGTGTACGAAACATGGATGGAAATATTTATGTTTCGAAGGCCTCCGACATAACGACTGTTATCCAATTACAAGAACCGGGACTGATGGTTTAAGTGTCCTCTGAGGCACGGAGGTATTAAAGAAATTTTGCAACTAGCAGTCACCCTAGTTATCTTCGAGTTCAAGGCCTCTCTTATGTAAGTATGTAATTTCCTATGTATGTACCTAATCTCCTGTGTGTCTCCTCTACTCCCTTTGAATTCGACTTGATATTCGTTATTATTGCATGACATTCAATTGCCAGCGTTCCGCAAATGCAACAGGAGATATTACTGCCAAATTTTGGCGACAAGAGTGCAGCACTAGCATATACACCGCCGCGTTTCGTAACTGGATGAAAATGCCCAAAACGACACTTTTTTATAGAAATTTGAACGTTTTGGTCATGTTACGGAACGCGGCTTATGATTTGTTTACTGTATGTGCTGATGGCATGGCGCCATCTTCGCCGAGCTTTGCGTTATAATTTATTATTCCCTATTAAGGTGCATTCAAGATTGACGGCGTTATCTAAAAATGTCCTTAGTAAGTTTTTCTGACAAACTAAATTGAACTGTGAGCCATCCATGCTCGGGACTCAAATATAAATCGAGTGATACCAATAAATAATTTATGACAATCTAATTTTTCTGTATCTTTACCTTTTCCGCTTACCCTTACTCCTAAGGTTGTCTGGAAGAAATCACTCTTTAGCGATAAGACCGCCTATTGTATTTCATTTTGTTATATTATGTCTCTTTTATTTTTCTCTGTATGGTGTACAATAAAGAGTATTATTATTATTATATCGGCTAAGTGGCGAGATTTTTAATTAGTATCTATTTGTGCTTTGGCATTACGGTCGAATCCTTCGCAGCCATAGTTATAATATCAGAGCAGAGCAGATCAAAGAGTAAAACTTGTGTTATAATGTTATTTGCTGTGTTATCCAATCGCGTTCTATATGTAATTATGTAGTTATAGTTGCATCGAACACAAATTTCAATAGCCGCCCCTGTTATGGTTTATCGTTGCAAACTAACTTAACGATGAGAATATAAAATGCCTTAAATATTTAATAATTAAATATTTGCGGGGAGTGGCAATTCAACATTCTCGGCGATTCAAATGTAGTGGCAATTCTACTGATGCCTGCTAGGCTATTCTGTAAGGATATCTTTAATATCTCGATTGCTGAATCCGCGGTGAGATTTTGATTTTGACGTACATCGCGTTCTGTTAAAATTAAAACCGACGGCAGCGCCAATCAAGCTCGCAACCGAAGTGACAGAAGCAGAACTCACCTGAGTGAGCTTCGATATCGAATTTGTTTCTTACAGAATAGCTTTGCAGATAGGGTAAATTTTGTTTGGGCTTGATTAATTTGTAGTGACGAGAACTTTACACTTACATGTTGAATTGAGCGCCATCTGGCGAGTAGTTTTTGAGTTATCTCTGCTTATCAACGTTGAAGTCGGTTATTATTTTTGTAAAAAGCAATTATATTATTTGTTATAATGACTATCGACTTACAAATACACAATCATGTTAAACTTATGGAACCCTTTTAATGGGTTACGAAGTTCAGTGATAGCTAATTGTATTCTTATGGCTATATTAGGCTTTTCTTTATGTTATTAACACAAATGCATCAATCTTAGCTTAGTATAACACTACGGAGTGATTCCTTGATAGCAATATACCGCTTGTATAGAACCAAAAAAGGCATGGAGACGTTATTTATACCTTTATTAGATACCTAAACAATATTCAAGTTGCTATAGTAAAAAGAGAATCGTTAATTACGCCGTATTACACATTATTTGACATTCAGTTGTTTTTATCATCACAATTAAATAATGAAAAATTAAAAATTAAATTAAATTAAAAATTAATAAAATTAATTAATTAATTAATAAAATTAAAAGCGAGCCCAGAAGGTGACTATCAATTAGCCGTTAAGTTACCTACTCTTTGTGTTGGGACTGATTGGGGCCTGTGAGCCAGTACAGACCTACATCTTTCATTTATTGTTGGTGATTCCTTATATTATAAAAAGAAAGGACGTAAAAAATAGTTGTTTCAATCAAAAGGGGCTCCATATATTCCTTTGTCCATTTTATAAGTCCCTCAGGTCCGATTTAAGTGTTAGACAGAGACGTTTTGATATAATGGATGGTTCTATAAGTGCGACAGAGAACGCAAACCAAGATAGCTGCAGATTAAATAAGAAAGAGATTCTTACAATAGACGATTAAGAGAGCTATTATCTCTAATTTTATTTTATCGAGCTTTCCTTCTTAGAATGCCTAGTTGTACTTAATTGTTCAAGATTTGCTTTGAGGAACTGATTATACATACAAAATAATTATAAGTAATTAATAAGTGTCAGCACCGTAGTATAGGCTGAACTGCCCGTTTACCTTAAGACCTGATGGTACATAGTGTATTATCTATGTAATAATGGTAAGTAAACACAATCGTCCATGGAAATTGTCACCAATGCGTTGACGTCCGAGACCGAGAGACCGAGGTGTATTGGGGCGCTTTGTGAAACATAACATAACACACAATTTAGGTACAGTCGTACAAGGATCTTTTGGCGCGTGGGTGACAGAGACAGTGCCTTACAGTTTGCCTTACCTGTATGACGCTGTCTTTGTCACCCACAAGCCAAAAGATCCTTGTAAGACAATACCTACTAGATTTCCTCCGGCGACTTCGTCCGCGTTTCATGTCAAAGGGGAAGGACGGGAGAGGGGAAATTAAAAAACCCCTTTCTCAGCAATCACTTACGTCAATTGAGGAACCTATATACCCAAAGTTTCATGTGAATCTATTTAAGAAATAAATCGTTTTATTTTGAATCCTTTACAGGCAAAATTTAAAAATCCTCTCTCTATACTAGTTTGTCATTTTAAAAAAACCTCGTCTCGACGGCCCATGATGAAACGTGTGTCAATCGATCGATAGACAAATAAGTAATTGCAAAAAAAATTCATTGCCAAAATCTTGTAAGGTAAGTAGGTACAGTAAGTTCATTTTAACTCGGCTGATGTGAACATAGCTACGATTGGCTGTGCAGATGTCGATTTTAAGGCCAAAATGGTGGTAGGAGGCGGAGAGTGCGGGCGGTAGGATAGTTAGCCAATACCATGGACGTAAACACGTGCATGGCCAATACTAAGTAGCGCATCACAAAACACTGTCATGGCCGCCGTATTTTGATTGGTCAGTTACTGTACCTGCGCATACTTCTCGGAAAACGAAGTTCACATCCGCCGAGTTATAATGAACTTACTGTACTTTCTGAGATATTTGAGCTACTAGAAAAATAAAAAAGACAATTCATTATTTTGAACTCAAATCTCAATGTTACGTGTCAGGAGTACTGGTTCGAGAAAATGCCAGAATGTACCACAAAGACTTTTATTGTAATACACAATTACACTATGTACACAGTACAGACTAAAACACTATGCACGTAGGTACTCGTAAACACACTCGTCGATCACCCGTAGAAATCACTTCACATCTCGCTGGTATCTCTCGTAGGTATCGCTTGTTTTTCCCGGTTTCGCTTCCGAAACTAGAATGCCACGCAGTCGACCAAGTGCCCCTTTTATACCACTCGCCTACCATTCATGCCATTCCAGATTGTTCCCGCAGTTTTTGGAATAAGGTTCTAGTATATTCCTTGCAATCGAATTTCGACCTTAAGACTGTTGTCGTAAGGTCGAAGCGTCGTGCGCGTATTTTCAAGACGGCCGCGCTCTATTGTTCTATTGTTCTCTTGACATGTTTATGGCCCTTATTGTTTATTGCTTCCGGTTTAGCGAAGTAGATACGCCAGGGTTGTCACATCAAGTTAAAATCACTGTAACTAAACTTGTATGTTTACCATGTCTTATACAAATGTTCAAACTGCTTTCAGCTTCCTACCTAAGTAGGTAGTTTCGTCTGTCAGTCAGTAACAGAAGAGTTTTATGATTGATGATTTATTATAACTTATTTTATTCAACGTACATACAGGTCCTTTAAGCGGAGCTATATTCCGGATCGATTTCTTGGAACCCAACTACAAGTTTCAGCACGTGACAGATTCAATATTAAACTAATTTATGTTCAAGTTACAATGACTTGCCGACTCCCAGCGAGTTTAAAGAGGTTACCAATCGGGAGTCGCTGCATTTAGACTGAATTATTATCTTTTCTATGGATTTAAGATAGCAAACGATCTAGCAACACCCATGACCACTATTCAGGATACAACAAGACACTCGCCGAAGATTGAAGTTTTATCACATCGCTTGGATCCGTAGCGAACGACTACGGATCGTTTTTCACGATCATTTTTGCCGCGAACTTGCAAGCTGTGGAATGAGCTTTCTTCTGAGGTACCTATCTATTCCCGGAACGCTATGAAGTGGGGTTCTTCAAGAAAGGTGTAAAAAGAGTTCTCCTTCAAGGCCGGCGTTGCACTGGTGACTCCCCTGGTGTTGCTCGTGTCTATAGGCGACGATGACCACTTACCATCAGATGGCTCGTCTGCTTTTATGTCAGCCCTTCTGACTATGAATAAAAATTAAATTAAAAATTAAAAAAACCCCCGACACAAACATTTAAAAAGTAAAAAATAATATCTCTAAAAATAATACGTCGCGTTGGGGGACCGCTCCTAACTACTCATTATCTACGATTTTTTTCATAAGTATCACATGCCTATTTACCCAAGACTTATCATATTTTATCAATATTTTTTTGTGTTAAAGTTAGAAGTAAATGGAGCGGTCCCCCAACGCAACGTATTATTTTTAGAGATATTATTTTTTACTTTTTAAATGTTTGTGTCGGGGGTTTTTTTAATTTTTAATTTAATTTTTATTTTATACTTTTTATAGGTAAGAATATTCTCGATTAAGTCATAAATATTCTCTTACTGTGCCCTTTCATTTGAGACCCCACACGAGTATATTTGCATACATTCGGCTATTCTTCCCCGCTTTTACCCCCCATAACTTTTAAACGGCTCAACCGATTTTCATAAAACATATTTTAAAATATGCGCCCGTAAGTTCCCTTTAATACAAAAAAACTAAATTGAAATCGCTTCATCCGTTTGGGAGCTATGATGCCACAAAGAGACAGAATGAAAATTCTTCCCCCCTTTCAGCCCCAATAACTTTTAAACGGCTCAACCGATTCTCATCAAACATATCTAAAAATACGCACCCGTAAGTCCCCTTTAATACAAAGAAAACTAAATTGAAATCGCTTCATCCGTTCGGGAGCTATGATGCCACAAAGAGACAGAATGAAAATTCTTCTCCCCTTTCAGCCCCAATAACTTTTAAACGGCTCAACCGATTTTCATCAAACATATCTAAAAACACGCGCCCGTAAGTCCCCTTTAATACAAAGAAAACTAAATTGAAATCGCTTCATCCGTTCGGGAGCTATGATGCCACAGACAGACAGACAGACACACAGACACACACACACACAGACACGTCAAACTTATAACACCCCTCTTTTTGCGTCGGGGGTTAAAAAAAAACAAAACTCAAGTCGTCCAAGACACTAACGCCTTAATATTGAAACCTGTATGGCTCAATAATTATCATGCTTTGTCCCCGTTCAAAGAGTCCTGGATTCGATTTCCGGCGAGATCGATATTCGATCGTTGTGTTTTTTGTTCTCGGTCTGGGTATGTGTTCGTGTCTTTTGTCTTGTTCATGGCATTAACGACTCAGGGAATCCTACCACATTGTACGAATGGTAGCGCAAATGTGTGGATAGCTGGATAGGAACGCCGTAAGCGAGCATGCAAGGCGTGCACCACACGCGGGTGGCACCCACAGGGGGCGGCAAATGGACCAACGCGGGCGGCGTAAAATGAAATGGAAAAATTCAAAACGGTTTTGCACGCGGGCGCCCATACAGCTAGCGGCGGCCCTATGTGTGGAGACTACGCGAAGGTTCGAGTTTTGCGCTTTCATGTGCAATTAAAAACTGTGACAACTTATTAAGCCCTTCTCACACTCCGCTATTTATTAGCTACGCGATACAATCCATTGTCAGGACACGCATCGTAAACGCGTCGCCTCGTGTGCAGAATTTGGTAAATATATAGGTCGTCTCTCGATCGACGCAAAGCATACCTGGACAAAATTTTTGGCGTTTGCAAATACCTAGCGTTGTGTAACCTTAGAAAACCATGAAAGAATGTGTCAATTTCGCACAATCACTTGCTAAGATCCTTATGGTCTTATACTCCGCGTCTTAGGATTATTCAAATAATCGTAAATAATGTCTGATATGACTGGCGCACCCCCTCCCCCTCGCGCTACCCCCGCAACGTGATAAGTCGCGAAAGTGATAAAAAGGTAATGGAGATACATCTCGGTGATAAAATAAATGCGGTCTCACCTTTCACCTTCTACATCATACAAATTTTTTAACTTCACCAAACGCACGAGTATTAATTATACCTACCTACTTACAGGTATAGAACAGTCTCCGATTCCCTTTTATAGAGATTTTTAAATAGTCAAACAAAGGAGAATGGGCATTTTGGTCTACAGTCCAATCATAATGAGTGGCACATTTTCAATTTGGGATAGAATAGTACTTCTTGTTTAAACATCATTTTTAACCGACTTCAAAAAAGGAGGCTATCAAATCGATTATTGGAATTGAATAGGTATTATTTTTGAGTAGGTATATTATTTTTGAGTAGGTATGTCGATCCATTTAGGCTTCCATGCGCGTGTGTTTAATTTGGTAAGTGTATGCTTGGCCACGAATTTCTCTAAAACTAATAGTCATATATAGATGATTCTTTTTAATTTAAGTTAGATTACTTCAATTTTGATTTAAATGATTTCAGTTATCTATTCAGAGTTCCAAGTAGTTTCTTTTTTTTTTGTAAAAAGGTAATTATTACAATACAAATCGTGTTATTGTTTTTCCCTTTGACAATGAATTCTGCTAGGACTTTTGGATAGAAAGGTGTGGAGCCGGTTACATTCTTTGAGGCCACTATCTCGGGCACATATCCTCGGGCGAAAATTATTAAATAGAGCCAAAATACTTCTTTGACTTCATGAGAATCGAACCCGAAGCATGACGAACACATTAACCACTATCCCATCGGGAATATTGCGCACCTAGTATAATCTATTCGAATTCCGACCTCTATTATATTCAGAATATCTTTACATCGCACTTATTTGATCCCCAAGTGTACCCTGAATATGCAACTCAATATAGACCTTATATCATTGTGTTAGGTCTTATAATCTTATACCGATTCCATACGTCTCAATTGTTAGGAAGCAAAAAGGTTTCGTAATGAATATTGAACTCTATTGCATTCATATTAAAACTTTATTTTGATGGTGAGCGTTATTCTTCATTCTTACAAAACAGGGTGACAATGATTTTGTGAATTATCTGCAGATAATGTTTTAACGCATGAAATGACGGTGCTGCGATACTTGATCGGTGGTGGGGATTATTAACCCCATTAAGCTTTCAAAATTATTATAAATGAAGTTGGTATTAAACCATAGTATATTTGTTACCCGACTGCGTCAGAAAGAGGGTAACGTTTTTCGAGTGTTCATGTGACTATGTATGTTTATATGTAGCTCCATTTATTTTTCGGGCCCTAGCCCTACAGCCTACAGCTCAAACGGCTTGACAGATTTTGTCATTTGAGTTGTCGTTGAATTTAAATTCATAGCAATTATGTTAGTCACATAGGCTATATAAATATTCAAAATGGCGCCCGCAAATGTAAAAAAGATAGGATATATTTGTTAATTTTCCTTATCTAAGCAATATTATGGACGTCAGCCTGTATGAGATAAGAGAGGCCCTCAAACAGCTTAAAAACAACAAGGCACCGGGAGATGACGGAATCACAACAGAGCTGCTAAGAGCTGGAGGGAAACCCCTCCTAGTGGCGCTCCAGAAGTTGTTCGATTCCGTTATCAATACTGGAACTACCCCGGAAGCGTGGAGCAGAAGTGTATTCGTAGTGATCCTGTTCTTTAAAAAGGGCGATGAGGCCCTTTTGAAGAACTATAGGCCCATTGCACTTCTGAGCCACGTTTACAAGCTGTTTTCGAGGGTGCTTACAAATCGCATTGCACGCAGGCTTGACGACTTCCAGCCTCCCGAACAAGCAGGATTCCGAAAAGGCTACAGTACCATGGACCACATACAAACGCTGCGGCAGATAATACAGAAGACCGAGGAGTATAATCTGCCGCTATGTGTTGCCTATGTGGACTATGAGAAAGCCTTCGATTCTATCGAGACCTGGGCGGTACTAAGTTCTCTCCAGCGGTGCCGGATTGACTATAGGTATAGGTGTTAAAATGTTTATACGCATCAGCCACCATGTCCGTCAGAGTACACAACTCAGTGACGAACCCTATCCAACTTCAGAGGGGTGTCAGGCAAGGGGATGTTTTATCCCCAAAACTGTTCACCTCTGCGTTGGAAGATATGTTCAAGCTGATGGAGTGGAAACGACGTGGCATTAACATCAATGGCGAATACATAACACATCTTCGATATGCCGACGACATAGTGATTCTGGCGAGTTCCATGGAAGAACTTAGTATTATGCTCGGGGACTTGAACAGCGCCTCACAACGGGTAGGTCTTAAGATGAACATGGACAAGACGAAAATCATGTCGAATGTCCATGTCACACCTGTACCGGTTGTTGTTGATGGCGCTGCTCTCGAAGTTGTTGACGAATACATTTACCTGGGACAAGTGATCCAAATGGGTAAGTCCAACTTCGAGAAAGAAGTCACTTGTAGAATCCAACTCGGATGGGCTGCGTTCGGGAAACTGCGTCATATCTTGTCGTCCAAAATACCTCAGTGCCTGAAGTCGAAGGTGTTCGAGCAGTGTGTGTTGCCAGTGATGACATATGGCTCCGAGACGTGGTGCTTCACTATTGGCCTGATGCACAAACTCAGAGTCGCTCAGCGGGCTATGGAGAGGGCTATGCTCGGTATTTCTCTGCGTGATCGAATCAGAAATGATGAGATCCGTAGACGAATACGATTAACCGACATAGCCCAGAGAATTAGCCGGCTGAAGTGGCAATGGGCCGGCCATATAGTTCGGAGGACCGACAACCGTTGGGTAAGAAAGGTCCTCGAATGGAGACCACGTCTTGGAAAAAGGAGCTTAGGGTGCCCCCCGACCAGGTGGACTGACGACCTGAAGAAGATGGCGGGCATCCGCTGGATTCAACGGGCTCAGGACCGGTTAGAGTGGCGCCAGTTAGGGGAGGCCTACGTCCAACAGTGGACCTCGAAAGGCTGATGGATGGATGGATGGAAGCAATATGGGTATCAAAAATGAAAGATTATGAAAAGTATATTTAAAGAAACTTACTTATAAATATGTTTATCACTTTTGTTTTTAGTGGTTATTTGTCGCAGAAGGGTTTTTTTTCGATAATTAAAATTAATTAAATTAAATACAATTAATTCAATACTTATTTTAATCGGTTTCCAAAGCCATAGGAAGTTAACAGAACTCCCTTCAAATACGTAGCATAATGTAATTTTACACCTCATTAAATTCCCTTCAAACAACCCTTACCATCTATAATTCAATAATCAACTGGAGACAGTCCTATAAATAGTCTTATTGATAGACACAGCATCCGTCCTTCCATCTGAACGCGAGTAATTTAATAACCGCGCGCCTACCCTCCATTCCTGTCGACACTTCGCAAGGAAAGAAAACGTTCATGATATAAATACTAACACACGATTGACGTGACCATCAGGGTGTAATATGCTGTGCTATTTGGACTTCATATTCTTATTCTTATTAACAAAAAAAAATCTTATTAACAAAAAAGGATTTAAAAAACAAAATTTAATATTTTTTCCTTGATTTTTTTAGTTCAGTACCTTTTACATGAAAACTAACCCATCAAACTACTTTTTTTTGTTGTCTTGTCATAATACAGGATATCGCCTTAATAATAAACGTCACATTAAAGCCATAACTTAGGTAGTTTAGATGTTGTGAGACCGCGCGCTCTCCACCTTCTATCTCGAAAACGGTTCACCGTATAAAATTTTTGTTTAAACAAAATTTGTAGAGAATTTTGTACTCTACAATATTGAAGTAAATTCAAATAGCAAAAAAACCCATAGGAAATGAGATATTTACAAAAAAAGCGCAAACAACCAATATTGTGACCTTGAAATGTAATAGTTGCGTACACTCTACCGTATGTAGGTTTTGAGACAACTTTTAGGGTGTCAATATACAAGTATTTAGAGACTTACAGCTGGGTATCTCGATTTCCGAGGTGAACTTACTATAATGACTGGACTAAAAAGGAGGTTCTCAGTTTGACCTGTATATTTGTGCGGGATTATCTCGCGTTTGGTTGAACCGATTTTGATGCCGTTTTCAGCATAGTATTTGTCAGACTTAGGAGAAGGTTTTAGGCATATTGTTTGGCTGAACCGATTTTGATACGGTTTTCAGCATCGTGTCTATCAGACTTAGGAGAAGGAGTGAGGAATATTAACCGCGCTTAACTGAATCGATTTTTACTTTTCGGCATTAAAGTCGATTCTATTTTGTTCAAAGTTATTTGGGTTAGTTAGGCTTAGGCACTTGAAGTCTGATATAATATCAAGACATGACCCGAACACACATATACATACATGCATGTGGCATTGCAAATTAAATAGCTTGTAAAAAGCATATCGATTCGGTCTTATCCACAAACATCGCCGCGGTGACAACACGTCGGTTCCAGACGCGCCGTAATTGAGACCGAGTGTCAAAGATTATGATTTCTTAAATAGGAAAACCATTATCAGGTATATACCTATTTGTGAATGACGCGATGGCGATGGTTACGTTCCCAAAGGCTGATGCAACCAGTTGATCTATTGTCGACGGACTAATAAAGCATTAGGTAGGTTCATATATCTATTTATTTTATCTTCTTTTATCTATACGTATAATAAAACTGTAACTGTTCCCTGTTTTACTTTTACAGGGAGATAGAGGAGGCTATTGAGCAACATATAGGCTGTTTTTTATCCCGGCGTTCCCATGGCATCGGGTTTCACACGGGAAAAACTATGTACCAGCGAAGTTGCAGGCAACGACTAGTTGAAATAATATCTCGCATCACCCCTTCGTAGTCCAAATGCTGCCGCCCTCGCCCCGAAAGTTCAGCTCGCGTGCGATGCACGCCGTGTACGCCCATTTACGGCGACCCTGGTTATGAACAGAAGGACAGCTTCCTTCCCTAGACCTCGGATGAACGACCTATAATTACTTTGCCTCGAAATTGACATTCCCAAGAATCAGGCAGGAGCTTCGCGCACACTGGATCAGAAATTGGATACGTCCATGTTAACAGCGCTTATTAACAACTAGAGAACCGCCCTCATTTCGTTTCGGGACCCGTAGGTATCAGCCGCGTAGGTCCCGCTCCCGTAGAAATCTCTTGATTGATTGATAAAAAGTAGCCTGTGTTATTTTGATGTAGGTATAAGCTATGCCTATTATTGTAAAATTTCATTAAAATCCACTCAATAGTTTTTACGTGTAAGAGCAACAAACATCCATACTTATAAACATTCGTTTCTAATATAAGTACATATATATTAGTAGAATCCAGGTCTGTAGCCTGCTTAAGAGATGAATCGATAAATCATTAATTGTCATTTCTTTACTAACTAGTCTTTGACGAAGTATTGAGGTTAAAGGCTGCAAAGTATTCTAAGCACATCGCATCGAGTGTTCTATTAAATTTATAGAATACTGGCTGTATTCCGCGTTGATAATGGAATCTGAGATCGGGGTCTTACTTTGAAATTAATTTTCATCCCGTTCCAATAGGGTACTTTCGGTAGTGAATTATTATAAAAACAAAAAACCCGACTGCTTACAAAAGAACTCAAAAGAAAAAAACAAGTGTCACAATATCAACATAAAATACTTCATGCTGCAGCATGCGGTGACACTTTCACAGTTCTGACGAATTCAACGATACCTACCTCTTAAGTCTAAATCCGTTCAACCGTTTGGGCTGTGGGGCGGTCCAAATAATCCAAATGGACATACATACATACATACACTCGAAAAACATAACCCTCCTTCTGACGCAGTCGGGTAAAAATAAACTTGATTTTCGTAATAAAAAGCAACAAAAAATATATTTCGGCAAAATAAACACGCTTTCTCGCCTTAAAATAAAATAAAATAAAATAAAATATTAATTCTTTTTTTATTTCCGGAAAAAACGCTGTCAGTACTTGTCAGCCATTTTGATGACGTAATAATGGTAAGGTGTACAGTGCCACAAACTTATCTGACTCGGAGGCGCTACTGTCTCTGTCTTTGTCTGACAACATAAACAACATTTGCATTAGTTCCAATTTTGGCCACCGGGCCATTGTGGCACTGTATGTATGACCGGTTGATGATAACAATTTTATATGACAGTTTGGTTGGTTGGTTTGTTGGTTTTTGATTTTGCCTTTATGACGTCACAGTCACACCAATGCCTCTCGTGTTTTAGGTCACGTGACATACAGATTAAAAATTTCGAATTTTAATATTAAATATTAAAATAATTATGTGCTTTTATGACTCAAAATCAGAATAATAAAGTAGGTAGGTATATTTCTACATAAATTTTAATTTTTATCAAATTTCATAGTTTATTTTTCATTACGGAAAGTACCCAATTCTTTATGACGTGATAACGTCTTATAAATCGATAAAAACTGGCTACATGCACGAAAAAGTCTCACGCTCCGTCTAAACCGAGCGCGAAAGCGAGAGCGCGGAACAAGCGATAGAGAAGCGCGATCAGCCTAACCATTCGTCGTGACCTCGTGACTCATCTATCTCTCCACTCCATCGGCCGATGTGATATACCTAATTCAATTCAAAAAAGGATACAATTTTTCATTTCTTACGTTTAAACCCACCTGATGATCTGTGGGGTCGTCTTAAGTCGTGAAGAGCACTAACTCCGCACAAGCCTGATCTGACCTCAATCATATTGTGTTACCATTCTCTTCATCACAAGTCTTTTTCTTTCTTTTCTTACTTACTTCTTGCTAGGCAGGCAAAACATCGGCGGCGATGTCTTTGCTATTACAAAAATTATTGTTCGTGACAACCGGGACAAATTGCCCATCGGTTGCCGTCATTTGTCGGCATTGATGCAGAATATTTTGACGCTCTTTAGTATGTATATGTTACCGGAAATGTATGAAATCTAGGAATTGTATACATTTCCTAGGAAATGTATACAATTGTTACAGCGGGTGGAGGCTGCCCTCCCTCCGCGCCTCCGGGGTCTAAAAAAAACTCTAGGGGTAGGGCATACAAGACTACGTGGAGTAGGGGTAGGCTAATTCGGTTCTGTAACCAATTCGACCTACCTACACCTTGAAGAATTTGACTGAGTAGTAATGGAAATGAGTATTCATTGTTTTACACAATAATATTTTTGATTAAGGCACTCGGTGAGACAATCTGGTAAAATCATAACGTAAAATATAATATCTTCATATTATCTATCCCGCGTACCCATTAAAATCTTGATCTATAATCTTAATGTACTACATTTCCGATTGCTATTTAGGAAATGTATAAATTTCCTAGGAAATGTGTCCAATATAATTTATTTCACACATTTCCTGGCGATTTTAGGAATTGTATACTTACATTTCCTAGGAATTGTATACAATGACGGATTTAACACATTTCCGTTAACATATACACTAGCTTCCGCCCGCGGCTTAACGTCATAACATCTACACCTGCATGCCCAATTTCAGCCCGATCCGTCCAGTGGTTTGGGTTGTGCGTTGATAGAGATCGCTAAATCGCTATGTTACCTTTGAGTTACATTGCGATCGCACCTTTGAGTTATGTATATTTAGATATATAAATATCAACTATTTAAGTTATAGAATCGATATTAAATCGTTTTGTTAACTTAGATATAGGTATCATCTACTCGCTGATAGTTATGTTATGTTTATAAGTTACCAATTTACTATGAGTCAGCAAATTCAAAGTCAAAGTCAAAATCGTATTCGTGTAGGTATTTTGTCAATAGACTTAAGCACGTCATCTCTTTGACGAGGAAAATAAAAGCGAAACAAACTCCTCAGCCTCTAACACCTTACTGTTAACCTCGTAACAAGGTAACTTTAATTATGGCTGATGCTTACAACATATTAGCAGCAAAGTCAAAATTTTTATTCAGCAACGGATAATGGAAAAACAACAAAATATTTTTTATCAATTACACCGTCACTTATCGGAAATAATCAATAATTATCAATGTTATCAACGTACCTTTGCTTTGCGATAACATTCTGAAAATGTTCAGTTGCGTGTACGTGTAGCGAAAGTAATACTAACATTCAGTATTTTACTGAAGTGTACCTACTTAAAAGTGTGTGATTTCTCTTCAGTTTTAAGTAGTAGAGAGTGTTTGTAAGTGTATTCAATTGCAAGGGATGTGAAGCGTAAAATTATAGCTGACTACAGATTTATAATTTGTCTTATCCAGTGATATTAATTCATTACGATGTGTCGATTGTGATAAGGACATGTTAACGGGGCTTTTCCACTATAACTTGACCACATACAGTCGCAATTCACTTACATCTTCGGCGGCTTTGTCAAACTTCACGATAACCATTCTTTGTCAAGCTTCACGACTATTTGTCAATCTTCATAATTCATAGTCAAGCTTCACGATTCTTTATCAAGCTTCACGAAACTTTGTCAAGCTTCACGATTGTTTGTCAAGATTGTCGTGGTTGACCCTGGTGCATTAAATTGTGCTCTAAACCTTCTTTTAAGAAAAAAGTATTTGCTCACCTTCTGAATATGCTGAACAAATAAATTAAATAATTTTCTGATCTGTTATATCTGATTGTTGCTTAAGTATTTATTATATGACATCTTTATTGAAGTAGTATATTATGTTGTATCATCTGCTCATGTTTTATATATATAAATAAATGTATATATATATGTGATAAATATATGTAATAAATCTATATAATATTATATTCATGTCTTATTTTATCATTATTTATTTATTTTTTATTTTAATTGTTTACCAAAACCGCATTCGTTGTTCTCTGCACATCCCGAAGGTTGGCTGGTAGAGAATGCTATGTAGCATTAAGTCCGCCTTTTGTACCACTTATTTATAAGGGTCAATAAAGTTTAAATAAATAAATAAATAAGAATGTGTGCCTAAGGGTCACTTTGAGGTCGCCAATCAAGTCCCCCTAACAATCCATGGTTGGCGTCACATATCTCTAGCGCTAATGTTAACTTAAGTATTTTTAATTCTAAATACTTACCTGTTGGTAGTAAAATAGAGAAAGGACGTCCTCTAACTTTAGGTGTCACTTTGACGTATCGCGTTCCTCACTTCCTTCTATAACTTAGATGAAAGGGAAATCAGCTCGTAAAGTCCCTTCCTATGGTTCAATGTTTAGTTATTAAGATGATGATTATTATTTACGTATTAATATTATTTCAGTTATTAGAATTCATTATTAGAGATAAGAATTACATATATTGAACTTTCTGGACCTGAAAGATATTATTAGTTACTAGTTCTTTGACTTTCGAATAAGTAGGTAGTAGGTATATATTTGTAAAAACCTACTTCGATGAAATAAATATTTAAATTTAAATTTCAATTAAGTTATTAACTTAATGTTAACGAAGATGTAATAAATAAAAAACTACACTGGATCGATATCAAAAACTCTTTGACCAGTAGAATGTAACATTATTTTTAGTAGGCTATGTTTATCACTTGAATAAGTATATGCTCTACCTGTACTAAGCTTGCCGGCAACATACATATGTGTATTATATGGATATACCTACATATTTGCTTTCGGTATTATTCATGTTCATGAGCGATGGTGACCGGCCTTCAGATTATTTGTTCGCTCGTTTGACGTTTATTCATTTATATTATAAATATTGATTTTCCGCGTTTTTTCTAGACTATTCGTTCAAAGGCCACTGCGACCTAAAATGCCTAAAGTAGTCATTATATTATCCTAGAACAGGTAGGTATAATATGCGAAATGTTAGCCAGATACTCAAATGCATAATATGAAGTGACTCAATGCTCAGTACCAGTGGTCATGTTAGGTCTTGTAATATTGCTAGCATCATTATCGGTTTGATAAGATATCAATAAGGACAATCAATGGAAGGCGTCGGGCACAGTCCGCTATTGAAACTCATCTTTGCCGACAAAAATACGTGAGTATTGTTGCAATATGCTACTTGTACGGTCGCGTTCAATAAGGAATTGTCACTCCCCGGTAAAAATAAGTTTATTGCCTCTTCTCTCAGCTGAATTTAGCCTATAAGAACGAATTCGATATTGAACGCGACTGCAGAGAGTAGGATTTGGTCGAATTTGCAAATAGTTTGTCTATAAATTAACAAAATAGAGCGAAATTAATGAAATAAACGTCCTCCTGTAACACTCCTATAGTTTGTGATAGTAAGTACCTCATCGTTTTCTAATAATACCTATCGTTGTAGAGAACACAATTCGTTTCAATAAAATTTTCTTTATTCGTCATTTCTTGCCAATATCAATACCGTGACCGATAGTACCTAAATAGCGCTGTAGTAACGTTTGCAAGTTGCCTAAACGCCTGTATTTGTACTAATACCTGGTGGATATGAAAAGAGTAGATGTAATCAGGCAGTGACATAATGGGTCGCCCCCCTCTTCCCCCTTGGACGAATAAAGTACCTACCTACGGTGGTTGTACCCTTTAAAAATAAATCTGAAATCGGAATTGTAAATAAAAACCGGACAAGTGCGAGTCGGACTCGCGCACGAAGGGTTCCGTACCAATATGTATAAAAACGCCAAAAAATCTGGTCTGTTGTATGAAAGCCTCACTTAAATATTTAATTGTTTTATTGTAGCCACATATTACGCACAACGCCATCTCTTGGATCGAAATGTAACTAAACTATTGCTGGCGAGGCGTCGACAGTATGGGGGCCCACTTAAATATTTAATTTATTCGGTTTTTTAGTACTTGTTGTTGTAGCGGCAACAGAAATACATCATCTGTGAAAATTTCAACTGTGTAACTATTACGGTTCATGAAATACAGTCTGGTGACAGACGGACGGACGGACGGACAGCGAAGTCTCAGTAATAGGGTCCCGTTTTACCCTTTGAGTACGGTACAGAACCCTAAAACGCCGGGTGTTTGTAGAGTGCCTATTATAGTACCTATCTTTAGTACTACAAGCGTTTCCTACCATATCATTGTTTATCGTATCGTATTTTTATACTTACTCCTCTGGCTAGGCTCGTGTCCAAAGTCGCTCTTTTAAGGCCAAAGTACATACTGCTTAACCTACTTAACAAGACATCTAGAGTTCTAGAAAAACTTTTGCCCGAATTTAATCTTTATTTTTCTATATTTTCAGACCAACCATGTCAAGCCCGGAGTTTAAAATACAAGTCCCGTTGGATGATTCAAGAATTACATCTACTGTACCAGGAGAACAGAAGCTTAGAGAAATTGCAACCGAAAGTATAAAAGCATCAGAAGGTCCTTCAGAAGATGTCGTTTTTAACATTGCACAAGACTCTCATGTATCAACCGAAGCACATCACCCTGAATTAAAACAACATGAAGAAATCACGAGAGCTCATGAAAAGGCAGAGATAGTTACAGAAGATTCTAAAGAAGATTTCGTTCTATCTCCAGTGATAACAGTTACAAAAGAAGAAGCAGCTCTCACGAAAGGAGACTTAAAGCTACAAAGAGTGTCCGTCTCTGAAGATATCTCGGTAAGGTTCCAGCATCTATTCAGAAAACAAACTCTTCCCGGAAAGACGGTGGTTACACAAATTCAAAAGTTTGATTATAAATACTAATTAATAAAATATGATGTTCGATATTTTTTATTTTATTTGTTTGTTTCTTAAATACCCGATAAATAAGATAGGTAGGTATAAAACAAATTATTGTTTTATTAGTCACTATTAAAAATATGGAATTTTCTCAACATCTTACTCTTCACCAAACTAAGTAGGTATGTATTTCGCTAAACAACTACTTCTTCGTTTCTTAGAGATAATGAAATGCTTCAATGTTCATATTGAAGTTCTAAAATGTGCAACGTCGGAATGATTGCGCCAGACTACTTAATGGATTTTGCAGCCATGAGTTAACATTTTAAAATTGTTTAGCAGTTAGCATTTAACTATCCATGATGACCAAACAAATTTTATTAAGTCATATTTTAAGTTCAGTTTTTTTATAAGAACCAAAGCCTGACAATAATATTCTGTTAATAATAATATTAATATAAATCTGTGCCGCAGGGAACGTGTTAAGTAAAGATATTTAAGCAAGAAGTAAGTAAAAGCCTGTTTACTCTCCATATCACAAGCGGGCAATATCAAGAGCGGAAAGTTTATTAAAAAAGCTCTCAGTAATCTTTCTATTTTTGCGTTCTTTGTGTGGCAAAATATTATGGTTCACTAAAATAAAGATAGAAAGCAAAATAATGGACAAAGACAGGACAAAGATAAAGATCAACTGTATTTTATTCAGTACTAGCTTTTGCCCGCGGCTTCGCCCGCGTGGAATTCGTTTATATCGCGAACCGGGGAAGTGGGGGAGAAAGTACGTCATCAACTATCTTCCTGGGAAAATTCATCAAAATCGTTGTTTTCATACAAACTTTCATCCCCTATTTCAAGCCTTTAGGGGTTGATTTTTAAAAAAAAATTAGCCTACGTGTGACTCTGGGTCTTCAAATATTTTCATTCCGAATTTCATCCAAATCGGACTGGTGGTTTAGTCGTGAAAACGTCACAGACAGACTTTCGCATTTATAATACTATGTGTGTGCCCGCTACTTCGTACGCGCAGGAGTTTATTCCGCGTAACTCCAGATCCCGCGGGATTTCCAGGAAGACAGACTTGTTAGTTTTATATTAATGTTTGTTTAGAAGCTATTTATACCCCATACGCGAAGAAGGTTTTCCCGCGTAAATTCCGATCCCGCGGGATTTCTGAAAATATCCTATATGTTAATCTAAGTTGCCCTCTTTGTGTGTGCCCGCTACTTCGTACGCGCAGGAGTTTATTCCGCGTAACTCCAGATCCCGCGGGATTTCCGGGAAGACAGACTTGTTAGTTTTATATTAATGTTTGTTAGTTTTATATTAATGTTTGTTTAGAAGCTATTTATACCCCATACGCGAAGAAGGTTTTCCCGCGTAAATTCCGATCCCGCGGGATTTCTGGGATAAAAAATATCCTATATGTTAATCTAAGTTGCCCTCTATGCGTGTGCCCGCTACTTCGTACGCGCAGGAGTTTATTCCGCGTAACTCCAGATCCCGCGGGATTTCCGGGAAGACAGACTTGTTAGTTTTATATTAATGTTTGTTAGTTTTATATTAATGTTTGTTTAGAAGCTATTTATACCCCATACGTGAAGAAGGTTTTCCCGCGTAAATTCCGATCTCGCGGGATTTCTGGGATAAAAAATATCCTATATGTTAATCTAAGTTGCCCTCTATGTGTGTGCCAAATTTCATGAAAATCGGTTCAGTAGTTTTTGCGTGAAGGAGTAACAAAGCTATTTATACCCCATACGTGAAGAAGGTTTTCCCGCGTAAATTCCGATCCCGCGGGATTTCTGGGATAAAAAATATCCTATATGTTAATCTAAGTTGCCCTCTATGTGTGTGCCAAATTTCATGAAAATCGGTTCAGTAGTTTTTGCGTGAAGGAGTAACAAACAAACAAACAAATACACAAACTTTCACATTTATAATATTAATAGGATACGTGAAGAAGGTTTTCCCGCGTAAATTCCGATCTCGCGGGATTTCTGGGATAAAAAATATCCTATATGTTAATCTAAGTTGCCCTCTATGTGTGTGCCAAATTTCATGAAAATCGGTTCAGTAGTTTTTGCGTGAAGGAGTAACAAAGCTATTTATACCCCATACGTGAAGAAGGTTTTCCCGCGTAAATTCCGATCCCGCGGGATTTCTGGGATAAAAAATATCCTATATGTTAATCTAAGTTGCCCTCTATGTGTGTGCCAAATTTCATGAAAATCGGTTCAGTAGTTTTTGCGTGAAGGAGTAACAAACAAACAAACAAACAAATACACAAACTTTCACATTTATAATATTAATAGGATTGACATTTTTTATAAAATATATCATTATTATCTTCACTCATCAGTAGGTACTGCATACAAGTCGTACAGTATGTGGTACTTATACATATTTATATTACATATTTTATAAAAAATAGCAATGTATATTATTTCAGCATTTCACGTTATTTTTAAGGAGACTTAAAATAATGTGAATTTAAACTTTTATCATCGTGGAAAATGATCCATGCAATTGGGTCGAAATATCGGTATAAATAATAAATATCGTGAGTACCCGTTACAGTTTGTAAAAATAATGTATGTAATGTAAAAATAATGTATGTTTAAACCAGGGAACAAAAACTACAGCATCAGAGGAAGAAGTTTCTGTTGTCAAGAATGGCGAACCCGAGATACGGACTCGGGTTCTCAGTGTGCAACAAATTCGTACACAGAGAAAAAACGAAGGTAAAAAAATTCACTTATAATAAAATTTTAATCTTATAATAATGAATGCTTCCGTTGAGTACTGAGACAGTAAAAGTTAATAATGGTCAATGTGGCATCATCGACAGTTCAGTTAAATTAAAGAACATTATTCTGTCATCATTAGGTGCAACTGTTTAATGTGCTCCACTTAATACAAGCTTCTTAGATCTTTGCTACCTGAGCGCTAAAAACTGCAAATAAAATCCATATCATCAACCAAGAGTACCTGCATGGGGATCAAACATAAAAATCTGGCACCATTACTTTCCCTTTTACTTCTTTTTAATGCACTAAGCACAAAAATGATTGGCTCATGCTCAAGAATGATAGACCTAGATGATTAAATATCTCTTTTTGGCCTTACAGAAAAAGAGCAAACGGAAACCAAAAAACCCAAAACAAGGATACCTACGCTGAGGTTCAGGCAAGCGGTGGACCAATTGAAACAAGACAGAAAGAGTTTCGAAGACAACAAAGGGTCAGAGGTAAACATTTGACTGAAACTTTTGCAAAGTGGGAGAATTAACAAATCAATTTAGTATTTTAAATGATTGAGTATCTATTTCGTAATCGTACTATAGACAAATAGTTACAATTCTTAAAAGAACCTAGTCAATTAGTAAAAAACATGACCAACGAATTGAAAATTATTTATTGTATTTCACTAACTACAATAATTGGTTTGTAATAATATGATTTATTTAATATCCAGGCTCCGTCGCCATTACCGCCATCCGCAATACCAAGACTAAAAGATATTAGAAGCCCAGCGCCTAGTATTCCTACTCCACAGAAAGAAACAATGGATACTCTACCTCAGCTCAGTGATGAATTCGATAAACTATACAATGAAATAGGTGAAGATCAAGATTCGCTAGATAATTTATCAATAAGTAGCAGAATAGAAGATCCAGTGAAATTAGACAACACCTTTGAAGAAATAATACATGCGTACGAAGAGAACAATATACAACCAATTAAGGTAGAAAAAGTGAGGCAAAGCAAAATACCCCTCCTTAAAAGAAAAAGTGAACAAGAAATAGAAGTGCCTAAA
Source organism: Hesperia comma (assembly GCA_905404135.1). NCBI lineage: Eukaryota > Metazoa > Arthropoda > Insecta > Lepidoptera > Hesperiidae > Hesperia > Hesperia comma. The sequence goes on along the minus strand of FR990015.1, from coordinate 15,851,311 downwards.
CAGAGTGAACCTGTATTCAAGCAAAGTGTCTCTGTTGATTTTAGTAAAATAAAATCTTCAGAGACCATAACCGAAAACCACAGTAAAATACAATCAGTTACACTTAATAAAAGTCCCATTAGGACAAGCGTAATATCCAAAAGAGTATCAGAAATTAAATCTGAACAAGAATCTTCTGCAGGGTATTTTGAAACAATTTCGACAGTAAATATTGCAGCTATAGAAAATAATAATACGGGACCAAATATTTTGCATAAAAAAATAGAAAACGAAGTACTAAATAAGCCAACGGATGTAACTGACGCTGCTGTACAAAATATTTCAACCATAGAAAATAATAGTACGGGACCGAATATTTTCAATAAAAAAGTAGAAAACGAAGAACTGAACAAGTCAACAGACGTAACTGATGCTGCTGTACAAAACGTAAACGCAACTGAACAAACTAGTACAATAACAATGCCTGTATTAGAGCATACAAATGAAAAAAACGAATTAAACTTGAATGTTGATACTAATAAATCAATTCCTTCTAAAACTGAGTCGGTTATGAAAATTGAGGAACAAAAGATGCCTACACAAAAGAAAGAAAATGGAATGAGTGAAGTCTCATCAACAAATACAACCACAGAAAAATTATACAATGATTCGTCCAAAAAAAATAATAAAAATAAATTCCTCGAAAGAAGTTTGAATTCAGATGTAGTAACAGAAAATAAAAATGAAGAAGATATACCTATACTTAGAGGTAAAGTCAACAGAATTATACATCGAATGAATTCTAAAGAAGTAGACCTGAAACAATCTAAAATAGATTTGGGCGATGAAAAACCTAATGAAAAGTCTGTTCTGTCCAAAATTGCCATATTTGAGGTACGATAATATATAAAAACAATTCACGATTATTACTAATGTTTTAAGTTTTTATAAAACTGTCATGGAAGTAAAATTTTATTTATTTATTTAACTTGTTTTTTTTCAGCATCCTAATCATATTGGTGATAATGGAGCAACAAAAAATCTTTGCGACGCTCAAACAAAAATTATTAAACCGATCGAACCTATTGACGCCAAAAATGACTCATCTGACGATAAACCCAAAATTGTTGACAATCTTTTAAAAGCACTACCTACAAGAGACAATGAAAAAAATGACGGAAAAGGTAATAAAAATGATATCAATAACATGAAAACAATTGACAGTAACAACAATGATCCAATAACAAAATTCGATCCGAAAGTTAACGAAAGTGCGTCACATAATCAATTAATTGATATACAATTTTCAATTGATCCAGAGTCCAATGTACATATTAAGCCCTTGGAAATTAATACTGACAATCTTAAACCATCCCAAGTAGAAAATGAAGAAAGTAGTACCCCAGTAATTTACAATAAGCAAGGTGAAGTTGAGGATAATCATAGTGCTAGTTTAAATAATACTAATAGCCGAAAACATGATACTCAGGAAACAGTTTCCAAAGGAGCTATAAACAAAATTGTATCACCCTCTAAATCAGAACGGGATGTTATTCAGGACAAGCAATATAGAAAAACATTTTATAAGCAATTTAGTGCAAATGAGCCTATTACGGCAAATGGAACTCATGAAATTACATCTGATATAATAAAACAAGAGGTTAATTTTGAATGTATTAAAATTGATAATGAAATAAAAATCAAAGAAAACAAAGAAATTCTCCAAGAAAGAACACGCAAAGATGAGGGACAGTTAAGAATTCATTCTTATAGAAACAATGAAACGGATAAGATAATAAAATCAAGATCATTAGCAGATATAGACTTAGGAGGTGCGGTGAAGGGACGAGTACAAAATATGATTGTGAGGATGAAATCTTTGGAGAAATTAGATGCAGGGAAGAAAGAAATAATAGATATTAGAGAAAGACCGAGAAAAAAATCGGTATTAGAGAAGATTGCTTTATTCGAGGTAAGCTGCTGCATTATTTACAATCCATAATAAAATTATTATCCATAAAATGTAACAAACCAAAGATATTTATTTAATAATAATTTTATAATTTAGTAATAAATAAGAAGACTACGCTATAATTAGTATTAGTACACAAAAGGCGATCTTATCGCTCAATAGCGATTTCTTCCAGATAACCTTTGGGAAGATGGCAAAGGTATTGAGTAAAATAAACATAAAATATTAACACAATAATTTATTGGGAGTATAAGGTTTTTAACATAATACAAAAATAATTATATTAAGTAAATATAAGTGGATTGTGCATAGGTATTGTGCTTTGATATAAATATTCACCATTCTATATCTATTCAGATCGACTAGCCCATGTAAAATTAATCTTGTGTGTCTGTCTAAGGTTCGATTCCTGGCCAGGACAAATATTTATTTATTAAATTATCTAAGTATTCACAAAAAAATGTTTCGGTGTAGAGCCGTGATTATAATTATCAGAGTTCAATTTTATTCCAATGAAATCTTTTGATATCGAGTTTAATATACCGTTTTGTTCCAGAATTCTAATTGATATAATTATTTTGTTGACTATTGAGCTAAAATGTGGTTACAAATTTTAATTAAACAAAAATAATTGAAAGCGTTAAAATTTCTTAGTAATTAATCCCGTTAATGAATGCTTTAAATTAATGTTTGTGCCACAGCAACCCCAAAAATGTTGATGAAAAATTGCGTCGCATTTACTATTTTCCTGTGGGGACAGGTTTAAAAAAACAAAATAACTATATTTTTTTTTCAGAATAAAGTAACACCGGTAAAGTCAAATAAGGATCAATCTCCAAAAATCCAACCGAAAACAGTCCCGCAGAAAAGTGGCCTTAGCGAAGAAGAATACACGAAAAAAATCGAAGAACTATACCTGGCTAAGACTAAATACGGTGTCTTTGACCAGGGGAAAATGAAATACATCGAATTGCGGGATGGAGGAAAAATGCCGGCGATAGGAATAGGAACCGCTTTGGTGAGTAATTTACTGGTTTTAATCGACTTCAAAAAAGAAGGAGGTTCTTAATTCGACCGTACAAATGCTTATTTGTGTTTGTTCAGCTATTTTTTAGTCGTTTATGGACCGATTTTGATAATTATTTTTTTGTTGGAAAGTAGATACTTCCAGTGGGGTCCGCTGATAAGGAAACCAGTATCTGATGATGGCATCTCAGAGAAATCGAGGGGAACTTTCGAAAATTGTATGGACGACTAATGTTTTCATAAGTATATTAAAGGGCTACAGTTTCATGAAGTGCCAGCCTCAGTGGCATGATTAATTTGTAGTGACGAGAATTTTACACCCAGATGGGTTGAACGGAGCGCCATCTGGCGAGTAGTTTTTGAGTTATCTCTGTCTATGTCGAAGTTGAGGCCTAGAGTAGGTACCTCGGTACTTAAAACATTTTACCAGCCTCAATAAGTGAATACCACAATGTGTTCCGGATAAAAAGGTGTGGAGCCGGTTACACATTTAGAGGCGACCATCTCAGTCCTCAGGGGTAGCAACGCCGAATTAGAATTAGAACGAGACTATTGAGTCTTGTTTTAGGTCGGTCACAAGGATGGTGCTGCATGCACCTTATTCCATTAAAAAATCCTGGCTCTACAAAGGAAGTAGGTGGAAACGAGCGAGGCGAATAACACATAGCCTTTGTTTTTGCTTAAATAACCAATCGAACTTAGCAAGTCACGCGTACACTACTTTAGGAACGCGTCTTTGCTCACAAACGATGAATATGAGATTTACGGACATTAAACTCCAAGATTAATTTATTATGTACCTGGTATTTAATTATTTTTTTAAACTTTTTTGTAACAAAAACAATGTCGTAAAAAGGGGACTTAATGCCAGAAACATTCTCTACCACCTTTGATTGGTTGGTGTTTAGTACCTAGTTATCTGTAAAGTAAATGTTTTTTCATCACCCCTATTCGAAAAAGACGACTTGGTTCGGACATAAGGGGTTCCAAAGTTGCTGTTTTCTATTCAGCGGGCCGGAATGAATTTTCATACAACTTTTCCTGCCGGCTAGATCTTTTCCGTCCTATTTTGAATTTAGAACATTTTAGTATTTTGCGCTAAAGAAATCGAACACAAATATTGTTTGAATAAAGAATGTCTGGTTCGACGCGAGGGCCCCGCCAGCTGAATAATAAAAAAAGAAATCAAATTAAGATCGCTCGAACTATTTCCCGCGTTTTCGTGCATTTTTACGTATTGTTAGAAATTTTGTTTTGTTTTGAAAAAATGAGTTCTTCCAACGATAGTGAAAGTATCCTCCTGATAGTATAAAAACTGAAGCGAGTAATGTGATGAATAGTTTATTACCTGCGAAATCCCGGGAAAAATATTTGAAAGCCTATGATAATTTTTTGGAATGGAGAAATGCAAGAGGCGCCAAGAATTTTTCAGAAACTGTGTTTTTGGCGTACTTCCAGAACTTAGCCAAAACTAAAAAACCTTCCACCCTTTGGAGTATCTACTCAATGCTTAAATCAACAGTCAGTTCTAATAACGATATAAAACTGGACACATATTAGAAATTAATAGCATATCTGAAGAGGATGTCTGATGGATTTAAACCTAAAAAATCCAAAGTGTTCACAGTCAAAAATGTGGAGACTTTTCTTAATGAGGCACCCGACGAAATCTTTCTTGCCGTAAAAGTAAGTAACTATGTATATGGGGGAGTGGACTATTATAGTAAAATATAGCCATAGTGTTTTAAATAGCTGAATAATAAAAAAAGAAATCAAATTAAGATTTCGTTTTCAAATTAAAATTAAGTTTTCGTGCATTTTTACGTATTATTTTCTATTATATATATATATATATATTATTTTCTCATAGTGGGTGATGAAAAGTAGAGTGTATCACTCGGGTGCAAGTATATTTTTGGCTCGGGCGACGTACTTTGAATCCCTCGCTACGTTCGGGATTCTACTAAAGAATCCCTCGCTACGCTCGGGATTCTACTCTAGAATCCCTCACTTCGCTCTGGATTCAAAAAACGCCCTCGCCGAAAAAATATTACTTTGCACCCTTGTCATACAATCTACTATTTTTAACCGCCTTCAAAAAAGGAGGTTCTCAATTCGACCGTATATATGCTTTTTTTATGTACGTTCAGCGATTATTTCGTCGTTTATGGGCCGATTTTGATAATTCTTTTTTTGTTGTAAAGTAGATATGCGTAGTGGGGTCCCCTGATAAGGACACCAGGATCTGATGATGGCATCTCAGAAAAATCGAGGGGAACTTTCGAAAATTGTATGGACAACTAGTGTGTTTGTTCATGTTATCATAAGAACATTAAAGCGTTACCATTTCATGAAGATCTGGAGTCGATCTGATGAAGTCGAAAGACAGTCGAGGGAACTCCTCAACGATTTACTGCAGTTATCTAGTGTTTGGGCTTGATTAATTTGTAGTGACGAGAACTTTACACTTACATGTTGAATGGAGCGCCATCTGGCGAGTAGTTTTTGAGTTATCCCTACTTATCAAGATTGAAGTCGGTTATTTTTTTTGTAAAAAGCAATTATTTGTATGTAATTTCAGCTAGACCCTAAACTTACCCGCTACGTAGTACAAGCGGCCATAGACTTGGGGTACCGGACCATAGACACGGCTTATATCTATGGCAATGAGAAAGAAGTTGGAGAGGCCATCAAGGAGAAAATCAGAGATGGAACTGTTACGCGGTAAGATTCAACGAATTATTCAAATATGAGTAGCGGTGATAGCCTAGTGGTAAAAATTCAGTCTCCTCGGGGGGTCCGGGTTCGATTCCCAGGGTGCGCACATCTGACTTTGTGGAATTATGTGCGTTTTAAGCAATTAAATGTAACTCGCTATAACAGCGAAGGAAAACATCGTGAGGAAACTTAAGTCATGTCGGAGAGTTCGCAAAACTCATTAGTCCGCCAATCCGCACTTGGCCAGCGTGGTGGACTATAGCCTTAAGCTTAACCCTCTCATTCTGATAGCTACTATCACGGGTCTACACCCGTACTCAATTGTCGGCCATTGGGTTCAGTTGAGATGAATGAATTTTTACTGGAGTAAGCAAGTGAGATAGTATGATGCCATACGTGTGCGTGTGTGTTTATTTTATATAAGTACTTGACATTCAAGTAAATGACAATGACAATAGAAAAGACAATGCAACCAACTCCGTTCGTACATGGTTCGGTTTTTAGATACACTTGGTACCGAAACTACCGATTTCGGCCTCTTACCGTTCCTCCTTACATTAAATGAATTTCCAAAAAGGTTCACATAACATCAATCCTATTCAATAGTTTTCATCCCACCTATTCGAAAAAGACGACTTGGTTCGGACTGACGGGGGCCCAAAGTTGCTGTTTTCTATTTAGCGGGCGGGAATGAATTTTCATATTACTTTCCCTCCCCGGGGAAAGCGAAGACGCGGCGGAAAAGTAAATTCAGTTCGGATTGTTAGAAATTTATGGTTTTGTTTTGAAAAATGAGTTCTTTAGTTAGTTTAATTGGTTAAGTTGGTTTAGTCGGGTTGGTCGGGTTAGTCGGGTTAGTCGGGTAAGTCGGGTTAGTCGGGTTAGTCGGGTTAGTCGGGTTAGTCGGGTTAGTCGGGTTAGTCGGGTTAGTCGGGTTAGTATGGTTAGTCGGGTTAGTCGGGTTAGTCGGGTTAGTCGGGTTAGTCGGGTTAGTCGGGTTAGTCGGGTTAGTCGGGTTAGTCGGGTTAGTCGGGTTAGTCGGGTTAGTCGGGTTAGTCGGGTTAGTCGGGTTAGTCGGGTTAGTCGGGTTAGTCGGGTTAGTCGGGTTAGTCGGGTTAGTCGGGTTAGTCGGGTTAGTCGGGTTAGTCGGGTTAGTCGGGTTAGTCGGGTTAGTCGGGTTAGTCGGGTTAGTCGGGTTAGTCGGGTTAGTCGGGTTAGTCGGGTTAGTCGGGTTAGTCGGTTTAGTTAGTTTAGTGACTGTGACAGTATTATTCCTGAATTTGAGGCGCCTTTTATTTTCTCATAGGGGGGAGTGGGGGATGAAAAGTAGAGTGTATCACTCGGGAGCAAATATTTTTGGCTCGGGCGACATACTTTGATTCCCTCGCTACGTTCAGGATTCTACTCTAGATTCGAAAAAGCGCCCTCGCCGTAAAAATATTACTTTGCTCCCTTGTCATACAATCTACTATTGTCACCTATTTAACATAAAAAAGGCAAAGTAAAACAATAGAGCATTTCCAAAGTTTCTTTTTAATATTTTCCAAGCTTAAAAATCTTTTTAGAACAATGATTTTGTAAGATCCGCAGTTGTAGTAGCGAAACAAAGAACTTTTTAATATATTGTGTAAAAACTCTATAGAGAGTAAAATTCGATGTCTGCTTTCGAAATATATTTAGTACTAGTAAATCCGCCCTCGCTTCGCTTCGGGAAACCAGTCCCTTCAAAAATCTCTATAAATTTTAACAAATTATGTTATTCCGATATCTAAGCTATATTACTGCAAAGTTTCATGAAAATCCGTTCAGTAGTTTTTGCGTGAAAGAGCAACAAACACACACACACACATCCTTACAAACTTTCGCATTTATAATACTAGAGAACCGCCCGCGCTTCGCTTCGGGACCCGTAGGTAACAGCCGCGTAGGTCTCGCTCCCGTAGGAATTTAGGCTAAAAAGTAGCCTACTACTCGCTCTCTTCACTCCACCCTGTCTGAGGTGTGTGGAGCCCTCGGGACAGTTAGTTCCCCTTTGGGGGTGTCTCTCGCGGCCCGTTAAAACGGGCCGGTTCTTGGGCTGGGCCCTAAGGCCCTTGGTTGTCCATCTGTGGTTAACCAATAGGTCAAGTCCGGTGAGTGGTAGCCTTTTTACAGGCCACAGAGTCTTAAACGGGATGGGGTTCATCTTCGCGCCGCCCAGGCGATCGAGGCCCTGCCGGGTGAATCCCGCTGGTGGGAAGCCCAGCAGGAGCCGATCAGCGCCTGGCGACGACTTATGAAGCCCCAGTATCAGTCAGTGCTAGGCCCGTCCCGCGCAACCAGCAAGTCGCGCGGGAAGGCCTAGCGGTACGGTGGACGGGCGTGGAGCGGCGCCAGGTCCTGCAGATGCGGGAACCGCGACGCGTCGACCGAACATGTTGCGTGCCAATCTCTCGATGAAGTCGTCCAGGCTCTCGACTCGAAGGTCCCTCTGGTCCGCTGGCACTATCCTGTTGGCTGAGCAACTTGCGGACATCAGTCAACAGGATAGTGCCAGCGGGCGGGCGATACACTGAATACAGCCGGAGCGGGGAGTTCTCGAGGCAGAGCTAAAGTAGCCTATTACATTTGCCTATGACTTAAGTAAATTACATGTAGTATTTGATAGCGTAATTCAGAACTTGCAAATGAATTTTATTACCGCCATCTATTAACAACTCCGAAAATAAATATCTAGCAACTAACAAAACATCGATCTTCCCATGGGAATGGGATGTTTTTCCGTGGTAAAAAGTAGCCTACGTCACTCTCCACCCTCCTAACTATCCCCACACACATAAACCTTACCATATAATAGCTTTGTTGCGACGTGAAAGCGTCACAAACAAACAAACAAACAAACAAACAAACAAACAAACAAACACACTTTCACATTTATAATATTAGTAAGGAAGTAAGGATTAGTAGGATTAATATTAGTAGGATTGTGGCCATGACTCTTGAGCGCCGGATTCGACCTTCAATTATTTAAACAACAGATATAATATTCAATTGATTATTATCCATACCATTAATCAACGCGGCTTAAAGTTACTCTTAAATTTTTTGTCCCTATCATGTGATTCTTTTAAGTCAAAGGTTAGAATGAGACAAAAACGTTTAAACTAGGAGTAACTAGCAGTGTTTATTAATAAGGCAGGTACCTGTAAGAATGTTTATGTGTCCTACAGGTCAGATTTGTTCATCATCTCGAAGCTTTGGAGTACCTTCCATCGACAAGACCTGGTGGAAGGCGCCTGTCGCGCCTCCCTGGACGCAATGGGGCTGGACTACTTCGACCTATACCTCATTCACAACCCCATGTCTTTTAAGGTAAATTTACCGAACATAGCCCATTTTGGTGGATTATGCTGCGGTCATCGGTAGCGATACCGAGACCTCATCTCGTGAATTTTATTGTTTTAAAAATAAGATGAAAGCCATTAAAATCGACCGCGGAAACTACCCACCTACCTTCTATCTACCTACCTTTCATCGGAGTTAAGGAGGCTGGTGAAAATCTCTTACCAATTCATTGCATTCTGTATCGAAAATGTGCATACCCTCTTAAATTACGAATGACATGAACCCAAGCGTCAAAACTATTGACCCAAATTCCTCCGTTGTTGAATGTTGTTATGTTAAGCATTCACGAACTCCTATTCCAGGAAGGCGGTGATCCTATTCCAAAGATCGCGAGCGTAATCCAGTTCTCAGCGCACGATTACCTCGACGCATGGTTCGGTGTGGAGGAGCTGGTGAGGAAGGGGCTGGTGCGGCGCGGGGGTGTCAGCAACTTCAACTCGCTGCAGGTCGACCGCGTGGTGGACAAGGGGAAGATCAAACCGGTCATCAACCAGGTAAGTACTACATAACAAGGTGCGTTCTTGCTGGATATCCATGAATCAGGGTTATGGTTATTTACTATGTAGGTACAATACTAGTAGACGATCGTTACAGTTCGGGAAACTTGTTCTTTACGTTTACGAATATTAAATTCACTGATGCTCCACTCCCATTGGCCGTAGCGTTTTGTTTGTTTGTAGCCTGAAGCCTTCCCAAATAAAAAAGCTTTGGATGGCCTTTTTATTGGGGCAAGCAAAAATATTTTTTCAAATCAAACCAGTAGTTCCTAAAATTACCCTGTTCAAATAAACTGTTCAGCTATAGAGTTATCCGTTCGCACAAAAATTAAGAAACTCTTCACTCTTCAGGTTTACACCAATAAGCATAGCTTTAAACATCACGAGATTTCCGCAGTCACATACGGTGCAGAAAGACGAGGGCCACGTTCTCATTTGAACATCTTCTTTTATTACTGTGTCCACCTACAATCAAAAATATGTTTACAGGTGGAATGTCACCCCTATCTAAGCCAGCAACGTTTAGACGACTTCTGTCAAGCGCGCAACGTGAAGCTCTGTTGCTTCGGTGTGCTGGGATCCAAGGGCACGCCTCAGGAGCTGAAGAGCGCGCTGCCGCCTGCTATTGATGATCCCCTGGTCCGTGTCATGGCTGCTGGACTAGACGTCAGCCCCGCTGCTTTGCTCGTTAGGTCAGTTCTATCATACCTTTCGATCAGCACCCATAGATTCCGATCAGCACTCAAAAACCGTCTTCACAAATTAGGGACATATCGATGAACATACTTCAATGTAACGTGAAATTGTATAATTAAATCTTCGAAGTTTTCTTATGCCATAGTATTGGTTTTACAAAAGTTGCGTAACTAGAAATTAGGGTTCGTCCTTAAGTACTTCTATTGCAAATCATTTGCGAATATCACATAACAATCTTATACGCGCTCCTTACACTCTCGCTTACGGCGGCCCTGAGTTCAGTTGGCTCATGAGGAACACTCATAGCTCATCGGTTGCATAAATATAGCCCAGTTGTATGACCTAATGGCCCGAGAAGCGAGAAGCAATGCCGAATCGTTTTAAAGGTCAAAGTGGGCTAGCTATGTAAAATATATTTGACTAAAGTAATACTATTCAATTTTCCAGCTACCAACTAGCCCAGGACCGAGGAGTCATCGTGAAGGCGTCCAGCGGCGTGCACCTGTGGGCCAACCTGCAGGCGCTGGTCCTCGCGCCCAGCGCGGCCGACGTGTCCGCTCTGCACGCGCTCAACAAGAACAAGAGGAACTTCACTTTCAAGGGGTATTGTACTATTGCAGAATTAAATCTTCCAGCTACCAACTAGCCCAGGACCGAGGAGTCATTGTGAAGGCGTCCAGCGGCGCGCACCTGTGGGCCAACCTGCAGGCGCTGGTCCTTGCGCCCAGCGCGGCCGACGTGTCCGCATTGCACGCGCTCAACAGGAAAAAGGGAATCTTCACTTTTAAGGGGTATTGTAATTTTGCTGAATTCGATTATAGGTCGTGTACGTAAGGATCTCTATAGACAATCGGAAGATAATGTCGGATATTTATTAATGGTTTTTTTTATTTTATTTTAATAAACGCTAAACTCATTGGCAACACTAGTGTATGACGTTCCTGTTTCCTGTGTAGAATTCAATGGAAGTTATAAATCTATTGTTGTCATAAGAGCATATACAACCAGACCGAGAGACAAAAATCTCTATAAGTCTTCTTGTTCATAAACTCATTGTTATAATTTCCACTTTGCTAGCCAGGACTCTTGGAACGACGATCCAACATGGTAACCAATAAATACGTCGTACGAGTCGCCCAATTTACATTTTTCGTGTCTAATTATTTATTTTCCTTAGAGATTTGATAAAATCTCCGTTTTAATTATTTCCCTACGGCACATTTATGTAACGTCTAATTTATTTATAAATAGTAAGTATAACAATTTATTCGATTATTTTTTTCAGAATGGGCGACACTCACAGGAACTATCCATTCAACATTCCATATTGAATTATAAATCAAATAAAAAAAACGAAAATTGTTGGAGTTAAGACTTTGGAAAATATTTATTATCAGTTGTAACTTTTTGTATTTTTTCTATTTATCTTATTAATTTTATTTGTATCATTCTTGGTATAATTAATTTATAATAGAATGTATACTTAAACACTGTTTAATATATAATTTTTCTGTATAGTATTGTATCTTTTTATTCAAAATATACTTTATGCAAAGATGTTTTAAATATCTAGATGGAACTTCGAATCCGCGCAAACGTGTCAAAAAAGTGTGGCTAACTGTTAGCCACAATTTTTGTACCATTACGCACACATAGACAATAGATGAACGTGTAAAACATCGCCTGCACGCACACATGCTTGATAATGTTGCCTTGTTTTTTTTTGTTTTCATTGTAGGGCGATGCTCAATCTAGATATTTAAAACGTCAAAGACTTTATTTAGGCCATTCTAAATCTAACATCTTGTTGTATTTATTTTATGAGTTTTTCTTTTTGTGTAATATCTATATTTTGAACTTTGAAAAAGTAATCTATTATTTCAATGTGAGTATTTAATTTTTATATGCTTTTATATTCATTTTTATATTAGGTAACAAAATCTAAGTAATACATCTTGAATTATTACCTGTACACGTACGATCTAACATTCCAGAATTTTATATAATCGTCCATCTATTTAATATTTAAAGATTAAAAATCAATAAAAGCAACTAAAACCATAAAAACGAACTATGTGCCATTAAATATATTTTTTATGATTAGTCCATGTTATTTGTTTTTCACAAAAATTGACATTGAATAAAACGATTGTATAGTCATAGAATTCCTTTTATTTCATTAAAAATCATTCTTATAATAAACACTTAACTTACACAGCGATAACTAGTCATTAAAATGGTCACATACAAAACTTGGGAAGCGTCTACGCCTCATTTAAAATGCCCATGTCACCTAACCAACTCTAGATGTCATGAAGAAAGCTATGGATTATTTTTTTTCAAGACAGTCCAGAATGGAAGAAGTAGAAAAATGTCTGGAGTGGAAGAGAGTATAGTTGGGCCATTTTAATAGGCCACATTTGACAGTTCGTCAAAATTTTCCAAAGTAACCTTGTAAGGGAGGCACCCCATAGTATCTAATACATTCCATACTAGATGTTGTTAAACTTTTTACACTTAAAAGTAAGGAACTGACGTCGTTACAAAGTTACGTCAGTGAACTCTTTTTCTTTTTAAATATCAGGGATGGTACCGAAAGAAACAGATGAGTAGATAAGTTGAATTCGAGAAGTCGAACTAATCGTCAAAAAGTATTTCACGATTACAAAATAAAATGTATTTTAATACAAACAAAATTAATTTTATTACATTTTAGGCCAAATAATATGTAATCATTCATTTATATAATAACGTCTGGCTCAAAAGTCAGTATCTAGAAACGTGAAATGTTACAAAAAAGTCATGATTTCATTTCGCGCCATTATTTGACTCATTATTTTTGTAATTTTTTTTAGTCGTGTGAACTGTTCGCTTATTTATACTTTTTATAACAATCGCATTCAATTTACAGATGTTTGAAGTCCTTATCGATTTATTCAATTTAATCGATGTTTTTCAGCAGGTTGTCCTCACTATGAAGCAAAGACAAACAGTTGTCAAATGTGGCCTATTAAAATGGCCCTACTTTAGAGAAGATCACAACACAACACTAGACAAATGGCAAATAGTAGGAAAATTCAATAACAATGGTAACAAGGGCTCACAGTGGTAACAAGACACTTAAAAACATTGCAAGTAGGACATACTTCAATCCCAATCTTGAGCTCAGCGGTGGGAATGTTAAGTTACGAAATTACCTACATTAAGTTACAATTATTCAATTGGTAATTTGCAATATACTTAAATAGATTTATAAATGATTTAAATGTGAATATTATTTTCACAGCAATGTTTAACTTTGTCAATCATTACATAACATAATCCATATTATTAAAATTAACATGTTCTATGATATTTACTTCGTACTTTAAAAACGTCCGAAATTTATTATTTTAAAAACATTTCCTTTACAAAGCCTGCAGTTCACAAAATACAAATAACAGAATAATAATATGATTCAAATTAAATTTCCTGTTTAGAAGCATTGCCACAGATGTATGCATTCTCACTTCATAGGGTAAAATGTAAAATGAGATTAGTTTAAATTATAGCAGTTAACAGTTCCAATAAAAATTAAGATTCTGCATAACATAATCATTTATATTGCAGTATAGGCTAACTTGTATTTATCCTTAACGTATTGGTTTCTTCATTAGCCCTGTAAACAAATAAGCCTCGTAAGTACCTTAATTTGAATAGAAGGGAACATTCCCGTACTATATTCCACACAATATCACGGTACTGAATTTGTACAAAAAGTGTGCCTTTGTGTTTCATATCAGTTATTACTGTTACGTGTCAGGAGTACCGGGTTCGAGAAAATGCTAAAAGTACCACAAAGACTTATTGTCATCGTCGATACACAATTACACTACGTACACACCAAAACACTATGCACGCACTTGTAAACACATTCGTCGATCTTCGTATCGCCCGTAGAAATCACTTAATTTCTCGCTGGTATCGCTCGTAGGTATCGCTGGCTCTTCCAGTTTTCGCTTCCGAAACTAGGATGCCACGCAGTCGACCAAGTGCCCCTTTTATACCACTCGCCTACCATTCATGCCATTCTAGAATATTTCGGCAGTTGTTGGAATAAGATGCTAGTATATTCCTTGCAATCGACTTTCGACCTTATATCTAATGTCATAAGGTCGAAGCGTTGTGGCGCGTAGTGTCGAGACGGCCGCGTTCTATTGTTCACTTGACATGATTGTGGCCCTTGTTATTTATTGCTTCCGGTTTATCGAAGGACCTACCGACACCGGGGTTGTCACATTACATGGACTTTAAATTAATTATTTATCTCAGCCTTTGGGGCCGTCCATTAATCACGTGATGTTTTTTTTGGCATTTTTTAACCCCCCCTCCCCCTTGGTGATACATGGTGAGATTTAAGGCTACCCCAACCGTAACGTCAAAAAGCGGTACCGCCATTTGCATGACGGCCGTCTTGTCGGTGTCCGATGGTTTGGTCAACGTTTTATTGATATCGGTGAAGCTATTTTTAATATGTATTTGTGTTTTTTTTTTCGGAACAACGTCAAAAAAATAAAAAGTAAAGAAAAAGTCAACTAAAACAGAATTGGTGGCTTGAAAGTGGAGAAATATTAAATTCTGATGAATTATTAATTATTAAAATGACTGACGGTGTGTTAAAACGGCCGTGGAACTTTCCACATGTCATCACCGTCAAGACGGCCGTCTACTTGCGTCCGTAAGGCCGCGGCCTCGAATTTTGCGGGCAGCGGCGCGGCGGCGGCGGCGGCGCGGGCGCGCAAGATGTTTTGCATGTTATCAAATGGACCGACCCTCGAAAACTGCGGCGCGGCGGCGGTGTAGGAGCGGGTAACGAGCGGTGGTTGACAATGTCAAGCGGTGACCGCTCTCGCGTCGTGTGCGTCAGAATGGCGGGTCTGCTCATATTTAACGTTGATGTAGATTTAGAAAAAAAAATCCTAAGTATATTCGAACACAAAAAGTTCTTTTATTTATACCGTGTATAATCAAAATCACAGATAACTTTCCATTTAAAATTTAAGACTTGATATCGACTACGATACTCTATAGTACTCTATACCGTACGCTCAATGTACTCGTCTAGTAAACCCGCCCTCGCATCGCTTCGGGGAACCAGTCCCTTCAAAAATCTCTATAAATTTTAACAAATTATGTTATTCCAATGTCTAAGCTATATTACTGCAAAGTTTCGTGAAAATCCGTTCAGTAGTTTTTGCGTGCAAGAGTAACAAACCCACACACACACACACTCACTCACATCCTTACAAACTTTCGCATTTATAATAATTATTGTATAGTTAGTAGGATAGGTTAGATAGGATAGTAGGAAGTAGGATTTATATCGGATTATATTATAGAATAAAATTATAACATTGAAATCCCAAATGTGGGCACAATACAGAAAATAATGTCTGTCATTTATGTGCTTTAGCTTTAAAACCCAAATAGTATAGAACATTTACAGCAGATTGAGCACTTATTTTATGTCCTACTCATATCCCTCTCGCTGCTACTTTCTCGCTTATTTTGGTGTAGTATATTAAGTAATATTTTATTTTATTTACTTCTTTACTCCCTTGTCTGTCAGCTTTATCCTCTTTATCTTCTTCCTTATTCCCTTCCTTATATGTATATTCATGCCTTTCTTTATGACATATTTTTATGTTGCTTTACTATTACTATTATAAATACTTGTACTTTCTCTTCTAACTGAAATTGTAAAATGATTTAAGACTATAATGACTACTTTGGAGTGAGGTATTTTGATAATGTACATATCTAATTATTCACTTCTAGGACTATTTTAAATGTTACCTTCTTTAATGTTATTACTAAATTATACTTGCACTAACATGAATTTCGAGCTTTAGATAAAGAAGTATAAATATTAAATTTATATTTTTGAAGATTTTTAATATATATCTATATTCTTACTTATTTTGAATGTAGTTTGTGTTGAATAACTTTTTTCTTCTGCAATGATAAAATAGTGGGTGTTCAGAGTTTTGTAAACGGTTTTTGTTAATGACTATTTATCCTTAAAAGCTACGGAATCCAGACTACTAGGTTTTTAGGAAGCAATTAGGTAGCAATTAATAGTGAAAATAATATTTTAATTATAGCTATAATTATAATAATATTTTATTATGATAGTTCATATCCCTCTCGCTGTTCTTGCTAGTGTAACGCACACGGTGACAGCCCGCGCAATCGCATTGTAGTGTTGTGCAATTTATTTAGGTGTCGTATACGTAATATTTATTTTATTTACTTCTTTACTCCTTGTCTGTCATCTTTATCCTCTTTATCTTCTTCCTTGTTTACTTCCTTTAATATCCTTGCCTTTCTTTATGACTTGTTCTTTTATGTTATTTTACAATTTTTAATACTTTTACTTTCTCTTTTAACTGAAATTGTAAATGTTTTAAGATTATAATTGATTACTTTGGAGTTAGGTATTTTGATAATTAATCTAATTATTACTTTGTTATTTATTTGTCGGGACATTGTCTCTGTTCTTCACAATTTCGATAAAACTCGCCTTTTATTTTTCTTGTCCTATTGTAGGTATTCACTTCTTCATTTGCCCACAATAAAACGAGTGTAAGAAATAAATTTGATCTAAAAGATGTTGTCTCCGTTGTTCAGACATTTCGTTCGCGAATAAAACAAATATCTCAGCGACACAACACTACGCCGCTATAGCGCCGCCGCGAGTTTCCAGAACTAGCCTGCGTTGCCCGCGCCGCCGCCGCCGCCGCCCCGCTGCCCGCAAAATTCGAGGCCGCGGCCTAATATTACGGCCGTTACATGACGGCACCGCTTTCCTAGGAAACCAAAGCTTTAGGGGTTGATTTTTGAAAAAAAAGTAGCCTATCTGTGACTGTGTGACGCTTTCAAACCGAATTTCATCCAAATCGGACCAGTGGTTTAGCCGTGAAAACGTCACAGACAGATAGACAGACAGATTTTCGCATTTATAATATTGGTATGGATACTGGTATAAGTAGTAAGTATCATCAAATAGAATTATAGAAAATTAATATTCCAGTACATGAATTTTCTACAGGGTGGCCAAAAAGTCATGGATCAAACGCAACGACCGGTTAGCTGGGGCCATTCGCTGCAAAAAACTGTTGTACAGAAGGTCTCTATCATCAACCCTTGAAAAGTTATAACTGATTTTGTATTTTTTAAGGAAATGAACTTTTTCAATGTAAATGTTACTACAATTCGATAATTTCACATCCTGTATCATTTTTGTTTATTTAATATGATGCAACTGAGTAGTCTGTTCATAATACACAGCTTTGTATCGCTGTGTATGTCTTGTGTTGGAAAAAAATCGGCCAAGTGCGAGTCGGACTCGCGCACGAAGGGTTCCGTACCATTATGTATAAGAACGCCAAAAAATCTGGTCTGTTGTATGAAAGCCTCACTTAAATATTTAATTGTTTTATTGTACCCACATCTTACGCAAAACGCCATTTCTTGGACCGAAAGGTACAAAATCAGTTATAACTTTTCAAGGGTTGATGATAGAGACCTTCTGTACAACAGTTTTTTGCAGTGAATGGCCCCAGCTAAACGGTCGTTGCGTTTGATCCACCACTTTTTGGCCACCCTGTATAATAAGTGTTAAAGCAACCAGTGTTAAAACAACAGAAATAACTGACACTGGCAAGCTGAGTCCGGCGCCGGCGGACGGTTGCCTGGCAACGGCAAATCAAAGGTCACACCACACTACAAGCCGTTTTCGATTTTGTACGCGTTTGACGAAGAAATAAATATATGTAACGCCGCTTTTCCGTTGAGTATCTCGCGCTTGCCGAAAAAATAAATACACGTGATATATTACTTTACCCCCTCCTCCCCCCTTGTGATTTTTCGTGATTTTTTATGGAGCCCCTCCCCCCCCCCTTTCAAGCCTCACGTGATTAATGGACGGCCCCTTTCCACAAGTAATACTCACTTGGAATCCCTGTCATCGGTTTCTGAATACTCCTCTGGCTGCTTCGAGACGAATTCTGAGAATCAGTCTTTGAAGTAGAATTATATTTTCCTGAAATAAAATAATCTTTAAAAACTCAAATTCTATAATTCAATATATCCCCTTTATTCGAAAGGTAAAAACGAATCATTTTTTTTTTATTTTTAGATGCAAAATTTTAAAATCAGTGACGTCTCTCTAGGAAGTGGGAAGTGACACAAATGTGACCAGTTGTGACAAGGACGTAGGACAAGGGAATAAAATTCGTGTGACGTATTTATGGATGGCCCCCTACCAACCGCGCCCCCTGTTGGTTGACTCTGTCGATCACAAAGGAAAGAATTTACAACGAGCGCACGGCTAGGAACGGTTAAATCCAATACTATTTTATAGTCGACGAAGCTAGATATAACCTTTGGTGTAATTGATGTGCATGGGCGATGACGAACTCTTATCAACAGGATATTTCTTGCCATAAAATATAATTGTTACAGTAATTTGTCCATACTTACTTGGGCTTATTCTCAACGGATTCCTCTTAACAAGTTTTTCACGAACAGACATTAATTTTTGTGGTATTTTTGTTAATATCTTGTTTTTTTCACGGTTTTCAGTCTTCACGTCACTCTCCGTTCGTTTATCTGTCACTTTAAGCTTATTCATAGATACTTTAATCCTGGGATTTAGTAGTTTCATCTTGTTTGTTTGTACTGGACTCTTACTTATTTTAAGATTTTTCTTGTTAGTTACACTTTCGATAACATTTTGAGTGTTACTTTTTACATGAGGAGAAGGTTTCAAGAGTTTTTGTTTATTGTTATTCAAATTGTTTGCATCTACAATATGTTTAGTAATATTTTTTTCTTTTAGTAAATTACTGCCGATGTTTTCATTGTTTGCAATAGATTTTTTCTCATTTAAATTCTTATTCACATTAGCAACTTTCATTACATTTTTATTATTTTTTTCTTTCTTATTAATATCTTTGCCAACGTTACCTAAATCATTTTCCTTCGTTACAGCAGTTTTATAATTTTTTTCTAAAATCTCACCCTTGCTTTTAGATTTAGCATTCATATCTTTATCTACTTTTTTCACATTATTTTGTTTCGTTTTTATAAGGGCAGAATCACGATTATTCACTTTTTTTTCGATATTTGACATTACATTTTTATTGTTTGTATTTTCTTCATTTATATGTGCAATATTTTCTCTTTGAGATTTCTGTTTGTTTAAGTTGTTTGATGTTTCAGCTTTAGTCATATTTTCATTTTTATTACTTTTAACATCTTTAGTTTTTGCTATATTATCATTTAACCTTTCCTTGGATTTACTTTTCGTTTTTATATCTTTTGCATTAATATTAACATTTCCTTCATTAGAATTCATATTTTTCATTATAGTTGGATTACTTTTTATATTAT
This sequence comes from Hesperia comma, assembly GCA_905404135.1. Classification (NCBI taxonomy): domain Eukaryota; kingdom Metazoa; phylum Arthropoda; class Insecta; order Lepidoptera; family Hesperiidae; genus Hesperia; species Hesperia comma. The sequence goes on along the minus strand of FR990015.1, from coordinate 15,831,604 downwards.
CTTTTCCAGAATTTGGTACCGTAGGATTAGTACTTTTTGTGTTTTCCTTAGAATTGACTTTAATTAATTTTTTCTTATTTGTATTGTTATCTGTAATCAAGTCATCATTTACATTAGCAAAATTTTCTTTCGCATTATCCGCTGATTTAGTTTTAGGGTTCTTTGCTTTATTAGGAATTTTAGAAATTGCTTTTAAATTGTCATCTTTACTCAGAATATTTACCTGGCTATTGCTATCCTTAGTTACTGTTATTTTTTCATTATTTTGAGAACTACTTTCAACATTCTGGCCCTGAGGTGGCATATGTTTAGATACCACAGAATTAGCTTCAGCTACGTTTTTGGGATTTTTCTTTAATTTCGCATTTTTATTATTATTTACGATATTTGAATCTTTTGCTGTATCTTGACTTTTTATACTGTCTAGGTTTTTATTAGAATTTTTAATATTGCTTGCTTTAATATTATTCTCCGTATCAGCAACACTTTTATCACTTGTAGATTTTCCTTTCATATTTTGTCCATTAATATTTTTTGAGCTACTAGCACTTTCCTTAACGTTTGTCAATTTATCTTTAGGTTTACTTATTCTTTGATTTACATCAGAATTTTTATTACCATCAATAATCGAAGTACCAACATTGCTTTTAGTAACAGAATTTTTATTTTCTGACCCTTTTTTCACTGTAGCTACTTTTTCCTTTTCAGAATTTTTAATATTGTCATCAACATTCTTCACTACTTGATCTTTATTTATGTTCTTTGATTTGACACCAGTTTTTTCTTTACCGGACTTATTAATCAGCTCTTTATTGGTACTATCACTTTCTTTCACAGCATTAATTTTATCATCTGTTACTTTTGTCGGAACTTCTTGATCAACTTTATTTTTAGTGTTGACATGACTATCTTTTACTAAATCATCACGACTAAGCTTAACCTTTTTAGCTTTATCATCTCCATCATTTGTAACAGGTCTTTTGACACCTTTGAGGTCCTTTTTATAATCGGCATTATTTTCTTTGCCTTTGGGTTTCATTTTCTTCGGCAGATTTTTTGGAGGAGCCATTATTTCACTGTCCTTTTTCTTTTTGTTGACTGGTTCTTCATTTTCTTCATCCAAATTGGTGTGTCGCTTTCTTAAGTTTTCTGACTCGATATCAGATTCCATACTTTCATATAGTTCCTGAGTGGGACCTGTAAGTTTAATAATACAGGTTGTAATATGCTGGACGATTGCTATTATTTAGAGTCTGACAAACCGTGAACGATTCTTTACAGGAAAACGTTACACGATATTTAGCAGTGACAAATTTCAAACAGTAGCTAATGACCATCAGTAAACACAAGTTCTCCACTTCTTGAATATAATAAAACAGAAATATAAAATGAAATTGTTGTCAAATATGTCATACCATCTGATGTCTTCATTACATTACGACATTATTTGCCATTATTTAATGAAACTTATCAGTGGATCAACTTTACGGACTCCTATACATTATAATAAATGTGTACTGATTCCATAATAAAACCGTAATAAATCCAATGGTTTACAGCTGTATACAGATGTCTTTATCAACGCAATAGAACCCAAAACAATGTATTTAGAGAATTTGTGTACGTTTATTTCATGTGGTATACTTTTTGCTTATCTAAAAATCGGCTTAACCGATTTGGGTGTTAATTTTCACTAATATAATATAAGGCTTAATATAAGCTTCATTAAAATATACCGTTTTTTATTTCAATCATTTCATAATTAAAAAGTTATGTCAGTTTAAACTTTAAAAGAGTCTGGCGTAAATATATCGAAATGATGCTACTAAGGGACTGCTTTCTCGATGCGAAGCAACAAATTTACTAATACCTCTAACTAAATAAACAACTAACTGCCAGTTCCAGTCCCAGTAGTCAACAACTGATGTTCTGAATTACCTTGCACCTCGAGGCACGTAGCAATGATCTTGCTCATCAGCAGTGTTCGCTCGTCCGTCTCCAGCGTGGGATCTGACAGGTCTCTGTGCGCCTGTGATATTATCTTCACGTAGGCCTCCTCTGTAGATATAAACAATAATAAAAAAATAAGGATAACTCAAGAAGTACTCGACAGATGTCTGTCAAATTTATACGGGACCACACGTCAAGCACCAGCTTTCAAGTAAAAACAGAATCATCAAAATCGGTTCACCCAGTACGAAATAACGAGGTAACAAACATACCAACAAAGAAAAAAAAATCGTGCAATTTTTTAACTGCTTCTTTTTTGCATTTTATTTTAACAAATATAAATAACGTATAATAAAAAATATATATAGTATAAAGCTTACGGCTCTCCACTATATATGGTTTGTAGACATATTTCAAAATTATTAATACACATTTTTATAACATTTAGCCAACAAAATAATTTGTTTGCGAGCAAAAAAATTATGGTTTTTGTATATAACATTAGCATAAGTGACTCGGCCAAAGACAAGATACATACCCATGTATTCCAAATCAAACTTCATCCTGTGATAAAATGGAGCTATGGATGACCTATTGTTCTCCAATGTCCAGATCACTTCTAATAGATTGGCGCATTTTATGATATAGCCACCATCTGCCTGAAATATGATAATAATTTATATATCCAAATGAGAATGTAATGCTTCTGTCTAGAATAGCTGACGCCTGCGACAAGTCCACCTTCAGGTCCTTTAACTGATTTTTAAACTAACTTCCATCCTTCAGTTTACTCGTTAGTTATGGAATATTAAAAAAATCTGATCTTAGCAGACATCTTCTTACTATTAACTACCTCGGTGCCAAATTTCATGTTTGTACATCAAGTGATTGTCGATACTTCGTGATGAAATTATTAATATTCTTTTTAGTAAAGTTTGATATAAAATGCTCGCAAATATTTCGTACCGAAAAATGGAACGTGTGCGAGTCGACTCTTAGTGCAATCAACTACTTAATGTTGTATTGTGAAAATAAATAAATTAAATAAACAATGGTCTTATCTTTACCATAGGCTCCATGAATAAGGAGTTAGAATACTTCTCAGCTAATCTGGCGAGCGTGGTGCGGCGGGAGCGGTGGGCGACTGCGTAGCTGCGTAGAACCTGAAAGTTTAAATTATTTATTTGATTTTGAAATGACTTCCAACAAAAGGGGGAGATTCACAATTCAACTGTATTTTTTTAATGTGTGCTACCTCAAAACTTTGCGCCGGCTAAACAAATATTGAAAATTCTTTTATTATGATAACAAGCTTCATGTCTGGTCCCCCTCCCATGTTAATTTAAGCAACATCTAACAGGCAGATTTTGAGATATTGTTAATAATGCATAATTAACTTATAGTTTTTACCTCATACCTTGACAATGACTGGGTATTCTGGATGTATTTGTGATATTGCAAATGATTTTATTATTATCATATGAACTTAAATAACATACAAACTTATATAGTGGATATAGCAACAATATACCTCTACCGCATCGCTAGGTGTGGCCACACGGGGCAAGATAGACTTGGCCAGCTCGTTTTCATGGGTCGCTTTCACAGGCGACACACGAAGACCACGGTACGAGGTAGGCCCAAACAGTCGACTCTAGAAATGGTCACAGAAATTCCAACTTAACCACCGTTAAAAGACGTAATATTAAGAAAAACTATGTGTTTAACACATATTACAAACCTATCTATTTATTCATTATACAGAGAAGTTCAGTAGCATTTCAATAAAGTTAGTAAGTGTAACTTTGATAATGGATAATAATAATAACTTCATATCCCCGCAACATTGTATGATGCACTGTATAGCATTACTCACAGACTGATGAACGTAGAACATGATGCTGAATGGTACCAGGTCCACTCTACAATCTGCTGTCACCTCACGCCACATACCTTGCTCTGTCACTGGAGGCTCCCTGGAATATATATTGCAAAATATTGATTCTTCATGTTGCTATAGCAAAAGATATAAGTTTGATTGTTTGAATTTTGGTAATTTTCTTTTCCTCTTGTCTCCAGTAGAGAACACATCAGTTAAACCTTTGAGTGATATCTAGTAGCTACAGTCAACATACAGTCTACTTCAACATTAACAAGTAATAAAAGGAGAACATTATCAAAGTAATTGAAGTAAATTAAATATACATAATTACTATAGATAACCCAGAAAATACTCATAAGATGTCACTTGAACTTTCAGATATAATAAGATGCTCTTTACTATTTCTCTTTTCTTTTTCTACTTCCATACATATAATTAATTGTATCATTGTTATGAATATGTGCACCCTATCTTTTCTTTCCTCAGACAAGTAAGATTTTTATCCAAAAAAAGTCGAAAAGATTGCTGTTTATGAACAAGACCACTGTTTGTGTAACATTTTCGCATAAAATCATTCTTGATTACTAAATATAGAAAATTTGAATTTGAATATTGGAAGAAAATTCAAAATCAATTTGCTCAATAAAAAGTTCCAAGTTATCCATACAAAATGATCAAATTGAGAATCACCTCACCTTTCATATGTGGGATCATTCACCAAGACATTGACCTCGGACTGCAAGACATATAGATTGGTCAGCTCCTGTGTAGCATGAAGACAGGTTTGAAGGTGCTTCTGCTCCAATTTGAGATCAGAAATGGACGGGCCCATATTCAAGGAAAAGATATTATCGGAGTCTGAGCTGGAAAAGATCATAAAAAGCTATTCACTTTTTTTTATCGACTTTACTGTGGTCAAAAAAAATGATTTCAACTAATTTCAATTCAATTCAAAGTTTCTAGAACATTTCTTCTACTAAAATACACAAGTCTTATTAAACATAAGTAATGATGAAAGGGCGAGACACTTACTCATCATCATCATCAAAACAACTTGAATTTATTTTCTGAGAGCGAGCTTCCTCAATGCGTTTTTCAACGTATTTCATATCCCTTAAAATTTCCTCTTTATATGCGAGTAAAGCTGTCTTCTTGTCATTTTTATGGCGAGCCATAGTTATTGTTCTTTATGAGCACTTAACAATAACAATAATTAGCTTATATATTTGTCTTTTTTAAAAATAACTTAAAATTCAGTTGATATTCATGTTTTGAATTGATTTGTTTGAAATTTGAAATTCAAAACATAATACCTACTCTATGATTCAAATCATTAATGCACAGATATAGTAATAAAATAATAAATTACCACAGCTTGCATACTTTAAGCTATTTTAATCATAGATTGTAATATCTCTATGATTTTAATCACAAATTAATAATCAAAAGTGATCATAGTCTATGGACGAATAAATGCACAGAGTACTTAAAATTAAGGGTTAGCGCACATTCAACTTGGAAAAGATAAAACGTCGCGTCGGTCGTGGAGAGGAGTGATGGCAGTGACATGGCCACGGCCGGCAGCACTGCGGTGCCCGGACAGCACCACGGTTCGATCAACTTTCCCAATTGCTGGAAGGGAGTAGTTGAGCAGTTCAGTATCTCATAACGAGTAAATGAAAGATCACACGAGAATGAATGAGGCGCCTTAAGGCATAAATTATAGTTTCTCTGTTCTAAAGATTTCAGCAAAATGTAAATTTATATAGAATCCAATGATATACAAACGTAGATACGGCAAATCGTATACGCTCATTGCGATACTTTGCACTAAATAGTACCTCAATGTATACGCTAAGGCGCGGCGCGGCACAGCGACCCGCCGCAAACGTAAGCATAGGTAGATACTGACTGGGTGATTGAGTTCGTCCCGTTGCAAGATGATAAAATTAAAAATAACAAAAAGTTTATGGACACGTAGTTAAGGTGATAATGACCTACCTATGTTTCCATATTTCGAGTTAATTATATTTGGTTAATTGTCAACTGGTAATTGGTTAACAATAGGCCCAAAACTTGATTGGCAAGAAGGGAGTGTGAGTGATCGTGATACTATTTTTAATAAGTATTATAAAGTCTTGTGCTAATAATATATTTTTTTAATTTCATTTTTAAAATACTTTTAAAAATCAATGAAAATTATATTCAATTATTTGAACGCAGACTAACATTATCTACGTCAAATCAAATGTCACATTATACTATACTACACAGTAGGTTGCGTATTCGTGATATTTCAATTCAAGTAATGTTTCTGTTTCTATTCTGTTTCTGTTCCAAAAAAATTCAATAATAAGCAATAATGAGGACCTTCCGTGCAATTGTCGTACTTAGTAAAACGTATGAACTATTTATCGATAAAGTATAACAAGATTCGTATAAGAAAACTATAAAATATATCTTACAACACAATCTAATTGTTTAAATTGTAAATATGACTGCAGTTCATAGTTCAATGCAATGAAACGGGATAGTAAAGTAGTTTTGTTTGAATTACGAATTCGAATCGTGTGCTAATGAAAAGTGAGTGAAAATTTCCACGGTAAAATGGGTCAGAGTGGCAGCGCCATGCCGGGTGAGTTAATATACACTAATGTAATCTAATCAACGCTAAATATTAACCTAATAATGCTCGGATCGTGCTTATTTGTCCATTAATCACTTCCTCATTAGTAACATTATGACTTAACCTGGCTGTCTGTTATCAATTATTCTTTTTTTTGTTTTTTAATATTTACATAATCGTTTACGGCCAGCCTCCATCCTATGATCATGCTAGAAGTAAACATAACAAATTAATGTGATATTTAAAATATAGGTTCAATTGTAATTTTTACACTATTGTTATATTTGTAATGTTATAAAAGGTTATATATAGGTACCTTATGTTGTGGGTGCAGTTAATAAAATTGAAGAATGGAGTAACAATGTACCTATACAACATTGTCTCATGTCTTCACCTCTTTATCACATGGCTTGCATTTGTTTTATATAGCATTTTGTTTGATAATGATTAAACCTAATTTATAATGTTTATAATTTCATTGTGACAAAAATTATGTACCTTTAGCCTATGTGGTAGTGACAGTGACTCTGCGATGTGAGGGGCTCTTAATTAACAGCCAACATCTCCTTTTCTCAATGCTACACTTTAATCATAAGTATTATTTTACGATAAACTGATTGCACTATTTCGCCGCCATACAGTTTAAACAAAGATGTTTTAAATATATAGATGGAACATCGAATCCGCACAAACGTGTCAAAAAATTGTGGCTTATTGTTAGCCACAATTTTTATATCATTATGCACACATGGACAATAGACGAAGGTGAAAAACATCGCCTGCACGCACACATGCTTGATAATGTTGCCTTGTTTTTTTTTGTTTTCATTGTAGGGCGACACTCAATCTAGATATTTAAAACATCAAAGATTGGCCAATTATTATCCATCAACAACTGGTCATCTCGCAATATGCATTCAATTAATAAGTACTTTTATTTATTTATTTATATCTTATTGTAATACCTATTAACCTAGGTTTACAAAGGGCGGACTTAATGCCTATAGGCATTCTCTCCCAGTCAACCCTGGGTGACGGTGAGAAATACTTTAATGTAAATTAGGCTAAAACTAAGTAAAATATTGTCCCCGTCTGCAGCACCATGAAGTATTTTATGTTGATATTGTGACACTTGTTTTTTTCTTTTGAGTTCTTTTGTAAGCAGTCGGGTTTTTTGTTTTTATAATAATATTTTTATTTCAGACTTTTTAGTGTTTTCACCGAAAAATTCTACTTTTTGGGATGGTTTTTGACAATTTGTGTTAAAACGACGTTATATGATATATATTCTTGAAAAGGTCTTTTCACGATCTTTCATTTGATACCCATATTGCTAAGATAACAAAAAAAACTCAAGATTATCCCCTCTTTTTCTTCCACTTTCGGGCGCCATTTTGAAAATTCATATAGCCTATGACACTTTCACAGTTCTGACGAATTCAACGTTACCTCATATGTCGAAATCCGTTCAACCGTTTGGGCTGTGGGGCGGTCCAAATAAATGGACATACATACAAACATACATACATACATACATACACTCGAAAAACATAACCCTCCTTCTGACGCAGTCGGGTAAAAAGATGAGTTTTAAACTAACAGCCGGTTCATTTTCGGCACGTGTACACGGTCGTGATGTCTCTAGGATTCACCCAGATTCACCGGTGAAACTCCGCATAAAGTTGCTTGCTCTATTTTTGCTTCCGAAATACTTAAAAAATCATTAAAATTTAATGTGGGATCTTGATATGATTGCTATTTAAAAAGTACCCTGTGTGTGACTCTGGGTCTTCAACTACTTTCATTTCGAATTTCATCCTAATCGGGCCGGTGTGGTTAGTCATAAAAACGTCACAGACAGACAGACTTTCGCATTAATAATATTAGTAAGAAAGTATGGATTTACAACAAAATTATGGATTCGTTCAGTGACATGGGGTATAATCTTTGTACCTAATCGCTATAATCTACTGTGTGCTCTGAGGCGTAGAGTAAAACTAGACGATTCCCGGCAACTTGCAATAGGATGGATCTAGTGCTATTGTCTCATACGAATCCGAGAAAGCCAGAATAAATGATGGAACTCATTATCACTGTTTCCCTTTCCCCAACCCAACACAGGCCGAAACTAGACACTGATCTACCTGTCCGTTTTTGTGGTTTTCCTTTGTAGGCTTTGTACAATATTAATCCATTCTACTCCAAAAAGAAAAAATACATCCTCACAGATAACAACGATGTTGTGCAAAACCCCAACAAACACAGTCATGATCATACCGTAAAAATTCACACAAATTTCGATTTTAAAATTTTGGGTTAAAGTTGGTTCCGTAATGGCGAGTTTCGAATTGGAAATTATTTACATCATTCTTACATCTTGAAATTTAAATGTCGTAAATTATAAAATGTAACGTAAATTCAGTTTTATATACAAATCATACGGCTTAAAATTACTTGTGGCAGAGAATAGAACAAAGATGCGTTATTGTCACAATTTCGAAATTTAAATAACGATGGTAGGTACAGCGTTTTTAAATGTCAAATTGGAGTTATTTCTGGTAAATTAGAACGTATGCTATTTTTACGTGCATAGGGTGCACTTTTAATTATACAATTCAGAACTATTCACGTACAAACAGCTGGCGATCAGCTGTTGAACAACTACCTGTCATTCTTTTATTTTTTTCGAACGCACGTGTTCTTGCTAAAATTCTAAGGGCCATTGCAAAATGGACACGCTCGCGTCGCGTCGTATTAAATTCGACTTTATTTCTATTGGGCAAAGTTGGAGTAGAACTGGTATAAGTTCTTTTCAGAATATTACTTCGAAAAGAGTTTGGTTACGCAAAGTTTTATTACCTGTATTTTTTTGAAATTGGAATCAGCTGAGCTTTGAAGAACGACAAAGGATATTTAAATAGGAATGTAGCGTTACTTTCCAATTTATGTTTGAATAACGATTGTTGGTTATTTATTATACAGACCTACCCAATTATTGAAATTTAAATGTTCCCTCTGTAAAAAACAAAAAGGACTTGGATATTACTAAACTTCCCCAATAAATTAACGTGCATATTTGACAGATCGACCAATTCACACGTGGCTCAAACTGTGTTCAGTTTAAAAACACTAATGAAAAATATATATTTTTTTCTAAACGTTCCAAATTTTACAAGTTATAAGTGACTACTAAACAAAAGACATACCTAATAATATATCTACAAGGTAAGTCCTTGAGTTGCCCTGATAAGTAATATTTAAATAACTGTTCATCGTCACTTAAAATAAAAGCCTATCTTCCCATGGATGAAACATCTAATAACTTAATAACGACTTGAAAGTCGAGATACCGAACTCAAAAACCACTCGCCAGATGTCACTCCAATGTATAAAGGACCACACGACAAACAGTACCTTTCGAGCAAAAAAAGAATCATCAAAATCGGAACACCCAGTCAACAGTTAGCATAAATTAAATTCACCTTATTGAGAATAACTCAAAAACTGACCGTCAGATGTCGCTCAAATTTAAATGGGAGCATTAGCTTTCGAATGTTGGAAGAATTATCGAAATCGATTACGAAGCAAAAAAACATACAGACGAATTGAGAACCTCATTTTTTTGAAGTCTGTTAAAAACACTCATGCACCCAAATTAACTCGGACATGCTAATACAATTTACAAAATAGGTACATATAGAAATCCGGAATACATGTTCTGATAAACATTTATCTGCCATAAATGATAAAATATGATAGTGTTTCCCGGATGGGAATCGTATCTGGGACCCCTCGCTTAGCTGGCCACATCACTGCTTAAAGAGCTACAAAATTTCTATAATACGTGAAGCTAGCTAGGTATGTCACAAATGTCACAATGTGAAATTGATTAATACTGGGATAAGAAAAATAAACAGAATTTATTATATTTCACTAGATGATAACTAACTTTTTTACAAAATAAATAATCGAATTCAACATTGACAAGCAGAGATAACTCAAAAACTACTCTCCAGATGGAGCTCAATTTAACTCATTTAGGTATGTGTGAAGTTCAAGCCCAGACACAAGATCTGTGAAGAAGTGGAAGTCGTTGAAGAGTTCCCTCGGCTGTCTTTCGGCTCCATAATCAGATCGACTCCAGACCTTCATTAAATTGTAGTGCTTTTAGATATTTATTGAAAACATTAACAAACGCACTACATTGTTGCCCCTATAATTTTAGAAAGTTCGCCTCGATTTTTCTGGGATGCCATAATCAGATCCTGGTGTTCTCATCATGGTACCACCCTTGGAACATCTACTTTTCAACAAAAAGAATTATCAAAATCGGCTCATAATCGACGAAGTAATCCGTGAACGGTTGAATTGAGAACCTCCTTCTCTTGAGTCCTTCTTTGAAGTCGTCGGTTAACAAGCACTAGCTTTGAAATACATATATTGTAAAATTGATTATCAAAATCATTACACCCGAATGGCGCAATGGTGTTCCGAGGGTCCTGGGTTCGATTCCCAGCGAGGCGGCGATTTGAATGATGAATTTGAATTTCCGTTCTCGATCTGGGTGTGTGTCCTTGTCTTGTCTGTTGTCCAAGGCACCCACGACACGGGGAATCCTAGTGTGGGGCTTTGAGTGTGTAGCGTTAAAAAAAATGTTTCGAGTTAATACCATCGATGTAGTTCATAAATAAAAAAGCCGTCGAATTGATATTCTCCTTTTTTTGAAGTCGATTAAAAAGGTGTATCAATTAAAATAGACGCGTGAATCAGTTTTAAAGTTAGTCAAAGTTAGAATCTTAAGGAATAGATTTCGCAAGGTGATATTGCTATTGCTGTTGCTACATAAATGAACTACATCACTCATAATATTATATACACTGTAAGTGGCTGTGTAATAATATGTATATGTAATTGTAATATATTGTTCATGTACTTTTTACATTTTTGTAACACAAACCTGTAAAGAATTCTACGATGTCTCGTCACGGTGGATTTTAAACCTTATGTGCAAGGAAAAAAGCTTAATTTACTACTGCGGATGGATCTGGTTGGCTCGCTTTGGGACCAGCAGCTGACCATCAGCTGTCTTTTAGTACAAAGACATTTATCGGTACGCAACTGAATACCAACCATATCTTGTCTGCCATAAGGTAGTAATTTGCCACAAAATACTGCGATAAGAACGATTAATAGAATTCTTGTATGGAGATATTTTTTATTAACTTTTAAGATGTCACTGATCCCTGAGGAAAACATAGGTCAGTGTAGTTAGAGCAAATATTAAGTGTGTTGTTAGGTCGTGTTTTAGGCAGATAGATAAATAATTTATGTCTATGCAATCTATAATTGAGTTAGATACCGAATAAACGTTATAATAAATTAGTGAAATCAAATCAGTTCGATCAAATAACAGGGTGTTTTAAAGCCATCAATCCATATTAACCATCGTCTATTCACAAATAAATTTATTAATATCGCTTCAATTTGCAGCTCAAATTCGTGGCCTTAACACGGCCGGACCCATACATACTTAGGTACTAGGGTAAGTGCTCCAGTGAATGAACACCCATCAGTGAATGAACAAAACGCATTTTTCCCAAAAAATAAGAAATTAGGGCGTTTCTACCAAACGAAGTATTTTTTTCATTATTGCAACTCTATCTCCTACACTAATAGCAACATTCATTTCTAATGACACTGTTCATTTTAAAAAAAGCTTGAAACTGTTCGTAGTCCACAGAGAATTTGCTGTAGGTAAGCGTTACATTACAAGTATTACAATACAACCCATGGGCCTAAGGTAATGATAGTGTTCACTTTGTTCACTTGGGCGCAGGAAATCACGCACGTACTCCCAACACTCCCGAGTACATGTAAATTGTAAATAATCTGGAACAAATCGAGAATTTTGTAATGAATCGAAAAAGCGTATCCGGCGGAACTATCGGCACGTGTTCAAACAGCTCTCTTGACTTATGGCGTGCTGGTATTTTTATCTCCAAGTTACTTTGATTGAGCATAAAAATTAATTTAATCCAATCACTTTCTTGTCATGAGATCCTGGTGTTATTTAAATTTATTCGTTAAATTAAACTCCGTTAAATTAAAAATCGCGAGTATAGAGAATAGAGATCCGGCATCTAGGAACTAGTGACGGCGATCACTTTCCATCATTTCCATCTAAGTATCTGTTTATCTACAAATGACATAAAAAATAATCGGCTTTTTTACCAGAATCCCAACTTTGGAGATGTAATTAAGTGATTGGATCATTGGTTGTAGAAGAAAGAAGACAAAAACTTAAAACTCTATCATAATTTTAATAAATAATGTTCAAGCTCAGCATATAATATGGTCGCTGAGAAATTCATAATAATAATAATTACCATATTATCTAAGGTGACTTGACTTTGCGACATCAGCTGCGATAAGTTTCAAAAATATATTATTACATGATTACTAGCTTCCGCCCGCAGCCTTCGCCCGCGTTGAATTCGTTTAAACTTCACCCCCCTATGTCATCCCCTTTGGGGTGGAATTTCAAAAATCCTCTCTTAGTGCTTCCCTACACTTCCCAAGGAACATACCTACATGCCAAATTTCAGCTTCTTCCGTTCAGTAGTTTCGGCTGTGCGTTGTCTGTTAGTTAGTCACTCAGTAACGCAATAGTTTTATATATAATTAGATGTAGTCATTGAGATACTATGTACTAACTAAAGGATGTAGTAGAGCATCAAATGATAGAATCTTTTAATTACCAGATGTAAATGTGCCTTTAGTTACGACGATAATTTCTCGTCCTGTCTGGTATCCTCACTAATAAAGGGAATTCAGTCGATAATTAAATTGGTATTTTATCAAAGAAAGTCTAGACTTATATGGCATGGTTTTTGTAAAATAAGGCCACGATAATCCTTCGTTAACACCTTTCAAGTTACGAAGCACGTAGAACGCGATACAAAGGCCCGCCATTTTGGATTATTCACAAAAGGGAATGGAGAGAGCTTAGGTGAGTTCCCTTTGGTACCTCGAGTTCGGTCCCATGATAAGCACAAATAAAAAATATTCAATGACTGGTAAACGTCGCTCTTGGATACCACTAACACCACACAGGCCACCGATGCGTCCAAAAGAGAGCAAATAAATTAGTTCCAGGTTTTATGTGGTGTCTGAATAGTTTTTATGAAACTTCTGTACTAGAGAGATAAATGACAACGGACTGTAAAATTATAGGGAGTAAAACTAAAAATTTCGTCCCTTATGTTTTGATTTACAACGTAAAATGAATTGTACGTTATACCTAATTAATTATACAAAACAGATAATAGTATAATATATTTATAATGACTATTTTATTTTTTAAACTATCACGACTGTAACATTTAGATACCTACCACAGCAACAACAAATCACAGGCCAAGGTTCGAATTTGCGGGTGAAGTGAAATTGAAGATGAAAAAAGATACGATAAAAAGTTAGCTTACTGGGGGAGAACCTTATCATTGTTTGGTATATCTGAAATCAATCTTGAATTCTGCTGGAAATAGATCTCGGCTAATTAGCGCTACTCTATCTGGTCTGTCTGCTGAACTAACGATTACGGTTAATACTATCATATTTTCACAATAGCTTCTGCCCACGGCTTCACCCGCGTGAATTTCGTTTAACTGACATATTAAGTTATTTATCTGTTAACCGATTCAAATGTGAAAACACAGGGCAAACATATGTATTTAATCATTCCTTATGTTCTTTTGCCCTTTTCAGGCAGCGACCAGTTACGGTTTTATTATATGTATAGACTAGCTATTCACCCCCCTATTTCACCCCCTTTTGGGATGAATTTTGAAAAATCCTTTCTTAGCGGATGCCTACGTCATCTACCTGCATGCCAAATTTCAGCCCGATCCGTCCAGTGGTTTGGGCTGTGCGTTGATAGATCACTACGTCAGTCAGTCACCTTTTGAGTTATATATATTTAGGTAGGTATAGATTATTTTTCGTTATATTTTTTAAACTTCCGATTTTTATAATTAACCACTAACTAACTAACATAATTATAAAAATAACCTGCATAATTATGTAGATTTTGTGCCTACACAGTCACTGGATATAAAATAAGGAACATCATTCCAATAATAAAATATTAAAAAAAAATATCTACTCACCAAGAACATAGTGGAATAATTCCAAATGCCTCAAACCCATTGGCCGCCACGCGTCGCTCGCGTGCCGAGCTGACAGATGTGTTTGACGTTTAATTTTTTTTATTCTTATTTTGAAAAGGCTTCGACTGACCTTACTCTGTTGCCTAGCAAATGGTTCACTTATCGCTTGGTATGTACGTACATAGTTTTATCTCTGCATTTACGCCCAAATTTATTTTTTGGACTGCAATTTTGACTTTAGTCGTGTCAGACACTCATTTTCAACTTTCTTCATTGTATCAAACATCCATCTCTTGTGTGCTCCTTAATTAGACTCATTTAAAAATCAGATCGAAATAACTTGGTAAATTATTTAGGTAGGTACCTTATATGTAATTATTCTAGTCTGAATTAACGCTCTTCAAAAACAACCTCGTTTTTCTGTTATCCTTATCGGATCAAGTTTTTAAACTGTCATGCGTATCTTTACTTATCAAAATTCACTATGACGGCAACCAGACCTTATACCTATTGAAATAAAAATAGGAATTCATAATTTAAATCTACGAATTATATTAAAGCGGACTATTATTCAAGTGAATGTAAGAAATGTAGCTTATTTTTTATGGAATTAAGGTAGCAAACAAACATTCAGCACCGCCCTTCCATGATGCCATGATAACTGGGACCGACACAGAACAAAACTTAAATTGGGATTAGATTGGTAAAGCAACCTTAACCTACGATTTCCAAATTACAAGAGCCACATAAATTCGTTTCCATCTTATAGCTATTATGAAATACTCGTAATAATACCGAATTGACTACCAGATGCGCACGCGCTATGTGTCAAATCGGAAGCCATCTTGGATATGATTGGCGCCAAAAAAAATGTATCAATAGTGTCGCATTCTATTTGAGTGGCAAAAGCTGTGATTAGACACCTTGAGCATCGATAATATGAATTAACTAGCCGTTGCCCGCGACTTCGTTCGTACATAGTAGTTTTTCCCGCATGACTCCCGATCCCGCGGAAAATCAGGGATAAAAAGTCGCCTATATGTTGCTGAACAGCCTCCTCTATCTCCCAGTGAAAGTAAGTACCATAAAAATCCTTTCAGCCGTTTCTGAGATTAGCGTGGACAAACAGCGAGCAGTTACAGTTTTATTTAGATATTTGAATTTGCTTATTTTACTAAGTACCTACATTTACCGTCTGAGGATAAAAATACCTGTCTAGTGTAAATCGGATTCACATTAGAATTTTTTTAGCCTAAAGCAAACGAGCAGACGGGTCACCTGATAGTAAGTGATCACCGTCGTCCATGGACATTGGCAACAGTAGGGTAGTCACCAACGCGTCGCTGCCAAGAAGGAAGCGATGGACCCGCTTCTTGATGAACCCAAAGTACAAAATTGTCATTATTTTAAGATTCTTTGGTATCTAACTTTTAAACTTTTTTATTATTTGTTGTTTTGCGCAACGGTCACTGCAAAGACACTGTGTGAAAATTTTCCCATGTCTAGTTTTTTATATTCAAGCCTCTATTAGGTATACCTACATAGTCAATTAAAACAAATTAATAGGGCTTTGTTTGTTACCCATTGTGAACTCAACCTTAAATATGTAAAATGTTTACAATGATTAGGTGTATTTTTAAACCATAATTTAAAAAAAACAGTAAAGCGTAAGTTATGGTCTTCAAATTGTGTAGTTTACTTCCAGATAAAAAAATTATTACAGATAAAAAAAAGAATTAATGGAAATTGAGAATAGTCCTTTTTTACATAAATATTTTTTTTAGTTGAGTATTATATTTTTGACTAGGCGTTTAACTTATAATATTTGCGAACGCGTCTCGCACTCGGAGTTCATTACATACTTATCTTCAGTAAACGATAGAACTATAATTTCATTCCATAGGTAACCTGTCATGGCAAAATACCCAACACCATGGTCTGTTATCAGACGTAAGGGATGGGTAGGTTATAGGAATTACCTGTTATGATAAAATGATAAGACATTCGGACGATAAACACGTAATAAAGTGGTATGTGGTATGTAGTATGTACCACCTTGCGTCTCTATTATAAGGCGTGGTACCCACTGATCTCATGTCTTTATAATAGGTGTGCGTAGGACGGTTTTTTATAATTATACATATTTGTATAAGTTAATTATAGCTTTTCTCCCGCGGCTACGCCTGCGTTAAATTACTTTATATCGAGTCTTATAAGACAGAAGGCGCGCCTGCGTAAAATAACCTATACACAAAGTTTAAAGTAAATCCATTGAAGAAATGAAATTTAATGATTAAAGGAGATGTTCAAAAGTGGTACTTTATTCCGAAGAAATTTGTACCTACAGCGGTGATTTATATTTCATTTGAAAGCATATTATGTTCTAATCTACTTGAAATTTTAAGACGTTTATTTTATTGAACCTCCATATTTTGGAAAATTGATGAAGTATGTTAGAAGGTCGATGAAAAGCAATGTTTATTTTCTAACAGGTACGGTCGGCCAAAGAATTGGTTTACCACCCTAAGGTTGAATGCTGTTTGCAGATTCATAGGTGATAATAGTAGATTGTATGACAAGGGTGCAAAGTAATATTTTTTCGGCGAGGGCGTTTTTTGAATCCAGAGCGAAGTGAGGGATTCTAGAGTAGAATCCCGAGCGTAGCGAGGGATTCTTTAGTAGAATCCCGAACGTAGCGAGGGATTCAAAGTACGTCGCCCGAGCCAAAAATATACTTGCACCCGAGTGATACACTCTACTTTTCATCACCCACTATGAGAAAATAATATATTTATAAAAGAAAATAATAGAAAATAATACGTAAAAATGCACGAAAACTTAATTTTAATTTGAAAACGAAATCTTAATTTGATTTCTTTTTTTATTATTCAGCTGGCGGGGCCCTCGCGTCGTACCAGACATTCTTTATTCAAACAATATTTGCGTTCGATTTCTTTAGCGCAAAATACTAAAATGTTCTAAATTCAAAATAGGACGGAAAAGATCTAGCCGGCAGGAAAAGTTGTATGAAAATTCATTCCCGCCCGCTGAATAGAAAACAGCAACTTTGGAACCCCGTAAGTCCGAACCAAGTCGTCTTTTTCGAATAGGTGTGATGAAAAGGTTATTTTCGCTTGCAGATCGATCTGACAACTTTTATTGCCATCTTTATCCGATTATAATTATGTGACATTTGTTTTGTTCTTAGTTTAAACTTGATAGAACCATTGACGTCGGAAACTTTGTAAGTAGGTATATTTTGTGAACCTTTAAGATTTTCACACAAAAATAATAAACCGTGGGGGTTCCCCATACTTAGAACCGAAACCCTAAAATTTTTTTTTCATCAAACCCATACGTGTGGAATATCTATGAATAGGTCGTCAAAAATGATATTGAGGTTTCTAAAACAATTTTTTTTTTAACTGAATACTTTGCGTGAGAGGCACTCCCAAAACGGTAAATAAGAGAATGATAAAACTAAAAAACATATATGATATGCATTGCCATGTAAACTTCCACCGAAAATTGGTTTGAATGAGATCTAGTAAGCTGTTTTTTTAATACGTCATAAATCGTAAACCGCAACTTACCTTTCATTCAATCTACTTACTCGAATATTTTTTTATATTATGTTACTTGCTGCTACGGAACCCTTCATGGGCGAGTCCGACTCGCACTTAGCCAATTTCTATTACATTACTTGCATTGACAGGGACAAGGGTGGCTGACGTGAGGGTGACAGAGACAGCGCCATACAGATAAGGCAAACTGTAAGGCACTGTCTCTGTCACCCACACGTAATTCACGTCCAAAAGATCGTTGTAGGACTTAAATGTCAAATGTCAATTTTCTTTTTAAAAATATTTCGTCAATTGAAATAGTTCTTATATGCTTTTGTTCAGAATATTTAAATCTTCTTTGCACAAATTAATGCATTATCCGTTTCTAATAAAGATTTAAAATGTCTTGCACCTATAATGTGACCTATGATGTATGTATTCTTAACAATTAGGCTTACGTCATTATTATGCGTCCCTTTCAGTGATATTGCCTATGAACTTTGATGTAACTTTTGATAACTAGGAAACTAAATGAAAACTGGTACACCACTTTCTTGGCCCACCGTACATACGTCTTTTTCACGAATTATGAACATATCTGAGGTCCCTTCTATTATAATTATTATTATGTTTTCAACTGTGGTTTTCAATACGTAAATATTATATTTTTAACGTTGTAAATGTATTAATTATTAACATTATTAATTGTAAACCAAAGTCATGAAAAAACGAAACGACATAGATTGATATTAGTAACTGTCAGTGTCAACTGTCAACTGTCATCCCTACATCATTGCCGATTGCCGCAATCAAAATTCAAATTCAATTGTCAATAATGTCAATCAATATTGGTATTATTGATTATTGGTGTTTGCTTACTATAGTCGCCGACAATTTTATTTAACTAAACATTCAGGTAATAAAAACAAACAGAGTACAACGCAATTACGAACAGCGCGAAACGAAGTCGGAAAGTCGTCTGAAGTCTGAACTATTTTGAAATGCAAAATAAAATGTCAAATGTCAACGTTAATTCATCACTCAATGTCACTATTCAGTACTGTCAGACTGTCAGTACTTATCAGGTTAGAGTTGCCAGCAGTTAAAAGTGCCCAGTGTGGCAAGCTTTTTATCTATATACGGAAATTCAAACATAAATAGAAAAAAAGACGTGTGGCACTCGAAGACTGCCGCGGTAAAGCTATTGCATAGCATTATAATATATATAAATTAACAAAACAAAAAATAATACTGCATTTGTGATAATAATAATAAAATTAATGTATATAGATTACTAACTCATTTTCTTTCACTATTTTTTCGTAACTTTCTTCATTAATAAATGCACTTTGTTTATTCATATTTAAAACACTTTGTACACAAATTATCTATACGAGTACAGATATTCACTGTTTTACAGTGGGCCAAGAAAGTGGTGTACCAGTTTTCATTTAGTTGCCTAGTTATCAAAAGTTACATCAAAGTTCATAAGCAATATCACTGAAAGTGACGCATAATAATGACGTAAGCCTAATTGTTAAGAATACGTACATCATAACGTCGCAAGACATTTTAATCTTTATTAGAAACGGATAATGCATTAATTTGTGCAAAGAAGATTTAAATATTCTGAACAACAGCATAAGAACTATTTCAGTTGACAAAATAATTCTTTTTAAAAAGAAAATTGACATTTGACTTTTAAGTCCTACAACGATCTTTTGGCGCGTGAATGACGTGTGGGTGACAGAGGCAGTGCCTTACAGTTTGCCTTGCCTTATGGCACTGTCTCTATCACCCTCAAGTCATTATAGTGTCATTATTTTATGTCATGTCTATGTTATTTTGCATGTTTTAAATCTAAATACGCGATAATTCGACTATTATGAATACATGTTGTCGATTCCAACGCCTTATTTAATCCAGATCTACATGACAGGTAAGATTTGTATGGGAAATTAAAATTTTCATTTTTAGTATTTTCCTCGCAATTTTTCCATATTTTCTCATCGCTGCAACATTCCCTGAACTTCCACGAATATTTCAAGACTAAAATTAGCCAAATCGGTTTAGCCGTTATAAAGTAAAAGTTAGTTAACTCAGTTAAAAGTTCTGGTATTTATCGATGTGTGGGTGCACAGACATAGTAACTATGTCTGTGTGTGGGTGATGGGGGTGTAATAATTTTTTCGTTACGAAATTTTTGCATTCGGTCCCCGCGCCCAAGGCCCGCGATATGCAATAGCTTAAAAAGGGAGGATCTCTTTTTTATTTTCGCAACCTTGTCACAATCAGAATAATTTTCTCTTTCTCCACATCTAAGTTTTGTTTTTGTACAAATATAAAACCAGCCCCCATACATTTTTTGAACATCTCCTTTATCACCTCTGGGGCGAGGGGGGTTTTCCAGAAATTCTCCTTTAGTGCTCCCCTACACACCCCAAGCGAAGGACGGAAAACTCATCATTCAAATTTCCACCTCGCTGGGAATTAAACCCAGGACCCTTCAAACGGCGATCATCTCGTGTCATCATAATAGTCTGTGCGCAGTGGCAATGGCAGTCCAGCTGTTGTCATTGTTTGAAAATATCTTAATTAAAAAAATGAGTAATTGAGAGAAGAAATTAGGTAATGTGAATTCCAAAATGCGGCGGGGATTTTTCAATTTGCACGTAAGATAAGAATAATGCGATTTAACTAGTCCGTGATAATTAACCATAAAATTAATAATATTCGTTATTATTAATGACTAATTAATTGAATTACGTATTTAAAATACTTTTTCGTATTTTAATGGTATCTTTTAGTGTTGTTTTTTATAAATAAGTATTACATGTAGGGACCGGGTACCAGGAGAACATAATTTTGACAGGCTCAATGCTTGCAAGTGTCGTTCACTGCGAGTCATACAGACTGCAGTCATACTGCCCAGCTGACCTGACGGGACCTTTTAACGAACCCAATTAGAGCAATTAAACAATTTCTCCAATTAGACTCCTCAACTCCTGGTTGCTTAACTCCATCCTGCGAGCTGAGATTATAGAACATCTGTCGGTAACAATTGGGATGGGACTGAATTGAACGTGTTGGCTGTATTATGTAGAATTATTTATTTAATTCTTTATATCGATCGGTATTAATCGATACGTCGTACAATTTTAACCGACTTAAAAATGGAGGAGGTTCTCAATTCGTCGTGTTTCTTTCTAGAAATTATTCTGAAAAAAATATTCAGAAATGATTCTGAAAAAAAAATAATACATCTATTGCAAATTATATTTTTTTTATCGTAACAATATTTTTGAAAAAAAAATCAATGTAAAATAATTTCAACTATCCATAAAGACTGCTCATATATAATTTAAGATTGAAAATTCCTAAAAGAGTTAACAGCTACCAAGAAATTTGAATAGCATGAAACCTTTTTGCAAACCGCCCCCGAAAAGCGCGGTCGTTCAACCCGCTAATCTTGACAGCTGTCAAACTCGCGTTTGATCGCTTTTTTTCCCGCCGGAGCACGCGCAGACTCCAACAAGGTGCGTACAGCATCTGTCATTGCAATGTGGCGATGGCATTTCGTGCTCGTTTCATTGTTTAACGTTTAATTATTATATTTTTTAATTTTGAGCTTATAATAGAGCGACATACCGTCCCGTAGAGACGCAATGTGTTAGTTATTTGTGCATACCTTACACCAGAGGTACTTTAACTTTTAAAACTGTGAACTATTTAACAAATCCTTTAATTTTTTAGATCCTTACGTTTACGTTAAAAAATACTATAAAATAAAGAGAGACTAGAGAAGTAATAAATGTAGGTAACCTAATGTAACAGTTTTCTCAATATTTATTAAACAGCATGCAAATATGGTGATAAATAACGAACTGATCATACTAGTGAAAAAAGAATATTTAAGTTTCTATTGAATTAGAACAGTTATAAATATTAATTTTGAATATTTTTCGACTGGCTCGTCTTAAGAATGACTAATAATCTTAGAAGCCAGTTACTTCAACAATCTAAGTAATTAATGGCCCACGACCCCGCAAAGATCTATCTATCTTCATTATTGAGGAGTCCTAGAATATACTCCACTACGCTGTTCCAGTGTTGGATAGAAATAATGGTATTATGGACCAAACTTTGATGTCTAGATTGAGCGTCGCCCTACAATGAAAACAAAAAAAAACAAGGCAACATTATCAAGCATGTGTGCGTGCAGGCGATGTTTTACACATTCGTCTATTGTCTATGTGTGCGTAATGATATAAAAATTGTGGCTAACAGTTAGCCACAATTTCTTGACACATTTGCGCGGATTCGATGTTCCATCTAGACATTTAAAACATCAAAGGGACCAAATAATTAAAGTTAATATCGCTGAATAATACAGAAACTGAATTGTTTAGTTTGTACTAAAGTACAGTAAGATTTATCAGTTTACACGTTATCAGGGATCACATATCTATATCTATGTATATCTATATACTTATGTAAAAGAAAGTCGTGTTAGTTACACCATTTATAACTCGAGAACGGCCGAACCAATCTTTTTGATGTTTGAGTTTTTGGAATCCTCAGTCAGGAAGGTGATCGTAGGTAAATATACAATTTATCGCAAAAAAATCGAGATTATTATCTAGATATTAAATCCACGACATTTTTGACGTTTTGCCCTTTTTTACTTTTTCATAGTGAAGAATTTAAAATTTTCAGTTTGTATTAATTTTTTAAATTGTAAATCTGCTCTGTCATTGACTGTTTGGCGGAATGAAGTTCGCCGGGACAGCTAGTATTTAATACAATAACGCTGGGTTTTTAACACGTAGGGGAACTTTGTTTGTGATTAATGATTATTATTTATACATTTGCACGGTTGTTACAACCAGAATCAGCCGGCTTATCAATGATGTCTCTATTTATAGATGTGAATTCATTGTCGGTAAAATTACGCGTAAATACCACAATTACAAATTGTTTCTTTTTTCATAATTATACTAAACAATACTGAAAACAAACTGAGGCGGAGCGGAGCGGAGCGGAGCGGAGCGGAGAGGAGTTTACCAATCGCATGGCTTGAAATCCACATCTCATTGTGCCTCGTGTGGATTACTCCCAGATCACGAATGGTTTCCTGCTCCGTAAGTTCCAATCCATTGATTTTATATGATGTAATCATGGGCTTCCGGTTACGTGTGAACTTTATAAACGAACATTTTTCTGCATTTAAGAGCATTCCATTAACTTGACACCAACTAGATAACCTATCCACATCATTTTGCAGAGCTCTAGAGTCATTTATAGATACTATTTGTTTGGCAATCTTGACATCGTCCGCAAAAATAAAACACTTTTTTTTTTTACTGAGTTTTGAATACTGTCTGTGATATCATTTATATAAATGTTGAAGAGGATAGGCCCCAATATAGATCCTTGAGGTACGCCCGATGTTGCACAATAAGGAGTAGATGTGAAACCCTTAACTACCACACTTGAAGACCTGCCAGTAAGATATGATGCTAGCCATTATAATAAAGCACCTCCAAAACCGAAATTAGATAGTTTTTTTATAAGTAACAAATGGTCAACTCTGTCGAATGCTTTAGACAGGTCAGTATATATTGCATCCACTTGAATTTGTTTGTCTATAGAGTTCGATAGATAAGTTACAAATTGTGCCAGGTTAGTTGTCGTGGATCTAGATTGTGTAAACCCGTGTTGTTCTTCGGAAAGTGCCTGTCGTACGTGTCGCGATATAATAGGTCGTAGTAGAGACTCAAACACCTTTGACAAAGTTGAAATTATAGATATAGGCCTGTAATTGATAATGTTATCTTGTCCTCCTTTTTTGAAAATGGGGACTATTCTTGCTTGCTTCCAAAGGTCAGGGAAAACTCCGGTCTTTAGGGATGCGTTAAAAATAATACAAATGGGCAAGGAGAGTGGGTCTGCACATCGCCTAATGAAAACAGCCGGTATGTCGTCTGGGCCAGCACTTTTACGTGTGTCAAGTATTTTTATTTTTTTATAAACTTCAAATCGTGAAAAGTTAATTGAACACAGAGAGCTACTTGATATGGTCTTGATTGAATTGTTGTGTGACAGAGAGACATTATTACGAGTATACACTGATGAGAAGTGTTTAGCAAAAAGGTTACAAATGTTAGTTCCGTCTGACGCTACTTCACCTTCTAAGGTCATTTTGGAAGGATAAGAGTTAGTAGATTTTTTAATATTTTTGAGATGTGTCCAAAAATATTTGGGATTTTTAGCAATGTTCTCTTCAATCATGGTAATATATTTTCTATAACACACTTTAATGAGTTTGTCGCAATGTTCGCGTAATGCCACGAATTTTAGTTGGTCCAGTGGATTATTGTATTTTTTATGTTTTACTCTATACTTATTTTTATCTTTTAATAATTTTATTAATTTTTTAGTGAACCAAATTGGGTATTTAAAGTTTTTAGGTTTAGTTTTAGGTATATGTTTTTTTATTATTTCATCCAGTATGTTATAAAAAACTAACAGCATCTTGTTGACATCTTCTTCATTTAAAAGTAGCTCTAACCATGGTATTTTATTCAGCTCACTTATAATTTTTTCGTAGTCGGCTTTGTAGAAATTGAACTTCTGATTAATTTTCTCCCGAACAACCTCTTTTTTACTGAATACTAATGATATGTCTAGGGGGGGATGGTGGTTATCCACGACACTGAGAGGGTTTTATGATAATATTAGCTATTGCCCGCTACTTCGTTCGTGCATAGGAGTTTTTCCCGCGTGAATTCCGATTCCGCGAGTACTCCGGGATAAAAATTAGCTTATAATATTATATTATGTTGCTCCACAAGTGCTAAGAAAAGGTTTCAATTTTTCGAACCGATCGCAATCTTTTTTGATGTGTGTATTTCTTGAGATAAGCGCGTCCAAACAAACAAATTCTTTTGCTTTATAAGTATAGATTTATTAAATTCTCAGAGCTGAAATCTGACTGAAAATATAGTAATTGATATAATAATATAATTTACTGAAATAATGGAAAATAAGTACTACACTACAATAATACTGGCAAACTCACAAACAGTTATTTATTATCTATTTGCAATTAATCGGTCTATGACTACTACTATTACTCGTACATCTCCATCTCCATAAAGTATCATAGGCATATTAAGGCAATTAGACCTCAATGAAAAGTTAATGCAGCGCACTTACAAAACTTTCCCGGCATTTCCTGTTCAGCTGAAAACGACGCTCCCAACAAAGGCCTCTGAAGAAACAACTGTCCCTTTCACTCGTTAACAATAGAACGAGACAGCTGCGCATAAGGGATGCAATGCGCACGCATGCTCTTACTACATTCTATAATGTCTTTTGTTTAAACTGCCGTTACGTGATAATGAACTTTAGTACAATAAGTATAGGGTCGGACTTTGATTAGGGTTGCTCAGTCGTTAAAGTCACGAACATGGCTGCCGGGGTCTTGTGCGTGAGCGGAGCTCAGAACAGAATAACAGAAGCGCCACTCCGCCGGTAGGACCCGTCGCGAGCGGACGTCTATCGCGTCGCGTCTCTTCGTACAAGTGAAAACCGTGTTCGTCTCATCGCGTGTGTTGACCGATATGAATTAAAATATTATTATAATAGAACGTGTTGATAACTTCTATACAAATGATGGGTGTAAGCAATTGTATGAGCGTGAGGCAGGCGAGAGGGCCTTGTCATTGCCCGGCATGCCCTCGCGCTTCGGGCCATGGGGCTCCTATGCCGCCTCAGACCCTGGTTCTGCCCCCGATGGCTTTGGAGCAGGAAACCACCCCGGTTAAGGATAAGAAGGGGTCGAAGATGAAGGTTTTGAAGAAAATTAAAAAGAAAATAGGATTAGGTGAGTCGATTTTGCTATTAAAAAAATATTTGCAATTGTGTAAATTGAAAAGTAGAATTAAAAAATGTATATTTCTGGGGCCTGAGCTACTAAAATTGTAAAAATAATTTATTCATGAACCAGGATATCTGCGCGTACTCTAGATACATGATATGAAGTAAAATGTTTAGGGGTGTGCAAAGCGCTGTAACGGCTTCTAACGGTCCACTTTATTTATTTTAATGATGTTTACGATTGTTTTATACATTTTTTGAATTTGACTTGCTAAAAAATGTATTCTTACACAATTTTATTTATTGTAAACGCTGGAGAATTTTTCTCTGTTTTGTAGAAAATTGTACTATTAAATTTTATCAATTAACTCATGTTAGATAAATTCAAAAGGCTTATTGTTTGGATTTTTTACTAAAAGTATTATGAGATGTCGCAAAATTTAATCGTAAATCGGAATGCATATATTACTATAATAGTACTGGCTAGGTACTTGCATTTTTTATTACTTTACAAAAATGAGGGTAGATAAATACGCCAGGCTAGTCGCACGTATAATGGTGGACAATATACGAAAAACGTTATTTTAACTGTTGACGTAGTTAATAAATTTAAATCTACTGTATTTAAGCTATAATAAGTGTAAAAAGTGCTTAGTGACGTTACCTAATGGACGTAGAAGTAATAATTAAAGCTACAGGTAAGTTAATTAAGTAAAATACATATACGAAACGACTTGTCCCTTAAATAATTGTAATTATTTGTAGTTAAGTCGTACTTGTCCTATTCTATTTTAAATGCCTATTAACGATGATGATTGCTCACAAATGCATAAAGTTAATTATGTAATTTACCCAAAATTCGTAGAAATATGACTCAGATGTTTTGAAAAAAAGCCTGTACATACTTTATCTTTTCCCCTAATGTCTCCTATTGTTAACATTTTAGACTTTATTGTTATTAACTTATTACACCACAATTACATCCCAATGATAGGATTGCATCATATTCATAATCCTGTTTAATCAGGTTAGGTCTAAGCAGGTTACTGATTCTTGAAAGTATTTAAATGCATTTAATGCAATAAGGATATTCAATGGTTTATAATAAGACCTGTGTAATAATAATAGCAATTAAAGCAAATTAGGCAAGGTGCAGGTGGCAGATGTTTTGAAATGGGGAAAAAACATCGCGGTACATAGCAGATGGCACGTGCCTTTAGTTTATAAATAAGATCTTTATGCCGTGAAAAGGCTATTGCACGTCTCATGTTCAAGATATCTTTACTCTTTAATAGTAAATGCTATAAATATCGATCCAAAGAATTAAAAGAAAGCTACGAGGGAAAAAGAGACATTTCTAGTGGTATTTTTTTATACGCGTGTGATTATGGGCTATTCATCCCATTTTGAGGCGCAGTTCTTTCGATTGACAAAGCATTCGAATCATTCAGTGTTTTAATTACTGCATAATTATCCTATTGTGAATTTTGTTCCTTTGATAAGTTTGCGTTCAAACTTCTCAGAGGATTGCTAGCTCAGTAAGCTAGGGTATGGCACCAACAAACATAGATCGTTTACTTTCAGATGTTAGATTGCTAGAAGCAAGCTTCAGGCCTTTTGGAGGTTTTCAATGCATTCGGCTTTTATTGATTACTAGCGGACCGCCCGCGGTTTCACCCGCGTGGATCCCGTTCTCGTGGGAATATATGCATGTATTATACATAAAAACCTTCCTCTTGAATCACTCTACCTATTACAAAAAACCGCATCAAAATCCGTTGCGTAATTTTAAAGATTTAAGCATACAGACAAACAGACAAACAAACAGACGGACAAAAATAGCGACTTTGTTTTATACTATGTAGTGATCTTTGTGATTGTTACTAATTTGTTGTATGTATGACCTTATATATACTCTCGTGTATGTTACTCGCTTGGAGATAGGCCTTTTTATTTAGGCGTGAAGAAAATGCCTTGTGGCTTTCCGTAACAATGCAAAAGTTAGCCAGATGTTCAGGTGCGAATATAATTAAGGACGGAAGTAGTAGGTGAGGAACAGATGTTTGAAATTCAACATGGCGACCGGAACAAGTATATTGGGGTGTGATTCGGGAATAGGGATAGATCTGCCGTGTTGATTGGGATCTTAAAATAAATTTTACTTACTATAGTCGGCACAATCATAAGATTCCGATATGAAGGCTGTCATCACAGTGACAATAGTGAAGTACAACAAAAATCGATGCATTAAATAAACCGATTTATAAATTTAACCGATTATATGTAATAAGACTTTCTAATCGTTTCGTTAATTAAGTTCGGAACGATAATTTATAAACCGACCTCTGATTGTTTTCTTAAAATCAGGTAAAAACAGATGTAGCGTTGAGATTAACACCGAAAGGGATAATAAGACAATTTGACTAGTAAGTTAAGGTGAGGAAATTATATTAGTTATTAAAATGGAAATTTCATTAATCTAGTGAAAACGAAGAAACTATTAAACGGTTAATAATTATCCGATTTGAGTGGAAAAGGTATTAAAAACGTATGTATCGGGAATTTATAATAGCTACGAAAAATCGCAATGCTTTAGACATATTAAGGAATCTATAACTATTTGTATTTTGAGTGTGACATGGTAGCACATACTTTCGATTATAGTAATGTATCGATTATGGTCGATTCATAAATTGTTTCAAGAGGTCACATAACTATAAATCCAGCCTCCTTATAAAACATTGTAGTGACGTCTTAAATATTTGTTCAATTTTACACAATTTATGAAGTAAACTTATTAAAATAAAATAAAATTATTTAAACAATTTATAAATAACACAAATAAAAAACAAGCAGGGATGGTTTACATATTTCGCCAGAATTTCTAGTATTTACCTATGTAAGTACGTATAAGTAAGTAAGTAGGTACCTATCTAAATACTCGTAGTAAGTAAACAATATTACTCCAATTCGTTTAACCCGCTAGTTACTTGCGTTTAATATTACGGACTAATGCCTAATTAAAATATTTAACAAACTGTGGGCAATTTTATAACATCATGCTACGAGCAATAGAAGCGATGTACCAATAAAATATGTTGCAAAAATGGGAAGAAGTGTTTATTATCTGTAAACATAAAAACAATTTTCCAAAGCGAAGAGGAGGTGGATTCACAAGTACATTATGTACCTACTTATAAAGCTGCATTGATAATAAATATAAACTGTGTACTGTATATGCACAGTAAATAGTGCATTGCATCATTTAACCAAAGTGACCTATCATTCACTACGAAATATCTTCACTTCATAGTATCATTACCAGCGGTTCAAATTAAAAAAAAATTATTTCCGTAATAAGTAAATTGAAGACGTCCATACAAGGTTAGTTTGTGTTCATACATGACAGACGTCATATCGGAATCTTATGATTGTGCCGACTATACCTGAATTATTTTATTTTTTTCATCATTGTAGTTTACTATGTAATTTACAGTATACTATGTAGTATTATTATAGGTACTCCATGTTCTTCACAATATTCTACTCCTCGAAGGTCTTTTATTGAGGGAAACTTATAATCATAATGTATAGATTTTTTCCCCGCTACTATGCTATCACTGCCCCTTTTCCGCTTTCTGAACCTCATTGCAACTACATACTTAGATATGGAACAGCTGTAGTGTAGGGTATCATAACACCTGCAAAATACTTAAGAAAGATTTTACCGCTGTTGCTAATTAGTATCGTGCCCATTTTATTTTGAAATTAAGGTCGTAATAACCATTCAGCCACTTTATATCTTACTATGTGAATACGTGCCGCGGCCATTTCTTGATACATTAAACTATATTTTTAATTAATTGTATTCGCTATGATGACAACTTGTTTTTCTCGTCGAGTTGTAACGCTCATTTGACAAGTGACAACCCTAAGCTGTTCAAAATAATAATTTGTACAAAAAATATTTTCTAAGTATGCAATTAAATACCTAGGTACTTACAACTCTTGCGATAAACGCAAGCCGCAGTCGCTATCTTCTTGACAGCCGTATCACCTGTTCCTTCTAAGTAGTTTACCTGTCGTTATGTTGTATCCACCTGTTATTATAATACTAATTAAAATGAAGGTGTTTCCTTCAGCTGTTATAGATTGGTAATAGATGAAATTTTATACAAGCATCATCATCGTCATCATCATCGTCAGATGTAATTTCTGCGCTACCCTAAATCCTATACTAATCGTAATCTCATGCAATTATGTATTTTGTAATAATACTTAATTATTTTGATAAATAAAAGTAAAAGACAATAAATAAATAAAGGAACACGAAATGAGAAGGCTGATTTATTTACATTAACTATTAAGGGAGAAAACAGACAAAAGTTTATGTAAACCAGAAAATAATGGAAACATCTGAAAGACCCTCTGAAACAATGAGAAGCAATCGCATTAGGCCTAAACAATTGAAGACAAAACAATGGCGTAACATCTGGGCTACAGATTTAGGAACACAGATGTTCTGGATCATGTACCTAAGTGCTATGAGCTCCTGGTACGTTCGATGATGCTAAGAATATTTTCGGTTGATTGATTGGCTGAATACGTCATTTCATAGTTATTGAGTACACAAGTGTATTAATAGTAGATGACAAGGGAGCAAAGTAAAATTTTTACGGCGAGGGCGCTTTTTTGAATCCAGAGCGAAGTGAGGGATTCTAGAGTAGAATACCGAGCGTAGCGAGGGATTCTTTAGTATAATCCTGAACGTAGCGAGGGATTCAAAGTATGTCGCCCGAGCCAAAAATATTTGCTCCCGAGTGATACACTCTACTTTTCATCCCCCCCTATGAGAAAATAAAAGGCGCCTCAAATTCAGGAATAATACTGTCACATTCACTAAACTAACTAAACCGACTAACCCGACTAACCCGACTAACCCGACTAACACGACTAACCCGACTAACTCGACTAACCCGACTAACCATACTAATACTAACCCGACTAACCCGACTAACCCGACCAACCCGACTAAACCAACTAAACCAATTAAACTAACTAAAGAACTCATTTTTCAAAACAAAACCATAAATTTCTAACAATCCGAACTGAATTTACTTTTCCTCCCCGTCTTCCTTCCCCCGGGGAGGAAAAGTAATATGAAAATTCATTCCCGCCCGCTAAATAGAAAACAGCAACTTTGGGCCCCCGTAAGTCCGAACCAAGTAGTCTTTTTCGAATAGGTGGGATGAAAAATAATTTGAAACTTTTAAAATCTATTCGATATAATTTAACTTTGCCCTGTTGACTTCCGTTTGTCAAAATATTGTCGAAAAATTCTGTACTATTTACAGTAACAAGGTCTTATTCAGAACGTTTACTTATGAAGCAGTTGCTTTAAAAATAATTACATTAAAAAAATGGACATTTCCTCTTTATTTATTTATTTTAAATTTAACTAAGATATTATGTTTCTTCATTTATTCATCTGTATAACTTGTCGGCTTAAAGCTTAAATATAGATTATATTAAGAAACCCTCACGACTCCTCAATCACTCACGATCATACGCGCACGAAGCCGCCTGATTCCAGAAACAATGGACTTCCGATGTCGTGGTCATGGCGGCATGAGCTTCGTGATTACCAGCTACCTAATGGTGTACGAGCCACCGTAACTTTACTATAGGATAATCATACTAGGAAAGTATTTTTAGAGTCGAAACTAAAATGACAAACACTTA
Organism: Hesperia comma; assembly: GCA_905404135.1. NCBI lineage: Eukaryota > Metazoa > Arthropoda > Insecta > Lepidoptera > Hesperiidae > Hesperia > Hesperia comma. Next base: position 15,799,792 of record FR990015.1, on the reverse strand, counting down.
TAGTTCGAGGGGTACAAAGATTATTATAGGTTACTATGTATATTTTTGCCGGCAGTTTCGCCCGCTTTTGTAGGTACCCCGGGAAGGGGGTTTTCCAATAACCCTTTCTTAGTGCTCACTTGCGTCATTTGAAGAACCTATACACAAAGTTTTAAGGGAATCCATTGAAGAAATAAAATATTTCAGTTTGTCCCCTTTTCCTTCCCCTAAGGAGGAATTTCCAAATTTCGTCTCTTAGTTCTCCCTTACACTCCCCAAGAAAAATACATGAAAATTTTCACTGACATGAGATATAAGCCCAAAAGTCAGTTATGTGAAATAAAATTATACTTCGGCCGGGAATGAAACCAGAAATCTCGATCGCAGGCAGGATCATCGTTTTAGTTCTAAATTTCTATACTTGAGTCTCTATAAAGACTGACTGACTACATTCGAAGCAAAAGCATAATAAGCACGTTCACCAAAGCATATCCTGCCAAATTTACCAGGGGTCCATAACCTTACAATGGTTTGGCAGTCCGTATCATCGACCTTTGTACACTAAAGAAATTGTAGGTTCATATTTTTTGTAAAACCGGGTTCTTGTATCGATTTTTTTGATCAGGTATCATGGAGACAGCCTCGGGAAGGCCGTTTAAAAAAACATGAACAGCTGTTTATAGCCTCGGATGAAACGGTTTCACGCAGCTGACGATGATAATAGGTTGTAAGAATAAGTGTCTATGTGTGAGTAGGTGTATGCATGTAGTACAGACCTACGCATTTTAAGAGTAAATTGAAATTTTATCTTATTTTCCAAGGTTTTTTTTTCGCAAACAAGCACTCTGTAATTTTTTATTATAATAGAGTAGATACTTTTTGAAACTAAAACATATTTTCAGTAAGTACTTTGGATCCCGTTTGAAACAGCTGTTGATATGTATAAAAACGGCTAGAAGTGAGAGGCTGGATTATTTTGATAAGTGCAAAGGAGATAGCAACTGGACATGTGTTTTTTATAATACTTGACTTTTTATGAAAATTACAAATGTAATATTAAAGTTATAAGTAGATACTTAATTAATGGTTGACTTCTCATTTTCTCGCATATAAAGATCTTGTTGCTTGTATTGAACTATTGAACAATAATATGTCATAATTATGCATTGTCAATAATACATGGTTCTGATTCTGATTATTGAGTTGGACGGTAATTAGGGTAACAATATCAATTGATCGCGTGATGCAAATTTATTAGCTTCCAAAACATAATTATTATACTGTCATTATTATTAATTATGATGTAGTATTCCAATATTCCTAACCCTTGTCCTTGTAATTTACAAAACAATCGTTCGGAGTTTATTAATATCGATTTTAACAAAATGTGTGTACCTACTGGAAACCTTTTTTGGAGGATTTTTCAGTTCACAGAGTAAGTACCCTTTGACATAATATGGGGTAGTAAAGAAATTATTTATTTTCATATTTTTTAATTTGTGTAGTACTTGGCTGAAATTTACCTTACTAGGAATACATAAGTCTACCAGGAATAGGTTATAACTTATACAGTACAGTAGTAATTTACAAATGGTCAGCTGTTCAGCACCTTTCGCCAAATGCATACACCTGTCCCTTTCTCACCATACCATTTGCCCATCTCTCGTCTCTGTCTAATTTGCCATTTGAAAATGCGGCAGCTGCGTACTCGCATTTACGTACTACGGGCAGTAGTTTGATCTACTCTTTTGTACTAAGTTAGACAGAGAGAGACGAGACAGATGTACGTAGATTATTTATAATTATGGATGTGGATTAAGAAAAAAAAAATCTACACCTTTTACATTAAAGTCTTCACAAAACTTTAATAAGTATCGATCTTTATTTAAATACGAGTACCTAATATCAATTTTAGTCGAAATAGCAAAGACGAAAGAACAAAGTTAGACCTTTTGAAAAAAAATATCTTCCTTGATCGATTAATATTTAAAGATATTTCCAATGTTTAAAAAAATACACTACAAAGTAGTAGTGTTTACACGTTATGATAAATTGATATACCTAGGTATATTGCGAAAAAAAAATTGCAACTTTTATAAGAAACGCAAAATATGCTCCATTTTAAATCTTATTACGCAATCCAATGATTCACAATTGAATGCACGAATTTAAAATAATAGTGTACATTACAAGTAACAGGCTACTATGCAGTACATCACGCATTCGAAATCGGAATTTCAAAGCTCGTTAAGTGAAGACAGTACATAAAGCTGAACATCCACTTACTATAATATAGGAATATCAATAAACTCAATAAAACTACTAACTTTGTTCCTTCACTAAATTAAAATTACATAGGTAATAAGTATATCATAAATCATAATATTTTATTGCAAAACTGTTGGCAAATTATAATGTGAATCTTCGACATAATTTATTTATTATTACCATTTGTAATTCCGACAGCAAATTCATAACAGTGATGAATTTCAAATTAGCCGTCATTGTGTTTTCATTACAAATTACACCCGCACTACACAGTGCTCGCAGAAGAAACCTGCAGCCTTTTCTTTCTATGCTTTTATCCTATTGACATCAGACTTATATTATTTATCACTAGCAAACTAAACTTATGTACCAACTGGAATAATTTAATTTGTCAGCAAAAAAACATAGGATAGAATTTAATGGTAAGTAGTATTTACACTTTATTATAGTCTGTTTATTACCAATTCTAAATGTAAATTAAAATGGAAATTGACACTCACACGATAATTGTTTTGTTATCACAGGAACATTTTTAAATTCCCGAGGCAGATAAGTATGCGTAAATGTACAGGGATCTTTAGACCGAATCTTAGGTAATGATCGTGAGAATCGAGCGTGGAATGTTTTCGGTCGCTCGAAATTTGAAATGCGTTCGAAATTCTGTGTTTGAGGTTGTTTCTTGATTTTGTTGGTTATGTGTGAGAAACAGAATTGCTCCTATAGCTACGCTACAGTGCTGTTACCCTGATGATCAGATGCCGTCAGTTTTAAAATACGGATCCTTGAAGGATCACGTGACGTTTGAACTAAAGACCCCGAATATTTGTACATCCACTTTATTACTATCGTTCCACTCGATGAAACAGTTTTTCTTGGATCCATTTTGATATTCTCAAGTACGAAAAGCAAGGATGTTCTAAATTCTCGGCCTAAAATGTGATACCACAATTCTGCCGTGCTTACAGTAAGAGCAGTAAGTCGGAATTTCAGAAACCGAGAAAATCGCGTTTAAAGTTTTCGATTAAATTTTTACTGACTACTCTTTTAGCTTGTAAGTTTTTTTAGGTTCGATTTTCTAAGTTATTCTAAGCGGTTTTTCTAAGCAATACTAACAAAGATTTCGGAAGTACACTGATTAATTATCATGAGGTAAGTATTTCCTGGTTATAAGCTAAGGAAAAAACATCATTTTATAGACTGCTGGTTAGGCTTAATGATATTTTTAGGTTCTAGTGAAGATAGAAAAACGGGAGTAAGACCAGTTAATAGAGCATTAATTACGTGGCGATTCAGGATATGTACTTAACTCATTTTTGAAAAAATCGACTTACTGCTCTTATTGTTAGCACGGCAGAATTCGCAAGGCAATATTCATACGATATGTTAAAAAGGAACCAAATTAGAAACATACAATAATAGAAAGACGGTTTAAAATAAGATGAAATTTTAAAGGAAGAACATAATCCATAATTATTATTATTTTCTTTTTCCGGGCAGTCCTAAACATAATTTCCCCATACTGAATGAAACCTCTTCAATCATTTTTAAACAGTATGATTACGAAACCGTTTTTAATGGGCAATAAATTTTGACTATACTTTACAGCGGCACAGACAAGCAATACTGGATTACATAAATATAGGAGGTACCTACCAGGGCGGCGGAGGTGTGAGAGTTAGGTCGTAAGGTCGTGGGATGCTCCCAGATCGTACGCAATCGGTGTTGCTATTTTCCTTTCGTTCAACGAAAATACCCCAAACGCATTAGGGTATTTTTTGCGAAATATATTTAAATAATAAATAAAAAGTTCTTAAATTTAAATAACTGGGCTAATTGATTCAATTTGAAAAATTTACTAATTCAAAAAATAAAATAATTTTGTCTAATTAATGAAATTACCTTATTTGTTTGGCAATCGTTCTATGCAAGTTGTAAGACTGCTGTTAATTTTCTTTGTAGGTATTATTTGGCACTGAGACGTCATGAATTTCAAACCGGCGTTCATATCACCTTTACATTTTTGATAATAAAATAATAGTTTTTAGCGACCGCCATCCATCCAACTGTGATCCATTCGATTCATATATACCTACTATGTCGTTACATACTTAGTGGAAACCAGTCAGTGTTGTTGTTTTAACATTTCGACACGGGTAAGTAGTCTCACAAGTGTGATGTATCATAATTTATCTGCATACAAAAATCTACCTTCACAGCTATCAAGGAGAAGACAAATCTTATCGTGATTCCCACGCCGAAAAAACCTTAATTAGGGCCCTTGTTCCACCTTTGAAGATGTAGCGATAAATAATATTTATTTAATTAGCATTTTCTACATCATTAACCTTAATATCCATCATAGTTATTATTATGTAGGTACTATTATAATAACTGTTTACCTTAAATAAGAAGAATGTAGGTATAATAATAAAATTTTCTGATTTTTTTTCATTAAAATAGTAAGTTTTTCCGAAGCAATATGAGGATGCATTACTAGGACAGCGTAAACCTAAAATGACGTACAATAAGTACTTAGTAGCATTTTAGTTTCATAGTGCTGTCAGACAATGTTTACTCGGCCAAGGATAATACTTTAATTGCTGGTACTCGATTACTACAGTATGCTACATGTTGTACAAAAACAGGCGATCGTAGTAGAGTATGACTAAATTACTTATATTTGAAATAAGAATATCCTGGCGTTTTGCTCGTCTGCAGTACGGAAAGATAGTGAGGGACGAAATAACATCTGTGATGAATGAGACTTTTTCTTGCCGTAATCGGATTAATTCGAGTCACGATCTCAACAGCGCATCTAATTCTCTCGTTGTAGATCTGGGTTGAGTTGTGAGCGTGACAGTTGATGCCTGTTGACAAGTTCTTATGCCAGCAGGGATACCTACATAGTTAGTTTTTCGCCTTACAAAAGACACCAACGAATGACGAAGAAAACGATTCCGAATCGATTTTCTCACCAAAATTGTATCGATGGACAGGCTTTTACATCTACGAATTAAAGTTGCCCATGTTAACGTAATTTGAATAACAATCAGTGGTTAGAGCCGAAAACGTGAAAGCGAGTATAAAAGGCCGTAAAGATAAAATGTAAAGCGTTTACGATAATTAGAAGTAGCTCGAATGCTATGATTATTCCGTAATGGTGATCGTGTGAGTCTACACCTCGTTGTGAAGTCACACGGTAAGAAAAACTAATTATGTTTATTTACGAGTGCACCATATTTACCTGGTTACCCAGATGTTTTCACATAGAATGAATTATTAAAAATTTAAAATAAATCTGCAATGCAGATGTTTATGACAACCCTTTCAATTTTTGAAAATTTCGAACTTCGAACAATTACGTGGGAAACACAATCGACAATGACTATCGACAAACGTTACTATTGCGTTTAGTACAAACTAAAACACCTTTATGACTGACTTATAAGGTCGATAATTCAAGTAAAAGTGACTATGGTATGTTGGGTAGGATTTTGTTACCAGTTGTGAATTCTAATTTCAATTGTAGTGAGCGGCCAGTGCAATATCATTACGCTTCCGGGATGTATAAGGTACTACCTGTATATGAAAAACTACCTGTTTATAACTGCCTGGTATTTTTAGTGAGTAGTTCTTCGTGGACTTTCAGCTTCACTTTTCCTTTTTCTATCTGGTCTTTAGTATGGCACGAACACTAGGTAGGCTTCATCAGTTAAGAGGAGAGATCATGGTCCTGCAATATGCCCTTGATGGGTTGAAGAATCGGTTGTAGCCAAACAAAATGTTTCAGTAATGGTTATTTGTAATGCTGTGGTGATGCTAACATACGTTTGTAAGATAAATAATAGGTATGCCAAAAAAATTCTAAATCGGAATGAGTCACGCTTGAGCGGTCATTACACTCTTCCGTTAAAAACTGACCGAGTAACAATTTGCATATTATGTCATTTCCCGTCTACCTAAAAGGTAGTAGGTCCATGATGGTACAGAGTACTTGCGTTGCATAAATCAATGAGTCATTCAATCAAATATGAATGTAGGTCAAGTTTTCATCAAAACATATTTACAAACAAACGTAACATGATCATACAATACTCGATAACAGATCGATATATCGTTAAAACTATTGAAAGGTGAACTTCCCACGGAGCGTGAGAATTGCGGCCGGGAGACAGAGATAGCAGGACATCTCGCTCGAAAACCAGTGAGTGTGAGTAAGACAAGTGATGAGCCAGTGTACCAATTATGTAAACAGTTATCTGTCAATCTAAGTTACGCGATAAGCTGTCCTAATCTCTCGAGGTTTAAGTTGTGATTAGATTGCGTAGTTGGATGTCTGATGGTCAGGAGGTCCCAAATTGGTATTGTTCAACGCTTCAGTTTGGATAATTACTAAAAAATCTCCTATTTAATTGCTTAACTGCTGTTAGAAACCTGATAATTACATGGAAAGTGATTAAATTTAGTTTATACTTAACTTAATTACGTGACAATAAGTTTTACTTAAGTAATAGCTTGATGTTACTACATAATTCTTTAGCGAAATTAAAGTTAAAAAGAAATCTGACGGAAATGAAACGGAAGGATGTACAAACGAGAGAGCAATATAAACAACAACTTTGCACATCTATGAAAGTGGTTAGATTTCCTGTTGAGTGGTTGGTTGCTTTATAATAAACTAGCGGCCCGCCCGCGGTTTCACCCGCGTGGATCCCGTTCTCGTGGGAATATATGCATGTATTATACATAAAAACCTTCCTCTTGAATCACTCTACCTATTACAAAAAACCGCATCAAAATCCGTTGCGTAATTTTAAAGATTTAAGCATACAGACAAACAGACAAACAGACAAACAAACAGACGGACAAAAATAGCGACTTTGTTTTATACTATGTAGTGATTATTTCCACTGCTATTAAACTAACAAACAACAAAATTTATAAAGTTCCACTTCCATGTATTTTAGTTTCAGATATGCAAAAAAAAAACAGAAAATTTTCGAGCCTACTTTATACATTTTTTAATATGTAATTACTACCTTTGATGTTTTAAATATCTAGATTGAACGTCGCCCTACAGTGAAAACAAAAAAAAACAAGGCAACATTATCAAGCATGTATGCGTGCAGGCGATGTTTTACCCGTTCGTCTATTTTCTATGTGTGCGTAATGATCTAATGATATATTATAAAAATTGTGGCCAACAGTTAGCCACAATTTTTTGACACGTTTGCGCGGATTCGATGTTCCATCTAGACATTGAAAACATCAAAGGTAATTAATTACCTAATTACAGACTTCAAACTTCAAATTAAGGCACTTCTCACACAACGCTATTCATGAGATACGCTATTGCAACGCTACCCAAAATTAGTATGTATTTGACACTTTTAACTGATAGAAGACGCATCGTCCTGTCAGTACATAGTGTCAAACGTTGTGTGAGAAGTGCCTAATTGCCATTGCTGGGCTATCTCATTTCCACAGTTCTTTAAACATTGATTGAATTAAAAAAGAGGACAAAAGAAACCGTATTGTACGAGTTCAGAGCGATCAATTAATTTAATTTTATGCTACAACAAAAGATAACCATTACACTTTACAACGCTGTAACGCAACGGTACTTGTAAGAAGGCATAATAGGCCTTAAGACGCGCTTCCCACGCTATTAATTACGTAAAAAAAGTAAGCTATCACTTGCACTGTTTATAGCGCTCAAATGACGAATGTGAACATTGCGTGAAATAATGAATGCCTACTTTTTAATTAATTACTAAGTTTTAGTCTATTTGCAAATAGTTATCAAGATTAGATGTGTAGTCAACGAGTCAATTATTTATGTAAATAAGGATACGGCCAAAAATATACCGCCCAACATTGTGGTACTATGTACTAAAGTACCCATGCTGTTAAAATATTGTTGACAATAACTCATAACACTTAAGTATGAACGGAAAGCGTCAATTATTTTTCATGTTTATTAAATACCTATAAACCAACAAAAAAAGTGCAAGCTTGCATCAATTTCTTGAGAAAAATATCGAGCGAACAGTAACCATATAATAAACGCCGGAAAAAAATAAAAACACAAAATGGCCGTTCGCAAAAAGAGCATAAATGACAATTATGTCGTGGGAAACGGGATGTTAACCGTTACTAGTCTATGCGTTGCAGTCTTCTATTTTTAAATTTGTATCCACTTGTATGGGACAGCCGTTGTCTTAAAGACCTGTATTGTACTATTATTGTCTATTTTTGTTCACTAACTATGAGACTGCGAGTGGTTTTTAGGATGGCACTTAGACAATATTATATGTTGGCGACTTACAGTGGTTTTGCCTTATTATAGATCAGTTTTGTATCATCATTTTACCACGGAATAGTCAATAAGATTTTACCAACGGCTTTCCTTTAGAGCCATATTGTAAAAAAAATTATATATTATTTTTGTTTTAATTATATTTGTATTATAAATGTGGATAACTTCAGTAATAAAATTTGGATGTCAAATAATTTGGATGTCTTTCTTAGTGTAACAGCTAAAATAATTATTATTAGTTTTGGATGCTAAGGATAAGGAATTTTACTATAATTTTGTTTATAGGTACATTTAGAAATGTGTTATTTAAAAATAAAATAAATCATTCCAATCTCGCCCAATCTGGATGAATGCGTTAGAAAACAGCGCGTTTTCGAGACTGCCGGGCTCTAAAATGTAGACAAATCGAAAATCGAAAGTCATTTCAAACCCATTGAATTATAAATGAAATTTGTTAACGAAATCTCAACAAAGTATGTGAGTGGAAGCCTCACGGAAGACGCACCAAGTACCAATCAACCGTGGGAACACTCGGACTCCCACATTTAAAATTAACATTTTCTCTCTATAACCAAACGTTACCGAACTACTGTGTCAGATAAAATGTAATTTGTAGACAGACTGTTAATAGATTTTTTTAAGCGTTTAATACTTACTGCATTTTAATTTTAATATCCTTTTTTCATTTCATTACTATGTATAATATATACGTAATGCAATTGTCATTTATTACTACTATTGTTCTTGTTGTTGATATTATTGTTGGGTTTTTCCCGTTGGCTCCCATTCCCAGCCCGTCCCATTAGACCCCGCAAGCGAATAATTTGATTTATAGTTTATTACTTTTACGTTCTTTTTTCAACGTGTACAGTCGATAGAAAAAGTGTATTAAAGTTTGATAATGATTTTTGCAGAGACGTAGCTACTGCCGTTTCAGCCGTATCAATGATACGGGTCCCCCCGGGTTACAGGGCCCCCCAACGTGTGTATGCAAAAACTAATAAAATGTTATCCAAAATGCCACTTAAACTCGTAGTTCCCGAGAAAAGAACATCAATATATATATATATATAGCTGGTCGCTGTCTGTACTTACACACTTGTTTACAGATGCGTTGCTACCCCTGAGGACTGAGATGGTCGCCTCTTAAAAATTCCTTTCACTCTCGTTAATTAGCAAATGTATGTTTATAAAAATAAGACAGACTATTACATGTTTATTATACTACTTTTTTGTTTATTAAAATAAATTACCTTTATTGTTGTTAACTATTTATATTTTACTCCCGATCCTTTTAGTAAATAACGACGCACAAATATGTAGCCTCATTCTCTAGGATTCCGTCTCGTAGGTTCCATGGGCATTATAACACCCAGACCAAGAACCAGGCTAAACCCAGGATACTTAGAACGGCAATTCAAATTATCCGTCCGGCGTGGTTAAATTTTTATTTTAAGTCTTTTTCTGAAAACTGTACTTTTAAGCAATGTTTACTTTTATTTGACGTTTTCTGTAAAATCGGAATTCGGGGTCTAGTGGGACGGGTGAGAATAGGAATGGGAGCCAAGCCAACGGGAAAACCCCTTATTGTTGATGTAGTGCGTGATTGTAATGGACATTTGTTTACTAAGATAGATAATCAAACAAAATATTATTTTATAGGTACATATTATTGGTCGATGCATGCTAAGATGCATAATTTAGTTCACAGATATCAATTTCTCATATTAATTATTTACATAATATTGTGGTTTAATCAATCCTTCAGTCCAAGTTTACTATTTTGTAATCTTAAGATACCTACATTACTAACATTACTCCCTCGTCTCTAATGAAATATTATGCATAGATCTCTTTGAAACGGAATTTGCTTAACCTCGGACTCGCCACTGTAGTGAAGTTCCGGTATAATATATTTTTATTTGTAACCTCCTTACTCACAATAGGTATAATGATAAACTCGATATCGGTATCGGTAGGTATACTCCAACCGCAAACCGCAGAGAGGAAGGGTGCGCCGGACGCATCACATACATACAACTCGTGTGAAACTACCCGTCCCATATATACCAGGGCTGAATAAGGCAACAAATGTTGCAAGATTGTTGTCTTAAAGTTTCTAATTCTTTTCCCGAGAATGTATCTCTTTTTATTTTCATTTTATGTAGCAAACTAGTAATTAATACGTGAGCGGTGAGCTATTTCATTCCAAGGTAAAGTGGATTTCTCCGCCATTTTCTGATATAACAATTATTTAAATTGGAAAGTAGCTAACTATCGTAATAAATCTCAACACCCCAAGACGATTTCGCGCCAAAAATATTCTAGACGGGGGTCGGCCATTAAAATTGTCAAACCATAGTAGACCGTGGGGGAGACCACAGATCCATTCCGACACAACTGTCGCTCGCACATGGCAAAGGCCCACGGGGATTCTGCCGTGTTAGGATAAATATATTTTAATGCACCCTTATTTTATTGTGGGTTGTAAGTAGAGCTTTCTTTTTAAAATCTTGATAAATCGATTACGTTAGGATGCGTCATTGTTTGTCTCTTAAAATTTGTAACATATATTTGTGAAGGAATTACCTACTGACTTATATCAAATTCTGAAGACTTTGTTTTATTAAACGTAGTAAATGCTGAATCAGACGCTACGCTTAGAATAAATTGTAATATTATAGGTAGGACCTATGGGCCTATAAATGATCATAAAAAAATTATATAAATAAAAAACGATTTTATTGTTTGGCAAAAAAGTTGTGGTAAGTAAGTATACGAACAATTTTATGAGATTTTCCCATGTAAGATCTACCTATTTCCATCAGCGGAAGTTATTTCTAGAATGTTCCTCTATATTTCCAACTATAACGATAACTACTGCCATTAGTGCATTTTTTCTATGTCACAATCATACGCTTAGTTACAACATAATCTTTCCATCCCATTCCTTTCTAGCTTTTACAGAACAAACCAATATGAGGAAAGTTTTATCCTGCTCTAACACAATAGAATATTCACATGTCTCCCTCACATGCAATGATAGCACGCGTTGTGGCTTTTTAGAACGTCACGCTTCGTTCGATTCGCGTTCACTTACTTTTTTGTTTATAAAAGTAAGCCTTATTTTCAAAGCACCTATGTCCTTTTTAGGTTGTACTTCATTTAAATTGCTTTTTTATGGCAATCGAAAATAAACTTTATTTTTATACTTTTATATGTTCAATTTTAGTCATAGACGAGGTTCGCGAAATTTTTCATGAACGTGTTAAATTTTAAGTTTGTATGTGTGATGAAAGTATAGTGAAGGAATCTGAATAAATTACCTAAGGTTATTTTAATTTTACCATTTTCGTGTCTTCTTTTCTTCTTTACAAAAGTGAAACGCATTATTAAGACGTAGAAATGATCCCCACATAAATTAAAGGTTTGACACTATTGTAAAATACTGTACAATATTTTTTATTTTATTTTGCTTTATTTGGGAAACATACAGTGATATAATATCATAAATAATTAAATATCCGTGACCACTCAGCTTCAGACGACATGAATTCATGCAGTTAGGCGGACAAAATATGTGATTTCCGCGCGCTCTTCGCGCGTTCAAGTATCTGTACACCATTTACAAGTTTATATTGTGAGTATAAGTCACTGTATATGTTCAGACTTATATGTATAAATAAACCTATAGGTATAATGCACGTTGCACAATTTATTCGAGCATAAATAATTGTAAAGGCCTATTGACACACTCACCCCTAAAAGAAGGGCGCACGCCCCTTAAACACAAATAAAATGCTTTCATGTGTTAGTCAAGTGCGAATTGCAAAATTTTGACCCTATTGCTGAATGAAATTTCTACATATTGTTTGTTTCTTTAAATTTCTTGGTCGCCATTTGAGATTTATCAGATGAATTTGGTTAAATATTTTTATACTGTACACTGCATAACATAAGGTGGATCTTCGGCTCTGTATTAAATAAAGGTCTAATGAGTAGATCCACTCCAGGCTTCCTCAGTTGTGGGAAAAAGCGACGTCTTGAAATGGTTCGCCTAGTAGCAAATTGCTGTTCGCTTTTTATTTCAAAGCTGTTGATAATCCAACCGCACAGTAGGCAGATTGTCTTAAAAATAGTAAGTAATAAAAAGACGCAATTTTCGTTCAAATCTTGCTCATACTCTATAATTTTTGTAAGGCAGAATATATAATTATACCTATATTTTTCTGATGTTGTAAAATTTTGGTGATTTTCCAAATTTGGACTTTAGAACAACATCAGGAAATGAACAGAATTTAGTGAAATGATGTCTCATACAGGATTTTCTATTGGCTAAACAGTTAAGATCTGCCTGATACAAGCCAAAAGACATTTCGAGAAGGAGGCGTCCATAAATTTTCTCAAACACATGACTCACTTTGAAAGATCCCTTGTCCATCACTTGAAGGATCTTTGTTTTAGCTACAGAATTACACGCCTATATTTGGATATACGCTGTCTTTGTCTGTAACAGACAGATGAACAATGTTTTCTTTGTGTCACTCGGAAGGCTTAGACGACGCTGCGTATGGGGACCTTGTTGTGACTAGCTAGCAATCAACTGACCCTGTATAACAATCATGATTAGCCATTGCTGATGACAAAGCAAGTGAGCAGCTTTCAGGGTTCAAAGAGCTTATTCTATATTATCTTTTAATGCATGTGATAATAATTAATAATAATAGCTAGGTACGCACTTTCGAGAAACTGAAGGAGTGCGCTAGATTTGACCCCTGACCGGACTGAAGGTTGAATTAAAATAAAAAAACACGAGGCAAACCAAGCCAATGATTGAGTCGAGCCTTATTTCAACACAAAGGTAGTTAACTGGCCAACTTTTAAAATGTAGCAACAGATTAGCTTCGGTTTAGTTCAACGCGAATCTAATATGATAATAATTGAATTTGGTTGAAAAAAAAATGGCGTCGTTAAATTATTTTTAATGCACTGTACGGTTTTTTTACTGTTTTTTATCGGAGTCGGTCTAGTTCAGTCACGGTTTGTGGATGGAGGTCTACGACCGCGGCCATCTTTGTTCGAGCGAGTAGGGTCTTGGCGGGAACTGAAATGGAACAGACCTAAAAAGTCTACTTACTTTATGAGCACAGTTTATTTTAAAATTTATTATTTATTTGCGCCAATGGCTACTTAACCTTAGTCAGTAATTCCCAACTTCAATATAATTGAAAAATTTACGCGACCTTCTTGTTTTCAATTATGCACTTTAAAAGTTAAGCTTGAGTTTTTATTTATTTGAAATATTTTTGCTTGGTAATGCTGACCCTGACCTAATGTCCTGAAAATCCCTAACGGCTCCCGCGATACGATTCTCCCAAAGGACCGGATTACATCAATTCGTAATAAGAACACAGATGGCGCTCCGAATGTAAGTCGTTTCACGCTCCGATAACGTTACTTGAATATAATAAAATTATTCAAGATTTTGGGGTATCATTAGACTTTACGTTTATGATTTATTATAATTTCTTATGTTCTACTAAGGTTATTGTTAAACTTACTAGTATTATTTTCATAGTGTAGTGAATATTATTTACAAGTTCGCTTGTCTAGTTCAATCGACGTTCACGTGCAGTCTATATTAATCGGTCCGATAACCCTGTCTATTTAAAGATTACCATCTTTGCTTAACAATAACTGAAGGAAAGCAAGATTTTAATACGTTACAATATTTCAGCTATTTTAGGCGTTGTTTATTAAGTTGATATCAAAAAGTCAGTTTTTTTTATTTGTAGGTATGAAAAGTTTGTTTTAGTGGTTTTCTTCTCGTATTATGCTCAGCTTTAAGATTACACTAAATAAAATTCATTTAGAAGTCATTTTAATTAGATAATGCTACACACTCATAGCCCCACACTAGGATTCCCTGTATCGTGGGTGCCATGGACAACACACAAGACAAGGACACACACCCAGACCGAGAAAGGAAATTTAAACTCATCATTCAAATATTCGCCTCGCTGGGAATCGAACCCAGGACCATCGGAACAGCGATCCGGCGTGTTAACTAACCATTGCGCCATCCGGGTCGTCAGTGTCAATAAGGGTTGGATTTTTATTTTTTTATGTAATTCGGTGGTTATCGTAATAGTTACTCCATGGTAAGTGATCACAGCCCATGGATATGGCGAGGCATAGCTGACACGTTGCTGACCGAAAAGCAGGTGTGCGTATGCACCAAGAGCCGACACAATTGGAAGGAACTCGAGGATAAATGGATTCAATGTTAAAAAATACGATTTTTTATATGCAAATATTACGCATATTTAATTATAGCATGACAGACATTTTTATTATTAGTTATTGGATTTCTTAAAAAATAATTACGTGGCCATATCCAAATATCTATCGTATAACACCGTCTGGGGTACTTAATCTTAGGGTAGTATCACCCCCTACCCTATTTCATTACACAGATGACAATACACACTTCATTACTGGCAATCCCTTTGAGATGCTTAACGCACGAATTGCGGGGGCGGCCGATTGGCAGGGCCCTTGTCGCTTGCCGCAAATCGATTTAATCTTCAAAATAAAGAAATGAAATTTCATCTTAATAGAAAAATAAAATCTCATTGACAAATTAGTATGTTATGTAATGTAATTAATATTTACCGCAAATTACATCACTATTAATTGTAAAAGTTATAAAACCTATTTAAAAAATGCGAGTCGCGTCTATAAAATATAATAGTCTATGTAAAAATACCTATATAGAGTTGTTAATATTTTTGTCATATCCGTTTACAAGTTAAGTTTTTTTTTCACTTAGCAACAAAGGTAATGAACTTTACTATTTTCAATTGACCCCATAAAATAGTTTTTATACTTAACATAATGCCTGACTGACTGACCATACCGAACCAGTGGGCACCCTCTAACAATTATACTAAATATCAGATTTCCTTCTGGCGCAGGAAGCTCGCTCACTCAGGTGCATCTCCTGGCTTCCATAACGCATCGGTGTTTGAACACCTTCACGTGACCGATGGATTGTGATAACCATTATTATAAGGTGTCTATTGTGTAATCCTTGTTTATGAAGATTTTTTTAGTTTACAGAACAGCAAGTCAAAAAGTAACCTGGTAGTTTCTTTAAAAAAGATTCAAAGTACAATACAATACAATACAAATCCTCTTTATTGTACACCATAAAATTTCACAGTAATTTATAAAATAGTATAAGTACAACAGGCGGTCTTAGGGGCCGTCCATTAATCACGTGATGTTTTTTTTGGCATTTTTTAACCCCCCCTCCCCCTTGGTGATACATGGTGAGATTTAAGGCTACCCCCCCTCCCCCCGCCCTTATCACGTGTATTTTTTCGTACCTCAAAAGAATATTTTTTTAATATAATTATATAAAACTAGCTTTTGCCCGCGGCTTCGCCCGCGTGGAATTCGTTTATATCGCGAACCGGGGAAAGTGGGTACGTCATCAACTATCTTCCTGGGAAAATTCATCGAAATCATTCATGCGGTGTAGATTTCTCATACAAACTTTCATCCCTTATTTCAATCCTTTAGGCCTTTAGGGGTTGATTTTTGAAAAAAAAGTAGCCTTTGTGTGACTGTGTGACGCTTTCATTCCGAATTTCATCCAAATCGGACCAGTGGTTTAGCCGTGAAAACGTCACAGACAGATAGACAGACAGATTTTCGCATTTATAATATTGGTATTTATCACGGAACACAGAGACACGGGAAGTGTGAAGTAGGCGTGGCACAGCGACTAACAGTATGCGGAGCTCCGCGTACTTGCCGTCATAGCTTATCTGTCACTGAGCTGCGTCGGTTGTGCATTTCGTAAATTGACATTTGCTTAAATTGTAGTAATAATGCCTTACTGTGCTATTTTGGAGTGTAAGAATGATAGCAGATCAAAAAAATTATCTAACGGCGGTGTTTCATACCACATATAAGCATAGTTGTAAATTTATTTTGTAATAATTCAAATTCAAAGCAAAATTAAAAGAAAATAAATAATTTATGATTGAAAAGCTACTCTAGTCACTTAGTAATAAGGTTCGTTTTATGTTTTAAATGCTATTACTATATTTCTCGAACATTCTTTGCTACTCGATCGTAGGGATCGTAGGGATGGGGGTACAAATTTATCGATATCGGTATTTTGTAATTTTATTTACGATGTAATATCATACGACCAAGACCCGACTGATGAGGGTTAAAATGGCTATTTATAGACAAAATATCTTTTCAAATAACCTAACACAATAATTCAAATTTATAGTTAATACATATAAATAGTTAATGCCAGTTGGCAATCTGTAACAGTCAACTTGGTCAATATAATTATTTTTATGAATAATAAATTATTTGTAATATTATATTTATTTTGGTTTAGGTACACATCTTTTTAGATTTCCTAAAGACGCATAGAGAAAAGAAGACTGGCTTAATGCTACTGGGCGGGTCAATTGGTTCCCAATCAAATCTAGTACCATATGCTCAGAACATTTTTTACAAGAAGAATTCATAATTTCTAAAAAGGGGAATAGATATCTTAGAACTACAGCTATCCCAACATTAAAAATTGTTAGGTTTTTTGATCAGGTTATCATTTACATATTTTATGGGATGCAGACAATTAGCTTGCGATACGTTTTAAAATAATATAATATGACTGACTTATTTAGAATAGACTTTATAGTGAATTTTATATTATTTAATTTTTATATTTATTTAAGATACAAAATCCGATGGAAAGTCCTGGTTCTTCAAAAAGACAGGCAACTCCGACCAACATTGAAAGCGAAACAGTAACGTTTTTTGGACACGTAAATATAATTTTCATATTTTATTAGGTATAGACAATTAACTTGCAGTACGTTTTAAAAATAATATAATATGACTGACTCATTTAGAAAACACTTTATAGTGAATTTTATATTGTTAAAAGTGTTTGTAAAAACCTACTTCGAAGAAATATTTAAATATGTAATTTGAATTTGAATAATTAAGTTATTGTATATTATTAATGTATAGAATACTGAATATAGAAGTAATATTTAATTATTATTATACATGTTTTTTATTTCAATCATTGGTACGTAATCTAGGATCTTGACGAGGAATATAAGCGCATCTGCGCGACTGGTAGCACAGCATGCCTAGGAAATACGGTTTCAACCCAGTAATGGACCCCTACTGAGCACGGGTCTCCCTTGAGGAGGCCTAGAGCATATTCCACTACGCTGCTCCAGTGCGGATTGTTGTCGAGGGGTTAAAGGCCAAGCCAACATGGCTTAAAATAACTACCAGGACCGATGGCTTTACGTGCTCTCCTAAGCACGAAAGCGCTTAAGAAGTTTTCGCCACTAGCTATAGCCACTAACTACCGACCGCGGCCACTCTTACTTAACACTTAGAAGCCAGGAAATATATTATTCCACGAAAATAAATTTTGCTTATTTGTATAAAGTTAAGGTTGAAATGCATTCCAATTCACATCGGCATTGTTTTTGTAACTAAGGTACGTTGAGTGATATTGAAATTTCATTTATCGACATACAAAAGTATATCTTATTTTGACGGTAAAACATGCGCAGCTTATTATTCCGTGACTTAGTTTAGTTAGCTATAGTTGATAAAAATAGGTCACGTCTTCGCCTTACAATGTCTGCGATACAAGCTTTCAAAAATTTGAGCACGTTTTAAGTAACCTTTCGGGTCTACGCCTTGTAGTGTACAAGGTTCGATATCAATATCGATAATTTTCGATAACGCGGAAAAAGCACCACGCACATCTCTAAGCCTAAACCAATGCAGGATGATGTTGCTAACCAAAAATATAACTTACTACTTATACCCTTAAGGTCTTTATTATAGATTCTTGTCACGACATCTAGTGTTCAAAAGACGAAATTATTTAATGACACGTTGACACGTTGACATGTATTGCCACAGTTTGCAATTTCAAGTTCAACCTTATCAGCAATAAAATTAAGTATATAATTACTTTACACGTAGTACACTGCCATCTAGATGTGGATAGAAAAACTTGAAAAGCATTATGATCTTAATTGTTAACGGAATATGGTCACTAAATAAGACATGGAAAAATAAGACCTAATACCAAAATTTTAAGGTGCATTGTCAACTATAAACAGTGGGTTTCTCAGACCATTCGTAGTTGACATGTAGTTACCAATGAAAATGTAAGTTTCTTAGTTGTGTAAACAATACGATTATGGATTTACTTGTGTAGGATGGCTAGGACGGTTCCCATACTAATCAACACTTGTACCATTTCCACTGGTATGTCTCTGTGTTCCGTGGTATTTATACTGGTATTTATAAGTATTAAGTATCATCAAATTGTATTATAGAAAATTAATATTCCAGTATATGAATTTTCTACAGGGTGGCCAAAAAGTCGTGGATCAAACGCAACGACCGGTTAGCTGGGGCCATTCGCTGCAAAAAACTGTTCTACAGAAGGTCTCTATCATCAACCCTTGAAAAGTAATAACTGATTTTGTATTTTTTAAGGAAATGAACTTTTTCAATGTAAATGTTGCTACAATTCGATAAATTCACATCCTGTATCATTTTTGTTTATTTAATATGATGCAACTGAGTAGTCTGTTCATAAGACACAGCTTTGTATCGCTGTGTATGTCTGACAAAGCTGACATGTATGACAAAGCTGTGTCTTATGAACAGACTACTCAGTTGCATCATATTAAATAAACAAAAATTATACAGGATGTGAATTTATCGAATTGTAGTAACATTTACATTGAAAAAGTTCATTTCCTTAAAAAATACAAAATCAGTTATTACTTTTCAAGGGTTGATGATAGAGACCTTCTGTAGAACAGTTTTTTGCAGCGAATGGCCCCAGCTAACCGGTCGTTGCGTTTGATCCACGACTTTTTGGCCACCCTGTATAATAATTGTTAAAACAACCAGTGTTAAAACAACACAATAACTGACACTGGCAAGCTGAATCCGGCGCCGGCGGACGGTTGCCTGGCAACGGCAAATCAAAGGTCACACCACACTACAAGCCGTTTTCGATTTTGTACCCGTTTGACGAAGAAATAAATATATGTAACGCCGCTTTTCCGTTGAGTATCTCGCGGTTGCCGAAAAAATAAATACACGTGATATATTACTTTACCCCCCCTCCCCCCTTGTGATTTTTCGTGATTTTTTATGGAGCCCCTCCCCCCCCTTTCAAGCCTCACGTGATTAATGGACGGCCCCTTATCACTAATTAGCGATCTCTTCCAGACAACCTTTAAAAAGTGATAAAAGCTAAACACAGGAAAAGGGGTAGGGTGCACAAAAAACAAATTGATTAAAACAAAATGTCAGCAGTAGCTTCAATAATTGCAATCCATATTTACAGATATAAGTACAGGAAATAAAGTTATATATAAAAGGATAAGGGTGAAAAAAAACAAAACAAATAAATACTAATAATACTCAATATATAATTGCACGACAGTGGCTGTTATAACGACAAGTAATGTTCTCTTACTTGCTTCTTAAAAGAGTCCAGTGACTGAGCACGGCGAATTGACACAGGTAAGGAATTCCAGAGCCGCACAGCCACTGAGGTAAAAGATTTGCTATAGAAAGAAGAAGAGAAACTAGGGGTAGAAAGGGCAAGGTTTACATTTGAACGAAGAAAATGAGTATTATGTGAAAGATGCATGTAATGAAATCTTTCTTTTAAATAGCTGGGCGTGTTTGGATTAAACAGGATACAGTAAATAAAAAATAAATACCAATACCGATACCAAGGAAACATAAGCCGCAAAGAAAGTCGATGGAAATATATGCGCTACGATCATTAATTCTCACCCAGAGTATTAGGCATGCATAAATCACAAGAGTAAATGCAGAGGTTTTTCATTTCCAACACTTGGGCCAAAAAGCCGAGGCTCTTCTGCATAGCAAGAGCACTATTACAGATCTAGACCAGCTTTGACGTCAACATCTAAACTCGTACTGCACCAGGAAGCGCCCGTGACGTCAACGGTGACATTTCGATATATTGCATTGCTCTTGTTGGAAATCGTATTGTATCTGTGGGGGCTGGCTGGTTAGCTTTTACCTTTTCTATTTTCTATTTTAGTCACTAATTTTGACTAAACTAACAATAAAAATGTAATATACCTAAATAAATAATACATTTTACTTATGTTTACAAGCGTTATGAACTGAATTAAAATTATTTTAAATTTTCGGTAAGTATAATTTTGTTTTTGGAACACATTTACACAATTTATTTGAACTGAAAGAAATTATCTTTGTTGGCGTAGAAAGTATCAGTATCATGTAATAATTCGACTACTTATTACAAAATCCTACTTACTTAGCGAACACTGTAGGCCCTATGGCCCTAGGATTACTTTCAGTGCACGTACTTCTAGTTACCCTACACTGTAGGGTAACTAGAAGTACGTGCACTGCTTTGATGTTTTAAATAATAGGTACCTATATGTAGATTGAGCGTCGCCCTAAAATAAAAACAATAAAAAACAAGACAACATATCAAGCATGTGTGCGTGCAGGCGATGTTTTACCCGTTCGTTTATTGTCTATGTGTGCGTAATCTGTGCTTAAAGATATAAAAAATTGTGGCTAACAGTTAGCCACAATTTTTTGACACGTTTGCGCTGATTCGATGTTCCATCTAGATATTTAAAACATCTTTGGTGCACTGATTCATTATGATACTAACGCCGGTCACTAGTGGTCACTAGCACTAATCAGAATGTAAATATTTTCTTAATTTATTTTGCGGTTGACATAATTCATATTAACCACTCCAGATGGTGGCAACCCCAAGCGACAACACGGCGCGTGCCGATAATTAATGACGGCATAAAAATAGCAACACCGCGGCCAATTTGCCGCTCAAATTGCGTTTTGTTCCTACATGTTGCTAAATATAGACGAATTTTGGTGAAGGGTGTTTTGACAACTCGATGTGTATTCAACTGAGGACAACGCCCTTGTCACTGGGAATAATTAAGGGTTCGTATTTTTATTTAAACTTCTGAAATATAGGAGTTGAGATAATTCTAAGATTTTCTAAAAAGAACACCTATTGGGTTGAATACGTCCTTTGTCATAAAATGTAACGTGTTAAAGATATTCACCTTATACGAGTAATGTGGAATTTACAATACTTTGAACTATTATTGAATTTATATCGTAAATGCTTTCACCCCAAAACAGCTGTAATCCGGAAGAAAAAGTTTAAATATCTTCCGGCGGAAGCGAGATCCCCTCTTAATTTTCAAAATGGCTGCCACCCTCAATTTAAAACTTAAAACCCACCTGGCGACTAGTACCCTTAAAGTCTTGTAAAGATTATCTTTAAAAAGATACGAACCCGCATGGTTTACTGTGGTGGCTCATTTTCGTAATTTGATAGGTCACAAGTGGCTGAAATTTTGAACAGATTATGAACTTGATATATTTTTGATGCTCGTTCCTATAGAAAGCCCTTTCGGGATAGGGGGTTTTTATAACTTCCTGGTAACTTAATTGTAATTTATAAAATTTTATAAAAAAGCTGCAAAGCCCTGAATTCCTGACGGTAAACTTACTATTGCGAACCCTATTCATTAGTTATTATTAGGCTTAGCTATTAAAATAGACAATCTATTATAGTTGAATCGCTGGCAACACTCGATACAAATACTTGTTACACAATTGTTTCTGGCATCAGCAACACTCGTTCGATTTCATAATCGTATTATTATTTATTTATAGTTGCACTTAACAATTGTATTCTAATTACAAGAATCGACAATGAAAGGGTTAACTTGTACTTTTTAACAGTACCAGGAGTAACTGTACTAAGTCGGAAGTTAACCATGTGAATTTGTAGGTTTTAGACGGTTTAGGTTTTTAGAGTCTTAAAGCTTAAGGCGCTACAACCGAAATACCTTGAACCGAAATGGGCGTGGTCTTTTTTACGCGCGCCACCAAGTGCCACTAAATGGAACTAAAATTTTAATGTAAATGGAACAGATAGAACTTGGAGTAGATAATGTAGATATTCGATATATTTCATGTGATAAAGAGGATACGCGAAAAAAATCGGTATTTGAGAAACGTGGTCTCACTGGTGACGATATTCGATTTTTTTTGATTTGATAAAATGTTTGATAATGTTATTAAGAATTTCTAAATAAAATTTAACGATGAGATGTTGACCAAACAATAGTATTTACAATAATAAATTCACATTCACAATTATAGTACCTAATGTTTATAAGGTATCGAAAGTATGAAACCTATAATGTACTGTAGATATACATTAGATAATACTGTAGATGTACGCGACAAACAGACATAGGTATATTATAATATGTAGACATACGCGATAAATGATTGATACGAAAGTGATTGATAATTTGAGACCAGTTTTATTAAGAGCTGTGGTGTAGTGGTTTGAGCATCTAGGTCATTTCGTAGTAAAAAATCGACGTGCGTTCGAGCCTGGCCAACAATATGACTTTTTTTAATTGGAATTTTATTTTTACAGTTAAAATAACAAATAAAAAAATATAATTTTGTTTTTAATAATGTTAATCTTTTGTTGTTATAATTTATTCCTTAAAAATAAATTTCATTTTGATTTCTATTCTCTGTAAAATTATAAAATCACAATAAAAAAAACAATTATTTACGAAAAAACCTTTATGGAAATAATAATGTATATTTATTTATTTCTAAGGTTGTCTCCCATGTTTGCGAACTTCGGCGCCGCGCCATACAGGAATAAAAGGAAAAATTATTAACATTATTATAAATAAAATTATAATATTTTAGTTTTATTTCTTATTATAACTGTAAAAATAAAATTTCTATAAAAAAATTGCATTAAAAAAAAGATTTCCAAAATAGAAGCTGCAGCAAGTTTTGAACCTGCGAAATTCCTTCGGAGTGAGACAAGATTATAACCCCTAGACCACGGCTCTTAATGCAACAGTGTTAAATTTTATCAATCAATATCTTATTGAACCAGATTGAACTAATATTTATAAAATATTATGTTTATATCTTTCCCATAGATAATGACAATTTATGTAAAATATAAAAAATGAGTGATTTCGGTAATATTACGTGTTGTTATTTTAATTATTATTTGTATATAGATTATTTTATTCAATGTTTAAATATTTAATATTTTAATTCTGTTATCTTAGAAAAGAGATAGGATGTTTCATTCTAATTGCATTCATTCTTTGATGATATAAATGTCGAGATGGAATATCGAATCCGCGAAAACGTGTCAAAAAATTGTGGCTATATCATTGAATCATTGATCACGCACACATAGACAATAGACGAACGTGTAAAACAACGCCTGCACGCACACATGCTTGATATTGTTGCCTTGTTTTTTTTTTGTTTTCATTGAAGGGCGACGCTCAACCTAGACATATAAGATCATCAAGGCATTAGTTATTAGAGCGAGATAGAGAATAGCGCCACCAAAGATGACTACTACCTATAATTCATTCATGTGGCCACGCCGCGCCGCGTTGCGCTGGGCTGTCTACTAATGTTTTCCTACTAATGTTTTCCGACTAGGTAGGGTTCCTACTTCCGTAGATACTAATGTTTGTTCAGCGATTTTTTCGTCGTTTATGGGCCGATTTTGACAATTCTTTTTTTGTTGTAAAGTAGATATGCGCAGTGGGGTCCTTTAAAAAGAATCACCAGGATCTGATGATGGCATCGCAGAGAAATGGAGGGCAACTTTCGAAAATTTTAGGGACGACTAGTGTGTTTGTTAATGTTTTCATAAGTACATGAAAGCGCTACAATTTCATGAAGGTCTGGAGTCGATCTGATGAAGCCGAAAGACAGTCAAGGGAACTTCTCAAAGATTTACTGTAGTTATCTAGTGTTTGGGCTTGATTAATTTGTAGTGACGAGAACTTTACACCTACATGTTGAATTAAGCGCCATCTGGCGAGTAAGTAGTTTTTGAGTTATCTCTGCTTATCGAGGTTGAAGTCGGTTATTTTTTTTTGTAAAAATCAATAATAAATAAATTGTATGTTCATATTGAATTATGTTATACATTCGATTTATGTATTTTAGTGGAGTGCCGTTAGACATAAAAATGGCAAAACCTTGGAATCCAGGGACTATGAATGAATTTTCATAAAAATTGTTGGACTGTATTTCAAAATGCACAAATAGAAAAGATAAAAAAAAAGTTCACCGATCTTTTTTTTATTTTTTGTTATCTTTGTTCGTAAGTTTGTGACCCCATAACTTCGTGTTGGGTAAACCGATTTTGATGATTCTTTATTTTATTGACAGTTGGTGCTCTTGGTATGGTACCATATAAATTTGAGCGACATCTGACGAGTAGTTTTGAATTAACTTGAATAATGTGTAAGAATGTTTAGCTGTGTGTGTTTATGGTTTTTTCCTAATAACTTTTTACTGAGTGTTTAGATTTTTATGATTCTTTTTTATTTGAAAGCTGGTACTTGCATTGTAGTCTCATATAAACTAGAACGGCATCTGACTAGTAGTTTCCGAATTATCCTCAATAATTTTTTTGTATGTATGTTACCTCATATTTTACTATTTAGAGGTCCGATTTTGATCATTCTTTTTTTATCGAAAGCTGTGGCTTTAGGTGAGGTCCCGTAAAAATTTCAGTTGCGTCAGACGAGTAGTTTTTGAGTTACTCTTAATAATGTGTATTTAATTTACAATGGTATGGAACCCTTATGTCAATCAATTTAGTCCGTAGCGAAAAAAAACAGACTGTAGTTATTTATACTTTAGTATTCATTACGCCATATTAATGTAAAATATTATTAATAATAAAACGTTGTAGTGATGGGGGCTTTAATGAGACGTTCTTACTTTGCGAAAATTTAAGTAATTACACTTGTGACGATTCATGAAAAAAAGGAAGAAATATTTGTTAACAAAGAACTGGGGATTGATCCTTGGTACTTTAGATATTATGACCCAATATTCTCCCGCAGAGCTATGGCAGCCAATACGTGCAATATTGAAATTTGTTGCAATATGTGGCTACGCGACATTAGATAGGTATATTATTGCCTGTAGCCTCCCTCAATAAATAAACTATTCAATGCAAGATTTATTCAATTTCAACCTGTAATTCCTGAGATTAGCGTGTTCAAATAAACAAACAAAACAAATTCAGCTTTATATTTTAAGTACATACATAATTTATAATTATATGTACTTAAAATATAAATATTATAATATTGTATAGGTTATATAATAATATATTGAATAAAATGACAACATTGCGAATTAACAATATGTATTTAGTTTGTACACAGACGTGATCATAATTTTTATACTGATCAACACCGATTCCACGTAGCTACTAGAGCGATGCCCGCGTAAATCAAACTTAGTTTAGTAATAACCTAAATTAACAAAATTACTGTTTCATCGAGGCCTACACCCATTATTAATACTACTTTACTCCATAACATAGTTAAACAGGTCCATAAGCCGAATAAGGAAGCTAGTATAGAATTTTTTACTCAAGATAATTACGTGCGAAATTAAAAATTTTAACGCATTTTACTGCGAGACGTGACGCGTCCACGCTTCCTAAAGTCCGAAGACGAATGAGCTCCGCCCTCAAAGAACAGAGATGGAATGATTTCATATAGGCAAATAGTGAGAAAGCAATGTTTTACGTTGGCTTTAATATTATTGACGTAAACGCCAATTGCATTTTATTTTTTTCTTTCAAAACTGATTCGGTTTTTGAGATTTCCATTCTTATGAAAACTTAGCTTTCATTGTTTACTATGTTTTAAAAATATTATCATCAACTAATTGTTAAAACTTTCGTGGTAAACTTAAAAACCAAAACTGTTTGGACCTTACTTTACGATTTTTTTCTATCGAGAAAACTTCACATTTTACTGTTTTTGCTCTTATGAGATTCTTTATTTTATAGTGAAGATACATATATCTAAATATCGAAGATATAGACAGTAAGCTTTAAATATAAATCTTAGATCTAAAACTACCATATTTCGGTTGTAGCGCCTTAAGCCTGTGTAATGAGAAAGGAAAAGTTACAAAACTTTTTGGTTATTAATACAGTTGGATTTGCTTTGGCATTCACAAATAAAATTAAATATATACATACATTTAAATTCTTTTTAATTCGCAACTAAAGCTACATGTTTGTCTCAGTTAGAAATATTAGAATCCATAAGTTCATTACTTTATTTAAGGTATAAGCTGAGGGTATAAAGTATTTGGTAGATACTGTAATTTTTAATTTTTTTTTATAAAAATAAGAAAGATAACATTGTTTTTGAAATTCGGTAGTTGTTGTTAATGTTCACCTTCGTATTATGAGTATAAGAACCAATTCTCCATAATTATCTCGTATTATTTTCATGTTAAATTTTACACACGTGTATAAACTTATCGTTGATATCTTTTACTAAAACCCAAAAATATTATCGATTTGATGTTTGTGTGTATGTATATTTACTCTGATAAATATGTAGGCATCTTATGGTAGGCATTTAGCTCACCTGGTATTCAGGGGTTCCTTGCTTTGTGGCCACACTATAGACGTAAAATATCTAAATCGAATAGGATAAGTTTAAACTTGTTTTAAAATTAACTGTATGTAACTTGCAAATACAATTTCTGCGCTTAGTTATTGCGTAAAATACTTATTTTAAATAAGTAAGTTATTTATTTATATTAAAAAAGGCAAACGTAAATTTTCCCGCCATTATTTGACATGAAAATAGCGCGTGATCAAATCTTTTTTAATTCATTTCCTTACACTCCATGCTAATAAGCATCGCATACGGAACCACGGCATTATCAATAGCGGAACTAGCACGTGTGTGCCGACAATGGTGTTCTCCATGGCTGACGGAGGGTGACGATTCAATGGGGTGGTAGAAAATTATGTAATAAAAATAGTTAAAATAGTGTTACCGTACGATTTAAGGATCTCTGTTTCAATGTTTTAAGTTATGACTCTATTTTTTTTACATCTTTTCAAAATGAATATTGCGTAGATGACAAGTTTTGAAAATATAAGTACATAATTTTATTATTATGATTCTGCATAACAGTCGCTATTTTTATTAATCAATGAAACCTCTCAATATTCCTACACTGTGGAGTAGACAATAATATTATGTACCTATATAGGATTATAGGTGTTTGTGTACCGATCTATTAAATTTAATTTTTTTTCTAATTTATATATATTATTATCTACCTATATCTTCAATATAGGTAGATAATAATATATGTCTAGACAATAGATGATTTGCCCAACCTTATAAACAATAGTTTATCTTTTACAATAACAAAGTCTGGTTATGGTTAGTCTTGTCACTTACATGGTTCCTCAGAATTGTTATTTCGAGTTAACAAACTTGTTGACTTTGTCTGCCCCAAAAATAAACAAGTAAATATACAGTCCAAGTGTGCCACCCCAAAACTTTTATCAGGAGTTTGAAAAGGGAATATTGCCGCCATTATGTCCCGTAGTCCGTAAACTCAAGATGGCTGCCACCTGGCGAGCAGATGCGCACGCAGCTTGCGCTTGCGTTAATGTCAAATGATTCGATATTTGAGGTCTCCTTGCATTTCACGATAATTTATCGGGCAAAACCGGTGTGATATGACATATTTACAAACTACAATTTACAGATGCTTACACCACAGCTTACACACTTTAAAGCATTTCTCCTCCAAAGTTTCTCGTATAGGTCCAATTTTGACCAAAGTAGATCATAAAATAAATTACTAACGTATCAAAACTAGTGATAGAATTGTCGACTTTTACAACCATCCGTTCTGTTTAAGATTTCTAAAGAACCTAATGAACTTGTAAAAGAAGTGGAAATTTTTACAATAAGAACAAAATTTCTCTGAAAATTTGTAAAAGTAACACCTGATTTCATTGAATGAAACGAAGTTTGATAATAAATAACTTGACTTATTGTTAGTGTTTATAATTTCATTCCTTCCTTTCGAGAAATGGCAAGCTAAGTAAGTGCTTATACAATAACAAAATTCCTTGTCAGTACTCAGTCAGCTGTCGCGCATTTCTAGTCATAATGGGTCCCCGAGACGATCAAGTGCGCTTGACAAGTCTACGTGATTGAAGCGAATATTGATCGTTTACGGCGTTGACTTGACGCATTCCTTCAAGCGATCTACGGCTTGACCAGAATTGACAGAAATTTTGCTTGACGCCGCTTGATGCACCTACGCTTGATGCGACTTGACAAGCTTTTTTCATTAGCAGCCGAAACTTCGAAGATGGCGGACATGGCGGATGACGAAAACTACCGAGACGTGGCCTTGGCAACAAGCGCTGACATAATTACCGAGCGCGATTTTGTGCTATTGCTAATATCCCTTTACAGGGATTATCCTGTACTTTGGAAAATTAAAAGTAAGGAGTATGCTGACAAAAATAAACCTATAAAAAAATAAAAATACCCCATCGCCTCTTTCTTGTTTTTTTTTCCTTAATAGATACCGCTAGAGTTATAGCAAGGAATGCCATATCTGCGTTAGAAACCATTTTTGTTTTTGCGACCACAACTTTCATGGGCACAGGGCTGCATGCGACTAAGGCACACGCACTTGACGGGACTTGATGGCACCTTCAATAGGTGTCAAGTCCCTCGTCAAGTGAAACCGTCAATCACGTGAGACTTGTCCAGTGCGCTTGATCGTCTCGGGGACCCATAAATGGAAAAGGTCAACTGCGTTAATAAAAAGCTTAAGGTCATCAATTAAAGTTCTTTGTAATTAATCGTATATCAATTAGTTAGGCTAGTTCAGTCCTTAGATAGCTATACTTTTAAATAACGCTACACATGTTTAGTGTGGTAAACGCTTTTGAAAATAATTATTAAGTAATGGTAGCTCATACCAAACCACTGTTATACAACTCTGATGCAACCAAAGTACTAGGAATACATGAACAACAGTGTGTGAGTTCGTTGAGTTACTATTCATGGTCCCGGCTAATCTAGCCTTGTTTCCTTGTTTCAGCGCCCCGCACGTCTTGCACGGGCGGAACTCCCAACAATCTGCCTCCGCTGAGCTTCCATGCCGTCCACGGAGAGAACGTTCGGGTGTCCCGGGACGGGACCACGGCTCGGAGGGTCGAGTCCTTCTGCAAGGGCGTGGCCTTCAGTGCTAGGCCTGTCCGAGTTAACGAGAAGGTAGGCCTCTTGAGGATTGTCTTAATATAACATAATGACATCTTCTGTTTTAAACGTGTGGTTCCATTCCACCGTGTGAACATTTTTATCCTTAATTGTACTGTATAGCTGCATAGTTTAGTTAAAGGTACCAGAAGTTGGTCAATTTATTAACGTTAGGGACCTGACTTCATAAGTTATAAAATTTTCATAGAACTTTTTTAGTGACCTTACATTATGGAATCCGCAAAGAAGTCTAAAAACTGTCTCCTTTCCAGGTCTGCATTCGTTTTGTGGAAATCTCGAGTAGTTGGAGCGGTGTCATCCGTTTCGGTTTCACCACCCACGACCCAACCTCTTTAGCCCACGCCTTGCCGAAATATGCGTGCCCAGACCTCACCAACAAACCTGGAAACTGGGCAAAAGCCCTAGGTGAAAGGTTTTGCGAAAAAGATAACATATTATACTACTATGTCAACTCGGCAGGATATGTATACTTTGGAATCAATGGAGAAGATAAGGGGCTGTTTTTTTCTGGCGTAGACACGCGGAATCCGCTATGGGCCTTGGTTGACGTTTATGGAAACTGCACAGCGGTACAATTTGCAGATCCAAGAGCGCCAAATCAGATTAGGCGTACCCAAAGCCCTGTGGTCGATGAGGATAGATTAGTAGGTGGAATGCGCTCATTATCGGTCGAGGAACCTTTGCC
The DNA here is from genome assembly GCA_905404135.1 of Hesperia comma. NCBI lineage: Eukaryota > Metazoa > Arthropoda > Insecta > Lepidoptera > Hesperiidae > Hesperia > Hesperia comma. Next base: position 15,769,233 of record FR990015.1, on the reverse strand, counting down.
CCCACCCAGGTATCAGAACCCGTCAGTGCCGCTCAGTTTACACAAAACTAGAGGAAGAAATGTGCAGTTCGTCAACGACAGAGGTATAGCGGCGAGGATAGAAACAGAATTCTGCCAAGGATACGTTTTCACGGCGCGACCAATGTGTCCGGGACAGACGATTATAGTTCAGATTCTGGCTACAGAAACAGCGTACGCTGGAAGCTTGGCTATCGGTTTGACGTCATGCGATCCCGCGATCCTACGACCCTGCGATTTACCTGACGACGCTGAGCAATTGCTGGACCGACCAGAGTATTGGGTCGTGAGGCGAGACGCTGCCAATGGGTTGAGAAGAGGAGATGAATTAGCGGTGACGTTGACCTTAGATGGGGAAGTCAGAGTGAGCCGGAACGGGTCGAATTCCATCACAGTGATGCATGTAGACCATACCTTGAGGTTGTGGGCGTTTGTCGATATCTACGGCGCCACGCAGAAAGTGAGAATGCTAAGTTCTCAGACGGTCGCTAACCAGACGCCTCCTCAGCAGCTCAGAGTGCTGGCAGGGTCTGCTGCTCCCATCGCCACCGGCGCTGGAGGCACCGTGTTGGTGGTCAGTCTCCCGCCGCAGAACGGGAACCAGAACCTCATAAATCATCAGCAGGGACTGACGTTGGCTAGTGCGCATTATATTGAGGTTAGTATAACAAATCTATCTATTGTATGGCACAAAGGAGAATGCGCAATTTTCATAGAAAATTACCCCAGCTCCGGCGCAAACGTAACCTATCTCAGAATTTTATACATTGGATGTGTACAAAAAATAAATGTATTTGATCTCCCTAATCAGTGGCTAACATAGATAAAAATTGCTTTGATAATTCATTCAGGCACGATTTTATACTAAACTATCGTTACAAAAAAAAAACAAATCTCAAGTAAAAATGCAAAGTAATATCTAAAATAATCACTTTTATTTTAATTCTTTCATAAAATATACATATATATTGTATAATTCTGAGACGCAGGGTCGGAGCGCAATAAAAGAGTATGTACGTGCATTCACGGGCGTCGTACACTGGAAGTTGCGCCCATGTCATTAGTATTTTATATTATCTTGGCTGGGTCCGAAACAACGTTCAAGAATTTGAACATCCTGCTGCTTACTTAGATACCGTTTTGATAGACTTAGAAGTATAAGAGAATATAGACATTACTTTATGATACTGTGTTTATTAATATTACCCTCACCACCCACCCAAATGTATATATTACAGAAAGTAATAATATGTGCCATTTGTAGGCACACATTCTTGTCTAAATAAAATATGAATAATAATATACACATACAAAATATATAAATGTAATATTTTCTATTTGTGTAGTTTACTAAAATTCGTGCCTGAAACAAGAATGTTTAGCCACAGATTAGGGAGATCACAAGTATTTATTTTAAGTACCCATTAAATATACAAAATTATGAGACAGTTACTTTTTGCGCCGGAGCTGGGGCAATTTTGCGCATTCTCCTTTGTTAAAAATCTTTCACAAATTATTACGACTCCTATAGCATATTTTTATCTTAGTAACTGTAATTTATTCAGAAATTAAATTATTTGTTGAATTTAAAAGTCAAAATCATACAGTATTCGTAAAATCCACGAGCGCAAAACAGGTATACAAAAAACTAACAGTCGATTTTCTTCTTTCCAGCCCATCCAGTCATCATCTCAACTCTGCCTCACGAGTCTGCAGCCGATCCCCGCCCAGGCCAGCTGCAGCGTGCCCCAGCAATACCAACGTCCGAGGACTGATGCCCAATGTTCTTCGACGTCCCAGAATAACTCAAACGAACAAGTTCAACTTCCCAATGGGCATTCTGAGCCACTGAGACTTACAGAAAGGATCCCCAACGGTCCTTCTACGAGTAGACAAGGCCCAAGCACATCTCACCATCAACCAATATACTCTGTTATTGGTGAAGGGAATTTAACTGGTACGGAATGCACTATATGTTACGAGAATCCCATCGATAGTGTTCTGTATATGTGTGGGCATATGTGCATGTGTTATAGATGTGCTGTGCAGCAGTGGAGGGGCAAGGGGGGAGGCCAGTGCCCACTGTGTAGGGCTCTGATTAAAGATGTCATCCGTACTTATAAGTCTTGATGGGGCGATCAGATATGGGGTAAAGATTATTTTAACAACCAATGGACTGGATGTTTAGGCCGAATTTATTGGGTAGGTGTTTTCAGAGTATTAGCAGGGGCCGTTTGTTAAGATTTGTTAGGATACTGATAAAATAATCTTTACCTCAACAATTAATTCTTATTTCAAAAAATATGCCAAAAAAATGTTCAACAATGATTTTGTCAATTTATTTAAGTATGTAGTCGAGTTGATTTACTCCAAAAATGTATATAAATGTAACTAACCTATAATAATCGGAAAACAACCGCTGTGACATTTGCACTGATATTTTGACATGACAACCCGAACCGTAGGATTAATGACATAATAATTGGAAATGTAATATATTTAGAAATACTTATGACTTTAATAAATAATATATGCATATCGTATGTTAGTTTCGTTTAAGAATATTTAATATAATCAATAGGAAGCTAATAATACTTGTGAAAATGGCAGCTGTCAATACAAACATGAAATATTTGAGCACGCACACATATAACATGATGTTTTGATTGGTTGTTTCTGTGTATGATTAGTGTACATTATGAAGTTTCGTTCAATGAATGATTTAGGAAAATGACAGATTGACCTGCCGCCATTTTTATAATATTTCGATATTTTAATTACAATTTATCGCACATTTGTTTTAGGACTGATTTATTTAAACTACATTTAGTTTATAATTCGTATATTGGATGAATATCCAAAAGATTTTTTGTAAGAAAAAGTGTTTTGGATAGCATCACCTATTTTGAACATCAGTTTTGAATGCAACATTTAATAAAATATTTACACTGTTCACACTTAAGTTATGTAAAATTGTGCAAATTCGCATATTATACTCAACGGCCAATGCATTTTTTTAATTAAAACAAATGCTAATGTGCAATCTTTGTAGAATTTTACGTAATTATTCTCAAGCAACCTCGAAATATTTATTTATTTTATTTATTATCATGAAAATATAAATTTGTGTATAGCTTTTTCAAGATTTTGAATGACTCGAATATAAAATGCGTAAATACTTCCATGAATAAATAATACCTAATATGTATATTATTATTGTATCGTAACGTAATATGAGCAATTATTTATTATTATGATGAATAATATATAACCAACTATTGTAAAGTTTCTATGACACTCGGGCACTTGTTTCACCGCTGGCGGGTAACATTACGATTTTTTAATAAAATATATTTCTTTTGATAGTCGTCAGCTTTGAGACAACTTCCTTCAATACACTGGTAGTCTTGCTAGGTTAATATAAGTGATAGGTTCCTAGAGAAATACTAATATTTCTAGGCTCACAGGTAGGCTGCAAAAATTGTACGTCCACAACAGTATAATAAATAATATTCGGTGATAGTTGTAATGCATTTAATAATTTAAAGAGTATTTTTAATTTTCTACACGACTAATGTTACCAGTAAGCGGGAGTTCCTATGAATGTATCGAAGGATTTTCTATGAAAATGTAGAAATGTCGAAAGTTTAGTAGATGGCGATCCGTACGTAGATTTAGGCTACGGTGTCGCAGAGTTAAGCTTTTCGAAACATGCGCGCGGAAAATCTTTCGATGACATTCTCAACCAAAACTGTAGATAATTTGAGCTTTATTAAAAGGCTTTATTTCAAACGTGAATTGATTTCCCCGTTTATTTTTTACTGTATTATCATTCCTTTAGTGCTCAAAATGATTTCGTATTAAAACTTAAGCATATCAATTTGTCCTTGACATATCTCGTCATTGCTTTTAACTATTACCATTTGAACTATTTCTTTTTATCATTCCTTGTAAGTAAACCTAGGGGATTAACATTTATTATTTTTACCAAAATTTTGCAGCCAGTTTTGTATTTTAGTTTTATTATACGTAATAATATTAAGTTTAATTCGGTATTCTTTAATTTCATTCATGTAAGTGAACTTTTTAAATGAAATTAAAGATTATAATGCACGTAACTGAAATGTCGATGTATGTATTTATTTTGTTTCTGTAAGGCAGTGACACTTGATACCAAAATAGTGTGACCAGTTTAATAAATTTATATCGAAGTAATCGCAAATTAAAACCAAATCTTTTTACGTTTAGTTGATTGTAAATATGAATGGGAAATATGTTGATACATTTTTGAAAATATTTTAAAGTTTTAATGTATTTTATCCTAAATTTGATATTTGAACATGTTACTAAACTAACAGCGCATAATAAAGATTTTTAGTATCAAACCCATGTCTAGGGGACGAAAAAATTTTTAATCTTTGCTTAAAATCGTTTACAAAAAAATATTCATGTTTTTGAAAGACAACGAAAGACTGACAAAATCGATATTCATATCGTACAAATTCACATAATCAAATTTTTGAAAGTGTATCAACATAAAGAGTGAATTTAAATTATGTGATATGATTTTTACATTATTCTTTTGTTTTATTTCTCGTGCTTGGTCCCTGATGTACAGTGTTGTCATCTAGTCGTTAGTAACTTATTTTTTTTATTAAAACTTTCATTTGATTACGATGTTGGAGTTTAGATTAAGTTTTCAAATAAAAATGGTTATCAGACAATTTTTTTGACATTTTTTATTTTTACCTATATTTTATCATACTACTGTTTTACTATTATTTAAAACCGTAAACTAATGCCAAAGATGTTTTGAATATCTAGATGGAACATCGAATCCGCGAAAACGTGTCAAAAAATTGTGACTAACTGTTAGCCACACTTTTTATATCATTACGCACACATAGACAATTATAGATGAACGGGTAAAACATCGTCTGCACGCACACATGCTTGATAATGTTGCCTTGTTTTTTTTTGTTTTCATTGAAGGGCGACGCTCAATCCAGATATTTAAAACATCAAAGACATATATGCTATGATGCCTATGATATTGCTACTCGATACTAGTACTATTAACAAACGTATAATATAATACATAAGTAGCTATTTATTGTGATAATAATATTTTATATGGTAAGCAGTCATAAAAATACATCAATCATCACTCATGTTTGATTTATCGATATTCCAAGCCTAACGTGTTAAATCGTTAGAATCATTGATGAATTCAGGCACTTATTCCCAAAAATTTAACCTTTATCTTGATTAGGTACGTAATTAAGTTATATCGTTTCTTGATAGCAATAAAATACAATTTTCATATAAACGTTTATTTACAAAATGGGCATACAAAATTGATTGTATCATTTAGTCACTATTTGCTCAGCGTATATAAAATACTGGAGTATTAAAATAAGTCTTGTTCCATTTGCATAGATTCTGCATCATAGCCCTATAAAGGGTGCCTTCCTGGTGTATGGAAAAATTCATCAAATTAAAATATAAAAAATATAAAAATAATTAAAGAAGTCCTCAAATTCCTCCATCCGTCCTGTCATTTCAAGTCACTATTAAATAAAATAAAAAAATGCATTTTTAGGAAACAAAGTGGCACTAAACAAAACCATAGTCCAAGATTCATTCACTGAAACTGGTGACTGTCAATATTATAATTATTATTAATGACACTGGACAACAAACTTATTGGGCATCAAAACCATAAGCCTAATACTGAGCATGAATCCGAACGTGCCTTCTGAAGAACGGGAACATAATGGCAGTTTCATCATCATTTATAACGATTTTTTTACAAAACAATAACAGACTTTGAAAACGGAAATGATAACTCAAAAATTCCAGTCAGGTGTCCTCTATCTCAAAAACTACTGAAGCGAATGAAACTTGTACTGTTATCCAAGTTGAAGTATACGTAATTTAAATTAAAAAGAATCATATTGATATGACTTATTTTAGAGAAATTCGTGGGCAAATACAAACATACACTTACCAAAAGCATACGAGCTTGGAAGCCTAAGTGGATCATCATACTCAAATTTTATTCCATTCCAACAATATTACATACACACCTACATATCGAATTGATAACCTCCTTTTTTCAAGTCGTTTAAAAATAGACAATCAAATGGCGAACAATAACGTGGCGTCATTCCATTACCAAGCGGATATCGGTTTAATTTTATTGAAATAACGCCCACCCCCGAAAGTGTTGCCCGCGTGCACTCCCCGTATTGCGAGCCCACTTTCGGCAGCTCCCGAGCAACTCTTGAATGTCTTGAACAACTTTAAATTACTCTCAAAAATACAACTGAGAACAAGTCAGGGCCAAAATAATTATGTCAAATAATAATGTTACACCAAATTATTATCAACTTATTCCATACACCAGGAAAGCATATTAATGTACACTACATTTAATTTCAGGCACTAGTCTCATCAACTTCACTATTACAAAATACATAATACTGTAACATTTTGGTCTCCTATGTACTCGACTTACATACAAACACTTTGTAAATGCATTAAAAGTCATTAAAAAATACTGGTATACTTAATTTGTACGTGTGCACTAAATCTATGGAGGTATTTACACTAACATAATATAATATAGCTACGTTCTTAATTTTTTTATTTAAATTGGCAACATACATTGTATATTGTTGTCACTGCAGTCTATGGACAATATTCAAGACTTTTATTTTTAAATTAATCACTTATTTCATAATTTTATAGCATAACTTCGCCTCATTTTCATAACACAAATTCCTTGGAATGTCGAGTTCAAAACGTTGCTCTATAGTACAAATATGCGACATATACAAGGCACATTACACATTGAGATAAAAACGCCCGATTACAAAATATACACAAAAATAAAAAGCTAATTGTGATGTAAGATTTCTAAAATATTTTGTGGCAAATAGAGAAGCCCAGTTTATTAAAAATAACAAGTATAATTTAATATTTCATTTTGTTACAAGTAAAAAATCGATTTGAATCAAATAAATGTAATTGAAAATACATTAAAATTATTTTAGCTTCAAGAGTCAACTTTTTTCTCGCGTTGCTCCAGTGCATTCAATTTCTAAATACGTGGTGCAGCATTATTACAAAAAAAACACTACAGTATAGGGTTCTTGATAGGTGATTGGTGGTCATATCTCCATCTAAGTACCAATCGCGATGGCTATAATCTAACACTTACTATCAATTAGTCACAGGACTGTGAGCGCTTCTACATATTAACAATCGTTACACGTCGATGCGACCGATTCTATTTACTATCGATTAGTCGTAGGGCTGCGATCGCTTCTATTTACTATCGATTAGTCGTAGGGCTGCGATCGCTTCTATTTACTATCGATTAGTCGTAGGGCTGCGATTGCTTCTATTTACGATCAATTATTCGTAGGGCTGCGACCGATTCTATTTACTATCGATTAGTCGTAGGGCTGCGATCGCTTCTATTTACTATCGATTAGTCGTAGGGCTGCGATCGCTTCTATTTACTATCGATTAGTCGTAGGGCTGCGATCGCTTCTATTTACTATCGATTAGTCGTAGGGCTGCGATTGCTTCTATTTACGATCAATTATTCGTAGGGCTGCGATCGCTTCTATTTACTATCGATTAGTCGTAGGGCTGCGATTGCTTCTATTTACGATCAATTATTCATAGGGCTGCGACAGATTCTATTTACTATCGATTAGTCGTAGGGCTGCGATCGCTTGTATTCTATTTTTAATATTTACCGTAAACTAAACTGTATACCTATAAGAAATACATACTACAGTAAAGCGTATATAATTTAGTCACAATTTGTAAAACAATTCCAAAAATACTCCTAAGCACTAAATCTCGAATTACATTGTTACTGGCCATATTTTAATTACAAAATACTAAACTAATTTTGATTAAGCTTTAAAGTTACTTTACAACAATCGACGGTGGTTGAGGATGGTACACTCTTGTTTAACTTAATTTATGTTTAATATTTAGGTGAAGTACAGAAACGGATATAGACAAAAAACTATTGATGGTCTGTGATTTTCTTTCGATTTTTACCAATGTATGCCATTTTTATCGCATGGTCGACGTTTGAAATACATAATATATAAAAATCACACAATAATCTACAATATTTTCTGTCTATGTTTACAAATTATGATACTTTTAAAACCATTATTTTTTCAAAAATTCATTATTTATGATTACTTCACTCACTTAGCTACCTTTAAAGTTGGCGGCAATACCTCTCAATGTTAACACGAAAAACTTAACCTTGAATAATCAGAATCAGTGATACCTTACACTAGAGATGACTAAATCAAATAGCGCTTTAAATTAATAGCTATTAGCATATAAATAACGCAGCTATTTCCAATTAAGTTTAAGCTGTAAGGTTGTACTATAATGTGACAATTTCAAGCTATTTTACAATATATTTTCGTAGCATGATTTATGTTACATGTACCTTATTAAAACTTCTAATTCAAACTCAATCTGCCTACACCCATTCTTATATTCCAATCATTCTCCTAAATTCAGCTAAATCCTAGGCAGTGTCAAAACCTTGGTGAAAAAGAAACAGTCCCATAATATTGTTTACGACAAAATCGGTTGGAAGATCACGAAAAAATCGATCCAATACAATTGTCATTAACTTTGTAAATTCTTACAAAATAGTTTCAACTATGATACCTTAAAATTAAGCAATTCAAACGTGTGTACCTATCAAACTTGGAAAATATTCAATGTGTACAAAAGGAATACTGTGTTACAATTTTTTACACATGCATGCATTCACTAAAGATCGTCCGATTTAAGGACTGCGCACATATGACAACCCGGTAACGGACCAACTTAATCGAAAGCATTCAATTATGACCTTTATGTCTATGTTATTACTATTGAATTTCGATTTTTCACTTGATATCGTTTTGGAGTTGATCTGAAGCGGGTGGCGAGAACGTCTTTCAAGTATACAACCGTAACAACCAAAACATAAAGACCATAACTGCATGCATTCGTTTCAGTTGGCCCATTAACACGTCTTAATACGGGCAGTGCATGACTTTACCACCGAAATTATCTACAATCTAACAAACTATCAGCACTGTGAGTTGGCTAGGGCGTCGCCCCAGCCGCCGCGCCAGCCGTGATTGAACATCGCGGCGTACGGGTGCTTCCGCTTCTTGTGCAGTCGCAGTGACTCCTCCGACGCGTACCAGTACTGCGGGAACTTGTCGAACGGATACTTGATGGACTCTTTCACGTATGGCTCGGAGGGATCGGCTGGAAAGTTACATAAAATTTATAAAATATAAATTAAAACAACGCTTACACATTCATACCCCTGCACTAGGATACCGTATCTCGAGTGGCATGGACAACACAAGCAACATTTTACTAATACCTTTAATCTTAAAACAAGTGAGAGGTGATGAAGACTATGTTCAATACATTTTTTATTTATCTATGGCATTCACAGTTAACATGGTTTTTTCTGTGTAAATCTGCGCTTCAAATAATTAAAAAGGTTTTCACAGAATTGTAAATTGAATATCTGTACTGTAAACAGGAAGAAAACTATTCATTATTATTTTTATTAAAGTTTTGTGAATGTGTAGATATAATTTACATGAATAAATCATTTCCTTTCTTCCTAAAATATCTTTACGACTAACAATTTAATCCAAAACAAACCATTGAACAACAACATCATTCAACACCTCCCCCCTACCATCTATACAACACCAAAACCCCCCAACTTACCGGGCGGCAGACAGTACACACAGAAGATCCGATGCCGTTTCCCCTCGTGCGTGGCCAGATGGCGCTTGTGCGCCTTGCGACGCGCCGACACGTGCGGGCAGCACGGACACGGCACGGCGAGCGCGCGCGGCACCGTGCCGTGCCGCTCCGCCGCGTGCGACAGCAGCGTCGACGCTACTCTGTAGCCCTGGTGATAGATTATGTCACTTTAAATCTAAACAATGCGTAATTTTTCTTACTAGTTGCCTTAATCTGTAGCCCTGGTAACAGAAATACGTCGCTCTAAACTATGCGTAATGTATAGTGCCACCAACTTATCTGTTCAGTAAACGGATGTCGCTAGTGCAGCTTCAATGTTACCATATATTAAAATTTGGCGACTGTCAAGGGAGCTCAACAACTTTGAGACCTATAATTTTTAACAGATAAAGTATGTTGCACATAATTCGATGGTAAATGATGACAAAGTCTTCCTGACTAATATAGATACACTACTTGGGCTGTGGCTACTAATTTAAACTACCATGCAATGACTGCAGTAACATAGGATGTTATCATTATCTCAATCCATCAGGGCCCACTATTAAGCATAGGTCGCCTCTCATAATGAGAAGGTTAAGACCATAGTTCACCATGCTGAACAAGTGCGGTTTGGCAATGTTTTCCTTTCCTTTATAGTAAATGACATTTAAATGCTTAAGACGCACATAACTTAGAAAAGTCAGAGGTACGTGCCCTGGGATTCGAACACGGACGGAACAGGGCGAATTTTTAATCAATCAGTTATCACCCTAAAATATTTTAATGGCAATGAATAATTCTCAAGAGTATTTGTCTATTGAAAAAAAATTCGTAAACATCCAAAAATGAAAGAATTAGGCCAACACAGTCAAGTTTTACTTTTTCATGTAAAAATTAAAATTTTAAAAACAAGAGAAATAAAAAATCCATTGTTATTGACTACAATTATTTGTATTTTATATATTATAAAATGATGCCGGTGCGCCAGAGAAATTTCTTAAGCTTTTTTCTTCTCATTCATTAGCTTGTAAGCAAAACGTTCACTAACTCCTGTAACAAAGATATAATATTATATGAAGTATAAAAAAAATTAGATACCAAATACATTCAGTGACACTTTAATCGATTATGCAAACATAAGTGGGAAAATAAAATAACTGAAATATTTAAGCGGGACTATTAATTAACTTGCAATAGCAACACTAACCTGTTGAAACTGCGAAGCATTCTGCCATTTTTTTAAACGTTATTTTTGGAGTTAGCAGGCGATTTTCTTCCCTCATACAATCTAAAACTTTTAAAATAACTAATCGTGCATCACTTCTTAGAGGCTCAGGCATTTTTAATCACTTTTTACAATTAAAATCGAATTAAAACACATAGAGCACTCGCACTTCAAAGATTTGACAGCGGACATTACATTTCAAAATTGACGTTGTCTTTTTTTAGTTCCATTTTTTTCTACTGAACAGATAAGTTGGTGGCATTATAACTATTATAAGTTTCCTGCTTTCGCTACTCTGTAGCCCTGGTGGTGGAGATACGTCACTTTAAAACTATGCTTAATTTTTCTTACTAGTTGCCTTAAGGACTGCGCACATTACAACGACTCCACGCCAACGCGGTTACGGAGCCACTCAAATGTAAGCATTCAATAAAGATCCTTATATCTTGGACGTTACGGTTGAATTTCGAGTGTACACTTGAAAAACGTGGACTACTCCCCACCCTCTGCTCACCGACGCCGTTCACACTCGATTGCCTGCTTTCGCTACTCTGTAGCCCTGGTGTAGATACGTCACATTAAATCTAAACAATGCTTAATTTTTCTCACTAGTTGCCTGCTTTCGCTACTCTGTAGCCCTAGTGATTAACAATCATCATCATCATCATCGCAACCCATCATAGCCCAATATAGACCATGGATCTCTTCTCAGAATGAGAAGGTTAAGGCCACAGTCCACCACGCTGGCCACGTGCGGATTAGGACACAGGTATTTAAATTGTAAGAAAATGGTGACAATTCCACAAAGCGACATTCTGAATTAAAATATTCACAATAGTTTATTTTTTTTATTTTTTTATACATACATTCACTAGACATTAAAAACATTCTTATAATCTGCAAAACAAACAGACAAGCAGTAAATCTACATTAAATTACCTTAAAACAGTGCTCGCATTGGTAAGGGAAGTTCTTCCACTTAGGATTCTTCTTCCGACTGAACACCATCCGGTAAGGTTCAGAAGGAAACCAGTCTTCGGGATCCAACAGGAGTTCTACAAGCTCTGTACCTGAAATTATTTAATGTAATTTTTTACCAATTAGTTTTACTTACCATTACCAATTAGTTCAGAGTTCCAATATATTCAATATTGTACCTTTTTGATAAGTAAAGTAACTGAATTTACTAAAATATATTATTTTAATATTTTCATTATTTTCTCTGTATTATGAATGTATGTATGCATTTAACAGAGCTATTACATTTGATATGAACATGTATTATTTTTATTTTGAATAAAAACTTACACTGGATACATACAAAATATTTGTCACAGATAAGTAATCTTTAGTAAAATTGCTTCTCCCAAAACAGTATAAACCTTAAATAATTATTAACTAGTGCAACCACCCCCGTTTTGCTTCATCTTTACGTTAACAAATCAGATAGCCACTATGATGTGGACATCGGCTAAGAAAGGATTTTTCAAAATTCATCAGTAAGGGAGTGAAATAGAGGGATGAAGATTAAACCAATAATACTCCATATTTTATTTCAATTCCAACCAGTCATTCCTGTGATTAGCCTTTTCATTAAATAAACAATCAGTCAAACTCTTCAGCTTTATAATATTAGTTTAGGCTTTACCTGGTGGGAGCTTGATAGGCGGTGTTTCAACTGGCGGCGGCAACACTTGTGGTGTCACCACACTTGTGAGAGTTGTATTTGTAGCTGCTAGCAAGCTTGTCAAAATAGTGTTCTGTGCCTGAAGAATAAAATAATAATATCATGTGTACTAGAACAATCAGTTGGCACACGGTTGGAACAACATTATAGTAAACCCAACTTAAGATTGAAACGAAAGAGGCGCTGTCGGACGCATTTGACATTCATTTGACCAATCATTGCACTCTAGTAACTGACAGACGAATGACCACAACATACTTATGAATGACTTTTCGTTAGTTCCAATTTTTGCCATTTCAGAGATAAGTTGGGCACACTGTATATTGTTGCACTCTAATTCTGACACTTGACCATCTGACATAACTGACAGCTGACTTATCTGACCTGACAGCTGACACCTTATAGACAATTTATAAAACTGATATCTGTCACACCGGCCTCTGCCATGCTTCAAACCAGGGACCCCTTGCTTTACAAGCTAGTACTAACTACACAGGCTAGTTAATATTACTTCTCCAAGTATTATTTCATAATTATTTTATAAATAAATCATAGTTATACTTTACCTGTAAAAGTGCTCCATTGTTAAAACTCTGAGACATATCCAATTTTGGTTTTCTCTTATATCCTTTAGGAGGCCCTCTTTTCTTTGCTATTTCTCCATTCTTCTTATATCTAATAATCTCACCATCATTTGTCATTTTAGTAACCGGAGTTATTGTAAGCTTTGCTGGCAGCGAATACCTACTATGTAAGTTTTTGGCAACATTGTTTGAGTGTAAGTTACTTGTTGCAAATGCTAAAGGATTGGCCAAATTTAATGGATTATTGACGAATTTGGGCAGTGTTGATGTAGGTGTAGATGGGAATATGGATAAAGATTTTGGTGTGTTAAATGCTGGTATCTGATACACTTTAAGATTCAACGATGGGTTTGTGAATTTCAGTCTTTTGGCTTCAGGTTCATCATCACTCGAGTCAGTTTGAGTGTTGCCACTGAGAGGATCCTTGTCATTATTTGTGAAAGGGTCAGGTAGTGGTGACTCGGTTTCTTGTACGCAAAACATCTGAAATACAATTCGTTTTTCACATAAGGTTTTAGGTTTGTAACTTGCCTGTTTTTTTTTCTGGGTTTTAAAGGTGTAGCTTGAATGATCATTATTATTACATAGCTTATGCTATGTTTAGTTATTCTACTATTTAGTAATATAGTAGTAATCATTAAGAGTATTGTATGTATATTCATTATGACATTTATGACTAAGAAGAAAATAACTAAAAGTTTAGTAATAGTGTAAATGAGTCACTATGGAAACAACAATTTTTATCTCAAATTAATGAGGTAAAGCGACCATGCGTATTTCGACACTGGTAACCCTTATTTTTGACTTTTAATCTAGATAAAACAAAGGCATTAACGTTAACGATTTTCATCACTGTTGTCGAACATATATTCTCAACAAAAGACTATAACAGGTTCGCAATGAATATAAAATAACGGTGTAAGTCTAAAAGAATGTGTGTCATAACAATGAGTTAAAAGAGTGTGCCGAATAGTAGTTATGTATTGTACTTACGATTGTCTTTAAAATAATCAAACGCACATACAATTCACTTCTAGAGAAATATTTTTTTTAAACAAAATATCACACTGTGAAGAAACACTACAAAATGGCGTAATTATATAAAAGAAACCAAACAATTAGAGCTGTCTCACGAAATAACTGCACATGCCACTAAACTTACTAAAAGGACGTTGTTCCTTCTAATTAAACATTACAATATAAATCAGTGTTGAATGAATGACATACCTTTTATGATGTTTTCGCACGCGTATTTTAAAACTATACACAAAAACACTCAATTTAAGCAGGTTTGGGACGATTTTTATTGTTTGTGATGTAAATAAAGCGCAACATAAAATAAAAGGTTATTAAAATAATAACAAGAATCCAACGTCCATTGACGCTTGCGAACACAGATTATTATATTTTTTTATTATCCAGATCCACAGACAGATTAATGTAAAGACTATAGACACAAATTAGCTATAGATTAAAGACAGACTTTTAAAAAATAGTGTTGCCACTAATTGGTATCTTTATTTCTATGATACATATACAATAATATTGGTTGACCAGGAATATAAAAAAACCTCGCCATATTGCGCTAAGCTCATGGAAATAATTTGTTTTAGGCCGCTGCCTCGGTTTTAGGCGGCGGCGGCGGTGGGCGGCGCGGTTTTCTATTACCTATATTTGGGGAATAAGGTAGAAAATGGGAGAAACAATTTGTTGTAGGTGGCATAGATTTAAAAACACAAGATTTGACCTTACCATAAGGCGCACGAAAATGGGTCAAAGTTGGGCTCTATGAATGTGTGTGTGATTCATCAAGTCATTAAGTCGTAGTCTTTTATAGGCAGCAGCCTTTGATGTTTTAAATATCTAGCTAGATGGAACATCGAATCCGCGAAAACGTGTCAAAAAATTGTGGCTAACTGTTAGCCACAATTTTTATATCATTACGCACATATTACGCACACATAGACAATAAATGAACGTGAAAAACATCGCCTGCACGCACACATGCTTGATAATGTTGCCTTTTTTTTTTTTTGTTTTTATTGTAGGGCGACGCTCAATCTAGATATTTAAAACATCAAAGGCAACAGCGAATGGTGCACGTTACTTACATTTAATTGATTTTAGTAACTACGACGTAAAATTATACCTACAGTGCGCCCAACTTATCTCTGAAATGGCAAAAATTGGAACTAACGAAAAGTCATTCATAAGTACGTTGTGGTCATTCATCTGTCAGTTACTAGTGTGCAATGATTGGTCAAATGAATGTCAAATGCGCCCGACAGCGCCTCTTTCGTTTCAATCTTAAGTTGGGTTTACTATAAATGGCTTTCTGTGCCTTCAAAAAAGTCTTCTAATTATTCACTCATTAGGTAGATAACATAGATTATTTTTTTGTCAAATACATTTTAATACTTCATGAAGTAGGTGCATCAAGTAGAGTAGGTACAGACATTATATAAATACAGTGAAACCTGGTTAAGTGAGACATCAAGGGACCTGCAATGTCGTTTCACATAATTATAGAGGTATTCCATTTACCCAGTGTCTCAGATATACAGGTATACTAAATAAATATCTCTCATTTACAGAGTTACATTCATTCTTCGCGTGTCTTCCCACTTTCATAAACGGATATTAACTTCAGTTTTTCACGTAATGATAACGATTGTAGCTTTCGTTTTGATATTTTTCAAATAAACATCTGTATGATAGTAAAGCGAAACTAAAACTGAAGGTAATTGAAGCTCAAAATTTGTACTTACGTACTTGGAATTACGTGTGGAATTTGTGGGTAGAATAAGAATGAGTAAACAAACAATGTTATCTCAGTTACAGAGGTTTATGCATATAAAATTTACTCGCTGTCTCAGTTATAGAGGTAACTATGATGATAAATCGAAAGAACAAATCCCAGATATAGAGGTTTACCTCGTCCCACTAACAGAGGTAATTCAGTGCCAAAGTGTTGGGACCTCAGCATGAGTTCCAGTTATGGAGGTTTCTCACTTATCCAGGTCCCACTTAACCAAGTTTCACTGTAATTAAATCCGAAAATGGAGTCTGTCACCACTAGCGATTTTTATGCTACCTACATCATCGATGGGGAAATATAATTAAGTAATAAAACCAGACATACACATCGAAACATATTTAATAGACACATAAAACAACTACAACATTTTCACATATAGTTTTAAACTTATGATAGGAATAGGTAAGTAGGTAAATTCTTTCAGAATTCGAAGTATTTTAAATGACTTACTAGGCGGGTTGTGAGAATAGGTAAACCTAGTTAAATTCTAAACATTCAGATTATTAAAATATTGATATTTAGATACTTAAACAATCTATGCTACCGTTTGCCGGTGAGCGCCAAGGTACCATTTTACATAATTATTATTAGATCTCCGTACGGTAGATCGAAAAAAAAGCAGAATTTTCCCAGAGGGCATCAATCGAAAATACTTAAGTCAATGATCTGTAATATCTTAGTAGGTACACAATTTCGTAAAGTCATTAGGGTTCTTAGAAATATCGTACCACTTAGACGACAAAATTACACTCTTACGTAATGATAAAAATTGTACCTTGGCGTTAATATCTAAATATATCGTGTACGTATTCTTACCCCTAATGTTGTCTAGAAATAACAAAATGTAGAGCGAAAACGCTTACCATTAATAAATGTTTGTAAATATTGACAATAATTATAACATCTGCAAATCAATGTCCGTAGAGGCTCCCCTTTTTACTTATTTTTTTATGTTATTGCGTAGCTGTATAAAATAAAGCTTGGTTTAATGTATTGGCAATATTTATATCTCAAAATGATTTTATAATAAGGATCTAAATTTAATATTGTGTATAAAATCACAATTTCAATTGGAAAACCTATTCAAAAATTTTCAATTTTGTAATGGCTTGGTCAAATTATCTATAGGTACATACATATTTCTGCTTTCAAAAATACATATTTATAATAGAGATTGCCCCTAACGACAATAATTTCACCTTAGGTACAATAAAGATAGTTTATACATAAACTAACTTAATAATTAATTGTACACATTATTTTCGCCCGAGAAGTTACGTTGCCACAAATAAGATTTATTTGGAACCATTATTTACAAACCTTTAGAAAAACTTATACCTAGTCTAGATTTTGTCTAATTTTCCTCCTGACGTTAAAATCGATGGAACACTTAGGAACTAATTATAATTATTAAAAGTACAGGGCAACTCAAAATTTATCCTCACGAAGAACTGTCTTCTTTATCAGCCTACTTTCATACCTATTTTACCGCGAACGTGTGAACCACGCTGAGTTGCCCTGCCCTGCAATAATAATACTTCTTATACTCTGATATTCTTATCCACATCCAATCCCTTAAATATCCAGTGTCCTTAAATTCGATCTTAACACAGATTATAACAAGTGGATTTTATAAGCCAAAGGCTTATTATGTCGAACCTGGCTTTCTGGAGTTCTGGAGTATCTACGCTAGGCCTGACCTGACCAAGGTTCTTAACATTCAGTAAAAGCGTCTCAATCCGCCTTGGTCATAAAATCCTTAAGACGATGTACACAATTATACTTATTTTACAATACAACACATATAATGATATAATGAAATATACCTACATAACTTTGGACATTAATATTATTAAGAGACACAGAATAAAACTGTCTTATATCCTACAGAAGTTATAATATTACCTACTATTTCACAACACACGAATAATCCTACATTGTAGGCTACACAATTAAAAAAAATTAAAGACGTTGACACAAAAATAGACGTTCGACGTTTTATAATTAAAAATTTTTATCAACTTGTGGAGTTTAGCACCACCTTACCGCAATTAGGTAACTAGTTTTTCTATAATATTGTGCCAATGTGTGCAAAATTAGGACGTTTTTAAAAGGAATGATTTATCAACATGCCTTGCAATACGGGAGTTGACAACTTTATAAAAATAGTTTTAAGCGCTTCAGGTGCTTACAATAATACCCGTAAAATAATATTTTATTGATTATTACGCCATTGAATGTGATAAAAAAAGATTTTTAATATTGAATTCAAAATATGTCACAAAAACGCGCCATTATGGTCACGTGATCACGTATGACGTCATTGTTCAATAAACAAACAAAGTGAGCTGTGCAGTGATTTCGCTATTCGCTTAAAATTTAATTACGAACGTGAAAAATTACTACCAATGTTGTGCTGTGCCGTATTGTGGGAACACTACTATCAATATCAAAACACCCACAAAGCTGTTTATTCATGTCCCTGCTAAAACAGATATTCGAAATATGTGGTTAGAACTTGCCCGATTGAATCCAAAACATGTTTCAGCAAAATCAAATTTATTTTTCTGTGAAGATCATTTCGATGTAAGTAACAAGTTATTGCAATAGGTAAGTACCTACAACATTACTTAAATAATTTTCTTCAGTCATCGGGATACTATGTCTTCAGTAAACATAACCGTGTTTATGTCAAGCATCATTAACATTACTCGTCCGACTATGGGACGAATAAATTTAATTTATTCGTCCGTTTAGCGGACGACTAGACACTTCGATTTAGGTAATATGAATGCTACAATAAGTATATACTTTTTTTCAGCTCCCTAATGATATGTTAAATTACATGGAATACCATTTGTTAGGTTCTGTTAAGAGGATCTTAATGAAACCCATGTGTTTTCCATCAAAATTTGCATGCCAACCTGATCGAAAAAAACGAACGACTCCTCGAGATGTTTTTTTAAAAAGACAAAGAAAGGAACTCATTGACCAACTATTACATTATGTTAAAGAAAATGAACCGGAAGAAGTTAGCATGAACGTTACACACATGGCAGAATCTTCATGTTTAGGTATTAAATAATCAGTTAACTTTGAGATTTATAAAACTCAATAATATAATGTGTAGGAAGGCAGAATATTAGTCATATATAGTCCAAAGTCCATAATGGCAACATGGCAAACTGCAATCTTGCTTTGGTTTTAAATTGATTTTACATGTCTTTAGGCTAATACACTAAAATGTGTGTATGACTATATTGTAACTGCTTTTACTATATAAAGCTGAAAAAGTTAGGATCTATGTAATTTTTTTTTACAGATCTACAGTCTTCTGAACAAATGGTGGTCCAAGTTGCATCTGGAGTTAATCAACCAGATCAGGTTCACAAAATTCCTCCAGTTTTACCGAAGTCAGCAGATAATCAACACAAGCATATATTGCTAAAAAATACAGAAGTAAAGGTAGTCAAACTTACATTAGGAAACGGAATGCTGTGACCTCGCCACTAAAAGTTGAGAAAGTCAATATTGCTATATCTCCTATCAAATTAAAATACACTACAGTTGGTCCACTGTGTTTAAATATATTGATCTTTTGATCCTGTATGAGAAATTATTGTGATTGTTCTGTGGTTATTATAAAATAAAAGAACTAGAATTGATTGTATAGTTTTATTTATTAATATGTAACTCTAGCGCTTTGATGAAGTTAAGGGTATATATTTTCCTTCCAAAAGTTGACAAGACACAATATTATATTTCTTGAATACATTTCATTATATTCCACTTCGATTATTTGCACTTTTCTATTACTTTCAAATGCAATATCTGCAATACAAAAGTAACATTTCTTAATTCCTGTGATATGCATTTGCATCTGTACTTGGCAATATTATTTTTTGGTCACTTTTCCTTCCTGTATATAGTTTCTAACTGTCTGGTTGCTATTGGGGCCTTCAAGAACCATTTGGTTATTTCCAACTAGGTAGCTGGTGTTTTGACGGAGTAATTTCTTTAGTTCTTATGTACTTTCAGGGTTCGAAAATATCCGATATTTATAGTAAATATCAAAATATCGGATATTTTTGATATATATCCGATATATATCAAAATGTTGATATATATCCGGTATTTTGTATTAAAGCCATATTAAAATTTTACTTTTTACTGAGTATTCAGATTTTGATGATTCTTCTTTTATTCGCAAAATAAAACTTGTTGTGTAATGCCGTTTCAATTTGAGCAACATTTGACGAGTAGTTTTTAGTAATCTTTATTCGTCGATTTTGATTCAATCCATAATTCAATAAACATTAAGTATTACGGATAATATCGTCATCAAATCAGAACATTCAGTAACATTTTACGAGGTAGCAACCATAAATAAACTTTATTATGGATAACTCAGAAACTACTCCTCAGATTTCGCTCAAATTTATATGAGACCAACCAAAAAGTACCAGCTTTCAAATAAAAAAAATTTAAACAATCATTAAAAGATTATGAGGTAACAACCATTAGACATCCCTACACATTATTAAAGATAATTTAAAAACCACTTGCTAGATGTCGCTTCAATTTATAAGGTACCACATGACAAGCACTACCTTTCAAACAAGAAAAGAATCATCAAAATCGGAACACCCAGTCAAATGCAGTGTTCGAAAATATTCGATATAGCTTCTGCCAGCGGTTTCACCCGCGTCCCGTGAGAACTACTTCGCCTACTTCAGGTAAAAAGCAGTCTGCCTCGATATAGTCTTCCTCGATAAATGAGCTATCTAACACTGAAAGAATTTTTCAAATTGGAAAAGTAGTTCCTGAGATTAGCACGAGTGTATGAGTGTAGCTTTCCAACAGTGACATAATTTTTCAAATCAGTTTAGTAGTTCGGAACAAACAATCTAATCTTTTCTCTGTATACTATTAGTATAGAAGTATAGATACATATAAATATATAAATATCAAAATATCTGATATTTTTGATATGATATTATATAATATTCGATATCATTTCAAAATTGTGTTATAGAGTTATGAATACATTTCAAAACTTTATAGTCGACAGATGATTGGATTGACGGACTTACTGGATTCCGAGGTATCAAGCTTACTGCACTTCACTATTAGGTACTAAAGGATTATAGGACTTCAGTATTACCTACTATGGGAGTATGTTTCAACTCTACTACAATCTGCAACGCCATGCACATTTGAGAAGTAGAAATACAGTAACAAAAGCCAAAAATTACATAACATTATAAAAATTTGTAAACCAATTTTGTATTGATATATATCACAAAAAATCACTTGATATATATCGGATATATATCAGATATATATCGTGATATATATCATTGATATATATCCTTCGAACCCTGTGTACTTTAGAGTACTTCCTACCTGCAAACAAAAAACAAAAATGCACCTACATTATTGTGTAAACAGTGTAATAAAAAATAGATTTTGCATATACATATTGTGTAAACAGTGTAAATAAAAAATAGGTTTGTCAAATTTTAAGTAAATATTATTAAGTGTGGGGCACTAACCTGGGCCAACTTGGGTTTTTTCCAATAGCATTCTCTCGATGTAGATGGAGGTTCTTCACTTCTTCTATGAAGCCATAAAAGAAAGGCAACTGCATGTTTGCATCCACCTTGTGAAGCTACACAATCATGGCACTGGACGTCTATGACTTTTTCTTCATTTTCGTCAACAACCAAACTAACATTATAAGGTTTGGCGTGTACTTTATGTTCAGGGCAGATTCTTGATTTAACTGTACACAAAACAGCATTCCGAAACAACTGCACGTACCCAATAGCGTCATCGCCATAGCTTTCCCTTGAAGACCTAACAACAAAAGATAAATATAATGATTAATATTTACCTAAGTATACATAAGAACGACACTAAGTGTAAAATAAGCACTATACTCACACAAGTTTTAATATTTCTGTATTCAGAGGAACAGAAATCCGAGTTTGTGGCAAAATAGTTTGCCACCATAAAAGCGTCTATTTTGGGTAAGTTCGTACTATAACCCTTTACAAATCCCTTCTCCATTTCTTTAACACTGCTGTAACTGTTTTCTGATAAATAAATTTATTAAATAAGATTTTCAGAGATAATTTTACGCATCAACTACGACAAAAATAACCTAAATATTAGTTGACTAGTTGTCAATTTTGTACAATGACGTCATTGTTACTGATTGGTGTTTCGGATCACGTGACTTACAGATAATAAATCCTATTTTTTCTCGAGGGAAAATAAAATAAATCAATAATTATTTTTTCGTTATTTATATTCTTTTAGACATTTTATCAATAAATCTATTTAATTTAGTAATTATCTTAAAATCTTAAACATACTGTCAACTCGCGAATTGCAACACTAAGTTTTACAATCAATAGGTACATATATAAGTATTCCACTAAAATTTAAAACCTGAGGAGCCAAAAAACCGCGAAATAAATACGTTATTTGTAGCACAGTCTCCGCTCCGCTCGTGACCAATCAAATCTTTTAAGTACTATTGGATAATCTTATCCCATCTCTTGTTAATCTCATTCAAACGTACCTCAACCACACGAGATCGAGAACGAGAACAGCTTCACAACAATCAAGACGCTGTACCATAATATTTGCGACAAAAATATGACGTTTTTTCATATTAAGGTACCGAATGTTGCAATGTCGATTGTCGCCCCAATCGGCGACGACGGACGACGTTTACAACGAAATTGGTACAGTCGTACAAGGATCTTTTGGCGCGTGGGTGACAGAGACAGCGCCTTACAGTTTGCCTTACCTGTAAGGCGCTGTCTCCGTCACCCACGCCAAAAGATCCTTGTAATGGCTTTACATTATACAATTTGCAGAGCGCTAGCTGAGCTAGCGTGCTAAATTCGCATTGTGTAAAGGCAGTTAGACAGTAAGAGCAGTGTAATGTATGAAAACACTAGTTAGTGTACTGACTTAGCGCTCTGCAAATTGAATAATGTAAAGCCCCCATAAGACTTTACTTACCGACAGCGCTCACACTGCACAATGGGCAAGTTTGAAGTATTTTGGGTAAATATCCAAAAAGGTCTGGTCAAAAAAGTTGTCATTTTCGTATTATTGTGGTATGTGTAAATAGAACATCAAGTCATATCTATCCTTAGTTTGCGTTTTTAAATAACGCAAAACATTGCGGATTTAATGTATAATTTTTAAATATATTTTTTCTTCCCATTTGGTCTGTTTAGTGGCCAAAATTCTATGACGAGAAAAATATTAAATACTGTAGACAGAACATTAAACACTAACACCGACACTTAACTACATTATTGAAGTAGACAACGCATGCTTTTTTTATTAATAACAGAAACGCAGCAATGCTGACTTCTGTTACAGAATACACAAAGCTAAATTATTGACACCGTATTTCGTGCCTAATTTTGAAGACTGATTTTAATGATTATAATCATAAGGCTGTAAAAAATGCTTACCTATTAGAATTTTTTGAATTTCAAAGTACCTAAGTACAAAATCCACAGGATACAATGGTTACTGGGGACATTCTTTTATTGTCACCGAGCAATAATTTTCGATATGTGAGTAGGTAATCTTTAAAAGCTCGGTAATTAAAGCTTAGTGAATTCTTTCACTTTGTGAACTCATTAAAATGAATTCACTTAGTGTAAGTACCTATGTTCTCAGAATATGTTCATATTAAAAAAAAACAATGTAGGTATAAGTACATAATGCATACAAACATAAATACATAACCGAAAAGTTTATTTTGACGTGACAACGTCTTATAAATTGGTTTGCCGGGTGGCACTTCAAGAAACTGCGTTAGTAGCTCCGCTCACGTTACTTATAGTAGCTACGGCGTACACACGTTGGCGTGTTTCAGAAAATGGTACAGCGCCATCTCTGGAGAAGTAGAGTTTGTTATCTCACTTAGTTGTGACTAATGGTTAATGGTCTAACGGTTAGCAGCGCTAGATGGCGGATGGTGTTACAATGTTTTAAATATAATTCTTTGTATAAATAAATGTTTTAAATTGTTACTATTATTTCATCCTTCTTCCTACTATACGAATGAATATTCACATTAAAATTATTTTACCACTCAAAGTCGTTGTCACGTAAAACTTTCGCCCGTATACCGACTTTACAGGCAACCATTTTTTGCGAAATTATTTCGTTATTTGATAACAAGTAGGTACCATAGCTTAAAGCTAAAAGTATTTGCTCATAACCAAATTAATACAGTTTAACGTTTCCTTGGCGAGAATAACGTTTTTTTCATATTTCAGTTATGAACGTTCCAAGACATAATTATTTTCACTAATTTTGATCATATAAAATGCGTGGTCAACTTCAATTGACGCTCAATGCTAATATTTATCTCTAACAATGAAATAGACACACCAATGATGCAATAAATAGGTAGATTGAGCGTCGCCCTACAATGAAGACAAAAAAAACACGGCAACAATATCAAGCATGTGTGCGTGCAGGCGATGTTTTTCACGTTCGTCTAGTGTCTATGTTGCGTGATCAATGATACCAGTTACTAAAATTTTCCCATAAATCACACATTAAACTTAATTTATGGAGTGGTTATTTTCATGAATAAATAAAAAACCCTACTTAATTTAATTACAGTTGTTTATGTTAATGTTGTAATAAACCAGCTAAGTTCATTAAATTAATATTTTTTACGCAGTTTGTAGTTGGAAAGGAGACGGTCCAAAATTGTATGGAGTCTGGGCCTGGTTTTGTACCAGTGATAAAATAAAATAAAAAAGAAAAATAAACCATTTTTGACTAATCAAATCCACGAACTCATCTATATTTCAGTGCAAAAATTATTTATTAACTCCACGTGACGCAATTATTCTACATAATGGCGGGCAGCAGACCAGAGGATTCATAATTTTTGACGTATGACGTTAGCTGTCAATATGCCTTCTCTATGCTTGAACAATGGCTCGAACTCAGAGTGAAGGACGCCATCTTGCAAGTGTTGCAAGTAGTACCTACCGAATAACTCGAAATTAATTTTATTTTAGCAAGTCATTTATTGCGATTTGTGAATTTATTATATTTTTAATGAACTTTCTGTATTTTTTGGTTTTTCATGGTTTAGTGTACAAGATCAGGCCCAAAATGGACCATCTCCTTTTCTAAAATTGTAAAGTTACCGTCTCAGATTAAGGTGAAAATTTGAAGGGAAGACGGGTTCTACACTCTCATTCGTCCCCCCAAACTAAATATTGCTCTCATAAAGTACTTACTTTTTTAAAATTATTTTTCTAAATCTCTAAAAATTTTAAGGTTATGTGGTCTCATTGGTTAATGTGTAAGCGCTCGAAGTCTTAAGTGTATGTATATGTGTGTGTGGACGTGTGTGTGTGTGTGTGTGTGTGTGTGTGTTTTAAACTACATTATAAAAAATAAATAACTTAAGTAGATCTAATTTGATTTTTGGGCCTAATTTTGAATCGTGACATCTCCGGCGCTGCGGAAGATGCAGCCAAACAGGCAAACAGGACTAACAATAGCGAAAAAGTAATTTGGGGGGAAAGTTGGGGGAGTCACCAACCTCTCCTCCAAAAAATTTCAGCTTAATTTGAGGTAGTCACTTTATAATTTTTGGAAACTTGATTTTTTTATAATAAAAAAAGTATGCATTTCCTAGATTTAAAAATGGTGGGGGGAAGATGTGAGCGTCAGCCCCCTCCCCCCCTCAAATTTTTAGCTTAATTTGAGGTGGTAACTTAATTAAAGAAGAGCCAATTATTTACGTTACCTATCTAATTTAATAAAAAAATTACTTGGAAAGTTAATTACATGCATATCATTAAAAAAAACTTCAATAAATAAAGGAGATGGTCCATTTTGGGCCTGATCTTGTACACTAAACCATGAAAAACCAAAAAATACAGAAAGTTCATTAAAAATATAATAAATTCACAAATCGCAATAAATGACTTGCTAAAATAAAATTAATTTCGAGTTATTCGGTAGGTACTACTTGCAACACTTGCAAGATGGCGTCCTTCACTCTGAGTTCGAGCCATTGTTCAAGCATAGAGAAGGCATATTGACAGCTAACGTCATACGTCAAAAATTATGAATCCTCTGGTCTGCTGCCCGCCATTATGTAGAATAATTTCGTCACGTGGAGTTAATAAATATTTTTTGCAATGAAATAAAGATGAGTTCGTGGATTTGATTAGTCAAAAATGGTTTATTTTTCTTTTTTATCTTATTTTATCACTGGTACAAAACCAGGCCCAGACTACATACAATTTTGGATCGTCTCCTTTTCACATTACTCTTGTACCTTTAAAAGTGGTTTATTCGACCCAATGCAAAAATAATCATTAAAATGGGCTCATAAACATACGAATATTAATGTTATATTATTATAAATAAACACAAACGTATTGGTAAACACCACCTTTCTTTAATCGATTTATAAAAGTACATGAACTAAATAATATACACGTAACCATAAACCAATTTATATACCCACAAAAATGATGTTAAGTCGGGAGCATAAAAATAGAAACTAGCAACACTGACAAAAAAATGACGTAATTTGGTTACAATAAAAATCAAAATTGAAATTTAATTAAAAATATGTTTATTGGTTACTTGCCTATGATATGTGATGTTTTTTGAGCTTTTTACCCTTCCTTTATAATTCCGGCACAGTTTAATAGCACATTTCGTCATGTTATCCCTCTTATTTGTTTATTTAAATTGCGCGCGTAATACGTAGTGACACGAAAGCGGCGCGATCGGCACTAATTGGCGGGAAAGTACTTCTGCGCCAATAGTTGGCGCAGCTTTTTTGACAGGTCTTCGCGGATTCGATTATCCATCTAGATACTTATACATCAATGTAGACACACTTAATTTTTAGGTAGATACACTAAAACATCAAGAGAAATATTTATATTTAAAGATATTTCTAAATACCCTTTAACAATTAGGAGCAAAACTTAAACGCTTGGTCTTATAACGTTTTGCTACTCAAGACAAATTTATTTTATGTATTGTAATTTGTACCTATTGTATAAATAGGTTTACAAAGTGTTCGTTGATATCATGCGAAATCCCATAGCCCTGCAGAGTAACGGCTGAGTTTATAATTAACTAAGTAAGTCTGATTAGTGGTAATGAATACCAAAAACCATCTTAAAAGCATATTTGATCAAGTTTTTTAAATTATAATTTTTTTAAGTAAAAGTACTTAACCTAAAAAAATTATAACAACAAAAATTGTAACAAAGGTTACGTAATACGTAAAGTGTTAAAATTTAACTTAACAATCTGTAGAACTGGCCATAAACCATTTTAACATTTAAAATTTAACACTTTACAATGAACAAGGTTCTTTTTTCTCTCTTTCTGTTTTTCAAAAAAGTGAGTTTAAATTAAAATGATTTAACGTTTGTTAAAGCAACGCGCAACGCCGTGTCAATAATACATAACGCATTTTCATTAGCGAACAAATTTACCGACAGATATGATATTCAAAACATCGTTAAAAGTTTCACTGGCTCCGACATCATTCAAAACCATGTCATAAAGTTTATAACGCGCCTGATAGTCTCAACGTCACATAACGGACCCTTTACCTTTACATGATGCCAGTTTCTTGCCTGATGCCATTGATGTATAAGTATCTAGATGGATAATCGAATCCGCGAAGACCTGTCAAAAAAGCTGCGCCAACTATTGGCGCAGAAGTACTTTCCCGCCAATTAGTGCCGATCGCGCCGCTTTCGTGTCACTACGTATTACGCGCGCAATTTAAATAAACAAATAAGAGGGATAACATGACGAAATGTGCTATTAAACTGTGCCGGAATTATAAAGGAAGGGTAAAAAGCTCAAAAAACATCACATATCATAGGCAAGTAACCAATAAACATATTTTTAATTAAATTTCAATTTTGATTTTTATTGTAACCAAATTACGTCATTTTTTTGTCAGTGTTGCTAGTTTCTATTTTTATGCTCCCGACTTAACATCATTTTTGTGGGTATATAAATTGGTTTATGGTTACGTGTATATTATTTAGTTCATGTACTTTTATAAATCGATTAAAGAAAGGTGGTGTTTACCAATACGTTTGTGTTTATTTATAATAATATAACATTAATATTCGTATGTTTATGAGCCCATTTTAATGATTATTTTTGCATTGGGTCGAATAAACCACTTTTAAAGGTACAAGAGTAATGTGAAAAGGAGACGATCCAAAATTGTATGTAGTCTGGGCCTGGTTTTGTACCAGTGATAAAATAAGATAAAAAAGAAAAATAAACCATTTTTGACTAATCAAATCCACGAACTCATCTTTATTTCATTGCAAAAAATATTTATTAACTCCACGTGACGAAATTATTCTACATAATGGCGGGCAGCAGACCAGAGGATTCATAATTTTTGACGTATGACGTTAGCTGTCAATATGCCTTCTCTATGCTTGAACAATGGCTCGAACTCAGAGTGAAGGACGCCATCTTGCAAGTGTTGCAAGTAGTACCTACCGAATAACTCGAAATTAATTTTATTTTAGCAAGTCATTTATTGCGATTTGTGAATTTATTATATTTTTAATGAACTTTCTGTATTTTTTGTTTTTCATGGTTTAGTGTACAAGATCAGGCCTTTATTTATTGAAGTTTTTTTAATGATATGCATGTAATTAACTTTCCAAGTAATTTTTTTATTAAATTAGATAGGTAACGTAAATAATTGGCTCTTCTTTAATTAAGTTACCACCTCAAATTAAGCTAAAAATTTGAGGGGGGGAGGGGGCTGACGCTCACATCTTCCCCCCACCATTTTTAAATCTAGGAAATGCATACTTTTTTTATTATAAAAAAATCAAGTTTCCAAAAATTATAAAGTGACTACCTCAAATTAAGCTGAAATTTTTTGGAGGAGAGGTTGGTGACTCCCCCAACTTTCCCCCCAAATTACTTTTTCGCTATTGTTAGTCCTGTTTGCCTGTTTGGCTGCATCTTCCGCAGCGCCGGAGATGTCACGATTCAAAATTAGGCCCAAAAATCAAATTAGATCTACTTAAGTTATTTATTTTTTATAATGTAGTTTAAAACACACACACACACACACACACACACACACACGTCCACACACACATATACATACACTTAAGACTTCGAGCGCTTACACATTAACCAATGAGACCACATAACCTTAAAATTTTTAGAGATTTAGAAAAATAATTTTAAAAAAGTAAGTACTTTATGAGAGCAATATTTAGTTTGGGGGGACGAATGAGAGTGTAGAACCCGTCCTCCCTTCAAATTTTCACCTTAATCTGAGACGGTAACTTTACAATTTTAGAAAAGGAGATGGTCCATTTTGGGCCTGATCTTGTACACTAAACCATGAAAAACCAAAAAATACAGAAAGTTCATTAAAAATATAATAAATTCACAAATCGCAATAAATGACTTGCTAAAATAAAATTAATTTCGAGTTATTCGCTAGGTACTACTTGCAACACTTGCAAGATGGCGTCCTTCACTCTGAGTTCGAGCCATTGTTCAAGCATACAGAAGGCATATTGACAGCTAACGTCATACGTCAAAAATTATGAATCCTCTGGTCTGCTGCCCGCCATTATGTAGAATAATTGCGTCACGTGGAGTTAATAAATAATTTTTGCACTGAAATATAGATGAGTTCGTGGATTTGATTAGTCAAAAATGGTTTATTTTTCTTTTTTATTTTATTTTATCACTGGTACAAAACCAGGCCCAGACTCCATACAATTTTGGACCGTCTCCTTTCCAACTACAAACTGCGTAAAAAATATTAATTTAATTAACTTAGCTGGTTTATTACAACATTAACATAAACAACTGTAATTAAATTAAGTAGGGTTTTTTATTTATTCATGAAAATAACCACTCCATAAATTAAGTTTAATGTGTGATTTATGGGAAAATTTTAGTAACTGGTATCATTGATCACGCAACATAGACACTAGACGAACGTGAAAAACATCGCCTGCACGCACACATGCTTGATATTGTTGCCGTGTTTTTTTTGTCTTCATTGTAGGGCGACGCTCAATCTACCTATTTATTGCATCATTGCCTGATGCATACAATAAAATTGAAGTACCTAATTGAACTACTTGAATCATCTAGATAAACAACATTCTTGATCTTCTTGAATACTTGCGTTTCAAGTTTTAACTCGATGTAAGAGAGGCAATAGACGTCCGATTTTTCTCGAATTCACTCGAATCGGACGTGTATTGTAAACAAAACAAAATTTATGGCACGAGTGCCTTCCGATCTTCAGACTATCGGAGAGAAAAATCGGACGTCTATTGCAGCTCTAACTAAGCAGATCTTATGCGATTCCTGTATTCAATTGAATTGTCTCTGTATTTGAAAGTTCAAATGAGTGCAGCGCGTGAAGATGTTTTAATCATATCTAGTCTTGAGAGGCGAGAAATATTGAGGCAACGAATCCTGCATGCAATAATCGCATATAATACTTATTCTGCGCGTAAACAGTTCCGTGTAATTGTTGAATTGTACGTTCTTAATTGCATTCAATGATTGCTCTTGCATGTGCAAAGAAAAAGAAAATGGCATTACGTACCTATTGTACCTAAATGAGCCCTGACGTGTGTGTGCAATTAAGTGCTGTTAATGCCAATCATCAGTTTTCCTTTCCTTAATAGTCTTCCAAATATAATTCCTTTATATCCATAACACGAAGTAAATAAAAAGAGAGTTAGTAATAATAACGAACATGTACATAATTATGTAATTCTAGCTACCTTAGAATCATACCAGTACCTTATATGAATTAATTCATATAGGTATATGAATATGGTAGGTACCAAGCTCACGAAAAAACCTTCGTTCTCATATTTCTACTCCTCGTTGTTTTCAATCGTACTCAATAAAGCATTTTGGTGTTTTTACACCTTACAGGCTCACAGCCTTTCAAATCTTTTAATTTCAACGTTCAGTCACGTTCAGTCTTCCTTCATTTAACTTTCTTCTTTCTATTATGTTTCCATCAGTATGAAGACATATCCAAATGTACGTTAATTCTCATGGAGTAAAGAAAAGGTGAAAGCTAGGCTACTCCTTAATACGTGGTAAAATTTACATATTATTCAACCACAAAATATAAATATTGTAGCGTAATAAAGTACCTGGTTGACCGAGCTTTGCTCGGTTGAAAATTATATTTAGTATGAATCGCAAGAAATACGAGGAATTCCGCCATCTATTCAGGAGTCAAATCATACAACTGTTCACTGAGCACAAAATTCATTTTACTTATGTTACGGCCAAAGGATCTCAACAGCGTGTTTCACAAAGTTGTACAGCGCCATCTAGTTTCATACTACTGAAATTTCAACACGTTACAAACAGTACCTCATAGAAGTTAACTGTGTGAGCGAATTAATTGCATTTTAAATAGGTACATACTTAATTAGATAAATTCATTGAACTTTCCTTCGTACTTTTCGCAGGCTTAGGCAGTCCCCGACTGAAATTTTTATTTGCGATAAAATGTATTGAATGTTTATGATAATTAAACAACATAAATAAATATACTTTTAGTTTAATGAGCAAGTTGTTAGGCGTACTTAAAATTTTATTGATTCTATTTACAACAATAGTAATTTCATCGATCTGACCATTATTTATTTAAAACTTTATTAAAATATATTATTAAATCGATAATAACAAAACTAACATTTATTTACAAATATTCTCGTAAATATCACAAACGCACGTTAAACTATCACTACGCGTCCTGCGAGGTCAAGCGAGATAATCGCACTGATTTTTAATTTTATTCAAACAGAAAATAGGTAGGTATAACGCAAAAATAGCGCTTCAACGTAAGTAGCCGAACAAAAATATATTCGAGCGCCATCTAGTTTCATACTACTGAAACAAACAAACCGTATCTCATAGAAGTTATCCTAATGTTTCATAGATGGCGTCAGTTCAACACGTTACAAACAGTACCTCATAGAAGTTCATAGATGGCGTCAGTATGATGTTTTTAAAATCTCTTTATCTCGGGAACCGAGCTTTTCTCGAACCTGGGACCTTGATAAATCGATTCCTTGAGCCGAAAACCCCCTAATCTGTTACTTTCATGAAAATCTTTGCAGCCGTTTCCGAGATCGTGAATATAAATAAATAAATATACAAGAATTGCTCGTTTAAAGATATTAGATTAAAGCAGTTATAGGTTGACCAGGAATATACAAAACCTCGCCATAAAGCAGTAAGCTCATGGAACTAATTTGTTTTACTGGCAGCACTTACTTTCTAAACGTCACTCGTAAATTGCTTGACAGGGAGTTGTTTGTCGTAGTTTTAATTACTTGCTTTGAGTGATCATTTTGTGCTAAAATGCCAAAAACTATTCATATGGAATAAACGTGGTTTTCTGTGTGCTAAAATAACATTTCCTTTAAAATAACATTTATTCCCTTAAAACATTTCCGACTTAGTTGTCGAAATGACGATAGTGACATGAGCGTTACTATAGTTACTGTTGTCTGTGCTGTTGCCATAAAAAAGGAAACTTCAACGCCCTCAATGCAGATTTTCTATATTCCTGGTCAGCCTATACTCAGTACAATGATCATCATTAGGTAATATTTCTTTTATCTTTTCCTTATCCTTGAAATACTATCGTAAGTTTTTAAATTCAAGGGATAAAGCATTTTTTGGATCTCATTACGACAATCAATCGACGTATACAAAAGTATACCTACGTTGATTTTAAAGATACTATTTGAGTCAGTACATAATTACCAAAATATAATTCTAATATTATAAATTATTAACGCTTAGAAGAGATACTTACTTAGATAGATAGAGGTACATGTATAAAGAAATAGGTAATATAGTAAGTACATAATATGTAGCGTATGATTTTTCACTTAACTCATTGCGTATTAAGTAATTATAACATTTTATTATGATATGGGTATCTAATTTTATAAAATAGCTTTACACAATTCATATATTATCGTGAGTATCATGATAGAACGTTATAACAGAATCTTAACATAACAAGAATCTTAACATAACAGAATCCTTAGTGTATGAATGAATAAATTAACTAGTAATTACTGAACTATTTACGTAATCTATACTATAATAAAACTGTAGGAGCACGTGTTCTGTACATTGAATATTTTTTTAAAATTTCGACTAAGGGGCACTTACATATCGAGATAGAACTCAAAATTATATTTTTTTTATTTATTGTCTGTCTGTCTGTCTGTCTGTCTGACCGATCATCACGCGTAAACCACTGGACGGATTTAATTGAAACTCAGTAAAGTTATTACTTATATACTGGTGTCTATTATAGGGTACTTTTTTTTTCGAATAATATTAAGGTTCCCTAGGGATAGGTGACTAAAGTTTGTATGGAAATTTTTTATAACGTCGTCCGATTTGCTTCAAACTTGCAACAAAGGGTTATCACTTAAATTAATAGAATACGTGTTTCTCAGTTTTTCGATATTTTGTTAGAAAAAGAAAAAAAACACAAATGAATGCGGAAATTTGTAATTTTTTAAGGTAACTTTCTGACTAAACTGAAAATGATTTTAACCCCATTTTTTTAAATTATTATAGTTAAATAAGTAATCTTTAATGTAAATTCAGTATTTTAAAAAAAAGCCAGGAAAGGGTGCAAAAATGGGGATAACGTTGGTACAATTAGAGGTACCTCCAGTGTTTATTCAAGTTGACTTAAGTGACAAAACAAAATCTATAGGGAGGTTAAGAAAGAGTACTAGAACAACAATCTAAAAAATAATTAAAATTAAAAAAGTTTGTCTGTTTGTACGCGCTAATCTCCGGTTCGGCTGAACGGATTTTTATGGGACTTTCACAGGAAGATAGCGGCGATTCCTGAGCAACATTTAGGCTATTTTTATCCCGGAATTCCCGCGGGATCAGGATTCGCACGGGAAAAAATCCTATGCGCGAAGTCGCGGACTTAAATTTTTATGGAACTTCCACTGGGAGATAGAGGAGGATCTGGAGCAACACTTAGGCCCGGCGCCCATTATCGGCATCGGCAAGGAAAGGGATCTTTCGGCATCCCTACATGCCAGCGCACACTGTCGGAAATTGGCATGGCCTTGGCATGCTGCAACATTCTTAGGGATGACGAGGCGTCCTTAAGCATGCCGCACCGAGTGCTGCTTCGGCGAAGGTGACGACGCGACGGTGGGCGACGGCGTACTGAAGGATCCCGAAGTATACCGAAGCATCCTCAAAGCTGCCGATTCAGTAGCCTTAAGCATACCGAAGATTTTTGTTACTACGATCATATATATCATGGAAATTTCTACTTTATTGCCATGAAGTTAATGTACCTATAATGCTTTTAATCACCTAAAATCCTTATCCTGACCGACGCCGATAATTGGCCCCGGGCCTTAGGCTACTTTTTATCCCGGAATTCTGGTGGAGTCAGGATTCACGTGGGAAAAACTCCTATGCGCGAAGTTGCGGACTTAGATTTATATGGGATTTTCACTAGGAGATAGAGAAGGTTCTGGAGCAACACATAGGGTACTTATTATCCCGGAATTCTGGCGGGATCAGGATTCACGAGGGAAAAACTCCTATGCGCGAAGGCCCGGGCTTGAATTTTTATGATACTTTTATTGCGAGGTAGAAGAGATTCTGGAGCGTATAGACTACTTTTTCTTCCGGACTTCCCGCGAGATCATGATTCACACGGGAAAAACCCCTATGCGCCAAATCGCAGGCTTAGATTTTTATGGGACTTTCACTGGGAGATATAGGAAGTTGTGAAGCAACGTACAGGCTTCGGTTTATCTCGGAATTCCCGCGGGATCAGGATTCACGCGGTAAAAACTCATACTCATAAGGTCGTGGGTTCAGATATTTATGGGACTTTCAGTGGGAGGTAGAGAAAGAAAAACTTTGTGACACACTGAGTTCCACGCGGGCGGAGCCGCGGGCACAGCTAGTATAAAATAATACATAATAACACAAATAAATAAGTACAAATTAATTTATACCAGTAATTGTATCAATAAATTGAGTTTTAAATAAAAATATCCGAAAAATATCCGTAGGATTTTATAAAAACAACATGAATTATTTTGTTCTACGTAATTCCAATTGTATCGATAATAATATTTTCGTTATTATTCTTTATATATTTTATTATTTTATTTTAGTTGATATGAAATTAGTTAATACGTTAATAGACGTGCAGTCAGACTGCTAGTTAACTTGAATACCCAAAACTGAGTCGCCGCGATTAAGGAATTGGCTTATCATACTAAAAACAATTTTTACAGTTCAATTTTGCTTGTAATCAAAATGTACCTACTTATGGCATTTTAAATTATAGCCGTCAATCTGCAATCTCAATCGCATGAGCAGAAATCTGGTATTTAGTATGGATATGAATAGTAAGGCCATTTTAACTCGGCTGATATGAACATAGCTACGAGTGGCTGCGCAGTTGTCGATTTTAAGGCCAAATTGGTGGTAGGAGGCGGGGAGTGCGGGCGGTAGGACAGTTAGCCAATACCATGGACGTAAATACGTCCATGGCCAATACGAAGTAGCGCATCACAAAACACTGTCATGGCCGCCGTGTTTTGATTGGTCAGTTACTGTACCTGCGCAAACATCTCGGAAAACGAAGTTCACATCAACCGAGTATAAATGACCTACTATAATTAAAACGAATTCCGTATCGGACGGTCAACGAAATGAAAATTAGGTCAAATCGAGATATTTTTTTACCCCTAGGTTTATTATATTACTTTATGTAATTATCATTGTTTATATATCAATAATTTTTTATTTACTCTTTGTTAAGGTGAGAAAAATAATTTCAACACCATAAAACAAAAATTTTTGTATCCAAGGGACATTTTTTTCCATAAGATTTTTAGTCATATTTAAATAGCATAGCAGAAAATAATTTCTGCTATGGTTAACAAACTTCACAACAACATTAAAAAAGTATACTTAGGTAAATTTTTACGAATCTAATTATTACATAAGACGTGTATTATTTATTAGATTATAGTAGTAGGTATCTTTTTTCCGAACGTAGAGCAAATGTTTTTTTATTTTATCTAAATAACTAATTTGAGTTTGATTTATGAATCTACAAAGTTTATCCTTTACATCACTACGTTGGACAAGTTTCTAGATTAGTAGGTAACATTAAAAATAAAATTTGGCCGGATTCCTCATGCAAAATCTGTTTAAAATTTAAATATACATTGTGTATTTATTACAAGGAAGATTTGTATTTGTAGAACCTGATAAAATTAATTAACGATCCCAAAGAAGTACAAAAAGGTCACAATAAAGTCCATTGATGACTTTAAATGAGAAGTCGATTTCAATCACCTGGTTATATATCCATACTACGTGACCCATCCGAGGGCGATGGGATCTTCCAAAATACCACGCTTGGTCACGCGGAAGAGCGGAGAGTCTTGGGTTTTTTCTCGTAGTCAATATGCCTCAGAGAAATGTCGTGTTTTTTCAAGGTATCAATTTTTTCCTGTTTACAAAATATGATTTAAAACCGTTTATAATACCACGTGAATACCCGGAGGGGAATAGGGGAGGGCTTGGCAAATACTACGGATGGTCCCTCAGGGAGGAAGGAGCCAAAAAATTAAATAAAATGGGTCACGTAGTACCTATGTGCACGTTTCATTCGTTTATTGTTGGACGTTGTAGAAAATGGACAGCATCGTTTTCCAAGTCATGCATAAAAATGTTTAAAATGACCCAAACCAGATGGAAAAGGATAAAGGGTGTTCTTCTAGTCTTAAATTCTTGAGCAAAGAACTTAGTGCTCTTTACGCATATGCGATCTGATTTTTGAGCTCGAGTGTGTAACGTAGTCACAAATTTGGCAGCAAAAAGCGGTGCCGTGACCATAGGCTTGGTGTTGCCTCAAATTATACTCCTTTGTAGTCGTGAAATTGCACTCAGTGCAACATAGATGTGCTTCGGCATGTACATTCATATGTACGCTAATGCCACGTAGGGTATCCGTATAAAACGGACACATATTGCATTGGAAATTGTCAGTTGATTGTAATTCCTCAGGAGGTGTTACGCTTGGCGTATCAAATGAAGCTATCGGATTTACCGAGTCCAAGCTCTGGAGTAGCAGGTTTTGTTCGCTGATATGGTTATGGTTTAAGACTTTTATTTCTCAAAAGAATTACAAATTCACTTACAGAGAAACAATACTTACTTACAATGTAAAAATAATTAATCCGTCAAGCGTAGCTTAGAACGAAAACAAACACAAAACAAAACTTTATCAGCAAGAAATATTAAACCACTTAATATTTATAAGTATAGTAAACGGAAATTTTTACTTTAATGCACAAGTACACAACATTTATGGGTACATTGAAACATAATACGGCAGAAAACTTCATAACAGAGGGTAGTTAGAGAAGAATAATTATATTAAATGCATTGCGAATATCAAGACTAAGGTTGCGGCCAAAATACAGCGGGCGACGGATCTTGAGCGGAAAGTTATGTGTTTTAACTAGCAGAGGTAAGTTATGTTATTTTCAATTAATTATTAATTGTTTATGTTGCATATTATTTTAACAAATTATATATGTGTGTCTGTGTGTTTCAGCGCGTTTTTTATGTGTACTTACTGTGAGTATACGTATGAATGTGAGTGTGCATGTATGCATGTGTTTTGTTTGCGTGCGTTTTTGTGGTATTCGTGCGTGCGTGTGTGTGTGTGTATGCGTGTGTGTGTGTGTGTGTGTTTGTGCATGTGTGCGTGTTATGCATGTGTGTGGCAATTAAGTATGTTTGTGTGTTAACTTGCGGGCACGTTTACGCCTTTTTAAATGATTGTATGGTTATATTGCATTAATTTTGTATTTCATTTAGTATGAATTTATATCTTTGAAAATATGTTCTTTTAGTAGTTTTTTATATATATTAAGGGATCTTACTTCTTTAATACTTTTGGGCAGGCTATTATATAGCCGTGCGCCTTCGAATAAAATGCTTTTTTTGCCGTAATTTGTTCTGGGTCTGATGAGACAAATGTTATTTGCTTGTCTTGTTATGCGTTTTGTAACCGAACTTTTTTTTGTAAATATTATATTTGAATGTACATCTTTAGTCAAAATTTTTCTGATAAGGAGGCAGGTATTATATTTATAGGTTTGCATTAGGTTCATAATCTTAGTTTCTTGATATAGTTTATTTGTAGGCGTTAAGTAGTCATACTGAAATAATGTTTTAATAATTTTGTTTTGGCTTCTTTGCAATGATTTTAAATTTGTTTTAGCTGCCGTGCCCCAGACTTCAATTAAATAATCCAACTGTGATTTTACTAATGAGTTGTAAATCATATACCGTACATGTTTAGGGAGACATCGCACTATGTTACGTAGTGCACCCGCCAATGATGTTAACTTTAATTGGATTGTTTTTATGTGTGTTTTCCATGTCAGTTGCTTGTCTAAAGTTAATCCTAGATATTTTTCGTTTTCAACAAGTTGTATACTTTCACCATTAATTGTTAAGGGATTGTATTTTCCGATTTTTTTATTTTTTGCAGTAAATATAATATAGTTTGTTTTAGATATATTAATTGTTAGTAGATTTGATTGCAGCCAGGAATTTATGAGGTCCAAATCATGTTGTGCGTCCATTATGATCGAGTCGATTGAGTTGCCGGAATAAAACAAATTTGTGTCGTCTGCATATAATGTGACATCTCCCTTAAGACCAATGTCATGGATGTTGTTAATGTAGATAAGGAACAAGAGTGGCCCTAATATTGATCCTTGTGGAACCCCGTAATTGATTAATTGGGGAGTACTTTGGTGTCCATCTATTTTAACAATTTGGTGTCTATTAGATAAGTATGATTTGAACATTTCAAAAGCTGTTTCTGCAATACCCTCGTCTTTTAATTTTAGTAAAAGTATTTCATGGCTCACTGTGTCGAATGCTTTTTTTAGGTCGATGAATATTCCTAGTGTTATTCTCTTTTTGTCAATATTATCTTTAATTCTTGTTACTAAATCAATCGTTGCGGTAAGTGTGCTTGATTTAGGCCGAAATCCGTACTGCTTTTCGTAAAGAAAGTTTTTTGCTGTAAGGAATTCACTGAGCCGATTGTGTAGTACCTTTTCAAAAATTTTTGATAGTATGGGTAGTACAGATATTGGCCTGTAGTTACCCGGGTCCATTTTATTTCCAGCTTTATGAATTGGACATACTTTTGCAACTTTTAAAGGGTCCGGGAAAAGGCCCTCATCTAAACATTTATTAATGCATCGAGTTAAATTCTCAGCAATAAGATCCTTAACACACTTTACCAACTTCGTACTAATCCCATCAATGCCAGAGCTTGTGTTCGAATCTAAATGGTTTATTATAGTTATGACTTCAGTTACTGTGGCAGGTTTGAATTTCAATAGGGTTTTTGTATTCTGTTGACAGATTGTTGCTGAAGAAGCAGTATTATTGTGTCTGTTTGTGATTTTACTTGCCAGTTTAGAGCCTATACTTGAAAAGAAAACATTAAATTGTTCACATATTTCCGTAGTATTAGTAACGATTCCATTGGGAGTACTTAATTTAGAGGGAATACATTTCGAAGTTGTTGTAATGTGAGCTAAGTTGTTTATTAGTTGCCACATTTTTAGTGGATTACTTTTACAATTTGCGAATGCGGTATGATAGTAATGATTTTTAGTCGACTGTATATTTAATTGGGCCAAGTTTCTCGACTGTTTAAAACGTTCTTTAAGGTTAGTATCATCCGGATTTTGCTTTAAACTATGCCAAAGTGTGTTTCTATTATTAATTGCTTCTATCAGGGTCTTATTAATCCAGTCTTTACTTGGAGGATTTAGTATTTTAGTTTTAAGAACTTTGTTTTTAGCAAGAGCTTGCATCAGAATTGATTCAAATGTATTATAACTAGTATCCAAATCTACTGAAGTTAGGTCTTTGACTGTATTATAAAAGCCGATATAATTGATTGCCTCATATTGTACTCGCTTTAGCCTTTGCGGTTTAATTCTTTTTATTTCAAAATAAATTTGTTTATGATGCGACAATGAACTGTCAATGACGCACATATGATAATTATTCTGTTTGAGATTTGTACAAACATGGTCCAAAATTGTGTTGGATGTATGGGTATGATGTGTACAGTATTTTTTATCGATTTTATTTAGTATTGTGTAACCATTTTCTTTAATTACCCTCTTATACTCTTTGATAGTGTTCTCTCTGCTTAATAAATTTAAATTTAGGTCCCCGAAAACAATAGCCCGCTTCCTTTTAGTTAAATGCGTGTCGAAGGTTTCAAGAAACCTTTTAACATTTGATGCAGGTTGTCTATATACGGCTCCAATATCCAAAGAAAGTTTGTCTATATGTACCCATAACAAGTGATTGCCATCCTCACATTGTTCATCTACAGCCTCGTGCCTCAAGTTGTTGTGTATATATATGGATACTCCACCTCCTCTTGAATTTTTTCTGTAGTTGTAATAGTGCGTATAATTCGGTATATTTAATCTTTGGGCTTCTATATCATTTTTTATCCATGTTTCAGTTAATATTATCACATGTAAGGTGGTTTTAAAGGTTTCTACCACACACCTGAACTCGTCCAGTTTTCCAGGCGTAACAATGCTGCGTACATTGGCGTATAGGAAGTGTATTGACTTAGATGATATTGTTACATCATTATAGCTACTTGTGATTTCATATGTGACTTTTTCGCTTTCATTGAGTTTATTATCTTGAAAATCTAGTTTTTTGGCTGATCGGTTATGATTTTAGGCGTTCCTTTCACGTATTTTATCCTTATGTTCGTTTCCCCGTTTTCTTGACGTTGTTGGAGTTCTTTTTTAAGATTAGTCATAAATTTTTGTTGGTATGGCGTCTGATCAGAGAAAATGCGAACACCGTCTTCGTTGAGATTTGATCTATTGCGTAGTAGGGTTTTGACTGGCTCCTGTGACTCAAAACAGATTTTCAGAGGTCGTGTTTTCTTACCTTCATATTTGCCTAGTCGTATTACCTTTTTAATTTCTGGACATTCTGGGTATATCCTTTTTATAATATTATATGCTTTACATTGATCAAGTTCGTGTCTTTCATTGACATTTGTACACATTTGCTCTGGAATACCTGTTATAATAATATTCTTACTTCGTTCTGCACGATCC
The DNA here is from genome assembly GCA_905404135.1 of Hesperia comma. Classification (NCBI taxonomy): domain Eukaryota; kingdom Metazoa; phylum Arthropoda; class Insecta; order Lepidoptera; family Hesperiidae; genus Hesperia; species Hesperia comma. Next base: position 15,727,754 of record FR990015.1, on the reverse strand, counting down.
TGTAGTTCATTTATAGCGTCGTCACATGTAGTCAGTAACGCTGGTGAAAATTGAGATGTCTTGCTATCAGATTTTAACTGCTTGATCTCGTTTTGGAGTGATGTTATCTTTTCTTCATTAGTTTTGACCGTATTATTTAAAGTTGCAATTTGTGTCTTGAGAAGCCCGTTTTCTGTTATGAGCTGTTCAGTTGTATTTTTCATATCTTTAAGTTGTTCGTTAATTGAGCTAATATTTTGTCCAATCGAAGTAATGTTTTCAATTTGACATTTATTTGTTTCTTTAATTATCTCAAGTATTTCTTTTTTAAACTCGCTAAACTCGAAAGCAAAATTGTTCTCTGGTGTTTTCCTTTTTCTCGTAGCAATATTTCTTGAGTCTGACTCCAGTGCGCTTAGTTTCGAAAGATCTGGATAAGAGCTACTGTTCCCTCCAGAGGGTGAGCCTTTTTTCGGAGATCGCATAACACTCATGGTAGTTTACGAAGTATTCCAAAAATCGCTCCGCTTATCGCTCTGTACGTTTGGACGCAGCCTTATCTTGCACAAAGAGATGCAGGCGCCGATAAGCGTTGACGAAGTGTAGCCGAAACACAGTGTATCTCGTTCTCGCCGCTGCCGAGTGGCGTACTCGTTGAGCCGATCGTAAACTTTGTCAACAGTAATTTGTCGTAACTGCACAAACACGTCACTTTGAAATTGCACAGTTTACGTATATAATAATAATGCTCAAAATCGTCTGCGGTTTATTTAAAAATTCTTGTAATTTGTAACACACGTCTGCTTTCTACGCTTGACGAACAACAACAATATACTCTTGGAGTATCTCGCTACTGTAAGGGAAGCGATTAGTATCGCTACCTTGTGCATCAGCTGTACCCCTTATCATAGCAGCATACTCGTAGAAGGAAGCGTAGGTGTAATTTTGTTCAGTGTTTAGATATTTTTGAATATCGTCGCGTAGCTCATCTAGTGTCATCGGCAAAACCGTAGAGCATTCAAAATATTGTTTGGTAAAAGCAGGTTCGACTTCATTAGGATCTTGCTCAAATTCAAAATCCATTTCGTTCATAGAATCGTAGTTATCAGCTGTATCGACAACAAAGTTAAGTCCGCTGCCTCCTTGGAATGGAATAACTGCACTATCGGGCTCATTGAGGTAGGACAATGTGATGCTGAGCTCACAATTGAACTGTTCGCTGATATCATATTGAAATTGTACGCTGTCATTAAAATCAAATTGCTCCTCTAGTGCATTAAGCTCCTCAGTGTTTAGTAGCTGATCCAATTTGTCAACGATACTTGTATTATCAGCATTTTCGACATTGAAATCATTATTTTGATCGTCGTTCCTATCACGACAGATATTTCCATCAGACGACCCTTGTTGGTCACAGTTATTTAACTGATAATTATTATTAGGTTCGTCATTGAAAAGTTCAGTGAATAAATCATTTTCTATTGGAGAACGCATGCGCATTTCGCTTAGTATATCGTTAATAGTAACTTTTGTGACATCACCGTTGAAATTGACACTCGTTTCATTGTAATTATCGTCATTTATATAATCATCGACAACAATGTCATAATCATCAAAGCTTTCGTCGGAATATTGTATGAAAGCATCACTGGGATCGTTAATGTCCACTGCAGTTATTTCTGAGAATGGAAGTCCCACGTCGAGTAGCATTGTGTTGTTGTCGCCGTGTGCCTTTATGTGATCAAATTTAATGGCATGTGCTTATAGCTTGTAGATAGCAATATGGGCGATATCCTGAGGAATACAAAAAATATCATAGTTAAAATTTATGCAATTCAGCTGGGGAAGTACCTACTTTCTTTACCACTAGCAATTCGCCCTTGCTTCGCTTCGATACCTGCCTCTTAGCCCCTTCGTTAGTAAGTCCCACATTAAAGATTATTATTTTATTTTGATTAGTGATCTGAATAGAATGAAACAATAAATCTTAAAGGAAACGTTCCACAATGAATTAGTGAGAGTTGCACATAAATCGAATTACAAATTAGGCCCTTCACACACTACGCGTTTTATTAGCTGCGCGACTTCATCGCAAACCACAGTTCGCTGATATTGATAGGCCGTTCTCACACAGCGCAATTTGCAAGCATCTAGGATCTTTTCGATGCGTCGCTCATGAGTCAATGCGCCATATACATATTTACCAAGTTCCGCACACGAAGCGACGTGTCTACGATGCGTGCCTGTCAGTGAACAGTGTCAGTTTCGGCGAACTGTGAATTGTGTTGGAGTCAAGTAGCTAATAAATACTATATTTCGACTATTTAATAATTTGAAATTTTCGCGTTGCGTCGCGTCCTGTACCTACTACAAGATGAATGTATGAGCCATATTAGACCAACAGCGATTGCTATTGTATAAGTGTATTCGGAATGTGTTTGTAAAAACCTACTTCGAAGAAATAAATAATTTGAATTTGTAATATAAAGAATTTGACAAGAGGTAGCAATCGCTAGCAAGCACTTAAAATTATAATATAGCAGTCGGTAAGCAGCCTGGGAAATTACTGGTAAAATTGACCTAAACTCCATGCGGTCTACATGAATTTGTAGGTATTTGAAGGATAGACCAGGTAGAACGTCTGTCAGTAGCTAACATTTTTTATTTTTTGTCTTTATTTGGGAAACAAACGATTAACAATATATAAAGCATTAAAACACAAAAATAACATACATAAAAATAGTGAGACCTTCACAGGTTGTTGGAGTAGAGTGAGAGAAGATGGTTTAAGTTGGTGTATTATGGGCTAAACGTATACAGAGGCGGACTAGACAAAGTGGGCACGTCCGCGCATAAATTTTCAAATAAAGAAGACAATGCAAAACAATAAAATTGTTTAAAGTGTAAAAGTATTATTTAATTTACTTAGGGCGCTGTAACCCGTCCCCGCCCGCCCCTGCATTATAAAGAACAGTCCAAATACAAAGATCCTTTGGCATCATGTTGAATACTTATGTGGTATGAACTTGATATACAATTGGAATTTTAAAACGCAAACTGTTAAAAATAAATTTGTCCGTCTGCCTGTCTGTTTGTCCGGGCTAATCTAGGGAGATAGAGTAGGTTGTGGAACAACATATAAGCTACATTTAATCCTAGAATTCCCTCGGGATCGAGATTCACGCGGGAAAATCTCCTAGGCGTGAACGAAGTCGCGGGCTCAGCTCGTATATACTAAAAATTATGTATCATATCACCCACGCAATAGTCCACAAAAAAATCATAGCTCTTTGTTAATATCGCATTGCAAAATTTTAATAAAAAATTTTACTTACCGTTAAGAAAGGAGTCATCAAAAATGAAATTTATTTGATTTTTAACACAATAAAACACTAAACACACTATGGAATTAAATTATCGGAAGATGTGATCTGTCCGGGAACATATCACTCACAGGAGACAAATCATTACTGAAGGTACAATTTAGATGGCGCATTGCGCGATGCAGTTTACAAATAAATGTAATATATTGTAGGTATATTATTAACCAGGAAGGGTGCCGGTGCAGGGGGGTTATTGATTGGAAATGAAATGTGATGAAAACCATCTTCCGGGTGGCAATTTGTGAAATTTCTGGTATCTACCAATTTGGTAGAAAATTCGTTAGTCATTAGATTATTACAGACATAGTTTGAATTACAAATAAAGACAAGGATTGTATGACTTATTTTCCACTACAACTGATTAGCGAAGATTTGTCTATCCTCGGGATTGAAAAAGCCTTGGGCATGCTCCCACTATGCTGATTCAGTATTTATTAGATAGAGCTTCTTCAGGTGCAGACGGAAACCAATCTGGCGGATTTTTTTGCGACGTCCTCCTCTTGTCACATTCTGCTCCAGCGCGTATTGGTGAAGGGGTTGAAGGGGTTATTGATCTGCCCAAGAATCAGATTTTTAATGAAAACCCCCTGAGCACTGTTAGATACAAAAAAAAAACTAAAAATAGCACCTGGGATCCACTGAATGTGCCTGCGAAGCACGAAAACGCTTAAGAAAATTTGCCATTAACAGTGCAGTCACCAACTCTGATGCAGATCGACCGAACACGCTAGCTACCATGTTATAATCGCTTCTATTACAACACTGTTAACAAAATATTATGAATCTATTAATTATTATGTAAGCGACCCCTGTAATCCAAAGGTGATCCAAGCGTGCTACGAGTTACACGATTATATAGAACATAAATAAGAAAATAAAACAAACGAATAAAATTATTAAGAATTTATTGTTTATTATAACAGTTATATACATATATAGTAGACACACCGTCTTGATAATGGTTTATTAATATTATTATGTATGACTAGGTGACCCGGCAGGAGCTGCTGCCCTGCAATATATTTTATTATAGTAGACGCCCTTGCTTCGCTTCGGGAAACTTTTTGCTCCACATTTATTAAATTTAAAATTTAATTTAATTACAAAAAGAATTTTTCAATTCGAACCAGTAATTGCTGATATTAGCGCGTTCAAACAAACTCTTCTTTGGACGAGGCCGCACTACGGTTAAACCGCCGCGGTTTCTACCGCGTAAATTTTGTAACTCAAGGAAAGCAATACAAGCGGCCGCACTTGCGGTTTCTGATAATGTATGCGAATCGCGCGGTTGCGCGGTTACCGCCGCGGTAAAAAACCGTGCTGCGGCCGCGCGCATTATTAGTATAGATACAGATTGTATTAAATTAAAGGACATACACATTTATCACATTCTTTCTAGCACAACGAACCTTATTTTTACATATTCTCATATTCTTTAAATTATAAGAAGCATAAATGCTTAACAAGTCGCTATGTAACCGCAGGTTTTAAATTACAATGTAGTTCTATATGTTCTAAAATTACAGTGACGTTGTTTTACATTCAAAATACTAATTATAACACAGTCTTTTCATAGGAAAATTCTGTTTTGTATGAAAAAGACTTGTGTTTTTTTAATCTATTTATGTATATTAGTCAAAGTCAGTGGCGTAATTATCCATTCATAGGTTAAGACCTGTCACAAAAAATATTAGGAATTTTAAATATAATCTAGTTTATTATATTAATTTATATGTTACTTCCAACGAAGAGTGTATAATATTGATTCATGCTGTATGTATGCATTTATGCTGTAAACGTAATAAGCTGTGAGTGAATAAGTTAAAATTAACTACTTACATAAAAGTATTATATAGACACGATAGCCTAGATAGAATTACTAACCAACCTCCATTGAAATAAATTTATCCAACTCTCTCACTCTTATACAGCTCTCAAACTTATAACACTGCGATTTGCGCTACTTTTGGGAGATCTAAGACTTAACAGACAGGCAATTTTCTTTATTCCGTGATCGAAAAGATGAACTCAATTCCTATTCCAAGGTCGGTAATATATATGAAGTTGTTGTCCTTAGTCCAGCATCATTTAAAAAGTTTTTAATCCTTATAACTAATGATACTCGTACCTTCCATTCGCGTTCGATTAGTCTAAAGTACCCAATGTTGTATTTAATGACTATTACACGTTAACACCAGCATAAATTAAGTTAGAGATATTTTGCGATGTTATGAATTTAATTACAAGGAAGTTATTAACTAACTTACTTATATCATTGTTAAGCTAAATGCGTGGTAAGAGAAGTTAAAGATAGAAAATCGACAATACACGATGAATGCTTGCTTGATTTTAATACTCTACTTATTTCATCTATATATTATATATAATATATAGATGAAATATATATTAATATATAATATATCGTTTATATTTCACAGGGATCAAGATATATGGTAAAGGTTCGTTCAAGACGCCATCTTAGCAGCGGCAGCGGCGGCCATGGCAGCGGCTTTCTTCTTGACAGCAAGCGCCGTTCGCTGCTTCGCTTGAATCTGCTTCTTTTGGCTCTTTGACAATTTACGCTTCTTTATCGCTTCATTAGCTGCAGCTGAGAACAATAATTTAAAGAAAATTATTTCTTAATATTTTCAAACAATGATTGTGGCTGTATTGGGACAGCCAGCAGTATCTCAGCCTGCCAGCAGCTATAAACAGCACCATCGAACAATATTGATATTGGTGAACTACCGTCGTAAACGTACGGACATTCACGAAGACTCTCTGGGCATACAACGTCAACGGTAGGTGCTCGTAAACTGCTATTTACGCATCGGCTCAGTCGAGCCGAGCGCTATTTTCGTGTTTTAATGTTATAGACATATCTAGTTTTTTCCAAAAGTTCAGAAACCCTTTTTTTCGAACTCGCTGGCAAATGTACAACGGACGAGCACTCATTTACTAAATAAAGAAGTATAAATAAACTAATCGGACCGATCCAACAAAATTATAGATATGTGAAGGTAAGCCGCGATATACACGTAGAATGAACTTAGAGACTTACGAATAATTTAGTAGGTACTAAGATTTATCTCTTCAAATAAATTACCAGTGGCAAGCGTGTGCCGTGTCGCAGCAGTTCGAGCTAACTCGCCGAGAGTATTGGCGAGCGCGATGCTGAGCCGCGAGCAGTCAGACCGCGCCGCCGAATGCGCGCGTAACGCCAATGTTGCAAACCTATGGTACAAAATTTCTACCATTAGTAGAAAATAAAAAAAGACCGGTGCTCACTATTTGCGCGCGCATATGTAAAGGTTCAAGGCATAGCCCAATGATCATATCAAAAATATTATAGTCCCAAGGGTGTGGGAATCTGTTGGTGTGGGTGATTTATGGAGTGCGCGCGCAGTCAAAACAAATAAACAACAGGTTTCCTAGAATTTACCAGACGTGGCGTGATTTATAAGGGGGAGGTAGCAGATAGGGTAGGATACGGTTATGTAGCCATGTTAAATTATTCGAGTGCGTTTTATTCATGAAGCTAATAAGTATAGAGAGGAGACGTTGTATGTATATATTTGTCTATGAAAGATCGCGTGACGATTTGTGGGGCGAGGGGGATAAAGAAATGGGCGGGATCTAACAAGATCCCGCCCATTATCGACTTTACTACGTAGTTCAACTATCCCACACTAGATGGATTCTAAATACGGCCCTGTGTTTTTGTTGTTGTAAGTAGTTGTCGATAGATGGCGCTGTTTACAAAATGATTATAAAAACTAGAAAAATAATAATATATTTTGGTGGTAAAAAATTCTTTAGGAATTAATGTAGGACGAATTTCAGTACGTATGATTATCAAGATATAGTAATTGTTAGCTCTAAACCTTCAGGTCCATTAAGTTGAATTCCCATTAAGTTGAATTCTCTGATACATACCTACCTATGCATTTTTATTTCCCCTGATACAAAGACTTAACGTCAAGTAGAAATTTATTTGGTGAGCGCCGTCAGTAGACTGACTTAAGGCCACGCCCACTGTGATGACGTCAGGACCTAGTTGAGTTACAGTGCACAGTTGCTTAGGCCGTCTCCTCTCTATATTTGCTTCATGGTTTTATTAATGGCCCCCCATGATTTTTGTCATTAGATCACTTTGTATTTTACCTGTTGTTATCTTATAAGGATACATAAAATTACCGAAATTGTATTTTGTTTAAGTAAGAGACAATTAAGGAGTAGACGAGTTACCCAATGGTATTTGGTCACCGCCGTCCATGTAAATCGAGGAGGGTTCGGGTAATAACTGACCAACTAATGTTCTTACACCATACGCTAATGGACTAATCATCCTAGTATAGGGTGGGTAAGGTGCGCTAACATTATAAAAGCCTTGTCGTGACTTCATGACATCTGTGGATAGAAATTCCATTTTTCTCAAAAAAATATATAAGACCTATGAAGATCTGAATGTAAGCATTTAAATTTAAAAATTAAAGTATTAAGCATATAAATGTCACTTGCTATAAACGGTGAAGGAAAACATCGTGAGGAACCCTACAAGCCGTAGAGATCGCAAAAATCAAAGGTGTGTGAAGTCCGCCAATCCGCACTTGGCCAGCGTGGTGGATTTTGGTCTTAACCTTCTGAACCTTCTCATTCTGAGAAGAGACCCGTGCTCAATAGTGGACCATGATGGGTTTAGATGATGATGATGAAGATCTGACCTTTTAAAATTCGAATCTGACACAATATATCTGCGTCATCAGTGATAGAACAGGTAGTAGGTACCCTAGGTAGGATAGGGGGTGGTACAGGGTGATTTATGTAGGAGGAAATGCGCGCGCAAAGTATCAGTTCGTATCTTGGCTCCTGAATTTGAGCTCAATCGATTAGTTATTGTCCTAGCTTGTTATAGCTCCATTTAGCACATACAGACCTCCGACCGCCCTTGGATTCTAGAAACTTCTATATTAGAACTTTTATATTGTATAAAAGATCTCATTTATTTTTTAATTGATTAAAATAATGTAACACAGATCATTGTTTGTACTTGACTATGATCCAATGAAAACCACTTCCGTAGCGGTGCGTGCGGGTGTGCGATGTTTGAGGCAGTCACCAGTCACTCAGCAACGGAGGAGTTTAAATTTGATATTTAACCGACTTCTAAAAATGAGGTGGTTCTCAAATCAACTTTTTTTTGTATGTTACCTCAGAAATTTCGACTGGGTGAACAGATTTTTATATTTCTTGTTTTATTCAAAAGCTGGTGAATTGAATTTGAGCGACACCTGGCGTGTAGTTTTTAAGTTATCTCTGCTTGTCGATTTTGAAGTCGGTTACTTTTTGTAAAGACTTATAGTAAGGTATACCTTACGATGAGTACCCACCTGCCAGCCAGGTCCTGGTGCTCAGTATCCAAGTCACAGGTAGGCACGGTCCCGTTCTTCTTCCCAGCGCTCATCTGCGACCAACGAGACTACTTGAAAATATTTATACTGGGCGTTGCCTCGCGTCTGCTTATCATCAATTCATAGATCGCTTTATAAACACAACAACCTGTATAACGTCATGGTTACCAAGTTGGGAAGCCATTAATTTAATTTAAAACACTAGTTAATCAGCCCTAGCTTCGCTTCGGGAAAACTGTCTCTAAGGTAGGTGTCTTACCCGCACCGAGCTAGCGAGTACCTACATACTAACTGTCGAAAGCTTTCTCGTTCAAGCAACTTACAAAAGATATGGCATTCCTTGTAAATAAAAGAGACGTAACTTTTTTATTTATGAGCTGATTGAAATAAATTAAACGGAACAAACACTAAGTGAGATGTGAAAATTACAACAATATATTATCAAAACCCACTCCCAAATCGGTTAAGTTAAGCCGTATGTTAGATTAGCGCATATAAAACCACAAATATATAGCCATTTAAAAAATCATTATTTTGGTTTCTATCTTCATAATGAACAACTTGTTCACTTCTAAACCTATAGATAGCTATATATTTTCACTTAAGCTTAAAGACTTTGCCAAGAACATCCTAGAACTAATTCCAAATTAACCCTTGTTTTTTGTTTCTTGTTTTTTGTTTTGTGTTTTTTGTTTATGAAATCAACCATTAATTACCTTGAATGTCTGCGGACAGATGCCGAACAAGTAGCGATCGATGGTCTGCTTGAGTTCGTCGGCGAACATGAGCGCGACTCCGTCATTCTGCCAACAAATACGAATGCATCATTCATTCACGCCGAATACAAAAAAAACAGTAAACACAGCACAGACAATAACAATAAAACACGGAGGACGGTCATTAAAAATAACAACAGTAAAAATCGACATAAAAGACATCAAAAGTGATCTCAACTTTCGTCGCTGCATCTAAAAGGATTTAATGGATGGCGGATGTGTTTAGTTTCATTTGATGTGAAATAACTTTGCAATAAAAACAGTCTGTCGTCCCTACGAGCTCAGACCAATAAACTATAGACGGAACGCCGGGAACAAAAGAGTGAAGCCAGCAAAAAGTCAGCCTAGCCTTGTAATAGGTACACACGGCGGCATTCACACCGAAACGACTTTTGTGTTCTAAATAATAAAAAATGAATGAGCTTTGTGTTCCAAAAAATAAAGTTTAAATTTGTTCTACTTCAAACTGTCAACATAGGGCATTCTATTGGTTTCGAGAAGGTAACATTAAAGTAGTTGATGACATAATTCCTAGCATTACTCGTACATAAAAAGTTCTTTTAATCGATAGTGATATTAAAAAGTTCAAAAATTTAAATAAAAATATTTTATTTTTCAACTTGAACTCTCGCAAATGCATTTTATTCACAATAACACCTTACTAAGTTTCTTATTTCTTGCGAAATAACATATTGTAATTAACCGCTTCATTATCTTGAAATTTAGTTTCATAAATTTCCTATTTTAATTTTGGGAAATAGTGAAAGTCCTCCAAACGACGAACAGTTTTCCACGACTTTTCATCTTGGTCGCTTCATGCATTTTCGGAAATAATTTTACAAAATAGAATCCCGAAAACATTCTGTAAATTAAATTTAAAAAACCCCCGACACAAGAAATAACATTTAAAAAGTAAAAAATAATAAAAGAAACTCAATCTTGAAGTACGTAAGTATTAATAATTAAAAAAATACGTCGCGTTGGGGGACTGCTCCTAACGATTGTCTCCGATTTTTTTTTCATAAGTATCACATGCCCACCTATTTAGTCTTTTACCGAAGACTTTCGGTTATGAGGTTACGTTAGTTAAAATTATTAAGGTTGGAGCGGTCCCCCAACGCGACGCGACTTACGTACTTCAAAATAGAGTTTCTTTTATTATTTTAATTTTTTATTTTATACTTTTTATAGGTAAGAACATTCTCGATTAAGTCATAAATATTCTCTTACATGCGCTTTCATTTGAGACCCCACACGAGTATATTTGCATACATACCTACGGCTATTCTTCCCCGATTTTACCCCCACAACTTTTAAACGGCTCAACCGATTTGCATCAAACATATTTTAAAACATGCGTCCGTAAGTTCCCTTTAATACAAAAGAAACTAAATTGAAATCCCTTCATCCATTCGGGAGCTATGATGCCACAAAGAGACAGAATGAAAATTCTTCCCCACTTTCAACCCCAACAACTTTTAAACGGCTCAACCGATTTTCATCAAACATAATTATCTAATCTCTAGACCTAGACCAATTTGAGCCAAGACTAGGTTTCTTACTTGCTATTTCTTAGTATTATATTTAATGTTATATAAGTATGACGGTCCATTGAACATTTTTATACGTCAGTGGACACAATAAAACGGCCATGTTTTACAAAAAAATTCTATATATCTATAGTATATGCGGTTCTAATAACTTTGATTTACCCTCGTATATACCTAATCGAAATCGCAACCAATTTAATTTGAAAATGACATCACGATACTTAAACGTCATGTTGGGATTCAATTGGGATTCATTTAAAGAGTTAAATAAATCGTATATGATTCATAAATTGCTCTACACTGATTGGAGCTGTACCTAATCCCTGCCAAATTCAATTAAGTCTGCCACTGGGAAGCTAATATTAACTACAAATTATCTATGAGTTAATGTCCTCACTTGAGATTATAATGTATTATTGGATATCGTGTAAATATTGCGGTACGGTAATGTGTCAGTCTGTTTGGCACGACGCACACGCAATGGATAGATCTGATAAATGAGTTCAATTTCGCATAGACTATAAGAAAATATTTAATCTAGATGAAAGCTCTTTTTTGGAACTTTTTCGATGCACTTTTACACACTTTTGAATATTTTTTCATCATCATCATCATCTCAACCCATCATGGCCCACTATTGAGCACAGGTCTCCTCTCATAATGAGAAGGTTAAGGCCATAGTCCACCCTGCTGGCCAAGTGCGGATTGGCGGACTTCACACACCTTTGAGTTTTTGCGAACTCTCCGGCATGCAGGTTTCTTCACGATGTTTTCCTTCACCATTTGTAGCAAGTGACATTTAATTTTTTTACTTTGCATTAAAATTTTAGCAAATATATCGATATTTCGCTCGAACAAATAAATGCGTTGGTATCGAAAAATTAATTTGATTAATAAAATTAGGTACTAACATTGCATTCATCATGTTAAAAGCTCCTTGATTGTAATTGAATATAGTAATATGATAATATGACCTGGCCCCAACTACATTCAAATTATCTATACGATTTTGGTCGGCGACAGTAGATAAGACCTGCAAGGCTATTCTGTAAGAAACAAATTCGATAACGAACCTCACTCAGGTGAGTTGTGTCACGTCGATTGCGAGCTTGATTGGCGCTGCCGTCGGTTTTAATTTTAACAGAACGCGATGTACTTACGTCAAAATCAAAATCTCACCGCGGATTCAACTATCGATATGTCAAAGATATCCTTACAGATATCTAATCATTACTACCTGGACAATACTAATATTAACTAACAGGACTAACTATCACTAACAGTCCCTGTCCTCACACTTATTAACAAACTAACCAACTAACATTCTAACACCATCTACTAATTGGACTAACCACTCTAGTCCCTAAATTGGGTCTTGTTCTAAGTTGGTCACAATTGCCATGGGCGGCAGCGGAAGGGTGGTGCTGCATGCTCGTTTGCTACCTTAATTCAATAAAAAAAAAGTTGATTTGAATGACACGCGGAGTTATGAGATTATTGCCAAAAATTAACTTAGGAAGGAAGTGACCATACAGACCGCTTTGGACGGGACTGCCTCGCTTTGAGGCTGTCGCGTGTCGGTCCCACAGCCCGCTATCCCCGACGAGAACCAAAACGTCCCGCTTTGGCGTACATAGCAAAGAAATATACTTAGGTACAGTGAGAGATAATTAATATAATAATATATTTTGATATTAACAGATAAACCTTACTAAGATGCGATCTAAATAATTTGATAAATATGACATCGATAGGTATTATAATCGGTACGTAGAGCTTCGTAGATCCGACTATAACAACCTCACACAACCTTATCCTTCAAACCCCTGTCATTTTTCTTCCTTATAGGTATTATATATAACAAATTATTTCTGTGGTTCATTTGTGGAACTCCTTGCCTTCCCATATACGACAGGTTCGAGAAAACAAACTCCCTGGAATAACTTTACGACAGCCGACAGCGTCATGATCTCAGACGTGTTTAATGCAGTTTTTGCACCATCATGGCTCAGGTGAGGGCGATTATTCCTGTGATTCACGTTATTGCTTGCGTAGCTGATAACCCCACCCGATAATCCCAACGGCGAAAACTGGCTGTGCGCCAACTTCGCGGATATTATTAAATAAATTGTATAAATCCTCTATGCTCTCAAAATATTTTAGCATAACGCCATCAACGAATTTGTTTCGGGTTTTGGGTTCTGTACCATAAAAGTTTGATTTTCTAAAGCAGGATCTTACAAATTCGCGTAACATGTGTATCCATTGATATTATTCGATTTCGGGGAACTACATAATTTCTGTATGCATATTTCAAGTTTTAGAAACAAATGAGTCACAAATCAACTGGAGAAAGGTCAACGTCACCCATGTACGTGCAGCAGTAACAAAAACGTCACCGACGCGTTGACTACAAAGGTATATCAAACACGAAAGAAACAAGTTGTGGCTCAAAGACGGTAAAGACCCTCGGTTGACGCAAGCAAGGTCAATTACTTATTACTGTTCAAAATTATTATTTTAAATTAATTATTTCCAGATACATTCATAGAATTCTCCCTTGCACATATTGACCGTGGCTTTTGCGTCCTTCCCCCTTAAATCAAATAGCACATTGATGTACCTATCAGAGCTTTACACATAGTGACTACGAGTATACCATCATCCCTAAATAGTTAATCTTTTAAAAAATTCAGAAGCATTCGTATAATAATATCAGAATTCAGATAGGATAATCCAAGGATTCATTACCATGAAGCAAATATAGAGAGGAGACGGCCTAAGCAACTGTGCACTGTGACTCAACTAGGTCCTGACGTCATCACAGTAGGCGTGGCCTAAAGTCAGTCTACCGTCGGCGCCCGTCCTGTACACAGCGTTATGGACGTTCACATTTTCAAAGAAAAGGATGAAGTGCTGTCTAGTGTCTACTCGACATTAGATGGCGACACTTTCCTTATATTTTGAGTACGTCCCTGTTATATCCTATATTTATTGACATCTAGTGTGATATAGTTAAACTACTTGAAGTAAAATGAATGTTTTGGTTCCAGAAGTCCCATTTCCGACGACAACTCACCGCGGAAATCAGACGGAACGGACATTTTCCTGTAACCTTGCCGCATACGATCTCTGCAGCCTTCAATCCAATAAACGCCAGAAGCGAATATAAAACGAATTAACTCAATATACGCTAGGGTTTAGAGCCGCTAGTCTACAAGGTTTAAGTAACAATATCGTGATTTCTACTTCAGGGGAAGTCTTTAACTCATTAATCTCCCACTACTGAGCAAGGGTCTCCTCATTACTGAGAAGGCCTGGAGCATACTCCACTGGTGGATTGGTTGTCCAACCTTTGTTTCCAAAGTTATAATGCCGCCCAAAAGCCTTCGACATAGCTTAACTAGTGACTAGTACTATCTACCGACAACAATCGGAACCGACGGCTTCACGTGCTCTCCAAAATACGGAGACGCTAAAGATTTTTTTCTACAAACGGTCTCTCATCCAATTATCGACCGCGCAAGCTGTAAGGGTTAACTTTGTTGGTCACTTATGACGGAACAGGCCTTCTAATTATAAAGCTTTTAGTCATAAAGTCATTGTAAAATCATTTTAACTCCTTTGTTTACATTCGACATCCGTTACACTGAGAACTGAGTATGAGTATAGGTATTCATGATATAGGGATATCACGTGGAGCACACACGTCACACTTTAGGGGGAAGGAGGGGACAGGTAGGTAAAGCGTGACAAGGGGAGTGGGATATAGTCCTACTTTTAATTAACCGACTATATAAATAATTATATAATCTTGCAGGATAGATAGTTAATAAACAAACAATGGATGCAATAATAAATGAGACATTTACCTACATTGTTTACATACTTATGTACCTACTTACTTAGTGCTAACTACAGCACAGGGAATCCTAGTGCGGGGGTGTGAATATGTGGTTATTAAAAAGCAATTTTGGCGCCAAATCTTGTTCATAGAGACGTGATCAGACGTGCAATCATAAAATAAATAATTGTAGATACAGGAATAAATAATAGCAATGAATTTAATGGCTCAATATTTTGTTAAATCGTAAAAGTTCGTTTTTATTTCATCTAATATCTGTAACGATATAATTTTGGGAACAGAAAGATGTCGTTAATATAATATGTAACTTCAGCCAATAGTTTATTCGGCCCAGTTTTGACAAGAAATATTTGACTTGCGTACTGAGATAACAAAATAAATACGAGTATTTGAATTAGTAACGGCTTGTTTACACTTTCTCCATTAAATCAAATACCTATGCGACCTAAGTCGAGTATAATTTTTTTTCAACAACGAAAGTAAGTAGGAAGTAAGTAGGTATATCTATGTGTCTCCTAAAACAGATAAAGAGACGATAAAAATTAATTAAATTTGAAAATAATCATAATAATATTGATGATTGATTTAATTGTTTCTTTTAAGCTATTGCATAGCTTTTATCGCGGGCCTTGGGCGCGGGGACCGAATGCAAAAATTTCGTAACGAAAATTTATTACACCCTACACACAGACATAGTTACTATGTCTATGCACCCACACATCGATAAATACCAGAACTTTTAACTGAGTTAACTAACTTTTACTTTATAACGGCTAAACCGATTTGGCTAATTTTAGTCTTGAAATATTCGTGGAAGTTCAGGGAAGGTTGCAGCGATGAGAAAATATGAAAAATTGCGAGGAAAATCATGAGGAAAATACTAAAAATGATTTCCCATACAAATCTTACCTGTCAAACATTTGATTTTCGCCCCGTCGGTTCGGTGTTTTAAGAATAATTACATGTAGATCTGGATTAAATAAGGCGTTGGAATCGACAACATGTATTCATAATAGTCGAATTATCGCGTATTTAGATTTAAAACATACAAAATAATAACATGACATAAAATAATGACACTATATTAATGACTTGAGGGTGATAGAGACAGTGCCATACAGGCAAGGCAAACTGTAAGGCACTGTCTCTGTCACCCACACGTCATTCACGCGCCAAAAGGTCGTTGTAGGACTTAAATGTCAAATGACAATTTTCTTTTTAAAAATAATTATTTTGTCAACTGAAATAGTTCTTATGCTTTTGTTCAGAATATTTAAATCTTCTTTGCACAAATTAAAGCATTATCCGTTTCTAATAAAGATTAAAATGTCTTGCACCTACATATAATGTGACGTTATGATGTAGGTACGTATTCTTAACAATTAGGCTTACGTCATTATTATGCGTCTCTTTCAGTGATATTGCCTATGAACTTTGATGTAACTTTTGATAACTAGGCAACTAAATGAAAACTGGTACACCACTTTCTTGGCCCACTGTAAAACAGTGAATATCTGTACTCGTATAATTTGTGTACAAAGTGTTTTAAATATGAATAAACAAAGTGCATTTATTAATGAAGAAAGTCACGAAAAAATTGTGAAAGAAAATGAGTTATTACTCTATATACATTCATTTTATTATTATTATCACTGTAGAGGACGGCGAGGGATCACAGGGATAATAGGAAATAGCCAGATAAGTAGAATAGGAAAATGTTGTATTTCGGTTCGGTTTTACAATGAGAATGTGTTCTTATGATATGTGACAGAATTTAAAGGTATAAAAAAAGAAATATAAAATTAAAGGAGGTTGGTTTGTCACAATCACAAATGCAGTATTATTTTTTGTTTTGTTAATTTATATATAATGATATGCAATAGCTTTACCGCGGCAGTCTCCGAGTGCCACACGTCTTTTTTTTTTGTTTCAAACTATCTCCATACCTTTATTTTTTATTTCAATGGGTTCAGCAGATTCTACGTGAAAAGATCAGAGTGCCATTAAGACAAAAGACATTTTAGTTAAATTTTCATTTAAAAACTGTCGAATGTACCTATGTGATACCATTCCTGAGTATAGTAAGGTCATTATAACACGGCTGATCTGAACTTCGTTTTACGAGATGTTTAACTAATGTAACTGACCAATCAAAACACGGTGGCCATGACATGACAGTGTTTTGTGTTGCGCTACTTCGTATTGGCCATGGGAGTTTTTACGTCCACGTTAACCGCCCGCACTCCCCGCCTACTACCACCATTTTGACCTTATAACACACACCATTTATATTTGGAAAGATTATAACACGCGGGTGGCAAATGGATCAAAGAATCACGCAAGAAAGGAAGAATTGCACGCGGTTGCTCATGTAACTAGCGGCGGCCCTGGTTGACTGAATACCTTAGGGACAGAAAAACTTGTGGCACACATACTTACTTAGTTGTCGTTTTTGGACGGTTTTATGGCGACTCTAGGATAAAACGGAACGACTATGCCAAACTTAACTTTGTTGTTGTCATAGCAACGTCGGTATAGTGCGAAATAATTTTGACTTTTTGAGCAAAGTCAGTCGCGTCTGTAAAATCCACCCCTAGGCGTGTATAATAACCCAGCTCCTCAGACGAACAAAGCAGACGAATGACAAAATAAAGTAGGAACTAGACATTGAAATAAACTTGGCAGTAGATCTAAGATACGTTTTTTACTTGAAAAATGTAAAAAATAAGATTTTACGCGTATGATTTTTTATCACACAAAAACAAATGTGTTTATATTATGTTGGTGTCTAAAACCTAGCACACTGGAGTATGCTTCTCAGCTGTATAATTTCGTAATCGGCGGGTCTCGGTATTTATTTTATGAAAATCACGCTTTCTTCGAGTCATAAAATAGTGTAACATTTAAATTTATTGCTCAAATACTATTATTACAATTAAAGATGTTTAGAAAAAGATTTCGAATGAATCAGACTGTGGAGTTACCCGTGGGTGTTGGTTGCGCAAATTATTATTGTAGGTATGTTTTGCCACTTTGGTTTTATAGGTTATTGAAGACGAATGGCAAAAGGGAGTTTCGTTTTGTCTGCCCGCCCGTATAGTATAGCTACAGTTTGCTCATAAATTGAGACATTCGTTTCAAGAGTCACATACAGCCGTTTGGATAATCATCATCGCATTCTCATATATGTACTTGACTGCTCCATGGCTGGGCTTAGGTTTGTGCTGTGTTGACGGAATTTATGTTCTCGTTTCCGCTTGCACCTATCAAAACGTTATGTAGTTATTCTCAGGTGTGCAGCTTTCCTCTTAATATTTTATTTTACCGAAACAACTCATAAGTACGTAGGTACTTAATTTGTGTTACTGTAAAGTCCACACAGTGTTTCTTAACGTACCGTTTAGATATTCTACGAGAAACCTGAAATTTAAAAATAATATTCATAATGTTTTTAAATCTCTGCGAGAAAGTGAAAGGCAAACAAAGCCCGGAATCGAACTATTAGTCATCTTCAGTATTTGCTACGAGCAGCTACGAGTACTCGATTATTCTCAGATTGGAGTCGGTATTGGTACACAAATTAAAGGATAATAATCTTAATCTCGTCTGTATTCTTGCGCGCATGAAAGAGATGGTAGTTACCTAAGTACCTATGTGTGGTCGGTCACAAATATGTACATAATAACATATAAGTGGTTGTAGGTATTCAATAGACTATTCACCTAAATGGGTATAAATCCTTTATAGATCGATGATGCAAATACTTTAAAAAAATACCTACTTATAATATTGTAGGAACAATTCCAAACTTTACATTGCTATACTTACAAAGTGAGCAGTAACAGACCATAGCATTTCAGCCTGACGCGCTCATTATACAAAGTTAGATTGATTTATGGACAAGTCAGTAACTTGTAAATATTTAAACTACTAGCGGCCCGCCCGCGGTTTCACCCGCGTGGATCCCGTTCTCGTGGGAATATACGCATGTATTATACATAAAAACCTTCCTCTTGAATCACTCTACCTATTACAAAAAACCGCATCAAAATCCGTTGCGTAATTTTAAAGATTTAAGCATACAGACAAACAGACAAATAGACAAACAGACAAACAAACAAACAGACGGACAAAAATAGCGACTTTGTTTTATACTATGTAGTGATACGTAGGTAGGTACGTAGCTGATTTGCTACACTGTAAATCAGTTAGTAATCGACATTTCTGTAAACGAAATTAATGTATTTCTAGAACGAAGCATTGTACATTTTACTACTTGACGCTGTTACGAGCGTATGAGCAGCAAAAGGCCATATAAGCACCGCCGCTAGCTGTATGGGCACCCGCGGGCAATATACCTAATAATGTTTTGCATCCCCCCCCCCCCTCGGCCTTCAATACCAACCTCACAGAGGTTTACGTCCATGCCACCCCGCCCTGGTCCACTTGCCGCTACTATGCGTGCTGCTCGCTTGCGGTTCACGCCTTGCACGCCCATTTACGGCAGCCCAATACCCGTCGGTAGAATACGACTGACTTTCGTCGCCCTTTGGTCAGCGCATTTACTTCACTTATTATTTTAGATTTGAGATGCGAAATTTGAAAAGATACGATCGTAACCGAACTTGACTCAAGCTTCCAAATAACACATTAATAAAATATGATACTTTTATTATTTCAACGTGCCAAAAATATGTTCCCAAAAGTCGTCATCAGCTTTTGATCTGTAGTCCATGTGCACTAAAAAGCTATGATATGCCCTTGGCCTTTACTAGGCACTTTTTGCCACCCTGAGCCCGTAGAGTCTACGAGCTCAGGGTGGCTACGGCGTAGAGCGACCATTCCCTTTGATTATTTAGTACCTAGTAGTATTAGTTTCAATCGTCTTTGGAGGATTGAAAACATTAATATTTATGATCACAACACATTTCCTACCGAACTGTTTCACTACGGGGTTGAGATATATATCAAGACGGAGGCTATGGCCATAACTTAACATAAGGAGAGTCATGTTATAATAAATCAAAATAGACATCAAAATAGACATGTTTTCCTTCGACTAAGCAATTATTTGTTATACGACTACAGTACGTACCACAAACTTATCTGGCCCGGTGGCCAAAATTGGAACTAATGCAAATGTTAGAATTAGAAAACGACAAAGACAGTAGCGCCCCACTTACCGGGTCAGATAAGTTTGTGGCACTGTACTAATAAAATTAAACATAGAGTAAAAATGTGGACGATACAAACATGAATAAAAATAATTAAAATATTAATTAGCGCAGAACTGCAGCTTTATTTTCCTGCGCAGGCAAAACATGCATGTGGGCGTCATCAATAAACCCGCGTTTATTTTGTACTAAACCCGCCAAAATGCTGTCGATTTTTAAAAGTCATAGCCATAGGTCTGTTTCCTATTAATTTAAATTATTACGTTGTTTATTTATTTTGAGAAAAGGACCAGAGAAGATAAACAGACGCTCAAACCGAAATAACGTCAATGTCGTGCTAACAATATAATTTTTACGTGACGTCGGTACTTTTATGTTACGCATAAGAATGTATTTTCATTTTAATGTGTGTAATTTATAGCAAAAAAATATGTGCGTGTACAAAAGTGTGTTTTACATGCGTTGTTTATAAATAATATGGATGGTTCCTAGGCCCTAGCCTAGGTGAACACAAATTACGAATTTACAAACATTTAAATATTTGTCAGGCACCCGTGTAATGTCTGCGCTTATTTAACAAACTACGAATGGACGAGCTCTCTGATGATAGGTATTAGGGTCTATTCACACATATCAGTGAAGTCACCGTTCCGTCACAGTGTCCGATCAGTTCAGTATCAGTGCTTCAGTGTTGCGTCAGTGATTCAATTCACACATATCAGTGGTCAGTTCACGGAGCTTCAGTGAACGTGTTCGTCGTCAAGTATCGAGATGGCGTTCAGTACTACGGAGCTAGCAATGATAGCTATTGCTTTGGACGATTATTATAATAAACAAATGCATAGAAAGTTAAATAAAACGTCAAATTTTATGATCTTAGTTTCATTTAATATGCTAGTTATTTAGGAAAAAATAATGCTTATGAGTAGCCCTTTCAAACGCTATTATAAAATACATGTAATTTTTCTATCACATTTGGCGGGTTCGATTCCCGGTTGAGGTAGGCGATTTTTAAAAAATCTGTGAATGCAGTACTACTTATTATTAAAAATAAAACGATGTCTTCTTTCAGTAAAATATCCTATCTTTAATATTTAAGGTACTTTCCATTCATGTGGCATAGCCGTGGGACGCCCGGTATAATCAAAGGCCTCAGGCCTCAGGAGAGTAAAATTAGGTAGGTATCATCGGTAGGTAGGTATCTACTAAATGGACTTAATGGTTACGCTATCTTGAGAATACAGAACAACGTAATTATATGTTACTAGCAAACCCGGCGAACTCCGTTTCGCCACAAGATGGCTTCGTTTTTTATAACTATCGTTTTTTTTATATGCGGCCGAGGCCCCTCAGGCATCGGGTCTGGTACGGGACACAAAGAAGGCCAAAAAGCCTACTAAGAAGAAGCGGCTTCCCAAAGTGCCGAAGACGGCGGCTGTCACCGTTACGGTGCCGGAGGGGTCTGACATCACCTATGCACAGGTGATGAAAACGGCCAAAGGCCGTATCAATCTTCCTGAGCTGGGCATCGGAGAGATCAGGCAGAAGAAAGCCCTCAATGGCGGCCTTCTTCTCGAAATAGCCGGGGAGAATTGCGCCGAGAAAGCCGATGCCCTCGCAGGAAAGATCCATGAAGTCGTCGCCGAGATGGGGGTTAAAGTGGCGAGACCCACTAAACAAGGGGAGATCAGGGTGATGGATCTTGATGATTCCGTCACCCAAGAAGAAGTGGCCGGTGCCATCGCCACCGCCTGCGGGTGCATAGCCAGTGACGTCAAAGTCGGGGAGATAAGAAGGACGCCCTCAAGCCTAGGGACGGCCTGGGTGCGCTGCCCCTTGACGGCCGTTCGCAAATTGGCCACCGCGAAGCGGCTCCTCGTGGGCTGGGTGTCAGCCCGGGTTCAGGTGCTTCCTGCTAGGCAGCTCCAATGTTTCCGGTGCCTGGAGAAGGGGCACGCGAGACATCAGTGCACAAGCCCAGTCGATAGGAGTGCTCTTTGCTACGTCTGCGGTCAGGCCGGTCATAAGGCTAACCAATGCGTAGCAGAGGCACCCAACTGCGCTCTGTGTGCTGGAGTTGGTCGAAAAGCCGACCACCGCTTGGGTGGACCGCGTTGCACACCTCCCAAGAGGAAGGACGGCAAAAAGGCACCGGCTGCCAGCTCAGTACGGGCAGATGGGCTTGCGCAAGCGACAGCTGGCGCATCGGCCCATCGCCCGTCCGAGGAAACGATGGAGGAGGTATAATTAATACCACTCCATTTAAAGTGCTACAGGGGAACCTGAATCACTGCAGGGTAGCACAAGATTTGCTCCTGCAGTGCCTCAAGGAGTATTCAGTCTCCTTGGCAGTTGTGGCAGAACCACACAGGATCCCTGACCATCCACGCTGGTTTGGGGATACCTCCTCCTTGGTGGCGATTTACTGGGCTGGTGTCGAAGGCGATCCTCCATGCACAAATCGGCACTCGGAGCAGGGCCTGGTTGCCGTAGACTGGGGTCCTCTAGCAGTATTGGGCTGCTATATATCCCCCAATTGCAGTCTCGAGGAGTACGGGGAGTACCTGGACCGAGTGGGAGCCTGCGTTCGCTCTTGTTTCCCTCGTCCGATACTCGTTCTCGGCGATTTTAATGCCCATTCAAGGGCTTGGGGGAACAAGAGAGACAACGCCAGAGGGGAAGCAGTTCTGGATTGGGCGGCAGAACTGAACCTACGCCTTCTGAACCGGGGCTCCGTCAGTACGTGCGTGCGCTGGCAGGGGGAGTCGATCGTGGACCTTTCATGGGCGACTCCCTCAGCCGAGCGCCTCGTGACTGGCTGGAAAGTGGCGGAAGAGCTGGTTACGTTATCCGACCACAGGCACATTATGTTTGACGTAGCCCTCCAGCTCACGGCTCAGGACAGCCGCCAGGCCGGAAGTTTCCACCGGCGTTGGGCATTAGGTCGTCTAAACCGAGACATGCTCGTCGCCGCTGCACATGTTGTGGACTGGTGTGAGTCCACTGGCGGCGAGTCGGTGTCGGACCTTGAGGACAGGGCTGCCCGACTCCGTGCGGACATGACGACCATCTGCGACGCGTCAATGCCGCAAGTCAGATCCGGTAGGAGGTTGCCGGCATACTGGTGGTCCGACCACATTGCACAGCTGCGCGAGAATTGCTTGCGATCCCGACGCAATTATACTCGCGCCCGCAGACGTCGGTCCACCAGCACCGAGGAGACGGAGGAGAGATACAGGGAGTACCGGGACGCGACTGTCTTGCTCCAGACCGCTATTGCGGAGAGTAAGTCCAGGAGCTGGTCGGGACTACTGGATGGTTTGGCCAGGGATCCATGGGGACGCCCATACAAGATGGTCATGAACAAGTTGCGCCCATGGGTCCCACCGCTGACCGAGACCCTTAGTCCCGATTTTGTGACGGCCGTCATGGGAAACCTGTTCCCTCTTACTCCGGATGACCCCTCTTTTCCACCGGGGCAGCATGCAGGGCACGATCCACCGAGCTTAGTAGCTTGGACGGAGGATCTGGCCGTCACTGAGACAGAGCTGGCACAGGCCGTGCGACGGTTAGCCGCCCGAAACACCGCTCCAGGCCCAGATGGAATTCCGGGTCGGGCTTGGGTGCTGGCGCTGACCGTCCTCGGAGAGAGACTGCAGCGCCTGTTTACTAGCTGTCTTCGTGCCGGTCATTTCCCATCAGATTGGCGACAAGCGAAGGTCGTGCTCCTGCACAAACCGGGCAGACCAAAGGACTCACCGTCAGCCTATAGGCCGATATGTCTGCTAAACGAGTCTGGCAAACTCTTCGAGCGGATAATCGCCGCTCGTATCAGCGGACATCTGGCGCACAACGGCCCGGATCTGTCCGACTGTCAGTACGGCTTCCGCAAGGAACGCTCGACAGTCGACGCTATCCTCCGCGTCCGAGCCATCGCAGAGCAGGCCGTATCCAGAGGCAGAGTAGTTTTGGCAGTGAGTCTTGACATTGTCAATGCCTTTAACTCTCTGCCCTGGAATGCGATAAGAGAGGCCCTAGTACACCACCGGGTGCCTCTCTATTTGCGAAACGTTGTGGCGTCCTACCTGTCGGACCGGAGCGTTAGTTATCCGGGTCGATACGGGAGTGTCCAAGAGAGACGTGTCGTGTGCGGGGTTCCGCAGGGGTCAGTCTTAGGACCGCTCCTGTGGAATCTCGCGTACGATTTCGTACTGCGGACGGAGCTGCCTCTCGGCATCAGCATAGTCTGCTACGCCGACGACACTCTCGTACTGGCTGAGGGTGAGTCCTTTGAGAGGACGATGAGGTTGGCTGAGTTTGGGGTGGCACACGTTGTCAGGAAAATACGCAGTATTGGCCTTCGCGTAGCGCCAAACAAAACTGAGGCGTTATGGTTCCACGGCCTAAGATCTAACGTGGAACCGCCCTGCATGTCGGTGCGTGTAGGTGACGCATTTGTTGAAGTGGGCCGGTACATGAAGTACCTCGGGCTGGTACTGGACAGCCGTTGGAGTTTCAACGAGCATTTTGACCGTCTCGTCCCCCGGATACACAAGGTAGCGGGTGCTCTGCACAAACTGCTGCCAAATCTCGGGGGACCGAGGGAAGAAGTCCGCCGCCTCTACGCGGGTATCGTGCGCTCTGTCGCGCTCTACGGCTCACCCGTATGGGCGCGCGATTTGTCGAGGCGTAGACGCCGCGTGGCCAAACTGAATGCCGCGCAGCGTACGATTTCCATCAGAGTGGCACGAGGATACCGGACGATTTCGTACGAGGCGGCCACAGTCCTGGCGCGGTTTCCCCCCCTGGACATCCTGGCGGATATGAATGCAGAGATCTTCTTTAAGATCCGCATTCTCCGCCAGAGGACGGACACCCAAGAGACGGTCAAAATGATTCGGAAGGATGCCAACCTGCGTGCCCTGAATCGCTGGCGTGAGCGACTACAGGAGCCGCGGGGCATTCGCCAACGTGCTGTCGGTGCCATAATGCCCAACTTCAGCGCATGGCTCAGGAGGAAGAAATGCGTCACCTACAGGTTGACACAGATACTCACCGGACATGGCTGCTTCGGTGAGTATCTGCACCGAATAGGCAGGGAAGCGTCAGCGCAGTGCCACCACTGCGGCGATGCTCAGGATTCCGCGCAGCACACGCTCGAACACTGTCCAGCGTGGCAGTCAGAGCGGCGGATCCTGATGCAGGAAGTGGGGCCAGACCTCTCCCCGGCTGCTGTCGTTGCGGCGATGGTCCGTTCGGGCGAAGCCTGGGACAGCGTGGTCACATTTTGCGACCACGTTATGACCGCGAAGGAGGAAGCCGAACGGGCCAGGGAACTCGCCGACCCAACCCGAAGACGGAGACACCGCAGAGGGCGCCGAGGTGGGCGCCGCGGTGGGCGTCGCGGTGGGCGCACATAGCGCCACCGCCTTGTCCCTGTGGCTCGGGACCAGAATACGAGCTTCGAAATAAACAAATGCATAGAAAGTTAAATAAAACGTCAAATTTTATGATCTTAGTTTCATTTAATATGCTAGTTATTTAGGAAAAAATAATGCTTATGAGTAGCCCTTTCAAACGCTATTATAAAATACATGTAATTTTTCTATCACATTTGGCGGGTTCGATTCCCGGTTGAGGTAGGCGATTTTTAAAAAATCTGTGAATGCAGTACTACTTATTATTAAAAATAAAACGATGTCTTCTTTCAGTAAAATATCCTATCTTTAATATTTAAGGTACTTTCCATTCATGTGGCATAGCCGTGGGACGCCCGGTATAATCAAAGGCCTCAGGCCTCAGGAGAGTAAAATTAGGTAGGTATCATCGGTAGGTAGGTATCTACTAAATGGACTTAATGGTTACGCTATCTTGAGAATACAGAACAACGTAATTATATGTTACTAGCAAACCCGGCGAACTCCGTTTCGCCACAAGATGGCTTCGTTTTTTATAACATTTCGTTTGGGGATTAAAGGATTTTTTTTTGTTTTATATTTGAAAAGGAATAAAATTTTGGTTTGTAGTACATGCTATGTATCAGAGATGGCGCTGTATGTGAAAAATGATTTTCCCTGTTTTCCTCCTTTTCTGTTAAAATTTTCCCTGAATTTTGTTTGCTACAAACCTCACAGAGCCCGAGACCTTTCCAACGAATGCACAATCGTGGAAATCGGTTCGTGCGTTCTGGAGTTATAGCGTCAGGAAGGAAAACCCGACTTATTTTTATAATAGGTATAGATATAGATATAGATATAGATTTGCATAAGTGCGCAAGAAAATAAATTGAATATTCTTCTATGATCTATCTGTCATTTATTAATTCATTTTTCTTATTAAACTCATTCAACATACATAACGGTAACATACATATCATTCTCAGTTTCCCCTTACCGAAGTAATTGTTGATTTATTTTCGTATTTTCCTATGCAGTTTGCATTGGAATTCGCAAATGAAAATGATGCCGGAGTTGCGTTCGATTTATTAATACCCGCCTTTAATGTACCTGCAAAATGCGGAACCAACTAACGTAGGTACGTAGCGTACGTAGTTGACTCACGAGAAATGTCTTCCTGAGGACTGATTCTGTGCGCCATTCACATTGTATATAAAGGTACTTATTACTCAAATTAATCTAATCAACAATCTATCTATTTTTTTGTCACCTCTATTTCATCTTTCTTAACTCCTTATTTTCTGTATTTAAGGTTGCCTGATGAGAACGGTGCTTGCGATTCTAATATTTCAGAGTTTTCAAAGTTTATAAATGAAAAAAAGAAGAGAAAAAATACTGGTTCTCAAACACATGACATACATGTCTTGTGTAAAATTTTTGACGTGACAACGTTACGTTTTATAATTCGATATCGGCTGCACGCACGAAAAACATGACGTTTATGTGCCGTTATCTGACGTCACGTCATGCGGCGTTATCGTAACGACGGCGACGCTCTGAGGCGTCCCATTTAAAGCTTGAAGTGCAAGCGAGATCGCGGAACGAGCGACAAAGAAGCACAATCGGCCTTTGTCAATGTAACTCTGACGTTTTGCTTTTGCTTTTTATCGAAATTATTTATAACCAGCCAGGTTTGTTTTGACTTGTTTGTGGCACATTGACATGACATAATATGCACAGACTAGCTAAAGATTAATGTTTCGTTATACGGTATGCAACGACTAGTCTTTTTGGTAAAATATTTACCTAATAAAGGTTTTTAACTGCAATATAACAGTAAATAAATTATAACTAAGTAGGTATTCAAAGATAGTTTAGGATGACTATTAATGATTATGCTACCATTCCATCAGTATTTTCTTAAGACGTTGTCACGTTCAACTATCGTCAGTAAACCGACTTTACAGACAACCAATTTTTTCATTGAATTTCAAGCATATAGCGGTCCTATAGTAGGCAATTTATTGGACCGAAGTTCCTTATCGCAGATAAAGGATGGAAGCTAAACAATGAGAAGTAAAAGATTATTACGTAAGGAAAATGGGAATATAATTATGCTATTGGATGAGCCCAGTCATAGTTCCGCGCTTATTGTTCAATCAGTTGTATTAGTTACAGCCAATCTGGAGGCTTAGTACTAGTTTTAATTAACATAACGCGCTCGCTACGTAAATGCGAGTTAGCTAAAATTTTGCATGGGGATGAGGGTAACCGCGTGTGAATTTTCCGCTAGAGGCGCTAGTGAAAAGTGAGGTCTGTCTGTCACTTTTCGCTTGTCTGAATGTCATTTGTCACTGTTTATGTATGGGCGGGCTTCGACAGCAAGACCTCACCTCGCCGGTGGCGCCAACTGGTGAGCACAAAAACGGCGACCCTCATTGGGAACATAGCAGAGTCACCTAGCTGACGTAAATGGCTCAGCTTCGATCCCATACAAATTTTAGCTATATCGCATTTACGTAGCGAGTGCGTTATGTCACGTAAAACTCGAACTAAGCCCCTTCTTGGCAGCTGATAGATCAGGTAAGTCAGCTGTCAGGTGAGTTATGTGAATGTCAGATGTTCAAGTGTATGGGTATGGGTGGATTGCATTGTAGAGATGGTTATTTCAAGCACGGTTAAAATGACATGATATTTAACAGTAACATTAACCGGTTGATTTCGGTCGGTTAAAATTTTTGATACCTACTGTCAATTGTATTCACAACTGAAATGAAGACATCTGAAGAGTGAAATTGCCACAACGAAAAACGAACTCCCTATAAAAATTTAATACTTATAACACTGGCAACTTTATTTTTTACCCTAACTAAGAGTTAAACTTAGTGCAACCAGCGAGCAGGAAAAGTTTTTTCTGCGAGCAACAATGACTATGTTCCAACCGAGTGTTCTACGATATTCGAGCATTTTATTATCCATTCAATAAAAACCTGCCCACTTACAATAGTAGATTGTATGACAAGGGTGCAAAGTAATATTTTTTCGGCGAGGGCGTTTTTTGAATCCAGAGCGAAGTGAGGGATTCTAGAGTAGAATCCCGAGCGTAGCGAGGGATTCTTTAGTAGAATCCCGAACGTAGCGAGGGATTCAAAGTACGTCGCCCGAGCCAAAAATATACTTGCACCCGAGTGATACACTCTACTTTTCATCACCCACTATGAGAAAATAATATTATATATATTATAATAGAAAATAATACGTAAAAATGCACGAAAACTTAATTTTAATTTGAAAACGAAATCTTAATTTGATTTCTTTTTTTATTATTCAGCTGGCGGGGCCCTCGCGTCGTACCAGACATTCTTTATTCAAACAATATTTGCATTCGATTTCTTTAGCGCAAAATACTAAAATGTTCTAAATTCAAAATAGGACGGAACAGATCTAGCCGGCAGGAAAAGTTGTATGAAAATTCATTCCCGCCCGCTGAATAGAAAACAGCAACTTTGGAACCCCGTAAGTCCGAACCAAGTCGTCTTTTTCGAATAGGTGTGATGAAAAATGTTTTGTTTTGTGCCAGTTTCTATGGCCTTGGTACTTTTAACCATAATGTGCGGTTGTCATCGTAATAATTTAAAATTTACGTCACTTTTTGGATCCAAGTCAAAAGACAGACCCACATTCTATATTTAAAATCTTAAAATACTCGTCGAACAATATTTTTAGAAGGTAGGTATTAGTATCTAAATGCTTTATTTCGTATTCGTTTCAAAAATATAATATTTTTTATAAAACGGTACAGTCATTCGGGGTAACTTTGATACATCATCGGCGTATTGTCTTAAAAAACATAAGAGATAAAAGTTATGAGTTAATCAGTGCCCTCTTGCTGGTTTTCATACTGTCAAATTGTAAAAAGTCTTTAAAAACGACAAAATATATTAAAAATTAGCAATTTTGTTGTGTGTCAAAGTTACCACCCCTATATGGGTAACTTTGACACCGATGATATTTATCAAAAAATCTTCTAAACTACGTTACTTATAACTTTGATGTAACATTTATTAATAAGGTGATAGCCTGTTTTATGATAAGACAACAAAAAAAAAGACGTGTGGCACTCGGACACTGCCGCGGTAAAGCTATTGCATATCATTATATATAAATTTACAAAACAAAAAATAATACTGCATTTGTGATAATAATAATAAAATGAATGTATATAGAGTAATAACTCATTTTCTTTCACAATTTTTTCGTGACTTTCTTCATTAATAAATGCACTTTGTTTATTCATATTTAAAACACTTTGTACACAAATTATACGAGTACAGATATTCACTGTTTTACAGTGGGCCAAGAAAGTGGTGTACCAGTTTTCATTTAGTTGCCTAGTTATCAAAAGTTACATCAATGTTCATAGGCAATATCACTGAAAGAGACGCATAATAATGACGTAAGCCTAATTGTTAAGAATACGTACATCATAACGACACATTATAGGTGCAAGACATTTTAATCTTTATTAGAAACGGATAATGAATTAAGGGGGATGCCCATCCCTCATAGAGAGATAGGCTCTAAATGCACAATAGAAAAATATGCTACATTGTTAGTATATGATAGTATGAATTGTTTTGTGAAAGATTATTAGGTACGAAACAAAGTTTGGGTGTAGAAGTTATGCGTATACTGTTCGACTTACATGCGTACAATTTTCCCCTATTTAAGAAGAGTTATTCTTGATTGGGAACTCTATTTTATAGCACCGTTACGCCTTACATGCTCACTATTATATGCAAGTGCTTGTTTTATTTGGTATATATCCCGCAAGAAATATAATTATTATTGTGTCATTTGGTATACGCCAAAACAGGAAATCTGTGTTTGACATTCTCAGACTGACAAATTGACAAACGTCAATAGCTTTCGAAGTCTTTACCATTACTACAAAAATCAATAATAAAATAAAATTGATCGATACAAGTCCAATTTGTATGTGTAGGATTAAATATATGTATGGTTTTTACATATTATATAATTTCAGTCAACCATTATATATTTAAAAAATTACAAGACAAGCAAACATTTTATTATTACTGAATTTTGTCTACGATAATATTTTATCCGGCAGAATGTTTTTATGATGGCAACAACTAACAATAATCAAAACTGACGTAAAAATATAAATATTTATTTATATCATTTCCATTACTTTTTATTGTACTGCAATGTTAGGCAAACTTCCTATATTGAGATATTATACGCACATATTATATTTTTTTAATCTTTTTTTTTCAACATAATTCAAATTCAAATTCAAATTATTTATTTCTTCGAAGTAGGTTTTTACAAACACTTTCCGAACGTCAAGCTACGCCATCGCTTCAACAAATCCCTACGGCGAGTGGTCTTGGAAGAAGATTTCATTTGAGTGCGTTTTAGAGCCAATACCGGGCATCCCCCTTTGTGCAAAGAAGATTTAAATATTCTGAACAAAAGCATAAGAACTATTTCAGTTGACAAAATAATTATTTTTAAAAAGAAAATTGTCATTTGACATTTAAGTCCTACAACGATCTTTTGGCGCGTGAATGACGTGTGGGTGACAGAGACAGTCTCTATCACCCTCAAGTCATTAATATAGTGTCATTATTTTATGTCATGTTATTATTTTGTATGTTTTAAATCTAAATACGCGATAATTCGACTATTATGAATACATGTTGTCGATTCCAACGCCTTATTTAATCCAGATCTACATGTAATTATTCTTAAAACACCGAACCGACGGGGCGAAAATCAAATGTTTGACAGGTAAGATTTGTATGGGAAATTAAAATTTTCATTTTTAGTATTTTCCTCGCAATTTTTCATATTTTCTCATCGCTGCAACCTTCCCTGAACTTCCACGAATATTTCAAGACTAAAATTAGCCAAATCGGTTTAGCCGTTATAAAGTAAAAGTTAGTTAACTCAGTTCAAAGTTCTGGTATTTATCGATGTGTGGGTGCACAGACATAGTAACTATGTCTGTGTGTGGGTGATGGGGGTGTAATAAATTTTCGTTACGAAATTTTTGCATTCGGTCCCCGCGCCCAAGGCCCGCGATAAAAGCTATGCAATAGCTTAAAAAAACTTTTCGGCAAAATCTTTAAACAATAAATCCTTTTTTCCACAAACATAAGCTCTTAAATATACTAACAATTACATATTGTCGTGTAATCTAGCATTTTTGTGCAGGTGCATTAATCTCAATATGACGCCCTAACGCCATTACAAGTGCCACAAAGTTATCTGACCCGGTGGCCAAAATTGGAATTAATGCAAATGTCATACTGTAGTCAGACAAATACAAAGACAGTAGCGCTTCCCTTACCGGGTCAGATAAGTTTGTGGCACCACACAATTGAATGTGCGCACTACTTCCCAATGGGATAAGAAAAAAAAGCATTTTTATGGTTTTTGTATAATAAAAGTTACTTTATATCTAAACATTACCTACTAGGATCCCTATATTCTAATCATTTTTATTGCACTATGAGGATGCAATCTGAGTCTCCACACATAAAATTAAACGACAACATCCTCTGTGTGCGACGAGAAAGAAAGAAAATCAAATAAACAAACAAACACACTTACGTAAGTATTTAAAATATTAGTAAGGATGTACTTTCATAAAAATTAATATCAGTCTTATTGTCACATACTTATTTAAATGGTTGAAGCTAAAAAGTTGATGGTGGTAGGTAGATAATAAATAAAACTGTAGGGCTTTTATAGCGATTAGAATTCAATCACAACAACAGATAGAGAAGGTGACGAATCTTCTCTCTGTTCTGTTCTGTCTTACCGAAGAATAGTTGGAAGCTCCATAGACGTAGAACAGTAACTAAGTATACAAGTATTTATGTATGTATTCATGCCTGCCCCCTTGCTCTATCTTTAATTGGTATCCATAGTTACCTATCGGTAACGACGAATTCAAACTTTGTCAACGATTAGATAATATTATCTTCTCGATTAGTTCTTCGACCATAGTCTTCGACAGCCCGATGGGTGAAGGGTTTAGCTTCACTGACGGACGCACGTCAAAAACAAAACAAAGTTATATTGCTCTTTGGAACGAAGTTTCTCATCTCACGGTTACGACGGAGGCTAGAAGAAAAATTGCGTAAGATTTTGTTCCGTCACACGCTTTATCAATTATGCCATGTCAGGTCAGATATTTCAGCTGTTAGGTGGTATGTCAGATAATATGTACATCAATAATGCATTGATTGTAGTGGCATAGAAAATATAATAAAAATGACGCGAGAATGATGAGTTAAAGTGCAAACATATAACTTCGTTCCAACCAAGTATTTCGCGACACTTACGAAAGTATTTTTAATAAGAAGCCAGTAAACAATTAAAAAATTCTAATTTCTTCGTCGAAGTTACTCAAACATTCGCTTAATTTGTAATTCCCACAAACACTTTTATTTGCTTTATGGTTTAATCAATGTTCCTGCGGCCGGCGGTCATCTAAATTCTGTAATACACTTCAACCATTCTTAAATATTAATGAATAATATTAGGTATAGAAATTTATTTATTTTGATCAAAATTAATTATAACGGCAATTAATTATTACCTATTTATTATTCAACATCTGTTTTAAGTGTACTGCAATACCTACTGACTACCTACACGTGTGGGTAACATCTAACTATTTTAGGTAGATGGATGTATATTTTTATAGATAGCTATTTAAGTGAAGTATTTAGGATACTTAACAAAAAATTATAATGTAATGAAATATGTATTAACGGACGGAGTTAATGCAGCGGTATAGTAAATAGGGTCATTAATTGAATTTTCTTTGATTTACCTTATTCGTAAACTTTATTTCAGGGACATCAGGATTATTGGTTCTATTATCGGATGTCTTCGCTCTGCTTTCATTGCACAAAAAAACTAACAAAGTCAACACAGATAA
Organism: Hesperia comma; assembly: GCA_905404135.1. Taxonomy (NCBI): domain Eukaryota; kingdom Metazoa; phylum Arthropoda; class Insecta; order Lepidoptera; family Hesperiidae; genus Hesperia; species Hesperia comma. Next base: position 15,694,239 of record FR990015.1, on the reverse strand, counting down.
CATTTGTACATTAGTTTTTATTCGCGCCATTATTGAAAACTTTTTAAAATTAAAGTTATCAAATTAATTACGAAAAAATTTTTAAAGTATAAAACGATTAACTATTAAATTAATTCACACTTCGTAAAAGTAGAGATATCAATTAAATTAGAAAAGATTTCTCAAATACAGATAGTTAAAAAGTTTTTCAGAAAACGCGGGAAATGCCTGTCAAACGGGCACGCTGACTCCAGAGTACTGGAGTATATTTGTAGGAACAGACAGCAAGACGCGTTTATTTTTAGATATTTTATCGCACGTGCGTTATTAACAGATTTGAATGCGTCAATAAAAGATGTTTGAAAAAATTAATAGCTCTCGCGTTTTGTTTTATCTGTATAAATTCGAATTACAATAAAAATGTGAACCTTGATGAATATTTTTTTATGAAAGTCGTACGACTTGGCAATCTTACATGGTTTTCTTTGGCTGCAATCAATAACGTCGATAACAGTAATAAAATATTTATTAAATGACTATTAATGATTAACTATTTAGCTTGTTAAAAGAGTGTAGGCTGCTACGTAGAAAAAGATAAGCCATTACCATTGAGATACTATGTACTAAGTACTCGTATTAACATAGTACCTCAATGGCCATTACATCCTTAAAGCGAAGTAGCTACGCTAATCATACAATGTAGGTACCTAACTAAATGAGAATTTAATATGTCCTGAGGGTCCTGAGGTTAATAATGGAATTAACACTCTAAAAAAAACAGAAAGGGTCCATTTGATAATAAGTGAGGTAAATTCTAACAGAAACCTGTGTACAATATGCTTATTTCAATTATAACTAATTACTTTTAGCTGTTTTCCAGCTAGCGATGTAAGGCAGAGGACTTTTTATTCGCAGTCTTACCCAAAAAATTAAGAATAAATAAGTAATTGAAAGGCGTACCTAATTGTCTGTCAAAAATTTATGTCTTCTAACGGTAGAATGAAAAGACATAATAATTAATATAAATTACGTATAGTAGGTACTTACTCATCAAGTTCTGGCGTGAGATAATTACGTTGGCAAGCATACCTTGAGTGAAAAGCAAAAGTTAGGCAGACAAGAAAAGGCGATGTCGTGTAAAAATAAATAAATAAATAAATAAATGTGTAAATGTGTAAATAAATAAATAAATGAGCGTCGCCCTTCAATGAAAACAAAACAAAACAAGGCAACATTATCAAGCATGTGTGCGTGCAGGCGATGTTTTTCACGTTCGTCTATTGTCACAATTTTCTGACACATTTTCGCGGATTCGATGTTCCATCTAGACATTAAAAACATCAAAGACCTACTATAGAGTGTTTCCTCGTTATTTAAGACGCCTGGAACGTATTTAAACATGCTGCTCCATTATTTGAAAGTCCCAATACTTTTTCAATGATACTTACCTATAATATTATTGAAATACTATTACTACTTACACACAAAGGTACACTAAGTACTTACTGTAACACTTCACTGATAAAAACAAACGAAAGGGTTATTTAAGTCTTTTCAAATACACACGTCAATTGTTTTTATAACTAAAAATAACAGATGACAGAATGGTAATTAGCTGTTATCACCCCATTGATCGCATTTGATGTTGTTTTCGAAGCTTTGCAAAAGTAATAGCTATACCTACATTTTAAAAGTTGGCAATCATTCGGAAACGCGATGATTGTTGAATAACAAAAGATAAATTCCCTGAGAGGTAACGCTAGTATAAATATAAAATATGTTATCTTTATTCGTAAACAGAAAAAAAGTTATCTTCACACTGCGCTAAATTTAGATTTTGTATTTGATATAAGTAAGTCCACCAGATTGTATTTTGCAGATTACTATTGAGAGTGATATTTAAAACAAAATCTGCCTAATTATTGACGTGATTTCGTCTTATACCTAATCTATTAATAATTATTATATTTTAGGGAATTAGTGTTATGCCAATAAATGCATTATTATTCTACTTTATATTTTATTAGTAAGTATAGAATAGGAGCATATTCCTCCATGAAAATATTTTTTTTACTCTTAGAATAATATTATAGTATAGAAACCAAGTCAGCGCAGCCACTTTGCACCAACTTCATTGGAGCCATTATGGCTCCAAACACCGTTCCGCTCCATAATTCAATATCAATGCACGCCGAAAAAAAAATTATGACGATTTGTGCTGTTAAATTTTGCCACAAAACTTCCGAAAAGAAATGTAATAACATCACTTTTCACAGGTTAGCTTCCAAAATATTTCATAGTATCTTGTATTAAAAAAATAGGAGCGAGCGCTTGTAGGTATGACTACTGTCATTCTATACTACTTATAATAAAATTATTCTAAGTTTTTACTTGTTTCTTAATTAAATACCTAATAAAAGGTTAAATAGTAAAAACATGAGTAAAAAGTAAAATTATTTAAAAATTCCTGTGATGGCTGGACTGATGTCTGGACTAAATTAAGCTAATGTAAATACGTTGAAAACATCCCAAGTGAATAATAGGAGAACGTTCAGATTTCAAAGAAACTCGAAATAACACCTCGCAGAGCCAATCACAAACGCTATTAAAATGTCAATGAAGTTTACGTAAGCTAAAAACGCTGTCAATGATTAAAAACTATTTTAAAAGCGTTGTAAATTTTGTCAATAATATATATTATGTTCGTTTTACGAAGCTTTAAATATCGCTGTTTGGGTATCGTGTTTTAAAGTAAGTAGGTATTTCTAGGTTTTTCTCGCGGCTTTGCCCTCCTGGGAGTCGAAAGCAACAACACTCAGTTAAGAGGGAGAGTTGAACCGCTTTTTTTTAAGTATCATATTTTCTAAATAAGGAGGCGTAGTGATTCAATTATAATAATAAACGATAGCTTATTTATTTAGGTTTACTTATGCGTATTTAAATTTTCCATATTATATTACTGAAAGATGTTATACACATTTTAATAAAAAACCGGCCAAGTGCGAGTCGGACTCGCGCACGAAGGGTTCCGTACCATTATGTATAAAAACGCCAAAAAAATCTGGTCTGTTTTATAAAAGCCTCACTTAAATATTTAATTGTTTTATTGTAGCCACATATTACGCCCAACGCCATCTCTTGGACCGAATGGTAACTAAACTTACGTCGAATGTATGGGCACCCACTTAAATATTTATTTTATTCTGTTTTTTAGTATTTGTTGTTGTAGCGGCAACAGAAATACATCATCTGTGAAAATTTCAACTGTGTAACTATTACGGTTCATGAGATACAGCCTGGTGACAGACGGACGGACGGACGGACGGACGGACGGACGGACGGACGGACGGACAGCGAAGTCTTTTACCAACGGTGAGCGTGGTACCCTGGAATTGAGGCGCTATGACAAGTGGGGTTTTCTTAGCGGAAAACGCGCAAATTTGTGTCTTCGTGGGGTTGAACTCGACTAAATTAAGTCGACCCCATTCCGAGACTTGCTCCAGAGAGTTCTCTACTTCAGACACAAGTTTGATTCTGCTATCCTCCACTTGTGACCGAGAGGCATTTGCAGGGCCTGTATAATAGGTATCTCCCGTGCTGTCATCCGCATAGCAATGAATGCCGTTTGCACGCTCAAGCATATCATTGATCATTGATATGCAGAATGAACAGAGTAGGAGACAGCACAGACCCTTGGGGAACACCAGCGTTTATGGTTTTCAAATCTGAGCAACAACCGTCGACAACGACCTTTATATGTCGCCCAGACAGAAAGCTGGCTACCCAACTGCATAACCTCTCAGGGAGACCGTAAGATGGTAACTTCGCGAGAAGAGCCCTGTGCCAGACCCGGTCGAAGGCCTTAGCGATATCTAGGCTGACTGCCAGTGCTTCCCCGTTGCTGGTTTTTGGTTTTGCCTTTATGACGTCACATCAATGCCTCTCGTGTTTTAGCTCACGTGACATACAGGTTAAAAATTTCGAATTTTAATATTATATATTAAAATAATTATGTGTTTTTATGACTCGAAATCAGAATATTAAAGTATATTTAGTTCTACATGAATTTTAATTTTTATCAAAGTTCATAGTTTATTTTTCATAGTACCCTAATAGGATTGGTCGCCAAATTCAAAACAGTAACATAAAATTTATAATTAAAATTTAAAGGGCCCTAGATTGGCCCTTGGAAAGAAAAGTTGAGGCCGCGGAAGTAATCTATGTTTATTATAAATAGTGAAACTGGGTATGAAAATTGATTTTTCATACATATAGCGAGAATATGGACTTATTCAAACCATTTTTGTAGTTTGCTTTGTCTGATAATAATAATTAGATGTAGGTAGTCGTTAATAAAAGACCGATGGAGATGGAATTTTCTCAGGTACTTCTAAATTTCTTTTGTCAAGAAAGAATCTATTTGGAATTTGTTAGGAATACAGATGTCGCAAAATAAATACAGAAAAACAAATCCTTGAATTTTCTGATCACGAACACGTTATAGAATGCGGCACGGGCGTTCGGATTTATAGCTCACGTTATATTATAATTATATTAGGTACAGTCTTGGATTGTTTACATTACACAGACCGCAAGTGAGTTGCTATTTATTATTGACTTAGAAATAGCAGAGGGTCATATGCAGTCAAACAGTCGCAAATAAACTTAAGTACCTTTAAGTATCAATGTTATCATTGCATGCTGTGAATATAGACGTACAACAAATCCTGAATTGTTATAGTAAATTGGTGTGTAATTTGTGGTGAAGGGTTCTGTAGCATCGAGTACTTATACCTAAATCAGGGATATTATATTTATATTAGAAGGGTCGAAAAAATTGTATAGTACCTGAAGGTATACTATACAGTACCTACTTTTAAAACAACACCTGTAAAAGTAAGCACTTGCCCACTGGCCTACTGATGACGAAAGAAGGTATTTTGAAATCACAATCAAACACTTCAGATTTATTTTAGATAGATATAAATATCCACAGATGAAGTTTTTAGTAGGAAAAATATTTACACGAATCAGTGAATTTTTTTAAGATTTAACTTTTCCATTATTATGAATCAGTTTAGTTGAAACAAGCGTCACAAAATTTAAAAAGATTTACTGACGAGTCATAAAATGGGCGTAAAATTTGTTTATATCGAGGGATTTACGGTATTCCCGTCACCGCTACCGGTTAACTAAACAATCTAAATACCTATGTCAGCGCGATAAATATTGGTAAACGTCGATAAAGTTTATGTTTTTCTATTTTTGATTTATGTACACCCCATGACGTGTTATTTAGAAAAACTGATCAAGCGCGAGTTGGATTCACGCGTAGTATTCCGTACACGGAATTGATAAGTATTCCGTGATTCCGTACCATGAATGTAAAATATCCCGTTAAATTGTTTTCTTCAACTTTTTCTTGATTGATGAATTTTTTGGTTATCATAAATTATGAATGGTTATCTGGATGTTAATAGAATCTGTATACTTTAGTTTCTTCTATTATACTTTGAAATAAACGGTAGTTGACCATTTCGGAACTATCACAAAAAGTCTGACCAGCTGCAATGTCATAATTAGTTTACGTAAGCCTGCAAAGAAGCTGATGAGGTAAACAGCTAAGTAATAACTAACTGTCTTACTAATAAACGCTGTATAAAGTTATTCAGTGTTTAAATTTTTTTGTCTCTTTCTTACCTTTGACTCAGAGAATCATATGACAGGGACAAATAATTTTAAACATGGCATAACTTTATACAGCGTTTATTAGGAAGGCATTGAGTATTTATGAAGATATCATTGCACGTGGGCCATGAAGTTCATGACGTGGGCACAGCGGCGGGCCTGCATCTAACACTACTGTGTCTACTATACGAGTACTACGAGTATTATAGCTGAAGAGTATGTTTTTTTGAACGGGCTAATCTCAGGATGTACGGGGGCGCATTCAAATTTTTTTTGTGTTGGGTAGTCCATTTATCTAGGAAGCCTTTGGGCTATAGTATATAACATCACGCATCACAAATAGGTGCGAGGCTGCGATGAAACACGTTGCAAAGGGAAAACATTTAAGTTTCCCGAGCAAAGCGATGATATCCACTATATTATATAAATACTGACTTATTTTTTTAAACCAATGGTATACAATAATACCACATGATGGTACGTGTAAATAGTCATTAACTTGGGTGGTCACTACCATCTGCCACATGGTAATTAATTACCTTCATAAAGTTCTCTCAACGCGTTTGTTGCGCGCATAAATTAGTAGAGAGACTATAATCATATAATGTGAGAAAAACCATACAAAATATACTTTGATAAATATAAAAATGATGGTAATATCTACATATTACCATCATTTTTATATTTTGTTGGTAAAGTCCTGAATGCTACTTTATTAAGTTGTACGGGTTACAGTATACGGCCCATACATTTGCTGCTTCAGCATTTTAATTTTAGCCTTTAGGGCCGCCACATACAGTCGGAATTCCGAAACGGAATCCCGAAACGAAATTTCGATTTGGAATTCCGTAAATGCACCACACACATACGTGGTTTTTCCGTTCGGAATGACATAGACAAACGGCGCATGTAGGCCACAGAGTAAGTACATTTTTATTGCAGTAGACCACAGATAAGTACATTTTTATTACAGTAGACCATAGATTTGGTATAACTATAGACTAGCTGACCCGGCAGACGTCGTTCTGCAACATATTCTTGAATATTCGCCCGCGCTGCTAATTACTTCTAACGACAATATCTCAAAATCTATCCATCTGACTGATATAGTGTAAAAGGCAACTTTGATCTGCATTAAATGCCTAAGCTAACTTTCATTTGGATAAGGATTAATATTGAACTACAGAAAATAGCTTTGAAAATAACGTAATGTTTTTAATCAAAATTTTAACATAAAAGTGGTTATTATAAGTCAACCGTAAGTAGAGACATGCTATTGCGGCCTTTTTTGTAGCATTTTTATAGATCTTGAATTCGCTAGTACATTACTGAACTATATTTGTGCTAGTTTATGGGGCGTTTGCGTGGAAAGCTCCCTGTTGGTGAAAATTCTTCCCACATATATCGCCGAATTTCTACTAATTTACATAAAATTATAATAAATTATATACCTAAACCTTCCCAAAGAATTACTCTTTCTATTGTTGAAAACCGTATAAAAATATGTTTCGTAGTTTTCGAGTTTATCGCGGTCAGACAGACAGACAGAAAACAGGACTTCTTTTTATAATATGTATAGATAGATTAGCAACTGAGTCACTTTAACCACACAATAAGGATAGTACAGAAGTTAAGCTCATGTATGTACCTCGATTTAGGTTACGCATGTGTGCGTTAGCCTTAGGGTTAACGACTCCGCAATGGTCTTGGATTGGATCTTGTTATTTAAATTATTGGTATGGATTAAACGAGAAAACAAAAAGGTGTATGATTAGAATCATTAAAATTTTATGTAGTAGGTAACTATTAGTCTAAATTGTGTTATCATTGTAAACTAAGATTACGGAATTCCTTAGATGAAAAATTCAATAAAACAGGTAATACAGGTTATCTGTAGAAATATAATTTTTATACGAAATGATAATCACATGTACTTACGTGCAATCGTTTTATTGTACGTACTTGTAGTGGAGGTACTTGGAGAGACAGATAGTACTAAAAATAGAAATGTTTACTTTTACGCATAGTGAATATTTGCAACTAACCCAGAGCGTTTCTGCGGCAGTTTCTATAATATGTGATATTTAAATTCGGTATTAAAACAATATAATTATATAATATAATAATATATAAAAATTATTAACACTCAGTAAATAATAATACTTTCATTTAATATATTTATTACAACTCGAAAGTAAATATACACTTTAAACTTACAAGGAACTTCCTACATCCTACGTTGACTTGTAATAAGTAACGAATCATTGAATGACAAGCAAGTAAGGACTTATTGTACCTCTCTATAGCAACAGAATGTCAAAAAAATTATAATGTGCATTTGTTAAATGTAATTTTTAGGGAGATTTCTAAATATTTGAGGCAATTTTAAGGAGTTTTGACATTGGTTTAGGCATAAATATTTTATGGAGTTGGTAACACTGGTCCTTGACTGTCATTCCGTACGGAAATTTCCGAATGTTTGTGGCGACTCGTACTAAATGTATGGAGCAGTTGCGTCCGAAATTCCGAACGGATTGTCTATGATTCGGAATTCCGAATCAGAGACAATTCCGTCAGGAAAAACTACCGTTTGTGTGTGACAGCAGAATTCCGCATGTATGTGGCCGCCCTTAGGGCGCATTCAAGTAGAACGCTGGTTACCGGCGCCAATCTGCCAGCGCTTATCGGCGCTTATCCGCGCAGGTAGTCGGCGGAGGTAATCTCTATACTTTGTTCCGAACCAGCGCCGATAAGCGCCGACAAGTTCCGACCTGTCACACGACCGAGGTTATGTCAACGGACCAGTACCGATAAGCGCTGGTAGATCGGCGCCGGTAACCAGCGTTCTACTTGAATGCGCCCTTAGGTACGCTAGCAGAAGAATCAGCAGTCTGTAGCGGGCACCTGGTATTATGTATAATTATTTTTTTGTTGACTTCCTTTACTTACAATACAAAAAACTGTGAGTACGAATGTCCATATTTGAAATTTCTCGAACAAATTCACAACCGTCATTTATTTTATAAACGACGTTTAAATGCCGTGGAAAATTAGAGTTCGTCAAATTCTAAAGGACATTGATATTGCAAAAATATCGTTTGAACCCAATGTAAGTTTACGTAATATTAGATAAGTAAGAACCACTGTAGTGTGGTGTCTTCAAATTAAGAATGAGTAGGTATGCTTTTACTAGGACTGCATTACCACTTACCATCAGTTGAAATTTTAGTCAAGAATATACTGACAAATGCTTAGTTAATAAAAATACATTGTCCTAATACATTAAACGTAGGCATGGTTATCCTACAGTAGGTACATCTGGACCATGTCTGTCTGGACGAAGCTGTCACATAAAAGTAGAAATAAGAGCAAATGGTGAATTAATAATTCAGAATTATTTATCTGTGTTTATTCATTTCCGCAGCTGAAGTGCTAAGTACATGGATAATTGATTATTGCTTTGATATGTATAACGATCTTATATCATTGCTGATTTCATTTTGTGAATAAGATTTAAAAAATACAGAGATATTTGTTTTAATGGCAGCTACTTGATTTCATACTAATGCTATCTGACTTACAGGACCACCGTTAGAGGGCGTGCAAGGCTTGCAGCACGTCAGGGGGCGCACAATACATTATTTCAATAAAAGTAATCTTGGTACCTACTCGAAGCGACGACGGGTGGTACGAAAAGGTATTGCACATACATCATGCAGCTGCGGCTTTGCTTTCTCATTCTCTAGAAACTCAAAGATACCGCTTATATATATATATAATCTATGATAAGAACTTTAGTACGCAAATGCCAAGTTTTAACTTTGGAAGTATAATTTTGCCACCCCATTGTCTACCTATTTATCTGTATAAATCAGCTATACTCAACCTGCGGCCCACCGGGCCCTTTAGATTGGTCACCAGAATTCTAATATTTGTTTTAAATCATTTTAAATTCGCTAATATCAGAGACCGTAGAAGTAAATTTTTAAAAACCTAATTTTTACTAATATTTATAAATATATAAAAATATAAAATAAATTTAAAAATAAAACAATATTGAAAAAATAAATTTTACTTCATTATACCTACCTAAATATTTTTTACTTGCGGCCCGAGATCGCTCGGCTAAAATATGTTTGAGGCCCCTATGAAAAAAAGGTTGAGAATCGCTGGTATGGATAAATAGAATAGTCTATTCATAAACCATATTTCAAACCATTCATATCTAATTCCATATCTACTGGTTAGTAAAATAAATTACTGAAAAAGTACAAATAAAATAAAAACTAGGCACAAATAAAAACTTGAAAAGACTCAATTGTTTGAAGAAAGTAGAATGAAAATTTACATCAGAGCTCAGAGGCGTAGCTACCGTATCTGCCGTCAATTATACGGGGCCCCCAGCCCGCGAGGGCCCCTAGCAGCAGTATTTCAATACTGTTATACGTTTAATGATCCTACAATATTTTCATAGAGAATACACATCGAAATCCGTGTCGATTTATCTTGAAATCCAATCTCTTATGCGGAGGTTACTACCACTATTTTTCAAATTATAAAAACTGTAGGTATCAATGGAAATGTCACTCTACTTACTGCATCGAATTAAAAGTCGAAGTGTACACCCTACCCACGGAACACAGAGACATACCAGCTGTGTTCCGTGACCCTACCCATTCTATTTCGCAAGAATTAGGTAGTTATCATTATGACTGCCGATTCCGATTCAAACTTTTCGCATTACTTTTCAAATTATTGACTACCCTGTAAGTCCTTTTTAGTAATGGCTCTACCTTGCGAAGCTAGGAGTCCCAGGTTCAATCCCGACCGGGCCGATATTATTCTCTGTGTTAAGTATCATGTCACCCGCGTCGCTGAGAATAAAATTTACTACTTAAACTCGCCGCCTCACTTTTGAAATTATTATGCACTTAATGTAAAACATAATATTTATTTACATTTGTAGAGCAGTTGATAACATTTTGAATGTCAGAATTTGAACGTCTGGTCTGGAACATAACGAATGTTGTTGATGTAACGAAGTAAGACATTCTGTAATTGGACACCTTCCAACAGTACAAGCACCGATATTTTAACTCAATATAATTTTCCTTCTCGCTTCGTCAGGAAATGGATGATGACAGAATTGTCATAGTTGTAAATGAATTTCTTACAATATTATCCAAGAAATCGGATGTCCGTGCTCTGAAGATTCATAGTTTTTTTATGTATTTAAATAGCTATTAAACGTTCATACGCCCTGTGTGGGCCGTGAATTGCGCACCTCGTCCGTTACAAGCGTCATTTCTTTTACAGATAAATTCACATAAAATCGCTCCAATTTGTAGCGCAATTTCGTGGTCTTCTAAGGTCGTTTGTGCATACACATGCATTTTTTAATTATTCACGCTAAGCACACAGTTGTTTGAAGCGCAGTGCCAATGGCAATACACAGTGTAAACCTTACCAAATACGCTAATCGAGGCTAAGAGATTCCTATTCCTAGTCATACCTACTTAAGTGTAAGTAAATACAATGCATGTTGTGTTTCAATTCAAAGCACGACATGTGCCACTGCTAAATGGGCAGTTATACCTACTAGTTTAATGGGCTATACCTACCACCCATGACTACATCACCACTTACCAAACCTACCATATCTCTCATCATCATCAAGCATTAATGTATAAGGAACTAGCTGACCCGGCAGACGTCGTCCTGCAACATATATTATTAAGTAGATCTCTATCTCGCTTCGCTTCGGGAAACTTGTTGCTTCGCTCCTTTTTGTCGTAGCGTAATTTTAATCTTATAGCCTTCCTCAATAAATGGAGTTATCAAAATAAAAATAATTACAAAACACCTTAAATAAATATAATTTTTTTATACTCCGACTTTTAATTCGATTCAGTAAAATGACATTTCCAGTGTTACCGTTTTTTATTATCACAAAAATAGTGATGTAACCTGTACTCAAATGATTCGAGATCATAAAAATATTAATCGGATTATAATCGTTTCGCATAATTTAGTAAATCGCTAAAATACTGTACGAAGTTATTACAGGATCAATAACTACATATAAAAATATGATTAATATTAATCATCCCCTAGATTTTTAATTGTTAAGCGCTTTTAGTACATGTATGTATGTACTAAAAGCATGCATGCACCGGTGTTTAATATTTTTCGTTTACTGTATATTTTTTTATTAATAACCTTTACGTATTGTTCTCTGATTTTTAATAAAGTTTTATTAACGCACATTATAATATACATATTGAAAAAAAAGAATAATCGAATAATCAAAACATCGTTCGTTAATCGTGTGAGTAATCATTATTATTGAAAAGCTGGCAACATTATTTCGAAAAGTGAAAAGTGACATTAGCGTACGTCATTTTACTGAATCGAATTAAAAGTCGGAGTATACCTAATATCCCATCCCAACGTCCGCCACTGATAGCCGTTGGTACAAAAAATAATGCACTGTTCTAACGGCCACCACTGGGACCTGTTTGTGGTGGCCTGAGAATTTGCTTTATATTATTAGATTTATTAGTATAGACAAAAAACCGGCTAGGCCCGGGGAAGTCAATATTATTTCGATAAAAATAACAAAAACAAACTCGGACAAGTTATGATTATGATTCAGAGAATTCAATTCTTAAAATAAACTGAAATCGCAATAAAATTGCTGTCTGTACCAAAATAACTATTATGAGTCGAAGTCGAACGCTATACAACAATTGATTCAGATCCATGGTGTGAATTAGTGAATATTTTCGTATTATTTATTCCGGGGTTCCGTCTTTCGTCATTACAACTCACTGTTGGGCTCGAATGTCTTCAGTTGCGTAGCTAGGAAGCTGCGCGGTCTGTCCCGGGACTCGCAGCATAGAGAAGATATCCTACGTAGTAGGTACGTAAACAAAACCCTACAAAACCGTATAAAAATGGAAGAGTCAAGAGTTAGGTAATTTGTAGATTGTAGATATTGTCTGTCTATGTCTGTCTGCTTCATAGTTGTGTGGATAGGGGAGGGGGGGGGGGGGTGGTTACGGGCGTTAATTTAAGGGAGACACTGCATTATGTACTTACGGAAGAACAACCGTTTGAAAATCTTTTAAATTAAAAACCCATAGTGGATAAGATGGAAAGTCACCCAAAAACAACGTCAACAGTAAAATTATCACCGATGCGTTGTCCATCAAGATTTCAAGATGAAAGGAAATAAGTACCTACCTATTAAAAAAAAAGACATTAAAATCGATAAGAGGGGTAACTCAAAAATAGCCGTCAGACGTCGCTGTGGCTGTCGAATACAAAAGTTATGATGTACGTAAATAAAACACTCCTCTTTTAAAGTTGTTTAGTAATATCTATAGAAAAAGCATGGGCTCTCAAGCTTCAATCCGGTTCACAACAAATACTTTGGCGTGTGACTCATGATTGTGGTATAAGGCCAGCCCAACTTCACATAAAAATAATAACACCCTAGGCGAAACCAAGTAGGGATAGGGCTAGTTACTAGGCTCATGTATCATGTATCTCCGACATGGTAGCGTTACGCTTCTAGTACTACTACTAGCGACATCTAGAGATGGTTAGTAAAGACATGGTTCACGTAATGGGTCTGGGAAACTATTGGGACGTTTTGGTATCAGATAGAAACCCAACATTCTTTAATTACAGATAAAATTATACATGCTGACACACTCATACACTATGTCGCGGGTGAATAGGAAACAACACCCCTGGCTTGAGTAGAAACATTTATCTTTCAAAGCTATACTCTGAGCGGCAATCCGGAACCCTTTACTCTGTATTCAGAGCCCTAAGTTACAATGTTATTGGGTTGTGAGTTGTGACTAATAATTTTGGATTCGGGATAGAAAAAATAGTAAGCAGGTACATTTATGTGTCACTTGCTACAAATGGCGAAGGAAAACTTCGTGAGGAAACCTGCATGCCGGAGAGTTCGCAAAACTCAAAAGTGTGTGAGGTCCGCCAATCCGCACTTGGCCAGCGTGGTGGACTACGGCCTTAACCCTCTCATTCTGAGAAGAAACCCGTGTTTAATAGTGAGCCGTGATTTGTTGAGAATATTACCTACTCAATTTCAAAAAATAAACCAACCAATAATAGTTGTAAGTTCTTGTTTATTTTATCCAGTTATACTCAGACTTTTAATGCTTTTAATTCGATTCAGTAAAATGACGTATGCTAATGTCACTTTTCAAAATAATGTTGCCAGCTTTTCAATAATAGTGATTACTCACACGATTAACGATGTTTTGATTATTCGATTTTTCTTTTCTCATTATTTAGGTATGTCTATTACATATTTTGTGTTAATAAAATATAAGTAAAATCAGAGAACAATACGGAAAAGTTATTGGTTTAAAATTATATAGTATACCTACGTAAAATATTAAACATCGGTGTATGATTGCTTTTAGTACATATACATTCACTAAAAGCGCCTAACAATCTAGGGGAAACTTGATAAACAATATTTTTTTATGTCTATTTATTGATCTTGTAATAACTACATACAGAATTTTAGCGATTTGCGAAACGATTATAATCCAATTAATTTTTTTATCGAATCGAATAATTTGCGTCCAGGTTACATCACTATTTTTATGATAATAAAAAGCGGTACCTACCACTGGAAATGTCTTTTTACTGAATCTAATTAAAAGTAGTAAACGGAGTATAGGTACTGTTTGCTGCATTGGTTGGTTTTGAAAAGTGAATCTGGAATCACTCCCGGAATCATTGGAATCATTACCGTAACATAATTGCTGTTATAACAATTATTACATGGTAAAATAAAAATGTTACCAAGTACAAAACAAATCATAAAGACACAAAACTGAAAACATATTTTTAGAAGGTTTTTAATAAAAAACAGAAACACATTATATAACCACCTATATTCATTAAATACATAATTTAATTATCGTTGGAATTGTTGCGGTACGATGGTGTGGTTGGCAACACTGATGCCCTTACAACTACGATTAACTATTCACTTCTTGCTTATCATTTCTTCCAAGGCCTTGATTTCAGCTGAAATTAAAACAAATGTAGGTATATAAATAAAAACAACATTGGTGATCAAAATATTTTATATGATGTTATTAAACATCATTATGATCGAGGATAACATCATAAAGGAACAATGCAGGTGCATTAAACCCTTCATGATAAAAAGGCTGCAAGTTATTATACACCAATGTACACAGCATTTGCATTCAATATAAAAACTTTTTGTTAAGCAATACCTACCACAAATGCCAGCTTTTCTACCCTGTGATAAGGGATTGTAGATTGACAGCCAAAATTATAATGCTGTATGTAAATTTTGCCTACAAGCGTAATTGAACTTTACAGCACAGGTAATAAAGTTGTCTTTAGCAGAAACTTCCCATTCTATATTCTCGGTGACTCAGGTATAGTTGCTTTACTTAACAACTGAGAAAGTATCCAGTTTATTAGTTGTCAAATATCTTACCAGCTGATGCAATTGCTTTCTCCTCAGCCAGCTTCTTGTCTCTGATCACCTTCTCCTTAGCCTCGATTTCACGGAGCTTAGCTTCCTTTTTCGACAATCTGTTCTGGTGGAAGGCCCCATAGAGGATACCTGCTCCAAGGAAGGACCAGCGACCAAACTGTGAATGACATTCATGTTCATAATTAAAAATAAATGAGATTGCAAATCTGGATCTTTTTTGTGGCATGGAAATTCTATTGTTACCTTTTGGTAAATATTGTATTTTGATTTGAAGCACAACAAATAAGAGTACCTATGCAAGACTGTGCCTGAGTTTGTCTGACCTCAAGCAGAACCATAAATATTTAAGAATCAGAGACATGAAAATATTTAAAAAATGTTTAAACATTTTAAAATATCTGTTGAACATTGATCAACATCTATGGTGGTAGTTCCCACCATATTCCTATCTCTATGGTTCCCACTTAACTATTGCTTACAGATTGGAAAAAAGTGGAAAAACTATTCCACAAAATATAGTCTTGTCCACCAGAGTCAATAAACTTAATATTTCAAAAGATATAGTAGGGCCATTTTAATAGGCCACATTTGACAGTTCGTCAAAATTTCACAAAGTAACCTTGTAAGGGAGGCACTCCATATTATTTAATATTCCCTACTAGATATTGTTAAAATTTTTACACTTTTAAGTAAAGAACTGACGTCGTTACAAAGTTACGTCAGTGAACTCTTTTTCTTTTTAAACATGAGGGATGGTACCAAAAGAAACAGATCAGTAGGTAAGTTGAATTCGAGAAATCGAACTAATCGTCAAAAAGTATTTCACGATTACAAAATAAAATATATTTTAATGGGAACAGAATTAATTTTCTTACATTTTAGGCCAAAAAATATGTAATCATTCATTTAAATATATAACGTCTGGCTCAAAAGCCAGTATCCAGAAACGTGAAATGTTACAAAAAAGTCATGATTTCATTTCGCGCCATTATTAGACCCATTATTTTTGTCGTTTTTTTGTCATTGTTTGAATTGTGCGGTCATTAAAATAGTTTTTATAACAATCACATTCAATTTACAGATGTTTGAAGTCCTCATCGATTAATTAAATTAATCGATGTTTTTCAGCAGGTTATCCTCACTATAAAGCAAAGACAAACAGTTGTCAAATGTGGCCTATTAAAATGGCCTTACTTTAATACATCCTTAATATGGTTAATCACAAGCGTTTAAAAATTATATTGGTCATAGAGCCACATCACATCAGTTGGACCAGTGATGCGAAATGTTATTCCAATTTCAAATCTGTAATAAAAACATTGACATAGGAGTAGGTTACAACGTTTCCTCTATTTGTTTTACGTCGATAGATAAACTACAGGTGATTGTCAAGACGAAACGCTATATAAATAAATAATTTACAAGTATGAAATAATATTGAACTCAAGCATTTTTAGAAGACCAATAAATTATTATGATAAAAATATATGTATTATGATAAAAATATGTATTAGATTTTCGAAACTAAATGCCTTAGATTTTGAATAGAGATAAGAAATAGAGATTCTACAATTTTCATACTCAAATTAATTTAAGGTTAAATTAAATAGAAAAAAAAAAATCTAAACGACACGATAAATCAGTCTATAGACCGTAAAGAATTACAAGCATTTAAGTTGAGATCAAAATAAAATACTGAGATTTCTTCTAATTTTGAAAATCGAATCTTGGTTTAGAAATTAAAAACACTGGTTACATAATAGAATACAGTTAAATAAAGGTGCATATATTTACCCTAATTAAAGGCGATACTCGTACTGGGGGTCCAAAGGGAAGGTCAGACATTATTGCTTATTTTTATAATCCCAATAGGATCTAAATCGCAATTATGTAAAATTGAAGAAAAAGAAGAGGTTATAAGTTATAATAACGTAACAGTGTTGCCAACACAGACAGACAGAGTTGGGATTTTTGGGAAGGGAATTGGGGAAGTTGAAGTTTAATATTGGCAATTACCAATAAATTAATGCTTGAAAATTACTTTTAAATAACAATTACTAAGTAAAAACTGCTATGAAACGCACTGAAACTCATACCTTCATTACCAATTATTTAAAGTATTTTAATTAACCGTTAAGCTTGCTGTTCCAATCACAATCTTTTATATTGTGTTTATTAAAGTATGTTATTATTTTTAGTTATTATGTATTAAGTTATCAAAAGCAAACAATGTATCTCACTCATGTAGGTATTAAGTAAAATTTAATGAACTCTTTAAACTGAACTTTACATCCAGGCTTCAAAACCTTTTCGTGTTGAATTTTTATACATCTAATAATTAAATGACATCAATTAAAAGTAAACCTTGAAAAATTTAATAGCTTACAAATAACCGGACCATTAGATCATTTTTCTAATAAACAAAACGTAATTAAGGATATTTGTGACGATCGCCGCTTGTTTAATCAATAAAAGTTTCGGAGGTTTTTATTTTTAACTATTTACATTTCATAATAATTTATATTATTATTATATTATATCATCTCTTGATAATAAGTATGTTCCCATTATGGAACTCCTAACTTGCACTATGGCTGGAAATAAATGATATTGCTAAATACAAGCTCATCATCACCATTTGTTCCACTACAAGCTCACTGAGGAATTAATAATTGGCAGTCCGCGTAGAAGACAAGATACAGTGCTACACAAACTTATCTGGTCCGGTGGCCAAAATTGGAACTAATTCAAATGTTATACTGTTGTCAGACAAAGACAAAGACAGTAGCGCCCCCTTTACTGGGTCAGATAAGTTTGTGGCATTGTAGTTTTCTCGTTGCATGTGCATTTGATTTCATAATCACAATCCTGAAGGTGCCGTTATCGGTCCTTTCTTTTTTTTAGGTAGCCTTAATGGCTACTTAAAAAAGAGGGGCCTAAAAAAAGCTGGCCATTTGACCCCCAAAGCACACCCAAAGCACAAATTAAATAATACAGATGTATAGCTTCATACAAAGCGCCCAAAAACAACGCACACATAGACACGGTTCACATACACCAAAAATCGGAACATATCGGACCGCGGATGTTATTTCCAGCAATATGACATTTATAATACTCAAATAAGATACTTTTTGTAAGAAATGGATAATAAATGGAGTTATTATAATTATTGTCTTAGTGGTTGTTTTTATTCGACGTTAAATTGCGCATTATAATTTTTTTGACATCCAGTTGCTACAGAAAGGTACAATAAGTCCTTACTTGCTTGTAATTCAATGATTCATTTCTAAACACAAGTCAATGTAGTACGTAGGAAGTTCTTTGTATGTTTAAAGTGTATATTTACCTTCGATTTTTAATAAATATTAAATGAAAGGATTGTTGAACAATTTGTAAAATTATTTGAGTGTCAATTTATATAATAGGATTATTATTTTCAAGTACCTAATAGAGATACAAAAACATTATAGAATCCAAATTAATTGAAATAAATGTTAAGTTAAATGAGTTAATATTCATTATACGCAAAACTGAACAATCTTATTTTTGTAAAGAGTACCTATCTCTTTAATTGCTCTTAAGTACTATCATTTCGTATAAAAATTATATAACTACAGATAACCTGAATAATGAATTGCTTGTGTTATTGAATTTGTCATCTAAGGACTCCCGTGATCTTAGTTTACAATGATAATAGGTACAAATAATATGAATAATGGTTACTAAATTACATTCAATTTGAATGATTCTAATCATACACTTTGATTTTTATTTTCCCGTTTAATCTATATCAATAAATTAAATTACTAGATCCAATCCAAGACTATTGCGGAGTCGTTAACCCTAAGGCTTACGCACACATGCATAACCTAAATCGAAGTACATACATGAGCTTAACTTCTGTACTATCCTTATTTTGTGCCCAAAGGTAACCTAAGAGACGATAATTTGCCTAATGCTAATCTGGCAACACTTTTGACAGTTATGACTTATCACAGAACAGCACAACAGCTGCGCCCTCTGTCAGGCACTGTCAGCTCACGTCGTAAGTGGTAATGTCACGTTACGTTCGTTCATAAAACGTCGCGCTTGCTTACTTATGCCTGGATGTGCTCGAAAATTAATTAGAATGACGTTGCGACTATATCTCCGCCGTAGTTCCGTGGAACTAATTTATTTCCCTACTCGTCGCTTCGTATCGTAATTTCGTAATTCGTTCGTCATTCAGGACATTCAGTCTTCAGTGACTGAATCAGGGTTGGATTTCGTAGTATAATTATACTATTTGTACCATTATTTTATGATGTGTAGTATGTAGTATCGTAAGGTCATTATACTACGCGAAAATACCATAATTTTACCAAAAAGGGTTCTATTATTTTTTGTTAATAATTATCCTACATTATCAGATTTTTTGTAACAAATATTATGGCAATACCAAATCAAGCAATGGCGGTGATTCCCCACTGGGGAATCCCATCGTGTTAATGCTAAAGACGAAATTCCAAGCGACGAATTATATGATGAATGACGAATTTGACTGAGTCGAGTTCTGTTCTGACTCTTACTTACAGTAAGAGTCTGGCTATCCAAAGCTGAACCAAGCATAGCGCGTTATTTTTAAAGAATAAACATAATTATGGTAACACAGATTAAACCAGGAAAAAAGGTTTGATGCTTTTTAAAATTTATAAAAAACAAAATACAATCGGAAGTAGGAACTAATTTAATAAGCGTGATATTGGCAATGAGGAAAGAGTGTATGAAAATCATTAGTAAATCACTCCGACAAAAAATACGATTGGTACTAGTCAAAAAAAAAATTTTTTGAATTTTTGAGTTTATCCATCTTCAAAAAGGATCAAAGTGTCTAAGAAAAGCCATGTTGATTGTTGACATTTTGTCACAGTGTGGCCGCTGCAAAAAACATTGGGTTCAGCTTTGGTTAACCAAACTCTACCTAAGTATAATAAAACATTTGTAATTATCAAAAGATTTCTATTAAATCCATTGAGATATTATGTACTAAAGATTAAATCCCAGACAAAAACACAAAAGAAGAAACGTAGTATAATTTTTTGAAAAGTAGTATAATTTTAATTTCCATAGACAATAATTTTCTGAAGCTCTGAATCCAACCCTGGACTGAATCAGTCAGTTCAGTTCGCAATATGGCGTCAATTATGCCGTTCGTGTCGGTAGCCGTTTCGATTCTGTACACGCCGTTTCTTTTATTAATCGTGTGTATTATTTTCTTGGCGTCCATCGGAAAGTCGCTGGGTGTGCGGCGCTTATATGTAAACATCTTGCTCAAGTTATTTGAGGTGAGTACTATACTTCATTGTTTTAATTACGACGTTTTTGGTTAAATTTGAACGTTTAGCCGCATATTTCGTGGATAAGTAATGTTTAACACGTCAATTATTAACATCACCGGTCGGTGATGTTAATAATCGACTTATGTTACAATTTTTGTTAAATACCGATATCCGTTGAAAGGTTAATTTTAATTAATGATTAAAAACGTAGTTACTTTATGGCAAGGGTCAGGAGCCGTGCGCCTTATTAGGACAGAATGCTCGCACTCATTTTCATAATTTGTGTACAATCTACAATTGGAAAATTTTTTAAGTTTATCTAAAAGATTCATAATTTTATTCATAGTTGTTGTAGGTAATTATTATTGCACACCAAAATGGATATTGGAGATGCACAATTTTTTTTGACTTCATTAGGTTTTGTCATACATAAATACAGTTTTATTCCGTATCATTATAATGATTGCCTGTTAGTGACCAGGTCTTACCTTACTTCCCTTCAGTGATTCTTGTTAGCTAAAAAAATTGCTGACCCTAACATGTGAGGAGACTGACTGTCCTTTGGAAGTTGTTCAATGTGTTGTTGCTACTTTGAGGACAGACATATGCTCAGTTACTCTGGGACTATAGAAAATCTCAGTAATCTTATTTGAATTTGGAATACCTTCAACTTACAGGACTTTATCATCAGTAGGTTTGTTGTCAAGCATCACATTATTTGATTAATAAAAAGTTTAAAATTGACAACAACCTCACTGAAAGAAAAGCTTGAAAAAAAAAGAAGTGCTTGATGGTGAGCAAACTCTTGCAACTTTTAAAATAAAATTATTAATCCTGCAGCTGGCAGAAGTCAATACTTTCCTAAAATATTGTGCCAATTTAAATAATTTTATTATTGAAACCAGTCATCCTTTTCTTACTGTAGATTAATTAGTTATTATCACTACATAGTATAAAACAAAGTCGCTTTCTCTGTCCCTTTGTGTCCTTAAATCTTTAAAACTACACAACGGATTTTGATGCGGTTTTTTTTAATAGATAGAGTGATTCAAGAGGAAGGTTTATATGTATAATAACATCCATTAAATAGTTATTGCACCCGTGTGAAGCCGGGGCGGGTCACTAGTTTTGTCGTAATTGTAATGTAAAAACAACATAAATCCTTTTTTATTTGGTAAGTTATAGACAAAATGTATAGATAGCAAATTCTAAAACATAACTAAGTAGTCATGACCCTTTTTGAAAATGATTTTTTACTTATTATGATTCAGTTCAAAATAAATAGGTCATTTGATTTATGTATTTATTTTCACTACTCAAGAGAATTTTATTTGAGGATTCTATATGCATTTCGGTATACATATAAAAATGCTAATGCCATTTTTATATACTGGTAGGTGGTGGCCATAAAAGGTACATGTTACCCATCTGTTGTCAATTATGTAGCAGAGTATGGGTTATCGACTTGTATTTATATGCATTAGGGTTGTCAGCTGTACTATAATATAAAGTATACATAATAGTGTACTATTTAATAATACTAAGTGTACTTTAACATAGCTAAATAACTGCAACCTAAAACATTATAATTTGGACCAAATGCATTATTTCTACCGAGTCAAAAATTTGTTCAAGAATTTTGCTACTAGCAGTCATTTGTCCTCATTATACCCAGCTCTTGTTACTAAACTTGGATTATTGCTTAGAATCAACAGAAACCACCAGGCTATCAGCACTTTGATATGACTTTCCTAAAATATTTTTGGGCACACTAACAGAGTTAATTGTGGGATAAATTTAATGTAATAGGTAGTATAAATTTTCCTGGTACAACTTTTTCAGCGGGTACAACTTTTTTGCGGTTAGCATAATTAATGTGGTTAGAATGAGATATATTATGTTCATATTTCATTTTTGACATTGTTAATTCATCCTAAATTTTTATTTAAACTGCATAAGGAATAAAATCATAATAATATGAAATAATGAGCATAATAATAGCATTTACATCTTGTATTAAAGATGGCTTTATAGTAAAAAAACCTTATCTTACAATGTCTGTATGCAACAAAACTATTTTTTACTAATCCAACTCAGACATATAAGCTCTTTAGTTATAATTTTATAACAATAAGTAAGTAGTTCTGCAAAATTCTAAATGCATGTTTATTGCAACTGAGAAAGACTTAATCTATGTTTAGTAACTGGTTTGCACTAGTTTTACTGAACGGTCATCAGCTTGAGGCATGACTAATTGTTTTAAAAAGACTGAACTCTGATGAAACTGAAAGAGTTTTTTTTATTCACATGCGCGCGAACCTTTGTATATTAAAACCAACTTGACCTTGAAATGAAGAGAGACGCTGTCGGACGCATTGGACCAATCATTGCACGCTAGTAACTGACAGATGAATTACCACAACATCGATGGGTCCTATGTATATGGGCCAAAATGTAAAATTAAAACTTTACAGGAGAGGCTCCCAAAGTTTCAATTTACTATAACTTTAAATTGATAAAACCGAAGTTCCCGAATCTTTGCTTATTTGCTAAGAAAACTATTTCCCTCATTTACACTGTAGTATTTTATACATACATTTATCTGGTTTTTTTTTAATGTCACATTGGCCCTTCTACGTTAGTTTTTGTTAAAATTATTTTTTTTTGAAAACACCCTAAAAGGGCTGATATACCAGGTTGGCCATTATACGCGTATTACCTACGCTAATTAGCATAATGTATATATTTTTTTAATTTTTTATCTATAAAATCAATAAACGATTGAAGTAATTGATAATTCATTAATTAGAATATAATATAAAATCTTCGTTTTAATTGTTGTTTTCATTTCCCAAAGCCAAATTCACAAAATTCCGACATCTAGACATCTTAGCGTGATAATTAGATGTCATTTTTACTTATTAAACTAAATTGTAACCCAAAAACACAACAATTACATTTCATATTCATCTTTATTCATCACAGTGCGGCCGATGCTCCGTTCAACGTACAAGTGTCAAATTGGCTGATTGGTCCAAACTATAAACAAACGCGCGGGAAACTCCCCGCGTATAAATCTCTAACTACGCTTAGGAACTTATACGTTTAAATTCATGTTACATATGCCGTTATACCGTAATAAAAAATCGTGTTTCTATGCTGAAATCCCTTTTTTTTAATAGCTCACATGATTCATTATATCGATAAGATGCGTTACCCACAAAAAAGCCAAAATCGCCAAATTGCTAGTTTGGCCCATATACATAGGACCCATCGACATACTTATGAATGACTTTTTAACATGGCGGCATTAGTTCCAATTTTTGCCATTTCAGAAATAAGTTGGTCGCACTCTACACTGCACGAATTGTCACAGCTTTGAATTCTTGGAAGACCACGAATGTGTCAAAAACATCGCATAAACAATGCGTAATTTTTGACCAGTTTCGAAGTATTCCTAGCCGTCTCAAAGCTGTGACAATTCGTGTAGTGTAACAAAGGTTCTAATTTTTTTTTGTTTAAGTTACCGGTTGACTACGAATCCATCTGATGGTTAACCAGGTTTTTCATTATGGTAATAATAATCGTCGAATGAGAAAGTGCATCATCTAATAATAAGTAATCACCGTCGCCCATGAACATCAGTTAATTCAAAAAGCTTGCATATTGACTCCCAAGTTATGAGTCACAAGTCACAACAAGCTCAAGTTTTGGCTCAAACAAGCTTATGCCCTTCTGAATCTTCCGAATGAACCTGGATGGTACAAAAGACAAACCCCAGGCCCCAGAACCTCTGAAAACAAACCGAGCGCGAAAAGGGAGGTCAGCTTGGACTAAGATGGCTGACAACTGACAAACATTACGTTGGCTTTACGTTGTCTATCCAAATGTTGTAAACGTGGTTGTAAATCATAACTAAAACGATTTTGAATTAAACTTTTTTAGATTAAGGGAAATAAAATCTTTATCAATAAATTTTAACAAAATGGAATATATTATATACCTAAACCTTCTCCTAAGTCTGACAAATACTATGCTGAAAACCGCATCAAAATCGGTTCAACCAAACGCGCTATAATCGCGCACAAAATTAAATATACATACATACATACAGGTCAAACTGAGAACCTCTTTTTTGAAGTCGTTTAAAAACACCTCAACAGTAAAAGTACTCTATAATTATGACTCAAAAATAATAATTGAACTTCTTATTATCAGACTGATTGAGATAATAATAGTTCGTGATTAATATAATAATATTTTTCAGAATTCTTCGATAACAAATGATTGCGCTCTACTTTATGGATAACGGCAAAAATACACTATTTTGTTATAATATTTTTTGTGCCAATTTTATCGACACTTTTTTACTCTTAAAAACTCGTAAGAAGTCTAGGTTCAATGTATGCTTTGTAAAAGCGTATTCACAAAGAAAAACACGTAAGGATAGTTCCCTCTGTGTTCCCGCAGGAGTTTAGTCGTAGATACTAGATACTCCCTAAAATATGAAAAATACGAATCCCATGCCGCTAAAACTAAATCATCCTTTCGTCAATATAATACCGGCAACTGAGTTATTAAATTCCAGCTTCCATTAAATTTATTTTCGAATCAAAACCATAAAGAACACGTCATTGATAGACAGACAAGTCAAGCGTGTGCGTTGAGTCAGTGAAAGAACAGCGTGATTAATGTTTTGCATTGATTGATTAGGTAATGATAACTTGGTTTTAATCTGTCGATCTTTGTACCTTTCAATGTACTGTTACCAAGTACCTTTTTCCGCACTAGTAAAAATATATCTTTGCTTCAGTTAATTATATATGCTTTAGTAGGTACCACCGGAAAAAATGTTTAGACGCAATGTTTGTGATGGGCAAATCTAGTTTATTTATAAACAGATTGAAATAA
The DNA here is from genome assembly GCA_905404135.1 of Hesperia comma. Lineage (NCBI taxonomy): Eukaryota > Metazoa > Arthropoda > Insecta > Lepidoptera > Hesperiidae > Hesperia > Hesperia comma. Next base: position 15,668,817 of record FR990015.1, on the reverse strand, counting down.
AATAAACCCTGAGTAACCTCAAAGAAATTACTGCAATACATTATTGAAAACCGCATCGAAATCGGTAAAACCGTTTCTGAGAATAGTTCGAGTAAACGCGCAGACAAAAATTCTATAAAATATCTTTACAAAATCTACTCTTTAGCAACTAAAATTGATCAGAATTGGAATTAGTTTCATTATAAGTGCGCCAATGCGCACAATTTAATTCCATAACAATTCTTCCAATCCGCACTTGCCCAATATTGTGGACTGTGGTTTGAACCCCATTGTAAGAGGGGATCTGAGCCCAGCAGTGTGACAGTATGGGTTGCGGTGATGATGATGATGATGATCTCAAAGAGGAGAAACTCCCCAAATTATCGCAAACACGATCCCACATTGTAGATAAGTATGGTGTCAAAGTTTTTGTAATATCGAGGTTCGCTGCCAAATCTTTGTTTACCTTCTTGTCGCAGTCAAATCTTTTGTGTGACTAACAAAGCATTTACAATTCACATATCGCTCGTTACGGCGCCGCATACGGTTTCCGGCTGTGCAAACGTATAACTTTGTACTTATCGTGGCTCAGGTAATCGGCCTGCCTGGTCGTAATGCCTTTGTGATAGCTGTTACTGTGAGCTTGATGAATACGAATCGTCAAAATATTTGTGCAGTTGTCAACTGTTTTTTAACGTTTACTTACCAGCTGGGCCTGTTTACGAGTTGGAGAATACAAAGATCTTGTTCCTATTGGTGGTACTGCAACTGAAACATGTAAAGAATATTTCTTTCTCTTTACCAAAGAGTTAACGTCGAATCTTCAATTGAACTGGATGGAAAGTTTTAACAGGAACAATCTGGTTACATAATTTCATCGACTCCAATAGGCGGATTACGAGTAGAGAGCGCCCTACACAAGGACCTCACCACACTTTAGGCACCGACTTTGAGCCGTTTCTGAGATTACATACACCGACACAGACAAACATGAGAATTTCTTAAAATCATTGTTTTGTGATAATAAGACCCCTGTAATAGTTTTTTCCACATATTTCTCATCATAATTCCTTCTGAAACCTGGAGTTTACTGGGCGAATATAGTATAATTATTATTCGTGTATCAAGCCGTTGTACGATAACAAGCCAAGGCCTGTATCTGCCTAGCCTGTATCTAGGCATTTCATAAGCCCTGCGAGGGTTATCCAATAATTTACTTGGATTGTCTCGATAAGATAGTTTTGTTACGTAGCTGTTTATATCAAAGGTAGTAACTGTATGTGGAGATACTGGGACAGTTGGCGAACGCACGTTTGTTACTGATTGATAGAGTTATACAAATGGTAAAAAGTTGGACTCAAGACATAATCATGAAGCATGAAGCAATTAAAGCCTTAGTGACCTATTCTGCGTTATGCGCATAGGCCGGTATGGGCACATTTTGTATATGGAGTGTGCCAAAAATGACAAATTATTCAATCGAGTCGTAATTTAAGCATTTATAAGCAACAAAAACGGTCTCCTGGCATGCAGCAATCGACACTAAATAGTTGAAATGTATTTTTACGAACATTGCTTATCTTCAAATCTTTCCTAATGCAAATTTACTACCAGTATTGACAATGTACGTCAATGTTCTATGTAATCTATAGTTTATGCGGAAGACTACAAAGTAAACAGATAACGAATACATAATAAATACAGCTGACACGTCTGACACGTGGGCATCACGCGTGATTCAATCAGACCTCTGAACTTTGCGCGCGGTCACTATTTACTTTATGGATGCATTGTATAAGTGTAGTGTTGTTATTAATTATGCGAAAACCTGTTAGCTAGGGAGCCCAAGAGGGGATTCTTGGATTTACTCGAGCGCGGCAGATTAAGGTACAGGGGGTACCTTGTACCCAGTTAAGTACCTCCACCAAATATGAGCCCCATATATAAGGCCGCGCCTCAAGAATAAAGGATCAGATTAGTAAAAAAAAATTGATTATCAGGGCTCTGTGAACCTGGCACCCGACTTTAAAAAATCGAACTTTTTTTTACTGAATATTATAGATTAGGGTTTGTAGTTGATTGTAGTAACATTTTTTTTGTTTGTAGTAACTCCGAAAAAAAACTACTGCACCTTAAAAAAAACGCAGCACCCGACTTTGACAAATCAAAAATTTAAAAATTGGGGGTTAAAAAGGATCGTTTGTAGTTGTTTGTAGTAAAAAAAATTTCGTTTGTAGTAAGAAAAAAAAACAAATTTTTTTTTTCCCAAGTTGCGACATTAAAAAATCGAACTTTTTTTTATTGAATATTATAGATTAGGGTTTGTAGTTGATTGTAGTAACATTTTTTTTGTTTGTAGTAACTCCGAAAAAAAAAATATCGCACCTTAAAAAAAACTCAGCACCCGACTTTGACAAATCAAAAATTTAAAAATTGGGGGTTAAAGAGGATCGTTTGTAGTTTTGTAGTAAAAAAAATTTCGTTTGTAGTAAGAAAAAAAAACAAAAATTTTTTTTCCCAAGTTGCGAAATTGACAATTGAAGTTTTTTTTCTTATTTCTACTAGCTTATAGGTTATAGTGAATAGTTTTAAAGTTATTTTGTTTGTAGCTCCTCCTAAAGAAGAACGAACGGACTTTAAATATATCCCACTCCTCGAATTGATCAAACAAAACTGGTCTTACTACAAACGATAATCTAGCTACTGCAAACGAAACCGCATTACTACAAACGAAAATTCGGCTACTACAAACGAAACCGCATTACTACAAACGATAATTCGGCTACTACAAACGAAACCGCATTACTACAAACGAAAATTCGGCTACTACAAACGAAACCGCATTACTACAAACGATAATCTAGCTACTACAATCGAAAACGCGTTACTACAAACGAAAATTCGGCTACTACAAACGAAATCGCATTACTATAAACGATAATCTAGCTACTACAAACGAAACCGCATTACTACAAACGAAAATTCGGCTACTACAAACGAAACCGCATTACTACAAACGAAAATTCGGCTACTACAAACGAAACCGCGTTACTACAAACGAAAATTCGGCTACTACAAACGAAACCGCATTACTACAAACGATAATTTAGCTACTACAAACGAAACCGCATTACTACAAACGAAAATTCGGCTACTACAAACGAAACCGCATTACTACAAACGATAATCTAGCTACTACAAACAAAACCGCATTACTACAAACGAAAATTCGGCTACTACAAACGAAACCGCATTACTACAAACGATAATTTAGCTACTACAAACGAAACCGCATTACTACAAACGAAAATTCGGCTACTACAAACGAAACCGCATTACTAGAAACGATAATTTAGCTACTACAAACGAAACCGCATTACTACAAACGAAAATTCGGCTACTACAAACGAAACCGCATTACTACAAACGATAATTTAGCTACTACAAACGAAAACGCGTTACTACAAACGAAAATTCGGCTACTACAAACGAAACCGCATTACTACAAACGATAATCTAGCTACTACAAACAAAACCGCATTACTACAAACGAAAATTCGGCTACTACAAACGAAACCGCATTACTACAAACGAAAATTCGGCTACTACAAACGAAACCGCATTACTACAAACGAAACCGCATTACTACAAACGATAATCTAGCTACTACAAACGAAACCGCATTACTACTAACGAAAATTCGGCTACTACAAACGAAACCGCATTACTACAAACGATAATTTAGCTACTACAAACGAAACCGCATTACTACAAACGAAAATTCGGCTACTACAAACGAAACCGCATTACTAAAAACGAAAATTCGGCTACTACAAACGATACCGCATTACTAAAAACGAAAATTCGGCTACTACAAACGAAACCGCATTACTACAAACGAAAATTCGGCTACTACAAACGAAACCGCATTACTACAAACGATAATTTAGCTACTACAAACGAAACCGCATTACTACAAACGAAAACGCGTTACTACAAAGGAAAATCTAGCTACTACAAACGAAAGCGCATTACTACAAACGAAAATTCGGCTACTACAAACGAAACCGCATTACTACAAACGATAATCTAGCTACTACAAACGAAAACGCGTTACTACAAACGAAAATTCGGGTACTACAAACGAAACCGCCGTTTGTAGTAGCCGAATTTTCGTTTGTAGTAACGCGTTTTCGTTTGTAGTAGCTAAATTATCGTTTGTAGTAATGCGGTTTCGTTTGTAGTAGCCGAATTTTCGTTTGTAGTAATGCGCTTTCGTTTGTAGTAGCTAGATTTTCCTTTGTAGTAACGCGTTTTCGTTTGTAGTAGCCGAATTTTCGTTTTTAGTAATGCGGTATCGTTTGTAGTAGCCGAATTTTCGTTTGTAGTAATGCGCTTTCGTTTGTAGTAGCTAGATTTTCCTTTGTAGTAACGCGGTTTCGTTTGTAGTAGCCGAATTTTCGTTTTTAGTAATGCGGTATCGTTTGTAGTAGCCGAATTTTCGTTTTTAGTAATGCGGTTTCGTTTGTAGTAGCCGAATTTTCGTTTGTAGTAATGCGGTTTCGTTTGTAGTAGCTAAATTATCGTTTGTAGTAATGCGGTTTCGTTTGTAGTAGCCGAATTTTCGTTAGTAGTAATGCGGTTTCGTTTGTAGTAGCTAGATTATCGTTTGTAGTAATGCGGTTTCGTTTGTAGTAATGCGGTTTCGTTTGTAGTAGCCGAATTTTCGTTTGTAGTAATGCGGTTTCGTTTGTAGTAGCCGAATTTTCGTTTGTAGTAATGCGGTTTTGTTTGTAGTAGCTAGATTATCGTTTGTAGTAATGCGGTTTCGTTTGTAGTAGCCGAATTTTCGTTTGTAGTAACGCGTTTTCGTTTGTAGTAGCTAAATTATCGTTTGTAGTAATGCGGTTTCGTTTGTAGTAGCCGAATTTTCGTTTGTAGTAATGCGGTTTCGTTTGTAGTAGCTAAATTATCGTTTCTAGTAATGCGGTTTCGTTTGTAGTAGCCGAATTTTCGTTTGTAGTAATGCGGTTTCGTTTGTAGTAGCTAAATTATCGTTTGTAGTAATGCGGTTTCGTTTGTAGTAGCCGAATTTTCGTTTGTAGTAATGCGGTTTTGTTTGTAGTAGCTAGATTATCGTTTGTAGTAATGCGGTTTCGTTTGTAGTAGCCGAATTTTCGTTTGTAGTAATGCGGTTTTGTTTGTAGTAGCTAGATTATCGTTTGTAGTAATGCGGTTTCGTTTGTAGTAGCCGAATTTTCGTTTGTAGTAACGCGTTTTCGTTTGTAGTAATGCGGTTTCGTTTGTAGTAGCTAAATTATCGTTTGTAGTAATGCGGTTTCGTTTGTAGTAGCTAAATTATCGTTTGTAGTAATGCGGTTTCGTTTGTAGTAGCTAAATTATCGTTTGTAGTAATGCGATTTCGTTTGTAGTAGCCGAATTTTCGTTTGTAGTAACGCGTTTTCCTTTGTAGTAGCTAGATTATCGTTTGTAGTAATGCCGTTTCGTTTGTAGTAGCCGAATTTTCGTTTGTAGTAATGCGGTTTCGTTTGTAGTAGCTAGATTTTCCTTTGTAGTAACGCGTTTTCGTTTGTAGTAATGCGGTTTCGTTTGTAGTAGCTAAATTATCGTTTGTAGTAATGCGGTTTCGTTTGTAGTAGCCGAATTTTCGTTTGTAGTAATGCGGTTTCGTTTGTAGTAGCTAGATTATCGTTTGTAGTAATGCGGTTTCGTTTGTAGTAGCCGAATTTTCGTTTGTAGTAATGCGGTTTCGTTTGTAGTAGCCGAATTTTCGTTTGTAGTAATGCGGTTTTGTTTGTAGTAGCTAGATTATCGTTTGTAGTAATGCGGTTTCGTTTGTAGTAGCCGAATTTTCGTTTGTAGTAATGCGGTTTCGTTTGTAGTAGCTAAATTATCGTTTGTAGTAATGCGGTTTCGTTTGTAGTAGCTAAATTATCGTTTGTAGTAATGCGATTTCGTTTGTAGTAGCCGAATTTTCGTTTGTAGTAACGCGTTTTCCTTTGTAGTAGCTAGATTATCGTTTGTAGTAATGCGGTTTCGTTTGTAGTAGCCGAATTTTCGTTTGTAGTAATGCGGTTTCGTTTGTAGTAGCTAGATTTTCCTTTGTAGTAACGCGTTTTCGTTTGTAGTAATGCGGTTTCGTTTGTAGTAGCCGAATTTTCGTTTGTAGTAATGCGGTTTCGTTTGTAGTAGCCGAATTTTCGTTTTTAGTAATGCGGTATCGTTTGTAGTAGCCGAATTTTCGTTTTTAGTAATGCGGTTTCGTTTGTAGTAGCTAGATTATCGTTTGTAGTAATGCGGTTTCGTTTGTAGTAGCCGAATTTTCGTTTGTAGTAACGCGTTTTCGTTTGTAGTAGCTAAATTATCGTTTGTAGTAATGCGGTTTCGTTTGTAGTAGCCGAATTTTCGTTTGTAGTAATGCGGTTTCGTTTGTAGTAGCTAAATTATCGTTTCTAGTAATGCGGTTTCGTTTGTAGTAGCCGAATTTTCGTTTGTAGTAATGCGGTTTCGTTTGTAGTAGCTAAATTATCGTTTGTAGTAATGCGGTTTCGTTTGTAGTAGCCGAATTTTCGTTTGTAGTAATGCGGTATCGTTTGTAGTAACCGAATTTTCGTTTTTAGTAATGCGGTTTCGTTTGTAGTAGCTAAATTATCGTTTGTAGTAATGCGGTTTCGTTTGTAGTAGCCGAATTTTCGTTTGTAGTAATGCGGTTTCGTTTGTAGTAGCTAAATTATCGTTTGTAGTAATGCGGTTTCGTTTGTAATAGCCGAATTTTCGTTTGTAGTAATGCGGTTTCGTTTGTAGTAGCTAAATTATCGTTTGTAGTAATGCGGTTTCGTTTGTAGTAGCCGAATTTTCGTTTTTAGTAATGCGGTATCGTTTGTAGTAGCCGAATTTTCGTTTGTAGTAACGCGGTTTCGTTTGTAGTAGCTAAATTATCGTTTGTAGTAATGCGGTTTCGTTTGTAGTAGCCGAATTTTCGTTTGTAGTAACGCGGTTTCGTTTGAAGTAGCTAAATTATCGTTTGTAGTAATGCGGTTTCGTTTGTAATAGCCGAATTTTCGTTTGTAGTAATGCGTTTTCGTTTGAAGTAGCTAGATTATCGTTTGTAGTAATGCGGTTTCGTTTGTAGTAGCTAAATTATCGTTTGTAGTAATGCGGTTTCGTTTGTAGTAGCCGAATTTTCGTTTGTAGTAATGCGGTTTCGTTTGTAGTAGCCGAATTTTCGTTTGTAGTAATGCGGTTTCGTTTGTAGTAGCTAAATTATCGTTTGTAGTAATGCGGTTTCGTTTGTAGTAGCCGAATTTTCGTTTGTAGTAACGCGGTTTCGTTTGTAGTAGCTAAATTATCGTTTGTAGTAATGCGGTTTCGTTTGTAGTAGCCGAATTTTCGTTTGTAGTAATGCGGTTTCGTTTGTAGTAGCCGAATTTTCGTTTGTAGTAATGCGGTTTCGTTTGTAGTAGCCGAATTTTCGTTTGTAGTAATGCGGTTTCGTTTGTAGTAGCTAAATTATCGTTTGTAGTAATGCGGTTTCGTTTGTAGTAGCTAAATTATCGTTTGTAGTAATGCGGTTTCGTTTGTAGTAGCCGAATTTTCGTTTTTAGTAATGCGGTATCGTTTGTAGTAGCCGAATTTTCGTTTGTAGTAACGCGGTTTCGTTTGTAGTAGCTAAATTATCGTTTGTAGTAATGCGGTTTCGTTTGTAGTAGCCGAATTTTCGTTTGTAGTAACGCGGTTTCGTTTGAAGTAGCTAAATTATCGTTTGTAGTAATGCGGTTTCGTTTGTAATAGCCGAATTTTCGTTTGTAGTAATGCGTTTTCGTTTGAAGTAGCTAGATTATCGTTTGTAGTAATGCGGTTTCGTTTGTAGTAGCTAAATTATCGTTTGTAGTAATGCGGTTTCGTTTGTAGTAGCCGAATTTTCGTTTGTAGTAATGCGGTTTCGTTTGTAGTAGCCGAATTTTCGTTTGTAGTAATGCGGTTTCGTTTGTAGTAGCTAAATTATCGTTTGTAGTAATGCGGTTTCGTTTGTAGTAGCCGAATTTTCGTTTGTAGTAACGCGGTTTCGTTTGTAGTAGCTAAATTATCGTTTGTAGTAATGCGGTTTCGTTTGTAGTAGCCGAATTTTCGTTTGTAGTAACGCGGTTTCGTTTGTAGTAGCTAGATTATCGTTTGTAGTAATGCGGTTTCATTTGTAGTAGCCGAATTTTCGTTTGTAGTAATGCGGTTTTGTTTGTAGTAGCTAGATTATCGTTTTTAGTAATGCGGTTTCGTTTGTAGTAATGCGGTTTCGTTTGTAGTAGCCGAATTTTCGTTTGTAGTAATGCGGTATCGTTTGTAGTAGCCGAATTTTCGTTTTTAGTAATGCGGTTTCGTTTGTAGTAGCCGAATTTTCGTTTTTAGTAATGCGGTATCATTTGTAGTAGCCGAATTTTCGTTTGTAGTAATGCGGTTTTGTTTGTAGTAGCTAGATTATCGTTTTTAGTAATGCGGTTTCGTTTGTAGTAATGCGGTTTCGTTTGTAGTAGCCGAATTTTCGTTTGTAGTAATGCGGTATCGTTTGTAGTAGCCGAATTTTCGTTTTTAGTAATGCGGTTTCGTTTGTAGTAGCCGAATTTTCGTTTTTAGTAATGCGGTATCGTTTGTAGTAGCCGAATTTTCGTTTTTAGTAATGCGGTTTCGTTTGTAGTAGCCGAATTTTCGTTTGGAGTAATGCGGTTTCGTTTGTAGTAGCAAAATTATCGTTTGTAGTAATGCGGTTTCGTTTGTAGTAGCCGAATTTTCGTTTGTAGTAATGCGGTTTCGTTTGTAGTAGCTAGATTATCGTTTGTAGTAATGCGGTTTCGTTTGTAGTAGCCGAATTTTCGTTTGTAGTAATGCGGTTTCGTTTGTAGTAGCCGAATTTTCGTTTGTAGTAATGCGGTTTTGTTTGTAGTAGCTAGATTATCGTTTGTAGTAATGCGGTTTCGTTTGTAGTAGCCGAATTTTCGTTTGTAGTAACGCGTTTTCGTTTGTAGTAGCTAAATTATCGTTTGTAGTAATGCGGTTTCGTTTGTAGTAGCCGAATTTTCGTTTGTAGTAATGCGGTTTCGTTTGTAGTAGCTAAATTATCGTTTCTAGTAATGCGGTTTCGTTTGTAGTAGCCGAATTTTCGTTTGTAGTAATGCGGTTTCGTTTGTAGTAGCTAAATTATCGTTTGTAGTAATGCGGTTTCGTTTGTAGTAGCCGAATTTTCGTTTGTAGTAATGCGGTATCGTTTGTAGTAGCCGAATTTTCGTTTTTAGTAATGCGGTTTCGTTTGTAGTAATGCGGTTTCGTTTGTAGTAGCCGAATTTTCGTTTGTAGTAATGCGGTTTCGTTTGTAGTAGCTAAATTATCGTTTGTAGTAATGCGGTTTCGTTTGTAGTAGCCGAATTTTCGTTTGTAGTAACGCGTTTTCGTTTGTAGTAGCTAGATTATCGTTTGTAGTAATGCGGTTTCGTTTGTAGTAGCCGAATTTTCGTTTGTAGTAATGCGGTTTCGTTTGTTGTAGCTAAATTATCGTTTATAGTAATGCGGTTTCGTTTGTAGTAGCCGAATTTTCGTTTGTAGTAATGCGGTTTCGTTTGCAGTAGCTAGATTATCGTTTGTAGTAAGACCAGTTTTGTTTGATCAATCCGAGGAGTGGGATAATTATATTTAAAGTCCGTTCGTTCTTCTTTAGGAAGAGCTACAAACAAAATAACGTTAAAACTATTCACTATAACGTCTATAACCTATAAGCTAGTAGAAATAAGAAAAAAAAACTTCAATTGTCAATTTCGCAACTTGGGAAAAAAAATTTTTATTTTTTTTTCTTACTACAAACGAAATTTTTTTTACTACAAACAACTACAAACGATCCTCTTTAACCCCCCATTTTTAAATTTTTGATATTTCAAAGTCGGGTGCTGAGTTTTTTTTTAAGGTGCGATATTTTTTTTTCGGAGTTACTACAAACAAAAAAAATGTTACTACGATCAACTACAAACCCTAATCTATAATATTCAGTAAAAAAAAGTTCGATTTTATTAAAGTCGCAACTTGGGAAAAAAAATTGTATTTTTTTTCTTACTACAAACGAAATTTTTTTTTACTACAAACAACTACAAACGATCCTCTTTAACCCCCAATTTTTAAATTTTTGATTTGTCAAAGTCGGGTGCTGAGTTTTTTTTAAGGTGCAATAGTTTTTTTTCGGAGTTACTACAAACAAAAAAAATGTTACTACAATCAACTACAAACCCTAATCTATAATATTCATTAAAAAAAAGTTCGATTTTTTAAAGTCGGGTGCCAGGTTCACAGAGCCGATTATCAGACATTCTCGAGCGCGTCAGATATTGATACCATCAATTGCCTACGTATTTTTAATAATGTACGTATGTTAATCTGACCGTTTGCATGATGGGGGTGATCGTACTTAAGGGTTGAAAATGATAAAAAAAAATTTACTCGAGCGCGTCAGATTTTCTAAGGGGGTGTTAAGTGCACCAAAAAAAAGCTCTAATTCAATAATCTGACGATTTCGATGTGACCCAAACTCGCAGCCATTATACTAATGTGCAAAAAAAAATCGCCATTTTGAAATACTCAAGCGCGTCAGATTAAGATATATATGGTTCATCTTTATGTCCTAGACTTGCTGTCTCTTAATCTGACGATTATCTAGAGGGATTTCCCTAATCTGCCAAAAAAAATTAAATCATTGAACTTCATTAATAGAAAAGCTCAGGAAATAGTATGCAAATAAAAAAGTGTATGTTTTTAAGTAGAATACTTGTATTTACATAATATAAGGGCCGTAATATCAATCATAGTTAAACTATGCTTCAGAGTTTAGTCACGAATTATTTCTTAAGATCAACGGTAGATAATCGATCAAGTCCAGTTTAAACTATTTAAACTCTCCCGAAGGTTGGTTTAAAACCTCCTTGTGAGATTAACCTTTCGTTTAATTTGACGTTTTTTTAAGATAGTTTTTGAGTTATTCATAATAATCTGTATTGGATTTATGGTAGTTGCCTCATAACTTTTGACTGGGTGTACCGATTTTTATAATTCTTTTTTCACGTTCTTTCACGTTTTTTTCTGAAATGTTTTGTTGGTGTCTTAATAATTTTACTTGTTTGTATAGCTTATAAAACAAGGATGTAGTTTGTACGCTTGATGTATACTAGATTTTTTAAAATAAATCTTCTTTTCTATCGACCACATTCGTTAGAAAATATTTTTTTTTTACAAGAATTCACTTGTTATTTTAAAATGTGTAACATTTGTGCCTGCATTAGGATTAATAAATGATTGTTTATGTATTGGTCACTGATAGAAATGCACACAACTCAATTCAAACCACAACTTTTTTATTTATTGATTTTTTGTAGTCAAATTCGGTGTTCTTTGACCAAAACCAAAAATAATTTAATTACTTACAGTAATTATGGCTTCTTCAATAGATATTAAGTATGACCGGGCGTTTAGCTGACTTAAAAAAGGAGGTTCTCGATTTGACTGTTATTTAAGGTGTCCACCTCATGTTTTTTTACTGGGTGAACCACTGCCGAAAGCTAAATGTGTTGTTGAAATCGGTAATTTTTGTAAACTGTTAATATCATGTATGTACGTATTATGTCCCTACGTATGTATGGACACTAGTCCCTTTTATTATAATATTAAAATTTTCATACAATGTTTTCTCGCGAAGTGTATTAGTAATACGACACAAAAGTTACAGGTTTGAACGTAACATAGTCGTAAATTATAATTTTACATTGAAAGAGGTGACGGCATTCAGCCAGCCGAAATCATGGAAGCCGAGGCATTATAAAATATTATGAAACACGCACCCGTTTCCGATTACGTTGCGGTTGCGTGCGAACTTGTAATGTGCGAGGGACGCGCAACATGTCCAAAATAATGTTTGATGGTGTTACCAAAACTAAAATAAAATGAGCCAAAAATATAACTTCAAAGACATAAATCGTAATATTAGTGAACTTATTCTTTACGTTTGAAAATATTAAGAGTTTCTAAAACGTGTCTTTCCGTGGAAATTAGATATTTTCCGGGCAAAAAGTAGGTTATGACATTGGCAACGATCTGTTGCTTCGTTTAAACGTGAAAGCAGGATAAACAGACACTTTGACATTTATTCATAAAATTAGTATAGATTGAGCACGAAATACGAGTATTATGTCAATTTCGTCACTCCATCCATATAAACCATATCCATGTCGCTCGTAACATCGCGAATGTGAGTGCACTGGAGTGAGGAAAAATATTCAATGCAATATGGTCAATAACATTGGCTACAAAGGTCGCTGGATTGTTAGTCTTGACAGTTTTAAGTGTAAAAACAACAAGATCCGGGATTTATCGCCTTAAGTAATTAATATATCGGTGTTATCGGATTGTAATCCACGGGTTATTGCTGTTCTTGATAACTGATAGCCAGTTCTCTGTCCTTGTCTAACAGTATTAATTTGTCGGCATCTGAAGTGGGTTTTATAGTCCGTTTTTTTTCGCTACGGACTAAATTGACACATGCAAATGTCAATTTTCGAAATAATGATACCAGCTTTTTAATAGTAGTGTTGTTCTACGATACCGGTTTTATGAATCGTAACTTTTTACTTTTATCAGATAATTTTATTTTTATTTGATAATAGACGAATCTTTTACAAATCATGGTAACTATGGAGTATCACAGATAAAAAATATATTTATTAATTTTAATTACGTATTACACTAAGCAAATACGAAAATTATTGACTTCTTGTTGAAGAATACGCAATAACAAGGTTAAGGTACATTATATAGGTATGCCCACGAAACATAGATTAAGCGGAAGTGTGATACGTCAAAATTATTACTGAAACCGGTGTCGCCAAACGCACACAAACAAACGGTGGTCAGTTACTCCCACGAAATATAGGTTACTCCCATTTTGCTCAAGAGTAGTTTTAATTGGTCGCATATATGTAAAGCTTAAATACCCTAAATTGTACAAACTTTAATGCAAAAACACATCTTGACTCTGAGCAATAGAGTTGGCTTTTCTATAAAGAAAGTAACGTATTTGCGACATTTTGTATTGACCAGGTGGCAAGTGATATTTGTGAAAAATATAATTTGATCTTTATTTGTAAGCAGTAAGGTTAAATTTTCAATGATTTGTCAACCATAATTCCCGTTATCGTTTAGTGATTTGACACAAGCGTGATTTTATCGATAAATTGGTTGGACCTATTTTAAATGCAATTTGCGATTCCTGGTGTTTATAATTGGGGTGGCTCCAGCTTTTGTTATATAGGGTGTAGTGTTAAGTGCGCATAACCGGAAAACCATTTCTTCAGACGGACAATCTAACAAACTTGCAGTCTTTCATTAAGAAACCTACTTTGAAATCGCAAATAATAATTGCTTTTTACAAAAAAAAAATAACCGACTTCAATCTTGATAAGTAGAGATAACTCAAAAACTACTCGCCATATGGCGCTCAATTCAACATGTAAGTGTAAAGTTCTCGTCGCTACAAATTAATCAAGCCCAAACACTAAATAACTGCAGTAAATCGTTGAGGAGTTCCCTCGACTGTCTTTCGGCTTCATCAGATCGACTCCAGATCTTCATGAAATAGTAGCGCTTTAATGTACTTATGATAACATGAACAAACACACTAGTTGTCCATACAATTTTCAAAAGTTCCCCTCGATTTCCCTGAGATGCCATCATCAGATCCTGGTTTCCTTATCAGGGGACCCCACTGCGCATATCTACTTTACAACAAAAAAAGAATTATCAAAATCGGCCCATAAACGACGAAATAATCGCTGAACGTACATAAAAAAAAGCATATACCTATACGGTCGAATTGAGAACCTCCTTCTTTTTTGAAGTCGGTTAATGATCACATTTGTTTGCATAAATGTAGTAACGCGACGGCATTACTTGTTATATTATATATCGCAACGTCAGGCGTTTCTGAGTTTGCAAATAGGTGTTATTATTTATAGGTGTTATTTATTATTATTTAACTTAATTTATTATATTGTTTATTCATTAACACGCCCCTGTTTGTTAGCGCATAACATATCTTTATTTACATAATTTATCTAAGCAGGTTAAAATTTTAAAGATGTTACATTACAATTGCTCACTTTTGTAATAATAACTAATAAAATGTCGATGTCGATAAACTTTTTTCGCATCACCTACGGAGACGTGAATAGGTACCTCTAGAGGTGAATGAACCATGTAGATGACACGTGTAAGCTAAGCTAAGCTAAAGCAAGCTTTATTGCCCATTCCTTAAGGTTGATTTCAGATTAAAATATCTATTGGGTTTTAAGTAATTGAAATTAAATTACGATAATAAGATTTATTGCAAAAACTTCACTTACCGGTGATATGAAACACCTCCATTCTTAACATTTCTTGTTTTACTATTATTTTTACACTGCAAAACGGAACAACAAACCATAATTTCTTTGAAATACCGTAAAACAAATAGTGACACGAGACGTCCGTTCTTGAACCGGATGACAGCGATGACTGAAGGCAAGTATGGAACACAACCCATACTAGTGGCGCGCGGGCCACGCCTACATCGCATCTCCTCTCTATATTTGCTCCATGGGTATGCCTGTCGGTCATATTATTTTAAAGACACATTTTTTATTATTACCGAAAAACGATACTAGATTGTAAATTACGTAATGTTACGGTAGAGGCACATCACTATTAATGATTCGCAAAAAAGTGGCAACACAGCTAATGTCAATTTAGTCCGCAGCGAAAAAAACGGACTATAAATGGTAGGAATCAGAGATGTTATGGATGTGTGAGCGCTTGGGTGCAATACCTACCGTTTTGCTAACCCTGCCCAATAGTCGTTTAAAAAATACCGACAGCGGCTTAAATTAGTGCTTTCACACAGTTTGGACACTAGGTTGCCTTTCCACCAGACCTAAGCTAATGTAAGTTGATAAAGATGCGTTCAATAACATTCAACCTGCGGGGACCGAGTGGAGGGGAGATTTCGCGGGCCAATGAATATGGTTAGTGGATGTCAAATGCAACCTTAGGGTCTCCGCAAACTGACTGCAGCCACCGACCGCTGTGGCGCTTCTTTTTAGAAGCGCGATCCAGCCAACAGCCAACAGCTCCAATAAAAGTGAGCAGAATTCAGCCAAAGCGGCTGTCGGCCGGACCGTGCTTCTAAAAAGAAGCGCCACAGCCGTCTGCGGGGACGCTTAGCAGCATAGCTTAGCATGGCTTTTATGGAAAGGCACCCTTGGGCGGTCCTAAATAATGATTCGAACTTCATGCCGGCAAACCAGGGTTTAGTACGGGTACAGACAGGGTACAGTGTGACACGACACACGACCATTAAAAAGTCGTTTAGTGTAAAGATAAGGGTCGGGCCACATTGATCGACGGCGATCGACGGTTTGTCCATACAAAAAGAGCGTAAAGTATGGAAAGCCGTTCGGCTCGTCGATGCGAAAGGACGCGTACGGCTTTCCATACTTTACGCTCTTTTTGTATGGACAAACCGTCGATCGCCGTCGATCAATGTGGCCCAACCCTAATGCAACATTATCTGTAGATCGCTAGAGGTCGGCCAAGGATGTCTGATTGTACGTATTTATGTGAATGAGATGCAGTCTCAGCGGTAATCACGAAATTACATTTATGTTGGTAAATATATTTAACACGTTTCGTATTTTAGAGTTCCGTACCTTAAATAAATACGGAAGCCTTAGGGTGCGGTTCCACTGAGGCGGAGCGGAGCGGAGCTGTGCGCGATTCACCAATCACATGGCTTGAAATCCACGCGAGGCACAATGAGACATGATTTTCAAGCCATGCGATTGGTGAATCGCGCACAGTTCCGCTCCGCTCCGCCTCAGTGGAACCGCACCCTAAAGGATCACTTTGTTATGCGTCTGTCAGGTCAGGACCCATTTTTTCATGAATTTGTGAGTGAAGGTATCGCTTTGAAATTTATATCAAATACTCAGGTCTGCAGTGCCTTGAAGCAAGAAAATATCAGAATTTTAAGTGTTCAAAAATATCTGGCCGTTGTTTATGCTCTTTTTTTGACGCAAATTTTGACGCACGCAAGTTAACCAAGGGCACTTCCTGTTAACCTAGAATCATGATCATGAACTTAACGTACGAATAAAGGAAAAAATACAAAAATTAGTACTTAATTAATTGATAGTTACGTCCAAGAAACGAACTAATTATGTAGGTACTACTCTCACGGACTTATTAGACTATTTCGTGACTAATCTACATAATGTTAGTACGGAACCAGAGTCCGACTCGCACTTGACCAGTTGGCAGATATGCCACCTGGTGATAAATGGTGGTAGTTTGAAACAAAAGGTTATCTTGAAACAAAAGCAAATGTACCAACACTACAAACATCGTTTTTTGTGTGCACGCACAATTTAGGACGCTCACAAAGATTTTCCTAGGGCCGATAAGTAAGAGGCCTGTTTATTTGTGTGCGTTTTAAGTTGCATGCATGAACATATATACATCACACACGATCATGGTTTAGAGTTTTCCATGAATCGGCCAAGAAAGAAAAACGAAGAAAAAATAGAGTTTTCAAGGTCTAAGCCAGATTGCGATGAGACTTTTTTGAAACGGAATTAAGGTAGCAAACGAGTAGGAATCACCACTCTTCCGCTGCGCCCATGGCAACTGTGACTGACCTAGATCGAGACCCTTCGTTATAATTCGGTTACAGATGAGTTGCTAGCCTTGAGGACTGAGATGGTCGTCTCTAATAAAATGTAACCGGCTCCACATCTTTCTATCCGAAATCCAATTGCTCTTAAAGTAATTATTATGACAGAAATGGTACATATGAAGTAGTCTAAGTACCCTGGCGCGCGGTAGCACTTGCCCGGGTGAACTCTAGCCTCTTACCACCTATAGAGACATTTAGCCTTTGACTCATGCAAGAGGGTGGTAGATAGCCGGGCGAATTTCTACGAAGATAATAAATACAGATTATATTAAATAATGGGCCGGCTTCTGTCGGCTCTTAACGAGAACGGAATCAGTATTAATTCTAACCCGCCCTAATAAGGCCAGAAAGTGTGATTCAAAGTGTAGCCCGGGAGTACCTCAGTCCCTCTCACAAGTCTCAGATAAGATATTTTTTACACTTATTTATATGAATTATGCCTGGTTGCTATTACGAGTAGGTATTAACTTATGCAATAGGTAGATATTGTTAACGAGTTGCCAAATTAAATTTTTATTACATACATTATTTATATAAGATTACGCTAAATGGGTATTCTTAAACCTTAGTTATCGAATCGAATAAATATAGCATTTATTACGCTCATAATTATGTATTTAGTGGCCGTTAAATTATTCTAGTTATACGAATGAGTAACATAAAGTTATTTAATAGGTACTTGAATATTTATTTCTTTTAAATTGGTTATTGTTCCATGCGTTCTTGTGAAATTAGCGTTAAATTGTAATGAAGGATTGTATTTATTCAGTTTTTTATATTCTGGATAGAAAATTGTGGAACCGGTAAAATTTTATCTGAGGCGACCATTTCAGTCCATATTTGAGTCGCTGATGATATGAACTTGCCGCTTCCCTCTTAAAAAATTGTGTGCTCATCTGCTCATAGTTCAATTACCTTAAAATATTAAAATTTACTACAATGAAACTTAATCACAAGGGCGGATAGCTAGAATTTGTGGAGGTTGCGATTAAAAGGAATTCCATATCTAACGGAGTAGGTTTAATACACAGACTTATAAAAAAAATAAGGAGACCTTACGTATGGGAGGAAAAAGCGTGACACTTAGTGCTCATTCATACTGACTGACGGGCGCGGTGGCGGGCGCGGTCACGAAATATGAAACATATGGCGTAATATCCAAGGGTTCACACTGGAATCGCACGTGCGGTCTAAGTAGCGGGCAAGCTCGCGAAGACGCGCGCGCCGCGCTCGCGGCATATCAAACGCATGAAATGTTTGTGTGTGTTCACACTGAACTAGCGGCGGAGCGCGCGCTTCAGTAGCGACGCAACTGAACTCTCGCACAAAACGCCTGGCGGTCAATATGAACACGAGCTCGCCACGTCCACCGCGCGCGCGCCCGCCACCGCGCCCGCGTGTTCAGTATGAACAAGCACTTACAACTACATAAAAATGCTGCACACATTGACAATTCCCATTCAAAACATTCGTGGTCTATATTGTCTATGGTCCTCATACAAAAAGTGAGCTTCTTGTAGCTCAAAATAGCGAAATTGCTTCAACCCCATTTTGTCTGTGAGCGTGAGTGGTGCAACAACAAAAATAAAACGAGATAGACTTTGTACGTGTCATGGGAGAGAAAGAGATGAAACTATTGCTTACATACGTCTTTGTAGTGGTGAAAATGTTAGGTCTGATTGTTTTTATAAGTCTGTGGTCTAACGGCAATTATTTAATCTGTGATGCCCTTCCCCCCGCCTCAACCGTGTGTGATGTTGTGTTACATAATGACATTACAATCCTCCCAAAATCGAATAAATAGGTACATTGTTTTTTTAGGGTTCCGTACCCAAAGGGTAAAACGGGACCCTATTACTGAGACTTCACTGTCCGTCCGTCCGTGTGTCACCAGACTGTATCTCATGAACCGTAATAGTTACACAGTTGAAATTTTCACAGATGATGTATTTCTGTTGCCGCTACAACAACAAATACTAAAACACTGAATAAAATAAATATTTAAGTCGAAATATGCCTTCGACGCTTCAGCGGTACGTTAGTTACCTTTCAGTCCAAGAGATGGCGTTGCTTGTGGCTACAAAAAAACTAAAGTAAATATTTAAGTGAGGCTTTCATACAACAGACCAGATTTTTTTGGCGTTTTTATACATAATGGTACGGAACCCTTCGTGCGCGAGTCCAACTCGCACTTGGCCGATTTTTATATCCATTTTTGGTGAAAGTAGTTCAATTACCGATATTTATGTAACAAAAACTTCTATTTGATTTTTAGTCGCCACCATATGGAAGCAAAAAAGATGTAGGTATTGACATTAAAAGTCATTTCATCATCATCATCGATCAATACTTGCAATAAGTGTTGTGGGTAGAAATGGCTAAGAACTCCCAAGGAGTGTTGAATAACAAAAGTCTTACAATGAACTCTTCTTGCTACTTAGCTGTACCAAAGTCGTAACCAAGCAAGCATTGTCTACAATCACCCAGTTCGTTGTAACAACTGACACACAAGTCTTTTAGTTTAAAATAAATATTTGACGTTGTTTAATAAAATAAGCGAGAAATATTTTTATGCACTGTATTTCACATAATATGCAAACACTGTTTACATTGCTTTAATAAATTTTTACACAGCAGAGTACTATGGGCTGTTAGTTGGTTAGACCCCATTAAAAAGGAATGGAAAGAAAAAAATATTCAACAATAAAGATTAAACAGATAACATTTATGTGTGAACTATATGTTCAAAATTTAATTTAATATTTGAATTTATAGTAATATTAGTACGGTCATGCGATATAAATAATACGTTATTATTTCTACTCGACCACATTATTTATGCCATTTATTTAACGTGCCATAAATTTAGGACTAATAAGGCTTTGTTTAATTTATTGAAAAGGAAAAACTAAAGTAGGCAACTACCTGCTATAATTAAGTGTGGTATAATTATGAAATATATATGACTCATATATATTTCATATAATATATCATAATATAATATTATATATTATATTATATATAATATTTCATATAATATATATTTCATATAATATGAGTAATGATTAATGGACCCGCCCTATGCGTAAAGCTTGCGTGAACCTTGAGAGACTTGTTCTTTACTTGCATAAATATTATAAATATTTTCACATTTTTCATTGATGTTCCCGCTCCATTTGGTACTGATCGAACGATAAGATTGTTTTATATCAGCGGCGGTAATCAGGATTCAGGATATTTCCATGAAAACTCATATTTTTAGCCTTCTTCAAAAATAGAAGGTTCCTAATTTGATTGGAAGTTTTTTTGTATGCGTGTTACTTTGCAACTTATTCTGGGTGTATCTTTTTTGATAATTCCTTTCATTTTCGAACGCACCACATAACGTGTGAACCCATTCAAATTTGAACGACATCTGAGGAGATGTTTTTTAGTTATCCCTAATAATGCGTATTGAATTGACGTTGACTGCGTCGATGATGTTTGTCACGTGTCCATTTTTTGTTTTATAGAAGTTATTTTTTCCTTCCAGTATGGCAGACAGCACATCGAGGTGGCAAAGAAGCTGCAGAGGAGCGACAGTTCTGATGAGGACGAGGAGCCTCCCGTCCCGGACGATAAACCACCTTCGGCCATCATTAAGGAGAACGGAGTCAATGGTGAGACTTACTTAATATTGTTTTGGGCTTAATATTGTTTTAACTTACTATTGTTTTGGGCTTGATATTGTTTTAACTTAGTATTGTTTTGGGCTTAATATTGTTCTCATCAGAAAGTTAAAGGACATTGTCCACTTTGTATGGGCATCTGGCCTCTAATGGACATTTGTTTTGACCTTAACTTTGATATTAGTCTAATAGTGAATTACAGCAGAAAACAGAATAAATATGACGATCATTTTGTATCCAGGTGTTTATTATGCGTTTTATATATATTTTTATATACAGAGGTTTCATGAAAAAACAAATATCAATTTTTAATACCTTAGCACATTGGCGTTTAAGTTGGACAGTCCTCTGTGGTTACAGGAATGGTGCACACACGCTTCCGAACCGGCGTGTGTGTATATAAATGTATTGTATGTATGTGTGTTTTGCGTTTACTTGTTTTTTTTTAATTATACTAACATAGGTTAAGTTTTTGGATACTAACTCATTAAATGTACTTATCTTTTGTCTGTGTTTGGTTCTGTCTCTTGTGTTTTGTTGTTTACTAACATAGGTGTAAGAATTTATGTAATACTAACATAAAGTATGGACTCATGGTCTGAAATAAAAATTTATTATTATATTATTATTATTAATTTTATGAATTTAATCATAATTATATGTTAATAATACATTATTTAGAGACTGGGCAGATGGATTAATATTATCTTCAAACCTTGCCAGGCCTCAAATCACTGTCATAATGTGAGCACTGCAACCTAGCTCTCCGGCGTACGGTACAGTTTGTTTTGTTTTATTGCCTTTTCCTTCTTCCTCATTTAAAAAAATATATAAACATAGTAGACTTATTTAACCGGCTTCAAAAAATTAGGAGGTTCTCAATTCTACCGTATTTTTTATGTTTGTTCAGAGATTATTTCGTCGTTTGTGACCCGATTTCGATAATTCTTTTTTTGTTGAAAAGTAAATATTTCAAGGGTGGTCCCATGATAAGGACACCAGAATCTGATGATAGTATCCCAGATAAATCGAGGGGAACTTTCGAAAATTATAGGGGCGACTAGGGAGTTTGTTAATGTTTTCATTACATATCTTAAAACACTACAATTTAATGACGACCTGGAGTCAATCTGATGAAACCAAAAGACAGTCGAGGGAGCTCCTCGGCGAGTAGTTTTTGAGTTATCCCCAGTTGTCAATGTTGAAGTAAGTATTTTTTTTGTAAAAAGCAATTATTATTATTGATATAAATTAATTATTATTATTGATATAAAGCAGGCGCTTTGTATTTTTGATCTCATTAATGTGCAATTTTCTGCCAAAGTAAAGCCTAGTATCGGATAACTGTTTATGTTATTTGACTATTTTAAAGATGCAACTTGTTACAAAAATATTTAGCGTATGTATGATAAAATATGATAAGCAATTATGCAGTTTAGTTGTTTACGTCCTAGCGTCCTGTTCACGCCAAGGCCAGGAATTTTCAATGTCCTTTTATGCAAGGCATTCTAATTGAATAGTAAATCTGAAATACAAGGATGGCCACTTCCTTGTATTTCAAGTTTCTCTATCGAGTTTGCCAATGAGGATTGATGGGCTGGTGGCAAAATGAATCGACGGATATTTGAGTAGTGACGAACAAGAGGTGTCATTAGTACAATGTGTGTATCTGTGTCAATGTACCAAGAATAACACCTTATCTTCGCACACGTTGGTGCTAAGGCTTAATTATATGCGGTCTAGATACACAAATGATAAGCATCGTCCTGACGTCCTGAGATCTCTTGCGAAATTCTTTGTGTGCGTTGTAAGGTACGTTGGTACATGACGGGAGAGCTGAAAGTACACCAACAAACCGCGTAGGACCTATGCTTGAAGATAACTTATTTATTTCAATAAAAATATACATACATAAATGTATTAATTTTCCTGGGCCGCGACCCGTCCAACCCACTAGCTTCACCCACCAGTGGGTGCACGGGGAAATAGAAATTCCCCTTATGCATAAGGCAGGAAAAATATATCTCCTTCGGTCGCACGCTCACTGCAGTGCATCGTGATGTTTTGATTTCAATTAGCTGATTTTTGGAAAAGCTGCCGTCATTTTCGCGGTCTTAAAACAATGTCGGATGTTAAGTTGTTCGGAAGCCTGATCTGACCATCTTTTAGGGCTCCGGCCCCTGGATGACCCAGGCTGCGTCTCTTGCCGTCCAATGAAATGAATGATATTTAAATTCACAGTACGTTTTTACAAACACTTGTCATAAGTGAAACTACGCCATCATTTCAACAAATCCCAAAGTGTGTATGTAATCAAAGTTGCTATGTATGACGTATGTATGTAAATACACACTTCATCTCTCAGCCAGCAAAAAATATCGTCGTTGGACGGACAGTAAATATTAACGTAGATGTGACACTGCCTGTTCAAAAGCGGATTGTAGTGTTGTAACTTGAAACCAAGGCAAAGGTCGCGAAAAAAGATTTATTTTAGCGAATTCGTGTCGTATCTTGTTTCCGACGGATGTCGATATCGATAAGGTAATTACAATACATTAGTGCGGGCAAACTGGGCGGATACAGTTTTTACATCGATACACGATCGTCGATAAGTTATCGTGATGCATCATCTGTCACGGTCGATAGTCTAATGATTCTAATGACCGTGGAATAAGTTTATGTTTGAAGTTGTGCCTTGACGTTTATAAACGTAAATACGTATCATTGTTGTAATTACGTTGTACATCTTAATGATGACTGGTAGGTACTGCCAGTTTTGGTTCAACAGTGTAACTGTAATCTCTCAAAGTAATACCTAATACCTACATAGTTCGAGTTGAAACTTAAGTAAAAATTATAACACTTATAGCTTGAATCTGATGGGAATCGAATCTAGTACCCATCGCTTTCGCGGACTCGTTACTACCATGTAGGTTTCATAGGCCGTTTAAACTGTACTTGAGTCGCCCAGAATATGGAATTACCACTTCGCTAAAAACTAATTTATTACTTGTGCTCACAGTTCAATTTAGCTTGTAAGCAAAATTTACGTAAGGCATTTTAAATGTCGGTGTCAATTTACTGTTACTACAAGCTACTAAAATCTAGCATTTGTGTGATTTTTCATTTAAACAAATTCCATATCGAACGCAAACTGAGATTTTTTCCATCTACATAGTAAATAAATAGACATATAATAAACTACATATAAAAAAGAAATTTTTTTTACCGCCAAAATAATAACACAATAAATTGTCTCCAAATCTCAGAGTTGAGTGACACGCGCTTATGTTATTTTTAGAATAATGCTAAAAATTAAATAACCTTCTGATTCGGTTTTTGTGCTGAAACGATGAGAACCGATTGTCACTGGGAATAATTATTGTGAGTTTTTAATACCGCAGTAGAACCTTTTTTTTTTTTTTTTTTTTTTTTTGGTATCGAGGGGGAAACCTTCAAAAGGTACCCGGTGCCGTGGGAGCGACACAGGGTTATGTGGGATTTTTACCCACTAAAACCCCCCCGGTGGCCTACCTCAGCGCTTGTGGAGAACTCCGGGATCTCCAAAGGAACACAACCGGAGTACCGCAGTAGAACCTACAACAATGATTGTTACAGTTAAATTTGAATTTGTCTGAATTATTTGTACTTATTTCTTTCTTCCTTTGTACGCGCCAATCTCCGAAGAGATTAGGGTGCGATTTTCACTAATTTATTGTGATAAGCTTCAATTAACATTTTTACGCTCATAGCCCGGCTGCTTGCGTCGATCCTAAGTGATCAACAAAGTTAAGCAACTGCGGGCGCGGTCGGTAGTCGGATGGGTGACCGCTAGTGGCAAAATATCTTGAGCGCTTCCGTGCTTCAGAGGGCACGTAAAGCCGTCGGTCCCGGTTTTTATCGATAGATAGCAGTCGTTAAGCCGTGTCAAAGGCCTTCGGGCGGCTTGAAAACTATCGACACTGGGTTGACCACTAACCCCTCCACCAATCCGCACTGGAGCAGCGTGGTGGAGTATGCTCTAGGCCTCCTCAATAATGAGGAGAGACCCGTGCTCAGTAGTGGGCCATTAATGGGTTGTAGCCAACATTTATACTTATCTATTACCTGTGCTCACATCTCAATTTAGTTTGTATTAACCAAAGTATGCGTTGCTCGAGCGTGCAGCGTTAACATCTTTACATCAGCTGTACTAATCTATGATTTGTGGTCCAAGGGTCCTGGGTTCGATTTTCAGCGAGGTGGATATTTGAAGCTTTTACTTTTGTTCTGAGTTTAGGTTTTTATCGTGCTTGTATGTCGGACCACCCTTTCGCCGTTCAGGGTCAGGGGATATTTTGTAAAGAGGAACTGTGCCTGTAGTGGGGACATCAATGGGTTGCAACCATTTTTGAAAGTGTCCATTCGGTGTAGTTCTTGCTTTGCATGAGGTGCATGTTCAAAAGTACATAATTATTTCGAAAACAACCCTATCTGACGCATCGAAAAAATCATCACGCTCAGCAACACACTTTGACTTCCTCATAATTAATCCACTTGCTTCCAGGGACAAAGATGAGTGTGATAGAGCGGGAAGAGATCCTGGGACCATCGCCGGAGCTCAACTACAAGCGCAGCTCGAGCCAGGAGCGCATGCAGAACGGACATAAGACGTTACAACCGAATGAGGTGGGTTAGAGACCTTTGCTTTGCAAAAAAAGTGGACAGAAACTTATGGGTCTATACCTACTAGGATAATATTTTCAGACTGACGAAGAAAAAAGGTCGCCGACTTGTAGAAAACTATCGTCACTTGTAGAAAATATCCATAATCCATGCTTATAGAAAGTAGCGCAATCCAGAACCTAACAACAAATATTTTTCGTACACGAGTCGAAATGTGAAACCAAGGGCTATTAAGGCGGGGTTACTATCAACAAACTATGAGATCGACAAGCCCATTTTTGGTCTACTCTAGGACATCTATAATGTGCATGGGATGCTGTGCACTGTAAATTATCGTATTTTTATTCATTGTTGTCGTTTTTCCAGAAAAACCTGGAATTCCACTTGTACCATTGCCTGGACCTGGTGAAGGCCGGCATGGAGTCTATAATAGAAGACCAGGTCACGTCGGTCTTCGAGGCCGAGGAGTTGAGGAGTTGGAACCTTCTCACGAGAACTAACAGGTAGCGTGTAAATTGGCTTGGAATTATTTAATAGGAGATAGTTATACATATAGGCAGTACCCAACATACATACATATAAAATAAACCGAATATTCGGTAAATTATTTATCGGATACCGGGTTCAACGACCTGTGACAGTAGGGCCGAGTCGGGTACGGATTTCCGGGTGTACCTAATTGAAAGGCATAGTTGTCACGGCGGCTTCGACCCGCGTGGATTTTTTTTAGTTTAGCGCCTTTTTATCCCTTTAGGAGATGGGAGGGGTGGCTCCCCAAGGAACATGGATTCATGCCAAAGCTTGTTGCGTTCAGTAGTTTCGTCTGTACGTTGTCTGTCACTCAGTATGGAAAGTTAAGCATATTAGGTAATGCTAAAAATTAACGATGAATAGTAGGTAATTAATTGAAATTAACATCACACACATTATTAATAAGATACATTATAATCAATTGTCATCATCCCTAAATACCTATAGGATTAGGGACCATCAGTGCTAACCGTGATCTACAACTACCATGCTTAAAAACGTTACCTTTGTTGATTTGATAAAATGAATTGATTACTTTTATTTACATAATATATTCTCGTTATCATTCTATTTGCCAAACTTGCGAAGTTTTAGTTGAAACATAATTATGTAGATACATAGAACATTTACTTAGTCCAAAAGACCTAAACGCATCTTTTTTATGTTAATAGCCGACAGACAAGCAGTCGAAACAACTTATGGTAAGTGCTCACCAAAAGCAATCCCGACAAAAAAACTGGGTCGCTTCGCGCACGATTTGTCAGGCAGCTCACTCACATTCGCACGAATACGCGAACAAACAAGTGTAGGACGGACCCTCGCAAATGATTCTACAACGTTTTTGACACATTCGTGGTGTTAATAGATGTCACAGCTATGACAATTGGTGCAATGTATTGCTTGACCAGGAATGAATAGAAAACCTGTCATGAGAGCGCTAAAGTTTCCTTTCATATGGCGACAGTAGTTATAGTAATGCTCATGTCATTTTATCAACAAAGTCGGAAATGTTATTTATTGCACATAGAAAACAAATTTTCTTTCAGGACTGTGAATAGTTTTTGAAATTTTAGCACAAAATAAGCTCTCAAAGTAACAAAACAACCTATGACATTCAATTCGCTGACACTAAATTTACGTGTGACATTGAGAAAGTAAGGGTTGTCAGTAAAAAAAATTACATTCCATGAGCTTACCGCATTATGGCGAAGTTTTTTATTTTCTTGGTCAACCAATACAAAGGTTTGCGCGCATGTGAGTGAGCGTGGTTATATAGCGTGCGCTTCAAATACAGATCGCGTGCCCAAAAAGAATTTGTTACCAAGCGTTGTTCCTTGCATGAAACGTGGTAGAATGTGGACAAATTCTGTAATTAACACGCTTATATTAGCTTAAACGGCTTGATCTGTATGTATCTGCGCTAATATTATACAGCTGAAATGAAATCTTTCGGCATAAAAAACTTGAAAATTTGCCAGAGATCAGTCAAGGTCAGGCCACCGTGCAATTACGTTATAGTTTCGTTCTGATGTCCTGACTAGGATTATCAGGATACATGCACAATCTAGACACAGACAGGTCAAACGTATAACACACCACTCTTTGCGTCGGCGGTTTAAAGAAATAAATTGCAATAAGAGCCATTAGATTTGCGTAGACGTTGTCCATAACATTATGTTCATGTTCCCGTTTGGAGATTAAAAATTAAGAAAATATGTTGTAGATCAAATAATGTGGTGTGTACTTACTATATACTATATTTTCATAATTTTGTAAATAACTGCCACCATAATTATTGTACCTAACATTTATTATTTTATTCTGAAACACCTTACGCTTTCACTACTTTTATTGGTTTATTTTGTTTTTATTGATTTTATTGGTTTTTCTGTTGCTGTAACACAAACTCTGTACAATTAAAAATTATATTCCACTTATCACTTCACTGTTCTATTAAAGCGTGATTTTTACTTTTTTTGTTTTTAACTATAACGACGATGACTTTGGCGAACCGAACGGCGCCATAAGACGGCTGGATCGGTTCTATTCCCAACGAAGCAGAAATTTGAATGATCAGTTCGAATTTCTGCTCTCGGTCTGGGTGTGTGTGTTCTTGTCTTGTCGATGGCATCCACGACACAGGGAATCCTAGTGTGGGGTTATGGGTGTATGGTGCGTGGAACAAAGACGAACAATACGAGAAGACTGACATAGTTATACAAAATATGGTACATCAGAAATGGTTAAAAATCCTTTGTTAAATTTAGATGACGCTTATCTTTAACTTGGAATTGCCAAAAAAGCATTAGGTCTTCCGATTTTACAAGCTTTCGATGTAATAAACCATCGATGTTATAAACTTTCGGGAATTATAGATCAATATAATTAGCTATCGTTGTTACGTGTTCGATGCCATGAACTTTGATATATAGAATACACAATTTAATACTCCTGTCACAAAGAAATATTTGTTGGTAAAAAGGTTTGTAATTCCACAGGCAGTATGAGTTCCTAACCTGGCGTCTGACAATCATATGGATGATGGGGTTCCTGGTGCGGTACTGCTTCCTGCTGCCGCTCAGGATACTCATCTTCGTTATCGGGGTAAGTTGGGAGGCTGGAGAATGGTCGTGTAACGTACAGAACTTAGATAGGACAAAGAAATTAGAAACATTATAATATACATTATAAATTATAAACATTGTTATAGGATATTGTACGTATAATATGTAGGAACAGAAAGGCACATAAAAAAATACTACAAAACAACATACAATAAATTTAAAAATTCCATAACTAACACAGAACATAAAAAAGACCCAAAATCATACAACATATACAACAGATCTTAAGACATTCCAAATTATACATGCAATCTGAAAATCGTATACAGAAGAAAACGAAATCAATTGACATTAAAAAAATGTTTTTTTTTTCATATTTAAATCGTAAACAAAAAAAATAGGTGCTTTTTATTAATGCACAGATTTCGAACTTTATTCATTAAATGCGCTTTGATATCAAATGTAAACATGATCACGAGATGTTTAAACAATTAATCAAAAGTATTAAGACAACACATTACGTAATATACCTATTTTCATAAACAACATAAGTGAAATGTAAACAGACTATGTAATAAATTTATTTTTAAACACAACAAAGTGAAGTCTTCCGGATCAACAGTAAATTATTCATGTTTATGACGGATTTAAAATTTTAATGGTTGTTGTTCCATTGTATTAATTCAGGAATAGGTTTACCACTTTTATGAATAAGAATCAAATTCTTTTTATCCCTTGCCTGAAGAAAAGTAGTCAAACTTTGATTTATTACTTTTTTGAATTCACATTAATTATTTAAGTGTCAATATGAAGTACACATACCAGTTCAACAGGAAGAATAACGTTTGAATTTCGAGCGTAAAACGGGTCTCTTGCAAACTAAATGCCGCGACCACGGCAACCGCAGGTACTCACGATGATAACGAGCATGTCGCTCGTGGGCTTGGTCCCGGAGGGCAGGGCGCGGCGCGCGCTCGCCGGCCTGGCCTACAAGCTGTCCATCCGGGTCTTCATACGCAGCTTCGGCTGCGTGACGTCATACCACGACACGGAACACATGCCGCGAACCAACGGCTTCTGTGTCGCCAACCACACTAGCCCCTTCGATGTCGCCGTGCTCAGTGTTAACTCGTGTTTCTCTTTGGTAGTCGAGTCTCCTTACTATAGTGTGACGTTTGGCTGGGGCGCTGTGGAGGGGCTTTGACGGGTGCACCGTTCGGGTCTCGTAAGGGAATTTCGAGTTTTCGAGCATTTGCTTGTTGTGTTGTTTGTGTCAATGTTACTGGGTCGTCTGTTACTTTTTTCTTGCTCTACAGTTTTGGATTTTAAGTGAAAAAACGATTAATTTGCAACTACCGTCATTTCAACCAAATCATTACTTTGACTCTAATGTCAACTGTTCTATGTCAGTTGGAATCATTTAACGCACCCACTTGGATCTAATCTAACACACACAAATTGTTGAACCTGAGGTGAAATAAAGGTAGTTGCAAAAAATTTTCGTTTACGGGAAAATATGTTATACTTTAAGTTACTTACTATAAGCGTATGCTCGAATCACATTGCAATATTCACATTTCATATGAAACATAATATACGTTATCATGAACACATAAATTATCAAATTTATAACTAATAATCAGGTGTTATATAAATGCGACATATATTATGGTTACTACATATTATATGTATAATTGTATTAAATGTATGCCTGTTGTATACCTCATGTTTGTCGCATGTACATATATGCATTCAACTGGGTTCATTCATGTATCAGTGTGGCTGGAGAGTTGTTGGTCAAGATCTCAAGATATTATGGCTTTTAAAAGTAAATTTTGAATATAAAGTATGGGGAAAATGTTTGGCGATAAAACTTAATTATGGAGAGAAAAATAATAAGCTGTCATATTAGCCGTATTGTAGTTTGTATGGTAAAAACGTAAAAGCTAATATTACAGAAATCTCAAAGCTAACATGAAGAAAACATTAAAGCTTATTATAATGAAATTATCAAAGCTGACATGACGAAAACATTAAAGGCTAATATGACGAAATTATCAAAGCTAAAATGACGAAAATATCAAAGCTAATATGACGAAAAACTCAAAATTAAAATGACGAAACCGTCAATGCCAACATGACAAGTACATCAAGTACCGCAAATACGTCACCACTTAAAAACTATAGATGTAACCAAGGGTTAAATTGCCAAACAGCCATAACAAAACTTGACCACCGACCCGCCACACCGCACCGCACCCACCATCGCATTCGCATCGCATTGTCCAGGTGTGGTGGTTGATCGTTTGCACGGCCGTCGTGGGCACCCTCCCGGACGGTCCGTTCAAGAGCCGCGTGAACTCTGCGCTCTCGCTGATGTGCTTCAACTTCCTGTCGCGGTGCATATCGCTGGTGGTGAGCTACCACAACGGCGAGCGGTACCGGCCGCGGGCGGGGATATGCGTGGCCAACCACACCAGTCCGATCGATGTGCTCGTGCTCATGTGCGATCGGTGTTACTCGCTGGTGAGTGTGGGTTTTTGGGTGGTAACGGTGGTAGGAAGTAGGATAGCTAATAGTTTGGTAACAGTTTTTATTTGAAGAGTTTAGAGTTTGTTGTAGGAAATGTCATTAAGTCCTTTTTCATATTGTTGAGTCCTATTGAGTTTTATCGTGTCCTATTTAATTCTGTCCGCCCCTGTTAGTCATACTGTTTTTATTTTTACTACCTGTCGCGTGGTAACTTGTAAAAATCTTATTAATTTTTAATACGTCCTATTTTATTTTGTCGAGTCCTATTGCGTTTTATCAAGTCCTTTTTAGTTCTGTTCGCACCTTTCAGTAATACATATTAGATTTTACTTAATCCTATTAGATACTCTAAATATTTTCGTTCCTATTTACTAATTTGAAGATGATTTTAATTATTTGATCCTTTGAGTCATATTTACCGAATAAAGTAGACTAAGGGTCAACAAAGTCCTACTTTGTATCCAATCCTAAACAGTCGTATTAGTTTTATATAATCCTATTTAATATTATCTCTCTCACGTCAGACTTAAGAAAGTATATTTGGTTACACCTGCAGTTATTTGGTGAGTATAAAAACTAACACTAATTGTGTATTGAAAACGAAATGGTATAAGATAATATAACATTTGGGTCCGTGGGAATGTTTCGTCTTGCTTTGTGATGTTCATATTATTGACTGTACGCTAATGTTTATAAATAATCACATTATGATAATTATAATTATACTATCATCGGTAATGGATTAGTGTATGTCTGGGAATTTTAATAATAATGGGTACTTTAAGGGGTTGGTTGTAGCAAGCGATCAGGACGCGCGTTGTAAACGCTGCGTTTGACACGTTCATACAAATTGCTTTGCTGCTATGAATCGTGTGCTTGGATATTCAAAATGTATATCGTTTGTAATCCAACTGATCACAATATTGTCAAAAACCTACAATACAGCATTTTGCTCTTAGGGTGCGTACAGACTATATAACAAAACATGTTATAAAACATAGTTAAATAACATGTTTTATAAATGTGGACG
The DNA here is from genome assembly GCA_905404135.1 of Hesperia comma. Taxonomy (NCBI): domain Eukaryota; kingdom Metazoa; phylum Arthropoda; class Insecta; order Lepidoptera; family Hesperiidae; genus Hesperia; species Hesperia comma. Next base: position 15,637,041 of record FR990015.1, on the reverse strand, counting down.
TATGTGTCACATAAACTTCTCTTGGTCTTGTTATATGATTCATTGTGATACAATGTTAGATGGTGTGGACGTGTTATATAACAGAAGTTATATAACATGTTACTAAATGTGTACGCACCCTTAATTTATTTATTGTTTATCGGTGTCTGATCAGATAAAACGTGTGAAACGCGCGTGTTGAATGCTTGTTACCAATAGTTCCTTATACTTCATTTTAATCATTAATTTCTTATGCAATACTGAGACATAGATGAGTAGTTTGATTAGGCATGAGAAAGACTAATCTCCTCTATTTAATTAAACTTAAATCCCCTATTTTTGTTACATTAAAAATATTGCGTTATTGTTGAATTTTAATTTATTGTGTTTTTGTCCCTTATAGTATGAAAAGTAATAAATGAAATAGAATTTGAATACTTTAAATGGTACTTCAAAATGCTAGATGGGAGAATTATAATTAGCCCACTTTGCAGTCATTTGTCAGTTTTTGTTCACATTATTGAAAAAATTGCAAACGCATTAAATTAAATTATTTGTATAAAATAAAGTCAGTCATCAAATTAAAATATATGCAAAGTGTCAATCATGTAATATAATGTTCTAAACGTTGTATGTAGATTGGACAACGTCACGGTGGATTCTTAGGCCTTCTGCAACGTGCTCTCGCTAGGGCTTCGCCCCACATCTGGTTCGAGAGGTCCGAAGTGAAAGACAGACACGCTGTCGCTAAAAGGTAAATAAATTCTAGTCTAGCAACTTATACTGAATATGTGATTAATGCAGTTGTAACAGAAATAGCCTAGTGGTGTTTAAACATTCAAAAAAGTTACAAACTAATTATTACTTGTTTCATCGAAAACAAACATCTTAAGCTCATCTGCCCACTTGAGAGTTGCCATAATGTTTGTAAAGTCGTCAATCCACATTTGACCAGTGCGGTGGACTTAAGAAACCATCCCTCACATTGTGACAGGAGGCCTTTAGGGGGTTCGATGACCACCTTTTTTTAGTTTTTTCACACAAAATTTCTCTTTGAGTCTCAATTATCACTATTAAGTGTAAAACACTTACCTTCTAAAAGATAAACATACAAATATTACTTACTATCTAATCTCCATATAAGTGGTGAAGCCAAGGTAATTCGCAATGTGTTGTGATCTAAGTATCTCTACTTAACGATGCTCCATACAGAATTGAACAATAGGAGATTTGTTTATTTATTTATTACACTTTATTGTACACCATAGTTACAAATAAACGAATTATGCTACAATTCATGTAAGTTGGGCACAAAAGGCGATTCCTACTTGCTTTAAAAAGGTCGCTGCAACGTACTTTAGCTCTTACCCATTAAACCTCCAAAATCTAAGTTAATATTAATCAGGACTATTACTGATCCGTGAGGCCTCCCTCCGCAGACTGAAGGAGCACATCTCTGTGCCGGACAACCCGCCGATCCTGATCTTCCCGGAGGGCACGTGCATCAACAACACGTGCGTGGTGCAGTTCAAGAAGGGCAGCTTCGAGGTGGGCGGCACCATCTACCCCGTCGCTATCAAGTGAGTGTGTTGGCTCTGTTGTTACCTTTCTTTCTTTTTTTGCCCTTCTTGGTGGTAGGGTCTGGTAAACTCCTGGTACCGTGTGGAGGTGGTTCGACAAACTATATAAAAAAAATCCTTGGTAGCTTCTTCTTCCAAGACCTCTTACCGTAAGGATTTGGGGAAGCGTCGCGTCGGCGTAGTTTGACTTTCGAAAAGAATTTGTAAATGTAGATATACATTTTCAATTGCAGATATGACCCGCGTTTCGGCGACGCGTTCTGGAACAGCTCGCGGTACGGCATGCTGCACTACCTGCTGAACATGATGAGCTCGTGGGCCATCGTGTGCGACGTGTGGTACCTGCCCGCCATGCACCGCGCGCCGCACGAGAGCGCCGTCGATTTCGCCAACCGGGTCAAGGGGGCCATAGCGAGGCGCGGGGGGCTGGTGGATCTCATGTGGTGAGTACGGAAAAAGTTGTGACAATATGCAAAATATTGGTTGATTATGCAGAGTATAGTTTGTGACCCCGACGTGTGAGCTGCAAAATTGGTGACCCGACGTGTGAGTTTTACCCAAGGGCTTGACGAATTGATATGGTCCGTGACCCTCGTAGTCGCCCAGGGATCCTGGTCACGTCAAAGTGCAAGTTCGTCGAAACAAACTTATGTTAATCATAAGTGTTCCCCCAAGAAACGGGTACAAACTTAAGTCAACGTGCGAAGAGTATGATTTGTCCGTTATGTAAAATTGGTGACCCCAAAGTCAAAATCGTTACCTGTTTAGCATTTAAAATAAAAATAAAAATTTAAAATAACCCAGTGGTGATTTCATTATTTAAGTAAAAATTGTGTTATAATACGAGTAGATATTACATTCACAGCACTAAGCAATTCTTTTATATGTTCTAGGGACGGTCAACTAAAACGAATGAAAGCGAAAAAGGAATGGAGAGAGATGCAGCAAGAGGAGTTCAGCAAGAGATTAAAAGGAGAATAGAGTTACACAGAACAAGCAACAAAATGTCGGAACAAATTCAAATGGGACATTTAATGGCTCATACAGCGGCTTCGGAAACGAAGGACACTATTAGTGAGGCGTAAAGCCGCTAGATGCCGCTGAAGATTTTAACAACTCAATGAAATGTATAGTTACTAATATGGACTAGATATTCTTAAAAGTGTACACAAATTGATGGTAAAAGTGATAAGGTATTAACTCCCTGGATGTGTTTCGTTTGTGTAAAGTGTCGCCCTCTACCGTGGTGTGATGATGCTGATGTTAGTTCGAACAGAAGACCGACCGTCGAAATTCTTCAGGTATTCATGCACATCTTGAATTTATTTTTTTGATAAATCCCTAATCCATATGAAACCAATATAATTTTCAATAACAATAAATTATTATTATTGTGTATTTTATTTAAAATCTAATGCCACAAAATTACACGATTATCTTGATAGGAATGGACTGGCTTAAAAGTCATTCCCCATTATTCAATCTACAATAGCTTATAACAGATTGTTGATCCTCCAAAAATAATATAGTAATGATTTTTACTCAATATGCTACTAAAATTTCTGTACTGTTTTCCTCAGTGACTGTTATACCAAGGATAGTAATTTTAAAAGCAAAATGAAGTGTTGGTTTGGAGATGCTTTCTTCACAAGTAAGTGGATGAGAAGGGTCGATTTATTGGCATTGTTTCAAAAAGAGATGTCATAATTTTAGTGCAGTTGTGGAACATTATTGCGACAATATTTAATTAATATGTCAAGTTTATAGCAAATTAAAGTTATTTCACAAAAAAATATTTTCATCATTTTATTAGGGTATTTCTTTAGATTTTCACAAGGAATTTTAGGGTTGTCTACATGTTTTTCATTGCCATTTGTGTTGACTGGTAGAATGCCATAGGCAATTAATATTCCTTTTAGTGAAAACCCTTAACAGGTTTTTGATAATAATAAAAAATTGAAATAATTTATACATTTTTTGTCTGAATTCATTTTGTATAAAACGGCGAAATATTAACATTGCAATAATTGCATGACAATTTGTATAAAAATAGTGCATTTATAGATAAGGTGTGAGGTGAAATTAACAATGATATATTGGTAAATATACATTCAATTTGTTTGATACAATAGGTATGGGAAATGCAATTACTTTGAGTATGGTGTTTTGCAATGTAATATTTTATATATATGAATGTAGATATTAATCTTCGTTTAATACTTAGTAGGTAGTATAATATAGAATTCGAAAATGTAAACCTCAAAAATCGAAGCTTATCATAATGTTTTTCAACATGCGAAATGTTTGTAAGCAATGAACATTAAGTAATGTGTCCTAAAGCAGGCCATAGTGGAAATCACAATTTTATTAGAAAATAAATTTCATGTATGATTTATGTATATTAGTTAATACTATTAATATTGCTGATATTTTTTTGATCTTTCATTCTATCAGTAATCCTTGAAAACTGCGATTTTAATGAACTACTTGCTTCGTCTAGAAGAAATCATCTAACTTAGAAATATTTAATGAATTTCTAGTGATTAGTGGCGGTTTGGGGGTAGTTGAATATAATCAAAACTTAATAGGTAGCTTTTGTAAATAGTATATTATGATACCTATAATTAACTTAGTTTTCGATACTATAACGTGATTTTTACTATTTTTGATATGTATGTATGTTCGGAAAAATAGCAATTTGTCATGAGTCAATAAAAAGTTAAGTGCGACGTGACAGCTTTCGATTTGCGCGCTCTTGCTGTTTGGAATATTTTGGATAATCGTCTCGGACGCCGACTGTTTCGGCAGTTAGCGCGCGAAAATGATATTGGTTCTAAAATTTGAAATACATACAATACCTATTTATGTAAATCAAAATTAGATAAGTAGTTGTGGTTCCCATAATGAATTATTTTGTGATACTGTTAATGCTAAATTACTTTAAGGGTGTAACTTTTTTTTACAAAAAAATACAATGATGGCTATGATTTTCGTACATAAACTCTTACAAGAAAAGGAAAATTGAAGCAAAGCAATAATATACTTTTGGGAAGCTCAAAAATTTGATGTGATCTGTAATGTGGTGATAGGGGTCCGTTCTTATTGATCTGACTTGAGATGGGATACAGAGAGGTATTTTCTCGCATTGAAAATTTTAAAAAAATGCGAAAATGACAAGATTATTGGTTAAAAAAATCAAATTAGTTTCTGATTATGATACATGTAACTAAAGTTAACCATCATAGTAGCATTTTTTGTCAATTTGAATTATCAAGAAAAAACTTAATCGTTGAAAATATTTTTCTAATCACCTGAGCACAGGGCTTAATTCGGACGGAGTCCTACACACATTGGGTTAGGCCTTAGAATAAAGGTGTTATATAAATGTTTTAGAGTGCATAAAATGCGAAAAATTAGTCTTTAGAATAGGAAAAACTTTTGTATGTTACTATTAATACATGACATCTACATTTACCACCCAATTTTAAAACCTAGATCAAAATTTTAATAAAAATAAAATGATTAATAGAAATGGCGGAAACCATAAAAATGAAGACGCCATCACAACACACACAATAGGTAAAACATAATAGGACTGGATATTAGAAAAACTGGCCCATTAGATTTATCTATAAGTTGAAGGAAAATCGACACAAACGCATAAACAGGATGATTTTGTGTATGTGTCCAACTTGAACAATATCTAATTTTATAGGATATTATTATAGCCTAACATTTTTTCACGAATACATCTTGACACATGCATTGTTTTGTGAATGTTAAAAGAAAGGTTAGTGGTAAAAATATTTTATTTATGACCCATTTAGATTAGATATTTTGAGACAGACTGTAAGTTCGTGGGTCGTAATTTAATTTTATGTATGCTTTTCGCAAAACAGGGCACACTAGACGTGCAGAAATGTTAAATATATTTTTGCACATAATCTAAACTGCAATTTGTATTTTGTTATATTTTGTATCATGTACAGTAAGGTCATTTTAACACTGCTGATATGAAGTTGGCTACGAGTGGCTGCGCAGATGTCGATTTTAAGGCCAAAATGGTGGTAGGGGCGGGGAGTGCGGGCGGTAGGATAGTTAGCCAATACCATGGGCGTAAATACGTCCATGGCCAATACGAAGTAGCACATCACAAAACACTGTCATGGCCGCCGTGTTTTGATTGGTCAGTGGTACATGCGCAAACATCTCGGAAAACGAAGTTCACATCAGCCTAGTCAAAATGACCATATTGTAAATCCCTACCGAAACGACTCAATGTATCATCGATTCGGCTTTCAATTCCAACGTCGACACCGTTGGACCTCTATGATTATCAATATTGTGGTATACAAATATAAATGTATAATCTAATATTACTGTTAATACGAAATAGCAACTACATATAAACGATAAATATATAATAGAATAAATGTAATTTATACTTTTGTAATCGTATTTTATAATAATTTATTATTGTGAGCATGTTGAGTTCGTTTTTGTGTATTTATTTGTATAATCGATGTCGGAATTCTTAAAAATAATGCGAAGCATGGGCACTTGTACATTATGGCATTCCTAGAACTAACGACTTTTATTTTAGTGTAGTTACAGGTTTCTTTAAATACGATGGGTAATTATTTGTCGGCTTCGGACATCACTAGCATCGAATGTGTCACCAACGCGTTTTGAGACAACAAGCAGGATACAACAAGCTTGATTACAATATAAAAGAGATATTCAAAATCCTATTTTGGTTTCAATCAGTGAATTAGTTATAAACATTATAAAACGAGTTTCTGGCTTGTATTGCTATTGTGTTACTGATGTCCGATGGTACAACCATCTGCTATCAATGGTACGAAATTAAAAAGTGTAATTTCAATTAGACCCTGACGTAATATGGAGGCGTTCAAAATGAAGCAACAAAAATACTAGGGCATTTTTTGTTTCTATACAGACATGTTGAAGCGTGTTTCATATGACAACATGGTGATTAAATGAGATTGTAATTTTATAAAAATTTGTATGATGGAAACTTTAAATTGTGTAATCTTATAAACTGTATTCTAATAATCCTATAAGTGATAGCTGCATGTATTGTGATATCTCTCGAAGTAAATCAAATTAGCTCACTAGACAACGACAAATATAAACAAAATTGTAATTGGAAAAAGGGCTGATAATCTTCAAATTGCTGAACGGATTCCACTAAACATAGATTGAAATAAAACCATCGCAAGTAAACTGGAATTCGTTTAAAAATACCGCTCATATCGGTTCATTCAATCAGAATACTGTGCTACAGACGTACAGACACAGACACGTAAAATATACGACACCCCAATTTTTATCGGACTGGCTATTTAAATATAATTTATATTTACGATTTGTAAAAAAAATAAACAACTTCTTTTATATGGTGTTGCCATTGTCTAAAATTCTTTTTTTCCTGATCTCTTGGCATTAAACTTCCTTTCCTGTGTAACATGACTTGTTTCGAGTCACGGCGCGTGCAGTGGCCCAGAATATGTAAATATGCATTTTATATCTTAACTTTTGTTATTGTTGTATAATCAATTTAGACTGAATTGAAACTTGAAGATATTATATGAAGTTCTTCGATTGTACTGGCAGCCTCATGTTAATGTTAAAACAATAAATTAATCAATTAAAGTTAATGTTTTTTTTTATTTCTTAATCCCCACAGTTAGCTAGCTTCTCTGCCGTCAGACAGTGATTCTATAGTCATTTGTTTTTCTGAACAATATGGAAACAATAAAATTATTAATTAATACTACAATATCAAGTTACAAAATGTATTCAATCATTTTAATTAACAAACAGTAGTGAATATATAGAGCAACATAAGTATAATTTTACCTTTATGAAGTAATTATACCTTAACATTGTTTTAAAATTCGTCGTTTTCAAATGGATGGTATTTGTGTCCCAAGGACCTGAAAAAGAAATGTTAATAGCAGTGGTTAATCAAAATTAATACCACATTTTCGTATTGTGATCAATTTTTCTCACCGAGCGTTTTGGGTCTGACCCTAACCTAAAACACCGCATCATATTATGCATAATTTTGGAGACTAGTCCTTAAAATAATGTCATAAGAAAACATTGATGAAAAACTGGACACTTGTATGAACTGAATTGAATTATTATTACATCTGTCGATGGACAGGAAGGGAGATAGATGAGTCACAAGCCGAATGGTTAGACATGGGTTAGACCGATCGTGCCTCTATCGCTTGCAGTACCGGCGTTAGGGTAGGGCGCGGTTGGGCGACCGCCCAGGGGCGCCGGACGAAAAGAGGCGCCGCAAGCCGCGGATATTGCCACTAGTTCATTTAAGAAAATTTTCGTTTGAACATTTTTGAACGTTCGGCTATAACCCATTAATGACCCACTACTGAGCACGGGTCTCTCCTCATTATTGAGGAGGCCTAGAGCATACTCCACCACGCTGCTTCAGTGCGGATTGGCGGAGGGGTTAGTGGCCAACACGGTGTCGAAAGTTTTCAAGCCACCCGAAGGCCTCCACTACCGATTTTTGACTACTGATTTTTGAAGGTAAAACTGGAACTAATTTGCGCGTGGTTGTTTTCTGCTACAAGCGATAATCTAGAGGTGACCGAGCGCTTGTGTCTGCGATATTACATCACGATTAATCAAATTGTTCTCGTTGTACCTACATGTCATGTATTGGAGAAAGTTTATAATTTCAGTGAAATAAAATGAAAGTGATAAGCAGGAGTTTAATATTTTACACATCAAAATAATGAATACTAGTGTTCAATGATATGAGGTCTTTTAATTTTTAAATAAACTTGAAATTAATTAGACCGACTTAATAAATAAATAAACAATTCTAATTTTATTTTATAGCAGCACAATTCCTTTTCTACGTTATTATATTCCAATCTATCCGAATATCAACTCATAAGATTTATGATTTCATAATAAAAAAAATGAAAATAAAGTAAAATTATTAGTCCGGTCAACGAATGTCTAAAAAGACGGTCTAGAGTGCGTTAGCGAAACTCTAAGCAATTTCTTCAGAAACATGTTCAGGGTCTCAGGGTGAAAACATACTAAAAGTCCAGACGTCTAGGAGGTGACCCAACAAACTAGACTCAATGAGTCTCGTTCTAATTCGGTCACAGATGCGTTGCTACCCCTGAGGACTGAGATGGTCGCCTCTAAAAAAGTGTAACCGGCTCCACACCTTCCTATCCGGAACACAATTGTTCTTAAAACAATTATTACACGGTAGGAATGGTACTAGGTACCGTGGCGGGCGGTGGTACTTCCCCGGCCTAGCCCTACCACCTATCTAAATAAATGTGTTTTTTTTAATAGATGGTTATTTCATTGTACCCATTGCCTTTTTTCGTATGTAATTGAATTGCAGTTAGGGGGCGCCGAAGAAATCTCGCCCAGGGCGCTAGAAGTGCTAAAACTGGCCCTGATCGCTTGTTCCGCGCTCTCACTTGCGCGCTCAGTTCAGGCGGGACGTCGTGACACTTTTTCGTGCATGCAGCATTTAAACAAAAAATGCTAGAAACTCACGCAGTCATGGGCACGAAGCGGCCGTTGCAGTCGAAGCTGTTGATGAGCTCGAGGTCCTCGTGGCTGAGCTTGAAGTCGAACACCTGGAAGTTGCTGGCGATACGATCCTTGTTCACCGACTTCGGGATCACTATCACCCCGCGGTCAATCTGGTACCTGTCGCGACGAGATATTATTGAGGATATGTATAAGCATTTTGATAGTTCCAATAAGCAAAGGCATTTTAATGGTGCAAATTTAGCATTTCTGCTTTACGAGGGCGTTTCTCGGTGGTCATAGAACCTCCTAATATCTCTAAATGGGTGCATTTATTATTGGGTAGGTAGTACGAAGATTCTTACTGGTCATACTGGTATACGATAAACGCATCGTAAGATAAACTATGCCATCGCTTCTACCATGAATGATCTTGGAAGCAGAAGTGGCATTGTTACAATTTAACAAAAGAAACACAAAAATCCGTGCGTTCTACTAAGAGAAAAATACATTCCATTTTCTGTAGCAAAAATCTGCCCCTTGTATTTATCAATACTGTTTTAATATGTATACAGCCGAGCTCACCTAATAAGCACCTGCGCGACAGTCTTGCCCAGGCGGTCGGCGATGGCCTTCAACTTGGGGTCGTCCATGAGCTGGGGGTCGCCGGGCTTCGCCCACGGGCGGTCGGGCGACCCCAGCGGCGAGTACGCCGTGAGCAGGATACCGTGCGCTGCGCAGTGCGCCTTCAGACGGGACTGGTTCAGGTATGGGTGGCATTCCACCTACGAATGCGATTGCCGGATATAGACAGTACTAGGACCTTGTTCTTGCGGTTGTTCTTAATAGAACCTTCAAATCTGTTGCCTAGCAACTTTACTCATCATCTTCAAACATCATTGCCACTTAACATCAGTCGTTGTTAACTTAGCATTGCGTAAAGAAAACTTAAAACAATAGTGGTTGGTCTTATGACTTCCACCTAGTAAATTGGACAGGGTTTAGGGATTGACAGGTTATTAAAGTTTTGACACTTACCTGACGATAAGGCCATCATAAAAAAGGAAGACAAGAACAAATTGTTACATTGTCTGATGAAGAGGTGTGACTGAGACATGTGAATTTTGTAAATCTTAAATTCCAAGTTCAAAATGATTAAGAAGTCTTACCACAATTACAATAAATTATTTAGTACCATAAGGGGGTAGCAAAAATTTGTGACTAAGTGCAACAAGGCCGTTATCTAGCACAGTTAAAACTTCAGTACTTACCTGATTAACAACAGGTTTGACAGAAGCATTCTCTAGGATCCTGTCCACTTGTTTTGCGTTGAAGTTGGAGAGACCCAGACTCTTTACCAGGCCCTCAGCGACCAGTGGCTCCAGAGCCTTCCACGTGTCTACATAGTCCACATCCGAGAACTGGATCTTGCCTGATTCATCAGCCGGGAACAGTTCCCCTCCTTCCTAATTATTAATATGTTAGAATGTTAGAATAATTACTTTTCTATATGAAAAACTTAAGAATCTACAAATAAATATTAATTAGCCGGCAACACAACAACAATTGGTCTTCAGTTTAGTATCCTTTTGGTAAAGTCTCACCTTATAAGCCTGCGGCCAGTGAATCAAATATAAGTCCAAGTACTTCAAATTGAGATTCTCCAAGGTCTTCAGCAGGGCTCCCTTGACCAAGTCAGGTCGGTGGAATGTGTTCCATAGTTTCGAAGTTATGAACAGTTCTTCACTGTCAACATAAAAAATACATGTGGAATGTTTTAACAACCATTACCTTACATCCTACATTACAGGCGCATTTCACTAAGCAATCAAAATACTAAAAAAAAAATTTTGTAGACAGAATAAACAAAATAAATAATCTCTTTGAGCATTGTGATCTCTGTAACATTTGTAACACACCTTTCGTAGAGGTGTTTATAGAAATAGAATAAAAACAATTTACCGCTTAATAACCCCCTCCTGGATCTTAGCGGCAATGCCTTCACCCACTTCCTTCTCGTTGCCATACACATAGGCGCAGTCGATGTGCCTGTAGCCCACGTCAATAGCATCTTTCACAGCTTGCGTCACCTCACCGGGCTTGGACTGAAAATATTCAATTAAAATATTACAAACTACCAAAAATTACATTCAGAGTATTATTGAATGATATGGTATTGTATATTTTATTGCACGTTTTTATTAATAAATACTGTATTATTCAAGTGTCACAATATTAAATAGTGAAATCATATCAGTTCAACCTCACAATGAGTATGTAATACTGATAAACATATTTATCTATTTTAGATAGCTCATGGCATGAGAGTTTACCACAATTAGATGGTGTACAAAAATAGGGTTGGCTTTAGTATCCTGATGCATGATTTCCTGGATAAATTTGGCTTTAATCAATAGTTATTGATGCCCCGAATCACAATCTAATTGCATTTTGTGCGGAAATGCAGTTTTTTTTAATCTCAATTTTAAGTTTTTAAGGTTATTTATAAAATTTGAAGACAAATATTGAGCGTATTTGGGTGATTTTGGCTTTAATTAATAGACATTGATGGCTCCAATCATAATCTAATCGCATTTTGTGCGGAAATGCGTCGTTTTATTTTTAATTTTATTTTTTGTTGTTATTTCAAAATATAATACAAATATTGAGCAGTTTATAGATCTACCTTCAAAGTTTAAAAATAAATCTCAAAAACTAGTAGACTACAGGCCCATGTCAAAAATGGATGGGTCATATGAACCACCAGGTGATTTATATAGGAAGATAGAGCACAAAATAATAAGATTCAGCACTATGACGTCACTTGTAAACTGTCCAACTGAGTGCTGGTGAGAATTCAAAAGTGCAGGTAGAATGAGTACATTTTGGTCATATATTTTTGTACGGCATTTTCACCATCGATAGATCCATGAAAAATAATAAGAAAGCGCGCAGTCCCGTCCGCACAGTCTGTAACTTTTTTTGATTTTTTGACAATTCTGTACAGCATCAGTTTCATACTGTTCCAATCATAGGTTCCAATAGGTACAGCTTCTAATCCATTACCTATTACGCAACGCCGTACAAAAATCATGCGACAAGGGAAAAAAATCGAGGGTTGTAACCCCCTCTCTTTCCATAGTCCGGGGGGTGATTTGAAACAACATAAAAATACCTTGATTCGTGTTGCAGTTATGAACTAGCAGAGGAAATGGTTAATTTCCCGTTTAGTGTGATTGACGATATTTACCTTCCAAGTGCCGATTCCCAGTATGGGACATTCATAGCCATTAATAAACCTGAGATAGGGAACTTTAGACGCCATGGCTTATTCAATTATGATCAAAGCTATCTATATCTAAACTAAAATTGGTTTTATTTTCCACAATATTCGTTTTTAAAAAACACCGGTCACAACGTTATGAATGAATGATTGAAGTTTTACTTTTACAGTTACTCTTACTATGGCCGCGTTCCGTAACTCGACCAAAACGCCTAAAACGACACTTTGGCTGCGTTCCGTAACTCGACCAAAACGCCTTTACGTGCCTCCCGAAGCTCGGAGGCGCTCAAGAAATTATTATCAGAAGAAATTAAAATCAATTATTATTTTTACATACCTATAATAAAACTTTAATTTTTTGTCTGTTTTTCTGTGCATTTGTTCCGCCTAATCTCAGGAACGGCTTAACTTTAGATGCAGTTTTCACTGACGTATTCAAATGAGCTTGGGTTAACATTTAGTGTGTTTTATTTGAATCGGTACACAAATAAAAAATCACGTCAATTTAAAGAATACCATCCCTCATTTATCGATTATGGGCTTACCGAAGCGAAACAAGGGCGTTCACTAGTAATAAATAATTTGCCAATTTAATTGTGCATAATGTTTTAAGCTGGAAATATGGCGAACAATGTTTACAAAATTGCGGGAGATTATGACTTTTCACTTGGCAACCTCACACACACAAAAGAATTACGTATCCACCATACCACGCCATACGGTGCAATTGCTAGTTGACATTAAGGTTGTCATGCACACATAGTGAAAAAGCGACTTCACATCATTCGTCGCTTTTCTTTGCGAATGTTCTATCTGCCTTTTGGTTCTATCTGAGGGTATAACGATCCTTCGATCGCATAATGAAAGTATAATAGTAAGAATTGGATTAAAAAATGTAACTCTAGTAGCGAAATACGGATTGAGATTGGATATTGAAAGCGGCCGATAGTTACTGTTGTATGTGCTGTTGCCATATAAAAGGAAACTTTAGCGCCCTCATGACAGGTTTTCTATTTTTCTGGTCAAGCAATACTATCCTTATTTTGTGATGGTAGGTAGCGACAGGCGGCCTTGATATATCGCACCTACAGACGACGGAGCCTACAGACACAGACTTTTTGGTGCTTTTTGAGACAATTTTTTTCTTGGCTTGAGAATGTTTATAATTAAGAATTTCACACACAGTGCAAAATATACATACCCTACGAACTTAATCGAATTACTAACTTATTGACGAAGTTTACATATTCGGCCCGACCACACATACAGTTTCTTGACCATATTTACTTACAAAACATAAAATAATATTGATTTTTATCAAATTTTATTCACAATATTATCGGAATAATGTGTTATAAAGACAGATTTCGATTATAAAAGAACTATAGTGATAATACAGCATGGTTAATGTTTTATGCTTATTTGTTGACCAACATAAACAACTCAAGGTGTTCATGTCCTACTGAGTCGTTTGCAAGCACCTACAATGTAGGTTTTTCAAGATACTTAGTTGATTTTGACCTGAAGTGCAAAATAATTACAAATCGGTTGCGATTATCTAATTAGACTCTAATTATTAGAGTATTTACTTATAATGAGTAGGTACTTAAATAAAATCCATATTAATGTTACGTTTCGACCATACTACTTTGGCAGCCGGTACGCATCGCTATTAAATATACCTAAATAAAGAAATAAAATTGTTATCTTCTTACCTTCCAAGTGCCCAATCCTAAAACTGGAATAGTTCTTCCATTGTTAAGACTCAAAACAGATGCTTTTAGCGCCATTATTCGATTTTATTTTAATAAAACTTCGGACCGAGTGAACGGCACTTGTTGAACGGAGCAAGATTATCGCGAACTGAAGTTATCAATATTGTTATCGAGTTCCCTCTCGTAAATAATGTTATAGTTACATCTAATATCTATTTACTGACGAGACGAGATCTTTTAAAGTCAGATAAGGGAGTATCTTGTTTATTACGTCGGCAATTTTCTTTGAAGATTTTTTTGCCGTAGACAGCTAAGTATGGTAGTTATTTTTTTTCGGTTTCAACTTTCAACCATTAGCAATCCAGCTGTTTATGTAGTTGAGAAGGCCTATTTCGGATTGTTTAGAGGCTAAACAATAATTTCAGTTTTTTAGTCACTATGAGCTATTTGTTAGCATTAGCAATAAAACAAGATTCTCATAGTTGATCTGTTTATCAACATAGCGAACAAGGTTACTGGTATACTGGTACCTATCAATGCGTATTTGTTTTACAATTAGCAGCGTTATTTAAGTAGGTACTTATGTCGCGGAAAGAACAATAATATTCAGATAAAACTATATAAATATAGATACAACTATAGGTATTCTCGAACACTTGTGTAATAGAAAGATAAAAGGTAACTAGGCCGTAGATAATCTTACAAATAAAATCCGCGGTTATATGTTATGAGGGTAATAAAATATGGGTTTTTAATGTTATTACGGCTGGATTGTGCTATGTAGGTATTCATATCCACCTATAATAATATTATTATAGTTTTAAATAATAATTGATATTGATTAAGTATTTTACAAACATTTAACTATTGTGGATTAACATTTAATTAGATATCTCAACCCATCATGGCCCAATATTAAGAACGGATCACTTCTCAGCAGAATAGGAAGGTTAAGGCGGATTAGCAGACTTCACACGCCTTTGAGTAAGTAGGTAAGTGTCCTTAAATCGTAAAATACCTATTTAACATAAAAGATGAAAGGAATTACTGTTTGGATCAATAAAATACAATGATCGATATATAATATATATTATACTTAGCGTTTCGTTTCAGTAAAAACCAGACGATGATACAACACAGGCACTTGAGATTACCTACCTACCTACTTCAGATAATTATGTTGCTTGGCCTTGGCAGCATAATTTGCGATATAAGTATAACTTTGTTTTAATGCTTTATAGGCATTGACTACTGTCTACTCGACTTATTGATAACACGTTTTTAAATCTTTGTTGATAACCCGCCCTCGAAGCGAGCTTTGAAGAGAAACAAGTTTTGATTACTTACTTCTACCCAAAAAAACACGAACGATAAAACAATAAACTAGCCAACGAGTCACGTGATGGTTAGTAATCACCGTCGTGTCGTCCATGGACATTGGACATCAATAATCCCAAAATATAAAAAGGGTAAACTGAGGAGAAATTCGCCACTTTCAACGCATAGTTACGATACCTCTGACAAGCTTACAGAATCACACAATTATCCAGCTG
The DNA here is from genome assembly GCA_905404135.1 of Hesperia comma. Taxonomy (NCBI): domain Eukaryota; kingdom Metazoa; phylum Arthropoda; class Insecta; order Lepidoptera; family Hesperiidae; genus Hesperia; species Hesperia comma. The sequence goes on along the minus strand of FR990015.1, from coordinate 15,621,374 downwards.
TCATATTAATTTATTATTCATATCAAAAAGCATTGAAATTTCTAGTTGACAATTAATAAATGGTGACCAATAACACCTCATTAAAACTGTTCTTCGGCGACCACTGTATAATTTATGCAATATTCTAAACTTTTAAATTTAAAAAAATATTTTTTTAATAAAAAAAATATATTTATCATTGAAACAAAAATGAAACAAAAAATATATATTTATCATCATTTATTCATTTGTGCGTTAAAATCACGGACCAGATACAAATTAGAAGTCCTAACAATTAAACATTAATTTCAGAAGTCAATTAAATATTCAAACATTTTCCATTTCGTTACCTAATACTCATATTGCCAATCTAAAAGCCTCGTAATAAGAACGTAAGTAGAAGTTCCGTAAAATTTGAACATTTTCTAACAATACCCGTTCTGTGGTTACTTTAACAACACTCATAGCCTCAGCAGAAAATATTACATAAGCTTTAGATTATAGCTTTAGAAGGAAAAAATAAGAAAAAAAGTAGGAAAATACTTGTAAACCTGTTAAATAAGTAGGTCTGCTTAATCAATAATTATGCCAAATTACTGTAAATGTTACCATTTTACTCTAACCGATGAATACTGTGAACCACTTAATCTATAGATAGACTATTATTATTATCTTCTAATAACATTATTCTTACAATAAAACAGCATTTAGATGTATTGGTCAATTGATTTATCTTAATTTTTTTTATGGTAATTGAACATCATGATACCAAAGTATTTTCATCAGGAAAGGCAGACATGAAATAGGTAATCACAATAGTTTGCTTAATATTTTTCCTAAAAACTTAACAAAATACAATCATTTTAATATCAACACAAAACTATAGTAACGGTGTAACGTAACTACCACATAGTATGCAAGACGCGAGCCACTACTGAGTTAGTGAGAACTTACCTTTGACTATACATATAACAGATAGTAATTTACCTTTTTTTTCTTTACAGTGTGTTTATTTAATAAGACAGTGAATGTTTCAGCGTGTGTTCATTTCGAGGGAGTGCTTATAGGTACATGTTTGTTAAATGTATTCAGAAAGAGAAAATATGACGTACAACAACACAAAAGCATAAATATGTAATACATACAATCGAAATATAATTAACTTTATCTCGTTTTTTATTTCCTTAACTATTTACTCAATACCTAAACGAAAACTGTTTATTTTCCTACTGCACGTTGGTAATATTAATTAAATAATAGTCATTAAAATAAATTTATAATAAATACATCAAATAAGCACTTAAAAATTAATTTATCCCTATTTAACTCACTAACTGTAAGCAATAAACGGAAAGGATACTGGAGCACAATACCATTTTTCTTTAGAATTTAAACTAAAGAATTACTCAGATCAGAGGTATCAGTCGTATATACCCCGCGTCCCTCAAATCATGGTACAGACACGTTTACAACATTTACCCTCCAAAAGTAATGAACATCGAACGTGACGTCACATTATTTCACAGCAGGTACATAAGTACTAAAATATATTTCGACAAATTATGGGCATGTCTAAACTATAGTCCGTTTTTTTCACTACAGACTTAATTGACACATGCAAATGTCAATTTTCAAAATAATGTTGCCAGCTTTTTAGATATAGTGTTGTACTACGATACCGGTTTCATGAATCGTAACTTTTTACTCTTACCACATAATTTTATTATTATTTGAAAATAGACGAATCTTTTAAAAGTCGCAGTGAATATGGAGGGAGCATCACAGATAAAAAAATATATTTATTGATTTTAATCACTTATTTCACTAAGTAAATACGACAATTATTCATTTATAATTGAAGAATACGTAATAACATACATTTACAACAATAAAAAACATTACGGTTGTCGCCACATTGTTAAAATTTTAAAGATACATTTTTGTAATTATTAGTGAAAAACACTATACTAGATTGTAAATTACGTAAGGTTACGGTCGTGGCACATCACTATTAATGATTTGCAAAAAAGTAGCAACACAGCAGTCTGCTTATGTCAATTTAATCCGTAGCGAAAAAAAAACAGACTGTACACGCAATTTAATGCGCAGTGCGCTATGTTCGGGTAACTATGTGATTAAAAGAACTAATTATATACAAAATGTAGCAAATGTATTATAGGCGGGTACTTTTAACATTGTTACTTCTCTAGAAAAATCTTCGCGCTAAAGAGAACTATACAATCAAAGGCAGTGAATGCTTACAGTAAACAATATAAATATGTAATGGCTGTGATTACAATTCAATTATCGGAATATTGTAACTTATGACAATGATCAATAAATGACCTACTGGGCGCAATGGTTTTTAAATTATCGAACAAGGAATGGTAACACAAAATAACAAATTGGCTTTCCGATACTGCAACCGATCTTTACCACTGTAATATGTAGCCCCCAAAGCTAATTTACATGACTTAAGCATTTTTTAATGACTGTAAAAAAATAAATAATACATACTAGGTACATATTATAATAAACAGAATTACAAGAACTGCAATATTATTACATCTTTCAAAGGCATCTATATGTCATAATTAAAAAATCATGCATTTATTATAAGGTTTTGTCACAATTTGAGAAGTGAAACTTCTATATCGACATGCTCGTGAAAAAACAGCTGTAGAATTTACCACCACAAAAAATAGAATAAGTTAGGTAGTTAGTGTACGGCTTTAGGTCAAAAATTGATTTTGTAGTTAAAACCACAGAAAAAGTAGAAGTTGTAGTCGGATCGGAGTAAAAGTTAAAAAAAACTTTAAATTAATACAAAATAACACAAATTTTGTAAAATTTCAGGGGAAGAATATCAATCTGGTATCATTTTGTATGAAACCTTAAAAAGATAATATGTCGCAAAGAAGGTTCACTTCGTTCGTGTGTGTGTGTATAGTATTTTGATACGAACATTTTTTCCATTTGTGTATCTTAACTATTATTATTTAATAACATTAAAATACAATGTTATCATACAGCAATATGCATGAAAGTAGTCTTTTAATCTATAAAAATATTTGATATTCTATGTTTTATTGTAATTTCTTCGAGTGATTTCAGTTTTAATTAATAATATTTATTACTATTCTTCACGATCACAATGCACCTATATTTACTGCCTGGTACTAGCGATCTATAGGTTGACCAGAAATATAAAAAACCTCGCCATATTGCGGTAAGCTCATGGAACAAATTTATTTTACTGGCAACGCTTACTTTCTAAACGTCATTTGTAAACTGCTTGTCAGTGTGCTTGTCAGCGAGTTAAATATCATAATTTTTTTTATTATTTTCACAGCATAATGTTTGCGAAAATGCCGAAAACTATTTATAGTCGTGAAATAAAAGTGGTTTTCTATGTGCTAAAATAAACTTTCCTTAAAAATATCATTTATTCCTATAAAAACATTTTCGACTTAGTTGTCAAAATGACAATAATAACATGAGCGTTACTATAGTTACTGTTGCCTGTGCTGTTGCCATAAAAAAGAAAACTTTAGCCCCCTAATGACAGGTTTTTTATTTTCCTGGTCAAGCAATAGAATTGACGTCTGAATCTTTCTATGGAGTATATGGAAGGTGCGTTCCGCTTAGCACAAATAAAACGCCCGAAACTTTTATTTTTCAATACAAACAGAGCGTCTGTTGAGCTTTTTGGTTAATAGTGGAAAACACCCTCCATAGACTACATAGAAAGACGACGTGAAAGCTAGGCGCGGGAAGATGGTGGCGTTTAAATCAGCATAATGTCATTGCAGTTTTAAATATTTAATTTAAAATAAGTGTTGACTTTTTCATCAAGTAATTGAAGTATATAATATATCTTAACGGTATTATATTGACATAAATAAAGGTTAGAAACAATAAAAAAATCATAATATTCCCCAATTACACAAAAAAAAATATTTTTTAATGTATTTCCGTTTCAGAGATAAAACCTTAGATCTGATAGTGACAAACACATAGACAAGATATAGATAAGCGAAGGCATATTATTAGGGTTCCCTCTATCCCCCTTTGGTGACGAAACCAAAAAAAAAAAGAATGCGAGCCATTAAATCAAATATTAAAACATTTCCCCATCACAAAGATCTCAAAAACAACTACAAATAACTTATTAGCAAAACTATCTTAGTAATTATCATCACACTTAAACAACTATGAAAAAAATCACATTTTTCAAACTACCCACATAATATTAAGGTACTTTTTTTACATTTAATTTCAACATAAATCCACAACCATGAAGAGCCAATGATATTTGAAACACCTGACAAGCAAGTCACTAACTAGCGCTGAAAGTGGGGCAGTAAAATTCACCTTATTATATTTCTTTCTCTTTCATTCAATCCGTAACTATCTTTGGTCTTCAGAGCGAATCAAAAAGAGCAACTGGCATTGTATAGACGTAAAGCATATTGATAAAGCCTCATTATCCTATCATATTTTATTTGTGAAGTATTAATATGTTGCAATATTATTATAATATATTGTATTGATATTGATATGTCAACCATAATGAACTACTGCTTGGGGCATGACAAAAAATAAAAAAGTATGTCAAGATTGTGATGATTGATAAAATACTTAAATACAGATATTTTTATAGTAATTTTTATATAACAACAGTATTATATAACTTTGATACAATTTAATACACAGGTACCAATATTAAATTAAAGTTGTATTTATTGATTTCCTTTGAATTTAAGAGGCCCAATATGACATGTGTCTTAACATCGTAGTGACATGGTATTAAATAAAAAATTATAAGAGTTCTTTTAAATTAAAGACGGTCACGAGGTTAGTTTAGGTTCATAAATGAGAATTGTCAAATCGGATCTCTTAAACCGTGACCACTATAACGATCAAAACTAGAATAATTATCAAATTAGTATCAGAAAATCACACAATAAAAAAATGGGTATGCAAAAATAATAAATTTGAAATTACAGACACCTTTTTACTCTTCCACAGGTCATCTTATAACATAAAAAAGTTGTTTGTCCTGACTGACAAACATTAAAACGCCGAACCGTAAACGCAATACCTTGAGACTTAAAATTTCGACAGTGCGTTTCTTTTCCTCCATTAAAAATATCTAAAGTCGCACATTCAAATCAAAATCTAAGATTTACATTCACTCTTCCATTCGTTGATTCATTCCTTGAAATACAAACAAAATATTACTCCTACTACTAGTTTTACGCGCTGCCAATTCCTAGTTCCAGCTAATTAAATTTAAATGCAAACAGGTACTCACGATTCCGTATTACCGACATATATGTACCATAACGTACCACCATGACCAACAACAACTCAAAATCGTGAAAATTGGTAAAACAATCGAAAATCGTGAGTGCCCGTTTGCATAAAAAACTTTGGAGTTCAAATTTCAAAATTATTACCTAAAAACCGTAATCCTACGGGCAGTATATGATACTGATGAGGTCCGTGGTAGCAACGGGTTGCGACCTAAGCGAAAAGCGCAGCGGGGGCCGCCTGTAAGATGTCGCACACAAACTGGTCCTGCTCGATGGGCTTGCGCACCCAGTGGCCGAGGGACGCGCGCGTGAACGCCTGCATTAGACACTCTTTGGCTACCTAGAATCAAAGAAAAATTCGGTTAATTTGCTTATTTTTAATAAATCAGACGCACTTAAAATGTCGACAAAAATACTAAGCAACATACATAGGATATACAAATAAGGCACATAAGACAAATAAAGCACACTAATTAAGGTACATAAGACAAATAATGCGCTTACACTAAGGCAAATATTTCAAATGAGGCACACTAAGGCACATAAGACAAATAAGACACGCTAAATAAGGCATATAAGGCACTAAAGCACATAAATAAGACACATTAACTAAGGCACATCTACGCCGAGAATAATACGCCCATGCCAAATAATATAAAATAATTGGTGAATAACATACTTGATAAGACGTACAAAGATCTTTAGCCTCGTTGTACAGCAAGCCGTCCAAGTTGGGCGGCAGGTTCGGCGCGGGGATGCCTAACGAGGGGTCCTGGAAACAACGATTACTTGTTGGACTACGTATTTTACATTTGTAATGAACTAGGTACATCCGTCTCCAGATCATTCCAACCTTCTGTGGTGTGGTACACCTTTATAAACAGGGTACGGGCCAGGTTTATCTGGTAGATTCTGCTGTCTGGTCTTGGTTTGGTTTATAATAACCTGAACTTGAATCGCCGAGGATATGGAATTGCCACTTCCTGCTTCACCAATTTTATTAGGTGTTAAGGCACTTTAAATTCTACCACGAGGGGACTCATCTCCTCGTTTGTCGACATATCGTCGACAAACTTGTACTAGGTACAAGTTGGTGGTAAGACGAAGAGTTTCCTAATTACATCATAAAACTTAAGAGTCTGTTGTTCATAAATGTGTATGCCGTCTGCCAACCCACACTTTGGCGGACTTACCTGCTCACTGTGAAAATCTTCGAGCCCAGTAGTGAGCCACTAGGCAAGGAAACCTCACCTGCCGTAGCAGCGGCAACCGCCGCACCAGGTAGTGCCAGCGCGCGAACATGCTCTGCTTGCACAGCAACGACGGCTGCCCGCTCTCCAGCTTGCCCGTCGTCGCGTTCACTATCTCCGGCATCTACGGATACATGGTTTTTGGTTTGAGAGGCGAGAAATGTTCGTGTACATTACCATAGACAACACACAAGGCAAGAACACATACACTCCGAAACCGATAATGGAAATTATAAACTTATCATTCAAATTTCCGCTTTGCTGGGAATCGAACCCTGGAACAGCGATCCGGAATGGTTCCATCACGAACAAACCCAATATTTCCCGTTAGGTAATAATATTAGTAGGAAGTTAGATCAAAAGTAGGCTGAAGTGGCAATGGGCAGGCCACATCGTTCAAAAAACGGATAGCCGATGACAGGGGTGTTACCTCAAATGGTAAAAGGAGCACAGGACGGCCCCCAACCAGATGGACTGATGACCTGAAGAAGACAGCTGGAAATCGTTTGAATCTGAGGGCTCAGAACAGGTCAAAGTCGAACAAATTAAGGAGGGCCTATGTCCAGCAGTGGACTTCGAAGCGCTGATAGATAGGTAGGTTAAAAGAACTTACGGGCGAACTCCGGCACCAACAAACACTGAAGCTGGGCGCGCGCGCCGGCGTGCGCGCCTCCGCGCTGGCCGCGCGCGCCAGCATCGGCCGCTGCAGCCTGAACGGCGGCGGGAGGGACTCTATGTGGCCCTCTATGCGCCCACATATCGCTCTGGGGACAATATTTTAAGATTTTTACTACATTACAACATATAACTGATTCTTAGAAGGTTATTTATTGGAGGAGAAAAGCTCAAAGCATATGAAGAGTCTGAGCGGACTTAGCGCACCTTTTAAGGACTTATTTGACTCAAGTGCATTTTGAGCATCAAGAGCATTTGACTTAAGAGCATTTAATGGTAAGCGCAGTTATTTAAAGCCTATGTAGGTACAATATCTACATAGGTAAAGGTACACGAATGCCTCGACTGTGAGATTAATAGACCCACAAGACCTAGAAATGCCTCGATAAAGTTAAAATTAATAAATCACGTTAATGATGTAATTGGTGATGTACTGTTAGCTGTTAGAGTGAGACGTTGCTCAACCTGACATATGGTTTAAGTTACGCGGGCGTCACTGAGCTATGACGCCGATGATGCGGTTAATAACAAAATCAATCATCTAATTGTAATGTTTTATGAAACAGCTTCTATTTTTACAAAAAAAAACCGTCTTCAATGTCGACAATTAATTTGAAATTATATGTCTTAGGTAGATAACTACGTATTAGTAGGTACGTATACGTGCCTATAAAATTTGAGGATTTTTCTCGACTTCCGTGGAACTTTGTCATCAGATCTTGATTTGGTGGCAATAGATCCATCTCAGAAATCTTTAAAAAAAAGACTTGATTTTTATGAGATTATTTAACAAAGACCCACGTCAAATACTCGTTATTGTAATATTTAATTGTAACTGTAATTATAATCTTAATAATTATGTATATGTATAATAACAATATAATTGGTTTATGTCTTTACATAGGAGAATATTCAAAAAAAAAGGTCTATGTTCCTTTTTCATACATCTAAACTCATACCAATAGGTAAACTATAGACGGCGTGCCGTGAACAAAAGCGTGAAGCCGGCAAAAAGTCTGCCTCGCCTTATAATACACACGGCGGCACTCACACCAAAACGACTTTTGTGTTCTAAATATAAAAATAAAAAATGAATGAAGCTTTGTGTTCCAAAAAATAAAGTTTAAATTTGTTCTAGTTCAAACTGTCAACATAGGGCATTCTATTGGTTCCGATGTATGTTTTAGGCACACTTTTGCCGGCTTCACGCTTTTGTTCACGGCACGCCGTCTAGTTTATTGGTCTGAGCATCTAAATGCTGAGATATAAATATAATGGGCATGTTGCAGTTGCAGTACAATGTCTGCCGGATCAGCTAGTTATATGTAAGTTGCGTTAATACACCTACAGCTAAGTAAACAAAAAGACTAAATGAAAAGGCTAAATTGTTCATAATGCACATTTAGTGAATTCAATATTAAGTGAAGTTAGTGCGCTCAGCCCCCTCTTAGGCCTGTGTATCTATGGCGGGAAAACTTGTACTACGTCCTTTCAACTTGCACTTATCATTTCCCGCGAAAATACTAGCGACGCGTGTCTAGTGTCAAATTTGAAAATAGAAGACACGGATTTTAATATTTTACGGTCACTTTATTATGTGCAAATAATTTTAATGTTTGGTTAATTAAATAATTGTTCATAATTAGTGTCCTTATAGATGGTATTCAGTAACTTAATTATAATTATTAATAGTACTTTTTAATTTTATTTATATTCGGTGGAGTTTTGTAATCAAGAATGCAGATTAATTTACCTCTGGCGTGTTTCCTGTCGATAATTCGTAAGTAATGCATTGCTTTTGTTGTACGTACACTTTCATCTATTCCCGTAGTATTTCTCGAAAAGGCAATTGTACCGATTTATTAACGACGGTTTGAAACTCAATTTCGAGACTAAGATGATCAGTGCAGTTAACAGATGGTGTTAGAATATTAGTTGGTTAGTTTGGTAATAAGTTGGAGCACAGGGAGTGCGTGAGTACCAGTCTTCGCGAACCGTTTGATAGCGGATTACACCGCGTACCGTGAACATTTCACCAACTGCACAATTTCTTTTAGTATTTTTTTTCCTTCCTCATGTAAAAGTTATATTTTTACACGGAATTTAAGACTAACTTCACCTTTTTTTGGCATTTTTAGTTAATTGTACCAAACCACCATTGTACGCTCTTTACACTAAGATTTCCAAATGCAGACTGACCGACTATTAGAGGGAAGTAATGAGTAAAAAAATCAATATTTTATTATTTATGCACCAGATTTTTTATGACCATTAAAATATTCTGCTAATTGTTTCAAATAGCGTATTATAATATCGGTAATACTTTTAAAAATACTATTTTCTCATTGTTCACAAAGCACAGATGTGCGGTAACTTTATTGGGGGTGCCTAATACTTTTGGCCAAGGTTGTAGGTATGTGAATATGAGTCTCGTTCTAAGCAAACAAATCGGAACGAAACAGTAACCAGAAATAACCTATGAAATAAGGCAAGAATACGTAGATCCAGTATAAATTGATACATATTGTGTACATCTGAAATTTTTGCTAGGGTTGCGCCTTTCGGGCCCACGCCGTAGGTACCAATCGAACTTCAATATAGCTTGAAGCAATTTGTTTCACAACTAGTAACATTGGTTCCGCCCCAGATGGCTTCAGTTACTTATATGCAAAAGTTAAAAGAATAAAAATTTTATAAGGATTTTGTGCTTTAAAATCCCTATAGCTAGTGGAAACTTCTATATTACATCTGAAAAGAATGCACTTGATAACTTCAAAATTCACCTTAGTAAAGGAACGTATACCTACATCCTTAATCTTAAAATGACCTTACAAGTGGGTAAATAAACGAATGATGCTGTTTATGATGTAGAAAGAATAAAATAAAAAAGGGAGCATTAATTTACCCACTTACGAAATACTTAAACCTGCTTTAGGATATAACTTTTGTGTTATTATTTAATACCTGTTTTATTTTTTACAAGCTATTAATTACTTGACTCACAATTTTTGAAAGGATATTCGATATTTTTTTTAAATACGATGATTCATGCAATCAACCGCAAGCGGAATTAGAACTGTTTCCGCTCACTGTATGGACTTGAAATTTTATATCCAATGGCAATACAATTTTACCACAAGTAAGACCAAATACTTAGTGTGCTTAGTAGTTAGTGGCTTCAGCTAAGGGAATTCTTCAACGTTTAATATCTCAATGGCTATATTTATTGCTTTATACTATTCATACTTATAGCATTAAATGTGTTTTATTGTTAAAAACTATTTATATTGAAAAAAACTTTTCTTTTTACGTCGATAGCGTCGTTTCACTTCAGTGAAGATTACGTTGGATAAACGCATCAACATCTCGTAACGTCCTGTCAAAACGGCTTCACGGCTCATAATTTGTATGTAATCTAGTGCATCTACATAGATAAGAGTTATCCGACTTTGTAGTCTAATCCAATGTGTACATTCGCGGAGTCGATTTAGATGTAAATATTGTCATGGCGATTTATGATGGATAGGTAAAATTACGAAGGTCCATTAGACAATGCAATAATTATGCTTTTTATTGTATACGAAATCAAATTATAATTGTAAACATAAATTCTTAGCGTGGAATAAAGATTACAGATTCGATCTTTGTAGAGTCCAAAAGAACCAATGAATCGGACAAAAAGATTGTGGCCAATATGTTTTAGTAAATAATTGGTGGAGGGAAATATCGCGAGGAAACATAATAAGTATTATATCGGGCGGAAACCCACATCCGTAATGTTCTAAAAGGTGTGTGAAGCCTAAAGTCCGCATTTCGCTAGTGTCGTAGACTATGGTCTAAGAATTTGTTGAGTCCAGGCAGTGGGACCATGGGCATACGCAACTTCTGGTTCAGTGGGCGGGGAAAGCTCCTGGTCTTCGTTGCAAAAGACCTCAATTCCGGGGGAGGAGAGGGAAGCTAAATCGCAGATAATTTTCGAGGAAAATTTTAAAGGATACAACAACCGTAGGTGCTTTATCTGAGGTACAGAGGAGGGCAGTTGCTCCACCAGAGCCCCTACCTGCATACGCCCATGAGTGTTACGATAACACAATCTGGGTACAAATCGTCACCACCAGCTTAGTACCTATCAGTTAAGACATTGTAACTAATGAATTCATAATCACAAAGGGTACCAGTGTGTTGTCTGTTTGTCACGCTCGAAATCCTGAGTATTTGGTGCAAAGAAATTAATTTCATAATGTATTGGCAATGTGTTGGTAATGCGGTCACCTGGTGCGATCACACGTGATATGTGGCGAGCGCATTGTATACTTTACTATTACTTTCATACAACCGGTATACCCACATTCTACTGACATATTGTTACATAGCATAAAAAACTGTATGTAATGCGAAAGCAACTACGTCTATCTCCGATTTTAATGAAATTTGTTATTCAGATAGTTTTGAGACCCTGAAAAGGACGTAGAATAACTTTTATCCAAGAAATCAAATCTTGAGGTGATGACAAGACTGCGTTAAAACTTTGCGGTCGAGTAAACCATGACCTAGATTGGGGCATGGATAATTCTATTCTTACCTACCTACCTAAGGTACATAGTATGTTTCCTTAGGACAATTTTTACATATTTTGTCATTTTCCGGTGCCAACGCGGGTGAATCCAGGGGAAATAACTAGTTATCAATAATTAATGCGCGGAATTTTATTGGTTTTGCACTTCGCTTCCATCTTAGCCATCAGAAATACTCATACCACATGACGGATATAACACAAGACGAACTGATCTATATTGCCTACTTCTCATTTGATAATTCTTACAAGCTACCATATCTCCAATTAGCGCAAGCTCCTGTTTTTCCAGTTAGAAAGACGTTTTCCTCATAAGGTCCACACGTAATAACCTGTTGCCGTCGGTTATATAACAGTTACGTTGCAGGACTTAATTTAATTGATATTCAATGTAATGAACTTTTATTAAGAAAACTAGAGAACCGCCCTCGCTTCGCTTTGGGACCCGTAGGTAACAGCCGCGTAGGTCCCGCTCCCGTAAGATTCTCTGGATAAAAAGTAGCCTATATGTTATACTGGAACTTAGGCTATAACATTTGCCAATGGCTTAAGTAAATTTACTATGACTTGTAATTCAGTACTTGCAAATGAATTTTACTAACGCCATCTATTAATAGCATCCGGAACGAAAAATCTAGCAACTAACAAAACATCGATCTTCCCATGGAAATGAGATGTTTTTCCGCGGTAAAAAGTAGCCTACGTCACTCTCCACCCTCCCAACTATCTCTACACATAAAAACTATATCATATAATAGCCCTGTTGCGACGTGAAAGAGCCACAAACAAATAAACAAACACACTTTCACATTTATAATATTAGTATGGAAGTATGGATGTAACATAACATGGCTATGCTTAGATATGGCACTGACAATGATAGCCAAGGTGTATCAACGTTGGATACTCCAACAAATCGGCCAAAAGTCGAATCCTGCATGCACCACTAAAAGGACATCGTGAGGATCATCTTAGAGACACCACAATGTGTGTGAATTCTTCCACTGTACACTTAGCTAGTGTTGTGAATTACATTCTGTCCCTCAAACTGTGAAAGAAGTCACGAGACCTGCAGTGGGACAGTTATGGAACACGGTGACAATAATGATGATATAATGTGTAATGTGTAACGCAAAATTTATCAGTTTTAAGCGATAGTCTAAAGAATAATAAAAATATGGGTTTTGACTAATATGTCGTAAAATTTATGTACTAGCAAAGAGTTTATTAACTTCTGATAAAATCTTATAAAAATCATTATGTCTGCGGTAACTAATCACCAAGCTTTCGGAAAACCCTAACGAAAATTACGAAACACCTCATATCCATGAGTTTATTTATAGCGTAGGTAACCCATAAGTTATCGAGCACTGACACAGGTTATCTCATAACAACACGCATAATAACTTACGGTTATTCGCATGCGGTTTGCAGGTGCAATATTCGAAGATCTTACAGCAGTAGAGAAATTTCTAACGTTGCGTAACATTTAATAATCAGATTTGTGTAAAATTCAAACGTTATGTAGAAACATAAAAGAGAGATTTAGTTAATTAAAACTCGTTTGTTACTTGTCACCAATTGAATTTTGGACACTCCCATAGGTGGTGGGTATTAAATTGTTTACAAAGTTATGCATTATCACTACGATGATTGTAATTATCATGTTGTGCAAAATATATTACAAATATACACAATGTATAATGATAATATCATGTATGTGATAATTGATTAAATTCCCGTTTAACAAAAACAACCAAACAATCAACATCTAAATTAGCTTAGCAGCAGTTACTTGACAGAATACTCGTAGAACTTTTCAGAATTATGGTGTGATTTTGTTTCAGGCCCACCATCAATCGAAATAGAGACGGCAATCTTCCAACTGGCACCGGTGGACAAACTGAAATGTCCCTTCGTGCGGGACAAGAACGACGTTGGTTTCAGGCTGTATACGCGGTAAAATGACACAGATAAAATATTTCTTATTAATGCTGAAAAACCTGACAATGTGTTCATTTCAAAGATAACTACCCTCCTCAATAGAGATCACGCGAGAAGAAGACAACTAAACTAATCTAAGATAGCATTATACTTCCAGTTACATCATAAAGAACATGTAATTCTATGGATGTAATGGAATCATCGAGTGTAGCTGAAGACGACTTTACTGGTTACAAGGATGGTTCAATTCAAAACCAAAACATGTAGCGTATACGCATAACAACGCAACACTTCCACATTAACCCATTAATCAAACTGAGCACGGCTGGGTCTCCACTCATCACCTAGGAGGGGGCCATCTCTCTGCAGAATTTCACATTAATATGAAGCATATAATTATCTTTCACCCAGACACAACCCAACGGTATACCAAGACCTGGCCATCGATGACGACGAGAGCTTGTTCGCATCGCACTTCGACTTCCACGATCCCACCGTCATCATGTTCCACGCGTTCCTCGAGGAGCCCAACACCGGTAGCGGAATCATGCTTAGAGAAGGTTAGAGCGACGTTTTAAATGCCGACAACCGACGTGCCTATCTTTGTGCCGATTTACCATCGTCCAAGAAAGACCCCTTTTCTCTTCCGTCCTTTTCATGAACTTTACAATATGCACTTAAAGGCTCACACATTGGTGAAAAGCCAGATATGATAAGTTTTGTTATTATAAAGATGATTACCAGATTAGTTGTTGGTGATTACTGTACAAACAAATAGTAAAAAGATCCCCAAACTTCCATGAAGTTAATTTGAAGGACTAAAAATGTAGTCTATTTTAAGGACTATAAAGAACACAATCGCATACTTCGATAACACGCTAACATCCAAAACCCTTCTACCAAAACGCAAAAACTATTTTACAGAAAAAAATCTAAATCGTCCCTATATTGCAGTTAACTTGAATGACCCACAACATAATTTCCTACTACCGTCCTTTAAAACTTTTTCCTCTTTCTCGACTCTCCCAAGCGTACGTCCTGCGCGGAGACACGAACGTGATAATGGTGGACGCGAGCCGGTTGGAGGCTGGCCCGTGGTACTTCACCGCCGCCGACAACACCTGGTACATCGGCCGCATGGGCGCCATGTTCATCGACTACATGGTCTCTAGGTGAGTCTTTATGTTCTCCAGAGAAAACTTATTCGAAGAGCTTCAACCCATTTCGATTATGATACGGCTGTCCTTATTGACAAGACCATTGACCATTCCACGAACTACTACTAACAAAAACTTACAGGAATAATTATCCCAAACAGTCCCAGTCCCGGTCGTCATACCCAACGAGCTGAATAACTAATTTTCGTAATCACGTTATCTGCTAACCGGTTTAATTATCCTGGACACGATTTGAGTCTTGTTCCAGGCCATGGGCAGAAACGGAAGTGTGGTGTTGCAAGCTCAATTGGCTCAAGACTCTGTATTGCCATTGCTTTTGGTTGAACGAATATCCTAGGGCGGTTATGATTATCAAATGAATTTCCTATCCTGTCAAATAGGAGTCTTCTTTAACCTTTTAACACTTCCTTTATTCCAGAGGTCTGGACCTGTCCAAAACTCATCTTATAGGACACAGCCTGGGCGCCCAGTCGGCTGCTGTCACCGGAGCCACGTTGACCTCCGGTAAGGCTTTTGTATATTCTAATCTTTAAATTCACATGCTTGGAGGTATTTCCACCTTTCATACCGATAACAACCTTTTGAAGTCAACGTTCCTGTAACCAATAACCTAGTTAACCAGCTCAAAGTATTTTACTGTCAATTTCGCATTCTCAGCGACTCACGCAGTGTTTGGTTTCCCCAGGTCGAGTATCCAGGATCACTGGTCTAGACCCAGCCCTGCCGCTGTTCAACAAGGTCTCCCTGCTGCAACAGCTGGACCCGTCTGACGCAGAGTTCGTTGATGTTATCCACACAGACGCCGGGATATTTGGTAATTCCGATCAAGTGTTTACGTAAAAATGTCACCATTGATTTCTATCACATTGTTTTCATATTTTCATTAATGGTTAGGTATTATTTGAGTGATTAAACGGTAGTAATACCGATATCATACTCTTGCACAGAGTGAAGCAGTGGATGCGCGGAGAAAATGAGCAGGATTCAAAACCACTAAATCGAATCTTAAGCGATGGTTTTAACGACTTTGTTATTCAACTACTATACCTCACTGTTGGCTTAATCTATAATGTCTATAGGTACATACCTATTATATTTTCCAGGGCAAAAACGGCCAGTAGGCCACGTCGACTTTTACCCCAACGGTGGGATCAGTCCCCAGCCAGGATGCGAACTGGAAGTGGTCATTCCTCAACAATTGCTGCTTAATAAAAGTAAGTTTTAAAATTTTTGTAAGGTTCCAGTCACTTTTATCGTGTTTTAATTTTTGTTACTAAACACTCCAGACTAACCCTGCAAATTAGAACGAAGTTTACCCATTTACAATCGATGAATTTTCAGAAATTGTTATCTGTTTTCAGAAATTGTTACTATACTAATTCTGAATAACAGGATTTTAAATCAAATCTTGTAAAAGATAACTCACTTATACATAGGTATCACGAGCTCATGTCTCTAGCAGACATTAATTGACCGGCTCATCAAATACCCTAGCGTTGCCCATGTCCTAACAAAACTATTGATATTGTTAAGTTACACCTTTTTTTTAAGAATACATTTCCAAACTTCGTAAAGAGTTTCCAGAACCTTCTATCTTCCAGAATATTTTTAAGAGCTTCCTCCCTGACGTTTCGTTTTATTAGTGTCTTTCCAAAATACACAAAGATTCCAGAACCTTCCTTCTACCTTCCAGCATACTTTCAACAACTTCATCCCTGACGTATTTCCCCACCAACTCATCCAACCAACCCTAACCGACTAACAACCTAACCAACCAACCCCCAACAGTATTCTGCAGCCACTGGCGATCCTACCAGTTCTACAGCGAGTCGGTGCTCCGCCCGCGGTCGTTCACGGCGTCCGAGTGCGGCTCGTACCGCGACTACATGCGCGGGCGATGCGCTGGCGCCCGCACCACGCATATGGGATACGCCGCTAATCGGAAGTATGACTGGGGTTTGGGGAGCATTGGCTTGTACAAATAGTGCATTATGTTTGGATGGTATCTGTTTAGAAATACACGTCTTCGTCCCACGGTGACGTCACTGAGCCTGGGCCAATAGGAAATATGGCTTAGGACTTTGGGGATCATTGGCTTGTAAATTATGCTTGGGTGGTAAAAATTGTTTGGAAGTAGGTTGGTATGTGGTTGCAATGCACATACCTACATCACACTGTGACGTCACAAAATCTGGACCAATAGGAAATAGGGATTTGGGGATCATTGGCTTATAAATTATGCTTTGGTGGAAAATTTGTTTTAGAAACGAGAATAGAGCTTTGTGACCTTCAAACTCCGCATTAGGCCTTTAAATTTCCTAAACGATAACAGACATAAATCACTGCTTTAGCACAGCTTTTGCAATTACAGATGTCAATTGCACGCAACCCAACACGCACGCCTATTACGTCTTCCACTTGCACGCGAACAAGCAAAGAAATAAACGGAGTACTGTCAAAAAAGCTGAATACTTCCGCTTTATGGCCGAAAGCCCTTTACCTAGAGACATACACACAGCTTCCCATGAACTTACTCAACAGTCACAAACAAAGAAATTTACACTAAAGAAATCAACACAATTTCATCAAGAATCAACAAACACTACATCACCAGAAATGAAAACAGAGTCCAATATCAACAAAAAATTCAAAACGGTTATACCGAACGAAAAGAACGACTCTACCTTATTACGAAGAAATATTCGTTCGATTTTCAAAAAATACGAACCGTTTGAAAACGATGAATTGTTATCCAGACAGCGTCGTTCATTTTTCAAAAAATCTGAACCTGTTGAAAGCGAAAACTTTCTGTTTAAAATTCTGGAATTTCTATTCAAACATCGCAAATCAGCCCTGCCAGTTATAACTGTTGTTCGAGAGATAAACACGTTAGTCAAAAACGGTAATAACGAATGGAATAACGTAATTAAAGAACGAAATAACTTTATCGGCACGTTGCCAAAGCTTCAACCGGTAACGTATAACTTCGACGTACCAAAAGATGGTAAGCTGAAAGGACTATTCAGAACACTGTTTGGTGGTCAAAAAGGTTTAACGGTCACGACTAGCAAGAAGTGATTATCACAAATATAAATGAGAGGAAATGGAGTTACATATATGCTTTTGAGGGGTGTGTATCTTTTATTTTGCATGTTTTTAATGTAGAACATGGAAGTTAGAAAATAGTGTTGTTTAAATTGGTTCAAGATTGCACTTTAACACTTATTATAGCCATTTCTTACGAAATCGGTTATGCAAGCATTGCTTCATTGATAGCTGTAATTGCTTCATGACATAATGTACTTAATTAATACTTATCGACGCACTGACAGACAACGCTCTGAAGATACATGCGCACATTACGTCCACTCAAGGAGCGTGAAATAAATCATTATTCAAAGATTTTTTACGAATTAAATTGGTTGTCGAGTCAAATTTGAGTTGTTGTAATGTGCACTATCCTTGACCCAGCGGAGAATGAGGAGAGAGAGAATATGTACATCATAGATAAAATTTTGTTTTAAATATCCCAGACATCATTAATGGGTCATTTTGTATTAGGATACTGATAATGGGACGCCATTTTTTTGAATCGTCGATCGTCTGGCGACTAGCGCTTGTTTTGAATGATTCTCATTCCACATATCAAATTTAATTTTTCAGACTAGTGCGACTACCGACTACTATGAGTGGTCAAAAAACTCCAAATAAACGCTTACCACTAGACACTCCATTCAAAACACTGACCGAAGTTACTCTCTCGCCAAATATCTCAAAATATAATTTTATATTTCAGCGCAACCGGCGTCTACTTCCTCGTGACACGCGACAAGTCACCGTATTCCATAGAATAGTAATATTAGTACATATTTTGATACATGGTAATATTAATATAATGTTATGATACTTTTATGTTAAGATCGACAAGATAATTAAAATTATACTTTGTTACAATTTACACTTAATTACAACTGATGAACATGTAAATACATAGTATGTAGTTTTATGTTTCCCGAAATGCAATTACCAGTAAATAATTAATTTAAGTGAATTGTAATTAAAATCTGTTTTATTTCCTTTCCCTTTCTTTATGAAATGATTTTCATACATGAAGTTATGTTCGATCACAAAATGGTTACACATAATATATATACTATGTTAAAATCCGATATTTTTAAGCGAAAAACTCTAGTTGAAAGGTAGTACTCTCTAACAATAGAGATAAAAAGTAGCACCACTGATTATGTTATCCATTGAAAAGCCAATGGACCCTTAAACACGTGAATATTAGAATATTTTTTTATAAAAATTCGCCGACCGATTCGCAGATGGTACATTAATGGGTGATTCCATGCTGGGGCCTCCGACAGAAATCTTAAAAGTACATTGTATATATTATATATGTATAAATCCCAGGGCCACCAGGGTCATCCAGGGCTAGATACATCTATGCAGGGGCGTGCGGTCCTTGTAGGCATAAATGCAGTGCATTACTTGCCATTTACGATAGTTTAATATAACGTTTGTACGTTTTAGATGACTTTAATTAACAGTAAATAAATGAATATACAAAATATAATAACTTAAAAACTCCTAATATTTTATAAATAACACGTGTTTGCGTATTTGCAAGCAAAAGAACCCCAGGCGTTTGAATATCGTTTGTAAGTAATGCCAGCGCGGTTCGCAGGACATTTGTTTGCATGTGTGTAGTAATTTTGGTGTCCGTACACAGTTCGCAAACGCACACATCCATATAATATCTATAGCTGAGGCATGCGGCAGGATTTCCGAACTCGTCGTCGGAAGTAATCGGACATTTTCGTGCCTATTAGCCGAAGAAATCACGAATGCACATTACGCATTTTTGTTCAGTAGGGTTATACTTATTATATTTCGCGCCGCGCGCGCCAGCCATGTTGCTTTCTCGTTCATGTGACGAGCTTATGTATACATAATTGTTTGCGAATTGCGAGTTATTAATATAGTTTTCATATAAGATTTTTCATTTTAACATTTGAAAGTGCGTACATTTATTACTAAGTTTCTGTAATAATTGTAGTGATTTGCTTTTACTAGTGCATCTGTTGAATTTTTTAAAATGTTGGATTGTGAAGTTTGTGCTGATAGTGTTGTGTTTATAAAACTTAAAAATAACAAGTTCTCACTATTGTCATTCAGTGAAAAGAATCAAATTGTGTCTAAAGGTAGGTGTGTACCCGAGTTACAAAATTTAAACCAGCAAAAAGGGAATGTAACTCGAAAGTTTCATGTCAAAAGTAATCAAAAGTTATGAAACGTATAACTGGCTGTGTGGTTGTGTACACACGACTAAATTATATTGTTTTCCTTGCATATTGTTTATTATTATTATTATTGTTTGCGTATTGTTTACATATTGCATATTGAACCTTGAATATGTGAAAATTGAAGCTGACTAGGTGAGTAATTATAATATTTTAGCTTATTATTTTATTTATCAGAATTTCTTCCGCTGCGACGATCGATCGCTGTTTTGTCTGCGTTGCCGTAGAAGATGTACATGAATAGTATTACATAGACTTCTTCTATTGGAACGGTTTCCGACTTAGAGATCCTTAGCGTGGCTGTGCCTATGCCTAAAATCAATAAAAGAAAAAGTTTTCGTGACCGAGTACTTCGCCGCATACCCTGTGTCATAATCCTGTGCACGCCACTGCATCTATGGTAATGCTCCACGGTCCAATTGCTAGTCCGCGTATTATGCAAGCTTTGCACGCCCGCTTGTGGCGGCCCTGTCAAAGCCGACCTACCTGTTTCAATATATTCTTATACATATTAAGTAAGTACATCCCACTGACCGGTACATGTGGTGCGGGTGCAGCAGCGAGCCGAGCACCAGCGAGTGCGGGTACACGGGGCGCAGCACCCGCGACAGCAGCGCGCCCTGCAGCCCCAGCACGCACCAGCGCGCCACCTTGTCCGAGCACGACATCGTCAGCAGCCGCTCGCCCTGTGGGTTACAGTTACTGATTGACTGGTTGAGATGGTCCTAACGTTACCTGACGCTAGTCTTGATGTCACATATTAATTTTAGTTTTTAGTGACATCTGATGACTACTTTTGGAGTTATCCCAAATAATGCGTATTTAATTGACTTCAAATAAAAATTCTCTCTTTTATTAATTGTAGATTGTGAAGTCGTTTTTAACTTCGTATTATCAATATGAAACACACAAACATCCAATTATATTTTGCAAATAAAAGCCAGTCCGCATTACTGTTGTGAAGATACTAAATAAGAAACATATTAAAACCAAACCTGTAATACACCATCCCAGGTCTGCATAGTACTGCTATTCTTCACCGGTATCGTTCCTTCACCGGACTCTATCTTGGTCCTGAGTTGGCCGCGTGCCAATCTGATGAAGATACACAATGAAATAAGTACCTTCTACGTTCACGATTAGGTAAATACCACACCCCACTTGCCTAGTGCAGTGCTAGATAAAGCAATCATTATACAAGTAATTTATAGAAAAAGGAAGTCAAACTTATGTCAAATATGCCTGATGCGTACTCTTGCATAAAATTCGTCTTTTGTAATTAAATATACACTTATATCTATCCAAGCCAGTACGCACACGCGCACGCAGCCACTCCCGAACGTATGCAAGGTTATACGCATTTACGCTGCTAAACATCCATAAAATATTTATTCATTCAATCTTTTTTGTACCTTATTTACCGAGACCATAGACGAACTGAGCTCACACACACAAACACACTCCTCGCCTTCACACATACCCCTCCCCCACACACACACCCACACCTCCCCTCTCCCCTACCTGTTAGGATGCTTATCCGGCTCCGGCTCGTTGGCCTCGTGCGGGCTGAAGATCCGGCCGTCGCCGCACGGCGCCGTGCTGACGTACAGGTGCACCTGCCGGTCGGGCCGCAGCCGGTAGCCGCCGCCCGGCACCGGCTCCACGTCCGACGACGGGATCGGGACCGTCGGGTCTGGGGGTTACGGTTAGGTATAGTTTATGAACGAAGCAAGTAGTCAAGCACCCGATAGCTCTAGACGGGGAATCATCACGCTTACGTGCATACAAGTATTATAAACGGGAAAGGCTGTCTGTCTGTCTGTGACACTTTCACGGCTAAACCACCGGCCCGATTTGGATGCACCTGATGCACCTGCCGGTCGGGCCGCAGCCGGTAGCCGCCGCCCGGCACCGGCTCCACGTCCGACGACGGGATCGGGACCGTCGGGTCTGGGGGTTAAGGTTAGGTATACTTTATAAACTTAGCAAGTAGCCGTGCACCCGATAGCTCTAGTCGGGGAATCATCACGCTTACGTACATTTTATAGCCTAAGCAGGTAAACGAGTAGACGGGTCACCTGATGGTAAGTGATCACCGTCGCCCAATCCACATTGGCAATGCGTTATCGACGCGCTGCAGACCACAACATACATTTTATAGAAAAATGGGCGAAACCTTATTATGGTCACAAATTACATCTATGCCCTCGCAAGCGCCTTTCGGGAAAAGGTTGCTTGTCAGTAAGTAATCGTAATCGTTCTGAATACGGCTAATAAGGGGTTCGAAACTGAAGAGAAACGGATGCGGGTTTACAAGTATAAAATAAATATAAAACTAACCTGGAGAGTTGGCGTATTTAAATAACTCAGCGTACAGATGTCGCTGTAAACATCTCCGCGCTGCTACCTACGACATAAAGGGAGATAAAAAATAGTAATTTTCATACAAGTATAAATTATTTAAATAAATCATTATATGTGACAAAAAGTTGTGTGGAGGTGTTACAATATAACTTAAAATAATTTAAATACACTGACTGATTAGTGTGCGTTGGTTTTAATGGAATGGAACAAAAAATTATCTTAGTACATAGGTAATAACCTTTTTTATAGCCTAAGCAGGCAAACGAGCAGACGGGTCACCAACGCATTGCGGGCCACAAAATCAGCGATACATACGTACCTCGGCATGGCAGTCGTTGAGCGCTCTCCCCCGCACCGACATGTGTTCTCCCGACACGCATTTTGTGCCCGTTGTCACGGCTATCACCTGTGGGTGCAATCAACACTTAGGTACTCATACACCGCAATAGGATTGAATTTATCGAGGGTTAAACTCCCGCCTCGTAACTTTTTAGGCAGATTCATTACCAACTAGGCTACGTGGTTATGTACAAAAAATTAAATCTTTATAACAGGATACATTACACCTGGAAGCTCGAAAGTGCCCCCTTCAAGACCTAACAACCTTTTCTCGAAAGATACACACCATTTCCGTGCCTGCAGATATATTATATGAAACTCATGTACAACTATGTGTAAAAACACATACATACAATTATAATCTGTAGTCATGTCTGTCCGTACATACCCTGGCGCTGTGAATCTGGTTGTAGGTGGTGATGACGACGCCGGCGAGCACCTTCCGCTTCGAGTGCACCATGTCGTCCTGCATCAGCTGGTTGAACTTCTCGTTCACCAATCTGCAGCACAGTAGAGCGTCATCAACATAAAAAATATTTGATGGGAAACATCTATAGTGATGGATCAGATCGGCTGTTGATATCGTAATTTTATTGGAAAAAACCCTTATATTTCAATTCCTTTTTTCCATTTTACTTGTGTAAATATGGAGCTATCCCTTTGTGCGTATTAAATCTGAAAATTATTATTTTTCTACAATTAAAGTAATACATGTCCGTCCTTTCGGAAGATAAAGCAAGACTAAAATACTATACAAACAGTGAAACCCCGGCTTTGGAAGAAAGAGAGCAACCACAGCGTGCGTTATTCACTCGGCGACGTGGCCAACACACACGTGGGAATCTGCTATTTTACGTTCTACACCCAAAAACATCGAGTAAAACAGACACCCTCCAAACCCCAATCGAGTGAGACCCCCACTCACTTGGCGACGTGGTCGGCGAGCGCCTGCGGCAGCGCGTGGCGCGGCTCGGCGGCGGCGGGCGGCCGCGCGTCCGCCAGCTCGCCCAGCGCCGCGCGCGCCGCCGCCAGCTTCGCCAGCTTCTTGCTCGACCCTGACAAGTGTATAATATTATGTTGAAACTTGACACCAGAACCACTTTGAACCACTATTGTACGTTTCGTGTAGCTAACCATGTCTAT
Source organism: Hesperia comma (assembly GCA_905404135.1). NCBI lineage: Eukaryota > Metazoa > Arthropoda > Insecta > Lepidoptera > Hesperiidae > Hesperia > Hesperia comma. The sequence continues at coordinate 15,597,305 of FR990015.1, read as the reverse complement.
GTGTGCGTTGCTAACATTCTAACACCATCTACTAATTGGACTAACCACCCTAGTTCCTAAATTGGGTCTTGTTCTAAGTCGGTCACAATTGCCATGGGCGGCAGCGGAAGGGTGGTGCTGCATGCTCGTTTGCTACCTTAATTCAATAAAAAAAAATGTAACGTGCAGTGTATGAAGCTTTACATCTGTAGATCTGTACTAATGTATGATTTGTGATAAGACCTACATAGAACGCTCTTGCGGTTATCCGGAACACAGCCGTTGCGACACTTGGCTCTCCACAACATTAAATATTAATGGGATTAAGTAAAAACAACTCACCATAACCTTCAAACTTCTGCTCCTTGATGTAGCATACGACCTTGAATCTCATACTGTGACTTAGTTGCATGGGAGCTGTAGAAAACACACTAATTAATTTTTTTTTGTGTAGGTACATGATTAATTGAATGGTCCAAAATATAGAACAACAGCAGTGCATTTCCCCAAATACAGAATTCGTCAGCTGGTAATATTTCATTATCACAACCAATAACTGTCTCACTGTTGGGCACAAGACTCCTTTCAAAATGTGTCAACAGGCAAATGTGTACCTCACTAGTCAAGTACAGGCTTAATACCAGATATGCCACATCAGCAACAGATGGACATAAGCATTATAAGCCAAGAAAAAGGAAAGAAAAATAAACAGGTGAAGCTACACACTCATAGTCCCACACTAGGATTTTATCGTGGGTGCCATGGACAACATATAACAGAAGAGCATATACACCCAATCCCGCATATTAATCTATGCGCCATTTATGGTCGCCAAAAAATATGCGAGTAACGTGGGACACTTTGTTGAAACGAAGTTATGTTGTTGCACTTTAATTTTGAGCCATAACCTAACATGACAGTTGACCCATCAGGGAATGGGTGTGACGATAAAAATCTTACACAATTTTTGTTCTAACTTTGGTCCAAAAGAGAAGCATTGCTCACCCTGTGCGGACTCGAGCGACGACCCGTCACCATAAGTGCATATGAAGGCCAGGCCGGGGTACTTCTCGTACAGCGTGTTGATGGGGCTCTTGTGCGCGGCGGCAGGCGCTGACACGCCGAACACCATCGTCGTGGGGGACGGCGGGACCCCTGTTGCTGAGAGACAAGGTTCAACTTTAGCGGTGGGCGTAGAACGACGACCCTGTTGTTAAAACAGTTTTGGAGTCGCTAAAGTTCTAGGTCCAAACAGTTTCTAGTTTCAGAAACAAGTTTCAGGGTTCTTAAAGCGATTTTTTTTATTCCTCTTACAATACAGTCTACAATGCCTTGTTGCAACGTCGGTACAGTTTTCTGCAACCGTCTCTGTTATAAGATGGTTCTTCATAAATGCTGCAATGACCTACCACTAGTAAACTTTAATGTAATCGAGAATTTATCTGAAGTAGTACCTGGCGGACTCTTTGCGTTTTTCATCTTAGCCTCCACGCATTGAAATTCTGATTCTGTAACAAAAATTATGTCAAATTAAAGTTGCACATAGTGGTCATCTGGTCATGGTATACTTACCATAAACCATTTACAATTTTTGTGTTTATCGGTTTGTCAGTTTATGTTAGAGTTTGTTTTCAGTAATCTCAAACAGCTTCAATTCGATGCGGTTTTCGTAAATGAATCGTACCATTTACTACAACAATAATGACTGCTTAATAATTTATGTTCTCGCCAATAATCGACCTCAGCATTCAGTGCCTCGCAGGCACAGATACTTTGAACTCTGCTATTGAGTCGTCTGAGATTAGATTTCTTTTCTGAGTATTAGTGTGTTCTCGTTTTTCTTCTTTTTTCTGTGACTATTTAATTACTTTTAAGCGTTAATGAGACACTTCACAAAGCAACAATAAGTGTTAGACTAAGCTTAGATATTACTTAAGTTACTTACGTGGAAACCTGCCCATCTCGTCGCTAGTGAAGTCCTGTAGGGCGGGCGGCGCGGGGAGCACCCGCCCTGCACGAGCGAGCAGCGCTGAGAGGCAGCTCTTCGCGGCCGAGGCCCTGGCTTCACGTTTGCTGTGGCCGCAGCCTTCAAACGTCATGTCTGCTACCTGAATATGGTTTATTTCAGTAGGGACACTTAATAGTTATCACGGTGAGGAGGCACAAAAGCATTTGGAAATCCGCAATAGAAAGATATCAACAATGTCGGTAAAGGTAAAATTTATTTATTTTTACGATCCAAACGGCGCAAAGATTACCAGATCGCCGCGCCGTTCCAAGGATCCTGGGTTCAATTCTCAGCGAAAATTCGAATGATGACTTTAAATATCCGTTCTCTGTCTGGGTGTGTTCTTGTGTATATGTTGTCCATGGCACCCACTACACAGGGAATTTTAGTGTGGGGCTACGAATGTATAGTATTTTTAAATTGTGTACTATTTGGAATTTGTCATATTTTAAAGTATGGATTAAGTTATATTTATCAACGTAGACAAAATAAATTGGTACCTATGTAACCCATTATAATACGTTTTTTATGAACAGTAATGTAAACTTTCCGTATTCATGGTGAACAAAAACAAACAACCACTATTAACACTCACATTAACAGCAACAGTGAAGCTGGGGCAGTGCGCGGGCCCGCCCTGCCGCACCACCATGTAGGTGACGCGCACGCCCAGCTCGTTCAGCGCCGACACCGGCGACTTGCCGCCGTTCTCCACCGCGTCCGCCGCGTTCGCCAACGCCTACGCAACAAATATCGATAGCTTGTAGAATCAGGATGTCAAGTGGCTTTTAACAAAAAAAATTAAAAATAGTATAGTAAAATGAGGATATCAATGTAGTCGAAGTCAATTAAATGTGTAGTATTAAAATAACTCAAAGACTAGTCGGCAAATGTAATTCAAATTTCGCTTCACTTTTGAACATAAAGAAAAATTTGTTAACCCAGTAAAAATAAGAGGAAACTCATATAAAATAACTACCATTTTTTTAACAGCAGACTTCAAAATCGTGTATATAAATAGTAGAGAAGAGAAATAAGACGAGATAATTCAAAAAATAATAATCAGATGTCACTCAAATTTAAATGGGACCAGACGAAAAGCACTGAGTTTCGAACAGAGTACAAGGTTATAAGGTAAAACACATAAAAAACACAGTCGAATAAAAATTTTTTTTCAAGTCGTTTAAAAAAAAGTATTTTAACAACTCTATATGCGTGACTCGTTTACGTTTTGCGTATCTTTTCATCTTTTTCAACAACAATCTATCAGAGCTAGTAATACTAATAATTAGTCAGTGCACTGAGGCGTCTTTATCCTACCTGCAAATTCCACTTGAACCCTGCATCGAGATGAATGGTCGGCGCTGCCTTTTTTGCTGGTGAGGGACCATCTGATAACAACAGAATTTCTTTTATCATTTTGTAACTTTACGTGTTAACATGACATTATTTAATATTTTACATCTGCCGTCATCCCTTGTCACAAATCCCATTTAGGATTAATTAAGGACTAATCCCACCAAAAACATTCTGTAAAAAAACAGCCAAGTCTCGATAGAGCTGTTAGTTTATCTCTTATAAGTAATGAAATCTCTACCAAGTTTAGCCAAGTCTAAGGTTCCTTACTTGCTATTTCTTATATGTATGTAATGTTATGTGGTTTGGTCTTTAACTTGTACCCACTAACGTGTAAAAAATGTTCAACGACCAGGATAAGAAATAGATTTCTCATCAAGGTCACCTGGTACTCCACACCTTCTATGTTACCAGTTTTGATAGTTTTCCCTATATGTGGGCGTTAAACTCTACCTCTGTACCAAATTTCAGCTCTCTAGGTCTACGGAAAGTACCAGTTCTATATGATCCTGAGTCAGTCAGTCAGTCAGTGTCGAAAATGCGAAACTTTGCATTAGCATAACTTCGGAACTAAATGATCTACCGACTTGAAATATTGGATTTCTAGTGTGTGATTATAACTTACTATATAGATGACGAGAATTTCAGCGTTCTAATCCTAGCCAGAGGTTCTCAAATAGGAGCCCGAAAATGCGGCGAAATGTTTCCAGTAAAGGATGGTACGGCAGTGTTGCATCGCGCTCGACTTGGCGGGGGCACTTCCGTGCCCCCAGATTTAATAATGGACACAGTGGAAATTCTTAGGCACCAAGGAAATAAAATAATTAACGTACAATATAAACAAAAAATCCAATTACGCAATAACCGCGTTCCGTTTAGCATGAAAAGTACTATAATTATGGACAAAAAAAATTCTAGTTACATATAAGTTACTTTTTTTTTGGGCTTTGACCCCCCCATTCATTTGGTAAATCTTAGAATTTACACCCAGGCATGGTAAATATTGGTTTTAGAATTTGGGATTAACCACATTATATACATAGACATACCGAGGTCTACTACTACGACTAATGAGGTCGTCCACTTTTATTACTACCATCGATGTACAAATAATATAATAGATCGATGCTCACTACAAGGAAATATTTTATAAAAAATACTAGTAAATCCCCCCTCGCTTCGCTTCGGGCAACCAGTCTCTTCAAAAATCTCTATAAACTTTAACAAATTATGTTATTCCGATGTCTAAGCTATATTACTGCAAAGTTTCATGAAAATCCGTTCAGTAGTTTTCGCGTGAAAGAGTAACAAACCCACACACACACTCACTCACTCACTCACATACATCCTTACAAACTTTCGCATTTATAATATTAGTAGGATAGAAAACTTAAACGAAAAGCTTACCATCACATAACCTCAATCTCCTAATCTCATCAATAACCTCATCAATAACCTCCGATCGTGTTACCTCGCACATTTGAATACAGATGAAAGATATTAAAACGTCACAAAATATCAATTGATTGAACAAATTCGTATTTCACAAAAATGTGTTGAAAAAATTTCAATAACTTTCATATAATACCAAATTTTATGGAACAGAAAACACGGCGCGGAATCAATATTCATAAGACAAGTTGAAACTACTACTCTCGTATGTCATAATTCATTTTTACGAAGTACCCTCAATACTATTTCATAATTGATGTAGGTACCTACTAAGTGTCAGATTTTATTAATTGACCAGAAAAAACTGACGTTTATAGTGTTACCAGTTTTATATCACTAAAAATAAAATAGTGTTGCTGTAAAAGGATTCAGAGTGAATGAATCACATCATGATCTTATTAAATTAAAGACAGTTTTTTTAATTTGCCGACCTATACTGAAAAATTAATTAGCCTATACTGTACTATCGGCAGTCGCCTGCGCCTCTTACTCCCATTTCTTTCGTCCATTTTGACGTCTTCTAATATACCATAAATTCTTTATTTTTTTAATTAAATGGTACATAAATATTTAGCGATAATATAAAATGTTCACATCAAGTGCAAGTGAACTAAATTAAAATACAATACAATAAATATTGAAATATTAACAGGTGGTAAGGGCCTAGAGCTCACCCGGGGAAGTACCACCGCCCGCCACGGTACTTAGACCATTCCTACCATGTAATAATTGTTTTAAGAACAATTGTGTTCCGGATAGGAAGGTGTGGAGCCGGTTACACTTTTTTAGAGGCGACCATCTCAGTCCTCAGGGGTAGCAACGCATCTGTCGCCGAATTAGAACGAGACTCATACTAACAATTACCTACTAACTGGACTATTACTAACATCAACTAACAGGACTAATTATCACTAACAGTCCCTGTCCCTACACTTATTAACAAACTAACCAACTAATATTCTAACACCATCTACTAACTGGACTAACCATCCTAGTCCCTTTGAATCTAGTTCTAGGTCGGTCACAGTAGTTATGGGCGGCAGCGGAAGGTGGTGCTGCATGCTTGTTTGCTATTTTAATTCCATAAAAAAAAATATTGATGTTCACTGTTGTTCACTATTGCAGAGTAAGAATGAAAATAAAAAATTGAAACGAAATTATATATTTAATTCAGTCATAGTTTCATTCTGATGTATAAGTAATGATAATAGCCATTTGTGAATCCAGGCCAGATAATTAGTTTACGCAAACATCCAAGGTAGATCAGTTATCACTCCAAAACCCTACTATTAATTGACTCTCTTTTAATCACCTTCATGTTTTTCCACTTTAATTCAATGGTCTAATATAAGGTTTTAACTTCTATTGAATAGGTACCAAACTATGTTGAAGTAATTATATACACATCTTATCCTTGATTCATGCAAAAAAATAAAATGTACCTATTCCCCCGGCACGCCTTTTTATTGGTGCTGGTCTCATGCTAGGCATGGGGTCGGTTGATGAGGTAACTGCAGTCGTCTGAAACAACACACACTTTGGAACAGATAAAAATTTAGACTTTACAATACTAATGAGTATTAAACAGTGAAACAAATTTTCTAATGTGTCACATTTAAGCTATTTAAAATAATTCTCTAGAGTTAATAAAAGTCTAGATATTAAACAGGCTAAATCTGCTTATGGATAATTAAAGCTACTTTCAAAAACAAATTGATGAAATTAGTGAATAGTGACTTTTATAAGTATGTATTAAAATCGTGATTAAAATAACATAATGTCCATTTTCTAATAATTCATTGTCTCATGGCTAAGCTAAACATGATAAAAAATTCTAATTTTAAAAAGTACATATATGACAAATCTGTATATTATAAATTTAAAATAAAAAAATATAGTATATTATATTTAAAGTCATTAAGTATATACTTTAGAAATAAACACTTACCAAATCATCAAAGGAGTCTGAAAAGAAAATTATATCATGAGAAGTGTACCTATAATCTACTGCTTTTTTGCTTATAACAGTGCATGAGTTAACATTCACAACTCAATGGGTATTGTGACATTATAATATCTTGGAAATTGACTATAAGAGAATATAGGCTTGAATGCAAAAGTTCATTATTAGATTGATTCAACAACAGCTATCAATTTAAATCAAAAAGATTACACACTAATTCTTAAATGCTTTATCTGACAGATATGGTAGGAGTGTCATATTAATATTGAATGTGCTCTAGGTGTGAGAACTACTATGATTATATGTGGACAATGCCATGGAGAAATTGCCGCAGACAGCTTAGGATACAATTGGCGGTGACTACAGTTATGCCCATTTAAAGGAATTAAAAAAGCAAACAACAGTGTATGACGGTATCCAAGCAATAAACAAACTTGGGTACAATAACAAGGTAACCCTAGGATGGGTACCTGGACATAAGGGTATACGAGGAAATGAGAGGGCAGATGAATTGGCAAGGAGGGGTGCAGAGGTGCCCACTATGGGTCCTGAACCCCTGGTGGGCGTATCAAAGGCGGCAACTCGAGCTGTTCTTTGTTCTTGGGGCTCTGGCCCTGAGACAGGGCGAGGAGCTGTGGAAGAAGGCACCCGGTATGCCAATCAAAGACCCTCATCACTGGATACTCGCGAAAATACTCAAATAAAGTGCTCAGCCTAAGCCGGACTGAGATTCGAACATTGATTAGGCTGCTCACTGGTCATTGCAGACTTAACAAACACCTACACACAATAGGCTTAAGTAACACTGCAACATGTAGATTCTGTGGTGGGGCAGAGGAAACCTCCATTCATATCCTCTGCAAATGCATGGCAATTACCCACTGCAGGAGTGTTATATTGGGAGGGCATGTATGTAATTACACCCGACCAAATCAAAGACCTGGACCCCAAAAACATACTACGGTTCGCCCAGACCGTAGGAGTAGGGGACCAGATCTAATTTCAATGGGATGGCCACAATAGATCAGAAATGGTCGCAGTGGCCTCACGGGGATACTTGTTCCCCGTGCCCTTTATCACCAAATAATAATAATAATAATAAAAAGCAAACAAACATGCAGAACTACCTCTCCGATACCACCAATGACAACCATGACCAAAGTATTCACTCAAATCAGGTCTAGGATGTTATTCTGTTAGCAAATTTAGTTGGTTAGTTTGTGTATTAGGACACAGGCAGTGACTAGCAGAGGTAGTAGTTCTTAGTAAGAATTTTATTCTAATTAAATAACTATGATCGGAAAGTATGAAGATGTTTGCCTCTAACAAGTTGTAGCTGTATGTTTGTATGTTCTTCAAACAATAATAATGTTTACAAAATCACACAGGAAGATCTTGCCTCACTGAAGTGTATTGCCAGTTTTCAAATGCTAAAAGGAAAGCTAGTTAAATTAAAATAACACAAATAAAAACGATACAGTGAGCTGATAATATTAATGTCATCAACACACAATTTACAAAATTATGTGTCATAAGTCATAAGTCATGTTGGAGATAGCACAATAAAGACTCAATTGTTAAGGCTTTAGCTGTTAGTAACAGTTAATACAGTAACATGTATCTTTGTGTTTTGTTTGATGCAATGATGAATCGACCCTGTAGCCTAGTTGGTAGCGACCCTGCCTGCGACGCGAGGGGTCCCGGGTTTGATTCCCGGCCGGGGCAGATATTTATGTGGCAGATAAATATTTGTACTCGGGTCATGGGTGTAATTGTAATGTGTTATATGTGTAGTCCATGCCAACCGCGACACAGGTACCTGGTAACCTACTGCTGGGGTATGAGTGTGTTAGCATTTTTTTATTTATTTTATTTATTTATTAATGACTCATTTTAATTTTAAGCACGCAAGGCATAACATATTTAGGAATGAATTCAAATAAGAGGTGTTTACAACGTACCTACAGTCTAATTATCACTCAGTTTGGTAACATGCTTGCTTGGTATATAGAAGTTAATATGGATATTGTATAGGTCCAAGAAATATTGATATGTCTAATCAATTAATCATAACCATAAATCTAATTAGAAATGCCAATGGCACAATTAAGATTAAAAAAAAACTATGCATTTCCGCACAAAAAGCAATTAGATTATGATTCGGGGCATCAATACCTATAGATTAAAGCCAAATTTGTCCAGGAAATCGTGCAGCCGGATACTAAAGCCAACCCCTCAATTGTTTTGGAATTTTGGTTGAGTATGGAAACAGACATATTGAGTCTTATTGTTCGTACAAAGGCTATTTCCATGTGTTGCACCTGAGTCAAAAATTTTATGCACATGTCTTAGCCCTTGAATCTTCTTTTAAGTAAATCAACTTTTAAGTAAATCACGAATAAAATTGTCGTGAATAACAAAATTATTAATTTGAATACACAACTGATTTCAGCACAAAACCACAATATTTGGCAAGGCCACGGAAGGAATTTAATTGAAATTAATTTATCAGTTTTAATAAAAGAAATAGATAGTGAATTTATTACAAACTTACTTTTTTTAGTAAATTCTTCGCTTGTGTTTTTTTCCATAACCTGAAACGATTTTTTAAACATGAACACAAGGCATAAGTAATAAACTGGTTTGCAATCAAAAATAAATAGGTAATGTTTTCTTTTAACAACAATACTGATCGTAAGATAACTGTAGGTACCGGCTTAATCTTGACTTGTTTACAACTTTTTTTTGGTTCTGTTGTAAATCACACAATAAAATCAATCGTCAAAATTCGTCAAATATATTTTACCTAGGGTTGCAATTGCAACGATATATCGGAAAATCGATAATATCGAAGGGAAAACATCGATATTTTTATCGATATTTGCGCTATAACAATACGATAATATCGATATCATATCCGAAGAAAAATATCGATAATTCACGACCTTAGACAAGGCTGTTTGGGCTTCGAACATTAGCCTTTTCTTACAATATAAACAAATAAAAAACATCCTCTACTTGTTTTATTTCTCTATTTTCTCTGGTTGTATGGGCTTAGCCCCTTTGCCTGTCCGTAAGGACTAATGAAACAAAAAAATCTCTATGAACTTCATATTTTTTATTTAAATTTAAATAAATTCGATATTATCGATATTATCGACCAAAATATCGATATTATCAACTATCGATAATTTCATTGCCTCGTTAAAATTATCGATATTTTTATCGATATTACAACAACCTTGCATCCCTAATTTTACCTATATTTGAAGTGAAGTCAAAAACAATCTCTATGAAATGACAGATGAGATGACACTTCTTTTTAAAAAATACACAGACGAGGTACCTACCTACCTACTAATAATAAAACAACGGACGACCATAGATATCGACGACCGGAATCACAAATTAGCATGGACTGGGCTGCAATAGACGTCCGATTTTTCTCTCCGATAGTCGGTTCCGATAGTGTGATCAGAAAAATTCAGACAATCGAATTCGACGAGTAGCGAATCGGACGTGTATTATGTAGGTATTCAAATAAAATGTATGGCACAAGTGCATTCCGATTGTCTGATCAGACTATCGGAACCGACTATCCGAGAGAAAAATCGGACTTCTATTGCAGCCCTAATAATTAGAGAGATAGGTATAGGTATTATGTAGCAAAATAAAAATAATGAAAAATCTATTTTAACATGGGTGTTAATGTGTCCAATTTGAAAAATAAGGTGGTTTTTCTGTTAATCTTTTTTTTCAATTATAATTTAATTTTACTAGATAGAGTACCAAGCCACTTCAGTAATAAGTGACTTTTTACAAAAAAATAAGCGACTTCAAATCGAGATAACTCAAAAACTAACCATCACATGCCAACTATGGGACCAGACGGCTGATGGTCCCGCAAGTTAAGTAATAATCGCTCTTCACAATACTATTATGGAGTAAAGGTGCAGTCTGAGTAACATGTGGTAATATGTTGGTGGCACAACTTTACGGTGTGGTGTCACTCAGCATAAGAATACCGCTTATCTCTTCGGATACCGGTATCGATAGCGATAGTAGAAACATCACATACCCAAACCACCTAAACATTCTTTAAATTTAATTTTTTAAGGCGGTTAAATTTCATTTTTATCAAAAGCAAGGTCCGGTGATATTAATCCGTTATAAATAAAAATAAAATAAAAGCAGCGCAAGCTAATATTATTATTAGTACAAAAAAATATTAGATTACAAAAAAAAGTTATGGCAGCCTAGAATAACAATACATAGTATTCAATATCATAAATAATTTTTTAAACCAATATAACAAACACAATAAAACTAGGATTTTCTTTCATATTTAATGTTTTATTTCAGATCTTTGGTATCCGTCACATTATAATCACTGTAACAAATATAGGTACTTAAATCTATATAATATTATGTTTATGGCACATTATTACATCAGTACTTACTTAATAAAAAAAAAATGTATTAATAGTCAACAACCACATTACAGATTAAAGGGAATGATGAAGTATTTTTAAATGTTTAATCATTACATCAGATACATAGTCAATCAATCAATTTAAAAATAATCTTTCAATAGAAATTACATGGTATGAGTAAAATACACAGCTAACATACCATTTCATGAAATATAATTTCATTCTGAATTTACTGTAAAAAAAAATTTGCATACAGATTTATCATACATTACGCAAAGTTCTATACCCCCATAATTGTGTAATAGTTTTGTTAAGTAAAAAATTCATTATATATTTATTGTATAAAATTATTCCATTATATGCTTATTGTATAATTTTCCATATTGAAGGCTCTTCACACCTACCTTTGTCCGGGCAAAGTCTATTAAATGTTGTACTGGTGTTAAATCCTAGAATTTCTCTTTCTTCCTGTATTCGGTATGTGAATGTACTTTCATGAGATCCTATGAAATAAGCAGCATGTGAACATATAATTTGTTCTATTATAGCAATTCCACCATCCCTAAATTTTGTAAATTCTATATGTTCAGGTAAGTAGAAATGAACTTTGTATCCTAGTTCTTGGAGTGCTTTTTGAAACTGCCTCATCTCTGTAGAGTCAGCATCAGTCGCTACAAAAATATTTTTTGTTTTCAATTGCTGTTTTGTTACAACTTCATCAATTTGTTTTGCTGCACCTCTAATTGATGGTACCTCGTCTTTACGGCTGTATGCATAGTCACCACGTCTCCAATGTACACTTACGTATGTGTCACACTTCAACTTGTTACATTGAAAGTATTTGGCAGTATACTTCTTAGCAGCTTCAATCAGTGCAGGGTTAAATTTCATACTTTTGCGGCAATTCCAATAACTTTTAGTACCATATAAGTCATGTAACGGTATTTCAGCATGATAAATCATCACTGATTTATCATAAGGATGCAATGAGATCAGCTCCCAAAGCTTGGAAACTTTTCCTTGAAATTTGACACAAACAGTTTCAAAATTAGTTGTCACATAGCCCCAGAAAGACTGGCCTAAGTAGTCGCATTTGCCAATAATATCCCATTTTTCGGCAAAATGCCCATTTTCGAAAGCATTTTCATAATTTTGAAGAATGTAAACGCGATCTATGGATGGTGGTTGGTCTTTAAAAATTTCATTTATTTCGACGACTGGAGCATAGGATTTCAAAGATTCTAAATCAAAGAACGCGCTCCATTGAATTGGCTCGCTGAAATAGTTTTCATTGCGCCAGTGCGGTAGTCTGTAAAAAGGTGGCAGAACCAATTTCCAATTTAATTTCTCATTACGGCTCTGCATTTCTGCGAACATTATTGCATACCTCATGTACACATCCCGACGTAAATTAAAACCTTCTTGGCTGCTCACATCGAAAAATAAATATTTGAATTCAGGCTGGGCTGAGCACTGTTCGGATTCCGAAGAACAGGAGTATTCCAAGGAATTAGGTGTTCCCACTAAAAGCGCAATGATGACTGATAAGATCAAGAAATACATTTTGAAAAATTATGACATTTTCTTTTAGGTTTTCTCATGGACGTTTTTCTAAATATCGTGTGCTGAAACGAGTGCTTTTAGGATTATAAAGGATATTTTTAAAGCTCTTTCGTGACAAAAGATATCGGAAATAGTAAACAAAGAAAGTGTCATGTCAGACAATCTCATCTCATCTCATAGAGATAGGAATATACCATGAATCATTGATCTATAAGGACTATGGATTAGACACTAAAGCAAAAATAGCGAGCCTGACAATGCCTGTCAAAATTTTAGTGAATAAAGTATGGCCGATTCTACTAGTGTTGTGCGCACTACGTGGACGGAAACACTATCGATAGTTTTTCCGTCCACTTAGTTTAATGACTAACGATATAACAGCAATAATACATGTCGTTCGTCTTCTCAGCGATATTAATATTAATTTTGATACCTACTGCGATGAACTTGTCATGTCAATGTCATGTCAACCAAAAATATTTTGTAAAAACCAGCTATCATGATGATCTGCTGAACAACAAACGAGGACACAACGACTGATCCCCCTTTTTAGACGATCTCAGCGATAGTATTTTAAACTCTGCCAGTTAATTAGGGACCACCCTCTTGCTTAACACAGCCGCCAAACTATTTGTCTTGTTCCAGTTAGGAAATTTAGGTAGTTAAGGCCTTTATTTATTATATGCATAATGTCAAATTATCAAAATAGAGTTCCATAACCGAAGTTTAACCATCCACAGTAAAATACTTATATCACTATTTGGCTGTATTGTATATAACTAGGTATATAGGTATAGGTTATGTTAAGTTTTATATCCAATATTAAAAATCAATCCTTCCATTAACCAGTCCGCCTACTCTTAAACAAAACCACTTTTGCTGATTCTGAATGTACCCGCTGAATCCAGAAAAATCGCGATTAATACTTACATAAATAAGTAAGTCATATGTAGCACTACGATGAATTTAATTTTAGAGTTTATTCAATAAAAGCTAAGGGTGAAGATAGTACTGCTGACTGACAATTTTCTTCTGATCACCCATGATTGTGTGATCACCCTTAGTGCATTAATATTGTGGAAATGGGACCGAAATGTAAATAAAAAACATGTGTCTATGTACACAAATTTTAATTTATTTGTTTATGGCTATATAATGTACAGCATAATTACAAAAATACAAATAAAAGTATTACAGCATATTTATTAATTGGGCACAAAAAGCGATCGTATCGCTAACTAGCGAATTCTTCAAGATAAGCTTTGGGCAGATAAGATAACAGAGGAATAATTATAATTGCTTTTTACAAAAAAAGACTTCAACAAGACGACAAACAGAGATAACACAAAATCTACTCACCAGAAGGCGCGCTTTAAATTCCTTAATAAAAACATTGAAATTTCAAGTGTTCAATTATTAAACGATGCCGTGGTGGCCAAGTACCCCTCAGTTTAGGGTTTTTCTACTCTATTAACTTAGTTCAATTAAATAACATACAGACCTAATTTCAACTTTCTTCAGCGTCATTTTAAATTATCGATATATCGAATATCGATATTTTAACACTTTCTACCCTAAGTGTCATTGAAATGTAAACAAACGGGCTACTCAAATATATAAAATAATGATGTAAAACCCAACAAAACATTAACAGGCCTACGTAATCCTCGCACAGATCTTCATGCAGCAAAAACATAATATATCAATATCATTCAGATATTCAACAAACAACGAAAACTGATACCTGCTATCACCCTGCTATAACTTGTTAATTTTGGGTGTAATTTATTTTTCCTGGCTCCGCATTGTAGTATACCACACCTCATTGTGTTTTAATGTTTTTGTTTTGCTTAAAAGACACCACAACACCTCCTATCAATGCCTATTTTAATATATTTTATAGTTTTGGGTTTATTAACCATTTTGATTGACATAAGATGTCATTTGTAAGGGTGAATAAAAAATGGCCGGCCTGCTACACACCAACCAGCTAATTTCATATGAGGTTAAGGATTAGGGCGTCTCTATCTAAGTATATTCCTATCTCTATGCCATGAATATACTCATCTCATCTCAAGACGTCAGATAGACAACTGACAGCACAGGCACCGGTAAAAAGTGCATAGATTATAAAATAAATGCAATTGTCAGCAAACAAACCACAGATTAGGTATCGGAACGATCAGTGATGTGCATTGTATGGTACATGGTACAATTTGTACCATAAAATACCGATACCATCCAGTGTCTACTGTCTATTGATGTCTATAATGTATATATAGTACGCGACAGGTCGCCATGGCTTTCAGGGTATGAAGTGAGACGCGGGGAAGGGACACCCCGCATGCCGCACGTCATCCGCGCGCGCCTTAGTAATAGTAATGCGCGAGCCTATATCGACCGCGATTAGCGATTTTAATTTCACTCACATCTTTGCTTGTTGTTATGATTTAAAATAACTTCGGTAGCTTTAGATTTTATCATAGAAGTCGGAGATACTATTATAGTGACGAAGAGTCACAAAGTGCTTGTAGCGATGTTAGTATGAGCTCATTTGATATTGATTGCGATGAATTAAATATTATAATTCAATAAGAACATAGTTGTAAATTTTTTAGTCATAAGTGCTAGTACACCTAAACTGAATAAATCTGATTCATTTTCATTTAACTTTATTTAATGTTACTCTTATTTTGTTGGGTGTGAAAAATATCGATATAAACTATATCGATATAAGCCACATCACTAGAAAAGTGCCTTGTCAATCTATCGCGTACTATAATGACAATCATAAAATAGGGTATTTATTTGCGTCAGTTTTCTCTTTACGCACGTGAACTCACCAAACTTAATAGCATGTTTTGTGTTTATAGTCTGTAAAAATATGACACGTAGGTTTTAAAACATGGCAACGATCTGTTCTGATGACAAATTCATGAATGTGACATGTGACATTGTCATGTCATCCGCACAGTACATGTCATCCGCATTTATAGTATTGACCCAATGTGCATTTTTTAGAAAAAATATTGTAAAATCCATCTTCGATACCTAATTTCCGCATAAATTTGGAATAATGGAGTTAAACGATGTTATTGTGAACCAGCCAGTAGTTATAGATAATGTAATTATTCTGTTTTACAATGATCTAAGTTAGTGCTAACTATTCGGCACACCTAATTTTCCTAATGTAATCTTCGTTATACCGTTTTATGGCCTGAAAAAGACATTTGCGACAATTTATAACATCTTTCCACGTATTATTTATTATGTTCAAAGTGTTCCAAAGATGGACATAGAATGACTCATAGTAAACGTCAATTTTTTTTTCGTTTCACGAATCAGGAATGGATTCCAACTAGATTTAAACTTTGCGTTCCACAGGTCTTAAAAACATGAAATTAAATCATTTACTATGCTCATGTAGAAGATATTGGCTTGCTTTGTTTTAGCAAATAATCCCTGAATCTGTTGCTTAAAACCTGCAAGGAAAGAAAAGAAAGAAAGTGTCTTTAGAAACCTACATTCACAGAGTGACTTGTTTCATTATCACTACATAGTATAAAACAAAGTCGCTATTTTTGTCTGTCTGTTTGTCTGTATGCTTAAATCTTTAAAATTACGCAACAGATTTTGATGCGGTTCTTTGTAATAGGTAGAGTGATTCAAGAGGAAGGTTTTTATGTATAATACATGCATATATTCCCACGAGAACGGGATCCACACGGGTGAAACCGCGGGCGGGCCGCTAGTTGTTTAAATAATATTAAAAGTTCTTATAAGCATGTGTGATTATAAGCTTGAACTACAGCTATGATATTATAACCATGCTACTGCATATTATTCATTTATTCATTTATAACTTATATAAGAAATTGTTTAACATTGTCTTGCAGGGTTCAGGAGTCATCAAAGCAGGTTTTGCCGGAGATCAGATACCAAAATGCAGATTTCCCAATTAGTAAGTATTTTTAATAACATCTAGCACATAATGTAAAAACACACATTGGTGTATATTTTGTATTTCTTTCTAACTCCAATCACTATAAACAGTAAAAACTTGCTACTTTTGGATTGTTGAATCATTGTATAGGGTTAGAGTTTAGGCCTGCAACAGTTACCTAATCTTATGGTAAGAAGACCCTTATTTTTTTATTATTTATTTGGAAGTTACTGATTGAATATATTCATTACCATCTGATGGCAAGTGGTGAGGTGGACTTTAATAGTAAAAATACAATAAACTAATTTTGTAATTAGTTGAAGTGAGTTAGTTTACATATAACTCTTAAAAAAATTGCTTAGAATAGTAGTTCTATTTTAATAAAGAATAGTAATAATAAACCATTATTTTTTCCCACAAATATCACTGTTAAGTACAATAATAATTATACTGGCACTAAAATGTTTTTACACTTTTTTTGGCTGATGCTGTGGATAACAAAATGACATCAATCAGTTTCCTATCTCTACTCTTTTAAGGAAATACTTACTCACCTGTGACACACTATCTCTTTTTCTTTATGGCCACAATAGACCAAGAATGGTCCCAGTGGCCTCAAGGAAATAATTGTTTCCGGTGCCCAACTTTTTCAACTCCCTTTCTCTTTGTTCACAATACCTTGTTTCTCTGTAGCATTGGGCGACCAAAGCATGTCAGAGTCATGGCAGGAGCCCTAGAAGGGGAGTTATTTGTTGGACCAAGAGCAGAGGAGCATCGAGGTTTGCTCAGCATCAAGTATCCCATGGAGCATGGTATTGTCACCGATTGGAATGACATGGAACGAGTTTGGAACTACATATATAGCAAGGTATGTCAATTTAGCATGGTCAGTAAGGATATAGACTATTATAGTAGATAAACCAGATCAGATTTATTTGCAACTAGAGAACAGTCGCGTAGGTCCCGCTCGCCCGCTCCCGTAGGAATCTCGGCTAATCAGTAGCCTATTAAATGATAAACTGGAACACCAGATTATTTGCCTATGACATAAGTAAATTACATGTAGTATTTGATAGCGTGATTCAGAACTTGCAAATGAATTTTACTAACGCCATCTATTAGCAACATCTGCAACTAAATATCTAGCAACTAACAAAACATCGATCTTCCCATGGGAATGAGATGTTTTTCCGCGGTAAAAAGTAGCCTACGTCACTCTCCACCCTCCTAATTATCCCCACACACATAAACCACACCATATGATAGCCATGTTTCGACGTGAAAGAGTCACAAACAAACAAACACACTTTCACATTTATAATATTAGTATGGATTCACATTAAAATTGCACAACACAACAATATCGCTATGTTATTCATAATAATATTTTCTTTTCTTCCATGTTTGTGTGTTTGCTTATCTGGTGGGAAAGGCCTTCTCCAACATTCACCATTTATGAGCCTTTATGGCCATGCTACATGGCTAATGTTATAATACAAACTTTATATAAATCAATAGAATATTACTGATTTTAGTTGATTAGTCATATTAATCATATTGGATTTAATTAAACATTGTGAGACAAATGTCATGATAATCATAGACATTTTGCTGTGTTATATCAGGGACCAGGGTACTGCTGATTGGGTTCTAAGTTTTCATCATCTTCAATTACTCGCCAGGATCAACTGTCAACATTCTCGGAGGAGCATCCAGTGCTTCTAACGGAGGCCCCATTGAACCCGCGCCGTAACCGGGAGAAGGCTGCCGAGGTCCTGTTTGAAACCTTCAATGTTCCCGCTCTCTTTCTCTCCATGCAGGCAGTGCTCAGTCTGTGAGTAGTTGATTGTATAGTGGATTGTATACACATACAGTCATATGGATTATGCCATATGGATATGGAACCCAACTATGGATTGTTCAAGAATTAATTCAGTTACAGTTGGTCACATCTCAAAAAGTGTAATAGTCTCCACACCTTTCTATCCAGAACACAATTGCTGTTAAAGCAATTATTATAATGGTACAAATGGTACTAAGTACCATAAGGGCGGTGGTACTTTCCCAGGTGAACTCTAGGCTCTTACCACCTATAAAACTTGTAAACAAGAGTTTAGTATGTCACGTATTAAAACTTGTACACAAGTGTTCAGTACGTCAATTGCTTTGCAGCTACGCGACGGGTCGCACCACAGGCGTGGTGTTAGACTCTGGCGACGGCGTGACGCACGCGGTGCCCATCTACGAGGGGTTCGCCATGCCGCACAGCATCATGCGCGTCGACGTCGCCGGCCGCGACGTCACGCGGTATCTGCGGTGAGTGTAGGTGGAACGGTATGGTGATTGACGTTTTATTTTATATAGAAACTTTGACAAGTATAAATAGCCCTCATAAGCGGTCATAGCCCGGCGGCTTGTCGTTCCTAAGTGGCCGACAAAGTTAAGCAACAGCGAGCGCGGTCAATGATTTAATGGGTGACCGTCTGTGGCAAGATTTCTTGAACACTTCTATGCTTCAGAAGGCAAGTTGTAACGCCATCATATGCCTAACAGTTTGTGCTGAGGTCAATAAATAAACATTCCTACACTGTTAACATGTGAACATACACATACTTACTGTTATCAAGTACACAAACGCACACATAATACATAGACGCACTCAATGAGATATCACAAAGAACCACAAATTAAAAACACATTTGTTTATCAGAAAATAAATCTGACTTGCCCTGGGCCCTCTTGCTACAGAGCCAGGGTTACAGAGACTTCCAAGGATGTATGATAATCTCTATTTCCTTCTACTCCAGACTCCTTCTACGGAAGGAGGGCGTGAACCTCCGCACGTCAGCGGAGCTGGAGATCGTGAAGGCGATCAAGGAGCGCGCGTGCTACCTGTCGCCCAACCCGCTCAAGGAGGAAACCTTGGACTCGGAGCGCGCGCAGTACACCTTGCCTGATGGCACGCAGCTCGAGGTTGGTTGGAGAGTGTATGGGGTGGTTGTATAGTCAAGCTTACCGCTAGCGCGGTTGACCCGTGCCGATGAACTTCGTTACAAATGTACGTCATGTAACCTACGGCGCACGCGGTTCGTCGGCGCGGGTCTCTTTTCACTATAAAACGGTACAAGAGACTTGTAGCTCGTGACCCGCGCGTCGGTCAACCGCGCTGGCTGTAAGCTTAATTGGTGGATATCTTGTGAAGTGGGGTTTGGAAGACTGTTTGGTAAAATTAACATGCCCTGGATTCCGAGGTATAAAGCTTACGGCACTCTACTAATCGTAAATGGGGTGAACTTGAATATAAGTAAATTTCCTATTTGCGTCTATCTACAGATTGGCCCAGCAAGATTCAGGGCGCCGGAAGTACTGTTCCGGCCAGACCTCATTGGTGAAGAGTGTGAAGGTAACCTCTCTGATTTCATGAAAGATAGGTTTATCAAAATCGAAGATTACTAATTTAATTAACTTAATTAGTTGCGTAATTAAAGAAAATGTCATATTAGTAAATATTTTAATAGGTAAATAAATAGTACTGCTTCGAAAATAGTAGTGACATGTTATGTCTTTACAAACCTGGATAATCTTAACGGTTGCCAAAAAGTGTTTTCAAACCTCAATAAACCTGGCTAATCTAATCGTAGGTCTTCACGAAGTCCTGATGTTCGCGATCCAGAAGTCGGACATGGACCTGCGCAAGGTGTTGTACCAGAACATCGTGCTGAGCGGCGGCTCCACGCTGTTCCGCGGCTTCGGCGACCGCCTGCTGGCCGAGATCCGCCGCCTCGCGCCCAAGGACATGAAGATCAGGGTGAGTCGTTCATGGTGGCAGTTACCCTAGCCTGCGTGTTATACAGGTGTCCGACCGCTGCTGGCCGAGATCCACCGCCTCGCGCCCAAGGACATGAAGATCAGGGTGAGTCGGTCATGGTGGCAGTTACCCTATATAGCCTGCGTGTTAGACAGGTGTCCGACCGCTGCTGGCCGAGATCCGCCGCCTCGCGCCCAAGGACATGAAGATCAGGGTGAGTCGGTCATGGTGGCAGTTACCCTAGCCTGCGTGTTAGACAGGTGTCCGACCGCTGCTGGCCGAGATCCACCGCCTCGCGCCCAAGGACATGAAGATCAGGGTGAGTCGGTCATGGTGGCAGTTACCCTATATAGCCTGCGTGTTAGACAGGTGTCCGACCGCTGCTGGCCGAGATCCGCCGCCTCGCGCCCAAGGACATGAAGATCAGGGTGAGTCGGTCATGGTGGCAGTTACCCTAGCCTGCGTGTTAGACAGGTGTCCGACCGCTGCTGGCCGAGATCCGCCGCCTCGCGCCCAAGGACATGAAGATCAGGGTGAGTCGGTCATGGTGGCAGTTACCCTAGCCTGCGTGTTAGACAGGTGTCCGACCGCTGCTGGCCGAGATCCGCCGCATCACGCCCAAGGACATGAAGATCAGGGTGAGTCGGTCATGGTGGCAGTTACCCTAGCCTGCGTGTTAGGGCGCATTCAAGTAGAACGCTGGTTTCCAGCGCCGATCTGCCGCTGCTTATCGGTGCTTATCCGCGCAGGTAGTCGACGCAGGTAGTCTCTACTTTGTGCCGAACCAGCGCCGATAAGCGCTGATTAGACACGAAGATTAGGGTGAGTTGGTTATGGTGGTTAGCGGGTAAGTAAGGGGGTAAGTGTGTACCTCTTGCTGGTACTTTAAAATAAATCTTTCAAAAAAATAAATAATGTTACAAAGTCATAGCCCCACTCTAGAAATCCTTGTGTCGTGAACTCGTGAGTGTCATAGACAAATACAAGACAAAAACACCACCCAAACCATGAACGGAAATTAAAATTCATCATTTAAATTTCCGCCTTGCAGGAAATCGAACCCAAAACCATTCATCGACTTCCATCGATGATTCGGCATGGTAACCAATGCATCATACGGGTCGTCAAGTGGACTCAGAATAATAAACTTCCAAATCCATTGCAGATCTCAGCGCCTCAGGAGCGTCTGTACTCGACGTGGATCGGCGGCTCCATCCTGGCGTCGCTCGACACCTTCCGCAAGATGTGGGTCTCCAAGCGCGAGTACGACGAGGAGGGCCACCGCGCCGTGCACCGCAAGACATTCTAAAGTAAATATAGATATACTTTCTGGTCATAGAGCTTTAGAATGGTTTGATCTCTGAACAAGTGTTGAACGTTTTGGTGATTAGGGTGGGTAATATATTTGGTACTGGTACGTATACGTGGATAGGCAAATGAGTATTCACCAATTGACGTGCGCATGAATATGCGCTCACGTACACACATTTACGTACGAACACCAGTCTATGATTGCATGCACACATGTACACATATACTCACACAGATAAACACACTCATGGACGCACGTACGCACGTGTGTACGCACATAACACGTATGTACAGAAACACGCACTCAAGTACGCACTGAAGCACGCACGCACGTATCTACTCACCTACACACGTACACTAATGCGCACCCATTTGCGTTGTAAAACTGTTGGTAACTAGTCACAGTAAACAATCACTTCAGAAGATTTGCTCTTTGAATGATTATTTTGGGTTTCTGGGCATGGGGAACTAGTATTCCCATGAGGCCAGTGATCATTGTAGCCATCTCTGATCTATTGTGGCCATTGCTCTTTGAATAAGACTTTAATGCTAATCTTTTTTTCTAGATCACCCCAAAAGACTTGCAATAGTTTAACAAGAGCTGCGGTTGTGTGCTGCGTGGGTATGATAATGAATATGATATTGTCAGATGGTCAGGTCTGTGGCAAAATTGCATAGTTGTCTAACATAATACTACGTATATATTCAACTATCCACTATTACTAAAAAATGTGTTTTTTTTAATAAATATATTGTGTTATGTTTGACAAATTCGCAAATTTTGCCCGGATATGACGCCCAATTATAAAGTTGGAAGATTTCTAATTTTAAACGCAACGAGTGCTCACAATTTTTGTATTTTATACCGATATTCCAAACATTGAGATAAGATCATGGCTGCAGCGACACTAGTAAAGTACCCATTGCGTTTAAAGTTTATGTTTACGATTAAAAGATATTTCTGTAATATTTATATATTTATAATGACAGTTATTTTAATGTCCTGTCATGATAATTTGTAAAGCAAGATCCGAAACATTTCTTTTAACAAAAAGCGTTTATAATCTCCGAACACTGGTAATGCTTTCACTCAGTATTAGGAGCGCTGGCGTAAAATACTTTTCATCAGGAAAGCAACAAAAAATATTTTAACTAGCGGTCGCCTATCTAACCGCAACTGTCTATAGACAGACAGAGTAATATTTGTATTATTCTCATAATAAATAATTAATCTCATTGATACTATATAATCAATCACAGGTACTTATTTACCTCGAAGACAGTTAGCTACTACGCTTGGTATGAATGTATATAAAATACATAATAGTGATATGTGAGTGGTACTTATTACAATATCAGCGAAGGATGTCCCTCGAAACGAACACAATTGAAGCATGTCCCATTGACATAGTGTGGTTGTGCAATGTTGTGTGTATGTACAATTGTGTGTAAATGATGCTTAATTTAACGTTTATTATTTAAGGGAAGCATTTAGTCGAATTATTAATTGTTTAATTTATAACAACAAGTAGATTATTAATTTTATTCGCTCATCAGTATCGTTCATATGCTAATCGTTCATATTTCATTGTGAGAGTGGCATGGAGATTTTTGAGAGGAATTGGTCTCGTAAAATTTACAATCAATGTTGCATAATTATTACTTATAACGGGGCATTATTATTATTATAGTCTAATGTGTGGCCTGCGCGGGATAAAATAGCTTTTTGAGGATTAGTTACTCAAAGATGCAGATTAACTTAAACGCGGGAAAGAATAATGAACTATGTTTACATTTTTTAAATTATCTACCGCGTTTGACGTAAAATACCCGGTTTTGGCTCAAAAATGTTCGTTTCGCCTTAAAAATTGGCAACGTAGATTAGTGTAATCAGCAGTGCTGATTACATGTGGGAATGAATATTATGGCTCTCTTAATTAAATATCACGTTTACTTAAATAGTCTAACGTAGCGCAATATTCTGTAATTAAGTTATTAAACACATTAGATTACACATGTTCATGGACTAAAAATTTTATTCTATTCCAATTAATGTAATGAACGTTATGAAGACGTCAAGAGACAACTTTGTACCTCTTTTTAACATGTTAATTGTGAATTTGGCAGTGTTACAAAAATTTTGTATGACGCAAGAACGTTTATACACTGCGACAAAAAAGATTTATTACCGATACGGAAGGGTTTTCTAGTGTGAGTGAGGGAAATAAGTAGGGTTTCCACTGAAAGGGGTTTCTCCCTACGTTTATATCGGTTTGGGGAGGTCTAAAGGAACACATAATGTAACAGAATAAAAACAAGGGGCTATTCATACAATGAGTGACGTTTTGGGAAAGGGAGTAGTCCACGAAGTGTCTGCAGTGACAGGGGGTGAAAAGGTCATAAGTCATTAGCTTTGTGACATCACTTGTAGAAATATGAAAGACTAAAATTATAAACATTAACTCCAAGATTAAAGGGACGTTTAACAGAGGAATGTGATAAATATGTGAGCAAGGAGGGCGTGGGGGTCGCTCGAAAAATAATCAAGTAAATAATATACATGGTCCCGAAAACATGTAATAAATTAAATACAGGCATTGTGTTCTGTATCTATTTCCACTTACATGTTTAATTACTAGATATACGATCGTACGTTTTTATTTTTATAATTACTTACCACGCTACAAAATCTGCTTGAAATGTAATAGAACGCAAATTTTTCAATTGTCAGATAAGTGAACCGTCGACCATACCAGCTTAATTTTAACAATCATATCATAACAATCATATTTATGTAAGACAGTCAACAATAGTCTACAATTATTGAAAATATGGTGTGCATTTCTGTAATACGGATACCATACTTGTAAAACTTAACTGGCGATTGAAAATTTTGTCCGTAGCAAATAAATATGTTATTAAATAAATCCATACTATTATTATAAATGCGAAAGTCTGTCTGTCTGTCTGTCTGTCTGTGACGTTTTCACGGCTAAACCACCGGTCCGATTTGGATGAAATTCGGAATGAAAATAGTTGAAGACCCAGAGTCACACATAGGCTACTTATTTTTTCAAAAATCAACCCCTAAAGGGTTGAAATAGGGCATGAAAGTTTGTATGAAAAATCTAAACTGCCTGACCGATTTCGATGAATTTTCCCCGGAAGATAGTTGATAACGTACCCCCTTCCCCACTTACCCGGTTCGCGATATAAACGAATTCCACGCGGGGCGAAGCCGCGGGCAAAAGCTAGTAATATGTATATTTAAGTTAAGGCAGCTGTCTAATTAGTGAAGTTAATTGTTTGGGAACGTAAAATGTTAAGTACAAGACAAAATTCTACAAGGAACTATGTGACTTCAGGGGGTAACAAAGCAAGGTTATGGGAACATGAACTTAATACCTTCTTCCTGGATAATTCGCTTCGCTATCGTGAGAAGACATGCTTTAGTGTTAAGAGAGAGCTTAGAGGGAGTGCACGTAATAAAGTATTTAATGTTGAGAGATTTTTTGTATTCCAATTAAATTATTTTCTTTTTCGACACTGTTGTTTTATTAAATCATCCATAACTTCGTACTGAGATTTCCTGCCTCCCTGGTGGCACAGAGTCTATGCCATAGACAAATAACACATCACGAATCGACGAACCGAGCCGAGAACTAAAATCTTTGTTGTTATAAAGTCTGCCTTAGCTGGGAATCGAACTCAGTACTTCTCTCTTTTCACAGGCAGTGATTCTAAACTAGGAATAAATGTAGCGCCATCTATTGATCAAACAGCCACATTTACAACGCTATAGTGAAGCTATTTGAGTTGTGGTTTACAAATTTCTCGCTAAGATGGATTATAAATTTTGGTGTGTCTATTTTTTTAGCCGTCAAACGTGCAGACGAGCCACCCGAATGATGTGGTCACCGTCACCCACGTACAGTATCAGTAACAATAAAAGGAATCACCAATACGTTGTCAGAAGCGAGAATAAAGAAAAATATACTGGCTGCTAACTAACTAGCGTATAACCGTTACCGTCATTCGTTCTCCATCTTTGAGCCAGAACTTGTTCATTGTGTTCCAAATTTAAATTCAATCTTAGAATTTGATCTGTTTGATACAGGTTAAAGAAAAACTTTGTTGGTTGCATTCATAATGTTATTTATTCTGTGTAACATGGAACTTGTCGAGGGCGGTGGCCATGAGCCGCATGAGCTCCTGGTAGAGGCTGCAGGCGCGGCCGGCCGGCTTGCAGATCTCGCGGTGGTCCACGTTCACGCCGCTCAGCTCGCCCGTGCCCGGGTCTGGGGAGTGGGGAATATTCAGTGTCAGCCGGTAGCTGTATGAGTGTTCATGTAAAATAATGTTTATTTAAAGCCTGGAAATCTAACGTAAAAGCAGAAAAACCTGATGGTTAGTAGCTGCCAATGCAGAGCCGGCCATAAGGGTGGTTCCATAGTCAAGCTTACTGCCAGTGCGGTTAACCGGCGCGCGAGACACGAACTTACAAGTCTCGTACCGTTTCATAGTGAAAAAGACCCGCGCAGATGTAACGTACATTTGTAGCACTTTTTAGGTACATCCATTATATATAGCCTGGGTCTGACATAAAAGTAAACGAGCCACCTGATGGTTAGCATTAGCAGTTACTAATGCGGCGCTGGCCCTTAAAAACTATTTTTAAGTGTACCAATTAAAGGGTCTCACTTGGCAAAAAGATCATGAAAATCGAACCGTAGAAATTCTCCAAGAGTAAGTGATGTGGATTAAACTGAATAGATGGAAACAACAGGAAAGAAAAGAAGATAAAGCCGTGGTTACACACCAGCAGAATCGACGCTGACGATCCGCAGCCACAGCACGGACATGAGCGTGCGGCAGGTCTCCACCAGGCTGCGCACCACGGGCTGCGAGCTGGCTGTAGCGGCCAGCCAGCGCTCTTGTAAGGAGAGGACTAGGCTGCAATCTAGGGGCACAGATACCAATAGCTGATTTTATATATAAAATTCATCGTGGATACATGATAGATTCTAGAGTTTACGCGGGGTACCACCGCTCGCCACGGTACTAAGAACCATTATTACCTACTGTGCAATAATGGTTTTAACAGCAATTGTGTTTCGCTTTCGGTTAATATAAAGTTTTGAAGGTTACACTTTTTAGAGGCGACCGTTTTAATTCTCGAGGGTAGTCAACAGATCTGTGACTTATTTAGAGTGAGACTTTTACTATAACAATTAGTATCTAATAGACTATCACCATCAGTTGTGCGTATCGAAAACATTACTAATAACCTGAATACCGTCTTTATTTTCTTTCACATCACGCTAACAACAACCCATCTGAAGAAACCTACCATCATGCATTACTACCGTCAAAAAACCTCCCAACATAATCAACCAAAAATTGGAAGTATAGCTAAAGAGCACACCTTTACATATCTCCATGAGCTCGATGCTGCGCGCGGTGATGGGGGTCTTGATGTCGGCCAGCGGCGACCCGCGGTGCGGCACCGAGTAGAACATGAAGCCCGCGCTGTACGCCCACAGCCCTGAGCGCCGCTCGAGCTCCGTCTGGTCTTCTGGGGATCACGAGAAAAATCAAATACGTTAGTGTCCTTATTTGAATATTGTTCCACGATTTCCACGAATGGCAATAAATGAGATAATGGATTATACAAATTCAGCTTAACTTCACATTCACAATGAAACTTAATAATTGAGATTTATACGAATTCAGAAAGAAAGATTGTAAAATGCTATGCGATATATATACGAGTACATACCTATACCTGGCAGTTAAAAAATAACACCATTTTTCTGTACTTAACCTTTTAGACCTCGCGAGGATGAATTCAACCTCATCCGCGCAAGGCCCCACCACCCGTAGGCTGAATTCAGCCTCATGCGTCCAAAGAGTATTTTTGAATTTAGAATACTTTATTAGACTTGAAACTATGTTCAAAAAATATTTACTCTGTGGCCGATTAGTCAAACTCGCACTCTATAATGTTTTCTCTGTGACCATAGAAGAAAATTATTACATAACCCTTTGTTTAGTTTGGAGGTTATTCACCCGAAGTGCGCGATACAAAATTAATGATTTCTTATAAAATACGGATAAAAAAGTGTAAATTTCGTTTAATATCTTTAGTTTACAGTGTTTTAGATTGATATAAGTGAAAACAATGGTGATTTTTGTGTTTAATTGATTCAAAACATATATTTCGTCTTGGTAAGTGTCCGTTACTTTTTCGTCTGATAGTTATAAAAGCTAAATAATTTTTAAAACTAATTGTTTCGTATTCCAATAAGAAACAACACATATTCCAATTGGAAAAATCGTGTAGAATCTATTTTTAACATTAGTTTTTAATGAAACTCACTCTTTATCGTGTTATTCATCGCAAATTGACGGAAGGTGTCAAATTACACTCTTACAATAACAATAACAAAAGCTTTGAGCTCGGTTTGTGATAAGACTTTGTAAGAGAACTGTGCTTGTATTATATATCAATGAGTTCGGAATATCATTTCCTAAATGAAAAATATATTACTTTAGCCAAAAATTACGATTACTAAACACACATTTGACTAAAACGAAACCCTTACGATTACGGGAAATTATCCTACCTTTGTGATGTTTACATTTTTTATGATAAACAAATGTCCTAAGTAACCATATGTAAGCATGTAATACTATTCTTGAATAGTTTATCTATAAGATAGTGTAAAAATATCTGAAGAATTCGTTATAATATTTTTACAATATTTTTTTGAAAATGAGGTAAACGCGCGTGCGAATTTCCGCGAAGTTCAAATTTTTTTCGCGAGTTTCGAAGACTTTGCGAGTGTAAATGAGAATGTATTTATTTCTTATTAGAATGTTTTTATTTCTTATTAGAATCTACATATTCTGTAGAAGAAAAGGATGTAAAAATAAAGCCACTCACACAATTATTATATTTATAAGAAATATTTATTGTCAACATAACAGAGTTTACTAGTTCCCTCCGAAATAACGGCCTGTTATAAATTATAAACACGTTCTCGTGTTCTGTTTTTTGTTTCATCTCGTAGTTTAACTCCTTGGCTCTCGAAATCGCCCGCAAGTACCCGTAACAAAGTAAACATATAATTATAATAGACATACTTGTGAAAGTCAAGTACCGCGCTCAGATTACGCGTCATCGCTCGGGTCTTAGCGGTTGTTTACGTTTCGAGCGCGCGGGTCCAAAAAGGTTTCAAGAAAACACTGAAGTTTATTTCATTTATTTCCTCGGTGCTAAACGACCGTAACGACAGTGCAGCTGTTAAAATTTGCGTGGAAAATTATTTTTATTCTTACTTGTACTTGTATTGTATTTTATATTCTTGAATGTTCAATTGGTTTAAATGCAATTTGTTAACGTATTTTAAATCTGAGAAACAATTTCTTACCTTCTTCATTCGAAGACTTGTCTGCTTCTTCTGAATTATCCGCTGTTTGGAAATTTCCGTTTAAATCATCCAAACTGTCTTCATCTTCCATATTATCTGGGTTAAATGCGTCTCCTTCTATAATTGCTTCACTATGTTTGCTAATATATACATCCTTAAATAATTGTCTCTTATCTACTTCAACTTTAACAGTATTTAAATTCGATTTATCATCACAGTCCCCGTCATTGAAATGAAACGCTTCTTTAATACTATTTTCTATATATACACACTCATTCTGCATATCATTATCATTATTTAATTGATCATTAATACGAAAATTTTCTTCATTACTAGCTAAATTATTATTAACGTTTGTGGAATTATCGGTGACCTTGTTTTCTAAGTTATGATTGATCATATTATCGTTGTTATATTCGCTACTGTTATACTGGTCCCTTTGTTCGTTAGTTACATTCGTATCTTCGCCTTTGTCGGTTTTGTGAAGTTTTTGATAGGCTTCAAATGCTGGAAGTCAAAGAAATAGATTATCTTCCATAAACTCCTTATGATCAGATAATGAGTTGAGTACTTATGATCAGGGCCCGATTTAGGGGGGGGCAACCCGGGCAATTGCCCGGAGCGGCGAAATTGAGGGGCGGCAAAATTGGGGGCGCGCGGCGCGTCGGCGCCAAAAATTTGAAAGATGGTTAAACAAAAAAACCCACCCCTACGCAAAAATTGTTAGAACACAATTTATTACTGTTGATATGACTGAAATTTCACATTATATTTTAGTAGATTACAAAAATAAAACGTGGTCACACTGCGTCCTTCAGTCTGTGCAT
This sequence comes from Hesperia comma, assembly GCA_905404135.1. Lineage (NCBI taxonomy): Eukaryota > Metazoa > Arthropoda > Insecta > Lepidoptera > Hesperiidae > Hesperia > Hesperia comma. Next base: position 15,567,229 of record FR990015.1, on the reverse strand, counting down.
GTTTTGCACGATGGTGCACACAGCACGATTGGGCATGACCGCCGTACGCGTTTGCGCGGACGTGGACGGACAGCAAGATGGATGGTGCGTAGTGTGCGTACAGGCCTTTAGTTTCGCGGGGTTTGGGGTTTCAAAGATACAAATACATTACTTTCACTCGCGCTACGCTAGTCAGTTGCAGTTTCTTTATTCCTCTGATGTTTTCTATTCTATTAATTGAATTTAACGCGACCAATTTCGAAATCGCGAGAAAAAAATCAGCTGTTCCATATATTTTGGTCGACCGGATAGTCATTTTACTATGGAACAGCTGATTTTATTAGCTGATTTGATTTGAGTATACTTGTTCCCGCATATGAGTTTTTTCCGTGTGAATCCTGATCCTACGGGAATTCCGCGATAAAACGTAGCCTGTACATTGCTCCACAACTTCCTCTATCTCCAAGTGTAAGTCCCATAAAAATCTAAGCTCGCGACTTGGCGCGTAGGAGTTTTTCCCTCGTTAACCCTGATCCTGCGGGAATTCCAGGATAAAAAGTATCCTGTACATTTGCTCCACAATTTCCTCTATCTCCCAGTGAAAGTCCCGTAACAATCTAAGCTCGCGAATTGGCGCATAAGAGTTTTTCCCACGTGAATCCTGATTCCGCGGGTATTCCGAGATAATAAGTAGCCTATATGGTGCTCCAGAACCTCCTCTATCTCCCAGTGAAAGTCCCATAAAAGTTTAAGCCCATGCCTTCGCGCATAGGAGATTTCCCCGCGTGAATCCTGAATCCCGCCGGAATTTCGGGATAATTAAGTAACCTATGTGTTGCTTCAGAACCTCCTCTAACTCCCAGTGAAAGTCCCATAAAAATCTAAGCCCGCAACTTCGCGCATAGGAGTTTTTCCCGCATAAATTCCGATCCCGCGAGACTTCAGGAACCAAAGTAGCCTATATGATGCTCTATAGCCTCCTCTACCTCCCACTGAAAGTGCCATAAATATCTGCACCCGCGACCTCGTTCCGAGTTTTTCGCGTGTTAATCCTGATCCTGCGACAATTCCGGGATAAAAAGTAGCTTGTATATTGCTCCACAACTTCCTCTATCTCCCAGTGAAAGTCCCGTAAAAATCTAAGCTCGCGACTTGGCGCGTCGGAGTTTTTCCCACGTTAACCCTGATCCTGCAAGAATTCCGGGATAAAAAGTAGCCTGTACATCGCTCCACAATTTCCTCTATCTCCCAGTGAAAGTCCATTAAAAATCTGAGCCCGCAACTACGTTCGCGAAGCTTTTCTCGCGGGAATTGCGGGATAAAAATATATGTTGCTCCATAACCTCCTCTATCGCGCGTTGGAGTATTTCACGCGTGAATTCTGATCTAGCGGGAATTCCGGGATAAAAAGTAGCCTATATATTGGTCCACAATCTCCTCTATCTCCCAGTGAAAGTCCCGTAATAATCCGTAGAGTTAAAAATTCATCTTTATACATCAAGCTGTTTTCGATTAAGTAAATAACCTTTCAACCCTTATTTTACCTATTTATAAAGCCCGTTTTACACCGCGAAAGAGTAATGAGCGGGAAATGGTTGAGCGGAGCGGACTCCGTTTATAAGAAATAGGTTTGTGTTTCCACCAACAAAGAGTTTTGTGTTTTGTTTTCCACTGCAAAAGAGTAATGAGAGAGCTGAGCGGAGCGGAGCGAACTGAACGGAAAATGAGAAATGAAAAATGACAGTGTATTCCCACCGAGAGCGAGTTCAGTTGGTGTCTGGTTGCTTGCGGTCGTGTTTTGTTGCGAATTCATGATGTTATCGAGTGAAGACAGCGATTATGTATACAGACGAAAAAAGTACATGTTATTATATCTTAAATACAGACAAAAACAAAAACACAAGACAGAGAAACAGAGGACACTACAAACGAGTCCGTTTCAAACTAGTAACCGAGACCGTGACGCAGCGGACTCCGTTCAACTCGTTCGATCCGCACCGCTCACCTCTGTCTCTGTGGAAACGCTTCTATGCAATTTGCCATTGCGAGTCAAACGGAGTCCTTAATGACTCCGCTCCGCTGGCTAAAACTGAACGAGTCCGTTTCAATCCTCTTTCGGCTCTTTTAGCTCGTTCAGTCCTTTCCGCTCGACTCTTTATTGGTGGAAAGACAAGTATGCAGTTTACTGTTGCGAGTTGAACGGAGTCCTTAATGGGTCCGCTCCGCTCGCGGTGTAAAACGGGCATTAAATATAGTATTTATTAAAACTTTGATACTTATGGGTTTTTCATTATTGCTTTTTATAATTCTAAATACCAATTTTCATATCTGGTCTACAATTGACGGATTTGCATGCAAACTTTGAACCCCTATTAGACCCCATTAAGAGTGGAATATCAAAAAATCCGTTCTTAGTGGATACCTTCTAACTATAAACTACCTCCCTGCCAAATTTTATATTAATAATTATGTTCAGCGGTTTCTGAGATTTCGTGATGAGTGAGTCAGTAAACTTTCGCTTATATATGTACAATGTGTTATTTTACACTTGATCAAAAAAATGAATGGATATTAGATAAAAAATTATCGATAAAAAATGGGAAGATTTTTTTATGTCAGCTATTTCGAAAATAGAGGCACCTTAATGTATGTAAATGTAAATGTGTAATTATAAAATTGTAAAATTATGGGTTATTGTTGCCTGATATAAATAAATAAATAAAATTAATATTTTTTTAGGAAAATTCTCATCTTTTGGTTTTAATTTTTATTCTTCCATACTTTAAGAGAAAAAAAAATTAAAACCGAAAAATGAGAATTTTCCTAAAACAAATATTAAAGTGAGAAATTTTCGAAATAGCTGACATAAAAAAAAATCCATTTTTATCGATATTTTTTTATCTAGTATCCGTACATTTTTTATCAAGTGTAAAATTAACACATTGTATAGATAAATATCTTAAAATACAACTTATTTTGTTTCAATAATATAGGTACGGAAAATTTGTATTTTTATAGGTTAAAATTACACCATAACGTAAGGGCGGCAAATATTGTTTTGCCCGGAGCGGCGAAACAGCTGGATCGGGCCCTGCTTATGATAGAATCTCATATCCTTCATCACACTAAATTTATGATGATAAATGGCATCATTAATTCCTATTTATTATAATTATTTGACATACCTTCACAGTAAATCTGTTTGATGAAAAGCCCACCCTTGGAATGTCCGACCCAGACGATGGGTCTCTGGCCAACGCCCAGAGCGAGGAGCTGTTCCATCATCTGTTCTGCGCGTTCGTGGAGTCTCTGTCTGAAACGATTATTTAAAAAAAATGTTAGCTCAGAAGCTACATGGATTGTTGTAGCGTGATCTTTTTTAATTTTCAACGCTACGAAGCTCAGATTAATAATTTATTTTGATAAAGATAAATATAGCGAAGGATCCCTAGCTTAGGGCCTGAGATAAAAGACCAAAGTCAATGTACCTACTTAGGCACATCGTGAAATTTGAAATTAGGAATTCGTAATTCTGCAAAAAGTTTTTACCTCTTACTCTCTTTAATCCACAGCGGCCGCCATAAGTAAGGATCGCTGGTGTAGTTGATCGATATGACCCTAGCCCCAGGATAGTCCACCCTGACCCAATCCCTGGGCCAGCATGGAGAGTAGCACTCGTCACACACACAACCGCACCCCGGTTCACACTTCACTTCCCCCACTTTGCAATTGCAGTCTTTCGATTCCACTGTAACCTCACTTTCCTGACACTCTTCTTGGCGCTCAAAGAGATCTTTGACTAAGTTTGCCTGCGTTTCATAGTTTCCCATAATCTCAACTTGGTCCAAAAGCGTGTTGTTATAGAACTTTTCTGTTATAAACGCATTGTCTTTTGGCAGAATCTTTCTGATGTCATCATAGAATTTTTTTTCGTCGCTTTTGAACGTAGATTCGTTGCTCTTAAACATATTGTCGAACTCTTTTTTGGTGTCATTGGAAGTGTCAATTTCTTTTTTGTTTTGTCTAACATCCCTATCTAGGTCTGTCTGTCCAGATGTACTGTCGCAAGCTGTAACACTGCATCGTCGAAGAGGTACTATGATTGGCTCCGTGTTGTATTTCGCTCGCCATTCTCCCTGTCGCCACGTGTTGCCGAGAGATCCTGAAACAGACAGGCTTTAGATATCTTATAATAACATAACCCTTCATACAGTCATACCATCGTGCTTTTCTGAGGCAAATAAATAGGTAGGTAATTAGGAAAGTTAATTACAACTTATTATTTACTTATCACGTTTCAAGATATGCACATTCTTGAATGCGAAGGATATTTCCAAGTTTTCGGTTCGGTTATTTTAGGATAGCTGGACCATGTGTGAAGGATTTCCGTGAGCTCTGACACTAAATTCATAGCTTCGACTGAAGACTGACGAGGCTGCTTTCAGCTCATACTTCAAATCATGTGAAAGCATATTTCACTACGCTGCGCTAGTGCCAATCGGTGGACTGGAAATAGTTATCGACATTAAATGTTTGTTATTAATTAGTTATGCTGTATGGAAATATGAAGCTCACCATATAATCCGTGCACAAATATGACGTCGATGGTTGGAGCTGGTGGCGTGTGCAGCACTTCACAGTCCACGCGCGGTTCTGGATGCAGGTGGTCGGAACTCGCTGGTCGTGGCTTTGGGGGCTTTTGGGCTGGAATATGATTTTTTTAGATTTAGGTAGGTACTAGGAATTCACATTTGTATGATTATGTATCAATAATAATGGGATACCTGTCGAAGGTGGTAGGGGCGTGGACATGAACCTGTGCAGCAGTAGAGTCGCTGTACTCCACACCGAAGACACGCACCATCGTCTGAAAAGATGGAATGATAATCTTATTACATAACAATTAGATCGATCGATATCTAGCGATTAAACGTTACTTACATGGTAACATGCTTAGCCTCAGGTCGTTATATGATCACATCAGTGTTGACATAATTCGACCCTTCGAAAAGTGTACTGATAAGTCACCTTTGGTAATCCTGTCATTACCATTTAACACTAATAGACTAGATGCCTTAGTAATTAAGGAGGACATCTCCTACGCGACTCCTTGTCCATTAATATAACTTCGTCAATGGTATACTTCCTACACGTTCGTCTACACGTGTAATGATTGCTTTGGGACACGTGAGGTAGCTAAATATACCTGCGTGTTATGTGACCCTAGTATATTAGTGTCTAATAGCCGACAAACGAGTGGATGAGTCATCTAATGATGATTGATTATCATCGTCCCTGGACAATAGTGACTCCTAAGGTCATGCCATCATTTGTACCTAAGTATCATCTATCCCATCATCCATCATGCGTTCTTGACCAGAACGATGAGTGAAGAATTAAAGAAAACGCTGACTCTCTGCCTCGGTTCTACGGGCATAGAATTTGGAGTCTAGGAGGGTCTATTGTAAAAAAACTCGACCTCTGCCACATTTTGTTAGACGTAGTGAAACCAATTTAACAAATCAGAAAAGTTCCAATAGATTTTACAAAATCAACTTCGAGATCATCTAAATAACTTTGTTCCAAGGACTCCAAGGGTAGTCAATGGATAACTTAAATGTTTGGTACATAAAATATGTTTGTTAGACTCGTGTTATCTCGAAACATTAACTGCTGCAGATATTTTCTAGTGGTTTCTACAAATAGTGAAATTTAGCGCCAGTTAAAAATTAAGGTAATCCTAACAAATGTCTCGTATGCGTCACGAATCTTTTGTGCTTTTTTTCCAGACGATTGAGTGGACTATACAATCTTTGAAGTCTGTGGACGCTGTGGCCTCTTGAAGTAGGAGTGTAGGACCATAGTGTAGGACAGAGTAATTTTAAACACAATAACGTATTTACTCTGTGGCGGAAGTTTGCGCGGCACAATTTAACTGTATCAGCGCTGGATCTCGACATGTCAATTCCGATGAAGCGATCGTCCAATTGAAAGGCAATTGGTTCTATTTGCGATGATTTGCGGTGTGTTACCGCCATTATGACGGCACAAGAGACAAAGCGTCATTTACAGTTTACAGTATCCAAGGGGTCTTTATTTAGGTGGCTCGTAAACTTTTCGTAGGCGAAAGAAACATCTCCAGCCAGAGTCATTTTGGGTGTAGCGATCGCCCAAAGGAACGCGCCCTGTGTAGTTCGCGGGCTTATTTTTCTTTTTTACAATATGGCGTCTACTTGAGTTGTCGACATAGAGTGCAGAAGCCAGGCTTCAGAGCGTACCTCGGATAAAAAGAGACGAAATCACTTTAGTAATCACCTTTCTCTTTCTGACCCTCGGGATCGGAGAGTGATAGGTAATTACTCTTATCGTTGTTTCTCTTTCTAACCGGGGGCGATTGCAATGTATGGGCAGCCGTATGGCTCACTCACTCTATTGTACTAACTCTATGGTTGTCGAGCATATGGAACTACCACCCCCGCCAAAATCAAATTTATAACCTGCACGCAACCTGCACGTATCTACTATCTACTCACAGTTCAATTTAGCTTATAATCAAAATTTACTTAAGGCATTTTAAATTCTCGTCGTCAATCTAAAATAAACTCTTATCAAAGGGGCAGAAAGTTGTTATTTGTGTGGGATTGCCATCATTAAAACGAATTCTGCGAACGGAGTAACGGAGTAGTACCGTCCGGTGACGGTGATCGGTTACAATCCAAAGATAGAGGCGGTGTTCTACGTGAGCGACGAAAACGACGCGACGCGACGTTGCGAATGCGACGATCGCGATCAAATCAACGGTATCCCTACTTGCGTCCTATGTAATCAGTCTGCGACAACACGCGACGTTTTTATTGTCGCGTGTAGCATCGCGTCGTGTTGCGTAGCGTCGCGTTGTATTCGTCGCTCACGTAGGACACCCCGTTACAATCCAAAGATAGTAAGACAGTAATCGCATCATGGAGCCCATAACATAGTTACGCAAATGTGTGGGAGGAAAGTGTTTTGAAAGGTTTCGTTCGCCATTACGACATCTTTAAACTCTTTGGTGCACTTATTTACTTTTTCTTTTGAACTACGGAATACATTTTGAGAGGCAATAATGGCTACCTACACTGGCGAAAATTAAATAGGTATAAATCAGTTTTTCTCTGTTTAAAAACTGAATACGAATAAAATCTTTGTCAAAACATAAATAATAGGTACTGAAGCGCTCATAGCCCGGCGGCTTACGTCGATCCTAAGCGATCGAAAAAGTTAAGCAACTGCGGGCGCGGTCGGTAGTCGGATGGGTGACCGCTAGTGGCAAAAATTTCTTGAGCGCTTCCGTGCTTCGGAGGGCACATAAAGCCGTCGGTCCCGGTTGTTATCGATTGATAGCAGTCGTTAAGCCATGTCGGAGGCCTTCGGGCGGCTTGGAAACTTTCGACACTGGGTTGGCCACTAACCCCTCCACCAATCCGCATTGGAGCAGCGTGGTGGAGTATGCTCTAGGCCTCCTCAGTAATGAGGAGAGACCCGTGCTCAGTAGTGGGCCATTAGTGGGTTGTAGCTTTTTTTAGCTTAGGTACTTTGCAAAATCGAACATGAGACACTACGCAGGAGGTATTTAAATGCTAACGGAGAAACGGTATCGTCAATGCATCAATGGATGGAATAATTTATGTTGCAGAATACTTTGTTAATACATTTTAAAACTGTTTGTGCACGCTAATCTCAGAAACGGCTGAATGGATTTTTATGGGAGATAGAGGAGGCTGTGGTTCTGTGGAGTAACATATACGTAGGCTACTTTTTATCCCGGAGTTTCCGCGGGATCAGGATTCCTGCGGAAAGAACTCCTATTTTTACTATGCTCCTATGTACGAACAAAGTCGCGGAAAACTGCTATTTTAAAATAAAAACGTTAATTCCGATGTCTTTTACTGTACCTAAGAAAGGAGGTATGATAATCCGTACTAATATTATAAATGTGAAAGTGTGTTTGTTTGTTTGTTTGTGACTCTTTCACGTCGCAACATGGCTATTATATGGTATGGTTTATGTGTGTGGGGATAGTTAGGAGGGTGGAGAGTGACGTAGGCTACTTTTTACCGCGGATAAACATCTCATTCCCATGGGAAGATCGATGTTTTGTTACTTGCTAGATATTTAGTGCCGGATGTTTTTAATAGATGGCGTTAGTAAAATTCATTTGCAAGATCTGATTCACGCTATCAAATACTAGGTACATGTAATTTACTTACCTATGTCATAGGCAAATGTTATATCTGATGTTTCAGTATCTCATATTATAGGCTACTTATTAGGCGATATTCCTACGGGAGCGGGACCTACGCGGCTGTTACCTACGGGTCCCGAAGCGAAGCGCGGGCGGTTCTCTACATTACTTTTGTAATGGCAAGATTTTTCAACTCTACTATAACAACAGTAAGGATCAGGATCAACAGGAGGCGGTGAGATGAGCTTTTGCGAGCTCGTGAGGCGCATTGTGGAGAGGAGTGCTTCAGCCTTACAGGAGATGAGAAGACAGAGATGTGATGATGAGGGAGGTTTTAGTAAAACCGTTTTACTGGAGGTAGGTTAGGTTAGCAGGCCATTCCAGAATAGATAAAAGCAAAGGAGGATATTATTAAATAAAATGGTTTTGGACCGGAGACGTAGCACGAGTATTCTAGCTATTTCCGACGGCTAAGCCCGTTTGGACTTTTGGATGATTTTCAAACAGACTCTTACCCATATTACTTATACCCCTTTAGGTGTGAAATATTATGACAAAATCTGTTCTTAGCTTCGCGGACGCCTATCAACTACTTACCTCCCTGCTAAATTTCATATTTAAACGTCAAGACATTTTCGATATTTCGTGATGCGTGACTTTTCGCATAAAATTTTATATACAGTGCGCCCAACTTATCTCTGAAATAGCAAAAATTGGAACTAACGCCGCGATGTTAAAAAGTAATTCATAAGTACGTTGTGGTCATTCATCTGTCAGTAACAGTACAGTAACTAGTGTGCAAAGATTGGTCAAAGAATGGATATTAAGTCCATTGGTCAAAGTCAAATGCGTCCGACAGCGCCTCTTCATTTCAATCTTAAGTTGGGTGTAACTTTAAGTATAATTATGTACTAAGATTAAAAAAAATGTGCGATTGAAAATCGGAACTGCTATGAATATTTGACATAATAGCTTACAGGCCCTGTGGCGCAATGGATAACGCGTCTGACTACGGATCAGAAGATTCCAGGTTCGAATCCTGGCAGGGTCGAAGAAAATCAATCGGCAATATTTTTTAACTCCATCGTGCTTTACTTACCTTCCTCGGTAATTTTAAATTTTATGATTTATTGTAATATTATTATCCTTTTGTATATTAAATTCCCTATCAGTATTAACTATCATGAAGTAAAAAATATATTTAATTAATATAATGTAATTATAATTATATTTAAAACAAAAAAATATTATTGTACCTACTTTACAATAGTTATTCTCATCTCAATCCTGTCTGGTTACTCCTTTGGAACCGGTCATGGAAAGATTCTACATTTATAATAATTTATCTTAATATAAAGCGGAAGAGTTTGTAAGTTGTTGTAATCTCAGGCAGGAAATACTGGTTCGAATTGAAAAAATATTTTGTGTTAAATAGTTTATTTATTGAGGAAGGCGATAGGCGATTTATGACATAAAGTTTCCCAAGTAAGTATAAAAGGTAAGGTAAGTATAAAAAAAAGTATATACCTAAGTATTTACCCGACTGCATCAGAAGCAGTAAGTACGTACCCGAAAGTAAAGAAAAAGGGGGATAGGTTTTTTTCTCACCTTAGCAGTATTGGTACCTATCAGATGTAAGACCATGAAAAGATCGTTTCAAAAATACTTCATTAATAACATTTATATTACTGTTAAAGCACAGTGTCAAAAAGCGTACCAATTTAAGCAGTCGGGTATTTTGTGTTTTAATCACCACTAGTTGACTGCGGGCCTCGATATTGTATTTATTTTTGTTTTCTTGAAACGAACATTATTTATAATATTGAAAAAAAAAACAACACTAAATCAACATCTCATTCTTAAGTTAAACTTTGGTAGGATTCCAACAAAAATCACAAGAAATCCGAGACAATAAACTCTCATTACTTGATGTGGGAAAAATCGAAAAATTCCGGAACAATCCAAGTTTCCCCGGCCATCTGGTAACCCTACGTGTGACCAGTAATAGCCTTGCCTCAGTTTATGTTAAACATGGTCGACGTAACGCACACGTCATCACACTCATCAAGGTTTCTCTACCTTGACAAAAATGAGAGTCATTGCGCGTGTTATGTAATACCTATACAAGCCTTCTCCATAATGTTCTCCATATTTCTTCCTTTAATTAAAACTAGCGGACCGGCCGCGGTTTCACCCGCGTGGATCCCGTTCTCGTGGGAATATATGCATGTATTATACATAAAAACCTTCCTCTTGAATCACTCTACCTATTACAAAAAACCGCATCAAAATCCGTTGCGTAATTTTAAAGATTTAAGCATACAGACAAACAGACAAACAGACAAACAAACAAACAGACGGACAAAAATAGCGACTTTGTTTTATACTATGTAGTGATTAAGTAGAATTACCGTGACCGAGATGCGAAAATGTACTCATATCCAGGCTTCCAGATGTAAATTGTATTGCTGATATTTAATCATCATGATAAGGTAAATTCACCCATCTCTGGCCCGTGATAGCTGAACCAACTTTTACACGCGACTGAATACGCGTAACAACTTTTACATGACTCATTTGCGATTCGTTCCTTTCGGTTCATTTATAAATAATAAGTAGGAATAAGATACAGATAAAAATAATTAGTACGTCAAACACGTGTTTCTTAAGTAAGCGGCGACCGGTCACGTTTGATATAATTATTATACGTAATCTATGTAGGGCTGCCATTGAACAGAATGTGCATTATCAATGTCATTCATATTTTATCTGTTTGTCTGTTTGTTGCACGAAACACAGAGACCAGGTTTGTTGTGCCAAAAGTTTTAAAACATGTGTTAGTATTTCGGTGAGTCGGGATATAGATTTATTCCATTTTTTCCCTTATTTCGTATCATGATTGAGATAAAGGCTCCAGACTGGAGCCTCCAGTGGACTTTTTTTAAGTAAAATAATATAACGCATGACTGCAATCCACCTCATGGCAAATGGTGATGAAATCCAAGATGTTGAAATTATTAACCTATAAAACCTATTGCCTTCCAAAAACTTATAATGAATGAATGAATGAATGAATGAATATGAATGAATGAATGAATGAATAATGAATGAATATTTTATTTGCAGAAATTGTGGTGACATAAAGGTCTTAATTCTAGATTTAGTACAATTCACAATTTACCATGTTGATGGTGTGCAAATTCATATGTACATAATATATTTAGTCACTGTATTAATATTGTATTTAAATATTTAATTTTTATGTCAAAGTTAGTATTATTATTATTGTTATTATTATAAAATTACTGACTAAATTAGAATCTTATTACTATTATTAATTGTGTTATCATTATGTTAATTAATTGAATTACATTTATCAAATTATATAATATTGTAATACATTTTTTTTTCTTATTCTAGTTGTGCATGTCAAGTAATACTGTAGAAAATATTGAGTCTATTATTAATTACATGTACATAATTATCATTATATTATATTATTTATATCTTTGATTCATAAAAAATTTGGTACTATAAAAACATTTCTCAACTAGCCACACATGTAATTCTTTCTTAAATTTATTTAATGATAATAGTTTAAGATAATCTGGGAGATTATTAAATATTTTGACACACATATGATAAGTACCATTAGACCTCATTGCTGTTTTACATGGTGGAAGCCATAATTTGTTTTGGTGTCTACTTCTAAATTCGGTTACATCTTTCTTTTTAAGAAACAAATTTGGGTATCGTTTGACAAATACTGATACTTACTTCGTAGATGTACATGCTAGGTACAGTGAGTAATTTAAGTTCTTTAAAAAGTGGTTTGCAGCTCACCTCTGTTTTTGAATTGCATATTGCGCGAATACACCGTTTTTGTGCTATAAATACTTTATTTAGGGCAACTGAGTTTCCCCAAATTAAAATTCCATACCGAAGATTACATGCAATATACGCATGGTATGCTTGTAGAGCACTTGTTTTGTTGCATATTCTTGGTATTCGCCATAGTGGGTATACAAATTTGTTAATTTTTGAACATAATTTATCAATATGTTCTTTCCATGTACATTTGCTGTCTATGGTTAGGCCCAGAAACACGATCGAGTTCGTTTCAGTTATGTTTGTATTTCTGTACTGTATATTTAAATTAACTTTATTTGACCCTTTATTTCCAAATTGTATAAATTTTGTTTTCATTATGTTTATTTGAAGATTATTATCAGTGAGCCATCCTATGATATTGTCAATACTATTATTAATTTCGATATTATAATTGATTTTAGATTGTTCTGTAATAATTACTGCTATGTCATCTGCAAATAATGAACATTGATACTTAGTCATATTTGGTAGGTCATTAATAAATATTATAAAAAGAAGTGGGCCTAAAATACTCCCTTGGGGTACGCCTACTCTATTAAATTTTATTTGTGATTTTACTACTTCTTCTTCGCGGTTTTTATTGATTGTTTTAATCTCTACATATTGCTTACGATTGGAAAGGTAGCTTTCAAGCCATTGTAATGGTGCTCCACGAATTCCGTACTTTTCACATTTCCAAAGTAATAATTTATGAGGAACAAAATCAAACGCTTTAGTCATATCATAGAATATACCAGTTGTTTTTATTTTTTTATCTATATTGTCAAGTATGCAATTTACTAAGTTAAGAGGCTACATAGTCTACATACTAAGAATTTTTATGGCTTCTCTCGCGTTAAACTTGAAATACTTAACTAAGATCTCTACTCCATAATATTATCCTTTCCTAAAATATTGAAAATAATCAAAATTTCCGGTCTATCGGGTAAGTAAATTATAAGGCGTAACAAATAGACAAACTCCTTTTCGCATCATGATATTAGGAAAGATTATCTACTTGATTCCACTGTAAGTATTTTTTCCTGAACTTGAATTCGATCCTTTTACAAGAAGCAAATAAAATCTATAGGCAGCCCTAGTGACCGTATCTATTTGCGGCCTTGGTTCCGAATGAGTAGTAGTCAGTATGTCGACCGCACCGCCAGTAGGTATCTCGTATCAATTATGTTTTAAAAGTGTGCAATACGTACACACTATGCTATGACCACAGAGTATAATGTGATCACAATGTGATTCTCAACTCAAATGAGGAGGTTCTTAATCGACGCCAGGGAAATCGATGGAAACGCTTGTGACTTGTGACTAATCACAAGCGAGCTCTCGTCGCCTCGGAATCGGTTCGAAACTAGTCGGGCGAATCCGACAAAACAGTAGGGAAGACCGGGGCAAGACGAAGTTTGGGGCAGGATGGGAAATAAGCTTTTGTCTGTGAATGGTAATCGTGTTCGAACCGGCCACGGCGCTATTTTCATGAACTTTCCTCTCTGCCACTGCGTCCGAGCAGAGCAAAGAGGTTAGAGAACACGTTTTTGCGTGACCAAGAGAAAAAAAGTGATATTGCAAGTTTTTTATGCGATACATAGTTCAAAAACTGATGTGCCAACATGTATGTACTTGAGTTAATGTATTGTTTTAGTCCTAGGCTTATTGTAGTAGTTCAAAACATTAAATTCAGACTAGATTTATTCGCTGGTAACGTTTTAGGTTAGAATCGCTTCATCTTATTTGCCTACATGTGGATCGGGGCATGATGATCGGGGCAAAATGGGATACGGTTTTTGCGTACAAATAACATATTTTGTTGTAATTTCTATTTAAAGCAGAGTCAGGAAAGCTCGTGAAAGTGATGATGTCTGAAACTGAAAAAGCATTTGGGACGACTTTAAACAAGAAGAGGGAGCAAGATGATGAGCTGGCGAAGTACGTGAAATCTATGGAAGCAAGGGCTTTGGCTAAACAGGAAAAGAGCTTCGTATTATTTGCTTATCAGTTGGCTCAGCAGAATCACATAGATAATCCATTTAATACAGAAACTGTTATGGCAGGAGAAGACTGGCCCAGCGGGTTTTTAAAACAAAACCCAAATCTAGCATACAGACGAGTACTTATTAGTACCTACTGTTCCAAAAAGTCAATCTAAGAAATTGTTAGGTGATAAGGTTGGTTCATGTGCAGCGTATGCCATCTACCCGATTTAAATGTGTACTCGTTTTGCCCCACGGCGTTTTCCATCTCACCCCAGTTATGGGGCAATCCGGGAATTGCCGGGTTTATATTAAATTTTTCATTATTTGCCAAAAAAGTTCTGGGATTTTTCATGCTACATATCAAAATATTTATTTTATATGTAATATTTATTTTTGACACGGATAGCTAACTGTTAGCCACAATTTTTATATCATTACGCACACCTTACGCACACATATACAATAGACGAACTTGAAAAACATCGCCTGCACGCACACATGCTTGATAATGTTGCCTTGTTTTTTTATTTTCGTTGTAGGGCCACGCTCAATCTAGATATTTAAAACATCAAAGTATCTATTGGCCAAAAGTTTGGAGCACCCCGATGATATTTTAATTTCTAAAAAAGTTTTGTATTGAATGTAATGAAACTGCTTGTGGTGGTTTAAAATAATCTTTATTTTAATATAAAGTCAATATTTTGTGGGTCCACCCTTTGCCGCTATCACAGCAGCTACTCTTCTTGACATAGAGCCTACAAGAGTTTTGCATTGTACTTGAGTAATAGCATTCATTTCCTGGCGGAGGCGTCTTTTTAGCTCTTCCTTTGTTGTTATTGTGTGGCGCCGGACCTTACGTTTTAGAATTCCCCATAAATGTTCTATTGGATTAAGGTCCGGCGACTGTGCAGGCCATTCTAGGAGCTCTATCGAATTTTCACGAAACCATGACATCGTGTGAGCTGATTTATGGCATGGCGCGTTATCTTGCTGATATTTAATTCCTTCCATATTTGTGTCACCAAAAAGCATGGAAAACGACGGCAATAAAGCTGATTCTAAAACATTTGTGTATTTTGTAGAGTCCATTCGGCCCTCACACACAAACATTTCGCCGACTCCTGCATCGGACATGCAGCCCCAGATCATCACGCTGCCTGCGCCGTGTTTAACAGTAGGGACCACACACTCCGGCTTAAATTCTTCTCCCACACGGCGACGCACGAAGGTAGCACCAGGTGTTCCAAAGACCTAACAAAAACCAAAAATGTAGAGCTTTAAAAATCGTGATAAAACAATATTATAGCTTTTTACATTTTAATAAAAATTATTTATCCGTTTGGACATTCATATTAGTGATGTAACGAATGTCATTTTTTGAACATTCGCGAATGCGAATGCGAATGCGAATATCTGCTTCCGATATTCGCGAATGCGAATGCGAATGCGAATATTCAGTTTTTTTTAATTTGAACTCAATTTTCTACGCGTGATCCATTTGCATCTTTCTCCGAAAACTACCGAGTTCATTGGAACTCACCTGACAAAAGTGGCACCCCGAATTTTTTGGATTTAATAAAAATTACTGAGTCGATCAAAATCAAATATCCAGTTTTTTGTGAAATTTTGCGATCGTAATGTATATTTTTACACCACCAGAAAGTAGAGATTTCAGCGAACAAAACGCACATCAAATTTTTTGAAAACACAGGTATTTTGACATGATTTTTCGAACGAAAATTTATTTTTCAATTACAAATATTTCAGTGTATTTGGGGTCAGTTTTCACTAAATTTCGTGAAAGTAATATAGTTTTTGTGGAAGATAAATATGAAAAACTCAGTTATTTGAATTTTTCGCATAAATTTGAGGTTATGTAAAAAAACGTGTGGATACAAAAGTTGTAGATCTAATTATTACACAAAACTTTGGTGTTTAAGCTTTTTTTCGTAAAACTTCTTTAGAAATTGATATAAACGGTTTTTTACCTTTAACTAATACCCCCCTGACCTCAGACCATCCGTAAATTATTTTTCCTTTTATTTTTGACATATTCTCTTCCTTTCCCAATGGTTTTCATCCTGTTACTATTTTTTACCCGATTTCAAAAAAGGAGGTTCTCAATTAGACCGTCTATATGCTTTTTCATGTTTGTTCAGCGATTTTTTCGTCGTTAATGAGTTGATTTTGATTCTTTTTTTGCTCGAAAGTAGATATTTCCATAGTAGTCCCGTTATAAGGACACCAGGATCTGATGACGGCATTCCAGAAAAATCGAAGGGATCTTTCGAAAATTGTAGGGGCGACTTGAGTGTTTGTTAATATTTTCATTAAGTATTTTAAAGCACTACAATTTAATGAAGGTCTGGAGTCGATCTGATGAAGCAGAAAGTAAAAATATTTTCAATTTTATTTATTTTTTCTGGAGCAAATATTCGCAAAACATTCGCATAAATTTTGCGAATGCGAATGCGAATGCGAATATCGAAAAAACATGCGAATATTCGCGAATGCGAATGCGAATGCGAATATTCGTTACATCACTAATTCATATCATCTAACTTACCTCCAAGTTTGATTCGTCGGACCACACAATATTTGACCAGTCTTCTTCGGTGTAATGTTGGTACCTTAAGGCCCATGCATAGCGAGCCTTTTTATTATTTTCAGATAGCAATGGCTTCTTCCTTGCTTTACACCCTTTGAGGCCAGCTTCCTGAAGTCTTCGACGAGTCGTCCTGGCAGAAATTGTTTTTTTACTTTCAGCTGACAACTCAGCAGCGAGCTCAGAAGACTTTTTTTTCCTATTTTTTAAGGACTCTCTCACTAATTTTCGATCTTCACGGCTAGTGGTGATACGTTTGCGCCCAATTCTGGGCCTATCCGCGTGCGTACCGGTAGCGGCGAATCGCTCAATTGCAAGTTGAGCCGCTCGGCGCGAACACTTCACAGTTCTGGAAATTTCAACTTGGGATTTCCCTTGTTCATGTAAAAGTTGAATTTCCACACGCTTTTCAAGAGACAGTTCATGCAACTCAACACAAAAAAATCCAAGAAGTGCGCTAGATCACGGTATGTGTACACAACGACGCGAAATAGTGAACTGAAATAAATATTGGAAATTACGAAAGGGGTACTATGCTTTGCAACAGATGTTTTATTGGTCCTAACTGGGTACACTATTGTTTTAAATCCCTTTTTAGATACCGCGTAATTCATATTTAAACAAAAGGTATTGTTAACTATTGCAAATGTTGCGCACCTGCAAAACATATGGGGTGCTCCAAACTCTTGGCCAAGGCTGTATGTACTTAATTATTTTAACTACCCCTATGTATATTTTATGGCGCAGATAAATGTTTTATGGCGTTAATTTTTAAATCTTTATATATAATTGTTTAGAATTAATTAGCAACTTCATAAAATAAGACACAATTTCAATTTTGTTTATTCAGTTAGGCACCAAAATGTACCTTTTCCCGCCGCGTACCTACAGTTTACAGTTTATCAGCAGCGCCTAGCAACGAAAGCGGCCCACCGTGGGCCGCCCACGCGACCTTGCCTTATCCATTCATACAATATCTAATCTGTGGCCAACGGAGGAAATATTTTATTACAACTGCCATACAATAAAATTAAATAAAAAACAAAAATACTGTACGGAGCTTGTGTGGTCCGCGTATTTTTATATAGTTTTTCTGTGACGTCTGTGACCTACGAAAGAGAAAAAAATAAGGCTAACCTAGGCACTATCTCTATGCTATCTCTACTTCCACGAGTAAAAAAGTTGGCTTTTAGGAATTTTAGGATTGTCTGTCCTAACTCCTACAGAAACTGATCCGCCCAATAGGGCACAATGAATGTAGTCCTATAAGTAGCATTGTATGCCAAATTGCCAATTAAAGGCAACTATAATTAATTAGCTATAAATAACCCATTACATTCTATTTCAATTGACTATTATCACATGAGCCATTTTGGTTCAACGACCCCATGACATTGAAGATGGCAGCTTTCCAGATGAATGAGTTCGAATTCATTTTCATAAACGCATGGACGCCACGTGTTTCTAAAATTACTTTTACATCTTTATCGACAAAGGAAACACTTTGTTGCTTAAAACAATGTTAAAAAATAATTATACAAATAGCAAAAAGAAAATCGTGTTGGACACAATGATATTTAAGTAATATACTTATAATATCATTGGTTGGACAGAGTTATTTAATCTGTGACTGGAAAAAGTGTTTTCTAGAATTAACTTTATGAGTTAATTTACTATAGTTAGTAACTTTACTATAGTTAGTAGTACATCTCACAAGATTGTTAAAGTATAAAGTTTCTTGCATTTTTGAATACTTACTTCTGTGTCAGAGTTCGGCATTTGTAACAAAAACGAACTTACTGACGTGTTACATTTTTTCCACATGGCGGCGTGGCGTTGGCGTAAATTTCAGTCGGCCAAAAAGATGTTACAAAAATAACTAGGTACTCCGTACTCCGTACCTATTAAAATAATAAGTTTACAAAATTGGCGTCCATTATTTAAAATTCTTAGTTACGACTTACGACTGAGAAATATAAAGCCAAGCGACACTCAATATGAAGGTAATATTCCTATTCCTATTATTATATAAATAGGTACTACTTACTAAAAGTAAGTAATAACTAATACTTTTAAGTAATAACTAATAATACGGCCCTCTTTAAGTTTTTGTACTTACCTAATCTACTGCAGATCTACAGATGTACTTACCTACCTACTTATAGGTTGCGTTATTGTAGTACCTAGATATTCAGTGCCTAGTACACGTACACTACACGTAGGTACCTACGAGGGGCGGCTGATAAGTTCGCGGCCTGAAGTACTTAACGAAAGAAAAATTCGGTTATATAATTTTTATATTTCAATATAGTCACCCTCAAGTGAAATGCATTATTCATATCTTGCATATAATGCTTTTAAACCGTTGAAAAAAATATATTTGTCTTGCTCGTTAAAATGACTTTTTACGGCCGCCTTCGTCTCACTATCGTCGAAAAATCTTCGGCCCCTTAAGTCCTTTTTTAATTTTGAAAAAAGAAAAAAGTCGCTAGGTGTCAGGTCTGGACTATAGGGTAGGTGGTAAATTTTTAAAAATCCTGTGTCTTTCAAGGGCCTGGCGTGCAACCCGAGCGGTGTGAACTGGCGCATTGTCTTGCAAAAACAGCACACCGCGCGCCAACTTTCCTCGTCTCTTCTGCACTACAGCCTACCTTGATTGAGCCAATAAATTAGCATAGTACTGACTATTTATTCTAGTTCCTTTAGGTAAATAAACAATCAATAAAATTCCCTCGCTATCCCAAGGAATGGTCGCCATGATCTTAGACGCCGACTTTTCCACTTTGAATTTCTTCGGCGCTCTTTCTCCTTTTTTATCCATCGAATCGACTGTTGTTTCGATTCTCGATCATACTGACGTATCCATGTTTTGTCAACGGTTACTATTTGGTGACAAATTTCATCCAAATTGCCCTTGGCCAATTCTAAAAACTCGTTACAAGTCGCAAGTCGCCGCTGCTTGTCGAGCGGTGTGAGCATTCGCGATACCCAACGCGCACAATTTTTTTTCATATGCAAATGTTGATGTAAAATTTCTCCGATTATTTCTTTAGTGACCTGTGACTCCTCTGCTATTTGCCACAATTAAATTCTTTGATAGCCCAGTACTAATTTCTCTATTTTTTTAATATTTTCTGCAGTCACTGCCGTTACAGGTCGACCCAGTTGGGGGTCGTCTTCACTAGACTCTCATCCCTGTTGAAATAAGCAAACACACTTTTTAAACATCGCATATGAAGGTCCAGATTCTCCAAGAACCAATAACATTTCTTCAAAAGTTCCTTTCTGCGTATTTCCATCCTTTTCGCGGAATTTAATCACAGCGCGATACTCGAAATTACGCGAATTGTCGAGTTCGGTCGACATGGCGATGGTTATTTTTCGATAGATTAACTATTAATGAAAATAACAAAAAAATTAATGGCTCTATATACTTCCAGAGAGTGCTGCTACTAGTGACATTAATATTGAGGTGATTAGTAATCGCTAAGTACCTTAGGCCGCGAACTTATCAGCCGCCCCTCGTATGTAGATCGTGTAGTAACGTGTATTAATCCTCATAATATTATCAATGCGAAAGTTTGTAAAGATGTATGTGTGTGTGTGTTTGTTACTCTTTCACGGAAATATGTACTGCCGAACTGAACTGAACAGAAATAGGCTACTTTTTTCGAATATCAACCCCTAAAGACTTGAAATAGGGGATGAAAGTTTGTTTGAAAAATCTAAACCGTTAAACCGATTTCGATGAATTTTCTTAGGAAGATAGTTGATGACGCAAAGACATACAACAAAGGTTACTCATTTTTCCAAAAATCAACCCCTATTTGTTTTGTTATGGCGGGGCGTGGAAATTCCATTATACTCTGTGACTCAACTTTAGACTATTAAAGAGATATACTCGTAATCAATGATGTTATATTAAAGTCATGTAGGTATTGTGTTTTGTGTGTGAAAACTGCACTCATGTTAAACAAGTGGCCCAGCATTGCTGCCAAATGTTGTGTCATTGTGACAGCCGGTTTTACACAAAAAATACAAAACGCGGTTTTTCCATCGGCATCTATGTCATCACCAAACACTTTCCTATGTTAATTTTGGCACATCTTAACTGCCATGTTAATTAGTTTCAGATAGGTCCTCCCGATTTTGAATCATCACTATGTCCAAAATTGAGTCGGATCGGCTGAGCCCATGAACCACGCAACTGGGTCGAAATATGGATAAAACAAGACAACATCGTGAGCACCCTTTTGCATTTAAAAAGCCTGTGATTTATTTTAGCCACTATAAAATCATCCTATCCTACCCTATCCTACGGAACTGAATGAGTACGCTCAAAACGATTCAAAGACCAAACATATTGAGCTACTTGAATTGTACAGACCTACGTTAAGCTATAATAGTTCAACACTCAACACGTTGTTTAGTTACGTTACGTCAAATAAAGTATTTACATAATAACCTAACGAGATGATGGCGATGCATGGTACGATAGGTTATTTATATGGCTTCTGTTTACTTTACTGACATTCATATAAATTTATTTT
Organism: Hesperia comma; assembly: GCA_905404135.1. NCBI lineage: Eukaryota > Metazoa > Arthropoda > Insecta > Lepidoptera > Hesperiidae > Hesperia > Hesperia comma. The sequence goes on along the minus strand of FR990015.1, from coordinate 15,546,016 downwards.
ATAACGGGCTGCATAAATGTATACCTAATTATTGTAGCTACCTAATAAATAAACTGATTGAATGCAAGTTATAAACGGGTACACGGTATCCACAGGTAAAATAGATTTTATAACATACTTAAATATTATGTTGCTTTGTTTGTTGAATCTGTAATGCTTTCAGCATAATTTTCGCCAATAGACCACCAATAGATATATTTTATGATCTCAAAAACTATCGTCAAAAGATTGGCTCGTTCCTATTCGTTCACCAAATTAATGAAATTAATTCAACCGTTGCGTCGACCTCGTCGAGCGTCGTGGATTTCTTTGTCCCAATAGTTCAACTACTTATAACAATGAGGGTCGCCGTTTTTGTGCTCACCAGTTGGCGCCACCGGCGAGGTGAGGTCCTGCTGTCAAAGCCCGCCCATACATAAACAGTGACAAATGACATTCAGACAAGCGAAAAGTGACAGACAGACCTCACTTTTCACTAGCGCCTCTAGCGGAAAATTCACACGCGGTTACCCTCACCTCATTGAAAAACTTTACATGTTCTTACTTCGAATTTAAACGACATTTAAAAAATAATAAAGTAATTAATATTGTTATATTCTTTCTGTCAAATAGTTACATAAACATAATATTAGTAATTCATTATGCGGCAATGCTGTAATTACCTATCTGTTAAATCTATGTCAAAACAATTATAAATTAACTTATTATTGTTGTTACTGTTGACAATGTATATTATATATAATTTATTACGGGTCCATTATCCATAATTGATAATACCTACTAGATAGTACCTATTTATATTAATATCACCGCGAAATAAGTTGTGAGTGTTATCTGTGAGATAACAACATTATTTAATACGGACAAAGTCAGTGAGGATGCTGGAATTTTATGACAAGAATGCTTGGATACTACGATTGGCTCCAGGCAAGTGAACTTTTCAACAGTTAACAGCACAAATAACTAAACGCTTAGCCTTAAAAAACATGGATTTGGTTCTTGGCTGGCTGACTGGCCCACTACCGAGCACGGGTCTCTCCTCATTATTGAGGAGGCCTAGAGCATATTCCACCATTCTGCTCCACTGCGGATTGGTGGAAGGGTTAGTGGCCAACCCAGTGTCAGAAGTTTTCAGGCCGCCCGAAGGCCTCTGACATGGCTTAACGCTTAATGACTGTTATCAATCGATAACAACCGGGACCGACGGCTTTACGTGCCCTCCGAAGCACGGAAGCGCTCAATAAATTTTGCCACTAGCGGTCACCCATCCGACTACCGACCGCGCCCGCTGTTGCTCAACTTTGTCGATCACTCAGAAATCAGAATCGACGCAAGCCGCCCGTCAGACTATGAGCACTTCATTAGTTCTTCAAATGAGTTAACTTTTAATTCATTTAATTGTCCCCTACCATAGAACTAAATGAATTATAATTGAAAGTAGTGTTAAAGTCAAAAATTAATAGCTGTATTAAACTATTTAATTTGCAATGATAGTCTCATGCATGCCCTTCCGTCATTATTTTTGTTATCTCTAGTCACTAGTCTCTACTTACTACTAGCTACTAGGGAGCACGAGCCGTCGCCGTCGGTCGATAGTAAACGGTCATTGCCACATCTAGGTCACAGTAACATCAAGGGACCGGAATCACTAACGTGTTGACGACAGTAATAAAAAAGCAGGAATAACATACTTAATAAGATAAAAATTGGTACTTAGTTATTTTTATAATTTGGTCATAATATAACGGCAACTGTCAAGTGAGTCTGAAAAAATTCAGCCTTCTGACAGCTACTTACTACCTACTATGGTAGAAAAATAAAGGCGGCGTTACTAGTTAATTAATAGTTTCTTATGGTCCCAAGAATCATACTTGTACGAAACTTAATAAGTATGTATAACTATTCACTGGGAGCTCTTGTACGAGTACGAGTATTTAGGTATTTATTGATGTTTTTTAACAAATTGATAAATATTTCATGATAATTTTGGAACATGATCAAAGAACGGGTTCCTCGCAGATCGCAGACTAATCTTCGATTCGAGTAGCCTAGTCGGTTTTTATTGCCTATTGACATAACAAATATGGCTTTATCTTTATCAAAATATAGTAATGACTTATGACTGAACAAGACACGGTGGCCCTTTAAACTATATAGGTACTAATTATGACGACTTAGTACATAAAGAAAATCCCTTTGTTGATTTTATTTACCTACTTCTCATAATTTGACGTCACCAACACTAATATTACTACCGCTAAGTACCTAAGTAAAATGTTATTTGAACTTAATCTTTTGTTTTTCTTAATTAAAGCCGGATTTTTATAATCATAAAATTAATATAAAAATACATTATATATACTTACATCAACGCTACAAGATATGGATGCAACTTGATATTACTGTGACCGCCATCTTGTGCGATTTGTACGTCACCGGAAGCAACCATTTTGAATCAGTTGTAAGTGTTGTCACCTGAAAAAAGGTTACGCATTAACAATGGAAATTGACGTTGTCCTCGCAGCAGGGACCTTTCCGTATTTAAATTTTCAGTGCTATTTTACAGAAGTTTTATTAGTTTCTTTGAATATATTATGGTAGGTATATACGTAAAACGACCGAATTTTAATTTCAAACGTTGGTAAAAGCACATTTAATAAGCCGAATGACACTACCTATAGTAATTAGTAGGTAACTAAGGTACTTACAATACCTAAATGATTGCATTACAAATACCATTAAACTTTTAAACTATTTTGTACACACTTTTGTACAGCACTTTTAATGTTATACCTACTTTCAGCGTGTGACGGATAATATAATTATTGCGCACGCCGAAGTATCATTTTTAGGGTTCCGTACCCAAAGGGTAAAACGGGACCCTATTACTGAGACTTCGCTGTCCGTCCGTCCGTCCGTCTGTCACCAGGCTGTATCTCATGAACCGTAATAGTTACACAGTTGAAATTTTCACAGATGATGTATTTCTGTTGCCGCTACAACAACAAATACTAAAACACTGAATAAAATAAATATTTAAGTCGAAATATGGCTTAGACCCTTCAGCGATAAATTAGTTACCTTTCGGTCCAAGAGATGGCGTTGCTTGTGGCTACAAAAAACTAAAGTAAATATTTAAGTGAGGCTTTCATACTACAACAGACCAGATTATTTTGGCGTTTTTATACATAATGGTACGGAACCCTTCGTACACGAGTCCAACTCGCACTTGGCCGATTTTTTTCATAAATAACAGAAATCGGTTTAGGTAATTTGACAGCAAATTATAGAGGAAAAAACACGTTCCTTTCATATTTTAAAGCTTAGCAATCAAGAAGCACTTCCAGCCGATAAAATTTGGAGCACATACATCTCTGTACAAGTAGCAATTTGAAAAGTGGCTCCAAAAATGGTTCATGTAATACTACACAACTACACAATGGTCCTGCACACCATGAACTCGATGCGCTACCGAGTAGGTATGGTACTTATCTAGATAATTCATAGACCGGTGAAATAAACCAACCAGTGTTATACGGTGCTATATATGTCACAGTACCTATGTTAATTGCCAGTGTCAAAGGTTGTAACTATACCGCGTTTAACAATTAGCTATTGTTTATCTACGTGCCCAGCTAGTGGTCTAGATAGCCGGCTAGTTTTAGAACTTTGGATCATTGCATAGACTATAACTGAAATATATATTTACATACATACTTTTTCCAAATTAACAAAAAGGTTATTAACTTGTATAAACCCCGGCAGAGAATGGTACATGGCACTTACTGTTGCCAAGTACTTAAGTCATATTGGGAATAATACTAATTATAGAAGATTTTACTGATATGTTCATCACAATATCCATTCTTGTCCTGCTCCTTCTACATGAAATCCTTCACAGTAACTGCTGCCCGTCTTTGGAATTCCCTTCCCCTAGCTATGCGACGCTCCAAGTCCCTTGAACTTGAACTTCAAGACTCAGATCAAACTAATTTAACTAACTGCTAATTGTAAAAGTTTATGTTGACATGAACTTATTTTATAATTCTTCTACTTTTTCATCTCCTACTATAAGTAGGTATATTTGAAATGTTTCCTGTATGCATGCTATTTCTAACTGTTTGCCGTGCACCCTACTTCTTCCTTACTATTGTGTCCTCTGCCCAAAGGTTGTCTGGAAGATAGCGATAGCGATAAGATCGCCTTTTGTATTATGACTCCTAATTTTACAAATTTACCTAAATGTTACCTTTTAGTGTGTACAATAAAGAGTATAGAATCGAATACTCTATTTTATTGATGAATTTTAAATTAACGACATCTTTGAGGTGACCGCTAAATCACTTGTCTTGTGTTAAGTTATATAGAACGTCGGAAATTATCCAAGATCAAAAAACAAATAAAATTTTAAAGTTCTGCAAGTTTGTGAAAATTAAGTCACAAGATGCCATTGTATTCATATAATTTTAAGGTAGTGGATGTGTGCTCTGAAGTGGGGTTTTTAAGCACATCCGTGCTTTAAAGGTCATTCTTGGTATTAATGCATAATTTGAATAATGATGACACTGCTTTGTTTGACAGCAGTTGTTAAGCCATGTCGGAAATCTTTGGGCAGCATAAAAAAAACTTACCGACCCTTGGTTTGACAACTACCTATATACTCCTCGACGAATCAGTCAGTGTAGCGGAATATGGTCTAGGCTCCTGTTGTTTATTTTTTAATTTACGGTTTCTTTTTTTAATTTAGTGCTTGACTATGATTCCAGCTGATACCTGTAAGTGGCGATGAAATCCTTAATGTGACCTTTTTTATGTGCGCTTTCTTAATATTACAGGGAAAGGGGATATTACTTTCCCATCGAAAGTATTCCATGTCTATGATTAAAAGTACAAGAAATAAGAATACGCAACATTTATAAATAAAATTGATGTCATGAGGACTGACTTGATGAAATTACAGCACGAGTAAAGATTTCACAACCGACACCAACTAATGGCCCAATAAAGAGGTCGTCGTTAAATCCGGGGTTCTAAAATATTTTTTTCTTTAAATATGAAATATATATTTATTGGTAATTACCTAATAGTAATTCCATAGTAATATTAGTAAGGTAATGTGCACTGTATTTTGTTAATAATGCATTTTTTTTCCTCTTAATTAAATAATTTAAAATTGACCAGTAGCCCGAACTACCCATTGCAATGGGTCGCCCTGAAAATCAGCGGCTGTTTCCCCACAGCCTTCTGCTGAGTGCGACCAATTTCATCAAATATTTTATTTAGTTTACTTAAGTATTTCTGTCTTTTTGTACTATATTTTTGATGAAATAAAAGTATTTTCTTTCTTTCTTTCTTTCTAATAAAATAACGTTATTAAAATGTAAATTATGCTGATAATTCTGAGATGCCTCAGGACACTTTGTCAAGTGAAAAGGAAAATGGATGGAAAATGCTTAATTTCTTTGAGAAGTAAAAAATAACCGACCGAGTCATTACATATTAATTTTCTGTGTACTATATTATTATAAAGAAAAAACTCCCCCTCATTCAGTGCTGCCATAATGCTGCACAATCTTGCCATCTAATGGTTTGCGCGCGATGTTCTTTTTTAACATTGGATACCGAATTTTACTTATAACTAAATTAATTTTAATCTAGGCAAAATCTTTGTCCTTTTGCATCGATTATATTAGGATTATATTTTTACCGATATTTCGATCCAGTTGCATGGATCATGGTCACGGCGAGACTGCGGTAGCAGAGAGAAAGTCTTGACAGGTGACACTTGACACACTAATGACATCAAATCGTGAGTACCCGTTTGCATTTAAAATGTTTAGTGACCGCAATGATATACCTAACGTCGTCGAACTGCGGCCCGCAGCCGGTATATTTGAAAAGATGGGAGTGGAACCTACTTACCTATATCTTCAATTTCCCTTAAATGTAGGTACATCTATAAGGTAAAAAGGTGAAAAACTACACTACAAAATTAAAAATTATACTACAAGCGGACGCTCCTACAGATAGCTGCGGCCCGAATGAGTCCCTTAGGTATATAAGTATAAAAGGCCCTTATTTACTTACTTGTTTTAACTCTACTGACCAGTCTATACTAGGTTAGTTCCTAGTCCCCAATTGAGTCTTATTCTGTGTCGGTCATAGTTATATTACGAATAGGGGCGGAAACGGAAGGGCTGCACAAGCTGCACCCTCGTCTGCTGTCTTAATTAATAAAAAAATATTTCAGAACAAGACTCTGGTGTACGTACTTTTTATTCATTGTATATTTTTGAAAAATATGAAATCTTATTCTTACCCTAATCTGAAACACAAAGTAGTTCTGGCCACGAAAATGTTAAATAAACTGAATGCGTTACTGCAGTTTGTTCATAACATTCTTAATCTGAAGTGTACCTAATCAATCTAAAAGACGCACCTTTTAAAATTAGGTCAGTTAGGTGCGGCAGTTTGATAACTAACGAAAATAATATGTTTGTTTTTTAAAACGATAACTAGTTATAAATTATCTAATCATAAATCTATTAATTAATACTTACTAACCGCGCCTGTTTCTGATGAAAATGGCATGGTAATAAGAGCAGATGTTAAGGACGTGATAACTTATGAGGGATGAAAAACAAAACTTTGCGCTCGGGGTAAAGTAGTAAGTCTCCCCAGGGTCAAAGACCACCAAAAGAAGGATATAATAAAATATAATCAATAAACATGAGAAAAAAAACTTGTTTAACACACTTGCGATTGTTCTATGTCAATAACCCGAACACCAGCATGGGCCCAAGCTAAATTGCGTCCTGAGTTTCACACATTGGTATAAAGAAGGTTTAAAAATATTCCGATATGCATTTATACATTTGCAGGCTTAGGACCCTGATAATGAGACGCGCTATATGACAGTAGGTGCAGGGCGGCCTCTAGACTATTAAAATAACATCATTTTCACAAATCAGAAGTAACAAGTTAGTGCCGTAGAGCTAACAAACTGTTTTATTCATGGCTGGGTAACGAAATTTGTATAACGAATTTCATTATGACATGCTAAATTGCACCTAAAGAATAGATAGGTACTTTATGAAGCTAATTCTGTAAACCTTAGCGACTCAATGTAATGGTTGTCTAAAGGCGAGTAACCTAAATGAACTAAGTCATTCACATGAAGATAATGTACGTACTACGTAGATAATATCCTAATAAGTACATGAGTTGATTCAAATTCCCTCACAGTACGTTGCGCATACAACCGGTTAAGTAGATAGCCCAGAATCGAGACGGCGGCGGCGGCATGCTGCTGTTTGTAAACATGAGGAATCGTACTTTAGTACATACTTAATATCTCAATGGAGGAATCGTTGCGCACATTTTGAGCTCAAATATTAACCCATTTTGGTATAGGTACTTAATAGTATCCCTTTCATTTACACCCATTCTACCAATATTATTATCACGTTACTAAGTGTCGGTGAGTATTCAGCACGTGAGATTTTTGTGAAATTTTAATCATACATTGCGTCAATTTCCTTTATTTGTAACAAACACCCTAAATACTGAGCACTGATATAAAAATAGGTTCTTAATAATTAGCTATGAAATTTATGAAAAATTACTCGGAGAACGATGAAAACATAAAACAATAACTGCAAAAAATTATGTAGTTACAGTTAAAACTCAAAAATAAATATTAGTTTAATAATATTATTGTTAAATTAAAATTTGTATAGCTGGCAACTAAACGATTGACACAGGATAAGGCTTTTAAAAAGTTGATTTGATTCATCCTATAATCACCTGCAGTTATCCATCCAGCCATGGTTTCTGTGTGATTATTTCACAAATAAATTATACTATTTACATATCACGTTTACAACTTCATTTAATTTTCCCGCAACTGTGCTTATTTTTATTTTGAAAAAACAAAATTAAATTTAAAAGTAAACATTTAAAACACAATTGTAAAACGGAACGCAGCACAAGTGAACGCGCCGCGCTTTTCCGCGCTACTAAAAAGTACCAATCGAATCGCGAAGTCGCGAACTGAATCAATGATGTAACAAAATAGTCTTTTTCCACTAGAACACAACGGATAATACACTTTATGTAGCTACATATAGGTTTAATTTTAAACGAGTAGATTATTATACATAGTACTCTTTTGTACACATACGACAGAACAAAAATTATTCATACCAGGAGTAGCTGTACGCACGCAATAATGGGATCTATTTCAAAGCCAATTGAGACGCCAATGTCATGAACAACCAACACAAAGGCTTTGTTTATTTCATTTTCGCACCACAAGTTGATAATGTATTATCTGTTGTGTGATTGTGAGTTGAAAGTAAAGTACAGTCCGCCCAACTTAACTCTGAAATGGCAAAAATTGGAACTAACGAAAAGTCATTCATAAGTACGTTGTGTTCATTCATCTGTCAGTTACTAGTGTGCAATGATTGGTCAAATGAATGTCAAATGCGTCCGACAGCGCCTCTTTCGTTTCAGTCTTAAGTTGGGTTTACTATAAGTGTATGTAGGCATGGATGTAGAAAGTAAAGATGCGCCCGTAACATACTGATACATAAGGCGCACGACGAGTGGTCAACATTAGGTTGTGTGATTGAGTGATTGATTCAGTCTGTGTGTTACCGGAAATGTATAAAATCTAGGAACTTTATACTTATCTTATTAGGAAATGTATATGTCGTAGCCACATCGTAGATTTGTTCCCTTCAAATGGTCGCATTTCATGAAATGGGCAACTCAGTTTGGCCAGACCATGACCAGACCGTTAAATCGTCTACGTTTCACGATTTGGTCATCCACGTTTGGGCAAATCGTAAAAACGCAGAATATAGGGCATAATTGCAGACACGGACCCACGCTCGCCTGCGCAGCTTCGGCTTGCTAGTCGCCTTCGGCGAAATATTGTTTAGTGCGATTGTCAAGTCAGTCTATTTACTATTTATTTAAAACGTCAAAAAAATTAATATTGATCTTTCCAATATAAGATGTTAGATAATTAAGTACGTATAATTACGTATTTTATTATGTTAGATAGTTACGTAACAACTTAGGGCAGAAAGTCCCTTAAGTAGAATTAGGTAGGGACTAAATAAATTTTATAACAGACTCGGTAGTAGGTACATGGATCTCGCAACTTTTTACGGTAAAAGAACTGAGTTGCGAGACTTGGTTTTTTGACAAGTATTGTTTTTATGAGATACAATTTTCAATATGTACCCACTCTTTCGTATACGGCAACTGGCAACCAAATAAGTAAATAAGTGAATGAGGAAAAAAGTAAATTTGTAAATAAGGAATTAAAAAATAAAATAAGTACATAATTAAAAAAGTACCTAAGTAAGTAGGTATACTTATTCGATTATTTACTTATTCGCTAATATACTTACTCGCTTATTATACTTACCTGCTTTACAAGGTCTGTTCAAAAAATATTTATTTTTTCATCAATCTTTATTTTGTTTCCTTTAAAGTAATCCCCATTAGATATTAGATACAGCATGCATACCCTGTACTCGGCAGGCAGCAGTATACAAGTTGTGGCAGAACTTCGTAATACGCAGGCGCGCAACACACACGTACAAACATACGCACAGTACAACTATACAGTGATACTACGAAGTATCGCGCAAAGACGAGACCCCGAGAATGAGATACGCTGTGTAATGTATTCCATCTCATTCTTTTACACGTTCAATCCTACAGATTTATATTATTTTAAATTATTTAATTATTTAAACGCTAACACACTCATACCCCCGCAGTAGGTTACCAGGTACCTGTGTCGCGGGTGGCATGGACTACACATATAACACATTACAATTACACCCATGACCCGAGTACAAATATTTATCTGCCACATAAATATCTGCCCCAGCCGGGAATCGAACCCGGGACCCCTCGCGTCGCAGGCAGGGTCGCTACCAACTAGGCTACAGGGTCGTCAAATATTGTTTGTTTAATTATATGTTTGTCTCTTTCTACATAACGCCTCAACTTTTGTTAACACTTGATTTTACTCCTCATAAAATCCCCGTACCGGGCCTTATAACTCAAATCGTTTCTTATGGAGTAAACTCCAAAAATAAAAAATGAATAAAAAATAAAAATTGACGAAAGCTATTTTTTACTATAGGGTAAACAACCATTTTGAAAGTTTTACCACGTTTTACCTTAGGTACGTGGAAAGGAACGTTCAATTGCGTATTTGACACTGCAAAATTGTTGCCATTATTCTTCACTTTCCTTACCCTTTAATTATGTAAGTGTTGTAAATAATTAACAAAATAGATTATTATTATAAATAACAAAATCCAATCACCCTTCATTTGAATGCATGTTCATTTCGTTTCGCGATATCCAATCCATTGGAAATATCCAATGGATCTTTTTCGACTCTTATGTCCACTTCAATCCATGATCTAGGATTTTTTGCAAAGCGGATTTTTTAGAACTAAAGTTGTATTGCAAAAAACCCTTTAATTATTTTTTTTTAATTTCATTTTAATAATTACTTTAAAAGCAGAAAAAATTGTCATAACGTGATTTTGTTTATGTTTTATATCAGTATATAATAGCACAGCATTTGTCAGATTTTATTCCTAATAAGAATTAGTTGGACCGTATTTATGTTGAAAAGCTTATTTTGCACTCGTAAAATACTAGCAATGTCATTTTAATATGCCTACTTATAACTAATTACGCCATGACGACTGAATTCTTGACTGTAGTAACAAATCGGGACGGGGGTTTTTATTTTTAAATTTAAAATTGTTAGGAATTTTAAAATAATTAATAATATTTTTGTAGGTCCTACATCCTAATTGTGTAAAATATTCAAGAATCGTTTCGGGAAACTCCCAAATATCACAAAACATAGGTAAATAAAATATGTGTAAATGGCAACACTACATTATTAAAAATGACGGCGGGCAGTCGGTCACGCGAGAAAAAAATGTGAATTTGTATATGTTGAAAACGCGTTTTTAAGCTCATTTAAATAATTATTAGTGTGTTTTATTCAATAAATACTTAGTTTAAAGTATAAAGTGTTAAGTGTCATACTTATTTTACGGATTATAGCGTGAGAATGTGATTATTACCGCAAAAGTTAGATGTTGTTAAAAAAGTGGGCTGTTTTTTATATGAAGTGTCGTGTTGTATGTAGGTAGGCATTTTTTCGTCCAACTTATTGATTACGGCTAGCAGTCTTTGCCCTTCATCTTTTTCTTTTGTAACCAAAGAGATTTACTCAACTGTCTGAATAAAAGTTTATTTTCAAACTTTGTTGTTATTATGATTGGAATTTAAAATATGTTTCTAAATATTGTATGAAATTACGGTGGTATTATTTTCTCATTGCATAATGTGAAATATGAATCTACCATTTAGATTAGAAGCATTATTACAAAGTAAATATTTTGAAAAGCAACATTAATTATTAATTCTTCATCATATATTATAAATTTATACACTTACCATTTCAGTACAGGGTGATTGATAAATAATAAATGAATTATAAAATTCACAAAAGATATCCTATTAATTGCAACCTATAGAAATGTCAAATAAATATACTTCATGCAAATCTGTAGCACAGTACTAAAAAAGGTAACATGTTTAACGAGTAAACTCGCCCTTGTTTGGTGAATTGATTTTGGGAGTCAGTAAAATGACATATCTGTTTTATTCTTGAATCAATTCTAGCCTTATACATCTAAGTCCTAAAACAACTTTTACTATAAAGGTTTAAAACTGAAGTGACAGAGTACAATTATGTCTTTAAAATCACCATAATCACTAAGATCAACTATATTAATTGTTAGAAGACTGCTCTCTCAGTTCATTCCGTTCCTCTTTGTTAACGGATGTACTTATATGCCGTTTTTCTATTTAGCATAAAACTTAATTTTTTTACTCTGCTCTAATAGTAGCTTTCACTGGGTTGAGTTTTATTCTAGTGAAATGGTGTTATTAGGCTTTGATTTTATTTCATGTAGGGAAAAACTAGCTAATTTTAAGATTCTTAGTATAAAATGTGTTTGCACAATCTTCTACTAGCTTTCCATTGCTTATTCATTATGGTCCTTGAAGCCTTGTCAATTCCTCAATTACACCATGAAATTTCATTCAATTCATGCCTTTATAAATGGATAAATATTGTAAGTATTGTTAGTATAATCTATTTATTTCTATTACAGATAAACTACAATGAGTCAACACTTTCCCGAAGTTGATCCACTGAGTATCTATGACTATTCTTTGCCTTACCATAACATAAACCAAGTTGTAACTTCAGTAAACACTTTAGAAAATGATCTATTTAATAAAAGTAATCCAGTAGTGAGTATACAAAACAGTCAATTCAACGAAAACAATCAGGAAATACCTCTAGCTAACGTACAAAATGATCAGATTAACGATAATAGTAGATTGGAATCATCAAATGATGTAGCGCAGACTGATACTGGCTTATCTGATAATGTGAAATACGAATTAATGTATGATGGATATAGCAATGACGTTAAGAATTTAATGAATAATTTATCACTTAATGTAAATAATAAAGTAAATAATGAGAACTTAAGTAATCAGAACACTGCAAATATCGTTAGTGATATCAAACCATTTGAAAAAGGAAAACGTAAAGTTAAAAAGGAACGAAGTACTTATTGGTCAGAGAAAATAACTGAAAAAGATTTTCCATTTTATGGATGTGCCGTTTGCAATATTTGCTATGTGGATTTAACAGAATTAGATAAGCATATTACTACTCATAAGGATAGAACTACAAGCTATGATTTGAGGGTCAAAAATCAGCTAAAAAGAAAGAAATTAAAAAAAGAGAAGAAAAAGCTAAAGAAACTAAGCAAGGAAATAAAAAAAGAGAACCAATTAGCAGATATAGAAATCAAACCAGAAGATGGATATATTGGTAATGAGAAAGCTTCAAACTTTAATGAAAATAATGGAAACCCTGATGAAACACAGTTGGATACAAAAACACATGCAGACAAAAAAGTAGATGAAGAAAATGAATCAAAGGTTGAAAATAATCAGGAGTTAATGAATTTGCAGAAGATTTTTAAATGTTTTGCATGTCAGAAGCAATTTACCCTTAGTTACTATCTCAAGTTACATGTAAGATCACATACTGGTGAGTACAGTAAATAACATAATTATGGCATTGTTAAAACCAACGTATTGTCCGCCGCTGACTGTGAGTATGCTTACTGTCAGCCCCAATATGAACGTGTACTCAGTTTGCGTATGATTGGTTCGGTGTGAACGAGAAGTTGAATATATATGGAAAAACAATAAACTGCGTAACGCGCGCTCACAGTCAGCGACCGACAATACGTTTGGTTTGAACAATGCCTATGGCTTTAACTTATCCTAGTGGATAATTAACTACTTTTGCGTTCATAGGGATTTTGTTTTTATTGCATTTGCATCCCACTCAAATGCAAGCATTCCTCTCCTGTGATTAAGGTTCATTATATTGCTTGACCAGGAATATAAAAAACCTCGCCATATTGCGGTTAACTCATGGAACTAATTTCTTATACTGGCAACGCTTAGTTTCTTAACGTCAATCGTAAATTGCTTGTCAGTGAGCTTGAATGTCACAGTATGTCTCATGTTTGTCTTTTTACTTTATGTGTCTATTTTGTGCTAAAATGACAAAGACTGTTCATATTCGTGAAAGAAAAGTGGTTTTCTATGTGCTAAAATAACATTTCGTTTAAAATAACATTTATTTCCTTAAATAACAATTCCGACATAGTTGTCGAAATGACAATAATAACATGAGCATTACTATAGTTACTGTTGTCTGTGCTGTTGCCATAAAAAAGGAAACTTTAGCGCCCTCATGACAGGTTTTCTATTTTTCTGGTCAAGCTATAGATTGACTGTCAGACTTAAAAATGCCTTCAGTAAAGGAGATCCGCCAAATCCCATACAAAAAAAACCCAGGCCCGGCGCTAAAGCAATGTATGTCAGTTTTTAGAGTAAATATAGTAAAAATATTATATATATTCGGTTTTGCTAAATTCACATGCTAACATATTTTTTTTGCCCATTGAATTTTCATAGGCGCTCTATGTAAAAAATATATTTTTAAGAGAAACGTCATTATTCATTGTACAATACCATTGTAATACTGTGATTATGGCATATAAGCGTGTATATTATATTGAAATAACTTTTATTTGCAATTTTTCATAGTCCATTATTTTCCACTTTTTCATAGTTTCGAACTTCTAGGTAATCTTTTCATAGTTAATTTTTTTCTAAATAAAAATATAACTGCAAATGAAAAATATGTAAATAAAATATAATGTATACATGCTTATATGTCATAATCACAGTATTACAAAGGTATAGTACAATGAATATAATGACGTTTCTCTAAAAAATGTGTTTTACATAGAGCGCCTATGAAAATTCAACGGGCAAAAAAAATGTGTTAGCATTTGAATTTAGGAAAACCGAATATATACAATATTTTTACTATATTTACTCTAAAAACTGAGATACATTGCTTTGGCGCCGGGCCTGGGTCAATTTTGGCGGATCCCCTTTTGCTTGCAAATTAAATTGGACTCTTGAGTACACGTGATAAAGTTGTTTTTAGCGGGGTGTGGCAACTCCATATCCTATATAGTATATTCATTTGAAATATTAGACTTAATTTTATTGTTTAATTATGGAGAATGTAATATACATCATTTTATTTTTTTACTTGATAAAAATTTCTAAAGTTCTGTATCACGTTAATTAAATTTTGCAACAAATAGCAAAATAAATTTTGAAATCTTGGTTGATCTAACAATGTTATCAGTTGTAACAATTGATTGCAACTAGGCAAGGTTATGTTATGTTATATAATTATACTAGCTTCTGCCCGCGGCTTCGCCCGCGTGAAATTCATTTATATCGCGAAACGGGATTTTTCATACAAACTTTCATCCCCTATTTCAAGCCTTTAGGGGTTGATTTTTGAAAAAAAAGTAGCCTATGTGTGACTCTGGATCTTCAACTATTTTCATTCCGAATTTCATCCAAATCGGACCGGTGGTTTAGCGGTGAAAACGTCACATACAGACAGACTTTCGCATTTATAATATTACTAGCGGACCGCCCGCGGTTTCACCCGCGTGGATCCCGTTCTCGTGGGAATATATGCATGTATTATACATAAAAACCTTCCTCTTGAATCACTCTACCTATTACAAAAAACCGCATCAAAATCCGTTGCGTAATTTTAAAGATTTAAGCATACAGACAAACAGACAAACAAACAGACGGACAAAAATAGCGACTTTGTTTTATACTATGTAGTGATAATTATGGTGTTAGTAAACCAAATCTTTATAAACGTAATTGTATCAGGCATAGAGTCTGATTATTAATATTTATTAAGCCACTGGTATGGCTTGGAAATTTAATTTTGATATATTCAACCATAATTTGGCGTTTATTTTCAGATGAAAAGCCTTACACATGTCCCACCTGTGGGCAGTCCTTTATAACCGCAAGCAAGCTCGGGAGGCACAACAAGAGATTCCATTTGCAGATTAAGTTCCAATGCAGGATTTGTTATAGATATTTTTCAAGGTTGGTCAAATAATCCATACTTTCATACTAATTTTAATGCGAAGGCATTCACTAGTACTAAATATTGAAAACAAAGCTCTCATTTCCAACTGTCACTTGTTTCTAAGTTTAACCATTAATCCTAGTCCTTATAGATCAATGATTAATCCTTTTGTCTACAGATTCGAATGTTTGACAACACACTTTGACAGAAAGCATCCTGATGACAAAATTGAAGGAGAACCATACGGTAATTAAATATTAAAGCATTTGTTGTTCACTCTAGTTGTGGGTTGCTGACCTATTAGTTGATAGGGATAAATTGCTGCAAGTAAAAATATACATTGATGTCGACAGGTCTGAGGGTAGAAGCAATCCATCAATTACCATCGACACATAACACATTTCTATGTCAATAAATAATAAATAAATAAACAACACACTCATAGCCCCACACTAGGATTCCCTGTGTCAATAGCTTACAATTTACAATCAACTCTACAAATCACTTGTTATTTGGTCATGGATAGGGTTGGTTGATGGTCGGGGATTCTGCCTCTTGACCGCCTCTCCAAATTAGTATCTAAAATGTGGAAACTATTCCACAGTTAGTATGCTATAACAGGAGCTGGATTACTGTAAGATGATGTAGAACATGGGCTGAGATGATAGGCTAGAACTCTGGGATTCATGGGCTTACTTACCACATAAACCATACTAACAAAATACTAAAAGCTACATTATTTGTTTACAGACTACAATGCTATCTTACCATATTTAAAAGAATTAGAAGAAGAATTAAAGCGAAAGACAGAAGAGAGCAAGTTAAAGAAAGAAGACACTTGGCCTGATGGTTGGGATCGAAACAACAGTACAAAGGACTCTGGCTTGACGGATTTAAAGAATGAACCAGGTAGCAATGGAGTCAGCGGAAACAATTTTATGTGTCAGAACAGAAATGGGTTATTGGACCATAATGACGATAATTGGGGCTCAAATGACTCACTAGGAACTGACGAACCAGTGTTACCGAAGCCAATAGAAGTGATAATTGAAGAGATGAAGCCCGATGTTGAGCTTCCAGCGGAGAAGGTGGAAGTGGAAGTCAAGACCGAGGTGTTGGACCAGTTTGAAGATGAGAATATGAAAGAAGAGAGCGATGATGACGCCAAAGTGAAGAATGAGAGGTATGTATTGTGAACAATTCAACTCAACGATGCAAAACATAAACATTGTCTAAAATTTACTTTTAAGAAGCGATAAAGGCTTGAGCAGTAAATAGGTTTTTTATGTCTATATCACTCATAATTCTAATATAATAAAGTTGATTTAAGTTTTTACTCCATGTCATGATTAGGATTAACTGGAAAGTGTAACCGTCATTATTTTTTTCCTGCAATAGGTACAAGCTTATGTCTATATCAAGATGATACAAGAATTCCGCCGCGAAATAACGAGAAAGCGTCGTAGATTCGCTGCACGATAGTTACGTGCCCTCTACATGTCCGTTGCGCGCCTGCTCCCTTTAGAAACGCTTGCAACCGCCCCTGGTTCTATTTATTCACGAATTCATATTATAAACGATACCATGCCAACATCTAACCCAAAACTCCCCACCCACAGTGGCTCAGAAGATGATTACTTCCCGGACAACACCTGGGTGTCTACAAAAGACGAGAGCCCCCCACCAGCGGACGGAGAGGCCGACTCCGACCCGCTGACGTGCCGGGTCTGCAAGAAGAAGATCAGCTCCACGTCGTACATGAAGATCCACATGCGCACCCACACCGGCGAGAAACCCTTCAAGTGCTACATCTGTAACACCGGCTTCATTACTAGCAGCAAGATGCATCGGCATGTGCTCAATGTGCATACCATGGTGCATGGGGGTAAATCTCGTTAACTATCAATATTAATAAAACTCTCCCGTTACTAAGTGATTGACTGAGTGACTGACAGCAACGAAACTAATAAACGCAAGAAACGGGGCATGCATGTTCTTAATGTATTTTATTCTATTACTTGAATACAAGTTACTTGCTTTTTAACAGTAAGAAATTAACAAACATTAAAGAAATTACCTAATAATCTGTTAAGTCTAATATTATTTAATTATTTTCAGATGGTGAAGTAGAGATAAAGAAAGAAGATTCGACTGATAAAGAAGAAAAACCGAAGAAGGAGAAGGAAGAAACAAAGGAAAAATCAAAGGATGGGTAAGTTTTTTTTTGTTTATGGGAAAGTCCTGGGCGACGCTGGACAGATGGCGCTCGTGATATTGAATTGTATATTTTTTTTTGTAATATCCAGATTTCAACCCTTATTTTTGTTTGGTTGTTATGAAACAGTCTAGATTGTTTCATAGAAAGTTTTTTTATCATACACCAACATGTTTTTCTGTTGCTGCCAGTCAATTTTTAAGTTTATTTTGTTTTGGATGTTGGTTATTTGCGGTGGCTCGTCTGACCTTATGTCGGCTTTTTATGATTATAACAATCTGATGATATTATAATTCTCTCAGGTCTTGTGAGGTAAAGGTGAAAGCGGAGAAGAAGTCTAAGAAGGGGGGGAAGGGGGGAGCGGAGAAGTTGAAGAAGAAATACCAGAAGCGGCCGCACGCCTGCGAGTTCTGCAACCAGCGGTTCCTTCACTTAGAAACTTTGCAGGTAAGTCGTGTTCATTATATAAATTTGAACCTTTGTCCTTAGTTATTAAGGTTCAAAATTACCGGTAGTATTTGCTATAACAGGTTGCTACGTTGCTGCTATTTTAATGGGAATTGTTGTAATTTAGGTTACCTGTGTATAGAAATTTTCGAAAATTACGTGTATTTTAAAATTTCAGCCTGCATTTCAGATCCTTATACTTACCAGCAAATTGACTGCGAACCTTCTTTCCTTCTTATTCTGCTTTGACATGTGCGGCAAAGAAAAGGTGGTGCTACATGCCTGTTTGCTATATTAACAACAAAAAATATGAAACAAATGGAATATTTTCTCTTGTTTAGGTACACAAAAAGTCGCACGAAGGCCAGCCGATAGTGTACAAGTGTAAGTTCTGTCTGGTGGACATGGAAGACGAGGCCTCGCTGAAGACGCACGAGGAGACCCACGGCGGACCGAAGCCCTACCTCTGTACCATATGCGGGAAGGTCTACAAGAAACGGGAGACTATGGTGAGTGATCATTTGTATTTTTTCTATGTAAAAATCCTCTAAATAAAGTCGATTGTGAATAATGGTAACACCATAGTAGTATCATCAATGCATTTCTAACCAAAAAAGGAGACAGAGTAATGGGGCTCAAGCTATGGTAATTTTCTCACAGATTTATTACAAATGCATTTTTTGCATAGTAATAAAATCACACGACAGAGTTCAACAGACTCATAACCTTGCAATAGGAACTCTTATGTTGTATGTGGAATAAACATCACACAATATGTCGCCTATGTTGTGACCACATTGCCCGAAGGTTGACTGAGAGAGATGTTTTTGATTTTAGCACTAAGTCCGCCTTTATGTCTATATTTTTTGTATGGTGCATATAGTTTTAAATTAATTATTCCCTTGACACGAGAGGAAAACTTTACCTTCCAGGAATCGAATTATGGACACCATCCTTCACAGTTAGTTAGTTCTTTATTATCTAAGTTGCCCAATAGCCGGTAGAAAGTCGCTTTCTCGTTAGCGGTGGCGCAACTGCTTGATGTATGATCAATCATTACAATTCCAGGTGTACCACCGTAAACACCACAAACCGGACAACGTGTACGTGTGTTCAGTCTGCTCGAAGACGTTCAGCGTGAAGTGCAAGCTGCAGCGGCACGCGCTCACGCACCGCCGCGAGCGGTACTCGCTGCGCTACGAGTGTCCCGTGTGCGCGCACATGTTCCACACCAAGTACCACGTGGGCATGCACCTCGCCACGCACCAGCGGGAGGGCCTGTGAGTGTTGGGGCGGGGCGGGGAGGGTTTTGTACCCGGTGGATGAGTTTTGTACTGAGTTGGATGAGTTTTGTACTGAGTTGGATGAGTTTTGTACCTGGATGGATGTGTTTTGTACCGGGATGAAATGTGTTTTGTACCAAGTGGATGCGTTTTGTACTGGATAAATGTGTTTTGTACCGACGTGTACGTTTTTTGTACCTGATAGCTGGTATGCACTAATTGGAGGGGCTGTGTCTTGACTGTATGGAGAGTGAAAAGAGTGTACATAAGACCTCTAACCGGACAATGTGCGTGCTCGAAGACGTTCAGCGTGAAGTGCAAGTTGCAGTGGGGCGGGGAGGGTTTTGTACCAGGTGGATGAGTTGTACCGGCGAGTAGGTTTTTTGTTACTGATAACTGGTACGCACCAGTGCGAGAGGATATGAGTGTACTACTGGAGAACAAAAATAATTTTGTACCAGGGTATGATTTCTGCGACATTATTATAATGTTTTTGCTGTAAAAAATATCTATATCTCTCGGGTCACAACAATTTCGTCGTGCAGGGTTGTTAGCATATAGTATTACTTATCATTATTATTTTGTTACAGAATCGTGGAACAGAATCGCAACGAAATCCTCGCTATGGTGCTCCAAAACGCCAGGAAGATTCCGAAGAAGGACGCGACCGGCAGTAGCGACACGTTGCTACCGGCGGACGAGCGAAGTCGGGTCTGCAACATATGCGGCGAGGTCTTCCAACACTTCTACTACCTAGAGGAACATCTCAAGAACCACGCATCGAAGCTAGCCATCGAAGAGGAAGACAAACCCGAAGACAAGAAGCATGTGTGCCAAGTTTGTAATAAAAGCTTCAAGTTACACTACTATTTGAAGCTACACAGCTTCACTCATACAAAAGAAAAGCCGTATATATGTCAGCAGTGTGGCAAAGGGTTCATAACGCGAGGGAAATTAAAAAGGCATTTAGAAACGCATGCGGGTTTGAAGAAGTTCCAATGTCATGTTTGTTACAAGTTCTTCACTAGACCGAGTTATCTCCGGACTCATGTGAGGACGATCCATGGGACTCAGGATTACAACTTTAGGTTGGCGCAAAATCTTGGTATGACGTATCCCAGTCAACATGCGTGAACTTTAGGGTTAATCTAATAAGATTACAGCGATTAATAGAAAATGACGCGATATAGTATATCTGTTTCTCATTTCCGTTAAACGAGATGATACTTCTAACATTTTTTCATAATGAGAAACTTATCTTTCTTACTTTCTCAAATGAAAGAGGTATGTATACACAATCATTTTTGGACATATTTGTAATAAAATTACTTAGTATTGTGGATCAAATACAATTTATTATAAATGCGAAAGTAATGAGGGTCGCCGTTTTTGTGCTCACCAGTTGGCGCCACCGGCGAGGTGAGGTCCTGCTGTCAAAGCCCGCCCATACATAAACAGTGACAAGTGACATTCAGACAAGCGAGAAGCAATTATTAAACTTTTATCATTGGTGAGAAGTGACAGACAGACCTCACTTTCCACTAGCGCCTCTAGCGGCGAATTCACACGCGGTTACCCTCATTCTGTCTGTCTGCTAATGATGAAAGGATTATGTAGCCACTGATTTTTAACATTTTGGTTGAAAGTAAATTATGGAGGGCTATTACGGGATATAAAAATTCGATGAAGGGCTATTAAGGTATATAAAAATTCGTGCAGTCTTCGAAATCATTTTATTTGACGATATTATTGACAGTATCAAGCCCTCTTCCGTTCTTATTGATTTTATTTGAGTTACAATATTTGTACTGTGTATGTATGTTTCGGTCAATTCTTACAAAGGTTATCCTCAATCGATTGAATTGAAATGATTGAATACACATATAAGTTGTATGTCAATGCATGGTTAGCTAAATAACCTAATTTTAAATCACAAAGATCATAATGCGCATCTAAACAGTTTCTGGTTTGTACCATATTATTAAACGTTCGTACCAAGGTTAAAAGTAGAATCAGTTGAAAATTGTACTTACCAATGGAGCAAAATAAGTTGTGTACCAATACTGCCACTGAGGAACAATGTGTTTTGTACCAGGTTTATGAAACGGTACAACCATTGTCTCTTTACTGTAAGAAGTTTTGTACCAAATTGCAATTTACCATCACATTTTGTTAGTATTTAAGAATTTTTTGCACAGCTAATTATAAGATACGGAATATAAATAAATTTATAATTTTGTAAATAATGTTCGGGTTTTATGTATTAATGTTTACATCTGTTGCTTGAGACTGTTACTGGGTTTGAGATCATCTAGCGGGAGCCAAGATACTTCATAGACACATTGTCTTGTCAGTCGTTAGTTGTACTGAATAAGTACAGATGAATTTGTTAATAACAAGAACCCTGGTGTTGTTAAGTTTTAATACTACAGTTGGGTAATAGTATTAAAATTTCAGAACGAATGGACAGCTGTTAGTTTTTCTACTTAATATAATAGTAGGTGAAATGTTAAATATACCGGTTTGGTCCCTGGTCAGAACTAGGAATAATTTTTACTTTAATTGTGGTTGGTTTACGCCACGTTCAAGTGGTAGTTTAGCAATAACTTAATTTTTATGTATTTTTAGGTTACTCGGTGTTGTACATTTTTATTATCTCCTGGAGATTGTTGGTTTTGTATAAAGAGGTATTGAATAAATTAAGTTTTACTAAAATGTTTTTTTTTATTCCGTAAAATCTGAGTTGTTATATTAAAAAATAAACTGAAGAAGCTGCTAAATCACTTGAAAGCTCTCGGTTGGGAGCTTTGGTCCATGGACTGTCCGGTCCATTGAGTAAACAGTCAGTCATGGTTCAGTGTTATGGAAAATAGCCACAGTTTTAGGATTCAACATTGTAGCCATTCTTTTGGCAGACATGAATAACTACCGTAACTTAATATTTGACCGTTAAATGTTTTTCATATTAAATTGTATGAGAATAAAGTATAAACACACTTTTGGTAATATCTTGTTACATTATTTTGATTCTGGCAATACATTTGCCATAGATAAAATGTTTCGAATTAATTTAGTTTCTACCCTCCTATTTCTCGTATTTCGTGCGCGAGCAACGCCGATCGCGTGCTGTTGCAAACTGCTTCACGTTTCCCGGTCGGTGCGAGCCCTTCGGCGGGGCTACAATTCGTTCTATTTTTACTGAATTTCGAGCTGTTCGGTAATCTAGTCACAACAGTCTATCTCGTTGCATTGCTATACGTTGGACTACCGACTACGGTGTAGTTGGAGGCAACTGGTGTACGCAGAACAAAGAAGCAAACCATCTCGGCGCCATTGCGAGACGCCACGCAACGGGACTTAAGGTAGGTGGATTACTTTTTTGATGTGTGATTTTTCCTTTGATAAGTATTGCTCAGAAAGGGACACTAATTTCATAAAATAAAATCAGTATACCTACTACACTTTTCCATTTTTACCACCATTTTGGACCACGCCCTAACACGCGCTACGTGACAATGTTATACGAAGAATTTTATTTATTTAGTTTATGTACACAGAAAAATTTTTAAGGAAAGGATAAAAATATGCAATGTACAAAGGTATTTATGAATATTTGGTCGCTACGCGTTATTACTTATTACGCCTAGTGCGGTTAAAACTTTAGTGTGATAAACCTACCTAAAGGGATAGGTGGCCGTGGGTCCAGGCATAACATCAATAAAAATCCAGTAATTATATAAACAGGTAAATATATTGAATTAAAAACCAAACAATTTATTTACATTTTTGACCATAAATTTTACAGCACGTGCACATCAAAAGATTACAACAATTCGTTTTTAGACTGCAAATGATTTCTATCAGTCGACAAAGAATATCTTTGACCGATGTTAAATCTGACTTTCCACAAAGAATTTTACAAAGTTCTTTCAACAACGAAGCTACATTTGAAAAACAGTTACAGCAATCGGTGCCCGCGGACCGAACGGACGTCGACGAGTCTTTTTTCTGTTTGTGTTTATGTCTAGTTTTACTTTTGCGTTCTTTTTTAGACTTGTCAGTGTTCACCGAATATGCTGTTGTATTGGAACAGCAAGAGGATGGATTTGATTTGTTCCCTCGATTGTGAATCAACTGCAAGTAAACAACACAATGAAATAATCTACAATCGAAATGCGCAATTATATAGGCATTAAATCACAGAGGACAATTGCAATAAACCTTGTGTAAATAATAAGTAAAAGTTAAATTATATTTGTTGAGTGAAAAATATATAGAAGTTATCTTATATTTCAATATCTTCGAATAAACTAGTATAGAATAAGCTTAAGTTATTTACGAAACCCTTTTTGTCGAAGCAAAGGCACAAATAATTATATTGTACCTACTGTGCATGAGAGTCTTGAATGAACAGTCCAACAAATACGAGGTGACCCCGCCAAGAATCTAGGAAATCTACATGCAGGGGCGCCGTAAGGTGTATCGGTGCCCGCGTGCAAAACCGATTTGCAACCATGTGGTTCAATACGAATCTCATACAGATTTATGTTTATGTCGCCCCCACCAAGGGTGCCGCCCGCGTGCGCGGCACTCCTTGCACGCCCGGTTACGGCGCCCCTGTCTATACGGTGACTGTATCATTGCAACAAAACATAAAGGAATTGTATGATAACAAAATCTTTTACCTTCAGCCTCCAGGCCTCAGTAGATTCCATTATTCGGATGTCCTAAGGTCCTTCACAAACCATATCGTGAGGGCCGCAACACAGCAATTTATCAGCCGACCATTATGTAAATATAAATCTGATTGAATACTGAAAAAATTCTTTGAAAAAAAGTCAATGTTTTCTGCTTCTGTCACTCACTTGTCAACAAAATAGAATTGCAATGGGTGGAATCAACCATAGAGATAGGAATATACTTAGTCCTATATATAGATCAATGGAATCAACAAATGATGTGTCTGTGATTATTATAGTAAAAAAAACCGGCCAAATGCGAGTCGGACTCGCGTACGAAGGGTTCCGTACCATTATGTATAAAAACGCCAAAAAAATCTGGTCTGTTGTATAAAAGCCTCACTTAAATATTTAATTGTTTTATTGTAGCCACATATTACGCCCAACGCCATCTCTTGGACCGAATGGTAACTAAACTTGCGTCGAATGTATGGGCACCCACTTAAATATTCATTTTATTCTGTTTTTTAGTATTTGTTGTTGTAGCGGCAACAGAAATACATCATCTGTGAAAATTTCAACTGTGTAACTATTACGGTTCATGAGAAACAGCCTGGTGACAGACGGACGGACGGACAGCGAAGTCTCAGTAATAGGGTCCCATTTTACCCTTTGGGTACGGAACCCTAAAAAAAGTAATAGATAGATGCACTAATTCTGGCACTAATTGCTTTTCTGCTGAATAAATCTTGCTTCTTACAAAATAATATTTTATTACTTATATGGCAATTAGGCTAGCAATTGAATACAGCATACATCTTAATTTTGTTAAGTATTAAAATATATAAGTATGTATTCACGGCTAGAATATAACTTTTCTAAAGTATGTAGTCTGGTAACTTATTTAGTATTGGCTATCGTGTTGTACGAAAGCCATTCAATGTGAAAGAGACGAGAGACGTAGAAATTGTGAACTTTGAGGATCTGAGTCCACCGTCAAGTGGATCACAGAAAAGTAGCAATAGATGGCGCCAGTTACCTCCGGTCAGATGCCGTTGGGATCTGAATCAATTTAATCCCGACGGACGTTGTATCGGTTTGTATTTAATAAGCCAATGATTCAATATAGAAGGAAACTCCGTTTCAAACAGATCAACCTCCAGGCGGGTAGCCGAGCGTAAGTTATAAGCAAGTTCGATTCAGATGTTAAGGAGTCTGCAGAAATAAATAATTTATTACTTAAGAGTCTGCACCTTTTAAGCGCATTATAAAGCTCATGTAGATAAAGCTTATCTTTGTAACATGACTGTTATTAAATCGGTTGTTGTAGTGCAAGAAAAGTGGAGTGGAAAAAGCTTCTCAAATTAAAACAATTAACCAGTATTAATGTTACCTATATAACTTTCATTAACGTAAACTAAAAAAGAAAATAAAACAACGTGCTCCATAATAAATCTTTGAAACAGCATATATTGTAGAAATAAAAAAATACATGTTACAAATAAACTCTTTTAAACTAACTTACTAACTAAAATAAGAGACGCGTCGCGGAGTTGTAAGATTTGTGACTTGAGGAAAAGGAAACCAGATTATTTAAAACTAATAATTTATTCATTACAAATACACAAAAAAGTTGCATGAAATGCCTGTGTCATAATTTCCAAGATTACAAATTACATTCTAAAATATTAATAGATTCGGCCGCGAAGCCAACATCGCAACGTGACATAAAAATCAACTTGTCATTTTAACAACACTAGACTTACTCTCTAGGTAATGTCAAATTGATAAGGCCCACGCGTGGAAATAATAAAAATCTTAATAAAATAAAGTTTTAATTACAAAATAACTTGGGCCCTACAACAACTGATAGTACAATATTTTTGATGCGCGAATCTTTCAACATGGCGGGACGGACAAATAAAAAAGTAACCCTGGATTCTATTAAATTCTGCCGATTATTATAAATAATATAAGTGTTCCTTATAACAATTTAAATAAAGGCGGATTATATTTGTATATTATTATTCATGAATTTCGAATACATTTTTATCCAATCCCACCATACGAAAATCTTCGCAAACTGCATTCCGTTTACAAAAAGTAAAAGAAAATAAGTTAAAAAAATCTACAATCGTAGCTAGCCGATAAGTTCTTAACATTACATCAATAAAGTGCTATATATATTATACTTTGTTTAATATTAATTAAATAATAAATTTCGCTCACACATAGGCTGCACACGTTTCGCCGGCGTTGTACGTACATACTTTTTACTAATTATTTTTTGAAATATTTTAAACATTTTTATCTTCAATGCCGGCGCACACACGAAATTCACCCAAAAAGCCCAATAACAACGTCCTTAAGGGGTATCACTCTATAACAAGAACTTCATTTCTATATTTCGCACCTCTTTTTATAGTTGCTTTGATTTTACGAGTATGCGAACAATTCCTGTATTTTCTAATTATTCCAAAATTGAGTATTAATATACTTGAACAGAATCATATGTTTAATTTACCAATAAACAATACTTATATTATTACACAGTGATACCCTTTGTTCCGACGCCCCGTCGGTGCCGTGCAAGCGATTGTATGACTTATTACTCATAATTTTAAAAGCACAAATGGCGTGGGGCTCACCACATACCCCCTAACACGTAAAGCATCATATGCCGTATTAAAATACAAGTAAATAATGCACCAAATGACGCACTGGTTGGATTTGAGCCGAAAATGTTAGCCCCCGTACGGGATCGGTTTGCGAAACAATCGGAAAATTATATAAAAACTCAAAAAATCAACTAAAAGAAATCAGTACAAATACAAAAATAAAATCAATACCTTGTCGCTGCATGCTTGATAAACGACTACACAATCTAATAAGGATTGAAATCAATTAAAAATCAAAATAAAATTGAGGGTACTTGGAAATTTATTTGAAAATTTGATTGAAGTGATAAAGATAATAATATAAACAATTCACTATTGTCTTAAAGCCCACATTCTATGAATGATTTTTGAACGCCAATAAAATAATTCATAAGACTTTGTTGGTATCACAAGGCTATCTGGGCGCCGATATAATTGTGGTCCCTGATTAGATTTTTTTATCTTTTTGCCTAAAAAGATAAATATCGCTGATGGGTGTGTAAATAATTCAAAACCGATAAATAAATCAGTTCATCAGTTGGCAAATGTTCACAATAAACCATTTCATAACTTAATATTGTGTTATATTACATTAATTAACAATAAAGTCGATTAAAACAACTGCAGTCTAACATTTCCGACCAAACCCAACAGAACGGTCGGAAAAACTATAGATAATTAAAATTAAAAACGAAAAAGAAAAAGTATAATAATATGTATAAAATAACACGATTTCATAAGACGCTTGGCAAGTCACGAGTAACGGAACGGAAGGTGTTCGAATTTAGAAATTAATTTTGAAATAAATATAATTAAAAAAAGGACCGCAAAATCTGCAACTATCTTAGCTCTTCTAAACACTAAAGCGCTCGAACGCTCTCGACTGAGTGTATGCTCAGGTAGAGTAAATTGCTCAACGTCGAGCCCATGCTCAGTTGCGAGTGAACCGCTCAGCCGAGTCAATCAATGCTCATTATAGAGCTTTCTCAGCATTGAGTCCTCGCTCATTTCTGAGCGTATGCTCAAGCCTAGCTCCCTAGAGCGCCATCTACCACGGAGTGGCCGCCTGATACGCCAGTAGGTGGGTTTACGCATATCTTTAAGGGCTGTCATATTCGTAGTACCGTCAAGTTTACGCCAAAATAAGGTATTTAATCATAAGAAGCGGAAAAGGGGGTATTACAGGAGTTATTCTGGAGTCGTCCTTAAAAATTACGATCGAAAGCGAGATGGCAGTGAAGTTTTGGAGTTTTATCTGAGGACAAACAAATAAAAATTATTAATTTATTTATTAACATGATTCGTCTTATATCGCAACAATTTTTTTTTTAGCTTTTAATTAGCGTTATTTTTCATTTATTTGAGGTAAGTCTAGGCAATGCTCACCTCTAGGCGGGCTGTGGCGTGCTGGACTTGTCCTTCTTTTTCTCTTTCTTCTTCTTGAGGAAGGAAGGCGTCCGGAGGCCCTTCTTCTTCTTCTTGTCCTTTTTGGGAGAGTCCTCGGTGGACACCTCCTTGGAGGGAGAGCCCTGGAAGTAGACATGAAATATGTTTAGAGCATTGTAGCTTCTATTAATGCCAAACGTTAACCAATTTGGCCTCCTTATACTTTTGAACTGTTTCAATAATTCTCTTACTATGCTCCCTGAAAAATATTTTATTTTGTATAACACATTTAAAACATAAGAATTAACTTTTTGATATTTTATGACAGGTCGGTCCACGTGTTATAATAAGATGTAGTACCTACTCATAAATACATACACATTTTTGTGTTGTTCTGTTCTGTTTCTGTGAACCTCAATGTGAGTGAACAAAGATACACCAATTACCACCTATTAAGTATGAACTTCAAAATCTGTTTTGGTCACATTGCGACTTTTGATTCTGATTTTAATGCTGGGCAACTATTTGGCTAAGAATGGTCTCACCAGGCTAGGTGATATCTGGAGAGCAGAGCGACAATGCTTTATATTAATGTTCGCTTCTAGAAAACTCCGATAGCGCGATTCAGGTTAAACATGTGTGACAAATGCCGTGAAGTACAATGTAACCAAAAGTTGTTTTCAGTATTGTTTTTACCAATTAATAAAAATATTACCTCTTTACTGCTATGCGAGAAGGTGCTCTGGTGTGCGTCCGAGTGATCGCCGTTCACTGTATGCTCGCCTGCGACACGCAATCAATTATTATTAAAAGTTTCATATAAACTCATTAATAAAATATGTAATGTATATAAACCTAAAGTATCAAATTTTTGAACTGTTTTAATAGCGTTTTTAAAAATATTACTATTGAAAATTAACTTATTGAGAATTAACCAATAATACTTGTCTTACAAGATAATTTCTTCGTGTTGTTTTAAATCTTGCATAAAAAAGTCTGTTACTAACTTTTAAAAGTAAAAACAATTAAGTTATATAATATAAATATTTACATATAAAACACACAAACACATTGCAAACAAAAAAAACAAGCAAAACCAAAACAAGCCAGGGTTAATGAAAATATATGTAGCACAACAAAAGCCACTTACCTCAGTATAGTAAACGAACTTCGTTTAATTCCAATACAAATTTCACAGTAGCAGTGCGTTGGCCATTAAGCTAGTGCATACCGTCCAATTGTGAAATACATTTAAAGCAGTTAACATCGATTATAACATTCAAATTTTAAACAGACATTAAGAATATCAGTATATCTATCTTGTCATTGTTCATTTAAATTCATAAATTTATTAATGACTGATTAATTTACATTTCGTCTTTCTTATATCTAAAATTTGAATGATATTATGGCATTTAACAAAAATAAATGAAACGAATACAAAAATGTTAAAAAATATTTATTATAAAATTAGAATAAGTGCAGCATGCAATATACAAGGCAAATGTACAAGTTAGTTGTGTTAAAAATTATTAAGTAGTAGCTTAGTAATGAATTTCTTAATATTTAATGTAAAAATATGTATTAGCAATACAAGAATAATTCTTTAATCATGTAGTTATAAGTCATTGACATAAATAACTGATGTTGCATTGGCGATATTAAATATCATTTAGGGACTTCTAGAAGAAATTCTGAGGTAATTTAAGACAAAAAGTAGCCAATAAAATTATATAAAAAATACCGAATAAAAAACATACACAATTTCTCACCCAACCAATGGCAAAACAAAATAAAAGAGTGAATGAAATAAAAAAAAAACAATGTAAATGACACAAAAACTATATCAAACACAAAAAGCGACCGAGCTTTAAAAATAAATGGAGTTATATCATAACAACATAACATAATATATTATACCTACATTGAATCCATATCCTTTAAAAAAAATTATTACCAAAATTATTTCAAGTGTCCTTTACTTATAACAGAACAAGGTATGAAATAAATTATTTCAAAATTTAAAATATTTCAAGTAACTTTAAAATTAAAAAAATAATGAAAACTGTAATTTAAGAGCAATTTACGATTATGCTTGTATGCCTGAGGGAATGCAGTAGAAGGTATTGTAATAATCGTAACATTAACTCACGTACCTACCATAGTTGACCGTGTACAAAAACCTTTCAAAACGACCAACAATGTTGTAAATCTTATAATCTCCATATAAAGGAAGTGATTCCTAAAAGTCTAATACGTATTTGTACCTGTTTTCAAATATGTTACAAAGTCGTCTCAAGCCTTCCTCCTATATCGTTAGGGTCGAAGCTCTCAGACATTCTAAACTTAGATATTATTCTGTAAAACAGAGTTTCTTCATACGGAGGCCAGCTGGAATACATCCGTCTGTGGCCACAATGCCCATCGTTTCGCGCATCATACAACAATATCTTATCTACATCTTTATCCGTATCTTCTTTATCTACCTTATAATCAACCTGTTCAGAGTCGCAAGTCTTAAATGATGTTGAGGCAGTTTCGTTTAAACTATTAGAATAATTGTCTAACAGAACACTTCTATGCGTTTCAATAGATTTCTCTTTATTTTCATTAACATCGTTGTTAAAATCAACTACAAAAAAACTTGGCATATCTACATCATTAACTCTTCTCGCTCGTTTCGTAATCGACTCTTCTTTATCCCTATACGTATCATCGAAAGATAACCAATACTTAATTCCACCACTATGTACCGTTTGGGACATAGATATAAATGGAGCTGTTTTAACAAATGGGGATCCTAAAATACTGTCCTCTTTTTCGTACAGAATACTGGAGTTATCAAATACCGACCCTTCGGCATGTTTTATAGGAGATTCTGTGCATAAATTGAAAACATCTCCACGTTGAGGTGACGAGGATCGACTGAAATATTCTGGCATTTCCACAAAAGCTGTATTCATTGTTTCTTGGTTTGTATCTAAATTAAATGTTTCATTCAAATAACTGTCTACTGTAACATTTGTAGCTGTGTTTTCACCACTCAATTTCATGTTTAAAATGGAACTTTCAATCAAATCACGAACTATTTCTACTGCTATATCACTTTTATCCTCTTCAAATTCATTGTAATTCGAAACTGTGCAAAAACTTGCATCTGTACTCCCACAACTTCTAGTAATATTGCAATCAAAAAGTTCTCCCGAAATATTAATATAGGTTTCATTTTTATCATTATAGGCATCATAAGTATTTTCATGAACATCAAGATTCTCAGCAACAACATTCACATCTTCAATAGTATTATTATTCATATTAGCATAATTTTGGAGATCTATATTATAGTCTTCATAAATTTCATCATTTTGCCCTAGTAAGATGCAGCTTATACTTTTAACAGTTTCTTCTACGTTAAAACCTTTCCCGCTTACATTTATTTGCATAGGCTCTTCTGACCACAGAGGCATTGCAGTAAACAATATATCTTCTGAATCCACTATAGTGATAACTGTTTTACAATTCTTATTTTTAGACTTATTTTTACTTGAACAAATGTAAAAAGCTCTATCGAATAAAAAATAAATAATAGCCTCAACAATTTTCACAGAATGGTAATGCTCAGAATCACTGCCATCAGTAGTAGTCGTTTCACTGAAGTTTTGTCTGTCTAAATCTTTAATAATTTGTATAATCGAAAAACTTTCGTCATCGATTGTCTGTTCAGTTTCATTTTGCATCACATTTGGATTCAGTTCTTCCGTATGGTCAATTTTATTATACTTTTCTTCTGTAATCTCTGATAAATTTTGATCCTCATAGAGAAAATCTTTTTCTTTTGAGTTGTAATGAATTTTATTTAACAAAGAAAAAATAATGTCAGTGACTACTTCTAGTCTTTCGAATTCAATGGTCGAATTAAAACTCGTACCATTACTCGACATTGATAAACTTATTTCCGAACTTAATCTATTTTTATCCTTATCACACGTTACTACAGGATTTATACCAATAGTATCTGGATTAGACAAAGGGGTCTGATGCTCGTCACTTTTAGAATTTATGGAGGTTATATCTCGTTCATGGTAACATTCAAGTTTAGAGTTATTAGCAACAAATTCATCAGTTACGCCTATCAACACTTCCGAATCGATGTTATGAAGTCTTTCCTGAGAAACCATTTCTACGTGTGCAGGTTTTAAAGTAATTTTATTTTCCAGATTTACATCACATTTTATAATTTCAAGTGCAGAACCCGCATCTGTAATTCTATTATCACTCTTACTGCTCTCATTACTTGATTCATCGCCATAGGAGCTCTTAGACTCTTCCAATATTGGGTCTAATGTATTTCCTTTTAGAATCTCTACAGTCAGAAGACGTTTTTGTGGTGAGTTTTTTGGACTAGTATCTTTCCTAGCATAATCTTCATAGTAACAGTTGATTGGTACTGAATAATCTCTTATATCCTTTTCTACGAGTTCTTTCACGGGGCTTTCATAAACAGCTTCATCGAAATCCATTTCTTCTGTAAAACTATGGTATTCACCTTCAACAGAATCTAACTTATTAATATTATTTGTATGATCTATTTCATTCGTCTCAATTGGTACACAAATTGCCTTATAAACTTTATCCTCTTGAGACTTTACAGCAAATGTTGTATTAATTTCAACTCCAAGCTTTGTTTCATCTTCGCTTTGTGTACATTCGATAACAACTTCATTGTTCTCAATTACGGTTTGATTACCTGACGAGAAACTGTTAACAATATCACCTAAATAGTTATCTTCATTGAACTCCTGGCAATCGACAAATTCAGCAGTCTGTTCTTTAGGCAGATTGAATACAGGTACAAATACTTCTTTAACTTTGACTACATTGGGAGTAAACGGGGGTTTTTCCAAGCATTTATTAGGTATATCATCGGTCGTGAAGTAAATTGAACTTTGTTTGTCGATGTTAAGTTTGCTGTTACGTCGCAACGTCTCCCACACATAACTGTTGGTAATAGATCCACAAGAACTACATTTAGGTACGTGGAAATGAGTTGGTTCTGGGTCTTTTGAAATAATGAATCCACTGTGAGATTGTGTCCTATACAGTGTATTTTGAGAATTATTTCTAACTCTTTGTCGAGGAAGAGATCTTGTACGATATTGGTAATCATGTTTACATCTATCCCAGTCCATAGATGTAAGAGAACAAAGACTAGATCTACTGCTAACATTACCTGCATTATATAAAGTTAAAGCATTATTTTCAACATCAGCGTTTTTTGTAAAAGTTTTAGTTACTCTATTACGACCATTATTATTCATGTTATTATCATTCTTAATCAATGCAGAATAAAGACTAACTTTACACTTGGGATGGTTCTGTGCTTCATATTGGGTTAAAACAGAATCAAAGTTGGGACTTCGAGAATATTTGTGAGTTAAATTCTTGTTAGACGAACATGCTTCATTAGTACACACTTGATGTTTACCTGTTAGTAAGGAAATCATGTTAGTAAGTACTTAATTACTTCATAGAATCCAATTTGTAGTGTAATATGCGATACTAAATAAATTAACGATAAAGATACACAATACATGTATGTTTTACTAAATAGATCTATTTATAGCCAATATAATAATATGATAAATACACCTAAGATACTTTACTCGTCGCGATAATAGACAATGCAATGACAAAAGACGACACAGATGTAAGGCAATATAACAACGATCTAACAAATGTTTACCAGACAAAAATACCAATTACGGTCAAAGCTAAAACAAAAACACTCCTTGAAATAATACACAAGACTGTATAAACAGCAACAGCTGACGACAAACACGAGCAAAACATAAAAACCAACCACCGCTCTATACTGTTTTATCATCAACTGACGAAAACATATACATCATTCGGCCCTCTCTTCTTCACACTAACATTCACATGCTCATACATAAATATCAATTTCAATTTCAATGTATTTATTGAACGTATAACACCGATTTAAATTGTATTACAGATTTAATAGCAACTTTGTCCACGAAGAACATTTATTTTGCATTTAATAATATTCATTACTTTCATTTAATAATTCTTTCTCACTTTTCGCTAATTCTTTACCATTCATTCATACTTCAAGCCCTACTACTACTTTATCTCAATTTCTTCTTATTCATCAAACTTCTTTCACTCACTGCATTATTCTCATTTGCAAACCTCTCCTTATCATTTTACAGTGAAATCCCGAATCCTACTTACATCTCAAACTCCAACTCCTTTCCCATTTGCTCCATCTCTTTCATTCACATTATAAAACTTCATCTCATCTCCCTTCAATTTTATAGCGAAATTCCGCTCTCCATTTACATCCCACACTCCAACTCCTTCCTCATTCACTCTATCTCTCTCACCCTCATAATCTAACTCTCCGTCTCTCCTACATCTGAAACTCCAACGCCTTTTTCATTCCCTCCATCTCTCCCATCTCTCTCTTACATCTCAAACTCCAACCCCTTTCCCATTCGCTCCATCTCCCATCCATATGCCCAAACTCCTTTCATGTACCTGCGACGTGCATGCGCACCGCGACCTGTCTGGGCTCGATGATAGCAGACTCTCATTCGTTCAATCTCTCCCATCCCCATGCCCAAACTCCTCTCATGTACCTGCGACGTGCATGCGCACCGCGACCTGTCTGGGCTCGATGATGGCGGACGTAGTGGTGGAGGAGGCGGCCGAGTCGAGGAACACCTCGTCGTCCGACAGCAGGTTGGGGTCGCGCGCGGGTTGCGCCACCAACGTTTCTAGTGTTTGTACCGCTTGGGGATTCTCGACACGATCGCGCTCGGCTTTTGTGAATAGGAATATCAGCGATTTTTTGACGAGTATGCATGCTCAAGTTTTGATTTTTACAACTGATTTTGGGTCGACTGTTACTACATTTTGTTGATCCTCAATGGAGTATAAGTTTCTAAATGTATTTTTCTATAGAGTTGTAGTTTTTTAAAGAGAATACATACATATTATATTTGTATGTACTTGAAAGTGATTAATGTTGTTTAGGTGTGGTTAAAATTATTGCAATGAGTGATAAAATTAAAATTGTGATTAATTTTTCTGATTACAATTTTCTTTCACATAATTTATACTTTACATGACATGTGATAAATAAAGTATGTATTTAAACCACATAGTGTTATTAGTGTTTTAGTATAATAAAAAAATATGTGGAATGTACAGTCATGGTGGCGCAGTGCTCAAAAAATATTTTAGTAAAATGCCAAATAACGTGAGCAGTTAAAGTTAGGCATATCAGAAATGCAACAGATTCGTGCAAGGGTGAAACCATTTTTGACAAGTCTTTATTACATTTAAAAAACTTTGAAAAGGTGCCCAGAAGTGCAACAAGATAAATGCAATTCACTCAAACTGTTGTTGAAATGAAAAGAATATTAAATGAAACATGAATGATTTATTAATTAAAACACTAAACAAAATCTACAACTGTACGCATTCTACGTATTTCTACGAACAGTTGTGTTCTAAACGTTTTGCAGTGTGAAGTCTCCAAATTTCAAAAAAAGAAAATTGATAAGCTCAACATTATCAAAAATAGATTCACCGCCTAAGTTAGTTTGTTATTTCATCATAAAATAATAACATTAATAACTATATCTAATAATCTAACGAGACACAAACCTCTAGTACGGTCTGCGTGGTCCCTCTCAGCGGCCAAGAAATCTGTCGTGTCCACTACGGGAAAACACATGCTTCAGACATAGACTCATGCTTTGTATGCCTACTTACTAATTTAAAGTACCTTTTGATGCTACATGTCGACATTTATAACCAACCTCATAGTCGATTAAAGATCACAGATGCATTGCTACTAATGGGATGAAGAGTACAATTTGTATGTATTTTTCGCACTCTTATACACTGCTACGTGTATGAAGGTTATGCCATCAGGAATCTACAAAAAATTTATGAGTGACTCCTCCGCATAATTACATGACAATGCAAGCATCATGATATCAAACTATGTAGTATATAATAGCATAAAAGACTAGCGAAGTAATACCAGTAATAACAAATTCGATGCAAAAACTCATTCAATCATTTACAAATTAATCTAAAATATACATTTCGGTTACACTAGCATGAAGATAAAAATCATTACAAAGTGCATATCTTAAATTTACATGCATCTAGTATAGCATATCTCAAATAGAACATCATAAAATCCAAGAAAAAGTAAGAAAAAAAAACACTTATGAGCTGGTGAAGGAATTTATGTACAAGATAGGATGATCTAATTTGGATGATTTAATAACCGATTCCTTTTACAGATTATCAATATCGTTTCATTATGCAATTAAGTAAAATAAATTACAATAAGTTACACTCAAATACTTAAGAAAATTAACATTCAATTATTTTTATTATCTGTGGGTAAAGATAATTTTTCAATGAAAATAATTATGCAAGATTCCTTTCATTTGTTTATTAAAATCCGAAGTTATCAACAAATAGCAGCATAGAACAAAAAGACCTTTTCAGGAAATTTCTAGAAAAGTAATATATAAACACTTAATTATTACTACAAACAATGCCAAAATGATATGGACTGATTGTCCCATATTGACTGTTTCAATGACATACTATTTATTCTTTGCACATCCAAAGTTACGAGTTGTATGGCACAATTAGCTATTGTGTATGTCAAAATTAGCGCCTAATGATTCATTGAGCTATTTAGAACTACTTTCAATAAAACAAAGGCTGTCATAGTTCCATCATACTAAAACAGTCTGTGAATAACGACTGCTTTATCAGAAAGGCTTAATCATCCAATCAAATTAGGAGCCGAGGACTTGAAGGAAGTCATGGTAAGGTGAGTGGTTGTTGATGCGGATTTGGTAAGGAGGGATGGTTTGGGTGTTATGTAAGGTGATCAGAATGATGAATCACTCACCATCACTCATCACCACTTCCGGCTGGCTGCGGACTGGCACCTGTTTAGTTTCTATTCTCAGCACTCGGTGTTCTGGAATATTGTTTGATAGTGATAAAAGCCTAGATTTGTTTAAATAATCGACGCGTATCCTTCGTAATTTATGAAGTAAGGACTTTTACAGCTAATCCAATTGTCTTGTATGCTTACTACCGAATCGCAGACTTCAGAAAACATAATAATAGGTGAACGTAACATAGGGGTTAACAGTCCGTTTACGAGATAAAGCACTTATAGCCCGGCAGCTGGCGTCGATCCTATGTGACCGATAAAGTTGGCAACTGTGGGCGCGGTCGGTAGTTGGATGGGTCAGAGCTAGTGGTGGAGTATGCTCTAACTCTAAGCCTCCTCAGTACTTCTTATTACTGAGCGGTACTCAATAGAGGGCCATTAAATAGTTGTAGCCAGAACAACTAAAGACAGACAAAAAATAACCTTTTATACAATCTATATGAATGTAATCACTTCTAGGTAGGGTGGAGGTGACTCACCATCACGCGACTCCTCCTCGGTCTCGGAGGGCGCGCTGGCCGGCGACGTGATCTGCGCCGCGCTCACCGCCTCCGACTCCGACAGGTCCGTGTCGTCTGACAATGTTACATTAAAATATTATTATATCGGGGCTCTTTGACCTCTACTGACCACAATAAGCCTATATATATACCAGGGTCTAAGATCTGACAGAATCCGACCCCCGCTTTCTGGTAGGGCTCATATTTTATATTTCCATGTTGCATGCCATACTAAAGTTGCTAGTTACTATTTCCCTGATTGAGCTGCCAAAAGATTCTCGATATGTAAGTGCGTGACATTAAAAAAACTTTCTAAGGACTCTCAATACAAGGAACATAAAGTTACAGATATAGATAATGGACGCATACACGCAACATTACATACGTTCACTGACACACATGTCCGCCCGCACATATCGACGTAACCCCCGTACACGGGACTCAGTACTCACAGTCGGAGCGCTGTTTCCGCTCGACGCAGCGCTTGTACTCGTCGATCTCGCGGTCGGTGACGCGGTCGAACGGGTTACGCGCGTACGGCGCGCTGTACACCGCCGCGTTGTGCTGGTACCCGCGCTGGATGATGCCCTTCGACGCCGCGCCCATCAGCACCTGACGGGAGATATACGAGTATGATATGAGGTTCGATTGAGAAATGTGATGCTTGACTAAGGGTTCCCGCAAACTGGCCACAGCCACCGACCACCGGTGGTAGTGGCGTTGTGCCGCTTCTTTTAGCACTCCAACAGCTTCAATAACAGTGAGCTGGTGATGCAGCCGAAGCAGCTGTCGGCCGGAACGCGCTTCTAAAAAGAAGCGTCGCAACCGGTGGCAGTGGCCAGTTTGCGGGGACCCTAATGGTTTTAGATACGTGATAATGATTTAAAAAGTTCAAAATAAAATCAAGCATTGATGACTATATCGAGCTAATAACGACATATTATTATGACAAGATAAGATAATAAGACGCTATTCCTTAACAGTATAATTTCGATTTTTTTTCTCATGATATTTTCTTTACACTTTATTACAAATTCATATTTAAGATTTATCTGTACCCTTCTTTGATACATTGTAACTAATAGCACATTTATCTTCAAATTCTAAATATTAAATGTCTAATACAATGAGATCAAATCTTACATCAGATTAATATAAAAATATATACAGGAACGGGGATCTCTTGATGCAATAACACTGTACCCAACCCTCGAGTGAAACTGAGTGTACTGTGTTAATAGTGTACTTGAATCACCAAAATTCTCGTGCCCATAAAGTGTCTGTGTTAATGTATGTTTGTGTGTGTATTAGAAAACAGAGGACATTGGTTTATTAGTGTTTGTGACATGTACAAAAAAAAACAAATCATAATTTCAAGTCCGAATTAATAAATAAAAAATGCATTTTAATAAATTATTTTAGCGATCACACAAGTTGAACTCAATTTGTTAGAAGGAATAAAAATCCGTGAATAAAACCAAAACAACATAAAACTCACGATACGACGCGGTGGCGGTCTTGGGGGTATGGGGGGGTAGTCCTAAAATATATATTTTAATAATAAATATGTGTGTTAATAAATCTATAATGTATCCTTAAAATTTAACATGTTTAAGTATCTTTTAACTGTAAAATAAGGACATCATACATATATATTTTTGGCCAAGTATTGTCCACCTTCATTTAAAGTGGTACCTAGATTTCCTACGATGCCAAATAAAACAAAGGAGTAACCGAGAGCACCATATAACCCCCTCCAACAATCCGCATTGCGGTAACGTGGTTGAGTATACCCCTTCACCAAATCGACAGATAATAAAGCAGCTTGGTGGAGTATGCTCTGGGCCTCCTCAACAATAGGAGAGACCTGGTTACAGTACTGGGCCATCAGTGGCTTGCAGCTCACGCTCGACACTAAAAGTATTGGAAAGCGCCAAAGTGGAACCCTCTGTTCCACCCTGTCCCACTAGAATCACAAGCCGTAGGGTACTCACAACGTGGTCCCCGGTGATGGTGTTGGCGGCGTCCTCGCCCACCAGCTTGGCGGCCTCGTCCCACGTCACGCCCTCCAGGATGTGCGACTGCGGCCCGGCGCTGATCTTGTCCGCGCGCCGGTTCTCTTTGATCTGGTGGTTGCGTTCGATAACGTACGATAAAATGCATGTATTTTGCTCACAGCTTACAGAACAGATACAGAACATAATTGTGCTGTATGTATTACTATTTAAGACATACATTACAACCTTCGTAAGCAACAATCTCTACAAAAACCGTATCATCAAATCATCAATCGTTAATCGTTACCCACCATGAATGAAAGAATTCGTTTGGCAATGTAAATAGCCGACAAACGAATGAGCCACTCAAAATAAGTGGTCAACGTCGATAATGGACATACGTGGCACAATATTCATCACTCATGTATTACTGGCCTTATTTAATAATAATAATTAAGCTTTTTATAATATAATAATAATAATAAAGCTTTATTTCGATAAGCCACGAACACTACAATAATAAATGTTAATAATTGCTTTTTACATTAAATGTTAATAATTACTTTTATTTCTGTTTCTAGTTCAAGATACGATTTCGATTAAGTTTTGCCGACTGTTCCTGTCAACACACATGTACCTTCTAAAAAATATAGAATGTAAAGACATACCTGCTGCTGCAACTGTTTAAACTCCTTGGGGTTGGTGCCCTTCGGGACGAACTGTAGCGTATCGATCTTGACGGGAGTGCCCGAGTGCGCCGGCGAGCCGTCCTGCACCCACTGCGCTCGGAATACGGTTCAAATTTCAACGCACAGTGTTGCCACGGGTCCATCACGAAACAGGAATATATCCCATCCACGTCGCGTTCACGTTAGATCCATTTTTAAATTGTGACGTCACGAGAGGGTAGCAGAGTACATCGTCGTCCATTGCCAACATTCGACATTGACAGGTAAAAGTTGACATTACGTTGACAGTAGTTGCAAACGTCACAAAAGAAATAAGCCATAGTTTCGAGATGAAACCACAACCAGATTCATCATCATTTCATCATGTATCGTGTGTGTCATAGTGTTTTTTTATGGAATAATCGTTCAATTATTTCATTTTCAGTCATTTTCATCCAGCACCATTGTTGACAATAGAATGTATTTTTTCCATGTGCAATTCGTTGACATCCGTTTCGTGTGTGTGTGTATTCGACGACGTACGTGTAAGAGAAAGAAAGTAAGAAACAAATTAGTAAAATGTTGCCAGCATGAAGTCTATCCATGTACATGTATAATTATATAAATAAGTACAAATGTACACAGACAGACAAAGCGATAGGATGGATTAGTTGATAGGTCGAAATAGGTAGAAAGTGGCATTTTCAAGGAAAAACAAGAAAGAAAAAGAAAAATTTGCAAAATAATTCAATTTAAAAAGTGTGCATAAAGAAAAAAGCGATAATTAAAGTTAAATCATTGCGAAAATCTCATCAAACCTGGTCGATCATCGAGCATGTACAGTACATTTTTTTGACAAAATTTGACATTTTTATTCGAAAGAAATCACATTCACAGATAAATACATTCCCCATGCAAAAGCTGTAAAAAAACCACCAAGTATGTGTTCAAATTCAAAACAAATAGGACGTAAGAAGTGTTCATTCGATTTAATTTTAAAAAAGCAAGTTTTAATCAAATGTGGATCAACTTCGAATTATTGAACCGTGGTAAATTTGAACAACGAAGTTACAAAGGATAATCATTTCACACAATAATTTAAGCATACAAATATTTTTTTATTATAAAAGAATAGACTTTACTTTCAAAATATAGAAAACGTATTTTTTCATCATTGCCAAGATATTAGTTACAAAGAAAATAATAAAAATGTGCTACCGGAATTAATAAAAAATGAGGACGCTATTAAAAAAAATACTTGGTAATTTAGTGAAAATAAAATTATAACAGCTAATAATTGTCTTATAAAACACAGTGACAAAAAAAAACAAAAATGGATCTAAGGAATCCGCAACAGGAAGAAAAAGGTGCGAGGGGAGAAAGGTTTCATGTGGCAACACTATACCAATGTTTTTTTTTCTTTAACCTACACTGTACAGTCTCGATGTGTGATGTGAGTAAAATTATTTTTTGTTAAAGAAATAGTTGAAAAATAATTTTATTCACCGAACCAGGGGATAGTTATGAAATGCTGTTGAATAATAATTTAAATTTGGAATTAAAAATTTAGTAAAAGCAATTTTAAAATATAGTATTTGTTACAAGAAAATTTGTTAATAAACATTAAAATAAGATCCCCAAATAACCTGCAGCGATGGTAGCCCTAACAGCCTGACGAGATATTCCGAACAATATACTAATAAATAAGGAATAAATTGTGAGAAGAAAATAATAAGAGACCGATAAAAAAATCAGAAATAAATATTTTATGACAAAGAGGTTATGACGTAACGATTGAGTTGGGGAGATTTACGCCAACAGCTGACATATAGAATAAGTTTCATAAAATTTGGGTTGAAAAATTAGGTACATAAAATCATCATCATGATGTTTGTTTGGTATTGCTATGAACCAAATCGGAGCTGTTGTATAATACACTTCTAAATATGTCGTAGATACAGTCCTATTAATATGTGAATTGTCCCATGAAGATCATAGTTACAGCTCGATTTTTCTTACCATTTCGTAAATAATACTACTCTTAATATACATACAACTTACATTAAATTACATATATTTACCATATTATTTTTCACAGCTAGATCTTAATCAGAACATATGAACACCTAAGTTTACGTATTTTATATACTTACTTAAACTAGAAATATAAATAAATGAAAATATAATAAATATATAAATTTCTATTGGCGTAAACCACCCCGAAAAAAGAAAGGCTGCACCGAAAGTGATGTTAATGGAGAAATGCGACACAAAAAGTTATTTACCTCTTCGTTGTTAGCGTCCACCCACTGCAAAACATTTTCATATTAGTCACGTTTCAAACGAAAACAAAAAAAACATACACAATAATTAGATAAACATTAGTAAAAACAAATTTCAAACACAAAACAAAAACTATCAAAACATATTCAAAAGCATTTCATTGAGAGCTTCAAAAAAATAGAATTGTTATTTTTATATTTTTTCATAATTTTTTTATTCATTTTAACATATAAACTCTATAAGCCACAAAGTATATTGAAAGCCCTTTTTCTGTCATTATTTTGTGCAAAAAATATCCCATAACTTATTTTGGTTTCAAAATAAATATGTAGATGCAGTTTCTCATCCAGCAAAAATATTAATTTGCACAAAATAGTGAAGAAAAATAATCTTAAATAGAACACACATAGCATTAAAATATGGAGTATAATCGCAATATAATATAATATGATTTAATATGAATAAAAATATCTCTTAAACGCCTAAAACGATTTTCGATGACTTTTGAAAAAACTTCATGAAAAAGATAACTATAAAACCAGGTAGATGTTAATTTTTAATTTGTCTCTAAAAACTGAAAATAGTTGACAATCTTTTTCTTCACCTATGATTGACTTTCTCTTACAATAATATTTAACATAGTTAATATGAATAAGAAAGAAAAACAAAAAAATATGTTAAAAATGCCACTTATCTACCACTTATCACCACTACCACTCATCACTACCACTTATCTGTTGAATGGTGCAAGAAAAATGGAATGTTCTTAAAAAATAATCTATGTCTAAAAACTTAATTAGTATGGAAATTATATAGTCACTTATGTAAAGTTCATTACACACATAACAAGCAATCGATAACTTATTTATGTATTTATTGCAGTTTCCGTTGAAAACTGATACCCAAATTATGACAGAACATAACGTACGTATTGACTTGTGCGTATTCCATATACATATTATATTTATGTTACTAAAATAAACCTGAAGAACTTTTTATACATTTGAACGCATCTAATCTTTGGAATAGCCAGTCAGGTTTGAAAAAATAGGTAAATAATTATTTGTAGTTAGCCTTAAATTTTCATTTTCGAAAAGAGAAGCGAAAAGGAGTTCCAAATAAGTTATAATTATAACCATACTTATTTAAATGTTTTGGCAAAATGTATAAATTACATGTTTTTTAATTCAAGTCTTCTTCTACATTTTGTTTAGTGTGTAAAGAACTTTACATTTTAAGATTAAATTGTGCCAATACGTGACCTAATATTAAAATTAATTTAAG
Source organism: Hesperia comma (assembly GCA_905404135.1). Taxonomy (NCBI): domain Eukaryota; kingdom Metazoa; phylum Arthropoda; class Insecta; order Lepidoptera; family Hesperiidae; genus Hesperia; species Hesperia comma. The sequence goes on along the minus strand of FR990015.1, from coordinate 15,501,955 downwards.
TCTACAATAGGAGGCCATTTTGGAAATTTGGAATTATTTAAGTAGAAAGATAGTTCATCTACCATACAATAAACCTACATCTGGACAATAATTATGAATGAATTATCTGGCTATATTTTTCGCAATATTGATGGTATAAACATCTTAATATCTAGTATATGAGGACCCTATATTATGTCTACAGAATTTGTTTTAATATAAAGAATGAAATTGAATTATATAAATGTAATGATAAATTGTGATACCAAAACAACCCGAGTGCCCTGATAACAATAAACATTCTGTTTCTTTAATTCTGTTTCATAAGAACTTTTTAATTATCAAATTACTTGCGATGCTAAAACAACCCCAATTAACTAAAAATTAAACCACTATATTATATTTATTTAAAATGGTACCCATATGCAAAATCGAGATAAATTAACCATTCTGACGTCGTTTGTTGATTGTTTGAGGTAAATAAATAGAAAACAGATGAGCTGCGTCTACCAGTGTCCCGTATAGACAATCCGGCCCACATAGGGAAACAATGTGTTAATGATGTCCAAATTCATGTCGGAGTCAGTCCAAAAATTTTGACATTGTCCATCCATCTTGTCCAGAAATCATGAACGTCTGTGGACTGTTTTCATGACAGTTAAAATTGACTTACCTCACATTTATATTTGGCCACGAAAATTAAATGCATTTATCTCGATTAAGCTCCCGGTAACTACGAAAACATTGATAAATATTGTTTATGACACTGCCGAGGTAATAAGATTAATTCGTTATCTACAAAAACACCTTCTACGGCTAACATATTGGACAAAATGTGATTCTAGCTACAGTTTAATTGTTACGTGGTAATGATTTAACAAATGTTTGTCTATGTGGATGTTACGAGACAAAATGTCCATAACAATATTTGAAACTAGTTACATTCTGATAAAAGTTGGAGGCAAAAAAATGAAACTTATTTTTAATAACATTTTTTCCAGATTTCTTTCAGAGCTGCAAAATTGTAATAAATTCTAACATATCTAACTAATATACCGCATAATATAATTTAAACAATTACTTTTGGCTTTTCTACGTATAACATAGCTCAATAATAAATTTTTAAATCAATCCCCGTTACTCTTGGAATCAATTCCAACCCACACACCTGTGTGTGCACAAGACATATATGAATAGAAATAACTTCCAAGTGTAACAACTGTTTTCAACCTTTCATTTCCTTTCATTGTGGGAGTTACCTACCGCGTCAGCTGAACTTGGGGCCTACAACTTCATAATAAATGAGTAATGATAGGCATCCAACACAATCCTCCATTCCTTCTCCAACTCTTAGGATATATAGACTAGAACCTATGCAATTAACTCCCTTCACCCACTCTCACTAAACTGACATCTTACAACTCTTGTTATTTTTCAAGCTGGGTATCTAATAAGACGCGTTTACCCTATCATACAAACATTTACAGTAATCAAAATCGATTATTTTCCTATGCACCCAAGTCTAACCAGCTAGCCAGCCTGATCCTTCCAATCCCTCACGTCCTAAAAGTCTATACCCTATCCCCTGCACTCCACTGATTCATATCCAGACATTCTATTATTTCACACGCTAGAGTAAGAAAGCAAGATTTCAAAATAAATGTTATAATATCTCGAAATTTCACCAATATCAGCCGGACACCTAATTGATTAAAAATCTATGGAATGATTACACAATTACTTTATGTCACCTCTCCTAATTGGACACAAGATTAATTATACAATTACTAAATTGTAATCGACATCGATCGAATCGAATCGAATTATAAATAGATTAGCCGGTCAGAATCGATACTTTTTTTTTCGAATTAAAATCGATTAACCAGCCAGAATCGACACATTTTTTTTATTCTTCTGGCCACAATGCTATCCTCTCCACTCCACTCCCCCCTTTCCCCTCCTCCCCTCTCCCGCCCCCCTACTCGGCCTCGACGCGCAGGTACTCTACCTTGGTGATCTTCTTGGGGTCGGCGGTGCCAGTCTCGAGCAGCTCCACCTTCTGGTACACGTTGGGCGAGTTCAGCCAGCGCGTGCGCTCGCCGGTCTTGCCGCCGCCCTTCTTCCATAGCCTGCGACGATGAGACAATGACACTTTATTAGACTGTACACCAAACACATAATACATGTGATTGACATTATTGATTCCTCGCTGTACATAGCAAGTTAACACTTAACAAAATGTAAAACCTGTCATTGACTTTTTCTTATTAATTCCTCCCTGAAGTTAGTGTAGTGAACAATTACAAGTAAACCGGCTGGCACATATTCCTATGCTCTATAGCCTATATCGTTATTGTTATAATGCATAGAAAACGAATAACTAAGGTTAATTCTTTAGGTAAATTTTATGACAATAGCCGACAAACGAGCAAAAGAGCCATCCGATGGAGAACGATCACCACTGTCCATAGACTTCGTATCATTTCATAGATCCAGGAACAAAAAAAGCAAAAAAGACTCGTTGCCAGTCAAGAAAGAAGCATGAGACAGTGTCATAGCTACAGGTGTACTCACCCCTGCCTGTACAACTCTTCTTCCTCCAGAAGGTATCCGAGCGAAGACACCGCAGGTGGGACCTCCACGTCGTTCTTGGGTTTCGGGACGTCGTTCTGCAACAAACATTATGTTCACACGTTACGTGAAGTTTTTATTCCGTATTGGTAGTAAGAGAAGTAGCTTCTACAGCGTTAGTTGGTGACGAAGAATTTAAAATCTATTTCGATGATGTATATTTTGAATTGTACTATATCATGCATTTAAAATGAATCTAGGTGTACCAAGTACGTTATTCTTTGACAAACAGCTCAACAATTAAATATATCTCAGATTCAATCTAAACTACTCCTACTCAATCATTCAAATAAATATCTATATCTATAAAACTCAAAGGTGACTGACTGACTGACTTATATAGTGATCTATCAACGCACAGCCCAAACCACTGAACGGATCGGGCTGAAATTTGGCATGCAGGTAGATATTATGACGTAGACAACCGCTAAGAAAGGATTTTGATCAATTCTACCCCCAAGGGGATAAAATAGGGGATGAAAGTTTATGATTTTCGACTGATTGAACTGAACGTACAGCCCAAACCACTGGACGGATCGAGCTGAAACTTGGCATGCAGGTACATGTTATGACGTAGACATCCGCTAAGAAAGGATTTTGATCAATTCAACCCATAAGGGGATAAAATAAGGGATGAAAGTTTGTGATTTTCGACTGATTGAACTGAACGCACAGCCCAAACAACTGGATGGATCGGGCTGAAACTTGGCATGCAGGTTGATGTTATAACGTAGGCATCCGCTTTTGATCAATTAACCCCCGAAGGGATAAAATAGGGAATGAAAGTTTGTGATTTTCGACTGATTTAACTGAAATTAAAGATTGGAGCTACTATGATAAAGACGTCCGCTTAGACGATTTTGATAAATTCAACCCCCCTTGGGATAAAATAAGGGATGATGGAGGATGTAAATGTATTAGTTTGAACCTATCAATTCCTAATGGAACGAATAAATTAAAACGAACAAAATAATTTTTAGTTCTAAATCTTGACAATAGATGTCGTTAGTAGTATTCTATTTATGCATGGAGTATTTACCCAACAGCTTGATAGTTTTAAAGTTGGGCCATTTTAATAGGCCACATTTGACAACTGTTTGTCTTTGCTTCATAGTGAAGCTAACCTGCTGAAAAACATCGATTAAATTGAATAAATCGATAAGGACTTCAAACATCTGTAAATTGAATGCGATCGTTATAAAAAGTATTAATAAGCGCACAGTTCACACAACGACTAAAAAAAATGACAAAAATAATGCGTCAAAATAATGGCGCGAAATATAATCATAACTTTTTTGTAACATTTCACGTTTCTAGATACTGACTTTTGAGCCAGACGTTATTATATAAATGAATAATTACATATTTTTTGGCCTAAAATGTAATAAAATTAATTTTGTTTGTATTAAAATACATTTTATTTTGTAATCGTGAAATACTTTTTGACGATTAGTTCGACTTCTCGAATTCAACTTATCTACTCATCTGTTTCTTTCGGTACCATCCCTGATATTTAAAAAGAAAAAGAGTGCACTGACGTAACTTTGTAACGACGTCAGTTCCTTACTTTTAAGTGTAAAAAGTTTAACAATATCTAGTATGGAATGTATTAGATACTATGGGGTGCCTCCCTTACAAGGTTACTTTGGAAAATTTTGACGAACTGTCAAATGTGGCCTATTAAAATGGCCCAACTATAGCGCCTAATGACAGATTAGTTAAGAATATTGTGTACAAAGAAGTTTTGTAGGCCTAATTTATCACAAACGCTAAACAAAAGATAAGCCGCAAAAACTATACCTAATGAATAATAATACTTCTTAACGCGAGTGAAGCCGCGGGCAAAAGCTAGTCAATCAATATACTAATAGCAGTTTCCAAACAAATATTTTTAAATACCTAACACTCATTACAGCATTGTGCATATTTCTTTACAAAATTTCACCAGTCGCTAACAGACGACCACGCCCAGACAGACAAAGGAACAGACCCAAACGCCGTCCGTCACCCACCTTAACAAGCGGATGCCGGTAGATGTGTCCGGTGCGGAAGCCGGCGTTGTCCAGCATGCGCATGAGCGCCTCGAACTCCTCGCCGCCAACGCGCCATTTGGCCGAGTCAGACGGCGGCTTGCGGGACGATTCGTAGATCTGTGGGTGGATAGACAAATTACATTAGAACAAGCGCAACATTGATTTTCAATCATTACAAAATTGTTGTATAATAAACCCATTTTTATTTTGATACCTGGCGTCTGAATATAAAATACAAATACAAAATGTTAAAAAACCTCAAAAACTATATTCCCACGCACATCCGCCCCCGTCAACTAAAAAAACACCGGCACACGTCTAAAACGACCTTACCCCCCCCCCCCCCCCCCCCACCCCCCCCCCCCCCCACCCCTCTCTCTCCCTCCCCCCTCACCTGCCGGCGCGTCTCGTCGTCCAGCAGCAACAGCTCATCGGTCGGGATGGACGCCAGCCGCAGCTGCACGTCGCAGGCGGCGGTCAGGTTGCGCGCCTGGTAGAACGCCTCCTCGAGCGTGGCGCCGCAGCACAGCGCGCCGCCGCCCGACAGCATCAGCACCTTCGCGTGCGGGCCCAACGCGCGGACCAGCTTGTCGCGCTCCTCGTTGTCCAGGGTGCCTGAGGGTGGCGAGGATGCAATGTAAGATATAAATATTCATATTGGTTAAAGTGAGATTTTACGCAAAGTGCGACGTTGTGCCTGGAGCGGCAGAGCTCCAACTGTCACACTATGCGACGACATACGTCGCACACAAATGGATCATGAACATTAAAAACGTTATGAAACCTCATGATCCATGAGGAATTGTAAACAAACTATCTGAGAGTACGTGAAAAAAAATATTAAAATATCTGGTCATTTTTGTGGTCAGCAAATAAAAGTAGGGTAAGAGAGTTTGATTTTCGAAAAATCAAACAAAGGTCAAAATCTCGAAAAAGTGACACTTTTACTAGAACGATTTTTTGACAACTGGTAGGTCTCTCTCCATCTCCAAGCTATCTTCCATTTCAGTTTGTCGTACAACGTATGTGACACCCTGTATATACACAACGCCGACAAACAATAGGTAAATAATAAACTCACCGTACGGCACACGATGGTACGCGACGTCCCCGAGCAGCGCGGCCTCGCTGCACAGCGGCAGCAAGCCGCGCTTGCTCGCGGACACGGCGAGCGCGGCGGGCGCGCGCACGTGCAGCACGCAGCGCACGTCCGGCCGCGCCGCGTGCACGCACGCGTGGATCGCGAAACCTGCGGGGAGGAGGGTACATTAGGACTGCGCACGTTACAACCAGGGTCGCCGTAAATGGAGTGTAAAGCGTACACCGCACGCTGGCAGAGCCGCCGCTAGCTGCCTGAGCGCCCGCGTGCAATGCCGTTTTGCACCCTCCTTCTTTATCGGCTCTTCTTGTTGAGTATCTATATAGTATTACAGTATTAGGGTATCTATAGAGTATTTATAGTGTGAAAAGTTCACAGACAAACACATCTTCATTAATGATGTCTAGGTTTCTGCTTTGATAATCACTGAACAGCTCACAAAAGGAATCCTTTCATGGCGTAACCCAAACTCTGAACTGTTTTGGGCTTCCAATTTCCACTAGCTAATTGCCTAGTGAGAGATTTATGTAATAAGGAGACGAACTGCGGCACCTAGTCGATTAATTTAATTTAATTATTTGAAAATATTTCTTCTCTTTCTAATCGCTCGCCATTACCACTTACAGGCATCCGTATGTCCTACTCTACTTATTTAATATCTACCTCTAGATCAGCGCAATAAGACGTAACTGCAGCCACAGAATACAATATAAAGCAAACCACATACCGTCCGAGTTGACCGGGAAGTTGGTGGTGCCAGGGTCCTGCACGACGCCCTGCATGTCGACCTTGACCAGCGACGAGGCGGTCACCTCGTGCGGCAGCAGCCCGCGCGGCGTCGTCAGCACCTGCTCCACCGCCGTGTTCAGCCGCGCCGTTATCTGACCGCTGATGCCCGCTGGGGGAGAACGGGACATATACAACGTTAGACAGAGGGGAATAGAAAACATCATTGAGTCATCAAAAACAACTTTGACAATGGGAGATCTCCTGATAGGCGCGACGACATGCCTGGGGGCGGTCGAGGCCCAAGTGAATGTTCTCGAGGCGTTGTATAAAATATATAATAATATGCGGGCGATGTAGAAATCTTCGATAGCGCGATTCAGGCTTCGGTGACGTCACCGTGTACGTGTGTGCGATGTCGCCATACAACTAAGCCCCGACCTCCCCACACTAAAGTTGCCTCAAGATGCAACTCGACCGGTCAAGAAATTGTCAATTAAATTACAATTTCTGTTTGATAATTTAGTAGACCTTACTGAGCTAGTAACATGTCGATATACACTATACTTAACCCTAAGACATCGCCCCTAACCAACATACTAACTAACTAAAGGTAACATCCAAACTCCAAACACTCACTCTGCGTCCAACCGAACAAGTCGACGAGGCGGTAGACGGCGGCCAGCTTGCAGCGGAGGATCTTCTCGCCCTTCTCGTAGCCCACGCCCTCGATACCTCGGATGTCGTTGATCGGGAGCACGCAACTGGGGCCCTGGAATCGACACATGATCAATCAGTTCAATAATATTTTGGTAACATTAAATTATGATCGACCACGCTGAACATTGCCTTGGGATTTTCTGTGTCATAATATGATGCACGATTAACATAACATTTGGAGCAAATCGAGATTAAACTATTCTTCATGCAATCTTGTTTGAAATACTGCGTCATAAATCATACTTATTTATAGTGATTGTAGACACCTCAAATTATGTGACCTAGTGAATATGTACAGTACCCGACAAGAAATAATGCACATCGGTATTCAGAAAGAGATAATCGGTTAGTTTCGGCTTTGTAGAGCGTTGTCCTTACTACACAGTCCTTACAATTGACTTGTCACTTTTCTTTCGAATTCGTTGGAAGACGGTCGCGTTCACTCATAAATAAATATAAAGAGTTGTTAAAACCTCCAATGGAACATCAATATTATTATTATAAAAGTACTTGATAGGGTGCTTTAGCAGCTCTTAATAGATATTGCATTTTCAGTGCAATGTGCGAGAGAGACAACGCTCTACAAAGTCGTAACTAACCGATTATCTCTTCCTGAATACCGATGTGCATTATTTCTTGCCGGGTACTGTATTAAGCATTAAACTTGGTATTATTACCTCAATTTCGAAATTCATGAAAGTGTTTTAAATAAGTAATTAATCGGTAATAAAAGTGTTTGAATACATAGTTATAATGATACGCTTTTTTAATCCACTATTAGGGACCATCCATAAATAACGTCGCACGTTTAGTGGGAAGGAAGGGGTCCATTAAGTTTAGTGTGACATTGTGGGACAAGGGGGTCGGAGGGGTCGTAAATTTTATGACATCACCTCTAAAAATATTTAAATTCAATACGTTAATATTTTAGATATAAAATTGTAAAATAAGTGACGTCACACTTCGAAGGGGGGTCTCACAAATATGCCAAGGACGGGGGAGGGGGTACAAATCATGATATTCGTGTGACGTAATTTATGGATGCCATGGATGGCCCCTTATGGAGACCAGTGCGAACAGTGCGGCCCACTCACCCGGAAGCTGCCCGTGTGCAGCCGGCCGCCGACCATCTCGCGGATGCGCTGCAGCAGCGGCGCGTCGTTGCCCTCGTGCATCTGCTGGTCGAGCACGCGCTCCAGCTCCTCGCGGAACAGCTTCGACGACATCAGCGCCTCCACGCGCTTCCGCCGCTCCATGTCGCGGACGTCCTGGAAAGTATTAAGACAGGTTTAGACGACTTTTTGTCCAGTTATGGAGAAGTAAGGTAGTCGACACTCGACTCAATACCTCAGTTGGCAGTGAATGGTATTGTCGAGCTAAGTAACCCTGGTTCAATTTGAATCAATCGGATCGATTTTTTATAGATAAATTACGCTTAGCTCCTTATACACATTTAGTGGTAATATTTAAAAAAATGCTCAACATATCTAACGACCATCTTTCAGTCTAACATCGTCGTAAACAAAAATGAGAAGGAGGTGTCGACCACATTGATCAAAATAAGCAAGCGAGAACACCTCATGCGTAGCCACTCAGCATTTATCCTCTCCCCCCCCCCCCCTCTCTCTTTGGGCGAGACTCACCGCGTCGATGTCAGCCGGGCGCTGCTTGATCCTCTCGTCCTCCTCCTCGGTGGAGAGCGGGCCGGTGCCGTTCGGCAGCGTCTCTGTGTCCGTGTCCGCCATCACGTCTGCTTGTCTGCCCGCCTGCCTGCTTGTCTGCAACAATGAAACGAACACGTTATATGACGTTCTTTGAACGCAGTCTTTGCCTATAATACAAGCAGTAAGTCTTGAATGGTACCCATATGGTACCTAACGCGCAGGCAATTTTGACTGTCAGAAATAGCTAAACCGTTTTGAATGTGTTTTTTATTGATTTAAAGTTAGGGTAGTACGTTTCGTTTGTTGTATTTCAATTGGTACACGTACGTACAAAAATACTGAACATGAAAAAAATATCCCAAAGCAAAACGACGGTAGATTAGTAGCAAACTTTTAAACAACTGTAAGCTACCGTAATCTCTTCGGTTCATCAAACGTAAACGTCACAACACACAATCAACCAAAGCGAGACGGCTAACAATACTTTCACTGTCTAATTAAATATAAACAATAGCAATGAGTCGACGGCGCGGTGTCTAGTTAGGCGAATTCCCAGAACGACACAATAAAGTTAATCGCAAACAATGCACTCGCCAACGGTACAATGCCTATGGGATACATCTAGCGTGCTGTTCATTGTTCCGAACCGCACGGCTCTGTATCACTTAAGCATATTTTTATGATAAAACACTAGTATCTTATTCTTCTCGAAGAAGCTTCACGTTTTTGGATCGTGCATTCTTTTATGGAGCTTTATGTACTTTTTGCAACACAGTTCCAGAGGTTTATAATATACCCATGCACGAAATATCTGATTCTACTACTTTTACAAAAAAAACTACAACATCGATAAGCAGAGTTAGCTCAAAAACTGCAAGTCAGTTGTCACTGAAATTAAAATAGAACCAGACGATAACCACTAGCTTTGGAAAGAAGCTAAAAAGGATCAAACTGGAAAAAAAGCTGGAGAAAAGAAGTACCAAAAACAGTTCACCCAGTAAAAAAATGAGGTAACACAATTAAAAAAAACGCATTGTCTGAATACTTCCTTCTTTTTTTGAAGCCGGTTAACTAAAAAGATAACTTGTACGTAACTACGTACTGCTGTGCAGCTACTAGCCACCTGCTTTATTAACAAGTCTATTAACCCGAAAACAAACAGTCATCGTGAGAACGAAAAATAAATAAACGAATTTTTACGGCGAAGTTCTGTCGACCGCCAGCCCTGTAATTGCTCAGCGATGCGCCATCGCGCCAGCCCTGGCCGCGTACACCGAGCCTGTAATTACTATGTATAATTGCTACGCGTGTACCCCGTCATCGAAGGCGTCAATTAGGGTTCCCCAGACAAACCACTACATCAGAACTACAACTACCACACAAACATACGTAGTAATCTTTCACTTCTGAATTTGAAGGGTGTTATTGAGTTACCAGGACTTTGATTATGCTTACCAGACATAGACTACGAAAATAGTGACTAGCTGCTAGCCTTTAAAGGACTAACGCAAAAGTATGATAATTAACGAAAATTCTACTAATATTACTTTGCAGTAATATAGCTTGGTCATAATATAACTATAATTACTGTAAATCGGAACAAACAGTCTTCTAAGAGCTATTTTCCAATAAAGGACTGGTTCCCCGAAGCGAAGCACGGGCGGGTTTACTATGTACTTTTTCTTATATTGCTGACGCTCCATCTCCAGTATAAAGAATAATAAATAATCTGAAGCTAAAACTTTAAGTTACCAGTTCAATTTATTTTCATCTCAAAATACATCTGTATTTTATGTAATCCAGTGACGTATTAACGCCTACTACAGTTAATAAACTATCAAAATAAACCATCTCACATCTCGCTATCAGCATGACCTCACTGAGTGACGTTGATAAGGACTCGTCTCCCTGATAACTATTACCGAAACAAAACATTTCAGACTTCAGAGACGATTTTAGAAGGAGAGAGGAAGAACGATGACTTATCGTACCCTCCGCCTCCGACGCACGGAAACACAGCACTGAAGAATTTATGGGTTTTTCCCGTTGGCTCCCATTCCCATTCTCACCCGTCCCACTATACCCCGAATTCCGATTTTACTGATAACGTCAAATAAAATTAAACATTGCTTAAAAGTACAGTTATAAGAAAAAGTCTTAAATTTAAAATTTAACCATGCCGACTTGATTGGATAACTTGAATTGCCCTTCTAAGTAGGTAACCTGGGTTTGGTCTGGTTCGTGATCTGGGTGTTATATTGCCCATGGAAGCAATGAGACGGAATCCTAGACTAAAATAAAAGTAGTTAACAATAAGGTCATTAAATTTAGTAAACAAATAAGTGGTATAAAAACATGTAATAAAAAATTAAATGGAAAATCAGTCTTAGTTTCATATAGGTACCTTCTTAATAATTTGCTAAATTAACAACAATAAAGTAATTAAGTCACAGACAAATGGGCAAAAATTCTTAAAGATCATTAATTGTTTTAGGTTCTTTTGCGTTATAAAGAAAGTATTATTAGTATTGATGTTTTTTCCCGAGAACTACGAGTTTAAGTGACATTGTGGATAAAAAAAAATAATTTTTGCTTACACACGTTGTGGGCCCTTGTAGCCCGGGGACTCCGTATCATTGATACGGCTGATACGACGGTAGCTACTGCCCTGCTAAAAACATTATTTTACTTTAAAGATCTTTTTCTATCGACTGTACATGTTGAAAAAAGAAGGCAAAAGTACTCACAAACTATAAATCAAATTAATCGTTTTCGGGGTCTAGTGGGACGGGTGAGAACGGGAATGGGAGCCAACGGGAAAAACCCGAATTTATTGCCACTATATTTGAGTCCCCGAAAATATGGAATTGCCACTCCTCGTCCACGCTACCAACAAATCTATTGCTTAGCTTGTTGTTTTTTTTCCTATAACCAACTATGTATGAATTTTATTACTCACATAATTATAGGTTACTCTTTTATAACGATGTTCGGCTTGGCTATAAAACTTCAAGGTTACGAGGTTGAAGGTATGTTGAAACCTACAAAATTCCCAAAAACACATCATAGAAATATTGTAAGTTTACTTTTATTCCATACAGCTGAAAAATCTGTTGTTAGGTTAGGTTAAATTGGCAATCAGATCCAGATTCAATTACCAAAACCAAAGGTAACCTGTATTCTTTGTGTTTTGAATAATTTTGACCGCCTGGCATAAACGGGGAGGCTAATCTCTGGACAAAAGAGATCATAGGGCAAAATATGCTACTTATTATTCCGAAATCACTCGGAATCCGGATTTACGCTGAAAAATTGACTACGCGAAGTCGCAGGCACAGCTAGTTATGTATAATATTGTATAACAATAAAATCGATACTTCACAGCAAATCTCCATCACTGCCAGCAAATCGTTACACCTCAAACGCTCATTAGTTTGAAACCCATACCACTAAGCTTTATTTTCTTCCATACAAACATGACATCAAAACCTCTAACATTTGTATAACCCCACCAGCCGTGGAATAATTGAAACTTACTAATCATTTATGGGACCTACACTTGTCTCCTTCCAACACGTAGGTGCGTCCCACTCGCACGCACAGGCACACAAGACATTCAAATTGGTGAATCAATGGTGATTGACAACCATGGCTGCGGGTCAACGGCCTGAGCTTTGACGCGGTGAACCGATGACGCAAGATTTATGGTTTTGTCATGGCTAGGGTTGCCAACTTTTAGTACATGTTGTTTCTGGGATTAAACGTTATAATGCTAATGGCTATAAGAATCGATATTCTATTGTTCTAAAGTTAGTAATGGATTTTTTACATTTAAATCTTAAAATTTTGAAGAAAGAATATGTTGGTGATGCCCGGATATCCGGTATTTTCGTACAATGTTTCTTCTGGAGTTCACTAGACCACGGCCACGGAATTATCGCAATACAAAATAACGCAAAAAAGTGACGTTAGTTTACAGTGTAAGGCTTACATAAAATATCAGTAGATATAAAGCCGCGAATTTTTTGGTACCTACGACATGGTTTCTGTACACTTTCTATTTTGAGTAAACAAATAACATAATAAATAACGCCACCACACACTCATATAAACTAGACGTTAGGATTCCCTGAGTCGTGGGTGCCATGGACATTACACAAAACAAAATTAAAATTTTCCGTAACCATAATCTATACTAATATTATAAAGCTGAAGAGTTTGTTTGTTTGTTTGTTTGTTTGGTTGAACGAACTAATCTCAGGAACTACTGTACGGCTATTCTGTAAGAAACAAATTCGATATCGAAGCTCACTCAGACGAGTTGTGTCACTTCGATTGCGAGTTTGATTGGCGCTGCGGTCCGGTTATAATTTTAACAGAACGCAATGCACGTCAAACGTCAAAATCTCAATGCGGATTCAGCTATCGAGATGTCAAAGATATCCTTACAGAATAGCCTAGCTGGTTCGAATTGAAATTTTTTTTTTGTGTTGAATAGACCTTTTATCGAGGAAGGCTTTAGGCTATATAACATCACGCTGTAACAATTAGGAGCGAAGAAATAATGGAAAATGTGGAAAAAACGGGGAAAATTATTCATTCTCGAGGGTTTTCGTTGCATGCGTTGCGAAAACGATTCAAGATACCAAAAATATATGTATGAAAGAATTATTCCTCTTGAAATGATCTAAAAAAATGTCCACGACAGTATATGTCTATCTTTTAAGATTAACACACTAGAACCGTTTTTATGGTAATCAAATTTGGTCGAACCCACTGCCATACCAAACTTGCCGCGTTTCCAAGTTTAATCTGAATTAATCTTGCTGTGATCCTTTGCTACTTTGCTATTATTTTGTCGTAAGCTTTATTTCTAAGTTTAGTTTAATTTAACCTGAATTAATTTTGGTGATAGTTTATTATCTTCCCGAAATTCCTACGGGAGCGGGACCTACGCGGTTGATACTTACGGGTCCCGAAGCGAAGCGAGGGCGGTTCGCTAGTTTAGTATACATGTACAACCCTGTTTACAAGTCGTACCTAGTACAAAGTACAAGTTCGATGTGGCTTGATATATTTTTTATTTCAACAAACTTTAAATTAGGAAGATAATATTATTATTATAAGACAACAAACTTAACTCGACAGCACTTATCTAAATATGTACTCCGATAAGAAAGACAATAAGTCAATCTACTATGTATGCAGCTTTTTTAATGTACAAAAATCGACTCTAGTGCCGTAAAATAAAACTCAAAATTTCTTAAAACCTTTAATTACGATGAGATCCTATATACCGTTAATTTTCATACTTATTTTAAATTATGATTTTATGATGTCCATAATAATTATAAATTAAAGTTATTAAACATTTTTTCGCGCAATGCACTTACGATTAATTACTGTTAATACTTAAATCATTTGCAAGCTTCTACACTTGCCAAATGTGGGCGATAGTTGATACTATAGATTATTGTAAAATTAAGTATCCTTAATTTTCCAAAAATGCCTATTATTTTGTGTTAGTTACTTTATTTTAATATGTTCAGATGTTCAGATTTGAATGTTGATATTTGTTTTACACTACTCTGTGCTTAAAGGTCTATGTGCAGGAAAATATATAATCTGTAATTCTGTATTCCAAAACAGAGACAAATGTCAAAAAGCGATTATTAGTTGAATTTAAAATCCAAAAATATTTAATGTTAGTTTTATAATTATTACTTCAATAATTATGAAAGTTAATTAGATTATTATTGTGTAATTTTAAAGACTAAACAAAAAGAAAATATATTTATTGTTGATGCGGAAGTCCGGTAGTAATAAGTTAAATATTTTTGTGTAAAGTTCCGGCACAAGTTCCGGAGTATGTGATAAAACTGTAAAATTGTTATAAATTTGGGTTGGTAAAGAGTCCCGGAAGTGCTTGTACCGGGTCTAACTTCATGTTTCCGTTTATAAGGATATAAATAAACTCTCGAAGGATGTAGAAGCTCATTCTTGGAACAACTGCAAACTGAAGTTTTAATCTACTACCTCAAACTGATCTCACATCAGAAGCGGCACTGGTGATAGACAAGATGGCTAACAGCGCTGAACAAACCAGTAATGATACCCACGTTGCCCAGAAGACAAAACGCTCGAAACATCGTCATCGGCGTCATCGCTCAAACAGCAGCAGCAGTGATGACGATTCTGTATCAACGGTTAAAGAAGTGCGACAACGGCTTTCGAGAAACCACAAACGACGTCATCATCGCAGTACCAGTGGGAGGAACAGCCCTTCAAGACCACTGGAATGTAGACGATCCAGGAAGAGAAAGCGCAGCTCCCATAAGTACCGTCGTACCAGAACTACGCAGCCTCGTACTTCATCTAAAAAGGCGAGTATATATGCATATAATTATTATTTTTTTCTCTCTCCTTTATTCTCTAAATTCTCTTGTAAAGCCAGCCCGTATTGGTATTACTTTAGTAATCATTTTTTTTTTAATGTGGAATATAGGTAGATCTAAGAACTAAGTTGTTGATACTCCATATTCCTGTCTGAATAGGTAAATCAAACATCTAAAATCAAATTAAAATATGCAAATATTATTTTAGATACTTAACAAATTAATATTATTAATTTGTTATTACTAACTACGCTGGTTATTACCACAGTGAATATATAAATTAACAAATTTATATTCAAAAATTATAAGAAACTTAAATGGTGAAGTAAGTAACAAAACTAGATTGGTTTTGATAAAGATGGAAGACATATTGTTGTTTAGTAAATTCAAATTCTCTCTTGAACCTACTTATTTAAAATCCCAGCATTAGTTATTTACTATGTATTTCTGTTTATATAATCTATATTTTGAAGCTTGTTTAATATTTTGATTGGGTATTTAATATTATTATATATTGTGTATATATACAATACCTATATATGGTTTGTAAGTTAACCTTAAATAATATATTATGTTATTTAGTTAAATTAATAGTGAAATACTAATTGTGAAGTTTTCTATTCTTAACTCTTCTACTGTTCTTTTATTGATCTAATCTGTATTAAGGGTTGTGCAGCATTTGAAATATTTAAATAATTCTAGAAGAATCCCTAATGTTAATTTCTTTATGTGAATAAAAATAAATAATAAAGAAATAGAGAAATAGTAATGATAAAAACAGTGTAAATTTTTGTTAAAAAAAAGTCATTCCAGGCTAGTGATTGGTTTTAGTACACTTCCTCATCTATGGTAAAAACAATTTCAGGGGAATGGATCATCAAATAAAGACAGAGGAACAGCTGAAACTGCACCAATTTTATGTCAAAGCTCTCCGGAGGCAGAAAGAAGTGTCCTGAGTCAGTTGCCACCGAGTCCTTCGATACACCAAGCATCGGGTTATCCGCAGCAGAGACATGTTGATTCTTACACACAGCAGGTACCCGAGATGGACCAACAACTCCGTGGCGGTGAAGTTAATTCAAATTCTAATTTAATGGTAACTGCTAATGAATTGACAAAGTTGTTACAAAGTTTAGTACAACCTAATTCAATGACTTTTGATAAAAATATGATTCCAGTTTTTGATCCAATACAAAGAAATCAGCGAATAGAACATTGGATCAGTAAAGTAAATGAATGTGCAAAAATTTATAATTGGACTGATGAACAGATTACACATTATGCTTTACCAAAATTATCCGGGTATGCTAGACTCTGGTACGAGAGTTTACAAACAATACTTTTAACATGGACTGAATGGCAAGATCGTCTCATAAAAGCTTTTCCATCCGAAACTAATTATGGAGCTTTATTAACCGAAATGTTAGATAGGAGAATGAAAGTAGGAGAATCTATCGATGAATATTATTATAATAAAATGATCTTGTTGAATGCCGGTGGGATTATAGGAAAAAAGGCAGTAGATTGTATAATTTATGGGATAGATGATAGGATGCTTAAGGCGAGTGCATCCTCTGCCAGGATATTGGATCCAGAGGATTTATTAAAATTCTTAAAGGATCAAAGTAGGGAAGTAGGTTTTAGGACATTTAAACGATTACCCAATTCAAATGCACCTAGTGAATTTATTTGTTTTAAATGTCATAAGACTGGACATAAAAGTAGTCAATGTCGTTTAAACGATTTGATGTGTTTCAATTGTAAAGAAAAGGGTCATATAACTTCTAAATGTCCTAAACCATTATTAAAGTGTGAAAAATGTAAATTTTTTGGTCACAAATCTGTTGACTGTAATAAATCCGCAAATCAAACTAATATAAGAATTCTTGAGTAAACGATGTTGACCCAAACATGTACAACACACTAAAAATATCATAAGCAAGCTCGAATTAATAATGATTTAAAATTAATACCACTGTGTACTTAGATTTTGGTAGTGATTGCACATTAATCAGTCAGGAAATAGCAGATAAATTTTCACTTCCAATCATTCAAAAAGAAATTTCTAACAACGTGGCTTTGGAAATGGTTTTTCCAAACCATTAGGAATTACTGAGATAGAGCTATGCATTGGGGAGGTGACCTCAAGAATTAATGCTTACATTGTTGAACCAAAACTGCTTCCAGAACCTTTACTGGTAGGTCAAGATTTCACTGAGCAGGGCAATGTTTTAGTGATTAAAACCCGGGATGCTTTGCAAATTCTGAGTCCAGATAATTTCATTAACACAGAATTAAAAGCAGACACTAATAAAAAAAAAATATAGTTTTAAGGATGAAGACTGATGTTAAAATAAATGATATGGAATTAGTTGAATGCATAGACCAGGATGATTCTGATTTTGATGTTTTTATTGAAGATTCGTATCGAAAATTTAACAATATTGTCATGGGGGGGTGTTTATAATGTTAAAAAGGGAAACTGTAAAATCGCCATTTGGAATAAGACAAAAGACGCTTTGTTTCTTAACAAAGGTGCTATATTGTTACGTGGTAAATTAGTAATAGATACGGATCAAGATTATAGTTTACAATGTCGTAAAATCGCAAATATAGCTGATTTAATACCCATAACCAGGGATCAAATAAAAATCAATTCTAATTTATCCGATAGGCAGATTGAAACCGTTGTCGAAATTATTAAATAAATATAGAAACTGCTTTGCACAAAATTTGTCTGAATTTGGATGTATTCAGTCTACGGAAATGTTCATAGAAGTAGAGGACAAAATACCTGTGGTGTATAGACCTTATAGGTTAAGTTTTGCAGAAAGACAAGTGGTTAGGGATATTGTCCGAGAGTTAATAAATAATGATATTGCTGAAGAATCTAACTCATCTTACGCCAGTCCAGTCATACTTGTTCCTAAGAAAACTGGTGGATGTCGCATTTGTATAGATTATAGAGCTTTAAATCGGAAAACAAAGAAGGACCATTTTTCAATGTCTAGAATTGACGATCAACTTGATATGTTAAACAGTAATAGATTTTATACGAGTCTTGATCTAGCGAGTGCTTATTACCAAATACCAATAAACGAAAACAGTCGACATTTCACCGCATTCATTACTCCAGATGGACTCTTATTGGAGTAAAATTTAGTTTGGTAACAGACTGTAGTGCTTTGAGAGCTACCTTCACCAAACGAGACTTAATACCATGAATTGCTCGATGGTGGATAGCTCTTCAAGAATTTAATTTCGAGATACAATATAAATCTGGATATGCAAGGTCACGTGTAGATGCCTTAAGTAGGAATCCACAACCGTGCCCCTCGGATGCCAGTGAGGATCCCTTACCGAATGTTCTAAAAATATCGCAAGAAGATTGGCTGACCAGTCTTCAGCAAAATAATAATGAAAGCAGACGCATAATGAATATATTGGATACTAAAGATTTCTCAGATATTAAAAAAAAAAAAAAAATAACAAATTATTTCGTAAAATAGGAGATTAAATTAAATGGGTTGTACCAAAAGTGCCGAATTTCAGTTATGTAAATTAAATCATGATGACATAGGACACTTTGGTACAAAAAAAAAAAAAAAAAAAAAAAAAAACAAAACAAAGATAGATAAAATAAGTAAAGACTTTTGGTTTCCCAAAATGAAGAAATTTATTAAAAAAAAATACGTTGACTCGAATGCGCATTTAGTAAGGAACCAATCGGTCCAAAGGAAGGATTCACAAGGTTGATAGACCATTTGACACCATTCATATTGACCATCTAGGTCCTTTGGTCAAAGTAGTAAGGGAAATTGTTATCTGTTAGTTGTTGTAGATGGATTTACAAAATTTTGCTTACTCAGACCATGAAAGAACCTTAAATCAAAATTTAGGATAAGTGCGTTAGAAGATATATTTTCAATATTTGGTATTCAAATTGTAAGCAAGGGAGACAACAACTTTAAGGACATTTTAAAAGAGACCCGTAAGATAGGCTTTTTAGAGAACATAAGAAATCAAGTAAATGAACACATAAAAAAAAGAGGACCAGTGTATGCAGAAAAGCGGTATGACAAAAATAAAATTAAAACTAGGATCTATCGGTTGGGTGACTTGGTTAAATATTGAAGCCAATATCTAATAATGATGGTAAGAGCAAAAAGTTGCTATCAAAATTTTCAGGCTCTTATAAAATTACAAAAGTATTGGATAATGACAGATATGAGGTTTCTAGTATACCTGGAACAAAAATAACAAGTAGAGATTATTGTAATATATGGGCAGCAGATCGTATAAAACCATGGATTACAATTTGTAACAGTACTTTTGATTTCTTGTTGGGTCGAGAACAGATTTTTGTGAAATAGATAACAGAATGGCCTATTGTTGATTAACCTTTGAGTACATTTTTTTTGTAAAACATTGTTCATAAATTATTAGAGTAATTTGGAAAACATATTATGGACAGATTCAATGCTTTATTATTATTGAGTAATTTGGAAAACATATTATGGACAGATTGAATAGTTTATTATTATTGAGTAATTTGGAAAACATTGTTGACATATCTGATGAGCGATTTATATTGAGTTAAAAGAAAAGAGAAGGACACAACCTTTGAGTACATTTTTTTTGTAAAACATTGTTCATAAATTATTAGAGTAATTTGGAAAACATATTATGGACAGATTCAATGCTTTATTATTATTGAGTAATTTGGAAAACATATTATGGACAGATTGAATAGTTTATTATTATTGAGTAATTTGGAAAACATTGTTGACATATCTGATGAGCGATTTATATTGAGTTAAAAGAAAAGAGAAGGACACAACAACAAACCTATCGTTGACAGATCCGGTGGTTTAGTTGGTTGCAAAACTTACCGTTGATAGATCCGGTGGTTTAGTTAAGTTGATTGTAAAACCTACCGTTGATAGATCCGGTGGTTAAGATGACTGTAAAACCTACCGTTGACAGATCCGGTGGTTTAGTTGATTGTAAAACCTATCGTTGACAGATCCGGTGGTTTAGTTAAGTTGATTGTAAAACCTATTGTTGACAAACCTACCGTTGATAGATCCGGTGGTTTAGTTAAGTTGATTGTAAAACCTACCGTTGATAGATCCGGTGGTTAAGATGATTGTAAAACCTACCGTTGACAGATCCGGTGGTTTAGTTGATTGTAAAACCTATCGTTGACAGATCCGGTGGTTTAGTTAAGTTGATTGTAAAACCTATTGTTGACAAATCTACCGTTGATAGATCCGGTGATTTAGTTAAGTTGATTGTAAAACCTATCGTTGACAGATCCGGTGGTTTAGTTAAGTAGATTGTAAAACCTATCGTTGACAGATCCGGTGGTTTAATTAAGTTGATTATAAAACCTACCGTTGATAGATCCGGTGGTTTAGTTAAATTGGTTGTAAAACTTATCATTGACAGATCTACTAATCCAGACTTATCCTTGATAGATCCGATGGTCTATAGATTAATAATGGTTATATTTGATAATCTTAATTATAGGTATATGAGTGTGTAATTATAAATTGACATGTAGAATAGTATTAAATAGTTACCTATATCAATTTTAACCAAGTTTGAGGACAAACTTATTATCAGGAAAGGCCGAGTGGTAACTTTATTTTAGTATATTCATATTGTAATGTAGGTAGTGTTAGTTACTACACTACTCTGTGATTACAGATCTGTGTGCAGGAACATAATGGATATTTATATCTGTATAGATACTTATATCTTGTTTTGAAATATTAGCATTTGCATAAGCTTATTTTTATTAACTGTTATGTTCCTAATTATAAGTACTTAGTTAATCAAGATATTTAATATGTGAAATATGTTAGATGGTTATTTAATTTCATTCAAGTTTGAGGACAAACTTATTGTCAGGAAAGGCCGAATGTTAGTTACTTTATTTTAATATGTTCAGATGTTCAGATTTGAATGTTGATATTTGTTTTACACTACTCTGTGCTTAAAGGTCTATGTGCAGGAAAATATATAATCTGTAATTCTGTATTCCAAAACAGAGACAAATGTCAAAAAGCGATTATTAGTTGAATTTAAAATCCAAAAATATTTAATGTTAGTTTTATAATTATTACTTCAATAATTATGAAAGTTAATTAGATTATTATTGTGTAATTTTAAAGACTAAACAAAAAGAAAATATATTTATTGTTGATGCGGAAGTCCGGTAGTAATAAGTTAAATATTTTTGTGTAAAGTTCCGGCACAAGTTCCGGAGTATGTGATAAAACTGTAAAATTGTTATAAATTTGGGTTGGTAAAGAGTCCCGGAAGTGCTTGTACCGGGTCTAACTTCATGTTTCCGTTTATAAGGATATAAATAAACTCTCGAAGGATGTAGAAGCTCATTCTTGGAACAACTGCAAACTGGTTTTAATCTACTACCTCAAACTGATCTCACATTTGTAACGTTCTATGTATTACGCGGTAAGAAATGCACATCGACCCAGAGTCCGGGCTAAGGACTCCTACAATTAATTGAATACTAATAATTGACCAACCGAGTATCTAAGTTCTTACGCTACCCTTCAATAACTATTTCTGTGGCATGGCTATGATGCATGCATGCACTTTGCGCATACATTATTCATTGTCTGTATCAAACGCTTTGTTGTCTACTACCATAGATTCGTTATCAATCCAATGTTGTAGGGTTTTTAGAAGTAAACCAATGGGAACTAGTAGTCAGTTTCATATTATAAGTGCTTAGATCGCTAGTGAACTAACTTGAGATAACAATTCCTTTATCATCACTAGGCGTAAGTATGAATATAAAGACAAATTGCCTCATTCACATTTCCGGTCAATTTATGGTACAAATTATTTTAGAAGAGGAGCCATAATATAATCAATGACTATGAGAACAATATTGAACAAGTGGTACCTACCACCTACACATTGCCCATAATGTCTTCCGTGGTTAAGAACGATGTACCTAAACCCCGGAAGCCACCATCGATTCAACAACCAACTCGGTGTAATCAAGATGACGACCGAATTGTACTTCCGTTACACCAAAAATAAAGTCGCTTATAAGCTTGTAGTCGGAAACCCGACACCGCTGACGAAACCTTAGCGGATCACCCTACGAGCAACGGTACCTAATGTTTTGGTAGTAAACAGGAATACTCATTTTAGACCCAACGATGAACGAGAAAGGAAAACTAAATAATTAAGAGTTTTTTTGTGCTCAGACTAATGAACTAGAAGACGAATCGGTCGAGAACGATAAGTAGTCTAAAACACTGGACACTCCATTACCCGGCCGTTCAACAAGTGGTAGATAATACGGACATAATTTAATAACTGTAGATTGAAAATTTAAAATCCGCAGATATTTTAAATAGCCCCATCATCTAGCCCATCTAGTATACATTAAAATCGGCAAATCCGTAATACGGTGCCACGAGACAGACACAGAGAGACAGGTAAAATTTATAACACCCCTCTTTTGCGTCAGGTGTTATAAAAAGAGGTTCTGGACTGAAACCATCCAGGAGACCGTCATTCAAACATTAGAAACACATTTATTGACTACACACCACATTAGCACGCATCTCTAATCTCCAAATCATGGAAGACGCCTAGAGAGCCATCATTAACACTACCATATACAATATCAACAAATCTTTATTAACACCTGAGATGTGACGTCAGCTACGAACGTAACTGGCGCGTGGTGTCACCACATTCCCGACCCCAATCCCCGAAGCCCCTGAGCGAGACGCGGGCGGCGCTGCGCGTAATCCGAGTACTGCGCCGATTTCATGGATGTACTGGTTTCCGTTTGATAACGACAATGTATTTTTATCAGGGTTCGAAAATATCCGATATTTATATTAAATATCAAAATATCGGATATTTTTGATATATATCGGATACATATCAAAATTTTGATATATATCCGATATTTTGTATGAAAGCCATATTACAATTTACTTTTACTTTTTACTGAGTGTACCGATTTTGATGATTCTTCTTTTATTCGAAAGATAATACTTGTTGTGTAATGCCGTTTCAATTTGAGCAACATCTGACGAGTAGTTTTTAGTAATCTCTACTCGTCGATTTTGATTTATGAGGTAACAACCATAATTAAATAGACATTAAGTATTACGGATAATATAGTCATCAAAATCAGACCATTCAGTAACATTTTACGAGGTAGCAACCATAAATAAACTTTACTAAGGATAATTCAGAAACTATTCCTCAGATGTCGCTCAGGGACCACCCAAAAAGTACCAGCTATCAAATAAAAAAAATTTAAACAATAAAAGATTATGAGATAACAACCATAAATACACACCATTAGACGTACCTACACATTATTAAAGATAATTTAAAAACCACTCGTCAAATTTCGCTCAAATTTAATTGGGACCACACGAAAAGCACCAGTTTTCAAGTAAAAAGAATCAATCAACATAACTTTTTACAAAAAAAAGAACAGACTTCCAAGTCGAGATAACTCAGAAACTCAGAACTCGAACAAGAAAAGAATCATGAAAATCGGAACACCCAGTCAAATGCAGTACTCGAAAATATTCGATATAACTTCAGCCAGCGGTTTCACCCGCGTCCCGTGAGAACTACTTCGCGTACTTCAGATAAAAAGCAGTCTTCCTCGATATAGTCTTCCTCGATAAATGAGCTATCTAACACTGAAAGAACTTTTCAAATTGGACCAGTAGTTCCTGAGATTAACGCCTTCAAACAAACTCTTCAGTTTTTTTACACTGGGCTACATTATCGCAGTTTTAATAAGGATCCCGTTTTTTTTAAATATATTATAGCCTATGTCACCCGGGAATAGTGTAGCTTTACAACAGTGATAGAATTTTTCAAATCGGTTCAGTAGTTTCGGAGGCAAACAAAGAAACAAACAATCAAATTTTTCCTCTGTATAATATTAGTATAGAAATATAGATACATATATTATAAATATCAAAATATCGGATATTTTTGATATAATATTATATAATATTCGATATCATATCAAAATTGGGTTATAGAGTTATGACTACATTTCAAAACTTTATATTAAAGATTCATTGACGAAACTTTATATTAAGATTGTTGACGGTTGATTGGATTGACTGACTTACTGGATTCCGAGGTATCAAGCTTACTGCACTTCACTATTAAGTACTAAAGGATTATAGGACTTCACTATTACCTATTATGGGAGTATGTTTCAACTCTACTACAAATCTACAATGCCATGTACACTTGAGAAGTAGAAATACAGTAACAAAAGCCAAAAATTACATAATATTATAAAATTTTGTAAACCAATTTTGTATTGATATATATCACCAAAAATCACTTGATATATATCGGATATATATCAGATATATATCGTGATATATATCATTGATATATATCCTTCGAACCCTGATTTTTATCATGACAATTAATGTGTAAACCATCTTACTTTGATACGATAAACCACAAAAATGCTAACAGGCTATTTATATATTTAATTAAAATGATTTTATCATCAAGCGGGCTACCATTATGAGGAAGAATGTGTTAAATATTAATAAACTGTAGGAATATCATCATCATCGCAACCCATAACTGTCCCACTGCTGCGCACGGGTATCTTCTCAGAATGAGAAGTTGAAGACCATAGCACACAAAGTTGGCCAAGTTCGAATTGTCGGACACCTTTGAGTTTTACGAACTCTGGTATGCAGGTTTGTTCACGATGTTTTGCTAGCGAGTTTTGTTTAGCGAGTGACATTTAAATGCTTAAAACAAATACATAACTCCGAAACTCAGAAGTGCGTGCCCTGGATTTCAATCTCGGACCCTCGAGTAACAGGCCGAATTCTTAACCACTAACTTATCACCATTTTTAATTAAGTACATACACTAATTACGTACCTACTATTAATGTCGTTTAAGATAACACAAAATATGCATGTTATCTTGTATTACTCGTACATATCTTACTTGTCTTGTTAATGTTGTTATCTAATTGACCTGTTCAAAGATTCGACAAATTGTAAACCCACGCTTATGCAAGTGAATAGCCCTGAGAGAATACCGTTAAATAACTGTACGTATGGGTTGTCAAAATGACGTCAACCGAACCACAATGGACCACCCGCGCCCTTGTTTATTAACTGATTACCTTGTTTGATTCTATGACTTCTATGACTTATGATTCTCTACAACTCCTAACATCTTTTACACATTTTGACGGAGTGTGTGCGGACGGAGTCATTTAGGAGTCGGAGTCATAAAATAGGTAAGTATGTATGTTTTTTTATATGATTTGTTTGTGAAGTACCTATAAGTACCTTCATGTATTTTTTGTTTTTTCTAAACCGGATGATATGGTCGCCCAGCGACAAATTCCCTAAAATAAATAAATAAAAAATCTCCAAGCAATTTCACATCAGGTCAAATTCTCAACTCCCCGACTATTTTACACACGATTAAAAACTCTCAAGAACGGAACGTTGTATTAATACAAGGAAATCCCGATCCTATTTGGGGATCAAGTGTTTTGACAGCTCAAGATATGCGAGATTAGGAGGCGGCAGTGACGAGAGACAAATGGAAGCTGATCTGTCGTTATGAGTGATCGATTTGACGATTTGTAGGACAAGGTGATGTATGCCATTAGTGTCAGACTTTATCATTTTCAATCTGGAGTAAATGTAAATACATATTTATTATCATTATTCATTGAAATATGACTAGTCCTAGAATCTAGGGTGGACCTTATACTCGTAGATTAAATGTCTTAATAATAAACGCTGTTTAAAGTTATTCTATGAATTATTTGTCCCTGTCATTTATGATTCTCTGAAGTCAAAGGTAAGAAAAAGACAAAACAAATTAAACATTGTACCTATAACTTTATACTGTGTTTATTAGTAAGTAAGGCAGTAAGATTTTAGAACTCCAATGCCGTCGACTTGAAAATAAAACAATATCCAACAGATTGAATACTCAGGTCTTGAAACAATGAACAGAATGAAGGTTGGCCGTGGAGGCGAATTCTTAGAGGCTTATAAAGATTTAATTTGAGTAAAATATACAACGCCTTTCGCCATCGGTGAATCCAACGATCAATATGACCGGTTTTCTTTGAGCATATTTTATTTATATGAGTAGAAAAATAATCGCACTCTCCATAAACTGGTCAAACGCAGCGCTAGTAATAGCATTTAACCTTTCCACATGTCCATCTTACGCGTTGTAAGATACACACCGGTTTAAGACAAGAGGTCAAATCCAGTCGAAGAGCCATGATTATACCGTTTGAACATGGTCCATTTGAACATCATAAACGCACCACATCTCTCAGCGGGCCATGCTTAGATTGCTCAGCAGTCCGCTATTATGCGATCAAGCCCAAGTACCCAACAAAAGCGTAATAACTATTATTATATTTAGCGCTCACGCAACATCCCGCCGCAAATGGATTTTTAAGCATTATCCCTCGACCGTTGCTAAACAGCAATGAATGGTCTAGTTACATGTGTGACGTAACGCGCATTATCTAAACTAAACGACCCTGATAGTAGCCGGCGCGGACGACGCGACGCCGTCGCCTCTCGTCGTATCACGTGACACTAGATGGTTCTTCTTCATTGAGAGCTCGGAGAATGCAGCACAGCATCACATCAATTACAAATTCAGTCAAGATGTCAGTTAAAATAACGTAGTAACTCACTAACAAAACCTGTCCCTGTCCTAACAAACTAACGACTAACGACCTAAGAAAACAGCATAATATATTCTAAATGACTCTTAAGTAACACCCCGATCCCATTTCAAGTCAAGTCTAATTTTTTGTTGGCCACAGTTGCCATGAGCGGCAGCGGAAGAGTGGTGTTGCACGCTCGTTTGCTATCTTAACTCCATAAAGAAAAATGTGATTGTAAGAGAGAACTCAGTTTAATCGAGTCAGCGGTTCTCAAGCGGCACGCGACGTGTCTCTAGCTCGAGGTCTCGAGGGGACGCCCGGCCGCGGTACAACACACACGTATTGTCACGATAACCCTTGACATGCTCTTATATTGTCCGATCTATAATGACTGGTGAATGATGAGCGGTTAAATCAATGTCTTTCATTACGAACAAAAAAATTAAGCAAAACCTTCGCGATGTTTTTAAACGGTCATTCTTACATAAAAGTAGCAAACACTTTATGAACAGTAGCAATAAATAATAAATTAGCGCGTACGTAATATTATTATGTTAAGTAATATTCTAACGCAATCATAATTATAGAAATTTCCGCACACAAATAATGAAATACCTGCCATTCGCACAAAATGAAATAAACGTAATATAAATTGTGCCAAGTGTTTATTTTTAATTTCTTCATACACCAACATTGCTATACGCCTTAGATATTACCATATATTCTACTACTGAAAGATTTGTTATGAAAAACACCACAACATTTTATATCGGTGTGGGTACCTACTAACAAAAGTTAAATATAGAAGAAGAAACAAGAAAAATGATAACCGACCATTAAAATTCTGACACGTCAACCTCTAACAGCCTTCTTAGACATTAAATTTGTCGTAGATTCAACGGCTCATAACGATGATAAATTAGCTGCTCGAACAATGTTTTGTTTAGAATTTCGAATAAAAAAATACACAAAACCGTAGACGGTCCCGAAATAGACGAAGCGCGTGCGCGGAATGCGCTTCCGCCCGTTCCAATTTTAAATTCACCAACTTTTTACTTTTTGTTCGTAAAAGGAGAGGAGTGCTGCAATGACTTTCTGGTTCGCGGTCGTTGAATGCAAAATTTTAAATTTATTATTGAGGCCAGAAAAATCAATATTTTCTGAATTAAGTACAACTAATGGAAAATCTGACACGTTGAAAAGAGCAAAAAATCAATAATTTCGTTATTGTGATTAGTTTGACAAACGTTGTCCACTATTCAAAGGAAAATAAAGTAGACGCAATGAACGTTGTTAAATTTTAAACTATCGAAAATGCTACTGGCTGGTAACTGGTAAGATACCAGCTTGTTAATTTTAAAAGCTACACTGCATACTAATTGTATGGCATATTAATCGCCCCATCAAGACAATTGTTTTTATCCTATAAAACGGATTTGATTAATCTTCGAAGAGAACGCCTAGGTAGGTATTATTTCAAATTGCGTTATTTTTTCGCACGTTCCGTTTCACGCGTGATTGTGAAGAAGAGAAAAGTGTGCGAGTCTGTTAATTATGTGTGCAATTGTTATTTTCGACTCGGTTATCTATAGCTTAAGTCTTTAAGACTTTAAAATAGACAGTTCCGTTGAATTTTTGGGGCCGGACCCATAAGGTCCCGTGCTCCAACTGATGGCGTTAATACAGTGAAACAGTAAATTGTTTTCCTTAAATGATTCAAAAGATCTAAACAATTATAATAGGCTAGCTAATGTGGTGCACAGAACGGAGTTTAAGTATTATTTACCAACCTTCTTGGTGCACAATTTTTAATTAAAAATAAATTCAACGCGTCTGCTTTCTGCTTTTCAACTTTTATTTCTTTAAATCGCTGACAAAAAGAGACACACAGAGGTTACATTTAGCCATAGCTACACGGGACCTTATAAGGTCCCGTGCTCCACCCAGGTGGAGAACCTAGGTGGAGCACGGGTCCGGCCCCGAATTTTTATGTTAATTAATCAGTAAAAATAACAAAATATACGCTATTGTAGGCAAAACGTGAATGTGTACGTCGCAAACAAGGTGATGTTAAAATATGCTTTAAATCCATGCTTGCGTCATAAGTCTTTCTTCATTTTGCACAAAATCATGCATGTTCCATACGCTCACAAACAAAACACTTCAAATGATAACATATTTCTATGATATTTTTTTCCTTATACACATTGGACCTATAATTAGAACATTGAGCACGATTCTTCAATCATCACTCATTAACTCATCACTATTCGGTTCAGCATCGACAACAACCGAAAATATTTTAAAGGTCATCTTTTAACATGCATCGCTTTCTAACATATTGTACCGTAATATACATATTTGTCCTTTGATATTATTTGAACATTATTATCCACTATTCATTATAATCATTATTCCACCTACATGAGCTCTACGTCTTCCCTCGTTATTAAAATGGACAACCCGCGGCCTCCAGCCGAGCATTTAATTGACCATTCTATAATCCAGCGATCAATTTGTGTGTACGAATGGATGATAATAAGCGATATGACCTTTGTGACCTTTGTTTGATTCATATTTTTATGACACATCCGAATAATAGTAACTCCCAAAGTCCCAAGGTAAACATTGTCTACATTTTGGCGCAGATTGCAATAAATGCTCTGTGGATTTTAAATTTAAAATAAATAGCTTATTCGTATAATTCCAATTCGTTAGATAGGTACATTATGTAGAAATCGTTGATATAAATGATATAATTGCCGAAAGCTTTTTTTATAATTTAAAACACAACTTTACAAACATGTCGCACAAGTCGCATCGCATTCCCTGCAACTGTAACCACCTACCACTGCACCGCACCGGGAGGGTCAAATTGATCCATTAACCTTTTAACCGCTAGACTTAATATCAGTTGGCGTGCCCCCAGCGCTAAGCACAGTAAAACGAAAAATAAATACCTACAACAAATAGTGATGTTCAATTACATATCGATATGAACTGTATGCCCCCTTCAGACGCGGCAGGGGACTTTGTTTTATAATATGTTATGATTAGCAGATATTTTGGAAACACAATGAAACAAAAAGTGTTTAAAGATCTTAAAAGATTTATTGATTTCCACACATTAAAATTGGTAATAAAAAATTCGAAAAACGAAATATTCTTTCTTTCTATCTCTTTATTCTTTAATGCAGTCTAACGATATAATGACTACAGAATTTCCAACAGCTTAATAAAATCACATATGAATTTTTTTAAATAAAATAACCACACAACTTATTATTATAAAATCAATAATCACAGATACAATTTCTTACTATTATAAAATCAGTCAAATAATCACAGATAGGTACAATTTCTTACTATTATAAAATCAGTAAAACAATAACAGATTCAACTTCTTATTACTTATTATAAAATCAGTCAAATAATTACAGATAGTACAATTTCTTACTATTATAAAATCAGTAAAACAATAACAGATTCAACTTCTTATTACTTATTATAAAATCAGTCAAATAATCACAGATAGGTACAATTTCTTACTATTATAAAATCAGTAAAACAATAACAGATTCAACTTCTTATTACTTATTATAAAATCAGTCAAATAATCACATATAAACAATAAACAAACAAACTTTATACTAATTATAATCAGTCGATCAATTATTTATCTAAAGCACGAATTATGGATGAGACCACACCTACGTAACATTCGATAAACTTCATTTTAAGAAGTTTATCGCCAGGAAAATAACAGTTAGCCAATATTTCTGCAGTTTCTTTGATTGGACTACCAATTCGCGCATATTGTGTACTTTTATCTGTAGTCTTCAATAGAGTTTGTGTTGCTGTAGATCTATAAAGATCTGGCGTACTATCGGAGCTGCGTAACTGTGACTGACCCTCTGGCAAATAGGCAAAGTATTCACTGTCGCATATTGTTGATGGCAAATCAATGTGTTCTTCGTCTTGACTATAGTGACCGGTATCAAAAATTGACTGGCTCTCTTCTAGCTTTCCTTTAAATTAAAAACAAACATAAGATTTTTTTAATAAAATCACAACTTACAATAAATAAAATGCGTTCTGCAGGCCACATACTCTTAGATGCCATTTCGACTCAAGAAAATGAACACACACACGTGTTACGAACACTGATCACTGCCGAATACTGTCAGTCTTGTTTCAAACTTTCAATTCAACTGCGTCTAAGCAACCGCCGACCAATAGCAAAAATAGTGATGTGGAATCAGGGTATCGATTTCTTTGTCGATTTGTGGTATTCAGCCAGACAAGGTTCTACGCAGAGATAAACTTTGCATTTTTTACACATAAATCGAGTCTCAGACCGTTTTTTTTTTGCTGCGCAGATTTTGCAACGCTGACTTTTGCCGTTTGGTATTCTAGTGGGAAAGTGCTCTAAAGTATCGTTATTTAAATATCGGCAAGGGTCAAGAACGCCACGCGAAGTTGACGGTTGAGTTGGAGGACACTGCATGTATTTTTCTATTATTTGCCTGATGAGATTTAATTGAAATTCAGCTAAACTAGATGTTTCCTCATTACTGATAATTTTAAACAAATAGAAAGCATTGAGCAGAAACATATCAATAATGTGGAATCCAAGCTTTTTATGCCATTTCCTTGATTTTCTTATGCAGCCCAATGTGCTAGTCATCATATCAGCGGTGTCGACCGATCCCATATTTGCTGTATAGTCTACCACACACTCTGGTTTCAGTTTGGGTAAGCCAGTTAAGTAGTTCAAACTGTTTGATGGTATTATTTTGTCATCATGTTTTGTAGATAACATTATGATTGGTTTTTTATCTTGCCATTTTAGGGCTAAGAGAGGAGGAGCCATGAAAGCGGTTGTTTGACCACGTTTCAGTTTTTGAAACTTCGGCATACCTTTTCGAGTCGATCTTACGGTGCCACATGCGTATGTGGCCCTTTCTTTCAAATACATGAAAAGTTGAGGACTGGAATACCAGTTATCTACATACAACTCTCGGTTGCAAAAAAAGTAGTCTTTTAAAAGTTCGACAACAACTGATCCACTTACGCCCAAATTTGGTACGGATTCTATTTCTGTTTGTGATCCGCAGTACACTAAAAAATCCACGAGATATCCAGTTTTGACATCACATAAGATAAATAGCTTGATACCAAATCTATTACGCTTTTTGGGTAAATATTGTTTAATAGATAGACGACCTTTAAAAGGCACAATGCTTTCATCAATGCACAACTTTTGACCAGGGATAAATGTATTTTTGAACATTTCACGTGCGTGGTCAACCAACATTTTTATTTTGTGTAATCTCGGTAGACCACTCGTCCTTGCAGGGGCTTCATGAAAGGATAGCATGGCTAGAATTGAGCAATATCTATCCCGAGACATAATATTATGGAACACTGGACTATGCAATAAAGGGTCTGTAGACCAGTGTTCCTCAATTCTTATTCTCTTATTTCTAGTGAAAAGCATCGTCATCGCTAAAAAAATGTAAATATCTTGAATAGTTACGTCTTGCCATCGTTGCATTCTTGAGTATAGTCTTAGATCAGCATGTCTTAAAAAGTGTTGATGATATTTATTAGTAAAATGGACAATTTTTTGCAACAAATCTTTACTACAAAAGTGTTCAAAAAATTGCAATTCCGTGGAAGTGCTGTCAAGTTTTGCAGCAGGCGACAAACCACAAACAAAGTCGTCGAAATCTTCTAAAATTGGGGGAGTAATTTCCGTAGTCCAATGAAAGTCAGCGTCTGCGACATCGCTTCCGGGAATCTGAAATGATGCCATACATTAATTGTAGTGTGGTAAATATGCGACTTAATATTATACAACATACCTAAGCTGCGCCTGCAAAAATGGTTGGGTAATTTGCAACAGTAGGTAAGGGTAAACATACATGGTAAGTTAAATAAATAAAAATAAATTAATAGTTTGAAAAACTGCTGCTTATAATGCAAACAGACACTGGGAAGTGGGTGAAATTTAGCTTACAAGATTCCTTTACCTACATACATACATGGAGGCCAAGCTAATAAAAGCGTTTCACTATTTGCTATTAAGTTCCGGATAACTAATTGGTACTAACTTGTTTTGACAGATAACCTATACCTACAAAAATACCTGTAAACGAACTGCCTCTAAGCGTGCTATAATAATATTAAGTCCCTCACAAAGTTTAAGCCATTTATTTAATACCTACTTACATTTTAGGATATATAAAATAATACCATAAAAATTACCTCTTCATCGATGAAGTTAAACTCTTCGTCCGATACAAATTCTTCATCTTCATCACCTTCCAGTATACGTATTAATTCTTCAGCAGTAGTCATGTTTAATTATATTTATCGACAACACGAACATAATAATAACACGCATAAGCACAACAATAACGGAAAATTCCACAAGGCGGCACTCGTTTATGACGTCAGAAGCGGTCGTCTTTCTCCGACCGTCGCGCTGGGTGTACTAACAACATTCACTTCTAAACATGCAGACTAGGGATGGGAATTGTCAATTCAGTCACTGATATTTTTAAGCTTTATTTATTATAAATAAAATAAAATAAACACAAATAAACATATTTATTTCTGCAGTAACAATTGCTTTATTTATTTTATAATAAATTAGTAAGTATAAACTGAAATAGTTTAATTTATGTGGATTTATCTATCGGTAAATCATCGCGTATGTCCCCTCCTTATCGTCGGATTTTTCCGACAGTGGCGTTAGACATCAATACACTTTTCGAAAAATACTAACAGTAATTTGTTTAACTTTAGACATTATTTTTAAGGTCTTCTAGTTGATAAACTAAAGTGTAAGCAATTGTATATAATTACTTCAACATATATTTACTAAAATATGAACATTATTTTAATATAATACAGCGCTGTCAAACAAAAAGGCAGATTAACCGAGTAGTGGTATTCGGTCGTAAATATCCGACCTTCGCGATAGGAGCCCGAAAATATTTGTCGGATTAATCCGACCTTCGCGGTTAAAGGGTTAATGTCATTGACTTGACCGTAATGCTCTTCATTGTAACAATAAGGAAGCGACACCCACGATATCCATAACATTAACATACATGGGATTATAACACGTTCTATATTATTTACTTTTACTGACCACATCTGCGTTATAACTAACCTATAAATTATACAATACAGTAGCAGATTCATGTAAGCCGACACACACCTGCGTTTACGTAACTTCACAGATGATTCTAGCTCTGATACATTCAAGAAAGATAAAAGACATAAAAATAACAGATGGACTTGTCAGACTACTAGATATTAGGAAGCCATTGAAACCTATCATAGTACCTGAGATAAACTAAGTCTCATTACCGGTAGGTCACACACGCAGGTGCAACGCTCAACAACAGTGGGGCAAAGACAGCACATTTTATTTTCACATCATTACAGCAATCATCATCATCACAATCAACAGCATCATTCAGCTAAGTGTTAATATTCTACCGTTGAATATTTATAGCTTTCGATCTTGTCGAAAAATCCTCTTCATAACTGTTCCAATAAAACTGATTAAAAATAAAGCTGCACATCTGCTATTTTCCAGTCATTAGTTGTATAACAGGGGAATATTATTCAACCACTGATAATTTTAATAAGTTGGTTAATTTAAATAATTTTATTATTATCACTTGTTTGCGTGAAAAAAATCATCGCAAGGAATCCAACACACCAAATCTATGAACCGGACTTGGTACTCGATTCGCACATGACAGTACTAACCT
Source organism: Hesperia comma (assembly GCA_905404135.1). NCBI lineage: Eukaryota > Metazoa > Arthropoda > Insecta > Lepidoptera > Hesperiidae > Hesperia > Hesperia comma. The sequence continues at coordinate 15,467,190 of FR990015.1, read as the reverse complement.
GACCTACTCGTACATACTTAGCGATCTTACCACGCGTGAAGTCTGCCAATCTGCACTTGGTTGCGACGGGTTTTTGTCGTATTTAAGATAGCAAACGAGCATGCAGCACCCTGCCGCTGTCTCTGTAACGAGAGGCAATAATTCTCACATTGACACCCAAATTCAGAAGTGGGATTACGTGAATACGAACTGCGACAAAAACTCCATTTACATTGCGAGACTAGAACGTATCTACCCGCTAAATTTCACATGCGACTTGCATGAAGAAGTACACGTTAAACTAGACAAAAGCCCCAAAAAAACTCACAAAGAACCCGTCTATTCGAAACCTCTCCTCGACAAACTGTCTGTTACATTCGCTCCCCTGGTGAAACCCCGCCCGCGGGCATTGCGCACCATATCGCTAGGCCAAACAAGTGTTCATTTAACTCTCTTTAATAACGCATTGCAGTGAAAAGTAATAACAAGTTTATTAATAAACATTTTATGTCTATTTTTTGGGGTAAAATTTTTTTATGTCGCATTTCTAATAAATCAGTGATTTGATTTGATTAAAAACCTAATAACTACATAGTAACAGTACTGCCCCACTTAACACATCGTAAAAATAACTGTGTGTAACTTAGAAAAATATCGGAAAATTATAACAAAATTATGTAGGTATTATTAATCAAACTAATTCACTTCAATTGATACTATCCACCTTACCCCAGTAACTCATTCTGAAAAAAATAATCAAACTCATCGTATCTCCAGTGTTAAATACTACCACTATAGTTTTAATTACTACCACATTTAAAATATACTTTATATGAATACAGCCAACAGTATTCTTCATTATTTGAGGAAAATGGTCGTCTAATGCACGGCGTCCCTCCTTCCCCCTCCCCACTAACACATCCACAAATACACGTCGCGTAAATCTCTGAAAACGGGACGAGCCATAATAACATCTCGACATCAGCCCATTAGCGGCTCAATGCAATACCCCGTGTCATCTTTTATTATCAAAGGATGAAAGTGTAGTCCGATATGCTGCTCTAATATACGTTAGAACACTGAAGAAGTTAATAAATACTTATTATTTATTTATACTACACATAAATTATGTATTAATAATCACGACAATTACAGCTCAGCATTCCATTTCTCCATCCATTCCATTTTCCTTGGGTTTTCTGTTTAGAATGAAATATATTCATGTATTTTCTTTCTTCTTAGTCTTCTTACTTCTTTCTTGATCCACAACGCATTGGTGGTGTGGACGGTAGTTTCTGAATACTAGTCTTAGAAGCTAAAAGGAGCGAATATTCGGTATTATTATATTTTATATTAATACGTTCGCTACTCGCTACTAGTATTAGCTCAATCCCATTTTATGGCGTGGATCAAAGGTTATTGGTTTTTATGCGCTTGTTTACACATCAAACACTGTCAAACAAAACTTTGTCCATTTATCTAAGCACAGCGTTAGCTTCAAAATATTAACGCGGTACGAATGTTTCCTCGAACAATACGCATAACAGTTGCGGCATTACATCACGTCGCCGCAGTTCACAACGTGAGCCCGCGACCCCACGGGACGTGACTAGCCGGTCTGGTGCTCCGCGACTTTGTCTCCGAGGAGTAGAGTAGGGACGGTGAGCAACTGTCGAACTGGTGGGAAGTCTAGGTCTTGGTTATCTACGGTCCTGCACAGCCTGTTTACACCTTCACACTCATCTTTAACAAGCGTGAACCCTAGAAGCAATACATACGTCAATAATATGTTTTTTAACTTTGTCTATTTCGGACCTCGGGAGTAAAACTATATTTGTGGGCTTCCAACAATGAGGCTTTGAACAGAATTACAATTGCTTGAAGTGTTGGGTACTCTGGCTTAATCTCACTCTAATCTAATGTACCACATGGCCTGAATTTTATCCGATAACCTACCCTCTAAAATACAGTTAAGTCCTCAAGAAATGTCGTAACTGATAACTCCATTTCAAATCCGGCATTTTAAGATGCTAAGCCAGCTTAGTGTCTCCGCGTCTCGTCTCTAAGACCGAAACAAACAACCCTTATAACCCTTACGACAGGAAAGGGGTAAAAGTACTCACTACAAGCGTGATTAAGTCGTCCTGCCATCCCCTCTGATTCCGAGTATTAAGGTACGTTTAGGGGTTTTTAATGGGCCGGTCGAGATTTTTGCTGTGGCAAATAACACATCAACAAAGAATTCTATTATTTTGCAGTATATTTATTTAGCATTTTTAATGTGATGTACACTTTTACCAACATGAGCAATATCCTGTTACGAATAATACATGGCTGTGATCGAAGGTGACAATCATGTGTATCAAATGTGAAAGATTTTAAATTGAGGGAATTTATATACTTTTGACTAATAAGTATTAATTAATTAATGTTATTTTTAAATATTTTGTTGCACGAATATTGATTTAAATAATAAGATTTTTCAAAGACCCCAATTGCAACATGAATCATGTTTTTCTTTCGTGCGTTTTCACTGTCCAAATCTAGATGGCGCTGTTACAAGTTTTGCTATTGCCACTATTACCTTTTGCTTTTAATATCTGCACAGTGCTACCGTTTCTCTGGTCTTTATAAAAATAAAAAAATCTTGTCTTGTGGTCTTTAATAAACATATAAAAGCATTACACAAGACGACCCGACCCGCTCTGAAGTGCAGGACCCCATTAGACGGCAAAAACACCGCTACGCAACGACCGATCGTAAAACATTACGTTTTATCGCATAGAAGCAATAAAAATCATGTTTACGTATTAATGTAGGCAGCTTTTGATGACTTTGCACTGTAACGCGTATGTACACAATTACACATGTATGATAATTATCATGTATGGAGATGGAGGAAACACTGTGAAATAAAGTAAGAGAACTATAAATTGTTTAAAATAGAATATTTCATTGTATACTGTAATACGACATTACAAATAAATATAACGAAATTTAAATTAATTAAATCATTTAATTAATTAAATTATTAAATATTATTATTAATTTAATTAATTAAATCATTTAAAAAAAGGTTAAAGGTATTCGGTCCTAATATAAGATTTCCTATTCGTCATTACGTACTCGTATCTTTTATACAATGCATTAACTATTTTATTAGAAAGTAAATAAAGTAGCTAATCACTAGTAAAATTAAATATTAGTTATTCATGTAAAGTTATTGGAACCATCCACATAAAAATATAGCCGAATCCGGTACGCCTTGTATCACTACATAGTATAAAACAAAGTCGCTATTTTTGTCCGTCTGTTTGTTTGTTTGTCTGTTTGTCTGTATGCTTAAATCTTTAAAATTACGCAACGGATTTTGATGCGGTTTTTTGTAATAGGTAGAGTGATTCAAGAGGAAGGTTTTTATGTATAATAGGTACATGCATATATTCCCACGAGAACGGGATCCACGCGGGTGAAACCGCGGGCGGGCCGCTAGTTAGAAAATAATAAGCTAGGTTCTTTAATAAAAGAACAATTAGATTTGTGTCCTCAAATAAGCAACAAGTGTGACGTAAGTCACCAAAGCTACTTACGAAAAAGGTCAGTAAGTCTGAATCAGTTAGTTACATTACAGCTGATATTTGACGCTATTTGATATAATTCAAAATCAATAAAAATAAAAACCGGCCAAGTGCGAGTCGAACTCGCGCACGAAGGGGTTCATGAGATACAGCCTGGTGACAGACGGACGGACGGACGGACAGCGAAGTCTCAGTAATAGGGTCCCGTTTTACCATTTGGGAACGGAACCCTAAAAATTGACACCACGAAAATTTTCCAGTTCCTAATGTACCAACAAAGCGCGTCCTCATTGCAAATACAACAAAGGAGACGCGGATAACAAGGCAATGATACACTTCGGAGGGTTAAAACATGGGCCATTGGCTTTTAGCGCGATTGCCCTTTGTTTGATTATATTGTTTGATATACCTAATTTTTGTGTCCAACCTGCAAGACTTATTAAGTTACATTATACTTATACTACGACTTAAAACCTTCCAGAAACTTTGAACGACCCATTTTCCCAACGGACGGCAACAAAAATAACTAGGTTTGTCTAAGAAAGAAATTCTGATTAATGTGTGTCAACTAAGTTACTGTAGTAAACTTAGTTTATGTTTATTAAGTACTAGTAAAAGTATTGCCTACATCCGTAGCTCCCTCGTTGGGCGCCAGAGAGGCGAGCTTGCGGATCGATAATCCCGGCTCACGCGTTGGCGGCGCATTCCACTGTTCTTTGTGTAAATGGGGCAACTGGTACTACGATTCAATAGTGCAAATATCTCTGCATGTAACTGGAAATAAATGTCAAAATATTGACTGCATAGTGACGCGTCCCTGTGGCCCCTCGTTGGGCGCCAACACGGAGAATCGATAATTACCAACGGCTTACGTTTTGATATCGCGTACCTTTGTCCTTATTTGTTAAATATAAAACAAACGACATCCATTCACATTCGGCTATTTTTATAGTAGCAAAACGAAAAATACAGTTTAAAATTAACAAAGACTAAAACTTATTAAAATTGATACTATATATTATCTCTTGAATTTTGTTGATCGCGAAACACAAGAGAAAGGTGACGTCAATGCGTATAACGCTATTGATCCATCGACCTCGGATGTTTGGCGCCCACCGAGGGTCAGGTGTGTTTTAAATTATGAGATAACTACCTAATAAGTTCATTACTCAGTAGACATTTTACCAGACTTACTATTATTCCATCTTCGTTGAAGGTCAAATTTTACATATACAGACATAATTGAAATTTGATACACTTCACGCATTGAGTTTACCAGCTTTACATTTAGGGTATTGTGATCAGGTATAATAAAACATATACAGGCCGATGGTTCGAGCTCGTTGTCACAACTCTATTCAAATCATTGCAATGTGTTGACCTCACAATTATCCAGTTTCCCGGATAAATTTCCATTATTTATAGATACGCTCGATCGGCTCACGGTAAACGACCCCTCACCGATCGACCGACCGATCACTGAGAAACTTATTTATTTACTCATTCAATAAACCCTTTGCATCATTAAATTATAATATGCAACGAATCCGATTGACATCTCAATAATTCATTTATCGTCCAATCGTCCAACTAAATAATATTTAGATCACTGTTCGATTATTGTTCAAATATTGAGTCTGCGGACATAAACGATAACAGACCAATTATCCGGTCATGGATCCCGAGATATGATAACGGAATTATGTTTTTATATATATAAATACTCTCAAAAAGTTTGGGTGTGTGATTTATTACAGTATCCACCAAATCCATGTATGCTTCAGAAGAGCTATGAGACCAGGAGGTTATTCATACTATGATGCTTTTGTGATGATTTCCATTACAGACCTATACATCGACTCAACAATACAGGAGAGCTAATGCTTTAGAATCTGCACTATTATTATGATTACGCAATAGGTAGTTTTTGCTACTTTATGTATACGACTTATTTATTTAATTGCACAATAAAACTATAAGTACAATCAATTACGACAACGAAGGACATTCTGTTTCCAACTCCAAACGGAAATATGACATCATCATTTCCACCCTTGTGTTTTCCGATTTCGAGCCCCTCTGTAAGGTTTTGGATAGTACAGCAATGAGATCATAGGTATGTTGATACACGGTAAAACTTATAACGTTATTTTAAATGAACTAATAATTCTTATACTCTGCTCTCGCTTTCATTCACTATTCTTTCTTTTTTCTTGATCAGCAACGCATAGCATGTTATGTTACCAACATCCTTGGACGACAATGACCACACGCACACCACCAAAGTTACTGCTCATTTGTCTGATATAACACACAAAACATTAAAAAAGTGCTCATGTATCATCCAAAATTGTATTCCAAGATGAAACAAAGGCAAGGCCAAGATTCCCCGGTGAATGAGTAATAACGGAACACACGGAACACAAAGAGCTACAGAGTATAGCAGTATAGTATACAGAGCAGCATTCTGGTGGCCCGGGGCGGGGGCGCCGCGCCGAGAGGTTTTTGGGTCGCGACGCCGCGCGCGGACTGGCGGCTCACGCGTTGCGATTTTACAGATTATTCCCGTCAAACAATTGTTTGATTGGCACGACGAATTTAGATACGATAACGTAGGCTACATCCTACATATCCGTTAAACTTCGTCAGGCTGTATTATAAAAAATTTGTTTTCGTAAAGGGACTTTTTCAGAAGTTTTATTGGCAGTACATAGTATTTGAGCTTGTTATTGAGAACAATCCTAATAAAAAGCTCGAATAGAAAAACTATTTCCTCCAAGGTTCATATATGGTAACGGTTAATGTTAAACCACTTAAAGACAAGCCGAAAAACGCTTCACATGGAAGCATCCTGTAGGCATAGAAATCACAAAAAAATTACCATGCATTTCATTTATTACATTTCCTGTCACCTTCTTACAACTGCATCCATTAAACCCACTATATCAGTTACAGGCGCCAGCGCATAAATTTCGTTATCAAACAGTTCGAAGCAGTCCAAAATCGGACGCGCTCCGAACCCAACCAATATGATCAGCGCCTTAGCGTTGAAGATAACCAAGGCGATAGCTATCCGCCTTTCGATATGATAACACCGCCGGGATTGTGAAGTTGTACTTGATGTAACATAATTATAATCATTGAGCACCAACTGTTGCCCGCGGTTTTGCCTGCGTGTAAGTTATTTGACAGATTTTCATTAAAACTTTCAATCTCTATTTGACCCACTTAGTGGAGAAATAAGACTTACCTAATTCCCTGCAAAATTTCATCTTTATGCGTCAAGCAATTTTCGAGTTCATTTGCTTTTAAAGATAACAACCTCAATGCTACAATCTGATCTATTATTATTGGACTGGGCTCTGTTGGCCAGGGTCCTCCATGTTCACGTTAGGAAAATAAATAGTTGGTAAACTGATATAACTTAATAATAATATTCATCATTTAAACTAGTGCGATTCCCTATATTTTCGATATTTTCCTTTGTCCTTTCCTTTTGTATTTTTTGTACGGTCAATTCAATAGAAAAAAATAATCAACGCAGCAGTCTCATATTAGGTTTCTCTTTGTCATAGTTGCCATGGATAACACCAAGACCGACAACAGTAATTTAAACTAATATTCGAACCGTTCTATGCCATAGCATAGACTCTATGGGATTCAAACTAAAGCCTTCCTATGGCTGTCATTCCGGCTTAGTAACCATAACGTCGTTCAGGTTGTTAAATTATAATTACTTAAATATAATACAAAAATTTAAATCCACCACAAAACATGCGTTGAAAAGCTTACAAGTCTTACAATCCGCCAACAACACTCGCGAACTCAAAAACCATAACCAATTAGTGGGACAAACAAAAAAAAATCGAGACCACTCTCAACTGCAATGGCACCGAGCTATAGCTGCGTCTCGCTCGCGCGTATAGCGGCCTCGCGGTCGCGCGGGCCGCGGATGACGTCACGCTGAATCGCGGCTAGACGTCGAACGCCATGGATCGATGGGGGTCGACAACCGCCTAAGCCTCTTTTCCATAAACCATGGGTTTGGACAGGGCTGTCAACTGTCAGTTTGACGTAACGACTTGAGACTTCAAAATTTATATTCGATACGAATTCGGTTTGCGATGTTAATATTCAGGTAGGTTCCATTTTACTTATAAAATTAAAAAAAAACAACATCCGGAAAACTGTTCATTTTTGATTCGGCTTTCCTAGTAAGTACATCAATTTTTAGATCCTCAATTTATCTTTAACATCTCAACAGACCATGGCCTATTTATTTAGCACTTGTCTTTTCTCTTAATTAGAAGGTTAAGGCCATAGTCCACCATGCTGACGAAGTAAGATAGACTTTTCTTCTCTATTACTAAACCTCACAATTACCTACTTTAATGGTAGCCAAAATAATAATAACATATTATAAACTTAAACATATCTCTTTACACAGATCTGCCATAAAATATTAAAACAGGGACGTCATTCACAAAGATCAACAATTTGCATTCATCATGACGTCTGGAGCTCGACGCGCCCGTACATCCACGCATTCCTCCGCAGCTCATTTAATTGGGTCAAATCGAGTCAATCCCACAATTAGAACACTCGTGGGTTATGTTACGTGGCAAAATACATAATGTACCTATACAGAATACTTATAAAATTATGGCATTATGGGTTACGGAACATTACTTGTGTTGTGATCTATACGAGTAGTTTTTGGCAGAAACTCGCTAAATTCTTTTGCTTTAGAAATGGGTAACTATCACGAAGGTACTATTTGTTGCCTAGATAATGGTTATTTTTGCGAACAAAATCCATTGCGGCATTTGCAACGATATTTAATCAGTACAAGCAGAACTAGATCATAGAATAGCACTTGCTATCGTTAAATAGGCTTAGTCGCCATCTCGCACGACAAAAACTATGACTACTGCTATAGAAAACATACTTCCGTATATGTATACCTAATTACTATAGCGAAAGTTCTCAGATACATTAATTTGTGTAATAATTAAAAATTTACCCATGCCGACAAATTAAATTAAAATCTTGAAAAGCAAAAGTAAACTCATTTCTATAACATTAACATTTTCAACTATAATTAGTGGCTACGATAGTTTATAAGCAAACATCATTACATAGTCTTACATAATAGATTGCGTACTTTCCTCTCTCCCGTATCATTTTAAAATGAGCATGTTATAACTATTATCTATCACATAGGTAATTATCTGCCCTTGACTGGGAAAACTATCCCGCACAATTCGTATAACAGGGACTCCTAACTAGGCTACACGTTTGGTAGAATAAGCTGCAATTGTTTCCTTTAAAATATGCCTCTCCGCCCAATGTCCTAAGTAGGTTCTGCAGTACTCAGTTAATATAAACAACCCTACACAGACTCATTCATTACAGCAGGAACGCTCTATTACTCACCATTCGCAACCCTCATACATTCATCCCTGTTACTTTCTTTTATTAACATCGCATTTCAATTCTTTATTTGATGACTGCGCCACGCCAGCACATTTTCTGGCAGACGCGAAAGCAATAAATATAATTAATAGCCCCCAAAACTACGTAGAGCCAGCCCTAGGATAAAACGCCATATCAGCAATAACGAATCCAAAGTCGAATAGGACAGCGCAATGTCAAAAATAATCACACTATAACTTGAACGAGTTAACCGCCCTCGCTTCGAGAAACCTACTCCTCAAGTTTACAAATAGAAATACCTACAAATTGCATCCGTAAAGCCATTTATGGCGATTATTTAATTAAAACATAATATATTTTACTGTGGAAGTTTGATACTCTACCGAAAAAAGCTCGCAGGTGTTCTACGATAAAAGTGATACAAGAGTAATACAAAAAATTTCAACTTTCTTAAACTGCGGAAAGTAATCAAGAAATTTTGATATATTCGTAAGTCCGAAGCAAAATCGACGCGTCTACGAGTATTTTCATAAAACCTCATTGCTTTGAATCTGCCACAGCTCGGTGCTATCTATCAGCTGGAATTAAAACTAAAACACAAGTTCAACGTTCCCCATCAACGATCAGACCACCTGAGTACCAAATAGCCGAGCCGTGAGTCAGTGGCTGCCAACCCAAACTGACAGAGGTCGCATTGTGCTGCCCGCTAATTGCCGTAATGAGTCTAATTCCGAGAATGTACGAGTATCTCCCCTTCAACCTCGCACCGAGCCCGTAGCGCCGGCGCCGTGCCTCCGTTGGCACACAAGACCTCCCTGAGTTGGTAACCATGCAATATTTTTACGTTAAGACTCGTGGAGTATTGCAAAATGATCTTAAGCCCCTACTTATCGATGTCTCCATATTAGGTAGTAGGTAGGTACTATTTAAAACTGATCGATGTTTTCACAGGGAACTACTTATCAAAAAATTTGCATTCATGTTTGTATGAATAGATAACACTCAAGTACGTCATTTTCTTTTACTTTATCAACACTTTTTCACAAAGGTGCTTCATAACGGAGGAGAAGAAACGGCGAAAGAATCTCCTCAGCACAGCAAATGTTTGGCCAGGCGCCACTGTGCTGGCGGGTCGGACGGCCGAGTCAATGGCGGCGTGGCAGCGTGCCAAACGTGATGAGAAACAGTTTGTCAATGTGTCGACAGTAAACGATGCAGGCAATTTGGTACTTTTCTACCCCCTCTATATTAGTTGCAAGTATTGCAAGTAACCCTATGGTTGTTAATAACTCTCAAACGAAATTAAAAAACCTCCTCCCCTCCCCCAAGATCAATATTTTAAGCCAATAATTTCTTATACCACTCTTCCAATTCATAACGTCTCCAAAGAGCCACAAAAGACATTCTCGCGCAACCCAAATTAACCTGGACCAGTGCAATGACATCTCAACGAATATCTAGTACCTATGTTAAAGTTTCTCGGGAAAAAATCCTTTCCCCTTTTTTTGGTGGACGCCATTTTCAAAATTTATAAGTCCAACGATACTGCAACAACTCTAATGATGCAACGACACCTCATAGGGTCGATTCAGACATATCAGTGAAGTCACCGTTCCGTCACAGTTCCGGCAAATCTTTCATACATTCTCGGCATTGTCAGCACTGACACTGCACTGACAACGCCGAGAATGTACAGTGCGCCCAACTTATCTCTGAAATGGCAAAAATTGGAACTAACGAAAAGTCATTCATAAGTACGTTGTGGTCATTCATATGTCAGTTACTAGTGTGCAATGATTGGTCAAATGAATGTCAAATGCGTCCGACAGCGCCTCTTTCGTTTCAGTCTTAAGTTGGGTTTACTATATGAAAGATTTGCCGGAACTGTGACGGAACGGTGACTTCACTGATATGTCTGAATCGACCCATATTATGTCAAAATCTGTTCAGCGGTTTGTGCTGTAGGGTGTGTCAAAAAAATGGACAAAAATACAAACATACATACACACATACGCTCGAATAACATTACCATACTACTGACAAAGTCGAGTAAAAATGCGTAAAATTCAACAGTACAATATTTAAATTACTTATTCAATCAACAAAGGTTTTATGCAATACAATTTTATCAGTTGGAGCCGTTTAAGCGCCGCAAAGCGTAATCAACTCGTAATAAAACAAAATTGCAATTGTTACAAAATAATGCCTGCGGAAGTTGAAACTTAGAGTATGACTCAGCTTACAGCGCTTGCACATTATCCGTGCAATGTTGTTGAAACATAATTGATTACGAGTATGGATATTTTCGTAAACAGTTTCATTCAAGTAATATCGGATGATTGTAGATATAATGACGAACTTTGAAGCCCGTGATGCCTTTCTTGTGAGGATGTGAAACCTTTTTATAGAGAAGAAAATAGCTAAATAAACCCAATTGAGTAACTAAATTATCTCCGGCTTAGATTCAAATATAAAAAGAGAATAAAGAAAATATCAATCGTTGTATTTCATCCTGAGAGTACCTCGTAAAGAAAAAGTAAAAAGTTTGCAATTTACTTTTTAAGGCCAACTGTATCAACTAAGCACAAGAACGCCCAACGCACAATTTATTGTGTCGATTTTTTTATCGTACTCCGACTACTTAGTCACCGTATCGGACAGTGTACAGCCTGCCCAACAAGTCCGATACAGCCTCACCTACCTACGCCACGGGTCGTTAGCCGCCACTCGCCTCGCGTAGCCTACGTAGGCTGTATGGACCAATAGTAAGGTTAAGGGTCTTCAGCTTCCCTTGAACTATTGCAACACTACGCCCGAGTGGAACAACAGGTCACGATTGCAATCCTTGATCCTTCGTATGCAATCGATAAGTATGTCGAATCGCTTTGGGAAGCCAAACACTTTTGTTTCTTGTATCAATATTGATATAATTCCGAACAGTTTTAGAGTTTCGAGAATCTGGCATCCTCAATTGCTGGATAGGCTTTGTAAATCTTGTAATATATCTTTAGGGGCATTCCTGATCGTAGCTGGTCCTAGAAATAAACGCATTCAAAATCAACATTTTATAGCATAAAAAACAACAAATTGATAATCGTGCGCCGAAAAGTCCATTAACATCCTCAATACACCAAAGTGTTAACATGTTAAACGCTACCATAGAAAAACATTAATATTCCAGTGCAGCGATTAGCACGTTCACCTGCATAATAGTATCAGTGAAAATATACATAACTGTGCGATAACGCCGGCCCGCTGCGATCTGCTGGATATTATAATACGACAGCGACAGACCCGCACGCCCACACAAGCTGGCCGGTCAACGACCGCACGTGCCCGCAGAGCCTTCGGATCGCACAATCAGAACTTCGACAGACCTTGGTCATCCAGTTCGAATGGAACGGCTAAGGATGCGCAACCTTTCCATTTGAATCGGATCTTGAGGGATCCTTGAATCTTGGATCTCCTTTCGAATTTGGACCGATAAAACCAAATTGCAACAAATGTTCTGTACATATTCCTAAAACAGTATATAAAGTATATAAAACGGTTTAATTACGAAAGGAGATCCCAAATACTGACATTGATACAAATAGAGTTCCACCAATAAAGATGTTGGCACCAACGAGTGTTTGTCCACTAAAGGGTTGTCCATCGATGAATGTTTGGCGAATTAATTCCTATTATTAAAGCATTTTGTTTTAATTAAAGTTGCTTATGCAATGTTGTGTTTTTAGAGTAGCCATTAATTAATACTTTTAACAAAAATACGCAAAACCTCTATCAATTGTGATCTTGGAAAATGTAAGCTAACTCGCTCAATTAAGGTGCGGTTCCACTGAGGCGGAGCGGAGCGGAGCTGTGCGCGATTCACCAATCACATGGCTTGAAATCCCCGCTCATTGTGCCTCGTGTGGATTTCAAGCCATGTGATTGGTGAATCGCGCACAGCTCCGCTCCGCTCCGCCTCAGTGGAACCGCACCCTTACACTACAATCGAACGGGAACTAACTCTGTACGTAAATAAGATGGATGTTAAAGCTAAAACGTCCCAAAATAGAATTTGAGGCTAATCGTATATGCATAAAGTGGTACGTATACATATCACACTGATTGTTTTACCCAAATACAAATCAAAACCGCTAATCGGTACGCACACACAAAATATTCGAAAACGATGTTAAACAAACAATATTGTCTGCTCGATACACACGCGCAGTCCCGTTGCGCTTTGGGTAAACAAGAAATACTTTTGTTCAATATGATGATAATAATATTCAAGTGTACAGAGGTCGTCCGATTGTAAATGGGCAAACAACATTAGGAGACATCAGCAGGTTTAAAGATGAAGTAAAAGGGATCTAAAGAGAACGTCGGATTACCCCAAATTCTACGACTCGTTGCCTAAAGAGCGGGCATCTTAACCAATGATACACATGAATCACATCACAATAGAAACACAGTAGAAACAATATGAAGGAGAACGCAACTACACTAGTTCAAGGATCATCAGACCCGAAGAAGATACCGGATGTCCAGTAGATGTTGGGTAGATGTCGAAATGACCATATTTTTATCAAAATCATAGGCAATACAAGTAAGTAACCATGTATAAACTAGATTGAGGCTAATGTCCAGAAACGGACATTCAAAACCGAGAAAAAGTTAACCCACAGCCTCTTCGCCTATTCCAATCAGCAAATCTCTAGTGAGTCTAGTGACTCTTCAAAGTTTGGACACTTTCGTTTGAGATTCGAAGATTTTACATCACTGGCTAGTTGCGTAAAGGGCATTCGGAGTTTAAGGCCAGGCAAACAAAATGTTTCAAATTGAATTTCGTCGACTCTTCAAAGTTCGACAATTCTTTGAAGTTCTACATCTCATCGGTGTCGTAACTCGTAACATAGTGATGGACCAAAGCGCGAGCGAGGAGTCGATGAGCGTTCTATTCGCGGACGACGCACAATGCGCTCAGAATGCGCCGCGTGGAATGTCTTGCGTGCCATTAACACCATGCCGTGTTACGTGACATACATAATTGTTTTATATGATGTAAACATCCGAGATAAATTATGCTAATGTCTTGTTGAGACTACATGTATTTTATTGGATTCTGAATGCTAATGAATGAGCTTGGACATCTGTATCGAATCTCAAATAGGAAGAGTCTTACTTGATGCCGATCACATTATGTGCTGATTCTCTTACACGGATATTATCATGCAGAACGATTCATTCATGAACATCACTGATATAAACGTATTAAACTTTCACCCAACAAGCGAAAAAACAGGCCATCGAGTGTACCTAAGTGGTCACCGCCGCCCATAAACCCATCAGCAATAGGTTTTCCAAGAAAAAGCGGTACATCTACTTACTTTTTTAACGGGCCTGTTAAGTTGCCAAACCGGAACATTTAAAACATTTCATGGTTGTTCCTTTCTAGCGGAAAGAGGATTAGGTAGTCAGGCAGGTAACAACTCTATGAGCAATATAATATACAGTTTACGCATGAAATTGGTCTATAACACTTGAGAGTGTATCGCTTAAAAAGGACAAGTAAAAGTAACACACTAAAGAAACGGATTATCTTTTTGTTTTATTTTCACTTTCTTTTCTCTTTTAGACGATAAAAAATTGGTGATGCCTTGGGTGTTACTGATGTCCATGGGGTACGGTGATCATTTACCGTCACATATAATTTACATACTAATATACGAAGTATAAATTTACTCCAAATATAGCATCTACTCCAGATGTTTGTAGAACAGAAACCGATAGTAAGTTATTACATAATATATAGAAAGTAAGTGATACTATATTATCCACACATAATCATCTTTCCAGGCCGGTGTACATCCGTCGGCCGGTGCATTAAACTCACCTATTTACACGTGAGCTCGCAAACCATACGGGAGCACTTCCGGACGCGCGTTCCGCAGGACGAGCCCAATTGGGGACGCGGCGGAAACGCGCGGGAAGATGGCGCGCGGCGCGACGCACCGGCCGATTCGAAATTCGAATGCGAAATTGTTGTTACTGCCAGTCGGTCGTTGGTTGTTGCTGGGTTATGTTGTCTTCTCGGAAATAAAATCATTAAATTGTGGAAATTTGCAAAATTTATTGTTTATACCTATTACCAACATAGTGTGTCTGTTAAATACTGATAATATGAAAGCAACATGAAGTAACTACTATTTTTTTTCATCATTTTTCATTGAGAACTCATAAAACTGGGAAATTAGAGCTGGTTTAAACTTTACTATCAGTAAATGGCATTTACGTGCAAATGGAACATTCTAAAATCGAAATCGAATTACCTTTGTATAATAATAGTATTCCGTTTCGGTCACAATAACTGCTAAACACGCTATCGACTACCGGAGAGGTACAGGTAACTATTCTGGTAGCTCTGCGGGCGCAGGTAGAATCGTTGACCAGAGAGTAAGCTGAAAATTTTGGAATGCACGGTACACCTATGTAGTCCATAGACTACCATAAAATGCAGACATGCCACCTGATGGTAAGAGATATCGTCTTCCATGGACATCAGCAGCTATGATGCGGTGCCGACTAAGGAAGAAAGAAAGCACTAGGTCGTAAGTTTCGTAGAGCGGGGAAGCCAGGCTTTAAACTGATACTCGAATAGAAAGAGAGAGATGATTGCGGTACCAAGTCGCATTAATTTGGATGTATTACTACATTCTTGCCATTTTTTCTCTCTTTCCAAACGTTGACTCAAGCAAGAGGGAAGTAGCTTCCCAGCTGAACTCGTGCTCAACAAGCAACCTTCTTTTCAGTTGACCAGCTCAAGCAAACCAGTACCAGTAAACCTTTTTTGTATATCAGTGTATAATCCATTGATTAACGTCCAAGAATGGTAACCACTTACCACCAGACAGGCTGTTCATCTGCCGTCCCCACCACATAAAACAAACGGCAGACCAAATAATTTGAATACCAAATCCCGACACAATTGTGAATTCCATTCTATTCTATTCACGAGCGGGCACGCGTAATGCTCCCAGTTATTGGGGCAGGCCTTTGAATACAAATTTTGCTCGTCCTCGTTTCTTGACGACTGCAATGTGTCATTTTCAGAATGTTGCTTTTTGTTTTTGTGACCTCTATGCTGTAGATGCATAATATACTTCTTGTAATAGACAAAGCGAGACAGGGAGACAGTATTAAAAGGTTAGATGCAAAATGCGTTTGGTCGTATATTTTGAACATACGATTATTTTACTAGTGCAATTATTCAAAATTCACTGCCTTCTATTGAATAATGTACAAAACCGTCGGTCGTGTTTCGGTTACGTAATTAAATGATTGTACCAGTCCGTGTACGTCAAATATATATATTATATTACTAGTAAATCCGCCCTCGCTTCGCTTCGGGGAACCAGTAACTTTATAAATCTCTGTAAATTTTAACAAATTATGTTATTCCAATGTCTAAGCTATATTACTGCAAAGTTTCATGAAAATCCGTTTAGTAGTTTTTGCGTGAAAGAACAACACACACACACACTCACTCACTCACTCACTCACACATACATCCTTACAAACTTTCGCATTTATAATATTAGTAGGATGTTAATATTAGACAATAGCCGCTCTCGCTTCATTCGACCAACCTGCGCCTTTAGAAGTACCCGCACACGAACTATTGCGGGTCATTTATTTCAGGCGTTATATAAATTTTACGATTAACTCCTTGAATCGATTTTATAGAGCACTTTTGTTAACCGATAAAAGTAAAATAATTCATTTCAAAATATGTATGATTTATTAACTTTCTCACCTCCAATCCCTAAAAAAAATCGTACGTCCGCACCTCCGCACCCATGGTATTAGTTATAAATATGCCAACCAACTACCATCTAAAGTCACGCACAGGGGCGCGCATAAACTAACCACCAAAAGCCTGAACAACTTCTATGCTTAATGTAAGTCGTGTTAACGCCCACCACTAACAAAGCCAAATACTAACGACGACGCCTTTATCTACTCGAATCGAATAATGAGTAGCGATGAAAGAAACTACACCCTCTACAACTCTATAGCCTGGGGTAGGCTGCCCTCTGTAATTTCAGGAATAATTTACAGGGGTGAGCTTCCCCGTACGTAAGCGATCCCTCTGGAGTATCGATTGCGACTCGCCGGCGCGGCGCCCGCTGACATGTTTTTAGGGTTCCGTACCCAAAGGGTAAAACGGGACCCTATTACTGAGACTTCGCTGTCCCTCCGTCCGTCCGTCTGTCACCAGGCTGTATCTCATGAACCGTTAATAATTACACGTTAATAATTACGTTAATAATTACAATTAATTACGTTAATAGTTACACAGTTGAAATTTTCACAGATGATGTATTTCTGTTGCCGCTACAACAACAAATAGTAAAAAAACAGAATAAAATAAATATTTAAGTGGGCGTCCATTCTATATACGCTTCAGCGATACTTTTGTTACCTTTCGGTTCAAGAAATGGCGTTGTGCGTAATATGTGGCTACAATAAAACAATTAAATATTTAAGTGAGGCTTTCATTCAATAGACCAGATTTTTTGGCGTCTTTATACATAATGGTACGGAACCCTTCGTGCGCGAGTCCGACTCGCACTTGGCCAGTTTTATTTTTTTACTTCAAGTTTTTTTAAATAAATAGTATTACAGTAATATAATACAAAAAATGTTTATAAATATAATTATTATCTTCATATAAAATTGCAAATATATAATATAATAAAATTTAAAATCAGATTTGTATCACAAAATCGAAAACGTTCTCGACTTTACAAAAAAATTTTAAAACTGCCGTACGATGTCAACGTGGCAACTGCAAATTCCCATTAAACCATTATCCGATTCATCAATCGAGGAAGTAGGTAATTCTGTTTTTGTCACTCGATTTTACGGTAATTTTTATTCATCATTTTGTCATTCAAGAGTTTCAAGACACAAACTCACCTCAATAGACCGTGATGAAGACAATCAGTGGAGGATGGCTCGTGGACTCATGCACAACCTAGAACAATGAACAGAGAAATCTTTACAAATTGTACAATTATTTTGTTTTATGTTTGTTAAGCGTTCTAAAATTGATTTTAGGACTTGACTATCAAATGCGGATAAGCAGCACACATCCGCAACATACCTTGAAATCATCAAAACCGTTTCATTTTGCTGCATTTTCATTTTACAATCTAAATTCTCGTGCGTTGTCGCCTAAATAGGACACATTTTCCGAGTATGAAGTTCCAAAACAATCCTCGTTTTCCCTAAGCGTTTTAAACCCGCTCCAAGATTAGGCTAACATTAAAAGTAGCAGATATTCGCAATACACATGAAATCCATCAAAACATTGTGAATCAAGCACCGGCTCCCTTCGTCGCCCCACCCACCGAGCTGTCCGACTGCACATCAGTCATGATCGTAACTGGAGCGTGTAAACAGTAAACAGTGGGACGATCAACGTCGCATCGCTGCATCACTGCATGTCATCGGCATGTGATCAGCGGTCGTCTGTGATGGCAGCTCGCAAATTAATTCGTGTAGTCCTACAAGCATCTTTTGGCGCGTGGGTGAGAGACGCGTAGACAGTTTGCCTTACCTGTAAGGCCCTGTCTCTGTCACCAACACGCCAAAAGATCCTTGTAGGACTAAGTATATTGTTGACCTTTAACGCGAGTAATATTCGTTCCTATTTTGAATCTGTTAGTAGAGAGCAATGACATAGACTTGCCGGTAATATTTGAATTTCTAAGCTTATCACAATTTATTTAGGTCATCGTTTTTTATTTTTTATTGAGAGGATTAGCAGATTGAAATACTGTTTTTAAATAAAAACAATATTCCAAAAAATGTTTTAAACTATTGATTGAAAAACATAGTTTAACATTTACCCAGTTTGATAAAAAGATGTCTTAAACTTTTATCGGGTCCAAGACAAAATTTCTAAAAAGTTGCATTCAGCTAACCCATGTCGAATCTTCCAAGAGCGACTGTAGATGTTATTTAAGGTCGTTAAATACTACGAGTATTAACGACAACAGTCATGCAGTCATGCTTTATGTGCCTTTGTGGTAACATTATTCACAGCGATCAGCAAATACGATGCATTAGGTATTCCTCGAACTCGTCATATTTTACGGTTCGTATTTCTAGGAAAGTTATCTAAACAATATTTTGTCTTGACTGCGATTAACTAACACACATTTCTAACGAATATGTTAACATTAATTATTATCATAATGTTATATATTTTAGTAATAAAGAAATAGGTTATTTTGATTTAATATTCATGATGACCTTTTAATTTTTGTTTGTTCGAACGGGCTAATTAATATAAGGAACTGCTGGGTCGAATTAAAAATATATTTTTGGGATGGATAGATAGTCCGTTTATCGAGGAAGGCTTTAAGCTATATATATAACATTACGCTACGACTAATAAGACATCAATTAAAAATCGTAAATGAAAAAACGTAAAAAAATTGGTTGCCTGTAAAGTCGGTATACGGGCGAAAGTTTTACGTGACAACGACTTTGAGTGGTAAAATAATTTTAATGTGAATATTCATTCGTATAGTAGGAAGAAGGATGAAATAATAGTAACAATTTAAAACATTTATTAATACAAAGAATTATATTTAAAACATTGTAACACCATCCGCCATCTAGCGCTGCTAACCGTTAGACCATTAACCATTAGTCACAACTAAGTGAGGTAACAAACGAGATTACTCCTCCAGAGATGGCGCTGTACCATTTTCTGAAACACGCCAACGTGTGTACGCCGTAGCTACCATAAGTAATGTTAAGGAGGAAGGGACGCGTGCCTTTCACTTTTTATGTCTGTCTCTCTCGCTCTTAGGCGGACTAACCATGCCCGAGTGGAAGGGACGCGTGCCTCTCACTCGCTCTCATTGTAAGCGCATAACGTGAGCGGAGCTACTAACGCAGTTTCTTGAAGTGCCACCCGGCAAACCAATTTATAAGACGTTATCACGTCAAAAACAAGTATCCGAAGCGTAGAATACCATACCATTAATACCAAACCGACTTCCACACATTACCACGAAACAGTGTTCCGCTAAAACTGCTCTCATAATACAAACGCGTAAACCAAGATTTTACATTTTTATACTTATTTTTAGTTCTGTTGTGTTGTGTACGTTGTCGTACACATTGTGTATTGCTATTGTACTGTTCAATAACCATTGAAATAAATGTATTCGGCGGATACGGCGACCTTGTTCGATTTTTGAAATGGCTAATGTTGGCCACTGCAGTAACTAGCAAGTCTGTAGCCAAAGTTGTCTCACCTTCTACATAGGAAGAACCGTTGAGGCCAGGTACTTAATAATTGACAGACATTATTAGAAAGTATATGAAAAACATAAGAACATGCGTATAAAATTTGAGGTATTCCCTCGATTTCCCTTAGAGTCCATCATCAGATTCTGACTTAGTAGCAATTGAACGACCTCCGAAGTAGGTACGCTCTTTCAAAAAAATCTGTTTTAAAATCAGCCGCGCCTGCACATAATATATTTAAGCTGCATTGGTACTTTTTCCTAACCTACTTATTTAAATACACTCTGTAATCTGTATACAATATCCTTCATCGAACGACCTTTATGAATCATGATTTGAGCGTAAACACATTAGAACAGCGCAAATATTAAACACTTCACATAACTTCGGTTCAAATTACAATTCAATGATGTTTTGTTACATAAATATGCAATTTTGGATACAATGATACAATAAGTAATTAAGAAACGTGTGATTCGGATTCCCGGGTACCTTTGATCTCTTTTAGACTCGTGACGTGACTACCTTTAATTACTTAATTCCGTTTAGAATCCAATTTTTTTATACTATCTCAGATGTTAGTAAATTTGGGGGTCGGTGTGGATTTGATTCCCGTGTCGGACAGACATTTATATCACGAATAAATGCAAGGACGCCCCAAAACGCCGTAATGTGCAAAGGTTTAGGACATTAATTAATTCGTTTCGTAACTTAAGAAATTAAAATGCCCATACATCCGATGTTTTAAAACCCTTTAAAAAATCTTAATATTAAATTGATATAACGTTATTCTTGAATATCGGTACCAGGAAAGGAAAGGTAAATAAGAGTTCTTACCGCAAACAATGGGGTTCAACGACCCGTTGACATTGCAGAACGATGGTCGCCAACATTAATTGGTTACGCTTTGTTTGGATGTTTATTAATTTGCGTTGACAAAATTAATTGGGAGTAGATTTCTAAAAAAGGTGTTTGGCATTTATTTTAATTAATTAGCTGTTTTATGAGCTATAAGTAGACACCTGTTTAACATACTTAGACTCCATTTTGTGAAGTGATAAAGAAAAAAGTAGACCCACTGTTGATCCAATTAAAAATATTCAACTCTAATGAATATCTTATGGAAATCGATGGCTTTCACGACCACTAATTATATACACATTAAAAAATTCTAAATCATACAATATATCCATTAGGACAGTCACTAAATAAAACAAGTATATATGTATAAAACTAATTAACCACTAAAGGCGTTATTTAATACTAATTACTCGGCAGTAAATCACGCCAACAGTCAAGGAACCTGATAAATCGTAATGTAAGGCATTCGGCCGATTGCTGACGAGGGGCGAGCGAAACTATTTCAAGAGATTCAGGGAGAGGTGTTAGTAAAATAAAAAAGGTGGTGTTAAAAAAACGAATAAAAGATACTTTACACCACCAACCATCACCCATGGGTAGCCCAGTACTATAGTTCCAATAGTCATTTGTCATGGTTGTCATAGCGGATGAAAAAGTGCAAGTCGTGTTACGCATCTGTAAGTGTTTTTGTGTGTTTGTGGGTTAGATAATTACATACTTTACTATAATATTCATGTTCATCTGGTAGTTGCATTTTAACGTTCTATATTTATTAGGGCCAGGAAATCACTCACCATTGTATGTCAAGCAATCCTCCACGTGAAACGTTTTGGAGCAATGTAGGTTACGGTAATTACACAAGTAATTTACTAAACTGGAACGATACAATGGCAACCGTTAGTGTTACTTCTAATGTCAGTTTTAAACCTTTATCAAATGACTACTTTTCTGTACATGGTTTAAAGTTAATTAATTTTACAGACACCTGCAGCTTGCTGCACTATCAGTATCAATATCAATATCAGCCCCCTTATTATGAACTCTTAATTCCAGACAGTTTACGTTCAGTTCACACACGCTGTGAACGTGAACTGCCTGGAATTAAGAGTTCACAATAAGGCCCTAGTACTTCAAGTTACGGCTGACGTCTAGTTATTGAAGGTAAGGTAACATGAAGATTGATAAGTGACATTCATTTAAAAATTAATAAGTCATAGTCTTACCGACGCGACGTTCCTGTTGTATTTCAATTCTTTTCGATTCAAATAACAACAAGTCCTTTCCATTATAAATTTGTCACAACGAAAATCAACACCCCGTTTTTTTTCTTTCTTGTAACCATTTCATAATCACCCAAGTTCTTAGTGTTTGAATAATTTCTAAATCAGTGATAAAACCATAATGCTACTGAATTGTAAAAATCGTAAAAAAATTCTTATCGCTCACACAGCAATACAGCGACAAGCGTCCAAAACGAAATTCAATCGTGGCCAATTTAATTGTCACTCGAGACCGTTTGATTCGTAAACCAACCGTTAGATTGACGCTCGGTTTCTATTTGTTGGTGGACGTGTCAATTAACTACCAGATCGGTTACACAGTCCGGTCAAATTGACCAATTTGAAGGCTTCATCCACTCTCATTTTTAAGCACCTTTTAACCGAATTTAACGAGAAAGAAGAGGATTTCTTTCCAGAAAAACACGCGTGCTTGATTGTAGTAGGAGATCTTCCCCGCAGGACCCGAGGATTCGTATGGTATTCCCACACATTACTCCGTAACTCACACTCACCGGTTCACCAATACATACATATAGCTAAACTTGACATCTATAAGCATCCGTTTCTATCTCAAGACTGACAATAGACAATTACACTCGAGTACATGAAAAAAAATGTAAACTGCCTTCATATTTATTATTTTGCGTACCTACATTAAGCCTCTTACTTTAAATACCGATATGTATATCACGAGATCAGCTAGGCGCTAATTTCTTTATTGACGGTAAACAAAAGCGCCCCCTGAAACACTTTTGCATCATATTGTTACTGCTACGGTTTGGACAGAATTACGAAATTTTAACCCATGTCTTGAAATTCCTCAACCCATCAACAGTTTCTGATACTGATCAACTTCCGGAAAGCGCTCAACTGTCCAGTTAAACTAACTGGATCAGTAACCCACCGTGTTGTTAGCTGCGGGACGGTCTACAAATAGAAACCAAGGTCGTCGTGAGCGGAGCGTTTGCTTCACTCCTGGATGTTTGTGTTATGCTCGCTGGAATAAACTAGACGACGCGACGCGCAGTCGAAGGGGGCGAGTCTTAAACGCGTATTAGTTGAACCATCAACCAAGTTGAATCAAGTACTTCTCAATGTTGATTCGAGTGTATGCCACCAGCTGTCACTACAGATTCAGGCAAATTTGTTCAGACGTTAGGCTTCTTCCTACTACTTCACTATATTCATTCAACTAAGATACACGAAACTCTGCGAAACAACGAGTTACGAGGAATGTAATGTTTGCTGAAAGCATCTTCCAAACAAAGTCGTTTTGATACGACACACGAAGCATGCTAATCGCAACTGTTTCCGTATTGTACTCATACGTTTCGCAAATTAGAACCATTATCTGGGCAAATTGTCCTTTCCCAATCGTAACGAAACATTATTATCCAGTATTACTCACTAGCTTTCACAAGAATAGCATAATATATTATCTGTCGTCAATATTGTATATTTGATAGCTGAACTTTACATGACGTTCGCTACAGTTAAGGGGATAAACGGGATAAACCGTAAGATCTGCCAGCCTAAGTTACTTCTTCGTCGCCTATTTAATTGTTCCGTAGCTTCAGCTCACTTATCTTCCCATTTGCAGGGTAGGGATGCCATAAAACGGGCAGTAGGAACGAACTAAACAAAAGACACAATCACAGAGCCCCTTCGTCTGCACCACTAATGCCCTCATACCCAAACGCTAAACAGACACTGGCTATAGCATCGTCCCGAGTTGTTCCGCGCTCCAAGTTTCAATACCGAGAAGACGAATGTTTACTCCTAAAATACGTGCTTGTATGAGCGTTATTGCACGTGACGTACCAACACATGTCAGGGCTGCCAGGTGAATTATAAATTAACAAGACAAGAGTTATTGTCCAATTGTTCATTGATGAATATGAAGGCTAACAAAAGTTGTTAGTTTGCTGAATTTTCCTGAATAGATCGGATATAACGACACGTACTACAGTCTGTTTTTTTTCGGTACGGACTAAATTGACACTGTGTTGCCACTTTTTTGCGAATCATTAATAGCGATGTGCCTCTACCGTAACTTTACGTAATTTACAATCTAGTATCGTTTTTCGGTAATAGTAAAAAATGTGTCTTTAAAATAAAATGACCTATAGGCATACCTATACTATAATGTACTTTAACCTTGTTATTGCATATTCTTCAACAACAAATCCATAATTGTCGTATTTACTTAGTGTAATACGTAATTAAAATTAATAAATAAGTATATTTTTTATCTGTGATACTCCATAGTTACCATGATTTTAAAAAGATTCGTCTATTATCAAATAAAAATAAAATTATGTGATAAAAGTAAAAAGTTACGATTCATAAAACCGGTATCGTAGTACAACACTACTATTAAAAAGCTGGTATCATTATTTCGAAAATTGACATTTGCATGTGTCAATTTAGTCCGCGGCGAAAAAAAACAGTCTGTAGGCACATGATAGTTCTGATTTTGGAGTGATAAGCAGATGATGCCTTTCGACGATTCATTTATGCAAGGGTTGGATTTATCACACGTATTTACCAAACGGAACAGTAACGACATTTAGAATTGGTGATATTCAAACTATAAAATTTATTCCACGGAAGCAAAAAAGATTCTTAGATCTATTTTGAATAATTTTTCTGCGAGACTGACTCTTAGCTTATCAACGTGGACGTTTCTAGCCAAAGTCATTCATTGTGGATAATTCGCGACGACGGCCAGGGCCACTCGTCACTCAATAGACGCTGATGACGTTGACACCGTATTGAGATGAGGAGGTAACTCGATAGCTTCGATGTAATCGAGCTCCCTTTATTTACTAACACGTAAACGTTTGAACCCTGCTCTGGCCTCAAACCCTACCGATAGTCAACACAATCAGTCATCAATGCAAACTCACGACAAACAACATCGTAATTGCCAGTATGTAACTGGTAAATTTTCAAATTGAGAACGTCACCTACCAACGGTAGTTAGACGTGGAATGTTTTTTTACGTCCCGTTTAGATAATAATATAAATAGCGATAAGAGCTGAGAACGCGCTTATACTCGTACTCGAGCTTTAAACAACTAAGTATTCATAATATCATCACTATTCGCTGAGAATGTTCGCTAGTGATCGGTTTGGTGTTGGGTATTGACGCAAATCAATGTATCCACGCACGCCATCCTTTTTCAAATATCTACGCCTAGAGATAGAGAGAGAGATATGAGATGAGAAGACAAGGATAATGTAAACGGGTAGGTACATTCGTGGTTGTCTCGTACACAAATAACAGCAAGAGTCTGAATATTTAGCCGAGCACGAGCCATAACATTAAATAAATCGAAATTTAAATTTGTTCAATGGCTTTGTCACCTACTGACATAATGTCCATTACACCCACATTATTCAGTTTTCCTCTTTGTTCATCACCAATATTGTACATTTTAGATTTAGACCATCTAATAAGATCGATATGGCTAAGATTTAAAAGTGTCGAGCGAGTGATTCGATGAAACATTTTTACGTCTTCATACTTTCACTTTCCCAGTTCTCCGAAGCACCCTTATCTGCAAGGCCAAGGCATTATCTAATAGTCGAGAGCGCCGCATCCCCTTATCTCCTTGTATCTCTTCGTTATCAGAGAGAGTGAGTTGTTTCTTTGAATCTTCATGCTGTCCTTAATTTTTTCTGATGCGATATCTTTGTTTTAGGAATTTTGTTGTTCAGTTGTTCAACATCTTTCATATCGCATCTAGTCTCCTCTCAGAATTTTACGGGCACCGGGCGCATACCACAGTACATCACGCTGACCTACAGCAGATTGGCAGAGCTTGCACACTTTTGAAAAAGTTACGGAGAAGTCATGTGTCAAGTGTGCAGGTTTTTTTTTACTTTAATGAAGTGAAAATAAATTTCTAATATGTACGGCGTACGCAAGTATAATTTTTGAAAATTTATCAGGATTTTAACAACTTTATAAAACCAAATGTTTATAGGCCAGTAGGGCAATCGCAATACTTAACAATATTTGTTTTAATAAAGCCACTCTGGTAAAATAAACATAAATCTAAATTTGAATATTACCAATAACATACGGTATTGAATTCAAATCATTTGATTCATTGCCAAGATCAAATTGAAAGTGGAGACGTAATGTACAATAATACTCTGGTCGATCATTGCGCGTCGAATGCATTTGAGCTGTTTTGGAGATTAGTGGGAAAAATGTACTTTTTTTATTCAACTGCGGGGACATAGATAATTTAGTTAATCATAATCTTTATAAGCTTGACTGAGGTAAAAGTTGCACAAGGAGGTAATAAATCTGATTCACTTAAAACTTATTTTTATCTTCTTAGCTGTATTGATCTATTGATAATACATATAAGTTTTACGATAATTTTTACCAAGTCCCCCTAACAGCAAAATAGAAAGTTTGTATCATCATAAATATCATCTATTCGACGAAATCGCGGGCACCAGCTAACAATAAAATCCTATTAATATGTCGGAAATAGAATCGGACAGCACCTTATGGCGCTAGTGAAACGTTCACCAGATGTCATGCGATTGAATTGTCACTACCGCCATCTAACGTCATGTGATAGAACTGTCACTACCGCCATCTACGTCATGTGGAATCGAACTGCCACTACCGCCATCTTACGTTACGTGATTGAACTGGATCACGCCCGGCCTATATAAGCAATGGTAGCCCTTAGTTCGGCACGCATTTCAATCGGATGCGTCTTGGTGAACGGATCACTGTCCAAGTGAACCAACACCGCTGATAGTCTAGCCTTCTTGGCCGACTAATCTTTATTGTATTAAGTAGTAAAGTAGTAACTATAATTAAGTTACCATAGTACCTAATTACTGTTAAAGCCTCATTTATAATTAAATTTAATAAATTAATTATTAATATCAATAAAGTGTGGAAATTATTCGTGTCGTATTCCTGATGTCGGACCCCAACCCGTCATCAGAAGTGGGATACGAAGGCCACCCCACTGGAGATCAGGGTGGTAGCTCCATACTAGACCCAATGGCTTTATTCGCCAGAGGAATTGAAGAAATGTTTTCGAAAGCAGCCTCAGCTTTTTCAAGTCAGCAAAATGCGACGCCATCATTTACTTCGCTTGTACCATTTGACCCTGATGATCATAACACAGAAATAGAGGGCTGGTGCCAGTTAGCTGACGTTATCATCACTTCCAAGAATATAAGAGGAATTGATTTGATTTTAGCCCTCACTCATTGTCTTAAAGGGCGTGCTGCTACATTTTTAACGAAGATACATCCTGATCAATTTGAGTGGCCATCAATCAAAGAATCTTTGATAGCTCAATTTTCTCGCCCTATGCTTATACAAGATTATTTCGATCAGATTTTAAAATTTCAAATAAATCCCGCTGAGTCACCAGCTCAAGCTTGCGTACGCTTATGGCAACTCATTGAGAAAATACCTGATGTTAGCCTACCCGAAAATGTGACTACAGGTTTTGCTATCTCAGTGCTATCGCAATGCGATAACCTTATACGCCGTGAACTAAACTCCGCTGTTATTACAACCAGAACACAGCTATTCAGGGTTTTACGGGGCATTTCTTTGAAACGTAAATATGACAACTCAGAACTTAGTCAAATGGATAGTAAGCGGCCGCGATTCACTATGGGCTTCCGCGGAATCTGCAACAACTGTGGTAAAAGAGGACATCGATCTGCAGATTGCTTTAAACCTACTAATACTGTGACCATTTCAGAAACTCGAAACAATCCGAAGAATCGAGTTACTTGCTACGTGTGCGGTGAGCCAGGGCACGTTGTCTCTGGCTGTCCAACGAGGATCGGGAATGCGAAGAAGGACCAGCCGGCTGCCGAGAACAAGGAGGTCAACCTGTGCTCCAAGACTGTGCGGGGAGTTCTGGACTGTAGTGGTATGAAATTTTCCTTCATATTTGATTCCGGTTCAGAGTGTAGCCTTATTAAGTTGAGTGTTTCACATTTGGTTAAGGGGAAAAGATCGCATGACCTAATTCATATGACTGGAATAGGTAACGGTAGTGTGAGTAGCATTGAACAGGTCACTAGTGAAATCAAAGTTCAAAATATTCTAGCTAAAATTACATTTCATGTTCTTCCTGATAAATATCTTAAAGATGACATCTTATTGGGTAGAGACATACTAGCACAAAACATTCATGTTGAAATTAGTGAGACTGGTCTACTTTTTAGACCAGTAAAAGAGACCAATATATGTTCCAAAAATGAAAATAAAAATGATTATGATTCAATTAATACCGATTTAACAGACTTGGACAGAAAAAAATTACATTTTATATTAGCTAAGTATTCGAATAATTTTATAGAATCTTTACCTACCACCAGGATTAAAACTGGCGAACTACGCATTGAGTTGCTTGACCCACATAAAACAGTGCATAGGCGACCTTATAGATTGTCACCCGAGGAATTAAAAATTGTTGATGAAAAAATCGATGAATTATTAAAGGCCAACATCATTCGAGAAAGTTCATCCCCATTTTCTAGTCCAATCATATTGGTCCAAAAAAAGGATGGTAGCAAGCGAATGTGTGTAGATTACAGGGAGTTAAATAGCAATACTAAATCCGATAATTATCCATTACCATTAATTAGTGATCAAATCGACAAGTTACATGGTGCGCACTACTTTAGTACCATTGATATGGCCTCAGGTTTTCATCAACTACCAGTGCATAAAGATTCTGTAGAAAAGACCGCTTTTGTCACACCCAAGGGTCAATTCGAATACTTAACTATGCCTTTTGGCCTCCGTAACGCCCCCCAAGTATTTCAAAGAGCCATTAACAATGCCCTTAAGCCTCTGCACGATGATAGAGTACTAGTTTATATGGATGACGTCCTTTCTGCATCTGATACTATTGATGAGGGTTTAAATCGTTTAGATAAAGTATTGAAAACCTTATCGGACGCTGGTTTTTCTTTCAATATAAAGAAGTGTTCTTTTATGAAAACTGAAACAGAATATCTTGGTTACGTTATCTCTGCTGGTGAAATTAGACCAAACCCAAAAAAAATTAAAGCTCTAATTAACATACCAAGCCCAAATAATGTGACTCAAGTTAGACAACTGATTGGTTTAGCTACTTACTTCAGACAGTTTATTCCCAATTTCTCTCAGCTAATACGACCATTGTACCCATTAACAAAAGGGAAAGCCACGGGTAAAGTAAATTGGACTACGGAACATAGCCTAATTCATCAAAAAATAATTGATTTGCTGACTTCTGAACCTGTATTGAAAATATTTGATCCAGCCTTACCTATAGAACTTCACACGGACGCCAGTTCCGAAGGTTACGGTGCAGTATTAATTCAAAAACATGGGCATACCCCTCATGTAGTTGCGTATTTTAGTCGCAAAACGTCTGATGCAGAAAGTCGGTATCATTCGTATGAATTGGAAACTCTGGCCGTAGTTAGAGCCGTTGAACATTTTCGCCACTATCTATACGGGCAAAAATTCGTAGTGTTTACTGATTGCAATTCTTTAAAGGCTTCCCATTCTAAGCGTGACTTAACACCTAGAGTTCATCGTTGGTGGGCCATACTCCAAGCTTACGACTTCGAGATAGTGTATAAAGAAGGCCATAAAATGGCCCATGCAGATTATTTGTCTCGTAACTTGCCTGATGACTGTAATTCAAAACCTAGAATGATAAATTTTCTTGAATTTGATAAAGGATGGCTACTTGTCGAACAAGAACGAGATTCTGAACTCTCAGATATCATGTCTAAAATACGTTCAAACCAATTGCCTGAAGAAGTATCCCGTACCTATGACATACGACAAGGTATCTTATATAGAAAAATTGAGCGTAGAGGAAATTCTAGTTGGCTGCCTATTATACCACGTTCT
The DNA here is from genome assembly GCA_905404135.1 of Hesperia comma. Taxonomy (NCBI): domain Eukaryota; kingdom Metazoa; phylum Arthropoda; class Insecta; order Lepidoptera; family Hesperiidae; genus Hesperia; species Hesperia comma. The sequence continues at coordinate 15,436,819 of FR990015.1, read as the reverse complement.
CTTGTGTGGTCTCTTATCAGCCACGTTCATAATGAAATCAAGCACTTAGGTTTTGAAAAAACTTTAGATAAACTTTATGAATTATATTGGTTTCCTAATATGGCAAAATTCGTAAAAAAGTTCATTAATAGTTGCGTAATCTGTAAAGCTTCTAAGGGTTCTTCGGGAGCACAGCAAGTACAGCTGCACTCCATCCCAAAAGAACCCATACCTTGGCACACGATCCACTTAGATTTAACGGGAAAATTAAGCGGTAAAAGCGAACGTAAAGAATACTGTTCTGTGCTAATAGACGCATTTACAAAATATGTGCTTCTTGAATATAGCCCTAACCTAAGCTCTTCTTATGCTATAAAGGCTATTAAAAAGGCTGTTCATCTTTTTGGAGCGCCGAAACGCATAATTGCTGATCGAGGTCGATGCTACGACTGTAATGAATTTAAGGATTTCTGTAAAGAAAATAATATAGAACTTCATTTGATAGCTGCTGGGTCGTGTAGAGCGAATGGTCAGGTGGAGAGGGTCATGCGAACTTTAAAGGATATTCTGACTGTCATTGAATGTAGTTCTGAGAGTGTATGGCAGGACCAACTGGGAGATATTCAACTTGCCCTTAACAGCACACGTTCTCGAGTAACTGGTTTTACACCAATAGAACTTATGTTTGGCATTGAAGCTAATTCGTTAAACCTAGCTAGATTATCTCCCGGTTCGTCTGGAGCAAATCGGATAAATATTGAATCTGCCCGTATATCTGCATCAGAAAATATTCAGAAATGTGCTAAAGCCGATACATTAAGATTTAATGAAGGAAAAGCTGCAATAAGACCCTTTTCGGAAGGCGACTATGTTTTCGTTAAGTGTGAAGAAAGACATCAAAGTAAATTAGATAAGAAATTTAAAGGCCCTTTTAAAATTTTGAAGGTGTTAGAAAATGACCGTTACGAACTCAAACGCATAAATGGGTCTAACAGAATTTATAAAGTTGCACATGAAAATTTGAGAGAAGTACCTAAGGGGCAGCGGGGATTTTTTGAAATTGCTGACAATTGTAGTGATGATGATGATGAAGGGTCTAGCAGTGTACCAAGTGTTGTACCTGAATCAATAAATGTTGATGACATCGCAGATATGCCACCAATTCAATGTAATTCTGATACTCTTTCAGCAAATTCCGATACCTTATCTATAATAGAAAATTCAGACACTTTGTCAATTGATTCGGAAGAAACGCTATCTGCTTCGTCATTTTCATAAATATCAGAGAAAATTGCCTAAGTATATTGCCTACGTATATTGTCTGAATATATTTTGGCTGAAGGAATCTCACCTACTTTAGTGGGTGACGATTTAGACCAGCATTAGAGCGCTGTAGGGATCTCACTTACTCTTGTGGGTGACGAACTAGACCAGCCACTTGTGCGCTGTAGGGATCTCACTTACTCTAGTGGGTGACGATCTAGACCAGCATTCGATCGCTGTAGGGATCTTACCTATTTCAAGTGGGTAATGATCCAGACCAGCAAGATTGTTAACAGTTATATCGCTGTAAAGATTAATGGCAACTTAGTGCAACATTAAGATCAATTACTGTCTTTTGCAGAATGAAATGCCCGAGGTCGGGCAAACTGTCAGAATGGCCGTGTCGGAAATAGAATCGGACAGCACCTTATGGCGCTAGTGAAACGTTCACCAGATGTCATGCGATTGAATTGTCACTACCGCCATCTAACGTCATGTGATAGAACTGTCACTACCGCCATCTACGTCATGTGGAATCGAACTGCCACTACCGCCATCTTACGTTACGTGATTGAACTGGATCACGCCCGGCCTATATAAGCAATGGTAGCCCTTAGTTCGGCACGCATTTCAATCGGATGCGTCTTGGTGAACGGATCACTGTCCAAGTGAACCAACACCGCTGATAGTCTAGCCTTCTTGGCCGACTAATCTTTATTGTATTAAGTAGTAAAGTAGTAACTATAATTAAGTTACCATAGTACCTAATTACTGTTAAAGCCTCATTTATAATTAAATTTAATAAATTAATTATTAATATCAATAAAGTGTGGAAATTATTCGTGTCGTATTCCTGATGTCGGACCCCAACCCGTCAAATATTATAAATGTGAAAGTTTGTGTATTTGTTTGTTTGTTTGTTTGTTACTCCTTCACGCAAAAACTACTGAACCGATTTTCATGAAATTTGGCACACACATAGAGGGCAACTTAGATTAACATATAGGATATTTTTTATCCCAGAAATCCCGCGGGATCGGAATTTACGCGGGAAAACCTTCTTCACGTATGGGGTATAAATAGCTTTGTTACTCCTTCACGCAAAAACTACTGAACCGATTTTCATGAAATTTGGCACACACATAGAGGGCAACTTAGATTAACATATAGGATATTTTTTATCCCAGAAATCCCGCGGGATCGGAATTTACGCGGGAAAACCTTCTTCACGTATGGGGTATAAATAGCTTCTAAACAAACATTAATATAAAACTAACAAACATTAATGTAAAACTAACAAGTCTGTCTTCCCGGAAATCCCGCGGGATCTGGAGTTACGCGGAATAAACTCCTGCGCGTACGAAGTAGCGGGCACACGCATAGAGGGCAACTTAGATTAACATATAGGATATTTTTTATCCCAGAAATCCCGCGGGATCGGAATTTACGCGGGAAAACCTTCTTCGCGTATGGGGTATAAATAGCTTCTAAACAAACATTAATATAAATCCTATTATTAATATTTAATATAATATTATAAATGTGAAAGTTTGTGTATTTGTTTGTTTGTTTGTTTGTTACTCCTTCACGCAAAAACTACTGAACCGATTTTCATGAAATTTGGCACACACATAGAGGGCAACTTAGATTAACATATAGGATATTTTTTATCCCAGAAATCCCGCGGGATCGGAATTTACGCGGGAAAACCTTCTTCACGTATGGGGTATAAATAGCTTTGTTACTCCTTCACGCAAAAACTACTGAACCGATTTTCATGAAATTTGGCACACACATAGAGGGCAACTTAGATTAACATATAGGATATTTTTTATCCCAGAAATCCCGCGGGATCGGAATTTACGCGGGAAAACCTTCTTCACGTATGGGGTATAAATAGCTTCTAAACAAACATTAATATAAAACTAACAAACATTAATATAAAACTAACAAGTCTGTCTTCCCGGAAATCCCGCGGGATCTGGAGTTACGCGGAATAAACTCCTGCGCGTACGAAGTAGCGGGCACACGCATAGAGGGCAACTTAGATTAACATATAGGATATTTTTTATCCCAGAAATCCCGCGGGATCGGAATTTACGCGGGAAAACCTTCTTCGCGTATGGGGTATAAATAGCTTCTAAACAAACATTAATATAAAACTAACAAACATTAATATAAAACTAACAAGTCTGTCTTCCCGGAAATCCCGCGGGATCTGGAGTTACGCGGAATAAACTCCTGCGCGTACGAAGTAGCGGGCACACACAAAGAGGGCAACTTAGATTAACATATAGGATATTTTCAGAAATCCCGCGGGATCGGAATTTACGCGGGAAAACCTTCTTCGCGTATGGGGTATAAATAGCTTCTAAACAAACATTAATATAAAACTAACAAGTCTGTCTTCCTGGAAATCCCGCGGGATCTGGAGTTACGCGGAATAAACTCCTGCGCGTACGAAGTAGCGGGCACACACATATAGTATTATAAATGCGAAAGTCTGTCTGTGACGTTTTCACGACTAAACCACCAGTCCGATTTGGATGAAATTCGGAATGAAAATATTTGAAGACCCAGAGTTACACATAGGCTAATTTTTTTTAAAAAATCAACCCCTAAAGGCTTGAAATAGGGGATGAAAGTTTGTATGAAAACAACGATTTTGATGAATTTTCCCAGGAAGATAGTTGATGACGTACTTTCTCCCCCACTTCCCCGGTTCGCGATATAAACGAATTCCACGCGGGCGAAGCCGCGGGCAAAAGCTAGTAAATGAATAAAATAAATACTTACACATATACTATTCTGAACATCTCACTTTGCTTCTCTTAGTTATTAAAAATATCAGTAAAACCTTGGAATTTTTCGATAGTTTTATCGCTCATTATCTCCTTCATATGAAATTAATTAATATAAGGTGGTTAATTCATAATAAATAATAACGATGTTTTGATCTTCATAACACTAAAAAATGTAACGCACTAACGCATCATGGGCCAGCAAAGGTAAACGCACAAAAATTGGCCTTGAAATAAAGTAACTCCCAAAAACAAGACACGAAACAGTACCCTCGTTAAGGTGGACTTCCGAGAAACACGACGATGCGTGCAACTGTTGCATTCCAAGTGATAACATACTTTTTATTCTTCTTCAACTTGATTACAAGAGTGATGACAGAATCATGAGCTGGATTGCCGAACTTTCCAATAGACATTTTTGGAGTCAGTGCTTATAATTTTCACAAGTTCCATAAAAGGATAATGTGAAGCAATTTCCGGCCCTAAATATAAGGAAGGAAATAAATGAGTGTCCCAACTATTTCATGGGAAGTCCCATAGGTATACAAAATACTTGGTTCCTGGTTAATGAGCCATAATTAAGTACACATTGTACGAACATAACAAATATTTTAACATAGTACATATTGCTTCAAGTTATTGTAAATGGGTACATATGTGTAGTAATTATCGAACTTAATTCTACATTCTGTTTAACGTTAAATATAGCTATTATACAACTGTCGATTGTCTCATCGCAGTCGCATGTCGCATTCGTAAAATAGACTCTACGGTTAAAATTCGTTTAAAAATAAATGAGTACGCAGGACTCACGAAACAAGCAGCCTCTAAGCGCTCTGTCCTGCTCGATTTAATGACAGACAGGTATGTCTCTCTCGCTCCGGAGAGAATTTCAGAGGACCGGTTAGGCGGGTCCCTCTCGAGTTTGGCGTTAAAAAAACGCATCACCGTTTTTATGGCGAGCTCCTTTTGGGTCGCACGAGTAAGCGATGCACGTTAGCCATGGGTTTTTGAATATGTAGCCAAATATTACAGTGTTCTCAAATACGTACATAGGTACATTAGATTTTGTATGCTTGCGAATCATCAATCATACTCTGCTTAAAACTTTTAGGTTAGGAACTTGAAATGTTAATGTTGATACTTTTCAAATACAAAAACACATTCAATTAAAATATTCTGTATCGTGTAAAATTTTTGAGCATCTGTTTATCTTTCGTGTCCCTGAAGATGAGATAGCGATTTCTCTGCTACATTTCAATATCTATAGCATTAAAACTTTAAAGCATCCGTTAGCACATTCCATCAAGCTACGATGGCATTCGTTACGATTTTAAAAACAAGATCCAATGCTAAGTTACCTGATATGTAGACTACATATCGGTGTCAAATAATTCCGAATAAATAAAAAACTTTTTATAAAAAAACGACTTCAAAATAAAAAACTGGAGATAACCCAAAAACAACTTGTCAGATGTCGCTCATGTCACTTTTCTTCTTTTTTAACCCCCGACGCAAAAAGAGGGGTGTTATAAGTTTGACGTGTCTGTGTGTGTGTGTGTGTCTGTCTGTCTGTGGCATCGTAGCTCCCGAACGGATGAAGCGATTTCAATTTAGTTTTTTTTTATTCGAAAATACTAGCTTTTGAATATGACAGAATGAATTATCATAATCGGTTCATTGAGTAAAAAATTATGAGGACAAACGCCAAAAGAAAACCTTTATTTGAAGTCGCCTAAAAAAACTTAACTAGCCACTCTCACTCAGGGCACACACACATCGCACGCGATCTAGAGTCTAGACGCCAGGGATCTATCTACATTTAGACGTTACGCACGCCAGTCGCCATATCCTACGCGCGTACCCCCAGACCTCCAGACGGCATTGACAGTGCTATCGTAACCACTAGACCCTCGAGATGACATCACGCGGTGACCACATCACGCAAATGCCCCGCAAGGTCGACCCGGCCATTGTTCGGTTAGAACGCTTTTTTCATTGACACGGTAGCTGCAAACCGTCGTGCGTCCATTTGTGTGGTCACTGCAGTTTATCGGACCACTGTAACCTAAAACTGCAGACAAAACTGTTACTACCTATATGTGTAACTTATATGTGTCTATCGCATTGGGTGTATACCTGTAATGATAGGCAATGTTAGATAATAAATAAATAAATAAAAATAAACTATTGTATCAGAGGTCGTCTAATGATAGCCTTGTACACATATTTTGTGAAATTGATAGACTTTGTATAAGTGGTCGACCCTGAGAAACAGCTGTCTCAGTCTGAAGTTGGACTAGTAGGATAGATGATCGGTAACAGCTTTTCATTGGTCCCGGTTTTCGTTGGATCGTAGGAGAAAGCCGATGAACGGCATAACTTTCTTCACATTCCTGAAGAATTAGCACGTAGCACCTAAACTAAAGCAACCAGCAACCTTCACGGGAGCGGATGGGTTTCTATACATAAACCTCCAAAATTACTGACAGATCTGCAAGTTTTGAACGGGTGGTGTATTGAAGTGTTGTGAAAACCTCTGTTGGATGTTTTTTACTTCAGTAACTAGAAGCACAAAGTATACACTAGGAGATGTAAAGCTTCTACAATGCGCACTCGAGCGATGAACACAGACAACGTTCAGGACACGAAATATGGAACCACTATTGAACAAGACCAATTCGACGACCCGTGTTTCGAATGATTTAAAGGACCCTGCCTGGTTCCATTCCCAGCGAGGCGAACATTTTTATTTCTGTTCTCGGTCAGAGTATGCGCCTTCATCTTTGTTTGTTGTCCAAGGCACCCTAGACACAAGGTGTAAGTAACTCTTGTATTTAACATATAAAACATACCTTCAAGCAACATTCCCACTAAATAAGACACAAATTCATTTTAAAAACCGATAACCAAATACCACAGAAATAACTCGGTCCGTAGAAGTAAGTAATCGTACCGATAAGATACGGTGGTCCGGTGCAAGCAATACAATAAACTATCTTATCTTATCCTATCTTATCGTGAATCCTACCTATCAGCCACTCGAACCATTTCATGTGTTTGACGATTTAATTTAATACAGCCATGTACAACACACTCCATGTATATTTAATTTCCAGTTTTTGAAATTGCTTGTTGATGTTTCACTATGATAACAAACAATTTAACTACGTTGCATTTGCATTCCAAATCTGTCTGTCACAGAACATGAATATTAACCAATAATAAACCAGGGACACTTCCAGTAAGGCGACCATGAGGTTGACCAGCAAATATTTCCCATAACCAGATACGACGACTAATTGACTTGGCGTTATATTAACTATCTATATTTCAATACGAAATATTAGGCCACGATTTCGCCAAGTCACACCCTGGTGAGACAGCTCAAACTGAAACCAATTACGACAGTGGTCCTTACATACGACAATATCATTCTTAATTGGCGCACAGTCCAGAGTCCAGACAAGTAACCGAGTGGTTTCATAATTAAAACCCGTTTGAATACCGTAATTACACGCGGCCTAAGCCCTTTTGTCGTTCGAGGGTTGGTTGCACTCAAAGAAAGCGGTGTAATGCAATGTTTTGCCATGCAAATATCTCGAGATTGCACCGAAGAGTGGAGTGCGGCTTGCGTCACTGCATCTGCGATTATATAATCTGTTTACGCAAGGGCGGGCGAGATCACTGCCCTCCGTCGCCTATAGACGGATCGGCTAGCTTTTAATTATATAAAAGAGTTGGAATAGCTTATTTTATTATTTTTAGAGCAATCGAACTTTGACAACACTAAAAAAGATAATAAAAGAGGTAAAAGAAGCGGTAATTCATTTGCGAGGCCATACAGCAGCTAGATTCACCGGAGGCGCTTGATGTTAAGCGGACTTCGTCGCCCATGGACATCAGCTTCTCCCTAGGTATCCATAGATCCGTTGTCGGCTAAGAAGAAAGCCCCATAATAGATCACTATGAAAGGCATTAAGCCTCTTAATATGTGGTAGGAAACCAGTGTCTTACATCAGAATCCGCTATTAAATGCCGTGGAAGTTCCTCAGTATTTCTGGAAGGTTCCCAACTGCATGTCACTAACAGGATCAACGGGCCCAGTGCCCGCCGGCACGTCAGAAACGCATCATTACTTGTATTGTACAAGCATGTGATACCAGATGTCTCGTTAAGCACATTTCACGTGCGTCACAGAGGTCCCACGCCTCGGCACCGCTACATAACCACCACATTCTACTTAATTCTAATTCATTTCATACACATGATACACGTGATAAAGTTAAAAATCTGTAAAACTTTTTCTTTATTCGGTACTAATATTTTTCTTGAATTTGTTTCCTCGACGGCAGCAAAGAACACAAAGACATCTGCAATTTTGCCAAAATCGTTTTTTTGCATAATTCAACACAGAATTCTTTGTTTTATCTTGTGATATTTTTTTTTCTCGAAAAATGTTGTTTTTTTTCAACAATTTTTCAACGTACAAAAAGACATCTGCACTACTTATTTAAAATTCGACAAAGTACAAACGGACATATACCATTTGTCCTTGTGTACGTCGCGCAATGCGGCGGGCCAGCTGTCCTTACGAAAATAACCTGCGAAGTCTCGAGGCTCTTCAGCAAGAAAAAATGTCTGATGATGACTGCTTGCAATTGGAATAATAAAATAATTGAAAATTGAATCCGGAAGTGACATTCAACCAAGCCACAAATGTAAAAAATATTTATACCTTTTTTTTCTATCTTTGTTGGTGTGTTTGTTACCCCATAACTTCGTGTTGGGTAAACCGATTTTGATGATTCTTTATTTCTTTGAAAGCTGGTGCTTTGAGTGTGGTTCCATACAAATTTGAGCGACATCTGATTAGTAATTTTGAATTTACTTGAATAATGTGTAAGGATGTTTAGTAGTGTGTATTTATGGTTTTTTCCTAATAACTTTTTATTGAGTGTTCAGATTTTAATGATTCTCTTTTTACTTGAAAACTGGTATTTGCATTGTAGTCTCATATAAGTTTGAGCGCCATCTGACCAATAGTTTTTGAATTATCCTTAATAATTTTTATGTTTGTATGTTACCTCATATCTTACTACTTAGAGTTCCGATTTTAATCATTCTTCTTTTAATCGAAAGTAGGAGCTTTAGGTTAGGTCCCGTAAAAATTTGAGTTCCGTAAGAATAGTAGTTTTTGAGATTCTTATGATATGGAGGTAGAAATAGGTAGTAAGGGAAAATATCGAAGAGTAACTATAACGATTCGTAGTTATTTTCTCTGAAACTATACTTTTTATTACTTTATATTATTACAAATATAATTATTAGAAAGAATCATAAAACTTTTTTTTTAATTAGACACCCTAAAACTCAAAATAGTTTAGGTATATCTGCAATTATCCAATAGCTTTAACTTAAGAATGCCGAAGTAATATGAGACAACTGCAGTATTTTAATGACAATCATAATTATATTTGTTTTTTTTATGAAATTGGTTATTTATGATCAATAACAATAAAATTCAATCATTAAATTAATAAAATAGTTAAAGAATAAATAATTATCGGGTCCCAAGTAGAAACGAATATATGGCAGTTGACTCAATTTGCTTGTTTTCTTGATCCAAGTAGAAAAAGACATCTAGCGTATTTTTAAAAATAAAAGAATTATTGGTAATTTACCTATACCAAATAATAGTTAATATTGTAATAATTAACTATTCCAAAATTGATGAAGATATCTTTGTAATTGTTGAAGTTATACAATTTTTGCACTAAAAACGCTCTCCTGAAAACTAACGTTTTTGTAGATGACCGTTTGTTCTTTGCTGCCGTCGTCCTGTTACGTTGTGTAAGGTGAAGGTTGAAACTTGATGCACATGATTGTGGAGTTAATTAAATTTAAAAAAAATTCAAATTAACTAATTGGAACTTTTGAGGGTAATTTTATTACTTAAGATTTAAGAAACAGTTTTGCAAACTTTCTTTTGTTTAAAAAATAAAAAATGAACAACAATTCTGCAAAGTCTGCGAACTACTTTAAATTAACAGCGGTCCTACAACTCTGGATAACCACTAGGTTAAGAATTTTGGCTACTAAGCCAAAATACCTAATAACATTACCTAGCGACATTATGATGTATTTTTTTGACAGATGCTAGGACCCACTTGCCCCCCTTTACTCGTGAGATCTACAATTTTATAACAAAGGCATGTCGAAAATCAACGTGGTGCCCAACGAGTGTCTCAAACTGCTACCATCCAAAGTTCAATATCGTGATGCGTCGAGGAATGTTAATCGTGTCAATTACTGACCTTTGCTCTTAATCATCAAGACCTTCAGATTCCCCTTCATCTCCACAAATATCTCTCGGATACTCTTCGGGATATCGGTTTATCATAGTGTAATTTATTTTATTTAGATATATACCAAAGCTATATCTTACTAAGAAAGAATTACAACAATAATTGTCTAAGAAACTTAATAGCTAGTAGGTAAACATTTTTATCACTGAATAATTAATTGAGTGTACATTGCGGTAAAATCTTTTTAAACATTTAATGCAGCCACTATAATAGTGCATTAAATAATAATACTCATATTTACGAGTTTTATGTTAATTTTAACATAAAACTGCACCAATAACATGAACTTTAACTTTCAGTTACAAGTCCATACCCCATAAACAAAAGACCTTGCGGATTACAACACGCAAACGTTATACTCAACTCATACTTTACGATTTACAAGCGCACTGCCTATCACTAATGCGTGGTATGATTTCATGTTTATGCATTCACTATCTTGTGTACAATTTGAGGTCAAAATGACTCATGGCTCAGCTCACGTCTCACGGCTCGAGCTTTATGTCTAGTCCAGCTACGCTCAACCTGCGGTCACAACTTACCCGTTGAATTGACCTGAATGCCCATGTGTCTGAACCACATTTATCACTCCACAAAACTTTACGCAAACAAGACGAGGACGAGGTAAGGTTATGTGTGTCGATATGAATAAAATGTGCATCACGTTTCACTTTTTGAATCGTGCTAATCAAAAATTTTGTGCAAAAAGTATTCGTACAAAAGTCACTCAATTTTTACTTGAGGGTTTACAAGAAGCACACATTAGTCAACTAAAAACGTGTCTAATTATTTTTTATTCAATAATATCTATAAAACGGGTCTACGTAGCTTTTATAGAACAGTATTGTAGAGGCCCCCTCGAAATCGCTATTATTAAGTGCCGCGAAATAAAAAGGTTGAGGACAGTTGATCTAGCCCAATCAGATGAATTATTGCATTGGCCTACACTTTAAAATCCATTCCGTGACTAATACTTTGAAATGTTACGAAAGGATTTTTCTATTGTTCTCAGAAGTTAAGGATCTTAACTGATAATTATACATATTCAAAGTAAGCCAAAAAGCCTTTTGTGCATATTTATCTAACACTGATATCGTATTGTGTACTTACTTGGAAATAAAAACACATTAAACACCATTAAACGATACGATCACAACTATCACAAGTCAGTTTATTGTAAAATTTAATTGTAAGTTGTATAACTTATATAAACGGCGGAACAGCCATGAGGAAAATACATTAATAAACTTATTACCCTTTAATTTCCCCTTCCCCAGCATTAAGCAACGAGTGGCGATGCAAATAAATATATCACTAAATATCAGACTTAGTTTCTGTCGGGATTCTAACCTGGGACACTTATTATACTCCGTTCGTGTTCGGTATGGAATTTGTTTTATCAGCAAACCCACACAAATGCCAGCTTTGTGCCCCTATGATAAAGTACCTATAATGTGATGTACAACGCCTAGATCGTGGATGGATGTATGGAACCAAACTTATAATTATAATTTATTTTTGAAGTGAAACTTCTTTATCGGCGTTGGAAAAAAATTTGCGTCATTTTTCGGTTACGCTTTGACATGACTTTGACGTGTCACATTTTTTTGTTACGCGCCATCTTTATTTTCAATCATTGTCAAATTTGAACTTTGATGTAAAATTTATTTAAGATTATGTTGATTACTTTGGAGGTAATTTTGGTAATGTATCCAATTATTACTTTGTTATTGACTTCTGGGACTATTTATAAATTTTACCTTTTTTAATGTTTCCTGTATTCCTTCTGTAACTTTAAATACGATTTCATATTTCTTTACTTTGATGACATTATTTGTCAATGTAACTTTGACGTCTCTTTAGTTTTGCTTTTTATCTAAATTATTTATAACCAGCCAGGTTTGTTTTGACTTGTTTGTGGCACTATAACGGTACCTAATTTTGGGATCTTATTATTGAACTCAAGACGGCGACTATTGGACAATAAACGGCGTAATGTTTGTATTTAGTTTTTAAGTGTATTTTTATTTTTATTGTTATTATATTATTTATTTTGCCCCTCTTACGGTTGATTCAGACGAAGTAGTACTTTTTTTATTTAGAAAAAGTATTTCGGAGCAAAATTACTAAAGTGGTAGTTTCATTGAAATAAACACGAACAAAACAAACACCATACAATTGTGTTTAAAATAACAAAACCAAGACAACCACAGACCTCTATCTATTCACAATCTTATTAGAAAAAATGTAGACCTACATTTTCTTTTTACGATTCTAATAAGATTGTGATTTTTATCTATTTTTAAGTTTACAATCTTATTAGAATACAATCAAAACAAAATATTCGCTTGACATTGACATGACATAATATGCACAGACTAGCTAAAGATTAATGTTTCGTTATACGGTATGCAACGACTAGTCTTTTTGGTAAAATATTTAATAAAGGTTTTTAACTGCAATATAACAGTGAATAAATTATAACTAAGTATTCAAAGATAGTTTAGGATGACTATTAAAGTGATTTTTTCCGGTGGAGTATGGATAGCATGTCGCTTAAGTGGAGCTACTCCCACCACCAGACTTTACAGCGAACAATGACGATGATGAACAATACAATACAATTTTATTTATAATTATAACAATATATTTATACTATTATGATATTATTATATATATTGCCGTAAAGAAGTTTCACTTCATACGTGTGTACACTAGTACACGCACACATTTTTTTATTTATTTATGTAAACTTTATTGACCCAAATATAAAAATATTATAGTACAAAATGGCGATTTTAATGCTAATTGCATTCTCTACCAGATAACCATTGAGCCAAGCCAAAATGCGCGAAGAGCGGTATTATCGAGTGATGGATAAATAATCTTCTCAATTTTCAATGCCTTCCTATCGGTTGGAACTGAGTGAATTTGGAGTATTTTACAGACAAGAGATGTCGTTTTTAGGGTTCCGTGCCCAAAGGGTAAAACGGGACCCTATTACTGAGACTTCGCTGTCCGTCCGTCCGTCCGTCTATCACCAGGCTTTATCTCATGAACCGTAATAGTTACACAGTTGAAATTTTCACAGATGATGTATTTCTGTTGCCGCTACAACAACAAATACTAAAAAACAGAATAAAATAAATATTTAACTTTACGACGCCTCAGCGATAGTTTAGTAACCTTTCGGTCCAAGAGATAGCGTTGTGCGTAATACGTGGCTACAATAAAACAATTAAATATTTAAGTAAGGCTTTCATACAACAGACCAGATTTTTTTGGCGTTTTTATACATAATGGTACGGAACCCTTTGTGCGCGAGTCCGACTCGCACTTGGTGGGTTTTTGTAATCAACTGATACACACTGCACAATTATAGTGACACCTATACCTATCATAGCACTGTCAACTACCCAAGCGTTACTGGTATTCAGGCCGAACCTATCTCCAGCTTAGTTAGGCATGTTGGTTTAAAAATGCACGGCTGAACTCCCTCATATATTTTAAATGAAGGATGTGAGACACTAGTACTTAATCACGATCGAGCCATTGAAGCTGGCGTATAGGGGACACTTTAGTGCTCATACGACGATAACCTAGGGCACTCTTATACAGAATGAACCACATCTATAATAGCTATACGTTGAATAGGACCAAAAAATTCATGTGTGAAATAATACTACTGAATTATTTTTTATACAAGTTCTTCATTTTGTCTAAAAAGAATTAAAATCAGAAAAAATCTTCATTTTAAGACAACAACTTATGACACGAGCTGCAAATAACTTTCTTTCTGTGAAAAACTACAGTTATATGACTACCCTCGGCCTCATTTTGCAAAGCAACCCTGGCGCCAGAGATCAGCAAAATGTTATCATGAGTATAGATTACAGTTTCCTCTAGTGCATTTTGCCCAAAATATAATGCTTATTGCACATTACCACTATATCTGGAGGCACAGACTATATCCTCCGGAGACACAGAAATTTCTGGAAATGCACTAGGAGGATTTCCGGGCCTAATTGTATTAGTAATCCTTAATCATCATTTCGTTTCACCTACCACTACCTGCACAACCCACTGAGACATTAATAAAGCCAATCCGACCGTCAACTACTCAGAACAACGTCGATAAAGCCGGGTGTCAAGCGTCGTACCATTAACAACTCTGTTACGTCCATTAGCACATCCACGCCGCACCGGCATATCGCGGATTTTATTGGAAACGATAAACCGCTCCGATACTGAACGACCGGGTTCTTGTCGCGATGGCGCCGGAACGCTAAATTGTTGACATCAGCTCCGTTTCATCGTCGGAGTCCATAAACCTCCCCACTTATGATTATCTGAACAAAAAGTATCTCGAGGTTGGGACTTCAACACACGGTTGTCAACTTTTTTGTCAAAGTTAGTTAATAATAATATATATTTGGTGTAATTGAAAGAATTTTGTCGCTATTTTTCTTTTTTTTCGACTGTCACACGGACGATCTTAAGCAGAAAATAACAATTATCAAATATTACCCAAAACATATTTTGTCGTAGCAATGGATATGATAAAAACAGACGTAATCCTAAGAGACGTACGGCATCTATCAAAAAATCTAAACTTAAAAACTGAAATCTTCAAAGCTTCAAACATCCGATTGGAGAACATTTTGCTTGCGAATACACTTCTCGATCTTACGGCTCTCGGCCCTTAACAAGTAACATAAACACATCCTGACATCCGCAGTTAAGTACATGTACAACGTTAACAACAAGTCGTTAACTATTGCACAACCGATCAAAAAGCAACGGACGGAGGCGCGTTGCGTAAAAGTTCAAACATTTTAAACTTAATATTATGGTTTTGCCATTTCTCGTTACCGGACCGGGTGGACTGGTTGAAGTAGTAGCGGAACCGCACACACACAGCTAAACTGCGCTCTCCAACATTAACACTACATTTATTTATTTAATGAGCAGTCTATTCAGGTACTGTGACAGTGTTATAAACGTACACACAATTGACTTACGCCATCACAATCCGAGAATAAGCACATTATCTGTCACGTTCAAGTCTGCCCTGGTCAATCGAGCCTTGGATCCTAGATTGTCAGGGTAGGCCACTATTAACTGGGCTATATTGGTCGTCTATAAAAATTTTACACGTTACAACAATCACCAATCACTAAAATTTAAAGTACCAACAGTCCAACATATCTTAACACCTATAATATGTCGCATGTGTTTCTGTGTATCTCGCATTCTCGCTGTCCCTGTGCTCATACCTTACTAAACCGGTCGCCACACTCGCGTCTGGCTCGATTAACGGTGGGCAAATTATGTGCGATTATGTGCTTCGGCCATTATTGCGCAGACTCCGATAACAAGCCAGTCTTACCAAGAGACTCGAGGCTTCTCATCTCATTCAAAATCTGTTCATCATTACATCCAATTACAGGTCTAGGTACATGATCGATGGTATCGATAGGATCTGGTCTCCTGTCAGAATGACACAGCTTCAGCTGATTGAGATTATCAATTTAATTAAAATTAATGTACTTTAAGGACTTTATAAAGACTTTTCTGTTTACCAGACCACTAAAATATTTTTGAGTGGTCCCATGGTACGGAAAGCACGTAAAGCCGTCGGACCTGGTTTTTATCGTTTGATAGTACAGGAGGTACAGGAGTAGGAGGTAGGATAGTGAGAGACCTTCGCACTTCAGAGACTTGACTTGGCTACTAACCAGTCCGTTAAGCACACGTGGTGGGGAACGCTCCACCCAATTTTTTACAGTCCAGCAAATAGACCCCAGTCTTTTACACTCTGCAATACAAATCACTACAACGAGTACCATCAGCTAATTCTCACGAATATTGCTACCGTAGCGTAGTACAAACCGGAATTTAAGAGTATTGGATCTAAAAATATATAATGGCTACCCGTTGCTAAACCAATTCTTAAACACGAGTCTAATTCACGTATCGCCAGTAAAGTTGGCGAGAGGCCAGAGGGCAGTGGCCAGTACGGACCGGCTGTTATATCAGAGACGATGCAGTTGAAGTTATCTCTTTACACTACCTGCACAAAACTGTCCGGCTGATTTAACTTTCGCTGCTGTGCTCAGGCTTTCTCTTGCAACGTGAGGGCAAACCCAGGGCATCAGTCTGGACTTTTTGCAGTTATCATCCCCTTACATCAGTCAATGATCCGTAATAATCACCTCTTTCTTTATTTCCTAGTTTTCTTAGTTTTAGCTTTGGTGTATGTACCTGATTTCCATTACGACGGTAACTTCTAATTATTAAGAGACTCACTTGTTTGTTTGGCGACTATTAACAATAAATTGAAAATATATGTAGAACTAATAATTGCACGTAGTCAGAGAGGTCGGTGTTCGTTGTTTTTTGAAAGGGGTGCAATTCCTAAATAGACTTGTTATGACAGAAAATACATGGACAGCTGTGAAACTTCAGGATCTCAGAGAAATAAGAGTCCAACGGCCGGGAAATTTATGTGTTGCCACGACGATGGTGCCTAACATGGCATACATGCTACAGGCAAGCCCGCACAAAAGTCAGTAAACTTTCAAATCTATCAACTGTCGGTGATAAGAATCTGCCAGATATCTCGGGTCAGACGTCGGAGTGACTTTTAAGAGCAGCGAGCTTAACATTCACAAACATATCAATCATTGTCCGAGCAAAGCTCGCTGATGATAAAGCGAACATAAAGTTTAAGCCACGCTAAAACCGTCATTTAGATAAGACGCTTTGTCTAGCGTAGATCGTAGATCTCGTTTTCCAAACAGGTTTCTCTCGTGGTCTTTGCAGCGTCTTATTTCGAAGATGAGGAGACCGTTGACGCGTTGGTTTTTAATGGTTATTTCGCCATCGCTGTCGACATGTTATTATGTTCTATTTTGTGTAACTTTATGATTGTTTACTTTTTCTTTCTTTCTGAAGAACTACCGAACTAAAAGCTATTTTTTAAGCTAAGAAGCAGAGGAGTCATCAACATCGTCATCACCTGGAAGTAATCACATCCGCTCGTGTCGACGTGGATATCATTAGGAAGAAACGATGGATTGTAAGAACCCATACCCATAAGGCCGATAACAGAGCTGTAATAGCAAGAAACTTTAACACGGCCAGGCGACTGGTCTCAATGATCACCCGTAAATTTACCCAAGGCCTAGCTACGTCAAAGACTGCAGCTAACTTCAAAACAATAATACTATACCTAACAGTACGCACAAACGCAGTCTAGTCCACGACCGCGCCCGCGGTGGCATCTAAAAACATCACGAGCAATAAAACCACGCGACCATTAAACGTGATATATTCAGACGGACAGACGTCTCGACCGTTCGCGATATACATAATCATCGCGTAGTGCCCTCTCGCTCGCACTTGCGTGCGTCCCACTACCATAAGCCGTGGTTATAGAATGCTCCAATTAGGAACTGTCAAGATGACAGTAAGTTCCTGCTTCCTTATAGGTTTAAAAGATCTGCTAGTACCTAATGTGTATTATTCAGTTTCTGTATCCTCCAAGTTAAAATGATATCATATAATATTGAATTACCAATACCAATCAATCTACACATTTTAAGTTCAAATATAATACTTAAGTGTTTTTCAGAAAGGAGATTGTAACTTATAACTTATAACACAAAATAGCATCACAGAAAATTTTAAAATTCTTATCATTACGATCTAATGTCCTAAGCTATTATAGTATATCTAAGTAAGAGCAATTAAATTCAAATTCACATCACACGCGTTCACGCATTCGCACATTTAGGTATGCCGCTCGAGTCACTTCACGCATTTTGACATATCTCTCGTAATCTCATAAAGGATCAATTCATATTTATATTTCGTCACAAATAACAATGCAAAGTATTACGCACACAAAAGGCGATTTTATCATTTTATATAAAAAATAGCATTTTGCCTTGATGTTAATACACCTTAATGCCCCTTAATATCCTATCCGGGCATATTAGATCGCCTCATACACCAACCCAGCCTGGATATGAACGGGAGCGACATCTGGCAGACGTCCAAGCGCATCTGCGCTACTGTGTTGTAGGAACTACGAACATCCACGTCATATCCATTCGACTGTAAAAATTGCTATTCAAAGAAATGAGATCGGGATATCGAATCTCGTCGTCACTTTACATAATCTTAAGCCTCGTAAATATTAAAGCCAGTCAATATTAGCATTAGCAAATCAAATGAAACAGTATAAAATGCATGAGAGCTACATGTGTGTGTGATACTTGTCGCAAGCCAACTGCCCGATATATGGCCGTTGCTCATACATCATAGACATGTGATCGGTAGGGTTGTCAACGCTTTAAAACCCATTGAATTAAACCGTATGGTTTTAAATTGATAAAGTACCTATGCAAAGAAAACTGATATAATTATATACGAGTAACAAAGAAATGAAGGTTTTGTATAAGCAAAGAAATAATACTTTTATACAACTTCAAATATGCTTAAAATAAACAACTACATATAAATATTATTATTACTAAGCTCTTCCCGCGATTCTTTAGAAAAGCGAGTACGTTTCGGCTACATTTTTCTTCATAAGCTCATAAAGAGCATATAAGATTTTAATTTCTACCCGTAATTATAAAAATTCCGTCTTCAATCCAGACAGAAACGCACCATCAGCCGAACGATTAATATCAATCGTTATTCTAAAATAAAATATTTTTATAAAGTAGACAACCCTAACGACGGAGTCGCCGCTATCAGTTATCAGTGCCATACGGGCGATGTCGATGTAAAAGTGTTTATTATTTCAAATCGTTTCAATGCAATGCTAATCTAATCTGTGTAAGGGAATAACAAAATTGAATATCGAGCTAGACACACGGTAGTGTTTCAACCAAGACCTAGGTATTTTACAATGATCAATTGTTTTATTGATGATCAAGCGAACTTGCAAAGTGAAGTTCGGTCACAATTATATGAGCAGATTGTGTTTATTTGCTTGATTAAGGGAGTATAGCGAGAATCTTAAAAACACACAAATTAATTGGAATACTTCATATTGGATTTCGACAAAATTAGCTTTGAGCTATGAGTGGTAGAGGTAGAGCCTAGAATTCGCACTTTGACTTGTAGTACAATTTCTAGAATGTAATACTATATTAATTTTAACAGCAATTGCCTTCTAATTAAAAAGTGGTGCCTTAGGTTGCGGTCCTAGAATGGTTACTGCATATTTGTTTGCTATTTTAAAATCATTGAAATATACAAGGTTTCTCTTACGGAAGCAGACACGAAAAAACTGATAAGATGTAGGTAACAGTGAAATGCAAAAAGTGACGAATCACGCCGACCAGCCCTGTTCTTTCTTACTAAGTGACTTTCAATAATAGTTCGATGTTATCAAAGATTATATTTGAGTAGAAACATTCGCGCGCATTACGCAATGACGTAAATTGTATATTACGTTCACTATTTATAGAATCGTATTGAGCAATGTTGTCTAGCGCCGAGAGGGACCTACATTCAGGTTTGCTAAGCCGGCTGGACTCACTACGGCCCAACCAAAGGGTGACCACTTAAACTACTATGTACCTACTTACTTGTAACTGCCTTCGATTCGATTTGGGGAACGCACGCCAAAGTAGACTTAGTACGATATCAATGTCAACAAATTACTAGAGAATCCAACTGGCGATATTAAGTGGTAATACCACAACCCAGAACTATCTCTTGGCGTCCAAAAAGACCTAGAGAGAACGCATTATTCCTGTCTCTCCAAAATCACGTCAATAAAGACCAAACCCAAACCCCACATGAAAGCGACCCACCGCGGCCCGCTCGAGCCTGCCCTGTCCGACACGGAGTACCGCTACACGCCCGCGCCTCCATCCGGAACGCAACGTGCGCATTGTAAACGGATACCCCTGCATGTTTACCGTCTCCATATCAACAACAAACCTAGCAACGGTTTCTGATACACCTACAACATTACAACAGGCATGATCATCCCAGCTGCTGATCCAGAGGAACAAAGCTTTTTAATGAGGAGATACTTTCACCGATGTCTTGGAGGGTTCTTTTTGTATGATAGCAAATAAATGCAGCTCCATCTTAGGACTGCCGCCCATTAATACTGTGATCCACCTAGAAATCTCAACTAGAGTCTACAATGGTTAAATAAGTCCATGGATGGACTCAAGTAATATCTTGAACAAATTTAACCACGCATACACCGATGTAGGTACAGAAATGTCTACTAAAATTGACACCAGTCCCGTAACGATAAAAACCGTACGCAAAAACCCATCGCGCGAACACAATGGAGTCGAGAAAAAACATTAAATAGTATTTAAGTGTAGAGGCCGTGCCCACATCGAGTCATGTATCGGCTAGAAGTGTGCGACTGCGTGGGTGGATTTTTCTTCAGTTCATGTCAATGTAAATTGATCCGTATTTAGGGTTCCGTATCTCAAAAGAAAAAATGAAACGTTTCTGTCACTTTACTGTCCATACGTCTGTCTGTCAACAACCTTTTTTTAAGGAACATTCGACATACAGTATTTTATTAATACACTAATTTTATTACAGTACAGTATTATAAGGAACATTGTGTTGAGTCTAAGTCAACCTGTTTACAATAGGATAGAAACTGACAAAAGCAATTGAAAAACTGAAAATTAGTTCCACATAACTCAATCCTGATAGCACACATGGAAGAAGTTCCTTATCACATGGTACGGATGGATGCTAGAAAATGAGAAGTGTAAGATGTTTGTGTGAGAGAAATGGGTGTGTGTAAGGCCGCGGCCTCGAATTCGAATCTTGCGGGCAGCGGCGCGGCGGCGGCGGCGGCGCGGGCGCGGCAAGATGTTTTGCGTGTTATCAAATGGACCGACCCTCGAAAACAGCGGCGCGGCGGCGGTGTGGGAGCGGGTAACGAGCGGTGGTTGACAACGTCAAGCGGTGACCGCTCTCGCGTCGTGTGCGTCAGAATGGCGGGTCTGCTCATATTTAACGTTGATGTAGATTTAAAAAAAAATCCTAAGTATATTCGAACACAAAAAGTTCTTTTATTTATACCGTGTATAATTCAAAATCACAAATAACTTTCCATTTAAAATTTAAGACTTGATATCGACTACGATACTCTATAGTACTCTATACCGTACGCTCAATGTACTCGTATATAGGGATACTAGTGAACCCGCCCTCGCTTCGCTTCGGGGAACCAGTCCCTTCAAAAATCTCTATAAATTTTAACAAATTATGTTATTCCAATGTCTAAGCTATATTACTGCAAAGTTTCGTGAAAATCCGTTCAGTAGTGTTTGCGTGCAAGAGTAACAAACCCACACACACATACTCACTCACATCCTTACAAATTTTCGCATTTATAATAATTATTGTATAGTTAGTAGGATAGGTTAGATAGGATAGTAGGAAGTAGAATTTATATCGGATTATATAATAGAATAAAATTATAACATTAAAATCCCAAATGTGGGCACAATACAGAAATTAATGTCTGTCATTTATGTGCTTTAGCTTTAAAATATGTTTGATGAAAATCAGTTGAGCCGTTTAAAAGTTGTGGGGGTGAAAGTGGGCAAGAATAGCCGTTTGTATGCAAATATACTCGTGTGGGGTCTGAAATGAAAGCGCACAGTAAGAGAATATTTATGAATTAATCGAGAATATTCTTACCTATAAAAAGTATAAAATAAATTTTTTTATTAAAAATTTAAAAAACCCCTGACACAAGAAATTACATTTAAAAAGTAAAAAATAATAAAAGAAACTCAATCTTGAAGCACGTAAGTGTGTATTGATAATTATAAAAAAATACGTCGCGTTGAAAATATGACGAACAATGTTTACAAAATTGCGGGACATTATGACTTTTCATTTGGAAACCTTACACAAAAAGAATTACGTACGGTGCACCGCTAGTTGATATTAAGGTTGTCATGCACACAAAGTGAAAAAGCGACTTCACATCATTCGTTGCTTTTCTTTGCGAATTTTATATCTGCCTTTTGGTTCTATAATCTGAGCATTGCATATTCTATGACTTAAATCAGTCTCAGGTTATATTGTGTGAACGATGTGACGCTTAGTGACGACGTATATTTGAAGCGCTGTTTGTATACTAAAACACTTAAACTTTAAATTATACTTGCACTAACATGAATTTCGAGCTTTAGATAAAGAAGTATAATTGTTAAATTTATATTTTTCAAGATTTTTAATATATATATTCTTACTTATTTTGAATGTAGTTTGTTTTGAATAACTTTTTTCTTCTGCAATGATAAAATAGTGGGTGTTCAGAGTTTCGTAAACGGTTTTTGTTAATGACTATTTATCCTTAAAAGCTACGGAATCCAGACTACTAGGTTTTTAGGAAGCAATTAGGTAGCAATTAATAGTGAAAATAATATTTTAATTATAGCTATAATTATAATAATATTTTATTTTGATAGTTCATATCCCTCTCGCTGTTCTTGCTAGGGTAACGCACACGGTGACAGCCCGCGCAATCGCATTGTAGTGTTGTGCAATTTATTTAGGTGTCGTATACGTAATATTTATTTTATTTACTTCTTTACTCCTTGTCTGTCATCTTTATCCTCTTTATCTTCTTCCTTGTTCACTTCCTTTAATATCCTTGCCTTTCTTTATGACTTGTTCTTTTATGTTATTTTACAATTTTTAATACTTTTACTTTCTCTTTTAACTGAAATTGTAAATGTTTTAAGATTATATTGATTACTTTGGAGTTAGGTATTTTGATAATTAATCTAATTATTACTTTGTTATTTATTTGTCGGGACATTGTCTCTGTTCTTCACAATTTCGATAAAACTCGCCTTTTATTTTTCTTGTCCTATAGTAGGTATTCACTTCTTCATTTGCCCACAATAAAACGAGTGTAAGAAATAAATTTGAATCGAAAAGATGTTGTCTCCGTTGTTCAGACATTTCGTTCGCGAATAAAACAAATATCTCAGCGACACAACACTACGCCGCTATAGCGCCGCCGCGAGTTTCCAGAACTAGCCTGCGTTGCCCGCGCCGCCGCCGCCGCCGCCCCGCTGCCCGCAAAATTCGAGGACGCGGCCTTATTGACGGAGCACCCAGGCTTATTGATTATTAAATTTTATTAATTGCAGCAAATAAGGTTTGATATGTCAGATGTTCAGGTGTCAAAAGTTAAAAGTGCAACAATACAACTTCACTCCAACTGAGTGTTCACTCAAGCATTTCTTTTTTAATTTAATAATCTTATTTATATAATATTATGTCCTTAACTAGCTAACTAGCTAGTTTAACTAACTTAACTAGCTAGCTTAACTAGCTAGTTCATTCCACTTCTACAGTATAAAGTTAAAGATATTAAAAATGCGTCATAGAAATGACATCAGCACTTTTAATTTGTGTGACGTTGCCTTCGACTACAATAAAAATGAACATCATAAAAAAATTTAGCACAACCTTACAATAAAGATTGAGGATGTTGAACATGACTGTAAAAAGAGGTGGGTATGTAAAATGAATTGGAATTGAGGCTCTGTAGAAAATAGAAATAACTGATCATTGGGCCCAGGTGATATAAAAATACATTTTCATCACACCTATTCGAAAAAGACGACTTGGTTCGGACTTACGGGGTTCCAAAGTTGCTGTTTTCTATTCAGCGGGCGGGAATGAATTTTCATACAACTTTTCCTGCCGGCTAGATCTTTTCCGTCCTATTTTGAATTTAGAACATTTTAGTATTTTGCGCTATAGTAGGGCCATTTTAATAGGCCACATTTGACAGTTCGTCAAAATTTTACAAAGTAACCTTGTAAGGGAGGCACTCCATATTATTTAATATTCCCTACTAGATATTGTTAAAATTTTTACACTTTTAAGTAAAGAACTGACGTCGTTACAAAGTTACGTCAGTGAACTATTTTTCTTTTTAAACATGAGGGATGGTACCAAAAGAAACAGATCAGTAGATAAGTTGAATTCGAGAAGTCGAACTAATCGTCAAAAAGTATTTCACGATTACAAAATAAAACATATTTTAATGGGAACAGAATTAATTTTCTTACATTTTAGGCCAAAAAATATGTAATCATTCATTTAAATATATAATGTCTGGCTCAAAAGCCAGTATCCAGAAACGTGAAATGTTACAAAAAAGTCATGATTTCATTTCGCGCCATTATTAGACGCATTATTTTTGTCGTTTTTTTAGTCATTGTTTGAACTGTGCGGTCATTAAAATAGTTTTTATAACAATCACATTCAATTTACAGATGTTTGAAGTCCGCATCGATTAATTAAATTAATCGATGTTTTTCAGCAGGTTACCCTCACTATAAAGCAAAGACAAACAGTTGTCAAATGTGGCCTATTAAAATGGCCTTACTTTAAAGAAATCGAACGCAAATATTGTTTGAATAAAGAATGTCTGGTACGACGCGAGGGCCCCGCCAGCTGAATAATAAAAAAAGAAATCAAATTAAGATTTCGTTTTCAAATTAAAATTAAGTTTTCGTGCATTTTTACGTATTATTTTCTATTATTTTCTATTATATTATATATATATTATTTTCTCATAGTGGGTGATGAAAAGTAGAGTGTATCACTCGGGTGCAAGTATATTTTTGGCTCGGGCGACGTACTTTGAATCCCTCGCTACGTTCGGGATTCTACTAAAGAATCCCTCGCTACGCTCGGGATTCTACTCTAGAATCCCTCACTTCGCTCTGGATTCAAAAAACGCCCTCGCCGAAAAAATATTACTTTGCACCCTTGTCATACAATCTACTATTATGCCTATAATCTAGGTTACAAACAATTGTACAGAATAGATTTGGATGTGGGACTATATAATAGAAACTACACAAGTGAAGCAAAATTTTCAAATTACTATTCAATAATAAGTGTCTTTAAAATACCATAACTCTAAAGCAAATCTTTGATTGGGTGTCCTGTAAAAAATCTTTTAAGTGTAGTAACATTATTGTTGTACCAAAGCAGCGATACATTCTATGGAAAGTTAATCTTCAACTTTAACCTAGCAACACTTACAATACCTATAAAATATGCCAGTGAAAGCCGATTCCAGACGGTTTAAGCATTTTATTTTTATTCATTGTAAGTTAATGCTTGACCACAATCACACCTGGTTTATTCAAGCTTTTTCTCAGATTTACAGGAACAAATACAGAGACAAAACAACAAACCAACAAGCACATAAAAAACAGGTTACTCAATTTTATTATAGGTATGGATAATGATTTTATAAGAATAACAAGTAGAAATAATAATGAAGACTTCTTTAAAAACAAAGTTTATCACATTTATAATACTAATAATATGGATTTGATATGATTTCATAATTACCTATGATGGATCTAATTCCACATAGTTGGAATTAACCTAAATAGTTGATAAAAATAGTTTGTATTCGATAATATACACATGAGTGTAGTCCACTGAAGCATGACATAATGCTATTATAGGTTGTAGCCACACATTTGTAAACAGTTTATTTCTATTGTTGTATATTATATTGTGAACAAATTAAATTTTATTTGCAATTGCATAATATCTGATCAACTTAAGGTCATATTTTAAATTATATTCTACTAAAAATTTGTAAATACCTGACAAATGACAATAGTTACTTGGGGTAAAGTGGTCATCATTTACAATGGTAAGATAGGTGAAGCTTTATGTATCAATATGACATTTTTTCTGGAAAAATGCTGAAGAAGGTCATAGATGTGTCATCAAATAATTTTGATGTTGTGATTGTTTATATTTTTTTCTTTATCAAGTAATCAGGTGGCCCAACACTTAGAAGCGTAGGGGCACTTATGTTCGCTCATCATACTTGTAAGTAATAACTACTTTACATTTTTTTCTTACCTTGAATTGAATTCTGTGATTGGTGACGTGTCCAAAATAATGTGAACCGTGCCATTGGTTGAAGCGCTCATAGCCCGGCGGCTTGCGTCGATCCTAAGCGATCGACAAAGTTAAGCAACAGCCGGCGCGGTCGGTAGTCGGATGGGTGACCGCTAGTGGCAAAAATTTCTTGAGCACTTCCGTGCTTCGGAGGGCACGTAAAGCCGTCGGTCCCGGTTGTTATCGATTGATAGCAGTCGTTACGCCATGTCGGAGGCCTTCGGGCGGCTTGAAAACTTTCGACACTGGGTTGGCCACTAACCCCTCCACCAATCCGCATTGGAGCAGCGTGGTGGAGTATGCTCTAGGCCTCCTCAATAATGAGGAGAGACCCGTGCTCAGTAGTGGACCAATAGTGGGTTGTAGCTTTAGCTTAGCTTAGCCATTGGTTTGCCATCCCTGGTCTAATGACATCAGCAACAATAAAGGCAATGCCAATGAGTTATTACTGACCAAATACAAAACTTTGGATCAACATTAGTAAGAACTCATTGGAACTGCGTATAAAATAAAATAAACATTTCAAGATTGATTTTAGTACTGTGATAGCAGGCTAGATAAGGAAAAAATCCTACCACCATTCAAGAGTACAACAGATTAAACTGGGTACAAAAGACACCCAGAAAAATACAGAAGGAACAATAGGAGGGACTTGTAGACCAGGAAGGTTTTCAATAAAGGATAAGAAGACAAGGTGGCTACCCCTTTCCCATTTGATGGGTGCAATCCAAACATCCACTTTGAAGATGAGAAACAAATAAATGTTCCTTTAAGGTTATTGAACAATTATAAATATATTATGTAATCTTAAGGTTACACCATGCTGTTTGGCCATTTTTATATAAAACTTCTTAAATTATATTATACATTATTTGTATTTACAAATATTAATTAATTCTCATTCCAGTACACAATTACTCCCCCAATATAATCAAAATTAGACATAAAATTATAGAGTTATAAATAGGTTATTTTATTATATATAATATTTTTAAGGTAGTAGTAACTTGTAATGTTAGCAAAGGTCTGCATGAAGTGTGCAATTTATCTAGCTATTGTGTTATCTTTACATAACTTATTTAGATAAACGGTTCTGTTCTGATTACATTGAATGATTGAGACATATACTTGCAACTTTTAAAAAGGTATTACAAGGTGGTATGACTTTTTTCTTTAAAGAATCTATTTCTGTGTGTTTGATTATTTTTTTTATAGCCTAAGCAGGCAACGAGCAGATGGGTCACCTGATTGGTAAGTGATCACCGTCGCCCATGGATATTGGCAACACCAGGGGCGCCACAAACACATTGCCGGCCTCGAAGGAAGTGATAGACCCGCTTCTTGAAGGACCCCATGTCATAACATAAGTAACCAAAAAACTCAAAAAGTTCAATTTTCTATAGTTACTTAAATGTTGTTTTGGGCATTTTGGTTGTTTACTCGAAAGTACCCGAATTACCTCGAGTTGACACATGACTATTCAGGCAACAGGTGGTCAACAGCAGATCCACTTATACAATAATTGTGACCACTGTACAGACCTGATTTAATATCAGAGTCCATTTGTTATAGAGAAGCCGAGGACTTCTTATTATCAGGTTGGATTCTTTTATTAAAAGAAAATGGTCAGGAATATTATAATATGATCATGAATCAGACACCAATTTAATATTTATTTATATATACTCACAAATATCTGTATGTATATGTAACCTATCATCTGTGTATGTAACCTTTTGTGCCTACACAAGTAAATAAGACTATAGTTTATATATCTTTGTCTGTCATACAAACCATTTGCGCTCAATAAAAATGCCTCCATCACTGAATGGCAAAATAATTAAATCCCGTTCAATGCGTAATTGCAATCATCAAATCTGGGCAAACTCCGAACGTATAACATCACACTACGAAACTAACCGACCGAATCGAATAGGTCACTTCCTGAATGCCTAGCATTGATCGACACTACGTACCGCGTCCGGTCGGGTTATACGGCCATCCGCACCCTGAGGTGACATCACTCCTATTGAAGATAAGGTGTAATTGATTGAAGTCACGCCCAATTTGTAGTGAAATACGAATAGAAAATTAGAGCATGGATCAAAACAAAATTTTTATCGTATAAATTAAATTTATCGCTGAGGTCAAAACAGGGGAATTTCAGATAAAGAAAACCAAAAGCATATCAGAAATTACGTCAATTTTGCCGCTGAAAGCAACAGACATCCCAAAATACGGCGCCTTAGTCATTGAAAGTCGTACGAGGCTAAAAAAAACGACCCAATTTGACTCGCTCATAGAAACCACACCCAAAAGACCTGATGCTTATTTTATCGATGGACGCTTGATTAGCGTTTTCTTACAAGAAACCTTATCTTGTTCAAGTGCGGTAGAGAAGATTGCATCGATACTTACCGGCTGTCGAGTCCTAGGGGCGACAATGACGATTTTTCTGTCACACTATAACTTCACTGAATCGGCGGATAATTAGATTACACTAAGCACTCAAACCGCATAGTATAGCGAAACAACACGCACAGAACGTCCCACGGTACGCTTTAACGCACTAGCACCACCGACATTACGCATAAACGCGTTATTTCAATTCGTTCGGGAAAAAGGCCGTCTGCTCAGACCGCTACCGTAAATCAATGTAGGCGTTAGTTTCGACTTTGAACACAGCACTGAGGCGTCGCTGGCGCTGCAAATTGTTAGTTTATGTCGCTAGATGGCGCTTTGTTTAGTGTTGCAATCATCGTAATGGAAATTCCCTGAAACCATCTGGCGGTAATCGTTCAATTTTTCAAAAAACTCTTTTATTTTGCGAAATATATATTTGAATTATAGACAATTAAATTACCACATAAACGATCCAAATACGTCAATTGGGATACGTGGCGTCTATTGCGGAATAAGCAAGATTTTGCTGAAAAACATAATGGAACGAAAAAACAATATTGATCGGTTACTCATAAATCACGTCACACATTGTGATTGTTGTTTCAAATGTGATGGCGAACATATAAAATACATCCCAATTTTAAAGTAGTAGTTTCTGTACATTCAATAAAGATTTAATGGTATAATAATAATATATGCTTCAAGATTTACTATACACGTGCAAAAGTGGAACTTCGTTTAATAATAACTAACAATTTTAGGTAGTTCATTTGATCTTAAAGTTTTACTTTACGAGCTTCTTTCTTCAATGGCAAAACATTCGTATTTAAAAACTGGCCTTTAATGAAAACGTCATTAAGTAAGTAATTCTTGCAAGATCATTATAAGCTTATGGTTAATTTAATTTAAAGTTTCAGTAAGATTTGTATCTCATATTTTTTAAAATTTTGTTTCAAAATTCAGGATTTATTTAATATCCTTTAATCTTAAGTACATGTTTGGAACACGGGAAAAAGATCTTATAGGGTAACATTAATTTCTTGCAACGTTTCGAATGTGGTTTCGAAACACAATCACTAAAACAATGTCAGTTGAATTTATTTGTTTATTTTTTGTACTTAAACATTTTTATGATAATATATTTTATAATTATGTTTCAGACTCATTATTGCATTTAAACTAAATTATTTAAAAAATAATTTTGCTTTATAAGAATTGAAAGGAATAAACGTTGAAAGGAACGGTATAGGTATTCCGTTGTACGTGTTGCAGGTTGTATGTAGATTATAGTATTAAAAATTTTTGGAAATGATTATCAGGATATTTTAAATAATTATAAATATTTTGTTCTTTTTATACTCATTACTAAAAGGCTCAACATTTTTTTGTTAAAAATACCATTTTAATGTTTCGATTATTTTTAACTACTCTGTGGTTGTGACACTTGGACATTGATATTACGTAAAATGAAACGCATCCTACTTTGTCGTCGGTAAAAAAATCATCAATCAATCATTCGCGTTCAACATGGCGTACCATTAAGTTTTGTGTTACTGTTATCCTTATTTTAGACAAAATTTTAAAACTGTTGGCTTAAGTTTAAGGTAAATATAATCTAAATAAGCCTATTATTTTTTACTTTATTGAATAACATGTGTAATGTAATGTACGATAAAATTTTATTTTCGACGTTATAAATGTGTCTATTTAAGTTCGTAAACTTAGACTTATTGGTTGGTTTTTCAGGCAAATGGGTCGGTCGCCGAGTCCGCCGCGGCGGCGGGATGACCGTAGAGACCGGCGGGACCGGGAGAGAGATCGAGAGAGACGAAGACCGCGAACGCGGTCTCGGTCCAGATCTCTAGAGCGCCGGAGACGGTCCCCGGTCAGACGGTCTCCTTCCCCACGACGAAGGCGATCGCCGTCCCCCATGCCCTCCACCTCCTTCGTGCCAAAGCCCAAGAAAGCCTTCGGCGAGCGTCCCATCGTCACTCCAGCAGATTTGGAGGGAAAAACGCCCGAGGAGCAGGAAATGTTGAAAGTGATGGGTTTCTGTGGCTTCGATACTACTAAAGGCAA
Organism: Hesperia comma; assembly: GCA_905404135.1. Taxonomy (NCBI): domain Eukaryota; kingdom Metazoa; phylum Arthropoda; class Insecta; order Lepidoptera; family Hesperiidae; genus Hesperia; species Hesperia comma. Next base: position 15,405,948 of record FR990015.1, on the reverse strand, counting down.
GAAAGTGGAGGACAACGTCGAAGGGGAGGTCCACGTGGTCCTGAAACGTAAGTACAGACAATACATGAACCGCAAGGGTGGCTTCAACCGGCCACTGGACTTTGTCGCGTAGTCCATTTGCCTACAGTAACACTTAACTGATCGCACAGACCTCCAGGGTCGAAAATTTTTCTTTTTGGAACATATTTGGATGTACCTAGCGTGTGATAACCGTTTTGGAGCTTGTTTTGTGTGGTTTACAGGGTCTGATAGATATTTTTTATATACACATACATCAGTACTGTTTATCGTGCAGAATGTAGAGCCATTAGAAATAAACTTATAGTAAGTTATATTAAGTTAGTGCACTCCATATCATAGGACTCCATCACCACATAGCTTCATGTGGGTTTATCGTCAAGCACTTCCTTACCAAGTAAAAAAGTTTTATATATTAGCTGAAGCATATTCATTTTTAAATGGATGCCATTTTGTGAAGTATTTTTGTTTAATTTAAAGTTATAATTATCATTTTGCAAGATTTACACAAGTAAAAATCTACATATATTGACTCTACATTTGCAACTGCACAATATATGTCATAAAGGTATAATATATTAGTCAATTTGATTTTATACAATGTTAAAAATGTTACTTTTGTCTTTTAGTTAATCTCAATAAGTATTGCCATAATTTATGATTACTCTTGTGCCAATGTAGTAAAGAAATTTTTAATTTATTTTGAAGTTGAATCTAAATTATAGAACTAGTTCTCTATGAATGACAAAAGCTTCTGCTATTTGGCTGTACAGTATTTTGGCAAATCGTAATTGAAATTATTTATACAAAGTAAAATCATCCCAAGGTGTTTGGTCTAATATGTGATGGGTAATCTTAATATCAACCTACTTAGGTTTAAAGTGTTTAAAACATCATTCAATATGTTTGATTAGTTACAAGTACCTCATTTTAGTTCACATGGCATATCATATAAAAATCAGTAATAATTTTTAACAAGACAGTTAAAGAGATTTAAGTAACGGTCAGGGAATGAATATTGAAGGGACAGGATGGCAGGAATTGAAGAATTCACACGAAACAAGCTTACAAAACTCTTTTATATATAGATGTAAGTGTTATAACCTGTTTTGTTCAATGCACCAGGGTTTTGAATTGTGGCTGTGATATTATTCACTTTCCCTCCTTAAAAATAATGCAAGGGATTCATATTTCTCTTTAAAAACTAGTTCCAAATTGCCATCTTGTTTTATTATGCTTCTTAAGATATTTCCGTTTTTTGAAGGGCAAGGTCACATTCATCTTTATGTTTATTTTATTTCAGTATTTTTAACATAGTGCATTTTTATATATTTTTTTTATTATGCATTGTTAACTGTTATTGTATAACTGAAGATTGATGTATAAATTCACCAAAATAATATTACAGCCACATATCAAAAGAACATTATGCTTTGCCACAAAACTTATGTGAGAATAAAGACTTATTTTCATAAGTTTGATGTCACAAGATTCAACCAATCTGTGCAGCTTTTAAAATTATAAAAATTCATTCATCATAAAGAATTTATGGAGTTGAATTACTTAAAAAATAATATAATTTGAAAGGTTTCTATGGCCTCCTTAAAAGTTGATGTTAAAATTCTTTCTTTAATTTCTATTTGAACTGCAACAGACTAGAACAGAACTGGAGCAGACTAGAACTAAAAATCTTGTGATATTGTCCATTAACAGAATTTTCACATTATTCTTCACAAATCATTAAATATTTAGTATAATAATGTTAAGCATGAGTTTTATGGCAAAACTTTAGTTGTAAGGTAGGTTAAGTCCATAGCTCAGTGCCCGCGCGCGCCCCCGCCCGCGCGGTGTCCGGATCAGCGCTCTGCGCACCAAGAAACCCTTTGAAGTGGATTTGGGAACGACAACAGACTTTATGAGACTTGGTTACAGCTCATTTTCGATCCAAATTTGAGAACCTTTGTGTCTTTTGTTTGGGCCAATGTAAAAAAAAGTATTATTTGCTGTTATACTAAAATATATTGTTTGACAAAGTCGGCTTGGGCTACACTAAAAGTCTATCCACTAGAAAATTTTCTGTTCACTGAAACCTTTTGGAAACCTGTAGACTTTTACTGTGTCCAAGTCGGTGGAATGTCTGTGTTTGGACATGAAATTACATTCAAATTTGATTGAAAGTGAGCTGATCTCAATGCCACGTATTTTCTCACTGAGTCTACCTGATGAGACTGAAGCTTCGTACCTAAGTTTTAAGTTGCCCGCGTGATGTGACTCACACATAGCAATAGTTACAGATATATTTATACACATATACACAACCTCCCCTCTTACCCCCTATCCTCCATAATGTACAATAGTCAAAGCCTGGCAAGTCAGAATGTTATGTTATAAACATTAGTTTTCTTCTATTGACATGAAAAATGTTATGAATTTTGGGTCTATAAATACTAATTGGTTACCAATTTGAATATTTGGTTAATCAGTTTGTTGTCTTGTTAGCACTAACCAAGAGATTAGGCTTCATTATGAAACCTTAAATACTTGACAAATCGTAATTTTTGTGGACAGCCAATAGAATATATTAATGTGAATAACACTGCATTCTGTCATGACAGTCTCCATAGCCCATATACAATATACAAATGTTAATTGAAATGTGATATTTTTTACTGATTATATTACTAAGCGCACACACGTCGCGCGGGGGGTACGGTCAGCAACCACAGTCGAGCTCAAATCCACTTGGAGGGTTTGTCACGTCACTCGCACCTCCTGAATGAATCTCTACATACCAAATTATCTCCATTCATGTAAAACTAAAAATGAATTTTAGATGACCATTCTGAATCAACTGCTGGCGGTTTTCCTCATTGAAGCCAGATGTTGCCATTAAAAAGTAATATTACTGAATCTCGATAACTGTGTCATATCAAAATTCAGACAAAACACTGAATAATCACAACTATTATGTCTGAAATCAGAAATAAACTATCAATATACTGTCCTTTTTTGTTTATGACAAATATAATATTTTAAAAATTAAAGAATAAAATTATTTAAAAATTCATAATTATTTTATATGTAATTTCTTGTATAATTTGCGCCAATCTTGGTACTTAAGGCGCACATTTTTGTTATATAATTTTGGCTAATAATTTCGAAATGTCTTAGAGAGGTAAATGTGCCAAAATAATAAAAGAACAAATAATATTTTTTATCAAAAAATATTTCTGTACAGGTCATTAATTTATTTTATGACCTCAAAACGATTCATTCCCATGTGTATATACCACGAATTTATTTATATTTCTTAAAAGTATGAAAATAAAATAAAAATGTATATTTTGGTTTGTAAAAATTAAGTTTTGTACAATTTTTGTAATGTACTATCATTTTAATAATATCCTTGGAAGTGTTAAGTACTGCAAGTTCATTGTTCATAAATTATAAAAGAATCTTTTAAATTGTCAAATAGATTAATATTAAGTCACATTTGAGTCACATATTCCGGAGTTATAAAAATAAAGTTAAATGAACTTGCAATATTAAATATCATTTTGTTTAATTTTAATATGTAAGTATAAAAATTTTGTTACGGATTTGAAACAAGTTTTCTAAAACATAATCTTTGTAAAACCTCTTCAGGAATTAATTTGTTATTATCTAGGTAATTATCTCTCCTAATAGTAACTAAAATATACATAAGGATATTATGTAGTATTGTAGTTATTATGGGGTTCAAAATTTTATTTTAAATTACCTTTAAATTGAGTGATATTCATTTGTATTGAAAATTTATGTTAAAAGTTAAAATTTAAGTTTTGTGTATAGTTGAAAGTGTGAAGTAAGCAAATTAAAAATAAATGATCGCAAATTAAATTACCTCCATATAACTTTAGTTTGGTATAATTTTATTAATAAATTGGGTAGATATAGAGACAAGAAACCAACTAAAAAACTATTATGCCATCACCATGTTTTGTTATTTTTGTAAGTAATCAAAATTCTTATAATTCATTATTTTGTTACCAATTATTTTAAGATTTTCCAAACAAATTTAAGTAAGAAACCACCAAAATATTTGTTTTATATTATAACTATTATTTTGCGATCATTAGGAAGTCCAAGGATGTAAACATTTTAAAATTAAAATAAACTGATTTTGGTCTAAAATGCGATGTTTGATTATCAGCTCCTTATAAGTGAAACCTTTTTAATGCTGCCAGCAATTCAGATGGAACTAAAGGTCAAAACGCTTACTAATTAATTAATTCCATCACTCAATATCAGTACAAATCTTGGAATTTGTTATTTCTGATAAAGATCAGTTATAATAAAACTTTGAGTTCATTTACATTTATTCCAGAATTAGCTTTTGTAACTGGGTGTTTTGTGGTGATAAATGTTAGTTTTTACCTTCACCAACTTGAATAAAAGTAGTAATACCTATGCAGTTAGGGTTGCTAGATCCCCAAATCTAAAGACCAGCTAGTTTGGCCGGACATTTGGGTAAAAAAGCCGGACACCCATTACAATATCACCTTGATAGCTGGTGACGGGGGGGGGGGGGGGGGGGGTGCACAGTCGTCACTTTAAATTGTGGTGCAATTTAATTAAAAGTTATAAAAATTGCTACAACTTTGGTTCCATACACTTCTTGGATGTTCCAAACCGTTATTGAAATACATGCTCCAGAATTAACTTAAACTAAAAAAAAAATCTTAAATTTTACTGTAACACTAGCCGTTGCCCGTGGCTTGGGCTGCGTGGAAGTATTTTTGACTCCAAGCCCCCTTTTATTAAAGGGTAAGGGAGGGCGTAATTATGATTCAAATGTAAAAAGCCTAACAAAAGCCGGACAGGCCGAACACCCTTTATTTTGGCCGGACAGGCACTCAAAAAGCCTAACTGTCCGGCTTTATCCGGACGTCTGGCAACCCTATATGCAGTACATAATAGCGTTCCCGTTTTATTCCAATTCCTTCGTTTTTATACAAATTTTATTGGAAACTTTCAAGAAAAATAAACATTAAATATTTCATGTTTTTTATATATAAAACTGAAAAAAACGAAAAAATATGAAAGAAAGGAAAAGAAACGGAAATGTATTGATGTTTTTTTCCTGTAGAACAATTTTATTACGACTTGGAGGGTAGAAAACGATTTGTTTTCATTGTCGAAGCGAGTGAGTTTGTATCTGATTTGTGAGCAAGATAAAATTGTAATATGTATGCATCAGTGATTAGAAAATTTCGAATAAAAAACTTGTTTTTTTCAATTTTTTCGAAACAAACGACGAAAATTTCAATAAAAGCAGTTTTTTTCTTAAGGTTTTTTTCTGATTTCTTTCATGTAACAAACGAATAAAACGGTTAAAAACGAACTATCGATTTTTTCGCAGAAAAAAAACAATTTGTTTCTTTCGGAATTTTCAACGCTAGTACATAATTAGTTAACGATGTATTATTTTAAGTAATCAACAATATTTTGGCAAAGGGAGATCTCCCACCAGGCGCGACGACATGCCTGGGGGGCGGCGGCAAGTGAATTTTCATGACCACCGAGAATCACCGGAATTTTCTCGGAGCGTGGTATATGTGCGGGCGATGTAGATATCTTTGATAGCGTGATTCAGGCTTCGGTGACGTCATCGTGTAACGTGTATGCAATGTCGCCATAATATCTCTTTGAATATTTGGACGATGAGAAGGCAAATTTGTTGTTAGGCAGGAATTGTTTAACTCACAGGGATTTCTAAGTTTTGTACCTATTCCATCAATTTGTTACCTAACTATTCTGCTCAATATAGTGTTCATTCATTGTGTTCTATAATAACATTATTCATAGCCACATGCAGTGCATAATTTCAAACATTAGTACACATGCTTATGTCCACAAAACTTATAATCAAAATAATTTACTTAGGGCGATAGGTGTAAAGAAAAGACGAAATCAAGCATAAGATTTTTATTAGAACATCCATTCTTAGACATTATCCACTTTATTCTCTTTTAGTGTTTTATGCTATCGATTTATGGTTTTCTCATAAGATTTACTGCGACATTACATTGTCCGAAATAGATATAAGCATTTCATTAATTAATGGTGCTGGTGGTGCAAAATAAGTATAATAACTGAAGTTCTGGCTAAAACACAAAAACCAGGTAAGTACACATGTCTATTTAACAAAGCATTGTGTACTTACAATTGACATAAATTAAGATACATGATATATTATCTCACATTTATATATTATACACTATGATAACATACAAATTAATGGAATGTATATCAATTGACAAATATATCTTTTTTTCAATAACATGAAATAAAATACTGTGGAATGAGATTCGACAATAATACAAAAAATAATAATACTTCCAAAAAAACTAAACTTTTAAAATACCTTCTAACATTTGAACTATTCAAAACAACCTGAAAAAAATCTAAATATAAAATTTGTAAAACAAACAATTTAGGAACTGATGAAATTGTAATTAATAAATACTGTGTAATAGGTATGTAATCCAACTTAAATGCATCATAAGTTAGCCGTGGCACTATCAGTACTGGCGCCGCTTGCGCTAATTTAATTTCATTTATGATATCCACAGAACACTATACAATATATTAGGTAAGCTACATCTAATATGGTTCAGCAACTTTCTTGCCATTTTTTTATAATTTAAGGAACATTTTTGACACTTGACCTGATCCTCTGGAGTCTTAGAGGAATGAAAACATATAAAATAAAAATAAATAATCTTAGTTTTGTAAACTTCAAACTTAAATAGTTGGTACTTACCTAAACTTTAACTTAAAATACTATAGAGATAGATAAATTACTGTCGGCGTCTGTCGGGACTTATTTAATTCAGTATCTTCAATTAAGATAGGTACAGAGATGGGCAAAATGCAATCAAGTTCATATCTGGAGGCACTAAAGTGCCCACGCCACGAGCGCTCTAACTTGAATTCTATAATGATGTCTAGAGGACCAACTATATGTAATATGTATTTTGCTGGGTATGATTATTTCAATAAATAAATTTTAAAGAGAGTCGCGGGGGCATTTTTGGGCCACCGGATGTACTTAAATATAATCTGTAAACAAGATTACATACATTTTCCCCATCTCTAGATATATAGGAAGTTAGGAAGTACGGGTTGCGGCAAAGGAACCAAGTAGAAACGTTAGTTATGTAAATAAAACTAACAGAGAATGGCGGGAAATATATTTTTAGTACAGTCAATCTGATTTCTTTTTTTTTAATTAATGAGACGTAATTTCCTCAAAATATTGCAGACATAATGTTGTGACTAGACTAGGGTAAAGTCACCACCTCGGGGACAGCAACCAGATCGACTGTATTAAATTTAACACGAATTTTCGTTCTCACTCTCATAATTTATAAAAATACCGAGATCAGTGTATTTTATATATTATTCATTCCATCGATTAAATAATCAATGGTATAAATATTTAGAATATGAGACAGCTGCGGCAAATACATTCCCATTTCATACTATAAACTAGTTATTAATATTAACAATTAAAATGCACACATAGTTTAATAACACACTGTACGTTACAACGGTGGTCCATATACATGGTTGGTAGTAGTGATGTAACGAATATTCGCATTCGCATTCGCGAATATTCGCATGTTTTTTCCATATTCGCATTCGCAAAATTTATGCGAATGTTTTGCGAATATTTACATCAGAAAAAATAAAAAATAAAATTGAAAATAATTAAAAAAACCATTAATTCTTTTTTTATCAAGAAAAAATAAATTCACTTTCAACTATATTTCGAAATTCACATGTTGATTTCTACTTTTTTTTTTTAATTTATTTATAAACAATATTAAAATATACATTTCATGCACAAACTCCAAAAAACCCAGCTAGGTTTGTCTTGGATATGATGAGACATGCACGAGCTGTGCAGTAAGTACTGTACTTATAAAAACTATTTAAAAATAAACTAGAAAGGTGGTTTGGTTTTGTTGTTTGTCGATGCAGTTGTCCAATACAGGGTGGTGTAAAATTTTATCGCAAAATTTATAAATTAAAATTTCTAGTTATGTTGAGAAATTTAAAATAATATATTCTCATTTTGGTACGGTTGAGTGTTCAAAAATTTTACATTATTTATATACATATATTTTACATACATTTATTAATTATCTATCCGTTTTCTTTCAGGAGACTAAGGAATATATTTTTATATTTCTGTTTATAATTTTTTTCATTGATTGTTTTCATAAAATTATGATCTATTTTATTCATAAGATGAGGATGAGGATTGGTTTGTTCGTTTTCCATAGTAGTTATGCATTAAAGGTACTTCTAATTTATTTTGTAATATTTTTCTTGTGATTGTTTTATGTGAAATTTTTATTTGTACATTTTTATTATTATACTGCTCAATTAGAAGTAGCATGTCCACTTTCATGTGTACAGGTAAAACTCTACAGTAATTAAATATACGAAGTGGGTTATCATTATAGTTTATTGAAGTTTTAATTTTATAAGGTAGTATATTTTTTAAAAGTCTCAATTGTAATATTATATATTCTGTCTAGGTAAGATTTAAACGTCCTGCCATAACTTGAGATACCATATGATATGATAGACTCAGCTAAGGCGTTGTAAAGATTTAGAAGCACTTTAAAAGGTACTTTATATTTTAATATAGAAAATTTAGCAAGCATTGCCCTCAGTTTATCACATATGTAATCTATGTGATGGCTCCAGCAAAATCTTTCATCTACTAATAACCCCAAATATTTATGTTTGGATACTTGTTCCAATAAATCGCATGCGCATTGGGATGAAGTACTCTTGTGCAAACAATCATGATCATGAGCTGTTATCTTTATTGGCATATTATAGGTCTTCAAGTGTGACGAATGGACATGAATGATTTTTGTTTTTTTGGTATTGATTACAAGACCAACATCATGTGCCCACTGGCAAAGCCGCGTAAAATCCTCTTGTATGTACCGAGTTGCATTTGTTGCATCTATGTCGGCTGCGACGAGGCATGTGTCATCAGCATATTGATATACGGAGCAAATAGTGACTAAATTACCCATATCATTCACGTACGTCAAATAGTGCAATGGTCCTATAACCGATCCCTGCGCTGTGCCATGCGATACATTAATTTCATCGCTTAGCTCGTTTTCTATCTTTACGCGGAATTTCCTATCTCTTAAGTAGTCCTCACACCAGTTCAGTATTGGTCCGCGGACTCCAGAGTCTTCAAGTTTTTTAATTAGAATGTCATGTCTGAGTGTATCGAAAGCCTTGGAAAAATCAATAAACAGTAAAATAACATGTTTCTTGTCATTTAGATATGTATTTACCTCATTTGTAAACTTTGAGAGTAAGATTGATGTTGATTTATTGGGTTGAAAGCCATATTGGATACTTGATAATACCTCATGTCTATAATAAAATTCTTGAATTTGCTTGCATACAAACTTTTCTACAATTTTATCTATTATAGGGAGTATTGTAATAGGTCTGTAATTATCATATTCACTGTGTGACCCTTTTTTGTGTATAGGCCTCACCATGCCAATTTTTAATTCTTGAGGATAAACGCCTGATTTTAAACTTGTGTTTATAAGTTTTACTATAGCATGCACTATTTTATCACTAAAATTCTTTATATCTATACATCGTATACCGTCCATGCCAGCAGATTTATGTGTATTTATATTATTTATTATTCCATGCAGACCGCATTAGTAGCCCAGTGCCGATAACTTTTGAAACGAAAAAAAAATAGTAACAGGATGAAACCCATTGGAAAAGGAAGAAAAATGACAAAAATAAACGAAAAACAATTTACGGGCGATCTGAGGTCGGGAAAGGGTTGAGGGGGGCTTTTAAGGGTAAAAAACGGTTTATCGGAATTTCCAGAAAAACTACAAGTCCTATTAAAAAAAATTTATGACAAACTTATAGGTAATAAAATAATCTATAATTTTGTATCAACACTTCTTTCACTTCTTGTTATTATTTTTTTTATTTTTGACCAACTTCATAGGCTTCGGCACTGGTCTGTTGGGGTGTTACGTAAATACTACGGGGGTTTAACGGGGGAAGGAATGTATGCTTTGCTTAATTTTGATTAAATGAGGGGTGGGCGGGTCTGGTTGGTGATTACTTTAGTAAGCCAATATTTTTAAATAAATAAAAAAAACTTTTCCATATTTTCTACATAATTTTGTCTACTTTTTAACCGACTTCAAAAAAGGAGGACATTTTCAATTAAGTATTCGTCTATATCTTCTTTTCTTAAATGTGTTACTCCGTAACTTCGTACTGGATAAACTGATTTCGATAATTCTTTCCACTATCGAAAGCTAATGACTGCCGCCTGGTCGCATTTTAATTTGACAGACATCTGACGGTCAGTTTTTGAGTTATTCTCAATAATGTGAATTTAATTTATGCTAATCTTTACTGGGTGATACGATTTTGATGATTCTTTTTTTGTTCGAAAAGTAGTGTTGGTCATGTGGTACCTTATAAATTGAAGCGACATCTTATTATATTTAAACGCATAGGGCAAACCCGCTTGTCTATGCTCGAACCAAATAAATTGCAAATAGATGTGATCAAGAGCCAATCTACTGTTTCGCTTCGTGGGTGATGTTTTATAATTAAGTGAAAATTAAAAAAAATTGCTTACGTACTTGAACAACCCACTAGCGGGGTGACACTTTAGTCAGGTAAGTTCTAATCAACTCGGAAGTTTTCGGAGAAATATGCAAATTAATGGATCACGCAAATAAAATTGAGTTCAATTTAAAAAAAACTGAATATCGCATTCGCATTCGCGAATGTTGAAAAAGTGACATTCGTTACATCACTAGTTGGTAGACATTATACTTAACACTACACCAAATAACATGATCATAATACTTACTTACATAAAATAAATGTGCGTTATTGTTATACAAAAAAAACAACAATAAAAAATATCCAGTGCAGTTATTAACGTTGCAAAAGTATGCTAAAAATATACAAATTGACAAAAATATAATATTATAGTTAATTCAAATAGTTTATAGCTTTGCATGCTTCAATCAATATTTTGAAGCTATCATAAGCTACTTACAATAAAATTCATAGATCAATAATAAGTAAGTATAATAAAAATGCGTCAATGTCTAGTTATCCAATTTCAATTATACAATACGTAAAAACCAATTATTGGTATTGTTATACTTATGAGTCTACAAATTAAGCAGTCATCTATGATTATTTTATTTGATATGATACTATGGCTCATATTATTTATATCCTAACATCAAATTATTGGACGATACAATTTTGTACCGTAAATTATGTTTATTATGACAAACGTCGGCGTTCTTACAGTTTACACCTCTAGAACTGGACAGTTTCACTAGAACACTCTAGAACCCGCTAGATTCTTCTAGAACACTCTAGAACAATTATTATAAACACACATTAATATTACAATACATTTATCAGATACACAAACATTATTTCATATTAGAACCTATATTCACATTAAGTAGGTACATACATTAAGGACACAGGAGATTAAAAAAATAGTAAAACCACAAATATGTTCCGGTGCAATCTGTTGTCACTAAAATCGAACATTTGAGCCAGTTACTAACAATATATAATTTGAGATTGAATATTACACCTATTTAATTATAAACTTTATTATAATATTACTACTGAATGGCGACTATTGGCTATTATTGAATAATTTCGAGCTAAGCGTCCTGGATTCAGTTCTCGGTAGTTACTAAATATTACAAATTTGGCAAAATTGCTTTATCATTAAATAAAACTTATAATTAACCATTAATATTTCCAAAAAAGCCCAGAATTTATCAAATAGTCCATAAATTTTTCGATGTTTTTTAAATGTATAAATTCGATTGTCGATAGGCATGTAATATAAAATGTGTTTTCATAATTATGATATAACAATTTTTGAGGTATCGGCGATGGTGAATACGTATAATAGTAAACTACTCAACTATGAGATCGGGCAGTAATAAATGCGGACGCAAGCGTTTATTCCAAACACCTATATTATTAAAGCTCCGATAATAATTCATCATATTGACAGTATAATTTTTACTGAAGGTTGTTTAAATCGAGGTTCGTGTTAAAAATTTGCTCATTTAGTGCAACCACCTTAGACATAACCCAAATTATATCAAACATATAAACATCCAAAAGATGTTTATTTTTTATCAATCAATCTTGACTTTATTTTATTAACGCATGGGTTATTATTAAAAAAAGCAAATAAACATGTAATAACTTTACACTGCGTTTACTAGTATGACAGTACATATCTTTACAAACCCCGATTTACGTACTTACCTCTTATTCGATCTATATTTCATAACTGCCCCCGTATTATGAGCTCTTAATTCCAGACACTTTACGTTGTGGGTGACAGAGACACCGCCTTATTACCTGTAAGGCGCTGTCTCTGTCACCCACACGTTGTGAACGTGAACTGTCTGGAATTAAGGGCTCGTAATACGGGGGCTGGTCTGATTTTTAAACCTGTGTTAACATATTGATATTGATTTTTATTTATTTCTCGTGCGACTTACTAACCCGGAGTACTAATCTGATGACTAAGGCACAGACTTACAAAACAAACAGACCTAACATAATGTTCACCACTACAAAGACATGTAAGCAATAGCTTCATCCCTTTCTCGCCCATGACACGTACAAAGTTTATCTCGTTTTATTTTTGTTGTTGCAACACTCACGCACACATAGACTTAATGGGGTTGAAGCACTGCCGCCATTTTCATAAGCTACAAAAAGCTCACTCTTATGAGGACCATAGACAACATTTTTGTAGACCACGATTTTTTTGTATGGGAATTGTCAATATGTGCAGTATGTCTATAGTATGTAGTTGTAACTGGCACGCTTTTTTTTGCCATATGTTAGGTCTCCTTATTTTTTATAAGTCTGTGGACTGAGGGGTTTCCCCGTAACACCGAGGTATCTTTACTTTCCATCAATCTTCCTACTACTTTCTCTAATCTAGGACTTTCCGTCAATTGATATGAAGAGTTTCAAGGAGCATTTTTTATTGTTATGAAATTAACTCATAGTATTTCAACCAAGTGTTTCTGATCCATTAGTATTTATGGCGGATTTTAATGAGACCTTTTATTTAATAACAAACCTAGTAACATTCTTTACACACTTACGTTTTTTAATGTATTTTTCGACCATAACATAATGACAATACATTCATATCAATAAAAAAATAACAGATTCTATGATACTCATCGCCATACTTTTTCTTTAAATTCGAGATCAATTCATTCTTTCCATTTCAATACATTAATACATTAATGGAATGTCTTGGGAGACTTAAAAAACACTATAATTCTTCAAAGAATTCCCATTCGTTTTCCTTAACGCTTCTTAAACAATCTTGAATTCTGATCATAAAAGTCCTTGTCATTTGTTTCCCTTTCATTCATTCAGTCCAGTTAGCATTTAAAGTAGGTAAACCTGACCAGGAATATAGAAAACCTGGCCATATTGCGGTAAGCTCATGGATCTAATGTGTTTTACTGGCAACACTTAGGTACTTTCTAACGTCACTCGTAAATTGCTGGTCAGCGAGTTGTTTGTCGTGGTTTGTTTTGTTTCTTTGAGTGATTATTTTGTGCTAAAATGCCAAAAACTATTCAGTCGTGAAAAAAGTGGTTGTATAAATGTGCTACAATAACATTTATTCCCTTAAATAACATTTCCGAATTAGTTGTCAAAATGACATAAGAGTTGCTGTAACTTCTGTTGCCATAAAAAAGGAAATTTTAGCGCCCTCATGACAGGTTCTCTATATTCCTGGTCTGGCTTTACATTTCACAAAATTAGCTAAATAAAGTAAAACAACTTGCACCATCGTTCAAGATAATGATTACAAATTATTTATTCGTTTTCAGATATCGATTAATCGAAACGCTGGGAGTACCAATATATCGATTGACATAACTATAACATCAAATAATAGACTAAACCTACAAATAGCACATAAATACTGCTGCAAATTCACTCTATACATTCATTTTACACGTCACTACATCCACTCTCACCTCAACACTAAATAAATATTAAATAAGTCAGACACATACCACACGAGATTTCCATCCATATCTAACCCTTTGGATTCCAGGTATATAATGGGTACTATGCATTCTTGACATGCATAGATGTCGTTGGAGTTTAATGAATTTTATCTTTAGTTTAATATCTATCCCCTTAGACAGGTGTCCCAGCGCCAGCGAGTCAGCGAGTAAAGCTCGGTGTAAACAAAACACACGCGACAGCGAATAGTCGCTGACTGTTCACACAGCCGGCGAGTACTCGCTCGCATCTCGCTCGCGTCTCTTTTGTATACATGGAATGTCAATAAGTCCCTTTCTTGGGCAATTAAATAGTAGAAGTATTCGTTATATTAGACAGCTGATAAAATAATCAAATATTTATTTATAATCCTTCAACCAATTATTTATTACAGCTGGCAAGCGTTATTATGCGAGAGATTATTTTTTATTAGTTATGACTTATGACCATTACTTAGCCGCGTTCGCAACGACATCACACGATTCAAATAACGAATGTTCTATGCGAAAGTGAAACATCTCGAACAATGCAGTCATACATGGCTATTACCGGCCATTTCACAAATAAAACAACCCTAGAATTCAAATCTGTGCTTATATACAGTGCAGTCTTCTAGATGAAACTCACACAGGAGAAAATATTGCGCAAACATTTAGTTCGGCGATACAGAAGTGGAATCTGAAGGGTAAAATTAACTTTTTTGTCACCGACAATGCGTCTTATACGCCAAGTGCTGAAAATTTGTTAACATTCCCAATTATGGCTGCTTCGCCCATACGCTAAATTTGGTAGCTAAAAATGCCCTAGCACTTCTTGAAGTGGAAAAGACTGTGTCTAAAGTAAAAAAGCAGTAGCCCATTTTAAGCGTAGCTCTCAAGCGAAGGAGAAACTGTTAAAATACCAGATTAATTCACATGGTGTTTCTGAAGGAAGTGCGCTGACGTTAATTATGACTGTGCCAACACGATGGAACTCATCATTTTTGATGTTGCAGCGCTTCATACACCTACAAGAAGCTATCAGGGCAATAGTGCCTAATTTAAACGTAGCTTTGCTAATAATACCTCAGCCTCTCCAAGAATGGGAACGTTTAGAGCAATTTTGCGAAATCTTGAAGCCTCTTTATGAGGCTACTGTAATTACGAGTGCAGATAATTTTTTAACGGCTAGTAAAGCAATTGTGATTACACAGGGTCAACTTAATATGTATGAACAAATGGCTTCAAATATTACCTACTACACACCCGTCAAAATATTTGCGAAGAATATTCACACAGGACTGAAGCACCGATTTTGTGATATAACCAAGAACTTTTATATTACTGTGTGTACATTTTTGGATCCCAGATACAAACATTACGCGTTTGACAGCAAAACATTGACCTCGACCAACAGGTTCATAAGGAAATTAGTGGCATGATTGGTGAGGATCAATCTCATCCTGCACCAGAAAGCAGTACTCCTGCACTTACGTTATGGAATGTAATAGACCAAAAAAGTCAGCATTCTTGGGCGAGTAAATAGTACAGTTAGGTCATTTTAACTCGGCTGATATGAAGTTGGCTACGAGTGGCTGCGCAGATGTCGATTTTAAGCCAAAATGGTGTTAGGGGGCGCGGGGAGTGCGGGCGGTAGGATTGTTAGCCAATACCACGGACGTAAATACGTCCATAGCCAATACGAAGTAGCGCATTACAAAACACTATCATGGCCGCCGTTTTTGATTGGTCAGTTACTGTACCTGCACAAACATCTGGGAAAACGAAGTTCACATCAGCCTAGTCAAAATGACCTTACTGTAGAAGTGTTCGTTTTATTAGATAGCTGATAAAATAATAATCAAATATTTATTTATAATCCTTCAACCGATTATTTATTACAACTGGCAAGCGTTATTATTATTATGTTGAGCGATAATTTTTCATTAGTTATGACTTATGACCATTACTTAGCCGCGTTCGAAACGACATCACACGATTCAAATCACGAATGTTCTATGCAAAAGCGAAAAATCTCGAACAGTGCAGTCATACATGGCTATCACCGGCCATTTCATAAATAAAACAACCCTAGAATTCAAATCTGTGCTTATAATATACAGTGCAGTCTTCTAGATGAAACTCACACAGGAGAAAATATTGCGCAAACATTTAGTTCGGCGATACAGAAGTGGAATCTGAAGGGTAAAATTAACTTTTTTTGTCACCGACAATGCGTCTTATATGCAAAGTGCTGCAAATTTGTTAACATTTCCCAATTATGGCTGCTTCGCCCATACGCTAAATTTGGTAGCTCAAAATGCCCTAGCACTTCCCGAAGTGGAAAAGACTGTGTCTAAAGTAAAAAAAGCAGTAGCCCATTTTAAGCGTAGCTCTCAAGCGAAGGAGAAACTGTTAAAATACCAGATTAATTCACAGGGTGTTTTCTGAAGGAAGTGCGCTGACGTTAATTATGACTGTGCCAACACGATGGAACTCATCATTTTTGATGTTGCAGCGCTTCATACACCTACAAGAAGCTATCAGGGCAATAGTGCCTAATTTAAACGTAGCTTTGCTAATAATACCTCAGCCTCTCCAAGAATGGGAACGTTTAGAGCAATTTTGCGAAATCTTGAAGCCTCTTTATGAGGCTACTGTAATTATGAGTGCAGATAATTTTTTAACGGCTAGTAAAGCAATTGTGATTACACAGGGTAACTTAATATGTATGAACAAATGGCTTCAAATATTACCTACTACACACCCGTCAAAATATTTGCGAAGAATATTCACACAGGACTGAAGCACCGATTTTGTGATATAACCAAGAACTTTTATATTACTGTGTGTACATTTTTGGATCCCAGATACAAACATTACGCGTTTGACAGCAAAACATTGACCTCGACCAACAGGTTCATAAGGAAATTAGTGGCATGATTGGTGAGGATCAATCTCATCCTGCACCAGAAAGCAGTACTCCTGCACTTACGTTATGGAATGTAATAGACCAAAAAAGTCAGTACTCTTGGGCGAGTAAATAGTACAGTTAGGTCATTTTAACTCGGCTGATATGAAGTTGGCTACGAGTGGCTGCGCAGATGTCGATTTTAAGCCAAAATGGTGTTAGGGGGCGCGGGGAGTGCGGGCGGTAGGATTGTTAGCCAATACCACGGACGTAAATAAGTCCATAGCCAATACGAAGTAGCGCATTACAAAACACTATCATGGCCGCCGTGTTTTGATTGGTCAGTTACTGTACCTGCGCAAACATCTCGGAAAACGAAGTTCACATCAGCCTAGTCAAAATGACCTTACTGCAGAAGTGTTCGTTTTATTAGATAGTTGATAAAATAATAATCAAATATTTATTTATAATCCTTCAACCGATTATTTATTACAACTGGCAAGCGTTATTATTATTATGTTGAGCGATAATTTTTCATTAGTTATGACTTATGACCATTACTTAGCCGCGTTCGAAACGACATCACACGATTCAAATCACGAATGTTCTATGCGAAAGCGAAACATCTCGAACAGTGCAGTCATACATGGCTATCACCGGCCATTTCATAAATAAAACAACCCTAGAATTCAAATCTGTGCTTATAATATACAGTGCAGTCTTCTAGATGAAACTCACACAGGAGAAAATATTGCGCAAACATTTAGTTCGGCGATACAGAAGTGGAATCTGAAGGGTAAAATTAACTTTTTTGTCACCGACAATGCGTCTTATATGCAAAGTGCTGCAAATTTGTTAACATTTCCCAATTATGGCTGCTTCGCCCATACGCTAAATTTAGTAGCTCAAAATGCCCTAGCACTTCTCGAAGTGGAAAAGACTGTGTCTAAAGTAAAAAAAGCAGTAGCCCATTTTAAGCGTAGCTCTCAAGCGAAGGAGAAACTGTTAAAATACCAGATTAATTCACAGGGTGTTTTCTGAAGGAAGTGCGCTGACGTTAATTATGACTGTGCCAACACGATGGAACTCATCATTTTTGATGTTGCAGCGCTTCATACACCTACAAGAAGCTATCAGGGCAACAGTGCCTAATTTAAACGTAGCTTTGCTAATAATACCTCAGCCTCTCCAAGAATGGAAACGTTTAGAGCAATTTTGCGAACTCTTGAAGCCTCTTTATGAGGCTACTATAATTATGAGTGCAGATAATTTTTTAACGGCTAGTAAAGCAATTGTGATTACACAGGGTCAACTTAATATGTATGAACAAATGGCTTCAAATATTACCTACTACACACCACACCCGTCAAAATATTTGCGAAGAATATTCACACAGGACTGAAGCACCGATTTTGTGATATAACCAAGAACTTTTATATTACTGTGTGTACATTTTTGGATCCCAGATACAAACATTACGCGTTTGACAGCGAAAAATTTACCTCAACCAAGAGGTTCATAATTGAGGAAAATTAGTGGCATGATTGGTGAGGATCAATCTCATCCTGCACCAGAAAGCAGTACTCCTGCACTCACGCTATGGAATGTAATAGACCAAAAAATATCAGCATCCCAACAACCCCGCTCGACTTATACAAAAGTTACAGAAGAGAATTTAATGTACCAAAAACAGGTCGTCATAAACAGAGAAAGTTGCCCTCTTGATTGGTGGCGGGGCCACAAAACAATTTATCCTTCATTATTTACAATATTTATGAAATATTGTAACATAATTGGCACATCTATACCACGTGAAAGTGCTATTTCGAAGGCGGGGCATAAATTATAAACGACCGACGTTTATAATACATCAAAAGGCGTCGTTTTGCGAAGCGAACGAATATACATAATAGCGTAAAAAATAATAGGCGTTATAAGAGTAGCGTATCGTTATAACGCGTTTCCAATATCCATAAAGCCGTTACAAACACCTCTACCAGAGGTAAATAGCCCACAGCTACTCGCCGCTCGCTGGCGGTCGGACACCTGCCTTAGGTACCAGTTGTCAAGATAATATAATTATAGATTGTTGAGTCACTTGAAAAACAACAACCCTTCCAACCCCAACGCAAGCCGTTGGTCGAATTCTTAACACCAATTAAAGAAGTTAATGTCATTACTTAATTGCATACTCTCCTTATCTCCCAGGTGTAGGGTAGTTCCTTTAACCCTGCAATAGTCGATTATGGGTGTCACTATCCTCTGTATATATTTTTTGTTTTCCTGTGTATACCTCTACCCCTTCTATTTGTCTATGTATTACTTTCCTAAGCCTTAGGTATTATGAAGCGTTAAGGCCGCCTTTTATATTGTGCTTTGTTTGTAAAACTGTCTTATGCATTCACATTCTGATATACAAACGATGAAGTAAATAAATAAATGATTACCAATTACATATTAAATATTTTGCATGTAGAACGGAAATGCTTCCACCGAGATAGCTCTTACTACGTATTGTCGCACGGTGATTGCGGAGGCATATGCGGGCCTCTAAATCCTTGACGACCGTGTGGTGCAATGGTTACCATATTGAATCGCGGTTCCAATCGTCTTGGGTTCTATTCCAGGGATTTCTCCGCGGCTATGACGTTGCCCATGTCTCACGATATTTAATCCCATGCCAGCAGAATTAGTACTAATTGCATTGCATATAAATCCCAACTCCCCGCGCACTCAATAACAATTTCCAATCGACAACGATACGAATATCAAAATGCCGTAAGTAACCTCCATTTCCAATCCAAACTGCACCGTGCGCGGCGGTAACAAGGTTGTATTTAGGGTGCGGCACTAGAAGGGCGCGGCGTCGTCGAGCGTGTGCAGCCAGTTGAAGATCATCATGTTCCGCTCGTACTTGGACAGCGGCCGGCCGCGCTCGCGCTCCAGGTCCGCCGCCGTCAGCGCTAGGTGCGCCGCCTCTGGAATAGGTACCACATAATATCGTTACTTACTAACATTATATCGTGGTTGTATTTGACAATATATTGAGAAGAAACGGTGAAAGTTGCCTCGAAACAACTTAAAATTGGCCGTTACCGCATTAAGAAGGAAAACGTAAGCCAGGTAAGAAGAAGAATGGAGGGAACGGATCATAATTATATAGTCCAATTTCATATCTACAAATATAATTATCAGATTTTATATTGTTTTGTTTTAAAAAGCTATAGGCCTTTACTAAACACACTTTAAATATGGATACATATCAATTTCATATCCATGCGAGTAGCAACTGCAACTATTATAAAATTAGTAATTTATTACAATACCTTTCAACAACGCCCAAAGTTTGCGTCCACCTATGGGCCCCAACCCGCCATAACATAACACTGTGCCAGCATTAATATTATGTCGTTTAATGTAGAGCAGGTAGTGTGTTATGTCTCACCGGGGTGCACGAACTTGGCGGGCGGCTTGCCCTGCGGCACGGCCAGCGTGGTGGGCCCCGGGCCGGCCGCCACACCCGCCCCGGCCGCCCCCGCCGCGTTTGCTACCGCCGACACCGCCGCCGCCTGGTGACGACATACCACGTTTAGTTTGTACTGGTGATTGACATGAATTGGCACTGGAGTGGAGGAGTGAAATGAAATGAAATGAAATGAAATGAAATGAAATGAAATGAAATGAAATGAAATGATTTATTTCGAACTTGGTTTTTACAAACACTTTTCGAATGTCATCTACGCCATCGCTTCCACAAATCCCTACGATGAGTGGCCTTGGTAGAAGAAGCGGCAAGAAACTCCCAAGGAGTTTCTTTTTTCTTCCCCACTCACAGTTACAGAGAGCACTTATCACTACTTAAGGCTATATTTCAAACTCATGTCCAGGCTGTTTCATCTTGAAAATATTCATCCAGTTTATAATAACCCTTCGTCATAAGAATGTCCTTAACATGAGTTTTTAGCTTACAGTATGGCATTTCCGTTAATTCTAACGGTATTCCGTTAATTCTAACGGAGTGTATTCAAGCCTTCGCAATAAGAAGTGCGGTGGTGAAGTTCGCTTTACTTTTCTTGATGATGAGATGCCTGTGTTCGTTAGTGGGCCATTAAAGGTGAAGATGTATTCCTCCGTCATTTGTGAATCAACTTTCTTACTGTTTCTAAAGATATTCAAATTCTAGTGTTTCAGAGATTTGAAAATCTGACTAGTAGCTTCTGAGTCATTTATATTTAATTGAGTTCGGCTAAGTTGTTAATGTTTCCAGTTTAATCTTACCTCGAGCCGATCCAGATTGAATTCAGACTGCGACATCCTCTCGAGCGCGCGATACGTGGTCAGCAGCCGCCGCTTTATGTAGTTCTGACGGACCTGCAATATTACAGAATACAATACATTATGTCAATGACTTGATTGTCGCTTTTACCTTTTAAGGTAATTTCCAAAAATCCTTTCTAACTACTCACTTGCGGACCCTATACTATACCTACACGTGCATTTCAGTTGTGGTCGTTAACTCATATTTTTTTACTGAGAGTTCCGATTTTAAAATAATCATCCTTTTTATTCTAAAGCTGGTACTTATCGTGTGGCCCCATATAAAGTGCCAAATAAATAAATAAATAAATAAATTATAAATAATTATTTAGTTAAATAATAATAAATAATTATTATTAATTATAAATAATAATTATTATTAATATTTATTATTATTTTAATAAATAATTATTTATTTAAATAATAATAAATAATTATTTAAAGTGCCAAATGAGCAACATATGTCAAATATTTTTTGAGTTACCTGTATTTGTCGATGTTGAAGTCGGTTTTTTTGGAGTTTACTCCTTAAGAAACGATTTGAGTTATAAGGCCCGGTACGGGGATTTTATGAGGAGTAAAATCAAGTGTTAACAAAAGTTGAGGCGTTATGTAGAAAGAGACAAACATATAAATCTGTAGGATTGAACGTGTAAAAGAATGAGATGGAATACATTACACAGCGTATCTCATTCTCGGGGTCTCGTCTTTGCGCGATACATCGTAGTATCACTGTATAGTTGTACTGTGCGTATGTTTGTACGTGTGTGTTGCGCGCCTGCGTATTACGAAGTTCTGCCACAACTTGTATACTGCTGCCGAGTACAGGGTATGCATGCTGTATAATAAATGCATATAGTAGCATTTATTATTATTATTTATTTGGTCGTTGGTTAATAGGGTGCACGGCAGTGTTCAAGCAAAGTTTATATGAAATACAATTGATAAAAAAAAATATACATATTTCAAATTCGAATATTAGCTTCATTAGAGACACGGTAGTGTCTAAGCCAAGTTCCACAAAAAATACCCCTTTTGTTTTGTTCATTAAAATTATTTTTTCGTTTCCTATTTCTTATAAAACTTGGTGCACGGCAGTGCACCTCGCCAAGTTTTTTTTCTATTCGATATATATCATAATTATCGTTCGTAAGGACTAAACTCCAATCGTGCGTCGTAGCTGTCACACACTTTTTTTTTGTAAAAATTTGTTGTATAAAAATCAATACAACACAATATGTCCAGTCATACCTTCTTATTGTCGCTGGGCAGCGGGCGGTGCGGCGGCTGCAGCGGGTGCGAGCGCTGCGGCGACGGCAGCTGCGACCCGCCCACTGAAACACCGCATCACTAGATTTATAACTGCGCACTTTATAATGATCCGGCCACGGACCGGCTAAAATGACAGCATTCAATTATGATCTTTATAACTTGCTTAATACATCTCACACTTGCCAGCTTAATCAGCTTTCTGTCCCTGTGATTAAGGTTTATTGTAGATTGTCGTCGAAAATCTAAAAAGACTTAGTAAATCTAATTTACAAGCTAAACTGAATTGTGAACACATGTAATAACTTTGTTGTTAGCGGGAAGTGGCAATTCCATGACCTCGGCGACCCAAGAGTAGTCATTATTTCACGAGAGATTATGGGTAGATAGTGTATAGACAAGTTCTCACCAGCGACCCATGTGCTGCAGGAGCGCGAGCTGGCGTTGAGCGTGAGCGCCTCCAGCGCCGCGCACAGGCCCACCTCCGACGTCGCGCTGCCACAGATAAACAATACCTACGTATTATTTTCCAAACCTATATAAATCACTTCTGATCCCTGTGTGGCGACATCGCACGTCACCAAACCTGAATCACACTATTAACATTTTATACATCGCTCTCGTACATACAACGCCACGAGAGCATTCACTTGAGGACTCTCCTCTTGCTTGGTGGGACATATCTAATCTCTTTTGCCTAACTTGAATCTTATGAAATTTTGCATAATGAGTGTGTTCTTTTGCAATTTTTGTTTCTGACACATCAACTTTTGTTAAATATAGGTATCTCGAGTTAACAAAACAAATTAGTAACCAACTTAATATTGCAATCATTTAAAGAAATTTTGTAGCAATATGTGGCTTTTGTAACTTTTTTGTCAATGGCCTATAGCCACTGCTGCTTCCTTATTTCATCTTTATATTCCTAAATACACTCACCTTCTGAGTGGCTGCCTGGGCGGCGCCGCGCTAACATCCGCAGCGCTAAACGAGCGCCGGAGCCCCAGCTGCGCGCAGAGGGCGGCGCACCCGGCCAGCAGGTCGCGACACGCGTCGCCGGAGCCCGGCGCGCTGCCCGCCAGAGATAGGGCTCCGGAGCCGCGCCTGTTGACAAGGAGAATATGAAGAAATTAAAATTTAACATTGCCTGTTTTTTATCAATATATTCTAAAACTCATGCAATTGATTTTGAATTTCTACAAGCAAAACTAACTATTTAAAAATTCTGCTTAACATAATATTTTAAATTAGGTATAAGTTTATAGTACATTATATTTTTAGTGTGCACAGATCAAAGAATCAAATGGCTCGGTGAAAACAATATAAGGTCTTACTTGACAGCATTACTATCTGGGTTGGGACTGGCTACTCTCAGCGACGGATCTGGACCTTGCCCGGCCTGCAAAACAAATATTTTCATTATGTTCTTTAATTTTATTACTAAACATGTATAAAGTCTGCTAATCTACACCTAAACAACATCATTGACTCTAGTATAATACATGTCTCACATTAAATTCACACCCTCTACAGTAGACTATGTTCTTAGTTACTTCAGGTCGACTCACTCTACTAGCCAGCAGGCGGAGCACCCGGGCGTCGGAGGCGGCGGAGGACACGCTGAACAGCGACAGCTCCGTGGTCACGGACTCGTGCGACGGCGAGCGCGCCACGCCCCCGCGCCACGACTCCCCGGGAGTCATCTCCACTGGAACCAGTTGTATGCTGGTTAATCGTTGTGTATTGATTTAAAAGATGTCCTGAGGAGTTTGGTTTGGCTTTATTATCCTCTTACAGATATAGCAACTTTGGAAGGGGCGGTAGACTAAAAAAAAATGACGTAATATAAAAATAACTTTCATTCACACCAGTAAATACTTCTTGACATTAGCCCGTTCAAACTAATAAACAAACAAACTCATAACAGTTTATGGGACATCATAAAAATATCACTACTACAAAAAAGATAGTTATTTATTTATTTAATTAAATCTTTATTTGTACCATACACAAACTTTCTCATTCTTAAAATGTTTTCACAAGGTTAGTAAATCCACCACCTTTAAGAGTATGTCTGTTTGTTTGTCCCAGCTAATCTATGTAATGGCTGAACAGATTTTTGTGGGACTTTCTCTGGGAGATGGTTATCAAGCAACATAATTATAGGCTACTTTGTGTCTTGGAATTCCCGCGGGATCGGGATTCACACAGGAAAAAATCCTAATCATGAACAAAGTTGCAGGCTTAGCTTGTATCATATAAAATTGAAATTACTGAATCATATTTAGGGTATTAATATAATCGCACCTTCGGTGCAACAAAGTCGCAAATAGCCAAAATTGCAAAATTGAGTTAAGTATGCCGAATTGTCAATTAACCATGCCTTCGTCAGGGGAAACAAAGACACCCGTGGAAGTAAAACAAAATCCTACTAGATAGAGCAAGTGCCTTTGTGGTTCTTGGTGATTTTTCCCTGAATTATGGTTCAACAAAGTCTTAACAGCCAGTAGTGCCTCCGCTCCCGCAAATGTTTAACGTATATTGGAGCTACAAGCACACAAAATATATTTATGACCATTGTTATTCTCACTAATTGCAGCAATAAAGACGCATCTACATAAGTCAGTAAACTAAATACTTAAATCCTGGTGCAACAAAGTCACAATTCAGGGCACATTTTTTTGTTAAGCCTTTTATTAGTATTTCTTTATTCATTTTAAAAAAGCATTTTACGTGAAACTGTTGCAATAAGTATAAACCATTAATAGTATAAACATTTTTAACCTACTACAGATAGTAATCAAGTAATGTGGAAATAAATGCGAAAAAATCTTAAAAGTGCTCTCCTGTAAAATTACAAATTGTGCTGTTGCGACTTTGTTGCACCAAAGGTGCAATATATTCTTAGAAATTATTATAGAATATTAATTATTGCAGTTTTAAACAATATTGTAATCAATTAAACAATATTCACCAACATTTATGTTAAGCAAGTTGTATTAAAAACTTCTTTATTACTGATACAATAGACAATACTACCATTATGTTACTTTCAGAGTAAGCAAGTAATACTTGAATTTTATCATGTTACTTAAGTCATCTTGTCATCTTAAAAGTGTGATAAACTTATGATGAATCCATATGATTAAGATAGTAATACAATAGAAGTCCGGATGCACTATTATGTAATATCTGAGGAGTCAGAAATGCTAATCATATTTTAAAGATTGCAATGGTAAAAAGTACTATCAGAGTGCTAGTTAAATTTTATTAAAATGATTAAATAACATATATTTTTTTATTATTTGATACAGATATGTGATATGGTTAATAGGTACTTATATAAAATCAAATGGAGTTGAATTATTTATTATGAATGAATATGGCAATTATGCTCTTAAGAGGTAATTATGTAACATTTATATATATATTTTTTAAAAATTTTTTAAAATATTTTTTATTATAAATAATATAACTAATTGAAATATCAAAAACCTAAAAATTAATTAAGCATAATTAGATATTTAGGATACCTACCATGCAGTAATTTTTAAAACGGATAAAAAACTGAGAACTTAAATGGGTTAATATTTTTATACACAAATATTGAATCGTTTCACTGCGGTTTATGATAAGACGATAAGTTATAAAGAGTATAACAAAAAGTGGAATAAAAAGCATCCACTTAAAAGCTAAAAATAGATTTATGCTTCGCCGAAGAAAATATGCAAAATCACAACAACAACAAAGTCAAAGGCACTTACAACTTAGATTGGGCTCCACGGTGGATGATTTCACTTCTCTCGTGCAGAAAGTATCCTATTAAAACCAATTATTTTTACAGTTCTTTACACTGATAACTTGAGTTACTGCATTATTTTCAAAAATATGTGTGGAAACAGTGTTGCCAACTATAATTTTGAAATTCCGTTAAACCTGTGGGTAAATTCCGTCAAAAATCCGTCAAATTTTTTTTGTGTCCGTCAAAAAAATCCGTTAAATAAAAAATACGTTTTATAAATGCGAAAGTTTGTAAGGATGTATTTGTATATGTGTTTGTTACACTTTCACGCAAAAACTATTGAACGGATTTTCATGAAACTTTGCAGTAAAATAGCTTAGACCTCGGAATAACGTAATAAGTTAAAATTTATAGAGATTTTTTTATCATTTGGTCATACTACAATTTTATAACTGTAAAGTCGAAACCAGTCAAAACAAAATCCACATTCTGAGAGCTATATTCTACTAAGTAGCTGGCTCCCTGAAGCGAAAGTCAATATATAAAAAAGTTTTAAAGAAACAATCCCAATCGTCATCAGGCACAGAAAACATAAAAATAACTTTATAACAAAAAATCACAAGCATCATCATCGCTTCCAGTTGATGTTATTATACTCGCTATGGGAGCAGCTGTTAAGGTGGATGGCTGATTTTTAATTTTATGTTTAGCATTGATCCTAGCATAGCAATAAGAGGTAAATCAAAAGTAACATGTCTTGCCATTTCTTTTTAATGCAGAACGAATATTGAAAATTGCGTTGATCATTTTTTCATTCATTTTATTTCTCAATTTTGATTTTACTCCATTTAATTCACTAAAAACTCTTTCTACCTCCGCGTTTGAACAAGGTAGCAATAACACAATATAAGTAATAAAATCAATATAAGTAATAATAATAAAATCACAATATAAGTGTTGGAATGGATTAATGTTTGTTGCACCTTCAGATTTCTTACCTCTGACCAAAATTCTACAGTTCGTTACTAGAACTAAATTCTTGATTTTTTTCAACTATTTTCCCGTCAAAAAATCCGTTAACCGTTAAAATATATTTTCTCCCGTTAATACCTGACCCTAATCCGTTAAATCTAACGGGAAATCCGTTAAGTTGGCAACACTGTGTGGAAATGACGAAATTCAATCAGAATTGCGTTTTGCGTATAAATAACTAGGTACCTATTCCTATTCGGCTTCTGTCAAATTGAAAGAAAAGAGAAGTGCCAAAAGAATTCAAAAGATGGCTACTCCTAACGTTCGGAAATATAGTACGTCTTATCACGTCTTATATTATCCTCAATATTAAAGACATCTATGTTATATAATTAAAATTACACATAATTATATTACTTTAATATACCTATATTAGCACATATTTATCTATGATTTTTGATTACGAATGTATTTTCTATTTATTAAGTATATAGACCACAAAATAAGGATAGTATCTTTGATGATCTAGATAGATATATAGATAGTCTAGATGGAACATCGAATCCGCGCAAACATGTCAAAAAATTGTGGCCAACTGTTTGCCACAATTTTTATACCATTGTATCATTGATCACGCACGCACACATGTATGATATTGTTGCCTTGTTTTTTTTGTTTTCATTGTAGGGCGACGCTCAATCTAGACATTAGATCATCAAAGGATAGTATATAGACGATAGACCTGTGATACAGACATAAACCACAAAATACATAAACACTCAGACCAATAAACTATAGACGGCGTGCCGTGAACAAAAGCGTGAAGCCTACATTTCATTATTGGCTACATGAAATTTCAATGCTTTTAATTATGAAGGATGAATTAATTTTTCAGCTATTATTAACAATAGCTAGTAATACCTACTGTACTATCATAATCATACAATTCTTAATCATTCTTCAAGCATTGAAACAATTTCTAGTCGTCAATAGGGTACTTTCGGTAGTGAAAAATAAACTTGATTTTCGTAATAAAAAGCAACAAAAAATATATTTCGGCAAAATAAACACGCTTAAATAAAATAAAATACGTATCTTTTTTTATTTCCGAAAAAACGCTGTCAGTACTTGTCAGCCATTTTGATGACGTAATAATGGTAATGTGTACAGTGCCAGTGCCACAAATTTATCTGACTCGGTAAGAGGGGCGCTACTGTCTTTGTCTTTGTCTGACAACAGTAATAACATTTGCATTAGTTCCAATTTTGGCCACCGGGCCAGATATGTTTGTGGCATGGGCGTAGCCAGGGTGGGGCAGGGTGGGGCACTTGCCCCACCCTGGCCAAGCAGCTCAGTACAAGGGTGGGGCACTTGCCCCACCCTGGCTTTGACCCTGGCTCTGAGGTACCTTACAGAAACCTAACCAAACCTAAAACCAAACCTAAAATTATCTAGGCACTAAGGCACTAACTACATAATTATCCGTAAAAACGTAACACTTGACAGTCATAACTCGACAAAAAACAATCACTAGCGCCATGGGTGGAGCCGGGTGGTGGTGGACTCTGAATACAGGTACCTTATGGGGCACTTGCCCCACCCTGGCTCTGACCTGAGGTACCTTACAGGCACCTACCGAAACCTAAAAAATTAAATTATCCAGGCACAAACTACCTACATAATATCCGTTAGAAAGTTAACGCTTAACGACAACACTTCACCTAACCGCAAGCGCGTCGCATAGCATCCATCTGCCCCATGGCGAAGACCAAATTCATTGGCAAAATTGGCGAGCAGCTAGTCGGCAATTCGAGTCGAGAATTCTGGTCGCTGGCTAAGGCTGTCGAGGGCAACTTCTGTCGGTCTTCTTTTCCACCACTGCGATTACTAGATAAATCAGTTGTCCACACGGTAAAGGGAAAATCCGAACTTCTTGGCACCAGCTTTGTCGCTAACAGGTTCGTCATGTCTGTCTGTCTGTCCGTTAGTCCGTATGTCACAGCTACTTTTTTCCGAAACTATAAGAACTACCTATATTGTTGAAACTTGGAAAGTAGATGATGTATTCTGTGAACCGTTTTAAGATTTTCACAGAAAAATGGAAAAAAAGCAATAAATTTTGGGGGTTCCCTTTACTTAGAACTTAAACTCAAATTTTTGTTTTCATTGAAGAGGTGGTCTGCCAGGTCGAGAATAACCTGGCAGGTCTCTTACAGTGGAGCTGAAGGCTTGCAGAAGCTGGAGAATGAAGAGGTGGTCTGCCAGGTCGAGAATAACCTGGCAGGTCTCTTACAGTGGAGCTGAAGGCTTGCAGAAGCTGGAGAGGTTTTCTTGAAATAAGAGATCTTTCTTCAGAGTGGTCCTGAGCTGAATTCATTTATTGAGAAAATTACACGGTTTATATACAAAATTTACAAATGTCCTTAACCAATAAAATAGCCTACATTATTTTACAATCCAATAAGATTACGTTTTAAAAATCAGTTGAAACAACATGCAAAACGAAATGCAAAACAAAATATTCACAAGTAACCATTGGTCTATGAATGAACGCGTACTACGATCGTTGCATAGTAACATAAATTCCAAACATTATAAATATAGGCTGCAACCTAGCGGAGCCTCATTGCGGCCGCCGCGGTCTCTCGGAGCGGGCGGAACACGCGCCGGCGTGGCGCGCGGCTTCGCGCCATCTTCGCTGTCGACGATCATGAAGAATGAAGAAGTATTCTTTTACTCAAGCCTGAAGTAGTTGATCCTGTGCTGCAGATGAAGATTTGAAGATCGTCAAGTGTTCCGTCTCGCCTCCATGTTTCTGGCATGATCTTGCGTCTTTTTCAAGATGAAATTATCATGATGCGGAACGTCATTGAGTCGCTTGCTTTTATATTAAATCCTGAGTTGCGTTGTTATTTAATATTGATCTTCCTTTCCCTTCCTGGTACTTATCCTTGGTATGGTTTTGAGGTATCAGGTACAGGTACAGGTCTTCACAGGTTGCATAGGTTTGTATAGGTATGTAGGTATGCATAGATATACGTGCACGGTAACTAGGTAGCGCGCACTGCTCTGTTGCTATGGCAACGCAAGTTGGCGCAGGTGTGCATTGTAGGTACGTAGCTATCGCTGTGTCGCACGTCGCTACATCATCAAACCCATACGCGTGGGTACATCTATGGATAGGTCTTCAAAACAGCTATTAAGGTTTCTAATATCTTTTTTTTCTAAACTGAATAGTTTGTGTGAGAGACACTTCCAATGTGGTAAAATGTCCCCCCGTAACTTCTAAAATGAGAGCACGATAAAACAAAAGAAAAATTATAATGTACCTTACCATGTAAACTTCCACCCATAATTGGTTTGAACGAGATCTAGTAAGTAGTTTTTTAACACGTCTTAAATCCTAAAGCACAATTAACCTTTCATTCAATCAACTCAAATATAAATATATTTTTATAATCTGTTACTAGCTGCAACGAAACCCTTCAAGAGCGAGTCCGACTCGCACTTGGCCAATTTTTACTCGTAAGTCTGTCAGACGAGCACTACTGTCCCTCGATACCAAGAAGTCGAATGAACCAGGTGGTGTTTCTGCAGTGGTGATTAAGACGTGTGCTCCCGAGTTTACTCCCGTTTCAAAGCACCTATTTTCGCTATCCTACACCACTGGAATAGTACCGTCTTCATAGAAAGTAGCCCTAGTTCATCCTATCCCCGAAAAGGGCAATCTTAGTGACCCGGCTAAGTACAGGTTAATCCTAAGGTTATGGAGCGTATTATAAATTTACAGCCCCTAGGATATCTGGAGGATCTCCAGTTGATCAGTGACCGGCAGTACGTGTTTCTTTACGGACGTTCTGCTGGCGATCTTTTAGTATATCATACTCATCGATGGGCCCACGCCCTTGATAGCAACGAGGAAGCATTCCTGGATATCGCTAAGGCCTTTGACCGAGACTGGCAGGGCTCTTCTTGCGAAGCATCCATCTACGGTCTCCCTGAGAGGTCATGCAATTGGGTAGCCAGATTTGTATCTGAGCGACATTAAAGGCCGTACTTGACGGTGGTTGCTCAGATATGAAACCTATAAACGCTGGTGTTCCCTAAGGGTCTGTGCTGTCTCCTACTCTGTTAATTCTGCATGTTAATGATATGCTGGAGCGTGCAACCAGTATTCATTGCTAGGAAGATGACAACACGGTAGGAAACTTGTGTCTGAAGTTGAGAATTCTCTAGAGAAAGTCTCGGAATAGGGACGACTCAATTTAGTTGAGTTCAACCCGAGAAGACACAAGTTTGCGCATTTTTCGCTTAGAAAACCCCATTATTCATGGCGCCTCCATTCCAGGGCACCGCGCACACTATTAGTACATGTGTCGGTGTGTCGATGTCATCTGGAAGCTAAGGCCAAATTGGCCTCCGAAGTGCTTGACGTCATGAACCGGGCGAAGCAGTAATTCAATGCGAAGGACCTACTGATGCTTTATAAAGCTCAGGACACCTCTCACATGGAGTACTTTCTCATCTCTGGGCTGGGGCGCCACAATAACAGCTTAGTCTTTGGCGCCGTGCAAATGCGCGCAGTTCGAGTTGTCAACTATCCACGAGTCACTAACAGGCTAGAACACCTAGGTTTTAGGTTTAGAAATAGGATGTATCTGCGTGTTTCAACGACTTGACAACGGTGAGTGCTCCGAGAAATTGTGCGATTAGGTGCAAACTTCACGCTTCCATCATCGCACTACTCGCTAAATATTGAAGTAGGTATCATTCTCATCCCTTGGATTCATGACGAACAAGGAGGCTCCGATTTTCACGATCATTTTTGCCGCGAACTTGCAGGCTGTGGAATGAGCTTCCTTGTGAGGTACGCCCGGAGCGCTTTAATATAGGGTTCTTCAAGAAAGGTGTAAAAAGAGTTCTCCTTCAGGACCGGCGTTGCACTGGTGACTCCCCTGGTGTTGCTCGTCCATGGGTGAAAAAAAGACCGTGTGTACAGTTTGCTAGTTATTAAGACTATACCTATTATTTCAGAAAGTTGCCCCACCCTGAGCCCAGGGCTGGCTACGCCCATGGTTTGTGGCACTGTATGTATGACCGGTTGATGATGACAATTTTATATGACACTTTGGTTGGTTGGTTTTTGATTTTGCCTTTATGACGTCACACCAATGCCTCTCGTGTTTTAGGCATAGAGATATTACACTAGAGTGGGTGAGCCATACGGCTGCCCATACATTGCAATCGCCCCCGGTTAGAAAGAGAAACAACGATAACGGTAATTACCTCTCTCCGATCCCGATGAGCCAGAAGAGAAAGGTGATTACTAAAGATTTCGTCTCTTTTTATCCTAGGTACGCTCTGTAGCCTCGCCAGAAAGAGAAAGGTGATTACTAAAGATTTCGTCTCTTTTTATCCTTTTTTTATTGTTGTAAAACTTCAAACGTTTTCCAACGTTTTGATTTTTTGAGTTAAATACTCTTTTTTTATTAAGCGGGCGATTTTTCTTACTTGCTAAAAAGTCACAAACCTGGATCTGATTTTATTCCGTAAACAAATAGTTTCACCAAAAAAATGGTTATGATTTGAATAATGTATTTTTCATTCCGCATCACACCAGCTGTTAGGTGACTATTTAGTTTATCAAATAAGAAGTAAGACGAACAAGAAAAGGTAAGATATTATGAGTATATAATACCTATTGATTGTTGCGGCGACTTATCGCGTCGTTATATCAAAATGATCGAGATAATGCTGGTTTCGCAGAGGCTTACATGCAGATACATCATACACGCAGAGTTGCATTTGCATCTTGGCTGTTTACACAGCAATATCTCCTGTTGTAATTCGTATTAGTAATGTAAGCCTATTAATATATAATAAATTATTTTAAGTAATAGCTGGCAGGTAATTGAGACATTGGATGGAAATACTTTATTGATGATTGTATTAGAATATAGAATAGCGAGGGACGTCATGAGATTACAGATAGACCTGCCTTGCACGTTCGAATGTGCGTCAAGTTGGAACAATCCAATTTTGAATCGAATCGGTTTGTGCGTGAAGTTGGCGCGATGGAATTTTGTTACTATATTTGAAAACGAACAGATTACATAGTGATATCTCGCTTCCGCGTTTCGAAGTTTTGGTCGTGCTGTCTCTGTTACTCTTACATATGTCACGCGCCATTTTACTAAAGTTATTATTTTAGAAATAGTGAAAATAATTTACAATTCAATGTTTACATAATGAAATGTGATTCCTTTGGACTTTATTTGTGTTTCTTGAATTGTTAGAATATTTTTGAAGGCACAGGAAGCCATATTTTCTACATTTGCGAACGTAATTACTGAAACCAATTTTGCGTAAGAAGATGTGTAACTCGCTGCTGTCTACAACAGACTGACTTGATCAATCACTCAATCACACAACCTACCTAATGTTGACCACTCGTCGTGCGCCTTATATGTATGACGGGCGCATATTTACTTTCTACATCCATGCCTATAATAGATAATCTGAGGCTGTCCTACAGTAATTTGTATTTCGGTTGTATTAGTGACAGCCCTAGCAAAATTTTTTGGCGGTAAGTTACTTAACTCATAAAAGTTTTGTAAGGGACAACTCAAGCGCATTACGCGCATCACTTTATGTCGTCAGTTGTCCCCTTGCCCCTGGCGTGCATAGCCGCCTCGCGTCCTCTGTTAATTAATCAAATAAATAATTGATGCACAGTGATAATATTGGTTTTATATTTCTGGCCCTACCTACAAGGAGACAACTCCACAGTGGTGACCCCGACGTGATTCAGTCGACGTGATTTGGTAATCCTCTCAAAGTATCTGACGTCCTACAGCAAGTACAAGAAGTCAAGCAGTTCCAGCCAGCAGCAACGAGCATAATGACCAGGTTCCACGAGCAGCCTTCGAATAAGCGCGCCTTGGTTCCTTCATCCGGCTCAAATTCAGCGATCCGCAGCACGCAGCAGAGGTTTGGCGGTTCCCCTCCCGTGACTGCGCACGCATCGCATCGTTCCGGCACACATGGCCGATGGGAAAACACTGGCATACGAGAGTGACGACATCTCCCAACAGTGGAGGGGGAGTGATGTAGCGGCGCGATACCTAAAGTAATATGAGCGCGCGCCGTACATAATGCTGACCACGCAACCACAAGCAACGAGTGCAGTAAACAATAGACTACGTCATACGCGTCATACTGAACTGGCCAATCAGAAGACGCATCCTCAACCGCGCTATCAAGATTTCGAGATATACAAACTATATATACAAATGGTCCGGAGTTAACATTCGGACCGTGGTCCCCAGGCAGTGACATCGCCTGGCGGGAGATCTCCCCTTTTCCTCCACAGCTTTTTTTATTTGTTTTGAACGCGCTAATATCAGGAACTACTTACTTACAGGTTCAAAATGAAAAAAATATTTTTGTGTTGAATAGTCTATAGGAAGGCTATATATATAGGGTGTCCCGTAAGTTGTACGACAAACTGAAACGGAAGATAGCTTGAGGAGAGACCTACTAGATGTCAAAAAATCGTTCTAGTAAAACTCTGGAAAGTAAAAAAATCGTGGAAAAATCTGGAAGTAGATACGTGAAAAAAAATTATGAAACTATGGGCGCATTTTTGTAGTTAGCAAGTAATTGTAGGGTAAGTAAGAGAGCGCGATTTCTGAAAAATCAAACAAAGGTCAAAATCTCGAAAACGGTGAGACTTTTACTAAAACGATTTTTTGACAACTGGTGGGTCTCTCTCCAAGCTACCTTCCGTTTCAGTTTGTCGCACAACTTATGGGACACCTGTATATGCTATATAACATCACGCTGATTCACGCTACAAACAAAAGTGGCGAAGCAACATGTTTCCTGAAGTGACATAAGAGCGTAATGGTACGTACAGACTATGTAACAAAACATGTTATAAAACAATGTTTTATAACATGTTTTACAAATGTGGACGCTATGTGTTACAAAAACAAGTTATACAACATGTTATAAGTTTGTGCAACAATATTATATAACTTTTATATAATATTGTTGCACATTTTATATATATTGTTGCATATTTTATATGTTGCATAATGTGTACGCACCATAATGGTGCGTACAGATTAAGCAACATGTTATATAACTTTTGTTTTATAACACGTCCACACTATCTAACATTGTTGTCTAACAATGAAACATGTTACAAGACCGTATATACACATTAAAACAACATTGTTGTATAACATTGTTGTATAACATTGTTGTATAACAATGTTTTATAACAAGGCACAAGTAGGTAGGTAACTCGTGCGCAAAAGTTAGATATATAATATTGTTGCACAAACTAATAATATGTTGTATAACTTGTTTTTGTAACACATAGCGTCCACATTTGTAAAACATGTTATTTAACTATGTTTTATAACATGTTTTGTTACATAGTCTGTACGCACCATAATATAATATATATGTTGCAGGACGAAGTCTGCCGGGTCAGCTAGTCGAATATAAAAAAATTAAGTATCAAAATGAGTTCACCTAGTTAAAAGTTATGAGGTAACACGCATAAAAAATACAGTTATTTAAAGTGAGAACCGTCTACTTTTTTTGAAGTCGGTTAAAAGACAAAGCGATCCATAAATTAATATACAAGCGACAGTTATTACAAACACACAGTTAGTAAAAGTATGCTTATAAATTTAATATAGGCGCCATGTAAGCCCATGCGAAACGTAAACCGTAGATATACGTATACATATCCGACAAACATCCTTCGTTTGTAGGTATACCTTCACAGTACGTATACATACGTACCGTGTTTTATTAGCTGAGGCAAGGTTTCCGAATTTGAATTTTTACGAAATGTCTGAAATAATAATTCTTAAAGTTGGTATTGTAATATTTATATTGTAGTGAGTAGATACATATATTAAAATTATTTTTTCTATGTAAGTACTTACATATTAAACAGAAATATCTTGTAACTTTTCCGTGAAAATTTATCAACATGTTTTGCAATTGAAATATGGCTAATACTATTGATATTTTTTTTAATAAATCCCATGCAATAGGGAATATGCATGTCATTCAAATTTAAGTAAATATTTTTTGTACAGTCGTTATCGCTAAAATAATGATATCTGTCACATTATTTTCTATTTAATCTTTTTAAAATCACTAAAATAAATTTATAAAAAGTGCAAATTTTACGAGGCAAATTTAAAATGTCGAAACGCAACGCCATTGGTTAGACATCGGCGTGACGTCTTCCTTCGCGATGGACATGTCAAAAACATACTAGAACTAGCTGTTTTCATTTATATTTCAGTTAATTTGATTGCTTTCAGAGTTTATCGTATACTTCTTGCGTGATTTTTGTTGTTAGTGATGTGTTGAATGACTAACAATGTCTGAAAGTGGATCTCAAAAGGCGCAATCGGATAATCTTCCGATAATTGATTGTTTGCGCCTACAGTTACATTCACTGACGTCAAATTGCTTTGAAAACTTGTGCAGGCGCTCGCAATAACGTCGGTAGTTTGTGTGGTGAAAATTATATTTTACCCGCGACTTACGTACATTCGGACTCGAACATTCTATTAACGGAGCGCACAGTGAATAAGCTTTCTCACGTATTAAATTAAATTAGATGATAATTGTATTTGCAAAGTCCAGAATTAAGCCCATTGTTCAT
This sequence comes from Hesperia comma, assembly GCA_905404135.1. Lineage (NCBI taxonomy): Eukaryota > Metazoa > Arthropoda > Insecta > Lepidoptera > Hesperiidae > Hesperia > Hesperia comma. Next base: position 15,368,857 of record FR990015.1, on the reverse strand, counting down.
CAACACATCATCTTTTATTGAGCACCAAGCTCCAGTGTACTACTGTACATAGATGCTTTCATGATGAGTTCGTACTTCGCCTCAAATAATGATTTTACATCAGCTGAAATCAGGGGAGTCAAAGCTGCAAGGTGAGGAAGTGATAGATATTTAATTTAGGTACATGGTTCTCGTACAGTTTTTCTAAGTAATTCATAAAAGTCTTTAACATAACCTGTAAAGATTTAGACGTTTACCTTCTACATACAAATTATATTATATCCTTCATATCACATTTTAGGAATAAATGGTTGTTAATAAATAAAACCGTGTTTGGGAATACTTTATAATCAAATCTGTTTTTATCCCAGATCTGAACGAGAATCTTACAACAACTTTTTAGAGTTTGTACTTTTGTTAGCCAAATTAAACCAAAACTATTAATATTTGGTAGAAATAATTATTTTCTTCTTACGTTAAAATGATCTTCGCAACAGTATGCAGTGCTTTTTGTAGATATAATATCTCTTTTCACAATTTTACACCAATTTTTCTTATATAAGCATCCCATGGAACATGAAAAAATACTTTGTCCGGCGCGTTCCATCTCGTATTTTTGCACATAGGTACAATACAGTACTTAAAATAAGGTCTTCGGTTTCCATCCATACTTCCGTTTATGAAATTAAACTAGAAAACGTAAATTTAATAATACTATAAAATATTCTTTCTCAACCTCGCTCATAACCACTTGTTAGTAAACAACTCCAACCTGACGAACGATGACGTCACCATAGAACGCGCCAAAAGGGCGGCGTTTGAATCGGCTTTATGTCACTGCAATTTTCATTAATTAATTTAAAATAATTTTGGACTTTCCCATGACTCGTATATTTTTTTACGGTATTATATTAACATAAATGAGCTATAAAAACAATAAAAAAAAACATGCATATTCCCTATTAAGCGAAGAATTATTATTTACAATAGAATTATTATTTACAATAAGAGTCACAGACGTCTCATCTATGAGTAGTATGAGTGCTCAATAAAAGTCACAACACAATCATCTCAGGTACCTAATAAAATATAGAGACCGACCTTCAGTTTTCTTAATCGTAAATCGTATAAAGGAGAACTGCCATTTTTGACCCAGACCCGACATGAAAGAAACATTTATCCCAGTTTTTTTGTTATGTTGAGTATAACAAATATCTATTATTATTATATTCGAAATAAGTGGCTAACAACAAAATATTTCACTTTAAACTTTTGAATTTTTTCATACTAAAATGAAATGTTTGATATTTGCACAAAAAACTTGTAAAATAAGATAATATAATGATTGGATTATCCAGATGACCTAAAGTTCTAGTAAATAATAATACGTAACTATTACGGTAAGAACTCACGATGCGGAATTTTTCCGCGTCCGCCGCGGAAACGGAATTGCGCTGTGGCTGTCGCGGAGCTACACGCGTCGTGAGTTTTTAGTTTGCTTTTATTTTATAATTATACGTATATTTTTAAACTTCAAGTAAGTTAATTCAATCGAGTTAAGGTTCATTTAACCTTCGAAGGTAAAGAATAAAGGTACTATTAAAATCTGGGAGCTTGATAGTGGAATATAATATTAATTGCTCTAATGGGGATAAAGGTTTGGTGACTGTCTATATTTCCTATTTTTATAAAGTTTGGTCCATTCTAAATGTATACAAATGCTATTAAGTGAAAAATAAATGGTTTTCAAATATTTCGCCTGAGTAAAGTCACATAGCTATTAATAGTTGTTAGCCATTGTTATTTAAAATATTGTTACTATATTTTTGTTATATGTAATATAACAAAAAAACAGAGGTACTTTTCATTACTGTCGGGCCTGGGTAAATTTTCTATGGGCCATGTTAGCGACTTCGAGAACTGTCTTTAATCATTTTAAGCCCGCAGCATAACTTGCAGAAGCAGAACATATAGCTATTTATAGATGTTTTGAAACAACTGACGTGAGCGTTAATATACATTTAGGTAAGTACGTGAGTATTTACTTAATTTTATGTTTTTATTCGAAAGTTTTTGTCTACAAATAATATAAAAACAACACCTTAATGTTTACTTTAATCTACCATCATGCATCCCATTACGCTTAGAAACGGCTGAACCTATTTGGATGCGGTTTTCACTAACGAAGGTAAATTGGAGTAGGCTTGATTGGGGTATACTTAGTTGGTGTTATTTTAATTTCTAATTGTATGCGTATAAAAATACATAGAGCTTAGTAACTCAGCTTATATCGTCCGTATAGACCCTGACATACCTACTAACTTAATAACAAGTACCTACGAATTAATGATGTCGTGTGAGTCTTATCACTAATTCAAGACTTTTAAAATTTCAAATTTAGAAGTAATATAAAGGAACAAACAAGTAACATCCACATCACTCACGAACTTCTTACGTTTACAATTTTTAAAATTAAAAACTTAATTTTCCATGTGTGCGTCTGTTTGACTGTGTGCGGCTGCCGTGTCGCGATAATACGTCTATATGTATAGGTATCTATAGTGCTTGTGAGAAATGTCTTTGTGTTGGTTTGGTAAGGCGTAGTGTTGATACGCTTTTCAAATAACGAAATTTAATTTTTGTAATAAATTTAAATTTGTTATTTATATCAAGTAGGTAGGTACATACTTTTGATATTAATATTTATGCACGTCAGATATTTACAATCACTTACCGGGTTTAGAAAAAATTGATTTGATATTGTCAGTTAATACTAATAATACTATGCTTGGATGTTTGACCCGTTTTCAAGAATTTTATCTTTATTTTTGGCTTATTGTTCGATGTTATTTACGATGTTTCTTATAATCTTTCACTTTCTATGGAATAAAAATATGAACTTATGTTAGGGATACGAAAACCAAAAGCTGTTTAAGCATTTCATGCAATTGCCGTGAATTCTTTCCAGCTACCCAAAGCTTTATTAGAAAAGAGTCTTAATATAACTTTTAACCAAAATTTTGTTAATATAGCATAAATGATTAATTTAATACAATTTTGTTAATGACAATTTCTTCATATGCATCGGCCTTAATTTTATAATCAAATAATCAGTAGGTAATAACTAATTGCTGGCTGAGGTGTTCCCAGCGGGTTCAAAAATTTAACGAAAGACTCATATTTAAGAATTGTGCACCTATAAGTAGTCATATTACATATAGGTATACATGCAAATTATGGATCATTTTTAACTGACTTCAAAAAAGGAGGTTATCAATTCGGTGTGTATGTACCTATGTAATATTTTTACGATTGCACAGTTTTTTGATATGTTATTCTATAACAGCTTCTAAACACGTGTGCCAAATTTCATAATTGTATATATATGTTTGTATATTTGTATGTTTGTCCACGAATTTCTCTAGAAGCAAAAGTCATATCGAAAAGATTCTTTTTAATTTAAGTTAGGTATACTTTAACTTAGAGAACAGTACATCATTCATTAAAATAGCTTCAATATTTTCAGAGATATGAGGAAATTAAGAAAACATCTAGTCCCATATAAATTTGAGTGACATATGACGACGAGTGACATAATTTTTGAGTTATAGAGATTTATCGATGTTGAAGTCGGTTTTTTTTGTAAAAGTTTTTATTGTTATCTTGTAAAATAGTGAGTAAAAATCTCGCCATTTTTTCTGAACAGACAGTGAAATTCAAAGTAAGTAGAGATTTTATATGTAAATAAGTATTAGCTACACCCCAACGACCCTCTTAAGGGGTAAAAACTTTTAAATTATTCATTTAAATTAAATCAGTTGACAATGACATGAAGGTGAAGTCGCATCTATGTGACGATATCGAGGCGCCGGGTATTGTACTCGCGGCGTGCGTGGCGAGCGGAATGCAAACTAAACTGCGCAGGGCTGCAAATGAACGACATTTTGAAAAGTCAATAATATTGTTTTATTTTTTATTTTAATAATTCTGTAATTAGGAAGTAGTAAGAAGTAAGAAGATATGTAAACCACATAATTATGAGTATGGATGCTTAAATTTATTCATATCTTTGATGACGAAGAAGCGCTTGTAGCTGAGAACAGCGACAGCGATTTGTAGTTAGTTTCCGTGTAATTGAGCCACCGTTGAGCCAATTGATCACATCACCGGATGTGATCGTTAGATAAAAATCGTTAAAGCATGTGCAAGGCCTTCAGGTGGCACAAAACCACTAAACCCTCCACCAATCCGCACTGTGGCGCTCGTGCGGTGGAGTAAGCTGAGCTCTAGGCCTCCTCAATTATTATGAAGTTACCGTGTCCTGTAATGGGCTATTAATGTGTTATGTCATTATAAATAAACTACATTAATAATTTAAAAGAAGAAATACCCATTACTCTACAACTAAGAATGTCATGGCAAATTGTACAATATTTTATTGTTTTGTATTATATTTACATAATATGATGTCTAATAAATATTGATATTTTAACTATTCCTATCGCAAAGAGTAACAATTTTTTATTAGGTACGTAATACCTGAACTCAATTGATCTGTACCTTATGAAGTAAGTACAAGTTTATAATTGTAATTACTTAAGTTTATGAATGTAAATATTTAGCGTAGTATGCAGTGATTCGTTCAGGTTTTCCTTCTTAGATTACGCGTTGGTTAACACGAAAAAATATTGTAATATTTGAGTTATAACAATTTACTAAAAACATTAACTACTTATAAATAATAAGAATTATCAAATTTCCCACCAAAAAACGCAACTACAAATTAAATTTGCCACGTGACTTAAATTGATGCCATGAGCCATGAACTACAAATATTGTCACTCGCGACATGTTAAAGACTTTGTCAGATGATTAATTTAAATTAATCATACCCTCATGCGCTTTTATAGTTGTTTGCAGTCACATGATAATGAACATTATTTAACAAGTTTTAAATTCATTTCATTAAAGGAGATCCGCCAAATCCCATACAAAAAAACCCAGGCCCGGCGCCAAAGAAATGTATCTCAGTTTTAAGAGTAAGTATAGTAAAAATATTCTATATATTCGGTTTTCCTAAATTCACATGCTAACATATTTTTTTTGCCCATTGAATTTCCATAGGCGCTCTATATAAAAAAATATATTTTTAAGAGAAACGTCATTATTCATTGTACAATACCATTGTAATACTGTGATTATGGCATTTAAGCATGTATATTATATTGAAATAACTTTTATTTGCAGTTTTTCATAGTTCATTATTTTCTACTTTTTCATAGTTTCGAACTTCTAGGTAATTTTTTCATAGTTAATTTTTTTCTAAATAAAAATATAACTGCAAATGAAATATGTAAATATAATAAACATTATACATGCTTATATGCCATAATCACAGTATTACAATGGTATAGTACAATGAATATAATGAGAGAATAAGACAAACGCTCTTAAAAATGTATTTTTTACATAGAGCGCCTATGAAAATTCAACGGGCAAAAAAAATGTGTTAGCATGTGAATTTAGGAAAACCGAATATATACAATATTTACTCTTAAAACTGAGATACATTTCTTTGGCGCCGGGCCTGGGTCAATTTTGGCGGATCCCCTTTATTATGATTATACTGGTTAAAATACATTTCAAAATCGGTTTAACTTTTTATATGAAAGTATATCTAAATTCAAAATCTTTACTGTCTTTTCTCAGTCCTGCCCCCTTATTATGAACTCTTAATTCCAAATAGTTCACGTTCACAACTGTCTGGAAACTGTAAACTTTCTGGAATTAAGAGTTTATAATACGGCCCCTGATTATTATTTGGTATTTTTGGTAAGAGTTGTAATCATATAGTCCTTTGGCTTGACTAAAAAGTTTAAATAACTAGTTGTGCAAGGTAATTTAAACTTAAATCAATATGAACAGTTCATGTACCTACATTAGGAACCGACTAAAATGTATGAAGCATAAAGCTTAAATCTATTTTAGAATTCAGCGTTCAATTTAAAACCGCTATGAATAAATAAAAGTATTTTTAAAATATGGATATCAGCATCAGCCCTGGGTTGACGCACACATTGAAGAACTCACACGTTGAAACAAATTTACCATTATACATATAAACACTCACACTTCGCAACTACGAATTAGGGCTGGTTCTATTTGAAATTCGTGGCAAAAGCACACAAGTACTTCTTTTTTACTTTTTTTGTTCTTTCTTTTTATATAGGAGCGTTGCTCCTTTTTGTTGATCTTTATAAATGTTATTCGAATCTGAATGTCGCGTCAAGATTGTTAAATTTTGAAACACAAATTTCATTGTAAAACATTCATTAACTATTGCTTTATTTACGTAAAATAATATGAAACTTGATAAAATGGGGTAGACAAATGATTCAATAGAAACTAAAATTACATTAAAAGTTTGGAATTTCAATGTTTATGAGCTGCTATGCAAATAACATTTTATTTTACCTGTCATTGCGCAGCAAAAGTTCAGGAATGGTCTCGCAATGGCTTTTCAAGAATATTTGATTCCCGTGCCCAAATGCAACAAATAATAATTTGGGCTGTTAAGTAATTTAACCCATGACATGAGCATGAGTGATGATGTCACATTAAATACACAAAGATGTAGTTATTTTTGTTAAACTTATAAAAAGACCAGAAAGTTTAATAATGTCTACTATAGTTTTAAAATAAATTATTTCTTTACTTTAGTCATTTTGACACAGGGCAACATCTTTTTCTACGTCTGAATATGTTGGCATAACGACCCATGGTTTAGAATATTTTTTCGAAAAAAATCTACATATTTATGAACATTATACGAAAATACATCATGCATTCTGCTTATTGAGTAAATTTTTGTTTTTCGTCTTCAAATACCCTTGAACTAGCTACGAATCTAAATTTTAGGTATTAAACAAAAAAAGACTCACACACCTCACAAATGGTATTATAGCTCCACAATTGTGACACCACAAAAAATCATGTTACAACGAGATAGTACCTTGGACTTTTAACTTAGCGGGTAAGACTAGCAATCTATCAACTAATCGTGTTGGGTGTTTTTATTTACATTTAGCCTTAATTTAGAGTTGCTATACTTTATTATCTGCGTGTACTTTGATCATAAGCTGAAATAAGTATCCTTTATACAGCTATATCAGCAATTAGCCGCTTTCCATTATACAATCTTTCATAATATACTTATTACAAGTTCAATTGTCTTTAGGAAAATGTTGAAAATATGTATTTCCATTTAACATCCATTGTGTTCATTTATACTTACTATAAGATAAGGTTACAGACGGTAGGTACAAACAGAAAGGTGTAAAACTATGCTATACCTATATTTTGATAACTTTAACCTTACAAAACCAATGATTTTTTTATCCATTGTTGATGTGTTCACATGCACCTTATGTAATAAGTATCGCGGTAATAAGTAGGTATTTATAAATAAGTGTCGCGGGTTCGATGCTCAGTCGGTGTAAATATTTTGGCGCATTTGTTCCCAGGTCTTGGGTATAGGTGATATTCGTATACTAAACTCAATTTTTAGCACAGCCTGAAGCGATTTATTTATAAGAATTTCATTATGTAAGTATGTAACCGATGGGGAAATGAATTCAGTGCAACCAGTGCAATTCAATGGGTCTTTGTTACCTATTTCTAGTTATGTTTAGGTATCTCTATCTGTTATGTCTGGGACATTTCTGTTATTACTAAGCGGCATTATCCATAAAATTACATGAAAATAATATGTCAAAAATAACTTATTACGGCCATTCTCCGATTAGCAAGTTTTACTTGTCCGGGCTTGATAAATCCACAGTATTAACAGATTCAAACATGATTTTTTTTTATATGTTAGTTAGCATCCATATCTAGCTGTATACAAAAATATTGGCTTCTGTTTTAAGTAGATAAGACCAAATTAATTTAAATATACTCAGCGAACCTGTGTTCTCTAATTACCGTGGCGTGTCCGCACACCAACTTTATGTTAAAACTTGCTTGTAATTTTTATAACGTACAGATTAACTTTGATCCATTCAACGTGTTGAACGGTATTATACAACGTGTATCGCATAACAAAATATCGATTCAATAGAACCAGTCTATAAATAATTATCATTAAGTAACCACATGTCCGCTCTAAAGTTATAATTGCCGTGACCATTTGTGCTCTCGGGTGTAAATCCCTAAAACAGTATTTTTGGCACATCACTACCGTACGCGCCGCATCTCCTCAATGTGTACCATAGCCCATATACAGTCGCACGTCTCTAACGTTAGTGTACCGCCAATGAAGCACGTGAGTATATAATTACCGTAGCCTTGGTTAAAAACTTTTCTAATTACCGTTTTATTTATTTTAATACTTGATTTTTTAAGTTAAACCCGAATTGATCATAGCAATTGAGACAATACTTTGGCCTTTACACGTTGTAATAAGTTAATATTTGCATACTGTGTCGGTTTTCGAAATTTTTAAGAAATTCTATCGTTTTCTAATTACCGTATAATAATTACCATATGTTTATAATTACCGTTGTATGTAAAATTTATACACATTTACGAACTGTTTCCTATTATACTCTTTACAAAGCACTACAAAGCCAGCGCAAAACCATGGCGGCGGGCCTAGGGACAATCGATGCAAAGCTGGATGGTTTCCAGGGAGATTTGAACGTCGTGAAGGAGGACCTTAAACGTGGTAAAGGTGCGTATATCCGAGCATGACCAAGCCCTCAAAAGCCATGACGCGGCAATCAACTCCCACGAAACTAGGCTCATGGATTTGGAGAACAAGCTGCAAAAAATAAAGGTTTTGGGCACGGCAGTAACCAGTTCATGCCCTGGGGCCCCGAATTTCAAGGTCCCGAGTTTCGACGGCACGACCTCGTGAACAGCATTTAGGCACCAGTTCGAGGTAGTTGCAAGTGGGAATGGCTGGGAGGACGATCACTCGTTAGCGGCACTCACCCTAGCTCTTCAAGGGGAGGCACTGCTGGTGCCTGAGAACCTGCCGCCGATCGACGCATCTTGGAGTCGCTATTTAAGGCCTTGGAAGCTCGAACGGGGAAAAGCACCTCGAGGTCGTGTATCGCGCGCAGCTTAAAGACCGGTCACGGAAGGCGAGTGAAGGACTGCAGCAATGGGCCACAGCACATCGAGCACCTCGTACGCCCAGCCTATGCGTCGAGCTCCACACCGGTCGAAGACAAAGTGTTGGAGGTGTTTGTCAGTGGTATACGGGATCCCGAGGTGAGAGCAACGGTGCGCTTGGGTCATCACGCAACATAGGAAGCAGCTTTAGCGCATGCCCTTGAAGTGGAAGCGGTACGAAGCGACTATAAAGGTCGTAAGGGGCACGAAGTCATAGCAGCGATTCAACCTCGTACTGGGCCTATATGTTACGGATGCGTTATATTAGGATGAGCTGCCGGACTCGGAAACAACCGAAATTGGTGTCGACGGCTACCCAAGTCAACAGCCAGGAGCTAGAAGCCGCCGCCACCGCTGCCGCCGCTAAGAAGACCGCCAAACCTCCTCCGAAGCCACCGACGGCGTGCAAGCCGAAGAATGCTGACGTCCTGTCACGACGCCCATGCTCCGAAGGTTGAAACATTGCATCAAGCATTAAAGAAAGAATTAAAGAAGAGGTTAGGGTGATAAGGATGCAGGACCTAGACAACTCTTGTGCAAGGGAGCAAGTAAGCCAAGCTCAGAAGGAAGACAAAGATCTCAGCCTGATCATGGAATGGAAAGCCAAAGGACAGAGGCCCCTGGGGAGTGACGTGTCAACCTCAAGCGCAACGACTTAAGGCATACTGGGCTCAGTGGGACAACCTTATATTGGAGAATGGCGTGCTTTATCGGAGCTGGGAGTCACTCAACGGAATGGAAAAAAACCCTGCAAATGGTTATTCCTAGGAGTAAGGTGGCTGATTTGCTGAAGCTAGTAGGTACACGATGGCACTTCCGGTGGGCTCCTCGGCATCAAGAAAACCCTCGTAAAGATAAGAGATACGGCCCGGCACTAGATCCCAGGGGGAACGACAGCTGTATAACGTCGGAGCCTCTTGGGAAAGAATCGCCATCGCTGGGCCATTCCCTCAGACTGAAGACGGGAATAGATTCATCATCGTGGTTCAAGACTACTTCAGCAAATGTTCCGGCCATTGTTTGCAACTCTGAACCAAGAGGCGAAGACCGTGGTCAAGAAACTTGTCCAGGAGGTAGTATGCCGCTTTGGTGTACCATCATCCATTGCATTGTGTAATGGGACATCGATCATTCTATTGCTTCAATTTTTATTATATCAGTATAAATTATTAATGTGCGTTAATATCATTTCAGTATCATATTTTACATAGATTTGATGATATTTTCTAATTACCGTTGCATTAAAAATTATTCTTTCTAATTACCATACTCATAATTTTTTTAAGTCTCATTATCTAGAAAACTACCATTATTTGTTGCATGCCAAATTAATTATTGAATTTGTATCTTTGAATTGTTTCATATTTTAATGTGCTCCAGTCAACTCAGTGAAAAATAAAAAAGGTTATGGTAATTAGGCAAAGAACGCCGAATTGGAGAATGACCGATTACAGTCAAATTATCTCGGTTTTTTAACACATATTATAATTATACCGAGTTTTCGATCATTGCTATTTGTATGAAAAAACTGCTATGGTGTGTGATATTTCTATTGCATGGCATGGTCAACGATGTCTACCTTATTCTTATGGAATATTCGTTCGTTGTATTTCTGAAACAAGAGAGTATCTCTCTACGAAATTAAAAGTCTTTTACTGGTTACTCTGGTAAGTTAATCATGTCCAGCAAAGATAAAGTAAAAATAGTAATTTCCTAAAATTATAAAAGTATAAAAATTTGTACAACAAAATAGTAACCTCCACTTAATTAGTAAATGAATTACTGGTAAAATAACTAAGATTTGGTGAAAACGCGAAATCGCCACTTACAAAATATATCACGTTAGCTTTTCGTAGTGCGCGTGTCGGGTACACTGTACTGCTCACACACACACAGCCGCGCGGCTTTGGCAAGGGTTGCTACATCATTAAAATAGGACAATATTTTTGATGTTTTTATTTGATTGGATGGTTACCTTTTGTTCGTATACTGTATTTGTGTTGATTTTTGTGACGTTTAAGTATAAGATGGTTCAAAGGTTATTCACATTCAAATAAATGTAATAAATTAATTATCTTGACGACTGTAGGGTTTGGCTAGCTTCACTAGCAATCCATATTAAACTTGGTAATTACAGTATGTACTAGATACATTATTGAAAGCTATAGGTACCTAATCATTTGTAAAAATAGGACTCTGCTGACAGTATAACTATTAATTGTAATTTATGAATCATACTTACATCATAATTTACATTTTGAATTATTTGCTCAAATTAAAAATAATGTAAATAAACTTTATAACATCGAATAATATGTTCATAAATTCCTTAATAATTGTCACTCGCAATATAATTGAAAATTGTAACAAAAAATGTTCATGCTTTAAACCTTATAAAAACGGAATCGTTAAATAAATTAACACCAATTAAAGTTAACTCCCAGCCCTGACCCGACTCACACACGTGCAGCGCGCACACAGCAGCATAGCGGATATGTGAAACCGAATGCTTGTCAAACTAAATGGATACGGTTGCGAGGGACGGGAATCAATACATCGATAGTTATGTTCATCGATACTTTTAGCTAAAACATTATTATGATCTCAAGTAAATGTTTTTAAAATTAATCACATTATTTTTGATACCTTTTGCGCACACAATAGATTATTGTGAATTATTTGTTTCAAAGATATACATAATTGACACAAAGAGACCACAAAATAAATAATATAACTTTATGCTTTAAAAATATTTGCCTAAGACAACATTTTTAAATTGAATTAAGTGTTTAATAGTTTGGAAAAGACTGTTACAACATTCGTAACGGTCCATTTCCAAAATTCTAGGTATGAAGTACGAAGATGAATGAAAAACAGGTCGACGCTAATCCAAATTACCAGTTATGAACATAGAATTTGGCATGACATTATACATCTAAATAATTTACTTGAAGCGAAATTATAAATGAATACTTATATAAAAATACTAGCTGAATCCGCAAACGTTGTTATGCCATATAAATTGTTTCTAGGCAAATTACTATTAAAAAATAGGGTTGGTGATAAAATGGTGAAAATTTAGGGTTGTATATATATATTTAATGCCACATTATAGAAAAATAAAAACAAAAATTTTTGTCCAAAAATTAAAAAAATGTTAAGGGCGAACAACCCTTATCACTTAGGGGTATGAAAAATAGATAGTAGCAAATTCTCAAACTTACTGAGTATGCATATAAAATTTGGTAAAAATCGGTAAAGCCGTTTCGGAGGAGTAAGGTAAATATGTACATTGTGACACGAGAATTTTATTTATAAGATATATCTCCAAAAATTCTGGAAAAGTAAATCTGTAGCTTTTAAATAACTGAAGACTTTAGCGCATGCATAAAAATTTGATGGTAAAAAATCTTTTTACAAAACTGCACTTTATGTATTTTTCAACTGTCATTAGAAAGAATGTTCTTTACTTTTGTAAAAGTATGATATATGTCAATCAAGTGTATTGTAGATAAAAAGAAAATATTTTATTTAGTAAATAAAAATTGAGTTGATAAGATAATAAACTATAGTAATAAATTAATAAATAATTAAATAAAATTTAGTCATGGTTTCCAACAAATAATTAGAAATAGTATTTCATATTCAAAAAAGTTTATTTTTGTGTTATATCTGTCATTCGAAAGACAAAAAACAATACAAACACGTAAGACATTTTATATCATTATTCATTTGTTTAACTTCATCGCAAAACTTCGTATTTATTCAGTTTAATATTTTTTTCTACCTTCTAATACGTAATTGCTTCGTACTGTAAAATTATACCATTAAAAAATGTAATTACTAAAATTATCGACAAAGTGGTCGATGTCCTATGTCAACCCCTCCGCTGCGGAGAGTCGCGCGAGGTATGTTCGTATTATTATTAGCAGGAATAAGGGCCACTTTACATTGACAGTATTTTTATCTTGTTATTGATTTTAATTTATATTCAATGTTTATAACATTTAATTTAACTCCATGGATTGAACTTTAATCGCAATTTTATACGGAACAAGTCCTTATTGGTCATATCATAAGTATTATTTTAAGCTGATCAAAATACTACAATTATGGCCAAGTCATAAAACACTGTGTTCTGATGATAATAATATCAATTAGGCTCTACTTTTGGCTCATTATCACATGTAATTTTCGTAGCAATATTTCTTAATCTTTTCTTTTTTTGACCAACTGTGTCGTGAGCTGAATAGGTATAGTACCTAACTGCACAAGGAGCGGCCCGGCTTCATTATCAGACCAGAGCAAACTTTTGTATGATTTCTAAGATTTTGGTTTTCTAGTGTTAGCGATGTATCATTTTTGTTTTCCATGTTGTGTTGTGCGTGTAGTGCAAGGATGTGGTTGTGTTAGTATTAGATAATATTTTTATTATTTTTTCTTTAAATCTCTAAACGGAAACTCTTAGGGTTATAAAATAAATATCATGTAGTTAGTTAAAAATTATAAAAAAAAAAGTGTGTGTCAGCTACGCCTACGACGCACGATTGGAGTTTACTCCTTACGAACGATAATTATGATATATATCGAATAGAAAAAAACGAAATAAAACTTTATTTAAAATTTCGAACTTGGCGAGGTGCACTACCGTGCAACAGATAAGAAATACGAAACGAAATAATTTAATGAATAAAACTTTATTTAAAATTTCGAACTTGGCGAGGTACACTACCGTGCAACAGATAAGAAATACGAAACGAAAAAACGAAATAAAACTTTATTTAAAATTTCGAACTTGGCGAGGTGCACTACCGTGCAACAGATAAGAAATACGAAACGAAATAATTTAATGAATAAAACTTTATTTAAAATTTCGAACTTGTTGAGGTGCACTACCGTGCAACAGATAAGAAATACGAAACGAAAAATTGATGGCAAAGTTATTCGAACATGCAGAAAATATGACATTGTATGACAAATTCGTTGTTGTGTAAACAACTGGGGAAACAAATTGTTGCTAGGCAACGGTGACGTCAAAAATAAAAACAAAACACTGGCAATTTAATACGAGATCAAATTTAATGAGATACGCTGTGTAATGTATTCCATCTCATTCTTTTACACGTTCAATCCTACAGATACATTTTATGTTTGTCTCTTTCTACGTAACGCCTCAACTTTTCGTGTTTCACTTGATTTTACACCTCATAAAATCTCGTACCGGGCCTTATAACTCAAATCGTTTCTTAAGGAGTAAACTCCAAAAATTTGATGTACATTTCAATGTCTTATTACCAGTCAAAATTAACCATCGATTGTGTTATAATTGCATTAAATAATTAACACTAATTTACACATCAATACACTTAACAACATATAGTATAAATACCTACACGCACGTTACCGTTACAACAATAATTAAGCGAAGCTCGTGTGGTATTAATATTAACATAATATATATTCGTAAATTAAAACATACATAATGTAATATTATACATAGCGTAGCGTCCTCCATTCTGGTCACGCCCGTAGAGACGTGTACTCTGTGGCTTGCCCCCACCTCGCTCAAGGCTCCCGCACAGAGTAGGCGCGACGCAGAGATAGCACCGTATTGTTTTTTGTGCGGATCTTACACTGCGTCATTGTTCGATACAGAATTCGTTTAAATTTGATCCTATACAAATGCCAGCTTTCCGCTCTCATGATTAAGGTACTTTATAAGCTGACGTCGAGAATTTAAAATGCCTTAACCGAGTAAATTTTGCTTACAACCTAAACTGAATTCTGAGTTCGGGTAATAATTTTGTTAGCTAGTATGTACCTAACTAGTGTAGTACATTTCCGTATTACACCCAGCGACTCAGGTAATTCTATTATTTAAATATATAAATTGTAAATTGTGTTATTATTAGACCGCATGAACTAAGCTATCAATAATATTCAATTAAGCTTGTAAGCTGGCATTTGAACGCACTTCAAACGAATTCCATAACGAACGTGAGCATTATGGTGACATAACACCCCTCTGTGTGTCGCCTACCCTATGTTTCCGTACATACTCGATTTGAAGACACTCGGGCAATTTGCTATTAGATATTATTATGAAGGGTTCCGCACAACAGAACGTGGTAACTACGTAATATCGCTAACAGGCCATTGAGGAAACGAAACTTGTGACTGGCTTCTGTGAGCCATCGTGGTTTACACTGGCGATGACATCTTAGCAGGCCTTATTAATAAACGCGACTTAATAAAGTTCTCCAGGGTTAAATTTTTTGTCTTTTTCTAAACTTTGACAGAGAATCACATGACAGGGACAAAAAAATTAGCTTACTCCAGCGTTCGCCAAACTTTTTGGCCTAGGATCGCACAAAGTTCTTGTCAAGCATTATAGTTATAGCCTCAGACCAATAAACTATAGACTGCGCGTGAAAATAGATTAGTTTGGTATAACGAAGTTGTATATTTTTATACGTTTCATTCTCGAATATAGTAAAAATATTAGGTTAGGTTCCTTGTTATTGTTTTAAGGTGTTCTCTAGACAAGGCACAAAAAAGCTTCACTTTAGTTTCGTCAATACGTCGGCAACTCTGTTGTGCTTAGTGAAAAAACACAGGAGACTAGTCAATATAAAAAAGTAAGAGTAACACATTAAAAATACTATTTGAAGTTATAAACATCTTGTACCTAAGTACCTAGGTGCACATTGCGTGGGATAACGATATATTATTTTTCACGGAACCTGATTTCTCACTTACGTTGTTCTGTTGGCCGGCCGTCGCGCCGTCCTATCTACAGACCTACGAATGTGGTAGACGCGACCACCGTTCATATTATTGCTCACGAACGATTAAAATTATACGAAATATTGATCGGTTTATAATTTTAACATTTATCCTTATGACAAAATTGACAAATTGTGGAATCAGCATTATCCAGTATGCAGTATCCTACTCGAGGAATCATCCCATTTCACTGTCTGGCAAAATTAATTTTAAATCGTAAAATTTATTTGAACGAAATAAAATAAAAAAATAATCCTTCCTTTCTTTCGTCTCTTTCCTCTTAGTCAATGGTAACCATACTACCGATTTAGGTAATAAAATCGTAATGATATATCGCTGGCTCACTATTACTTACAAGGTTATATTATGTTATTTTTGATGAAGTTTTGTAATAAGCCATAGAACTTCGCTATTTTTTTAGTTGATAAAAGCATCATAGGAACGTATGATATATGATATTTTGCAGTTTATTTTTGCAAAATAGTTAGCTAATAACACGTAGAAGCTTTTAGTATTCTTAATTAAAAGTAGTTGATACAATTTTAACATAGAACCTTGTAATAGTGAGTCAGCGATATCTTAGTGCCGTGTCTGCTCTTCGCTAGGCTCCATCGAGCAATGTTTACCGACTCCAGTTATTTTAGTCCGTGTGTATACACTTACATATTTATTGTATCTATTGCGATACTATTTAACTGAGATTCCGTTGTCTGCGCCAAACCAGCAGTTTCATTGGGCATTGGAAGGTATACCTTTCAGTCTCTGAGGGAGGAACATTAGAGTTCAGGGGTAAAGTCACAGCTTCGTTTTGGACATTTATAGATAGCATGTTCAGTTCAACTTCAACAATGTTTGTAATTGAAATGTCTATTTGTTCTTCAAATTAAATGTCAATTTCAACAACCAACCTCCAAAATACTGTTACGTGTCAGGAGTAATGGGTTCGAGAAAATGCCAAAATGTACCACAAAGACTTTATTGAACTCGTAGAAACACAATTACACACTGTACACAGTACACACCACAACACTATGCACGTAGGTACTCGTAAACACACTCGACGAACACTGTATCGCTCGTAGAAATCACTTCACTTCTCACTTGTATCGCTCGTAGGTATCGCTGGTATCTTCCTGGTTTCGCTTCCGAAACTAGAATGTCTGCGGTTGGCCGATCGCTCCTTTTTATACCACTCACGCACCATTCATGGCAATCGAGAATATTCCTGCTAATTCCGAACGAACCCGATTCGTATAAAATTCTAGTATGTTCCTTGCAACCGACGTTCGCCCTTATGACTATTGCCGTAATGGCGAAGCGTCGTGCGCGTAGTTTCGAGACGGCTATTGTTCTATTGTTGGCTCGACATGTTTATGGCCCCTATTGTTTATTGTTTAGCGAGTGATACGCTAGGGCTGTCACAATACTTAGGCCTTAGTCTGATAAGGTTAGGAGAAATTGTCCTTGACTGTTTTGCACAAAGACGTAGAAAATTTCAAGATAGATAGATGATTCACACAAGAAAAGGAACAAACCTTCATGACAATAGAGAAAATGAGATAGCTTACTAACTTCTGTCTCGCATTACAGGACGGTTTTTTATGACGGTAAAAATCTTGTGCCTACAACCATGTGCTACAACTACAACCGTACTTTCTCGTGCTATCTCTCTCTATCTTGGGTGCGCTCCCCAGAGGTCTTTTTTTCTTACGTCTATGGTTTGACACTAAGTGGATGTGATGACCATTTCCTATTTTACGATCGTTATATTATCTAGCAAGCCAAGCAAACTATGTTAAAATTAAAACTGTAACGCAGCCAAACCCGTAAAACTAATTTTTTTTTGGAAATCTTGTCCGTCTGTTTATAGTTGATTATGAATTTTTATATATAAATAAATGTAGATACATACAACAAGTAGATAAATTTACTGATTTAACTGATTTTGAAACAGTAGTGTAGGTACTTACCTACTTAGGAACTATAATTTAGTATTTTAGGTACTTTGCTGTCCGTATCTACTTATTATAATTAATCTTAGTTCGTTAAGCGGAGCGGGAGCGATATATTAGCTAGTAGATATTTAGTTAATTATGTATATTTTTGGAACAAATAAACTACCAGTCATTTACATTAACGTTGAAACACAAAATACACCGCATCCACGCTGAAATGTCATCGCGCCGCGGCGGGAAGACACGTCACACGGTTTCTAGGTTTCATGACTACACTACCTACAGTATCAGTATCAGTCGAAACGTGTACAATCACGCACACATTCGAATAATTTCAACCGAGTTTGGTCCTACTATCCGAACGATACAGCTCAAAATTACGTGCCACACACAAAATCACCTTTATGCCCGGAAACATAAAGATTACAATACTTTTAACACGTGCAAATCTTTTACTGATTCTGAGCACCGCGTATTCCAACTGGCGGCACAGTGTAGCTTTCTTCTCGTTAAAGTGGGAACACAGTGTAGTAACGCGCGTTCGGATCGGACTTGGAAACTCGCTCTATATCTATAGCAGAGGTGCCCATACTTTTTGCTGTGAAGATCGACTTGAGAAAAAAATAAGGGTTTAAGATCGACTGCTTTATTTTTATGTAATTTTTTTTATCATTTATTTTTATGTTGTAATAATAAGTACCTAATTATTAATGATTAGATTTATACCTAATATGTTTACAATCAAACAGTTTTACATAGTTTCTTACTCTTTACACACATTTGTACATAAAAAATATTATTAAAAAAGAAAGCACTCTCTTACGCTATCGTAACTTTAGGCACTACGCTACGAACGCGGTCATAGCGTCGCCTGTCGACATCGTCCGTCAGTCCGTCACAGAAATAAATGAATTGAAACTAAAACGATCGGAATGCTCATTATAATTTATAAATTTGCGAAAATAAAATCTTGTGTTTGCTTAATCCTCTAAGATCGACCGTGAAACCTCTTGCGATCGACCGGTCGATCGCGATCGACCGTTTGGGCACCACTGATCTATAGTGTTTACGAACATGCAGCGTTGGCATAGACACAACACAATATTGACCTGTTGTTTAATTTGGAACCTGATTTTTGATACTTTTTTTTATAAACATTGTTCTTATTTTAATAACATTTGAATATATTTTTAATGAAGAAAATGATGCAGTTGAACGTACATAATCCCAAAATTCACCGACCTTGGGCCTTAGCCCTTATTATGAACTCTTTCCAGACAGTTTACTTGACTTGATAAAGGATATAATTTACAAAGAAATGAACTTATTTATTTTTTTATTGTTGAACTTATTTGTTTTTTTTTTTATTTCGAAACGGATGTGCAGCCGTTTTAGTGTGGTTGCATGATTTTTAGTACCTATATTTAGTATATACCTATAAGGAAAAAAAATCTTTTTCTACATAATTATGGGTATGGGTACCTACTATCTGGAAGAAATCGCTTGTAAGCGATAAGGCCGCCCATTGAATTGTGCCTTTGATTTAAAAGTGTTATTTTATGTTTTTTTGATATAGCTTACAACCAATAGTTTCAAATAAAAATAAAATTAATTAATTATGTACTTACTTATTACCTGTATTTATAATAGTGTCGCATCTTACAAGTATCAAGCTGCACGAACCCTCCTACAATTATACAAGAGTGGGGACTTGGTATGAATTATATATTTTTTGTTATCCTTATTATAATCGGCGCGACTAGAATGTACCTAGGCTTTATTTTTTCACCGCAAGCGTATTATGTCATGCAGTCATGCTCATGTCCTTGCCATTGCGAAAGTGTAGAAAAAAAATCGTTTACTGTTATCTTTTTACCCGACTGCGTCAGAAGGAGGGTTATGTTTTTCGAGTGTATGTTATGTATGTATGTTTGTATGTAGGTATGTAGGTACTTACTTACTTACTCCGCTGGCTCAGCGACCCGAAGTGAGTCTTGGCCTCCGATACGAGAATTCGCCATTGATCCCGGTCTTGTGCGGTTTCATGCCATTCGCCAGCCTGAAGCTCGCGTAGATCTGCGGCCACCACATCGCCCCAACGATATCTGGGGCGCCCGACGGGCCGACGACCTGTCGGTTGACCCTCATAGGCTCTCTTTACGCCACGATCTTCTCCCATTCTTTCAAGGTGTCCAAGCCATCGGAGTCGGACCAAAGCAGGAAAGTGATGGAAGCTGGAGAATCCTAAAAAACGCCGAGATTGAGGAGCTCCTGGCTAGCCCGAACATAATAGGTATGTAGGTATGTCCAATTATTTGTGTGGCCCCACAGCCCAAATGGTTGAACGGATTTCGACATATGACTTTTTTGCTTTTTACAAAAAAAAATAACCGACTTCAATCTTGATAAGTAGAGATAACTCAAAAACTACTCGCCAGATGGCGCTCAATTCAACATATAAGTGTAAAGTTCTCGTCACTACAAATTAATCAAGCCCAAACACTAGATAACTGCAGTAAATCGTTGAGGAGTTCCCTCGACTGTCTTTCGGCTTCATCAGATCGACTCCAGATTTTCATGAGATGGTAGCGTTTTAATGTACTTATGATAACATGAACAAACACACTAGTTGTCCATACAATTTTCGAAAGTTCCCCTCGATTTCTCTGAGATGCCATCATCAGATTCTGGTGTCCTTTTCAGGGGACCCCACTGCGCATATCTACTTTACAACAAAAAAAGAATTATCAAAATCGGCCTATAAACGACGAAATAATCGCTGAACGTACATAAAAAAAAAGCATATATACGGTCGAATTGAGAACCTCCTTCTTTTTTGAAGTCGGTTAAAAAAAAGTATTTATTATATCTCAAGTCCATGGCGGGGACTTCTGTGAGCCATATTTTATAGCAATCTGAAAATATGTAATGATTGTGGTGAATTTTATATCTCTCCCTCTCCCTTTTTTATCCCGTTAAGCATGATGTCCGGGGTAAGAAATATCTTTGATTATTTTTGCAAGGGTCTCAAACTACATATTATTATATAACTAGATATATATAAAATTTCATCAAAATCGATCCAGCGGTTTAAGCGTGAAAGAAGCTATGAGGTAACACACAAGACAAAAAAACAAACAGACGAATTGAGAACCTCCTCCTTTTTTTGAAGTCGGTTAATAAAGACTCCTAATGTCTATTATTTTTAACCGACTTCAAAAAAGGAGGTTTACAGTTTGACCTGTATGTATGTAGATATGTATGTATGTATTTGTTCGCGATTATCTCGCGTTTGGTTGAACCGATTTTGATGCGGTTTTCTGCATTGTATTTGTCAGACTTAGGAGAAGGTTTTAGGCATATTGTTTGGCGAACCGATTTTGATACGGCTTTCAGCATCGTGTTTATCAGACTTAGGATAAGGATTTAGGTATATTAACCGCGTTTACCTAATTGAATCGATTTTTTCTTTTCGGGATTAAAGTCGGGTCTATATTGTTAAAAGTTATCACAAATCTTTCATATGCCTAAGTGTCCCTACGTCAAGAAGTTACTTTTATTATACTTATGCATAGAAAGACATTACGTAATCATATTCCCCAACAGTGGGCATCCGCTGGGTTAGCTCAAACAGTTATCCAAGCAAATTGGTATCAGCTAAGTAGATCCATCACTTTGTACCGAGCTCTTTCCATATAACACGGATTTACAGCGCACGACTTTACGACGTTACGACACACGACACACGACACGATATTGCAGGATCCAATAAATTAGAAAAAGAAAAAGATTAAAAACTGAATGAAGAATTTTAAATTTAAATATTTGTAATTTCAAGTACCTACATACTTAAGTACCTATTATACTTACTTATGTTTGAAGTGATCTTGTTTTTTGTATGTAATTTATTGTCATAGATTTATTATATAACTAAAGATCGGCAATTGTATCACTTGGATGAAACCAAAAATGAATCGCCCGCTGTCAATGTCACCGCCGAGCGCGACGCCTTCCTGGGGGTTTTTATATCTAGAAGAGTCACATCCAGGTACCGCACAAGTAACCATCACTAATTTAAGACTACAAAGGACGTTATTCCACACAGAAATGTAAAAACTAAATTAAGTATTTTGAGAAAATTGAGGAACAATTTTTGACAAAGTGCCCGCTAAGCCCGCTATGCCGTCTAAAAATTGGTTTCGTCTATCTCGCTCTGCCATACGTGTATCATATGTTTTGCTCTTTCGCATTTCCAATCTATCTAAACGTCAGTGTATGCTACATCTATGTTTATTGTCATACGTTTTATTTATTGCTTTTATCAGCATAAATTAAAAAAAATACCAAGAAGGTTTAGTAAGAAAATCGCCACACAAAGTTCGATTCCCGAGGCAGTTGTTTCCTTAACTGATAAATCATTTTGATTCGTGGATGTGTAGGTATTGATTGCTTTTTGTGAGTATGTAGTACCTACCTATATAAATAAAAACAAAAAATTTTTTGCAATGTTTCAAGGAAGCACGGTTACGGCTGACAGAATATTAAAGCCAACAGCACTCAAGATCAAAGTGGAGTGAATTTGTCTTTCGGTGTCTATGAGTCGACCTTCACGTAAAAATTTTGGTCTGTCACGTAATCCTTTTTTTAACCGCGGTCTAAGTCAGGGCCTCACCATCGCACACGGGTGGCACCTTCGGGGAGGCCGCAAATGGGTCACGGAGCGGAGGGGAGGCAAAAAATATTATTATTACTTCAATAAAAATAAACCTATATCAGACCAGCATACTATACGTCATCATTCAGTTTAGTATCAGATCTGCAGTATAAACTAGTGCAAACCAGTATGCACGCCTAGGCGCGTTCCACTAAATGATCAGAACGCTGAAAACATTCCAGTTTCTATTTATTTTGAAAAAACCCACTTCAACATGAAAACTAAAAAGTAACACATAAAATAACTAAGTTTTTACAATAAAAATTACCAATTGGAACATTGACAAACAGACATACCTCAAAAACTACTTGTCAGATGCACTAGCTTGCGAAAAATATAGGAATTATCAAAATCTCTTCACCCAGTGGAAAGTTCTGAGTTAACAAACCTAAAAAAATATAGTTGAATACAATTGAAAGCCTCCTCCTTTATTGAAGTTGGTAAAAATACAGTTTTTCAAAACCTCCTTTGAAGTTAGTTAAAAAGAGTGGTTTGACCGTTGTTATCGCTTAGAGAAAGGGGCTGTTAGTTAAAAGGGTAGTAACAGCGGTGTTCAGGACGAGGACGTAGACCCTCAAGAGTGTGGAAATGTCCAGGCTACCCTGCAATCGCGTTCGTAACGAAATTCGTTTAAATCTTACCACAAACAAATGCCAGCTTTCTGTTCCTGTAATTAAAGTACATTGTAGGATTGACGGCGAGGATTAAAAATGCCGTAAACAAACTTTGCTTGCGAACTAAATTGAACTGTGATTAATAAATATGTGATTTATAAATTCAATTTGTTATTTGTTGGAGTGGCGTATTCTCGGCGACTCAGGTATACAAGCATAAATAAATGCCCAGACTAGGTATAAAATGGGTTGTGATTTTGCGTGTATTTGCATGTACAGTGTTTTGCAGGTACATGAAAAGATTAGGTAGGTACACGAAATATAATATTTAATTCATCTCGAAATATGGGCGTAGTGAGAATGCGTCCTACTACTTATTGGCTGTATGCACAGCTGATATAATATTATGTTATAGTGAATGTTAATATTTTCGAATAAAAATGTATTTTTAAATTTTACCTCAGTACGTAGTATAGGTACCTAAAATTTTATGAATCCAAAGATGTCCTTGATAAAACCTTCATAAATATTTTTTATTTTGTCGTGTCAGCTTTATATCAGTAATTTTAAAGTTGTTCAAAAAAAATTTCAATCTTTCTAACCACTAAAAATCGCCACGTGTAAATGTGCCATCTTCACTAAAGTCAAACCTATCTATCGGGGGTTATACAGAATATCATGAGCGGAAACGAGACGGAGCTATAATGTTGAAGAGAGAAGGCGCAATCGTAGAACGATAGTGTGCGAGCGAAATAGGGATATAATTAAAACTTTTGTCGCGTAGGATTTCTGAGGGAAAGGATGGCGAGATGAAGGAAAAATATAGAGAGGACGTTTTTATAAATAATAAATAGTTTATGTATTGTATACCCTTACACATAGTTAATTCTATCATTATTAATTCTTAACAAAACATTTAAGTATTTTTACAAAAAATCATAAAAATTCAATGTGTTATAGATATGAAAGTTTCAGAATTTTAAATATACCACGGACCCCAGGCAGGGGAAATGATGTGAAATAAAAAGATTTGAAGTGTTACTTTGGCACTCCTTAAACATGTCATATCTACACCTAAAGAGGTCAGTTTGAAAGCATGTAGCACTTTAAGTCACTACGTCACCAATCGCCGTTGTTAAACTGTCCCTCTACTCTAGTTACGACCTAGATGATTACAGATAAACAACTATGCCATGCTGATCAGTTTTGACTTTGAATAAATGAAATTTTGTAAAGAATAATCCTCGCGGTTCTTCCCGTTCTTGTTACATAATATAAGAAATTATAGCTTTATAAACTTGCAGTAACAATTATAAGTTAATTTGTTAATTCGTATTTATGTAGACAAAAAAGATAATTTGATTTAAATGTTATGTCAATTTACTCCATAGCATTCTTTGTGCTACTTACGAGAATATATTTCAATGAATTCCCTTTTAAACCCTCTTTTTAGCCGATTACGCCGTAAAAGGTGTTGTTTGTCTTTTATTATATATAGTTGCATGCATTATTATCTATAATTAGTTGATTATTAAATTCTTAATTCACAGGACACGACTAACTAGACGACTGATTAACTGTACAGTTAAAATAATAATTGAATAAGTATCCCCCGATTTTTATGGCAGTAACGAGTCGGTGATGTCTTCAGTGTATGTGACGTCATGACGTTTCACCATCAGGTTTGTCTGCTTGTTTGTGGACTAAATTTTTTATGTAAATAGCAGATTAATACTTAATTAACAAACGGCCGCGGATCTCCTCTCAATATGAAGGCTGTGGTTAGACACGATGGCTAAAGTCTGTCAGTTACAAAAATAAACATAAGCAATTTTATTATTTTAACGAACCAGACCGCGGCGCACAGCTAGTTGACGGGATAAGGTGTTACGAACAAGCCAAGTTCGATGCTAACGATAAGATACTCCGAACATGTTATTCAAATATGACGTTACGGAAGTTTTCGTCTTCGAGTTTTTCTTTTCATTTCAACGCCAACGTGGTGCTCTTGAAACTCACTGATCAGTCACTTCACTACCGTCTGGAGCGATTGGTCTTTTATGATGTGATCACTATTTCAATTAGTTATTTTTTATATGATATTTATACATTTTTTTAAATTAAATCTATTGAAACCGCAATCGAGTCGGTTTAGCCGAAAGATACGAGCGGGAACAAACGCATATAAAAGCAAACGCATAGAACAAACAAATTACGTAACGTCATGGCATTGTCAAACTTATTACGTTAATTTCATTCCTCTTATGGGTCCCCGAGACGATCAAGCGCACTTGACAAGTCTCACGTGATTGACGGTTTCACTTGACGAAGGACTTGACATCAAGTCCAGTCAAGTGCGTGTGCCATAGTCGCATACAGCCCTGTGCCCATGAAAGTTGTGGTCGCATAAACAAAAATGGTTTCTAACGCAGATATGGCATTCCTTGATATAACTGTAGCGGTAGCTAATAAGAAAAAAAAACAAGAAAGAGGCGATGGTGTATTTTTATTTTTTATTTATGGGTTTATTTTTGTCAGCATACTCCTTACTTTCGGTTTCGGTTTAAAGATCTTTATTTCTCATTAAGATACAAATATCACTTACATGAGAACAATATTAATAGTAACAAAGTATTAAACCCTTTTAACTTTCCAAAGTACAGGATAATCCCTGTAGGGGATATTAGCAATAGCACAAAATCGCGCTCGCTAATTATGTCAGCGCTTGTCGCCAAGGCCTCGTCTCGGTCCTTTTCGTCATCCGCCATATTCGATGTTTCGGCTGCTAATGAAAAAAGCTTGTCAAGTCCTGTCAAGTCGTATCAAGCGCAGGTGCATCAAGCGGCGTCAATCAAAATTTCTGTCTATTATGGTCAAGCCGTAGACCGCTTGAAGGTACGCGTCAAGTCAACGCAGTAAACGATCAATATTCGCTTCAATCACGTAGACTTGTCAAGTGCGCTTGATCGTCTCGGGGCCCATTATGCCACGGGGAAGATCAATTTGTTTTTTTCCGTAGTATTTGTATCTTATGCCTAAGTAACACAAAATTACTGATTTGACCAATAGTAATTTGTGTGAACTCTCATGTTCGCTGTTGCCACTACAAAAAACTCAATAAACTTAAAAATTTACGCGAAAATCCATACTAATATTATAAATGCGAAAGTCTGTCTGTCTGTCTGTCTGTCTGTGACGTTTTCAGGGCTAAACCACCGGTGCGATTTGGATGAAATTCGGAATGAAAATAGTTGAAGACCCAGAGTCACATATAGGCTACTTTTTTTTTCAAAAATCAACCCCTAAATGCTTGAAATAGGGGATGAAAGTTTGTATGAAAGATCTAAACCGCCTGACCGATTTCGATGAATTTTCCCAGGAAGATAGTTGATGACGTATCTTCTTCCCCACTTCCCCGGTTCGCGATATAAACGAATTCCACGCGAGCGAAGCCGCGGGCAAAAGCTAGTAAAAGATAATTACAACTAACCTGAAGAATGATAATGCTTCGTCTTTTTTCAGAGAACTTGAAGTCTCTCCGTCTAATCTAATACAACACTTCACCTTCACCATGTTAGTTTTTGATAAATATTATGTTAATTAATAATAAAACAGAAAGTTTTTTAAGTCACAAGTCTCACTGTTTTTTGAATATATTTGTTTACGTTACAGATGACAGATCATCACTGTATGGTCATTGTCAAAACTGTCAAGTCAACCTAAGCGACCCTAAAATGGCGTCCCTTGCTTCAAGGCGTTACCAGTTTAACGTGCGACATATATTGTACTTTTTCTTCAAACGCAAATTGTAATGTGTAAGAACGAGACAAATATATATTTGGTATTGTGGACCATATTTACATGATATTTGTATAACGTAAAATTATTTATGTAAATAAGGGCTTACCCTTTTTTTCTTTAATCATTGGAACAAACGCACAGACAAACACACATATAATTGTCATTTCACAGATGTCGTTAAAATACTAATTATGTGAAAGTTATTGTTTTGATTTTTCAACAAACACTGCAACAAAATCAAATACAACTTGGCTATCGTTTAAATAACTTGCAACGCTGGTTTGCAGTATGTACTTATTCAAAAATTTACTAGAGACATTGGTACTTGTCCGAATATTTTACTGAGTCGAATATCCGGTCCAAACTATTTGAGATAATTACTGCGCACCGTACTTCTGCAATTATGCTTAATGAATATTAATATAAGTACTTAAATAAAAATCAACCGTAATAATTAAAGCTACTGTTTGGCTTTTCAGTAAAATTTATGATGAAGTAGGTTCCTACTAATAAAGTGATTATTTTTGTGGATTTCGCAACGAAAGTTTTGTATTATTTTTAATAACTATATTAAATTTAGACCTACTATTATAGGAACATGTTTATAGTCAATAAAGGATGTTTTGTTACGAACGAATATCTGTCTGGTCACTGACCTTAAGGTTTCTAAGCTTCTTAATTTCTATTTCCGAAGATTGATGAAATTTTTTAGATGTTACGGGTAATTAGGTATTTATTATTTATACCGACATTTCGTCCGTGATGGAAGAAACTAATGCCAATTGACATTTATTTGACAAACACTAAAAACGGATAAACCTATTGGCTTTATATTTCGTCCGTTACACGTTCCGTGGCCTCTTATCAAGGTTAAACACATGGTTAAAAATTGTCAAAGTAACGAATATTATTTACTGGTGAATAAATAATATTCGCCCCGTGTGGCTCGCGGTCCTGCACATTCATTTGAACTGAGCGAGCGCTGGCGGGTCAGGGCGCCCACACGGGCGGGTTCCGGATATTGTTGTGCTCACCTAATATTTAAAGTTTTTACGTATTTTACGTAGGTATTTGCAAACCCAAAAGCAGTTGTGTTAATGTTTGTAGAAGTCGCGTAGTTGAAATATTGATAATAAAGAAATTTCGTATTGGCTTGGCTTCCTAGTTAGAATACGTTAGAATACGTTAGCTCTATCTACAAGTATTTTCAACTTTTTTTATAAATATTCAAATTAAAATTCCACGCTAATTAGTTGTTTCGTTTATTTGGTTAATACTACTCTTCAATTCACATTCTTTTTTTATGCTGCGTCGCTTATTTAACATGTATGGCTATATAATAATCAATATTCTGTATCTGAAAAATAAAATTCAGTTTATGTGCGTTAGGACAGAAAAAACATAGTAGGTAATAATAATACCCAATTCCGTTATACAAAATCGCGTAGTGTGCGCCCACAACGTGTCGTATCCATTTGGCTAAAATTGCTGTTAAGGCCGAGTACATACTGCAGTGCTGTTCAATAATTTATTTTTAATTTATTAATGTATACTGTCCTAGTATCTATTATTACAAGTTTATTATTGTGAATATTACGTATGTGTTGATTGTTGATGATCGTAGGGATTACAAATTGTTAGGTAAACTTAGATAAAATTAAATTTTATATTGAAAGATAAATAACAAAGCAAAAAGTACGCACAGTTTTTCTTCCTTTCTTTTCTATTTTCTTCTCGGCAAGCAGTGCATTGGTGATTCCAATTCAAAGGCAACGGTGACCATTTACTTACCATCAGGTGCAGCTCAATTTTATGATGATATAAAACAACTGTTCCGTTACTGAATGACTGGCAGACAAAGCACAGCCGGACCTACAAACGCAAGACATGTTCCTTGGGAAGTGTAGGGAAATAATAATCTTCTCTTAGCAGGAAAATTGTAAATTCTTCCCTTAAAGGCATAGGATATAAGGACACCAAACTTAAAAAAAATCTACGCGGGCAATTTTTTTGGGGGGAAAATATACTTACTTAGCTGTTTCGTCAGTAAAATGTCTTATGAAATTAATGAACATTAAAAAAGTAATATTTTTTATTTCCTATACTCGTAGTAGGGCTACTTACCGCCATTTTATTATTTACATTTAGCTATTAAAATGGCCCTACTATACTACTAAGTTTTATTTTGAACAAATAAGAAAATCATTCAATCATTTTTGGTACAAATGGACTTTCTTTTTTATTTACTAAAAAAATCGTTTTCGAGAACTTTTACTTTGAGTATTTTCATTCAATTCAATTAATAATAAATAAATAAACATCGTTATTGAAAGGACAGCCAATCAATTTAACAACTAGATTATCGATCAATCCCTATCCTAGTTTTAAATCGTACAAAAACTAAAAATCAATTATGTTTTTTTTTCACAAAAAATCAAAGGTTCCTATCATGCAAACCTACCTATCGAAAGTATAGAATTGTATGAAATGATAATAAAACTTCCCTTCAAAGAAAAA
Source organism: Hesperia comma (assembly GCA_905404135.1). Lineage (NCBI taxonomy): Eukaryota > Metazoa > Arthropoda > Insecta > Lepidoptera > Hesperiidae > Hesperia > Hesperia comma. Next base: position 15,339,314 of record FR990015.1, on the reverse strand, counting down.
CAATCTCTATGTTAAATCATTACAGCTTAATCTTCAATGTAGACTGACTTCGGATTATTTGAGACCAACGCGATAGCTGTGTGTGTAGCGTCGGTTCACACTGCGTGTTTTTGTTCAGCTCGTTAAATAAAAAAATAAATAACAATAAATTTTGTTGTTTGTGTTCATTTAATAAGTTAAATTCCGATTTCGTCCGAATAAATACGTTAAATTGTGTTAAGGAGTCAATGACGGCAATAATAATATGATGAACAAAAATAAAATTATATACTTTGGAATTAAAAATCAGAAACTATACATTTTTCATACATTGAAAGATGCATTTTAAAATAACTTATTAGTTATTTTATTTTTAGCATAGCAACTAGTTAGTATCTAAGTATAATATTAACTTGATTTGCTGTTGGTTTACATTACGTAGCAATTCCAAAGATAGGGGATATCGACTTCGATATTTTATCTGTTCTACGGTGTTTATCTTTGGTGTTTCCTTTTTTAATATTGAAAAACGATGATTAAATTAGGAATGTATTATATATAGTGACTATACTAACGTAACTACAAACATTACGACAACGCTCGTTAGTTTAAACAGCTGTTTTATTATTTGTATTTCAATCTATTATAATGTAAAATAAAAGATGCTTGCCGATTGTTCAACCTTCGTACTTTTGTATTGTTCGAGTTATTTTTCGTGAATTTACATTTATTTTTCATACATAAATGATGTTTAGTTTTTGTACTAAGTATATGTACCTAGTATTTAAACTACCCTATCGTCCCTGTCTTAATTTTTTATTATTATATTTTTATCCGTTCACGCATGGTTTATACCAAGACCAGCGTGAGTCCAGCTGTGGGATAGCGGATAAAGGCCCATGATGATCATAAAACTAAACTGTACATTAAAAACATAAAATGGTTAATTTTGTACCTGCTAGGTACTAAGTACCTTTACAAAATAGTAGAACATAAAATATTTGAGAGATTATGCGAATTAATACGCTGTTTACATAAAATGGCTGCTTAGCTTGTTTTTAAATAATTTAAAGTAAAATCATCAATATTTATTATATTTTTAAAATGTTTTCTTCTCAAGTATTCATGTGTAAATGACGTGTTGTGTGAGTCATTGTAAAATTATTCAAATCGAAAATCGACACCTTGTAATTTAACTTTAAAATCCAATATCGCGCCACATTTTGTTCTTTGGGCCCTATTTGCGATGTTTCTTATTCTAAAATTAAATTTACAATCACAACATCTTATCATAATAAAAAATACGAAGAAATAATATTCGACAACATTATTATTTTACTTAGAAACCGGAACAATTCGAGCGATTCAGCGTTTATATTAGCTAATACCTGAGTAATTATTTAATTACAATGGCAATGGCAGTTGAAGCTGGTTTTAAAAATGATACCCATTTCCACTGATGTGCTGTGCCAATCATTGTGTATAAGTAAACTGTGTATATACACGGCCTATGCTTGTGGGTGAAACGTAGGGGCGCCATCGACCTATTTTATTAAAATAATAAATTAATAGCCTACTGCCACAGACATATTAGGGTGTAGGTTTAGTTTACTAGTCAATTAATGTAGTTAAAGGGAGTTTGCTGTGTTATGAATTGTAAAAAATCTATAAGGGCTCCGTTTTTTGCCATTTGGCTACGGAACCCTAAAAACATTCAGTAATTTATATATTTTATTATTTTATTGTCTTAGTTAATAGTAATTATGTCAGTGTTATATTAAATGTAAACAGACATCAAATCATCGAACCTGCAATATTTTTTTTAAAGTAGTACCATCCTTTAATTAACATCTCAGTCGAAGTTCGTAATGGTAGAACATGGAAACTATTTTGGCTACCAATTTTTCTTCACGTTAAGTTAATACATTTGTTTAATATAGATGTTTGCGATGTTGTGGTTTAAGTGGATAATCCAATACAATTGGCTATACCTATATGATTTACAGATTTATTTTACTTTAAGCCCAAATTCAACTTCTAATATTAAATTTTCTTTAGTACTACGTAATCAATGATTACTGAGCAAATTACTTAATATTCATTACTTAGTTTAAAATTTCATTTGCAAAATATTAATTTATTGGATGAAGTAATAAGTAAATACTTAAATACTAAATAAATTAAATAGATCATCCTTGATTATTGTGTCCTTGAATACAGAACCATTATAACGATATAAAATCAATAATCGGAGTGTGATTATGTTTAAATAAGTACTGGTTAAGTTTATACGTTTCCTTACTATAATGATACGACTATATAAATCACCCATGCTCAGATTTTTATTAATTTATAGCAATTAAGAACGGATATCAAGAAAAACAATTTGAAGGGCAACCCTATACTTTCGTAGTGTGAGTGGGTAAGGAATACAGAGCATTCGTAAGCACACCAACACACAGAAACGGAGCGACCGTGTTGCGAGATGGTTGCGTTCCTGTCAAAGCGAACGCTATCCGCGCGCGTGTTTTGACTTATTTTTGTCAAACGAACGCCATATTGTTTTTATTGTATTCAATAATTGGTATTTAACTCGGAATTTTCACATGCGGTTTTTTAATTATAAATACAGTTTAGTGCTACCGGTCCGATGGCGTAGTGATAAAAAATTGTGTTTTTTTTCTCGGGATAACTTAGGCTGTGTGCGACATGATATTATCTTGATTATGGAAATGTGTATGTGCTTTGGGGATTGCGTTACGAGAATTTTATGTTCCTTATCTGCATACGAAATTGCTAAAATAAATAATTAGTTTAATGACATGTTATCTCATTGGAAATATAAATATAAATTTAGTCAGTCTTTAATTCATTAAATGGGATCAAATAAGTGTTAAAAAAAAAATAAAAAAAAATTATTCCAAGTTAAAATTACTTGGCGCGTTAACTAATAAGGGCTAAGAATAGAATTTGAAAAATAACTGCTTCAAATTTTGGATCAGTCGGCAATCTATAAATATAGTGCAATGTGTTCGATGTATCTAATTAGTTGTAATCAAGGAAATAGATAAAATATGTGATACACTGTGTTCATATTTGGATTACTGCTACCTTTGTCTGGATTGCATTTCTAATGGAGAAACCGTCGTACAAGGTAAGTTTTACTAACTTCAATGATATTACATAAAAATACAAACTTGGAATTCACAATATTTTACTATAAACATATATGTATTTTAAATAATATTGAAACAACAAATTATTGCCATAAGCACAAGCAGATGTACTATTATTATTATTGTCATCAAATTATAAATTATTATAGTAAAATTTCTTAAAATTCAATATGCGGAACCTTTTACCGTTATGTTAGTAAAATTCTTAATCGGAAATTAAAGTGCCTACTTTTAATCATATTGTGACGTCATCCATTGTTACAATCATTACCACGTAACGACTCGGAAGACTCGAATTGGAGTTTTTGTGCTCAATTTATAATCTTTATTTAATATTCAAAACTGAACAATTACTTTTAATTATCTGTGGATTTTTTAATTCTGCCCGAACCCTGCCTCTGTGCGCTATATCAGTAAAAACTAGTGTTGTGACGGTTTGAATTTTTATCGATATCGGATTTTATGGTACAAATTTACTTTATTGTTAACTTGTGTTATCTGTATTTTAAAGTGAAGAAATTGCTATGTAGTCCACCCACGCGGTCCATGTTTCCTAAACGGTGCCGCGTAAAAACTTAAATTAGACCGAGTTATTTATAAGTAGTAACTCGCGGCTCATTGTAGGACGGTTGAGGATCGCTAAGATAATTTATTGCCCGATTGAAACAATGTTGTTTTTATCGAGATTGGAAGTTTTGTGAACACACTTTATTGAATTCTAATCACTGAATTATTGTTATGTAATTATGATGACAATGAATTATTCTTGGTTAAAGTTTAGTATCCGGTAGCAGGGGGGGAAGGGGAGAGTGGGGGTGGAGGGTAGGGGCTTCGATGCTGATTACAACGATACCTCTCGCAGCTCTCGGCGACGCACCGTTTTCGAGAAAATTGAGAAAAACTATTCTAACCTCGAAAGTACCAAATACGCCATATTAACCCGAAAAAATTTGCTTGAACTGTCAAAAACCTTATGAGCTGCCTGCTCTAATACCGCTAATTCGTGAGTTGTTTGACATATTAGGCCTATGTCATTGTTTTCGACGGAACCCCGCTTCGCGGGGTTCCTTTTTTCCGCGTAAATAATTACAGTTAACCTTAACCTAACCTATCTGTGTATTTTCTATGCATCTGTCCACCAGTTTGTCATATTAGGCCTCTGTCACTATTGTCGACGGAACCCCGCTACGCGGGGTTCCTTTTTTCCGCGTAAATAATTACAGCTAACCTTAACCTAACCCATCTGTGTATTTTCTATGCATCTGTCCACCAGTTTGTTTGTCATATTAGGCCTCTGTCACTATTGTCGACGGAACCCCGTTCCGCGGGGTTCCTATTTTCCGCGTAAATAATTACAACTAACCTTAACCTGACCCATCTATGTATTTTCTATGCATCTGTCCACCTTTTTGTTTGTCATATTAGGCCTCTGTCACTATTGTCGACGGAACCCCGCTTCGCGGGGTTCCTTTTTTTCGCGTAAATAATTACAGCTAACCTTAAACTAACCCATCTGTCCACCAGATTAGATGTATGTTATTTTTTACTGGCGGGGGGACTTCGCCCCCCGAGCCCCCCTAACGGGGGGCCTGCGGCCCCCCCGTCCCCCTGCTTCGCCGTCCCTGTCCACCCGCTTTTTGAAGTTGGGTTCTTAAAATGAAATAACATAATAATTATTGTCACTTTTATACAAACATTACCCAACTACAATGCGTGTTTGACATATCAATGTCAAATATATGACTTATTATGGTTTATATTGACAGTTCATAAGGTTTTTGACAGTTCAAGCAAATTTTTTCGGGTTAATATGGCGTATTTGGTACTTTGAGGTTAGAATAGTTTTTCTCAATTTTCTCGAAAACGGTGCGTCGCCGAGAGCTGCGAGAGGTATCGTTGTAATCAGCATCGAAGCCCCTACCCCCCACCCCCACTCTCCCCACTCCCCCCCTGCTACCGGATACTAAACCCAAGCCTTATTCTTCTTATTTGGCTTTTATGATGCATAGTTAGAAATAGTGGTAACGTCAATGATATTTAAATATCTTGTAATATATAATATCATTGGGTAACGTATTAATTTTTTCTGTATCTTTTGATTGAGATGTGAAAGCAAGACCTGTGTTACGAAAGCGACGAATTTGTTCGAGTTAAAAATTTACAAGTTTGTAATAGTTTTCAGTTCAATGACCTGATTATTACAAGTTTAAACGCAGTGGTCCAATGGATATTGTGTAGCGAGATTTCGGTCCGGTTCACAGACCAAACACGCTAGACAAAGGCATTGTGACAATTTTGTAGGTATGGTTGCATCGGGACTCGAACCTGGAACTGCTTCCCTACTTGTATTTTGCTTAATCTAGAAGTTTATATTATTATTCATTGTATATACAGGGTGATTTGTAACTCGACGTATTCCTCTTGGGATGTGGTAATACAACCAATTTCCAACAAAATTAACCCTAATGTCCCTAATACCAAGTCAGCTGGTTATCGAGATATTCGTTGTTTTTGGTTTTGGTCAAAGAACACCGAATGAGACTACAAAAAATATCAATAAATAAAAAAGTAGTGGTTTGAATTGAGTTGTGTGCATTTCTATCAGTGACCAATACATCAACAATCATTTATTAATACTAATGCAGGCACAAGTGTTCAGTTTCAGTCGCGTTATCATTATAAAAGGCATAACAATAAATAATATCGGCATACTCGGATCTAGAGTAAGCCGTCATACTTATTTAGTGATCAAAATCGACGTGATATTGGGAGATCGCGTTGGTAGCCAGAAACAAAACACTGCTGCTGTTTAATTTTCATTTTAAATGATCAAGTGGGTCTAATAGACAAACGACAAACGACAATAACAACTAAAAAGTTTGCAACTCAGGAACTTATACGATACGTACGATAACAAAGGGTTTTACGTCGCACGTGCTTTACATACGTTTTTTTCTGAAAGGTTTTGTTTGTGTCTTAATAATTTTACTTGTTTGGATAGCTTATAAAACAAGGATGTTTTTCATGTAGTTTGTACGCTTGATGTATACTAGATTTTTTAAAATAAATCTACTTTTCTATCGACCACATTCGTAAGAAAATATTTTTTTTTACAAGAATTCACTTGTTATTTTAAAATGTGTAACACTTGTGCCTGCATTAGTATTAATAAATGATTGTTGATGTATTGGTCACTGATAGAAATGCACACAACTCAATTCGAACCACTACTTTTTTATTTATTGATTTTTTTGTAGTCAAATTCGGTGTTCTTTGACCAAAACCAAAAATAAGGAATATCTCGATAACCAGCTGACTTGGTATTAGGGACATTATGGTTAATTTTGTTGGAAATTTGTTGTATTACCACATCCCAAGAGGAATACGTCGAGTTACAAATCACCCTGTATATTGCTAGACATGTTTTATTTAAAATATTAGTACATACAAAATTGAATTAATTAGGTACCATAAGTAAAATTAAGCCATGGGTTTGTGTTGTCGCTGCGTAGACGTTGAAATGTTTTTAATTAGGAATAGCAATGGCCGTTAACCGTTAATGGATGAATTTAACGTCACATATCACGCTATGGAAGCTTCGGTATTCTATAAATAACTTATAATCTACTTGTACTTGTACTGAACTTTGATAAATATTTTTAACTAGGAAATAATCTAAAGCACAATAACGAATGAGTAAGTTTTAATATTTTTAATAACTATACATAGTAATTCGCTTCTTCATGAGCGCATTATACATAAATTTAGTAATAGGTTAATTATTAACTATCTAAAACAAATAAGGGTAAATTGCGCCATAAAATTTAATTTTCTTTACAATTATATAATTATGTAAAATTATTCACTCACAATATATTATATATATTGATTTGAGCTGATCTGATATTTAAATTAAATAGCTTAGTTACTTTTTATGCAAATAAAAGGATTATAATATAGGAGATTTATCGTAACATGATCGTAACTTCGTGGGTCATATTGCTCTTAGTGTACATATATCCTTGGATTCCTAGGTATATTTTCCTTAAATAATTTCCTTATCTTCACCCAGTGACTGGTATAATCATTAAGTCAAATGATGCCTGGATAAAATCATATAAATCAGAAATTCTGTTATTAGTTAACAATAATGGAATGTTGGGGTGATTTGGTAACACTTTAAAAAATATTGTTTTTTTGTACCTTGTTTTAAATTAATCTCTTCATTAGAGTGAATGCAGAATTCAGCGACTATCAGGGTTACAATGGAGACTTCCTGCGGGGAAATATGGAGGAAGATTGCAAATCGCTAACGCTAGACTCGACCGACAACCATGACCTTAATTTTAGTACTCCAAGACTTTATAAGCTGACAGTAGGATAGCTATGGGTTGAGATGATATGCCTGACTGACAAGCTTATCTTGAGATGGTTTTTTACGACTTACTGGTTGGACCACCACGATAACTACTAGGTAATGGCATTATGCAGCTAGTTGCTTTAATCTTTTTCCTACCAGAACACATTTCCCGTCACTTTTTCGTACGTTTTTAGTGTTTTTACCCGACTGCGTCAGGCTCTGTGAACCTGGCACCCGACTTTAAAAAATCGAACTTTTTTTAAATGAATATTATAGATTAGGGTTTGTAGTTGATTGTAGTAACATTTTTTTTGTTTGTAGTAACTCCGAAAAAAAACTATTGCACCTTAAAAAAAACTCAGCACCCGACTTTGACAAATCAAAAATTTAAAAATTGGGGGTTAAAGAGGATCGTTTGTAGTTGTTTGTAGTAAAAAAAATTTCGTTTGTAGTAAGAAAAAAAAATACAATTTTTTTTCCCAAGTTGCGACTTTAATAAAATCGAACTTTTTTTTACTGAATATTATAGATTAGGGTTTGTAGTTGATCGTAGTAACATTTTTTTTGTTTGTAGTAACTCCGAAAAAAAAATATCGCACCTTAAAAAAAAACTCAGCACCCGACTTTGAAATATCAAAAATTTAAAAATGGGGGGTTAAAGAGGATCGTTTGTAGTTGTTTGTAGTAAAAAAAATTTCGTTTGTAGTAAGAAAAAAAAATAAAATTTTTTTTTCCCAAGTTGCGAAATTGACAATTGAAGTTTTTTTTTCTTATTTCTACTAGCTTATAGGTTATAGACGTTATAGTGAATAGTTTTAACGTTATTTTGTTTGTAGCTCTTCCTAAAGAAGAACGAACGGACTTTAAATATATCCCACTCCTCGGATTGATCAAACAAAACTGGTCTTACTACAAACGATAATCTAGCTACTGCAAACGAAACCGCATTACTACAAACGAAACCGCATTACTACAAACGATAATTTAGCTACTACAAACGAAACCGCATTACTACAAACGAAAATTCGGCTACTACAAACGAAACCGCATTACTACAAACGATAATCTAGCTACTACAAACGAAAACGCGTTACTACAAACGAAAATTCGGCTACTACAAACGAAACCGCATTACTACAAACGATAATTTAGCTACTACAAACGAAAACGCGTTACTACAAACGAAAATTCGGCTACTACAAACGAAACCGCATTACTACAAACGAAACCGCATTACTAAAAACGATAATCTAGCTACTACAAACAAAACCGCATTACTACAAACGAAAATTCGGCTACTACAAATGAAACCGCATTACTACAAACGATAATCTAGCTACTACAAACGAAAACGCGTTACTACAAACGAAAATTCGGCTACTACAAACGAAACCGCATTACTACAAACGATAATTTAGCTACTACAAACGAAACCGCATTACTACAAACGATAATCTAGCTACTACAAACGAAACCGCATTACTACAAACGATAATCTAGCTACTACAAACGAAAACGCGTTACTACAAACGAAAATTCGGCTACTACAAACGAAACCGCATTACTACAAACGATAATTTAGCTACTACAAACGAAACCGCATTACTACAAACGATAATCTAGCTACTACAAACGAAACCGCATTACTACAAACGATAATCTAGCTACTACAAACGAAAACGCGTTACTACAAACGAAAATTCGGCTACTACAAACGAAACCGCATTACTACAAACGATAATTTAGCTACTACAAACGAAACCGCATTACTACAAACGATAATCTAGCTACTACAAACGAAACCGCGTTACTACAAACGAAAATTCGGCTACTACAAACGAAACCGCATTACTACAAACGATAATTTAGCTACTACAAACGAAACCGCATTACTACAAACGAAAATTTAGCTACTACAAACGAAACCGCATTACTACAAACGAAAACTCGGCTACTACAAACGAAACCGCATTACTAAAAACGATAATCTAGCTACTACAAACAAAACCGCATTACTACAAACGATAATTTAGCTACTACAAACGAAACCGCATTACTACAAACGAAAATTTAGCTACTACAAACGAAACCGCATTACTACAAACGATAATCTAGCTACTTCAAACGAAACCGCATTAATACAAACGATAATTTAGCTACTACAAACGAAACCGCATTACTACAAACGAAAATTCGGCTACTACAAACGAAACCGCATTACTAGAAACGATAATTTAGCTACTACAAACGAAACCGCGTTACTACAAACGAAAATTCGGCTACTACAAACGAAACCGCATTACTAGAAACGATAATTTAGCTACTACAAACGAAACCGCGTTACTACAAACGAAAATTCGGCTACTACAAACGAAACCGCATTACTACAAACGATAATTTAGCTACTACAAACGAAACCGCGTTACTACAAACGAAAATTCGGCTACTACAAACGAAACCGCATTACTACAAACGATAATTTAGCTACTACAAACGAAACCGCATTACTACAAACGAAAATTCGGCTACTACAAACGAAACCGCATTACTAGAAACGATAATTTAGCTACTACAAACGAAACCGCATTACTACAAACGAAAATTCGGCTACTACAAACGAAACCGCATTACTACAAACGAAAACGCGTTACTACAAAGGAAAATCTAGCTACTACAAACGAAACCGCATTACTACAAACGAAAATTCGGCTACTACAAACGAAACCGCATTACTACAAACGATAATTTAGCTACTACAAACGAAACCGCATTACTACAAACGAAAATTCGGCTACTACAAACGAAACCGCATTACTAAAAACGAAAATTCGGCTACTACAAACGATACCGCATTACTAAAAACGAAAATTCGGCTACTACAAACGAAACCGCATTACTACAAACGAAAATTCGGCTACTACAAACGAAACCGCATTACTACAAACGATAATTTAGCTACTACAAACGAAACCGCATTACTACAAACGAAAACGCGTTACTACAAAGGAAAATCTAGCTACTACAAACGAAACCGCATTACTACAAACGAAAATTCGGCTACTACAAACGAAACCGCATTACTACAAACGATAATCTAGCTACTACAAAGGAAAACGCGTTACTACAAACGAAAATTCGGCTACTACAAACGAAATCGCATTACTACAAACGATAATTTAGCTACTACAAACGAAACCGCATTACTACAAACGATAATTTAGCTACTACAAACGAAACCGCATTACTACAAACGAAAACGCGTTACTACAAAGGAAAATCTAGCTACTACAAACGAAACCGCATTACTACAAACGAAAATTCGGCTACTACAAACGAAACCGCATTACTACAAACGATAATCTAGCTACTACAAAGGAAAACGCGTTACTACAAACGAAAATTCGGCTACTACAAACGAAATCGCATTACTACAAACGATAATTTAGCTACTACAAACGAAACCGCCGTTTGTAGTAGCCGAATTTTCGTTTGTAGTAACGCGTTTTCGTTTGTAGTAGCTAAATTATCGTTTGTAGTAATGCGGTTTCGTTTGTAGTAGCCGAATTTTCGTTTGTAGTAACGCGTTTTCGTTTGTAGTAGCTAGATTATCGTTTGTAGTAATGCGGTTTCGTTTGTAGTAGCCGAATTTTCGTTTGTAGTAATGCGGTTTCGTTTGTAGTAGCTAAATTATCGTTTGTAGTAATGCGGTTTCGTTTGTAGTAATGCGGTTTCGTTTGCAGTAGCTAGATTATCGTTTGTAGTAAGACCAGTTTTGTTTGATCAATCCGAGGAGTGGGATATATTTAAAGTCCGTTCGTTCTTCTTTAGGAAGAGCTACAAACAAAATAACGTTAAAACTATTCACTATAACGTCTATAACCTATAAGCTAGTAGAAATAAGAAAAAAAAACTTCAATTGTCAATTTCGCAACTTGGGAAAAAAAATTTTTATTTTTTTTTCTTACTACAAACGAAATTTTTTTTACTACAAACAACTACAAACGATCCTCTTTAACCCCCCATTTTTAAATTTTTGATATTTCAAAGTCGGGTGCTGAGTTTTTTTTTAAGGTGCGATATTTTTTTTTCGGAGTTACTACAAACAAAAAAAATGTTACTACGATCAACTACAAACCCTAATCTATAATATTCAGTAAAAAAAAGTTCGATTTTATTAAAGTCGCAACTTGGGAAAAAAAATTGTATTTTTTTTTCTTACTACAAACGAAATTTTTTTTACTACAAACAACTACAAACGATCCTCTTTAACCCCCAATTTTTAAATTTTTGATTTGTCAAAGTCGGGTGCTGAGTTTTTTTTAAGGTGCAATAGTTTTTTTTCGGAGTTACTACAAACAAAAAAAATGTTACTACAATCAACTACAAACCCTAATCTATAATATTCATTAAAAAAAAGTTCGATTTTTTAAAGTCGGGTGCCAGGTTCACAGAGCCACTGCGTCAGAAGGAGGGTTATGTTCGAATCTTTTAGTGAAAAGAAAAGAATGATGGCCAACGATATTGCAAATAGGTAAGATGTTTCTCAGTACTCACAAGTTGCAATACGAGAGAATAATTAAACCATATTCTTCTATAATTAATGCGTACACCTATGGTTATAATTATCAATGAATTGTTGATATTAATTATTATCATATATTTTTTTCTATACCACGTCGCGGCGTCGTTTCATGCTGCATTACTACTTTCAATGGCACTGTAAAAACCTTAGTACGATAATATTGCTGAGAATTGTATGTCTACTATACAAATGATACTATTTTTAATTTTCAAATCCTAAGCCATCAACGTACTTTTTGGGGACTGCAGTATGTCCAGTATTAAAATATATAATAATCTATTTTTTTAATTTTCCAAAAATATTTATTATACTGGTGTATTGCATACTTTTTATACTTTACATTCAAAACATCCTACTAGGATTTAATATCAGTACAAGTAGAAGAAAAACCAATAATGATCTGAGACGGTAAAGCATTGTAATTATAGAAGGGTGGTAGAAACCTTTGTACATCCCGCTCGGGGTGGCTCGCACTCCACACATGCTAATTCTGCCGAGGAAAGTGCTTACTAACATTGTTTTCGCTTTAGTTGGAATGTTTCTATCGTATCTTACAAATGAGGTGTTACCTCTTAGTCTACAGGAGGGATACATAACAATATAATAAAAGTTCTATTTACAATAGGTATATCGCGAAATTCGCGAATGTCTCATCGCATTTGTATCGAGGTTGGTTGATGTCCATTTGTTGATCCAGTTGGCAACAGGGGATCGGACAATTTTTTAAAAAGTGTTTAAAATTTTAAATAATTTTAAAATTATAAACACTTTAAAAAATTGTCCCTTATGAAAAAACCATTATGGCTATAAATAACCACAAAAGCTATCATTTTATGTATAAAATTAATTTTATTTACATACTGACAATACTTTTATCAATTAAAGATAATTTCAATAATAAGGACCTCGAATTTAACCGCGAAGCATAAACATCATAAGAGCAGATTCAATCTTTCGTATTGTATAAAATATCTGCACCAGCCGGAGATTGAGTCTGAAAGCTCTTGATTGGCATGCACAACTCTGATACGAACTGCTCGACACTAGCGTTCATTCGGCCAACGAGCAGATTAGCCCTATATTAATAAGTTAAGTATATCGTCGTTGTCATTTGTATTAGTATGTAGTACCAAAGGCTAAACTGATGCTTAGCCGGGCAGGAAACCTGAAGATAAGTACTAACCTATTGTAATGGATATCAATATATCACCAATAACATCATTTAATTCTTAATGTTCATGTTTCGTAAAATATTCTAAGTTAAGTTTTGTAAAATATTTTAAATTAAGTTTTGTAAAATATTTTAAATTAAAATAGGTATTTTATTCGACGCACAGTAACATAGAAAATAGGTCAAGCCAAGATAAGGACGTGTAAAAGTCATTAAGGTGAAGTATAATAGGTGTTCGCGCCCAAAGTGGCATTATATTTAAATGCATTTGCATTCCCGCCAAAATTGGCATCATCCATGAATACGCTCTGATCATTCATTCATACTGATCATTCATATCCTCCCTCTCTTTCTGGCAAGCGCACATTTATTATATCGCATCCATGGATGTAGAAAGTAAAGATGCGCCCGTAACATACATAAGGCGCACGCGAGTGGTCAACATTAGGTTGTGTGATTGAGTGATTGATCAAGTCAGTCTGTTGTAGACAGCAGCGAGTTACACATCTTCCTTACGCAAAATTGATTTCAGTAATTACGTCCGCAAATGTAGAAAATATGGCCCCCTGTGCCTTCAAAAATATTCTAACAATTCAAGAAACACAAATAAAGTCCAAAGGAATCACATTTCATTATGTAAACATTGAACTGTAAATAATTTTCACTATTTCTAAAATAATAACTTTAGTAAAATGGCGCGTGACACATGTAAGAGTGACAGAGACAGCACGACTAAAACTTCCAAACGCGGAAGCGAGATATCACTATGTAATCTGTTCGTTTTCAAATATAGTAACAAATTTCCATTTCCATTGCGCCAACTTCATGCACAAACCGATTCAATTCAAAATTGGATTGTTACAACTTGTCACACATTCGAACGTGCAAGGCAGGTCTATATTATGTATGTCTATGATCGCATCGTACTCGCACCCTTGACTGAATGAGGCGAGGAGCAATATTGAAGAAGAACGCTCTCTGCTCTGCCGACGTGTAACGCACCGCACGCTAACTTAAAAATAATTAAATAAACCCGCACCGCAAACACCTTCGAAAACGTCGTAATGGAGAGCTCTCCTCGCGAAACCGCATCCGCGTGAAGTGTACTAGTGTTGTACTGCAAGGAAGATTGGAGCTGTCTACGCCGCTGGTCTGCGCAGGAGTTATCGACGAGTAGCCCAGGTCAGTGCGCTTGCTAAAATATATCCAGCCATACCAATCCCTTCATCATTATCTCAACTCCCCGCAAATTACAGTCCACTGCTATAATTCCCTATAAAAAAACCGCCGCAACCAGCCCGGCCTTCAAAAGGTTCGCACCCGCACCACCAAGGAATCTGGGCCTTACAAACCCGGGTCCCACCCAATAGGCACGTTCCTAATTCTAAATCAATAAATTATGAATTATTTATTGAATTGAAACTTCTATATCGAAGGACCCGAGAACTTTTATAGAAGGTGAAACAAAAAATTTCGCCTCGTCTGTTCTCTTCGGGATCGAAGTTTTTTAACACCTTCAATTTAATTAATACAACAAACAATCTCTTTCTTGAAGTTGCCACGCACAGATGTAGTGAAGCCTTAAATACGAAATTCAAAAATGCAGGTTAATTTAATTTATTTTTTACGATAACAATTAACACCTTCTGCAAACTTTATAATTTATTCTATTTGTTTATTTAATTATCTACTTAATTTTAATACATTCATAAAACAAAAGACCATCATAAAATAAATGTTCAAGACCCGGCTTCGCCCGGTCGGTACTATATATGTTGTGAATAGTTGTGTGTGAACAACTGTCGTCATTTCATTTTACTATCGACGCGACGTTTTAAACAAAATCTTAAAAAATTAACATTCCTCCTTAACCCGTCTTTCTATTGGTAAAAACCGCGTGAAGATAAATTTAACCTTCTTGTTTGTTACTTGTAATTGTTAAGCTGTAACATAGTTTTTTTTCCTGTATACCTATATATAAATACCTGTATATAAATATTTTTTATCGAAATTATCGACTGTCTACAACATCTTCACTAATTTGTGTACAGGTAAGTTTCAAGTTTACGCAAATAAAACAACTTAAGTGTCACACCTACAACATTGCCAGTATTACTTTGTAACTTCAGATAGTGGGCTTAAGGCGATGTGTTTAAATTATGCCCGATTTATTGGTTTCAATGTTTTAAAATACACCTGCATCAATAGAGATTTCTCAAATAAAAATAAATCTTTTCTTAATGAATAACATTATTTGTGATAAATTAATACAGTACCCGGCTAGAAATAATGCACATCGGTATTCAGAAAGAGATAATCGGTTAGTTTCGGCTTTGTAGAGTGTTGTCCTTCCTACACAGTTTTGACGGCTGACTTGTCACTTTTCTTTCGAATTCGGTAGAAGACGGTCGCGTTCACTCATAAATAAATATAAAGAGTTGTTAAAACGGGTTTTTCCCCGGGAATGGGAGCCAACGGGAAAAACCCGTTAAAACCTCCAATGGAACATCAATATTATTATTATAAAAGTAGTTGTTAGGATGCTTTATCAGCTCTTAATAGATATTGCATTATCAGTGCAATGTGCGAGAGAGACAACGCTCTACAAAGCCGTAACTAACCGATTATCTCTTTCTGAATACCGATGTGCATTATTTCTTGCCGGATACTGTAATTATTCGTGGATACTGTTTTGACAGTACCTACCTATACAGTTGTTATTCCAGTAATCTATACCTATACTAATAATATAAAGCATAAGAGTTTGTTTGTTTGAACAGTTGTGATACGAATTACTTTTTTTGTGTTAAAATGCATTTTAAAGAAATCTCGATGTATGGTCGACGCGTATTGACTGCATCAAACAAAATTCATGAAAAAATCGATTCTCGTAAGTTCGCTTCCGTATAATAATTTTATTGTCAAAAAAAAACTATTTTTGTGCTTCAATTCAACACTTCAAGTAATCAAATTCATGTATATTAATAATGTATCAATTATAAAGATTGAATAATTTTAATGGCTATAGATAAAGCTACCTTGACTTAGTGCATTTTGGAAATGTCATGCAAATTTTGCATGCTATTAAACATTTTTTTTCTAATTCAGAATAATTTCCTAAATCTTTGAAAATCGAACATCGTTCAGTTTGATTCCTTATTCTCGAGAGATGTAGGTACTAAGATAGACATAAAATAAAAACATATTTTTGCACGTAGCCATACCTATAATGAGTCATTGCGTATTGTTAAATCAAGTGTTGAATTAAATGCATGTTCAGCTGCAGTGCGAGATCATAATAAATACCTAGAGCGATCACGTCATCAACTCTGTGTCGATGCGCATGCGTGATACCGGAATCGTATTTAAAAAAATTGACGTAAAATTTTTCGAAAAAAAAAAATCAATTGGTAACAATTTATATACTATTACCTCCCTTTTTTAGAATTCCGTGATATGCCTCCGTTGTATGTGTTGTATGAAGTCAATAGTGTCTGTACTGCTTGTTTAGTAAACACAAAAACAGTATGGTTTCATTGAAAATTTAAATTTAATATTTTTTTTCTTAGAGGAAGGCGTGAAGTTATTCCACCACTACAAAGACGTATGTAAGCAATAGGTTCAATTTCAACCCTTTAAATGAAATGTACAAGGTCTATCTCGTTTTATAATTGCTGTTACACCACTTACGCACACATAGACAAAATGGGGATGAAGTAAGCCCGCCATTTTCATAAGGTGCAAGAAGCCTTGAATAGCCATCTTTGAGCCTAAGGACCCATAAAATACATTTGTGGTTTGACCTTGGTGATTGTCAATGTGTGGAGTATTTCTATGTAGATGTAACACTGTAAAATAAAAATATGTCATAGGTACAGTCAGCGTCATATAGTACGTAGCAGTCATGATTACCAAATACTTGGAAACATTCATTATGACCATTAAGAACGGCTCAACCAAAGCGATCAAATTGTTCAGACCATCTACCGTGTACAAATATATCGGAGCACTCACAACACCGAATACTTGATAACACCCAAGTCGGCATTAATACCGTGACAACCACAACGCCACTGGTTGCCTAACAGCTAACAGCCAAAGTGTTCAAAAGTATGAAGCAACCAAAGTATTCAAAAATATGTAGCACCCAAGTAGCCAAAATTATAGCAACACATAATAAAAATGGACTTTAAATGACATGCGATAAAGTTCATTGTGCATCATTTCTTCCGATAAGTAAATTGATTAATTCATTCAATGTCAAGTGCAAGTCATGTATGTCAAATGAAGTGGTGCTTCAATGCTTGCTTTGATATATTTAATACAAAAGCCATCACATCCATAGAGATATTACAATAGAGTGGGTGAGCCATACCCATACATTGCAATCGCCCCCGGTTAGAAAGAGAAACAACGATAACGGTAATTACCTATCTCTCTCCAATATGATCCAGAAAGAGAAAGGTGATTACTAAAGATTTCGTCTCTTTTTATCCAAAAGACGCTCTGAAGCCTGGCTTCTGCCCTCTATTGTAATATCTCTATGATCACATCGGATACAGTTATGCATCAATAGATATTATTTCAAACTTGCCTTAGTATTAAACTTGACATTGATTTGAATTATAGATATTGACATACAATGATAGATAATAGAACGACATGCCAATAACATTAGGTTTAGTTTATTGTAGTTTATTTTTCTAATGTTCCATATTTTTGAACGCTTTGAATGCTTGGATACCATTGACGAGATGACTGTAACTATGTTTATGGTGTTATGACTGACCCGATGTATATGACATTTTAAACGTCTCGGCCATTTGAGCGACTATATTGTTGTCAACAATAAGGAAACTTTGCTTGTACCGATATTATCGACTTTTTGGTTGCGTCTATTTATTTGAATACCCTGATTGTCTCTATTTGACGCTGACTGTACATCACCGTAGTTAAGAAAAACTGTAGGCAGGTTATTAAAGAAGTAAATCGCATTAGGTTAGGTACTATGATTTTCAGGTTTTCAGACGTATGTTCGTTTGTTCCCGCTGATGCTAGAAACGTCTTTATATCTGTTCACGAGTAAAAAATATGATTATTCCAAAACCCTTCCAACTTTTATTGAAATAATGTCTTCCAATTGATTTGCTTCAAATCTTTTGTATTATAAAGGGAAACATTTGTACTATACGGAATAAGTTTCCTAAAGCAAAGAGAAACTTGTGCTTGTGTTTAATTGAAATAATTAAGTTATCGAATATCGATAAATTGTCCCAGTATCGCGCAACCCTAGAGCGCCATCGAAGCCCGTCCGTAGGCAATGGCATTACGGCCTTCATTTCTTTTTTACCAACGATATGGGCTAGTTTATGGATCTTACGTTGATTTGGATTCTTTGCTCGATTTATTATGAATTGAGTAGCGAGAGAGGGTAACAAATATAATATACCTATATAGGTACTTATTGCTTAAATGTTCCATCATTTAGAGATCTTCCTCTTAAGAAGCAGAAACATTACATTTTGACGACCCGAATGGCGCAATGGTTAACACGCTGTTCCAATTAATGTCCTGAGTACGATTCCCAGCAAGGAGAAATTTAAATTTTGAATGATGAATTTAAATTTTCGTTCTCGGTGGGCGTGTGTCCTTGTTTTTTTTGTGTCGTCCATGACATCCACGACACAGGGAACCCTAGTGTGTGGCTGTGAGTGTAGTTTTATTTATTTTTAATTTTCTTTTATTTATGAATGTACCGTACCTACCGTGTACAGAAATTAATCATGTAAGTCCATTACATTAAAAATTGTGGAACGAACGTCTTTTTTGTTTTTAAGGCGCTATGTCATACTTATTTTGAATTGTTTGGAAAGGTACAAAGAGTTCTCGTAAAGGGCGGGCGGCGCTGCAACGATTGTCGTCGTATTGGCGACACTATAAGTTAGTTCATAGTTTGAAAAACTTATCACTTATAAAGCTAACTGAATTATAAATGCAAATCAATAAACTTTGTCACTGTGCTGTTAACCGTTTCCTTGTCCGGAGCCAGTGCTGAGCGATCATGTTTATCATAAAATTGCATTGTCATCGGTCCTTGACCTTTGTGCTAATTTTTAAGATAATCGGATTTCTTTAAGTTGGTGAAAATTAGGCTGAAGTTTTCCGTTACATTCATAATTAGGTAGGTACAGTGCAGGTAAAATAAATGGGTGTTAAAAAGGTTCAGCGCAGTTCACGCAAACGAACCAGCAGGCGCAGGCCAAAAGGTTGATTTTTGAGGTATCCCTAATAATTGTGCGTACCTATTTAGTAGACTTCAACGATGACGATGATGATGATGATGTTCTCATTTTATTACTCGTCGATGTTGAGGTCCTTTTTATCTTCGTCAGTGATTATTAAAGGGGGATGCCCATCCCTCATAGAGAGATTGGCTCTAAATGCACAATAGAAAAATATGCTACATTGTTAGTATATGATAGTATGAATTGTTTTGTGAAAGATTATTACGATACGATACCTACTTAATTTTAATATGCGTTTGAATACGATTCCACTCGATGGTTATTAAATAACCTTTATTTTAAGTACGTAAAGATATTCGCATACTACTTCAACTCAATTCACCTCGACTTCGATTTAACTCACCGCAAGGATATAAATATAAGCCTTATATTGTGTTCCTTTCGGTTGATTTTTCAACATAAGTGAGGTATCTCATGCAACTAAGTCCCATCCGGCACAAATTACAACCGATTGTGTCAACATATAAGGCTCACATTTCAATGCTTTTTTGTGAGTTGAATTGGAAACTAGTAGGAGTTGCGTTGACGTAATGTGCACAAGCCCTAAAGCAAATGCAATAGTGAACAACGGACACTGGCTGTTACAACTTCAATATCAATAATAATAAAAAAGTAATTTAAAAACGCGCAATTAAAAGTAGATTGGGAGTTTAAAATTGAAAGGTATCGGCGATGAAATAGTAATTTAACGGAGCGGATAATCATTAATGGATTGCATATCGATTCGATTGCAGCACTAATCAAATCGTCGTAGTACATACAATATTATGTACGCTAGTCGATTACTGACTGACTGATTCGCTGACTCTACTCAATACAAAGTTTCGTTGTACCTATCGCTAATAAAGTCCCTTTATTAGTTTTTGACACATTATTATAATGTAGAGTTGTGGTCCAGAAATAGCTTATACCCATCTTATACCTGTAACTAAATAGGAGAAAACTGATTCGCTGACTGTACTCAATATAAAGCTTTGTTGTATACGTCAATAAAGTCCTTAATTATGAGTTTTTCTCACACTATTATATGTGGAGATGTGGCCCAAAAATAGCATTGTATAAGTAATTAGGAGTAAAACTGTTATCACTTTTTAAAAATAATGCAAGCACGTAAGAATGTGAGATTTGGCATAGTCAAAGTTTACACAAAGATGAAGCGCAGAACGCTGAATTTTAAAACTAATTTGTGGTACTTACACATTATTTAAAGAAAATAAAAGATTATTCGTGTTGTGAAGATCAGAAAATCTTATAACAAATGACTTAAAGTTGAATTTCCAATGCGGAGCGGGAGTCGTTATTTAATTAAATATCTGTCCAATAAATCTTATTTAAGGGCTGAGACTGAGACTCGGATCGAATCCTGACATTTTTAACGGTGACGGCCTTCGTGATCGTAAATGGTCATCGCAACTAGCACCTTGCTTCATGGGTGTCGCTGTCAAAGAAGAAGCTCTGAAGCCTCGGATTTGATAATACCTAATACATTTCTTTAACAGCAATCCGAAACGTTAAAAAGATTCACTCTTAGGAGTCTTAGGCGATAAATAGGCAGGTATTGGGCGTATGTAAGTCGGGATACTGCCACTCCCATTCCTTGGTCCTTTAAAACTTTGCCTCGAGTAGGTAGAAAACTGTGTTGTTTTAAATGGCTTTCGATTTCAAAAAAACCCACTCAAATAGATTCATTCAGAAGCTACGTTGCCACAGACAAACACAAACAGACCGGTTTAACTTATAACACCCCTCTTCTTACGCTGGGTTAATAAAATACTTAATCTTTACGCCTCTTTAGCTCGATATGCAGTCAATGCCTTGTTACTAAGTATAGTTCAGGATAAAGGATTTTAATTAATGATATGATATTGGTTAAGGGGATTTGTAGAGTTCTAGTCCAGAAATTACCTAAGGGAGACCACCTAAGGGAATTTGTGGAATAAGCCGACTTATTGAGCATATGGAATTGCCACTCTCCGCCAAAATCAAACTCACAGTTTTTCAACCTGTGCTCACAGTTCAATTTAGCTTGTCAGAGAAATTTATTAAGGACATTTTAAGATAACGCCGTCAATCTTAAATGTACCTTAATCACATTGTGGGAACGTTGGCATTTGCGTGCCATGCAATTATAACGAATTCCAGATCGAATTCAAACAGAGTATGTGTTAGCAGGTACCTACACCTGATGTGGAGCAGCCACCACCACGCTGCTCCAGTGTACGTGTTTCATTTATCATTTGCACCGTGCAGTATTATAAATAGTGCAGTACGTTGAGCGGCGTAAATTATCTATTTTTATCCATAAAACAAAGTTGAGCGTTTTTCAAAGCGGCCGTGTAACGTTATTCATACTATCTGCCAAAATGTGTTGATGCGCGGCGGACACGGCCGAAGTTTTACCACGTTTTACTGATGTACGCTATCAAATTGACACTAAACTTGGCGACGCGACGTAATAATTAAAATTTATAAATTCGTAATTTGACATGGCATCTTTGTAACACAGTTGTAAATGCGAAATATATCGAGTGTCGATAGATCAAATATCCTATCTATATTTAGGTATGTATGAATTAAACAGAATATCGTATTATGTATACTCGTAGATAAAATGGAAGTGTATAGTGATGAATGAAATATTAACTTGCAGTTAATGATGACCATATAGCATAATTACCTGACCCGGCAGACGTTTTGTTGCATACGTTATTTATATTCTAAAGCAATACATATATTATTTATAGGTACTAGTGATGTAACGAATATTCGTATTCGCATTCGCGAATATTCGCGAATTCGCGAATATTCGCATGTTTTTTCCATATTCGCATTCGCATTCGCATTCGCAAAATTTATGCGAATGTTTTGCGAATATTTACATCAGAAAAAATAAAAAATAAAATTGAAAATAATTAAAAAAACCATTAATTTCTTTTTTATCAAGAAAAAATAAATTCACTTTCAACTATATTTCGAAATTCACATGTTGATTTCTACATGCAGACCGCATTAGTAGCTCAATGCCGATAACTTTTGAAACGAAAAAAAAATAGTAACAGGATGAAACCCATTGGAAAAGGAATTTCTTCCTTTGACAAAATGACAAAAATAAACGAAAAACAATTTACAGGCGATCTGAGGTCGGGAAGGGGTTGAGGGGGGCTTTTAAGGGTAAAAAACGGTTTATCGCAATTTCCAGAAAAACTACAAGTCCTATTAAAAAAAATTAATGACAAAGTTATAGGTAATAAAACAATCTATACTTTTGTATCAACACTTCTTTCACTTCTTGTTACTATTTTTTTTTTATTTTTGACCAACTTCATAGGCTTCGGCACTGGTCTGTTGGGGTGTTACGTAAATACTACGGGGGTTTAACGGGGGAAGGAATGTATGCTTTGCTTAATTTTGATTAAATGAGGGGTGGGCGGGTCTGGTTGGTGATTACTTTAGTAAGCCAATATTTTTAAATAAATTAAAAAAAACTTTTCCATATTTTCTACATAACTTTGTCTACTTTTTAATTTTAACCGACTTCAAAAAAAAGGAGGACATTCTTTTTTTGTTCGAAAAGTAGTGTTTGTCATGTGGTACCTTATAAATTGGAGCGACATTTGGCGAATGGTTTCTGAGTTATCTCGACGTTGAAGTCGGTTATTTTTTTGTAAAAAGTTAGTTATATTTAAACGCATAGGGCAAACCCGCTTGTCTATGCTCAAACCAAATAAATTGCAAATAGATGTGATCAAGAGCCAATCTACTGTTTCGCTTCGTGGGTGATGTTTTATAAAGGTGAAAATTAAAAAAAATTGCTTACGCTTTATTGCTTGAACAACCCATTAGCGGGGTGACACTTTAGTCAGGTAAGTTCTAATCAACTCGGTAGTTTTCGGTAAAGATGCAAATGGATCACGCAAAGAAAATTGAGTTCAAATAAAAAAAAAACTGAATATTCGCATTCGCATTCGCATTCGCGAATATCAAAAGTAAATATTCGCATTCGCATTCGCGAATGTTGAAAAAGTGACATTCGTTACATCACTAATAGGTACCTAAGGTTCTAAGTGAGAGCCGTAATTTTTATGTTAGATCTCCAGTAAAATAACCGCGAGAACCGCATCAAATTTAATTCAGTAGTATTTACGTGATGCCCGCAAAAACACATGTGTATATTAATTTTTTTTAATATTACAGTATTACATATGTAATATACAGTTAAACATACATAGTAAAATACACATAGTGAAATACTAACAATACATTTCGTTTTCGCCCTATCATAAAACACAAACTTTAGCTTAACAGCGGTCCTCAAACTGTAGGAAGGGATCGACGACCAGCGCGATTTATCATTCATTTAGGATATTTTTTTCCGTATCCATAATAGTGATGTAACGAATGTCACTTTTTCAACATTCGCGAATGCGAATGCGAATGCGAATATTTACTTTTGATATTCGCGAATGCGAATGCGAATGCGAATATTCAGTTTTTTTTATTTGAACTCAATTTTCTTTGCGTGATCCATTTGCATATTTCTCCGAAAACTACCGAGTTGATTAGAACTTACCTGACTGGGTGTACGTACGCTAGTGGGTTGTTCAAGTACGTAAGCAATTTTTTTTAATTTTACCTTTATAAAACATCACCCACGAAGCGAAACAGTAGATTGGCTCTTGATCACATCTATTTGCAATTTATTTGGTTCGAGCATAGACAAGCGGGTTTTCCCTATGCGTTTAAATATAACTAACTTTTTACAAAAAAATAACCGACTTCAAAGTCGAGATAACTCAAAAACCATTCGCCAGATGTCGCTCCAATTTATAAGGTACCACATGACAAACACTACTTTTCGAACAAAAAAAGAATCATCAAAATCGTATCACCCAGTAAAGATTAGCATAAATTAAATTCACATTATTGAGAATAACTCAAAAACTGACCGTCAGATGTGTGTCAAATTAAAATGCGACCAGACGGCAATCATTAGCTTTCGAAAGTCGAAAGAATTATCGAAATCAGTTTATCCAGTACGAAGTTACGGGGTAACACATTTAAGAAAAGAAGATATAGACGAATACTTAATTGAAAATGTCCTCCTTTTTTTGAAGTCGGTTAAAAAGTAGACAAAGTTATGTAGAAAAAATGGAAAAGTTTTTTTTTATTTATTTAAAAATATTGGCTTACTAAAGTAATCACCAACCAGACCCGCCCACCCCTCATTTAATCAAAATTAAGCAAGGCATACATTCCTTCTCCCGTTAAACCCCCGTAGTATTTACGTAACACCCCAACAGACCAGTGCCGAAGCCTATGAAGTTGATCAAAAATAAAAAAAAATAGTAACAAGAAGTGAAAGAAGTGTTGATACAAAAGTATAGATTGTTTTATTACCTATAACTTTGTCATTAATTTTTTTAAATAGGACTTGTAGTTTTTCTGGAAATTGCGATAAACCGTTTTTTACCCTTAAAAGCCCCCCTCAACCCCTTCCCGACCTCAGATCGCCCGTAAATTGTTTTTCGTTTATTTTTGTCATTTGTCTTCCTTTTCCAATGTGTTTCATCCTGTTACTATTTTTTTTTTTCGTTTCAAAAGTTATCGGCACTGGGCTACTAATGCGGTCTGCAGGTAAAAATCAACATGTGAATTTCGAAATATAGTTTAAGTGAATTTATTTTTTCTTGATATAAAAGAAATTAATGGTTTTTTTAATTATTTTCAATTTTATTTTTTATTTTTTCTGATGTAAATATTCGCAAAACATTCGCATAAATTTTGCGAATGCGAATGCGAATGCGAATATGGAAAAAACATGCGAATATTCGCGAATGCGAATGCGAATGCGAATATTCGTTACATCACTAATCCATAATCTCGATATTAAACGGAGTATATATAAATTTCATAACTTTAAAGGATTACTTGTAAGATCATGAAATTGTTAACCTAAGGACGACGATATGTAACCTTACTTTGATATTAATACTGAATAGCATTATTAAGAAAATCTGTTATCATATGTTTTTATCAAAAGCATAATTATGATAGCTCGTGATTGCCACGCTGCGTCCGATAGCTCCATTCAAATAATCACAACCAATTTTAAATAAAAAAATGAAAAAAAAAACATTGAAAAAATACGTCGGCTCTAGCTTCTAATAAAACCAAATGGTCTATTTTTGACGTAAATGTTACGCGTGTCATTATGTCAACAAACTGATAAATCCGTATATATTTAGTATTTATCTTAATATGCGTTTTAGGCCCTTAATCTTTAATTATAACAACACATCTGCGACCGACTACTAAAACTTCCCTACATAAATCGATCATCAGGATCAAATCGAATCAGATGAATTGTACAAAAGTGGGTACTGTTTTATTTGTGGTTTGGTTACCACAGTCCTAATTTTCTCGTATAATTGGGTCGTCTCACACACACATGCAGTGCAGTATAATACTATAACATTTGCATTAAACACACACGATGTACACTCGCGAGACACGTTCTATTGCTGGACGATGACGCAGCGCTAGATAATTCCGCACGGTGTACACTCGCGTCAATAAGTGCAACGAAAAGTTGGGTAATTTACTTTTGATAGATAATAATAGGGTTGTCGTAACGATGACGATGAATTTGCCAACCGATTACAATGATGGTTACGAAGGAAATTTGTAATGATCGCCTTATTTCGGGGCTGCGTTATGCTTGTATCGTAAAATCAGTTTAAGATAGTGTTTCTATAGTATGTCGTGTGGAATAAATTAAAAGAAAGCTTAAAAGAAATATTTAAAATAGTTTTTATTAAAAGTTTATTATTATATTTGTAATTAAACTAATTAAATATTTAATCACTTGTTAGTATAATTTTTTCTCCTTAGTTAGAAATTCCAATCTTTTATAGGTTAGGTACTTTATCAATACACAAAATTAAACAGTAGTTACGTTACTAGCGCAATTAGTTTTATACAGAAAAATTGACAACACACAAAGATAAAAAGATACCCACAGACCGATAACAGAAATTTAAACTCATCCTTCGAACAATAGTTTATAATAGTAACCATTTTATTATACGGGTCATCGCGCCAGAAACGAAAAATATTTTTGCTAACACTTTTATATGCGAGTGTACACAATAAGTAATCCTACACTATCTGTCAAAGGCAATCTACAATTGCAGATTCTGCGTTACATTTAATATAGTTTTAATAAAATTGCTTTGTCTCCTCGTTACTTTGTATGAGATTTTGTGTACGTTGCAGCGGTAGGTAAGTTCAATGGCCTTGTCAGCCAACAGACCAACGTTGAACATAATAAATATTATATGTGAAACTAGCGAACCGCCCTCGCTTCGCTTCGGGACCCGTAAGTATCAACCGCGTAGGTCCCGCTCCCGTAGGAATTTCGGGAAGATAATAAACTATCACCAAAATTAATTGAGGTTAAATTAAATTAAACTTAGAAATAAAGCTTACGACAAAATAATAGCAAAGTAGCAAAGGATCACAGCAAGATTAATTCAGATTAATCTTGGAAACGCGGCAAGTTTGGTATGGCAGTGAGTTCGACCAAATTTGATTACCATAAAAACGGTTCTAGTGTGTTAATCTTAAAAGATAGACATATACTGTCGTGGACATTTTTTTAGATCATTTCAAGAGGAATAATTCTTTCATACATATATTTTTGGTATCTTGAATCGTTTTCGCAACGCATGCAACGAAAGCCCTCGAGAATGAATAATTTTCCCCGTTTTTTCCACATTTTCCATTATTTCTTCGCTCCTAATTGTTGCAGCGTGATGTTATATAGCCTATAGCCTTCCTCGATAAAAGGTCTATTCAACACAAAAAAAAAATTTCAATTCGAACCAGTAGTTCCTGAGATTAGCGCGTTCAACCAAACAAACAAACAAACAAACAAACAAACTCTTCAGCTTTATAATATTAGTATAGATATGAACTTACCTTTGAAACAGTGTGGCGCAATGATTAATGAGGACTGTCGTCCGAATGTTCCTGGATTCGATGCCCATCGTAGCAAAAATTGGAATGAGTTTAAATTTCCAGGTGACGCTATGAACGTAGCGTTATAAAAAACACTTTATGGATAACTAGCGGCCCGCCCGCGGTTTCACCCGCGTGGATCCCGTTCTCGTGGGAATATATGCATGTATTATACATAAAAACCTTCCTCTTGAATCACTCTACCTATTACAAAAAACCGCATCAAAATCCGTTGCGTAATTTTAAAGATTTAAGCATACAGACAAACAAACAGACGGACAAAAATAGCGACTTTGTTTTATACTATGTAGTGAAGTTTTTTTATGTGTGGTGACCTTGTCAGCCGAGCAAAGAGAACCAAGTTCAATTCCAGGTCAGGGCTGGTAAATGTCTGTAATCGAATCTTGGCTGTTTTTTTTTGTTTTTGTTGAAGTTATACTTCTTTAGGCGCGTTATGGAAATTTCATGAGAGTGAAATTTTACGATGCGCGCGCATCTGTAACACAAAAATTAACAGTATGAAGTTAGGCGCGTGAAATTTTACGATGCGCGCGCAACAGTATGAAGTTGCCGGCTAAACCCATTGCTAAACCACTCAGTGGCCTTTGTCAATGTAACTCTGACGTCTCTTTTGCTTTTTATCGAAATTATTTATAACCAGCCAGGTTTGTTTTGACTTGTTTGTGGCACATTGACATGACATAATATGCACAGACTAGCTAAAGATTAATGTTTCGTTATACGGTATGCAACGCGACTAGTGTTTTTGGTAAAATATTTAATAAAGGTTTTTAACTGCAATATAACAGTAAATAAATTATAACTAAGTATTCAAAGATAGTTTAGGATGACTATTAGTGATTATGCTACCATTCCATCAGTATTTTCTTAAGACGTTGTCACGTTCAACTATCGTCAGTAAACCGACTTTACAGACAACCAATTTTTTTAGTATAATTAATACTAAATATTATGAAATTATTAACGTTGAATATTTATTATTTAATGATGCCAAAGAAGTATAACTTCTTACTCGCGTACATAAGTACACGCAATTTAATTTTTTTTAATAGGGGATTGAACAATTTTCCAAAAAGTGTTTAAAATGATTAAAAATGTCCATAAAAATATAATTTAATTTTAGATAATTTAAAATGCCGCGTGAACGATTAAATATGGAATTATGGCACTGTCATTTATAGAGCAAACAATGACAGTTAGGTACAAATACATCGATTATTTTCTTTGTTTACGATAGATTTTTTCTGAAACGAGTAATGGTACGAAAAATTCAATGGTATTGGTAGGTTCCCTTTAAATGATGAAGGGCAGTGATTGGTGTTTCATGTATGATGGCGGGGAGATAAAAATATTGCAATTTTAAAATTGTATTCAATGATTTAAATTTATACCTAAATCTTTGTGAGATTCAACACAATTTAACCCCCAGTTATCATGTAATTTACAAATATTATTTCTAAAATCATTGTCTGATATGCGTGTGACTGTGTGACATATAATTGTGTGCTTGTAAAGACTTATTTTTTAATAATGTATTTTTATTAACTTCAGCTTCCACTCCAAGAACATTTTGTATGCCAAAGGGTACTCACGATTTTATATTGTTTAAAGATGACATTTGAAATACAATAATGACAGTCTGACAACTCTCTATACTAGTATGTTCGCGTTCGATATGAAAATTATTTTAAGTGGCAATCATAATCATAAGGTATACCAGATTTCCGCCACTGTAACTATGGTTCATTTAAATCGTTTTAAATTGATTTAAAATTGGAAGTACCCGTTTGCATTGTTGTGTTGTTTGCATTAAAATATTACATCTCCGCGATCATATAAATTAATTGACATTTTTAGAAGTAGGTACACTTGTTTCTATTCGACAATGTTCTGCACAAGAGATAAACGCACGTGATATGTTGTGCATATCGGGCTTGCCTGGCCACGTTATTGTGACATCACGGCATCGGTTAAAAAAACTTAAGGGCTGCTTCACAACGCCTTTGTCTGGCAGCGTTAGGGTGTGTCCACACCTTCCTGTGCGTAACCCTAATTTTAAATTAATAAGGTATCTTGGCGTAGTTTACGTATATTTTTATGTAAGTTATATAATGTAGGATGTTAACTAGTGGTCTTGTCTGCGAAACTAGCGGTCCCGGGTTTGATACCGACAGGGGTAAATGTTCATGTGACAGATGCATTGTTTCGCTGATTGTGGGTGAAAGTGATGTGTTATTTGTATTACCATATCACTAGCGATGCAGGAGATTCGCATATTAGTGCGGAGGCCGAGTTAGCGTATGTTTCTTTATTTTATCTAGTTCACTCAACCCGAAAAGTGTCATCGTTCAGCTCATCGATAGGTCGTGGATCGTGGAGAATAGGTTCATTGCAAATTTACCATAGATGACATCTGTTCCCATATTTGGTAAAACAACCCTCATGTTGTTGTCTATACATACCTACCTATAATAAGTCAGATCTAACTGGTCGCTGTCAGTAAATGGAAGATACATGAAAAAAACTATTACACAGGGTCTATATTAACGCAATTGTACCCAAAAAATTTTTTTAATTATTGTCTGTTTGTCTTTGGTTATGTTCGTGCTAATCTCAGAAACTGCTTAACTGATGGCGTGGTTTTCACTTACTTACATACTTAGTGCTAAACGTCGCATAACAAAATAGTGATCAATTAATCATGTGATTATTTGAACAAAGTATGTTAGTTAAAAGAATCACGCCTAATAATATCTGAATAAGGGTACTAAAGAACTGGTTTCCCGCAGCAAAGCGAGGCGAGGGCGGGTTTGCTAGTATCCAATATTATACCTACGTTATCGTTTTCCAAAGTATTAGCATATGTGTACTATAACAGCAATACTGATATTATGATTTGATTATTCGTATTAGTTTTATTATTAGTTGGTATCGTAACCGCTTGAGGGATTTCGTACAAATTAACTTAGTTATTCATTACGCTAGGGTGTGTACTGAAGATACATGTATGGAGATAATTATGTATCCCTTTGTATCTATTTTAAGTATTTCTGGTAAATCTACGAGTCAAAAATCTAAATTCTATTTTTTAATTAATAAGTCAAAATACTTTAATTAGGTATTATAATTACATACATTGTGTTGTGAGCAAAGACTGGGGTATTGTCAGGTTGTTTAATGGTGCTTATTATGGTAGCGAGGAGATAACCAACAAAAGTGTCGATATAAGTATAAATTATTTGTACCAAAATTAAGGAATGAAATCCATATATCCAATCAATATTATGAGTCTTCCATTGCATAGGAAGAGTATTTAAGTAAGTACGTAAATGTTTTCGTATATTCCTATTTTACACTCTTTTGCCTAATGTGACGCAGCCTTAACCCATCACTCTGTCCCTGTCTAACGCATACAGCTGTCTCTCTGCGCCCCGGGCTGTTCAATTTTATACTTATTGATTCGGAGGTCGTAGGCGGTACTGATGGCAGAAAAATGGTAATTTTCATTGAGAATCTAATATTTTATTTCTTCGCATATTTTATACAGTTATTGGAAATTGTACTACTATTGCATTCTGTGATATTATTACAACCCACATTTTATGATACAAGTAAAATATAATGTAACATTTTGTAAGCCTTGACAAAGTTCCAAAACTTTTTTTAATGAGTATGATTTTCCAAATCAGCTGTTTTCGTAGGCAATTTTAAACGTACATTTTTGCTTAAGTTATTCAAGGGTAGACACATGTAAAGATGTAATGAAATGTGATTCTTATAATTCTCAGCATTATGTGCTTGTAGATAAATGGTTAAATATTCATGGTAAAATCTTTTTTTATTGCGATACTTTTATAGTAATTTTGAAACTGATTTGTTACCTACAAATCTGAGGGCTACTTCTACATCATCGCATTGACTATTGTAAAAATATGACAGAGTTGCTGACGCTCCACCTGAAGATTTAAACTTAAGTCACTCTTGTTATAAGAACATAATTTTGATGCTTTTTACTCTTTTAGGTTTAATGTTTCAGTTGTTTAAAGGTTTACATAAATAATACAATGTCCAACAAGTAGACAATTATTTAAAAAAGTCAAGGTTTGTGCAAACAAACAAACCGGCATTGATATATATTTAATAGGAAAATTTGTAATAGTTTAACTATATTATAATAAATAATCAGTATGTAATGTTAAAAGTAGATGAACCTAAATAAATGAATAATATGAAATAAATAAGACTGCATAATATAAATCATATAATGTATTCGTATCTCTTCAGTAGAAATCCTTATATTGCAGTGCAGAAAATAAACATTTAGAAATAGTTATCTATTATTTATTTAATTTAAATATCTGTCTCTGATATAGGGAAGACCATTAGTTGCTTGATAGTGAAAGAAACCCAGAAGAAGTATATTAATTCATAATTCAAAACGAAATAGCCAATTTTTGTATGCTATCCGTACTTAATATTTCTTAAAAGTTAATTTAGTTTGTGAAACATATTTTCCTATAAGTTTCTGCTGACGGTACCGCCTGATGTTAGGTACATCCCGTGTACAGATTGTAGGCCCGCAATCTGTGAAGTTAGTTTCATATTAGATTTATTTAGTGTTTTCACTATTTGTATGACTTTGTACATAATTTTCGCATGGATTGTGGTCACGTTTAAATAGGGCGTTAGGGTGGAGTGTGAGAAACTAATTTTACTACCGCTTACCATCAAGTAGGTTGGTTGCCAAACATTCATTTAGGTATATACCTACCCAAAAAATATTCTTTAATAGTAACTCACTTCGCGTAGCAACACTGCGCCTAGACAAACTCGAAAAAATATTAGGCTAGTGGCTATAGAGCTAATTAATCTTAAATGGATACTTAATGTTACTCCAAGCACATTACAGTAGGTAAATAAGAGGAACCCGCATTTAAATCGGTTAAGCTATTTCTGAGATTAGCAGAAACTGACGCACAGATAAATACAAGATTAGCTAAAATTATGTAAACAAGTACCTACCTAATATGACATGTGTTAACTATTCATACTATTTCTCCTCTTAACATACATTCATATAAGCATATAACATGTATATTGGCTTATTTGGATTCAACCCGCTATTGAGCATAGGTCATCATCATGCCTCATCATGCTCGAGGGTGCCCAGAGCATACCTAGACCTACTCCACCCCGCTGTTCCAGTGCGGATTGTTGTGATCATATGAATTACCGGTTTTAATTCCAAGATAAAACCCACTTATACTTTGTTCGCGATCTATATTTAATTTACATACTTCAATGGCAACCCACAGAAATGCCAGCTTACTGTCCCTGTGTTTAAGGTTCATAGTAGATTGAAGCGAAAATGCCTTAATTAAATAAAATTAAGCTTAAAAACCTTACTTAATTGTGAGCACACGAAATAAACTTGATTTTAGCGTGGAGTGGCAGTGCTCGGCTACTCTTAGCAACATTTTACATCGAACTGCCTCACCATTCACCAAGTTTCCGCGCGAGACTTGGTGAGGCCGCTCCCGTGCTCCCGAATAACAGTTGCTATAAAAGTTCTTCCAATTAAAAAGACAAACGTAGTTTTGATTGGTTTTTAAATACGTGTCTCTGATTTACACTATCCGGAAACCGACACAATACAAGAAAGGTAAACATGAAATCTATAAAATGCTTGATAAAATACTTACGCGGACGAATGTTTCGGGCGCGAGTGTTGTGTAAACGAAATGTTTGTTTGGTGTAGAAACGCGGGCAAGTTACTCATAAATAAATACATTATGTTTAATTTAGCACAATTGGGTCCAGTTCGGTGGACGCGACTTTATAACATAATATCTCGGGCCCTAATAATTCGGGCCCTAAGCTATTCGTCAACTAGAGCAAACGAAACTTATACCACAAAACATAGAAAGTAGGTACATAATATGTTTGTACAAGATACTTAAGTCAAAAATATACAAAAATATTCAAAAGAATCAAAAGATAAAACATTTAACAGACAATTTATAATATATCTGTATTTCATTTTGAAAAATAATAAATTTTTAACTTAAATTATAATATAATTAT